>OV838920.1:15000-10015000 GCA_929442735.1 Watsonalla binaria
GGCTGGTGATCGAGCTGACGAGCGGGCTGACCTCGGTGTGCGGCGCCAGCCTCGTGTCGCACACGCGCGCGCTCACCGCCGCGCACTGCTACTGGGACGGCTACAGCCGGGCCTCCTCCATGCTGGTGGGTACTGGGTACACTGGGCGAGCTGCCGCCGCGCGGGGACTGACTGCGACTGTGCACAGGTGGTGCTGGGCTCGGTGCGGCTGTTCTCGGGCGGCACGCGCGTGTATGCGCTCACCATCACGACGCACCCCGCCTACGAGCCCTCCTCCACCGCCGCCAACATCGCTGTGCTCGCCATACCCTACGTCGCCTACACCAGTACGTAACTCACACTCTAATCTTTACAGATAAATATCTCAAGTTTATGATTCTAGATTTACAACACTTCACTAAATGCGTATTGAATAAATAAACAATTTTTATTTTTCTATCTATGTTAGGCTACTTTAATTTCAAAAAGCAAAACAAACACCTAATAAATTGGGCCTACTCGCCTACTAGGCGCAATTAGTCACAATATAATATTTTTCATAGAACCTAAACTTGCTTGCCTTTATAGCCAACTGGGTACTTTAGACCTACTTATCCTAGACTAAATGTATGTACCTGAGTCACAAGTACCTAAGTTAAGTAGGGCAGGCCCTTACACATAACTTTACCTTCTTATACCTCTCACCTACTTGTATTTTGTTTATCGGGATTGTTTGTCATATCGGGATATGCACTTGAAAATTACTAGTTATATATTAGTGTGTGCGTGTGTGTGTGTACAGGCTACGTGAAGCCGGTGGTACTGCCGAGCGGCTCGCAGCTCACCAGCTCGTGGGCCGGGTACCAGGCCGAGGCGATGGGCTTCGGTAGGACCAGCGACTGTGAGTTATACCTTACTAAGTACCTACTTCTACGTCACACCTTGTAGTGATTCTTACCACTCTTCGTCCAGTTAACAAATGCACAACCTACGAGTCCCCTTCTAATTGCGCTGTAGATATTTGAAAAAAAAAACCATGTATACATACATAATATGCTCACGCCTGCATCCCTTGGGGGTTGGCAGAGACCACCAAAAATATACATTACATTTTGGTAAGAAGAAGGCAGAAAGAATCTCTAAGTCTCTATGTAAGTGATTGCTAAGACATCAGCCCGCAGTCCAGTTCTGAGAAGAGACGGGATTTGGGTGTTTGGTGTGATTGTAGCGGCGCCGATAACGACGGAACAGAGTCTGCGCGACGTGTTCGTGAACGTGTTGAGCAACGAGGCGTGCGCGGCGGTGTACGGCGAGCCCACGGTGAACGGCGGCGTGCTGTGCACCAGCGGCGCCGGCGCCCGCGGCGTCTGCGGCGGGGACGCCGGCGGCCCGCTCGTGCTGCGCCGGTACGTCTCCGGCGACGACCTGCTGGTGAGCGCAACCCCTCCTGCCTACCTGTCCACCCACTAATGCATGCATGCGACTGTTCTAAATTATATAACGTAATGCATTCGTGTGTTACAGGTCCCGTCACGAGCTATGAGCGCTGACCTTGAAAGCGCAGTAGTCATTTTATGAGTCTATCTCTGTTTGTCTGTATGCCGCGGTGCAGTTAGCCTCACTAATTTCGAAGAGCGCTCATAACTTATGACGGCACCTGTACCCTAGATACCGAAATAACCATGGACCTATTATATCTCATTATAAACACCTAATAAATATATGAACGACACAAGATAGCATCAAGTATGTAATTATTGAACTTGAAAATAGGTAGATTACTTAGGTAAGTAAACTCATCAGGTACCTATTACTGTATTGAAGGTAAGAATATCATAAGTAGCTAGGTACCTACTATTACACTACATACTATACCTACATACATTGCAGTCACGAGGGCTTATTGACAGTCCCAAGCGCCACTACCTTTTCTGTCTGCTATTCGTGCCCAAGAATCCTCCACCACCGACCCTGCGGCTTTGGCTCGATGCCCTCCTAGGTGCCAACCCTGACTGTGATCTGTTTGCAGATGGATGGAACGACATTTTGTCTGAATGTTTGAGATTATGCGAGTTTAAGTATGTGTCCACTATCTTATTATTAGAGTAACAACGTAAAACGTATATGATTAATTTTTTACAATTGCTATACTAATTGTTGAAAGTGGCATGTCCGTTGTAATGAACTATAAATAAATAGGTAAAGATTAGATATAATTAGAGAGAACAATAATGTTTGAGTCCCGTGTGTCAGCTGTCAACTGTCAACTGTCAGGTGGGCATCGTGTCGTTCTGGTCAGCGAGCGGGTGCGGCGCGGGCTCCCCGTCCGGCTACACGCGGGTGTCAGCGCACGCCGCCTGGCTGCAGGCCAACCTGTGACCGCCGCCTACCGCTACATAGGAGATGCCCTACTCAGCCCCACGGCCAGATTTTGAACCTACTATTTAATATATTTAATCAACCATCATTCGCATTATGTTGTTTAATTACCTCTGTAGGCATCATTCGCAGTGGTACTAGGTACGTAGGTACCTGCTAAATTATTAAAAATAATCTTATATACTACGTGCTTACTAACTACCTACGGTACTTACCTAATTCGTCCAATTTGTTGGCAATCCAACCTGAGTTCACTCGTCATACAAACTAACGTATGAAAACTGTAGATAAATAGGTAGATTCCTAAGTAGGTATCTACCTATTACTACTATTAACTACCTATAACTACCTAGGCTGTACTATCTATGTATGTTTGGTATCGGCCCCTATTTTATTAATTGGTCTAATAACCTATTAGATTACTACTTTTATCAATTTTTTTTATTACCTATCTATAACTGTATAAAAAATAAGAAAGAAAAAAAGAAGTCACTGAAAATAAGCATATAATATAATGGCAATATAATTTAATTTAATTTACAAATTGTAGCTCCGGGCGAATACAAATAGGCTCGTCCGTAGAATTGATAAGTACCCACTACCTACCCACCATTTAAAGTTATCGAACAAAACGATTCCAATTAAATTGTCCATAGTAGTTAGGTACGTATTAAGGTAGGACGTTACGACTACTTAATGACTATTTCATTATCGTCCGTGACAATGACAAACAAGTCTTATAAAACAAACATAGCGAGCTATTCACTTACCGGCGTTGACACTTCAGTATGTTCGGAATGGAGGTACATCATTATGTGCAATAGCCAAATAGCACTCGGTAGGTGCCGCGCCGCAAGTAGCCGTCCACAACACAAGTCACTTAACACGATATCATTCGTAAACACAAGAAGGAGTCGACAATTGGAAACATCACATAATAAGTAGGTAAATAAAATAAAATAAAGTAGGTACATTTTGTGTCCACGTATGTGATAAATTTACAGTTCACTAAGTGTTTTAGCTTCTTTTTTTGCCCTTACGTGTGGGCCGTTTTTCAAGCCTTGCGATTCGTCCATTTCGAAGCACTGGCGCAAAACAGGTGTTACAACCCACACTCAACAATGAGAGCCTCAAATTGCATATATTAAATTAAGAATGAGTAGCGTGGAACTCATGCGATATAACATTACTGACATCTATTATACTATGGCATGGTCCTACTGACTGACCCAACCAGCGTTCAACCCAATAAGTATATTTTTTATATTGTCTATTGTATAATATATTACCAACCACCAAATCAACGTCCATGGATCCAACTGAATTAGACATCCTGCCGTAGGTCAATTCCTGCTATAGGTAGGTAGGGTAGATACATAAAACTTCCTCCCTACAATTTAATCTATGTATATAATTCCAAATTAACAGCTTTTCACTAAATACATAATATGCAAATTTGGTACGTATCCACATTAAATAATATTATAAATGGGAAAGGTCTCTCTGCTACCTTTTCACTGCTGAGCCGTTGAACCGATTTCACTGAAATTTGATATAAGAGTATTGTTAATCCTCCGACAAGTATTATGGGTATAAAATAAAAGTGGACTGTATTAACATGAAACTGGTTCTATTTCGCCAAACAAAATTATAAGGACGGCGGACGGAGAAAGCGAGTGTTTGTGGTAGTGGGGCCCGCTGCGCTTCAACTTCTTCGTAAATTCTGTAACATTTGGACGCACATACGCGTCGTTAGCAGTGAACGTGTTAACGCAGGGTACTTTTAAGAAGGAAACTTAATCCCGAAAGGGATCTTATTGGGGATGAACATTTTAAATCGGCTTTGATTCTAGATGGCGGAAAAGGATTTTACTGGAAATTTGTCATTGGTGAAGTTTTCGAGGTAATTTGGAATGCCAAGCACGAAATGCCATTGATTGACAAACCCAAATAGGCGGATATGGGCTTTTGTAATGTTAGAGGATTTAGGATGTTGACTAGGACAACTACATCAGTCTCAAAGTGAAGGATATGAATTTATTAACAATTTTATTTTAGTTCGGTAAATTTGTAAAGTAACTGCTCACTAAGAACCAACTAGTATAGGTACGATAACAGACTTGAGTCTAATAATCTTAAAAAAGTAGGAAAGGAAAAATACGAAAATAACGCGCGATCGCACTCATGACCTACAAACCGTCCAGGCGCCATTTAAATAATTTAGAGTCAAAGTACTCTACCTACTGTACTGTATAAGTGGTACCAATGACCTACCTACCCTTTTCTTCTTAATTTTTCAGGTAATCGCACTAGGTACTTATATGAATATAAATAAAACAGAATAATGAGCCTACAATATCACTTATTTATTACTCGTAATAAAATTATTTACAAGGAGCGGGGGCGCGGGGTCAGAGCGCGGCCACGGCGTGTGTCGCGTGTGACGCGTGGGACCCGTGGGGCGCGTGGGACCCGTGGGGCGCGTGGGACCCGTGGGGCGCGTGGGACCCGTGGGACCCGTGGGGCCTGTGGGGCGGCAGGTGAGGCGGCGGCTCGGGCTCGTCGAGGTCGAGCGCGGCGTCGATCATGGTGGTGTCGTGCAGCAGGCGCAGCCGCGACGCACTCAGCACGCCGCCCGCGCCGCTGGACGCCACGCACACCTCTGCAGGCACACACACACGGCGGTCAGGCGCGCGCGGAGCGGGGCGCGGGGCAGGGGCAGGGGGAGGGGGAGGGGAAGGGCCGACTCACCTTGCAGCGCCACGGGCTCCGGCTCCAGCGAGCGGTTCATGTAGGCGTGCCGCGCCGCGCACCCGCCGCCCGCACCTGCAACACGCGCGCTCTCACTGCTGGACCCTGCTCCCGGACACTCGCTCGCACACGCTGCACCTGACACCGGACACTCGCTCGCACACGCTGCACCTACCACCGGACACTCGCTCGTACACGCTGCACCTGCCACCGGACACTCGCTCGCACACGCTGCACCTGACACCGGACACTCGCTCGCACACGCTGCACCTACCACCGGACACTCGCTCGTACACGCTGCACCTGCCACCGGACACTCGCTCGCACACGCTGCACCTACCACCGGACACTCGCTCGTACACGCTGCACCTGCCACCGGACACTCGCTCGCACACGCTGCACCTACCACCGGACACTCGCTCGCACACGCTGGACCATACCACTCGTTCAGGGCTTGGCAGTTATCGCATACTACCAATGTATTTTTGTTATGATATGATATGATAGGAAAGCATTTGAAATTCAAAATGTATCAACTTTTTAGCACCCAAAAAGATATTAGAGTAAATTAATAAAAATAAGGGGATGCCCCGATGTTAGTTGCATAATAACCGTCATGCGGCGCGAGGAGCGCGGGCTGCAGCAGCGTGGGCGGCGCGCCACTCAGCGCGCGCGCGAAGCTCGCCGGCAGCTCGTCCTTCACGTCGATCGTGAACACGCCGCGACTGTCGCAGAAAGGGTCCCATTAACCATCTGCGGCGAGCCGAGCGCTCGACGTCCCCGCGGTCACCTACCGGTCGATGAGGCTCGGCGCCAGCGGCCCGCAGAGCACGTGCCAGCAGTTGGCGCAGGCGTTGCCGCGCGAGTACGGGTTGGGGTTGGCCACGCCGCGCCGCGTCGAGAACGACCCCTTGATCTGCAACAAGCGCGGCGGTGAGCGGGCGCCGGCACAGCGGGAGCGGGCGGCGACGAGCGCGGACACTCACGTCCTCGTTGGTGGTCTGGTCGGTGGAGGCCAGGTAGGTGTGGAAGCCGGCCAGCCCGAGCACGGACCACACGGACAGGAAGCACACGGCGGCCACGAGCGCGGAGGCCGGCGCGCCCCTCAAGGCCGCAGCCAGGCCGCCGGCGCGCGCCGCCAGCGCCAGGTGCGTCACGGCGCACGCGAACACGAACACCGCCAGGAAGGACAGCGACACCACGAACGTGTAGAAGTAGCGGTAGTTGCGCTTGCCCACGCAGTTGCCCACCCAGGGGCAGTGGTGGTCGAAGCGGTCCACGCAGTTGTCGCACAGCGAGCAGTGCGAGGCGCGCGGCGGGCGGAACATCTTGCACGTGAAGCAGTACTTGAGCTTGACGGGACGCCCGCGCACCAGCACCTCGCGCGCGCGCGGCGGAGGCCGGCCGGCCGCGGGCTCGTCGGGCGCCTCGGGCGCCGCGGCGCGCGGGATGATGCCGGGGTCGCTGAGCGCCGTACGCAGCAGCGCGCCCAGCGTCAGCGCGAACAGCGCCGCGCCCACGGCGGGCACGGCGGGAGACACGCGCGCCGCCAGGAAGGGGCAGTCGAAGGCGAAGTGCAGCGCGCACGTGCCGCAGAGCAGCGCCAGCGTGAGGAGGAACACGCCGGGGTGCGGCGCCGTCATGAGCCGTCCGTCGCACCAGAAGCGGTTGCGGCCCGCGAACACCTCCCACTTGCGCGTCACGCGCCGCGACGCCATGGCGGCATCACACCGCTGTCACGCGCCCCGCACTCTCCTGCACCGCATACATCATTATGTTCATAACGACGACCTACTCGGTTACCTCCCGTTTGATTGAATGCATTTTATCAAAATTCCGATTGAAATAAATTAGTCCAGTTGCATTTGCATTAATTCAATAAAATTAGAGTATGTACTTAAATTTATCAACCTATTTTGTAAACAATAGTAAAAACATCAAACACATCAATGCCTCGATTGTAATGGCTTAGTAATAATCATACCACATCTATAACTTAGTATTGTGAAGCTGTGATCCAATTCTGCAGAAGTAGAATAGTAATACAAATTCAAAATAATACTAAAAGTATAGTTTTGAATATTAACAATAAATATAGTTTCAATGTTATCAAGTGATACTTTTATCCTTATGTAGTTAGCTTTACTAACTGAAATAACTTAGATATGATAATAAAAAAATAACTAGAGAGTAGGACTAGGTACTAAGTAACTAGGTAAAAAGTAAGAAGGACTAGTAGGAATTTAAGATTGTTTTTCAACATAAGATATGTCATAGCGGGTCATAGGCTGTATAAGATTTTTTGGATGTGGCGCCCTCTAGAGAAAATGAACCAGTGAACAAAAACTATGTTTATTTTCTAGTTTGGTTTGAGTTTTAATACTTTCTTTTATCTTAACATTTGAACTTTAATATGATCTCGAGACTGATATCGACCAATCAACTTAGTTTTTAATTCTATTCAATATAAAGTAAATAGAGAAAATAGTGAACCATTGTAGGTACTTTAGCTGATTAATACCACTTTAGTGCTAAATTCATGAAAGTCGTAAATATTTATACATATGCTCATGACTGTATTCCCCGAAGGGGTAGGCAGAGGTGTTGTTATCACAACACCCACATTTCACTGAATTTGATTAAGTGCTAACGAGACAGATGGTGAGTCTATCGCCGTCTCAGGCACTATACATACGTCTTTGAATTACTTCTCAGAAATATGCAGGTTTCCTCACGATGTTTTCCTTCACCGAAAAGCCTGTGGTGTGAAATCACTGTACATAAGTTTTTTAGAAAAACTCATTGGTACAGGACCCGCTGGGATTCGAATTTGCGTCGCTTGCGTAGCAGGCGACTGCTCAAACCCCGAGGCCACCACGGCTCTTACTGTAAATATCTCTCATGGTAAATATTGATGACCTATGATATACTTTTATGGACACCTGCTGAAAAAAATCTTGAGTTGTTAAGTGTATGTAACTAAATTTTTTTTTTTTTATTGTGCCAGTTTCATTCCCACCATCCATACCATCCAGAGCATACCACGCTCACACCTGTACTGCCGTGGCATAACTAATTTGCCGTTATCTGACATCTGGTAGTAGGTAGGAGGTGTACTTATACTGCTACTGCTGCACTAATGAGGCAGGCAGACAAATATATTATTGTAAGTTTTAAAACAAAATCTGTATTTATAAATATAAATCTTAGCACAACAAACTCCCTTCTCATCAGATGGTTTAGGAGTGATATCAGTGAAGCTAATAACACTGGGGACCAATAGCTGGGCTAGTTGACTATAAGCCAAGTGCAACAGGTAACTCTAGAGAGGACTGGCACTCATTACTCTCTATGTACCCCGTGAGGGAACATTGCGACAGTATGCATGAGTGCTCACATAGTAACAGCTATACAGGCTACACTCACAATATGGGGATGGCTGTTCACCCTCAACAATGCTTGTGCATCAAAGGGCAACCACTTTTACTTTGCATTGAGATGAAGACAGCAGGAAACAAATGTGCACACACACACACATATGTATATACCACTAAAACTAAGTTTTTTTAATAGTTATTAGTTACATTAGGCTTGACCACCAGAAAAGATATCATGACAATATATATCAAACTAGCAGTCTCATCAAGGAACAAAGTATCATGACCCTGACCTATCAAGTATTTCACCGAACAGCCGCAGTGCTCACACTGTCCAAGTCAGCTGGATGAAGTTATTTCGCAAGACCATTTATCGAGCAGGATAAATACATAGGATAACAGCTTGTGACATAGTTATGCGGTTACTTACCAGTGAGCAATTCGCAAGCTCAAGTACAATTTTGTGAACTATTCACTCCCACCAATATTTTTTGACCCAGAAGTCCTCGTATTAACAAAATATCGTAAGGACTAAGAATATGCACATAGTTCCAAAAACTTTAGTGTTGACTTTCAATACTGTCAGCTCCCATAACAATATTGATGGTTAAAATACGCCCGAGTCATCGGATTTGCCACTAGTTTATCTAATCTTATCGTTATAAGTAATTGGTTTATATTCAATAAATTTGGTACTTTGGAGAAGAAAAAGAAACTGTTCATCAAAACTTTCTTGTTTTTTGACATATGGTTTTTTTTTAATTCGTGTACTGACTTGAGATTCAAAGCTTTTGGTTGGGATTTGTATTTTTTTTATTAGTGGCAATATTTTACATAAATTTCAATTTTCTCAAAGTAAATAAATTTCAATTTTCTCAAACTAAATAAATTTCAATTTTAACTTTTTATTTATTTTATTATGTTCTCTGATAATATAACTCGTGACAGGGCGTTCAGATTTCCTCACAGTGTTTTCCTTTACCGTAAAGCACGTGGTGTAAAATTACTGTACATAAGTTTTTTATATTCTAACTAGCGTCGCTTGCTTAGCAGGCGACTACTCAAACCTCAAGGCCAACACAGCTCAAAGCTATAGACATTAGAAAATTTTGAGGAAAAAATATTAGCAAATAGCGAACTAAAATCGTATCATACATTTGTGTAGTGTTAAGGTGCAACCACATGCAGCCGCTCGACACTTGTTTCCAGCGACAAATGTGTCTGGTAAGTATCGAGAGTGTAAGTAGTCTGTCAATTGGAATGCCCCGTCACCAACTACCACATATGGTAAAGTTATTCTATCTACCGTTAGCTTTATGGGATCGGGTACATTCATTTCTGTCTGCTTTAACTTTTGGCCCATCTTTAATCACAAGAATATCACCATCACCAAACGAGCGACGAGCGGCAGCATGACGTAGTTCCTTTTCGAGTCGCGCGGGAAATTTAAAATAGGATCACGTGACCACATTTGTCGCTGGAAACGAGCGTCGAACGGCTGCATGAGGTTGCGCCTTTATAATGTGTGTGCGGCTTGTTTTCTCTTTTCTGTGAACGGTTCTTTGTCTTTGGTTTTATGTGAGCAAGTGAATAACATTTTGACAAATGGTCTATATGAATGAATGAAATGAATCAAATTGCTCCAGAATCAGTGTGTTAGTTATGTGTTGAACATATTCTTATTTCCAAAAGAAATAAATAGAAGAAAAGCTAACTATGTATTTTATACTGAAACCTTGTGAGTTACACGAGGATAAAATGTGGATAAGGTGGTCGAAAGCAACATTGTTTTGTTTATTGTAGTCGGTGCTAAAATAAGCCACTCAGCAATAAATATTTTAGATAACATTACCTTACTTACTATTAGATACTCCAAAAAAATTATAAAATCAATACCTATTATAATGTGGAGAGCAGTAATTAATTGCCGCTAAAAACAACGAATCCAACATTAAAGATCGCTTGAAAAATGCTAGCAATACTTTTGCAATCCGAAATAAAAATACACGTCACGTCAACGACCTTCATCTCGTAGGTAGTAAATCTATATTTTGCCACTTTTACCCGAGGCCAAGGTACAGAGGCAAACAACACTTTACGATACTACGTTATGACACGTCGTGTTTAGTACAAAATAAATATCAATTGTGAGTGACCGTAATTCAAGTATAAACGAAAATGTTTAAACCCGTGGACTGTGTGGATGTGGAGATAGCGTAGGCAAGTGGAAGGATGGCGTCGCGCGAGTGGCGCGAGGTGGGGTCGCGGCGGGAGGCGGGCACGGTGGCGGCGCTGTGCCTGGCGTGGTACGCCGTGAGCTCGGCCAGCAACGTGGTGGGCAAGCTGGTGCTCACGGAGTTCCCGTTCCCGATGACCGTGACCATGGTGCAGCTGCTGGCCACCGTGCTGCTGAGCGCGCCCGCCTTCGCGGCCTTCGGCGTGCGGCGCGCCGTGGACTTCCCGCGCCCCTACTACTGGCGCGTGCTTGTACCACTCGCCTTCGCTAAGTTCCTCACCACCGTGTGTTCGCAGATCTCCATATGGAAGGTGCCCATCTCGTATGCTCACACAGGTAATTAATTGCTTGACAAGTGTTGAATTATATTTACATTTTATATGGGTATCAAAATTTGTTCATCAGAATCATATCAATAATGGGCTCATATTGTTTCAGATTTTTTATTGTAGCAACAATCACGTAAATAGTAATTAAAACCAAAATGAGGCCAATAATTTCACTAGTGTCAGTCATTAGTATGTCTGTATGTATGCATCAAACTCAGTTACAGATATTTATAAATATAGTTTTGTAAAAGTCTTAAAATTCTAAAAGGGAACTTACTCATGAAATAAAAAAAATCTTTTTGGCTTAACTCATAAATGCAAATAAAAATGATTTATTCAGTTTAGGCCCTAGTAAGGCACTTATGAAGAATTGACCACGGGTTCGGAAACTAGCCTTCTGAGAATAACCAGCAAGGAACTCAGCTGGCATCAACATTAGACATTTCATAACATTATAACTAATTATAAATTACAATAAAATTCATATAAAATTATTTGTATACTCCTAAATTTATTAAATTAAATAGCAAATTTAGCATACAACTGATAAACTTGCTATTTATATAACATATTATGTGCCTCATATATTTTGTCCATCATTGATTTTTCAGTCGACGACTTCGTTATTTCAACAGGTGAAACAAATTGGTAAATGATTGTGATTGTAATTAGTCAGTTATATGCAGTGAAGGCGACGACACCGCTGTGGACGGCGCTGCTGGCGCGCGCAGTGTTCGGCGAGCGCGTGTCGCGCGGCGTGGCGGGCGCGCTGCTGTGCATCGCGGCCGGAGTGGCGCTGGCCTCCGCCACCGAGCTGCACTTCGACGCGCTGGGGCTCGGCGCCGCGCTGGCCGCGGCCGCGCTGCTGTCGCTGCAGCACCTGGTGTCCAAGCGCGTGCTGGCGGCCACGGGCGTGCACCACCTGCGCCTGCTGCAGCGGCTGGCGGGGCTGGCGCTGCTGCTGCTGCTGCCGGCGTGGCTGGCGGTGGACGGCGCGCCGCTGCTGGGCGCCGCGCCGCCCGCGGCGCGCACGGCGCTGCTGCTGGCGGCTGACGGCGCGCTGGCGTGGCTGCAGGCCGTGGTGGCCTTCAGCGTGTTGTCGCGCGTGTCGCCGCTGACATACGCCGTGGCGTCGGCCGCCAAGCGCGCGGCCGTAGTGGCGGCCTCCCTGCTGCTGCTGCGCAACCCCGCGCCGCCGCTCAACCTGTGTGGCATGGCGCTGGCGGCGCTCGGCGTGCTGGCCTACAATCGCGCCAAGCTGCGTCCGCCGCCCGCCGCCCTGCTGCCCGTCTGACGTCCGCCGCCCGCCGCCCTGCTGCCCGTCTGACGTCCGCCGCCCGCCGCCCTGCTGCCCGTCTGACGTCCGCCGCCCGCCGCCCTGCTGCCCGTCTGACGTCCGCCGCCCGCCGCCCTGCTGCCCGTCTGACGTCCGCCGCCCGCCGCCCTGCTGCCCGTCTGACGTCCGCCGCCCGCCGCCCTGCTGCCCGTCTGACGTCCGCCGCCCTCCGCCCTGCTGCCCGTCTGACGTCCGCCGCCCGCCGCCCTGCTGCCCGTCTGACGTCCGCCGCCCTCCGCCCTGCTGCCCGTCTGACGTCCGCCGCCCGCCGCCAAGCTGCCCGTCTGACGTCCGCCGTCCGCCGCCAAACTGCCCGTCTGACGCTGCCGTCTCACTGCCCGACATCGCTGCCCCTAAACCGTAGCAACCGCGGCTATTGTACCCCATTCGTCTGAATTCAAAACGACAGATGTTGACTTTCATTAGATGTATTAGTGTGGTTAAAGTGACAGTATTGTAACTAAATGTAATAAACGGGAGTGACTAATGTATTATTATCAGCAAAATTATTGTAAAATATTTTTGGACGGGTAAATATAAATAATAGTATGTATTATATAAATTTAAGCTAAATCTTTTGAGAAAATATTCTATGTATCCCTGTGAGGGACTAAACATAGTAAAATTTTTGTATATAAAATCAATATTAATTAAGTTACAAAGTGACAAATGATCATTCAGTCTGAGACTGGTGGTATCCCAGCTTCAGCCAGGGCTGTGCCCAGAGCGGACGGCAGCCCAGTGTATTGAGCACACACACGGACATGTGATGTCTTTTAGTGTGTATCAGTTTACTTCCACTAATGTATGATATGTAAGTGATAACCTGATAATGCCTACCTACTCAATGATTTGTTCCCTGTTAGATTGTTTAATGTAATTATGGCCAAGCCAATCTATATTATGAATGTAGGTAACTTATTGTACTTAGGATTTCAATAAAACTAAATTAAAGGAAACATTTATTTGTTTTCATTCTTATTTTAAGGAAAAATCTTAAACAGAAACAAGACACTGTTGCACGCGACTTCGATTCCTTGCAGATATTATTTTTGTGTAGGATTGGGATATTAATCTGGGGGTAAGAATTTGCCAGGTACTAAGACACTTTCAGACCGAGCCTCTATCCCATCCATTGTTTATAGATCGGGGCAAGATTCAAATCATCACCAAAAATACATAAGTACCATCATCATATCGCACGCTTAATAAATTTATCTAAAGAATAGGTATTCGACAGCTGCGTTGTTTCAATATTGAAAGTAAAATATTTTTTGTTATTTCATCAAGCGAGTGAAAAGGTGTGTCACATAATTTCCTACTATATTTATTATTTAATAGCTTATTTTCCGGACGAGTTTTCTACTCACTCGCAAACTTTACCTCTTTATATTTTTACTATTAACTACGTTTCGATAAGATTATTAAGTAATCTAATTTGTTTATACATTATAGGGAGGCGGACGATTGAATTGAAAATACATTCACTTAAAAAACAATTTATTTACAATAGTATAATAATCATCGCAATCACACACGCAGTGGCGAGTAAATTATCTCTCTCGCCCGCATTTCGCAGCATGCCGCTGGAGCAACGGCGCGCGGACACTTACAACTAGAGCCGTATAAATACGTTAGAGGGGACTAGAGCTCGTCGTGATCGTCAGCTTCGGCGGCAGCATCGGCGTCGGCGTCGGCGGCAGCATCGGCGTCGGGCGCCGGCTCGTCCTCGTCCAGCTCCTCGGGCGCGGCGTCCGCCGGCAGCCCGAGCGACACCTGCAGCATGCGCTCCACCGTGTCGGCGAACTCCACCGACTGCTCCTCCTGCAGCATGTAGCCCGACCTGCAACACAACGGCGGTCAGCGCGGGCCTGCCGACGGAGGGCCTGTCGACGGCGGGCCTGCCGACGGCGGGCCTGCGGGCGGCGCGGACTCACCTGATGGCGGCGGTGCGGTACAGCGTGCGCGCGGAGAGAGCCAGCGCGGCGTCGTCGGGATCGTCCTGGACGCGGCGCAGCATCTCGAGGATGACGGGGTGGCGCGGGTTGATCTCGAGCATCTTCTTCTGCGTGAGGTGGTGGCGGCGCTGCGCGTCGTCGGCCTTCTGGTGCGCGTTGGAGAGCGCCAGGCGCTCCATGTTGCCGGTCCAGCCGAAGGCCGTGGCGGCCAGCGCGGCCGGCGAGCGTGCCAGACGGCGCGACACGGTGGCGCGCGTGACCCAGGCGCCGAGTCGCTCGCCGAGCCAGCGCAGCAGCGGCTCCAGGCGGCGCCGCGCCTCCTCCAGCGCGCCGCGCTCCGCCTCGCTCTCGTCCAGGTCGAACACCTCCTTGGCGATGTTCTGGAACTTCTTGCCGTCGTACTCGGGCAGCGACGACAGGCTGTACTCGTCCACGGCTTCAGTCAGGTACAGCACCTCGTAGCCGCGCTTCACGAGCCGCTCGGCGAACGGCGAGTTCTCCACCTGCGGGAGCGCACGGGGTCAGCGGAGGGCGGCCTGGACGGCGAGAGGCCTGGACGGCGAGAGGCCTGGACGGCGGGAGGCCGGGGAGCGTCTGACCTCTGCGCGGCTGGCGCCGGCGATGTAGTAGATGTGGTTCTGGCCGGGCTTCATGCGTGCCACGTAGTCGGCCAGGAACGTCATGCCCGGGACGCGCGACGACTGGAACGTCAGCAGCTTCGCGAGCCGGGAACGGTTGCTGGGATCCTCCATGATGCCCAACTTGATGCTGACGATGGACACGAGGATCATTAATAACATAATCGTCAAAATTGAAACGAACTATTAATGTGCGAGTAAATCGTACGAAGGGTCCTCACTTGGTGGAATATTCCTTCCAGAAGTGCTGGTACTCGTCGTCGGGGATCTTCTTGAGCATGTCGAGGGCCTTCCGGACCAGCTTCTTCTTAATAATTTTGATAAGCTTGTGCTGCTGCAGCGTCTCGCGGCTCACGTTCAGCGGCAGATCGTCGCTGTCCACGATACCCTGCACAGAGCGCGAGTGAGTGAAGCGTAAGGCGAGTGGGTGTGGTGGGGCGAGCGGGAGTGGAGGAATGAGTGGGAGTGGTGGGGCGAGTGGGAGTGGTGGGGCGAGTGGGAGTGGTGGGGCGAGTGGGAGTGGTGGGGGACAGTCGGCGCGCACCTGGATGAAGGCCAGGTAGTTGGGCATGAACTCGTTGAACTCGTCCGTGATGAAGACGCGGCGCACGTAGAGCTTGATGTTGTCGACCTTGGTGCCGTAGCGGTTGAAGCTGTCGGCGGGCTGCACGCGCGGCACGAACAGCAGCGCACGGAATGTTACTTCGCCCTCCGCTACGAAGTGCGCCCTGCACACACACGCCGTGTCACTATGCTACACGCCTAACTACTCGCGTAGCCACACGCCGTGTCACTATACTACACGCGTAGCCACACGCCGTGTCACTAAGCTACACGCCTAGCTACACGCGTAGCCACACGCCGTGTCACTATACTACACGCGTAGCCACACGCCGTGTCACTATACTACACGCGTAGCCACACGCCGTGTCACTATACTACACGCGTAGCCACACGCCGTGTCACTATACTACACGCGTAGCCACACGCCGTGTCACTATACTACACGCGTAGCCACACGCCGTGTCACTATACTACACGCGTAGCCACACGCCGTGTCACTATACTACAAACGTAGCCACACGCCGTGTCACTATACTACACGCGTAGCCACACGCCGTGTCACTATACTACACGCGTAGCCACACGCCGTGTCACTATACTACACGCGTAGCCACACGCCGTGTCACTATACTACAAACGTAGCCACACGCCGTGTCACTATACTACACCCGTAGCCACACGGCGACGGCACTCACTTGGCGAGCGGCGGCGCGGTGTCCTTGGTGAGAGTCTTGTAGAACTGCGTGTACTCGTCCTCGGCCACCTCAGCAGGCTTGCGGGTCCAGATGGGCTTGTTGTCGTTCATCAGCTCCCAGTCCCAGACTGTCTTCTCGGTTTTCTTCTTCTCCTCCTTGTCGTCGGCGGCCTCCTCCACCTGCCAGGGCACAGTATTAGTATAGCGTATATTGTATTGTGTAGTGTGTAGCGTGAGGTCGGTAGGGTTATACCTGAGCATCTTCGTCATCGTCGGCGGCAGCGGCGGGCTCGTCGTCGGGTTCCTCGACGGTCTCGGTGTGCGAGGCCCAGAGGTAGATGGGGAAGTTGATGAACTGCGAGTACTTCTTGACGAGCGCGCGGATGGTGTCGGGCTGCAGGTAGTCCGCCGCCTCCTCCTTCAGCTGCAACCTGCACAGCACCCCTAGCGTGAAGGTCTGCGCGCGGCGTGCAGGGGAGGTCAGGGGAGGTCAGGGGAGGTCAGGGGGACTAGGCTCACGTGATGTGCGTGCCGCGCCGCAGCGTGTCGCCGCGCGGGTCGGGCGCCACGCGGAACGAGCTGGCGTCGCTCTCCCACACGTGCTGCGAGTCGCCGCTGGCCTTGGACACCACCGTCACCTTGTCGGCCACCAGGAAGGCCGAGTAGAAGCCAACGCCGAACTGGCCGATCATGTCGTTCATCTCCTGCGCGTCGCTCTGCGGGCGGACCGCGGCCATTAGCGGGGGTTGCGGGGGTTACGGCGGCCGAGGGCGGACCGGGTTACCTTCTCGGCGTCCTGCATCTTGGAGAGGAAGTCGGCGGTGCCGGACTTGGCGATGGTGCCGAGGTTGTTGACGAGCTCGTGGCGCGTCATGCCGACGCCGGAGTCGGTGATGTGCAGCAGGCGCCGCTCGGGATCGGCCTTGATGCGGATGCTCAGCTCGGGCAGCTCCTCCAGCACGCTGCGGTCCGTCAGCGACAGCAGCCGGATCTTGTCCAGCGCGTCGGACCCGTTCGAGATCAGCTCGCGGAGGAAGATCTGACACACACATGCACCACATTAATATTGCTTTAATTTATGATTGCAACTTTATCGTTATCTACACAGATAAATAACATTGAAGTAACTTTAAGTTATTATTTTTTAAATCCAAATTAACAGTTTTTCACCAAATGCATATGTGATATCTGACTTTCTTGGTATAATAGCGGCGGTGTATATAGGATGGTAAGGGGTACCTCTTTGTTTCTGTAGAGCGAGTTGATGATGAGCTTCATCATGCGGTTGACCTCGGTCTGGAAGGTGTAGTTCTGCGCGCTGTCCTTGAGCTGCCGGAGCTGCGCCACGCTCAGCGAGTCGGGCGATATGGCCTCCTCCTCGCGCGACACGGCCTCCGCGTCTACACACACACACACACACACAGCTCACAATAAGTCCACCACCGACTACGTTTAAAAGGGAATTAGGGATTCATTAGTACTAGTAGAAGAAAACGTTTTTCATTCATTGTTTTTTTCTATTTTCTTCGACGGAAGCCACCGTTATTGGATATCCCTCGTGCGCGCACCAATTTAATTGCCCGCCTATAACTCGGGCGCTGCGTACACTCAATGCGGTCGCATCGCGGGTGGACCACATGGGTCACAATATTATATTAAGTGTAGGTGAAAATTATCTTATATCCATAAACGAGCAATATATATATATATATATATATTTCATGAAATTTTGAATGTAGGGGGTTTCAGGGGCAAAAAATAGATCTACCAAGGTTTCATTTATGGAAAACATTGTTTTGAAAAACTCATAAAATATCATTACAATACGGCAGCAAATTTCGCCGACATCTGTCAAGTTATGGTAGCTCAAAGGTGAGGCTTCCAGCTTACGGGGCGATAACGAAACTAGAGTACCCCGGTTCGAGACTGACGGTCACGGGAATTTTTTGTCTAAAGTAATTTGTCCAAAAGTTTAGTTTTTATCAATTAATAAATTTAACGCCAAGTTAGTCTCGATAAGTATAGGAGGTACAAAGTTTCTTTCAAACGAAATCGTCCGTACTCGTGCACGTAGGTACGGAGTGGTACGTCGCGAGCGATCGCATCGATTAAACAGGACAGTATCTGGCGGACGCGACACACGCGAGTGTCACGAACGGCTCTGCCATGGAGTCGCAGGCCAGCGCGGGCTCCGCGTCCCCCGGCGGCCAGGCCGCGCCCGAGGCTGCACCCGAGGCTGGCGGCGGAGGACCGCGGCCGCTGCACGCGCGCTCCTTCAAACTCCGCTTCGCGCCGCAGCGGGAGCTGGGCCGCTCCTACGTGTCGCTCGTCAAGCCTCGAGCCTTGCGTGAGTGACGAGCGGCCCGAGTGCCCCGGGGACTGCGGGACCCGGGGTCGTTGACGCGTGCTTGTGTGCGCAGCGGCGACGGTGACGGGCAAGTTCTACCGGCGCTCGGAGCCCGAGCCGGCGGGAGCGGCGGCGGCGCTGGCCCGCATCGAGGCGCTGTTCGCGCGCGGCCCGCGCCAGCTGCACGACGCGCCCCTCACCACTTCCCACGAGTCGGTACCCAACGCGCTCATTATTTGTTGTTTCAACAGTACCATACCACATTACGGTGAAAGTAATAGGGGTATAATTTTCTTTAGGGCATGCCCTACTATTATTTGTGACCAGAATACTACAGAAATGGCAGTTGAGCCTGTCGGAGAGAAAGTGATCACTCTATTTTAGTCATTGGGCTGTGATATGTATAGTTGAGTTTGTTTGGTATGTCCCTTTATTGTATATTTCCTTATTAGTTAGCAACCTAAGTAGTCGGGTTGCGAGCGAGGGAGGTGACGCATTGGGCGGTGTGCAGGTACGGCTGGTTCGCGGAGCGCGCCGCGGCCAGTGACCGCCGGCTGCAGCACCACAGCCGCGACTCGGCCTGGCTCAAGGCGCGCCTGCGCGTGCTGGCCGCGGACGACAAACTCAAGCAACGTTAGCCCGGTACTAGACCGCCTGCACTAAAGTACCAATATGCTACCAAACTAATATATTTACACCATTGTTTTATCCTTTAATAAAAACATTCCTGTCTGATGCCCCTATTATTTCTCACCCATTATTTTAAAAGTTGCCATTGCAAAGATATTATTGAAAGAAGACTGAAGAAATGCAAGTAGGTCCAATAGATTTTATGTTTATTGGTTACATGCAAAAAACAAATCTTTCTTTATAATATTAAGTATAGATGAATATATATATTATATACATTAACATGGAATGTAATCTTATAAAGCAAGCACCTCTTTGTGCCTGTTCTTCTCACAAGACTAGTTTCTGAATTTCCATTCTTAATAATTAACAGAGAAGAACCTACACTCCATTTTTTTGTCGTAGGCTGTGCGTTTCATATGTCCGTCAGCATAAAGTACCTTACAGCAGTTACAGTTAAGTCCATCACCCATCATTAATATAGCTTAAAGCTGAAATAATAATTGTGTCTTATCTTGGACTAATTTGATAAAACTAATGCAACTGATAAATCCATAAGCCTGAAGATAGGCAATCAAAATCCTTCACATGTTATAAAATATGTTAAATTCTGAATGTATGTACCTAAACCATTCCAGGAAGTATGTAATTAGTAGCACTTGTAGAAGGTAGGTATTCAAGGATACTTACCGGTGTTACCTACCTAAATGCAGGAAACAATGCAAACCACTTGAAAATTTTGTTTGTTTTAATGGAAGTGCCAAGGTCTTTAGTATTGCTAGCATGGGCATTTTGATTGCATACCCAGCTATAATATATTACGATGGCTCTTCCAGCTTTTCTTAGGCTTTCTACATTTTGCAAATGAGCAATCGCCAAACTTGGACTGATTTGGGATTCCATGTTATATATATTTCATTAGAATCTAACAAGTTTCATGGTACTTCATATTCAAAAATGATTTATAATACAATTTTTTGTACCTTTTAATACCAAGACAAAATCCTCAATAATGTAGACTAGATATCCAGCTATTTGATATGGCTTTAAGTGCTGTAGCATGAGATGTCTAGATAACACCTGTATCAGTATAGGTCAGTAGTGTGCAGTGTCTCACCGGTGCGGGAGGCGTCCCGCGAGGCGCCGAGGTCGTCGTCGGCCGTGGCCGCGTCCACCGTGGCAGCCTCCACCGAGCCCGCCGCCTCCTGCGCCACGCACCCTGGACACAAAGCTTACTTACTACACTGTCTTTATACACACGCAATATTACTTATCTTACTTTATTTTGGGTTATTCATTGCATCTGCCGACTGCCGATATTCTATACATAACCAATAACCAGGAGAATTGTATACCATTTGAAACGCTGTGAAACCCACCCACCGGTACGTTTATTTATTATATAAATTAAAAGTATAATTTTTTAACAGCTAGCAGTCTTTATTAGCTGGAAAGTTAGTGGTAGGCAATGTTGCTGTCAATTATTATCATATTCGAATACTTTCTTCAATACTTTCATTGATAATGTTAATGTCGGCAAATCGGCATGCTACACGTAGACAATAGTTACTCACCTGCAAACAACAGGGCGCAAACTCCCACTAACAATATATACTTCATTTTGTCGTGACCAATCAAATATGCGTAATTTTAAGTACTATATAAAAAGAAAATGCCGGGTTACGGCGAGTAAATCTCTGATATTATTATTCAAAAAGTCAATGTACGCTCCTTCTTTCTTTCAAGTTCAATGCAATACTTCGCTTTGCTAGAATCAAACTGACGGGTCAGACGGATCACGAAAGATAGATGCCGACGATGAATGGTCAAACTCAAAAACATTGACATACGTGAAGTAGTTTCGATTCACTAATGGTATTTAGTTCTCTCTGTAATTGGACAAAATTGTGCTGCTCAAACCATACAGCCAATTACAAAAGAACACGCCATGAATTTCGACTAATAACAGATAAATACATACAAATGTCTTAACTGGATTGGTCCATGTTCAGATCAAAGATTTACCTATCGTCTACAGGTAAAAGATGAAATTTCGGCTAGTCTATGGATGGACGCACAGTATATACAGGTTTGACCATGGAAGAAATTTAATTTTTAGAACTTCATAGGTGTTAGCCATAAATTATTAAATTATACAATTAATTTTTTGCCCCTCCCTCCGTCTTTGTCACAGCTGGTCACATTAGTGAGACTCCCCCCCTACCTAGTGTGACGTCACATATTTTGTAAATGTTTTAACACTTAGATTGTAATAGATTTTGAAATGTAGAACCCCTCCTACCCCGTTGTCACACAATGTCACAATTCGTCGACCCCCTCCCACCCCTTAAAATGTGACGAAATTTATGGATGACCCCTTAAATATTTATATAAATTATATTTATTTACATGAAATACGCTTCTATTCACTACAGAGTTAGAATAATAACTGTAATAATTACAAATAATAATTTTCAGAATAAATATTTCGCTTTCACACTTCGATAGTTTCAAATATTTTTGCAAAAGTAATTTATTAATGGAATGATAATTCAGATTTATATTTCATCATTGTAATAACGCTACAATATGTAAGGTTCGTAGTTTGTGGCGAATGGTAGTCTGTCAACCCCTATGGGATACAGGCGTGAGGATATGTATGTATGTATGTAATATTCATTTAAGCTAAATGCATATTTGTTCGTGATAAACTTAGTATACATTATGATAATTATTCACCGTATACATTTTAACAAATGGGTATAGTTAGGATATTATGACCGACTAGTCGGTCGCTCATTTTGTCATTAGTTTTATTAAACGATCTATGATAGTGCTCTGTGGTTAGTATATCTGTGGAAATATCATCTCAGTCGAATACTTTACTTCACTTCAGACATCAGTCAAAAGTCATAACAATGATGTGATTGAAAGCAAATCATTTATTTTATTAATTAAACCACTCGTGTTAATGCTTGAACAAGGATTTTTTCTACTAAGGTTCAGAAAGCATGGAAAGTATGAAAGTAGGTAATTCCCCTCGTGTGGTAACGTCACGGAAGAGCATTAAGTATAGACAGAGCGCTTGGAGCGTGCATGAGTTCGAAGTGTGGAGTGGCGAGCTGGTGAGTCGCGCTGCGTTAGTGCGTGCGGGCGGCGCGGAGCTGGTGTGGGTGGGCGCGGCTGGCGAGCCGGCGCTGGGCGAGGTGGCGCTGGGCGTGCCGGGCGCGACTGGTGGGCCCGCGAGCGAGGCGCTGTCGACGGCGCTGCTGGGTGACGGCGCCGCGTCCACGGGCCTGGCGCGCCGACTGGCGGCCGCCCTCGCCAGACCAGTCTATGTGTGCTGTGGGAGTGTCTTAGATAGATTTTCTGCACCTTTGTTAGAGCGTGGTCTAGTTGCTGAAATCAAGAGCAGACCTGCCTCTGGAACTGTACCATAATTTTACTCATTTCATTATAATTATCATTTATTTGTATGCAATTAGACTTGTTTTATTTACATAATTGCGACAGCAAAAGTCCCACTGCACATAAGCATATCACAACTCAATATTCTGAGAACTATCTAACTCACTGCCTACCAACATGTCGAAGAATACATGTTGCAAATATTCTGGCACTTACGGTCAAAGCTATGTGCAGTATATTGTTAAATAATTTTACATCTTTACTCGATATTTTCAAATCAAATAGGAAAGTTGGATTGATAAATGCAGTTTCGTTCATCACCTTTGAGACCCAACATAATTATATTGTAAGGAATAGCAGATCTGTTGAAAACATTGAGGCTTTTTCTTTAATTCACAAAAAAGAATTGTATCCAAAAAATATATTTTATTCACATGTACTGATATTTTCTGGAAAATTGAAGAATCACTGTTAAGCAGTTACAATTGATTGTCCATTACAGCCATGTTCATTAAGATATGGGTGAATGGTTACAAATGTAAGCATTGGAAATTCAAAATATCTTTACTTTAATGATCAACTTAATCTCTATATGAATGAAATTTTGGAGGTAGATGTATTTTTAGGTGTTTTCTGTGTTAGTTCTGCCGGCGGAACAACTCAACAGTATAGGTGGCACTAGACTAGGGGTGAAATTAAGCAGCCGTCCATCGATTGACTGCTGTCTACTTACTTACCTGGCAGGTGCTACCTATCTACATAATTATGAGCAGACACTCAGGTAAAGGAAGGTAGGTCATTATGGGGTGTCCCGTTCGGAGCTGCCTGATTTCAGTTTGTACCTCCACCTTACATAAGATTATAGGCAAATAATAGATACTACCTTAGTTAGACTAGTATTATGTTCTTGCAGTGTGTTAGGTCTCCAGTGCTCATGGGGTGACAGTGCCACGAGAGAACGAGATACAAGTACTTTATAAGGTTGGCAATTCGTCGGACTGACGTAACGTAGTTCCGCAGAACTAAACATAAACAAACAAAATAGCCTTCCCATATAGAGTTATGCATACTATACTATAATTCCGGTTAGTCCCTCAATATGGTCCCTCATCACATTGTAAATTAATTCTATAGGTCCTACACCAGTAATGAAATTGAAAAGTTTGTGTATGAAATGAAGGAATACAATTCAGTCTTATGCTTTCATTTACATTAGTCAAGTGCTCATGCCTGCTGTATCATAGTACTTATAGTGCATTGACTGCACGTCTCTATCCTGCGAATTGTTATTGATCATATTGGCATACTAAATGCGACTATGAAATGCGATATAGTAGGTAGGTACCTAAGTACGTTTACATCGTGTGTTTGTGCATGTAAGACAATTAGCTTCTTCAAGCTCAAACGGCTGAACGGATTTCGATGAAATTCGGAATTAATATACCTACCTTGCTTAGCCTAGGGTGTGTCTAGATCCATCCTTTCTTTTAATCCACGAAAGTGTAGTTAGTTGATGGATTAATATTATAAGAAGTCCAAAATATAGAGTTCCTCGCTCCCTCTTGCACAAGCTTCTATTATTTTTATTAATATAATTTAGTTTGGTAGCTTTTTGACGTGACGAGGACACGGATTGGACACCTTATGCGACCCGACAGGCTCTGCTTTGGAGAAAATGTAAGAGACAGAAGAGAACAACTACAAACATCAACTAGGTAGGTACCTAAATTAAACAAGTGTTTGTTTGTCCTGACGTTTTATAAGTAGTTAGGTAATGTGAGACGAATGGAGGGAATTGCATTATATGATACATAGGTACCTACATTGACAAGAGATAACCTGACTAAGACATGGAGACATAGCGGGTACCTACCTGCGACCCCCAAATATGGAACGGCCGATCTATACAGAGGCATTGTACGTCCACTCTACCGTAGATAGCCAAAGAACTGCCTAATATGCTACCTTTGAGAAATCTTCTTCAAAAATCAAGAGTTACGCGCATTATCAACATAGCTGCTGAGTCTCGGAGATTCGTAGGTAACTGTAGCTCTACGGGAAGAAAATTGTCTGAGAGTTGTCAGAAGTCGAACGTCCATTACTTAATTTATGGTAACCACGTATGATCGGGAGGATCGTGACTCGAATGCCATATGTGGCCAATGTATAGGTAGGTACCTTTTTTTTTTCAAAAGGTACCCGACCGCCCTGGGAGAGGCAGATCGGGGTATGTGGGATTTTTACCTCACTAAAACCCCCCCGGTGGCCGTCCTAAGTGCTCAGGGGGACCTCCGGGTACTCTGATAGAAAGCACCGGTGTCCCCCCACACTTTGTCGGGGCAGCTGTGATGCGGCCCCTGGAGACCTCGCTGTGCAAGGCAGCGCGAGCCACGTCGTGCTGCCACCTCCCAGGCCCGCGGCTCGGTGGTCAAAGCTCCCACCCCGACCACCGCCAGCAGGCCCTCCGGCCCCCTTTTAGTCGCCTCTTACGACAGGCAGGGGATACCGTAGCCATATTCTTAGACCCTGGCTATTGGGTGATAGGTAGGTACCTACACCTACCTATACAGTGTATCTACCTACCTATCTAGATAATGCAGTAAGTAACCATTGTTGGTTTCACGTGATAACTTATGTTTTAAGAATTTATACGATTTCATGCAGGTGCACTGGAACTTCTGTGCCTTAGGACGGAATTTGCCCGATATGCAGGTATTACACAGTTGTGCAACGTCATTATTTTGAGATTAAGATGACGCCATGTTAGGCCTCCTCTATTACAACATCAGAGCTTTCATCCATGAGAAGACATCTCCGAAATTGATTCGCGCAGAAAATATTGCTTATTTACTTAGTAGCTACCAAATAATGTATCACATACTTAGTAGGTATACCATTGACTTATTTACTTAGTAGCTACCAAATAATGTATCACATACTTAGTAGGTATACCATTGACTTATTTACTTAGTAGCTACCAAATAATGTATCACATACTTAGTAGGTATACCATTGACTTATTTACTTAGTAGCTACCAAATAATGTATCACATACTTAGTAGGTATACCATTGACTTATTCTTCTTTTATTTCCTGAGGTGCATTTTATTATAACCTACCTGAGTACTACAATCCAAGGGTTCTTAGGGTTAGATACTTAGGTAGGGAGGTAAGTAGGTACTTACTGAGCTAGTAATACTCCCTCAGAATTAAGGGAAGAGACAGGGACAGACCCTTTACATTGCCTTGAGTTTTATTACCTGAGTAGGTACTTACGTCCATTCGTAACATGTTGGTACGTAGGTATGCAGTGGAAGGTAATTGTAAGTTTAACACAGACTTACTGAGGGTAGGTAGAGGTCTTGTGCCTCACTGAATACTTAGTTGACTTATAAGTTTTTGTTGATTTAATTCAGGTAGGTGCCATACTTACCCAGTGAATGCCTACTTCAAATACCCCGCCTTACGTGGGTGGAAGAATTCTACGTGGCTCTAATGGTGTGCGTAGGTAAGTAAGTACCAACTAATAATCGAGGAACGATTACCTAAGAACTTGAGTAAGGAGACACATTTGTATATCAATCGACCTGGAAGAGGCTATTAAAAGTTACCGAATTAAATACCTACTAAGTATTTTACCTTATTTTCTTCCAAGCCATTACACATCACGATTGTATTCGGCGTACCTACCTAAGTACTTCCCATTACCCACATTTCGCCACTTAATTCCCATGTAATAGGATACGAGCATATTGCCACTAACCAGGCATTAATCCAGACTTCGGGCTAGGAAATTTCAGATGGGAAAACCTAGGTATCACTTTCCTCAGGACGGGATCGAATGAACTTAGGACCTCTTGTCCTGCAGCACTTGCTACCTATAAGTAGATATAGGTACTAAGTCAAGTTGAATATGTCTATTCATCAGTACCTAAGTATTTTGTCTTAATGGAGTCTGCTTGTATGCAAAAAGACGACAAACGAAGTATATCTTCAGAAAGCTACGGTAGCGGTTCAAGGAATTTTCAGAGCTTATCATTGTGGCATAGTGTCATTGCCGCAAAGGCGGTAAAAAGTGTGTGCGTGAATTGGGCGGGGGCGGGGGCGGTGCTGGGCGCGGCGTAGGGCGGCGGCGCGGGCCAATGGGCGGCGGGCGCGGGCAGGCAGCGGCGGGCCGGGCCAATGGGGCGGCGGGCCCGACCGCCGAGCGGCCCGCGGCCCGCGCCAGTGACGCGCAGTGACGCGCGGCGCGCCGCTCGAGACGTATCTACGCGCGGCGAGCGCTCCGTGCACCGACCCGCGAGTGAGTGCAGTGCAGTGCCGTGCCCAGTGCGACCCGTGACCCGACACTACACTGTTTGTAAACACCAGGATTCACTTCGCGCTCCCGACCAGCCGAGGTGACCGCTTTGTGCACAATATACTACCGACGCATTGTAACGGTCTGGAACTGACCATTAAACCGAATGATACCATAAACGAAGTCGTTATGACAAACAAGTTTCATTAGTGTCACCTGTTGGATTGGATTCTTCCCGTGCGGTGGCTAGGGTTGTACGTAACCACAGAGAACCCCTATATAAATAACCTACAATTATATACCTGTAACATAGTGGATATCCTACGTGGGCACCCTACGTATAAGCAATTAAGTACAACAATACATACTCAGTAATTGCAGTGCGTGATTAACAGGGAAGGTAGTCGGTGCCGCCGGAGGAGCTGATTGTATGTTACCTACATACAATCAGCCTACATGTATCTGCAATAGCTCATCCTCAGTCAACCTTCAATTAGGTTAGGTAGGTAACAGAAAAGCAAGATAAATAATCAATGCCATAGCACGGATGACCCTTGGGCTAGTGGCTGTCTGGCTGTAGGGCTGTAACTCTCCCTCCAGCAAATAATAATGGCTGGTTGCGTCCACAGATTGAACCCTCAAGGTTCGGTATCCTCGATGTCGGTGTTGTGCACTATTATATACACTATTCATAATAAAATGACAAGCTCTCAATTGGTAGTATGCGTTGATATTCCCACCTTCTTACCGAGTGACCAGAAAAATTGATGTTTGAATATGTGACACGTACGATACACTACTAGGAAGTAAATAAAATTATACCAAAAATTTAAAAAATATCTTCTTCTATTTTCGCGTAAGTACCTAAGTCCCTAGATACTTATTAACTTTCAAAGGTGTCCTAATTAAGACATTTTCCCATAAAGGTTAGCTTCGATGTAGAGTACCTACTTAAATATAAATTTAAATACTTAATACGGGATGAAAAACAATATTTTCCGTAGGATCACAAAATTGTGCGATGTGAGGTCACACGCGGGTCATGATTAAGATCTACTTATTTTAATGACTCTCTTTGCAGCATAGAGAGGTAGAGCATGACAATTAAAAAAAACAATCTAAGTACATTAGGGACACAATGATCGTTATGAAGAACTTCTTAGCTTTGACGTTCCATTTTATGGTACCGAAATGAAACTTCATAGCTCATAAGTTCTTAATAGCTGACAATGGTAGGCCCACTGGATTTGTTATTTTTATAGCTTAAAATTTACCACCTTTTCCAAGTTTAAGCCTGTCAGGAGATGAAAAGGCGAAATATTTTTACATGATTGCGTTCTGTTTTTTTATAAATGGGGTTCTTTTAGTACAATTGCATTGAATGTGACCAACTCATTGGCACGCTTGGCTGTCAACAATATAATCAGTTACAGTATGCTTGAACGCACAAACTGACTTATATATGTATAAGTCTGTTTGTTTTGATTTAAATAAATAAAGGTTCCTACCGGAATTAAAGCGCTCTCACAGAGAGTAGAATATTATATATATATATATATATTTTTTTTTAAATGATTATAGTTTAGAAAATTTACAACCTGACTGAGATGTTTGAAAAAATATCTCTCCCTGTCTAATCTATCAAATGGCTGTATGGTTTTTATCGGGACTTTTACAGGCAGATAGCTGATGTTATAAGGATTATCTTAGGCTACTTATATATAGTAGAAAATGATCACTCAGAAATATACATATTTTTTTGTTATTTTACTCGGGAAAACTGCGAAGCACAGCTAATTTACATCAATATAAAATTCCATGTTATATTCCATCTTATCTTCTACATTCCGACGAATACCTCCACTTTAGTAGTTATACATTCTGACAGTGAGTCCGTAGTCAATGACAGTGATAAGAAGAAAGAACTGAGAAGTTGCGAAGGATATTATATAAGTTGAGTAAGTACCTACCAACTGAGCGATGCATATCTGGTTGAAACTGGAGCTATAGATTCAGCTGTCTCTACCATGAACATGCCACTGACAGCTAAATGTGTCAATGGGCAGTGTAGTTTGGTGCAACACATTCCGAAGTCAAAGTCCTAGCATCTGATATCGTCAAATTTGTCATTACCTTTAACTTTTCTACAAATCAAATCAAAAATATCTTAATTCGATTAGACTTTTTATAAAGTACTTTCAAATCGTCAGAAACACACATTACATAGGCTTATACATGCTACCGCCAGGTTCGGAAGGTTGCTTTTACTGAGAAGAACCTGGCAAGAAACTCAGTAATTACTCTTTAAAAAAAAATTTACAGCTTTGAGTAATACAATATAAATCATAAAAAATATATATAAGCCCATGGACACAGTTCCAGTGCTCAAAAGTCGATATAAAAAAAAATCAAAACTAAAAATAAGAACTACGAATATTTTTATTGTGTAGCTTGAGATGACCATCCCCACTAGCAGCACCTGTTCACAAGTATGACGAGAATGCCAGCCATACACATCACTGTAGTACCAAGTATTATTATATTTTACTAGCTGTGCCCCGCGGCTTCACCCGTGTAGACTTCATTTCATGTGTGTCCCGCGGAATACTAATGTATTTTTAAATAAAAGCTGCCTATGTTACTCCTTTTAACATTATTTATCTGCCATTGAAAGTCCCGTTACATTGGACGGACAGGGAAATTGCTGAGATTTGCTAACAAGTACCTACCTACCTACCTACTTATTTGACAATATATGGATATAGCCAATGAGAATTTCTAAAAAAAAATGAATTATAATTATGTGGATATTTTTGAATTATTGACATGTAAGGCAAAGTCGGCAGATAGATAAGTATTTCGTAATTATTCGTAATGTTCATATGAAAGCCGTGGAAGTATGCATTTCTGTGCGTTTCGTTTCTCAATTTACGACATGTAAGTACTTACTTAGTTTAGAAGAACACACATACATACCGGTCAAAATAATAAATATGCCTACGTCATCCCAGAAGGATCCCTGACCGCGACAGCAGAGGAACAACAACATCTATTTGTCACCGAAGTCAAAATATATAAAAAATAAAACAATGCTCTAGCACCGAAAAACAATTATTTCGAATTTTATAAAGACGACGATGCATGATTCAAAAGTACTTAGGTTGGCGATACAGGATGCTATTCAGTTCTGAAGCCTGCTATCATCAACAGAGCTGCTTTAGATCCATTGATAGGGATTTTCAATGGGCATTATTGGAACAACCCTCATCAAAACCCATTGCGATAGTTGTAAGACGGAATTACAGCGACAGATGTATACACGACAGATACCTACGTCAGTCCGTTACAGTGAGTCCAAATAACGTTACAATAAGAGTCGTTGGTAGGGTCCCAGAATATAATTTAAAAACGTATTTTGAATATAGCAGTGACGGCTTTCAAACTATGTAGATTCATAAATAAGTAAACTCGAACATTCTCATTCGATGTTCGTCATTGAAATCAGTAGCAAAATTTATTCATGAAAGAAAAATACGAATTGTTAGTTTGAATCATGAATCAGAGGTATGCAAATGAAGATGATTGTATATCTTCCTCCTTCCCGAAGCAATGTAGGACATCGCTATCCACTCACGCGTTGTCGATCAAAAAACAATTATTGTAGTATTATGAAATATTTCACCAACTTACTACAGTTCGATACTTTAAATGAAACTGTAGACGCACCACCACGTAGGTCATGTAGGTCATCAACGTCGGTGAAAAGTGTGTGTTGTTATTACAACACCTCTGCCTACCCCCTCGGGGAATACAGGCTTGAGCAGATGTATGTATGTCACATTTGGCGGAGATTTGGAAGTGAAAATTCATATTTAGGAATTTGGTGAAACCGTCATTTTATAAATATGACGTAAGGGTGATAAAATAATTTTATTAAATCCTCTTCTATTATTTTATTGTTTACTAAAATGAACTTGTACTTAATTTTATTGATATTGATCAGTAGTTAATTTAATATAATATTGCATTAATCGATTATACCAACTACTGCAATTTGTGGTCGGCACAATGTGTTTGTTCTCTGTATCCCCATATCTTACAGGTGGGTTGTCTAAAAGACTCAGCACACCTAGCTGATGTAAACACGGCTCGCTTGGTATATTTTAGTTATTTCCATTACGGCATTATTTTAAGGAGCAGGCAGACATCAGTTGAAAATGTGTTTACTATCTATTTTGAGGTTTTAGGTAATCAATCAAAATAAAACTTTGTGAAAAAGTATATTGTATGGTAAAGCGGCAACAAAAATACATAATCTGTAACTATTTCAAACTGTCTAACTATCACGGTTCATGAGATACTGCCTGAAAATGTGTTGTCCGTTGCTTCATTTAGTAAAAACGTTCTATACCTATTCATCTGCTAATATAAAATTAAATAATAAATAACAAGGGACTCCCACACTACAAACGTGTTTTTTTGCAATTTCTATAGATGACCGTACAGATGATAACGGTACAGAACCCTTCGTACACAGGTGCGAGTCGCACTTGGCCGGTTTTTATTATGAAATAACCTTGTTATCCAACATGTGGCAAAAGCGTGTTTCTTAACTTCATGACTTCCAATCCCGAAATGTATACTTGTTACGTACTATGACTACATAATGATGTAGGGTGCCTTATGTTGTGTCCCGAAAAGTAAGTCCCAATCACACTGTGGCCTTAATTATGATCGTTTGTTTCTCAATAAAATAAGTAAATAAAATCAAAATGGAAGAAATAATAAAACCAAGTTCTGTCAATTTGAACTAGCGTCGCTCGCGTAGCAGGCGGGCAGGTTGTTAGAAATAGGCTTCATGTCCTACATACAAAATACGGTTTGATTAGAGAACCTCCTTTTGTCGGTTAAAAACAAACATACATACCTTTGTAGCTTCTGTAGGATTCTAGAGTCTAGACCAACTTGAATAGAAGATATCATTTAAATATTGAGTGACCGAGGTGAGGAACTTTAAACTATGTGTATCACACGCTTAATGCTACAGGACACAATTATCCCTGCCTTCTGCCTTCTACTATAATTCATTTTATTTCGTTATTTCGGATCCCCTTACAGTATGTCCTCCCGATGATAAGCGGCTCGTGCAGTTGATATGTTCATAATGAAGTGTGTGTATAATGTTGTACAAGTGAGTATGTGCGGGCAGGTGGCGTAGGGCGGGCGGGCGGCGCGGCGGCATGGGGCGCCCGCGGGCAGCATGGCGGTGAGCTGCCCCGAGGTGATGTACGGCGCCTACTACCCCTACCTCTACGGCCGCGGCGCGCGCTCCTTCCACCACGCGCCGCACTTCCAGTACGACCGGGTCAGTGCGCACCAACATCTCTCTATAGCTATAAGTAGGGCCGGCGGGGGGCACGGCACAGGAGCATCCGCAGCCAGCATGGCAGTGAGCTGTCCAGACACAATATCCGGTGCCTACTGCCCCTACAACCTCTTCTATACAATGCTAACAGTGTTGTATTTGTGTGTGACTGAGGATAGGTTTTGTAATAATTGTCTTGAGCGATCCGAATCAAACAATACCCACAGGAATGAGTTGCTAGGGAGTGTAAACATATAACAATGTGTCTATGAGCGGTGATGGAGCGGCGCGAGTTTTTATCGAGCAAGCGCATGCGGCGGCACCGGTCGGACCGGCCATATATCACGCGCAAAAACCAGCCGCCCGCGCCGCCCTGTGTCAATGACACCCGCCTTACACCGACCACCGCACTGTTACCAACTTATTGAACTGAACACTGCACTGACACTGAAATGTTCTAATTGACCACTTCTAACGATCAATATGTGCTATCTGCAACTGCCTGCAGTATGATAATATGGATGACGTCACATGACCAACGGTATACATCAACACACTGCAGCCAGTCTCAATATGATCACTTTCAACCATTGAAAGCCACCAATGTTCCTCCCCAGATATGTGTTATGTAGTAGTATGTTATTATGTACCTAATTGCACCCACTTTGGTGTCTTTATATTGTATTGATGAAATGTACATGTAGGTACCTACATGATGCCAGTTGAGTTTCTTACCGGTTTTTTCTGAAGGCTAGTTTCCGAACCGGTGGTCTATTCTTCGAGGTTCATAAGTGCCTTAGCAAGGCCTAAGTTGAATAAATCGTTTTAATTTTGATTAATTGAGTGAGAGGTAACGTGGTGTGTGTGTGTGTGTGTGCAGTTGAACGTGCAGAGTGGCGGTAATGCAGGCAGCGAGGGGTACGGCGGCGGCGCGGCGGTCAGCTCGGGCAGCTCGGGCGCGCACTCGCCCGGCTCGCCGCCGCACGCGCACCTCGCCGCGCACCGCCTGCGCACCAAGGAGGAGGACCCGCGGGCCAGCGCTGACGGTACACTCTCCACTCTCCACACGCGGCCTCGTGGTCCCGTGGTCCCGTGTAGCGCGCCGTCCTGCGACCGTTGTATTTGTTGTGGGTGGCAGGCGGCGGGTCGTCGGAGTCGGAGGGCGAGTGCGGCGGCGGCGCGCGCGCGCGGGCGCAGTACGTCAGCGCCAACTGCGTGGTGTTCACGCACTACTCGGGCGACGTGGCCGCCGTCGTCGACGAACACTTCGCCCGCGCTCTCTCCATCGACAAACCCAAAGGTAAACCCAATCACACACATGTACACACACACCACCATGACACGCTCCTAGCCTATTTTCCAGAAATAATGTGGAATATATAAATATATGAGTGCATTTATTATATTTGTGAAGAAAATCGAATACCGATGTATAAGTCTGAGACGGCGATGGACTCTCATACCCCTTTGGAGACCCTTCTGAAAAAAATGAAATTTTTTATTAAAATTTTTGTTACAGTATCTAACTAAATATGATACAGTAAGGAAAAAAAGGTGATCAATTTTAGTTTAAATGTTCTGCTTCAACTTGTCATATAAAAGACATCAACGCGCCAATTTGACAGAGCAGTACTTCAACCTAATTATGTGGCTAACTAATGTGAACTAAACACCGTGTTAGTAATTTCCTACTATGAGATTGTAATGGAACAGCTCGCCAGTCCGTGTACTCACAGTGCTGTGCTTCTGGCGTGATGCTGAAAGGTCTCCTTTAGATGATGTTCTCAAATGCGATTGAAACAATAGCGTTTACTTAGTTTTATAATTGAACACTTAAAGCATTCCATAACTGCATTTTAATTATTTATATAAATATTTTGACGTATATAATAATTAAATATGAAAAGAACAAGGAAAAGTTGAGATCATTGTAAAACACATTTTGATAACATAAAATGCATGGAAATTTGGATATTGTAATTATATTTAATTCGTCTACATGATCGTCCGTGCGGCGTATGCACGGACGATGGTCGCACACAACAAATCGATCGATGTATTTGGTGTATGAGACAGTTATATTTTATTTCGTTCTGTTTGTATTTGGTGTATGAGACAGTTATATTTTATTTCGTTCTGTTTGTATTTGGTGTATGAGACAGTTATATTTTATTTCGTTCTGTTTGTATTTGGTGTATGAGACAGTTATATTTTATTTCGTTCTGTTTGTATTTGGTGTATGAGACAGTTATATTTTATTTCGTTCTGTTTGTATTTGGTGTATGAGACAGTTATAATTTATTTCGTTCTGTTTGTATTTGGTGTATGAGACAGTTATATTTTATTTCGTTCTGTCTGTATTTGGTGTATGAGACAGTTATATTTTATTTCGTTCTGTTTGTATTTGGTGTATGAGACAGTTATAATTTATTTCGTTCTGTTTGTATTTGGTGTATGAGACAGTTATATTTTATTTCGTTCTGTTTGTATTTGGTGTATGAGACAGTTATATTTTATTTCGTTCTGTCTGTATTTGGTGTATGAGACAGTTATATTTTATTTCGTTCTGTTTGTATTTGGTGTATGAGACAGTTATATTTTATTTCGTTCTGTTTGTATTTGGTGTATGAGACAGTTATATTTTATTTCGTTCTGTTTGTATTTGGTGTATGAGACAGTTATATTTTATTTCGTTCTGTTTGTTTGCGAGAACTGTCACATTGTTTGTTAGCAGTGTTGTCAACTCAGATTTTGAAAAATGCTTAGACTGGGTTTGACAAATACGTAGAATTAATAAAAATAGTTTATGAAAAAGTTAGAAGTACTTTCATCAAGCCGCTACTTTAAGTTTAAGTCTCATCAGATTGGTCGCAAAAAAGCCTCTTGTTGTTTGGGTACCTATAGGAAATAACTAAAACAAAACAAAGTCGCAGTTAGTATTTACTATCTTGTTAGGCGAACTGAGGGTGCGTTTGTTATGAGACGGGATGTTAGGGAGCGTATAGGTACGTACTGAGAAATACCGCCGATGGAGTAATGAGACCTGTATTAGATATTTGTTAAAAAATACGTACATTCTGGACTGAAGTTAGCAGCTTTGCAGGAAAGGTCTAAAATACGTAGAACTTCTTAAAAATAAGGAGAGTGCAGCGTTACACTGTTTATAGTTTAATCGCACCTTTAGCTGATAATAAAGTATCGTGGAGCCATAGCTCTCTGAAGACACTCAATTTCTAACAAATAAACTATTAATCGGGGATTATTTTTTATTTTTATTTATCATATTTATTTTTTTGTATCACTGAACCACAATAAAGACATCCCCCGATTCCCTCCTGCGTTCTCGTGTCCTGAAGTTAGCTCTCAATAACCTCTTATGGAGCAGAGAGGCAAAATGTACAAATAGCGCGTCCCATGTGATCGGGAGGTTATGTGTGACTGTGACTGACTACAACTAACAACTATTTCCATTTTACAATATAGGCTCGTAACAACACTAACACGGGTTTAGCATAGATAAGCTCTACAACTTATTTGTTCTGCTAAGCTTGAGGTCAATAGCTGTCTCCCAATGAGCGTCGGAGACGAACTGGAACTGCCAACAGCAGAGTTGCGAGAATACGCATACACGCATAAACGCATGTGCGTTTCAAGGTACTATACCTTGCTTAACGATTCATTTTCGCGATGTCATATAAAATGTGATGATGTCCTAACGCACATTCAATTATACAGTAAATATAGGTTCAAATATAATACGAATAGCTTTTCGTTATTGTGTTTCGCATTGTTATTTCTTAATTATTCATAACCATATTAGCCTCTGCACGTCAAAGCTATCCGGAATAAATAATTACTATAAATAACTATTACTTTATCATATTCTTTTCTAAACCTAAGATTGATGTTCAAACTTCCAATTTTATTTTTATTATATCGGTAATGTAATAAATATTCTGTTATTAAAAATGGTTGAAAGAATATTACGGTTTTTCCCGTTCAACACTAAAGTACGACATTTGTTGCGAATTAACTTTAGTGCTGTCACAATTTGAATAATTAAACTTAAATTCAATGGAAAAAGCAAAAAGACGACATATTCTTAACGTTTAGGAATACAAAGAAACCAAGTGCGTTTGATGCAATCTGTACAGTTTTTCTTTAAACTGACGGAAAACAATGTTTGATTCTACGATAATTCTAAATTAATAGACCGCATAGGAGATGTTAGCTGGTAACAATAGCATCCATCATATATTATTATCATTTTATTAGGAGGAATAAGGTAAGCGTTGGACTCAACCGGCGACCTCACTCCGCAGAATGGAACCGCGGCACTAGATAAATCAGTGGCGACGAGCCTGCCTTAATTAAACACTGCGTTTAATTACGAACCGAGAGCCTCCCCCCGCCCCCACCCGCCGCTCGCCCGCCTCGCGCTATTCTCCTTCAATTATATGTACTCCTCACCCAGTGTTCGGTCCATCTTGGCGTACTTCATTTGCTCGCCTATTGTGGAGTGCTCGAGGAGGCGACTGCCGGCTCATTGAGAGCACCCATTGTGAGGCTCGCGTTCACCAGGTGACATCGAACACGGTCACAGACATGCAGCCCTAGTCCAATGGTCCTACAGCTACGGCTGGTATGACGAGGGAGTGACGCGTGTGATGCGCGACGAGCGCAGACATGACGCAACGCAGACCGGTTCCAACGGTCGAGGGCACACACTTCCCCAAAAACTGGGGCGAATTATTGATTCACCGCGAGTGGCTTGACTCAGGACATAGTTGCGCGACTCCGATTAGATCCAAAAAACAAAGACCATTAGGTACTTAAAAGATGGTCGAAAGAGGCCGCGCGACAAAAACGCATAACGCTGAAGTATTCGCGTCGAGCCGGCGAGCTTTGAGCGACCGCCTCTAATCGCTGCTCCACTCGCTATCTTTTTGCTAGCTCGTAACAACGGCCGCCGGCTCAATGTGGTGTCTACACAAACACACACACGTACACACAAACACACGCTCAACTATACTTAATTACTATGGAAGTTACAACTGAAACACAACTTGAACGACTCCCTTTTTGTCGGTTTGAAGTCTTTGTGGATTTGGGATGTATTAGTAAGTTAGATATACATACGATGTACGATATATACTGTATGAATATACATAATATGATTATCTGGATAGGATGCCCATATTGTAATGATATTATCAGGTGATGCGTTTAAAAGACCTTGAGTGTACGTCGTCGGGGGTCAGTGGAGCGCTCCTGTGTTAGTCGGCGGCTCGCTTTATTTTGTCTTGATTTGTGAATCGGTTTACCACTCCCGCTCATTAATTGAACTTATGACCAAAATAAATTACATTAGTCGTACTGTCCGATTTTTAAAAAGCGGTCTTATTAGGACTCTTTTTTTTGATAAGTTAGACATCAACGAGCTCCTATTAAATAACAAAACTTAAATTTTGTAAATTTTTTTTGATTAAGTAAAAACTACAGATGGCAGTGATGCTCATCTAATGTGGGTGTTTTATAAGTGGTAGTGAATGAGAGACATTAAAGTGCACCACTGTCTCAAGCGTTATAATCGTAGAGTTTCACTTAACGCCCTCCACAGGCGTCCACAAAGAGGGTAGGCAGAGGTGTTACAACCGACAGTTTTTTTGTATCTTGTTATTTTAAATTTTGTTTTAATTGTCTTGTACCTTCTAATAAATGTATTCATGTGTCATAGACACACTTGGTAACATTGCCGCCGCCTCTCAGACACTATACATACAGTATTTGTGTTTGTTCTCAGATATATGTACTTTCCGGATTCCTCACGATATGTACTTCACCGCGCAGCTTGTGACTTATCAATGCTCTTTGAAACAAGTATTTAACCTTATTAAAATGTAGTGTATATAATAATGGTGTGTGTAATAAAGTGTGTAAGTAAGTGCATTGCAAGGTGTTGTTTAAGAAACCACAGTTTAGGATAATGCGTGGTGTCGAGCGGCGCTCGTAAAACGTTAGTGTGGCCGCGATGAGCCGATCGCCAGATAACCGACCCGTCCTCGCCCTGCCGCGCTTACCTGCCTCGTCTATACCATTACAATATATCGTTCTTGATTTATATTCGGTGACACCTCATTCTAAGATTGCGTTTTTTAAATGATTCGAAAAAAAATCAGTAAAAAAGGTATCAGTAATCAGTTAAATCGTGGCCAGCCTTCATTGAATTATTCCGAGCAATTTCACTGTTTCTGAATCAGCGGAAACACTTTTCTTGCCGTTTACACACATATTTGAAGTGGTTGTAGCAGCAATTTCAATGAATTTAGTTTTCGATTATAGGTCCCATGTAACAACCGAACTATTTGCATATCCTTCATACTTTGACAACTGCCGATTGACACTTAACAGTGTTAACCAACTGTAAACCGAGATGCCGAGTCACACATTTATAAACCTTGAAGACAGAAATGTCATGATTAGAATTCGAATCATCTTACAAAATTATAAAGTGTTTTCGCATTTGAGTGCCCCGCGGCTTCCTCCGCGTAGACTTAATTTCATGGGTGGGTATATACTTGCATATGCATTTAGTGAACATTTAGGTTGGAATCACAAACAGACTTCAATTTTATTAGTCTGTATAGATTAACTTGAATTGCGAAAGAAATGTCGTTTGAATGAAAACTAATGTTTTAGGATAGTTGATCCTAGTGTCTACATAAGTTATATACATGAGTTTGTGTGTCTGTAATGTAATGTAATGTATATCGGTGTGTGCAGAGAGTGTACCGATGGTGTCCCGCAACCTGCCCGCGTCGTTCTTCAACGCGGCGGCAGCGGCCGGCGTGCCGGGCGTGCCGGGCCAGGCCTGCGCCGGCGTCGACCTCTACGACTACGACCCCTGGCACCAACACTACCCGGGGTCAGACCACTTTTCAATACACTCTAATATTTTATTTCAAAAATTACATACGATAATTCCCCAGAGACTGTTTTAACTCGACCGAACCCATGGACCGCATGTTTCCCGTGGGACGGAACAAAACTATAGGCAACCGATTGTGCAGGGACATTACTGTGCGGCCGTGATGGGCCTACCGTCGAGAGTGTTGCCTTTAAAATGTTGTATTCTGCCGTGGACTCGAGTGTTGATGGGCGTCGTGCGTGTGCAGGTACGGGCACGCGGCGCACCGGCACGCGGCGGAGTACCACGCGGCGGCGCAGGCGCACCACAACATGGCGGCCGCGGCCGGCTACGGCGGCCTGCTGCTGGGCCGCGGCTCGCTGCACGCGCACGCGCAGTACAAGCCCGTGGACTGGCCCGCGCAGCACGCGCCGCACCACCTCGACCCCGCCGCCTGCTCGCCCTACACCTACCCGCCCGTGCCCGGTCAGTCTCCTACCTTCCGTTCGTCTCTCGGCCACATGTGGCCCTGCTCGTAGTGCACTCCTCACGCCATCCGTCGTGCAGCTCTATGGGCGTCAGAGAGTCCATACAGTAATAAGGGAGAGGTTTCTAGAATATAAATTTATGTCCATTTACAATCGGCCAACCAACAAGAGTTGGCAACTGCCCCTTTACGTTTTAGGCGCTTTTTCACACCAAAGCACGAATGTTGTGTGATTGAAAACAATAACGGAGAAAACATGAGTGTTAATAATGGAGGCTTGAAACTTGCTTTTTACATAAGATGTGCGTTGGTTTGTTTTACACTAGTCTTCAAGCATGTTCACAACGTCCTTCATTAGTATAGGACCAATCTTATCTGTAGGTCTAAAAAGGTCACTTTGGGAGAATCATTATGTGATCCGAGTATGATTCATCATGATATGAATTGCACCTAAGTGACCATTTTGTCATTTCGATGATTAATAATATTCGGATCACATTATGATTCTCCCAAAGTGGCCTTTTTAGGCCTACTGGTCAGTCCAAAATTGCCTCGGTCCTATCAAACCAAGTTCTCTTTGGCTGACTGACACAAAGGGTAGAGAGTGATACTATGTATTTATGTGTGCATTGTGAAAACCTAAACCAGATGTTGTGGTAACGTTCTCACTCCTGCTGACCGAAACGTAAAGGAAAAATGCGAGGAATACGTCGTCGGCTTTAATAATGACAATAAATTTCCTGTTTGGCTGGCGAGCCGCTCGCGGCGCGCGGGAGGGCCGGCGGGGGAGGGAGCGCGGCTACTCCGACTCGTGTGTATTTTAATTTTCAAAGAAATACCTCAAGCGCAGACATTTTAATTGTGATGATTTAAGCATTTTATTCGAGTGACAAAACAAAGCATTCCAGCTTTGTGGCTTCCTCGGCCGTCAAAGAACACGTCGATGTTGGGGCCCTTGGGTGCAGGGGTTTGCCAGTTCGCGAGAAAACTTTACGTATTCGGTTCATAAGCGGCCCGGATTTACCCCTAAGTATTGCCGTAATTACCGGATCCACAATCATGAGCTAACCGCTGACTGGTACAAAAACTGACATCGGCAATTTGATGGGCGCACAGTAGACGAGTTTTTGCAGCGGCGAGTTGAAATGAAAAGCTCCTACCGTTTGTTTGATAATGAGAGGCAGTGATGCCGGCGCGAGGAGAGGGCTTCCCTAATGACGACGATTAAAATTAATTTGAGCGGCGAGGGGTCGCGGCCGCGCCCGTCTCTCGCAAATTAAATTCTTCACTCGCGATCTGCCCTCCCTTCCCTCCCTCCCCTCCCTCCCCCCCGCCGCCCCACCCCGCTGCCCGCCTCCGCTGCACTCCCCATTGTCTCACAGATCGCACCCGCAGCCACTTGATTGATAACATTTTCGATGAAGGAGCAGCTAGGGGAACCCTCTCCACGTTAACTATCTAGTAAACCGTTACTTCGCTATCTATATCTATCGAACTCCGAGTATCATTTCATGCACGCAAACGTAACTTTGTACCTATCCTTAACTTTTTACGGTTTTAATTATTTAATTTTTTCTTGACTGGTTATGAGCTTTTCTGATTCATTTTGAAATATTTCGTTCTGAAACTGGTAGTAAAGTCCATTATATTCCTCAGACTTAAGTGGAACAGTTTCCATTTATGTTTTCTGTGTTTAATTAATGTGATCTCAATATTTAAAGCTATTTCCTTTATATTAAGTATTGCCGAGTTAGATGTCGGATGTTATCTGTGAAAGGGATCTTTAGAGTAGAACGCGGCGCGCGGCGGCACATTGTGATGATCTCAATACAGTTTGTAGAGTTAAAGCAAGAATATGACTATAATTTTAAGATGTTTTTTCTTGTTGTAAACGTAATTTTAGATCTTTGGGGGAGGCCTATGCCCAGCAGTGGGCGTCTGTCGGCTGAAATGATGATCAAAATCGTATCTTTTGATGTCCATATTTGGTCTTATTCATTCAACACCAATTTTACAACTATTGTTAAATCCTTGTCTTCACCCGTGGGGTATAAGAGCTAGCTACGTTTTTCATCAGTTTAGTAAAATATTTGAGCATTAATTAAGCAGATACTGACAGGCAGAAATTCAGTGTTTCGCTCGCATTTCTTATACAAACACGGATTGCGTTTAATTGATTGTTAACAATGAATGTGTGTGTGTAGTTATGACGCAGACACATGACAGCGCTTATGTTTCATATAGTGCCAGTACCCAAGTACCTACATATAAAGTAGATAATGTAAATAGCCTTGATAGGTGATCATTAGCTAATTGTTCCAGTGATTGGCAGTATGTTCATAAAGTATCAGTACAAAGATACGGTTGTAAAAGCAAAAACAGTGATCTCACAGATGGCCATTAATATCAAGAGTGGCCGGTGGCTGCGGCCGTACAAGGCGCGGGCCGGCATTCCGCGCGGAGACTTCCTCGCTGTATATGTGCGTTGCGTAACCAACCGGCGCGTATTGTACTCACACTGCGCGAACCCAATATCTGTGCATGACACCAGCACTCTAGGCCCTGTTATTTAACATTTACTGGTTCGAATAAACAGTTTTTGATATTGTAACAGCGTTCACGTTTTGAATTTGACACCTTTGACAGTCTATCCACCGGTACATTTTACTTACAAAAATTACCTAGAAAGGCAATTTGTAAATTAAATATTTCAGTAGAATACCGTGTTGAAATAAATTGAGCTGTGTAAATATGTAACATGTTGAGTCAAAGCAGGTTGGTGCTGGACTTTTTCTTTCTACTTGTCAGTATTTTCCGGCATTGTCCCATAGGTACACAGATTTGGCATTACGCAGTCGGGCACACACACTGCCTGCACGGCGTCGCAGAGGGCAGGCATGTAGGTAGCTAGTGAGCTATGTGTGGTGTGATGGGGTGGACCGGAGACATATTGTTGTGGGCACGCGGGTGACATCAAAGGGCGGGCTCTGTGTCCCCGCGCCGCAGCCCGGGCGGTGCGGGGCGCGGGACGCGCGGGGACCAGGGTTGTTGCTTTATTGACAAATAACACGCGAGGCCCCGCGACTCGACACTACACTCTGCCATCAGTGCGGATACTTGAAGCCTGGAAAGACAATATTGAGATTATTTTTTGTCCTACTTAGTTTTTGTAGAATTTGTTATAATTGGGATCAGGATGTCGGTAGCTAAGCGGAACATATCAGACATGGTACGTCCGTGTACCACATGTTCCCCTTCTCAGACAGTAGACTAGTCAGTACTACTAGCTAGACTGCAGGTAGGTACTTATTCGCCTTATTCTATAAAGGCCTATAAAGGTAGAATGGCTTGGTATCATAACGACTGAAACTATAACATGACCTATTTTGAAAAACGCTTAACTAAAGTGTTTAATGTGATCTCCTTTTGTATATTTTCCATTACCTTAATGCGAATATCAAATTAATTGTTTCCCAATAGAATTTTTACTTTCACGTTTGCTTCAGCTCGCAGGTCTCCAGCGAGGCAGTCAGATATCTTTCAACCTCTATGTTATCTTAATGGGTAGAATTTTGAAAAACCCTTACGTAGTGTATAACTACACCTCACCAAGAACACATCTTCGAAACTATACGTCTATAGGATATATCTATCGGTTTAGGCTGTGCATTAATTTCAGTCAGTCAGGACTTTGAATTATATATGTATACCTACATAAAGCACTATAATACCAGTGTATGAACCATAATGTTGTGTATGACAGACTACTCCCTGCAGCGCTATGCATTAAGCTGGATTATAATTCAAGCTTACGCTCAATGAATCGGTAGCTTTACACCATGTACTTATTTTTTATCTAGTATTTCTCAATATGAAGTGAGTCGTTTAATTTTCCTTTACGAAATAAATTCCCAGAGGAAGATATTGTATATTCATACATGGGTGTGGGTATAACCCTAAAACCCAATATTGCTCGGGTCTCCTCGTGGCCTACCAAACCAAATGCCAGTCAAGCGGTGGTCTGATACCTACGCCTAAAATATATTCGGGATAAAAATTTAATTCAAATTTCTCAAGTAATTTTCAAACATCTAAGCAGAAGTATAAAAAACATATCTTAAAACGTCGAGAGGAAATCTGCATTCACCTTGTTGCAATTGTTGGCCGATGTACCTACTAATGAGTTGAGGAGAGTCGGCACTAGCATCGATATTAATAAAGACATTCATTAAAATATTCTTTTTCGCGTAATTATATGTAGGTAATCGAACTAGTTTCCCGTTTTTGTATGCAACCCCTGTTTTGTATCTCTTCATTAGGGCATCTCGCCCACGGGTGAAATGTTTGTTTCCTGAAGTGATTCCTTCCCATGGGACACGATATCTGTCAACATTCCCATATGCATGTTTCGCTTTAAATCTTCCCTTATGCTACACTACCTCATATTGATTTTGACTTAAAATCATTCTTTCAAATTTTTAAGCAAAAATACTTATCACTTACCTACTAAATACCTTATAGACCCTGTGGCCGAATGGTTTAGAAGTAGCCTACTATGCAAGCGACCGAAGTTCAAGTAGGTAGTGCAATTATTTTGACACCACGAGTAGAACTGTAAACGAAGGAAAGCATCATACTGAGGCCTGCACAGTGCATAATTATTCCTGATTCTTCGTAAGAACTAGATTCTTACGAGGAATCATTTTACTAAAAGCCATCCTTAGGATCGTACAGGCCTCTGCCGTCAGCTCTTAAACAGGTTTGGTGAAAACTGGGCGTTAACAACTTAGATTTTTTTTCATATAAACACACAGAGACTTAAAAATAATATTAAGAGGCTCATTATGTTAGCCACTTGAAATAACCCGAAATAAAATAAAATACGAAAATATTTTTTGAGCAATATTATTCTCTTTTGATGTGGATTCAAATGGTTTGTGATATACAATATACACAAAGCAAAGCAACATCAAAGTTACAACAAGCTCTTTGTTAAAGGCACTTGATCTCCGGCCAAGTGCGAGAAGTAGGGAGCGCACCGAGGGTTCCGTGTAAAGAATAGATAGCTCTGTCCCACAACACATTATTAATTATATAATTAGGAGCTATCCTGTAGACTGTACCTTCCTAGAAGATCGCAGCCAAGTAAAGTAATATACGTTATCCTGGGGTTATGTTGTATTCCTGTGGAGACTTAAGTCGCCATTGCCCGATAGGGAGATGAGGAAGACTGAAGGCGTAGAGCTATGGGAGGTTAGCGTTGCGCAATTTTGGTACAGTGATTTCATTCTTTACAAATATGGTAGTGGTAGCCACTTACCATGTACATAGTAGATGGATATCGATAATCATCTTGTATTCTGTATTGAATAGGTACCTACAACATTTTTCATTCCACAAAAAAAACACTACCATTATCAATAAATACCTAAGCAAATAATTATTTGTTTCTTTTTCAAAAACTTTGTAAATTCATGGCAGAACCTACGGAGCCCTCTGTAAAATATTCTAAATTGGTCAGTATTTTCTACCTGAAAACGGTTAAGGAATGTCTTTTTCATATAAAATTTTATTGTATTGCGATTTTTTTGCTTCCTCTAACGGAAAATTTGTATCTATTTACTGTGCCAACAAATACACCCGTATGATCAATTCAGTAATATAAGTAACGCTGTAGTGGTGATGGCGTCGTCGTAGCGATGTGAGCTCGAAGTGAACGAGAGTTGTGCTATGTCCAGCCAGTATGGCATGGTGTAGGGCCTGTAATGGGGCGGGCAGGCGGAGGCAGGGTCGGGCGGGGCGGCCAATGGCGGCTGACCACCGCCCGCCGGCGCCCGCTCGGTCGATACCGCCGCCACTCCGCCACCCCGCGCCCACTAAATCACCGGCCCTGTGTCAATTATCAGCACCGGCCCTGCACCCGCGCGCCCGCAATTAACTCACATCATAGTCCGCCTCTTTAATAGTTTCATTTATCCACTAGTAACGCCAAATATAGGCATAACTACATTTCAAGCGCAACTAGTAACAAAATACATATTGCCAAAGTCCACGTATACTATGAGTCTGTGAATATAGATAACCAAAAGAGTTTTGGATAGAATGCTGCACGAAAAGAGTGCGTGTATTTGGTGAGGGGTGAGGGGTAAGGGGTGACCGCAGCGACGGCGCGGCGCCGGTCACGAGCGGCCGATCGTATCGCGCCTCGGACGACTCATCATTTATAACAATCAGCCGCCGACCTCGCTGACCCCACGCCACCGCACGGCTCCGTAATGAATCATTTATCTGTGCTCTTACAAATAACATTCTGTCACATACTGTTACCGTAACCACCCGAGTTGACCATCCATTTCTAGAGGTATAATTTTTGGACCATTGGCTTTTCAAAAAATATAACCGGTCCCATATGACAGCCTTGCGGTACTCCAGTAAGATGTAGTTAAGATTTGTTATTTTAATACGAATTTATTTATCTAAGAACGGTGAGTAGGTAATATGATATCTTCACAAATTATACATTAAAATGTATTACAGAGCAAGTTCTCCTCAGTATGCGGTACACATACGTACAAGTGTCAAATAGTAAAATGTTACAAATCAATAAAAAACGTCCACAATCAAAGATACGTAGAAGCTTGCATATCGTCAGAAGGACGCAGAAAAAAATACATTAAACAAGGTAATAAATAGGATGTTTTAAGGTTTTATGTAGGTATATATAGGAAATGTTATCACCGGGTTCGGAAGTTAGCTTTTACTAGTGAAAAATTACACCTTTCAAAAATATGTTTTCAAATTTAAATGGTTACAATATATTGTATCGATATAAGCTCATGGACGCAGTTTCTATGTTCCATTATAAAATAAAATAGTTAAAATGTGATGTGAGCATAACAAATTCCAGCCAGTCAAAACAAAGTCCAAGATTACTTAAATAATGCAAGAGGACCTGCATTATTTTGGTATGCAAAAATAAATCCAATTTTTAAGCAAAACCGCCATGACATTCTTATTAAAATTATCGAAGGGCAAGTTTTCATTGTTGTATTTGTGTGCAGGTCTGGAGGCGCAGGTGCAGGACACGTCTAAGGATCTGTACTGGTTTTGAGAGGAGCTCGGCGAGCGGCGGCCTGTGAGTGATGTGAGTGAACTGACGAACTGAATCGAACAGTGAGTGCCGTGAGCCGTGGACAGGACCCTGCGAGTGCCAGTGGTGAGCTAGGCGGCGCTGACGCGGCCGACACTACAAAACGATGCAATACTATCATACTTACATATATTATGTTTTCCATTAAGGTATTATACCATTAACATTACAAATACAATATATATAATACAGTATTCATGGAAATTATTCATAATAATTAATGACCTACTGCCGTGTGGAGCAGTAATTGTACCTATTTGTAACTAAAGGACCTCAGATTGTGTATATGTTTGAAAAAGTGTGCATGACTCGGTACTTTGATATATGAAAATGATTTATTCTCAAATTTAGGCTCTGGTATGACATTAATGAATGTCTAGAAAATTACCACAATACGATTAAGTAGCCCCAGGTATTTATAGCATGTGCTTGTTACACTACCATGTGATTGTATTTTATTTAGATGATGAGGATCGCATCAGTGCAGAACTATACGTTAGCCGTCGGCGGCACGGCCGGAAGAACATGTTTGTAGAATTAGTCGGCCGCCGACGGCCCTTGCAACTAGCAACTTCCATCGATTCCCCACGGTCAAAGTTTTAAAATAGCTATTAAAAGGCCTTATTTTTAATATTACTAAAAATATTAGTCATGAACAGTATCTATGTTACTCCTAAGCGAAAAGTATAAGAGTTTGAAGTTAATAAACGTTAGCCGTTGCTCAATGTATGTCGACAGTCGGCAGAGGACGCCTTGCTGCCTAGCCTGGCTATGCTCATACTAGTTGTAAGTAGCGTACGAGGACGATGTTTGTGTAAATATGTAAACCTAAGCGCACTGTGTATCTACTAGCGAGTAATGTTAGCTGTAAAGAACGCCTTGTAAATAAATACGTAGGTAGGTGCATATTAGATGTCGGTACTCAACATACTGAATTAGTTTCAAGTTTCATTATATCAATGACAATTCATGTTTTCTTTGTAAAAACAATTTATTTCAGAACATTATAAGGGATTAGTGATCAATGCATGCGAGCCATCTGCTCTAGATGACTCATGCATTGTTAACATATCTCAAAATATTCGGAACATTTACAATTGTAAACACATTAAATACATTGTGTTGAGAGCTCGTGACACACGAGTTAAGTGTGTATTGGTATAATACTAGTAATTGGGTACCTACATTATTAGGTAGTGTATTATTTGGTCAACCTTTAGACATTCTGTGGTGTGGTGATGTGTGCCTCGGGCCGCGTGCTGTGCTGTATCTATTCTAAGTAAGACAATTTTTTTTTACAAAATTATATGTAATAAAAATGGCTGCTCTATGTGATCTCACTCGTGATGCTTTGTGTTGCGATTACCAGAGCTGTTGTTCTATAGCGATATTAGTGCATCCTGGGGTGTGGTTAGACCGCAATGGGGCGTAGACTCAGTATGAGGGAGCCTGCGCTCACACACATCTGTGCAATGATTATGTATGATTTTGGATTTGATTATGGATGTATGACAAGCACCCACACGAAACGTGCCGGAACCCGCGGGACTCGAATAGAGAGCGTCACACACATTTGAGTCCAATCTCAATACATAAAAACTTCTTTTTACAATAGTTTGAAATTGATCAGACACAATGTAAGTTGTCATAAGGTGGGCTAGTCCAGAGAGTAGCAAACTAAGACCATAAGGGTAGAGAGATACTGGTTCGAAAGAACTTTTGCCAATTTACGTGATAACGATAGGCGAGTATCTAAATGCTGAGCACTGTGGAAAAGATAAAGTAGGATTACTGAGAATGTTTTGTTCTGTTAGATATCTTAGATTAGTATAATTTTGTAAGAAAAATGTATCAATTGAAAGAAAGTAACAATGATAATGATAGAGCAGAGAGACAGCGCGCGGCGACGGCCGGCGGTCGCCTCTAGCCACAAGCATGCCCGCTGCTACCGACCAACGCCTACCATACTCTTTTTCACCATTACTTTTTGAAGGAACGCCTGAATTTGCGATGAACCAATTAGGCCTAAGTATTGTAAACCTTCTCTGCGATCGGGAGCCACTTTGTATTACTAGATAATCAATAACGCGTACCTAATCTTTTAAGGTGAACTAGTTTCATATAAGTAATAGGTAGTAAAATATCACTTTTGCATATTTGTTATGTGAATTTGGTCGGTAGCTAAACATTAAAGAATATTATCGGCCGGAATAGCTGTAATTACAATATATTGGCTTTGCAAATAATATTTAATATGTAATGTGAATATCGAAGTAAGGTTGGCGAGCGAGCCTTGTACTGCGCATAGATAAACGAACTTGAATATAAATTCCATTATCTACTGTGATTGTTTCAAATGTGTTGTTTTATTTTAAACCGACCCTCGCATTAAGTACTAATGTAACTACCTATAATTAGTTATGGACATCGGGTTGACCACCCGCTATACTCTGAACTACAAGAAAATAAATATCTTTTTGTAAATTATCAGATCGAGAAACAGCAACAAATAGAGATTGTAAAATTTCTATACCTTCGGAAAATGTTAGATCAGGGGCCACCATCATCGGTTGGAAAGTAAGGTGGTAAAGGTAGAAAGGACTTGACGGAAGTTCCGTCGCGAGCCTTGAATGCGCGCTGTGCACATTTTATGAGTCTGTCACAATGTTTTAATATAATGAGTTTAAATTCAACGAAAAAGAATTCAAACAATTTTATAAATCGTATGATGAACACATGCTTGAGTTGATTGTTATAGTAGAAGAAGAGCTCTATAAGGAGTAGCCGGTTAATGTTAATTGAGTGTTCCTGTAGAAGTGAATCTTGAAATAGCGTATCAAATTAATATTCTAACTTGAGCGTGCAGAATTCGACTCCGCCCACAGATACAAGTTGAAAGTCTATTTGTATATGATAAGTAGATAATTAAGAAACGAACTTACTAAGTAGGAGTAGACAAGACAAAACTATGGAATGCATAATGTGCCGATCTAGTATGGTACGAAATGCATAGCGAGTGGCGGCGGTGGGTACGCGCCGCTTAGTATATGTGAGAGTATTGTAAACCGCTCAAAATTCACGCTCAGGTATGTGTGTCGCAATGTTTTATCTCGAATACAATAAAAATTTAACGATCGCGCTATGAATGTGCCCCGAACTGCCGCGCGGGATGACGCGCATTCCTACATATCATTATTGTACTTTGATCTCAATCATTTCAACAAGATATTGCGGTCAATTTGTGTTGATGGCATTTATATAGACTGGATATTAAATTAATACCAAATCTTTTTATGTATTAAAAAGTTGGTAAGTAAGTTTGCTAAGTTGTACTCGGGCATGGACGCATAGGAGCTTTATTTGATGATTCGTGTGATATGAATGTCGGACTGTGGCTAACATTTGAGCACTGTAGCTATTTACTACTCGATTTGGCTTATATAAGTAAGTAGGTGCAATTAATTGTATGCTATAAGTACCCCTAATTCTACGTAATGCTGCACGTATGTGTTTGGGCGGTGTTTTACAACACGAGAGATATGGCATTAGCTGAATATTGGCGCATGTGGTCGCCATCGGTGCGCTATCAGAGCTGTGGTCGGCAGTTAGAGCGCATTAATCTCCTCGTTCAATAGCAGGCGCGGCGGCAGCGGGCGATAACTCTATCGTAAACCAACTAATGTGTTGTTCTAAATCGGTACCATTGTGCTCTTGTATTATTTTTAAGAGACCGCGCTCGTAAAATGGCAGTTTATCAATCCAGGATTTGAGTGCGATCGTCTGCCGGATTAAAATAAACAATAGGCGGAGTAGTGTAGAGTGCGGCCGCGGAAATAGCGCCATTAGAGCGATGTTTGTAAACACGCGGCGCGAGCCTGCAGCCGCGGAGACAATATCCTCGGCGCAACGCTTTCGGACACATTCCTCGCTATCGGTGCTTAACTAAACATCATGTACAGAAATAAAAATGCGGCTCGTCTCGCGTACCAAGAAATTTGTCGCGACACTTAATTTATGCTAATGGATTGTTAATGGTAGCATAAATATTATAATTAGTATCGGCTACATTTGTCAGGCGGAGGTGGCGAGGCTTGCGCTCACAAATCGAGACAAACGAGCGACGGGCGCTGCTCCCGCAGGAGCAATCGGCGAGCTGCGGCGAATACTAAGCGGCTAATTGACTCGTGGCGGCATGGCGGAGCTCCCGCGGGACGCGCTCCACTCCCGCACTTATTGAGCAATAACTGTTTATTGAAGCCCTGTCCGGGACACACGCCCCGGATACTGCTCCCAAACTCCAGACAATAGTAGCTCAGAAACCTTAAACCCGAATATGTATCCAACCTCTACTGACTGAGAATGCTTGCCTACTGTCCCTACTGACATCTTATTAAATTCTAATAAGGTTCCGAAAGGAATTGATTACATGTGCTACTCTCAGATTGTGATATTGTATTATTAACGTCAGATGACACATCCGCGTTCCTCCGAAGGCAAGAACCAGGCAAATTGACCCTGCTATCTCAGGCCGATGAGTAAACTAATGGTAGGATCGGAAGTAGTCGAAATATATGTGTTAAAAACGAGTAAGTATTTAAGCGCGCCCTCTCGTACCATCGTCATCATAGAGATTTATTGTGAAGTTGCTAAGTAGCTATTGTTCAAGTCGTAGAGAACACAGACTGTAAAGAAGTATGAAAATAAAGTAAAAGATGAGTGTGCGATGGTGTGCGCGCGAGGAATGGCGCGCCGCGTGGGAACCGGCGACCGACGCCGCATACCTACAGTATTATATTGAACACACTCAAAACACAAGGGGACTTCACCACGAGGCTCCCATAGCTTGCCGGTTATCCCATACTCCCACAGGTCATTTATCAATTATTAATTAACTGAAAGAGCCGTAATGGCCGGGAGCCAAATCCCAGCAATCTGAAGTTTTCATAAAAACTGAGTGATTTGATTTTACACCATGAGCTTTGCATTCAAGAAAACATCGTGAGGAAACGTGCATTTGCGTCTGAAAATAAATTCACAGATCTGTGAATAGTACCCACAAAAAGCGATAGTCCTACTATATGGCACGTCAATCATCATCGGTGGAAAGTGGGTGTTTTTATTATAACACATCTGCTTAATCAATTATACTTTTATACTGAACCCCAATCACCATCACAACCTCAGATTAAAATGAAGGCCATACCTTACACAGTGTAGATATGAGTGTAATAATTAGATACATTATTTACTGCTAGGTATTGATGGCCTGCCTGGCCTGATCATCATTATCACAATCCAGCTATATTATCTGTCGACATGTAACAAAAAATATTCTGCTATTTTATAATGGAATTTCCGTTGTTGGGTGGACTCCATTGTATGTAGGTATTATTTTAGGTAAAGCTTAATGAATGGTACATGGGTGATCTGTATTTATGGTGAATGTTGAGTGGTTCCCGACAGCGCGGTCGTCACTGACGGACGGACATCAACTAATAACACATGGCCTCCAATCAATTCACATTAACGCATTGTCTGCTCCATTTAGACTTGCATTCCATGTGTGTTTCTTATAATTTTATCATAACCACCTGTCTACTGTAAATATTGCCTAATTTCTTTCAACTAACAATTACCAAATTTTCGAAAGAGTGTTTAATGTAAATGTTCTTAATTGATAGTAACAAATGACGATTCAAAGTACCAATGTTTATCTGTCGGTGGGTCTAGCGTGACACGTGACGCCCTAACAAGATGAACACGTAGTAATTCATCGCGGAAGGGATGCTCTATTTTATTCGTGTAGTTAATGAGACATCGGTGTGCGACGCCGGAACTGTGATAAATCACAACGTGACGCGGTGTGTCGGTGCATGTGCGCGCTGCGGCTCATCGCCTCTAACGGTTTGTTTGCGGCCGACACACACATTAAACACACTTTTTGTCTCTCATCTGCATAAGAAGGGTCCCAATCTCTTGTTACAGAGGTGCCGCCGCGGTGCTGTAATTGGGCAACATGCACGCTTGATTTATTTTATCGAGCGACAACCATTAGGCAGCTAATTACTAGTGGCCCATGACGCGCTACACCGCCTGCGGTCCGCACAGATGCAGTGCACCTTGGCGCGCCGGTCAGCTCCGTCTCTATGGCTTCCGCAGATTGTTTACTTCATACTGGTATACTAACGATAACAAAAAGCTCCCCAGAGAGCCATAACGTAGTTCCCCATAGGAACATACAATCCAGCGGATGCGGAAGCTTAAGAGGAGTCCGTAATAATTATACAATTTGTATCTGCTAGACATGGTTCGGCAAGAAGAACGAATAAATAAAAATGTTATAGTACCTAATAAGTAGTTTCTTAGACGCAGCTGCTGTGAATGTATTTAATTGAAGAGCTGACTACAAACCCTTTAACTTTGATTATCACAATCAAAGTACAGTGGTGATTTAAGGATGGATGGATGGTAGCACATGTGGTAGGCAGGCGGTAGGAGTGTCCACGCGAGCGCGATCAAGGAAGTGGGCGCTCATTAGCAGCGTGCAGTGCTGCGGCACACGTGGCGGAACTCATTAATGCTCTCACAGCTGCCTCCAGGCTCTCCACCATTCAGGTGATCCCGGCACGATTCACTCTTTGTCGGCCATTCTATCTCATTATAACTTTTCAGCTCGGAAAGTGCACCATGCTAAAATTGCGGTTGCGGTTGAAAATTTACGATTGCGGGATTTTTTTTATCATTATGTATAAAAACATACAGTCGAATTGATAACCTCATCCTATTTTTGAAGTCGGTTAATTACGTATACACTGTAATGTAACTTTGCAAAATAAGTTAATATTATCCAAATGCAAGCAATTATATGGTGCGCAGGCGGCTTGGGTATAGGTGATAAGGAGGCCGGTGGTGGTGGTGCGTTATCGGGATAATTGTCACAGCGATAATATATCAGTGTCGGTGGCGATGGTATCGGGGCGGGATTAACACGTCGCTGCGGCCTTGCCTCCGCGGCTCCATGAGCAAAACAATGCGCTTTGTGTCGCGCTGCTATCGCGCGCCATCGGCTTTGTCCGCTCGCGGGCCGCGGCTGCTTAATTTATGTTACCCCTGGAATGGGCGCGTAATTGCACCCATCGCAGTAATAGCCCTGCGTGCGGACAACATCCTCCCGGCGGTGGCTCCCGAGCAGCCAGAAGCTCGCGGCGGAGTAGGAGCTGATGGAACCACAATGTTGCTGACCATGCGGGAGTATTGTATTTTATTCAATGAGATTGCATTGCATCCTTTCCCCTTGTATAAATGATACAGATTGTGACTCGCATCTAGTTCTCAGTTGTGATTTAGGCATGGTGGTTAGTGTGTGTACTGTGGTACGAGTACATGCAGTGTGTGTGTGCGGGAGGCAGTGGGCGGGAGGCGGAGGCTGCTCGGCGCGCTAGGTACTGGCGTCCACCAACATTGTATGTGGCCTGCTATATGTGCCCGACCACGGCCTTATGCCACATACATATCGATCCACCAACCATTCCAATTTTAAATTAAAACCATTTTAAGTATACTTACAACTTACTTAGCAATATTTGTACGAAACCATGTAGGTATCGAGGTGGGCTGGAATTCCATATTTTCCCTGAAGATATCAGGACTGAAATTGCCATTAAACTTTGTGCTAATATTTATATTTTTCTCGTAAATAATTCCATTGCAGAGGGTTGAATTTTGAAGTCTTATGTCTTCATGAAAAATAATAGCCTAATAATTTACGACCTTCTAGATACTCGTACAAGCTTTGACTTTTTTTAAAATTAAGTACCTAAATACTAACTATAGATTGAGGAAATTAATCTTAAGTCAATTCTATCGTACCAAGCCCACCAGGGTGTACAATAATACAATACATATCATAGACACGTTTCACTAATTTAGCGAAATTGCGCCCTACTTGAAATTACCTAATACTTACTGCGATTACAACATTTATAACAAAATTATAGGAACATCATTCAGTATGTTAAATATCATATGTCGTGATTGATAGTTAATTTTATATTTCATTATTAATAAAAAGGGAATTGAGATGGCGACAGTGAAATAATTACGAATGTTTACAGGCAGTTTGGAGAGCTTGTACAATCTCATAATGAAATAACTAAATGTGTTTGTCACAAGCGATTTACTATGAATGAAGTGAGAATACAGAGGGTTGATGATTGTAATATTCACGGTTGACGTGCCCCCCACCCCCACCCCCACCCCGCACTCGCTCTTCATCCCAGCCCCCAGCACTCCGGGGCTGTTGCACCCTTTCTTCACGAATATACATCTATTATTTTGCGAGTTTTATCTCCTTCAAATTGTTACAAGATTACAATGAAATCAAATAGTGTTAGGCCTTTAAGGTTATTAAACTAAGAGGAGGCCGTTTTATAAATTTCTTTAGGATCTTACAACCATTCAAACAAGATGCATGTACATTGACGGAAAGATTCCAGTCGTAAATGCACCTCATTCTGTTTGAAGTACTTAATAACTTTATACCAGGGTTAAAAAAACTAATTTAAGATAAGATACTAAGCCAGTAACGGCCCATACTTCGCTAAAGCCAAAGTTGCAGCTTTTCTCATACCGACTGATTGTGACGGCATACATTAGACACATTTTCAGCGGAATTTGGTTCAACATATTTATTAGCTCTTTATCTTTGAATTCAAAACGTTACTGCTTATGTCCAATCCAAAATAAATTTTAAGTATAACTCTAATATGATGCCACCAAGCATACTAAATGCCAATATTGCCTCTTGATAGCCTCTAGAGACAATATTGGCATTCAGTATAGGCTCAGATTTTACTCGACCAATGACACCATATGTTAGACACGTGACTTTAGTGTAAAAGGGCGTGAGAGTTCGTGTTGTAGACGCAATGACCAGGATGTGTTTGTGTATTATTATGTGTTAGAGAGTATTAAGTGAGGGCAACAGTTGGCCGTGTCGGAGGATTAGTCCCGAGACTGGCGATGGTGCGCGGGCACGGAGCGCGTGTCAACACTGGTGTGAGCACCGCTTGTTTATTTATTCGACTCTCAGCTCATCCATAATGCCCCCGTATCCGCGCGCTCCGGATTAACACCACGACTCTGGGTTAAGCCACCGATTATCTCATTGCACTTATTGACTCTACTCCTGTTAGCACTATTAGTTGGTGCTATTTTTGTGTCCCATCGTTAAACTAATACAATGCGTAAGTCTCCTTAAGCCGATGACAGCTTTCGGCAATTACTCGTCCTTTTGGAAGACGGTATTTACGTTAGTTAAGTACTAAGACTGGTCGTATGTGTTGTCTATTTACACGGAGGCTGTACAATATTCATGTTAAATAGATACATATTTTATAATAAAAGGAAGGATGAAGGATACCGAGTTAGGTGTTACATATTGGCACCAATGTCAAAAGGAAGTAAGTAAGTTATTTATTTGACATTACTTATAGGTTTTTGAAGGCGTTCGAATTGACAAACCTCCTCCTTTCTTTGAAGTCCGTTAAAAAAGATACAAGTAGATGCTAAGATTAGGAAGTAAATGACCAAAATGCATGTGGGGAATATTTAATGACGCTTAGAACTTCAACACTGTATTCATGATAATCACTGTAAGATGTATCTACATACATATATTATATACACACGCCTGATTAAGTGCCAACGTGACATATGGTGAGTCTATCGCCGTCTCAGGCACAATACATACGTCTCTGAAATACTTTTCATACATAACATACAGGTTTCGATGTTTTCCTTCACTCATCACTTCACATAAGTTTTTTAGAAAACTCATTGGTGCAGGCCCCGCAGGGATTCGAACTTGCGTCGCATGTGTAGCAGGAGACTACCCAGACCCCACGGCCAGCACGGCTCTATGTAAGATGTATCTCTATATTGTAAAGTAGTTAATGAGGTGCGGATCTAGTCGGCAGCGATTAAGGGCGAGTAAGCATGTTCTTAGACAACGGCGCGCATTGTAAGTGCAGTACAGGGTGCGGTGATTTAGAGCGGGCTGCGTCGGCGCACATTAGTTGCGCGACGCGTAAACGCGCTACTAAAAATACACAGCGCGACATTTACCTTTGTGTTTTAATCTGGGTCTATATCGAGCGGCCGCGAGCGCCCAACTACAAATAACGCACAATAAATCCCCCGGAATGACGCTTTTGTTCAGTTCCGCCGCGCGCCCTAATCTCCGCACACCGCGCACCGCTCCACACACCACGACGCCGCGCTGCTACCACGCATTGCTTTGTCTCACATTCTCATACATTTATATTTCATCACTTACTTCGTTGGATCCAGAGGGCGTTTGAATTAGATGTCTAAAGTAATGGTTTCGTTACAGTTTTGTAATATTCAACAAAGTACCTCCTAAGTGTGGGACTGGGAGTGTAATATGAATAAATATGAAAATAATCTAATCTTTCATTTTCAACAGATTTCAACAGAACCTCTCTGATATACGACAAAGTAACTAATCCAGTGTTTATAAATTAGCAAATAGCTGATCGCTAAAGGGATAGCCCATACATTCGTTTCTCCATCCATCCTCAATACCGCAACATATAAGTATGTAAGTAAGTATCTATATTACTTTGCTATCATCACACTCAGTGCCAATTTATGAATTCTTACAGTTCGAACTTCCTCTCTCTCTTTCTCTCTCATGAAGTTATATGGGGGTCATTCGAAGATCTGGATGCAACTGAAATGTATTCCAACACATTACAGTAATCACGACAATGCGTGCAATGTGGGATTTCGTGTCAAAGTGATGAATTCTTGAAGACAGCGTGATAGGAGCACTATTGGCAGGAATAGTGGGTGCTGGGAGCTGGTATCCGCGCTGCGAGTGGGTGCCGGCGCAGCTCCGCCCGCCGATGCGTCTCGGCTGACATGTTTACGAGCCGGCCCTCCTCCCGGCGCGGCCCGTGCGTCTTATTGCATTGCAAGCCGCTCACTAATAAATTAATCTAAATGGAGGAAACGTCGCGCGACACAAAGTAGCCGCCCGCCTCAGCTCGCCGCGCCCGAAGTGTTTATTGTACTACAACTGCTCGACACCACTTCAAACCGGACTGCCCGCTATGGATTTATTGACGCTAATAATCGCCTCTGTAAATCTTGCCCGTCGCCGCTGGCCGGTGCTGTCCTTTGAAGCAAAGGCGGTAGTTGAGATTTAAGCCGCACGTCGCAGACTTAATTTAAATTATACGAATCGGATTAGTACAGCTCAGTGTGACGGCACTGCGCGGCATGTAGAGGCGCGTGAGCGATGTCAGCGGTATGGACAGCGTCGCGGCTCGGGAGCGTGCGGCGTGCGCGCTAATTGCTCGCGGCCGCCACTCCGAGAGCCCTGCTCCCAAGCAGGCAGCGTGCACCGTGTGCTCGCCTGCTGCCGAGCCACCGCCACTCACGAGGGGATGCTCGCAGCCGAGAGCGACGCGACATGAGCAGGCGATGCTATAAATCTCGAATGTCGCGTGCACATAAATCCTGACGCAGCCGCCGCTGGTATAACTCATTATTAAGTATTGTTGGTGCGACGTTGCCACCACACGTCTTCATAACACGATTATGAATGGAGCGCTTTAGTTTGATCATAAGAGCATATTGCTACTAATAATAATAATGAACAAGTTGGTACTTGAATTGAGTGAGTTTCTAGGCGGTTCTTTTGAGGAATCTGTTTTCCGAACCAGAGATATTTTTTGTATGCAGTACTTAATGTGAAGACATTACCTCAAATGTATTACACAAAAGAACTAATGGTCGATATTTCTTTCTTAAATTGCCAATATACAGGGCCATCCTCACAAAATAAAGTCCCAAATGATGATCGTGAGCAGTAAGAGACTGACTCGCAAATGACCAACCAAGTACCTACTGTACCCCAAGGAACGTAAAGGCATCCTAGCGCCGAATGTAGGCTGTTTTTCGCACACACAAGTAATGAGGAAATACGTAATCGATATAGTAAACTTAAATTCTGGTTCAAACCTATAGTCGGTGTACTGATGCTGTGCACTGAGCGTGCGGCGCGCGCCATCATCGTAATAAATAAACGATACGTGTGTGTAAGCTGCAGCGCTTGTAACTACACGTGTAGTGTCGTAAATCAGCCGCTATTACACCGAGAGACGTTAATGTGCGACGGGAATGCTCACTAGGATTGTGTTCAATCGAATTATTTCACTGAATATTATCAAAACCTAATGAATAGAATATAGCATAGCTAATCCACCCATAGCCATGCGTTGGCAGCCTGGCATAAAGCGATATTATAACAGACCTAGGGAAAAAAATATTTGTACGCGAAATAAAAACAAAATCGTGACTCCTAGATTCAAATTAGCAAAATTAAATAAATCATTGATGGGGAACTGTATTCGTTTCTACAATATAAACCCAGAATCTCATCAAACCTCATCAAATGTCAAAACTACAAACTGACAAAACAAGAAAGCTTATTATAAAATCTCGCTTTATACAAATGACAAGGATATCATCATCATCATCATCATCATCCTCTTGCCCTTATCCCATGTTATTTGACATTTCTGTCTGCCGTCATATCTGTATTAATTCCTAAATGACAAGGATATATGGAACTAAATCACTTTGCATAAGTAGCTCTGGCAAATATATGCAAACACTTTGTAAGTCTATCTGATATTGTTTTTTTTCTTTCTTTCATTACCCATGTTTTATAATTACCTGCACGCATGCTAATACAATATGTCGTATATCTATTGTGAAAATGTATACCTTACATCAAATGTGATTTTTGTACGATGCACCTAAGTACTTACATCCAATTCTGTGTATCTATTTTGTACCAACACTTAATATTTTTAATATTGTATTGACGAAACATACATGATTCCTGGCTGAGCTTCCTGCCGGTTCTTCTCCGAAGGCTAGTTTCCGAACCCGAGGTAAATTTTCATAAGTGCCTTACCTGGCCCCAAACTGTATAAATATTGTTCATTTTCATTTTCAAAAAGAAAAGTTGACAGAGATGAATTAACGCATTTGTTAATGTTCAGTTATAATTTGAGTGACAAGGTCGCGGATATATTTAACTTGGTGGCGCATGCGCCGGGCCTGCACGGAGAATGATGATACTAAATAATGTGTGACGTCACAAAGATGTGACATCAGCACACGGGGTAGTCTGACATCCGGGCGAGGGTATGTGAGGACACATGTCGTAGTCAAGGACACGCGGTCACGTGACCATCAATGGGAGATAACAAATGAGAGGATATTAACCTAGAAATTATCTACCTAGCGGCAAAATACTAAGGTGAGTTCGTAAATAACACATTCGTTCCTGGTTGGACGAACCAAGAAACGATGGATGGATTGTGTGGAAGATTATACGGCAAGTAAGGGAGTGAATATAGTAACGGAGTAGATATGAGTGCTGCAAGAGAGATATGGCGGAGATAAACAAATTGCGCCCAACACAAGTAACATGAGATAAAGACAGGAGGGTGATGATGATCATGTTTCTGGTTAGAAGTAGGCGATGGGTACAAGGGGGACATTGCACTGTTATACGTATTGTGGTCTTCCTTGAGTTAAGTAGATAGTAGGTAAGTATTGAGGGGATCTGCGTCATGATAATATTATATATGTATATCTAATTACCAAAATCCATATAACGTGCAACCAGGCCACGGCCCACTGTTACTAAACTATAACTAAACATAAGTGAGTTATGTAAAGTGGCAGTGATAACAGAGTGCAGGGCCGGGGCGCGCCCAACTAGCACTAATTGGGCGAACCAATTAAACCGTTTCACCCGTTCCAATGGATGCACACACTTCACTCGTCTCGCGATCACTTCATAATCAACACTCGGTGTGCATCACATGCACATACACCTTATAATATAATAATATGTGTTGTAACTGTACTGGAACTGGAGAGCCGTGGTGACCTTGGGGTTTGAACAGACGCCTGCCACGCAAGCGTCGCAAGTACGTGTCTGAGAAGTAATTAAGGATGTATGTATAGTGTCTGAGACGCCGATAGACTCATCATCTGACACGTTCACACTTAATCATCTTTGGTGAAATGTGGGTGTTACAACACATCTGTCCACCCCATCGGGCAATACTACCAATAATGTTGAAGTGTTGCAATATATCAATATTTAGTTAATAAACGATTATCTGACGAACAAACGAACTGTTGTCGTCACTCATTAGTCCACTCCCGGTCATCATCTTGCATTTTTTGGCGAGGTTGCCGTTTATTGATAATTTAACTAAAATAATAATTTATACTGAAGGTGCGGCGTTCACAAACAAAATGTATCACATCATACGGACCACAAGTAATCTTCCTTCAAGTGATATTTAACCTTTTGAGACACTACTGACTCAGGTATCACTGGTAACCATAAGGTACTAATGATTATCAAGTTCAAGTTAGCTTTTTTAGGTGTTGTAGAGTGTTACTAGTTTTTTTTTCTGAATGTCATAAAAGGTGACTTTGTCAGTGATAATGAAGCCTATAGCACTTCAACACTGAAGTTCTTTCGTATTGTAAGTCTATGTGTGAGTAGGGTCAGTGGTCAGTAGAATGATTGTGACTTCACTACGACCTCTACAGAGTGATCATAATCACAAATATTATAGCTAGTGTTTATTGGAGTAATATTAACTGGCTCTGATACTACTGTATTATATAAAATATTTAGTTATTTATAAAAGAGTTATGACGGTGGAAACGTTTACCTGACGATAGCATCATGGCGTAATTCTAATGATTTGGAAGTACTTTGTTAAAAGTCTAATCAAAATAAAGATATTTTTGAGTGTTTGAGTATGGTAAAGGCTTTATTGAATCGACCCTGCAGTGTCACGTGTAGAGACAAGGCAAGGACGCTGGCGGCATCGCTCCCATTGCGTGCCATGTTGGATCATACCGCACTAGTGATATCAATAATGCTGTTCGTGTGTTATGGATATTTGCAACGTTTTTATCGCTGGAGATGGCGTGCGCCGGCGCGGCGGCTGTATATCAAACAAACTAATTACCCGCATGTATGATACCCACTATTAGCTTAATTAGCTCTCAGAAAGTAGGTGCACCGGCACCCACAGCACCAACACTGAGCTGATAATCGGCTAATTACATGAGTAGTGTTCAATTTTCTATGCCACATGCCAATCGGCACATTGTGTAAGTAGCTAACATATTTTTTTCAATTCATATAAAAGAGTTCAACGGATTGAATATGCTTAGAACCGAATAATTAAAAGCATTATTTAATAACCAATATTTTTTTCCATTTATAGGTTTGCCTCTATTGTAAGTTAATTAGCTTCTGTAAAAGAGTGAGTCAAGTGAGTATTCTGTAGACAGAAGTGTTTAAGGGAAATTATAACGATAATGGCACACGATTGTTCACGGTGTGTATATTCTGATAGATTCAAGTGAATTCAGACCTCAATGCATATTTTTTTTTATACTATTATTAATATAATAGCGAGGATGTAAATCTTCAGGTAGAGAAAATGCAGTGGAGCCGCACCGTTTGTTAGAATGTTGCTGTATGTAAAACACCTAACATAAGCGATACGTTATCATACTTCATAATTCAGGTAATATACTCATGTTGCCGGCGTCACGTGCCCGCATCCCCACTTTGCATAAACACGGGCTCGTACGAAGACCATCACTAGGCTTTGTACATAATGCAACTCTATCTCCAGGTCGGGCAAAGTGTTATTATGATATTCTCAGTAGCAAACTGGAGTCTGTATTAGTGCCCGGTTACTTGGCTTGTCTCCTAATACATGAGATGGAGCTTAAAATGTGGGTGTACTTTTAGTACATAAAATAACAATGAAACTTTTATACCATCTAGCCATCATCAAAAACTATGCGATATATTTGCATTAAATTTAAACTTAGCACTGTAAACAGTGTGAGTGCGAGGTGAACTTGTTCAATCACAGAAGTTTCGTGCCTTTTACGGTAATTACTCGCATATGTATTCGGGTAAGTACTCACTCATGTAATGTATGAAATCTCATATCTTATGGTCTGTCAGTGTGGTTTGGAGTTTGGTTTACTATGGAGGCCTGTATCGACCAGTTATAAAAAATAAGATTTCTATGCACGACACACGTTTACATTCTAAATTCTTAAAAAATTCAGAGCAACTGCACGGTTTGCAGAGGTCCTGGTCTGAGGTCGAGTCCCGCCTCTTGTTCGTATTTCTTCTAACCATTTTTAAGAAGTTATGAAATAGACAAATTAAGTAGTTCAAAAAAACAGAAGATTTGAAGCGATTTGTATGTGTATAGCGGTATGGGGCTCTATTCTGTTCGCTTATACTTGGGTGATATGTTTGTTAGTGCATGTAGGGTAGTGGTGTGTCCTCACAAGGACCGAGGAGTGTAGTGGTGAGTGCGTGCAGCTGTGATGGTGGCGGCGATGCCAGCATGCGTGGCGGCGCGGGGGCGGGCCCGCGACACGCCCACCGCCCGCAGCCGCCGACACGCACTCTTCACCTCGAGGACTGCAGCCTCACCTCACACATCTCATCAGTAAGGAACCAATCGACAGAATTACGCGTAAACAATCATTATCAGGAAGACAAACAATACCTTGAACCCCAATAAATGTTGCGAAACTTAAATGATACGATGTCAAAACATTTGAGCAGAACACCAGTCATCGATAGGAGGCTAGTTAAGTTGAATAGTGCGTGTTATGACACTTAAAAAACAATAAATGGGGCTTTCAAAGATATTGCAATCTAAAATTGTATTACATGACAAATAAGAAATAAATGTTAAATAAATATCGAACGATTTATTGTTACATAATAAGTTCAGTTCAAACGAATGATGCTTGTTTAATAGGTACATGCGAGAGTTGGTCATGGTACCAAATAAGCCGTGATCGAACACCGACTGAACCTACTATATAAAATATCGCACCGTATCAAAGTAAATTCAAATAAAACTTACAATTTGAATCAAACTTTTTTGTCGCCGCGATACTAACACTATTGACTAAACAATTGCAATAGCATGACTCTCTTATTACTAAAGAGGGCATTAACTACGATGAGACCTTTGTCGTTTTATTACCAATTGAAAAAATACTCGGATCGGAAAAACAATCTAGCAAAGAAAAACATATAAACCAAATAGAATGTTATGAGTTAAGTGAAAAACCTTTATACTTAATCACGTTGCTAAAATATGTAGCGTAGTGTGTTGTAAGGTAAGGCAAGTCGGGAGGCAGTAGTGTGGTCCCCCTAACGAGCGGCAATCGGAGACGGGGCTTGCATCACAAGCGCACATTAATTTGGATCACGTGTCTGTTTGGCCGCTCTAGTTGCGCGCTCTACGGAGGCTGGCGCGGCGTTCGGAGGACGAGGGGTTTTTCGCGTTTTCTCGGAAGAGAGCCGGCCGCCGCCTTCTCGGAACCACTCACACGGCCGGACCCACATTCTATACCTAATTTGACATGTGTACCTACCGCCGAAATTGTGCACAATTATAAATACTGCTATCAACTAATACAAAAAACTCTCGGGAACACCATAAAATAAACCCAATATACAAGTGCGTACCCTGTATGTAAGAGTACATTTTACATACAATGAGAGTGGACTTGGTTTCCACTGAATATTGAAGTGTAAAAGGTGGCATTACCTCAATAAATAATTAAAATTTTGGCTTTTATGCTCAATGTATGATTAGATAATTATTATATGTAGTATTATGCTGGTGTCCAGGATGTATTAAGATGTTGGTATGTGTGAGTGTTGGCGGGGTGGTGTGCGCGGCGATTCCTCGCTGACGTGAGGAACGCGGCATTCCGCTGGATGCGTAACATTTCGCGAGCGTCGCGCGATGCATGCCGCGTCATATTCATGTATTCACCGCCTGCGCTTCTCACACTGCGCGACAAATTGACCGTTCATATATTATGGCCGTTGCACTGGAATCTAAAGTAAAACTTGAACGCCACTTAAGTTCTGTTTATGGTACTTAATTTGGTGCTTTAAATAGCTATAGACTAGGATTTGATAAGATAATAATTATGAAAAGGTAATGTTCATTAAGAATATATTATGTTAGCACTTCTGACGCACAGATTATGGTAATCATAAACATTTTCGCAGTAACAATTACTAGGCAGATGAGTATTAAAGCTGAGTTTGTCCGTGGTTTATGAACTATGAGTACAGGTGCAAAGCTTTGTGAAAGGACTGCTAGTGTGACCGTAGGCGGTATGGGTGCGTAGTGATTCCTTGGGCCGCGGTCGGCAGCAGGACATTAGCGAGGGTTGGTGGGTGTGCGGGGCCGCTGGCCGGTATGCGCGGCTATTAATCCGGTCGGGAGCAGGGTGCGGGGGGAGGGCGGGGCGAGCGGGGGTGTCTAATTGCACCGCTCCGCTACGTTTTTGCGGGCGGTATGCTGTAATCTGTATGCGGCGCGCAGCGGTTTCCACGAAAGCAATTATAGCATCCGTTGCGGCCATCTTGTCTCTGCGCCATGCTGCGGCCGGAGGATCTGTGAGTTGTGTGCGTCGTGGACAATTATCAACAATTAACGTGGCCGGCCCACTGGGCTTACGGTTGGACCGGCCCACGCAGCCTTCCGCCATGCTGCTCCAGGGTTCCAATGCTCACAAGTATGTTGCACTTTTGTTTGTGAGATCCAAGGCTAGACTAGGTTCGTACTTGAGAGATGGCGACAGACTCCCTTATTTGCTCCATCCACAGAATATGGGTGTTGACACCTGTGAGGGCGGAAACTTAACATCAGAATACCAAAACCAAAATCTGTCAATTGGTCTAGATATATAAATGGGTCATCAAAAAGTTTTCCATGTTCGCCACATTCTGACGATGCTTATTAATGTCTTTGTATTGTATTATTCGATAGCTATCACAGGCTCTGGTCTAGGCTATAATAAGTTATTTTATATTCATTGGTGCCTTCAGTCGGACCAGACCGATATACATAGGCGTTTCATCGGAAACCGAGGCAATATTGGTGTGGTGTAAGCGAGAGTCGATAGATAGTATCGAAGCGAGGTGTTGACGAGCAGCGAGCGGTCTCGGCGACTCATCGACTAATTAGTCTGAAGAGCTTATTAAGCGGCCGCTTCGATATCGTTTAATGGACGCAAGTGGCCGCACGTTTATTTTTACGAGGTGCCATGCTCCCGCAGTGCCGATCAAAAGTGCACTCTAAGATAGGGCAGCAAGGTACACTTCAAGTTAAGAGTATTATCTGTGGAAGTCTTCTTAAGAGCGGTGTTTAATGTAGTAGATAAGATAAGACGAAGGTGGCGATGAGGCCGCGGACGGTAGCCTCGGCCGATACACATCAGAGTATTTAGAAGTGTCACACTAGTTTGAAACGATCACTATTTATTACGTCACGAGGCGCGGTGACGGACGCTCTCCGCGACAATACCAGGTAGTCGCGTCCATCTCGCCTGGGATCTACATTGGTATTACTCAGCTGTTTAAAAAAAATCATAAGCGTAATTTTTATTCTCAAATTGGAACAGAATATTTATAGGTAGGTAGAATAAACTGCCGAGGGCCTGAAAAGTGAATGTACCATATCCATATTGGCGAGCAATAAAACCTTTTCCAAGAACCATGTATAGCTTAAATGACCGCGTAGACCTAGTTTCATTCCTTGACTTTGACTCGCGGAAATCTATTGTTTTTCTAAATAAAAGTTACTCCTTGAAACGTCAGATACTGAAAATAGGTACAGCCGTTTCGGAGATTAGCCGGAACAAACAGACAGAAAGACAGACAGTATCTACCTAGTAAGCTGTTATTTTGGAATTGCAAACATACATTACAATTTTATATACCTGTATAGATTACTACGCTAGAATCTCAAGTACGATATAAATATATGAAAAGTTTTATTATCAATAATACAATATTAAGAATATGATCAGTGAGCTATGACGCGGGTATGATAGCGGTTGGTGGCGGCTACATGTGAGCAGTGGCACCGCATCATTGTCTTATCAACTACTCATCGATACTTGTAAATCAATAAAAGGTCCTTTGTTTTTTCCTTCCTCAATATCTTGTATATTGGTTTGGTTAGATAATGTACGCCGATTGACGTCCTTGATACTTAGTTATTTATTTTCATTAGGAAACAGATTTTGAGTCTGATAGCTCAAGTTTGTATGATTTTCAACTTGTGTCAAGCGCTTCATGCGACGTCATCGAGGCAGGAACAAGCAAAGCCTGAGCCCAGTCAATAGATATATACTTATCAAATGTTTTTTATAAATAATTATAGTACTTACATACCAACCGGCCTCAAAAGATTTAAGGCAGCCTGAAATTTGGACTGAAATAGTATATATACCCTGAAGCGGGGAATGAATCAGCGGAACCTAATGTAGCAGTCAGATACACTGATCCTAAAGCCGGTGTTGTCAAAGTGCCGTTGCATTTTTCACTGTTAGTATAATATTATAAGCTATATAATTGTAAAGTTTCATCAAAATCCATTCAGTAGTTTTTGCATGAAAGAGTAATAAACATCCTTACTCACAAAACTTCACGTTTACAATATAAGTAGGATTTTTTATTTTATAATTCTTCATTAGTAAATCTTCTTCAGTAGTCTTTTTCGTCAGTCCTCAAAGCGTTTATTCTTTATTTTTTTTCCATATATTAATATAATGAATACTCCCTTCGGCTAACCGAGGGAGCATTTCTCATCATCTATTATGATGAACTGATATATATTAAACCAGGAGTGAATAGTATAGGATTAAGATGCATAGATGCGCGTACAGCGGCTGCGCGGAGAGATGGTGGCGCGGCCGATAGCATCTCAAATCAAGTGGAGTAGAGGCTCGCGGGGCGCGGGTGGAGCGGAGGAGTGGAGCGAGGGGGGGGGGGAGCGGTGATGTCGCGATAGTGCGTCCCCTGACCCACGGTAACCACACTTTTTGTGCTCCGCCAGGCGGTCTCGACTCATTTAAATTAATTAGCGACTCATCTTTATAGCGGTGCGGCGCAAGAATGTGCCGATACCATCGCCAAGCCAGGAGCACGGCGATTAATCAATTATTAAACGTCATCATTTATCGGCGCGGCTCCCAGGGCGCCACCCGCGCCTGGAGACCGTCGCCGCCGCTATAAATCCTAGACAAATGCGCACCGATGGCTGGTGATAAAAACGTTATTTACTTCCGAATATATTAAAGAACGCCGCATTCGACAAAACATTCAAAAACTCCAAATAAGCGATCAGTTTCACTTAAATAATATTAACTCACAGTAGGTGAATATCTCTATTTCAATCTATTTCTTGAGGCATAAAGAAATTGTTCGAATTCCATCAATAAATTTCTAAGCAGTTGTCACACGTGCATCACAATGTGGTGAACACTAATGAATCGTCAAGCCCGTAAGTATATACCTGCTAGTAAGCTCATTGGATATTCAAGCAGTTTCCGCCAAGGCAGGCGTTGCGGCGACGACCAGCTGTATACCTACACAGATACATGTTTGTGTTGTATAGTTATATCGCCTATTAAAAGAGTAAAAAAAAAATTAAGCTTCAATCTTTCTGAAGATACTACAGCACGGGGTTTTTAGAAAAAAGACTCGAGCTAGTTGTGAAAGCATATTTTCCCTCTGTTTGCCCTAAAACAACAATATATATCCGTAACGCAATGCTACGCATAGCTACGAGCTACGAATTCGTAGACTCGTAGCATTATCTACGAGCGTCTAAAATAAAAAATAAATCATAAATTTGGTTTGTGCGTTGTACTTGTGGTCAACAGTTGAATGCGTGACCGGCCTACATGCTATTTTGACTTCCCTCTGTGACTGGGAGAGCTCGCAAACGGTTTCGAATAACCAATTGGATATCTTTGACCATTATTACAGATGTATCGGATGCCTAATAAAGTCTAACAACTATTATAACCCAGGCCGTCGCGCGACCCTGTAAAGGGCTGCTCAAGCTCCAGCTCAGATGGAAGTCACGTCGCTTCCTAATCTAGCAGCCAGTCGTATCAGGTGCGGTGCAGGTGCCAACCCCAGCACAGGATTAGGCCAGGGCGATAATAAATATAGGTTTTGTTTAATACTCAATAAATTTCCTAATGATTGTACATTAATTTGAATTACTTAACAACGTGCAACCGACTATATTTCTTGTAGCAAAAAAGTTACATGTGACATCTGATGAAAAAAATGTGTTATCTATTCAGATATGTGAGTGTAGTAAAGTGGTATGATAGCGGTGACATCTGCGGCTCCCGACTGCGCTAATAAACATATCTCAGGCTGCACCCTTGTGTGTGTGCAGCAAGGGCCAGTATCGCTTGACACCGGCCACGGCTGCACCCGACCCTAATTCCCCAACCACGTAAAATTCACATAACGTACATTTATAATGACTTCCGGCTGAATACCAGATATTGAAGGTAAGACGTCGCGGCCAATACGTTGTCAGATGTGACGTGTCACACCATACATCCATACAATAGGGTCTACGCGGGTGAAATAGCGGAGCACAATTAGTGTACAGTATGCAGATTTTGTTTCATTTGTTCGCCCTAATATTATATAGAATTATGGTTTGTTTGTGTGCTAGCATAACTCATGCGACCAAACAGTCAGTCTAAATCAGAGTCCACTGCTGGACAGTAGTCAAGATTTTTTAAATTCTTTCATCCTTTAAATCTAGCTTAAATTAATTTAAATGTAACTGAATAATATTTTAATAGTTAGTCGCGGCCATAAGCTAGTATTGTATGAGTGAAGCTGCGCCCGCGCTCAGCTTGTCATCGATGCGGTGATTGACGTCCCAGTGACGCAGTGTACATTCCGCGCGTGCGCACCATTCCCGACACGCTATCGCCACGCAGCAAGTACTACAGCTCACGGCTAGAGCACGACACTATCATATCCCCGCGAGTGTCAGTCCGCACTCATTCGCTATACATTCCCCAAATGCCCCGTATCTACAAGTGTAATCAATTATACTCTCAAATAACTAGGATAGTTGGTAATTTTTGTGGAAATAGAACAATCTCAACAATTTACTTCTGACATATTTTCGCCTCAAGCATTCGGTTTTCTTTTTTATGCTGCGTCATAAACATTTAAAAGATCACATACTTATCACTAAAAATGTGTTTGATCTCGAAATTAAATCAGGGATTACTATGAGGCTTAATTTAAATTAAATATTATCACCTTTTTTCATGTGTGTCGAATAAGATGCGTGCGAAATATTTTTTCTTTCTCTTGATTCATTGTCATAATATTATACACCATAGACTCAGGCGAAAAATAATAACTACAATATTATTTAACAACTATATGCGTGATTAGAATTCATATTAATATATCTATTTGATGAGCTAAGTTTATGTAGGAAGCTAGTGTACTGGGCCATCACTAGAGGAGCTCGGGCGGTCAGGGTTGAGGAGCATAAATCACGAGCGGTGGAGCCGCGGCGGGGGGCACTATCGCGCCATCGGCCGCGCACCAGCCACCCGTCACAGCCGCATTAATAACACTAATGGCGGTTGCACCAGCCCGGGCCCGAGGTGCGGCGACACTCGGCCTGCCCGCTGTTCTGCTCCTATGCTCAACTCGTCCGACTGCCGAGCTAAAGTAGTCGCACCGTGATTAATCAGACAATGTTTAAGCGAGCCCCGTCGCTCATCCGGCAGGACATTCGTCATAATTTCGCGTCTAAAGAGCATGCTTGCTCCTACTCAAATATTATTTAATTAGGTATTTTACAAAGCATGTTCAACTTTCCAAAGCCGAAGCCAAAGATGAAGACCAACACAATACTAATGGACAATACAATTCTCAAATGAGGTTAGAATAGTGGTTAAAATATTAAAGTACTACAAGTACTGGTACATGGTATATTCAAAGGCTTACTTTTTTTACTTCTCTTAGTGTTGTCATCATCATCGCCTCAGCTCTTGTCTTGGCCTAGTTAGTAGAAGTAGAATCAATACAAGTGTCTGTTATGTCCAAAGCTAACCGCAAATCTTATAGAATGTAAGTCGCTAATCAGCCATGTATATTTTAAGTCGTAAATACACATCTAGTAAGCTATGCTCAGTCTGTTCTGTAGCATCTTGCTCGGGACAGATCAGTCGGACTTTTTGTGAAATGTTGTGTTGAAGCGATCGGCGAGTCCTTTGTGCGCGCCGCGGACGCCGCGTCCGCACTTAATTAATACCGCCGGACCGGACTCGCCACCAAACAAATTTGCCTACCCTTCCTCCCCGCTCACACTTACTCCTCCGACCATTCGGAGATGTTTAATTAAATTTATCAAGTTTATCCGCACACATCTCACACAGTCCGATGGGAATTCAATGCGAAAGTTAACCCGTGAAAATTTTTAGAATTCTCAATTTCTGTGAGAATCGGTACGAGACTCTCCCGATTAAATGGCATTGGAGATAAATTTATGAATGCAATAAAGTGGTGTATGAGGATGAGGTGCACATGCGCACACTGCGTGCCGTGCGCGAGGAAGGTGGCTCCTGCGGTCGGAGGGACGCTGCGGCCAGAGGTCGCGGACGGAACGGAAGCTACTCGCAATTAATTTATTCAAACAAAAAATCCCCGGAGACACGTGATTTGTTAATTGGATTCAAGTTAATGAGAGCTTTGCTGTGTTGCATTTGTCAGGACACCTAATTTATCGTTCCTTTGTCGCTCGGAATGGCCGCCCCGTGAGAACGTTATAGACTGCCGCTTGCACCGACACACCACACTTACATTACTGATCTATAACTGCGAACATTATATGTAGGAGCAAATGGTGAGTCAATATGATATGACTCGGAGTGAGACCTGACACATCCAAGACATGGACAGCGTTGACATCTAGTCCAGATTTTGGTACGCACATTTTGATAAATCTAATTTACCTAAGTAAACCTACATGCTATTTGTAATAATGTGTGAGCGTGATTATGTGCTCGTTTTAGTCACAAGAACAAATAGGTAGAGGTAATGGTAACTATAGTATTGTAGGTATACGGGTGTGTGTGAGTGCAATGGAACAAGATGTCTATAGTTGTAGCGGGTAGTCGGGGGCGATCGAGGAGATTGATGTCGCTGGTCCCGATACAGATCTGTTGGTTTTTGTGCGCGCGTGTTGTTGGCCCGTGTTCCCAGGCACCGCGGGGCGTCCTCCGCACGACATTCGTCTTGCACTGTCGCCACGTCTCCCGCACTGCTGCCTTGCCTTCGGACCTGTGATTAACGTTCCACGTCCCGCTATCTAAATTAATCTATCAATCATACAACACTTTTATTACTGGCTCCTTCGTTGCTTGTACCTACATCTGACTAAATTATTGATTTATCAAATGATATACTTTATTTAATTTTGACAGGTGCGATTATATTAACAACCCAACTATACTTAATTTTCTGTCGAGTGTCAAAGTTGTACAAAGTTTTTGCAACTGTGTCATTGTATAAAGTTGACAAAACGGAGCACGTGGCAACGTCGCGAGAGGCATTCGTGGGGAGAGGACGACGTCTTGAAGACGCCTTTCATTAATACAATCGTTGGTTCGCGCTCAATTTCACACGCGGAGAGGGTGCGTACTCCACCTGAGACACAGTGTCAACTTGCATCACACGGTGTTAAACGAAGGGTACGCTATGCCGACACAGTATCCATCCAACGTCGGCAATCAAGATCTGCCTCCTAAGGCCATTGTTGTCTCCTGTTTCGCAATAATTATGTCATACCTCTTGACGAGAGTGCGCTAATGAAACATTATACTTTGTATTATTGTGACGTGCGTTCCCAAAACATTTATATTTTACAAGCATATACAAATATTTTGGTTCTTAAGTACTTGACAAGTATTTTAACAGTTACATACTAGACTTACGTCATGTGTCATTTCGTGAATTTTTTATGTGCCGGTCTGAGGCGGAGACTTTTTTTGCTATTGGCATTCGTAAGTATCATAGTTTATTATTATCTTTTGATCGATCAAGATGTCCAGCCGACTAAATACCAACGTATTTTGTCCTCACCGGTAGCTATGCTGTTCAAATTTTTCGTAACGGAATTTGAGGATAATGTTTGCCTCAGGCAGGAGTCCTCCTAGGTTAGCGGAATGAATGTACCTGAAGCTCCAGCAGTCATACATAGTACTATAATATTATGTTACAAAATTCTTACCTAGGCAGCGAGGCGGAGGCAATGGGTACCAAACCAAGGGTCATAAGAGCGGTATTTAATTAAAAGCCGGCCTCTGTTGGAACTAATGGATGTGGAGCGGGCCCACGTGCGGCCGACAATGGCCCGGGTGCCCGGCCTCGGTGCGACGGGCAAGTCGCCGGGGCGACTAGCGCCATTCATACGGTTTTATGACATGCCAAATTACCGACAATAAATCGTGCATTGAGAGCGGACGGAGGGCGCACGTGCGCGTGATATTAAACTTTTCATTACGCGGACATATTCCGCCCTGACCCTTGCACTTGTTCTGCTCTGAACCAGGGCTGCGCTGCGGCATTACGGGACACCATATCTACCTGCCCCCATGCGAACTTGACTTACTCCTAACTTATCATACCTCCATACTTGTCTATTTATTTGAAGCTAACAATACCAAATAAATTTACATACCTATGTGTATCAATTACTTTAAGAGCGTCAGAGGATTCCTGACTATAGATGAAAAAAATACACATATATTTTTTTTTCCTACAATTATGTGTCCAGAAGTATAAATATGTAAATATAATAAAAATATTAATATGAGTTAGCAATGAGGCACCCCTAGCACATACGGGTGGATCAGATAATAGGTCGGATCTCCTAATTCGCTATACACAACATTATTTGATTTTTAATTCGACTCGGTGCAAGTGGAATGCGCTTATTGACTCTCGAGTGCGGCCTCCCCTCGCTGGTGGCTCTCAAACACTGCGCGTGCAATAACGTGAATATACATTTATTTCAATTCAAGTTATAATTCATTTAAATATAAGTAATAAGCAATATTTTGATATATTGCTAACCCTAGATTTGCTACGATGTTGCTCTTTAACACATTAACGTCGAGTTACTTTATTTCGGGTTAGGCATCATAGTGTGGTGTTTCGGTGAAATGTTCGGCCTATTTAGTTAAGTAAGTAGAATGTGTTGTATGTGTATCAGGTACAAATGACGGAGATAGTATAGGCGAAGAGAAGGCTCCGGTCGTGTGTGACATGCGTGTAATTGAAGCGGTGAGGCGGCGCGGGGCGCGCGGAGGGCCCGCGAGAGGGTCGCCGAGAGAGGGTTGCGAGCGATGCCGATATATTTGCGCGTGTAATATTGCCTTTTATTAGTTTTTTCGCGGCGACAGCCAGCCCCCGACGATCCGCATATTTGCTTTGATGATGCGCTCCAGTGACGGCAATATGTAGACAATCCCCCTTTGGCGTCATTGTTCTCCGCTTGCTCCTTGCGTCACTCACTCAAATACCAGCTAATGCCTGATGCTGTCGGAGCTTACGATACATTCAATATAAGAGTGCTCTGAATGCCATTCAACGCATACTCTCAATTAACATCGTTATTCGAATTTTCGCTAAATTGCTAAAATATTTGGAGCATTGAGCACTGAGCAGAATCAGCGTCAGAGGTATTGCATTATCTTGGTTCAATAGTTATCTTGAGAACAGGCTTTCTAGTGTAAAGATAAATACTCTCATTAGTAATCCTCAATATATCTGTTTTGTCGTGCCCCAGGGCAGTGTTTTTGGCCAACCATTTTCAAATATATATGAATGACATACATAAAGTTCACACAGAAATGGAAATAATTTGTTTCGCTGATGATACCGTAGCTTTGATCCATGGATAAACCTGGGAAGATACCTTCAAGGCTTCTGAGAATGGCTTATCTCGGGTCACCAATTGGTTAGATACTTTCACTTCACACCGAGAAGACAAAGTAACTCTGCTTCCATAAGATCGAGCCTCTGCACCTCTGCAGAGACCAGATATAATTATTCATTCATGTAATACCCTAGCTCATAGGGGCATCGATGCAATAATTTCTTCAGTAGATCTGAGGTTATTAAGTACCTTGGCGTGCTTATCGACAAAAACTGAGTTTCAAATACCACATAACAGCGCTTACTACTAGGATTCGTAAGGTCGTTGGAATAATTAAGCATCTACATGACATTGCCCCCAAAGTCACCCTAAGGATGGTTTACCATGCGATGTGCCAGTCACTGGTCACTTACAGCGTGTCCGTCTACGGCGGAGCGAGGAGGACAGCTATGATTGACCTCGAACGGGTGCAGAGATCGATCTTGAAAGTTATGTTGCAATTGCCTTTCCGGTACCCGTCTTCCAACTTGTACAAGTTGTCGGACGTCCTTACAGTAAGGCTTCGTCTTCTTCTTCAACACAGCTTGGCAGCTCACATGACCTTGTTGAGCTTGCCAGATTCGCCAGAGCTCCTAAGTAGGCGTGTATATAGGCCTCCTCTTCCCATGATCAAATCAGGTGAGTTCATTCGTATTTCAGTCTATAGCTCAGAGCTTAGGTTTTGCAATCTACGCAACACGATTTATAGACAAGCTAAGATTGTGATCGTCTCTTGGTTAATAACCCTCACTTATCACGAGACAGAAGAACTCCCCTTAAATAAAATAAACGAATTAATATATAATTATATATTAAGAGTTCATGTTGTGTTTAGTACATAAATACATTTATTTATATGAGCACTTGCTTTGCCTCGCGGTTTTACGCGGGTAAAAATTACGATATAAAGTACTTCTTAATCATAACATTTATTTTTCTTCATTTCTAAAATAAGAGCATAAATTTGACATTTTAAGAAGTGTACAATCTTTGTTATTTTCTGCCACTACAGTTGTTACGTTTTTGTATGAGTAATATATTGTTAACCGGTCCCCACGATACAGGAATATCCTAGTGTGGGGCCCATTGGTAATATAGAATTATTCGTGTAACCGTGGGTAATAAATATTTATTATTAATATTATTATTATTAGATACGTAACGTGGAGGAGAGCCAGGGCTCGGGGCATCTACTCCTTCACAAAAACTGTCCATGAACAGGAGTGCGGCGATTGTTGGGTGAGCTGCAGCAGCGGCTACATTGTAGCACAATTAGCGCCGGCTGCTATGCGTGCTAATACTAATACAATGCGTGGGAACCGGCTGCGCTCGGCTCCTCTCGAATAGTCCGACTGTCGAGGCATAAAGCGAGCAGGCCACCCTGTTTCCCGGAACGCGTCGCGCCAGCTACCTAGAGCATTGCGAGCCCGACGAACATCGCGTGTAGATCAGATACACTCAGGTGAACATTAAGTATACTGGTGGAGAAGGAATGCCACCGGGCGGCCACTCGACAAACTCCAACGGGAAGTATCTACGAGTGTCGCCGCTCGTCCTCGACGCTGATCTGTTCCGCGAACTCTATAAAATACTACCGTCTCGATAGCAGTTAGCATCATTCAGCCGACTATAAATCTATCGCAAAACGAAATCTAAGTTTGTTAACCCGTCGCGCAGCTTTGTTAGATTTGGATTATATAGACGCTTCAAACTAAGCCGTGTTTAAATCTTGTTCAACAATCTCATTTCTAAGAATGTAGAGGAATAAAGATTTCGCGTAGCGCGATATAAATAACTGGCAATGTGTTATTGGATACGAAATGCTATTCGTCAATATGTCAGGTGCGGCGTGACGTGTTGGCAACTCGTGCGCTCGGTGCTCGCGGCTCGTGAGGCGAGGCCGGTCCGCACTCGATCACCGTACAACTGCCACCGAAATAATCTTTACTGCACAGTGCACCGCACTCACAGACACAATTAAATATAAATCCATCAGTGCTGTAAGCGCAGCGACGCGCGTGCTCTCTCCACTCTCGTCCTATTGCTCTTTCTTCAGTTAACCACTTATAGATCTGATGGTGGTTAGCAGCGAGGAGTTCCTACTACAGATAATGTCATCGGTTATGTCATTTAAACTCTTTATTTTATGGGTGTGTGGAGAAAAATGAAGTTTTCCGAGCATAGTGTAGAGTCTAGATTTATAAGCGAGTTAGGTTTCAGTAGCTGCTACAAATATATATTATTGTCATGTACGTCGGAGAGGATGTATCGCAGGTGAGCATTGTTGCGCGGCGCAGGACATGTACTACGTACACAATGGTTGGCAAGAGTGGCGCGCTAGAATCTGAGGAGCGCGCGTTTGAAGTGTGCTGGCCGCTCGTCCATTGAGCAGCATGTGTAATTATAGCAAGCCGCGCATGCCGCACCGGGCCGAGCCGCTCCGCGCTGCTCGTGCGCGCCGATTGATTTACGACCACCATGTAATTTATGCACGTTTAATTAAAGTAACAGCAGCCGGAAGAGTCGTTGTTGTGCGCTGTCTTCGATGATACACTCGACTCGTGGATGTCTCTTTACAGATTGATGATTCACTCGAAAGTCTGCGGCCGACCGGGGCAGCGGCGGCGGCCGTAGCGGGCTGTGGTAAGGAGAGCAACTCGCTCATAACAACATGTCTCGCGCCATGTTGGCGATGTTGCGCGCATAAACACCATATACGAGAGCCATTAGTTAGGGTAATTGCTAACCGGTCGAACGTGCACTGGATATCTTATTTACATGCTCCGAGGCTGACCGGTTCCGCTGGTCATAGAAAGCACTTGGCGTGTCTCTATAACTCCACACTAGCGAATTACAACTAACAACAATGTTGTTCCAATACTTAGTACGAATAATGTGTACAGTATACATGATCTGGCTTATAACCATAATTCTGCACCAACCTTAGATAATGCTCGTCGAAATCGTAGCGTGGATCGCTAGATATATTAAAGAACATTATACGAACTCTTATTTAGCATGATTTCGCGGGGCTCCGGGAAATTGTTCGATAACTGTGAAAAATTGAGGCCGCTTCGCTAACGGCGCAAATTGAGTGAAGTAACCTCGAACCTGCGCTCCAACTTGCCATAATACAGCGGGAGGGGAATATGAAATGCCACGTCGATCAACGAAACGATACCTGTTATTATACATTAATCGCACCGGGGCCGCACAATGTTCGCCACAGCCTACTGTTTCACGTGGCTAGACATGGAAGTACTGTGGAAATTGAGTTCTTTTACAGGGGATGTTTTTATTCTGTGGCATATTTTCCAGGTTCTGTCTGGTGTGGGTGAGGGAGTGGAGGGGCTCGGGGGGCGCGGTGGGCGGCGCCTTTGAGCGGCGGCTGTGAAATTGATCTGTTCATACTTCATAATCATTGGCGAGAGACGGCGGATCACGCGAGCGTCGCGCATCGCCGCCGCACCCATTGTCGTTACACGGCATGCTCATTGAATGTCATCTACCGAGAACAACAAACGATTAAACTCGTACGAAGCAACCCATTATAGCTCACGGCTCTTTTGATCGACATGCTTTTGAATTAATCGATCAATTACCGATTGATCATCTATAGAAACCGGCTGCGATGTTTACACTTTCCTTTGATAAGAATTTAATTCGAGAACGGTTTTATGCGAGAAGTAATGTTAATACGATGATCCCTTTTATTGCATTTGTATGAACGACGTGTAGAGATACGTACATCGTTATCGTGCGGAGGAACTACATCGACCAACAAACGATATAATGAGGTTCACATCAAAAAACAGACAAGCAATAATAATTGTATTCTTTACCCTCAGATATTGTTGTCTCCTCGATAGAGGTTAAGTTTATTCTTCTCACACATTTTTGGTAATGGCAGTTGGCCGTGACGCATATTACTTTTCCAACTAATACCTGGAATGAGGAATGTAATCGAGGTATTTTATATGTTTAATATAATTGCGGTATGCACAAGAAATACCGACTGACTCACTTTCGTTTGTTCGTTCAAAAGCAATTTCAAAAGAGCTTTGTGGAAACAGCCAGCCGTAGGAGCCTAGCTCCCACTAAATTACTCCCGATAGTAATTGGTTCACCCGTTGCTGAACATTTTTAAATAACTGCGGCCGAGACTCGTAAATAACCCGACATCAAGCACGCACTATTTATTAAATTCAGTTGAATTTGTGACAAGTAATGACTGGGACCAAATATTTGAATTTCAGGGCAAATAAATAACGAAACTAACTTGTTCCAAGTGACAGATGGCAGGTGCCAATATACCAGGTCACTCCTTGTCATTCTAACATATCAAAATGTTAATACGGTAGTATTAACTACTCGGTCTAAGTTTTATATATTAACTGTCTAAGTATTATAAGCGCGTGTTAGAGGGCTATAGACCAATGATATAAAAAAACATACACTTTAAAAAAGAGGTACGTTCTATGATTTTAATAGTTTTTTGGTAATAAGTATAATATCACTAGCGTGGTTAAATTGAAACCTTCAAGTTGTTATGCCACTGTCGTCAGTAGCACTCAAGTTCCTATACTTCGTATTTGACAAGTGACAACGTACGCGTACGTCGGCATACGGCATTTAATGTATGTATGTATTGAGTATACGCAAAAATGTAACGTACCTAATTGTTTTTGGTACATATAACATATACAATAATAATTTAAAATGCACACTCAATACATTTAAAAAAATCTCCAAACCTACCTAGATGGAAGAAGGTCTGCCAATGAATTCTTCTAAGTACTATGCAACTTTACGGCGTACTGAACACAGTGAGGAAGCTTGTATATATCTGAAGATAAATTCAAAGACGTATGTATAATGCTTGAGACCGACGGACTCTTCATAATATATCCCGTTAGTCATAATTATTTGGTGAAATGTGGGTGGAGCGAAGTAGGTATAATTATGTCACAATGTGCAGGGTAGAATGCAGACGTCTGTCTATCGTGCGGGCCGCGCGGCGTGTCGCGAATATTTGTAGTGGCGAAATGAATACGTGCGGGTACGAGTGGATTCGGCCGATAAGCACCAGCTGCCGCCATTGTATGCTAATAGTGGCAACCTGCGACACGAGCCGACACCACCGACCTATCACTATACACACTACCAGCTTTTTGTTGTCACCCTCTAGCCTGCGCCACGCCGCCTCCTCATCACGTCTTTGAATTATTTAACTAAATTACACAACAGTTGATGGCTACTGCCGATGAAAAACATAGAGGAAAGGTGCATCAAGTATTTACGGTCACATCATTTATTCAACATCGGCCTCATGAGCCCTCATTTATAATCAATCGATAAGTCTTTATTTGATAGGTTTTTACAGGGAACAAACAATTTCTAATCAATTGAATATTTATTTTGATTTGTTCACAGTACTTACTTGTTCATAATATATTTATTGCATTCAGTAAGTAACCAAAGATTCAACAGTATTCCACATAGTAAGTACCATTTAGGCGAGTTGCTGGACCTCTATCCTTGTTTGCCATCTTAGTTATTTTTACAGATCACAGAAAACGTATTCATAATGCGATCTATAATAATAATATTTTTTTTAAAAGCAGACAAATGTACGTAGCCTTCATATACCGCCTCATGAGACTGGTATCTGAGCAAGGTTTAGTAAAACGTCAGGATCCAGGTCACAAGGACGTCACTCCGCGTGAATTGAAACATTGTAGTCAATAAACATTGACAGTGGTCTAACAATAACTTAACGGTAATTTCAACAAAACGGTTATATTCCACCGTTTTGCTGAAATTAGCTAACTATCTATTAACAACTGAAATATACTTGATATGAATATTATGTTCAAGTCTCGGGTTTGGGTGAAATGTCTAGAAAGGGCTCCAAAATATAGTTTCCAATATTAGTAGGTACATATTAATACCTCAGATTTTGCTGTCAACATACATCAAGTTGAAAAATGTTGATATGTTGATTGATAATGCATTGCATGTTAAATGCCTCCTATTACGGAGCTATTTACATTTAAAGTCGGCATCATGTTGTTTGTGGGAAGTTAATGTGGAATATTAATTGATTGTGGAATCTAGTCGACCATTCAGTGCACACTTGTTTAGGTCATGCAATACTGTGTGTTTGTGCCTTCTTTGATAAAACCCTTAGCACATACTATGGTCTGTTTGGCTCACTGTAGTTCTGATCTAACGCTCAGGAAACAACCCCATTACGGAAACCATTGAGTTTAGATCGAATAATAATATTAAGTACATTGGAAATTAGAAATCTTAATTTTAATCAGTGTCCTATGCAAAACATATTGACTATTTAACTACTTAGATAATTATATGTTAAATTATGGTAATTGCCGTTTGGCATACTTACTTAGTAAATGTAATTGGTCTATGTTTAGCCATGTTTAGTGGTTGTGGCATTTGGCAACGTGATGGACAGACGGACAGATCATACGCGATGTGCAATGAGCGAGTTCCCGCCGTGTCCATGTACGGCGCACGTCCGCATTCCGAGCGCGGGCGCACGTCACGCTGTCACATCGCGCTACTGATCGCTGATCAATCAACGCACTCGTCAACCATCAACTATTTGCTAATGTCGTATTTATGCACACCTCTCCGCGGTAATTGGACTCTACTTCAAAAACCATCCGACACAGAAGTACTGGGATGCAAATAACTACGAATGATTGTAGTGGGTTGACGGGGAAAAAATACCCGTGGACCACTGTAGTTCAATAACTGTGGGTCCGCGGTTCCAAAATAAATTTCATCTTTCCTATATTTGATCTCCATGTTGGCAGAAAACTACGAATAACATGGTTCGAGTATTGGTCTAGAGATGTTTTAGACATGTTTAGTTTACGGTGACAAATCACATTGGTGTTTCGACTCCAAAGCTTGCAGGACAATACCATACTATAACTGGGGGCCAACTATGATCGTTTAAGCAGCACGTGCTAATAGCTTCTTAGCTTCGACGTTTAAATGTCTGGTACCAAAATTAAAAGTCAAAGCTCAGAAGTTCCTAGTACGCTCTGCTTACACCGCAATGAAATGATAAGATAACTGTTGATTTATTTAGAGAAATCCTTGAAAATTTAATCCTTGGCTTAAATTTGTAATAAAAAATTACCATAATAAGTACTTATTCCTTAAGTTGAAAGGAGCACGACGCCCATGCGTTCCTTGAGTATATTCAATATGAATGTTTTTATATGCGATATGTAAGGAATGTGTTTTTCCATTGCCTACCTACTTGATATAGGTATGTTGGTATACCTAAGCGTTCTTCATGCTCGTTAATCATCATTACTTACGTTTTCTATTTCACTGTCATTTTTAACGAGTGATGTTCGTACTTGAAAGTCGGCTCTGTTCGCAATGCAATGTAACGGGGTTTTTATGTTTCAAAACATTAGTGCAAATATGCCAGTGTGTCTAGCAAATAATGGCAATTCTTCTTGAAACTTTTAATTAACCTCTTGAAGCGTTTGCAATAAATAATCAAAACATTGGCAGCGGCTATTAGTTATGCAGGTATTTAGAGTAATATTGTTTGTGTATTACGAATAGTTCCTGTAGTAGTAATGTGTGTGTGATGCGTGTGAATGTGGTGCAGTGGAACAATGATCAGTAGGCAGCGGGCCGCGGCAGGTGGTCCGCGGCGGGACACTGCGGATGTGCCGTCACTACGCGGACAACACCACGACACACGCGTCTTATTCTGGACTATATCATACTTTCACGATAGCCTCGCTTCACAACATGGATGTGCACATCTATGTGTTTCCACATCTAAACAAATCATTTTATGAGCTACGCGAACACTAACAACTTTCTATTTGATGCATCCTTGTAACATACATGAACACGGGGTACTACTATGAACCTCCCAACCGCCATACTGTACTCGATACACATATAAGTACCTACTCATATCGAATGCAAATAAAATAGCATCATCATCATTAAATAAACTTAATCTATCTGAAGAGTATGAAGGTCAAACTCTTGTCGGTCATGTGATGCAATTTTCTCCATTGGTCTCTGTCCAGTGTCACTTTTTCTTAAACTTAACTCATGTGTTGGTCTTTCTAGTCATCTATTTCTTTCTAGTATTCTTTTAAAGAAACTGTCGTTAAAATTATAGATAAGTTTAGGCAGGTACTCATTTCAAGTGTGTAATGAAACCAATGAATGAAATAAATCATAAACCTACTTTTTCGGCAACATCGATATTTGCTTTTAGCAGAACCATTTTTACAAAACAACCGGATCGTATGTTTAGTTCAGTTTAACGTTCTTTATTTAGAAATATAATGAACGTTAATATTGTATCGTCTGGTTGTAGTTTACATTCAAGTGTGAGTACATAAAAACTAATCATTCAGGGTCCCAGGGCCGGCTCCAGTTGCCATAATGAGCCGGTCGCTCCGGTTCATAGCGAGATCTCGCCAATTGATAGTGACAGCGGCGCTAGCTTACCTTCTTATACACCCACTGTACCGGGAGCCTGTGCTCGGTGCCGACCACTCCGTCACAAGGGGACCGATGCTACTTGTTACATTGCAACCAGATCGCAATGTGCTCACCATACATTGTCGAACAGAAAAAGTATTTTCTTTAAATCGCATCATTTAAAATCTTATACACTGGTTATGTGTCACCATGGCTACCTGTCACCATGGCTACCTGTTCGGTTTGGGAATTTATTGGTGCTGTGATTTAATAGTGTATCAATGCACCCTGGATTGGTATACAACAACATACATCTATGGATAGACTGATAGCTGATAAGGTGATATCACAAATTTTTAATTCTAGAACGTAAATTATTTAAGTATAGAATATTTAAATGGCTGATAGGAAAAATAACAAGATTAGGATCTGTTAAATATCAAGATTAGGGAGTATTGTGAATATCGAAATGGTCATTACAGGGAATGACTGCTCATTAGGATAGCTCCTAAATGTGACTGTTACTAATTAACTATTATTATAAGATTTTTTTTCCTCATATTTATTTATATATACCTCATATTACTTTTGATCGTACGTAATTTGCCTGAAGGAACCTGCGACCAATCCAGAATAATGCCCGTCGACAACTGGACATTGGCGAGTTGATTTAAAAACAATAGAGTTCCGGTTCCGGGCGCGCGCAGACCAGGCGGCAGCGCACCAGCTGACTGATGACGTCACAACTGCCCGCTCGCATACCGCTGCCCACCCGACCGACAACTATTTATCGAACGTTTACTTCAATAAACATAATTTAGCCCACACATACTTAGCTACAATTGACTCCTTTTAATTTACCAAAATTAAACGTTGCTTGTCAAGTATTGAACTTGGGATCATAATATACTTACCTGCCACTGACTATATGAATATTATTTGCGAAGACGTATCGCGCAAATCCGTACGGCGAACTCTTGTGAGTGTAAGTCGTGTAATGTAGCTCGAGATGAACTCGAGTGGGACGAAACTTGAGCTCGTGTTAATTACGCGCTTGTTCAGACTCACGTTTTTAATATGCGTGCGAGGGGAGAGGCTCGCGTCTCTACTTAAACTTTTCAATAATCGTGTATCTGCCCTATTAATCACCTGAGTGTAACGCGCCTCCCGCTCCACTCCTGGTTATAATATGAAATGTTCCCAGTTATGTGTTTACCTTGGGATGAGTTCTATTTCGGTGTAATGTAATTAACGATTGACTTACAACGAGCCTTGCCAAAGGTTACATTCTATCGTCGTATAGACGAATAGATAGTACCTACTGAGATGGATATAGAAAATCGCAATCGACATTCTAACAGGCGTTAAGAGGTGCGTTTCAAATCAAGTTGATTCATTCTGCGTACACTGCGAAGTAGAGACGCAGTAACTGAAATAAGCTGCCTCAAAAGTCCGAAACTAGGAGCAGAGAAAGACATTGCCTACCATAAATAAAAATTAAATAAATATGCACACACCATCCCATAATGATCCCCGAAGGGATACGCATAGGTATTTCATAACAACACCCACTTTTCACCGAAAATATCTTGGACATATCTAGGTAAAGCTCATGATGTGAAATCACTGCACTTAGTTTTTTGAAAAACTTTGGTACAAGCCACTGGGATTCTAACATTTATCGCTTGTGTAGCAGCCGACTACTCGAACTCCACGGTCACCACGGCTCTTTTATTTATTTATTTAACAGCTCAGTATAACTAGTGCTGCTTGTGGGGACAGATTTATGCAGTTACAGTGTAGGTATTCTACAAATATGATAGAGTCGTTGTGGTAAGTATAGGTCACTGTAATGTATTAATTTCGTTCGATATACTTCATGGATATGGTGACATGGCGTACACTTACCTGTTGTACAACAATATTAGGCACCTGAAGCTAGCAGAAGCATTTGTTCATTAACTGTCAATAATGAGAGAGTGAAACTATCCATCCCTAGAATAGCAGAGTTCGCGCGGATTGCACCAAAGCATTCCATTGGCGGTTGTTGTCGCGCGGCCGTGTGATGTGTCTGCGCCCGCGCTACGAGCCGACTGCTAGCTAATATTTAGCACAAGCTGGATCCCACGGTTTCGATCGCCAATTATTTTGACAAAATCTATTCAGCTTAATAAATAATAATATGAGTGAGTATACATTTAAAAACTTACGAACTTTCATGGACCAGTCTTGAAAAATGTAGGATTTCTATACCATATTTCCCAATTTTAACGTACTTTTTTTTATTAGCATCAGTTCAATAATGAAGGTTTCTGCATACAAACTTTCTAACCCCATTGAGATGGAATTTCTAAAAATCCTTCCCTAGTGCGTCTTTAACCCTCCAAATTTCAAGTCTCCACGAATAATCAGGCTCTGCGTTGATGAATCATTCAGTCAAACAGTCGGGACAAGTAATTATTTATATGGTTTTTAGTTGAGTGAGCCAATAGTTGCAATGACAACGATACAAGACAAGTATAATAAATAGATATATCGTAATGCGAATTCCCGCGATTTCACCGCAGCGAGTGTCACGTGGTGAGATGTTGCGGTGGAGAGGCGAGAGCAAATAAAGAGGCCATAATTCGGGCACGCCATTACCATACAATGCCGGCGACGGGAACCTGCGCGCCTAATTGTCCCATTGAGCCGGCGAGCTGTGTCTCCTCGTTTAATGGCTTGTAAATTAGATCGACCTCGTACAACTATGTGAAAAATTACACGGAGAATATTCACTTAATTAATTAAATTAAATTTTTGCCTAATAAAATTATGATAATGCGGTTTTAGTGGCATGATTGTAAATTGTTAGCATAATCCGTTAATTATTTTATTAATTTAATTAACTTCTAGTTCACGGTTTGTCACTTCGGCGGCGCGCGGCTGTGCCGTGGCGTGGCTCGTTGCAGGTACCTACGTGCACTTCAACAATGTGCTGTGTAAGCAACTGTGCTTTCGTAAACCACATTACATATTAATCTATTGTTTGATGGATAATTAAAATACTTAGTATATTTCATTTCGCTAGGCTTCACTTTCCCTCTAGTTCTTCTTATGAAGAGTAGGTTTATGTTATTCAGTGGCTCACCTCGGAACAGATTTACATACATTACTTATATTCTCTGGGCATACCTAGTTGGTAAATATATTTTTTTTGCTGACGACTCTACACACCAATGAGGCAAATAGGTAAGGTATGTTTAAGCTCTAAATTGTTAAGTAGATGACTTATTATCTCCGATCGCTGCTATGTATATAATTGAATAAGTATATATTGTTTATGAATGTGCTGTAAGGTCCTGTATGAGCCATGTTGTGCCAGTAGTGTGTAGCGGGCGGCATTCGAGCGCGGGCGCGGGGCGGGCTGCGGCTGGCAGTGTTTGATGTGCTCGCGCAGGACACGCCCCGCATTGTACACTACACTTGCTCCAGCCAGCCTGCACCACCCTCGGGGCACGAGCACGAGGCCCTTAGACCGCACCTCATGTTTACTTTACATTGTTTAACAATCCAACAAAGGGCTCTCCATATGTGAACTGTCTCGGTCTGTATATTAGATTATGTTGTAACAACAGGATAAACTAGCATTTTGAACTGCATTAGATTTGGAGATATTGGACGGCGTGTGAGGGATTCGGAGCTTTCTGTGCGTGATGTTAATGAGTTATATTATAGAACAGAACTATGTCGGACAGACAGGTCAGAGTCACTGAACGAGTCTGATGATAGATATTTTTCTGCGAGATCAAATCAGAAATGAGGAAATTCGTAGAAGAATTTACCGACAAAGGAATAAGTTATTTGAAGTGCCGACGGGGAAAAAGTACTAAGGTGGACTCCAACTCCCACGGTGCCGCTGGATTCAGGCGGTATTTGTTTGATCAGTCGCTCATTTTGATTCATAGAAAAGAAGATAAGTACCCTTCCTGCAGCCTATTATATGACTATGTCAGGATAAATTGAATGAAAAACAATATTTCTCCAATTAAACAGGTGGATGGTTGGGACTAATGGCACGTGTAATGAGTGTCACCAGAACTAGCATTAATAAGCTTCGTATATAGGTGTAGGTATGTGGACAGGTGCCAGGTGTGAGGTGGTGCAGAGCATAAAGACATTTGGACCCTCGCCGGCCGCCCGCAGCCACTGGGACACTCGCAAACTATGTGTTCTGGGTGGCTATCACTAATTACTAGCGTTATACACTCATTACTTGTGTCACCTGTGTATTAAGCAATAAGCAAACTTACTTAATGCATCGTTTATCAATATTCTATACCACTTCGTATATGTATAAAAGGAAAGGTTATGTTTGCTACTTTTTATGTTAATCTTAGTTACGTAGCGAGATACAGGGGCTATCCCATTTATCTAATTATATTATCATATACATTACTTATTAGACAGCCTAGAATATTGCCATTATGGTAAAATACGTTTATAATAATATCATAACTTTATCTTAAAATAATGAAATGACGTCGCCTTATCCATATTACTTATAAGTGCATAGGCATACCTACCTAGCAAAGACTGATGCGATATAGAATATGATATAAGTAGTAAGTATAAGTGTGAACATTATCTGTAAACGAGGTAGTAATTAAGTAGTAGTAACTATTTAAATAACCTGTGGTTGGCTGCCATCGCATGGTGTATAATAATCGCCTGTAAATGTAAAACGCTGTGTCCAAACCCACCTAAGTATCAATGAATATGCACAACAACATTTTACTCTGAAGGGGAAGCACCTGTCTACCTGTGAGTATGTCTGAGGATAAATCAAATACGTACTAAATAGTCCTTTTTCTTATAGAGAACATCTTGACTTGATTTTGGAAAATGGAAATGATTTATCGTCTTAGGCCCAGGCACTTATGCACGTCGAAAACAGTACCATCCGAAAGCTGCTTTTTGAAAACCTGCATGAAACTCAGCTGATATCTTTTACGTAGTCTTAGTACTTATATAATTTTCTATAAGTGATAAGTTACAAAGTACATTTGTAATGAACAGTGTTCGAGTGTAAGGGAATGTTGAGGACAGTGCGCCGTCCGCATCGGTCACATTGCAGGACATGTACCACACTACTACATGCATACATGATTAACTTTATCTCGACAAATTACTGTTTAGATAAATACTTGTTAAAACGGAAAATAAATGCACGGAACAGGAAACATAATACCTATATGGACATTGTGTAATCATTAAAGAGTACTTATGTAGCGACCTTTGCGCAACTAAGTAGTGACTTATAAACTGTACCTGATATATTGCTTGTAAGGCGCTTCATTACAGGTACTTAGGTCCGTCAGTATCAGGTGTTAGGTACGTGTTTATGTTCAGTTGATCCGTCATTTTAAAACCTACCCATTTCTCAATGAAGGTTAGGTGCCAACGTGACAGATGGTTCATCCATCCTCCTCACGGGCACTATTACACACATCTGTGAATGTCTCCTCATATCACGCAGGTTTCCACACGATGTGTTCCTTCAGTGTAAAGCTGGCGATGTAACATCACGGTTAATAAGTTTTGAGAATAGTGGCTGGGGTTTGAGTTTGCGTCGCTTAGATAGCAAACGACTACTCGAACTACATGAATTTGAAAACTGTAGTTGATATTAAAAAGAGTGTTCATAAATAGTTAGCAGTGTTGAGGGCTAATTGTCTCCGGCAGTCGGTGGCAGTGCGCGGCTCAATTATAGAGATCATCAACGAACACTCCGAGTGACTAACGAGCCTGCGAATACTTCTGCCGTGAACCTTGTATTCTCGTGGGAACATTACACCTTCATACGGAGCTCTCTAATAACACTGCCTCTATTATCAACCTTTGTCGAACAACACGTGGACTCTCTGTATTCACTCTGATCTACCATTACAATCTAAACTGGGGACGTCAACGGCGGTCACCAATTTACCGCTATGAGCCCCCTATAAATTCAAATTCAAAAATACCTTTATTTGATTAGACTTTTAACAAAGTACTTAAGTAGTTACTTACAATCGTCAGAACTACATGATGATACATGCTCAGTACCGTTGGGTTCGAAAGGTTGCTTTTACTGAGAAGAATCCATCAAGAAACTCAGTAATTAAGTATTTAAGTACTAACTCTATTCAAAGAAAAATATATTTTTTATTAGTAAGTACAAAATAAATACAAATATATATACGCCCATGCACAGTTCCAATGCACACAAGACGACAAACAAGAAATATAAGCTAAAAGTCGGTACTACGATAATTGTGTAGTTTGAGATGACCAGCCCCCCTATAGCTCTTACAAACCAACTAATCAACAATATGGGGTATCCGCCACGTTAGACAGTGTACTTACGTGTATTCACAGCTACCTACTGGAACCGCGAACCTACAAGTGAATATTACCTAGCGTACTAATGTTGTAGGTAGTGGAATACAGTAGTAATTGGTGCCGACTATAATTATTTAAGCAGCGCGTGTTAAGAACTTCTTAGCTATTACGTACCAAAATGAAACGTCAAAGCTCAGAAGTTCTTACTACGCTCTGCTACCGCTGATGGTAGTTCCCCAGTTCTCTATTAAGTAACATGTTAGTGTGCACACAATATCGGAGCAGTAATTTGGTAAGTAGATTAGATAGAAGCTGATAAGAGGTGCGACGGAGTGACATTCATAGCTGGTGCAGTGATAACGGGCGCCGCCGTGGGCCCTAAATCACGGTTATCTAGACATACGGTAATAACGCGCCTCCGCCTCCACGCCCGCGCCACCGACGACATGTTATGAGCTATTTATTTATTTATGTCCCGAGCCGCAGCCGACGGGTTTGATTGATGGCGCATTGCGGAATTATCTACATACATTACTGCCACCAACAAACGTATGGAGCTCGTAAAATTATGAATATAATGCGGACTATTTGTACTTTGTGCGCGCACCGTTGGGTGTTCGGCGCGCATCTCGCTCGTTAACTTTAAGGTTCATAAAAGTAGAACCTGTAAAGTATTCTAGTAGCTACTTAGCTACGCACAATATAATGAAACTTGCATAAGTACTATCTGCTGAGGAACAATAATTGTATTCCCAAATGAAAATTATATTATACATTGAAGGAATATCTCGAAGCTTAAGTAGGTATAGGTGAACATAATGATACTTTTCGCACGTTTAATTAGTAATTACGTGTACTTAATTGTTGATTATTCTTTATTATAATAAGTACTGCCTACTTACTTATGTTTTATTCTTGCTTACCTACATATGTTACAAACAATATTAGGTACCTACAGGAGTTCTGCTGGTAAGCGGCTAAGTGCAGCCTATGATACCACGGTGTGCACTAACTTATCATACGTACATAAGTTCATTAGATCACAAAGACATGGACACATAATCCTTATATTATTATTATATCCACAGTATCTCAATAGGTCTTAGGTCAAAATCAAAATCAAAAATATGTTTATTTGATAAGACTTTTAACAAAAGACCTACTTTCAAATCTTCAGAATGACATAATTATACAGGATTACTTACATGTTAAGGACGGCCGGAGTCTGAAGAAAATCAGTAGGTCATTAAGTACTCTTTTCAAAAATACGTATTATACAATTATTATAAATACAAAATAAATCACATGACAAATATAAGCTCATCGGAAAGTTCTGATGCACAAATGCCGATACTTAATAGATGAAATAAAATAAAATTATAATTCTACTTCGATATAAATGTGTAGCTTGAGATGACTACGTAATAATTATAAAATTGCAAACCTGGAACATAATTTATATTTGACATATCTATTTGAACCATATTAACCACAAGGGCCTAACTACCTGTAGGTTTTACCACAGAAATGAGTATGGGGCCACGCAATTTAGGTTTTCTACTAACTACCTATATCTGAAGACCTGAACTGTGTAGAATTGTGTTGTCATGTTGTCCTTATCGGGTAAGTGATTAATGAAGGAGGAGAGCAAGGGCAGGTTGCCTGCAGGACGCAGGTAGATGTCGAGCGACTCTGGTGCGACTAATTATACTTATGAGTGGTGTGGTGTGCGTGCGCGCCCACCCACCGAGGGGCACTAGATTCCACACCCGCCACGTTCTTTACACCCTAATTAAGCTAATTTATCGAGACAATAAGAGAAATTATCGGTAGCGGCCCGCCGCGCAGTGGCCGCTTTATGAGCGGTATTAAATTGTCGAATTTAAGAGCGCTACCGGCCTACACCGCCCCCGGCCTTTTGATGCTCCAATAAATATACAAAAGATCCCATCTGATAACAAGTGAATGGAGCCGACGCGACTCGCCGCTCCTAATGAAAGCCCCGAGGAATTCCTCCGACGAAACCTTCAAATGCTAATAATACGAGCGTCTAGAATGTGTTCCGATAAGCGAGGTGCCAATCTCGCAGGTGAACGATTAAATGTGTATTTTATGGCAGATAAAGTTAAATGTTCTCCCAAATGGGTGTTTAATGTGCGCCGAGTGGGCTCAGGCACTCGGCTACACGGGCTACCGGGGATTGTTGTGCTGCCACACACCGCACACTAACTGTGGCGGTTCTATTGAGACCTCTGACTCGGTGACTGCCTTATGTTAGACACATCAGCATATTACGTTAATAGGACCCAGGCAGGTAAGTTGCTATGTACTAGTTTCTATCTGTAGCGCATGGGGGTCGATTCTGTGTCTTACCTTTAATTATAATTATGATTTTGAGGCCGTGGTGGCCTCGGGGTTTGAGCACTCACCTGCTACGCCAGCGACGCAACTTTGAATCCCAGCAGGGCTTGTGAAAAAAGTTTAAAAAATGTATATGTGCAGTTATTTCACACCACGTGCTTTACGGTGAAGGAAAACATCGTGAGGGAGCTTGCATATGTCTGGGAAGTAGGTAAGTAATTCAAAGACCTATTTATAGTGCCTAAAACGGCGACGGACTCCACCTCATTCACGATGGCGCTTTGTCATCGTCATTGAAATGTGGGTGTTGTTGTTACAACATATTTGCTTACCCAGAAGGCCCTTCTGGGATGGCGTGAGCATATTTATATTATTTTTTAATAATTTTGATACCCTATACGAATGACACTGAATGTTGCTATACGAACACGATCAAACTTCAAGTCAAAGTCAGGGCACATGGGGGGCCTTGCTAGACTATGAACGGAGATCATTTAAAATAAGTTATTAGCGCTCAGTGCAAATAGTGGTAGAAAATGCGCATTTATTATATTCGCGTTGCGCCATACTTACCTGACAGACACATAAAATGATTACCGGGTGTTCAAGGTCAGCGCTCATAACTCGTGACGGCACCTATAGGTATTTAAGTACATACGCCATAAGTTACTGGATCTTCTATTCGAATTAAGTTTCTACCCAACCTCTACCAATTCAATTCTAAATTGAACCTTACCTTACAGAATCTTAAACAATTCATTTTCATTTGGATGCAGATAAGCAATAATGTGTCAACCCGCATAAACTTGGTTTTGAGAAAATGGCGTCTTAAGATGATTTTATACGTGATTTAAGATTTGTTTTATGACATAAATCCATTTTTTACGTACTTTTATGTTTCAGATGACTTGAAACACTTTTTTAGAATGTTAAATCCGTGATGCATTATCATAATATATCAAAACCTTTGAATTTGACTTTTTGTGGGTTGACACATTATTGCTTATCAGCATCCATTTGTAAAAAAGTTTGAAATCCTACTAGTAGCGCCATCTATTTCTTACAAAGAGCAACAATGCTGCCTCCGTATACGTTAGAATAGTTGTTTCGGTGGTACGTATTAAAGGAGTAATGAAGTTAACAAAAACTATTATTGTATTTTACTGGTATTTATAATCATGGAATTGTTGAAATTTATTTACTCTGTTTTCAGAAAATTAAGATAGTTGTGAACAAAGGCATACTATGTATTTTCAGAAAAAGTTGGAATAATAATGAGGTACAATAATCTCTGTTCTAGCTTGTTCTTTATTAAAAACATAATATTTCTGTGGCAGCCGTAAACAGTGTCTGTCTGTCAGTAACTGTCACTCAGTTGTCAGTTTAACGTCAACATTTATCTGGTTTGGTTTGGTTTGCTTTCTTTAGCGGCTGCGCGTTTTGCATCGCAATTCTCAATCAAGGAAATCACAATAATAGTAAACATTGGTGGTTTAGTAAAAGATGTTGGAGTGGTATCGAAATGGCTGGACTAAATGTTGCTGAGTGGACCCCTGACCAGGTGGCTGACTGGCTGTCGGGTGCGTATGCTTGTGATCTTGTGATATCGCGGTGACTCACTGTTCTGGTCCGACACCCAGGCCGCTGCCGTACAATACTTCTGTTTTCAGCCGGTGGTATCTGATCACTATCGTGGCTTAATTTACTGTTTCTACTTCACAACACTTGCATGCCAAGAAACTGGTTAATTTTATTGTAGTTTTGGTTTATTATTTTGTAAATACTGTAAGAAATTCTGTTGACTACTGAAGAAAATAAATGTTAGTAATAGATGCGTGTCGAAGTGAAAGATTATCTGAGGTAAAGAACAAACCACATAGTTGCAGGTCAATGTCTTCACTGTTATCTTAATGTCCAGTATGTCTGTATGCCATATATGGGGCGGTCATATTGCAATTATATTAAAACTGACAAATCTTCATCAACTTGACAAATAATATTTCTTACTTTCAATACATATTTGTAATGTGCTTTGGAGGTACAAATTATTAGCAAGAGATATTGTTTAACAATTATGATGTGAGTGCCTAGTGGTTTCAATGATACTGACTTGGTGTTAGCATTCATTGCACAATTTTGTATGTTCATAACCAACCCTTTCAGGCCTAATTTTTTCCTCTTCAGATTTAATTAAAATTTTGCAAACCTGTCAAAGACCGATGACAATGGAATAATTCAATTATCCTGATTAGGTTCACCAAGATTCATCAATTTCCTTCTGCATCCTTTGCATGAGAGTAAGAGATAGAGCTAGTGTGCGAACTATGCATGCATGTAGTTCCAGACCTTATTCTATGATTGGGCACTCATTTTAGCACAACAACGTAGGGATTCTTATGGTAGTTGCATCTTGTTCCATATACATACATAAATGTACTGAGAAATCTAAAATGTGTAATTACAGTTTAAAAAAATATAATGTTTATAGCTATTGACACTATGCACTCCACTTATTTTTCTAATAAAATTTATAAAATTTTTTTCCTTGGGTTTATAGTAATAAAAGCATGTTTTTTAACCTTTTATTTTATAAGTTGTGTCTCAACGAGACTGGATTAACACATTCACTGGTAACATTACATCTGCCTTGTTTGCTAACATTAGAGGCTGGCAATCCAGTATTGGTAGGATATATTAGAATATATGTATATGTATGTGAGTAACATTTCTTTGTGAGCAGTATTTCAAGCATGTAACATTGCCTTTATGTAATATTTTCTGTCCTAATGTAAGGTCTGGGGCCCACTGTGGCCAGCTATGTGCCATCCCTGCGTGCCCGCGGTCTGGATGGGGCCAAGCTCCTCACACTACGCTGTGATGACCTGGAGTACCTTGGGATGCATATCATTGGTCACCAGGAGTTGTTGCTAGAAGCTGTGGAGCATTTGAGGAATTTTGTAAGCAACTGCATATAACAAGCCTTCTTTTTACTGTTTACCTTTATCCTATCAGGTGTGTAGAATTGTAAAATACTGTTTTGAGCTATGTTTGAATGTTAGCAATATTAGTTTGTTTACATGTCAGTCACACTAACTGTGATTGATGCCATCACTTCATTGGTTACAAAGTAGATTATGAAAGTTGTATATTATACCTAAAGTAAAGCAGATGCTGATCATTGAGATAACTTAGGTCATATTACATTATTACAACAATACGAATCACTGCATTCATTTCATTTGTTCTGTTTTGTTTGTGGTATAAGTGGAGGGAGGTCCAAAGACATTCCACATGGCAATGGAGTAACTGTGCCTGTGTCAAAAAGTGTCATCATGGAGATAATTATCATCACGGTGATGGGTACAGATACTGCTCAATGATTCTATGAGTTTGTTAGCCTTACATTATGCTGTATCTCAATTTGTATGAAATTTTTTTTTTGTATCTCTGGACTTTCTTTTTCGATAACCGATCCTGTGAATACGAATGTTTCAGCAATACGAGTTGTCCCGGGAATGCGTCCAGCAGCTGGCCGTGCGGGTGTCGGTGCTGGCGGGCACGCTGGCGCGCGTGCTGCGGGCGGCCGCCGACGCGCGCCTCGAGACGCAGGTGAGGGCGGGGGGCGGGCGGGGGGCGGGCGGGGGGCGGGCGGGGGGCGGGCGGGGGGCGGGTGGCGGTGCTGGCGGGCACGCTGGCGCGCGTGCTGCGGGCGGCCGCCGACGCGCGCCTCGAGACGCAGGTGAGGGCGGGGGGCGGGCGGGGGGCGGGCGGGGGGCGGGTGTCGGTGCTGGCGGGCACGCTGGCGCGCGTGCTGCGGGCGGCCGCCGACGCGCGCCTCGAGACGCAGGTGAGGGCGGGGGGCGGGCGGGGGGCGGGTGGCGGTGCTGGCGGGCACGCTGGCGCGCGTGCTGCGGGCGGCCGCCGACGCGCGCCTCGAGACGCAGGTGAGGGCGGGGGGCGGGCGGGGGGCGGGTGGCGGTGCTGGCGGGCACGCTGGCGCGCGTGCTGCGGGCGGCCGCCGACGCGCGCCTCGAGACGCAGGTGAGGGCGGGGGGCGGGCGGGGGGCGGGGGGCGGTGCTGGCGGGCACGCTGGCGCGCGTGCTGCGGGCGGCCGCCGACGCGCGCCTCGAGACGCAGGTGAGGGCGGGGGGCGGGCGGGGGGCGGGCGGGGGGCGGGTGGCGGTGCTGGCGGGCACGCTGGCGCGCGTGCTGCGGGCGGCCGCCGACGCGCGCCTCGAGACGCAGGTGAGGGCGGGGGGCGGGCGGGGGGCGGGCGGGGCGCGGGGTGCGCCGTGCGCGACGGTCACCCTGACGCCGAACGCTGTGCAGGTGCTGGCGGACGTGGCGCGCACGGTGCGTGCGGTGAAGCCGCTGGTGTGCTGGCTGGACCGGCTGGCGGGCGGCGCGCTGGCGACGCGCAAGGAGGCGCTGCTGCAGCTGTCGCTGGAGGCGGCCACGTGCGCGCAGCGGGACCGCTTCGCCGAGCAGCCCGCGCGGGCCGTGGCCGCCGCCGCCAGAGCCACCGCGGCCGCCGCCGACTACATCATACAGGTGCCCGCCATTATCATATTACTACTTATTTCGTCCCTAATAGATTTCTGTATCTTTTCTTTTTTCTTTTAGTTTTTGCATTTAAATGTATCAAATGTACTAATATTAGCTCCAACAATTTAAGATGTCTGTGAAAAAAGAACCAACTAGGTCACGTCAGCAAGCTAACTCATTTGAGTGATGTCGCCCTTGTGAAATGATGAAGTGCGTGTTGTACGGCAGGAGGTGTCGGACCCGCTGATCCTGCAGCCGGCGTCGCTGGACTCGGTGACGCTGCGCCAGGGCAACAAGCCGCTGGGCTTCGACGTCGTGCCGTCCTTCTGCGGTCACCACCAGCTCGCCGACATACGCTTCGGCTCGCCCGCGCACGCCTCCGGCGCCGTGCACATCGGGGACGAGATCGTGCAGGTGCTCGCTGGCATCTGATAAAATATCCGTCGAGTGTTTCGGGGAAAAGGGTCGTCGCGAGCTGGAGTCGCTAGAGCTGGCACCAGCGATACCACTTAGATCCAGCACTCTAAGCTCATACCTGGCAATGCCCTGGACAGACCTCGGTCCCTTTTAGCCGAGTTTGGTTGTCTCAGGACGTTATGTGTCGCCCTGCCGACATGGAGCAGGCAGTGATTCCCCGCTGTGTGCAGGTGTGCGGGCAGTGCGTGGTGGGGTGGAGCGGCGCAGGCGTGGTGGGGCGCTGCGCGGGGCGCGGGGAGCTGGCGCTGCGGCTGCGGCGGAGGGCGCCGCCCCCACCGCCCGCCGCCCTGGCGCGCCGCCGCCTGCTGCCCGACCACAGGTACACACTCCACCTATACTTGCGGGGAGCTGGCGCTGCGGCTGCGGCGGAGGGCGCCGCCCCCACCGCCCGCCGCCCTGGCGCGCCGCCGCCTGCTGCCCGACCACAGGTACACACTCCACCTATACTTGCGGGGAGCTGGCGCTGCGGCTGCGGCGGAGGGCGCCGCCCCCACCGCCCGCCGCCCTGGCGCGCCGCCGCCTGCTGCCCGACCACAGGTACACACTCCACCTATACTTGCGGGGAGCTGGCGCTGCGGCTGCGGCGGAGGGCGCCGCCCCCACCGCCCGCCGCCCTGGCGCGCCGCCGCCTGCTGCCCGACCACAGGTACACACTCCACCTATACTTGCGGGGAGCTGGCGCTGCGGCTGCGGCGGAGGGCGCCGCCCCCACCGCCCGCCGCCCTGGCGCGCCGCCGCCTGCTGCCCGACCACAGGTACACACTCCACCTATACTTGCGGGGAGCTGGCGCTGCGGCTGCGGCGGAGGGCGCCGCCCCCACCGCCCGCCGCCCTGGCGCGCCGCCGCCTGCTGCCCGACCACAGGTACACACTCCACCTATACTTGCGGGGAGCTGGCGCTGCGGCTGCGGCGGAGGGCGCCGCCCCCACCGCCCGCCGCCCTGGCGCGCCGCCGCCTGCTGCCCGACCACAGGTACACACTCCACCTATACTTGCGGGGAGCTGGCGCTGCGGCTGCGGCGGAGGGCGCCGCCCCCACCGCCCGCCGCCCTGGCGCGCCGCCGCCTGCTGCCCGACCACAGGTACACACTCCACCTATACTTGCGGGGAGCTGGCGCTGCGGCTGCGGCGGAGGGCGCCGCCCCCACCGCCCGCCGCCCTGGCGCGCCGCCGCCTGCTGCCCGACCACAGGTACACACTCCACCTATACTTGCGGGGAGCTGGCGCTGCGGCTGCGGCGGAGGGCGCCGCCCCCACCGCCCGCCGCCCTGGCGCGCCGCCGCCTGCTGCCCGACCACAGGTACACACTCCACCTATACTTGCGGGGAGCTGGCGCTGCGGCTGCGGCGGAGGGCGCCGCCCCCACCGCCCGCCGCCCTGGCGCGCCGCCGCCTGCTGCCCGACCACAGGTACACACTCCACCTATACTTGCGGGGAGCTGGCGCTGCGGCTGCGGCGGAGGGCGCCGCCCCCACCGCCCGCCGCCCTGGCGCGCCGCCGCCTGCTGCCCGACCACAGGTACACACTCCACCTATACTTGCGGGGAGCTGGCGCTGCGGCTGCGGCGGAGGGCGCCGCCCCCACCGCCCGCCGCCCTGGCGCGCCGCCGCCTGCTGCCCGACCACAGGTACACACTCCACCTATACTTGCGGCCGCCCCGCAGGCGTGCACGGCCGCCAGCTGTATGACGTGTGTCCCCCAGGTACATGGGCGAGCCGACGGCGCCCCTCCCCCCGCGCGCCCCGTCGCCCTCCTCGTCGGAGGACAGCGAGCCCCTCTCGCCGCCCGCCTCGCCCACACACGCGCACCTCGACCACACCAGGTGAGCTACACACATGCCCACACCTACCGAACAATATCGTGATTTGTTCACGTATAGAATATATAGATATGATTACTGGCGTTATCATGCTAACACGCATTATTGATACTGTGCAATAAAGTAATAATAAGGGTACAGTAAAAGTAGATGATAAACCATACTTTTAATTCCAATATTGAACTCGTATGCTAGCTATTGAGCAGGTGGATTTATAATTGAGGCACGATTGCGACGTGCGCCCAAGTGTAGTTGGTGCGGTGTGCGCAGGTTGTGCCCGGCCAAGCCCCGGCCGGCCCCGCGGCGCCACTCGCTGGGCGGGGGCAGCCCCGCCGCGAGCCGCGCGCCGCTCGTCTACGACCAGGTACTGCTCTGCTACACCTCCCCACCATTCTTGAACAGATACACTCTCCTGTGTGCTATTGTTCGGTGCACCTGATGCGATTCCCTTCATTTGTCTCCGTCTAGTACCAACTCTTCGATGTTATGTTATGTTACCCGTCCTTCTAGTGTGTCTTCAAATTATTTGTCATTTATTACAAGCTATTCGATCATCTTTCCTCCTCTGTTTTAGAAAATTTGGTCTATGAATAATACATATTATATTTGGCTGATGTAATTATAAGTGACAAGAGTAAAACGTTCGAATGTATGATGACGTGTGTCCAGTTCTGGCGCGAGCTCCGGGAGCGCGAGTGGCGCGCGGCGGGCAGCGCGCGGGGCACGCCGCAGCCCGACGGGGCGCTCTACGCCAGGGACAAGGTCGCCTATTGGGGCCCGTTGGGGCTGATCCAACGCTGACACAAGACACATCTATATGCGATTAATGCTATAGTTATCGACCTTAAATTATTAATTGAGAATGCTTGTTGTGCAGGCGCTATCGTGCACGGGCCTGCAGCGCGCGCGGCCGCACACGACCCCCCCCGCCGGGCGCCGCCGGGCCCCCCGGCCCCCCGGCGGCCGCGGGCCCCCCGCCGCCCGGGCCCCCGTCGCCCCCCGCCCGCGCGCGCCTCGACAAGGCGCACTCGACGCCCGCCTACGACTTCGGCGCGCCGCTCGACGAGCCCTCGCCGCTCGCCACCATCCCCATACCTGAGTCACCCACCACGCCCAACGACAGGTGCACTACTTACGTATTACAGTACTGGGTATGCCCTCTTACCCTAAACTATTAATGTATTGATATGATTAATAATATTAAAATCAATATATGCTAACATTGGCCTTGATATTCGAAATCAATCGTAGGTGTGATATACCTGTGGTGTATTTGTACAGTCCGACGGTGATGGTGCAGTCCGCGGGCAAGGCGGACCAGATCTTGGAGTTCCTCAAGTCCAGTTCTCAGATAGGGGAGGCTATCCTGCAACAACTGCACCGCCGACCACACGATGACAACCAGCAAGAAGGTACTTGCAGTACAACAAGTCAATCTGGACTTAATCGTATTCGACGGTTGCGATAATATTGTGTGTTATATAGTGATGGTGGATATGAGCTCGTCGGAATGTGAGGCGGAGAGACCTGCGGAGAGGCCGCTGGAGACCGTCAACCTGGGCCTCCTGGACCACCGGCGCCGCTCGCTGCTCGAGCCGCGTCCGCCCGGGCGAGCCTTCAGGTGAACCCCACATACCATGTTATTTTCATGATCGGCATAAAAATATTATTTCTATGGTGAGTCATATGCTATGAACATGTGTGCAGGGATGAAGCCGCTTCGCAGTTCCCCGTGCTGCGAGCCGTACCTCGCCAGCCCGCCCAGGTACCATCCCACAGTGACACTGACCGGTCGATGTGTGAGTTAGCATGTAAATGATTGTGTGTGTGTGGCAGGCGCCGGTGACGCGCCACATCTCGAAGCACGACATCCGCGTGGTGCCCAGCCAGCGGCGGGAGCTGCCCGCCATCAACAGCGACCCTGACCCACCGCCACAGGTCTATACTCTTTAATAAGCCTTCTCAAATAAAACACGGGATCATAGAAATCAGGATTTAATATCTAAGCACAGTAAAGTTGCAATTGACAATATCATGTGTTTTATTCGGAAATGGTGGTTAAGGTTATATACCTTACAAAAAATAGCTACAGAAGTGTGTTGCATTCAATATGTATCTTGTATTAAATATGATTGTTGTACGAGAGGTGTACCGTGTTGTCAGGCGTCGTCGAGCGGAGGCTCTCCCCGGCGCCGCTCGCCGCCCGGGGGGCCGGGGGGCGCGGGGGGCGCGGGGGACGCGGGGGACACGCCGCGCGCACTGTCGCCCACCACCACCGTGCGCGCCATCTTCCCCACTTCCAAAGCACGCAGTCTCAAGAAGAAGAGCTCCATACTAGCGAGTCAGTACACACTTATCATACCTCATAATTATATTTACATTCAATATACAAATTCGCTGGCAATATGATATTCTATGTTGTTGCACATATCGATGTATATTTCGATTTGAGACATCACGTCTACTATTGAGAGCTTTTTGATCAGCTATTTTACGTGACTTGTTTGATGCATTAAAAGTATGTTGTAATGAATAGAACGTGGTATTGCGTTGCAGAGCGTCGGATGGTGAGCGCGCGGGCGGTGAGCGGGCGCGGCACGGGCGGCGCGGTGTGGCAGAGGGTCCGCGCGCGGGGAGCCCAGCTGCCGCGGTGGGCGCGCCGACACCTGCTGCTGGCACACAACCTGCTCTACGCATACCGCTCGCCAGAGGTACTACCCCCGTGGGGCAGGGGCGGCCCCAGCTGCCGCGGTGGGCGCGCCGACACCTGCTGCTGGCACACAACCTGCTCTACGCATACCGCTCGCCAGAGGTACTACCCCCGTGGGGCAGGGGCGGCCCCAGCTGCCGCGGTGGGCGCGCCGACACCTGCTGCTGGCACACAACCTGCTCTACGCATACCGCTCGCCAGAGGTACTACCCCCGTGGGGCAGGGGCGGCCCCAGCTGCCGCGGTGGGCGCGCCGACACCTGCTGCTGGCACACAACCTGCTCTACGCATAGCGCTCGCCAGAGGTACTACCCCCGTGGGGCAGGGGCGGCCCCAGCTGCCGCGGTGGGCGCGCCGACACCTGCTGCTGGCACACAACCTGCTCTACGCATAGCGCTCGCCAGAGGTACTACCCCCGTGGGGCAGGGGCGGCCCCAGCTGCCGCGGTGGGCGCGCCGACACCTGCTGCTGGCACACAACCTGCTCTACGCATACCGCTCGCCAGAGGTACTACCCCCGTGGGGCAGGGGCGGCCCCAGCTGCCGCGGTGGGCGCGCCGACACCTGCTGCTGGCACACAACCTGCTCTACGCATACCGCTCGCCAGAGGTACTACCCCCGTGGGGCAGGGGCGGCCCCAGCTGCCGCGGTGGGCGCGCCGACACCTGCTGCTGGCACACAACCTGCTCTACGCATAGCGCTCGCCAGAGGTACTACCCCCGTGGGGCAGGGGCGGCCCCAGCTGCCGCGGTGGGCGCGCCGACACCTGCTGCTGGCACACAACCTGCTCTACGCATACCGCTCGCCAGAGGTACTACCCCCGTGGGGCAGGGGCGGCCCCAGCTGCCGCGGTGGGCGCGCCGACACCTGCTGCTGGCACACAACCTGCTCTACGCATACCGCTCGCCAGAGGTACTACCCCCGTGGGGCAGGGGCGGCCCCAGCTGCCGCGGTGGGCGCGCCGACACCTGCTGCTGGCACACAACCTGCTCTACGCATAGCGCTCGCCAGAGGTACTACCCCCGTGGGGCAGGGGCGGCCCCAGCTGCCGCGGTGGGCGCGCCGACACCTGCTGCTGGCACACAACCTGCTCTACGCATACCGCTCGCCAGAGGTACTACCCCCGTGGGGCAGGGGCGGCCCCAGCTGCCGCGGTGGGCGCGCCGACACCTGCTGCTGGCACACAACCTGCTCTACGCATACCGCTCGCCAGAGGTACTACCCCCGTGGGGCAGGGGCGGCCCCAGCTGCCGCGGTGGGCGCGCCGACACCTGCTGCTGGCTCACAACCTGCTCTACGCATAGCGCTCGCCAGAGGTACTACCCCCGTGGGGCAGGGGCGGCCCCAGCTGCCGCGGTGGGCGCGCCGACACCTGCTGCTGGCACACAACCTGCTCTACGCATACCGCTCGCCAGAGGTACTACCCCCGTGGGGCAGGGGCGGCCCCAGCTGCCGCGGTGGGCGCGCCGACACCTGCTGCTGGCACACAACCTGCTCTACGCATACCGCTCGCCAGAGGTACTACCCCCGTGGGGCAGGGGCGGCCCCAGCTGCCGCGGTGGGCGCGCCGACACCTGCTGCTGGCACACAACCTGCTCTACGCATAGCGCTCGCCAGAGGTACTACCCCCGTGGGGCAGGGGCGGCCCCAGCTGCCGCGGTGGGCGCGCCGACACCTGCTGCTGGCACACAACCTGCTCTACGCATACCGCTCGCCAGAGGTACTACCCCCGTGGGGCAGGGGCGGCCCCAGCTGCCGCGGTGGGCGCGCCGACACCTGCTGCTGGCACACAACCTGCTCTACGCATACCGCTCGCCAGAGGTACTACCCCCGTGGGGCAGGGGCGGCCCCAGCTGCCGCGGTGGGCGCGCCGACACCTGCTGCTGGCACACAACCTGCTCTACGCATACCGCTCGCCAGAGGTACTACCCCCGTGGGGCAGGGGCGGCCCCAGCTGCCGCGGTGGGCGCGCCGACACCTGCTGCTGGCACACAACCTGCTCTACGCATACCGCTCGCCAGAGGTACTACCCCCGTGGGGCAGGGGCGGCCCCAGCTGCCGCGGTGGGCGCGCCGACACCTGCTGCTGGCACACAACAGCGGCAGCGGGGGCCCCAGGTGCGAGGGCGCGTGTGACGGGTGCGGTGTGTTGCAGTGCTCGAAGGCGGACTGCATGATCTACCTGGAGGGCTGCACGGTGAGCGCGGCGGGCGAGGTGAAGTCCCGTGCGCACGCCTTCAAGGTGTACCACACGGGCACGGTGTTCTACTTCGCCTGCGACTCGCGCGACGCCATGCTGGCCTGGATACAGCTCATCCAGCGCGCCACGCTGCTGCCCTCGCTCTCGCCGCATGTACGTATACTGAAGCACCCCCACCACTCGCATGCACCTGCCTCGCGCTCACTGGCTCCCTTCTCCCAGGTGGATGTGTCGAGGCAGTTCTCGGAGACTGACTACTCGGAGACTGAGTCTGACGCGGACAGTCCCGAGAAAGGAGGCCGCGAACTGCGCCCCGAGAGGGATAAGGATAAGGACAAAGATAAGGACAAGGATAAGGACAAGGATAAAGACAAGGACAAGGACCACCATAAGGATAAGGACAAGGTACGATATTGTTTGAACTCGTGTCCACTACAGTGGATGTACATCGGTCAGCCATAAATTATCAGTGTTGTAGCAGAGTGAGTGGAAGTCGTTGTTGAAATGATATTTTTGGGTTTGAACTCAAACTCACTCAAACTCAAAATATCTTTATTTGATTAGACTTCTTACAAAGTACTTTCAAATCGTCAGAAGGACACAAAATACATTATACATGATTATAAATGTTACCACCGGGTTCGGAAGGTAGCTTTTGTTGAGAAGAACCCGGCAAGAAACTCAACAATTACTCTTTTAAAAAAATATATATTATACAATGTTTTTGGTTACAGTATTTATATCTCATGAATATAAGCCCATGGGACACAGCACAAATGCTCAATTGTCAAATATAATAACTAAAATATTACAAATATTTGTGAGCATGGCAAATTCCAGCCAGTCAAAGCAAAGATCAAACTAAGATTAATTAATTGTAGCAAAAGTACAGTGCCAATGGGATTATTTACAATAATTTTTCGACAAAGATACATCCCAGGGTTCCTTATCACAAATATAATCACTTACAGTATAATATCCTTTTTTGAGCAAAACTCCTTTGATGGTCTCTTTAAATTTATTGAATTGAATGATTGAATTAAGAATCAATAGATTTTAAGACAAAGGTCGTACGGAATAACTATGTTACAACATATGGGTGAGTGTAACACCAATGTCTTTAGTCGAGTTATTAGAGGACGCATCGGTCCGATACATTGTATTTGTGGAGGTGCGTGACATGTCTAATGTATGTAGTGAGTGGTACGTATGATGTATTAAGGCAAAGGATGCTTGACATGCCGCCCTTCATTGAAGCATCACTACTGTGTCTTATGAAGGTGTATCCACCAGGTCCCACATTGCAAATTATAGACGGAGAAAAAAAAAATAAGTGCTAGTTCGCGCACTCAGCATAGTAACTACGCTGTAAGCATTGTTTCATTCGCATTAATGCATGCACGCTACTAGTCACAGCGTTCATTCGTCTACGTTTATTGCGTGAGTGGTGATATGTGGTGAGTGGTGTCGTACATGCATCCCGCAGGACAAGTCCAAGTTCGGCTCCCTCAAGAAGTTGACGGGACGCATGCAGCGCAGCGAGTCCTCCGAGGCCGTGGGCGCCGCCTCGCTCGACCGCAACTACCTGCGCTTCTTCCGCGCCAAGACCAAGGACGACAAACACAAGGTACCACTACACACACCGACATTATATACTTCACATTCACACTGCGGTCTCGTCTCTATTCCTTCTTATTAATTAGAACAAAATTGTGAGCTATTCATATAACATAGCTAAAATGGACGGCAACATTTCGAACAAGTTGCATCACATTGTAATTTTTTTTTAAATTCAACTACCATTTAGCCATTGGGCAGCTACATAGATATCATTTATCTTTATTGCAGAGCAAGCAGAGTGGGGTGCCAGTGCCCACGGAGCAATACCGCAGCTACCGGCGTGTGGCGCCGCCCGCCGCCCCCCCGGCGGCCCCCGGCCCCCCGGCGCCCCCCGGCCCCCCGGCGGCCCCCGGCCCCCCGGCGCCCCCCGGCCCCCCGGCGGCCCCCGGCCCCCCGGCGCCCCCCGGCCCCCCGGCGCCCCCCGGCCCCCCGGCGGCCCCCGGCCCCCCGGCGCCCCCCGGCCCCCCGCCGCCCGCCGCCCGCCTGCCGGCCCCCATCAACTACATCCACGCGTCCAACCCCAACCTGCTCGACTTCGAGAAGAGCGACTTCGTCACCAAGCCTGCGCTACAACCACCCAAGCCGAGAACGCCCAAGGTGATTTGTGGTATCATATGACATTGATGCTTGAAATTGTAACTCCACGGTAATTTAGTCACTTATACTGTGATGACTGGGGATCTCGTTGGCGTCGGACCCATAGAGCGGCTTTCGTCTATGTGTGGGTATAGGGTAGTGCTAGTTTAGAGGTATGAAATAAAAGCGACGTGGGGTGTGCAGGGCGAGAGCCTGCAGCCGCTGGTGACGCTGGAGCAGTTCATGCTGCAGAAGCAGGCCGAGGAGCGGCGGCAGCTGTACAGCAACCGCGTGCTGCTCGGCGTGGAGCGGCCCGCCGACCTGCAGCGCCGGCTGCACACCATCGGTACGTCGGGGGGACCTCCTCTGTGTAACTAGTCAAAAGACCGAGGTTCGAGGGCCTCCAGCCGATTTGTTATGTAGTAATAGAGTTGATGGTGTTGTCAGTGCCCGACGTGATCTACGGCGAGGTGGGCGGCGACGCGGAGGACTCTGCGGCCACGCGCCAGCTGCCCCCCACTCCCCCCACGCCCCCCACGCACACCCCCACACACACCCCCGCACACACCCCCGCACACACCCCCGCGCACAGACCCGAGGGGAAGCCTATCTCCGTTACAGGGAAAGACGGGTAAATATAAATATCGTATTATCTTCAAATGTCACGGTTGAACCCATCTATCTTCTAAAGTACGCAACGGATCGTAATACGGCCTTTTCTAACGTGCAAAAGGTGAACTCCGAAAAGCTAACTAAAAACATTTATAACTCTTTTTGATCACAAAATGACTTTGAAGGATTTCGTCTACACCACTTTAAGACTAAGTGGCAAAATAAATAACATTTAAAACATCTGAATGCCTCTGTTAAATATTTTTGAAAAAGTATAATTACTGCGTTCTTTGCCCGGTTCTTCTCAGTAAAAACAACCTTCGGAACTCGGCGGTAGCATGTTCATATAATAATATCGTCGTTCTGTCGATTTCGCTATGTTGCTACTTTGTTAAAAGTCTAATCAAATAAATAAATCATTCAATTTGAATATACAGTGTGTGTATTTCATACTGTATTGTGTGCTGTAGATACGAGAAGATAGTATATCCTGAAGAGACGTCGGCGAGGTGGCGGGACTCGCTACGGAGGAACGACAAGGTATATTGTGACGAGTCAACTCGTTCTATAATAACTGGATACGTTTTTCAATCTCTAGGAGTATTATTTTTACCTTTCCATTTTTTTTCTAGAAGTGTTTTCTGTGGTGTCCTTGGGGTTCGAGCAGTCGACGTACGTTCTGATCCCAGCGGAGCCTTTACCGATGAGATTTTCTAAAAACTTATTTGAAGCTATTTCACATAACGTGATTTATGGTGAAGGAAAACATCGTGAAGAAACCTGCCGATGTCCGAGAAGTAATTCAAAGACGTATATATAGTGTCTGAGAACGGCGATGGACTCACCACTCACGTTGGCACTTAATCATCTTCGGTGAAAATTGTTATTACAACACCTCTGCCTACCCCTGGGGAGAATGTAGGGGTGAACATCTGTTCATTAAATTACATAACTCGCACTTAATTCTCATGTGATTTTCACACTGCCCCGCATCACGCTGTATGTAGCATTTCGATGCATCTACGACGAACGTGCGTGGATGCATTTTCATTGTTCTGGACTGTACGTGTTTTCTATCATACGGAGATACTTGACTAGCAACATCGAAGCATGCATTGACGCTTTATGCTGCGCAATGCGGTGCAGTGTGCACAACATCTTAAAGATATACAGCTTGTGGCGCAGCATAGGTAATGTCTGGTCTGTGCACACGATTACCGTCCAGTCCAGGCCGTGAATGGTAGAAGTGAGCGGTCACAGTGTGGTGTGTGACGTGTGTACATGTGTCATGTGTCATGTGTCATGTGTCATGTGTCATGTGTCATGGTTCACGTGTCATGTGTCCCCAGGTGCACTCGGCGCGGCCGGCTGCCGCGGCTCGTGCGGCCGCTCTCGACAGGTACACTACCACACTGTTCATACTAATCTTACCACAGCGCTCATCGCTCAATACTCCCGGTATTTGATCACGTCGCTCCATGCAGACAGGCGAAGACATACCCATAAAATCACCACTCCGCATTCAAGGTCAGCGCTCATAACTCGAGACGGGACCTGGAAACTTTTATTCTCAAGAATAATTACGTTCAGCGTTCCAGGCGTCCCTCGTATTGAAAAAAAACTAAATATGATTTATCTTATATCTCTAAAAAAATGTCATGTATCGTATGTACCGATGGAAAGCGAGATGGGAGGACGCTTTTGGCTATGATCTCCTTTGTAGCAACACTTTAGCTCGTCTATATCATTTTGATTTTGTTTGAAGCTATTTGTTTATTAATCCATGAGTCTCGACAGGCCTGATGGCTGGAACTATTTACAATGTAGAAATGTAACGTTCACTTTTTGGCCGCGACAGTTATCGGTATATGCTCTTTTTAAAGTTAAGTAACTAATGTGTGTGTGTGTGTGTGTGTGTGTAGCGGGCGCGGCGCGGGCGTGGCTCGGCTGCGGCTGATGTTCGGCACACGACCCCAGGTATGAAAATTCATTACATTTTTTCTTGTTCATTTCCAAATAGGATTGTTCCACTAACTATTAATGTATTGAATAAGCATGTAACCGACCTGATCGAAAATAGTCACCGTAGAACTTGCTACCGATCATTCAACAGCAGAAATAATGAAAGAGATATAACCCCGTATAAGTCCTCCATGAATGTCCTCTGGCTTGTAACTTGTAGTCCATAATTACCACAAGATTATCCAGCAAAAACAAATTAATACTGTAAAAAGTCCGATTGAACAATACCGTATTTTGATGGTATCCAGACTGGAGTGGGTCGCGTGGAAAGTAGTAGCCGAGAAGAACCTGCTCAATACCCGCACCTACAGTGCCCGCCCACCTTCCAGCCGGAGTCCTACTCACTGGCACGACTGCCGCAGAGACCACCCCGCCACTGACACTACACACACAGTACCACCTACAGTGCCCGCCCACCTTCCAGCCGGAGTCCTACTCACTGGCACGACTGCCGCAGAGACCACCCCGCCACTGACACTACACACACAGTACCACCTACAGTGCCCGCCCACCTTCCAGCCGGAGTCCTACTCACTGGCACGACTGCCGCAGAGACCACCCCGCCACTGACACTACACACACAGTACCATCTACAGTGCCCGCCCACCTTCCAGCCGGAGTCCTACTCACTGGCACGACTGCCGCAGAGACCACCCCGCCACTGACACTACACACACAGTACCACCTACAGTGCCCGCCCACCTTCCAGCCGGAGTCCTACTCACTGGCACGACTGCCGCAGAGACCACCCCGCCACTGACACTACACACACAGTACCACCTACAGTGCCCGCCCACCTTCCAGCCGGAGTCCTACTCACTGGCACGACTGCCGCAGAGACCACCCCGCCACTGACACTACACACACAGTACCACCTACAGTGCCCGCCCACCTTCCAGCCGGAGTCCTACTCACTGGCACGACTGCCGCAGAGACCACCCCGCCACTGACACTACACACACAGTACCACCTACAGTGCCCGCCCACCTTCCAGCCGGAGTCCTACTCACTGGCACGACTGCCGCAGAGACCACCCCGCCACTGACACTACACACACAGTACCACCTACAGTGCCCGCCCACCTTCCAGCCGGAGTCCTACTCACTGGCACGACTGCCGCAGAGACCACCCCGCCACTGACACTACACACACAGTACCACCTACAGTGCCCGCCCACCTTCCAGCCGGAGTCCTACTCACTGGCACGACTGCCGCAGAGACCACCCCGCCACTGACACTACACACACAGTACCACCTACAGTGCCCGCCCACCTTCCAGCCGGAGTCCTACTCACTGGCACGACTGCCGCAGAGACCACCCCGCCACTGACACTACACACACAGTACCATCTACAGTGCACTTCTGACACACACAGCTTTTTTCTTCCAAACTAGCATGTCACATAGTACATCCCTTAGTGCGGCGAAGCGGTGACTCGCATTTGGTGACTGTTTGTTACATTGTATGCAAGGCAGTAGTGGTCGAGTCACCTGGAAAGATAGTATACTGATATAGGAGTGATCCAATGCGATAACTTATGATTAGAATAATATTTTTTTTCGTCATACATTGAACGTAAAAATATTATTTGTGCTCAAGTATTAAGGTGGCTAATTTAGTCGTAAAGTGTATCGAACAATAATATCATTAATTATAACGTTAGTGTAAGTACCACGATCCTACAAGATGCTTACCACAGTTATTTTAATGTGCTATTTTTGAACTTTGACGTGACTGTTAAGAATGACGTGATATAATTTTTATTATGTATGTGTGATGAACAGACACAACACGAGTGTGGGACAAAATACGTTTCAGGGTCTGATATGAGAAGCCTGTGATGCTAGGATTTTACTATTCGTTTGTACACGATCACTCTAGTTCCCAAAGTAAGTCAAAATAAGGTTCAATTTTTTTTATTTATTAAAAAAATATCAAACTTCAGACCGGACGCGCACGGTAATAGTATTATAAGTTCGTGATGTTTCAAGATATTGAAATATTTTTTAGGTATTTGGATAATCTTGCAATATATAGTTTCTTTACATTTGGTTTTATTGGAAGCTTTCTTATCTGTCTTAAAGTAAAAAATCACGCTCGTGTTCTGTGTGTTGGGGAAGCAGTCCTGAGACATTCCAAGCCTGTGGTGGTCCGCCCTCATTGGCCAGTGCTTTTCCGCCATATGAAATGTAACCTCATCTCGTATAAATATGGGTTATTTCGGTATAAGTGTGATGCGCACACAGTGCCATTGTACCTAGTTACTGTGAGGGCGGACCAGTGCGTACTGAAGGCTGTGGGTTGGTGCTGAGATATGATGACCTAATAGTGTACCTATCTATGTATATTCATTTTACTATATTATATTACTTTAAGAGGCTCGCAAATAACCTGGGTAAAACTGACGACTATGTATTCGAGTTTAGTTATAATATATTGCTAACAAATTGAAACATAAACATGTTGTAACGAAATTGACTTAGAATAAATTGCTTAATTTTAATAACATCCAATGACATGATTTATTGTCCCTATGAACATTGTTGACTGTATCATTGTGTCAACTACTGCCTACAGTGCGCGACGCCTGGTGCAGTACTAATGCAATAAGCGATTTACTACTTTGGTTTAGGTAAATATAAGGTTCAAATTCCAATACTATGTGTAAGATACCAACTAGTTGTTGCATCGAATTATAGTTTTAAATAAAAAAATATGTGCGCTTTTGTATGTACTGCGTTAGGTTGTCGCACACGAAATATGTTTAGTTCCTAAGTTATACCTATATATTTAATTTTTAAACGTAGGTAATGATATTTATAGGAATGAATTTTATTATTACGCGTCAAGCGAACAATGTAGATAGACATGATATGAAATACATTTTTTGTACTAAAATATACTTATACTTTTATTGAACCCGAGGATCACCGAAACAAGAAATTCTATAATTATTTTTAAAATTTGGAGATCAATACTACCTATAGGGTAGGGTTGAGTTAGAAAGGGTATTTTAAACGTATAAATCCGAAGGTTAAGTGTTATTGGGTTTTACATCTGTATTTTCGCAGCCTGGAGTCTGGATTAGTGCCCGGCTAATGGCAATAGGCTTGAGGAGCTCGTGGCACAGTCGCTATTGCGCATATCATTCGATCAGCGAAGTTAAGTAACCCTAACCCTAGCCAGCAATTGTATAGGTGACCGCCCGAGTTCCCTCCGTGCCTCGGAGAGCACGTTAAACCGTCGGTCCCGGTTGTCAATTTACCTTTGGCAATCGTTACAGGTCAGTCGGAGGCCTAAAATAATCTGACAACTGATTTAACCCCAGATCACAGATTTTCCTCGTTAAAGGAGTTGTGAAGGTCAGATAGCAGTCGCTTCGTATAAAAATCAGGTGATCACCCACATCGGGTTGAATCAAGTGCCGACCCCAACAATGTATGTGATAAGGCCAGGGAGATTGATTAGTGGCAATAGGCTTGCCTCCTATTACATGGAACTTAAACATTACTGGCTAAATGAAGCTATACTGTAAGTACATCTATGCCAACCCCTTCGGGGAATACCGGCGTAAATCAGATGGGAGTCAAAAGTAAGTGGGTACCTTAACTAAAATATGCCTGTATGTTAGATCACTCTCTACCTAATTCATAATTTGAAAGACCAGGGGCCCTACCATGAGCTTATTGCCATGATAGTTTCACTCACATTACGCGATAGATGTATATGATGTGTATATATCTGTCACTGTCACACAACTGTAATAACATTGCAATAAGAGCTCATGGTTGGGCCCCTGTCATTTTGACGCTGACATCTTGCTTGGATAGCTCTAACAGTTTTATGACTACCTATTTCGACTAGCAAAATAAGCTTGAATAAACCATAGTTGTGAGTCCACAGTGATACACATGATGTACTTAGTTGGTGGAAAACACATCAGCATCATTACCATTATCAGAACGATGAGATTATAAGGTAAAACTAGCCAGGAAGGAATCGCATCTTGTTACTAAGCGAGGGTAGGTAACAGGCAGCGCAGGAAGCTAGCGGGTCCGATCCATCGCGCCAAGTGAATGTTTATCTGTTAGTAAGGAGAGGTTTTGAATGCCAGTGTACGTGACGGACAGGGTGCGGGCGCGGCGGGTCCTCGCCCTCGGCCCGAATAAATAATATATTACTCACACTATACGCTCCGTATAAATTGGATTGAGAACCGATCGCTCGCCCCGGGGGGACTTGACTTACGGAGAACATATTCACCTTTAAAATATTACCTCTACTACCTATACCTATCGGTTTCGATTCTCATCTGACTAGTAGTAGGCACTGAGGGCCTACCTCGGTTTAAGCAGAGCGTATAAAGATCTCAGCTTTGACTTCGAACTTCGGAAGTTCTTAATACTTGCTGCTTAAACGATCTTAGTTGGCCCCCTGGTTACCTTACCGACTAATGGCGAACCACTTGGAATATACGACCCTTAGGCGACATAGCCTGCGCAGCATTAGTGCCTAAAAGAAAAAATCGTGTGATCAGTAGATTAGTAGTCTGATTTAACTTATATGCAACAAAAACAGTTGTAGCATTGGTAATTAGCATGTCAGCTCCATAATTTTCAAAATAGGTACAGAGTGTGTCAACTTGCTGAAGGCTTGATGCACTTTACCTAATTAATACTTTACATTAACAAAAATGTTCTCAAAAGTATTTCGATAGCAGCGCTTTGCTCCAAATGAAAGTGGCGTGTCCCCGCATACTTACCAGACCTACCTGGTAGGTACAAAATAATATTTTTCTTAGAAAGTCGTTTCGACTGATATAGCCCGCGGGAACGAGGCGTAAAACAAGCGACGGAGAAGTCGACATGTTCATGGGGCAGCTTGTGAGAAAATGTTTGAACTTATTGTATACGAGTATGTATATAGAATGTTATAAGTATGCAGAAGTCAACGATAGGGAATCAATGAATCAATTTCATGTAGGGGTTTTATATCTATTTTATAGAATTCTTCAGTTCAATGAGACTATTGAGCTCGCATGAACACATTCATTGAAAAATAAAATTAGGACATGACGAGAAACGCACACTCGTATAAGACCCATGGTTGTATCACTGGATACGCGGACATATACACCTACACAGTAGGCCTGTCCGAAGAGAAACTTTTCGCACGAGTTGGCAACAGGGCGAGAGTCGTGGTCCGCACAAGGCGGTACGCGGGCCTGCTCTCATTTGAATGTGTTTGCGGATGTTTCATGCTAATGTTGCCTCGGACGGTACGGTTACAGCCGCTCGGACCGCTCCTCCCCTCATCGAGTTTACAATAGAATCGGACGATCACTGCCACAGAACAAAGAAGGCGTTTCATAAGGTATCGCAACATTAAATTTGCGTATCTTGATGTCGATTACCTAATTTTAGAAGGCTGTGGATAGAAGCTCCGAAGAATATAAATTGAGATAAAGGCGCATGGGAGAACGGTCACAATTCCACCACAGATCATGTCACGGTGTGCTGAGTTCATATAATATCGGCGCGCGCCCCACGCCTCGGGTACCTACTCACTGCGTCACAAATCAGACGGATCGCGAGCGAGTCCCCTCGTTTAAATAAAATATAACTGAACTCACAGGTACATGTGAAGCGTATAATACATATTAAATACGCAGCTCGGAGCACTCTCGCGGATTACAACTCATATCAGATTGCTTATAAAGGTTTACAAAGAAACCTCTATTTGCCATCGGACGGATAATAACTTATGAGACTACTACGTCGAGAGACTTCGCTTGTACTAAGCTTAAATTTAATATTGTTTTTTCTTTGTAATAATATGCACAATAATACAATTATTCGAGTACAAGCTCTAGAGCGTCTTCAATCCTAATCTAGCCGAAGTAATACTAGACTATGGTAACATTAAGAGCCTTACGTTGAAGGGCAACCTGAATGCGTACTTGTCATTTAATGAATCTGTCTCTGTCTATCTGTATGCCGCGATGCAAGTTGAATACACGCTCAGTCACCTCCATTAGTTTTAGGTGAGGGCTTATAACTCGTCATGGCACTTGCAACGTTTAAGAGAAAAACACTTAAGTACGTAAAAAGGTCATGTCAGGGAGACAGCGACTGACACACCACCTGTCACGTTGGTACTATCACTTTGGTGAGAAGTAGGAGTGACTATAATCAAGTGACACGGAGGTAGGTTTAGCCAGAGGAATCGAATGGGTTCCTCCACATATTTTTAACAATTTACAAGCTCGTCGCCATTAAATAAATAAAACAAAGAAGAAATGAAGTGATAGTCATGATCATGTTTTAACTGAAGCTAGTCTATGCTAATAAATAAATACATTATAAAGAGGAAATATTTTTTTAAGAATAGGCTCCAAAACCACTAGGTCTATTTTAAAAATTATTTCACTAATATAATACTACATTATCCCTGAATAACACAGGCTATAAGTATTGCTAATTGAGGTTAATTAAGGATCGGTAATAACATAGAAGTATTATGTATGAATATAAGAGCTTTACCTCGTTAGTTGGGTCAATGCGTGTGTCCAGCTCACGCATTCTGGACACACCGGTCCCATCTATAAATAGCGGTTGCCACTATTGATGGTCGCACTGTGGTACGTCACTTACATATTAATTGTTATTAGAATAATAGACTTCGTGTTCTAGCAATTGTTGAATTAGTGAGGCAGAAGTCTTAAGGTTTATGATGAAGGATAAGTAGTTCGGTTGGAAAAAAAAACTATGTACTATACTTCTCATATAATACATATATTATAATAGGCGACAAATAGGTAAATATCCTAAAAAAAATCACACCATTTTAATTGAAATTCCAACAAATATCCCATTGTGTAATCTCTAGTGAAGACGGCATAGCCTAGTTTGGATATTTTTTAGTCAATGTGAATTATTAAATCATTAATATCCTCCTGCCCGAAGGTAGGTACACGTGCCAGCCAATGGTAGACAGCAGGAGGCCTTAATCCTTATATTTGCAGAGATAAAGTTTCCAAAGCAGTAATGTTCAGTAAACAAATAAAGCCGCGGCTACAGAGGTGTCGGGCTAGGACGGCGCTCGTCGCGACTCATTTAAAATGAGCGAAGTTTTTCTATTTCCTGTTTAGAGGCCATTTTACCCTTCCACCAACCCCTACCCTCCCCCCCCGGGGCCTGGGATCAGCCGTGATGGATGGTGTGTCGTATTGTCACTGGAGATACCTGCCTTCCAAACAGGTGTGTCGATAATCACCATCTTGCTGAAGAATGGATTAAGTAGTATCTGATACATGTTAATAATTACTGAAGGGAGATTACATCCATTTATATTTTCCGGGACACGGTGGCATTTGTGCAAATTCATTTATTTGAATGCACGTACTAATAGTCGGGTGCCAAACTAAGCAAAGGTTTTACTATGGATACTAGATCACGGGTAGAATAAAAATACAATAAATACCATTAGAAGCGTAATTTTGATGGGATTGATACTAAATTAATTAAAAAACAATTCAATCTATAAAAATGGACAGCATAAATCAGAGGAGGATAATAGCTTATTTTTGTCACAAAGCTGAAACGGACACCAGTAAGGATACTGACGCTAGCGAGTTGGGATTAAACGTAAACGTGCGATAGGGGTACTTCAAATATCTGAACTAGTCCCATGGAAAGGGTCCCGTGTGTCCCGACTGGCTCCCACAGTAGACCGACCCACTCCCAGCTAGTCACCGCGGTCGCACAAATCAACGGCACTCGACTTCTGCCACTAACATGATTAACGAACACCCGCGTAGCGCCTCTACGCAACCGCTACGGAGCTACGCGGCGTAGCGATACAATTCGTAGCGGTTACGGGAACTTTGTAGGCTCATTCATAAAGTTTGTTGGTCTCCTGCGTGTTGCCGAACACAGCAGTTCACTTCAGTTTTTAAACTTTGTGCCGAGTGTTTACTTCAATATAATAGATATCCCCGAAGTTGGCCCGCGACTTAATGTATACATATATACAGACAAATAAAATTGAAGGGTCTGTTTGTAATTCTAAAATTACAGCCTTTTACTAAATTCATATGAAATATACGGTACTGAATTTAAAAAATATTTTTTTATTTTATCTGTCTGTCTCACAGTTTGTTCCGGCTAATCTCCGAAACGGCTAGACCGATTTTAAGGGCCTTTCACTGGCAGACAGCTGATGTGTTAATTATTATTTTCAGGTTACTTTTAAAAACAGGGTGAAACCGCTGGGCACAGCTAGTATTTACTAATGTTATTATTCATTATTAATTATTATACATAATTCCTTATCAATCTGGCTAAAAATCTGTGAAAATATCTATGCTTTTTAAACGTGAAGTTAGTGCAGTATGTACATATTGTTGGTACACAGCGCACGTGAGCAATGAATAACATAACAGCCGCACTCAGTGCAACTCCGCCGCAACTAATTTGTTTACGTCATATGCGGCCAACACGCGGCCTGCTACTCATTCCTTGCACTGTTTATATTCACCAGTGTTCGATATTGGACCTCTGTTATAGTAAGAACGCCTTCCATTACAAAGACCTTCCATTACATTGGTATTATATATTAAGTTTTCCAAAATAGGAGTAAGTAATAATAAGAGCCGTGATGGCCCTCGGGTTTGAACAGTCGCCAGCTACGCAAGCGATGAACCTCGCATCCCAGCGGCGCAGTGATTCAAAGACGTATGTTTAGTGAGATGGCGATGGACTCACCATTTATCACGTTGGCACTTAATCATCTTCGGGTGAAGTGTCTATATGAATATAGATGTCACACGCTCATATAGAAAAACCAATTTTTAATTTTCTTCTCTGTCTGTCGTTCGTCTGCCCGTCTAAAATCGCTACCGCGGGGCACAGCTAGTGTATTCTATAAAACTCGTCACAGGTGGCTGGTCCCTTAAAGACGTCATAAAGATATAATTGTACCAAACAGTTAATATATGTATTGGATCGCACGTATGTGTACCTCACAAGGCGGCGGGCGGCGGGCGGCGGCTTGTAAACAGTTTATGCAAAGCGAGGAATTGAATAAAGGACGGATCATGGCGCGCTCCCGACGCGCCGCGGCCCACTGTCACACCCACGCGACCAATGCACGACCGAGACGCCATGGACACTGCATATGTCTTAACATTCCTTTTATGCTATGGCACAGGGAGGGCTTTGCCCAGCAAGACACAATAGGCTCATAATAATAATAATAATTTTCTTTTCTATTCATCTTAATGGGATGAATAGAAAAGAAAATTATTATTTCATATATTCATATCATCTTTTTCTTTCATTTCCGTTTGGCCAAAAGCCCTCGGAAAATGAAACTCAACCTCGTATCTTACGAGAGAATAAAAATTTAAGTTAAAGTATAATAATAATAATAACAACGCACTTTACTACATTTACCTGCTAACGCCAATAACGCCTATAATAATAAACCATCCACTAGTAATAATAAGCATGCTAATACAATTTTAACTATATAAATAATTTATATGAATACCCAATTTAGTATTTCGTGAATTATACCAGATGTCAGCTGAATTTTAACGGTTTTTCCCAAAATGCTCGTATCCGAACTTTACAAGACCTAAACTTTTTAATAACTAAAATTTTCATAATTTTATCACTGGTAGGTATCTAATTGTGTTTCTTTGTATTTTGCCATAATACTTAAAATCGAAAAAAAGATTCTTAGTGGAATATTGCTCAGACGGGCGCACGGTGTAATTGTCGGTCGTCTGAGCGCGGTTGAATGCGAAGCGATATCCTTCGGATAACATTATGAATACACTCCGCTCCTCCTATAACTACTTCGGAACTATAACCTTTTTACATAACACCCTTTTGCTTCATACACGTTGGTACCTGAGTACCTGCGTCACGCTGGCTGGGTGCCTACACGAGCGGCCACTTTCATATACAATACTTTATCTATTTATCGTGGTGGGCTGCCTGTCAACATCTTTATTCTCATGAACGTGTTGAACAAGGTGTCATGTTAAAATAGAGAAAATCCCAAAACAATGAATATGTAGCTGCATTAAAAATCTACGGATCTTTCGCTGTACGAATCTGACTCACACTTGGCCGATCGAGGCTTATACACCCTTATTACAAAACATCTATAGTACTTGGATTAAATTTAGTTCCATCTCTTTTTGTGATACAGATTACAAAAGGGATGGGCATAGTCTTGGTTTAAATCATGTTTTGTAATGAATTGGATAACGTTTTCAGTAAATAAGTTTAAAGTCCCGGCAAGGAACTCAGTTGGCATCATGTACATTTCGACAAAATTCATATGAAATGTTATCTACATAATGTTGAGTACTAAGCAAAGTAAAGTAGTTGGTTGATCAGGTGCGAAAGTTCCGGGTATCGATGGGGCGAAGTCGTCAAGTAATCACGGTAATAGGGAGAGGGCGCCGATTGAGCCCTTTTTGTGAACTGCCGCTACAACCCGCTTCAAATTAATTCACTGATCGCTGCGATGCATACACTGTGGACTTGGGACTTATTTAATTATTGTATTATTACACTATTTTCTTTTTCTCTCTTTTTATATATTTTTATTTTTATTTTCCTCTGTGTGACGCACATTAACGTCACACACAGGAAAATAAAAAGAGAAAATAACGTGATTTATTATTAACTAAGTAAGTAAATTGGGTTTCAACGCAGGGTTTTTGACCTTAACAAGTTCCTTCACCGAGTTAATCGTTTCAGTATAAATGTACTCATCACAAAAGAATAATATTTCTCCTTATTAGTTTTCAAGCAATGTGCCTGCGATCCTCCTTAAGGGGGTGGTACAGTCCCCAGACAGATTCATACGAATAGCAAAATTCTAAATACCTTTATTCTATAAAAATTTTAACAAAATACTTAAATCGTCACAACAATATACAACCTACATACAAATGTGTGAAGGTTGCTTTTACTGAGAAGAAACTGCCAAGCAACTCATAATCTGTCCCATTCACTGTATTAGTAAATTCCGTAATTTCTTACGTATTGTAACTGTATACTGAGGGTGAAGCCATATGTTCCCAAGACCAAAGTGTTAATGTTAGTGAATTCAATTGAAGTTAGCGCGAGTCAGGTAAATCGTGTTTTAATTCATCGCGTTTTATGCTGATTAAACCAGTTCCGGCTCTCGCCCTTCACTCAATCACGGAGGGGAACTTTCTCCACGTTTACACGAAAACTTGCACACTTGCACAAGTAGCAACAACAATGCGAGTGTCTAATGAAAGGGACTTAGTACAAATCTGCGAAGTTTTTATTTTGATACATAGATTTAGTTAGTAGTTGTTAGTTTCCACCCGACGCCGTCCAAGGCACGTCCTTATTGACCCTGACGACGATATCACATTGCTTCAGCAAGCAATGTCTTAAAAGCACACACCGAACCGACCATTGTTCCGTCCTCGCCGGCGAGGCTCGTCGCAAAATCTACGTCATTGTCTCCCCCGTCCTCTGCTAGAGCCGGCGCGCGCCGAGCCACTAGCCTTAAACATGTCCCCAAATAATACCACTCAGATCCAGCTCCCTAGCTCATCCCCCCGCAACGCCCTAAGCCGAGTTCCGAGCCCCGCACCGGGGTGCCCTTAGCTGTGTTGCTTAGTTCTTAAGTTTAAGCTCGGCTGGAGGTCTTGGGTCTCGCCCTTTAGTCTGGTTAAGCAGTGGAGGTAACCCCCCTATCAACCGCGAGAGACCATATCGTAAAAAAAAGTAGTAGTTAGTTGCGGATTTTTTTCCAAAAGTGTTCCTATTAAATCTACCTATATCCCGCCTCATGGTTACTGGGGCCTATTAATGCTACAATGAACTATTTGAAATATTTTTAGGCTTCAAGTATCGCGACAGATTCCTCAATTTGTTTTTTTATTTGTGTATAATAAATAACAAAGTGTTTTCGCATTGAACAGGACATTAAAGCGTAGTGGCTTTTAAAATCGTTAAGATATCGTTTAGTTTCCATCCCATTGTGTTGTGTATTATAATAATAGGAACTACTATTTTAAAACACAGGAATACCACATTTAGATAGGACTTGACATAAAATTTATTAGTGCGATAAAAAAATTGCTCATCATCAACATCATATTCCCATCTATGTTGCATATTTTAACCACCCATAGTGTGTACCTGGCCTGTCCACGCATCTACCCTCCTCACCCCCCCCTAACCCCCACCCGGGCGCGGGCAATTAGCATTTAGATTAAACAAATAAGCGACATGGCGGAAAGAATTATGCGCCTTATTTATGAGGCGATTAATTTATTTATGGCAGGTTTAATTGTGTCGCTCGACAGGTGCGCTATCTGCCGGCCTCGGCCGACTCGTCGGACAACACCAGGTGATTTACTTACAGGTACTTGTGTATGATGAAAAATAATGAAATCAACATACAAATAGGTTTGCTTTAATGAAATGAAGACAGTTGAAATAGTTCGGACACAGTGATCAAATCGCATGGACGACCACAATGTCAAACCGAGCATTCGGAATTTATTTTGGAGGGCCAGATTGTAAAACACCATATATTTTAGATTTGTGAGAGACTTTATATTTTAATTATCTTTGTATAATTTTAACCTAATTTCTGAAGATAAATATTAATTATAAATTTTAAGAAAATGCATACTATATAATAGGTGTTGTAAAATGCGGTGTGGATATATAGCGTCCCGAGTGCAGGCGCTGGAGCGGCGCCAGGATTTTGTTTCGCGGTGAATTTGCAATGGAATTGAGGATTGTGGCGCAAGCTTCCTGCATTACTCGCGTAGTACGCTCCCGCCAGCGAATGCCGTTCACAGTGCCTACATTTGCTTCTTCCTAAATAATAACAATATCTTAAGACAATTTCACAGTTATTGACCCATTTCCGACGTAATTTGTAGCATATATTATAAACTACGTTTTAAATTATTTTATTCTACAAAAGACGACGTCTCTGGTGACCGTCGAGCTGGTTCTTACCTCGGTCAGAGGATTAGCTTAGCGATCCAGCGAGGTAACGCAGCCAGCTTACTGGGCACCATTCCCGCAGACACTAATTTAAATTCCGTGTTTTATTTATAATTTTTATTTTTATTATATTTTTCCTTTTTCATTGTTAGCAATAAGTTACTCAAATGTTATATTTCATGTAAATAAAATATTCTACAAAAGGAACAGACCCACGATAAAAAATGGAGGAGTAACCTACATTATATGATATTAATGATAAAAGTAATGATTAAAATGATATGCGGGGAAATAAAACCGCTCCTTCGAAATGATAAAACTTCCCTGTCTTTAATTGTGATTTGATTACATACATACGAGTGTGTATGATGAGTGTACGTCACGTGTGACGTGGCTCATTTTGCATACACGTGCGGAAACACGTACCTACAATAAAATCAATAAAATTGGTAGCGAATTAAAGCTATGCTTATTATGGTCTGATTTTATTCTCATACTAGCGGTTTCACCTGCTTAGATTTAATTTCATTCCCGCGGAACCCTAAATTTTTATTTTTAAATTAAATTAGTCTATGTTATTCCTTATAACATTAGCTATCTGCCAGTGAAAGTCCCGTTTCAGAGATTACCCAGAACAAACACACAGACAGAGAAAACTTTTGAAAATTTGTTTTTTTAAGTCGGTTACAAACAGATACTTCAATTTTATTTATCTGTATAGCTAGTTCGTGTAATAATAAAAGCGCGCATATATAATAGCGTCGTCGGTACATGCAGTGTAATAATATTAGTGTTGAAACATCGCAGCGCACAGTTGCCGCGGAATAGTGTAAATTAAAACTCATATATCATTATCGGGTGTAGTCCGCGGTCGGATTACTGCCCGACCCGTGTCTCTAGGGCTGGCCCGTTACACTATATTTATTATTTTACTTACCAACTGATCATGGATGATAAGGGGAAAATTGGACTAGACTTCTTGAACTGACAAGACTTTATCACTGAACGTTAATAAATATGTAGTAATCAAATGCGGCGTGGTAATTCAATTCTACTTTAATTAAAATACTATATACATAAAACGTAAAAATCTATTTTTTTCTTAAGTCGTTCTGACAGCTTGTCAAAACTCTCTTTTACAATATTTATGAAATAATAATCATTTCAGTAAAAGAGGTGCGTTAACCCTACGCCCTGATCTAGTTGTCCTCGCTCCAACAACTCTATCCTCTATCAAAACTTGATGGCCGGTGATGTTATCCGGAGCATGTGTAGATGGTGATGCATGTGTGGATGAGGATGCATGTGTGGGTGGTGGTGTATGTGTGGGTATGGATGAGTGTATGGTATGTGGGTAACTGAGAATGTACGTAGGCTTGATCCTGTCTATAGACACAGAGACAGTTTTACCCTTCATATCAATCTTAAAAACTTTATCACCCCGTTGCAAATGCGGCGTGGTAATTCAATTCTACTTTAATTAAAATACTATATACATAAAACGTAAAAATCTATTTTTTTCTTAAGTCGTTCTGACAGCTTGTCAAAACTCTCTTTTACAATATTTATGAAATAATAATCATTTCAGTAAAAGAGGTGCGTTACCGCTACAAATAGTATTCAAAGTCTGAAGTTGAACTGTTGATGGAGCCCAAAGAAAGTCGATGGAACTCCTCAATTATTTCCAATAATCACCTGGTGTATGGGTTTGATTAATTTGTATTGATGAGAACTTTACATCTAGAAAAGATTTTGTAAAAACCCATTGAACGGTTTGAAATAAAAAAAAAAGGATCCGCCTTCAAAAAGAGAAAAAAACAAGTTAAATTACTTACTTTTGAAGTTGGTGTTCGATACTAAGTTTGATGTTACTAGCATCAAACTTCAAAAGTATTTAAGTAAGTAAGTAATGTATGAAACCTTATTAATTTTTTCTCATTTGAAGGCTGTTTACTATTTTTGAAAAAATATTTTATGAATCTGTAAAATGCCAGTAGACTGACTGGATTAGTGCCTAGTTAATAGCAAGAGGCTCGCCCTCTATTGCGAGGGACTTAAAACTCTGCCTACCGCTTCGGGGACTACAGGCGTGTGCATATATAATGTTGTAAATAATGTAAAAGCAGCATAGTATGGCAGCCCTGGGCGTCCCGCTCGTCCGTCCGGCGCGCTAATCCTTTAATGAATGCCTCTCTCACGTTTATTGTCGATTCTCAGCTTCGTGACACCCTCACAAACACTGACTATTATTATGCTTAACTTTCCTTCACCCTCTGCACCTTTGGTAATTATCATGGTCACTTTACTTCTACTTCTCAGAGGGACGTACGCCCTGTAGACGACTAAAATGTAAGTTACATACATTACATATGCTCTCGCCTGTATTCCCCGAAGGGGTAGGCAGAAGTGTTGTTATCACAACACCCACTTTTCACCGAATTTGATTAAGTGCCAACGTGACAGATGGTGAGTCTATCGCCGTCTCAGGGACTATACATACGTCTTTGAATTACTTCTCAGAAATATGCAGGTTTCTTCACGATGTTTTCTTTTACCGTAAAGCACGTGGTGTGAAATCACTGTACATAAGTTTTTTAGATAAACTCATTGGTACAGGCCCCGCTGGGATTCGAACTTGCGTCGCTTGCGTAGCACGCGACTTCTCTAACCCCGAGGCCACCACGGCTCAATGTAAGTTACTTTGAAAAAAGTATCTACCCACTTTGGAATCGCAAGACATGATTTTTACTACGAGTATTATTTATATATCATCCCCGGGTTCGGAAGGTTGCTTTTACTGATATTAACCCCTGCAAGAAAGTCGGGAGTTACTGTTTTCTAAATTTAAATCTTAAAATACAATTGTGAAGCTTGAGATGACCAGCTCCCACAAGCATGACGCGAATGCTAAGGTTACTATCATCGATTCAGTAATCAGCCGATTACATTATGTGTACTATCGTAATGAGTAGTATATACTATGATACTATAGGACATTGGTAGCTTATAGAGCATTTTATTATTGTTTAAATTCTAGCTAGACCGATTTATCGCCCCTGAAACCCTCATACAAAATTTCATAAAAGTCGCTGGAGTTTAAGAGATTCAAATATATACAAGGAGAGAGAAGATAGCCTGCATAACCGTACTGTAAGTGCATATCATCCTTATATGTAGATACCTAATACAGGTATCTATGTGAACACGTGAGCCGGTAAGTAAATTCATTCCACATGCTCCCGAAGTATTAACATACGCAATTTTCACGCAGTTGTAATGAAGTTACGTTATGGAGTTAATTTGGCCATTGTCGTTACCCGCCCCAGGCGGCGAGCCTCCCGCGGCGGGCTTTAAGCAAATACATGGAATTGTTCTTACCTGCTTCACTTAACGACTTAACATAAAGTGATGTGCTTATAAACCCACTTAGTAATACTTTTTTGTTCCAATTGAAAATTATGAACGGAATTGAAAGGGATTTTCAGCTGCGGGCGCCTCCAGACGACTTCCGATCGGAAATAAGTTTATTTAAACAAAAGAGATATCTTTAAAACTGCCTGAGCCCCGCGGTTTCACCCGCGTGGGATTGTCGCGGACCCTTAATTTAAACAAAAGTACCCTAAGTCACTCCTTCTGACACCAGTACCCCTATCACGGGGTTGCCACCGTTTTCGTAATCTATACTCGCTAGCGTCTCCATCGAATATTGGTATGAAAAATTGTGTAGCGACTCCCAGCGGTGACGTGCAGAACTAAAATATCTCATAGAAATATTGTGAGTGACGCTAGCGAGTATTGTTAACGAACACGGTGGCAAACCCGTGATAGGGGTACAGCTATTTGCCAGTAAAAATCGGTCTAGCCATTGCTGAGATAACCAGGAATAACAGAGGCAGGGAAAAAAGATTGTTCTACTCTCATATACGTTGAACGAAAATATGTTAATTTAGAATTATAAATAGACAATGACTAGATCTATTCCGTTAAGCTATTTTATAAATCCTTTACGGCTTTTTTACGACTTCAGAAATGCTATTTGTAAATCTACTTATTCTACTCTATATCGAAGTGCCTACATTACTTAGTATTTTTTTAAAGTGTAATTTTATATTTTCTCGCCGGGTTATTCCAACCAAAAGTAACCTTCCGTACCCGGTGGTAGGATTTATATTCTTGTATAGTGTTAGAAGTTTAATCGAATAAAGATATTTTTGATTTTTCACTGCATTTGAATATATATTAAACAATTGTATTTTCAATCTGTAGGTATATCAGAGTGTATAGACAGGCAGTATGTATATAGTATAGTGTATGTGCAGTAGTTCATGTTTGTGTAGTGCGAGCGGCCAGTGTCGCGTGTCGCCTGCGGTCGGACACTAACCGTCACTCAGGATGTTACTAAATATTACACGAGAGGAATAAAACGCTCGCACGGATCGCTCTTACTATCCTAAAACGTATAAAACAGTACTTGTAATATATTCTGTGACTTTTCAACTGTACATGCGAATAAGCTCACTATGGCTTATTCCAAGACATCCTCAGTTCATAGATTTTGAAAAATTAATTTGTCACGCGACTTCTGCGACAATACATTTGTTGGATGTCGTGAGAATTCATTAGTATACCAAAACAAAAGCCGTGGAGGTGGTGGTAATACCGTATCGTATATATATATAATAGCGTATCAGTTTGTTAGCGTGCATTTCAATAATGTTACATTACTAGCTGTTTTAGCTAGCGGTTTTTTTTAAATATAACTAGGTATCTTACATACTTTCATAATAGTTAGATAAAAGCTGTTATTTCGGAACTACAAAGAGACAGGTAAATTGTATTTATCTGTAAAGATTTATCAACTCGCCTAAGCAATTCTTTCAACGCATTTTATATTGTTTACTAGTCGTGTCCCGCGGTATTTTTCAAATATTTTTCACCTGCTAATAATTATCAAACAAGAGGAGCTCGTGGCACAGTTGCTATTGTGCATATCATTCGATTAGTGAAGTTAAGCAAACCCTAGCCAGTAATTGAATGGGTGACCGCCTTAGTTCCCTCCGTGCCTGACAGCACGAAAAGCCGTCCGTGCCGGTCATTTCACATATTTTCCTCGTTAAAGGGGTTGCGAAGGTCAGATGGCAGTTGCTTCGTATAGAAATCAGGTGATCAGCCTCATCGGGTTAAATCGTGCCGACCCCAACAATGTATGGGATAAGGCCAGGGTCATCTGAATAATGATCAAGTGTAACTTTAGTTGTGCCTTAGCAGTATGTACTAGATTCCTATTTGTGATGGCCAGCTCCATGTCCATTTGGTCAGTCCCTGGCGGCGAGCAAATGTAGCAGTAATATCGTTGGAGGTGTGTCCCGGCGCCGCGCCATATATCACCCGAATACATTCCGCTGAGTTGAACCGCACTTAAAACCAGCGTTACTCGCTTGCCCCACAGCCCACGATGGCTATGCTTTTAAAATTATGCGATTTTTTAGTTGATTCATAGTGTGAATGGACCATTAGCTCACAGCAGTGTCTATTTAAACATTTTTATTTGGTTTTAATGCTTACACACTTCGTCACATTTTAGAAGCTCTATGTCGCATTACTTCACGCTCAGGTAACAGGGTCTCTGAAGGGGTAGGTAGATGATTAATGTGTCACATTGTAATTTTATCGCCACCGAATAAATTTTTTTTCAAACATATTCAATTCAATTTAATTCAAAATATCTTTATTTGATTACAATTTTAACAAAGTACTTTCAAATCGTCAGAATGACACGATTACATAGGATTATACATGCTACCGCCAGGCTCGGAAGGTTTTTTTTACTGAGAAGAACTTAACATAAATTTAACCACGTGGAATGACATTCCTACACATACGTTTTTCATAACCTACTCCATACTGACGGACACAAGTGGCTCAAGTATTAGACACAAATAAAATAATTTAGATAAGTCCATCCGACCATACCCCTTCCCCCTTCACGTACACGGGAGTGACAGTGACATAAATTATGAATTCTATACATTCAATATGAGCTTTGAATTCGTTATGACCAATTAGCCGTATTACAAATAGATTAAGAACATTTTACGATTAGTATGTGACTGAAATTATTTGACGCATCGTATGGTTATTTTTATCACATGGAACATTGGACCGTTCAATGTTTAGACACATGGAATTTATTAGCCACAAATTATTTGAACCTATTTATTAGCAAAAGTAAATTGATCAATCAAAACATTAACTCGTACATGTACAAGATGACGTTACGTACTAGCGTTTGGTCGCGACCTGGTTCTATCTATATCTCATATTTACGAAGGCTTCCTATCATTTAGATGTTCCTTCTTGTGCTATCTATCGGCAGCAAATATAATCAGTGGTAAAACTATGATGAATTCAATGACATCGAATGTGAACAAGGTGGTACCTTGGTGATAGTTGGTATCCCAGTGCTATCGCTGCGGAACGACGTATTAATTATCTAAAGCAAACAAAGTAAGCTGGCTTGTTTGCCTCGCCCCCCGCGCCGTCTCCCACGCCGCCCCTCACACCCCCGCTTCCTACACGACGGGCCGCTGACGATGGAAAATATGCGATCTGAAACCGATTGTTAGAAAAACCATAGTATGGAAAGAAAGTCCTTTGAAAATAAAAATACATAGAATTCACAGATTCTAGTGAAATGAACCTTTGTATTATATATAAAAAGTATTGTATCTTTTCCTGTAAGCGAATGTGACTGAAACCCTAATTCAAGATAATAAACATAAAAATTTTAAAATAACTTAGCTAAAAGTGATTATGAGTGAAATATTAATGAGACTATTAAAAGACCTAAGTGATACAGATGTTTGCAGTTAAGTCTTGCCTTAACAACTTTGTAAGTAATGCCGTTGACAGGCACACCTGCTTGAATTAACTCTTCATTATATTATGTACTGGGTTTGCTAGACTTGAGTTTATCGTGAGGTCTGAAAGGTTTTTCTTAGGAATGAGTGCTCTTTGATACAGTTAGGTATGAGCTGGTCACCTCAGCGTACAATTTCGCCACTGTTCTTTAAGTCGCCAATTAAATGCAATAATGAATACCTTTAAACGAGCAATTCTTGCATCTGAATCTCGAAAACAGCTCCAAAGATTTTTATGAAATCGATCAAGCTAGGTTTCATGTTTAGAAAATGTCAATAAAAAACCCGGGCAAAGCTCGGTCATCACGGTACTTGTAATTATTGTTAATTTTGAGCTCATGCCGTACTTCAGGCCCCTGGATTGGTACAATGTTCAATTGCGTGGTAAGTCCTCGAGCATACACCGGTGATACGCGGCCCGCCTCGCAATCTAATCGTGATTTGAATGAACCTGTTTGTTCATACACACACATTCACACAAATATTATTAAGTACGAGGTAAGTTCGCAATCTAAGCGCTAAGTTAGCTCTCGCTGTGGAAATTAACTCATATTTGGTATATTGTGTGCTTTAAGACAGCGCGCAGTAATCATCCGACAAATATTGGCTCGAAGAGATTTGGGGGCCGCCACCGCGCATCGCCGTACTTACCTCAGTCATGTTTAAGAATGTATATAAATGCATGTTACTAATAAATTTTGCAGTTTGAATGAAAAGGAGTATAATGGTAATATTATATTTTTATAATATAAAAAAAAATATAAGTAATATTGATGGTAAAGAATGATTCGTTGAAAGTTATTTATCGAGAATATTACCACCTGTTCGGAAACTACGACAAAAAACTCAGTTTTTGCAGGTTTTGAAGTTTTGAGTTACAGGCAATGAACTGACCACGCATCATCGACGTACATCAAACGATTCGTTTAAAAAATAACTGAATAAATAACAATAACCACGAGTTAATATACATATAAACAAATGCTCACGCCTCTATTCATCGAAGCGATAGGCAGTAGGTACGTCATCAAGATTAGTGGATATGAAATTCAAATTCTGAGCCGTAGTGGTCGGTTTTGAACAGGCCCCTTCTACGCAATTTCAAATCCCAGTGGCCTGTACCAATCAGTTTTTCTTAATTTTTTTGTGCAATATCACCCCATGTGTGAGGGATGCAATTTCGAATCTCAGCGGGGTTTGTACCAATGAGAGTTTCTAAAAAGAACCTATGTACAGTGATTTACGGTGTGGGAAACCATCGTGAGGAAACCTGCATATATCTGAGAAGTAATTCAAACATAGTATAGTGTAGTGCCTCAGACGGCGATAGACTGGCCATCTGTTACGTTGGCACTTAATCATCTTTGGTGAAAAGTGGGGGTTGTCATTACAACACCTCTGCCTACCTTTTCAGGAAATACAGGCGTGAGCATCTGTATGTACGTAGCTGTGTACGCAGTGCTTTGTGTAGATAGGCACAATTTAACAAACAGCTCCCCTCGCGTGACGAGTATATACTGTGGCTGAATCTATACTAAAATTAGACAAACACCGGCGCGGAAGATAATCATGTTCGCGACATCTTTTGTGAGTGCGTGTCGACGCCCGCAAGAAAAATATTATTTTATGTACACTCTGTATACTAAATAACTGTACGTATGGGAACGAAATCATCTGGTGAGACCTCATTGTAAGCCCGACAACACCAGCTGCGCTTCAATAACTCGCTCATTACTCATTTTGAACCTTGATACCTTGTTATAAGGCACATTATAATCTCCGGCAGCTGTAAAGTAATTTCTTAAGCAAAGTTTCTTAGCTAATATTTGTGGTACATTTTCGCAGAATACATTTAATACAATCATAACATTAAATGTTGTTACGAAGTTCGTGTTGGGAGAGCTTCGAGGCTTTGGTACAGGCACAGCCGATGAGGCCGCGCCACTACCTACATTACTCTCTCTATAATTAACAACTAAACACTAGGTACTACTAATCATCACCAGGTACTGCGGCATTTAGCTAGTGTCACCTACTATCAGTGATGTTACTCACAGTATTGGGATTGTTTTACGGCCATAGTATATAAGTTACACAGGTAGGTTGCTCCCAATCCTACTATTATTATAAACGCAATTTATATAATTATTTTAGTATGTTTGTTTCTCTTTCACGCAAAAACTAATTAATTAATTTAAATAAAACTTTTCAATGTTGTAGTTTATGCAACAGAGTAACGCATAAGCTACTATTTAAAAAAATATTCTGTGAATTGGCCAAAATACAACGATAACTACTAATCGTGCGCAGACGAAGTCGCGGGCGGAAATTGATGCTATATAAAATATCACTAGTATTAGTAAATTAAAAAAAAAGGCTATTTGTGCTTATTAGTGATTCCATATTTTGAGTAGTGTTAATTTAAATTATCATTCGCAAAATAATGGGGCTGTGCTAAAACTCTACTTCGAAGCAAGCAGGGGCGGCGGCAGTGTGTGCAGAAAACCTCAAGCGGCGGAAATATGCACATATCAGTCATAATTGTATATTTCTGCCGTTTGGGGTTGAGACTTTGGGGTCACGGGGGCCAAATGCGAAGGTCCTTTTTAAGGATCTTTCAAAACGCCTGGTTGACGTCTCTGGTGACCGTCGAGCTGGTTCTTACCTCGGTCAGAGGATTAGCTTAGCGATCCAGCGAGGTAACGCAGCCAGCTTACTGGGCACCATTCCCGCAGACACTAATTTAAATTCCGTGTTTTATTTATAATTTTTATTTTCATTATATTTTTCTTTTTCATTGTTAGCAATAAGTTACTCAAATGTGCTAAAAATAAATACTGAAGTATATACTAATTGATAACGATAACACTGCAAGAAAATTCTCGAATGTGGAATAGTGCATTTGTTATATTGTATGCAGAGTTTATCTAGTGTCGTAAATAACGTGTGATAGGCTTCAGTGAGGCGCGTCACGGCCGCGTCGGCCGCGCCACGGTCTCGCTACCGTTGCGCTATGAAATATAGGCACGGGACTCACTTTGCTAGGGCTGCCATATATAACTGTTAGCCTTGGTACCTATTTTTGAGGAAATATATCAGGGAATTACCTACACTTATTATATATTGAAAATAAACATTTTGCATGATTGTATTTTGATCTTTCCTTCACTTTTTTAAGAATTATCCTGTATTTAATCAACTGTACTTATAAAAATTGAGTGATATTATTTTTTGAAAGTAAAAAATTTAAAATTACTGTTTTCATACAAGCAAGAGCTACTTGCAAAATCGATATTAAACACGCTTACCATCAGGATAAGTAGGATGATTCACCAGCTGCACCGACCGTAGAATTTTGCTTCATGTTTTTGCCTCCAGAATTCCTTTTGCAACATTGTCTCATACTTTGTATACCATGAGCACAAAAGTTATTATGTTATTGCGGCTTATTTAGGAAACTCGTGACCTTTAGTACTTTTCGTTAAATTATAACGTGATATATTCTTTCAATTTTTATTGTTTGGACCTTTTGGCTAACACAGACAAAGCCAGCTCCATTCGGGTCACACATCACATCCCAGTCTTTGGGTTTCCTTTTTATATTGTGGCCATGTATAATATTGTGCAGTGTGTCAGCCCTGTGTTGTCCAGTGTGTGTTATTGACACCGACACATTTTATTATTATTGGTCGTCCGTGGCCCGCAGTTACCCCAACAAGAGAGCCGCGGCCCCACGCAACCGCACACAACGCACACGGAATAATAATTTGTCTTACAAGCCTTCTAACAAGATACCTGTGATATGATACGCTGTTGATAGCTTTTCAATCGATTGTGTACACATCTATAATCAAATTGAAGAGTCTGTTTGTAATTCAAAATTCCATACGCATGGAAAAGTACATACCATTATATTATAGAAAAAAATCAATAAAAAATATATATCCCAGTTTGTTCCGACTAAACTTTAAAAAGGTTGGACCGATTATAACGGGGTTCTCACTGGCAGATAGCTGATGCTACTGAGTAGGTTGGGCAACAAAAAATAGTCTGCCGCGAAAAAAGCAACTGTGGAAAATCTAAATCAAATTTTTATATTTATCATAAGTGACACTTGGAACACTTATTGAACGTCATTTCTCTTACTATAACTTAGGTTAATTTACCACCGTTTACAAATGTATATTTCATATAACTAACATGTATGCAATAAATATATGAATGAACGCCTTTTCCTTGGCGCGTGTGTGCATTGTGTGTGTTAATGCCACAGTGTTTGGTAAACTTTACAAACATGAGCAACACTATACATGCAATTAGACAATAATAATCCAAACAAATGTTCACTTGGAGCGTTAAGTGCGCATTAAACACCAGTTAGCTCGCAGCGGCTGTTTGCATCGCATTACAGCATTTATACAGCTTGTATACAGCTTTAATCCGCGGTCCTCGTGCACATGTGGGGGTTGAATGCTGGATTGTTGCCTCTTAGATACCAACTATCATTTTAAAGATTTTGATCACTCAGCAGGTCAACACACGGCAACACTTGTTATTTAATATAGAGGATACAAAAGGCTTAAATATGTCTTAAAGATAATGTGGAGAGAATGAGTGATCATGCTCATTTCCAGTTAAGATTTTCCAGTCAAGCGGGTGTCATGGGGAACTGCGGCTCCGACTGATCTAGTTGGAATTTTGCATATTAAAATTCAAATTCAAAATATCGTAATATTAATTAGACTTTTAACAAAGTTCTTTCAAATCGTCATAACGACACGATTCCACGGGATTATATATGCTACCGCCAGGTTCGGACTCAGTAGTGAATCTTTTCGAAAAATATTTATAATTTTGAGTAATACAATATAATTCTTAAAAATGATGCTGAAACGCGGTTGAAAACTCATATTGCGCGATTTAGGTTCGCGTAGAGAGAAACTTTGCAATTTAACAATTGCGAGTAGCGCCATCTATGTAGCGAATGTAGAAACGCTACACACATAACATTTATTTGCAGACAATTGCAAAAAGGATAGTAGCTAAAGCATATGATAATTGCAGGTGATCGCTTGAATACGCCAGCGGCCATGTGGTTTGGAGGATTCGATCGCTTTGTTAAACTGTCCTTCCACCAAAAGACTCTTCATAGGAGCTCTACAATACCACAGGAGTACTTTATGCTGCTCTGCCTTCAGAAAGGTCGGAGTAACATCAAAATAACCTGGAACTTGCTTCCTGGACCTCGCTCCCAAAATGCACAGAGCTTGTTCAGGTATATTATTTTACTTGAAAATTATACTTGTTGTGTTACTTGAGTTCACTTTATAATGATTCTATACGTGGAAGTAAGTTGTAGCAACGCGAGAACTAGTTGCACGAGGCAGGGAGTGTTCTCAGAAGCACACTTAATAATGAATACACTTGAAGATGTTTCCGTGCACATTGTATACAACTTGCATATCGCTTTACCAACGGAAAATTTAATAATATATACAGGGAGTCGCAGTATCTCAGGCATTACCTAATACCTTAAAGATTTTCTCAAACTAAAAAGTTTTGACTTATTCAAAAGTACTTTCAAATTGTCATAAGGACACAAAAAGTTACACCGTACCCCTATCACCGTATCACGGTTTTGTCACCATTTTCATTATCTCGCTAGCGTCTTTGTCGAACATTTGTATAAGAAATTTTAGTTCTTCACGTTACCGCTAGGTAGGTAAGCGACACATATTGTTATCATTTTTTATTGTATAAATTCTTGTTGCACCTACCTACCCGAGTGTGATATTTTGTATGTGCTTTTTAATAACATTAAAGAGGGTATGCAGTAGTCAACTACTCGTGTGTCGGACAGAGAAACGAGGGGAAGGCGCGGGGTCAGGAGGGTTGTCACCGGTCTGTCGTATTACACACATACGTCTCATCTGAGGGCCTAGTGCGAGTTTTCTTAAAATCGCCATCACATGTCATCGCGTGAACAATAGTGTCAGCTTTAGACCAACAGATGTCATTGTTTCGATCCTATACAAATCTGCGCTTACGTCGGCACGGTGACTTGTGACGGCGGCAGTGAAAAACTGGTACTAGGTCCTGTGCTGCATATTCCCACGACTCTCGTAAAACCTGTTTATTTCGCTCCCCTACAGTGTCGCTGCACAATTTCTCAATGTACCATCTATATATTATTCTATAGATGGTTTAAGGTTCCTATATTACAAAAACAAATGAGGTGTGATTACGAGTAGCTCAGTTGGCAGAGCAACTGCGAGGCTTGCAGAGGTCGTGGGTTCGAATGTCGCCTCGTATTCAGATTTTTCCTAATGTTTTAAGAATTAAGAATAGAAATATGTGTGTCGTACATAAAATCTAATAATTACAATTAGCTTATATTAATCTACTCTAATATTCCATAGAGGAAAGATTTGTACTTTTATATGTAACGACTACAATTTTAAGAATACAAATTTTGTATTCTTAAAATTGTATAAAATTTTTGAAAAGAGTAATTACTGAGTTTCTTGTCTGGTTCTTCTCAGTAAAAGCAACCTTCCGTACCTTCCGTTTCTTATTGGCGCTAGCTTGTATAATTCTGTCATTCTAACGAATTGAAAGTATTTTGTAAAAAGTCTAATTGAATAAAGATATTTCTCACTTTGATAATTGGAATAACATAGGCTATATTGTTGATCGCGCGAACAAAGCCGCGGATGGAGGCTAGTATTATATATTGAGCCGGTTGCGGTCACCGATCGATGGTCATTGAAAAGACTTCAACGAGCGCAGATCAGAATGTATCAGAATGATGATGTACGAGAGATACGAGTGTGGTTTGAAGGACTCTTAACACAAAACTAAGCAAGTTTCGCCTGCCAATTAGGTCTCCGGTCATATCAAAATTAAATAGGATTTAGATCACGAAATTCACATTACGTTGGTCCTACGCCTGATCTCTCTTCGGTCGTGTCAGATTGCCGTCCTATTGGACTCTGACAGTCAGGGAGTAGTGCAGCTGTGTTTGCGCACACACTTGTGCACTATAATACCCCCTACGACTAATCGTCTTCGGTGAAAAGTGGGCGTTGCTATTACAAAGCCTCTGCCTACTTCTTCGAGGAATACAGGCGTGAGCATATGTTTATATGTAAATTATAAAATCTTTAAGATTGACGACCCTCACGCTCAATGGAGCAACGTTCTTATTTCGAAAAATATATTCCTTACTGCTTGAAAAGCTTATATTGATACTGTGACTCTGCCTACATTGTATTGACCTTGCCTACCACTGCAGGGAATACAGGCGTGAACATAAACATATGTAGTATTGAAATAAACTCAGCATTATTAGTAGTCTCTGGTAAGGTGACACTAGCGTGCGGTGTCCGTTACCAATTTACTCCGGGTCGTGTCCTATGGCGTCACGTCACAATACACCCCTCTGTCTGTAGATATTGGTCACGTTGTATTATGATGTAAATGAAGGGTGGCCGAATGTGTTGAGTAGTCGCCTTTTACCCAAACACTTGTCAGTGGTATTGTATTCATGAGTTTTTATAAAATAAGCTGCGGTTAACGGGAATATCGTAAGGAATCCTGCAGGTTATAATGTGTTTGGGTCTTTGGGACTATGTATTTCCGTGAAAAGTGTTACTCTTGTCGTGTCAGGCCTTCCCAGAAAGGTCTGGGAAGGCGTGAATATTTTGATGACATTATAGCACCGATTTCTATCAGTAAAGAATCTAGGCCTATTTTATTAAATAACAATGTTTGTTCCTTTCTGCGTGAGGGTTGTCAATCTTAGAGATATCCAAATTTACTCTTTTATTTACTGCCAAATAATTGTCATTTTGAAGTTTTGAAATATCTCGGTAAAATACGCTATAAACGCGATCGACCACGACGTGACATCCCTTACTATCAATATATTTTTGTAGATGCGCGCGTCTGTGTGAGTGTGTCATTCCTGACGAGTTTTCATAGTTGCCTAACTGCCTGTAAAGCTTACAATTAAACTGTGATATCAGTGATATTGTGTTATAGTTTAATTCACATTTCTAAGTCGACGTACGTGACGTCACACAGCCGAGCTATTATCAAAAGTAGCAAACTGTGTGACTGTTTGCTACCGGAGTGGTATAAAACAAACTTACATGATAATTGAAAAGCGGATCCAGTAATGTTTGCATGTGTGTAATGGTATAATAATAATTTAGCTGTCACTAGATTGTCTAAAACATTTCCTTGCAGTAGTAACCCTTGCACTAACTAACAGCATGACAGAGAAATCCCGCTCTCGCCCCGGGCTCGCTCGTGAATCCCGCGGTGACTTAACGACGACATAAATACCCCGGAGGGTGGGGAGGGGTGATACGGGGGTGAGGGGGGTGTTGCTGAATTTACTGTTTAATTGCATGCCATCTATTAGCTGCGAGCACGTGCACATATCATATTACCTCCCTTACAGCTGACGATGACTGCAGACAGGAAAGATTTGGAGGTTTCGAAGTTCATAGTACCTTACAAGTGGTGGCCTTGGTGGCAAGAGCCTGGAGGTTTGAGCAGTTGCCTGCAACGCAAGCGACGCAAGTTCGAATCCCAGCGGGGCCTGTACCAATGAGTTTTTTAAAAAAACTTATGTACAGTGATTTCACACCACGTGCTTTACGGTGAAGGAAAACATCGTGAGGAAACCTGCATACGTCGGAGAAGTAATTCAATGACGTATGTAGAGTCTGAGACGGCGATGGACTCACCATCTGTCACGTTGGCACTTAATCATCTTCGGTGAAAAGTGCCTACCCCTTCGGGGAATACAGGTGTGAGCATATGTATGTATGTATGTCAATTCAAGTGAGCCCCGTGAGGGCCGCGAGAGAAATGACTCAGTGCCCCCGAGGCGGCGCACTGTGGTACAAGTAGTGGTGTGGTGTGACACACGTTTAATACACCTAATGGAGCCCACACACTCGGTGATGTTCATCTGTTGTTCCACAGGTTTCAAGCTGAGTATATTCTACCACTGCAATACTGAAGGTGTGTTAAATGAAAATTTAAATGATTTTTTACTAAGATGTAAAAGTCTGGTAAGGCTTTTATGAATGTCTTGAAAATTACTCACACCGGTTCATAAACTAGCCTTCGGAGAAAAACCGTCTCGGAACCCAGCTCGGCATTGTTTACTACATAATATTAGTTTTAATCCTTAACTTAGCCTAGAAAAATTATGCGACTTAAATTAAACTATTTAAAGAATGTATAAAATAGTCTTTCAGTAATGTAAATGGTAGAAGTACGTACATGCTGAAGCTTTCATGATAAGACCACCTGACATATACACATAAGGAGGACAGCGTGTGCCTTCTATGGTTGCACCATTGTAGTATAAAAATATTGGAAGCTCATCACAACTCTAATTCAAATTCAAATTCCAATACAAAACTAATTTTATTTGCTTAGACTTTTAACAAAGTACTTTCAAATCGTCGGAACGACGTGATTATACAGGATTACCTATACATGCTTCCGCCAGGTTCGGAAGGTTGCTTTTACTGAGAAGAAACCGGCTAGTAATTTAGTTATTACTCTTTTCAAATGTATTTTGACAATTTTGAGTAATATAAAATAAATCACAAAATATGTCGTTCCAGTGCACATGAGTCGATGAAAATCAAAAAATAAAAAATAAAAGTAGGTACAACGTATAATTGTGTAGCTTGAGATGACCACCCCATACAAGCAGCACCTGTTCACAAGTATGACGAGAATGCCAGCCATCGCCCTTTCGACCATTATAGAGGGAATTTAAATGAGCGGCCCGTCATCCAGACGCCGCCGCAAAGCAAAGGTAGGTTAGTAAGCATAACAACTCAAGCCTAAATCAACTAATGCCACGCAGTTTTGAGTTGCTCTTTACAAATAATGCACGATTTGTTTGTCGTACTGCATGTGATGTGTGTGTGTATTAAATAGTTAGTGTGCGGGAAGCACAATGGGTCGGGCCAGGTGACGGGGCGAGGTGCAAATGTGCATCTCACGAGATGAGCCGCTTCAATATACCTCGGGTAGGTGGCGAGTACCCGCTGGCGATACTGGAGACGGCTTTTGTTACATTTTGTGGGTACATTTTTTGTTTCTTTGTATGCTTCGAATATGTTTGAATGTTAGAATAAAATTTTTTCCTGTATTCCTACAGTTATAATATGGAAGTGAAGCCACGGACGGCCGCTATTATCATATTATTAACGCTTTACCAATGTTTCAAAATTCATTTTTAAATGAGTAACTGAAATGTCAACGTAACAGGTGGTGATGTGTTCGCCTTCAATGTTAACCTTCAAACATCGTGATGTGATAAATGAACATCATGTTTAAAAAGAGTCATAGTAAGTAATAAAGAGCGTAGTTCCACAGTAATGCGCCGGTGTGTGTGAGGCGAGCCGTGTGAGTGGAGTGTCTCGGGAGGAATGTTTTGTTGTCGCCCGGGACGCAGCCGACGTATGCCACTGCACTACTGCTAATACTGCTATTTTTTATACTCCGTAGGAAACTAGCCTGCGGAGCACGATGTGAAACAATTGTTCGGCTTTTATTCTCGCAGTCTATGAAGAGTTATAAATAATTATATGCTTTTGCCATCCCAGAAAGGTCGCCGAAGGAATACGCATAGGTGTTGATTGGAATAAGCATATAAAACACGTGACATGTGCTGAGTCTTACACTATACATACTTCTTTGAATTACATTTTATACTTAGACCCTCAGAACGATAGGGGCTCGACTCCAAATATTACGAAAACTAATTAAGATCACCATAGACAGAACCTAAAAATGTATGCTCGACCCCAAGTTTTTAAAAATCTGTTTTTTTTTTTCATTTATCGACAAAACACAACCTATAAGCCTTCACTATAAAAATATAAAAAAAGTAATTGTACTCAAAACTAGTAAAATAATTACTTGCCGGCCGATGTATGATTGCGATTTCCAAAAACATTTGATTCTTGAATTGAGCCCCTATCGTTCTGAGGGTGCGATATGCAGGTTTCTTCTTCCTATCTTGTTTACAATCGAGATCAATTGTGGATTTACGAAAAATTCCATAAACTACTCATTTGCGACTGCAAATTTTCATTACAAGCTAAATATGGCAATCCAGGTAAATATGGTAACAATTACAATTTATTTTTGTTTATCGAAATTCAAATTCAAAATATCTTTATTTGATTAGACTTTTGATACTTCTTTACACTATTAACTACTTCTAAGACATATGCAGGTTTCCTTCACCGTAAAGCACGTGGTTTGAAATCACTGCACTTAAGTTTTATGATTACGTAATGTGTTTTAATATAATATTTTAGAAAACACCCGTGGCAAACGCAAATGCCCTATTCCATAAAGCGTTTGATGAGAACCAAATCGTTGTAAGTTATTTAAGTATACTAGATAAGTGATAAATGTCCGAGGCCGGTGTAAATAATATATTATGGAGGTATGGGTCCCCAATTAGAGCATGATGCGTGTCCTCACATTTTTGTCCCAACATCGCGTCGCGTGACGACACCATCCCGTGTGTCGCACGCAAGTGTTCCATCTCGGAATATGACAAAATTACTAAACGAAAAATGTACAGTAGGCGAAAGTTCGCAAAGTCCCTACCACGGTTCTTATTCGTTACAAAAATTACGTCTGAACGTGTTCTGCTAGCAAATTCTTCCACGTCTATACATATATATTATATTTTAAGCCTACTTTAATTAAATTAATAAACGAACGAAAGAAAACTTTAGTCTGATCAAAACTAAATGATACTGAAACCACGTTTGATTTTCGTTTGCGAAGTTGCGTTTTCGGAGAAAGAGAGTAGATCCCTAGTTAGGTTGCCCTCTCACCTACATAAACATAGTAAACAGGTCATAATGGTCAGCATTTATCTAAGATCTACCTTAAAACGACCCATATCAAAATTACTGCCCTTGGCTAACACGACTTTTCCTAACACAAGTGACCTTTCCATTATCTATTTGAAGATCCAATCAACAGTTGCAGTAAAAAAAGTCCGTTCAGAGTATTTGGTATCAATGTCCAGGTGAGAGCGTTTGGCACATTCCCGTGGCACGTACAATGTGTTCGTTAGGCGGCGGCGCGGGCGGCGGCGGGGCGAGGAGCGGGGCGGGGAGCGGTGCCCGCTAATTTCCCGAGAGGCCCATAAATTACCGCGGCATTGTCCCGCCACGGGACACCACGCAAATTGCGATTATTGTGCCTAAGTTCACGACACTTTCCAACACGCCACAGTTTCGCACTAAATTTTATTTTACAATAGTGCGTTGCGTGATAACATTGGTTGTACAGAATAATGAATTCGTTCAAGAAACACGCTGAGTAGGGCGAAAACATTGCTAGGAAGAGTTTGAGAAGAAGAATATAATAGTCAGAATCTAACTATAATTGTATGACTGAATTTTTTCATAAATTAAAATTGAAGTGTCTCTTTGTAATTCCAAGGTCTCGGCTTTTCACTAAATGCACATGAAAGTACATACGGGAAATATGTATATACATACATACATATGCTCACGCCTGTATTCCCCGAAGGGATAGGCAGAGGTGTTGTAATCACAACACCCACTTTTCATCGAAGATGATTTAGTGCCAACGTGACAGATGGTGAGTCCATCGCCGTCTCAGACATTATATATACGTCTTTGAATTACTTCTCAGACATATGCAGGTTTCCTCACAATGTTTTCCTTCACCGTAAAGCACGTGGTGTGTAGTCACGGTAAATAATATATATAAAAAAACTAATATTTATATTATTTTCGTCAGTCGGTCTGTCCGTCCATCTGTCAGTCGGTACGTTCTGGTTAATCTCCAAAATTGCTGGACTAAGGCTCACTGTCGGAAAGCTGATGTTACTATGAGTAACTTTCGCATTTTAAGTTTGAAAAATCAGGTTTCCGCAAAATAAAGTGTACGCGGGTGAGGCCGCGGGGCACAGTTAGTAATGAATAAAACTAGAAAGCATGAATGAATCCAAGTGTAATGAAACATGATTTAAAACAATGTTTCCAGCGGTTAGTGCACCCGAGTGACAACTGATAAAGCCTTAGCGAAAGGTGTATAATTGAATTAGGAGTGGTCGCGTGACTGCGCCGCGGCGCACGCGACCCGGGGATTAAACTTGATAGATAGGACCTAATTACTTCCCGCACCACGTTTAGGTTTACTAGCCAAGAAAGTTTTTTTACTATACAAAGTGACAAACCCACAAAAAAACTATGTAAAGCGGCTACGAAAGCCTATGCACGTGACCAACATCAGAATGTACCTCTTACTTTGTTATCCTATTTATATATCTATATATCTTAACAGATAAATAAAATTGAAGTGTCTGTTTGTAATTTCAAAATAACAGCTTTTCATAAATGCATATGAAAGTATATACGGTACTGACACAAAAAAAAACAATTTTTTTTTCTGTCTATCTGTTTGTTCCGGCTAATCTCCGAAACGGCTTGACCTTTAACGGGACTTTCACTGGCAGATTACTAATGTTACAAGGACTAACTACTCTTATGAAAAAAAACGCGTTCATCAAAAATAGTGGGAGTTAACAGAGACAATAATAAAATTCCTACTTGATTCAAGCTGAGTGCTCTAAGGGTTACTGTATATAGCTCTCCAGTACATATAACATTGCCTCACCTCTCCCCCATGGAGCGACTTTATTCAACACAGGACCACAACACTACTCAAAGGTTATTTGACTGCGATCTTCTGGAAGGTAAGTTGCTTGTTACATACCTAAACTACAAAGCTATGCATGTATCGGTAGTCAAACATGTAACTAATGGCCGATGTCACTCCGTACACGTGGGAACTATCAATCCAAACTAGCAACATTGATCTCATGTTGAGTGCGAGGCGTGAGTGATAGTTCATTGACATAAAAACGGACTTTACATACCTACACACATATGCTCACGCCTGTATTCCCCGAAGGGGTAGGCAGAGGTGTTGTAATCACAACACACACATTTCACCGAATATAATTTATTGCCGACATGACAGAGGGTGAGTCCATCGCCGTTTCAGGCACTATACATACGTCTTTGAATTACTTCTCAGACACATACAGGTTACCTCACGATGTTTTCCTTCACCGTAAAGCACGTGGTGTCAAATCACTGCACATAAGTTTTTAGACAAACTCATTGTTACAGGTCCCGCTGGGATTCGAACTTGCGTCGCTTGCGTACCAGGCAAGTGCTCAAACCTCACGGCCACCAGGGCTTTTTTAATATATTGCTCCAGCAATTTATAGTTGTTATACATTTTAATGTAACATACTCATATTTAGCAGTAACTGAGTGTTTAGTCTTTCTGCAGTTTGTGAATATAAATAAATACTACGTAGTCACCATTATTATCATTTTATACTATGCTTTGTGTCTGAAAATGTATGTTAACTTAATGCACCTTCTCCGTATTGTCTTAAATAATACAGTTTGAGTGCATTAAGCCACTTCTAAAACCCACTTCCAGAAAGCAAATGATCAAACATTTGTGCAGCTATTTGTTGGAAATCTCCGGAGTGCACACTTGGGATTCCACAATAAGATCCGCGAGGAGCCGAGCAAAATGCACGGGACCAGTGGCCGGATGCCTGCTCGCCGCTGCAATGTGCTCCTCCAATTGATCACTGCATTCATTGGTACAACTACACTACCACTCTACCAGTCTCCTAATACACTTTCATTTATAATGCAAATAATTCATTCACTTTGTAATTTACATTATACTAAATAATATTGATAGATTCAGAGACGCGTGTGTACAGAGGGCCTAGTGCGAGTTTTTCACTCACAAGCCTATATATTTTGAATATAAGATTTGTATGGGATCGAAATAGCGACATCTGTCGACAAATAGCACTAGCAAATAATTGTGCTATTTGCGTGTTTATTTGTATTTATTCTTTAATAAATAATAAATAAGTAACTAAAAACTAATTACAAGTAGAAAACTTGGCCCAAATCGGTGTCTCTCGGGATCGTGCCAAGAAGGCTGGCAGCATTGCCACGTTGAATAGCAATGCTGATTCTCTGAGCGAGAAAAGCCCCAGCCCGCTTGTCACGAGAAGCTTCTACCAGACGACGTGCAACCTCTTTGAAAAGTTGATGAGCATCTGGACCCCAAGGTCCCAGAGTTTCAACCGCAAACGCAGAAAATATGTATCCTTGACCAATGCAAGCATATTTCCGGCGCTTGAGGCACTCCTGCTGAGCAGCAGCAGCACCGGCCGCCACAGCAGTGCCGGGGAGATGGGACGGAGCCAACGTATCGACACACGTGGCATCCCACACCAGCGGCCGACCCAATCTCCACGGCACCAGCGACATACCATCCGGCCTCCGGTCATCGCTGCGCGCCAAACCTACTGGTTCCAGTACAGCAGGCACCCCGGCGGTGACCAGAGCCCGGCGTATTAGGTCATTGATGGAAGAATGACGACATCGTCGACCGGCGCTACTGACGCATGACAGACCATGGTGTCCGAAGATGTCCACACTATCTCCACAGTGACACCGATGAGGGACAATACATTTTGCGCCTAAACGCAAGCAAGCACACAATCTGAATGTTGTGTCATCCAGAAGCGTACCGATGTTAAATGATGGTAAGGCCTGAAGCCAAAGACCAGACTCCCATTTAGCTACTGCCAAGAGGCGGGCACGATCAGCAGAGATTAGACTACTTTCAAGAAGTGTATTATAATTCAGCCTGCTGATAGGCTCGTCCCATTGCCTTTGAGATTGCGGTCTTGGCGGCAAGTTAGTGTTAGGGCAAGCCATAAGCCAAGTATTTCTGGCCTCAGTTAGGAACGAAACCTCACAGTCACTGAGTGACGGAAACAGAATATTGCCAGTGAGGTCGCGCACACTGTGAACTGAAGCCAGAAAAGCCGGCAGGGCCACATCCGAAATTATTATTGTTTATTATTAATAATTAAAGTTGATGAACAAAGAATTTAAATCAGCTTGTATTTGGAACGTAAATAAAAAATTTGATATGAAGGCCATAAAAATACGGCTGTTTCTGCATGGAATAAAACGTTAAAGTATGGAATAAAAATCTCACAAAAACCCTCTAATAGAAATATAATCTAAGGAATATGCTTTCAATGAACAACCTAAGGTTTTAATGCTATTAATGTTTAATGCAACCACACATATATAACGTGGAAAAAATACAAGTGCAAATAATAAGTTCCAGGTGACATTGGTGGCGGATAGCGGTCTTCCCGACGCGACCGTACAGATATTAGTTTTCAATATTTAATGCAGGATACAGTGTGACATGGGTCGCAGGCGGTACGTGCTCTAGTAAATTTAGCAACCGACAATCGGTTGCACTATTATGCAATACCAGTATCTAACAACGGTTAGGTCATATCTCGACCAATTTCAAGGTGCTCAAAGTCTAGGAATCTGCAGGATTATTGGCTGGAACTATTTGCTAGCTCTTCTTTTTGAAATCGAATACGAGTTTTCAACGCACTGATTATTACATTTTATCGTAGATACACATAATACTATTTATTATCAAAATGTGAAGCAGTCGCTTAAGGTTTAGTAGCGAGATGCCTACTATCGTATCGTAGCTCTTCTTTTCTCTAGAACTGTTATTCCTGGGGTAATATCGCCTACTATTGGCGTGACACTAATTCTGAGACCCTCGAAATATGTTGTCTGCAACCTTGGCAGGAACAACCGGTCGCCTCATTGCAAACTAAACAATAAGCAGCGCAATTGAGCTGACATATCGCTGTCGCCGCACTATCCCAGTGTACGGTACATGGCTTTGTTTAGAACCAGGTGTCGCCACAGGTTAGCTCAAAAATACACCTTTCTGTCACGTAACGGCCACATGTCGATTTGGACTCTAATAGGTTCGGGTTAGGCTGTATTTTGCTAGGACACACACAGCATCAAGAGAGATAGGGCATAATGGTAATCTTCTGGAATTGTAAAACTTTATGACTGGTACTACACTGACATCAATCAAAATTGTGCAGAGCTTCATAAAATCACGTTAAAGTAGTGTTTGTATTTTTGCGGTGAAAAATGTTATCAAGGCACCATCTATCATTATACTCCTATCATCAGCTATCCAGTCTTCTTGAAGTGCCTCTCCAATTACTGAAGGTTGTCAATCAGCTCCGAACATTTGTCTCTGTCGTTAGCGCGGCGAAACAGGTCGGCGGCACTCGCAATCCCGGTCCACTCTCTGATGTTTCGTAGCCACGACGTCTTCCTACGACCAGACTTCCTTTTGCCAGCTACTTTTCCCAGCATAATAATTTGTAGCAAGTTATATCGGTCATGTCGTAACACATGACCTAAATATGACACTTTTCTCATTTTGACGGTCTTCAAAAGCGCCCGTTTTTGTCCAATAAGTCGCAGGACTTCTTCGTTGGTCACCTTGTTGGTCCATGATATAGCCATCATGCGCCTGTAGGCCTACATCTCTAATGCTTCTATCCAGTAAAAGTCTCGTAAAAAGAGATTAGCTAGAACAAACAGACACCCAGAAATATCATTTAATAAAAATCTGTTTGTTTACGTCAGTACCGTTAATACTCTCATATACATTTAGTAAAAAACTATTAATCTCCTATTACAAACATACAATTCAATTTTATTTATATGTATAGATAAAAAGCTTATCAAAATGTGTACACTTTTCACGGGCTTTGTATAAATATGTTGTAAACTTTAGCATTAAAGTTCAATTCATATCTTGTGAGAACTACTTAGTTCAAGTAGATACATCCAACGCAGTGCATTCGTCCCGGAGTACACCTTTACATGTTTTAGCATTCTGTCGCAGTTACACAACTCTAACTCGCCGACTTCGGCCCGAATGTGTAATGCACTTTTACCCCACACTACTTTAACACTCAATGCGAAACTTGTAAAGTGAACTTTAACTAGTTGTAATAAGGATGTTATAGAGTGAATGGAGGAAGCCAGTTTTTCTTAGGAACGTGAGCGCGTTCTCAGGTATTTAGAGGGTTGTTCCGCGTTAAAGGCTTCCCTGTTGCGGCTACTTGCCTTCACTTATGTTTTAAAAAACATTCTCTATTATTTTTAATACGTCATGTAATTACTTATTTGCTCAAACTATGTGGTATATTCTGTAAGGTTTTATCAGCATCACACTGGACGTCGAGTTTCAGTTTGAAGGTTATGAAATTTAACTCTATCGTATATGTATTATGTATCAATGTATGATTGAAAGGTACGCTGGACCTTTAGTTCGACGCTGTGAAACCTTACAGAATAACGCGGCATATTGCCAACTTACATTATATTTATATAAAAATTGTGCCTGTTGTAAACAATGTTTTATATAAGAATGTATACAAATCATATTTAAACATTGTTTACTCACACGTATAAAGATTGAATAGACTTATATATAGTATAGTACATAAATACCATCATCATGCTACATCACAGGGTAGGCTAAAATAACAGATAGCGCTATCTCACCTTCAATAATTTTATTTAATTGCGATATCAAAGGATTCTAGATCAATAGAATCGTTAGGTCTTACTACATCATGACCCTAAAACACTGAAGTAAACATTTAATGCCAAGTGCATTAATATTAGGGTAAGTATATAAACATTGTAAGTGCTGCACGAATAACCTCGTTGTAATAAAAAAGGTACAATATGAAGGTAGCTAGTCATTTACGTAGTTAAATCGCGCGTCGCATACAATATGGGACACACAAGTACGCAGTTTGTGAAACAGCCCTTAGGCTAAACAAAGTAATAAACACAAAAATACGGAGAAAAATAGCAGCGAGTTAATAGGGGGGAGCATGTTCGTCATTACAAATGGTTTGGGAGAGCTCGTGACACAACCGATCGAAGATCAGTACAAACCTGATACTGCTCTTTTAAAATAAAGCCTTTAGTATAGTATGTGTTTTTGGTAATTTGCTATAAGGCAATGTATACGAATATTAGTATTAAGTTGACTTCAGTCTGAATCATTAAATGTTAATAAGCGAAACAACATTATTTTTTCACACATCGATAGTTATAATGCTTTAATACATTTTTTTTAATAATCAAAACAAGTTTTCACATACTATCATAAGATAGAGTGATGTAGTTGCAATCAACCAGAACATTTTGAGAAAATAGTTTATAATCGCGATTGTCAGATAGCGTCAGACTGATCGTCTCTTACTGAATTACACTATAAAAAAAAATAGTGAGAAGTGCTACTTTGTACTTGTGTTACTGTATGTGTGTGCTCGGTGTGAGCGGGGACTCCGCGCTGGGAGTGCTTCGCGACGGTTGATTGCTGCACATATCTCTCGCGACACCGGCCAACACACACGACACACACACTAGAAATAAACGCCGCGGAACGGTTTCATTTGTAATAATTTACTACTCCACACACTTGTGATACAGGTGCCGTAGTGAGTTATGAGCGTTTAGCGAAAACAGAGGGGGTTACAGAGCATGTAGTCGCAATTGTGCAATTGTATTAAGAGTACGTACTTGCCTATACCCCACTTCGAACATTTTGTCATTACCAACACCATTATTAATGGTAGTTTCACACAAAATCTGGTATTTCCATTTTTAAGCAATGTCCCCAAACTATACGCTACGTTATCATTATACTTTATTGCTTGTTTTCAATAACGATCTATATGGATATATATATGGCCGAAAATGATACTTTGACAGGCGCGCACACAATAGCCCCTCGTGTGTAGCTCAACGCGGCAGTCGGTAAATTATGACATTAGTCGGCGGCACGGTGAGTGAAGAGGTACGCGCAGTCGGGCATTATTAACCGCGGCTTATTACTGCGCGCGGCTCAACCACGCGTGACGCTCGCCTGGTGACGTCATAGGCCATGAAACGTCACATACGTAGCATGAGTTGTCATGGCGCATTGCTGGATATTCTGGATTGTTTCGGTTTACATACATAATAGCTTTCGCTACATTTACAATCAGTCCTCAATTCACCGCAGTAACAATGTTTATAAAATGTCAGTCAAATGTATTGATGACAGTTCCGTGAATCAATTTGTTGAAATCAAGTCGATGAATGTATATTTTCAATTTACATGCAACGTTAATGTCGACTGTGATGAGTTCAGACAACTCAAACCGACCAAAACTGAATAGTGTTTCTGGACTTTCCTTTAAAGTTGTGTGTAAGATCACACCGCTGTTCAGTTAAGCCTTACAGATGAAGCGCTGAGCAGGCCAAGCCTGACGTATAGGTTGCACCACTTCTGTTTGGGCACTGGCGTGGGGATGCATTTACTACCAGATTATCATTGCGGCTCTGGCACACTTCATTATCGTTTGATGTGTTATTCGGCGGCGTTAACCATACACGACCATTAATTACGGATAGTGTTAGTGATGCGCAATGGCGAGAGGTAAAGCGTGATTGTATCGATTGTTGCAACATCGCGATGAATAGCGGCTATTTTCAATCGTTGTCGATGGTAGTGTAGTCGCCACTCAACGCGATGCATCGCGTCGGCTGACGATCGGTTCCATTCGGCTAGATTTGGCGTGACTCGCATCAATCGTTGCATCAAAATAATCCAAAAACCTCTCGACTATTTCATTGCGAGTTGATGGTTGACTAGATGGAAATTTTGACCGAGACCAAAACATCTCGCAATCGCGCATCGCTAGATAGTGATAGTTCTCATTTCTATTATTGGATTCGTTTTCATGATTATGTGTAAGTAAGTAAGGCTATCGCTGACTTCAGTAACTGTACGTCATTTATAAAATCACAGTGTACATATTTGAGAATGCAAATTCTTTAATAGATTTAAGCCCTGGTAGGTCAGGCGTGATGAACGGCCCTAATTATCACCGGTTCAGATTCTGGCCCTCTGAATCTAAAAGAAACTCAGCCAGGGGTAAAACTTTTGTGTAAAAGTGAAAAAATAATTCAAAACATTGTATAGGAACCAAAAGTACTTCAATTGGATGAACATTCATCAAATATTCACAGCTTAATAAATAATTTTAGCCATTCAAGTCTGCCCTAGTAATTTATTTATCATATTGAAAACATTGGGATCTTAATCTGTTTGTACGGAGCATAAAGAAACCTTAATAAGTTTCATTAGAACTCATGTTCAGAGCTCGAAACGGGTTGTTTTCGCTACACAATTGGCTCGGTGCGTCACTGGCTGGTCCTGCTCTGGAGCAGGCCTGTAGACGTCTTAGAGCGTGAACCAACAATACGTCACCGAGTTACAACAATTTAACTTACTTATTGTCCTAACCTTCCTTCTTTGTCTCCAAAACAATCACATTGTTGTTAATATTTACAATGTTCTTATTGCAAATATACTTCTGTTAACCTCTTGAATGGCTCTCACAACATCTTGTATTTGAAATTTAATAAGAGAGCTAATAAAATAAACGGCGTGATTATTTTGCGTGTTCATAATAATATTTGAAAGTGGACAGATATGCCTGCTTGTTTATTACGACTATATTCAAAATATATTAGACAGATTTAAAAAAATCTTTCACCGTTAGGTAAATACGTTAACTGCAAGTAGCATCGCCTATATATATTGTCAATTGAGGTTAATTAGTGGTCTGTAATAACACGCGGGAATCGCTCAAGTTGCAAAGATAACGTAACAAAATAGTTTCCATGTAAGAGTGTATTATGCATTCTGCAAAACGATTGAGTTTCAGTACATATTCAAAAAGCGGTTCAGGTGAGATGCTCCGCCCGGTACAGTAGCGCAGCGATATATTTGACGCTGTAATCCTCTATTAGAATTCAGAGTGTCCATTCATCTACCTGTTGGAGCTACCTACAGTCTACACTGCTGGGAAATGCAGCTCGACGTAGCTAGGCGGCATTAGGGATGTGCCGCTATGAGATTGACGTTTAAATTATACCCAACGAACAGTTACTTATAGTGTCAATCCATATTGTAAAAAAATATGGAAAAGCAAGATGAAAACTTCACGATAATATTCAATTGAATATTTAATCCCCTTTGATTATTTCAGAAGTAGACATTTATAGTGGATTTATACAACTTCGGTTTTATTAAATAAACAAAATACGACGATTAAGAATCTAATCTATCATAAATCGGAGTTGACTATTATTGTGACAGTCAATGTAAAGGATAGATGTATATGACGTGTCTACATGTGTCACCGTCGCTCAATCGAATAACCATCACAATAGGAGCTAGTTGTAAGACCTATGAACAAATCTACATATACAAAATTGACATTGAAACTAGATACGAAATTGACGCCGAAGCCGAATACCAAAGCAAATTAGGTTCATCTCTATAGTAATTTGCCACCCCTCCTCCCCTCACCCCACGCTAGTGATAGTAAGACTTCGGAGTAATCTATGGCCGTGCCTAGGTTAGAGCCATGGTTCTATGTCAGCTTAGCGCAAGCATTGCGAGAGAATTTCAAGCGCTTTGCTAAAGTACTTACGGGATGGGAAGAGTCACCTCGCGGATCGTGTGGCCTGGGGGCCAACTGTCAAATACTCGCGCCTCGCTTACCTGGGTCGGATTACAACATATATTTCTTGATGATATTTTCTATTGTTTTTGAAATATGTTTCATTTATGCTTCGCTCCTACTGATCGCAGCGTGATGTTATAACACAACAATACTTTTAATAATTCACACCTTTGATTACTTAGATTAGAGCGTTCGATTAAAACAAATAAACTCTTTAGCTTAACAATAAACTTACGTGGATTAAGAACTGCGTAGCTTTGACGTTTCATTTTGTACCATCAAATTGTCAAAGTTTGTTCTTAGTTGGTAGTCTGCTACAGATCATTTATGTGTTTCGTTCACGAGATGATCGTAGTCATAAGGCTGTTTCATGTGAACGGTTTAGTACTTCGATTAGTTATTGTTTAGAAAATCAAAACGATTTCATAATTCCTTTGATGACAACAATAAAGAACTTTTAAGAAAATTAAAAAGTACTCATAAATCCCCTCGATAAGAGTCAATTTAGCTTATCACGTGCACTATTTTGGACAAAATGAGATCAGATCGTTAGCGTCATCCCTCATTTTGCCTATAACTCGCTCTAAATCGATCGTAATCAATCATTAATCGCCTCGCGACACCTATCAGGACCATATCCACACATACTGTCCTTGTCTATATCAACGTGTGTGAGAGGGATACAGTAATATGAGTATTAAGCGGTGCATTTGCGAGATAAATGTGCGAGTGCATCTCTGGGTCACACACGAGTGCGCGGCTCCTGCTATGGCTTCAAGTATGTAATCTTTTCTTCAACGTTTGTACGGTGAAGAAAAGACACGCGCTGTGTCATATCAAACGTCATGAGTTATAATTAACATCTCGTTGGTACATTACATAAATATTATTAGTAAAGTCGTCTTAGAACCTTTTTCTCCTCAAAAACCTTAATAATAATACTCAGGAATTAAAATATTTTAATAATTTTCATCTTCAACCTCATCTGTCATACCTTGGGCTAAGCACTACATTCATTCATTTTAAAGAAGTACTCAAACACATTTATTAAGTCAGCAGTTAGCTCGCCACCAGCTTAGTCTGGTTATAACAAGAAAAATCCTCTATGAAATGAGAATGACTGTATACCCGAGCTCCTCACATAATTGTAGAAGGGAGGGATGGAAGATGACGGCGATTTATAAAAGGCGGCGTAAATAAAGTGTAGTGCAAATCCAGGGGCGCTGTAAGTAGATGCAGATTCTACACCGGGTGCGAGCGGCGGGCGATCTATCACCAAGAGAACGCCCGCGCTCGGCCGGGGCCATGCAGTGAGCGGGAGCACATACGTGACCACTCCTGTCTGTCTGTCTCTACGGCACTAGAACCCGTTTAGGAGGGTCAAACGATACGTCAACATTCGTCAACTACTATTGGTATTTGTATTGGAAGATATTATCATTGACGGTATTCAAATGATTGTATATAGTGCTTAGACTTATTAGGTGAAGATTTTCGGCACAGGGCATTAGAAAGTACAAATCAATTTTAAAATATGTAAAAAAATCCTTCGATTTTATTCATGAAATATCTAAATTAAGTCGACTTAAAATAAATAGTAAGTATAACGACAAAAAAAATAAAAATGCTAATGGATTCTTTTATATGAAGTGTTCGACTAACAAGTCTAGACTCTATACACACCGCCGCTGGTACAGGAAATCTTCATCTGAAGCTGTCAAGATTTTGGATTCTACTTGATTTTATAAGGTTCGTAACAACCATTAGCGGGGTATTTGGCACACTTGGAGCCCAAATAGTCGAGACCACTGCTCGTTTCCAAAAAAGGTTCCTTCCCCGGACGCTCAAGGTGTAGAATGAACTCCTCAACGTGGTTTAAAACCAGTACAGCATCGGGCTCTTCAAGAATATAAAAGAACTGTGACTTTCAGGACAGAAATTGGTTGTTTATGGTGTTGATAGACTCGCCTGTTTCGTGGCCACCCTCGCACGGCAGAGCTTACCAAGTAGCTTTATTAAACGGCGTGTCTTTCCGCTCTATGACTGGAAGACAACTTGTCTAAACTCAGGCACCGCTCGGGGGATGAACCAGGCGTGGACAGCTCTTAATATACATATTTTCCGAAACAGTATTTGATGCAATATTATTGCCCTTATGAAAGAAATCTACCCTCTACGCTAATGTAAAAGGTTAAGAGTTTGTTTAAAATATGCTCACGCCATCCCAGAAGGGTACCCGAAGGGGTAAGCAGAGGTGTTGTAACAACACCTACATTTCACTGCATATGATCAAGTGCCAACGTGACAGAGGGTGAGTCCGCCTCAGGCACTATACACACTTCTTTGAAATACTTCTCAGACATATGCAGGTTTCCTCACGATGTTTTCCTTCACCGTAAAGCACGTGGTGTGAAATAACAGAGTTTGTTTGTTTACTTGAATTTAATTTCAGGAAATACAGATCCAATTTAAAAAAAATATATCAGTGTTAGAAAGCCAACTTATTGAAGAAGACCAATCGTGGGTTGAAGTTAGCGTTAGCAATGTAGTAGGAGGTAAATGTGAAATACATAAAGGTGACTTATAAAAGTCAATCCCAAGCATATTCATGATCGCGTAGATATAAACATTACCTCAGAGATCACGGGTACATTCTTTGCGGAAGACAGGACAAGTTCTGTTCAAATATTAACCACTGAGTATTGTTATCGTGTTTCAAAGATATGATTGTTGTCACAAAAAGAGATTTCTCGAGACAACATGAAAAATGAATGAAGCATTAAAAATTCTCGACGCCGGCCTCCATCCATCCGGGGCGGGACGTCATTTACAAGCTGTTTTTTCCCGTGACTGATTTTTGTGAATTATGTCTTGCTTGACAATTATTAGGGAACAAATTTAAACATAAAATAAAAACAACACAGGCAATGGTCTAATTAGGTATCCTCATTGAATATCCAGAGTTGCCGTACAAACCACACAATTATTTAACTACAACTGCAATGTCAGTGTTATAATTTCGCTAAATTATTTTTTTAATTCAACAAGCCCAACATTTAAGGTCAGTTGTACAAAGTAAATGTTTGACCTGCAGACTTCATACATACAAAGTGTACGCACTGGCCCCGTCTAATATTAAACCTCAAATTAAACTCGCGCACAACAGGGAAAATAAAAAAATAAGCGCGGCTGTAAAGAGGCGGGCGTCCCGCGGCCGACGCGCCGGTGGAAAAAGCTAATTTCCCGACATTACACATTCATGGGTTCTTTGTATACAAGTTGTTTGTTTCGACATGGGCCTCACCTGTAATTGCGTCAATCCCCTGAACCCTCCTACCTCCTACTGTACCTCAGATACCTCCGCTGCCTGTCACACTCAAACCACAAATATGTTGCAGCTGCTTTATAATGTTACTGGCGATCCGCCCTCGTTCATAGGTTTCCATTTTTCGATCCCATCTGTTAGTAAAACTGTATCAAGACCCGAGGCGTATTTTAAAAGAACGTTGCGTTCGAACAGACATATTAGTTTTGTATGGAAATGTATGGAAATGTCTTAGAAGTATGTGACTGATGGTACAGTGCCTACATGTGTAATGTATGTGCTAATGACTGCCCATGAGCTGCTAAATACATCAATACTGATGGAGTTATACACGACGTTATATTAACGGTGCAAGGCAGCCAAATAGTTCTAGGAATAACGTGAATACCGATTCTCAATCTTGGAATACTAGATCACCGCCGATCGGATATGACATCCATTTGGAGATACGTGAATTAAAAAAACGAATACTCTATAAGTATTAATCAAAAATAAACAAATAACTTTGCTTTGACCTTTGGTACAAATATAATATCGGTTGGTTGTGAAAATATTATAAATAGGGTTACTCCATGCTCAGTATATCTATAGCCCCAGGCTCTGATATAATGGAAGAACATTGGCCAATTATTCTTAAACATCTTCGTTTACCATTTTGTATAATTACAAAAATGTACGAAATTTATTAACATCCATCGCGAATGGATCTGAGTGATTGAATATTGAATAATTTTAGTACCTAATTTTAGCTTTTATATTTTTTTATCGACTTTTGTGCACTGGATCTGTGTCCACGGGCTTATATTATATATTTTTTTATGACTTATATTGTATTCCTCAAAATTGTAAAACATTTTTTTGGCTAAGAGTAATTACTGAGTTTCCACACGATTTGAAAGTACTTTGTTAAAAGTCTAATCAAATAAACATATTTTGAATTAGAATTTGAAAATGTACATACAGGCACGGCCATTCCAGCGTTTGAACCAATGTTCAAATCCATTCTACTACACTATTTCTGCAATAAATGCATTTTTTCTGTATCTCAGTAGAAGTCTCCTCAATTGTCTATAGAACATAATAGTGTTGACCTAAAGTGGTTGTAGCGGGAGTGAATCGACAAATCAATTGCGCCGCGGTGTGCGGTCGGCGGCGGGACAAGACAATGCTTTCATCGTGCCGCCACTTGCAGCGTGCCCCTATTACTGCACGCCTCGGGGACCACGCACACCACTACAATGGCGAACATAGTTCTGCTAACACGGACAAGGACATCAAGTGATTTCTGTTCATATTAGTTTTGTACCGATTTAAAGTAATTGTCGGCTCTTTTTGTATTATATCTATACTGAGCAGCTTGAAGAACTACGTAGGTATAGGTGTAGACAAAACCACGTTTGCCGGACACAGCTAGTTATTATTATATATGCTAAAGCTACTATCATTATAAGGTAAGTTTTGGGTATCTACTAAAATGATGAAATGTATAGCTTTCTAACTTCATGCAATGGAAGTATTGAACACATCGGTAGAAAATCACGTAATATAAAACAGAGTAGCAAGGAGAGCGCGGGTGTGCGCTGCAGTCGTCGGGGATCCGTCGCTAATGAAACTGCGTGTAACGACGTGAGGGACAAACAAGCCCGAGCAGGGCCGGCGGGGACGAGTGCAGGATAACGCCCCGACGAGATGTTGCTCACATCCAACTGAAATTTATATTATGTATATTATGGTGTACAATCTTCACAATACAATTACCGCCGTTTATTTATCTAAAAACAGGTAAACTCGAAACAAAGTCTACAGATAAAGAGTGTTTATAATATGAAATAGCTACATTAGATATCTATGTAACTTATTAAGCTCGTTTAGTTTTTATCTTATATGAAACGATTGATTATTGATTTATTAGCAATTTTTAGCGTAGCAGCGCTAAAATTCGTAGAGCACAGGATCACGGCGTAGCGAAACATGCTACGAGTCGTAGCGGTACATGCTACGCCGTAGTTATTGTTAAAGGTTAATTTCATATAAATAAGGCTCAGTTCTAAGTTACCGGCACTATATTACAACTGCTCGCCCATGTAGGTGCGAATGTCTCCGAAGCAACACACAACAGTCATTACGCGAGTCCGGCCCACGCCGCGCCGGGGATAATGGCCGGGAATTTGTATAAATTATATAAACTATCCCTCCGCGTCCCCCCCGCACCCCTCGCGGTAGCCTTTAAATCAGCCTTTACGCACATGCTGGTCACTTAAGAAATGCGTTTAATGATACTTCTTGTTTGGATAACACTTTACGTGCGCGTCGACCACACTGATCATCTATCGTGTTTATGTCATAGTAAGCTGAAGTAGTCCGTTGACCGCTTATTTTAATAATTGCAAGACTTCACCTCATGACCAACAACAAAGAAAAACCTTAGTAGATATTTTTTATATTCCAGACAAAATGTATCTAAAGACGTCTTTAAGTAAAAAGTTGGAAACAAAAGTGGCGTGAGTACTAAATTGTTCGCTTAGTTTCGTTGCTACTTACAGTCCTTAAGTATGAGCCAGGGCCACACTCGCTGGGAAAGTTACGTGTTCCTCAACTCTGCTCCTTAAGTATGAGCCAGGGCCACACTCGCTGGGAAAGTTACGTGTTCCTCAACTCTGCTCCTTAAGTATGAGCCAGGGCCACACTCGCTGGGAAAGTTACGTGTTCCTCAACTCTGCTCCTTAAGTATGAGCCAGGGCCACACTCGCTGGGAAAGTTACGTGTTCCTCAACTCTGCTCCTTAAGTATGAGCCAGGGCCACACTCGCTGGGAAAGTTACGTGTTCCTCAACTCTGCTCCTTAAGTATGAGCCAGGGCCACACTCGCTGGGAAAGTTACGTGTTCCTCAACTCTGCTCCTTTTTCGTAAAACATGATAATTTACAACGAACAAACACAGGAAAGGAAGAACAAAAATTACATAAGATATGGCAACTGAGCCAAAGAGTGAGCGAATTGTTCATAGACATAACTCTGTAGATGATAGAAGAAGGAATATTTCTGATTCAGGTTGTAAATAATTTGGCTTATTCCCAGACAACTATAAACCATACATTTGAAAAATAACCTTTAATACATTAAATCCTGCGACTTCACAACAATTAAATTTGTTGGATGTCGTGAGCATTCATTTGTATACCAAAACAAAAAGGGTGGAGGTGGTGGTAATAAAATCATGGATGCCTGGGAATAAGCCAATAATTTTATTGTTGCTAATAACATTATTATTTACTACGTAATATTTTTATTATTTATTATATTAATAATAAATAGGTAACTAAAAACTAATTACAAGTAGAAAACTTGGCCCAAATCGGTGTCTCTCGGGATCGTGCCAAGAAGGCTGGCAGCATTGCCACGTTGAATAGCAATGCTGATTCTCTGAGCGAGAAAAGCCCCAGCCCGCTTGTCACGAGAAGCTTCTACCAGACGACGTGCAACCTCTTTGAAAAGTTGATGAGCATCTGGACCCCAAGGTCCCAGAGTTTCAACCGCAAACGCAGAAAATATGTATCCTTGACCAATGCAAGCATATTTCCGGCGCTTGAGGCACTCCTGCTGAGCAGCAGCAGCACCGGCCGCCACAGCAGTGCCGGGGAGATGGGACCGAGCCAACGTATCGACACACGTGGCATCCCACACCAGCGGCCGACCCAATCTCCACGGCACCAGTGACATACCATCCGGCCTCCGGCCATCGCTGCGCGCCAAACCTACTGGTTCCAGTACAGCAGGCACCCCGGCGGTGACCAGAGCCCGGCGTATTAGGTCATTGATGGAAGAATGACGACATCGTCGACCGGCGCCACTGACGCATGACAGACCATGGTGTCCGAAGATGTCCACACTATCTCCACAGTGACACCGATGAGGGACAATACATTTTGCGCCTAAACGCAAGCAAGCACACAATCTGAATGTTGTGTCATCCAGAAGCGTACCGATGTTAAAAGATGGTAAGGCCTCAAGCCAAAGACCAGACTCCCATTTAGCTACTGCCAAGAGGCGGGCACGATCAGCAGAGATTAAACTACTTTCAAGAAGTGTATTATAATTCAGCCTGCTGATAGGCTCGTCCCATTGCCTTTGAGATTGCGGTCTTGGCGGCAAGTCAGTGTTAGGGCAAGCCATAAGCCAAGTATTTCTGGCCTCAGTTAGGAACGAAATGTACATGATGCCAGCTGAGTTTCTTTCCAATTCTTCTCAGAATGCTAGTTTCCAAACTGGTGGTTAATTCATCCATGATCATAAATGCCTAAACTATATTTTTATTTTTTTTATTTAAACATCATCTGTTATAAAGTTACTCGCTTCAGTATACCATTGTACTTTAAACTGTTTCAAATAGAGCAACAAAAGTTTTGTTATAATCATGCGGGAATAAAAATAAGAAATGTTAGTAACGCTTGTTAAACGCACAAACAAAGTCATTAGAAGAACTCGTTAAGGCCCCGGTCGCGGATTAGCATTTATATTGTCTCCGGCGAGCGACAAGCGAGCGACCGCGCCGGCTACGAGCTGGGACCTTTTTCTTTCACTTGCTGCAACACACAGAACTGAACGTTGTCACATTGTGACACTGTTGTGACAAACATGACGAACGAATACAGGAAGTTACTGAATTCGATCATCAGCATTGCGCTTGTGTGGTATTCTGCCAGGTTTCTGCGACGAACTCGACGTTGAGCTTTAGTTTCAATCATAAAAAAAATACAAATTATTTATAGACGATAAAGTTCAATTTAATATAAGTATCATTAAATGTAACGATACTTGAAGTCGAGTGCGTCTCTGAGAAACCTTACAGAATAACGCGACAGCCACGTTCAGGTTCAGGGATTTAGTCGGACAGGGAAATGAAAATGTTTGCAGTTACACGCCTGTAATGATTGGGGCACTTTTTGGCTTTGGGCGGGTTTTGGGCTTTGTGACGGTAAGCGGAGATGTAGGAGAAGTCCCAGAAGGCCATTCCTGGTCACCCCAAGTCAAAAAATCAACGATGAAGGAAAGGGGAAAAGGTGGATAATGCAAAAATGAGTAAGTCTGGAGTGGAATTGTATTTTTTTACTTCACACAGGATTCAGCTTTATGATATCGGACAGAATATTAATATTATTATATGTTACAGCACGGTGTGAGCTGGTTCCTTGGTTGCAGTGCGGTGCACCGTGCATGCGCCGGCGCGGCGGGTCGGGTGCCGACCGTTTATTTATTAATGTTTACCGCTCAACTGTGGTATTGGCGTCATAGCACTTAGTCCACAGGCAAAATTTTGTACAATATTCATGACGCTCATAAGATACTGATCAACAACTGAAAGTCCATTAACATTTATTACGCTTGTTTTTTCGAGATTTTTAACTGGAAACTATTTTTATACGTTGTGATTTTCTACTGAATGAAGTTGTATACAAACATTTTTTATTTCTCAGGCGCAGCTGGTTCTTTGACGATGTTGTGTATCACTATAAAGCTGCGGAAAGGGAGAGAAATATCATATCCTTCTTTGGTGTGTCGGGAGGCATTTTGATAACGTTTCATTTCTATTGCACATTATATCTTTTAATTATATAACATGGCCATTGTTGTGAAGTAAGGCTACTTTGAAGGCAACATAGTCCCGAGCTAGTTAGTGCTCCATTCAAATAATATTTACATAGGATTTCCTGGAATTATCCCAACTGTGTATTTAAATACAAGTTTCATCCGAGGCTGAACATAAATTAGTGTGTACTTCAGGATCCATGTTAAATAAACATGATTTTATTTTTAAATTAATAAGTATTTCAAGGAAAGCAACCTCCCCGTCTAATTAGTAGCTAATGGAGCTACACGAAGTACATTATTAGGCTTGAAACCATAAAAAAGTCGGATCATTTTTCGCTGTACTCAAATGAGCCGCGTTTAATGGAAAACAGACTTTGGAATTTTGAAAATTCGTACATCGCTAGGTTGGTTTTTGAGTGGCTGGCTCCGGCCGTCCCTGGGGGAACAATTTCTTTCAATAATTCCGCTGTAATGGTCTAAGTAAGCCAGTTAACAAGATACTCCTAGAGGCCCTCTAACAAAATTAATACAATTTTAACATTTTATTGAATGACACAGCTGTGAGCCCAATCATAATACTATATTGGGTGTCGCAATAGACAAATCATATAAAATTATTATAATGTTATAAATGTAACACATCGATAAAATTAGTATAATTGTTTTTGGGCTATCAGTCTAATCAACGAGAGCCTACGGGATCTACTAAATTTACTAAATCTACGTCAATTGTTCACCTATCATTCAAATGGTACTTTTAAAAGGTTGCCTTTTAAAATAATTGTAGTATAATGTAAATAATCAAAATCATCATCATCACCCTGGCCTTATCCCATACATTGTTGGGGTCAGCACTTGATTCAACCAGTTAGGCTTCCACTGAACTGTAACAATTGCGAAAGATGATAATTTGGGGGAGTCAACCGGGACCGTTGCCTTGACGTGCTCTTCGAGGCACGAAGGGAACTCGGGCGGTCACCCATGCAATTACTGGCTAGGGTTATGGTTTCTTAACTTCACTGAGCTCCAAAATATTGCAAAAATACGTCTGCAAGTATCTATCTCTGTCTATATCTACATAAATGAAATTGTTGCGTCTGTTCTTCTGCTTTCACTAAATTCATATGAAAGTATATACGGTACCTACTCACATAAAAAAACAATTTGAAATATTCAGATTTTCTGTCCGTCTGTCTATCTGTTTGTTAATAATAATATCCGGCTAATCTCCGAAACGTCTTGGCCGATATTAGCGGGATTTTCACTGGCATGTAGCTAATGCCAAGGAAAGTGTCCGTCAAGCTAGTAACTTGGGCTACTTTTATTAAAAAAATACATTAGGGTTCATGAAATGAAGTCTATGCGGGTGAAACTGCGGGGCACAGCTAGTATTTAATAAAGTATTAATTACAACAAGTGGATTTCAATTCGTGCGCTGTGCATGACCTGTGCAGGTCACATGTATGTAAGTAATAAATGGGAGGGCGAAAGGTCACAGGTTAAGTATTCATACGGTGTAATTGGCACAATTTGTATAATGGCTGGTTTCCGCAAACTGAATCCCCTACTAAGAGCGTTACAACTGCGCGCCCATTCGCACAACTCATTTAGTTTTAACTATTATACGCAAACTTTGGATATGGCGGTCTGGTGCTCGCACCGCTGGGTGTCACTCGCCACATTGTTTGTAAAACATTCCAGGCTTATATTAGGATGTGGGAATTAATATTTCAGAAGTGGAAATAGAAAATTATTATTATTCAATTTCAGTGCCCTGCGGTTTCACTCGCGTAGATTTTATTTAATTCCAGTGGAACACCTGTATGTATGTATGTATCCGACCCCTTTGAGCTCGATTTTGTCCTACTTTGAACGATCAGATTTAATTCAAACTTTGCACACCTTTCAAAGATGTCGATGACAATGCAATAATCCGATCAAAGCATCCGATTATCCTAATTAGACTCGCCAGGATTAATTAATTCCTTTCCGCATCCTTTGCATGCGAGTAAGAGAGATAGAGCTAGTGCGCGAACTACGCATGCGTGCAGTTCCAGACTTACTCTTTCGGGCACTAGCAATCGAACTAAATAATATATAGTTTAAATTTTTTTACTAAAGAATGAAAATAAATAATAATAAAATATTAATTAAGAATAATGTAAAAAAAATTTAATAAATATAAGTTATTAATAGTTTGAATAAGAAAAAAAATAATTTATTGTAAAAAAGCGTGGGGTGCATGGTGTTAATAGTTATGAATATATTTTAATTGACAGATATGAGAAGGATTATCATTCGATAATATGTTGAAAAGCAGCTTGAAATTTGAAAATGTGTTTTCTATGTCCGTTCAGTATATCTTTTCATATGCATTTAGTGAAAAGTTATTTTGGAATTACAAACAGACACTTCAATTTTATTTATCTTTATATATATTTACTTTTTAGATATAGATGATAAATGATTCCTAAAATGACCAATCAGGATTAAGCTCTAGAAACTTTTATTACGACGAATAAAATCTAGAAATCAATATTCGATAATTTATAAGTGTTGTATTACGAAAGTTTATTACATAGGTAAACTAAGTAACAATATTTAGTAATATAAAGCACCTGTGATAGGGCATAGCAACATTTATAATACAATGATAGTAGAGAGGGCCTAATTTTCATCTCCCTGGCCTTGTCCCATACATTGTTGGGTTCGGCACTTGATTTAACCCGATATGGCTGATCACTTAATTTTTATACGAAGCAAATACCATCTGACCTTCACAACCCCTTTAACGAGGAAATCTGTGATCTAGGTTAAACCAGTTGTCAGACTATTTTAGGCCTCCGACTGAACTGTGACGATTGCCAAAGATGACAAATTGGCAACTGTAACCGAAAGTTTAACGTGCTCTCAGAGGTACGGAGGGAACTTGGGCGGTCACCCATCCAATTACTGGTTTGGGTTAGGATTGCTTAACTTCGCTGATCAAATGATATGCGCAGTAGTCACTTTGGCACGAGGTCCGCTTACAGGAACTAATTGTGTTACAATATAATTCTAACTTTTTTTACTAAAGTATAAATATACCTTTAAATCTGTTATTATTTAGATCGGTTGGTCCGTAAAAAAGGTATTATCCTGTCGGGGGAACAGATTTATTTTTAACTGTCTTCCGAGAGTTCTTCAAGAACAGGTCTTGCCCTCTTTTATGTCTGTCACTGTGATTATTCGTTAGCATAAACCCAAAGACAATATTTTTCTGTATCTATGGATGGTTTATCCATAGATATAGAAAAATAGCATACAATAAAACCTATTTTAATCTAATCTCAGTGAGGTAGTGATAGTACCTCGCTGTTAGCTAATCCCCTGACTGAGGTAAGAACCAGCTCGACGGTCACCAGACATATTGCCCAAGCGTTTACACAGCTCATACGTGAGAATGATTAACTACCGGTTACCCTGTCTATGATCAACCCCTTACATTCTTAAATCTATAATTTTATAATAATTTGTGTATCATTACTACTTCGAAATAATACCTGACATTAAGTAAATTGTGGGTATAAATGCGAAACGCTTCACGTAATTTGCAAATTACGTAAGAACCTGATCGTATTCATAATTCAAGCCAATTGTGGAGTAAATTACATTTTGATTGACAGCAAAATGTACTCTCATTTATGAAATAAGCTTTAAGAACTGGGATCCCGGCGCACTCAATCAAAACACTTGGCTGTGAGTGTTGCGTCGTTATTCAAGTATGAAGATAGTATCGCTGTGTGTCATTATAGGCAGTGCACTCGCACTACACCCCGCTGTGTCCAACTTGGTGATTGATTATTATCTCTACAAACATGTCAAATTCGTGTGCTATTTCTCATGCGGTGAAACATATCGTTAGTATACCTGTTTATTATATGTTACTGAACACAACGCTAAAATAAGTCTAGCCAAATGGTGCTCATTTAAATGGGTCACAATTATTTATTTATTTACTAATAACCTCTTTACAGTATTTTCTACTAATGCGATGTTACAGGCCTTAATGATAAATGTATAATTAAAATTAGAATTAGCAATAAATATAATTAAAACAAACTAACTGTATTCAAAAGTAAACTATTATAAAATATACTTAGATATCTATCTAACTTAATACATATTTATGTGGATAAATCTAAATACTTTTGAGCACACTCTGCGAGTTTTGGCAGGCTCTGGTGAAAGATGTCGATATTGGTAGACATGGCGTTTATCAAACGAATGGCGCGCGAGATGGGAGCATATTTAAGCAGATTAGTAGTTGGTGACGGTATTGCAAGTGTGGCGGGTCGGCGACGACTGGTGGTCGGCGCGCACAGGTGTAACTCCGCGAGAGCTTCGGGGTGGTGCACCTGGCCGCGCGCTACCCTCACCACGTACACTATCAGCGCCACTTCTCGCCTCACTGCCAATCTGAAGAAAGGGCGGCGTACTAATATATGGACACAATACATATCATCATATATTACATATTATAGTCATGCAGAGACACAGTATGTATCACTATAAAGTGTATTATTTTATATACTGTGCCTCTATAAAAACAATCGTATTTCGGGTCTAATTTTAAAATTACTAATAATTTTTTTTATTATTTCATTTGATTAATTTTGAATTTTCAGAGAGCAAAACATTAGCCTTCCAATTAATATCTCATGATATAAGAGTGTCAGTGAAGGATATAGGTATTGAAGAGGAGGTAGACTTGGAGAGGCTCCTCTATCAGTGGAATGTAGACGTCGGGGTCCTACTGGATGGCTCCTGTGACAGAGCTCATGCTGTTATGGACAAGGTAATCTACTTAGAACACCGAGGAATTAAGTACGAAATGCTGGGCATACGTCTCTCTGATTGGCGAGCATAGCCTTCAGCTCTCTATCTACGTCTTTTTTTCATGTCGCTAGCATTAATTAAGTAATACCCTGTGTAAGACAAAGCCTGGTCCTTGAATAAATAAAGGTCCTCGAATGAACTGACCTTCTAACTCTTCGAAGATATGAAGATATTGTTGCTAACACGTTATTATGCTCCGGCATTGCGTTAATACTTGATTGTGTTATAATTAATTATACTTAATTAGTTCCTTTATTCGTATTCAGTATATCGTGTGTGTACAATGCAGGCATCATCGTCCAAGCTGCTGGATTCGTCTCACGCGTGGCTAATATTGCTCGCCCTAGCGGACAATGCGACAATGATCAACCATCTAGAACATTTGAATCTGAGCATTGATGCGGACATCGTGGTCGCCAACACCTCTGATTACGGTAATTACGGCAGATCTAGTACGTAATGTCTATTCTAACGTTATTCGCTACCGATATAGGTGGATTTAATTATCATGAGGGATTGACTGCAACTGCTGGCACAACATTTTATACAATTTTAAAATGAGCAAATCTTAGGCTAGAATGAAGTTTTGCTGTACGTATCGTAGGCGGTAGCGAATAATATTCAAATCTTAAGAGACCTCAGGGAGTAAAATGGTTAAGAGTAAGTACTTTGAATAGGTAAGTAAAATCTCAAAGCCTAATTTCCGAACCGCTAGTTGGATGCTGATAAGCAATAATGTGTCAACCCACAAAAAGTCAAATTCAAAGGTTTTGATATATTTTGATAATGCATCACGTATTTAACATTCTAAAAAAGTGTTTCATGTCATCTGAAACATAAAAGTACGTAAAAAATGGATTTATGTCATAAAACAAATCTTAAATCACGTGTACAATCATCTTAAGACGCCATTTTCTCAAAACCAAGTTTATGCGGGTTGACACATTATTGCTTATCTGCATCCAGTTATATTATATTCTATTCTAGGCACAAGGGTCTAAGCTGAACAATAATTATTACTTTTGGTTAATTCACCTCATTTGGTGTGTCTCCTTGTATGTAATGAGGTGGTTGCTGGAACAGAGGAATAATTTGATTTAATTGGTTTCAGGTGATCAACATTATCAACTCACCGATGTCTACAACTATGGAAAAATCCAAGGCAATGATTTGGAACTACAGTCTCTAGGAATATGGCGCAACGATACTGGTAGGTTCAAGTGTGCGAAGGTAATAATATCTTTGTTTGAGTGAATCGACTTCATTTTAATTATTATTTAATTGCAGGGTTACAGGTTTATTTGAAAGGCTTTAAGTATTACCACAGATGGGACTTTCACAACCTAACCTTACGAGCCGTGACAGTAGTAAGTATTAAGATATAATAAATTGAGTGTTAGGGTAATCACTACCTATACCAAACTGAATTATTTGAGTTAAAAGTTGAACGAGATTTTCTTCCATAAATATGTACGAAGCATTTGATTATTTTTTATACTATAAAAGGGCAAACAATCAAAAATCCCAAATTGTAAATGGATACCGTAGTCAGTAGAATCTTTCAATGATAGTGGAGGCCTATTCAAACGCGAGCGTGATTCGCTAACACTGTGTATAGAGGTAAATACCTTCCACCGGGTTTGGTAAGTTCCGCGGCTAGAGTGGAATTTTGCAGGTACATTATAGGTTACTACCTATAATGTACCTGCAAAATTCCACTATATATATAACGCTCACTGAATAGGCCTTCATATCTAAAATCACAGCTAATATATTCTGTCCAGATGCGAGAGAAGCCAGTGGTATTCAGTCCAGACTTGCTGACGGAGATGCAGTTCACGCCAGGAGTCGCCGTCATGACCAAAATCACCTCACAGTTGCTTAACCTGCTCAAAGAACGACATAACTTCAGGTTATTTAGCGCTTGTTATTTTAATCTTTTAATGTTCACATAAAAATTATTACACCGATATGCAATATTGTACGTTGTACTTGGTTGAAGTACATAGGCATGTGTTTAGAAAAATGCTGTTTCAACTTAAGAAGATGTGAGCTGTTAATGATTTACTTTGTGTTGAGCAGATTTAATTACACGTTAGCTGAGCGTTGGATAGGAGAACCGGCAAGAAATTCCACTTTAGTAAGTTACGTCATAATGATCACGACAGCTCTATTTCAATCAAGCTAAGTTTTAAAGACATTTGTCCTCATCAGGCTGTCACCAACTCCCTGTTCTGGGGCGAGCAAGACATCTCTAGCACCTGCGCCCGGATATTCCCGCACTGGCTCGAGTGGGTTGACGTCTGCTTCCCACCTACATCTAGCCTTCAGTAAGTTAATATCCTTTATTTAATGAACGAAAAGTACCAAATTTCACAATTGGTAGGAATTTAAAATACAATTTGAAATCGAGGTCTTCCGAGTGCCTTACTTTGCCTCTTATTGCTTTAATAGTTTGGTTGTTTCATAGTGGCAGACTTATAAATATACCTCTGTCTCATCATCAGCAATAAGTCTCAACCATTCCATATTTCTTCTATGCATTATTTTAAATTCTTCTGACGACACTATACAATTTATGACCCACAAAGAATACATTTTAAAAAAGGATGAAATAGGGTTGCCAAATAAACAAATGGTCTCTTCGAAGAACAAAGTTCTACTACCTGATCTCGAGCAAGGGAGTGGGATCGTACGAGAACCGGTTCCTGACGCCGATGTCTCCGGGCGTGTGGTGGAGCGTGGTGGTGACGACGCTGGTGTGCGCCGTGGTACTCGCCGCCGCCGCTGTGATCGAGGCCAAGGCACAGCCTGGACAGTACGCCTTCTTTAGCGTATTTGCTGCTATTTGCCAACAAGGTACGAGGCATATTCATGAAATACTTCTTTTACTCCGTTAGTGAGATGATGACTTCAAAGGATTTATTATTATATTTAACATGTGTGATGTACTTTCCAGAATATGAAGATGGGCTACCGTCAATGAATGAATCTATATCGGGGCAAGGTACGATATCTATACATGTAAAATGAATCTATATCGGGGCAAGGTACGATATCTATACATGTAAAATGTTAAGTTTGACTGGTATATCAACGCACAGCCTAAACCATCCTTGATAATTGGTAAGTGTGTTTTTTGTGAGGTATACACCAAAAGGGTTCACCGTAATTTCACCATTAAGGGCGAATTGGCGGGTTGTTTTTCTGTGAAACTTGCAATTTGCTGTGTCGAATACCTCAATGCGGGGGAAGCCAGTTTCATAAGATTATTCCATTCGGTTAAACTAAGACATTTGCCAGCTTGAAATCACCAAAAGTGTTTCAAGTAATCTGTGTTGTTCAGGTCGGCGGTTCACCCTCCTAGTAGTGGGTCTGACCAGCATGTTGCTGTACAACTACTACACGAGCAGCGTGGTGTCCTGGCTGCTGAACGCGGCTGCTCCCAGCATCGGCACCATGGATGGCCTCATCGCCAGCAACCTTGAGCTCATTTTTGAAGATATTGGCTACACGAGGGGGTGGCTTGAAGTAAGGAGGTCTTTACTTCATCACTATTAATTGATCTATGGGAATGGTTTCTTACAGTATGTACATAGAACACCCAAATACAGCGAAAATGATGCATAACAAAACAAATAAAGAGATAAATCAGTGTTTGAGTTCAATAAATAACACGAGACATTCGAATGCAAAGCTCACTGAATGCAAATGGACATTTACGAAAATATAAAATGTGAGCGCAAATCGTGCGGAATGAATCCTGAGCCACCATCACGAACCAACCGCCGTTATGAAACTATATTCAAATAATAATGTCTACATTTAACAACATCATTATAATTCAAATATGTCACATTGTGCACCTTTCAAAATATATATAGCTTTTGGTAAAGTTGCTGTGTCAGTCAAACATAATATAAGACAACTATAGTTCTCTTTTATCTTATGATATCTAATAATATTACTAATTGTTGCGCAGAGCCCCGGGTTTTTCTACTACAGTGGTTTCAAGAACCCTAAGGAAGACGAGCTGAGAGAGAAGAAGGTGACCAAAGCGAAGAGGACCATGGCTCCGTTGCAGCCTGTCCATGTCGGCCTAGACCTTGTGAGGACTGGTGGTACGGAGATCTATCCAATATAAGGGGCCTTATTATGAGCAATTGTTGTTACTGTAAGGCACTTGTAAACGTCGAAAAATTTACAAGCTGTTCGGAAACAAGTCTTCTGAAGGTGCCCCAAAAGTGCTCCGCGCATCTGTAGCTGCTCAGATGGAGTAGATACACGCTTCTCGACAAGAAAGATTAGTTTAGCGAACTCGCGCTTTGGCGTGTCTTTAGACAACACCGATTTGAGCGCTGAGGAGCGCCCACATTTATACGCTCCAGAAACGTTGCCGTCCATAATATGGAACAATTACAGGTTTGTAGTGCATATTCAGCTGAAATGACTTGTGGAATGTATTCATCCGTTTGTACAGGGTACGCGTACCACACCGAACCGTACATGGCAAGCGAGGTGATCGGGCGCACGTATCGCGAGGAGGAGCTATGCAGCCTGGGCGCGCTGCAGGTGATGCGGCCCGCGCACGTCTACATCATGAGCCAGCGGCGCAGCCCCTACAGACACTTCTTCAACTGGAGGTCACTACAATCATTATACTTACCTTCACGATCGTGAGGACGTACCGCGAGACCTTATTAAGGGTCTTCAAGGGAATGGTTTGCGGGCCACCTACGATCATTTGTGAAGGGCGTATAATTTAAATGATATAATTAGTAGGTATAAATAACTTCTTATTTTTGCTTCGTTTTGGTACCATACAATTAAACCCCAAAACTGGTGTGGTGGACAAACTTAGGTAAACCTACATAAATATCGCATGTTTTCCTCACGAGTTTTTTCCCAATTCTAATGCACGATATATAAAAAAAATCTCTGAAAATTCTAATGTTGGACTTGGAGTTCTTGCGTGCGGTATTTGAGGTTAAATTGTCACAAATTGTTAAATTGTAAAACAGTAGGCTGAGGTAAGCCACGCGAACTTCAATATCTGCTCAGTAGCATAGGGTTAATATATTCCCAGTTTAATGCGCCTGCTGGAGCGTGGTCATCTGAGGGCAAGTCAGGGGCGATTCAGGGGCGATATTCCTGGCTGCCCGGGGCGTCAACCGCGGGCGCTCGCGCTGGGCCAGGCAGCCCCGGCTTTCTTACTGCTACTAGAATCTGTGGTCATCTCTATCGCAATCTTGATTTTGGAAGTGGCTTATTACAGGTAAACTATTACAAACCACTAAAGGTTTTTAATTGTAGAATTGTAATGGTACTTTATTTTCATATCAATGTTCATCTTCTATTATCATAAAGACCTAAAAATCAACACATAAAAGTGAATGAGAAATTTCGTTGAATAAATATTTTTAAGGACGAGGACTTCATTATGTATTTTAACTGCAAGCTTAAATAATTTTCATTCTCTGCCAATTAAAAAGTTAAGAAAAAAAATCTTCTAAAATGAGTTGAAATAAAATACCTTATAAGTATCATACATAATAGTAGTGTAGCCACGTCGCACCGTACCAACGTTACCGTAGCATGCGGTTGCACCACATTTATTGCTGGAATTTTATTTTCTTTTCCAAGCTGTAAATGGTTGTGCATTGTTGAACCAACAATAGTTCTTTCGAAATCTGCAGTCCGAAGTACTTAAGCCAGAATTAACTACCTTGTAATTTACTGTTCCAAGTAAATGATGTTCTTGAAAATGTATACAATAATGTATTTGAGAAATAACTTTCAGAAAGACTTTACACTCTTATTGAGGTCATAGGGTTGAGGAGTTCTGATTTTCGCAACCCCTTTGACGTGGAAAATTTGTGTTCTAGGTTAATCCAGACTATTTTAGGCCTCCGACTGACCCGTAGCGATTGCCAAAGTTGATAAATTGGCAACCGAACACGGTGGAAACCTCTGCGGTCACCCAAGTACTGGCTAGCCTTAGGGTTGCTTAACTTCGCTGATCAAATGATATGCGCAATAGCAACTGTGCCACGAGCTCCTCGTTGAAACATTTTTTAATAGCATTTTAACTTCAATTAATTCGTCAGTAAAAATGTTGACTACATACAATAGCAAAATAATGTTTTACAACAATATTTGTCATATATCTTATCTGTGTATTGAGGTTATCAAATAAACAACTGATCGTTCGCTTCACCCTAAAAATCACCGCTCAATTTCAGGTCGCGGGTAAAGGATCGCTCGAGCGCGCGATAAAGACGTCAATCCATCGCACATAACACGCATTATCTTTACTTTAGGTAATTGGGGAACATAAAAAAACAATAAAGCGGGGCGTGGAGGGAGCGTGCCGCCCTCCACGCGTGTATAAATCGCGCGTTATAAACGACGCGATCAATTCTTGTTTGCTCCCGGAGTTGGCCGCTTCACGCTGCACTGACGTCTTATGATTGTACTCACTAGATAATATGGACTTATTACACTATTTATAATGATGTTTTGTTTTGATGAAATCTACAAGATTCTTCGTTGAGTTTCAGAAGGCAAGTTTCCGGACCGAAAACTAATTCAACTTTAAATTTCCGATATTTTTTAGGACATTTTTGACGCAATTTATATAAGCACAGCTTGTACTTTGAGTCAATTTTGGGAGACTTCAATCAAAAATCAATTTAATCAATCAAGGGTTGAATGTCGTGCAGAGTGTCATAATACCAATGTATTATATGTATTTGAAATAAATGTATGTTTACAGCCTAAAAATTGTTTTTTTTCGCGACGACTTAGTCTTAGGTACACCATATTCGTACAGCAATGTTAATAAAGCCATTATGAAAGACACATCGAGTCGTGCCCGAGTCGCGATGTCTTTGCATTTGCATACAGATGGAAGTGTCACTCCGATATTATATAACATGCTTTAAAAACACCACCGTGTTAATATTGTTCTTATTATTGGCGCCGTAAGGTCGCAATTACATTTGAATGTTCTAGAGGACGGTGCCGGTTCTTTATTGTTATTTTATTCTTTGCTAAGACACGAGGAGGGCGATTTAAGTGGATTATTGAATGTACCCAGATTGCAAAAGGTAAGGTTATAAAATCCAACTGAAAAGACTTGTATTAATTCACACTACAGTTATAAATATTGTTGTTCGCCGCGTATTCCATATTGAAATTGATTGAACTTTACACTACATCTGAAAAATACACGCATATCAAGAATGTGAGCTACTCGTGTGTTTTTGATCCTGCGGTGAGTTTTAGGTCGCTTGTGCTTCCTGGGGAGGAGTGGAGTCGCTGTGCTAGATTATTTTGGGAGCTAATTGTTTATGAGGAGGACAATGGGTGATAACACTCTGGTGATGGTCATGTTCATAGGCGACCGCTTACCATAGATGGACTGTACACATGTTTACCACATTGTTGTATAAAAAATAACAGCGATTGCGGGTTTGTTACTATTGACAGCAGATTTGACAGGCAGTTCACGAGTTTTGCACCGATTTCATAATCTATACTCGCTAGCGACACAATATTTGTATGAGATATTTTAGTTCTTCACATCACCGCTGGGAGCTGCTGTACGATATCAATCGCAATGGTTGGTATTAGCGTCATACTTGTGAACAAGTGCTGCTTGTGGCGACTGGTCATCTGAAGCTTATATAAGTACTAGACTCTAAATTAACGTTAGTTTTTATTGACTTATTTTGTGCATTGGAACGGTGTCTTACATTTCTTAAGTTTGTATTTTGTATTTTTAAATTTGTATAATATTTTTGAAAAGAGTAATTACCGCGTTTCTTGTCAGGTTCTTCAAAAAGCAACCTTCTGAACCAAGCGGTAGCATGTATAATTATGTCATTCTGGCGATTTCAAAGTTTTTGAGTTTGAGTTTGAGTATCATACAAATATCTGGCGGAGAAGCTAACAAGGATAGATTAGGAAAACGGTGGCGAACTCGTGATAGGAATAGTGTGTGACAGTGAAAGACGAATTCAGGTCATATACATCTGTCTCGTAAGTGTTATACTATCATTGCAATAAGAGGTCATGGTACGGCCCCAGATACCTGTACAATGGGTGTCCCTCATGCGTTGCTGAGTTTGTATTCGGTGGAGTTGTAGAGCAGATATAACTCTGGCCTAAGCATCTTAAGAATTTCTATTTGCGAATGACAACGTTGAGGATGAGGGCAATATTCTCTCTGTATAATAGGCACAAAGCGAAGTACCAAAGTGTGGTTAATTTGGTTCCCACGTTCCATTCGCCACGTGCAGATATGAAAGCAAATATTTCCTCATCAGTGATTGGTGGGAGCCGCCGCCTGCGTCGCTAATACACTCCGCGCTGAAAGAACCGCTGTATTAATTCAGCATTAGTGTAAGTTTTGATAGGTAATTGGAAATGGTTCGACGTAGGAAACTCCATATTGGATTCCTATTATATTTGGACACAGTGTAGTTAATACAGCTATTGTAGTGAATGTAGATAATATTATATATTGATTTGAAAAAATACTATTTACTTGTGGCATGGGTCGGCTTATATCTCGAAAACGGCTCCATCAAATTTCATGAAATTTTGTGAATAGGGGGTTATCAGGGGCAAACAATGTATCTAGCTAGGTTTCATCTTCAGACAACATCGTTTTAACCATGTTATCAGGTAATTAAAAATTGCTACATTACAATAATACGAAGGTAAATTGCGCCGACATCTGTCAAGTTACGATAGCTCAGACGTGAGGCTACCAGCCTATCGGATAACAAAATTAGACTATGCACCGGTTCGGATTTTTTCTGTTTTATTTTATATTTTATGTTTTATGAGAAGACGTCAATTTGTTTTCTTTTATGGGAAAAGTTTAGTTTATTGTCAGTAAAATAAACCACGTCAACCAGGTTCGTTTTAATACAAGCCGGCCAAGTGCAAATATGATTCGGGTATTTTGTGTTCCTTTTAGTATTAACAAACATAATAATACAAATGATGTAATGCTACATGCATTATACTAAAAAGATAGCACTAACATTTATATAAAAAAAAATCCTGTCTTAATTTAGTTATATGTATATTTTAAGGAATCTTATTTTTTCACAAAAGCGCCTGATGCTCTTCTTCTCGTTACACAGTAATGGTAAGTACTTTGGAATGTCGAACTGTTTGTACAGGGGGCGAAATGATCGTTTAAGTAGCACTTATTAAGAACTTCTTAGCTTTGACGTTTAATTCACGGTACCAACATGAAATACTGCTTAAATTGATGATCGTGAGCCCTTTGTTCATTATACAACGCTGTAAGTGTCGAAGCTGCCTCTAAGCTGTGTATTTGTGCAGCAATATTGAGATGTGGTAATGAAAATATTAATCTAGTCGGTTAATTGGAAATTGATTGGAACGTAAATTATATGTAAAGCTTTATCTAGCGAGAGATTCAATGTGTTTGTACTGAGAGCTCTCAACTACTGTAAAAGTGTGATGTGATGTGAAAAATATTGGATGTATTCTATTAATTATGCATTTATTGTTTTCTGTCAACTCTTTGTACATTTTATCAAGACCATATGAAATTATGACGAAAATATTTACTAGCATATTAATATCTATATAGATAAATAAAACTGAAGTGTCTGTTTGTTATTTAAAATTTACACCTTTTGACTAAATGCATATGAAGGTATACACGATACTGACATAGAAAAGCATTTTTTTTCATTTTTCAGTTTGTCTGTTTGATTTGGCTTATCTCCGAAAAGGCTGGACCAATTTTAACGGGACTTTCACTGGCTGACAGTTCATGTTACAAGAAATAACTTTCGGAGGATTCCGCGGGTCACCCATAAAATTAAGTCTATGAAGGTGAAACCGCGGGGCACAGCTAGTAAAAATATAAATCAGTACGAATAACGCCACTGACCGCATATGACGATGATTCCAGATGTTGATTTACAAGTGTTTGTACGACATGTACGAGTAATAGCCAAGAGGAATTTATGCAAAGTGATTTCGTAGAATATGTCATTATTATTTATGCATAGCGAGATTGTATAATTATCATTTATCAGTATAATGCTATCAACATGCCATGATCTAAATTATTATAATATGAAAAGATCGAGCCGTGGTGGCAGTGGAGTTTGAGCACTCTCCTGCTACGCAAGCGACGCAAGTTCGAATCCTAGCGAGGCCTGTACGAATGAGTTTATCTAAAATTTTCAAATCACGTGCTTTACGGTGAAGGTAAACTTCGTGACGAAACCTGCAAAAGTCAGAGAAGTAATACAAAAGGACCTATGTGTGCATGAGACGGCGATAGACTCACCATCTGTCATTTTGGCACTTCGGTGAAAAGTGGGTATTGTTATTACAACACCTCTGCCTTCCCTCTCAGGGGAATACAGGCGTGAGTATATGTATGAAAAGATATTGGAGGGTTTTTGTTTGAACCGATTTTAAAAGGAGTAGGAAGGAGTTAGATGCCTTATGGTTTACACCAAACAAAAAAAATTGCGGAGCGAAATGCGGTGTTTTTCTTAAATTCACCGAAAAAATCGAATCACAGAAGTGCCAATGAGGAATGAGGAAAAACGAAAGGGGACGACGTTTTTCTTAAAAACGAGTCAATTTACTTTCAGTGTCTCTAGCTCGACTCTTCTTGCTTCTGTCTTTATGCCGAGTTGACAACTAGACATATGTTATATACGTAGGTCGTATACCATCCGGGAGAAACTTGGTATACATGTTTCAAAGTGCAGTGAAACAAGTGCGCTTTATTTGCGAGACGCTGCAATTGAAATGTTTTATTATTGACAAATGCACGTCTACACTACGGCGCGTAGTGTGTACCGGGACTGGACGGACACTGGACTCGATATTGACAATGGTTTTATGACGACGATAAAAATTTTACGCTCTCCCGCCGTTATAAAATGCATGTTCCGAAAGTAATGGATATTTAAACTGATTCCACTGAGATAGTTTCCCAAGCTGTTCTTTACACTCGCGATCATAAAAAATATATTATTTATTTATTGCTTTTTGATGGGACTGAGTTCATGGAACTGGGTTTCCGTGGCTTCGCAGATCGCATCAAAATTTCCATAATTTTTTTAGATAATTAATTTTCATTCCACATATGTTGCACTGTTTATAGCATTTTTTATTCAACTAATGAAGATTGGCTACTAGTTCCGAATATTGTTTGCCGTGGAACATCACCGCAGCGCTATTGATTCAGGTCCATTCGTGAATGTTCCTGAACCAGGATTTGTTTCTGCCAACTGCCAACTCTTTGTCTGCTGGGTATTTTGCCCAACATGATGAGTTGGAGTACCTCGTATTACTCGTGACGAAAGATATCCGAGATAAGCAACCTTTATCAGCTGTCTATTATATTCTATGATAATCTGCATACGTTTGTGTTCTAGACCAACTCTCCGTAAGAATTGCACACTGATAAGTTTTAGTTCAGGTAACGTAGGAGGTAGAAAAAATATGCTCACGCCATCCCCGAAGGATCCCCAAAGGTGTATGCAGGGATTTTGTAACAACAACATCAATATTTCACCGAATATGATTAAGTGCTATCGTGACAGAGGGTGTGTTCATCGGCATTATACATACGTCTTTTAATTACTTCTCAGACACATGCAGATTTCCTCACGATGTTTCCTTCGCCATAAACCCTGTGGGGTGAATTTACTGCACTTAAGATTTTAGAAAAACTCATTAGTGCAGGCCACCACGTAGTGACGTAGAATAGAACAATTATTTTCGCACCCATGTTCTTTAGCTCACGAGAGTCGCTTCAGGTCAAGAATAGCCTGTCCAGCGTACTTGTGTAATAGTAGGTTAGTGAAATAATTTCTTTTTGTGTACGTGCATAAAATATTTCTCGTTCAGTTCATAACAGAGATTGTTGAAGTGGAGCGATCGTCGATTATGTATGCGTGGCGGCGGCCATCACTCAGCGGCGGGTTCAACTGTCAAACGTGTGAATTAATATACAACTACCGGCAAAGCGGCTGTCATAAATCTCCATCTTAAAGCTAGCGACTGTGTGCTTCGTGGAACTTACTTTACTGTGTCTCTAACATTCTCTTATTGTCATTATAACTCAACGGCTTGGCAGTAACATTATTAAGCGTTAAATGTAATAAGGTCTTAGATTGCGTTTTTATTTGATAATATATTCAAAATTCAAGTATAAGATTAATTTATTTGCCTAAACACGAGTGACAATATTGGTGATAGATAGATAGTACTAATAAAGAGATATTGTGGTCAGTACTTGTGTAACAAATGAAACAAATTTGACGTAAAATTGAAAAAACTTTGCACAAAAAGAATGAAATCACCAAATGCCAATCAAGAAATCATTGACACTGTAGAAACATTTTTTAGTTAGTAATATTTTAAGGCCCTTCTTATATAATGCAACATTTAGTTCCTTGATGGCTTGTTGTTATATATTTTTGGAGCCATTGAAAAACTGCATTTGTGTACAAGCGCTGTGTCAACTTAATTATACTTAATCTGTATATGTCCCGTCGTCACTTGAATTCCCAAGTTTAGGCTACTATAACTTACTAAATATTAAGTTAGAGACTTTTTACAAACTACTCAAAAAGCGACTCCAACAAAAGAGAAGGTTCTCAATACAGCCTCGTTTTTTTTCAAAATAAAAATTTGTAATTTTACTCTAGCTAGGTTAATTAACATTGAAACAAATACCAATTCTTAACACATTGCGTAGTTGATTTGAAGAACAAAAGGATGGTATAAGTCGACCGCATGCAAACAAGCAGTGAACGCGGCGATAAAACAAAACACCGCGCTAGCTCTGCCATAAATCAAACGGGCGCGAGTGTAGACCTCAGCACATTAAAAGTTGAGCGGAACTGTGCTCAGTTGAACTCGCATCAGATTTTCACTTTGTTGGGATTTTATTCGGGACTCACACCCTATCTGATGGCTGTCGCCTGCGATGCAATGTGCACGAACCAGCGGGAATACTTTATAGCATTTGTGATGACGAAGATTAATCGTATACATGCCAATGTTAAGTGGGTTCGTGGACATATTTGTTTGAACTGTAAGGATCATTTTTATTGACTTTCCATTATAATTATAAAATGATCTCCACTGTGCAATATTTATTTATTTTAGAAACATTTTGTTAACGCTCAATAGTCATTAAATTAGGTAGCCTAGAAGCAAATAGTTATTACAAGGAATCTTTGTGGTCTTATTCAAATCCCACCCGGAATAATAAAGTAATAGCCGCTTATCAAGAGTCTAAGTAAACTGTATACTTATAACTTGTACCTCGGTCGTGCGTACATTGATCTCTGTTCCCAGAAAGGGTTCACTTCTAAGCCTTCTATGGGGCAGCGTGAGGGCTTTGTGAGATAAGACTTGTTTGGCTCGATCTCTCACAAAAACGTTATGTTATCGATTTAATCATCGGCAACCTTTATACAGATTTTTTGGGACCCGAGTTGAAAGATAAGAGGGACCTTAGTAGGCTTATAAGTCGCTCAGTCATCGCGGCGATATTACCTTTAATAGCTGGAAGGGGCCCATCTTTATCGATACTCTGTATTTTGATTTTATTATACCATTTAGTGTTTAGTTTGAACGAGATAGGTGTTGCGACAAGAGTAAAGCTATCTGGTTTGTCTCTTCTAGCCGTTTATAACTCTGCAGGATATTTCTAGTTATTAATCTAGCTCTGATTGTGAGCTTTGTATTCTGGGAAATTTGATTAATCTAAACTTTAATTTAATCTTGGTGTAATAAAATATAATAACACTTTATCCGTTTATTTCGAACACCTACATTAATTATAGCACCAATTCAAAAACATATCCTTTATACTCTAACAGCTTTACACAATTCAGTGTTACTAACGTATTAAAGCTCGATATTATACAGAAAATATAAGCAATATTTAAAAAATATATCATAAATATAAAACACGATACACTGACAAAATGATTTTAAGAATCTCAGAAATATTACAAGGGCCAAATGATGCCTTATTAAATAATATATTAATAATGCATGTAGTAATCCCATCCAAAAAGGTTGCGCAGTCCCGCGCCAAGCTCCACAATAGTAAGTAATGTAACAACGTGACATTAACAAAAGTCACATTATTTAATTAAAAAAGGTTCATGACGCGTATACGCGTGCGACAAACGTGAAGCGCGAAAATATATTATCGCCCTCATTAAAATACAAAAGGCGCGTTTGGAATGAATGTGAGCCGAAGTACGTCATGTATTATGCATCAGCCACCGAGGTGTCTAAATTAAATTCGGGCATGCAAATGTCAGTCAAAAGTGGCAAGTGGCGAAATTACGGCACTTTCTCAAACCAAATCCGGAGGCTTCATACGGCGATATTTACTGGGACTTCAATTTAACAAACGCTACCGTTCATCCGCCCACTTCTCAACTTATATTTTAAATGCAAATGTGTTTTTAATGGATTATATCCAGCTAATATATTTACAGGTTGAGCGAGAGCACCGCCATTTTGTACTGGGGGCCAGCCATCGGTTTAAGCAGAGCGTGTTAAGAACTTCAGAGCTTTGACGTTCCATTTTTGTACCATCAATTCAAACTTCGGAGCTCAGAAGTTCTTAATTAGTGCTGCTTAAACGATGATGATTGGTCCCCTGTTCAGAATATTATCTACTAACAATATTGAACATACATCCATAATGCTCACGCCTGTATATCGGAAAGGGGTAGGCAGAGGTGGACCTATAGATGGCAAATTTTATACGCCATATATAAAGTGCCATGTCAATTGGGGGCGAGTCTATTGTCATTAATTAGACGCCAATTCAGATTTCTGGCTGCTACGAGGAAATATTTTATGCAACATGTACTATAAATACGCCTATATTTTTTCAGGCATCATTTTATGTGAGCCCTAATGAGTGGTGTCAGCCAGCCTTACGTCTATGCTTATCTGCAAAGCTAATGGTCCACGGGTTCGATCCAAGTATATTATATTCCTACTTTAGCTGTTGAATGTAGCTCGTTTTAAGTATTGGTACAGTTACGTGGAATTCATAAAATCACATTTTAGTACAACTTTTAAACCAATGTTCAGTATAGTATATTTTTATCGTGCGTGTAACTAAAAATATGATCTCATCACGTCGCCTGGTGTCATTGGATTAACTCTTGGTGTCCGTTGTTCTACCGTTGTTGGGAGTGAACTGTGCAAAAACACCGGTTTGAAGTGAGGTATGTTTGTTCCAATTTTATTTTCTTTCTCATTACTAAGCTAAGCTTTTTACTACGAATAAGGTACAGATTTTCGTGTTAATCATACAAATATCTCCAACGTATATTGAACTAGTAACCTTAAGCTTAAGATTGACATTGACAACAGAGCTATGATGCTCATGTAAATTATTGCAACCTTAGAGCCGTGGTGGCTTTGGGGTTTGAACAATCGCCTGCTTCGCGAAAGACGCAAGTTCGAATCCCAGCGGGTCTATACAAGTGAGTTTTTCTAAAAAAACTTATAGGTATGCAGTGATTTCAGACCACGCGTTTTACGGTTTGAAAAATGTATTTATTTGCAGTAGTAAGTATACAATAGGTACATGCAGTCTTTACAGATTATATGGCTACTAAATCTACTCGCATTTACATAGTTTGAGTTTTCCTGTGGTTATCACACTAGGCAAGCCTGTAAACCTGCAATCGGTGAAGGATTTCATCATGAGGAAATCTTCATATGTCTGAGAAGTAATTCAAAGACAATATGTGTATTGCCTGAGACGGCGATGGACTCACCCTCACCTTAGTTTAGCCAAGCGCCATCAATTCATATGAAACAAAATGCAAAATTTCAGCCGTTTGAGCAACATGTATTGTTTCCATTCAAGCTAGATTTAGTTGGAAAGGCTACACACTTAGATAATCTATGTTTATGTAAATGTATTCATGGTAGTATCATACAGTCGGTTATAGATTATGTATGTGTTGGTCTCGGTTTGCGGGTATCGCTGTGTTGTGACAGGCGGCGTCCGACTGCGGTCGGCGATCAATTCAAATATTTATTTACAATTCAAGCCTTGTTCCGACAGCCGGGGATTTGGACGGGATTAATTTTGTAGAGCTTATTATTGTGCAGAATAGATATTTTGTTTACAACATTGAAGACGGCGAGATAATAATGACGCTCTTCTCCAAATACCGATACTGCATACACACATTGTAATTATTAGTAATTATTACCTATATATGTAGATATAGACTATACTTAATCTATATATAAGGTTGAAAACACAAGGCCATTTTTTAGACAAACTTTTTATCCGGTAGTTCATAAGAAAATTTTTGAAGTTTAATTGATTACTAGCTGTGCCCCGCGGTTTCGTCCGCGTAGACTTGATTACATGCACCCTAATTTGTTTATTTTAAATATAAGTAGCCTATGTTACTCCTTATAATATCAGCCATCTGCCAGTGAAACTCCCGCTAAAATCAGTCCACCTTTTTCAGATATCAGCCGGAACAAACAGACAGTAAAAAAATATATAAATTCGATTTTTTATGTATCTATATCGTTTATTACTCACATTTGCATCTAGTGAAAAGCTGTTATTTTGGAATTATAAACAGAAACATCAGTTTTATTTATCTGTATGTATGAATGTATAGATATTCGCTAGGTTAACCTATGATTCCAACTAGTTTTCATTTCGTTCAGACCAATGGGGCGTCTTTACACTAGGTACGTTATACATACAAATGAACGACGCTTAAGCACTTTATCTAGCAGAACCTCAGTCACGGAATGTATCCCTACATCACATTAGTCTAGTGCCGACGGATAAGAGAAGGAGTGCCGAGAGGGCGGAGGTTATCGCCTGCCTACTTTACAATGCACTGCTGCTACGATTTACGTTCGGCTCTAACCTGATATAAGGTTCAATGGATGGTTCTTCTAACAAAACTAAAGAATTCCTCATGAGGGATTGTAGAGCACTTTAAATTGATGTAGACTAAAGCAAAGATTAAGTTAGATTTAAAACAATCTTCATAGCTTTGCGCAAGTGTCCTCGAATTTGTAATCAGAGGTTACATGTTTCAACAAACTATAAATTAATTCACCTTTTCAGACATATGTAAAGTTTCCCAAGATAATGATGGCACGAGTAATAAAAGTCTCATTGGTTCCGAAAACCGCGCATTCCCCTACCATGACCACTTATTACTACCATAGTTTGACAATGGTTGAGAAGGTCATTCGCGTCGTACTTGTGAACAAGTACTGCTTGTGCGGGTTGGACATTTTACAGTATTTTCTCACATTTATCTATTAAAAAAAAATATTTGATTTTATTTGAATGCTTATGAGATTTAAAACGAATACTTATAAGATGAAATTGACGTGTATATGAATCACTGTAACATAGTGGAACTTATGGTAAGGCCCCTAAAGGCTACACGAGTACCAGGAGGTATGTAAGTGAGGCATAATAAAAATGAGCTGGTATCGCATTATAAGGCGGAGGTAGGAAGTCGGGCCGTAGTACAGCCCGGGGCGAACACGGCCCGGCCATGTTCCTCCGTTAATGCTTGTACCACCCTTGTATCTATGGAAAAATGCTGGTTATATTTTGCACAATGAAATAAAATATTGTATTGCTTTGGTTAATTTATACATTTATTTGCTACTTACATGACAATATTATCCATCTAATTAGGTTTGGAACGATAATATCACATGGTGCAGTTAGTGTCTGTTCTTAATATAACTATAAATATGCTCTCGCCATCCCAGAAGAGTCCCCCATCGAGTAAGCAGAGGTGTTGTAACAACAACGCCTATATTTCACCGAATATGATTAAGTGCCAACGTGCCAGAGGGTGAGACCATCGTCGTTGCAGGCACTATACATACGTCTTTGAATTACTTCTCAAAAATGCAGGTTTTCTCACGATGTTTTGCTTCGCCGTAAAGCACGTGGTGTGAAATCACTGCACATAATTTTATAGAAAAACTCATTGGTACAGGCCCCGCTGGGATTCGAACTTGCGTCGCTTGCGTAGCAGGTGACTGCTCAAACCCCAAGTCCACCACGGCTCTGCATATCTCATATAAGTATAGCGATGGTAGCGGTATTGGGTTTTTCCATCTAGAATTTTCAAGTAGTCATGTGGCAATAGGATAGTCTGTATTATATGGGAGTTAAGCATAACTGGCGAAAGGTTTGTCTGCTAAATAATAAGCATACGAGAGCCATGGCGGCGGTACCAATGAGATTTTCTTAAGTCAATGTAACCTAGATTAGAAGGAATAGGCTATTTGCCTGTCCAATCTATAAACAAGAAGCATGGCTTCCATTTATCTATGGAAGAAGTGATTGATGAATTTAACCGTGACGTCGCCTGAGTGCTCAGTTGAAAGTTGCACTGTAAAGTGTTAGTCGTCGATAGATAGCAGCAAGCTAACGTCCCAAGAACAAGACTAGAATAGAGAATGAACCTGCAGCTGCACTACATCGGACATTGCCTGTTTGTTGTCCCACTAGGGTTGCCACTGGAATTGATGGTCTATGGAAATAAATTAAGTATCAAATATTACAATTTAAAATAAGTAAATAATGCATTACAGAATTTAATAGAGAAACTGTGAGTTAGACAAACTTGGGCCCTCCTCAATACGATGTAGTAGATGAGAAAAGCTGAGGAAAATGATAGGGTAAAATGGATGCCTACCTGAAAAACGACCAGTATGTAATCCTGTACCATTAGGAGGAGATATCACCACTCTTGCCTGATTTTAATAATCCTTGAATTACACAAATGATGCAAGAGTGGCGATTGTTGTACAGACTGGTGCAAAGCTTTTAATTGAAACAAAGTAAGTATTTATTTTGTATTTAGGTTATAGGTACATATAGATGTTTGTCCAGTCTCTAGGATTAAACCTGCTACGCCCAACTCACCGGTCACGTATACCTACCTACCACAAGACCGACGCTCTCTTCCCATTCTATATAATAATCACACAAGAAGCTTATCTGCTCACCTGCGGGGGAATCAAACCTGCATTTAAGTGACAGATTGATGGTAGCAATGACCATAGGTTTGAGGAAAAATGAGCCTATACAGAAGGTAAATATTACAGTAAAATGTTATCCCTCACACCAACAAGGAAAATAAACAACTTCTAAAAATAGTCCTCTTATTGAAAAACGCAAAATTCCCGAGTAATAAAGTAGGGTGTAATGAAGACATGTAATATATCCTGTGGATAGACGCTGTCACACCCACTCAGAGCCCACACACACGTTATAATATTAGTTGTTTACTGTCGTGAATGATACATATAAACAAACAAATTAACTGATATCTGAAGTAGTACGCCTAATAATATTTTATTACTTCAACACAATAATATTAAATTTCGTAGATAAAGATAATTATTGAATTGTTTCGAAGATACTCACAGAAATAGTAATAATATTTATGAAGCATTACAGTCACTGCGTTGAATTTGCAGTAATTATTAATTCCAGTTAAATAAATACATATTGGTATTTATTTAACTTATATATTATTAGTAGTAAATTGAATCAGGGGGCCAACTATGCTCGTTCAAACATGGTACTTCTTAGGTTAATTTTACGGTACCAAATGAAACGTCAATGCTCAGAAAATTTTAAGAATCTCTCCTTAAACCGACGATGCCCCCAATTCTGCAACTAACCGTGAATTTGCACTTTATAGTAAAGCTTTAAAAAAAAACCAACACCAAAATTGTCATAATGTATGTAAATTTTTGTACTAAAGGTGACAAACAAGCGTTTACACCACCTTATGGCAAGCGGCTACTAGCCTACAATTATTGTTACGTAGTTTTAAATCATGATATAAAAGAGCCGTGGTGGCCTTGAGGTTTGAGCGGGGCCTGTACCAATGAGTTTTTCTAAAAAACTTATTTACAGTGATTTCACACCACGTGCTTTACGGTGAAGGAAAACATCGTGAGGAAACCTGCATATTTCTGAGAAGTAATTTAATGACGTATGTGAAGTGTCTGAGACGGCGATGGACTCACTATCTGTCACGTTGGCACTTAATCATCTTCGGTGAAAAGTGGGTGTTGTGATTACAACACCTCTGCCTACCCCTTTGGGGAATACAGGCGTGAGCATATGTATGATATAGATTACTGCAATGCCAAAGTGCCGCAACTCCTCCTATTAACTGACAATACTAATACAAGGCGGTACAGGCACCAATCAATCAGCTTCAAAATTCAGTAAATATTACTTATTCTAAATATTACATCAAACAGGAGCGCGTCACCCCTAGCTAGTTCCCCGCAGTCCATGGAGTCCGGCCGGGAACTAATTGCAGTGTTGCCATTAAATGCCGCGCACCGTCTGGCAACTGCCCGCGCGCCGGTGCTGGCTACACCTTATTGAGCATAACCCACTACAAAAGCCGTGAATTATCTCCGGTGATAAGGTAAGAAGAGGCATTGTTAATATAACACTTGCGCCCCTTGAACCCTTGTGGGATGACATGAGCATATATTTTTTAACGTCATAATTTGCGTTTATTTTACCGACTGAAATTGGTATTTGAAAACTTTTAATACGTGAATATTTGACTACGTAAGTGTGCCCTTTTTAAAAATACAAGTAAATAAGTCAGACCAACACAACGTGAACTATGAAATATTTAGACAATTTATTGCATATAAAAGAGGAGGACCCGACCCTCGACAATTTTACGGCTTGCCCTCTGTTGGTAGTAACTTGTAATTGAACCCGGGAAGCCCCTCAAATATTTAATTAATCAACAATCAAACTGAACTCCTCGCTAAATATATGATTCTATTAATATTAACCGACACGCATAACTGTTATCATTTTGCTATCAGAATGCTATCGGCAATATGATCACAATGCAGCTCTCGTGGAATTATTGTGTGGTGTATGTTGTATCAATGAGACGGCTTGCATTGCAAACAATCCTAAATGAAAATTGAAATCTAATTCTACTAATACGTATATACATATATACAATTATATAAGCACAATTGGAGTGTCTGTTTGTAAATAAAAAATAACAGATCTTCACTAATTGATACGAAAATATGTACGGTACTTACATAAAAAAACTATTCTAATATTTTTTTCTGTTTTTTCAGTATATCTGTCGGACTGCCAGTCTGTATGTCTATTTGTTTGTTCCGGGAAATTTCTGAAAAGCCAGCCTCTTTAACGGTATTTTAACGGGACTTTCATCAGCAAAAAGCAGATGTTCCTAAGTTTAATACTCAAAGAGTGAAGGAGTAACTTAGACACAAAAAAATTGTGTTCGGAAAAAATAAACCAGAAATATCGTTAAGTCTACGCAGGTGAAACCGTGGGACACAACTAGTCCCATGTATTGCACAGTTATTCTCTTATGGCTTCGTTTCTCTTGTGGTCGTAACGGCTACTGTGGAACACGTTGTCCTAGGTTCGACCCTCGGATCGGGTATAATATTATTCGGTTTATCCACCTATAATGTGCCAGTATCAGATCGGAGTGTTTATTAGTGCCCAATTAGTGGCCCTAATACTTTGAGGAAATCAGGTGTGAGTGCGTATTTATGCAATTTAAAATTAAGCAAGAACGAATCCTCAAATTTAATTGTCCTAAACATACTTTTGGTGTAAATTCTACGAATACATGTGAACACTAGCTAAATAATAATATGCAAAAACTTACGTAGTTAGACAAACATTGGTGTTGTATAATTACTTCAAACCGTTTATTGGTTCCTTTATAATCGTTTGAAAATCGGGCGGTATAATTGTAAAACATTAAAATAACACTTTCCATTGCTGCTAATTTTAAGCTACTATTCAAATATATTGTGATAAACAAGAAATGCACGCAATCCAATCCAGTTCCGTCGAGTTGTCGGTAAAAGTAGGACCGCTTTGGTTCAGGGGACCGATTGAGACATACAAATGTTTGGCTTGGGATTACTTTTCAATTGAAACGTGCCTAGCAAGACAGGGTGCTATTTGAGTTCCAATTATCGCCCGCCCGAGTGCAAATACTGGGATTGGTCGCGACATGCATATTAGCCAGTTTGATCCCTCGTGGCTTTTTGTAGAGTTAGGGTAAACCGGGATATTTGCGTTCACTTTTGGTTTTAGGGTGCTGCTAACTGTTATAGCCGCGCTATGAGCTGTCACGAGTATGTGTTTGTTTGGATGACGTACGCATTTAAGATGTAATTCTGTGAATAATTAATGATTTGGTACCGAATTTCAGTTACGAAGGCTAATCTCAACAAGGATTAGTCATCTGCGCAGGAGATATTATAGTGAACAAGTTTGTGTAAACACAGGTGCACTCTTTATTCCCTCACTCTCATAGTCCGATAGGAGGCAATCCGACACGACCGCAGAGAGATCAGGCGTAGGACCAACGGTGCAACGTGCGCCCCGAGCCACGGGGGTATAAACACCACCAACTACCAAGCTCCGGACATTTTAGTGACTTTCTTGACAGATAAACCCAATGCCTATTTTTGACCCGGGACCTCGTGATCGATAGGCGAACTTACTAACCACTATACCGACCAGGAAGCTAAGTAGGGCGAAGATATTCGACCCTAGAATATCATACTTAAAAGATGCGTAGGATCGATATAGCTCACAAAAGACATCGCCTCGTGATAAGACAGTTTATCTGTGTATTCTCACGCCTCTATCCCACGGTGTAGATGGAGACGTATGTTTGCCACATGTTATCTTTAAGTACTTATTCCGTGAGAGCCGTAGTGGCCTTCGGGTTTGAGCAGGCGCCTGCTACGCAAACGCCGCAATTTCGAATCCGAGCAGGGCCAGTATTAATGAGTTTTTCTAAAAATCTTATGTGTAGTGATTTCACACCACGTGCTTTACGGTGAAGGAAAACACCGCTCAAGACGTATGTATAGTGCCTGAGACGGCGATGGGCTCAATCCTCTGACGTTGGCACTTAATCATATTCGGTGAAATGTGGGTGTTGTTATCACAACGCCTCTGCTTACCTCTCGGGGCCCCTCTAGAATGGCGCGATCATTATTTATTGTTACATATTCCGCTTCGGTATTAATAAACAAAAGTACCGCATTCATATAATACTTAGTGAGTAGATATTAAAATGAATGCGAAGGTAATATTGGCCAATATTTACTGGACACTGATGCGAGTGGACGTTTGTGAAATATTAAAAGCGCGCCATCGCGTTTAATAGAGAGATGGACGTCAATTTGCGACCCACTTCAGCGCGCGAGACATTCGGCGTTAACTGGGGGGAGTGGTCCGAGCCACGCGCGCAGGCGGGCAGGCGAGTGTTTGAACAGAAATATTGACATTTCTTGTATCTTATTTGGTATGTAGCTAATCGCAACATTAGACACATCAGTTACGTTTGGATTTACCATCCAACAAATGGCGCAAGGCTGCCCCATTACCGCTAAATCAAAAATAGGAATAATAGGCACACAAGAGTACGGCAGAGGTCATGAGTTGAGTCCCTCCTCGTGTTCGTATATTTCTAACCCTTTAAAGAAAATACTGACGTTTTGTAGAATCTTTACATTACTTATGTTGCATTGAAGAGGACTGTGTCCAGCAAAGAACGGATTTTTTTGTAGGTTTAAGTGAGGCTTGATTTTTGGTATAGAGCAGACGGGGATAAATTTATACGTTACTGGAATAAGACAATAAATATAATTTATTAGCATTGCTTTGTTCCGAAAACAGCAGAGAATAATATATGTGTGATGTGAAATAAAACATATATGTGGTTCTAGATGGTCACCCAATTTACTAAAAATAAACTATTTAGCGGGCGTTATTTCAATCTTGTTTTATTTTATTTTTTATTCATTCTATATTTTTTACACCGAATAACCAACATGACATCTATTCGAATTCCTTTTTTTCTCCATTTTTTCCATTATTTTAAACCATAAATTATGAAAGTCGGATTGTAACTCCTTACAATCTGCCGATATAATGTTTTCTAATACTCGCTCCGGCTTATAACTTGTGATAACACGTGATAAAAACAATGTAAAGGCTAATAGGCACTGATCAAAAGTGACGCGGCCCGAGAGCGCTCTTATGTACTTAGCTTTATTTGTATCACGCAGAGGTATGCGGAGGTACATAACTAGTGTATACAGTCACGCCAGGACATGTCGCACTAAACTCGCATGACCTCTTAGATAAACAAATCTTATACAATTAGCCAAAAGAAATGGAAAGGTTATCTAGAACCTATCAAATACATAAGTACGTTATTTAAATGCAAGGAAAAGATATTGGATGAAGTAAAGTTTTTGAAAAAATTTAGTGCATTGACGTCACACAATTCAAAGAAGAAAGAAATAAAAGCAGATTATCAAGAAAGATATTGTAATAATCCAACCTATAATTATATACAAACTATAAAACATAGCATGGGTTCAATTCCACGTAGTCCCATCGAGGTTCAGTGTGTCCACGGGGAATAAATTGTAGTGGGACCACGGGTAGTATCTCAAATTTTATGGTGAAGAAACCTGCATAATCTCTGGGATGCATTCCAAATAGCTTGAAATCTCGTTGGACTCTGTATCATTTGCGGCGAAGAGTATTATTTAGTTAGTTTACCCCTGTCGGTACCCTCTCTGGGAAGCTTAAGCTTACATGTGATATGAATAACCCACATTTTTAATCAAATCTAAATGCAAGTTTTACGTATACTTAATCCGACAAAAAAGATAAAACCAGAATTTAAAGCGACATTAGTTAAAAGCGTGTACAACAAACTCTCCCAAACGCGCCACAAGTATCCCGGAGCGCACGGTTTTTCCGGAAGTAGAGTTGACATTGTTCTTGCTAATTTGTCCGTCTTCCCGTCCGGGGGTCCCGAGATGGTAACATAACAGGGCCTGTGGGCAAAGTTACATTAACCTCGCGCCTTGCGTATAGAAACCTTACTAAATGTATGTGAATGACATATGTCACGTGACTGATTTATGTGATTTCCATACAAATTACGAGGAGAATTTTACTTTGTCTAGGCCTACTGCTGCTCCTACACTTTGCGTAAAATGCGTATATATTATATTAGCACTAAATAATAAACGAATAAGAAACTCACTCTTATTATAACATAATCACGCATGGAATAATCGACTTAATAACCATATAATTATAGTTCAAAATGTAATAAGTTGCCTTTACTATTAAGGCTCTTTTTCAAGTTCAATTAAAATTACTACTAGCCCCACGGTTTCACTCGGGTTAACTTTATTTGATGAATTTACTTTATTTCGCGGAAGGCTAATAATTTTTATCGAACACTAATTAATCCATATATGTATTTTGTGAGAAACTGTTTAATTGGGATAACAGGCAGTAAAATTTTCGTTATCTGTATATATTGCGCAAGTATAATAAGATAATTGCCAGTAAAACCTAGGACATCATCATAAGGATGCCGTGGTGTCCGTGGGGTTTGAGCAGTTGCCTGCTACGCAAGCGACACAAGTTCGAATCCTAGCGTGGTTTGTACCAATAAGCTTTTCTTAAGAACTATGTGCAGTAATTTCACGCCACGTGCTTTAAGATGAAGGAAAACATGGTGATGAAACCTGCATATGTCTGAGAAGTAATTCAAACACGTATGTATAGTGCCTGAGACGGGGATGGACTTAATCATATTCGGTGAAATGTGGGTGTAGTTATTACAACACCTCTGCTACGCCCTACGGGAACCTTCTGGGATGAAATGAGCATATTTTTGTTGAGTCTTATCTTGTGTCATATGAAGTAATTTGAGCCTTGCAAGCAGGAAGGCATTTTTAGCTTAGATACATATGCAAACATAGCGAACAATACCAACGCGCGCCCCTTGCCACAATAAAGTTTTAAGACAATGCTTATTTAGAAAGTGGGTCGAAGTGAGATAATTCCGTTAAGTATGGTGGATACGCGGCTCGTAGCGGCTACGAAGCTCGTAGAGGGGTTACGCGTGCTACGAAATGGCTACGAATTAATTCCTTCGCAGGTAATTTTCAACTTTGAGTTAACGGGATTAAACACGTCGTGAAAAAGATTATGTAAAGGTTTACTGCATGTCTGCTTAATGTTCGTAAGGATACGCATTCATTATACTCTAAGTACCAGGGATGTTCACAGCTATTACACAGCATTTCCATTCAGTGAAGCCGTGGTGGCCTTGAGGTTCGAGTAGCTGCTATACAAGCGACGCAAATTCGAATCTCATTGGGGCCTGTACCAATGAGATGTTCTAAAAACGTAGGTGTAGTGATTTCACACCACGTGCTTTACGGTGAAGGAAAACATCGTGAGGAAACCTGCATATGTCTGAGAAGTAATTCAAAGACTACTCACCCTCTGTCACATTGGCACTTAATCATATTCAGTGAAATGTGGGTTTTGTTGTTATAACACCTCTGCGGCCTTCGGGGACTCTTCTGGGATGACGTGAGCATATATATTTTACTATTTTTTAACTTATTTCATTAACAGTAATATAAATTACAAGCGCTTCAACTTATTATATTTCAATGTTTGTCTACCAAACATTGAACCAATATCGAGTTAGCGAGCTGAAGCATCTATTAATAGTGAAAGTTAATAATCTTCTCTAAGTTTTATATTCTTAACGTCTACGTTACGTAACTAAATCGTCGTCTAAATACAACAATACATTCGGAGAATACAAAAGATTCCCCTTCGATACACATCGGAAGCCCTCTCGATACAGACATAATAATGATAAATAAATATAATAATGAAGCGATAGCAAGAAGCGGCCAATAAAAGGGATGGCTACACCGTATTAGTAGATATTTTATTGCGGTTCGGCACAAGGGAGCCCGGTGTCGCAATATCGGCGGATGGCGGGCGTTTCTTTTATAGCGACCCGCGGAGCCCGCCATGAATCAACATTATATATACATATTATACACGTCTCTGACTGACTATATATGGGATACACGCAACATATTGTATGTGATGGACACATCTTTAAGTTGTCAGAGTACCAATGACTTATCTGACATATTTATTTTTATTTTTGTACAGCAGCTAACTGAGCACTTAAATAGTATTAATTTAGAATTAAAGTCACATATAATAAATCGGTACTGTAGACTATAAACTTTTGAAAATATTTGGAATATTGTATTTAAAGCAAAGTATAACAATCTAATATATAAAATTCTCGTGTCGCGGTGTTTGTTACCAAAATCCTCCGAAGCGGCTGCAATAATTTGTATAAAATATATGGCAATGTTGGGCTGTCACACTTTGAAATACTCGATTTTACTCAGCCAATCAAAACAACCAAAAAGAATTCCTATATTGTAAATCTGCGATAACCTATTTCCAATAATTTATGTAACTTTAGGAATTTAAATAAATCTCGTGGCCCGCTGGTGGTCAATACGTCAAAGATAACCCGTACGTGAATAATCGGTGGTAGTTGGCAACAATAGTCATTTGCATTTATAAATGATTCATGGCGCGGCCGCGTGTTGTGAGAGAAAACACGCCATTGGACCCGTGGCGTGGACTTTTGACGATTGACAACGCTACGCGCCTCGACCATTGTCAGTGAGCGACGCGATTCAATCTATAACCTATTTCACATTATAACGAAATATAGACAAAAATCTGATGATCTGCCACATCGGATTGAACCAAGTGCGGACCCCAAACAATTTATGGAATAAACCCAGGGTGATGATGATCACATTATAAATGTTATTTAGTATTTTTATAGACCTGTATGGTATGGTAGGCCTCCTGAACAGCAATGTATTCATGATGTGTAATGATAAAATATTTATGTTAATGTATATTTCAAATAAATAAATAAATGAGTGAATCGCTCCTGCTGTGTACAATCACAACTGACATCTAAAACAAACGAGAAGCATCTATAAATATCACAATGTGTGCCAAATTGTATTATATAGGACTATGGCACAGTATATATAATCTATATTGTATACTAATGTTATAAAGAGGAAAGATTTGTACGTAAGTATGTTTGTTTTGAATAGGCTACGACACTACTGGACCGATTGGAAAATTCTTTCAGCGATGGATAGCTATATTATCAGCGAGTAACATAGGCTATATTTTATTCCCGTAGTCCTACAGGACCGAGAAGTGCGCGGTTGAAACCGCATGACGTCCGCAAGTAATATAATATAATGCTTAAAGTTTCTTTAATTTACTGATAAAGTCAATTAATGAAGTGAAGTTTAGAAAAATGTGTTTAAAGCACGTAAATGACGTTTATGCTCACAGCATGACCTCTTTGCTGACTTTATGCTGGCACATTATCCGGTAAATGCGAACGTTTGTGTGTGTGTGTCATTTAAAATGATTTGTTCCTAGATTCCTTACTGTTAGTAGCATATGATATACTGTGTATGGCTTATGGCAGCTTCATAGCGATCGCAGCAACGTTTATTTTGACAGGCGCTTCACATCATCGCTTTTACAGATTTGTTGGTTTTCCATCCATGCTCCATATTGGTATTGTAAACAAGAGAAGACCGAATTTTAGAGCCAAATAAAATTGTTTAAATATGTATATCGATGGGCCGCACCTTACACTAATATTATGTTACACCATTGGAGCGGTACCATAAACTCTTATTATGACTTAATTAAATTTACTGTAAAAAGCCGTGGTGGCCTTGGGGTTTGAGCAGTCGCCTGCAACACAAGTGACACAATTTCGAATCCCAGCGGGGCCTGTACCAATGAGTTTTTCTTCTAAAAACTTATGTGCAGTGATTTCACACCACGTGCGTTTCAAATCATCGTGAGGAAACATGCTTTAGAAATAATTCAAAGACGTATGTATAGTCCTGAGACGGCGATGGACTCACCCTCTGTCAAGTTGACACTTAATCATATTCGGTGAAATGTAGGTATTGTAACAACATCTGCTTACCCCTTCGGGGATGGGAATAAATAAGGAAGCTTAAATACAGAAACCCAACTGTTGAAAAATCACACTAAATAAAACTGTGAAACAAGTAATGTTCAGAGTCTTTTTGCCACTATATACGATGAGGCCCACGTCTGTCCTCTGAATATTACTTATACCTCTGAGTGTGATTTTTCACTAGTCGGTTTTTAACTTTAAACTTCCGTTTTGTTTACATATATTTTGGACTATATTTTCAAAATAAAAAGTTCTGAGTGAACAGATGAACATACATATGTACATACACATACCGGTTAAAATCATAAGCTCCTTTTTGGTTTGTCGGGTAAAAAGTATGTGGCGTGAATACATCTGGCATTCAGTTAAATACATACATACATATGCTCACGCCTGTATTCCCCGAAGGGGTAGGCAGAGGTGTTGTAATCATAACACCCACTTTTCACCGAAGATGATTAAGTGCCAACGTGACAGATGGTGAGTCCATCGCCGTCTCAGGCACTATACATACGTCATTGAATTACTTCTCAGAAATATGCAGGTTTCCTCACGATGTTTTCCTTCACCGTAAAGCACGTGGTGTGAAATCACTGTACATAAGTCTTTTTAGAAAAACTCATTGGTACAGGCCCCGCTGGGATTCGAACTTGCGTCGCTTACTTAGCAGGCGACTGCTCAAATCTCAAGGCCACCACGTCTCTTCAGTGAAATAACCATCGCAATAAGAATTGAGAGCTGTAATCAGATTGTTAATTAATATAGTACAAATACAAATGATAAAAATCCCTCATCCAGAAGTCCTCAAGTCCCAAATTACGTGCACGTGCATCAGAAATAACTAGAATGCCGTCCGTAACCATAGACATCACGATGTGTGCATGCCAAATTTAATTTGGTATATTTTTCCCGCTGTTTAGAAGCGAACAGTACGCTTGTAATGAATAAAACATTCCCTGCTCATACGTAGCTTCTAGCCTTTTTGTGGGAGCCACGGAGCTAGCGGGAATTGAGCCGGAGTTAGAACACTATGATACACTACAAATATTAACTTCACAAGCAGAAAGGAACCTAAGCCAATTTTTTTAAATTAAAATGTTCCTCCGTTGAGCGAGAGGGTAGTCAATCTTAAAGATTTTATAATTTACTCTTTTATTTACACTCAAAATAATGTAAGTTTGTCATTTGTAGTTCTGTAATATATCAGTGACGTGACACCTCTAACTGTCATCACGCCTTTGGCGTTTACTTTCTCGTAGATGTGCGTGTCTGTGTGAGTGTGTCATTTACGTAGAGGACTTGCACGGCTGTGGGCTGGTTACTCCATCATAATAGATCGCACTCAAACAATACTTTGTAAAGTAGAGTTCATAGGTAACTAAGGTCGCCAGTGCTCCATGTTGGAAGTGGAGGCGCTATGTTTTTTTTTTGACAGCCCTGTGGTTTCCACGTCCTCCGCAGTTTGCAGAGTCTTTATTTAACATGTTAATTATTCAACTTTCTTAATGTTTACCGTTTTATATGTATGTATTATTCTTGAATGTATATATTACCTTATACTTGGTGTTTTACTATTTCCGAAAGAGGAGCTATGTTAGTTCTTGGGGAAGCCTTTCGAATTTTACTATGTTGGTAGCGATTATATACAAGGTAGGCGAGCGAAACTGATGTTGGTCAAGTTGGTAGGTAGTAACTGCTTTTTATCAAGCGTCTGTCTGTGTTACAATGCCATCTTTTGTAGTAACTTGTGAAAAGAAGTGTTTTGAGTTAATCAATCGCAATGTGCAGTCAGCCAGCTACATAAATAAATAGTCCCCACGTCCGCCGTCTCTGTGGCCTCAGTAGAGCGAGGCAATATAAGGCTTTGACGAATTTTCTTTTCAGAATTTCAAGTGTTTCTAAAGTTTGTGAGTTATACAGCGTGTGTTTATTGTGCACCGCAGGTTGGTATAGAAGGATTTATACACCAGTTTAACTTTGAAACCGTTCTAAATTTATATTAATGTTTACAGAAGTATGATGGAACAATTGAAGGAAGGAACAATTGAACCATAACTTCAATAAAGTAAATGAGAATCGACACAACACTAAAATTGTCGTTGATACACTGACAAATGATTCATACCCATCACTAAAGCTACCTTGTACAAGATTTCAATTCAACATACTACGGTACTTTCTTTTACCAATACCTTTTCATTTGTAAGCTAGAACGCTGATCATTTCAGCTGTCAATTGACAATCCTCTACGGAAAGAGCTCTCAAAGGCGCGCGTGGGGTTCGACGGGTGTAATTGAATCTGCGGAGGAACCCCTTCTGAGATGACGCGAGCATTTGCATACGAGATGCAGCCCTAAACAGAGCTGCGCTTTACGACCAGCTGCCGGATTCAGCTGATTCTCTGTGTGTGCATTCTTTAGTTATTCAATCTTCCATTTTGTACCACAAATCGAATATTTTGCTTATTTGTTAAGCCTAATTTGTAAGCCTGATTGTTCGTCACTACTTGGATTTGAATTTTATAAATGAATAAATGTGCTCACGCCATCGCCACAATCAAACATCAAATTTGGCTTGCAGGTGGATGTTATGCTAAGAAAGGATTTTGATTAGTTCTACCCCCAAGGGGATAAAATAGGGGATGAAAACTTATATAAAATTTTGTCAATTTTAAACCGATATATTATAAAAACTAAATCTACGCGGGTGAAACCGCAGGGCACAGCTAGTCTTGTATATAACTTACTTGGTTTCAAGAAGATTAATATTTGATTATGTTCGCAGCTACACATTCATTGTTTAGATTCTTACGTACATCAAATTAGTCTCAATACAACTTTCAAACAGACACGTTGTTTCCTAGCAAAAATCCTGTGCTTAGCGAATATCAACCTTATCTCACTGGCATAAGTAACATAGTGGCCACAATCGAGCCGGACTGTTCACTCGTCGTTAATGAATAGGCGAGCGATAAGAGAACAAAAGGGACCACATTCCAATGCCCGGAGTGCATCTTATTATAACAATTTAACTCGCAGTGAGTTGATTGACTATACGGACAGTTAACAAAGTTTTATCGATTTTGGGAAAACTAAGTGAAATAAAGTGAATTGAACTATTGAATATTGACGAATACATACTACTGAACACAGTGAAGTGAATTTTACGCGTAAGGAGTGCATATACAATGAATCCCGTCGACATTTTAAGTGACTTGGAAGATTTATGTGATCTTATAGGCAAGGCACAAACGAACTTTAAGAAATGTCCGAAGGCACGCTTGACTAAGGGTTACTTAGAGGTCAAAATACAATGCATTGACGACTATTGGAATTCATTTAAACTCGCTCACCGGAATTTACTAAAAGCTGTTAATAAGGACAAACGGCAGGAATATGATTACTTTAAAAATGAAGTATACGGTTCTTGCGAAGAAATTTACATGTCAACTAAGGCAGATATGAAGGACCTATTATTACATTCTAATACGCCTACTAAAGTAATAAATGCCGACTCCGATACTGAACAGTGTATATCGTCACAGGTCAAGTTACCAAGAATTAATTTACCTATCTTTTCTGGTAATTACGAAGAATGGCCGACATTTCAAGATCTCTTCAATTCGATAGTTCATCAAAATAACTCTCTAAGCAGCGTACAGAAACTACATTATTTAAAATCAAGTGTTAGCGGCGAAGCTGAAGGCTTACTTAAGAACATTCAGATTACAGAAAAAAGTTATACGCAAGCGTGGGACATCTTGGCAGCTCGTTATAACAACAAGCGATTAATCGTATCTTCGTTACTAAAACGCATGTTTAATCAACGAAAAATACTCAATCAAACCGCTAATCATATTAAGTCATTACACGACACGACTATTGAGTGTTTACCAAGTCTGAAGAACGTTGGCGTTGCAGTGGATTCTTGGGACCCATTAGTTATTTTTCTAACCGTACAGAAGCTGGACCCAGAGTCCCACAGACAGTGGGAAGAACACGTGAGCAACGAAGACCGAGATAAGTTACCTGCTTTATCTACGCTGTTGAAGTTTTTAGAAAATAGATTTCGCACACTTGAATTAATAACGCCGACTGCATTTAAAGAAAAACCTACGGTGAGAGAACGATCTTACCATGTTGCTGCTGCCGAGAGAACGTTTCACTGCCCGCGATGCACTGAAAATCATGCTTTGTATCATTGCAAGGACTTCGGAAAATTAGAACCAAAACAAAGATGTGATTTCGTTAAATCAAAATTCATATGTTACAACTGCTTAGTTCCGGGACACTCAGTCAACAGCTGTCGACTGTCCACATCATGCAGAATATGCCACAAGCGTCATCACTCGCTTCTACACACCAAGGCCTCTGAGAGCAAGCAAGGTCAGGTCAACACTGATTCTGAAGCGAAGGAAGATATGAAGGTCAAGGTCAACACAGTGATGACATCACTCAACAAGGTGCCAAAACAAGGAATAGCCTTATTAGCTACGGCAGTAGTTACAGTGAGTACAGAAGATGGACACACTACTGTCTTACGGGCGCTTATTGATCCTGGATCACAGGGATGTTTCATAACGGAACGAGCGGTACAATCATTGAGAGCCAGAAGATATTCAGTCAAGGGAAGTATAATTGGAGTGGGGTCAGTCAAGTCTAAAATCAATACAGTAGTTCAGGTCGCAGTAAAGTCAAGATGTGAAGATTTCAGCCTCATGGTCAAAGCTTATGTCATATCTAAACAACTGACTACACAAATCCCTACGAAAACAATCACAGCACACAACTGGTCTCATATTACGGGACTCACACTAGCAGATTCAAGATATTACACACCAGGATCTATCGATCTACTTCTAGGAGTCATACGAATACGCACAAATATTTCAGAATGACATAATCAAGGGTCCTCCAGGTACACCATGTGCACAAAAAACAACCTTAGGATGGATTCTATTCGGAAATGTAGATGATCATTCACAAACAGAAGATTCGATGATTGTAATGCACCATCAAGTAGAAGTAGACGACCTGTTGAAGGCACTGTGGGAGATGGATACTAACACTGAAAGGAAATTGACAAAGGAGGAAGAAAGGTGTGAACAAATATACAAAGAAACGCTAGCAAGAAATAAAGAAGGTAGATACATTGTCAGTTTACCTTTTAAAACAGAAAATATACAGTCCACCGAAGGAAATACAAAAGGTATAGCAATAAGAAGATTGCAACAATTGGAAAAACGGTTTGAGGAAGATCCACAATTGAAGCAGTCATATAATGAAGTAATGAAGGAGTACGAGCAAATGGGACATATGGAAGAAGTTCCTCATGAAGATATAGATAAGAAATCGGTTTATTTACCACACCACGCTGTGGTGCGTTCTGAGAAAGAGACAACCAAAACAAGAGTAGTGTTCGACGCCTCATGTAAGGGTACGAACGGAGTTTCACTGAATGATGAGCTAATGGCCGGCCCAGTACTCCAGGAAGATTTACGGAGTATTATCATGAGATGGCGAATGCATAAGATTTGCTTTACGAGTGATATAGAGAAAATGTATCGAATGATTCTTGTTACAAAGGAAGATGCAGACTTTCAAAGAATTGTATGGCGGGAAGCTGATACAGATGAAATCAAAGACTTTAGACTACTTACCGTCACATTTGGTACAGCGTCAGCACCATATCTGGCGATTAAAACACTTATGCAGTTAGCAGATGATGAGGGTGACAAATATGCAAATGCAGCGAGGATGATTCGGGAGGATTTTTATGTGGATGACCTTATTTCTGGATGTGACACAGTTCTTGAGGCTATTGATACAAGCAAACAGTTACAAGCCATTTTCGATAAAGGCAAGTTTAAATTACAAAAATGGTCTTCAAATAATGCAGAATTTTTAGGTTCAATAGATCCATGTGCCAGATCTTCTAAAGCAAACATGGACCTAAAAATGGACGGTACTGTCAAGGCCCTTGGACTTTCATGGAATTTAGGAGAAGATGAATTGAATTACACCCAAGCGTTACCACCCTTCTCACCAATGATTACAAAACGTACAGTACTGGCTGATCTACAAAGATTATTCGACCCTCTCGGTTGGATTGCACCCGTAATTGTCGTGGTCAAAATTCTTATTCAAAAGATGTGGCTTGAGGGGATCGGTTGGGATGAACAGCTCAATGACAACCTGGCGAAGAGATGGGCCATGATACGTGATGACCTCAACAATGTTAGTGATATCAGGGTCACACGATGGATGAATACATTAACATCTGCAAAGGACAGTATTTCTCTCCATGGTTTCTGTGACGCATCTATGTGTGCGATGGCAGCTGTAGTGTATTGTCGAACGGTCCAGTCAGGTGGTGTCGTTAAAACAAGTATAGTAGCAGCGAGGACTAAAGTGGCTCCAGTCAAGACCGTATCGATGCCACGGCTAGAACTCTGTGCAGCTGTTTTACTAGCAAAGCTCCTCACTCATTCAGCTAAAGCCATGAGAATACCATCGACACAAGTCTTCGCTTGGTCGGATTCGTCAGTCGTCTTAGCTTGGCTACACGGTGAACCAAGTAGATGGAAACCTTTTGTGGCTAACCGTGTAGTAGAAATCCTTGACAGCCTTAGTAACACCCAATGGAACCATGTACGATCTGAGCAGAACCCTGCAGACGTGGCGTCCCGAGGCTCTTCCGTGCAAGAACTGCAACGAGATAAACTGTGGTGGTTTGGTCCACAACTATTACAGCAAAGAGACGTTAATTTCACACGACCTACTATTACCGAAACTCACTTAGAAAGACGTAATACAGTACAAGCACATTTAAACACTACGCAAGTAGTAAATGAAGAATGTGTATTCGATTTTGAGAAATATTATAGCTTGAGAGAAATGCAATGTGTAATAATTTACTGCAGAAGATTTTTGAATTACAAAAAGGGGCAAAATATAGGTCCTATTACAACTACAGAGCTAGAAATGGCATTGCAGCTTTGCATAAAAGGCTCACAATTACAAAGTTTTCAAGAGGAGATTGACTCGATAAAGAAACAACGATGTGTGAAGAGTAACAGTTGCTTGAAATCGTTGTGTCCTTATCTCGACGAAGACAATGTTCTACGAGTAGGTGGGAGACTCCGCCACGCGGACTTGAGCAATGAAGGCAAACACCCTATAATATTGTGTCACAAAAATAAACTCACTGCTCTGATTGTTGCTGATGCTCATCAACGTACACAACATGGCGGCCTCCAGCTTATGCTTTGTTACCTGCGGTCAAGATTTTGGATAATAAGGGCGAAAGCAGTCGTTAAATCATTGATTCATAGATGCTTAGTATGCGCCAAGGTTACAGCAAAGGCAAGAACTCAGCTCATGGCTGACTTACCAGAGGTACGTGTTAAGCCAGCACGACCATTTCTACATAGCGGTGTAGATTTTGCCGGTCCATTTACTACGTTGGTTTGCAAGGGAAGGGGAGCACGAACAACAAAAACTTACATAGCTATCTTCATTTGCATGTGCACTAAGGCTATTCACCTCGAACTAGTCGGGGATCTCACGTCTGAAGCCTTCGTCGGAGCGTTTAGGCGTTTCGTCGCGAGAAGAGGTAGATGTGCACATCTCTGGAGCGATCAGGGACGTAACTTCATCGGAGCAAACAAAGAACTGTCTGACGCTTGGAGAGAAGCTCAGCGGGATTTTGATGGTCAGATTGGAAAGTGGTTGTTGGGACGAATCGTCGCTAAGCATCCTGGTCCAGATGGCATCACGCGAGTGTACAGTGTGAAAAGTGGTGAATCAATCACAAAAGATGTGTTTCCAAATTGTGTCACTTACCCATTAATGTTGATTAAGGTATGCTCTAATTTACATATAACAATGCAGTTTAAATCTAATATCATAACTTATTTGCCACTGCATATTGTAGTTATTGTTTATTACCTGAAACTAGATGATATGCTTACTGAATTTCATAAGTTCTATTATGTATGTATACTGAAATTATTATACAAAATAATTTATATCTAATATGTAAATTACTGGCCTACTTAATTTAGACTTGTTAATTTCACTTTATTGTTATGTTAATGTGTAGTGAACCTTGCTGTTATTAACTACTTTTCTACTTAGTATATATCTACTATGTATATCATATATTAAGAAATCGTAAAAAGGGCTGTACCCTTTTTGGTGGGCGGCATGTTCGCAGCTACACATTCATTCTTTAGATTCTTACGTACATCAAATTAGTCTCAATACAACTTTCAAACAGACACGTTGTTTCCTTGCAAAAATCCTGTGCTTAGCAAATATCAACCTTATCTCACTGGCATAAGTAACAGATTATTTATTCTGGTATTCATTTGGGACAATATCTATCTCGTTTTAGAGAGTACGGTTTAGAATGCTATCTCGTTTATCACTCGATTGTTCGTATAACTAAAGCATCTGCATAATTATAATTACTTATTTATAAAGTGAACAACATTGTTCTTTATGCACAAGCTGGTAAAGACTGCATTAGACTAATGAGCGGCATTGCTTGCCGTGATAATGTACATTAGCTCCCGGGCGGCGGGGAGATGCCTCGCACTAATTCTACCGCGCAATATATGCAAAGCGAACGATTTGTGCATTTATGTGCATGTTGAATGCTAACTGGCCGGCGTGCACACCGACGTGTAATCAAGGGCAGGTCAGGAAATATTCGATTCGTACCAATTCAGAGCAGACTAAGCACTATGTAATTTTGCAACTTTAAATGCAACCTTGATTGCAACATTTTAGGTATAACGGACAATGGATTTTCGTGACAAAATTAACCCTTAACGGAAGAAAAATAAATAAGTTTCAAAGATCTCTCTATTCATACATCTATACATATACAGATAAATAAAATTTAAGTGTCTGTTTTTTAATTTTAGATTAATAGCTTATCACTAAATACATATGAAAGTATATACATTACTAAATTTTTTTTTAATTTTTCTTATCCGTCTGTCTGTGTGTTCGTTCCGGCTAATATCCGAAACGGCTGGAAATTTAAAGAGACTTCCTATAAAGTCGACGCTGGTGAAGCCGCGGGGCACAGCTACTTATACATAAGTCACGTGAATGAATTTTACTTCCATTGCTTATCACTATATTCATAAGTTTAAACTTTTCTTTATTTCAGAGTAAAAATGGTTCAGTAACTGTGCTGCGGTTCACGTGTCAAAGATAAATAGAAGGCAGAAATGCTTTAGAATGTTACATAAGTAAAATGCAGTTTCACGTTACGCGTCAGTGTTAGTTGACCGGTGGGTGATGTGTATGCAGTAAACTAATTACTGCTCTACTCGGCGTGTCAATCATACGGCGAGGCTACACTCTAATTATTTAACTAACCCCTCATCCCACTTCAAGTCTTGCTTGCCGAGCTCCTAGCTACTTGCACTTCTATTAATAAGGAAAGGTTTGGCGTTTTGATTAATCTGTGGTATCAGGTGGAGGTATACCTAATACCAACCCTTTAATCACCATCTCCCTGGCCTTATCCCATACAATGTTGGGGTCGGCACTTTATTCAACCCGATGTGGCTGATCACCTGATTTTTACACAAAGCGACTGCCATCCGACCTTCGCAACCCCTTTAACGAGGAAAATCTGTGATCTAGGCTAATCCAGTTGTCAGACAATTTTAGGCCTCCGACTGACCTGCAAATTGGCAACAGGGACCGACGGCTTAACGTGCTCTCCGAGGAACGGAGGGATCTCGTGCGGTCACCCATCAAATTACTGGCTATTGATATGCGCAATAGCAAGTGAGCCATGCTCCTCTTTCTTTTCTTACCATGAAGGTGGCAATACGGCCGACCTAGTGGTTGCCAGCCTATGGACGCTTGCAATGCCAGGAGTAGCACGCTAAAGTATCACGCACTCAAAATTTACCAAAACGAGTTAGGAAACAGGCGTAATACCTTATTTGTTGGCGAATATATATTTAAGTGGGAATTGCAAAAGGAATTACGTTGAATAACGTTACACCTGTCAGTGTGACGGGGTGCGGGCTCCCAGCGGTGGGACACTGTTCCAAGTACAAAGTGTGGCCTACATTCATCAACCATTTATTCTATACTAAAATAAGCGATTCTTTTCAAATTATTGTTCCCAGGTTTATATTTACATGTAACTGCCTCGTTGGTCTAGTGGTTAGTACGTTCGCCTGCCGATCACGAGGTCCCCGGTTCGATTCCCGGGCCGGGTCAAAAATGTATACAGGGTTTATATGACAAGAAATTCACAAAAAAATGCCCGGAGTTTGGAAGTTGGCGGTATTTACACCCCCTTGCCTCGGGGCGCACGTTGCACCGTTGGTCCTACGGCTGATCTCTCTCCGGTCGTGTCGGATTGCCTCCGATCGGACTATGAGAGTGAGGGAATAAAGAGTGCACCTGTGTTTGCGCACACACACTTGTGCACTATTATATCTCCTGCGCAGTTGGCTAATCATCGTTGAGATTAGCCGCCATAAACGAAAGTTCGGTAGGAGACCATTATAATTATTATTTACATGTATTAACGCTTTGTAATTATTCAACATAGAGCATTATATTTAAGACGAGCTATTATAATTTCTGAATAATTATAGTACTTACTTACAAAAATAATAAACCACTTTAAAAATCAAAAAATGGAACCCTAGTTAAAGTACACGTTTTGTTCTTTTCAAATAATTGTCATAATCCTACACTGTGTTCGTATTATTCCAACCCATTTGAAACATTAAGTAGCTAAGCATGTTTAATCATACATAATAAGAGCCGTAGTGGCCATGGCGTTTGAGTAGTCGCTTGCTACGTAAGCGACGCAAGTTCGGATTCAAGCGGCCTACACCAATGAGTAATTCTAAAAAACCTATGTGCGATATAGCAACGTGAGGAAACCGACATATGCCTGAGAAGTAATTCAAAGACGTACGTATAGTGCCTGAGTCGGCGATAGACTCACCATCAATCGCGTTAGTACATAATCATCTTCGGTGAAAAGTGGGTGTATTTGTGACAAAACCTCTGCTTACCGATCGGGGATCCTTCTGGTGTCAGTTACCGAGTGTAACTTGTGTTGTTACTGCGCCGTCATCAAGTCTAGTTTCAGTTACAAGAGTCCAGAATTACACCTGCTATTAATTTCCCAGTGGAGATATAAATTTTGTCCAGAGATTGCGAACTGGACTCCAGGCTCGTGAACAGACTGGTTAAATGAGAAGTGTACGTGCATTAAATGTTTTTACTCTGTGTCCTTTTACGGTACGTGTTAGTTGATTGAATAACATATTATTATTATAATTATATCATCAGGATAGTATAAAAGTTGTATTACGTTAAAAGCTGTGGTGACCTCGGGGTTTGAGCAGTCGCCTGCGACGCCTGGGCCTGTACCAATGAGTTTTTCGGAAAAACTTATGCGCGGTAATTTCACAACATTTCACGATGTCCTGCATATGTCTATGAAGTAATTCAAAGACGAATGTAAAGTGCCTGTGTTAGCGATGGACTCACCCTCTGTCACGTTGGCAGTAAATCACATTCGGTGAAATGTGGGTGTTGTTGTTACAACACCTGCTTACCTCTTCAGGATCCTTCTAGGATGACGTGAACATATTTTTTTTTAACTTTACCTACCGAGGTTTGTTCGAAAATTGCCCACCTCACTTACATGAGGGATATCCCTTTCTTTTTTCCAAAATAAAACTTTCCAAACGAACCTAATTAAGTTGGAGTTTCAGTATCGTTTTGTTTCTATCAAGCTCGAAATTTTTGTTCGATATATAATTTAATTATATATTATTAGGCTTAGATATATAAAGTTCAAAGACTTTTTTGCGTTTGTACGTTATTTTAGAACGAATAAGAACCGTGGCGTTGAATGCGCGTAGGCCCCCAGATTGTTAAAATTACAAATGGGAAACAGAATATCCCTAAGGTTTAGTCAATAACGGTTACTTATGAAATAGGGTTGTAAACAATTTGAAAAAAATACCATATAACCGATTGTTAGGGTCCCCTATATACGTTATGATCGATACTTGCAGCAGTTGAACTTGATTGCTCAAGAAGTTATCGGTCCACTTAGGTTATGTTAGCACAGTGTATATATACAGGCAGAGGGTATTTTTCACACGTTTAGATATAAAGAGACAATTTCATAAGGCATTCACCTATCTGCGCGGAACCCTTTCGGGAGTCCTCGTCAATATTCAAGGTTATATTTGAGCTCACATTTTTTCCGAATTTACGGGAGACTAAAATGTTCGGGCCATAGAGTTGGCGTTTTAACAGTTAAATAATTTTGATGCAAATTTCTATAACAATTAATTCGTCTGTGTGAAGCTCAAGTGTGAAAAAAAGGAGGTCAATGGCTGGCATTCACGTCATACTTGTGAACAAGTGCTGGCGGGGGCTGGTCATCTTAAGCTACGCATTTTGTTATGAGTAGAACTACTAGACTTTTATTTATATATATGAATTTTTTAACATATGAATTTTTATCGAAATTTGTTTCTTTTTGAGTCTTAAGTGATTAATTTTGTATTCTTTCTATTGTATAATATTTGAAAAGAGTAATTACTGAGTTTCTTGCCAGGTTCTTCTCAGTAAAAGCAACCTTCCGAACCTGGCGGTAGCATGTTTAATCCTATATAATTATGTCATTCTGACGATTTGAAAGTACCTCGTAAATAGTCTAAGAGAATAAAGATATTTTTGAATTTGACTGTGAAACGGAATCATTAGAATAGTAAAAAAAAATTAAAAAAATCGATATCAAATATTGGGGCTCATTAGCACGAATTCGACTAGGTAAATCAGGACCTACTACTAGGTATCACGAAATTATCATAAAATTCTGAAAACGTTATATCAGGTCATTTGTATTGATAGCCCCGAATGTTACAGAGCACGGCGGCGTGTCTCGCTCTCCTCAGAGCCCCGCTGGCTTAGCGGCCTTTTCCTAAATAAGTTTGTAATATTATCATTGTTTTCTCGCGGCGCCCCCCGCCCCCCTCGCCCCCCGAGCCTGTCCCCGCGGAGCTCCCTAATTTGAATACACCCTGTTTATTGTGCCACAGTTTTTCTTACGCTGTTTCCCTAGAATTATCGAATAATATTTTCCCTCCGGTTGAACGTATTATCTGGGGATTCCGTATGAGTACTCTGCTATTTTTCTCTGGTAATATTATTTGATTTGTTGTCGCCTCATTTCACGGGCGACGCGGGAGATTGATGCTGGTCCCCCTGCTTTCACTCAATATATGACTTACAATTATATTTATTATACTCTCTATCTCTTTGTGACAGTCTTTACATAAAACATTATTATTATTCACTTAGCGCCATCTAGTCCCAAACTAATTAAACTTGTACTTTGAGTACCAGATAAAACATTATATACTATATATTTATTGTCTGGTCTATAATAAATATGTCCGGAAATATCTACCTTTCCTCTTTTCGATGTACACTTTCTTGGCCACCTTACTAACCGAAGGAATTCAACACTATTTCAAGTTAACATTATTTGACTGCGATCTGTTATCTATACTAATATTATAAAGGTATGTAAGTTTGTAACGAATTAGCCCATAAAGTATTTGACCGATTTAAAACATTCTTTCACCATTCGAAGTCTACATAATCAGTGATTAATATAGGCTATATTTTATCCCTGTACTCCCACGGGAATGGGAACTACGCGGGTGAAACCGCGTGATGTCCGCTAGTGTTATGATACAACCCCAAGTTGGGCAGCTCGCGTTATGGTTTACCTCCCTAAAAACTGATATAACTCATGATAGTATTAGTAGGCGAATATGAATCTAATGAAATAAGCACATTCGCTTTACTTCTTGTTTTAATGACGAAGTATGAGGCGCGCGGGTGAATGGATTTAATTCATTTCCAGATATTAAACCAGTGTTAATATGTGTACGTACGGTAGTAAACTCTTTGATTAATATCCTTGCAACGCGCCGGTTCTGTTCCTAAGTTTCCCTTTATGAAGTGGTTTCATAAAACAACTGTAGGTAAGTTAATTTCGTGTGATGAGTCGCGTTTCGCTCAAACTACGCTCAAAATAATTGTCAAACTTACAGGCCTTAATAAAGTTCCGTTATTAGTTTCCGCGACGCGCTCGGCTGCGTTCGGAAAGTGTCTCCGCGTAATATATATGAGTTGGTACACTCATTATACAATTAAATGGGCTTTATTACCTCATGGTGTTGTGCTTAGGAGGCAAGGGAATCAATTTGGCATTATATAAGTAATTAACAAGATTAAGACCTCTGTGAAGTCCGAGTATGTTCCAAAGGGATACCAGAGTGGCAATTGCTCCATCGACATGAGCAATGCATGAATAATAAAGAAAAATAATGCTGTATGCGTACTATACATATTTTATGGCTCGTCAACTTGAACAGGCAACAGCAAATAATAAAAAAAATACTACAACATATTTTGTACTATACACTGACTTAAAACTTCAAAATATAGTCTACAATCGTTATAGATGACATACATACATTCAATCATGTTACGAAAAATCCAGGTAAGCTCATCCCGTGTCAACTAAGTAACATGATTGCAACAAGGTGACGTCAGTATAGTGCAATTCTAGATTTAAATGAAAATGTCAATAAATGACAGCACTGCTCGTGACGTAAGCTTGTTCAATCGTGGAATGGAAATACCAAGCTATTTATACCAAAAAATTCGTAAGCCAGAATATCGAACAATCTATTAATTGTTTCACATGCAATCAAATAATTTGGCAAGTGATACAAAGCGCCATTAAAAGTCGATAAGTGAACATTAGCGGGTGAGTGTCGTCGAATGAAGCGCGGTCCTAGGCGCGTGCCCTTACTACTGTGCAAGTATTCCCACGAGACGGCTCGACCCTCGGGGACTTACACACCGGCAGAGGCGATTATCAATACATTCGCTTGTTATTTACCGTTTATTCCCATTAGTTCCGTGACGGAATAAGTGAGACTTTTGTCCCGGTAGATCCGTGGAATAAATCATCCAACATAATTAAATATATTCACTCCCGGAAATATGTATTAGTGGTTAGCTGTCCTGCCTAAAAGTAATGGTATGGAGCTTTACTGCGAACCACACAGGCAGTTTGATCGATACAGTAAGTATTTATTACTAATTTAGATGTTTTAAGGTAACAATTTTATCCATTTTTAGACAAAGGTGACCAAAAAGCATACAATCGTACTGTTGGTAAGCGCCTGCGAAGCCGATGGACGTTGCAAAACCAAGTAATACTTTATCAAGGCTGGAATCATAAACACAGAGTTTCAACCACAGACAGTGCTTTTATACTACTGCTACCTCCTAACATAACACTACTCCAATGTACAGATGACGCCTAAAGCTCTGAACACGCAACGAAAATACTGGGCATACTACGAATGTTTTTACTCGTCTAGCATCATATATAAGGACAGAGTCCGTCTCATAAAATAACTACTGCACATTCGAGGTACGCGCTTGCAACTTGTGAAGGGACCTGAAGCATAACTGGTTCCCAGATGGGGCGCCCCAAATTATAGATCCCTCTATGTCTTACTTGTGTGATAAGACCAGTAGTTTTTAATTCCGCTTTCGCTTGACACTGAGCTCCGAGGCCGAGCCTACAACAAATGAATGGTAATCGCGGAGAGATTACAGCAATTGAGAAGGGCGCAACTTCTCCGCTTACAAGTTGTTGGGAACTCGACTATAGTGAGGGGCTAGTGTGAACAACACTCTTAAAACTATGTTTACTTTGATGATATATTTATTTGTTTTCGGTGCTTGATAGGTCTTCTGAGTCAGTGGGGTGATAACATAAAGATTTTATTACATGATACTGTTATTTTTGTTACAGATATAAAGCAGCAAATATATCTACACTACTATACAATTATTAAGAGGAAAGATTTATAATTTTGTGTGTATGTTTGTAATGAATAAAGTCCAAAACTACTGTGCCAATTTCAAAAACTCTTTCACCATTGAAAAGCTACATCATCAGCGAATAACATAGGCTTTATTCTATCCCCGTACTCTCACGGGGACGGGAAATACGCAGGTGAAACCGCGTGACGTCCGCTATATGAGTTATATTTTTGATACAAAACACAATATTCTTTACGCGAAACGTTGTATTTGGCGACTTACAAAACCCTTAACCTAAATAAACCGAGCATAACAAAAGTGTTGTGTGTGTATTATTGTCGCGAAAAAAATAGGCAATTTCATAGTGAATGTTGCGAGAAGCTGTAACCCATGTTAAGGCGGACGGACGGACGGACAGCCGGACAGATTAACAGTATAAGCCGTCCGACAATGACGACTGGGCGGACCGGACACGACGAGCCCGCGAATTTGCGATTATGGTTCCGTTTTTTAAAACATTTAGCAACAATTTATATACACATGAATATTGTAAAATAAATAAAATGACTATATTTTAAATAAGACAGCAGTAATAAAATTTGACACACTTGAATATTTGCATCGTACCTCACAGGATAACCAAAAAATTTCTGAGATTCCGGACACTTGGATAAATAACCTGTTTAGCCGAGGAACACTCTAGTTACTTCATAGGTGGAAACTCAAAATAGAAGCTATTAATGACACTTTGAACACGAAAATACTTCTCTTTTTAAGAGTTAGTTATGATTTTAAGAAGAGAAAGAAGAACATGTTGGTAATAGTTGTAAATATGGAAAGAGTTATGCTATTTAAGTTATTATTTATTATGTTGTAAATTGTTGGAATGTCTGAGGACAGACATTATTTTCAGAAGGGCAGAGTGGAAAGAGGTTTTATGTAAGAATGATAGGCAGCGTGTGATCGGTAAGAATAGACGAAGAAGTATGATATGACAGATGACAGAACGATGGTGAATGACGTTAAAGATGGAAGACGCATTGATTATTTTAAGATGTTTATTTAAGTTATCGAAGTAAAGAAGATTTCAGTCAAACCTTTATATTTAATTTATTTCAATCCCACAACTTGCACCACATCTCTGTATGTTTCCTTTACATAAATAAATAAATCTATAAGCGTGGTTACGAATACATTTAGAATATGCATATTTTATTCGCCTCATCAAGTTGTCATCGAGCGTCTTATATCTCGTTATATATACGGCCTCCTTTGTCTTAGTATGTTAAAGGAGTAGGTACTATTTAAGTGTACGTATAGTACAGGCACGTGTGCGTTACAGTATGTGCAAAGCGCAGTTGACTTGCTCGCAACTTGCAATAAAACTTGCCGCCGGCGATGGCAACTATATGGTGGCTTAAGATGGAGGCGCGTGGCGGTTATTTAAGAGGAGGTACATACATTTTGAAAAAAGGTAATCTTTCCTAACTTCAAGACAGTCATAATACCTATTTGGTATGTTAAGGGCAAATACGGTGCCAGAGTTTGATATGTTCAGTTCCGCAGTTCTGTATTAAAAATTCAAAACTAAAATATAGGAAATATTAATCTTGGCGGTTAGATTTTCGCTTTGGTAACTTAAATCGCTTTTAATTCTAAATATAAGGTATTATTAATATATGCGCCCCGCGGTTTCACTCGGGTAGACCTAATTTCATGAGTGGCCTGCGAAACCCAGCAACCCAAAAAGTTACTCATCGCAATATTAGCTATCTGCCAGTGAAAGTTATCTTAAAATTGGTCCAGCCGTTTCAGAGATCAGCCGGAGTAAAACAGACGGAGATTTTTTTTTCTATATGCTGTTAATTTTAAATTACAAACTGATACTTCACTTGTATTTATATATAATATATTTATATTTATTCTATCAAAAAAAATCCCTACATGAAAACGAGTAAAAAGTAAAGTATTCCCATATGACTCGCTCGCAGTGTGAGACTCGCAGGCCCCGGGACATGTACTGCAAGCGCACTGAGGCACAACTTTGCGTGCTAAACTTCCAGTCGCAAGGCACACCTCCCTAATTGGGTAAATATACGATGGCGGCGACACTGGCGCCCAATTCAAAGATAAATCAAATTATTCACACACACACTGCTACAACACACAAGACAATTTATTTTGTAGAAATAAGATAAAAAAAACGTTTAATATGTTAAGAACGAAAGCGGAATATAATATGACAGACACTTTTTTGTATAGGTCACACTTGTGTGGTCCCAATATGGAATTAATCTTCTTTAGGGACTAGCATTAGTGTTTTAAAATGCGGGACTTATCTAAAGGATTTGAAAATCAAAAAATAAAAAATATGACAGAATATAATGTAATATTCCATTTCAGAACTTAAAAAGCAAGAAAACAAATTTGAAATGTGACGGCGGCTAATAGAATAGCCTAATGGCAATAGCCGAGCGCTCATAGCCGCAAGCGTTGCGTTGCCGGCGCTGCAACTTTTATTGGAAAACTTCACCGAATTTACATGTCTCGCTCATTATTAAAAACGCTCGTAACCCCTATTACAGGCGCACTACAGTTCAATTTAGCATTAAATTGCTCCACGGTTCACAGGCCAAAGGTTGAGTTTTAAGTGCAAGCCTGGTGTTTCTGTGTTTTGCATTCTATGTGTTATAGTTTTGGTAAAAGCGTTTTGTGTATAACTTTCGTGGGTTCTACTAGCGCTATTAAGCGTTTCCTTGCCTTTAAAGATGCACTTTTTAAGCATACAATGTCTGAAGAAGGCGGAGATAAATGTTTCACTGTTCTACGAAGTTTTGGTAAACAATAAACTGAAGTTTACACCAAAAATGTTCATAAAAGAGTATTCGTTTCAAAGTTGGACGATTAGCACGGTGAAGGCTTATGCAAATGACTTGTTAATTACCAAGTTCCTTTGTTAATTTCCGTAAAGAGGGCTTCCCCGCTGAGTGAGTGCTGGATTCCGGATGAGTTACATTCACTCCTTTTGTTGCTTATTGTCATTTTTATTTGGCTTAAGTGCTCGTTTATTACTTGAAACTTTGTCACTAGGTACGTTAATAAATTGCAAGATTTTTACCTCGTCACGAATCATTACAGAGAAAAATACTAACTGTGAAACCTTGAAGAAATAGAACTGAGCCGATTATACTCGTACAGTGAGTGAAATAAGACATCTTTATATTTTACTTAAAATTTGTATTTGTGTCTGCTATATGGCTAAAATAGGAGTGAATACAGATATGACGGCTGATAGAGTGAAATGGAAGAGAAGAGCACATTGCGCCGACCACAAATGACATGGGAAAAGGGCAGGAGGATGATGTTACTATTTATTGAATTTTATCAATTCAAGCCCGTCTTAAGATAATATTTATTACCTACAGCAGTTTCTAACGCCATTTATAATATTAAAAAAACATTAGACCAAACCACTCAGACAGCGACAGTACCCCACTCATCCCCGTGAGGGGAAGCGAACGATCATCGAGAGCTAATGATTATGAAAACCATTGCCAGTCTCACGCTCAGGGCACCGCGCCACATCTCATCAACGTGGTTTGGAGTGACTCACATAGTGTGAAAGTCTCGGGAAGAGCTTACTATAGAAATGATCCTATGAAGTAAGGTCTTAATTAAACGTTAAAAACGCGGAGTACTTACGTGCCGTTGCGAACGAAACCATAGCGCGATGTAAAATACTGGTGGCGCCATCTAGTGACAATTTGGTGAAGATTGTTTTGCTTTATCTTGAATTCAATTAATAATAGTTGGTAATACATAATATTGTCATCATCATTAATCAATCTTGTTATCAATGAAACAAAACATGATTTTATCGACGAATTCCTGATTGCAACGATGAACAAAATAAATGACACGCGGTCATTGCCTTGGCTCATAACCTTGAGATATTTTGTGTGTTACAAATTAACAACGTGTTCGTAGTTTATTTCTACTTCTGTCTACTAATGTCGCGCAACAGTGAATGTATTAAGTATTCTGAGCTGCAATTTTATCCCTTATCCCTAATGTATTGTAATGTATTTATTTAAACATATTAAAATCATTGATGAGTCCGAACGGCACAGAGAAATGCGGGATTCCACTCGAGACTTTAATAAAAAAAATACATTGAAAACGTGTCAAAAATTATTAACAAAGCTTAGTTGATAAAAAGTAAATGTTTCGTCTCTCTAAGGCACGAATTATCTTGTACACTAAAATAGGATGAAACATACCCCAACCGTTCAACGCCAAAGTGGTACTATAGGATTGGGCGTAGTGTTCGATATAGGCAGTCAATTACCGACGCTCTTAGCTAGGCGTCATAGATTAAGGAAGTTTGGCCTTTGCAAACTATGCAAGCCAGACCTTGTAACAAACACAATTTAATATACTCTCTGCTTAATATTATAGGAGGGACTCGTTGTGGGCTATTCTTCAGCATTTGAACAGTTAATTAAACAAGGTTAAGTAACGCAAGTCAGTAGTTGATGATTGAAGCACACGAAGCCGTCGATTGCGTTTGCCTATTGAACATCTGTGTCAATCGAACATGTTAGTCCACAGGTTACCGTGATATAATCATTCGTTATTATATTTTTTATTTTATTTTTATTTTTAATATGAACGAAGTCACAACAGTGCCTGACAGATAGTGACTACTTACCACAATCTTTGACGTTGTCATATAATAATTAACCTCACCAAAAAGCGGGTATTATAAGTAACACCTTTGCCAATCCCCTCATGGACGCTTAGGGAAGGCATGAAATTCTGTTTGCATGACAAATATTATTAGCCAGATATCTGAGTAGGTACTGAACCTACATCTCTTCATCTAGTAGATTATTTGGTCACTACACGTTTATCAGAGCTCATATGTGTAGTACTTATGTTGTTGGCAGTATGTATTCTAGACATATAGATACTTGGACCAAAAGATACATGCCTTCATCGCTATGCAGCTGGTATTGTCATAGTGTGAGTGTGGTAAACTCTAAACAATTAGAAACAACCCAATATAGGGTACATTGTAATTATTTAGGTGTTTTTGTGGAGGCTGGAGCGGCGCGGGCAGCTGCGACGACGGGATATTATTATAATCCGTCCTTGCGTCTGTCGCGTCTGTTGCTCCTGACACGGGTTAAGCCCACCAACAGCTGATGGCTACCACATCCTTTATTATTTTGTATTCTTTACTATATATATATTTATATCATTTAATATCAAAGAAGCCGTGTTTTAAATACAGTAATTGATTCACTATAACCGAAAATGTTGGGAGACTTACCAACACCATTGTAAAATCTGTAACCACCGACGCATTACATATATCATTTATAATATATTTGTTTAAAAATTCAGTGCTTAACACACTCACAGTTACATCTGCCCTCTTCGAGGTAGAGACCTTGCGATATTTAACAAATAAATTAAAAGACACAAGTAACAGATTATGAAAATATGTAGACTTTACCAGTCATAGTGCTTGACGACGGTCTACATGCGAATCAAAAACATTGTTTTGTTTTATGATTGAATAAAATGTATATTTCATTGCTTTGCAAATGAAGTTACAAATTTCCAAAGAAACGTTAATGTAACGTGACTTTAAAATTATCGATATATAATGGTTTCATGAAACAGCACCAAACTATAGAAAATATAAAGAAGATGAATACCTGCCGATTTGTAGTAATGATTCATAATGAAGACGATGATTATAGCTGTGTGAATGCCAACGACTATGCTGTACCAGATGTAGATGCCATTGAAGAAATTGATGAAGTCATGGTAGATGAAGTACAATCCATTGTAACTGAACAAAGGAAATCTTTAGAGAAGATTATTACTTCCAGCATGCCGTATATTAACACTATGCCGACAACATACTAATGATACATCTACAGACAGAATATTGACTATATAGGTAGCTTATTACATACACATCGTACCATCGTACCATCGTTTGTAAAGCTCGAATTCCTTAAATACAAGAATTACCTTAAGTAACCATAAGGCCAAGAAAGGTCATTGTAATAATGATTTCTAATCACAAGATCCGAGATAAAGACACTCAGATAATTCTTATCAAAAATATCTTTATTCGATTAGACTTTTTACAAAGTACTTTCAAATCGTCAGAAAGACACGATTATATAGGATTATACATGCTACCGCCAGGTTCGGAAGGTTGCTTTTACTAAGAAGAACCTGGCAAGAAACTCAGTAATTACTCTTTTAAAAAAAATTTTTTCAGCTTCGAGTAATACAATATAAATCATAAACAATATATATAAGCCATGGACACAGTTCCAGTGCTCAAAAGTCAATATATTTTTTTTTAATAATAATAAGTACTACGTATAATTGTGTAGCTTGAGATGATTTTAATTCACAATTTCGATCATTTTGTAATAAATAATTTTTAATACCTTATGTTAAAGGAAGCTTTACGAATTTGTGCATTTATGCATTGATCGCTAGTTCGACATCGCCTCCAACGCGATCACGCAGAGAAAACACCGTTCCCCACATTATCATTAGAGAGCGCGTGTGACTTATTGAGTTGCTTTTATTTCGGTTGCTCCCAGTTATTATAGCGGCCGTCTTCCACTTGACAAGGGTAAATCCCTTTTCTTCATATTCCGGCGCACGTTTCGACGCCCGTCGGTTTTTATGTCTGTCCGTTGATATAATATAGAACAGCGAACGACAGTGTTTAAGTCGTCATATTTTTTTTCATTTATAGTAACACAAGATGCGATCCGACTTTTATCCTAATCAATTTTATAAATAACGCTACCACCAAATATTTTAAGTGATTTTTTAATTTATTATATTAATTATTTTGGTAAGGCCAGACTTTAATTTAAATGTTATTATCCTTCGTTATTTGAGCTTGGCAAATATCATTCATATGAACGACAACCACAAGGACCCGCAGATAATTTTAAAATAATGGCAACTTGTTGCGTTGTATAGTTTAGTTGTATACTATGTATGTAACACATATATAGCACGTACTTAATTATGTTCTATAATGAAACAAAGTTTATAAAAATAGTAAATAAGATAAAGAATGATCCTGAACGGTCTTATCGTGTGATAGGACTGACCAATGGATGATGTCGTCCATTACCCTTCAGTGGCTGTTTTTGGCTGACTGTGTTGATTGGTTTGGTTGTGATGTCGGTGAGGTCCTGCGGAACCGGCGTGTTACAGGTAATTAGGTACTGTTTGTGGAACACGGTGAACTCCCCATACTGCTGGACAGGGACACACGTGGTCGGCTCCTCGCAGCCCAGCTCTGGGAATGGCACTGGACCGCACAACGGCTCCTACGCCTCTACTGGTGCGTACGAGGACTGTTCATGATTGACTTGCGGTGAGCCTCGGATTATGATCTGCTTCATCAAGTCTGATAGGTGGATCATTGAAGTACCACCCCAGCGTTTGAATATTGCAGCTGAACTAATACACATATAGCAAGTACTACGCCATGCATTTCTTTTCAAGGTCTGAGCTCAATACTGCAAGTCGCATGTCACGCAAATCACGTTGTTTTGCCTCGCTATATAGTACGCTACTAGAAACATTTAATTAAGTTATTTTTGATTATTTCTTCCTTATATTTCAGTCCCTACAACTTTATTATATATTATATGAATTATACTGTTTATTATATATTACAAAAGCTAAGTAAAATTAATAAGGTTTTCTTTTAACAGGATCTTGAAGCACAATACATATTTTGATAATCTTCAACAAACAATTAATAATTACATCTAATATATAAAATTCTCGTGTCACAGTTTTCGTTGCCATACTCCTCCGAAACGGCTGGACCGATTAGTATGAAATTTTGTGTGCAGATCGGGTAGGTCTGAGAATCGGCCAACATCTATTTTTCATCCCCCTAAATGTTAGGGGTAGTCCACCCAAAAAAAAAATGGCAATACAACGTTTGCCGGGCACAGCTAGTTATTTATATAACAATATGTGGATACCATTATTTTAGAATCTATTGAACAAAATCTCCATAGTGTTAGTGGGGGAATAATTGTGATAAATAATAAAAATCAAAGTGTTCTAATATCATCGTCCCTGGCCTTATCCCATACATTGTTGGGGTCAGCACTTGATTCAACCCGATACGGCTGATCACCTGATTTTTATACGAAGCGACTGCACTCTGACCTTCGCAATCCCTTTAACGAGGAAAATCTGTGATCTGGGTTAAACCAGTTGTCAGACTATTTTTGGCCTCCGACCAACCTGAAACGATTGCCAGAGATGATAAATTGGCAACCGTATTCTAATATAATAAAAATAAATGTAAGTAGTAACCAAAACAAGTAGGTTTTATTTAAAATGTCACAAGGGGAAATTCATGAAATGATAATAAAATACATGTTAATTTAATAGAACATATATTTATACCTATAACTAATAAAGTTACTCAGCCTCCATCTCCCATTTTAATACAGAAGTCGGCTCACACAACAACTGCATTTAACATGGACTTTTATTATATACAGCTGTCAGGTACTTTTGATATATACATACAATAAAAGTACAGTAACAAATAATTATAATTATTATCAGCTCGCGAGCCTATCACTTCTGCCAATTAAGTGTGTTACATCTGGCCCTGCCTGGACATATGTTGAGTACCTCTGGGCCTGGGTCCTGGGTCGTAATCGTACCTCCCATTTTAGGAGCACCTGTGCTTTGTGTGACAGGAACTTGCATTCCCATCGACTTATGTCTGCTCCTACTGGGCGACTTACCACTTGCATTCAGAACAATGTTCTTGAGAGTGCTACCTTGTTTGGTAGCTCGTTTGATATTTTGCGGGATTGTTGTAGTGATGGTGTCCAAATATGTGCTAGTGGTGGCTTCATCCTGAAAGGATAGTGCGAGCGTGTTACATATAGTTTGGTACCGGGAGCCTACCATCATCGGTTTAAGCAGAGCGTATTATGAAAACCTGAGCTTTAACGTTTCATTATGATACCGTAAAATCAAAGCTAAGTTCATAATACTCGATGATTATACGATCATAGTTGGCCCCCAGGTTGCGAATCATAAATTGCCCTGATTCTGCTGGATACACGTTGACAGCTCTGGGCATATCACTAGATCGCACAACGGTTCCTTACCTTTGCTGGTGTGTACAAGAATTGTTGATGTTTGACTTGCGGAGAGCCTCGGTTGGTGTTCTGCTTCGTTATGTCTGATAGGTGGATTACTGGCCGGAACCGGAGCTCCACCGCATTTGAATATTGCAGCTGAAACACGCATATAGCAAATACATAACGGTACATATCACTGACTGCGCGCAATGTCGCTGTTAGAGTAATGAAAAATTCTCTCATTGTTTTGTTTTGGTATGGAAATCGATACTAAAAAATGTGTGGTGTTCATTCAGTGTAAAAATTCAAAATTAAACAGTTGTAGGTGTTGCTTAGCAAAAACTGAAAATGATGTAATAATACATACCAATGAAAATAAATTAAAATTAAATGGAAATAAACTTTCTAATGCAAGATTATACACAATTAGTGACGAAAATACTCGTAATGATAAGTATAAAATGTATCATAATTATATCCTGGTGTATGTATGCTGTAGGGTACCATTATGTTTACAGTCACGGCTTGAGGATTAATAATACAATTTGTGATTAAATCAATGTGATATGAACACGCTACTTTGACAATTAACGGTAAATAGTTTCACTTAGGGTGAAAAAACGATGGCTAAAGGAAGCTGTGGAGGATGTGGGGTTTGAGTAGCGGCTTGCTACCTAAGCGACGCAAATTCGAATCTCAGCGGCCTACACCAATGTGTTTTCTGAAACCTTAAGTGCAGTAATTTAACCCCACGTACTTTACGTATAGTGTCTGAGATGGCCGTGGTCTCACCTTATTTTACGTTGACACTTAATCATATCATTTTCAACTGATTTTGCTATATTTAGAGAATGGTTTCTTCACGATGTTTAGATTGGAATTTACGTCGATTGTGTAGAAGGAGACTTCTCTAACCAGTCGGACACGGACACCATGACCCTATCTTGCTAACTACTATCTTAGAATAGTATGACAAAGTATTCAAATGCCGTGGCTAAAATGTATGTAACAAATAAATAACGCTTCCTTCGTGCCGAAAGAAAAAGATATTGCTTTTAAATATGAAATATTACGCTAAAAGTGTTATTGTATGAAGAAAAAGGGTTGCCCGTGTCACGCTTAATGCGGTCGTGGGAGGCTGTGTGTCTTTATTGTGGAAACAATGAGCTTACGACACAGGCATTGTTGTGTATCACTGGTTTACTCTGACAACGAAACCGGCTAGGTTGTCTATCAGCTGGTCCGAAATCACATAGCCACGGGTATTGTTGAAATAAGAACGTTTGTTCCATTGAGCGTGAGAGTTGTCAATCTTAAAGATTTTAAAATAAACTCTTTTAATTATTTTCAAAACAATGTACATTTGTTATTTTGATAAATGTCGGTAAAACAAGTGAATGATGTATAGTCTATTCCGCTTAGTCAGGCAGTCTCTAGGTTTCTGAAATGCTTATAATTAAATTATAATAAGATAAGTGTTAACTTGAAAAGAAGGGCAAACTCTGGAAAGTCTGGAATTACAAATTGTATGGTTATATTTTATTAACTCCACGAGAACAAAGTGGACAGAATCCAATAACTTATAATAAAGAAGCTTGGGATTATAACGAAAAGACAAAACATCGTAAAAATATTTAAGTACGACCGTTATATATGACCGCCTCGGAGATAAGCCGGGGAGTGGAGCGTGAAATTTTACAAGTGTCACCGATCCCGGACCCGTGTACCCACCCATGCATTACAATACTCGGGGCATGATAGCGGCGTCGTGTTACCACTAAACATCGTCTGACACTACCACATATATGAATTTTGCTCTCCAAAATAATAGGAGTTGATTATATTTTACTTAGAATACAATATCCATCAGGAAATTATAAAATCTTTACATCTATATACATATCAACAAAATATAAAATGTATAAGTAATATAAAGTATAAGCGATACATACAAAAAACTGTTTTGTTTTTCTCTGTCAGTCTGATTATTCGGATTTTGTCTGGAACGGTTCGACCGATTTTAGTGGGACTTTTACTAATTTTGATTACATGTATTAATAAAAAATATGGTTTCAATCCTCCACGAAATTAACGCGGGAGAAACGGGGGGATATACCTAGTTACATATAAAAAGAACTTTCTTGCTTTTGGCACATGCATAAGACGCGCTGAAAAAAAACATGTTTGATTGATAAACTTTAAAACATCGAGAAAATTACGAACCATTCGGAAAATAGCCTTCTGAGAACAACCATTCAGAAACTCAGCTGGCATATCGTACATGTCACATATAACATGAACCTATGTAATCTTGTAATTGAGTAAATAGTATGTGCGGTAAAGTTACGTGTGTGTAAAGTGCAATTCATCAGAAGTATCCAGCGGAGTTCCCTTGCTCAGCCAAAGCCGATCTTGCGGTTTCTCCAGTCAATTAAAGTTGTTCGTTGCTGGCGGTTGCATAGTAGTGGGGCTGCCCGAGCTCGCTGTGTTGTTTGACATTCGATATTGTTGAATGTAACGCGAGACTTGACTTGTGGTTGCATGCATAGCGGGACAATGTACAAATTGTAACTCACATACATAGTAACTTTACTTGGACACTGATTAGTCAATATATAAGTGTCTGTTTGTAATTCCAAATAAACAGTTTATCACTTAATGTACTTACATAATTTTTTTCTGTATATTTCTACAGGGTAATCTCTGAAACAGCTGGATCGATTTGTAACGAGTATCTAGGATTACATTTATTTTAAATTATGATTCCGTGAACAACTCATGAAAATAAATCTCGCCGGGCACAGCTTGTTAGTAATAATATTTTAGGATTCGCTTACAACACCAAGGGAGTCACTCGCACGCTACCATATAAAGAGTAGAATCGGCGTCCCAACGCTTAATGAAAACATATATTTTTGAGATCTAATCAAATCATACTAGTTTTGTTACACGTCACTTGATATACCCACTTATATTTTATTTCTGCTGAACCGCACCAAACTAATCCTTCTGATTGATTTATGCGTCAACTTGTGGCGGTAACATTGGAGCTTATGGAAATGTATTTACGTAGGACGTAGGTGGTGTTTGTTCCTGTTATCTTCCGTATCCATTACACCGTTTATCCAACTAAATTAGCCCCGAGGCCAGAGCCGCTCTGTTTGTCTACATGTTTTGGTAAACTCTGATACTATACCGGACTCACCTTTCCTCGTAGCTTAAGAAAACATGCGCATCTCCTCCGAAAGATAACATTATGAAAGTTGCAATATCATTCGATAAATTTTTAGTGATACTTTTTGAAGTCTAGAAGTTAATAATAGCTTTGAATCTCTGGTTCGAGGGCTTGAACGTTTCAGATAATTGAGACTTAAGTATCATCAGCCTCTCACATCAAAGCAAAAAAAATTAGCAAAGGTAAAATGTTCATATCCTTAGCAAGCAAGACTGTCATTATAAGTATTGCTTGAATTCTGTTGTATTTGCAAGAGAAATGGAATAGTGGCAGTAGAATTATATATTCTTAATTATTGACATGCTTTATATAAGTAGATTTATTTACTGTAGGTATCGGAACAGTAAACATTGCGAGCGCGCAATATTCCGATTTCATCTGGAGTGTATTGCCGCGCCAACCATTATAAAGCATCTCTTCCCGCGCTGTTTTCCAAGAGCCGACAGCCCACTTTAAGGAACAGTATTTATTCTCTCCTCGGGTCGGTTTTCTTTTTAAGAATAATTCGTTAGCACTCGCTCTACTCCTGCTGAATTTCGATTAGAAAAAGACAAAGCGTCGATTGTAGAACAGCCCGAGTGGGAATCAATTAAAGAGAGCCATCGATTCTCAGAGTGCGATAACGTCTGTCAAGAGTTTAAGTGAAAATGGGTGATAAGATTGCTCTGGCGCTCCCTATTGCCTTTTAATTATATCCCCTATCTCCCCCCTCGCTTCACTTGACACACACACGTCGGTACAGAAACAACAATTCATTTTATACTAATTTAATCGTATATTTATTTACATCGTTAAAACACAATATGTACATTAAAATTATGATCCGTAATCTTGACATAATTATCTCTTACTTTCATTAAAAGTTACACATCTTTTAATACAACTAAGTATATTAACAAATAATATATCAAATATCTCGAAGGTATATAATAGGTATTAATTGTATTGTGCATTATTATTTTATTTACAAATTTAACAAGCGTGTGGGGCAAGCTTGGTTATCCTAAATTTATTAACGACATAAATTATACATCTGTGACAATAATAAGTTATTTGATGAAATAACATGGTACCTGTTGATAGGAAACCGTGACATAGATGAATGAGGATTATATTGAACAGAAGACTCGGTACGTTTGGCACACAATCAAGGAGAATAGTCCGCGACGCCACAGTGTAGCAATGCGATACTAAACTATGGCTGCAGAGCGGTACAAGCACGTTATGACCATTTACAATGGAAATGGCTAGAGGACACACCGAATAGGTCACAGATTCATGAATAATAATGGACACTTACGGACTCTGGAAGGGTACACTCCACTAATCTTGCTTTATATTTTGTTTTAAAGTTTACACAGTATAAATATAAGCTTTATAATCAGTAAGGAAACTAGGAACAAATCGTTCCACATCTAATGACACACAGACGCGGATATCTACGAGATTATAAGTTCAATTGACAACAAATTTAACAGTAAATTTTTAAATGTAGAAGGTCGACACTCACGCTCGCTGGAACAAATGTTCTTATTTCAATAATAGGTCTAGATTCCTTACTGCATTTAAGGCTTATATTTATACTTTGGTTAAAGCAACATCTTTTGTGATGTCACAAAATATTAATATGTCGATAAAATGGTACAAAATTCATGAATAGTAGTCAATATTCTTATTCGCTTACAAACTACTCGTACTTAGTCAGGAATGTAACTGAGGCTCGTTCATACAATAATCACACACACATTTGTAAGATATGTATGGCTTCAATTGTAGGATGATATGTTTCACTTTATATGAATATTCAAAATAAGATTTGTTTTAGGAATAAGAAACAATAATGTAAATGGTATATTAGACTCTAAATGGCAGTAGATTGAATTTAAATTTGACAATCAAGTCAAACAATGAGATCAATGTGAACTAATACCACGATCGCCAAGAAGGGTTGTCGCCAGCAGTATACACTCCTTGTACCTGAAACAACATTTAAAAACCACAGTAAAATTGTTTACTTTAAATATTATAGGATAAATTATAAGATTTTAAAATGCTTTCGCTAATGACTGGTTTGCGTGAGATGAAAAGGTTGGGTTTTGAAAGCATTATAAAATGTAGTACACTGGCATTTTAATGTATTTGTTTAACCAGTAAATAAGGATTTATAATCTTTTTTTGTTTGTTTGTTTGCATTGAATAGGCTCCGAAACTACTTGACCGATTTGAAAAATTCTTTCAGCAATGGATAGCTACATCATCAGCGAGTAACATGGGCTATATTTTATTCCCGTTCTCCCACGGAAACGGGAACTACACGGGTGAAACCGCGTAACGTCTGCTAGTGTCATATACACCTAGTATCAGAATACGAGTCACACTATCGTCAAATCCAGTTCAGGGGCCTTACCATAAACTCTTATTGCTATCATAGTTCCACTGTGTGACAGTGACAGATTTATACACGTCATATACATCTGTCTCGTAATAAGAATTAAACTATCATGGCAATAAGAGGTCATGGTAGAGTTACTGATCAGTTGGCATCTGGGAACGCGGTTCCAGTTATCCTCGCGAATCCTCGTGCAATCAGCTATTTCGTAGATCAGCTGTCATTTTCTAGTCTCCTTCATTATAATTTAAACTATGATAATTAGATTGTTGGTTGCATATTGACTGGGAAAGTAATTTCATAACTGAGGGGTTTTTATTCTTACAAAGATGCATATTATGAAAATGTGGCACTTAGTAAGCGTGGCGTAGGTATGAAAGATTCTGCGTGTAACACAAAAAATATTCAAGGCAATATTTGTATGTATGTCGGTGTGATAAGCCCCGGAGTCAGCGGAGTGTACGCAGGTATCTACGACGCCGCAGCTATCATTGCCACCCCAATTCTTTCCACATTTGCGAATAATACATTCAGTGTACGTAAAAGCATTGTCGCTATTTTTATTTGGATTCTCGTACGCGATGAGAGCGTTTCAACAGCTCACCAAACGCCGCGGTATCCCAACAAGTGGATTTTCTTTGTTTATATTGACGACGTTCTCCTTTCGGTTCGTATAATTTCAACACACTTATCTTTAAATATACACAAATACCTGTATACAAGCACAAGTGTATTTCGATTCGGTAACCCTTTCAATATTTATTCAAACTCCTTTTCTGGACTCTGTTCGATATGATATTGAAGTGTTCAAAATACTTTTTCTTGGGAGTGGAGAGGTGCAGAATTGATTGTACGCGGTCTGCACTGAATATTTATTAGGGTTAAGTGTGTATGCGAACTCGTTGAATGTTTAATCTGTATTTGGGTGCAGAGAGCGAGCCGGGTCGACCGCACGCCGCCGCCGCCGGCCCGCCGCCCGCGCGCGGAGACACGTGCCTTCTAGCTAATCCTTTGTGTGCGTTACCTACAAATTGCTTTGTTCTTTATACAAAAATGGTAATGTGCCCTCTCGAATCAGAATATTCTTCCTTGAAAGATAAAAGCCCGAAACGCTAAGAGCATTTCAAGCCATTCAAACAATTGCCACATCCAGCCTCGTCACATATTCCGACCCATTTCGCCGCGACTTCTCCGTGCGCATTTATTTTTTACCATAAGATAGGGAGAGCGACGTTTTTAATAATGCAGTATATTGTTACAAAGAATACAAAGAGGTAAGTAAGCCTCCTGTGGTTGAGACTCGCTTTGTATACCACGCGATTATATTAAAGGTTTTCCGTATTAAGTTTTCTTCGTTTGATGGCTGGGTAATTCGGCTGGATAGTAAACAAATTCCCCTTCAGGCCCGCTTCAGAAACGATAATATCTACATAAAACATGTTTGTAGCATGATGTTTATTTAAATGAGTGCAAAGAAAAGCGAAAAAAAGAGCAAAATTCATTAAGTGTAATGAAGCGACTGCTTAAAAACCCATACAATTAATTACTTAGGTCCTTAAATATAATTTTAATATCAATTTGCCGAAATGTTTGCCAAAGTACCAACCATAGATTGTAGTGTTAGTTTTATAGGCCTAGAATGAGGTTATAAAAATGCGTTGATACCTGAAACATGTTGCGTATGCGGTGGTCGATAGACGTGATGCGCGGCGTCTCTGTCCGGCACGTGGTCGAGTTGCGCGCGCACCACGCTCGGCCGCTCTGTGCCCGCGCCGCCCACCGGCCCGGCCGGCACCGACCGGGACACGTTCGCACGACGGATGCCTGCAACATCTACTGGGGTTTGGTCTCACACTAATACATATTTTCATGCAGGGCATTTGAATATGGAACTGTTTTTAATCATTTTGTTATGGTATCACGGTTTCCAACAATTTCGCGTTTTGGGAGGTTTGTGGCATTACACGCATACTCGATTTTTTTAACCAATATTCACTATGTATTATTAGATACGTAACTAATAATCTAACACATAAAAATCACGTGTCTTGATGATTGGATCGACCAATTTGTATGAAATTTCGTGTGCGTTTTATAATAACATTTATTTTCATACCCCTAAATAACAAGGGGGCCCACTAAAAAATCTATATGGCAAAACAAGGTTTGCATACACAGCTTGGCTATATATATTAAATTTAATCGATCTTCAAATTTGTAGGGTACTTATATTGTTGGTGAGGTGTAGTTATACACATGGAAAGGGATTTTCGTATTTTAAAATATTAATATTAAGTCAACTGCTTGATTGCAATAGTATGGTTAAATAAAGAGCAAATTTATAATCCTACTGGCTGGTACTTTATGCGTAAAAGATAAATTGAATAAAGTTAAATAGGTGTAGAACATGAAGTTGGGGTAAATATAAAAAAAAATTGTGTGATTGAATATTAAATAAATTGTGTTCGAAGCATAATGCTCTCACATCTAAAAAATATAACATTACTTCAATAACAAGAAAAATAAATATATAATATCTTACGAACCCCGTTTTAAGAGGGTTAGAATTATTCAACGTCAAAGCTAGTCATTTCAGACTTCTGGGAACGACTGGTAAGATATGGTGTAAGGTATTATTTATGCTCCGAAAAGAATTTACTATTGGCTCAAACGCAATTTGTATAATTTTCTTCGCATTTTTACAAGACTTATGACTAATAGTCTTATTTAGTACCTACCTACTCACTCAGACTAAAATATATACTATTAATTAATGGTCTACACAATCCATATATTTCTTTCGATAACGTCCCAGTAGCAAAGCCGGAGTGTGGATTAGTGTCCGATTAATGCGTCATCTAAAGCTACACAATTATACGTAGTTTACTTTTAATTTTTATATTTCTTTTTATTAACTTTTGTGTACTGGAACTGTGTCCGTAGGTTTATATTTTTTTTAAGATTTACTTTGTATTACTCAAATTGTAAAATTACTAATTTTTAAAAAGAGTAATTACTGAGTTTATTGCCAGGACCTTCTCAGTAAAAGCAACCTTCCGAACCTGGCGGTAGCATGTATAATCCTATGAGTACTTTGTTAAAAGTCTAATCGAGTAAAGATATTTTGAATTTGAATTTGAATTTTAAAAATGGAAATATTATATGGGAATTAAACTGGCGAAATGTGGGTGAATTATAAGTTAACCTTCTTAGTTACTTTCTTTATCTTCTGTTAGGTTGTCTGGAAGAGCGATAAGACTGCCTTATAGTATATCAATTTGTAACGCCATAGATAGCATAGACGTCAATTCAACTGTATTTTTGATAGCTCTCTTTTGTTCGATTCTGGAATGGTGTCATGTGATGTCATGTGCTACGCTCATGTGTAAAATGAAATAAACGTGAAAAGCCTGTGAGAACTTAAATTTATTGCAAGGGGGTTCAAATCCCCAATACAAATTCTTAATCTTTTGTGTATTTTTGTTTTTGTGGTGTGCAATAAAGTATCATATTATTATTATAGCTCTCTGCATCCCTTCGCGGTTTACAGGCACAAGCATTATAATGTATAATAGGTATGTATAAATGGGAGAAGGGTTCTGTCAGGTTATCATATGAGGAGAGCATTTACGGATTAAAGAAAATGTTATCATCTTATTAGTAAACAGCTGAACGATTCAAACAGAAAAATATCTCTATCTGATTAGACTTTTATTTTTTTATTTACAAAATACTGAGAAAATCTCGAATATGGAATAGAGGAATCAACGGAAGGACAAGGCCGAAGGTAAAAGTTAGTACTAAATGAAATGGTAATGAGTGAGTTACCTTGTAATAAAACTGGTGTTATCCGTACTTAGTCTATAAGTAAAACATTATCCCGAGGTGATAGTCCAGGCACCCTAACGGCTCAATGTTAATCTTTGTTTATTGGTAGCTGAAATTTTAACTAAGCCTTTAATTAAGAAATACGTTTATTGCCACTGTCTCTAGTGGTCGCAAGTGCTACTGTGGAACACGAGGTCTTGAGTTCGATCCCCGGGTTGTACAAATTGTTATTGGGTTTTTGATCTGTAAATTGTTAATGGCAATAACGATGCCCCGTACTACATGGGACTTAAACATTACTGGCGAATTGTGGGTGTGATATAAGTACATCTCTGCCTACTTATATGTCTATCTCTTACTTATTTGATAACACAAAAAGATTGAACTACACTAATGCTTAGATTACCTTAAGGACCCTACGCCACGTTTATTAATAAGGGGGATGAAGACCCAGACATCACAAGTGTGTGGCTTACTACGATAAGTGTACGTGATATTTCGGCTTAGTTGTGACTTAGTTAAGTTAGTACTTATACCTAAATTCTAAGCTAGGTGCCTTCTCCTCTAATTTCATAAACGTTTTATGAAATGAAAATATACTACAGTGTGGGTTACATGAAAAATATATGTATTCAGTTGGATCATATCGCACGTCGTGCAATTTCGAACGTCGGATAAATGACCAGAGGGCCCACCATCATCGATTTAAGCTGAGCGCATTAAGAACTTCTTAGTTTTGGCGTTTCATTTTGGTACCGTAAATTTAAACATCATAGCTGGGAAGTTCTTAATACGCGCTGCTTAAACGATCGTAGCTGGCTCTCAGTCCGGATATTAGCTTTGACTAGAACCTGAGAGAACGTGAGCTATAGGATATGTGTCATGTACTAGATCACTTATGTTGGTTTATTGGTAAACCACAGACCAAATTTAAGGTTGCTGTATTAAATTAAGTATGCAATCACATAACGTCAACTGTCAATGTTACTGACGGCTGTCAGTTTATAGAGTACTGACGTTTGTAGCGTAAAATTGAAATCGCTCTCTTTTCTGTCCTCACCCTGTCTGTGAAACACCAAATATATATAAATCTTTAATTCTATTAAGATAGAATTTATTTTTCATACATAACCCATCAACTTATACAAGACCTTTGGGTATAAACCGTGTAATTCTGGACATCCTATATCAGTACAGTCGTTTCGCACTAATATCACAGCAATAAATAATAATGTTTAATACGCCAGCCGTGTGGAGCGGCTACAAAATTGGTTACAAACAAGAATTTACAACGCATAAGTAATTAACTCTGTTGACATAAAGCAACTGATTAAAATGTTAATATGTTTCACGGCACAGAGCGCATGTTTGCCACCCATGGACATCATACAAATTTATATTGACTGACCTCTGGCGCGGCTCAAGTTATGAGGGTGCATGAATACCTAATAGGATTCACGCTTTGAGTGTATTTAAGGGTAGGGCATAAGGGGAGGTTTCGTCCGAAATTCGTAGCTACCCGATTAATAATGCTACCTTGGAGTATAGTTTAGGAGTGCAAAATGCTCTTATTGCAATGATCGTTCAGGTGTTCGACCGTGTACGGCATATACACCTATCTCGTAATGAGTCAACTGCTTCGTTTGTCTAGTGGTTAGTAAGTTTGCCTGCCGATCACGAAGTCCCGTTCGAATCCCGCGTAGGGTCAAAAATAGATTGGGTTTTTCTATCAAGTAATTCACAAAAAATGGCCGGAGTTTGGAAGTTGGCGTTCTCATGCCTCGGGGCGCACGTTGCACCCTTGGTCCCACGCCTGATCTCTCTCCGGTCGTGTCGGATTGCCTCCCATCGGACTATGAGAGTGAGGGAATAAAGAGTGCACCTGTGTTTGCACACACACTTGTGCACTATAATATCTCCTGCGCAGATGGCGAATCGCCGCGTAGGTTAGCCGCCCTAACCAAAATTCGGTAGAAGATCATCATAATATGAGGCAAACTATCATGGCAAAAAGAGCTCATGGTAAGGACCTTGTTTCTGCAGTCACCACTGCTCCACGGCAAAGTGCGACCCCACAGTCTTTTATTCAATTAACTTCTATACTAATACCTATTATAAAGACGTAAAGTGTGTACGTTTGTGGAATTGTAGAGGGTAATCACTGGATCTGTTGAACTGATTTTGCATAATTATTTTACGAATAGAAAGCCACGCTATAAGTGAGTACCATATTATATTATACTAGCATCGCCCCGCGTATTTACCCGCTTAGGATTTACAATGGAAACTAGGTTATTTAGTAGTAATTAAGCGTATTTGTAACATTAATGCTTCGCTCCTGTTGCGTCGTGTTCAAGCCTAAAGCTATCTTCGATGTATGAAAAAAAATATATTCCAATTGTTCTTGAGATTAGTGCGTTCAACCAACAAACAACATCTTCAGTTTAATTATATTAGTATACATTAACCCGAAAAATAAGAAGTCTTATATGTTAGTTTTTAGAGGTAGGTAAATTACGATAACCGTTCCAAGTGTTTTTATGTTAATTTTTTTTTTTTTTAAATTTAATTATATCTCAGCAAGATTTTTAAAAGGTAACTTGAGAGTGACGTCCTTGATGTAAGTCACGCTTATATTTTGCAGTAACAGCTTACCATCAGGCTCTGTAAGCTTGTTTGCCTGCTAGGTTGAATAAAAAAATAAGGCTAAGGTAATAAAAAGCTAGCAACATGAACTTATGTTGTATTGCGATGAACCTAAGGTTGTTATTATGAAAACATACGATTGTACTTACTTTCTTTATTCGCGTTGCTCTTGATCTCCGTTACTTTCGGTGATGTAGATGGCATTGGAATTTCTAGAACAAAATATAACAAATATAATTTTATTTATATATTAAGTTCTAAAAGTTATAATACTCTATTTACACTAATTACTTTGTTCATTCCAAATAATTTGTTACAAGACAAACTAACTTAAGACCTTCAGGTATTTTATATGATACTAGCTGTGCCCTGCGGAATCCTAATATTTTGTTTTAATTAATAGTAGCCTAAGTTACTCCTTGTAACATTAGTTATCTGCCAGTGAAAGTCCCGTTAAATCGGTCCTGCAGTTTCGAAGATTAGCCGGAACAAAAGGACAGACAGACAGACAAAAAAAAATTGAATAACCAATTTTAATTTCTATGTCAGTACGGAGTATATATTCATATGCATTTAGTGAAAAGGTGTAATTTTGGAATTACAAACGGACACTTCGTCTGCGTAGATTATGGGTCAATTGGTTAAATTGAGAGTGTGTCACTTCCCTCTATAATGGTTGCGGAGGGCGATGGCTGGCATTCACGTCATACTTGTGAACAGGTGCTGCTAGTGGGGGCTGGTCATCTCATGCTACACTATTATACGAGGTACTTATTTTTAGTGTAAAATTTTTTTTTCGACTTTTGTGCTCTGGAACTGTGCCCACGGGCTAATATATAAAAAACATTATGATTTATATTGTATTACTCAAAGCTGTAAAATATATTTTTTAAAAGAGTAATTATCGAGTTTCTTGCCAGGTTCTTCTCAGTAAAAACAACCTTCCGAACCTGGCGGTAGCATGTATAATCCTGTGTAATTGTGTCTTTGTGACGATTTGAAAGTACTTTGTAAAAAGAGTAATCGAATAAAGATATTTTTGAATTTGAATTAAATTGAATTTGTAGAGATGTATGATGTGGAAGTATTTAAGGATCGTAGCATGTGCCAAATGGTTGACTCTGGGATACAGGGGGCCTACCATCATCGGTTTATGCAGAGCGTAATAAGAATTTCTGAGCTTTGAAGTGCCATTTTCGTACCGTAAATTCAAACTTCGAAGCTGAGAAGTTCTTAATACTGCTGCTTAAATGATCATAGTTGGCCTCTTGGTGTGATCATATGCATGTATTATGAGTCAATATTGGGTAAGTCATTAAAATTAAAAAAGTAGAAGGTACATTGAAATAATAACTTCTTTTCTTATGTTAGTGTTATTTGTTGTTGATGTTTTTCTGATAAGTACAGTGGAGTAGCCAATGGATATTTAAACATGTTCTAGTTCATAAAATATTATGAACCACTCACCGTACAGTCGGATGGAGCCCTCAGTCTCCCCGAGGGAGTTCTTAGAGATGCACCGGTAATTCCCGAAATCGCCGCTTTGGAGATTCCTCACCGTTAACTTCATGTGGGCTCTGTTGAAAAATTGCTTTGATATATTTCACGAACAAATAGGCAATATTTAATAAAGTATGTATTCATCAAATTAATCACGGGCTCTTATCACCGTAATAAATTATCAATTACTATAAGACGTGTGAAAATCGGTCATTGTCACCAAATCAAACCATCCTGGGAATAAGAACTCATGGTAAGACCCCTGAATGAGAGTTTCGTCCCTGCATGTACCAATAAATAGTAAATCAAAGTAATGTTACATAGTAATGTACTAGGTATCCCTAACAGTTGACGGGACTTATTTAAGATTTTTTTAACTTAAGAATTTTTTCAGTATTTTCTATACATAAAAAAGATTACCATGGTGAGTTTTCTTAAATGTTAAAACTATATGTTTGGCAAATGGGGAAGAAATAAATATATGATGTTTTATTTATCATGAATAAAATTCCACATCCAAATTACTAACCCAGCACACATTAATCGAGCAAAATTATCTCACGAATTCAAATCACTTTATTCCTTTTAAATTCTAATCATTAATTCCCGTGCCTTTCAGAACGTTTGCGGTCCATTGAAAATCCGACCTTACGACTCCACCGGGTCGGCATTCCCACAATATTTCCGATTTATCATTTATCACGCTCGGTGGCGATTAATCGAGTGAAATCAAGGCACCGGGATCCGGCCCTGTTGCTATACGCCTTCCTTCTCAGATAACGCTTATCGAAATAACTTTACCAATCGATACTTTGTTCGCTTTATTATTATTATTCGATTCCTTTGGTATCGATGCTACGAATATCAGCCTTTCGTTACCCTTCGCTGGTTTTAAGATGTTTCTCATTCAAGGCCAACTAACTGAAATGTTTTTTTTTTGCGACACGTATTTTCTTAAATATGTGAGGCTTATTATAAACTATTACTATATAGTACATACCGATTCTTCTCAGAAAGTAGGTGGTTTCCGAATCGGTGGTAAATTCTTCGAAATTCATAACTGCCTTACCAGGGCCTAAACTAAATAAATCATTTTCACTTTCATACTTAGTATTATTATACGTGTTTATTATAAACATGTCCACCTCAAAAGCCGATTTTAAATATTGGCGAAAAATATTTCATCACAGGATTAGCAGTTTCGATGATAACATACAAATTCATAAGCTTAATCTCTTTATGATATTAGATGAGTTTATACTCGATAAAGATATTGAACTGTATCTGTGATGATTAGAAATCTGTGAGCACCATCAGTGTTTTAGTATCATGTTGTTCAACAAGAGATAATAGTAGCTAATAAATACCAGCAGGTACGATAAAGGTTGATAGCATTGGGCATCTTCGAAGCAAAGTAGATTCAGGTCTATTCTATTTGAAACCGGGTCAAAAGTTAGCTGAACTGAAACAGCAAATCGATAAGCAAATCCCACTGCAGCGGCTCTTACCAGATATGCTATTGTCTAAGTAAATTAAGCGTCTGCAATGAAACACCCTGCTGACTTCATAATAATTATTTCTTCGTCTTCTCCTTGCTAAAGTGTTTGTATTAAGCAACGCTGTTCACCTTGTTAATAAAATCTCGAAATACATTCTTATACGAATCAGAAAACCATCTCAGTTTCGGTAACATTTTAGCTGCTTCCTATTAGTGAGAATCTTATAAAAATAATGCTCACGGGTACGAGCAGTACAACATCAGTAAATATTCCACAACAGTTTGTATATAGGCCTCCCCTTCCCATGATCAAATCAGTCTTTGCACGAAGATTTGGCGAGTTCTGTCGTATTTCGGTCTATAACTCAGTGCTTAAGTTTTGCAATCTACGCAACACGACTTGTAGACAGGCTAAGATTGTGATCGTATCTTGGTTAAAAACCCTCACTTATCGCGAGACCGAAGAACTACTAACTCCCCTTAAATAAAATAAAATAAATAAATCGATGTATGATTATATGAGTATTCATGTTGTGTTTAGTACGTAAATACATTAATTTATACAAACGGCTGCTACAACTATTTACTTCTTACCTATAAAATTTAAATAATTTTTCCTTTCCTTCATTATTTACTAAATAGGAGTATACCAATATAAAGTAGACATTTTAAGAAGTGTACATTTGCTGTAATTGTCTGCTACTACAAGATGTTACGTTTTTTTTGTGTGACTCATATATTGTGAACCGGTCCCCACGATACAGGAATTTCCTAGTGTGGGGCCCATTGGTAATGTAAAAATATTTTGTTATAACTATTGGTAATAAAGATTATTATTATTATTATTATAGTTTCGAGTGCTGGTTCTAGTGACACGAAACTTGACTGTGTTCTTTGTAGGTTATGAAGCTGCTAGCGCAAAATAGTTTGTAATGAGGGAAAATAGATTCTCTTTCAATTTGATAAGGTGCATTTTAGTTACCTGTATGAGTTCTCTTCGGTGTTGATGGCGTACTTCTTGGTGGGTAAGACCATGACGTTGTCATACACCCAGTAAGAGATAGCCCGCGGGTGGGCTTCCGTGTGGCAGTCCACCGTGACGTCAGTGCTGGCCGGCGCGCCCACCAGCTGGTTTGGCACCCATATCATTGGTGAAACTGTAACAATACAAGTGTTAGCGGGTGTGAAGACAGTGCTAATGTGGCCTGCACTCATAATATTGTATTAAATTGACAAGCTTACATTGATAAAGGACAACAGTTATTCCCGTTTGAATTTTTCGACACCTTACAGAAGATCGCAGCTAAAATAGTGATTGATGACTTAGAGTAGTTTTGTGAGTATAGTCGCTAATGCTACAGATAAAGGGGATGGGAGAGTGAAGAGGAGCGGCAATAATGTCTTTCACAGGTATAATTTTTTCATCGGTAGGTATTCAAAGCTCGACTGCATCGGTGATCTAGTGATCGCAATCACTACTGCGGATCACTGGGGTATTAGTAGCCATCAACGGTTCGGGCAAAGTGTTATTGGTAATTATCCGGTGGTAGCCCAAAAGCTCGCCCCCTAGAACATGGGACATAACAAAGCTGACAAACTTTACCCATGCGGTCAGGGACTGCACAGATGTTGGCTAGACAAAATGCGGGGATTTTTATGGTGAATAAGGTGACTATTGCTTTTTAAGGGTGTAGTATTGAACGAAATATGTTGAGATCGTTTGGACATATCGAAAGGATGAGTGAAAAGCGTTTAATGAAATAAATTTATAGTGCGAATGTGAGCGGGTGTCGGTAGAGGGCGTCCAAGGAAGAACTACTATGACCAAATTAATAGTATTTTTCAGAAAGATCAAATTCGGAGCACTCGTAACCACATGAAGTGTATGAATGTGGATGAAACGAAAGAAGTATGTAAGGATCGTAGCTTGTGGCGAACGGTAGTACCTGCCTACCCCTATGGGATACAGGCGTGAGCATATGTATGTATGTAGTATTGTCTTTTAGACTGATCCCATAACAATATCAAACAGTGATGTCTTGGAATTGTAAGCTTTTTGCTTGAATTTATGCAAAGTATATGGTTCAAAAAAGTATTTAGAGGTAACGCAAGCACACGCCGATTCCATCAGGTCCATAGAATAGATAGATGGACACAATAGACTGGGGAAACTCATCTTCTTTATCTTCCAAATCAAATGTCTTTGTCACTCGGAGAGCTCGTTGTGGAAATAAATATTATATTTTAGAAGAACATTTTCAAAGGAAATGATACCGTAAATTTAAAAATATTGGCGGAAAAAATATCACGATGACATTTTCAAAACATTTTTTGTTTGTAATGAATATTTGTGTCGAACATTCAGATCATAATATCAAAGCTTTTCTGTATATTCCAAGAACAGGTGAAATAATATTGGTATGAATATTTCTACTTCAATGTGGTGTAATCTATCATAATCTTTACTTTAGCATTATGCAGGGAAGAAATATATCCAGGAATATGTCATCTTGCTGTAGGTGACTTGACTTTATATTTATATTGATAGGTGGTGGGTACTTGAATAAAGACAGTCTAAGCACGGCCGGTGTTTGATTCACATCTCCCACATATTATAAATAATTTAACATGGCGCAGTCGGTAGGATCATCGATTAAATATAACAATTGAACCAAGTAGTGTTAATATACTGTGAGAACATTATTTCATCAAGACTGCACACGGTATAATCTGTATGCGGAATAGTCAGCGGCATGGAAGCCATTTTACAACCTCCGCACCCGTTTCGTGTGGACAATGATCTTCTAAATGTTACGTCCGGAAATTTGAGCAAGGAATGGGAGAAATGGAAAAAGTCATATCAAGTGTACTATGAGGCTTGTGAGCTCTCTAAGAAAGATAAAAAAGTACAGATCAACATATTATTACACATCATCGGCGATAAATGTCGTGAAATATGTGAGCAATTCTCAGAAGAATACAAAACAGTTGAAGAGTTGTTGAGTTTATTTGATAAATTATTTCTACCAAAAAAGAATTTGACTGTTGAACGGCATATCTTCTTTACCCGCGATCAGCTGGAAAATGAATCTATCGAGCAGTATGTATTTGAGTTGAACAAAATGGCGGCGAAGTGTGAATTTCAAAAACTATGCAGTGACCTTGTAAGGGACAGATTAATTTGTGGAATTAGAGAAGGAACAATGAGGGAGCGATTGTTACGAGAACCAGAGCTAACATTATCAAAATCGGTGGAAATTTGTAAATTAGCGGAAATGTCACGTGTTCAGGCTACCCATATAAAATCAGAACACACCAATTATGATGTGCACGAAATAAATCAAGCGAAAAGTGAAAGTTCTGCCAAGAATGATGTGCATTGGGTTGATGGTCGCCGATCTGGTGTAGTACTTAGAGGTCACACCTATCGTGGTGGGACGGCGCGCAGTGGCAGGCCGTACCGTGAAGAGCGCAGCCACGGTCTCGCGCAGCCGAGTCATGCAAGAGACCGGCCACCATCTATGCCGAGACAGCAGCTACGAGGCACCAGAACACGTTCAAATGGCTGCTGGAAATGCGGTGGTGTGCATCGAAGGAATGATTGTCCTGTATATGGCCACAAATGTTACAGCTGCAGCAAGTTGAACCATTACTCGAGGATGTGCCGAGTATTTGCGGTGCAGGAAGACTCCAGTGATCAGGTAAACAGTCTCACTAATAATAATCGCTGCAGTCAATGGTCTGCTCAGTTAAAAATAAATAGTGTGTGTATTAACTTTAAGCTGGACACTGGAGCTGATGTGAACATTTTGCCTCAAAAGTACTTAGACTCAATTAAAATATCAAATAATGAATTAGTTAACACATCGATTAAATTGCAGGGTTATTCAGGAACTAACATTGAAGTATTAGGAAAATGTTATTTAAAAGTTTACTACAAAGACACTGCATATATTTTACAATTCATAATTGTTGAGGCGGAATCTCCTCCTATTTTAGGTAAATATTCGTGCGAACAATTGCAACTTATTAAAAGAGTGATGACTATTAAAAGTGAAAACAGAAATTACCACATATTAGATGAATTTCCCGATATTTTCATCGGTTTAGGTTGTTTGCCAGGGTGTTACAAGATTCAATTACATAAGAATATACCACCCGTCGTACACCCTCCTAGAAAGTTACCTGTTGCTCTTAAGGATAAAATTAAATTAAAATTACATGAAATGGAAAATCAAGGTGTAATATCCAAAGTAGAAGGCCCTACGGATTGGGTGAATAGCATGACTGTAGTTAAGAAAAGTAATGGTGATTTACGAATATGTCTCGATCCCCGTGATTTGAATAAAGCAATTAAACGTGAGTATTTTAAGTTACCTACCTTAGAGGAAATAACATACAAGTTGACAGGAGCTAAATTTTTTAGTACTATAGACGCCAAGCAAGGATTTTTTAATCTGAAGTTACATGATAGTAGCACAGACCTCTGCACTTTTAATACTCCTTTTGGCAGATATAAATTTCTAAGAATGCCTTTCGGTATATCATCTGCGTCAGAAATTTTCCATAAGAAACTATATGAACATTTTGACGACCTAGAAGGGGTAATTCTTTTTGTTGATGATTTGCTTATCTATGCTGATTCAAAAGAGAAGCACGATCAACGGCTACGAGCCGTGTTGACAAGGTGTAGGGAGATCAACATTAAATTAAATAAGGATAAGTGTAAAATATGTTTGTCAGAGCTTAAATACCTAGGGCATAAAATAACACAACAAGGTGTGCAACCCGATGAGTCATACTTACGGGCTGTTAAAGATATGCCTACCCCTCAAAATGTAAAAGATGTAGAAAGATTTTTAGGGTTAGCCACATATGTCAGTAAATTTATTCCTAATTTCTCCGAAAAGACTTATATATTGCGCGAGCTATTGAAAAAAAATACTGAATGGCACTGGGATTATAGACATAGCCAGTGTTTTGATCACATAAAACAGTGTTTAGTTAATCCACCTGTCCTTAGATATTACAGTATTCAAGAACCTGTTGTGTTGTCTGTTGATGCAAGCAAAAATGGATTGGGAGCTTGTTTATTACAAGCTAATTTACCAGTGTGCTATGCCTCTAAGTCACTAACAAAAACGGAACAATCTTACGCGCAAATAGAGAAAGAATTGTATGCATGTGTATTCGCTTGTGAAAAGTTCTATACATATATTTATGGTCGCACAGATGTTATAGTCGAAACCGATCACAAGCCCCTTATCAGCATTATAAATAAACCATTGAGCAGTGCACCCGCGCGCTTGCAGAGAATGTTATTGAGATTACAACCGTACACATTTAAACTTGTTTACAAGCCAGGAAAGGAATTACTTATAGCCGATGCGCTATCGCGTGCGGTTGCACCGGTGACAGACATAGACCGTGCCCCCCTACCCCCGCTGGATGACCTTGATGCTCAGGCGCAAGTATTTTATTTGACTACTAGCAATCCTTTAACTGATACACATTTTTTGTTAATACAAAAAAACACCCGAGAAGATGTCGAAATACAAAATTTAATTAAAATTATTAAAAAAGGTTGGCCAGCCAATAAGAGCGAAATAGAAGATTGTATTAGACCGTATTGGGACTATCGGGATGAATTAGTAATACATTTTGGAATGGTATGGAAAGGAAATAAAATTCTTATTCCAAAAACTATGAGGTATGAAATGTTAAAAAAAATACACATAGGGCATTTAGGTTTAGAGAAATGCAAATTGAGAGCTCGTGAAATAATGTTTTGGCCCAACATGTACTCCCAAATACAGGATTACTTGTCAAGGTGTCAGGCTTGTCTGACATTTAGAAATCAGAACTCTAAAGAACCTCTTATTCCTCACGAATTACCCGAGAGGCCCTGGGCTAAAATTGGAACGGATATATTTCATTTTAAAGGACGATCATACTTAATTGTAATCGACTATTATAGTAAATACGTAGAAATATCAAAACTAAATTCTTTAACATCAGAAAACATAACTTCATCTCCGAGATACCCACAATCCAATGGTCAGGTGGAGCGTGCCATTCAAAGTATAAAAAATATGTTAAAGAAAACCAACTTTGAAAATACAGATTTTAACTTGGCAATGTTAGAATACTTAAACACACCTATTAGCCGTGACCTACCGTCACCAGCAGAGTTATTATATAACAGGAAATTACGTAGTATATTACCTTGTTCTCCAAATTTATTGTTACCAAAGATTAAAAAAGATACTCTAAATAAATTAAAATTACGCCAAAGGCAACAAAAATATTACTATGACCAGGGTTCTAGAGCTTTACGACCGTTACAAATAGGCGAAAGGGTTAAAGTAACAATTAATAATGTTTGGGAATCGGGTATCATTAAGTCGATAGTCGGTCCCCGCTCGTATTTAATTAAAATGGCTAGGGGAAACATCTTAAGGCGCAATAGAAGACACATAATATTAGACTCGAATGAGACAGCCTTAAGCTTTGGCCGCGCTCAGTATGATGACATATGTGTTAAAGACTGCAATATGAACATCAGCCCCAGTGCACCGGTGTCCCTGCAACCATTGCCTGCCAGTGTAACTAATTATCGCACTCGTTACGGCAGGGAAGTGAGACCGCCTGATCGCTGGGGTCACCCTACTCCAAGTGAGTCACTCTCCGCTCTCTACGTCACCACTAAGAAGAACAGCTCCCACAAGTAAATAATGTATCCACTGAGTGCTAGGTATCCATTATATATGTATTAGTTTGTAGGTATTACTATACTATTGTATTGTACTATGTGAATTATGAGCTGCTTATTTAAGACCATAAGATTATCATTATTTTGTATAAGTTTTGTTTTTCTTTCATTTTGTAGCACTGAAACAGAAGTAAAAAAAAATTTTTTTTTCGTTTTATTTTTTTTTAAGAAAGGGATTGTAGGTGACTTGACTTTATATTTATATTGATAGGTGGTGGGTACTTGAATAAAGACAGTCTAAGCACGGCCGGTGTTTGATTCACATCTCCCACATATTATAAATAATTTAACACTTGCTACATTTTGGACAATTTTCGTAGCGCTGGCAAATCCTGTTCAGTTCTTGGCCTTCCTGAAACCTGTTGTAACACCTGTAAAACCTGGGCGTATGAGCCTTGTGGCCATGGGGTTTGATGAGCCGCTTACTACGCAAGCGACGCAAGTTCACTTCCCTGCGACTTGCACTAAAAAAATATTCTTAAAACTCAAGTACAGTTATTCCAATCGACGTGCTTTCCGGTGTACTAAAACATCGTGAGAAAACCTTCATTACGCTGAGAAGTAATTCAAAACGTATGTATAGTGCCTGAGACGGCGATGGACTCACTATCGGTACTAATCATATTCGGTGAAATGTGGGATGTTGCAACACCTCTGCTTACCCCTTCTGGGTTGACGTGAGCATAAGATTTTTATTTATAACTTTTTCTGGGTTCTTAAAATAGGTTTGTCGAAGCAGCCGAGAATCGCCCGTAGCAAGTTGCTTAGAAGTTTAGTACAAATTTATTGGTTTTATTGTTAATAACTTTATTCAATACCAAATATTTCCGAAGACTGTCGAACGTGTGCGAGAACGCCCGAACGCCTCCGAACCGACTGCGTAGATAATAAAATCCAAATTGAGAATGTAATTCACATTCCGAGGCTTTATGGTGGCAATTTTCACAAGGAATATTGCTTCTTTGGTGATACACTTTAATATTATAACGTTTTGAAATATTTATAAAGTTTGAGATTTTTTATACAGTTCCACCTGAATTAATTATGTGGAAATAAAATTCTATGCAAAATACAGCGTTCTTGGATTAGAAGCTAATTATTTCTTATTAAGCTTATTTATGCTTATTCTATAAATTAAATGCTTTGATACGAGTTTATATAATGTCGAGAAAATCTATATAGATCAATAAAATGTATGTGTCTGTATGTAATTCCAAATAATTAATAGCTTTCCAATGTAAATGCGGTACTTAAATAAAAAAACTATTTAAATTTTTTTTCTCCATCCGTCTGTTAGTTCCTGTTATTGTTGTTTGACGGGACTTTTACTGGCAGATAGCTGATGTTAGAAGAAGTAACTTAGGTCTACATTATTTGAAAATAAAAGGCCACATAAAGTTCACGTGGGAAAAACTAGCTGTGACCTGCGATTTCACCTGGGAATAAACAGACAAAAAGAAAAATATTGAAAATTGGTTTTTTTTAATCAGTACCATATAAACTATCATGCATTCATTGAAAAGCTGTTATTTTGGAATTACAAACAGATACATCAAATTTATTTATCTGTATAGATATTATTATATTTTGCATTGATGCCATTATGATAAAGTTTCGGCCTTGAATGTAGTCCTCAATTACCAGAATTGCCAACTTCGTAAATTGGTTCTAGTTTGATAAACATTTAAAAAGGTTCCGTCTCACGACGTGAATTGATTGTTTGCAGCATCGCCAGGAACTCTATGGAGAGTGGAGCGTCGTGCACCGCAGCGGAAATATTATCTTTCAATTACCGCGGCCATCTTGTCATTTATTTAGTCAGCTGCTTCGGAAATAACAATTGAAAATAAAGGAAAGTACGACCCCTTTTGAAAAGAGGGAGGGGTTATTATTTCAATTGCTATTACTATCAAGTAAACCTTATTTGATAGTAATAGAAATTAGGCAATAGAAAATAGTAATAGAAATCAATAAAAAAGGAAAAAGAATATTTTGAATATTGTTAAATTGACAGAAGCATATTTATATATGTGGACTTCAAGAAGCATGGTTATATATTCCCATATGTGGACAGGTAAGTTTGTCTTATATGTAATAAGGGACGAGCCTATTGCCATCAGCCGGGCACCAATCCAAACTCCAGGCAGCTACTGGGAAATGAGAGTTGAAAAAAACTCAATAAGATTTTGCCCGACCAGGATCGACCCCAGGACCTCTGTAGTATATGCTGATAAAACAATGTATGTAATAACATGTACATGATGCCAGCTGAATTTCTTGTCGCTTCGTCTCAGTAAGCTAGTTTCTGAATCGGTGGTAAGTTCTTCGACATTCATAAGTGCCTTACCAGGGTCTAAACTCAAAAAATCATTTTAATTTTCATTAACCATTACTAGACCAACGAGGCAGCACATATACACACTTACATAATATGCTCACGTCTTTATTTTACAAGCCAAATTAACTTAACCAAAAATGGCGGATAATAGCTGCTAAGATCTTAAATAAGCTTCAGATCTTTTACTCCATGCTAATACTAAATGACATTTCAAAAATTACACAATTTAGCTGGAAACCTTCCAACTTACTCATGGGGTAACGTTCCGGATATCGAAGCTAGTATTTCCATACGAGATAAAATGGTAGATTTCTCTCGGGAGGACATTTGAGACACGGTGCATGAACACAGTTTCCAGTGCACACCACTTGTGTTTTACGGACATATTGAAAATGAAAAAAATTTTTAAAGAAATAATTTATTCAGTTTGGGCATTGGTAAGGCACTTATGAATATCAAAAATTAATATAGGTCGGAAAACTATTAACTTCTGAAAAAAACAGCAGTCATCATGTACATTTCACCAATACAAAACAATATTTATATAGACAGGTACAAATAGGTAACGAGCCGAGAAATAGGAGCCGTAGTGGCCTTGAGGTTTGAGCAGTCGCCTGCTAAGCAAGCAACGCAAGTTCGAATCCCAGCGGGGCCTGTACCAATGAGTTTTTCTAAAAAACTTATGTACAGTGATTTCGCACCACGTGCTTTGCGGTGAAGGAAAACATCGTGAGGAAACCTGCTTATTTCTGAGAAGTAATTCAATGACGTATGTAAAGTGTCTGAGACGGCGATGGAATCACCATCTGTCACGTTGGCACTTAATCAAATACGGTGAAAAGTGGGTGTTGTGATTACAACACCTCTGCCTAGCCCTTCGGGAAATACAGGCGTGAGCATATGTATGTACAAATAGGTACATCATCCAAAAAAAACTAGTTTGATAAAACTTAAGTACCAAGCTATTGAACAGTGTGTGCACAGCATTTCAATGTGTGCTGCGATCCTCTGTTCCTATATTAGCAGTAAAGATAACATTCAACGAAGTTATTTTTCCGGTTAAATAATTTTTCCGGGTAAATTGAAGGGAAAGAGTTCAGCAAAAAATAACGATACCTACTCTACTTCCTCTTAAGCGGAATATTTAAAATATGGATATTACGAAAGTGGTTAAAGTTCTAGCAAAAATTGTACACTTTAATGATTTATTTACTTTGCCTTGGAAAGGTATTTATGGAAGTTGAAAAACGTTCACTTAGTGACTGACGTAAATAATAGTCGTACGTACGATTCTGAGAAGGAAATATACTCAATATCAGCCACAATGGCACCTAATCTTTGAACACCCTTCTAGGAAAGTGCGAGCATACAAATATGCCTAAACTAAACTAGTTAAACATACTTATACTCACGCCTGTATTCACCGAAGTGGCAGCATGAGGTGTAGCTATAGTACAACCACGTTTAGTACATACACAATACAGCTAAATATAGTATGTTCAAAATGATAGGTCGTCGTTGAGATCGCCGTCGAGATATCTTACAGATGAGGTACTCACATTCAACATCCACAATGATCCGTTTGGAGACGGAGGGCGGCACGGCGTTGGTGGCGATGCACAGATAGGCCCCCATCTCAGTGCGGCTGATGCGCTGCAGGCTCAGGGTGTCACCTTCGTACACCGTCACTGCAATATTGTCACTCATTTTATTCTGTATAACCGACCACAAATGGGAAGTTTTGCAGGTGATTTTAATGCCATAAATTGTTAGAAATGTAAAGCTCTTAAGAAAGCAATAGGAGTTCTTAAAACACGCGCTGCTTAAAGCGATCAAAGCTGGCTCCCAGAACTTACACATTTAGATTTTCTCAAAAATTACCTCTCCGTGGCATTGTTTTGAGAAACAGCAAGTATTAAATACAAATTATACAGAAGAGGCTTATCTAAATACACATAAGGTCAGACTCCTCCAATATGGTTTACGATCATTTTCAATTCCTGTAAATATTATTTAAAGCGTAATGTGAATCGGGTGTAAGGGGTCCTCAACACCATCACTCGGGGCCCAAGCCAACCTCACCTGCCCGCGGTGCATCCCGCTGAATAACGAACGAGGCTCTGGCGACCCGCCAACCCGCACTGGACCAGCGTGGCGGGTTAAGGTCCAACCCTCCCAAGGGTTACAGGATGTATGGGCAGACCATTTAATACAGGGCCCCAAGTGCCTGGCGGCTCCGGCTGCAAAACCGGCGCTGACGACGGGCGCCGGTCGAGCGCTGGAGCCCGGGGTGCTAAGAATCCCCAGGCGGCGCGAATCCGTCGGACGACCCCTGGCTATGCACCAACGGATAACCGATGTAGGTTATCACTGGTCACATATAACACGCGCACACTGAGGACAGATGAGAGACTCGCTGAGCTGGAAGAAGAGATGGGCAGGTTGCACTGGGATATCATAGGGCTATCGGAAGTCCGAAGACAGGGGGAGGACACGATGGCCCTAAAATCCGGACACCTGCTTTATCACCGGGAGGGCGACCAGCAGTCCCAAGGTGGCGTCGGGTTTATCGTCCACAAGTCCCTCGTCAACAATATTATAGCCATTACGAGTGTGTCGAGCAGGGTCGCGTACCTGATACTCAGAATATCCAAAAGATATTCGCTGAAGGTCATCCAGGTATACGCACCGACCTCGACGCACTCGGATGACGAAATAGAAGTTATGTATGAGGATATCAGCAAAGCCATACATACTTCCAAATCGCACTTCACTATTGTTATGGGGGACTTCAACGCAAAGCTGGGCAAGAGAAGCGAAAACGAGTTGGTGGTGGGGCAATTTGGATGGGGGGATCGGAATCCGAGGGGACAGAGGCTGGCCGAGTTCCTGGAGAAGGAGGAACTCTATATGATGAACTCGTTCTTCAGGAAGCCGCCTCATAGGAAGTGGACCTGGATGAGCCCCGATGGTTCCACAAAAAATGAGATAGACTTCATTATGGCCACAAGGAGACAAATATTCAATGATGTCTCCGTGATCCACAGGGTGAAAACCGGCAGTGATCACCGAATGGTCAGAGGCACATTGAATATAGATGTGAAACTAGAACGGTCGCGCCTGATGAAGTCTACGCTCCGACCTACTACAGCCCACATTCAAAACCCCGAAAGCTTCCAACTCGAACTCACAAATCGCTTTGCTTGCCTGGAATGCGACACGGTGGACGATATCAATAACAGGCTGGTTGAGACTGTCCACACGGTAGGGTCTAAATTCTTTAGACCCAGCCGTAAGGATAGACCCCAAAAATTGACTGATCAAACTCTAAACCTCATGGCAGAACGGCGCTCGATGACGCTGCATTCCTCTGGCGACGCGGAGTCCTATCGGCAGCTCAATAGACGAATTTATAAATCCCTACGGCGCGATATTCGTGACTTTAATACTCATCATATTAGAGAAACGATTGAGCGGAATAAATAAAGGCTCCAAAGTATTCGCTAGGGATTTGTCTATTGGGCAGAGCCAGCTGACAATGCTGAAGACAGAGGACGGCAGAATAGCGTCCACCAAGCCAGAGGTGCTGAGGGAGATCGAACGGTTCTATGGACAGTTGTATACCTCGATCGCCAAACCTGTTAATGACTTAGCTAAAGACCCGAGAGCTAAGCTCACCCGACACTATACCGAAGATATCCCGGACATCAGTCTGTACGAGATTAGGATGGCTCTCAAACAGTTAAAAAACAACAAGGCGCCGGGCGAGGACGGAATCACTTCAGAGCTTCTGAAAGCGGGTGGTACACCGGTACTTAAAGTCCTTCAGAAGCTCTTTAATTCCGTTCTGCACGATGGTATTACGCCGGAAGCATGGAACCGAAGCGTGGTGGTACTTTTCTTCAAGAAGGGCGATAAAGCTCTTTTGAAGAACTATAGGCCCATCTCGCTTCTGAGCCATGTTTACAAACTGTTTTCGAGAGTCATCACGAATCGTCTCGCTAGCAGGCTCGATGACTTCCAGCCTCCCGAACAAGCCGGTTTCCGAAAAGGGTACAGTACCATAGACCACATCCACACGCTGCGGCAGATTATGCAGAAGACCGAAGAGTATAATCTGCCACTCTGCTTGGCGTTCGTGGACTATGAGAAGGCCTTTGATACGATCGAGACGTGGGCTGTGCTGCAGGCTCTCCAGCGGTGCCGCATTGACTATCGATATATCGAAGTGCTGAAGTGTTTGTATAAAAACGCCACCATGTCAGTCCGAGTACAGGATCAGACTACGGAGGCAATTCCGTTGCAGAGAGGTGTGAGACAAGGAGACGTAATTTCTCCGAAGCTCTTTACCAACGCAATGGAAGATGCCTTCAAACTCCTGGAATGGAAAGGACTTGGCATCAATATCAACGGCGAATACATCACGCACCTTCGGTTTGCCGACGATATTGTGGTCATAGCTGGATCGCTGGACGACCTCAGTATAATGCTCAAGGACCTCAATCGAGTTTCCCAACAGGTAGGCTTCAAAATGAACATGGACAAGACGAAAGTTATGTCGAACGCCCATGTAGCGCCTATCTCAATATCAGTGGGAAACTCGGTTCTCGAAGTGGTAGACGATTATGTCTATTTAGGACAAACAGTCCAGCTAGGAAGATCCAACTTCGAGAAGGAGGTCACGGCGAATTCAACTCGGCTGGGCAGCTTTCGGGAAGTTACGCAGCATCTTCTCATCCAAAATACCTCAGTGTCTGAAGACCAAAGTCTTCGAACAGTGCGTGTTACCAGTGATGACCTACGGTGCCGAGACGTGGTCTCTAACTGTAGGCCTCTTGAATAGGCTCAAAGTCACTCAGCATGCCATGGAAAGAGCTATGCTTGGTGTCTCGCTACGAGATCGAATCAGAAATGAGGAGATCCGTAGACGAACTAAGGTGACCGACATAGCCAATCGGGTTAGCAGGCTTAAATGGCAATGGGCAGGCCACATTGCTCGAAGGACTGATGGCCGCTGGGGCAGTAGAGTTCTCGAGTGGAGACCACGTACCGGCAAGCGCAGCGTAGGGCGCCCCCCCGCGAGATGGACGGACGATCTGGTCAAGGCCGCGGGGACCCGCTGGATGCAGGCCGCTTCCAACCGGGTGAGGTGGAAATCATTGGGAGAGGCCTATGTTCAGCAGTGGACGTCCTATGGCTGATATGATGATGATGATGATGATGAATGTGAATGACCTTTTATTTTCTAATTGGTTGTGCGTTTTTTCAAAATATAAATTGATATCCACATTATAATTTCCATGGCCCTTTATCTGCAACGGGTACTAATGATGGAGGATCTCTGCGGGACACCTACTGGGCGGAACACTACCATATAATTATGTTTTCAACATTGTCCGAGCAGTGGTTATGGGCGCATGCCACCCATTTCTGCGGACCGGACATTTGCTCCGTGTTTCACAAAATTATGAAACAAAGGGTAATTGCCTCGACCGGCTTCAAATTACGCCGAATGTGTGCCGAGCTAATTATATTAATGACAACTATTACTATTATGGGACTGAAGCGTCTGAATGTTTACTCTAACTACATATCGATCAATTTAATTACGTGAATCAATCATTTTAAACGCTGTACCTGGGTAATACGTGTCAATATCAGTCGTGATCACATAAAACGGATCTGACGTTAATTTTAATGGGTTACTATGACAAGCTTAAATCGATTATTATTTTATAGTTTCCGTAATACCATTTTATCACGGCGCTGACAAACTATGTTCGATTATCATCAATCACACTTTTCACTTTTTCACAAATTGAGGAACTGCGGGGCTATGAACTTTATTCTTAAATACATATTTGAAAATTTGTTATATGTGAGAAAGAATATAGATAGTTTTAAGAAAAAAATGTGATTTGCATAATATAAATACACGCAAGAGAGATAAACCCCGTGTCCCTGTAACTAGACTGAACAAAACTGGTAACTCTTTTGTGGGGCAAAGTATACGCTAAGCATATTATAGTGTAACTGAGTATATTGATGATAGATTAGCATGGCAATCAGTTGCTCACTCTTACATTAAATTGTACTAAAACAACCTTATGTATAAAGAAGGGACACATGTAAAAAAAAAGCCGGGGAGTTTGATCCCCGTTTGTTCTCCTGACAGGCTTATATTTGGAAATGGTGGTAAATTAACATAAGTTATCGTAAGATAAATGATTATGTTGAATAAAACTTTTTGATTTTGAATCAGGTAAGAATTCAAATCTAGGCTTTTGGGTCAATAATATGTATTAAAAAGTACAATATTTAAGAGATATGAATACGTTTGAAAATAAATTCACTTATCTCCGCGTATCACTAGCTAACTAACTTTTTGACACAAACGTTGGCGATGGAAAGTGGATCTCAAAACCTCTGTCAACCCTTTAAAGACCGCTGTGAAAAGGGGCGAAGATATATTATAATGAATCCTCCAAAAATCGGTCTTTCCTTCGTCGTTTCAACAAATTTAGGCAAAAATGTGATAAAAATTAAAAATTCAATGTGTGTCGTCGTCAAGCGGCCGGGGACAGGTGAGCTCCGCTGCCCTGTTTACGTAACTGCCCACTGAAACACCGTAATGAGCCACGACAATGTATTTAGCAATTAGACTGCATGCTTTTTGTACCTACACTTTACGGCGGAACTAAAGTCAACCCTCGGTGGGCTAGTGTTGCAGTAAAACTTTGGTAACAGCTTCATAAATGAGCGCCATAGAGGTAGTTTGCAAATTAACATGCGCTTTATAGTAAGAACGTTTTGAATTATTAACCCCCTTGATTGCTTGCGAACAGTTACTATATGACTCGGTATCAAAACATTCACGTATTACGTTTAACGAATAAGGTTTTAAAAGTAATTGCTCCGAAAAATTGCTAGTCAGAGGAATATCTGAATATTACTAAGAGGACGGTAGAAATGTTGAATATTCATTTAATTTATAAATGTTTTAAGTTCTTAAGTGTGCTTAATATTTTAGTAAATTTACAAAGCATTGCGATCCAATAATCACGTATGAGGCGTTCCACATTCATTGAATTAATATTAATTGTTACAAATTAGTGAGGTGGTTATCTATTGAGTGCCTAATAGTTGCCATGTAATATTAGATACTCAAACATAGCTGTGAATAATTAATTAGTTTAAACCTTATCTTTCACCAATACAATAAAAAAAATATGCGCACGCAATCCCAGAAGGGTTCCCGAAGGGATAAGTAGAGATGTAACAACACCCACATTTCACTGAAGATGAGTAAATGCCAAAGTGACAGGTTGTGAATCCATCGCCGTGTTAGGCATTATATAGATATGCTTTGAATTACTTCTCAGACATAATATGTGGGTTTCCTCACGATGTTTCCTTCACTGTGAATGACATGAGGTGTAATTAGTGTACTTAAGTTTTTAGAAAATCTCTGTTGAACAGGCCTCGCTGGGATTAGAACTTGCGCCGTTTACGTAGCAGGCAACTATTCAATTTCCACGGCCACTACGCCTTATACAATAAAACAAAACAAAAATATTAATTCAAACCCAGTAGCAATTCAAAATAGATTAGTATTCACAAATCAGGTGAATGAAAACACTCAACGATGGGTGTGGGCCGTTATCAAACTCCGCAAATAAAAGGGGATTTACAAAAACGTGAATTAATTGGAATATAAGATTAACACGTCCCAAATTGAAAAACGGGATCGGTCATACCAATAGGTACGCTGCCTATGACAGGGGCACATACAATTAGCACCAAGTGGCACTTTATGCCTTCCCTGCATGGAAATCGTACTTCAAATTAAAGTCAATTTTTGGCCTTTGTATCAGGACAGAGAGCTTAATTTGGCGGCACAACTCAGCTTTTGTCTGCCTTTATTATCGTTAAAGAAGGTTTCCCTAATCTCCGTATTCCCTTAACGGTAGTACGGTAGCTAAGGTTGATTATCAAACACGAGCTCATTTTTAAGAGACTAGGCGTCTTTTTTTAAGATAGACTAATGGTTTGTAAGCCATTTGGTACGTTTTTTCTTAATATATAACTGCTGTGCGGTTTCATCCGTAGATTATATTTCGCGAAACCCTACTATCTATATATGTATATATATATATATATATATATATATATATATATATATATATATATATATATATATAATAAATAAATAAAAATAACAGCTTTTCACTAAATGCATATAAAAGTAAAAAGTGTATACGGTACCGATACAGAAAAAACAATTTTTAAAATTTTTCTCTGTCTGTCTGTCTGTCTGTTTGTTCCGGCTAATATCCGGTATCTAAAACGGCTGGACCGATTTTAACAGGACTTCCATTAACCGACTGCTAATTTTACAAGGAGTAACTTAGGCTTCTTTTATTATAAAATACTTAGCCATTAGAATTCCACGGGTCACCCATGATATTAATTCTACGCGGGTAAAACCGCGGGGCACAGCTAGTTTTAAATAAAAGTAACCTTAAATGTTAATAGTTTTAAGTTACTCAATACCTTAACAATATCAGCTGTTAAAATTACTAACTAAAAATTAAAAAAAAAAAATTATTATCGTATATGATTTCATATACACAAAGCTGTTATTACGGAATTACAAAGAGACACTTCAATTTAATTTATCTGTATAAGGTTCAGAATGTTTGTTACATATTTTTAAGGGTCGAAATATATCTTTAGAGTTTCTAAAGATGTATATCTATTGGTGTTATTCCCAGCATACTATAAACATTTATGGCTCCAGTTTAATAAATCGTAGACCATCTTGCACTACATTTGGAGTCCCCAAGTAACATCTGCTACAGCTGTGGATGAAATATACGACATGGTAATGTATTGGGGATCTGAATGGAACTATGAGCTTCTGAAACTGAATTCATAAGTAGTAATTAATGACAATCTATACATACAGATAAATAACATTTTCTGACTTCTCAGACATGTGCAGGTCTCCTCGCGATGTTTTCCTCCACCGTAATTCACGTGGTGTGATATCACTGCACATTAATTTTTGGAAAAACTCATTTGTACACGCCTACCTGGGATTCAAACTTGCGTCACTTGCGTAGCAGGCGACTGCTCAAACCCCAAGGCCACCACGGTCTTGTTTAATTTGTGTACCGTAAAATTAAACGTCGAAGCTAAGAAGTTTTTAATACGCGCTGCTTACATGATCATAGTCGACCACCAGATAACAAATAAAAGAACATGCATAGAAAAAAATATAGTTTTAAATGTTTACAAGTTATAAATGACATCCACTTAGACTCTCCAACATATATTATATCGTGTTGAATTTGTTTGACATATGTTTTATACGCACGTCATGAGTATCTAATCATATCTCATCTTATACCTTTAAACGAGGAATTCTTGTATATATATAATCTGAATCTCGGAAGCGGCTCCAACGATTTTAATGACATTAGGGGGGTTTCAGGGGCAAGAAATTGATCTAGCTAGATTTCATCTTCAGAAAACGTCGATTAGACCATGTTTTGAGGCACTGAAAAACTCATAAAATACAATACTCATACAAATCATTACAATACCACAGTAAATTTCGCCGACATCTGTCAAGCTATCAAGCTAATCAAGACAGCTCAAACGTGAGGCTTCCAGTTTACGGGGCGGTAGTGAAACTAGAGTACCAAGGTTCGCGACTGACGTTAACCGGTACAATTTTTTATTTTATTTTTCAAAAAAGTAACCGAGTAAATCTCGGTCAACCAGGTTCTATAATTAAACTGTGTTATTAAACCTTTGAATAAAAGAGAGGGTTTAATGTTTGCTTGATTTGTTTATGATATGCTTGAGATGTGAAATATCATGAGAAAGATGTTTCAATGACGTATGTACCAGTGTGTACGTACCTTTCTTTCTTTTATCGACAGATATTGGCTGTCCATCCTCTCGTCGCCACATGATCTTGGGCGTGGGGAACCCGTCCGCCTTGCACACCAGACTGATGTTTTGGTTCTCGCGCACTGCCACTGCTGATTGGGTGCTTTCTTCGTCCAATATGTTCGGTGGCACTGGCGGACAGAAATATCTTACATTAAACAATAAATTAAATGATTTCATGACTAAACCGCTTTCGCTTACTGACCTTACATGAATTTATACACTACCTACCTACGACTTTGCCCGTCTATAGGGTAAAATTTATCGTATTCCAAATTACAGGAAAAGTGGTTCAGCGGAAATCCTTCCTCAATATATGATTACATATTATACTATTATAAATAAAAAAAAAACAATTCCTGAGATAAGCGCGTTCCCAAAAAAACGGAAAAACCCTATAATATTAGTATCGAAAGTAAAACATGGATGTGAATGATCCATATTAGCTAGAGATGCTAAATAACGAAAGTACGCATTGAGCTAAGACAGAGGTCAGGTTCCTTTGATGGCAAGCGTTATCTTCTTGCCTTACACCAAACTATCTTTCGCATAACTAATCCTTAGTGAATAAATTAGCTTTAGCTCTAGAGAAAAGTCAGTAACATCCCACAAGACAATGGATAGAAATAAAAAAGTAGTAAAAACACTATAACGCTGCAGTGAAACCATTTTATTCCCTATTTAAAGCCTGTAACATAAGACCGTTGTCCCCCAATATGTGGCTTGGGACAACCTTCACTAAAGGCAGTGCGGGCCTAGATACGTTATCTGTGGTCAAATGTACCGGAACCCCTGGCCTAGATCCATGCACAGTGCATAAAGTGACCGCGTTCAGTTTAGCCCGACTACTTAATTAATATTGCAAATTCAGCGGCGGGAAGCTTTTAGATATATATTTTTCATAATAAGCATTAATATGTTGAACCTAGCATTGAAGATGAATGAAGGGAATGTCTTGTTTGCTTCGTCTGTGTCCATTATGTTATTAGCTGAAGCTTTGTAATAGATTTTTCGAAATCGATTCAGTAGTTTTTAAATTTATTTGTTGCTTACGAAAATATTAATATTTCCTCTTTGTAATAGAACAGATGTAGACTAATAAAGCTTGTCGATGGATAAACTCATTCGTAACTGCATCAAAAAAGCATCTAATGATAGGGCATGTTTGTATAACTATAATCACAATAGAAAATAATATATCAAATAGGATGAAGTCAACATAAAATACGTGTAGGATCCCATACACAGGCGTGCCCATAAGATGAATAGAATCAATAGTTACTTTGCGGAAGTTCATATTTATCAAGATAACGTTACAATCCTTTATTCCACAGTTAATAAATTCACAAATAACAAATTTAACTTAATGACTTCATTAAGTACTGTTCTTACAGTCCAGTACCCCTATCACGGGTTTGCCACCGTTGTCGTAATCTATACTCACTAGCGTCTCCGTCGAATATTAGTATGAGAAATTGTGCAGTGACTCCCAGCGGTGACGTGACGAACTAAAATATCTCATCCAAACATAGTGAGTGACGCTAGCGAGTATAGATTATGAAAACGGTTGCAAACCCGTGATAGGGGTACAGTATGCGCTGGCGTCCACCAGCCTGCGGACGTCCACCAAATCTACCTGCAACATGCTCTCGATATACACTGATGCTTGATTTCAGAATGGTCAGGTCTACGCGATGATGCCCCGTGCAGAGTGAGATACCCGTGTCGTGATGACACTACGTACAAGCACATAGTCTCCACTTGGTAAAGGCAGCAAGGGCGTGCTGCAGGCAGATCAGACGGACCTCCGCACGTGGGTGGTGCATACTATACTGCACTTCATTAAGATAACTATGTTATTTGAATATTTACATACAGCTGAATGAAGTATTGTTACATTTATATTTTGTCTATAACCGTGTCCATATGTATTTATTAAATGAACAATTCTACAGAAATAAACCACAGACTCGTATATCAAAGTGAGCTTAAGAAAGAAGAGCTAAAAAACCTTTATTAATTATCATGTTAAATGTTTCAATTTTCATTCAATTCGCCGCAACGGAAGGCAACAGTAATAGGTATTTGGCCGATAGATATAGGACCGAACAGCAAATGCTTCGATCCAAATCCAATACACAGAAAAATATAGGATATAAAATATAATAACAAACGAATTAAAGTGTCCAACACGCGATAGCACGACAGGAAGCAGAAAAGAAATTCCATTAACTCTTACAAATATTAAAGGAAAGTAATTAAAAGTTTGAACGTAATAAACCGCGAGAGAATGCGGGCAAACAAGATCCCATCAATACTTTCCTCATTTCTAATTAATAAGTTTCCATTACACATCCCGCGACAGATTATGGCTGGGATAACCAGTAATACCATGCTAATGGATTCTATTCAATTATTCCGAACTAGCTGTGTCCCGCGGATTTTACCACCGTAGACTTAATTTCGTGGATTACTTATCACCCCGAACCTTATTTTAGCCATTGAAAGAGCTAAATCCAGTCCAGCTGTTTCAGAAATGAGCTGGAGCAAACAGACGGGCAGATAAATCATATTAAAGTTGTTTTTTTTATGTCAGTAGGTACCATATATTAATATGTTTTCATAAGCATTTAGTGAAAAGCTGTTAATTTGGGATTACAAATAGACACTTGTTTTTATTTATCTATATAGATATAATATTCCTTACAGACTTTTCTACGTACCTATTCCACTTGTGACTACGCATGTGAAAAGCGTATATGTCTCATGCGGTTTTATTAACTTGATTTGAACAAAAACATGTTATTTAAGTTTTTCTAAATATAAGTACAATAAGAAGTATAATACGCACATATACAAAAGTGAAACGTATACGAAAAAGCGATTAAAAACACATATAATGTTACCTAATAATCTTGGTGTAAAGGGCGTTTTTTTATGTATCTTAAATCTACCCGAGTTTTACCCTCTAACAACAATACGATGTGTTTGGTAAACAAAACAGCAGCGACGCAAACCTGAAACTTTCCTTAATCTTAACTTAAGCTATTGATCTATAAATTTTGTTCATAAATGATTCTCTTAAAATAGACTGTAATTACTGCTTTGTAAGTATTTTTGTCTTTCGTTGTTTTCGTCTAGAGGAATATGTTGGTTACCAAAGTTAGAACAGGAATATGTTAATACAATGATACCGTTAACACAATTGTGGAATGTTTGGGTTAGATCCAGATTACACGTGCGTTTATAAAATTATTTCTATATTGGTTTGCGCCATGTTATGTGATATTCGTTGACAGGTGACAGACAAGCTACGACACAACTTGTTCAGACAGGGACAATTTAGCTGGACTCTCATTGTCATTGTTTTTTAATATCGGCCTGTATATAGATGGTGCACGTGATATGACATGACAGTTTGTAGAAGAGAATAAATAGTACTGGAAAAGGTAGAATATTTGGATGAATCAACCGATAGAAAGGCAAGTGCCGTGTCTAGGACTGTGGTAAAGAAGGAAGGGGTTGAACTTCTGCCTAAAACAACGTTATTATTACTTAAGGAGATTTTAAAAGTGATTCATTAAGGTGCTTTACATCGTACCAATGAGTCTCATTTGGCACTGTGGTCACTACCATATTATTTTTCATTTATTTTTAGGCCAAGTCGGTTGCGCCACCTGTTTTTTAGTAACATGAAACGGGACTCAAACCTACGACCTCTACAAGCAGTGCAGTTGCTCTGCCAACTATGCTACTCATGATCACATCTCACGCGTCTTCCGTTTTTTGCGGTTGTAGGAGCCGCCTTACGACATCTGTTGGCTGGTAAATCCAAATTTAACCGATACTTCTAATTTTGCAATTAATGAGCTACCTACATATCTTATCGACGACACAAACTTTTTTTTAAGAACTTAGAATATAAAGATATATGTTATGAATGAAAATTTAAAATCTGCTGTTAATTGAAAAAAAAAAGTTGCAGCATGTATCAAAGCATTGACTTGGCGGTATAATATACTTAGCACACAATAAAAAAACAATTTAAAAATACGCTTCTGGTAAACTTACCAACGACCTGGAGGTATCCAACTTGGCTGATCATGGGGTTGGTGTTGACCTGGCACATGTAGTAGCCGCGGTCCTCCTGCTGCACCTGGCTTACGTGCAGCAACCAGGTCATCGCGTTGTCGTGCGACACGCTGAACCGCGCCAGCCGCGTAATCACGTGCCGGTGGATCGTCAGGATCATCTGACGATCGATGTGGATCCATGCCACCTAACAACAAACGTGCTGATAAGTTCTTACTAAAATGAAAATTATTTGATACTAGCTATACCCCGCGGTTTCATCCGCGTAACGTAGCCTAAGTTACTCATTGCAATATTAGCTATTTGCCAGTGAAAGTCCCGTTCAAATCGGTGCAGCCGTTTTGGAGATTAGCCGGAACAAACTGACAGACATACGGACCGTATATACTTTCATATGCATTTAGTGTAAAGCAGTAAATTTGGAATTACAAACGGATACTGCAATTTCAATTATCTGTATAGACATTTTAAATCTACCTAACTGAAAACAAACACGGCGTTCATTATGATATTGTATTTTTATTGATCTCGATGGTTCAACCAAGTTACATTGGCCGAAGTCATGAACTGACTGCTCTTCAAACTAGTTGTCAGGCGTCCGACAGATCTGTAACGATTCCCAAAGATGATACATTGTTAACTGGGACCGACGACTTAACGTGCTCTCGGCGGTTACCCATCCAAGACTTGGGTTAGGGTTGCTTAACTTCGCTGATCGAATGATGTGCGCAATAGCAACTGTGCAAACGAGCTCCTCAAGTCAATCAATTACTAAACGCTCGACCAATCTGCCGTGAGCTATGAGAATACGAATCTCAAATATTGGATCTGAGCAATCTTATCTAGGAAACTAAATCAGTCACGGACTATTCCAAACCATTTAAACTATGAGCACTAGTGTTATTTGTGCATTTGACTTCAAATAAAACTATCCAAATAGAAGGTTTATGGCAGCCTCGCAGCGATATTTACTGTTCCAAGCTCAGGTTACTGGCGAATGAACAAACTCTGGCATAAATTCACTTCTAACTTGCGGAAATTGAATTCAAACCGCATACATTGCCATCCCATTACGCGTTAATACACAATGTTTAAATAGATTCGTAGCAATGGATTCTATATTTTCGGCAACGGTTTTAGAACAATTAATGGTTTGTTGCAGTCCGCGGAAGGGGTGACGTATTTTTGGTAGCTGAAGTCGAAGTAGCAAATAATTGAATAATCCATTTTGAATGTTTTAGTATGTTTATAATGTAAATATCGTATTTTCAGAGTATTGTGTATTTAGTATATATAGGTCATCTCTATATTTATGTATATTTTAAAGAACTATTTGTCCTTGGTTTAAAAGTAGCTCCATCTCTTTCTGTGCTACGGATATAAAAAAAAGGACAGATATTATTTTAGTCCGATTATAGTCTTGGCTTAAACCATGTTTAGTAATAAGGGGATTATGTCTTCGAGATGATAAGCACTTAGGAATGTATACCAACCGCATCACATTCGCTTTGAATTTTTGTAAAGTGGAGTTGCAATCACTAGTCCTAGTGCAGTCACTGTTCCTAAAGTCCAAAGTATTTTATAACGATGAAACGAAAAAGGTGTGGGCCAAATTGACTTTATAGAATACGTCCTAATACTTAGGAGAAGTCCTACCCTCTGACAGTGCAAGTCACAGGAATCTATTAGCTTCAGTGTAAACCGATATTACTGTGCGATTTAAATCAGGGTTGCGGAGCAGTTAGCATTGAACCACTCGTTGTTCCCTATGCAACGAGCGTCTAAATGCTCTTCAGTTTAAAAATGGACCTGATTTTATAGAATGGAAACGACTAAAACAAAAATGGACACACTTGTTAGATTCGACGGATGTGTATCGAATGATAATCCTTACTTGAAGGTATATCTTGAGGGAGAATCAACAAGCTTATCCCCTATATCACGCTATGGAGCGCGTAAACAGACCGATGCCGTTCACGAACCGAAGGGCAAATTGTGAGGCAAGCTGAGCCCCAACGGGCCACGCGTCGTTGTTTACTTTGACAAAGTCACAACCGCGGTAAATTCGCCCAGAGAGGCACAGACTTGGAACCCTGCCGCACTGCGCAACAGTCAATACGATGCATATTTTACAAGCCATCCCGACGTTATCTTGTTCTGTATGCTATCTGGCGAAACGCGATACGAAGCGAAATAACATCCTTTATTGTCCTTTGTTTGTATGTACGTCTTAAAATAACAATGGAATTGTTCCTGGACTTATTAAGAATTGATTGGAACAGTTTTACATTTTGTAATAGGATAGTGGTCACTGGATTGGAGGAGCTCGTGTCACAGTTGCTATTGCGCATATCATTTAATCAGCGACGTTCAGCAACCCTAACTCTAGTCAGTAATTGAACTGCCCGAGTTCCCTCCGTGCCTCGGAGAGCACGTTAAACTGTCGGTCCCGGTTGTCAAATTATCATTTTTGGCAATCGTTACAGGTCAGTCGGAGGCCTAAAATAGTCTGACAACTGGCTTAACCCAGATCACAGATTTTCCTCGTAAAAGGGGCTGCGAAGGTCAGATGGCAGTCGCTTCATACAAAAATCAGGTGATCAGCCACATCGGGTTGAATCAAGTGCCGACCACAACAATGTATGGGATAAGGCCAGGGAGATGATGTGGTCACTGGATGTTCTCTCTTTCTCGATATAAATGCTTGATACATGTTGTTTGCGCAATAGTTATCAACGCATTGCTCTTATAGGTTCCAATACCGATGTAACATCATTGCGTCTGTCAGCTGATAACATGTCGCCTTTAAGATTTCAACAAGAAGAATTCGCCATTTGAAATTTGGAGGAAATTGTAAAATATTTTTTAAGCTTCATCTCAAAAACATACACCACCAACCAACCAATGTCAGAGAACCACCAAATATTTTTGTTGTCATTCTCAATCCGTAACTACTTATACAAACTGAATATGCAAAATAATTTCAAATCAAGTCGAGTACCAAAACCATCAATATAGGTCGGAGGAGTCACCGTGCAAGTGGACCCAAGGCTATTAACGGCGATAGCGAATTTGTGATTAAGTGACGTCATAATTCACCCTCTTCACTTCCCGTGGGTAATAAACCGACTCACTTTTACTCTATTGGTCTGCAGCCGACTGAGTTATGGCCTATTGAAAAACAGTTACACTCTGACTTTGAGAGTTACAGTTATAGCTGGCAGTTTGGAAAAACTTGTTAAAATATTGAGCAAATTTTTCGTAACTTCATTTTAGTTAACGAGAAGGGAAGGCGGTTGTTAGGTAAGTTTAATGGAAGGGAGGCATTGGTCCGCTGTGGAGCGGAATTATAATATTTTGATGATACGACTTTTCTCAAAATAAGGAATGAAACTGGTGACCTTACTTTATTTCTGGTTACTTACAGATAGGTTAAATTATATTAACTAATATTATCGTGTTGTATGTTCTCGGACAGAGGAGCTCGTGGCACAGTTGCTATTGCGCATATCATTCGATCAGCGAGGTTAAGTAACCCTAAGCCTAGCCAGTAATTGGATGGGTGACCGCCCGAGTTCCCTCCGTGGCTCGGAGAGCACGTTAAGCCGTCGGTCCCGGTTGCCAATTTATCATCTTTGGCAATCGTTGCAGGTCAGTCGGAGGCCTAAAATAGTCTGACAACTGGTTTAACCCAGATCACAGATTTTCCTCGTTAAAGGGGTTGCGAAGGTCAGATGGCAGTTGCTTCGTATAAAAATCAGGTAATCAGCCACATCGGGTTGAATCAAGTGCCGACGCCAACAATGTATGGGATAAGGCCAGGGCGATGATATCGTGTTGTATGTTAACTATAATACGTAATGTTAGACCTCTATAGGAGTGAATATAGATCTGCAACATTCGAGTAAATTTCTGAGTTTCTGGCCGTTTTTTTTCAGTAAAAGCAACCTCCTGAACCCGTTGGTTTATATGGATAGTGGTCACTGGATTGGAGGAGCTCGTGTCACAGTTGCTATTGCGCATATCATTTAATCAGCGACGTTCAGCAACCCTAACTCTAGTCAGTAATTGAACTGCCCGAGTTCCCTCCGTGCCTCGGAGAGCACGTTAAACTGTCGGTCCCGGTTGTCAAATTATCATTTTTGGCAATCGTTACAGGTCAGTCGGAGGCCTAAAATAGTCTGACAACTGGCTTAACCCAGATCACAGATTTTCCTCGTAAAAGGGGCTGCGAAGGTCAGATGGCAGTCGCTTCATACAAAAATCAGGTGATCAGCCACATCGGGTTGAATCAAGTGCCGACCACAACAATGTATGGGATAAGGCCAGGGAGATGATGTGGTCACTGGATGTTCTCTCTTTCTCGATATAAATGCTTGATACATGTTGTTTGCGCAATAGTTATCAACGCATTGCTCTTATAGGTTCCAATACCGATGTAACATCATTGCGTCTGTCAGCTGATAACATGTCGCCTTTAAGATTTCAACAAGAAGAATTCGCCATTTGAAATTTGGAGGAAATTGTAAAATATTTTTTAAGCTTCATCTCAAAAACATACACCACCAACCAACCAATGTCAGAGAACCACCAAATATTTTTGTTGTCATTCTCAATCCGTAACTACTTATACAAACTGAATATGCAAAATAATTTCAAATCAAGTCGAGTACCAAAACCATCAATATAGGTCGGAGGAGTCACCGTGCAAGTGGACCCAAGGCTATTAACGGCGATAGCGAATTTGTGATTAAGTGACGTCATAATTCACCCTCTTCACTTCCCGTGGGTAATAAACCGACTCACTTTTACTCTATTGGTCTGCAGCCGACTGAGTTATGGCCTATTGAAAAACAGTTACACTCTGACTTTGAGAGTTACAGTTATAGCTGGCAGTTTGGAAAAACTTGTTAAAATATTGAGCAAATTTTTCGTAACTTCATTTTAGTTAACGAGAAGGGAAGGCGGTTGTTAGGTAAGTTTAATGGAAGGGAGGCATTGGTCCGCTGTGGAGCGGAATTATAATATTTTGATGATACGACTTTTCTCAAAATAAGGAATGAAACTGGTGACCTTACTTTATTTCTGGTTACTTACAGATAGGTTAAATTATATTAACTAATATTATCGTGTTGTATGTTCTCGGACAGAGGAGCTCGTGGCACAGTTGCTATTGCGCATATCATTCGATCAGCGAGGTTAAGTAACCCTAAGCCTAGCCAGTAATTGGATGGGTGACCGCCCGAGTTCCCTCCGTGGCTCGGAGAGCACGTTAAGCCGTCGGTCCCGGTTGCCAATTTATCATCTTTGGCAATCGTTGCAGGTCAGTCGGAGGCCTAAAATAGTCTGACAACTGGTTTAACCCAGATCACAGATTTTCCTCGTTAAAGGGGTTGCGAAGGTCAGATGGCAGTTGCTTCGTATAAAAATCAGGTAATCAGCCACATCGGGTTGAATCAAGTGCCGACGCCAACAATGTATGGGATAAGGCCAGGGCGATGATATCGTGTTGTATGTTAACTATAATACGTAATGTTAGACCTCTATAGGAGTGAATATAGATCTGCAACATTCGAGTAAATTTCTGAGTTTCTGGCCGTTTTTTTTCAGTAAAAGCAACCTCCTGAACCCGTTGGTTTATAACATTTATAATCCTGCTTAATCATTTAATTCTAACGATTTCGAAGTTGTTGAGTTGTTAAATTAAAGTAAGAGTATTCAATTAAAGATATTTTCCATTGCTATTTTTACTTATTCTTTTGCTATATCGACAACTTTAGTTCTTATGCAGATCGTCTCACTACACACTTTCCATAGTTCATTATGTATTACTCGTCGGAAAATTAACGAAAAAGCAAGCGGGAAAATTAAGGTGATGCGAGCAACGTTGGCGCCCAACGTGGGGCCACTTTGCGAGATACAAAGGAGATGTCCAACCTCCGCATCACAATTACATTACGGTTAGTTTAACGACGAGCATGCAAAATATTGTAAAGTGGAGTTCTCTTTGCGGTAAACTGCAACAACATTTCTATTTTATCAAGCAAAAAACAAAACACATACATTAAGAATGGTGAGCTGTATATAACATGTTCAAATAAATTTATTCGTTTTTATTAAAAGGTCTCACTATACTGTATGATCATTTTTACTGCTAAAAAGAGACCTTATCTTAAAAGTTTTCTTCAGTCTTGTTAGATTAACATCTTATTTTGTTATATCGGGGAATAATTCATATATAATAAGTTAGTTGAGATCTACATCATTTTAATATACAAAGCATTTTGCTTGAAATATTTCACACCTACACATATGAGAAAGTCTAAACACAAGTAACATCCATTCGCAAAGTTTATCATCTTAAGCCATAACTTAATCATCTCGCGACTGTCACGCGAGCAAACAACTCGGAAAGTTGCCTTGAGCAAAGCCTCCGTAAGCCTCTTTACCCCCTTTTTATTTCCCACCACATACTTAACGCCAATTCCAAGTATGCCGCCTCTGCGTATTGCCTTAACTTCGAGCTTTGTTGCTTTGTCACTGGGCTATTTTATGGTTTTTTACCACAACTTAGAAAACAAACATGGCTCACCTAATAACTAACTAACTGCAGTGGAATCTGAAATAATTTCACGGGATGTAAATAACACCCTACCACCTGTGAAACCGAAATTGTCTACTTTTTTTGTAACAAACGAAGCATCTCTGATAAGAGTTTTTAAGAGACAGAAGACGACAGTAAAGGGAGATCCTATTATTATATCAGAGCAACCCGACTGGGGACAGTTATTTGCAAACCATCATCCCCCTGGCCTTAGCCGACACATTCTCGGGGTCTGCACTTGATTCAACCCGATGCGGTTGCTCACCTGATTTTCATACGAAGCGTATGAGACATACGGCAATATGGGATACGGGCTGGGATGATGATGATGATGATATCTGGCAGAATGTTTCTATGATTATACGTAAAACCGTAACCTAGAAAAACTGATAGCATACAGAAGCTTATCAGTGATTACAAAAAAGGAAATTTGAATATGGATATTTTTGGGCTTGCGTGAATTTCATTAATATTACGTGAAATAACAAACTTTTCTAAAAATACAGGGAGTTTTAGAGTTCGCTAACCGTCTGCCACTAGGCTGTATTTTATGAACCGTGATAGATATTTGAAATTACCACAGATGATGTTTTTCTGTTGCAGCTATAACAAAAAATACTAAAAAACACGATAAATAATTATTATAATTACGTACGAAGCGTACTAAGGAATACAATTTTAATCTAAAAGGAAATATGATTAACTGCCTTGCACGACATGACAGTTTCTTTAAAAGCATATTTAATGGAAAGGTAGAAGGGAAGAGATGAACATACATGAGACAAGTTAAGTTATGACTTATAAGGAGGTCAAGAGATGGCACTGGGTTGGTTCCACCATTGCATCTGTTAGACCGACAATAGTCAGACTGTTCAGTTTATGATGATAATGGAATGGAAACGGGAACTACGCGGGTGAAACCGCGTGACGTCCGCTAGTGTGTGTATAATGACACCCCTGCCTACCCCTTCAGGAAATACAAGCGTGAGCATGTAACCACAAAACTCAAGAATCACTTAAGCTACATGGACCGAACACGATATAAAAGGCAAACGGCCCACTCCGAGTAAGGTGTATTTGATTAGGGTCAAATCCCTCCTCATATACCCATTTTTATTTGGAACCATCTATTAAATCTTTTTTTCAACGATGCTCCGTTTTATGGGAGATACGATCTAATACAGCTTTAAGAGTTTATTTGCGCCAAGGATTTGGGCACAATACATTCAAAATATGCCAGTGCAATTGTTTATTATCCCAAAAAAAGAGAAACATAATAATAATATAGAGTTTGTTGCATTACCGAGGTAGCCACGTGGTAAGTACAAATCTCACCAATCTGTAGAAATTATAAATATGCTCACGTCATCCCAAAAGGGTCCCCAAGGGTAAGCAGAAGTGTAGTAGCAACAACACTCACATTTCACCGAATACGATTAAGTGCTAACGTGAGTGAGGGTGAGTCCATCGCCGTCTCAGGCACTATACATACGTCTTTGAATTACTTCTCAGACATGTGCAGGTTTCCTCACGATGTTTTCCTTCACCGTAAAGCACATGTAAGGTGTGAAAAGTTTTTTTCTACTAAAACTCATTGGTAGCTCTTTCTATGATACGATTTTAAAAAAGGATGGACATAATTTTTTGTAAATTTTGGTCTGGTCTTGGTTTAAACCATGTTTTTATAAAATATAAAGGTGTATGAAATTCGTAAATTAAGTTTGAATATATATAAAAGCGTATGAAGTTCGTACATACAATGTTACGTTCAAATTAGACCTAGAATCTTTCATTCAACGCATTAACAGTTGATTTTCTAATAAAGCTGATGTGAATGATAGCTAAAATAATCTGTTGTTCTTTTATTCGAATTCATACACATGTTTCTCAATTTAATAACGAGCTTTATATGTATTTATTATTAAACCACGTAAAAATGCTTGTAAGGTTCTAAGAATTACATATTAGGTTCTTCAATAAAGACGCGAATACCGAGTATAGTATAATTTAATCATATAAAATATCTTTAGTGTCTTCATATATAAAAACTAAGTACTTAAAAGTAAAAGCACATTATTTCTAAGAAAATACGCTGGAATAATATTGATGAAAAAAGTTAAAGAATATTTGTTTTGTTTGGATAATGGAATGCACTCTCGCGCACCACTCGAATATTTACGAGTGGGTGTTACGAAATAATAGGAGTCGTAAAATAAAATAAATAATTACCTACTCCAGCACATTCATGAATAAGTTAATTGTACAATGCAAGATACAGCTCCCTCACTTAATTATAAAACGGTTGAGTTATGACGCCGGCTCGGATGCGATGCGATTTGACGTTCAAAGCTTACCAGTTTACTTCGTGGAAACTCGTGCTTGCGTTGGGTTTGGGTATGAATAAATAATAATATGTTGGTAGGAATGTAACTTTCTTGACGGTTCTGTCGATACTATTTACAGCAATTACAATTTCGAAAGTTCAATAAAAGGCAGCCATGTCGTGTACAAAGTGTCTGTAAATATAATTTTCTGTAGAAAATGAGTTTTTCTAAGAATTGGAGTTCTTACATTAATGACACACCACGACTTTTACGGTGAATAGACATCGTATGTAACCGGCAAATCATGTCCTTAAACTAATAAAAAGACGTTTGTATGGTGACTGAGACGTCGGTACTTAAATCGGTGAAAAGTGGGTGTTGTAATATCTCTGCCTACCCCTTCAAAGATCCTTCTAATTTTAATTACAAATTGCTATGTCAACTTTTTTTTGGGTTACAAATTGTACTTGAAATTCCAAAAATCTCTACATATTTGAGTTGTTATCAAAGTAAAAATCTGTAAGTTGAATAGACATCGTTTTCCCTCTTGCGTCCTACATTAATGAAAAAGCCGAAATTAAATAGAGTACCTCACACTTAAACATAAAACTATCTCAAGATTGTGCTGATCACGCTGGCGACTATCTTCGTATAATCCACGCGTCGTGTTTCTATGAAATATGAAGTCAACAGCAACCTACAGTTTTAGTCATTATTTATGTACCTACTCTACTTAAATGGGCGCTTAGTGTGCGCGCTTAATTAAGTGTAATGTTAAATTTATTCATGGGAATATTCAATAATTAAGTCCGCCTAAAGCCGTTAATTAAGTAACGCGATCAAAATTATTACATCTAATATTTAAACTTGGTACATCTCAATGATATTATGAATTCGACCGCAGATTATAAATTCATATCCTCCTTGATTAGATTGTGATTACACAGCGGTTGGTTTCTCATTACAAGAGTTGGGATGAATAGTGGAGCTCGCACCAATCATAATGTATTCTACTGTCATTGTTTTCATTTTGAACTTTAGCATTAGTGCCTCGTTGGTATACTACAGAACACGGGGTCCTAGTTTCAATCCCCGGGTCTGGCTAAGTGTTATTGGGTTTACTACAAGGAACTAAAAGCATAACTGTTGAAATGTGGATGCACTATAAGTACACCTCTGTCTATACCTTCGGGAAATACTGGCGTGAGTATACGCATGTGTGTATATTGTTCCATAACTCATACAACTCTACGAAGAGTCTCAGAAGTTTTAGACAGGGATTGTTTTGTGAGGACTCATCTCACACAGCACAGTCATCGAAGAATAATGAAATTAAATATCGTAGCAGTGACTGTATCTAACAAAATGGACCGCTACAAAGCTGCTGTTGCAATTGAGCAGGTTCAAGCTTAAAAACATAATATTATCTTCGCTAATACCTTTGATCGAAGCAAGCTATCATCACGCGGAGTTACTAACGAATTAATCAGAGATATTAGAGCGAACATCCACTCGGGATTGCAGACATGTTTCACTTTGCAGTAATTTTTGCCTCAATTAATCGTAATAATAAAAATGTTGCGGTCTACGGCCAGGGTCGAAGAGAACCGCTAAACAAATGGGGAACAATCTCCACTTTATATTTCTTGGAATATACTTTAAAATGATTGCGCCAATTTGACGTCTGACAATCGGTATCAATCAAACACGGGAGCAATCAGCATGACTCGACGTCGGCTTATCAGCCCGGACCCGCGGGAAATCTGGCAGCCCGTCCGGCTCATATCCCCTACTGTGAACTTGTTTAATCGACACGGTGCCAACTCTCTATACATCTATATCTATCTACTTTAGAACTTAAGATAATATATTGAGCCTAGGAACTCCATATATACATAATATGTACAAACCAATCACTGAACCAAATATTGTTACGGACTATAAATTGATATATACTATATTTACAGCGATTCAAGACCAGTTTTTTAAGGGATAGTTGAGACAAGTGTTTTTTTGATGACCACCAAAGATGATTCGTGGCAGAGAATGAGTTCGTCACCATCTCAGACAACATCCACACGTCTTTGAACTTCTCAGACAGCTGATGATTATCTCCACCAGTAAGAATTAACATACTTAATTTTCTTCAAGAATTACTTTGTCCAGGCTGGTAACTTACGAGAAGTCACGAGTAATAGCCAATTTAGATATTAATCATAAACATCCAACCAAAGTAATTAGTGCACTACAATAAATATTGTTCAAGGAATTAATGCGGCAATTGGAGCGAGCCCCGGTTATTCATTAAGTGTGCCTTGTGGCTACACAGCTATATAGTTGGTGAACGTTGCAGACTAGAGATTTACCGTTGATTTATAGCGGGCAAGTGTTAGGCGAGCCTAGTTGAGTTGTAACTGCAGAACGATCGATCGTACTGTTTGGCAACCACCGAGCGGAGGACGGATGTTTATTTATATTACATTCAATAAGCGCATCATGTTCATTGCAGGTGCATTAAAGCATCACAAAATTCTAGACGTCTAACCTGTAGAGGACACCGAGTACGTGTTACTGAACTAATAAATTAGTCTACTTGCATTGCTGTGTAGAAATGATTGAAAACGATCTTTAATGGGGTTTGATCATGTTTAGTAAATTATAGTAATCTAGTTGTACCCTGCGGTTTCACCCGCGTAGATTTAATTTCATTCCCGCGGAACCCTAAACGTTTTTTTAAATAAAAGTTTATATCGGTCCAGCCGTTTCAGAGTTAACCCGGAATAAACAGACAGACAGACAGAAGACAAATTAAAATTTGTTTTTTTTGTCTGTACCTTTACATTTAGTGAAAAGCTGTTATTTTGGAATTTCAAACAGACACTTCAATTTTACGTATTTGTATAGATGTATAGATAGGGGCTCGTGGAACGGTTCCATGCTAGTAGTTGGGTGGGTGTCAATCCTCTCCGTGACTCGGAAAGCACGACAAGCCACCCTGGTTGGCAATCGTTATAGTTCAGTAGCCAAAGCCAAGCCAAAGCGAATCGGAGAACTAGTTAAACCAAAGTTGCCAATAATCACATAAAAGGGACGGCGAAAATAAAAATGGTAGTCGCTTCCAATATAATGTCTACTCTAACAATGTGTGGGATAAGGCCGGAGTTACTAGGTTTAACACTTAACTTTTCTTCTATCTAGGTTGTCCTTTATTGCAAGGATCGGTAGAAATGCTAGAACCTTTGATGCAATGCTTTCTGGAAGATGCTCACTAAGGAAGTAAATGAGTCCATATCTTAAATTATGCAAAGTAATGTCATGCCGTCTTGTAATGTCTAAATGTAACACTAATGGCTCCTCTCTGCCTCGTCTGCTCCACCCCGATGCAGACAGATGCACTGAGCCAATTAACTTATTCATGAATACTGAGGATGAGCGCTGTTCTGCTAACGTGTAATAAAATTACCATGAGGATTTCTGCCGGCTCAGAAATCATTAATCTGCAATCATTTAGAATTTTTTAGTTATTCTGTCTCATTCAGCTATCATTCTCATTTATACTTTTAATATACCAACCTGAAGAGTTAGTTTGCTTGAGCGCGTTCGTCTAAGAAACAACTGGCTCAGTTTGAAAAAATATTTCAGTGTTAGATAGCCTATTCATCGGGAAAGGCTTACGCTATGACCAATCGCGTTAAAGTTAGCGTTATACCAAAGTAACTATTCAATGCGGAAGATAAAAAACAGTAGTAAAAGTGGTGTTACCTTGTAAGTGCCGAGGTGTTCAACGACGCAGGGAAGGCTGGCATCCCTGCCGAGGGCCACAGTCACGTTGGGGATCGGCTCAGCAAAGCGAGGGTCTTCCGTCAATACTACAAACAAACAACATGTTATACATCACGTCACGAATTATGACCAAAATAGTGCGGGGTAACTGAGTATGTATTATATTCGTGACGCGTCATACAGATAGACACAGACCCATAAAATTACTCAGCGCTCAACTACCTATAAGATAAGCTGATACATTAACAGAAGATGGTAGATTTGCATAGCTTCAAACAAATGTTGGGCATGTATAAGTACTTAATAAACATTTATTTTGTCAAATCTTTGTGTATTTCCTATGCATTAAAAAGTTTAACATAATGACATTTTCATTCAAATATTAAGTAGATAAAAGAATCCAGAGAACACGAATAACTTTAATTAATGACATTAATTAAGCGCTGTGAAGATATTACTAGTTGTTACTGGACATAATGTTCATTATCTGATATTAAAGACCATCCTTAGTTGGTTACTACGGCTAGTTTGTAATAAGGTAAAACTTCTATTACGTTATCATCATCTCCCTGGCCTTATGTATTTGGGGTCGGCACTTGAAGGTATGGCTGATCAACTGATCCCTTTTTCGAGGAAAATCGGCGATCTGGGTTAAACCACGTGTCAGACTTTTAGGCCTGACCTGTACCGATTGCCAAATATGTTAAATTGACAATCGGGACCGACATCCTCACTGCTTTTCGAGGCACTGAGGGGACTCGAGCGGTCACCCATGCAATTACTGTCTAGGCTTAAGGTTACTTAACTGCGCAATAGCAACTGTGCCACGAGCTACTTTCTATCCTCTTTTCTTTTATTACGTATGAAGATTATTAATTACGTAATCAATATGACTTGAGCTAGAACGAATTCTTTCTTAAAAATAATAAACTTCGTGAGACGAGGCAAACTGAATGATATCATCAAATGAAATGAAAGAGATTCAAAATATGACATATGATTCTTCAAATCCACATCAGCTCCTGATACAAAAGGACTATAGAAATAGTATCTCTGAATAAACATACATACATACATATGCTCACGCCTGTATTCCCCGAAGGGGTAGGCAGAGGTGTTGTTATCACAACACCCTCTTTTCACCGAATTTGATTAAGTGCCAACGTGACAGATTGTGAGTCTATCGCCGTCTCAGCTACTATACATACGTCTTTGAATTACTTCTCAGAAATAAGCAGGTTTCCTCACGATGTTTTCCTTCACCGTAAAGCACGTGGTGTGAAATCACTGTACATAATTTTTTTGGAAAAACTCATTGGTACAGGCCCCGCTGGGATTCGAACTTGCGTCGCTTGCGTAGTAAGTATACTCGCCAAACAAACATCCAAATATACAACAATAGTATGACCATTGTACAGTATTGTACGAATTGTGAGCACAAAAGTGCTTAGATTGATATTTTTAATCAGCACAGAAGTTAGGCGAGCGGTCGTAATGACAAGCAAAATATTGTTTATTGGGGAACTTTCTCAAATTCCCGCTTCGGGATAAAGTCGTGCGATAACACGCGGCTTTGTAAAGGGTACAGTGATTACGGGTAGGGTGCCACTGGGAGCGGTGAGCGAGCGCCTAATAAATAGGTACCTATTTTAATATTTTTCTTTTTGGTTGTATATATACCACATATTACAATCTCTGATTATACACTAAGACTATTTACACATATATACATAAAAATGTGTTATTTGTTAATTCGGAAAAAAAACTCTTCTAAACCCCATGTTTTCAGCGAATAATATTTTACACTTACAAAAGAACGTAATCATAAACGTGGTTTGTCAGAAGCCAAAGAAAGGTTATTGATCGAGCTGAAGCCGCAATACCCCTCATTACTTTATCTAGAGAGGAGTGCGAAGGTACAATGGAAGGAAGTAAGCCAGTAAAATAATAATGTTGGCAAATTTTCTCCACTTCATAGGTTTCAAACAACGTTCAACAATGTTCCCCAATCCATTGACATTTTTGGAGATAGTAACTCAGTGGAAACATAAGTTGCTGCAGCCGGGTCTGTCATTGTCTCGCCACAACGCAAATTAATCTAGTATTTGTAAATTACATTTATTATAAGACAAAATTACAAGAGCCGTGGTGGCCTCGGGGAGAGCCGTGGTGGCCTCGGGGTTTGAGCAGTCGCCTGCGACGCAAGCGACGCAAGTTCGAATCCCAGCGGGGCCTGTACCAATGAGTTTTTCTAAAAACTTATGTACAGTGATTTCATACCACGTGCTTTACGGTGAAGGAAAACATCGTGAGGAAACCTGCATATTTCTGAGAAGTAATTCAAAGACGTATGTATAGTGCCCGAGACGGCGGTAGACTCACCATCTGTCACGTTGGCACTTAATCAAAAATTCGGTGAAAAGTGGGTGTTGTGATAACAACACCTCTGCCTACCCCTTCAGGGAATACAGGCGTGAGGCATATGTATGTATGTATGTAAGACAAAATTACAACACATCATAGTGCTAACGTTATTATATTTTATGATAACGATATTTGTGAAAGCTGTCTCACACCTGTCATTGGTGACTAGTCTAGACCAAATATTACAAAATTGTTAAATTGTTTTTTAAGTCTATGATGGTCTGTCGATAAAATAAAAAATTATAATTTAATCAATCAGGATAGAGTAATTTAATTTTTTTTTAACATGGTCCAGATATCTCGATATTTCTCAAAATACAATTACTCAAAAAACAAGAGAAGGAAAAATACAATAAAATATATAAGACTAACAACACGTATCCAGTGACATACACATCCGTTAAGACTGAAACACATTTAAATCCAACCTTTGTAACTAAAATTCTGCACGCTAGTAACCCGACCCCACCTGCCAGATTATTCTGCTGAGATATGGTAATTAAAAGTATGTTACCAACTTGGTTGTTCGTATCATTTCAAAGGCACCGGAGCTCTTTGCCACAGACTTTAATAAAAATTTACTTTTATGTACCAAAATAAAATATTTTTCTCTGAATCGAGGTATAATAGACGTTCAAAGAAAACAGAACATAATATTTTTCTTGGGACTGATTACTTCCAACGTTGAATGTGAATATCGATCATTATTTACAGAACAATGTCCGTACATATTTCATTTGTGGGGGACAATATTTTTAGAAGTCTGTATAGGGCCTTTTGTTACTTGTAGATTATTTTAAGTTAGTTAATACGGTAATAATGGTTGAGTGAGTTGTTGTAAGTGTTTAGATTTTTCACCACGTACCTACTTTACAGTGAACTAAAAAAGAGACAAAAAAATAGAGATAAACTATATATAGACTACAACAATCCCCTCGCATGCCGCATGCCCCCTTACATTTCGGTTTCAAAGCACGACCGCAAGCTTATTTGCATTTTTTGTAGAAACTACACAATAACTTCCAGCAATAGATTGTACACTAAAGTTTGGCGGCATGTCAACCGACCTTCTAATTTAGGGATGTAAGTCGACTCGAGACACGCAGATGTTACTAGCGGTAAACAATTCGTCGCAAACAAAACACCCGTGTTATTTCTCTCTCCGCGGAAATTGCCTTGAAAAGTGTGTTATTTATTAGCGTTTTATCATGCAAAGCGGGCGGCACTGTATTGTATAGAACGGAGTGTTTATTGCGGCTATGTTACTTATTGTGAACAACGTTACTTTATATTAACATGTTCTTTATAGAGCCGTGGTGGCCCAAGTTCGAATCCCAGCGGGGCCATGTACCAATGAGTTTTCTAAAAACATATGTCTAGTGATTTCACACCACGTGCTTTGCGGTGAAGGAAACATCGTGAGAAAACCTGAAGTAGGAGGAATAGATGTATGTTTAAGCAAGCTGATGGCAGGATGGCATTTGACAGAAGTTTAAGGACTCATAACTTCTGGTTATCAACAATTATCTCATATGACCAATAAATTGTTTAGAAAGAAACATTCAGTTAAACACTTGTGGTTCAACCAGAACACCCACACTGGACTAAATAAATATGTTCATATATACACACATATGTAGGTAGGCAGATACCACCATTCGCCACAAGCTACGATCCTTACATACTTCTTTCGTGCTCCTCCTGATACACTTCCTGCGGTTAAGAGTGCTCCGAATTTGAACTTTCTGAAAAATATTATTAATTTGATCATAGTAGTTCTTCCTTAGACGCCCTCTACCGACACTTCCTGTCACATTCAATACATAAATTTCTTTCATTGATCGCCTTTCACTCATCCTTTCGATATGTCCAAACCATTTCAACATATTTCTATCAATTTAAGTCACTACATCATTCTTCAACTTGCAACTGTCTATTATCATACTATTCTTCATTGGTTCTACTATGGTGACCTCAAACATACATATTTATAGAAATGCGATCGTTACGAAACGATCGCATTTCTATAAATATGTTTCCCTAGCAAATAGCATCTGTTTTTTAATATCAATATACATACGTATTGTAACTGTGTCAAGTTTAATACCTAAAGTAGCTTTCTGTAAACGTCAATAAATATTGAAATACCATTAGAATATTCTCTCAAGCAATCCAACAAGTTGAACGATAAAGACCAATATCGCTTGTCACCACCACTAATTTAATAAGCGATTGTTCAACTCTATCAGCGCTGTGAGATATGCGAAACAAAACTTAATTAGTCAAGTTGAGCTCCGAAATATTGTCTTCATGCCCTTTGAGTTTCATTTTATTTGAAAAGTTTGCATGTAATTTGGAAAACTTAGCAGGCTTACAAGCGTTCTTATTTGTAATGTCAAGCACTTGGGAGCAGTTCGCATCGTCTGGACTACACGATCAGATTAAGTCACTCCTCACAAATTATTGTCATTAAAATAAATGTTGCACGGAACATTCTGCATTTAAGATAACTAACAATTATTCAGTTTTAGTGTTGAGTGTTGAAATATTACGTCGGCTCATATTCTATCTAGATGCTTGGTTGGGCGTCTCAACCGTTTCAATAACATATTGACAGCTTAGAAAAACCTGCGTCTATCATTTTTAATAAGGTTTGAGCAATCGCCCTGCGACGTGAGCGACGCAAGTTCAACTCCCAGCGGCCCGTACCAATGACATTTCTAAAAACACTACATTAATTAATTTCACCAAACGTGTTTTACGGTGCAGGAAAATAAAGTACACAGCTGGTTTACAATATAGCCTCACCCTGGCATATAATAGTGATGATCTGAATGATGCTGATGGCGAAGCTCCTGCAAGGCCCTCGTCTCCCGGTCATGTTCATCAGTGGCTGATCATCTTCTCATCACCAATTACCGCGGGACTCTCACTGCTTTGGCTCTCTTCATCATTATTCTGAAACAAATGCTATATCAAGTTGGTATTTCATATAAAGCTAACAATATCTCCTGGTATTTTATGCAGTTGCACAGGGGCCGTCATGAGTTTTGAGCGCGGGCCTTGAATTCGCAGTAATATTTTATTTGAGAGCCGTGGTGGCCTCGTGGTTTTAGCAGTCGCCTGCTATGCAAGCGACGCACGCTCGAATCCCAGCGGGGCCTGCACCAATGAGTTTTTCTAAAAACTTATGTTCAGTGGTTTATTCCACGTGCTTTACGGTGAAGGAAAACATCGTGAGGAATCCTGCATATGACTGAGAAGTAATTCAAAGGCGTATGTATAGTGTTCGAAATGGCAATAGACTCATCATTTGTCGTCTTCCGTGAAAAGTGATTGTTGTTATGACAAAACATCTGCCTACCTTTCGGGCAACACAGGTGTGAGCATATGTACCTTATACTATACGTTTGGCTTTACCTTAACTAAACTAATAACTTTTTAATACACAAATTTATCATAGGTCCATCACTTTATCGGGAATCCATTTTCATCAGCTAATGTGACCACTGTGTTGGTATTAACAATATAATTACTTATTTACATTTCAATTCGAATAATTTATTAGCAGACACATGAGGTGATACATCATTTTGTGAAGTCACGTGTTTATAGTTTGTCGTGTTACATTGGTACATGTTTAATTGGATTGGTTATAGATTACAATCAATTTTACCATAGTCAATCATCCGATTCGTCCAGTGGTTTGGGCTGTGCGTTGATAGATCACTAAGTCAGTCAGTCAGTCACCTTTGAGTTACACATATTTAGATTAAGTGAAAATTTACATTTAATTTAAGTTTTGTGACAACACTCATGTTTCGTTAGCAAAAACACATAGAAGGCGTGAGAGTAATCATTATAGAATATCTAAAAAAGTTTTTCTTAAAATTATTGTCTTCGAAAACCAAAAGAAGGCTTATATTTTTTTCAAATTGTTCTTTTAAGGTGAAGTAGTATTTTTGAAGGTGGCCAGTTAGTGCCACATTGCAATTAGTTGATTTTAACCTTTATATGAACGATAATAAAATGCAAATTCCATATTCAAATGCACTTAACCAGTGCCGTACCTAGTACGTAGATAGCATGCAGGACTTGGAGCTCTGTCGGCAATTTGGTCTAAATCTGTCGACTCAGTTAGTTTAATCAATAATAGAGTCAGACGTGGTTTTAATTTGAGATCTGCTTGTGTTTCAAACTCTCAAGATCAGCCATAATCGAATGGAATATTATAATAATTATATCCAAATAAATTGTAAGATGCACTTACAATTTATTTGGATACAAAACGCATATTTGTTCAACTAATAAACAAAATTGCGCCGGTCATCTGACCTTATTTCACTCCTCAATTACGAAGCAAGTAAGACCATCAACAGCCCATCAACTCTTGCGATGTTTATTCGACTTAGTGACAGATGTCATATCAAATACATCTGTCACTTCAAGTTGATCATGTATTCTCAGATTGTGTTTTCTATTAGTTACATATAGATTAGAGAATTAGATATATTCCAAGGGGCTCGTAGGTCAGTTACTATTTTTGATATATATATCGCAAAGTTAAACCTCGTACTTTACTGAGAAGGAAAACATCGTGAGGAAACCTGCATATGTTTGAGAAGTAAATCAAAGACGCATATATTGTACCTGAGACGGTGATAGCCTCACCATCTGTGTCGTTGGCACTTAATCATATTGGGTGAAAAGCGGGTGCTGTGATTACAACAGGTCTGCCTGCCCTCGGGGAATACAGGCGTGAGCATATATATACGATCGTAAGGAATTGTGTGCTAAAAAGCTTAAAAGATAATGCCAAAGGTCCAGTCAATTACGAAGCGAAAGAAGTATCTATGAATCGTATAATGTGGCAAGCTGTGGTCTCTGTATATGTATGTATGTTGTAAGTCACTCTTAAAGATGTTGCCTTATGTATTTTTCATCAGAGGTAACATGTATGGTTATTTATTATTACCCTTTTTTAAATTGTCATCCAACATCCTGTGAGCAGTCTGAGGGGAACTGACCACTCGGAACTGAGTCAAAGACCAAGTTGCCTCAAGCGGATAATCTGTGGCAGCGACACAGGGCGGGGACATGTCTTTTGACGGTTGACTTAAGTCATAACATTTAAGTTTGGAATTTATCTTCTGAAATGAAAAAATAGGTTCCTCGCGCTGCTAGCTCAGCCTAAAATTTTGTTTTAGAACTAGTACTTTGCCAAGTTCATAAATGATTAACCAGAGCCTAAACAAACTGAATTTTTAATTCTCATTTTCAATGTTCAAAGCAGGCAGTTGACACCAAAAACTATATTTAAAACTGTAGGTCTGTCGGTACGTAAGCGTAATAATATATACAATATATACAATGATATGTTATAAAACGAAAAAGGCATATAATATGAATAGTAAGCGTTAAGTGAAGACACGAAAACGTCCCAATTGGGACTTTTCGTATGGCACTAATTATTTTACTCACGTGCTTGTACTATCTTCTTCGCTGTTCATGCTAGGAATAAATTGCAAACGTCGATCTCTTTGAACATAGCATATTTAGTGTTACAATATCATGGCACCTATGCGAATGTTATTTTTAATTCAAAACGCTGTTGTCTTTTGACTTTGACCACACATCGTAGATACCTCAACGGAAGTTACCCTCGACTCGTGCTCAGAAACTTGATTTATTCCCGTGACGATGAAATTTAGTAGTGTCAAACGAAATAATACGCAAAATTTTACCTTACTTTAATATTCATCACAAGTACCTATCATGATATATGTTATATAGAAATAAATGTCATTTTCTGGGCTAAGTAGTTATATCTCAACGCAAAATCGCACGGATGAGTTAGTGGTACAGAGGAAAAATATTGGTCCAAAATAATGCATATTTTCTTACCAAGATATTACTACTATTATTTGATACTAGCTGTGCCCTGCGGTTTCACCTGCGTTTTATAACATTAGTGAAAGCCCCGTTAAAATCGGTCAAGCCGTTACAAACAAAGAGACAGACAGATAGACGGACGGAGTTAAAATATATCCGTATATACTGTCATATGCATTTAGTGAAAATCTGCTATTTAGGAATTACAAACGGACATTTCAATTTTATTTATCTGTATAGATTACTACTATTAGTAGTCCCTCTATGGTGGTTGGGGAGATCAATGGCTGGCATTCACGTCATACTTGTGAACAGGTGCTGCTTGTGGGGGCTGGTCATCTAAAGCTACACATTTAGATATAAGTAGAACTACTAGACTTTTCCTTTCATGTTAATTTTTATCGATTTTTGCATTGGAACTGTGTCCATGGGCTAATGTTTCTTAAGTGATTTATTTTGTATTCAAACAATTGTATAATATTTTTGAAAATAATAATTACTGAGTTTCTTGCCAGGTTCTTCTCACTAAAAGCAACCTTCTGAACCTGGCGGTAGCATGCATAATTCTGTCATAATTATGTCATTCTGATAATATGATCTTATCCGAATTTCCGTCTGAATGATAATAAAATTATGCACTGACTTTAATTGCTGTGTGCTTGACCTAAATATGCTATGATGCATCGTTGACTGCTGACGCTGCACATTTTGCAAACATGTACGGAAACCCGTACACTCATAACATAACTGACATAATGTGTGAATCTATGATTGCAGTCCTAGCCATTATATCGCACGGATTAAGTTGAAAATCATAACATAATTTATAAAACACACATACATGATATTTTTTCCTGCTGAGTTTTTTGCCGGTTCTTCTCAGAAAGTTAGTTTCCGGATCGGTGGTAAATTCTTCGACATTCATAACTGTCTAAACTGGGTAAATCATTTTCATTTTCAATTGAAATACTCCATTGTTCGTCCTATAGGATCGAGTTCCAGGCAGTCAAAAATATGCTGTAATCAATAAAAATACCTCAAAGCGAAAAAGAATTCGTTTATATTCAACAAAAAATAAAAGCGCAGGCTCTACTGACCATCCATGGAATAACAACAATATTATAATAAACCCATACATATGCATACGGGCGGTGTCACAAAGGCATCTGTAAATATTGGCCGGCCATAAGTATTCATAAAATATTGACAATTCCACCGGCTCTCAAACAATATGTTCAAATAAAATCCAAGCGCCCATTGGTCCTGTTATACATAAATGTGTGAAGCTATACATAATATTATTATAAGACTACATGTGACTCACGGTTCGACCGTGTAGGTTCTATTTTAATGGGCTTAAAATATAAATCAATGAAAAATAAATATAAGTATTGGATAAAGGTCGCGCATAACGCTCTAAGTGCACGAGTGACCAACTTATAATATTTTTTGAATAATTACTACTGAGTGCTTGAAAATCTTTTTATATTTAAATTAAAGACAATATGTCTAAATTTACAACATATTTATTGCATGTTAAACGGGGTGTCGATATTATGAAAAGTTGACTTAGATTTTTCCCCTTACTATGATTATATAGTAAGGCTGGTGTCCTAGATCCTCGTGAATATTTGGTCAACCTGTACTGATATGTAAATGTAGAAGTCGCAGAACTACACATATAGAAAACTGTGAGCTACTTTGAACTTGAAACTGAATTTAAAATGAGAACGGAAATAGTCGCCAGTCAAATTCAAGTCATAGCATTGATCTATAGGATAGTACTATCGGCTTGAGAAGAGCGTATTAAGAACTTCTTAGCTTTGACTACATCTTTTTTGACCAAAATTAAGCGTCAAAGCAAAGAAGTCAGTACGACATCACTGCTATAACGATGGTAGTAAAAATGCAGCTATATAATGTTTTTTTTAAATAGCAAGACATTATACAGATAAAAATGTTTCATCCAATATTTTCAAATCCAATATAAATATTGTTTTTGAGGAAAATCGAGTCGTTCGACGCTGGTAATAGAATGGTGAATTGAAAAGCGATCATTTGTTGGGTTCCCGCGCCCGGGGCGAACATCGTCTGGTTGTAATTCATCTTTACGTCGCTCGGGTTGGCCGCAGGCCCTTTTTTGGACTTTGTAAGCTTAAGTAGCTTTTCGACCGTCATTTTGTTAAAAACGTACACATCGATTGTTTTTGTATAGCTTCTGTACTGGACATGTTTGGATTAAGAGTTGAACATTACTCACTGTCGTTGTATTCAAGTAACTATGCATAGAAAATATATTTACAGTGTCTATTTGTAATGACGAAATAACACCTGTTTAATAGTGTAGTAAACACTGGCTGTGCCCCGTGGTTTTACCCACGTAGATCTTTAATTTCGCGGAAACTTAATTTTAATAAGAGGGCCGGGGTTTCTCCTTGTAAGATCAGCTATTTGCCAGTGAACATTGGTCCAGTTCTATCTGAGATTTTCCAGCAAAAACAGACAGACAAGGTTTTTCTATTAAATAATTTTGCTTTTTTTAAGTAATTACTTTCATAAGCATTTAGTAAAAAGCTATAAATTTGGAATTACAAACACACATATACATTTTATTTTTCTGTATAGATTTTTGAATTATTCAGTCAGTCTGAGTTTTGAAAAGACTGGACTGAGTTTGACTGGCAACTAAAATTACAAAAAATCCCCTATTTGCAATTAATGAAATATAGTTAAGGCGGAGCCCAAATTATCTTATGACTTTGAGTTAATGCAAGTGAAGCCGCGAAGCACAGCTACTTATGAATATTTATTAATTTATAAATTGAATTCATAAAAGCCATAAAGTCATTAGTGTTGAAATAAGTTTCTGTGAAGAATTCATGCGCCGTTGAATATAAAAGGTACAAAATATATAGCTCTGTCTGAATGTCACCTTTCATAAACTAAATTACTTTGAAAACAAACAAACTTTGTACGTAGATAAATCTAACAAAAGTTATGATTAAAATATGCCGAATCGAGGCAGACATTACACTCTTTGAATACTAAGAAGTCCAAAACTATTACATATAATACCTATACATGATACTATTTTAATGAAATTTAAAACATATACATACATACAAACGCTCACGCCTGTATTTCTCGAAGGGGTAGGCAGAGATGTTGTAATAACAACACCTCCTTTTCGCCGAAGATGATTAAGTGCCAACGTGACAGATGGTGAGCTGGCTTTGAATTACTTCTCAGAAATATATAGGTTTCCTCATGATGTGTTCCTTCACCGTAAAGCACGGGGTGTGAAATCACTGAACACATTTTTTTTAAAAACACATTGGTACAGGCCCCGCTGGGAATTGATTGCGTCGCTTGTGTAGGAGGCGACTGCTCAACCCTCAAGGCCACCACGGATCTTAAAGGTTCTTATAAGGCTAGTTTCCGAACCGGTGGTAAATTCTTCGACATTCATAGTGCCTTACCAGGGCCTCTGACTCTGAATAAATCATTTTAATTTTTCATTTTCAATCAATATAAAATCTGACAGCTGCCGTCTCGAGTAGAGCTTCAGCGAATATAGTGAGGTTAATGTAATTCGTGTCTCGCCATACATACAAACAGAGACAGAATCATAAAATGACTACTACGCATTCAAGGTCATCACATTTACTTTCTTCCTAGTAATTTCATCTTTGCTACGCTTTTCCTATACAAAAAGTGTCTATGATATTTGAGGTCTAACAGTAAATGATATACATTATAATTGTATAATTAATTGTGACAAGCAAGAAGGTCCAGCTACTGATTGCTGGTCATCTAGATTAAGAATAAGAAATAATTCAAATATGAAATTATTTAAGATTATCATTTGTTTTTTCTGCACTAGTTTTGGTACGGATTTCAGTCATATTGGTATTGTACATACTCTTGTTGCTATTGTTTTTATGTAAATATATTATTGTTATTATTGAAAGTCAGTACTATTTTACTGATATTTACGAATTGGTTACAAACATTTACGAACAAATTCAGGATTTGTTTTATAATTTAGTTTAAATTTATCTAAAATTATGCGAAAAAAATTTATAAAATACCAACATTGACTCGTGGTTTTGCGCACTTGGTACATATATATTAAATCTTATGCAAGTGTATATTGCTGCCAATTAGGACATTAAAATATAAAATATGCTTCATGAAAACCTTACCAAACCTCCTTATATTACTAAAGAAGATGTAAATAGTTTAGTCATAATTGTTCTCAGTAAAGAAAAGAACCTTAAATAAATTGTAATATGTGATAAGGAACCCGTTTGATAACAACGCATTAGACGAACTTCGGATACTCTTCGATTTTCCCCGAGTGGGGTCTGCCTCCGGCTATCAATCTTGTGTCTTATATTTTACTTTATTGAGTGTTTTGAATGGGTATATACTTATATATAAAGCTGAAGAGTTTGTTTGCTTGAACACGCTCATCTCAGGAATTACTGGTCTGATTAGAAAAACAATTATGTAGTAGATAGCCCATGTATCGAAGAAGGCTATAACCTAATACTTCTACCCGACAGGTGAATCCTCTCTCTATTAAATTCATTATACTTCTAGGAATGACGAATTATTCATACTAACCCAACTGTATTCTGAAAATGTAGGCATGACTTACCTAATAACTTTAAAAGGAAAACTTTAAAGTAATAGTTTACCTATCTATGTTGATATGAACAGAATAATAAAAGCACCTAATTGGAAAAGACCCCAAAAGCTTTCTAATTCCTAACTTCTAGGCAATACTATCTGACCTTTTACTTTTGGCAGCACTCAATAAAAATCATTCAGTGAACATATATCGCAAGCAGCTTTATTTAACTTATATTTCACGGCGTAATTATTTCGTTGCCTCTTATAATTTTTTCCTGAACGGAATTTCTTTCAGAGGCACCCATTGAAAATGTCTAAATCGAACATTTTTGTTGGATGGGCTCCCATTTTTTGTGGTTAAGATATGAATATTTCCAAGGGTTATAATGCGATTAAATTGAAAATCTTTAAACCTTTCCCGAGGTAATAAAGGCCGTGACTGTGAACATTTTTGCCTCATCTTGTTATATTAAAACGGTATTACGGAAATATTCAGCAAATGATTTCGCGAGGGCTTTTATTACATAAACGACGTCCCGATTGGCGCCGAATAAAAATATAATGGAGTGGAATTGAAATATTTACGGGGACCTATCGGAGCGTACTGATATTGCGTTCCAACACATTTTATACTCAATACCCGTAATGAACGTGAGTGCTACCCACGACGAATTTTATCCATGCCCAAAACCATGTCAGTTATTATACTGTAATGTTATGTGTTTAACATCACACCTTCCTATCAGGACGGCCGAATATATTTTCACCAGAAAAATATGTTAACATATCGGCACAACGACACGTCATACTTATACTAGCTATGCCTCGCGGTTTCACTTAATTTCATGCGTGGCTTTCTTTTTCATCCTATTTTATTAATTAATAAACGTAGCCTCCTTGTAACAACAGCTATCTGCCAACGAAAATCCCGTAAAAATCAGTCCAGCAGTTTCAGAGACCGAAAGGGATAAAACAGGGAGAGATGGATTTTTTTTTCATGAAATGTTTTTCTTGTGATGTACCTTTATTTATATATGCATTTTGTTAAAAGCTTTTAATATGGAATTACAAACACGAGAAGTACATTTTGTTTAATATAGACGTGATGTTGTGACCGAAGGAGGTAATTTTAATTTATTTGTTTTGGTTTGATACATGATTCTTGGTTAAATTACTTGCCGGACTTCCAAGCCAGTGATATTCCCCGACGTTCATAAGTGGCTTTACTAGGACTGATACCATTTTCATTTTCATACCATTTGTTTTGTGTCTGTGACTTTGATTAATTCCCAGTGCACGGTGTTCCCTGCTTATTTGTATTTGAAAAAGCAATTTAATTTGAACAATATAGTTTTTATGACATTAGAACGAATGGCAAAAATATGGTTGGTGTTTATTTTCAAAACTCGTAAAAACACAAAGCGACGAGCCGCCCCGGGCCACTGTGATCCCTCACCCTCATGAGCGTTTATACGACGATAATTCAAAGTATTAATTAATTAATCTCATTGATATTACTTATGCTTCTCTCTTGATAAGTAGTAAAGGAAGTAAAAACTAGTTTTCTATATTCCGATTTGGATTTAGTTAATGAAATGATATTTACAGCTGACGACTAATGAACCAACACGTTACAGGTCATTCGGAGGCCTATAATAGTCTGACAACTGGATTAACACAGATTTTTCTCATTAAAGGGGTTGCGAAGGTCAGATGGCAGTCGCTTCGTATAAAAATCAAGTGATCAGCCACATCGGGTTGAATCAAGTGCCGACCCCAACAGTGTATGGGATAAGGCCAGGGAGATGATGAATGACTAATAAACCAATGTTTTTCATCGTACTCGTAAGTTTACAATGTAATATTAAACGTATTAAGTACAAATATTCTTTATTTTTCAATTTCATACTCAAATAATGTGAGAGAGAATTTAGAATTAAAATAGTTTATTTGGGCTACGAATTGGCTGCTTTATAATTTTTATATCCAAATCTTTCTTTGTATTCTATACATATATTTCATTGATAAAGCCTGCACCTGCCCCCCACCACTATTTATACCCATACTTTTGGAAAAAAAGTTACAAGGGGATAGGAAGACCTAAGAAACGATGGATTGACTGTGTATAAGATGATATTGTTACAATACAGATATGACGGCTGATAGAGACTAATGGAAGAACACATTGTGCCGATCCCTCGTAAAATGTGATAAGAGCAGGAGAGTGATATTATACCTTTGGAAATAATAACTCAACAAGCCCCGTGGAGTGCTTCACTCTCCCACAATGCTACCAAAAAAGACTCGCTAATGAACCCGTTTTTCGAACAAAAGTTGTTCAACTTTTTCTCATGCCTAAACTGTTAGAGTCGTCACTCCAACGGGCCACGTAATTCACATTATTTTCAACCGACATTTAAACTTTCATGGCGAGTGTCAGAGACAGGACGACCACCCGAGGGGGCCGAGTGAGACGTAAAATGAAATATAGGCGGCCCCGCGCCGTCGCGCGTTTTTATTGCCGCGATGTGTAAAGCTTGTAAAAAAATTACTCGCGACTTACTTTTTTATTTGTACCCAAAACCCGGGAGGGTTCGGGGTGATGATAATTTTTTATTCGCGTTCCTTTCCTCAAATATTGCTCTTGAAACGTCTTTATTTGCAGCCTGCCGTAATTGTAGGAACGCAAAATAATTGCGGTGTTACAGAGCGTGTTGTTTCCAGTTATATTAAAACTTTTTCATCGACACGCGGCCATACTTTTGTCTTCTGCGAACGGAAATTGAATTGTTCGTGTCGATTGACTCTGGTGGAAGAATCTGCTCTCTCTCGCGGATGAGATATTGTTTACAAGATATCACGTCACAAGGATATTAATGGAAATATCCTCGCATGCTTTATAAACTTTTTTAGTTATTTTATGAATATTTCAATTGTTAAATAAGGATAAACATTAATTTCTGCTTGTAAATGTGAATTGTTTTATTTATTTTAAAAAGTAAAGTTCTGTCAGTTTGCTCGTAAAAAGTGTATAATATTAATATTATACACTTTAAAGTGTATAATATTAATATAAATAAAGCATGTTTACGGCTCACTCACGCTGTATTATTATTTTATTTTGCTCGTCTAGACGTTCGTTTATTTAACTTTATTTGTATTAAGAATTCAGTGCTTGCAAAAAATAAATGGAAGAAATATTTTCTAATATGAAAGAACTGTCTCGTATTTGCTTGAAAAAAAATATTAGTAATGTTAATAGCACAACACTAGTTTGATGAAGGAATCATCCTTAGTAGTAACATCTCTGCCTACATTTCCTTATGTAGTAAGCTATGAAGCTAATAAGACAATGACACACAGTCAAAGTATTTCAGAATATTATGTAAATGTCCCCTATGATAAGTTGTCACTCGCTACTCGAATACCAATTTGATGTTAATTTATGCGCTAATTGCACACACATAGTAAAATTATTATAACAGGCAGGTACTCCGGTTTAATCAACTCCGCTCGGCTAATAACTTCCACCCCGGGCTGTATGAAACCACTCATACATACGTTCACACACATACATGCAAGTATGTAATTAGATGCGAGGATGCCTCAGAGCTGGTTTCATTTTTAAAGTATTTTCCTTCATACGCAAAGTTAAATATGGGAAAAGATATGTACCCAGTAAATGGAAAATCTAACCAGGTGTGTGTTATGCATGGGGAATTTGCTGTTCTTACTCAAACTTGTATTGCAGTTTATTGTATATGAACTGCAAGACTCTTATTGCGCGATTTAGTGTCTTGTGGATTTGTACTCAAACATCGCAATTGTTAGCGAGTAGCGCCATCTTTGTAGCGAGTGGAGAAACGCTTCTAGCCAAGTGTAAGTTATTATTCAAGGGTAGAATAATATTTTAAAATGTTCTATGTTACAATAATTATAATTGTTTATATCAGATTTTTAATGAATGTTTCTGTGGAGTGGTTTTAATCAACCAGATTTGTTTTAGTTGAGTGTCAAAGCATGAGCCCTCATCATCTCCATGGTCTTATCGCATACATTGTTGGGGTCGGCACTTAATTCAACCTAATGTGACTCCATGTTAGTCACAATCAACTTATTAACTCCTTGTCCATTATGTGCGCCTGGTACTTCGTGTACCATAGCATCATGTCCCTGGCCTCATCCTATACACTGTAGGGGTCAGCACTTGATTCAACCCGATGCGGCTGATCACCTGATTTTTATACGAAGCGACTGCCATTTGACCTATGCAACCCCTTTAACGTGGAAAATCTGTGATCTAGGTTAAACCAGTTGTCAGACTATTTTAGGCCTCCGACTGACTTGTAACAATTGCCAAAAATGATAAATTGGTAATCGGAACTGACGACTTAATGTGCTCTCCGTGGCACGCAGGAAACTCGGGCGATCACCTATCCAATTACTGGCTAGGGGTAGAGTTGCTTAACTTCGCTGATCGAATGATATGTGCTATAGCAACTGTGCCACGAACTCCTCGTGTGTTTTAAATATTCATCACATTATATTTCGTCATCGCCTACAAGTCACAACTGTATAAAAACTGATTGTTATTGTTATTCTAGAGAACGTCTCGATAGTTGAATTAGCGACTGGAGCTCACACACAGTTAGTACCTAATGTAAACTTTCAAATTATTACAGGCGCGCTCCGGCGACGGGTGTTTTATTCAAATTGCTCAAACACAAACAAAGGGATAGTTGATCCAACTAAATCTGAATCAACTCTTAGTTTCACGCTTGTCAAGCGACTCTCATCTGTAGACTCTGCATCATAGAGCAACATTTCGTTTGAATCCAATTAATGAAGAACTCCACTCTCGACTATAATTTCCTTACAAGATGGTGCAAATTATGCAATGTTCTAGCTTATTTGTTTTATCAAAGCGGGGAATATGAAAGATACATAATTTCTTAAGTAACATTTGCAACTAAGAATAATAATGTGATTCAAGTTAATCAATTCAACAAATTAGGTATGAGGTTAAAAACGTCTTTACAACACAAACGTACATAAAATAGTGCAAGTTATTGTGCATAATTAAAAAATCTGACTCGTTGGTAAACACTACTGTGGAACTCGAGGTCCTGATGGGTTCGATGTCCGGGTCGGGCAATATACCAGTAGCAGCCCGGAGTCTGGATAAGTACCCCGTTAATAATGAGACTTAACGAAAAGACCTGGCGAAATGTGGGTGTACTATAAGTACACCTCTGCCAACCACTTCGGGGGATACAGACGTGAGAATTATGTATTCACTCTTAGTATTATCATCTCTTTACTTTAGATAGCTTACCTTCCCTTGTCTTAGGATCAATCTTATGAGATAGATCCACCCAATTGATTGATTGACCAAAAGTCGATATTATTAGACCAAATTAGGAAATATCAGGGGGCCAACTATGATCTTTTCAGCAGCGCGTTCAGGGTAGCAGAACTTCGCTTTGACGTTTAATGTTACGTTACATAAAACGAAACGCTAAAGCTAAGAAGTAAGTAAGAAGTCACTGAAATAATGATGATAGTAGGCCCCCAGTAGAAGATTCATGTCTTTGCCAATGATTTTGTTAAACGAAGAGAAGCACTAGTATGTTATAAATAAGGTATAGTTTAGGTTTTGAAATTCCACTATATTCTCATAACTTGTGCCGCAAGCTTTGCTCTGACTTCGGTAGCGAAGTTTATATCCTTTTACTACTTTATCATCATAACAATAGCTTATTTCGTAAGTTAATTAGTCGACTCCAAATGTTCACTAGCTTATTGTTAGTTATATACTAAGTGAGATATTACAGAATGCTCTGAAAAGATCTCATCTCGAATGGTTTCATGGAAAATACCAGTGAGGTGGGACTTGCTCAATGGACATAAAAGTGAATTAAATCTTTATATTTTTTCCAATTATTTAAAGTACACTAATTTCCTATCCCTACGATTTTTGGCTGGCATTCACGTCATACTGGTGAACAGGTGCTGCTTGTGGGGGCTGGTCATCTCAAGCTACGCATTTAGTTATAAGTCGATGTACTAGATTCTTAGTTATGTTAATTTTTCTCAAATCGACATTTGTGCATTGGAACTTTGTCCATGAGCTTGCGTTTCTTAAATTATTTATTTTGTATTCTTTAAATTGTATATTATTTTTGTAAAGAGTAATTACTGAGTTTCTTGCCAGGCTCTTCTCAGTAAAAGCAACCTTCCGAACCTGGCGGTAGCATGTATAATCCTGTATAATTATGTAATTCTGACGATTTGAAAGTACTTTGTAAAAGTCTAATCGAAGAAAGATATTTTTTACTTTGACTTTTTTAAGTAAATCATCATCATCATAAGTACATCAGATCTGATCGTAAATAAAATAAAAACTCGAGCTATATATTCAGGCGCATATTATATAGGCACGTGTAATTTTCTGTGGGATCTACTACATTTCTATAAGTCTAACATTTACTAGTATATCTATTTTTGAGAAAGACCAGTATCACACATGTGTGTAAACAGTAGGTATGCACAAGTTGTATTCGGTTAATATATACATACTCCCACGCCTGACTCTCTTGGGAGCATACTAACTATGAGCCAAATACATCTCTCGTAGAGTTGTACCCTTGGGATATACTTACAACCAGTGACGTAATAATATAAACTAACATCAGAATATAACTGTTTAAGAATTTAGATTTTAAACATGTAGGTATGTCATGAATAAAACCTCTAGAATATCACATTTGATGCACTCCTGTATCTTATGAGGGTAGGCAGAGTCCTTACACACTTCTTTCGCTCCATCCATATTCATGCATCTCTTCATAACTTCCTTCGGTTACGAGTACTCCGAATTTGACCTTTCTGAAAAATATTATTAGAACTAATAGGATGCCTAATTGTGTCTTTATATATAATTATAAACAGAATACTATACTCATATCTACATTCATATATATGCTCACGCCTATGTGTGATAACGAAATTACGAAGCCCACTTTTCACTGAAGATGATTAAGTACCAACGTGACAGATGGTGAGTCTATCGCCGTCTCAGGCACTATACATACTTACATCTAAAATATAATAAACTAATGCTTCGGGATGAAATGAGTATAAAACTCTCTCCCCATAGACGACTATTTATCAATTACGTGGGCATCTAATAAAATTATATTCAGTAAATTTACGGTCTCTCACTTCACCCATACTGGAATTATATTAATCAGGTGTCTGTCTGTTTTATTCTGTCTGCTTGAATCGGATTTATATGCATAAAAACGCTTTAAGCCCATTATTACAAAACATGGTTTAAACAAAGACTAGACTAAACTCGGAATAACACTAAGTGCTCTCTATTAAATCCGTATCACAAAAAGAGATGGAGCTACTTATAAGTACAGGAAAATCTTAGTCTATAGTACAAAAAAACTTATTTTAATTCGGGTAAATACAAAGATAAGGTGGAACTCGAATGTAGGATCTCTTGCCTACCGCGTCCGCGGATGGACTAGTACCTTAAGCAGATGATTAAAAAAGATTTTTTTTGAGAGAAGGAAATGCATGTATTGCCAAAAATACAAACAGCCTCTTTATACCCTTAAACTGTATTAAACAAATAAGCAACTCTAACGACACTGATTATGTCAAAGCCAACTAACGGGGTAAATACCACAATGAATTAAGATGTTTGCAAAAAAGTTTGCAATTTACAACAAAGAACATTATCAATAGACCGCATAAAGTTAAATCAACTGAAAGTACTTAATCTCAAACTTTTTGCAACTTTTATTATCCAAAAATGGCAAAAAGTTTGGGGCACGCCCTCGTGACAGAGTTTCCAACAATATTTTCAGATCCCCGAGGACTCTAGTCCAACTCATACACTATTGAAATAGCGAACTTAGTACATTCATGTTACTTTTTGAAAACGTGTTACGTACTTGTTGTAATAGAAATGTCGTAACATCTTATTGAATTCAATTCTAAATATCTTTATTTGATTAAACTTTTAACAAAGTACTTTCAAATTATCAGAACGACACAATTACCCAGTATTATACATGCTACCGCCAGGTTCGGAAGGTTGCTTTTACTGAGAAGAACCTGGCAAGAAACTTAGTAATTACTCTTTTCATAAATAGGTAAGATTCGTACGTTGAATAAATTAAATGTGCAAAGATAAGCAATAGCAAATAAAGCTGAAAAGTTTCAGTAGTTGAGAACAAATCAGGTGGCATAGACACTTCCTTTTTTATTGAAGTAAAAAATAACTAGGTAAGCATACTATTCAGGTGACTGCAGCAGTATAATACCAGGTGTCCCTCAGAGTTTGTCTTGAGTAGAATTGTACCAATACGATTACAATAAGAAATAATCCTTCTATTTCTATCTTCACCATAAGAGTTCCCGAAGTTCTTCAAAGGGTCTCTTTGAAGATAAGGTGCTAGCTTGTCAGATTGTGAGTTAAACGCCAGCTCAGACACTATACACACGACTTGAATTTGAATTAATCTTCAGAGGTTACTTCACGATGCTGTCCTTCAAATCGATTAGTGAAGATATTCATGACTAGTTCATTTGGAAGTAGGTAAGATTACATGGTCTTAGGTTCAAATATTGTGTCGTGAATAAGAAGTATTTTAGTTATTAAACAATATTTTATATTTTCTTCTTATTTTGTAACCCTTAATCTATCACTGTTGAGTCTCGTCGTATGCACGACATGAAATTTGGAGGGTGTGATATTAGTGAGGGGCAAATGTACATTGTGAAAAAGTTTTTGGAAATTCAAGCCTTAAAAGGACGAAAAAGGAGCTGTAGGTTGGTTGAGAGTATGGATGTGATATACAGCAACGCAGGCGAATCTGCACGCGGATACTGGTTATGTTTAAAATAAGTTTAAATATTGTCAATAACAAGTGACCAGTTTTCAGCTATTTTAATCAAGTTTCCTTGAAAGTTGATCAAATAGAATACTAAGTTTTACTCCTTCAATTTGTAAGGTAATTACTTAAGATTTATTAATTTCTAGAATAGTGCTCTGAGTTTTAGCAAGAAGGGAGCACTTACAAATGATTGCAAGAGCTAAGTTTAAGTCTAAAGGAGTTTAACATCTTGAACTTTTGTCTGTCTTTAGTATATTCTTAAATTTTTTAAATTTCATAAATTGTAGCCATTCAGGTGAAATATTTATTTTAGTCAAAATAATTGGGAAAAAACCGTCCAAGTGAGTGATGAGCTTGCGGCCTGAATTTACTTATTGTTTTTGTACTATAAAAAATTATAGGCACGATGTATTTATTTTTTTCCATAGAATAAGGGTTTAAAACGTCTATTAGCCAATTTTTGAGATACTAAGTCCCGGGAATAATCTTATTACCTACCTAAGGTAGTCCTTAGTTTAAAAGTAGCTTCATCTCTCTCTGTGGCATGGATTTAAAAAAGAATCGACATAGCCTTAGTCTGGCCTTCGCTTAAGCCATGTTTATAAAAAGAGGGTATAGGTCTTGATTACCTTGCGAGTGTTAGAAGAGTTGGTATACAGCTCCAAGAATTTGCTAACCTTAGTAATTGATGTTCATTTTAATTTGATACCTTCGCGAGTCCTGTTGAAATGTTTTTAATAAACAATCAAAGGGAGCATAGAAATCTCATAAAGGTTCCTTTTTTCTTTCGGAGTTACAAAACTCTTAGTAGGCACACCGTCAGTATTAGAGCCGTGGTGGCCTTGGTGTTTGAGTAATCGCCTGCTACGCAAGCGACGCACGTTTGGATCCCAGCGGGGATCAATGAATATATTTCTAAAAAAACTTAAATGCAGTGATTTCATGTGCACGTGCTTTACGGTGAAGGAAAACATCGTAAAGAAACCTACATATGTCTGAAAAGTAATTCAAAGAGGTATCTATAGTGCCTGAGACGGCTATAGGTTCACCATCTGTCATGGTGGCACTTACTTAATCATCTTCGGTGAAAAGTGGGTGTTGTTATTACAACCCCTCTGTCTATCCCTTCGGGGTATACAGGTGAGACAATATGTATATTGCCACGTGAAAACTACTTAACCTATCATCATGAAACTTTGTGCGCATATTTTTGGAGGTATAAGAAGTATAATAGGAGAGTTAAAAAAATACTTTAATGCGAATGAAGCCGCGGGAAGAAGCTAGTAATGTATATTATTAATAAACAAACTTTTAGAGATGCATACGAAAATTGACAATATCCAGATTAAAATTTTAAATCCACGTTTATTTTCATCCATACCAGGTAACCATAACAAGCAATAAATAAATTAACCCCAAACCGAATTAATCCGCGATTCACTGGCGGTTCCATCAAGACGAACAACGGCCATTGTTCGCTTTGTTCAACCCTGCTGGTGACATGTATGGGGTGTACCAACCCTGGATTTACACATATTTTTTTAATGGAGTCGTTAATTGGTGCGGAAAAATTTACGAGAGTAATCTTCTGTGACAAATTGAACCATTGCGTAAAAGAGCAATGAAAAAAATGTTTAACTATTTACGAAAATGGTCATTTATTTTATGGTATTTTAATTAGGTGGTTCAGTTATTTATTGAATTTACGTCTTTGATTTTTTTAATTATCAAAGAGCCATGCTGGCGTCGCTTGCTACTGCTAGGCGATGCAAGTTCGAAACTCAGCGATTAGTTTTTCTAAAAACTTATGTGCACTGATTTCACACCACGTGCTTTACTGTGAAGGAGACCTGCATATGTCTGAGAAGTATTTCAAAGACGTATAGATAGTGCTTGAGCCGGCGATAGACTCACCATCTATCTCGTTGGCACTTAATCATCATCGGTGAAGTGTCCGGTTAAAAACAATTTTATCGCTAGGACATTTCATAACCCTAAGATACTACTTGAAACGTCGTGGAAATTGAGTCTGTAATAGCTTAATTTTAGCTTCAACCCCTGTTACATCCCCTTGTTAACCCTGAACAATAAGAAATAAACAAAAGCGGTGGAAGTGGGGAGGGAGGAGTGTTCATTACAGCCCACCTGTCACCGGCAGCCGACCTACAGACAATATCCTATGCACGAACTATTCACGTCAGATGCATCCACCGCTTTAGAACTTGACAAAAACTTGCCATTTATCTTGTATCTTGCTGTACCTGTGTACTACAATATATATACATACATTCATATGCTAACGCCTATATTCCCCAAAGGTGTAGGCAGAGGTGTTGTAATAACAACACCCACTTTTCACCGAAGATTAAGTGCCAACGAAACTGATGGTGAGTCTATCGCCGTCTTTTTGAATTGTCCAAAGAACTTAAGGATATGGGACGGTACCAGTGTCGACAGACGCTGAGTGATGCCTAGCTCTAGAAGTATCGAGGCGTTGGTAAGCAGTTCCGTCCACGATATACCGAGCTTTTTTCTTCAACACCACACCTCTAGAGCATCTATTATAAATAATAGTTGTATTTCTTGTATAATACCAGTGCCTCGTTGGTCTAATGGGTAGTACGTTCGCCTGCCGATCACGAGGTCCCGGGTTTGATTCCCGGGTCGGGTCATTCACACTAAAAATGCCCGGAGTTTGGAAGTTGGCGGTGTTTCCACCCCCGTGCCTCGGAAAGCACGTTAAGCCGTTGGTCCTACGCCTGATCTCTCTCCGGTCGTGTCGGATTGCCGTCCCATCGGACTTTGAGAGTGAGGGAATAAAGAGTGCATCTGTGTTTGCGCACACACTTGTGCACTATAACATCTCCTGCGTACATGGCTGATCCTCGTTGAGATTGGCTGTCGTAACCGAAATTCGTTTGGAGATCATTATTATAATACCAGTTTTTCTGAGAAAGCCTATTGAAGGCAAAGTTTCCAAATCAATGGTAATTTGTGACGCTTATAAATGGTAAGGCATTTAAGAGGTTATAACTGAATTAATTATTATCAAGTTTGATTCATATACAAATATATAACTAGCAACTATTATAAAACTTTGAATTTTCTTTACTATCAGTAAACTTGTTTATGTTATTAAAATTGTATCAAGATCCGTTGCCGTATTTTAGCAGACCCATGACGTATTCAAACAGGCAAAATATTATTTATATGGCAATGACGATTTCAATACTGTTTAAAGAACGCGATACACAGCCAACATCGGCAGTTTTACCATCAGCTGAACTTATCGACTAGTTTGCTATTGAGTTGTGTCCGAGATAAGTTGCGTCATAACTCTCTAAGCGGCTTTAAAGTTGACATCTTGAGAAGGTGCTAAGCCTTTTTCCCTTTCAAAGTTAGCAAGTTACTTAGTGAGATATTAATGTGTCGGGTTTATTGATGTACGGAGCTAGATTAAGACCGTACCAGCAAGGATAATGTGAAAATACTAGCTGTGCCATGCGGTTTCGCCCGCGTATACTTAATTTCATAGGTGAACCGAGGAACACTATTATTTTTAAAATAAAAGTACCCGGAGTTACTTCTTGTAAAAAGCCGGAACAAACAGACAGACAGACAGAGAAATATTTAAAAATATGCTCATATACATTTAGTGTACAGCTGTTTAGTGAAAATTGTATCAGCGGGCATCATCTTCCTGGCCTTATCCCATACATTGTTGGGGTCGGTACTTGGCTCAACCCGATGCGGCTGATCACCTGATTTTTACACGAAGCGACTGCCTTCTGACCTTCGCAACCCCTTTAACCAGTTGACATACTATTTTAGGCCTCCCGACTAACCTGTAACGATTGCCAAAGATGATAAATTGGCAACCGGGACCGACGGCTTAGCGTGCTCTCCAAGGCACGGGGGAACTCGGGTGGTAGCCCATACAATTACTGGCTAGGGTTAGGGTTGCTTAGCTTCGCTGATCGAATGATATCGAACAGCAACTGTACCACGAGCTCCTCTTAAAATTGTATCAGCAACAATACCAAATGATTAACATAGTTATATTTTTATACCTCTCTATCTAAATTTACTATACCGAAATTTAAATAGCCAGATAAATATCATACATACTTATGATATTACTTCTACCCGCGAGTTCGTAAGTTTATTATAATTCGAAAGGAGTATTAATGCCCGCTTTCAAGAAACTGTAATAACTTAAGAAAGATATACTCCTGAGTTGATATATACAGTAAAATTTGCCCTTATAACCGTGTCATCTTATAGTACAATGCAGCTATACGTTCCGAACACAATTAATTTATATTTGCAAACTCAAACGACAGTACCAAAAAAAAATCTTATCATTTGCACTACATTGGCCCTGTGTAACTATAACAATGGCAATTTTTAAAGTCGGTGACAGACAGACACCATTTCGAGACTGTAAAAGTTCTGATATTTTTTTTTGTTACGGAACCCTAAAACTGGACTCGTCAGGGAAAATTTCCTACAGCAATCCTTAACTCTTTCCCCTTTATACATCAGTAGCGAACGTCACGCGGTTTCAGCCGCGTAGTACCCGTTTCCGTGGGAGTACGGGAATAAAATAAGCTTAAATTACTCGCTGATAATGTAGCTTTCCAATGGTGAAAGAATTTTTGAAATCGGCACAGTAGTTTTTGAGTTTATTCATTACATAAATACTCACAAAAAAACAAATCATTCTTCTTTATAATAGTGATGGCCTAAGATAAGCCTTGGTTAAAAAGGAGTTCCATCTCTTCGTGATATGGATTTAAAAAGGGATAGACATAGTTTTAGTCCGAGTTTGGTCTAGTCTCCGTTTAAGCCATTGCAATAAGGGGGTTTATAGACTACATTATAATACATTTTGAAATATCACAAATAATCAAAAAATTCAAAACATGTAGGTATCATTATAGACAGATTAATAAATGGAGTATCTGTTCGTAATTCGGAATTCACAGCTTTTCATTACATGCATGTGAAATTACATACAGTACTTACATTAAAAATGAACAATTAGTAAAATTATTGAGGATATTCTCTGTGTATCTGTCAGTCTGTATTTTTGGTGCTGGCTAATGTCTGAAATGACTAGACCGATTTTAACGCGACTCTTACTGGCAGATAGCTGATGTTACAAAAAGTAACTTAGGCTATATTTTTTTTAAATAGGAATACGCGAAATATACAACAATTTACGCGCTGGGTGAAACCACGGGGCACAGCTAGCTTACTAAAATATTGTTTTCAATAATCCAGTTGTAATGAAATGCGTACAAATATTTCACTTATAATTATGAAACGTTTTAAATATTTAGGTTTACATAATACTCACCGCTATGAACGAGTTTCGACTGTAATTTGGAAATGAAAAATTATAAGTCTTATAATAGTAATTAATAAATTATATCTTCAGAAAAAATTATGTATATTTACAGTGGAATTTAACATATAGAATCTGTAAAAACCACAGGTAATTTCCTATTGATAAAAATAAATTGTTTAAAATAAAAAATCTCACCACATCATAATTTAATCACCGCACAAATCTCCAAAAAATCCCAGGCCACAATTTTTGGTAACAAAACTTTTTACCGTCACAATTTCTTCTGCCGTCGGAACTCGCAAAACTTTTCCCGGGTGAAAAAATACGAGATTACGAAGCGAGAACACGCGCGCTGTCACCGACGACCGGCGGAGTACTGACGGTTCGCCAGCCGACGGCGCCTCCCAACGCACCTCCAAAAGGATCCAGTTGGTTACATAGTAAGATCGAAATTTGATCGCAGTTAGATAGAATGAATGCGCACTAAGACAGCCCGTTGGCTATTTAGCCCGAAAAAGTAGGGGGCGGCGCATGCGTGCGGTTGTTCAACCCATGCAGTGATGCTGCAGGCTTGATGAGCTACGATGCTACGCTGTAGCATGCTCGTAGCTGCGTAGCTCAAAAAACCTTAGGCTTTTTAAGGGGACTAAAACGGTCACATTCACTTTTACTTCACGAAATGTAATATTGTCTTACTTACTTATTTGAATATATTATTGACATTATGCAATCTAATATGTCCTGTGCACTGCATAGCAATCTGTAATAAACTAGCTACAATGCTCGTATTGCATTAATTTTCAAATAGGCCTGAGGATATTAATTAATGTAATTAATTGTTTAAATTCAGGAGCAATGGATAATTTGCAATAATAATATGATGGAATAATAAATAGTAGGGCTAAAATAGCCCTTTCAGTTTTGTTTAGGCATATGTCTGTTGGTATAGTTATAATTGCAAAAAAATGCAATAAAAGGAACAAATATATTGGTTTTTATTTCAAATTGTGTCCATAGGTTAACAACATAAGGTGTGAATCAATTGAATTGACGGATTACTCCTATTTCAAAGTCGCGTATCCTTTGTTATTATAGATCTCTGATTTCGGCAACATTAATACATTTTGATAGGGTTGCCTACTAACATAGCAGTGACGTCTTACCAACTTCTTGACTTTGATGCTTGACGGTAAGGCCCAGGGCCTATAGCACACCTGCCGCCTGCGAGTCGTCGAACTCGTCCGATTTTTAATGTTAATAAAGTAGGAAATATTTTGACTATTCAATTCGTAATTTAGCGATACATTCATAAAGAGAAGCAATCTAATCTGTCAATGAAAGTCAGAAACAGACGTCGAATGTAGCGTGCGTCTTAAAATGACGCTCAGACTTTCTGCATTTTAGATAAGGATCGCTTCGTCCTTTCCTGCCTTAACCTCGATGTCAATAAGTTCTCATTTACCTTTCGGCATTCAGGCAGAATATTTGATAATAATATTCTCTTATCTACATTAGCTGGATTTATGGTTAGGGATGAGCGTCATTAGTAACATGTATGTAAAAGTTATGTGCATATTTTTAATTCCAAATTAACAGCTTATCACAAAATACATATGAAAGTGATAGTTTCTGTCTGTGTGGAAGAGTTGCTTTGGGCTAACGCTATCTTTAGCCCGCGATTTGTCTTAACGTGATATATAGACTTTCTTGATAAATTGGCTATCTAACACAGGAATCTTTTTTAAATCGGACCAATACCTAGTTCCTGATATTAGCACGTTAAAGCAAACAAACAAACGCTTCAATTTTATATATTAGTATAGAAGTATATTTTAAATACCTACGGACTATTTGTAGGATAAATCAGCAACATTTTAGTGGCAGTGAAACTCTAAATCAGAAGCAATTACCGTCAAATCAGTTATATTGGTCGACACAGTTGCTTGGGTATTCACGTATTTATTCATTCCCAAAACGGATGTCTGACTGAATTTATGTCGGTTAATTACTTTGATAGCCACCACTTGAGAGGCGTTAGTATTAACGTTGGTAGAACATTTGCGTAAAGCGTGAGATATAGTTGTGTAAAAAACAAGCCAAGTGGAAGTCACACTCGCGCACGTAGCATTAACTATAAAAAATCTTAAAAATTACTTCAGTCAGGAAAAATATGAACACAAGGCCGTAACGACCGTTTTTAAGAATTAAGAATGTAAACATATTTGTGTGTCCTGCATAAAAAAATAATATTTACTTCAGTGTGCTTTTAGTATACAGAAATATTGCCTATAAAAATTTATACAATTATTTACATAAAACCTTTTGTTACACAATTACAATATAAAACAACTAAATCTTGATCACGGATTTACTCGCGTAGAGTTAATTTCATAGGTGACCCGTGGAACCCTAATGTTATCTTGAGATAAAAGTAGTCAAGTTATTCTTTGTAAATTTTTATATCTGCCTAATGAAAGTCCTGTTAAAATCAGTCCAGGTGTTTCGGAGATTAGCCGGAACAAACAGACAGAGGAGGAAAAATTTTCAAAATTGTTTTTTTCTTATTTTTTCCGTAAATTCAATTGTATTTATCTATATGTAAATGTATAGATGTATAGATAACTATTGAAACCTGATTGAAATCCATGTATTGCGCAGCATATCCATATAATAAGAACAAACGTAATAATATGATTAATTGAAAAGGATTCAGCCACGTTATTCTGTAAGGTGTCTCAGCGTCGCACCCGTGTCGAGTGTCGGTTCCAACCACACGAAATTAAACTTTATCGCCTTTGTGTTATGTATGAATTTCCTATCAAAGTAAAGGATCCCATGTAATCAAACTATAACACTAAGCTAGAGTTTGAAACACTATTCTTTAATAAAGCTCCAAAGACTATTTAAATATCAATGTCCATTGAAATCAATATGAAAGCCGTCGTTTGGGAATAAAACCTAGATGAATGACGTCATCAATTGAATGGCCTGAAGATTTTGCAACTCACTCAGAGTACGCAACCAAAGGCTAATATCATGAACATCAGCTATTGAGAGATATGCGACCCATTCACGGGCAGGTAACAGTATGAAAAGGTATAATATATATTAAGTTTTGCATACTATAAGGTGACACGTGGTTTTGCTCAGAATATGTGTAAATTTTGTAAATAAAGTTTTAGTTTCACTAATTGTAAGTAGATGGCGTAAGTTGTGAAATAGATCGCGCTATTGAGAGTTGTATTGCGTTACATAAATATGTATAAATTGGTATCAAACCAAGTTATCCGGAAAACAATAATTATTCATCGATTGTGAATACTGGTTTTATTCAGTTCCTGCAATCCTCGGAAAACCAACAGTAAATATAAATAAATAGAAATAAAAAAGCCTTTGAATTCTTGTTAGGAAATTGAAATTTAACACATGTTTAAAACTTTGTATCTAAATTATGTAACTATGTAAGTATTTTTTTTTTCGGAAGGCCAGTAGTATGACACCTCGAACAGTCAGGGTACATTCAGTTGGAGCAAAATTAAAATGCTCCGAAACACAGGTGTTTTCTAATATATATTTTTAGTGCGGTAATAAAGTTTTCTGTGAGTACCGTGTCCGAATACCCCATTTCACTAGTGCACGTCGTAAAAGAGGACAAAAGTGGGAAGAGGGGATGTCAATAGCATCTATCAAGCTGACACACTAGTGCATGCATACACTACCAAGGGCAATAATATGACGCACAAATTAAAAAAGTAATTCCCAATTCTTGTTACGGTGATATTAAAAGTCAATCCCCAATAAGGGCAGATAGTTCTATATTGCATACGAGTAAATTTGCTACCAATTTTGTCGATATTTTTATATTATAAAGAACTAGCAAATGTCACGTGGTTTCTCCCGCGCAGTTCCCGTTCCCATGGGAGTACGGAAATAAATTATAGCCAATATTTCTCGCTGATAATGTAGGTATCCATTGCTAAAAGAATTTTTCAAATCGGTCCAGTACTTCTTGAGCCAATACGTTACAAACATACTTACACAGAAATCTTTCCTTCTTACAGAAATATTAGTATAGATGAAAATTTGTGCGTTTGTACTTAGAAAGACAAATTTCAGGTCCGATTTGAAGAATTATTTCAGCGTTAGATAGCCTATTTATTGAAGAAGGCTATAATTACGGGTTAAATTCAGTGTTAGTAAATAACCAAACTTTCACGTAGACGATGTCGCTGGCAGAAGCCATCTAAAACCATAACCATCTAGACATCGTATATTGTCTCGTTGCCGTTATACACGCTTTGACCTATTAGCTATTTTGTGAAAAAATGTTTTACACACAACCAGACACCGCAATCCTTACAGTGTATAGTACGTTATTATTAGTTCAGCTAATGGTATTAGATACCGTTGAATGTGTCCTAAGGCACCCCTACTAAGATAAGAGCCAAAGGTTCTATTCAATAGCATTCACCCTTTGAAACTCTGCCTCAATGAAATTATTTTTAAAAAAATCATCCAGCATATAGACATTTCTAAGTCCAGTGCGTACTTTTAAAGATTTTTTTATATTAGAAATTTATTTATAGATTTTATATACCACATAGGTGACTTAACAATGGACAGAACATTAATATCATCAAATGGTCCCTTATCAGCGAAAGGTAAAAAACTACTGCGTTATATCCTACCGCTATAGAAATAATGTATCAAAATAATTTACTTTATAGTCTCCGCGTGCATAAGTGAAGGTAGATTAAATGTATATAATTACTGACTGACTGACATAGTGATCGCACAGCCCAAACGACTGGACGGATTGGGCTGAAAATTGGCATGCAGGTAGATGCTAAAGAAGGGTTTTGATAAAATAGGGGATGAAAGTTTGTAAGAAACTTTGTCAATTTTAAACCGATCGGGCTGAGGCAAGTCTACGCGGGTGAAACCACGGGGCACAGCTAGTTAAATATAAAGCAGAACTGCATAAATTAATAGGCGTATTAATAAAACCCCATCCATATATTAATAGATTTAAATAAATAATGGTAGCGACGTATATAAAATTAGCAGAGTATAAAGCAATTTAAATTCGCGACACACGTCACGAACTTTTTTATTATTTACAAAGCAAAAAAGCACTCAAATAAAGGGAAAACACACACAAAACTGAAGTGAAGTCTGTAAACCCTACCGACGCGGGGTGACGGGAAAAATTCCAGGCATTAACCGCCAAAACCATTGCAAATTCAATCTTAACACTACACGTAATAAAATTCAAATTGGTATACACGTCTTCCACACAACAATTCACACGGTTGGGCCAACAAAAAATACGCAACAGTAAATCATTTTGCACCTTGTTGTTATTTAAATAAAGTGTGTATTTGAATCTGCGGTCCAGTAGGGTTGCCTCGGTGTGAAATTGAAAACTTCTTGCTTAGCTCACTTTTGTTTCGTTGATAGTGGATAAATATTATTCGGAACTACTACTACTAGTTTGAGCCAGTTGATTCTAGTTTTTAGCTGTTGGCTTTGATTAAAAGGCGCGGCCGAATCCGTTTTATTATAAGGGTGTGTAACTTTAAATATCGTTTAATGAAAATCTACAAACTCAGTCTGAAATTTTAGATTTGTTATATACTTTTGTTAAATCTGTTTCCATGGGCTTATATTCATGAGGTATACTACAGCAACCATTAGTAATTTTTGAGTTTCTTACCAGTTTCTTCTCAGCAAAAGCAACCTTCCGAAACCGGTGGTAACATTTATAATCCTATTTAAATTTTATAATGTATTTTAATTTGTCCTTCTGACGATTTGGATCTACTTTGTAAGAAGTCTAATGAAATAAATATACTTAGATTTTTTGAATAAATATCGTATATATAATCTAACGCTCATAGACCCATAAATATAGGGCTGCAGTGTATCACAAAACAATCCCGCAAACAATGCAATCCCGCGGGATCCCAGTAATGCAGGACAGGCGTAAGTTATTGTTATTAATGCAGCTTGCAGTTAATAGGCTACTACTACATTAACACTGCATTTTGGATAAACGTGTTTTCGATACCTAATATTTTATAACGCTTTTAATACGAAATGGCTGTAATGTGGTCGAAAGGCCAAAATATTAAGACTTATACATTAAATCACGTAATGAAAGCCACGAGCAGGTGCCCTACCACGACCTCTTATTGCCATGACAGTTAAACCCATGAGACAGATGTATATTTATTTATTTATTTATCATATGACGTGTATAAGTCTGTCACTATCACACAGTGGAACTATGATGGCAATCAGAGCTTATATGGTAAGGCCTCAGATCTCGGTATGACCTGAGCAGTCATCTATCCAACTAGCGTAACGCACTAGATTGCTTATACTCCTTGCATTGATACGGGTATAGTGCAATAAGAACTAATCTGGCACCTGGGACCACGGTCCTAGTTAGCTAGCGGTCCCAGCCGCTTGCATCTTCAGTGGAGATAACTGCCTTTGTATTTTGTAATTACTGCGAATTAGACATTCAAAGTCAGCGTTCAATACTCTTGAAACTTGAGGGACTACCATCGTCAGTTTATGCAGAGCGTATTAAGAATTTCGTAGCTATGATGTTATATTTTGTTACTGCAAAATTAAATGAACATAGTTGGCCCCCTGTACTTTAAGCATCTTCACGAACTTGTCCCTGCTTGGCTATGTCAAATAATTAAACTCTAAACATTTATCCAAATTCCCTTTCAAAGTTATTCCAGACAGATATCGTTATAGATTCGACTTTTACCTCCAGTCAACATGTGCGGCGCGTGGGTACGTACGTGACATACGTGCCGAAAGTCACCGTATGACACGGTGCATCCACCGAGGATAAAGCCTTTTTACTCTCGTCGAGCGAAGCTTCTTGTGTACCCATCGGATTATGCAAATACCTTGTCCAGTTTTGCATGCCTGTCTTCGGCTTTGTAAAATGGTGTATTATCCAATATTATCTGATGGAAAATGTCAGTTGACCGTTTTGCATTTACATCGATGTTATCAAAGCATATTTTTTATATGAATTTTGTCATTATATTGCAGGAAAACAATGAAAGTTAACCGGAATACCATTGTTAAAAGACTTTTAATAAATTCTGTCTAGGTAGTTTGAATATATGTGCTGTGTAAGCTCACGTCTTCCCAAAAGTTAATTGGTGTTCATGATACAGATGGTGAGCTAAATTACTTCTTAGAAATAATATGCAGGCTATCTAAGAATGTTTTCCTTCACTGTAAAGCTCGCTGTGTCATCACTGCACTTAAGTTAAAAAAATATGTTAATTTAACCGTCTAGACTGTCTTGCTGTGGTTTTTGTATGGTTTCCAATTTAGTCAAAGAACTAAGTAAGAGCCGTGGTGGCTGTGGGGTTTGAACAGTCGCCTTCTCCGCAAGCGACACAAGTTTGAAATTCTCCAATGAGTTTTTTCGTAGTGCAGTAATTTCATCCCACGTGCTTTAACGGTCAAGGAAAACATCGTAAAGAAACCTGCATATGTGTGAGTAGTAATTCAAAGATGTAGTATAGTGCAATAGACTCACCATCTGGCTGTTGGCGCTTAATCATCTTCTGTGAAAAGTGGCTGTTATTATTACAACACTTCTGCCTAATCCTTCGAGGAATACAGGCGTGAGCATATGTATGAACATAGCATAGTTTGTTATCGAACCAAGATAGGAATCAACAACGTGTAAGGTGCAACTTAGTAAAAAGTTTACATTGACTTAACCAGTGTGAGCACCTGCAGTCTTATATATATGTTCTATCGCGTTGTTACTGAGTTTCTTAAACTTCTGAAGATTTTTCTTTTGTTTGCTAAACATTCAACTGTTAAAACTAGATTTTAAAGCAGTATTTAGTTGTGACAGTGAACATGATGCTAGTCTCGCGTACAGTGAAGTTTTAAAATATACACTATGTATTATATTCGTGTCGGATTCGGACTGAGAAATTAAGTTTTTTTTTTCTTGGATTTAAGCGGATTTTACATAACACCAATCGTCAGCCCAATCGAAACGTCAATGTACGTTATTTTCAAAATATTGTCGTGAGTGTGAGTGAGTCCCAAATAACTTTAAACATGAATTTAAAAGAGAGATTTATTAAGAAAGCAGCTATTTATGAATGTAAAGAAAGTAATAGTGTGTGTGAAAATGTATGAGCAAGCTTATGGTTTCTGCAGAAATATTAATTTTGCCCCAAATACCTAAAACAATACAACGATTTTCACTATAAACTAGAGCACTTGCACAGTCTATCTAGTGCAGTGTAAAAACCGCCGCCCATATGAAATTCAATTCCGTGCAAAAATTCAATAATATTGCCAATCGACGAACTATGGCGCGCTATTGTGTGGGAGAATTGCTCTCCCCAGCTTAGATGACGCCACTAGACTACCAATGTACATTACAGAGTGATGTATTTATTATATTAATTGAACGTCATAAAGCATATAATACTTTGAGGCACTGTCTACCATGGGGGCTAAGCAATTCCGATCCAAGCCCAACCGCCTGCGTTGAGTGAGACCTAATATATGATAATTTTATTAGTCTTTGCATTACGAGAAATATGCAGGTTTTCTATCGGCTATTTCTTTCACCGCAAAGCACGTAGGGTGAAATTACTGCACTTAAGTTTTTAGAAGAACTCATTGGTGCAGGCCGCTGGGATTCGAGCTTGCGTAGCAGGCAGCTCAAACACCATATATACATTTATAGAAAGTAGAGAAAGGTTTTATAATAGTAAAAAAATCCGGAGTGAAAGGAGGTTGCCATTGTGTAATAAAGTACCTACATTTTCTTTAAACACGGCATGTAGTAAAGTAACAGAAGAGTTGTAACAACTGACAGCCGGGGTAATTGCAAACGTGATCCTTCGGACATCCTTGGAAAGTAGCGCTCAGAAAAAGAAGGCAAAAGAAGGATAAATAGTGAAGAAGAAATGTATAAGATACTAGTGGTAGTTTTCTGATCATAAGTATACACAACAAATGTTAATTTGTCTAGGCCTAATTAATTAAAAGAACTAATTTATAGATAGTAAATTTTTTATCCTATTTTCAATTTCAATTAACATATTCATACTCGATCAAAAAAGAATTTCTTAGATTCATTCTTAGGGCCTTTTTTATGAAAAATGGTCTTTACGTTAGTGAATTTACGATTTCTCACTTTTCCTTATTCTCGGGTCCTATCCTTAAAAAAAATTGAGACGAAATAAGGTTAGTTACAAGTTTATATAAATAAATTTGCTGCGCTTCGCGGTTTCACCCGTGTATATTTTATTTCGCGGAACCTTAATTTGAATAAATAAGACTTCAATTACTCCTTACAACACCAGCTATCTGCCAATGAAAGCCCCGTTAAAAACAGTCCAGCCGTTTCCGAGAGTCTCCAGAAAAAACAGAAAGGGAAAACAGATAGCTTGTTATGTAAATATCGTATATATACCTACAATCATATGCATTGCAGATCCTTTGTAATTCCGAATTTTACTTACGTATATAAAAGATATACTGTACGTGGCCAAGGTAGGTTGATTAGTTGGTTGCACCAATCCGATTTGAGCGCAGACCCCTTTGACCGGAGTCTATTAACGCATTGTTACCTGTAACACGACTACACGTCGTTGGGATATACGACGCAGCTGTAACGATAACAAGTTGTGCACTTTTAGTAGTGTCCAGTCAGTTCGTAAAGCATTGCTATAAAACACGATAACAGTCTACAAAAGGAGTTTCAAAGCTTCCGTAGAATTTACTTTAATCTGTGCATATAGTATGTTTTGAGGTATCAGACTATTGGCCTCCCAAGGTTTGCTTGAACTAAATAAAACTAGGGTTCACAACGAAAGGCTTGTTTTAATATTGCGTCAAAGAAGAGGAAAACAAATGAATGGTAGACATATTTATGTAACACGGTACAACTTTCAATAGCGCGATCTATGTTACTACTCACGCCATCTACTAACAATTAATGAAACTAAAACATACTATAAATAATTCCCTTCCAATAAAGATTACGTAGGTATACAATACTTACAAGACTTTTAAGCGACGCAAGTTAGAATCTCAGCTGGGCCTGTACCAATGAGTTCTAAAAACTTATGTGCAGTTATTTCAAAACACGTGATTTGCGGTGAAGGAAAACTTCGTGAGGCAACCGGCATATGTCTGAGAATTAATTCAAAGACGTATCGTCTGTGATGTTGGCATATAATCGTCATAGGAGAAATGTACCGTTTTTTTCAAATGTTTGAATTCCGTTCATTCGATTGCGATCAAACTTTTAGTAATTATTTTCTATGGGATTTGCTCTATTTTGCTAAATGTTACCACATAGTAGTTTAGCTCATAATTATTGAAGTATTAAAAGAAAGTTTCAATATTTAATATCTATATAAGTAACTGAATGTCTGAGTTTGTTGCACTATAGCAACTCACGTGCTATACTAACAAGTATACCCACGCAACCGGCCAAGCATTAATATGGCCGTCCACGATGGATTACAAGGCTGCTACGATCACTACTTGTAATTACCTACTACACTATACATAGTACAAAATGGTGTGTTCCAGATATTTCTGAGAATGTATACTGTACCCAGAATATAAAATAAAATACAATAGCATAATTTGTATGCACGTAATAAAATAGATACCTTTTTCGTATTGACAAGGGAAACCTTCAAAAGGTCCCCGACTGCTCTGGGAGAGGGAGGTTGGGGTATGTGGGATTTTTACCGCACTAAAACCGCCCCGGTGGCCATCCTCAGTGCTCAGGGGGGACTCCGGGTACTCTGATAGATCGCACCGGTGTCTCCACACACTTTGCCGGGGCACATCCCCGGAGCAACTATGTCACCGCCCCTGGAAAGCTCGGTAAGCGCGAGCCACATCGCGCTGCCACCTTCCCAGGCCCGCGGCTCGGTGGTCAAAGCTCCCACCACGACCACCGCCAGCAGGCCCTCCGGCCCCCTTTTAGTCGCCTCTTACGACAGGCAGGGGATACCATAGCCAAATTCTTAGAACCTGGCTATTGGGTGAAATAAAATAGATAACTACTAAAAAATATTGTTCCCATTAATTTGATATTGAAAATAGGAGAAAGACAAAATAAAATTACTCTTCCGAGCATTTCGATACATAACATGGTATCTTCTTACGAAAATAATGCAAATCATTTAATGAATCTAAACGGCGTTTTAAACTTTAAAGTGATTACATTAAAGTCTATGTTAGAATAAGTATAGGCAAGTTAGATTTAATCTGGTTGATTGAATCGCACGCGCTAGAGGGTACTATCTAAAATCGTTAGATTAATCTCGCTCCAACTAATCGGGACGCTTAATTACACCTTCGCTACTGTACTATGGGCACAGATCTTATAGACAGAACACTAACCTCTTATTACGAAACATCGCCTAAGATAATCCTAGGTTTAAAAGTTCCATCTCTTCTTCAAATACGGTTCTCAAAGGGATGGAGCTATAGTTCGAGTTTGGTCAAGTGTAGGTTAAAGCAACGTTTTTTTTATTTTTCGACATCTACTCGACTGCTTTTCTCGGTATATTGGTCAGACGTAAGTGCGAAACACAAAGTCTTTGTAGATCCTCGAGTATGGTAGTGTTATGGATTTCTCAGTAGTAGCCCCAAAGTCTGTATAACTGCCCAGTTAGTAACAGTATGCTCGCCTTCTATTACATGGGACTTAAACATAACTGGCGAAATTTGGGTGAACTTTAAGAACACCTCTGCCTAACTCTTCGGGTAATACAGACTCGAGCGCGTACTAATATTAGATATAGTCGATGTTGTTCGAGTGAGGGGTTTACGTTGCTATAACGTCAAAAGTGACAATCTAAATCTCATCCTTAGTATTTCTACCTTATATTGGTACTACGCTTATTCATCAAAATGTGAATAGGTGTTTGCATTCCTGTAACTATTTTAGTGTGAATCATATTTAATATTTTTATATATTATTTCTATTTTATATATGAGTGTGTAAGTGATGCAAATAAACAGTTTATTGATATATATCCAGGAATACTTAGTAGTGGCGATGATAATTTTAATACTAGGCATATTACTATTTTTTCTTCATTTAAATAGTGTTTAAGGCGTCATAAGCTGACCCAGTACTTTGATACTTATTACAGACTGTGTTTGTATGTTAATACTGCTCACATACAATAGTAATGCAGGAAAGACTTACAGATTAAAAACAAATGCAAAATATCATTATTGCTTTAAATATAAGCGTAGCATGAATAATGAAGTTAATTATTAGCGTGGCCTGTTCTATACAACTTGAAGGCTCTATGGGGATCATCAAGTATGCTCCACGATACACGCGGCACATACACGTGCTAATATTATGTGCAAATAACGTAATAATCAACACACATAATTTACACACAATAAACTTGAATGTGTTATAATACAAATAACACTGTGAAAATGTATTTACACCGTAACATTCAACAATAAATAATAATTCGCAGCAACAATTTTGTAAGGGTTTTCATTAGTCTGACACACAGATAATAATAAAGATTTGTAAATACTTTATTAAAATCTATACAGATAAATAATATTGTAATGTCTATTTGTAATTTATAATTAACAACGTTTTACTAAATGCATATAAGAGTACTAGCTGTGGCCCGCGGTTTTACCCGCGTAGATTTGGTTTCATATAATATATCTGTTTAAAATTGACAAAATTTCATACAAAATTGTATCCCCTATTTTATCCCTTTCGGGTAGAATTAATCAAAATCCTTTCTTAGTGGATGTCTACGTTATAACATCTACCTGCATGCCAAATTTCAGCCCGATCTGTCTAGTGGTTTGGGCTGTGCGTTGGTATATCACTATGTCAGTCAGGCAGTCAGTCGCCTTTGAGTTATATATATTTAGATAATATCTTCTTCTTGAACCCGTAATCACCGACTATTGAGTGTAGATCTACTCGTATGCACGCCACAATTTACTGTCTCCTGAATCCAGTTCCTTCCCACCACTTGGGCTATATCACCTGCCCATCTCGCTGGCTATCGTCCCACACTCCGTCGACCCTGCCTTGGTCTCCAGTCTATAACTGCGACTCCATCTGCCATCGGTTATGCGACTCACGTGACCTGCCCACCTCCATTTCTTCTGTGAGATGATACTATAGGAATAATATAAAAAAAACCTTTTTTTTCACTGGCTGTCTGTCTGCTTTGAAACGGCCACGGGACTTTATATTGGCAGATAGCTGATGTTACAAGGAGTAACTGGGAAAAAAATTATTTAGGTAAGGGATACGCCAAATAAAGTCCATAGAATTAAGTCTAGTCTTAGTCCAAGGGCAAAATTGCAGGGCACAGTTAGCTATAAATAAGAAAAGTGTTGGTGTTAAGATGAGGAGAGCATTTTATAGAGAGAGAGATCACAGAACTGACCGTATGGTGGGTAGATAAGTTGTTAATCTGTGTATTTTTCATGACTGAACCGTAAATTTAGCTAAAAAAATTTTGTGACAGAAGTCGCGAGTAAAAATAATGAATAAAGGGTCAAAAGTTGAATTATTGATAGCCTTCACATATTGCCGTAATACTTTATAGACGGCATCAAACGCGGTCCGCTTACGATATTGATGAGTCGAGTTGAATCGAGCGTTACCGACACCGCGCTATGAATCACTAGTATTACCTGCCTTCTACTACGAAAACTCTTCAACAAAACTGTGTTCTCGGCTTTTAATACATTGCCGTTTCTGCTCATACTTGCATAAATCAGGCTGTGTAACACTATCAATGTATATGGCATTATTTTGTAATGACGCAATTAGTGTACCGTGGTAGGTTACACGAAGAGTGGAAGCGAGCATACAGGTATGCTATAGCTATTTATAGTCACTACGTGTGTTTAAATTTAATGAGCCTGATTGACGGAACTACCGGGAATTTTGCATCCCACCATTATGGGAATACTGCATAAATGGCTGCCGTAACACTTTGATGCGCTTTTATTTTGCTCGGGATGAAAGCGTGCCATGTAAGTGGGTTAGTTTAGATAGTGATATATGAGGGCGAGTTTTAAGATATATATATAGGATCGAAACAGCGCCGTCTGTTGGCTTAAAGACGACACTATGGTAAGCCCATACATGCATACATATGCTCACGCCTATATTCCCCGAAGGGGTAGGCAGAGGTGTTGTGAGCCCATACAAATCTGACTTAATAGTAAGACCAATGCAACTTCGTCCATTTTCACTACATAACGTATAGTTATCATTCAAAGGCAGTTCAGTTCAAGTCTCTGCCGGGTTGTCTCAAGTTTGTTAATTCAGTCGGATCAATACGACTTTATACATCCGTAAAACAATACCAACGGCCCGGAGTTTAGCCGCTAAACATTAGCTAAACTAAGTTTATGGCGTTGCTACTATCAGTAATTCCATCGACTCACCAACTGCATAATGCATCTCTGCACTTATACTCCACCTCTCACGAGCTGAGCATCAGGGTACCAGCACGCTTCATTACTCCCGACCACTTACAATAGTTTTACATACATCGCTGGTTTTACCAACATTGTTTTCACTAAAGTGTTGATAAGTGGGTAATGTATTGTGTTCGATTTTAGGGGCTGGAGGACGATTCAGTGTCGTGGTAGGGGTTAAGGGAAGCGCTCGTTTCGAAAGCAATAACTCGAGTGTGCATTGACGAACGCGTTTCGAGTGTCGGCCTCTTAACTAAGACGGAGATCGTTTTGAATGCCTCTTTGTTGTCGGGACGTCGCGTTACGTTACAGTGCTAGGTGACGCGTCGGCTCCAGTCACTCGTAGATTTATGGGGTTGGGAATTAGACCAGTTTTTGCTTGGGAGATGAATGAAATTAGTTTTGTTCCTTCTTTTTATTGCCTGAATTGTTAGGTGACTCTCACAGATAGTCTGGGACGTAAGGCTGGTTTTTATATCATCTCACAAGATAAATTAATTTGATATTTCTGTTTGTGATTGCAAATTATTAGCGGGGCCTGTACCAATGAGTTTTCTAAAAAAAAACTTATGTACAGTGATTTCACACCTCGTGCTTTACGGTGAAGGAAAACATCGTGAGGAAACCTGCATATTTCTGAGAAGTAATTCAAAAGACGTATGTATAGTGCCTGAGACGGCGATAGACTCACCATCTGTCACGTTGGCTCTTGATCAAATTCGGTGAAAAGTGGGTGTTGTGAAAACAACACCTCTGCCTACCCCTTCGGGGAATACAGGCGTGAGCATATGTATGTATGTATGTATGCATGTACATTATTAGCGTTTCATGAAATGAAAGTATATACGGTACTAATATAAAAAAAAAAATATTTTTTTCTCTGTCTGTTTGTCAGTCTGTTTGTCCGGTTCTTAAACGATATGACTATTTTTTACGGAAGTTTCGCTGGCAGAAAGCTGATGTTATAAATCATCATCTCCCTGGCCATAATACCATACATTGTTGCGGTCGGCACTTGATTCAACCCGATGTGGATGATCACCCGATTAAATACGAAGCGACTGCCATCTGACCTTCGCAACCCCTTTAACGAGGAAAATCTGTGATCTGGGTTAAACCAGTTGTCAGATTATTTTAGGCCTTCGACTGACCTGTAACGATTGCCAAAGATGACAAATTGGCAACCGGGACCGACGGCTTAACGAGCTCTCCGAGGTACTGAGGGAACTCGGGCGGTCACCCATCCAATTACTGGCTGGGTTAGGGCTGCTTAACTTCGCTGATCGAATGATATGCGCAATAGCAACTGTGCCACGAGCTCCTTAAATGTCAGTTTGTGATTCCAAATTGTTAGTACATATGCTCACGCCTGTATTCCCCGAAGGGGTAGGCAGAGGTATTGTATTCACAACACCCACTTTTCACCGAATTTGATTAAGTGCCAACGTGACAGATTGTGAGTCTATCGCCGTCTCAGACACTTTACATACGTCGTTGAATTACTTCTCAGAAAGATGCAGGTTCCCTCACGATGTTTTCCTTCACCGTAAAGAACGTGGTGTGAAATCACTGTACATAAGTTTTTTAGAAAAACTCATTGGTACAGGCCCCGCTGTGATTCGAACTTGCGTCGCTTGCGTAGCAGGCGACTGCTCAAACCCCGAGGCTACCACGGCATTGTTAGTGTTTCACAAAATGAATGTATATACGGTAGGTACATATTACCATAAAAAAAATCTTTTTCTATATGTTTGTCTGTCTGTGTCTGTCTGGTTTTAGATTAGATTAGAAGATTTATTATTATATTACTATTATAATTTCAAGGGTGGCCCTAAGTTACTCCTTGTAACATTAGCTATCCACCAGTGAAAGTCCCGTTAAAATCAATCCTGCCGTTTCGGAGATTAGCCGGAACTAACAGACAGATAGACAGAGAGACTAACAATTTTATTTATTTGTATAGAATATAGATATAGGTTTTTAGATAAAAATGTGTTAAATGAATGTAGATGTTAAATGAAATTAGATCTTCACGGGTGGAACTGCGGGGCACAGTTAGTTACAATTACAGATGAGTGTAAAGAGATTAAAAATACATTGTTCACGATAAAATCCTCTTAAGTATTCGCTAACTACGTTACCTTACTTAAGTAATAAAAGCCTTAAAATCAGTGCAATATCTTCGATAATTCCATCCAGGGAACGTTAAATGGACTCAAGTTCCTTGATTTTTGTTCTTAGTCAAATTATCACGGTCTTTACGTATTAATCTTACGGGAATCTACTTTGTCTGGAATCAGGTGACCTATTTCTTGGCTGGGAAGTTAAGACATTGTAGCTTAGTGCTTTCAGTGTGGGAAAATATCCTGATACGACGTATGGATGTTAGTTGAAAAAGTATACTACCTTACAGTTTAGTATCATGTATAATCCTGTATAATTGTGTCATTCTGACGATTTGAAAGTGCTTTGTAAAAGTCTAATCGAATAAAGATACTTTTGACTTTGACTTTGACTTTGACTTTGAGTAGTTTAAAAAGTGCTGAAATTTGTTCATAAATTCAAAAATTGAGAATACTATTATAGAATATAGTAGTTCCCGTTCCCGTGGGAGTACCGAGACAAAATATAAAATAAAATTAAAAAAATAAATATGCTCACGCCATCCCAGAACGGTCCCCGAAGGGGTAAGCAGAGGAGTTGTAACAACACCCACATTTCACCGAATATGATCAAGTGCCAACGTGACAGAGGGTGAGTCCATCGCCGTCTCAGGCACTATACATACGTCTTTAAATTACTTCTCAGACATATGCAGGTTTCCTCACGATGTTTTCCTTCACCGTAAAGCACGTGGTGTGAAACTGCAGATAAGTTTTTGTTTAGAAAAACTCATTGGTACAGGCTCCCCTGGGATTCGAACTTGCGTCGCTTGCGTAGCGACTGCTCTAACCCCAAGGCGACCACGACTTAAAGATAACATATAGCCTATGTTACTCGATGATGAGGAGTTCGTGGCACAGTTGCTATTCCGCATATCATTCGATCAGCGAAGTTAAGCAACCCTAACTCTATCCAGCAATTGGATGGTTCACCGCCCGAGTTCCCACCGTGCCTCGGAGAGCACGTTAAGCCGTTGGTCCCGATTGCCAATTTATCATCTTTGGCAAACGTTACAGGTTAGTCGGGAGGTCTAAAATATTCTGACAACTGGTTTAACCCAGAAGGTCAGATGGCAGTCGCTTTGTATAAAAATCAGGTGATCGGCACATCGGGTTGAATTAAGTGCCGACCCCAACAAAGTATGGGATAAGGCCAGGGAGATGATAATGATGCCTTCCTGATGATGTAGCTATCCATTGCTGAAATAATTTTTCAAATTGGTCACTGAGTTTCAGAGCCTATTCAATGTAAACAAACAAACAAAAGTATTATATAGACTATGAATCTGATAGATCTTTGCAATGAGAAGCTTATCTACGTGCTACTGTGTTTTTAAGAGCCGTAGATAAGCAGTTTGAGCAGTCGCATGCAAGCGACGCAAGTTCGAATCCCAGCGGCCTGCGCCCATGAGTTTTTTCGAAAACTTAAGTGCAGGAATTTCATCCTACGTCCTTTACGGTGAAGGAAAACATCGTGAGGAAACTTGCATATGTCTGATGGCTTTCAATTACAGTCATATGTATAGTGCCTGAGAAGGTGATGGAAACCAATTTTTACAATTCTCACTGTCTGTTTGTTCCGTGGAATCTCTTAAACGGCTGGACCGATTTTGATTAGACTTTCACTGGCACATAGCTAATGTTGCAAGGAGTATCTTAGGCAACTTTTATTTGAAAAATCATTTAGGGTTCTGCGGGAATCAAATTAAAATATAAAAATCACCTCGTAAACATTCCGTATAATACATAGTGCGGTAAATCTGTAATAGTAGTGTACCTCAATTTGAAACTTGTAATAAATCGCCTTCAATCGCCTTCAATACGAACACAACGCAAACCAGTTATAATTAATTTCTGTTGCGTCCGTGCTGCGGGCACCGAGCGATGTTAAATCGCTGTGCTACGTACAGAATTTTGATTGCTACGAGCGCTACGGTGCTACGCTGCTACGGCGCTACGCGGCCTACGAGCGATCATTTCATACATGCCGCTGTATGAATAATGCGATTGTTATGGTTACCGATAAATCGATGGGCTTAAAAATGTCATACCTTTTGACGTGTGTTTATTGGCAATTATTTATGAATAAAGCGTTTTATTTTAAAACTAACTGTGCCACGCGGTTTTACCCACCTAGACCCTTACCTAATGATTTATTTAAATATAAAGTAGCCTAAGTTACTTCTTGTCAAATTAGCTATCTGTCAGTGAATATCCCGTTAAAATCGGCCCAACCGTTTCGTAGATTAGCCGAAACAAGCTGACAGACAGACAGACGGATAGAAAAAAAGTTTTTAAATTGGTTTTTTTATGTGAGTATAATATTATAATAAAAAAAAAATTCTGACCTTGTAGAAAAATTATAAACTTAACCCAATCATTATACTGACTAACACGTATATAAAGACACACGACGGATGACCCCTTTCATAAATGTGGGCCTTAAATACGTCAGCAGTTCTCAAAGTTCCAAGCAGTTGAGATGAGGCCTGTCGTATCACCAATCAGCGCCATCTATTGGTCACCGCTCGCAGTTAATCTCGTCTCGCCCATTTGCCGCGACAAATCGCCTAGATTTTGCACACAAGACAAAGATTGGATATATTGTTCCAATTTCAGTACTTTCAACGGTATTAGAGGCGATTGTGGGCGACTTCAATTCATAGTTATTGCCTGAGAAATGGTGGGTTGAATTGAGGATTTAAAATCCAGTGGAATTTTTACAAGGTAAGAATTGCAACTTTAAGTAACTGAGGTATTATTTTGTAACAATAAACGTCTAAGAAATTGGTTAAAAATAAAATTTTAAAATTAAAAAATTAATAGATCCATTAATGTTCCTAGAAAACTTTTTCGAAATTAATTTGTTTACGGACCCGTGGTGGCATTGAGGTTTTAGCAGTCCCCTGCTACGCAAGCGACGCATGTTCGAATCCCAGCGGGGCCGGTACGAATGAGTTTATCTAAAAAACTTATGTACAGTGATTTCACACCATTTGCTTTACGGTGAAAGAAAACATCGTGAGGAAACCTGCATATTTCTGAGAAGTAATTTAAAGACGTACCATCTGTGACATTGGCGTCGTCGGAGAAATGTGGGTGTTGTTGTTACAACACCTCTACCCAACCCTTTGGGGAATACAGGCGTCAGCATATGTATGTATATATGTTTGTTTATGGTTTGTTTTTAATTACTTTCGTTATAAAAAATTAAGTCGCTGGTCCAAACAGGCTTGGAAAACGTTTGGTCTTTTCCAAACTCTTTAGATTTTTTCATCAAGACACAATAATAGGGGACTTATTATCTGAAGAAGGTCTAGCTTTGGAGAATTTTATTATTTTACTAAGTTGCGATTTACTATCGGTCAAAACCTGAGAGCTGACCAGTTGACCAACTAATCCGGTAGCTTGTTAATATCCCTTTACATCCACCCACGTTGTTACAATATTGGTAATTACCTCGAGAATAGCACCTGCGGCTGTTTGCTAATAAATATAAATTCATATATTACTTTCTAAGAGACGTGGTAACCGTGGGATTTAAGCAGTCACCAACTACGCAAGCGACGCAGGTTCTATTCCCAGCGGGGCCTGTACCAATGAGTTTTTCTAAAACTTATGTGCAGTGATTTCACACCACGGTGAAGGAAAACATCGTGAAGAAATCAGCATATGACTGAGATGTTATTAAAAGACGCGTCTGATGTCTGAGATGGCGACAGACCCACTATCTGTCACGTTGGCATTTAATCATCAACGATTAAAAGTGGGTGTTGTTATCATAACAACTTTGCCTATCCCTTTGGGGAGTACAGGTGTGAGCATATGTATTACTTTCTAGTAATCATAGAGTTTGTCATGAAGAATTATTGAATTTAATTCTTTAATCTTATTTGCTTTAAAGTCTATTTTTGCAAGGCTCTTTTATATTTCAGTTCACGATCGCCGTCTAGCTTGTACGCTCTATTAAACGACCGTGCATGGTAATGTGAAAGGGCCTTAACTCTAAAAATGCCGTCTTGTAAGATGCGCAGAAATAAATGAAGTTAGGTAAGATGATCTTCTACGTCCTTTGTAAATTTTGCATATTTTGTTCACTGTCTATACATCTATCTATGCAGATGAATAAAATTGAGGTGTCTGTTTGTAGTAACTACCAAAATAACAGCTTTTCACTAAATTCATATGAAGGTAAGTATATAAGGTATGGACATATCATGTCTCTATGTGTGTTCCGGCTAATCTACGAAACGGATGAACCGATTTCAAGAAACGTTCACAGGCAGATAGCTAATGTTACAAGAAGTGTTTGTGCCTTAAGATATTTAAAAACACAAACATTAGTGTACCGCTGGTCACCCATGATATTAACTCTACGTGGTAAAACCGCGAGGCACAGCTATTACCCAATGTATTTGAGTAGACATTTCTTCGTTATACGGCTATTCGATACGAAAAGGTATTTGTTGCGCTACTGTTAAGTATTTTCCAATATTGACTTGGTACAAAACTTTAAAAATAAATATTCAAAACTTGCTGGTAGTTACGAAAAGATGAATGGAACGAAATATATTTATAAGTCCCAAACAGAATGACGTACCTACAGCGTAAATTCTGCACGTTCGCTATGATATATTTTATGATACATATTTGTGATTAAAATACACTCACGCCATCCCAAAAGGGTCCCCGAAGGGTAATTACAACCACCGACTTTTCACTGAATATGATTAAGTGCCAACGTGACAGAGGGTGAGTCCATCGCCGTCACTGCCTACAATATAGGTACATAGTATATCTGAATAACTTCTCAGACATACGAAAGTACTTTGTTAAAAGTCCAATCCAATTATTTTTTTAAAATTTTTTTTTTAAATTAATATGCTTTTTTGGAAACACAAATAAAAACTAAGGAATGATTTTAATGCAAACATTCTATAACCTGGAGAGTTATGAGAGTGAAGTTCACTCTAAAGTTGGGACTGCGATGGAATATTCATTGGAAACTATGTTGCAACTTCAGTTTTGGAGATATTCCAGAGTGACGTTTTTTACTGATGCTACAACTATATCTATACTAATATAATTAAGCTGAAGAGTTTGTTTGTTTTGAATAGTGCTGAATAGTTAATTCATAACATCACACGACTAATATATAATATTACAAAACCGAGAAAAATGTGACTAGAAAAGTTATTTTAATGTAGAATTATTTGCAACTTTTTTCAACTCACTCATTGAACGTATTTTTCAGGAATGTAAATTTTACCACCTGAGACCTAATCCTGAAAAGGGTGAACATTGAATTACACAATTATTAAAGCTATCAAGATCCTCGTAATAAGTTTAATAACTGATTCCAAACTGACACTCGTGAACATCCGAGGAATTCAATTGCGAGTTATTAAATCAAACTATGAAGCCGAACATTCGGCCGTACTATAGATTTCATTAGACTTAATTGAAAAATAAAAAGAATTCCTTTACTTACAACGCATTCAGGTCTGTCTGCCAGCCATCCCACAGTTTAGTCTACAAATGCTATTCCATCTGTTTTATCTACTTCTAATATCGTATTAACAACTCCAGTTTCATTTTCAAATGTATTACCTACAGCATAGAATCTATTAGGATTTTTCCGATTTGGGATCTTAGGTCCTTTGTCCTTACCTTTGAACAAATAGTGAGATCTACGTGGTGTTAAAAGATTATGAACCTTAGATGGAGTCAATACGGTTTATTTTGCTGTTTTTTATAGCTTGGTCTAAAGTTCCCACTACTAAGTGCATAGGGATCGGTGTACGTGCATCCGCGCGCAATGTCAGTTGGAAATTTCTCGTTACCGCTATAATCCACCTTCGGCTTCGGTATAACGTTTTGAAATATTTCACATTCCACGGAACACTGAGGAAGAATACTTGAAAATGTAATTGTTCAAATGTACTATGAAATTGACTACAGCAGAAAAAGTTGTACGGATGTTAACAAATGCATATTGCATTTTTTCTGCAATGGGTTTACGAATATTTTCAAATTCCAATAAATTTCCAAAAGATTCCGGTTTTTTGACAAATTTTAAGAGTGGTGAGGTGATCAGTATATTAAACAGAAGACATAGGAAAAAACTTTATTTGTTCGTGGCATGGTACACTTTAAAAATCAAAATTATGTCATTCTGACGATTTGAAAGTCCTTTGTAAAAAGACTAATCGAATAAAGATATTTTTGACTTTGACTTTGAACAACTCAGCAAGTGCATACTATTAAATGTTATATCCAATGTTCTTAAAACGAGTCAAATCTTCTAGTGACAAATATATTCTGCACCCAATAAATATAACAGGAGCCAACTGAAATATGTTGAAAAGAATACGGTAGTGCAGTAAAATTTCCTGTTTAAACCTCACTGGAGCTGTGCGTACGGGAATACGGAATGAGGGGACGAACTAGGCGTTCGAACTGTATTTTATTCCTAACTATATTCTGGTTTGTTCAGGCAGGTCTTGAGAATTTGTTTTAGTAAAAGTGGCTTCAGCTTTGGAAGTGTTAGCGCTTATATCAAAGGAGCCTTGAAAAGCAACAATAGAAATATTGGTTTGATTCTAAAGTTTAGAAACCGAACACTTGTTTCCACGTGGCTAAACTATTTCGCCAAATTGATTCGGCTACGAGGAATGACATGTCCTTATGAGCAAACATGTCAGTTTCTTGGAAAACAACAGACTATATTTAATGATCCTTTATTAAATTATATTATGCAAACGCATAATGTCAACTGACAGCTGTCAGTTTATAGAGTTTGTATTAAGAAGTTTCCCTTCTTCCTCCTCGTCGTGTTTGCAAAACGCAATAAATAAATCTCAAAATATTACTAAAAAACTTGTATTTTCTATACACAGCCCATCAGAATTACACATCGATAAAGTATTTGTAATTATGAACAAAAATTTTCCCTTTTTATACGACATGCAACATTCAAATAGAATAGTAATTTTGCTATTCACATTTGGTATGAGGGATTCACGGCCTACTTTGTAAGTGTAATGGTTGCAAGTGCTCCGCAAGAATACAAGGTCGATCCCCGGGACGCGAAAACTGAAATTGGATATTTCTATCTGCAATTCCAGCAGTCAGAGTTAAGATTAGTTCCCCGTTAATAACTACTTAAATATGGGTGTACTATAAGTGCGTCTCTGTCTAATAATTCGGGTACAAGAAATACATTAGTAGACATTATGTAACGACTTGCATCTGCATCTGAAATATCTCATACAAACATTGTGGGTGACGCTAGCGAGTTTGTAACTGTGCAAATTAGTAATATGGTTAGTAACATGCAGACCATCATGCAGTGCGGGTCTAACTATCCTTTATAAAAATTCGCCATAGTGTTTTTAATTCTAATTCAAATATGGAAATGAAAAAGATATGCAGAAGTTACCTAAGATTTAGCTTACTGCTTCACACGAAGCAAAGTTTATTGCATTTGTAAAATACTGCAGGAGTACCGAGCAGAATTGGAATTTAAAATATATCGGTTCTCTCATGGACGAGGGAGGGATGAAATATTAAATGATGTGTTTTTTTCCAATTGGCCGTCGCAGCTGAGTCGGGAGTAAAAACGGGACGTGACTCGCGAGCTCAACGCATTCAGATAAAGAATTAAGTTCACTGCTCGCTTGTTATGTAGTGGATTTATGGTTCACAGAGGCTGTAGGTGGATGTAACTATATATGCCTTTTATATTTATAAAGTCGCGGTGGCCAAGTGGTTGCAGTGGTTGCCTGCTACTGCACCTGAATTGAAAGACTTGTTTGCTAGCAATAGTAGTTTTCACTAAATGCACATGAGAGCATATACGATGCTTACATTAAATAAATCTCTCTCAGACCGTCTGTTTGTTCCGGCTAATCTCTGAAATGTGTGATTATATGCTCAAGCCATCCCAGAAGGGTCCCCGAAAGGGTAAGCAGAGGCGTTGTAACAGCCACATTTCACCGAATATGATTAAGTGCTAACGTGACAGATGGTGAGTCCATCGCCGTCTCAGGCACTATACATACGTCTTTAAATTACTTCTCAGACGTATGCAGGTTTCCTCAAGTTGCTTTTTTTCACCGTAAAGCACGTGTATATATAGTGAAGATAAATATTCTCGTGTACCCTATGAAGGCCAAAGAATTTAATCTGTATTCAAATGTCACGTGACAAATTGTTCATATTTCCCGCGTACGGTGTACGCCCGGCTGACATAACCGGATTTCCGGTAATGAGGATTGTGGTGGCAATTTATTAAGGGAGATATTTCAATTGTCATTCTATGGTTTTCGCCACGGACATATTTTCGTTTAATTTAATTATTAACATTTTCATATACCGCTAAAACTATCATTTATCGAAATAAAAATAAATATCTTGTTCTATATAAAATTCTCGCGTCGCGGTCTTTGTTGCCAAACTCCTCCGATATGTACGAAATTTTTGTATACAGGTCTGAGATCAGGTTAGGGCGATGACTGGCATTCGCTTCATACTTGTGAACAGGTGCTGCTAGTGGGGGCTGGTCATCTCAAGCTACACAATAATATATTTTGTATGATTTAGATTTATATTGTGTTGTATTACTCAAAGCTGTTAAATTATTTTTTTAAAAGAGTAATTACTGAGTTTCTCGCTAGTTTCTCCTCAGTAAAAGCAACCTTCCGAACCTGACGGTAGCATGTATAATCCTATGTAATCGTGTCTTTCTGACGATTTGAAAGTACTTTGTAAAAGTCTAATCAAATAAAGATATTTTTGAATTTGAATTTGAGAATCGGCCAATATCTATTTTTTATACCCCTAATTGATAAGGGTAATTTACCTCCAAAAAATTCAATATACGTGATACTAGGAAATGTCATGCGGTTTCACCTGCTAAGTTCACGTTCTCGTGGGAGCATGTGGATAAATGATATCCCACGTCTGTCGCTAACAATGTAGCTAACCATTACGGAAATAATGTTTAAGATTGGAGCATTAGTTTCGGAGCGTATATAATGCAACAAACAAACTATCAAATCGTTCCTCATTATAATATTAGTATAGATAAGTAACGAAACATAGGTAGGTAACTAAAACACACGGAGTGTGCATCAAACAGAATTATTGCACAGAGCAGAGCTTCGCTTTAAATAAAAGAAATATATCCATGAATATTGTCCGGTTGGGATATTTCAGCCGCGGCTGTCCACGTCCTGGAACTGAATTCACTCGATGTATTCGTCGCATAATTGTTTCGTCTTAATTGGATATTTAAATTGTTCATGAAATGTGGTCTATTGATAATTACCATCAAAGGGATTGTCTTTTGTTTTACTTGTCGTGTTTAGTTTATGTAACGTAATTAAATAACACTGCATTAAGATTAAAAAGTATTTTTTATTATATAACGGTTCACCCGCATAGATTTAATTTTATTCCCGCGGAACCCTAAATGATTATTTAAATAGAAGTTTTTAAAGAATAGTAACTCTAAGTTACTCCTTGTAAAATTAGCTATTCGCCAATGAAAGTCCCGTTAAAATCGGTCCAGCCGGCTCATAGCTTACCCTGAACGAACAGACATACAGATAATTTTTTTTATTGAGTCAAAAACTATTTGTAATTACCGACAAACAGATACATCAACTTTATTTATCTGTATGTATGTATATATTATATAGAAAATTAATTGCTGTTCGTTAGTCTCGCTAAAACTTGTGGTTGGTCCGATTTGGGTAATTATCATCTTGATATATTTATAAAAAGTTTATAAAAGATAAAAAAATAACATAAATAATGAGTAAAGGAAAAGATGATACCAAGTTCACCAGGTCAACTAGTAATTTATTTTAATTTCCCTATTACTAACCCGCTTCCTAAAATAGCTATTGCGTTGAAATAATACACTTCTGGAGTAGTATAATTTGGTATATTATTATTTCCCTCTGCATTTCCTTCAATACACTCGGCTTTCATCAAGAAATTGAATAACAGTGGCCATCGACAGACGATGAATGGACCTCGCCACCAATGGCTCCTTCACTTATATTTCATATCTAAGTTTTGCTCCTCACTTTTATTTCAGACTTGGCGTCTAATAACACACGCACACAGGCGCGAGGTTTTCTTACAGCGGATCTATTAAAATTTTACTATTGTAGCAGTTTCTCCGCTCGTTACATAGATGGCGCTACTCGCCAACTCGCAAAGTTTATGTACAAATACACCAGAACCTAAATCGCGCAATAAGGGTTTTCGAATGCATTACAGTATATATGTTTTTTCAAGTTTCCAATAGCTATCTGGCTGGAAGATCTTTCCTTTGCTAGAAATGAGTATGATCAGTCGCTTTCCTTAAATGTAATCGAATTATTAGGTGGTAAGTCACCATTTCACAAAAATTAATAAGTAGTTTTCTTTTTCAAAAATCTAGCCAATTTTACATAGTTATAGGTCAGTTGAAGACCTAAGAACGTCTGACAACTGGCTTAAACCAGATAACCGATTTTTCTCATAATAGGGGTTGCGAAAGTCAGATGATACACTTTGTGTAAAAATCAAGTCGCATGGGGTAGAATCAAGTGCCTAACAACGTATGGGATAAGGCCAGAGCGATGATTTTTTTTTAATTTAGATTCATACATCCAAAAAATAAATAAACATGCAAATCACAAATATTTGCGAATAAAACCGGCAGTACCAAGCACATCAGTAATATATGCTAATCACCAGACCAATGGTGCCGTCGATGCATCCTGGATAGTTTTATGTATCACTCAGTGTTCTCAAGTATTTATTATGTCAAAAAAATGTGATACTTATACGTGAATAATAATATTGTTTATCATTCGGCGTTTTTAAAACGTTTTATAAACGCACTGGTGTGCAACAGTCGTATGTTTCTTTCGTCACTTTTATTCCACACTTTGGCTTCCACCTCAATTCAGCCACTCTCGTCTCGCCCTGCATCTGAATTTACAATAATAACCACGCCGATCCAAACTGAATCCTATACTACAGTATACAAAGTCGAGTTTCCATTACATAATGTATTCGGAGTGTTTTTACTTTTCATTGCGACGGAATATGATGCAGAAATGTAAGATGTAAGGACAATTGAGTGGAGTGGGGTGCGCAAATGTGTACAGCGTACTATTCTTTGTTTCGAACGAGGATTTTTAGAAATGCTCTTTTTGGAATTTATTCGAGAATATCCTTTGGTAAACAAATCCCTGGCGCAACATTTGCTGCAATCTTGGCGCTGCAAATGTATTTTTTTACATAATTTTAAGCAAACTTGGTTGGAGAATTTGCTTTCCTTATTTTTGTAGAAATACCACAAAACGGCAAAGCATAGTAAGCATACAAACACTAAAGTTTATCTCTTCACACTCTACTTATTATCTCTCCCATGATTTAATCGATGAAAATAAAAAAGAAAATGATTTATTCAGTTTAGGTCCTGGTAAGGCACTTATGAAGAATTGACTACGGTTCGGATACTAGCGTTCTGAGAAGAACCGGCAAGAAACTCAATTGGTATCATATACATTTCATTACACAGTAAACAATGATGATTAGAAAAAAAACTTATAAAATTATTAACAATAGTGAAAATTGTATCAGCACGCATGTGTAAAAAAATAATAATCAAAGGCTGTGAGCTAATTACGGTTCCCAATCAGCGATTTAGCTCAAAGTGTCATTTAACTGCTCCTACATAAATCTTATATAAACTGGAGTGCCTAAAACGTGCTGCAAAAAGCGAGCATAGTTTCTGTATTATTCTCTTCATTATGCTATGGAAAATTAAACCTTGTTTCAAAGTGTATTTGATACATTTATATAATCAAACTTACCTTATTCGATAGAACCAGTTAGCTATAATTAATATTTTTTTAACTTCTTATTGTAATTTGTGCATTGCAAATATATTGGTGTCCATGTACAATTCTCAGTAAAGCAACCATCTGAACCTGGTGGTAACATTTATAATCCATTTCTAATCAAGTCGAAAGATATTTCTGAAGTTGTGCTAATAGCGTGAAACGATTGAAAATTGATGCCTGTTATTGTAATTAACCTCAAATATGGGTTTCAAATCGAAAACCCGTGTGAGTAGGTATATACGCTTTACGTAGGAACAATGGTGAATTTGACACCTGAATGTAAAACAGGCGGGAAGGGTTCCGCAGGGGCTTCGATATCTCGTTCGCGCCACGGGAGGTATATTGTCTCGATTATGAATGAGGTTCTACTGCGCTTGTTACGGGCTCCGACCTACTGGCTCGAGTTACGGCCTGTTTTACTTACTGCTTGATCGATGCTGGAAGCGTTCAAAATTCTAAAATAAATGATAAGATAAGCTTTCGCGTCGTAAAGGAATACATCGTGATTTTTTATTAACTATGAAAATAATAAAGATTATTCTGTTTGAAGTTTTGAAAAATGAATGAAAAATATAAGCAAGTAGTTCGAAACTATGAACAAATCGTTCGAAATGACTCACACCCAGAGGCGTGCATCTACGAGAAAATAAGCGTTATAGGCGCAATGGTGTTACGTCGTCGCCGATCGCGTGTACGTCATGTACGTGTTAATGATATTTAGAAGAATTAGCAAGCTGAAGAGGCAGTGGACCGGCCATATCTGGCGAAGAACCGACAATCGCTGGGGTAAACGAGTTCTCAGGTGGATAACGCGACTTGGTACGCCCTCCAGCCAGGTGGGATGCGCCAAGCTGAAGACAGGGCGCTGTATCGCTCATTAGGGGAAGCCTATTTTCAGCAGTGGACTAATATAGGTTGATGATGATACGGTAATTTGTAGTTTACCCCTAGAAATAAACCTTAATTAAGATATGTCTCTCATTAATTTATTAGCAAAATAAAAAACAAAAATACGTGGTGGCTGAGGAGTTTTAGAAGTTGCCTGCTACGCAAGCTACGCCAGTTCGTATCCCAGCGGCCGGTATCAATGAGTTTTTCTAAAAACCTATATGCCCTGATTATGGCAAAGGAAAACATCGTGAGGAAACCTGTATATGTCTGAGTAGTGCCTAAAACGGCGATAGACTCACCATCTGTCACGTTGGCAGATTATCATATTTGTTGAAAAATGGGTGTTGTAAATATAACACCTCGGCCAACCTCTTCGGAGAATACATATCTCACTAATAGACCTTAAAATATTCATACACGTTTCAACTCTAAGGTAATATACCGTACCGTACGCAACTCTCCACGTGACTATATTTCACGCAAGTTGCCATAGAGCGCGTGACAATGCCCGTATTGTTATACTGGGATTAGTTACAGGCTGTAAACCTTAGATTTACGATTAAACTTTATTTACTGTTCGTCCAATGATTTACGGCTCTCTAGTCTCTTGAATATCTAATGTCAAACGTGTTAAGAGCACTAGTAACACAATCTGACTCCCTTTGGATCTTGGACCATGTCATGTACATACATGGTGTTCCCATGAATATAATATAACAATAGAAATAATAAACTTATAGTTTGCAAAAATATAACTCCTTTTTTTACAACTTGGCATAACACCCGAATTTCTTTTGACGTCGGTTAGTGGGTCACCCGCCGCTAAAGTTTCCCCTAGCAGGTATCCACTCCCAAACATTACAATAATATACGATATAAGTTCCTTATCCTGTAAGGGTTTTCAGAGGAGTTACAGACTCCCACGGTCCTCAGAAACTAACGAAGTTGCAATATTACTGACAGTGAGTCTATCGCCGTCTCAGGCACTAACAATATATATGCTCACGCCTGTATCCCACGGGATAGGCAGAGACCGCCGTTTGCCACATGCTACGATCCTTACATACTTCTTTCGCTTCATCCACATCAATCCATCTCTGCATACACTTTCTTCGGTTAGTGCTCCGAATTTGACCTTTCTGAAAAATACTATTAATTTGGTCATAGTAGTTGTTCCTTGGACGCCCTCTACCGACACTTCCGGTCACATTCGCTCTATAAATGTGTTTCGTTAATCGCCTTTCACTCATCCTTTCGATATGTCCAAACCATCTCAATATACTTTTTTCAATTCTGGTCACCACATCATTCTTCAACTCGCAACTGTCTCTTATCACACTATTTTTCATTCGATCTACAATGGCACTAAATTATACGTATTTGAATTGCTTCTCAGGCATTTCCCTTCCTATTCATTGCAAAAGTCGTGGTGTGACAGCGCTTAACATAAAAACTCATTATAACAGACTAATGAGATTGAAACTTGTATCAATTGCGTAGCAGGCGACTAATCGAACCACACAGCCATAACGTCCAATAATACATACATACATACATATGCTCACGCCTGTATTCCCCGAAGGGGTAGGCAGAAGTGTTGTAATCACAACACCCACTTTTCACCGTTTTCCTTCACCGTAAAGCACGTGGTGTGAAATCACTGTACATAAGTTTTTTAGAAATACTCATTGGTACAGGCCCCGCTGGGATTCGAACTTGCGTCCCTTGCGTAGCAGGCGACTGATCAAACCTCAAGGCCACCACGGCTCTTCGTCCAATAATACGTATAAATAAACAGAGTCAACTTAATTTGTTGCAACCTAACTACATCCATTAACTATTATACGATTCACTTGTCTCACCGTCTTGGACTGGGCATTCTATCTCTACCATCCATTTGAAGACAAAAAGGGACAGGGATAAGGAAACTCCTTAGGGTAAGCGGTGACATTATCGGGACAATCAAATAGTCGTTAACACTAACCCAGTGATGGGATCGGATGTTTACTACAGTTGACGCGCCTCAGGGTAACTTTGGTATCATAACTACCGAATAAGGGTAGACTTCATTACACGCGGTCACAGTGTATAATAATTATATACCAGCTGTGCCCCGTGGTTTCACCCGCATAAACTTAAATTCGTGGATGGCTTTATTTCGCGTAATACAATCTGTTTCTTCTTAGATGTTGTGAAGAAATAAAAACCTGGTACGATAAATTACTACTATAAAACTACCTCGTTGGTCTAGTGGTTAGTATGTTAGTATTGTTCCTTTATCCGTCAAGAAATTCCCTAAAATGTCCGGAGTTTGGTAGTTGGTGGTATTTCCACCCCCGTGCCTCGGGGCGAACGTTGCACCGTTGGTCCTACGGCTGATCTCTCTCCGGTCGTGTCGGATTGCCTCCGATCGGACTATGAGAGTGAGGGAATAAAGAGTGCATCTGTGTTTGCGCACACACTTGTGCACTATAATATCTTCTGCGCACATGGCTGATCCTCGTTGAGCCGTAACCGAAATTCCGTAGGAGATTATTATTATTATTATTACTATAATATAAATTAAAGCTCACACTAAGAGCAAGATGATGATTAAGCTGATTTGAAAGTGTCGGTCGTTTCCGGGCATTGACAAAGTTTTAACATTGAATGACTATATTTAATGACTATAGACAAGAATGGTATGTTGTTATGGCTGCGTTGGTAACACAATTTTATTTTTAAAATAAAAGTAGCTTTGAAAGTCCAGTTAAAATCGGTCCAGCCTTTTATGAGATAAGCCGGTACACACAGACAGGCAGACCTACAAAAATATATACGTGCATTTAGTAAAAAGCTATTAGTTTGGAATTAAAAACACACACTTCAATTTTATTTAACTGTATATATGTATAGATATAATCAGACATTGCATCCACAATGTAACTGTCCATGATAATGATTGTAGAAGCTTTGTTTCTAGCTCAAATTACTAGCTAATATACCTAACTAACTTATTAGGTACTTGTCAAAGCAGCTGGAAACTCATTTCACGTGCGTACAAACACACGCACCGGCGATCGCAAACATGAATATTTTAGGGTGTATCAAAGTAGCCGGTAAACGGGATCCAATATCGGCGCCAAACAAAGGCTTACAAGAGTTTGGGACACGCCCCCTGTGCTGCATATTCAACGGCAGTTCACGCTGGATATACTGGATGCCGAAGACCGATATGTTTTTAAAGGATTGTTTTGGGCTCATCGGGTATCAAAGACTTTATAACATCCATGTTTTTTTTTTCATTTTCGTGCCTGATCAACTTTCCTCTTCTGATTCGCATTTTTTTATTTTTACAGTAGAATAAACATAGCATCTCTAAGGCATGCACAAGGCATCATATAGAACGCACATGCAATAATATTGTCAATGATGTGCATATTGACAATAATACGGTATGTGTGCGGCCCGTATTGCAGAATTTTTCAATTATATTGTGAATATTTATAATATTACAATGAAGGTGTTGTATATATTATATTGACAATACTTTATATACAACAATATTGTGTGTGTGAGGCTAGCCTAAAGAAGTGAGAAAATCGGTTGAATTATGTATGTCGGTACATTTTTAACCAACTTATTAAAACTTTGCGGCTTAAACATTGTCGAGTTTGAAGCTAAGATGTCGAAACATATTTGAAAAAGAGCAGCAGCTATTCATTATTACCATCAATTATTTTTCTCTCATCCACTCCATTTTTTTAAATTTAATTTATCAATGTTGTACTAATGATTTATTTTATAAACGTAACACCAAGAATTCGGGATTTATTTTAGCGGGCCAGAGTGTGATACACCCCGTATGTGCAGTTATTTTACACCAATATGTCTGAGAAGTAATTCAAAGACGTATGTATAGTGCCTGAGACGGCGATGAACTCACCCACTGTCACGTTGGCACTTAATCATATTCGGTGAAATAACAATAATTCAGTCAAATTTTGAACCTCCCCCATCTTTTTTTAAACCGGTTAAAAATAAAGCAGAGTTCCTATCGACGCCATGCACGTAGATTGTGTGACGGTAACCACACACATTTGCATAATGCTAGCGTCCAGTGGCTCCTAGCGTTGATTGATTTTTTAATTACTTTTAGTGCACACTTTACATGAGCCAATGTTAACACAGTAAACTCGACAGAGTTAAATATAATGTAATTAATTCATCTGGGAAAATTACGTGCTCTCTTCATAAAACGATTCATTGGTTGGTACTTAATTATATTTAAAAATTAAATATTCGAATCTGCGGTAGTTAACAGATTGACAGTTATACTTAAGAATCGTTTATTTTTGGATTGTAAGTACCTCCACTCTCACGCCCGTTAATATTTGTATTGAAACCACTTCACTAAGACTGGGTTGCATCAACGAACATTATTAGTTTAAACAAATTTTAGATTACGGATCAGGCAATAATATATATCATGACTATAACTATTAGCGTTAGCAGGGCAAAAGTAACAACTTTTGATACAAAAAAAAAGATACTAGAATTTGCTTTTGATAGCTTAAGAATAATTAAGAGCCGTGGTGGCCTTTAGGTTTGAGCAGTCGCCTCCTACGCAAGCGACGCAAGTTCGAGTCCCAGAGGGCCTGTACCAATGAGTTTTTCTAAGAGTGTGCAGTGATATCACATCACTTGCTTCACGGTGATCGTGAGAAAACCTGCATAAGGTAAAGTCACCAGTCATGGACAGTATAAGCGAATTTCTTTCATATTTGTTAAGTAATTTCTTTATTTTTCAACATACATTCTTAAGGATTTGAAGCTAAATTAAAAGCTCTTTTCGTAATCAGAATTTAATGTTTAATTTCAGTTTAGTACTTAGTACAATGAAATAATATAAATAAACAACACTCCTACTTAGACACCAGTAATGGACAGTAAAAATCCAATGTTGTGTTTTAGGGCTAAAATTATAATTTATAGTATGGGTAATATTATAAAATTGATGCACTTCTATTGATAATTCATTAATTAATATTAATTTCAACAACGACGATATACCAGACACAAAATAAGATGATAACCTACTTGCATCGCGAATCCCGAAACCAAATGACACCGCCAAACTAACAACCGTTATAGCCGCAGTCAAAATGGGTGACAGTAGTCAAAACAGTTGTTATGACAGCTAAAATAATGACACAACTGATCGGTATTGACATTTGTAAAAAAATACTGCGCATTTGCTTAATTTTGGAAGTAAAAACAAGAAATGACCATGATTGGTCCGCGTCCAACATAGGTGCCTTTACCTTATATTTAATAAACTAAGTAATTCAAAGACGTATGTATAGTGCCTGAGACGACGATAGACTCACTATCTGTCACGTTGGCACTTCATCATATTCGGTGAAAAGTGGGTGATGTTATTACAATACCCCTGACTACCCTTCGGGGAATACAGGCGTGGGGATATGTATGACAGCGTGCTATTTGCAATATTTTATACTCAAAGTTAAAGTCTAATTCTAAAGCCATAATAACTATTGTGTAATCAAACCTAAGTGTTTACGTAAATATTTCCCAACAATGAATAATTCGACACATCGAGAACATCATATCAATTGTTATCTTTTATCGATATGTGGAAATCATTGTTATCTGTGAAGAGACTGACACACAACACTTTCTATTGATATCAATAGAATGACGCACAAATTAGGAATGAGTAGAATAATATGAAAGGTTTTTTTATACTTTAGTTCCTTGGGGATTTTATGAGGAGCTCGTGGCACAGTTGCTATTGCGCATATCATTCGATTAGCGAAGTGAAGCAACCCTAAACCTAGCCAGTAATTGGATAGGTGACCGCACGAGTTCCCTGCGTGCCTCGGAGAGCACGTTAAGCCGTCGGTCCCGGTTGCCAATTTATCATCTTTGGCAATCGTTACAGGTCAGGCCTAAAATAATCTGACAACTGGTTTAACCCAGATCACCGATTTTCCTCGTTAAAGGGGTTGCAAAGGTCAGGTGGCAGTCGCTTCGTATAAAAATCAGGTGATCAGCCACATCGGGTTGAATCAAGTGCCGACCCCAACAATTTATGGGATAAGGCCAGGGAGATGATGATTAAAAGATAACCCAGTGTTCCGTCTGTCTCTCGCTTTTCTTCTGTATACGAATACTAACTTCTGCCTGCGACTTCATCCGCGTGGAATAATTAATTTAAGCTAACGATAACTTTAACGTACAATTGGTCACAGCATGGTGATAAATATAGCTTTAGTCGATAAGTGGGCTATCTAACAGTGAAATATGTTTTCAAATTGGACCAGTAGTTCCTGGAATAGCGCGTTCAAGTAAACAAACTCTTCAGCTTTATGTTTGTACGGAATCCACTAGTAAGCTCAAATGTGCGCTTGACCGAATATTTATCTGAATCAGCGGATTTGTGACTGTTCTTGTAAAATCCAAAATCATCACAACAGTCTTAAACGAACCGTTCAAAACACCAGTAAATTTATACTTACTTTCAAAATGGCGTCAGTATTTAGCCTCATTATAATTACTCTATTCTTAATGATTGCAAATGGCGAAGATTTGCAAGTGGGTACGAGTGTGAACATGAGCTTGGCTTACCAGGAGCAAGTGAAACTCGCCAGTATTCCTATGAAGACAAGGACCAAGAATGTGTTTTTCACACACGAGACTGGGAAAGTTATTAAGGTGAGGTTACTCTCCTATATATTAATATGATAATTATTTGTTTGGTATTTTGATTTAATTCCGTGATCAATTAATAATTAAATTAATCAAACAAAGATGAAAGTAATCATCGCCTTAAGTGTTCTTATAGAATCACAGGCACAAATTTAAAGTTAAAACGAATATTATGAAAAGAAATAATAATATTTCCCGAAAGGGCAACTCCCACTTTTCACAAGATTAATTAAAAAAGTTTTAATGTGACAGATAGTGGATCCATAGTCATCTCAGCCACACCACTTACTCTAATGTAAACAGCACCATGCCTTCGGCTACGTCTGGACGCAGAATATTATATGATCCGTGAAAAATCTTTTTCTAATTACATTTAAATAATATTTTAAGATATTTATTAGTGGTCTGTATAATTTTACATATTTGACAGGAGTAAGAAAAACTAAAAAAAACAACAAAAAAGTTAATTATTACAAACTTTGCATTAAAACTCCTTGGTATTAAATATAGTAAAACAAGATTCAACAATAATAGTACAATAGCCTGGTTGCCCTGGGGTCACAGCAGTCGCCTGCTACGCAAGCGACACAAGTTCGAGTACCAGCGGGGCCTGTACCAATGAGTTTTTCTAAAAAAAAAAACTTATGTGCAGTTATTTCACACCACGTATTTTACGGTGAGGAAACCTGCATATGTTTGAGAAGTAATTCAAAGACGTATGTATAGTGCCTGAGACGCCGATGGACTCACCCTGTGTCATTTAACATTGGCATTTGATCATATTCGGTGAAATGTGGGTGTTGTTGTTACAACACCTCAGCTTACCCCTTCGGGTACCCTTCTGGGATGGCGTGAGTGTATTTTTTATTTAGTACAATAGTGTCTTTCTTCTCAGAACAGCAACGGTGGTAACATTCATAACCCTGTATAATTTTTTCCCTGTCCTTATTTGAATGGGTATTTTGTTAGAAGTGCATTCAAATAAATGTATTTTTGATTTTGCTTAAACTTGTCCTGTTTATAAATTGCAGGGTGTGTTAGCAATAGATATAGACAAGTCGGAGGCCAAGGCGACGATCACGTCCGGAGGTGTGGGCTCCACTTATGTTAACGTCAAGCTGAAGAGTGGACGAGGAGACGGTCTCAACTATAATGTTCAGATATATGTATAAGCAATATCAAATAAACGTTATTAAATAATTATTTTATATTTATTAACCAATTTAAATAAAATTATAATATGAACTTGATTAATACAGTGTAGGCCCTATGTCCCAAGCATAGGATTTAACATGTTTTCCCGTAGACGCTATCGCCTACGTATTTTACTTATTTTGTATGGGAATGTTAAAAAGCGCCCCAAGCGGTAAGTGCAGGAAGTTTTACGTGTTAAAAACGCAAGGTCAAGTAATGACGTTCGATCGTATCATCAGGCATTGGTGAGGGAATTATAAATACCATGAACAGTTGATTTGGAAATTAGTCTTCAGGGAAGAACTAGCGAGACACAATAGGTGAAGGTTAAATATATTACATTTGTTCATCAAAAAAAAAATCAGATATTTTTCAGTTAAGGTGGAATAATTATCGATTAAGTCCTTTCTATTAGTATGTGGATGCATGCGCTGCCGGAAGTAACACGCATATATAGCCAACCCTATAAAATATCTCTTCACATCCTTCGTAGTACTTCATGATGTAATATCAAGGAATATCGGCCTGAAGCTTAAGAAAGGTCTTCGCACAGTGCGAGACCATTCGATTCCAAAGTATGTTTATAAGCACCGCGCTCATTTCGAGAAATTTCGCTAATATCGAGAATGATGAAGCACACATATAAGCCTTTTTCATATAAATAATGTAAACATTAGGCATTTTAGAAGCTGGTACTGTACGTATGAAATAATATGTAAATGTACAGGGTATTGGCTAGATTTGCGCCTATTTCCCTGGCCATCTGGTATCAGTAATAAAAAGGGAATATATGTCAGATATATATCATTGGAGTATTGCTCTCGCGAGACAACTAATGTGCTTTATTGCGGTCTAATGTGTGTCGCAGTAATGTATTGCACTCACACCACGCAACGGAAAAAAACAAAAGTTATGGTTAGAAATTCACTATTAGGAAGATTGGGGTCAAAATTTGTTTTTAGCTTTTGACTACTGATAATTAAAGGGGTGGATCTTATCTGTCGTATAGCCTTTTGTGTAGTTAGTGGGTAAACGATTAAAAAATCTATATCTATACAGTGTGTCCCAGGAACTGACATTAAAACGCAACCGTGTGATATCATAATAGTTATATGAAAAATCTAAAAAACATCTATGTATTATAAAAAAATTCTAAGAAATTTTGGTACTTAAAAAAAAAATTTCACACTGTGAAAGCGTTTCTACTCCAGTTATTACAAATCATTGTTATATTTTTTTTATAATAACTAGCAGTGTCCCGTGGTATTACCGCCGCGCAGGGTTCATTTCATGGGCAACCCGCGGAACCCCAATGTTCTTTTTAAATAAAATAAAAGATTCTTAAACATCTGGGAATTATATAAATATAGAGATATTTGTTTGAATGGATTTATTTGCTACTAACTGTGCCCCACGGTTTCATCCGCGCAGAATTAGTTTTGTGTGTGTGCCTGCGAAACCTAACATTTTTTTAAATTAAGAGTAGCCTAAGTTACTCCTTGTAACGTTAGCTATCTGCCAGTGAAAGTCCCGTTAAAATCAGTTCAGCCGTTTCGGAGAATAGCCGGAACAAACAGCTAGACAGACAAATAGATAAAAAAAATTAAATAGTTTTTTTCTATTTTAGAATCGTGTATACCTTCATATGCATTTAGTGAAATGCTTTTATTATGGAATTACAAACAGACTTTACAAACTTCAATTTTATTTATCTGTATAGATGAATAATGTTACGCATCGCCGACGGAGGGTAGTCTAACTTAAATATGAATGTAAGAATATAATGCCAGCTCTTCTAGCACTAAATAAAACTGCTTCCACTTACTGTTACTGTATTACCATATTTTAATTAAGTTAAGTGTTGGAGAATGCACATTATAAACATGTATGCTGACGTCATCCTTGAAGGGAAAAGCACAGGTAACAACAACACCCACATTTTACCTGAGATGATTAAGTGCCAACGTGACAGATGGTGAGTCCATCGTCGTCTCAGGCACTACATACGTCATTGAAATTTAAGTTTGTATGTTTCAATCCAGTTATCGATTCCAATTGAATTCAAGTCCTTAATCATAGAACATGTAGAAGTGATTCAAAGTTGTCGGCACCAATTTGTTCGGCCCAGGACTTTATCAAATGTTGGACACATTCGAACCAGGGACTCTATTCTCAACGTGATTTCAAAATGGAGTCACTTGACTTAATTTGAATGTCGACTAACCGGCTTACTTCCAGACATCCATGATTTTATTACCACCACCTACGAGGCTTTTGTTTTTGTCAAATTACTTCTCACGATATGAACAATTTTTTTTTAAATCTATGGACTGTGGTTTTCTGGGAATAAGCCCTCACGTAAACGGACACAGCTAAGTAAGAAGTATTTATGGAGTAAGCTGAATAACCTACAAAATTATATTATTTTCTAACATTCAAGATGCAATCGCAAGATTTCGAAAATGGAAACCCGTTCACACACGAACAATATACTTTAAAACAAATAATTAAGCCAGACCTAAACATGCACCGCCATATTACAAAATCTAGTTTCAACGAAGACTATTCTAAACTCGGACGAAAACTATGTGCATCCTTTTCTTAATTCGTATCAGAGAAAGAAATGCCACTACTTTTAAGCCAATGACTATCTTAGTCTGTGGTTTATAATAAGGCAGACATTTTTCTATTACTACAACAGAATTACGAATCAAATTAGAAATTCCTAGAGACGGATATGAACACCACGAGATGATTTTACCACTGTGAATGAAACACAATGATTTAAAATATATCACGTTTCGAGAATTGAATGTCTTGTTATCAGAGAATCCGCCCCTATCACGACTTTATCAACCGTCGGACACATTAGCGGCAGATGTGACCGGGGGTGGATTCTAAACTTTTTTACTCCCTTGCTTGTTGGAATTGATCGCTGTTCCATCTATTATTTCAGTTTTTGACAACTTACTTGTGTGATGTTAATGGCTGTTACATGGGTTTTGAGGTGATTGAGTGCAACTCTCGTCATTTATTTTTGTCAAAAAGGGAACTTACTCATCACTATGGAATAATTTCATAGTAATGAAGGTTACACTGTGAAAAACTTATTTAATTTGAAATACCTCCATTCAAAAAATATATGAGTATGTACTAATAATACTATATAAAATAGATTTTTTGTTTGAAAACTACTTGACCGATTTGAAAAATTCTTTCAGCAATGGTTAGCTACATCATCAGCAAGTTACATAGGCTATATTTTATCCCCATACTCTCACGGAAACGGGAGCTACGCCAGTGAAACCGCGTGACGTCCGCTAGTACTTAATAAAATATTCAAAGCCCGTGCACTCCTCGAAGTAAATAAAAATCAAAAGTTCCCCGTTCTCCCCCAATCGACTAAACAGATAAACTACAAACCAAGTTTATACAAAGCTGATTTACGAGGCACGCTGTTAAATTGTATGCCAAATGCGAAATGAACCGGTTATTGCAATATTCATTGACGAAGTTTGCCTTATTAATGGAGTGGTTTCAGTTTAGTATCATATTAAGAGCACCTATTTCAGGACATGGCGCTATGGGAGTGTATGAGAGTAGTATAATATAAATATAATATAATATAATTAGTTTAATACTAAGTTTATTTCATTGTCGTATCTCAAGGAAATGTAAAAAAATTATAATGTCAATATGTCACCACGGTATGTCACATCTATACTCTCTACATACATATATATAGAAGTGTGAAGTGAAGTGCGCATTTAGGGTCTGCGCTCATAACTCGTGAGGACACGCACCTCACGCTGTATTGTTCCATGTCAAGCTCGTAGTGTAACATCATCAGTATGTATCCCATGTATTGTGGTCGGAACTAGATTCCCCTCGATGTGGCTGGACACCATATTTTAACACAAAGCGACCTTTGTCAGACTTTCTTAGGCTTTTCACAATTTTTATGACTCCCAATGATGCTCAATCAGCAACTGGTGCCACGAGCCCTAATCTTAAACTACGGAAGCAGTGGAGCTCAATAAAAAAAGATTGTATTGGGATTTGTTTGCGGATTAATGAAATAACACCCTGTTTGAGGTTTTGTGACGAGTACAAAAGTGTTTTCTCTTATTCCTCCTAATATTAGTGGCATTAAGCAGTTCTAACAGGAAAGTAAATAAAAAATAATGCAAACTAGTTGAAAACACTTTGATTTTGGGACGAAAACGGAATATAATGTGGGACGAACGCAATTTTTTGTGCGTGGAACGAACCACGTGGTCCGAATACGGAATGAGATGCTTTTAAGATGTATTAAGTACGAATCTTCAATTAGAATCATCATCAATTTAAGAGTAATAACTCTTGTCGGTGTAACCGATGCATTTCTTTCCACTTGTCTCTGTCCAGTGCCATCTCTTTGACCTCCCTATACGTCATGACAGACACCTTTTCCTTAACTTGTCTCATATATGTTAGCCGTGGTCTTCCTCTCCCTCTCTTCCCTTCTACCTTTCCTTCTATTATGTTAGATATGATGTTCAATTAGAATACGGCATAAAAAATCGATTTTCCTCATTATCATGCAAGTCATATCTTAGATAGCTTCGTGGTACAAGATAGAGATGAAATAAAGGTACCATCACACACATAGTAATTATTATAAGGCCTAGCATCGCAGTAATACCGCGCAGGGCGGTTTACCGGCTGTGTGGCCATTACTTTTATTTTACGATGTGATAACATCGAGTACTTGTGTACCAACTTTTGGGAACGGCTGTTGTATTGTGTTTTAAGCTTCGCTGTGGAACGTTGGAACTTTTCGCGTACGAATAATTTATATGTGTAATTTTTAGTTACACGTAGTGGTAATTTTTGAACATTGAAAACATTACAATTTTTTTTAATATTAAGTAATATTTTGTTTTCAACAACAATTTATTGAAAAAAGAGCCTATTATTTTACGCAAGGGAATTAATAATATTCATTATATTTCTAAACACACGAGTTGAGGACTCAAGTTTCCATTGTCCAAAACATTTTAGGAACGCTACTTATTTGCTGAGAATCGAGAGTTCGTAATATGCATTCATCTTTTTTTCATATCACCAATATGTCAAACAAGCACGCGGTCAACCTGATGGTATGTGGCTACCGCAGCCTATGGTCGCTTGCAATACCATGGGTAGCACGCGTGCGTTGTAAATATCTCTTTACATCCCTATTAAAGAATCCCATGCTGTGCTAGTTTGAAACAACCATGTTGTGAAGCTCATTCTACAACTTGAGGCCCCAAGCGGAAGGAAGATTCTTTGAAAACGAACAGTGCGAGACCAAGTGTGACTATCGATGAACTCCCCGTCAATGGCGTGAAGTGTGAGGGTAGTAGGGGGCCGTGGACATCATCCCAAACAATTCCCCAAACACTGCCTGTTGTTCAAACGGAAGAATATTTTTATCAACGTAGAAACATTGCCTCTGCGCCAAAATTTCTAAGAAAATATGAATTATAAATTAATCAGCCACTTCGTACCGTAGTATTACCCCTAGAACACTTGTTCAAGATAGCTGTGAGAAAAAGCGGGAAGGAGGCGTGAGAATTATGACGTCATCATATAAATAAGGATTTAAGGGCATCAGAATAAATTCCCGCGCACACGGCCAAGCTTACAGCATTATTTTACGTGCAATTTGTTTGCTCTTTATTGCGTCTACTTCGGATCATAGCTCGTTGTAAGGTTTAAGGGCTTATCACACCGTATCGATTCAACAACGGCCCAACGACAACCATTGATGTTGTAAGCTTTATAATGAGTGAGTCGTGGTAGCCGTGGGGTTCAATCAGAATTCCAGCAGCATAAAATGTCGTGAGAAAAACCTGTGTCTGTCTGAGAATTAATTCAAAAACATGTATAGTGCCCGAGACGACGATGACAAGACTTTAATAATAATAGATGACATCATGTAGACTTTATATATATATAGAAATTGAAAATTTTGTATGTTTATATATAAGTGGTGACTCCAAACGATGAATCTATCCAGATAAATGAAACAGCTTTTCACTAAACTCATACGATAGTATAGGTATATTTATTTATTTATTATTATTTTTTAAACATAATAATAAAGACTTTAAATAAAAGTCAGTATGTATTTTATTCTTAAGAGTGAAGTACAGAAGGAGGGGGTGTAATAACAAAACATGAAGTAATAGCAACTCCGCCTCTTTCCAGCAAGTCAAGTGTTCCGCATAATTAAATAGTGATTAAGGACGCGCTGTTCACAATGCAACACTTTATAGAGATTTACATAAAAATAGTAGTTGATACACTTGACTTATAAAAACTAACCTTAAATTTGGCTGTACTGGGGGCCTGCCATCATCATCTTAATCAGAACTTATTAAGAACATCTCAGATCTTAATTTTACGGTACAAAACTGAAACGTCAAAGCTCTGAAGTTCTTAATACTCTGTGCTTAAACCGATGATGGTAGTTCCCTCGATAAATTGTCTTTAAACGGTACGAAATTTTCGGCAGAAAATTCAAAATTCAATCTCAAAAATATCTTTATTTTATTAGATTAAAGAAAAGACTATTAAAGCGTCAGAATATTTTTTTTATACAGGATTATACATGCTCTCGTCGGGTTTGGAAGGTTGCTGGTACTAAGAAGGTCCTGGCAAAGAGATTCAGTAATAACTCCTTGAAATTTGTATAATGACGAAATAAGTCACGTGAGAAAATATAATCCATAAACCGTTCCAATGCACAAATATCGATAAAAGTAAAAACTTTTAAATAATTTAAACCTTAAAATTTTCTTTTTATTTTACTAGTTTTAAAATAACGCAACTTTGTCATTTTAACGAAAACTGTAAATAGATTACTAATAGTGCTACTTATTTATAACTTTATAGCTTGAGATGACCAAATTGGGAGACGCATTCATAATTTTCACTCCGATATTACTGTGGGAGATAACCAGCATATTTGCATTGAAAACTAATATTCTTCAGTACACCATATTAATTGGTGTTGAGTATCCGCTACCTGCTAGCCTGCCCAATTTTTCCCAATTGGTTTTCTGTTTGTAGAAGCAATAGGTCCCCTAATGTGAACATGCACGAAACAAGTGTGGTAAATGCTGACTCGCGATGAGTGATTCGACGCCGCAGCGCGAGTCGCTTCTCGCATTAACCCCAAACTGGGCTAATTAATTAAATACACCTCTTTGCCCCGTTTCAAACGACTGGATATATTGATCCATCCCTATATTAAAGCGTTGTATATTGGACATGGACAAGTGGACAAATATACATATGAGTTTTAACAAATATACATACATACATATGCTCACGCCTGTATTCTCCGAAGGGGTAAGCAGAGGTGTTGTAATAACAACACCCACTTTTCACCGAAGATGATTAAGTGTCAACGTGACCGATGGTGAGTCCATCGCCGTTTCAGACACTATACATACGTCATTGAATTACTTCTCAAAATATGCATATATATATTTCCTCACGATGTTTTCATTCACCGTAAAGCACGTGGTGTGAGATCACTGTACGTACGTTTTTTAGAAAAACTCATTGGTACAGGCCCTGCTAGGATTCGAACTTGCATCGCTTATGTAGCAAGCGACTACTCAAACCTCAAGGCCACTACGGCTAATGTCCGGTAAACAATGTCTTGGCTGTAGAAATATATTTACCGAACTATTGGTACTATTTTCTTTAAATAACTATAATATAAGTTTAATTCCCTGAGGCCAATGATTTTTTCTTAAAACTCATGTACATTTATTTCACACTGCGTGCGTCGGTGAGGAAATCTGCATATGTATGAGAAGTAATTCAAAGACGCATAGTGTCTGAGACGGCGATGGCCTCACCATCTGTCACGTTGCCACTTAATCGTATTCGGTGAAATGTGGGTGTTATTCTTACAAAACCTCACCATACTCCTTCGGGGATCCTTCTGGAGTGACGTGAGCATATTTATTTGTTTATATATATATATATTTTTAACCACATATGTACAGTTCTTTTATAAAGGGTTATGAAAAAGCCTCTCATCACTCAATAGGTGCGTGTGAAATTATTGATATACCACAACACAATAGCACAACAGCATATCGATTAGACATCGTAATAGGCCCTACAGCGCCCGACAATGTAGACCGTTGCGAGCTCTTACAAGAAGAGCCCTTTACTCTAGGACCCAATAATAACAATAGGCCTAAACACTTCACTCATCTCTCTCACACGTATCAACTTCATGTAAGTAAAAGTGGGACAGCGTCGGCTCCTCGATAATGTTTACGGATCTTAGTTGATTCGATATCTGGAGTGTTATAATAACAATATGAGTTGTCGTTATGGTAAGGGTTATTTGGTAGTATTGTTGGTCTTATTTTTATGGCATTAGCCTCCATCCCCTGAAAGTGGATCTAATCACGCCTTCTCGGGAGGGTCTGAAAGGGTCAGAAGATATTACAGAACCCACTTAATTCCGACGATGATAAGTCTCATGTTAAGCAAGGTACATTTTCACAGTACAAGCAAGATACTGTACCCGGCGGTGGGTAGGTAGCATAAATAATCCTGTATAATCATGGCGTTTTGACGATTTGAAAGTACTATATTAAAAGTCTGATTAAATAAATAATAATTGAATTTGAATTGAATAAAATTGAAATAGCTATGACAGCCTTTGAACGTGACCGACACCAGAGAGTTATGGCACATTGCCTTCTTTATTTATACAGTTAAATAAAATTGCAGTGTCCATTTGGAATTCAGAATAAACAGCTTTTCCCTACATGCATATGAAACTGTATACGGTACAATACTTTTATAAAGAAAACATATATTTTTTATCTCTCTTTTTCTGTCCGTCAGTTTGTTCCAGGTAATCTCTGAAACGACTGGACCAATATTAATGGGACTTAGACAATATGGCAGTAAGGGTATCGCGCATTTCACAGCAATCCTTTTTCCATCTGAAGCACTGGTAACCTTACTCACCGTTTATCCTCTAAGACTGTTTTATCTGCATAAAAAAATAACTAAAATACATACGTCCTCACGCCTATATTCCTCGAAGGGGCAGGCAGAGGTAATTAAGTGGCAACGTGACAAATGCTGAGTCTACCGCCGGCACGGTCAGGCACTATATACATGTCTTTGAATTACTTCTCAGATATGCAGGTTTCCTAACGATGTTTTCTTTCACAAAAATCTGCTCAACTATTTCTCAAACTTGCGTTACCTATAAAGCAAAATGCAATAAAAAATGTGCATCTAAAATAACAGGCAAGTCAAGATAACGACCAGGAGAGCTGTTAAACAGAGGCATATCATTATATCGAGTAACTTAATACACGGCTTAAAAACACTGTTATAACTCTTGAGATGTTTTTCTTCTGTATTAAAGCCGGTTAAGGGTGACTAGATTGTGTAACGAGGGTTCCGTTTTATGAACTACAACACCACATCGAAAATATTTACAAACCTTTCTTGCAAGCCATTGCACATGGTAATTCTATTCATTCAGCATCGTAAGTAGGCATAATGCGTTCAACTGAACAACTGACTTTATCGGCCTGACTATACTGTATGTCTAGCGGACTATGCCCCCACCTAACACGATAGTAGCCAAATAAAACTAACTTTGAGCAGTGTTGTTTCTTGCGGTGGGTAAGATCGCCAGTGCTTCGTGCTGGAGATGGGCGCGTAGGAGTTGTTCGAACTATAATTAATTCATTCTTCTGAATGGTTCTTCATTATAAGATTGGGAAAGTGCGAGTGACGTCTATGGTGTTATAAAAGTATACTACCATCACATAGACTACATTATCATTGTTTGATACCAATCTTATACAAAGTGTTACCCTTACCTATGCCTCCCAGAAGAGTCCCGAACAGGATACCAAATTTTCCCCGATAATGAATTAGGTGACAACGTGACGGTGAGTCCATCACCTTGTCGTGCACTAGATAGGATCTTTGAATTTCTTCACGTATATATTATGCAGATTACATACGCCTTACGTCGAAGAACCTATGTTCTTAAATGTGTGGTGTAAAATCACTGCCTTTATGTTTTTGGGAAGAAAAAATGTTATATTGTTGTAATGCTGGGTTTTGTACACAAGTCGTAGCACGCGACGATTTTTGAGGGGTTTAATATCTCTCAAAAATTTAAACAAAACAACGGCCAATCTCCACGGATCTCTAAAGGTACATCACTAAGATGTCTACTTCCAGATAAAAATGATAAAGGAGACGACTTATTAAAAAAACTGAGCAGACAGGTAAACGAGTAAATGGCTGATAAGTATCGTTTGAGACAAAGGCGGGATAACAAAGGCCGTATCGTCGTTTTTCAGTTTCAGGCTAACGTGAATGTAGCTTACAGGAGCTGTGGAAGAGAAACAGGTTGAAATCTAGTCTATTTTTCTTTTTAACGATGGACTGGAAAATTATGATTAAAGGCTGCTTCGTAAGTTTTAAGATCTGACTAGTTTCCACGGCTTTGCCTACGTTAAATATCATACAAAAACCATATGATCCTGTCGAATAAAATACTGGTCATCTTTATTTTATGTATATATATTTGCATCAACGAAGGGTTACGATTGTCAGATGGTAGTCGCTTTGCATGGAAATCAGGTGATCACCCACATCGGGTTGAATCAAGTGCCGACCCCAACAATGTATGGGGTAAGGCCAAGGTGATGATGATGAAATATTTGCAAGAAATTAAAAGATCGATTTCATTACTATATGTTAATATATTTATTTGTTCTGAAATCTGTATTTCAAGAGTTGGATATAAAGGTATAAAACAGATACATTTGCTAAGATACAGACTTTTTACACGCTTTATATTAGCTTCACCTGTATGTATGTATGTATGTAACCGACCCCTTTGAGCTCGATTTTGTCCTACTTTGTACGATCAGATTTAATTAAAACTTTGCACACCTGTCAAAAGTCGATGACAATGCAATAATCCGATCGAAGCATCCGATTATCCTAATTAGATTCGCCAGGATTAATTAATTTCTTTCCGCATCCTTTGCATGCGAGTAAGAGAGATAGAGCTAGTGCGCGAACTACGCATGCGTGCAGTTCCACACTTACTGTTCCGACAAATCTAATATATATTATATATATATAGTTTAAAAAATGTAACTAAAAAATGAAAAATAAATAATAGTTTAAAAAAACTAAAAAAACACGCTTTCATAAAAAATCCAACTAAAAATCAGAAAATAAAATTTAATAAATTTGGATTAAGAATATTGTAAATTAGAAATGAATGTACATTTTTGTAAAAAAAGCATGGGGTGCATAGTGTTAATAATTATAAACATTTAATTGACAGATAATGAGTAGAAGAATCATCACTTTGATAATATAATATCTTAAAAAGCGCTTTGAATACACCCCACGCTTTTTTACAAAAATGTACATTCATTTCTAATTTACAATATTCTTAATCCAAATTTATTAAATTTTATTTTCTGATTCTTAGTTGGATTTTTTATGAAAGCGTGTTTTTTTAGTTTTTTTTAAACTATTATTTATTTAGATAGAACGCACGCCACTTTCCATCTTCGATACTTGAAGACATACATACATATGCTCACGCCTGTATTCCCCGAAGGGGTAGGCAGAGGTGTTGTAATCACAACACCTACTTTTCACCGAAGATGTTTAAGTGCCATCGTCCATTACATACATACATACGTCATTGAATTATTTCTCAGAAATATGCAGGTTTCCTCACGATGTTTTCCTTCACCCTAAACCACGTGGTGTGAAATCACTGTACATAAGTTTTTTAGATAAACTCATTGGTACAGGCCCCGCTGGGATTCAAACTTGCGTCGTTTGCGTAGCAGGCGACTGCTCAAACCTCAAGGCCACCACGGCTCTTGAAGAAGGTGATTTTATCTTTTTTTGCTACGCCCCATAGTCAATGCACACAAACTATTTTCATAAATAAATTGACCAAACGCATCAGAGAGTCTGTCAGAACCGCTCATTAAATAGAACCCCTTTGAAATACCGCCGTTTTATTATTCCTTTTCACTCGGTCAGTACATACCTAATGAATTAATAAGAATATTACCACTGAACCTATGTTTTCAAATTCCTGATTTTTAAATCCCAAAGTTGCTACAAACCTATAAGTACTTGATATATTCGATGACGCGAACATAGATAGCCGTGCGGTGAAGAAAAACATCGTGAGGAAACCTGCATAATTATGTCTGAGAAGTAATTCAAGGACTTATGTATTGTGCCTGAGACGGCAATGGACTCGCCCTCTTGTCACGTTGGCCCTTAATCATATTCGATCAAATGTGGGTGTTACAACACTTCTGCTTTCCCCTTCGAGGACCCTTCTAGGATGGCGTGAGCATACTTATAGTGTCGTTTAGCCAGTATACCATATACGTATTTGATGTGCTCCCAAATAGAACCTATGCTTTCCTGTCACTCAATTCTGTGTTAATAATTTCTGATTTCGATGCTATTGAGTTAAGGCATCACAGAGTATATTTATTAGCAGTAAAAAACCGCTTAAAAGAGCAGTATGAAAAGACAACCCATTCGCTTTTCCTACACTGTGGCAGTAATGAGTTCTCAATCTGGCGCAATGAAACTCGTCACCGGGAGAAAGCTTGTAATTTCCATTCCACGATTGGAACTCGGCAGCGACACCTGCGACTGCGTTTGTCATACAACTGACAGATCCCCGCTTTTTGTGTAAACATCAAATATGTAAGGAATTATTCATCTGAACCGTTCGTGACGTTTTACGTCTGTGGTTTACGAGACTTTTGAGTGCTGTGCTGTTCGGCTCGACAAAGTAACTTGACCGCTATCCTGCTTCTACGGCCCCAACTCTAACAGTAAAACAGTAAAATAGGTTTTTATTATTCTAACAAACATCACAAAACACTTTTCTATTTAATCACCAGCCATTTTTTCGTTTCGTAAAACACTAGAGCATAAGATATCTGATGAGCACCAAGCTGAAGCTGTTATACTTTTTTTTTATGACTGTCCAATAGAATACGTGTGAAATAGGATGAGGCACTATTGCCAAGGAAATATTTGGCGATAATAAAAGAGCTTACTTCACATATTATTATTTGTATTCGGTAAAAACTAAATCATGTTTGAATAGGAACTACGGGCTTTCAGCGCATAGATTTACATTATTTTATTTATCTTGACGTTTCGATCAATCTGACTTGTGATAGTCAATAAATACAATACCTCAAAATAATACAATTACGGTGGCCGTAAGGCAATGGTTGGGATTAGCACAGGAGTGGGGAGGCAGACTTAAAAAGGACTTAGTAGATAAAATTATATACATAAAAAAAAATACTAATTAACAAACTGTCAAATAAAAACAATGCGCCTTAAAAGGTTCTACAATACAGCCCATACAATTAGGCAACACCAATAAAATTAAGTCATATTACTAAAGAGTTGCACGTTTTTCCTCAGAAACTCATTGCGTATTCATGGGCGGGCGTCCCGGGCACAAATATGTCGCTAACTAGCGCAATTATAGCGGAGCCTCGGAAGGGTTTCCCAGCTATTTCATGGGCTCACATCTGTCGGTGGTGAAATATTGTTTATGTGAGATGACTATTGTTTTATATTAGGTATCTACCTAACAGATTTTTATATTAACTACTGGGTTTTAGCCTCCACTTCATCAGCAGAAATTCAAATTATGAATATCTTCATTTGATTAGACTTTTAGCAAAGTACTTTCACATCGTCAGGACGATATTATTATACAGGATTATACATGCTACCGCTGGGTTCGGAAGGTAAATTTTTCGATGAGGACCCGGGAAGAAACTCACTAATTACTATTTACAAGATTTTTTTTAAATACAATTTTTAGTAATACTAAATACATACATACATATGCATAGGCCCCGCTGGGTTTCGAACTTGCGTCGCTTGCATAGCAGGTGACTGCTCTAACCCCGAGGCCACCACGGCTCTAAATATTATAAGGCCATAGACACAGTTCAGGTAAATCTTTTTCTATTCCTAATTTCGTATGTTTAAATTTTTTTTCTAAAAAATCGCCTTCTGAATCGGAAAAATCAAATTGTGTGAAATAAATTACTAACTTTTGAAGTTGGTGCAGGACACTGAGTTTGTTGCTATAGTTGGCACCAACTTCAAAAGTGAGTTCTCCTTTTTTTGAAGTCAGTTAAATATAACGTAAGTTACTTCGCCCGATAATTACTTTCGAATATGTAAATCCCACATCTGCTGACAACGTGACAGCACATTTTCCCAAAAATAATTATGCACTATTATATATATCCAGCCTTTTTAACAATATCATGAAATACTATTAAACAAAGCATTCGATTGCTCATTATTCCTATTGTTATCATGAAGGGATTTAAAAGCTATTGAAATTACTGGACATAAATAACTAACATTATCCTCTTATATTTCCCCTGTCAAAAAACATAGATGTGTCTACATGATTGTGCCACGTGTTCCGTTGTTAAGCTCTACTTGTTCAGAAACAAAAATTGCATTGTTTCCGAAATTCCTTAACATACTTTCACCCTATGATTACCATCAAAATGTAATGTAATAAAACGCACTAATTATCAACTGCGAGTCACAGCGAACGTAAATATTAACATTTATTACCAAATTAACAAGTTAATTCCGCAAACAATGCCATTCGGATCCATAATGACTTTAGTAATTGAAGAACTTCGTGTATTAAAGCTTGTAAATATGGTGGAAAGTGTAGAAAACAACAGAAATGGACTCTGGACTATCGTTGCCCCTTTCGCCTGAGGCCAAACTCCGCTAGGTAATCCGCTCAATAATAAATGAGACGACCTAACTTCGCGCCTGCACCGACACTCTAGCATTTCACGTGGAAAAACTTTGAAATGATCCCATCTCAACTATACCTCCAGTCAAAAAACAACTTTAAAGTTATACTTTAAAGTAGTGGTTGGTGTGGCAAAGTGAAGAGGTGAGGCTTCGAGCCATACATTTCACTGAATTAGACATGTGTTAAAAGCTTAATGCACTTATTAGGTAACAGCTAGAGTTGCGCGCTGCAGGTGACTACACTTCGGTGCTCAAATTAATTTCAAATAATAATTCTCTCCTAGCGAATATCGGTAACAGCGGCTAATCTCAACGAGGATCAGTCAACTGCGCAGGAGATATTATAATGCACAAGTGTGTGCACAAACACAGGTGCACTCTTTATTCCCTCACTCTCATAGTCCGATGGGAGGCAATCCGAAACGACCGGAGAGAGATCAGGCGGAGGACCAACGGTGCAACGTGCGCCCCGAGGCACGGGGGTGGAAACACCACCAACTTCCAAACTCCGGGCATATTATTGTGAATTTATAACCCGACCTGGAAATCAAACCCAGGACCTCGTGACTGGCAAATTTGCTAACCACTAGACCAACGAGACAGTTTCATTTTCAATAATACCAGTAGAGAGACCCGGTTTGGGTAGGGTCTGAACAACGACGCGGGCGAAATTTACCCACAATATGGTGCCACATCTCTTCATCAGTCAGGTCACACAATCCTTAGATCTGCTATCTTTTTCTGACTACAAAATTTAGCCAGTTATGTTTAAGTCACATGCAGTAGGGGGCGAACTTATAGCCACTTATCCGGCACTAATCAAAACTCTGCTGCTACGGGGAAATTACTGATGGAAAACTCAATAATACTTCCTTAGGAGGCCACGTGTTTTCATGATTAATAATAATAATGAATTAATATTATTATGTTCAATCCAAACCGCAGTCTCTCAAAGTAAATCACATTAATACGGGAGATACCGACATGTAGAGGTCTATATTGCAACCTTTTGAAGCGAGCCACTGCCCTCTCTCTTCTAGGCGGGCCTTTCATAATTATTCACGGAAACTCGTTATAATTTGAAGCGCTTACTAATTAGACGGGTCGGTCCCGTATTATGTTGTAATGCACGCCGAACATTGTACGCATTACGTATTACATGGGTTTTGCTGTGTAGGTGTGCGGCTTCATTTTGATGTTTGCTCTTACATGTTTTTGTGAATGTGCTTAAAAATAAATATAAGATATAATGACGTGTGTCCTCATGTGTGATGTCAAATATAAATTTTGTACTATTTTGTTCAATGAGTTATTTTGTAAGGTTTGAAATATAAAATTATTAAAATTATTTGTCTATTTGCTTGATATTCAGGAATTTGCCGTAAAAAATACTTACGCCTGTATTCCCCGATGGGGTAGGTCGTTGTAATAACAACACCCACTTTCACCGTAGAATAAGTGACTATTACTTATTTAAATAAACACGAATATAACATTGACCCTTAACTTATCCCTATATCAAATCCAAATCGATACCTAAGAAGCAAGACCAACAGAGGAACGCTAAAGGTCCCACAAACACAAACAATATTGATACAGGGAACAATAACCCGGCTTATGTTAGATTAAGCGGGCTTCGTATGACTGCCTACAATTACGTGTTAGGACCTATTTGAGTTCCGTTTAAGTTAAATGTAAATATTTGATTAGAGACCGTAAGGACAGAGTGTTACGGATGATTTTAAATGTACCTACGTTTATGGGGAATTAATGTGGCCGTTTACTTAGAAAAGTTGAATAACCTTCAGATTTTGCCCATCTTTCTAAACATTAGTGAAGGTTTTGTTTTCTTATTAATATTTATTTTTCACTAATATTATATGTATAATATAATAGCTCAACTATATTATATACAAGGAACAGTACATACAACAAATTACAAGTAGAAAACTTGACCCAAATCGGTGTCTCTCGGGATCGTGCCAAGAAGGCTGGCAGCATTGCCACGTTGAATAGCAATGCTGATTCTCTGAGCAAGAAAAGCCTCAGACGCTTTCCACGAGAAGCTTCTACCAGACGACGTGCAACCTCTTTGAAAAGTTGATGAGCATCCGGACCCCAAGGCCCAAGAGTTTGTGCCAGAAAATATGTATTCTTGACTATTTGTAAAAATATTAATAAATATGCTCACGCCATCTCAGAAGGGTCCTCGAAGGGGTAAGGAGAAGTGTTGTAACAACAACACCCACATTTCACCGAATACGATCAAGTGCCAACGTGACAGAGGGTGAGTCCATCGCCGTCTCAGGCACTATACATACGTCTTTGAGTTACTTCTCAGACATGTGCAGGTTTCATCACGATGTTTTCCTTCACCGTAACTGCTGGCAACTCCAACCCCAAAGCCACCACGGCTCTACTTGTATCTTGACTATTAGTATTTATATTAGTATCGTTTACGATCTGAAATCTACCAACATTTCTGACCTCAGTCATGTTTTATCTAATCTCCATTGTTTCTACTCTCGTCTAAGTGCGTTACTTAGTAATTGAGGTGGAAATGAATAAATACATGAGCTAAAAAGGGGAAGGCAAATTAGCACAAATGTTTGAAATTCCGATGTGCTTATGTATGAAATGGCATTCTCTCACTCATTGTGGTCCAAACTAAAGGGATAGCGGTTTTTTTTGTTTATTAACTTTTATTGTCTTTATGATAATTTAAATACATTGTTTATATAGAAAAAAAATTTTTATTGAAAGATACTCGTCGGTCGACAGAACAAACAGGAAAGCAGCCCGAGAAAAAATGTTTTTAAAAAATTTGGACGTCCACACTGATACCTCACTTTTAGTTATCTGTCTTATACTGTATATCTGATGTATCTACAAAAATTATTTAAACAGGTATTGAATTTAAAAATCGTTTAAGTTGACCTCTTAAAATAAAGTATTGAGTTTAAATAAATGGAAATTACGTCGCTGTAGAAGGCAATTACTGTAACCATTCGATCACCACGACTCCCATAGTGTTAAGTAATTAAAAATAAAAAATATAGGACTATTCACCACAGCACCGCCATTACGTCAAAGCTCACACCGCACCGAGCAAACGTCATACCTTAATGCCTATTCTTGAAGATGACAATATAATTTACATAAGCCAGGCTCAGTGCGACAAGGCGCTTAAGTAATGAACTCAGTTACACCGGCGCCGTTTCCTGAATTATGTATTATTTCGGTGTAACATGTGATTACAGGAATCCAAGCCGACCGACAGGTCACGAGATGTAATAATCTTCCGTCACAGTCTATTCCAAAGTGCTATTAACTAGAAAGAGTGTATAGAGAGATAATAACATTGATTTATCTAGCAGACCCCCATCATAGCTCCATAGCTAATGGTAGTGTTTTTCAACTTGTTTTCTGAGAGACCGCTTTTTTACCCGACTTCACGATGCACAAGAGGGTTCTTTGGGTTGTATACTCACTATGACCGTTTAAGCAGCACATATTTAGAACTTGTTAGCTTTGACAATTAATTTTACGGTACAAAAATGAAACTTCAAGGCTCAGAAGCCATCATCTCCTGGGCATTACGTATATGCATTCAAGCTTGATTCAACCCGATGTGACTGATCACCTGATTTTTATACGAAGCGAATGCTTCTGGTTAATAGTTATTAGACGACAGTCTAGAGTCATCATCATCGTCCCTGGCCTTATCCCATACATTGTTGGGGTCGGCACTTGATTCAACCCGATGCAGCTGAACACCTGATTTTTTATACGAAGCGACTGCCATCTGACCTTCGCAACCCCTTTTTACGAGGAAAATCTGTGATCTGGGTTAAACCAGTTGTCAGACTATTTTAGGCCTCCGACTGACCTGTAACGATTGCCAAAGATGATAAAATGGCAACCGGGACAGCTTATCGTGCTCTCCGAGGCACGGAGGAAACTCGGGCGGACACCCATCCAATTACTGGCTAGGGCTAGGGTTGCTTAACTTCACTGATCGGATGATATGCGCAATAGCAACTGTGCCCCGAGCTCCTCCGAGACGACAGTCTAGAGTCACGTCCACTAAATAACTTTGGCATACAGTGAATAAATGATGAATATGCAAATTAAAAGCTTAACCTCCAATTGTTCATCTCTTGGTCCAAACCAAGAAAAAATGTGAATGACAAATTACAACAAGTTAAAGTTAGAAACGAAACCAATTTCCGATTGAATTGAGTCGGATTGTAAACGGAGCGGCCATTTCTCATCGGTGCCTTGATTGCGCGGGTCGTGCGCACCTGAGAGCCGAGAAAAATATGAGTCCACTAATGAAACGGTAAGTAGGATTTACATCTGTCGCCTTGCTGATTGATGTTTCGAATTCATACCTCCGAGACAACTTGTAATGAGTTTTTCTCGCTTTAAATTGTATTTTTGCTAAATTGTCTTTTATAAGTATACCGCTGTGGCTATTTTACTCAGGATCTTATTTTCAATAATAAAAGTTTGGTGGAGAGCCGTGATGGCAGAGGGATTTGTGCAATTGCCTGCTACGCAAGCGAGGCAAGTACAAATCCCAGTGGACTGTAATAATTAGTTTTTCTAAAAACTTGGGTGCAGTAATTTCACCTCAAGTGCTTAACGTCCGTGAGGAAGCCCGCATATGTTTAAAAAGTAATCCAAAGATTTATGGTGCCAGGGACGGCGATGGACTCACCCCCTGTCACGTTGGCACTTAAACATATTCAGTGAAATGTGGGTATTGTTGCTACAGCACCTCTGCTTACTGCAATACCCGGGGTATTGCAGTAAGCAGAGGTGCTGTAGGTGCATGAATATCTCTCAGATAAAGCATAATAATGATTGGTTTGAGCGTTTTAAGCTGCTTAAATGAGAAGAATATACATAAGAAACAGAATACAATTTATTTCGTAAAGTGGGTTGAAGCAAAATATTGTCAATAATTTAAATTAGCGGCCATAAGCCACGGATCCGGGTGTTAGAGGGAGGCTTCTGCATAATTAGAGGGAACAATGTTGTGATAATGAATACAGATGTCTGTTGAGTTGTTCCGCCTGAAATATTGCTGGGTTACGTTTTAATTTGATTGGTTTATTGTATATAACAAGGAATTCAAAGTCCTTCCTTTTCAAACACTAAAAGCATTATTAGCTTCGCGTTGTCTAGTTGTGAGAATGATATACATAAGAGTACATTACCCAACTAAGAAATTATGGTTGGCGGATAAGGATTTAAACTCTTCCTCCGAAAACGAACGAAAATCATATCTAGTTTCAGTATTGCTTGGTTTTTATCTTAAATTTTCGTTCTCTCAGTAATTTTTCAAGTAGATGAGATTTTTTTCTAGAGTAATCTTAGATCGAATAAGAATCGGGGTAGAACCTTTGCGAACTATCAGCCAAAGTTAGGTTTTCGGAGAAAGCGAGACTGCAGCCCAGTCTTTACGAAATAGAAGATTTTATCTGAAGCTTATTCTATAGCTACGTTCTTTGATCATCTAGATTTTGACACACCGATTAATACGTTACTTCACAAATGAAAGAATTAAGTTAATCTATTAAACTGGAAGGCATAAAACCTTCTTAATATTGTTTTTTATAGTACATACATACATATGCTCACGCCTGTATTCCCCGAAGGGGTAGGCAGAGGTGTTGTTATCACAACACCCACTTTTCACCGAAGATAATTAAGTGCCAACGTGACTCATCATCAGTCTATCGCCGTCTCAGGCACTATACATACGTCTTTGAATTACTTCTGAGAAATATGCAGGTTTCCTCACTATGTTTTCCTTCACCGTAAAGCACGTGGTGTGAAATCACTGTACATAAGTTTTTTTAAAAACTCATTGGTACAGGTCCCGCTTTTTTTATAGCTTCATCGTTAAACGGTTATATAATAGAAGAGACAGATTCGACCCACGAATCTCTCGGGTGTCGTGAGGGTCGTTTATTGCGATTATGTTGCCATCTTCTCCCGGCTGTATTAACCCTAGAAAACAAATAAATATGGAAATTCAGACTGACGCTTACACGCTCCGAGCATTTTTAATAAAATGTCTAGACTTGTAAATTTGCAACGTTTTATAAATGAGACGCTTCAATAGGTATATACAACCATATGGACATACACATTCCTTTATAGTAAGCAGAGTAATGTTCTAAAATACTTTCTTTAATATACCTTGTCTAAGACTTCACATATTCAATAGAATCCGTTCATGCAATACATAAACAACTTTCGGACTTTACGCGGTTTCACCCACGTAGTACCTGTTCCCGTGGGATTATGGGGACAAATATAGCTAATATTAATCAGTGATCATGTAGCATTTTAATGGTGGAATCATTTTTAAAATCGGTGCAGTACTTTTTGAGCTAATTCTTTACAAACATACATACAAACCATTCCCCTTTAGAATATGAGTATGGAAAACTACCTTAAAATTAAACCTGCACACGTCCGAAATGAAATCCAACGCCGCACAAACAGGTCATTTCGTATATCTTCCAGTTCAACCTAAATTGATATCGAACCTAACCTTAAGCTTTTATGGAACCACATACTGACGCCTGTAATACATTTTACTAGACAAAGTAGCATTATCTCGCGCTTGCGCCAATAGAAACGATAGAAAATGTATGGGAACGACATAAATCAATCACGTGTCATTCCCATACATTTTGTATAATTTCTAATAGAGAAGCGCTAGGGTATGTTTAAGTCCCATGTAATAAGGAGCCAAACATAACATAGGAGTAACATAGTCTAATTTTACTTATAATAAATTACGATCAAAAATGTCTACGCGGGTAAAACTGCGGGACACAGCTAAACAGCTTAGGTTTAATACAACTCACATGATAAAATATGTATTTTCAAACAGTTCTGCATTCATAACTCAATTTATCCACAGGTGTGAGTCCTTTTTGCATAACTACGATTATTTATGGATCTTCTAGAACTTCATTTTAACCGTCAATTAACGAAGAACAATATTTTGTCAAAGCTTGTTCCTGTCATCAAAAGATACCGGCAAAAAACCAACTGCAACCCTTTTGAAAATCGAGGAATAGTCGTGCAATCTTTTTATGTAACCGGATTTAAATTTTATGCAAACGCATTAAGGCTTGTTTTAAACTGGAGTCTGGCAGTGGTGTTAAAACAGCGTTTTACATGTAAAAATAAAAATGTTCGTGTTTTATCTAAAGCGCAATGAATGGCAAATGCACAGTTGGATTATTGTAACTGTGAGATAACTTTCAACTTGAATTTGATTGTGTGGAAATCCCTACCTAGATATCTATTTTGGTTTGAATTGTAAAAGTGTCTGTATATATTTTTTTCACCACTGAATTATTGTAGGTATAAAAATAGATATACCTTGAACCATGAACACAAAAGTAAGTTATTATTTCGCAAATTACAAAAGAAGAGTCACAGACAAACATTAGCAAGAATTTATATAAATCTAATTTATAGCTCTTGTAACTGAAGAAGGTATGTGAAGAGATTTTTGAATGTATGTATAACGATACAAATATGTTAGAACCACGTCATCAGGCATTTAACAAACAGTGCTGCCTACCCCCGTGGGATACAGTCGTAACAATTATTATATAATTTACTATGTGAATGTATCTAATAATAAATTAGGCTGCAGTGAAAATGCGGTTTATCACATTTGGTTAATGCTATTAGCGGTCCGTTTGTTTTGTCAGCTTAAATACTATCCGACGAGAATTAGATTTGAAACTATAATACTACGAGGAATTCTAAAAGCATTAGATAATGAACTCAATCATTGTATAATGCTCTCAGGGGCCTTACCATGAGCTCTTATGGCCATTATAGTTTTACTCTTATTATGAGACAGATGTATTTGATGTGTATACATCTGTCACTCTCACACAGTTGAAATATCATTGCAATAAGAGCTCATGGGCCCTAGGTAGCCTCTTTTACTGGAAAGTACACATGACACTTTTGGGGGCCAATCATAATAAATGAAGAACTCCTCAGTTTTGACATTTTACGGTACCAAAATGAAACGTCAAAGCTCAGAAGCTCTTAATACGTTGTGCTCGAACGATCATAGTTGACACCCAGACGGTCAGCTCCAAACAGGAAATCCTCTTTAAATGTGAACATATAGTATGACTTCATAGTAATAAATATTTACCCAAAACACTTAGGTTTACATAGCGTTAATATTAGTAAAAATTAATCCGACGAACACAAAAATGTTAATTTGAATATTCAAATTGTTAGCCGCAATCTTATGAATAGACCGTCCGAGGTCCCATAAATAACCGCTAAGACCTCCCATGGTTATCTTTACAGCACCGTGTTGTTATAAAGTAGCGTAAATTTTATTTTATTGCTTTATACTTAAGGGCCTGACACACTGAAAATATCAGCATCTTAAACAAATACTAAAATCTTATCACAGTAAAAATGTATTATTAAGATTCTTAAAATAAGTGATATCGTTAAATTCAGTTTGAAACATATAATAAAAAATACTTAATAGGTAGGTGGCTTCACGAAATATAAGCGATCAGCGAAAAGGTGGGGGTAACTGCGCAGGCATTTTATTCGTGTCGACAGAGACTCATAAATTGACTCAAGGTTAGCGATCATAACCAATGACGGCATGTATAATATATTGACATTAATTTATAAATCATCTGCTAGGTATATTAAAATCAACGCCTGAGATAGTCCTTCATCTAAGCTTAGTTCCACTTCAATACAATACAATTCAATTTCGTACTTACCAACAGAGGACAGCAAAACTTTTATTTTTATTTATTCTTACTATCTTTGGCAATCGTTGCAGGTCAGTCGAAGGCCAAAGAGTCTTGCAGCTAGTTTAACCCAGATTACCGATTCCTTGTAAAGGGGGTAGTCAACGCCGTGGCGATCCCAACAATGTGTGGTATAAGGCCAGGGAGACGATGATGATTTGTTTTTCAAATAAGTATTTCTTTTGTTTCTCATTTTGAGTTACAGATTTCAAAAGGGCTATGTCCTTCCCTTTTTTAGGCCGAGTTTGGTCTAGCCTCTCTTAGCTTCATAGTCCGCCAGCCATTGATCACAGATAGGACTATCCAGCAGGCTGGTCAATAGTAGAGAAGAGCTTTTAAAATTTTATAATATTTTTGTAAAGAGTAATTACTGAGTTTCTTGCAAGGTTCTTCTCAGTAAAAGCAACCTTCCGAACCTGGCGGTAGCATGTATAATCCTGTATAATTATGTCATTCTGACGATTTGAAATAGTTTGTTAAAAGTCTAATCGAATAAAGATATTTTTGGGTGCGAGTTTGACTTTGACTCTACGTTCATGAGAATACCACCTTATACAAATTTAGCACTTGCACCCTCATGGGCCAAGCAATGAAAACATCGGATAAGATAACGTTATGAAATGCCTTGTTAAAATTCGTCCGGAGTCTTCAGAGTAACATTTTTTACTTACTTTTTGTCGCTATACTTTTTTTTGCGTGAAATAAATTTCCCTTGCATACACCTTGTTAAGTTTAAGATTTGTCGTTTGCCTTTCTGGCTAATTTTGCAGCTTTTCGGCTACACGTTTAATTCAATCTTACTGACTCGGATGAAAATGTTTTTTACTATTTCACCAGGAACCCATCGTCAGAATGACATGATTATAAATGTTCCCAATGGGTCTGGAAGGTTGCTTTTACTGAGAATCTGGTAATATGCTCAGCAATTACTCTATTCAAAGTAAATAAAGCTGAAGAGTTTGTTTCTATGTTTGCTTGAACGCGTTTATCTCAGAAACGAATGCTCCGATTTGAAAAAATCTTCTGTTTTCGATAGTCCTTTTATTGACGTTAAAGTTAGCGATAGCCGAGTTTCTATTCCACACGGACGCTAGCAGAAGCTAGTGAAAACATAAATATATGACCATGGACATAGTTTCAATGCTTTCAAAAATGTGCCTGCCCACAGACTGCCTATGCACTCAGATGGCAGTATATTGATCCCATGCAAATCTTCGCTTACGACAAGGCAATGATCTATGACGGCGATTTTAAGAAAACTCGCACTAAGCATTGAGATTTCAATAAAACTACATATATCTACATAGCTAGTTTATAAATAAAGGCTCAATATGACCAGCCCCCACAAGCAGAACTTAGGGCCTAGCAATTGCCATCGCAGTTACACTGTGTAACAGTGGCAAACTTATACACGTCATATACATCTGTCTCAGCTCAGAGTTCATGGCAATAAGAGGTCATGGTACTGTTTCACAAGTATGACGTAAATGCTATCGCCATCCTCAACCATTTAAGAGGAAAGCGAGTACCTAAATGATTATTCGGTACCGACAACATTTTCAGTATTTCTGCTAAAAATTCACAACTGGTCCCAAGAGGTGCCAAGTAAGAGCAAAAAATGATCGTGTCTGCCAAGTGCGGTGTAGACGCAGTGCTCTTGTATAATATTCATAAGCAGAGACAATGTGGAGTTGGGATATGGTCAGTGGTTGTGGTCTAATGGATAAGTGTGTGGCATAAAAATAAAATTAAAGGTCTGTCTTCTGTTTTCAGTGCATGATTTTCCACAAATTTAAGTTAATTAAATAATACCACCAGAGTAATTTATTTCATAATGTTTTTATTAATTTATTTAAATTAAGTTAAAGTAAAAACCTTGTATTATTATTATAAAACCTAACAAAAACTCAGTTTCCCGAAAATTATTTGTTTGAGTATTAAGATAAACACTTCCGCGGCAATCTTCTGCATTGTACCGCAAACTAGTTTAACTTTATTCTCATGAGCACAATTTATTATTTTTAAGGAAATTTATTTTTGACACAATGTGTGCTCTAAGATGTGAGAAAATACAAATATTTATTTTTTCTTCAAATATATTTCTTCTCAATTTGATGGCTGGATATAGCTGGATGTACCTATATGTACTGTGTGGGCAGTACTGTGTAGAAGTATTAATGCAATAACATTACATAAACAGAATGCGTGTCTGTCTATCGTACCCGGTCGGAGGAGACTGAGCTACCCGTCCCATACATTTAAATTCACTTTTCATATCATTCAATAGACATTGAAAACGAGGATGCTTTATTCAGTTAAGGTCGTCATTAGGGAATTATGAACGTCGAGGAATTAACCACCGGTTCGGAAACTAGTCTTCTAAGAAGAGACAAATTGTAATTAATGAGAAACGCTACAGAGTCGTTTCATCAATGAACTCAGTTCATCACTGGTCCCATTTTATCAACGGTTTCAAATCATCGATCTTTGATCCCTTTTCTCCACGACTTTAAAGAACATGAATTTAAAGAAGAGCATAATAAGTGTACTATGTAAGCTAGCATTTATAAATAGTTTCTCCTTGAAAAATATAAGCCACATATTATGCCAGGAACATAATCCAACACAAATACTGAAAGTCAAGCAAAACACAACAAGCCCTTAGAGGTTTGTAAGGGAGGTCAAAAGGTATCCTCTGTCAAATTATCCATCGAACTTATCAAATAAACTATCACTTATCGTGATTGGCTGTTAGGAAGATTGCCGACCACTTGGGCTTTAGGAGATTGAAGTTTTTTGAAACATTCTACACTATCACAATGGTAGTAATCCATTTCGTATCGATAAAAAGAATTTCTGTAAGTATATTTAACTAAGTAACCTTTAAACATTCTTAAAATTCAAAGGAAACATGTCCAATTTCTCACTTGGCTTGTCTATATTGATTTCATTTTAAATAAGCTCAAGTGAAGTGATACTTCACCTCGATTTTAAAGGTAAAATAATTCACCGTGAAGAGCATACGTCTGAAGAGAAATTACAAAGACCTGTGTGCGTACAGTGTCTGAAAAGGCGACAGATTTAAAAACCTAATCGGATTATTCTATTCCATCAGCTTACATCATAGACGACTATTAATTATTGTTATTTTTACTTTATGTTTTTTAAATTAACAGTGGTCTCTGCCTACCCCCATGGGATACAGGCGTGAGCATATGTATGTATGTTTTTTAAATTAAATGTACATTACTAATAATTAATCAATCTGAGATTTTGTGTGAAATAAAATAAGTTATCTTCCAAATGTAATTTTTATTTATAGTCATACAAAAATCGTCACGAGATCAAAGATACAACGATGAGCATTAATTAATACCGTTCATGTTTTTAGAACGGTATTTGTCATAAATATTTTTCCATAGACCGTAGCTCGCTGGATTTGGCAGTGGCCCTACTTTTAAAACATTATTAATGTACATAAAATTCATATTTTCTCGATTACTGGGCAGCCATTTCACTGGAAGGTCAGTATCACCGTCCGGTGTAGGATTTCTGAAAACCAAACAATCAAATGAATACCTGTAACTTTTTAAATTATTTTATCACTCTATGATGAAAGGATTTTTTTTAAAAAGAATGTTCCGATTATCCACGTAGCTTGTCTGGTATGCTAGGCAATTTTAGTTTAGATTATAGTTATGTGTCTATACAAAGAACATGCATGATCAATAATCTATAGATAATAAATATTTTTTAATAGCTCACCCGTATTTAGCAAAGTTGGTGAACATTTTAGTCATCCAATCAATCATGAGCTGATCTTCGTGTTTGATTCTATAAGGCCATACGAGTGCATTGAATAAATACAAGATGTCGTCTCCGTGACACGCTCCAGGCTCGTCTGTGAACCCCGTGTGACGTTTAACCATGTTCCTCCCACCGTCATATTGGAAATAATAATTATAAATAGGTGCATCTACGTTATTTAACAGCAGTTCGGATTCAAATATCACAGGTATTTCAAAGAACAAATCTCCCTGAAGTTTTGACAAGTTAATTTGAGTCTTATTACTTACAGACTCAGTTCCAAAATAGAACTTTCTTACTTCATTTTCGACTTTCTTCTTCTCGTCTTCAGAATTGAATGTCAAGTCACTTGCCAACATGCTGCGGGTGTTCCATTCTTCAAGTGTTGCTTCAGTTTCTTCTGATATAATAAAAAGACCTTCTCTATCAGTAGTGCCGTATATAACTGATATGTTTTTAGGATTGTTTGTTAATAAATTATACGGAAGCTCTGTTAAAATAGCTTCTTCGTTTGGAATTTCCTTCTCAACACATGGTAATAACATAAGATCTTCTAACAAAAGTCTTGTAATAGGGTGTTTGTCTACATACGCTGCTAATTCTTCATAAGGCAATTTTGATAGGAATTTATATATCTCCAATGGCTCTTTAGCACTATATCCTAATTCTTTAGCAACAACACGAGCTATTTGTAAGGGATTTTGGTTGATAGCCCAATTTGTCAACCCTGATCCACTCTGAACTATAGCTCTATGGATTAACCCCTCTGTTGTTTTAGATGCTAATAGCAATGAAACAGACGCGGCTCCAGCACTTTCACCAAACAGTGTAATATTATCTGGGTCTCCACCAAAAGCAGCAATGTTGTTCTTGACCCACCTCAACGCGGCGAGTTGGTCTTTAAGTCCAGCATTGCCCGGAGCTTCTTTGATTCCTAGACAGAGGAATCCGAATGCGCCTAGTCTGTAGTTAAATGTAACTAGTATAACGTCGTGTTTTACTATAAAATCTGCTCCATACATCAGTTTTCCGCCATTGCCAACAACAAAAGCTCCACCATGGATATATACCATAACTGGGAGTGGTGATTTAGCTTTAGCTGAAACGTAAACGTTGATTTTTAAACAGTCTTCCTCGCCCATCACTCTTCCGTTCGCCCATTGAGCACATTGGTAATGTTCATCCACTGCCTTGAAAACGCCTGCCCATGTTGGGGGTGGCAATGGAGCCTGGAATAAAAATAGAAGTATGTACTTATTTTTTGATTATTAATGCTTAGATACACATTTGCACACATACAAATCATATGTTGTTACACATGAACAAAAACACAATTAATTATAAACCGTTTTATTGCTTAATGCCGAAATGTTTGGATAAGTCAGTGCATTGAATAAATCTAAGATATTATAAAATTATGGCAAAGAAAGCTAAAACTAACCTGAAACCGGTAAAATCGTACGGTTGGGGCATAAGGTATTCCATCGTATTAAAAAAAGGAGTCATCAGTATTTATTTTAGCACTCAGAATGCCTAGCTGTATTCTTAGTTCTGGTGCTCATAGATCTACCAAATTGATTGTAGATAGAGTAAACGAGATCAAATTCTTTTTCATTTCATATATTTATGTCATCGCAATCTTCATTCTACTATTTGATTTTTAGGTTAAGAGTTGGAAATATAATGTTCAAACACATCGATAGTACTATCTTATCTGCCAGTGCAAGATGTATTAGGTACGGTTCATATAAAACCGTTTGTTTACTGACAAATCATTGAACTTGACTTTAGTAAAATCGTTTGACACACAATTTATCTCATAGCAATATTATTCTTCTTGAAATTATAGGTTTTAATTAGAATAAAAACAAGAAGTAAAAATAAATTCATTTTTATTTACTTTTGTTTAAATAACGATATTTGCTATAAATATTCTTCCACAGGGCGTAATTTTGTGGTTTTGGTACGGAACCTAATTTTAAATCTTCGTTTATGTATAGTATGTTTAAGTTATCCTTCGCACTTGGTTGCCAATTTATTGGAAGGCCGCTGTTTATCGGTGTGGGGTTTCTAAAAAAATTTCCTTATTAGAAATGAATGTTACGAACAGTCAAACAAATTTACGAAAAGTTAACTATAGTACATACCCATATTTAGCAAAATTAGTCCACATCTCAGTCATCAAATTAATTATCTCGAGATCTCTCTTCCACATTGGAAAAGGCCAAATGTGTGAATTGAATAAATAAGCAATGTCATCTGCGTGACACGCACCGCTTTCAAACCAATACCCTGAATGAAACTTAACCATGTTTCTACCACCGTCGTATTGGAAATAGTATTGAAATACCGGCTCCTGAGACTTACTTAAATAAATCTCCGTTTCCAACATTGCTGGAACTTCAAAATATAGATCTCCTACAAGATTTGATAGATTCATTATAGTTCTCTTACTAACGCGTTCATTCTTAAAATAAAACTCCTTTACTTCCTTCTCTGCTTGCTGATGTTCATCTTTAGAATTGAATTGAATATCAGATGTAATAAAATTGCGATGGTTCCACTCTTCAAGCGTCTTGTCATCTTCTGAAGATATAATGTACAGGCCTTCTCTATCAGTACTTCCGTACATTACTGGCAAATCCTTGGCCTTCTTAACTATCAAGTTGTATGGTAAATCGGTTATAATAGCTTCTTCACTTGGTATATGTTCCTCAACACACGGTAATAACATTAGATTGTCCAATAATAGCCTCGTAGTAGGATACTTTTCTAAGTACACCAACAGATCTTTGTATGGCAACTTCGACAAAACATTATAAATTTCTTGCGGCTCTTCAATATCATAACCTAGTTCTTTAACTACAACCCGAGCTATTTCTAAAGGATTTTGATTAATAGCCCAATGAGACAAACCTGAGCCACTCATTACAATAGCTCTGTGGAACAAATCAACAGTAGTATCAGATATCAGAAGCAATGAAACTGATGTAGCGCCCGCACTTTCACCAAATAATGTGATGTTATCTGGATCACCTCCAAACGCCGCTATGTTTTTCTTAACCCACCTCAAAGCTGCCAATTGGTCTTTTAGTCCAGCATTGCCGGGAGCCTCCTCGATTCCTAGGCAAAGGAACCCAAATATGTTAAGTCTATAATTGAACGTGACCAGAATAACGTCCTGTTTTACCAAAAAGTCTGGACCATACATTAGCTTGCCACCACTTCCGAAAACAAATGCTCCTCCGTGTATGTAGACCATTACTGGCAATGGACGCTTAGGTCTAACTGGGACATAAACGTTAATTTTCAAACAATCTTCTTCACCAATGATACCGACTACCGATGATTGTGGACAATGATAATACTCTTCCACTGCTTTGTAAACCCCTGACCAGTTTAGTGGAGGTAAAGGTGCCTGAAATTTGTGATATAACAATGTCTGTTCTCTCAAACAAATTAATCTCCATTTGATATTGAACCGAATTCAAAAGAAAAGGAGTTCTATTTCAACGTGTAGGTATAATTTTTAGCCATACATACGTCTATAATTTTATCAGGGTGGTAGCCATTGATGCCATTTAATACTAGCGCAATTATTTCAGTGACATACTATCCCAAAAATGAACACAGGAGCCTTCTAATATCATTTACAATACTATGCTGAAATAACTTACTTACCTGGAATCGATTGAAGATGTTTGCAGTGGCATAAGGAATTCCAACGTATTCAAAAAACGACCCATCTACGCTTATTTTACCGCTTAAAACCCCTTGCGCGATTCTAACTTCATGTGCCGGTTGGTCCACTAAATTCATTGCAAATAGTGTAAACAAGGCCACATATTTATTGCACTTCATTTTGATGAAATCAACATTAAATTCCCAGCCGCCTATAACTGGTGTTTTAATAAAATAATGTTGAGTTATTCGATAATATTGGCGTAATCTAATCTATTGTGACCCAATCTGGAATTATTACTGAATTCTAACCTTGATAAATAGTATCTATAATGTTGTCAACATTAGCTGTCATATTTTAACAATTCGACTTTAATGATAATAACTGTTGCGTTACTAATAAAACTAACATTAATTTATTAAATGTAACCACATATCCACCATAATGTTGTAAGCACGATTTTTCCGACCTTAATTGATTAATAAAACGATCGCTTAAACGGAAAAAAGATCTAACAATTATATTGTATGAATCAAAAACAAATATTTCACCAATTAATTTATTTGTTTCCTACGATATTTCTCGTAAATGCCCTTCCATAATCGATATGCTTCAGGGTTTGGTATTGGACCCATTTTCAACTCGTCACCTATGTAAAGAAATTTCAGACTGTCTTTGGTGCTCTGCTCCCACCTCACTGGCAAATCACTTAATATAGGTGTGGGGTTGCTGAAACAAACAATATCAAAACATAATTACTGTGAGTTTTTGACTAACATTTTGAATACCTTATCTTTTCAGCAAAATACATACAACAGCTCATTAAATCATACATAAACACATCACATAGGTAACATATAAAAAATGTGATTGGAGTTGAAATGGTGCTCAAACTTAATTCTTTCTATACACTCAGAATATAAAACATTAGCAAAATGAACACACCTATATTTCGCGAAATTGGTCCACAAAGTAGTCATCCACTCGATCATCTTCCTGTCTCTGTAATTGATAGGGAAAGGCCACAGATTGCCTTTAAATAAATACAACACTTCATCCGCATGACATGCTCCCCTTTCTTCCTTAAATCCTGTCAAATATTTTAAGAAATTCCTGCCGCCTGCATAATTGAAGAAATAGTTATAAACTGGCGCATTAATCTTTTTCACTAAAATTTCGGACTCAATAAGGGCGGGAGCTTCAAAATATAACTGTGTGTTCAGGTCAGCCACCGTCATATGCGTCTCTAAACTTATGCTGTCATTTCCAAAGTAGAATTCCTTGGCTTCCTTAGATACTGCTGCTGCTTCTAATTCAGAAGGGAATTCTAAATCAGAAGCAAATATATATTTCTCATCTCTTTCCTTTAGTGTATCAGCTGTGTCTTTGACTAGTAAAAATAAGCCTTCTTTGCTCGTTGTACCGTATATCACAGGTATGTTTTTAGGATTTTTAGTAAATAAATTGTACGGCAAGTCTTTAATTACTGCTTCTTCATCTTCAATATCGTTCTCAACACACGGCATGTGTAATAACTGTGTGTCAAAGTACATACCTATTGGTTTTGTAGGTTGCGACGTAATGAGATCTTTGTAAGATATCTTAGTGAATATATCGTATATTTCATGAGGGTTTTCAGTGTTGTAGCCGAGGTCTTTAGCAACTAGGCTTGCTACCCACACTGGGTGTCTGTTGGTAGACCAACTAGATACAGAAGATCCACTCTGTACAATTGCTTTATGGAATAAGCCATCAGTCACTTCACTAGCTAGTAGGACGGAAACAGAAGTAGCTCCAGCACTTTGACCGAACAGTGTTATATTATCAGGATCACCACCAAATGCAGCTATATTTTTCTTAACCCATTTTAACGCTGCAATTTGATCTTTCAAGCCAGCATTTCCCGGCGCTTCCTTGATACCCAAACAAAGGAACCCAAGGGCACCTAATCTGTAGTTGAACGTAACTAGTATTACGTCACGATTTACTAAAAAATCTGGGGCGTATAATAGTTTCCCCCCACTTCCTATAGCAAATGCTCCTCCGTGGATGTAGACCATGACAGGGAATGTTCTGTTGTGATGAGCTGGTACATAGACGTTGATTTTTAGGCAGTCTTCAGAGCCAATGACTCCGACTGGTGAGTTTTGGGGACATTGATATATTTCATCCACTGCTTTGAAAACCCCCTCCCAAGACGGAGGTAGTAGTGGTGCCTGCGAATTTTAATATTGTGTGTTAAATATATCTTCACACTTTTCAACGAGAATTCCAGAGGGGAAAGCACCAATCATTTTAATGAACATTCTCTGGATTTAGATTTATTTTAAAGTGACGTTCTTAATTGACAACAAGTAGGTATAATTATTACATACAAAAATAATACTTTAAGAAATTAAGTATTAGAAATCATACGGCATTTGTGTAACCGGTAATAAAAACAATCTGGTAATAATACAAGTATATACATACTTGTAAGTCTGACATTGAGTAAAGACAGTCAATATAAAGTAGTCAATATAATTATTGATTGATAACACACAATATGATTATCGAACACAAAGAAAATAAATTTTGCGTATATACTGAAAGGAAAATACATATATTATTATATAACTTGTATCCTTATACGGTAATCCTTACTTGTATGTACGGTTAGTTTGATAGCTTAGTGAAAATGCGCTGGAGCTGCGAGGTTCCTACCCAGGTCGAACAAAATATTACTATATCACTATATATATTATATTTGGGTCTGTTACATCAAACCACAAGGGGCTTGTGAATGGTCGTTAAGATAATACTTAATGAAGTTAATTTAATTGATAATTACTCTTAGTGTTAATTAAGAGTCATTGAGTAGAAATTATTTAGTAAAAGATTCTAACAACAGTAAGGTATAATTTTGAAATAAAGGATTTACAGAAACTTAAAGTTTGAATTTACACATCATAATTATAAAGACACAAAGTTTCTACAAAAACCGGACAAAAACCTAAAAATAAACAATTACCTTGAACCTCGTACTACTATTGCTCGTAGCGTATGGTATGCCGACGTATTCAAAAAACGACCCATCACTGCTTATTTTACCGCTCAAAGTCCCTTGCGCGATCCTCACTTCGGGCGCCGGCTGATCGACTAAGTTTATGGCGAATAGTGTAAACAGAACCAATTTCTTGCCGTACTTCATTTTTTATATAAATGCTTAAATATTTTCACATAGTAACATATATAACACACATTGTATCGTTTTTGAGAACAATAACATAAAAAGGATGTGTTTATACTTTGATTACGCGAGTGTTGCGTGCGCGCTCCGGCCTTCAACTGACTGACATTTACAGCATGACGCGTGGGTAAACGAGACAGATGTATAAGTTTTATTCGTAGTGTAAGAGAGATAAACAATGCCGTCTAATGACAGTGCTTTTGAGATAGTATGCAATGTTATTAGATAGCAAATATTCCCGAAATTATAGTTAAATGAATTATCAAGTATGCCGTAATGTATTATTTATTTTTTTCTTATACACTAAAGTTGTTACACTAACTTCTTAGTACAGCCACGTAATTATGTACCCCTATCACGGGTTTGCCACCGTTTTCGTAATCTATACTCGCTAGCGTCTCCGCCGTATATTTGTATGAGAACAGCGGCTCCCAGCGTGACGTGAAGAACTAAAATATCTCGTACAAATATTGCGAGTGACGCTAGCGAGTATAGATTACGAAAACGGAGGCAAACTCGTGACAGGGGTATGTAAGACTTAGTGACAAACTCGACGTCGAGTTTTCCCTCATACGAAATTAAACATTATCTTGTACGCATTATGTATCAATTTCCTATAGCTGAAACTGACACTCGATGTCGAGTTCGTCGCTGAGAAACTTGACAGACTAACGCTACTGACCAGTGGGATTCGTAGTCGGAACAAAATACTCGGCGGCCACAGCTGTAATTTATCGCCTGTTGAAAATATTCTGCCTTCAATTTCACAACGTCCATCGCGTTTTTCGAATATTTTTCTGCTGTTCGTCTTTTAAGAATATATTTCAGAAAGTGGTGTATAAATACAAGGAGCAATAAAGCCATTTAGCTGAAGATGTCCCCAGCAGACCAGTTTCCCTCCGCGTCTCATGTTCATGTCTAAAATTTATTTGAATAAATTACTCTAAAGGCGCTAACTGTTGAATTTTAACCCGCTCCCGCGCGTGCCGGGTCGCCGAGGCCACCCAACGACAAACACTGAATCTTAATTATTTTTTTTCTAATAATGAGAATATTTTTTATCATAATACAATTATAATGAAGGGTTAAACTTATTTTCTTTTTGACGATCGTCGACATCCGCAGGCTGAAAGATGGGCGACGCAAACTGGACTATGCTTTATTAACAATAGATAAATGTAAAAGAGCATTGTGGCATATTATTTACATATATACGTACACATTCTCACGCATGTATTCAGAGAGCCGAGATGGCCTTAGGGTTTGAGCAGTCGCATGCGACGTAAGTTCGAATCCCGGCGGGGCCAGTACCAATGAGTTTTCTAAAAACTTAATTAAAGTGGTATTACGGTGCTTTACGGTGAAGGAAAACATAGTGAGGAAACCTACATATGTCTGAGAAGTAATTCAAAGACATAATGTATAGTGCGTGACACGGCGATGGATGTCACGTTGGCAGTTATCATCTTGGGTGAAATGTGGGTGTTGTAATGTTGTTGTTATACACATCTGTCCCCCTTACACGGGAATACAGGCGGGAGCATATGCATGTATGTATGTATTCAGAGGTGTACTAATAGTACTATACTGTAAATCGGTCACTAATTCAAATTCCGGGATGATACTGGGAAATCACAGATGGACAAACCAACATTTTGTCTCAGGGATCGAGACAGGGCCTCGTAAGGCTGGCGATCACTAGTCTTATTTATTGGAGATCAATTCGACATAACGAAGAACTTAAGAAATAACGCATACATTAAGGCAAAACTTTTCGCTACTCTCAATAAATTAATGCAAAAGTATTAAGTCAGAACTCGGGAGTCGATTGGTCCTTGAAGTGATTCGAATCATTTACATCTCAGACGGTGAGTGAGCCAGCAATTACTGGAGACTTGTAACACTAATCGATAGAAGCCTTTAGACTACAGAGTGCCTATTGCGAGTTTTCTTTAAAACTCGCACAAGATCTCACAGAGTTACTGGATTCATTTTGATGGTAACGTTAGTAGCCATAGGAATATAGCCGTACCATGAGTGGGTTAGATCCAGAAATTGCGCTATTTGTCGATATATTTTTGTAGTCAGAGAAAAAAAAATTATGAAATATTATTAAGTATTATAGATAGATATGGAAATAGTGTATCATAAACATAGCCCATAAATTAAACATAAACCAGCGAGGCCTGTCCCTGTAAGTTTTTCTAAAAACTTACGTACAGTGATTTCACACCACGCGCTTTACGGTGAAGGAAACCTGCTTATATCTGAGAAGTAACTAAAGACGGCGATAGACTCACCATCTACGAATCCTAAATATTACATTTTATAGCAGAAGATAGGAAATAATTTTAGGTTTGACTTACTTTAACTTTAAGTAGGTATCAATTTCGTTTAACCTTGCAGTACGCACTGCGGATTTCGATTTAAAGATTCTTACCGAACAACACCGAATACAGTGTATTTGATTCGATATAATCTTATTTTCATATTCAGTACGTATTGTTACTCGTAGTCTAGAATGTAATTTTCCGAGAAAATTGAACTCCATTTGGTTATATTAAATAATTTATCAACACACATCGTCCTCTATATCTAAACTATGCGAAGCCTCGCGTTCGTATTTCTCCTGACCATTTTTAAGAACAGACATGATACAGTCAAAGATATGGTACTGGACAGAGATAAATGAAAAGAAATGCATCGGTTACACCGACAAGAATTATTACTCTTAAATTCATGACGATGACATAAGACAAGTTAAGGAAAAGGTGCCAGTCATGACGTTTAGGGAGGTCAAAGAGATGGCACTGGATATGGCAAAAGAAGTAGGTTATCAATTCGACTATATGTTTTTTTTTATGTTACCTCATAGTATACTAAACATCACAGGCCCAAAGCCTAAAATAGTCTGACAACTGGTTTAACCCAGATCACAGATTTTCCTCGTTAAAGGGGTTGCGATGGTCAGATGGCAGTCGCTTCATATAAAAAGTGGTCAGCCACAAGTGCCGACCCCAACAGTGTATGGGATAAGGCCAGGGAGATGATCATAGATAAAGATGTATGGATAAAACAAAAATGGTACCATCAAGCGTTCCATATGTAGTTACATTGTAGTGTTTGCGTCAAGCTGTCTATTTGCTTACCTTTTTCGAGCAGACAGCAATGCTCTGAGAGGTCCTCTCACGCGAGCTGAATGTCCGCCCGGCGGCGATTCGTCAACGTCACGTCTTCCGAGATAAAACGCCATTTTGTAATATCTCGGTAGATTTATGATGCCGCTGAGCTATCGCCACACACTTTACTCGATTATTTTACGCTACAACATCTGAAGGGTTTCAGTCATTATTCTAGTAAATCGCTTTTTTGGCCACTGAGGCGGTGCTGGTCTTGCCAAGGGCACATAATATCATGTTGAATACGAATTCATTAAATAGAATGTTTATTGAGACAAAAGAGTTTACTTAAGAGCCGTGGTGGCCTTGAGGTTTGAGCAGTCGCTTGCTACGCAAGCGGCGCAAGTTCAAATCCCAGCGGGGCCTGTACCGATGAGCTTTTCTAAAAAACTTATGTATAGTGATTTCACACCACGTGCTTTACGGTGAAGGAAAACATCGTGAGGAAACCTGCATATTTCTGAGAAGTAATTCAATGACGTATGTAAAGTGTCTAAGACGGCGATGGACTCACCATCTGTCACGTTGGCACTTAATCATCTTCGGTGAAAAGTGGGTGTAGTTATTACAACACCTCTGCCTACCCCTTCGCGGAATACAGGCGTGAGCATATGTATGTTTGAGTTTACTTCCTTAGCTTAGATTTAAAATTAAACTTTCAATTAAAATAAAGCAGCTGTTCAGTAAAAGCATATGAAAGATGCAGAAAAAAAATGCATCCGGTTCTCACATACAAAAAAAAACAATTAATAATTTAATTCTCTCTCTGTCTGTTTGTTCCGGATAATCTCAGAAACGGCTGAGAGAGTGCTTAGAGAGTGCGATTTAAAATTACAACATTAGAACAGTACCTAAAATTATTTGATTTAATTCCTGCTTTAGTAACGCGGCTGTTTATGAAACCGTTATTAAGTGAACCTAAAAACGTTTAAATGCATTACTCTCGTAATAAATGAGTGAAATGTGAAGGAGGCGCGCTGGCGATCAATCAACGTCCCTAAGAGATAAAATTACGTCGCCAACGTTAGATTTATTGTTGTCTTAGGTTAACTGGAGTGTGGCATGCGTTCTAAGCTCTGCTGTTGATATATTGTTTTTAAGGCCTGTTTGCCTTGGCAAAAATATTATTCGCGCGTGGAACACGTCATACGTTATGCCTCGCATCTTAGGAGATTCGGCTGAAATAATGGACCATCATTTTGTATTCAATCTTAATAAGTTACTTATTATAACAATTGACTTGTGTTGTAAGAAATAAACAATTTTAAAGATCCTTTGACTGCTCTTAAAATGTGCAGGATAGAAGATAGCATAAGAAAGCGAAAACGTCCCAATTGGGACCTTCATGATTCATCTGCCGCTTCAGTAGTATAAAATATATTCGCAGCATTCTTCTGTGAGGTTTGAATCAATCTCCAGGTAGCTAAGTCCGAATTACGAATAGCTTACCAGATTCCGTTATGACTCCCCCTCTTAAAGTTACTATGTAAAGAGCGCATGCAATGTGCAAAATTGTATAACTGTGCAATTGCACAATGCCACTAACGTGCGAGGCGTGAGCACTCGGCGCACCGACCACGTCGAAATGAAACAAATTTCGGGCATTTTTTCAAGTGCTACGTGTTAAAGTGGCTTCGGGCCCGCAGTTTATTGCTGTACTTGTGTGATGCTGTGTAATGTGCAGCTCTATGCTTGCAGTTATGTATCTCTCAATAAGAGGTGGTGTGTGCATAAATAATAGTAATTGTAATCATGTGATTGTAGAGAGAGCCATGGTGGCCTTGAGGTTTGAACAGACGCCTGTTACGCAAGCGTCGCATGTTCGAATCCCAGCGTGGCCTGTACCATAGAGATTTCCTTAAAAAAACTTATGTACAATGATTTCACACCATGTGCTTTACGGTGAAGGAAAACATCGTGAGAAACCTGCATATTTCTGAGAAGTAATTCAATGACGTATGTAAATTGTCTGAGACGGCGATAGGCTCACCATCTGTCACGTTGGTACTTAATCATCTTCGGTGAAAAGTGGGTGTTGTGATTACAACACCTCTGCCTACCCCTTCGGGGAATACAGGCGTGAGCGTATGTATGTATGTGATTGTAGAGAACAATTTGAGCTTAAATCTCCAATTTGTGTCGTAACATGTGGACTTAAATGGAAGTGATTTAACTGGGTGTAAATTTTAACCACTATTTTTATTGCATTTAGATTATAGATTCTGCAGTAAATTATCTGTCTATGTCAGTAAAATTATGTATTCCCATTCCAGTCATATCATCTTTCACACAATCCATCGACCGTTTCTTAGGTCTTTCTTTTCAATTATTATCAAACATATGTAATAACAAAACATTGGTAGTATTATCTTCATCCCTCCGCATTACATTTCCATACTACGATAAATGTGTATTCTTCATTTTCTCAGCCACTAGTGCTACGTTTAGACTTTAGAATTTAATTATATTTCACTTTTGTGTTTAATGCCTTTTCAACGTTTCTAGGGGTAGAACTTATAATACGTAATCGATATACCAACAAAGTTTATCGCAAGCGAAGCAATAGGATAGAAATATAAACGTTGGAGATCCTTTAAGACTTTGTCCAGCGGCTCTCGTGCTGAGACCCAGTTGTCTTGTCACGATTAATGTCCTCTGTAATATCCTCCGGGTACTTGTGTCGCTTAAACATTTTATTTATCGATATTGGCATTTCGTTTCGGAAGAATTTGTCGATTATCGAATCCGAAATTTAAATGAAAATAAAGTAGATAATATCCAAATATCAGTGGTAAATCAATATTATATTGGTTTTTCTATGAGATCTAAATGTTTCGAAACTATTTAATTTAAAATGATCTAGTATTAAAATTATTTGGGCATACACGTGTCTCTTTAATATTACAAAATAAAGAACTCAAACAAGTAATAAGTAAGAAAGATATCAGTCAAAGTAATTTAAGTAATTATTGCCAAAAATAATCCTGGTAATTCATACACATAAATCACATTTAACCTCACGTGACATATGTCTTTCATTTTGACTCATTAGGCTGACGTCACAGACCCGTCTTGTACGAGTACATTACATTAATTACGAGTTTGAAACATTATTTTCCCCCTACATCTTGTAGAGTCAGCTGTACGTGAGCTGGTTTTTAAGAACATGTAAAGATTTAAATTCTCTCGTGACTTTGTCTGTATGTAAAACACGCACAATAAGTTACGACTTAGTTAGAAAAGAAGTATATTGTTATTGGGTAGGGCACAACTGTACAGTGCCCTACCGAATGAACTTAGATCAAGCACGAACTAAAACATATGAATGCTGTGCAGTATCAGAATTCAGACGGAAGTCAGATAGAAAAAAAATTAAGTACATTAATAATTTGTATATATTATCTTTTTAATTGAACTAAGGGACCTACCATCATCAGTTTAAGCAGAGCGTATTAAGAACTTCTCAGCTATGATGTTTCATTTTGGTACCGTAAAGTTAATCGTCAAAGCAAATAAGTTATTAATACTCTTGTTGGCCCTCTGTTCGTAAGAAAAATATATCCTTTATACCTAACATTATGCAATGTGTGCAGAAAACATCAACCTGAAGCTCATAATTGTATATTTCCGTCGTTTGGCGTTGAAACTTTGTAGCCATGGGGGCCAAATGCGAAAGTCCTTTTTAAGGATCTCTCAAAACGCCTGGTTGACCTCTCTGGTGACCGTCGAGCTGGTTCTTATCTCGGTCAGCGGACCAGTTTATCAGTCCAGCGAGGTAACGCTAATTTAATTTCTGTGATCTATTTTTCTTTTTCTTTCCATTATTATACTAGATTTATATTAATGGTTTATCAAAACCTATATCCTAAATCATTAACGATTCAAAAAAAATTATCGTTGGCACTTATTCATTGGTGAAAAGTTGTTAGTTTAATTACGCCTACCCTTTTGGTAACCTTTCTGTGAAGCAGTCTGGCTGGGTGCCACAACTCAAACATGTATGAATCCATGCTCAGCTAGTTAAAAACGCAATAATCTGCATCCAAAGGAGGAAAATTCATTTGAAAAAGAGCAACATAATTAAAAGATTTGCAAAGGCCCCCAGTGAAGTCTGTGAGTTCATTATTTTTGTAGCAAATGAAGGCTTCCATTCAACCGTCTCGTGTAAAGGATGCAACTTGTTAGCAAAACCGTTTCCGGCATACTTCACTACATAAATAGAAAGATATTTTAGTTTTTATACCTTATTTCTGAAGCTGAGAAACAAAATTACGTCGTCGACATCACTTGTTTCTCTTCATGTAAGTAGGTATATCATTTGAATATTTACTTTAAATGAGGGATGAAACCGGAATATAATAGCTACCTTTGGCCTACACCAATAGAGAGAACGTATGTGCAGGAATTTCACACCACGTGCTTGACGGTGAAGGAAAACATCGTGAGGAAACCTTCATATGTTTGAGAAGTAATTCAAAGACCTGTTCAATTCAAGTCCAGGCCTCACAGAAGAAGAATCGACCAAACATAAGTTTGCGATTGCGTTTTTATGTTACCGAAAGTATTACAAGCGACTTATATCTAATCTAAATATATATAACTCAAAGATGACTGACTGACTGACTGACATAGTGATCTATCAACGCACAGCCCAAGCCACTGTGCGGATCGGGCTGAAATTTGGCATGCAGGTAGATGTTATGACGTAGGTATCCGCTAAGGATATTGATTCTACACCCAAGGGGATAAAATAGGGGATGAAAGTTTAGCCTACTTTTAATAAAAAAAACTTAGGGTATGCTAATGCGTCTGAAATCGCGGGGCACAGCTAGTTCTGGTTATAATTTGTTGTTACAGAGAGGTAAAGGACCATATGGTGGACCAGTACAGGTTTACAATATTTTTTGTTAAATGGTAACTGCAATTGATACTTACTATTTAAAGGTGTCGCCGCAATTTTAGTGCAGTAAATTATAGCAGTCTTCACCGTCCAGCGATGCATTGAACTGTCCACAATTTGGAGTTGGTATTAACAAGACGCGCATTGTGGCGGACAATGGCGGCTTAACCAAACCCGCTTATCTATTGTTAGCGCCGTCGACGGTCGCATGTTGCGCTGAAATAACATCGATAGTTTCATTCATACGACGTATCTGTGATACTCATCCCGGTTCGGGTTTTGTATGGCATTTTCATTCGATTCGATTAAATGAAGATACGAATATGATCTCTAAATTATCAAAGTTTCCATTAAATTATATATTTTTTACAGTTTAATGTAGATTAATATATTTTTTTTGAGTAGTTAAATTCATAATTACCTTTATTCGATACTTATCTTACTGTAACAAAATCGTTTATTATATAGGGTTACAAATAAAGTAATTGCTTAGTAAATCACAATTAAGTTAAGGTCCAGGCGAAAAAAAAGCTACTGGTTAACCGAAATAATAACTATGTAGTTCTAATTTTACATACATACATATGCTCACGCAGTTTTTTTTTAGAAAAGCTTATTAGTACAGACCCTGCTGGGATTCAAAATGTATCGCATGCGTAATAGGCGGCTACTAAAACCACCACGGTTCGAAATTCTGACAAAGCGAGACGTCCGCGAGAGTTCGTGTCTCGTACCATCATTGAACTAGTATGTACAACGTACTGGAGAAGACACCTCGCCTGCCACTGCTCCTATATATTCTCAGAAATAACAACCTTCAATAAGAATTGCCAATATCTAAGTGGCAAATATAGAGAGAGATGGGGTAACGGGACCTACTGTCCGATGTTTCGAATGCTCTTTAAGGAGAATATAAGGGCTGAAGGCACTGTCCTAGCTAATAGATAGACCCTTTCATCGTTAACAGTTGCTGCTTACTATCAGGCCACAAAAAAAACTCATCATCATACCACTTCATTTTGACAGATGATTGTCCCAATGCTGTGTCTGCTCTATACGTAGTAATAATAGCTCAATGGTGCTTAAGGACTTTTCGTCCGTCGCAAATTAGTCGCCGGCGTCACAATGTCGCTTGTAATAGAGCAACTAGGACCCAATTAAAATTCAGATCCACGCTGCATAATTTCCACTGGAATAATTTAACCTTTTATTTTTTCCTCAGTATGTAAATGAAGAAATGAACGGAATGAGATACTAATTCAGTTATGAGTCTTCAGCTTACTTGCTTAGGATTTTACTTGAGTTTCATCTTAAGACGGAATAATTTATTTACATTAATTTGTCAATTTAATCATTACACTAGCTGACGTCACGCGTTTTTACCTGTGTAGTTCTCGTTCCCGTGGGAGTACGGGGATAAAATATATCCTATGTTACTCGCTAATTATAAATTTTAAATCGGTTCAGTACTTTTTAACCAATTCGTTTTTTACATACAATTTTTTCCTCTTTATAATATTAGTTAAGATTTAGTACTACAAAGGCACAATGTTTTTTTTTCAAATTTTTTTTGTTTAAATTATGTTAAACTTGACAAAAAAAGAAATCGAAAAAAAAAAACGGCTTAGTCCACGAGGTTGCCGATAAAATATAAATCAATAATTAATGAAACCAATACAATTACACTTAACATAACAATTTCCATAACGCTAGTGGGAAGATATTACATAACACTTGAAAAATAAACTAGCATAAATGCAAGCAAAATTTTCCGCGACAGCGTCTCAAGGAAATCTTGCTTTTCACCTTGTGTATGGTACAAGTCATAATCCACAATATTACATTTTAATTTCTCCTACAAATAATCATCATCACCTTGGCCTTATCCCATACATTGTTGTGTTCGGCACTTGATTCAACCCGATGTGGCTGATCACCAGATTTTTATACGAAGCGACAGCCATCTAACCGTTACAACCCCTATGTCGAGGAAAATCTGTGATTTGGGTAAAACGAGTTGTCCAACTATTTTAGGCCTCCGACTGACCTTTAACGATTGCGAAAGATGAATTGGCAACCGGGACCGACGACTTCACGTGCTCTCCGAGGCACGAAAAGAACCCGGGCGGTCACCCGTCCAATTACTGGCTAGGGTAAGGATAAGGAAGCAGCTGTGCCACGAGCTCTTCTACAACTAATAGAAGAATATATATAAAGGCCTTTATATTATAAAAATCCATTTTTATGTCACATCACTACAAAATGGCTGCACTTAATCTAAACGGTCCCGACATGAGTTATGAGTTGTAGATATTGCGCATGTTTTTATTGACCTCGCGACATACGTATGGACAGAGACAGACTAATTATTACTACTTTACGCATACAAAGTACGCGTGTTAACTTTTAAAATACAATGTTTTATTATGAAAAATTTTATAAACCTAACTATAGTATATGTAACTTTAATTGCAATGTAATTTGAACAAATAAATGTTTTCTTCTTTTGCCTTGTGCCAACCTCCATCGCTCAAGCACGCCGCACTCCTGGAACCGCGTCGAGAGCCGACAGCAAAAAACCGCTGCGACTAGTGCCCTTAAAACATGGTAATTAAGATTTACTTTCGCATGGCAAATCATAAGATCTTAAAACATTGCTATGCACCGTTGCATCGGGACGGCCTTTCGTTGCTAATATTTCTTTTGCTTTAAAACTCGCTACGGAATTAAATTGAAAAGCTGGTTTATGAAACTTTAACTTGTGCGTTTGATTGTATTACGTATCTGTCTGTTTCACATCTGAATTATATATATCTTTCAAAGGTCGAGGGATCTTGGACAAATACCATTAATAGTTTATAGCTCTTGTGTCTCCCTTATTCTGATTAAGCCACACGGAACTGTGTGCATATTTGAAACGGGATTTGGGATATTATGTGCAAATTGGCAGGATTCGCGATCGAAGAGCCCATCTTTACGCAAAGAGTTTGTGTGGGTTTAGAATATATAAATATAGAAGCAAAGTATATAGTGTATTTATTTATTATGGCATCCCGTATGCTATAAATTTTCTGATTACCACACGTGGGCGATATTAGCTAAGGGAATAAATTATTGTAATTTACTATTTGAAATTTATTTTAAACATGATTTGTTTGCAAGGAACTTTCAAGGTGAAATTATAAGAAATATTTAGGTATTAAAACAAACCACTAAGTTGGCATACAAGCACGCGGCTCTCCTGATGGTAAGTAGTTACTGCAGCCTATGGTCGCTTGCAATACCACCGGTATCACGCTCAAGAAATATTGGACGATTTTCAAAATTCTTTCACCATTTGAATGCAACATTATCACTGATTAACATAAGCTATATTTTATCCCCATACCCTCACGCGAATGGGGACTACGCGGGTGGTCATGAAAATAGAGAATAAATGTTAGTTTGTAACAGATATTTACACATTCTACGTGCATAAGTCTGAATACGTGTAATAGCAAAGGACTATTTTAGTAACATGTTACACGTTATCATAGAATAATCTCACCTGTCTATGGGCAATAAAACCTATTTACTATCAAACCGAGGCGCTATGTTTATAACAGATTACTAGCAAACAGTCAGTTTTTATTACTCCGTATCATTTTTACGACGCACCCTTCTGCCTTCTTATCGGCAAATATTATAGTATATTATTTGTATCACTAAAGAAAAGCAAATTCTATAGCAAAGCCAGTAAATATGTTTTTATGGGTCCGGTTCGGGGAAATGGACGGTCGGTAAGTAGACGTTAAGTGTTTTTGATGGGCAAATCATGTAGGATTCGTGCTCTAAGTGATTGCTATCACGTTCCCTGGTTTCATGGGATTAAGCCTTAAACCTACTGAAATCTATATCTATAAAAAAAAGAGTAGATCCAATTTAACAGCTTTTCGCTAAGTGAATATTATGCAAGTATAGTATGACAAGGTACTTTTTTTATATACATAAAAATGATATCAGTCAATCTAAAAATAGATTTCCGTGAAGAAAAAACCCATGATGAATTATATTGATGGATTTGTAAAAGAAACTTAGTAATTTCTTTTTTCAAAAATAATTCACATTTTGATACATAAAAAAAATTACACAAAAAAAAAATAACACATACCATGGACACAGAAGAATATTTCCATAAAATATATTTTAAATTGCACACGATCTGTAAGTATGGTTGAAGCTACTACGTACGTTGTATTGAATTTACAATTGTTTGAAAAATAAATGGACCTACCAGGCGCGCAGCAACACAGAGAGCTCGAAAGAACGACTCCACCAATCGCTAGGAACGTGCCTTCGACGAATACCCACGGGGGCTGTACCAATAGATTCTCCTTGAAATTCATTTATTGACCAGTCCACGTTACTAGAATTTTCAAACATCACTTTTCTTTCGCGTGCTTACATTATGCTCGTGAGGAAATAAACTTAACAAAAAGTTATTAAGTATTTGGCTCATATCATGCTCATCCCCAGCAGAGAGAAGATCTTTCAGCCAGTCAAGTGTTATGCTTGGGAACTGCGGCTTCAACTGTTCAAGTTGGAAATTTGTCTGTATACTGAAATGCGCTCGTAAACTCTTATAGCGCGATTTAGGTCCTCATGTATTTGTATTCAAATTTGCAATTGTTTGCGAGTAGCGCCATCTATTAAGCGAGCGGAGAAACGCTGGCATTTGTTTTAAATGTACATAAAAACTGGTTACTAAGTCCAATGTGTAATAAACGGTACTTTTGAAAATAATTTGTTGTTACACCTTATTACTCCTGAAGCAAATACGTGCGTATTTTTGCATTACTTTGAAAGTATTTTGTAAAAAGTCTAATCGAATAAAGATATTTTGAATTTTTTTTAATTTGCGCCTGAGTAACCCGTAAGTAAGTTGGTTCATAGAAACATTATCCATTGTAATGGGGCTGGTAGCGTCAGTTACTCCAACGAAAATGTGGTATTTCCTATGGCGTGGGGAGGTACGCTTGCAAATATACACAGCTATCGTAGTCACAGTACCAAAAGAGTTATGACAGGGTACATCTTGCAGAGCGGGATGCAATAAAGTGAATTATGCACAACTGTAGCGATACTTTGTTCCCGGCCCTCGAGAATGTGAAAAATTATAGTCTCTGTCATAAGAGCTAGCGGATAAAAAAATATTAACGATTAATGTTGCTTAAACAATCGGTATAAGTACTTTCATTTATTAACCGGTAATGTCTAAAATAAACTTTCAGTCTAGGAAAATAAAAATAAAATATCCATATTTTTGTCATACAGTAATACCTAAGTCATTGTAGAGCCGTGGTGGCCTCTGGGTTTGAGCAGCCGCCTGCTGCGCAAGCGACGCAACATCGAATCCCAGCGGGACTTTGACCAATGAGTTTTTCTAAAATCTTATGTGCAGATGAGAGAACAGCTCCCTCTGCCTCATCCTCTGTCACGTTGACACTTAATCATATTCGGTGAATTGTGGGTGTTGTTGTTACAACACCTCTGCTAAATATGTATATTTGCAAGTGAGCATATTTATGTTATGTGATTGTGTGCCGTATAACGATTAAACTAATATATAAGAGTTACATAAAAATATATCGACTCCAAAAATAACTTTATACTTTTATTACATAAGATGTAAGGTTAAGAGTTTTGAGAACTTTTGACGTAATGACTGTTTTTATCAACGCTAAATATGTTCTGTCGTACGTCAGCAACGTATAACTTAATTACTATTTTTAAGTTTTTGTTATTTTAAATACCTTGAACCCCAGATAATTTAGTGTACATACTCGCTACATCTACTACCTTAGTACCCCGCGGCTCTTCCCGAAGGAGTCCTAATACAGACTTACACCGAGCCGCAGTGTTCGTTCAATTTAAACTTTAATATGCACACTACATCCGCCAAATTGGAAATAATGATCCGTGCTGCAAACGGTTTGCACTTAACTAATGTTAAGTACTATAGTAGAACTAATGTCCGTGAAGGAAACTACTACATACGTTCGAGAGAAAATTCAAACACTCGTTCGTAGTGCCTCATCGTCGGTGAACAGTGGGTGTTGTCGCACCTCTTGTTACTCCGTCAGAAAAGTCTCCGAGAAGAACTAGGTATTAGAACTCCACCTTACACGATTTTCGTAAGATGAAGTTTAGTGCTTGAGACGGCGATAGATGACCCTCTGTCACGTTGGCACTTAATCATATTCGGTGAAATGTAGGTGTTGTTGTTACAACACCTCTGCTTACCCCTTGAAAAACCCCTTATTGCTATGACAAGACCAGTTTTTAAAATGTTCCTCTGTCTGTATGTTTATTCCGGCTAATCTCCGAAACGGATGGACCAAATAACGGAGTGAAATAGGCTACTTTTATTTAAAAAAAAATATATTTGTGTTGCGCGGGTCACCCATAAAATTAACTTTACGTGGGTAAAACCGCGGAGCACAGCTAGTGAGAAATAAATAACAAGCCAGTTGTTAAAAGCAAATAAATTATTCAAGCGTTTAAAAAAGTCCAATGTACGACACTAAAACGAAACAAAAACAACGGAAAATGAATTTGGTTTGCAAAATATAAAGTGTACATTCATTTGATGCAAGTCGAGACTGCAAGAAAGCTTTCCGCCAACAAGTTAGCGTCGAAATGGGTAATTACTTGGACGATAACTTGAATACGCTCGTAAACACGTAAAAAACTGTTAAAATGTTAAATATTTTAAGCCACGGCGGTAAGAGTCGGCGATGGACTCACCATCTGTTACGTTGGCACTTCATCATCTTCGGTGAAACGTGGTGTTATTACAACACCTCTGCCTACCCCTTCGAGAAATACAAGCGTGATCATATAATGTATGAATGTATTTTAAGCCAAATGCAGGTGTATGGTTTTGCATGAGGTTGATAATTATTAATTGAATGGAAAATAAATTAATCATTAAATATAGACGTATTATTTTCTTACTTTTTTTTTTTTTTACTTCGGATTAAAAAAAATCCTAACGTGTTCAACGTGCCTTTTTTTTAATAGCCTCGTATATATTCTATATCCTCCCTATATCTTCCAAGGATTAGGCAGAGATTCACTTATATTCCATTTTCATTTCGCCAGTTGTTTTTTCGCGAGAAAGTCTGATATACACATGCATGCTGTTACAATTTTCACTATTGTAAATAATTGTATTGTAATTAATCATTATTTACTATGTAATTAAAAGTACTTACATGATGCCAGCTAAGTTTCTTGTTGGTTCTTCTCAAAAGGCTAGTTTCCGATCCAGCCTAAACTGAATTATTTATTTTAATTTTTCATATAACAGGGAGCCTATTGCTATTAACCAGGCACAATTCCAGACTCCAGGTTGCTACTGTGAAATTACAGATGAAAAAATAACATTAACAGAATAAAAAATTACCGATTCAGGGATCGAACCTAGTACTCTTGCCACCACTAGACCAACGAGGTAGTCTCAAAATACAATCTTTACCAATAATAGTTTATTCATTGGAAAAACGACTTTGAACATTACATCATAGTAATTTCTAAAGAACAATAACAAATTAGGGATTTTTTCGCTTAACTGTTCACTCAAATTAAAACAAGAGCGCCTCAAAGATCCCGAGTCATAATTTCCGTTCAATTTGCGGAATTAATAACGGCTAGGTAGTGCATGTATGACGGGCACAAAGGTATCTGAGGCCGCGTGGAGGCTTTGCGGCCAGCATTCATTAGCTTATTCCACAGGCTTCCCGTGAGCTTTGGCTCCTCGTTGGACTGACGGAAACGGTAATTAGTTATCACGTGCTATTTTTATTTTGCATTCTTCGGTGTTGGGTATTTTATATTTTTACTTTCACTTTGAAAGTTAACTTTTGACGTTCATCAGAAATACAAAATGCCTAGGTTTTGTCAGTGACTTCTTCTGCAATTATTGAGTGATATATTAGAATTCACAAATATGTATATAAGTCCGTGTACAATTTTACACACAAGCAGTACCTGTTCACAAGTATGACGAGGATTCCTTTTTAAATTCATGTCACAAAACAGATGGATTTACTTTTAAACAAAGGTTAATCTTAGATGAGATTATGTATTAAGGAGATTATGTTTCGAAGTACGTACATTAGTAGAAATACCCCATTCCGACCTCTTCCCTCAGTCTTATAATGCTATGTTAACATTTTCGATGGCAGTTAACAAACTCGTATTGTTGGAAAATGTGTATCGTGTATTACTACTGTGTACTGACGATTTGCACTCGAAATGATTGTAAATAGCCAATAAATAGGTTTACAACAAGAGGTTTGTAGTTCACAAGCGGCACAACCCACTGGCGACCGGAGTCGCAACACACGGGCTAATATCGTGGATGGTTCTGTTACGGTTTTCAATGATTTGTATTTTGTTTACTGCAAACTATTTGGTAGTATAAATAAATAAAATCAAACATTAAAAAATTAAATAATAGAGTAATTTTTCTTGAAATACAGGGCCTGAATCTTTTTACATAGGTATGTCAATTTTATTATTTTTCTAAAATAATCAGTACACTGCTGACTTAATGATTTCCAATCATCAACATTTTAGTTCGGCTTTTTAAAGACTAAGGAATTTTAATCAATATATATAGGCTGGCATCATGTAGGTATTTTTCATTACATAGTAAATAATGATTCATTATAATATAATTTATATAAAATTATTTACAATAGTGAACATTTTATCAGCATGCATGTGTTTATTAGACTTTCTCGCGAAAAAAGAACTGGCGAAATACCTGCCTAATCCTAAGAATCTCTGGCTAATCCTAAAATAATCAGTACACTGTTGATTGAATGATTTCCATTCAACAACATTTTTAATTCGACTTTTTAAAAAGAAAGGAAGATTAATCAATATACATATATATAAATTATTATTTCATAAATTGAATAATCAAATAAAACGTTTAATTTCCCTGCACAGCTTCGTGTGGCACTTCGGATATTAGTTGCAATTCGAGCCACGGACACGTCGTAAAATGTTTGGCGCCCATGTCGCAGGTGCCGCATGCATCGCCAATGTTCACAAATATAATGCAGCGCCTTGTCGTCAATATGTTAGCTATTTTCCCATCGACGTTACTTGTGGGATTCCACGCTGGTATAGTTTCTAGAATTTTCCACATAGTTTGATTGCTAAAGACAGGTGTGGCATTTGCAATCAGATGTTATTATTGTATATTCAATATTTCGAATGTTTTGTTTTCAGACACAAAATCTCTGAACAGCGAGATATGGAGAACATTCTTAATATGGCTAGGAAAAACGCAAGCAAAATACAAAATTCAAAATATCAATTTTGGAATAACAAACAAACACTTCAAATTTATTTATATATATGCTAACGCCATCCCCAGAAGGATCCCCGAAGGGGTATGCAGAGATGTTGTAACAACACCCACATTTCCCCGAATATGATCAAGTGCCAACGTGACAGAGGGTGAGTCCATCGCCGTCTCAGGCACTATACATACGACTTTGAAATACTTCTCAGACATATGCAGGCTTCCTCACGATGTTTTCCTTCACCGTAAAGCACGTGGTTTAACTGCACATAAGTTTTTTAGAAAAAATAATTGGTACATGCCCCGCTGGGATTCGAACTTGCGTCGCTTGCGTTGCAGGCGACTGCTCAAACAGCCCACAACGGATACTTGTTTATCAGTATAGATGTAAAGAGTGTTTTATTTCGACATTTCCTATATTGTTGGTTTCCTATAGTATTTTTCAGAAAACACAAATTCGGAGCACTTGTAGCCGAAGAAAGTGTATGAAGAGATGTATAAATGTGGATGAAGCGAAAGAAGTATGTAGCATGTGTCAAACGGTGGTCTCTGCCTATCCTCATGGAATACTGGCGTGAGCATATTAATGTATGTATGTTAGTAAAGTGCAGTTTCATGAAGCTTATTTGTTGGAAAGTGTAACATGTTAGTCGTTGACCGTACAAAACAATAACATTCGTACAATTTTGGCACATTTGCCAGTTAAACTTCGTGATGTAAGTCCGCATTTTTCTCCGACACGTGCCATACATTAAAGAAGCCAATTTTATATTTCGCATCGCTATCAAAACGTGAAGGTTTTTTATACGTACATAATATTTTGCTAAACATACCTAATAATGGCTTCAATATTCCTTAAGACTAGCCAGATTTAAATCTGAAATAAAACTCTAGTGGATTTTTAAACTATTTCAAAAAGTTGTCACTAGACTTTCAGAAACCATTAAGATATCTTGAATTGTTATCTGTAATAAAGGTCACATATTTTTCCTACAGCGATTTTGAATTCTGCATTCGAGTATTTTTCTATACTCCTCAAAGTTTCGCATTTGGTCATCCACACACGTAAATAATTCACCCTGTATGCTATATTCTTATGTCCATTCAAAATAATAGACAAATATTTTTTAAAGCCGTGGTGGCCTTGAGGTTTTGTTCAGCCTGTACCAATGAGTTTTTCTAAAAAACTTATGTACAGTGATTTCACACTACGTGCTTTACGGTGAAGGAAAACATCGTGAGGAAACCTACATATTTCTGAGAAGTAATTCAATGACGTATGTAAAGATTATGAGACGGCGATGGACTCACCATCTGTCACGTTGGCACTTAATCATCATCGGTGAAAAGTGGGTGTTGTGATTACAACACCTCTGCCTACCCCTTCGGGGAATACAGATCTGAGCATATGTATGTATGTATAATTTTTAAAAAGAGATAAGTAGTTAGCCGTGGTGGCCTTGGGATTTGAGCAGTCGCCTGCTTCGCAAGCGACGCTAGTTCAGATCCCAGTGGAGCCTGTCCCAATGGGTTTTTCTAACTTATGTGCAGTGATTCCACGGCACGTGCTTTACGACGACGATGGACTCACCCTCCGTCACGTTAGCACTTAATCATATTCGGTGAAATGTGGGTGTTGTTGTTACAATACCTCTTCTTACCCGTTCGGGGACGCTTCTGGGATGGCGCGATCATATATGTGAGTTGTTTCAATAAATTACCTGCTACTTAAAAACCTACAAACCATGGTTCTGAAAAGAAGGGCCATAAGAACAGGCGAACTAATTCACCATCCTGATCTTAATAAATTAACACACCCTCATAAATATCTGAGTTTTCATCAAAAATGTGAGTGAAAATATAATTCGCGACCGCCCGCAAATTCCTTTATTGGAGTGCGTCGTGAGAAACGCTCGGTCGCGTTCATAAATCAGAAGTTTGCACAAAAACTAACTAAAACTTTTCCACGCGAAAATGATGAAACGTTGGCGAGTTTTATTCAGTTAGAGCTTAAGATAACGACATAATTGGTTGTGGGAATTCCAAAAGATATTTGCTATTTATTGCGGTGGATGTTCGCTCACAATATTACACTCGAGTATATTTTAATGTGGTTTGTTTTATTTTCTCAGAATACTTTTAAAATTAGTAAGAGATTTGAGAGCCGTGGGTTTGCGGTTTACGCAAGCGACGCAATTTCAAATCCCAGTACCAATGCGTTTCTTTAAAAACTTTAGTACACTGATTTCCCCTCACGTGCTTTATTGTGAAGGAAAACATCGTGAGAAAATCTGCATATGACTGAGAAGAAATTCAAAGACGTATGTATAATGTCTGAGACGGTAATGGACTCACGCTCTGTCATGTTTGCCTTACCTGTTCGGGGATGGCGTGAGCATATTTATTTTTTATTTTGTGGTATTATCTTTGACTTATGACATTCATTTTTATCTTCGTCTCAGACATAATTCAGACGTCTTTGAATTTCTTTTCACTTTTGATCACGATGTTTTCCTTTCGAGTGACATCACCACACCAGTAATCCTACACAAAGTAATATTCTCTCGCGCTTGCGCTAATAGAAACAAATGTATGGAAATGACATAAGTCAGTCACGTGACATATGTCATTTCAGTACATATTTTATCGCTTCTACAAGAGAAGCGTGAGCATAATGTTAGTTTGTCTACAGGCCCTGATTGTGTTGGATTGGACCGAATTTGCTACCACAGTTCAGTTTAATTTGTGTAAAGATTAAGCTTACCTATTCAGACATGGGTAAATTTGAATATTGGATGCCTAGACAGGGGGAAAGGGGAATCGACGGCCTCCAAACTTCAATTTGAAGATGGATTGCAGAAACCCCGCTCCTTAATAATGTACAGGTTAGGCTCAATCCCTCTAATCGACGCGATCAATTTCTTTACACGCCCTCATCGTACACGTTTACGGTTTTGACAGTTTAACTCACCTTTGTTTGGTTCAAGACGCTTGCTTTAAATAGGAAACGTGATTGATGTTACAATATGAAAATGCCATTACTTTGTTCCGTGTTAAAGCTACAATTTCGTCTTCTAATAAGGTATCAAAAGGGTGACTTACTATTACATCACCACTCCTGACAGCTGTCAAAATGACAGTTGATATATGTCACCATCTGTCAACGTAGTTTTTTATATGAGACGTTCGACACAGGTATTTTTATATACTATACTCCACATTGCTAAATATGGAAATACTGCGCCAAAGTAAAAGATGGAAGAATCGCACTAGAACTGGCCAAGCACCACCACTTCCTACCCTTTGAGAACTGGTAACAACTCTGACTGCTAGAACTGAATTTTCTAAATTGTTGAGTTTCTTGCTGGGTTCTTCTCAGCAAATAAGCCTTCAGAACCTCCATCGCGTTTTATAATCCGTTAGTGTGTAATTTTTTGTACGCTTCTAAAGATTTTAAAGTACTTCGTAAGAAGTCTAGTCAAATGAATATATTTTTGATTTTCACTTTAAATCTTCTGTATGGGGCTGGTACAGGCCGCAGTCGTTTATCAAAAATATGCCTCTGGACACCACCATCAATTACTAACTTTCTTTTTCCGCATTTAATCTGTAGTTTTGTTAAAAACCTTAAGTGCGCCTTTTTAAGAATCATCCATCTACATGTAATCCATGCTCGCTTGTCCAAGATGTTTCTTTCAGCTGCAACCTATATTGGAACATTTGGAACCTACACAGCTATCGCTACTGAATATTTTAAAGCCTAAACTCAACGTAGAGTTTATAGAGGATACCAAAGGCTAACTTGTCTTACTTTGACTCTTGAACGTGAGTGAAATTAAATAAGTAACCTGGGTTTCAAAATAGTTCATCCCTATTCTTCAATCACCTGAATCGTTTTCTAACTTAAATCTAAATACTTTTGTGTCAGACAGGCGTAGATTTTTAATGAGTTTGTTATCTTTGAAGCATGATTGGGCAAAAAAGAAGTTAGTCAAAAAAAGTTATTCAGCAGTAACACTAAAATCAATACTAAAATACATTATATTAGCCTAGAACTACAACTCACACATCTAAAATATGTTTTAACACCATTTTATGATGTATATTTTCACCTTTTAAATCTCTCTTGAACTACTGATGTGAAATAAATAATTTACAAATAAACACGAGAGAATTTAACATCATTCATTAGTTATTCTTCCGTAAAACCTTTTATTATTACAATATAAAATAATGAAACAATCTTAAATTTAGTAAATAATACATGATTGTATTTTCCACCATATTTTTTTTCAATTATATTTAATAGATGCCAAACTCGTACACTCGCCAATACCAACCAAGTACGTTTACTGACATTTTTACTTTTATCTATAATTACTAATATTATAAAGCTGAAGAGTTTGCTTGAACTGGCTTACCTGAGGAACTACTGGTTTGAGAAATACTCTTTGTATTGGATAATTCATTGTTCAAGAAAGCTTGGACTTTATAACTTCACTTGCGAGAAAAAAATATCACTATATAACATAGTTTTTACTGGGTGATATGGCTAGTAGTTAATAAAGAACAAGCGGATGTCACGCGGTTTCACTCGCGTAGTTCCCGTTCCCATGGGAGTCGGGGGTATACGGGGATAAAATAAAGCCTATGTTATTGCTGATGATGTAGCTTTCAATGGTGAAAGAATTTTTGAAATTGGCACAAACATACCCACAAAAATACAAATATTTCTTCTTTTTGTAATAGTCGTTTATATTATTATAATCTTGTAAAAAATTAAAGAAAGTTTATTACTGACGAAGACAAGTGTATTCAATACAAAAAAAAATTATACCAATTTAAAAAAAATCGTCAAGAATCGGTTCCAACTCATTTCTGGCCATAAGACCAGCGCGTTGATGAAAGAAAGATGATATACTCAGCACTTCCCTAAGCCAAGCAATAACATTGCTATCAACGAGTAATTAAACCGATTCAACCCGTTAACAGCTATCTTAAGAATCCTTGAGGCCTATAAAACTAAACACCAGCTATTCGTCGACAATCCTGGCGAAGTAGAAGGCTATAACTAACCCGGGGCAAGCGGACCCCCATAACTTGCGGGTTACGGCCGCACATTGAATATTTAAACTGGTTCCCTCAAACAGCATAGGGTTGGGATCTTTGATCCGAAGTTCAGTGCGCAACACATTCCACTCTCGAAATCTTTTATTTTGCTTCTTGTGAGTTCGGATCGTGTGTCAGCGTGCTAAATTGAGGTACATTTGCTCTTCAAACTGATTAGGTTCAAAAAATATATTATAAGGTTTTTCGAAATTATGGATTAAGACAGTAACGCAAATTCATTGCAACTACAGACTTATTGTGTATAATTAACTGAAAGCAAATATTTTGAAGACCGTTGTTATCGTGGTTAGTATACCTGATTGGTACACTAGGAGTGGGTTCGATTCCGTCTGTGTTTCACTTGTGTCGAGGTGTTTTATACGTATTCGAAAAAAGTATTTTATTATTTATATAAATTAAGTATACTCACGATGAGTTTTACTTATTTAATACTTTTTTCAAGCTTTGCTTAGGACTAGCTGTGTAATAATGTGCCAAATTTTATTATTATTAAACGGGATATTTTATTTAGAAACGATCTACTATCTATTGACGAAGAGCCGTGGTGGCCTTGAGGTTTGAGCAGTCGCCTGCTACGCAAGCGACGCAAGTTCGAATCCCAGCGGGGCCTGTACCAATGAGTATTTCTAAAAAAACTTATGTACAGTGATTTCACACCACGTGCTTTACGGTGAAGGAAAACATCGTGAGGAAACCTGCATATTTCTGAGAAGTAATTCAATGAAGTATGTAAAGTGTCTGAGACGGCGATGGACTCACCATCGGTCACGTAGGCACTTAATCATCTTCGGTGAAAAGTGGGTGTTGTGATAACAACATTTCTGCCTACCCCTTCGGGGAATACAGGCGTGAGCATATGTATGAATGTAGAAACGATCTCTAAAGAAACAAATCGAAACTCAGTATTTCTCCATCACAGCCACGAAGTATTTTATCCAAATACACGCCACAGTAAAAGACTCACGGGCAGTAAGTAAACATCGACTTGTTTTCATAGAGCTCGCGAGATGTTTTTTCCGACAATTTCGCTTGAAACAGTAACTGGATGCAGTTCGTCAGGTGTCGCAGTAATCAGGGGAGCGCTGAGAGAACGTGGAGCTATAATATCAGGATGCGGTTATTAAAGATTTTACTATTGTGTGCCCATTTGTTAAAAGTACTAAATATCAAAACAACTTTTTTTTTTAATTCCTTTCGCGTGGTAAATATCTCTACAGTGCCCCAAATATAGGTTTTGACACGTTCAAGGTGAACTTGCGTTTTTTTGTTTGTATAAAAATGTATAGCTTCCTACACTCGCCGCTTGAGGCGTTTTCTAACGTTTCCATATAAAGTGAAGAAAAGAGGCAGTTGATGTTGAATGATGAAGTTAAAATCATGTTAAGACCAGATTGTAAGTTACCCTGGTGTCTATCTAGCACATCAAACCCCTCCGTAATCAATTTTGTCGTTGAAGTGTGAAAAACTCTATAATCTGACAGGCATTTCTTTCGCACTTACAATATTACAGATATAAAGCAAAAAATATTCCCGTTATAAAATTATTTACGACTATCTTTTACGTACAAAAGATGTAGGATTATAGGATGTAAAAAGAGCTGTAATAAAAGAGATAAGATGAATGTGATTTTCGTAGTTCAACCAGTTGTTACATCGTTTTAAAGTAATATTTCTAGTAGTGGCTAGGTTAAAAAATAATAAAAGGTCTTTACAAGTACATTATAGGTGGCAAACACGTTTACCCGTCCGCGTTTGTGTGATGGTAAGCGGCCACTGATTCGCTCGCTCATTACCAATCATATAAAAAAGCAAATCATGATTACTTCATGAAAGACAAAAAGGGATTTAACGCCTAAATATTTTTTCAACGCCTAGCAACATAATAACAATTATGAATGTATACATAACTAGCTGTGCCCGTAGCGTGTTTTATAAACTACTTGAAAAAGAGATGTTTGATACCGAGTTTGAAGCTACATTTGCCAGCTTCAAAAGTATATAATGAATTGCCGGGCAACAAACGGAAAATATTTTTTTTTTATTTATTAAGTACTGTTTATGCTTTTATATGCATTTAATGAAAAGTCAATTTATTTAGCCGTTTAAATAAACAAAAATGAGTTTCTTGCCAGGTTCTTCTCAGTAAAAGCAACCTTCCCAACCTGGCGGTAGCATGTATAATCTATGTAATCGTGTCTTTCTGAAGATTTGAAAGTACTTTGTAAAAAGTCTAATCGAATAAAGATATTTTTGATTTTGAAAATGCATAAAAACTGCGGCCTATCCAATTTACGAGTGATTCGTACATCCACGTGCCGACACTTCGTTACTGTGTTTACATAATCCCTTAGCAGGCAGCCGTGTTCAGTTAGCGTTTCTTAATTTGTAACTGCGATTTAATTGAGCGTAGCAGGACCGGTTAGCACGGTTTAATGAGACAATAGTGTCGGGGGTGTCGAATCAACTACACTTTTACCGTGGTTAATACACCATTATTGTTTCTGCTTTGCTTTTAAGGTCTAATGAAGAGCCGTGGTTGCCAAATGGCTTGAATGTTCATCTAGGACTACATGTTTTAGCAAATAAACAGCCATTGTTTATAAATATGCTGACGCCATCCCAGAAGGGTCAGGGTAAGCACATTTCACCGAATATGATTAAATGCCAACGTGACAGAGGGTGAGTCCATCGCCGTCTCAGGTACTATACAGGTTTCCTCGCGATGTTTTCCTTCACTGCACATAAGTTTAATCTCATTGGAAGAGACCCCGCCGTGATTCGAACTTGCGTCGCTTGCATAACAGGTGACTGCTCCAACCCCGAGACCACCATGGCTTTCATGGTTTATCAAGCTTTAAAACGCCGTAGTGGAGTTTTTTTTTATTAAATTTTAAAAGAATTTCAAAATCAATGCACTTATCGGAATAAATCATAAATCAAAATTGGCCATAGGACTTCATGGTCATAAGCACTGTGTCATCCGATTCCTCATGCAGTAAGACCCTAGCACCTTCAGGTCTGACGAGTTATCTGTTATCTGACTGTACGTAATTTATGTAGAAATATATACATAGTACTTTACACATATGCTTCAATGTCTTGAAAACGTGTGCCTCAAATGTAATAAAACAGGAGACACCGCTGCATACAAAGCAACACAAGCGAACACCATCACTGCCAACTATCAGTTTATTCAAATGTGCACGCGTGTTTACATGTTCTTGAACACAGTATCTCTATTTTACAACATCACTAGAAAATAAGACTTACAGCACAAATAATAAGAAATATTTTTATGTTGCCTTACATAAGCAAAAATAAACAAAACATCGCTTTTTGAATGGCGCTCATATCGAAGCGTGTATCGAGAAAGCTATCGACAAAAAACACCAGTATTTTATATTTCTGATCACGACTTAATCGTAAATATGAAGGGTTGGCCCGCACCTTCTGGCGTCTATTGCAAAAAGAGCGCTCCGCACTCTCCATAAAATATATCAAAACTGCCGACCTATTTCAACCTGGGACCTTCTTATTCGACACCATACGTCTGTCCCTTTCTCCCACCATACATGTAATAGAGAGGCTGAGGAAATTTTGAATCCTCCAAACCAGGCTCTTGCAGAACGTATGTATTACATATTTTATATATGAAGAGCCAGTTCCTCGCATATGTTTCTCGGTTTTTTATTGGCGTGAGTAAAGGTTCTAGATAGCCGTTCGCTTTTTTGAAATTATAACGATAATTATGGTTTATTTAAATTGTTTTAAAAGGCTTAAGTATTTTCGAATGGAATGCTATAATGGAATAATAGATAAAATATCGTGAAAGACACAATAACATGGAGCTTATGCTATAATTTGACCATCTAATGTATTTTGGCTCCCACAATAAAGACCCGTTCGATAATAAGATGGCCGATCAAATCAAAGAGTTGCATTAGAAATACAAGAGCAAGCTGCAATGATTTTTTCACATCACAAACAGCTTTACGCACCTGATGGTAACTGGATATCGCAGCCTATAGTTGCTTACAATACTAGGAGCAACCCGCACGCTTTGCTATTAATTCCAGGCCACCATTGTTGGTCATCATAGTATCCCAACATTCGAAGTCTACATTTGTCCAATTAAAGCGGCCATCTGCGACGAAATAATCACAAGCCCACCATGAGATGCCCACGATAAATTCAACGCCAGCCACAATGGAGGTTTCCTTAACTTTTCGCCCGCGAATAACGAGTTTTTAACTTTGTGGCAAAGCGAAAAATGTCTCTATCTCCTTTACTGGCTTGTTCAAATCATAAGAGCGAGCGAGTGCACAAGGTAAGGATATGATTATATTCAATGTATTGTGTTTTTATGTGAAACATGTTCGGAAGACCAAATTTGCACTTGACTGATTTTAGAGATCGAATTTGCAGAAAAGGATTTAATTTTTCTGACATTTCTGTGTTTCTACATATTTAGGATTAAAGATTAAACTTATCGCAACCAGTTTTTTGGATTGAAGACCATGCAGTATTTTTTCAAATTGTGTTAGTCTTCTGACCGTTGACTTAAAACATTCCATCGGATAGCTTTTAGTTTAGGCCACAACTTAAGGGTATCCCGAGAAAATTACAGAAGGCAAACGGCCCTACTTTCAATAAAACTGTCGTCTTTATTTAACAGGGCAAAAGTTATCTCGCCTCGACTCCTGTGTACCGTGAACTCTACAAAATGTGACTCCTATTTTGGGCGGAACGGACATTTTATTTGCATTGTCTGGCGAACCTATTCACTAGGCGATTTTCTTCTTTGTACGATATGATTTACTTACGAAAATCATAATCTCGAAGACAAAAGGTAATCCTATGCTACGAGAGAATAACCAAGTATTGCAATTGTCGAGTGTCAAAGACGAACTAAGCACAGGACCAATTAGACTTCTACAATTTGTAGAGTCATGAGATTTCTCTACCAGCTCTTCTCAGTATGGGAAATCTGTTTCCCTTCTGGCATTAGAATTCCTTTCAAACAGTGGTAGTTAATCTATACATCTATATTCTTTACATTCTTGAAAATTTAAGTGTCTGTTTGTAATTACAAAATAACAGCTTTTCACTAAATGTATATTGAAACACCAATTTTTAGAAAAAATCTGTTATTCTGTCTATCTGTCCGTCTGTTTGTTCCAGCTAATCTCGGAAACGGTTGAACCGATTTATTTAATCATTAAATAAGACTTTCACTGGCAGATAGCTGATAATCATATAAAGGTTCCTCTAAATAAAGCATGACACTAAATCCATGCTGATTAAACCACAGGGCATAGCTAGTAATATAATATGATGTATATTATATGGTAGGAATAAAGTAACCGCTTCTTGTCTGTTGTTGCCTTCTCGTGCACTAAAGTAGTAATTGGGAGAGAAGAAAAATATAATACCTAATTCACGGTCTACGATGCTCTCTAACATTTAAACGTAGATAGCATCTATTTCCACGTAATTAAACTCTTCCTACCTATAACCTGTTATCTCAATTCCAGATCCAAGAAATTTCCCTACAAATTGTATTCACGATCAGATCAGCGGCTTAGCCGTGAGAAGCTAACAAAAGTACGATGTAAGGATTTTGGAAATGATAATAATTATTTGATTAATTAAATACTAAATCGTGGATGAGTGTGGATTACATACCGTATCTATACAGATAAATAAAATTGAAGTGTCTGTTTGTGCCAAAATAAATGCATATTAAAATATACACGAAACTGACTTGGTATAACAATTTTTTTTCTGTCTTTCTGTCTATTTGTTCCGGCTAATCTCCGAAATGGCTGGACCTAGGGTCATTTTAATTAAATAAAAATTTTCGGGTTCCGCAGGACATCCATAAAATTAAGTCCACACGGGTGAAACCGGAAGGCACAGCTGGTTAAAAATATAAATGGAAAATTGGTGGTATCAGATGTCAGATGAAAAGAGTAATCGCCTAGTTTCTTGCCGGGTTCTTCTCAACAAAAGCAACTTTCCGAACCCGGTGGTAATATTATAATCCTGTATAATATATTTTTTGGTATCCTTCTGACAATCGAAACTACTTTTTAAGAAGGTTAATCAAATAAAGATATTTTGAAATTTGAATTTTGATGATGATATTTAGAGATTTATCGAAACTTAATCATTATATCTAATTGACGTGCGGAGCTATTTTGTGGTTACTAATTCACAACTGTTTAACGGCTGGTCTGATTGTACTGCTCACGTCATCCCAGAATGGTCCCCGAAGGGGTAAGCAGAGGTGTTGTAACAACAACATCCACATTTCACAATACGATTTAGTGCATTGCAGAGGGTGAGTCCATTGCCATCTCAGGCACTATACAATGTTGTTGAATTACTTCTCAGATATATGCACGATGTTTTCCTTCACCGTAAAGCACTTGGTGCTTGTTTTTAGAAACTAATTTGTGCAGGCCCCGCTGGCATTCGAACTTGCGTCGCTTGCGAAGCAGGCGACTGCTTAAACCCCTAGTCCGCCACGGCGACGATTTTAATGCATTTTTAGAATAAGAATCCCTGTTTAGGGATATCCTTTGTAATATGGACAAAGAAGTAAATATTAATCAAGCAAGAACTTATAAAGATAATCATAATATAATAACAGCAAGGTCTGTTGCCAATAACGGATAACTTAAACTCAACCTCTAGACATCGGTAATCCCAAATACCCGATACACAGGTTTTATGTTAATTTTAATCGTTACACAAACAAATTACACTCCGGACCCGAGGATCATGACATTGAATTATGCAAATAGACATAAAGGAATAATTAATTCGACATTTTGACAAAACAGATACATTCGACCATTTTTGTTTCATCCCAAATTTCTAACAGGAAAGTGAGTCCCAGAGGTTTGATGTTTTGTGAATTTGTAATTATTTATCTTCTGTTTCATTATAGGAATGCTTATATATATATCGTTAGACCAATAAATGTAAATCAATCTTGCTTTAAGCCGCAGTTGTGTTCACCAAATAGGTAAGCATTTTTTTAAATATATATTTTGAATAAGGACATGTTTAATCGCATAGTTGTTATAAAACAAGCCATGGGGCCAATTTTGTTTGAGTTTCTTATTGGTTTATACAAAAAAAAGCAAATAATGTTTTTTTTTTCAAACTTGTTTTTAAAACTCGTGAGCCGTGATGGCCTAGAGGTTTGAGCAAGTCGCCTGCTACGCAAGCGACGCAAGTTCGAATCCCAGCGAGGCCTGTACCAATGAGTTTTTCTAAAAAACTTATGTACAGTGATTTCACACCACGTGCTTTACGGTGAAGGAAAACATCGTGATAAAAACCTGCATATGTCTGAGAAGTAACTCAATGACGTATGTAAAGTGTCTGAGACGGCGATGGACTCACCATCTGTCACGTTGGCACTTAATCATCTTCAGTGAAAAGTGGGTTTTGTGATTACAACACCTCTACCTACTCCTTCGGGGAATACAGGCGTGAGCATATGTATGTTTTTTAAAACTAAAGTCAAATATATCACGTCACGGGCAGTGAAGTTGAAGTCGAACCTTTAATGACGAATAATGCCTGAGTCGGCGATGATAATCCCCATCTGTAATTTTGGCACCTAAACATTTTCGGTGAAAAGTGGGTGTCCTTCAGTGACCCTTTTGGAAAAATGTTTGTGAAGTATTCTAGTAAGGAGTAAGTCATCATTCAAACCTTACATTTAATATGCATCGTAAGAAATCGCTCGAAGAATATCAAGAGTGCATTAAAAATGCATTTGCTTTTCACACCACAGTGTATTGTGAAATTGTGGTACGAAAATGAAACGACAAAGTACCCATAATATATCCCCAACTAGTGATGTTAATCTGCAAGCTTGCGAAGTGGCGTAACGCACGCATTCGCAATAAATAGCAATAAATTCATTAATGCTAATTACCCCGCGATAAAGTTACTGTGTATGCGCAAACCAAAATGCAAAGTTGGATTGCACAGCGTCACAACGGATAAAATTTATACGGGTCGTTCGCTCCAAATATACGAGCATTGGACGATTGCAAATCTGTAAACGCGAAAAGGCACAGATTTATGATAACATTTTGTTAAAATTAAATTTCTTTGATTTGATATTGCTTTCAATTTGACTCAGACCGGACGGAGCAAACATTATAGGTCCTATGTTAGTCACCCAATAGCCAGGGCCTAAGAATATGGCTATGGTATCCCCTGCCTGTCGTAAGAGGCGACTAAAAGGGGGCTGGAGGGCCTGCTGGCGGTGGTCGGGGTGGGAGCTTTGACCACCGAGCCGCGGGCCCGGGAAGATGGCAGCGCGACTTGGCTCGCACTGCCTTGCACAGCGAGGTCTCTAGGGGCGGCCTTACAGCTGCGGGGATGTGCCCCGGCAAAGTGTGGGGGGACGCCGGTGCGTTCTATTAGAGTACCCGGAGTCCCCCCTGAGCACTGAGGACGGCCACTGGGGGGGTTTTAGTTCCCACATACCCCGATCTGCCTCTCCCAGGGCGGTCGGGGACCTTTTGAAGGTTTCCCCCTCGTCAAAAAAAAAAAAAGCAATTTTATTCAAAGGTAGATCTAAAACACGTAATTGTAAAATTACCTTCCCCATAACCAATCCCCAAAATATGAGCAAAATCCAAGTTCAGTAAAAATTAGGGAAACAATTTATGTTTGGGGGCAAACAGAAATGAGTGGGGTATAATGAAAAGTAAAATTTGTACCATCTGACGCTCAGCGATGGCTTCGGGGTAAATACCGAGGGGCGTAACAATAAAAAGTTTTGGACTTCTCACCTCCTTAATTCAGCTTGAAGTGGGAAACTTGGGGATGTTTCCCACAAAATTATTTCGTGAAATATTTCAATCCGCTCGGCTATCTTGAGCAATTAACATTCAATATCGTGTCGTGCTGAGAAATTTGCCTTTCTGAAAAATTTTAAACTAATCAATGATGCATTTATCAAAGTGTTTTTTAACAAATATTGCACCACACCGAATCACAAAGTGGGTAGAGAGAAGAAATCTAATTAAAACTTAACATCGTGGTATCATCCTTTCAGGCCCTTAAGTCAGGACTTCTTGAACTTACCACACATGTAAAATTCACAGTTAAAAAAATATCTGCAGTGGAATCTATAAAATATCTGCAATCTAAAGCGGAAAGACTGTTGATTCCTGTTCGTCAGACTAAAGGATGTAATATAACAATAGGTGCTGTGCGGGGTATAATAATTAGGGTCGTTTAGTCTCTATAAACTAAGAGTGAAAGAGAGATGTCTTTGGTGTTGTAAGCGGTGATAGAACAAGTAGATGCTTACTACTAAGCTGACATTATTGTTTTTCTAAATTAAATCTAAAACAGATTTAACAAAAATAAACGCTAAAGATTATTGCCTTGTTGGTCTAGTAGTTGCAAACCTTACTGCGGAACTCGAATCCTAGGCTCAAACCACGAATTGGGAAAAGTGTAATCTCATAAAGGTTTTTTTTTCAAGTAGCAGCCTGGAGTATGTATTGGTGCCCGGCTGACAATAAGCTCGTTCCCGATTACATGAGATTTGAACTGGCGAAACGTGGGTGGTCGATAAATATTCTGCCTAACCCTCCGGGGACTACTGGCGTGAGCATATGATGAAAATAAACGCTATCATTTATAAAATACAGATACAAAAGTGTAAAGTGCGAGCGTGTGGTAGCGACGCGCAGGTTAAGCGCCCGTGTGAGAGGGCCCTCCAGGCGGAAACGGGTCAAATCACTCCAGGAAGCGAGCACAACATTAACACATACAGCAAGACAGCTCCCGAATGTAGTATTTTAAAGGTCATTAAGGGATTTGGAGCTCAAACTTTCTATCGGGACATCCCGTTATGCCCGAATGGGGCTCGATGGAGGGGAAGAGTAGTAGTAGAATCGCATTACCCGCTTACCATCAAGTCGAATTACAAGGTTAGTACATTAATCATCTTCGGTGAAAAGTGGTTATTGTGATTACAACACCTCTGTCTACCCCTTCGGGGAATACAGGCGTGAGCATATGTATGTACATTTATATACATATGCTCACGCCTGTATTCCCCGAAGAGGTAGGCATAGGTGTTGTATCGCCGTCTCGGTACTATATATTCGTCATTGAAATATTTCTCAGGCATATGCAGAGTTACTCACGATGTTTTCGTTCACCGTAAAGCACGAAATCAATACGTTTTAAGAGAAAGTTATTGGTACAGACTCGGCTGGGATTCGAACTTGCTTCGCTTGCGTAGCAGGCGACTGATCAAGCCCCACGGTTAAGTGCCGACCCCAATAATGTATAGGAGAAGGCTAGGAAGATGATGATAGGCAGGTTTCCTCACGATGATTTTATTCACCGTAGAGCTCGTGGTCTTGAAAGTGTTTAGAAGTGCAGACCACAGGGATTTGAACATATCCGACAACGGCTTAGTATTTGCATTTTTATAATATGTGCTTTCTTAAGGAATGAAGGAAGCCGTCCTATTGTTACTTTTCTATTTTATAACGTGAGTTCCACCCACTCAAATTTTACTGCATTTTATAAACATTCATTTTGGATGTAACGCTGGATGAAATTTAAGCGTAGGACATCGATATAAAATTTATTGAATTTGATTATAAAACTCATAAGATATGGCTTTGTATAAAATCACATTGAAAGAAAAATCGGTAACCTGGGTTTGAAACCTTACTTACGTTTTAAAAACTAATGCGACGTTAATTGTAAAACGAAGAGACTTCTCACAACCCTTAATAACCCCGAGGTATGAAGGAATTAAAGCAATTATGTATATAATTATTAGCTAAAGCCATTATGGTAGACTAACGCATATTAACGCGTAATTCCAAATCAACAACTTTTTACTAAGCACATTTTATGTAAGAACATACGGAACAGACCAAATCAATTTATTATTTTTTCTCTGACTGTCGGTCTGTTTTTAGAGCTACTTCGAAACGAACAGACAGACCAGACCCTTTTTTTTTTTTTTTGTTGACGAGGTGGAAACCTTCATAAGGTCCCCGACCGCCCTGGGAGAGGCAGATCGGGGTATGTGGGATTTTTACCGCACTAAAACCCCCCCGGTGGCCATCCTCAGTGCTCAGGGGGGACTCCGGGTACTCTGATAGAACGCACCGGTGTCCCCCCACACTTTGCCGGGGCACATCCCCGGGGCAGCTGTGACGCCGCCCCTGAAGACCTCGCTGTGCAAGGCAGCGCGAGCCACATCGCGCTGCCACCATCCCGGGCCCGCATCGGTGGTCAAAGCTCCCACCCCGACCACCGCCAGCAGGCCCTCCGGCCCCCTTTTAGTCGCCTCTTACGACAGGCAGGGGATACCATAGCCATATTCTTAGACCCTGGCTATTGGGTGGAGACGGACCAGACCCATGTTAACGGGACTTTCTCTGGCAGTGTTCACGAACCATCCCAAATAGAAATTTCAAATCAATAATATTAAGTTTAGTTCGACGCCTTGTCACAAGATGGCGCTACTAGTATTTTACATTGTACTATTAAAAGTTTCGCGTTGAATGGCTAAGTGTGTGGCGTTTGTTTTTATTATTATATTTGCAGATCAGAAATGCTATTTGTTTTAATACATACCTATAGTTTTTCACACACTTAGTACGACGAGTACCAACTCGGTACTAAACAGGCAGATAGCTGATGTTCCAAGGAGTAACTAAGCTCAATTAACAATTAGGGTCCCGCAAAATAAAATAAGCCAATCACGAAATTAATACATAGATATATTATACATACATACATATGCTCACGCTTGTATTCCCCGAAGGTGTTGTGATAACAACACCCACTTTTCACCGAAGATGATTAATTGCCAAAGGGACAGATGGTGAGACATTTCACATACGTCATTGAATTACTTCTCAGAAATATGCAGGTTTCCTCACGGTGTTTTCCTTCACCGTAAAGCACGTGGTGTGAAATCACTGTGAATACGTTTTTTAGAAAAACTCATTGGTATCGGCCCCGCTTGGAGCCGAACTTGCGTCGCTTGCGCAGCAGGCGACTGCTCATCCTCAAGGCCACCACGGCTCTATAGATATATAATATAACATAGATAGTCAATAAGCATTTAAATATCATTATATTCTATCCACACATCGTATTCGAAGAGTACTCACAATAAGCCAAATAACCGCGTAAGAATATTTAAAAGTACGTAGTAGGACGAAGTTGCCGTAACTACTCCAGTATTAGTTTCACGTTGAATATTAAATGGGTAAGTTTCCACTTTGTAACTCCTACACGAAAGAGTTTACACTGGATAATAGGATGGGTTTCAAACACGTTGACTGTATACTTTTTGGATCTGTCCGTCTACTTTTAAACTTAAAAAAAAAGGGTATAAAAGTAGGGAAAAGCGATTTACCGTGAATATTCTATCCTCACTGCAGAAACGCTTGTAGAAATATATTATTGTATCTGCTTGACGACGTTGCACACCAGATTGGGATTTAAATATAAATAAATATAAAGCCGTGGTGGCCTTGAGGTTGGATCAGTCGCCTGCTACGCAAGCGACGCAAGTTCGAATCCCAGCGGGGCCAGTACCAATGAGTTTTTCTAAAAAAACTTATGTACAGTGATTTCACACCACGTGCTTTACGGTGAAGGAAAACATCGTGAGGAAACCTGCATATTTCTAAGAAGTAATTCAAAGACGTATGTATAGTGCCTGAGACGGCGATGGATTCACCATCTGTCACGTTGGCACTTAATCATGTTCGGTGAAAAGTGGGTGTTGTGATTACAACACCTCTGCCTACCCCTTCGGGGAATACAGGCGTGAGCATATGTATGTATGTATAAATATAAAGGTTTGACTGAATCTTCTTTACTCCGTCTTTAACTTAACACATCTTAAAATAATAAAATAATCAATACGTCTCTCGTCTTCAGCCTTTCACGTCGTGCACCATTGTTCTGTCATCCGTCACTTTTTACTTCCTCGATTCTTCCCGATCACACGCTGCCTATCATGCTTACATGAAACCTCTTTCCACAGTATTAATAATAAAACTCTTTATTATACACCAAAGAGAAAATGATATACTAGTTGCCTCGCATTCGATTCTCGCGTCAGGGCAAACGTTTTATGTGATGAGTGTGTTAGTGTTCCCATTGTGTCTGGGTATGTAATTATAAGTATGTGCTTACAAAAAGTATATAAGTAGTATATCCGTTGTCTAGTACCCATAAGTATGAAAATGTCCGAAAATAATTTATTTCATATTTATTTTACTTGAATTAAATTTTAGGTGGGACATAACGGAGTTTCCCGTTCGGAATATATACTTTTATACTAATATTAAAAAGAGGTAGGATTTGTGTATGTTTGTAACGAATTGGCTAAAAAGTACTGAACCGATTTAAAAGTCAAAGTCAAAAGTATCTTTATTCGATTAGACTTTTTACAAAGTACTTTCAAATCGTCGAATGACATAATTATACAGGATTATACATGCTACCGCCAGGTTCGGAAGGTTGCTTTTACTGAGAAGAACCTGGCAAGAAACTCAGTAATTACTCTTTTCAAAATATTATACAATTTAAAGAATACAAAATAAATAATTTGAAAAAACCGTGAGCTCATGGACAATGTTCCAATGCACAAATGTCGATAAAAATTAACATAACTAAAAATCTAGTACATCTACTTATAACTAAATGCGTAGCTTGAGATGACCAGCCCCCACAAGCAGCACCTGTTCACAAGTATGACGTTAATGCCAGCCATTGACCTCCTCAACCATCATAGAGGGAAGTGGACAACCCGTCATCCAGACGCCGCCGCAAGCAAAGGCATTTTAGTGAGCTTGACAACTCAAGCCAGTCAAACAATGAAAAAATTCTTTTACCATTTGAATGCTAAATTATCATTGATTAATATAGGCTATATTTTATCTCCGCACTACCACGAGAACGGGTACTACGCGGGTGAAACCTGGTGACGTCCGCTAGTTATATATAGAAATTCAAAGACATATATAATAAGTCTGAGGTATCGTTCGGCACGATGATTTTCGACTTCACCGGGTTTTTGGTAAAAACTGGATATAGTAAGTACCTACCCTCAGCTTACCCCTTCTACGGAGAAGTGTTCTTATGAACAATATAAAATCATAACCATTCCCGCAGTTATACCTCTTTGTTCACCAACTAAGTAATAAAACCTATTTAAAAATACATTCCTAAAATAAATATTCACGAGCCATGTTGTAAATGTACATCAATCCGCGACACATAATAAAAAAGTGCGAAACACCAAATTTTGTGGAATAACAGCGATTTATGACAATGTTTACGGCTCTCTTCCTGAGATAAAGGACATTGAAATACCGAATGAATGCCGTCAACGTTCCCGTTGTGGCTCACGCTACAGATGCTTGATTATTGTTAGAATCACTAGAGTGAGGGTATTTACAACTTTTACTGAAGAAGTAAGAGGAATTCTCTTCTAGTAGCCTAGAGTACTTTAAAAGGTACCTTAAAAGGGCCAAAGCTGTATCCAATCGAATCTGATACCGCCTATGCTATTCCACTGCTGGGCAGAGACTTATTTTTTAGATCGCCCACCCATGCTTTGTACTCTAGAAAAGCTGGAATTTTTACAAGCTTTTATTTGACTTGCACTGTGGGGAATCTTGCAGATATCTTATACCGCTTGAACAGCGTGTTCACACTTATTTTGGATGACATTGCGTGCTTAGCTATGTGACGACATTATAATTCCAATATGGCGGAGCATCCAAGATGGCGGACTAGTTATTTTTCTCGACTACTCGTACCACAGAATAATGCTTGTTGAATGTAAAATATTTTTCTTTAATTGAATTGAACTTTCATGAAAGCTTATTTCATTCTATTCTTGGCGTTGTTTGGTTTTAACCGACTTCAAAAAAGGAGGAAATTCTCAATTCGACAATTTTTTTCTTGACATAATTCGTAATCTCTTGATCTTCATTATTGCATTATTGCTTAATTTTTCAGCAATACAGCAAAAAACTCACGAAGTAGGTAAAGCGATCCTTCAATTTATCATCACATCGCGATTCCAAAATAAAACCTACTGCAACATCTTGAGTGTCTCGCGGCGAAGAAAACCAACTTTTATTACAAACGCATAAAAATCTACAACACGTTTATTAGGGCCGTTTATGTTTCGTAATAATATTCCATGTTTACTGATAGCTGGCTGTTATTCTATCTTTTTTAGAGTTCCCTTTTGTGGGCCGTTCCAGTAAGATACGCTCGAGATAGGGGATTCTTTCAACCTTACGCAATTACGTCTTTACCTGAACCATTATAGGGAATTGAATTAGCACTCGACTCGCTGTTGTGCTAATAAAATGTTACTGTGGGCTTCTTCTGTGGAAAGATTTTGTGTCAACTTACACGTGGACTTGTGAGGTTCATCAAATATGTTATATTGTGGCTCAATTGGCACCCAAAAAAATCTAGATTCAGAATTCGTCAGCGCGTTTCCAAATAAGGAACACTTCAGTTGCTTATAAAAGGACTAATTAAATAAACACATTTTCACACCTGAATTTCCCAAAGGGGTAGGCAGATGGGCTAATTTCGCAAATAGCCGGGTACTAATCCAGACTGTGCTGCTACTAGGAAATTACAAATGGCAAAACGCAATAACACTTTACCCGACCAGGGGATCACACCCAGGGCCTCGTGATCCGTAGAAACGTTTGCGACCACACGACCAATGAGGCAGTGTATACATAAATAAATAACAAACCTTCAAATATATCCGTCAAGCCAAAGTCTTATTTACCAAAGATTTAAGACCAACTTATGTGTCTGAATACGTTTATTCACGAGAGTAAACTCAGCCGCGAGTAAAAGTGGTAAAAAATAAAATGCCGACATTGACTGCCTATTGCGGAGTCGGGTCACGTGTTCAATATTGGGATTGGCTCCGGATCGCTATCAATTTTTCTTGAGAACAGTATCAGATTTAATTATTCAGCGGCTGACTGTATGTGGAGTTTGTACGGAATACGTTTGAGGAAACGTTTAACTTGTAAATCTAGACTTTGTTACGTTTAATCACAGATATTTATAACATACACCCATACATACATATGGTCACGCCTGTATCCCATGGGGGTAGGCAGAGACCACCGTTTGCCAAATGCTACGATCCTTACATACTTTCATTCTTTCGCTTCAACCACATTCATGCATCTCTTTGTACACTTTCTTCGGTTACGAGTGCTCCGAATTTGACTTTCTGAAAAACACTATTTATTTTTATTATAGATACTTATAATTATGGACATTAGGTATAGTCACGCCTTTCCAGAAGAGTTCCCGAAGGGGTGATCAGAGGTTTTACAACACTTTTCACCGAAGATCATTCAAGAACATTCAGGCCCCCCTCACGATATTTTTCTTTACCGTAAAGCTCGTGGTGTAAAGTCACTACAATTCAGTTCATATAAAAACTCATTGGCACAATATGCTGGGATTCGAACTTGTGACTACTGAAATAGCCGTTCTCTTAGTTGCAGTTAATTTTATTACTAGTTTGTAAAATTATATTACTACTCGAATATATTTTACCGTTAACGGTCATATTACCGAATCAGTTTGAAAGAAATGTTATTCAGTACAAGCAAACCTCCGAACCTCGCGGTAGCATGTATAATCCTGTGTAATCTTGTCATTCTGACGATTTTAAATTAATATGTTAAAAGTCTAATCAAATAAATATATTTTTGAATTCGAATTAGAATTTCACCTCACATTTCACATTCAATAAATTTAAAGAGACCATCAAAGCAGTTTTGCTCAAAAAAGGATATTATACTGTAAGTGATTATATTTGTGATAAGGAACCCTGGAATGTATCTTTGTCGAAAAATTATTGTAAATAATCCCATTGGCACTGTACTTTTGCTACAATTAATTAATCTTAGTTTGATCTTTGCTTTGACTGGCTGGAATTTGCCTTGCTCACAAATATTTGTAATATTTTAGTTATTATATTTGACAATTGAGCATTTGTGCTGTGTCCATGGGCTTATATTCATGAGATATAAATACTGTAACCAAAAACATTGTATAATATATATTTTTTTAAAAGAATAATTGTTGAGTTTCTTGCCGGGTTCTTCTCAACAAAAGCTACCTTCCGAACCCGGTGGTAACATTTATAATCATGTATAATGTATTTTGTGTCCTTCTGACGATTTGAAAGTACTTTGTAAGAAGTCTAATCAAATAAAGATATTTTTGATTTTGATTTTGATTTAATAAAAAACAAAATGTAGGCTACTTCAAAAACTACAAAAGCTTAAATACGTAAACTTATTGTGGTAAATAATGCTTAACCTGTTCTAACTCCTCCTAATTAACGTATACCATATTATTGTATTCATTAACACTGCGTAGATTGCTAAGTGGTTATAATAATATTTTATCCTAACCTCCAATGTAATCCCTCAAAGTCTTAACGACCATACTTTTGTGTGTGTTTATTCAAAGCGCCACTTTTCACGCCTCTTTGTGAACTTTCGCCAAGTTTTGAAATTTATGGCGGCCATTTTAAAATTAGGTGGCGTTTTTACGAGTGAGTATCCTAAGCAAGTGCTTATTAAAGTAAGACGGAATATTATAACGAGTTTTGTGAATTTAGAATTAAGTTACGTTAGTTGGCAAACCTATTGGGAGATATGCCCCGATATTCCATATGTTTAATTTATTGTAGCATGAAAGAAGGCCGGGACCTATTTTGTGCTGGCCTTCTACAATTAATTAAAAGTAATAAGTTTTAAATTTGAAATCGTTCCGATTTTCTTTTGTTTTCTCTTCTAACACATTTTTTTGTTGTTGCGAATTATATATAAAATTTTATAAAATATATTTGGCAAAAGAGCCGTGGTGGCCTCGGGGTTTGAGTAGTCGCCTGCTACGCAAGCGACGCAAGTTCGAATCCCAGCGGGGCCTGTACCAATGAGTTTTTCTAAAAAACTTATGTACAGTGATTTCACACCACTTGCTTTACGGTGAAGGAAAACATCGTGAGGAAACCTGCATATTTCTGAGAAGTAATTCAAAGACGTATGTATAGTGCCTGAGACGGCGATAGACTCACCATGTGTCACGTTGGCACTCAATCAAATTCGTTGAAAAGTGGGTATTGTGATAACAACACCTCTGCCTACCCCTTCGGGGATTACAGGCGTGAGCATATGTTAAGTATATAAGATTGCATGTCAGTCATAATTTTTTATTGCTTGGAATAACATGACTGCACTATCTACAACAAGATTGATGAAATTATTCATGTACAAACTTTGGGTTGGTATACCATACGTCCTACCAGTCTACCTCACCATTAGGTGTTCTATACAATCATGTTTTAGTTAGAAAAAAACTGGAGTATTGACGTCACTGTAGATCTAGTGACATAGTATGATTAATTCCGTATTCGGACCACGCAAGTACGACCCACATTACATTCCGCTTTCGCCCCTGAAAATAGGTATAGGTACTTGCAACGCTGTTTCGATGCCTTGTCAGAACCAATATTTATCTGATAATCATGTTCTCCGTCAGTCTTGAGATGTTTAGTTTGTTATAAGTAAAAAAATAAAATACATAGGTTTAGATAGGTATTCTTTCGTTGCCTGGTACGCTTAGCTTTACTTAGTACATTTATATATACTGTATGTATATAAACACTAAGCTTATATACATACTGTGGTACAGGGCTTGACGGTGTTGTCATCGGAAATTATCAATTTAGTTTAGACCCTCGAAAGAAACTTACGAACGTCAATAAGTTACTACCGATTCGGAAACTAGTCTTCTGCGACTTAAAATACTTGTATCATATATCAATCATGTTTAATGGATCCAAACAAGCATATAATCTGCTTTTACACTGAGATCGAACTTTGTCACTAGACCGTATCCAGTCCGAGCCCAGCGTCGACCGTAGTACGGTCCACTAAATATTGAATATAGTTTTTAACTCCCACGTTATGCTAGCGGCAACCAAGTGGCGGCCAAGCAACGGACAACGGCCTAAGTCACCAGACCCGATACGGTCTAGCGTAAGTTATACTTCATACTGCAACGGGGAATATCACGTCTTAAAGTGAAGGTACCGTTGAATTCAAACAGCTCCAATTCCCAAGAACCCATGATACCTTAATAAATATCCTTTGCGCCCATTTTAGATTCCGCCGTACAGCAAAATGTTTTTATTGATACAAAGGTCTGACCGAGCCATCACACCAAATACATAGGCCCATAAACCAACCACTACGTACAGTCAAGCTCACGCGACATTGCTAACATCACGCACAAGTTCCTTAGCGATGTGAAAATTTAATTTCAATGGCCACAAACACCCGTCCGTCCCTCCGTTTGCACTACGTGATCTTGTTCGTACGTGATTTATTCCGCCCGACTGTACCCTTGAAATATAAATGGGGTGGGAATTAAAATTTTAACTGTAGCGTTATCCACGAGGTCAATCAACATACATATATCACGCCTGTATTCCCTGAAGGGGTAGGCAGAGGTGTTGTTATAACAAATCCACTTTTCACCGAAGATGATTAAGTGCCAACGTGACAGATGGTGAGTTTATCGCCGACTCAGGCACTATACATACGTCTTTGAATTACTTCTCAGATACATGCAGGTTTTCTCACGGTGCTTTGCTTCACCATAAGGCACGCTATGTGAAATCACTCCATGGAACCCTCAATCGACATTTCAAATATAGTATTATTTTGACAGAGACAAAGAAGAAAATGAAAAAAAAATTTTTTTTTTATCCTGAGCACATTTTGTTTAGCTTAGAAAATACAGTATTATTCAAAAGTATCACGTATTCGACTACAGCGCCATCTATGTCAACTTTCAACAAACAATGAAGGTGAAATATCAAAAACACAGAATTTGATATTTCGATGAAGCTGAACCTTTTCAAGGCTATTGTTCAAATTTCCACCAGAAGATGGCGTTAAGGAGTGAAAATTGAAAAAGCTTGGAACTGGAACTGATGCTACGAAAATGTTGTACTTCTCTGCGTATAGATGGCGCTAAATACATCGACATGGCATAATATTCCACTAAAATAACATTATGGAAATTCTACATGAGTAGCTAATATTGTTTTATTTACTCTATGTCTGTCTCTGTGGTTAATGATATCTATACGTATTTCAATATTTACTAATATCAGTCCAGATGTGTAATGACCCCACATATAGATAGTTATATCAGCTAGACCACCTGACGATACGGTGCTTATCAATACGCGCCCACACAGTTTGGCTTCTTAGAATATCGTCGCCTGTAGACCACCGGGATATATGCTGAGACAGCATCCCGTATGACCTAAGTTAGTTTTAATTAATATTGTTAGTCTGTAAGCTATCGTCGTACATTAAACACTTGCTTTTAATTTTGCATTAAATTTTTAAAAACATACTTCGGGATCGTCGCGTTTTAAGTAGATATTAAGTGTTTTGAGGTGAAGAAAAACATAGTGAGGAAACCTGTATACGTCTGAGAAGTAATTCAAAGCTATGTATACTATCACCATCAGTCATGTTGACCCTTAATCATCTTCGGTGAAAAGGTGGTATTATTATTGCAATACCTCTGCCTACCCCTTCAGGGAATGTAGGCGTGAGCAGATGTACAAAATAGTCTAAGGGCGAAAGTTTACTCGTAAGTCGTCAGATAGCTGTCAAGATAATATAGTTCTCACAGGACATGTTGCGATTCTCCGACAAAATTTGTGTAATTTGAGTCATTCAATAAAGCTCAAATTAATTTAGCTCGGAAGCGAGCATCACAATGTAGGTATAATGTTTCACGTGAAATGCTGTGAGCGTGAAGCCCTTAATTAAAATATTCAATCTGCACTTAAAGGATGCTATGTCAGAATTATGTTTATTAATTAAAAATAGCTGCTTTATTTTTGAACATTAATTAATTTCAAATAAATTATGGCCAGAAAAAAAGTTCTTGAAGTATTTATACATTTCATAATTATAACATAAATGTACACCCCAAGAACAAATTTGGCATGTTGCAACCATGAGGAATGTTTTTGTATATTTCAGGTGGCAGGATATAGGTATTTTGCCTCCAATTCAAGCGATGTAAGTTATACCCTCACCGGTCTTCAATTATAAGGATTATTAAAAACTAAAAACAACATCATGAGGATTTCTGTATACATTTGAAAAGTAGCCGCCGTGGTGGCCTTGAGGTTAGAGCAGTCGTCTGCTACGCAAGCGACGCACGTCCGAATTCCAGCGGGGCCTGTACCAATGAGTTTTTCTATAAAACTTATGAAAAGTGATTTCACACCACGGGCTTTACGGTGAAGGAAAACATCGTGAGGAAACCTGCATATTCCTGAAAAGTAATTCAATGACGTATGTAAAGTGTCTGAGACGGCGATGGACTCACCATTTGTCACGTTGGCACTTAATAATCTTCGGTGAAAAGTGGGTGCTGTAATTACAACACCTCTGCCTACCCCTTCGGGGAATACAGGCGTGAGCGTATGTATTTGAAAAGTAATTACAAAACGTATGTATAGTGTCTGAGACGATGATGAGGTCTTATTTTGGTATCTGGGGGCTAATCATCATCTTCTTAGATCTGACATTTAATTTAACGGTACCAAAATTAAACGTTTTTAATTAAGCTCAATAGTTATTATTACGTGATCGTTTCCGGGGCCTAATGGTAGTAGGCCCCCTGATCACTTTCCATGAATACTATTTTCCTAAAAAGATCAAATTGTACAACAACGCTAGCTGCGTAGGTCTACCTCTTTCTGTGCTTTGGATTTAAAAAGGGATGGACGTAGTTTTATTTCGAGTTCACTTTAGTCTTCGTTTAAACCATGTTTTGTATTAAGGGATAGTGTTTTTTCTTTTAAAGGTGATAAACAGATTAACGGTGAACTAATTCTAAGCTATTACTATTGCCTAACATGCTTACTGGTAAACAACAAAGTATCCTTTTTATCACATACGCTTTCTTTGTACGGAAGTATCTCTTGTAATAAATAAGGCACGTCACCTGCTACTGAGCTATCAAATGCAGACCTACTTGGACCCTTGGGCTTAGTTATTAAGGTCGAGTATCGCGTGACAGGGGTCGAGATGACCGTGAGTGCACTCTCACATGAAGGATTATTTACTTCAGTAAGAAATTTTTTAGGAGTGCTTATTTACAGAACAGACTAATTTCAACTCTATTTTCTTTACTTTGAAAAGTAGTGTCCCTTAGGCTCGTAGCACTTTGTAGTCAGGATTTGGATATCCGATTGTATATTTCTAATTAGTATACTTACCACCGTAAAGAATGTAATGTGCTTGAATATATGATTACATGGTCCACCAAGTCTTTCCAAATCAAAATAAAAAAGAAGGGTCAAAGTAAAAAAATACCTAAGAATTTACCTACAAGGAAAGTAGACATCATTATATATACTACATTTTATCTGCAAAAACATAATTTAGCACGACGTGAAAAGGATGCTATAAATGTATATAAAAGAGGAAGTGACGGGAAATAATAACAACGATTTCCATACACTCTTTTATTCATATAAAACTGAGTTGCAAATAAAAGGGTGCATCAATAATTTGTCAGCAGTGCTTTATCAATGTGTTTAAACATTTTATTTAAATCTTGTCAATAAAGTGCATATTGACAATAACATTGTGTGTTTAACAATAACATTGCGTCTTCATCTTCATCATTGAGGATTCATCTCCTTGACCTTATCCCATATATTGTTGGGGTTGGCACTTAATTCAAACCGATGCGGCGGATCACTTGATTTTTAAACGAAGCAAATGAATTCTACGGCGAAGGAAAACATCGTGAGGAAACCTGCATATTTCTGAGAAGTAATTAAAAGACGTATGTAAAGTGCCTGAGACGGCGATAGACTCACCATCTGTCACGTTGGCACTTAATCAAATTCGGTGAAAAGTGGGTGTTGTGATAACAGCACCTCTGCCTACCCCTTCGGGGAATACAGGCGTGAGCATATGTATGTATGTATCAAAAGACTGGGTTGATCCAGTTGTCAGACTTTCTTAGGGCTCCAACTGACCCGTCACGGTTGCCAAAGAAGTTCAATTGGCAACCGGGACCGACGGCTTAACGTGCTCTCAATTACTGACTAGAGTTAGGGTTGCTTAACTTCGCTGATCGAATGATATGCGTAATAGCAACTGTGCCACGAGCTCCTCCGGATTAGGATTATCATTGATATTTTTTATATCTTGTAGATTATGCATCGTTAAATTTAATGACCGTAACAACGAAGGGTTTTATGTCGAAATGATACGGTACTTTCAACCTTAATAGTTATTGCGGGTATTTGTCGGAACATTACACTTTTGTCGAATGTCGATTGTCCTTCGATAGCCAGAAACTATTACAGTATTATACAACACTATCTTCTACTCGCGACTTCGTTTACGTAGACTTCGTTATAAAATATAAAAATATGACTGCCTTCCTCGATAAATGGACTATTTAACACATTTTTTTTAACCTGTAGTTTCTGAGATTAACGCGTTCAAGCAAACCAACAAACAAACTCTAACTGCATATTTTTATACTTCATAAATACATATAAGCCGTGGTGGCCTCGATGTTTGAACAGTCGCCTGCTACGCAAGCGACGCAAGTTTGAATCCCAGCGGGGCCTGTACCAATGAGTTTTCCTTAAATCTTATGTACAGTAATTTCACACCACGTGCTTTTCGGTGAAGCAAAACATCGTGAGGAAACCTGCATATGTCTGAGAAGTAATTCAAAGACGTATGTATAGTGCCTGAGACGGCGATGGTCTCACCCTCTGTCACGTTGGCACTTAATCATATTCGTTGGAATGCGAGTGTTGTTGTTACAACACCTACATACTGCTTACCCCTTCGAGGATGGCGTGAGCATATTATTTTATTTTAAACAAAATTGGCGCAATGTGGGTGTACTTTAAATACACCCCTTCGGGGAATGCTGACATGAGCATATGAATGAATATATAAATTAAACACGGGGAACAAATTCAAGACATTTCCAAACAAATATAATCTAACTTAAGATTCCGGTTAAGATCACGCTTGAATTACCCCGAATACGTGAAATGTAACGCACATTGAGGGATTCATTTCAGTGAATTACACTGCGTTCTATTTCAAATTTGAATATACTCGGAATGTTTCGCTTGTATTAATCCATATACATATTAAAGTCAAAGTCAAAAATATCTTTATTCGATTAGACTTTATACAAAGCACTTTCAAATCGTCAGAAAGCCATAATTTACAAGATAATACACGCTACCGCCAGTTTCGGAAGGTTGCTTTTACGGAGAAGAACCTGGCAAGAAACTCAGTAGTTACTCTTTACAAGAAAATATTATAAAATTTTAAGAGTACAGAATAAATCGCTTAAGAAACATAAGCTCATGGACACAGTTCCAATGCACAAATGTCGATAAAATTAACATAATTAAAAATCTAGTAGTTCTGCTTATAACTAAATGCGTAGCTTGAGATGACCAGCCCCCACAAGCAGCACCTGTTCACAAGTATGACGTGAATGCCAGCCATTGACCTCCTCAACCATCATAGAGGGAAGTATTATTAATGAGAAGAGTCTGTCTGTAGTCAGATGAGGCGTGCATTTATAGGTATATACTAGCAGTGTCCCGTGGTTTCACGCGTAGACTTAATTTCCAGTACCTGAGACGGCAATGGACTCACCCTCTGTTACGTTGTCTCTTAAAAACTACTCACATTGATTTATTTAATGAAATTGTTTATGGTTTTTATATGTCAAAATTTACAGTTTGTTGTCAATAAAATATATTATGTCACTGCTCTCGCACTCATTTATCTCAGTTATAAGCATTGTCACTTAATCATATTCGGTGAAATGTGTGTGTTGTTATTGCAACACCTCTACTTACCCCTTCGGGTCCCTTGTGGGATGGCGTGAGCATGTTTTTTTTTATTTAATTTCAAGGGTTGCTTTATTTTGCGGATACCTAATATAGTTATAAATAAACTACCTTACACCTTTTTAATATAATATTATCTTACCTTGTTATATCAAACCGGGAAAACCTCGTTAATTTCGGTCCAATCGTTTCAATGATTAGAAATTTCAAAGGGACTTTTTTGTATTGAGCCAAAAACTGGAGCCATGAATCAGGCATATGATTATAGACTGATATATCAATGCACAGCCTAAGCCTCAATATGAAATTCGGGAGATTCCCCTACCATCATCGGCCTAAGCAAAGCATATTAAGAACTTCTGGTCTTTGACGTTCCATTTTTGTGCCATAAATTCAAACTTTGAAGCTGAGAAGTTCTTAATATGTGCTCCTCAAACGATGATAGTTGGTCTCCTGTTTTTTGTGAGGTAAAGGTATACTAAGAATTTCCGAATTGAGGTAAAACTTTTTACACTCTTGGTCAAGCGGGCGAAGCCGCTGACAAATCCTCTAACTTACTTAAATATAGATCTTTATTCCGAAATAAAGTATTTTTAATTATTTACCAGCTGCACCCGGCGGTTTCTGCCCGCGTTCACTTAATTTCATGGGTGGCTTACAGAACCCTAATGTTTTTTTTTTAAACAAAAGTCTAAGTTACTCATTGTAACACCAGCTACCTGCCAGTGAAAGGCCCGCTAAAAGCCAGGAAGAAAGAGAAAGAAACTGTGACTACCGTAGGTATATACTTCCATATCATCATCTCCCTGGCTTATCCCATTCACTGTTGGGGTCGGCACTTGATTCAACCCGATGTGGCTGATCACTTGATTTTTATACGAAGCGACTGCCATTTGATCTTCGCAACCCCTTTAACGAGGAAAATCTGTGATCTGGGTTAAACCAGTTGTCAGACTTTTTTTTAGGCCTCCGACCGACCTGTAACAATTGCCATACATACATACATATGCTCACGCCTGTATTCCCCGAAGGGGTTAGCAGAGGTGTTGTTATCACAACACCCACTTTTCACCGAATTTGATTATGTGCCTACGTGACAGATGGTGAGTCTATCGCCGTCTCAGGCACTATACATACGTCTTTGAATTACTTCTCAGAAATATGCAGGTTTCCTCACGATGTTTTCCTTCACCGTCAAGCACGTGGTGTGAAATTACTGTACATAAGTTTTTTTGAAAAACTCATTTGTACAGGCCCCACGATTGCCATAGATGACAAATTGGCAACCGGGACCGACGGTGCTCTCCGAGGCACGGCAATTTTATTTATCTATATAGATGTATTAGTTTTATTTTATTCATGCCTCCTTTAGTTAGACTTTCACGAAAACTTTGCTAGTGCTATGTAACCTGAGACATAAATAACCACGTGTCAAGACACGACAAAAGCCTACGAACTGACAGTCTCACATTGGAGCCAGGATCTAACATTAATGTCAAACTTTTTACCAAGTCTCGAGTGGCATAAAAAGTTTAATAAGGCAGGCTACACATTCAAGCCGTGTACCGTTTGTTCACAGTCTCACGATTGTTCCTCGCAGTTTCTTGTTTGCATTACCCAATCGTAGTCAGTTTTTGTCTTCGTTTGGAAACGAAAACCTTAAATAACATAGGATGAGAGCAGTAGAACAATAAATTCATGAAGATTTCAAAGAGCTCGGGAGCGTTTGCACAATTTAATTATAAGCTTTCAAAGCATTTAGGAGTCTATGAACAAATCGTTTGAAATAACACTCGAAAGACGCGCACATCTACGAGAAAATAAGCTGAATAGGCGTAATAACAGTAAGAGGTGTCACGTCCAATCGCATATGTCATGCATCATCGCAATTTATCGTCATTTTTCAAAATTTCAAAACGATAATTCTACATTATTCTGACCGAATATTGGGTAATTTCAAATCTTTAAAATTTACGATTCTGTCGCTCAAAGGAGCTTCTTATTTCAAAGAATATACAAATAGGTATCGAGAAACATTCGGATTATAGACGCAATATTTTTTCACGACGTTTCTAACGGAGTGGAACGCACGCGAATGTGTATCTAGCTTAAATTTTAGGTCAATCTTCGAAATTAAAATGTATAGACGGTCGGCTCTTATTGTATCGATGTAGTCGATGCATATTTGCAAGCATCTCACTTTTGATTTACATTTACATTACACGAGCAGGCAAAAGATGTAGGGCATAACGGGATCTTCCGTTCGATATTTGCAGCTGCCCGACTATGGCCTACCTATCATTCTCGACGAATGTAGTGAGACGTTCTTCTGCTACTTTTCTATTTTGTGCAAGAAGGTAGGCGGAGTTCTGATGTAATTAAGCTTTATGACACAGATGTTTCTAAAGTATGACACTCATTCACGAACGTGCTGGGTTCCACGTTCTTTTAAAGTTCAAATTTATAAAAATAATGTTGTTCGTTTAATTTTCTAAGGAAATGAAAATTATTCTGTTTACAAAATCCTTTCTTAGTGAACCTTTGTACCAAACTTATAGTTTTTGACACTTAAAATGAATTATATATGCGAAACCGAGGTAGGATTTATATTTGTCTTACCGCTTTATATATAAGAGACAAAATAAGTGTGGCTTTCGTGCATAAAAATAATAAAAACATTTTATACTCTTTGGCACCCGCGACATCTAAGTGAAATACTGTTACCTACCTACTTATCTGGGATTACTCCCACATTCACAAAGAAAGACAATTTTCGGTAGATTTTAAATGGAAAATCGCTGTTAGTAAATCTTTCAAATGTAAATTCGAATTATTTCATCAGATTTTAACGAAGTACTACATCAAAATTATTTGAATAACATAATTATACAGTTTAATATAAATGTTACCACCGGGATTGGAAGGCTGCTTTTATTGAGAACAACTCGGCAAGAAACTCAGCAATTCTTTTCAAAAGTACTAAAATTATGTTTGCAATTGTTCGTTACAATAATTATGTTTTAAGACCATGAACGCAGTTCCAATTTTTATATAATTGATAATAACAATTGTGTAACATTACTTTATAATAAAAAATTATACCACCTAAGGTGGCAAACAAGCATGCGGCCCTCCTGATGGTAAGTGGTTACTGCAGCCAACTTGCAATACCAGGAGCAACACGTGCGCTTTGTAAATATCTCTTGACACCCTTATTGAAGAATCCATGTTGTACTAGCTTGGGAAAACACGTTGAGGAGTTCATTCCATAACTTGAGCGTCCGGGGAAAGAAGCTTCTTCAGAAACAAGCACTGCGAGACCATTCGGGTTCCAAAGTGTGTCGAAGAACTCCCCGTCGATGGCGAGAGTGCGATGGTAGAAGGGGATCGTGGGCATCATCCTAAACAACGCCTCAGAACACTGCATACATACATATGCTCACGCCTGTTACCCATGGGCACCCCCATCGGATACCTACCAGCAGAGACCAAAGTTTGCCACATGCTACGATCCTTATATACTTCTTTCGCTTCATCCACATTCATGCATCTCTTATACACTTTCTTCGGTTACGAGTGCTCCGAATTCGACTTTTCAATAAAATCCTATTAATTCGGTCATAGTCGTTCTTCCTTGGACGCGCTCTACCGACATTCGCTCTATAAATTTGTTTCGTTAATCGCCTTCCACTCATCCTTTCGATATGTCCAAACCAACTCAACATACTTTTTCAATTCTGGTCACCTCATCATCTCTCTTTTCCTGTTGAAAACACTCAGAACTTTCAGAACACTGTTGTATAACAGTTGAATATGCACAGGGAAACGAAGCGAATTGTAAGGCTCGAGATGACGAACAAATAAGTGTATGATTTTCCAGTCAAGCAGGCGTTACAGCTGGGGAACAGCGGCCCTAATTATTGTAGTTGGCAACTTATATACATATACTGTACTGCGTTCGAAAACCGTTATTGCGCGATTTAGATTCTCGTGTATTTGTACTCAAACTTTGCAATATTAGCGAGTAACGCCATCTATCTAGTGAGTGGAGAAATGTTGCTACAGTCTAATGTGCACTAATGTCTAATACTTAACCACACCGACAAAGAGAAAACGTACTAAATACATGTACTTAATGAGCCCGCATTAACATTTTGCAAGCGACTATTAAACCGCAAGCGCCGCCTCGGCTCGCTGAGTTTGTAATAAATAAACCCGTCACACGTAAATCCTGCGACATATTATTATATTTCCTTTATAGAAGTACTATAAAGTTGGCACACCGGCTTAAACGCCTAAATGACTGTTTGAATAACAATTGAATACCAACTCCAAAAAAAAGGAACAGATTCTCAATTCGACTTTTTTTATACTTTTTATCTCAAAAATGTCGACTGGAGATCCGATTTTAATGATTATTTTTTTTATTTGAAAGCTGGTGCTCGCCGTGTGTCTCTTACAATTTGGTCTAGTTCTGGCAATGGCATCCATAGTAACTAATGCATTTGTTAATTATTTACAGTACCTTGTTGACCGAGCTGTTCTCGGCTTCTTTTTAATCACAAAAAAAAGAACTTGACGTTTTCTCAAAACAAAAAAATTTAAAAAAATAAGTTTTGTGAGGAAGTGACAATGAGAACGATGGATTCGATCTGAAGATGGAGCCGAAAGAAGCTCCACAACGATTTACAGCAATTACTTGTGTTGTTTGGGCTTGATTAATTTGTATTGATAAGAAATTTACAGCTGTATGACTTGTGTCTATTCAAGTCCTCCGTATAGACATTTTGAAAAAGGTCACTGAATAAATAATTGTACGTCTAAATATGTATATTATACAGATAAATAAAATTTAGGTGTCTGTTTGTAACTCCAAATTGAGATTCCAGCTGTGCAGTAAACGCAAGTGAAAGTACCTACAGTACTGATATAAACAAAACAATAGTATTTAAAAATCTCCCTGCGGCTCGACCGATTTTAACGGGACTTTGTCAGAAAGCTGATTTTACAAGGAGTAGCTCAAGTTTTTAGTTTAAAATAAATAGGGTACCTCGAAATAAAGTCTACGCGGGTGAAACCACGGGGCACAACTAGTGTGAAATAAACTACTTAATTTTGGAGTTGGTACCAAATGAAGCATCAAATATCTTAATAAACATATAATTATATGTTATATGTTCAGCATATATTTTACGTCCAAAGGTGGCCAAAGTAATCAATCAGCTTTGAATGAGGTCAAATCTGTGACTAACATAGTCTAGCCAACAAATTTAGTAACTATGAAACTTAGAGCTCTCGGAATTTATTAACGTTACGGTAATCTTTCTATATAACAATTACCAAGTTAGTGAGATATTTGCTACTCAATCATTATCGGAGGTAATAAGTGGTTTCGGATTACGTGGGAAACTTTGATTCAAATCAAAAAATATCTTTATTCGATTAGACTTTTTACAAACTACCTTCAAATCGTCGGTAAGACACGATTACATAGGATTATACATGCTACCGCCAGGTTCGGAAGGTTGCTTTTACTGAGAAGAACCTGGCAAGAAACTTACTCTTTTAAAAAAATAAATTTACAGCTTTGAGTAATACAACATAAATCATAAAAAATATAAATAAGCCCATGGACACAGTTCCATTCTTATGATAAGCATCCCTTTTCTTATCCTTTTCCAATCCCCGGGGCAGCTGTGTCGCCGCCCCTGGAGACCTCGCTGTGCAGGGCAGCGAGAGGTCTCCCATCCTGACCACCGTCAGCAGGCCCTCCGGCCCCCTATGATCATAGGGGTGCCGTCATGAGTTCTGAGCGCTCCGGACTACTACTGGGAAATTACAGATGGATTAACCCAATAGTATTTTGCCCGACCTGGAGATCGGACCCAGGTCTTCGTGTTCCGCAGTAGCGTTTGACTGTTAGGCCTACGAGGCAATATCATTTGTGTAAGTGTAAATAATATTTTCTATTTTATTCTATTTGTGGTATTTTTGTACTGAATTCGAGTTAAATGCAGGTGACAAATGTGTTGTACAGGTCGGATTTGAGAAGGGTCGGCAAGGGAAAAAGGTATACCAATATTGCGAAAGGGAAACGGTTTTTGTGAATTGCTTACCTTTAGGAAACATCTCAATCTGTATTCTCAGATCCTAGAAAAAATACATTTAAAGTTTACCAAGAAAACAATAGGCGGTTTTTCAATTCTAAATTATCCAGTTTTTATTTACAAAATTACCAAATTTAATGGTATTTATCTTTCATGTACCTATGTAAGTTTCATCTCAATCTACACAATTATACGTACATAATAGGTTCTATTACTTTTTATAAATGTTTTTTATTGACATCCGTACATTGGATGTCGATAGGCTTATAATATATTCTTGTGATTTATTTTGTGTTACCTAATAATAATTGTAAAAATATTTTTGGAAAGAGTAATTACTGAGTGACTTGCCAGGTTCTTCTCAGTAAAAGTAACTTTCTAAGCCCGGCGGTATCATATAATCATATCGCGTTTGAAAGTCTAATTAGATAAAGATGTTTTGAAAAATAATTATAAAATAACATTGATCCACCGGTGGATCATAAATGCGAATCAGAACGGCATAACTCGGATTTTTATCAGTGTCAGCCCTAAAGTGGACTGTAGTTCCACCTAATACATCGCAAATGGATACAAAACATTAGATGGATGAACCTTAGATTCAAAATAGCAATGAGGCGCTCATATTGAAGCATTTTCAAAAAAGCTTAGTGCGTTTATCGTTAGAAAACTGCAACAAATGATGGATATTGATACAGCTACTCGCTACGGTGACGTAGACGAGAGGTCGTGTGTCAAGGTATAGTTACAACTCCGCAAAAACTTTTATCAAATCATTATTAGCACACGAGCAACCATTACATTCTTGTTCGAATCACGCCTCAATACCATTGAAATAATTCGTATTTACTCCAGTCATGGACTTGCTCATTCGCAATAAGCCTTGAAGCCTGGCACAATGATGCTATTGAATGTTATAGCCCTCTTTTAGCAAAATTACTCTTAGGATCTTATCAGTAAAGGAAAAAGATACCTAATAAAGATAATTCAAAATGTGAATGGCTACTTTGATTGCAATCTGTGATGAGATTTCAAATATTTATTGAATAAGCATAATTATATGATGAAATATGAGTTAATTTTATTCGTGGTAAATACAGCAAAGTTAGGAAATGAAAATGAAAATAATACATACATATTATGCTCACGCCAGTATTCCCAAAAGTGGTAGGCAGAGGTCGTCAATTATGTTTAGCTCCTGTGTATCCGAATAGGGGGCGAGCCTATTGCACCTAACCTGGCACATATCCCGACTGCGAATTGCTACTGGATCGAACCCTACCTCGCTGGTCTAGTATAACGAGGTCATTCGTTATACTAGAACAGCGAGGTAGTCATGAAAAACATGCTATTCGGATTTACGATACCTATATTAAGCGTGGGTGAATCCGCTGGTAGAAGCCAGCATGATCACGTAGTCTTTGATAGTGTAAGCATCAATCAGCTTTCTCTCCTTCTAAGACTTCAGGATTCTATGATTAGTTCACGATATTTGAAAATGAAAATGAGAATCACAGTGAAAATGAAAGTAATTTATTCAGTTTGGGCTGTGGTAAGGTACTTATGAAAGTCCAAGAATTGCCCACCGGTTTGGAATCTAGCCTTCTGAGAGGAACCAACAAGAAACTCAGCTGGCTAGCTATATATTTCATTACGTAATAAATAATGATAAGTTACAATAAAATATAAATTTATTCACAATAGTAGACATTGTATCAGCATATATATGTAAAAGTATTTGAGTGTTCTCTTAAGATTTAAAAATAAATATATTCAAACTCAAACTCAAAATATCTTTATTTGATTAGACTTCTTACAAAGTACTTTCAAATCGTCAGAAGGACACAAAATACATTATACATGATTATAAATGTTACCACCGGGTTCGGAAGGTAGCTTTTGTTGAGAAGAACCCGGCAAGAAACTCAACAATTACTCTTTTAAAAAAATATATATTATACAATGTTTTTGGTTACAGTATTTATATCTCATGAATATAAGCCCATGGGACACAGCACAAATGCTCAATTGTCAAATATAATAACTAAAATATTACAAATATTTGTGAGCATGGCAAATTCCAGCCAGTCAAAGCAAAGATCAAACTAAGATTAATTAATTGTAGCAAAAGTACAGTGCCAATGGGATTATTTACAATAATTTTTCGACAAAGATACATCCCAGGGTTCCTTATCACAAATATAATCACTTACAGTATAATATCCTTTTTTGAGCAAAACTGCTTTGATGGCCTCTTTAAATTTATTGAAGGGCAAGTTTACAATTTCTGTTGGTAATTTATTATAGAAGCGTGTGCACTGTCCTAAAAATGAGCCATGTACTTTCTGTAAGCGATGCGCAGGCACTACAATTTTGTTTTTGTGCCTTGTGTTTATGTTATGCACATCACATTTTTTTTGAAACGATCCAATGTTTTGATGCACAAATAATAAGTTAGCTAAAATATACTGTGAGGCCACTGTCAAAATTCCAATTGATTTAAATTTTTCCCTTAACGAATCTCGGGGTCCCAAATTATAAATTGATCGTATAGCCCTTTTCTGTAATGTGAATATATTCTCTATATCAGCAGCTTTGCCCCAAATTAAAATAGCATAGGACATAACACTATGAAAATAACAAAAATATACGAGTCGAGCTGTTTCTATGTCTGTATACTGTCTAACTTTACGAATTGCATAAGCCGCGGAGCTGAGTTTTCCTGATAACTTGGATATATGTGGGCTCCACTGAAGTTTGTTATCAAGGGTTATACCTAGAAATACTACTGACTCTACGATATCCAAAGTTTCACCATTTACCATGACCTTTGTATCAACAGGTTTGACGTTTGGTAAAGTGAATTTAATACATTTAGTTTTTTGTGCATTTAAGACTAAGTTATTTACATTAAACCATTTCAATACCTGATCAAGTGCACTGTTTACATCTGCATAATTCGTTTTGGCTCTGTCGACTTCAAACAAAAGAGATGTGTCATCAGCGAACAGTACAATGTCACACGTATTCTTGACTAAATTTGGTAAATCATTAATATACACTAAGAACAGAAATGGTCCTAGGATTGAACCCTGTGGGACGCCCATTAGTACTGGAGAACCGGAAGATTTGACGCCATTTACTTCGACCGTTTGAATCCGCTGACAAAGATACGATTTGATTAGGTCGAGTGCCCTACCTTTGACACCGTAATAATTTAATTTAACTAATAAGGTTTCGTGTTGGACACAATCGAAAGCCTTGGATAGGTCGCAGAATACACCTATGATGTCATGAGCGTTCTCCCACGCTCTATAAATATGTCTAAGAAGTGCAACACCAGCATCAGTAGTTGAACGACCTTTTGTGAAGCCATATTGCTCGCCATGTAGAATATTATTAAGATTAAAGAAGGCGACTATTTGATTCAAAATAATTTTTTCAAAAATTTTGCTGAGGGCTGGCAGGATAGAGATCGGTCTGAAGTTGGTAGGATCACTATTATCACCACCTTTAAATAATGGAATAACTTTACTATATTTCATGAGGTCCGGGAATACACCGCTCATAATACAACTGTTAAAAATTTCAGCTAAACAGGGGGCAATTATGTCAATAATATCGTGAAGTACTTTCACTGATATATCCCACAAATCACCAGTCTTTTTGGAATTCAAACTTTTAAATGTCTTTATTATTTCAAAAGGCGTGATAGTACAAAAACTAAAGCTAGTGCCACACTCAGAAACATTTGATTTCAATAATAATTCGGCGTCTGTGGGAGATGAATTTAGGGAACTAGTAGTTACTAAAGGAATATTTACAAAGAAGTTGTTGAAAGTTTCAGCTATTTTGTTATCATCTTCGATTACTTTGTTATCAATATTTAAAGTAATACGACAGTCGCGACTCTTTGCCTTTCCCGTCTCGGCATTAATAACGTTCCAGGTAGTCTTTATCTTATTATCAGAGTATTTGATTTTCTGGGCAAGATGCAAGGCTTTAGCTTTTATACAAACTTTCTTAAAACATTTAGAGTATCTAGTTACGAATGCTGAGAACTCAGGACTATGATCATATCGTTTCATACCATAAAGATCATACAACTTCTTTCTACTTATATGTATACCTACAGTTGCCCATTCATTGAATTTTACTTTACTTTGCTTCTGAACAGTTTTTAATTTAAAAGTACTATTGAATTCCGTTTGTATAACGTTAAAAAGGCTATTGTAAAGAGCATCAGGATCTTCTTGTGGCCCTTGTAGGCTGGTTATTTTGCTTGCCAAGTTAGACCTGAAATTTGCTACAAGTTTCTTAGTAATAGGTCTATAAGTGGTTTTTTTTACTACATTATTTGTTTTATTTAATATTGTGATTTTTTGACCACAATGGTCTGACGTAAGATCACTGATAATAGATTTTTCCAGGGCCTCACAGTCGCAGAACACATTATCTAGACATGTGGCAGAAGTGGCAGTTATTCTAGTGGGTTCTAGGAATAAGTGCTTTAAATTAAAAGAATTAAACAGACTAATTAAACGCACCGAAAGGGAATTATTTTCTAGCAAGTTAACATTAAAATCGCCACACACTACAATGCTTTTATTATGGCCCGCAACACGTCTAATGGCATCTTCAAGGATAGATTCAAATGAACAGAAATTGCCAGATGGGGGGCGATATACGCATATTATTACATGTCTTTCTAGTTCAATACACGATAGTTCGGCAGTACGCTCGATAGACAGGTTTACTATATCACTACGCTCTTTACATTTAACATTATTAGATACCAAGATTAAAGAGCCACCATGAATTGCTGATTTTCTGACGAATGCACTACAAAGTCTATAATTATTATTGTTGAGCAATAGCTCATGATTTTTAAGCCAATGTTCAGTTAAACAAAGCACATGAACATTATGGCTTTCTAAAAATAAATCAATTTCTAATTGTTTGCCAGCCAAGCCTTGTATATTTTGGTGCACTACGTTAAGGCGACAGAGTCGGTTGACGAGGGACTCGGCCGTTGTCTTAGTTACTAGTTTAAAGAACTAGAACTAGAACTAATTACTGTGTTATTAGAACTACATAACACCGTTTCATTACTTAGCCTAAGTTTCGTTATAGTTGCTATAGCACCGTTAATATTATATGCTACCAATGTAGCTATCATATTCATGCATTTTTTGGGGATGTAAAACAAGTCCCCAGTTATAATAAATCGACTAATAAATTTATTAGTATCAAAAAAAAAAAAATTGTCGCTATGACAACCTGTCCTACACATAAGATTATTTAACCTACCTATATAATCATTTTGCCTGTCTGTGTAGCTTTTACTATATGGGAAAGCAGTTATCATAATTTTGTGGGCATTTAAATGTGACAGATATTCTAAGCCACTTATTAACTCATTTTTGTGCACACTAAGTCCCTCACCTATCAAAATAATCACAATAGATTGAGGATCTATTTTCATACACTTAATTTTATTAATTATTTGTGTGTAAGAGGCCCCTGGCATACAATAATTAACTACTGGACCGCTAATGTGTCTATTGAGTAATATACCCATGTTTTTACCTAGGCTATCTGAAAACACTAAGGTCTTGTGTATAGGTGGACATACACTTATTTGTTCAATGGTGTCATTCAACTCAGCAACTCGCAACTTACAGGGCTGTGGCAAGGGCTCACTATCGGATGGTGATGATGGCAGCCCACAGTCACAAGAGTGTTTGTTTGTTAATGAGTCAAACCGCTCCACATTATAGTTACAGAGGTCTACCAACTCGGTGGTAGCCAGGATGTGTTCACTAATCTGTTTCTGAGCACTTGTATATTTATTTGTCAAGTCTATTAAATATTGCTCTTTACTCTGCAAGTCAGACTGCAATCGTTGAATGTCCATATCATATGTGACCTTTAAAGTATTTAATTTACATTTATATGAACCTACAGTGTTTCTTAAGGATAAACATTCTTTTTTTAACTTAATACTATTAAAGAACTTCCTTTGCCTTTTTATTGAATTTCTAATTTTCTTAATAAATCTATTTAACTTAAGATACTTTTTTATTTTAATGTGGCTACCCATCTGAACATGAGAGGAAATATCATTTGTTAAGTCAATAGTAACCAGTTGTTCTGTTGGGAAGGCTCCGGAGTCAGTGCTAACCAGTTCATCGTAGAGGCTGAGCGTGGTGGTGGTCTGGTTGATGTCCCTCTCTTCTTCCAGTTTGTGCACCTGTGTATGGGCATGACTCAAGCTATTCTCCAGTTGAGAGATGCGAGTCAGGGCCCTCTCGTGGGTGTTGCTGCACTCATTGAATGATGAGACAATGTCCTGCAACTGATTCCGCTCTTCTTCGACTACAGTGTATTGTAAATGTAGTTCAGCCATTTCCTTCTTTAATTGACTATTTTTCTTAACAATGTTGGCTACCTCCTCTTCACTCTCATCCCTCTCTTGCAGCAGTTTGTTGTTGAGATTTTTTGACAGGTGGAGTTCGTGCAATGTCTTCCTAAGTTTCTCCTCCAAATCCCGGGCTGTTGCTTTACGGGTCATCATGGTAGACATTGTTTGGGAGGGACTGGAATGCAAAAAAGAGATGTGAGAGATATATAGAAGTTTTAAATGAGATATATGTGGGTTGTGTATATAAGTAATTAATACAATGAACAATGTATAAGTGTAGTATTATGTTGTAGCCTTTTGTAATTGAATTTATTCCAAATCCAGGAAATTCTCAAAATAATGTAGCAGAATGAGAGACGCCGTTCCTCCGAAATGAGGACACAATTAAATGCGACTCCGCCCTAATTAGCCCTTAGCTCGTCACGTAGGTCGACACCCTCTCAATATTTCTAGAACAGTCACGACGCCACATAATACATCATCCTACACAATTTGACGAGAAATTGATAGTCATACAAATTGGCTCGGCGTAGCCACATCAACGTGTTGTACTGTAACAGTATAAACTTCGTACAATTAGTACACCTACGTTTTATAGTTTAATGAACATTAAGAGCCATGGTGGCCTTGGGGTTTGAGCAGTCAGTACCCATGAGGTACTTTGAATTCCTTCTCAGACATAAGCAGGTTTCCACTGACATTTTTGGAAGAAGACCGATTCAGGCCGCAGGGATTCTAATTGGCGTCCTTACCTAGCAAGTGACTGCTCAAACCCCACGGTCAGATTAATTAAGGATTGAAAATATACAAAAGGGTAGTTATAAACATATTATTGTTGCCACTAACGTAGCCTATGAACACAGGATACCTAACAGGGCTTTAGTACAGGTTTATATATACATAGGTATTCTAATAACGAAATGACAAACTCTACACTTCATTGGTCAGACTATCAGATTTGCGTATTGTTCGTAATATAAATAAAATTGATTAAAAGGACTGAAATATATATGAAAAAAAAAAAAAATATATGTGGCAAATATTCGTGGTTTTCCACACGTGGTCTGGCTTTGTCTGCATATATACAATAGACAATACAAATAAGTACCACAATTAAAAAAAATGTACCAAAGGATGCAAATAATAATAAATTATAGTCAAGGGATTAATTAAGAGTTAATTGAACGTCAAATCTCTTCTTTTCGTCTCAAAACAAAATATCGGAACAAAGCAAGAGTAATTTGTAATTCTAATCTCCAAGAGCTCGCGAACCGACTGAAGATTATTTGTGACAACTTTCTAAGAAATTTAGCGAAGCGAATACACAAAATATTCAGTTCATTAATTACGTCCAGTTAGATCTGTGAAGATGTACGTGTTCATTCAAGCTTGCTTTCAGACAGATTTTTAATTATTTGTGGCTTTTGATAGTCGTCGTGAAGTGAACTTGTCAGCTAACAGCAACTTTATGCTTTCCTTCAAAGGACTCGAAGAGCTAAAATCGCTTGAGTTTATGTGCATTGCAATTTTAATTCCATAACTAAACGTATATTCCGGATATTGGTTCATAGTTGGCGGCAAGTATAAAATAAAAATATAAAATAAAATATAATATGTAAAATAAAAGTAGTTAGTAGGCTATGAAATCTTGCAGCGCTAAGAGTGCCAAAATATCTAAGGCGGAGGTGCAGTCCCAAGTTGGGAACCTCTGAAATTTAAACGGGTGCGTAAATTAGGCCAAGGAGATGACTAACGATCTCACGATTATTTCCCTCACCTCAAAGCTCTTAGCGACAAATCTCCGAACTTGTGCTTAGAAAATCTCATTGAAACAGACTCGTTGGTAACTAGGTAGGTAACCAAGTTAACATGATTAACCCAAATTTATTGAATCCCAACAGGAGTGTTGTTTCTTGTCTCTATCTTGATAGTGCGGTTACATGTAACATAATTCCCGAGCTGCGTACATAATACATCGTATTCACATTAAACTGTTTAATATACCTACGATCCACACGACACAAAACAATGTTGTTAAGGCCAATGCCTCTTCCGTTCGGGCCAAGTGGTATTAAGATTAAGTGTCAACGTGACAGATGGTGAGTCTATCGCCATCTCAGACACAATACTTTCGACTTTAAATTATTTCTCAGACATATGCAGGTTTCGTCACGATGTTTTCCTTCACCGTAAAGCACGTGGTGTGAAAATCACTGTACATAAATTTTTAGAAAAATAAAATAAAATAACTGGTGAAATATGAGTGTACTGTAAGTACACCAATGCATACCTCTTTGGGGAATACGGGCGTGGGTATTATATTTGAAATAATCTATATCTATGCAAATAATATAATGTAGAAAGTTTGTTTCAAACTAATCAACTATTTTCAAAAATCTTTCACTGTTAGGAAGCTACATTATCAGCGAGTAGCATATGCTATATACTTCCATGTAATCACGCGGGCAAAGCCGCAGATGGAAGCTAGTGTATTATAATTTTGTGAGTATATCTTCTGTTACGAAGAACATGGGCTTAATCTTCTGTGTTTATCGGGGTTCATAGCAAATGTATGAAGCTGACCTCTACTTCATACTCTAATCTTCTACGATAAGCTGCCATTCCCTTTCGTGTGTGAGAAGAGGAGCCTTAAATCAATATGAAAGACATAATCGTGTCCCGTAAACAATGTTCCACTACATTAAGGCATTATTATAGTCGTAGCTCTGAACTCATGAGCTCGTTGTACCAAATGAGGTGGGTGTGAAATGAGGCCCGGCGCAGTATTTCTCAATTTATACATTTACAAGAAACTGTGTGACAGTTTCTTTAAAAACATATTAGAAGGAAAAGTAGAAGGAAAGAGAGGAAGAGGAAGACCCGGATAACATACATGAGACAAGTTAATGAAAAGGTGTCTGTCATGACTTGAAGGGACTTGACTCAAAGAGATGATACTCGATAGAGACGAATGGAAGAAATTGCATGGGATACATCGACAAGAGTCAGAATTTATGATGATGATGAGCCATTTTTGAGAAGCTTTGTGGTGTCTTCTATATCAAAACACTTCTGCAGTTCAAACATAATTTTTATTTAACAAAAACCCAATTTTCGCTACCTCTTTATTGGACGAAATACTTGACCTAATACAAGACAAAATTTTGTGATAAAACAGATGTCGCTACTTCAAACCTTTAGTCTAAATCCCTACCTACTTATTATTGCAAATACTTACATAATTGCCAGCCTTTTTGGTCTGGTGGTCGCAAACGATACTGAGGAACATGACGTCCTGAGTTCGACCCCGGGTCAAGAAAAGCCCTGGTAATTTCTCAGTAGCAGCCCGGAATCTGGAGCTCCATTAATGTCAATAGGTTCGGCCACTATTACATGGGACGCAAACAGAATAGGCGAAAATAAAGTACGCAGTGTAATAAATACAATGCATTATACGTAACTGAAAGAGAATGTCAACATCGAGATTTAAAATAATACAGCGCCATCTTGTGAGAAGATATGTAACTACTTATATAGATTCTACGTTAAACAGGTTAGCCCGAGTTCAATAAACTCACGACCTAGTTATAGAATGTAATCCTTCCGGGAGATTTCTTCGTTAATAGATCTTTGTGTGTCACCGTAAAAACCCCATCAATTTTCTTTTCCTTCGACCAAGCCGTCTTCTTTTGTTTAAAAGTTGCGATTTTTCTCATTGTTGCATATTGAAGGGTGGTTATTATAATATCCATAAAATACCAAATCAGCTCGATCACGCTGATAATAGAGCCTCCTAAACATAGGCCGAAGATACCTCCAAGATTGGCTGAAAAAAAAAGTATTAAAAAAAAAGTAATTACCATTAAATACATTCAATTTTCGCTTCCTCTTCAATCATAAGTCTCTTCATACCTTGGTTAAGAGTGCCTCGAATTTTCATTTTAGAGAAATTTATCAATCTGGTTATGTTAATTTTATCTCGAATGTCGAAATTTCCATATAATAAGCTTAGTTAATTGCTTTTTATCTCAGTCATTCTTTAAACATTCAAAACCTTTATTTCAATTAAAATGAAAACATCGGACTACTCAAGAGATGTTCAATAAACAAAAATATATGCGCATGCCATCCCACATCGATCCCCAAAGACTCAGGCACTATACATACGTCTTTGAATTACTTCTCAGACGTATGCAGGTTTCAAAATACGTAGTGTAAAATCACTGCACACGAGTTTTTTTACAAAATCTTCGCTGAGATTCTAACTTACGTTGCTTCCGTAGCAGGCGACTATTAAAACCCCGTGGACACCACAGCTCGCAGAATATAATATTTCTGTTTTTAAATTAAAATAGTTTATAGTCCCGCATGCCGAGTAAATTAGGAGTCACTCTTAATTAATCCAATGGAGATCTAAACTAGTATCTCTATTTTTAGTCAAACACCTTTGATGTATGAAATGTCATGTAACCGTTTAAAAAGTTTGTAAAAACATACCAAGCATTTGGTCCCATGTGTACAATATCTCGCGTCTATACTTGAAGCAAGTGTTTTCATTGAAATGTACTGACACCAGAGACTGGTTACCGAACGAACTGTTGAAAATTAGATTACTTGCAATTACAATGTGACTGTACATTAATATAAAAAGAACTAGCCGAGGGCGACTCGGAATTAGGCTCAAAGGGCAAAAACATCATGTTTGTTCTACCCTTAAATATTGATTTTATAATTTTTAACCGACATCCAAAAAAAATTCAACAGTCTAACTATCATGGTTCATGAGATACAGGTTGGTGAAAAGAGGTTAAAATAATAATTTAAAAAAGGGCTCCGCGATATAAAGCTACCTTAGAACTTATGTTTACGGGAAACCTATTTCAATTGTCTATGATACTTTACAATGCATCATAAAAAAACGAATCCACGAGTCATTTTGATTGACAGCGAGGAATTCAATGGGTCAACAATCACTTGACATTGGCGGAATAGTTTTACTTAAGCTCATCGGCATTAAATAAAGAAAGGAAGGAAGGAACGAATTCACTTTTTAATGTCCGCATGCAATTGTCACGAAATATTACACATTTTAATATCGTGGTGTAACTCATCATCATCATCTCCCTGGCCTTATCCCATATTGTTGGTGTCGGCACATGCACCAATGTGGCTGATCACCTGATTTTTATACGAAGCGACTGCCATCTTGCCTTCGTAGCCACTTTTACAAGGAAAATCGGTTTTCAGACTCACTTAGGCCTCTGACTGACCTGTAACGATTGCCAAAGATGTTAAATTTTCAACCGACGGCTTAACGTGGTATCCGAGGCACTGAGGGAACTCGGACAGTCACCCATCTAACCACTGGGTATATATTGATCGTTAGTCTTTATATTTACCTCACATTCCTTTGCAACTTTATATACTCCACCTCAGTCCTGTATTCGACGTAATCACATTTCTGGTAGCACTGGTTGTTTGATACAATATACCTTATGTCTGTTTGCATCTCCTCTGGAACATTACACTGTGTTTTAGTTTTGTGGAAGTGAATTGGGTTTGGCAGAAGAAACATGTAAGTAGAGTGAATGCAATGAAAATGCGTTCATTACGAAGTACGTATGTGTGGTCACACTCCTATATGAAAAAAAGTGATAAGAGACAGTTGCAAGTTGAAGAATGATGTGGAAACTAGAATTGAAAAAAGTATGTTGAGATGGTTTTGAAATATCGAAAGGATGAGAGAAAGGCAATTAGTGAAAGAAATTTATAGGAGGATACAGGCGACTGGGACCGCGATTCCTGTTCTTAGTGGTTCCAGCTGCCTTTATCCTCATTTATAGAGCGAATGTGAGCGGAACTGTCGATAGGAGGGCGTCCAAGGAACTACTATAACCAAATAAATAACTTTTTTCAGAAAGGTGAAATTCGGAGCACTCGTTACCGGGTGAAGTATTTAGAGAGATCTATGAATGGTCTCTGCCTACCATGGGATGCAGGCGATAGCAGTATGTAGGTATGGATGTATGTACGTGCTTCGCGGGGACAAACAGACACATAGTAAGACAGACAGGAAAAGGTTAATTTTTTTGTAACGTAAAGTACTTTAAATAATTTCATATGTATTTAGTGAAAAGTTGTTAATTTGTTATTATCAACAGACACTTGAATTTTATTTATATATATAGATATAAATGTAGAGATAATGGACGAAGCGGAAATGGCTCTCAATCCATCTCAAGCCCACAATGATCATCCATTATGAAGGATAATGCTTGGAAATTGAAGTACTTACCGAGTGTTTGATAAATACATAACATCTTCTCCCATTTACAAGTTGAATACTCGTCGACACCCAACTCAAAATCTGAGGAATGACAATCAACATAAGCAAATAATACGGTCAAGGAAAATATGGTTGGAATCTATACAGAGGGCTAGTGCAAGTTTTTCAATGCCGCCGTCACAAGTCATCGCGTTGACGTAAACGATTTGTATGTGTTCAAAATAGTCCCATCTGTGGGCCGACAGATGGCGCTGTTTCGATCCGACTTGTGATGGCGATTTTAAGAAAACTCGCACTAGGCCCTCTGTACCGATAAAAAAAAATTGAAGTGTCTGCTTGTAATTCCAAACGAACAGCTTTTCACTCAATTCATATGAAAATATTTAGGGTACTGACTTGAAAACAAGCAATAAAAAAAAATTTCTGTCTGTTTGTTTGTTCCAGCTAATCTCCTAAACTGCTGACGGATTTAACGTTACTTTGATGGCAGATAGCTGCTTACAATGTTTCAATTAGTAACTAAGGCTACTTTTATCTAAAAAAAAAACTTCCGAAAAGAGTTCCGCGAACATATTATTTTTTCCCGGATTATTGACTCAACTCGAGTAAAACCGTGGGAAACAGCTAGTCTTAAAAATAAAGTTTGTAAAGTGCCTGAAGGTAGTCTCACTCTCTCAACTTTTTTTACAGCCGATATTTAGTATTAAGATAATAATATCAAATATTTCGTTAAGTGGAAACTTAAGGAGGAAAAAGTTCCAAATTAATGGGTCTTGCTTGAAGGTCAAATTAATAAACCGTTATTTATAATCTCTATGATAACCTTCATGATATATTGTAAATACAAACTCCCACGTACGTATGACCTTATATTAACAACTAAAATCCTTTAAAAATATACCGTTATAACTAAAATAAATTATTAAAAGGAGTCCCTGTAGGCAAGGTTCCGAAGATACTGGCAGCATTCCCCCTTTGGATGGCTAGGCTAATTCTTTGTCCGAGGTTGCTGCCAGCGCTTCGGTCTCCTGTGACCTTGACCTTATTACTCTGTTTCAGGCACACCTTTGTACCTTTAACTTTCTACACACCAATTATGATACACAAAATATTAAAGCAACAATAATTTAATTTGCTTTTTCATGCTATATTCTACAGGGTGAAATTAAAAACTATTATGATTAATTATTATGTTTAAGATACTTTTATCGATCATGCTTGAAATAATGACCAATTGTTTAAAATTTGAGATAAAAAATATAATATGAAAATGTGCTTTTCAGAAAATTACCAACTTGGAAATAAGCTACATCCAATTGCCATTCATCGTCCGATCACGAGATCCGGGTTCGATACCGGGGTCAGGATAAAAATAGATATTCTGTCAAGAAATTCACCATAAGTGCCCGGAGTTTGTAAGTTGGCGGTGCTTACACCCCCGTGCCTCGGGGCGCACGTTGCACCGTTGGTCCTACGCCTGATCTCTCTCCGGTCGTGTCGGATTGCCTCCCATCGGACTATGAGAGCGAGGGAATAAAGAATGCACCTGTGTTTGCGCACACACTTATTCACTGTATTATAGATAACTGATTTAGCTGAGCCTGATTTTTTAAAATAAAAGTAGCCTAAGTTACTCCTTGTTAAAGTCCCGTTAAAATTGGTAGAGCCGTTTCGGAGATTAGCCAGAACAAACAGACAGACAGGCAGATAGAGGAAAACTATAAAAATAGTTTTTTAATTTCAGTACCTTATATCCTTTCATATGCATTTAGTGAAAGGCTGTTATTTTGAAATTACTAACAGACACCAATTTTATTTATCTGTATAGATATATAGATTTATGTAGTGAGTTTAAAATAAAATCTAAATAACAGGTGATGGTTTCTGTTCTACTGGATAAACAAAATGTGCATCTATTAATGTTCAAACGCTTGCGCACCGTAATATTTTCTGCACATCATACTACATGCTAGAATATTCCTAGACTATTTCAGAAGCATTCTGTATAAGTTTTAATAAACATTAAAATGTTAATATCATTCCAGCCCGTTGTAACATTTCCTAAATGATAATTAATTGTGTTCCGCCGCGAGTTTAAATGGAATATCTGAATAAAATTTCATTTGAATGAGCATTCTCTGGGCGCCGCATTGCTGACTGTAGGCCATTCAAAATACACCATTCACAGTAGGCACAGTAGACCAGTAGAGTTATTTAAACAGAAAAGACATACAAACATATGCTGTACATATGGAGCCGTGTTGGCCTCGGGGTTTTAGGTGTCGCCTTCTACCCAGTGGGGCCTGTACCAATGAGTTTTTCTAAAAAACTTATGTGCAGTTATTTCAAACCACGCACTTTACGGTGAACGAAAACATCTGAGGAAACCTGCATATGTCTGAGAAATAATTCAAAGACGTATGTCAAGTGCCTGTGACGGCGATGGACTCACCCTCTGTCACGTTGGCACTTAATCATATTCGGTGAAATGTGGTTGTTGTTGTTACAACACCTCTGCTACCCCTTCGGAGACCCTTCTGGGATGGCGTGAGAATATTTATATGAAACTCATGTCACAACAAAGCATGCGGCCCGTGTGATGGTAGGCGGTACTAGATGATAGTAGCAAATAATAGTGAACTCACGTGTATAGTCGAAGGGGAGGCAGCGACAGTACTCCACAACTCTCTGTAAGAGGAGACGCGTCATGCATGCTTGGTAGAATGTAGCTCCAATATCGGAATCCTAGGGAATTACAGTTATAATATAATATATATAATAGCTACTAGCTGACGTCCCGCGGTTTTACCTGAGTAGTTCTCATGCCTATGTTACTCACTGATGATGTAGCTATCCATTGCTGATTTAAGAACAATATATATTAGTATAGACAAACTTTCATACTCATTTAACATCAAATAACACATCACAAAAGAGACACTCTCTCCAATTTTAAGTCTCCAAAACCAGTGATTTGGGCTGTGCGTTGATATGTAAGTTTAGACAGTCGGGACTTTGAATTTTATATGAATAGTTTTCTATTTTGTAGAGAGCATGGTTGCATGCTACGCAAGTTCAAATGCCAAACCAACTATTTTTCTAAAACTTATGTGCAGTGATTTCGCTCCACTTGGTTTACGTTGAAGGAAAACATCGTCAGGAAACCTGCATATGTCTGAGAAGTAATTCAAAGACGTATGTATAGTGCCTGAGTTGGCGGTAGACGCATCATCTGTCACGTTGACACTTAATTTTCTTCGGTGAAAATTAGGTGTGATTATTACAGCATCTCTGCCTACCCCTTCGAGGAATTGAGGAAATCGTAGGGTACTGACAAAAAAAGTTGTTTGTGGAGTGATCTGTTGCAATAGTTAACTTTTACAATCTTTAAATATTGCTAGCTATAGGCCATGGAAGTTTTTTACTCGAAAACATAGTAGGTACTAGCTTTGTTTTACTTTACAAATACGTTAAAAAGCATTTCCATACAACTCCGGTTGACCCGTATGTAATAAAAGCTCCCTATTTGTCGTGAAAACTAATTCTATTATAACTTTTCAAGCCAATAACGACCCTTGTTTGGTGAAACTTTAGTCGGCGGGATATTAATTAAAAAGCAGACATGTCATTTATCATTGTCCATACGTGACCTCGGGTACCCGGGCTTTTTATAACATTCGACATCGGAGCTAATACCTTCATCTTTGATATCCACACACAGAATTAACCACCAAAACGTACCTAAACGGTGACCGAACCAACGACTTGTGACTTTCAGACAGGATTAATGCCAACTCAACTTTTTTTTAATAATACATAGATGGGATACAACAGAAGGAAAAAATCGTCAGGAAACCTGCATATGTTTGAGAAACAAACACGTATGTATAGTGCCTGAGACGGCGATGAACTCACCCTCTGTCACGTTGGCACTTAATCATATTCGGTGAAATGTGGATGTTGTTGTTACAACACCTCTGCCTACCCCTTTCGGGAATACATATGTATGGGATACAAGTGCACTGTCCGCACCCTTGTTAGACACTGAAGCCTGTGAACATGAACCACATCTGTGTCTTACTCATGCATCACCCGCCTTGTAGAATGTGATCGCTCTTACATATTATCATAATAAAAGACTATACGACAGCACAGCGACTCCACGCCTCCCTCCCCCCACGCAGCACTGGCTACCTTACTAAACTCTACTTACTCTAAGGAAGCAGTATTTTAATACAATTATATTATAAAAAATGTAATAACCTATTATAAATAAACCTAAATGCATAATTTAATAAATAAGTATATAAATGTTTCCTATTGATTAGTAATAAATATAAGAAAAATTGTATATATATTAATTAAGAAGTGCCTCTCAAATTGCTGTGCCCTAACAGGGTTGTTAGCTATATGTTATTACCACTATAACTATGTTAATATTGTGTGTAATATGATACTAACTGGCAATAAATATATGAATATGAATATGAATATTTGGCTGCGATCTTCTATTAGGTATAAACTACTGTCGGGCAGATCCCAATTTCGATCCTGTCTGCCTGTCTGTCTGTTTATTCCAGCTGATCTCCGAATTGACTGGACTGATTTTAGCGAGAATTTCACTGGCAGATACCTAATGTCACAAGGAGTAACTTGTCTGCTTTATTTAATAGCAACATTAGGGACCCGTGAGCCAGCCATGACAATAAGTCTACGCAGGTGAAACCGCGGGCCACAGCTAATAAAAGTCAAAATTAGAAGAGAGGGCTTATTATTATAGACATACATGATTTTATCACCACCACTTCCATGGCTTTTATTTTGGTATACAAATGAATTCTCACGACATCCAACAAATTGAATTGTCGTGGAGGTCGCGGGATTGTATGAAAGTTTATTTTACAAAATCTATGGGCTGTGGATGTCTGGGAATAAGATATTATATATCAACGCACAGCCTAAAACGCTGGGCCTAGTGATATGTAATTTAAAGAGAGTGTTCTTAATGAAGTGCTAGTATCCACTATGAAATGGTTTGCCAAAAATCCACCCTTAAGGGGGTTAAATAGGGATTATTAGTTTGTATTTGAAATCTTACTGCAATGCCGCCTGCATTGCAGTAAGGTTTGCTTGCCGTGCCTGCAATGAAGTGCGAAATACACTTACTTTGCGCCCCAACTCATTAACCACTCTTCGATGGAAAGTGTTCCAGTTCCTTACACTCCTCAGAAACACGATACCGCTCTGAGGTAGCATTATGTGACAGCAATCTTCTGTTTTGACTGTCTATTAACAACCAGCTTCTGCACTTGAAACGCCAATGAAATCCCAACTTTATGTGTAGTAAATAAAACTTACAGATTCGAGAGTACATTTTCGGCTCTGTACTGGTAAATCCTTGACATTTTGGGATGAGTCAATGGTCCATACTAACACGTTGATGTCGAAGTAAACGTTCGAGGTCAAGGATATGTAGGAGTTCATGAGGGTCACTTGGTCATCGTAGTCGAACACATATAGCTGGAAACAAAAGAATACCTCATATCGTCTCTGGCCTTATCCCATACATTGTAGGGGTCGGCACTTGATTCAACCCGATTTGGCTGATCACCTGATTTTTATGCGAAGCAACTGCTATCTGACCTTCGCAACCCCTTTTACGTGAAACTGTGATCTGGGTTAAACCAGTTGTCAGACTATTTTAGGCCTCTGACTGATCTGTAACGATTGATAAAGATGATAAATTGGCAACCGAGACCGACGGCTTAACGCGTTTTCGGAGGCACAGAGGGAACTCGGGCGGTCACCCATCCAATTACTGGCTAGGGTTGCTTAACTTCACTGATCGAATGATACGCACAATAGTTACTGTGCCACGAGCTCCTCAAAACAAAAGAATAACTACAGACTTAATATCAATATATCGTAGGTTCATAGAAAGCCGTGGTGGTTGTGGAATTTGAGCAGTCGCCTGCTATGTAAACGATACAAATTCGACTCACGGCCTGTACTAATGAGGTTTTTCTTAAAACTGAAGTATAGTACTTTTGCAACACAAGCTTAACGGTGCAGGGAAACCTGCATATGTCTGAGAAGTAATTCATAGACTCGGCTTACCCTTTCGGAGACCCTTTTGTGATGACTTGAGCAATCAGCATGTATGCATGTCCATGGGGAAAGAACCCTGTTAGATGTTAGATGGACAGAGAGTTTTGCCAGAAAGAAAATTATCATACATATTACACATGAATATTGACACGAGAATGAAATATCTACCAACTATTTATTTGCAATATCATTTTAATTGACTTCATTCTATAGCTGAAGATTTCAATAACGCAATAAAAGGAAGCCTTAAGAGGCCTTGGAAGCATGCTAAATTATATATCATACTAAAACGTTATGATATTATTCCAGGATGAAAAATATTTACCTAAGTCTTTGACAATGTTGCTTAATCAAAGAATAGAATTTCAATTCGTTTCCCTGAAAATGTCTATTTGCCAACTTTTTTTTTTATTACGTATATAGGGTAAAAATATCCAGGAACCCAGATTTTTACAATCTACATCCTAATAAAATATGATGAAGGGGGTATTAATATGCTTGACTTAAGTAAGCAAGCGCTCTGAGGCGCCTTAACAGCCCCGCAAAATATTTTTCATTAAAAGAAATTATATTCGTAGCGAGTCGGACAAAGATATCGTTCGGTATGTTTATTATTTAGTATTTACTTGTTAGTATATAGCGCTTTTCTTATGACTGTATTTCAAACATATTTGGTACAAGCTACAACCCACGTCGCGTTGACTTAAAATTTCATGGGTCACAATATTTAGAATCTTATTATTTTTAAATAAATGTAACCTATGCTACTTCTACTTAACATTAGCTATATGCCGATGAGAATCCCGTTAAAATCAGTCTAGCCGTTTCAGAGATTAGCCGGAACAGACGGACCGACAGACACACGCAGAAAAAAAATGAAATAGTTTTATTTATATTGTACCGTACCTTCATATTAATTCAGTGAAAAAATACTAATTGGGAATTTAAAACAACACAATTAAATTGATCTGTTTAGATATAACATATCCGAGACAGAGCAGTGGTGGCCGTGGGGTGTGAGCAAACACCTGCTACGCAAACGACGCAGGTTCAATTCTCTGCTTACCCCTTCGATCTCTTCTAAGATGGAGTGAGCATATAAGTTTTATTTTATTTATATAATTATATATCCGATCATTTGTATATATCCTGAATACATAATTAATTGCTTGCGATTGGTATTAATAGGAATTTTAGAATAATACATCTCAATCATGTAAACCTATTTATTTACACGCAACGAATGTTTTTAAAATTTTGTCGTGTCAAAACGTATAATTGAACACCTGTGATATATTTATCGATGTAAAATGTTGGATGATAAAATCTTCACGTAGATGTTCTTTTTGGGAGATCCTATTAAAGTTATATAACGTTCGTCCCAAACACTCGCCTTAATTTTCCCGCAGTCACTTATTTCTGCTTCAGTTTACTTGTCTGGTCTCGCCAAGATTGCCATCAAAAATATATAAAGTGTCAGTGAACGTTGAGAGAAATATACAATCTTAGATAGTGCATTGACTTCGAGCTCATTTGTTACGATCCTAAAAAAGCCTTATCTTCACACTGGTATTCATATAATGCAGTTTAATGTATAAATTACACTCAACCACAGACGTATTATTATATTATATGTCTGTGCAGCGAGCGCTAAATATTTATTCAAAATTATGTATAGGGTTAATGTTCGTGGTAAGAGAAAGTACTTGTATCATTTCAAAAGGAATTTTATATTAATGTGAGTAAGGAAATGTTTATTTTCACATCAAATATTTTGATTGATCATCAAGACATTATAAAATAACTCGTATGAATCAGATTCGATTCGGACAGGATATAAGGCTGCAACCACATAGCATTTATTAGCATTCGCGGTATTTTTAAGCCGACAAAATAAAAGTACATACATACATATGCTCACGCCTGTATTCCCCAAAGGGGTAGGCAGAGGTGTTGTAATAACAACACCCACTTTTCACCGAAGATGATTAAGGGCCAACGTGACAGATGGTGATTCCATCGCCGAAAATAAAAGTAATAATCTTTTTAACAATTTTTCAGCACATACAGTCAGTTTTTGATTTGTAAATTAAAACTACCATTAAAACCTACATTCAGAATAAGCTGGCGGACCTTCTACTATCGTTATAGCAGTGACGTCTTACTAACTTATTATATTTTGTATGACAATATGAAACGTCAAAGCTAAGTAACTCTTATTACGCTCTACTTAAGACGATGATGGTATCCCCCCTGTTTGATTTTAAGATAATAATTGACGCAAAAATACTGGACATACTGAGTGGTCACCGCCTATAGTCCGTTGCATTGCAATGTAAGGGACACACGCATCTAGTCGAGTCTTCTGTATTAAATCTTATTGTGCTGGATATTCATCTGTGCGACAATGACGTCATACACATATCCCTTCTGTGAATCGAAAAAACGTCATAAGATTTGATGGAACGGCCTATACACTATGAAAACTTACGAGAACAGCACCATTCGCCGTACTGCCATTGTAGTAAATCCTCGCACCGTTTACAGTTATCTGTAAAGCTTCATTCGCCAGGTTCCCTGAGATAAAGCTGACGTCATCTTTAGTGTTCAACCTGCCAAGAAATATTGTTAGATTACGGTATTATTACTATTACTATATTACCTTTAAATGGTTTGCATTGAGGTTGCCATTTCCTTTCATTAGAAATAATAATATTTTAATTATATTTGAACACATCGTTCTTCTTGATTACGATATATATCTTAATAGTGTTATATAGGGGTTGAACTCTGAGTTTCTACCTATACCTCTACCTCCATATTATAGAGACGTGATGGCCTTGGGGTTTGGGCAGTTGCCTGCTACGCAAGCGATACTAGTGCGAATCCCAGCGAGGCGTGGGGCCCATCCATGAGCTTTTATTGCAATGTTATTACAGTTGTGTGACAGTGACAGATGTATATACTTCATATACAGCTGTCTCATAATAAGAGTAAAACTATCAAGGTAATAAGACGTTATGTTAAGGCCCCTGTACCAATGAGTTTTTCTAAAAACTTATGTGCAGTGATTTCAAACCACGTGCTTTACGGTGAAGTAAAACATCGTGAGGAAACATGCATATGTCTGAGAAGTATTTCAAAGATGTAAAGATTCAAATTTTAATCTGATTGTAACCTGAAGTGAAGCAAGGACGGATCACTAGATATAGAATAATTAAATTATAATACGTTACTTGAAGTAAGGTATATCGAACTGACAGCAATAGCCGGCTGATGTGTACATTGACCGAAACATTTTTAAGCAGTCGAATCTCTTCGATCTCCACATGCATTCTGTTAATAACACGTTGCAAGGTTTCTTAAACTGCGAACACACAAGACAACCATACATACATATGCTCACGCCTGTATTCCCCGAAGGGGTAGGCAGAGGTGGTGTAATCACAACACCCACTTTTCACCGAAGATGATTAAGTGCCAACGTTACAGATGGTGAGTCCATCGCCGTCTCAGACACTTTACATACGTCATTGAATAACTTCTCAGAAATATGCAGATTTCCTCACGATATTTTCCTTTACCGTAAAGCACGTGGTGTGAAATCACTGTACATAAGTTTTTTAGAAAAACTCATTGGTACTTGCGTAGCAGACGACAGCTCTAACCCCGAGGCCACCACGGCTCTTCACAACACAACGTCAACACAGAAGACCGACCAATATATAAATTATCTTAGTACCTGTATATAACATCGAAAGTAGTCATACCATGTCAAGTAGAATTTTGTAAGTATAATCAAGTTCTTCTAGCAGGCTATGCATCTTGGTCACGTGTGATGGTGGAGCGTAAGCCTTCTGCTTCATGCTTGTAAAACTGTTGAAGAAATCTACCAATTGCGTGTTGTTGTAGCCTCGGCGACGCCTGCAAGAACCCATAATTGAATTATATATTTTTAGTTAGGTCTAGCTGTGCCCCGCGTAGAGATAACTTCATGGATGACCCTCAGAACCCTAACGTTTTTTTAAATACAATTAGCCTAAGTTACTCCTCGTAAAATTAGCTATCTGCCAGTGAAAGTCGCGTTTAAATCGGTCCAATTGTTTCGGAGATTATAAAAACGGACGGAAAAGAAAAATTTTGAAAATTTTTTTTTCCCTTTCTGTACCGTATATACTTAGCATTTTGGGAAAAGTCGTTAATTTGGAATTATAAACAGACACTTCAATTATGTATATGACATTTACAGCCGCATTATTCTATAAAGTTTCTCAAATTCCAACTCGACGTCGAGCTTCAGTTTCCATCGTAATAACGTAATAACTAACGTAATAATAAAATAACGTTATAATAATAAATAAAAAACGTAAATAACGTAGACGATAAAGTTCAATTTTGTGCGACGGGGAGAAACAGTAACCCGGCAGATAAATATGAACTCACAAGACTTCACTAATGTTTTGCGTAGTGGGTCCATATACCATCTCAGTGTCACACACACTTATTGCAGGGTACGCGATGTTGGTAATCGAGTATCGGGTTGTTTCAACCTGAAAAAAATTGCCTTAATACTCAATATTTCACAATAAGAGAGAAAAGCTCACGCCATCCCAGAAGGGTCCCCGAAGGGGTAAGCAGAGGTGTTGTAACAACACCCACATTTCACCGAATATGATCAAGTGCCAACGTGACAGAGGGTGAGTCCATGGCCATCTCAGGCACTATACATACGTCTTTGAATAACTTCTCAGACATGTGCAGGTTTCCTCACGATGTTTTCCTTCACCGTAAAGCACGTGGTGTGAAATAACTGCACGTAAGTTTTTTTTAGAAAAACTTATTGGAAAAGCCCCCTCCGGGATTTGAACTTGCGTCGCACGTCGGCGACTGCTCTTACCCAGGTTTCAGTGAGAAAAGCATAAAAATAATTGTCATTAAAAACAAAAAAATATTGAGCATTTATATTTAGTAATAAGCTGTGGCTTGCGGTATCCCTACTCCGTGTAACATTAGCTTTCTGCCAGTGAAAGTCCAGTTAAAATCAGTTCAGCCGTTTCAGAGATTACCTGGAACAAACAAATACAGACAGACAAACAGACAAAAATTTTGAGAATTAGTTTTTTTAACTCATACCGTATATACTTACTCATATGCATTTAGTGAAAAATTCTTTCTGAATTACAATCAGACATCAAAATTTTATTTATCTGTATAAAGAATAGATGTATAGATAAAATTGAGCAATAATTGAAGACATATTGATGTTTAAATCCTTTTGAATTTAAACATTTTCAAATAAAGATTGTTACCACTTTTGTGCGCAGACAATAAAAATAGAGGCTTGGAATTCTACACTGGCGACACCCCTAAAGATTCACGTATGCGATCCCTTTGAGAATTTCACAATATAATGATTTGCAGTTTAAATAAATGTCTATCGAAATGTCTACAGATTTTCTCGAGAGATGTGCGATGATCATTATAATTTTATATTAAACACGTACTTTGATATGCCAAAACTGGCATAACAAATGAATTTAGTAAATTCCAAGTACGTACTTATATGAAAGGGATCAAAATACTTTTGTTGGGAGAGAGCAACGATATTTGACAGGCATCTAATATAAACTTACTCGCAAATCAATACATAGGTACGTTTGAGAATGTTTCTAGACCGTAAATGGTGATGTTTGATACATTTTTACCTATAAATAATGGTGTTTTAACAGTAGTATTATTCTACAATTAAATAATAGAAAATCGCTGAAAATCGTTGTGTCATTCGTCGTAATGTGTAAGATTAGACCTTGCCATTTTACGATCTGCAAATATCCAATCTATGCTTTATATATATCTGTATATAGACTTCATATAAGAGTCGTGGTCGCCTTGAGGTTTGAGCAGTCGCCTGCTTCGCAAGCGACGCAAGTTCGAATCCTAGCGGGGCCTGTATCGATGAGTTTTTCTAAAAAAATTATGTACTTATGTGATTTAACACCACGTGCTTTACGGTGATGGAAAACATCGTGAAGAAACCTGCATATTTCTGAGAAGTAATTCAATGACGTATGTAAAGTGTTTGAACGGTCCGAAGATGATTAAGTGCCATCTGTCACGTTGGCACTTAATCAGGAAAATACGTCATCGATAAAGTCAACGTTAAACCATGGTAAAACCTATACTTGGGGTACAGTACTTTGCTTTGTAACAAGACATTGTATACTCACAACAGTAAAGGTAGGATCAACAGCATACTTCTGCCAGATCATATGACTGAGGAAGCAGCACAGCCCAAAACTGGCGCCAATCACGATCAGCCAGACGCTGTACACCCACCACGCTGTACTACACGAGAAATAATACACGCCGTGTAACGTCGAATGTTTGGAAAATGACTTGGATTTTGTCTTGAGAAGAGCCTTTAAGTCTTTACGCATTTTTTTCTGGAAACGATGTATTGAAGGTTAAATATTAAATAAAATATATATGCTCACGATATCCCCAAAGAGGTAAGCTGAGGTACACCTCAGCTTACCTAACTTTTGTAATAACAACACCCACATTTCACCAAATAAGATTAAGTGCCAACGTGACAGAAGGTGAGTCCATCGCCGTCTCAGGCATAATATATACAGTCTTTAAATTACTTCTCAGACATATGCAGGTTTTCTCACGATGTTTTCCAACACCGTAAAGCACATGTTGTGCAATCACTGCACGTAAGTTTTTAGAAAAACTCATTGGTACAGGCCACGCTAAATAAAATGAACCCCCTACGCATAGAATACTTATTGCTTAAGCAACAACCCTTAAAAAGTAAAAAAAAAGGTTGCAGCACCAGGTCGAAGGTATGGATTAATTGTCATTTAACAATTATACTGGCACGCATAAAGCATTTAATCAAGCATTATCTTACATCATTTTGGAAAAGTGCTGATACTCTTACACAGCTGCACCTCTATTATCCAAACATACCTAAGAACCGCGCGAGGAACCTGGCAAAGAAACCCTCATCAAAATCGGTTCACTCGTTTCAGAGCTTAGATGCCTCACTCCACACAACTCCCCTCTTTTTACGAAGGGATTAAAAGCATGTTTGAAATAGAGATATGTTCCTCCTTTTGCTTACCTTTTCAACGTTCATTGTCGACTTTGTATTCGAAGTCATTAAAATCACTCTAAACTAGGTGTAAATATCATGACAATATCTTTTTGATGACCAATTTTGTCAAAAGTGTAAATGACTGTAATTATTACATTAACTACAATACTGTCACGTGATATTTAATCAATGTAGAAAGAAGAAAGAATATCAAGAAAAGCATTCTTCATAAACTAGAAATCCGAAACAATTTCCATTTAAAGGAAAAAGTTGTTAAAAGCCTTCTAATGATCATACTTTTGTTTGTTAATGACGTGAAAGGAATTCTTAATGATCTAAACTGTATTTATATATACGATACAGTGGTATTCATATATTAATTACTCATAGGTGAAGACGGACAACTGCAGAAAAAGGCTATAGATAAAATGAGGTATGCTGTAAAGTATTACTTGAAAACAATGCTCACAAATAATTGTAATATTTTAGTTATTATATTTGACAATTGAGCATTTGAACTGTGTCGATGGGTTTATATTCATGAGATATAAATACTGTAACCAATAACATTGTATAACATATTTTTTTTAAAGTGTAAATGTTGAGTTTCTTGCCTGACTCTTCTCAACAAAAGCAACCTTCCGAACTCGGTGGTAACATTTATAATCATGTATAATGTATTTTGTGTCCTTCTGACGATCTGAAAGTACTTTGTAAGAAGTCTAATCAAATATAGATATTTTGAATTTTGAATTTAATATTAATTACATTCCATATCATCCAATTACATTCCGTCTTAATATAATCACAGCCAATCAACGTGTGAGATCCCACTTAATAAACTTCTAGTAATCGCAAGTTCTTCCGTTCTTACTTACTTCCGCCCTAATTACTAAATGTATTATAAACTAGATGTGCCCGGCGGTTTCACCGGCGTAGATTTAATTTGATTCCCGCGGAACCATAAATATTTTTAAAGCTAGCTATTTGTCAGTGGAAGTCCCGTTAAAATCGGTCCAACCATTTCAGACATTAGCCGGAACAAACAGACAGAGGGAGAGACAAACTGAGATATAATTAAAAATCTTGTTGTTCTACTTCAGAACCGTGTATACTTTCAAATGCATTTAGTGAAAAGCCGTTATTTTGGAATTACAAACAGACACTTACATTTTATTTCAAAGGTTCAAAAGGGTATAAGCATTGGTTACAATATTTACTTTTCACCGAAGATCATGTGTCAACGTGACATATGGTGAGTTCATTGCCATACCGCGACTTTTAATTTCGTCTAATTTAGTTTTCCTCAAGACGTTTTCATTCACCGTAAATCTACAAGAATAACTCGTGTGAACTCACAATGTGAAACATACATACATATGCTCACGCCTGTATTCTCCGAAGGGGTAGGCAGAGGTGTTGTAATCACAACACCCACTTTTCACCGAATATGATTAAGTGCCAACGTGACAGATGGTGAGTCCATCGCAAATGTGAAAAGACTCAAAAATAAACCTTCGCGATGTTCTTTATAACTCTGGATGTGTCAAATAAATTACCAATCTTTTATTTTTACAACTACCAAATCCAATAATAAACCTATTTCAGTGGAAAGATGTCGAAGAGGCTAACAATTGATTGTAATCGAGCTTACTTTGTGTCAGTGATGGATAAGATTAGCACTCTCCACGGCACCAGGCAATTTGCCTTGAACAATGGTAAAGCCTTATGGCTCTGGAGTATAGTCATCATTGCAAACATTATCCTGACTGGAGTGTTCATTGTTATTGTGAAACAGAAGTTTCTGGAGAATCAAATTGTTACTCAGGTGATTCACGTTGACAATAATTTATTTGGAATTGTAGCTTCATTGTTAACGCTTAACAAAGAATGAATTATTCAAAAGTATTTTTTTAATTGACTTCAAAAAAATATGAGGTTAGAATATTGTAAATAAGTTCACTTTTTCAGGTTTTTTGCAGACACCTTCTTTTTATTTTTACTTAGATTATGATTATGTTAACGGAACAAGGGGACTACCATCATCGGCTTAATCAGAACGTATTAAGAACTTCTAAGCTTTGACGTCCCATTTTTATACAGAAAATTCAAACTTCGAAGCTAAGATGCTTCTACGTACTGCTTAAACGATGATGGTTAACCCCCAGGTGATTATACCTTAGGTATTTAATTTGATATTTACTTCCACACGTGTAGGTTTTCTCGCGGCCTTTTCCTTCACCGTAAAAAAAGCTAGTATATATCTGTGTATTTCACTTGAAACCACTTCCCTGAAGTGGGACTGCAATAAAATATCCATTTACCAAAATATTACGCTTTGCGCCTAGTACCTATCAGAGACTTGCGGGTTGAGTAAATATATTTACTCATGTGATCTGGATATGAGAAAGCAGTGTGCCAAACCAATATAGGCTTACAAAAGCTGTGAGGATAGATATTCTGTGAAATATATAAGATATTTTATGTATGTTCCTGTCCGTCAGATAAACGCAAATTGTAAAGCGAATCAAGTGCCATTCCCCTCGGTGAGTGTTTGCAATTTCAATATGGTGTCGATGGCGGAGAGCGCGCGTATATTTAACATACTGTGAGTATATTCTTATTTCTTTCACATACTATACGAATATACCATATATCACCGTTTGCCAGATGGATCCTTACATACTTCTTTCGCTTCGACCAAATTCATGGTGGCCTTGAGGTTTGAGCAGCCCCCTGCTACGCAAGCTAGTACCAATGAGCTTTTCTAAAAAAATATGTGCAGTGATTTCACACCACGTATTTCACGGTGAAGGTAAACATCGTGAGGAAACCTGCATATTTCTGACAAGTGCTTCATAGACGTATTTATAGTGGCTGAGATGGCGATAGACTCACCATCTGCATGTAGGCACTTAATCATCTTCGTGTTGTTATTAGAACACCTCTGCCTACGCTTTCGGGGAATACAGGCGTGAGCATACCAGGATACAGGCGACTGGGACCACTAGCTAACTGGAACCGCGTTCCCAGTTGCCTGATTCGTTTTTATTTATTTTTATTGTTCTAAATGAAATAAAATAAAATAATTCAGCTCACAATTACAAACAGAAATCCCGTCATGCTTAGAAAAGTGTGTTTTACAATCTTTCAGAAAACATTACAACAAGACCGATGGAAGAATACATGCCTTTTTTAATGCACTGCCTTTGTTGAAGAATAATGACGGTGTGGGATCACGCACTTTGGACAACTTCACTAACATATTGAACATTTTGAAACACCATTACTTTACTTTGGAATCTATTATTGAAGAGGTAAGAATTATATCTTCTACTAGCTGTCCCCCGCGGTTTCTCCCGCGTAGAATGAATTTTATGGGTGTAGAACTAAGAGGCAAAATTATTAATATACCGGAAACCAAACTATTCGAACACTTTACAAAACTTTATCAAACAAATATATTAATATTAATAGCTCTAGTAGTGCCTCTCACGTTGCTGTGCCCTAACAGGGTTTATGTTAGCTTTACTTGGGTTACTATTATAATTAAGATTAGTATGTATCGTACATGTAACTAACATAAATGCAATAAATAAATAAAACTGTGAGGACGGGACGCGCGGGAAGGTGACTATAATTCAAAACATTCGGGTTTTGAAGCCATCTTTTTTCTCAACATTAGCGCTCTCGCGCGCCAATATTCAAATTTCTCAGTACGTCAACGTCAGAGGTCACACTGGCCGCGTATCCGTCCCACAGACAAATAATATTAATTAATAAAACAAACCACAGAATAAAAATTACCGTGGACAAGTACAACTGTGCTACCATTTATCGTTCACAGTTCCTTGCTAATATTAGCTATCAGTCGTGAAAGTCCCGTTAACATCGGTCCACCCGTTTCTGAGATTAGCCGGAACAAATAGACAAACACACAGAAAGAGAAATTTTGTTAATTTGTTTTTTTTTAACTCAGTAAAAAGCTGTAATTTTGGGATTACAAACACACACTTCAATTTTATTTATCAGTATAGATTTGCAACACTGTTCACGAGCTTCTCTAAAAACATACGTACATACATATGCTCACGCCTGTATTCCCCAAAGGGGTAGGCAGAGATGTTGTAATAACTACACCCACTTTTCACCGAAGATGATTAAGTGTCAACGTGACAGATGGTGCGTCCATCGGCGTTTCAGACACTTTACATGCGTCATTGAATTGCTTCTCAGAAATATGCAGGTTTCCTCACGATGTTTTCCTTCACCGTAAATCACGTGATGTGAAATAACTGTACATAAGTTTTTTAGAAAAACTTATTGGTACAGGCCCTGCTGGGACTCGAACTTGCGTCGTTTGCGTAGCAGGCGACTGCTCAAACCTCAAGGGCACCACGGCTCCTCTTCTCTAAAAACACCATAAAGATTACGTTATAGGCTGCAATTTAGTTGAAAGCAAGGGTTTGAAATTAATGGTAACTTAAGCGGCAGCCATTACCGTAGGTCCACCAGAAATGCGAGACCCTCCTGCAATATTGCTCGTTCAACAGAAAAGAGAAGGACTGCTCCAAAATGTTCACCCTTATCAAAACTTACGAAGGGTACTGCTGCGCCTTCAACTATGGGGCCCTTAATGATCCCAACGAAGTGTAAGTTTCAATATTTTTTAGAAGTGCGATAGATTGATGATACTATCAGACACAGCCATGGCGGGTTTGAACTAATTGCAACGCGAAGTTTTAAACACACAATCAAAACTTAACTTTACGTACAGTAATTGTTAGAAACATCGTAAGGAAACCTGCATTCGTCTGAGCAACATGAAAATTATTAATCCAGTTTAGGCCCTGGTAAGGCGCTTATGATCGTCAAAGAATTAACCACCGGTTTGGAAACTAGACTTATGAGAAGAACTAGCAAAAAACTTAGCTGACATTCATTACATAGTAAATATTTACTGTACGTAATAGTCAAAGTCAAAAGTATCTTTATTCGATTAGACTTTTTACAAAGTACTTTCAAATCGTCAGAATGACATAATTATACAGGATTATACATGATACCGCCAGGTTCGGAAGGTTGCTTTTACTGAGAAGAACCTGGCAAGAAACTCAGTAATTACTGTATTCAAAAATATTATACAATTTAAAGAATACAAAATAAATAATTTAAGAAACGTAAGCTCATGGACAATGTCCCAATGTACAAATGTCGATAAAAATTAACATAAAAATCTAGTACATCTACTTATAACTAAATGCGTAGCTTGAGATGACCAGCCCCCACAAGCAGCACCTGTTCACAAGTATGACGTGAATGCCAACCATTAACAATAATAGTAGTAATGTACGTAATGTAATATTCGGTTATCCTAAAACATGGAGTGAACCTTTAACGTGTTCCCTGATCGATGGAGTATCATATTGACCTGTGGGACGAGCAATCCTGCTGAGACTAAAATGAAAAGCTCTACCTGTACCTATGACCTCTTATTGCCATGATAGTTTGACTCATATTATGAGATAGGTGTATATGACGTGTAAACATCTGTCACTGTCGCACAGCTGGACTATCATTGCAATAAGAGCTAATGGTTTGACCCCAGTAATAACTTACTCCTTGTAATATTGGCTATCTGCGAGTGAAAATCCTGTTAAAATCGATCTAGCCAACAGACAGACAGACAGAACAGAACAAAATGTGTTCCTTTATGTCAGTACAGTCTTTTATGTGAAAACCTGTTATTTTGGAATTACAAATAGACACTTAAATTATATTTATCTGTATAGATGTATGTAGATATATAGATTTGTTCATTTGTGTAAATGTTGTATGAAAAATGTTAATAATAGTAATATTTATGCTTAATATAGACCCATATCACAAGTAGACGAAGATTTAGAATACTACGTCGATGAAAGTTCAGGAAACAACTATGAATCCAGCGGTATTATCACCACTTCGGAATTTGGCAAGTTAGTATTATCTTTTTGTATACTTTAACCGTGGTCCCACAGCTATAACCCACAGTGAGTCCAGGTATTTTTCTCCCCGTAGACCCACTGATCTGTTCAAATTTTTATTTATCCTATTCAATCTGGCAGTTTCTGTGGGCCCACGAGTCATCCTTCAGATGACTTTTATTCCCGTAGTCCCACTCCACTTGATATCAGGAATTAAATTTAAATACATTTGACCCAAAGGACAGCAAACAATGCAATTTCAATAAAACCGTAGACTGAGTACATAGCTCCACAAATTTTTTTTTTTGCTCTCGATTTCATTACAATTTTTTACGTTTTCATGTGCCCAGATTACGAATATATTCATGAAACTTCTCAATGTGCTCGTATTTCTTGTTTTTTGCATATCTTATATTTTGAACAATTATCGGCTTGCTAAGAATAAAATTTAATATTCATAGTCATGTTTTCATATCTAAGGCAACAAAACCACTGTAGACCAGTGTAATAATTTATAAAATCCAAGCTTTCAATGTAATAACAGTAAAATGTATTGTTTAAATTACTCCTGAGTCCCATCCAGGAGCAGCGGTACGGAGAGAAACACATACACTGTGGTTCAGTACCTGTGGGACCGCGGTCAAAACCTTGTTACGACCATTTGGAAAATGCAAATAGCACGGGATATTGTACGTTACTGTGGGGAGAGCGGATGATCATGTTCATCCCCAGTAAAGGGAAAATCTTCCAGCCAGGCGGGTGTCATGCAGGGAACCGCCGAATGTTCTTTTTGGAAACTTGTTTATATTCAATGCGCTCAAAAACTCATATTGCGCGATTTAGGTTCTCGTGTTTTGTACTCAAAGTTTGCAATTGTTAGCGAGTAGCGCCATCTGTGTAGCGAGTGAAGAAACGCTACTATTAGTTTTAGTAGCACTATAAAAAATGAACTTTCATATTTGAAGTAATCCTTTGAACTGTTCTCAGAATGTCAGGACTATGCGTGCTGTTGAACTTGGATCCCAATGACTATCCAGAATGGCTTGACGTACCGTATTATGGTGCTAAGGTTAGTGCCTATTTTAATAGCACGTTAATTAATTAGTGATGGATGCATTGGAACTTAATTTATAATTGACGTACTTTATTATTAACTAGCTGCGCTCTGCGGTTTCAACCCCGTGGATTTAATTTAATTCCCACGGAACCCTAAAAGATTTTTTTTTAATAAAAGTAACCCAATGGTGCAGGCAGAGTGCTGCCGTGCTGCTTAAACAATGATGGTTGTCCCCAAGAGGAATCGTACAAAAATATCAACATAACTTAATCGACGTATGTGTTGGTTCTTCCATTGGTAAGATGCTGTGAAGTCGAGATGTTGGTATAACTAAACTAGAATGAACTTGAGACTTTTACGTTTCATATCACAATATAAGTAGTCCCGAATGATTTGAAATATTCACATCAAAAGTAACTTTTCTACCCAACACAATAAAGCTATACAAAAATCTTTCGGAAAGTATTCCTAAGCTGTTTTCTTTCTTTTCAACTTTCCTTGTCTTCTACGAAGATATTTAGTATGTTTTATGAAAATATTTTTGCAACAAGAGCTAAGCTTTTTCCAATTGTTGTGGCACGTGGAAGATCAACATGTGTATATTTATGATTTTTTATTTAACCATTATTCCGAATAAAGTAAAAGGTGGTTACATTTCCTTTTGACAGTATTGGCGGGTTTTGTAAAAACTTTATGAAGATACTAATTTTTAAATTATATAATAATAATGAAAATTACTAAAAACTAATTACAAGTAGAAAACTTGGCCCAAATCGGTGTCTCTCGGGATCGTGCCAAGAAGGCTGGCAGTATTGCCACGTTGAATAGCAATGCTGATTCTCTGAGCGAGAAAAGCCCCAGCTCGCTTGTCACGAGAAGCTTCTACCAGACGACGTGCAACCTCTTTGAAAAGTTGATGAGTATCTGGACCCCAAGGTCCCAGAGTTTCAACCGCAAACGCAGAAAATATGTACCCTTGACCAATGCAAGCATATTTCCGGCGCTTGAGGCACTCCTGCTGAACAGCAGCAGGACCGGCCGCCACAGCAGTGCCGGGGAGATGGGACGGAGCCAACGTATCGACTACTAGATACGTTGGCTCCGTAGATAATAATTAAATCCCATGGTTTTGTAAGATACTGAAAGTTTGAATAATACAATAGAAGTGTGAAATAAGATCTTCGCGGTTATATAATTATAATATATCTCGTCATTGCCCACAAGTAACATTTATTTAAGTATTATCAACCTACTAACGACCTTACACATACAAGAGTTCATGGTTTTTATATTTTAATGTATTTTTGTATGTACTGGCGACTTACTAAGAGTGTCTATTACCGTCATTATTGGCAACGACTAGCGCCATCTAGTGAGACGAGACGTCGTCTACCGACGACTCGACTTTCCAATTCTCTCTCTGCCACCCGCCGTCGTAGTGTAAGCAACTAATTGCGTGAACGTCTGTATATCTATCCCGAGATCTCTTTCTCATTGGAGAAAAGATGAACCTGTGAACATATGTGCGGTACATCAAAGGAAATACTTTCATTGTAATGTTGTGTGCCGAGTGGCCATCTGACCAACGCAGCGCCTAGGCACCCTTGGCGGTGTTGGTTAATTTCTTAGAGTAGCTTAGAAAAATGATATAGTTTGGCTTTATATAATATTGCCGAAGCAATTTATTATATCATCCCAAATTGATAAAAATATAGCCTATGTTACTCGCTGATAATAATAATTTTACATGAATTTTATTGTAATGAAATATACATGATGCCAGCTCAGTTTCATGCCGGTGTTAAATACCTTACCAGGGCCTAAACTGAATAAATAATTTTCATTTTCAATGTCCATCCATTGCTGAAAGAATTTTCCAAATCGGTCAGTACTTACATACAAATCTTTCCTCTGTATAATATTAACATAGATTACCATTTCAGATACTGATATACGACCCGGATGACTATCCAGAAGTAACTGTAATGTATAGATATTTAGTATTAGAAGAGTTTTTGGATATTAAAATTGAACCAATGATACTTCAGAGTGAAAATGAGATGCGAAGGTTAGATATGAACAGAAGGGACTGCGCATTCTTCGATGAAATATCATTGACTCACACGGACAGATACAGCTATGAAACGTGCATATCTGAGTGTAAAATGAAGACGTATTTAGAATATTGTGGGTGTATTCCTTTTAAATATCCAAAAGGTAAGCTTTGTCTACGTAATATGACATCTGACATGCGACTAAAGGAATTCCTTTCTCTGTTTAATTTATTTTTACAATAATGTGTTCCAACAACCAACTCCACAGTATTGTGTTTTACGTTTGCCATACTAGCTGTGCCCCGCGGATTTACCCGCGTTGAATATAAGGTAGCCTAAATTACTACTTGTAACATTAGCTATCCGCCAGCGAAAGTCCCGTTGAAATCGGTCCAGCCGGAGCAAACAGACTGACAGACGGACGGACCGATAGGTGAACAGAGAGACAAAGATTTTTTTTAAAAAGGTTTTATTATTACCCTGTGTCCTTTCATGTGTATTTAGTCTAAAGGTGTAATTTAGAATTACAAACAGACACTTCAATTTTATTCATCTGTATAGAGGGAGTCGCGAGACTTGTGAAAGAAGTAAATTTAAATATATTAATTTGAGATTGAGAGAAATAATAATATGCCCGCATCATTATTCGAAGATGTATAGTGCCTGAGACGGCGATGGACTCACCCTCTGTCACGTTGACACTTGATCATATTCGGTGAAATGTGGGTGTTGTTATTACAGCACCTCTGCTTACCCCTTCGGGGACCCTTCTGGGATGCCGTGAGCATATTTATTTATATATTTTATTATTCCTTGCATATTATATGTTTGTAGTAACTGAAGGCCTACCATCATCCTTTTAAGTAGAGCGTATTAAAAACTTCTGAGCTTTTACGTTTCATTTTGGTACCGTAAAATTAAACGTCAAAGCTAAGAAGTTCTTAATACTTACGAATCATCCAAAATGTGTTAAACCATGACAATTACAGGGCATAATTCGTTGTGGAAGATTATTTGCCCATCATTTGTTATGGCTCATATATTTTGTTAAATTATCGTTGTTTTGTTTCAGAAAAATCCATACCGATCTGTGACTTTGAAAGCATGGCTTGTTTGAACAACGTTACCGGTGAGATCGGAAACAATCATATCAACCTTTAAATGAATAATTCTTGTTTATACAGTGTCGGAAAATAGGACAACTGTTAAAATATGTGATAGAGTGTAATTTTAGAAAGCAAATACAATTATTGTGTCAAAAATATCTTCTTCCGTTTTCGAGTAATTGACGTTCAAAGTTGACCATATTAAGGCCTTATTTCGCATAAATATCAGCGGTAACGTTGAGTTATTCACCTGAAATGTAACTACGTTTTTATTAATTTTTTTCCCCACTTATAGTTCCTGAAATAATCTCATAAAACCAGTTTTCTAAACCATTAACCACCAATTTGAGGTAATAACACAACTTCTAGAAGTCAACTGTTCCTTTTTCTCCCACACCCTTTTTTTTCAATTCAATTCAATTAATTTAGAATCTGAATCTAGCTAGGTTTTATATTCGGAAAACATCATTTTGACAATGTTTTCAATTACAATACGACAGTAAATTTAGCCGGCATCTGTCAAGTTACGGTAACTGAAAAGTGAGGCTTCCAGCTTACGGGCCGATAACGAAACTAGAGTACCCTGGTTCGAGACTGACGTTCAAATCGAGTCAAGTCAATCAAAAGTATCTTTATTCGATTAGACTTTTTACAAAGTACTTTCAAATCGTCAGAATGACATAATTATACAGGATTATACATGCTACCGCCAGGTTCGGAAGCTTGGTTTTACTGAGAAGAACCTGGCAAGAAACTCAGTAATTACTCTTTTCTAAAATATTATACAATTTAAAGAATACAAAATAAATAATTTAAGAAACGTAAGCTCATGGACAATGTTCCAATGCACAAATGTCGATAAAAATTAACATAACTAAAAATCTAGTACATCTACTTATAACTAAATGCGTAGCTTAAGATGAGTTCATTGAACCATTTTATTTCAGCACATATATGAGAAAACGTAATTGAAAGGAAACCAAGCACAGCTCGGTCAACTAGATTCTATTAATTAAGGCTAAAACGTTTAATGAAAATGTTCTACAATTTGAGATTGTATTGAATACCTTTAAACTTGCAACCAAGTAACAGTGCTTAACTTATCTAATCTTAAGAAGTTATACAATAATAGTTCTATTAGTTCGACAATAACTCCAAACTCAATAATTTAGATAATCTGGTAAGGAATATTTTCACGATGCTTATGAAGTGTAACCTTGAACTATACATACATATGCTCACGCCTGTATTCCCCGAAGGGGTAGGCAGAGGTGTTGTAATCACAGCACCCACTTTTCACCGAAGATGATTAAGTGCCAACGTGACAGATGGTGAGTCCATCGCCGTCTCAGACACTTTACATTCGTCATTGAATTACTTCGCAGAAATATGCATGTTTCCTCACGATGTTTTCCTTCACCGTAAAGCACGTGGTGTGAAATCACTGTACATAAGTTTTTAGAAAAACTCATTGGTATAGCCCCCGCTGGGATTCGAACTTGCGTCGCTTGCGTAGCAGGCGACTGCTCAAACGTCAAGGCCACCATGGCTCTTTCTCATTGAACTATAACACTTTTATTATAAAACATGGTTTAAACCAAGATAAGACCAGATTAACTAGACCAAACTCAAACTAAAACTATAACCATTTCATACTTTTTGAAGTCCGTATAACAAGGTCTCTATAAATATAGGATAATCTTAAGGACTTTGTAGAATGTTTAGTGATAGATTATGAAGGGTATTATACTCATAGAACGTGAATAGTGTAAGTTTAGTTCAAACGGTATCAATTATTCAAATAAATGGAAATTATTAACGATCAGTTTAGATAACAAACAGTTAAGACACTTAGATGTTGGAAAATCACAGCCGTTTCGATAACAAGCCTTCTGAGACAAATTATTATAATAAACCCGAGATCTTTTTTCCTGTGAAATGTAGGGATTTCCTTTAATATTTTCTCTAACTTTTCTTGTACCTAATCTCAGTTCATTCGAAGAATTACTTTATTCCTTGCAAAAATGAGGGTTTCACGATTGCTGTAAAAAATATAACTAAAAAAATTAAGACAATCATTTTATTTTTTATTTTTGCCTTATTCTTCTTAATATTATAATTATTTTTTGTACATATACGGAAGTGTTCATGTAGAAGCATTTAATATTTTCCGATATCCATAATAACGATAGTATAATATTAAAGGCACCCATCACCTTATTATAATTTAATGTAAACTGAATATTCAAAATCTCAAGCTTATTCTTAGAATTATATATATCATTTCACTTTTTTGTGCGCAAATAAATTATATTAATTACATGAAATCAGTCCATGCGGGTGCGACGTCTAGCTTTACATGAGCTTTTACATTTTACGAGGTTGAATCCTTACGAAATCTTTGATGGGCCCTCTAGCATTAAACGCACATTCCGCACCAATTCACAAATAATATCGATAGAATAACTTAAGACCTCAACACAACATAAATGCAAAGAGTAACTTATTGGGCTTTTGCATCTGTAAATTCCACACCACGTATTTTACAGTGAAGGAATATCGTGAGGAAACCTGCATACGTCTTTCAATATCTAAAAAAATATTCAAAGACGTATGGATAGTTCCTGAGACGGCGGCAGACTCACCATCTATCACGTTGTCACTTAATCATCTTGGGTGAAAAGTGGGTGTTACTATTACAACACTTCTGCCTACCGCTTTGGGGAATACATGCGTGAGCATATTATGTAAGCCAACATTTTTCTGTTGTGATCTTAGGTGGCGGAGATCCTATGATGTTCTCTTAAAGTGCACGTAATAATTTTAAAAGCGAGGTGGCAGACCTGTGATCGAGGTATCCAGTAGGCAAGCTTACTCTGATTTTGTTTCAGTTCGTAAGTCCAAAGAAGAGATGGCTTGCTACCCAGGATGCTATATTGAATGCAGAGACCAACTATACAGCGCGACAAGTGACATTGTACCTTTATTACCTGAATTCTTCCCAGATGACGTCACGTAAGTCTTTTCTCTTACGAGGACCTTGATATATATGTGAAGCCAACTCGATATTTATAAAAGTATTTATCGTAAAGGAAAGATAAACCTTCTAGGCACGATCCCGAGAGACACCGATTTGGGCCAAGTTTTCTACTTGTAATTAGTTTTAAGTACTGTTCCTTGTATATACAATTAAGTTTTTATATGCCATACATAAAGCTGTATTTCAGACGTATATTTATTCAGACTGATTGCCAATATACGTAAGTATGTAATAATAAATGATTGGATATTATATTAATATAATATTGTACTGTTTTTCCTGCTTGTAGAGATCATTCACGATCACTAATTGGTTACGAAGAAGCGGAAATAAAATTGTTTTGGTGTCATTTATAATGTTATCTATGAATATTATTTATGTTTTATATATCAACGCATTAGTCGCCGTTTCTACAGACATATAATTTGGGGCGTGTGTTCGTGATGAGGTGTACACTAGGTAGGAATATGTATACGAAATCTTACCGTAGCAGACAAAATTTCAATCCTAAGGAGGTGAAAATAGGTAGGAAAATTTGCTTTATTCATTTATTCTACTAATGAAATCGGTGCAAAAATATTACTTCCCGTTTTCACAATGTTCAGCTTTTCAACCACTAACACCAGCTTTTCACTAAATGCAAATGAAAGTACACGGCACTGACATAGAAAAAGCTATTTTTAAATAAAAATCTGTCTTTCTGTCTGTTTGCTCCGGGTAATCTCTGAAACGGTTGAACCGACTTTCGGTACTTTCACTGGCAGATAGATAATGTTACAAGGAGTAACTTAGGCTAACTTTTATTTAAAAAACATTTAATGGATATTAGTTACGCATGGACAAGAGTTAGAATGATTGTTGTGAAGTTAGACTGTAACTTACAAGCAATAAAAGCCATTATACAAAACTAATAACTTTTAGCGCGTTACACGGCCTAACTATCAAATTGATATTCAAAACTAGCTATTATGTATTTTGGTTTAGTTGAGTGAAAATGTATTCGATGTATATAATAATGGAAATGTTGACATGCGTGGAGTCGTCCAAATCGTTTTTGATATGCGATTGATTAACATACGAATTAGAGATCCGTGGTGGCCTCGGGGTTTGAGCAGTCGCCTGCTACGCAAGCAACGCAAGTTCCTTGCCTTGCCTTGCTTGACCAAGGTCTGTACCAATGAGTTCTTTTAAAAAAAAAACTTATGTGCAGTGATTTCACACCACGTGCTTTACGGTGAAGGAAAACATCGTGAGGAATGCTTATGTGTGAGAAGTAATTCAAAGACGTATGTATAGTGCCTGAGATGGCGATCGACTCACCCTCTGTCACGTTGGTACTTTTTCCGGGAAGCCGAAAATAAAAGGGAAGACCAGAATTTTGATGACTTGTCTCAACCCGATCGGTTTAAAATTGACAAAGTTTCATACAAAATTTCATCCCTTATTATCCTATTATTACCTTGGGGTTAGAATTAATCAAAATCCTTAGCGAATGCCTACGTCATAATATCTACCTGCATGCCAAATTTCAGCCCAATCCGTCCAGGGGTTTGGGCTGTGCGTTGACAGATCACTATATAATATAAATTGGTTGACAGGCCAACGCTCGCCTCGGACCCGGTTCGGTTTACCCTAGTAAAATTTTCTTATGAACCCTGGAGTTGTCATGAACGGTTAAATTTACTGGAGCACTGTTTCAGGAAAGGCCGCAATGTAAGCGAGCTAGCAGCTCTTCAGGTGTATTTCGGCAAATCACACTGCAATTGTTACAAGCAGTCACTGCTAATCGATATCAACTACTTTATCGGTAGGCAAACTCGTATTACACAGTTTTACGCTGGAATTAAGTTATTTAAGTTTTAAGTATTTTATACAGGAGGGTGTAAAGGGAAAAATGGAGGGTTATTTTGTCGATAGCAAATATATCTTTATCAGATTGCTATGGTCCAGTAATGCAACGGCATTATTTGATGTTCGACTTAGCTGGCCTGGGACACGGATACCGCATAAATGCCCATGAGATACTATTTGTATGTGATTTATTATGTATTTATAAAATTGTATATTTTTTTGTCAGAAGCAATTACTGATTTCTGTGACAAGTTCTTCTCTGTATACAATCCTGTATAATCAAGTTATTCTGACGATTTGTAAGTATCTTGTTGGAAGTCTAATCGAAATAAAGATATTTTTGACTTGATTTGAGTTGAATATAACTTTCGTTTGTAATATTATGCTAATGTATCTTTCCAGCCACCTACGGAGGAGTATTCTCTCTTAGCTTCGGGGGCTCCTTACTCACATTGTTCGAGCTATTTTACTTATCTATAACCTTTATTATCACAATAGCTGTAAGATTCGTCAAAGCCTTTATAATAAGAAGGTTTGGTTAACATAGCGTTTGTAAATATACGAATATTTTTAAAGTCAACAGACAATTTGCGTTTTATTTGATAAGACTGTTAGTGGTTATGTGTAGCCTGGCTGCTACAATAAGTAGCGTGATATAAAGACAAATTTAATATTTTAATATTCATCATGTATAGAGGTCAGAGAGCCGTGGTGGCCTCGGGGTTAGAGCAGTCGCCTGCTACGCAAGCGACGCAAGTTCGAATCCCAGCGGGGCCTGTACCAATGAGTTTTTCTAAAAAACTTACGTACAGTGATTTCACACCACGTGCTTTACGGTGAAGGAAAACATCGTGAGGAAACCTGCATCTGTCTGAGAAGTAATTCAACGACGTATGAAAAGTGGCACGTTGGCACTTAATTATCTTCGGTGAAAAGTGTGTGTTTTTATTACAACACCTCTGCCTACCCCTTCGGGGAATACAGGCGTGAGCATATGTATTTCTAGTAATCATATCACGAGCCTTGCTTAATTTGGAGCTACGTGGTGCTGAGTGATAATGTTAAATCGATAGTGTTTGTTTTGTGACTTTTTTCTCTTTTCATAATAAAAACAGTTTTGCAAAATCGGCCAAGCAAATTACTACATAATCTTCCTAATGTTTATTCACCACAACCCAAAAGTCGAACTATTTGTTCCAGAATCCATAAATCTGTTTCATCGTACTTGGATAAAGGTTGGATTTGTCTCCCCTAACTTTATTAAGAACGTGATTCCAACAACACAAAATTACGTGTCCAATTGCGTGTATATAAAATGGCAATATTGATCATATCTATGAAACTCAGTTATATTTATAAACACATATATTTTGGTCATTAGTGATCTCTCTGTGTTACAAGGTAAAAATAATTGCAAAAATCCTCTTTACTTTATTTTATTGGATATTTTATTAAGGAATACTCCAGGGTGACAAAGAAGTGATAAATTATATTATACCCTATCACACAGTGAAAAAGAAAAATATAATAAAAATTATAAATAAAACACGGCATTTAAATTAGTGTCTGCGGGAATGGTGCCCAGTAAGCTGGCTGCGTTACCTCGCTGGATCGCTAAGCTAATCCTCTGACCGAGGTAAGAACCAGCTCGACGGTCACCAGAGACGTCAACCAGGAATTTTGAAAGATCCTTAAAAAGGACTTTCGCATTTGGTCCCCATGACCCCAAAGTCTCAACCGAAACGGCAGAAATATACAATTATGACTGATATCTGCATATTTCCGCCGCTTGAGGTTTTCAGCACACACTGCCGCCGCCCCTGCTTGCTTCGAAGTAGAGTTTAAGTGGTAGCGAGCAAGTGTGTTCACGCAGGTCGCGTACCACACAAGGGGCTTCCCGACACTCCAGGTGTAAAATATATTTACACAAATATACACCTTGCAGTTGTTTTATTTTTTAAGATTTCTAATTTGAATGCTTGTCAGTCACAGAGTATGTAAAGGGTATTAAAACTCATCCAATTGGAATTCACGTTGTGTTTTTGTAATAACCTTTTTAGTAGTGTTACTTAATATGCAGATCTTGTGGAACCCTCATAATTCGGTTTTAAATGTTGAGTCCCACGCGGGATTTTCTCTCAATTTTATAAGAAAAGGACATTTGTTTGGAGAATGGAGCATAACGGGATCTCTCGTTTGAATTTGAGAGTTGCCAGACTGGGGACTACCTCCGAGTGGCCTCGGGGTTTGAGCAGTCGCCTGCTACGCAAGCGACGCAAGTTCGAATTCCAGCGGGGCCTGTACCAATGAGTTTTAAAATTTTATGTACAGTGATTTCACACCACGTGCTTTACGGTGAAGGAAAACATCGTGAGGAAACCTGCATATTTCTGAGAAGTAATTCAAAGACGTATGTATAGTGCCTGAGACGGCGATAGACTCACCATCTGTCACGTTGGCACTTAATCAAATTCGGTGAAAAGTGGGTGTTGTGATAACAGAAATACAGGCGTGAGCATATGTATGTATGTATGATAATGGGAGGGCGGGGAGGATAGAGTCATATGGAGTAAGTATACGAATGTTAGTATTGAGATTTTTTCAGTAAAAGCAACCTTCCGAACCTGGCGGTAGCATGTATAATCCTGTGTAATTGTATCGTTCTGACGTTTGAAAGTATTTTGTTAAAAGTCTAATTAAATTCATATATTTTGTATTTAATTGAATTTAATTTAATAGCACGGTGATTCTATTACCATCAATGCGAGTGCAAATCTTGGTAGCACCAAACGTGTCACGTTTATAGGTTAACAGAAGAAAACTTATTTCAACCCTTTTTTTCCAGGGTTATTATATGATAATAAAGTTCATATATACAAAAATGAATATCAAACATTATCCCAAGGATATTATATTAAAGGTCAGCTCAATCAACATGGCTTTTAATAAACGGAAACATGAGTTCGTTTTTGTCAGCATACTTTCATTCGGACAGTTTCAACTTGAAATGAGGCTTGACACTTTCAAGCCTCATTAATATGAAACCTTATTTAACAAAGCGAATTGTAATTTCATTCCAAATGATAATAGTTGTATGAATAATTATTACCTTAAACATTACCCTTATTCAAGTTCCTAATTAATTTAGGTCGTTCCTATCTCAACCCGGTTAACTCCAAAAGGCTATTTCAAACTCCTTACTGGAATAAGATTGAGTTCAAATGTTGAACATTTAAAGACCGCGGTGGCCGTGGGTCTTCAACCGCGTTTTTCTGTACCCCTATCACGGGTTTGCGACCGTTTTCGTAATCTATACTCGCTAGCGTCTCCGCCGAATATTAGTATGAGAAATTGTGCAGCGACTCGCAGCGGTGACGTGAAGAACTAAAATATCTCATACTAATATTGCGAGTGACGCTAGCGAGTATAGATCACGAAAACGGTGGGAAACCCGTGACAGGGGTATAGTAAAGTTTCGTCGAGCATCCATTTCAACCTTTGGAAATTGATACATAATACATAGATGATAAAGCTCTATTACCTATGACTGAATCCAGCATTCGACATTGAGTGCGAGCAACGTAGCAATAGTCGCCTACCACGCGAGGCAAGTTCGAATATCAGCTTATGATTTCACACAACGAAAAACTTTACGGTGAAAGAAAACATGAAGAAATCCCCATTTAAATCTGAGCAGTAATTGAGTAATTCAATGACATCCAGAGACGTGCATTGGAGGAGATTTTTCAGAGGAAAAAGCATAAACAATAAATAGGGTAGGTAGGTAGGTGTATTACAATTACATACAATCACATACCAATGTGGAGTCGCAGAGGTGCATACGTTTTGATATACACACACTCAAAAATTACGTGTGTATAGTGCCTGAGACGGCAATGTACTCACCCTCTGTCATTTTGCTTTACAGACGTTGGCTCTTAATATTTTTTGGGTTAAAAGTGGATGTTGTAACATCTCTGTATTCAGAACAGCCTGCTCAGAATCACCTGATCAAAATGATGACATCAGAAACACTTTGAATAACAAATAATACACATTTTTTTTCCAGATATTTGTATTTATCTATTTATTTGTATCATATTTAATATAAAAATACACCCATTGTACACTTATACGTCACAGACTTTAATACACATCTATGCAAATAATAATACATGCTCATAGTTTTGGTCCAAATTTACTTTGATGCCCGTAATGAAACAAATACACTCACTGGCAATTAATGGTTAGCATCATAAACTTTAATACCTTGGGAACTAAAAATTCATACTACCATACCGATCGATAGAAATGACGAAAAATGCACGGGGAGGTTTAGAAGACGGTGTAAGAATTATGAGTTCTTCCTAAATTTTGTTTAACTACGCAAACTTTACATGAAACTGAATTAAAATACTTTTTCAGGATTCTGCATTTTATAGACATTATATGAGACTGGGTCTTTGCGAAGTTACGATTCGGGGGTGCGAAACAAACAACTTAGTCGTAATTCCGCAAAGACCTGATCTAAAATACTTTTTTATTTACTAATACATTAAGAAATGTTGATGACCCAGATTCGTTGCTCGCGAGTGTAGTTTTGCTTGGTCGTATACTGAGACTTGTCGTGTTACTTACATTAACACAACATACATTAAATACAACATTACTATTTTATATAATTTATAATAACTATAAATACTTATAGGCAATAATTATAACTTCCTAAGCGTGATGTGTGAGCGCCCGAACCACATGAATATGTGGATCATGCACATCCCCAGCAAAGGGAAGATCTTCCAGCCAGGCGAGTGTCACGCCTATGTAGGCGTATGCCTGTATGTTCTAGTTGCAAACTTATATATAAAACCGAATAATTGTAAATACCGTTAGATTGTAATCTATTTCGCGAGATTACAAACTGTCAAAAGGTTGTGAACCGCAATATACTTAGGTAGATTGTAATATATAGAAGCGAATCGGTTGATTGATTGGTTGGTTGGTTTATAATCTTTCGATAGCTTACAATCTCACGAGATACATTCTAATCCAACGGTATTTGCAATTTTACGGTGACATATACATGTCATTCTTAAGATTCGAAAGTACTTTCAGGTCACTATAATTATCGCTTGAAGTCAATGTGTCCATGCCTGTGCAGCATGTCTACGGAGAGAGCATGCGCGGGCGCAGTCCTGCGTGACGAGCGAGTCACGTGACTCAGCTGGGTCGTCTGCGCACGCGTCTCTATGCCGCGCGGGATCTGCGTCCCGCACGTGTGACCGTTGTATCGCATTACGTTCATCTGCAAAAATTCGCTTTTCTACATAACAGTACATATCGCGAGTTTGTCAACTTTTTCCTCATCTACACTCACTTGCGTCTCGACCGAATATTTTTACAAGGACTTATACAGCGCTTCCTAGCGCTGACGTAAATATCTTGTACAAATATTGCGGATGGCGCGAGTGTAGATTACGAAATCGGCAAAAAACTCGAAAAGGGTGGAGGGGGCCAACTATGATCGTTTAAGCAACGCGCGTTAAGTACTTCAATTGACGTTTACTGTACCAAAATGAGACGTCAAAGCTTCTTAATACTGCTTAAACTGATGATGGCAAGCCTCCAGTTCCATGTAGAAAAAAAGAGATCCTCATTGAAAATATATGTAACTAAAATTACATTGCTCTAATGCAGTGTTTCTGCGATAAATAAGGAAGGTTGCTAGAGTTTCATTAGAAACTGTAAGATCAGGGGCCGGGCCATGAGCTCTTTTTGCAATGTTAATACAGTTGTGTGACAGTGACAGATGTATACACGTCAAATGCATCTGTCTCATAATAAGAGTAAAACTATCATGGTAATAAGAGCTTATGGTACGGCCCCTGTTCGATTTTGATACACTGAGAACAGTCGACAGCGAATAAAACGCAATTTTATTTATTTACATTTATAATACTCCACTTAAAATAGGGCTAATAATAAAAAAAATAACACTTATATGCAGTCTCCTCTCAAATATGTTAATCGACTTCCACATATCCTTTTAATTCTTGTCCCATAAGCTGCAAAAAACATACATACATATGCTCACATATTCCCTGATGGGGTAGGCAGTGGTGTTATAACAACAACAGCCACTTTTCACCGAAGATGATTAAGTGCCAACGTGATAGATGATGAGTCTATCGCCGTCTCAACCACTATACATACGTCTTTGTATTCCTATCAGACATATGCAGGTTTCCTCACGATATTTTCCTTCAGCATGTGGTGTGAAATCACTGTACATAAGCACCGCTGGGATTAGAACTTGCGTCGCTTTCGTAGCAGGCTCAAAGCCCGAGGCCACAAAGAGGCTACAAATAATTAATTTAAATTGTATGTATCATATATGCAAAAGAAAAAAATGTACAGAATTCCGTTATTACACACTACATACAAAAGGTTGATAGTTTAAACCCACGAACCATTATACACACAAACAAAATCGATTACCCATTTTACTGTAAATTTGTTTCACTACTGCAAATCGAACTTAAATTATTCTAACATTGTGTACCTGCAAATAACACCTCTTGTGTGGTTCGTGATAAAGGTCATAATCGCTTGACGACCCATCTGGCTTTTGAGTGCAGCGCCACTGTTAGCAAAGAAAAACAATTAATGACGCGAAAGTGAGTCGCGATAAAAGAAACTCAGCCTGTGTAAAAAAAAAGGTTGTTTAAAAGAAAAACCCTTTTCCCACTTCATGATTAGACAAAGAATTTTAAAATTGATACGATTAAAAGTAACATTCTCTATTCTCAATTAAGAGCCATATATACTACGCAAGCACCTATCTTATTTTAACCCGCATAGTTCCCGTTCCCGTGGGAGTACGGGAATAAAATATAGCCTATATTAATCAGTGGTGATGTAGCATTCAAATGGTGAAAGAATTTTTAAAATCGGTCCAGTAGTCTTTGAGCCAATTCGTTACAAACATACACACATACAAATATTTTCTCTTTATAATATGCCTGTATTTTAATTTTCCATGGGCGAACTTTAACTCTAACATATCAAGTCGCTACTTGTACATTTTATTGAACAGACATCTTTACTAACTTCATTATATATACTTAATAGCTGTACCCGGCAAACGTTGTATTGCCATAAATTTATTTTGGGGTGGTCACCCTTATCACTTAGGGTTATGGAAAATAGATAGTAGCCCATTCTCAGACTTACTGAATACGCATATAAAATTTGATAAAAATCGGTAAAGCCGTTTCGTAGGAGTACGGTAACTAACATTGTGACATGGAAATTTTATATAATAGATATTGATTTGAACAGTTAATCTCTTGACGGTGTTCTTGATGGTAATATTTATAATCCTGTATAATATATTTTTGTGTCTTTCTGACGATTTGAAATTACTTGTAAAAAGTCAAATCAAATATTTTTTTTATTTATTTATTTAGAATAACAATTTTGAATAGTATATTTCTTTACGAACAACCTCTTAAATTTATTATAATAACGTGATACCTACGTGTTTACTCTGCGAAACCGCTAGGTAATTTTATCACCAACAAAATGTCAACTATACCTGACGAGCGTTTAAGCACAATAACCTCCACGCCTCATAAATCAATGTTGACGTAAGTTACGTAAAATTACTCTAAGTATCTGACGGAAGTCATTTACCTCCATTAGCTTCTAATAAATAATGAATGTTTTAAATAATGGTGAGGTCAATATTGACCCTGTACATATCACTTTTGACTTACATGAAAGCTCACTCACAAACAAAATGTTACTTAATATGTAACTTAACATTATAATAAGTATGTATCCTGTAATTGTTAGATTTCATTAACATACACAAATACATACATATGCTCAAGCCTGTATATCTCGAAGGGGTAGGCAGAGGTGTTGTAATAACAACACCCACTTCTCACCGAAGATGATTAAGTGCCAACGGGACAGAGACTATACATACGTCTTTGAATTACTTCTCAGACATGTGTAGAATTCCTCGCGATGTATTTTACCGTAAAGCACGTAGTATGAAATCACTGTATTGAGTTTTTTTCAGAAAAAATCATTGGTACATGTCCCGCTGGGATTCGAGCTTGCGTAGAAGGGTCTGCTCAAACCCCAAGGCCACCATGGCTCGGTAAGATTATTTAATTTAGCCACACCGAATGCAGATCAAAGCTTGTAAAAATTTCATGCTGATCGTCTATAACAACTCATAATCAAGCCGCGATCACTGACAAAACAAACACACTCACATTCTGGATTTTTAAACAATAGTAATTTGCCCAACCTGTGTAACATCGGTTTAGATAAACAGTTATAAAGGAGCACTGACATTCACTGTGAACTTCGCTTGTTGACACACACCGCGACCGCAGAGCAGCTTCTTGGCAGACCGCTGGAAGTTCCTCGTCATTAAACAGTACACTATTGGGTTGATGGCAGAGTTCGCGTGACCTGTACATTAAATAACCACAATATCTTAGTAAATCTAGTTACTTTACATACACTGAATAAGACACTGTGTCTTGACTTTCACGAATCTAGGTCAACGGTTTTGATTCCCTTGCCGAAGTGTCAAATTATGCAGCATTTAAATTCTTATTTTTTGATTGCGTTGAGCTTAAAATTATGATTTTCTTCTTCAAGGAATTACTGACCGGCCGGATTCGTTATTAATTTCAACTTAATACTTCCACAAGTTCTTGAGAAAAAGATCTGATTGACAGAGAGATAAGTGGAATCCTATCAGGGATCCATATTTTTCTATTTATAGTGCGTTACTCGTTAGTTCGTTAGCGTTACTCGGCTGTTTATAGGGGCAGAACGGCGTTGCGTGTGAGGATGAATCACGTTTCCCCCCCCCCCCCCCCCCCCCAAAATGATCTGAAAACCACCATAGAGCTTAGCCGATCTTAAGCCATTCGCTGCCCTCATAGCGGGGTAACCGAAAGGTATTCCCATGTAAAAAAAATATATATCCCTAAAAATCATGAGTTGCACGTTCATAATCGTAGCATGGTTCTAGATCTTAACGTAATTTGATACAGATTAATAATATTCTCGGAAAAAATTATGATGATGAATAATGACTGGGCATTGTTAGGAAATGAATTATAAATTGGTAACAATGGATGACAGGGAATGAAGATAGATCGTTCGAAGCCTCCGATGGTAACAATCATACTGATTAGACAAACTCGACCCTGAACTATAGTGTTTAAAGTAGATCTTTCTATGAAGTATACTAATATTACAGACACTTCAAGGTACAAAGACTGAGACAAATGGTACATTTGAGATGAGTCTTTGTTTAGTTTGAATATTTATATGATTACTATCAATCTTAACAAGTTTTCTCCACTATCATTAATTTACCAAACACTATGAATCGTAAATATCGTACTTCAATTTTCCAATTGTTTATGTTAATGTCCATCATTCTCCTCTTCTTAGCTCATTTTATTTGGGGTCGGCATAGTGTATTTTTATTTCAATTACTAATAACATTAATTAATTCTTCCATACTGAGAGCAAAATATTTTTGGAAAGAACTTCCGTTTGTAAGAAAATAATCTTATTTCTAATAGTTGACCAGTTTCACATGAGCCGTCCAGTTGATTGTAGTGGAAGCTTTTTAAATTTTTTACCTATAAATAGAGCATAGGGCAAAATGCTCAAATCCTTTGGATTGACAACATTGATATCTAAAAGGAGTTGCATGATGTTGTATGGCATCCAGCAGAGAGCGAAGAGGACAGCTAGCAGTAGGAGGATCCACGCCACTCGCTTCCTCTCCTTCATCAGCCTGAGTCCCTGAGAACGAACAAATCAGTAGATAAATATGACAACATCCTAATATTATCAAATTTGTACTCCATCCCAAATATTTCATACCATTCCTTTAATATCAAAATATCGTAAAACTTAATTAAAAAATCATTATACCCATCTCTTTTTAACCGCATATCATATAAAGATACAGAAGTATTTCAAAACGTGTTGTACTCAAATAAATTTTTGTAGAGGAGCTCAAACTTAAATACAGATTAAAAGAATAAAATATTATAAATACTGCATGGTTTTATAGCAAACTCATATAACACAGTTAAAAAGTTGAAGTGGCAAAATGCAGTTGGCAAAGCAGTTGTGTAACAACTGTCATTGCACTGACAATCATCAAACATAAAGCAAAATAATCACTCTGTCCGTGACTCCCGCGCTCGTAACAGCTATGTAACGCGTGTCGAACTACCCTCGGTTTTCACAAAATTGAAATTCGAACGTCGCGTGTGCATTCAAACATGGATAATGTTATCAATTTTTCTTTCCAGTGAGTGTGTATTCTCTGGAAAGTACTTACCGCTCTGCAACTATATTCTCATTGAATATACTTGCATGGTTTATATGTTGATACTTATTACGTATCACACATTTGTTAAAGAGCCGTGGTGGCCTTGAGGTTTGAGCAGTCGCCTGCTACGCAAGCGACGCAAGTTCAAATCCCAGCAGGGCCTGTACCAATGAGTTTTTCTAAAAAAAACTTATGTACAGTGATTTCACACCACGTACTTTACGGTGAAGGAAAACATCGTGAGGAAGCCTGCATATTTCTGAGAAGTAATTCAATGACGTATGTAAAGTGTCTGAGACGGTGATGGACTCACTTAATCATCTTCGGTGAAAAGTGGGTGTTGTGATTACAACACCTCTACCTACCCCTTCGGGGTATACAGGCGTGAGCATATGTATGTATGTACAAATTTGTTACTAATATTTTATTGCAGCTACCCAACTGATCACATACAGTGTTAAGCAAATCCTATTACGGCAATGCGATTTCAAACGAGTAGGATATCTTTTTTTACACTTATTTCGACACAGTCTAAGATATTAGTAAATTTTTTTTCATACCACACCTCCCACACCATTATGTCTATGGTAGACATAATGGTGTGGAAGCGCTTGTAAACTGTATATCGACTATTTTGTGCACAAAATCGCGTTAAATAAAGTAAGGATGAAGCGATAAAACAAGAAATGTTACACGTAATATTAAAGTTGATATATTGAGAAGTATATGTGACATCGTTCGTAAAGGTCATTGTTTTTGTAAGCATCACTCCATCGATCATTGTTCTTGCCTTCCTTATCTAGTGGCCACCTCACTGTCAAATAATAACAACTTGTCAATTGTTTAAAGCAACGCTACCTATCTCTGTACATCTATATCTATGCAGATAAATAAAATTAAAGCTGTCTGTTTGTAATATAGTCCTGTTATAGTATTGTCCAAAATAACAGCTTTTCACTGTAATGAAAATACATTTTTTTTTCTCTTTCTTTCCGTCCATCTGTCTGTCTGTTTGTTCGGGGTAATCTTCGAAACAGCTGGACTGATTTTAGGACAAAAATACAATTTGTGTTTTTATGTATAAACTTTTAATTTGGAAATACAAACAAACTAATTTTTTTATCTGCATAGATGTATAATTTGTCGGGTACATAAAATACAAGTTTTACCAAGCTTGATACTTATACGAGCAGTGTGATAATATTCAAACATTTATCTGCTGTCATTATGACTACTGAAGTATCGGCCCAGTCTAACAATTCAGAAGATGTACAGAAATGTATGATAAAGTAAGGGCTGACGGCCTGGGGTGGAAGTTTATGAATGTATGATACGAAAGGATGAGTGAAAGGCGATTAACGAAAGAAATTTATAGAGCGAATGTGACCGGAAGTGTCGGTAGAGGGCGTTCAAGGAAGAACTACTATGACCAAATTAATAGTATTTTTCAGAAAGGTCAAATTCGGAGCACTCGTAACCGAAGAAAGTGTATGAAGAGATGCATGAATGTGGATGAAGCGAAAGAAGTACGTAAAGATCGTAGCATGACGCAAACGGTGGTATCTGCCTACCCCCATGGGATACAGGCGTGACCATATGTATGTATGTATGATACAAGAGTTCCATGCAATCCTAAATCTTAAACTAACCCTTGATGATATATAGCATTTCTCGATAAATGGGCTATCTAACACTGAAATGAGTTTTCAAATTGAACCAGTAGTTCTTGAGACTAGCGCGGTTGAGCAAACAAAGAAACGAAAAGACTCTTCAGTTCTATATTTTGTGTAAACTAAACTTCATGGGTGGCCCGCGGATCATTTTTTTTTTAAATAAAAGTAGCCTTAGTTACTCCTTGTAACATCAACTATCTGCAAGTCCCGTTGAAATCGGTCCAGCCTTTTCGGAGATCAGTCGGAAAAAACTAATTTGTATTTTTACGTGACTATCGTACATAAGGTAACGGCACCTATGTTGGATGCGGACCAGTGATGGACATTTTTTGTTTTTTCTACCAAAATTACGCAAACGGGCAGTATTTTTTTTTTCTAATGTCAATACCGATCAGTTGTGTCAGTATTTTAGCTGTCATGACAACTGTTTTTGACTACTGACACCCATTTTGATTGCGGCCATAACGGTTGTAAGCTTCGCGGTGTTATTTGGTACCGGGAATCGCAATTTCTTACTAGAATCGCGATGTAGGTACACTTATCATCTTATTTTGTGTCTGGTGTATCGTCGTTGTAGAAATGCATAAATTTTATAATAAAACCCATACTATAAATTATCGTTTAAGCCCTAAAACACAACACTGGATTTTTATCGTCCATAACTGGTGTCTAAGTACGAGTGTTGTTTATTTATATTATTTTATTGTACTAAATACTAAACTGAAATAAAACATTAAATACTAATTGAAAAAAAGAGCTTTTAAAAAATCGCTTATACTGTCCATGACTGGTAACTTTACCTTAGTTTCATGTTTCATATGAATTTAAGAACAAGGTTTTAATTTTTAATTACAATGTGACAGTTCAATTTTATTTATCTGTATATATGTATACATAAGTATTGGTATGGTACAGATGTTCATAATTAAGTTAGCAAACAAGAAATACTAATTCATTGTATGTGAAGGTCCCGAGTGGGGCGTTATTGTGGCTGTATTTGTAGAATAACTTAATTATGCTCTGTATTTATAGAGCACTGTGTAGAATAGGTACTCCGCGATACTCGAATACTAAATTACATTGATAGATAGCGGTATAATTTAATATATTCACTACTTCACAACATAAATAAAGTTGTTTCAAACTTCAATTACGCTTACTTATTTTTCTAAGGGTGTATTACAATCGCCTGCCTTTGTGCGATTTGAATAAAATAATAATTTTACATTGTAAAAAATCTAACAAATATTGCCTAAGTTCTAACGTCAATTGTGCGTTAGTTGGAACAAACACACATACAGCCCGACCAGCAGACAGATAGTTATTATTTTTTAATGCATTTAGTTAGCCGTTAATTTGGAATAACAAACAAATTTTTTCGTCAAAAATTGCGGGTATAAGCAGAAAATAAATCATAGCCATTAAATTTATTCGATTCATTCGATTTTAAGTTAAGAATTCCGAAGGAGAGTAAAAGATGGAATACTCAATTTACTTGATCGATCCTCGCATGATTGGTTCTATTTAATAAGTTCACCGAATTTGGGTTAAATAAATAAAGTCTTCAACAATATTGTAATAGAGCTGCTTTTTTGTTAATTACTAAAAGGTCACTGTCATTAAACGAGTTACGAGGTTGAAATATATGCTCTTTGTGTGACTGTTTATAATATAAATTTGATTGACAGCCTTTTTAAATTATTTTAGGAAGCAACCGAGTAAAACCTACTTATCTTTATCTACTATACAAATAGAATGAAGAGGTTAATACATACAAAAATAAACTTACACACACATGCTCACGCCTGCATTCCTCAAAGCGGTAGGCAGAGGTGTTGTAATAACAACATCCACTTTTCAGAAAACATGATTGAGTGCCAACGTGATTGAAGGTGAGTCCATCGCAGCCTCAGCCAATATACATTTGCTTTGAATAACTTTTCAGACATATGCAGGTTGCGTAACTACTGCCCAGACTGCTCAAACCCCAAAACCATCACGACTCAATCTCTCTCTCTATATATGTATATATATATATGTGTGTGATTTGTTGACCATGCTACGGCCGACTCTCGGCTCAAACTCGACACGGCCTAGGATGAGTCATCCTTAACGTAATACTCTCTGACGTCGGAAAATGCTCGGGCATTGACCCATATAACTACTCGTTGGTAGTAATCTTCGGTGAAAAATAGGTAGTTATTATTACAATATAACTGCTTTCCCCGCCGAAGATCTTTCTGGCATGGTGTGAGCATATTAATGTATTATGAGTCGTTACACAATATTATCCACTCACCTGCTGCATGCTAACATTCCCTTCGTCGATGTCGAACGGCGGTCGCACTGAGCACAGCGTCCGGCCCATACACGCGTAAGACATTATTGTGATTGAACCTGGCAACAAAATAAAAAAAAATCGATCAGATAGTACATGCATACATACATATGCTCACGCCTGAATCTCATGGGGGTAGGCAGAGACCACAGTTTGCCACATGCTACGACACACTTCTTTTGCTTCATCCACATTCATGCATCTCTTCATACACTTTCTTCGGTTACGAGTGCCCCGAATTTTACCTTTCTGAAAAATATTATATTAGTACTCATTACTTTACTCGCTACACAGATGGCGCTACTTGCAAACAATTGCAAACTTTGAGTACAAATACACGAGAACTTAAATCATGCAATAAGAGCCTTCGAGCGCAATGCATATATACAGATTTCGAATTAGAACAGTTGGTCTACGCAGGTCCAGCTCCCTAGCTCATCCCCCAGCAACGCCCTAAGCCGAAGTCCGAGTATTGCTTAGTTTTTAAGTTGAAGCTCATCTGGAGGCCCTTGGGTCTTGCCTTTTAGACCGGTTAAGCAGTGGGTGTAACTCCCCTCTACCAACTGCAATATCATATCCTAAACAAAATAAAGTAGGACACTTGGAGCCTGGATACATGTCACCCGCCTGGTTGATAGATCTTCCCTATGCTGGGGATGAGCATAATCACTCCCTCACCCTAGCGACTGATATTCAGGGTTCAGCGAGCTAAGTAATCAAACCTCGCAAATGCTTTTAATCTTAAGCCATTCTCCCCCGTTTTTATTAGTATAAAACCGTTTATAGCTAGGCACTTGGCAGTTCTTTTCAATAAAACTTTATTACTCAAAGAATATTGCATAAACAGTAGGTATGGTTTTTATTACGGCTTTTGACTAATGGATCGCGATTTAGGATCGCAGCTAAATAATGATAATATTGAGTTTATAGTGGAGCACAGTCGAAGAAGTTAATGACGTTCTTATTTTCGTATTGAAAATATTCGAAGCTGCAGTAGCAATTTATAATTCCCTATTTTTCTTTATATATCTATACATATAAATACAATTGAAATAATTCCAAAAGAACAGCTTACCATAAAAACTTATAATCACACAGCTTATCATAAAGACTTAAAATAACAAATTTTAATTTTTTTTCTCTGTCTGTTCGTTCCGGGTAATCTCTGAATCAGCGGGACCAATTTGAATGGGACTTTTACTGGCAGATAGCTAATGTTACAAGGAGTAACATAGGCTGCTTTTATTTTAAAAACATTAGAGTTCCGTGGGTGACCCATGAAATTACCTCTACGCCGGTAAACCCTTTACGGAACTTGCATTACTTGCTTACCAGGTGGGTGCTTAAACCACCCAGCCAATACAGCTTTTAAGTATGTTCATAATATATATTAAGGTTTAATGAAATTCATCTTAAAATATGCAAACTAATTAAATTATCTCCAAGACTCTCATCACGGTAAAGATGTCACGGTCTCGAGACTTCAGTAATATTTGGAGCAAGCCACGGAGATGACCGTTAATTGGGACAAAGTTAATAGCTCACAAAACGCGCCCGTCAAATCCCCTTAATGTTATTTTATTGAGGAAAGCGGGCGGTAATACATTCAAGGTGCTTACGGGCAAAGTTTCAAAGCCACGTCACCAACTTGTGCCGAACTTTTCGAAGAACATTTAACATATTTTTTCAAGGATCTGTAATGTAGCCGAATTAAAGTTACAAAACGTATTTATTTTATGTTATGGCAGCTTTTGCTCGTGGGTTTGTACGTGATTGAATTGTTTGCTTTTTAAAATGTTTGAGTGTGTAAACACTTACGAAATGCGATGCGTATGCATATAGATCGAAAATTCCATGCAATATGAACTATCTTTTGACTCTCCAAGTCATGAGTAAGTGTAAGAAAGTAATCTACTATCTATATTTATACTAACTTCGGAGTATCGTAACCGAAGAAAGTGTATGAAGAGATGCATGAATGTGGATGAAGCGAAAGAAGTATGTAAGGATCGTAGCATGTGACAAACGGTGGTCTCTGCCTACCCCCATGGGATACAGGCGTGAGCATATGTATGTATATTTATACTAATATTATAAAGAGGAAATTTTTTATGTAACTACGTTTCTAACGAATTTGCTCCAAAAGTATTGGTCTGATTTGAAAAATTCTTTCAGCAACATTATCAGCGAGATATACGTATAGTATAATTTTACTCCAGTACTCCCTTGGAAACGGGAACTACGCGGGTGAAACCACGGGACGTCCGTTAGTTATATTAAGCTGAAGAGTTCGTTTGTTTGAAGGCTGAATTATTATTATTTTTGTGTTGGATTCGTTTAATGAGAAAGGCTTTAACATCACGCTGTGACCTATAGGAGCTAAGGTGCAATGGAAAATATTTCACAATCAGAATAAACTATTACTAAGTAACAGTTTTTTGTTGTGAAGAAAACTTCGACGCATGAGGTAGGATCACGAGTACCTCAGTTGGCAACTTCACGGTTTGCAGAGGTCGTGGGTTCGAGCTCCGCCTCGTGTTCGTATTTTTCATAGCCATTTTTAAGGAATTTAATTGTATTATCATACAAAATTTAATTTAAGACTGATTATGCCCCGCAGATTCACCCGCGTACGTTTTATTGTGTTATACCACGTTTTACGTCTCAAATACGTCTCGTATAAAAAGGTCTCAAAAAAAATATCCTATTCGCACCCTCAGAGCGCCACTCGAAATTTAGCAAAAACGAATTTAGATAATTTCTCGATTAGTTTTTTTTTCTACAGGAATTGAAAAAAAATCCAAAAACATACATTATTTAGCGTCAAAACATAACCTAGACATTACAAAAAAAATATAAAAATAGTCTCATTGTACTCAAATCTAGTAAAATAATTACTAGATTTATTGATTTTTGAATTGAGCCTCTCTCTTCTCCTGGTTCCAAGCTACCTCCCCACAAATTTTCAGTCAAATCTATTCAGCTGATCTTGAGTTATAAATTGTGTAACTAACATGATTTTCTTTTATATATATATAAGGAATCTAAGAATTGTATCATCTTTTAAAATTTTATGTAAACCTTATCTTGCCGTGTGGCTTCACCCGCGTAGATTTAATTAAATTAGCGGAACCCTAAAACAGGTTCTACTTGAAAGTTAAACAAAAATTGCCCATGTTACTCCTTGTAACATAAGCTACCTGTCCAGCCATTTTATAAATTACGTGGAACAAACAGACAGACAGAGAAAAATTTAAAAAATAGTTTTTTTTATGTCAGTGATATATATACTTGCATATGCATTTAGTGAAAAAGCTTCCACCCGATGCCGTCCGAGGCACGTCATGATATCACGTCACGATATGACATTGCTTCAGCAAGCAATGTCTCAAAAGCACACACCAAACCGACCATTGTTCCGTCCTCGCCGGCGAGGCTCGTCGCGAACTCTACGTCATCGTCCCCCCCGTCCTCTGCTAGGGCCGGCGCGCGCCGAGCCACTAGCCTTAAACATGTCCCTAAATAACACCACTCAGATCCAGCTCCCTAGCTCATCCCTCAGCAACGCCCTAAGCTGAGGTCCGAGCCCCGCACCGGGGTGCCCTTAGCTGTGTTGCTTAGTTTTTAAGTTTAAGCTCGGGTGGAGGCCCTTGGGTCTCGCCCTTTAGTCCGGTTAAGCAGTGGAGGTAACTCCCCCCTACCAACTGCAAGAGACCACATCCAAAAAAATAAAAAAGTGAAAAAGCTGTTATTTTAGAATTACAAACAGATATTTCAATGTTATTTATCTGTATAGATAGATGTATAGATGATATACAAAGCGTCGTTGTACCGTAAACAAATCTAAAGTAGTCTACAACTCCATTTGATTCATGCTTACCAACATTGAACTCTATTGAATTCACAAACAGAGATATTTTAACATCAAAGAATCTTTAATACTGTTTAGCTTCTCCTTAATATAAGTAAGTCTGTGTTTTGATGTTCTTGAAAAAGTATAAATGGATATTCTTGATCGTGTATCCAAACTTTCGTATTAAGATTCCAAAAGATGATATAAGGCGAATCCAACATTTTGATATTTGTAACTGATTTATGTGTTGTAAATTTTAGGGCAGATATTTGAAGGTAGAATAAAATTTTATCGTCTAATCTATATCTATACATACAGATAAATAAAATTTAAGTGTCATCAACTTTTCAAAGAGGTTGCACGTCGTCTGGTAGAAGCTTCTCGTGACAAGCGGGCTGGGGCTTTTCTCGCTCAGACAATCAGCATTGCTATTCAACGTGGCAATGCTGCCAGCCTTCTTGGCACGATCCCGAGAGACACCGATTTGGGCCAAGTTTTCTACTTGTAATTAGTTTTTAGTGTCTGTTTGTATTGCCAAAACAACAGCTTTTCACTAAATGCATATGAAAGTATACACGGTACTAATATAAAAAAAATAAAATATTTGAATGTGTTTGTCAATTTGTTCCGGCTATTCTTCAAAACAGCTGGTCCGATTTTACAGGAATTTTCACTGGCAGATAGCTATTATTACAAGGAGTATCCAAAGACTACTTTTATGAAAAAAAAAACAGCTGGGTTCTACGGGTCACCCATGAAATTAACTCTACGCGGGTAAAACCGCGGGGCACAGCTATGTATAGTAAAAGCAACTTTATTCTCAGTAAAAGCAACCTTCCGAACCTGGCGGTTGCATGTATAATCCTAATTAATCGTGTCTTTCTGACGATTTGAAAGTACAGTCTAATCGAATAAAAATATTTTTGAATTGAATTGAATTGAAATAATGAAAACTAAAAGCACGTAATGTTATTTATGTGAGCACGTGCGAACATTCATCACCATGTTATACCTACTGAAATTGAAACTTGAATTAAAAGCTATATATTTCAATACAATACAATTTAAATTTATTGTCATGTAACATTCCAAAACTTAAGTCAATTATTTGGTTACAGAACTAAGCAAAAATATATATAAATAGTAAAAAAAAATATCTGTTATTTCTTTATCCATTCTCACAGGTACCGTGGTGGCCTCGGAGTTTACGCTAGCTATGCATGTGACGCAAGTTCGAATCCCAGCGCGGCCTGTACCAATGAGTTTTTCATAAAACTTACGTGCAGTGATTTCACTCCTGCTTTACGGTGAAGGAAAACAACGTGAGGGAGCCTGCATATGTCTGAGAAGTCATTCGAATACGTATGTATAGTGCCTGAGACAGCGATGGACGCACTCTCTGTCACGTTGGCACTTAATCATATTCGGTGAAATCTGCCTAGATGTGTTGTAACAACAACAGTCACATTTCACCGGGGTAGGCACCCCTTCGGGGACCCTTCTGGGATGGAGAATATTCCATTCACAAAAATAGTAACAAAATAAAATTTATCAAGCGAACAAAACGTGACGTTATTGTAGGCATTCTGTGGATGTAGATATAAGGATGATGTTCGCAAATAATTACTTAACCCTAAAATGATCGGGGACATTGAAAGGTCGACCCCAATATTCGCGGACTGGAACAATGCGATCTGGTTTCGGTCGATATGACCGCAATGTTACATTAACCGTCTGTTTTCATCAATGGTGTATTTTCGGTATTGACACGCTTATGGATATCTTCTTAAGCCTCAGAGTATATCCTCAAACTTCGCTTAGAGAAACCATACAAAGCGTATAAGGATGGCATATGTCACGTGCCTGATTTATTTTATTTCCATACTAGCTGTGCCTCGAGGTTTTACCCGCATAGAGTTTATCATGATGGGGCGCGGAACTTTTAATGTATTTTTTTAAAACAAAAGAAGCCTGTGAAAAATCAGTCCTGACGCTTTAGAGATCAGCCGGAACAAACAAGCAGAGAGACAGAACCATTTTTAAAAATAGTATTTTTTTTTATTTCTTTACCTTATATACTTTCATAATTATGCATTTAGTGAAAAACTGTTAATTTGGAATTACAAATAGACACTCCAATTTAATTTATCTGTATTGGACTTCTGATGGCACGAGTGTAGGGCAAGTGATGGTCGTGAGCTTATTATTATCATTGTTATTGAACGCCACCATATTTATTTACTAAAATCATCTCCCTGGCCTTATCCCATACATTGTTGGGGTCGGCACTTGATTCAACCCGATGTGACTGATCACCTAATGTTTATACGAAGTGACTGCCATCTGACCCCTTTGACGAAGAAAATCCGGGATCTGGGACAAACCAGCTGTCAGACTATTTTAGGCCTCCGACTGACCTGTCACGATTGCCAAAGATGCTAAATTGGCAACCGGGACCGACGGCTTAACGTGCTCTCCGAGGCACGGAGGGAACTCGGGTGGTCACCCATCCAATTACTGGCTTTTAGGGTATATATATATGTATATGTAAGTTACTCTTCGGAAAATCAGCAATAAGCCAGAAAAATCCTCTTTTGAATCCAACCAAATTGAGAAAAAAATAAAAAATAGTTTTTTACGTAAGTTCCCTATATACATTCTTATGCATTTAGTGAAAAACCATTAATAGGGACAAACAGACACTTCCATTTTATTTGCATAAATTCATTTCGTTGGTAACTTAACTGCATTGCTCCTGTAAATGATTCCCTTAGTATACTAATTGAACCATGTGAGTCTTACCAGGTATAGCATAGACTAGCGTGAAGCTGAGCATCCCGAATTGTTTCCGTCTCTCTGTGCTCGGCCACTCCTCGGTGCAGAAGTGCACCTCTCTCGTTTCTATCTAGAAACAATAATACAGGTTAATAGATTCACGAAGGCTCGAGATCGTGGCAGTAATTGGATGGGTGACCGCCCGAGTTCCCTCCGTGCCTCGGAGAGCACGTTAAACCGTCGGTCCCAGTTGCCAATTTATCATCTTTGGCAATCGTCACAGGTCAGTCAGCCTAAAATAGTCTGACAGCTGGTTTAACCCAGATCACAGATTTTCCTCGTTAGAGGGTGTTATGTATGTATGTGTGCGTCCGGACTACCTGTTACCTGTGCCCACTCCCCTTGCATACAAAACAGAGGGGTTGCGAAGGTCAGATGGCAGTCGCTTTGTATAAAAATCAGGTGATCAGCCACATCGGGTTGAATCAAGTGTATGGGATCAGGCCTGGGAGATGAGATTCACGAAGGCTGTGGGGCTAGAGCAGTCGTCTGCTAATCAAGTTACGTAAGTTCGAATCCCAGCTAGGCCAGTACCAATATTTTTTTCTAAAAACTAAGGTACAGTAATTTAACACTACTTACTTTACTGTGAAGTAAATCACCTTCAGGAAATCTAGGTACGGTCTAGAGGTTATATTTTTTTATCGGTATTGTATAACACTGAAATATTAATATATTTACAATAAATTGGTTTGGTTAAACTGTTACCTTATACTTTGTCACCCAACACTCTAGACACCCAATACTTATCGTCACCCAATACTACGTCACCCGACTCGCCTAGATCCGATGACCGTTTTCGTAGCCTAGATTACGTAGCGACGAAATGCAATGTTTCGTAGACCCTCTACGCCGTAGAGCGTGCTACAATTCTTTGTAGGCGTGTGTAATGGGAATATTTTTAAACATATATGCTCACATCATCCCAGAAGGGTCCCCGAAGAGGTCAGCTGAGGTATTGTAACAACAATACCCTTCGCCGATAGTTATTAAGTGCCAACGTGATAGATGGTGAGTCCATCGCCGTCTCAGACACTACCTACACATTATGTTTGAAATTAGTTCTCAGACATATGAAGGTTTCCTCACGATGTTTTCCTTCACCGTAAAGCACGTAAGTTTTTAGAAACACTCATTAGTACAGGCCCCGCTGGGATTCGAACTTACGTCGGTTACGTAGCAGACGACTGCTCAAACCCCAAGGCCACCACGGCTTTAATCTACGGAATATTTTTAAATAAATGAAGATGCTGATTAAAATCCACAAACATACACGACGAAAAAAAACATCCTCCATCCTTTAGGAGTCTGCTAAAAGTGAACATTTTTTCATTTAGACTTTCATTATGTTCCTGTTAGGGAAACAATAGGGAAGCTAAAAAAATGAAGGAGAGTATATTGACACGAGCCACTAAATAATAAAATACAAGTAAACACAATTCATTATATCTTAACTCTATTATTCGTCCTATAAATTGTACCTTGTTGCTTACTTGCTATTCCCTACACGTGTGTTACCTTTTTCAATAAAAAGTCAACGTTGATATTTAGCTTATGTATTCATGTTCTTAAGAAAAGTCAAGATAAATACGAACACGAGGCGTGACTCGACACCTCGACCTCGGCAAACCAAGCATGTGTACTTATGTATAATTTTCCCAATAGGCTGTGATCACAGATAAAGAAATAGTATCGTGACTTCATTTGGTAGGAATTGACATACATACATACATATGCTCACGCCTGTATTCCCCGAAGGGGTAGGCAGAGGTGTTGTAATAACTACACCCACTTTTCACCGAAGATAATTAAGTGCCAACGTGACAGATGGTGAGTCCATCGCCGCCTCAGACACTTTACATATTACGTCATTGAATTACTTTTCAGAAATATGCAGGTTTCCTCACGATCCGCGACGACGAGCCCCTTCAATCTTGCTAAATAAAGTAGTGTTCAAGAATAGCATGTTTACATATGCTCACGCTAGTATTCCCCGAAGGGGTTAGGTGCCTACGTGACAGATGGTGAGTCCATCGCCGTCTCAGGCACTTTACATACGTCATTGAATTACTTCTCAGAAATATGCAGGTTTCCTCACGATGTTTTCCTTCACCGTAAAGCACGTGGTGTGAAATCACTGTACATAAGTTTTTTAGATAAACTCATTGGTACAGCCCCCGCTGGGATTCCAACTTGCGTCGCTTGCGTAGCAGGCGACTGCTCAAACCTTAAGGCCACCACGGCTTTTAATAATAGCTTGTTTAATAATTCAAGATTAAAAGCACAACAACCGTAATCGAATTAGTAATGGGCGGAAATGTCCCTTCAATACACCTACATCGGTAGTGACAGGAGAAGACAATGTCAACCCAAAGGCCAGGTTTTGCAGGCTCTGGAACAAAGGCCCGCCCAACACAGCCTGTATTCTCGTAATGAAAACAAAAACGATGTCTTAGAGACTGAGAAGGTATCGTGGCGGCCGTGAGGTTTGAGTAGTCGCCTGCTACGCAAGCGCCGCAAGTTCGTATCCCAGTGGGGCCTGTACCAATGAGTTTTCTAAAAGCTTATGAACAGTGATATCACACCACGAGCTTTGAAGGAAAACATTGTGAGGAAACCTGCAGGTGTCTGAGAAGTTCAAAGACGTATGTATAGTGCCTGAGATGGCGATGGACTCACCCTCTGTCACGTTGGCAATTGATCATATACGTTGAAATGTACATTGTACATAAGTTTTTAGAAAAACTCATTGGTACAGGCCCCGCTGGGATTCAAACTTGCGTCACTTGCGTAGCAGGCGACTACTCAAACCCCAAGGCCACCACGGCTTTATTTGTGTCCCTTATTTTGTAAGTATAACTCTGTACAGAAAGCTCAAAGAAAAATTAATTATGACATTAATGATCGTTATTGAAATGCAATAAAGACATTATTGCTTTTGTCTCATGCCTGTCCATTAAGAGCGTGAGGTTTGAGCAGTCGCCAGCTGCACTAGCTACGTTTACAAGTTTATGTTGCGATGAAGGAAAATATCGTGTGCCTGAGAAGTAATTCAAAGACAGATGCTTAATGTCTAAGACGGCGATGGAGTCGCCATTTGTCACGGTGGCACTTAATCGTCTGCAGTGAAAAGTGGGAATACATCTACTTACCCCTTTGGGGACTCTTTTGTCATGTCTGTCAATACATATTATAATATTCAAAGTCCAGACTGCGTTTATATGCAGCTTTCAGACTATTTATAAAATGAAGTTATGACATCGCATGAAAGGTTGTAAAATCTTTTCTATTTCCCCGTAAACTCAGTATGGCGATACAATATATATGTATTGTACATAATAATATGATACATAACATTTGTTATAGCACAACAAGACATTGAAAATTACGTTCTACCGAATTCGTACGACCATTTCGTAAGCCAATGAAAACAGTGATTGGAAACGAAACTATTGGTTGTTGCCTTTCAATAAAACATGTAATTCAGATCTCGCGTGTTCTGTTTCCACACTAAGCTAGAATGACGTCTATTTACTGTCCCAGAAGACTTTTCCAAAATGAAATGACCCAAATCTGTCGCGGGCGGGGCGAAACTATAACAGAGTAGAGAGTGTATTGGAAATTTTAGCTATTCGAAGAGGTTATTCCAAGAGTTCAAAACAAATGAATTCTTAACTCCATATTATTCTATGAATTTGACACCGTTAGTTATCCGTATAAACATACCTACGCACATTTATCTAATGTATTATTATTATAAAAAATTTAAAAAAAGCCGGGGAGTTTGTTTCCCCGTTTGTTCTCCTGACAGGCTTACATTTGTAAACGGTAGTTAATTAACATAAGTTATCGTAAGAGAAATGACGTCCAATAAGCGTTAAAGTGTCACTTATGTAAAAAAAAAATTAAATTTTGCTTTATATGCAGAATCTGGAAATCTATATCTATATACATTTATACATACAAACAAACAGATAAATGCAATTGAAGTGTCTGTTTAAAATACAAAAATAACAGCCTTTAACTAAAGGCGTATGGAAATATATAAGGTATAATAGTGAAAAAGCAAAGTTACCAGGAGTAACTTAGACTCCTTTTATTTTAAAAAACATCAATTTTCCGCAGGCTACCCTTCAAAATAAGTCGACGCGGGTGAAACCGCGGGCACAGCTAGTCTTCTCTAAAGAATTCGGTCTTAAATTTAAATATCTGAAATTGTAAGATTTCTTTAGGACGTCTGGAAAACATTGAATTGTTTATAGGCTTACCTAGCACGCATATATATAGGCTCATTTTCAGCTAAGCTATATTGTTTCAAGGTATAATGTTATGCTGTTCCATATTGGAAATCATTTGAAGCGTAAGAAAAAGGTTACAAGGATCTGATGGTAGTCATACACATACATACATACAGATAAATAATCTGTTGCCATAAAGCACGTGGTGTGAAAAGCTCATAGGCACAGGCGCCCCTCTGGGATCGAACTCGCGTCGCTTGTGTAGCAGGCAACTGCTCAAGCCCCACGACCTTCACGGCTCTTTACCATTTTTACACGCTTTATATTAGCTTCACCTGTATGTATGTATGTATGTAACCGACCCCTTTGAGCTCGATTTTGTCCTACTTTGTACGATCAGATTTAATTAAAACTTTGCACACCTGTCAAAAGTCGATGACAATGCAATAATCCGATCGAAGCATCCGATTATCCTAATTAGATTCGCCAGGATTAATTAATTTCTTTCCGCATCCTTTGCATGCGAGTAAGAGAGATAGAGCTAGAGCGCGAACTACGCATGCGTGCAGTTCCACACTTACGAGGGCGGATAGTTAGCCAATCGAACTAAATAATATATAGTTTAAAAAGTTGGATTTTTTATGAAAGCGTGTTTTTTTATTTTTTTTTAGTCTAAGTCTTAAATAATTTTGTAGAAGCCATACGTACCGAAATATTCATATAAGCCTTAGCAATAATAGGTACAGTTTCCCTCCTGACGACGGCGACCATTAAGAGTGGTATGAAGATGATGAGGGCGGCGCACCACAGGAGTAGGAGGAGGAGCAGCGCCTGCTTCCTCCCTGGAGGCCGCATCCTCGGCTCGGGGGATATCGACAGCCATCGGTCTACTGACATGGCTGTCAGCGTGAACACACTCGCTGCTACTGCTACTCCTGCCAAGGGAAAATAACCTTTATTTACACTCTATTTAAGTTCATCACGTAATATAGAGGTCCTACAATAAAATAACACAGTATTATACAGCATTTAAGAAAATTACAAAGAAAAGGATTTCAATTCAAAAGTTAAGGGTTTAAAAGGCGTTTTAATCGTTAAGGCGATCTCTCCCAGATACACTTTAGAAAGTATGAAGTTTGAGTGTATTCACAGTGATGGTCAGGAGATAGCCGTGGCTCAAACAAAATAATACATACGGTTTTTCTAATTCCATAACACAAAAAGAGATAGAAATACTCTAAACTTTGGGATACCATTTCACTTTGACGTATCGGTGAATCCAATCGTCTCTAGAACAAACACTGTTTATCATAGTTATCACCTTGACGTGAAATAAGGCTCACGTGCTGAATTGCCTTGTAAAAGAAATGAAATCATAAAGTAAGTGGAAAGTGTGCCAGTTAATTTTATTGTCAAAGGCAGAACACTATTAATCAAGTGACCTTTGGTTACTTCATAAAACCTTTACTACAATTGACATAGCTAAAAATACTAACAGTGGCTCAAATACATAGCACACTGTTACGATACGATTAATGCAAGGAATTATTCATGGTTGAAAAATTAAAATAAAATATTTTGCACCTACACCAGTCACAACCCATCTAGGTATAAAGTTCTCAATACGAATTACTCAAGCCCAAACACTACGTGCTTGCTGTAAATCGTTGAGGAGTTCCATCGAATGTTTTTCAGCTCAATCATCAGGTCAATACCTCTCCTTCATTAAATAGTATTGCTTTAATACTTAATGAAAACAATTAACAAACCCTCTAGTCACCAGTAAGATTTTCGAAGGGTCCTGGGAAGTATTGTGTCGTTCGCGGTAAGGGAGTGAAGTGGATATTTTTGCTATTAAAAATATGACATAATACATTTTTTTTGGGCCAAAAATATTATAAGCTATTCAGATAAATCAAATTTAAATGTCTGTTTGTAATTTAAAGATATTTCACTAGATGCATGTAGAAGTATATTTTCTTACATAAAATACCGTATGTCTATCCGTCTGTTTGATTCAGACTAGTCTCAAAAACAGCTGATTCGATTATAAACGGAACTTTCTCTGGCCGATAGATAATGTAAATAAATAAATAAATTATATATATTGCATAGACAAATGTTTTTCTCTTGACTGTACTTAATGGTCAAAATTATAAAGGCGAATTTTAGTAATATGGATCATAAAACAAAAAAGTTACCAAGCGTGGGTCAAAAGTGGGGATCAGAACGGCATAGGTCATAGCAAAATATATACATATAAGTTTCCGCGAATTAAGCCCCCCTATGAAATTAATTCTACGCGTGTGAATCCGTCTGGCACAGCTAGTGCTAAATATAAATTGAACTTTTGAATATGAATATTTAATTATAGTGAGTATTATTTGCTTTACAATGTGTACCCATTTCCAGCTCTCTGTAGAAGTTAAACATTCGGGGGCCTTACAAATAGTATAGGGATACCAAGGGAGCCAAAAGGCCGTTACGAAAGTCCGGCAAGAGCATTAACTTGGTTAGTTACGGTACTGTGTGTCGTGTATGTACTGTGCCTACAATAAGAGTTATATGACGTCAGTAAAGTTTACGGTCTGACAACGCTATTGTGGAAGCCACAAGTGGAGTAGGTTATATTTCACGTTCACTGTTGTTCGATTAATTTTATTTGTTCGTCTCTTATACGACTTATTGTTTGATAAAATCTCTTCAATCTTAGCTAGAAGAGCCTCATTTTCCGTTCTTCGCGTATTGGGCCGCACTGAAAACCAGCTTCGCCAACCTGGACCTAATCTGGGTTGGGGTCACAGCTGCTATTTGCCTGTAAGGTCCTTCACGGGGTTATAGGCAGTCTCATACTTCACGACCTGTTCTGTCAGTTAAATGTCCCCAATAAATCAAATTGTTCGTACAACCATCGTGCTGAACAGTTGCCAGAGCGCAGTCCCCGATATGCCACATAGTGAGCGCGCTCAATGTCTTCCTCGTTGCCAACCCTGAACGCGATCTGTTTGCTGACGAATGGAACAAAATTGTATCAGAGTATCTGGAGTTTTGCGAGGATCAGTTTGCAAGGGTGTCCTCTATTTCATAATTTTTTGAAGTCCGCATTTTATAATCTTGTTTAATATTTTTAGTTGTTTTGGATACCTGTATGTTTCGAGTTAATTATTTTCATTGGTTTAACCGTTATAGTTAACAATAAATAAATTGAGTCCTGGCCTATTGGTGAAGTGCACTTCAACGCCTGACGTAATATTCCACGCCCGCCCCGGCGACACCTTGTTAGCTGTTACTGATATGCATGCATAATATGTATACTTAATGCCTGTTTTCTCTTTTAATTCTTTTAAAGTCTGTGTATCTTTTTATTTAATACCTATGTGTGTTGCCGTGTGTCTGTCACCAATACATATAATTTATTATAATTATTAAAAAACAATTTGGTAACCTTTGCTCGGGCACAGAGTTATTTCTGTTCAAAATTTCATTAAATTAGTTCAGATTGGCAGACGACTTATTTCAGTTAGTTACATTTTTGTGTCAGATCGTTACATTGATTACTTTTTCGAATATCTCTTATCGACAAGACCTTTCCTGTTTACATTATAAAGGATATCAAGCTCGATCAACTTTATCCACAATTTGCAATATTGATTTGGACGACCGATCGGGGTCCCATGCTACCCTGCCTATTAGGTTTGGTGGGCTGGGAATACGCAAAATTTCTGATGTGGCCCTGCCGGCTTTTCTGGCTTCAGCTCAGAGTGTGCGCGACCTCACTGGCAATATTCTGTTTCCGTCACTCAGTGACTGTGAGGTTTCGTTCCTAACTGAGGCCAGAAATACTTGGCTTATGGCTTGCCCCAACACTGACTTGCCGCCAAGACCGCAATCTCAAAGGCAACGAGCCTATCAGCAGGCTGAATTATAATACACTTCTTGAAAGTAGTTTAATCTCTGCTGATCGTGCCCGCCTCTTGGCAGTAGCTAAATGGGAGTCTGGTCTTTGGCTTCAGGCCTTACCATCTTTTAACATCGGTACGCTTCTGGATGACACAACATTCAGATTGTGTGCTTGTTTGCGTTTAGGCGCAAAATGTATTGTCCCTCATCGGTGTCACTGTGGAGATAGTGTGGACATCTTCGGACACCATGGTCTGTCATGCGTCAGTAGCGCCGGTCGACGATGTCGTCATTCTTCCATCAATGACCTAATACGCCGGGCTCTGGTCACCGCCGGGGTGCCTGCTGTACTGGAACCAGTAGGTTTGGCGCGCAGCGATGGCCGGAGGCCGGATGGTATGTCACTGGTGCCGTGGAGATTGGGTCGGCCGCTGGTGTGGGATGCCACGTGTGTCGATACGTTGGCTCCGTCCCATCTCCCCGGCACTGCTGTGGCGGCCGGTGCTGCTGCTGCTCAGCAGGAGTGCCTCAAGCGCCGGAAATATGCTTGCATTGGTCAAGGATACATATTTTCTGCGTTTGCGGTTGAAACTCTGGGACCTTGGGGTCCAGATGCTCATCAACTTTTCAAAGAGGTTGCACGTCGTCTGGTAGAAGCTTCTCGTGACAAGCGGGCTGGGGCTTTTCTCGCTCAGAGAATCAGCATTGCTATTCAACGTGGCAATGCTGCCAGCCTTCTTGGCACGATCCCGAGAGACACCGATTTGGGCCAAGTTTTCTACTTGTAATTAGTTTTTAGTTACCTATTTATTATTAATATATTAAATAAATTTAGCAGTACGGAGATGGAATTTGAATACAAAAACATACAATACTATATTTTATGTACAGGTCATTTGGGTTTGAATAATAAGCAACGACCTTAAGCTTGGAAATGTGGTCTACCAATGTAACGATTGAAATAAAAAAACAAAATTTCCTTCCTCCCTTCATCACTTATGACACAATGCTAATTTATTATTGGAGCAAATATATTACGCTACAATCAAAACACAGCTATGGGCCGTGGTGACCTGTTTGAGGTTTGAGCAGTCGCCTGCCAGACAAGCGACGCAAGTTCGTAGCCCAGCGATCAATGACTTGTTCTAAAAACGTATGTGCTTTACGTTGATGGAAAACATCGTGAGGAAACCTGCATATGTCTGAGAAGTAATTCATCGGCGATAAACTCACCATCTGCCACGTTGGCAATTTGAATTTTATCGTAAAGCACGTGGTGTGAATTCACTGCACATAAGTGTTTTAGAAAAACTCATTGGTACGGGCCCCGCTGGGATTCGAACTTGCGTCGCTTGCGTAGCAGGCAATATTCATAGGGAGCTGTTGCTCGCTGCGTTTGCGATGCAAGTTAATATCACGCCACAGTTCCAACTGTAATTTGACAGAAAAAGTTACCTTGTATGTAATTGACAATCTTGCAGACTGTCTCCCCGTAGAACCAGACGAGGGTAATGGCTTTACTGAGCTGTATCGGCATACAGACCCCAGTCACCAGGAGATCAGCAGCCGATAGGTTCACTAGAAATATGTTTGTGACGCTGTAACAAAAAAAACATTTTTAGAATAACATGTTGAAACTAAATATATATAACAAAAAGGTGACTGACTGACATAGTGATCTATCAACGCACAGCCCAAACCACTGGACGGATCGGGCTAAAATTTGGCAGGTAGATGTTATGACGTAGGCGTCCGCTAAGAAAGGATTTTGATTAACTCTACCTTCAAGGGAATAAAATAGGGGATTTTGTAGGAAACTGTCAATTTTTAACCGATATAAATAAAAATAAGTATAAAGAGTAACTAAGTATAGAGTACCTTGTCAACGCAGTTAGTAAGTAATCTCGTTTTTGCATTCGTGATCGTTGACGTAAGTACAGCTCAGCGATCGGTACCAATGACTTTTCTCAAATACACACAGTGGTAATTTTTAAGAAAAAATTCAAACTCTTATTTATAGTGCCTCAGTTAGACGAAGCTTTCCGTTGAAGGGAAAACATCGCGAGGAAGACGGCATAATGTTTAAGAAATTCAAAAACGTATGTATTATGCCTGAGGCGGCGATTGACTCACCATCCGCGACGCACTAAATCCCACTATTGTTGGTACAAAATCCCTACTTAACCCTTCTGGGATAGCTTGAGCATATTTTTTCGTTTACGTCTGGTAAGCTGTCTTTCGTGCGTTAAGTAGTACGATAACAAGATTACCAAATTACCCTAGATGGTATCCTCTGCTTTTGAAACTTTATAGTATTAAAAGTTTTGTACTGTTTTTTTAACTGTAGACAGTATGAAAGGTCATCACCACGTGATTCATTTGTACAAAGGCCATTTATAAAAACTCGCCTACAACCGAAGCTCAAAATAATGAATTTTGTTTTCGGCAGCGTGTCATAACAGTGTTTGCCGCGTGACAACCGTAACAAGACACGTGCCGAAGACACATACATCAAAATTGGCATGTCATCAAAAAGCAAAATTAAGACAAATAAGAAAGAATACATTATTAGACTCCCATTGCCCTCCCAACTTTACGACTTAGCACCGCAACACCCACTCTTACAGAATACTTTCTGGTGCTCGCGATTCTGCCTGCGCAGGATTTTATTTATCTTTATATTTTGGATAATTAATTAAATTATAGCATATGTGTTATGCTGATGTGTTATTATTATATTATATTATATTATTGTTAAGTTTCATCAAAATCGCATATAAACGCGAAAAGTGTTAGGAATCTAGCCTAAAAATTTTCGCGTTTATAATACTAGCAGGATTATTAGACAGGCTGGTTCAGAAGCTCGTAGCACAGTTGCTATTACGCATATCATTCGTTCAGCGAAGTTAAGCAACCCTTACCCTAGCCAGTAATTGGATGGGCGATCGCCTGAGTTCCCTACGTACCTCGGAAAGCACGCTAAGCCGTCGGTTCCGGTTGCCATATTTTATCATATTTGGCAATCGTTACAGGTCACAGATCTTCCTGGTCAAAGGGGTTGCGGAAGTCTCTTTGTATAAAAGTGATCAATCGCATCGGGTTGAATCGAGTGCCGACCCCAACAATGTATGGGATACGGACAGGGAGATGATATTACACAGGCTGGTGCGTCCATTGCTGACTCCGCTTTATAAAATGTATTTCAATTATTTCGAGGTAAATCCAGGATTCTTGACGATGATTTTTGAAGGAGTCGGGTTGAGGAGGATACTTGTGTGACAGTAGTGGTTTAAGAAATACACAATGTATTGTGTTACAATCGATTTAAATTGCCAACTGATTAATTGAATCGATTTCTAGCTCGGTAGTTCTTTGTTTTAGTTGGTTCGTCCCGCAGTCAAATGTATAATTAGTCTGCGATTTGTACTTCGACTTCACTGTAGAACTTCGCTGCTCGTTTCCAGTTTCATTGAGCGAGTCGAACTTAAACTGTTAACGTAATTAGTTCGTTTATCTTTCTCAAAACATTTTAACGTGATGTATCCATATTTAGTGAGAAATAGTCAATTAGGTAATAACGCAAATTGTAAAGAATTCGGCGCAGGGTAATATGCAGTACAGACGAGGAGATGATGGTAGCGCTGAAACTCTTTGTACACTATATACAAATCAGTTTATTCACACACACACACACGGTTAGTTCAGTCACAAGAAGGGATTATATACAATCACGATAAAGAACATAAGTATGGTACAAATAAAGTTACGGCAAGAAAAGGTAAAGAGCGTGGAACGGGAGCGATTCAGAACGCACTTATTCTCACTTGTTCACTCAACAACAGCCACGGCCTGACTCCATTGGCGCGTGGATTCAAATTCAAATGCCGCGCACTCATTGGTCGCCGTGCGCGGGGAACTTTGTTCCATATATCAACATAGTATGGTGCATAGCGTAGATTTGCCGCATTCCATACTTACTGCAGATACTAAAATGACATTACACAGTCGTACAATACGTCACCAATATCATCACAGAGCAACGCCACAGATAATATAATATTAACTTGCAGACATACAATATGTCACAACAGACAACAAACAATTCCCATCATTATATTTTCTACACAAATGTTGTCTTTTGATTTTCCAATTCCTGTTTTAAATGCATAATTTAGCAACCTTTGAATTTATCTGTTGATTTAATTAAAGACCTAGGTCTTTAATTAAATCAATGTCGGACAATTCTTAATGATTGTAAAGCATTTGATTTCATTAAACGCGCCTATTTCCACGAAATCAATGTAAAAACTTCGTTCGTTAGAAGTTATCTTCAAGGTTTGAATTAATTTACTGAGATATGAATTCCGTGTAATATAAAATGTGTTCATTAACATGTATTCTAGCTGCTCCCTGCGGTTTCATAATTTAACTCACGCAACCCGAATTTGTTTTTAAATAAATGTAGCATATGTTACTCCTTATAGCATCAGCTATCTGCCAGTGGAAGTTCCGTTTAAATCGGTCCAGCTGTGTCGGAGATAAGCCCGAATAAACTGTAAACCAATTACAGCAATTAAGATCATAAAACAGAGAAGAAGTATACCTACATAAAATTATTACAAAGAAACCACATTCATCTCCCCTTCTCATCTCTTTTCCATCTTTCCATCCCTCCCATCTTCATTTATTTAAAAAAAACTATAGATTTCCGCGGGTCACTCATGAAATTAACTAGTTATTAAATAAACTTATATAATTATTTGAAGAAGACAGACACCGTGACTATTAAGTACATGCTCAATCAAATCAGTGCTTATTATATTAACTGAGCTCTTGATAGTAACAAAGTAAATACAGAACAAAAGATTTCTTCTCCATTGCTTCCAATTAGGAGATAGCCTTAGTTTATTGACCCAAGTGATGTATTAAATTAGACGGAGCCAAACCGAGACTCGACGAAACTGTAAATCAGTTACGATAATCTACGAGTATACTACTAATAGTATTAAGCTACAGGATGTTTGGACATGCTAATATATGAAATTACCAGACACATAACAAATAATCCTTTTTGAAAGTAAGTTCAAATTTTGAAATGAATCTAGTAAATTTAATCACAGGATTATTTAGTGAACTTTCACTTCTACTGTTCTTATCTTCTAGGCACACAACGATATTTCATATAACCAAGTAGACTGGGGGTCTACTCTCAACATCAACGAAACGTAATTTAATTAAAGTAGGTTTAGAATATATACATTTCAAAGAAATTTCCAACAGACCACGTTCGGACGAAATTTTGAATATGATAAAAACATCGATTTTTAAATTTTGTTTGACTGTCGTACGCTTGTGAAGTTTCGTTTTCGGAGAAAGATAATAGAAGCCCTGATCCAAAAGTTGGTATTTTACTTATCTTGACTATGGTCCGAGCTAACCTTACGTTTGATATTGTCTAAGTACTTCATCGGCGTCTGTGTCAAAGCGCCGTTTAGTACGTACCAAAATCTGCGCCTGTAGATTTTAGGGACAGGTTGAATGGAAAAGTCAAAAACTAAGAGGCAAAATTATTAATATACGGAAAACTATTCTAACACATTACAAAAACTTTTAACAAAAAACTGTGTGGACGGGACGCGCGGGAACATGACCATTTTTCAAAACCGAATCCGCCATCTTCTTTTCAACATTAGCGCCCTCGCGCGTCAATAATCAAATTACTCTATACGTCAATGTCAGATGTCACGCTGACCGCCTATCCGTCCCACAGACAAATAATATAAATTTATAAAATAAACCACAGATTAAAAATGGCCGTGGACAAGTACAACTGTGCTACCATTTATCGTTCACAGCGCCAGTGTTTTTATTTCTTACTAATTTAATTGCAGTCCCGCGGCACCCTACATGTTTTTTTTATATGTATAATAATAATATGTAATAATAATTACTCCTTGTAACATTAGCCATCTGCCAGTGAAAGTCCCGTTAAAATCGGTCCAGCGGTTTCGGAGATAAGCTGGAACAAACCAACAGACAGACAGAGAAAAAAATTAAAGTTACATTTTATATATCTATCTTTTAATTTAGTAAGTGAAAGCTTTTGTTTTGGAATTGCAAGCAGACACTTGTAAATAAGACTAGCTGTGTCTCGGGGTTTCACTCGAGTAGACCTAATTTCATAGATTTATCACTTGCTTTTTTGTATGGAGATTTTTTGTATTCTACTTTCAAGCATTTTCTTTATTGCAAATTTGGTTCTGATTATGACAAAGCTAAAATGACTGGCCAATTTGCCAATAGTGTTTCTGAAATTATTCGCGAACATAGATACGACAATTCAAGGTATTTATGTAAAGATAGAGTTGGGAGGCAGTTTGTTTACATTCACGTAAGGCGTTCTTCTCGGAACGTTTGTGAAATTATCTCGGTATGGTGGCTATATGCAGAAGTGTGGTTTTGCATTGTGCCATGTTCGAGGAGGTTTCAAACAACTGCCTGTGTATGGGGCTCCCCAAGTATTGCTATAAAGACAAATTTTCACGGTTAATAAGTGTTGCCATCTCGAGAACAATTTCATAAAGCGGCTGAAAAAACTAAAGATTGCAAATACAAGGGTCGAGACCCTTAGTCCATGGGGTCCTAGCGCTATAACGCTTTTTAAGAAAATACCAAAAAGGTTAGTCGACATCACAGGAGACCGAGGAGCTGGCAGCTACCTCGGATAAAGAATTAGTCTTGCCATTCAAAGGGAAAATTCTGCCAGTATCTTTGTAACCTTGCCTACAGGGACTCCTTTTAATAATATATTTTAGTTATTAGATAACATTTTTGAAGGTTTTAAGTTATAGCATAATATTACATGTGAATAAATTATTAATTTGACACAAAGTAATCATAATATTATGTTGTAGAGAAGATAATTTTGTTATATCTAAATGAAGAAGTCACAAAGATATTTAAGTTATTATTAAACTTAAGTACAAAGTTATCCACTTTTCAGAGATAATACATAATGTAGATAGGATAATGGCGGTTGTTACTTACGTTATGAATGTTCCTTTTCCATTATCGTACTTTACCTTTTCAATGTTTGTAAATTAATAAATGGGGGTACTTCATATAAAATTTGATAAAATGTAGATGTAGGAGACGGCGATAGACTCACCATCTGTCACGTTGGCACTTACTCATCTTCGTTAAAAAATGGATGTTATACAACACCTCTGCCTATGCAGTACGTATGTATATAATATCGTAGTTATTTTTCTTACTTCCCACGTTATTATAATAAGTTATCTATAAGCATTTAAATAAAATTGAAGTGTCTGTTTGTAATTCCAAATTAATAGCTTTTAACTAAATGCAAATGAAAGTATATAGGGTACAGACATAAAAACGCAAATTTAAAAAAACAATTATCTGTTTGTCTGTCTGTTTGTTCCGGCGAATCTCTGAAACGCCTGGACCGATTTAAGTTGGACTTTCACTGGCAGATAGATAATTGATAAAAGATGAAATAGGTGAACCGCGGAGCACTCTTTGTTAATTATATGTTTAAGCTTCAAAACGCTGCCACAAAACATGAGGTCTACGGTTCAATCCCATTTTTCACCAAATTTCTCCGAAACAGTCTGGAATCTGGATTTGTCTCTTAGGTATTGCACGGGAATTAAACATGATAAGCGAAATATGGCTGTTATATAAGTACACCGCTGCCTATCATTTTGAGTGAATACAGGCGTGAGCTATATACGCTTGTTTGTATGCAATTTCAACTTACAAGTACTGAACTTATTTTGTTAAGAATGAATTGTAAAATAAGCTCTTGTAATGTAATTCCCACAACGCCTTCATCATCATCATAACTAATTTAAGAGCTAGGCTCTTGTCGGTGAAGCAATCACCAACCCAGAGAGGGTTGGTGATTGTCCGCCAACACTTTAACTTCCTTGTACGACATGACTTTGACTTTTTCCTTCAGCTGTTGTATATAACTAATCCTTGGTCTCCCTCTTCTACGCTTTCCTTCTATCTTCCCTTCTATGATGTTTTTGATGAAAGCGTCATGTCGTAATAGGTGTCCAATCATCTTGCCCCTCCTGTTTTCTATTGTACGGATTATCATTCTTTCTTCTTCTACTCTTTCTAATACTTCGTCGTTTGTGCTCACGCCTATACAACGCCTTAATCACATCACAATAACTAGCTGAAATGACTTGGTGAATTGTTTACCCAGAAGAGTAACACAATACGCACGGAATTAATTAACCAATTTACGCCAAGGCGTGGCGCTGATTGACGCATCGGACGAAAATGCCAGCTTTTCACAAGAAAAGCTTTCCGCATAAAGCTAATCTATTAAGTGGGATATTGGTATTTTTCCAACTTAAATTTTTTTATTTAGCATCGTCTATATAAATACATATTTCTGATCATGAGTTTTGAGCTGCCATTGAATGAGCAGTTAATTTTTAAAGCTGCTTTGTATGTATAAAAAATCTTTCTGTAGCATCCGGTGTTCTGTGCTTAATAATTAAATGTGGACAACCACTCCTCAATTGTGACACAAAGTGGCTACACTGCTATTTGTGATGGCGGACGGAATGCCGTTGTTGTGAATGCAAAAGTTCATTTCTCTGAATAAGTAAATAAATAAATTAATAGTGAACACTACACTCAATATATCGGTTAAATAGGTGGTTGAAAGTTTATGCACCAAAATGTCACCTTTTGGACAGGTTGTTATTGAAATGGTTAGATCAATATGACCGAACAGGAAGCTGAACGGGATCCGTCAACAGTAAAACAACTTTACTTCTGCCTTGTACAATAACAAAATAAAGATGGCACTTTTATAATAGGAACTCGAGCGCAACGTGCAATCTTCATAATATGGCCGCCGCACCGCCGTGAGCACCTCATCCAAGCATCGTGGCCCGTCAAGATGGCTTTTTATTCAAATGCCACGCGCTTCATAGAGCTGCAGATCTGCATGGCCTTCTCCGACAAAATATCATTATTGTATTAGGTTCTTTCAAAATAAATGTGTGTTTCAGGAGTTTTGGAAGTTATACTTTAACTTGCATAATTGTATAATATTAAAAAAATATGTAGGGCGGCTTTACTTATATTATATCTGGGGGATATATAATTGAAATGCAACTCTGTTATAACGATTTATAAAAAAAAAGACAAGTAAAATGAATACAGAAAATTATGTTGTACGTGTAATGGCGGCAAGAAGAGAAGAGAGAGCGTGCTCATAGACAACAGGAAGTAGTAAAAAATGTACATAGACATAACAAGGAAACAGTGAGGCGATTACATTCTAGTGAGTCAAACAATGCACATATGTAAAATATATATTGAACAGTATCCTTACACCATACATTCAAATAACACAAAATAGACAATCAACTTTTCAAAGAGGTTGCACGTCGTCTCGTAGAAGCTTCTCGTGACAAGCGGGCTGGGGCTTTTCTCGCTCAGAGAATCAGCATTGCTATTCAACGTGGCAATGCTGCCAGCCTTCTTGGCACGATCCCGAGAGACACCGATTTGGGACAAGTTTTCTACTTGTAATTAGTTTTTAGTTACTTATTAGTTACTTTAAAAAATAAAAATTTTTAAAGCATAAAAAAAAGATAATAGGGTTTATATGAAACCGGTTAATGCGAAATAGTTTCATAAGCCTCACTTAATATTACATTAAAACCGCAAATATCTCGACGGATATCCGCACCAGGATACCAAAATTACAATGTCCGAAGGTTGTAGTTGATCTTTGAATTTGAAAATTTACCGCTTAACAAATTAACATATAGATAGAATAGGATTGATGTAGGTCGGGTTATCCCAGTGAGTAATGATTAAGCCGCGGGTTATCGCTAACTATAAGCGATAACAATTTGAACCTACCGTTGGGACAGAAAGACATTGGGCGACTCTGATTACGACGATTTATAGCTTTTCTTTGTTTTGGGGTGGTAAGAAAATAAGGGGAGATAATGAAAAGCAGTTTGTAGATAGCTGGGGTGATATGGCGTAAAATACTGGTACATTTCATTTGTTTTTTTTGTCAAGCTTTGGTAGACATTCCTTTCACACAAAATCTTTTAGCTAGCAGTGTTAGGTACGTAAGATCTATAAAATAAAAAAGGTCAAGTGGTAAGTATTACTGCTATCCTTTGTGTAGGGGTTCGATTCCCGACTCAAGAACAACATTTATGCGATGAATATTTTGTGTTTGCAGTGTTGAATATTTGTGTATCTATATTAATATTATAAAGCTGCAAAGTTTGTTGACGCGCTAATATCAGCGATTCAGTCCGATTAAAAAAAATAATCTGTGTTTGGTAGTCCATTTATCAAGGAAGGTTATAAATAAAAAAATTGAGAAGAGTAAGAAAATTGCGATATTGTAACCCAAGGTGTAAAATCGAAAACCTATTTATGAGTGCGCTGCTTAAACTATTGACAATAGAACAAAATGATGTACTACGCGTTTGTAAGTCTTATTAAGATCTACAAAAATGGCCGCGAGAGCACAAATCCAACTATCATAGTTTAGTTACAATAAACGCTTTATTGTTAATAAAAATGTTAAATTAAATGTTGAAACTACGTTAAATGTGTATCGTAATATTAATATTATATAAAACTAAACCTAAGCGGGTGAAACCGTGGGGCTCAGCTAGTTAATATTTACAAAAAATAGTGATAGTACAAAGTTTGATAGGTTCTATATTAGTTAACTCTTACTAAGTAGTATCGTATATGTAGTACGAATATATTTCAATAAATACTTTAATCTATATATACATATATATAAGAATGAATTGCTGTTCGTTAGTCTCGCTAAAACTTGAGAATGGCTGGACCGATTTGGGTAATTTTGATTTTGATATATATGTGAAAGTTCAGGGAAGGTTTAAACGGTGAAAAACATAAATAATAAGTAAAGAAAACGGTTGTACGAAGTTCACCGGGACAACTAGTAAATAATAAATATGTAATATATCTGATATCTGCTTTTGTGTAGTTTACCTAACACAAAAGTAGAATAACGAAAAAGAAAATAAAACGCTTAAATCAGTTTAGGCCCTGGTAAGGCACTTATGAACGTCGAAGAATTGCCCACCGGTTCGGAAACTGGCCTTCTGAGAAGAAACGGCAAGAAACTCAGCTGGCATATTATTATTATTAATAGTGAAAATTTTATCAGCTCGCATGTGTAAAAAAATCAGGTATAAATACTCATTGTAATCATAATCTCCCTGTGAGAGAACTAATTCCCTTAAACAACTGGTTTATATATTTTGTACTAAAATGTTTTCATACAATCTACCGTGTATCAGAAGTTTTCTGATTGTTCACGATGTAAACAAGAGATAAACACGCTTCTGAATGGGCCAACGAAACGAAACATTTTGATATATTGCCAACAGCACCGTGCCGTATTGAAATAATGCCAATTGTTAATTTGTTTAAAAATAATTCATGGGTTAATAGATTTTTTTCCTAGCGGTTTATGATCGAAAGTCAACGGTGGTAGCACGTTTTAGTGTAAGGTAGCGTTGTTGGTGAGGATTTCAAATTTAAAAGTAGAACTTTGTACGTATATTCTATGTTGCTGTTAACTTAAAGTTATGCACTATGATAACTTTACTTCGAATAAGTTGCAAGCATAATATTTGTAACATTTACTAACAGGGGCACGTGAAGCGGCTGATAAAGCTAAAGCTTGCAAATACAGGGGTCCGAATATGATTTTGTCCCATGTCAAGAGGTTAGTCGACATCACAGGAGACCGAAGAGCTGGCAGCTACCTCGGATAAAGAATTAGTCTTGCCATTCAAAGGGGGAATGCTGCCAGTATCTACGAAACCTTGCCTACAGGAAGTCCTTTTAGTAATATATTTTATTTATTGGACTAATATTTTGAACTCACTTACTTTTCGACCTGTTGCGCAGCAAAATATATCCCAATCCTTCAACATATATATATTTATATATTATTGTCACTTTTATACATATTATACTCACGCAGGCATATGCCTACCTCAGCTAGGGTATATAGGCTAATATTTATAAATATAAATACATCTCTATGTAGTCGTATCAAACTCAAATATCGCAAGCCATGCTTAAGTCCTATGTAATAGGGGGCAAGCCTATTGTCATTAACCGGGCATAGTTCCACACTTGGGAATTGATTACACAGCTTAATAGCACTTTGCCCAACCCGGTGATCGAATCTAGGAACTGGCGTACCGCAGTACCGCTTGCTAATGCTTATCTAATTATATCTATTATAATAGCCCGCGAAAGCCTACTTATATTTTTTATTTAAAAGTTACTCCTTCTGACATTAGGTATCCGCCAGTGAAAGTCCCGTTCAAATCGGTCCAGCCGTTTCGGAGATTTGCCGGAACAAACAGACAGACGGACAGAGAAAAATTGTAAAATTTGTGTTTTCTGTGTCTGTACGTGTATACAGTATACACATGCATTTAATGAAAAAAAGTTGTTATTATGGAATTACAAACAGACACTTCAAATTGATTTATCTGTATAGACTGTAGATTTTATTAGTTAATGCATTACCAGATCCATGTAACAGTATATAGGGAAAGCATAACAAAGCATACACAACAAGAATTATAATAATCATTAGTTTCCATAAAGGACCCTCAAATTACGACTCATTTTCACCGTCTGTCGGTCCGTCATAATTGAACGAACCCCTCGTTACATTAGATACAAAGGGAGGGTTGGAGCACAGCGGTTTCCTCAATTACAAGGAAGGCTGTCCGACTCAGATGGTAGTTGCTTAATGTCACGAGTGTTTTGTATCGTTAGGATTTGAAACGTGATTGTACGAAACAAAACTAAGGAAGCTCAAGCGGCTACCATACAATACATATTATAATGAACACGTACCCAATTTCGGTTACGGCGGCTAATCTCAACGAGGACCAGCCAGGTGAACACAGGTGCACTCTTTATTCCCTCACTCTCATAGTCCGATGGGAGGCAATCAGACACGACCAGAGAGAGATCAGGCGTAGGCCCAACGGTGCAACGTGCGCCCCGAGGCACGGGGGTAAAAACACCGCCAACGTCCAAACTCCTGGCACTTATTGTGAGAAAAACCTAATATCTGTTTTAAACCGACCCGGAAATCGAGCCCGGGACCTCGTGAACGGCAGGCGAACTTACTAACCACTTGACTAACGAGACAGCAGTAGAATACATGTATACGAATAAACTGAAGGGTTTGTTTGTTTGGTTGAATTCGCTTATCTCAGGAACTCTTGGTTTGAATCTATACATCTATATCTATACAGATAAATAACACGATACAGATACAGAAAAACCAATTTTAAAACTTTTCTCCGTCTGTCTGTCTGTTTGTTCCGTCTGAAACGATCTTAACGGGATTTTCACTGGCTGATAGCTAACGTTACAATGAGTAACTTAAGCTACTCATCTCCCTGCCTTTATCCCATACACTGTTGTGGTCGGCACTTGATTCAATCCGATGTGACTGATCACCTGATTTTTATACGAAGCGACTGCCACATGACTTTCGCAACCCCTTTAACGAGGAAAATCTGTGATCTAGTTTAAACCAGTTGTCAGACTATTTTAGGCCTCCGACTGACCTTTAACGGCTGCAAAAGATGATAAATTGGGACCGACGGCTTAATGTGCTCTCCGAGGCACGTAGGGAATTCGGGCGGTCACCCATCCTAATACTGGCTAGGGTGAACTTCGCTAATCGAATGATATGCGCAATATCAACTGTGCCACGAGCTCCTCCTAACTTAAGCTACTATTAATTAAAAATAAATTTGTGTTGCATTAGTCTCGAGGATGGCTAGCATGGAAGTAGAATGGAAGAATATTTTGTCGATAAGTTCGAGTGAGGGTCAATAGAGTGGATATAGTGACAATATATTTCACGAATTAATTGCAATATCATTTCATTTAATTACGTCGAACCTACTCAACCACTATGTGTCATTCATACATTCATACATATGCTCACACACGTATTCCCCGAAGGATTAGGTACAGGTGTTATAATAACAAAACCCACTTTTCACGGAGAGATGGTGAGTCTATCGCCGTCTCAAACACTATATATGTCTTTGAATCACTTCTCAGATATATGGAGGTTTCCTTGCGATGTTTTCCTTCACAGTAAAGCACGTGGTGTGAAATCACTGTACATAAGTTTTTAGAAAAACTTATTGGTACAGGCCTCGATGGGATTCGAACTTGCGTCGCTTGCGTAGAAAGCGACCGACCATTTACCACACAATCATAAGTATCACTGATTAACATTAATTTTGACTATAATTGAATCAAACATGTTAAAGATACGCAAAGGGTTTCTGAGTTCAAAATGTAATAACGATGTTATTAATTAATTTTAATTAGTGTATCACAACATCGCTGATTCACAAACTCCTTTTGATGGTTTAACGAATTTTGAAGCATATAAGGTTGCCTTAATTTCTTTCATGAAAATTGTAATATATAGATTAGCTGTGCCCTGCGGGTTCAACTGCTTATTTTTAATTTAATTCCCGCGGAACCCTAAATGTTTTTTTAAATAAAATTCTAAGTTATTCCTTGTAACATTAGCTATCTGACAGTGAAAGTCCCGTTAAAATCGGTCCAGCCGTTTTGGAGATTAGACGGAACAAACAGACAGACAGAGAGAAAAAAATAATTAATATTGGTATTTTCATGTCGGTACCGTATTTACTTTCATATGTATTTACAGACATTTAAATTTTATATATCTGGATAGATTATGGGATTCCAGAGCGTAATCAAAAGATTGCAGTCAAATAATACTTGCGATTAGGGAAAATAGATTTAGGTAGGAGGATCAGTGATGTAGATTTTTTAATCAGTTCATCATTTATCATCAGAGCCGTGGTGATCTTGAGGTTTGAGCAGTCGCCTGCTACGCAAATGACGCAAGTTCGAATCCCAGCGGGACCTGTACCAATGAGTTTTTCTATAAATTAATGTGCTGTGATTTAATACCACGTGCTTTACGGTGAAGGAAAACATTGTGTGGAAACCTGCATATGTCTGAGAAGTAATTAGAAAATTGATGTATAGTGCCTAATATTTATTAATCTTTTAATCAAACAAAACATTATGAAATACCTATAAGCTCCGCTGTAATCATCTTTTAAGAGGCACAATACTATTAGTGTCGTATCCAAACAGATTTCAATTCCCGCAAGGATTATATTACGACGATTATCGTTTGAGGATAAGAAATTACACCGATTAAGAACCAATTTCCTGTGTCAATATTAGCTTGTGGCATTACAATATAATTTCGTGCTTATGAATACTTCTACGCAAAAGTAGACTCTAAGCACATCAGCTTCAGAGCAAAAAATACTACGCTCTAAGTCAGTTCTTTGACGTTTTTGAAAATATGGTACATTTATTTGTTTTTTTTTATTTTATAGCTGTATTCGCGTAGGTTTACTTTTAAGTTTTATTTCATGGTACCCTAATATATTTTTCTAAATAGACAGCCTAAGGTACTCTTTGAAACATCAGCTATTTGCTGCTGAAAGTTCCGATGAAATCGGTCTAGCCATTTCAGAGATTATCCCGACTAAACAGAGAGATAGAGAAAAAAATTAAGATACATTTATATATACTTTCACTGTGTATTTAGTAAAAAGCTATACATTTGGAATTACAAACAGACACTTCAATTGTATTTATATGTATAAATTTTTAGTATCAATGATTTAGCTACCCACAATTTCGTCGCCAAAATGGTAAAACAATTACTCAAAGAAAAACCATTCTTAAGAGTCGGTTTTTTCCTACTTCCAACCTATAAGCAATCAGAGGAGCTCGTATCACAGTTGCTATTGCGCATATGATTCGATCAGCGAAGTTAAGTAACCCTAACCCTAGCCATTAACTGGATGGGTGACCGCCCGAGTTCCCTCCGTGCCTCGGAGAGCACGTTAAGCCGTCGGTCCCGGTTGCCAATTTATCATCTTTGGCAATCGTTACAGGTTAGTCGGAGGCCTAAAATAGTCTGACAACTGGTTTAACCCAGATCACAGATTTTCCTCGTAAAAGGGGTTGCGAAGGTGAGATGGCAGTAGCTTCGTATAAAAATCAGGCGATCAGCCACATCGGGTTAAATCAAGTGCCGACCCCAAAAAGGTATGGGATAAAGCCAGGGAGATGATGAACCTATAAGCAATTACCGTACACATACTCGAGGCAGTAGGGAATCTAGGAACTAATATTACTCATTACAAAAAATGATCTATTTTATATTCTGCGTAGTAGCAAATACATAATATTATATATTGTGCTCGAAACATGTTGATCTGCTATACTGGAATTCAACCACTACGATAAAGTATCGACACATTTTGAGTCACGATAAAACACTAGTCATTGCGTTGACGTTAGAACGTGTCTAAATCTATACATAGGGTACCCAACCGATTTGATTCAACACAAACACAATTTAAAGTTATCTCGCGTCCTGCGAGAAAGCATGAACGTTCATATTTTATTTTTAGTTTTTATATTATATTGTATGTGTATATTGCATTACCTGTGTCTGATTAGTGTAATTGGCATTGTATGCCGTTCTAATTATTGAATAAATAAATAAATGAATGAATAAATGTCGTAGATTTTTCCATGCTGGTTTCTATGAACAACTAGGACTAGAAAGGAAAACCTCCAATTTCAAATCGTAGCTTCACTTAATTGATTTTCCTTCCCAGAACCTCGTCACTAATACTTAAACTTTATGTTATATTATTAAGGTTTAAATTGACTTTTAAGTATAGAAAAGTACAGACGTCATTTGGAGCAATAAAAGTAGTTCGGGAAACTTTCATGCTTGCTTTTAAGATTAGTGACTACTAGTATCCCATATACATTATCCAATACATGTGTTCCCATTACAGTTACGAAGTTAAATATATCACAGAGTAGCTTACTATCTAGCTCGGTCTCGAGAATAGCAGAATAGTAATTATATATATAGTATAAAAAAAATTAAAATGTATGTATTGATTGTTAAGCGGTACGAAGTTCACCAGAGTCATTTAGAACAAAGATAAAAAGATTTAAAAGGATGGGCAAAGTTTGCTTATTAACGCGCAAAATGGCAGTTCAGCTTTTTCGTAACGTTAATTTTAATCAAATAAAGATATTTCTGCATTTGAATAATACATATTCAAATGAATTCCATCACGGCTTAATATATTTCCTTAAATATACAAACTAAATTAGCTCCAAATCCTTTGTATTAGAGTTTATTTGCAATCTGGGAAGTAGCACAAAGGGATTACAAAGACAAATGTTGGCTATATAGCCAAATGTTTGTCATTATTTGGAGTTTACATAGTTAATGCCTGCGTTTTCCATTCATGAAAGAGGCAATCTTACATTGTTAATAAAATAATTTGTCTCACTTTCGTAATGCTTGAAAAATTGTCCCTGTCATAAGTATTATTATAGCTACACAACATGTGCCCCGCGGTATAACCCGCGTACAAACAGACTGTTACATTTTATTGATATGTGAAGCTGTATAGACTGTATATATTAATATTATAATGGGATAAGTATCTTCTCAGCTGTCAGATGAGGAGAGAATTTACTTAAGGATGTGTGATTGAGCGTTCTAACTGACATGTGGCGCCATCGTGTAAGTAAATATGTTTTGAAGTTGAAAATCATTATACGGACAAAGTAGTGATTACAGATCACTTTTAAATAACTCGTTATTATACGGTTCTGTTCGTCTAGTGTTACGTTATTTCGCAAACGTTACTGATATTATGAGCGATAGTTATTGAGATTTTTTAAATTTCCAGCAGCTTGGTTTCTAAATTACGCTCGGTAAGTGGTAATAGTGTCGAATATACAAAATTGATAGTGTAACATACTATGTGTGCAAATGTAAATTTAAATGGTTTATTTTGATTACATTTTTAATTTTGTCTTTTGTGCTGTGACACGTATTGTTGATACCGTTAAATAATAATCTATCGTATCTTCTCTTTCCATACCTCTCCTACAAATAAAGAGTTATTATACTTACAAGGGAATAATCCTTTTTAATTATTAATTTAAATTAAATAGAAATGAGAAAGGAAATAACGATTGGTTTGAAACACTCTTTTAGATGTTTAATAAGATGAAACCGTTGGTATGCACGAGCGTTGTTGGTCGGAGGGAAAAATGACTTTGACCAAACGTGTACAAAGGATACCTTTGAAAACCAAAGAGAAAGGACCTATAAAGAAAGCCGAGCCAATTACAAAGCAAATCACAAGGAAGCCCCGAATAAGTGGCAACAGTATTTATTTAACTCTTTGTTACAAACTCAAAGTTAATTCATGAATAATATTTTCAATAGTTGTAGATAGTGCGGCTTGTTCATAACCAAATCAAATCAAAAAGTTTTATTCAACATAAGGGACACATATTGAACGTCATTAATCTTACGATAACGTAGGTTAATTTACCATGGCTTAAAAAAGTTGTCAGGAGAACAAACGGTGAAACAAACTCCTCGGCTTTTTTTTACATGTGTCCCTTCATTATACATAGGGTTGTTTTAGTACAATTTAATGTAAGAGTGAGTAACTCATTGCCATGTTTGACTATCATCAATATACTCAGTTACACTATAATATGATTTTTCACAATGTTTCTGTTTGATGATTGCCTTAAAACTTAAAAATGGTAGGTGCTAGCCAACAATTAAATAATGGCTGACACGAAATTTAAATATATTTACAAAATAACAACAAGGCTTCAATAGCAATAATCTCTTCATAATTGATATAAATTTATTCAAGAGTTATTTTGATCATCATGAATTTAAGAAATGTAACCGATGCTCCGATCTCTTTGACCTCCTTATACGTCATGACAGACACCTTTTCGTTAACTTGTCTCATGTATGTTAGCCTTGGTCTTCCTCTCCCTCTCTTCCCTTCTACCTTTCCTTCTATTGTTTTTAAAGAAGCTGTCATGTCGCACAAGATGGCCGATAATTTTCCCTTCAATTTTGGATTATTCTCTATAGTAATTTTTTCCTTAACTATTTTGAGTACATTTTCATTTGTTACTCTTTCTGTCCATTTGATTTTCTCCATTCTTCTCCAATATTTTACGGAGGGAAAAAAGTTGATAATTCTAACTATTTATATTTGAAACTAGTTGTGCCCCGCGATTTCACCCGCGTAGATTTAGTTTTATATAATATGTCGGTTTAAAAAGTTTCATACAAACTTTCATCCCATATTTTATCCCATTGGGGGTAGAATAATCAAAATCCTTTCTTTGCGGATACCCACGACATAACATCTATGACAAATTGCAGCCCGATCCAGTCTGCAGTCCAGTGGTTTGGGCTGTGCGTTGACAGATCACTGTCAGTCAATCAGTCAGTCACCTTTGAGTTACATAATTTTAGATGAATCTTATTTTTCATGTATGGCCAGCAGTAAGGATATAGATCCGAGACTTCTTGCTTTTTAATACAACAAATTGGACAAGGGTTTGTAATCGGTGGCAGTCCTTAATAACGCTTGTACATTCTCCCCTCATTAACAAGCATACCCAATTTTTTTTAACAAAATATTATTTAATATGTAACATAAATATTTTACTGCCATGTGTGTCGGTTGGTCACAAATGGTACTGCGAAAGGCGAGGTCCCGGGTTTCTGTAATTTTCCACTAGTAGCCTTGGTTAGGGATTTCATATATAGCTGATTCAATTGCATATATAGCTGATGTTACAAGAAATAACTTAGGCTACTGTTATTTTGGAAAAAAATATCGCTAACACAGCTCTGAATTTCGAATTACTCACAGACACAAATTTATTGATCTGTATAGATAGGTCTCAGTATCGTTAAAGGCCCAGAGGAGAAAATAACATTATAACGCTTCGATAGTAGAAACAATAAAAAAATATGGGAATGATATATGTCACTTGACTGATTTATGACATTTAGGTACATACATTTTTTAACGTTTCTATTACCACAAGCGGGAGAGAATGTTACTTGTCTATGGCTACTGGTCCGCTTTGGAGAAAAGGTAGGGAAACCTTGCTCCAAGCTATCCTTTTCATCCAAAACAAACACAATTAATTTCAAGTAATTAATTTTAATTAATCAATGTTTGTGGCACAAAAGCAATTTTGACCTACAAACGTTATTTAAAATAAACACCATTTTAATATTCATATTTTATTATGGAGCTGAGTTTTTGTTTAAAAAGGTTGCTTATCGTATTTTATGAATATAACTAGCTGTGCGCGGTTTCACCCGCATAGACTTAATTTCAAGGGTGGCCCACGGAGACCAATTTTTTTTTTTTAATTATATGTAGGCTAAGTTACTCCTTGTAACATTAGCTAAAAAGAAAAATGTTAAGATGTGTTTTTTCTATATCTGTTCCGAGTATATGCGTTCATTAAGTGAACAGCTGTTTTTACAAACCGACACTTCCATTTTTTTTATCTGTATAGATAACTTGAAATTTAAAGAAGCTGGCGTTCGCTTGTGATTCTTTGGTGAAAATTGGCCTGTGCCTACCGCTTCGGGAGCTCTTTTGGGAAGTCGTGAGCTTAAGGTAATCATAATTATAATATAAATACCGCTACAAAGTCAGGTCCATTAGCATAATTAATTCCCCAAAACGCAAATTATTCAAAAAGGTATCGCAATTTAATAATCTCTTACGTAAAATCCCTTGAAAAAGTTGATTTTGCCCGTTTTACAATATAACAAAATTATATTTATTAATTCGGTCTTAACAGCCATAAAGCATCATATGGACATCTGCCACGTGGCGGCTAATTAAATATGACATTTTAATTGGTTTTTTGTCTCACATTTTGGAAAATCCTAAGGGTAGTGGTGGCCTTCGGGTTTGAGCAGTCACCTGCTACGCAAGCGACGCATGTTCGAATTCCAGCGGGGCCTGTACCAATGAGTTTTTTTAAACTTATGTGCAGTGATTTCACGTGCTTTACGATGAAGGAAAACATCGTGAGAAGGCACTGCACAAGTGCCTGCGATGGCGAAGGACCCACCCTCTGTCACGTTGGCACTTAATTTGGTGAATGTGGGTGTTGTTGTTACAACAACACATTTATAAATTATAAAAGGGAAGGCGTGAAATAAAGAAAAATCAACACTGTTACATAACGGATTCATTGCCGTATAAGTCAAAGTATATCTTTATTCGATTAGACTTTTTACAAAGTACTTTAAGATCGTCAGAATGACATAATTATACAGGATAATACATGCTACCGCCATACCGACAATCAACGTTGACGCAAACACCATGCCAATGCTTTGTTTAAACAAATATGTGCGCCCAAAAAAGTTCAGTGAAAAGCGAGCAATGTAAAACGCGCAATAAATAGTTGTAACCATTAATCAATGACTGGGCCGCCGGTTACAATTTATACGGTGGGCGAAATCTCGACAGCTCGCAAATGAGTTGCGACCTTGTTGCCAGAATTTGACTTTATACTCTCGTGATTTTCATATAATTAAAAAGAAGTTCTTGAAGTTGCGCCGAAGGCGCGAGCATATGTGTATACCACTCTGTCACACGTCAAGATCACAGAGGTTGCTACGCAGTTACGTATCACTTAGCACTTATAGATGCCTCCGTATATTGAACCTGTGAGCCAAGTACGATCGTTTAAGCAGCGCGTATTAAGAACTTCTTAGCTGTGACGTTTAATTTTACGGCGCGAAATGACCTGCGAAGTATGCACACTATATGTATGAAATAAATATGTACATGTATGATTATACAGGGTGTCGAAGAAAAAGGAACAGTTGTTTTCAATAAGTTGTAGGGTCTTCTGTAATATATCACTACGTTGAAGTCTTAAAATATCTAGCTCTAACGATAACGTAGTAGGCTATGGTTGCTAAGGGCCGAAGGGCTCGCAGCCTTAAGCGATTGAATTAACGCGCGGTCACTTTTGCCTACATTACGTACGCGATACTTTTTATATCAAGGGGAATGTTAATGGTTTCGAAAAATGGTTTTATGGGATTATTTCAGGAACTATTAGTGGAAGAAAAAAATAAAAAACGTAGTTAGATCTCACGTGAATAGCTCTCCGTTACCGCTCATTCTTATGCGAAAATAAGGTCTTGATTTGGACAACTTTAAACGTCAATTACTCGAAAACGGAGGAAGATATTTTTGTCATAATAATTTTATTTGCTTCCTAAAATTATACTCTATCACATATTTTAACAGCTGTCCTATTTTCTCTGACACCCTGTATATAATGCTATTAATAATTTATTTGTCACTGCCACAAGTGATGTATGAGTAACTAACTATGCCCCGCGGTCTCACACGAGTGGAAAAAAAATCTTTAAATAATAGTAGCCTAAGTTACTCCTTGCAACATCAGCTATCTTGCAGTGATAGTCTTGTTAAAATCAGTCGTTTCAGTCATTAGCCTGAAATAAACATCTTAAAAAAAATATTTTAGGTCATTACAGTGTATACTTTCATGAAGAGCTCGTGTCATGGTTGCTATTGCGCATATCATTCGATCTGCGAAGTTAAGCAGCCCACCCTAACCAGTAATTGGATAGGTGTCCGCCCGAGTTCCCTCCGTGCCTCGGAGAGCACGTTAAGCCGTCGGTCTCGGTTGTCAATTTATCATCTTTGGCAATCGGAGGCCTAAAATAGTCTGCCAATTGGTTTAACCCAGATCAAAGATTTTTCTCGTAAGAGGGGTTGCGAAGGTCAGATGGCAGTCGCTTCAATAAAAATCAGGTGATCACCCACATCGGGTTGAATCAAGTGCTGACCCCACACCCAATAGCCAGGGTCTAAGAATATGGCTATGGTATCCCCTGCCTGCCGTAAGAGGCGACTAAAAGAGGGCCGGAGGGCCTGCTGGCGGTGGTCGGGGTGGGAGCTTTGACCACCGACGCGGGCCCGGGAAGGTGGCAGCGCGATGTGGCTCGCGCTGCCTTGCACAGCGAGGTCTCTAGGGGCGGCCTCACAGCCGCCCCGGGGATGTGCCCCGGCAAAGTGTGGGGGGACACCGGTGCGTTCTATCAGAGTACCCGGAGTCCCCCCTGAGCACTGAGGATGGCCACCGGGGGGGTTTTAGTGCGGTAAAAATCCCACATACCCCGATCTGCCTCTCCCAGGGCGGTCGGGGACCTTTGTAAGGTTTCACCCTCGTAAACAAAAAAACAAAAAAAAAGTGCTGACCCCAACAATGACAATGTATGGGATAAGGCCAGGGAGATGATGACGGTGTATACTTTCATAAGCATTTAGTAAAAAGCTGTTATTTTGGAATTACAAACAGACACCTTTTATGTATCTGTATAGATGTATAGATATAGTACCACCAGCCGATGCTCTTTGACAAAAATATTCGCATACAAAGTCTCGACACTATACATTGAATTCTGAATTGTCGAACATATATCAGATTTTTGAGAAATGTCCCAAGCCCATTAATTATCTATGCCTGATATTATTTTTTGTAAGAAATATATGTCCATTACATTTAACATTGCGAATGTCCTTCGATAAGTGATAAACGACCTTGTGAAGGAACCGTGAAAATGATACTCCCACGTACGCACGAGATACGTTCTGATAAATCCTAGGTATCTACATAGCTTTTTGTAGTCTATACAAATATTTTAAGAGAAAATATCTATACTTCAATATTATATTATTTATTATATTAAATATTATGAAGAGGAAATATTTGTTTGTAGCGAATAGGCTCCTAGGCAACTGGACCGATATAAAAAAATATTTCACTAACAAAACATTGATTACACCGACAAGAGTCAGACTATCAAATGTAAGACGATGGAAACATTATCGTGGAGCATGGATTATACTGTTTAAAAAAAAATCCTCATGCTCATGCCATCTCAGAAGGGTCCCCAAAGGGGTAAGCAGTGGTGTTGTAACAACATCACCCACATTTAATTTAATATGATTAAGTGCCAACGTGATAGAGGGTGAGTTCATCGCCGTCTCAGGCACTATACATACGCCTTTGAATTTCTTCTCAGACATATGCAGATTTCTTCATGATGTTATCCTTCACTGTAAAGCACGTGCAGTGATATCTGTACGCAAGCGACGCAAGTTCGAATCCCAGCGGGGCCTATACCAATGAGTTTTTCTAAAAAACTTATGTACAGTGGTTTCGCACCACGTGCTTTACGGTGAAGGAAAACATCGTGAGGAAACCTGCATCTTTCTGAGAAGTAATTCAATGACGTATGTAAAGTGTCTGAGACGGCGATGGACTCACCATCTGTCACGTTGGCACTTAGTCATCTTCGGTGAAAAGCGGGTGTTGTAATTACAACACCTCTGCCTACCCCTTCGGGGAATACGCCTGTATTCCCCGAAGGCATATGTATGTAGGTGTATAAAAGGACTGCCGCGTTGGTTAAGTGCTTTGAGCAGTTGCATACTACCCTTAATACAAAAGACAAACTAAGATAGACTTGGATCTTTCTGTGATACTGAGCTAAAAAAGGATGGACATAGTCCCAGTTTAGTATAGTTCCTTTAAACCGTTTTGTAATAAATTTATGTTTGACGGCGATGGACTTAGCATCTGTTTCGTTGGCCTTAGTCATCATTGGTGAAAAGTGGGTGTTGTTATTGCAAGACCTCTGCCTTCCCCTTTAGGAAATACAGGCATAAGCATATGTATGTATGATTTGTCCTTAACGGTAAAAAAGCAACGTGATTACATCAACTTGACTGAGAAGAACTTCACGCACGTATAGTGCCTGAGACGGCGATGGACCCACTATCACGTTCGCAATCTTCGTTGAAGAGTGGGTGTTGTTATCTCATCGCAGACTCCGTTGGGAGGGCGTCAGCTTACGTCAAGTGACGAAAAAAATGCTTTCGTAAAATACAAAAATTAATGATAATATAAGTCGACAGCAAAGGACATTTTCAGTCCAATTTGAGAGACACGAAAGTAATAATATCATATTTATTTTTCTTAACATTAAGCTATTCTTTCTAATTATTTTTCGTATTTCTTTCTGTACCAGCGACTGTCAAACGAGAGACACACCTACAAGCAATGTTCATAAACTTACTTTCATCGTGGTGTTTATATACCAAGGAATTTTATAAGCTCCGTAACAACATGGGTGCAAAATTATATGATAATCGGTTGATCAGTTAAACTTAAAGAACCGTCTCTGCGCTTTTTGTAGAAAAATCGCCAAGACTTTAAAGCGTTACTGACAGACACATAAGCCCACAATCACATTTCTAATAATATTAAACTAGCTTTTAGCGCGTCAAACTAGCTGTGCCCCGCGGTTTCACCTAAACTTTCATCCCCTTTTTTATCCCCTTGGGGGAAGAATTAATCAAAATCCTTCCTTAGCGGATGCCTATGTCATAACATCTACTTGCATGCCAAATTTCAGCCCCATCCGTCCAGTGGTTTGGGCTGTGCGTTGATAGATCACTATGTCAGTCAGTCAGTCACTTTTGAGTTATATACATTTAGATTCCAACAAAATTGGTTCAGTGGTTGAGGTTAAGGAAATATACAAACAATTATTTTACACACAAGATTGCTCCTCACGTTATGAATCTGTTAATACCCTTCTGACGCTGACAGACTTTTCTCATTTGTAATATACCCAGCATCACAATTATGTGATATGTAATACATTAGTATTAGAGGCCCAAAAGAGCTAAGCAATTTTTGACTTGATACCTCGTTCCTTTCAAATAACTCCGTAATAGGTACCTATGTTTGTTAACTATAGATTCAAGAGTTCTAAGGTTCGCGCGGAACTTCATAACAAATTGTATTGAAATACGGTGAAGGAAAACATCGCGAGATAACGTTTGAAACACAGTGTTTTACAGTGTCTGAGACGGCGATAGACTCACCATCTATCACGTTAGCACTTAATCATCTGTGTTTTTTTTATTGAAACAGGGAAACTAAGGAAAAGGGCCGTGGTGGCCTCGGGGTTAGAGCAAGTTCGAATCCCAGCGGGGCCTGCAAAATGAATTTAAAAAAAAAAAATTATGTACAGTGTTTTTACACCACGTGCTTTACGGTGAAGGAAACCTGCATATTTCTGAGAAGTAATACAAAGACGTATGTATAGTGCGTGAGACGGCGATAGACTCACCATCTGTCACGTTGGCACTTAATCAAATTCGGTGAAAAGTGGGTGTTGTGATAACAACACCTCTGCCTACCCCTTCGGGGAATACAGGCGTGAGCATATGTATGTGTATGTGTGAAAACTACGCCATTTGACATTATGAAATATAAAACTGAGCAGTGGTACTTTGGATGATATCTCGTCGAACGGGATGGACTCACTATTTGTCACCATAACACCTCCGCTTACCCTTTCGGAGACATTTCGGGGAATGAGTTAATCTATTTTGCCCAGAACAATATCACAATGTAAAAAAAAATATCTAAGCAGTAAGTAGTGGCTAATAATTTCATCTACTCAGATAAATTAAATTGAAGTGTCTGTTTGTTATCCCAATAACAGTTTTTCACTAAATTCATATGAATGTATATAGTGTAAAGATATTAAAACACGATTTTTTTTTCTGTCCGTCGGTCTGTCTGTTTGTTCTGGCTAATTTCCGAAACGACTGGACCGATTTTAGCGGGACTCTCACTGGCAGATAGCCAATGTTAGATGGAGTAACCTAGGCTACTTTTATTTCAAAAAACAAAATTTGCGTTCCATGAGTTTAAGCATGAAACTAAGTCTGTGCGGATGGAACCGCGGGACACAGCTAGTAATAAAAAAAAACTAGGCAACTGGGACCGCGGTCCTAGTTAGTAGCGGTCCCAGTCGTATGAATCCTCAAATAAGTTGAATGGAATACTTACCTAATTTAACTTTATCGTGCCTCATTGCGTTTTCGTTGCGTGAAGATCTTACATAATAGCACTGCTGATTGAAGCTTGCGTGCATGAACATGCTTATTGAGACGTCAATACGCCATAGGGGATTCCATCATCTTTAATGGCCGCATAAATTCCATTAACTTAGCCTTAGAAGGTTATGAAATAGTTTTAACCTTTAGGGGGCAAGAAGGGGGAAACAGCTCGTTCAACTATTTAGTTTCACCTAAATGTTTTATCGTAAAACGTCAATATGTATACATACATCCTATACTATACGAACATTCAAGTACCTAGAAACAAAAAAAGGAGGTATTTGTTTGTAAGATCGAAATAACATTTTATTAATTCTGTATGAAAGTATAATTAAACGGTATTTATAACAAAAAATATTTTCATTATATTTATTGACTGTTCAACGTTATCTGTGTGCTTTAACCTCCAACATGGAACCTTTCTTGGAACTATATATATATTGTTTGAGATTTGTTTTGTTTTATTTCGATAGAGAAGGATAGAAAAAATGAAATGGACAAAAAGAGTAACGAATGAAAATGAACTCAAAACAAGTAAAGGTAAAAAGTACTATGGAGAATAATCCAAAATCGAAGGGAAGAGATGACTTGCCATCTTGTGCGACATGACAGCTTCCTTAAAAACATAATAGAAGGAAAGGTAGAAGGGAAGAGAGGGAGACCAAGGCTAACATATATGAGACAAGTTAACGAAAAGGTGTCTGTCATGACTTATAAGGACGTCAAAGAGATGGCACTGGACAAATGGAAAGAGTTGCACCGACAAGAGTTATCACTCTTAAATTCATTATGATGAATGTGAATCTACGAGGGTAAAGCTCGGGCACACAGCTAGTCTATCATCATGCTCTTATCCTCATTGATTGTTCGCAAGGTATTTTTCTACATATTATATATAATATATATGTACATATAGGTCTAACTCAGAAGACAGATTTTCCTCGTTAAAGGGGTTACGAAGGTCAGATGGCAGTCGCTTCGTATAAAAATCAGGTGATCAGCCACATCGGGTTGAATCAAGTGCGACCCCAACAATGTATAGGATAAGGCCAGGGAGCTCATTGGTGCAGGCCGCTGGAATTCAAACTTGCGTCGCTTGCTTAACAGGCGATTTCTCAAACCCGACGGCTATTACATTTTTTGCAATGTGAGATGAGAATCACGGTCGCGTTTCATTGTGTAAACTTACTCAGCTAGTATATGAAATAAAAGCTAAATTTAGATAATACAGACGGTACAGTAATATACCTACCATTGTTCTGTTATTGTGCTATTTGGAATAAATTTACTTGCGTTGTGACCTATTTTTTTGTTAGCATAAGAAAATAAATCTTAGCCGATGCGAAACAAGAATCATAATATATTGCGATTAGTATTCCTGTCTACCCCCGTAGGCTACAGGCGTGAGCATAGTATGTATGTACGCCAAATCTTGCAAGGATAAAAAAATGTATGGAGTTATGTAAGTTTTAGAATAATATATGCAACTTGCTGGGCCCTGCGGTTTCCCCCGTAGATTTAATATGATTCCCACGGAACCTCAAATGTTTTTAAATAAAAGTAGCCTTAGTTAATCCTTGTAAAATTAGCTACCTGCCAATGAAAGTTCCGCTAAAATCGGTCTACCTGTTTCAGATAGACCGATTACCCAGAACAAACAGAAAGACAGACAGATAATTTTTTTTTTGAATTTTTTTTTTCTACCGTTTGGTATATACTTTAATATGCATTTAATGAAAAGCTGTTATTTTAAAATAACAAACTGACACTTCATTTTTTTTATATGTATATAAATTTATAGATGAATATTATTCAAACACAAAGTCGGAAAAATCCGTGCTACCAAATAAATTTACCGGTACACTTAGCCCGCACCTTGTCGGCGTAACTTTGTTCTTAAAATATTAACTAGGCCTTGGGGCCTACCATCATCGGTTTAAGTAGCGCTTATTAAGAACTTCTGAGCTTTGACGATTAATTTTTGTACCGTAAAATTAAAAGGGATGTATAATCCTGTATAATTATGTCATTCTGACGATTAAATAAATATCTTGTAAATTGTTAAAAATATGTGGAGAAACCCATTGGATTCCTCGCTGTCAAAATCAGTCTCGAATAAAGATATTTTAGAGTTTGAGTTTGGGTTTGATACGTCAAAGCTAATAAGTCCTTAATACGCACTGCTTAAAATACCATAGTCGGCCCCCTGTTCAATAAAATATGATAAAATGAGAGTTTGAAAAGAGTGATTAGTCTAATTGATGGCAATAATTGAGAATAAACGCTCGTTGTTTTAATGATACTCTTAACGTTTGCTTGCGAACTGAAGCTAGGAAAGAAATAATCGATACGTATTAAATTCAACGTTCTGAGTGAGCAACTGACGTATATATCAACGCGTAGCCCCTGGTCCTAGAGGCATGAAATATTGAGGGTGTTCTGTGAGAGGTATTCAATTGGTTTTCTTAAATTCCACCCCTAACAGGGTTAAATGGGAGTTGAAAGTTCTGCATCGCAGGCGACGCTGCAGGCAACCTAGTAATGTATAAGTATTTGCAATAATTATTGGAAGAACCGTAGTGGCAGTTTGAGCAGTCGCCTGCAACGCAAGCGACGCAAGTTCGAATCTCAACGGGGCATGTACCAAAGAGGTTTTCTAAAAACTTAGCTGTAGTGATTTCACACACGTGTTATACGGTGATGGAAACCATCGGGAGGAGACCTGCATATTGCTGAGAATTAATTAAAAAAACATATGTATTGTGCCTGAGACGGCGAAAAACCTACCGGTTCGTGGATACAAGCGTGAGAATATGTATGCAATTATCATCATCGTTTATCTAGGTACATACATACATACATATGCTCACGCCTGTATTCCCCGAAGGGGTAGGCAGAGGTGTTGTAATAACAACACCCACATTTCACTGAAGATGATTAAGTGCCAACGTGACAGACGGTGAGTCCATCACCGTCTCAAACACTTTACATACGTCATTGAATTACTTCTCAGAAATATGCAGGTTTCCTCACGATGTTTTCCTTCACCGTAAAGCACGTGGTGTGAAATCACTGTACATTTGTTTTTTATAAAAACTCATTGATACAGGCCCCACTGGGATTTGAACTTGCGTTGCTTGCGTAGCAGGCCACTGCTCAAACCTCAAAGCGACCACGGATCTTTTATCTAGGTTTGTCGTTTAATTCGATCTAGGCTTTGAAGCAATGACTATAATACTTTGACAGTAATCCGTTAACACTTTGACTTGACGTACAAGGGTACGACATGACGATTTAATGACAATATAAATATTATAAACATGGTTTTTCGTTTCTTAAAATGACTGAGAAAATCATGAACACGAGGTTGAACACGTAACAAACTCCTTGATACGACAAATTATCCACTTGCTCTAGTAATTGGAGCTACTCATTTTACACTACACATTTCTTTTTTTTAATTTACGAGTGCCGTGGTGACCTCAATATAAGAGCAGTCGCCTGCTTCCCAAGTTCGAATCCCAGCGGGGCCCGTGCCAAAGAGTTTTTCTAAAAACTTATGTGCAGTAGCAAGACGTGATCCCCTTACTGGCATTACACAGGGGTCGCTTATAATCTCGTAGATGCGCGCGTCTTCGTGAGTGTGAAATTCGAACGATTTGTCCCTAGATTTCTTCCTACATGTACGCAGCTCTGTATAAGGTATCATCTACCTGGCCTTATCCCATACATTGTTGGGGTCGGCACTTGGTTCAACCCGATGCGGCTGAGCACCTGATTTTTATACGAAGCGACTGCCATCTGACCTTCGTAACTCCTTTAAAGAGGAAAATCTGTGATCTGGGTTAAACCACACGTCGACTAAAAAGGTAGTTTAGTAAAATTCACACACACATTCACAGAACAACTTGACACAAAATTCATCATTCACAAATATTTGTCACGTTAGCATCTATATCATGTGTAAAGTATGAATGGGGGTGTGGCGATGTTGATGTTATGTATGTACACGTATTTGTACGGAAATGGATCTATTCACTCACCTGATGTGGTGACACCCTACTTACACATTTTTAGTGATCCGTACCCATTAGGTAAAAAGCCGAACTTTTACTAAGACTTCTCTGCCCGTCTGTCACCAGAATGTATCTCATTTACCGTGATATTGCGACGGCTAAAATGTACGATGTATTTATGTTGCGGCTATACCAACAAATATTAAAACAGAAATAATATGAAAATAAAATAAATAATCACAGAAGGGTCCCCGAACGGATAGGCAGAAGTATTTTTTAAAAGAGTATTTGTTGAGTTTCTTGCCGGGTTCTTCTCAACAAAAGCTACCTTCCGAACCCGATGGTAACACTTATAATCATGTATAATGTATTTTGTGTCCTTCTGACGATTTGAACATTTCACCGAATATCATTAAGTGCCAACGTGACAGAGGGTGTGTCCATCGCCGTCTCAGGCGCATACATCTCTGAATTACTTCTCAGAGATATGCCAGAAATAAAACTGCATAAAAGTTTTTAGAAAATGCATTTACAAGCCCCGCTAGGGTTCGAAATTGCATCGCTTGCGTAGCAGGCGACTGCTCAAAAGCCGATACCGAAAAAATAATAATATAATAAACATGATTTTTTTTGCTTGTTTTCACTGGTATGGAACCCTTCGTTCGCAGTCCGACTTGCACTTGACCGGTTATTTTTAGCACAAGGAACTTCTCATCCGAATTAAAATCGCTATACAGAACCGATATTGGATTAGATATATGCCAGAATGTCAATCGAGTATTGCCAACTTTAGAAAGTATGGAACCGCAATCAGTACAGTAAGACATAAAAGAGAGTAGAGCTAGCACAAATAGCTCCACTTCTCACCCTCCACCGCATGGAGCGCTGGTGACCTTACTCGCCGCATCAAGGCAGTACTTACTCGAAGATTTAAAGAATGATCTTCTGTAAGGTCGAGGTAAGATCCATATATCGAAAATCCTGTTATGCCCTATCTGTCAATTTTTAGATAAATGGTCAGATATTGTTTATTCGGTGAATATCTACTATAAAAATGAGTTTTTGAATCATCATAATTTTTATTTATCCCGAACTTTTAACCTGAAGTATTACGCGAGACAAATGGGCCGGGACAAAAATATTTCACACGCGGAACGAAGCTTGAAAAGTATATGATGGTTTGAAAGGGTCATACAATTTTTGAATTGACAGATAAATTTATACTATAGTCATACTGACAAATAAATTTATCTGCCCGTCCAACCGTCACATAGTAGATTATTAGCAAGAGTCAAACTTACATTTTATAATCTTAAAGGCTGGTTGCCTTTAAGATTATAAAATGTAAGTTATGTAAGCACGCTCAATGGGGCAAGCGTTTTTATTTAAAAAAATAGGCCTAAATTCCTGACTGCTTATATAAGCTTATTTTATGTATGTGCCTGTATTTTAATTCGTTGGTCTAGCAATCGACTACAATGCGTGATTATGCGGTTCAATCCAATAACATTTCTATGTGTCTCTTGATACGTGTAAAATATGAGAAATCTGGAAACGTCTGAGGAGAGATTCAAGGGCGTATGTAAATAACGCCTCTTTTTGCCTCGCGGGTTAAAAGGGGAAGATAGGGACAGTGAGTGGCTGCGACGAGCATATTACCATCTGTCAAGTAGCCACCTACATATGTTTAGAAAAATATGTTGTTACTTCTCAACATCTATACATTTTCTATACAGATAAATAACATTGAAGTATCTGTTTGTAATTCCAAAATTACAGTTTTCACTAAATGCATATGAAAGTAAGTACAAGTTTCATACAAACTTTCATCCCATATTTTATCCCCTAGGGGGTACAATTAATCAAAATCCTTTCTTAGCGGTTACCTACGTCATAACATCTACCTGCATGTCAAATTTCAGCCCGATCCGTCCAGTGGTTTGGGCTGTGCATTGATAGATTACTATGTCAGTTAGTCAGTCAGTCACCTTTGAGATATAAATATATTTAGATATTATAGCTATGTCATCTTAATTGTGGCAATATTGGGCCCGGATGTCCGGAAGTACGTCAACCCTTGGGATGTTTTGTGCCCTACTCTTTTTATGCTCTACGTACCTGACTCCTCAAATACTCCCTGAACAAGCTGGCTAATCCAGCCCATGGGGAATGGGCAGGATCTGCCGGCTGTTCTGTGACATAAATGAACGCCTAAAAAATCTCAATCCTCTCAACCATATACAGAGGTATACGGTCTAATTGAGAATCTTTCTCTTTGTTAGAAGTCGGTTAATAATATGTAGAATACGTACCTCTTAGTATAATTACACTTAACGGCCACCATGATGAGTAGAATATTAGCGGCCAGTGACAGTAGTATAATCGGAACATACAGGGTGATGAGCACTTTCTCAGGTTGGTAGAATATGTCCAAGTCCAACTCACTCCCTATTGGAAACGTTCCATTCACACTTGCACTTATGTTGATACCCTGAAGAGGGCTCGTCCCGAATAATGTCAAATTTGAAAACATTTTGTTCTATTCCATTTAAAAAATACGTACACTTCACAATTTTTTTTAAACTTTATTTTGTGCCAGTAATATACATTTTACATACTTTATTCACTTAACAACATCTAAAGTATATTTTAAAATATGAAATGGGTTAAGTGTAAATATACTTATCTAAAATGAAAATGAGAATAATATTTTCTAGGTCGTAACTCATAACGTTTTTGCTAAAGTTCGCAACGTTTTCACACAATTACAGCGGGACCGTATCGCTGAAAGTTCGCGTGGAGACTGAATGAGCGTAACCTTTGGGAGCGAACGAGAAAGACGTACTGTTAGAAGGTGATGGGAATAAGATCTACGATGTTTGGGGAAATGGAAAATACGTATTTTTTTTGGAACTCTCATTGACAGCGTTCAGCGTTCAAATATTTTGCTTGCTTTCAGCTGTAGTTAATGGAATACACAAATAATGGAAAATTCAACGGGACGTGACCACTTTATTAAACAGATGAATAAAATTTAAGTTGCTGTTCGTAAATTCAAATTAACAGTATTTCACTTTATACATATTACTGAGTACCTAAATCCCTAAAACTTGGAGGGCTGGACTTTACTTGGCAGATTTGTTTAAAAAAAAGTTTGGGCTTAGCGAAATAGGGCCCATGAAAATAAATCTACACACAGCTAGTATATCAATAAAAGGTTTTTGTAAAAAAAATCATTCAATATAACAATGAACAAACTTCCAGGCTGTTAAGTAATTAATTAATTAATTAATTAATCCCTACAATTTTGTTGAACTGCAAGACAAATTTAACTTAACGGTACCTTCGTTCGTAATTAAGTTTAAGAAATTAATCAATATGGAAATCATTGTAATCAAAGAATACTCACTCAGTATTGTACAATTTTTTTTATAAATCAAATGATATCAAATAAAAAAAACATAAGAGACACTTGGAACAATCATAGGTCGCGAGTTAGGACGGCGGTGCAATTTGTTCATTCGGTAATTTGTTGAGTCTGAGAGATGAGAGGAGCTCATGGCACAGTTGCTATTGCGCATATCATTCGATCAGCGAAGTTAAGCAACCCTCCGTTAAGCCGTCGGTCCCGGTTGCCAATTTATCATCTTTGACAATCGTTACAGGTCAGTCAGAGGCCTAAAATAGCCTGACAACTGGTTTAACCCAGATCACAGATTTTCCTCGTTAAAGGGGCTGCGAAGGTCAGATGGCAGTCGCTACGTATAAAAATCAGGTGATCAGCCACATCGTTTTGAATCAATTGCCGATCCCAACAACGAATGGGATAAGGCCAGGGAGATGATGGTAATTTTATGAGTCTGTCTCTGTCTGGCCCCATACCCGACATACTCAAATAATGACCAAATTAATTTTATGAGTATCACTGTTTTAACTCTAGCATATTTTTGTGGAATCCTAACTCAATAAGAAAATTAAAAAAAATATATGTGACTGGCTCGTGGCAGAGTGGAATCTATTGAATCTTTATAGCCGTCGATCCCGGTTCCCAAAACATATTTAGCCATCGTTACCAGGTCAGTCGGAGACCTAAGAAAGTCTGATAACTGGTTACCAATTTTCTCTTTAAAGGGGTGCGAAGGTCAGATGGCAGTCGCTGTGTAAAAATTCCAAGTATATAGGATTTGACATGTTCAATCGTCATCGCTCGCCTTGTGTTTAGCGTGTGTTGATACTTTATTGGAAGCGGGGTTTGGTTGACTGCCAAATATGGCGGATCAACACATTTTGAACCACGCTAGAACAAATGGTCAAGCGACGACGACATTTACAAACTCTATTTAGGTATGTATGGCACAGGTGATAATTCTGCTACATTGGGTTGAATCCAATTCCGCCCACAACAATGTATGGCGTAAGATCAGAGAGATGATGAAGTGTAAATGAGTGTAATTTTTATTTCAATAGTTTGTCCATATTTCCTCTCGAGGTACCATTAAGACTGGATTGAAAGGTGCTTAATAATATTGAGTAATAATATAAAAACTGGTGTATTTTAAAATATCACAGCGAATACTGAATGCCTTTACAGTAATATAAAAGTTATATAATAGTGTAGAGCGCAGTGCAGTTCACGTAGGCGTGGACTGTTGCGGAATATAAAATAGTATTTCGTGATAGGCATTACAACTAGTGCCTAAGAGCAGATTTGGAGCAATTGAGCTTATTTTCGTTAGGTGAAAAGTTTTTTAGAATTACATGCTATGCTAGATTAGGTTACTACGTTCATTTTGTTCAGAGCTTGACTAGAGATTGAATTTATATATGTTGCTAGCTAAAAAAAACATCGACACATTTTTTTTTTCAATCATCACAACTTTTTTTTAATGACAAATTAAAAGCTAAAAATACTCTTTTAAGTAAGATCAATCAACTGATCACTTTCATGAATATTTTTTGTAGCATTTTTATGTTATATTTAAACATATCCTGCATAATACGAGTACAATAAAATTGTTCTTCTTAACTACGTGTGTGATCTTGGTGTTTTGACTTACATGTATGATTTGAATTTCGATGTGCCTACTTGATGAATATAATATAATAATAATAAAATGATGACATAATTATTATTACGATATATGTATATTTATTTTATTACAGTCCATACCTATATACATTCATAGGAATTTGCTAAAAAGCTGTAATTTCGGAATTTTAATTATCTGTATAGATATAGATATACATGATACATCTATATATGTATAGACTGTATAGATAGATAGAGTGAGTCTGCTCGCGACCACGATTGGTGTAAACCCAATCGAAACGTTGAGGTACGATTTTTCAAAATATTATCATGATAAGTCCCGAGTAACTTTAAATATAGATAAAGTATTTATATTATCTGAAAATCGGCCAACATCTATTTTTCATACCTCAATACTATGAGGGTCGTCCACCCCAAAACAAATATATGGCAATACAACGTTTGCCGTTATAATATTTTTTTTGGATGGTGTTATAATATTAAACTTGGTTTCATTGGCGCGTAAGAAACGCAAAACTTTTTATAGTCTCAAAAGATCGTAACCCAAAACGATACTAAGGCGGGTCACTTGTCACCCACCCATCGTGGTAATAAATCGTACCCCAAATACGTTATGTGTACACAATAACGGACATGATCCGCCTTTATTACGTGGAATCGTTCCCATTTGATCAAAGGCGCTAAATTGACAATATTTACATATTGATATAAATACTTCCAACGCAAATAAAGACTTAATCGAAAGCTGGAAATGAGATATTGGATTCTTTTTACGATGCCTCTCGCAGATGGGTCCTAGCGTGGGTAGGGTTGTCACAAACTCATTTGAACCAATGATGCCAACATTACATAATTGTGGTGCGAGTCCATCGCCGTCTCAGAGACGATATGTAACATCACTGCAAAACTAATCGCGTATGTGAAGATAGATAATTTTAATATCTTCGGTGGAACAATACCAACAAATTTAAACAATCCGTGGCCGTGGTTTGAGCAGTTGTCTGCTACGCAAGCGACGCAAGTTCGAATCCCGGCAGGGCTTGTACCAATGAGTTGACATACTTGTGAACAGGTGCTGCTTGTGGGGGCTGGTCATCTCAAGCTACACAATTATACGTAGTTTACTTCAGTTTTTATATATTTTTTATTGACTTTTGTGCACTGGAACTGTGTCTAAGCCCATGGACATAGTTATTTTTTTTTTGATTTATATTGTATTACTCAAAATAGTAAAATAACTTTTTTTGAATAGAATAATTACTGAGTTTCTTGCCAAGTTCTTCTCAGTAAAAGCAACCTTCCGAACCCGGCGGTAGTATGTATAATCCTGTGTAATCTTGTCGTTGTGACGTTTTGTTAAAAGTCAAATCAAACAAAGATGTTTTGAATTAAGAATATTTAATTTTAAGTTTTTTAAATATCTTATGTACAGTGATTGCACGTGCTTTACGGTGAAGAAAAACATGCATATGTCAAATACATATGAAGTTGACTGATGACAGGTGATGTCACCTGTTACGTTGTCACTTAATCATCTTCGGTCAAAAGTGGGTGCTGTGACCTCTGCCTACCCCTTCGGGGAATGCAGTCGTGAGCATGATTGTGTATTTATGTTTAAAGTTTTACAAGCTTTCTATTAACTTCTAAAACTTTATGTATGTTTGTCCGGGTGGAATCTTGCAAACTGAATTTTTAATTTTAAGTCCTAAACAAAGTTGCATATAAACATACACAGTTTCCCCGTCATTTTCTGAGCTGAAATCGTATTGATAAGGTAATTTGTACATTCAAGATTTTATCGTGAAAGCTTTTTATATTTCATTAAGTAATGCAAATTACGTAAATTATTGCTAGGAATAAACACCTGAAGCAGCTGAAAGCGTTGAAGTTACGGTATAATTTAAAGGTTCCCAGTGTGAAATATTTGGGGCATTTAAATATAAGTGAAATTGAATATAGCAGACGAATTATTGAGTTGAGTTGCTAACGCCTTAGAATTAATAAAATGACGGTACTTTTATTACGTATTCATGGAAAATATGAGTGACTACCTGAGCCCGTCTCTTTGAACTGTGTATAATTAGTAACGAAAATTTAAAGGCTTTTTCTTTTTTCTGGTGTTAACCTGAAATCTATCATAGGTGAAGAGCATCAGAGATCTATAACCTGTTTCCTCTCCTCCACTTTGCTCGGTGTTTGGTCTCCTCCTCTGTGAGGACTGATGATGATTTTTAGGACAGTGCACACGCTTCTATAATAAATTACGAACAGAAATTGTAAACTTGCCCTTCAATAAATTTTAAGAGACCATCAAAGCAGTTTTGCTCAAAAAATTATATTATGCTATAATATTTGTGATAAGGAAGCCTGGGATGTATCTTTATCGGGAAATTATTGTAAATAATCCCATTGGCACTGTATTTTTGCTACAATTAATAAATCCTAGTTTGATCTTTGCTTTGACTGGCTGGAATTTGCAATGCTCACAAAAATTTGTAATATTTTAGGTATTATATTTGACAATTGAGCATTTGAACTGTGTCCATGGGCTTTATATTCATGAGATATAAATACTGTAACCAATAACATTGTATTATATTTCTTTTTTAAAAGAGTAATTGTTGAGTTTCATGCCGGGTTCTTCTCAACAAAAGCTACCTTCCGAACCCGGTGGTAACATTTATAATCATGTATAATGTATTTGTGTTCTTCTGACGATTTGAAAGTACTTTGTAAGAAGTCTAATCAAATAAAGATATTTAGAATTTTGAATTTTTAGGTTTCCTGCTTCATGACGGCTTTGACGACTTCAAGCCAGCGTTTCTTAGGCGTGCCACTTGTTCAACGTGGTCGACGTAGTCTGGTGGCCTGCAGCTTACGTGGCCAAGCCATCGGAGTCGACCCACAAACTTTGCTCATTTAAAATACTAATATGAATTTAGGTATAAATAATTTGGAAGAACGATGTAAATTCCAACAGAGATATAACACTACAAGATTTAAGGTGGAGGAAAACACTGTGAGGGAACCTTCATAATAAATAAGATGAAACGCAAAAAGTATTATGTAGTAACTGCTATGTAGTAACACCATCTAAAAATTAAAATGATTGAGAACTGGCAAGAAACTCAGCTGGCATCATGTACATTTCATTACGTAGTTCGTAGTAAATAATGATTAATAAAAATAAAAATTATATAAAAGTATCAAGTGGTTTCTTCGTCTTGGTCTAGTGCTGTACAACAACATTTATTAATGAAACGTCACACCTTTCACTCGTTAAGAAATATGTCATCTTACACTCATTCAACTCTCGTTCTACATACGTTCTGAAACATCCTATATACATACATCCTTATAAAGTTTCCCGTTTACAATATAAGTAGAAAATAGGCTGCCGAGTCAACCGAATAATCGCCACATCTCTAGCGAAAAGAGAGTGTAAGGGAGAATAAAGTGGCTCTTGATACCCCTTATCCAATTGAGTACGATACGAAGCTAGCCTCAGTAAGAAGGTACTTACGTATTTCACATTATATATAACATTACTTACCTTGCCACGCGGTTTAACCCGCGTAAATTTATTTATTAATGGTGACCTGCGGGACCCGAATTTTTTTTTAAATAAAAGAAGGGGTAGGCAGAGGTGTTTTAATCACAACACCCACTTTTCACTGAAGATGTTTAAGTGCCAACGTGACAGATGGTGAGTCCATTGCCGACTCAGACACTTTACATACGTCATTGAATCACTTGATGTTTTCCTTCACCGTAAAGCACGTGGTGTGAAATCACTGTACATAAGTTTTTTAGATAAACACATCGGTACAGGCCCCGCTGGTATTCGAACTTGCGTCGCTTGCGTAGCAGGCGACTGCTCAAACCTCAAGGTCACCACGGCTGTAATAAAAGAAGCCTGTGTTACTTTTTGTAAGATTTGCTATTTGCCAGTGGAAGTCCCGTTAAAATCGGTCCAGCCGTTTCGGAGATTAGCCGGGACAAACAGACAGACAAAATTTTTAAATTTGTTGTTTGTTATCAGAACCGTACTTAGTTCAATATGCATTTAGTGAAAAACTGTTTATTTTGGTATTACAAACAGACACTTACATTTTATTTATCTGTATACATGCCTCAAACTCTTCGTAAACTATTCCAGCTGTATCTTGCCTGTTATCTCGATATAATTTACCCAGTTTTCTTGTTAGTACTTTACATTTGTAGACGGTGTTCGTGTAAATCAATTTTTTGTCGGTAATCTTATTGAATATTACAATTTTTCGACTTGCCTATTGCTTTAATAAAGCACTTCACTGCTCCCTTAACGCAATAGGCGGTAACTAATTTTTGGAGATTTCATATTCCTAATTTAGAAAATGTGAATTTTTTTTTTACGTCAACTTCTAAATAATTTAAATTTAAAAAAGAAATATTGAAGTTGAATTATAAATATAGAATTCTGTTTTCAGTCATAATACTGAAATAATTTGTAATTAGATTTTTTCTTCTAAATCTATGTTACGTGTCTGTACATTTACAAATTTTTTGCCCTAAACGGAATTGAATGAAATTTGGCTCCTTTTGCTTTGACCGCAAGGATTGTGTGATCTGAAAAGTGACAAATTTGCCACTAAAGAATGAAACCCGCTAGACCGAGCCGAGTCCGACCACACTGTCGGCCTCCGTACGGTCAACTATAATATAACATATATTTTGTAAGAGCCGTGGTGACCGTAGGGTTTGAGTAGTCGCCTACTATGCAAGCGACGAAAGCTCAAATCCCAGAGGCCTGTGAACAATGAGATTCTCTAAAAAAAATATGTGCATTGCTTTCCGGAGAAGGAAAACATCGCGAGGAAACCTACATATATCTGAGAAGTAACTCAAAGACGTAAAGTACCTGAGACAGCGATAGACTCACCATCTGTCAAGTTGGCAATTAATCATATTCGGTGAAATGTGGGTGTTGTTGTTATAACACCTCTGCCTACCCCGCCGGGGAATACGGGCATGAGCATATGTAAGTCTGTATGAACACACTCACCGAGCGGCAACCGAGTGACGGCCGAGCAACCACCTAAGCTTCGGCTAGAGCCCGGCTCGGGCTCGGCCCGGTCTAGCGTGTCATCCCGTAAATCTGTACAGATAAATAAAATTGAAGTGTCTGTTTGTAATGCCAAATAACATCTTTTCACTAAATACATATGATATATACGAGGTGCAGAAATATAATTTTGTCTCTGTCTGCTTGTCTGCCGGAACAAACTTCCGGCTAATCTCCGAAACGGCTGATTTTAGCGGGACTTTCACTGGCAGATAGCTAATGTTACAAGGAGTAACATAGGCTACGTTTATTTAAAGGAAACCTTGAGGGTTCCTCGGGAATCAAATTAAATATACGCGGGTGAAACCGCAGGGCACTGCTATTTGTACATAATATGGCAAGATCAAGACTAGTATAAGACCGTATTATAGAAATTTCTTGCGAAACAAGTAATATTGGATGCGTACATCATTATGGATTAAATGAGGTTGTGTATGATGTTTTCCGCTTCACAAAATATGGCCTATCTTATACCTTTAAACGAGCAATTCTCGTTTATATATCCAATCTGAATCTCGGAAACGGTTCCAACGGGCAAAAATAGATCTAGCTAGGTTTAATTTATGGAATATATTGTTTTGGCCGTGTTTTCAGGCACTGATAATAATAAGACAGTAAATTTCGTCAAGATACGATAGCTCTGAGTGTGGCTGCCAGGTAACGGGACGATAACCAATTTAGAGTACCTCGGTTCGAGTCTGACGATCATCGCTTCAATTTTTTCTTTTAATAGTTTAGTTTTTGTGTACCAGGTTCTTTTCCATTAAATGTATATCATACGGTTTCAAACCATGGTCTTACTTACCCTAAGTACCATCATTTATAAAACATAATTGTAAGTGCCGTGGTGGCCTTGAGGTTTGAGCAGTCGCCTGCTACGCAAGTTCGAATCCCAGCGGGGCCTGTACTAATGAGTTTTTCTAAAAAACTTATGTACAGTGATTTCACACCACGTGCTTTACAGTGAAGGAAAACACCGCGAGAGAAACCTGCATATTTCTGAGAAGTAATTCAATGAAGTATGTAAAGTGTCTGAGATGGCGATGGAGTCACCATCTATCACGCTGGCACTTAATCATCTTAGGTGAAAAGTGGGTCTGCCTACCCCTTCGGGGAATATAGGCGTGAGCATATGTGTGAAATTGTAGGTCCAAAACCTCAAGCATTTTATCTCTACGTAATTTTTTTTATTTTTCACAGCCGTGACAGGTTGAGCAGTTGCCTGCAAGCAACGTAGATTCGAATCCCAGCGTGGCCTGCACCTTCAGGGATTACAGGCGTGAGCTTATGTAATTGTTAATTTATATAAGTTTACCAGTGACGTTATAACTGGATCTAAAAGAATTATATTCTACTAAATGTTTGTGTAAACGTTGTCTTGATATGTTGCCAAGATAACATACGTTCCATAACAAAAAGGCATTTACCTTCTACTCTTTGTTTTCGCACTATTTTTACGGTGTTTGTGAAATAATACATGTTGATGTATTTATGTATTACTCGTGTTTAAGCTGCAGTTTGACAATACTGTTATTGCATTCGTGTAATTCGTGTAATGTTATCATTAGGTGTAATTTGATGACCCCTTTGAAGTGTTCTACCCAATCGATTTTGGGTAGGTATGTAATAATTGAGGAGCTCGCGGCACAGTCGCCTGCTACGCAAGCGACGCAAGTTCGAATCCCAGCGGGGCCTGTACCAATGCTTTTTCTAAAAAACTTACGCACAGTGATTTCACACCACGCGCTTTACGGTGAAGGAAAACATCGTGAGGAAACCTGCATATGTCTGAGAAGTAATTCAAAGACGTATGTATAGTGCCTGAGACGGCAATAGACTCACCCTCTGTCACGTTTTATATAATGCATATGTATGTATGTACATTGATTTGATTTCATTTGATTGATTGGTAGACGATAATGATTCTTACATACTGGTGTGAATAGCAAAAATATGTCAATTCGGAATATCTTTGTCATATAGCAAAAGTCTTTGTAAAAATATTTATATAGGCTCACTAAATAAATAATAAGCTGGATTGTAAAATAAACATTAAATAAAGATCGCAAGAATACAATCTTCTCAAATGTATGCTATCAAGACGCTTAGGGGCGCGAAAGATTTGATGCGAGCAGAGGCTCACAAAATAGCTTTATCGGTACGTAACGGAAGAATGAACAAAAAAGTCCTACTGCCTTTTCGCTATCGGTAAGGATTTCGTCGCGCTAGATTGAATTTATTTTCTATCACACAGTCAATATGGTACGTTATTCATATTTACTTAATTAACTTTGAGAGGCCTCATTTCTTATCGGTGGTTCTGTCTGAAAAGTTGGACAGCGGGGGTTCGATACCCGCTCGGATAGTTTTTGTGTGATTAATACGAGATTTGGAAGTCTTATGTATATAAGTGTATCCGTACTAATTAAGACAAATTAAAATTTTAAGTAAATTCAAGTAGCATAGGCGAGTGTTTAACAACATTTATTGAATAGAAACTTAAAACTAAAAGTAGAAAACATGGCCCAAATCGGACGAGTTTCTCTAACTTGTGGTTAGTAAGCTGTCTGTCCGTCAGTTTTCACGGCTGAGCCGCAACTATGGGCATGCTTAAAAAAATATTAAGTATGTAGAGTCACAGGAAAAAGCCAATATCAGGGTCCGGAAGAAACCATAGTACAAGCTTTACAAAGAACAATTTCTGTATAAGAATTCAATTTTTTTTTTGTTCACGCCTAGTCCCGTGGAATTTTTCTTATAATACACCCATTTTGCCAGGTATGTTAAATGATAAAGTCCCATGTAATAGGAGACGAGCCTATTACCATCAACCGGGCACTAATCCTGACTCCGGATTGCTACGCAAAAAAACACTACTCGAGATCGACCATAGTACTTAGAACTAAGTCCCAAAAACGTATATTCTCACGCCAATATTCTCCGAAGGGGTAGGCAGAGGTGTTGTAATCACTTTTCACCAAAGATGATATGTGCCAACGTGACAGATGGTGAGTCTATCGCCGTCTCAGGCTTACTTTAAATCTTGTCCGTTTTATCGAATCACCCCTCTGGAAGAGATCCAATAAGTAGATAAGGCTCACCTAAAGTATATTACTAAATCACTCGACGTGAATGAAACCTTCGGTAGCACATACTAAAATATATTACTATTTTTTACGCCTTATTGGATTCCCAAAGGGGTTAGGTTAGTATCAGGTGAGTAAATAATATGTAATAACATCCACCTATCGTAGAACTATCTTTTATTTATTGGAACACTAGCTTCTATCTACCACTTTGCCGTATTTCTATACACATAACCTAGCTGACGTCACGCGGTTTCACCCGCGTAGTTCCCGTTCCCGTGGAAGTACGGAGTTATAATATAGCCTATGTTACTCGCTGATGATGTAGCTATCCATTGCTGAAAGAATTTTTCAATTCGGTCAAGTAGTTTCGGAGTATATTCAATGCAAACCAACAAACAAAAAATCAATCACATCTTTGCTCTTTATAATATTAGTGTAGATGAAATTGAAGTGCCTGTTTGCAATTCCAAATAAACAGCTCTTATCTAAATGTAAATGAAAGTACCTATATGAGATCATGACATATAATTATCTTTTCTGTCTGTCTGTCTGTTTCAGTTAATCTTTGAAACGGTTGGATGATTTAACCTGTACTTCCACTTGTAATTGTATATTTCTGCCGTTTGGGGTTGAGACTTTTGGCCCCTGGGGGCCAAATGCGAGAGTCCTTTTTAAGGATCTTTCAAAACGCCTGGTTGACGTCTCTGGTGACCGTCGAGCTGGTTCTTACCTCGTTCAGAGGATTAGCTTAGCGATCCAGCGAGGTAACGCAGCCAGCTTACTGGGCACCATTCCCGCAGACACTAATTTAAATTCCGTGTTTTATTTATAATTTTTATTTTTATTATATTTTTCTTTTTCATTGTATCAGCATGCATGTGTAAAACTGATATTTGCAAATAGCTAATGTTATAAAGAATATTTAGGCTACTTTTATGCAGTTGTGTCAAACAAATCCCTGTTTATAACATTAGTATAGACGTATTTGCTCGTGTGCGGGAACTTAATATAAAGCAAACATTGAAGGCTGTGTGCAGAGTGACTGTCAACATTCGGTTAATTAGGCAGGTTGGGCAGTTGGTCAACGGTGAAATATAGCATGTTTTTATCAACCAGCTTCTAAAAAGGTTTCTCAATTGGACTTTATGTATTATTTAATAGTAATATTGATTTTTAGAGGTAATCAGTAGCTGTTTATGGTAGTCTTAAGGGTATTGAAAGTTCGTTCGTTTGTTTAGTGATTATAAACCACTCATGGCTTTGGTAAAAAGTTTTGATATTATTGATTAAATACTTGATAAAATTGCTAATGCTACAGTAAGAAGTATCAATGAGTTTTCCTGAAAATTTATGTGCAATTATTAGGAAAGCTATATAATAAGGAAAACATCTAATTACTTAAAATTTTACTAGTCTAACAAACACACACACATCAACAAATTATGTATAAAGTAAGTAAGTAAACCTTGGCAGGTTCTTCTCATTAAAAGCAACCTTCCGAACCTGGCGGTAGCATGTATAATCCTTTAAATTTGAAAGTGCTCTGTAAAAAGTCTAATCGAATAAAGATATTTTTGACTTTGACTTTGACTCATAATTAAATTATTTTATTTCTTATCCCAGTATTTTCGCCGAGCATTCAAAACTAGAGTTGGCACCTACCATCTCCGCCTACACCTTCGGGCTACACAGGTGTGCACACATATACGTATAAAGCAATGTTTAAGGGGGTTGTTCCTAGTATCGGTTTGATATCGTCGAGATCGCGCAACCTTTTAAATAAAAGGTACTCGCCAAAGGAATAAGAACTCAATAAAATCTTCCTTTAAGTCGTCGAGTTGCGTCACAGTATACATTTAAGCAGTAAGGAATATAAGGCTATTATTTTAAATAAAACGTTAGCGTGAGCCTGAGGTTTGTCAATCATAAAGATTTACTCTTTTATTTACTAAAACGTACATTAAACGTTTTGTAGTATTGAAAAAGGCATGAGTGATGTATAATCGGCTACGTTTCTCGTAGATACACGTATGTGTGAATGTGTATTTCTATATAGTAAATATATGAGCTATGGTGGCCTTGAGGTTTGAGCAGTCGCCTTCTACGGAAGCTCGAATCCCAGCAGGGCTTGTACCCATGAGTTTTTCTTAAAAAACTTATGTACAGTGATTTCACACAACGTGCTTTACGGTGAAGTAAAACATAGTGAGGAAACCTACATATTTCTGAGAAGTGATTCAAAGATGTATGTATAGAGTCTAAGACGGCGTTGGACTCACCATCTGTCACGTTGGCACTTAATCATCTTCAGTGACAAGAGGGTGTTGTTATTACAACACCTCTGCTTACACCTTCGTATGTAAATTTTAATTCTTGATTGGTCTATAATTGTGCCCTCCGGAGAGTTTATAACTAAATATTATTATGTTTGTGCATTTGTATTGTATTACTATTTTTCCAACCACAACACTATTGTGTGATCAGGGGTATGGGTCCGGAGTGGTTTAATCTATTTGTTCCTAGATTCCTAACTGATAGTAAAACTGATATTTATACTGTGTTAGCGTAGCGCTCTTCATCAAATACCTGCCAGAAGCCGTGTGTTGTATTCAAAGTCTGCTTACCCCTTTGAGAATCGTTTCCTGAAGGCTCAAAGTGTACGTGACTCAATCTTTACATCCATACATATACATCAAATAGAAGTGTCTTTTTGTAACTCAAATTTAACAGCTTTTCATCAAATGCATAATATGAAAACGGTATGTACCTACGTACATAATTATTTTTTTCATTTTCTGTGGCTAACTATGATCATTAGCAGCGCGTATTAAGAAAGTCGTAGCTTTTCGTTTAATTATGTATAAACAACTAGCCGTGCCCCGCGGTTTACCTATATATATACATATGATTATAAAGGAGTATGAAATATTACAATGCTTTATTCAGCTATTTTTATAAGTATACAAATAAAATAGTTATCCTAGTGAAGTGCAGTCCAGTATGTGCTAGGCGTCCACCAGCCTGCGGACGTCCGTCTGGTCTGCCTGCAGCACGCCCTTGCTGCTTTCGCCACGTGGATACTATGTACTTGTACACAGTGTCGTCAAGACATGTGGTAAATTCTCGACATTCATAAGTGCCTTATCAGGGCCTAAACTGAATAAATATTTTTCATTTTCATTTTCATTTTTCATGTGTTTCGCGGGGCAGTATCGGTGTAGCTGTAGACCATTCCGAAACCAAGCCTCAGAGTATAGCATGCATTGGTATATGAATAAACCCTAAGTTTATTCATAAATCTTCTCTTCGGTAGGTGTAACAAATTCCAATAAAATAAATATCATTCAACAACTACACATACCTACATATTCTCACGCCTGTATTCCCCGAAGGGGTAGGTAGAGGTGTTATCACAACACCCACTTTTCACCGAATTTGATAAAGTGCTAACGTGACAGATGGTGATTCTATCGCCGTCTCAGGCACTATACATACGTCTTTGAATTACATCTCAGAAATATGCAGGATTCATCACGATGTTTTCCTTCACCGTAAAGCACGTGGTGTGAAATCACTGTATATAATTTTTTTAGAAAAAGTCATTGGTATAGGCTCCGCTGGAATTCGTACTTGCGTAGCAGGCGACTGCTCAAACCCCGATGCCACCACGGCTCTTTAGTTGTAACCAATTCCAACAAAATAACATTCAACAACTATATTATATTTACACAAAAACAATAGCTATAAGAAGATTTATGACACCAATATGATTTAAAATCAAGAGCAATAATGAATAAAAAAACAAATTACAATCAATAATAATTCAATATTTGAATTATTTTTATTTACATGGCCAGTCATGAGTAGGTCTGAACGTTCTTGTCTCTCACAATAAATTAAACAGTATATATATATATATATATAATATATATCACGTGTCAAATTCTTTCTTTTGTCTGAAAAAGAAACCAGGTAGTATACATTAATTAGGGCACCGCGAAGTTAATCCATCCATGAAATTATGACTGTATACACGGATGAAACCGAGGGGTACTTATCATCACATAGTCATCACTCTCAGAATTAGGGTCAGAATCGAGTACATAGAGAAAAGTCCAACGGTAGGGTTGTCACTTTTAGATTTAGGGTCAAAGTCAGGTACATAGAAGAGCGCAACAATAGGGTTGTGACTTTCAGCAGTGTCAGAGTTAGGTATATTGAAAGGAACAACGGTAGGGTTGTTACTTTCAGTAATGTCAGAGTTAGGTATATTGAAAGGAACAACGGTAGGGTTGTTACTTTCAGTAATGTCAGAGTTAGGTATATTGAAAGGAACAACGGTAGGGTTGTTACTTTCAGTAATGTCAGAGTTAGGTATATTGAAAGGAACAACGGTAGGGTTGTGACTTTCAGTAATGTCAGAGTTAGGTATATTGAAAGGAACAACGGTAGGGTTGTGACTTTCAGTAATGTCAGAGTTAGGTATATTGAAAGGAACAACGGTAGGGTTGTTACTTTCAGTAATGTCAGAGTTAGGTATATTGAAAGGAACAACAGTAGGGTTGTGACTTTCAGTAATGTCAGAGATAGGTATATTGAAAGGAACAACGGTAGGGTTGTGACTTTCAGTAATGTCAGAGATAGGTATATTGAAAGGAACAACGGTAGGGTTGTGACTTTCAGTAATGTCAGACATAGGTATATTGAAAGGAACAACGGTAGGGTTGTGACTTTCAGTAATGTCAGAGTTAGGTATATTGAAAGGAACAACGGTAGGGTTGTGACTTTCAGTAATGTCAGAGTTAGGTATATTGAAAGGAACAACGGTAGGGTTGTGACTTTCAGTAATGTCAGAGTTAGGTATATTGAAAGGAACAACGGTAGGGTTGTGACTTTCAGTAATGTCAGTGTTAGGTATTTTGAAAGGAACAACGGTAGGGTTGTGACTTTCAGTAGTGTCAGAGTTAGGTATATTGAAAGGAACAACGGTAGGGTTGTGACTTTCAGTAATGTCAGTGTTAGGTATTTTGAAAGGAACAACGGTAGGGTTGTGACTTTCAGTAGTGTCAGAGTTAGGTATATTGAAAGGAACAACGGTAGGGTTGTGACTTTCAGTAGTGTCAGAGTTAGGTATATTGAAAAGAACAACGGTAGGGTTGTGACTTTCAGTAGTGTCAGAGTTAGGTATATTGAAAGGAACAACGGTAGGGTTGTGACTTTCAGTAATGTCAGTGTTAGGTATTTTGAAAGGAACAACGGTAGGGTTGTGACTTTCAGTAATGTCAGTGTTAGGTATTTTGAAAGGAACAACGGTAGGGTTGTGACTTTCAGTAGTGTCAGAGTTAGGTATATTGAAAGGAACAACGGTAGGGTTGTGACTTTCAGTAATGTCAGTGTTAGGTATTTTGAAAGGAACAACGGTAGGGTTGTGACTTTCAGTAGTGTCAGAGTTAGGTATATTGAAAGGAACAACGGTAGGGTTGTGACTTTCAGTAATGTCAGTGTTAGGTATTTTGAAAGGAACAACGGTAGGGTTGTGACTTTCAGTAATGTCAGTGTTAGGTATTTTGAAAGGAACAACGGTAGGGTTGTGACTTTCAGTAATGTCAGTGTTAGGTATTTTGAAAGGAACAACGGTAGGGTTGTGACTTTCAGTAATGTCAGTGTTAGGTATTTTGAAAGGAACAACGGTAGTGTTGTGACTTTCAGTAATGTCAGAGTTAGGTATATTGAAAGGCACAACGGTAGGGTTGTGACTTTCAGTAATGTCAGAGTTAGGTATATTGAAAGGAACAACGGTAGGGTTGTGACTTTCAGTAATGTCAGAGTTAGGTATATTGAAAGGAACAACGGTAGGGTTGTGACTTTCAGTAATGTCAGAGTTAGGTATATTGAAAGGAACAACGGTAGGGTTGTGACTTTCAGTAATGTCAGACATAGGTATATTGAAAGGCACAACGGTAGGGTTGTGACTTTCAGTAATGTCAGAGTTAGGTATATTGAAAGGAACAACGGTAGGGTTGTGACTTTCAGTAATGTCAGAGTTAGGTATATTGAAAGGCACAACGGTAGGGTTGTGACTTTCAGTAATGTCAGAGTTAGGTATATTGAAAGGAACAACGGTAGGGTTGTGACTTTCAGTAATGTCAGAGTTAGGTATATTGAAAGGCACAACGGTAGGGTTGTGACTTTCAGTAATGTCAGAGTTAGGTATATTGAAAGGAACAACGGTAGGGTTGTGACTTTCAGTAATGTCAGTGTTAGGTATTTTGAAAGGAACAACGGTAGGGTTGTGACTTTCAGTAATATCAGAGTTAGGTATATTGAAAGGAACAACGGTAGGGTTGTGACTTTCAGTAATGTCAGACATAGGTATATTGAAAGGAACAACGGTAGGGTTGTGACTTTCAGTAATGTCAGAGATAGGTATATTATGCCAACGTACAAACGTGTGCAATCGACCATAAACACATCAACACAAGATCGCAGCGAAGATAGCGAACATACATACATAATTCATGATCATTGAATTGTAAATGAGGGTAGAAAAGCATCGGTCTTTGATCACGTTCATATAAGACATTGTTTCAACTGTACAACCACACAGTGCCACAGAATAAGTAGATATATGACGCTGTGGAAACAGATTCTTCGTAAATAATATTGTAATGTGGCTCTGTAGTTTTAAGAAGTAAGGTTGCAAACTTTACAAGCTTTATCTTGCAATCGACAGAATAATATGTTTGTATGAAATTTCTTGACCCACTTCTGTGTCTTAATTATCATACGTTTGGTTCCCGTATGTGGCTGTCGGGGAAAATAGGACAGCTGTTAAAATATGGGATAGGGTATAATTTTAGGAAGCAAATAAAATAATTTTGACAAAAATATCTTCTACCGTTTTGGAGTAATTGACCTTCAAAGTTTACCGTACCAAGACCTTATTTACGTAAAAAGATCAGCTGCAACGTAAAGTTTTTCACGAGCAATCTATTTCAAGTAAATAAATAAAAAATTCTTGATATAATCCCATAAAACCATTAATAATGTTTAAAATTCAAAATATCTTTATTTGATTAGACTTCTTACAAAGTACTTTCAAATCGTCAGAAGGACACAAAATACATTATACATGATTATAAATGTTACCACCGGGTTCGGAAGGTAGCTTTTGTTGAGAAGAACCCGGCATGAAATTCAACAATTACTCTTTAAAAAAATATATATTATACAATGTTTCAGGTTACAGTATTTATATCTCATGAATCTGTTCTTAATAATGTTATCATTTTTGAGGTCAACAGTTCATACTCCTGTGAACTCTGACCGTGACCTTGAACAGGTTCAACACGGCGTTGAAATGATTCGCTAATAGTGCTTTCAGTGATAACAGTGTTTTGTGTGTGAGTGAAGTGATATGGTCCGAGACCAATGAGTATCCTGTCACAAATTATAGTGTAACTGAGTATATTGATGATAGCTAAATCTGGCAATGAGTTGCTCACTGTTATATTAAATTGTACTAAAACAACCCTATGTATAAAGAAAGGGGCACATGTAAAAAAAAAGCCGAGGAGTTTGTTTCCCCGTTTGTTCTCCTGACAGGCTTACATTTGTAAACGGTAGTAAATTAACATAAGTTATCGTAAGAGAAATAACGTTCAATAAGTGTTCCAAATGTCCTTTATGTTGAATAAATTTGATTTGATTTTATTTGAATAAGGTCAGTCAAACTTCCTATGCTTGCGTAGATTACCGCGTACGTAATGTAGGTAAACGCCGCACGTTCATTCAATCGCTTAAGGCCGCGAGCTCTTCGGCTCTTAGCAACCATAGCCTATAACTACGTTATCGTTGGAGCTAAATATTTTACAACTCCAACATAGTGATATATTCACAAAACCCTACAATTTCTAGAAGACAACTGTTCCTTTTTCTCCGACAACCTGTATATTCAGAATATACTTATAATATACATACAATCTATACACATAAATAAAAAATGTGTATCTGTATGTCTGTCTGTTGGTTCTGGCTAATTTCTCGGGATTATTACTGGCAGATAGCTGATGTTATATGGAGTAACGTTTATTTTATAAAGGACACAAAAACTATGTTTAGTTATTATTGTTAATCTTACGCGGGTATAACCGCGAGGCACAGCGAGTGTGTAAATATAATGGACTATAATCACAGCGTAGTGTAGTACATTAAGGAATAGGATATTTGAGGACTTGATGTCTATTTGGATCAGACGAAATTCCAGGAAGAATACTAAGTAAGAGATCAAATTTTCGCCTTGATGTTCTATTTAAACATTTCAATAGGGCTGAATTATCAAAAGCTTTTTCTACTAACTGTGCCCCGTGGTTTCACCCTCGTAGACTTAATTTCGTGGAGAGCTTTTATTATGGAACCCAAATTTAAAGAAAGCTAACCTTGTAACATCAGCCATTTGCTGCTAAAATCGGTGCAGCCGATTCAGAGATTACCCGGAAGCAACAGACAAGCAAACAGACGGATAAACATTTTTTTATTTACTATTTTATATACATTATCATATTTACTATTTTATATTTTATATAGAGAAACATTTTAATAACTGTTTTTTTATGTATGTATGTATATACTTTCATATGAATTTAGTAAAAAGCTATTTATTATTTGGAATTTCAAACGAACACTTAGATTTTACTTTTCTGTTTAGATTAAATACAATTAGATGGATCGTATTGTGAATAATAATGAGAGGCATTTCAGTAATTTTATAAGAAAGCCTTGAATAAATCCAAATCCTAACTGGGACGTGACAAATTTCCACCGTCTATTCATTAGGGCGGTCACGAATTCCACGAAGGTGCCATTAAAACTTGCGTCGGCCTGATTATGTTTGCTACATGTCTGAGTTAGGACAAGGCTGCTTACACAGCGAGTCCCAAATATCACCTTTTAAGCCGTAGAAAAAAAAATATTATAAAAAGAGACCGCCAAGGAACAGAAAAATAAAATAATGTTAAAGAAATTACTTACTTACATACTTTTGAAGTGTTTCATACCGAGTTTGATGCACACTAGCTGTGCCCCGCGGTTTCACCCGCGTATATTTAATTGTATGGGTATTTTTCACGAAACCCTAACATAAAGAAAGTATCTTAAGTTACTCCATGTAACATCAACTACCTGTCTGTTAAAGTTCCGTAGAAATCGTTCCAAACGTTTCAGAGATAACCCGGAACAAACAGACAGATGGCAGACAGAGAGAAAACTTTTGTAAATTAGATTTTTTATTTAGGTAAACCGCATATACTTTCATAATATGCTTTTAGTGAAAAGCTGTTATTTTAGAATTACAAACAGACACTTAAATTTCACTTATCTGTAAAGAACGTATGGCATATAGTGTAATAGATACAGATTTTCTTCTAATATAAGTTAAGTATTGTACGATTTAAGTTTTGTTCCACTAGTATACTAATTCCGCTGATTATTTCGAATTAGTAAAACTATACATAGTTAAATTTACCTAAATCTGTTTAGATGTAACTGGTTTGGCTGTTGCGAAGTCGAGATAAGTTCTATCATGATAATACTTGTATATACTAATATTATAAAGAGGAAAACTTTGTTTAATTGTAATGAATAGGCTTAAAAACAAACCGATTTCAAAAACTCTTTCACCATTGGATATCTACATCATCAGCGAGTAACATAGGCTTTATTTTATCCCCGTACTCCCACGGGAACGGGAACTACGCGGGTGAAACCACGTGAGGTCCGCTAGTTTAAATATAAAGTGCGTTTCATCTTCTTTCCTGTCCCTAATATCTTCAATATCGTTCGAGCGTAGATCTTGTTACATGATCTCACGTACTCGTAAACAAATATTCCTCGTATTTGGGATCAAAGATATTTTGACCCCTAATAATGTCTTTTGGAATGTTTAAGCAAAAACAAAAATACTAATACATTATTAATATAATAATAGTGACCATATTACACAGTACGCCTTCAATCCAGGACAAAAATCAAGTGCTTTAGTTATGTTGCTAACTTGAGTACCAAGGAGATAAATTGAGGTTCTACATCATTGAACTGAACAGGTTTCCTTCGAGGTAGGTACTGAATAAAACACCAATGCGAATTGAACTGAATACCAATTCGATCTTCATCTCGTTCTCAACCTGGATCTCTTTACATTCGACCTCATTTATTACGAACTGTTTGTCCTATTTACATATTGCGTAGAGAATCTTGATAGCGCGAGCGATAATTTTGCCAAGCGCCATCTAGTGAACTTGAGTGAACTAATATCATGTCAATAATAACTAGTCCAAATAGAGATGGCGCACATGCTGGTGATATTGTGGCTATTCAATAAGGAAGACATCCTTCAATTAATCTGCAAAATAATTATCTATGAAGATTTTTTTTTTCCCAAATAATGAAATATGTAGCTAATTTTATAGTCTCCTTCCTCTTCCATGCCTTCCCTTGTCTTCCTCTTTTTTCTCCTGACCTCTATCTCTATCAGGTGCGTTTGCGTGGCAGTCAAAGGCAGTCAAGACAAGTCAAAGTTCGCGTTTTAATCTCATTGCTCTTTAAGTTTTTAGAATAACTCATTGTGCAGGCCTCTGGGATTCAATCTTGCGGATCAGAACCCCAAGTATAGGTATTGACACGTTCGAACGTGGTCGCTTAACCTTGTTGTTTTGCACTCACCGTTTGCGTCGTTTTTTAACGTTACAATACAAAATAATGGCCAGGATGATGTGTCTGTCGAACGTCTTGTCGTCCAAGGGTTGAAGGTACCAGGCCGCGGCGAAGATCACCCATGATATGGACTGTTCAGATAAAAACAGCTGTGAGCGGACCCTTACACGAGTGCACCAGAATGACATCCAACAGTAATCGATGGCGAGACATCGCGAGGCGAGTGACTTCTGCGCCGAATACCACATGATGACAACGACCGCTCCATCAAGAGCGTAACGAACAAGAAGAAGAATATAAAATAAGGAAATATTAGATGTTTATGCATGACAGCGGTCAGATTCTAAATTCTTATAAATGGTTAGGAAAAATACGACCACGGGGCGACACTCGTGCAAACAGTGCATAGGGTCTCCTACACCCGCAAAAATAAGGAAAAAATTCGACGCATTAGGTGTGATCACGAGCTCAGTTGGTAGAGCAACTGCACGGTTTGCGGTCGTGGGTTCGAGTTCCGCCTCGTGTTCATATTTTACATAGCCATTGTTAAGAAATTCAAATGAGAAAAATACGCAGGCGATATCGTCAATGTAAATACATTTATTTATTTAATCTCATAGAACGGCTTGAAGCCACTTGAACTAAAGGGAAAAAGAGAACGCTTTCACGCAGTCTCCTCACAAAACTCCAAACATACAGACAAAATATTGTTCCATAAATTCGCTAACAAATTACATTCAGTGTGATTATCCAGGGAATCGATTCTCAAATGCGGAGAGAGTGCGCGGGACAGGCGAGCGGGCCTGAGCGACTATGTGGCTCGGGGGCACGCATAATAACTTGTGCTTTCTGCCGCGCAAGTAATTATTTGGCATCAATGTGATCACATATTGTCTTAAGACCGGTTATCATTTGCGAATGTTTTCTCCTGACCTGCAAAGAATTATAAACTACCAAGGAGGAAGTGTGACACATTACTTAGGGCACAGGTAACCAAGGTATTTTATTGACTTGCTGAGTAATAGATACGTGGGAACAGCGATGGCGTAAACTTTTATTATTCCGCGACGTAATGACTCGTGTCGTGTATCCTAACTTTTATTGGATTGTTCGCTCACTTTCATTAAAAAGTTTACGTACCGCAATCTCACAGTGAATTGACGAACGGTTTTTGTATTATCCCTGTGTTCATAGGTAATTTATTATACTTTATCCGCCTACAAAGAAGTCGTTCTATCTATACATACAAATATATAAAATTGAAGTGTCTGTTTATAATTTTAAATTAACAGCTTTCTACTAAATACATGTACAGTACTCATAAAAAAATTTAAAAAACTTCTCTTCCTTTCTGCCTGTTTGTGTGTTCCGGTTAATCTGCGGAACTATGATATGATATGGGATTTTATTTAAAAAAAAATTGAGTATACAAAGGTGAAACCGCGGCTCAAAGCTAGTTTAATATTTAGAATAGGTTAATCTGAGTCGATTTTCTATTTCCTCGAAGTTAGGCAGTGTACTTATAGTTCAGGAATATTTCGCCTGTTATGATTAAATCCCGCGCCCATCCCATGTAATAGGGGGCGAATCTAATGCTTATTGAAAAAGGAAAAAACAATAGGTAATATATACTTTGCCCCACGGGGATCGAAACCAGCACGTCATATTCTGCAGTAATCAATACAATTTATAAAATTCAAAATTCAATTTATAGAATTCACAGTGAAAAGAAAGCCGTGGTGGCCTTGGGGTTAGAGCTGTCGCCTGCTACGCAAGCGACGCAAGTTCGAATCCCAGCGGGGCCTGTACCAATGAGTTTTTCTAAAAAAAGTTATTTCACACCACGAGCTTTACGGTGAAGGAAAACATCGTGAGGAAACCTGCATATGTCTAAGAAGTGATTCAAAGACGTATGTATAGTGCCTGAGACGGCGATGGACTCACCCTCTGTCACGTTGGCACTTGATCATATTCGGTGAAATGTGGGTGTTGTTACAACACCTCTGCATACCCCTTCGGGGACCCTACTGGGATGGCGTGAGCATATTTATTTATTTTTGAATTCACAGTCGTGACTGAGACTGCCTTATATGTTAACGTAAACCAGTGGTCATACAAGAATTCTTAGATAACTAAATCAAAAATGATTCTGATGGTGGATTTTCTTAAGATATTTACCACAATAGTTTATATAAAAGCATCATTTTAGATATAATATTTGGCTTTGTGTAATATTTCACCGACAGGACCACAAAACATCCGGGGATGGTCGAACGGAAATTATCTGATACAAATCAACTCCTGACGATAAATTTCTAAGTGAAATTCCTACCGAAAATACAGAAAAACATTTCAAAAGAAAACGGATTTCCGTTTCTTAAAAAAAAGTATTTTTTCCTTTTTCCTTTTTTTTTCTTCAATTCGCCTTTTGGGCGTATGTATATTCTGACAGATTGATTTGAGACGGCGATGGACTCACCACCTGTCACGTTGGCACTTAATCATCTTCGGTGAAAAGTGGGTGTTGTGATTACAACACCTCTGCCTACCCCTTCGGGGAATACAGGCGCGAGCATATGTATGTATTGATTTGAAACTTTGCATACGTTCCCAGGAACCTCAGAATTAATGTTTAGCTAAATATTTATAAAGTTTTTCGATTATTCAAAGATACTATTAAAAAATTCAGATTCAGTTCAAATAATAGACGCGTTTGTGGATACTTATACATACATACATATGTGTTGTAATCACAACACCCACTTTTCACCGAAGATGATTAAGTGCCAACGTGACAGATGGTGAGACTATCGCCGTCTCAGGCACTATACATACGTCTTTGAATTACTTCTCAGAAATATGCAGGTTTCCTCACGATGTTTTCCTTCACCGTAAAGCTCGTGGTGCGAAATCACTGCACATAAGTCTTTTAGAAAAACTCATTGGTACAGGCCCCGCTGGGATTCGAACTTGCGTCGCTTGCGTAGCAGGCGACTGCTCATACCTCAAGGCCACCACGGCTCGGATACTTATACTAAAAAAATTAAATTAATAATAGTTTAAAATGACGCTTTTATAGAAAATCAATTAACGTATTAGTATTTATAAATATTTTATTGATATATTGGTAATAATTTTGGAAACATTACTTTATTTTTACAATAATATAAATGTTGTTATAACTACACGTTATTATTATTCAAAATTTAGTATGCAAAAAAATTAAAAAAATTTTTTTTTTTGTACTTTTGTACCGAATAGGCTCAAAAAGCAATGGACCGACTTTAACAATTCTTTCACTATTAGCATGCTAGATTATCACTTATTAATATAGGCTATTTTTTTATCCCCGCACTTAATTAAGCTTAATTTTCCATGGGCTTATATTCATGAGACCAAAAACATTGTATAATATATATTTTTTTAAAAGAGTAATTGTTGAGTTTCTTGCCGGGTTCTTCTCAACAAAAGCTACCTTCCGAACCCGGTGGTAACATTTATAATCATGTATAATGTATTTTGTGTTCTTCTGACGATTTGAAAGTACTTTGTTAGAAGTTGTCAAATAAAGATATTTTGAATTTTGAAACTTTTAATCAATTAAATATTTAAAATCGTCTAAGGTAGAATACGTTCGAGTTCCATTCTTTATGTATAGATGGCATTGGTAAATATATTTCCAAGCTTCACATTACTTATGTTGTTGAGTACTTTTGTTCATAGATGGCGTTGAAAATCGAATGTAGTTAGGAAAATAAAGATGCATAAACATACGCCTTCCCAGAAGACTACCGAAGTGGTAGGTGGTGTCAGTACACCCACTTTTCGCCGAAGATGGCGAAGTGTCAGTTGCGTTGTTGACCATCGCCGTGTCGGGTGCCATACTTACGTTAAAATATACATACATATGCGCACACCTGTATCCCATCGAGGTAGGCAGAGACTACATACTTTTGTCCTTTACTTGTTTTCTTTTTTTGTTAAAGTAAAGTCATTATATGTTTACTAATATACTGTATATATTATTATTATATTATTAGCTTATATATATATATATATATATATATATATATATATATATATATATATCGTGTTAACCATTGTATTTCTTCTCAGATATAATTATGCAGATATTCTAACGACGTTCTCCTCCACCGTAATGTTTGTGACAATGTATCAAAGTTATACCAAGATGTATTTGGCTTCATAATTTTAGAACGGTACCGTTCATTCTGATTGATAGGAATATAAAATGATTTTTTTTAATCTTACGGACGACTTTATAACTAAAATGAAATATCCCCTGAGCGAAAATAATATTTATTGCTTACATATATTGGTAACATTGTCTTATGTACTATAAACATAAAATAAAATGTATATTAATTACTTAAGATAATTTAAAACATAATCTAAGTAACTTTTTAAACAGATTCTTTATACAGATTCTTGTTTTAATACGAGGTGATATTAAATTAAATCACTTTTAAATATGTTATCTTTATATTATAAATAGCTGAAATCCAAATGAAATGGGCGTTGTTGGTACATACATACATACGCTCCCACCTGTATTCAGAGATAACAACTCACTTAACACCGAAGATGATTGAGTGCCAACGTGACAGATGGTGAGTCTATTGCCGTCTCAGGCACTATACGTCTTTGAATCACCTCTCAGACATAAATGCAGATTTTCTCACGATGTATTTCCATTCACCATAAAGCACATAGTGCACATAAGTTTTTAAAAAAACTCATCGGTAGAGGCCCTGGGATTCGAACTTACGTCACATGCGTAGCAGGCGACTGCTCAACGACCAACATGGCTTATGGCGTTGTGGGTACTAATTATTTTTGATTGCTTAGGTACAAAAGTGACTAGAATGTATGACTTAATATTATTATCTTAAAGCAAAGACTAGACTAGACTAGACTTTTATACGTATTCGTTTTGGTTATGAATCAATTCCTATACTTATTATATAATCATAATTGAATAATCGCTCTATATAAATTATCCCTATTATACATAGTTGCTATTTACAATAAGCTCAGCAAATTACACAACTGTCTCAAAATCGGGATATATTTTAATCCCATATCTGCAGTTACCAGTTTTCTAGCTACTAACTTTCAAAATTGTAGTTCGTGTGTGAAATGTACTTGAAATCTAACTGCATGCATACATGCAAACCTTTTTAACAAGGTTTTTGAATTAAAGATGGATCATCGAGCTTTGGTAGTTTTTATTTTTGATCTTTACTCAATATGTAACTAAGCTAGTTCGATTTACCACTCGAAACCTCCTATATATTAAATTTAATGACCATTTTTGGAGCGTTATATACTCTTTGGAGCCATATATAATATTATTGGAATTGCTCGTTTAAAGGTAAAGATACCTTTTTTATTAGGTTCTTTACAAATTTCTTTCAACCGGTACATGTACATTTTTGAATATGATTTTTGGAACAGCTTGCGGCTTTAGTAAGGTTGTGAATTTAAGGGTACTTGCAAAAATGATTACGTAATTTTTTTCATTACAAAATTTACAAAAACTGCGGTGTCTTTTGATAGCGGTCTTTCCATCCGTTGTCTCGTAAGGAGTTGCCCCTGGTCACCCGCCCGTACTGGATGCTGGGGGGGTTCCTCCCTAGTTGGTTGTTGCTGCTCCGGAACGTGACCGTGGTGCACGTACGCATGCTAGACGTGTTGGACTTTTGACGTAACCCTTGCATCTGGAAATGGATCGCCTATAATATAAATCATGGTTATTACGGTTCACCATAACAGAAATATTCATGAAATTTGATCTAAAACTGACGTAAGCACAATTTTTGTACATTCTTAAAATGTTTTGGAAAAATAAGAATACAGTGGGATTCGTAGCTTCAACGCTTGTGATGAGGGGCTCCTGGCATAGTTGCTGTTGCGCATAAAATAGCCAGTTAATTGGATGGGTGACCGCCCGAGTTCCCTCCGCGCCTCGGAGAGCACGTTAAGCCGTCGGTCCCGGTTGACAATTTATCATCTTTGGCAGTCATTACGAGACCTAAAATAGTCTGACAAACGGTTTAACCTAGATCACAGATTTTCCTCGTGAAAGGGGTTGCAAAGTTCAGATGGCAGTCGCTTTGTATTTAATCAGGTGATCAGCCACATCGGGTTGAATCAAGTGCCGACCCTAAAAGTGTAAGGGATAAGGCCAGGGAGATGATGACTCCGATAATTTGTTGATACTCGTATTCCTAATAGGAGAAGGAAAAATTCGACATTCGAAGTAAGGACACGCTCAATTGTCAGAGCATATTCGCAGATTGCGCGGAATACTGGAGGTCGTGAGTTCAAATCCCACCTTGTCACCTTGTGTTTGAATTTTCCTAAGCATTTTAAGAATCAATAAACGCAGAAGCTTCACTGTTTCATGCAATAAATCTTAAAAAACACTTATGTTATTACAAAACAGACTAAAATAGTCCTTGGTTTAAAAGTACCCCATCTCTTTCCGTGATACCGATTTAAATAGGGATGGTCATAGTTTCAGACTGCGTTTGGTCTAGTCATCATTTAAACCATGTTTTGTAATAATAGGGTTGGCGATTTAAATGGTGTGTGCATGTGTACATGGTGAATTGCAGAAGGAAAATGAATTTACTAAGAAAAACAAATTTATCATAATATTTCTAGATTAGTGGAACTCAAGTAATATATACTTGATAAGATTTTGACTAAAATTTCAAAATGTATCTACGCTTTTTTGCTCCGCAACTACTAAACCGATATGAAAAATTCTTTCAGTAATAGATAGCTACATCATCAGCGAGTAACATAAGCTATATTTTATCCCCGTACTCCTACGGGAACGGGAACTACGCGGGTGAAACCGCAGGACGTCCGCTAGTATTTAATTCACTTATGAAACAGTAGTCTCTATGCACAAGGCCTTATACGACACGTGAAGTTATACATGAAGTTGAAGATTCAAGCTTAAGGTCATACGAGCATGCTTTTAATCAGAACCTTATTTCTTAGGGGTGAGAATTTAAATTACATTGGAATAACAAGAGCGAAGAGAGGTTGTAATCGATGATTTATGGAAACATCCATTTGTAAACTTACATGGAAATGAGTACTAGAGTGATTGTTACCGGGGTCGTGGCAGATTAGCTTGCGAAGTGACCGACGGAAGTTGCGCGTCATCAGGCAATACACTATGGGGTTGATGGCTGAGTTGGTGTGACCTGGAAATAAATATTTTTTATTTAATTAGGTACTGTGACGGCTTACCGCCACACCAAAGTATTACTTTCTGGCTAGTCTTTGAGTACCCCGATCCTGAGGCCCAGGGTCCGGAGTACGTACATACATACATATACTCACGCCTATATTCCCCTAAGGGGTAGGCAGAGGTGTTGTAATAACTACACCCACATTTCACCGAATATGATTGAGTGCCAACGTGACAGATGGTGAGTCCATCGCCGTCTCAGGCACTATACAAGCACATACGTCTTTGAATTACTTCTCAGACATGCAGGTTTCCTCACCGTAAATCACGTTCAATAGAATGCAGATTACGTTTTTCTGTAAAATAAAAGAACGACTACAAACGAATTAAGATTTATTTTGAAAACTCGCCATCGCAAATATGATTATACCTACGGTAATTTGTATCGCAACCTAATTATCTTCGTAAATATGTATCTAGCAAGTAATATGATACTATTTCGTCTAGACAAATTCAATTAGGTACTAATAACATAAGGGTAGGGTACACATTGGCGTAATCAATACTTAATTGATGTGTTGGTCGCATGATTATAACTTACTAGCGGACGTCACGCGGTTTCACCCGCGTAGTTCCTGTTCCCGTGGGAGTACGGGGATAAAAAATAGCCTATGTTACTCATGATGTAGCTATCCATTGCTGAAATAATTTTTCAAATCGGTTTAGTAGTTTCGGAGCCTATTCAATGCAAACAAAAAAAAAATATCAAATCTTTCCTTTTTATAATATTAGTGTAGACAATGCGACATCTAATGGAAACATTTAACATAAACATACAGTCGAATTAATTGCCTCCTTCAATTTTTTGAAGTCGGTAACAAATTTTATTTAATTCAAGCTATTCCCCGCGACTAAGTCCGCATGGAATAGTTAGACACTCAATAATATTTCAAATCACACCAGTAGTTTCTAAGATAAGCGCGATCAAACAAACAAAATCTTCATCTTTATATATTAGTATAGACTAGCTGTACTCGCGTAAAGTTTGCATGTGTGACCCGCTGTACCCTTATGATTTTATTTAATTAATATATACTCCTATCATTATTAGCTATCTTCCAGTTGAAGTGTCTGTTTGTAATTACAAAATAGCAGCATTTCACTAAATACATATTATTTATTTTGTCCCCAAAAGGTTACCCACCTTCTGGGGGAATTTATTTCTGCTATTTGATACAGAATATGTGGAATACATAATAATTAAAATGGATGAATATTTATATTAAGTATGGTACATTATTGGGGATGGTACATTTTCATTATGTGCTGTTGAATTGTTTAATTGTGCTGATGATTTGTTGTATGTAGTGGATGAAGGATTTCAATGCGGAAGGTCGAGTGAGTAGATCAGTGATGTTGTATGGATTTACTTGATGATATATGCATGTTTGTTCATGGTTATTTCTCTGTATAGTGTATTGTGGGCATTGTTCGAGGAGGTGTGTTACTGTTTGTGGAGTGGTGTTATCGCAGGGGCAGTGTTCATTGTCTGTTATTTTGAATCTGTGTAAATACTGTTTATGAAAGCCGTGTCCAGTGAGTATTTGTGTGAGTGCAAAGGTGTGTTGTGTAGCGTTTGTGAGGGTGTGTAAATGTTGTAGTGTTGGGCACCATTTGCGTAATATGGGACCTTTTGTGTTTTGTGCGTACATTTGCTCATACTTTTTTCTGCTTATTTCCTTTGAAACCTTTTTCACATAACTTAGTGGGAAGTTGGTGTTGATGCAAGCAGTGTGGCTTCCTGCGGCGCTTTTAGCTGCTATGTTTGCCGCTTCGTTTCCAGCGATACCCACATGTGCTTTGACCCATATTAAGTGAGGACTGAAGTTGTGTTTGTGTAAAGTATTGCGTATGTTTGTAGTGGTTGAGTTTGTGCTGTATGCGTTGCAAATGTCTAATAGTGCGGATTGGGAGTCTGAGAGGATTAATGCGAATGAGTGTTTATGTTTTGCAAGCCATAAACATGCGTGCTCTATTGCCATAAGCTCGGCTTGAAAGACAGTGTTAGTAGGATGCAGTTTTATTTTGTGTATAATTGTTTTGCCGTCGGGGCAGTAAGCTGCGAAGGCTGCACCTACTTGTCCGTCATGCTTACTGCCGTCCGTGTAAATGTAGTGTGTATGTGGGTGTGCTCTTAGAATGTTGTGCGTTTCTGTGGAGTCGGTTGCAGTGGTGTAAGTGAGTATTTTCCTTAAGGAAGGATGTAGTAGTTTTGAGGGGTGCGTGGGTTTGTCAAGTGTAATGTCTGTGGGTAGGTAGGTGGTGGTGCCGGTGTGTCTGGTGGTTTCAACTTCTGCGCATTCTTTAATTTTTATGTCAATAGGTGTTAGGCCTGAGAGACTTATAGCGTTGACGGTGTTGATGGTTCTGAAGCCTTTTATAATTTTTATTGCAAAGCCTCGTTGTAATGAGAGTAGTTTTCTTTGGACGTATTTGTACTTTAGCGCTGTGTGCCATACGCTTGATGCGTAACAGATTATAGGTTCGATTACCTGTCTGTATATTGTGACTATGTTATCTGAATGAATCCCCCAAGTGAATCTGGTGAGTTTGTTATATATTTTTGCAGCTTTGTTAATAGTATGAGTAATGTGTTTAGTGAATGACAGTCTGTTGTCGATGATAACTCCTAAAATTTTGAATTCCTTATTGATGGGAATGGGTGTTCCACGGATGGTGATGTCGAGTGTACGGGCTTTGTGAGTGAACGCTACCACGACAGTCTTCTGCGGGCCAAACTTCAGCTTAACGGACTCTCCCCAGCGTATGATTTTTTCTAGAGCTTCTTCAACTATGAGCTTAAGGCTATTTAGATTTTTATGACTCACTACTAAGGTGACATCATCGGCAAACGCCTGTATAAAGCAGCCGTTCGGGAGTTCAAGATCCAGAAGTTCATCGATGACCAGGTTTTGATACACGGCACGAGCGTTAAAAGCCAATTTTTTTCTCGGTCTGCCTGTCCCTGATAATTTCTGAATAGATTTTAACGGGAATTTCACTGGAAGCTGAGGTGTCAAGGAGTTTTATTAAATAAAAACAAGTGTTCCGCGAAAACGGCCACCCATTAAATTATGTCTACGCGAGTGCAACCGCGGCGCATAGCTTGTCTAATATATAAAATACTCGTGTCACGTTTGTTGCCAAAATTTGTGTCCATATCAGGTAGGGCTCAGACTCGGCCTACATCTATCTCTCCCCCTAAATGATAAGGGTGATCCACCCCTAAAAATATACGGTAATATCTAGTTTTGTAATAAACATTATAGTGTGTTGCAACCATATCCCCAGTCTGCTAACAACTCTAGCAGCTTATCGGAATTTCACCGGATCAACCAACCGGGAAATCCGGTTAGGATCCAAACAGCATATGAGCCTCGCAATCAGCTTAATTCATTAATTTAAACGGATAAGGACTATTAGTAGTTTGTTATTGAGGTTTGTCATAATAGATTCAAGCTGGGATTAACGATGTTGCGTAATCTTAGCTAAGTTCTTAATGAAGCAAATCTATTCTTTAAATAAAAATATGCTCACGCCATCCCCGAAGGGGTAAGCAGAAAACAACACCCACATTTTATCAAATATGATTAAGTGCCAATGTGATATAGGGTGAGTCCATCGCCGTCTCAAACACAATACATATGTCTTTGATTATTTGAATTACTTCTCATACATAAGAGCCGTGGTGGCTTTGAGGTTTGAGCAGTCGCCTGCTACGCAAGCGACGCAAGTTCGAATCCGAGCGGGGCCTGCACCAATGAGTTTTTCTAAAAAACTTATGAACAGTGATTTCACACCACGTGCTTTACGGTGAAGGAAAACATCGTGAGGAAACCTGCATATTTTTGAGAAGTAATTCAATGACGTATGTAAAGTGTCGAAACGGCGATGGACTCACCATCTGTCACGTTAGCACTTAATCATCTTCGGTGAAAAGTGGGTGTTGTGATTACAACACCTCTGCCTACCCCTTCGGGGAATACAGGCGTGAGCATATGTATGTATGTATGTTCTCATACATATGCAGGTGTCCTCATGATTTTTTCTTTCACCGTGAAGCATGTGTTCACCAGCATGAAATTACTACAGTTAAGTTTTTAGAAAAGCGTATTGTTTGCTTGGCTGTGACTGTGGCTTCTTTCAAATCAAATAAAATATTGATATTCAATATTTTATAATTCATATATTCTGTCAATAAGTGGAGATGTTTTGTAAATAATACAGAAAAGTTACACAATAATTGAATAAAAAAGATTAAATGTTCGTCGAATTGATATTCCCTTTGTAATCGAATCGGCGGCATAAGTCTCTATTTTTCGAAACTTTCGTAGATATTTGTAATATTTATTATAATTCATACGGATGAATAAGTAATAAGCCATTGCGTCAACTTTTTTTGGATCTGACAAAAACGTCTAACTTACCTCATAAAACATTTAAAGTCTCTAATTAATTAATTCAGTCAACGGAAGACAGAATTAAATAATTGAGTGCTCTTGTAAAGTGCGTAATTTACCGAGAAATACATCGCTGACAGAAATGTTAAGAAGACATTCTGAATAGCCGTTTTTCGATATTCAAAGAACGCTAGGAGGCAACAATTCAGATCTTATTAATATTATTTCCCCACCTTCGTTACCGCTCAAAGGAAAGTATGAATATTTCAGTAGGTGAGCCTCTATTCAAAATTTCGGAGATAGAAAAATGTAAATTCATCCAATAAAATATGTTAGTCTTTTTAGTATGAGAATGTTTTGATGAAGATAATTTTAACGCTATTACGGATAATTGTAAATTAAATCTAAACAAAGGATCCGTGGTGGCCTTGGAGTTTGAGCAGTCTGCTACGCAAGCAAAGCAAGTTCGAATCCCAGCGGGTTCTGCACCAATGAGTTTTTATTTCACACCACGTTTTTTAATATGACTAAAATGCTTTTGTCTATAGTAAGAATATTCATTTCTAAGTAGAGTCATACTGGTCCGATTAAAAAAAATCAGTATTAAATAGCCCATCTATTGAGGAAGGCTATATAACATTACGCTAGACCAATCGCAGGTTATAGTTAGCGTTATCCCACAGTAACTATAATAAATCACTAAAATAAATCATACTAAGAATGCTTACCTAACAACAACGTGTAGGGCAGTACAAGCGAGACCGACTCTCCTTCCACGGCATTCACATCTATAAGTAGTTGCAGTATGTTGTACGGCAACCAGCAGAGCGCGAACAGTACTGCCAAGAGCAGTAGGATCCACGCCACTCTCTTCCTTTCGCGAACAAGTCGTAGTCTCTGAAATAACAAACAAATTCATTATTAAATGTAACAAGACTTATAACTATGCCACAAGTCAATAGTTGCTTTGAAGTAAATAGGTGTGAGACACAGACAGACTAAAACCTAAGCGAGATAAGGATTCTGCCTTTTTTGGAGTATAACCCTAAAATACCTCGAAATATCTATCTCATATATAAGAGAACCGATTTAGCTGAAAATTGGTTCAAAAGGTAGGTAACCTAAAACCAGGAGAAGGACATAGGATCGATCCCGATCAATACATACAGATAAATAAAAATGAAGTGTCTGTTTGTAATTTCAAATTACCAACTTTTCAATTAATGCATAATGAAAGTATGTAAGGTACAAACATAAAAATCTATTTTAACATTCTCTGTCTGTCTGTCTGTCTGTTTCTTCCGGGTAAACTCTGAAACGTCTGGACCGATTTCTACGGGACTTTCACTAACAGGTAGTTGATGTTACGAGGAGTACCTTAGGATTTTTTTTTAATTTATCGATCCGTGAAATATCCACCCATAAAATTATGTTTACGCGGGTGAAACCGCGAGGCACAGATAGTATTTCATCAAGTCACTGTATATAACCCTATTCCATGAATAGGATCATAATTAGATCATACATCTAGTTCATGTTATAACATAAGTCGCGTGTCACACTGATACTAAACACCTTACCATTTTAAGAATTAAGAAACAAAACATTAGTGCAAAAATAATAATGATCTCCTACCGAATTTCGGTTACGGCGGCTAATCTCAACGAGGATCAGCCATGTGCGCAGGAGATATTATAGTACACAAGTGTGTGTGCAAACACAGGTGCACTCTTTATTCCCTCACTCTCATAGTCCGATGGGAGGAAATCCGACACGACCGGAGAGAGATCAGGCGTAGGACCAACGGTGCAACGTGTGCTCCGAGGCACGGGGGTGGAAACACCGCCAACTTCCAAACTCCGGGCGTTTGAGTGTGAATTTCTTGACAGAATATACATTTTTTTGACCCGACCCGGGAATCAAACCCGGGACCTCGTGATCCGCAGGCGAACATACTAACCACTAGACTAACGAGGCAGTTAAGCATTAGTACATAAATATCATGAAGCATAAACAGTTCTACTCGTGGAGTAACCTACACATAAAGGCTATTTTTAGTTGCTTCGTGTACTATTCATGGCACATTGCGTAAGAACGGGAATTGTCCAAACTTGGGTAACGTTTGCTTAGCGGTTAAAGGTTGACGGGTCGCTCACTGCCCCTCTAAAATGGTCGAGGAGGGCGATGGCTGGCTTTCTCATCATACTTGTGAACAGGTGTTGTTTGTGGAGGCTAGTAATCTAAAACTACATAATTATACGTAATTTACTTTTAGTTTTAAAATTTTTTAATTTAATTTTGTGCACTGGAACTGTGTCTATGTGCTGATATATTTTTTAAGATTTATATTGTATTACTCAAAATTGTTAAGTTACTTTTTTTTAAAGAGTAATTACTGAGTTTCTTGCCAGGTTCTTCTCAGTAAAAGCAACCTTCCGAACCTGGCGGTATAATCCTGTGTAATATTGTCGTTCCGTCGTCAAATCGTCAGAGTACTTTGGTAAAAGTATAATCAAATAAAGATATTTTGTATTTGAATTAAACTAAGTTGTTCATTCGTTACGACACAAACGCCTATGTGCAATATAGTTCGGGAATTTTTCATTATAATAATAATGTGGATTAGTAGTTACCGACACTGCTCCTCCTTAAAAATGTTTGGGAGAAAAGTTTCTTGTGTGTATATTTTCTGGTTTTATCTCTGAATACATGTATTCAAACTCAAACTCATAAATATCCTTATTCGATTATACTTTTAACAAAGTACTTTCAAATCGTCTGAATGACACAATTATACATGGTACCGCCAGGTTCAGAAGGTTGCTTTTACTAAGAAGAATCTCGCCAGAAATTCAGTAATTGCTTTTTTCAAAAATATTACACAATTTGAAATATACAAAATAAATCACTTAAGAAATGTAAGCCCATGGACACAGTTCCAATGCACAAAATATGTCGATAAAAATGTACATGATTTTCGGTTTCTGAAAATGACTAGGTGATTTTTGCTAAAAAAAATAACCGACTTCCAAGACTGAAAAACTTTGAAGTTTGATGTCAGACATAGTTAAACTTAGTAGTTGAATACATACAATAACTTTTATAGAATTTTGTGAAGTATCGTAGACGAACTTTGAAGAATTAATTTTCTGTCAATATTCGATTAAGGATTATTGAATTATTTAAGACTGTTGAATAATTCACAACAATTGGTTTGGAATACATATGCTCACGCTTGTATTCTCCGAAGGTGTAGTCAGAGGTGTTGTAATCACAACACCCACTTTTCACCGAAGTTGTTTAAGTGCCAACGTGACAATGGTGAATCTATTGCCGCCTTAGGCGTTACGCATACGTCTTTGAATTACTCTTTAGACATATGTAGGTTTCAAAGAATGTGGTGTGCAATCATCAGTACGTATTTGTGTGAAGGGCCGATGTCTTTCAACTGCGTGTATTAGTGTAATGGAAAACATCGTAAATATGTACAATTAGATGCAATAAACAACCAAATACATAACTTATTACATCGCTAATAAATTTCAAAAGCTCAAAATTTTTAGTTTAGGAATTTTTTTCTGTTGATTTAATGGCTCATATCCACGCAGGGTACTTCATTCACCACCGCATAATAAGTATAGGTAACGCCAGCTGAGGTTTTTGCCAGGTTCTTTCTTTTATTTATTTAATGGCGATGAGCTTAAGTAAAACTATTCCGTCAATGTCAAGTGATTGTTGAGAAAAATATCTTGTTAATTGTTAAAAATATGTGGAGGAACCCATTGGATTCCTCGCGCCCCTTACTTAGCTATATTCACTCATTGAAAATCCTTGCAAATTGTTAAAAATATGTGGAGGAACCCATTGGATTCCTCGCTGTCGAAACCATTTCAACAAAAATATTCTTGAATTAAATTAGTGCAAAAAGCAGCTGACATCAAGAATATTTTATTGACAACTCACTGTAACTTTTCAGTTATATAAAAACAAATAAAAACCATAAATAATTCCAAAATAGTATCCATCAGGTTCTTATCAGTAAAATAAACCTTCCGAACCTTGCGGTACCATGTATAATAATCCTGAGAAATCGTGTCGTTCTGACGATTTGAAAATATGTTATTAAAAGTCTAATCAAATAAATATAAGAGCCGTGGTGGCCTTGAAGTTTGAGCAGTCGCCTGCTACGCAAGCGACGCAAGTTCAAATCCCAGCGGGGCCTGTACCAATGAGTTTTCTAAAAAACTTATGTACAGTGATTTCACACCACGTGCTGTACGGTGAAGGAAAACATCGTGAGGAAACCTGCATATTACTGAGAAGTAATTCAATGACGTATGTAAAGTGTCTGAGACGGCGATGGACACACCATCTGTCACGTTGGCAATTAATCATCTTCGGTGAAAAGTGGGTGTTGTGATTATAACACCTCTGCCTACCCCTTTGGAGAATACAGGCGTGAGCATATGTCAAATAAATGTTTTGAATTTGAAGTAGCCCTTCCAAGGCCCTTTTGGAAAGGCGTGACCTTACACTGTTGCTACGCTAGTGGTATAAAGTGAAACAATCTACACATTGATCGTAACGTTGTTATAAAGAAGTAATTCATGGGTCGTAAAACGACTAATAACTTTTTTCTATTGTCCGACCCACCGACGAATCCACGGCCGGTAATACAATGTAACTCATGAACATTCTGCGGAATTAATGGTCCGTGCTCTATTTTTGTTTACGACCTTTCAATGGGATCTCCTGTGCAACATTATTTATTTGAATTATTTTATTTTTATCATTTTAATCTCCTTACAAACTGTTTTCCATATATTTTTGGAAATCGCTTTAATAGATCGCCCGGTAAGTTTGGATTCATCATTTTGACAGTAAATATTTTATTAGTTTTGATTACAATGAGACTATTTATATATACTTTTTATATATATTTATAGTAAAGTCTAGGTTGTGTTATGTCTATGTAGTAATCAAATGCGGCGTGGTAATTCAATTCTACTTAAATTAAAATACTATATACATAAAACGTAAAAATCTATTTTTTCCTTAAGTCGTTCCGACAGCTTGTGTCAGAACTCCCTTTTACAACCTTTATGAAAAAAGAAGCATTTCAGTAAAAGAGGTGCGTTACCGCTACATCTACAAAATTTGGAGTGGAGCCCCTATCGTTCTGCACTACCGTCCAGATACCACAGAATAAATGTAAGCTTAGTCGCTACAAGCAGTAAGAAATCGATCGAAATAACACACTCATATAGATCTACGAGATAATAAGCGGCATCGGCGTAGGGGTAGGGATGTCACGGCTGATCGCGTATATGTCATTTACTAATATTTTCTTAACTTCAAATCAACAAATTGACATTACTTTGACAGTAATAAAGGAGTAAATTTCAAAAACATTAAGGTTGACGAACCTTAATTTCCAAAAAGCGGTCTACATTCCATACTGCTTAAGAAGCTAATATTTATGCCATAGCCATAGAAATGAAATTCGTTCGTAACGATTCTTAGGCCTACGGTAATTCATAGCGACGATTGTGACTTTGAATGTGCAAACGAAAATAGACCTTCTAATCTTATGAGGTGCGAATGTGGTTAAAGACTTATATAGCTGACTATACAATGATGACAATGAATAGGGCTACTCATTGTTATAATGATAATAAATTTGATATTTTCATCAATTTCACCTTTTTAATTTGGGGTGATAATCCTAAACGTGGAACGACACGGCTCTATTGTGTATTGTGTTCGTACAATACGGTTCCCAGAGCCTCATTAGAAGGCGTTTTGCAGAACAAGATCAGGGGGGCAACTATGATGGTTTACCTTTACGGTACCAAAATGAAATGTCAAAGCTCTTACGACGCTTTACATACACCGATGATAGTAGGCCCCCATAGAAAAACCTTTGAACGAAAGGTCGTGCGATCGCAGTGTGTGTCCAAATGGTATAAAACCGTAGTTCGATTAGGCATGAACTCAAAAAATCGAAACTAAACGTTTACTCGACGAATTTGAGTTACATTACATTAGTCATTACGTTTCAAATTCAAATTTAAAAATATCTTTATTTGATTCGGCTTTTAACGGTACTTTCAAATCTTCAGAACGACACGATTACACAGTATTATACTTTGCTTGGATTGCTACCGCCAAGTTCGGAAGGTTGCTTTTACCGAGAAGAACCTGGCAAGAAAATCAGTAATTACTCTTTTCAAAAAATATTTTTATTAATTGATAAATAAATGAGTAATCCTTACTAATATTGTAAATGCGAAAGTAACTCTGTCTGTCTGTTACGCTTTCCCGCTTAAACCTCTCAACCGATTTTGATCAAATTTGGCCCAGCCAATCTTTAGACCCTGAGAAAGGACATACCTTTTATTGCGAAAAAAATAATATATAAACTAAATCTACGCGGGTGAAACCGCGGGACACAGCTAGTACAATATAAATAATAAATATATATAGTTTGGTATCTTAAACTACTCTGGTAATGTACGTTCTAGATAAAAAAAGGTGTGGTACGTACCTGCTGGCTATTCGCGCTTCCTTCAGTCTGGTCGAAGGGTGGCAGCACTGAGCACAGTCTCCTGCCCATCAAGGAGTACGATATCACGACAATGCATCCTGAAAAACGTCACCATTCTCTTAATATTCTGTATTCCCCGAAGGGGTAGGCAGAGGTGTTGTAACAACAACACCCACATATCACCGAATATTATTAAGTGCCAACGTGATAGATGGTGAGTTTATCGCCATGTCCGGCACTATATATACGTCTTTGAATTACTACTCAGACACGGTATGGTGGGATACTGTAAGTTGGAATTAAGGAGGGAACGTGCACTGGCTACCTATTTACTTCAGGTGATGCGGGGTAAGGTTCACAATCCAGCCGTGTTGGCAGAGCTACGCCTGTGTGTGCCGCAAGCTTTAATGGAGAGGCGACGGAAGTCACCGTTGTTGGATGTCCCTCGTGCGCGCACCAATATATTGAAATGCACGCCTATAACGCGGGCGCTGCGTACACTCAATGCGGTCGCATCGCGGGTGGACTTGTTTTCGGGCTCATTGAACGACTTCACATGGGCCACAATATTGTATTTAGGTGTAGGATAAGATTATATTAGAATTAAGCAAAAATTCATATTATTGTGTGTATTCCATCGAATTAGGTTTAAATGTCTGTAATGTCATGGATCGGTACAGTTGATATGGGTAGGAGTGAAATGCTAGTGGAATGTGTCCGGGGCGAAGCTGACAGGAGCAAACTTGCCCTGAGGGGGCTAGTTTTGTCTGATACCGGTACGTGCAATTTAGTATTAGCAAGCCCCAGCTCGTTGGAGGCCAGAATGTTGTATGCCATGGTGCAAAGGGTGATCAAACGTAGACTTTGACCATGTTTTACTAGAATAGACTTATGTTTATTTTTGTTAAGAGTTACGAAGATAGTTGTTATTTTTTTGTGTTACCAATAAGAGTGGCGTGCACTCTGTGCAAAAACTCCTTTTTATAGTTCAGATTAAAAAAAAAATATCTGTAATGATGGTGTATAAATGGTAAATGAATAAATCTAATAAATAAATAAATATGCACGTTTCTTCACGATGTTTTTCTTCACCGTAAAGCTCGTGGTGTGAAATTATTCCACGGCTCATTTATTTGTTTGAATATACATTTTGAACGGCATTATAACAAAAGCGCGTATAGCTCGCCTTCAGTCTATTAGTACGTGGAAATCTCTGATTGCAATGGATAAGATGCGATCTTTACATGCCATCTGTCACGTTGGCACCAAATTTCTTTTGACAGAAAGTAGGTGCCAAATCACCTTTGCCTAACTTCCAGAGATAGTAGGTGTGTGTTGATATGCTAGATAGATTAGTATATACATTAATATTCCTAATGGATCACTCAGTAATAATGTGTGGAGGGTACACTGTATAAATTATTATTTCAATATTATGTTCATTTATCACGTTATCATTATAGTCATCAATCAATTTACCCGCCCACGTGGTTTACAAAGACTTGCTGGCTGGAGAATTGTAGGGTCTAGTGTGTTATAGTGACCACATTTTTTGAGAACATACATACATATGCTCACGCCTGTATTTCCCGAAGGGGTAGACAGAGGTGTAATAACAACACCCACTTTTCAACGTGACAGATGGTGAGTCTACCGCCATCGCAGGAACTATATTTTGAGATTCGAACTTTCAAACGGCTATTTTTTAAGTTTATATGTGCCTTAACTAAATAAATTATTTTCATTTTATTACTGAGAATAACATAACAAAAAGTCAGAAAAAAATTTACAACAATTTACCGCAAGCAATAAGAAATGAACATAATTATCATAAATATATTAAACTAATTAAAACACTTTTATTGAAAAATATTATTACTCAATAAAATAATGTTTTAATGATAGGTTCAAATAATATTATAAAGTAAAAGCAAATTTATTATTTGATTATTAATAGAAGATATCAAACTATAATAAGTAGCAGAATAATATAAGATACTAGCTGTGCCCGGCAAACGTTGTATTGCCATATATTTTATGGGGTGGACTACCCCTAACATTTAGGGGGATGAAAAATAGATGTTGGCCGATTCTCATAGATACCGCATAAGCACAAAAAATTTCATCAAAATCGGTCAAGCCGTTTCGGAGGAGTATGGCAACGAAAACTGTGACACGAGAATTTTATATATTAGATTTTTACTGTGATAATTGGTAAACTTAACTACTACTAAGCAAAAACAATAAACATGCAAGTTCATAATTTAATAGATAGATATGTATATAGAAATAATAATAGTGCCTCTCCAATTGCTGTGCCCTAACAGGGTTGTTACTTATAAGTTATACGTAAGCATTATAATTAAGTTTATATATCTATGTGAGTTAATGTAACCAACTTGTGCAATAAACATATGGCTATGAATATGGATATCCAATTGTATATGCAGTTTCTTAAGGCACGTGGTATTTATTATACACTAGGTGTGCCCGCCGAATCCACCTGATTAGACTAAATTCCATGGGTGGCCATTGGTCTTAGCGTGATAATATAGAGCCTATAACATGCCTCGATAAATGGGCTATCTAACACCGAAATATTTTTTCAAATCAGGCTAGTAATTCCTGAGATAAGCGAGTTCTAGAAACTAACATTTCAGCTTTATTTATTAGAGTATAGAAATATATATATCAACATAATTTTCAACGGTTTCTTTCATTATTTCTGAAGCTCTTATAAATAAAAAACATACATACATACATATGCTCACGCCTGTATTCCCCGAAGGGGTAGGCAGAGGTGTTGTTATCACAACACACACTTTTCATGAAACTTGATTAAGTGCCATCGCCGTCTCAGACACATTACAATGAATTACTTCTCAAACATATGCAGGTTTCCTCACGATGTTTTCCTTCACCGTAAAGCCCGTGGTGTGAAATCACTTTTCATAAGTTTTATAGAAAAACTCATTGGTACAGGCCCCGCTAGGATTCGAACTTGCGTCGCTTGCGTAGCAGACGACTGCTCAAACCTCAAGGCCACCACGGCACGGTAAATAAAAAAGTATGTACTTAACCAGGAAATACGATTTCCTGAGGTAACTTTTCTTTAATGTTTATCTCAAATTCACCGACTGTTTCATCTTAATCGGATGCTGATAAGCAATAATGTGTCAACCCACAAAAAGTCAAATTCAAAGGTTTTGATATATTTTGATAATGCATCACGTATTTAACATTCTAAAAAAGTGTTTCAAGTCATCTGAAACATAAAAGTACGTAAAAAATGGATTTATGTCATAAAACAAATCTTAAATCACGTATACAATCATCTTAAGACGCCATTTTCTCAAAACCAAGTTTATGCGGGTTGACACATTATTGCTTATCTGCATCCAATTAATACGCTCGTTTTCCTTATTAGAAGCATGGGGGATAAATCTCAACTGAGATTAGACACATTGTTTGTTCTGTATGCCTACATTTTCATCAAGTTGGTAGAATTGATTTGAAACCAGTTGTCACCATCTGTCACGTTGGCACTTAATCATCTTCGGTTAAAAGTGGGTGTTGTTATTACAATACCTCTGCCTACTCCTTCGGGGAATACAGGCGTGAGCATATGTATGTCTATCATTATCTACCTCGTTAATCTTGCTTCTACAGCCTGCAGCTATGTTATTTAATAGAGTTTATTGTAGTTATATCACAGTACAAATAAAAGAATTACAACCAGTAAGGAATCTAGGCGTATTTTTTGATATAAGAGAGTTTACTCCATTGAGCGCGAGTTTTGTCGTTTACTATAATGTAATATTATCCTACTGCTTATAGATGTGCACGTCTGTGTGAGTGATTTTGAGTGTTTCTTCCTAAATTCCTTATTGCTTGTAAAGCTATTATGGTTGTGTGTAGGCGTTAGCAACACCATTTACGTGTATTTTCTCAGTAACAACATTTCTTCCACTGACTAGATTCCGCACAGGGTTGGGCAGATAATACAAAATATATTTATTTTCCATCTATAAGTAAAATTTAATTCTCTGTTTGTAATTCCAAAATAACAGCTTTTCACTAAACGCATACAAAAATAAATACGCCACTGACATAAAATAAAAAAAACTGTCTGTTTGTCAGTCTGTTTGCTCCGGCTAATCTCCAAAACGGTAAAACCGATTTCAACGGGACTTTTATTGGCAGATAGCTAATGTTACAAAGGGTAACCTCGGATACTTTTATAAAAAAGGTTCCCCGGGAATTAAATTAATGCTACGCAGGTGATAGCGGTGGGCACAGCAAGTCAAAAATAATAATATCATAATATTTGCTGGTAAACTTATAGACAAGCCGTGGTGGCCTTGGGGTTAGAGCAGTTGCCTGCTACGCAATCGACGCAAGTTCGAATCCCAGCGGGGCCTGTACCAATAAGTTTTTCTAACGTGCTTTACGGTGAAGGAAAACATCTTGAGGAAACCTGCATATGTCTGAGAAGTAATTCAAAGACTGTATGGTGCCTGAGACGGCGATGGACTCACCCTCTGTCACGTGTCAGATTGGCACTTGATCATATTCGGTGAAATGTGGGTGTTGTTACAACACCTCTGTTTACCCCTTCGGGGACCCTTCTGGGATGGCGTGAGCATATATATATTACTTTTTAACTTTATATCTTAATTGATAATGCAATTAAACGAGACAAGTCGCTTTGCTATACAAAGTTTGGCTATTAAAAACTGTTCTAATGAATATTTATATGCCTGGTATCTATACATCTATACGTCTAAATTTATACATGTGTATCTATATCTTTTGATATAATTAAAAATGAAGTGTGTTTGAAATTCCACATAAACAGCTTTTCACTAAATGCGTATGAAAGTATGTACGATACATAGACAAAAACATGAATTTTTAATCAAAAAAATATATATCGGTCCGCCTGTCGCGGGATAACGGGACTTAAACGGATCTTTCACTGGAAGATAGCTGATGTTTCAAGGAATAACCTACAAATAAATGATTTTTTTAATAAAAGTAATTAAAGAAAACATGGTGGCCTCGGGGTTAGAGCAGTCGCCTGCTACGCAAGCGGCGCATGTTCGAATCCCAGCGGGGCCTGTACCAATGAGTTTTTCTAAAAAACTTACGTACAGTGATTTCACACCACGTGCTTTATGGTGAAGGAAAACATCGTGAGGAAACCTGCATATGTCTGAGAAGTAATTAAAGACGTATGTATAGTGCCTGAGACGGCTATAGACTCACCATCTGTCACGTTGGCACTTAATCAAATTCGGTGAAAAGTGGGTGTTGTGATTATAACATCTCAGCCTACCCCTTCGGGGAATACAGGCGTGAGCGTATGTATGTATGTAAAGAAAACATAAGGGGGCCACCCATGAAATTAAGTAAACCGCAGGACAATCACAATAGATTTATGAAAGTAAGGCTTGAAGATAGAGCCTACTCACCACGGCAAACAATCACTAATTAAGGACCGAGAGTACCAACCCAAACAATACCCAACGCTTCGGGGAATCGAACACACACATAATGTATTTAAATATTTACTCACCCGGCACGGCGTACACCAGAATGAAACTGAACGTTCCGAATAATTCCTTCTTAATCGAGTTAGGCCATTTCTCCGTACAGAATTCAATACTTCGCTCCACCAATACCTGGAAAGAATATATGTAGTTTTAATAGTGTATTACATACAACTATACAAGATGTCGGGGAAAATAAGACAGCTGTTAAAATATGTGATAGGGTATAATTTTAGGAAGCAAATAAAATTATTATGACAAAATTGTCGTTGACCATATAAAGACCTTATTTTCACATAAAAATCAAAAGTAACGTAGAGTTATTCACGTACAACTATATTTTTATTTTATTTTTTCCCACTAATAGTTCGTGAAATAATTCCATAAAGCCATTTTTCGGAACCATTAACCTTCTCCTTAATTGAACAAGTTTAATCACCTCGTACGTACTGTAGGTAAACACGGCCGCGCGTTCATTCATATTTTACGACTTCTACGTAGTGATATATTAATAAAAACCCTACAATTTCCAGAAGACAACCGTTCCTTTTTCTCCGACATCCTGTATAAGTAGGCATTCGTTGATCATAATATGAATTGCATCTAAGTGACCATTTTGTCATTTCGATGATGAATCATATTCGGATCACATTATGATTATCCTAAAGTGGCCTTTTTAGACCTACAGGACTGAGCATATTATTCGTATATTTTAGTTTATAGAATAAAAATAAATTGTCGAATATATATCCGCGCATCGAATCGGCTTTGCTCTTATTTATTAACCGACGAAAAAAAGCAGGACGCTCTCAAGCCGACCCGTATGTGTGTGCATATTAATGATAAGTTTATGTATGAAAGTGTAAAAAGCATCAGTAATGCAGTACCGACCGACACAAATCTGTTGATATTATTTTGGGATCGTGCCAAGACAGCATTGCCACACTAAATAGCAATGCAAATTTATAAGTGAGGAATTTCCCGACCCGCCTGTCACGGGAGGCTTTTACTAGACTACGTGAAATGTCGTAAGAAGGCTTCAACAATTTGCAATAATGTTGCCTTATATTTTATACTAGCTGTGCCTTGCGGTTTCACCCGCATAGACTTAATTTAATGGGTAGCCCGCGAAACACATATTTCTTTTTAAATTAATGTAGCCTATGTTCTATAATGTAATATTAGCTATCGGCCAGTGAAAGTCAGTGAAAAACAGACAGGCAGATAGAGGGAGAAAATTAAAAAAAAATTGGTTTAACAATATCATTACCGTGTACACTTAGTGAAAGGCTCTTATTTTGGAATTACAAACAGACACTTCAAATTTACTGATCTGTGTAGATTTCATTAATGTTACGATGAAAATTTTGAAAAATATTTTTTTAAACGTGTAATTGTTTATTTTCCTGCCGGGCATTCTCCGCGAGCGTAATCTCCCGAACCATTAATAATCATGTCATTGTAAAGATTTGATAGTAATTTGTCAAAGTGTAATCTACAAATATATTTTCAAATATTAATTTTTAATATACTTCCTTCATTCGAAACTGGGTAAAAATATAGTTTTAAAATTGTATCGAGCTGTTCTTGTGTTGAGTGTTCAATTCAAAATAAAACCAATAATAATCTTCACGAGCATATTCTCTCAAATTGGACAGCAAAACCAACTTAAATAACAGCGTATAAAGTCATTGAGACCCAATAAAGCCCTTATTACAATATCTTAAGGTAGAGAATCACGGATCATCAAACTCCGCCAGCACTGGGTTTTGGTATTCTAAGCCTATTCATAAAAGCTATGAATATCAATTCATTATTCAATCCCATATTAATTTTAGTCTCCCTAATACAGGAACTTTAGAGACTTCTTTTGTATTTTCTTATTAATTAATTGGTTGAAAATAATTGATTTAACAATGTACAAATTTTGAACAATTTAAAAAAAAAGTTCAAACATTATCACACAGTGCCATCGAGTCCCAAATTACTATGGGTACTAGACCAATGGCTCGTTTTGCATTTTATATTTATAAATATATATCATGCAAAGATAACCCATCGCGAAATTCACTTCAGCCATCACAAGAGAGCCAATTAACTTGTCGCAAGATAATCGATTTGCAGCAAACTTGTTTAGCAACATGTTTGCTCGCCTTTAAATTAGTAGTTCAAGGTCTTAGACGAAGGTAAAGGCACAGTACACAATTGATATTACTACAAGCAGTACGGAGTAAGAACAAATCATTCGATATGATACACACAAACGCGCGCATCTGATCCATTCGGAAAAAAACCGCGCTTGTCCTACGTCAGTAAAAGCGTCAGTAACTAGTAAAGGATGTCTCATCGTGGCCGATCGCGTATTCGTAATTTACCTGTTTTACGGATATCGCTTACGCTTACGCTTCGACGTAAACGTATATTTGTATAGGATCGAAACACGCCGTCTGTCGGCCTAAAGATGACACTATTGTGAGCCCATACAAATCTGCGTTTACGTCGACGCGATGACTTGTGACGGCGATTGTAAGATAGCTCGCACTTTGTACTTTAAATCGACAAACCAACAATACTTTGACATAAGATAAAAAAATATAGTGACACTAGGCATGACCTTCACACATAATGGAACGTTAATATTACAAAGATATGGTTTGAATTTCATACTGCTCAGTAAGCGTATATGTATACTGTGGTAAAGGTCCTCAAAGGTGTGTCATATACACTCCCTCAATTTACTTCATTAGCGTTAGTAAAGAAGCTTTATAACGATCCTTGTTTTAATGAGACAACAAAATAATGCGGTCTATACCATAAACCAGATATCTCTATCAATTCCGACCTGAATCACAGTACGTCTCTCTTACAAAAAAAACTGGCGTGAGTCATGAGATCTCAGCCGTAGTAGCCTTGGGGTTTGAGCAGTCGCTGCTAGGCAAGCGACGCAAGTTCGAATCCCAGCGGGGCCTGTACCAATGAGTTTTTCTAAAAACTTATGTGCAGTGATTACACACCACGTACTTTACGATGATGGAGACCTACATATTATGTCTGAGAAATAATACAACGTATATATATAGTTCTCACAATCACACAATATATAACTAACGTAATATTGGGATATTTCTTGATTAATTTCGTACCTACCCCAAGTATATGTATTGGCGTTGCTCGAAATGTGATGATACTTTTTCGGGGGCAGGTTGCGGTTGAATTCCAAACATAGCGGATCAATATATTTTCACCAATTACACAAAGATAGATAGTTTTTATTGTTAATCCTACGCGGGTAAAACAATAGTAGATAGGCACAACTAGTATTTTATAGCTGTGCGGTTTAATATGGATATGGGTTAATGAGTTTCATACCGTGCTGCCGAAAACCTTTGTGGTTTAGCTAAAGCGAAAAAATATACCGCCAGTAATTTAAGTATGCAAATTCTAGTGTTATGCAAAATTCTCAATAAGTCAAGTGCATTGGCTTGGCATCTACTTCGTGGTGGGAATACGACTATGTACTGGAATCTCGCTAATAAAATACTTACTATGCATTCAACGTGTTTGTTTATACGTGAGTCATCTATATACGAATATTATGAATACGAATTTGTTGCTGTCGGTCTGTTACCTTTTTACGGCCAACCGTTGAATCGATTTGACTGATATTTGATATGGATATAAGCTTAGACTCAACGAACAGACATTAGATATCAAAACATTTACATCTAAGTGCATTATATAGTGAAAACTAGTATTCCTTTATATGAGATAAGCAGATTTGATTAAGAATAATATACATAAAACTATATTTTAAATCGATCCGTATCTACAGAAATAGAATTATAAAAGCGATGCATTTATAAATTTCCATTAATATTACCGTCATAATCAAATAACTTAATATCCGCCTGGTAATAGGATTCGATTGAAATTTTGTAGCGGACGGCGGTAATATTTGTCACAGCTGATAAGCTTATTACGATATCATACCGACCATCATCATCATTCTATTCCATTCAAATTTAAAGCTCAAATTCAATTATTTCATTAGACATCTTACAAAGTACTTTCAAATCGACACAAAAAATACATTATAAAGGATTATAAATTATAAAGTGGTAACCCACAGGGCTCGGAAGGTTGCTTTTGTTGCGAGGAACCCGGCAAGAAACTCAACGATTCCTCTTTTCGAAATTGTTTTACAATGTGTAATACAACATACATTATTGGGGTCCGCACTTGATTCAATCCGATGTGGTTGATCACCTGATTTTTATACGAAGCGATTACCATCAAAACTGACTATTAGCTACATCACAATAAACTTGGTTGAAGCTGTGCCAAGTGGTCTTAATAATCGCAAGCGATTTAACTTCAAACCAAAGCCTGAGACTTATTTATCCAAATGTCAACGATTTTTTAAATTTCATACATTCAAAAAAAACGCTCAAGCACTCCCACAAAGGTCCCCGAAGGGGTAAGCAGAGGTGTTGTAACAACAACACCCACATTTGATACGATTAAGTGCCAACGTGACAGATGGTGAGTCCATCGCTGTCTCAGGCACTATACATACGTCTTTGAATTACTTCTCAGAAATATGCAGGTTTCCTAACGTTGTTTTTCTTCACCGTAAAGCACGTGGTGCAAAATCACTGCACATAAGTTTTTAGAAGCTCATTGGTACAAGCCTCGCTGGGTTTTGAACTTGCATCACTTGCGTAGCAGGCGACTGCTCAAACCACGAGGCCACCACGGCCTTTTTCGTGCAATTATTTAGAAAAATGTAAAGCTTACCCGTAAGATGTTAAAAACATTTCTTTATGAAATTTCACCGTATTCCGACCACTCGATCGACCAAATTTTCCCACAAGACGAGTTCCTTGTACTAAACGGAGTGTAAAGTAGAACGCGTGTCCGTGACAGCCAAGACAAGCCTTGTGAGGCTCTGTATAAAGCCAATTGCTTGCCTAGATTAGAACAACAAAAAATACTAAGCTATTGTTTTCCTTCCTTTGCTTAAAAAACAAAAAATCTAGATTGACGCTCGGAGATCATGAAGTTTTTTGAAGTACATTTCGAGATTTTTTCTGTAACCGCAGGGTAATCTACATTTATACTAATACTAGCTGTGACCCTCGGTTTTACCCGCGTAGAGTTAATTTCATGGGACACCCGCGGGACCCTGTTTTTTTTTAAATTAAATGTTGCTTAAGTCACTCCTTGTAATATTAGCTATCTGCCAGTGAAAGTTAAAAACGTTTCAACTGTTTCGGATTAGCTGGAACAAACAGACAGACAGATATTTTGGTAAATTGTTTTTATGCATGAGTTCCGTATCCACTTTCATGTGCATTTAATGAAACGGTGCTAAATTGGAATTACAAACAGATTACAGGCTTAATTTTTATTTATTTGTGTAGATGTATATATTGAATCCATTACGAAATAAAGCGAGTAGTACTTCCTCCAAAATAATGCTGTAAAATACTCGGACACAATATCACACTGTAGGAATACGAATTTCCAGTAAACATAAAAATATAAAAGGTTTCCATTACAGCATTTTGGATTTTATCAAATGGAATTTAAAAATTTTGCTACATATACTAAAACACAAACAATTCAACAATATAAGTACATTGTGTTTACTAAAAAGTACCTCCACGAACACAAGTGAAAAAATAACTTTTACCGCACTGAAACCTCTTCCGTGACTATCCTTCAAGCTTTGTAGCAATATCTTTAAAAAGAGCCGTGGTGACGTAAGTGACGCAAATTCGAATCCCAGCGGGGCCTGTACAGGTCATCACACGTGCTTTACGGTGAAGGAGACCTGCATATGTCTTAGAAGTATTTCAAACACGTATGTATAGTGCCTGCGACCATCAGTCACGTTGGCACTTAATCATCTTCGGTGAAAAGTGGGTGATGTTATTACAACACCTCCAATCCCTTCGGGGAATACAGGCGTGAGCATATGTATGTATGTATTCTATCTCTAGCAACTCGCGCACTTTAGGATAATTCCCCAACTGGGTGAAGCCATTTTAAAGATAATACATACATAATACCATATATGTTTTGTAAAAAATATATTTAATCCCAATAGAGGTACATAGGTTTCTTTTAGAGTAAATCTTGACATAAAGGTAGTGGAGGCATACGAGCTGATCAAATTAGTGTCGCTCCCTCGGGTTGCGTCACAAATAATAATATAAACAGAAGGCCGGCTTGCTACATCAATTATCACACACAACCTCACACACTCAGTTTATAATCACGTACGTACAATGATATAAGATTGGGACCTCCTTGAGAGGTTACAGAAAATCACAGTTGATTAAAGCAACATTTGAGTAGTGTTTCTACGGTAGGTAAGGTTGACACTCAACAGAGCTCCATGGGGTGTGGGGGAGTGGAGGCTCGACCTAAAATTTTACCTTCCAATTGCTTATACATTAACTGTTTGCACAGTGATTCCATTACTAAGGTAATGCACAAGTAACACACCTTTGTTATATACAAAATGTCATAATACTTCCAGCCGCATTATTCTGTAAAGTTTCTCAGAGGCGCACTCAACATCAGGTGTCGGTTTCAAAGATACCAAATTGAAGTTTATCTTTAACGGATTATGTATCAATTTCCTTTGGCTCCTTTCTGACGCTCGTCGTGAAGCTCGTCGCTGAGAACCTTAAAGGATAACACGACAGTAGTCCCTGATTTCGTTTGTGTCTGCCAAGTGGCAGACAAGATAAGTGGGGGCAGAGCTCCTGTACATTTATATTTTGTGGTTACGTGCGGAGCATTTAGTATACCGATCCAAATATTGAAGGTAAATTATTATAGTTATTGGGGTTCAATTTATTTGACATGTTCGTGGGTAACTTGTTGTAGAAATACAAATAAAACATTTTGACGTAAAAGGGTGAAGGGAAAATCCCAACGGGCGCGTAACTAGAAACTTATGTCGAGATGGCGGTGCGGTTCAAAAATTACTGAGCCATCTACGCTTATAAATATAACGTTTTCTATATATTTTTATTACAAGACAAGTGGTGCCTATATTTGCGCCTTCTGTACGCTTGCAACACCATGGGTGTCATTTACACTTTTGACTTATAAAGACACCAGCTAAGAAGATTTGACTTTTGTTTATATAGTATGGAAAATTTTCAATCATTCTTACTCAGTCAATATCTTTATATGTGTTATTCTAATGTATCTTCTAATTTATAAAATTCTCGTGTTTGTTACCTAACACCTCCGAAACGGCTGGACTAATTTATATGAAATTTTGTATGTATATCGGGTAGGTCAGGGAATTGACTAAAATATTTTTTTCTCCTAAATGATAAGGGTTGAAATAAATGGCAATACAACCAACATAGTATTATTGTAAAGTTTCATTAAAATCCATTGAATAATTTTCGAATAAAACAAACATCCATAATCACATAATTTCACGTTTAAAATATTAGCAGGATGCATCATTACATTCGAACCAACTAGCAATTTACTCTTCTTGAAGTAGCATTCTCGTTATCTCATGGTAAAAACACAACACATTTACAATTTGCCCGTGATCTTCTATAAGATCCTAAGCAGATAGATAAAATTTTGTGTCTGTTTGTAATTCCAAATGAACACCTTTTGACATAAAAAAAAAAACAATATGTAACATTTTTCTCTGTCTGTCTATCTTTTTTCCTGGTAATCTCTAAAACAGTTGGATAGACTTTCACGGGACGTTCACTGGCAGGTATCTGATGTTAGAAGGGGTAACATCGGCCACTTTTTAATTAGGTTTCCAGGAAATGAAGTCAATACGGGTGGAACTGCTTGGCACATGGCAAACAACACAAATTTGTAGCTCCTAATTATTGATGTGCCACAATCAAAAAGTTACTTCTCCGTTACGTCACAAAAGTCACAAACTCAAAGCAAACGCTTCTCAAGTTGTTGTAAATTCCAAGAAAGCTCGTGATTATCCCATACTCCAAACTTTTGCACCAACTTCCGAGATTCATAGCCAACGCAAATATTCAGTGTACGGTTCTGAAATGGAACCTTCTTCGACTTCTCGAAGCGTAAATGAGAAATGCTAACTAGTTTTAACTAGATGTGGAATATGAATGGACTCTTTTATCCAGTTCAAATTGATCGATCAATTATTAAAGCGAGCGCCAAACCTCGCGCTAAACGAAACCAACTTGAATCGCTCACGTACACAGTATTATATAAAATAAAATCTTGTGTTGTTTAACTTTATTATTCCTCAGTATAGTGTACATTGGAATTAGGCGTATGGTCCCAGTCGATCAATTAAAAAATGCTGACTGGGGCCGCGGTTTCAGTTCTTCATGGTCCCAGTCATCTGAATCCTCGAAGTTCTTTAGTTAATACTGTGATCTAAACTAGTATTTTTAGTGTTTTATATGGTACTATACTAGCTGCGCCTCGTGATTATACCCTCGTAGGCTTAGCAATAAGAACTATATTTTCCTGACATAAAAGTTAAGGTCATTTATGCAGTGAAAGTCCCGTTACATTAACCGTTCCAGACAGTACCCGGAATAAACAGACAGTGGGATAATTTTTTTTTTTTGTAAAAATCGAATTGATATACAAAAATATTTTTATTTGTTTAGACTTTTAACATAGTACTTTCAGATCGTTATAACGGCGTGACACCGTATATACATTCATTCGCATTTACTGAACAAATATTCACACTTTGTGTGCACAAAACTTTCTTATGGTGAAAGCAGCATGAACAAACATATTATAGAATGAATGTAAAAAATCCGTGAATCCATAAAAGTACACAGCTTTTACAAAATATAATTTAGTACACTTCAGCAAGACTTTTTGAAATAGCATTTCGTAAAACTCGCCTTATCGCCAAATGAGATTAACAGAGAGGCCCTAATAATGCGCAATGAAGGTATTATATTTCTCCACCGAAATACTTTTTATAACCATAGTCATTTATCCCGGTTTTTGTTACCTAATGGATCGCCCCACATTTATAAAGGGAGACAATCTGTTTGATTCTGCTTGACCGCGACGGAGATAAACTCACCTATTATAAAGGGTTCTAAGTTCGGAGGAGCCATTTCTCCAATTGAAAGCATCTGATTATTTTGATCACATGTCTAATCTCATCGCATTAAAGTTGATTTTGATAAAAATGAGATACTTAATGAAATTGTTCTTAAAATGGTCTCTTAAGTATTCTGTCATGCAGTTCGAATCCCAGCGAGGCCTGTAACAATGTGTTTTTGTAAAAAAAAAATGTGCAGCGATTTCACACCACGTGCTTTACAGTGCAGGAAAACATCGTGAGGAAACCTGCATATTCCTGAGAAGTAATTCAAAGACGTATGTATAGTGCCTCAGACGGCGATGGACTCACCCACTGTCACGCTGCACTTAATCAGATTCGCAATGCCTTTCTTGAGTGTGTATGTGGTGAATTTTCGACTTACATAAGTGCCTTACCAGGGCCTTAATTTTAATAAATATTTATCATTTATTTTAAATTCTCTCAATATAACGATATTTTTTGTGCAAGTAATATCTACTACCTCGTTAGTCTAGTAGTCACAAAACGGTACTGCGGAACACGAGATCCATGGTGCGATCCCCGGATTGCATAGGATTTAAATATAACTGGCGAAATATGGGTATACAATAAGCATACCTCACCCCTTTGGGGAATACAGGCGTGGGCACATTGAATACTTACAACTCTCAATTCCGCTATCACTGTATAATAATTCGTTTTAGTTATATATAAATATTTACTTAGTAATAGCGGAATACTTCATTTAAGTGTATTTTCCTCAAAAATAAATAAAAGCTTTCAGAATACGCCATACATATTGTATTTATATTAGCATTGATACATTATCTTCAATGAAAAACGAGCTTGGGTCAAATGGGACATGTATAGCCCCAGGCTACTCTGTGACTCACCGTTTGTGTCAGAGGTACCCAACCTTTCTTAATACCTGTTTATTACGGGTCAGCGAATACCAATAATAAACACAATAGAGGAAATCCACAGGTTTAACTAACTAACAATACAAAATAAAAACTAATAAAAGCAAAGCAATATAGGTCGAGCCTTGTAATAACTCCTAGTCGAAACATCAAAAGCAATCGAAAATATAAATTTTTCTGATACAAATTTTCATATTTTCTAAGTTTAATTTTTGAGTTCACAGCCTGCTCTTTGTCTAATAAAAAGTGTTATTTTTTATATTTCTGATGATACTTTATATAAATAATAACGCCACAGAAACATCAAGAAATTCCCAACGTTCAGGGAGTGAGGGTAGGAAAGTGAAATATGCTTTATTACCCACAAACACTACGACGCGAGATTTTTATATACGAGTATAAGGTTAGCTTTGCCCGGGCTGAATACTTAATTTAATGAGTGACTTTATTACGCGAAAGAATTTTTTTTAATTAATCGAGCCTTATGCATTGTATCATTAACTATTAGCCAATGAAATGTCCTATTGAAATCGGTCCAGCCATTTCAGACATTGACCTTAACATTTTAAACTTTGATTGTCTTATGTTTGTACCGTATCAAATTTAGTAATGCATTAAGTGAAACGCTTTTAATTTGGAATTACAAACATCCCTACTAATATTATAAATGCGAAAGTACTGTCTGTCTGTCTGTCTGTTACGCTTTCTCGCTTAAACCTCTCAACCGATTTAAATTAATTTAAAGTTTTAAAGTATTATATAAAACTAAATCTACGCGGGTGAAAGCGCGGGACACAGCTAGTCCGTTCATGTGTATAAATCACAGATCACCATTTTAAGAAACATCAGTTACATTAATTAAACCCTAGCTAGTTTAAGTAGACCACACGTAGCTAATGTTGGCAATGCAATTTATTCCTAAGGGGACTGCCTTCACTTTGCAGCAATTAATAGCGCATTGCGCTCTTTAGAGCACGCTACTGTAAGCTGGTTTACGAGACGTGTTAGTTACATCTACACCAATATTACAAAGAGGAAAGATTTGATTGTTGAATAGGATTCAAAACTACTTGACCGGTTAGAAAAAATCTTTCAACAATGGGTAGCTACATCATCAGCGAGTAACAGAGGCTATATTTTATTCCAATACTCCCACGGGAATGGGAACTACGCGGGGAACCACGTGACGTCCGCTAGTATATATAATTGGATACATATGCTCACGCCTGTATTTCCCCGAGTGGGTAGGCAGAGGTGTTGTTATCACAACACCCACTTTTCACCGAATTTTGATTAAGTGCCAACGTGACAGATGGGGAGTCTATCGCCGTCTCAGTCACTATACATACGTCTTTGAATTCATTCTCAGAAATATGCAGGTTTTCTCACGATGTTTTCCTTCACCGTAAAGCACGTGGTGTGAAATCATAGCACATAAGTTATTTAGAAAACCTCATTGGTACAGTCTCCGTTGGGACTTCTATATATTTGATATTTATTTGGATACTGTCAAATATAACCCAACTTCAAATAAATTACTCATCTGTGGCTGGGAGTGTTCAAACACCAAATAAGAGTTGCATTAAACTGAATTTATAAGCGGTATTTATAAGTCCATGACTCAAAAGTACTAATAACTTTGCCGATAAATAAAACCAATGTATCGCGAAACTTTTTGCTACCAAAATTGAAAAAGTTGATGCAAGAATTTGGTACATCAACTTTTATTTTACGACATCTTGAAGTCAGTGTAACGTATAATAATACCTCGTATTTATAGCAATTGATTAGATTGAAAAAGTCACTGAAACTTTTGAGCTTGTAAAAGTTTACCATTTTGTGCGTCTTAAATATCAAATTATTAAGATACTTCGTGTGTATATACACTCTTTAGAAATTTATCGTCCCGACTTTGGCAAAAAGAAATATAATATAAGAATCGCTGTACTAAATCTGACATTGTTACATCGGTAATTTATAGAACTATAATTTTTACACATGCATGCTGATACAATGAAAAGAAAAATATAATAAAAATTATAAATAAAACACGGAATTTAAATTAGTGTCTGCGGGAATGGTGCCCAGTAAGCTCGCTGCGTTACCTCGCTGGATCGCTAAGCTAATCCTCTGACCGAGGTAGGAACCAGCTCGACGGTCACCACAGACGTCAACCAGGCGTTTTGAAAGATCCTTAAAAAGGACCTTCGCATTTGGCCCCCATGGCCCCAAAGTCTCAACCCCAAACGGCAGAAATATACAATTATGACTTTATAGAATGCTTGAAACTAAATCTAACAATTGGACAAGATGATAACCTATAAATTGCCAAAAGTACCACCTGGAAGCCACACACAATTTCCTTTTTAATTTTCACAATTTTCTTTTTTAAGTTTCCTGTCAGCCAAAGAAACTATTAAATATATTTCGAAATACAGCATGTATCATGAATCGTGAACCGTACTTACAGATCGTGAAAAGTAATGAATTGCGAACGCACTGCGAAAGGGAAATAATATTAATAATGTTTATATGGCATAACTCTTAATACAGTACACAGAGGAACGGTGACAGTCGCAGATGTTTAAAAACAGTGTTGCGTCTGACAACGGTGGGCGTTGTCAGACGAATAAACACAATATTAAAAGTAAAGTAATATTTACAAATTTTTGTAACGTATGTTTAGTACAGTAATATTTTAAACAAAATTTGTAACTTAGGTTGAAAAATTACACCCATGATATGATAGGTGTTTTCTGCGACCTCTCAAAGGCTTTTGATTGTGTCCAGCATGAAACTTTACTGGCTTAATTAAATAATATGGCGTACAGGGTAGGGTATTTGAACTAATTAAATCATATCTCAGACAACGAGTGCAGTAGATTGAAGTAAAAGAGGTCTTCTGGTTCTCTAGTACTTATGGGCGCGAGAAATTACTGAGTTTCTTGCCGGGTCCTTTTCAGTAAAAGCAACCTTCCGAGCCTGGCGGCAGCATGTATAATCCTGTGTAATCGTGACTTTCTGACGATTTGAAAGTACTTTGTAAAAATTCTAATTGAATAAAGATATTTTTGAATTTGAATTTGAATTTGAAATAGAGGTTTGGAGTAAGATCCATTAAAAACTGAATTTGATATCTATAAGAATGAAATAAAGCTGATAGTTCTTAAACTAAGTAAGTGTAAGAAAAGTTCTGCACTCCTGAGTTTTCCTTAAATTATACGCCAGGCTTACAAAAACTACAAAAACCTGACATATTGTGTCTTCGTATTTCTAGAGAGTTTGAAATGAAATGTCGTTACTCTTTACGACACGTGAGGGTGGTTCAAGCTTCATGTTATACCTTGTAGGTATATTTCTCAATATATCACTACAGATACAAACATATTACGTATAGGATTCACTTAATGTATAGGCTTTATTTGTTTTCCAACGCATGTTGCCTTCAATTTGCTTCAATACAATGGAAATCCGAACGATTTATTTACATTTTGTGAGAGCGTCCGAGCGGTTCGAACAACTACACATACCGTGTATACAAATATTTACACAATACTAAGTTCTTTCCACTGAAAATGTATATTATTTACGATTTATTTATCTTGAGTTCGGTAGAAATGTGTAAATGAGCGAGAAATTATACAAATAAAATAAAAAAAAATATCGCTAGTTATGTTCAGAGTCACATGGAATACAAAATGTATATCCCAGTATCATTTTACATGGAATCGGACCCGAATCCATGTGCCGCTCTCACATTAAATAAAATAACAGTAGTAAAGAGACTATTGACACATGTATACAGACAAAAAAAATAGCTAAGCAGTAAGTTTTATTAAAATAGCAAAGGTGATAAGGAACAATCAACCGCTCCGCTTGTTGATAAGTGACTACCACAGACCTACGAAAGCAATATGCAGCACCAGGAGAGTCACTCGAGCACTCGCGTTGACTACGTTATAGATAATGGAATCGCTCGTATTTTTCAATGCTTTCCTCTTCCATGTTATTTCAAGCAATGGGTGGAAAATTATAAATCCGCTGGTCTTAGAGACATGAAATTTAGAAGGTACGTTCTTAGTGATGTGCAGCGTATACTCTACAAGAATGGGGTTTTCATAATTTCATCCCTGCGGGGGTGGAATCTTACTGCCCTTCATGGACGGATGCTAGTTTCTTGCAGAGAGCGTGAATTTTTTTTTGGGTTGAAATATACGCTATTCCAAATTGCAAGTTTCATGAAAATTCAATAAAAAAAACGAACGAACAAATATACAATTTTACGTATCGTTCGTTTATGAGAGACGTTACAAATAAAGTGTCGAATAGATAATAACGTGTTTCTGCTTCCCTTTGAGAAACTAAGGCGTCTACATTAATTTTATTTGCAATGTCACATCACTTTGCCAGGCTCACAGATATTTGTAATATTTTTGTTATTATTTTTGACAATTGAGCATTGGAACTGTGTCCATGGCCTTATATTAATGAGATATACCATAACCATTAAACATTGTATTGTAATATATTTTTGATAAAAGTAATTGTTGAGCTTTTTCTCAGCAAAAGCAACCTTCCAAACCTGGTGGTAACATTCATATTTTTTTTAATGGGAACAGCCACTTATTTTTATTTATCTGTATGTACGGTATAATTAAAAGTTGTGTATAGCCTTGAGGTATGAACATTCGACAGTTATTACAACACCTCTGCCTACCTCTCGGGGATTACAGGCGTGGCCAAAGGTATGTAAGAATGTAAAATTTTTTTTTGTACAGACTCTTCAATTTTATTTATCTGTATGTATGGATTAAATTAAAGTTGTGTAGCATAGTAAAATCACTTGGCTACTGCGGTTTCAAGCTGAAATTGAAATAGCAATAAAAGGCTCACCACAGGACCAAGGTGTTTGATGTATCAAACCAATGTTCGTTAGATTGACGACAGGAAATTGTACCCCCGACTACCCTTGACCAAGTTTCCAAATTGTTACCAACCGTGAATTGTTGCGGAACAATCGCAGAAAGTCAAACAGACCGATATTGTACTAGTTATGTTCGTAAATTTCTTCTCCTTCCAGGCTTTAATTTGGGGTAATAATTATGAGCTGTGGTAGCCTCAGAGTTAGAGCAGCAAGTTCGAATCCCAGCGGGGCCTATACCAATGAGTTTTTCCAAATAAACTTATGTGCAATGATTTCACACTGCGTGCTTTACGGTGAAGGAAAACATCGTGAGGAAACCTGCATATTTCTGAGAAGTAATTCAATGACGTATGTAAAGTGTCTGAGACGGCGATGGACTCACCATCGGTCACGTTTGCACTTAATCATCTTCGGTGAAAAGTGGGTGTTGTGATTACAACACCTCTACCTACCCCTTCGGGGAACACAGGCGTGAGGATATGTATGTATGTATGTATCTATCTATTTGTAACTGCAATCAAACATATCATAGTTTTAGTATTATGTAATGTATGTACACGTAAGAGTCTGGTCGGTAACATTTTAACGATTTTCCACAAAATACGTCTGTGATATTTAATGCATTGGCAAATGGATCCAGAAATAGATCATTTTCTTACAGAGCCTGAGTATAGGGCTACGTTTTTAACAAACGCTTCATTCCTTCCGATTCGAGATATACAAATATCGTACTTAAGTATCGACCCTTTCTTGACCTTAGCCTCTTTGAATTCGAAAGTGCTTAACATTTATAAGGGTTTTTAACTATCGCGTTAAGCGCATTTATTTTTAAAACTTAGGAAAAAAAAAATTGTAACAAAATAATGATTTCAGAAAACGCAAAAAAATAATGGAAAAAAACATCACACACGTTTTTAGGTGATGTAAATTATAATGATACTGCAATAAGATATACATTATGAGTGATAAAAGCGTCATAATGAGAATACACTGATTACACCGAGGTGGTTTACACGGCGATCGCAAAAAGGGTTGATTTCTTTTATATGCGATACGTATTCCGCGCTAGTATAGAGAGGGGTGTTATATCACCCACTTTTTACCCAACTACGGCGAAGGTAAGAAGGCTGTTTAACTGGTAACTGACAATTTGCAAACGCACAAATGAGCTTAAAGTGTTATAGAGCACTAGCTGTACCCTGCCGTGATTCGCTGTGGCACATTGTGATTGAAAATACATATTGAAGCGTACACAAACCAACATAACATTTATATATATATATATATATATATATAGCGGGGCCTGCACAAATGAGTTTTTCTAAAAAAAACTTATGTACAGTGATTTCACACCACGTGCTTTACGGTGAAGGAAAACATCGTGATGAAACCTGCATATTTCTGAGAAGTAATTCAATGAAATATGTATAGCGTCTGAGACGGCGATGGACTCACCATCTGTCACGTTGGCACTTAATCATCTTCGGTGAAAATTGGGTGTTGTGATTACAACACCTCTGCCTACCCCTTCAGGAAATACGGGCGTGAGCATAGGTATGTATGTATGTATGAAAAAAATGAATAATAACCAATCCTTGATGCGGATTATACAGATTAGGTATAATAATTAGAACCTACGTCTTTAATGTAGACTTCCTAAGTGATAACAGCTTTGGATACTTCAAAAAAAAATATCTTAAATTTGGCCTGGCCCCACTAGATTGCGGTGACCGCTTACCATCAGGGGCTGAATACTTGCAGTATAAGAACGAAAATAAAAATCTGAGCACAACTTCTTAACTTCGACATTGAAAGCAAATATTGAAATAAATCTAGCTTTTTAAAACTCAAATTAAAATCTTCAGCTGTAATCGAACGATCAGGCCCATTATTTGAAAGCACTCAAGGTCCAATCTCAGGAAATTGGTTTTAACTTCCATCTCAAGTACTTGAATGGATTCAATTAAATTTTAACTGCCATAACGGTCATTCTGAGCACGTAATGAATATATTTCAAAACTCCGAACGCTATTGATAGAATCAGGGTCCGAACCACGAGCTCTTATTGCAATAATAGTTCAGCTGTGTGACAGTGACAGACTTATACACATCATATACATCTGTCTCATAATAAGAGTAATACTATCATGGCTCTAAGAGGTCATGGTAAGGTCCCAGACCGGCAATCTAATAAGTTTTATTGCCTATATAGTTTGGAGTAACAAAGTTTTGAGTATAATGCATTTACTTTGACTGATGTTTTTAGTCTCTGTCTACCTTTTCATTGGTCTCTGTCTACCTTTTCATTGGTCTCTGCCAACCCTTTCATTAAGGGAAAAATTGTAAACGCATGTAAGTCACATATGCGAGTAAATTCTCCGAAATGATATTTGATAAAATCTTCTATTTTCTTCAAGAGCCTCTCCAATTAACTTCGACCTAATGCTGTAATCAGTATTTATATCCTTCCTAAGGGTTGTTCCTTACACTACACTATAAGTATTTTATGCGTAGGAAGTATTTCTTAAAACTTAAACTCTGCTACATAAGAGCAACTATTTGATAAGAATTTTAGATTTTATATGTAAAAACATTTAATTCAATTTCAAATAAGTATAATGGAGGGTCCTTTAATCGAGTTGGTTGTTGTCGGAATTTTCCCAATTTGCGTTTGACAGCAAGTTTGAAATGAAATTGATTGAAAACGCTTTACAGCGAGACACTTATGAGCTCAGTCAATCAGACGAATTCATTCAACTGGCAGAAGTGTTCAAAATATTCTCATTTAGTATTGTTGGAAGGATCTATACTGTCACAATTCTATTTTGGAAACTTAGTAGGTTTAATTGTATTCATACATCTATACATATATCATCATCGCCCTGGCCTTATCCCATACACTGTTGGGGTCGGTACTTAATTCAACCCGATGTGGCTGATCACTTGATTTTCATATGAAGCGACTGCAACAAAAATCTGTGATCTGGGTTAAACCAGTTGTCAGACTATTTTAGGCCTCCAACTGACCTGTAACGACTGCCAATGATGATAAATTGGCAACATCTATACATACATACATACAGATAAATAAAAAGAGTCTGTTTGTAATTCCAAAATAACAGTTTTTCACTAAAAGCCTATGACAGTATATAAGGTAAAGAAATGAAATACATACATACATAAATATGCTCACGCCTGTATCCCATGGGGGTAGGCAGAGACCACCGTTTACCACATGCTACGATCCTTACCGAAAGAAGTATTCTTTCGCTTCATCCACATTCATGCATCTCTTCAGACACTTTCTTCGGTTACGAGAGAAATACCAATATTTAATTTTTTTCTCTGTCTGTCTGTTTGTTCGGCCTCCGAAATGGCTGGACCAATTTTAACGGGACTTTCACTGGTAGACAGCCAATGTAACAAGGAGTAGTAGGCTATTTTTATTTAATAAAACGTTAGGGTTCCGCGTGTCACCCATGAAATTAAGTCTACGGGTGAGTCCGCGAGGCACGGCTAGTTATAAAAACTTTTATTTCATTTCCTTTCATTTGTTTTGAATTTCTTAACTGCTCTGTGTATAAAACTGTGTGTTCCTTTAGATGTATAAATAAAAAAAACAACCAGTGTTCTATGTGTGGTAATAAATTAAGCTAGGGAAAAGCTAGGGATATATTAATGATTTGCTTAACTTTCTATAGAAATATATAGCGCTTATATTTAATTATATATCTATATCTATACTTAATATTACAAAGATAAAATGTTTATATCTTTTACACGAATAAGCTCTGATACTATTGGACTGATTTAAAAATCGTTTAACTAATAGATTGCATATCCTGTTTATTAGCTATTATAATAAATAGGAAAGATTTGTATTTTTGTGTGTATGTTTGTATTGAACAGGCTCCGAAACTCCTGGACCGATTAGAAAAAATATTTCAGCAATGGATAGCTACATTATCAGCGCGTAACATAGGCTATATTTTATCCCCGTACTCCCACGGGAACGGGTACTACGTGCGTGAAACCGCGTGACGTCCGCTAGAATACCATATATTATCATGGATTGCTGCTGCTATTTTGTTAATCAAGTTAAATTAATTATCCCTAATAACAAGCAGATGAAGACGAACGCTAGTATTAACAATATAATGCGAATGAAATAAAATTCATAGAATAATTGATGGTATTGATTCTCTTTGTTCAAACGCCACATCCAATGACAGCATATCAATATGACGTGATAGATCCTGGGGTTATTTGATCCTGTTACCCTCACCTTTCTACGATGAGATATCCATTGTTATTATAGTGATCTGGCTGGAGTAGGGCTCAGAAGCTGCGGTTGCTTAGGTTTATATAAGGCTAACAGAAATCATTATGATAGCTTCTGATCGCGGATTCGATATTATGTTACATACATACATACATATGCTCACGCCTGTATTCCCCGAAGGGGTAGGCAGAGGTGTTGTTATCACAACACCCACTTTTCACTGAATTTGATTAAGTGCCAACGTGACAGATGGTGAGTCTATCGCCGTCTCAGGCACTATACATACGTCTTTGAATTACTTCTCAGAAATATGCAGGTTTCCTCACGATGTTTTCCTTCACCGTAAAGCACGTGGTGTGAAATCACTGTACATAAGTTTTTTAGTAAAACTCACAGGCCCCGCTGGGATTCGAACTTGCGTCGCTTGCGTAGCAGGCGACTGCTCTAACCCCGAGGCCACCACGGCTCTTATTATGTTAATTCTAGATTTTTTTCGTATTTACTGGTTATCCAAACAAATTTCGCAAATACAATATTAGTCTCAAATACAGTATCACCTCTGAGAGATCTGACCTTTGCTACACTACTTTACCAAGCAATAATTATTGTATCGATTGTAAGAAATAATTACAAAATTATGAAATCTTTACATCGCGATATCTAGTCCCAAACTAAGCAAAGCTATGGGTATCAGACATCGGATATAATACAGATCGCGTAGTGCGATAAGGCAGTCAATTGTACTGTCACATACAAAATTGTATTCTTTTCTCTCCACTATTTTGCGTTTTAAAAATAAATAAGTAATAAATTTATTTAATCTGATTGACTTGATTTCCACTGGGGTGGATCAGCCTGAAATGACGCGGAAATTGAATCCGTATCACTGCGTGTAGCAGTCTGGTATACTAACGACTCTCGAATACTCAAAGAAGCTAAAGACGGAAATGTACTTACTGATCCGTTCTTCGATGTGAGCAACATAGGTACATGCTCCCTCTCGACGGTAGCGACAGCCAATAAGGGTGCGAAGATCATGAGTGCCACCAGCCACAGGGCCACGAGGAGGCTGCACGCCCCCCGCCGCGACGGCATCCAAGGCTGGCGAAGTGACTGTGTGATCGCCAGGTAGCGGTCCACTGACATCGCTGTGATCGTGAACACGCTTGATGCTACTGCCACCCCTGAGGAAGAAGTTATACATTTAAAAAGAAAATAGACACATACTACATCGAGAAGTAGGTAAGGTAAGTGTCAGTCATACAAGGAGACGTACAAGGAGGTCGAAGATTTGAAAATCAAGAAATCATAACATTATGTATTGTATTCATCAGTCTGACGCAGACCCACTTTCATGTCATTGTCGACAAACCTCCGTGGTTTATTTCAATGTTACTTATATAACCGTGCTTGTAACAAATTGTAAGATTGTTAAAAAAAAAAGATATGTTACTAGACAAAGAAATATTACATCGTATACAAAAAAATGACAAGAGTCTAGCTCTTAAATTTTTGATGAAGTATAAATAGAAATCTGAGTAACACTTTAGGGAGTACAGACGCGAACATGACCTGTAACATAAAACTATAACCTGGGGGCTTTCCATCATCAGTTCAAGCAGAGCGTATTAAGAATTCCTGAGCTTTGACGTTTCATTTTGATACCGCAAAATTAAACGTCAAAGCTTAGAAGTTCTTAATACGCCGTATATATATTACGGCAATAATTTACAACAGCACGACAGGGGGCCTACTCGCTTTATCTGAAAAACTAAGTTCCGTGGTGGCCTTGAGGTTTGAGCAGTCGCCTGCTACGCAAGCGACGCAAGTTCGAATCCCAGCGGGGTCTGTACCAAAGAGTTTTTCTAAAAAACTTATGTACAGTGATTTCACATACGTAAAGTGTCTGAGACGGCGATGGACTCACCATCTGTCCAGTTGGCACTTAATCATCTTCGGTGAAAAGTGTGTGTTATGATTACAACACCTTTGCCTACCCCTTCGGTTAATACAGGCGTGAGTATATGTATGTATGTATGTGCGAAGTTCCGGTCGAAAGTTCACAAAGTTCCTAACTCGGTATTTATTCATTCTAAAAACTTGAGGTTCTTAAATACAAAGCGATACTGAAACCACGCTTGATTCTCGTTCGATTGCGAAATTTCGTTTTCGAAGGAAGGAATAGATCCCCAGGAACGAACAGTTACGCAAGTGACGCCAGTGAAGTGACACTAGCACAGTTTTAACGTCTATCTGACACAAACGTATATACGGCAAAATGTACATACATATGCTCAAGTATTCCCCGAAGGTCTAGGCATAGGTGCTGTAATAAAAATACCCACTTTCCACCGAACATGATCAAGTGACGTGACAGATGGTGAGTCTATCGCCGTCTCAGGCACTATAAATACGTCTTTGAAATACTTCTCAGACATAATTATGCAGGTTTCCTCACGATGTTGTCCGTCAACGTTAAATAAGTTTTTTTAGGAAAACTCATTGCTACCCATTGGGATACGAACTTGAGTCGCTTGCGTAGCACGCAACTGCTCAAACCCCAAGGCCACCACGACTCTAGTTGTAGTTTGTGAAGTAATAAATTAATTGTTTTCATATTCCGTTATCCGGGACCCATAGTACAAGCTTCGCTTAGCTTAAGACTGGATGGCGTTGTTATATGGTAAATAATATATGTATTCTATTCTTATTTTGGTAAGCCAAATACACTGCTCTCAATAGATTTTAGTAACAAAATGAAAGTGTTTTGACGTCATAATAAGGCACCTGTTACCCTATTAATTTACCTCTGGCTTGTTTAATAGCCCCAAGGTATTCATTGGAGCCTATTTCATTTTGGATCAATAAACCTAATTTCGGCTATGAAAAATTACCTGAGGCCCAAACCTTTATTTATTCAATAATTAGATATAAATGCTCACGCCTGTATTCCTCGAAGGGGTAGGTAGAGGTGTTGTAATCACAACGCCCACTTTTCACCTAAGATGATTAAGTGCCACCGTGACATGGTGAGTCTATCGCCGTCTCAGGCACTATACATACGTCTTTGAATTACTTCTCAGAAATATGCAGGTTTCCTCACGATGTTTTCCTTCACCGTAAAGCACGTGGTGAAAAATTACTGTATATAAGTGTTTTAGAAAAACCCATTGGTACAGGCCCCATTGGGATTCGAACTTGCGTCGCTTACGTAGGAGGCAACTGCTCAAACCTCAAGGCCCTCAATAATTAGAATAGCACACAATTCCAATTACACTAATTAGACACAGGTAATACAATACATACATGAGCTCTTATTGTTTTTGCCGGGTTCTTCTCAACAAAACCATCATTCCGAACCCGGGGGTAACATTTATAATCCTCTAGAACCTAGTTGACCGAGCTGCTCGGTTTGCTTTTCTCATAAAAAACAAAACTTTTTCCCTCAAAAGAAAAATATTGACGTTTTTTTGAATTATAAAGAAAAAAAACCTATTGGGTGCCATTGGGACTCGAACCGGGGTGTTGTCGGATTTCGTTATCACCCGATAAGCTGAAAGCCCCCCGTCTGAGCTATCATAACTTTACAGATGTCGGTAAAATTTATCTTCGTATTGTAATGATATTGTAGCAATTATTCAGTGCCTGAAAACATGATTAAACGATGTTTTCTGAAGATGAAATCTAGCTAGATCAATTTTTTGGCAGCCATTGGTCTGCTAAGCCACAAGAGAAGATGCAGAATATAGTACACAAGATGAAGTGGCCTATGATGATGTGCACACAAAAACGCGAGGTTGACATCATCGATGTTTGAACATTTACAATACTATAGTTTGATGTAAAGTTGTTCGACAGTGACACGAGTTCAGTAACTGATAGACACTTTCTCAAATTTGGTGTTCTTTAGTTGAATTCGCCATCTTTCTTATTTCACGCCTTATTTTTTTAATACAGTCACTTAAATTATCATGGTATATCATTTCCTACTCTCGTCGTTATAGCAGTGACGGCTAATATTGGTATCACAAAATGGAACGACAAAGTTCTTAATATGCTCTGCTTGATTTGATTGTATGATGATGGTAGGCCAGGCCGACCATCATCATACCTTTGTTATACTAGGCTTATTAGGCCCCAAGGTAAGGTTAATAAATAAATAGTTGGCAATAAGGGTTTGTGATTTACTTAAATTTCTGCGAACGTGTTCATAATTTTTGATACAATATCAAATGTTTGTTTTCAGGTAATAAGGTATAATTAATTCTGAATCCGTACAGAGTATACGGCAGGGCTTTAAAGCAATTACGATAATTGGCTGGATCGACCTAGTTCCAAAGGTGAATTTGTTCATTAAGCAATTTACGTTGTCTATTATTTTGCTTTATATATTTAAAGGTGCCGTCACGAGTTAAGAGCGCTGACCTTAAATCTGTCGTAGTCATTTTAAGAGTGTGTTTCTGTTTGTCTGTGACACGAATAAAACTCCTGGTGTTCTTGTCTGAGTGGTCGTGGTTGATGACGCTGTAATTTGACTGGCTAACATAGCCTCCGCGATGCGCCTCCAACTTGTTGCATAAATGGAGAAAAATCTAAGTACATATTCTTGGCATGAATATTTATTCGTCTTGTGTGTTCGTGTTGTTATTTGCCCCCGTAAAATGATAGTCTTTTATTGCCATAAATCGGCTGTACGACAGTAGCAGATACATTTCCATATTCATTTCAACTTGGCAACTATGACAACAATATGGCATCGGAAGAGGGCCATAGCCCTTATTGTCGACACTGCCTGCTGCCATGGGCTTATATATATATTTATATGATTTATATTGTTTTATTAAAAATTGTATTTAAAGTAGTTACTGAGTTTCTTGCCAGTTTCTTCTCAGTAAAAGCAACCTTCCGAACCTGGCGGTAGCAAGTATAAACGTGTCGTTCTGACGATTCGAAAATACTTTATTAAAAGTCTAATCAACCAGACATTTTGAATTGAATAGAAATGTCAACTAATTCGGTTTCAAATTATTTGTCCAATACAAAAATTATTTGCATAATTTCCCGTGTTATTAATAAAATACGTTAAAATATATACGATGATTAACATTTGAGTACAATTCAATTTGAAACCTATTGTATGATTTTATGAATGGAAATGGGAATACATTTCCTTTTATTAATTTTCATAAGAAATGTGTCAAAAGTGTAAAGCTTGCAGGTAATAAAATGGTATTAGTTACATTATAAATGGTATTAATAACTAATAAGCGCGTGTCACGAATTCATAACCTACTTTTCATTGATATTGAATTAGAATAGCTGGAGAAAAAAAATAAAATACATGGGCGCAAACTATGATCGTTTAAGCAGCGTGTATTAAAAACTTAGCTTTGACGTTAATTTTATGGTACCAAAATGAAACGCCAATGCTCAGGCTTCCAGCTTCCAATACGGGCTAAGACATTCTAAGGGCTAAGACATTCTAAGCAGTTCATAGGTATTTGGGGTGAGAGCCAAAGCAGAAAGCTATTACAGTCGAATAAATGTCAGCTTAGGCAACTCACGGGAGCACTGACAGGTAATTTTGGGACAAAATAACATCTTCATAAGATGAACTTATCTAACGATGTGGTGTGTAGGTACTGTCAATCAGAAGCCGAAACTATGAGTCACTTAATATGCAATTGCGACGCACTGACTAGATATGGACCTACTGGGTAAGGCGTAACCGATACCAGAGGAGTACAAGCTCTTCCCCATGGGCAAGAGGTGCCGGCTTGGGGAGTATTTGATGAGGAGTCAGGTACGTAGAGTAAAAAGGCAAGGGCGCACAAAAGATCCCAAGGGTCGACGTGCTTCCAGGCAACGGGATCCAATAATGCCACAAACAAGACAAGATAGATATTTTTTTGGTATTACAAACAGACACGTTAATTTTATTTTTCTGTATAGAAGTAGAATATAGATAACATTGACTTAACTAAAATCTCATTCTAATTCCATCTGGAGCAATCTGAAGTGCTAATAAAATGTCCTTGATTCGGCCAGAGTCAACGTTCGATGTTAGCTTGGAATTTTAATCACAATTTGAGCCCTAATTACTCTATATAGAGTTGTGATTGCTACTTAACTTTAGATTGAGAATTATATAAGAGGGTTGATATTAAAAACTAATATGATCTCAACTAAATAATTTAAAATATGCCCACGCCATCCCAGAAGGGGTAAGCAAAAGTGTTGTTATAACAACACACACTTTTTACCGAAGATGATTAACTGCCAACGTAACAGATAATGCCGTCTTAGGCAATATACATACATAATTGAATTACTACTCAAACATATGGAGGTTTTCTCACGATGTTTTAATTCCCGGTAAAGCTCATAGTGTGAAATCGTGGCCAGTAGTTTTTTTTAGAAAATCTCAATAGGGGAGACCGCTAGGAATCAAACTTGCATCGCTTGTGAAGCAGGTACTCAAATCCCAGATCTACCACAGTACTAAATGCTACTTAGAGTAGTGTTGTGTTCCTTCACTTCAGCCAGGGTCTAAGAATTGGCTATTGTATCCCCTGCTTGTTCTTAGAGGCGACTAAAAGGGGGCCCGAGGGCTTGCTGGCGGTGGTCGGGGTGGGAGCCTTGACCACCGAACCGCTGGCTCGGGTTGGTTGCATCGTGATGTGGCTCGCGCTGCCTTGCACAGCGAGGTCTCCAGGGGCGGAGATACAGCTAGCCCTGGGGATGTGCCCCGGCAAGTGCGGGGGGACACCGGTAAGATCTAGCAGAATACCCGGAGTCCCCCCTAAACACGGACGTAGGCCACCGGGGGGGTTTTCCACATACCCCTACCTGCCTCTCCCAGGACGTTCGGGGACCATTTGAAGGTTTCCACACGTCAATAAGAAAAAAAGTGTTATGTGCGTAAGGTCGCGAATACTGCTCGAGGGAGATAGGAGTAGCTCTTGTTAGCAAATGTTATTGAAATCTATTTTTAACTAATTTCTCTTAAATACTCGTAAAAGCAATAAATTCTAGTCATTGCTTAATTAACTACTCCATTATTTATAATTAAACTCATTCTTCACTAAGAATAACTAATTTGAATTTACACAAAAATCTCCACTCAAATCTGATGGCTACTGTAAGAAACACAAGGCTTACATTCTATTATCTTACTTAAATAAAGCCTAGTGTGTTTAACAGGCTTAAGTAATTTTAGAATAGAATTGTATGTATAAATCTGAATGAACATTTTATTACATCATGGAGTTTCAGATTACGAGAAACATTAAATATTTTTAAGAGAGTTGGGGCAAAGCTCGATATTTGGAGCTGGAGACTGTACCTCCACCTAACCGAATATCGTAGCCAAATAATGTTAAGTAGTATTGTGTTTTTGCGGTGAGCAAGGTCGCCAGTACCCCAATTCTCGTAAAACAATCGAAGTATCGTTGAACAAGTCATTCGATCCATCGAATCTTCTTACAATGTGGTTGTTTCACGAGATCCGCAATCATATTCGGACTCCAACTCACTGTGACGGTTTCAGGGCGACGACCGAGCAATTCCGTTTTTCTTTGATATAATTAATACGAAAATACTACAGTACAAGTAGAATCTATGTGCTAGTAGTAATAATAAATAAATATGCTCACGCAATCCCAAAAGGGGCCCCGAAGGAGCCAGCAGAGGTGTTGTAACAAAAAGACCCACATTTCACCGAATATGATTCAGTGCCAACATGGCAGAGGGTCTATCCTTCAAATATGCCTTTTAAATTCTTCTCAGATATATGCAGGTTTCTCACGATGTTTTCCTTCACCGTAAAGCAACTGCAGTGAAATTACTGCACTTAAGTTTTTAGACATGTGCATTAAAGCGCTGGGATTCGAGCTTGCGTCGCTTTGCAGCAAGCGACTAGTCAAACCCCACGGCCACAGCTCTCCCTCTACGCTAGAGACAGTAGTCATTATGTTGCCAATAACGTTATTGGTGTTGATCACCTTTATAGGATGCAGTAGTCGCTTACCACCAGGTGGACTGTACGCATTGTTACCACCTTTGTGATATAAATGTAAACTATAAATAAAGCTTTTTCCAGGTTGAAATAAATACTTTTGATTACCATAAAATTAATGATCCATTCACCTCGGCACAATAATGAACCTTTGTAAATAGTTGATTGATAATGACAGAATGGTCCTATATATTCTATTTGCGTTTACAATGGCTAACGAGCCAAGGAAATTGGTTCAGTTCCTTCAAAATTCCATACAGTAGTGTTCTAAATTATAGTATAATGTTTACAAGGATAATTATTTATAACATAGCTTGACCCACTCCCAAACTAAGAAAGGATACGAAAATGATTTATTACTTTGGTGAAACACTTTTGAATGTCGAAATATTACCTCCGGTTCGAAGTCTAGCTTTTGAGAAGAGTCAGTATAGAACTCAGCCACCTTGTATATTTCATCCAACTATTTAGAGACATTTCTATTATAATATTAAGTATGTGTATATATACACAGGTACATATAACTATTTATATTAAACCTATATTTTTTTTTTAACGTAATACGTTAAGTATAATTTTAAAATAATCCTTGCTCACCATCTCGTATCTTTCTCAGTGGTTGACTAGCAGTAAATACTTCATTATTAAGTCCACCTTTGCATAATAAATGAATAAATATTTGCAATTTATCAATAATCAATTTACGGTTTATAAATATACACTATCTCTCAGAGCTAGTCGGCAGGTTTTTAATTGTTTAGAATTATAGATGTTAGAGGTTATTTAAGGTATTGACCTTAGTACGCCCAGGTATTTATTTCTAGATCAATAATTTAACGAAATAAAACTTAGAAAATGGTATACTATGTAGATTGTCGAACCAAATAGTATATATTTTATAATTCTTACCTTGTAAAAAATTTACAGTTTTGCACATAACTTCTCCGAAGTACCACAGTAGGGTGACAGCTTTCGCGATCTGTACCGGCATACAGAACAGCGTCACCAGGAGATCTGCCACCGACAGATTCACCAGGAATATGTTGGTCACACTGGAACAAGATAATATACTCATTAGATCAAGATTAAGAGCGTTACTAAAATGAGTTTACACCGACAGTTAATTAACGATAAAATTAGGCGTAGTGAAGTCACACCATGAACTTGAACGTGCTGGAAATCATGACGAACAAAAATATGTTAAGTCTGGGAAGAAATTGAAATATACAATACATACACGCGGATTCACCCTCTTAGTGCCGTAGTAGGAGCTATCCATGGCTGAAATAATTTTTAAGATCGGTCCAGTATTTTTTGTGCCAATTTGTTACAAACATACTTACACATACATATTTTCTCTTTATAATATTAGTATAGAAAACAGAGTAAATTAAAGTACGAAGTTTTTAACATTCAATTTACAAAAACAGACATTATAAACAAAAAATATGTATAGAATACTCTGTTAACTTAATCTTAAGCCAATTAACGTCATAATGACTGACATTACGCTTGTTAAAGTATCCTATGAAGCAGCTTTTATCCTTTTACCCTCGGATATCTTAACAATGCATAAATTGCTAGCGTAACGACCGTATATCGATATTAGATCCTTCAAAGAAGTTTATTATACTATCAAAGGAGAGGATATTTTGATCAAAACGGATTATACTAATACCATTCAGATGAACCGTAAGAACTTGATACCGATACATAAAACTGGTGGCATTTTGTTAATTAAGTATCGGTTATGTTATGAGTTCGATCCCTAGGTAAGGTGTTATTGGATTCTTCCATCTGAAATTCCACAGAAACAGCCCGAAGTCTGTATTAGTGCCCGGTAGCAATAGGCTTGCTGGGAGGACCTAGTGGCACAATTGCAATTGCGCATATCATTCTTTGAGCTAAGTCAATCAACCCTAACCCTAACCAGTAATTGGATGAGCAACCGCTCAATTTCCCTCCGTGCCGCGGAGAGCACGTTAAGCCGTCGGTCCCAGTTTCTCATCTTTGGGAATCGTTACAGGTCAGTCGGAGGCTTCAAATAGTCTGACAGCTAGTTTAACCCCGATCACAGATTTTCCTCGTTAAAGGGTTTGTGAAAGTCAGATGGCAGTCGCTTCATATAAAAATCAGTCGCATCGAGTTGAACCAAGTGCCGACCCCACAAAGTATGGGATAAGGCCAGGGAGATGACGAGCAATAGGCATACCCCAATTACACGGGACTAAAAGATAACTGGCATGAAATGTGTGTCCGTACTATAAGTTCACCGCTGCATACCCCTTCGGGGAATACCTACAGGCGTGTGTATGTTTGGTATCGGCACTAATTCAGTACCTGTACCCCTATCACGAGTTTGTCACCGTTTTCGTAATCTATACTCGCTAGCTTCACTCGCAATATTTATATGAGATATTTTAGTTCTTCGCGTCACCGCTAGGAGTCGCTGCACAATTTCTCATACTAATATTCGACGGAGACGCTAGCGAGTATAGATTACGAAAACGGTCGCAAACCCGTGATAGGAGTACTAGTCTAAGTTGAACTACAGGTAGTAACGATACACTGTAATAGAACGTACACGAGTATCCAATAATCCAAGTACGTTCCTAAAAGTTATCAATGTTGGCATTACGCCAAGCAGAAACAACATTGTTGTATCAGCAATTTACAATCATGTTTTGAGACAAGTTCGTTTTTGTTTTTGATGTTGCAAAAGTTGTTTGTAAGCACAATTCGTTGTTGCAGTTTTCCCGATTTAAAAATACAACGAGTCTAGCTATCAGCAATATATATTGGAGTTTTAAATATTTTATGTATTTGATTTTACTTTATTTTCGTGAATAACCTAAATTAAACAATAATTGAATTAACAAAATATAATCTAATACCTAAGCTAGGAACCGCGGTAGCTTTCGGGTTTGAGCAGTCGCCTACTACGCAAGCGACCCAAGCGCGAATCCCAGCGAGGTCTGCACCAATGAGTTTTTCTAAAAACTTATGTACAGTGATTTCACACCACGTTCTTTACGAAACCTGCCTGAGAAGTAATTCAAAGACGTATGTATAGTGCCTGAGACGGCGATAGACTCACCATCTGTCATGTTGGAACGTAATCATCTTCGGTGAAAAGTGGGTGTTGTTATTACAACACCTCTGCTTACAAGCGTGTATGTCCGATCAGCGAAGTTAAGCAACCCTAACCCTAGCCAGTAATTGGATGGGTGACCGCCCGAGTTTCCTCCGTGCCTCGGAGAGCACGTTATGCCGTCGGTCCCGGTTGCCAATTTATCATCTTTGGCAATCGTTACAGGTTAGTCGGGGGCCTAAAATAGTCTGACAACTGGTTTAACCAAAATCACAGATTTTCCTTCTAAAAGGGGTTGCGAAGGTCAGATGGCAGTCGCTTCGTATAAAAATCAGGTGATCAGTCACATCGGGTTGAATCAAGTGCCGACCCCAACAATTTATGGGATAAGGACCGGGAGCTGATGACCCTACGTATATTCATTCATATACATTTAGTGAAAAGCGGTTAATTTTGAGACAACAAACACTTAAATAAAATTAAAAAAAACATTGGATAGGAAATAAAATATTTATAAGCATAAGTAATTATTCTTGAATTATTTGAGTCACATTACTTTACTATGTTAATTAACACACCTACACACCTATACCTACTTTCACTTGTAAAGGGAATACAGAAATAGGCAATTTACGCAAGTGAAACGAACATGCCGACGGCTTTTATTAACCTTTTTAGGGAACATTACAGAAGGTACGAAACACAAACAGTATAGTACTATTATTATAATACGAGGAACACGGCCACACATCGTGACAATGTAAGATGACCCCACATGACCCGACGTCATATTATACTGGATACTAGTTGTGGCCTGCGGTTTGACCTGAGGAACCCTAATCTAAATATCTCAAAGGTGACTGACTGACATAGTGAAATATCGACACACAGTCCAAACTACTCAACTGATCGGGCTGAAATTTGGCATGCAGGTAGATGTTATGACGTAGGCATCCGCTAAGAAAGGATTTTGATTAATTCTACCCCCAAGGGGATAACATAGGGGATGAAAGTTTGTAGGAAACTTTGTCAATTTTAAACCGATATATTATATAAAACTAAATCTACACGGGTGAAAACACAGGGCACAGCTAGTGTTTAAAAAAAAACAAAGTAGCCTAAGTTATTTCTTGTAACATTAGCTATCTCCCAGTGAAAGTCCCTTTAAAATCAGTCCATTAGTCCAGATTAGGCGGAACAAAGTGACAGACAGAGAAAAAAAATTGTTTATTCTACGTCATTACCATATATACTTACCACATATGCATTTTGTGAAAAGCTGTTATTTTGAAATTTCAATCAGCCACCCCAATTTTATTTATCTTAGCTGTGCCCTGCGGTTTCACCCGCGTTAGCATACCATCAGTTTTTTATTAAAAGTAACTTAAACTTTCATCCCCTATTTTATCCCCTTGGGGGTAGAATTAATCAAAATCCTTTCCAAGCGGATGCCTACGTCATAACATCTACCCACATGCCAAATTTCAGCCCGATCCGTCCAGTGGTTTGGGCTGTGCGTTGATAGATCACTATTTCAGTCAGTCAGTCACCTTTGAGCTATATATATTTAGATATAGATTTACATGACATATTGTTTCTATATACACAACAACTCCTTACATTTATGATTCTGGAAAAGAGAATGTCCTATTGTCGCTAGTTATGCACGTTTGTACACTACAGGCTCTGTAATCTCCATTCTATTAAAGACTTATTTACCAAAGCATAAAGTCGAAAATCCAACAAGAGTGTCGACGAGGGTATTTGCAATTGTTCCATTATTCAGTGGCATTTGTAATTTAATTGTATTGTTATGGTTTTGGGTACAGTTTAGCTTTGACCCTTGGGAACCCATATTCGGAGCTGAAATCAACGATTACTCCCTAAGGGAACGTTCAACAATATTCTTAAGTGCTTATAAGCAGTTTTAAATAAATATCTAGGCTCAAAAGCCATGGGTATGAGCTCCTAGCTATAATTGTGGGGACTACCCTGCAGTTTCACTCGCGTAGATTAAATTGTATTCTCGTGGAATCATAAATTATTTTTTTTATATAAAATTTGCATATGTTACTCCTTGTAACATTAGTTATCCGTCAGTGAAAGTCCCGTTGAAATCGGTCCGCCGTTTCAGAGATTAACCGGAACAAACAGATAGCCAGACAGACAGAGAAAATTTTTTTAAATTGTTTGGTCGCATATACTTTCACATTAATATAGTAAGCTGTTATTTTGGAATTACAAACAAATACTTTAATTTTATTTATCTGTATAGATAATTGATATTTTTTTTGCGCTCGTAACATTCAAGGCCCAAAAGATTACTTACCTAATGCGAAAATTTCTTCTACGTAAGTCTTAACGCTGGCGTATCTTATGAATATATAGGTTTCATGTTGTCGACATTTGATTTCGTATTTGGTGTGGCTTGAAATGTGTTGATCCGTAATCTTTGGAACTCAAACACAATCCGCCTCCGAAAAAGTATCAATCAACATATTTCGTGCTTCTTTGCATCATTCACGTAAACAAGCTGGTATGTGTATAGAATTTTACGCTGGTGTGTATATAGAAAGAGCCGAGGTGGCTTTGAGGTTTGAGCAGTCGCCTGCTACGCTAGCGACGCAAGTTTGAATCCCAGCGGGGCCTGTACCAATGAGTATTTCTAAAAAAACTTTGTAGGTACAGTGATTCCACACCACGTGCTTTACGGTGAACAAAAACATCGTGAAGAGCATATTTCTGAGAAGTAATTCAAAGACGTATGGTGTCTGAGATGGCGGATGGACTCACCATCTGCCACGTTGGCACTTAATCATCTTCGGTGAAAAGTGGGTGTTGTGATTACAACACCTCTGCCTACCCCTGCGGGGAATGCAGGTGTGAGCATATGTGTGTATACAGAATTTTAGCCTACATCAAAAAACAATTATGAATTTTTTTCAGCGGCTGTCTATCTGTTGGATCGATTATGAGACTGTAATTGACTGATGCTACAAGGAGTAGCTTAGGCAACTTCTATTAAAAAAAAATAGTTTCCATATTCCATATCCAGACATGAAATTAAGTCCACTTGAGTGGATACCTCGAGGAACAGGCTAAATAAATTTGTACTAGAGTAAACATTTATTTTCACTGTAATCGAAGCCAAAATGTACCGAACCTTTTTGCTCTATCTCAGAGCTTGGACAAGACAAGTGTTCATGTATTTCCTAGCCGTTTCAAAATATACGAGCTCCTAAGCCTATACATAAATAAATCATTCGTGAGGAACTGTGTTCGCTTCTACAATCCCACAGTCGACAATCGCGTAAAATTATCATAAATTTAAGAAACATGTTAGAACTGCACTGATGACGAAAGCTTATTATACAATTTTAAATTACATAAATGACAAAGCCATATGGCATTAAAAGTCTACACAAGTAGCTCCTGGGAATGATATGGAATACAAACATGCTGTATAAATCATTTGGTATTGTTTTTACTTTTTTAATTATAATTTTTTACACATGCTGATACAATTTTCACTATTGTGATTAATTTATGTGAATTTAATTTTTAACATATATACATAATATGCTCACGCCTGTAATCCCCGAAGGGGTAGGCAGAGGTGTTGTTATCACAACACCCACTTTTCACCGAATTTGATTAAGTGCCAACGTCACAGATGGTGAGTCTATCGCATAACAACGCCTCTGCCTACCCCTTCGGAGAATACAGGCGTGAGCATATGTACAATTTTATTTTAATTAATCATTATTTGTATGTACAAGAACCCAGCTAAGTTTCTTGTTGGTTCTTCTCATAAGGTTAGTTTCCGAACCTGTGGTAAATTTTTCGGCATTCATAAGTGCCTTACCAGGGCCTAAAATGAATAAATCATTTTCATTTTCAATAGAGAAAAAACCTTGTTTTCAAAACTTTCAAGGCTTCAACTGGATTATTAACTTTTGGATCCCTGACGTTTACATCAGTAACAAACCCGGCCGCCATTACCACACAATCGGACATCCGGCCCTCATCCGGCCTGTAAGCTTTACAGGAAAACCACAACTACTCTCACACTTTATCTGGTTCTGCACATCAATTCATGAAAACGTATTTATGACTTTTCTTTCGTTGATAATATTATATTTCTTAGAGGAGCTCGTGGCACAGTTGCTATTGCGCATATCATTCGATCAACTGAGTTAAGCAACCCTGAGCCTAGCCAGTAATTGGATGGGTGACCGCCCGAGTTCCTTCCGTGCCTCGGAGAGCACTTTAAGCCCTCGGTCCCGGTTGCCAATTTATCATCTTTGCAAATCGTTACAGGTTGGTCGGAGGCCTAAAATAGTCTGACAACTGGTTTAACCCAGATCACAGATTTTCCTCGTTAAAGGGGTTGCGAAGATCAGATGGCAGTCGCTTCGCATCAAAATCAGGTGATCAGCCACATCGGGTTGAATCAAGTTCCGACGCCAACAATGTATGGGATAATGTCAGGGAGATGAATATTAAATTTCTTAAATATAAGTAAGTACTAAGCCGAGATACTTATTACATCATCATACATCAGTTATCTGCCAGTGAAAATCCCGGTAAATTGATACAGCTGTTTCAGAATAAGCCCGAACAGACGGACAGACAAACAGTGTAATGGTTTCTCTGCTTGCTATTAATTAGTACATACAAACAGACTGCCATTTCTCATATATTTTGCATCGAACATTATAGCCTATAACATTGTCCCATTCGGAGTCGAGACCCTTGATCCGTGGGGTCTTAGGCTTTTTAAAGAAATAACTAAAAGGTTAGTCGACAACACAGAAGACCGAAGAGCTGGCAGCTACCTCGGTCAAAGAATAAGTCTAACCATTCAAAGGAGGAATGCTGCCAGTATCTTCGGAGCATTGCCTCCTTTTAATAATATATTTTAGTTATTAGATTATATTTTTAAGGTTTTTAGTTATGTTAGTTTTTAGTTATCTACAGTTAAATTCGACGCGTTGAACTTCTTTTCGTAATTACTATGACACGGAACCTTAAGAAAAATAATTAAACCGCCGCAGTATCCTTTAATTAATGATTTCTTCCTTCATTGTCTTCTTTCTTTCAAAGGATTTTAAAATGAAATGACTAAGACATTCTCGTTGAAAATACTGGCGAATATTTCTGCCTACAAATTTAAGTATTTTTTTGTTCTATATGTTTTGATTATAATAATAAGTATGTCGTCTATATTTAATCTTTACCCTAATGGGGAATTGTGGAAATTTTGTTCACTAATCTCCATTAATAACTGCTTTCGATCGCAATTTATGAACTTTTTTTCCACTATTCCCCTCTGATGGGGATTATTGAAACAACCCCAGTAAATTACCCTCCTCTCAACGAGATCCACAGCAGGGAGTAGTTAGGTATTATAGTAAAAGCAAATAAATTATAGTATATAAATAGTATATACTTCCCGGCATTTTGCGGAGGGATGATGAAAATGTTGGCAAAAAAGTTTTGTATGTGAATGTGGATGGTTAAAAGGGGAAAGGAAGACCTAAGAAACGATGGATGGATTGTGTGAAAGATGACATAGCTAGAGGAGTGAATACAGAAATGACGGCTGATAGAGAAAAATGTAAGAGAAGAACACATTGCACCGACTACAAATAACATGGGATAAGGGCAGGAAGATGATGACTTCCCGGCATCTTCCACATAAGTGGTTGAGAGAGGGCATAGCGGAATTCCGATCGAAATTCGCTCGTGTGGTTCAGAAGAAAAAAATTTCTTTGTTCAGGTTAGGCAGAGGTGTATTTATTACACCCATATATCGCCAGTTATGTCGAAGTCTCTTAATGGAATAAGCATGCAATAAACTAGACTCGGAGTTGCTACTGGGAAACGTAACAAATCTTTGCTTGACACGATCTCAGGACCTAAAGTTCTGCAGCAGCGATTGCGACTACTAGACCAACAAGGCTAGCAATATTTTTTTTGTAGTCAAAAGTGCTCTGCACTCCACTTTTATACCTTAAGGTTGAGTTTATCGAACTTAATAAGGTTTCATAGCATTATTTGTAGGTTTTGTCAAAAGCTATCAGGCTGAGACACGTTTACATTAATAGGATTAATATTGATACACGTCGAAGGTTATCACTTTTCTACTTAATCAAAGATATGAGACATGGCAATAATTATGTTGGATCGGATTATTAGATCGAATAGCGAGGCTTATTCCAATATGATGACGAGGATAATCAGAAGGATTATGTATGAAGTAATTACCCAGAGAACTTCCCTGAACATGGTAGGTAATTAATAGAGCCGGCAGTATTAAATAAATCTTTATTATTGTTGCGAGGAGCTATTATAATATGTTTTTCTTTTAATATGGATTAGGTCTTGTTTAGTCGCTTTGATACTTAAATTGTATTAAATATTAGTTATCGTTCCCGTGGGAGTACGGGGATAAAATATAGCCTATGCTACTCGCTGATGATGTAGCTTTCCAATGGTGACAGAATTTTTGAAATCGTCACAGTAGCTTTGAGTTTATTCATTACAAATATACACACAAAAATACAAATCTTTCCTCATTATAATTGCTTTTATTCGATCATAATTCCGGTACAAATTGTATAAAAAAGGTGCCAAGTTTCTCTTTCAATTCGAATCGAATAAGAAAAATATATAGCAAAATCGTGAAGGTTTGCAAAAAAGAACTCGCTTGCATTTTGTTTGAGGGTTGAACCTCGACTATTACACACCGCTTCCAAATAATACCACTATATCCATACTAATATTATAAAGAGGAAATAATTGTATGAATGTTTGTAACGAATTGGTTCCAAAAACACAGGACGGATTTAAAAAATTCTTTATCCATTTGAATGCTACATTATCATTGGTTAAGATAGGTTATATTTTATCTCCATTCTCCCACGGGAACGGTAACTATGCGGGTGAAACCGCGTGACGTCTTCTAGTAGAATATATTGCTATTATATTCACTAGCTGTGCCTTGCGTTTATAGCCGAATAGCAAGATACTAAGAGATAGAGAGTGGTCATCTCAAGCTAAGCATTTAGTTATAAGTAGATGTACTATATTTTTAGTTATGTTAATTTTTATCGACATTTGTGCATTGGAACATTGTCCATGAGCTTACGTTTCTTAAATTATTTATTTTGAATTCTTTAATTTGTATAATATTTTAAAAAAGAGTAATTACTGAGTTTCTTGCCAGGTTTTCTCAGTAAAAGCAACCTTCCGAACCTGGCGGAAGCATGTATAATCATATATAATCGTGTCTTTCTGACGATTGAAAGTACTTTGTAAAAAGTCTAATCGAATAAAGATATTTTTGACTTTGACTTTGATAGAGAAGATAATTTTTCCCGTTTATGTATATTTTCTATTGATGCTTCGCTCCTGTTGGTCGCAGGCCCCAGCGTGAGGTTATCTATAAGTTCTTAGTACACGCTGTTTAACGCGTTTACTGCTAAGGACGCGTATGTGCGTCCAACTGTTCGAGAATTTACGAAGAAGTTGAAATGTTAGCAGTGAATGTGTTAAACAATAGTTAGCCCCCTGATATGTCACAAATGCTGAAGTTAAAATTATTTTGGTATACATTTTGTTTACGGTCAAGCCTTTTAATAAGAAACATTTTTCTGAGCAAGAAGGTATGTTGTGAATACTATATTTGTGTGGCCTCAAGCTTGACGCAGTAACATAAATACGTAACACTAGGTAGAAAGGTCGAAAGGTGATAAATATGCTACATTTGCACGTCTGGTTACGTCTGTGTGTAAAGTGGGAAATTGTGTTAGTGTGTAGGTATTCGTGTCATGAATAGGACACGCGTCTGCAACAAAAAGTTTTACCAAAAAAAACTTTAATATGACATACCACGAGCTTCTAGTGAAGGAAAAATGAGGTAACCTCTATATATTTACAGGGTGTCGGAGAAAAATGAGCTGTTGTCTTCTAGAAGTTGTAAGGTTTTATGAATATATCACTGATAATGTAGTTATTTGCTAAGGTAGTAAGTAGGTTGCTAAGGGCCGGAGAGCTCGCGGCCTTAAGCGATTGAATGAACGCGCGGCCGCATTTGCCTACATTTTACGTACGCGGTAATTAAACTTGTTAAATTAAGAAGAAGGTTTCGAAAAATGGTTTTATGGGATTATTTTAGGAACTATTAGTGGGAGAAAAAAAATAAAAATGTAGTTAGATTTCACGTGAATTACTCTACGTTAACGCTGATTTTTATGCCAAAATATGGTCTTGATATGGGCAACTTTGAATGTCAATTATTAGAAAACGGAAGAAGATATTTTTGTCATAATAATTTTATTTGATTCCTAAAATCATACCCTATCACATATTTTAACAGCTGTCCTAATTTCCCCGACACCCTGTGCTTGCCACCTCGTAATAAGAAAGTCTGTGTAGTAACACCTAAGTATAACACATACTGTTTTGTCTCGTAACTTTAGACCATATTTTTTCGTGACTCGTGGTGGCCTCGGGGTTTGAGCTGTCGCCTGCTACGCAAGCGACGGAAGTTCGAATCCCAGAGGGGCCTGTACCAATGAGATTTTCTATAAAACTTATGTACAGTGATTTCACACCACGTGCTTTACGGTGAAGGAAAACATCGTGAGGAAACCTGCATATTCCTGAGAAGTAATTCAAAGACGTATGTAAAGTGCCTGAGACGGCGATAGACTCACCATCTGGCACGTTGGCACTTAATCAAATTCGGTGAAAAGTGGGTGATGTGATAACAACACCTCTGCCTACCCCTTCGGGGAATACAGGCGTGAGTATATGTATGTATGAATGTATATTTTTTCGAGAATCAGTCCTTTGACTGATTCTGACGTTATTGAAACAAACAATTAAAAAAAAACTTGACTTTATATAATTCAAATTGAATACTTCTATGTTTCTGTCATGGATATCATTGTCAGAACTAGACCAAATTGAAATGAGACCACTCGGGAAGCACCATCTTTCAAATAAGAGAATCATCAGAATCGGTTCACTCAGTCGAATATTCTGAGGTACAAACATAAAAAAAATACAGTTCAATGATAACATCATCGTCCCTGGCCTTATCCCACACATTGTTGGGTTTGTCAGTTGATTCAACCCGATGTGGCTGATCACCTGATTTTTATACGAAGCGATTGCCATCTGACCTTCGCAACTCCTTTTACTAGGAAAATCTGTGATCTGGGTTAAACCAGTTGTCAGACTATTTTAGGCCTCCGACTGACCTGTAACGATTGCCAAAGATGATAAATTGGCAACCGGGACCGACGGCTTAACGTGCTCTCCGAGGCACGGAGGGAGCTCGGGCGGTCACCCATCCAATTACTGGCTAGGGCTAGGGTTGCTTAACTTCGCTGATCGAATGATATGCTCAATAGCAACTGTGCCACGAGCTGCTTTACAGTTAAATGAGAACAGAACCTCCTCCTTTTTTGAAGTCGGCTATAAAGAAAGTACTAGTACGAACTACATATTTCACTTAAGTCCTTTATTACCTCTTCCGTTACATCCACATTCATCTTTTCACACGCTTAACATAAATCGTATAGTCTGTGTTTATTGTTACGTAAATATTTGTCAAACAGAGCTTTTGTTACAGAGAAGTAAAATGCTTATCCCAAATTGTATCGACACGTCGCAGGAAGGCAAAGATTACGCGTGGGACGTTATTAATGATGGTCGATAAAAAATTGAACCGTATTCCGCTCGGATGGTCAACCCTATTTTTCTTGAGGTTTTTCTGTCCCGACAAAAATAATAAAGAATTTCCGTCGATATTTGGGAGTTGGTACACTATTAATTTAATAGTAGGTATTGCCCTTAAGTAATTATGTGTTCCTGCGGTAAGTAAAAGGTCTGGTTACTTTTATTATTATGTAGGGAGAAATGAAGGCGTTCTAGCTATAGTGGAATTCGATGTCTTTCAATATGTCAGCATAGCGATTGTATTCATTATAAGATTAGCAACGCGCGAGTAACCCTTGTGACTATATTTTCAAATTCAAATTCAAAATATCTTTATTTGATTTGACTTTTGACAAAGTACTTTAAAATCGTCAGAACGACACGATTACATAGGATTATGCTACCGCCAGGTTCGGTTGTAAGGAGGGTTGCTTTTCAGAAAAAAATATAAGAATTTACAAGCTAAAATAGGAATTATAAACTTGTTTGTCATCTTTAAAGTATAAAAAATATTGAGCAGTGGCTTGCAAGCGACGCAAATTCAATTCCCAACGGTCCGATTCAGCGATGAACTCTCCATCGATCTCGTGCCAACGAAACAGATGGCGAGGAAAGAATAGAAGAGATTTCACGAAGATGATTAAGTGTCAATGCTCAATCATCTTCTTGAAATCTCTTCTAGGAAAACGTGAGCATATTAATTATCAACTTGATTTTCATCTCAGATTTATCTATAGCATTAAATATATGGATAAAAAATCGAAGTATCTGTTTTATAAATGAAGAGTGCTTGTACTACATACATACATACATATGCTCACGCCTGTATCCCATGGGGGTAGGCAGAGACCACAGAAATATGTAAGGATCGTAGCATGTGGCAAACGGTGGTCTCTGCCTACCCCCATGGGATACAGGCGTGAGCATATGTATTTCTTTCGCTTCATCCACATTCATGCATCTCTTCATACACTGCATGAATGTGGATGAAGCGAAAGAAATATGTAAGGATCGTAGCATGTGGCAAACGGTGGTCTCTGCCTACCCCCATGGGATACAGGCGTGAGCATATGTATTTCTTTCGCTTCATCCACATTCATGCATCTCTTCATACACTGCATGAATGTGGATGAAGCGAAAGAAATATTTATTTATTTATTTGAAATATACATTTTGAACGGCCAGTAACCAATTACACAAAACGTAGCAATATTACACAATATATATACAGTACACATCACATTTAATTATATACAGAGCATATTATAAAAATACAAACACAATCAAACATTCGCCTCGCAATACTCCAGACATGCCGACATGATCGTCTGCCATTCATCCGCAAACAAATCACACTCAGGGTTGGACTCCAAGAGAGCGTTGAGCGCAGAGAGAGTGCGAGGGACAGGAGAGTATGATCGCGACTTAGTACGACCCGCCGATATCGAAAACAGTCTGTGTTTCCTAGCACGTGTGTAGTTGTCAGGCACAAATATTTTAGTCAACTCTTCAAGTAATTCGGGGGCATTGATATATCCACGAAGCACCTTACACATAATTGACATTTGGTTGTATTATGTATAAGTGTTTGTTATATAGAAATATATAGATAGTTTGTTATATAGAAATATGTATAAGTGTTTGTACTAACATTAGTAAGTATCTGTCTGTTTGTCAGGCTTACGCGATTTTCACTAGTATATAGCTGGTGTTACAATAAGTAATATAAAATTACTTTTAGTTAAAAAAATGAGTCCTGTGAAATAACTTAGTCTATGGGACACTAGTACACAATAACATTAATTCAGTTCACTTATTTGATCTTAGTATTTTCACTATCTTACGCAAGTTATCAACATAAACTGAAACTTTAGAGATCGCCCCGTTTCAGTTACTTTCAAATTTCATTACACGCTACTGGGTTACGTGATTATGTTACAAAGTGGAATGTAAGTAAGTTGCGAAACAAGTAGATTACTTCTAAATAAAAAATATCCCCGAAGGGGTAGTCCGTGGTACTGTAACAACAACACCCACATTTCACCGAATATGATCAAGCTTCAACGTGACAGAGGGTGAGTAGCTGTCTCAGGCACTATACATACGTCATTGAATAGCTTCTCGGATATATGGTTCACATGGTATGAAATAACTGCACGTAAGTTTTTAGAAAAAATCATTGGTACAAGCACTACTGGGATTCGAAATTGCGTCGCAGGTGACTGCTCAAATCCCGAGGCCACCACGGCTTTTTGAACTTGCTTGTTTCCAAACCCGGTGGTAGCGTGTATAATACTGTAAAACCATAATGATATAAGCACACCAAATCTTAATAAATAAAAAACATTCAACAGATATAACTCACATTCATATATTTAACCCTCACATCATCACCCCTCCCACAAAATTACACTAGTAAACACATTAGATAGCTCACTCATGTATTTATAAATATTTTCTTGGTTTCTCAAGATACAGGCCTCGCCTAATTTGAGAACCCCTGGCAATACTTTGTTATTCCCCTCCAACTTCACTACCACACTCCACACACACCTCTTTAAATGTTAGGAATAAGTCTAACTGTTATATTTTTTTTTTTATTAAGTTTCCTAGCAAACATCTTTATTCCATTTATTTTTCCTTTTTAACATTTTGTGTACAATGCTTTATGAAAATATGTGAACAAATAAACATTTTTATTATTATTATTATTATTCTTGCCTTGCATCGAAGGGTCGAGATTTCTCGTGTCACGCGGAACCTTTCAAAATAACCAAACAAGAGCTGATTTTCTAGATGTAAAATAAGCTTTAAGGTGCTTAATATATGAGTGTAATTACCACAACGCTAATCTACCATAACTTGGCTTTGGATGAGTATTTCTTACTTAAGTTCAATTACTGGCACTAAGCCAACTAAAAGGTTTTCGTCTCTTAGCGGCAATTAATTTACTGAAACTGTAATGCACTCGGTGTAAGTACCTGTTCTTAATGAGAAAATACATTCTATATCAAAAAGCTTAGAGCTTCTTATTCAACGTCTTTCTTCTAGGTTAGTTCTCGCTTAATGGTGGAGGTCTGGTCAATAAAGGAATAAGTTGCATGGGAGCTCGGTTTAAATTATGAACACCACCAAGTATGATCGCTTAAGTAGCGCGTATTAAGAACTTCTTAACTTTGACGCTTAATTTTAAATGAAGCGTCTTAGGTCAACGCGGTTTAAATTAAGAAGAGGGCCAACTATGATCGTTTGAGCAGCGCTTGTTTAGAACTTCTTAGCTTTTATGTTTATTATACGGTACCAAAATTAAACGTCAAATGTCAGAAGTCATAAATATGCTCTGCTTAAACCGATAATGGTAGGCCTGTTTGCAATTTGTTTATAATCAATTATACATTAAAGAACTGGCCAAGTGCGATTCATACTTGCGCACTGAATTTTCCGTACATAATTGTAATGCCGTAGTAGCTGTAGGGTTTGGGCTATCGCCTGCTATGCAAGTATGTAAGTAGTGTTTCACAAAAAATATTAATTATGCACTCAAGAATATATTAATTGATTAGACTTCATACAAAGTACTTTCAAATCGTCAGAAACAATTTCACTATACAGGATTATTAATGTAACCATCGGCCCGAAGGTTTTGGTATAGACACACACACACCCGACACGAGTGAATCAGTCATCAGAATGGTAAGCACTGCTTATCTACTTATATGGAATGCACGCCCCTGCCATCGGGATCGGTTGCTTTTGCTGAGAACAAGAAAGGAATTTGGCAAACTACTCAACAATTACTCATTTTAATTTCTCCTGTCCCTCGCACTCTCTCTGCGCTCAACGCTCTCTTGGAGTCACACTCTGAGTGTGATTTGTTTGCGGATGAATGGCAGACGATCATGTCGGCATGTCTGGAGTATTGCGAGGAGAATTTTTGATTGTGTTTGTATAATATGCTGTGTATATTATTCAATGTATTGTGTAATATTGCTACGTTTTGTGTAATTGGTTAATGGCCGTTCAAAATGTATATTTCAAATAAATTAACCGACTTCAAAAAAAGGAGGAGTTTTTTCTTTTTTTTTTGTTATTGCTACAATATATCTCATGAATATAGGAACTTGAAGCCGGTGTTTATGAATGCAAAGTCAGATTAATTTGGATAAAACGAAAATAAATTATAAGAGAGTAAGTAAATAAGGTCTTCCAATATATCTCCCTATAACTTTAGGATTAGTAAATCCAGTCGTAAGATCTTTTTTCCAATCCCTTTCGATGAGCTTAGCCAACGGGCTAAGTGCGTAAGCGAGACCAAACACAATTATCTTAAGTAACAAGTACTTTTACGTGCCAAATGTATGTGTTTACTCAGACGCGTGGACAACCCAATGATATTATTTTTGTTTGAAACGGGCGTTAGCATTTCGTTGTGATTTATGGAATATATCTAGGTTTGGTTGCAATATTCGATAACAGACTTTTGTTTTGACTTACGGAATGTGTTTCACGAAATTACGAAGTCAACTGACATATTTTGATATCAGTACATACATACATATGCTCACGCCTGTATTCCGCGAAGGGGTAGGCAGAGGTGTTGTTATCACAACACCCATTTTTTCACCGAATTTGATTAAGTGCCAACCTGACAGATGGTGAGTCTATCGCCGTCTCAGGCACTATACATACGTCTTTGAATTACTTCTCAGAAATATGCAGGTTTCCTCACGATGTTTTCCTTCAGCGTAAAGCACGTGGTGTGAAATCACTGTACATAAGTTTTTTAGAAAAACTCATTGGTACACCCGCTGGGATTCGGACTTGCGTCGCTTGCGTAGCAGGCGACTGCTCAAACCCCGAGGCCACCAGGGCTCTGATATCAGTGTTAGTGTAAATATGAGGCAGGCTTCCATGGACCAACTGTGCCCCGCAGTTTCACTCGCGTAGATTTAGTTATATGGGTGAGACCTCTAAATGTATTTTTTTAAACAAAAGTAACTTATTTCTTGTAACATTACTATCTGCCAGTGGAATTCCAGTTAACATCAGGCCAGCCGTTTCGGAGATTAGCCGGAACAAACAGACAGATGGATAGGCAGACAGACAAAGAAAGTTTGTTTATATGAGATATATAATAAAAAAAAAAAAATTGAGAGAATGGTTTTTTTTTATTTGAGAACCGTATATACTTTCATATTCACTTAGTGAAAAGCTGTTAATTTAGAAATACAAACAGACAGACGAGCTTACTTTTATGTATATTTTTTTAACATATGGCCCATTCATCATCTCCCTAGTCTTATCTTATACATTGTTGGGGTCTCAGCTAACACTCGCCGACTGAGGCACTCTAGTAAGCTTGCTCGGAGCGTGAGATTAACTGCCGTTACGTCAGTCCAACAACTGTTCAACCATAAAATATAAAGTTAACCTAAGATCAGTCTACAAACGATAAAATTCAACACATTTATTTATTTATTTAACACATGTTAACACATGTTACAATGTTACTTGCCGGTTCTTCTCAGAAAGCTAGTTTCCGAGCCGGTGGTAAATTTTGGACTCCCAGGACCCAAACTGAATAAATCGATTCCATTTCCAAGTGGATCCCGATTCTCGAATAACATCGTACTTACTTGTAATTGAAGCCCTCGTGAGTATGTGCTTATAAGTGGAAGCCGACTTTTTGTATGTATTTTGTCTAAGACTTGCGTGATATAGGAGCCATCTTGGAAGACATGATAGACGATGTTTCATTATAATCCTTATCGACTTGATGTTTTTAGAGTTTACCCCTAACGAATGATCTATGACAAAAGTGTTCGCATAATAAGTCTAGACCCTATGTGTAGTACATTATATGATGTACTAATAGGTGATGGCACTCGGTACTGTCCGAAAGATAACGTTACCGAACAGTAACTAACATCACTCAAGTACAATCGCCATACGTTTTATATTAAGAGTAACAAAATGACTATTGAAGTTCGAATGTTTGGTGTACGGTTTGTTTCGTAACATTTGTTTAAGTTATTAAATATACCTCAGCAATAGAGAAGTAAAATCTTTGATATTTACCACTATTATTTCGCCGCACAGTGATTATATATATATATATATATATATATATATATATATATATATATATTAATAAATAATAATTAATTCGGCAATTAACTAGAAACCGAATACAAAGAATTTATTTCAAATATGATATTCAAAACCACACGTTGTGATATTGTGTACGAATCAATGTGACAGTTGGAGTACTAATACTAAATAGTATTAATGATCTCCTCCTACCGAATTGCAGTTACCGCGGCTAATCTCAACGAAGATTAGCCACGTGCGCAGGAGATATTATAGTCCACAAGTGTGTGTGCAAACACCGGTGCACTCTTTGTTCCCTCATTCTCATAGTCCGATGTGACGGCAATCCGTCACGACCGGAGAGAGATCAGGCGGAGGACCAACGGTGTGTACATCCCGTGCTTTCCGAAGCACGGGATGTACACACCGCCAACTTCCAAACTCCGGGCACGTCATTGTGAATTTCTTTACGGAAAAACCCAATATCAATTTTTGACCCGACCCGGGAATCGAACCCGGGACCTCGTGATCGGCAGGCGAAAATAGCATTAATAAGGTATACTAGTACATTATTCGATCTGTACTATTACAATGGGCACTTTTATGTGTCCGATTAAGCACAAGAATATTGATTACAAAGCGATTACGCAGAGCTTCTATCTGACGTAGCTACTTAAGTTCCCCCACGTTCTTGTCGCACTGTATGTTGCCAGCAGTGTGAATGCAGTTTGTGGTGGCAGGTATTTATTTCAATTACGAGGGTGCTGATAGCCTATATTAAAATTTTTCTGTGACAATGTAAGTCAGATAGTAGCGTTGCGCAACCGCTGAGTAATATTAAATGGGACATCGTATGTATTATTAATATTGTACATTAATAATGAGACCCCTCATATTTGATTATTAGTCAAGAAGAGATAATTAATATGAAAATAATAAGACAAGGTTGTCTTCCCAACATAAACCCTCTTATGTCATATTTATAGCAACTACTCTCCAAGAGATTAGCCTTCCATTTGCCAAGATTCTTAGCCAAGACTCCTTTTTACTTATACACGTCGGATTATTGAAAAAGCCTACGTTACGGGGACGTGCTTTGATGTATTTACAAAGTGGCTTAGACATTGTCGTTCAGTGTCCCAACTTGAAAGATTTGACATGTTTCAATGTCTTAGCGTGGATAAAAATGAAAAACATGTTGATACTTTATCGAAGGAGGGTTGTGTTTGAATGCCAATGAAACTTTTACCAACCTATACTTTTGATGATTTTGTTCCTACAAAATATTAACTACTAGCGGACGGCACGCGGTTTCACCCGCGTAGCTATCGTTCCCGTGGAAGTACGGGGATAAAATACAGCCTATGTTGCTCGCGGATAATGTAGCTGTCCATTGCTGAAAGATTTTTTCTAATCGGTCCAGAAGTATCGGAGCCTGATCAATACAAACATACTTACACACAAATCTTTCTTGTTTATAATTCTAGTATAGATTGTTAAAAAGTATTGTGTTTTAATATATTGCACTGGAAAGTAGAGGACATGATATCAGATACAGCAAAAGTAATTAATTCGTTACTAATTTCCGCTACCGGCGTTGTCTACATGGTATATTTTATTTTCATAATCCCTCAGGAGTCCAAAAAAGTTTCCGGTAAAAACAGTAAATAGCCCATTTAAATAGAATTAATTCATCTGTTATTTACTCTTGGGTACTTTCTTAGTATAATTCTTAGGAAAGAAAAACCAAATAATTCCAACAAGCATTAGTTATGAACAAGTTTTTTTTATAAATGTCTAGGGTTGGAATTAAACTTATTACGTTTTACATCTACAAATTGTAAGGCCACGGGACTCATCACAAGTCCAAAAAATTACTAATTTTAATTATAAGCTACTATTGCTTCATAATTTTATTCGTCATATATATTTTCAAGTTACTATAAATAATTTCTTGCTTTCTCGTTTTTAAAGTAACAATGAACAGCTGCTTTTATGTATTTATATATCTGTTTTTATAATACTAATAAAGCCGTGGTGCCCGATTCGTTTGACAAGCTGCCTGCTACGCGAGCGATACAACTTCCAATCTCACGGATCTGTGCCACCGAGTTTTTTCAAAAGCTTACAAGTCGGCACTATGAGCTCTCCGGTGTAGGAAAATATGTACTATTGCAAATGCGACTTGCCACAAAATAAATTATTTCTCATTTCACTGACATAATGCCAGAATAATGATATTGTACTGTGGTTAAATCCACTTTTATTTATTTGTAAAAAAGGGTTCTAATAATTAATGAGAAGCCGTGCTGGCCTCAGGGTGTGAGCATTCGCCTGCTACGAAAGCGACGTAAGCGAATCCCAGTGGGGCCTATACCAATGATTTTTACTAAAAACTTTATTCAGCACGTGGTGTGACGTGCTGTACTGCGAAGGTGAGGTGTTGTAACAACAACACCCCACTTTTCACCGAAGATGATCAAGTGCCAACGTGACCGAATTGCATCATGATGTTTTCCTTCACCGTAAAGCACGTGGTATGAAATCACTGCACATAAGTTTTTTAGAAATAATCATTGGTACAGGCCCCGCTGGGATTCTTTCAAATCGCTGACATATTATGTACGGAAATTCATATTGTCAAGCAAGTGACAGCAAATTGATCAACCATTTTCCGGCTCGGGATTCTATTATGGGATACAAGGGACGGTGTCAACACGAAAACACAATAACCTTTACCGGTAAAGAAAGAAGCGGTACCTTATTGAATTGAAAATATGACAGTGTAGAATGAGTAGAAAAGATGAGGAAATATACATATAAAATTCAAAGTCCAAAGTTCTTTTGATTAAACCAGTATGGGCGATATATAATTAATATGCAACTCTGATATAACGATTTATATTAAAAGAGGCACCATATAAAATTAATACAAAAAATTGTGGCAAGAAGAGAAGAGGGTGAGCGTGCTCATAGACAACAGCAAGTAGAATAATATACATAGACAAAACATGGAAACAGTGAGGCGATTACATTCTAGTGAGCCAAACAATGCAAACTGTAGCTTAAATATAGTAAAATAGGAAACATCGTTGAATTTATATTTGTGTCTACGGGAATGGTGCCCAGTAAGCTGGCTGCTTTACCTCGCTGGACTGATAAACTGATCCTCTGACCGAAGTCCTAACTGACATATATATCAACGCACAACCTTAACCACTGGTCCTAGAGACATGACATTTGGAGACTGCATTATTGGTGAGGAGTAGGTAAAGTGTTTTCCAACATTTCAATGGTTAAATGGGGCTTGAAAAGACCCAGGAGAAGATTCGGGCGTAAGCTAGTAATTATTAAAAGTCTTCACCAATATTATTACAATAATAATATTTGGGCCCAGCTACAGCACTACCTTCTCACCTCAAATTGAGCATTGATCACTCATAACAGGGACAAAGCGTAGATTCGTAGGCCAAAACCCAGTCAGGCAGACTTGTATATCAAAAAATATCTTCACGCCATTCCAGAAGGGCCCCGAAGGGGTAAGCCGAGGTATTATAACAAGAACACCCACATTTCCCTGAATATAATTAAGTGCCAACGAGGCAGAGGGTGAGTACATCGCCGTCTCAGGCACTATACATACGTCTTTGAATTACTTCTCAAATATATGCAGTTTTCATCACGATATTTTCCTTTACCCTAAAGCACGTGGTGTGAAATCACTGCACTTATTTTTTTAGAAAAACTCAATGGTACATGCCGAAGGAATTCGAACTTGCGCCTCATGCGTCGCAGGCTGCTGCTCAAACCCCGAGGCCACCACGGTTTCTTTAGAGGAGAACAGAACAGGACATAATTCTCATTCAAAGTTAGTTGTCGTCCGCGGAAAGTTTATTATATGACGTATTCACTTAATGTATTAGAAGGAATTTAACGACACCGAAATGAACGGACACCTAGTAAATATTGCGTGAAAGTGTACCTATCAAAGGTTCTGTATAAAAAATCAGCAGTTGCATTTAAAACATCCTTATATACATAGTACGCATATAATGTTTCAAAGTGTACCACTCTGCTTACCAAAAGTTATTATTTAATGACGTGCCCTCATCAGTCATTTGGTAAGGTCCTGACTGCGCACTATTTGGAATGATTAATGACTCCTGAGCTATAATTTATTTCCTTATTTGTAACAGGTTTAACTTCAATAACAATGATAAGTAAATGTTGCCTTAAAAGAAAAACATTTTGAGATAACGGGCGCGCTGCAAAATAAACACTCTCTGTGTTTGACAACAAATCAAGTCTGGGACCCAGGAGCAATGAACGAAGGTTCTGCAGTTCTGCTTGAACGCATTGGTTTGACAATCCTGGTTTTTTTTTTACGATATGGTCTCTCGCATTTGGTAGGGGGGGAGTTACCTCCACTGCTTAACCGGACTAAAGTGCGAGATCCAAGGGCCTCCAGCCGAGCTTAAACTTAAAAACTAAGCAACACAGCTAAGGGCACCCCGGTGCGGGGCTCGGATCTCGGCTTAGGGCGTTGCTGGGGGATGAGCTAGGGAGCTGGATCTGAGTGGTATTTTTTAGGGACATGCTAAAGGCTGGAGGCTCGGCGCGCGCCGGCCCTAGTAGAGGATGGGGGGGACGATGACGTAGAGGGACAATCCTGATGTTGAGCACACAAATTATATACGGTAATGAAGCAGAATATCAACAGCGTGATTTAAGAAGAAGTACAACGCCATCTTGTGGTGAAAATCAACAACTACGTAAAACCAGGATCCACCATTCTAGTCTTGGCAGCTACCCGAAAGGGTAAAAGTGTTGTAACAAACTGACTTTTCACCGAAGAAGATGAGGTTCCAACGTGACAGATGGTGAGTCTATCGTCGGCTCAGACTCTTTACATACATTATTGAATGGCTTCTCAGGCAAATGCGAGTTTCTTCACGATTTTTGCTTTCACCGTCTAGCTCGTGGTGTGAAATACTGCACCTAAGTTTTTAGAAAAACTCATCGGTGTAGCCCCGCTAGGATTCGAACTTGCGTCGCTTGCGTTGCAGGCGACTGCTCAAGCCCCACGACCACCACGGCTATTTCTTTTATAAGGTAGGCTATGTTCGCGTAAATCTTAGCGCTGGTCACGTTAATAGGCTACAGTAGCCGTTAACTATCCGGCCGTCTGTACACTGGCCACCAAAATATATTTAGTTTTATAGAAACATACCATCTGTAGAGTTTTAGCACGGTAATTTGTTTTTACACTCTGGTTTTAGTATCCTATCAAAGGGATAATAAATTAGAATCTGTACGCACAGTGAAAAAACCACGTCGAATTTTATTCTGATAATTCCCGCGGCCAAATTTCCTCACGTATGTTAAACCCTTTGTTGCCACATAAAGGGCTGAAATTTCTATTGGGATCATGTTACCAATCTATACAGGTAAATAAAATTGAATAGTCTGTTTGTAAAACAGTTTTTCACTAAATGCATCATGAAAGTATATATGAAAAAATCAATAAAAATTTTATTTTCTCTGTCTGTCTGTTTATTCTGGCAACTCTCCAAAACGGCCGGACTGATTTTAACGGGACTCTGGTAGATAGATGGTGATTCAAGGAGTTAGAAAACATTACGTTTCCGCAGGTCACCCATGAAATAAACTATACGCGGGTAGAACCGCTAGTGCAAAATAATTTCCAAACAATAACACATACATTACATGTATGAATATTGTGGTATTGTTGATACCACCTGGGACTTGGGTACTGTTAGTATTCTACGCGTGTGGCCACTTTAGCACTCAGCTAAATAACACTATCAAATAAAGGCGTATGCAGTGTCGTCTCTGTGGTATTGAAAAATACGAGAACATTAGAAATAATATCATTTGGAGGGATATAGGTTTTCGGATTATCAATAGTGAAGGCTTTACATGGCTTTGTTTTACGTTTGAACGAAGCACTGCGTTCGAACCTGTTTAGTAAATATGAGTACCATTTTAGTGTTTGGTATATCTATATACAGAGTGTCGGGAAAAAAGGAACAGTTATCTTCTAGAAGTTGTAGGGTTTTATGAATATAAATGATTAACGTGGTTGGCTTGTCAACCCTCATCCTGCTCGGAATGTAATACTTGCAAACGCAGAAAGACGTTTCTTTAGATCTTGTGAATGTTCTGTATCCTAAGTACAATATGTTATATTAATTCTATGTTTCTATTACGTTCTTCCTTATAGTGAGACTCAATGTATGTGTAATTAATGTATGTCTACCGCCTGTTTTCTTAGCTGAAAGTATGAGATCTGAAAGCCCACAACAGACGGCGATACAATACACGAATATACGCTGTGTCGTAATATATCTTAATATGATCATCATTATGGTATACTACGATATATTTGTCTATACTCTATACAGATAAATACAAATAACAGCTATTCAGTAAATGTATATGAAAGTATACACGGTACTGACTTTGGATAACCAATTTTTTTTTCTCTGCCTGTCTGTCGGTCTGTTTGTTCCAGATAATCTTTGAAACGGCTGAACCAATTTGAGCGGGACTTTCACTGGCGGTTAGCTAGTGTTATAAGGAATAACTGAGGCTACAATAAATTAAAAATTAAACCGCTGGGCACAGCTAGTATACCTACCATAAATACATAATTTCCTCACGCTTGCATTCCCAGATGTAGTAGGCAGAGGTTTTGTTATAACAACACCCACTTTTCACCACCATAATATAAGGATACTGCATATATCTGAGACGACGGCAAAGAACTCATCACATTACGTTGGAACTTAATCATCTTTGAAGTTTCGTAATAATTCTGTGTACTCTGTTTATCTCTACTGGTAGGGCATGCGAATATTTACGAGTCTAATCTCCGCATAGTGAGTGCAGCATATAATAATAATAATGATCTCCTACCGAATTTCGGTGGCTAGTCTTAACGAGGATTAGCCAACTGCGCAGGAGATATTATAGTGCACAGGTGTGTGCAAACACAGGTGCACTCTTTATTCCCTCACTCTCATAGTCGATGGGAGGCAATCAGACACGATCAGGATCAGGACGACGGAGATCAGGTGTAGGACCAACGGTGTAACGTGATTTTCGAGGCACGGGGAAGGATATACCGCCAACTTCCAAACTACGGACATTTTATTGTGAAAAACCCAATATAAATTTTTGACCCGACCCGGGAATCGAACCCGGGACCTCGTGTTCGGCAGGCGAACGTACTAACCGCTAGACCAACGAGGCAGTTACTGTTTACATGTATAGATGCCTCCTATTTTCCCCGCAGGTGTGGTCAGAGGTGGACTTATATAACGTATACTGACATGTTATGTTAAGTCGCATGTAATAGGAGACGAGCCTATTGCCCATTAACTGGGCATACAGACTCCGAACCGCTGCTGAGAAATGACAGATGTAAAAACCCAATATTATTCCCGATGATTCTCGTAGTAGTAGAGCCGTGGTGGCTTTGAGGTTTGAGCAGTCGCCTGCTACGCAAGCGACGTAAGTTCGAATCCCAATGGGGCCTGTACCAATGAGTTTTTCTAAAAAACTTATGTACAGTGATTTTCACAACATGTGCTTTACGGTGAAGGAAAACATCGTCAGAAAACCTGCATATGTCTGAGAAGTAATTCAAAGACGTATGTATAGTGTCTGAGACGGCGATAAACTCACCATCTGTCACGTTGTCACATAATCATCTTCGGTGAAAAGTGGGTGTTGTGATTACAACACCTCTGCCTACCCCTTCGGAGATTACAGGCGTGAGTATGTGTATGTATGTATGACTCTCGTGTTTTCAGAGTAGTGTTTGCGGTCAGTAGACCAACAAGGCAGTTTTTCCTTTTGTTAATGTCAGATAAATAAATAATCAAAAGTAACGGCACAAATAAAGTAGCTCGCAAGGATTTATTGTCCTTGCGAGATTGTAGAAGATAACACGTACTTGTTCTTCCATAGATGTTAAGACGTCATCTCACTGCATTGTTGAAGACAATGGTTTATTTGTGGTGGCTTTGATAATTATAATTGATCCTGTGTGAGAGCTTTCAACGTCAACGTTGATAACGTATTGCTTGGAAAGGTTTTCGGGTGTCATTATATATTTACTACTAGCTGTGCCGCGCGGTTTTACCCGCTTAGAGCTAGTTTCGTGGGTGACCCGCGGACCCGTTGTGTTTTTTTAAATAATAAACTAAGTTACTCCTCGTAACTTTAGCTTCTGCCAGTGAAGTCCCGTTAAACTTGGTCCAGCCGTTTCAAAGATTAGCCGAAACAAACAGAAAGACAGAGAAATTTAAAAAAATATTTCGTTACCGTATTTACTTTCAAAATACAACGTATATTTTGGAATGACAAATAAACATTTTAATTTATTTTTTCTGTATCGATAGATATTATGCCAGCATACGTATGCCTCGAAAGGGCTAAGTCGACAAAATGTCAGATTCTATGAATACCAGGTGCCTAAACATAATCTCTTACTGCCATCATAGTTTCACTGTGTGACAGTGGCAGACTTGTACACGGCATATACATCTGTCTCAAAATAAGAGTTAAACTATCATAGCAATGAGATGTCATGATAGGGTGTTTATAAAATGCTAAAAATGTTTTAAATAGCTGATTTGTCGATACGCATGCGCGATAGGACACGACTTGACATCTCTCGCTGACGCTACTGCTATTCTGCTTATAATCTCGTACCTGTGCACGGGTGTGTGAGTGTGACAGAGTTTTCCTGATTCCTTACTGCTTGTTAAGCTTACATTTATACTGTGACTGTACTGACTAAGTACATATATATATGTAGTTGTGCCGCGTTGACAGTATAATAACTTCTGCGAAATGCGGGTGACCTCTGCCTATAGACAATATCAAAATGGAATTCAATAAAGTATCTTGTCAAAATATAATTGTTTTGTTTTCGTGGAACAAATGACTATGAACTTTGTTAAATAGCAATATGATTACTTTTTACATTTCAGAATAGAAATCTGTCAATATGTTCAGATCAGAGGTTCAGGTGTATATTTTTATTCGTTTACGATATCAAAACCGAAATATATCCATGATTCAAATTGTCTAAGAAGATTTGAATTTAAAAATTTTCGCAGTGTTATTCTGAGGCGAATGTGATTGAAGTATGAAAACTGAAACTCACGATAATTATATATATATTTTACTTTCTTATTATATACCTATACAAAGAACAGTGCTTAAAAATAATTACAAGTAGAAAACTTGGCCCAAATCGGTGTCTCTCGGGATCGTGCCAAGAAGGCTGGCAGCATTGCCACGTTGAATAGCAATTCTGTTTCTCTGAGCGAGAAAAGCCCCCGCCTTGTCACGAAAGGCTTCTACCAGACGACGTGCAACCTCTTTGAAAAGTTGAAGAGCATATCTCAATATAACTGCCTCGTTGGTCTAGTGGTTAAGAAATGATTTTGATTAATTCTACCCCCAAGAGGGTGAAAGTTTAGGCTACTGTTAATAAAAAAACTTAGGGTATGTAACACGGGTGAAACTGCAGGGCACAGCTAGTAGTTTCATATACATTTAGTAAAAAGATATTATTTTGGAATTACAAACAGACACCTAATTTATTTATCTGTATAGATTGACCGGGGGACCAATAGGCACTTATCTTAAGTAACGAATATTGGAGGCCGAGTGGGTCGTGACTTCATCTCATTAATTAAAATTAAATTCCAATACATTAATCCCTTGTAGTTTGTGAACTGTAAAGTTCATATATGTTACGCAAAGTATTATAACGTTTGGTTGAACGTCTAAGTGGGTCTAATAGTGTGCCTGTATTGTTCTACATGATGTATCAGTAAGTAGAGCAACATAACCGTGTCTCGGAATATATTAGCCTCGCGTGTCTCAAGAGCCGCCGTTCAATTTATTGATAAAGTCTAACGTGTTTGAGGAAGATAGGTTTCATAAAGCTAACATAATCGTAAGGTGTGTAAAGATATGTTGATTACTAAAATAAGTGAAAAGACGCTTAAGTTATATTTTATCTGAATCCAAAGTATTATGTATTTGACATCTTTCAACGGTGTCAAAATCTTGATGAAATTTGAATGATTCAAAATGTGTTGAATCCACCTCAATTCTTGCAAAGTAGCGGAAGGTACAGGACTAAACGCTAGCACCGGGCAAGTAACTTAACAATTACTTTTTTAATTTTCATTTTGTAATGATTACAACATTGGTAAGCCCATGGACACAATGCCAATGCTCAATTGTCAATTAATAACCTAAGTATTAAAAATAATAGTGACCATGACAAATTGGCGCCAGTCTAAACAATGTTCAAGATTAGAAAAATACAGGGTCAATGGGATCACTCACACCATCAATAATGGATTCAACACTGTAGCAGCGTTTCGACACTCACTACATAGATCGCACTACTCGCTATCAAATACGAAGATTGAGTTTAAATACACGAGAACCTAAATCGCACAATAAGAATTTTCAAGCGCGTTGTATTTATTAAAAATCCAACTAGAACAGCAGGAGCAGCGGTTCTCCGATCGACACTCACCTGGCTGGAAGATCTTCCCTTTGTTGGGCATAAGCGGTGAAAAATGGGTGTTGTGATTACAACACCTTTGCCGACCCCTTTGGGGAATACAGGCGTGAGCATATGTATGTATGTATGTTAAAAACCTACATAAGAATGTTTCAGAAGGAATTCTACAACGTGTGGCTGCTACGGAAGGCGAGAGATTCGCTCAAGTGGTATCAGTATGGATTCTTCTTCTTCTTGTAGTGCCTCTCCAGTTATTGAAGGTTGTCTGTCAGTTCGATAAACTTGTGTGTATCCTTCGCGAGGCGGAAGAGTGCAGCAGCACTGCTGATGCCAGTCCACTCGCGGATATTGCGCAGCCACGACTTCCTCCTTCGGCCTACTGGCCTCTTCCCAGACACTTTCCCCATCATTATACATACATACAAACATATGCTCACGCCTGTATTCCCCGAAGGGGTAGGCAGAGGTGTTGTTATCACAACAACACCCACTTTTCACCGATGATTAAGTGCCAACGTGACAGATGGTGAGTCTATCGCCGTCTCAGGCACTATACATACGTCTTTGAATTACTTCTCAGAAATATGCAGGTTTCCTCTCGATGTTTTCCTTCACCGTAAAGCACGTGGTGTGAAATCACTGTACATAAGTTGTTTAGAAAAACTCATTGGTACAGGCCCCGCTGGGATTCGAACTTGCGTCGCTTGCGTAGCAGGTAACTGCTTAAACCCCGAGGCCACCACGGCTCTTGCCCATCATTAAAGTTGCAGCAGTTCGTATCTGGCATGTCTCATAACATGTCCCAGAAAACCAACCTTTCTCTGTTTGAGGGTTTGCAATATTTGGCGTTTCTGACCAGCTCGACGGAGAACTTCTTCATTGGTCACTCTCAGTGTGACTAGAAAGAATTAAATGCTTTATATACGTTGGCTCGGGACGACTATGCATGTCAGTTTTAAGAGATTGCTTCCTGTATCGACGCGTGATAAATGCTGGGGAATATTCCGTCAAGCGTGGGATTTAAGGAAGTTTATACATTCCGCACTTGATTTAGCTGTTGAGACGTTCTCGACGTCATTGATGTGACTTTGTTACATTGTTATAAACGTATTTCTTATGAAACATATATCCTAACCACTGATGCTGCCTTAATCATCTTTCATAGTTATATAATATGCCTGTATATATGAAACATATCATTTACTCATTGCAAAACAAAGACTAATGTAGTCCTTGGTTTAAAAGTAACTCTATCTCTCTCTGTGATACGGTTTTAAAAGGAATGGAAATAGTTTAAGTCCTAGTATAGTCTGTCTTGTTTAAACCATGTTTAATAGGGTGTATGACTTTAACGATTAGTTCAAGTAATATAAATCGATTTGTTTAATATGTTTGCTGGATACAAGGTTACTACCAAACATCGGTATTAAATCAGCTGGGAGCGTTTGCAACAATAAAACGCTCGCTGGTTCTCAAACTGAAAATGAAAATTATTTATTCAGTTTAGGCCCTGGTAAGGCACTATACACACGTCTTTGAATTTCTTCTGAGACATATGCGGGTCGCCTCACGACTTTCATGAAACACATCGAACCTTCGGACGTTATGAATACCGCTTATTTTCTTCTAAGTTCCTGATTCCTCAAATACTCACTGAATAATACATCTCTAAGCAGTAAATTGCAATATTATAAATAATAAATTTAACTTATAAGTTACTATCTCTACTATATAAATGGATGCAGATAAGCAATAATGTGTCAACCCGCATAAAATTGGTTTTGAGAAAATGGCGTCTTAAGATGATTGTATACGTGATTTAAGATTTGTTTTATGACATAAATCCATTTTTTACGTACTTTTATGTTTTAGATGACTTGAAACACTTTTTTAGAATGTTAAATACGTGATGCATTATCAAAATATATCAAAACCTTTGAATTTGACTTTTTGTGGATTGACACATTATTGCTTATCAGCATCCAAATGCTATTAACTTTATCATTATTAACTTTTTTCTACAATTTTCACCTCTCAAAAAGTCATCAATGGGGCTTGGAAGTGAATTTTAATTCAATTTGCTGCAACGTAGGAGTAATTAAAAACTCAATTTACGTAAGCCGTGTCAAATAAAAACCATTCAAGTAAAAGGAAGGAAAACTTTGAGAGCCACAATTTAAATAGAGCTCCGTTCAAAACCGCATCTCCGTCAGCACGACCCATTATGTATGTTATTGTAAACATTGCCAACAAAACATCGTGTTTATTTATCTGATGGATCACTTCCGTATATAATTCATTTACACAATTTATATTACTTCATTCTCCTACATGACTTACTTTTTCACAGTGAAGTAATAATAAATTCAAACTTTTGACAGGTTTTATCGTTTGCTCACAAGATGGCGTAACGCGTCAATTAGATCGCGCTGTGATTAAGCTTTCTTGAATATATAAATAGTCAACTCTTTTAAAAGCCGTTGTTAGTTTTACAAATATATTCTCACGCCATCCCAGAAGGGTAACCGAAAGGGTAGGCAGAGGGTGTGTAACAACAACACCAACATTTCTCCGAATATGATTAAGTGCCAATGCGACAGAACAACCATCAGTTACAAAACTGGCTGGTTCCAAGCCAGGCATCACGTACATTTCATCATTATGTATCAGTGTGGGTTTAGCTACGGCTAGTGATACCCGTAGAATTTAAAGATAAGCTACAGTAGCCGCTAACCATTAGACGATCTGTATGCTAAAAAACATGTTTTCCTTAAACCACCCCCGTACTAATCGCCCTTTGAAGCCCACAATTGACAGTATTATGTACATTAAGGAAATGAGCCGTATTCGCCGGGCATAACGAACACAATTTCACACACTACCGATTTTCTATGTTTTTCTCTTTCCCGTAGTTTCCCGTTATCTCTTTTTAAGTAAGTATTATTGAAAATGAAAATGAAATTAATTTATTCAGTTTAGGCTCAGGTAAGGCACTTATGAATGTCGAAGAATTGACCACCGGTTCGGAAACTAGCCTTATGAGAGGAACCGGCAAGAAACTCAGCTGGCATCATGTACATCTCATTAAATAGTAAATAATGATTAATTACAATAAAATTCATGTAAAATTATTCTCAAGAGTGAAAATTGTAATGCATGTGAAAAACATAATAATTAAGTAAAAACAATATTGAAAGTAAGGTATTTTCCATCATATGATTAAGTGGCCCACAAATAGATAGTGACGGTAAAGGGAAGTAATGTTTAGCTTTACGGTGAAGGAAAACGTCTTCATGAAATTTGTATATGAAAATGAAAAGCGGCTAATGAGAGCCGTGGTGGCCTCGGGGTTTGAGCAGTCGCCTGCTACGCAAGCGAAGCAAGTTCGAATATTACTTATGTACAGTGATTACACACCACGTGCTTTTCGGTGAAGGAAACTTGCATATGTCTTAGAAGTAATTCAATGACGTATGTAGTATCTGAGACGGCGATGGACTCACCATCTGTCACGTTGGCACATAATCATTTTTGGTGAAAAGTGGGTGTTGTGATTACAACACCTCTGCCTACCCCTTCGGGGAATACAGGCGTGAGCATATGTATGAAAAGCGGCTAAAGTCGTTTCGACGAAATGACATGACGTGACGAGTATGTCGAGCACGTCACAGTATAAGCATAAGCTTAATACAAGCAGTGCGGAATCTAGCAACAATTCACACATGTCACAACGTGGCTGATCGCATGTTATTCGTCATTTACGTGCATTACAGGCATTTTTCAAACTTAAAAAGGTAAAAATCTAAATTACTTTAACAACAAATAAAGGAGCTCAATTCACATCAACGTTCTTGTTTCTTTCAAAAACTGTGGGTCTCCCATCATTGGTTTAAGCAGAGCGTATGGGCTGCCTCGTTGGTCTGGTGATTAGCAAGTTTGCCTGGTGATCACGAGGTCCCGGAATCGATTTCCGGGTACAAAAACAGATATTGGATTTTTCTGTCAAGAAATTCACAATAAATGCCCGGAGTTTGGAAGTTGCCGGCGTTTACACCCCCGTGCCTCAGAAAGAACCGTTAGTCCTAGACCTGATCTATCTCCGGTCGTGACGGATTGCCTCCCATCGGACTATGAGAGTGAGAGAATAAGAGTGCACCTGTGTTTGCGCACACACTTATGCACTATAATATCTCCTGCGCAGATGGCTGATCCTCGTTGAGATTCCTCCTGGTCTAAATTCTGTGTTTAGTAACTTATATGTATACCGTGTCGACGTGACCTCAACGACTCGATGTGACCTCGACGTGATGTCGATTTTTATTCACCGCGCAAAGTTGCACGAAACTTTTTCAGGCTGGAAAATATTTTAATTAATAAATGTCATGTTTCGAACGCGCCATGTAGCTGCGGAGTGGTTGCCTTGTTAGTAAGGTTTTTTAATAGACCATTCTCATAATGAGAAGAAAAAGTAGAAAATATTCTAGAGTAGTACATTTCACCCCGCTCGAAACTCACAGAGCGCCCACATTTACAAGCCTGAGGATACATCTCGTAAAATAAAAATCCCGTAAAGGCCACCCACCCGGTAAACAACGGGATTGTATTTTAGATGCCCGAATCCCAGACCTCACAATACCGAGGCTGAACGGCATACTTCTTGTAGGAAAGGTCGTATAACCACTGTTAAAACAAAGCGCTATGCAGATAGCATAGTATTCCTTATTTTTATACTTATCCGACTACCTCGTTGATATTCTGTAGAACTCGAGGTTCTGGGTTTTCCATCTGTAATTTCCCCAACAGCGATAGACTCACCATCTGTCACTAATCATCTACGGTGAAAAGTGGGTGTTGTGATTACAACACCTCTGCCTACCCCTTCAGGGAATACAGGCGAGAGCATATTTATCTATGTATGTATGTAATTTCTCAGTAGCAGCCCGGAGTCTGGATAAATGCCCGGTTAATCGCGCCCCCTGATACGAGAAATGTGTATATTATAATTACTTCTTCGGATAATACAGGCGTGCAATAGTATATTTGACTAAAATTATTTATTCAATTAAGACCTTGACAAAGCACTTGTAAACGTCGAAGAACAGGGGCCCAACCATGAGCTCTTATTGCAATATTATTACAGTTGTGTGAAAGTGACGTCAAATACATCTGTCACATAATAAAAGTAAAACTATCATGGTAATAAGAGCTTATGGTAAGGCTCTAGATCACTTTTTCGAATAGGAGCCTTAGAAAAACCGGCAACAAACTCAGCTGGCGTCTCGGAAATTTAATCACAGAATTGTACAATTCGTTAAGTAAACTCCACATTCCCTGGACTTTTCTCCACTGCATTCTATTGTAGAGCGAACTAGGTCATGCGACATCATAAAAGGATGTCTGACTGCCTTCAGTGAGTCCGTACTCACTTATCATAAGTACGTAAGTTCCAGTCATAAAAGCATGAACTAAATCAACAATAGTTTTAAGTTCTAACAGCAATGAAAACATACGGAATGAAAGAACATGAACAGGAGAAGAGAACGACTTCCCTCTAAGAAGTTCAATGGTGACTAACCTCATCTAAGAATATTCTAAAATAACGACTGTTTTAAATATTCTATTCAGGTAACTAAGGTTAAGCAAATCTATAATTTGTCCATACTTTCATTCCAATAACTTGATAACCTGGTAACCTGGGGATAGCTAGTCATTAATTTCGTTCAAAAACGCACTTAATAAAAACCGAATATGAAGATAAGTTCATGTAACTTAATATGTAATATATGTATACTGCTGTATTTGTTTTGTATTAATGTGTGCCTACTCGTATGTGTGTAATCTGGGTCAATCTGTGGATACTTTTTGTCATGTAGAATATGTGGTGGTAAAGAGCAGTGGTGGCCTCGGGGTTTGAGCAGTCGCCTGCTACGGAAGCGACGCAAGTTCGAATCCCAGCGGGAATCCCACACCTCTACCTACCCCTTCGGGGAATACAGGCGTGAGCATATGTATGTATGTGTGTCTTTTTCATAATTATTTTTAACTGACTGTGTGTATTCCAATGAAATAAAAAAAAAATTGCAATCAATCTGTAAACTAGGATAGGTTATAGAATTTACTACCACTAGGTGCGTACGATTTGAAGCTTAGGTAGAATAGGGATATTAATTTATCCTTAATTCAATTCCATTCCATAATCTTACCGGAAAGTTGTATTTTGGACAATAAAGGCATGATTCCCGTAGATCGTAAATGAGTAAATAAACGCTTTATTACATCGTAAAGTTATAATTAACCGGTGTGTATAAAATTATGTCTTCATCACGCAACGCTGGGATCATTTGAAATATTATAGACTTTGTTTGGAGTAAATCAAAACGAATAGTCTAGAATTAATATTACTGTCAAAATATATATATATAAATATCATGTTATTCAAACTCAAAAATATCTTTATTCGATTAGACTTTGAAAAAATTCTTTGTTGTACAAAACAAATTGTTACAATGACATAATTTTACATGCTACTTAGAAATATAAGCCTATGGACACAGTTCCAATGCGCAATTATACTACGTATTTAAAAAAAAACAATTTGCGCCATGATACTAATCATGGCGTCTTGCACCGTTAACAACAACTGTAATGTTTTGCATGGAGTGACGTAACACTTTCTGATCCCTGTTCGCTATCACGTGACATAATGCCTATTTTTTTCAAACTTATTTACCAGAAATATTAACTTTTGTGAAATCTACTCATAAACGTTTTCTCACGATGTTCCTCGTGATGAGAAGTCGCTGTCGTCAATTTTTAAGTAAAACTGATAGTACGGACCGCTGGAATTTGAACTTCACTTCACCTGATCTGTTAGATAAGGTACAGTCATAACTCTTAATTAGCGAGAAAATCTTTTCTCAAACGGAGGTGATTCATACAAGAACTTTACTAAGAAGGAAAGTCATTTTTCCTAAAAAGTTTTGGAACAACTTGTGAAAGAGGTTTTAAGTGGTTCAATCTTTTTGAGTGGGCTAGATTTATTGTTGGGTACATGCGACATTTTGTTAACCAAATTTTAAATGATATAATACAGGTGCCATCACTAGTTTTGAGCTCTCACAGAAATTATTGAGCAGAAAGGAGCCGTGGTGGCCTTGAGGTTTGAGCAGTCGCCTGCTATGCAAGCGACGCAAGTTCAAATCCTAGCGGGACCTGGACCAATGAGTTTATCTAAAAAACTTATGTACAGTGAGTTCACACCACGTGCTTTACGGTGAAGGAAAACATCGTGAGGAAACCTGTATATGCTGAGAAGTAATTCAATGACGTATGTAAAGTGTCTGAGACGGCGATGGACTCACCATCTGTCACAGGCGTGAGCATATGTATGTATGTATGTAACTGAGCATGTAATTGCTTGCACTCGCTCCATACAACACCCAAGAAATTCCAACTACGCATTCAAGGTCAGCGCTCATAGCTCGTGATAGCATGTATACAAGTAGATTCATCTAGCACAGGACCGGACTGAGTGATGTGTTTAGATCAAAATCAAATACTCATTTAAATTCTTTCCAAATTTAAGCCTGTAAAATGTATAGTTACTTTATTCCCCATGGCACGTGTACAGTTTAAATGTACCAAACATTATATTATATATATAACAGTGATTGCAAACAAACAAGAACAACAAAGCTACTGTTCCAACTTTTAACAGACGGTTGGATTTGGATGTCTGGGAATAAGCCAATACAAGTTGGAGGTTAAGCTGTGATGTTCTATCTAACATGGTAAGCTACACAACTTTCAAACGGTATTTCATCATAACTTGACATACGCATAATTTACAGAAGCTCATTTGCAACTCTCTCTGCACCCTCGCTTCACAGTTCAATTAAGATAAGATGAACATGGCTAATGACATCCCGAGATGGTAGCATTATACTCAGTATATTTTTGGTTTAATATTGAGGAATTCTAAAGTAAGATTTGACTTACGAAAATTTTGAAGAAAATTGATCTCTAATGAACTTTAATGCGTTTTAGGTTTCGGTGACCACTTACCATCATGATGCATTTAATATTATCTATGTATGTACATAGACTATAAATTGATCTACTTTTTAATAAAAACAACGGTTTCTTTTTAATAAAAATAAAAAATATCGGTTATCCTACTACGCAGAGTCCGCGGAGTTTGCAGAGATGAGACGCACTTGTTTCACATTATAATTATAGTTATGTAGTAGTAAATCGCTATCATTAAGACAATTTTAAGCTACCAATGTGAAAATTCAAAGCTAAGAACATGATCCGCTCAAGTTGGCTCCCAGGGTCCAACCGATGTGTGACCTAGTATTTAAGTTTTGAAACCAAATTTCAGTGTAATTTCAACGACAAGACGTTTTTAAAATCATTCATTTCACATAATAACACCCAACTGTTCACACAATTTAAAGCCTTCTTGTTTTTTAAGATGGAAATCGTAATATTAATAAAATCACGTCTTTTTAAAATTGTCCTTATATATAACAAAAAATAGGTTACAATGATCCGACGCAAATTTAGATGCTAACGTAATTAATGTCTTAAGTACATAAGTCATATTTCTTCTCAGATAATTATCTGTCTGCATCGGCATCATATAATTATACGTTGCAGTGTTCTATTTCATAACATCATAAGTAACTTGACCGTACACCGGATTAAATCTCCAATTTTAAATGTTTTCGTATCAAATTGAGTCACTAGAGCTTTACAAAATGACACCAAATTAATGAGACACTGAAAAATACCAATTACTCAGCCTGATTCATACTTTTTGTGATAAATAGGTGATCGCTATCAAATTTGCAGTCTTACTAGGATAGAGGAAACTAAAAACTTGATTATTCGCAAGGTTTTGGTTTATAATCTATATATATATAAAATAAAGTCGTGTTAGTTACACTATTTATTACTCAAGAATGGCTAAACCGATTTGGCTGAAAATTGGTGGCGACGTACCTATAAACCAGGAAAAGGACATAGGATACTAAATGCTGAAAAATCTATACATACAGATAAAAAAAAATTGCTTGTTATGTATAAATAATGCGCGGTTACAGAGGATGGTTGATTTGAGGATGCGGGCAATATTTTTTTCGATAATTAAAAAAATCATAATACACCTTTCTATTTACCAAATTAACGCTATCTAGTTGCAAAATATATTTAAAATAGAATACATTCTAGTGGATATGTTTATAAAAATTTCGATAGGACTCATATTCCTAATACACATAAGTCATCTCGTTAGAACACTCCACAAAAAATGTGTCAACGCCACATTTTTTGTGGATATGCAAACTAAAATAGACCTTGTTATTGTACGAGGTGCAAACGGTAATCGATCTAAAGGTGTAAATGACTTTCGTACAAATGTCAACAAGACAGATGATGAATCCGTCGCCTTCACGTACGTCGGGGAATTCCCTCATACGCATGCAGATTACCAGTCACCGTAAAGCTGACAAATGGATCCAACTCTTCATACTGTCGTAAAATTCGTATTACTAAGATAAAACTTCGAAGCCAATGCTTTCAGCGGTGCATAGAAAGGTCATAGAGTTCACATCGCAGTGGAAACGTTCAGTATTTTCTACTCAGGATGAGATATATGGGGATTGCAGTTAAGGTTCCGCCTCAATGGCTAAGTCTGCTATTGTTAGATCTACGTGTTTACTTGAGTGGTTTTAGATTTGCAGAGAACATATACATATTAAAGGGTTATTTTATGACTTAGAGCTTCTTATAGCAGATGTTTAATACTTCAAATTTAAACAAAGTTCAACACCAGCTTCTGCTGCGTGGAATAGTTACTTAGTGGACTAACGCTGACATTACTCCGTGATTGAATTTAGCGTGATGGTATAGCCTTCCCCGATAAATGGACAATCTAGCAATGAAATATTTTTTCAGTTGTAATTCCTGAGATTAGGGCGCTCAAGCAACAAACCCTTAAGCTTTATATATTAATATAGTCAAGGGACACTTGAAAGTAGGAACGTAATTTGTTGCCTGTCCGAAGAAGAAACTGCGAAACAAACACCCCGGATTTCTTCTATATAACTAAGACCTAGGGCGTCAGATGCTTAAAGAGGTATTATTCAATGTTTTTCGACTAACTTTTGTAACAGGGGACGAATGGGTACCTAAAAATAAATTAATTAACTGTTCTCCGGGGACCAATCGGCTACGAATATTAGGAGACCAGTGGTGACTCGTCAAAAGTACCCATAAGTAGGTCATGGAAGCATCTAAAGTGTCACTTAAGCTATCGGCTTACTTAGGGGACATCTTGTATAGTATAGTTTGTCTATCGATCTTTGTATCATCACTGTTACTATGCTCTATATATCCGCTATAAAAAGCACATGTATTAAACGTTGCCAGCTCAATAAATTTAGCACAGGAAGACGATAGGAGACTCAAGGTCTCCTATCGTCTGTTTCAGCGCATTACAAAATAAATTCAATTTATCACCGAGATCAGTTTAAAATGCTTCAACGAGGTTGTAGATATGTTATTACCTACAAATTAACTGTTACAGCGCAGGTGTAATCCGAATGGCACGTTTACGATCCACGGAACATAGAAGACGTTTACAGTCAGGGATATAAACTTTTAGGCCTCGTTTGTACGTAGCTCACATCAAGTTTTGGAGTGTTTTAGATGGGAAAGTACATCATCTCCCTGGCCTTATCCCATACAGTGTTGGGGTCGGCACTTGATTCGACCCGATGCGACTGATCATCTGATTTTTATACGAAGCGACTGCCATCTGACCTTCGCAGCCCCTTTAAACGGGGGAAATCTGTAATCTGTGCTAAACCAGTTGTCAGACAATTTTAGGCCTCCGACTAACCTGTAACGATTGCCAAAGAAGATAAATCGGCAACCGGGACCGACGGCTTTACGTGCTCTCCGAGGCACGGAGGTTATTCAGGCGGTCACCCATCCAATTACTGGCTAGGGTTAGAGTTGCTTAGTTTCGCTGATCGAATGACATGCGAAATAGCAACTGTGCCATGTCCTTTGATTGGAAAGTATAGTCCACGTGATTATTGCACGCTGCAATGCAGTAAAGTTACGTCTAGATTATGTAACTGGTTGTACCAAACTAGCTCCGGTCTGCAGCTTCGCTTGCGTCGAGAACTATAATTCTCCGCTTTACCCCTGAATAGTAGAATTTCCATAAATACGTTAAAAAGTGCTATTCTTAAATCTCAGGGGTTTAGTTTTATAAAATCATAAAAACGTGAAATTTTATGAATATGTAAGTATCGTGATCAATCATGCCTCTCAGACGATTTGCAAGTGTTAAAAGTCCAACAAATAAAAATAAATTGAATCAAACTTCGTGATAAATGGTAATTTTCAAGCCAGAAATAAAATATATTTTTTCGAATAGCGTACATTAATCTGTGTACATTCATGTATATATACAGATAAATACAATTGCAGTGTCTGTTTGTAATTACAAATTAGCAGTTTTTCTATAAATGCATATGAAATTTAACAAAAAAAAAACTATATTCGAAATTAACAGAGATTTAACTGGCAGGTACAAAAATATAAAATTTTAAATATTTATTCTGTTTGAGCCGTGGTGGCCTTGAGGTTTGAGCAGTCGCCTGCTACGCAAGCGACGCAACTTCGAATCCCAGCGGGGCCTGTACCAATGACTTTTATCTAAAAAACTTATGTACAGTGATTTCACACCACGTGCTTTACGGTGAAGGAAAACATCGTGAGGAAACCTGCATATTTCTGAGAAGTAATTCAATGACGTATGTATAGTGCCTGAGACGGCGATGGACTCACCATCTGTCACGTTGGCACTTAATCATCTTCGGTGTTGTTGGGTGGGTGTTGTGATTAAAACACCTCTGCCTACCCCATCGGGGAATACAGGCGTGAGCATATGTATGTATTTATTCAGTTAGGGCACTGGTAAGGCACTTATGAATGACGAAAATTTACCACCGGTTCGGAAACTAGTGTTATGAGAGGAACCGGCAAGAAACTCAGCCATGCATCATGTACACTTCATCGATACAATCATGAAATCATACTATAAAATCTAATTCGATGTGAGGTATATAAGCTAAGACGATAATAAATACAAGGAGGAACAAATATTTTTTTTCAATAACAGTTTCGCTGCCACTTATGAAATTACCTCAACCCAAATGAAAATAAAAATAAATCACACACCTTAACAATTCCAACCAATTCCTTAACAGCGAACCAATTGAGTAACGTAATTAGACATGTTAACCTATGTCAGAACAAAAACTAAACTTTACTGCTCGGTTACCTGCTGTTTGAGTCCCCAGAATCGGTGATTTGACTAGAGAATTCGGTTTTATCATGATTTCCTAGACCCAATCTACGCTCGCTACTAAAGTTTGTGCTGCGATCTGCCTTTGACTCGACATTTAGATATAAATTATTTAAGGTATCTGTAAATAATGAATCGGTATTAATTGGACATTTCTCACCTCGGGCATAAATATAAAGTCAACAGAAGGACTTACCTCACAAAATGTATATATGAACTGAACTTGATTAGACTTATACCTACGTAGTTCTTTTAAATCATCAAATTAGCGTTACTATAAAAGGTAATATAAATATTATTTATTATTTATTAGGTTGCTTTTACTACGAAGAATCCTGTAGGCAACTCAATAAGCAGGTAAATTTCAAATGTACGTTTGTAATTTGCTGCTGGCGATGCAAGAAATTTAAAACAGATGACCTTAACCAATTTTGGTTTTATTACAAGATTTGAAATTTTTGTGCATCTCAAGCTACGCATTTAGCTATAAGATGTACTAGATTTTTTGTTGTGTTAATTTTTATCGACATTTGTGCATTGGAACATTGTCCATGAGCTTACGTTTCTTAAATTATTTATTTTGTATTTTTGAAATTGTATAATATTTTTGAAAAGAGTAATTATTGAGTTTCTTGCCAGGTTCTTCTCAGTAAAAGCAACCTTCCGAACCTGGCGGTAGCATGTATAATCCTGTATAATTATGTCATTCTGACGATTTAAAAGAACTTTGTAAAAAGTCTAATCGAATAAATATACTTTTGACTTTGACTTTAATTCGAACAACACATATCTGGGACAATAGCCATGCTCGTAATTAAATGGAACGTAGTAAAGTCAAGTATGTGCCTGTTGCCTTATCTTAGAGAGTCTAGCCTTCTGTAACATTTTATTTTGTGGTTCGGTTGTCGGTCCTATGTAATTTGGACCCCGACGATTGCTACTAGAATTGGAATATTGCCAATATTTTACCGTCAACAAAACTATTTTGGTTAGTTTAAATTCCCAATCGACTGGCACATTAATCAAAATGATGTTTCATTCTATGTATTTCCATCCTTGTATTGTTATGTAATAAGGGGGTAGGTATACGTTTGTGATATCTAGCGGGTGTCAGAACAGTTTTTCAACAAGAAAGTTAGCTTTGTCCCTCAGTATAATAGTTAAATCGGCTTAAATTGTAATAATACTTGAGCTAAGCTGAAGAAAATCTACATCGAAATAATTCAGGATAAAAAATATTTTCGACTTTTTTGCCGACTTACTTTGATGTCCTTACTCTTTATTTCTTTTTAACAGAGGCCCAAAGGCAAAATTATTATATTAAAACATTTTATTCTCATTGTACGGAATAAACCCTTTTAGGAAAGACTAGCTGTGCCCCGCGGTTTCACCCGTAGACAAAGTTTCATGCTCTAACTCGAGACACCCTAATATGATTTTTTAAATAAAAGTAGTCTCTTAGTAACTTCTTGTGCTTGTCAAAAAAAAACATTACAGGTAGCTGCTAGTGAAATACCCCTTAAAATCGGTGCAGCTGTTTCGGAGATTAGCCGGAACAAACAGACAGAAAGATTGATGGACAGACAGACAGAGTAAAATTTTAAAAATCAGTATCGTGTATACTTTCATATGCATTTAGTAAAAATTTTGGAATTACTATCAGACCCTTAAATTTTATTTATCTTTATATATACAAATGTATGTACAGATATTATAATATACTAGCGGACGTCACGCGGTTTCACCCGCGTAGTTCCCGTTCCCATGAGAGTACGGAGATAAAATAAAGCCTATGTTACTCGCTGATGATGTAGCTTTCCAATGGTGACAGAATTTTTGAAATCGGTACAGTAGTTTTTGAGTTTATTCATTACAAACAAATACACAAAAATACAAATCTTTCCTCTTTATGTAGTGTAGATAACACATTTTTTTAAAGAATTGCCATATTTAGTCAGAGGTATAACTACGCCCACTTTTCTGCTGCGTTTTAAGCTATTTCCACGTCGAACTCGACGTCGATCATCAGTTTCATACAGACGAAATTGAACTTTATCCTGTATGTATATCGTATGATTGAAACCGACATTCGACGTCGAGGTCGTTTCTAAGATACCCTACAGAATAATTCACTTAAAAGTCTGATCAAATTCAAATTACTAACTTTATAAAAGGTGATAAATAATTGCCACGCATGTATATCTTGCTTGGGAAATGTCGCGCAATGGTTATTTTATCTCGTCGACAGCCCTGACAGGTCGTTAATAGCTATACGACCCAACTCGGCGAATTAGTTTTGTTGTTTATTTATTATGTATCACATAATTGTAGGCTTCAGCAGTATACTTGTATCTCTCAACAGTTAGCTTAGAATTACATACATACATACATATGCTCACGCCTGTATCCCATGGGGGTAGGCAGAGACCACCGTTTGCCACATGCTACGATCCTTACATACTTCTTTCGCTTCATCCACATTCATGCATCTCTTCATACACTTTCTTCGGTTACGAGTGCTCCGAATTGGACCTTTCTGAAAAAAGAATTTGAAGTTTAGAATTAGTTTGTTGAAATTCAGCGACATTCATATATAAAAAAAATCATAAGCCCAGACTTTCCCAGAAGCTGGCCTAAGTAAGTAATAAGTAGCGAAGTAAGTTGGCCTTGCATATACTAGCCCAAATTTTCCAAGATTATTGAGTGCTAACGTATTGACATTGATTTAGACCGGTCAGGTAGCTTGCATCCCTCCGTACCAGGGCTACCGCTGAAACCATTCATTACTATAAATCATCATCTCCCTGGCCTTATTCTATACATTGTTGTGGTCGGCATTTGATTCAACCCGATGTGGCTGATCACCTGATTTTTATACGAAGCGACTGCCATCTGACCTTCGTAACCCGTAAACGAGGAAAATCTGTGATCTGGGCTAAACCAGTTGTCAGACTATTTCAGGGCTCCGACTGACCTGTAACGATTGCCAAAGATGATAAATTGGCAACTGGGACCGATGGCTTAACGTGCGGGAACTCGGGCGGCCATCCAACGGCTTGGGTAAGATTGCTTAACTTTGCTAATGATATGGGCAATAGCAACTGTGCTGGTGATCCTCTTTGTAAATTATTTATGAAACAGAAAATTTGTCTTACGTCTTTCTTCCTCCAAAAGCATAACTGTCAACATCCCAAAACCCGATGAACCGAATCATTTGGTATTCAGAGGATATTATTTGAATAGTAAAGAACCAATAGCCCCTTGGGAAAGTTTTGAGATTGGCGTGAAGGGTCCTCTTATAATAACACTGCCCTAAGGCAAACCCTATTTCCATCTTCGGATCATAGACAAATCATAGGCCGTTGACATGGCTCTAGATTTAAGATTTAATTACTGCGTTGAACACAGTACTTAGACTTGTCTTTTAAATATATCATCTTACTGACATACGAACGCTTACGCTTTCGAGGAATGCAGGATTCCTGGAAAGGGTAGGCACAGGTTTTTTAATAACAACATCCACTTTTCACCAAGATGATTAAGTGTCAACGTGACAGATGACAGATCGCCGTCTCAGGCACTATACATACGTCTTTGAATTACTTCTCAGACATATGCAGGTTTCCTCACGATGTTTTCCTTCACCGTAAAGCACGTGGTGAGAAATCACTGTATATAAGTTTTTTCTTAGAAAAACTCATTGTAACATGCCCCGCTGGGATTCGAACTTGCGTCGCTTGCGTAGCAGGCGACTGCTCAAGCCCCGAGGCCACCACGGCTCTAGTTTCATATGTATTTAGTGAAACGGCGGAAATTTTTGAATTACGTACAGACACTACAATTCTATTTATCCTTTTAGATATATCTAGTTTCAAATCAATTCCAGTATATTAACTACTGTTCTAATTCCACTAATGTACGGTTTTACGTTATTTTTATCGCATTGTCTCGTTCTTTGATTAAATTGTGAGTTTTCCTGTTGGCTCAGTCGTAAACATTAATGAATTCAGATTAGTTCTGATGATAAGCTAATGATTTGGGTGATCGTTTTGATAAGCTAATGGGATGAAATGGAATCGGAAGGTCGATTCTAATATACTTTTCTAGACTAATAAAATAACTAGGTATTTTCCGCTTCTTTGCCCGCGTTTTATATATATATCGACCCGCCCACACTTCACTTCAGATATTTTAAGAATAAAAAAGCCGCGATGACCTTGGGGTTTGAGCTGTCGCTACGCAAGCGACGCAAGTTCGAATCCCAGCGGGGCCTACGCCCATGAATATTTTGTAAAAACTTATGTGCAGTAATTTCACACCACGTGCTTTACGAAACCCGCATATGTCTGAAAAGTAACTCAAAGACATATATAGTGGCTGAGACGGCGATAGACTAAATCATTGACTTTTCTCTACTCTATAAAAAGATTATATCGCATATATTTACAAAAGTCCTACGTTCTCTTAAGAAAGTGGAGTAACTTAAGCCTTTTCGAGTGCAAATACTAAGTTATACCACCAAATCAACTCCAAGATATCTACTGCTCAGCTAGACTAAAACTTAGTTTAACTTTAATTATTACTAGTCAGCTTTGGCTGCGGTCTGACAAACAGATAATATGCTAAAACGGCTCTCGACCTTATTCAGTACCATTTAAGTATAATTGACAACTTGAAAGTAATAATAGTCCTTCAGGAATCGTCATCATATAGTCTCCAGGAGTAGATCAGACCGGAATAACTCAGAAAAACACGTCGGTCAAAATTTAAGCCAAAGGAGTAATAACTCCTACGTTGATGTTAAGGGCGCTTATTGCGGCAGACGAACACAAGTGAAGTGACACGAAATGTGTATTTTATATACTCTATGTTTTTAACGTATAAGATTATGGCAATATAATAATGATGCATGAGTTCTCTTACATGAAATTTTGCAACGGCAGCGGTCGACGCCAACGCATCATAGCATATTTAGGTTAAGCAACAGTTTAAGTTAACAACAATTAAGTTCGGTGCATTGATATCATTCGGACGGAGCGGTTTTATTTCCCCCGTATAAGGCACTCAATATCATTATCAATTTTATCAAGCTGGCATTATATCAGTTTTATCGTTAACATCGTGAGGAAACCTGCATATTTCTGAGAAGTAATTCAGAGACGTATGTATAGTGCCTGAGACGGCGATAGACTCGCCATCTGTCACGTTGGCACTTAGATAGTCCTTAGCTTAAAAGTAGTTCCATCTCTTTCTGTGATACGGAATTAAAAAGAGATGGAAATACGAACGGCAGGTAAACAAGCTTAGAGAAGGTACTCGTCGCCGAGCAAGCTGCAGTTGGTATCAAATTTAAAAAATTACGCCTATCATTTTATGATTGATTTATGATCAATTCAATGTACATATCTGCTCGCGTTAATAGCAGCAGTGCAAATCCACAGCCTGTATACTACCTTGGCCATGTCTCACCATCGATCACGTTGACACATAATCATTTTCGGTGAAACGCGTGTATCTATCCTTTCGGTGAATATTAGAAGGCTTTACTGAGACAAATGAAAAATATTTTTTGGTTCACAATTCATAAATCTTCCAAACTCTCTAAGGTCCAAACACTTATTTAAATTGCATTCTGGGGCCGTCCCATAACCTCTTATTGCCATGATAGTTTTAGTATGAGACAAACGTATACGACGTGTGTAAGTCTGTCACTGTCACACAGTGGAACTATGGCAATAAGAGCTTATGGGAAGGCCTCTGGGACTTTAGACAAAGTAGCATTATACTCCCGCTTCGCTTATAGAAGCGGTACAAAATTTATGGGAATGGCATTTCCATACATTTTGTGTCGCTTCTATTCGGACTTGCGCGAGAGAATGTTCCTTTGTCTAGGTCTAATGATTCCCCATACCTATTATAGATGATCGACGCTATGATTCCAATTTACGATGTATCAAATAAATTTGAACCTTTTTAAACAGGTGTGTAAGTTTAACATTAAACAAACCCACCACGATATATCTACGTTTTTAATGCAAATGTATTTAATTTGTGTTGAGTTTTGTTTTGCCAAGTCTCTCAACATCATATTCCAAGATGATAATACAAACGTACTTATTTTATATTTCGTAAAAACTGTACCTCGCGACTTCACCCACGTAGACTTAATTTCAATGATGGCTCGCGGAATTCTAAGTTTTCCCCTGTAACAGATAACTGATATCTGCCCGTGAAAGTTCCGTTAGAATGGGCTCAGCCGTTTCAGAGATTACTCGGAACAAACAGACAGAGAGAAAGAGTTTTTTTTTTAGTGGGTTTCTTTTTTTTAGAAGCGTATATACTTACTAGCATTAAGTAAAAAGCTGATAATTTGGAATTACAAACAGACACTTTAATTCTTTTTGTCTGTATAGAAGAAGATAGATTTTAACTTTCAAACTATAGCCGGTATGATTATTATTAAAAAAATTTGAATGAAAGTCAATTACCATTTTGTTTTAATATAATTAATCAGCTTACTTTATTTATTTTAAAACTAACTTTAATATTAATTACGAACTTCATATTCTTAAACAAACTTCAAAGAAAATTAACGTAAAGTGTCTTCTTGTAGAACTAAATTGCACAACTTAATATTTTTTATGATATCTCATTTAAAATGTATAAAATTATACGAATGCTAGCTTTTATCGGTGACTTCGTCTGCGATATATAAGTTAGCTGCCCTGTTGTAGTCGTAAGACTATTGAAGAGAAGACGCTACCATTAAAAAAACCAAATCGAAGATATTTAAAACATATAGTAACCACGTATAATAACATGACTTGAAAAAAATAATATATATGTATAAACTAGATGTGCTACGCGGTTTTCCTCACTTAAAGTTAATTTTCCGGTCAAGTCCGCGGGGACCCGCTGGATGCAGGCCGCTTCCAACCGGGTGAGGTGGAAATCATTGGGAGAAACCTATGTTCAGCAGTTGACGTCCTGTGGCTGATGTGATGATGATGATGATGAAAGTTAATTTCATGGGTGAACCGCAATACCCTAATGTTTCTAAAATACAATTAGCCTTGTAAATCCTTGTAACATTAGCTATCTGCCAGTGAAAATCCCGTTTAAAATCGGTCCAGCTGTTTTAGAACCGAAACAAACAAACAGAAAATGTTTAGAAAAGATGTTTTGGAAATACACGGAGACGCTTAAATTTAATTTAACTGTATATATAGCATATAAAATTAACCGTAGCATCCCCCCAAATCTCCAAACACGTCTTTGAAACCAAACGGGCTCTTATGAAAGAAAAGGTTCACATAAAAAGGGACTTACATAAGATATTTTAGTTTGTACGAGATTCACGTATTTACACAAAAAATGTTAAGCTTATTTACAAGATGGCCAGTTGTGAACGTTATTTTTACACACACACACACACGTCGAGAATCTATACGATACTGACAAAAAAAACGATTTTTAATTTTTTTTCACGGTCCGTCTGTCAGTTTGTTCCGGCTAATCTTCGAAAGGACCGATTTTAACGGGAATCACTGTGATGTCGCCTTATTTTACAAGGAATAACTAAGACTACTTTTTATTTAAAGAAAAGTAGGTTTCCGCAGGTCACCCATGAAATTAACTCTACGCTGGTAAAACCGCGGGGCACAGCTAGTGTTATATAAAATCTTTTTAATATCAAGTCGCAAATATCATGAATTAGTTTAGTAAGGCTGCAGTTTTTTTAATGGTTCATCATCTCCCTGGCCTCCCATACATTGCTGAAGTCGTGTCACATTTTATATGAAGGGACTGCCATCGCATTTGCAACCTCTTTTACGAGAAATACAGATAATATATATTCATATATATAAGAGCAATTCTCTATATATGCAAGAATTGCTCTTCTAAAGGAATAACACTTCGTAAGTTCGAAACCATATTCGATGTCGAGCTCGTCGCCGAGATATTGTGCGACGGAGCTTAAGAAAGATTTGATACAAGAGGATAATCTAATTTAAACTTAACTAAGACGCTGCTTAAGATTTTATCCGTTTGGAATTGAATAACGCAACTCCCAAGTCTTTTTCTGTTGGATCAAAGATTTCCGGACAGTTAATAAAACAGAAGGCAAAAAAAATCAAATCAATCAATCTTCACTTAACATTATAAAGAGGAAAGGTTTGAATGTATGTTTGTAATAAATTGGCTCAAAAAGTACTGGAGCGATTTTAAAAATTATTTCACTATAAGAATGCTACATGATCACTGATTAACATAGGCTATATTTTATCCCCGTACTCCCACGGGAAGGGGATCTTCGCGGGTAAAACCGCGTAACTTCCGCTAGTAACTTATAAATTAATAGCGGACCTCACGCGGTTTCACCCGCGTAGTTCTCGTTGCCGTGGGAGTAAGGGGATAAAATAAAGTCTATGTTACTCGCTGGTGATGTACGTATCCAATGGTGAAAGATTTTTTGAAATCGGTCCAGTAGTTTTTGAGCCTATTCATTACAAACAAACAAATTTTTCTCTTTATAATATTAGTTTAGATTACAAGTTCATTTCAGTAATGTCAAAATTACTTGATCATTTATTTGCTCGGTATAATAAATACAAAAAGGAGAAGTATTGCGGAACTGTGGAACACAAGGTCCTGCTTACCTAATCTTAATATGACTCCCATATTAAGGTATACGGTACCTAATATATCTCTTTGTTCCAGTTAATCAAAAATCATAAGGTTCCCGCAGGCCACCCAGGAAATTAATTCTACGCGGGTAAAACCGCGGGGCATAGCTAGTGTATGTATATAAGAAGTTCGTGGGTACACTAAACAACTTGTCCTTTCTACAAATCCGCAGTCGTTCCGTCCCACTCACCTGTCCCGAACACTCCGCTTTCAGCGCTTTCCTAGATAATCACCCTGTGTTTGTGGTCTTTGTAATTTTCACTAAAAAGCCTCGACTTTCAGCTGCGTCTGTCTTGATTCATAATATTTTTGTTTAAATTCTAGCTAAAAGTCTGCTCAAGACATCCCAGAAAAATGCCCGAAGATGTAAACAGAGGTGTTGTGACATCAACACCCACATTCCGAATATGATTAAGTGCCAACGTGATAGAGGATGTGTCCATTACCGTCACAGGCACTGTACATAATTCTTTGATTAACTTCTCAGACATATAGGTTTTCTCACGATGTTTTCCTTCACCGTAAAGCACATGGTGTGAACACAAACACACAAGACATAAGTTTGTAGAAAAACTCATTGGTGCAGGCCCCGCTGGGATTCGAACTTGCGTCGCTTGTGTAGCAGGCGACTACTCAAGCCCCGAGGCCACCACGGCTCCGTTTAAAAGAAAAAAATGTAATTTAAGTACTTTTTCGTTAATTGACCTTTTTCTTACTCTACATGCGACCTAATTGCGACCAGCAGAATAAGGTTGAGACGGCAGATTTTCTAGTTTAGTAAAAATCAAAAGTACGTATAATTAATCTCTATTCATGTAATGCTTACGTAAACGCACAATTATATTTATAAATAAAGCTTCATTTAAGCTGGAACTTTTTTGATTACAACTTCTAATGAAGCGTATAGACAAAATAGTTTTTCTAAATAGTCCTGACATTGCTAATGTTAATAAATACATACATATGCTCACGCCTGTATTCCCCGAAGGGGTAGGCAGTGGTGTTGTGATTACCATTTTTCACCGAAGATGATTAAGTGCTAACGTGACAGATGATGGGTTTATCGCCGTCTCAGTCACTATACATACGTCATTAAATTATTTCTCAGACATATGCAGGTTTCCTCACGCTGATTTCCTTCACCGTAAATCACGTGGTGTGAAATTACTGCACATAAGTTTTTTTTGAAAAACTCATTGGTACAGGCCCCGCTGGGTTTCGAATTAGCGACGCTAGCGTAGCAGGCGACTGCTCCAACCTCAAGGCCACCACGGCTCTGTTAATAAATAAGAAAATAAAATGAATTATTCTGGTAATAATGAAGGTGAGAAGATAATTCAGTGTCATCGTGATAGATGGTGAATCCATCGCCTTCTCTTATTAGTCAGCATTCGTACAAGTTTATTGGCACTACACAAAAATTATTCCATAGTCAGAACATGTCGCGGGCCCAAACTAAATGGTACAAGGATGAACGTTCATATTTTATTTTTAGTTTTTATATTATATTTTATGTGTATATTGCATTACCTGTGTCTGATTAGTGTAATTGGCATTGTATGCCGTTTTAATTATTGAATAAATAAATAAAAAAAAATAGAAAACAAGGCAAATAACAAAAATCAAAAGAGATAATAACAAATTGAAAATATACTCACACATTACGTATTCAAATTATTAATAGTAACATAATAAACACAATGGTAAAGGTCATATTGCGAATTCAACTTCAATGGTCCTTTGACGTAAACCGAAATATTGGACCAAACACATCCATGACAGAGATAGGGTTATGTAACACTTGTTTACCATTCCTTTCAAACTTGCCCAAACTAGATCGCAATAACAACGATTGGACGGGCACACAATATCCATATGTCGCCACTAAATAAAAAAAAATACAGGAAGGCCGGCTCCTAGTTTGGTCTATAATCGTTTCATGCATGCAGATATACATACAGACATATGCTAACGCCTGAATCCCATGAGGGTAGGCAGAGACCACCGATCGCCTCATGCTACGATCTTAACATACTTCTTTCGCTCACCCTCATTCATAAATTTTTTGTTGATGGCGCGTGTGGCCGGTGTCTATAGTGTATGGAAACCGATCTCCTGTATGTAAATATTTAGTCATATCCCTTACTGTCGTAGAGCAATAATGTTTTATGAGTATTGTCAAGGAAATATAGCTTTTGATGTACGTCACAGAATAAATAATGGCACTGTAATAAGTATTCCCATGTAATTGTGTCTCTATGAACCTCCTTGTGTAGGACGGATTCATATTAGTCGCATGTATTATGTATTATTCATGCCTCTGAATAATGCTTTGAGATATTTCAACTATTTCAATATCACGTTCATATTGTCTGATGTTATAGTATTATACATATTTAATCGAGCTTAATGGTGATTCCTAAACATCTTTCATCCCACACGAGCTGTAGAATTGCCCAACATGGTTTATGGAAGTAAGACATGAGGTTATTCCCCTTTATACTTTGTATGTAAAAATGTTGGCCCTAAGAGCCGTGGTGGCCTTGGGGTTTGAGCAGTCACCTGGTAAGCAAGCGACGCAAGTTCGAATCCCAGCGGGGCCCGAACCAATGAGTTTTTCTAAAAAACTTATGTAGAGAGGGATTTCACACCACGTGCTTTACAGTGAAGGAAAACAATGTGAGGAAGCCTGCATATTTCTGAGAAGTAATTTAAAGACGTATGTATAGTGCCTGAGACGGCGATAGACTCACCATCTGTCACGTTAGCACTTAATCAAATTCGGTGAAAAGTGGGTGTTGTGATAACAACACTTCTGCCTACCCCTTCGGGGAATACATGCGTGAGCATATGTATGTATGTGTTGACCCTGGTGTAGCGAATAAGCTCGCCATGAACGATTCTTGACATATTTTACTGTTTATAATCCAGACCAACCGATTTTCAATAAACGCATATGTAACAATACGGTTCTTTTCTATACATCTATAAACTATATACAGATAAATAAAATTGAAGTGTCTGTTTGTAATTCCAAAATTACACCTTTTGACTAAACGCATATGAAAGTATACATTACAAAATATTTTATTTTTATTTTTTCTCTGTCTATCTGTCTGTTTGTTCCGGCAATTCCTGAAACTGCTGGACCGAGTTTAGCGGTACTTTTACTGACGGATAGCTGATGTTACAAGGAGTAATTAAAGCTACTTTTATTTTAAAAAAGGATACTTTTCGAAACAAAGCCATACAATGAAACCGCGAGGCACAGCTAGCCTTAAATTACGCTACGCTTCGATCGGCTCAATTTTGCCAAATAATGCCAGCTAATCTATATGTACTAATAATTTAAAAGGAAATATTTTTATGTCAGTATGTTTGTATTAAATAGGCCCCAAAACTACTGGAGCGATCATAAAAATTCTCAGCATTATCAGCGAGTAACACAGGCTATATTTTATCCCCATACTCCCACGGGAACGAGAACTACGTGTGTGAAACCGCGTGACGTCCGCTAGTTACCGATAACCCTGTAAGTACAGTTCATTCGCTATTTTAATATAACTCCCCGTTTTAAACACAATCAAAGCTATAAAGGAAAGTGTTTGCCTATGACAGGCGCCGATTAATTCCCAATGTTTGAGAACTTCGTAGATTACTATAATTGAGTTGAAAACAGACGCGTTATAACGACTTTACTAACTTTATAAACTCCATCGTTGTTTTCACTTAAACGGTGGTATTGACTTAGGGATAATTCCAAACTTTACCTAATACCAATATTTTTTGATCATCCTTATAGGTTTAAAGAAATATATAAAGCTGCTACTGGTATTACCGATGAACTAATTTAACTCGAAAACCGTGGTGGCCTTGAGGTTTGCAGTTGCCTGCAACGAAAACGACGCACGTTCGAATCCCAGCGGCGCCTGTACGAATGAGTTTTTCTAAAAACTTATGGACAGTGATTTCACACCACGCGCTTTACGGTGAAGGAAAACATTGTGAAGAAACCTGCAATGTCGGAGACGTAATTCAAAGACGTATGACGACGACGTAAGTATGTAGTGCCTGAGACGGCGGCGATGGACTCAGCCTCTTTCACGTTGGCACTTATTCATCTTCGGTGAAAAGTGGGTGTTGTTGTCACAACACCTCTGCCTACCCCTTCGGGGAATAAAGACGTGAGCACATGTATGTATGGTATAGTAACTAGTTAACTGCCTCGTTGGTCTAGTGGTAGTACGAGGTAGCGGGTTCGATTCCCGGATCGGGTCAAAAGTTGATATTGGGTTTTTCTGTCAAGAAATTCACAATAAAATGCCCGGAGTTTGGAAGTTGGCGGTGTTTCCACCCCCGTGCCTCGGAAAGCACGTTGCACCGTTGGTCCTACACCTGATCTCTCTCCGGTCGTGTCTGATTGCCTCCCATCGGTCTATGAGAGTGAACCAATAAAGAGTGCACCTGTGTTTGCGCACACACTTGTGCACTATAATATCTCCTGCATAGTTGGCTGATCCTCGTTGAGATTAGCCGCCGTAATCGAAATTCGGTAGCAGATCATTATTATTATAGCAACTAGCACGGAAGCTACCCGTGGTATAACAATACGAATTAGTAGAAAGTTGAAGAAATACAATATCTATGTAAATACACAGTGGGATCCATAGTTAACTACTAATATTGTCTGATAATTTAACAAGTTCAGGAAAGTATATTATCTGCTTTTCTTACATTTATTATCTTCATATTTACGTATATAAGATTGAAACCGATCTTAAAGTACTTGCAAGTGTTGTTATCATTTATTGAACAAAATGGAAAAAAATAATCTCTTTGTTTGTGTGACAGAGCTAAAAAAGGTATTTCGTGGGGCGTTTGTAAAACATCTGGAAAACTTGTAAAAAGAATCCACTAACCTTCTCATATACTGGAACTTGATTACGATGAAGATCAGCAAAGTGTTAGCTGACAATGATGCCGTCAGCACAGCAACGTACAGCACGATGATCACTACGTCTGGTTGGTAGAACACGTTCAGGTCCAGCGGAGGGACTTCCATCTTGGTCCCGTTCCACCCGTGGAAAGATGAAAAGTTTCTTACCGGCATCGTTTTAAGGTTGCTTATTGATTAACTCTTATTGATCATAGTTTATAAACGATTTTACGAAGTAGTAAAGAGGTTTAATAGCACACATTTTGAAAAGTCAAGAACACCATAATCCATGAAAAAATTACCCTTGGACCAATATTGAAATAGGTTGAAATTTACATCACTTTATTTATTTAAATTCGAATCTAAGTATTTACTCCCAAAAACCTGTTTGAAAATATATTGGGAAATCTTAAAAGAAAATCAGAAAAATATTATTTTTGTACACATTCTTTACACAGTATAATTTTGACAGGAGGAGGTTATCAATTCGCCTGGATGGTTTTATTTTACTTTACAAACGGAAAATATACTGAGTACATAATTATGAAATAGCCAACATTACTTTCCATAAATAAAAGATTATTGAAACATTATTTAATAATAATATTACGCTTGCTTATTCCCTTAAGTGTTAAATTTCATCATTTTCAAACTCAGCAAATGTTACGCGTACACGAATACGTAAAAAGTATTAATTTAACATCATGTCGGAAGATGAGAAAGTTCTCATTTAAATTATGCTTACAGCATTGTATAGTAGACTAGCGGACGTCCCGCGGATTCACACGCATAGTTCTCGTTCCCGGGGAGGGGGGGGGGGATAATGTAGCAGTCTAATGGTGAAATTTTAATAATCGGTCTAGTACGTTTTTAGCCAATTTGTTATAAACATTTCCTATTTATAATATTACTATAGATTTAATGTAAATGCACGGAAATTGGCGGCCTTAATCTTATCATAAAACGATTTCACTTTGTTTATATAACGCTAGTATCCACGGCGAAAGAATTATACTAACGTACCAATTTAGAACTAGGAATGTTGCCTGCTCGCTTCGAATAAATATCAAACACAAACACAGTGTGTTTGTCTAATCTAATCTTATGGCTGTTTTATACGGCAATTATGTGGACGGTGGCGTCGTATTATTAAACCTTTACTTATACATATGTATTCCCCGAAGGTGTAGGCAGAGGTGTTGTAATAACCACCCACTTTTCACGGAAAAAGATTAAGGGCCAACGTGACAGATTGTGAGTCTATCGCCGTCTCAGGCACTATACATACGTCTGTGAATTACTTCTCAGACATATGCAGGTTTCCCCACGATGTTTTTTCGTGCAAATCAGTGCAAATAAGTTTTTAGAAAACCTCATTGGTATAGGCCCCGCTGGAATTCGAACTTGCGTCCTTTGCGTAACAGGTGGTTGAGTAAGCCCCACGGTCACCATAGCTCTCTTTCGACTTTACCTGTAATCATGCTATATATGCTTGTTTGACTTTGAAACACGCAACAACGGAGCTTATCAACATAGTTTCCTGCGCACCAGATGCCCATATCTCTGTGCAAAATCCTGGAAAGAAATATTCCGGGAAACATGTGACACAGGATATTTGATGTCACGATACAATCTTAATAAAAATTGTTTACACGTCAACATAGAAAAATCTGATTCTGTTTATTATTGTATCATCTTAAAACATAAATACATACAGATAAATACAATTGAAGTGTCTGTTTGTATTTCCAAATTACAGCTTTTTACTGAATACGTATGAAAGTATAATATAGATACTAGTGGTCCTGATTCTCATCAAAAATATTTAATAAATCCAAGGTTGATGACCGCGGTCTCAGTCCCGATAACCCCCAGTTTTATTAACACCTGCCATATTTTTTTTTATTCCTTTCAACATTGCAAGCGCTTACATGCGCGACCAAAATTCTAAGTTAGTAAAGTAATTATATTTCAGTGCATTAAAGGCATTCACTGACATTGGACGATTTATTTGACAACCCTTACCGCCCACCCTATTGACATTGACATCATCTTCTCCCCACATTGACATTAAAGTGCAGTGGTTCGACAAGTAACCGCTACAAATTCCTTACAAAATAAATTAAATGTATTGTCAATGAACATACGTACATACTCCTTTAGTTTGCAAGAACACTGTATATTCTTAAAAACATACCAAGCGCACATTTATCCAGTTATATTCAGCGGACTTTTTACGTCTCATAATAAAACGTGCCGGTACAGATTCCGACCTGACAAATTGCTCCATTTGTGCCGCGTCACGGGATCTGACATCCTCATTACTTTGCCATTGCAAATATTTACACCAACAGTCAAAGGAAAATTTAAATTAATTTCCAACAATTTATATTAACTTAACTTAGTGACAGATCGAAATGTTTAGAACTCGATAGTAGGCGTTTATTATTGGAACGGGGAACGTCATTACGTCATGACGTTTCCCGTCCTTCTGGTAACGAACTTCGAGTTTCACTTCGAGTAATTATATGCTTGAACGCTATATTCCCGAGAACTGGTCTAATTTGCAAAATTATTTCAGTGTTAGATAGCCTATTTATAGAGGAAGGCTATATGCTAATATCAATCGCGGGCTAAAATTAGCGTTAGCCCAAAGAAAGTTTTCCATGGAAACGAAATTGCGGGTAGAAAATAAAAATGATTGATTCAGTTTAGGGCCTGGTAAGGCACTTATAAAAGTCGAAGAATTTACACATAGAAAGTAATGATTAATTACAATAAAATTCATATAGAATTATAGAAGATACTGTTTTGTAAAGGTAAGCATGCAATGTTATTTAAAATAACACAAGAGCCGTGGTATCTTCTGCTTAAGAAGTTCGTACAAAATAATCTACTCCTAGTATTCTAAGTCTAAGCAACTATATATGCATACAATCCCTGTATCTAAGACTACATTGGTCACATACAATTCACTTTGCATATAAAATTGCAGACCTGAAATTTACTGTGAATTTCAAAATCTTTATAGTATCTTATCTCCACCGCAATAACGAAATATAACATCAAAGAATTTTGCATATTTTATAAAACTTCAATGTGTATTAGGGTTTAATATCAACGGCAACAATTTGATCGTAAAACCTTTGTAAAATTCGTTTTATCTCCAAAAACCTTTGTTGTTTAAGTCTGATGCTAGAGCTTGTTTCATTTCGTTTTTCGTTACATTTTTTTATTTGAAGTTATCCTATGTGTCCTACATTGAACTTTGAAATGTTCAACATAATATTTGGTATGAAGAATACATACTTTAAATCAGTATCGTTGGTCTATTGGTGAAAGAAAAACGGACTATGTACCAACCACAGTATATATACATACATACATACATATGCTCACGCCTGCATTCCCCGAAGGGGTAGGCAGAGGTGTTATAATCACAACACCCACCTTTCACCGAATTTGACTAAGTGCCAACGTGACATATGGTGAGTCTATCGCCGTCTCAAGCACTATACATACGTCTTTGAATTACTTCTCATACATATGCAGGTTTCCTCACGATGTTTTCCTTCACCGTAAAGCACGTGGTGTGAAATCACTGTACGTAAGTTTTTTAGAAAAACTCATTGGTACAGGCCCCGCTGGGATTCGAACTTGCGTCGCTTGCGTAGCAGGCGACTGCTCTAACCCCGAGGCCACCACGGCTCTCTCACAGTATATATAACAACAATTTACAAAATGTTTCTGTCTGTCTCTCGGTCTGTCTGTATGTCTGTCTGTTTGTTTTAACGGGATTTTCATTGGTAAATAGCTGTATACAAGGCGTAACTTAGGCTACTATGATTTAAGAAAATAATAAGCCAGGCACACACCAGCACAGCTAGTTTTGTTATCAATCTAAAACAAATTAAGATTTACCCTTTTATTTACTGTAAAATAATTTAGATTTGTCCTTCTGAGGTTTTGAAAATAGTTAAAGCATGTGAATGACATATATACTAACAACTACGACGTAACTATGATAGGTTATTGAAATGATATTAGGATAATTATGTGATTATTGTAAATGATATTAGGTTCAAAATAACCCATTTAATTTTTTATTTGCCTATCCCGTACCCTATTATTATAATGCCGAGTGTCTCAGCCACGGGTAGGCACAGCCGTTTGCTCTACAACATCCATATATAATACTATTTGTATGTAAATAATCCATTTTGTCTCCAATATTATTGACGCGTATGTTATTGAAATGTGAATATTATATTGATGTGTCTGACAATACGGGGTCTGGCAGCATGATTACTGTGTCCCAAATGTGAATAACGTTTATTAATCTGTCACTGTCTCATTGACATCACGATAAGAATTCGTTGTATGATCACATGTGTCTGAATATTGTGGAATGAAATACAGTTAAGTAAGCAGAGTTTCTAACGATTTTGCTTGTAGATATCATCATTTCTCTTTCTGATTGCTACATTATCACTGATTAATATAGGCTATATTTTCACGGTAATCCCTCGAGAACGAGAACTACGAGGGTAAAACCACGTGACGTCAGCTAGTGTGATATACACAAATACATTTATCATGCTTGCTTACGTCACATGACGCGGTCATGAAAACAGCGCTCATTAAACCAAGCTCGCTTGACCGACCCAGTACTTGTGTACCCAGCTTCCCGTGCTACTCTGAGCTATTAAATAAGCGTATTATATTGCTTGACTGACTATGCCCTGAAATTTTACCTGCGTAGACTTAATTTCATGATGGATTTATAACGCGCAACTTTAAACCTTGACGCTCACTTCGCAACGCGCTGTGCAGCAGAAATCGTAATATTTTAATTTCGCCATAACTTCAAAACCAAATGTCAAATTTTAATCATTCAAAGACCAAATATTATCTACATAAACTGTACTTAATGATGATAATTTATTTTGGTAAGCATTACTAGCAAGAGTAAAATAAATGCGTTTAAATGTAGTACAAAAAATCAACATTTTTAAATAAAAACATGGTTGTTGGGCCTCACTCGACATAGATAGTGCCGCGGACTTTTTTGTAGATATTTATAAGATCTACAATTAATTAGGACATTTTATCTTTTATAGTTAAGGCAGCGTACGCAAAATAAGTAACTTTTCTGGTTGATTTTTTTACACCTTGTGTCCGAAAAAACCCAAATATCTTACGGAACCCTATGTTTTTCCAAAATAAAATGTAGCCTATGTTACTCGTGGATAATGTAGCTTTCGAATGGTGAAATATTTTTTAAAAACGATCCATTAGTTTTTGAGCTTATTAATTACCACCAAACAAACAAAGTTTTCCTCTTTATAATATTAGTGTAGATAAGGCAGTGAAAATCCCGTTGAAATAAGTCCAGCCAGAAGTATAGCCAGAAAAAACACACGTCAGAGAAAATTTGGTAATTTATGTGGTACATACATATATGTATATATACTTTCATATACTGTGTACTTATTTAGTTTGCGCACACACTTGTGCACTATAATATCTCCTGCGCACATGGCTGATCCTCGTTGAGATTAGCCGCCGTAACCGACATTCGGTAGGAGATCATTATTATTACTTATTTAGTGAATAGCTGTTAATTTAGAGTTACAAACAAACACTTCTATTATATTTAACTACAATAGAATACACAATACACAAGGCATTGCACGGCGATATATAAACCCATAACGGCCCTCGAAGGGGCAGTCAAAGATATATTGAAGTGCCTTAGTGACAGATGGTAAGTATGGTACAATCCCTATTAAAATTTCCCAAAATAAGGTTTATTTTACATGGGGCAAGTTCTACTGTTTTTCTCTTCGAATATTAATTATTTGACCCGATTACAGAGAGACGTGGTAGCCGTACAGTTCGAGCAGTTGCCTGATACGCAAGCGACGCAAGTTCGAATTCCGGGGCCTGTACCAAAGAGTTTTTCTAAAAACTTATGGACAGTGATTTCTCACCACGTACTATGCGGTGAAGGAAAAAATCGTGAGGAAACCCACATATATCTGAGCAGTAATTCAAAGACGTTTGTATGGTGCCTGAGTCGGCGATAGATTGGTAAGCATAGAAAATTCCAGCCAATAATATGACACAAGAATAGTTTTATTTTTCCGAATATTTATTCGGAAATTGGCCGCAACGATGTGAATTACGAATAAAAGTATATTTGTAAACAATGCCGTGTTTTTGCTATTATCTTTTCGTATCATTGATCGCATCAATAACTCTGTAAATAAGATATAAGAATTGAAAGTCTATGGTCATTCGGATGTGAAGCTGTATTAGCAACTTCAGAGCTTTAACGTTCCATTTTTGTACCGTAAATACAAATTTCGAAGCTGAGAAGTTCTTAATACGTGTTGCTTAAATGATGATAGTTGGCCCCCAGCTTATGTTATTACCATCTGGGTGTAAAAACTATTGTACTTAGTGATATTTTTTCCCGGTTATTGTAACATTTTCCAATGACGCTTCGCTCTTATTGGTCGCGTGATGTTATAAAGCCTTTCTCAATTAATGAACTATCCAACACAAACATAATATTTCAATTCAATTCAGTATTTCTCATAATTTTAGTGCATTCAACGAACAAAATTATATAAATGGTTTATTTTAGGCAAAGATAAAATTTCGTAATTCAAATACAATTATACACTCATGGACAATGAGTTTGGCTCAATAAAAAATGGTATATATATATATATATATATATATTTTATCAAAGCCGTGGAAAATTGGCCCTGGGCCATTTATTATGGGAAAAAATGGGCAACAAAAATAAAGCTAATGACATTCAGAATACGCGAGTGCAACCACGGAACACAACTTGTATATAAAAAACATTTTCTGGAAGTTAAATTGGAACATTAGTCATCTATGAAAATTACTTGCGAATACGAAACTTTATGGCGTGTGTTGTTACGTACGTCGAATTTCCATCAATTTCATTATTTTTTGGGGCCGACGTGACAGATTTTGAATCTGTCGATGTCAGTCAACTAACTTCAAGTAGACCGTGTAAATAATTCTCATGATGTGCAGATTTCACGCCGTTTTCCTACATCATTAATAATAAAAATGTTTTTACTAACTGAATTATGTTAGAAAAAAACTTTGATTTCTTCCACAAATTCTTTGCAAACATGTTGAGCTTAACAAAGTGAAGTTATTAAGTGCTAAAGCTACTATAGGGAATAAGTTAGAATTTGACATTCCTCATTCATCTCACAATCGGCATTGAATTACACTCGAGAGCAATGCATGTAGATCAGCGGCGTCTGGATGACCGGTTGTCCACTTCCCTCTATGATGGTTGGGGAGGTCAATCGCTGGCATTCACGTCATACTTGTGAACAGCCCCCACAAGCAGGTGCTGCTGGTCATCTCAAGCTACGCATTTAGTTATAAGTAAAGCTACTAGATTTTTATTTATGTTAATTTTATCGACATTTGTGCATTGGAACTGTGTCTTAAGCGATTTATTTTGTACTCTTAAAATTATATAATATTTTTTTGAAAAGAGTAATTCTTGCCAGGTTCTTCTCAGTAAAAGCAACCTTCCGAATCTGGCGGTAGCATGTATAATCCTGTATAATTATGTCATTTTGACGATTTAAAAGTACTTTGTAAAAAGTCTAATCGAACAAAGATATTTTTGACTTTGACTTTGACTTTGATCATCACGGACAAGGACAATTCTAGCAAGAATATAGTCCTGGTGATCGAAAAAGAAAGTATTTGAAGGAGGTAAAAACGCCTCATTTAAACATTAGTCCCTACTATGAAATACAGGAGTGAGTATAATTTATTTATGTACTATGTTAAAACTATGTCCACTGTCATCCACCTAATCCATGTATGCATAGTATTTCTATTTAAAAAGTCATCAAAATCCGTATTCTCATTTTTAGTGTGAAGAAGTAACAAACACAATTTTACTTTTGACACGATGTGCCCCGCGGTTTTACCCGCGTAGAGTTATTTTCGCGGGAGACCCGCATAGCCCTAATGTTTTTTAAATTTCACCTTACATACTTTCATATGCATTTAGTGAAAAGCTGTCATTTTGGAATTACAAACGGACACTTCAAAATTCTAATTCAAAGTACTTTCAAATCGTCCGAACGACAAAATTACACAGGTTTAAACATACTTCAGTTTTATATATCTGTATGTATATGTATCTGTATATATGTATGTATAGATACAATATATTAACATGGTCATAAAAAAATATAATTTATCATTTCAATGCGAATTAATGGAATACATTAATCAATGTTACTCTTTCTATTTCTGTAAAACATTTTTAATAATATTTTGGTGAGCCAAATTAATTGTCCATGAGTGTATAATTGTATTTGAATTGCGAAATTTTATCTTTGCCTAAAATAAGCCTCCGTTTACAAAGTCACAATGTTTGATATTAAATGTTCCTTGTAACGAATAATTTAATAGCACCTTAATACAACGTAATAAGGTTTCATATTGCACGAAGTAGCTTTTAAAAGATAGTAACGATGGTCATAAAAAATACAATAACTTTTTATTGAAGCTTCCAGAAAAATATTCCGGAGCTTAGATTACTGGGATGTTATCAAACTAAAACAAACGACTTATTGTACAAGTCTTACCAGCGTCTTTGTCTGCAATTTTCCAGTACTTATGTCTGTTCTTAGACTTCGCTTCAAGGTAAAGCACGTGGTGTGAAGTGTATAAGTTTTTAGAAAAACTCATTGGTAGAAGTCCCGCTGGGATGCGAACTTGCGTAGCAGGCGTTCCGGCTAATCTCCGAAACGGCTGGACCGATTGTAAGGGGACTTTTACTGGCAGATTGCTAATGATTCAGGGAATAACTTAGGCTACTTTTACTTATAAAAAATACTAGGGTATCGCGAAATTAAGTATGAATAAAATTAATCTACGCAGTCGAAACCGCGCGCGAGTTAAAATTATAATTGAACAAACATTCCCCGGTAATGTTTAGCCTAGTTTACAAGGTCAAAATAAACTTTGGCACAATCTACCAGTGAACAATGAAGGTAAGTTGCACAGATAACCATAAACTGTCTGAAGTTGTTTTGATATGAGCTTTGGCAATTAGGGAAAATGTTAAAGTTAGTGAAATAGAGTAACTAGTTAACAACAGGCGTAATTAATTTGTGTAAATACTTTTTTTATTAAAAAACCGTGGTGGCCGTGGGGTTTGAGCAGTCGACGCAAGTTCGAATACCAGTGGGGCGTGAGGAAACCTGCATATGTCTGAGTAAGAAATTCAAAGACGTATATAGAGTGCCTGAAACGGTGGGCTTACCCTCTGTCACGTTGACACTTAATCATCTTCGGTGAAGTGGGTTTTGTTATTACAACACCTCTACTTACCCCTTCTGGGATGGCGTGAGCATATTTATGTCATTAATATTTTTATATTAGTAGAACTTAGGATATATAGTTATCGAGTTAAATCAAAGATCCTATGCTCATCCCTTTTTAATTCCGTGTCACAGAAAGAGATGGAGCTATATTTAAGCTCAGTACTATCTAAGTCTATGTTTTGTAATAAGGGAGGTTTAGTGTTTGAGAAGGGATAGACTCGCCATGTGTCTCTTTGACTCCACTTCGAGGTGACAAGGCGGTATTATTACAAGGACATCACTATCATATTGCCACACTAAAAGAATCCTAAACATTAAGGACATAGAGTATTCTATATACACATTTCGGCTCAAATTCAATAAAGTTAGAAATCCCAAACACTTGTGTTCGTTTGACCGCGATAAGCACCCTTAACATCAATGTAGGAGTTATTACAGAGGGCATATTGTCCCTTTCAAGGGTCTTTCAAGTTATAAAACAAGCCTGCTTGCCTTCATCTTAGAACGACACGAAATACAGAAGCATATATAAATAACGTACATTGTTTTTACAAATACAAATACAATACAAAATTGTTTATTCACTAACCAGGTTGTTTACAGTATCTTTAAAGTGGATGGGGTTACCTTTTAAGTATAAAAATACCTGTGTTAGGGAACCCCGCTCTTCCATAACAATTTCATGTTAACTTATATAATTATCTATTACTCGTTTGCTTTGTATTGTTTAGTAATCTAAGATTAAAATATTAAAATGTAAGTGTACGGTGCAAGTATGTGTATGTGCGCACGTGGGTGTGTGTGTCCGCACGTGTGTGTGTGTGTGTGTGTGTGTGCGTGTGTTTTTTTATGTCTGTGATGTTCAAAGTTATTAGCTCGATGCACAATCTCGTATGCACGACACGATACGAGACTATGCATCGAGCTAATAACTTCGTTGACTTTGCATTGAAGGTTTGCGCGTACAATGACGGCTGTGTTGAATGAAATATTTTTTCTAAAGCTCACATCATTATTGAGAGTATTTCATACATATTTTTTTGATATCATCACTTGTAAAGTTATTAATTTTACTCCTTTATTTACTGCCAAAGTAATGGAGTAAGGAGCTGCTCGTGGCACAGTTACTATTGCGCATATCATTCGATCAGCGAAGTTAAGCAACCCCAACCCTAGCCAGTAACTGTTTACATTAAGCCGTCGGCCCCGGTTGCCAGTTTATCATCTATGGCAATCGTTACAGGTCCGTCGGAGGCCTAACATTTTCTGATAACTGGTTTATCCCAGATTTTCAACGTAAAAGGGGTTGCGAAGGTCAGACGGCAGTCGCTTCGTATAAAAATCAGATGATCATCGGGTTAAATCAAGTGTCGATCTACTACTTTGAAAGTACTCGGTAAAAAGTTTAATCGAATAAAGATATTTTTTGAATTTTGAATTTTGACCCCAACAATGTATGTAAGTCCAGGGAGATGATTTACTGTCAAAGAAATATCGATTTGTCGATTTGAAGATAAGATTGTGAAATGTCTGTAAAACACGTAAATACTTGTATACGCGATCGGCCTCGCCGTGACACCCCTTCCTGACATTACGAAAAGGTCGATTTTCATTTCACATATACACGCGTTTGTGTGTCTCATTTCGAACGATTTATTCCCAGATTCCGTACTGCTTGAAGTAAACTGATATTTATTATGTGCTTAGGACCAACATATCTTCAACATCTACAGTCCAAATGACCTTCCAGTCATGCGAACCAATGCTTAAGCAATCGTATTAGTTCAAAGTTAATCGTCTGTGAAAAATTTGATAAGAATTCGTGGAGAAATACGCACTTCACTGACGGATGCATTCACTCAATTTTTATGCTATTTTTAAGGTTCCCAGTACCGCTGTTAAAAGAATAATAAAACGGTTAGTGCTACGTTAATTTATTGGATGCATTTGAAAACGTAAGAGTAAATAACCAGAGCTCTGGAAAAATATATGGTTGGCTACTTATGTGGTTAATTCAATGTTTGATTTAAAGATTTAGCATATTATTATGATACATAAGCTCACGCCTGTATTCCCCGAAGGGGTAGGCAGAGGTTTTGTAATCAGAACACCCACTTTTCACTGAATTTGATTAAGTGCCAACGTGATAGATGGTGAGTCCATAGCCGTCTCAGACACTTTACATACGTCATTGAATTACTTCTCAGAAATATGCATTATGCAGGTTTCCTCACGACGTTTTCCTTCACCGTAAAGCACGTGGTGTGAAATCACTGTACATAAGCTTTTTAGAAAAACTCATTGGTACAGGCCCCGCTGGGATTCGAACTTGCGTCACTTACGTAGCAGGCGACTGCTCAAACTTCAAGGCCACCACGGCTCTTGTTATTAATGTTTGATTTATTAACTGATTTACAAAGTCGCGTGCTACGCAAATTTATGATTAAATGAGTTTTGTTTAAATGCTTAAGTGCAGTGATTTTCGATGATGCCTAAGAAAACATCCGGGACTGCCTATGTATAGTGTTCGAGAAACGGTAACGCAACTCCCCTATCCAACATCTTTAGTGTAATGGTGTGTATTCTAAAACCCAAGCTACCCCGGGTTGGGTGTCATATAGTCATACATACATACGTAAATATAGTCATGCCTTTATTCCCCGAAGAGCTAGGCGGAGAGAGCGGAACACCCACTTTTCAACGCAGATAATTAAGTGCCAACGTGACAGATGGTGAGCCCATCGCCGTCTCAGGCACTATACATACGTCTTTGAATTACTTCTCTGATATATGCAGGCTTCCTCACGATGTTTTCCTTTACCGTAAAGCTAGTGGTGTGAAATCACTGCACATAGGTTTTTAGAAAAACTCACTGGTACAGGCCGCGCTGGGATTCGAATTTTGTCACTTGCGTAGCAGGCTGCTCAAACTCCAAGGCCAAATTCAGCAAGATAGGTTCTTAAAATATTATACAATTTAAAAAAAAAGTCTGTTCAAAGTGAAATATAGAGTGAAATTACTGAAAATTCTGAAAAAATCTGTAAAAACTCTAACTGCGCCCTATAGCTGTCCCACATAAGAGCACTCCTTTATGGTAAACGAATTTATTTTGAACTATCTGTGCCCCACGGTTTCACTCGTATAGACTGAATTTCACAGGTGACCATATTATATAGCGGAACCCTTATTTAAAAAAAGGTAGTTAAGTTACTCCTTTAGTAACCAGAGCTATATGCTAGGGAGAGTCCAGAGGTTGGCTGGAACTGAAATACTGACAGACAGACACAAAGAGAATATTACTTAATAATATATTTAGTAAAAAGTTATTCATTTGGAATTAGAAACAGACACTTCTTATACGAAAATCAACGTTTATTAAAATCATTAACCAATCGATTAAAACATAGCAGGTTTCGTTATCTTCCACACGGCCTGAATGATTAATGAACTTGTTGCTACTTGTAACACAAATAATACCAATAATATACATATAGAAATATTGTATTCTACCAAAGAACAATCAAATATAGATTTGAAATATGGGGAGTGTATTAGTGGAGATGGGAAGGGAGATATATGCTAAAACAAGATTTTTTCTATTTGAGTGTCTAAAGTGAGTTTAAAAGTTTGCAGTATATACATTTTTCAACGAAGTATTCCAATGTTATCTTTATTAATATACTAGCTGTGCCCCGGTTGCACCCGCGTAGACTTAATTTCATGTTTGACCCACTGAACCCTAACTTTTTTTTAAATAAATGTAGCCTAAGTTACTCCTTGTGAAATTATCTATATGCCAGTGAAGACCTTCGGATATTGCCCGGACCATCATTCATAATTCAAAATATCTTTATTCGATTAGACTTTTTACAAAGTACTTTCAAATCGTCAGAAAGACACGATTACATAGGATTATACATGCTACCGCCAAGAAACTCAGTAACTACTCTTTTAAAAAAAATACAGCTTTGAGTAATACAATATAAATCATAAAAAATATATATAAGCCCATGGACACAGTTCCGGTGCACAAAAGTCGATACAAAAAATTCAAAACTAAAACTAAGTACTACGAATAATTGTGTAGCTTGAGCTGACCAGCCCCCACTAGCTAGCCCCCACGCTAACAAACAGACAGAAAGAAAGACGGATAGACAGGGATTTTTTTATGTCAGTACCGTATATGTATTTAGTGAAAAGCTGTTATTAATTGTCTGTTAGCAGTTAGCAGTTAATTACTAGCAGACAATTCAATTTTATTTATCTGCATAGAGTTTTTCGTTAAGTTTCCAAGAAAAGCGCTCTTGAAATAAAATTAAAATTTTAATTACCTTACTGATAGCCATTTAAGAATTCCCAATAAATTAAACTTTTAACAATAGTATCTATTACTGTATTATTTTTTTATTTACTTAACACATTACCCAATTACGTACTATTTATTAATAAAAACAGTCACTCAATCAGTTTCAGATTGGTTTAAGATCGTATGATAGACCATTGATCATGATAGACAGGTCGCACCCGCAGAACGATAGAGGCTCAATTCTAAAATCATATCTTTATAAATGGATGCTGATAAGCAATAATGTGTCAACCCACAAAAAGTCAAATTCAAAGGTTTTGATATATTTTGATAATGCATCACGTATTTAACATTCTAAAAAAGTGTTTCAAGTCACCTGAAACATAAAAGTACGTAAAAAATGGATTTATGTCATAAAACAAATCTTAAATCACGTATACAATCATCTTAAGACGCCATTTTCTCAAAACCAAGTTTATGCGGGTTGACACATTATTGCTTATCTGCATCCAAATCTCTTTAAAATATCCGTTTTGAATAAATTTTGTTTGTGCATTATCATTAAGTTTAATTAAAAAAATTTTGACATTTTTTTAACCTACTTGTAGAAATACTTAATTTTAATAAAATTATTTTTGCTAATTTTTGAGTTGAGCCACTATTGTTTTGAGGGTGCGAGGTGTAAACAAATAATTACAAAGTAAACTTTACTGTAAACCCTGAACCACTTAACATCTCTGCATATTTAAATTTAAATCCAACTGTTATTTAAACGTCACTTCAACACAATACGCTAAAGTATCATTCGGTGTCTCGACCGCACAGGCCTCCCGACGCGTCGTGCTTTCACGAAACTCAACGTCCAACTAAGCCTTACCATTGAACTTGAAGCTGAAAAAGTATCAATGAGCACATTGCATACAAATTTCGCTATCATAAGATCCGTCATCTTTCTATATTTTATCGAAGCAATCTGGTTATAAAGCGTGGTTTTAATAACATTTTATAATATTTTCAGAAAGGAATTCGGAGCACTCGTAACCGAATGAAGTGTAATTCCAGCCCATGTATGATGAGATGCATGAATAGAGATCGTAGCATGTGGCAGACGGTGGTGTCTGCCTACCTCCATGGGACACAGGTGTGAGGACATTTATATTGTTTTAATAAACTAGACTAAACCAGTATTACTATATTCATCACTCCTTAATTCTGTATCATGAAAATATATTGACTTCTAATAAATATAATCTTATACCACGTTTAAATATAGAGGTAGTTTATTATCACCCTTTTTTTCATATATTATTTTCTCTATATTAACTCTGTAGATTTCGATATCATTCATTCATTACTTCGGTTTTCAGACTTATATTTCAAATTATGCTATTGATAATACTTCCTGCCAAATTCGTTCATACGTTCTCGCCACTCCCGAATGGTATAGTGGATAAGCAGTGTTACGACACCTACTTTTTACCAACTGATGGTGAGTCCATCGCCGTCTCAGGCACTATGCATACGTCTTTGAATTCCTTCTCAATATGTAGATTTCCTCGCGATGTTTTCCTTCACCTTAAAGCTCATGGTGTTTTACTGCTCATAAGTTATTGGTGCCGACAGCTTGACTTCGAACTTGCGTCGTTTACGTAGCAATCGATTACTCAAACCTCTAGACCACTACAAGTTTTACTAAAGTGTTCCTTTTCTTTTAAGCTACAGAATATTTATAAACACCCAATTTCAAACGACCTAGATATATTAAATATGACCGCGAAATTTATCTTGATACTAAACTAGACTAAATGTAATGTGCTGTTTACACATTACATTTAGTTATTTCCAGGAATGAGATGTATGCTTAAGACTAGCCGTGCTCCGCGGCACCACCCGTGTAGACTTAGTATCTTGGGACTTTATTTCGTAGAAATCATTTATTTTTAATAAACGTAACCTTTTTTTTGTTGACGAGGGGGAAACCTTCAAAAGGTCCCCGACCGCCCTGGGAGAGGCAGATCGGGGTATGTGGGATTCTTACCGCACTAAAACCCCCCCGGTGGCCATCCTCAGTGCTCAGGGGGGACTCCGGGTACTCTGATAGAACGCACCGGTGTCCCCCCACACTTTGCCGGGGCACATCCCCGGGGCAGCTGTGACGCCGCCCCTGGAGACCTCGCTGTGCAAGGCAGCGCGAGCCACATCGCGCTGCCACCTTCCCGGGCCCGCGCCGGTGGTCAAAGCTCCCACCCCGACCACCGCCAGCAGGCCCTCCAGCCCCCTTTTAGTCGCCTCTTACGACAGGCAGGGGATACCATAGCCATATTCTTAGACCCTGGCTATTGGGTGAATAAACGTAACCTATGTTAACAAATCGGTACTAGCCGAAAAAACGGACAGAGCAAATTAAAAAAATAGGTTTTTGTGTATTTTCTACATACCTTCATATGCTTCAGTTAAAAGCTGGAATAACAGACAGTTTAATTTTAAACATATGTATCATCATCTCCCTGGCCTTATCCCATACACTGTTGGGGTCAGCACTTGATTCAACCCGATGTGGCTGATCACTTGATTTTTATACGAAGCGACTACCTACTGACCTTCGCAATCCCTTTAACGAGGAACATCTGTGATCTGGGTTAAACCAGTTGTCAGACTATTTTAGGCCTCCGACTGACCTGTAACGATTGCCAAAGATGATAAATTGGCAACCGGGACCGACGGCTTAACGTGCTCTCCGAGGCACGGAAGGAACTCGGGCAGTCATCCATCCAATTACTGGCTAGGGATAGGGTTGTTTAACTTCGCTGATCGAATGATATGCAATAGCAACGATGCCACGAGCTCCTCCGACGAGATAAATTGTATTTATCTGTATATGTATCGATATAGATAGACACACTCACGCTATACCTACCGAGTGCCTACTATACTAACCGACTGACGGCCAAAAAACGACAAAGGCCAACGCTCAGCTCTGTCTAGCGAAATTCATCTTTTATCGGATAATATTGATAGAATATCAATTACGTCACAAATTATGATTTATGAGAGTAATAAAAATCACAGTATCAGTTTAGGCGGTGACTGGGGGCTGATAAACATGTCCTAAATACCTAAAATAAAGGTTACCGGATCGACTACTTTGATTGATTGCTATAGAATAATGGTAAGCCTTGACAAAGTAACATTCTCTCCCTATTGCGTTAACAGAAGCGACAAAAAATGTATGGAAATTACATAGATCAGTCACGTGACATATGTCATTCCCATACACTTTGTATCGGTTCCATATTCGAAGCGTGATGATAATGTTACTTTCTCTACTGGCCCGGGTATTCTCACTAAATGAATATGAAAGTATATGAGGTACTTAAATGATATGAACAACTTTTTTTAAAACTGATGTCTGTCAGTCCGTCTGTCTGTTAATTTCGTCTAATCTATAATATATGCGAAGAGGTAAGCAGAGGTGGTGTAACAACACCCACATTTCACCGAATATAATCAAGTGCCAACGTGATAGAAGGTGAGTCCATCGCACTATACATACGTCTTTGAATTACTTCTCAGACACATGCAGGTTTCCTCACGATGTTTTCCTTCACCGTAAAGCACGTGGTGTGAAATAACGGCACATAAGTTTTTTAGAAAAAGTCATTGGTACAGGCCCAGCTGCGATTCGAACTTGCGTCGCTTGCATAGCAGGCGACTGCTCAAACCTCGAGGCCACCACGGCTTCTAATCTAAACGCCTAGACTAAATTAAACGGAACTTTTAGTGGCAGATCTCTGATGTTACTTAGACCAGTGGTCACAAGCGCTACATGCGGAAGTCCAAGGTCCTGGTCTGGACCCACGACTCGGGAATTATTTATAAGGTTTTCCCATCTGCTATTTCAGTGTGTGGATCCTCTCACAGCTCAAGATAAAAACCCGTCTAACAACGATACGCCACCAACGAATTCTAACGAATTTTGGCCACATAATACGAAGGGGTAATGAGGGCCTGGAGAAATTGATCGTAGTTGGGAATCGAACCCGAGGCCTTTCTCCTAACAGATGGACAGACCAAATAAAAGACTCCTGGGGCCCTACCATGACCTCTTATTGCCATGATAGTTTTACCCTTATACAGATGTATATAACCTATATAAGTCTGTCACTGTCGCACAGCTACACTATCATTGCAATTAAAGCTCATGTTTGTGCCCCAGGTCCTCGAGGCTTAGCTCCGTCGTCAGTTCACTCCGAATGTGGACCATTTGTTGATGACCACGATCCTCAGTCCTGAGGGAACGAACTGAGAGAGAGATTTCTCAATAGCAGCCCTTAGCACCGGCTTAGTGCCTACTTAATTACAATAGATGCGATGCGCGTAGGTCGGTTGGCGGCAGTCGATCAAATTTACCATCGAGTCTACAATCGACTCGCCTTGGCGATGAAACAATCGAGAGGTTTGGTTTGTCGATTGTTGATGCAAGTGATTGGTCTGAGTCGCGCCGAATCTAACCGAATAGAACCGATCTTCTGGCGACTACTAGCGAGTCCGATTCGTTACCATCGACTGTGATTGAAAACAATTGCGATGCATCTGTCTTCGCTTGACACAATGGAGCCTTAATTTTGTAATAAAACTCGTGATTTTTGTAAATGTGTAATAGCAATAGTTTGAACAACTTATGGCAGTTTAGATGAATAAGCAAATTTTTGAATGAACGAGGGAGTGAATACAAAGTGAATGAATGACGTATGATTGTATGAATGTATGATGATTGAGTATGGAGGCGCTCGAGCCGAAACATCTTCCCGCCGCGTTGAAAGAAGCTTTCAACCGTTGATGTCCTCTTCAGTAGGCATTGGACAAATGCGGACTAGAGGCCGTCTCACGCAGCCCTTAACTGTGGTGATGTCGGCAACTCGGATGATTCCATCAGGCCCAGGGAATAGACGGGATACTCTTCCAAGTCTCCAATTCAAAGGAGGAACATGATCTTCCTGGATGAGAACCATGTCACCTACTCGAAGTTTGTGTGTATTGGTCCTCCATTTACTTCTCTGCTGCAATTCACCAATGTACTCCTTCTGCCATCTACTCCAGAAGTGCTGGCGCAGTCTTTCAATGCGTTCATATCGTCGCAGGCTGCACTCCTTCAGGTCCGTCAAGTTTGGCGAAGGCAAAGCTGTTAACGGTCGTCCTATGAGGAAGTGTCCTGGGGATAGAGGGAGGAGATCGTTAGGGTTGGAAGACATAGGACACAAGGGACGACTGTTCAGAATAGCCTCCACTTGTGCAAACAGAGTCAATAACTCCTCAAAAGTAAGATGACTATTGCCCATAACGCGTCTTATGTGGTGCTTCGCGGATTTAACACCGGCTTCCCAAATACCTCCAAAGTGGGGAGCGTAAGAAGGAGAAAACACGAATTTAATACCCTCTTGACTTGCAGAGTCAGAGAGAGATTCACTATTTTGTTTAAGGAAATTACTAATCTCTTTAGCGGCGGCAACAAAGTTTCCTCCGTTGTCGCAAAATATTTCGCGAGGTTTTCCTCGACGAGCTACGAATCTGCGAAGCGTCATCATAAACGCGTCTTTAGATAAATCGCTTACTGCTTCCAAGTGCAAGCACTTGTACCGCAAGCAAACAAAAAGGCACATGTAGCATTTAAGTACGCGACTACCACGACCCTTTCGGTTTAAAATATAAAATGGTCCAGCAAAGTCCAACCCGATGGACATGAAAGGATGGTCAGGGGTGATCCTTTGCGTTGGAAGATGACCCATTTTAGGACAGAGCGTCCTCCCGACCAAACGTCTACAGCGCGTGCAGTTGTTAACGACGCGCCTAGCGAGTCGCCTACCGCTTACAGGCCAAACCGTCTCTCTGATCGTAGCCAGCAATAACTGGGGACCGGCATGCATGTTGCGCAGGTGCTCATGCTCGAATATTAATTTCGTTAAACGATGTGATGCATGAAGCATAACAGGATGTTTCTTTTCGTAAGCGTAGTCAGATGCACTTATTCTGCCGCCGACTCTTATTAAATTATCCTTATCTAGGAAAGGTGAAAGTGGTAACAATTTTGATTTCGAATGGAGAGGTTTATTTTGTATTAATCTTTCGTACTCATCTACAAACGACTGACGTTGTGCTATAGAACACAACAAATAAAATGACTCGTCTAGCTCTGCAACTGATAAATGACCAGTTCGTTTGTTATTAGATTTTTTAGTATTATTTATAAAACGTTTTACATATGCCAAAACTCTTTGCAATTTAGTTAATTTAGAATAAGATTGAAAATTTATTAACGATTCAGATGTTGTGATTGCGTTAGATTTAATTTCGATAAATTCTACATTTTCTTTATATTTATTATTTAACATAGGCCACCCTGATTCCTCTTTCGTCAAGAAATCAGGTCCAGACCACCAGAAGTTCATCGACACCAACTGCCCTGCATTTATACCTCGAGATATCATGTCAGCGGGATTGGCAGCTGTTGGCACATATCGCCAAGAAGATGGGTCAGTTGTATCGGTGATCTCCATGATTCGATTAGCTACAAATGTCTTGAGTTTCTTAGGGTCATTATGTATCCAAGCCAGAACAATACTGGAGTCGCACCAATGAACTGTACGCGCGGGGCTATACCTTAGTGCCTCTGTAACAGATTTACATAATCTAGTAGCCAACAAGGCGGCGCAGAGCTCTAAGCGCGGTATTGTGGTAGGCTTCAACGGTGCAACCTTTGACTTAGCGCAGAGCAACCTAGTAGTAATGTCACCATTACTGGCCACTGATCGCATGTAAACACAGGCCCCGTAAGCAAGCTGTGATGCATCACTAAAGGTATGCATTTCAACATGAATTGGCTGGGCACATAAGACATGCCTAGGTATTTCTAGCCCTTTTAAAAATGGCATGTTTTTGGCAAACATGTTCCAGGCTTCTTCAACGTCTTGTGGCACACACTGATCCCAGTCTAGCTTATGGCACCACAGTTTCTGCAACAACATTTTAGCTTGAATGACGTAAGGACTCAAAAGACCCAAAGGGTCAAAAATCTTAAATGATTGTGACATTATGAATCGCTTTGTAACCGGGACACTTTGGGGAATGTCTTTAGTGGGAAAATGCAACTTGTCATTCGATGGCTTCCACCCAAGTCCCAGCGTATTTGAAGATTCGCTAAAAATCAAGTTTTCCTGAGTGCTGGAGTTCTCATGACTTGAATTTTGAAGCAAGCAAGGCAGGTTGCTCTTATATTTCCTTAAATTGAAACAGCCCGATTTAAGGACCTTGGAAATTTCTGCCTGAACATACCGTAGCTGAGTTGGATCTTCGCAACTATAAACGAGATCATCGATGTACATGTCGCGCTGAATTATTGTTTTGATGACATCGTCATCACACTCCTCCCCCAGCTGATGGATACATCTAGTGCTCAAATAGCTCGCACTTGCAGTCCCGTAAGTGAGAGTATTTAACTTAAGTATCCTGATAGGCTGTGACTCATCTTCTCTCCATAAAATCAGTTGCAACGATTTATCGTCATCAGACACCTCAACTTGCCGGTACATTTTCTCAACGTCCGCGGTAAGTAAGTACTTATGCTGCCTGGATCTAATTAATATGGAGAAAAGGGAGTCTTGGACGTTAGGGCCCACTACCAGGATATCATTTAGAGAGTAACCGGATGAGGAGGGCGCCGATCCATCGAAAACGACCCTCAATTTAGTTGATTCACTGGTCTCTTTATAGACGGCGTGGTGACACAGAAAATATGATATGTCAGGCTTCACTGAGCACTCAGATAGATGACCCAACTTGTCATATTCTCTAATAAATTCAGAATACTCCCATTTGAGACGTGGATTTCGCTTGAACTTCCTCTCCAAGCTCAGAAATCGTTTTTTGGCTAACGCATATGTGTCACCCAAGCATTCAGGAGAATCTATTAGGGGTAGTTTTACACGGAATCTACCGTTTTCCAAACGAGAAGTAGTCAAGGAAAAGTGCTTCTCACAAAATTTATCACTTTTGCTTAAAATAGCCTTATGGGGAACCTCTTCAAGATTCCAGAATATAGGAAGCATTTTGTTAACTTCATCGGATGAATTTTATAGTACAGAGGCGTGATTACATTGTACATCGCCATATGTGTGTTTCGTTACACTAATAGGACCGGAAATTAGCCACCCGAACTTAGAATTATGCAATTTTGTATTTTGGGGACCAAGTGAAAGTTGTTCTGATTCCAAGAGGTCCCAAAACAGGTCAGCTCCAATCAAGACATCGATACTTGAAGGCTGAAAAAAGGTGGGATCGGCCAGAATTATATCTTTAGGCAAGTTAAGAGATCTAATGTCAACACGAGCTTTAGGCAACTTGCTTGTTAATTCATTGAGCACTAAACATGATAATTGTACCTTGTATTTAGTATTTAGTGATTTTATGTTGACAGTACAACTTTCGACAACATGATTAGTACAATTGTTACCTATACCAATAACCTTTAGGCTTTCTATAGGGGTTGACTTTAGTGTCAACCTTTTGGTAAGTGATTTGGTAACGAAAGTAGTTTGACTTCCGCTGTCTAGCAAGGCGCGAACCATCACTGTTTGGTCAGTGATAGGATTGGATACTTCTATCAAAGCGGTAGATAGCAATATCTGGTTCTCACTCTGCTTAGAGAAACACGACGTAGTTTCGAAGCTAGTCTCGCTGATGGTGGTATTACTTACAGACACTTTAGGGTCGTGTAGTAAACTATTATGACGTTGATTGCACTCACGACAAGGACCCATATGGCATTGATTCAGAGGATGCCCCTGTCGCAAGCAATTCGGACATAGCTTGTATTTCTTGACATCAGCCAGACGCTCCTGAATATTTTTAGACTTAAAGACAGTACAATCATAAATCCTGTGATTATCTCCGCATATGATACATAAGTATAGGTTAGTCCTTTGTGAACTAACTGTAAATGATTTAGTATAACTGCCTCGACCTTTGTTAATATAATTGCTGCTGCTAGGTGTGACATTTGGGCGAGATACAGAAGCGTTGGGAGGACTTCTAGGCGAGTTGTTACTGCTTATAATATATTTATTTCTATTTATCGACTCCAAAACATCCGCTCGGTCAGTTAAAAATTTGTTAAATTGATGTAGTGTGGGCATCTCTTCCAGCGCGTTACGATACTCCTCCCATTTAGTTAGAGTGACGCTGTCTAATTTAGACGTTAACATGAAAATAAGTAACGTATCCCACTTGTCCGTCGGTTGACCTAAGCTGGACAGAGCGCGTAAATTTTTGGTTACAAGATCTACCAAGAAGCGCAGCGACTTTTCAGACTCCCTCAACAACGGCTGGACACTAAATAACGAACTGAGGTGGTGATTAGTTAAAATACGCTTGTTGTCATAACGATCGCATAATAGTTTCCACGCTTCAGTATAATTTTTTGATGACATTTCCAGATTCGAAATAATCCTAGCCGCTTCTCCTTCCAAATAAGAGACGAGATAGTGGAACTTGTGAATAGGCGTAATGCGATTATTATTGTGAATTAAGCTTTCAAAAGTATCATGAAACTCTAACCATCGAAAGTAAGCACCGTCAAATTTAGAGATTTGAATCTGCGGTAACTTGACTCCCATTCCACTCTCTCTGTCATCGTGAGGGCACTGACCACTAGCATCATGGGATGATGACTCGCGTCGAAGAGAACATTCTAATTTATTGTAATCTTCAATTATCCTTTTTGCTTGCGCTATACATACAACGAATTCGTGTTCAATGCCCTCACGTTCATCGACTTCTTTGTCCAAATTTTCATAATTCAAGACCTCAATCGCACTCTGCAAATCATCGAATTTTAGCGACAATGCTTCGAACTTGCCAAGTTTTAGAGATAGCTCGGCTAATTCGATGCTCGTCAACTCCCTTTCCTGGCTTACATTATGGATATAATTCCTAAATTTTGTTATCTGTCCCTTCACGGAGCTGCGTTTTATGCTTAGCTCACGAAATTCCTTCATTGTGACTTTAATTGACTCTAAACCTTCAACAGACATTGAGAACTATTAACAATTATGAATAGTTTAGAAATACAAGGAGAATAAAATATAAAATGTAAGCCAGCAGCAAACAAAGTACTTGGGTTTATTAATATGAACGGTTAAGAAAGGTAACTAAAACGATCTCACGCTCCCCTCCCCGGTGCACCAGGAATCCAGTTTTAATATTAATTGATAATCTTGCTTTGTTATCAATTAACTCGCACTCCAGTGCAATCCGTATCTCATTAGCGATCGGTTGTTTGTTTCACCGCGCGGGACACCTGGAATAGTCGGCAATAACGGTAAACAAAGTGTTCGATACCGAGGGCAGTACCTAGTCTTAATAGTATGTCGTGTGATATGGGCCACCAGTATATTATACAAATGCAATTCGTGATATAATAGCGATTGTTTAGTGGAGTATATGACGTTGCAGAGAAAAAGTTAACAGTGTTTTTAGAGGTCAAAAGGACGGTACGGAGTTATTGCTATTTGTATCGTTTCGCTGCTTATATTGTTACGGTAATTAAGTATACAAGTAAATAGGAAGTGCGTGTTGGTGAATACAATTTTTTAGTGAACTGTTTGCATCAAGTTTTGACTATTACAGAACAGTGAACGTTGGACAATGATATGGACCGGAATCAAGGTAGGAATTTTGTATGGATGAATTTATTGGTGTAAATTAGAGTTAAGGAAGGACACTTATCTCATGGAAGGTGTTCTTCAACGGTGTGCTGCTTTGGCTGCTTCACTGGCCGTGTACAATTTGATTGACCTTTGATTCCTCCTCGTGGCTTTAGCAGTATTACGGCTTTATTGTAGATTTTAGTCCAATTGTTCTTCAGGTTTTATTGTTCCCCTCATGGGCCACCAATTTATGTCTTCGCTTGACACAATGGAGCCTTAATTTTGTAATAAAACTCGTGATTTTTGTAAATGTGCAATAGCAATAGTTTGAACAACTTATGGCAGTTTAGATGAATAAGCAAATTTTTGAATGAACGAGGGAGTGAATACAAAGTGAATGAATGACGTATGATTGTATGAATGTATGATGATTGAGTATGGAGGCGCTCGAGCCGAAACAGCATCGAGATATTTGGATAATTGAAACTATCGGCGAGAGGCGAAATGTATTTGCACCATAATTACTTCTCGGCCTTCTCTGCCTACCTCTTCGGAGAATAAACGCATCAGAGATATGTGTATTCATGTAAAAGTACATGTAAATAATTCATTTTTTGTAACGAGATTCTACCTGTATCGTATACATCCCAAACGAAACCTACAAAGCTCACTGCTTCAATAATTCCACATACTGGGCCACATTTTATATGTAAAGATCTAAAAGGCCGCAATAAAACCTCTTTTATTAACATGTGAATAATTTATTTTCTATTGAGACGTAACACGAAATAGCTTTCATGTTTGCTACATTATTGTAGAATTAGTGCCTACCACAATACCTATAACGTGTCACGAATTGGGCGTATATTAACGTCACGATAATTTAATAGCAGTCAAATCAAAATGTCTTATTTATTCCAATAGTATTCTCTTTCTACGAGCAATTAAACGCAGTATTTTTTTTCGAGGAGGGTTTTTTTTTTCGTAAACGGTCACAGCTATATTGAGCTTTATAATTATATGAGGATATGAATGCTTTACAGTTAATACTAGCAATACTAAGTTAATATTTATGATGTCGATTAAATAAAAAATAATATAATGGGGGCCAAATTTGCAGGAAAAATGGGGAGAAGCTCGTGGCACAGTTACTATAGCGCATATAATTCGATCAGCGAAGTTAAGCAACCCTATTCCTAGCCAGTAGTTGGATGGGTGACCGCACGAGTTCTCTCCGTGCCTCGGAGAGTACGTTATGCCGTCGGTCCCGGTTGCCAATTTATCTTTTTGGCAATCGTTACAGGCCTAAAATAGTCTGACAACTGATCAACCCCGATCACAGATTTTCCTCGTTAAAGAGGTTCCGAAGGTCAGATGGCAGTCGTTTCGTATAAAAATCAGCCACATCGGGTTGAATCAAGTGCCGACTCCAACAATGTATGGGATAAGGCCAGGGAGATGTTGACTATGGGGGCCAAATGCGATAGTCGTTTATAAGGATCTCTCAAAATGCCTGGTTGATGTCTCTGGTGACCGTCGAGCTGGTTCTTACTTCGTTCAGCGGACCAGTTTATCAATCCAGCGAGGCAACGCAGCCAGCTTACTGGACACCATTCCCGTAGACACAAATCTAAATTCTGTGTTCAATTTATAATTTTTATTTTTACTTAATTTTTCTGAGGGATTGCCGTGGTGGCCTTGAGGTTTGAACAGTCGCCTGCTACGCAAGCGACGGAAGTTCGAATCCCAGCGGGGCCTATAAAATGAGTTTTCCTAAAACTTATGTACAGTGATTTCACGCCACGTGCATTACGGTGAAAGAAAACACCGTGAGGAAACCTGCATATTTCTGAGGAGTAATTCAATGACGTATGTAAAGTGTCTTAGACGGCGATGGACTCACCATCTGTCACGTTGGCACTTAATCATATTCGGTGGGTGTTGTGATTACAACACCTCTGCCTACCCCTTCGGGGAATATAGGCGTGAGCATATGTATGTTAATTTTTCTTTTACTCGTAGTTTATTGGTCTAGATTTACGTTAATATTTGTAATAAATAAACAATTATGATTCATAAAAATTAGAAAATAAATATAAGAAACTCACAACTATATAAAAATAATTCGAAAAAATAACGCAATATCTGTTTTCGTAGATTTCGATGAGATCGAGATTCATTATACTTCAAGATGATATATGAGTCGTTGAGTAGTCGAAAATCATATACTCGAGATAGATCAAAACTATAAGTTAGTAATTTGCTTTGATTTGTATATTAAGCCCTGGAGCTGTTTTCTATAAGGTTATTCGAAGTCAAAGTCAAAGTTAGCGTCATCTTTAAACAATCCAGCAAAGTACTATTGTCAACAGGGTTGTTATTATAATAACATTCAAGAATATGTAAATGTTATCTGACACCAAGATCGTAGGGAGAGGTTACAATACCCTCTTTCTATCGAAGATAAATAGGTGAAGTAACGTGTTTTGAGCGCTGAGTAGTCATTTATGGATTAATTTATGGGTCTTGTATGTATCACAATACCAATATTTTTCTATGACCGCTGAGAACTCGAGACGGCATACTTTGTATTGACTAGGGACTTTTCAAAAGGTACCCGGCGTGGGAGAGAGCATGTAAGATTTTTACCGCACTAATACCCCCCGGTGGCCATCCTCAGTGCTCAGGGGTGACTCCGGGTACTCTGTTAAATCGCACCGGTATTCCCCCGCACTATACCGGAGCAGATCCCCGGGGCAGCGGTGTTGTCACCCCTGAAGACCTCGCATTGCAAGCTCGGTAGTCAAAGCTCCCACCCCGACCACCGCCAGCAGGCCCTCCGGCCCCCTTTTAGTCGCCTCTTACGTCAGGAGCCAAATACTTAGACCTATTGGGTGTCGTGACAAGTGGTGTATTTATCGCATATTCATTTTTGTCATTGTAAAACTCGTGGTGTGACGTCACTATACTTATTTTTTAGAAAACTCATTAGTTTAGATTGCTGGGATTTTCACTTGCGTCGCTGACGTAGCGGGCAACTAGTTAAATGGTTTAAATGCAACGACTTGCGAGATTAAAACTTTTCTTTACAATAAACACATTCAAACGTAAGCACGAATTATTTAAGCATCCATCTCATTATATGTGGACATTATTCGATCCTCTTATGTGATCCACTTCCCTCTATGATGGTTGAGGAGGTCAATGGCTGGCATTCACGTCATACTTGTGAACAGGTGCTGCTTGTGGGGGCTGGTCATCTCAAGCTACGCATTTAGTTATGTTAATTTTTATCGACATTTGTGCATTGAACATTGTCCATGAGCTTACGTTTTTTAAATTATTTATTTTGTATTCTTTAAATTGTATCATATTTTTTAAAAGAGTAATTACTGAGTTTCTTGCCAGGTTCTTCTCAGTAAAAGCAACCTTCCGAACTTGGCGGTAGCATGTATAATCCTGTATAATTATGTCATTCTGACGATTTGAAAGTACATTGTAAAAAGTCTAATCGAATAAAGATACTTTTGACTTTGACTTTGACTTTGACTTTGATATCATAATGAGGTTCAAACAACCACTCGCCACGTATACACAGATAAACATGATTACAGAATCTACTTTATGGTGATGAAACGCTACGAGATTGTTCTACGCAATAGATAGCGCGCCAAATGAAAATAATTTGTTAAAATATAGCCAAGTTCAATGAAGCTTTGCCCATTAGTTGTTAAGTATATGAAATTTATAAAATAGATGTAGCTGATACTAACCTGGCTAATTATTTTATTGTTGTGTTTGTGTTTGTAGTGACATGGAATTTGTGTTAGAAAACATTCGAATAATCGTACGGAAACATAAAAAAAATGCAAGACAATCTTCCAATATAAAATTGAGTGAGTAAAGAATGAGGAACAGAAGACACTTAAAACAATATGATCCGTGAATTAAACGAAGAACTGATCCATAATTCATTTTTAAATAATTGAACCTATCATCGCATACTCGTATCGAAATCATGAAATTGACAAAATGTATACTTTCAAGATGGTTTATCACTTTAAACTCAATTATTATTATTTTGAAATGTTCAAGCTTAGTGCTAGCACAATGGTAATACAAAACCCAAAAACATGTTCCGTTTAGGCACTGGTAGAGACTTATGGACGGCGATACAATATACCACACATTCGAAAACTAACAGTATAAAAAAAGGTTATTCGTTTATTACAAAATGATGTTATAAATAATATTGTTACTCGGTATTAGTTGAACTTGTCTCTAACACTGCCGCGCTCTTGTAGATATAACTGTTTACCCTGCGACCACGTATTTACGGCCGAATTATGAACTATTATCTCAATATACGCGTTATGTATCGTTTATTAAACTGACGTCATGGGGAAATAATATCGGACGGATATTGAATCATCAAGGATATTTGGGGGCTATTAAATAGATAAGGCAGTTGACCGGAAAGTTGTGAAGTGGTTCCGCTATCAAGCTTTTATGGTAACAACATTATACTATATCGTAAAATCAACTTTCAAAGTAGGTATTGTATCAGATTAGGAATAGTTTGTGTAGGGCCAATTTAAAACACATGAGATACGTGAACTTACAGCTTAATTGTAAATTTATTCCGTATAGAAGATAAAAGAGCCGTGGTGGCCTTGAGGTTTGAGCAGTCGCCGGCCACGCAAACGATGTAAATTCGAATCCCAGCGGGGCCTGCACCAACTCATACGGAGTGATTTCACACCACGTGCTTTACGGTGAAATAAAATATCGTGAAGAAACCTGCATATGTCTGAGAAGTAATTCAAAGATGTATAGTGCCTGAGACGGTGATGGACTCACCCTCTGCCACGTTGGTACTTAATCATATTCGGTGAAATGTGGGTGTTGTTATCCCAACACCTCTGCTTACCCCTTCGGCGATGCCGTCAGCATATTTAGTTTATTTATTTGGTATTGCGGACGTCACCCGCGTAGTTCCCGTTACCGTGGGTGTACGGGAATAATAGCCTATTTTGCAAGATCATCCCAGTACTTTTTGAGCCAATTCTTTACAAACATACTTACATACAAATCTAATATTAGTGCCTATAAATGAAAATGTGTAATGCAAAATGATCCATCTCATATGAACAAGAAATCCCCGAATCCTCATGTGTATGCAAAAGGGACTGGAGGAGACAAAAACACTTTGGAACATGGACTTAACACGTAATCTGCATTGTTTACGTATAAAGCCCCGACTGGGGAAATTTAGGCCGTTCGGAGCCTGGAATTCTGGAATGAAATGGAAAAATAAAAACAGAACTCACCCGCGACAACTCACAACAGAAATATATTAATAGTAATAAGAGCTGAACCAAATTGGGTATTCACGAAGTTAACAGGTTTATTTTCATTCCCAGCGGTTTATTTAGCGTAGACTATTATAGCAATAATAATAAAACATTATTAATAATAATAAACATTTATTGAAAAGTAGAAACAAAAAAAAAAAAAACATATATATATATATATATATATAAAAAAGAATACATAAAAACGAAACAACGAGAGAGTTATTATGGTGGTAATTTGGCTACGATCTTCTATACTTATATCACGTGTTTCGCACCTTTTACATAATCACCGTGAAATAATGTATAACGAAAGGTACAGACTCTAGCGGTCACTTAAAATGTAATATTTACATACATATGCTCACCCCTGTATTCCCCGAAAGGGCAGGCAGAGGTGTCGTAATAACAACACCCACTTTCTACCGATGATGATTAAGTGCCAACGTGACAGATGGTGAGTCTATCGCCGTCTCAGGGACTATATATATGAAGTACTTGAATTACTTCTCGATATTATGCAGGTTTCCTCACGATGTTTTCCGTGAAATCACTGCACATAAGTTTTTGGAAAAACTCATTGGTACAGGCCCCGCAGAGATTGTAACTTACGTCACTTGCGTAGCAGGTGACTGCTCAAACCGCAAGGCCACCACGGTCTATTAACTAAGCTTTAAAAAAAGATAACACGTTATTAAAACGTTAACTGCTATAAGTATTAAACATTGCAAAACCACATTGAATAATTGTTTAATCTCTCGTCCCTCATAAAAAACGCTTACTCCACTACCTACTAAAATACAAGTGCGGCGTAACCCTTACAAGAATACCAAATCTTATGTACAGTTGGTTAGAAAAGTCTGTAACCAACTTAAGATCGAAAATCATTTAAAGTTTATAGAATAAAAAAGGTCTATAAGATTCCGTTTGGATTCAACGTGTGGCAATAGCTAAAGGTAGCCCACGTGATTCAACGAATTGTCACGCACGTCGTGATATAACGGATAACCACGCGCGAAGTTCAATCTTCGATATTTTTCCAAATCGGCACAAGAGACTAAATAGTTGCCCACACACCAGTGGGTACTATAGTACTGCGCTATACATTTATATATAACTAGACCTACTAGACTTTTACTTTATTTAATATCGACATTTGTGTATTGGAACTATCCACGGGCTTATATTTCTTATATGAATGATTTCAAAATATATTATTAAATATATAATATGTATTTTTTTAATTGTATACCTACTATGAAAAGAGTAAGTACTGTGTTTCTTGCCAGGTTCTCAAAACACGTAAAAGCAACCTTCTGAACCTGGCGGTAGTATGTAGAATCCTGTATAATTATGTCATTCTGACAATTTGGAAGTGCTTTGTTAAAAGTATAATCGAATAAAGATATTTTTAAGTTTGTGTTTGAGTTATTCTAGGTTTATCAGCGTCACCCTCAACGTCAAGTGAACGTTTCAAAGACAAGAAATTTGACGTTATCGTCTATGTATTATGTATCAATATCCTATGATTGAAACAGACGCTCGACGTGCTGTTTGACGCTGAGAAAGCTAACAGAATAACGCGGCAGGGCACATCCAGATATTCTAGAACATTCATTATTAATATCACTTACGATTTCGGCATCTGTACAAGCTAATATTTTTCAGTAGGTTCAAGGTCAGGTACGCTCAAGAGATCAATTTACAAGGCCTTAGAGCAAGGATCACAATGTTTGTAAATAAAAACTGCGTGTGACATTAATTTTGAATTTCGACAACTAGACACAAGTGTGTTCAGTATCTTGTGTCTAGTTGGTAAAAAACACTCCTTACCACAGTTTGTGGCGTATTCCAAATTTGAGTGATAGCGAAATTATCATCAAAACAACAAAAGCACTTTCATTGACGATATTACTTAGTTTTATTTCCCGTACGTGTTCCCATTACAAAAACTTGTTGGAGTATGAGTCCATAAAGGTCAGCAGAATACTTGGACAAGTTTTGAATGGAAAATGAGATATGCCGGCAGTACTCTAGTAGCACTTTGTCAGTCAATCTATAAGTAAGGTTGATAGCGCTCAAAAGAAGGGATGACGAGTGGAGGCGTTGTGCTAATTTTAGAAATCTTAGAATTTTTGTTGGCACAGCGAAATCATTATTTATAAAATAAAATGCTCGACGATCACGTTGGTTGATTGGTTAGTTAGTTGTACCCTCGATTTGTAACTATCTTATGACAATTCATAAGTATACCATCAAATTTTTTTATGAAAATGATTTATACAGTTAAGGCCCTGGTAAGGCACTTATGAAATTCGAACATTGATCGCCGGCTCGGAAATTAGCCCTTTGAGTAGAACCGGCTGACATTCAATGCATTCTTTATAAAATACTAGCGGACGTCCCGCGGTTTCACCCGCGTAGAGTTAAATTCAGGGGCCCAACCATTAGCTCTTATTGCAATGTTATTTCAGCTGTGCGGCGGTGACAGACTTATCCACGTCATATACATCTGTCTCGTAATAAGAGTTAAACTATCATGGTAATAAGAGGTTATGATAAGGTCTTAGGTGACTCTCGGAACAATAATGTTTTTTTTAACAAAAGGAGCCTAAATTTCTCCTTGAAACATTGGCCATCTGCCAGTGAATGTCGCGTTAGCGTGAACAGACAGACAGACAGGCAGATATTTCATTAATGTGCATTTAGTGAACATTTTGGAACTAGAAACAGACACTTCAATTTATCTGTATAGATAGAAATACAGAGAAAGCCGACAAATTCGGGAATAACACCACAATACGATTAATTTGGATTTGGGATGTCATAATAATCCCAATTACTCAGAATTACTTGTACTTTTCCAGCTATTACTGTAATGATAACGCCGCAATAATGATGAAAGCAAGTAATTGCGGCGTAGGTAAAACACGTCTTGTTTCATAACCACAATATTTCCATATAATTAAATAATTTACTAAAGGAACCCTAAGGAGTAAGCAGAGGTGTTGTAACAACAACACCCACTTTTCACCAAAGATTAAGTGTCACCATGGTGAATCCATCGCCGTTTCAGACACTATACATAATGTTTTTGAATTACTTCTCAGACGTAGGTTTCCTCGATGTTTCCCTTCACCGTAAAGCACGTGGGGTGAAATTACTGTACTTATGTTTGTAGCCGCTGGGATTCGAACTTGCGTCGTTTGCGTAGCAGGCGTCTGCTCGAACCCTACGGTCACCACGGCACTTCAAATTCAAATAAAGTACTTCTTCTTAGTCGTAACCTCATCTTTCCAAGCCTCTCTATTTTGTGCCATCTGGATGGTAGCTTGAAGAGTAGTCCTCGTTGCAGCCTGGTTCGCATCCGTCCATCGTGTTGGCGAAAGACCCCTGCTCCTTTTGCCCTCGACCCGTCCCATAATCATCAGCCTTTCTAGGCTGTCTGGATCACGTCGTGCTGTGTGCCCGAAGTACTGGAGAGTGAAATACCCTGAGATTATATATGTATAGATGTACGAGGCTAATGACATTTCCACAGTATACGGTGAATGACATGGACACAGCCATCTAATTAATAAGTAAGCTCCTAAAGGATCCAGTGAACATTTAATTTCCATTTTCCAAAGTATGCAATTATTTCAAATAACAATTAGTGAAACTATTTTGGGTTTCAGTGACAATGCAGGGGAAAATAAATTCACTTTGAGGGTCCAAGTTTTGCATACTTTAGCGACGGGCTTGCTATAGTTAAGACTCTTGGGAGCTTTCGTGTTGGTTAAATAAACCGAGTCGTAAGCGGTCGGATGTTATCGAGCAAAATTAACTATTCATACTTAGGTGATAGGCGAGCCACACAACCCTAAAGATTTTTTAAAATTAAAGAAGCCTATTACTTCTTGTAATATATACAACCTGCCAGTGAAAGTCCCGTTAAAATCGGTCCAGTCGTTTCGGAGATTAAAAAAAAATTTTTGTTTATGTCAGTACCGTATACATACATATGCTCACGCCTGTATTGCCCGAAGGGGTAGGCAGGGGTATTATAATCACAACACCCACTTTTCACCGAATTTTATTAAGGGCCAACGTGAAAGATGGTGAGTCTATCGCCATCTCAGGCACTATACATACGTCTTTGAATTACTTCTCAGACATATGCAGGTTTCCTCACCATGTTTTCTTTCACCGTAAAGCAAGTGGTGTGAAATCACTGTACGTAAGGGTTTTTTCTAAAAACTCATTGGTACAGGCCCCGCTAGGATTTGAACTTGCGTCGCTTGCGTAGCAGGCGACTGCTCTAACCCCGAGGCCACCACGGCTCATATAGACTCTCATGTTTTGAAATTACAAACAGACACTTCAATTGTATTATGTGTATAGATGTATTAATGAACAAGTTAAGGTTTTCAGATTTTTTCGTAAACAAAAAAATTTAACCCTCATGACAGTAAGTAGCTGTCATTGACAAATTTTATAATTACTACGGAAAGTAGGATTACATTTCTTGCGAGTGTCAAATACAACCGTTTTCCAACGGCTAGGTTAAAATTATCTCCTTATTCAAATGAACAGAACCTTTAGAGTGCGGGCCCGACTCGACCTTAGCCAGTATTTCTTTTAAATATACTCAGGCAGAGTACACAATTGGATTTATTTTCCACTCAAAATACAAATGTTTTTCCAAATGAAAAAGTTGAATATCAATTGTATTTGAAGTTGAACAAAGGGCGGTATTGTTCGAGACTTGTTTGCGATTGTTGGAGGGCCACAAAAAAGAGATCCAAAGTAATTCCGCGATTGTCTTTGAATGAACTTACCCGGTGGTTGATTGTCCCTCTGTATTTACCATCATCATTTATTTCAGCGGGAAGTTATCCACTGTTCAACATAAACCACCCCTGAAGGTATCCTCAACAATCAAATATGTCATAAGCCGTGGTAGCTGTAGGGTTTGTGACTTAAACCGAATCCCAGTGACTTGAACCAATAAGTTTTTCTAAGAACATAAGTGATTTGACTCGACAAGATTAACGGTGAAGAAAACCTGCGTATGTCTAAGAATTAATTCAGAAATAATATTATAGTGCCCCAAACAGCGATGGACATCATCAATCCCTTTAGTACTAATCATCTTTGGTAAAAAGTCTCCTTCGGGAACCGTTCTGGGTTGGCGTGGGAATATATTTTTTTATCAAATGTGTCCTTAATTCGTCATTTCTCCTTTTTGTTGGAGGGCGTCCTACGCTTTTTCCTAGGGGGGCAACGATGATCGTAAGGACACCGCGTAAGAACTTCTAAGCTTCTGCGTTTCATTTTGCACTTCAAACGAACATAGTAGACCCACTGTGGTCTCCACTCTAGAACTTGTCTCCCATCAGCCATCAGACAGCTCAAACTATGAGCTCTGCCGATTGCCTCTTCAATCTGATTTATTTGTTTAATTCTAGATTCCTAACTGCTTGTAAAACTTATATTTAAACAGCCGGTTGCCGCTGACACCTGTTATTAAATGCTCACTAATTTTGTGAAGATACTGGAGCCCTTACTATGACCTCTTATCGCGATGATAGCTTGACTCGTATTAAGAGGCAGATGTATATGACGTGCATAAAGCTGTCACTGTCACACAACTCATTGCAATTAGAGTTTTGGTGTTGGGCCCTGCTATCTTGTTCATAGTGTCCATCATATTTTTCTTCGACTTTTGTTTTTGGAATTTTTTTGGAAGAGACTGAGTTTTTTGCCAGGTTCTTCTCAGTAAAAGCAACCTTCCGAACCTGGCGGTAGCATGTATAATCCTGTATAATCGTGTCGTTCAGACGATTTGAAAGCACTTTGATAAAAGTCTAATCAAATAAAGATATTTTGAATATAAACTTAAAAAATATTTTGGCATGTGGTAACTCTTTAAGTGGAAAAGATAAACCGGTTCTGGAACTAGCCTTCCCAAAGGAACCGACAACAATCTGAGCCAAATAGCGTGAAATTAGTAACACACTATAGCGTAATTTCTAAGTTTACTCAATAATTAAGCCTACTATCATAAGTCACTGTAGCAATATCATGTTTCACACAGCTCCTTGACTGTGAAATTCACTTGCTCATTCCATATTGCACCGAATCAAAATGAGATTAACGCACAAATTACGTGAAGCAAGGGAACGTAATTAATTTGGATGACTTCATCGTTACGCCTAATTACACGCAGACGTGACACAGTCGAGGTTATTAGCAGTGGTGCAATAAAATCATCTAAATAAAGGATTTAAAAAAACTTCTATGATGTGATCGGGATCACAGTTTTCCTAATGTGTACACTAGCGCTCCTGTCGAATATTTTGTATGTTAAATTGTACAGAGGGCTTAGCGTGAGTTTTTCACTGCCGCCGTCGCAAACTCGCACTAGGCGCATTAGTGGCCGGTGACAAGAACCTGGTTGGCCGATTTCTTTTCAATGACGTTTTCTCATATATATGTATGCTGAAGAAAAGGAAAAACCGGTGAACGATTTTGATGATTCATTTTTGAATTGAAAAGAGATGTTTCCCGAGTGGTCCCATTTTAATTTGGTTCTGTTTTGATACCGGTGATGAGAATTCGAGTATGTGACATAATTTTATTTTTCTCTTTTTAAGGCGGTTTTTTTAATGTATTCTGTAACATTTGAGTTACTTTGTCTATGTGAAACTTCTTATATTAAGTTTGATGTACTGTTTCAATCATTACTGTTGTTCAAACAGCACATCTATCATAATAACTGAAATGGTATGTTCATCTAACCTAATTTTCTGCAGGGAAGTGACTCCTTTGTATTTGTAAGCTAATTGGAAAACAAATTATATTATTTCTTAGCTCACTCACAAACGAGGCTAAGAAATTGATCAACCACGCGTGTAAATAAACAAGAGTGACTGTGAGGAATGTGGATTCACACCACCTATTGGAATATCCGTAAAGCAGAAAAGTTGTGGGTCGAAAAAGGAATGATATTTAGCTTCTATAGAGCTGTCAAGTGCCTTTGTCTGCTTAAGTTTTGAGTGAAAAAATTTTCAACCAAAAAGTTTCGTTTTATGTAAATAAAAATCTGGTGAGGTTTTAAATGTGAAAATGTTATCGATTTATAATTTTAAATTATTATATTATACACATATTATAAAAAAAATACAAGGCTTCTTCTCAACAACCACTTGACATTGGCGGAATAGCTGTACTCAAGCTCATCGCCATTAAATAAATAAAAATCTACTAGAGTAGTCATAAGAATTATTTTTCAACAAATATTAATTTTAGTTGTGTCACGGCACAGATCTTTGACAGACCAAAGGTTGTAAGGGGCGAAAGAAGAATATTTGTATTTGTGTGACATGTAGTTCGAATAGGGTCAAAAACGGTACGAATGCGTACTGATTATAATAGCATGGTTCTGGTGAGTATATAAAATGCATACTGATGGCCCTCGAGTCAAATGTTTAGCATCAGCAATTCACAAGTGAACAGGTATAATTAATGAGCTTGAAAGACTATTTTTATCGGCCTTCGAAGCGCTGACAAGCAAAGCTAATAAATGTATACATACATATACAGATAAATAAAATAATATCTCGAATAATAACCATTTTATAAAAAAACTATCTATCCGTCCGTCTGTCTGTCTGTCGTTTGACTATCTGCTTGTTTCAGCTAACACTGAAACGCGTGGACCGATTTTTTTTCTTTTATCGGGACTTTATCTGGCAGATAGCTCATATTACAAGGAGAAAAAGAGGGTACTTTTAAAAAAAAAAGATTAGGGTTTGCGGGCCACCCATGAAATAAAGTAATAAATGTATGGATAATCTTCTTCGCAAATTACCTATGAATCTAAGTGTTAATTATTAGTAAAGATAGATTATGTAATCGAAGTGTATTTTTTTATTAAGTTTAGATGGGACAAACACCAAAGAATAAAAATAAAAATCTTGACTCTACTTTATCGAAACATTGTTTCTAACCGTAAAACTTTAGCCATTAATTTCAATTTCATTTCAAAAAGTTTAAAGTTTATCTATGGAAATGACCTTCAAATTAAAACGATTTATGGCACAGTTAATTATCTACATCCATAAATCAGGAAGCAGTTAATGAAACGGGGAAAATGATGTACTTATTTAACTGAAGAAGAGCCGTGGTGGCCTTGAGGTTTGAGCAGTCGCCTGCTACGCAAGCGACGCAAGTTCGAATCCCAGCGGGGCCTGTACCAATGAGTTTTTCTAAAAAACGTATGTACAGTGATTTCACACCACGTGCTTTACGGTGAAGGAAAACATCGCGAGGAAACCTGCATACTTCTGAGAAGTAATTCAATGACGTATGTAAAGTGCCTGAGACGAGCCTGAGAGGCATATGTATGTATATTTACCTAACTTCAGAGCCCAGTGATTTACCTAAGTAGTCTTCTTAATCGATTTCCACCATAGAGATTTCCTAAAAACTTAAGTGCAGTGATTTCAAACCACATGCTTTGCGGTGAAGTAACATCGTGAGGAAAGCTGTATCATATGTCTGAGAAATAATTCAAAGACGTATAGTACCTGAGACAGCGATAAACTCACCATCTGTCACGTTGGCACTTAATCATCATCGGTGGAAATTGGGTGTTGTTATTATAACAATGGGGGCAAATGGACAGGAGACTTATCTAATAAGCTCAGAAATTGATTGAGTGCCTGAGACAGCGATATACACTTCTCGTCTGTCATGTAAGCACATAGACTCATCTTCAGTGAAAAGTGGATGTAATTGTCACCACACCTCTGCTTACCTCTCCGGGGACCCGTCTGGGATGACGTGAGCAAATTATATTTATAATTAAGATGCTGCTGCTCAGCAGGAGTGCCTGAAGCGCCGGAAATATGCTTGCATTGGTCAAGGATACATATTTCCTGCGTTTGTAGTTGAAACTCTGGGGCCTTGGGGTCCGGATGCTCATCAACTTTTCAAAGAGGTTGCACGTCGTCTGGTAGAAGCTTCTCGTGACAAGCGGGCTGGGGTTTTTCTCGCTCAGAGAATCAGCATTGCTATTCAACGTGGCAATGCTGCCAGCCTTCTTGGCACGATCCCGAGAGACACCGATTTGGGCCAAATTTTCTACTTGTAATTAGTTTTTAAAGTAATAAAAAAAAAAGTGGTATATTAAGATAATATATGAATTTTCACTTGCAGATTTTCGTTTCACGGAGACAAGCTATTAAAATTCACCTCAATATTACCTTTCAAAATATCCGAATTAATATTTAAATTATTTTGATATTAATAAAGTTTTGCAGCAGTCAAACACCTGTCGCGCAACATTTTCAGCTGGTGCTTTCATGATCGTAATTCCAAAGTAATTTTACCTTGTCATAGCTCTGAACCTTTTTCAGCCGATTACAGTCGCACAATATAATTTCTACCCGAAATGTTGGTATAAAGCTTGAACGAGCTATTTTGTGATAGAATATTTTCTAATATTGACTCGGCTCGTATTAAATGTGATATTTCTTCGTAAGAAATTTTATGTTCGATAAGGTTCAAAATATTTCAACATACATTTTTTTTATCACATAGATACCCACACAAGGCTGTATGAGATGAGGATGTAGATAAAAGGAGCTCGTGGCACTGTTGCTATTGCGCATATCATTCGATCTGCAACCCTTACCCAAGCCAGTAGTTGGATGGGTGACCGCCCGAGTACCCTCCGTGCCTCGGAAAGCACATTAAGCCTACGAAAGTCTGACAACTGCTTTAACCCAGATTACCGATTTTCCTCGTAAAAGAGGTTACGAAGGTCAGATACAGTCGCTTCGTATAAAAATCAGGTGATCAGTCATATCGAGTTTAATCAAGTACCGACCCCAACAATGTATGGGATAAGGTCAGGGAGCTGATGAATGTATAATATGAAATGAAAATCATATCACGAAAAAGTTCGCCATGTTTTTACATTGTAGTGTAATCACTGCAATTCAATTTAAAAAAATACTTATTTGAGCTGACCTTGATTCGAACTTGTGTTAGTAGGGTAGCAGGTATTCAAACCGGCAGCCACCACAGTTCTAGTCATAAATTTGAATTATTCATGACACTAAGTTAACTTGTGTTAGTTGAAGCCGTGGTGGCCTAGGGGTTAGAGCAGTCGCCTGCTACGCAAGCGACGCAAGTTTGAATCCCAGCGGGGCCTGTACCAATGAGTTTTTCTAAAAAACTTATGTGCTGTTATTTCATATCACGTGCTTTACGGTGAAGGAAACATCGTAAGGAAACCTGCATATGTCTGAGAAGTAATTCAAAGATGTATGTATAGTGTCTGAGACGGCGATGGACTCACCCTCTGTCACGTTGGCACTTGATCATATTCGGTGAAATGTGGGTGTTGTGATTACAACACCTCTGCCTACCCCTTCGGGGAATACAGGCGTGAGCATATGTATGTATCACAAAAATGACATCGCTGCCTTGTGTCAGTAGCGTAGTAGGTATTCAAACCGCCAGTCACCACAGTTCTAATCATAAATTTAAATTATTCATGACGGTAAGTTAATTTTTAAAATAAATAAGCAAGATCTAATGTTATAAATAAAACGAATATACAAATCGGCCTGGTCCCACCACTTAGCCAGTCGTAACGCTTGATGAATACCCGCTGTATAGTGCACATAAACTGAGCACAGTTTACGGCCTACAAACACTAAGCCGAGATTACTGCTCCGTCATTACTGATCCAATAGATTTGAACCGGAATGGAGTGGTTTGGATGTGGCATTCTAAAGATTCCTTGGATAGAGAGCAGTTTCTTATTTTTCGAAATTAATTTTATTCAAACACGATAATTCATTAGTGACTTATGGCTGTAAATATATAATTTTGTGTGAGTTTTTTTGTTGAGAAACAGATTACATATACTTTATAAAAAAAATCAATGTATCTTTATTTGATTAGACTTCTTATGAAGTACTTTCAAATCGTCAGAAGGACACAAAATACATTATACATGATTATAGATGTTACCGCCGGGTTTGGAAGGTTTTTGTTGAGAAGAACCGGGCAAGAAACTCAACAATTACTCCTTTAAAAAAATATATTATAAAATGTTATTGGTTACAGTATTTATATCTCATGAATATAAGCCCATGGACACAGTTCCAATGCTCAATTGTCAAATATAATAACTAAAATATTACACTTATTTGTGAGCATATATACACTATTAGCTGTGCCTCGCGATTTAACCCGCTTTTGAAATGAAAATGAAAATGTTTTTATTCACTTTAGGCCGGGGTAAGCCACTTATGAATATCGAGGAATTTACCACCGGTTCGGAAACTAATCTATTGAGGAGAATTGGCAAGAAACTCAGCAGTAAACAACAGTTTAACAAAACTATGTTTCATAGAGATTTGTATGTAACTACTTATGTCTGTATTGAATAGGCTCCGAAATTACTGGACTGATTAGAAAAAAATCTGATTCTTTCAGCAATAGATAGCTACATTATCAGCGAGTAATATAGGGTATATTTTATTACTGTACTCCCACGGGAACGAGAACCGCGTGAAGTCTGCTAGTTCCTTATGAAAATCGGTCCAGCTGTTTCTGAGATTAGACGAAACAAACAGACAGTCAGATCTTTTCACTAAATCCATAATTTATTATGTTAATAACTGTTAATTTGGAACGGATCTTTCAAAATTAATAACTTATTGCTTCTTGCACAAGGAATTTCTTTATTCTAATAATTTCTCTGTTATCAATGTACCGAGTATAATGATATGCGATTTAGTAAATATTTAGTTAGATTACTTACTCGGCACTACCTTTATTGTGATCGTGACAAAGGATCTTCTTCGTATTGAACGAGGAAGGGTGATATCATTAATCACGTCATTTGCACCATTATAGTAACAGCTATCCTTTACACAAATATAAATTCGAGTTTCTAATGAGTAACAAACTACCCAACGCGCTATCTATACATGAAATTCGGTGAAATGTGGGTGTTGTTATTACAACACCTCTGCCTACCCCTTCGGGGAATACAGGCGTGAGCATATGTATGAGAAATAAATGATAAAAACTATAAAATTGAATCGCGGAGAAGAGTCACTCAGATCCCATAGTTACGTCTGTAAATTAACTCACAGCCAATTCGTATTGCCTTGTTTTCTACATCGAGGAATCAAAACTATTACCCTTAATCACGGTATTCTAGTAGATTGCTCATTAAATCATAATAACAACATTCCTGTCAAAGGTTTTGAGCCTAGCAATCGATCACTAAAACAAATAACACATTACATTTTAGACTTTCAACCAAAGTGTTAAAGCTAATAATGAAAATCATATATTACGAACCCTAAGTTGATGAAAATTTATTGAAACCTGAGAAATGTTGATATATTATGATATTTCGCGCAATTACCTCCCATTTCGTCAGATCACCGGTCTTCCATTCTCGGTATTTCAACTTTAGATCATGTAATCTGAGGTTGATAATCTAAATGGATCTGAAATAAAATTTGTGGCATATTTTCCAGGAATTAGGAATCAAAGGTGCTTTATTTTTCTACTTATATAATATTCAAAGTCTTGACCGACTTATACATCAATGTACAGGCAAAACTACTGGAGATGGAATTTAGAAGGGGTGTTTTTATAAGATATAGTTAAGAAAAAAAAGTTTTGGTAAACGAATACCCTGAAGTTCACAAAACTGACAACCCAACTGAAGGTAACCTATTTCATTTATGCATACTGCAATAATTGTCTCGCTTATAGAACTATAAGGATAATAAGGAAAATAAAAAAGTCATAAGCTCACGCCATCCAATAAAGGTCCCCGAAGGGGTAAGCAGAAGTGTTGTAACAACAACACCCACATTTCGCCGAATATGATTAAGTGCCAACGTGACAGAGGGTGAGTCCATCGCATTCTCCGGCACTATACATACGTCTCTGAATTACTACACAAGGTTTTAGAAAAACTCATTGGTACAGGCCCGCTGGTATGCGAACTTGCGTCGCTTGCGTAGCAGGCGACTGCTCAAACCACGAGGCTACCACGGCTCTAATAAAATAAAATTATGATTAAGTCCTATGTAATAGGCCTATTGTCATCAACTTGGCTGCTAATGGGAAAAGCTAATAACACTGCCAGGCGATCAAATCTAGGACCTATTCTACAGAAGCGATTACGACCAAAGAGACGCTATGAAGTATAAAAATAGGCCCCGCTGGGATGCTAACTTGCGTAGCTTGCGTTGCAGGTGACTGCTCAAACTCCAAGGACACCACGGCAAATTTTCATCGTATATTTTGGATAAGTATTTGTCGAAATTACGTTTATTCAAATGATGGTTCGTTACATTGAGCTATAATCAGAGTTAGCATGCGTTCAGTAAATTAATTCGTTCACGATTCATTTGCCGACGAAAATACAGCGTCTACCTGACACACGTTTGCCGGCCCAAATTGAAATATATAATAATTCTACGAATATTTTCAGACAAATTTACTTTACTTATTTGACAAAAATAATGTTGTCTTTACTAGCTATACTAATAACGATATTATATTTTATTATAAAGAGGAATGATTTGATTGTATGTAACGAATGCTTCGTAACTACTTAACTGATCTTAAAAATTCTTTGACTGCTAAAATATCATAGTAACATGGTTACATTAGGGATCTCTAAAACGATTTCCTCTTCATTGTATCACATGATGCTGTACAAAATTTCGTTCTATTTAGTCGGATTTATTTCCTACCGTGACGTAACATTATTATATTCAAAACGAATGCTACTTGACACATTTTTCTCTATTTACCTTCAAATTCAAATTCAAAATATATTTATTTGATTAGACTTCTTACAAAGTACTTTCAAATCGTCAGAAGGACACAGAACACACAGTTGCTATTGCGCATATCATTCGATAGAAGTTAAGCAGCCCTATACCTAGCAAGTAATTGGATGGGTGACCGCCCGAGTTCCCTCCGTGCCTCGGAGAGCGCGTTAAGCCATCGGTCCCGGTTGCCAATTTATCATCTTTGGCAATCGTTCCAGTTCAGTCGGAGGCTTAAAATAATCTGACAACTGGTATAACCCAGATCACAGATTTTCTTCGTTAAAGGGATTACGAAGGTCAGATGGCAGTCGTTTCGTATAAAAATTAGGTGATCAGCCGCATCGGGTTGAATCAAGTACCGACCCCAACAATGTATGGGATAAGGTCAGGGGGTGATGATTTTTACAAGCAATATACAAAAAAGTGAAAGATAAAAGAAATACAGTACAATGCCCTGGGACGAGAGGGGAGGTGCGGCGTAGGTCAGACTTGTGATATATAGTGTCCGCTGCCGAATGCATAGTCACGACCGAGAGACAAAGAGTTTTAAGTAAATATGCCTTTGTTATGAGCGCTGTAGCATGAAAATGATTAATTCAGTTAACCTTTTGTAAGGCGTAATAAACGTCGGAAATTGCACTGGTCCGAACACTGGCCTTCTCAGAACGTCCACTGAGCAAATGATGTACTCATTTAACTACGATATAAGGTTTAGCACTGAGACATTAAACATTGACAAAATGTATCCCAAAATGCAAATTAATATGCAGGGAAGAAGTTGCAACTACCTGGGAACCAATTATGATCGTTTAAGCAGCGCGTATTAAAAACTTCTTAGCTTTGACGTTTAATTTTACGGTACCAAAATGCAACGTCAAAGCTCAGAAGTTTTTAATACACTCTGCCTAAACCGATGATGGTAGGCCCCCTGATTGTATTACATTTATATATTTAAAGAGAAAATGTTAATCACGCAAACTTGAGCCTTTGCAATTTTTTATCGCACGCACGACAACAAAACACACGGCCTCATGGTAAGCAGATACTTCATATTAGAGATTATTTTACTCATAACATACGCACTTATGCTCACGCCTGTATTCCCCGGAGGCGTAGGCAGAGGCGTTGTAATAGCAACACCCACTTTTCACCGAAGATGATTAAGTGCTAACGTGACAGATGTTGAGTCCATCGCCGTCTCGGGCACTATAGATACCTCTTTGTAGTCACCTTCTACGCAAGCGACGCAAGTTCAAATCGCAGCGGAGCCTGTACCAATGAGTTTTTCTAAAAATTATAAGCAGGTTTCCCCACGATGTTCTCCTTCACCGTAAAGCATGTGTTGTGAAATTACAGTAAATAAGTTTTTAGAAAAACTCATTGGTACAGGCTCCGCTGGGATTTGAACTTGCGTCGCTTGCGCAGAAGGTGACTACTCAAACCCCACGGCTACCACGGTTTTTAAGGTTGTTTTTAATTAGGAATTGTTGTCATAACTAATCGTAGGCACTTTCACGGAATACTTCACATACTTTCAAACAAGTACGATGTGGAACAGAGAAATACGGTTCATGCCCCGCAATTTCTCGGTTAGCTTGTCACGTACACCAGGGTTTATTTGAAAGTTGCCATTGGAGGCTGGGTGCCAAATATGTAGCACAACGAGTGCTCTGTTGTTTTGGCTTAATTTCCAAGCTACACACTACCTACACGTCCTCACAGCATGACTGACTTCACTTGAAAAGAGTATTTTTGGAAATATACAATCCTAAATTGTTGTCATTTCAAAAGAGCATGGTTGAGGATTTCTATAGAAATGAGAGGCTAGCTGATTGCAAAGCATAAAAAGACTGTATACCATATGTTTCAATGGATTTTAGGAGTATTTTCACTAAATTCTATAAGGAGACAATTTGTTGACTGATTTGACAAATCATTTCAACTTTTCTTTATATAAAATACACACAGTTCGCCTGAAGGCTAGCACAAACTTAGAACTCATTGTGTCTACATAATACAAAACTGAAGAGTCCTAAAGTAGCTGGCACGTCTCCTCCACTACCCTACGCATGGCGTATGCTTTGAGTTTTAAAGCCTTATTTCACTTTCGTAAGGTAATCCGTTTGACCCATGGATGGACTCATGCCATGAATGGAACCATGGACCCATAAATGGACCAAGGAGTATAATTCACTCCGGACAGTGTATTGGTGCTACGAGCTACACTACGTCCAAAATAACCCCGCGACGCGGCTGATTAAAATCTGTCCATAAATAGTATATTACAAAATATTAATAACATTTCCTGTTCCCACAGAGAAAGATCATAAAAGGTTCATTAGACTTTGCCCAATGTACCGATTTAATTTGAGCGGTGAATTTACTTAGGACAAACCCTATTAAATTACAGTGTTCTTATATGTATTTAACTCAACGATAAGCAGCGGTCGTCAATCCAGTTATTTATAGTACGAGCTCGGCTTTATTGAAATACGATTTTAATAATGGAGTATTAGAAAAAGAGGTGCGTGATATCTCGGAAACGGCTTGAACGATTTTCATGAAATTTTGTGTTTAGGGGGTTTCAGGGACAAAAATTAGATCTAGCGAGGTTTCATCTTAGGGAAACATAGTTTTGACCATGTTTTCAGGCACTGAAAACTCATACAATATCATTACAATACGACAGCAGATTTCGTCGATATCTGTCAAGTTATGGTAGCTTAAACGTGAGGCTTCCAGCTTACGGGGCGATTACGAAACTAAAATACTCCGGTTCGACAGCACACATATATGAGAAATCGTCATTTAAAAGAAACCGAGCACAGCTCAGTCAATCAGTACCCCTATCACGGGTTCGCCACCGTTTTCTTAAACTATACTCGCTAGCGTCACTCGCATATATTTGTATGATTTATTATAGTTCTTTACGTCACCGCTGGGAGGCGCTGCACAATTTCTCATACTCAAATATTCCATGGAGACGCTAGCGACTATAGATGACAAAAACGGTGGCAAACTCGTGATAGATACAGGTTTTATTATTTTAAGTACTGTAATAGGACATTATGTTGGATGTAAGCACGTATTTGAATGGATCAAGCTTAATTGTTCTATTTATCTTAAGTATCCTGTTATTGTCACATAAGGAGAACAATTTCCGAATCTTGAAAATACTTGAAAAATATCTTGAATTGATTACCAAGATTTTTCAAATATTTTCAAGATCTTCAACCCTAACGATGGGTATTTTTACGCGTACTGTAGAGGGTAGAAGTTTTTTAAATTAAAATTAGTAAAACAATTATTTTTTTATTTAAAAAATATAATATATTTATTATCATTATTAAACAACAATCATTATAAAGCTCCAAGATACATAGAGACTAGAAAACCATCACACAACACAACACACCAAATTCATAAGTATTCATTTTCTAAGTATTTATAACAAGTTTAATAAGGATGACTTTGTTATCATAATATTACATTTTAAAAGAATTTGCTGGATTTCACGCAAAAACTACCGCATACATTATAATGAACAATAATTTTACTTATTAGCGGACGTCATACGGCTTCACCCGCGTAGATCCCGTTCCCGTGGGAGTATAGGGATAAAATATAGCCTATGTTACTCGCTGATGATGTAGCTATCTATTGTTGAAAGAATTTTTCAAATCAGTAGGTACTTCCTGAGCCTATTCAATGCAAACAAACAAAAAGACACTCAAATCTTTCGCTTTTGATAATATTAGTATAGATACATCAGAATACCAAAAGAGGGAGCCGTGGTGGCCTTGAGGTTTGAGCAGTCGCCTGCTAAGCAAGCGACGCAAGTTCGAATCCCAGCGGGGTCTGTACTAATAAGTTTTTCTAAAAAACTTATGTACAGTGATTTTACACCACGTGCTTTACGGTGCAGGAAAACATCGTGAGGAAACCTGCATATTTCTGAGAAGTAATTCAATGACGTATGTAAAGTGTCTGAGACGGCGATGGACTCACCATCTGTCACGTTGGCACTTAATCATCTTCGGTGAAAAGTTGGTGTTGTAATTACAACACCTCTGCCTACCCCTACGGGGAATACAGACGTGAGCATATGTATGTATGTGTGTAGAAAACCAAAAAGGCTATAATTTATAAAAATATTGTGTGAATTGTCCAAAATATAGAGGTGAGTAAAATCCTGCGCGGGCAGATGCTATCACATAAAATTGTAAAAAACACTTCTATGCGGAGTCGGCTAGGGACACAAACTTCACCCGAAATCGCGGCTAAAAAGTCCCTACCCTTTCAGTGAGCTTTCTGGAAAGGCGTGAGCTTATAAACAAACAAGTCAGCCAAGAAAATCCTCAACTTCAGTACATTATTTGCACTATTTTATTTATAAACTAAGTGTGCCCCACGTAGACTTTTATTTTATGGGTGGCCCACAAACTCTGTTTTTTTATAAATAAAAGTAAGCTAAGTTACTCCTTGTAAAATTATCTATCTGGCAGTGAAAGTACTGTTAAATTCGGTCCACCCATTTCGAAGGTGAACCATAACAAACGACAGACAAATAGAGAAATTATTTAATAATCGTTATGGTCTGCTCTGTACCGTATATTCATTCAAATGCATTTAATGAAAAGCTGTTATTTTGGAAAAGCTGTTATTTTGGAAAAGCTGCTATTTTGGAATTACAAACAGACACTTTTATTTTATTTATCTGTAAGATTGCTGCCATGTGAACAATTGTTGCCAGCGAGAAAAGAAACCTATTATTGATTCCGACACATTTTTCCGCTAACGTAGCCACTTAAGCGCCATTTACAACACGATTTATTACCACCATAGCGAGGTTTTATATCTGTCCGTTACTGGAATGAAATAACAATTTTATACCACTCCACACCTCGTACTATCTATATATACATATACATACAGACAAAGAAAATTTAAGCATCTGTTTGAAATTCCAAAATTACACCTTTGACTAAATGCATGAGAAAGTATGCACAGTACAGAGATAGAAAAACTAATTTTTAAACATTTTCTCTGCCTGTCCGTCGGTTTGTCTGTCTGTCTGTGTGTTTGTTCCGGCTGATCTCCGAAACGGCTGGATCTATTAGAGTAAGTATTTTAATTTAAAAAAAAAAAATCATTATGCCGCGGGGCAGAGCTGGTATATATACATGTGAATTTCATATAACGTTTCCTTTAACGTCCGTTTCTATTTATTAATTTCGTGTACAGGTCCAATATTTAATCTATATTAATCAATTAAACAATCTATACCAAAGTTCAATGCAAGACATCATGTGTGTCACAGAACCTGGTAGCAGAATAGCTTAACAAACATCAGTAGCATCAGCATCCAGCGAACCCTGCTTCCTTCATCAGTACCCCCTATCACGGGTTTGCAACGTTTTGTAATCTACACTCGCTAGCGACTCCCAGCGGTGACGTGAGGAAGTAAAATATCTCATACAAATATTGCGAGTGACGCTAGCGAGTATAGATTTCGACAACGGTGGCAAACCCGTGATAGGGGTACAGGTCATCGGTCCATTCTGCACTTTATTTAGCTAGACTTGGCCTCCACTCTAGAACTCATCTGCCCCATCGACCATCTGTCCGTCAACAGAAATATTTCTGGGTTTAATCTAAAGAATGCTTTATATTTTATGGTTCGACAAACATTTATGCAAACTAACCCAATACAGAACTCTATAATTCCATGTCAGAACACCTTGTATAACCATGAAAGCTTCACTATAAACAATTTGATCGTCTTCCAAACATCGATTTTTAATCCCGACGTATTAAACATCAAAAAAAATCGATAAAATTTTATGACTAATCGAATATTTACAAAATTGTTTGTTAGTTCTTTTTATGGCTATTAAATCATATTTATATGATGGTTTATATCGACAACGAATCTAATAGTTGCCCAACGAAATACAAGCATAAGCAAACATGAGTCTTAAATTTTACAAAGGGATCTTCGAATGTGTCGCGTTATATAGAATTTAACTTCGAAATATAACAATCTTTTGTATTGTCTTGAATGTATTAATTTTATGAACAGCTCTAGATTGTTCCAATTTAAGACAAGGTATTGTATTCGTTTGCGCAACAGGCGGCAATTAAAACATTCGTAAATTCTTATTAAAAACCCTTCAAGTTTCTGAAGGCCTGGATTGTTACAAGTTTAAATTGTATTATAGATTTCAAAATAATTTGCGCTTTACCTCATTTCTTGGAATTCTGCCAATGCTTGAATTGTTTAATTGCAAACTTTTCAAAGCGTACGTTGCAATTAGAACAAACATTGGAGTAATAAAGACCTGAGACTACTTTACAGAGTATAAAACAAGACCTTATCTCACGTCTATGCTTTACACGAAAATGTATAATAATTAGTGACCCATAAACGCATCAGACTATTCAAACCATTTATCATTCAATCACACATGAACATAAATTCAATTGGCTAAGAATAAAAATAATTGATAACGTGTTTGAGGACCTTTCTATTGCTTATAATACCGTCGAACCTTAGGCTTTTAATGAAACAAATAGGCATTAGCCTACATCAAGGGCAGGTACAGCCAAAATAATGAACCCACGAAAGACGGCAACTAACTAATTAACTTTCAAAGCAAGTTGCTCAGCGTATTCAGAATTATTTCGTAATTAACAAGTTTCCCAGCCCTTGCAGGCATATTTAATTGAATTTATGTATGTATGTTATTACTGTTAATTGTTTTCCCTTCGCAAATTATTTGCTGTGGGGTGATATCATGATGTAAAACCTATAGGGCTGTGTATCATTTTTTTCCTAACAAATCATCCAGTAAATCTTGATTGCTCATAGTTGCGTCGCCTAGTAAATTGCTTCTGGATTCTCTAGACCCTCGTCTGCCAGAAATCGAACGCTTCCTAGCAACTTGCATATCAGGGAACACCTGTTCAGTAAGCATTTTGAAATTGTTATCCAATTCATTCAACGTACATTCGGGTATTTCCCCATTGGCATTCACGTAATCATTTATTTTGTCGACTGCTTGCAGCTGTTCAACAATTTTATCGCTTTCCATTCTCGAGTGGTTGAATTGTTTCACGTGTTTGTCGATGATATGGTTACTCTTCTCAATGTCATGGATTATATCTTTGCAGTATTTGTCGATGGGTTTTGATGGTGATCTCCGTTCTAAACCACTATGTTCTCGTTTCGGTTTTATTAACGCTACTTCATTTCCAGTAACGTGGTATTCATTAGTAGTAACACTCTCTTCCACAGTAACATTTTCATAAAAGGAAACCATCGAATGTTTGCGTCCTCTAGTCTTCATGTATTCATCTTCTTCTTCTTCATTGATTTGCTCTTCAATAGACTCCTCAGTTGACTTTCTCCTCACAGCACTGGCTTTTCTAGAAGTCGGCTCGTCATTTGTTTTAATTTTGTTTAGCAATTCCGTTTTCATGTAGTCTAGTTTTTTCTGAACCTCGTCTGGTGAAGAATTCTTCAGGTCCAATTCTTCATCAAATATAGCTAAGTCAGCCATTCCATCCTGTACTGTTTTAGCTAATTCTATGATCTCATCCGAACCTTTGGAGTTTTTTCTAGTAGGGTTAGGTGTGGACCTAGTGCTAGTTGAATTGGTTCTACTCCTGGCGTACCTTGATCGAGGCTCTATTGAGGACGACGTTTCCTCATCATGTGATAGTGCACTGCTGAGGGAGCGGGAGTTTTCGCATAGTTTTGCGATCATATGCTGATCCACCTGTAAATGGCATTATAATAAGGATGAGTATAATAGAATACTTTGTAATGATGATTAATATGTATATTTAGTAAAAAAATAGTTTAAACCGTGTTTAGAGAAAGAGTCAAGATTTTCAGTTTTCAGTTTGAGTGTGTCCATGTTTCATTAACTTATTACTTAGCGGATTTCGTCAAAATTATGATACAGCTAGAGCCTGAAGTTCACAGGCCAATTAAGAATGCATAATTAAAAGAATATACAGATGGGTGGATTTTGATGATGGGAATCACAGTTACCTAACGGCTGATCGAGAGAAATGAAAGAGAAAAACACACTGCACTGACCACAAATAGCATAGGGTAAAGGCAGGAGGATGATGATGATGATGACGATGATGATATTGATGAAAGATATACTTACAACACTCAGTCTATCGTCGCTCTTGGCGCCATCATGATTTGACCGCCCTTTGCTGTTTGGTCGCACCACGATACTACCAGTAGAAGACGTCTTGATTGGAGATTTTACGGTTCGACTGGCAGCGGTGCTTAGCATTTTTTCCTTCATCTAAGTTGGATATGAAAAACGGATAGCTCAAGTTAAGCAGCTTTTGAGCAATACGTAGTATTTTTGTATTTTTCAGTTGAGGCCCTCGAAAGGTCTTATGAACGTCAAGAATTCGACCACCGGTTGCGTGGTATTGCTTGTTAATATTTTGGCTGCTAAGACATTTTGCGAGCTCACTCAGCGCTCATTAGGCAAGTGTGTCTGAGTGAAAACAATTTGAATGTGAGAGCCTCTCCTGTATAAATAGGAATACATTGTATATTCCACAGCGAAAGTATTAATATACAAATTAACGGCTAATAAGTGTAATCACTCTTCTACCACGAGGCATTTTGTCGAACAACTTTCATGGCAATATAATAAAGTATGATATTACAAAATGTCATTCGTGACTTGTCAGATAGTGGGAGTATATACTGATTTAGGAAAACAAAAATTATGCGATCTAACTGACGTGTGGCGCCATCTTGTGGGTAAATAAGTCTGTATATCTTCTACTTTGTCAAAACCGATAGGTTGAAGCGATTTTACTGAAATTTGGAGTACGATTTGAATCCCAAGGGTTCTTTAAAATAATATCTGACCTCAATGATGGTAGAGAGTTTATCAGCATTTCCAATAGCAAGTTCCAGGTCATGTCGAGTGTCTTTGTGCTTGTTGATTTCATTCTGCAGCTGATGGCGAAAGTTCTTCGCTTCGAGAGCGATGCGGCGATGGAGCATTGTGATGGTCTCATTCTGTTGTGCCACCTTCGCTGACAGCTCCATTACTTGAGACTGAAGTTTTTCTCGCTCTAAAAGATTTCTGGAAAACACTTGAGAGTTCCAATAAATTGTTTTCGCTAAATAAAGCAACCCATGCAATTAAGTCTAAGCGGGTGAAACTGCGGGGCATAACTTGTACCTAATTTGAATGAGACGCGACGTCACTAACTAAATGTCTGTATCAAACTGGTTTTGGTATGGTTCCATTAGAAGACGCTTTGCAAATAACTGTGGTATTTCTAATAACCTAGTGAGTGAGGTCCTATTTTTCTTCAAAGTTTTTAAGTCCCAAAGCGATCGTAAAGAGTCTTACCTATCCCTACTAAGCTCGAGGAGATGTTGATGTTCATCTCTAAGTTGCTGGAGCTGCATGTCCCTTTCCTTTAGCTTCTGAACAGCCTCTTTGTACTGTAGTTTCAGTTGTTTGTGCTTCGTTTGAACCACCCTGATCTCTTCGCTGTGCGAATGTAAGACTTGAGGCAACTCGGCGTTTGAATTTTCATATCTAATAAAGGCATCAAGTATTCAAGTATTAAACAAATACCTAAAGTTCAGAGTCGAGACTTTTAAGGCGCACGTGCTGACACAGAGTATCAGCTGATGGTATATTCTGTCAATTAAAAAACAAAATACCAAATCACATGTCATAACATTTTACTGTATCTTTCGTCATTGATGAGGCATCAAGTTTTATAACATTCATTAAATATAAAATACTTGGCACATATCACGTTCGTCCTGACACGAGAATCAAACCTGTGACAAATAGTTTATCAGCCCGTCAGGCTATACTCTATAGTCTAGAGCGTTGCAGTCATAAATTTAAAAAAAGTCTTATTGGGAAGACGAAATCATTTTAGTAAAAGTGCCTCAAAGGACCATCTGGTCTTCGATTTCTAACATTCCCTTACACAGGGAATTAATAGCTTTGTCTCGATTTTCTGCCTTCAAATTCCGAAGTTATTACAACTTCTCGGAACAACTTAGTTTAACAATTAACAATAGCGTAATAATGGTTATTCTACACCAATTTAGTCGTCATATTAAGGTAATAATTCTTTACAATTAACGCAGATTTCCTCAAAAGCCTCCAATAACGTAACTTAATAATAATCGTACCTTTGTAAAGCTATCTCTTGTTTCTTCTGAAGCGCCCGGAGCACGCGATTTTCATTACTCAATTCCTGAAATTAATATTATTTTGCTTAAAATATATTTAAGCCAAATTGTTTGAGTAAATTTCTAATATTTATCTTTCTGTTATCACGTGGATATTATTGTTTGAAACAAGTTGAGCCTTAAAGTTGTTAACGGTAATTTTAAAGTTACTTCAAAAATATTTAATTAGAGACGAAATTTTAGGAAAAGAACCAGATTAATAGTATATGAAACCCCAAAATAAAAATATGAACTTCTGCAAAACAAAAAAAAGTTAAGGTTCTGAAATTTGCCGGCCTAGGCTCTATGCTATTAAAGAAGATGAATACCTAAGTGCCAACGTGACAGATGGTGAATCTATGGCCGTCTCGGGCACTATTCATACGTTTTTGAATTACTTGTCAGACATATGTAGGTTTCCTCACAATATTTTCCTTCACCGTTAAGCGTGGTGTGAAATAACTGCACATAAGTTTTTAGTAAAACAATGGTACAAGCCCCGATGGTATTGGAAATTCGCTTGCGTAGCCGGCGACCGGCAGATCACCAATGAGATGGACGGACCAGATTAAGGCTGTGATGGGTGTTCCTACTATTAACGAATGCTCCCGTAAAGCAGCAGTCCGAAATGAATGGCGCCGTTTTGTTCAGCAAGCCACCAATTCTGACATTACGACCACGACCGCTCTGCCAAGAGTGTAACGATTGAGATGAGCCGGCGACTGCTCAAACCCCACGGCCACCATGGCTCTTATTACCTACCCATTATTAGGTAAATAAGCTAAGCTAATTTCGTTGCGTTTTGATTTCAATCAAGTCCTTTTACTAAAACCAACCATCCTGCCGACCTAAGTACTAAGTTACCTGCAGATGGTAGTGGGCATCAGCGAGTTGGTTCTGCAGCTGCTTAAGTCGATGTGTCTTCGCAGAAAGCACGCGCTGCGTTACGTACTTATCCGCGTTCTTTCCAGACATTGAGTTGGCCATGTCCCCCATTACTGGGTTCATCCGCTTGCGCTTGTTCAGCAAGTTCAGCCGAGAGTTGCTGCTGTATACCGTCTCCAGGGACTCTTTTCTGGAAAAGGACTTCGCTGTTTATAAGGCTGAACTGAAGAAAAAAATTCTAGCTTAGTGATAACCGCAAACGATAGCAGCCTGCAACACCAGAGGCATAGACAAATGTCTAAACGCTAAGGCCTAAATCTGGAGGCCTTCTCGCCTCTCCGAACAACGAAGCTTCGGCCGAAAGTTAGTACCTACCACGATTATTATTCGTTCTAATATTATTTCCGAACGTGGTCTACAAAAGATTATTTAATGTTTCTATGTTCTAAATCTTCTTTAATTAAATTATTAACAGACCAAAAACGTGAGTTTGATGAAAACAAAGCGATACTGAAACTGCGTTTAATTTTCGATCGCTTCCGAAGCTTTGTTTACGGAGACAGGAATAGACCCCCAGGGAGATAACGGGCGAACTGCCGACCTTCAGAATGTTCTATCGCTATCTAGATTCTATAAAGAGCAGGATGGCTTAAGGGTTTATTTTTCCACAATAGCTCAGAAGAAGTAGCTACCTAAGCTATGCCTAATCTGTATTAGGTAGGTACTTTTACTTAGTTCCTACTAGTTAACTAGGTACTTACATCTCATGGAATAAATAACGAATAATAGACAGGAACTTAAGGCAATTTTAACAGTTTAGAGTCTTAACTTAAACGTTAAAACTCCTTGAGTACTTTAGGCTCGAGGGGTCATTTTAATATTTATCTGATCATATTATTGGCACTTATTTTCAGATATAGCGTAGGCAGTGTTTGACCGAATCTACAAATAATGACAGATATCCATACGCAATCACGATACATAATGAGATTATAAAAAGTTTTTTTACGAATAGAAAATCCAGCGAGGAATCCAATGGGTTCCTCCATATATTTTTAACAATTTACAAGATATTTTTCTCAACAATCACTTGACATTGGCGGAATAGTTTTACTTAAGCTCATCGCCATTAAATAAATAAAGGAAAGGAAAGGAGATTATAAAAACACAATACCTACCTTAGGTCTTTGCGTTTATCATCTGGGAACAAACTAAGCACTGACATCATCTAAATCACAGTACAAACATCATTTTCTACACAAAATAGAAAAACTGCTTCCAAACAAAATGTTTGGACGAATAATCTAATTATTTGTCGACAACTGTAGTGAAAATCTCGTTGCCATAGCAACCGATAATACGTCAATCAATAGATTCGAAATGAGATCGAGCGATACTGGCAGAGTGTAGAAAAAAGGTTAATTCTATTGTTATGCAATTTCATTGATCTAGAATTTCGTTGGAGACAAACTTACCAAACCCAAGTTGGCTAAACTCGTGGAATCGTTCATAAATTTCGGTTTAGCCGAAGGGTTTTAGCTAGTGTAGTTCAGTGGTCACGTAGCTTGTCTTCGAAACTAAAGGAACGGATTATATGCCTGCTTAGAAAAATATTTGCTTGGGATGAGGATTGGGAAGCCAACTAATTGCTTCCCAAATTCCAAAAGCACATTTTTTGTTTTGGCAATCAAACTCATATATTTGCGTAGCAAACAAATTGTAATTAAGTATTATTTTATGAATTCAGAAGGTGCACAGTCGCATAATCCAAAATCTCGCATACATAGTACTTGCGTGCGGACTATAGCTCTTGCGCGCCGACTATAGCACTTGCGCGCCGACTATAGCACTTGCGCGCCGACTATAGCACTTGCGCGCCGACTATAGCACTTGCGCGCCGACTATAGCACTTGCGCGCCGACTATATCATTTGCGCGCCGACTATATCATTTGCGCGCAGACTATAGCACTTGCGGGCTGTCTATATATTTATAACACTTACTTGCAAGGTAATGCTTTTACTAACTCGGTATGTAAAGGTAAATAAAACGTCATTATTATAAACAAAATAATATACTTATTTAACAAGTTACTGTACATTATCAACATTATTTTTACATCAGTTATCACGTTTCTTCAGTTACTAATCAACAACATTTTAAAGCTGACCATTTTATGTTTTTCATTTATTTTTATGTCGGTTTCTGAACGGACTAACTACATTATAAATAGTATTTGGGTAAGCGTAAACATGGTCAGATTGTCCCAATATAACATAACATTTCCAATAATCAACGTTTTTCTAGTCTATTCAGTCGATAACAACAATATTTTAATTAATTTTAAACATAATTTACCAAATAATAAATGTAGTTAGTATTATTTATCCCTTACTTATAAAATACTATTTGAATAATATTCGTGTCGTCCACTTTTATTTGGTTTTAAGCTAAATAATAAAGTATGACTTTTGAAAGTGTTTTATAAGTAAGAGGTTTACAGTTCCATATACATTTTGTATGTAGCATGCTGATGTTCGATCCCTGAGGTAGAATATAAAAAAATCATATAGAAATATAAACATCACTTTCTATAAAAGTAAATTATGACAATCATGGAACGTACTGTGACGTAATTAAAACACTTTCAACTCAAAATGAATCTGTACACGTTGCAATAGAGCCTAATTTAGATAAAATGTTATTTGACGTGGGCCGGTCAAGTCTTTTTAGCGTGATATTTTTCGATTTTACTCTTCAAGGACCAACATTCATACAAAAATATGTTTTACAAATTGCATAGCTAAATTATTCGAATAAAGAATTAACAAATTTACCTTTAATTACCTTCTTATGACTTTAGAGCAAAAAAGTACTTTGATTTTGTCAAATAAGGTTTAATTATAATATCCATTTAATAACCATATATTTGTATCGTAGATTCACTTAGATAAGGTCATAAGTATATTATCAGTAACCAGTAGAAGCGAAGTATCATGTAACATTTGAGAGCTGGTTATGGTTGAGGAGGGCGATGGCAGGCATTCGCGTCATACTTGTGAACAAGTGCTAGGGAGCTGGTCATCTCAAGCTACACAATTATATGTAGTACTTACTTTTAATTTTATATTTTTTTATCGACTTTTGAATATTGGACCTGTGTCTATGGCCCTGTATATTTTTGTGATTTATTTAATATTAAATTAAAGAGTAATTACAGGGTTTCTTGCCGGGTTCTTCTCAGTAAAATCAACCTTCCAAACCCGGTCAAATCATCAATTGTGCTGACGATTTTAAAATATTTTGTTAAAAGTCAAATCAAATAACGATATATTCCTTTCCTTTATTTATTTAATGGCGATGAGCTTAAGTAAAACTATTCCGCCAATGTCAAGTGATTGTTGAGAAAAATATCTTGTAAATTGTTAAAAATATGTGGAGGAACCCATTGGATTCCTCGCTGTCCTAACGATATATTTCAATTGAATTGAGAAACGAGCCCTTAACATGACCTCAACTGTCAAATCGCATTTTACGCGCAACTAGCGCCATCTCTGTATCGCTCCTACGAACTACTTAGTCTTATGGTATAGCATCTTTGTTCTGTCGTTCCCACAACCTGTAGTATAAAGAGTTAGGGTTAGCAATGAGTTCCTGATGTGTCCCCCTTTCTGATATAGTTCCTCGTTCTAATACTAGTATTTCGTCCGCGTCTGCTACCGTCGATAGTCTGTGAGCGATGCATATCGACGTTCTACCTACTGTAGCGGCCTTCAGTGCTTGAAGGATTGCCTGGAAATAAAAAAATAATAATCTTCACATCACTCCTCACTCTGGTTAGGCATTTATGTTACGTCATTAAAATTACCGCCGAATCGGAGAGGACTACTGAGAAGTATCGGCAAGTAACTCTGATGATATCTTGTTCTATTCATCAAAACAAAAATATAAGGAAGACATTATTAGTATATTTATATATGTCATTCGAAATATATAGCCAGGAAAAGTCGAAATAGACCTAACAGCATGATTTAATTTCGTTGCTCACGCTATCCCATAAGGGTCCCCAAGGGGGTAAGCAGAGGTATTGCAACAACAACACCCACATCGGTGAGTCCATCGCCGTCTCAGGCACTATACATACATGTGCAGTTTCCTCACGATGTTTTCCTTCACCGTAACGAACGTGGTGTGAAATCGTAATATGTAAGGCGACACCTTGTACGTCAATCATGAACCATCATTAAACTTATATATGATTCCACACTAAACTGGCATTGCGGCTGCTAAGCGATAATACCATTATTAAAAAAATATATAGTTACGTGTTCAGTGATGGAGTCGAGGCTGGAGGTGGCCTCGTCGAACACGATGACGGGCGAGTCCTTGAGGATTGCTCGCGCGATGGCCACACGCTGCTTCTCGCCCCCCGACAGCTTCAGGCCGCGCTCACCCACCTGGGTCTCGTACCCCTGACACACGCAACACATATCATACCGACAGCTTCAGGCCGCGCTCACCCACCTGGGTCTCGTACCCCTGACACACGCAACACATATCATACCGACAGCTTCAGGCCGCGCTCACCCACCTGGGTCTCGTACCCCTGACACACGCAACACATATCATACCGACAGCTTCAGGCCGCGCTCACCCACCTGGGTCTCGTACCCCTGACACACGCAACACATATCATACCGACAGCTTCAGGCCGCGCTCACCCACCTGGGTCTCGTACCCCTGACACACGCAATACAATCATATCGACAGCATATTATCATTTAAGTGACACACAGACTGATATTTCATGGAGGAAAAAAAATATAACAAATTGTGACGGAGTCTGTCTGTTACCTTGGGCCACGTTTGCACGGAATCGTGAAGCTCGGCCATCTTGCTCGCGCTATAGACGTCCTCGGAGGAGCGCGTCAGGTCGCCGTAGTGCAGGTTGTGGAATATCGTATCGTGGAACAACACGCAGTCCTGGATCAGAAAAGTAGGGAATAATCGGATATCCTATCGGATATATAAAAAAACTACGTTATTTTTTTCCAAATCTAATTTGTTCGGAGCTAATTTATTTCTTATTTCTAATGGGAGCTCGAGGCACAGTTGCTATTGCGCATATCATTCGATCAACGAAGTTAAGCAACCCTAACCCTAGCCAGTAGTTGGATGGGAGACCGCTCGAGTTCCCTCCGTGTCTGCCAATTGAACATCTTTGGCAATCGTCATAGGTCAGTCAGAGGCTTAAGAGTTGCGACAGCTGGTTTAATCCAAATTAAAAAAAAATCCTCTTAAAAGAGGTTACGAAGGTCAGATGGCAGTCGCTTCGTATAAAAATCAGGTAATCCGCCACGCACGCAGCAACAATGTATGGGATAAGGCCAGGGAGATGATGATATATATCAGATTATCGGATGCTGACTACAAAAAAATATGGAAAAACGTCGGTAACTTACCTGCGGTACAATAGCAATGGCTTTCCTCAAACTACCCATATCTATGTCTTTGATGTTCTGTCCAGCTATCGTAATGGTGCCCGATTGGGGCTCGAAGAATCTGTACAGCAGCCGCACCAGGGTGGATTTACTGTAATTACACAATAAAATTAGCCTTCTTTATTTATTGCATAAACGTGAAACTTAACATTGTCAAGAGGAGCTTAGGTTTTAAAAAAAATCCATACATAAATTATCAAGGGGAAATATTTTCTTGCTAAGATTTGACTCAAAACTTACTTAATTGTTTTTTTTTAAATTATTTCACCCTTATATGAATATTGATACCATTTTGAATTTCTTCTAAAGAAATATAATACGCAGGTTTCATTCGCCGACATAATTGCACTAATTTTGTTAGAAAAAACATATCTTTACTCAAACCACTCTGCCATCACATGCCATCGCTTCTATGCAATATTCGCGAAATAGAAAATAATATGTATATATACGCTCACGCCATCCCAGAAAGGTCCCCGAAGGGGTAAGCAGAGGTGTTGTAACAACACCCACATTTCACCAAATATGATCAAGTGCCAACGTGACAGAGGGCGAGTCCATCGCCGTCTCAGGCACTATACATACGTTTTTGAATTACTTCCCAGACATATACAGGTTTCCTCACGATGTTTTCCTTCACCGTAAAGCACGTGGTGTGAAATAACTGCACATAAGTTTTTAGAAAAACTCATTGGTACAGGCCCCACTGGGATTCGAACTTGCGTCGCTTGCGTAGCAGGCGACTGCTCTAACCCCAAGGCCACCACGGCTTAGTTAGAAAATAATATTTGTGAACTGTATGCTTATAAGTACCCGCTGCCGGATCCGCCAACGATGCCAATTTTCTTCCCGGCCGGTATGACCAGCGACAGGTTATTAAATATCGGCTTCCCGTTAATATACTTGAAGTTCACGTCCTTGAATTCAATGTCCGCAGTCGTCGACGTTACTTTCAAAGGCGGAGCCTTGTCTTTTTCCTGAAAACAGAAGTAATAAAGAATTATATCATTATTTGCAAAAAAAACATGGTATAAATAGATGTTGTAAAATGGAGAGCATACACGTTTCGACGGCAAATATTCATGCAAATTTACAAATTAGTACAGGTAATTCAATTATTATCAAAAGTTCAATAATCTTTATCTAAACATTAAAAAAAAATCCTGAGACGGTGAAAGATCTGTCACGTTGGCACCCAATCGTCTTTGGTGGATATTGGGTGCTGAAACTCTGAGTGTGAGTATATTTAACCTGACGTCATTCAAATCGTGACGAAAGTCTTATTCTTATACGAAAAAGAAAAACATATTTAGAAGCCATTCACCATTCACTATTGGTGTGCGAATTGCAATTGAGTCGATTTGGCGACTGCACGGTCATGAGCGTGAACATGGTGACCGTGTATTGCCTTGACGCGCGACTGCACGGTCATGAGCGTGAACATGATGACCGTGTATTGCCTTGACGCGCGACTGCACGGTCATGAGCGTGAACATGGCGACCGTGTATTACCATGACGCGCGACTGCACGGTCATGAGCGTGAACATGGTGACCGTGTATTGCCTTGACGCGCGACTGCACGGTCATGGCGTGAACATGGTGACCGTGTATTACCTTGACGCGCGACTGCACGGTCATGAGCGTGAACATGGTGACCGTGTATTACCTTGACGCGCGACTGCACGTTCATGAGCGTGAACATGGTGACCGTGTATTACCTTGACACGCGACTGCACGGTCATGAGCGTGAACATGGTCTGCATGTCGATGAGCGCCTGACGCACTTCACGGTAGACAGAGCCGAGGAAGCCCAGCGGGATGGAGAGCTGGAACAGCAGCCCGTTCACCATCACCAGGTCGCCCACCGTCATGTTGCCTGCCAACACACACAACACGTACATATTGTGACGTTAAGAATACCAACCCCATATGACCATATTATATGTTATGCCCTGCGGTTTATATATATATATATATATATACAGGATGTCGGGGAAAATAGGAAAGTTGATAAAATATGTGATACGGTATAATTTTAGGAAGCAAATAAAATGATTAAGACAAAAATTTCATCCCTTTTCGAGAAATTTACGTTCAAAGTTGACCATATCAAGACTTTATTTTCGCATAAAAATCATCGGCAACGTAGAGTTATTCACGCGAAATCTGAATTTGAAATCTATTTTATTTCCTCCCACTAAAAGTTCCTGAAATAATCCCGTAAAACCATTTTTCGTGGTTTCGAAAAATGGTTTTACGGGATTATTCTCCTTAAATTTAACAAATTGAATTACAGCGTACGTTAATGTAGGTGAACGCGATCGTGTGTTCATTCAATTGCTTAAAGCCGCGAACTCTTCGACCCTTAGCAAGCATAGCCTATAACTACGTCATCGTTGGAGCTACATATAACAACATAGTGATATATTCATAAAACCCTACAACTTCTAGAAGACAAATATTCCTTTTTCTCCGACATCCTGTATATATAACTATTCAGATTGTAACAGACACTCAATTGTATTTATCTGTGTAGATGTAGCACGTACCTTTAGCGATCTCGTTGGCAGCGAGCACCATGATGACGCTGAGCCCGCCGCTGAATATGGCGTGTTGGCCGAAGTTGAGCAACGCGAGGCTCGACGCGGTCTTCAACGAAGCAGATTCGTACTTCTTCAGACTCGCGTCGTACTTTTCCAACTCGTATTTTTCGTTGTTGAAATACTGGAAACAAAGTCCGGTGAATATTTTTGGGATGGAAGTTGTAGGTAAGCGGGCCCTGTACCAATGAGTTTTTCTAAAAACTTATGTGCAGTGATTTCACACCACTTGCTTTACGGTGAAGGAAAACATCGTGAAAAAACCTGCATATTTCTGAGAAGTAATTCAATGACGTATGTAAAGTGCCATCTATCACGTTGGCACTTAATCATCTTCGGTGAAAAGTGGGTGTTGTTATTATAACACTTCTGCTAATTCCTTCGGGAAATACAGGCGTGAGCATATGTATGTATGTATGTTATACATGTAATGTTACCTTAACAGTTTCATAGTTGATGAGCGAGTCGATGGCCTTGTTCCCCGCGTCGTTCTCGGCTCGGTTCATGTAGACCCTGAACTTGGTCCTCCACTGGGTTATGGCCAGAGTGAACGCCGCGTACACTCCCACGCAACCGAATGCCAGACCTAACATAAAGTATATGTTCGGTTCGAGCGCCTCCATACTCGATCATCTTACATTCATACATTCATACAATCATACGTCATTCATTCACTTTGTTTTCACTCCCTCGTTCATTCAAAAACTTGTTAATTCATCTAAACTGCCATAAGTTGTTCAAACTATTACTATTACACATTTACAAAAATCACGAGTTTTATTACAAAATTAAGGCTCCATTGTGTCAAGCGAAGACAGTATATCATTTTTTAGACTCACCATCTGTCACGTTGGCACTTAATCATCTTCGGTGAAAAGTATATAAACACTAGCTGTGCCTGCAAACGTTGTATTGCCATATTTTTTTTGCCTTATCATTTAGGGGGATGAAAAATGAATGTTGGCCGATTCTCAGACCTACCCAATATTCACACAAACTTTGATACAAATCAGTCCAGTCGTTTCGGAGGAGTATGTTAACTAACATTGTGACACGAGAATTTTATATATAAGATATATTTTTCACCGAAGTATGTTATCACAACACATCTGCCTACCCCTTCGGAGAATACAGACTTGAGCATGTGTACACACACACACATGTGTGTATAATTTTTTATACATTACTAGCTGTGCCCTGCGGGTTTATCCGCGTTGATTTAATTTCATTCCCACGGAATCCAATATGTTTTATTTAAATAAAAGTAGCCTAAGTAACTCCCTGTAACATTAGCTATCTGCCAGTGAAAGTCCCGTTAAAATTAGTCCAGTCGTTTAAGAGATTACCGGAAACAAACAGAAAGACAGAAAACAATTTGAAAATATCATTTTTAAGTCGTATATACTTTCATATGGATTATGTGAAAAGCTGTTACATATTTTGTAATTACAAACAGACACTTCAATTTTATGTATCTGTACGACTGAGTCGCTACGACATCGCTATAATTTTCATTACGGGCTCTTAAATACTTTAGGTTTAACAAATCCTATTAGCGCGTTCACTGCTAACGACGCGTATGTGCGTCCAACTGTTAGAGAATTTACGAAGAAGTTGAAATGTTAGCAGTGAATGTGTTAAAAAGCGTTAGTTTACCAGCGAACGCGGCGCCTCCCTTAAGTCCCAGGATGGAGGAGACCAGGCACAGCTCGAACACGGTGGGTACTATGTTGAACACCATCGCGCTCAGCACGAAATTAATGGCACGGGAACCGCGGTCTATTGTCTGTGGACAAATATCTAACTATAATATATTCTACTACAAGAGAGAGTGGGGTATGAGATTTAAAGAATGAAAGAAGAATTTAGTCATTTCACGCCATGTTTACGGTGAAGGAAAACATCGTGAGAAAACCTGCATGTCTGAGATGTAATTCAAAAACATTTGTATAGTGCCCGAGACGGCGATGGACTTACCATCTGTCCCGTTGGCACTTAATCATAATCGGTGATATGTGGGTGTTGTTACAACACCTCTGCCTACCCCTTCGGGGATGGTGTGAGTATATTTTAAATTCTACAAAAATAGCAATAAGTGTTATTAATAGAATACATTGTATTTGAGGTCCAACACGCTAGGACCCGAAGGTTCACCCGCATCGACTTATTCATGGGAAGATTCATTTTGCGGAACCCTATTTGTTTTTACATTGTGGTTCCGCAAAATAAAGCCACTTACTCAAAAGAATCTTCAGTTAAATCGCCTTGTAACTATAACTCTTTGCCAGTGAGGATCCCGTTAAAATCGGTCCACAAACAGACAGACCCTAAAAAAATATTAGCAGTAGTCTTACCTTAGAGAGTGCTCCGGTCTGCCTACCGAGATGGAAACTCAAGTCGAGGTTGTGTAAATGTGTGAACACGTTGCAGGCGAGTCGCCTGATCGAGTGTTGTGCCACCTTGGCGAACACTGCGTTACGGAGCTCGTTGAAGCCCGCTGAGGTCGCGCGAGCTATGCCATCTGGGTAGTTGGCACAAATTAGAAATTACAATTACCTATTTGCAGTAAATATAAGTCTTCTGAGATTCCTATTCTTGAACTACAAGCAAAATTTTTTTTAGTTGATATTATATGTTGTAGCATACTATTAGTGAAAGAGCAGAGTCAGAGAGCCGTGGGGTTTGAACAGTCGCCTGCTACGCAAGCGACGCAAGTTCGAATCCCAGCGTGGCCTGTACCAATGAGTTTTTCTAAAAAACTTATGTACAGTGATTTCACGCCACGTGCTTTACGGTGAAGGAAAACATCGTGAGGAAACCTGCATATTTCTGAGAAGTAATTCAAAGACGTATGTATAGTGCCTGAGACGGCGATAGACTCACCATCTGTCACGTTGGCACTTAATCAAATTCGGTGAAAAGTAAGCGTGAGCATATGTGTGTAAAATATTTCTTCTTTTAAGAGGACAGTCACGAGAATAGTGGGGCCAAACTAGACCCAAAAACCTCCAACACTCAAAACTTGTGACTCTATGTATAATGTAATTTATTTTGTTATCATCGTTATTATGTTGTTGACAATAGGGGTGTTAACAGTAATTAATTAATTTTATCTAATTTTCCAACCTTACAAAAGAAAGAAATGACTGTGCCACCATATTATAAGATAAAGGAGGCCCACTATATGCCAGCACGGCGCCTTCATTCACCTTACCGCAGGAGCATAATACTACTCTGGCAGTATGTAAATTTTAGTGACAGGACAACACATCAACGTCAGATGTCATGCAGACCGCGTATCCGTCTCATAGACAAACAATACATATCAATCAATTAATCCACAGATTAAATATGGTCGTGGACAAGTACAGCCGTGCTACCATTTATCGTTCACACAGTAGGAAGCATTATTTCGCTGCAATCTTCTGTAAGGTGGAGCTACAATCCCCAGTTGGGGAGCTCAGAATTTCGAACAGGAAACCTTGTTATGCCCTTAAATCTCTACTTACAGCCAACCAAAAGACTGAACGCAGTAGTGCCGATGGCTTGAGGAACAGTGGCCATTCCTAGCAAAGCATCTCCAGCCGGCGTCACAGCTGCTTGGTTCACCTCGTCTACGGCATACTTGAACAGGAAAGGTACCGTCACGTTCATCACTTTCGCTCCAAACAGGAGAGACAGGGACAGCATCACACGGTTTCTTATCATTGCATTGTCCTGTAAAAAGGTAGACATATTTTATGTAGCAGCGTTTTTCCACTTGCTACATAGATGGCGCTGCTCGCTAATTATTGCAAACTTGAGTACAAACATACGAGAACCTAAATCGCGCAATAAGAGTTTTCGAGCGCATTGCAGTATATATATGTACAAGTTTCCAACTAGAACCAACACCCGCCTGGCTGGAAGATCTTCCCTTTGCTGGAAGATCTTCCCTTTGCTGGAGATGAATCACTCACTCTCCCTACAGAGCTATGGTGACCTGGTTGGTTGCCATCCCAAATCTTCTGAAATACCAATGGTCTGTACCAACAACTTCTTTTATTCCTGACCATAAGCTTCATGGTGTAGGAAAAATAATGAAGCAACCTATCTCATGTGTGTAAAAAGTGTGTCAAAGGTATCCAATGAAGGTAATCATTGGCAGTGAAAAGTGGATTCTATCAGAACTCAGCTTGCTTACCTTTTCGCGGTTATTCTGGGATGGCATGAGCATATATGTAAATTAGTTATTATAAATAAAATTCTCACCTTAGGCCAGACATATTCTAGCATGCCCCGTATCATATCCATCCCCGTGACTGGTTTAGCGTCCACCAAGTTGATATCTTCACGAGATAGAACAGATGCACCTGGGTGAAAGCAGTCCCGTTTTTGGATACCTAGGGGGTAGGATATAGAGTCAGGATCGTAAAGGAAGAGGGTTAGACAAACATGGGAGGGGATGAAGCGGGAGTGTGGGGGTTAACAGAACTGCATTCCAACCAAGTATTAGTAGCAATCTCTAGAACAATGCTGCAACTAAAGAGGTGTGATGATGATGAGCACAAATATAGCAAGTTTATTAAATAATAAATTATTCAGTCTATATTTTCAAAGAAGTGCAAATGTTCTATAGACATTATTGACAGTGAATAGATTAGACAACAGACAGGGTTTATGATTGTAAGATTTTTACCAGAGTATTCATAAGTGCAACAAGCAGGAACAACAAACAAAAGTATATACAGACACAAATCTGAATTTAACGCATTCACTGCTAACGACGCGTATGTGCGTCCAACTGTTCGAGAATTTACGAAGAAGTTGAAATGTTAGCAGTGAATGTGTTAACTACTAAGAATAAGATTATATCTGGATGTACATACAGATATACAAAGCCAAAAAAGTACCTACAAATATTGGTAGTGTGGCCTTATATTTCATTTAATAATAACTAGCAGATCCCCGCGGTTACACCCGCATATCAATAAACAACAATGAAATGTTTTTTGCTTATGGCATATGTGTTATTATGATGATATAAGCTATATTATTATTGAGTTTCATTAAAATCCATTCAGTTTTGCATAAAAGAGTAACAAACATACATAATACATAATTTTTTTACAGACTTTTGCATTTATAATATTAGTAGTATTTATAGATTCCAGTTCATGGAATCAGATATAAATGCATTCAACATCATTAATGTTTAAAACATTAATAATTGTTCAATGTTTTTCTCTTCAGAATATCTATAATCTTTGTTTACACTCCCCTTTCTAGCTTTAACATCATTCACACAAGCAAATGTGAAATGTGGTATTCAGTACTATAATTTTAGCTTACTTCAGAAGACAATTGCTATAATTTTATCATTGAAAATAAATTTATCATCATGATTGTGATCAGCTTTAAATCATATAATAAATAATCTTCTCCTATATTATAATAGGTAAAGGTATTGGTAAAAGGTATATATTTAGCTGTGCGGCTTCACAATCGTGTTATTATATTTACCTGCATTGACATTCAACACGTAGCATGTTGATAAAAAATTAACGCAGCACCTTGCAAGGTCAAGTCTAAATTATGTAATAATCTAGCGTTATAATACAGCTGAAGTAGATTTTTCCACATTTTAAGCTTTATTAGAACTTTTTTGATCGCATCCTTTGTGATTTTTTTTTTAAGTAACTTACCAAATGGAATTTTTCCAGTCTTTGGTTTGTTTGCTAATACCGCTGCTAGAACATTTTTTGCCGTATCCTGACCGCCCGCATTGCTTTGGGGTTGCGAAGAATAATACTGGAAAGCGAGACACACTATTACAACACTTGAAATCTTATTAGAATCAAGTAAAAACATAGTTTTTTACACTGTTAAAAAATTTCCAACTGAACGTAGTAAACATACCCTGAATTGACTTGTGACCACACATTGTTTGCGTAATATATTGTAGTAGGGTTTCGTTAATATTACTGATTTACTATAAGAGAGGGATTTTGAAAATTTTAAATGATTTTTTAATATTTTATCGAATCTCCTATTTGACAACAGTGCAGCCGCCATGATGGCAGATTGACAACTGTAGTGATGTGCAATTCAAGGGATAAAGAAATAGTTTCAGTAGATTTCTTTTTCTTATGGGCAAAGATCCTAGATAGTGCTGTGCTGACTCTGCACGTAGCCAAATTTTATATCTTCTCCCACAGCTAGATACTCCCGCTTAGTTATTTATTGCCTAGGCTAGGATGTTATAAATTCCATTCCTGTGACCACTATTCAACCGATTTTAGATTTGATTAACACAAGATGTGCAACTTGATCCAACTTGAAAGGTAGGATTACTTACATCTCAATTTTTAGTTGCAACTAGCTTCTGACCGCGACTTCGTCCGCGTGGAAAAGTTACTTTGGGCTAACGCTAAAGTAAGCGTTTACCCGCGATTTATTATTGGTCTCTTGTAATTGAAGGGACACGCTTACTTAGAACCTTAAGAACTGTGTCTGTATATTTACGTGTAGGATACATGTTGTTGAAGATCCATAAATAAATTTCCATCTTCACATTACACACAGCTCATTGCGTCCAATGACGAAGAAATTTTGATTGCATTACGTCTCATACATACACATTAAAAAAAAACCAACTGCACCGGCAGTGGGGCGGCAAATTTAATTTTAGCGCCGTTGACCATAGACAAAATATTTTTACTAAATTATATTTTATTTGTTCAATTGACTAGGGCGTGCAGTGCGACGCCATAGAAATGCGAGGCAGTATAATATAATTTATAGTGAGGCCCCTAAAGTGCAAGACCGACTGCCTATGGGGTGGGTATACTTGGAAACTCAATAGGCATGTAAACAATAAAATAAAAATATTCGAACAGGAGCTTAAGAGTTACAAGCGCTCAACGAAAATAGTGGGGTAGCTACGAATGTCTTCACTCGCATCGCGCCATACAGATAGACTGAATCACAAAATGACTACTGCCCATACGAGGTCTATGCTTATGTGTAACATCACACCAAGTACATATTATTTGAATTTGAAGGTTGAACCCGCGCTCTTTTTCTTCTTTTTTTCGCTAACTATGCTGTTGGGTGAAATGGAACGTAAAATAAAAATAGTTATTTTAATTTATTTCAGGTAGATTTACATGCTTAGTACAAAACTGTATTTTTTTTTAAAAGAGTAATTACTGAGTTTCTTGCCAGGTTCTTCTCAGTAAAAGCAACCATCCGAACCTGGCGGTAGCATGTATAAATAAACCTATGTAATCGTGTCTTTCTGACGATTTGAAAGTACTTTGTAAAAAGTCTAATTGAATAAAGATATTTTGAATTAAATTGAAGCAATAAGAATAGAATTTGTATCTAACTCACGACACTTATTAGGGTGTGAAAGGAAAAATTCACTGCGCAATCATTAAATGTTTAAAATCAGTTATAATTTTCCTTTTATGTAAGTACATTTAATTATTATGGATGAAATAAAACAAGGTGTTTAAACTAACATTTAATAAATTTCTCTAATATATCAACATAGTGATGCAAGAGTGCTACACAATTATCTAAAGAAACACATTTAGATTCACAACATTCAAGTTTATTTATTGACTCTTTAATACTAATTATTTTATCTCTTACCATTGGAATTATGATATCATTCAAGTTCTTATTGTTGGAACATATTGCTGCGGAGTATATTAATCTACTGACATCTGTGTTCTGGTCATAATAATATTTCACCACCATCAACAGCCCATATAAATTAAAACTGAGGCCTTTACAGTCTATATACAGATCTTTACTCAAACCATGGCTGCTTATGAAATTAATTTGATCCTGAGACAATTTAATTGACTTAGAATTTAAATATGCATTCACATTTTGAAAAGTAAACGAAACATAATCCAAATCATTGTTCGGTAAAAAGAATCCATATTCGGTGATTAATTTCAAATTATGACTATCACCATAGCATATGAATACTTGTGTATACATATCAAAATTATTCTTTGTATAAATTGAAAAGGAAACATCTGAAAATAATTCTTCTTTTACATCAACAATGTTTATGTTTTTAATATTCTTGTTCACCAATAGCTTTGTTTCATTCCTCGCATTGGGACTGTGGTTTATCATGTCCAGATATGGGCATAAGGATATTTTAGTATTATCATTTATTATATTTACAATGGAATTCTCTATATTTTTCAAGTCTATTAATTTTGACAAGTCCATATAAACACACCTTGTATTCACAGTAAAATAGGCCCATTCATAAACAGATATATCAAAAGATCTCTTTAGTTTGTTAACAGCTTCATTTTTACTTAAGCTATTGTTCAATATTACTCTGAAAGTGTTGTATGAGGATTCAATACTATTCCTCTGCTTTGTAATAGCTGCTATAATATCAGGATCCAGCTCACACTTCACGTCGTTTGGCAGAAAATATGGCACAGTGTACTCTTTAGGTAAACTTTCTAAATAAACAAACCATTTATTTTCCTTACCTTGTACTCTCAAAAATGTTAAGTAAAACGCCATTAATGACTGGAATGACACAGATTGCTTGTATTCTACTAAACAATGACACCTATTCTCTAAAAATATGCTACAAAAGGGTAAATCCATTAAAAGGGTAGTTACGTTTATAGTTAAACTAAGTGGCAGGGTCAAAAGCTCTTCTCCAGCGCATATTTTTTTCTTGGTGAGGACGCCGCGGCCAGTGTCGTTGAAAATCGCCAGTTCCAACTTTTTATTCCTTTGAAATTTATTTTGATTCAACCAAGAACTAAACAAAACTATTTCCTCGACATCGCATGAACAGAAATTTCGCGCTTTTCTATGGCTCCTTTTTCGATATGTTCGCCCCATTATTGCATACGGGATTACTTTATAACTATTGCACAATATTCATGCTGTAGGTTTTCATTGATAATAACACGAAATCCACCGTCTGTAGTTAAAAAAAAACATTAAATTATTCACTAATAACCGTTCCATAGCATTTGCTTTTTATTTTGTAGTTGTGTGTGTGTGTGTGTGTCTGTTTCAGTTTTGTGGTTTTCTCTTGTGTCAACACTGTGTGCCAGTTGGAGTTTAAGAAATTTCATTTTGCTTATTGATTATGATAGCTATTATTAATCTCAGTTGGTTCGTTCAATGAGAAAATATATAATGTTTCTTTACAAACATAAAGAAAGAAAAAATAGAATAGTTTGTAGTACGATTAATCGCTGGCAAAATGTACCTACCTGTAAAAGATACCTAAGATAATTTTTTCCTTTTCTACAGACTCTACAGTACTTTTCTCAGATTACTACAAACAAAACGAACGCAGATTAAACAAACGTATCGACGTATGTAGCTGTCAGTCAAGTTACAATGTCACTGTCAACATGCTGTCAACAAGTCATATTATTTGGCATTTGGCACTTTGTTTTTTTTTAGTTTGCTTGTTGCTTACTTTTTGAAAATTGAAAACCAACGGACGAACACTGCTTGTCGTAGACGTTACAAATTTTATTTTCGTATTGTTTTTGCTGTAGTTTGAGATAACTGTGCATTTTTGCTGCAAATAACTCGAAATGTCGCAGCAACAAACCAAAAATTGCATAACGCTCCGTGGTTCTGCGCAAATTATCTGCGAATATCTAAGTAAGTAGAAATACGTTCAGAGTTCGATGCAACTTAGTGATTTTCATACATTATATTTGATGGTAACTATGATAAGCGTGTTATCTTTCAGAATATGCAATAAACTCAGTGTTATTTCAAAGAGGTTTGTACCCTCCCGAGACTTTCAAAGCGGATCAACAGTATGGAATCACATTGTTGATGTCCGAGGATCCACAAATCAAAAGTTTTCTCACCAATCTACTGACACAAAGTGAAGGTAAATACGTCATAAAATAACAAAAAATATATCTTATTGAATGGCACGATCCCGAGAGACACCGATTTGGGCCAAGTTTTCTACTTGTAATTAGTTTTAACTACATAAAAGTCTATTTTTCAATAAATCTTATTCAAATAAATAAGTTTTATCAGTACCTATGTACACTGCAAATCTGCTTGCAACCAACAATATATATACAGACAAATAAAATTGAAGTGTCTGTATGTAATTTAAAATTGCATGTGTATACTGTATACTGTATTGACATAAAAAACCAATATTTTTCTCTGATTGTCTGTGGGTCTGTTTGTTCCGGCTAATCTCCGAAATGGATGGACTGATTTTAACAGGACTTTCACGGGTAGAGAGCTAATGTTACAAGGAGTAACTTAGGTAAGGTTTAATTTAAAAAATCATTTAGGGTTCCATGGGAATTAAATTAAAACTTCGTGGGTGAAACTGCAAGGCACAGCTGGTCGAGAATATAAATTGAATTATAAATATTTACTTTTTTTATTTTTTTTTTCAGAATGGATCCTAAACAAGAAGGTCAGCAAACTTTCATTAATAATATTAAATGTGGCAAACAAAGAAGTATTAGAATGCTGGGATTTTAACGTCCAATACGAAGATGGTGATGTTGCCCTATCTAAGGAAAAGAATGAAACTGTAGGGAGCAAGGACTTGAAGAAAATACAACAGGAAATTAGGGATGTCATGTTACAAGTTGCGGCAACAATATCATACTTACCATTTTTAGATTGTAGATGTTCATTTGATGTGTTTGTTCATGCTAAAACTGACTGTGATGTTCCTGAAAAATGGGCTGAAGCGGAACCTATCAACATTGCCAATGCACAAAATGTTCAGCTCAAAACATTTTCAACAAGCTTACATAAGATGGAAACAGTAGTTAGTTATAAGCTCGTAGACTAACATGGTTTATGTTTAATAAGTTATATTTAAAACTAGTTAAGCCTGGGATTAATAATATTCACTTTGTCTGAATTAAAAGCCTAAGTTACTCCTTGAAACATCAGCTATCTGCCAGTGAAAGTCCCGTTGAAATAGGTCTAACCATTTAAGAGATTAGCCGAAACGAACACAGACAGACAACAGATACAATACAATACAGAGAAAAATATAATTTTTTATGTCAGTACCATCTATGCTTTCCTGTATGTATTAAGTGAAAAACAGTTTATTTGGAATTACAAACGGTCACTTCAATTTTATTTATCTGTATAGATAATAAGAGGAGCCTATGCCACAGTTGTTATTTCGCATATCATTCAATCAGCAAAGTTAAGCAACCTTAATCCTAGCCAGTAATTGGATGGGTGACCACCCGAGTTCCCTCTGTGCTTCTGAGAGAATGCTAAGCTGTCGGTCCCGGTTGCCAAAGTATCATTTTTGGCAATTGTTACTGATCAGTCCGAGGCCTAAAATAGTCCGACAACAGGTTTAACCCAGATCACAGAGAGAGTACACCCCTAGAATATTGTGCTTATTGTATATGTTATTGTTATAATAATGTATTTGGCAGCTGTACAAGGTATATTTTGATAAACTATTGAGAGTATTCAAATATTTTTCACAAGCAATCAAAGGCTTTGGTTTATAATATTATCTATAGGGATAGAGTCAAATATTCAATTACCTAATTTACTTACTGCAGCTTTTTAATTAGAATCTGCTGCAAGAATAAATTGAATGAAATCACCCTGATTCCATCACGCAGAGAGAGCTGTGTTGGCCGTGGGGTTTGAGTAGTTGCCTGTTATGCAAGTTCGATTCTCGAGTATTTCTAAATCCTTATGTGCAGTGATTTCACACCACATGCTTTGGATTGCATGGAGAAGGAAAACATCATGAGGAAACCTGCATATGTCTGAGAATTATTCAAAGACGTATGTATAGTGCCTGGGACGGCGATGCACTCACCATCTGTCACGTTGGCACGTGATAATCTTGGGTGAAAAGTAGGTGCTGTTATTACAACACCTCTGCCTATACCTACAGGGAATACAGGCGTGATCACATGTACGTATTAAATGTATGTAATAAAGTAATGCTACATGCGGCTGCCTTATTTAATAGTGTTTTTAGTTTTTAGTTTAATAGTGTGTTTAAGTGCGTGTCTTTTAAATGAATCAATTTTGTTATAAAAATTTAATATCATTTTACATAATCATGTACTGTTATTTCCATACATTCAAAAACTTTTAGGACTATTAAGAATGTTTTTACTAAGATAAAGTTTTCGAACCACTAGAATTATTTCCTTTGTAATTAATTTATGTTATACAGTAGAGTTTAGTAATAAGATAGGCCCTCTAAGGCAGGGTTTCCCAAACTATACACCCATTATATGTGGCCACAGAACACTATAAATACATATTATTTCTAGGGTTCTATAGGTTGGGAAACTCTGTTCTTAAGGGTGTTAGTGCGATATAGTATTATTGCGTGCCTTAGATAATGCTACTTTTATCTGAAAGCCGTGTTTTGTATGTGAATTATATTTATCAAGCCTTGTACTGTAGATTATTAAGACCGCATAAGCCTTAATTCGCAGCGACGTTAGCAGTGAAGGTGTATAAGCAATTTTGTAAATATAAAATAAGTGTTATTTTGATTGCACACGTAACTTGTTTAATTTTCAAGTTGCATCTGAATGTTTGATTTTAAAGAATAAATTACTTTTAATTTTACGTATATTTTATTGGTTTAGGGGGCAGCTTTAAGGCCCCCCATTATCGTTGCCTGTCATTGTCTTATCATTGCCTGTCATCAAAGGTGGTTAAGTTAGTAAGTACATAGATACATGAACTATCTTCTTGCTAACTTCACCACCTCTTATGACTTTGTTTATGTTTTGACGAAGTTAATTTTTTGCGAACATGGTACACTATTCTAGATTATACTGGAGTATATATTGTCTTAGAAAAAGGAACAGTTGTCTTCTAGAAGTTGTTGTGTTTTATGAATATATCACTATGTTGAAGTCGTAAAATATCTAGCTCCAACGAAAACGTAGTTATAGGCTATGGTTGCTAACGTTTGCCATTAGTGGGAGAAAAAAAAATACGTAGTTAGATTTCACCTTACCGCTGATTTTTACCTATGGAGCTCAGACCGTACTAGTGTGCACTTGGCTATACATATGCTTACGCCTGTATTCAGTAGGCAGAGGTGTTGTAATCACAACACACACCTTTCACCGATGATGATTAAGTGCCAACGTGACAGATGGTGAGTCCCTCGCCGTCTCAGACACTAGTGTGAAATCACTGTACATAAGTTTTTTAGAAAAACTCATTGGTACAGGTCCCGCTGGGATTCGAACTTGCGTCGCTTGCGTAGCAGGTGACTGCTCAAACCCCGAGGCCACCACGGCTCGTCTATACAGCTTGGCTATACAGATTTATCCTATAGCATGTAGAGTACTAATTTGTCCTGAAATTGGGTTGGGCTGGTAATTAAAAGATTTTTTTTTGTTTATAAGTAGGGACAATAGAAGACACATGATTTCATCGTTTCATTTTAATAGATCACTAGTATCATAATATAATGTATAACAAAGCGCTTACAATATAGCGATTTAAAAGCTACAATAAATAACATATTCAGCAAATAATACTGTACACTTGTTAATACAACTTAACATTTTTCATCTCGGATTGGACAAATTATTTAACTAAGTTCACACCTAGTCATTATTATTACATAGGTGTCTATTTACTTATATATATTTGTATGGACTTTGAGGTTGTATCTCATAATAATATTACATAATTATCTATACTAATACTAGCGGACGTCCCGCGGTTTCACCCGCGTAGTTCCCGTTCCCGTGGGAGTAATGAGATAAAATATAGTCTTTGCGACTATAATTTGAGATTTAAACTATCCTATCTCTCAAGTTGGATCGAACTGCACATGGTGTGCGAATTTTATTATAATCGGTTAAGTGGTTTAGGAGTCCATTGAGGACAAACATTGTGACACGAGATTTATATATATTAAGATTATAAAGCTACTTTCGTGTTTGTTTGGTTTAACGCGCTAAGCTGTAGACAAAGTAATCTGCGGGAATGACATATGTCACGTGACAGATATATGTCATTTCCATACATTTTGTATCGTATATATTAGCGCAAGCGCGAGAGAACTTTGTCTGAGGCTACAGGAACTACAGTAGGCCTTGACAAAGTAACTTTATTAATTTAAAATAATTGGACTTTACGTAAATAAGGTAGCGAAGCGTGAGGATGAAGTTACTTTATTTACCGGCCTGGTTTGAATTGAAAAATCATTCTTATGTTAGATATTTCATTTATCGATGAAGGCTTAAGGCTTTATAACATCACACTCTGACCTATAAGAGCGAAGCATGGAAAATGTTACAAAAACGGGAAAAAATATCACTTAATAACATAATTTTTCTTGTTAATCCTACGCGGGTAAAACCTCGAGGCGCAGCTCGTCTTACAATACTCATATTATGCTAATATATTATGAGATATATTATTATTATTATAAGATACAGGTGACTTTTATAGAACTGCCTTCTCGCTTCTTTGCCTTGTTATGGACGGCGACAAAATATCTTAGATTATTGTACCCAATTGATACATTACTATAGTACTATAAAAAGTTGTGATGTATCATTTATCTTTTATTATCTGCTATGACCAGCTATAGTGATAGCTAGGGCTAATGTGCTTTTGATATTAAAAAATGCCATATTTTACGAGCAATATAAAAAAAATCGCAATATTGAGCCGCAAGATATTAAGTACATATCCAATATTATCTGGTATTGGTAAACTTGGGTATATTTTTATAGAAAAGTTTCTTCGTTCGGATATTTTTTTTTACAAAAATACAGGGCGTCCCACGGCTATGTTACAAGAGGGGAAGTACCTCAAATAAATTCAATATTGTTTATAGGACATTTTACTGAAAGGAGACTTGGAGTTATATTTGTAAAGTAAGTTTAGGAATATTGCATTTAGATATATTTTCAATTGCTTACTTCGTCTGAGTAAAATACAGCATGTTTTTTTTATTACTTTTGGTTCGTCCAATTCCCTGGGAGTTTAAACATAATCTTTGTATGCATTATTATTTACTTTCAAAAAAGTTAAATGAATACTCCTTTCAGTAAAACATCCTTTCTTCTAGATCTTCGCATCTAAACTGTATGTATACATAGAGATAAATAAAATTTACGTGTTTTATTTTTTCCCTGTCTGTCTGTTTGTTCCGGCTAATATCAAAAAATTTCACTGGTTGATTGCTAAAGTTACAAGAAGTGACTTAAGCTACAATTAATTACAAAAATATCAGGGTTCCACCCATCAAATTAAGTCAACGGAGGTAAAACCGCGGGACACAGCTAGTCTACAATATTTATTCCCTTCCATATTCCATAGCCCTGGGACGACCTGGAGCCCAACCATGAGCTCTTATTGCAATGTTAATTCAGCTGTGTGACAGTGACAGACTTATACACGTCATATACATCTGTCTCATAATAAGAGCAAAACTATCATGGCAATGAGAAGTCATGGTATGGTCCCTGTATAGATAGTACTATATAAGGTAGGCATCATTTAAATAATTCTTTTCTATGTCTTGTTTCAGAGAACTTGAATTGGCTACACGGCTCTAAAGGCCAAGCATAGCTATACTTGGATCAAGTGTAAGTAATTCTGAAGTTACTTTAAAAAAATTACAATAGGTAAATGTGACTAACTGATTATTATACTGCGAAATCAGGATGTTCGTCCAAAAAGATAACATCTTTTAAGATAAATTTTCCACACATTAAAAGATTTTTTTTTTAATTTATCCGCTATATCGGAGATGCAAGTTTCGAAGATTGTATAGGTAAAAATGTCGCACTGAATGCAAACGAAAATAAAATTAGACGTGTAAGTATTCGATTTTGATTTGGTATAGTAGGTAATGGACTTTGCGGATCAAACCTATATTGGGTTATGGCCTTCATTAATTTCGATTATTTTCTGTGTTTCAAATATAAATATCTCTAATAACTTACACTTGGTCGCATGGTAAGCTAACATTAAAGGAATGGTATATTTTCACACAGTATCTTTTATCAAAAACACTCGATCGGTTCGTTTGTCGATTTTCTCATCCCGATCGATAATCGATCGTAAAATCACCATAGTGGGTCGCCTTTACCTGTTGACAGGACAAAGTCTTAATTAATTTTATTTATTATTAATAAAAATAACTATTATTATTTTATTATTATTGTGTAGCATGCAGTGTTTTGTGCCTAAGTTATTGTTATCTCACAACAAATAGATTTGAAAAGAGTTTTAAATATTGCACTGTTAGCATGCAGTTCCCTTTAACTTTAAATTAGTATTTAAAGCATTAGTTAGATGGTGGTGAGGAGATGAACATGAATAAACGTAGACTATATTATAGTAGAATTCTGCAGTGCTATTTTGCAAAATACTCGCTGTAACATAGAGCTGTGAAGAATTGAGTACAAAATTGAAAACCAACATGGACTTTATTTTAAATATTACAGAATAGCACTACTGTAGGTCTAAAAAGGCCACTTTGGGGGAATCATAATGTGATCCGAATATGATTCATCATCGAAATGACAAAATGGTCACATAGTTGCAATTCATATTACGATTCACGAATGATTAATTTTTCGTAATTCATCAGTTTCACACTCTCCTATGAACATTCCTAAAACGGTCCACAAAATATGAATTGTTTATGTGAGAAATAGCACCATAATTTTTTTGTTAAGGTTATAACGTTATCTACTATTATGGTAATCATTCGTGAATTATAATATGAATTGCACCTAAGTGACCATTTTGTCATTTCGATGATGAATCATATTCGGATCACATTATGATTCACCCAAAGTGGCCTTTTTAGACCTACTGTATAGTTAACATCTGTTCATTTTCACGTGAGAGTGCGTCTTGGTTATGGAGGTGCACGACAGTAATAGTTATAATTTCGATATTAATACATACCATTTTTGCGATGTTCATTCTGTCAATTTAAGGATCCAAGGTGAAATAAAATTAAAGAAAAAGAAAACAATTCGTCGTCGTTCTGTTAATTCCAACACTCATTCTTTAATTGTGATTTTGGTATAATCCATTACATTTTGATTGAAACACGATGCCCCGCGCATTTATATATTTATTTATTTGTTGTGAGAATACAAAACTCATTTAAGGTGTTATGACGTCACTCTAATAGTTATCTACTTTCTTTTTTTATTTTCTGAACTAAGATCACAAATATACGATTTCGAAGTTCGAATATTTTGTGGGATTAAACTTTTTTTTGTCATTCGCAAGTTACTACTAGCTATGTTGCCAGAGTTGTGTACCTAACTTATATTTAAATGTTGAGATAATTACCTCAAAGTGACGTCACTTCACCTTAGGCGTATAAATGCTCTATTAATCCTCAAATTATTTTAAAATAAATAGTACCTTTTCTATTTTAAATTATACATAAATATTGAACTTAAATATAACTGAAATACTTTATACAAAATGAAAAAAAAAGAACTAGAATAGGTGAGTAGGTACATATTCCTATTGTGTCATTAGTTCGGTCCCAAATAACGAGTGAGGGAGAGAGATATAATAAAAAACGAATAAACGATATCGCTATATCCACAACCATTCGCCCATTATTAGCCACACTCATAAAAAAATTAATATAAATTAATTAAATTCTACCTAGCTATAGAATTAAAACTGCTGTCTGACTAGTGTGCGAAATGGACCGGCGATATTGTATCGGGAATTTATATGTAGGTATTTGTTTTATAATCTAAACTCGCTGTTTTATATTTTAATCTTCAGTCTAATTTTCAAAAGTTTGTTAAATTAGTGGAAAGCTTAATTCCTCTGCTGTAATTGTTAAGTTCTAGTATTTTTTAGAACAATTGAAATACAAAAAACTAAATAAAATGTATTCCAAACTCATAAATCGATATAATATTCTATAGCGAGCAACTTTTGTCCGTTCTGTTTGTTTGTATTTTTTTACCTATTATTATATTTTTGTATAAAACCCCTTACCCTAGTAGATATGTACATATCTTGCAAGTCTCTTCATCTGAACATTACATACTAAGTTATCAAACCTTAAAGTTATTAATAACAATATAATAAATCGCAATATTACAAATATGTGTCAAATATTTACAACTTCATATTGTAGAAGGGAATAAACATAAAATATAGCTGAGTAAATGCCAGGACATGAAATGGTCGGCAGGAAGTAGGTTGAAAAAAAAGTTATGATCTTTTCCAAATCCAGATCACTAAACAGGTGTAAAACCTTATTTAAAAAATCATAAGCTTTTTAATTGGAAAAACATAAATGATGATATCGTTTTTAGTTACAAATAAAAACAATAACATTCAAGGGATATCAGACAAAATCTCACTGGGCCAGCTAGTAATATAAATAATTTAATAATAATTTAAAGCTTCGTAAAATTAAAATGTTACTACTATTCAATTAAAATGTTACTATTATTAAAATAACCTAAGTAGAAGCAAATGAAAATGCAAAGGAACGATAATTAAACGAAACAAATGTGAACCTCCAAGTTTTCCTCTCTTAGCTGAGAGAAGCTTGAGATTCTTAATTATTTTATTATCAAAATATTTACAAGATGCCGCGCTTTTGGGCTATTATATTAGTGTATTTTCGATTTAATAGCAGCTGGACGATTCTTGTCATCGATAAATGTATTCAAGTGATCATCGAAACCAGATTCCACCCCAAAGGGTATGAAAATAAATAGTGGACAGAGGTAGGGCGTGTCCGGGATTCGAAAGCGAAAATTACTGGGATTTATATAATATCCCCATAGCTTCCCCACGACAATTTTATTTGCCCGAAACCTATCTATCTCTCTCAATGTCGAAAAATGTTTCGTCAATATCAGATTTTTACTAAAAGTTCTAAAGACATAAAACAATGCCATTGTGACCTTTATCGCACCTGATCGCATGATAGTGATTCAATATATCTTTACACAATAATATTGACAAAACACTCGTGCGCAGGTCGTAAAAATCATAGAAGCTTAACAGTTGCACAGCCCAATGCGTCGGAAAGTCGCGAGCTAAAATTTTAAATATAAAATTGGAACGAGGTGGGTTATGCGCCGGCGCATCGCTGGCTAACAGTAGTAGGTGACTGAGAGACCCAGTTTACATGTGTAGGAATGAGACATACTACTCCTGTTAGATACGTCCTTGTTCTCGCATCGCTGCCCGTTGAAACCTTCCGGACATCTGGAAAAAAACAACGTTAATTAACTACTTATGCCATCCAACCATGACGGAGCTAGAATCCTCGAAACTTAGACTATTTATTATACAAAATATTATAAGGTTCTTTTAAGACACACTTTGAATTTAGAGGTGATATACACGATGATCTAACTTAGTGGTTAAATGTTGACGAAGGTAATCTGATAGTGGCGAACTGTTTTCAACGTAAATCTATACAGATAAATAAAATGGAAGTGTTTGTTTTTATACCAAAATAACAGCTTTTCAGTAAATGCATATGAAAGTATATACGGTACTGACTTAAAGTTATTTAGTTATAAATAAAATATTAAAAAGTCATTGTCATCTATGTCATTTCCATACATTGTTGCAGGCAATGCTACTTTGTCTAGAGCAACATGTGCGGAAACTAGCTTACTGAGAAAAATCGTCTAGAAAAGCACCCTTTATGCCTTGAAAACTGGCTATACGGGCGATATTTTGGCAGTTCGTGGCAGAACACTGATAAAGGTGAATTCTTGTTGAAGCTTTAATCAATCTCGTCGCCATTATACGAGGAAGTAGTGTAGATAATGTAGATATACTCACTTGCAAGCTTGCTCTTGAACAATCTCGAAGAACAAACACGTGCCTCCGTTGAGGCAGTAGGATGAGGGATCTGGCATTGGACATGGCGATCCCAATATATCTGTAAAAAATAATTTATACTCTGGATTTGTGGAGACAGATTTTGATTTCAGTTTGAAAACCATGTCTGTAAAACGGAAAATACATCTTAACATACTATCGTTTGTGATTATAGAATGTAAGTGTATTATAATATTGAATATTTTAGACACCCATGTTTTTTTTGCAAAATTATGCAAACATTTACTTCGTGTTAATCTTCTGTGGAAGCTCCTGACAAAATTGCTATTGCGCATATCATTCGATCAGCGAAATTAAGCAACCCTAACCCAAGCCGGTAGTTTGATGGGTGACCGCTCGAGTTTCTTCCGTGTCTTAGAGAGCACGTTAAGCTGTCGGTCCCGGTTGTCAACCAAACATCTTTGGAAATCGTTTCAGGTCGGTCAGAGGCCTAAGAAAGTCTGACAACTGGTTTAACCCAGATTGCCGATTTTCCTCGAAATAGGGGTTGCGAAGGTCAGATGGCAGTCGCTTCGTATAAAAATCATATGATCAGCCCGATGTTGAATCAAGTGCCCATCCCAACAATGTATGGGATAAGGCCAGCGAGATGATGAATCTTCTGTTTCGGGATTTGGAAGATTGTGATTCAAAGTATGTCATCAACCAACGGATGAATTCAATTAGTGCCAATGACACAAACAATGTGTCCGATCACCGTTGCCCCGCAAAGAGTATCGATTGCCTCATTCAAAGAAGTATCTCAAGTGTTCACAGTACTGTGCCGTTTGTAAACAATGATTTGACATCGATTGCCTTCATTTGTTTATAATCAATCTGATCAACTGTTTGTGAATGCGCATGATTGCAGGAAATATACTGTATTGTCGCCTGGGAACAAATTGTTACTGGAGCAACGTGCTTCCGACGTGAATCTTCACTAAGTTATAAGTGAGAAACTTATAATGCAAGCGTTTTATATATAATGCACTCTGTATACGTTGGTTTTGGTGTGCGTGGTATCTGATATTGTATTTTTAAGTATTAAATTAGAATTAAAATTTCTCTTGGGACCTATCTAAATATTTACCACGCTATCCCAGAAGGGTCCCTGAAGGGGTAAGCAGAGGTATTGTAACAAGGACACCCATATTTCATATATGATTAAGAATATGATTAAGTGCCAACGTGACAGAGTCCATCGCCGTCTCAGGTACATACATCTTTGAATTACTTTTCAGACATAAATTGAGGTTTCCTCACGATGTGTTCCTTCACCGTAAAGCACGTGGTGTGCACCCAAACAAGAGTAAATATATTTTAAAAGATTCATCCTTCTTCAAACAGTTAGGCTCCATAATTTTCTATTACGCTGAAAATAAATTAAGTTGCAAAGTAGCGACTTTTTCCAATTGCGATTATTCTATTTGGTTAATTGAGAACAGCAGGTTTCTGCTTTCCAAAGTCCTACACTGCGGATTTAGTGTTATTTTGCTACAGTCATGCATAGTGTATTTGGAGGTGTTAAAATTTAAAAGGAGAATTAATGTACTCACTAGAGTCTGTAGTCGTAGAGACTGGCGACAGGATGCTGACATTGGCAGCGGCGATCGCTGGAGGTCCGACCGCGCCCTGCGCCCGGCACTCGTACTTCGCAGAGTCTTCATAGCGCGCGTGTCTTATCACTAACACCGAGCGCCTTCTGGAACCAACAGCACATAATACTTAATAGGCTTATTACGATAATTACAGGGTGATAATGCCACCTATGTGGGGGCTCGTCATCTCAAGCTACGCATTTAGTTATAAGTAGAATTACTAGATTTTTAGTTATGTCAATTTTTATCGACATTTGTACATTGGGACATTGTCCATGAGCTTACGTTTCTTAAATTATTTATTTTGTATTCTTAAAATTGTATAATATTTTTGAAAAGAGTAATTACTGAGTTTCTTGCCAGGTTCTTCTCAGTAAAAGCAACCTTCCGAACCTGGCGGTAGCATGTATAATCCTGTATAATTATGTCATTCTGACGATTTGAAAGTAAAAAGACTAATCAAATAAAGATACTTTTGACTTTGACTTTGACTTTATGCCGCAAGCTATGGTTGGTCTTCACGAAATCTTCGTGATGGACACCACGAATCATAATATGCCTGACTTTATTGCAGTAGGTTGGGAATATTGTTTTAAGTCATCAGAGGTATATTTATAACTAGTTTCACCCGCGTAGCCCTAATATTTTTTAAAATTAATAATAGCGTAAGCTACTTCGGAGATTAGCCGGAACAAACAGACAGACAGACAGAGAATTTTTTTAGAAATAGATTTTTCTATGTAAAAACCGTGTATATTTGATATGCATTTAATCAAAAAAGTGTAATTGTGGAATTAAAGAGACTTAAATTTTATTTATCTGTATAGATATAGATAGTCATATAAAATGATAGCATATGCATGAATGGCTATTGACGAAGATGGGTCACAGAAACCTCTTATTTTCAGGGATATTTGGTGTTATCTATACTATATATAGCTATAAATGTTGGCATACCGTAGCGTCGATGGAATTTTAGAAAAAGAAAAGTGGTAGATCGAATTTTGAAAGTCAACAATGCTGATTTGTTTAGCATCTTCGCCGTAGATCTGCTGGAGTAGGACTAGAGTAGGTGTGTGAAATCTACGTACGAAATGCATGCATTTTGCTCTAAATATTTGGATGCGGAGTGTCAGATGCTGTAGATTTGTTGCCTTTAAGTTGTTTATAAATTATCATCACCTGTTAGCAGTTAAAAATACTTCAGTGCACTGCATAATGGAAACGCATGAATAATGTTAATGTAATTATTGAATTTTCGGGGATACTATTTCTAAGTTTGTAAGAAGCTGAAAATCACGCACGTAATGGTGGCATGGCATCGTATTCCGGATCAAAAAAATAAATCTGTCACGTGTTAAATTGTCTTACGGGAATTTTTATTCAGACGATTTTTTGAAAGCGCTTTATACCCACTGTTTAAAGAAAATAATTGATTTGGCAACCGATGCGAGCGGTGCGAAGCGTGTGGCTAAAACCACATCCAAATCCTCAACGACCCATGAAATTACTGTCTACAACTACATCATTTCATCATAATCACTTGATTGTCTCTACCTTTGTATAATCGACACTTGGTCTCTTGGAATAAGGACGATTATTGCGTGGATCGATTGCTTTAAGGAACAACACTTCAGGTCGGTCAATGACAGTTGTCTGCAGTTGTGATTAGTGCAGTAATCTCGTATGTAGACATCAGTATTACTAACGTACTTTGGTCTAATGAACTTTGATGTGAGGAACATGTGAATGCAGGCCCCGTTTGCTACAATATTGCTATTAGCTCGAGCGCTAAAGATACAAACATGATCCCATTTGGATCAAGATCAACAGTAAGCGAGTCATCTGGGTCATTACATTATCAATTGGTGGATGCACAAGCGCATTGATCATTTTGAATTATATCGTGATTTAAATTACTCGATTCTCAAGAGTATGCCAAGTTTTTGTATTCATTGTTTCAATTGTATTTTTTCACAGATCTTAGGTTACATAGGTCGATGTTGTCATCCACTTCATATGTGCACTAGAGCATAATGTGGATATATCCGATTGTTCTAACTGGATAATTTATATCAAACTTAGACCTAACAGTGGCTTTGTTTGTTTTTTATGATTCGTGTCGATTCAGATCGTCGTATAAAATATCGATATTGATGTTAGTAATGAGATCATTTACTTTAATATATCGATAGGATTTGCTTTTGAATCCGGTGAATTGAAGGGAGATTTATCAAAAAGACCAACCCAATGTTTGTATGTTTATGTAGGCATGTACTTTGTCTAAATTGAATTTGTGACCGACAGTAAATAGAATGTTGGCTCGTGTTGTTTGTGCATCACTTCATGTTTTTCAATGTTTTTTTCTGCACACCTTGACAGGTGTGTTAAACAATTTAACATACGGTAATTGGCACTGGGATGTTTTGATTCTTTCTGGCGTGTGCTTTTTTTAAGTTGTATGACTACTAGCTTTAAAGACACTTTATTGTGCTGGATTTGTGACTGACATTGTCTTTGACGATAATACTAATCCGTATTATCGTCAAAATGGTTTTATTGAGAGAATCCCATAGATTCTTGCTTAATTAGTATCGATCGGACTTTCCGAGAAATCAAGAGAAATATTTTCAAAAATAAGGACATTCTGGTAATTAACATTAACATTCACTTCCATTGTCACTTCATCTAACTTACGTCTAACAATTAGTGATCTACTCTCTAGAACTACTAAGTATGAGCCTCTGAATACAGAACAGTATCAACAATGAGTACATTGGCACTTCAAATGACAGTACATTGGCTCTGCAAAAGCTCACCTGAAGTTTTGCACCCGGAATCTTCTCAGGGCGATATCGGCGACGGGTTTCCCGTCCTTATGCCATGTGATCTGCGGCGGCGGCCGCGCGCTCGCCTTGCACTCCAATCGCACCCGGCTCCCTTGCGTTGCTCGCACTGATTGCATTGGCTCCACTTTCGCTGGACTACCTGGGTAAGAGGGCACTCATTTAGATCTTTGACATTGAGTTGTGCAACTTCAGCCATCCGTTCCTATTCACATGCTGTTTCACGCGTAGCCAGTGTCCGGCTCCGGCTACATGTATGCTGTGAATTTCTCTGGCCACCGCTGGATCAACCCTAGTCTAGCTAACTACGGATATTATAAAAATAGCGATGTCAAGCTGTAGTCAATTTGAGAAAGAAGTGCTTGGATTTTATTGCAATTTGGTTGAACCATCATAATCGTTTACCTTCACATACTTTTGTGATGTGATACTAAGCGATCTAGATGGCAGCAAATATTATTGATGGAATTATGGAATGAGTCAAAGAGCCTGCGGATATGGTATTAAGAAGACCGCTGCAAAAAATATTGTACATGATAATCGTGATTTCCTGAAGCAAACCTAAAGAGAATTGCGAAGGTGTAATAACACCCAATTTGCACTAAAATATTCAATCATTGAAGCAGGTGGGTAATTTGCAGCTTTAACATTTTTCTGTTTATTGCCTACGTGCAAAATACGATGGCCGCTTTAGCACTGATTTGGGAATATATGTCTTTTTCAAGCATCCACAATTCAGTAATTGGGTCTTCTATAAAAATCCGTCTCGGGAGAGCTGAATGGAAATTGGACACATAAAAAGCGCCTCGCTTAACATTAAAATGTAAGTTTCCACCGAAATGTACCGTGCTAAAAATAAAACGGCTGTCATTAGGCCAATGGCCTTATTATTTTGTGTGACGTGGAACATATGTAACATCAGAAATAGCCTATATTATCTATACTTGTGTCATTGGAACAACATCGTGTAAAAAATTGGCTGTGTTTCAGTGAGTAAAAACTGAAAATGCAGAGGTGTAGTGAATCATTTTACTATGTCTTTAGGATATGTCTGGCCGGTATTGCGAAAGCCCCGAATATTATTTCTGTCAGCACGTTCATATATTTCTGTATACTAGCCGTTGTCCAGCATTTCGAACGTCTACGTGAACATAATCATAAATTTGAAAAAAAATCAAGTATAGAAACGTAGAATTTAAAACGCAGATTTGTTGAGTATAAAACTAAATCATATTGATTGTTAATGCAGTTGTGTTGCGCACAAACCCTGTCTAAGCAATTCTAGAAACCCGACTTCCATTATTACTGTAGTTTGTTTAATATCTCCTAGTGCTAAGACTAACTAATCAGCTGCTCCTTTTCCCAAAAGGATTGTCGTTCTGCCATAATCCTTCCACTTTATTAAGCATAAGGTATGGTGAAAAATAATAATGTTTTCTTCAATTTAGGCTTTGGCATGACTTAATTTCATGGGTGGCTCGTGGAACCCTAATGTTTTTTTAAGTAGCCTAAGTTACTTCTTGTAACATTAGCTATATGCCAGTGAAAGTTCCGTTAAAATCGGTCCAACCGTTTCGGAGATTAGCTTAGAGATTACCTCGGAGATTATTAGATTAGACAGACTAGAAATAAATTAAAAATTGTTTTTTCAATGTCACTACCGTGTATACTTTCATATATGCATTTAGTCATAAGGTGTAATTTTTGAAATACAAATAGACACTTCAATTTAATTTATCTGTATATATATAGATATCTGTATGTATAGAAGATGGTAAAAGGTTTTTTTTTAATTAAAGGCATCACGCCTTTAATTAAAAAAAAAAGAAAAGCGTTCGTCCAATTCTCTACTTATTTTATTAAAGTGTTAATGTTGTGAAAGCAATAAACAAGATCAAATTGGGAGCGGTTTGACATACAGGAAGATGTTTTTGATAGAAATAAATAATCTTGATACATTTTTAAATCTCCGAGTGCCAAGATGAGGAGTTTTTGTCCCTACTTATATTTTTTTTTCAGACTAAATTATGTTACCTAACTCTTTCTTTCTATGTTTGCCTAGTACTCCTATCGATTGCTCTAGTATGATAATTGATTTGAAACTATTGGTAACTCAATTCAAAATCGACATCAAATACTACACCCTGCAAATTTCAAATCGGCTTAACATTGGTGAATCAGTTAGTTAAGACAAGTAAAAATATTCATTGCTTTTAAACAACTTTGAATGAAAATAAAAATCATCTATTCATTGTAGGCCTTGATAACGTCGTAGAACTGATCACCGGTTCGGCAATTACCCTTCTGAGAAAAATCTGCAAGCAATACCCTACCAGCTACCATAAGCTCTTATTGCCATCATAGTTCTACTGTGTGACAGACTTATACACGTAATATACATCTGTCTCATAATAAGAGTTGAACTATCGTGGCGATAAGAGGTCATGGTAGGGCTCCTAATTTCGATAGGGAAGTTCAGTCTACTAAATGACAATCCTTTTCTCACCCAAAAGAGCAGTTTGAAAAGTATGCCAGCATCCCAGGTGCAGTTGCAATTAGATCAACACGAATTCGATCCAATAGATGTATAAATGTTTATATTACGCAGCAAGATAGAGCAAGATTTCTGTTTGATACATTAGTCAAAATAAACAGTTTGAACGAATCACAGTATGCCACAACTACGGAATGAGAGGATTACCTAAATATTTTATTATGACGTATTTTATTGCGTTTCGGGGAATCGTATATAGTTTTTGAATGTTTTTTGTTGCCTTTGCTTTCATCTAGCGTTTTATCTTGATTTATGATGAGAATAGGTTCAGCACACTTTCCCGAAAAGGTCAATGTTTCAGGATTCATCCTTTCGCAAATGATAATAAAAAAAATATTTTGCTTTAGCTTAGTGATGAATAAGCATAAGGTAATCAATTCAAGAAGATTGATTTAAATAATCTGTCATTATCGTAGAGCCGTGTTGTAACCATATTTGTTAAATTTTCGCGACTTAAATTGATATTTAAAGGTACTCGGGATTAACACGACAATATTTTGAAAAGCAGACTGTTCGAGACCACGATTGGTGTAACCAAATCAAAACGTCTAGGTACGTTATTTTTAAAATATTATCGTGATAAGTTATCGTGTAACCTGATTGTTACAACACTTTTAAAGTTACTCGGGACGTTTAACTTTATTCTTCCTTGAAACTATATCATACCCTGCTCAGGATAAAAAAAATTGCATTCAAATAACATTTAATCATTTGCATGGCTAAAGTTGTATGTCGTAACGACCTTACACGCGGATCACCAAATCCGCATAAATTTTTCGCACTATGCTCTCATCTGAAATGAAATGAGTGTCCTAACTTAAGCATAAGCTGAGACATAGACACCTTCTTATTCCTCTTATTGAAAGCGATACTATTTATACGCATTATCAAAGAACAGAGATAAAAGAGCTGACAGGAACAACTGCCAAACCAAATATTGTATCTCATCACAGAACAATAAATAGAGCATATTGAGAGAGACTGAATGAAGTGGGCGTCGTAAAAGCCTGAATGAGTGACGTCATTGCCGACTAGTGAGCACAGTCTTGGGGTTCAATATACGGTTAAATGGTCTGCAAGCAATCCATCACACACGTGGGCGCTTAGGGGAATTCGTCCATAGTTCACATGGTTGCGTAAGAATGGATTAATGCGCGAAAAGCTACATTCCGCAAAGGTTTTGGACTATATTTAGTAACATAATATTGTAGTAATTTGGGAAACCATTTGATGAATATTTTGGACAAGGATTTTGCTTTACCAGATAAGGACGAGAAGGACCCCATCATAAGTTTGCATTGACTACAGATTACTGTTTTTAGATAAATCTCCCTTTTTTATTAGCTTTGCTTCTCGTGACTGATTATATTAATGTAGAAAATTTCGGAACCCGAGTACGAAGATAGATTCTCCATGTAGTATTTTCTATTTTGAACTTTATTTCGTCATGTTACTTTTGTTCGTAGACATTTATAAGTCCGTACTGTTAGCAAGCGTTAAGTGGTAAGCTAAACAAACCTATTAGCTTAAGTCATTAACGAATCCGAGGGCGAGGAGTAAAAAAAGCAAGGAATTTCAAATATTCCTACGTAAAAATAGTGAACAGCGTCATTTCCCTGTCTGTGCCCTTCGGATGCCAATAGTTAAGTGACAGTAATGTCATATACGTGACAAATACGTGAATGGAAGCACACTTTCCTTGCCAATTCTATCGCCCACTCGTCTAGCCATAGTAGTGACGAGAGGGGGGAATGACATCAACTGCAATACTTCACGACTGCTGACGTTACTTACTAGGACATTGGATCTCTTGATATTTATATAGATATTTGCTGCCCACGCATGAAAGCCATTCATGGCTTTATCTTTTACTACAAAATGTGATAGTGAATGAAATAGGAATTAATCCTTCGGAGATGAAATATTTTTGAATTGTATAAGTTTTACTTTATACAAAAAGTCTGATTGGGAGGACCGGAGGTGAGGTTCGAATTTGGAAATAAACAGCAATTATGGTGTAATTTTCCCTTTAATTGGTGAAGATTCCCCTGAAGGGCAAGATGGCAGATAGGAGAGGGCAGATGATTTACTGCAAACTTTTCACATATATCAATCACTACGCTACAGTTTTGAAGAAAAACTCATTGGTACAATACAGACCGCTGGGATTTGAATCAATCGACCACCACATCCATTTGAACGTACAAACAATGCTCTCAACCGTATTCCCCGAAGGGGTAGGCACAGGTGTACTTATAGGATTCGACGTTTATGTAATATGGGGCTAGCTTATTGCCAGGTACTACAAAAACACTTTGCCTGACCAGGGTATCTGAGCCTGGACCTCATGTTCCGCAGTGACCAATGACGCCATCATCACCTCTCTGGCCTTATCCCATACAGTATTGGGGTCTGCACTTGGTTCAACCCTTTGTGACTGATCACCTGATTTTATTCGAAGCGACTGCCGCCTGACCTTCGTCGTCGTTAAATCATTTGTCAGACTTTGTTAGGCCTCCAACTAACGTTTAACGCGTTAATGCGGCAGTCATCTAACTACTGGCTTTTTTTAGGTTTAGGTTAGATTTGGTCAACTTTACTGATATGCGCAATAGCAACTGTGCCACAAGCTCTAACGAGGCAATTTGAACGTAATCCCCAATAATGATCGGCATCTCAATCAAGCATCCGTCACATTATAAATAGTGCGGTGGCATAGTAGCACATCCTCTACGGAAGACCGAAATGGAACGCCACAGGTGAAACGAGTCTGGCTGCCATCCAACTGACTCACTAAGAGATCACGGATTTTGGACGGCAGTGAAACAATTGTCTAATAAAATTGTTGAAAGCTCGAGGACGCCGTGTACCGAGTATTGATTGTTTTCGACGAATGAAATACGGATGCATTCGTGAGCTGTTTGAGGAAAATGTGGGATTAATGTCGTTTTTATTTGCCGTCCTCGGTTACAAGTAGATGGTGTCATTACAACACCTCTACTTACCCCTTCGGGAGGGTTCCCGAAGAATAAATATGCATTAATTATTGTATTAGCCTGATTGATAGTTTGTTTTTAAACACGTCTTGTCATATTATGATATCCTTATGGTTAGAAGCCTGTAAAACTAGGATCATGGATTTAACCTTAGGCATTTCTCAGTTTGAGTTTTTTGTCGGCTCGGGAAATCGGACGAAGACTTTTTTTCATAACGTACTTGTTTAGGTAAAGTAGGCATTTAAAAAGTTTATTATAATCTAAATGCATGATTGATGAAAATTCTAAGAAAAAAACGTTTATTTAAAATCCTAAGATTCTCGTCGTTGTCAAGAGATGGCGCTACCTGTATCTTAAATATCAAAATTCGAACAACTTGTTCATTATTGAATTAAATTGTAGCATTGTATAATTGAATAATATTCATTGAAATGCATTATTATATACTTAATTTTAAATGATTCATAAACATAAAGACAAGTATGTGAATGTAAGATATGAACTTTCATCATGCATCAAATTATGATACTCACTCCTACATACTTGGAACAAGCAATTTATTTGTAAATACAATATTAAAGTTATCATGGGATCGAACCAGTTATGTAAATGGACCACCATGTGAGTTCCCCATGTTAAATTGTTGCAATCACAGATTTGTCCGATAGCTGTTTATTTTAGGAAGTAGAGTGTGCAGTATTGAAAATAAAAGAAACGCGAGATTCCAAAATTACAAAAAAACTTTCCTTAATTATTTTTAATCCCACAAGGACAGGCAAATAAGAAAATAGCTGGCACTAAGCATATGAAAGCAACACCAAAGATGTTACTTCTAAATAATTCAATTGGTGTTTAATCGTGCAAAAAGCGCGATAGAGGATCACAAAAAATGCTGTTGACCGTAAGAAAAGAAAGGTTGGGTATCTGGGTCACATCCTCAGATATAATGGATACCATCTTCTACAACTCATCAAATCATGATGGGCAAAATCGATGGATGAAAGACGCGATTAGACCGACGCGAGTGGACCGGTATCTCCAGCGTTGAATATCAATTCCTGGTCACTGATTAGGACGAATTTCCAAAACTGGAGGTCAACGTTCGATAGCGAATAGGCACCAGAGCTAACTATTATAGTAAGGACAGTCTCCACTCCTCCCCTTCTACTGTGTTACTACTACTACTGTTAATTATAAATTCATGAAGTTCGTAAGGGAAACAAACTTTCCGCCGCGCCGCCGGCATCTTAAGGAGCAAAACCTCTCTCACTTATACAATCAGATATCTAAGTATAGACGCAAGACATCGCATGTAGAGGTATATTATATGATGCGTTATGTCTTCATTCGATCCTTGGTGGTCGAAGCCACGATGCATCGTAAAAGTTTAAGTGCTCGCACGTAATAATTCCCTGATATAAAAACATCATTCAATCATAATGTTCGTCAGTTTTCTTTTAGTATTTAATGGTCGTCAGGTGCGCTTTGAATTAATTAAATTATTACTTTACATTTATTCGGTAACTTATGTATATTTTCAATATAATAAGTTACAATGAAGGAATATGTCTTAACACTGCGATTATTTTCAGGCAAATTTTTGTAATTAAGGTAGTTAACACAATATCTAGGTAAGGGTAATTATGATTTACGAATTCACAAGTGAAAAAAAGTATAAAGAATCATGCGTTTGTTGTTTAATAAACACGATATAATTTGTCTTCACTATAAAGGTTTTTTGGATAAAAAACTTCAACTAAAAGAAAACAGCGCGTACACATAACGCGCGCGTCACATCGTCTGCGCAAGAGTCGCCATGCGGGGTTGCCTCGAGTATACCTAACTGTTTATGGAGTGCTCCAAACTGGGCGATGGCGAAAAAACCCGCCGCATGAGTCGACAGAGTAAAAACTTAACTCATCGGCTATAATAACGTCACAATAAAAATCTTACATAAGGTCAACTCTCCCTGAGTTAGAGCATAGGCACACAGAGCTCTGGCCTTGAATGTGCAGTTGTATTTTTTTTGGGTTTGTTTAACTTTTTTACGACGTGGTCTCTCGCAGTTGGCAGGGGGGAGTTACCTCCACTGCTTAACCGGAATAAAGGGCGAGACCAAACGGCCACCAGCCGAGCTTAAACTTAAATACTAAGCAACACAGCTTAGGACACCCCGGTGCGGGGCTCGGACCTCGAGTTAGGGCGTTGCTGGGGGATGAGCTAGGGAACTGGATCTGAGTGATATTGGTTTTGTTAAAGGTACCTATAAGTTGTAACAAAAAACCGGGGATTTTGTTTCGCTGTATTTTTTACTCACAGAATTTAATTTTGAAACGTTAGTAATAATTTATTAACCAAAGTAAGTTATAAAATATAACGTCCAATGAGTATTCCACCAAGTGTTCCTTATCTGTGTCTATGCAGAAAAATTGTAATTTCAAATTAACGGCTTGAAAATTCTATCAAAACTCTATGCTATGCTGTTCCTATTTCCGTGCCTCCAGTTCGTTGGTTCTCGGTGAATATAAGAAGCCTTTGTGTTAACATTTTATTTTTATGATAGCGTACTCTGTGGCTGTAACCCTCCGCCTGTCCTCGTACTACGTACTTTTTGCTCGAGACGAAGCGAGTAAACAAACTCGAATTGCATTTGCAGCTGGGTTTATCGTATGATTTTATCGGTCAGGATCATGATTTTTATTATTTTTAATTGTTATTACTGTTTTTATATGAAATGCGAGTAGGGAGATGGTGAAGAGATGGATGAATTATTAATTAGAGTGACTTTTAAAGTTTGCACTAGAGGAGTGAAAATGATGTTCTATTAACCATAAATAAAATTCAAAATATCTTTTTTTGATTAGACTTCTTACAAAGTACTCGTCAAAGCGTCAGAAGGACACAAAATACATTATACATGATTATAAATGTTACCACCGGGTTCGGAAGGTTGCTTTTGTTGAGAAGAACCCGGCAAGAAACTCAACAATTACTCTTTTAATAATTCGAAATTACCTCTGACAGAAGAATAGACAGACATCATTTTTACTAAAACTATATGACAACATGCGATCTATAAACCGAAGTGACATATAAAGTGTATCTCAACGGAACAATATCGGTCACTGCATGTAACCCACACACTGTTTTATACGTTATTACGTATTCGCGTCCCGTAAAAACGTAAATTTTAAGTGAGTGACTCATGTGATTCCCTGAATCTTCCTCACTGAGTGCCAACTTTACTTCGAGATCAGCACTCGTTTATCTTGGATTAAGGTTTGTTTTGAATTCAAATGTTCGTGATTTCTTTCGAATTAATATTCTTTTCCACCCACTTTTTAGCTTCATTTGAGGATTTTAAAGGATTGATGAGGAACTTGATCCCTGGGACGTCTTTTGAGATGCAATATCTATTTATACATTGATGACGTTCAGTTCCGAATTTAGGCCTCGGAGCAAAATAATTGTATTTATTGTGAAGGCCCCGGGGCTGTAGCCCCAGTTGCTCCCCTAAATCCGGACCTGATGATGTTGGTTTAAATGATAAGATGGTACATGATCTCTGGTTCATAATTACCCGCCTTTCTCAAACGTCACACAAACAGACCGCTTGGACTTCTGTCACAGGTGACTAATCTTAGGTTTATAATCTTGAATAATGTATTATTTGTGTCCTTCTGACGATTTGAAATTACTTTATAAGAAGTCTAATCAAAAATGATATTATTGTTTTACATTTTTTGAATTTGCGGAGAAAATTCAGGACGTGTAACGTAAAGTCCAATTCTAAGTTGCGATTATTTTGGCGAAACAATGGTCTACTGTGGTATGATCGGTATGTGGCCTTAGATATGAAAATGATTCTGGGTCTATTTATGCACACAATTCATGAAACTATCAATAATTTTGTAAGATTTGATAATCTTTTTTTCACCATGACTTCGAAAATTTTATTTGATATTTGTTCAAAATACAAGATATACAAAAATCATGAAATACGAGCACATTGAGAACTTTCATGAATACATATATTAATCTAGGCACATGAAAACGTAAAAATTTGCGATGATATCCAGGGCAACAAAAAAAATATTTTTTTGTAGAGCTTGATAATGGATGCTAATTAAAAACATTCCTGAAATTAGAATATGAAAAGCATGAATAATCTCACTACCTACCTATGACTACCTACATTAAATTCGTATGGAATCCTCTTCTCGCATAACAGTAACATGTATTTTTTTATAACTAGTCAGTTTCAATAAAACATCGCAATATTTAGCTTTTAAAAGTTAACTAAATTCTTTACGGGTATTAGCGGTATTGATTATGTTAAACTGAACCACTTAGGCAATATGGCTATCGCTTATGTTGGGATTATTTTTCAAGATATGACGACGATCATCAGAATTTCACTTATTCATAAGAAAGAAATGTAAAGTATTGCAAAAAGTCACGAAATATCAAATTGGCTGCACTGATTCCATGTTGAATATTATTAATAATATTCAGCTTAAGGCTGTAAACAATTTAAATATTTATAGGGCATGCGTGGTAGCGAGGTTTGGCATAATTTCACTGGATTCCAGTAATTTTATTGTGTCTAGATGGTGATCGCGTGATAGCTTATTGTGGGGTTACCATGCCGATCACTTTCACATATTTGATAAAAAACACTCACAATCCACATTAAAAGAACATTATTTTTGTTGAAGTCAACTTTTCTATTTTAACTTGTTGCCTGTTTAGCTGAGTAGGCTTCCAAATATGAATAAAAACATTTTGTATTTTTTTCAATATTAGTAGTAAAAGTTTTGATTTTTTAATGAAATTTGAAAATATGACGTTTTAATCAACCATGTTAGTTGTCAAATGTGTATCAGAAATAATAGTAGTCCATAATGATAATGTTGATGCATTACATTGGAACAATGTACGTAAGTATAAAATCATCAAAAATGTGTATCGAAGAAAAAACGTCATTGTAAAAAAATATTTGAATTTTGAAAACGAGGTGATAAAGTTGCGTGAGACTGTTCAAAAAATGCAAAACCTTCATAGCTACCCTACAGGGACGTTCACCGATTTGGGAATGATTTCAAAGTTCGATGACTTTTGTTAGAGGTCATTACCTGTTACCATGCAGATACCTAGTGTACCTGGGAACGTCACAGGATGAGACCAATTTCAGCTATCGTGAAATGAAAAAAATCTGAACCAGACAGATTGGTCACCTGATTTAGAATCGTTTGTAACCAATTATAATTATTTTGATATTTTTTATGATTTCACTAACCGTGGTCGATTTTCCGAAGTGTGGGTAAACTATAAGAAAACATTTTCTGAAATTCGTACCCTACCCTAAGGGGGTGAAATGGGGGTTGGAAGTTTGTATGTGAAATTTTACGGAATCATCATCATCCTCCTGCTCTTTTCCCATGTTATTTGGGGTCGGCGCAATGTGTTCTTCTTACGAAATCTAGCATTAATATTCTACGGACGAAAATAAAAACTCGAAAGGTGGTAACCTACACTTTAGTAGATTTTAGAAATTAGTAGATTTGTATTGATAATCTTCACTATTCAAGACATTTGCTATTGTTGAATAAAGCCAGAAGTGTGCCAATTGAAAAAAATGTTTGGCGTTCTTATTCGCGTAAGTCGGTCATTATGCGAATGTACGGGGATGGTGTAAATCGTAAATATTGGAAGTAAAATTAATATAGATATTTGGTACATAAGTGTTATACCTATCAGTCGGATTTTGCTGCGACCTAACCCGCAATTCCATGATGATTGATTTTGTGGCACAAATTCTAATCAATCACGTGCAGCTAAAGTCAAATCAATAGTTACCGTCGTTGAGGTTCAAGTTACTATTCAAAATTTCAGGAAAATAGATTCTGCTATAAAAGCTAGTAGACAGGCACCACGTCAGATAGATCACACAACGGATACGTTCTCTCTCTTCACCTGACAACCGACAGGACCTCATCATCTTCCTGCCCTTTTCTACCATCCGTTTATATGGATGTAGGTACAACTTAAAACTTTATGTAAAGTTAAATACCATTAAAGGGTCTATTGTAATGGAGATGTCATCAACATTAAGGAATGTATTGCAAGCAATTGTACCAATAAACAATAAAGAAATTCAAACAATGTCATCGGCAAATATTATAAGTAGTCCGAAATCAAAGGCACCGAAACATTTCCAGAGCAAACACCACCTATTGTCACGGCAGAAGATACACGTATCATATTTGAACAAATTGATCACAATGCTTTCGCTTTACTTAAAGCTACAGTTTATTTGTTTTCTGAGGATTGGGTATATTATAACGATAGAGACGGCAGTATACGTTCTGCTGGGGATGAAGAGGGAGAGGAGTATGTAACACTTGAGACCACAGCGGTTCATGATAAAAGAGCGAGTGGAATACAAATGAGTAATGGTGACAATGCATTGGAATCCAGAGCCGTCCCAACAAGTAGGTTAAAAGGTGAACCTGGCAGGTATGAGTGCAATTAGAGCCATGTTGGCATACTGATGCAAATGTAACATGCCGATTCCATTACCTACATGTGAGAAGGAATTTATGGACAAGCCTGCCTTCGAGAGGGTTCATTACTGCTTTGAATTTCGATTTGATGTGCTTTGATAATTTTAATTTGAAGTTGGCTTACGATATTATTTCTGTCTGGCTGAGTCACAATTTTCAGAAAGCTGAATTCTGAACCGGTAGTAATTTATAGAAGCTCACTAGTACCCTCCTGCCCTTATCCCATGTTATTTGGAGTCGGTGCAATGTGGGAGCCTAAATGAGTGAATGATTAATTAATTTAAATTTTCTGTTTCACTATCTATAGCTGGAAGCTATGCGTTAACAACAAATTTTCTATTAGTCCATACTTTCTTGTTTTATATTGCAACAAATATACCCCCCATAAATATAAAAACAACAATTTTACAAAATATCCTTGAGGCACATTTGAGCATGTGCTTCTTTAAATTCTGCATCAGTAAGCTTTCGCTAATTCTTCAACTAATAAGGTAATTTGATGAAAAACCAGGCCTCACAAAGTTTCTGAGTTACGTGTCGGCGTCTCTCACAGCCTTAAATCGACTACAATCGCTTTAATTACACTCCGATTAAACCCGATTATGGGATCGATTACAAAAACACCGCCAGACCGTCCTTTCTACACAGTTGAATTATTCCTTTTTGCTATTCTCGCACGATTTCGGACGAGAATATTTGTATTAACAGACTTGTTATGATTTACAATTGTGATGGAAAGACAATTTCAAATACATGTTAATTAATACGAGATTAAAAGAGATCAATCTAAGACATATTGACTTGGAGAATTCAGAAATTTGATCGAATTTAAACTTTCCGCTTCCTGTTCACTAGGAAAATCAACTGACTGACAAGTGAATGACAGATAACCTGTCAAGTGAATAACATAAAGAATTTACAATTTCAAAAGTCCATCGGCCAATCTACATCCACCGATCAATCTGCGTCGTTTTGGCGAAATTTTGACAACCCCGCAGAAGCCATAAATAAGATGTGAAGTTAGGTGAAATAAACGCAGGATTATATATAGATACTATTATATGTTGTGCTTCGACACGACTACGGCGAAACAGAAGAGAGAATTTTGTTTATGTGTATTTTAGTGCTGTGGTGGTCTCGGGGTTTGAGCAGTCGCCTGTTACGTTACCAATGAGTTTTTCTAAAAAACTTATGTACAGTGTACAGTGTTTCACACCACGTGTTTTACGATGAAGGAAAACATCGCGAGGAAACCTGCATATGCTGAGAAGTAATTTAAAGATGTGTACCTGAGACGGCGGCAGACTTTCTTCATTTTAAAATAGCATTCATCACGTTCATTTTTTAGCTCCGTGTATCGAAGTCTCATAACTTGAGAAAAATATTAATTAATTCATATTTAATGAAAGAGTTTACATATAATGATGCATAGTTTTCGATATTAAAACGTATTTTTGTAAGATTCGTTTCGGGTGAGATTGGAAGCATGGTTAGAATTTCGATATTTTTCTTTCTTTCATACGATACGAATCGACTTTAATCGATAAAGAGCCAAAAATATTGGCGATGATCCCAAACCAACCGCTGTCTCCATTTTATGGTTCAATCATTTTGCACGTACCAAAGTACATGAAATTCGTATAGTAAATGATTGATTTTATTGAGATTATGACGACTGTAAGACTGAAATATAGATATCATCAATAGCCAACCTAGCAACTACATGAAATATATTTAAAATTGAGCAATGACGTCAAACGACTGTATTCACAGGCATTTTAAAGAGAAACATTATAAAAATACGCGTAGGTAATATAATGGAGAAAACTCAGTGAGTACTTAACTCCATGTAATTATATTTGGATTTTAAACATGATCGTTGTAACATTCAGGTCTTACTACATTCAAGTCTCTCTCGCAGCAAAGAGACCAGAGTGGAGGACTTTCATTAACAACAAAATCACGAAATTTGAAGTCAATCGGCGCTCTGAGCTTGATCCGTAACGCGACGAATTGAAAGCCCGACCACCTGCGGTTATCAACTACAATTTTGTGAACGGTGTGCTCACATGTCCGCAATGCGCGAGACCCTTCCAAAAGAAGGTTGGATACATAAGCCACATGCGAGTGCACTACCGACAAGTTAATCGGAGTTGAAGCGGTCGCCATGGCTGACATCGGTCGGATCATCATCATCATCATTATGTATGTATAGCTTATCAAGATGCTAAGGCCGTGGCGCGTGCGCTGCCCGGGCTGCTAGTGTGCCAAGCGTCGGCCGCTACCAGAGCCCTACTCCACCAAGGATGTATCCCGAGGTGTCCCGACAAAGTTTCGAAGCAATGTACGATACAGCGCCAATCTCGATTTATATAATCTATTTTCAGTTATGAAGATTATGTATTTAATATTTAAAAATATTAGTTTCATCGTATGTTATGAGTTGCAGGACTAAATATATACTTTCTACTCGATATATCCATAGGTGTTGAAAAATCGATATGCAATAAATACCTCATTAACACAAATTTATACGTGCATGAAGTTGCGTGGCACAGCTGAGTAAATTAGATAATAATTAGCTTGTGGGGGCTGGTCATCTCAAGCTACGCATTTAGTTATAAGTAGATGTACTAGATTTTTTGTTATGTTAATTTTTATCGACATTTGTGCATTGGAACATTGTCCATGAGCTTACGTTTTTAAAATTATTTATTTTGTATTCTTTAAATTGTATAATATTTTTGAAAAGAGTAATTACTGAGTTTCTTGCCAGGTTCTTCTCAGTAAAAGCAACCTTCCGAACCTGGCGGTAGCATGTATAATCCTGTATAATTGTGTCATTCTGACGATTTGAAAGTGCTTTGTAAAAAGTCAAATCGAATAAAGATACTTTTGACTTTGACTTTGAATAATATTATAAGGCGAAAAACTAATAAAGAATTTTTTTCGAAATCTTTGTTCATTAAAATTGGTAATACAAGTAAAGGTATTTCAGGAATGTTGATTTTAACTGTAAACGTAAAGCCAAATGTGAATGCTTAAGTTAAGCTATATAATAAAAGCGTGGTGGGGTCAGAGAAGACAATACTAAGGGGTCAAGGCTGCCGCCCACAGCAGCTTCTACTGTGGCCATCTGTATTTAGGCCATTCGCAACACTATTTTGAATGGGTTATATATAAAATATATGTCAGTTTGTACTGCTTTCCACTTTCCGACGTTACACAATGAGCATATTTTATTATCTGTTTATTGCGCCTTTGGTTACATCAAAATAAAAATCAACTGTGCGTTTTTCACTACCTTTGACTTTCATCTGTTGTCTCAATACTTTATGTTATGTATTTTTATTATTGTGTAACATTTCCCTGTGGAATCGAAAAATGTTTTTTATTATTATATTTGATTTTGAAAATACTGGTTTAACCCAGATTACAGATTTTCCTCGTTAAAGGGGTTGCGAAGGTCAGATGGCAGTCTCTTCGTATAAAAATCAGGTGATCAGCCACATCGGGTTGAATCAAGCGCCGACCCCAACAATATATGGGATAACGTCAAGGAGATGATATTTGATTTTGAAAAAAATATTTTTTTGTCTTTTGCGAGTTAGCTACGATCGATACCGAAAGCATGCGAAATGAAGGAGTGGCCATATTTACAATTATTGAATGCTCGTTTACTGTCAGCAAATCTCTAATTATATTTACTGAATATGAATGGTATTTTCCCTGAAACGCAATACCTCTCAATCTTAATAAAATTCGCAAAAAAGCATTTGAAACTTAAATAAGAATTTGTATACTAAATTGGTGTCTGGTTTTTGAAAGTGATCAGACAGAAATGGAAAACATTAAAACAGCAATGCAGAATAAAATGGCGATACTGTAAGTTACAAAACGATTTCTTCGATTCTAAATGACGGGTTGTCCACATCCCTCTATGATGGTTGAGGAGGTCAATGGCTGGCATTCACGTCATACTTGTAAACAGGTGCTGCTTGTGGGGGCTGGTCATCTCAAGCTACGCATTTAGTTATAAGTAGATGTACTAGATTTTTAGTTATGTTAATTTATACCGACATTTGTGCATTGGAACATTGTCCATCAGCTCATGTTTTGTTTTAAATATTTTTTTTGTATTCTTTAAATTGTATAATATTTTTGAAAAGAGTAATTACTGAGTTTCTTGCCAGGTTATTCTCAGTAAAAGCAACCTTACGAACCTGGCGGTAGCATGTATAATCCTGTATTATTATGTCATTCTGACGATTTGAAAGTAGTTTGTAAAAAGTCTAATCGAATAAAGATACTTTTGACTTTGACTTACGGATTCGGTTAGTCTTCGCCAGACAATCGTGCGAAAGTAAAAGTCAAAACTATCCACAATACTAAGGGTAGATGATCCATCATTTTATTACTCGAGAACTTCTCGAACAGAATCTCACTAAATTGTCATATGTACTATTGGGAAAAGTAAGTTCACAGTGAGAGTTTTTCACTGCCACCGTCACAAGTCATCACGTCGACGTAAACGCAGATTTGTATGGGCTCACAATAGTGTCATCTTTAGGGCGACAGACGGCGTGTTTCGATCCTATACAAATCACCTACCAGTATTAAGTTTATAATATAAAAGTAATATAATAAAAGTATAATAAGCGTTTCAATATCTTTACTTCGTCTTTTCGTCTTCTTTACAACACAACAAAATAAAGTTACAATACTCCTCCTGTTTTTCGTCTTTCACGTCTTCCATCGTCTTTCTTATCTGTCATTCTCATTTGTTTCTTAATTTCCTCTTCCATTTTTAACTTTTTAATCATTGCCTTTCATTATCGCATACAAACTCATTTCATCAATTCCATATATCCTTTTAATACTATCAGTATTGTACTGACATAGCTAGGACTGAACAGAATCTCGGAGCTGTCCGATTGGTGACTGTTATCTACATACGTCAAAGAAAGTATTCGTGTTGTAGTTTGTGCGAATACAATTTTGTGGTTCTAAAACTTTAGCGAGTTGCTTTTATGTATGTTATATCGATTCCGGTCTGTGGGGCAGCAAACGCTTGCACTTACGGAAAAATAATACCCAGACCCATCGATAACTTTTACGTACTTTCAGTGAAACGTTTGCAAGATTTACGAATTGATGTTTCCGCAACGGACTGAGATGAGCAGGTAGATTATGAGTAACTCCATAGCAGTAAGTAACACAAGATGGAAACCGCTATACCAGAAATTTATGACACAATTCCCATAGCACCATAATCAAGACACTCGTACGCAAACGCGCACAACCCGAAAAAGCAAACTTTCGCCTTGCACATTTTTTTGCCACGCCTCATTGTTTTTGCTCTGATGTTGCTGGCATTTTCGGAATTTAGCCATTTACATAAATACCTTAGGGTCTTTGTTCAGCCGCTATGGCGCCGCAGAGGAACGAGTTGGTAGCTGCGTATGCGTACGCGTCGATCGTAAATGGGCAGGACCACTATATCGCATTTGTTTTCTGTTTTTGCGCTTGAGTTTCCAAAAGTTGCGACTGTTATTTATTAATATGTATTTTATATTACTACTGGGAAGATTTTTGTTTGTGAGATTTTCGGATGATTTTGTTTAGCTAGTTTATTTATACAGTTTCAATTCGAATCATTATATATAACGCTGTGAGAATATTTGAAAAAAATTAATAATCTAACCACATCTACATAGTAGTTTGCAACCTTTTATTGACTCGTTAACTATCTGAAATAATTCAGAACAGTCGTATAAAATAAAGAATAAGTTAGTTTATTTTAATGCATTTTTCACACTCGGTCAGTCTAACATGTCAGAATAATTACTAACTTACTGAAATACATTTCGAAGTTCACTATATAAGTATGCATATTGACTGGGAACTCGAATATGGAATCAGGATTATCAAAATTCTGATTAGTTTTCAACATAATTTTAATGTTGAGCCCGGGAGTCGAATGCGCAATGGGCCATCAATCTTACCAGCCGTGGCGCCGTCTCACTGACCCCGACACCCTATGTTCGTGAAAAAAAAGCTTAACCAAAGCTACTATAAAGAATGGCCGGCAAAAACCTTAACACCGCCGCGCAAGTTAACGACAAAAACAAAGAATTATTAACTCTATTGTGTTATAATAAGGGCGTTGCCAACAGAAACTTAATCTCGTGGATTTGGTAATTAGATTCTGACAGTTCAGAGTCGCCAAAGAGGCCGACTGTCAAAAAGCCGGCGCCAGAATCAACGCGTTGTAAATAAAACATCTAGAAAATAAAATTTACGATTTTCAACTTTGGCACATTTTGACTTGGGACTAACGGGTGCTCTATAAATACTCGCATGCCATTGTTTTCTGACTGCAAGTCTAGACTAAGCATCGGAATTGAATCTAGATAACATTTTCAGTCAAGGCAGTCTTAAAGGCTGTCCTTGAAATAGATAATATAATATGTGGTTTCAAAAAAACATTAAGATGAAAAAAAATCGATAGTGAAAAAGATTGCTCATGCTTGTGTCTTCCGAGAAGGGTCCCCGGAGACGTAGGCAGAGGTGTTATAGATCCTAATTTTCTCCGAAGAAGATGAAGTGCCTACGTGACAGACGGTGAGTCTATCACTGTCTCGGGCACTATACATCTGTGTCGGTGAAGCAATCGCGAACACAGTCTGTGTTACATTTAAACTTTCCTTTGCTATATGACCATCGCCTTTTCATTCAGCTGCTGTACATCATCATCTTCCTGCCCTTATCCCATGTTATTTGTGGTCGGCGCAATGTGTTCTTCTCTTCCATTTCTCTCTATCAGCCGTCATATCTGTATTCACTCCTATTTTAGCCAAGTCATCTTTCATACAATGCATCCATCGTTTCTTAGGTCTTCCTTTTCCCTTGTAACCATCCACATTCAGCTGCTGTACCTGCATAACTTATACTTGGCCTTGGTCTTCAACGCTTTCCACCCGTTTTCCTGTTATAATGTTTTTTATTAAAGGGTCTTCGACAAATGCAGATCTTCTCAGATTCTTTATAGTTAGCTCGTGGACATCACTGTCCTCAAATTTTAAAAATGTTCACCGGTACAGGCCCGTGAGATTTGATTGCGTCACAACGTAGCAGACGAGAAGATTTTCAAATCACACGGTCTGTTGGCATGAAAGAATCTAAAATGTAATATTAGATCTAGACTATAAAGAATGTACCAAGTGTAAATAAATCATGTCTCGTAGAGATAATAATATACTTAAATGAAAATATCTCTCTATGCGAATCACACGCTGCTGTAATAAATTTAATTTGATAAATATGACGATCTGCTATTTATATCTGAGTGTGTTAAAATGTTGCAATATTACCCAAGCGATAGTAGCTGAGAGGTTTGAGTAGTCATTGGCAATGCAAGTTCCAATGTTTCAATTTCGCTTGTCGGTATCAATAAGTTATCTTTTTTTTTAACGTGGTAATACCCTATAGATGGATACGCACCCCTGCCACGGGGGCAGCAGGGGGGTTATATGGGACTCGTTCCTCCACATCGCCTGAGTGGGGGGAGGGGGCTCGGGACCGCAAGATACACGCACCGACGCCCCCTCCAGCGACTAGTCTTTCCGACCCCTCCTATGTCAATAAGTTATCCTAGAAAACTGAAACGTACTAACACACCGCGAGCTTTACTTTACGGTGAAGGAAAAATATCGTGAGATCTGGGGCCCTACCATACCTACTTATTGCATTCATAGTTCCACTGTGTGACAGTGAGAGGCTTATACACGACATATACGTCTGTCTCATAATAAGAGTTAAACTATGATTGAGAAGACATCACAACACCCGAGGAGTCAATGGACATACTGTTTGCCCTGATTGCACCTAGTCTTAGCCTTCCAGGATTTCTGGGCAGATATAAAGTGATCTTTTGTAAAAGTACATTCGCAGGCACAATGATTTTTTAAATACAACAACATTTTGAGTAATATCATATAGATTAGCGAAATGTAAATTGAAAAAAACCTCAATGCAGCTGGAAGTAATATGCAATAAAGAATATATTGCAATTTCTTCTTCTTTGAGTTTTCCCGATCTCTTTAGCAGTCGGCATCCCGCCAAAGTGACTCTTGAACAAGCCTCAAACTGGTTACAATTTATTGGTAATAAATCATTTAGTAAAAAGTCGTCTTTTGTTAAACGCGTCGAGGCGTTTATGCGTACTGGAGCTAATCTTTTATTTTAACGCCATTTCAAGGATTCGAAATTACGAAATTGTACAATCACCAACAAACTAATTATACTTAATACAACACAGAGATTCATATCACAAATTAATTGCGTTTGTTCATTTGTTTTCCTGGTCATGTAATTTATTTCCGAAATATTTTTTGTTATAATATGCCTTAAAAATATCAGGTTTGCTCATGAAAAGAAACAAATTTGCCTATTTCTGACTACTCTTTCTTTGTTTTTTCTCCCCAATTGGTATTGGTTTGTGGTGGAAATGAATAGGGAAGGAAATTGGATAAGTATAATCAAGTATAGTGAGACATGTGATTTCCAAAAGTGTGTTGCTCTAAGTCACATAGAAGCGATATCGTCTACCGTCAAAACTACGAAAGAACTTTCAAATGTTAAATTCTCTCGACATCTGTACATATTTCATAAAAAACTTGGCACCGATTCATTTACAAATTACCGTATTTATCGTCCCGTACTATACCTAAGTGCGTTATGGCTACCGTAAATCAAATGACGATATTTTTTCCGGCTTTATTCAGTCTGATGTAATTTAAAAAATAAAAATAGATTCCAATCAAAGCTCAGAGGCCCCGGCACCAAGCCTTAGCGCGATGTTTATTCGACTGTGTGACGCGTTTTTTTTCCGGTATGGTCTCTCGCAGGAGGTAGGGAGGAGTTACCTCCACTGCTTAACCGGAATAAAGGGCGAGACCCAAGGGCCTCCAGCCGAGCTTAAACTTAAAAACTAAGCAACATAGCTAAGGGCACCCCAGTGCGGGCCTCGGACCTAGGCTTAGGGCGTTGCTGGGGGATGAGCTAGGGAGCTGGATCTGAGTTGTATTATTTAGGGATATGATTAAGCATATGACGGGGGGGACGATGGCGTAGAGTACCCGATGAGCCTCGCCGGCGAGGACGGAACAATGGTCGTAATGTGATATCGTCGTCAGGGTCAATAAGGACGTGCCTCGGACGGCGTCGGGAGGAGATTCGAGTATATCGGGCGGCCGATACTATTAGTGGGTTGGAATGTTTTTCAGCAGATTCGAAAAAGCACATAGAGGAGCTTTTCATAAACTGTTTGATGGTGGGAAGTTTGAAGTCTACATGGAGTTGACTATTGTGAACGTACCACGGGACTCCCGCGGCCTTTCGCAAGAATTTATTTTGGAGGACCTGCATTCTATAGATGTTAGAGCTGGCCGTGTGTGCGAAAAAAACGTATGTCACTATGGGACGGAAAGAGTGACGCGTCATACACTTGTGTACATATATATGCAATCCCTTAAAAAATATTTTTTTTTATATTAAGTTAGAGAACATTTAAATATAATTGAAGTCAGACAAAAACATTACCTTAGTAAAATTTATTATTACGTTTTATTTAGGATGATATTTAAATTTTAATTTTTTCATTTTTAATTATAACCAAGTGAATTTGCGCCATCTGAGATGTATCATCGTCTTAGGCACTTTATACGTCTTTGAAATCCATTTCAGACATAATATTATGTTGTTTTCTCATCACTGTTGTTTATTCACTTCAAACTTAGTTGTGTTAAGTACATATCATAATGAACTTAAAGGGAAAATCTATTTGAATTTCTCTTGCTCTATTATATACCAAATTAATAAATTTATCATCTTTTGATGAAAAAAGTTAATTACGATAATGTAATCGGTTGTTTTTGCTTTTTTAACTGTCATAAGAAGGTTTTACCCCTTTCTGCACTAAATGACATTTAACCATCCGGCGTAATAAAGTGCATTATTTTATTGACTTTGTATTTTGCACGCGATGGTACTTTAATAATATATAAGAAATTGCCTATAAGTACGAATAATCAGAAGGAATACATGCTCACGCCAGAAGTGTCCCCGAAGGGGTAAGCAAAGGTATTGTAACAACAACACCCACATTTCACCAATTATGATTAAGTGCTAACGTGGCAGAGGGTGAGTCCATCGCCGTCTCAGGCACTATACATACGTCTTTGAATTACTTCTCAGACATATGCAGGTTTCCTCACGATGTTTTCCTTCACCGTAAAGCACGTGGTGTGAAATCACTGCACATGATTTTAGTTTTTTTGATAAACTCATTGATACAGGCACCTGCTAGGATTCGAACTTTTAACTAATAATATACAACAGAACTAATAATACAGAATTCAAATAAAATAAACATTATTAAAAGTGCAATATATTAAACCCGATCTCGGATATATTCCCTTTACACGTTCACTGCTAACATCGCATCTTCTTCGTAAATTCGCTCACTGATCGACGCGCAGATGCGTCGTTAGCAGTGAACGCGTTTCCTTGCCTGGCTAGTCCATTCTCGTAACGCTACATAAAACTGCATAATAATGAATCAGAATAAAAAATAAACAATGAAAGTGCAATATATTAAACATGAACAGAGTATTAATATATCATTGAAATAAATCACAAATTATTTCAGTGCACAAAAATGTTACATAAGAAACGATAAATTTCATTCATAAAGACTTTTCATAAATATCTATTCCGAGTTGCATACTTGTGATACTGCGTCAGTCACCAACAAACGTCTGGGGGATAAATTTAGATGCGTATACTTTTTCGTCTCTTGGGGTTATTTTGGTTGCAAATACAGGCAGTTGACGAACTCTGCTATGAACGAATGGATTCCACTATTTTACGAGCCAACACTGTCTGCTTTGGCAGTGGGGTTTAAGTAAGGAATAATAAATATGCTCAAGCCATCTCAAAAGAGTCCCCGAAGGGGTAAGCTGAGGTGTTGTATCAACAACACCCACATTTCATCGACTATGATTAAATGCCAACGTGACAGAGGGTGAGTCCATTGATGAGCTAACAATCAGATCGGAAAAAATGATTTGTAACAATCGGTAATCGGTAGATCGCGTTATGCCTTCCCTTTAACTTCTTTAGACTTTTTTTTAGACTTTACCTTGATAGTGTAAATATGACTGGGAGAAAAATTCAAAGAAGACCACCTAATATATACCACCTGATATCTTTGAATAAAATTATTGAATGATTGAGGATGTATATACGCTAGAAGCTCAACACTACTATTATAAAGAGTGACTTCTGCTCGTATGTATTAAAGAGAGCTGGCTCTCTTCTCTCCTAGAAAGCTCCTTGCCGCTCTTCTTCTCGACTAAAACTGATTTTATATCTAGGTCTCGCCTCATTAAACTAAGGTGAACAACCCAAATATTTATAAACTAAAAATAATTAACGAACTTTAATATTTTTTTAATATTTGCTCCAGAAATTAAGCACGTGTTTAGATATTAAATGATTAATTCGTTAGAATTAACTGGTGTAGTTTCACATTATACCGTTATTAAAAACGTACAGTATAATAATGTTACTGTACGAAGATCGTCTGTGTGAAGAGCTATAAAGCGAATTAGAGTTGTTTTAAATTGACTGATGTTCCGTAGCGCTATACGAGTGTTGCCAATTTATGAGACACTAGCTGTGTCCAGCGGTTTTACCAGCGTAGGCTTAATTTTATGGGTGGATCGACAGAGAAAAATTAAAAAAAATATTTTTTTCATGTCAGTTCTGTATATACTTTCAAATGCATTTATTGAAAAGATGTTAATTTGGAATTACAAACAGACGCTTACATTTTATTTATCTGTATAAATATATAGCTATAGATTGGAACCTGAATGCATAATTAGGGTTATTTGCGTCTAAATCTGACTCTAATATAACAGTAGTTCCTGCTGGCCAGTAACAAAATGTTTAAATTTTGATATGGTATGTTTTTTTTAAAGCGTGTCTTAAAAATAAACTTTTTTTTTCTTCATGAAGTGACTCCGGCCTTCGGTAAATTGTCATTTTCAAAGTAATTTCTCCCGAAGCGCACATATTACATACGCTGTGACCTGAATTTTTCCAGTGTTACAGAATTATCGGAAAACTGACGTAATTTGTAAACAAATATAAATCTGACACCGCGATACATGTTCTCGCAATTAATGCGCGAGTTTAATAATGCTTGTTGATGAAATAACGGACAATTAAAAATATATACGAGAACATCTTTTACATTGTATAAATCAATTTGATACTAATGATCCTGATAAAAACAACTTATTACGTCCTGTCAATTGGAGGTCTAATATATTTATAAATATATATTAGATACGGTGTCTTGCAAGATTTCAGGTGAGACATTTACAGATTAATGATAACGTCATAACTTTGTGATCTAACTATCCCGATTACTGAAATAAGGTAAGCAGATATGTTACACTTAAAAAAATCACAAATTTATTGAAATACGAAAAAATACAATATCAATTATTTTAGGCCTAAGTAAGGCACGTATGAACATCGAGAAAGTTACTATCGATTCGGAAACTAGCCTTCTGCGAAGAATCGATATGATTCACATTTGGAAACATACTAAACTACGTCATCATCACCCTGGCCTTATCCCATACATTGTTGGGGTCGGCACTTGATTCAACCCGATATGGCCCGATATGGATCACCTGATTTTTATACGAAGCGACTGCCATCTGACCTTCGCAACCCCTTTAACGAGGAAAATCTGTGATCTGGGTTAAACCAGTTGTCAGACTATTTTAGGCCTCCGACTGACCTGTAACGATTGCCTAAGATGATAAATTGGCAACCGGGACCGACGGCTTAACGTGATCTCCGAGGCACGGAGGGAACTCGGGCGGTCACCATCCAATTACTGGCTAGGCTTAGGGTTGCTTAACTTCGCTGATCGAATGATATGCGCAATAGCAACTGTGCCACGAGCTCTTCCTTAAACTCCCACTTAAACTATGTATGAAACCAAATGTATAGGGAATTTTCCTGTTGTTTACACTGTTATGAGTATGTCTGGGGACACCAGGGTGCGTTAGGGAAATTCCGGGTGTAACAGGACACCTACTCATCTCTATTTGCATGAAAACGTGCAATGTCTCAATTTGAATGCTACGTGGTGTGGGAAAAAGAAAAAGCGTTCGGTACGGTCGGCAGAATATACTGTTCTGATAAATTTGTGCAGGTTTTTGTTTTTTTTTTTTTTTGTACCTACCTACCAACTATTCGTATTTATTTTTGTAGGTATAACTACAAATAAAGCCGTTAGTTTTCAAAATTACCTATATTAAAAAAAGCAAAATGTCAATTTGACGACCTTCTGAAAATTTAAATTCGGTAAAAATTAAGGAATCCAACTTTTTTTTATAAAAAAATCTAGCTAAAAATATTAAAAAAAAAATCGTTATAAAAGCTCTTCTACACTCGTCTAATGGTCTGAAACCGAAGCAGATCGAATTTTCGTAATATTGAAGGTTTTACGTATATTATCACGTTGGTAGGGTAGGCTTATATCCTAACTCCTTATATCGAAAACGAACACAAACCATAAATATTTGTATCATTGTAAACAATCGCCACGGGCGATCTAATTCCGCCCTAACATTTTATCGCGCCGCAATTTAAATCCTTCCCATCAAATCAACATTAAACTGAAGTTAAATATTGCCATTAACATACCGCGTTCACCCACACTCCATTTTATTGGATAATTTCCATATTTTTTTCGTTTCTGCTGTCTGTACACGACGCGCCGTCTCGGACGCACGCTATTTCTAGCCACGCCCGCCCAGCCAAGTTTATTGACACGGCCCAACGCTCACTCTACTCTATAGCCGGATTTTACTACTTCAGTACTTCACACACTTCACACTTTTCATATTTCACAATATTTACTCGGTGTAGTGTCCAAGATGGCGGTGAATTGACGCTCGGGGCCCATCCCTATATCTTAATTTAAAGCCCTTATTGAAAGCATAGTACACACCCTCAGAATGTAAGGAGCTTAACTCAAAAATTTGCGAAAATGATAGACAGACCACATGTACAATTTTTTTAACACTTATCGACAATGCACAACCTAAACTATACTTTAAAAATATAAAATACATTGAATTTAAAACTGGTAAAATAATTACCGTCTCAGTTATAAATTAAATCTAGCCGATTACGATTTCCAAAAAAAATGTTTTTGGGGACCCTATCGTTCTGAGGGTGCGATACCACTTACTTGCGGTACCGAAGGGGTAGGCAGAGGTATTCTTATACCCCGAAGACGATTAAGTGCCAGCGAGATGGTAAGTCTGTCACCGTCTCGGACACTATACATACGTCTTTGATTACTATGTTTTCCTTCACCGTGAAAGCATAGATATACAATTATACATTGTTTTATAAAACAGATTATGGTTATACTTTATAATTTTAGAGTTTACTGGGGAGTGGAGTTATGGATAACCTTACAGAAGATCGCTGGTAAATTGCACCTTAAAGTATCCTTGAGTTCTGCTCGCTATCCTTGCGGGGACGACAAGGATAGGAGTCGCTATAATACCTAGATATTGTCATTTGCTGGAACTGCGATTACTTTCTATAAAAGTTTGCTTGATTGATACTCTTCATATAGCAAGGCTTTATTCATGATTAAGCTCGTATTGGTTATCATTTTTTGTCATATGATTTGATTGACCTCACTAGTCTAGCACGTGACACAGTCAGACTTGTAAGATTCAAAAGGTCCCATTTCTATCTTCAAATGCAACAATTATATTTTTATTATGAATTGTAAATTTGACATCCTTAGTCATGAGAGCCTGACAGTTGGTTTAACCAAGATTACCGATTTTCATCGTTAAAGTGGTTGCGAAAGTCAGATGGCAGTCGCTTCATTTAAAAATCAGGTGATCAGCCACATCGGATTGAATTAGTGCCGACCCCAACAATGTATGGGGTGAAGGCATGGAGAAGATGGTGATAAATATTCCTTTTTTATTTTATGACGATGAGATTGGAAAATACACGTGGTTAAAACAGGTAACCATGAAGCGTAGTTTCAATTTAGTTGTCGATTGTACCGCGCGTGCCAGACGGCAGATGCTCTCGCAGCTGCGTCGCGCAACGGTGCCTCTGCGAATGCTGTTTACCAGTTTGTTCCTGGTTTTTATATTAAGTCTATGCCGTTTGTCGATCTGTCTGATAGCCTTTGTGTTATATCATATCTAGAGACGGTGACTTTTAAAATTTATTATGTGTTATTTGGTCTTTAAGGGGTGTATTTCGCTTGTTCGCTGTAGAGCATGGAATAGTGTAGACATGAGATAGATTGTTTTAATTTAGATCTTCATGTTTGGACTCCTTTGCCTTTCCTTCTCCTTAGATGTTCGAAGTATTGCGAGTGCAATGTAGGACAGTCAATCAGATCTAGGCTCTGACGGAGGCCGTGATCGCATTCCGGTTTCCCTAAATCATAACACAAAAATAATGGTATTATTCCATTAATCTACAAAGTTTTAATAAAATCTGGTCGATTATAGTGGGTTAAAATCGCGCCCAAAAGAATCGGTTACAAACATACAAGTGAAGCTAATATTAAGCGTGTAATAAAAATAATAGACCAGAATGTTTGCTCTCCATATTTTTGCAAGGGACTATGCTCAGTTTTTCAGGTCCTTATAATTTTCATTGTGTTTGATAAGATCAGCCGCGTCATTCACTAAGGTTTCTCAGCGTCGAACTCAACGACGAGCGATGGTTTCAATCATAGGAAATTGATACATAATAACATTGAGGATAAGGTTCAATTGCGACGAGTGCGACGCTTAGAAACCTTAGTGAATAACGTGGCTGATCACATCACACAGTTTAATAAATAAATGTGTCTTTTTTTTACTGAAGACTTTCCTTTGAGAGTTATCAAGCTTCGTTTCTGTTCAGGATCATGTAAAGTAATGTTGTGTAAAACGACAGCGTCTGAAGATGGTGAAAGCGATATATTGACTGTGAAGGATTGAAAATCTGTACAGAATGAAGGTGTGCGTTTACAAAAAAAATCTTGCAATTGTTACTAAGCTATTTAATAAAATCGTTCAGATTTGGAATATGTTTGAATTTTCTTGCTAGATATTGTGGATTCGTTTCGTAAAAAAATTATATATAAGAACAGTCACTTTAAATTACTATGGATAAGTACGGACTTAATATGGATAATATTAATATAAATAGTGACAAGGATTAGAAATAATATAATCCATTAGACAGAAAACTAGCTTTGAAATTCTTTTTCCACGATTTATTTAGAAATTTAGCGTACTCCAACGCTGGTCGTAAGGATATAAACTGTTCCAATAATACGATTTTAACGTGTTTGAAGGGCGACAAAATGTGTATAGCATTAGCGTTTCTTGAATTGTGTTGATACTTTTTCATAAAAATGAAGAAATATAGGATTTTAAAACCTCGCTAATATGCAACATATTTCGTTAACGTCTCTTAACATATATACGAAATGTGTGCATTGGAATCGTGGGCTTATATATGGGCTTATATTACTTAAGTTATTTATTTTGTAATTTTAAAATGTATAATATTTTTGTAAAGAGTAATTACTGAGTTTCTTGCCAGGTTCTCAGTAAAGGCAACCTCCCGAACCTGGCGGTAGCATGTATAATCCTGTACAATTATGTCTTTCTGACGATTTGAAAGTAAAAAGACTAATCGAATAAAGATATTTTTGACTTTGACTTTATACTAGGGGTATTGGTAACTACTGTGAAGTACAGTTAACGAATTCGTAGTCGCGTGCGCAGCCGAGGGGCGTGTCTACACCTGCGTCAACGCGGCTGCGTGTGGATTCCAGCTGTGTATCGCTCAGGTACAAAAATACATTACACAATTCCTTGTGTTTTGACTAATTTGCTATCATTTTGATGCATTTGAAGTTGGGAATTTATTGGTCATTAGAATTTTTTCCGTGAATTTATATTAACTAGCTGTGCTCCGCGGTTTTACCCAAGTAAAGCTAATTTCATGGGTGTCCCTCGGAGCCCTATTTTTTTAAAATAAAAGTAACAAGAGCCGTGGTGGCCTTGAGGTTTGAGCAGTCGCCTGCTACGCAACCGACGTAAGTTAGAATCCCAGCGGGGCCTGTACCAATGAGTTTTTCTAAAAGAACAGTGATTTCACACCACGTGCTTTACGGTGAAGGAAAAAATTGTGAGGGAACCTGCATATTTCTGAGAAGTAATTCAATGAAGTATGTAAAGTATCTGAGACGGCGATGGACTCACCATCTGTCATGTTGGCACTTAATCATCTTCGGTGAAGTGGGTGTTGTGATTACACCTCTACCCCTTCGGGGAATACAGGCGTGAGCATATGTATGTATGTTTGTAAGTAGCTTAAGCTACTTCTTGTAATATTACCTACCCACCAGTGAAAGTCCCGTTAAAATCGGTCCAACCGTTTCGGTGATTAGCTGGAACAAACAGACAGACAGAGAAAGAAATATTGTTGAAAAGTGGGTGTAGTACCACCTTTGCCAACTTCTTAGGGAACTTTTCTGGAAAGGAATTTACAATAGTGTTTGGCACTTAATCTTGGAATTTCCAAAGTACAAGCTTCCCTTTCTTTGGGATTAGAAATGTGTGAAATACCAGCCCAGCTTAACGAGTAGCTGCATTTAAAGTAACTACAATATTTCTGAAAGCCGTAGTGGCGTTGGGGCTTGAGCAATCGCCTGCTATAGGCGACGCGAGTTCGAATCCCAGGTGGGCCTGTACCAATTAGCTTTTCTAAAAACTTATGTGTAGTGATTTCGAACGATATGCTTTAAGTTGAAGTATAACATCGTGAGGAAACCTGCATATGTCTGCAGTAATTCCAAGTCATAGTGCCTGATACGGCGGTAGACTCACCCACCATCTGTCGCGTTGGCACTTAATCTTCGGTGAAAAGTGAGTGATTTTACAACACCTCTGGCTACCCTTCGGGGAATATGTATGTACTATATTTCGGCAAAACTAGATTTAATTAACGGAGTACATTTAAGCGAGCTAACTAACACAATTAGCAGTACAAACCGGTGCGAAGCGGTTTTTGCCAGACCCATTGTCTCGGCGACGAAGCGTCTGTTCCCACGGCCGTAACATACATACATACACATAATATAATATTATCTATATGTTAATTTGACCTCCTGATAAACTTACTTCAGACTGACATGTATGTTCACGCCTTAGAAGTATTACTTCACGGAAGGTCGGTATATTAGTTGGGTGCCAACGTAACATATTACTCACGTCCTTACGTTGGATTACTTCTCAGACATTTGATAATGATTTATTCATTTATATATATATTATATTATATAAATAACATTGAAGTATCTTCTTTTCCCACAATGCATATTTTAATTTTGTTAAAAAAAGTAATATAAAAATAACAAAAATTGTACAAAAAATCTTTGTCTGTCAAATTCTTTAATTAATGTTTTTATTAAATATTCTATTAAAATAGATCCACAAATATCTGGATCGACTTAAATAGAACTTTCACAGACAGATAGGTGATGTTACAAGTTGTTAGCTAGCTATAATTAAAAAAAAAGTTTTACGTAATAAAGTGACAATTCAATTAAATTAAAAAACGCGGGTGGTGCCGCGAGGCACAGCTACTTTAGATGAAACACAAACAGCAAGATAGTTCCTCTAAACAGTTGTATGTACGAGTATATTCCTCCAGCCCACATGCAGCCACAAACAAACTTCAATAGTAATTCTTTTAACTGTGTATTTCTGTAGCAATGCCAATAGTAATTAGTTGGTAGGTAGGTCAAGGTGACTGAACAGTGGTGCCAAAACCACTACGATTGGAATCACCAATCTTTCTCTTGTGAAGAACAACAAAAGAAAACTCTTTTGAGTTAAGTTATAAAACTACAAAAACAATATATTTATACAGATGACGGCGCAGCGGAAATCGTCCACCAAAAACTAATCCGTCGCTATGATTTGATATTCCCGAACGAAACAGAGTTGTCACTCTGACGTAACGCCGAGCACTGGAAGGGCGGCCATCTTATTTTTCCTAGCTGTCATTCGATCGATTGAGTCAGTTGAGCGCGCACGCATCCTAGTGTTCGGCGGACGCCATAGTTTCAATCGGGAATCGTTTAATTAATCCCTTGTAATTTTATAATTGTAATAGTGTTAAAATTAATCATTAGAACAGAGTTATCGTGTTGTAATCGTATTTCATTTTAATACTACCTCCTCGCCCGATAATCCACGCCATATTGTACCGTTGATTATAGTATAGGAAAATGGAAAGTCAAGCTGAGAGGAGCGAAGTCCCTTTATCAGAAGTGGGATGTGAAGGGCTAAATCAATCTGAGGAGATTATCAGTGAAGGTACGCAAAAATCTAGTGTAAGTGACGTGCCTGAGACAGTTAACCTACTTACCGGAATGGAATCTATTTTTACTCGCCTACTGGCAGCCACGCAAACTACCCCCGTGCAACATAGTCCGACGCAGCTTATAGAATTCAACCCGGACGACCCAGAGGCTGACATTGAAGGTTGGTGTAAAATCACAGAAATAATAGTAACAAGCCGAAAATTAAGTGGCTCTGACCTACTTCTAGCTTTGATCCATTCGCTTAAAGGACGCGCCACGTCCTGTCTTACTAAATTGCATATGCCAGACATAAAATGGCCACAAGTTAAACAACTTCTACTTGCTAAATTCGCGAAGCCTATGCTCATTCAAGACTACTTCGATAATATAATGAGATTTCAAATTGGAACCCATGAATCAGCGTCGGAAGCCGCTTTACGTTTATGGAACCTCGTGGAACGCATACCGAAGGTGGAAATGCCCGAAGATGTGATTGCGGGGTTTGTCATATCCGTTCTCTGTCAACGTGATGCCGCAATCAGGAGAGAACTAAACATGTACACTATAGCAACCCGAGCACAGTTATGTCGAGTTTTGAGTGGAATTTCCATTAAAAGGCGATATGAGGATACCGATGGAGGCGAGACCCCTGCTAAGAAGAGCCGCGTCATGCCGGATGTCAGATTTAACGGATCTTGTCGATATTGCGGTAACCGAGGCCACAAACTGGAAGAGTGTCGCAAGCGTCGTGAAAACCTGACTAGGTCTACACCAGCAGAGCGGGAGAAGACCATTACGTGTTTTGCCTGTGGAAAAATAGGACACCTGAGCCCCAACTGCCCCGAGAGGAAGACTGGAATCGAACAACTATCCAAAAAGGAGGTTCACGTGTGTACACGCAGAGTGACGAGAGGTACACTATCGACTGTATCTGGTAAGACCATTCCATTTTTATTTGACAGCGGTTCGGCTTGCTCACTAATTAAAAGTTGCTTGATTGACCAAGTCCCTGGCACTGTGCGCAATGAATCAGTACACTTAACTGGTATTGGTGGAGAAAATATTGAATGCAAGACTCAAATCCTTAGTTCAGTTCAAATACAGGGCATACCCCTATCAGTTCTATTTCACGTGGTTTCCGATAGCGTCATACCAGAATCAATTATTATCGGTATGGAAATATTGGACCAGGGTATTCACATTGAAATTAACAGTGATATGCTGAAGTTCTCCGTCCGTAAAAGTATTAACACGTGCGAGACTAATAACACGTTAAATTTTAGCCGAATTGACACTGATTTAACGGGAGCGGACAGGGAGGCGTTGATAGCGGTACTGCGTAAGTACACTGACTTCTTCATTGACGGAATTCCTACGCGACGAGTGAACACGGGTGAGTTAAAAATTGACCTTATTGATCAGCATAAAACTGTCCAACGACGCCCGTATAGACTCTCGCCTACAGAAAAGATAATTGTTCGAGAAAAAGTTCGTTCACTGCTAGATGCTGGAGTTATACGTGAGAGCTCTTCCCCGTTCGCGAGCCCCATCCTCCTTGTAAAGAAGAAGGACGGCTCGGATAGGATGTGCGTCGACTATAGGGAACTGAACTCAAATACGCGACCCGAACACTACCCTCTCCCTAGGATAGATGAACAGGTGGATCGTCTCAATGGAGCTAATTTCTTTTCTTCACTGGATATGGCTTCAGGGTACCATCAAATAAATGTAGCACCTGACTCCATTGAGCGAACCGCCTTCGTTACACCGGAAGGGCAATATGAATATCTTGCTATGCCGTTTGGTTTACGCAACGCCGCGTCGGTTTATCAGCGTTGCATAAATAGAGCATTAAAGTCACTCAAAGATACAGTAGCCCTGGCCTACATGGACGACGTGCTTTGCTATTCGTCAGATATCGCCGGAGGCTTACAACGCCTAGATGCCGTACTGAACGCGCTGGTTGGCGCTGGTTTCTCCTTTAACATAGCTAAATGTAAATTCATGAAAACCGAAGTAAATTATTTAGGGTACGTCATAAGATCCGGTGAAGTCAGACCTAATCCTGGGAAAATTCAGGCTCTAGTAGAAGCTCCCATCCCAGCAACGGCCACCCAAGTGAGACAGTTCTTGGGACTGGCTTCTTACTTCAGGCGCTTCATTCCGAACTTTTCTAGTGTCGCAGGTCCCTTATATCCACTAACTAAATTAAAAGGGCCCATCGCGTGGACACCAAAACATGCTGAGGCTCACGGGAAAATTTTAAGAGTTCTCACCTCGAAACCCGTTTTAACAATTTTTAACCCAGACATCCCAGTTGAATTACATACCGACGCCAGTTCCGAGGGGTATGGTGCTATTTTGATTCAAAAAGAAAACAACTTACCTCATGTCATTGCTTACTTTAGCCGTCGCACCACAGAAGTTGAATCGAGATACCACTCATACGAATTGGAAACCCTGGCTGTAGTCCGGGCCGTTGAAAACTTTCGCCACTATCTCTACGGCCAGCACTTCACCGTATATACTGACTGCAACTCTTTAAAAGCCTCTAAGGCCAAAACCGATTTGTCGCCGCGTGTCCACCGGTGGTGGGCATTCTTACAGGCATACGATTTTGACATTGTCTACAAAGAGGGTCGTAACATGGGACACGCTGACTATCTCTCAAGGAACCCAACTGCCACCTTAACTCTTACCGACAATGGTGATAGCTCAGCCTCTTCGACAGATCGTCAAAAACACGTGAATTTTGTAGAGCTCCACGACAGGTGGTTACAAGTTGAACAGCTTCGAGATCCCGAAATCCAAAACCTTGTTAGACAGCATGAAAATAGTGAATTGCCCGGGTCAATCGCTCACACTTATGACCTCCGAGAGGGCGTTCTTTATCGTAAAGTAGAACGAAATAAATCTAGTTATTGGCTACCGATAGTACCGCGATCTTTGATTTGGACACTTATTAGTCATGTACATAGTGAATTAAAACATCTAGGTTCTGAGAAGACCCTTGACAAGATTTACGAACAATACTGGTTCCCTCAGATGTCGAAAAGCGTACGAAAATTTATTGATTCATGTATTGTCTGTAAGGCTTCCAAGGGTCCGTCTGGAGCCCAGCAGATCAGGTTACACCCAATTCCTAAGGTAAGTGTCCCGTGGCACACTATCCATATTGATATCACGGGTAAATTAAGCGGGAAAAGTGATAGGAAAGAATATGCCTCGGTGATTATTGACGCCTTCACAAAATACGTCCTTCTTGAGTATACCCAATCCTTAGACGCAGCTTGTGCAGTAAAAGCGTTAAAAAGAGCAGTATCCCTATTTGGTTCTCCAAAACGAATAATAGCAGACCAGGGTAGGTGCTATATAAGCTCAGAGTTTAAGGAGTTCTGTTGCGAACATAACATCGAACTACATCTAATCGCAACTGGCTCATCTAGAGCGAATGGCCAAGTAGAAAGAGTTATGCGTACACTTAAGAGTCTTTTAACAATTATCGAAAATGACGCGAATAAAATCTGGCGAGATGAACTGGACGAGGTTCAACTAGCCCTTAACAGTACTAAATCTAGAGTCACAGGGTTTACCCCCACCGAATTAATGTTTGGTGTACGTGCACAATCTTTAGGGCTTTCTAAAATCTCGCCCAGTTCAGACCCGCCACTAAGGGCTGATCTAGATGCTATAAGGAATATCGCATCCGAAAACATTGCAAAGTCAGCAGAAGCACAAATTGAGAAATTTAATCAGGGTAAAGCTTCAGTCCGGTCCTTTTCACAGGGCGATTACGTTTTTATTAGGGGTAGTGAACGGAACCAAACAAAACTCGCTAGAAAATTTAAGGGTCCCTTTGTGATAGTTAAAGTGCTGGACAATGACCGGTACGAACTAAAGAGCATTAATAGATCAAACCGTATCTATAAGTACTCACACGAAAACTTGCGCGCAGTTCCTAGAGGCTTTGAGGGTCTAGTAGACATATCTTCTTCGTTAATAAATGATGACGGGGATGATGAGGCCGAGACGGCGTCTAATGAGAATGAAATTGGTCAGGTAGATTCATCCGATAGCGAAACAATATCAGTTGAGAGTGAAAATACGTTAACCGCCTCTTCTGACACCCTCTCTATAGCTTCCGACAATGACTTCCATGTGCGCCGTTACCAAGCGGAAGTACATAGGAGTAAGTGACATTCTATTTCAAATCTCATTCAGATTACCAAACTGTTCAGGTCGCCTGAAGGCATATCGACTTAGCTCTCCGCGCCCGCGCTATAGTTTCGTAGCTGGACAGGTGGGCCAAGCACGCCCCATCCACGTTACATTATTTCAGAGTTGGTCGATAGGGGCCTGGTATGCCCGGGCCGTAGATTGGTTGCTAGATGAAAGGGCCCCGTACGCCCGATCTACGCGACAAATGTTCACGCTCATAGCTGGACGCAGTGTGTCTGAATAAGGGGACGAAAGGGCCCAGTACGCCCGGTCCAAAGTGTGAATTACTGACATCGATAGGACGAAGGGGCCCAGTATGCCCGGTCCATATCACTTATCACTAACAAAAGACCGTAGGGGCCTCGGACGCCCGTCAGTCTTTAGCATGCAACACATTCGCCCATCACTAGTCTGTCAGGTATGCCCGAGCAGTCACTAATTAATAACACCTATTCCACAGGTCCTGATGAATGAACATTGGACCACATAACCAACGCGCGAGGACGCGCGACTGTCAGGGGTGGCCGTGACGGCGCAGCGGAAATCGTCCACCAAAAACTAATCCGTCGCTATGATTTGATATTCCCGAACGAAACAGAGTTGTCACTCTGACGTAACGCCGAGCACTGGAAGGGCGGCCATCTTATTTTTCCTAGCTGTCATTCGATCGATTGAGTCAGTTGAGCGCGCACGCATCCTAGTGTTCGGCGGACGCCATAGTTTCAATCGGGAATCGTTTAATTAATCCCTTGTAATTTTATAATTGTAATAGTGTTAAAATTAATCATTAGAACAGAGTTATCGTGTTGTAATCGTATTTCATTTTAATACTACCTCCTCGCCCGATAATCCACGCCATATTGTACCGTTGATTATAGTATAGGAAAATGGAAAGTCAAGCTGAGAGGAGCGAAGTCCCTTTACAGATAAATAAAACTGTTTGTAATTACAAATTAACAGCTTCTCACTTAATGTATAGGAATGTATATACGGCACTAAAAAAAACCTATGGTTTAATTTTAACGGGACTCTCATTGGCAGATAGCTTTTTTTATTGACGAGGGCGAATCCTTTAAAGGGTCCCCGATGGCCCTGGAAGAGGCAGGTTTTTACCGTGGCCATCCTCCGTGCTTAGGGAGGACTCCGGGTACTCTGATAGATCGCGCCGCCTCCACACTTTGCCGGGGCACATCCCTGGGGCAGCTGTATCACCGCCCCTGGAGACCTCGCTGAGAAAGCGCGAGCCACAACGCGCTGTCACCTTCCCGGGCCCGCGGCTCGGTGGTCAAAGCTCCCACACTACGACAGGTAGAGGATACCATAGCCAGATTCTTAGACCCTGGTTATTAGGTGAGATAGATATGTCAACGTGACAGATGGCGAGTCTATCGTAGTCTCAGGCATATGCAAGTTCTTCGAGGTGTGCTCCTATACCTACCGTAAAGCTAGTGGTGTATAATCCCTGCACTGTTTTTAAGAAATCTCATTGGTGCTGACCGCTGGGATTCGAACTTACTTGCGTAGTAGGCGACAATTCAACCATTCGACCATCACGGCTGTATGATGCATGTATGAATGAATATGAAATAAGCTTAAATAGCAATATTGAGACGATTAGACGGACACGCGAGAATGTTTACAGTCTAGACCCACGGCAGACAGGAAGCCACCGTCGCTTAACACTTGATACCATCGTCATAGTACACCATCGTATGCAGTACGTAGTTGAAAATATGTACATGTTTATGCATCTATACAGATAAATAAAATTTAAGTGTCTGTTTGTACTGCACAGCTAGTTATAGAAATAATTCATAAAGAAAAAAGGAACATTTTATGAATTTTTCGACTGATTATTCACCTGGAAATAAATTCGTCGGATGCGGCCCTTGAATTTATTTCTTGGTAAATAAAACTGATTAGATATATATGTAATACATTTATATTACAAAATAATATTAGTACAGTTCAAATTTTATTTCGAACTTTGGGTACTGTTTCTTGGTACTGCATAGTGCTAGCAGACACTTGATACGAATTCTTTAGATAAGTTTAAGTTTCGGAGATATTGATGTGTCAGAGGTTTATTGAACGTTTGAAATTGTACATAGATAAATAATTTGAAGAATAAACCATTTTCATCAAAGTTCGTCGACCTCGCCTTTAATGCCTATCATAAACTTACCTCACTGAAGCCTGATTAGAGACGAGCGTAATTCGCTTTTAACGGCCCAAGGGACGTCGACCGACGTATATGTGTTTGTTTTACCCCAATTGTGTAAATCTTTACACGTTCAGTAACGACCGGAGATAATAGCACTTCCTTTTGATGATCACGACTCGTTTAACAATTGTTTTTACTCTTTGAAAAAGTACGGATGTGTTCACTTTTAATTAGCACCTTAAGTATTTAGTATTTAGGTTTTAATTAAGGTGGAACAAGTCGCGATTAATAATTTATTTATTTAAAAACTTTATGCACAAAGTACACAGGTGGACTTAATGCTAAAGCATTTTGTGCCAGTCAACCTTGCAATACATGACAAACATAGAAGCGGGTGTGATATATCATTAGGAACAAATAACGTTAAAAACTGATTATATACTTAAAAACTAAACTAGTCTAACAAACACACATATGACAGAGAATATGAATAAATATAAATATATAAACAAATTATAGATAGAACAAATAAATATGTAAAAATAAAAACAATACAATATATAAGTATTTTATAAATCTAATATATAAAATTCTCGTGTCACAGTTTTCGTTGCCATGCTCCTCTGAAACGGCTTGACCGATTTTGATGAAATTTTTTGTGCTTATCCGGTATCTATGAGAATCGGCCAACATCTATTTTTCATCCCCCTAAATGTTAGGGGTTGTCCACCCCAAAAAAATATATTGCAATACAACGTTTGCCGGGCACAGCTAGTATATATATAGATAACACAATACATAAATATAGACCAAAATTTAGTTGGAAATTCTATTGTAGTGCTCTTTCACAATACTTAAAATAGACTTGGAAGGACTTTTCCTTATTTTTGGTGGAAATTGATTCCATAGACGCTGAATTATCCTAATTCATATCCCTACCCGCAAAGAGGACTCGATGGAACGTCTGATAGTGCAGGGCATGGATGGCAAGAGACCACGAGGACGATCCCCGACTAGTCAGACCTCATAAAGTCCACACACTCCACCATGACCGAATCCCCTCGCCACGCTTGCAATGGAAGCGACTGGAGGTGTATTGCTATAGCTGCCACTCAATAGTATAGACCTCATATAACCTCGACCACTCTGGCAAGAGTGTCCGACTGAGAAGAAGAATATTTCTCGCTGATGATGTAGCTATCCATTGCTGAAAGAATTTTCCAAATCGATCCAGTATTTTTTGAGACAATTCGTTACAAATATACTTGCATACAAATCTTTCTTGTCTATAATATTATTGCAATTGCAAATAATTTATGTATAAAATTATGATAACTAAGTTTTTCATCATCATCCTCCTGCCCTTTTCCCATGTTATTTGTGGTCGGCGCAATGTGTTCTTCTCTTCCATTTCTCTCTATCAGCCGTCATATCTGTATTCACTCCCATTCTAGCTAAATCACCTTGCACACAATCCATCCATCGTTTCTTAGATCTTCCCTTCCCCTTGTAACCATCCACACTGATATTGAAAACTTTTTTGGCAAGAGTATGCTCATCCCTCCGCATAACATGTCCATATCACGACAAATGTTTATTCTTCAACTTGTCAGTCAGTGGTGCTACTTTCAGACTTCCTCTTATATACTCATTCCTTACCTTGTCCAATCTCGTTATGCCACACATCCATCTCAACATCCGCAATTATAACTAAGTTTTTATAGTAATATTTCTCCGTTATGTTTTTATTGTATTTTTCACTGCCGGTTGTGTCTATAAAGCAATGGTTAGTCGTTGAAAATATTTTATACCAACACTAAAAATGAGATGTTCCTTTTATGTATTTGTATGTTTCTATCAAATATATGCTGAGGAATTGATTGATCGTAACGTTTTTACAACACGATCAATCTCAAATATCTTTCATAAAGTAGTAAAATCGATTCAACCTCCTGATTTACGAGTAATATATGGTTGCCGTGTGTTGTGAATTATGAGTTACCAATGGTATAAGATTTATTGCCAACGAACGTCTGTTAATGTAATTGAGATAAGTAATCGAAACATTAGTCCTACAGAAATCATCGTAGCATCGCTCGAGGCAAATCAAACGCATACAAATTATATACTTACTTGCATATTTAACACGACTCAAGTGGATATTTCGGTATGGTGACTTGTCAACATATTGATATACATACATACATATGCTCATGACTGTATTCCCCGAAAGGGTAGGCAGATATGTTGTAATAACAACACCCACTTTTTACCGAAGATGATTAAATGCCACGTGACAGATGGTGAGTCCATCGCCATCTCAGGCACTATACGTCTTTAAATTACTTCTCTGACATCCTTCACTGTACCTATATTTATATATTTAAATTATAAATAAATTAATAATATATATAGTCATCATCACCCTGGCCTTATCCCATACATTGTTGGGGTCGGCACTTGATTCAACCCGATGTGGCTGATCACCTGATTTTTGTACGAAGCGACTGCCATCTGACCTTCGCAACCCCTTAAACGAGGAAAATCTGTGAACTGGGTTAAACCAGCTGTCAGCCTATTTTGGCCTCCGACCGACCTGTAACGATTGTCAAAGATGATAAATTGGCAACCGGGACCGACAGCTTTACGTGCTCTCCGAGGCACGGAGGAAACTCGGGCGGTCACCCGTCCAATTACTGGCTAGGGCTAGTGTTGCTTGACTTCGTTGATCGTATGATATGCGCAATAGCAACTGTGCCACGAGCTCCTCTTTATTATAAATTATATATATTAATATGAAATATGAATTAGAAAAAAATTTGGTCAAAACATATGAGGTCACATTTTTTTACTGCTAGGGTTTTAGTAAAAAAGGGTGCAAGGTTATTTTTTATTGTAATTCCTAGAATCCAGTCAGTAAATGGTAGATTAGACGTTAGTGATTCACTCGGCACCTTCATCTTACTTCTCGTATGACTCGGTTGGAAGTCTCAGATTCATTCTATGACTGATTGACACAATTGACGAGATTCCTAGAATACGAACGGTGTGTAAGATCAAAGTCAAAGTCAAAAATATCTTTATTCGATTAGACTTTTTACAAAGTACTTTGAAATCGTCAGTATGACGTAATTATACAGGATTATACATGCTACCGCCAGGTTCGGAAGGTTGCTTTTACCGAGAAGACCCTGGCAAGAAACTCAGTAATTACTCTTTTCAAAAATATTATACTCTTAAGAAACATAAGCTCATGGACACAGTTCCAATGTACAAATGACGATAAAAATTAACATAACTAAAATCTAGTAGATCTACTTATAACTAAATGCGTAGCTTGAGATGACCAGCCCCCACAAGCAGCACCTGTTCACAGGTATGACGTGAACGCCAGCCATTGACCTCCTCAACCATCATAGAGTGGACAACCCGTCATCCAGACGCCGCCGCAAGCAAAGGCATTTTAGTGATAATTTTAATACTATCAGTTCCCCCGTGGTTTTAACCACGTAGAATATTGATAATATAGCAAATATTTGTTATTTTGATTTATAAAAAAAAATTGTATCGGAAGTGTAAGTCTCATTAAAATCGGTCCGGCCGTTTCAGAGAGCCGGAACAGATGGATATATGATATAATAAAGAAAAAATACCTTTTCACGCATCTCCGTATATACTAACTTTCATATGAATTCAATGAAGAGCTGCTGAAGAAAGCAATACTGGGGTTATATGTACTGGACTAAAATCGAGCCCATCTCTATTTAATTTCATATGAAAAACAGAGACAACATTATTTTTTCCCTCGAAATAGGCCTTAATATAAATATACCGTAGAATAAAAGTCAAAATAGTCCAACTTTCAACCTCCAGTTTCGGAGGCAAGGTTAACGTATGCTGGAAAATAGCAACGAATAAAATCGTGTTTTTCCTCTGTCAGTCCAATAGATGTGTAATTGTCAAACAATTTGAATTCGTAAACCCAAAGGAATTCGAGAAAGTGATTCTTCCGTGATTCATACAACAATGTTTATTAATTAAATCGGAACCATTAGCTGTTTTATCAACACAAACGAACCGTCAAAATCAATTATTATTAGTTTTTAAACAGACAGACAGCTCTTTAAAAAAAAGTATTTCAAATGTAAACAAAACGAGCTGTAATAATTAACTCATATTAAGCAAACAAATGTCTTACAAATAAAATTTACCTTTAAATTGTATAGTGAGGAGAAAATTATATCGATGTTCATTATTAAGTAAGTCGATAGTTTCTAAGAATACAAATATACTATTAGAAAAAAAAAACAATTTACATTTTTTTTTAATAGGATCAGAATGCAAGTTTTAAGTGACACTGCAGTGCAGCAGGCCTTCCTAAGGTCCACGCGAGGGTAGGCAGACGTGTCATAGTGACTGATGCTCATGTTCGTTACCATTTCTGGCACCAAACAAACGACTTTGAAAATTCTCTCATACTTGATTGTAAGCTTTATGATGTTGTTAAAAAAATCTTTAAGGTTACAGGCCGGTGAGAATAGAATTTGCGTTGCAGCGTAAAAAACTTATGTACAGTGATTTCGTACCACGTGCTTTACGGTGAAGGAAAACATCGTGAGGAAACCTGCATATTTCTGAGAAGTAATTCAATGACGTATGTGAAGTGTCTGAGACGGCGATGGACTCACCATCTGTCACGTTGGCACTTAATCATCTTCGGTGAAAATTGGGTGTTGTGATTACAACACCTCTGCCTACCCCTTTGGGGAATACAGGCGTGAGCATATGCCACTAAGGCTCTTTGGTTGAAACAACATCCACTTCTCAGGCAGGATCGTATAGTGTAAAATGCCCCGACACCACCCGCATTTCACTGGAGTTGATTAAGTGCCAACGTGATAAAGGTAAGTCCATTGTCATCTCAGGCACTATACATATGTCTTTGAATTACTTCTTAGACGGTGTGAAATCACTGCACAAAAGTTTTTAGAAAAACTCATTGGTACAGGCCCCGCTGAGATTCGAACTTGCGTCGCTTGCGAAGCGACCACAAAGGATACTAGCATTGAGTTAATTGAACTCACGAGTGAACATGATAAAGTTACAGTGAAGTAGACATAAAAAGCTCATAGCAAACTTATGATAGCGTTTATAAATACTTAGCTACTCGTTATCCGTAATAAAAGCCGTCGCGCACGAACGTTCAAATCCATTTTTTATTCTGTGGCAGATGTCGATATTGCGTCACACGGACAGGTGTAGCGTTACACCGCTTAGGGCGTTCGTACACTCGCGATTGATGCTAGTGATCTCATCATCACCCTGGCCTTATCCCATACATTGTTGGGGTCGGCACTTGATCCAACCTGATGTGGCTGATCACCTGATTTTTATACGAAGCCATCTCACCTTTGCAACCCCTTTAACGAGGAAAATCTCTGATTTGGGTTAAACCAGTTGTCAGACTGTTGATTGTCAAAGATGATAAATTGGCAACCGGGACCGACGGCTTAACGTGCTCTCCGAGGCACGGAGGGAACTCGGGCGGTCAGCCATCCAATTACTGGGTAGGCTTAGGGTCGCTTAACTTTGCTGATCGAATGATATGCGCAATAGCAACTGTGCCACGAGCTCCTCAAGTGATCTGCAAGTTCCAAATTCAAACCCATTAACCTATGGATTTTAGCCTGTTGGAACGATTTGAATTTCTTGACAGAAAAACCCAATATCTAATTTTGACCCGAACTGGGAATTGAACCCGGGACCTAGTGATTGGCAGGCGAACTTACTAAAGGCCAACGAGGCAGTTGAGTTTAAACGATTATCATAATATTAAGGCGATTGCGTATTTACTGCATTTTGTATGGGTACGTAAATACACCACGGCGAGTGTTGGGAGTTTTACATCCCCATACAAAATGAGGAAAATACGCAGTCGATATAGTCAACGTTAAAACACCAATACTTAAGGTACTGAACCAATAAGTTCGTAAAACGTAAGACTAGTTAAGCCACCCCAAGAGCTTAATGGTCAAACATTGCAAGAAGATTTGCATGAAATGGCTGAGGCGTTTGTTTATGAATTTGTATTACAATTCTGTTAAATAAACTCTCATCAGCTATTGTCCACGGTCGCATGGTCTATTATAAGGAACTTTAATATAATTATTCCAGTCTGATGTGGTCTTTTTTTTGTACTCTGTCTGAAATGATTTTCAGACCCAGTGATCTGGGTAATTCAAACACTTTTTATTCAAATATCTCTGGATTAGATGTACTGTCAGTTACCTTGTCAAGTTTAAATTTGGAGAATTTTTTTTTTCATATAAAGTTGACTATAACTTATTAACATTCAAAATAAAATTAGCAAAAAATATTGTGTTCGAGCTTAGTTTATTTTTTCAAAAAAGAAATAGGTGATAGGGATTTTAAATTTGAAAATTATAAGATTTTTTTTTATATTATCGTATTGTGGCGCGTGTTTGAACTTCGAACATCGTTTCTTGTCTGTGAGCGTCGTCTCGCCGGTTGTTGTGACTGTATGTCAGTGTTTTTTCGCACCGGAAACCATCGACCATGAGCCGGCGAACCAACCACTGGCACTAATTAGTCAGTGGCGCTAGTGATTAATCATTCTGTGGGTAAACTATTCTCGAACGAATCAACCCTTGCTGCAATTAGGGCTGGGATCACATATCGATATTTAATTATCGCTTAAAAAAAATTGCAAATCATTAAGTTATTTTAATTTAATTTTTTTTAATGTGCTTGATTATCATAAATAAATAATTATTAATTAAAAAGGTGGTTCTTATGAGGCTTATAGAAACAAAGATTAGGTCGTAAATGAAGAGACAATGTGTAAAAAAAACATAAAAAATAAATTCACAGATAATATATTGTTTCCGCCGACAAAAATATGATAAGGGACCTCGATTACTATTAGTTGTTGATCGTGTGCCAGGGTGTAGGCGGATGAAGCGTGGCGCAAGGGAATCCCATCTTGGAGTTTTCGTTCCTACTATTATTCATGAAGCGCTTTTTTGTAAACACAGTATTTTGTTACACATTTTTAAATGGAAATTACAAGGTCTTCCATCATTTTTACTGGACATAGCGTGAAGGCTCATTTGCTAAAATTATATAATTTTTAAAGTTCGAAACTCTTTAATTAATAATTTAAACAAAATATCGTGGGATAACAATGATATTATAATACTCGAATTATTTAAATAAATCTGGGCCGCGGCAAAGCCACTTGATAGAACACATTAAACAACTGTAGGATTTTATCACCGGCGTATGCAGGTCTCACGCGACTCGACTAAAATTTTATCCCATAAATATAATTTAACTCGTTAATATAAACAACATTTTAGGCGTATATCATAAAATTGTGTTAAAAATGTTATGTTAACATAATCAAGTAGTTAAATCGCTTGTAACGTGGAGACATAAATGCCTTTTTTGTGGGTTTATTTTTTACAATATAATTAAGTGTAAAAATCTATTGTTTCAGGTCATTCTCAAAGTCAAGGAGCACCGAGTTAGGTCATATTTTTAATGTTTTCTAGTTTGTTATATTAACAAAAGGTGCTAAGTCAGGAGTAATGGAGCGTGTTATACTGGGAGTGTAGCATATATTTCAAAGAAGTTGCTTAAAGTTTAACTCAACAAAAAGTTTTGATATACATGCTTAATATAATTTCTTAATTAGTACTTAATTTTGGATTCATAACCAATTACGCCTCACGTTATATTTAATGACACGTAACGTGCATTTATTTATCGTGAACATACTTTACATAGCAATATATCTTAGTCTGCATAATGATATAAAGAAATTGTACAGAAGATTTACTGTATTATTTAAGTTATTATAATATCTATATATAATAAGAATAATTCTAGAAAAAATATAAACTGCTAAATAAAATTGAAGCGTCTGCTTGTAATTCCAAATTACCAGCTATACTCTAAATGCATATAAAAATTAAACAGTAACTAAATACAATAAAAAACCTTTTTTTTCTTCTGTCTGACTTTCTATTTGTTCCGGCTAATCTCAGAAACGGCTTGACCGATTTTAACGGGACTCTCGTGGACAAATAGCTGATGTTACAAGGAGTAACTTACGTAACAAGTGCTCGTTTTATCTTATTTTTTAAATTAGGGTTACTACGCGGACCTCTGAACTTCAATTTTATTTTGTACTAGCTGTGTACAAAAAAATTCAGCAAAGTATTCTTTATACGCTTTTACTCTCGATAGTACATGTTTCCATATATTTGTGACAATCACATTCAATCCGACAAATATTATTACCTATCCATGATAATACATTCGTTAGTTTTCGTGAATGAAATCGATAGTCGATGCAGCGGACCGTGGCCGGCACAGCACTTTTTGTGACTAAGGCATATCGCGTGCAAGTTAGGGACGCTAAGCGACTTGCAAAACAATTTACTTAAATACAATATCCATGGATTGTATTAAAATTAAAATGTAATATAACCTTTTTGTTTAGTACACACTTTAAGCCAAAGATAATACGTGACAGATGGTGAATCCATCTCTGACTCAGGTACTTAACACATACGTCTTTGAAACTATTCATGAAATGTATATTTCTGACAAACGGAGGTTTCTGCGTGATATTATTCTTCATTATAAAGCTCGTGGTGTGGCATTACTACACTATTTTTTTATGAAAATTAATTCGTGTTGACCTATACTAAAAATATGCTTACGCTATACCAGAAAGGTCCCAAAGGGGTATGCAGAGGTGTTGTAACAAGAACACCCAAATTTCACCGAATATGATTAAGTGCCAACGTGACAGATGGCGACTCTATCGCCGTCTGAGACACTATACATACGTGTTTGAATTACTTCTCAAAAATATGCAGGTTTCATCACGATGTTTTCCTTCACCTTAAAGCACGAGACTTATAAATATGATATTGCAACTAAACTTGGTGATAATAAAAGCTAAAAATATTATAATAATGTTGTTTTGTGCATAAATAGAGCTGTACATAATTTAATAGATAATTAAATAATAAATAATTCTTCCCCAACAGTTATGTTTGGTAAACTTTTTAATACATTAAGCACATAGAGTACCTTGGTATTTAATTAAGGAACATTATTAGGAGTGTAAATCCTGTTAATGTGGAAATCTGTTCCGTTATTTGAAATTTATTCATATCTATTTGTTCACAGGTTATTAATTTTAACAAGGCAAAAACCTCGGGTTCCAAAAAAGTTGAGAAGATCGCTATCATGACCATTGTAAGGAAGATGTACTGTAATGTCTTCATTCGTTTGTTTTTTGGTACAAATGTGCACCTGATTAATGTTCTCCAAATTAAAACAAAAAATAAGGGAAATATTCTTTTAACCGTGGTTTCGACCGCGTAGGCTTATATTTATGGTTGTATTGTTTCAGTGAACCCTAACTTAAAGAAAGTGTCTAAGTTACTCTTTGCAACATCAACTATCTATCAGTGAAATCGGTTCAGACGTTTCAGAGTTTACCTCCGAACAAACAGACAGACGGACAGAGCAAATGTTTCAAATTTGTTTTTTATGTATATACTTTCTACCTTTCTTTATTATGTATGTTCCTTAGGTATATAGATTCTTCTGTATATAGTATCCTATGACCTTCTCCTGGATTTAAGCTACCTCCTCATAAATTTTCATCCAAATCGGTTTAGCCGTTCTTGAGTTATAAATAGTGTAACTAACACGACTTTCTTTTATATATACATATAGTGAAATGACTGCATTCAAACATTTATTGCGCGAAGATAACCCCAAACTATGTCGTTGAGCCTCGGCGAGCACATTAAGCTCTCAGATGATTGCCAATATTTTACCAGTTACAACTTGTCAGGAGGAAATGTCGTGGTGGCCGTGGAGTTTGAGCATTCGCCTCGCAAGCGACGCAAGTTCGGATCCTAGTAGAGTACTGACATGAAACTGTGAAACGACAAATCTATAACGCCTGAACCGATTTCTACGTACTTTCATATATAGCTGTTACAAGAAGTAACATTAGGCTATGAAATTGAGTATAACTCACACAGATTCACATAAAGTTTTGTTTACTGTATAGCCGAGATCGTAACAAAACGCAGAATACACAAAAACTGGTAATCTCTGAAGATCCTGCTGCGTTTAGCGGCTTGTCCTTGGCGCTGACAAAAACTATACAATACCAATTCAACTGTTATACAGTAAAATATTATGTACTAAGTAAAATTTCAATTCATTTGTTGAACAGGATTTGCAATTATTATAAAATTTAGTCATCACTTAGGTACTCGACGGCCCCTGGTTACGCACGGGAAAATTGGATAATTCCAATTTTTTTTTCAGATCCTTTGATGCTAACAAACGTCACGTGACTTCACAAGCGTAGTTCCCGTTCCCGTGGGAGTACGGAGATAAAATATAGTCTATGTTAATCTCTGATAATGTAGCATTGACATAGTGAAAGAATTTGTTAAATCGGTCCAGTACTTTTTGAGCCAATTCGTAACTAACATACATACAAACTTCTCGTCTTTATAATATTATTATTGATTTCTTTAAGTTTTCCATCTTTTAAACTTTGTTGTCAAGCCGAAAATTATTCGAATTAAAATTGTGACTTCGGCATTTTGAAACCAATCCCTCTTCAGGGGCCTTACCATAAGCACTTATAGACATTATTGTTTTACTCTTATTGCGAATGAGATGTATTTGACATGTATACATCTGTCACTTTCGCACAGCTGAACTATCATTGCAAATATAACGTTTATAAAAAAATATAGACGTTTCTCATATCTTTCATTACTCTAGGCACTAATCTAAATATTTATAAACACTTTGCAAGTTTAGTATTTTTTATAAAGACTAATGCGGTTCGGAAATACGAAAGTAATTGTGTGCGAACATGAGTAGTCCGCAGACTAAATAAAGCATATATGAGGTTAGTTCAACTAGAAACATAGGCTTAGTTGTACCAGAAGATATTCACGAAGGCCAGGTACCGATTTATTTATTTGTATATTAGCGGGAACTGTTGCCATGTCTCGTTACGGTTCGGCGTAAATTCTTAGATTCATTGATTATGCATTCTTCAAATTCTCTATAGTATCATACAGACGGGGTTATGTTTCATGTTTAAACGCGTGATGACTTTTGGTTTAAAGGCGTGATGCGCACTAGGGACCCCCATTTATCCTTATTACCCACTTATCGGCTTCTCTGAAATTTTGAGCTGGAGATTCCGTTATGCCCTACCAGTATTGACTAATAATAGAAGGATAGTAGGTTACAAGCTATAGGTTACAAGCGCTACTGTACTGAACTAGTGGTCCTGTGTTTGCGTGCAAACGAGCGAACTGTGGGCGTACAAGGTATAAGTTCGCCTGCCCCTCCTCTACCCTTTGGGGAACACAGGAATGAATATATGTAGTACATACACATACATACATATGCTCACGTCTGTATTCCCCGAAGGGGTAGGCAGAGGTGTTGTAATCACAACACCCACTTTTCACCGAAGATGAGTAAGTGCCAACGTGACAGATGGTGAGTCCATCGCCGTCTCAGACAGTTTACATACGTAATTCAATTACTTCTCAGAAATATGCAGGTTTCCTCACGATGTTTTCCTTCACCGTAAAGCACGTGGTGTGAAATCACTGTACATACGTTTTTTAAAAAACTCATTGGTACAGGCCCTCCTAAAACCTCAAGGCCACCACGGCTCTTGTATGTAGTAAATTCGGATAATAGCAGTTTAGTACTAAATTAATGGTAGAAAATGATGTTACAATTTTTCCACTCAAATTAACAAGGTGCGAAGCAGGAAAACGAAATGAATTCAAAATACAAAGCAACAACAGTTTATTTATAAACACCTAATAAAGCAGTCTTCACCTGCAGATGAAATTGCACATCAGTTCACAGGCAACTGATGTTAGTGCACACTACGTTCTAATAATACACGTAACAACTCATTGGGTGAACAGCTAGTGAGTAACCGACTGATGCTATTGTTACTTTATGAATGCTAGAGTACACCGAAATAGTGTTACAGATCTTGCTTTCAGATCGAGGCAATTCAAGAGATCATGTGGCCCGCGGATTCCTCATAGATTTTTATTAGTAAGTAAGTTTATGAAAGTGTAAAGTCCCGTTCAAATTAGTCCAGCCGTTTCGTAACAAATAGATAGACAAGCAGACACACTTGCTCGCTGCCACTTAAACTCGACTTCGAAGCAAGCAGGGGCGGCGGCAATGTGTGCAGAAAACCTCAAGCGACGGAAATATGCAGATATTAGTCATAATTGTATATTTCTGCCGTTTGGGGTTGAGACTTTGGGGCCATGGGGGCCAAATGCGAAAGTCCTTTTTAAGGATCTTTAAAAACGCCTGGTTGACGTCTCTGGTGACCGTCGAGCTGGTTCTTACCTCGTTCAGAGGATTAGCTTAGCGATCCAGCGAGGTAACGCAGCCAGCTTACTGGGCACCATTCCCGCAGACACTAATTTAAATTCCGTGTTTTATTTATTATTTTTATTTTTATTATATTTTTCTTTTCACTATGTGATAGGGTTAAATAAGCTATGTATATACATTATTAATATTAACAGGGAAATATAAAAAATAGATATAAAGTATTACACTAAACAGAGTTTCAGGCCTCTAAATCTGGGATCTCCCAACCGGATTAGCTATTTCTGAGGAATCTGTCAAAATAAATACCTGTTTACGCATAGTCGATTATTCATAATATCTAGAAAAACTGAGTCAGAACAGAACTGAACATAATGCCTCACAATTTCCCAAGAAAAAATACTTTTGATATATCGTACTCTCATAAGTAGAACTAGTTGTACCTCAAACCAATATGGCGAGGTACAACCGATACTTCTATAAAGGGTGGACATTATGTAAGCGCATTGTCTTGTAGATAGATGAACATCTTTGTTGCGTACATAATGTTTATGATACGGCTATATTTATGACGCAAATGTGAGTCCACCTGGTAGTAAGAATACGCCTTGACCTGCTAGTTGAAAGTACATGCTGTCTGACGATACAATATTGTTTATAGTTACTTTACCAGCTGAGTTTCTTGCCGTTTCTTCTCAGAAGGCTGTGCCTTACCAGGGCCTGAACAGAAAAAAACATTTCCATTTTCATTTACTAGATTAAAGACCTTTTATTTTAAAGAAAATTAGAAATCACTTTTGGCTTATGGTATTTTTTATAATATCAATAATATTAAAAGGCTGGTTAATATGTTTAAATACGAAGAAGATGCATTTGGGGGTGAAAGAAATAAATAAAACTTATGCATACGTGCACACTCATACGTATGCTGCCTATATGCTCGAAGAGATAGGCAGAGATGTTGTAAAACAACACCCACTTTTTACCGAAGATGATTAATTGCCAACGTGATAAATGATGAGACTATGGCCGTCTCAGGCACAATATATACTCATACGTCTTTGAATTACTTCTCAGACATGCAGAATTTCCAACGACGTTTGCCTACACCGCAAAGCACGTGGTTTAATATCACTACACATAAGTTCGTACAGGCCCCGCTGTGCTTCGAACTTGCGTTGCTTGTGCAGCAGGCGACTGCTCAAACCCCACAGCTACCACGGCACTCACAGCACGTAACAGTAGATGAGTTATGAAACTTGGAAAGTGATATCGTAACAATCAAATTATTAAAGGGCCAGTAATTTACGTATTGATTCAGAACTTCCAGTAAACCAGGCTTAGGGAAGCTTGACTTCAGTTCACTGTAATAGCCAGCTTATAATAAAGCTATTGGAAGGTATATTCTGAGAAGTAGCGCAGAGCATCGGCGCCAACATTCTCTGTAGTAACTAGTCAAATAAACAATTAGAACAGCCGAGGAGATACACCCACTATACATAAAAGATACTCTATTTGTTTTTAAGGTTGACCTAAAGAGCTCAATTCGATGTCTGAGATCTTTAGACAACTAAATACCTAAAAAAAAACAATTTTTTTGAAATATTTTAATGAACAAATACAAACATACAAATTCAAATTAAATTCTCATATTACTCAAGTATTATCATTGTCATCTGGGATGTCAAAGCATGACGAAACCTGGCTCGACAGCATTAAGCGGAAAAGGCTTCGAATAACCGGCACTGCTTCACCCTCAGATCCACGGTTCACTTGCGACAGATGTGGCAAGAGATGCCGTGCTGCCATTGGTCTGCTAAGCCACAAGAGAAGATGCAGGATATAGTACACGGCACTGCAATAATCATCTCATAAGATGCAAGTGACCTATGATGATTAACTTACAGGTAAAATTAATCTAAAATTCTTCGATGTGTCCCGTAGAAATTTGGAGACCAATATGTATTTTGCATTAGTTGAAGGGACACTAATCAGCGATGAATTTAGTTTAAAAATATTTGATGGCTTCTGCGGTATTGCATAGTTGTTTTCATCAGACATTAAGACAGACGAGCTCGTGGCACATTTACTATTGCGCATATCATTCGATCAGCGAAGTTAAGCAACCTTACGTACTCTAGTCAGCAATTGGATGGGTGACCGCCCGAGTTCCCTTCGTGCCTCGGAGAGCACGTTAAGCCGTCGGTCCCGGTTGCAAATTTATCATCTATGGCAGTCGTTACAGGTCAGTCGGAGGCCTAAAATAGTCTAACAACTGGTTTAACCCAGATCACAGATTTTCCTCGTGAAAGGGGTTGCGAAGGTCAGATGGCAGTCGCTTTGTATAAAAACCAAGTGATCAGCCACATCGGGTTGAATCAAGTGCCGACCCCAACAATGTATGGGATAAGGCCAGGGAGATTATGCTTAAGTCGTTAAAGGTAAGATTCAGCCACATCTTCAACATTCTTAAAACTTTGACATAAGAGAATGTAACGTACAGTGATTTCACACAATGTGCTTTACAGTGAAGGAAAACATCGTGAGGAAACCTGCATATGTCTTAGAAGTAATTCAAAGGCGTATGTTTGGTGTCTGAAAGGTGAAAAGTGGGTGTTGTAATAACAACACCTCTGCCTACCCCTTTGGGGAATACGTGCGTGAGCATGTGTATGTATGTATGTAAAGTAACGTAATATCTACCTATTGAAATGCCGTCATCTATTTTAGAAACCATCAAAACGACCGACTTACCTTTATCGCGGATTGGCAAACAACTTGAGCGTGTGATTTAGCATTCGCGGAATCTACAATACATTGACCCGTCTGTTTATATTATATACAACTAGCTTGTGCCCGCTGCTTCGCCTGCGTGGTCAGATTTCAAATACAAACTTTCAACCGCTTTTTAACCCTCATGGGGTTGGAATTTTGGTACTTAAACTCTTTCATCCTCATTCCCTCCATAATGGTTGAGAAGGTTGGCTGGCATTCGCGTCATACTTATAAACAGGTGCTGCTCGATTTTATTTTATCTACAATAGACATTTGTGCGTTGGAACTGTGTATATGAGCTTATATTGTATTGTAGATATTTATAATTTTTTTATAATATTTCGGATAAGAGTAATTACTGATATGTCATTCTGACGATTTCAAACAACTTTGAAGTCTAAACAAATAAATATTATTTGATTTGATTTAATGCAAACCTACACCTCACCAAGAACACACCCTAGAAAGTTCATGTCTTTAAGTCCAGCGGTTTGGGCTGTGCGCTCAGGAGAATGAAGTTATATGTGCAGATGTGCCCAATTCTACTCCACAGTTATATTTGCTCCAAATATATTCAAAATAGTATTACAAGTAAACTCACTGAGTCTAATTTCGTACTTGTCTGTCTGTATTGCAATACAACGTTATCAGCGTATTAATCTCATGGCGAGGTGTTTGATGTTTCAGTACTTTCAAGACGTTTGAGTGTAGCGAGATAGGAGTTAGTTGATATATAGTGCCGTCACAAATCTTGAGCGTACCAAAAAAATACTGCTCAAAAGCGCACCACAGACGGAAGTTTAAATTGTGAGAACCATAAAGACTCCTCTCTGGTCCCATATATTATTCAAAGTTCATAAAACTCAGTTAACCGTCTATATTATTTTCGTTTTTTAATGACATTTCAACATGAGACTAAAAGCTTGATCAGATTCCAACTTTAATGTTCGATCCTATTTGGTGAATGAAGTCGGTTCATCATTTCGCTGCAAAAAGCTTCTTAGAAGATTCACTCTCTTACTTAAAACCTGTGACGTTATAATCACCATTATGAAGGGAGACGTGTGGGTAAGAACATTCTAATTAGGTGATCTTTTCTAAAATTTTACTCTAGTGCTCTTGAAATTCGGATATCATCAGATAACAATTGATTAGTTACAATAATTATATCAAATGCATTCATCTGGAGATTAGTATGACGCATGTAATTTGGCAGACTGTACGAAGCGGTAATTAGATTAATTATTTACTATGTAACGCTCGTTGTGTTTTCATTTAATCTGGAACGCGTCCTCCTTACTAGGTCTTGGTTGAGGCTCGAATGAAAACGATACAGATTCTGTGGCTGGAGATACTATAAACAAACTACATATATACATGCTCACGCCTGTATTCCTCGAAGGGGTAGGCGGAGATGTACTCATAAAACACCCACATTCATAGTTAGAATTAGTCAGTATATTCGGGGTACTCCGGGCCCAGTGCCTCAGTAATTTAGGGTACTCAGAGACAAATCCGATTTCATAGATGGAACTCTACTGGTTGTACATTTAAAGAGATCTTCTCCTTTGGTTGATTGCTCGGAGGTTTCAGATCTAAAAAACACAGCACTTTACAGAAAACGTTCTTTGCTCCTTCTCCTACAGATATAATATCGTGTAAACAATTTTCTCCAATAACCTTAACATAAGCTTATAATTGTATTGCTAAACTACAATGTTGGTAACGAAGAACCGAGTTGTGTATCATTCAAAGTCAAAGTCAAAGTCAAAAGAATCTTTATTCGATTAGACTTTTACAAAGCACTTTCAAATCGTCAGAATGACACAATTATACAGTATTATACATGCTACCGCCAGGTTCGGAAGGTTGCTTTTACTGAGAAGAACCTGGCAAGAAACTCAGTAATTACTCTTTTCAAAAATATCATACAATTTAAAGAATACAAAATAAATAATTTAAAAAACGTAAGCTCATGGACAATGTTCCAATGCACAAATGTCGATAAAAATTAACATAACTAAAAATCTAGTACATCTACTTATAACTAAATGCGTAGCTTGAGATGACCAGCCCCCACAAGCAGCACCTGTTCACAAGTATGACGTGAATGCCAGCCATTGACCTCCTCAACCATCATAGAGGGAAGTGGACAACCCGTCATCCAGACGCCGCAGGCAAAGGCATTTTAGTGAGCATTAACATGGTGGTAGGGAAATTCCTATCTCTGTTTGTTTACGTGGCGGTAGACAGGGCAGGACCAAATGTTTAGTCTAGCCTGCTGTCTGTGTGTCAGGATGCTGCGATGATGGATCGCCGGATTTAGACGTTCATGATGCCACGAAATGTATCCAGAAACATTACTTGGAAGTGAATGTGTCTAATGGTTTACTTATCTTAAGTTGTGCGGAATGGTAACCTTTTGAATCGTTGGTACAATTTTCACTATTGTGAATGAATTTATGAATTTTACCGTAATTAATAATAATTTACTTTGTAATGAAACGTACATGATGCCATCTGAGTTTCTTGGCGGTTCCTTCTCGGAAGGCTAATTTCCGAAACGGTGTTCAATTCTTTGACATCCATATTAAAATTTTCATTGCCATGGTAATTGAGAGACATGATTTTTCTAGCTGCAAAAATTTTGGAATAAATTCAATCTCGTTGGTGAGCTCTCTTGTGCCATCTTATGCCATTGTTTTATGACGACTTTCATTATGAAGTACAAATGTAATTGAATGCTATCTGAAATTGAATTACAAAAATGAGAAAAGCTTTAGATACAAATCTATGATTATATCATATTAAAACGATTCAATTTCGCGTTGAATTTTATGCGAAATTGAAGCGTGTTGTCACAAGTCTAGCCTCTCACCTCTATTACTTTCAAATTCTTACTGAACATATTTGAATATTTTTAATATCTTCCATATTTAAATTTTGAAAAGGCCTTCTAAGAGGACTTAAGTAACTTCAAAGTCATACAGTCATATAATTTGTGTAAGTACCGTAAAACGTCATATATCACAAACATGTCCAGCGTGCCAAGGTTCAAAACACTTTAATACATTACTTATGCATTTAGGAATATGATTCTAGGTAATATTCATTTATTTATTGCCTCTGGAACGTTGAAAATAGTCACGAGTCATGTTCCTTCATAGTGCTGTCCTACTTTAGCGATACGAATGTTATAACTGATTCATAACGTCGTGCCTATCGACGGGGACGCACTAGACGTATGTGAGGATCTTAGCTTCTGGCAAACAGTAGCCCGAATATGATTAAGTGCTAACGTGACAAATGGTGACACTATCGCTGTCTCAGGCACTATAATACTATACTATATCTTTGAATTACTTCTCAGACATATGTAGATTTCTTCACCATGTTTTCCTTAACCGTAAAGCACGTGGTGTGAAATCCCTGTACATAAGTTTTTAGAATAACTTATTGGTTGGATTCGAACCGCTGGGATTCGACTTTAACTTTATTTGATTAGACTTTTAACAAAGTACTTTCAAATCATCAGATTGCCATGATTATACAGGATTGTAAATGCTACCACCTCGTAGGATACAAACGTGAGCATATGCAGCATCCCTTTTATTGAACGCACCCTTATATTTATCTTAAACGGCTTTGACGGGAAAATTATAAGTTCTGGAGCTCGTTAACCTTACCTGTTTCCGGCACTATTTTCAAACGGACATGCATCAAACTAACAAAATAAATAAGATAAATAGTTATACTGGGCTTCTCTGAAGGCTGGTTTTCTAACATGTCTGAATTTTCTACATTCGTTATTTTAATCAGGTGCCTTTGCCTGGACATACAGTACGGCTAGTGAAGCATCAAAAAAAATTTCTAACGTGACTCATTTTTGCTGAAATCAAAAGCTAATTTGACGCCTACATTTATATCAGTTGTATCAATCCTTAGAATACATTTATAATATAAACTAAAGCAATACATGAGCTTAACTTCATTTTGAACATTTATGGACACGTCGGCACGGTTGATCTTTGCAATTTTATGATACCAATGTTGGTATCTGTTCGGTTTGAAAGACCCAATTTATTGAATTGATCCAATAATGAGTCAGTAATAGTATTGCGTTCTTATTTAGAAGGTCTTGCACAGCAAAAATGGCCCTGTTAATACTTCCTTAACAGTTTATTCTTGTATGGCAAATGGTTTATCCTATGAAACTTTAAATACATCTTATACCTTTAAACGAGCAATTCTTGTATATATATAATTATAGAATCCGAATCTCGGAAACGGTTCCAATGATTTTCATGAAATTTCGTATGTAGGTTTCGGAGGCAACAAATTGATCTAGATAGGTTTCATATTCAGAAAATATCGTTATGACTATGTTTTCAGACGATGAAAAACTCCTGCAATATTATTACAATACGAATGTAAATTTCACTGACATCAGCTATTAAGCTATAATAGTTCAGAAGTGAAACTTCCAGGCTATGGGGCGATAACAAAACTAGAATGCCTCGGTTCAAGTCCTAATATTATCGGAGCGATTTTTTCCCATTTTTATTATTTTTCAGCATACATATGCCCACGTCTGTATCCCATGGGGTAGGCAGAAGTCTTTTCTTTGAGGGAAAAAGAAACCGAGCAGAACTCGGTCAACCAGGTACTTAGCCCTTATCAAGCCTATTTCATTAATTTCGTTTGTGCAGATTTATGCTAGTACCATTTTATTTGGTATTTTTTTATCTTTTTAGCGCTTCTGCTCCACTGCTCAACTAGATTGCAAATAATTATTTTCTGAATATAATAAAGGATATTCATGTCATTATTAGTAGGAGAGGGCATCACATTTCCCTTTCGAATTCCAGAGCTGATAGACAATGTACTTCCCCAAAAAAAACAAATAAAAAATCAGCGGAAAAACTGTATTATCCTTAGTGTTATGATTGTGGTGAGTATGGTCGCTTGTTCTCCTCGGAAGGGATTAGTAGAAATGGCCATTATGTTGATAAAACAATGCCTATGAATATAGTTTTATTTACTTTTAATTATGTTCGGCGTTGTAAAAAGGCAAGTGAAATATAAATGACTTGATCAGTAAGTCAACGATTGCTTGTACAATATGTGTAAAATAAATGCGCTAATGTCGGCCGGTACTTCTATAAGCGATGGATTGATTGAGGCGTGATGACGTGGTTCAAGTGACGAGATGTGTCTGTTTCATCGAAGTCTTTCATATTGCTAAACGTAGAATACTCTTCGCCAAGTTAGTGTAACTATTTCACACAAGATGGCGTTATATCTTTTTAGATCGCGCTGTCGAAAGTCTCCTTTCATAACGTATATAGCACACACATTTCCTGACGTAGTTGTGGTCTTCAAGTAGTCGTCAAGGAAACAAGTCAATACAGTTGTGGAATCAATAAATACCAGGATTGCCCAAGTTACGGTGTTTCACTCAACCAACCAAGGTCTGCTCCGACTGACCCTGGCTCCCAGGCCTCATTTGTCATACAGTTGGTTTATCGGTCAATCTGTGAGTATTACTAACAAATGTGAGTTTAAGAAGAGAGGACAGTCAAGAAATAAATACATAATAAGATTTTGAACCTTCTGAGACCATCGTTATCACAGACGCGAGGTCACGCTGGAATGAACCCTTCAAAAAATACATAAATTACTAGAACATAGATCCTGATTATACATATGCTCACGCCTGTATTCCCCGAAGAGGTAGGCAGAGGTGTTGTAATCACAACACCCATTTTTCACCGAAGTTGATTTAGTGCCAACATGACAGATGGTGAATCCATCGCCGTCTCAGACACTATATATACGTCATTGAATTACTTCTCAGACATAATGCCACCCGATCAGAAAAGTATACCTAAGGATGTTCATGCCATTCTGTCTGCCTGCAATCGTAAAGGAATGACAGTGTTTAACAATACCAGATTCAGGGCTCTGTAACGATTACCAAACGTACACCTTGCAACAGAGATTGACAGCTCAACGTGCATTCAGAGGCAGTGAGAGAAGGGTTGGTCACTACTGACTTGGATTGGGGTTTTGTAGGTCGAGTGGTTTGCGAATGTATTATTAGTTGAAGTATGCTTAAAACAGAAGACAGAGTAAATAAACTCAAACTCAACAATTTCTTTATTCGATTAGACTTTTAACAAATTACTTTCAAATCGTCAGAATGACATAATTATACAGGATTATACATGCTACCGCCAGGTTCGGCAGGTTTATTTTCCTGTGAAGAACCTAACAAGAAACTCAGTAATGACTTTTTTTTAATATATTATAAAATTCAAAAAAAAATTAAATGCTCATGGACATGTTCCAATGCACAAATGTCGATAAATGTTAAAATAAAGTCTAGTAGTTATATTTAAATCTAAATGCGTCGTTTGAAATTACCAGCCCCAACAAGCAGCACCTGTTCACAAGTATGACGCGAATGTTAGTCATTGTCCTCCTCAACCATTATAAAGGGAAGGGGCATCCATTATAAAGGGAACCCCGTACCCATATTCCTACTTCAAGAATCTCGCCTCTTTTATCTTACGCCAGCCTCAGTCTCCGAGGCCGGCCTTACGTATTAGGCTCTGCTGCACTATGTGAGGTGTTTGAGCAATGAGCTGACAACCAGTTTACTAGTTGTACGACATTTTATTGTTCGTGTTTGTTTATTGATTTGCCCCGTCACGCCTCTATTTATATATATATATATATATATATATATATATATATATTTGCTTTAAAAGTGTCATTAATTCGAAATTCAATGTTTGTTTATGTAATCATGTGGTGAATGGTTCACAACCATGTTCTTCGTTAGGTACTTGCACTAGGCTATCAAAATATTCTTGTTATTCTGTTTTTCACAAAACCTTCCCCGTTCAACTTGTGGAATAGGCTGATGTTCTCCAGAATGGTGTGAAGTGATAACATTTTTCCAGGCTCGGCAAATAGACATGCTAGTTTTGCAAGCTTTGCTTTGATCTTTAGCTCCACCTACATTCGATACGAGATACCTTACTATTTTCTTTTGAATATTTACCCAGTATAAATGTACTTCGACAAACTAATTATGATCGGTATCCCTAGGGATTGTGCCAGCGGTACCACGTTGAATAGCAATGCTGATTCTCTGACCGAGAAAAGCCCCAGCCTGCTCGTCACGAGAGGCTTGAACCATTCGACTGTTCGATTTGATAGCTACATTTCAAGAGCTGGCAAGGCATGCTTCGTTGACACAAGACAATTCTTAAGTTAATAAAATCTATAATTTAACCAATTAGCCGTGGGACTTCAAGAATACAATAAAAATAACTACAACGAATCAACTGACCAATCGAACGGCTCACACCAATTTAACAATTAATACCAATTGACAGGTCTAACTGCAATATTTATTAACTATGACTTCCATTAATTTATACCGGCAATGTTTCAAAACTATGAACACTTATTACCGTGAGAGTTCGGCTGTGTGACAGATTTTTTTATGTCAAAATAGATATTTGCTGCATAGATATGTCTATCGCCGTCTCCTTACGCGATTTCATACAAGCCTTTGAATGTATTTTCAGGCGAATTGATGCATGTTACGTTGCGATGTTTTTCATAGGTCATAAAGCATAGTGGTTTTGATTCCATTAATGGTTTTTGCAGTTTAATAAAATCAATAACACCAATTTGCAAAATCCTCTAACGAATAACCTATTTACTCAGTTTTCAGAACAAGGCGACCCAATTTGGAGTAAACATTATAAATTGCACACAGCTAAATAAACCTTTGCAATGAATTGATAAAGTGCATAATTGCTTGTGACAGTACAATTGCTAAGTTGCAGAAGTAACGGGCCCTCGACCGTGCTAAGTATGTATGGCGGAGGTTAGTAAAAAGTAGCCGTTTCCATAATCGTGGGTAACGATTATTACCCGACCGAATGCGGAGAGTATTAAAGCCTTTAGCACCTATGGCTGGGAGCTTACCTTCCTCCTTGAAAATTGGAGGTCGTAAATTCGATACCAAGACTGAAAAATTAAAAATAAGGATGAAGATAGATGTCACAATCGAAACTAAGTCAAGTTGATGATGAAACTATTATTATATATAGGAACGGCTCGAAGGACCAATAAATAAATAAATTAGTGGATAGTTGCTTGCAGTGGAATACACTTCTAACATATTCGACGAATTATAAATAAAAATATCTATTTATATTTCTTTGACGCAAAAATGCAAATGCGGGATTTATCAGTCGCAGCTTTGGGTATGTATTCAACTAGTATTTACATAGCATTTCTGGTTTACTGTTTTATTGGTTCCTATTAGGTTCGCCAACCGATATTCACCGATTAACACTGGCAGGTCGTACATCTATTTACAAAAGAAATAAAAAATACCAAGATTTTTAAATGTTTTTTTCGACGATATAATTATTATTTATTATTTCGGTAAATTGGATTTGTTTCAAGTTACGAAAGGTTCGATGTTTATTATATATGTGGAGCATAATAATATGTTTATTTTTTTATGTTAAATGAAATTTTTAAAACTATGATGCCTGAATTTATAAAACGATGACTATTTTTGCGAAAACTCATTGGTACAGGCCCCACTGGGTTTCGAACTTGCGTCGCTTGCGTAGCAGGTGACAGCTCAAACACAACGGCCCTTTTTACAATTATTCTGGGTTAAATAAGGAGACTACGAGCTTTTAATTTGAGCATCAAAACCGTCTTCATTCGAGTGGTCCGTTTTTTCTTTATTATTGTCCAAAGGAAGAGACCTGCTGACTGATATGCGACACGTGAGCCATTATCGGCGACATAAAGTAACATCGACAACGCTCCGGGACATCGCAAAATAATCTTTATCAGGTGTTATACAAGGTTGATAATTTGTTTGCCGGCGCAACGCAGTTTGTGAACTCCTAAAATAATATTTCAGTTCGAACCACTTCAGTCGTTACGCAACCGGTGTTATAATTATAAAGTTAGGACGAAGTTTTGGAGCAAGTTGACGCGAATCGCGGTCCACTTATATATTGGCTGCAATTCTTAACACGGTGAGGGTTTTGATACTACCTTCTCAAGAATAGTTATGTGATTGACACATGATAGTTTCCCAATCGAGACTAAGTCAATTCGACGATGACAATATTTTTTAGGATGGCTCGAAGGACCAATAAGTAAATAATTTTGCTATCATTGTTAGCGCTGACCTTGAATGCGCAGTAGTCATTTTATGCGTGTCTGTCTGTATGGCGTTTCCCCACAATTTTCGCAGAGCTCATAAATCGTGACGGTGCGGTGTCTCTGTTATTGGTATGTTTTTGTGCTCTAGCTATTACCTACGATTTCTTAGATCCGTGTAAACGCTATCTAATAATTGTTAAATGATTCAGACATTATAATTTAGAACTGACCTCTCTTTGATATCAATAATCTTGTAAGGAAAACATAGATGGCAAACAAGCCTACAGCCCACCTGATGCAGCGACCACTGCAGCCTATGAACGCGACCAACACCAGAGTGCCATACATATATCTGTGGCCAACATATTAAATAATAAAAAAGTCCACTAGACTATCCGCTAGCACAGCGACTTTCAGAAGAAGAAATGATAACAGCATAACTTAGTACTGGCAATCTCTGGCTGAGTTAAAAAGCAATAATTTCTGATTCTAATTAAGGTTAGGTTCTAATTGCAATTCCTAGAGCATGTAATTAATTACAATCAGTCTACCTTGTGAGGTTGGGTGATTAGTTTAGTTATTTATGACCTAACTTCGGTTACATATAGGTCACATGGATCTTATATGGCAGATCACAACAATGTATGGAAAGGTTCGAGCTTAGAAAGTAAGTGATTTAGTGTAATATAAACGTTAATAGTTACATGTATATTTTATTGAGGCTTCTAGGAGGAGCTCTTGGCATAGTTGCTATTGCGCAGATCATTCGATAAGCGATGTTTAGCAAATCTAACCCAAGCCGCTGTTTGGTGGGTGGTCGGAGAGCACGTTATGAAGTTGGTCCCGGTTGCCAATTGAACATCCTTGGCAATCGTTGCAGGTTACTCAGGGGCCTAAAAATGTGTGACAACTGGTTTAACTCAGAGATTTTCCTGGTAAAAGGAGCTACGAAGGTCAGATGGCAGTCGCTTCGTCTAAAATACAGGTGACCAGTTGCATCGGTTTGAATCAAGTACCCCAACAATGTATGGGATAAGACCAGGGAGGTGATAATTATCATCTCTGTATTATCTAAACTAAAAAAATTGCCAATTGAACGTTTTTGCCAATCGTTACAGGTCAGTCGGAAGCCTAAGGGAGCCTGACAACTGAATCTCAGATTACCGACTTTCTCATAAAAGGGGTTACGAATTTTGTAACGTGTGATTTTTATGATGTTTGTTACACAATCAGCAAACACGGATTTTGATAAAACTTTGGCACAAAGGCAGTTTAGAGGCGAAAGTATTCTTGATCACAAAATGACAATGACGATCCTGTGGGTTAATCAAGAAATAAAACGCATCGCAGGCGAAGCCTAATGAATAAGTAGGTAGGATAGAATACTTATTTCTACAGAATATAGAAGTGTTCCTATCCAATGCCGGTGATAAGTGGTCACATCAGAAAATAGCATATGAAATAGTAAATGAGGTAGCATATGAAGAGGGTGATTAAAATAATTTCCGAGTGCGTACTAGAAACAAACGATTTTTTTCCCAACGCATCAGCTCGGAGCGAAGGTAATGACATTAATTTGCGAATGATTAGAAAAACCATCGCCCGTTAAGGCACGGCGCCATCGGCCGATCCCCGGCTATGTCTGTCGCGTACGTGCGTTGCTTGTTTATATATATATTTACAATATTGATACAAAACAGCATGTGCCAAGGTTTTGATCGATTATCTTTTAATAATATGAATTCAAGTCGCCATTTCCATATTTTATCTGTTTTGACGCATTGTTCTTCTAAACTACGTTACATATTTTGATCTTGGTTTCTATTAACATGTAGGGAATTAACACCGACGGGTTTACACCTGAAATCTATATTATATGTGTATAATCATAATCCTAAGTGAAGAGAGGGCGGATCGCTAGTTGGATTTTAAATCAGTTTTCCGGTTAAATATCTAGATTGGTCCTCCATTTCACTAAGGCAATAATTGCTCGCAAACGTAGTGGTGGCAGTTGTTTTGTGAGACATGCTGGTCAAGAGACGAAAATAACAATCTCATTGGTTTGAAATTCAATGAAGTTTGAAGCATTTTATGAATCTGCGATTTCCCAGTAGCATCTTGGACGCTCGATTAGTGGCCGGTTAGTGGTAATTGGTTTGTCCCCTATTACATGGGATTTTAATATAACTGGCGTAATGTGGTACTTTGAGTTCACCTCTGCCTACCCGAGCATATATATTTATTTACAACCTTCTCAACTTCAGTGAGAAGTGGGTGAAAACCTTCTTCGGGAATCCTTCTGGGAAAGCGTGAGAGTTGAAGTAATGTCTGGTATAATTAGTTTTACGACAAGTGTGACACACAATCTTATAAGTTCAAAATAAAACTGTTGACGAAAGTTTGATGACATAAAAACAGGTAACAAAATGTCATTGAATCTGGATGTTGTAGCATTCAGGTCACCAATGAGGTGATATTTTATAATTGTTTTCACCTCGTTTCGTGATAGCTTTCTTCGTCCCAACATTATATCGCTCGACATTTCCACTCATTCACCACACCCCGTAATTAATTCTAAATGTCATATGGATCGAGATCTCTTATACCGCACAAGTTTCGAACGTGGAGCGAGATGTTATATGATTCTTAAAATAGTTCTCATCATTTGTGAAAGAGGAAGCGCCAAGCTATTATAATTGGGCAGATATGTAAATTTATAAAATACTGCTTATTTTTTAAAGGTTGTCGAAAATAGCGAAATAATTGAATATAATTTATTTTCCAATATAAAAATATGAATTTTTAACACACCTTTAATTGAACTAATTATCGGCTAATCTTTTTGCATGATGCAATTCATCTAAACATATTAATGACATTTTCAAAGATCTGACTCACTAAAATGAGCGCACAACCTTTAGTCACTTGTCCTAGAGACAAGAACTTTGGTGGGTGTTTTTCTGAGATGTAGTATATAAGTTAAGGAACGGTTTCCCGAAATATAACAATAAAAATAAGTTTGTTTGGCTTTTTTTACAATTTCGTGTTATTATCAAATCTAATTTCATTGACTTTTGAAAATAGGGGTTCAAAATTTGAAGCCTAAGAACTGCTTAGTAACGGTCAAATGTAAACCTCATAAGCACCCGCTTTCCGGCTATAACTTAACCCCAGTGAAATGCCCTCGACATTTTGCGCTCGGTAAAATTTGCCGAAATCGCGAAGCTCGGTCACTTGCGCAATACATCCGACACAGGTTATCATTTTGTTTTATCATTCATTAAATGCACGATGGAAACGCCGCGAGACCATTGACAATTAATTAAACAGTTAAATGATTAATGTTGTAGCCGATCATACAATTACATCTTTTTATTGGTTAAACACCTTATCATTTTATAAGGTTATGTTAATTTAGTTAAGTTATAAATAAATAAATATGTTGACGCCATCCCGATAGGGGGCGCAGAGGTGTTACAACACTCAAATATCGCCGAGGATGAATTTACTTTAATGTACTATTTACTAATTTAATGTATTTCTTCACAGATTTTTGATCCGACCTGGGAATCGAACCCGCGGGGCACACCTAGTACATAATAAGGTAATAAACGACGTGTCCTCTTGCGGTAGGTCGTCGACATCTCCATTAGCGACCACCCGGCATGGCTAACAGCCGATTTACAAGAACACGTTGTGGGCTTTACAAACTCGGAAGTTGATGGGTTCATTTGAATATTTCAACCCTATATTCTGCCTTGATGATGAAAAAAAAACTGAGTTTTTAGGTGGTTAGCATTTTCCTCTGATAGTTTTATATATATATAAAAATGAATTGCTGTTCCTTAGTCTCAGTAAAACTTGAGACTAGCTGGATCGATTTGGGTAATTATGATATTGATATATTTATGAAAATAATAAGTAAATGACAAGGTGATAGGAACTTCACCAGGTGAACTAGTATATCTATACAAATAAATAAAATTGAAGTGTCTGTTTGTAATTACAAAATAACAGCTTTTAACTAAATACATATGAAAGTAAATTTATAAATTACAAATTGTATGTTACAAAGGCTACTTAAAAAAAAAACAATTAGTATTTCGCGGAAATCAAATTGAAAATATAACTTGGATGACGAATTTTTTCATTGATTTTGTCTAAAAGATAAATCTAGCTAGATCGATTTCTCGCCACCCAAACCCCATGCATACCAAATTTCATGAATATCGTTGGACCCGTTTCCGAAATTCAGAAAATACAACAATTTCTCGTTAAAGGTATTAATTAATAAAGATAGATTCACAATTTATCGTTGTGAAACAGACCGATATTTTTTAGCCGAATATGATTATAATTCTAAACTATTAAGGAATACGGAATTGCCCAAAATACGCAATTTCTCTTAAGGCAGTCAAATACTATGCTATAATAATATATATTTCTACGATGTCACCACCATAGACATAATAAATTATATTTGCATGTTTATAATATTTAATTAATAAATAATATCATCATCTCCCTGGCCTCATCCTATACATTGTTGTGGTCGGCACTTGACTGAACCCGATGTGGTTTTTTTTTATATGGTCTCTCGCAGTTGGTAGGGGGGAGTTACCTCCACTGCTTAACCGGACTAAAGGGCGAGACCCAAGGGCCTCCAGCCGAGCTTAAACTTAAAAACTAAGCAACACAGCTAAGGGCACCCCGGTGCGGGGTTCGGACCTCGGCTTAGGGCGTTGCTGGGGGATGAGCTAGGGAGCTGGATCTGAGTGGTATTATTTAGGGACATGTTTAAGGCTAGTGACTCGGCGCGCGACATTGCTTGCTGAAGTAATGTGATATCGTCGTCAGGGTCAATAAGGACATGCCTCGGACGGCGTCGGGTGGAGATTTGGGAGCGGGTATATCGGGCGGCCGATACTATTAGTGGGTTGGGATGTTTTTCAACAGATTCGAAAAAACGCTTAGAGGCGCTTTTCATAAACTGTTTAGAACCCGATGTGGCTGATCACCTGATTTTTATACAAAGCGATTGCCATGTTACCTTCGCAACCCCTTTAACGAGGAAAATCTGTGATCTAGGTTAAACCAGTTGTCAGACTATTTTAGGCCTCCAATTACTGCCACAAGCTCTTCTTATGAAATAATATATCAGGTATTATAGTAACGTGAGTGTCGACCTTAAGTGGATAGTCAAGCGTTGAAAGAGGTTGCCGGATGCGATACTAAAACCTAAATATATATTAATCGAGATTTATATGACATATAAAAGTAAAAGAATAAAAATCATCTATATTTAGTTAATTAGGCGCCTTCGACTGTCTGTACCCGTAAAGTCTGAGAAGATGTGATTTTAGTCTACAAACGTGATTTTACGACTTTTTAACGAATATAATTGAATAATTTTTTTTATAGATGTGTCTAGCAATAAAAAATGTGCTGGGTGAAATTCCAGACACGGTAATGATAATTTATTATAGTACAAAGCGTACACAGAAAGCGCAATGCTGAATAATTTGGGTTTTTTACACCCAAATTTTTCGACCGATGGTGAGTCTGTCGCCGTGTCAGCTACACACGTCATTGGTAATTCAATGTGCAGTTTTCCTAACAATGGTTACCTTCACCGTAATGTTCGTGGTGTGACATTGCACATAAGTTTTTAAAAATACTCATCATTACAATCCGATAAGATTGATACTTGCATGAGTTATGTGGTAAGTGAAAACTTTACCGTTTGTTTTAAGTATCATGGGACTCATTACCATCGCCTCTTAAAAATATTGACTTAATTTATTCCATAAAATAGCTACATTTCTATATTGTAATGCATCAAAAGTTAAAATGCGATACAATTAATCAAACCAGCAACGATTGCTGGGCGGGTGCGGATGTACGCGTTAATTGCAAGGACATCGGTCCATTAGACCGAGCGCTATTGTCAATAGCCCCATAGACCATAGCGACAATACGGTTCCGATGAATCGATATATCTCTACTTGCTATACCCATATTTATGTCGAAATGTCAAGCTTTGACGCTATTCTACCGACTAACGTCCAAAAGTACATAATACTACATTTTGCAGATGACATAGTTTACTGTGGATTCTATGTTTACTAGGTACTAGGTCGACGAACAAGTGTATAGAAGAAGTTCCAAAACTTTTGAGTTTTGTTGCTTGAGAAACAAAGGCTCTTTCAATTATTTGTTGCTGGGTACTCTAGGGCCCCAAAAATCTAGTCCTCAGTAATGGTAGTGCTAAGCAGTGTCATTTGGCTAAGGTCATTATTTTATAACTTAAAAAAAGTTATGCCTTCAGAGAGATTGGATTTGCTGGTTTTGTTCTAGAAAGCTTTCTAATTTGTGGTGATAATAATCATGTTTTGAAATGTTCAAAGTCTTCAAGTGACGAAGATATATAATGTAACTAAGATTATATCAATGGAAAAAGCTACAGGAATCGTAAAATATAATAATTCAATGTTAAAATTTAATAGGACAGTAAAATCACCAGCGCAAGACGAGTGTAATGGAAGTGTGTCAATCCGGAACGAGCGTGCTTAAGCTGTTACTATATTATAACATCGCTAAAGTACGATGTATCCACGCTTATTAACTTTTGGGGAATGTATTTAGCGTTTCAAGATCATTATCACAATTTGGTTGGATAATCAGTCAAACTCCTTTGGGTGCCTTCTATTCGCCTATTCGTGGGGTGATGAATGTATGTTTTGAACATAAAAATTTGTATCACTGGCCTAAAAATTGTGTTTCGAGCGCATCATGGTTCAATTGAATCGTTACAGGAGAAATGTTCGACTGTAGAAAACGTCTATTGAATTTTAAATCTGATTGGTTTTGTTATATCTAAAAGTGGATAGGATCAAAGTTAAAACCAATCTGAGGCTGTACAAAATTCACGCTGCTAAAAATGAAATTTCAATGTGACTGAATCTCCTTGCGATTAAGATTACAAGCCCAATTAATACACAAACTAATTCTATCCATACTTCATATCGAATGTTGCGTATGTGCCCAAAACTCGCGTCAAAACCGACGAGACAGATTTACAAGCCAATAATGAACGCAAAACCGACATTAACAAAGAAAAAACGACAGAAGTTATCCAGAAAGTAAACATTTTGCTCACAACCAACGCTGAGTATAAACACGTGGGAGTAAGCGCCATGTTCCCTAAGTATCCCGTATTGAAGTCAATTCTACACATTTCTAACTAGTCCATCATTGTTGAACACACAATACATATTCTTAACCATATAACAAATATAAAATACAAAGATATAAATAAATTAGACGTAATTTATAGCCCCGGTAACGATGTAGGAAACCATGAATTATTTGAAAAAGGTTTAGAAGTGCTATATTTTGTAGCAGATATACAGAGATCAAAGTGTGTATTGAATTGGGTTTCGTAAATATTTTTTGGTGAGCATCAGCAAATTGCGTCTGGTATTATAGCTTAACATTTAAGTCCATCAGATTGTAGATCTAGATTTTTAAGGTAATCGAGCGTTCAAAATGGATGTTAGCCGTCGAAATTGAGAAGTGATTGTGACCTATGAATTGTCACTAGAATATTGGTGTATCGAAGTGGTTGGTATTATCCGTGGCACCTCAATGGAGATGACGTCACGACACGCTCTAGTTCAGACCTGTCGGTGCTCGTCTGTCAAATGTAGCGTTACGGTCTCTTACGTGAACTCGACTACTGTCTTATTGTTTTTTGGCACTTGCTCTGCCGTTTCCGGTGGGATTTCGAATAGTAAAACATTTCGAAATTGTATCGAGCATTTGAAAATAGTACGAATATTAATTCGTTTCGAATGATGATATTACCACGGAAGAGTTGAATTGTTTTGCATACAATGGAGAGGTTTTGGTTTGTTTTGTACAGAACTTTATCGGTTGGACCGTTCTTAAATGACTTTACTACTTTATTATATTCTCATGAGTCCCATTAACTAGCATTAAAGCGTGTTTTAATTTACTTTTTCCGTGTGAATGTACTCGAGTAGTGGCGATTATCTCTGCAAAAGGCTGCTCATGTGTGACAGAATATTGTTTATCGCGAAACGATCTTAAGTAGTTGTTAATTAATTCTTAGACTTTCGATATCATCTCAACACGTCGAGTAGTACGTTCAACAAAAGGCGTGTTATCTATTTCCTTACAGTGACCGTTTGTGAAGGGTGCATAAATGAGGATCGCCTCTATATGCGGCGCGTTTAGTATGTTTTGCCGCAACTGCGCTGGTCTCGACTACTATTCACTCTTGTGCCTAAAATGGACTCATAATGGCTACTTGTTCCAACGATACACCTGCTGCCATCGCGTATTTGTTAGCATTACAATTTATCGCTGTTTCGAACTCTACAAGTGCTTTGTGGTAAATATTATCTTTATAATTTTACTATCATATCATGAGTTATGTTCTTACTTTCTAAGCATGCAGACCACATGGAAATTGAATATGGTAGGTACTTTTAGCAATTGAATTAGTTGATCGATTGAGTTGGTTTTAAAAGTGTACTTTGATTGTACCTTGGGAGCACCTCCAAATTCCATGTGGTATCGCGGCTCGGTCGTAGTTGCACACGAACCACCCCTATGCACTAGACACTCACTGTAACGAGGTTTGTAGACGGCCCGGATCCTCTTAATCAACTTTCCTGTCCTCTTCAGCGGCGGTCCGAGCGCGACGGCCGCGTGTCCCCGTCTCTCCGCGAACACGATATAATTACGTCTATTTTTCAACGGCACTTCGAAACGCGAGGAGCACTCGAGCTGATCCTGCGGTAGTTTGAGTCTGATGATCGCGTCCACTTTGGGCCAAAGTCCCTGGCGGTGGAGGACGCGTTTGACCTGGACAGTGGCGGCGCCTTTGGCCAGGGACTGGACGCGGGCCTCGAAGGCGGCGGGAGCCCGGTAGGCGCGCCAGGCGACGTCGGCGCGTTCACAGTAGAGCCGGCGCGGCGCGGCTATTCCGCCGGTGAGGAGCCACAGTAGAGCCCAGCAAAACGCCGCGCGGCCGCGAGTATTCATCGCGCCATCGCCACAGCGCTCGCTCGCTCCGCAGACGCGCTATGTGGACTCGCCTGCGATCGGAACGCAACTGGCCCCGCTACGTTGAATCATACCCACCGCCTACACCGAAATAGTCTCTATACTCAGACCGAGCACGCGTCGATGATTTATCTCGTTCGATGATTAATTTGCGCTTGTTATACGTAATTAGTGGGTACCATTCGATTGGTTATAGGGGTTGGGGATAGCGATGTCCCTTTCCATAAATGTCGCACTTTTACGCTGTCTCTTTTTTATTGCGGTTGTAGGTATTCTTATCTGCTTTAATAAATAATTTCCTTGATCTTTGTACCTAGTACTTGGTTTTAAAATAAATAACGTACCTATTATACGGTAATTTAATATTATTAATTTAGGTATAGTATTTTTCAGATACTTTGTATTTTAAAATAATTTAGATTACATTAAAAATTTCTTGCATATTCGATTTTATAAGAAAAAAGCGACTCGTCATGCAAAATTTTCACTTACCTAAAAGTCTAATGAGTAATGTGTTGTAGCGAAGATTTTCATGGTAATGACTTTCGCCCGTAGCACACATCTACGATGTAGCGCGTAGCGCGTAGACCTCTGCGTAGTAAACCTTGCGTTTCAAAATATCATCTCAATTCACACCTCCGGTTTACGATGTCGCTTCAGTTCAGACAAGGTGAAAATCACTGAAATATTTCATTTAATGGGCTAATAAAATGAATATATACGTGTGTTAACTACGAATATAGTCGTTTTATTCATTGATGATATCAAAGATTGGATTTTAGCCGCGTGGTATAAGTATTATGGTATGGTACATAATATTTCACACAAAGTCGTTGTTTTTGTTCGCCGTTACACCCTCGTATTTTTAATTTCAAGAGCTTTTCGATTCAATAATTCAATAGTTATATACGATTCTTTATTATTTAAGGATCAGTAGTTCTAGATCTTATCATTATTATCTCGGCTAGTGAGTTGCTATAGCTTTATATCCAAAGACAATGATAGGATAGGAACTTATGCAAACAAAGTTGCGGGTAAAAGCTAGTCCATAAACAAATTTTTTACTCATGGTATTTAATTAAAATATCATAATATATTTAAAAACGTTGACCATCTCAGGGATTTGTGGTAAAGTAGAAAGTAATTTTAATTTAATAAAAAGATATTTTGTCAATATGTTCCCACAGTTATAAGCATGAATGACCGAATGAGCGAGGACCTAACGGTCTCCAACCAATTTGCCTCACATCCGGCAAAAAAAGGTAAACAGATTGAAAACAACCTTATTTCGGCACCCTTAGAGTTCTCAGGTAGTTATTTCATTCATAAACAGTATGAATGACCGATGGTTTTGGAGATCCCCAGCAATAGGCATACGATATTATTTAGGTCCCCAAAGATAGCTGGGCTGATAAGGCTAGGCAGCAGATTTTATTTCTTCTTATTACTTGATTCCCGCGAAATCCTAAATGTTAAATAAATGTAGCACAAGTTACCCTTTGTAACACTATGTGCCAGAGAAAGTCCCATTAAAATGGGCCTAGCCGTTTCAGAGATTACCTGGACCCAACAGAAGCTAGATCATAGTTGGCCCCCAGTTTGTGACTAAAGTTGAGTTGCAGCAAAACGTTTACCATCAGGCGTTACCATTGTCAGTTATTTAATTGTCTCGTCAAATCAGCCAGTGTTTGTATTTTATTGGGTGCTGCTAGTGGGGGCTGGTCATCTCAAGCTACACAATTATTCGTTGTACTTATTTTGAGTTTTTAATTTTTTTATATCGACTTTTGTGCACTGGAACTGTGTCCATGGGCTTATATATATTTATTATGATTTATATTGTATTACTCAAAGCTGTAAAATTATTTTTTTAAAAGAGTAATTACTGAGTTTCTTGCCAGGTTCTTCTCAGTAAAAGCAACCTTCCGAACCTGGCGGTAGCATGTATAATCCTATGTAATCGTGTCTTTCTGACGATTTGAAAGTACTTTGTAAAAAGTCTAATCGAATAAAGATATTTTTGAATTTTGAATATTCGACGGAACCCTCAATGCTCCCACTGCTAGTCTAACTTGCGCACTTTTTGTCGCGTGCAAAAAAGGTTTCTCGAGACCGGAACTTACCTTTTGTCGCACGGGACCCTTTGAGGTACGTAACGCACAGACTTTGTGAGAAAGTGAGTCATGTGCGAGGTTTTGAGAAATTTGTCGCTTTCGTAGATCTGTGGTAGGGTATATAGTAATGCGCTTCTTGAAAGTTGCACAGAATACACTGGATTTATTTATGATATCTATATATTGCTAGCTGTCCCCGGCAAACGTTGTATTGCCATATATTTTTTAGGGTAGTCACCCTTATCATTTAGGGGTATGAGAAATAGATGTTGGCTGATTCTCAGATCTACCCGATCTGCACACAAAATTTCATACAAATCGGTCCAGCCGTTACGGAGGAGTACGGTAACTAACATTGTGATATGGAAATTTTATATATTAGATAAAGAATAAAGATTTTTTTTAAACATATAATAAAATACAGTTTATTTAAGAAAATAATATTATTTGTAGCGTTATATCTAAAAACCTTACAAAAATTAGTATAATAACTAAAATATACTATTAAAAGGAGTCCCTTTAGGCAGAGCTCCGAAAAGATGTTTTTTATGTAAGCATGTTTATATTGAATACTTCGAAACTACTTACCAATTAGAAAAAATCTTTCAACGAGAACGAAATTGAAATGAGAACGACGAGGGTGAAACTTTATGAAACGGTATTTGATAAGGTAATTATCCGATCTAACCAACCTGTTGCGCCATCTTTTAGGTAAATAAGTTTTCTGTCTGTAACCTTATCAATACAGGGGCCAACCATGAGCGCTTATTGCAATTTTATTACAGTGACAATGACAGGTGTTTACACGCCAAATACATCTGTTTCATAATAAGAGTAAAACTATGATGGCAATAAGAGATTATAGTAAGGCCTCTGAATGAATAGATCCAGCGAATTTGCTCCATTATCGAACATTTTATTCCCAATTAACCGGACCTCATGTCCTCCAAAAGGCGACATCTATCACATTTAACGCGTCTATATTTCGGTAAAGAAATTACTTGATTTTTGATAATCCTTTTAAAAATTTCAAAGGTATTATTATCCAAATAGTTAGAACCAATCCTAGCATTTTTCTCATCGCACGTGCGCACAACTTGCCATAATACAAAACAGAACACGATAACGATTTTTTTGTTAAAGTATTTAAAATAATACCTGTGTCCAATAATGGACTAGAATAAAGGTGTTTGACTATTGTTCGACTACACGTGGTAGCAATTAGCGCAGTGTGGGAACACCTTTTTTGTTTTTCAAACTTAAGCAAACTATTGTTCGTCAGTTATCTTTTTCGTAATACCATTTTTTTTGGTAAATGTTACGGTACAGACTTATCTCGATACTTGCACGTGTTTCATGAACTTTAGATGTTTTTTTCCTTAGTTATATATGAAAGCACGCATCTACAATATGTACCTAATCTTACTTAACATATCATATATACATATGCTCACGCCTGTATCCCATGGGGGTAGGTTCCACCACCGTTCGCCACAAGCTACGATCCTTACATACTTCTTTCGCTTCATCCACGAGTTTGACCTTTCTGAAAAATACTATTAATTTGGTCATAGTAGTTCTTCCTTGGACGCAACTACCTAAAAAAGGTCAAATTCAGAGTACTCGTAACCGCAGGAAGTGTATGAAGAGATGCATGAATGTGGATGAAGTATGTAAGGTAAGAAGTATGTGCCAAACGGTGGTCTTTGCCTACCCCCATCGGTTACAGGTGTGAGCATATGTATGTATTTGTGTATACTGATCAAGTAATTATATTTTATGAACACGCTGTAACTGTGACGATGCAATCAATGATAAGCTAAGGCGTAATAAACTGGCGAAAGATTGTGTCAGCTTCAATTGATGAAGTCTTCATTATACAAATTGGCATTACCTACGTCATTGCGATATAAGATGACTTTATAAACGGTCATGTTGCTCTACATGCATTATCACCGGCTTAAGATTTTATGTACAAACTTTCGTACCCTTTTCTTACCTAATTAGGGGTGGAGTTTTGGTAAATATTTTGTTAATGTATACATACATCTCACAAAGAACACGTGAGATCTCATGTCTGTAAGGTCAGCCGTTTCTGTGTCAGACAGTCAGTCACACTGAATTTTATACATATGGATCTATTACCAGCTCTACGACTAATGTTGTTGCTGGTGTTCATTGTGTTCAAAGGAAGGTAGTAAATACTACCTTTATTTTAAATAAGTAATGTGTAATAAAGTTTTATATTTAAGATATTTTATCGTCGGGGAGGGGAAGAAGGTAAGCTTTACCAGCTACTTCTTCTTTATATAATACAAAGATGGCCAGCTCTGATGGTAAGCGGCAAATGCGGCTTATTAAGCACGGCCTTCACCAAGCGTGAAAAGAATGGAATCACTGTGCTAAGAGGCAAAAATAAAGGTTCTCCTCTGTAGCTTATAATATTTCCAGAATATATTTCTAGTGCACGTGGGAATAGGTTATTACATAGATGCACGAACTTAATATTTGTAAGACTCTTTGACTACGTCTGCCTGAAAATATTATAACTTTAATCAAATATTATGTGGTTTAAATACTGTAGAGCCACATTCGTATACATCAAACGCACGGCCACCATCAGCGGGTCCCAATTTCTCGTTAAGCGCATAATTGTTAAATTGTGACAACTTCACCCGCATAATGTTGCCACATAAATATTTATCTGGGGAATACTTGTCTCGATAATGGTAATTGGCAATCGGCAACCCTCTTAAGCTGAATTGTGGGATTTATGATTGATTTTCGTATTTTCAGTAAAATTTGCAGTTTTATGGAAGAAATTATAGAAGTGTCGTTTATGCAGTTTTATGAGGTTAACAGAGGTGATACACTGACTATACACTGCAGATGATTAGGTGCCCATGTGACAGATGGTGAGAAGGTTTACATACGTCATTGTTCAGTCATATGCACGTGGTGTGACATCACTAGTCATTATTTTAACAATATAATTTGAACATTTTACCACTGGGCTTACGCGGTACTAAGCCTTCTTCTCCTTAAGCAGATTATTATATTAATGGGTTAAGAACACAATTTTGCTCGAGTTTATCATAAATTTGTCATCATAGGCAGTAAGGTAACCTACTGATCGTAAAAACCTGATTACGCCCATTAAAGTTGCAGTTGAACCGTTACATTAATATTACCGTATCCAGTACTTAATAACTAAATAAACACGGGTTAAGATGTAAATACATACATATGCTCACGCCTGTATTCCCCGTAGGGGTAGGCAGAGGTGTTGTAACAACACACACTTTTCACCGAAGATGATTAAGTGACAGATGGTGAGTCCATCGCCGTCTCAGACACTTTACATACGTCATTGAGTTACTTCTCAGAAATATGCAGGTTTCCTCACGATGTTTTCCTTCACCGTAAAGCATGTGGTGTGAAATCATCTGTACATAAGTTTTTAGAAAAACTCCTTGGTACAGGCCCCGCTGGGATTAGAACTTGCGTCGCTTGCGTAGCGGCTTTTTTATATTTTCATTATATTCTAAGATGTTTATATTCTCTTATTTCTTTCTGATTCAGAAGATGTTTGAGAACAGCCCTGGTAACGCACTTATGAATGTCGATTTGGAAACTAGCCTTCTGAGAAGAACCCGTAAGAAACTCAGCTGGCATCATGTACTGAACTCACGAAATTCAGTCACAGTTACCGCCATATAAAAGTGATATTCACACGTTTTATGAATTGTTAAAACGAAATTTAGCTCGTTCCTTATTTTGGACAAGGTAGTAATTATGTAAGGCAAAGGTCAAGTCGTCTGGTAGACGCAGCCATCTTGGTACGGATTTGGGCCAAGATTGTTCGTATAGTTAAGTTTTTGGTCAATAATAAATGAAAATGTTTCACATAAGTAGTCTTTACAATATGACGTTGAATGAGTGCTCAAAATTGCCCTATTGCTGAATGATTTTGATAGTTTTTGGTGCAGTACGATATCTGTGTACAATGTAGACGAAATCGTTGCGTAAAAGCGTGACTGAAATATGTTGATACTTTTTCGAGTAATATCCAGTCACATAAAAACGTGACGAAATTCGTCAACATTGAAGAATAAGAGCCGTGGTGGCCTTGAGGTTTGAGCAGTCGCCTGCTATGCAAACGACGCAAGTTCGGATGAGTTTTTCTAAAAAACTTATGTACAGTGATTTCACACCACGTGCTTAACGGTGAAGGAAAACATCGTGAGGAAACCTGCATATTTCTGAGAAGTAATTCAATGACGTATGTAAAGTGTCTGAGAGGGCGATGCACTCACCATCTGTCAATCAAAAATATGTTTATTTTATTTGAAATCGTTAAACAGGATTATAAAATGCCACCGCCTTTTTGAAAGTTGCTTATACTGGCGAGTACATAATGCTCACGTCTGTATTCCCCGAAAGGGTTGGCGAAGATGATTAAGTGCCAACGTGACAGATGGTGAGTCTATAGCCATTATACAGACATCTACTGAGGATTATTCGGTACGAAACTTTTTGAGGTGATGCCTTAGGATCAGATGTTAGTCGGAAGCATAGTAACAGGAGGAATGGGAGTGAACACCTACATAGCCGCCAAAACGGTCCAGCCGGCGGCGTGGCTTATCTCTTTCGCGCCTGTAAGTAAATATAACTCGCGCGTTATGGGTATTACAAGACCCTACTCTTGGTCTGTTTAGTGTTCATTCACTCAGAAAATAACACGAGCGAGAATCGAGTGAGGATGGAATTTGAAAAATTTACTACAAAAAAAATCATATTATTTTTACAAAAGGTTGATGTTAATATGTTGATAATATGTCTGAGTGTGAAAAGGAAATAAGATTACCGTGCAAGCCACATCTCATAGTATTGAAATATGATGTTACATACCGCCCTTCCCTTTTGACCAAGCCTTAAAATAATTGTAAACATATTCTTGGGAAGAGTAACTCCTGAGTGTCTTGCCGGCTTAGTAAGAGCAACCTTCCGAATTCCGGGGGTAACATTTATAATCTATGCCTAAAAATAAAGATATTTCATACATACATCATAGAGACCTAAATTATTCTTGGAGAAAACTACTTCATATGAGATTCAACGAATTAGCTGCTAAATGTATCTTCGCTAAGAATGATCTTTATTTTCTATCTTAAAAAACGTTGGGCACCATTGTTCCAATTTTAAAATCAGAAAGATATTTTTTTTACTCGCAACGTATTCAACTCACATAAACCTCCAATGCGACTTCATGTCCAATGGTAGTTCGGGAGCTCTCACCTTTACCACGTGACAGTGACGTATGTTCTCCCGACGTTACCCCATATTGGTCTGTCTCTTTCAAAACTTATGGAATAACATACAATTTGTCCCAATTTACCATTTATATCCATGCACCTGCGCATCAATTTATTTGACTTCTTCACGACGCAAGGGTCCTTGTAGGGGTAGATAGTAGGGTCGCAGCAGTCAGCACCCAATTTAAATCGAAAGCGTCAATATGACGTTTAAGTCTGTGGAAGAGCTGCGGTGGTCTTAGGGCTTGAGCAGTTGCCTGCTTCGCAAGCGAAGCATTTCACCGAATGTGATTAAGTGCCAACGTGACAGATGATAAATCCATCGCCGTCTCAGGCACTATACATACGTCTTTGAATTACATCTCAGACATATGCAGGTTTCATCGCGATGTTTTCCTTCACCGTATAGCACGTTGTGTGAAATCACTGCACTTAAGTTTTAAGAAAAAATATTGGTACAGGCCCCCTGGGAATCGAACTTGCGTTGCTACTGCTCAAACACCACGGCCACCACGGCTCTTCAAATCTCTACTTCATCATCCGAATTTAAGACTGAAGCAGTAGCTGGATAGAACTAGATAATAATACGGTTCGACATTTGAATTAAATGGGTTCCAAAGTGAGTTTGAGTGTATTTACAGAATCTCACAGTTGAAGCTTTTCGTCTCGGCGCGAGCGCATCTGCGTACGGTCGCGTGTCGCGCGCTGACTTCATTACACGCGACTGACAACTGTAGAGTCGCGTTATTTTGCGAAATATTTTTGTATATATTTTGTATAAATATTGGGTAAATTATGCCATAAGTTTTCGTAAGATATCTTCGTACTATAACTAATACTTTGTTCCGTACTACTTATAGACTGTGTTCCTGTGGTTACTTAGGATTGGAAGTGGGTTATGTTTGTTGTCTAAGTCCAGTTCCTGATACGCAGTCTGTTACGTCCATAACAAGAAATAAAAATGAAAACGATATATACAGTTTAGACCCTGGTAAGGCACGGGGATGTCACGGGGTTGCACCCGCGTAATTCCCGTTCCCGTGAGAGTACGGGGATAAAATATAGCATATGTTACTCGCTGATATTGTAGCAATCCATTGCTGAAAGAATTTTCAAGATCGGTCCGGCACTTTTTGAGCTGATTCATTACAATAAAATAAAACAATACGTCAACTCCATCCTCTCCTCCGTTCTGAAACGGTCAGTGAACACCTGTACATTGAATGATGACGGGAGGCGAAATATACATATAGAATAATACCTTAAGACATTATTTTCATAAATTCGGTGGGTTGCCGCCGCTCGCCGCGGGCTAACACTGAGAAGGCTTGTGCACACTATTGCGCTTACTATAATTGAGATACTAAATGCTGTTTACAGACGTACGAAGACCACGTAATTATCACATACATAAGTGATTTTGACACAAAGGTAACTCTAATGACCGGAAGGCACAAACTAAGAACTTTTACATACATACATATGCTCACGCCTGTATCCCATTGGGGTAGGCAGAGACCACCGTTTGCCACATGCTATATGTAGCATGTGCAAGAACTTTTATCTTCTTAATATTAGATTTTTATGCTTGACACACACAAATTCAACGCATAAGGTAGGATCACGAGTAGCTCAGTTGGAAGAGCAACTGCACGGTTTACAGAGGTCGTGGTTTCTAGGCCCGCCTCATGTTCGTATTTCACTAACCATTTTTAAGAATTTTACGCCCTTATTACAAAATATGGTTTAAGCCAAACTATCTCCATCCCTTTTGAAATGCGTATCACAAAAAGAGATGGAACTACTTTTACACCAAGGATTATCTTAGGTGATGTTTTGTAATAACTCCCTTATTTGTGAGTTGGAAGAACGCTTAACAATTAAAGAAATATTTTCGTAAGTCTTTATTATAGCTCCGCTTTCATTGTTCGTGCAGATTTAGCATAAGGGAGGTTATGAGTATTTCGTGGCGATTTTAATCGAACATTTCGCTGATCGATTCAGATCGAGATTTGAAGATTTGAATATGGATCGTTCACGGTAATTTGGGCCAACGATTGGGCAAACACGACCAACATCCAACTTCCAATATGGTTGGTCATTTTGTAATTTTAGGTCGAACTTGCCACCTTAGTCGAGAATTGGCTTTTGTTTTTATTACATCGATGGGAATTTATTAGAGATACAACAAAGTAGGTATTTTAATTAGGTCACATTTGTGGTATTCGAGGCAATTATGCAAATATACTCAACAATTAAAATAAAGCAAATCAGAAAGACACATATTCAAGTCAAAAGGGTTTTAGGTATTTGGCAAAAATGGTGTTGTAAGCCGTGGTGGCTTCGTAAACTCTGCGAACGACACCAGTTCAAAGCTCAGGGTTTATACCAATGAGTTTTTCTAAAAAATATGTACTATGATGTCACATTGTGAAGGAAAACAGTGTGTTTATTATATGTATGTAGACTTGATTTTAATATATGTAAAATTTTTTATGACTAGTGGGAAACCTTCTATGGGTCCCCGACCGCCCTGGGAGAGGCAGGCCGGGGTATGTGGGATTCTAACCGCACTAAAACCCCCCTGGTGGCCGTCCTTAGTGCTCAGGGGGGACTCCAGGTACTCTGATAGAACGCACCGGTGTCCCCCCCACACTTTGCCGGAGCACATCCCAGGGGCAGCTGTGACGCCGCCCCTGGAGACCTCGCTGTGCAAGGCAGCGCGAGCCACATCGCTTGGCCACCTTCCCGGGCCCGCGCCGGTGGTCAAAGCCCCCCCCCCCCCCGACCACCGCCAGTAGGCCCTCCGGCCCCTGCCTAGTCGCCTCTTACGACAGGCAGGGGCTACAACCAACCGATGCCTTATACCAGAAATGAGCGCCCGAACACCACCCATCTATATTTATATAATACTTGAAAAGAGTAATTACTGAATATCCGTCCAGGTAGCAATTTTCATTGTCTATAATTATGTTTTTCTGACAATTTGAAAATACTTTGTTAAAATCTATACAGATAAAAAAAAGGGAAAGGGCATGAAAAAAACTATTTTTAAAAATTTTCTATCTGTCTGTGTCTGCTTGTTCCGGCTAATCTTCGAAATGGCTGGACCGATTTTAATGGAACTTTACTTGGCGGATAGCTAGGAGTTATTTCAAGGAGTAATTAAGGCTACCGTTAGTTAAAAAAAAGCATTGGTGATCTGCGGGCCACCCATGAAACTCTGCCTACGCGGGGCATAGCTAATATCAAATAAAGATATCTTTGAGATTGAATACCACCACAGTATGCATAAATATATTGCGAACTATAGGTCGCAAGTTTGCCCCCGTAGGCCAATGAGATAGGTCCAAAACCAATTAAAACAAACGGCTACGAAATAGACAACGAAACACGTTTGTTTTAATAAAAACATACGAATTCTCAACAAACTTTCAGGAATTAGGGTTAATTTATAATCTGGAAACTAGGTCTCTTTGGTGGGCAATAAATCTTTTTGGTGTGTACATGGTAGCTATTAAGGCAATGGACTACGGAGATTGTAAACATAAAACCGCCGCTGTAAATAGCTGAAAAAAATGATATGTCTGTTGCAAACTTTTATTTTGAAAAACATTAACAATTTTATAATTTACCTACTAGCTGTGCTCCGCGGTATCATCCGAGTAGACTTAATTAAAAAATTGGGAACCAAATTTTTTTTTAAATTCACAGCCGTGAAAAACCTGTTAAAATCGGTCCAGAAGCTTTGGAGATTAGCCGGAAAAAATAGACAGACAGACAGACAGATAGAATGAAAAAAATGGTTTTCTATGCCAGTATTGTGTATACTTTCATATGCATTTAGTCAAAAGGTGTAATTTTGCAAACAGACACTACATTTCTATTTATCTGTATAGATTTGCTTTGCTTGCATTGATTCAAAGACAAATAAATTCCGTACGGGTCGAGCTAAATAAAACCGTTTAAAACAGAAGTTCTCAAATACACCTAACCTTAAATACTTAATTTGGTTTTAAAAAAGCTTTGATCAGTTTCCATAATATCACCATTTAGAAACTTATCATCATTCACAAGCCGCTATCTCTAGCTGTTTCACTCCATTCAAGGCGAACGCCTGAAACTCATAATATTTATACATACAGATAAATAGAATTGAGGTGTCTGTTTGTAATTAAAAACTAACAGCTATTCACTAAATGTACATAAATGAAAACACCAATTTAAAAAAAAAATCTTTGTCTATCTATCTATGTATTTGTTCCGGATAATCTCCGAAACGGCTGAACCAATTTGAACGGGACTTTCACTGGCAGATAGTTAATGTTACAAGGAGTAACTTAGGCTACTTTTATTATCATGAAATTAATTTTACGCGGGTGAAACTGCGGGGCACAGCTAGTTGTAAATAACGCACATTTGTTTCTGTGACTGTATTCCGTCCAAAGTCCACACCTAGGTAGCTGGGTCGACCTGAGCCGCCACGCATCGCGGCGCTCGCCCCCAGACACACTAATTACACTCCGATAACATTCATAGGCCAACGTCGAACTCACCGACCGTAACCAGCATCTTGATGTGAAAGTAACGACGAACAATTAAAACAAATACTTTTCTTTACTAAAAACTTTATTATTTGTTTTTGTATCTCGTTGTTACGTTCAGAAGGTGATTTTATTCCAATAATAACTCTTTTTTTTTCGCGGAGCTCGTGGCACAGTTGCTATTGCGCATATCATTCGATCAGCGAAGTTAAGCAACCCTAACCCTAGCCAGTAATTGGAGTAATTGGAGTTCCCACCGTGCCTCGGAGAGCACGTTAAGCCGTCGGTCCCGGTTGCCAATTTATCATATTTGGCAATCGTTACAGGTCAGTCGGAGGCCTAAAATAATCTGACAACTGGTTTAACCCAGATAACAGATTTTCCTCGTTAAAGGGGTTGCGAAGGTCAGATGGCAGTCGCTTCGTATAAAATCAAGTGATCAGCCACATCGGGTTGAATCAAGTGCCGACCCCAACAATGTATGGGATGAGGCCAGAGAGATGAGAGATGAGAATAAGTCATTTATTTTAATATCGCTGGTGATATAGATTTTATTTTGAACCTATCTTATTTTGAGACAACCTAATTCAATTAAAGTTTAATTTTTCAATAAAACTCTGGTTTTAACAATCTTAATTAAAAGCCCCTATAGTCACAGACAGGCAGCTATCTCGCAAATCTGACGCCCTCCCTCGACTGCCAAGCGTTACGTCTGCAGCAAATTGCCATATTGAGGATATCAATCTGCTTTTGTTGTTAAATGTACGTCTGGCTTTATTATTGTTAGCACTAGCTTTCATATCTATGGCAGACATCTTAGTATGTGCGTGCTAACAATATGAAACATTTTATAATTCGTCGAGGTAAGTAAGTGCTGATTCGAAGGTTTTGATAATCACGTTAGTTACTTCAATCAACAGATTACCGTGTTCTCCCAAGCACGGAGAGGCTTGATTTAGTGAGAACGGTCATCTATATAGACTAACACCTACATTATGTAACTTATTACGATTATTATTTCGACTGGGCAAAGTATTCTATTTTTCTAAAGTGTTATAATAGCTGTTCTTTATGTATGTGCAAATATCTTCTCAGGAAGGTCCTCAAAGTGGTAAGTAGAGGTATTATAACATCTACAATTGCTAACTTGTCTTGAAGTCCATCTGCTTCTCATACGTTTATTGAATAACTTTTCTGACACACAGAGCTTTCCTGCACCCTAAAGCCCTTGGAGTCACAGTTAAGTGCTTAAGTTTTACAAGAATACATTGAAGGTGTCACTCACATATAACCAAACCTTAAATGCGCAGTAGTGATTTTATGAGTCTGTCTGTGTGGTGAGACGCAAATAAAATGCATGCGTATTTATCCCCACAATTTTAGCTAAGCGCACATAACTCGTGAAGCACCTTTAAAAGAGAGAATCTGATTCCTTATCTGCTAGCACATTCACTGAAATAAGCACTTGAAACTCCATAAATAAAAAAAAATCAAAAATCCATAAATAATAAAATAGTTTTCTGTATAATCTCTTATGTGCCTAATGACTATTTCAAAAGAAAATTGTTTCTTCGTCAATATTATTTATTGTAATTTGAGTGTGATGGAACGAAAAACCGATAAATACTCAGAAATCGATGAATAATTTGTATGAGAAAAGCAGTAACATACAAAATGGCCTAAATGTCCCAGAAAAATTGCAAGTTAGTTTCATCATAAAACGGAATATTCGAATGTTACCGATGCCGTCAGCATGTTATAGATGTCAATGTAAACGTTGTACTAAAATATTATAGTCCACTATAAAACGGCTGTTTCATACGTTGACGAGACAATATAATATCAATATTCCATACATCTTATTGCGTTCACCATACTAACCAAAATGTTATATTGTTAAGTAATGATTTAAAAAAAGTAAGCTTGTTCCGTCTAATGCAAGAAAACTGCTCTTGAAGTGTTGAGTACAGTTTCAAAAAGAACTTTTGGATTAAATATTCGAGCAATTTTCATTGTATAGTCATAAATACGTCAAGCTCTAATGCGATACCAATATTTAAAAATATAAATAATTCTAAACCTCTTTAACTTTTTGAAATCTCGATCGATTCATTAAACTAGTCTGAGCGCCCACTATGATCGACGAAAATAACGAAGTTTTTAGCGGAACGTATTAAGACATATGCATTCAAGCGATCATAATTGGCTCCCAAACAAATTTTAATGAATATTAATAGCCGTTGACATTTTACAAACCCTAAGACGCAGAAGAGCACTAGATAAAGTGAAGACACGAAAATGTCCCAATTGTGATACTTTTGCTCGCGTGCTTATAGGATTACTCTTTCACGGGAACAGATTTCAAGCATCAACTATTATTAACAAAAAATAGTTCGTGCTACAATATCTCGTTTACAGCGATCAACTAGACCGCTGAGTAATACCAGATACAAATGTCTAGTATAAAAATTAAATACCCAATAAGCGCACAGTTCCAAAGCCATTAACCGTCGTGACAGCCTTCGTGGCGCCGTCTGTAGTGTCAGGCAACCCGGCTAAGCGGCGCCTTATGCCTCCCGCCCTCGTAAAGATACGCGCAATTAGTTTATCTGGATGATTTTGTGTTTATGTCACTAACATTGAACTTTATTTTGACGACTTTCTGATTTATTACAGTGGCATATCACTATTAACGTGTTGTGAGCTGCGTCCTTAAACAGTCGCGTAATGAATCATAGGAAATGTTTTTATTTTGGGAATTTTATTTCTATCAAGTTTTTCAAGTTTTGGTAAGTACTTAGCTTATTTTATGTCATTTGGGGTCATGGAAATATATTATAGCTGAAGTTAGCCATAGGAGGTTACATAATATAAGGAAGGGAGGAATAAGAAAGAAAGTTTGATGACTTATAAAAACGTTGGTAAATGTGTATTGATTCATATGTGCACGACAGCTAAGATTCTATCTTAGCGGTGACCAATGCAAATGAAATGCACCAGTGATTCCATCAATGCGTAATGTTCATAAAATATATGATATTTATTGTAAAGTAGGAAAGATATAATGCTTATGTGGTCATGGCAATGTTAATTACTGCAAAAACCATATTTTTATGTTCCTCGCCAATTATTGGCTGATATAAACAGGCCTGGTGGCAGAGTGGTTTCATCTGTAATGCCAGCGAAACAAGTTTAAGTTGAGTGAAATAACCCAAAATATACCAGATCCACTAAAAGGCAATTTGATATAAGAAATGATACTAAGACCACCTAATAGTGATACTTATCTCTGCGAATACGTTGAAATAACGACAAAGGCAAATAACATTCTTCAAAGTTAATCATACCGAATTAAACGCAAAAAATAAGTCCTACATCGACATATGACTTCAAAAATGCAATGTAAAAATTTAGACGAAACTCAACTGCATGCTAATATGGTTTGCATTTTAGATTGACGTCTTGAACTTGAAAAATTGACTTGAACAATAAATCGACTAACCGGTGAGAGATAGATGTACAGGACGAGTATAAATCTGTCACTGAATCGAATAACCATTGATTTATTCGTATGACTTCTGGCTTTTACGTAGTACCTGTGACCCATAATACCCACTTAAGGTAATTTGATTACTTTTGTAAAATATGGAAAAACTTCTTTGAGTTTATTTAGTGCTGGATATATTTATAATTATTTACTTGCTAATATTGCTTCAGGGTAAGTTGATTTAAAAAAAATAATTGCTATCGTTGCTATCACGAAAATCGATAGCATTGTACTTTTGGCCTTCCGAATGTAAAGGAATAATTGTCAAACAATTATTAATACTTAATTTAAGAATAAACATACTAGATCAGTCCTCCCTCACCTTAAACACAAGACAAAGATAAAAAACATGAAGTAAATAAACTTCCTAGTGATTAAATTGTACAGTACGTATGTAGTGGTAAAGCGGTGAAATTAGGCAAGGCCTGAAATGAGCGATCCGGTCTCCACGACCACCCAGCGCCATTGTCCGGTGTCGCTCGACCAAGCAATTTACACGTGTGTGCGTGTGATGACTTGGTTCTTCACCTGACATGGTCGATAGCGTTTTGATCGGAGTAAATTTCGTTATTCTTTAACACAAAAAATATTAATTTATTTACAATAAAATCAATGTTTGCAGATAGTTCTTAATTAAGTTAATCTAGAAAAAGAAATCTACAGCGGCCTGCATTTTTTTATGTTTATTTAGACGTTGATTTTTTTTGTTAAGATAGTTATTTTGAATTAACGTTAAGTTGAAATTTTAATATTTAAAATGAAGTTGTTGTTTTTGTTATTTACATAGCACCTATGGGTATTTGAACACCCAGTTGCTCCAATTTCTTTTAAATAACTTTCCAAACAACCCAAAAAAGTATTATAAGTATCTCCGGCGTTTCTAGCGTCAAAAGGTTACAGTCATCGGACTATGTGCATTTGCTCTCTTTGCAGATTTTTTTTATGAACTTCAAACCACAATCGCTGGTCGCTTTCACCTCGACACAAGCTGTAACCCCGCTACCAAGCGTGGGAACCCTTGGATTCCGCAAGATTAATCCATCGCCCGCTCCTCCACTTTGCATAGTTTATTTATGTCCCCAACGAGTTTTTGCTTAAGTTCAGACCTTTACGACGCATGATGTAATAAATAGGCTGGAGACTAGCGGTCTACCTTCATTTCTTTACGTATTGCCTGTTTAATCAACTTCGTAAAGGGATTCTGTTTGAAGTTTTGTTTTTAAAGCCGTAAGGATGTCAGAGGTGTTACCATTTGTATTTTTACTTGCTGGTTTTACTGTTGATTTTATTGCTTTTTTTATTTAGTTATTATTCTAATTCTATTAAGCTAAAATTTGGTGTGAAGATAGCTTTGAACCCAAAACTGTATACAGTTAATTAAAAGTATCGCATTTAGCATTGCATTTTGCTTCACGGTTTTTATAGTTTAGCGACTTGAGAATAAAAATGTTCACACCGATCCCTTAAGACTTTGGGAAATTGCAATTTATTCAGTAATAAAAGATACAAAGCCAGTACAGTGTAAGTCGACCTTAGCAATGTCTAAAGAAACGACTTAATAAATATAAAGTAATAAAGTTAGTCATAAGGACTTACGCAATGACAAAGCCCCAGAAATATGTGCTCGCATGATAATATAATGCGTAATTACAGCTTTTAGATCGGTTCGCACGCATGCCTCGGAGTAAAACAATCGCAATTCGATCCCATAATCCCTCATTCGCTCGCATCGCTATTTAAAGTCAGCCCTTACGCCGTACAAGCGAATATTGCATTCTTTACATTCCGTCTAAAATGGTGTAAGATGTGAGAGAGAAGCGAGCGGTATGAGACAAATTATGCAACGGATAAATAGGACTAGCTTAATAAAGAGTTATTCATTAATAAAACAATTGAGTACATATACAAAACATCGGATTATTGATTAATGATTCTAATATTACATTTATTTATAAGTTAGTTAATGATAATGTTTGTCTATAAATTTAGTTTTTTAGTTAAGGACCTCTCAACGAATAAAGGCTTCCTTAAGATTTCTCCATATTTTTGTTCTTTTTTTCAGACGGCAAAATAATTATCAGGTACCTAATATGTTTATTCATCTTTTCTCAATTTGGCGTATTCTACTTAAGGACATTGGTATTTTGATAAATCGAGTTAAATCTTAATTATATATTACTGTCTTAAATTATTTCCATTGATAAGAACGCTGCAATTGTTATATAGAATAATTCAAAAATATTTAAAATTTTACGTTTATGTATTATGAATTAACGACTTTGTAAATTGCGAATGCAACCATCGTTTTTATTAATTCGCTTTTAAAACGAATCACAACAGAATTTAATCTTGATAATTGGCTTTGGTTTTGAAAGTTGGCCTTCTTTCAAAATGTTCTACCCGCTTGCGCTCACATTTTGTACCAACCTTAAAGACGGTGGATGTGAGAATTTGCATCGAATGGAGTTGGACGCGCCGACGCAGCCTCTACTGGGCCGAAGTTTGTATACATATTTATCTGCAGTTGGTTAACCTTCACCATAAAGGTGACATAATAAAATTATCAGTAGTACTCTGTTATGATACCGACCTCTTTTTGTTTTGATGGAAGATTTCTGGGTTACTTAAAGTCTTAAGTACCGATAAATCTCTCGCGTTCGTAGAGAGAAATAATGTCATTTCACTATAACTACATTCTTCTAATATTTCATCCACAGCATACAATAAGATAGTAAGATTAATAAGTAAAAGACACACAGACTGAAATACACACTTCTGCAGTTATAGTAGGTGTTATTCTTTATACCGAAGACTACGTCTGCGGTGGTTTTTGAATCAATTTGGGTCACGCGTTTTAGCAACATCGGCTTAGCGGTTTTCTTGTGACGATGTAACATACAGACAGACAAACAGACAGTGAAGGACACTTCCCCATTTATGATATGAATATAAATATTACTGGAAAGATGTAGCGTAACATAATTCATATTTAAAGACATCGATAAAGCTTTTGAATAGGCTGCAAAGTTCCTAAAGCTCCAACTGTGGGCAGAGATTCATTTCTGCATAGTAACTCAGCTATTAGTTCAAACTAACAAAACTGCTGGATGACTATTCAACCAATGTAGAAAACGTGTCATCTCCTAAGGAAGGAGGATTAAACAATAAAACTGTAATACTGGGAACTTAAGGTAGAATAAAAGGCGGTTACCTTAAAGGCGAAAAGAACACGTCTGTTCGTCAAGACGTTTTTTTGGACATTCGGACGTTTGTCGGTAGTCACGAATTGATTGCGACATAATGTGGGAATTGTGGGGCGAAAGTAGAGATTTTTTGAGTCGTCAGGTTGCCTTGAATATTTGGTAAAGGGTAGTTATATATTCGTCGGGATACTAGTCTACTACAGATCAAAATTCCGTATTATATAATTTGTACTTTAAGGGCCGTGGTGGCCGTGGGGTATGAGCAGTTACTACGCAATTGACGCAAGTTCGCAAACCAGTGGGGCCTGCACCAAAATTTTTGCACCAAATGTTTTAGGAAAACTTATGTGTGGTGATTTCACACTAAGTGCTTTACGGTGAAGGAAAACATCATGAGGAAACCGGCATATGTCTGAGATATTTTCAAAGACGTATATGTACAGTGCCTGAGACGGCGATGAGACTCACCATCTGTCACGTTGGCACTTAATCACCTTCGGTAAAAGTGAATGTTGTTAATACAATACCTCTGCCTACCCCTTGGGATTACAGGCGTGAGCGTATGAGTGTACTTTAAGACTGCATCGTTGGTGTTGTGGTCGCTATCGAGAGGTCCTGGGCTCGATCCTAGGGTCAGAGTGTTATTGGGTGTTTCCCTCTGTAACTTTCTAGTACCAGCCCGGAGGCTGAATTAGCTCCCTATTACATCATCTCCCTGGCCTTATGTACAATGTATGTGACATTGTTGGGGTCGGCACTTTATTCAACCCGATGCGGCTGATCACCTAATTTTAATACGACGCGACTGCCATCTGACCTTCGCATCCCCTTTAACGAGGAAAATCCGTGATCTGGGTTAAACCAGTTGTCAGACTATTTTAGTCCTCCGACTGACCTGTAACGATTTCCAAAGATGATAAATTAGCAACCGAGGGACCGACGGCTTAACGTGCTCTTCGAGGCACGGAGAGAACTCGGGCGGTCACCCATCCTATTACTGGCTAGGCTTAGGGTTGCTTAACTTCGCAGATCGAATGATATGCGCAATAGCAACAGTGCCATGAGCTCCTCAGTTTAATTACTTCAATTAGCTCCCTATTACATGAAACTAAAATAGAGTTCGCGAAATTTGGATGTATTATAAGTATGCTTGCCTTGTACTTAATTGTCTTTTGTACAAAGATTTTCTTATAGGGCCTGTTAATTAAGCTCATAACTTCCCAGAAGGTCCACGACGTGATAACACACTTTTAGCTAAACATGCGTAGGGCTAACGTAACTGATGGTGAGTTTATCACATACAAATACGTCATTGAAATTCTTCTCAGACATCATCAAATCAACCTCATGATAATGATGAAGTTTGTTATTCTGCCGTCGCTGCTTTCAGGCAAGCCGTACGATTGTTTGGCACCTTTGAAGTAGGTATAAAAATAATTTCTTCATCTTTATTCCGAATAGGATCTTTTCTTTTGCAAGAAGAACGGACGAGGAAGTATAAAAACAATCTTTATTGTACTGTAATAAGGTCTATGAAGATTGCTCCAATTATGACCACTCATATTAGGATGGTAATTTTCTAATTAGGCTTGTTTACATTTTCCACCAGTGTTGCCGACGTTAATGACTTCCTATTGCTTTATTAAACGTGCATGAATTATGCCTTGGTATGATGTGAGCGCTCCGCGTATAAAAACACTCATTAGGAGTAAAAATGCTTTGTATTCACAACCATGATTCTTTGGCGAATCTTGTTAGTTATTAAAATATCTAAACATTTCTCGTGCATGCGAAAATGAACTTTGTATCTATTCGCATGCTTACTCTTAGGTGTGATATAGGTTTGCGTTCTGGCGCAGCATCATTTATAGCGTTTTTAAAAATATCTGTGCTCATGCCATCAGAATGGTCCCCGAAGGGGTAGGCAGAGGTGTTGTTACAACAGCACCCACATTTCAGCGAATATGATTGAATGCCATCGTGACAGAAGGTGAGTACGTCATGAATTACTCAGATATTATGCAGGTTTTTTCACTGATGATGTTTTCTTTCACAGTAAAGCACGTGGGGTGAAATTACTGCACTTAAGCTTTAGGAATAACATTGGGGCCTCTGGTCGAACTTGCGTCGCTTGCGTAGCAGACGACTGCTCAAACCCCACAGCCAACAAGGTTGTTATTTTAAAGAATATATTGTATTTAATAAATACATGTCAAAATATGTTTAAGCAATATCAATAAAGCCTTAACCTCGACGTATGAAAGAAAACTTCTCAATACTCATACGGCAGATTAGCGTTAATCAGAGGGATTCTATTATAAAAAGTATGGTTGAATGGAATTGTAAGGCAACCAGGGGCCAACTTATCGCCATATTATGAGACCGTTGTATAAGCTCGATTCCAAAGGGGCTCCGGACGCTCAATCTGCGGAATAAACTCTCCAAATGGTCTTCCCAAACGAATGCAGCATGGGGATCTTCAAGGGAGTGAAGAGATATTAACAGAGTCGGCAACGCACGCGTGATGCCATTGGTATTGTGAGCCAAGATCATAGGCTGCATTAACCACTTACTATCAGATGGGCCGGTGCTTGTTTGCCACCTCAGAGGTATGAAGGTGAAAATGAAAATTATTTTAATTCAGTTTAGGCCCTAGTAAGGCTTATTAATGTCGAAGTATTGACCACCGCCTTCTGAGAAGACCCGGCAAGAAACTCAGCTGGCATAATGTACATTCAATTATATAATAAATAATGATTAATTACAAAAAAAATCATATAAAATTCACAATAGCGAAAATTGTATCTGCATGCATGTGCAAATAATTATAAAAACAATACCAAATTATTTGTCTTACAGTTAAACTATCGTCAATAAGCGGTTATAGTAGGGTCTTAGTACAAGCTTTCGCGGTCCCGCAAATGAATCTGCGTGTGGGTAATCCGGGCTCGTTAGGTAGGAGGGGGGCGGACCACCGCGCGCGGCGCGCTCTGTAATCTGAGCGCAGCTTTGCGAGGGCCCTTTGTTGCTGTGCACTTGTAAAGTCTAAACTATAAAGGTGCAACCTGATGTAAGCCGCTGGACGCTCGTTTCCAGAGACAAATGTGATCACGTGATAAGTAGTTCCTTTTTGAGTCGCGGGAAATATAAAATGGGGTCACGTGACCACATTTGTCGCTGGAAACGAGCGTCGAGCAGTTCCATGAGGCCGCCTTAACATTCGGAGGTAATATTTGTGCCAAATGGCAAAATTAAAAGTATGTATAAAATTTTTTTTTGAGTAAATACCGTAGATCTAAGATAGATCATGCAGGAAGGCAAATTGTTAGTAATGATGGCTATAAAGGCAGAATGCAATCTAAAAAAAATATGTATAATTTTGAAACATGTAAAATGTATTACATTAACGGAGCACTTCATCACCAGTTGGATTTTTAAAATTATATTCAGGTTTTTTTTAATTTATGTATTTTCAAAAATATGCTCTGAAATGGTATAACGTCTTAATTTAAATGATAACTTTTCTCAGGTTTTTTAATAAGAAAAACGATGTGCAGTAGTAGATGTTAAATAAGTTACTAAGGAGCGTCAATTGCGATACCGTTTCACAGCACACGAATAAAGGCCCACTTGGTTTTTTTTCGACTTTATTTCCATCGCGTTGTGCCTCCAAAATTGAGTTGTACGGCTCTTGCGAACTTTTTTGTTTTTTCTCGACTTTTTGCAGTTCGCTGGCGGTCGTCGGTAATCACCGTGTGTTTGTTTATATTTTAACTTTGAGGCCGCTTTATCGATAAACAGATATGTACTTACCAAGCGTACTGTGTGACATCGACTGTTGCACATCACTGTTAGGCACTTTGCGGGGCCTGCACCAGTGAGTTTTCTAAATAACTTATGTACACTGATTTCACACTACGTGCTTTACGGTGAAGGAAAACATCGTGAGGAAACCTGCATATTTCTGAGAAGTAATTCAATGACGTATGTAAAGTGTCTGAGACGGCGATGGACTCACCATCCGTCACGTTGGCACTTAATCATCTTCGGTGAAATGTGGGTGTTGTGATTACAACACCTCTGCCTAGCCCTTCGGGGAATACAGGCGTGAGCATATGTATGTGTCAGTCCTACTGTATTCGCAACCAATGTGTGAACGAAGCTTGTTTCATTTAATACTAGCACCTGCGTGGAATTGTTACTTTGGTTCTTAGCGTGATGATACATATCCTTCCTCAATAAATGGTCTATTTTCCACTGAACTATTTTTTCGAATCGAACCAGTAGTTCCTGAGATTAGCGCATTCAAACATACAAACACTTCAGCTTTTATTGAATACTAGCTACGCTCCGCGGTTTCACCCATCCGATGGGAGACAATCCGACACGACCGGAGAGAGATCAGGACTAGGACCAAAGCTTAACGTGCTTTCCGAGGCACGGGGGTGGTAACACCGCCAACTTTAAAGCTCCGGGCATTTTATTGTGAATTTCTTGACAGAAAAACCCAACATAAATGATTGACCCGACCTGGGAATCGAACCTGGGATCTCGTGATCGGCAGGCGAACGTACTAACCACTAGACAAACGAGGAAGTTATAAAGCCTAAATTAATCCTTGCAACATTAGCTATCTGCCATTGAAAGTCATGTTAAGATCGGTCCATTTGCATGCGGTCGGTTATATGCATTTAATTAATAGGTGTAATAATGGAATAACAAACAGACACTTCAATTTTATTTATATGTATAGATGCTTTGAATACTCCGAAATTATGGACTGATCGGAAAAAATATTTTATAAATCAATTGCTATCGAGCTAATCCGCACTATTTTCGCAAATCACTCATTACTCGACACAGCACCTGTACTGATATTGGTGTGACTAACTTCCGGACACAATTTCGAGGTTATCATTATCACTAACCGTTGCATCGATGCTGGTGGCATTTTGGGTTTTTTACTCGGCATCAACCCTCCCCTCTCCCCGCAGGCAATAAATCATTTTGAGTAGTTAATTATTTTGATTAAAAGAGAGCTGAGCGAAATTGGTAAATATCTTTGACTTTCTTTTGGGGCAGTTATTTTGGGACAGGTATTTTGGTAGAAATATCTCTTTGAAGTACTGGCGCTACTTAAACAACGACGAACGACAACGAAGATGATAAAGTTGAGGTTAGAGCAGTCGCCTGCTACGCAAGCGACGCAAGTTCGAATCCCAGCGGGGCCTGTACCAATGAGTTTTTCAAAAAAATCTTATGTACAGTGATTTCACACTTTATGGAGCTTATAGTTAAAATATGTTTTGAACCCGGCTTTTAGCTATTCAGCGTAAATAAGGGAGATTAAGTTATAGTTTTAATTTGAAGTACAATTCGAATCCAGGATTTCAACATCTTACGATCAACACCAATTTCACTACCGTAGCACCCTAGCGGCAATTTCATCAGACTTCCAAAACCAATTTTGATACATTGAAAGCATCCAAATTTAGACACGCGACAGTTAAAAAGGGCATAAAATCGAGATCGAACCACACTGCATGCGGCGGGCCTGGCGACCCATTTAGAGGCAGCGATACATTTGGAGTAACGCTTCGAAATAGATGCAACCTGAAAAATGAATTACACTTACTTAAACTCTCAATTAATGATAATGATGCAGATGAAGATAATGACTCATCATCATCGCCCTGGCCTTATCTTACCGTATCTGACCTTCGCAACCCCTTTAACGAGGAAAATCTGTGATCTGGGTTAAATCAGTTGTCAGACTATTTTAGGCCTCCGACTGACCTGTAACGATTGCCAAAGATGATAAATTGGCAACCGGGACCGACGGCTTGACGTGCTCTCCGAGGCACAGAGGAAACTCAGGCGGTCACCCATCCAATTACTGGCTAGGGTTAGGGTTGCTTAACTTCGCTGATCGAATGATATGTGCAATAGCAACTGTGCCACGAGCTCCTCACACTACACTTAATAAGTGACAAATGCAGAGTCAGTAACTATATGACGAGGATCGTATTTGCAATTACTTGAGTTTCTGACTAGCGAACCGAATGGCTGGCATTCACGTCATACTTGTGAACAGGTGCTGCTTGTGGGGGCTGGTCATCTCAAGCTACGCATTTAGTTATAAGTAGATGTACTAGATTTTTAGTTATGTTAATTCTTATCGACATTTGTGCATTGGAACATTGTCCATGAGCTTACGTTTTTTAAATTATTTATTTTGTAGTCTTTAAAATGTATAATATTTTTGAAAAGAGTAATTACTGAGTTTCTTGCCAGGTTCTTCTCAGTAAAAGCAACCTTCCGAACCTGGCGGTAGCATGTATAATCCTGTATAATTATGTCATTCTGACGATTTGAAAGTACTTTGTAAATTCTAATCGAATAAAGATACTTTTGACTTTGACTTTGACTTTGAAGAGAATCTTGGCCTCCGAAACCAAAACGCAACGCATACAATTATTTTAATTGCTTTGATTTGTAAATGTTGTCGAATATAAGCAGGTGATAAAGGTGGTTCTGGGTCCTTTAGCCCTCCAGCATTTGTTGTTTTGACGGTAGCATATACAATGCTATATAATTATGTAATTCTGACGATGTGAAAGTACTTTGTTAAAAGTCTAATCGGATAAAGATATTCTACGAGTTTTAGTTTGACGACTTCTTCTATCGACTATTTATTTCGAGGCAATATTTCTATTATCATCAAAAGTTGTCATATCGTAGGCCTAATAAGCTTCACACAGACCATGGTCTATACGAGTACTATCGTAAAAACTTCACGTAGAATCTAGAACACGTATGCTATATTTAACCAACGATCAAAGGAGAGTATTACGTGGTTACGGAAGTGAAGTTACGTATAGATATTTCATCGACTCGACACTATAATGGTCCATTAGTTTTTTGGGGATCCGCGCGGCTTGTCATCGGGCATTAAAAATTAAGCCCGTTAAATGTAAGGAAATAAAATAAAGACTTCGAATGTTTTTATCGTGTTTCCTATGCAGTAAGGGTTATTTTATAAATATGGACCTGAAGAAGATTCGAATCCTTAATAGTAGGAGAATAACATTTGCTTTCTTCAGAGGTCCCATAGAGAAGAGGCATAGCTCTGATAACGCCCTCGTTTCACAGAAGTTAGTTATAAATAAATAAACTCACACCATCACAGAAGGGTCCCCGAAGGGGTGTGTAAAAGTAGAATCCCAGCGCGGCCTGTACCAGTGCGTTTTTCTAAAAACTTTGTGATTTCACACCACGTGCCTCACGGTGAAGGAAAATCATCGTGAGAAAACCTGCATATGACTGAGAAGTAATTCATAGACGTATGTATAGTGCCTGAGACAGCGATGGACTCGCCCTCTGCCATGTTGTCACTTAATAATATTTGGTGAAATGTGGGTGTTGTAACAACAACACCTCTGCTTGCCCCCTTTCGTGACCTTTCTAAGATAGATTGAGCATATTTATTTATTTATCTTTGCATTTCACCGAAGATGAAGAAGTGCCAACATGGGGAGCGAGTCCATCGCCGTCTCAGGCACGATTTAAACACGCACTTAATTTTTTTAGAAAAACTCATTGGTTGAGATCGCTGGGATTCGAACTTGCGTCGCTTGAGTAGCAGGCGACTGCTCAATCCCCACGGCCTCGAGTCAAGTAGTTGGGTGGCCTACTTTTCTAGATGATATAAAGTTAAAATAAGGATAAATATGATGGTTGTTGTAAACGATAAAAATAGCTACGGAATACTCCTTAAAAACAGTCCAAGCACTCCTGACTTTCAATGCTGAATCCCCCATGTTGATGTAAATATTATGATTTGTTAGTAAATGGGTACCATTAGCTAATAACGGGCGATTTTGGATTTGCCCAACGTATGGCTAAGCTTGATTTACGTTATTCGTTTCGATTCAATATATCCTTGTTTGGGTATTGTGTTCTTTTCTCTTAAATTATGACGAGGAAATAGATTTTAGATATTGATGGTCCAATTTATCACAATTTATTAACACCTAATATTTATATCTATACAGATAAATAAAATTGAAGTGTCTGTTTGCAATTCCAAATTAACAGCTTTTCACTAAATGCATTATGAAAGTATATGCAGTTGACTATATTTTTAAATATTTTTGTTCTGTTTGTCAGTCTGTTTACCCTGGCTAAGCTGTGAAACGGCTACACAATTTTAAAAGAGCCTTCCCAGGCTGATAGCTAACGCTAAACGGGTATGTACATACATGGGATACTTTTGTTAACAAAAAATAGGGTTCTACGAAATAAGTCATATATTATAGGATTTTTAATTATTAGGGAAGTAATAAATAATCAATGTTTAACAATTAATTGATGAAAACCAATGAATATTATAAGTAGCATAGCATCTTCTCTGTCTGTATCGCACAGGTATTACCGCCTTAGCGACTCGCTTACACATACTGCAAAGCGCCTTGCTACCATAAACGTTTCCGAATACCCACATGTTTTCCAAATTGTAACATGACATTACTTAATATTTCTAATATTGTCAGTCAGTTATAGGTAGCCAGTAAAACAACTGTAATGTTTAAATATAAATGTATGTTAAGTAAGTACTTAAGCCAACTTAATATCATTAAAGCACTACGCCTAACGGCACGGCAAATGCATACTAAACTTGTCTTTCTCTGTAAGTGAATTGTAAATTCTTAAGAGATATAAAGTTCTATAAACACATGAAACAAATACTACGCGGGTGAAGCCGTGGGGCATGGCAAGTATTAAGTATTATTACAAAACAATTGGGCAATTATACCACCAGTAACAACGGGAGTCGGAGTGGGATCACATTGAAAAAATAAAATGTATTCTTTGAGTATATTTTATTGTATAGTGACATCTTTTGGTTTGGACTGGAACTAAGATTGCACGAGCGACTTCTCCTTTGTAAGTTAATGTTAAATTCGTATTCTTATCCTAGATGGCGCTTGGGAGCATGAATGCTTGGTGTATCCTATTCCCGATAGATGGCAATACAATGCAGGTTTAAATATTATATCTTAATTAAATTTAGTTAAATCATTCTGTATAATTAACACTGCCGTGGTGGCCTTAAGGTTTGAGCAGCCTCCTGCTATACAAGCAACGCAAGTTCGAATCTCAGTGGGGCCTGTACTAATGATTTTTTAAAAAAACGTATGTACAGTGATTTCCGGTGAAGGAAAACATCGTGAGGAAACCTGCATATTTCTGTGAAGTAGCCCAAAGACGTATATAAAGTATCAGAGACAACGATAGAATCAACATTTGTCACGTTGGCATTTAATCATCTTCGGTGAAAAGTGGGTGTTGTTATTACAACAACTCTGCCTGCCTACAACACCTCTTTGGGGAATACAGGCGTGAACATATGTATGTATGAATATTTTCCGGCGGTGTTCACTTTCCATCAGATGGGCCTTATAGTCGATGGGCTTTTTTTCATAAAAAAATATTTATCTAGGTTTTAAAAGCTGTATCAGGGCGGTGGTTAGTTCTGTTTTTTATTCTATAGTCTTCCTCCAGAATATTTAGAGGATGTCCCAGAATAGTGGGATCTGAAAGTACCCATCAAGATTTTTTTAAACCCTTTGTATCGATTGAAATAAAAAAAAATTGATAGGTTATTGATGCAGAACTTTTTGGCTACAAAACTCAAATTTACATAAGCACACACATTAATTTTTATTAATAGGTAAAGTAGGTAATTTTTGTTTTCAGTGAATTGAATAAAATAGATATTATTTTATGTATCTACGACTTTTACACTATTTAGAATTTACGTATTTGGGCTGATATCCCAATGTATCGATATAAATATTAAAACATCGACATTAAACAATGGCAAGGGCTCCTCACTAGTACAGACAGGGTAGTGGTGTAGATTGGTTTACGACTGTCCCAATCAAGCGGCGACGCCGCGGCTAACTGCCGCTCCCAAGGGACACTTCAATACGAGGGTTGCACCATGTATTGATAGCTGGTTAGGATTTTAACCTTACGATATTTGGTTCCTTGGTTAAGTAGTTACCCCTACTTAGCGGGATTTTACGTCCCAGTTACTATGAACTTTGTAAAAGACATTGGACAAGCGTATTACAAAATAGCTGTGCTTTGCGGATTAATTTTTTGCCGCTGGAACCCCCTACACACAAAATTTCATTAAAATCGTAGAGCCGTTGCCGATATTCAGATTATATAATACTAGCTGTGCCCGGCAAACGTTGTATTGCCATATATTTTTTTGGGGTGGTCACCCTTATCACTTAGGGGTATGGAAAATAGATAGTAGCCGATTCTCAGACCTACTGAATACGCATATATAATTTGGAAAAATCGGTAAAGTCGTTTCGGAGGAGTACGGTAACTAATATTGTGACATGAAAATTTTATATATTAGATACAAGAATTGTTTGTTTAAAGATATAAGTTAGATAGAAATATATTTGTAATTTCAAGGTTATCGTAAAAATATTAGAACCACGGTTAATGTTAACATCGGCTCGGTACAAAAAAACGGTGCCACCGAACCCCACATGCGACGAAGCTACCCAATATTGGTTAATAAAACAATAATCATGAAAAGTTGGCGTCGAACCCAACGCCATAATGTAAACTCTCTCTATTAAAACATTCAACATTTACAGCTTCTACAAGACACCAACGAGAACTACACCAACGTATTTTTGGTTTATTGTTCGAGTTTGAAAATGAAAAATATTTATTCAGTTTAAGCCCCGGTAAGACACTTATGAATGTCGAGGATTTGTATTATGTTTATATTTTTAGTTCGTACAGAAGTTACACAGAGGAGCTCGTGGCACAGTTGCTATTGCGCATATCATTCGATCAGCGAAGTTAAGCAATCCTAACCCTAGCCAGTTGGATTTGAGACCGCCCGATTTCCCTGCGTGCCTCGGAGAGCACGTTAAGCCGTCGGTCCCGGTTGACAATTTATCATCTTTGGCAATCGTTACAGGTCATTCGGAGGCCTAAAATAGTCTGACAACTGGATTAACCCAGATCACAGATTTTCCTCGTAAAAGGGGTTGCGAAGGTCAGATGGCAGTCGCTTCGTATAAAAATCAGGAGATCAGCCATATCGCGTTGAATCAAGTGCCGACCCCAACAATGTATGGGATAAGGCCAGGGAGATGATGATGGCAGAACTTACACAGGTTTCTATGTGTTTTTTTTAAAAGAAGGCAGTGTTTGTGGCCTTGGGGTTTGAGCAGTTACCTGCTACGCAAGCGACGCAAGTTAGAATCCCAGCCTGTACCAATTTAAATTTAAGTACAGTGATTTTACAATACGTGCTTTATGGTGAAGGAAAACATAGTGAGGAAACCTGCATATATCTGAGAAGTAACTCAAAAATACTTTATGTGTCTGAGGCGGCGATATTCTCACCATCTGTCACGTTGGCACTTAATCATCTTCGGTGAAAAGTAGGTGTTGTTATTGCAACACCTCTATCTACCCCTTCGGAGGTACAAACAAGGATACTTTATTTTTTTTAAAAGCAGATTTTCTTCCCGTATGGGGACAAAATTGGTTTTGAATTTTCTAAGTAACTTTTTATTCCCTAGATCGACTTCTGCGCGGGTGAACACGCTGGCGGAAGCTTCTTCTTCTTAGTCGTAACCTCATGACTGAGGGACGTGACCATGGTGCGACATCTGCATTAACATTGCTTTCCAAGCCTCTCTATTTTGTGCCATCTGTATGGTAGCCTGAAGAGTAGTCCTCGTTGCAGCCTGGGTCGCATCCGTCCATCGTGTTGGCGAACGACCCCTGCTTCTTTTGCCCTCGACCCGTCCCGTAATCATCAGCCTTTCTAGGCTGTCTGGATCGCGTCGTGCTGCGGAAGCTAGTGCATGTATAAATAATCAGAATTATTTACAATATACAAGCTGTACCCGGCGATTTCACTCACGTTAACTTAATTTCATGGGTGCCTTTTTTAAAGGAACCCTATTTTTTTTAAAGTAGCATAATTTACTCTTTGTAACATCAACTAACTGTCAGTGAAAGCCCGTTAAAATCGGTCCAGCCGTGATTACCTGGAACAAGCAGACAAACAAAGAAAAATATTAAAAATAGATTTTTTTATGTAAGTACATATATACTTTGGAATTACAAACAGACACTTCTTATTTATCTGTGTGTATAGAGTATAGATATATAACCTTGCTAGATATATAAAATAAACACTTTCAGCTTTTTATGTACGTTAGATTCGATGTAACCACGAACACATCTAGTCAATCTATAAAACCACGACGACTTGAAAACACCACTAAAGTAATATATATAAAAGCAAATTGTTTGTTGTTTTGTTCAGTTAATTCCATTCTGTTTATTAAGAACGTTGTATAAGACTTATTGTATCGTTTCACTAACTAGTTTTGTTTGCGACTTTTATTATTGGGGTACAAATTGTTAACTTTGATGACAATTGGAGGGCAAAAAGATGTGACATCATCATTATAAAGGTTCTCGTAAAATGAGGAGACTGGTGTCAAATTTATTATAATCTATACAGATAAATAAAATAGAAATGTCCGTTTATAATTCCACAATTACACGTTTTCACTAAATGTATAAGAACGTATATACGGTAGCATGTATAATCCTGTATAATTATGTCATTCTGACGATTTGTAAGTAAATAAATAAATATGCTCACGCCATCCCAGAAGGGTCCCCGAAGGGGTAAGCAGAAGTGTTGTAACAACACCCACATTTCACCGAATATGATCATCTGCCAACGTGACAGAGGGTGAGTCCATCGCCGTCTCAGGCACTATACATACGTCTTTGAATTACTTCTCAGACGTATGCAGGTTCCCTCACGATGTTTTCGTTCACGGTAAAGCTCGTGGTGTGAAATAACTGCACATAGGTTTATTAGGCCTCGGGGTTAGAACAGTCGCCTGCTACGCAAGCGACGCATGTTCGAATCCCAGCGGGGCCTGTACCAATGAGTTTTTCTAAAAAAGCTTATTGACAGTGATTTCACACCACGTGCTTTACGGTGAAGGAAAAAATCGTGGGGAAACCTGCATATTTCTGAGAAGTAATTCAATGACGTATGTAAAGTGTCTGAGACGGCGATGGATTCACCATCTGTCACGTTGGCATTTAATCGTTTTCGGTGAAAAGTGGGTGTTGTGATTACAACACCTCTGCCTACCCCTTCGGCGTGAGCATATGCATGCATTTTTCTTTTTTATTTCAAACCATCGATTACGAAGGTTGAATTGATTGTAACATGATAAAGTAAGATGCTCCACATTTCGAACGGAGATCCAGTTATGGCCTAAAAAATTACGAAGTAAACAGTTTGAATTGTAAATAGGCTTATGGTAAGCAGATAGTATATATCATCGGCTGGGTTCATGGCACACAGGATTAATCAGAATAGTGATATAAAGAGTATTTACGTCTTTGTGCAATAATTCATTGATTGTTTTCGTCGCATAGTTAATAAGCCGTAGCGCAAGCTTTGTCTGCAGAATGGTATGATACATTGGATATGGGTCATATTCGGGTAAATTATTGCGTACTTAATTTTTCATATTATTATTATATTTTATGATTATGATTTTATTCGATTTGGTAATAATTAAAATCGTTGGATATTTTTTAATCTAGTAGCATCATAAATCTCTACGGAATCCTTTATTCAATTGTCTTGGTCAGTTCCAAAGTAATAAACTATAGTGTTGTATTTCTGTCAAGTTTCTAGTGTTGAGGTGAAGGTTTAAGGTGAGGGGAATTCCCTTATAAGGCAATGAAATATTGTATAGTTAGGGCCCGGAGTTGGCTGGCATTCTCGTCATACTTGTGAACAGGTGCTAGTGGGCGCTGGTCATTTCAAGCTACACAATTATTCGTAGTAAATATTTTGTTTTTAATATTATTTATATCGACTTTTGTGCACTGGAACTGTGTCCATGGGCCTATATATATATATATTTTACAAGTTATATTGCATTACTCAAAGCTGTAATTTTTTTTTTATTAGTAATTACTGAGTTTCTTGCCAGATTCTTCTCAGTAAAAGCAACCTTCCGAACCTGGCGGTAGCATGTATAATCCTATGTAATCGTATCTTTCTGACGATTTGAAAGTACTTAGTAAAAATTCTAATCGAATAAAGAAATTTTTGAATTTGAATTTGAATTTAATATACATGTAGGAGACATGTAGACATAGAATTGTATCGAAGATTATGTCTGTTGCAATATCAGTCTTATTGCACTTTGTAAAAATACCTACTCTTAAATATTGAATCTATTATTAGATAAAAGATTTTGGATTCCTTTAAAAACTTTTTTTAACAGTTTTTTTTCGATCTTTTCTCCAAATGTACGTACCATTCTATAAACAAACCCGATCTCCTTCAATGCACCATCAATCAAATGGCAATAATAGTTAATCTCTCTTCCAGTGTTTTCCTCCAACACGACACCATAGTTACAGCAAGGGAAACTGTATCTACTGATTGACCGTATAAAAAACGGATGATTTATCATTTTTATTGCGGGAAAAACATGTTTATTACCATCTTAAGAGGGGTGATGTTCGCGAGGGCTTTGGGATTGGTCCTGATCAATCTATTCGTACTTAGTACGATATAAAGTCACTTGAGCCCTTTAAAAACCCAATGATGTTTTTGCTTTGATAATGTTAATTTATTTCAAAATAAAAATTTGATTTTGCTAATACAAAATTTTTAGTGAGCCTATTTTATTGTAATATTGGTATATATAACATTTATAGAATAAAAACTTTTTTTTTATATCCAAGGAACAGTGTCCCATAACCGTTTACGCGAGTGACGCTAGCGAGTATAGATTACGAAAACGGTGACAATCCCGTGATAGTGGTACTGTACTTAAAACTAATTAGGTATAAGTAGAAAACGTAGCCCAAATCAGTGTCTCTCGTGCTAAGAAGGCTGGCAGCATTGCCAGCCTTCTTAGCACGAGAAGCTTCTACCAGACGACGTGCAACATCTTTAAAAAGTTGATGACTTGGTCCCAGCGGAAGATCAGTGATGGTTGTCATCACCGTGTCACCCAGATTATGCTGAGTTGGGTCCAATTCATAACAACTATAATCTATTGTTACGACAAACCTTTTCGCTCCTATATGTATTTTGTTATGAATAAATTTATTTTCTGTCTTTCTTTCTTTCTTGATGAGCATCCCGACTCCTTTTAATCTATACTAATATTATAAAGAGGAAAGATTTGTTTGTTTGTTTGTATTGAATAGGCTCCGACACTACTGGATTGATCTTGAAAATTCTTTCAGCAATGAATAGCTACATTATCAGCGAGTAACACAGGCTTATTTTATCCCCGTACTCCAACGCGAGCGGGAAATACGCGGGTGAAACTGCGTGTCGTCCGCTAGTATTTTATATTTTTATTTCGTACCCCTATCTTTTTAAAGTTTTTAGGTCAATTCTTCAACGTTATTAAATGCCTTAACAGGGCTTAAACATAACAAGTCATTTTAGTTTATTTACAAAATTAAGTAATAAAATATGAACATTGTTTTAAAAATAATTGATTTAATTACCACATAGTTTTTGAACACAGGAGTAATCAAATATTATTTCACGTATCAAAACTATAGATATTTTATTTTATTTTCATATATGTTCAATAACATAATACCTCCGTTAGTTCACCCTCAAAACAAAATAATCATAGGTCAGTAACTAGCCCGTTACAACGTCCCCGAGGGATCGTACCAACAATAAACGAGATATTGGTGCCGATACCGCCCTAAAATAATACAAAACTTTGCTCGTTTTTTGGTTATTTTTATCAAAGTTGCCCATAGAGTTCCTCTTGTAAACGCCGTTTGTTTTTATGTTTTTAATTAACAACAATTTTAATATGAAATAGAAATAATATTTACTCACATGAAATATGGTACAAGAATCACAAATATTTCACCTAAATTCATTTGAAAATAATTTAATCAGTTTCGGCCTTGGTAAGGTACGTGAACGTCGAAAAATTGACCACCGGTTCGGAAACTAGTCTTCTGAGACAAACCGTTAAGAAATGCTTCACATAATAATCCAATACATTTGTAAAGTGAGTTTGTCACGCACGTTGTCGGGATCAAAAAATAGGACAAACCTAATTTCAGCGATTCTACATGAGTATGATAATTATAATTTAAATAATAAGTAAATTATAAATAAAACACCAAATAAAATAAATATAAATATAAATTTGTACATACACACATATGCTCACGCCTGTATTCCCCGAAGGGGTAGGCAGAGGTGTTGTAATCACAACACCCACTTTTCACGGAAGATGATTAAGTGCTAACGTGACAGATGGTGAGTCCATCGCCGTCTCAGACACTTTACATACGTCATTGATTACTTCTCAGAAATATGCAGGTTTCCTAACGATGTTTTCCTTCACCGTAAAGCATGTGGTGTGAAATCACTGTACATATTTTTTTTTTAGAAAAACTCATTGTTACAGGTCCCGCTGGGATTCGAACTTGCGTCGCTTGCGTAGCAAGTGATTGCTCAAACCTCAAGGCCACCTCGGCTCTTTTTTGCACCCAGCAAATTGGCTGCCTTATTCCTAAACTGATTCTCTGACCGAGGTAGGAACCAGTTCGAAGAATCAGCTTCTTTAAAAGGACTTTCGCATTTGGCTTCCATGGCACCAAAGTCTCAACAGCAAAATCGAATGAATATTTTTTATGTTAGTACTTAGTTTCAACGCGTTGCTCAGCTATTCTCCAAGGGTGCTCTATTCATAGGTACCTCAAGGTATTATAAAACATCGTGAGGAAACCTGCATATGTCTAGAAGTAATTCAATGACGTATGTATAGTGCCTGAGACGGCAATGGACTCACCCTCTGTCACGTTGGCACTTAATCACATTCGGTGAAATGTGGGTGTTGTTGGTACAACACCTCTTACTCCTTCATGGACCTTTCTGGAATTGCGTGAGCATATTCATTTTTATATAATAATTATTAATCCAGCAGGAGAATTCAATTAGCCGTTGAGATACGAACACAACACAACGAGATCTCTGTTCCACGCAATTAATTTATATAAAACGATAAGCTCTAACGGGTAGGAATATGCAGAGCGCGCCGCGATTCGTTACGTGATCTAGATAAGTACTCGCGAGTGCTTCTTGGGCCTAGGGCTGTCGCGTACACATTTGACAATAGTTAATTTCGAGTCTCCTAAGTTGTCAAGGTTGCTGAAACCTTCTAAAGGTAGAGTGATCATGCTCATACCCAGCAAAGGGAAGATCTTCCAGCCAGTCGGGTGTCATGCAGGTGAATAATTTTATATGGATTGTATTGTATTTAATCATTATTTACTATGTCATGATATGTACATGATGCCAGCTGAATTTGTTGCCTATTCTTCTCAGAAGGCTAGTTGCGAACCGATGGTAAATTTTTCGACATTCATAAGTGCCTTATTAGGGACTTACTGGGGAACCGAGGCTCCAACTGGTCTAGTTGGAAATGTCTATATATAATACAAAACTCTTTTATACTCTAACTTGGCAATTGTTAGCGAATAGCGCCATCTATGTAGCGAGTGGAGAATCGCTGCTTCACTTCGATTTAGAACACATTTTGCTGATGACGTACCCAATGACTCCCAGAAGTAATTTCAAGGATCTTGTTTGGTGCGAGCGCGAATAAATACATGCACGCACTTCTCCCCAATATTTTCCCTGAGCGCTCCAATTCGTGATGGTATTAATGTGTCAATTTTAACCATCCAGCTATACTATACTCATTATATTCAATTCAATTCAATTCAATTCAAAATATCTCTATTCGATTAGACTTTTTACAAAGTACTTTCAAATCGTCAGAAAGACACGATTACATAGGATTATACATGCTACCGCCAGATTCGGAAGGTTGCTTTTACTGAGAAGAACCTGGCAAGAAACTCAGGAATTACTCTTTGAAAAAATAATTTTACAGCTTTGAGTAATACAATATAAATCATAAAATATATATAAGCCCATGGACACAGTTCCAGTGCACAAAAGCCGATATAAAAAAAAATTTAAACTAAAAATAAGTACTACGAGTAATTGTGTAGCTTGAGATGACCAGTATGACGAGAATGCCAGCCATCGCCCTCCTCAACCATTATAGAGGGAAGTGAGCGACCCGTCATCCTGACGCCGCCGCAAGCAAAGGCATTTTTGTGAGCATGACAACTCAAGCCCGTCAAGAACAAAATTGAAATATAGATGGACAATGATTTTGAGATAGATGAATTTGACATATTTAAGTCTGTCAATGTCACACAGCGGAGCTATTGTTGCAATAAGAGCTTATGGTGAGGCTCTAGATATTTGAAATACTTTAGCGGCAGCCCTACTTACAACCGCGTGCGCGGGGAATCTTGCGCTAGTAAAATATTAAATGCTCTCTTAAACATCTATATTGTCGCGAGTAATGACTAAGAACACCTTCTGAATACAAGAGCAGAGATAACCGTTACTAGACGTACAGTTAAATAATTCTACGGCTACTGATAACAACGTTACTCACTTTTATTACATTCCCTAGAAAGGGTTGAGGTTTGTATTATTTTATTTGACTTCTAAGATATGGGAACAACCTTGTTGCGGACTCCCTCATTGGAGGTTTAAGTGCTCAACGAGTTCGATCCTCAGAAAAAATGTTATTGGGTTTTTCTAGTTAGTTCCAAGCGCTACTGCGGAATACGAGGCCCTGGTTCAGTTGCCACGTCGAGGAAAGGTGTTATTGTAAGCAGACTAGAGTCTAGATTATACATAAGGCTCAAACATAACTGGCGTAATGGCTGACGACTTTCTGGATCAAAGCTAAGTAATTGGACTGACTCAAAGCCATTTACGGTCGGGGCTGGTTCTTGATTCAATCTGATGTGGTTGACCACCAGATTTTTGCAAAAAGCTACCGCCATATGAACTTCGCAAATGTTTTTACTAGGAAATTAAGGAGGGATGTTACTAAAAATAGGTATTAATTAAAATTGTAAGAAGTATGAGGCACAGTTGAATTCATTGATTTAAAACCCAGTTAAATTTAAATGCAATCAACAAATACGTACCTTGGATACCTCCTTTAGTACGTAGCACAACTTCAAGAAGATAAAATTGACTGGACTCCAAGCATGTAAAGACATTCACCTGCATCGCACCACATAGCTTCCAGGAGGAAAACCGTGGAGTTTGGCCGGTGCGAATCCGACATAACCCTTCCGCTGGCATCGCGGCGATTGGTGTATCCATGTAAAAAAAATCACCACCTAAATAAGAGATCCTGTTTATGTCCTAATCTTTACTTCTCGTCATGGTGATACTTCTACCCCTTCGGAAACCCTGATAGGAAGGCTTGAGCATATTTTTTTCTTTATTTTCTGAGTTTTTTCCCCGGCTTTGTTCTATAAATGAGGTTATTTATACCTTCCCAAGTAGGTACCAAGGAACCATAATATAACAGAAAACAATTTATATAGTCAATAAATCGTTGTAATACCGCAAACGGAATCAGATTCGCGGTGTCGTCTCATATCTGGTGAAGTTTGACAATAAATAGCGTCGTCATCTGCATAACTCCCGAATGTGAGTCGAGTTATAGCGCCGAGGGAGGTGCCGCGGATGTCGACATTCAGGTTCGAATCTATTTGGATATGGTTTTTTTAGATACGTTCATCTTTGAAGCAGCTATTCTCCGCTCGATAGATCGATGGTCCTACTCCATAAAATAAATGTTGTACAACATATTAGCAGAATATCGATTTTAGGAGCCCTGGTGGCCGTTTTGAGCAACGCAAGTTCGAATCCCAGCGGGGGATTTCACAAGAGGTCCTTTACGGTGAAGGAAAACATCGTGAAGAAGCCTACATATTATGTCTGATAAGTAATTCTAAGACGTTTGTATAGTGCCTGAGACGGCGATAGACTCACCATCTGTCACGTTGGCAGTTAATCATCATCGGTGGAAAGTGGGTGTTGTTATTACAACACCTCTGTCTACCCCTTCGGAAAATGCAGGCGTGAGCATATGTCGAGGACCGAAGCTTGGTGTGTTCTGTTTTATAATTTCGCAGTGTTTTGATGTGATTTGCCACATCTTATTCTCCGTTGCATCATACATCCTTGTGAATCCAGTCGGTTGAACATAAGACCGTGTGTACGGGTCCCCTCTTCCTGAGTTACTCTCGCTAGAACAACTGTTTGTTTGTCTGTGCTGCTCATGTTTGATATAATATGCATATTTGCCTGGAACATATCTATATCACATACAGGGTTGAAATTATACCATTTGATTCAATTGAAGTAACTTCCTAATAGTTAGTTCTTCTTCCATATTACAACATAGTACTTTAAAAGATAAAAAAGGAACCTTTATAAGGTCACTCTCTTGTCCGCCTTGTCCATCTATACATAGCATATTTTAATTGATGCCAGATACTGAGGTCTATAATCCCAATATGTTGTATAAAAATCTAGGTCCTGAGTCAGCACAATAAAAAGATATGATCCAATTTAGGAGGTAGTTCCCGTTGACCTAGAAAAACAAAAAAATCCTTTTAAGCACAAATAAAGGAAATTTTCCAAAAAGTCATAAGTAGAACATTAAGAAACATTTTTGTATCTTTTTATGCCGTTGACTCGGAACCTTATTTGTGTCTACATTACCTGAGCGCTCAAAACTCATGACGGCATCTGTACGCGCCACTACAGCTAGCATCAATGCCTTCTCTCCTCCTCGTAATGGCAACCATATTACTCACCGCAGGAACACAAAACTTCCCTTCTTCTCAGTCGGTACGCTCTTGTCAGACCGGTCGTGGTCATCATGCAGTTTTATTGTCAGGAGCAGCTGTTACTTTCTTTGCAATAGCACGCTATCTAACTCTATTTACCGCTATCCTGGAGCAGTGGTGCACCGGCCAGCCAACCGCGGATTCGACCTGATCTGTCCACCGCAAAAGGACCTCCCTCGTGCTCAGAAATTCTCTAGTGGATTATTCGACTCCTATTGTGTGTAAGGTAAAAGAGACCCAGATCCAGCACTGCCGAATTGCAAAGGAGACATTATTTTATGATCTAACTATTTTCACAATCCTGAAAAATACTAATTTCATAATCCTATATATATATATATATATAAATATATATATGCTCACGCCATCCCAGAAGGGTCCCCGAAGGGGGAAGCAGAGGTGTTGTAACAACACCCACATTTCACCGAATATGATCAAGTGCCAACGTGACAGAGGGTGAGTCTATCGCCGTCTCAGGCACTATACATACGTCTTTGAATTACTTCTCAGACATATGCAGGCTTCCTCACGATGTTTTCCTTCACCGAAAAGCACGTGGTGTGAAATAACTGCACATAAGTTTTTTTTTTTTTTTTATAAAAACTCATGGGTACAGACCCCACTGGGATTCGAACTTGCGTCGCTTGCGTAGCAGGCGACTGCTCTAAACCCCAAGGCCACCACGGCTACACGGTGATCGTTCCATGGACACCATATGCAAGATGCCTGCTTGCATCGTATGGAATATATTTTGCCGTCTTATACCAATTTATATTTTCGACTTAATTTCGGTTGTGTAAAACACCATCCTGTACATAATGAAACTTTTCTCATAGAAAAAGTAATCAATTTCAGAAGGAACAAGTTTTTCATGAGTAATGTATTTAAGTACTTTATACCCTTCTGTCATCGATGACTGATTTATGGCAAATAATAACCAAAAACATTTTGATGTGTGTCGAATTCGCGTTACGAGAAATTTATTACCTACTTATATTTCCACGGACTTGTTTCTTTAGTTATTATTACAAATGTTGAACTTAATATATTTTTTTAAGTATATCTTTTGAACTATTGAATATTGACTTAATCAATCTTTCTATTTTTTTATTCTTCATTTATTAAAATTGGTTCTGTAGGAAGACGGAATTTCACAACAAATGTATCACGCCGATACTGTTTCAAAAAATGAGATAATAATCGTTCAGTTTCTTAAGCAAATAATAAAAATAACATTGAACAAAAAATATAGGTACTTTCAAAAGGGCCCATGTTTTATTTCGGACACAATTTGGTTACGTATCGCACAAAACTCAATATTGCCGAGGGTAAGATTGTGCTTAAATTGGGTTCGGATGGACAGACACCCGAACTGATTATGTAAGACAATAAAATAACATGTAGCTATACGTTTACAGGTGATTTATTTATCAACACAGGTTCGCGGATAAAGAAAGAAATGGATATATGATCGCTTAAGCAGCGCATAAGAACTTATTAGCTTTGACGTTTAATTTTACGGTACCAAAGGATACGTCAGAGCTCAGAAGATCTTAATACGCTCTGCTTAAGCCAATGATGGTAAGCGACTACAGTCTATGGAGGTTTGTGACTTCAGGGTTAATATAATGTTACTGAAAAATGCAACCGTTAAGCCATAACGACAATCACGCCCTGCTTATTTCCTACATAGTTATTACAGACATACATATGCTCACGCCTGTATTGCCTGAAGAGGTAGGCAGTGGTGTTGTTATAACAACACCCACTTCATTATCTTCTCTTCACTTCATAATATTTGGGACAATACCCGTAATATTTTTATAAAATATAAGCTTATGTGTTGTTCTGATGTATAAGCTATATTAGTATAAAGTTTCACCAAAGTTCATTCCATAGTTTTTTTAGTGAAAGAGTGACAAACATACATACATATATTTGTCTTGTGGCAGATGTATTGATATTCCATAAGGAATATCAAAGAGATGGCACTGGACAGAGAATTAAGAACAATATTACATCAGACACACCAACAAGAGGTTAACTCAAAATGCATGTGTGAAAGAAACCTAATAGAACCTGTTTAACCTACGGCTCGATCGAAAACCAATCTAAGAAGCTATCCAAAATTCTGACAAGCAATTTGTATAAAACACGAAGTAATCACAGAGAAGTGGTACGCCACTCAATATGGCCGAGCTAGCACCTAGCCAATATGGATATTACATATTTTATACCAGACCGCTTCATATTTTTTATCCCTCACAGTGTGTTTTCAAAGATATAACGTAAACTAGATGAGATTCAACAAGGCGTGGTGGACTTGAGGTTTGAGCAGTCGCCTGCAACGCAAGCGACGCAAGTTCGAATCCCAGCGGGGCCTGTACCAATGAGTTTTTCTAAAAAACTTATGTACAGTGATTTCACACCACGTGCTTTACGGTGAATGAAAACGTCGTGAGGAAACCTGCATATGTCCTGTAATTAACAATTGGGCCCGATTTCTACTTACGACCATTAATATCTTCCACCTCCATGATCACAACATAAGAACTCTTAACACTCTAACGTTAACATGCAGCAAATTAGGATTAGGTGTCAATCAACGATATTAAAAAAATATATTATGCTCTTCCTCAAAACACTAATTCGAATCCTATTTACGCGTTTGAAAGTATATCTGGATTTATTTACCCTTTATCTTTGCCGCTGATATCATCATCATCATCTCCCCTATAGCCTGGCCTTATCACATACATTGGGGTCGGCCTTTGATTCACCCGATGCGGCTGATCACCTGATTTTTATACGAAGCGACTGCCACCTGACCTTCGCAACCCCTTTAACGAGGAAAATCTGTGATCTGGGTCAAACCAGTTGTCAGACTGTTTTAGGCCTACGACTGACTTGCAACGATTGCCATAGATGATAAAAGCCTAGAAACCAGAGACTCATAAGCGACTAATGTCCCTTCCATCCAGTTTATGTGTGTGTAATGTCGATATTATTCATCTGCCCGCGGCATGGAGGTAATAGGGAGGTGGGCCTGCTATACTGAACATCTCATTCTGCACTACTCTGTCGTAATAGCGGCTTTCCAGATTTTTACTCGGATCCACCTGCATACATTTTCTTTGCTTATCATAACATGACGATCATACATCAAAAATATGGGTAACTAGCTGTACGCCGCGGTTTTACTTGCGTAGACTTACCCGCGGAACATTAATGTTTTTTTTTAAAGTAAAGTTAATCCTCGTAATATTAGCTATCTACGCCATATTTAAATACGTTTAAGACATTTAAATGTATTTAAAAACAATAAATATATATAACTAAAAGGTGACTGACTGACTGACATAGTAATCTATCAACGCATAGCCCAAACCACTGGACGGATCGGGCTGAAATTTGGCATGCAGGTAGATGTTATGATGCGGACATCTGTTGAGAAAGGATTTTGATTAATTCTACCCGCAAGGGGATAAAATAGGGGATGACAGTTTAGACTATTTTTAATAATACCATGCGACTGAATGCACTTAAATCAATCCATAGAATTTAAGATTAAATTATAATCATTTATAGATCTCATTCAAAACCCACATACATACACAACCTCCCACAACCCTACCCCTATAAAACCAAACCTGCCGAATCACTTCCGGATCCGCCCTCGCTTCCGCCGCCCGCCCAACGCGTATGTAAATATCTTGCTATATGGACTCGCATGCAAGCGATCTTTAAAACAAGTTTTGTGGATTATGGAGTCGTCAAAAGGAACTGAGGTTATTTGTATAGTTTGACGGAATATTGTGCGAGATTTTTGAAAAGAGTAATTGTTGAGTTTCTTGCCGGGTTCTTCTCAGCAATGGCTGGTATTCGCGTCATACTTGTGAACAGGTGCTGCTTGTGGGGGCTGGTCATCTCAAGCTCCATATTTAAATATAAGTAACTAATAGACTTTATCAACATTTGTGCATTGGAAATGTGCCCATAAACACAGCAGTAAATGTATATACACACTAACTGTGCCCCGAGGTTTCACCCGCGTAGAATTAATTTTATGGGCCGCCCGCAGAACCCTATTTTGTTAATAAATAGTGCCCTAAGTTACTCCTTGTAACATTACCTATCCGCCAGAGGAAGTCCCGTTAAAATCCGTCCAGCCGCTTTGGAGATTAGCCGGAACAAACAGACAGACAGACAAAGAAACATATTTAAATTAGGTTTTTCTATATCAATACCGTGTAAACTTTCATATTATGCAATTAGTAAACAGGTGCAATCTTAGGATTACAAACAGACACATTTTTATTACATATAATATTACAGATATAATTTTATTTATCTGTTTGTACGTATACATACAGATAATATATGACAGTACTCTAAGCATTATCAAGCAGGAGAGAGATCAGGCGTAGGTAGGATCAACGGCTTAACGTGCTTTCCGAGGTAAAATATCTATTTTTGACCCAATATCAATTTTGACCCAACCCGGTACCTCGTGATCGGCAGTTAAACTTGCTAGCCACTAGACCAAGGCAGGAGCAGACAAGGAGGCAGTTGATATAGAATACAGAATAGTAGAAAAACATTTGCAATTATCTAAATGTATCTGTAATGTTGGGACATAATGTCTTTGTTACAAGGTATTATTTATGCGCATATTCCTTAACATACGGACAGGCTTTCATATCGGATTGAGTATGTATTATTCGTGCCAACAACATCGATTGAGGTATATGAAAATCAGCTTGTAATGTTGAAAATTACTAATGCAACGTTGAGAGCCGTGGTGGCCTTAAGGTTTGAGCAGTCGCCTGCAACGCAAGTTCGAATCCCAACGGAGCCTGTACCAATGAGTTTATCTAAAAAAAATGACGTTCTTTATCGCCCCGTAAGCCGGAAGCCTCACGTCTGAGCTACCTTGACAGAAAAATTTCATAAAAATCGTTGGAGCCGTTTCCGAGATTCCAATTATATATACAAGAATTGCTCGTTTAAAGATATAAGATATGCATTTAGGAAAATCTGTTATTTTTCAATTACAAACAGACACTTCAACTATTTATCTGTATAGATAGATCTGTTTATGTATATAGATTATTTTTTTAAGAAATGAGCAGTTACATCCATCAATCCCAAAGTCCTGAGTTCTACAATCCTAAGTTCGGGATTAATTACACATAATTTTTAGTACGTATATATTCAAAGTTCCATCCTGTTTACCACTACAGATATTTTGCTCCCGCAGCCATAACGGCGTATTGTCGGCTATTCACAAGGAGTTTATAGCGAAACTGTTAAAGTTATCGCCACGTTAGTTCTCATAAGTTCGCAAACGGTGCGACATATTCCAGTGAATTATGTGCGTCAGTAAGCCAGCACAGATTGTGTTGGTGCCAACGGGTTGTGTATTCTTTATTTATTTATGTGCCCAAGTTTAGTGCCATATCTTCTGTGGTAATATTGTTAGGTGGTTTAGCTTTCCACACACGCAAAGACGTATGTATAGTGCCAGAGACGGCGATATACTCACACTCTGTCACGTTGGCACTTAATCATATTCGGTGAAATGTGGGTGTTGTGATTACAACACCTCTGCCTAACCCTTCGGGGAATACAGGCGTGTGCATATGTGTGTAGGTATGTAAAGTCCGTTTTTATGTCAATGAACTATCACTCACGTCTCGCACTCAACATGAGATCTATGTTGCTAGTTTGGATTGATAGTTCCCACGTGTACGGAGTGACACCGGCCATTAGTTACATGTTTGACTACCGATACATGCATAGCTTTGTAGTTTAGGTATGTAACAAGCAACTTACCTTCCAGAAGATCGCAGTCAAATAACCTTTGAGCAGTGACAACACCTGTGCTTACACCTTCGGTGACCCTTCTGGGATGGCGAGAGCATATATATATGGCGTGGTCATTTCACGCTACGCAATTAGTTAAAAGTAGAACTACTAGATTTTTATTTATGTTAATTTCTATCGTATCATTGGATCTGTGTCCATGAGCATATGTTTCTTGTGATTTATTTTGTATTCTTAAAATTGTATAATGTTATTGAAAAGAATAATTACTGAGTTTCTCAGTAAAAGCAACCTTCCGTACCTGGCGGTAGTAGTATATAATTATGTCATTCTGACGATTTGAAAGTACTTTGTAAAAAGTCTAATCGAATAAAGATATTTTTGACTTTGACTTTGACTTCATATAAGTAAATTCATACGAAAAGACCAGTCTGTGATTCTCAAACGAATATTGTTAGTAGCCCTTACTGTTAACAATACATGGAAACCTATAGTAATACAATTCAGTAATATAATGTTCCTAGGCTGTATATAATAGCGTTAATATTTTAAAGTGTCGTGTCGTGTAGTCTCTGCTCGACTCTGACATATTTCATCCACCCGTCGCCGCTCGCTTTGCGGCCTTATTCTGATGCCTAATAAATGGTGGGTGGTTTGATAGGAGAATTTATTTTGAAAAAAAAAATGTTAGAACCTGTTTCGTTCTCACCGTATGTACTTCAACAAGAACTGCAAATTTAAAAAAGAAATTATTCCACTGCCTGAAATGTAAATGCATCACAGTCAATCAGTATTCCGTATCTTTGTTGTAGGCTTTGCTGCCTACTTTAGGTCGTTGGTTCATCACGTATATTCGATGGATTAAACTTACACAGCATAATATAAGCGACTAAAATCTGATGGTATAACTTGACATCTATATATCTATACATCAATACAGATAAATAAAATTGATGTGTCTGTTCGTAATTCCAAAATTACAACTTTATCAATTATCAGTAAATACATAATATTATTATGAAGGAAACGATGCTCACATTAAAAAAACATTTTTTTTAAATTTCTCGCCCTATCTATCTGTCTGTTTGTTCCGGCTAATCTCCAGAATTACTGAACCGATTAGTGACTTTCACTGGCAGATAGCTAATTTGACAAGGAATAACTTAGGCTACTTTATATTTAAAAAAAAACCATTAGTATTCCGCGGGTCACCCATGAATTTATTATTTATAAAACTATAAATAGATATTTCGAAACAATTTATTTTGTAGAAATTATTGGTCACAAACGAAGCGATACAGTGCAAGCATCCTCTATTATATCCCGAATAGCGTCACCCGTCCGGCAGTTAGCATCATTTTGATTGAAATTTACTGCTTCATTGTGGAGGGCGCTACAATGCTTCTGCAATAAGGCACTTTAGTGATTAAATGCCCTATTGTAGTGCTATGTTGTGCAGCGGAAGGTGTTTTGGGCAAGGAACACTCTACGATAAGTTTTATAATAGAATCTATCTAAAATACAAAGATGACAGATAATCACTTTCATCCGCACAAAACCTTCAACGTGAAAACATGTCAAAATGTATATTTGGAGTGCACATATATATTAGAACCTGCTTGACCTGTGCTCGGTTTCTTTTCAATGACGTTTACTCATATATATATATGTTAAAAAAAGGAAAAAAATTAACCGATGAACGTCAGTCTCGAACTGGTGCAGTACAGGAACAGCGGCCTTACCATAACCTCTTATTGCCATGATAGATTTACTCTTATTATGAGACATATGTATATGATATGTATAAGTCTGTCACTGTCGCACAACTGAACTAACATTGCAATAAGAGCTCATGGTTGGGCCCCAGTAATCTAGTTTTGTTATCGCCCCGTAAGCTGGAAGCCTCACGTTTGAACTACCATAACTTAACAGGTAAACTCCGAAACGGCTGGACTGATTTTAGCGGTTCGTTCACTGGCAGATAGCTAATGTTACAAGGAATAACTTAGGCTACTATAATTAGGAAAATAGTAGCGTTCCGCTGACATCAAAACCGCGGAGCACAACTCGTTAATATTGGAGTTAGGCTAAGTCTGTAGAATCTTCAAGATGAACTGGAATTTAATGGCTCGGAAATTGGCAGTAAGATGACGAGTAGATATCGTATAGTACATACAGACATACATATGTTCACCCCGGTATTCCCCGGCGAGGTAGGCAGAGGTTTTGTAATAACAATACCCACTCTTCACTGAAGATGATTAAGTGCCAACGTGACAGATGAGTGAGATGGGTGAGTCTATCAACGTTTCAGGCACTATACATACGTCTTCGAATTACTTCTCAATCATATGCATCACGCACGATGTTTTCCTTCACCGTAAAGCACGTGGTGTGAAATCACTGCATATGAGTTTTTAGAAAAAATCATTGGTTAATGACCTGATGGGATTCAAACTTGCGTCGCGCCCGTGCCAAGCGACTGCTTAAACCCCACAGCCACCACGGTTCTTGTACATCGTGAAGTTAATTAATTAAACATACATTAAATAAGTAAGTACAACAAAATCAGGAGTCAAAACATTTGAAATATTTGTGTCGAGAGCTGAATTTATTTCGTTGGAATCGGACGCAATATTTCATCTAGCTTGTTACAGCTGGAACGTTGAAATGTATTAAAACATTGGGCCAAAACTTGGCAAATATAATTAAATTGGACAACGCACGCAGTGGACCTGTCCTTCATGCCATGCCACCAACGAACTAAGAATATACAGTGTTTTGGAGGATGCATTAAATAATATGATATCGATATTGCATTAACCATATTTCTTGTATCTATTACAATGAAAGCCAATACTGTAGGTGCTATAACGGTACTATAACTGTGCTACAACTAACGGTGCTATGATGTATATTCATATAATCATGTTAATATAGTATTACGGTTATATTAATATTTTTTTCATTTTCTTGTACAATATTCTCAATAGAAAAAATATCGTAATACGAATATATTAGTATATATTATATTGCCGTCTGTTGTGGGCTTTAGATACAACTATCGGATCGATTAACTCATTTTCTTATTAAATAATTCTTATTACGTATTCTCATTATATCTATAATAGTATTTTTTTATATGAATATAAACGCGTTGACGTATGCACCCAGTGTATAAGGCATAATAGCAATGTAAATGTTGAAAAAATCGTTATTCATGTTTTACATACACTCAGAAAACTAAAATTCCCTTTCTAGGGACAGAAAGGCATTGCGATTCGGCTGTGGCCTAAGCAAGCAGAAGAGTTGATGAATATAGTATTTTTGTAATTTTTCAATTATATTTAAAGTTACTAGGGACATATCACAATAGTGGACAAGCAGACAGTCTGCTCGCGACTATTATCAGACGATTGGTGTATCCTAATCGAAACATCGAGGAACGTTATTATAATATAAATACTTTTACATCAACTTTTCAAAGAGATTGCACGTCGTCTGGTAGAAGCTTCTCGTGACAAACGGGCTGGAGCTTTTCTCGCTCAGAGAATCAGCATTGCTATTCAACGTGGCAATGTTGCCAGCCTTCTTGGCACGATCCCGAGAGACACCAAGGCCAAGTTTTCTACTTGTAATTAGTTTTTAGTTACTTAATAATGATTTATATTGTTTCAATAAATATATAAATATGGATTTGAATCGCAAAAGTTAAAGTATCAATTATTACAAAAAAAACGCATACTTTTGAAAGAATATATTTATTTATTCGTAAATTCACGATGACCATTTAGAAGATTGCATGTTGGCACCGCGCGACCTGTCACATATGCGATGCGGCTCCTACGACAGAGTTCGCTTGTATAATATTTGTGTCGCGTGATGGATACCTACTGATACAATATTGTTTCCTGGAACACGCTGTATAAACATTCGTATAGCTTTTCATTACAATAAGGGTTTGGTGAGATTTTGACCGAGGGAAACTAGTCAAAGTCAAAATATATTTATTCGATTAGACTTTTACAAATACTTTCAAATCTTCACGATGACATAATTATACAGAATTATACATGCTACCGCCAGGTTCGGGAGGTTGCTTTTACAGAGAAGAAACTGGCAAGAAACTCAGTAATTATTCTTTTTAAAAATATCATACTAATTTAAAAATACAAAATAATCAATCAGGAAATGTAAGCCCATGGACTAAGTTCCAATATTACACATTAAAATGTATATGTCTCATTAATTTATGTACGTCAAAAAAATATCGATGAATTCTATAAATTACGGTGACACTTATCAGCAGGTGAACACCCTATTGTAATATGAACGTAGAATATGTTGGAGTAATTGGGCTAGCTTAATTGTACAACGAGTATTCAGTGCCTTTGAAGAAAACAAATTGAAGTGGTCATCTTAAGCTACGCATTAAGATATGAGTAGAACCACTAGACTTTCCTTTATGTTAATTTATATCGACATTTGTGCATTGGAACTGTGACCATAGGATTATATTTCTTAAATGATTTATTATGTATTTTTAAAATTAAATAATATTTTTGAAAGAGTAATTCTTTAATTCTCAGTTAAAGCAACCTTCCGAACCTGGCGGTTTTATTCTGACGAGGAGCTGGTGGCACACGTTAAGCCGACGGTCCCGGTTGTCAATTTATCATCTTTGGCAATCGTTACAGGTCAGTCGGAGGTCTAAAATAGTCTGACAACTGGTTTAACCCAGATCACAGATTTTCCTCGTAAAAGAGGTTACGAAGGTCAGATGGCAGTCGCTTCGTATAAAAATCAGTTGATCAGCCACATCCGGTTGAATCAAGTGCTGAACCCAACAATGTATGGGAGAAAGTCAGGGAGATGATATATTATTCTGACGATTTGAAACTACTTTGTAAAAAGTCTAATCGAATAAAGATATTTTTGACTTTGACTTTGAAATATCTATTTTTTAATTTGTAATAAGCATATTTAATAAAAATTCATGTAAATTAAAACAGTTGGATCGTTTACATATCCCGTGATTGCGTAAGTTGATCCCATTACGGGACTGGTGATACACGACGGCGGGTCCATCGCGCAATCTGCCGAGTGGCGGTAATGAATTGGCTGGTCTATGATTGATGTTCTTACACCACGTCATCCACTAATGGCGGTGTGTACGCACTGGGACTTAATAACGCTACGTTTATAGTTAATACTAGCTGTGCTCTGCGGTTTCACCCGCGTAGATTTAATTTAATTTCCACCCTAAATGGTTATTTTAAAATAAATATATGTTAGCGGGGCCAGCGGGGCCTGTACCAATGAGTATTTCTAAAAATCTTATGTACAGTTATTTCACACCACGTGCTTTACGGTGAAGGATAACATCGTGAGGAAACCTGCATATTTCTGAGAAGTGTCTAAGACGGCGATGGACTCACCATCTGTCACGTTATCATCTTCGGTGAAAAGTGGGTGTTGTGATGACAACACCTCTGCCTACCCCTTCGGGGAATACAGGCGTGAGCATATGTATGTATGTATATGTTACTCCTTGTAACATTAGCCATCTGCTATTGAAAGTCCCGTTAAAATCGTCTAGGATATTAGCCGGAACAAACAGACAGAGAAAAATTATAAAAATTGGTTTTCAATATCAGTACCGTGTATACTTTCATATGTATTTAGTGAAAAGCTGTAATTTTGGAATCACAAACAGACTTTAAATTTATTTATCTGTATACAAGATATATAGAGTTACAGGTGAAGAACTGCAATATTAGGACAATTAAAAAAATAGCTGTATTTAATCTGTGACTACGATTGTGTTATTTAATATACTAATAAGTATTTCCTTACAGCGGTCCTTGAAGGTTTCTGCTAAAAGCTGGTAAAAATGCTCCTAAATCAAAATCAAAATCAAAAATATCTTTATTTGATTAGACTTCTTACAAAGTACTTTCAAATCGTCAGAAGGACACAAAATACAGTATACATGATTATAAATGTTACCACCGGGTTCGGAAGGTAGCTTTTGTTGAGAAGAACCCGGCAAGAAACTCAACAATTACTCTTTTAAAAAAAATATATTATACAATGTTTTTGGTTACAGTATTTATATCTCATGAATATAAGCCCATGGACAAGACAAGCCCTAGAAAGCTGATTCAACTTTTGGAGCTATTCTGATTTAGTTTCTAGTTTCGTCTAGTTAGAAAACGGGTATATAATATATATATACAATTGTTGACTTCAGAGCCATATGGTTCGATGTCCAATTGTTCCCAATCTATCTGACTTATGGCTGTGATATCCAGATTTTTTTATGTCTCTCGGTCTTGTTTCAGGGTTAAGAGAAAAATTTATAACTAACAAAAAAACGTTCCGTTAATTTCTCCGTTCGGAAACGCGCAGCATTAGTAATGTAGTAGCCAGACTCATTTACTTTCATAGAGTCACAATATTTAGAACATAGATATATAATCTATGAATATTTTTTTATCTTATCCATTTTATTATTGCTGTGTAGTATTATATGTTTTTTCTTTGTTATCGTTTCTTTCTAACTTTTTATAGGAAAGAAAATAACTTCGCAAATAACTCAGTATAACCATTTTCAATTTCCTAATTTAACGGTACTCAGTCAGCTAAACTAAGTATGTGTGCATCACACCAAAACCTCTGCGTGTCTTTAACACAGTGCGGACAGACATTAAGGGTGTTTCATTTCATTACGCAACGAAATATGATTCAGTGTCGACCATCGAGACGGAAGAGACGTTTAGGCCAATATGATACGGTAAATGAAAAGAAAAATGTAGCAAATGGCTTATGTCCTTAACATATCAAGAGACCGAAGACCTTTTAAACCTACATATAACGTAAGCACAATCACATAACAACTTACACGCACACACACGCACACACACACACGCACACACACACACACACACACACACACACACACACACACACACGCGCGCACACACACTAACACACGCCCACCACATAGTAACATAATAACCAATTTACTTTAATTAAATACAAATAATTGTTGTTACTCAATATTGCAACTGAGTTCTTTTGTAATACATATTGTAAACTACTCCGTAGGTGGACGTTGCCATCCGCGACACAGTTTATAACTTCTGCGGATGACATCGATAATTAAAATGTACCATAATGTATGCCAAATAAACAAATTTATTATTATTATTATTAATGCTGTGGTAGTATGGATGCAATATCTCCCTATTACAAATCAAGGCCAAACTTAGCTTATTCTATGTCCAGCTCTTTTTAAAGCTGAAGAATTTGCTTGTTAATTTGTTTGCTTGACCGTACTATTCGCAGGTACAGATAGCACAAATATCGAAGAAGGCTATATGCTATGATATCAAATGATAGGCAGAGGTGTTGTAATAACAAAGCCCACTTTTCACCGAAGATGATTAAGTGAGTACCGCTGTCCCAGGCACTATACATACGTCTTTGAATTACTTCTCAGACATATGCAGGTTTCCTCACAATATTTTCCTTCACCGTAAAGCATGTGGTGTGTAATTACTGTACATAAGTTTTTTACTCTTAAAACTCTTTTAAAACTCATTGGCACAGGTCCCACTATAATCAAAATATATCAAATGATATGGAGTTACTTTTAAAATAAGGGCTATATTAGTCTGTTTTGTAATAAGAGGCCATGTTTAACCGTATTAATTTGACTATCTATACAGATTAAAAAAAAAAGAAGTGTCAGTTTGTAATTTCAAAATAACAGCTTTTCACTGAGTGCATATGAAAGTATATACGGTAAATAGTTAAAAAACAAATTTTCAAAAAAAAATCTCTCTGTCTGTCTGTTTGTCCGGAAAATCTCAGAAACAGCTGAACCGATTTTTGAGGCTACTTTTATTTAAAAAAAACATTAGCGTTCCGCGGGCTCCGCATAAAAATATATGTGTAGTTTGGCGTATTTCACCAAACAATAACAAAACTAATTTAATAAAAGTATAATAAACGTTTCAATATATTTACTTCTTCTTTTCAAGACAATAAAATTAAAATAAAATACTACTCCTGTTTTTCGTCGTTCACGTCTTCCATCGTCTTTCTTATCTGTCATTCTCATTTCTTTTTAATTTTCAACTTCCATTTTTAACTTTTTAATCATTGCCTTTCACTATCGCATACAAACTCATTTCATCAATTCCACATATATATGAACTGATAACCTCCTTCTTTTTTCAGAGTCGGCTAATAAGTATTAAATAAATATTACAGAAAACGCAGTAAATAATATACATGTAAATTCTTACTTCCATTGACGATGAAAACCATTGTAATAGTAATCTCGACCAACATAAAGGTAGTCGTGTAAAGCTGTTTAATTGGCACCCTAAATGGCTGTAAATGAACCGTGATAGGGCGCCGCCCTACTGGGCGGGCGGGAACTGAATGGATCTTCGTGGATTTACTTTAATATGGCATGAACATCAATATACGTAGGGATAATATTTGGATTTATTTCAAGTAGGCAGTGTATCTCACATTTTACCGAAACCATTTTTTTTCCATAACTAGCTGTGGCTCATGGACGGTTTTATTTCGCGGAACCCTATTTTATTCTTAATTAAAGTAATCAGAACCCATATTACTCCTTGTAACATCAGCTATGCCAGTAAAAATGCCGTTAAAATCGTCCAAGCCGTTTGATATTACCCGGAACAGAGGAAACTAAAAAAGAATTAAAAATGTATGTAGGTACTGTATATAACTTTATATGCATTTAGTGAAAAGTTTATTTGGAATTACAAATACTACCATAAAAATGAGAAGCTTTTACGTCATATTTTTTTTACATAAATAAGCTCACGCCTGTATTCCTCGCAGGGGTAGGCAGGAGTGTATTTCCTGCCTTAAACCGGGCAATAATTCAGACTCCAGGCTGTTACTGGGAAAGTACAAATGCAACAACCCTATAGCACATTATTTCACACAAACCCAATAATAATGGAATGGAATCTAAACTAATATGGTCATCTCAAGCTACGCATTTAGTTATAAGTAGATGTATTAGATTTTTAGCTATGTTAATTTTTATCGATATTTGTGCATTGGAACATTGTCCATGAGCTTACGTTTCTTAAATTATTTATTTTGTATTCTTTGAATTGTATAATATTTTTAAAAAGAGTAATTACTGAGTTTCTTGCCAGGTTCTTCTCAGTAAAAGCAACCTTCCGAACCTGGCGGTAGCATGTATAATCCTATATAATTATGTCATTCTGACGATTTGAAAGTACTTTGTAAAAAATCTAATCGTATAAAGATACTTTTGACTTTGACTTTGAATATTATAAAGAGGAAAACTTTGTTTGGTTGTAATGAATAGGCTCAAAAACTAATAAACCGAATTCAAAAATTCTTTCACCATTGGATAGCTACATCATCAGCGAGTAACATCTCATCTCAATCGTTACACTCTTGGCAGAGCGGTCGTGGTCGTAATGTCAGAATTGGTGGCTTGCTGAACAAAACGGCGCCATTCATTTCGGACTGCTGCTTTACGGGAGCATTCGCTAATAGTAGGAATACCCATCACAGCCTTAATCTGGTCCGTCCATCTCATTGGTGATCTGCCACGCGCCCTAGTACCCTCGAATTTACCCTGCACCACCAGACGCTCTATGGATGCGTCTCCACGTCGCGACACATGTCCAAAGAAGTTGAGAATGCGAGATTGAACTGTGGATGACAGACGCTGTTTGATCCCGAGTTCCTGTAGTATGGAATCGTTGGTGCGGAACTGTGTCCACTTTATGCCAAGCATCTTTCTCCAGCACCACATTTCAAGAGCATCTATCTTCTTCTTCTCACTTTCTCTCAAAGTCCACGTCTCGGCAGCGTAGAGGAATATGGGGAAGATAAGGGCTTTTACAAGCCTGATTTTTGTGGCTTTGGTTATGTTGCGGTGCTTCCAGATCTTACCCAGCCTCTCCATAGCAGACCTGGAGATTGTCATGCGTCGCTTTATTTCATCCACGCATCCGCCGGTGTTTTCAATGAGCGCTCCCAAATAAATATAACTTTTGACTACGTCACTGTTCGCAATTTGTGTAACCTCTGGCGAGTTTGACTTAATACGGTCTATAATCAAACTCAAACTCAAACTCAAAATATCTTTATTTGATTAGACTTCTTACAAAGTACTTTCAAATCGTCAGAAGGACACAAAATACATTATACATGATTATAAATGTTACCACCGGGTTCGGAAGGTAGCTTTTGTTGAGAAGAACCCGGCAAGAAACTCAACAATTACTCTTTTAAAAAAATATATATTATACAATGTTTTTGGTTACAGTATTTATATCTCATGAATATAAGCCCATGGGACACAGCACAAATGCTCAATTGTCAAATATAATAACTAAAATATTACAAATATTTGTGAGCATGGCAAATTCCAGCCAGTCAAAGCAAAGATCAAACTAAGATTAATTAATTGTAGCAAAAGTACAGTGCCAATGGGATTATTTACAATAATTTTTCGACAAAGATACATCCCAGGGTTCCTTATCACAAATATAATCACTTACAGTATAATATCCTTTTTTGAGCAAAACTCCTTTGATGGTCTCTTTAAATTTATTGAAGGGCAAGTTTACAATTTCTGTTGGTAATTTATTATAGAAGCGTGTGCACTGTCCTAAAAATGAGCCATGTACTTTCTGTAAGCGATGCGCAGGCACTACAATTTTGTTTTTGTGCCTTGTGTTTATGTTATGCACATCACATTTTTTTTGAAACGATCCAATGTTTTGATGCACAAATAATAAGTTAGCTAAAATATACTGTGAGGCCACTGTCAAAATTCCAATTGATTTAAATTTTTCCCTTAACGAATCTCGGGGTCCCAAATTATAAATTGATCGTATAGCCCTTTTCTGTAATGTGAATATATTCTCTATATCAGCAGCTTTGCCCCAAATTAAAATAGCATAGGACATAACACTATGAAAATAACAAAAATATACGAGTCGAGCTGTTTCTATGTCTGTATCATCAATCATCATCTTTTAGCGAGTAACATTTTATTTTATCCCTGTACTTCCACGGGAACGGGAACTACGCGGGTGAAACCGCGTGGGGCCGCTAGCGTTAAATATAATCGCCAACCACATTGTATTTTTTCCATATTTAGTTACCAATGATGGCGGTCTGTGGGTTGGGCGACCGCCGCAAGCGCTTCGAGATTGGAATATGCAAATATATCTGGTTTAACTTCCAAAACTGCTGTGATGGTATTTAAACCAGTGTATACAGACTATGGAAGTGACATATGACATATTTTTAATAATTTAAAATATAATTTATGAAATTTTGTTTGAAATCGGGTAGGTCTAAAGATCGGCCAATATGTATTTTTAATACAACTAAATACAATGTTTCTACAGTTCTTTGGACATGTGTCTCGGCGGGATTACGCATAAAGGGTAAAGTGGAAAGTACCAATGCACGCGGGAGGTCTCTTATGCGGTGTACCAGATCAAATCGGCGGTTGGCGAGCCGGTGCACCGATGCTTAAAGATGGCAGCCAATAGAGATAGATGGCGTGCTATCGTAAAGCAAGTAACAGCTACTTCTGACAATAAAACTACATGATGACCACGACCGGTCTGACAAGTCTCTGAAAATCACTTGTTTCATACTTTTGAGAGTATTCATTAGTATTCATTATTATGGTTATAAAAGAGTATAAAAATATAAACATGGACTTCCGCAAAGTAACACCTGGGGTCCGACCATAATGGGGGCTCTTATTGCAATTATAGATCAGTTGTGCGACAGTGACAGATGTATACACGTCATATACATCTGTCTCATGATAAGAGTAAAACTATCATGGCAATAAGAGGTTATCGTAAGGCCCCTGATTCTATTCAATTTACTTTGGTATTCGCTTTGAAACTTATTTTATTATTACCATTATTTCACGGGTATAATATGTGATATTTACCATATTCGCTTAGCATAGCCATATAAACCACATTCGCTTAATTCCAATGCCATACAGTTTTGAGCAATCTTCAAGTTATACCGTTCTATTATGTCTTAACAATACTCTCATTCATGTGAAAATAGCCTTAAACTAAAATGGACACCCTATCTCTCCAGTGGGAATCAATCCGGTGTATCGTGTAAATCAGTTAGCGAAGATTGTTTGTGAAGATGACGCTGTAATGACGTTTGCGCGGTACGCTACCGTTTAGAACGATGTTAGGGTTGCCACTGAATTTATTCGCCCGCGTATTTAATTCAAAATTAAAAAAAAATAAGCAACATAAGGGACACTTGGAACACACATTGAACGTCATTTAATTTACGCTAACTTACGTTAATTTACTACCGTTTACAAATGTAAGCCTTTTATTTAATGAGTGACCCACGGAACCCAAACTTTTTTAAATAAATTAGCCTAAGTTACTCCTTGTATTAATATCTATCTATCAGTGAAAGTCCCGTTAACGGTCCAACCGTTTCGGAGATAAAGCCGGAATAAACGTAAAGACAGACAGAGAAAAAAAAATGTTTTTTTATTTCAAATGCATTTATTGAAAAGCTGTTATGTTGGAATAACCAAACAGACACTTCAATTTTATTTATCTGTATAGATGTTGAGGGCCATGGTGGCCGCTGTACCTGTGAGTTTTTTTTTAAAACTCATGTGCAGTGAATTCACAATACGAGCTTTATAGTGAAGGAAAACATCGTGTGGAAACCTGCACATGTCTGAGAAGTGATTCAAAAGACAATTTTAAAACCTAAAATAAATTATTAGTACGCCCAGAAAATATAAGCCTTTTAATACAGTTTAGATGCACAAAATTAAAAAAAAAAGAATTCAATACATACTATATTACTAACTATGCTATTTGTAAAGTTAAAATTTATGTTTACCACCCTATATGTTGAGGCTATTCCAAAGCAACCGTTTCAAATTCAAAATAAATCCATTTCAATAAACTTTTCCACTTGTGTGCCACCCCTGTGAACTGGGAGCGTGGGTAGCCTAAAGGGTTTCACTCCCCGTCAAATTGTCGTTTAAAAACAACGCTTTTAAACAAACCGCAGTGTGATGCGTTTTGCGAAACTCATAAATATTAAACAGAATATATTCAGTAACGACTCTTTGTTCTACCGAATAGAGTATAGTTTGTTACGATTGATGTCAGTTAATTTAGAAGTTATATAATGAAGTTATCAAATCAAATTTATTATTGTTTATTTTATGGTAGTAGGAGGAGCCAGTGGCACAGTTGCTATTGCGCATATCATTTTAAACCTAGCCAGTAGTTGGATGGGGGACCGCTAGAGTTCCCTCCGTGCCTCGAAGAGCACGTTAAGCCGTCGGTCCCGGTTGCCAATTTAACATCTTCGGCAATCATTACAGGTCAGTTGGAGGCCTAAGAAAAACTGACGACTGGTTGAACCTAGATCTTCCTCAGGGGTTACGAATGTCATACGGCAGTCGCTTCGAATAAAAATCATTTGATCAGCCATCGGATTAAATCAAGTGTCGACCCCAAATTTTTTTTTCTTAAAATTGATATTTATTACGTAACTGTGCCAAAGTGTTTGCCTGATGAAACTTAAAAAATGAAAATGACATACGTACGTATGCTCACGCTTGTATTCCCCGAAGGGGTAGGCAGAGGTGTTGTAATCACATCACCCACTTTTCACCGAAGATGATTAAGTGCCAACGTGACAAATGGTCTATCGCCGTCTCAAACACTTTACATACGTCATTGAGTTAGTTCTCAAAAATATGCAGGTTTCCTCACGATGTTTTCCTTTACCATAAAGCACGTGGTGTGAAATCCCTGTATATAAGTTTTTTAGAAAAAAACTCATTGGTACAGGCCCCGCTGGGATTCGAACTTGCGTCGCTTGCGTAGCAGGCGACTGCTCAAACCCCGAGGCCACCACGGCTCTTGAAAATGAAAATGATTTATTCAGTATAGGCCTTGGTGACGCACGTATGAATATCGAAGAATTTACCACCGGTTTCGAAACTAATCTTCTGAGGAGAACCGGCAAGAAACTCATATGATATGTCTAGACCCTATATTGGAAATAATAAGTCTAAACCTTTTATTTCTTTGATTTATTTCCTCAATAATGACGTGAGCGAAACAAAGCAAATTTCCATGCCATTAGACAATGAAAAAGCGACATTAGACCATATCTATGCATCCGCCTCGACAACCACACTCGGCAATTCCTACTATATTTAAGGCGTGATGGCTACATACATGAATCCATAAGCCATTAGCCAGGTATGTTAAGGGGAAGGTTTACGAGGAAAGAACACAAACCATCTTATTACAATAATATCGCCTTATATAATCCTGGGTTTAAAAGTAGTTCCATCTCTTTCTGTGATACGAATTTCAAAAGGGATGGACATAGTTTTAGTCAGTTTCATCTAGTCTTGGGTTAGAAAGTGTTTTGTAAAAAAAAATTGTCGATAATGAAGATTGTTCCGAAAAATAATTTAAAAAATTATCATATTATAATGTTTGTTTTTGTATGTGATTATGTACATCTCGTTGGCGGTCAATCTATATCTATACAGATAAATAAAATTGAAGTGACTTTTCGTAATTCCAAAATATCAACTTTTCACTAATTGCATATGGAAGTAAAAACGGTTCTCTGTTTGTCCGTCTATCTGTCTGTCTGTTTGTTCCAGCTCTTCTCCGAAACGACTGGACCGATTTTAACGGGACTTTCACTGGCGGATAGCTAGATAGTCCCGTTAAAATCAGTCAACAAACAGAGTTTTTTTTTTCTGTCATTACCGTGTATGCTTTCATATGCATTTAGTTAAAATTTGTTATTTTAGGAATACAAACAGACACTTCAATTTATTTTATCTGTATAGATTAGATTATAATTAATTCAGTTCAAACAACGTCCACTTAATATCAGTTTTAGAAGAACAAATCCGATGGAAGCCCGCGCAACTTGTGGCCTGTTCGGAAAAGCTCGTTATTTGTGTGTTCATTGATTCGTCCACTATGATAAGATTATGAACCAAGCTCGTACTGTTACTTATCAGCTCAATACTGAATTAAAAACCAAGGATTGGGGTATCCAAAATCCAAGGTATGCTTGTTGAGTAATGGTCTTAACCGTATTAAGCCATGCAATGAGAGCCGTGGTGGCCGATGATTTGAACTAACCTGCTATGCAAGTGGCGTAAGTTCGAATCAAAGAGTATTTATAAAAAAATATGTCCAGTGATTTCACACCACATGCTTAACGGTGAAGGAAAACATCATGAGGAAACCTATACATGTCTGAGTTGCGATTTTTTTCGTATGTCTGAAATGGCGATAGACTCACCTGTCGCGTTGGCACTTAATCATCTTCGACGAAAAGTGGGTGCTGTTATTACAACACATCTGCCTACCCCTTCGGGGAATACAGGTGTGAGCAACCCCAAGCAACACCCACTTTTCGCCGAATTTGATTAAGTGCCAACGTGACAGATGGTGAGTCTATCGCCGTCTCAGGCACTATACATACGTCTTTGAATTACTTCTCAGAAATATGCAGGTTTCCTCATGATGTTTTCCTTCACCGTAAAGCACGTGGTGTGAAATCACTGTACATAAGTTTTTTAGAAAAACTCTTTGGTACTGGCCCCGCTGGGATTCGAACTTGCGTCGCTTGCGTAGCAGGCGACTGCTCAAACCCCGTGGCCACCACGGCTCTTCACATCTAACATCTAAATATATATAACTCAAAGGTTACTGACTGACTGACATATTGATCTATCAACGCACAGCCCAAACCACTGGACGGATCGGGCTGAAATTTGGCATGCAGGTAGATGTTATGACGTAGGCATCCGCTAAGAAAGGATTTTGATAAATTCTACCCCCAAGGGGATAAAATAGGGGATGAAAGTTTGTATGAAACTGTAAATTTTAAACCGATATATTATATAAAACTACATCTACGCTGGTGAAGCTACGTTTGGAAGATTCAGATACACGTGTAAAACTTATAACAACCCTTTATATAACTGCTTTAAAGAAGATAAATAATCTCGTTAGTAAAACCGGCATAATTCGGCATAATGGAAGTTTTCGCAAATCAAGCTCGGGTTCAGCATAAGTCATTAACTCTGTTCACTAATTAGTTGACACCACGGAAAAGTTAGATGTTTTCATTGAACACTGATGTTTTTATCTGTCTAGCGGTGTGAGAGGGCATTCGACTCGGAGGGAACTCGGATGATTTGTGCGATGACGACTCCACTCGGAAAGTTGGGAATTATTCCGCGATTTGTGGAGACCGGCTAATTTTTGGTCCAAATTAATGTGTTTGAGATGCAAAAGATATTTACAACTTAATTCTTGATCGCTAAGGATTTGCGGACATTAAAATTATTCAATCAAAAGTAATTGTATAATTTTAGTGATAATATAATATGTTGATGGTTTAAATCATACACAGGTAGAAATATTTTGCAGTGTGTGTTTGTAATTCCAAATTAACAGGTTTCCATTAAAAGCATATCTAAATATATATAACTCAAAGGTGACTAACTGACTGACATAGTGATCTATCAACGCACAGCCCAAACTACTGGACTGATCGAGCTGAAAGTTGGCATAGAGGTAGATGTTATGACGTAGGCATCCGCTAAGGATTTTGATTAATTCCACCCCCAAGGGGATAAAATAGGGGACGAAAGTTTCTATGAAACTAAGTCAATTTCAAGCCGATATATTATATAAAACTAAATCTACGCGGGTGAAACCGCGAAGCACAGCTAGTGAAAGTATATGCGGTAATTTCATGGGTAGGCCGCGGAAACCTGATATTATTTTTATTTATTGTAGCGTATGTCGTAATAAAAGGCGCACCTTTTATTATTAGCTATCAACCAGTTGAAATCGGTCCAGCCGTTTCGGAGATTAGTCAGAAAGACAGAATTATTATAAAAAAAAAAATTTTTCTATATTAGTACCGTGTACACTTTCATATGAATTTAGTCAAAAGATGTTAATTTAGAATTACAAATAGACACTTCTATTTTATTTATCTGCTTAGATGTATAGATAGATTCCTTTCTAGCGAAGACTTGTGAGAACAATTAATAGATTGTTATTTGAGTATTGCAATGAAATTAACAAATCAAGTCAAACAGCTAAACAATGTAACCGGCACGCAACCGGAACACTTAATGATCGGAACGAGTGTCCGGCGTTCATTCTAATTTCGATCGGACGGGGGCCGGACGCGGGCCGGACACGCCGCGACTAATCACCGGGCCGGCCTATTCCACATTTGAGAGCTTCACTTTTGAAAAAATATTTTTTATAATAATATTTATATTTATTACCTGTTTAACAGCACAATACGGAATGGGGCGCCAATAATGGACTAAGACATTCTAAACAGTTCATAGGCATTTGGGGTGAGAGCCAAAGCAGAAAGCTATAACAGTTAAATAGATGTCAGCTTAGGCAACTCACGGGAGCACTAACAGGTCATTATGGGACTAAAGAACATCTTCATAAGATGAACTTATCTAACGATGTAGTGTAGGTACTGGCAATCAGAAACCGAAACTATGAGTCACCTAATATGCAATTGCGACGCACTGGCCAGATGGCGAATGGACCTACTGGGTAAGGCGTATCCGAAACCAGAGGACTACAAGCTCTTCCCCATGGGCAAGATCTGCCGGCTTGTTCAGGGAGTATTTGAGGAGTCAGGTACGTAGAGCAAGGGCGAGGGCGGCACAAAGATCCCAAGGGTCGACGTGCTTCCGGGCAACCGGACCCAATAATGCCACAAACAAAAAGATAAGATAACATAATATACGGAATTCACATATAAATTTTGTTTTTAATATTTTTTCTCAGTCTGCTTTTTCCAATTAATCTCCGAAACGGCTTGACCGATAGAGGGACTTTCACTGGCAGATAGCGAATGTTACAAGAAGTAACTTTGAATATTTTTATTTTTAAGAAAAACATTAACTTATATCGCTCATAAAATTAAATCGACGGGCATAACTAAAAATAAATTTGGTATTGCATTCACATTTTTAAATTTGATTTAAATAAATTACTTACTCACTTATACAAATAATAATACAGTAATCGAACCCGTACCCATGTCACACGTTAATCGCTAAGCGACAGGGGTCGTCAGCTAATATCCGCAGGTGAGATCTGAACGAACCGCACACCGGCCATTGTTCTACTGAAATATTGCACGCCAGAGGTTCAACACCTATGGTTCGACATCAACTTCTTTAAAATGTGGATTGTCAAACATAAAAATGTATCTCATTATTTATTATTGGACATAAAATTAATAAAACTGTTTTGGTATAAATTAAGGTGTTCATTGTCACTGTGTATAGTTACTATGAAGGTATGTTTCATAGGTATAAAAATATTCATCATCTATTATATAATAAACAGTATGAATATTAAGACTCGCCTGCATTTTCGTATGTATAAGCTCTTTGCAATGGACACGGTGGGTTTTGATGCGTTTATCACCCGAGTACAAGCAAAGCGCTGCTAGTTAATAATACTCGTTATAAAGGCATTTTGACTATTTGCCTAGTGGGACTTATGTCGAGCATTCCAACAAGCAATTTTTCCTTACAAATTGGAAAATATGTAGAGTCAATGAATACTGTCTCGTGCATAAAAAGTAAAAGTATACCAAAATTTATTAGTCATCTCGCTAGAAATTCTTCACAAAAAATATACGTTTGTATTTATCAAAACTTGCAAAAAAAATTGATTCAATAATAAAAGATTAAATTTTAACCAAAGCTTACACACCCCTGCCAGCCCGCGTTGTCATTAATTCAACGAATCGAGTATTGTTTCCTGTGGGGCTAGTATCAACGACACCACATTCAATTTTCGCTTGAAACCCTCCCGTTCCATCCCCTGTGCTAGAGAGAGACGGGAGTATTTGTCAATTGCGAATTAAGCCCGTTGCTATGGTTACTGCGTCCGGTTGAAACTGAAAAAAGCTTTCAGCGCAACACTGTCTCTCTTCGTAAATGATTAATGGTAGGCGTATTTTGTTTTATCTACATGTTATATGATGTGTTTACAACACCTGCTTTCAAATTATATTGTAAGGCTGTTGTGTGTGAATGAAAGGGACGAATGGGTAGGTCTTGGCACAGACCTATTCATACATTAACTCAAATTCTAATTCATAAATATCAGTATTTGATTAGAGTTTTAACAAAGTTCTTTCAAATCGTCAGAAAGACTTGATTATACAGTATACATGTTACCGCCGAGTTCGGAAGGTCACTTTCACTGAGAAGAACCTGGCAAGAAACTCAGTAATTACTGTATTAAAACAATATGATTACAGTTATATTACGAAATAAATCACAAAAAATATATACGCCCGTGGACACACTACAGTTCCAATGCACATAAGTCGATAAAAATATAGTATGAATAAAGTAATACAGTATAATTTGTGTAGCTTGAGATGACCACACCTGTATTCCCCGATGCAAAGGTATTATTATGGTTCACCAACGTTTAGGTCGTAATTTTTAACTCCTCTTCATTTGGGGCGAGCTGATTGTCATTAACTGGGAATATAGACTCAGGACTGCTACTTTGAAATCACAAATGGAAAAACTCAATAACACTTTGCCAGACCTGGGGATCGCACCGAGGACTAGACCAACGATCTTTGTCGTATTAATGATAATATAAATGGTAAAAACGTCACGTCAGTTGTCAATTGAAGAGCAGAGGGCCTACCATCGGTTTAAGCAGAGCGTGTTAAGAACTTCAGAGCTTTGACGTTTCGTTTTGGTACCGAAAAAAGAAGTTCTCAATACGCGGTGCATAATCATTCGTAGTTGGCCCCCAGATATAGCGACGAGTGGCGTTTTCTAGTGAATAAATGTGAAAGTCACGGGAAGAACTGACTATACAAATGATCCTATGAAGTTTTTATGACTTTTTATGGCTGACCTCTTCAACAAATATTGGTTAAATCTAAATACATAGACAGCTTAAACCCCACGGACTGATAAAGACTACTCAAAAAATATCTGGACGAAGTTCTGGGGCAAAGCTAGTGATTCATAAAGATAATTTTATATTTAAAGCTGTAAACTATGCGTAAGTAATTTATTAGAATACCATATCGTTCTCCCCACGGTACTGCCTAACCATTCCACATATTTAATGGTGAGACATTTTGCGCTATCGTATACAATATTTGCATTACGATTGTCAATATTTTATTGGTATCCGAAGATATGCTTCGACGGTTTTTATTCGGCGTCGCAACGCGAACGCGAGACAATGCCGAATAAATTTAGTCGAAGCAATATTTCCTTCTTGTAGTCGCGAGAATTATTGCTCTCGGATGTATTTGTTTTTTCCTCCTTTTAAAAGATAATGTTCTGTTTATTTAGGAATAGGGTCGTTAATCTCCTTATCCCATCATTGTTGGGGTCAGCACATAATGCAACCCGATGTGGCTGACCACCTGATTTGTATACGAAGCGACTGCCATCTGACCTTCGCAACCCCTTTAACGAGAAAAATCTGTGATCTGGGTTAAACCACTTGTCGGATTATTTTTGGCCTCCGACTGACCTGTTACGATTAACGTGCCGGTTAAGCAGTGGAGGTAACTCCCCCTACCAACTGCGAGTGACCATATCGTAAAAAAAAAAGATGTTATCCGCACCGTAAAGTACGTGGTGCGAAACTCGTTGGTACAGCTTGGATCTGACCACGGTTTTTCATGCGTAAACAATCTAATTACATAATATAATTAGATATATCACCGTATTAAGTTTTCTCGAGGACTAAAGTATTGCCATTTCGCAAAATCTTTCGGTGTCTCTGTCTACATCACGTCAATTCTATGGATGTTTCATAAAACAAGTACAAACGGCAACTTTATACTATTGTCTATAGAATGAGTGTCAAAACTTAACTTCGCTGGTTGGTGTATAATCAATTACTTTGGAGATCTCTTCGTCTAGCGAACAATCAAGTAAAGCACATTCTCAAGTAATGTATAAATCAGTGATCACATGACGCGCCGACCATTTGACAAATGCAATCATATTTTTTTGTTAAGATGAATATTGCCATGGAGAAATATTTTTTGCTATCTACTAAAAATATTATGAATATTTAGCTATTATGGTACAGAAAATAAATATTTTCTGAATTAGTATTTGATTGAAATACTTCTCACAATGAAATTTCTATTCATCTAAGAAATTTCTATTCGTCTACTGTGTTTATATTTTGAAAAAAAATTGGTTTTTAACAAGTTCTTTTTTGCGACTATTCAGAGAGTACTATTGCTTGATTAATTTCAAGTAACTAATTCATATTATCCGCAGAAAAAGAAAAATATAATAAAAATAAAAATTATAAATAGAACACGGAATTTAAATAAGATTTTTTTTTTTTAAAAATGAACATTATATCGAGCATTAATTATAACATTAGTACCTACTCGTTCAATTCCAAAGACATAAAAAAAAACAATTGTAATTAAAATACTTATATTAATAAACCCTTCTATACTAATATTATAAAGAGGAACGGTTTGTATGTGTTTGTAACGATTTGGCTCAAAAAGTATAGGACCGATTTTAAAAATTCTTTCACTATTAGAATGCTACATTATCACTGATTAATATAGGGTATATTTTATCACCTTATTCCCACGGGAACGAGAACTAAGAGGGTGAAACCGCGTGACGTCCGCTAGTGTCATATAAATGCAAGAACTGTCATACATATGCTCACGCCTATATTCCCCGAAGGGGTAGGCAGAGGTGTTGTTATCACAACACCCACTTTTCACCGAAGATGATTAAATGCCAACGTGACAGATGGTGAGTCTATCGCCGTCTCAGGCACTATACATACGTCTTTGAATTACTTCTCAGAAATATGCAGATTCCCTCACGATGTTTTCCTTCACCGTAAAGCACGTGGTGTGAAATCACTGTACATAAGTTTTTTAGAAAAACTCATTGGTACAGGCTCCGCTGGGATTTGAACTTGCGTCGCTTGCGTAGCAGGCGACTGTTCTAACCCCGAGGCCACCACGACTTCTATATTATTCTATGTCACTATATTATTATTAAATATAATATGTATCAACTAAAAGCATCGCCTTAACAGATTCATATAATATTTTAACACGCCGTCGGCACATAGATCAAGCTAATGTGATGCTCGATTTATGAGCCGAATCGAACCTTAATGGATCACACGCAATTCAATTTTATAAGAGACATTTATTCATCGGATCTTCAGTTACTGTCGGAATCTAACTAGGATTTATGTACTTTGATTCCTTGATAACTATTTACCTAATATCTATCTTAAAAAAATATGCGTTAAGATAATACAGTTGGTATAAATAATAATTAGAAATAAGTTTAAAAAAGGCGTGGTGGCCTTGAGGTTTGAGCAGTTACCTGCTATGCATGCGACGCAAGTTCGCATCCCAGCGCGGCCTCTACCAATGAGTTTTTCTAAAAAACTTATGTACAGTGATTTCACACCACGTGCTTTACGGTGAAGGAAAACATCGTGAGGAAACCTGCATATTTCTGAGAAGTAATTCAAAGACGTATGTATAGTGCCTGAGACGGCGATGGACTCACCCTCTGTCACGTTCGCACTTGATCATATCCGGTGAAATGTGGGTGTTGTTACAACACCTCTGCTTATCCCTTCGGGGACCCTTCTAGGATGGCGTGAGCATATTTATTTTATTTATTTTATAAATAATAATTAGAAATAACTCACAAATTTTAATCAAATTTTAAATAATGAAACAATACACGAATTTTACGGAAAAGGAAATCATGTGACAGATAGTGAGTCTATCGCTGTCTCAGGCACTATATGTATAAGCAGAGGTTTATTACAACAATAATCACATTTCAACCACGTTGTTACAAGTTGTAGTATATATAATATATAATCACATTGAATTATATACCTGTTAAGATACCTTAGCAGCCTTTCCCATTATGAAAATTATGAAGGCCTCAACAAAAGGTTTAGTTAATAAATAACGCAAACTAACGCCACTAACGCACTTCCGTCGTGACAAACTAACAAACATTGTTATAATACAATAGTATGTTTGATACAATGCGTCCCACTCAAGTAAACAAAACCTTATGACTTCCGAGGTACTATTTGCCCAAAAATTAAAGACTAGATAAATCTCCGCGTATTTGCCTACTATAAGGGGTCCATGAGCTCTTATTGTCCTGATATTTCGTCACTTCACTTCTTGTTTATGGCTTCTGCGGGGCTGCCACAATTTCGCCAATGTCACGCCGGTGAAATTATAAATTATGAATTGCTTTAAAATAAATGAAACAAAGAGAACATACATTAAATATATATATATATATATATATATATATATATATTTATTTATTTATTTATTAAGAAAAGTAAATACATGAAGTAATCTATAGGGAATATTTATAATTTTGATAAATTTACATAAAACATTAGTTAATGGAGAAAACACAAGGAACAGGATTGAGCACAGGTAGGACGGGGAATGTTTGCAGGAATAACGTCATATAAGGAGTATAACCTTGAATATATTTATTTATTTATTTATTAAGAAAAGTAAATACATGAAGTAATCTATAGGGAATATTTATAATTTTGATAAATTTACATAAAACATTAATTAATGGAGAAAACACAAGGAACAGGATTGAGCACAGGTAGGACGGGGAATGTTTGCAGGAATAACGTCATATAAGGAGTATAACCTTGAACATTCAAAAAAGAGAAGTTCTGTAGTACCTTCATCCAGACCACATTCACAAAGAGAGTGATCACGGATTCTAATTTTGGTATTTCGTCTCATTGTAAGAGACAGTTGTATATGATGACGTTAAATCTGTCACTGTCATACAGTCGAACCGAACCGAACAATGAGGCGTCGTGGACGGGAATCGATGCAAATCTCACTGGCTTCAATAAACGTAAGTGTGATGATAAGCCCGACTTTTACGGTGAAGGAAACATTGTGAGGAGCCTGCGGGAACCCTTTGGTATAGCTGGAGGTTTTATAAGGGTTTCGTACCCAAGATATGTATGTAAGTATCTTTGTATTGAATAGGCTCCAAAACTTCTGGACTGATAAGAAAAAATATTGCAGCAGCTAGATTATCAGGGAGTATCAGAGGCTATATTTTATCCCCGTATTCCCACGGGAACGAGAACTACGCGGGTGAAACCGCGTGACGTCCGCTATGTTTTCATAATCTGACTGTGCAATAATAACTCATGACTAAATGCAAATAAGATGGTATAAATCTCCCTTCCACTTCCCAGCAACCTTCTGCTAATACACTGAAAACATTACTGCTATTATAATGGAGAATAATTTGAATATAACTTGCTTTTCATTTATAAAAATAAACAACATTGTAGCAAACAGAATAACAGTTATTTTCAGTGAAGGAGAACATCGTGAGGAAACCTGCGTATGTCTGGGAAGTAATTCAAAAACGTTTGTATAGTGCCTTAGACGGCGATGGACTTTATCACGAAGATACTTAATCATATCCGTTGAAAAGTGGGTGTTGTTATTACAACTCTTCTGCCTACATAGTTTGTAAAAAACTACTTAAATCTTGTAAATTAAAAACAAAAAATCTGTCTGTTTGTTTCAAGACGGTTAGGCTGATTATTACGCTTCATTTACTGGTTGGTTCTTGATTTGTCAAGGATAAACATAGACTAGACTTTTCTTTGAGAATATGGGTCAGTAGTAAAAAATATATTCATTAATCTTAATGGGATATTCTGAATTGCGTATATTTTTGTTTAACTGTAAAGCTCTCTTTGAGTAAGTAAGCGAATCTATAGCAGCAATAATGTACCATCATTTCAAAACTACTCCACGGCAATATAAGCCTTAACATCTATCAAATATATACGCATGGAACGTTCGTTTTCCCATAAACAATTAACGCGGAATAACCAACGAAAATGTACAAAATAGCAAACGTTTGACAAAGCCTCGCATCTATTTAGCATATGAATTAAATACGGTGAAATATGGTTTAAATTAATATGGATATATGCCGCCGCGCGGGGCTCCGAAGAGTATGATCCACTTGATGCTAAATCAGGGTAGAACCTAATAATTATAAATAGGACAATAGCCGGTAGAAGTCGCTACAATTTCGGCCTACTTGACTGATAAGAAATATGCTCACGCCATCCCAGAAGTGTCCCCGAAGGGGTAAGCAGAGGTGTTGTAACGACAACACCCACATTTCACCGAATATAATCAAGTGCCAACATAACAGAGGGTGAGTCCATCGCCATCTCAGGCACTATACATACGTCTTTGAATTACTTCTCAGACATATGCAGGTTTCCTCACGATGTTTTCCTTCACCGTAAAGTACGTGGTGTGAAATAACTGCACAAAAGCTTTTAGAAAAACTCATTAAATGATAAACTGAATGTATATAGGTTGCGAAAATTATGAACGACAGCTCATCTATGGAAATTATCATCAAGCTAAGAGTGATGTGATATATTAAAAAAAATCTGAATTATAGCTTTATAAGTGGATTGCTGAAAAGGCTAAGTGCAGCATTCGCAGTAAGGAAAATTGGACACCTTAATTATATAAACACATAGCATATATTATGGCATTATTTCGCGGGGCAATACTACACACATCGGTTCTATCTTCTTGCTGTTGAACTGGGCTGTTCGTGTAATTATTAAACTCAAATCCAGGCTATTTTAAATATTAAAATCCACTCGGGCTATAGCTGGCGGAATCTAGTTACGTATAAGTTTAATCACATTAAAATCTTTTGCCAAAGTTCCAAGTGGAAGAGCCGTAAGTAAGTGTAAAATAATAAGCAGCCCGCGGCAATATTCACTGAATACATTACAGCGAGATTTACACAACTTTCAGTCTTACACAGATAGGAAAACTTGCTCTATATATATACAATGTGAACTCTTATTGTTCGTTCTTGTATAACTTTACGTATGTATTCTAGTACAGGGGCCCTCCCGTGTTATTGCCATGATAGTTTAACTCTACCATAAACGAGACAGATGTGTATAACATAACACATAACATATTTTCACGCCTGTATTCCCCGAATGGGTAGGCAGTAATGTAATAGTAACATCCACTTTTCACCGATAACCATTCAGTACCAAAGTGACACTATACATACGTCTTTGAATAACTTCTCTGAAATGCAAGATTCCTCACGATTTTTTCCTTCGCCGTAAAGTATGGGCTGTGAAATCACTGCACATAAGTTTTTAGAAAAACTCATAGGTACAGCCCGCTGGGATTCGAACTTGCGTCGCTAGGCCACCATGGCTCTCATCTCGTCTCATCTCGTTTTGGAAAAGATAAAATTGCATTCGGAATTGGCAAAACACGATTGAGAAAAAATATTTGATAAAATGTTTAATAAAAATAAAAAATATATTTCGTATCCATTTCTATTATTCTACTGCACAGAGTCATAAAAGGATCTTAGCAAATAAAAATATACTTTAATATAAATACATCACAAAGTAGTGCCCCGAGTGTGACCAATGATTTCCGTCTGTTAGTCTGTTGCATTGTATCCTACCCTTATGTTGTAGCGAACCTCCTTTGTTTTAGCTCTCTGTGCTTGCTAAACTAATTTAAATTTCGAATATGTTTCTTAGAAAAAAAGAACACTCATAAGCTTTTTTTAATTTATAACGATATTTACTAGTGTGGGTAAATTTTGTGTCGAACAAATTATAGTCACATTAGATCGTGTATTATTAATAGAAACAAATTTATTGAAAAATCTGTCAATTTCGTTGTATAGGGAGAAAGTGGAATGTACGTACATAAAGTGTAGAGTGAGAGAATTTTCTCTTTCCATCTACTCGCCTTTTCGTTAAGGGCTATATAGCTCTATCAGTATCTATAGCTATACATAGTTCCGTTCTACAGTATTCCATATACACCGTGACCCCGGAAGAAGGCTTTAGGTCGTCATTTCATCTTGTTTGTTAATAAAAAAAAATTATTCGCAATGTATTAAAACATCACTGTGAGATATCACTTAACGCAAAAGCGATACTAAAAATTAATCTTATAATCACTAAACGGTTCCCCTTAATTCAATAATACCGATCCCTATCAACAATACCCTGTTATCTCTTCGCCCCCACACACCAATTTACATACAAATACATACAAATCTGTACGGAACCTTAATCGGTTCCGGGTCACGTGTCTACCGTAGAGAATTGGTTAAAGAGAGCATTCGTTTACGGTTAATAAAGTCACAAGCTTCTAACAATACAAAACAGCCTGCCAGAATGACTGGGTGCCACGAAAAAAATAACGGAGGGTAGAACAGATTCCAAATTTGAATTTGATTATCGAAGTGTGCCGACTATTTATCATTTGTAATGACGCATCGGCGCTGGAAGGACGTGCGCTAATATTGTAATCTTGTAAATGCGTTCGGAAAATAAATACATATTTATTATTTCTATTCCGCGGAGTCGTTTGAGTGGAAAATATTGAGCTTTTCATTGATTATGCATGACTGTCAAATGTTTCTACTGATCGCGTTTAGGTTTTGATTTACGTATGTTTGGAAATGGGAAGCTTAGCTTAAAATTGCAAGTCACTAAACTGGACAAAGCAAAATATTATAGGGTCTAACTCTTAGCACAAAACTTTCTGAAGGTATTCGTTTTGAGTTTGGTTACTGATATTTTAGTGTGCGCATCGACTGGGAATTACTGGTATAGTAAAAAAAATATATTTGACTGGATTTCTTATATAAAATTCGTAGCTACCGCATTGAAGACCACTTCAAGCATAATAACGTTTTCCTAGAATAGTCTGCCTGAGGTGAGTTAGGTCCAGAGCTCTAAGGAAGAAGGAGGTGACGCAAAAAAAATAGCAAGAACCCCACATTTCAACCGACTTTTATAGAGTTCTTCGTTAGTTTCTTGATTCTGTATGAAAGAATATTACGGGTATATTCTTCAATTATTTTTTCTACAAAATCTCTCAAGGTGTTATAAACTAAAACTAGGTATCTGAACAAATGGTTCTCAGAGCAGTCGTCCCCTACAAAACTAGTATAACCTTACGGAGCGAGTCGTGAGTAAGCTCGGTATCTTCAGTGCGGACAATATTCAAATGTAGCTCCCTGTATTACGGACCACATCCGTCATAAGGAACTGCCGTCTGCAAACATGGGTCGTGGTACAGGCTGTTATGTTGACGGCGATATGCCAGTATCTGTTGACATTTTTTGAGAAATTTACTTCTTAATCGTATTGGTTTTAAAGAAGTTTTTCGCATAGTGTCGTGAAATCACCTAAACGTATCAGTACGACGGTGAATATTTTAGTAATCTTTCCTAACTCACATTTCTCGAAAATTTTACTTCTTAATTTTAAGACAACTTGAAAAAAAAGTATGCGTAAATTATGCGACTGTTAGGAGATATTGGACTTCACCGTCACAGGCTGTGTATTATGCTACAAGTATAGGTTTTGACACATTCAAACGTCGTTGCTTGACCTTTCGTTTGAGTGTGGCTCAAGATGTGTTAATGCTTTTTCAGAGGCGGATTTTGGTTGAATATCAATGGCGGATCCGCACATTTTGAACCGCGCTAAGCCGCATGATCAACAACACATTTGAACTCTTACAATCTTTTAGTTGGAGTACTGCTGTGTTCCTGCTTAAAACAGTTACTAATATTGAGTTGTGACTCAAAATGCCTTGAACCGCCTATTTTGAAACCCAATCACTACGCACCTCCGTAAATATTTCGAGCCACGCTAATACGCAACAAAATTCGTCAAAATGGAACACTAATTTGATATTTATATAAGTATATGATTATCTACATTTCTGTACATCAAAAGTTCGAAAATATTCTAGTCTTAACTAATAATATCCCAGACTGTGATTAAGCCGTTTTCATACTGCAAAGTAGCCTAAACGTGACTAACACTAAGGTAGAGCTTATAAACAAAAATTGAGGTGGCGTTACATAACATTACCTATTTAGCCAGACCCTATTACTTTAAGAAACTACAAAATGTTTCTTGCCCTTTATCAAGCACGCTGTATACCGCACCAGGGCGCCGCACACTGTCCCCAATATGAATATTTTCTATTGAATTACTCACGGTTCGACGAGCGAGCAAAAATATTGTTCTCCTCGCACTTATCTCGAGACACCCTGTGAACTTTTCACATTTACACGTACGTACTTGTGTGTGTCTAGTGTAAGATGCGGTGGATCTTAATTGGCAGTAGGTACCTCGAAAGAAGCTTTATTATTTGGACTGATAAGAACAAAACCTTATGAGGTTAGTGAAGTGTGAAGTATTTTAAGAATAGAGGAACAATGTGTATTTCCCTTAATAGAGACAGTTAGTTAGTGTTAGTGGTATTGGACAATGTACGTATCTTAATAATATCTTCTTAGCAGTTTAAGTCAAATTCAAATGGCTTATTAATCTGATATTTGGATGAATTATTACAGCACTATCATACCGTTTATCAATGTAAATAAAACGTCATTAGGAAAACATATATTTGGAAATACGGCAAAAAATTGTAGGTCGTGATCTTTGGTTTCTTTTCAACAAGAATCTAAGTTTATCTTATCTTTTAAATTAGACGGTAAAGTTTTGAAATGAGATGCCCGACTTTACTTTCTCATGCGAGAACACTATGGGTACTTAAACAATGACGTGAAGAAATTCTTACAGGGTCAGAAACGCGCATGATGTCCTTGGCATTGCAAGTGACTATAGACGGTAACCACTTACCACCAGATAGGACGTATGCTTGTTTGCCACCTTGGTGGTATAAAGAATATTAAGGTATCAAATAATGATGGCATGTTTTTAGTTTTAATGTTCATTTATTGCTCAAAATATTTGTTTTCCAACCGAACAATCATATACGCCAAAATTTATAATTTTTCCAAATTCTTAGATGTCGAGATTACAAAAGTATTGTATTCTTGAATCCGGTCAAATCACAATGACCCATTCCCATGGTAATTCACCATGGCCGTGCAACCAGTGGTGCGGATTTTCCACGACCCTGGGAACAGTGTACGGTGTTTAGACACGCTTGTTTCAACCCTGGATGGGGTAGGGTGATTTCTAGTAGATAGGTCGAAATTTGCTTCATAAACCGAGCTTTGGTTTCAAAAGTCAGTTAGTTTTATAAGATGGTTTTTGAGAAGTTAATTGATCTAAAATTATATTACATTAGTAGGAATTCAATGTATTTTTGTGTTTACAAGTCAAGTCATAAACTCTCTCTATCTTTGATCTACTGATTCAGTGAATATGTAGATGAATGCTATGCATTTTGAATGATCTTGGATGTAATTTAGGACATTTCAGATCTCCAGCAATAAGATCTATGAATGTATATTGCAATACTTACTGATTTCCCGGACCTGTTAGGTGCCAACGTGATTTATGGAGGTCAATCGGTCACCCTCACTCCGTTTAAAAACCTCATAAATTTAAGATAAAGCTGTACGTATTACTTATTATACTTATTTGTTACACTATACATTTTTAAGTTCATAATAAATCATTTGTATAAACGACTAGTTTCTGCCTGCAATTTTCTCAGCGTGGAATAGAGGTGCATAGGATAGCTTAGGGCTAAGTCTAGCGTTAATCTGAATTTGATCTTGGCTTTCGAACACTGAACTTCTCAAATCGGAACAGTGGTAATAAACGGACTTAAGCTAACAAACAAACTCTTCAGATTTATACATTAGTATAGATTTCAACAGTGATTGTATTCAAAGCTACTGGAGCTAAATTTAAATGTGTCTAACAGGGGTAGATAATATGATGACTCTATCGTAGTCCCTACCCTACGCACGTAAATTAGCAACGCTATGCCTAGTTAGCGATAGCGTGTTACAAACTGCGAGCTATTAGCAGTTTTCACATAATAGGGTTTACATGTTATGGGAACAAAAGTAATTTTGTCCATTTGAATTTTGCATGACTTGATTGGATTAGCGTATGGATGATTTGAATTGAATTTAATATTATGGAACAATTGATGTCATGAATTTAGTTTGTTTGGAGTACGGAGAATTTAATTGGGTACTTTTAATATAGGATATATACTAGCTGTGCCCCACGGTTTTACCCGCGTAGAGCTAATTTCATGGGAACCCTAAAGTTGTTTTAAATAAAAGCTTAAGTTACTCCTTGTAAATTTTCCATCTGCCAGTGAAAGTCCCGTTAAAATCGGTCCAGCCGTTTCAAAGAGTATCTGGAATAGACAGACAGACAGACGGACAGAGAAAAAAAAATTAAAATTGGTTTTTCACATCATTACCGTGTATGTTCATATGCATTTAGTGAGAAGCTGTTATTTTGGAATGACAAACAGACACTTCAATTTTATTTATCTGTATAGATGTATAGATTAGACAGTACCTACACTTGCTTTCACACTTTATGAGCACTGACCTAGAATGCGGAGTACTTAGTAATTTTATATGTCTGTATCTGTCCGTATGATGCGCCGTGAATTGAATACATGCTCAGTTACCCCCACTACTTTCGCTGAGCGATCACAACTCATGACACCTGTAAAATAAGTTGTATATTTTGTGAAAAATTGTATATGTCAGTCAGGCCCAGTAGTAGAATTAATCAGTCAGAGGTACAGGTTCAAAGTTAAAAGGTATCTTGGCATGTAGGTAAAATAAAATAATATACAACAATATAGTTTGAAATCTTAAAATATTTAATGTTCAAGACCTACTAAATTGTATGATATTTACAAAATAAATACTTATAAACTAATATTGCACATAGAGTATATACTTAACTAAATAACAACAACGATATCAATTATCAAATAAACAATAAAACGGTGCTCAAATTCAGACACAATTCCGAAATTTCCTAAATATCTTTAGTGAATGATTTGGTTAAAATTTTGTGAGATTAAATCACATACCCCAATACAAAACATGTATTAAACGAAGTCTAGAGCAGATTTATCTAAAATGGATATCCCATCTCTTTTTAAATGATTCTTCTTCAAGTGCTTCTCCAATTAATGAAGTTGGCTTCCGAATATTTTTTGCCATGCCTTGCGAGGTGGAACAACTCCGCAGTGCTCTTGATGCCGGTCCACTCATGAATGTTCCTCAGCTAGGACTTCTTTCTGCGATCACCTCCTCGTCTGCTGACTATTTTGCCCATCATGATTAGTTGGAGCAACCTTTCTCTGCTTGATGAATAGTTTACGGTCAAATAGATGGAGTTACTAGTAAACCTAGGACTATCTTAGCCTATGTTTTGTAAAGGGGTATAATATTTATCAGCAGCAACATCTCACTTGTGAACCATTGAACCGCTATTATGAGGGAACATTTGCTTGGACTTCTTAAAGTTCTGAGCTGGTACGTCATCCAAGTCGCCTTCTTTATCTTGATGCGCCGTCATGTGTCTGGTTAAGTGGTGCCTCTCTCTAAAACTCTCGTTGCACACTGGGCATTTCAATTTCTCTTCCCGCTTTCTTCTATGTGGGTCAACAGTTGACTCACTTTTATGATGAGTTCGCATATGGTACACTAAATCAGACGTCATTCTGAAGCTGATACTACATTTGGCACAAACATTCTGTGCCGGCAAAGAGAATGCAGCCAGTGTTGGTGGTAATAGCGTACTTAGAATAGCAGCAGCTGGATTAGAAATCAAAGGGTTGACTGGCTCTCTTGGTGGGCCAGGAAATTTCATAAAATCTGCATTGGGTGGTTGAAAATTTTGCACTGCAAAAGGATAAGATGTACCAGCTTGAAGATACGGAATCTCTGGTCGGAATGGCAGAAAGTTCAATTTATTCGGAGATATCTGTTGTGTCTTACTATCTGCTGTTTTTTCATGATACTCCAAGCCTTTGGTAAATGCTCCACTTGAACGATGCTGGACTGAAGGCTCCGGATAATTTGGAGAAGTAGACGGAATATTCTGGCCTTTGAAGAAGTTATTACTGTTCAGCAAATGAGCTGGCGTTAGTAAATTGTTGAAGCCTTTGTTGAAGGAACTTGAAGAAGCGCTAGCCGCAGAGAGTGGTGGGCTCACAGAGTTTTGATAAAGAAGATTATCAGGACTTACAGATGGGTTTGGAGATCGCATGTTGAAGTTAGATACTTTGGTGAATGCACTTTTTGGAGACATTTCTGGTAGTTTTTCCGAGTACCTTTCGTACCTAGCACGTGATTGCATGCTGATCAATGTTGGATCATCAAATATTTTATTCTTATACTCCGGTAAAAATTTAGGAGGCTTTGCAGCACTTTCGTTTGAGTTTGGACGACTTCTAGATCTGTCAGAATTTTCAGAGTCACTACAATACACAGTTTTACTCGGAAACTCGTCTGTTCCAACGTCAATATTGTTGTCAGACCCAAATCCTGGTGATATGTTGCTGTTCATACGAATCCTGTCTTCGTCTTGATCTCTTAGATCCATCGTATTCTCATTAGAGTATTCGTTGTGCTTGTAAATATCTGGGATCCTTTTCGGTGCTTGCTCCCACTCTACATTATTGAACAGCTGCTTAGACACTCTCAGCTGTCTCTCAGGCTGTTTCTGACGTAACTTTTCATCCGGCATCATCAAAAAAGCCACATCGAACGATCTTTTAGACGTTTTTCCTTGATTCACCACCGTCGACTGCATCTCTTTATTTTGCATAATTCTGGCACTTTCAATACTTGAATTGATATCTTTCGTATCTGGCGAAGTGTCTTTGTAACTTTGATAGCTATTTTGAATGTCCATTGTCATTGTTCATACATTTAATATATCGCACTCGATCGAAAACTTTATACACTTTTACCGCGGCGGCGGGATAAGGACGCGTGCGTACTGCTTAGAGGTTGAAATACGAATGCGAGCGCGACATAAGGGTGAAAATATATAAGTGGGGTTTCGAACTACCCTTAACAGACTTTCAAGTTGGGAAGGCGTATTCGTGGCCAGCCAATGAGCGTCGCGAGGGGGGCGTGGTGGAACTGGTGGACCAATAGGGTAGGATCGTGAGGATAGAGAGCAGGAGAGCTCAATCACCAGGTCAAGATAATAATAAATGCTGTGAATTGAGAGCGCATTGAGTTGTAGTAGGGTCAGCGCGACAATAGCGAGGTGATATTGAAAATTGCGGGTTATTTTGTCGCTCAATGTGTACCGCCGGAATAAATGTTTGCTGGCGATACCAATTATTTTCGTTCTTTGTTTTGGAACTTTTATTTGAATTATACTCATATGTAATTGAATCACCCAGTCAGTTTGTGGCTTACGTCCTACTAGTACATATTATACATTATGAAATATAAGTACTTATCTCATACATGCAAAATATTAATAATTTTAAAAATCTTCAAACTTATGAATTATGTGTAATTAAAGGGCGCAAAGAAACAAGAGTGATCTTAAAGATAAAATACCCAAGTTACACCATTATATTCTATTTATCGCATCCAAACTAGGAAAACTCAAACGATTATGATTGCAATAAATATGTTTTATATGTCACATAAAAAATGATACTTCTCCCATAGTCGGTCTAACCCCGAGTGTATGGATGAGATTGCGAATAATGCTATTAACACAGACGCTTCTTCTCAAATTGATATCCTACTCAGCGATCTTACAATGGAAGTTGAACTTAAACCACAAGTAAACAGAATCGATATTTCTTTGGCACTTTCAGGAGCTAATATTGTCAAGAATAGCAAAGTAAAAGGTGTCTTGTTGTGTATACTAATAGAGTTGAATATTCTTTGGTATTTTCCAAAGTTAAAAGAAGACCCAAATGAGTTCTGTTCAGTAGTCAGTAACGATAATAAGATGGGCGCAGACGTTAAAGGAAAGCCATTTGTCAGGTTTTAGCTATTTTTTTGGCCATTCGTTCGCTCTCAATGAAAATCTGTTCCATTTATTTTGTGAGGGTATTAATGAGGTATCTTTGCGGACATAATCTTAGAACGGTTATTTTTAGCAACATATTAGAAAAATGTTCAGTGATTTTAATAGTTTCGATGATTGGCCAAGAAAATTTAAATTTCATTGAAATCATTGAAATCGCCCAATCATAACCATATTTAAATTTAAATAGAATTGTTGAAATCACCAACATTTTTGAAATCAAATTAAAAATATGTTTATTGGTTAGATCTTACAAAGTACTTTCAATCGATAGAACGACACATAAAAAAATAATTTTACATGATGATAATTGTTACCATCGAGTCCAGAAGGATGTTTTTGCTGGGAAGAACCCGGCAAGAAACTCAGCAGTTCCCTCCATTTGGTCATTGTGAATCAACAGCTAAGTTTCGAAAAGTCACGCACTCTATGGGTTGTTCCAATAATCCCCATTGAAAATCTTCGTCAATGGGGAATAGTGGAAAAAAGTTCAAAAATTCCCATTGCCAGCGAAATCAGGTCGGAATGGAGATTTATGAACAAATTTTCCATATTTAGACTATTATTTTGCCTTATTATATAAATTTGTCAGATTTCTAAAATAACTAGGCTTTGTGATTCTTTTATAGTACGAGTATATTGTTGATATAAATTGTTAAACCTTATGGGAATTTGTGGAAAATTAGTTCGACAATCAAACCCCATTCCGAGTTGCTTTCGATCGTAATAAGGATTTTTTAACATTTTTCCACTATTGGAACAACCCCACCATATCTGCAACTTTTATTAGTGTATTTTGTACGCCTTACATTACATTGTATCCCCAAGCTGTTAATCCATCAATCTGAGAACGGCCGTCACATTGACACCTTATTAACTGGATTCGACAAATGTTCTCCAAGAAACAGCGGGCTGGACATGTTACGTTAGTTAGATGGATAATGTCGTCTTCGTTTAGTGATGGGTTGATTTGAAGTTCTGTGTCTACTACGTCGACGTAGGTATCAAGATCTTTGTCATGCTGTTGATTATGTAGACTTAGCATTAAGTCAAAGTCAAAGTCAAAAATATCTTTATTCGATTAGACTTTGCACAAAGTACTTTCAAATCGTCAGGATGGCATAATTATACAGGATTATAAATGGCCAGGTTTGGATGGTTGGTTTTACTGAGAAGAACCTGTCAAGAAACTCAGTAATTACTCTTAAGCAAATATTATACAATTTTAAAAATAAAATAAACCACTTTTGAAATGTAAGCCTTAGCACACAGTTCCAATGCACAAAATCTGTCGATTATAATTTAAAAAAAGTTACACTTATCCCAAATTATACCTATTTTATATCTACAGTGGGACAACCTGCCTACTAAAATCATAATGATGATACATCTATACTCTATAATAATATTATAAAGAGGAAATATTTGTATGTAAGTATGTTTCTAGCAAATTGGCTCAAAAACTACTGGACCGATCTTGACAATTCTTTCAACATTGGATAGCTACATGATCACCATGTAACATAGGTTAAATTTACCCCCGTACTTCCACGGGAACGGGAACTACGCAGGTGAAACAGCGTGAATGCTGGTACATTTTACTAATACAAAATGATAGTTTATCACAAACAACAGTATTTTTAACAGATATATTAACAAGACTACACCTATTTCTTTCTTTACACACGAAAAATGCCATTAGCCAAACATAAGCATACAAACCCTGCCCTTTTATTTGTGGCGAACATACTTACTTGGTTTCAGCTTATGATGCTTTTATATTTTGCCAACGACATGACAAATGACTGCCAACTGTGAACCGACTGATCTCATGTTTTTTGGACCGTTTTTTATAGTGGAAATATGGAAAATACACTGCTTTATGTTTCGTTATCGTGATTGAATACATTTGTACCATCATGATGTGGTGAAGTTTTGGACTATCATCCATTAGACAGATTTACTACTAGACATTAGGTTGCAGTTTTAATTAAGAAGGGTTCAGTACCCCTATCACGGGTTGGCCACCGTTTTCGTGATCTATACTCGCTAGCGTCACTCGAAATATTTTTATGAGATATTTTAGTTCTTCACGTCACCGCAGGTCGTTGCACAATTTCTCAGGCTAATGTTCGGCGGAGACGCTAGCGAGTATAGGTTACGAAAACGGTGGTAAACCCCTCATAGGGATATAGGTCACGAGTGGATTGAACGTCGGTGATGTATATGCTGTTACTTCTTTTGACAACATCAGTTACCGGTAATACTAAGCGTTCAACCAAACCTGTCAATCCCTTTTCAAAAAGAGATGGAACTACTCTTAAATCAAGAATTATCTCATGATTCGTTTTGTAATCAGGAGGCTAGTAATAAAAAAGTACCTATTCGAATTTGGATTACGATGTGTAATATGTCTTATCTAATGAGGTTATAACGAAGCACATAGAACCATGGAGGACACAGTATTATTTCTTTTGGTTCCTGAATCACACCGGATCTAGGCATTAGTTTCATATGAAATACAACTAAAGCACGCACGATATAAATATAAAGAATGAATAGACCATTCAGAACCGATTTAGATAAGGGCAAGTAAAGATTTAGTTTCAATCAATACTTTAAAACATTTGCTGATAACTAATCGTAGGCACGTGTCACTATTGGAGGGGGCTGGAGTTGATGCTGTTTGTTAAATGCTGTATATAATCCTGCACTTTTTGCACGAGCATTATTCCAACATTTGAAAATAGATTACGAACTATTTTAGATGAGACTTGATTTTGTGCCACATGATAATATTATATGAATATCTTATAGGAGATCAAAATTATTTATACATTTTCTGGTTAATGCTATAAGTCTCTATATTTTGTCTAAATAAATAAACAAAGAAACAAATGCACGATATCAAAATCAAACTCTCTCAGGGATACGCGGCAAAAGTCTAGACCCGTCAAATACGGAATACAAGCTAAGCTACCTCCAATGACATTAAAAATCATATTACTCATGCATCATGTTTTTTGACATACTTGTTAGTACTTTTATCGTCATGTTACGTAAAATTGTCCTTTCCCATTCCTACCAACATCTACAATCGTACGTCCATAATTGATGGACGACCGTGGACGACCGGTCGAAGGTCACATCTGCAACTTTGATTGAGCAATTCACGAGAGAGTTGCCGACGACAGATTAGTTGGTGTTACTAACGTTCTTGAACGATTGTTTCATCCAAGTCCCAGTGGTCGAGATTGTTGATTAACGTCGCTGGGCTATAGACAATGATGAATACTTTCCACTTGGTCAACTTAAGGGATGGCATTTCTGGATGTAAAGGGTATTCTCAAACTTGACTCATGATGTTTGCTTTGAAGTTTAATCAACCCAGATATTTACTTTGAGCAGTCGCCTGCTATGCAAACGATGCAATCGTTGTGAATCGCAGCGGAGCCTGTACCAATGAGTTTTTCTAAAATAACTTTTGTATAGTGATTTCACACCACGTGCTTTACTTTGAAGGAAAACATCGTGAGGAAACCTGCATTTAACAGAAAAATCAAAGTCGTATGTATAGTGCGTGAGACGGCGATAGACTCATCATCTGTCACGTTGGCACTTATCTTCGGGGAAAATTGGGTGTTGATATTGCAACACCACTGCCTACCTTTTCGGGGAATACAGGCGTAAGCATGTTAACAAAAATGTCGTCATTCTTAATAAGCGATCTCAATCACAGGGTCCTTAAGTTACGCTAGCTTTCGTATACATTTCTAAGTAGCGTAGTAATCAACAGTTTATTTCAATCCGTATAAATATTCCTCTCCACGGTACTACAGTAAATCTGATTTAAGGTTGAATTATTCTGATAATGCTTATTATCTCCTTGATCTTCTACCTACTATAGTAGTGATAGCTATCATATATGTATTTTATACAACGTATAAACAAATATATGCTATATTGACTTCTGTGTCGTCTGTAAATACCCTATTAATCAAAACAGCACCTGCATCGTTATTAAAATATGTTTAACTTAATCCCTCAAACACAGAATAGAGAACTAATACTGGCCTACCATATGGTATCCCGGACTCCAACAATAGTACACAATATAACCCGACTAGCCGTAATCATCCCCTTTATGCTTTCAATAGGTCTCTCTTTTCGATCATTCACCCTATTAATTGTCAAAATTTATTTTACAACACCATCTAATGTATAATCAACTCTAACTCCATTCACTTACGGACTATTTTCAAATGTAATCTCATAAATTACAAGCTCGTTTATAGTAGTTCTTTCGGTTTCTAAACTAGCATCAGCAATTTATACTTTTGCATTTGTCATGGCTCTTGTTTAAGGCATATTAATTATTATTCTATCAGTATTAAAGTCTACTTTCGAACCGTCGGTGAAACTGATCGAAATTAGTATACGTTTGAGTTTATTATAAGCCCTTATTGCGTTTGAAATAGGGTTGAAATTAGGGTATTGATCAATGGAGTAATCGCAAGCATTAAAGTGGGATTTGGTGAACACTTGTTTACGAATTTTTGAACCATATGGTGTAAAAGCCGCCTTGGACAATATGCCCCCATAGCGGTGCCGCATTACCATATGGGACACGTTAAATGCATTTTCAAGAGAATTGTATTGAACTGGATGACCTTGGCAGGGTGTAAAGTTCTAACATTGATTTGAAAGGATTCAAATGTATATCTACAGATATAAATTGGAGTGTCTCTTGGAATTCCAAATTAACATTTACTAAAAGCATATGAAGTGATACGGTACACATATAAAAAACATAAATTTTATGTTTTTTCAGTCTGTCTGTCCGTCTGTTGGTTCCGACTAATCATTGTACGGCTGGACCAAATTTAACGAAAGGCTTTCTACCAGACGACGTGCAACCTCTTTGTAAAGATGATGAACATCATTTATGTATAATATATAAATATAAAACCGCGGGGCACAGATAGCCCAGAATAAAAATCCTGAGAGAAATTAAGTCCTTTATAAATTGGGTATTACAGTAGGTGATAATAATGAAGAATCTCATTATTTTCTTCTCAAAATAAGCCATTAGTTCTCTAAGCAACATATCTTATTTTTAGATGACGCACTCAACTAAGTAAATTTTATGAACATTAATATTAACAACTGTATCCACTTGCCTATCCATAATGTTTTCGTTGAACGCATGCTCAAATAAACAAGTTTTTGCACAATGCCATTACAATAATACATATTGTATGGTTTGACAATGACAATGTACTAGGATCGAATAAATTTGAGCGTTCAATTTAAAGTCCCATTCAATAAAATGTTTCTATTGTCAAGGTCTCAAGCTAGTCACAAACTGCCCGAAATGAGGTATCTTTTATTTGTCTTTTTTTTAAAACGTTTCTATGTTTCTACTGTCTAGCTTCAAGAACGATGTTCTCCTACAGTTTCTATTTAACAGCTGTATATGCTATTATTCTTCATTGATCTCATGTTTTTATTCTTCATTGACTTTAACATATTCAGCCCATACTTTAGCATATTCAGACAAATCACAATTCAATTGAATTCAAGTATCATAACCATTCGTAAAACTATACTTTCCAAATCACACAACATATGCGCTGGCGGTGAAGCCATGTGATCACAATGATCGTAATGACCAGCATCCCTCAGAGAGATAGTTATCTGTGATCAGAGCGTCAGTGCACTTGCTCGCGGAATACAATCATAATTTACGTTTATTGATTGAGGAACAGTTTCTCATGACTAAACCTTAAGCTGGCAAGTTGATCCGTTCAAAAAGGTAGATATAGATGAAAGTTTTAGGGCGTAGCCATTTGTAAGAGGAGTGTAGACAATAGCTATTAGTAATTTAAAGTTAATCAAGAAGAAACACCGCTAGAATGACAACCATATTTCATTCATCTGGTATTTTGAGACAAATAATTTGAGAAGTAATATAGAACCATAAATAAATTAACAAGTAGTTTTTATTGAGGAGAATGTTCTGAATGTAAGGTATAAAGTCCATAAAGAGATTTGAGAGAGATAGAGCATGACGGGATATCCCGTTTCATATTAAGAATATGAACCTTCGTAGAACAAAGAACAGTAGACTTTATGATGATAGGCGGTAATAAAAGGTAGACTTATCAAAAATTGTAATCGAATTGATAATAGTGAACGAGTACTATTGATCAGTGAAGACAATCAAACAGTACCAGCGTTACATCAAACCGCATTGATATTGCATATTTAAACAGTGCACTTGTAAAGGGGCCGGTGCAATACGATGGGCATTTACACGCCATATGTACATTTCTGCTTACTCTAGAGACTGCACCCCAATGAAAACGAAGCACTTAGGGTTTTGCTTTTGTGTCCAGAATACGTTATCAATTCGATATTACTTTTCGTCATTGTAACTGAATATTGGGATAAAATTCTAAACATAAAAATCATTGCGTGCTGATGCTTGAAATTTTTTTCAACCAACTATTTTTTATGTTTTCCCAGGTCTATCAAATGAAATAAATTGCGAATGATTCCCGAAAAACATGAATTTGCAATGTCATCAAATTCCAATGAAATGTTCGTTCCCAAAACATCAGATGCTGAATCTCTTAAAAAACCGCATGCGTTCACTCCACTTTGAAGCCCATATGTCGCGAAAAATTCTGCTGTAATTGCATTAAGTTACCCTAAGCTATTCCCGGCTTTTAATTACGAGCTCCCACTTAGACATATGTGGTGCACTCGCTCTTTAGGGAGTCCACGTTTGAATCGATTATTTTGGTAGTAATATTCATTCTTTCATAAACGTCTGGACAAAAATGTACGTGTAGTATTTTTGTTGGAAGAACTAATGAAGCAATTTTATTTTGTGTATGATGAGACTAAGAAACGTATAGGTATGTAGATATTAGCGAGAAAGGAGATCAATGCAAGTAGTGTATTGATTTGATGTCAATGATACCGCCAAAACGTGCCTGATAGTAGTATTTTCTCCGATAAATCGTAAGCCTTTCTAAGATATATATCTACTAGTTTCTGCCCGCGACTTCATCCACGTTGAACAGTTTTGGGTAACGCAATAGTCTGCGTGATGATATTCACAGAATTTCGTATCAGTAGTAGCTCCTAAGATTTGTACATTTATGCAAATAAACAGTCAATCTACTTTATATATTATTATAGATAAGAGCCGTGGTGGCCTTGAGGTTTGAGCAGTCGCCTGCTACGCAAGCGACGCAAGTTCGAATCCCAGCGGATCCTGTACCAATGAGTTTTTCTAAAAAACTTATGTACAGTGATTTCACACCACATGCTTTACGGTGAAGGAAAACATCGTGAGGAAACCTGCATATTTCTGAGAAGTAATTCAATGACGTATGTAAAGTGTCTGAGACGTCGATGGTCTCACCATCTGTCACGTTGGCACTTAATCATCTTCGGTGAAAAGTGGGTGTTGTGATTACAACACCTCTGCCTACACCTTCGGGGAATACAGGCGTGAGTATGTATATTATTATATGGATGAAGGAGGCGATTTGCTTTTTAGGGTTATGAAATCGCTCCTGCAAAGTCACTCAACGCTTTGAATTCAGATCATCGTAAAGTCGGATGTGTTGGAATTAAAAATTGAGGAAATTTCAAAGAAAACAAAATCACAAAGCTTAATTAAAAATCAGGTAACAAAAACCCTCAAAGGAAAAGGTTAACATAAATAAAGAAGTAATGGAAGCCGTGGATGCTAATGAACAATATGAACATGAAATATGGGTTCAAGAAATCCTGCTGAACAAAAAATGGAAACAAATGAACAGAAAAGTTCTTGGTAAAAATACTGTGGTGCGACAGGAAACGCCGCGTGAATAAGTGCTATTGTACGGAGCGGAGGGAATTTTTCTCTGGTTTTTTCAAGTTGATACAGTTAATAAAGTGTGGTTATTCAGTACCAGAACCTTTAGCCATCTTTGTTGATACAAAGATAAAATACATGCTTTATAATATTCATTTGGGTTTCTAAGTTTTGACTCAATTCTCTTTTCTACTTTTCTTTTACACGCTGTTACTGAACCTTTAAAACTAATTAATAATCAATTTTATATTAGTTATAATCAATGTGCAAAACCTTACATACATATGCTCACGCCTGTATTCCCCGACGGGGTAGGCAGAGGTATTGTAATCACAACACCCACTTTTCACCGAAGATAATTAAGTGCCAACGTGACAGAGGGTGAGTCCATCGCCGTCTCAGACACTTTACATACGTCATTGAATTACTTCTCTGAAATATGCAGGTTTCCTCACGATGTTTTCCTTCACCGTAAAGCACGTGGTGTGAAACCACTGTACATAAGTTTTTTAGAAAAACTCATTGGTACAGGCCCCGCTGGGATTCGAACTTGCGTCGCTTGCGTAGCAGGCGACTGCTCAAACCTCAAGGCCACCACGGCTCTCACGGCAAAACCTTATTACTGAGTATTATCATTAAATTCTTCATTCTACGGCCGTACCTAGTGCTATGTGTATATTTAGATGCCCAAAATATTTCATGTTAATAAATTATTCTAATTCTCATTCCCATGCAATATCAACTCTCACTTTTCACAAAAGATGATAATGCCAACGTGATAGATGGTGAGTTCATCGCCGCCTCAGGCACTATGCAAACGTTTTTGAATTGCATCTTAATTACATACAGATTTCCTCAAGATGCTTTGCTTTCCGTACAGCACGTGGTGTGAAATTACTGAATATAACTTTTTGAAAAACTAATTGGTACAAGCCACGCTGGGATTCGAGTTTGCGTCGCTTACGTAGCAAGCGACTGCTAAAACCCCAAGGCCACCACGGCACACGGCAAATGAAAAGATGCAAATAAGAATTAATCATAGCATCGCCTAAGATTGTCATCCACCATCTCTTCTTGTTATATATCAAAAGGGATGAATATATAATAAGTCCAAGTTTGGTCTAGTATTGGTATATACCAATGTTTCCTAAGTGGGGAATATGTTTTAAATTTATTATGGTCATCTCAAGCTACACAATTATTCGTAGTACTTATTTTTAGTTTTTTTTTTTTTATATCGGCTTTTGTGCACTGGAACTGTGTCCATGGGCTTATATTTTTTTTTCTTGGCAGGTTCTTCTCAGTAAAAGCAACCTTCCGAACCTGGCGGTAGCATGTATAATCCTATGTAATCGTGTCTTTCTAACGATTTGAAAGTACTTTGTAAAAAGTGTAATCGAATAAAATATTTTGAATTTTGAAAAAAAATAAGTACGTTATATATTACGGAAATCGTTGGAATCACTAAAAAAACAAGTAGGTAACCCTCAAATGACTGCCTTCATTACATATTCCAGTGGTTCGCCCGTCTGGCTCGCGTGATTCATGAACAATTTTTTATTCATTTTCTCCCAGATATTGCCAAGTCAACGTTCTTTAAGCTCGATGCCAAATTCTTTCAGCGGCATATTGACAACAACTACTGCCTAATGACTGTTTAAGTCCTGTTCACAGTGGACAGATATGACAGGAAAATATGTGTTACTTTTAATAGAATAAAAAACATTCGACAAACTATAAAATAAATATGCTAAAGTCATCCCAGAAGGGTTCCCGAAGGGCTAAGTACCCACATTTAACCGAATATGATTAAGTGCCAACGTGACAGTGGGTAAGTCCATCGCACAATAGTTTCCTCACGGTGTTTTCACCGTAAAGCACGTGGAGTGAAATCACTGCGCATAAGTTTTTAGAATAAACTCATTGTTACAGGCCCCGCTGGGTATCGAACTTGCGTCGCTCGCGAGCACTGCGACTGCTCAAACCCCGAGGCAACCACGGTACGTAAATGATGTCTGAAGAAAACGACAAATCTTGATGTAAATTTCCTTAAACGCGGGGCCGTTTGATCCCCAGCAACCATTAGTACAAACGTTCAATGTTTAATGTCTCAATTTAATGTTACAACCGTGTCGCCCTGTTGTGGTCTTGATAGCCCACCGTCGGTTTTGAAGGGTTAATTCGATGGAAAGATTCAGTTGGCACGTTTAACCCTACAGCACTGGTCTTTTGTTTAATGATTATAATGTGTTTGTATCAGAATACAATGACACAGTTTAAATATAAGCGTTATACTATACATCTATACAGATAAATAAAATTTAAGTGTCTGTTTGTAATTCCAAAGTAACAAGTTTTCACTAAATTCATATTATGAAAGTATACACGGTAGTGATATTGAAAACCAATTAAAAAAAAATTTCGCTGTCGGTTTGTCCGTCTATCTGTTTGTTCCGGGTAATCTCCGAAACGGCTGGACTGATTTTAACGGGACTTTCACTGGAAGATCATTGTTACAATTGACTGAGGATACTTTTATTTACATACAAACATATGCTAACTTTTCACCGAAGATGATTAAGTGCCAACGTGACAGATGGTGAGTCCATCGCCGTCTCAGACACTTTACATACGTCATTGTATTACTTCTCAGAAATATGCAGGTTTCCTCACGATGTTTTCCTTCACCGTAAAGCACGTGGTGTGACAGATAGCTCATGGGGCAACCACCAAAGCTACTTTCATTACGGCGATGGACTCACCCTCTGTCACGTTGGCACTTGATCATATTCGGCGATATGTGGGTGTTGTTACAATACCTCTGCTTACCCCTTCGGGGACCCTTCTGGGAAGGCGTGAGCCTGTTTAAAAAAAACACTCATTAATAAAGTTTGCACAGATAGTTAAAACAAATCTATTGCAAAGGAACAATATTTGAACTGAATAGTGAGAAATATGAATGCGAGAAAAGGTTAGTTAAAACTTAAAAAAAATATGTTATAGTCAATTGCTATGCAAGAAATAAGCAGATATATCTCACATATCACTCACATAACTGCCACGTTCTACGTAATTGAGTATTAAATTTCTGATAAAGATTCCATACGTAGTTAATTACATAAATCTCTTCGAATTGTATATAACCTCCTCAATATTATTTGCCGCACATAAATTCATCTCTCATACATAAGTCATAAATATTCGCTAAGCACAAGTCAGCACTCCATACATGTAGGCGACCCACACACGAGACGCGTCTACCGTAATGTTTGCAATATGAGTTATTTGAATGTGGGTATATCAATGATAATGATTTATTGCTCACTGCTTCTAAAAGGGTCTTCAAAGGGGTAGGTGTGTCATTGTGTGGTGAGAAGAAGATTATGCACTAATGTGACACGTTGTAAGTCCATCGCCATCGAATTTATGTATCTATACCGATAAATAAAATTCAAGTGTCTGTTTGTAATCCCAGATTAAAAGCGATTCATTAAATGCATATGAACTTTCATAATTGTTCCGTCTAACAATTTTTCTTTATTTACCCATCTCTGAAACTGGAAATATTTTAATGGAACTATCACTAGCAGATAGCTAATATTAGGAGGAGAGTTCCGCAAATAAATTCACCCATGAAATTAAGTGTACTTGGGTGAAATCGACAGGCACAGCTGGAACACCGGTGTGATGTCACGGGTAAGTTTATGAAAAACTCATTGATACAGACTTTTGGATTGGATTTGACCTGTCAAAGTCAAGGTCAAAGTCAAAAATATTTTTATTCGATTTGGCTTTTTACAAAGTATTTTCAAATCGTCAGAATGACAGAATTATACAGGATTATACATGCTATCGTCAGGTTCGGAAGGTTGCTTTTACCGAGAAGAATTTGGCAAGAAACTTAGAAATTACTTATTTCAAAAATATTATACAGGTTTAAAAATACAAAATAATCTATAAGGAAATGTAAGCCCATAGACAAAATTACAATGTATGATGGATTGACCTTCAAAACAATATTCTTAACCAAATTGTAGAAAGAATATCATACATTTTGTAACCCTTTGTTTTTATGATTCGCCAGCTCCAAAACATAACGTTTGGAAACAAATCTCTTTTGTCCTTCACTACTAATTAAAGGAAATGGTCCAGAAACAAGATTGCGATATTGTTCTCTGTAAGCTCTCTGTACTTTTCTAACACGTCTAACGTTAGATACGTCCGTCTCTCTCACCCTAAACGCTCCGGAGATGTCAGTCATTATGCTAAATATCCTCCCCTTTGTTCGCGGAGAGATCAAAGATATACCACTAAATAAAAACATAGCAGATGATCCGCTTCGCAAGTAAGTCAAGTCAAGTCATTTCAAGCACATTTATATATTAGACGACTACGAGACTTTTACTTTATGTAAATTTTTATAGACATATCTTGTGCATTGGAACTGTGTCCATGGACCTACATTTCGTAAGTGATTTAATTTATTTTGTATTGTTACACTTATGTAATATTCTTAAAAGCGGTAATTACTGAGTTTCTTGCCTGTTTCTTCTCTTTAAAAAACTCCGAACCTGGCGGTAGCATGTAGAATTCCATATAATTATGTAATTCTGACGATTTGGATAGGTACTTTGTTAAAAGTCTAATCGAATAACGATATTTTTAAGTTTGAGTCGAGAAATATCGTACACACGCAAATCAGAATCTCAGTGGAGTTTCCAATTGTGGTGACCCTTGCACGATGAGATCCAAAAGCTTTAGGTAATCATAAATTCTAAAATGGTGTGTCTAGAAATAATATGTTCAAAATTTTTGGAAGTTAGATTTTATCTCTTGAATAACTAGCAATCCTAATCTAAATTAGTACTTTATTGATTTTCGAACGAAACAAAATGACGTTTTACCGACTCGTGACGTAATTCGTTCTGATTAGTATTTAAGCTATCGTGGTGGATTGTTGTATTTTGTAGATTTATTTTAACAAAATAATTATTAATGTCGAAAACTTTGAATTCTATATCATTAGATCAGATAAATATTTTGGCGATACTTGATTGCTGTCATCATGCCTATTGGCATCGCATGCCATTTGAAATGTAAAATTATTACTATGTGTGCGTGGGCCAATGTAGACCTACATTCCGTGAATCTTTATATTTCTGTATAAAAGTCGCTTTTTGCCTTTTTTCTTGTCGCTTGACAGTTGGTATATGGAGTGAAATTAAGATAATTCGCTCGAGGTGGTTTTATAAGTCCCCTAATTGGTTGGACTGCAAAGATTTTCTTTTGTAAAATTTTTTTTTTTTTGCGGAGAGAAAATGTCACTGTTTTAGGTCACTTGCTTATCGTATTGAATACGCTTGAATTTTAACTTGAACAAGCCTAAGTTTTGTTCAAATAAAAGTAGTAAAATTAGCAATCTGCCCGTGAAAGTCCCGTTGAAATCGGTACAGCCGTTTCGGAGATTAGCCGGAACAGATAGACATACAGAGAAAATATCTAAAAACACTTCAGTTGTTACAACACTTCTGCTTACCCCTTCGGGACCCTTCTGGGATGGCGTGAGCATATTTATTTTTTAATTTAATAAGGTGTCAATGGAAAATATATTTGAAAATGTGACATTTAAACTTTTTTTTTTGGATTTGTAGTTTTAATTGTAAGAACGTTTCTATTTCCCATGTTAGTCGCAAGAAGGTCTAGACAAAGTAACATTCTCTCGCGCTAGCGCTAATAGAAACGATAATAAAAAAAATATGGAAATTACGTAAACCAATTCAATTCAATTCAAAAATATCTTTACTCGATTAAACTTTTTACAAAGTACTTTCAAATCGTCAGAAAGACGATTACATAGGATTATACATGCTACCGCCAGGTTCGGAAGGTTGCTTTTACTGAGAAGAACCTGGCAAGAAACTCAGTAATTACTCATTTAAAAAAATCATAAAAAATATATATAAACACAGTTCCAGTGCACAAAAGTCGATATAAAAAAAATTAAAACTAAAAATAACTACTACGAATAATTGTGTAGCTTGATATGACCAGTCACGTGACATATGTCATGGCCATACATTTTGTGCGAAGCGTGAGGATAATGTTACTTTGTCTACAGTCTCCAGAAAATAAAACTAATCAAACAAACCGACCGCCGCATATTGAAAAACGGTCATTTAGCATAAATCGTCCGACTGTACCATTACGGGCAGAAATACCTTATTTCATTACGCCAGCCCATTAGTAAGATACCGTGAATTCTATTAAACTCTTTTTCTAACAAAGCACTTCAAAAACCACCTTGATCCTCAACTTTATTCCCGTGTGATAGAGTTCAAAATCTGGAATGATTTCGGTGTTCGTTGATGATTTTTGAAATACAATGGGTGAACAGAAAGGGTGTGCGATTCTAAATTTAAATTTATGTTTTGTTAGATGTGATCGCTTAGCGGCATGCGCCATTCCGAATGTTGCGATATGATGTTTTTAAATATGATTTATTTCGCAAAGGGTTTTCAAGTGTTACAATTTGTGTTCGAAACAAAGTGTCTGCTTTTTGTGATACTAAAGCTGTTAGAGTAATAATATCATTATAATGAAAATTGTAGATCGTATCAAAAATAGTGAGATAAGAGACAGTTGCAAGTTGAAGAATGAAGTGGTGACCAGAATTGAAAAAAGTATGTTGAGATGGTTTGGACATATCGAAAGGATGAGTGAAAGGCGATTAGCGAAACAAATTTATAGAGCGAATGTGAGCGGAAGTGTCGGTAGAAGGAATCCAAGGAAGGTCATGACCAAATTAATAGTTTTTTTTTTTTCAAGTACAAGCAAGTCCGAATCCCAGCGGGGCCTGTACCAATGAGTTTTTCTAAAAAACTTATGTACAGTGATTTCACACCACGTGCTTTACGGTGAAGGAAAACATCGTGTGGAAACCTGCATATTTCTGAGAAGTAATTCAATGACGTATGTAAAGTGTCTGAGACGGCGATAGACTCACCATCTGTCACGTTGGCACTTAATGATGTTCGGAGAAAAGTGGGTGTTGTTATTACAACACCTCTGCCTACCCCTTCGGGGTATACAGCCGTGAGCATATGTATTTATTTTGTGGGTTAGTAGTCAGTTGTCACCAACGGTTAACGCAGATGAAGTTACAGGCCGCAACTAATCATTAGCTAGAACATAGTCGCCTAGCTACGGATCAATTCGTAGCAGCCTACGAGAACTAAGATCATAGAAGAGCTACGAACTTACCTTTGCTACGCGGCTACAATCCGCTACGAGTTAATATTATAATGTATCTCATCGAGAAGTCATAGGCTCTTTGCAAAAGACATTAAAATCATAATCATAAAATACCTATCGCGGAATAGTTAGTTTAATGATTTTTACCTTTACGCATCTTGATACTGTTTTAAGGAACATTTTAAGACATTCTCCGATGTATTTAAGAAAAGTTAACGATTTTTGATAGTCTTAAAAAATCATAAACCGAAGTGAAGCGAGGGCGGAGCGCTAGTTCATACATCTATATATAATAATATATATAAATAATATATATAAATAAAATAGAAATTTTGTAATTCCCAAGTAAGTATTTTTCACTAAATGCATATAAAAGTATATGCATATATAGGGTTGATAAACTAAAATAACTATTTTGTTTTCTCTATCTGTATGTTTATTCAAGTTAATCTCAGAAATAGGGAGATAACTGAAGATACAAGGAGTGGGATTACGTAACATAGGATTGAAAGACATTAATAAAAAAAATTGAGTAACGTTGATATTTTTCATCCATAAATATATATAGACATACATACTACAAACAGATAAATAAAATGAAAGTGTCTGTTTGTATTTCCAAAATGACACCTTTTAAATACATATGAAAGTACCTACCGTGTAAGGTAGTGACATAGAAAACTAATTTTTAATTTTTTTATCTGTCTGTCTGTTTGTTCAGACTAATCTCTGAAACGGCTGGACCGATTCTAACGGGCCTTAATTGGTAGATACCTAATGTTAAAAGGAGTATCTTCATCATCATCATCATCATATCGGCCATAGGACGTCGAATGCTGAACATAGGCCTCTCCCAATGATTTCCACCTCACCCGGTTGGAAGCGGCCTGCATCCAGCGGGTCCCCGCGGACTTGACCAGATCGTTCGTCCATTGGGGTTCCGTTGGATTGAAATTAAATCTACGCAGGTGAAACCGTAAGACACAGCTAGTATATAAAGTTGATATTGGCACGTTTATATTGAATGTATGAATTCCATTTCAGTTGAAAACTCACCGAGCAGTTGTTCGGCACATTACGAATAATAACACCATTAAATAACGCTCGATTGGTTGTCCAAAGCGGAATTTACAATATCACATCGATTTTAATTCGATTTCATATCGATATGGGGACATTTGCTCGCTGTTTGAACAGACGACCAATGGTTTTGAATTGATTACCAAGTTTGCGGTTCTTATGGTTTGATGCGTTTTATTTGTATACTATTTATTTGCACAAATATTATAAAGAAAAAGGAGTAGAAGTGTTTGTAATTAAACTCAAAAATTACTACACAGATTTAGAAAAATATTTAACTAATATGCCCAATTATATCCGAGAAATATTCGAATCTTTGCTTATAACGCAAGGTTCAACTCCAGCCGCGTTTTTCAATGAGGTTTCTCAACGTCGCACTCGTCGTCGAGTATCGGTTTTAAAAGACCACCGCTGAGAAACCTGACAGGATAACGCACCAGCAGTATACCAATAAGTTTTTCTAAAAGCGTACAGCGTGCAGTGAAGTGTGACTTCAATTACGAGGATTACAATGAAGAAAAATTACTGGGTTGTATTTTTTTAAATCTACTAAGCCACAGGGTTTCGACAACATACATAGTGGCCTAATTAATTACATATCCAATCTACGTTCCAGGGATTATACAGAGCTGTGGCCAGGTGTGCCGACACATGTGGCTCCCACCGTCTTGGTTTACATAAGCCGGCGATGGACCCCCGTGTCTTGAGCTCTTACATATTACATATACAGAATGTTCTTACACTAGCTCTTGTTTTAGAAAAACTGTCTCTAGTAAGCCCAAGGTAGTTCGAGTTATCAAAATTTGAAATTTTACAGTTGGCAAAATTAAAATATAGTATTATATAAATAAAATAATATGCCTGGTTGGAGCCATGTTGTTTGCAGACAAAATGTTTAACAATTTATTAATATTTACCCAAAATGGGTGAAATATGCTATGTACCTTTTATTTTAAACAACATCTTTTGTAACCATATTTCATGTAAATAAATTATTCTATTTTATTCTATAACAGAATCAAGATCGTAGGAAAAAAAATTATATCTTAAAATATTTTATAATTTAATAATTTTCGAAATTGTATGCTTAAATATATGTTTACTGTAACTCTTGCTCTGTGTCTTGAGATAGTGATGATTTTTACATAAGTTCACGCCTGTATTCTCCTAGAGGCTAGGCAGAGGTGTTGTAATAACAACACCCACTTTTCACCGAAGATGATTAAGTGCCAACGTGACGTCTCAGGCACTGTACATATTCTCAGACATATGCAGGTTTTTCGAAAAAGGCTTTTTTTAATTTTTAATGTTAGTATGGGCGTCATCTAAAAAGTTTAAAATGGTACCCAATTTTTTGCTCAAATAGTGCCTCTATAGCTAAAGTCAGTTGACGCAATCAAATTACACATTTTACGATTAAAATTTGAGCAAATTTACACCTCCTGTGCAATCCTCCATGCATATGCGAAGGAATTATGCGCAGTCTAAGACCCCAAACACCGGTGTTCTAATTCAAACCGGGATTAACATGCTGAATACTAACTGATATTTGATTAACTCATAGGATCTAACATAGAGATATCTTATCAGATACAAAATTTGGTGTATGGCTAAGATATAGTATCACGAGATGCCTTTATAAGATCACGCAGCGTCTGGTAGGCAGGTCGCTGAATAAACTATTCTACCAACGTACTATTTATTTCACTCATAAATTATATGACTTTTCATTTAACAAAAATACACAAATATAACCGCCATAGCTAATTGAATCAGATCTCATTACCGTACTATTTGAACTTTATACTTACAATTCTTGCAAAGCATATTAATAGCATGCTATATTTTTGATAAGCGCCATCTAGTAACGGAAAGAAGGAAGTAGCGTTTTTGCATATTCGTTTCGGTTTTTAGATTGATTCAAATGAATCATTAGTTTTTTTTGCTTACCTTATTTTACCCTACAACCCCGACATCCGATATCGCTACTCAACTAGTAAGATATCGTACTATATATATTCCTCAGACGAGCCGTGGCTTTGGGGTCTGCTACGCAAGCGACGCAAGTTCGAATCCCGGCGGGGGATTTCACACCACGTCCTCTACGGTGAAGGAAAACATCGTGAGGAAACCTGCATGTCTGAGAAGTCTACGTACAGTATCTGAGACGGCGATACTCACCATCTGTCACGTTGACACTTAATCATCTACAGTGAAGAGTGGATGTTGTAATTACAACACCTCTGCCTACCCCTTCATGTTTCGGTTCTAAGGTCTTCTTCCATCGAGAGTCCTTACGTCCAACTAAGTCCATTTTCCCACGTAAATATTATCTGTATGGAGTAGTGAAGTGAATATCCGCAATAAATTATCCGCCTTGTGTTAATCCGGTCCCGCGGGCAGCACTATCTGTGCGGGGCACGCCGCAACCTTCCGCGCTTCGTTGCGAATACGGCGCGGTCCAACTCTATTCGGTTCCAAGTAAGGCTTGCAAAAAAAAATCAAGTACTTTGACAGTTAATATTCGGAAGAACGAAATGTCGCTTAAATAATAATATTGTGTTATTGTAAAATTATAATGAAATGTATATTTTTAATTAAAAAAAAATTATGAGATTGTGTTACTACATAGGCAGAGAGCATAGAGTATAATTTTACTCGAGCTTGCAAGGGTTTTTCGCTTATAGGTATCCACAGTATTTTCATAAATTTCTACAAAAAAATATGCAAAAACTTATACTTTTTTGGTTCCTATTTCTGCCGACGGTACAGCCCGTCTACAGCGCCATTAATCACGGTTTATCAAGTGCTAATCCAGGTTTAAATAGATAACTATTTGAGCCGTGCCATTGTCACCCTCGTGTAGGGCTGCCACAATTGTTTAATTATTATTTATATTATTAATAAGTCCTACGCATATAATATTAAAAGGAATAATAATTATCTTAGCGCACAGAAAGTTTGTTTCGTATAATTGGATTTTTTTAAATAGGTAGAGGTTATAAATTCGCCTGTATTTTGGGAGAGATGTTTCTATGGTGGCTTTTGAAACATTTTGAACGATGAATATTGCGGGTGGAAATAGAAAAAAATATTAAGAATCACATTGTTATTAATAATTGAACAATCTGTTAGTACTCCCATCCCTACGAGGATTAAAGGGGCTATTGTTTGAGCCTTTATGTTCGTTCACGTTAAATAATTTAGTTTTGACTCCAAATGCTTGGAAACGTAGTGTATACTATAATTTACATCGATGATAACTTACATAAAGTCAAAATCGAAAATCGAGTGGGTGAATGATTTGAGTAGGTATCAGACGACGGATTAAAATTAAAAATGGTATCAATAAAACTACACGGTTTTATAAAAATATCAGCCAAAACAAAGATTCCAATTACCTCAATAAATTACTTTCATTTGAAGCATATTTCAAGGAAAATAACAAGTGGAAGCACATTTGGCGCGCTAAGCGGCTTACCGTCGGCCATTTTCTCAAGGCGGGCGTCACGACAAAATGGCGACGGGCGCGTTTGGTGCCGTTCAATTTGAATATAGAACAGCATACGTCGCCCGCGCTCCACGACACTAACTCATCGGATTGTGTGAGATGGCGCGAGAATCGTAAAAATATATTCCTTTATTAGAACTACAAGGGAATGGAGTAGATGAGAGGTAAATATATTTTGGCTATAACGATTGGCTCACTTCATAGTGCCTTACTAAAAATCTAGCACAAGTCTAGACTGACTAGCCTACGTAGACCTTTTTTTATTGACTAAGGGAATCCTTCAAGAGGTACGGCCTGGAAGAGACAGTTCGGGTATGTGGAATTCTAACCGCACTAACCACCCCGGTGGACATCCTCCGTGCTTCTCAGGCTCCAGATACTAACCTTCATAGACATATATTTACCATGTCGTTTGTGAACGATACATTTTCGTACAAGTATAGAGATATTATAGTCAGCTTGGGAGTTTGTTCAGATTGCCTCTTCTCACCAATTTTGCCAGCGAACTCTCACCAAGCTACTCCAGCCAAACCTTGTTCTAAAAGTAAAGGTCGTAAGGCAGCGCTAAGAATATGTCGGTCACAGCACGGCGGAGAGAGATAGGAGCAAATCTCACCAGCCAGCCAACATGGCGGACATCTCGTAAAAAATATACGTATTAACTGACCCTTACTGATAGAGATACCGGCCATTCTGTTACAGGGTAGCCTTGGAACTCTGAAAGATTGGAACTTAAAAGGACTTGGTGAATTTAGTTTAACAGGAGCTGTTTTTAGGAGTTGGTATGTATGAGTGTACTTAAAAATTCTTAATTTTTTTTGGATTTATGGAACACTGTAACACTGGGTGCAGGTTGGTTATATAATTCTAAATTTTAACTTATCCTACATATTTTTAAAACAAACACAGGGGGCCTACCATTATCGATTTAAGCAGAGCCTTTTATGATCTTCTTAGCTTTGACGTTTAATATTACGGCACAAAAATTAAATGTCAAAGTTCAAACAGATGATAGTAGGCGCCGTGGTCATTTAAATCTTAAATAGTTTTATAATAATGGATATAAAAACTCCGTTTTCAAGGTTCAAAAACATAGGTGCGTCACGCAGGCAATCTTGCGGGTAGCTAAAAACATAATCTGAAAAATAATAGCTACTCAGTAAGTTGACCATTAAATTATGCTCATAAAATAAAATTCCCACAATAAAAATATCAAACAATACCACGGGAGGTAGAATTAGTTTTCAAAATTGCGGTGTCTTACTCTGAAAGGCACTCGAACGAAATATCAAGAGTTCTTAAATACGTCGCTTTATATTGAACCATTTTTCCGATACCCACTTACACCCCTTAACAAACTTTGTCTTCCGACACTGTAATGTAAAATCAGTCTTATTGCTACTTGTAAAAGGTCGTATACGTATTGATTGAACTGATTTCGATATAATGGTGATTCTCAACCGTGCAATGCGATAGGCACTTGACGTATTAAGTGTGGAAAAATAATAAAATTTATATATTAATTACGAGAGACAACGCTTCGGTGGGTTTTGGAGATTTTTTAATGTTTTTGTTCGTTCGTCCCTGTATTTGGTGTAGTGGTCCGGAACCGTTGGGGCTTTCTGTGAGAATATTGGTTTGGAGAGGATTGGGGGCTGCAGTATGGAACTGAACCAATTCGGGGCAGATTGCGTCAAGTGTGGAGACCATAGAAAAAATATTTACTTCAATGGACTTCGATTTAACATTAGCTAGTCCTAAAATTGGTGGAAGAAATTAACATGTTTCCGAATCGCTATTTATAAAAATATATATTTTAATTACTTATGTTTAATTAATGGTTAAACAAACTTACCTTGTGATGTTTGACCATAATTATATGAAACGTTGCATCCGAAGAGATTTACAATTATTCACTATGTAGTCCACTCCTCAATGTACTGGGCATCGACACAATTTTTAGAGAATTTAAAATAAAAACAGAATTTCAACGATTATCTTCCTAGTGTCACCCCTCCCACCATAGATGGCGTCCCCCGCGCTGTCGTCACTCGCCTCATTTCTTTTAGAGACAAATTTCGCGACGTTATTGTACTTAATTTGGGTAAGTATTTGTCTTATATGAAAATCGGGGACGGGAGGGTTGTAAATCTCTTCGGATGCAACGTTTCATATAATTATGGTCAAACATCACAAGGTAAGTTTGTTTAACCATTAATTATACTACAACGTTGCATCCTCGAGATTTACAATTATTCACTATGTAGGATGTTTAGAGTTAATAGTACGTACTGAGCGAAATTTTTATGTAAGACATTAAATTTATCGTTTTTCAAATAAATCATTTATTTAATTGTATTTTAACAACTGAAGATGCTCACAATGAATCATATATAGCCCCTGCGAAACCATTCTCATCGTAAATCGATATTAATGGACGGTTATAGAATTTGGCAAAAACTAGGCTGTTGCCTGACCAACCAGCGCATTTTTTAATGAGATCAATGGATAATCCCCGTCGCTGAGCTGCCGAGGTAGATGCATGGCGCGTGCTATGGGCTGAGTAAATCTCTGTGTTTATACCACTCTCACCCATGATGTCTTTCACCCATCTGCTGATAGTGGAGGGACTCGCGTCATGTATGGGCTTCCTGGTTGTCAAAAATAACCGGCCCGTGTTTGCCTGTGATCGAAAGTTCTCAGTAGCATTTATATAAGATGAAAGTGCTCTCGCAGGACAAATTTCATTTTTATTAGGAAAAAATGGGATAACTAGAATAGGCATTGGACGACTTGGCGTCGACGTTTTAATTAGATCATTAATAATAATTTCAATATTAGATTCTCTTATTATGATATTTGCTAACCTTATCATTGACAGTGTCTGAACTCGTTGTCCGGTCGACAATGCGAGGAGAACTGCCGTCTTCTTTGTAAGTTTAGTCAGTGTCAAATCTTCATTTGGAAACCAATTTGCTACAAAATCAAGAATTACGTTCGGGTCCCATGTGGATTGGTATCGTGGAAAGCTAGGCCTAGATCTAAATACTCCCTTTAAAAAACGAGAAACCATATCATTATCACTAAAACTCTTACCGAATATTAAAGCTAAAGCCGAGCGGCAGGTGTTTAAGCTAGAATAGTTAGCGCCGTAGTTATAGTTGTCAGTTAAGAAGTCTAATAATAGCGGTATGTTGCGCTTAAAAGGGTCTATTTTTCTTGTTTTACAGAAGACCCACCACTTCTTAAGTGCTACATTGTACTGTTTTAGGGAGTTTTTCGACAAGGATGAAATCATAATACTGATTGTTGACCATTGAAGCGACTGTCGCGCGAAAGCCGACCTGATAACTGACACGATACCAGGGTAAGGGTCTTCCAGCGTGGATGAGGCTCCCTGGAAGGAGATAGCAATAAGTTTATATCGGGGTAGAAATATAACGGTACCCCGCAGATAATGGATTGTAACAACGGGTACCAAGCTTGACTCGGCCAATAAGGTACTACGATAATACCTGTGGCTCCGTCATTAATTATTTTCCGAAGGCACTTCAATATGAGAGAAAAAGGTGGAAATGCGTAAAAGAAGTATGAACTCCAGTTTATCGTAAATGCATCTACGTTGAAAGCGGATGGATCTCTCTTCCACGATACGTATTTCTTACATTTAGCATTCAGACGACTTGCGAAAAGGTCTATTTGAGGTTTACCGAATGCCTTCTGAATACTTTGGAAGGCAGTGGAAGATAAGTTCCATTCCGTATCAATGTTTGTGCGTCTAGACTCCTCGTCTGCTTCAATATTTTCCTTGGATTTAATATATGATGCTACGATATACAGTTGCCGTTCCTCACACCAAATCCAGATCTCCCGTGCTATACTATTTAGATGGCTGAATTGAATACCGCCCATTCTGTTGATGTAAGAAATGGCGACGGTGTTATCTATTCGTAATAGGATTTCAGAATTACGGATATTACTGGCGAAGCATTTAAGCCCCATCAGTGCTGCTTTAAGTTCGAGAAAATTTATGTGAGATCTAGATTCATCAGCATCCCAAAACCCGTGTGATCTTTCACCGTTGCACATTACCCCCCAACCTGTCAATGAAGAGTCTGTGAATATTTCTAGCGCGTACTGACCCCTCCTAATTGGATTCTTATTTTCAACTATCTGAGTTTTCCACCAATCAAAATCACATTTTAAATTTGTATTTAAAGTCATCATGCAGTCATAGTTATTTTTTGATATTTTTAAGGCTAAAAACTTTTCTCTTTCGAAAAGCTTCGTGTACATCCAACCATATGCTACAGCAGGACATGCAGACGTAAGGACACCTAGGAATTTAGCAAAATCTCTGATTAAAATGTGTTTCATCTTAGAAATCTGTTCAATCATCCTTAATGTTTTTTCACGTTTCTGCACTGGTAGACCTACAGTCATACTAAGCGAATTTAGTTCGAATCCTAAAAAAATGCGACACTGACTGGGAACAAGATGACTCTTATCATAGTTTATAATAAATCCCAAGTAAATTAATAATTGTAACGTTTCAGTAACGCACTTATCACACTCATCATATGTGTGTCCTAGGCAAAGAAAATCGTCTAAATAATTAACTATGAAGTAACCTTTTCTTCTTAAATATGATACTACTGGTTTAAGTATTTTTGTGAAAATATATGGAGCTGATGAAAGACCAAACGGTAAGCACTGAAATTCATAAATTTGATGTTCAAATTTAAATCTTAGGAAACGTTTACTTGACTCATGAAAATTTATAAGAAAGTATGCATCTTTTAGATCTATACTAGCCATATAGCAATGAGGAGACATCAACTTAATAGCTGTCCTGTAATCCTCCATTTTAAAATGAGTTGTTTGCACGTATTTATTAAATAATTTGAGATTTAGAATAAATCTGTACTTGCCATCTGACTTAGGAATCAAGAAAATCCTAGATATAAATTGTTCGGATATATGATCGCAAGGAATTACTGCGCCTATTTGATACAATTTATCAATCTCGTAACGTAAATGTGTACATTCTATTTCAGTGAAACCATCATTGTTAGGTTCCGCAATTTGTGAGACTGGTTTAATTAAAGGAATCCTATAACCTTTGATTATGTCTAGAACAAATTGATCATTTGTGACAGATTTCCAGTTCTCAAAAAAAAATTGAAGTCTGCCAGAGTGTTTATGTACCTCTATTGAGACTTGAGTTGCGGCTTCGGTCGGGTCCTCGGTGCGTCTTGATAACGGTCCTGCAATGGCGGGGGTCGTTTCGTGAATTGGTGCGCTGGGCGACCTCGGGCTCCACCCTGCCTGCTCCCGCGCTGAACTTGACGGGGTGGAGCTCTCCAGTTTCCCTGCTGGTTAACTGGTTTTCTAGTCGGCATATTAACACTAGGTGAAGTGCCTTTTTTGACCTGTAATCCAGATTTCTCTGCAGATTTTAATGCTTTTATCTTTTCTGTCAAATTTTCTCCGAATAGAAACGGGTCTCTTTTGACGTCTTTAATAATATCCAGGAATTTTTTATCCATCGAGTACATAATTAATTTTCTTCTATTTATTGTATTTTCAAAGTGTAAATCCAATAAAATCTGATTTGTCTGAGATAATTGTTTTATTATTTCCATTTTGTCTATATCTCTGTCTATAAGAAAAGATGTTAGGTTAGTAAGAGCTGAGATGCCTAATCCAAGAATATTTTGTGCCTTTTCTAGGCGCTTATCACGATTTTTAGTTGAATCATTCAACACTGCGGCTATTTCCGGATTTAATTTAGGTGCCTTCACCAATTTAAAGTTTTCAGGTATAAGAACTTTCCCTGTCACCTCCTTCTTCTGCTCCTTATTCAAGCCTTCACACAATATAAGCCCCCAACGTTTAGATATTTCTTCTCGAATATTAGGTCCGAACACTTCTTGTTTTCGCTTTGAATCTCCTAATATATCTAGAATATCAACGGGTAACCCGGGAACTTGCGGGTCTATGGTGTTCAATTGACTGGTTATAGCAACCGGCTCGTTAGCCGTTGATGGGCCCGCTACCACCTGAGGTGATGTTGGCCTTGTTGATCCATAAGCCTCTGCCATAGTCGGGGCTTCTAGGTGAACGTCCGCCACATGCACCGATGCCCGCACAGGATATTGAGGGCTGGTCGAGGTGTCAGAAAGAATTATTTCCCTATCGGGGCTGGCCTCTTCATAGCTATTCGTGGGCTTCTTACTACTGTAAGCATCGCCTGAAGAAAGACCAAAGGAAAGGTCATGATCGCATCATGACACAAAGTGTAATTCAATTTGACCGAGATCGCATCACGGTACTTAATAAATAAAAATTTGGATTACGATCGCATCGTAATACACCAATACGCAAGACTATGATCGCATCATAGTACATAAGCGTAATTAAAATAATAATAATAGTAATTTGTAGGTATCATCGTAACCACTTCGTGGTGTTTATCACTATGATTATGTCTAATAATTTATTTTAGGGTAGTTTCCACGCATAACAATTGGTAAATAAATTCATTATTTCTTTAACTAATTGATATAAATAGCTTTGATCAGTAAATCATAGCCTAGGTAATTGTATAATAACTTTTATGAATAAAATGTAATATTATAGGTACTTCATATATGGTAGAATAATCGTTCGGTTTTGAAATGTTTCTATCTACCTACTAAGAAAAAGGATCCACCAAGCAGGTGCACAATTTAGACTATTGTTCAATATTAATGCTTCGTAGGGTAGAAAGATAAACACTCACCGGATTCGCTGCTATCGGAACTTTGATACCGACGCAACCTTTTTTCAAGTTTCCGAATCTTCCTTTTAATGTGATCTTGAGAATCCTTGTGTTTTCGTTTCCCCATTTTGATGAGCAAATTCTAATATAAACAAGCCTGGGAGAGAAAAAACTAACACTTTTTAATAAGAAGATAATTACTTCGATGCTTCGATGCCCGCACAAAGAAAGCGAATGAGGCGAGTGACGACAGCGCGGGGGACGCCATCTATGGTGGGAGGGGTGACACTAGGAAGATAATCGTTGAAATTCTGTTTTTATTTTAAATTCTCTAAAAATTGTGTCGATGCCCAGTACATTGAGGAGTGGACTACATAGTGAATAATTGTAAATCTCGAGGATGCAACGTTGTAGTATAATGGTTAGTGGAAAAGTTATTTTTTCGTGCTTTATATATTTGAGTTAAATTTATCAACTAACTAGCGGAAGTCACGCGATTTCACTCGCCTAGTTCCCGTATACTTGGAAGTACAGGGATAACATATAATGTGTATTATTTGTTGATAATAGCTAACTATTGTTGAAATAATTATTCAAATTGCTCTGTATTTTACTGGTATACAGAGAGGCATGGATGGTTGCATTAAAACAGTACCTTCAAATAAATTTCTAACTATTAAAAATTAAATTAAAAACAAAAATTCTCACACCATCCCAGAAGGGTCCCCGAAGGGGTAAGCAGAGGTGCTGTAACAACACCCACATTTCACCGAATATGATTAAGTGCTAACATGAGAGAGGGTGAGTCCATCGCCGTCTCAGGCACTATCTTTGAAATACTTATTCTCAGACATATGCAGGTTTCTTCAAGATGTTTTTCAAGATTCACCGTAAAGCACGTGGTGTGAAATCACTGTACTGTGAGGTCCCGCTGGGATTCCAACTTGCATCTGGTGCGTAGCAGGTGACTGGTCAAACCCCGAAGCCACCACGGCTTCTAACTGTTATTCACTTGTAAAATGAAACTTATCTCATCCGTTGCGTCCTTAACTCAAGCGGGAATGTACAGTTCGATCAGAAAATCAATCATCACCCACATTTGTCGGTAAAAGGTTGAGAGCCCAATATTTCTTGCTTCCGTCCGACAGTTGAGCCTTGAGACCGCTAAAAACTCAATACAGTATTGCTTTCACAGCGAAGTAGTGGTATAATGTGGATAAGACGTATTAAACTAGTATGGACTAAATTACCAAAGAGTTTCTTGTTGGTTGTACTCAGAAGGTTAGTGGTGGTATTTTTTCGACGTTCATTTTGAAATTAAAAACTCTTGTATTTCATCGATCTCCTTCGTCAATACGAAACTAAGTTAATTAGGAGCCCGTGGCACAGTTGCTATTGCGCATATCATTCGATCAGCGAAGTTAAGCAACCCTCACCCTAGCCAGTAGTTGGATGGGTGACCGCCCTAGTTCCCTCCGTGCCTCGGAGAGCACGTTAAGCCGTCGGTCCCGGTTGTCAATTTATCATCTTTGGCAATCGTTACAGGACAGTTGGAGTCCTAAAATAGTCTGACAACTGGTCCAACCCAGAACACAGATTTTCCTCGTCAATGTGGTTGCGCGGAAACCTGCATATGTCTGAGAAGCAATTCAAAATCCACCCTCTGTCACGTTGGCACTTAATCATATTCGGTGAAATGTGGGTGTTGTTGTTACAAATCCTCTGTTTACCCTTTCGGGGATGTAGCGTGAGTATATAATATTATATATATTTATTGTACGCGTTAGTAACATTTAGACACATGTATCACTTAATTATAATAAATATAACTTAAAACTAACAACCCTGTAGGGCACACTAATGTGAGAACCACTGTGATATATCTACTAAATTGTTTGATTGGACTAGTTAGAGTTTTCCTTAAAACTTATGTACAGTGATTTAACACCACATGCTTTACGGTGAAGGAAAACATCGTGAGGAAACCTGCATATGTCTGAGAAATAATTCCAAGACGTATGTATAGTGCCTGAGACGGCGATGGACTCACCCTCTGTCACGTTAGCGCTTAATCATATTCGGTGATATGAGGGTGTTGTTGATACAACACCTCTGCTTACCCCTTCGAGGACCCTTCTGGGATGGCGTGAGATTAGAAACAAAAAAATGGACTAGTTTCTGAAATTAATGTATTTTTTTTTAAATATATTTTTATATTAAACCTTATCCTCATTTTCCCCCAGTCTGCCAGGTCAGCGCGACAAGTCGTGGACGTAACGAGTTTAACAGAATATGATTTTCCCTCCGTCGAATGACGTTTTAGCGTCACTTTTTATATATCCCCATGAGATGTACGCTGCAGACTGTACTGCGGGGACCGGCAATGAGAAGGGTATAAATCCATTTTGTCATTTTGTTCGACACTTTATATTACGACGACTTTATACTAATGATTTTTTTGCTACAAGTACAAATACGGAGAGATGCATGAATGTGGATGAAGCGAAAGAAATATGTAGAGATCGTAGAATATGGCAAGCTGTGGTCTCTGCCTACCCCCATGGGATACAGGCGTGAGCATATGTATGTATGTATGTAGTTACCAATTACACAAAATACAGCAATATCTATACCTAAACAGATAACTAAAATGGAAGTGTCTGTTTGTGATTCCAATATAATAACTTTTCACCAAATGCATATAAAAGTAAAAAACCTCTTTTTAAAAAAAAACTATCTATATCGAATATATGTATATAACGTATATAAATATAAACGTATGTATCTCACGTCAGAGCTATCATAACTTGACAGATGTTGGTGAAATTTACTGTCGTATTGATATTTGATGAGTTTTCAGTGCCTGAAAACATAGTGAAAATGATGTTTTACATAAATGAAACCTTGCTAGATCAATTTGAAAATCAAACCCTGAAACCCCTTCCCCACATCATTTCATAAAAATCATTGGAGCCGTTTCCGAGATTCAGATTCTAATCCAAAAATTTCTCATGTCTTTTCCCCTGAAAGGGTAGGCAAGTAGAGGCAAGTAGAGGTGTTGAAAAACAACACCCACTTTTCACAGATGATTAAGTACCAACGTGACTGATGGTGAGTCTATCGCCGTCTCAGGCACTATACATATGTTTTGAATTACTTCTCAGACATGTACCGGTTTCTTCAGTATGTTTTCCTTCATAAAAGCACGTGGTGGTGTTACAGGCCCCGCTGGGATTCGAACTTGCGTCGCATGCTGCTCAACCCCAAGGCCACCACGGCTCTTATCCACGAGTATAAATAAGCACCAAAATGTCCTCCATGAACCCACCGTGAAATTAATCTGTATTAAACAAATAAAAACACCTGTACAATAAAGCCGGTAACATACTTAAAGCGATAATCCCCGCGATGCGAAGCGTCATAACACGGAGCTATAGTTCTAAGCCGTTAATTTGCCCGCGACACCGTCCAGCGTCAAATACAATTTTACGCCACGCTGAGCCCTGAGCCGATTGGGAGACAACAAGCCTGTGGGGTGTTGAAACGATGTTAGATGGTTGGATGTGGCATTTGGTTTTTTGATCATGTATCTTTAAGTAAACCTTGACAAATGTATTCACAAACCGGGTCGACTTAATTTTAATAGTGTAAAAGTTAAAAAAACTTATGTACAGTGATTTCACACCATGTGCTTTACGGTGAAGGAAAACATCGTGAGGAAACCTGCTTATGTCTGAGAAGTAATTCAAAGACGTATGTATAGTGCCTGAGACGGCGATGGACTCAACCCCTGTCACGGTGGCACTTGATCATATTCGGTGAAATGTGGGTGTTGTTACAACACCTTTGCTTACCCCTTCGGGGACCCTTCTGTGATGGCGTGAGCATAAATATATTTATATATATATATATATATATATATATATATATAATTTTTAATAAAGGTGGACTAAGTAATTCCTTTTAATATCGGCTATCTGTCATTGAAATTCCAGTTAAAATCTGTCCAGCTGGAACAGACAGACAGACAGAGAACACGTTCATTTTCATTTGGAAAAAACTGTTAATTTGTACAATTAGACACATACATTTTATTTTTATACATAGATATGGGTATACATTATTATAGATATGTAGATAATGAAGATAGATGTGTAGACACATCTTTGAAATTAAAAAAAATACTTAAACAATTTGACATGAAACTAAATACCACAAAGATAGGTTAACGTATCCATTTATTTATAGATCGCAGTGTATAATGGTAGCGGTCACGTATTGGTTAAAGGGTACGGTTGTGAATGTTCACAGATTAAAGCGATCGTTCGGCTCACAAGCGATGCTATCACATAGCGTAACAAGCGAACTGGATAACTGGCTTTTGTTGCTTTTTGAGAACAAATAAGAGGAACTTTGTTAAGTAATGTGGAAGAAATTATGGATTTATATAAAATCACTTTTTATATGTTTACTATAGTATATCTTACAAGGATGATATTTTTAATGGAAATGTCAAATTCTAAGTTTGACTATTCCATTAAATAAATTAAAAATAATATTCTATCAATAACTAAAGTAGGTTTATTTTATAAATTTTAACAAACTTCAAAATATCCTTATTTAAGTAGTAACTTTTGCCTGCGACTTCGTCTACCTAGATACAGTTGAGATATTTGACATTTTTGTTGAACTACTCAGAAACATTTGAAAAAAGTCCCTTTAAAATCGGTCCAGCCGTTTCGGAGATTAACAAACGGACAGACAGATAGTTTTTTTTTAAAAAGAGGTTTTTTACTTTTATATGCATTTGGTGAAAAGTTATTATATTGGAATCACAAACAGACACTTAAATTTTAGTTATCTGTTTAGGTATAGATATTGCTGTATTTTGTGTAATTGGTAACTACATACATACATACATATGCTCACACCTGTATCCCATGGGGGTAGGCAGAGACCACCGTTTGCCACATGCTACGATCCTTACATATTTCTTTCGCTTCATCCACATTCATGTATCTCTTCATACACTTTCTTCGGTTACGCGTGCTCCAAATTTTAATTGGTAAACTGGAAGCTCAAAATGTATATTCAAATCTATACATAAATACAGATAAATAAAATTGAAGTGTCTGTTAGTAATACCAATATAATAGCTTTTCACTACATATTAAAGTATATACTGCACTGATTTAAAAAAAGCAATTTGTCCAAAAGTTATTTATCTGTCTGTCTGTCTCTCTGTTTGTTCCGGCTAATCTCCGAAACGGCTGAACCGATTTAAACGGGACATTCACTGGCGGATAGCAAATCTTATAAGGAGTAACATAGGCTTTAATTAATTTAAAACAATATTAGGATCCCGCGCTTCTGAGGGCGAAATACAGCACAAAATGAAATCTACGCGGGTGAAACCGCGGGGTACTGGTAGTAAATATATAAATAAATGGTCTAAGACGTGTAGCAGATCACATTAGGTAACTAAAATAAACACCTATATCTAATATATAAAATTCTCGTGTTTCACAGTTTTCGTTGCCATACTCCTCCGAAACGGCTGGACCGATTTGTATGAAATTTTGTGTGCAGATCGGGTAGGTCTGAGAATCGGCCAACATCTATTTTTCATCCCCCTAAATGTTAGGGGTAGTCCACCCCAAAAAAAAATGGCAATACAACGTTTGCCGGGCACAGCTAGTTTTATATAAAAGCACACATGTGTGAACATCACAATAATAATACCGGTATTAATAAACAATATTTTTTTATCATTCCATCACATCGATACAACACAGAAAATAAATAAAAAATTAAGTCGCTTCATACAGAACTATTGCAGCGTGAAAACGCATCAGCTTACTGTGAAATAAATTATATTTTATTTTTCGTAAGGGTCATTCATACTTGTACGTGGAAATAAAAAGTTCTTATGACTGCCAAGTATGCGTGGTGAATAGTGAAAATGAAAATGATTTATTCAGTTTAGGCCCTGGTAAGGCACTTAAGAATGTCGAGGAATTTACCACGTTCGGAAACTAGCCTTCTGAGAAGAACTGGCAAGAAACTCAGCTGGCATCATGTACATTTCATTACTTAGTAAACAATGATAATTACAAAAAAACCATCAAAAATTATTCACAATAGTGAACATTGTATCAGTCTAATAATCTCTCCATAGTGACAACAAGTTCACGATAGTTGAAAATAATTTATCCTAATCTTAAAGTCAAAGTCAAAGTCAAAAGTATCTTTATTCGATTAGACTTTTACAAAGCACTTTCAAATCGTCAGAATGACACAATTATACAGGATTATACATGCTACCGCCAGGTTCGGAAGGTTACTTTTACTGAGAAGAACCTGGCAAGGAACTCAGTAATTACTCTTTTCAAAAATATTATACAATTTAAAGAATACAAAATAAATAATTTAAAAAACGTATTTTAAAAAACGTAGGCTCATGGACAATGTTCCAATGCACAAATGTCGATAAAAATTAACATAACTAAAAATCTAGTACATCTACTTCTAACTAAATGCGTAGCTTGGGATGACCAAGAAGACCTTATGACAAAACTTGCAACTGGATTGCATGAATGTGGATGTAGCGAAAGAAGTATGTAGGAATCGTAGCATGTGGCGAACTGTGGTCTCTGCTGGTAGGTATCCGATGGGGGTACCCATGGGATACAGGCGTGAGCATATGTATGTGCTAGAAACCTTCATGGTTTTTAAATTTTAATATTTGTATTTTTTACTGTTGTAATAATTAATTCCTTATTCATATTATAAATTGAAAGGAAAAGTGTAAATTCAAAATAATAATTTCTTACATTAGTTTTCTTGAACATTCAGTTAGGATAAGATTTTTTTACATGAAATATGGTAACAAAGATGTTATTTAAAATATCGAAATAAAAATGACATATCTTGCCCATTGTCGGGAATATAAAAGATTATCATTAGGTTAGTTATCAGGTCTATAGTAAGACTGTACCTAAGCTTCCATCACCACAATAAAACAATATATCAGAAAGTTCGAAAAATCATCTAACGTTTCCAACGTGTGTAAACGATCCCTTATATGACAAGAGAAAACCGATAAAAGATAATCAGATAACGGTTTTAATTCTGCGGTAAAAAATATTACTTGTATTAATAAAATAGCTGTCTGGGAATGGCAACACTTGTCGTGATCGCGGGGTGTATTCGCTCACTGTTGTGGGGTTGAAGTGAGTGAGGGTTATTTTGATTAACTGGCATTAAGATACTCAATATAAGTTTTTTATGCTACAACGGTGTGGAAAACGAGAAAATATGATATGATCGTCAAAATGACATAATAATACAGGATTATACATACTACCGCCAGATTCGGAAGGTTGCTTTTACTGAGAAGAACCTGGCAAGAAACTCAGTAATTACTCTCTTCAAAAATATTATACAGTTTAAAGAATACAAAATAAATAATTTAAGAAACGTAAGTTCATGGACAATGTTCCAATGCAAAAATGTCGATAAACATTAACATAACTAAAAATCTAGTACATCTACTTATAACTAAATGTGTAGCTTGAGATGATATGTCCTGTGAAATAATTACTGCTCATCAGCAATGGCTACTGCAGCCTATAAAAATATTACCAACCAGCTGTGCCCTGCGGTTTCACCCGCGTAGATTTAATTTAATTCCCGCGGGTCCCTTAATGTTTTTTTTTAATTAAAGTAGCCTATGTCACTCCCTGTAACACAGGCTATCTACCAGTGAAAGTCCAGTTAAAATCGGTCTAGTCGTTTCGGAGATAAGCCGGAACAAATAGCAGCCAGAGAAAAAAAATTTAAATTGGTTTTTCTATATCTGTACCTACCGTGTATACTTTCATATGTATTTAGTGAAAAGTCGTTATTTGGGAATTACAAATAGACACTTCTATTTTATTTATCTGTATGTATGTATAGATCTATACAGTAGATATACCTGGTATTGGAATAGAAAAACCAATTCTTAAAAAAAACATTCAGATTTTTTCAGTAATCTATGTAATATTGGTTATAAGGCATTTAACCTCAATGAAATTAATAATCGTTACATATCGATCGAAACGTCGAAGAATAGATCAGCGGTTCGGAAACTAGCCTTCCGAGAAGAACCGGTAAGAAATTAAGCTGGCATTTTGATCAATACAATAGCTTTTCGTCATAGTGGTATAATACTAGTTTAACTAGGTACCTCACTATATAACTATTTATTACATAATCCGTAGTGTAACCGATAATATTATCGTTGTTGTCGAAAACGTACAAACTTAACTTAATCCGTATTTAGCGTTGAGGGCGATTGTTAGAGACACTTCAGTACGGTAAGTTGGTCCGAGCTCAGCAGAGCTATCGAAGAGTGCATTTATACATCACGACGGCGGTGGATATATAAATATTGATTTGTCATATTTGCGCAGGTGGCAAGGAGGATGCGGAATACAGAATACTGGGTGCTCAAGAGCATCAGAGACACGCTTTTGACCTTCTTCGTAGTGCCTCTCCAATCATTGTTCCATTGGCCCTCGCAATATCGGGTGTTCCAAATCAGCTGTACCCCTATCACGGGTTTGCCACCGTTTTCGTAATCATATCAATCATCAATATTTGTATGTGATATTTTAGTTCTTCACGTCACCGCTGGGAGTCGCTGCACAATTTCTCATTCTAATATTCGGCGGAGACGCTAGCGAGTATAGATTACGAAACGGTGGCAAAACCGTGATAGGGGTAATGAGGTCCTCTGGCCAACGGTAACCTGAGGGCCAACTATAATCGTTTTCAGCTGTACGTCTTAATAATTTATATACACCAAATGCTACAGCGGAACAGTCCTGGGTCCCGTCCCTGGGTTGGGCTAAGAGTTATAGAGTTTTTCCATCAGTAATTTCTCAGTAGCAGCCCAGAGCCTGGATTACTGCCTGAGACTTAAACATATCTAGCTAAATGTGGATATAAGCACACCTCGACTTACCCCTCCAGGGAATACAGGCGTGAGCGTATGTATATAATTAAGTATCTATTTACCAAAATGATTGCATAACTACATGGTCATGTGCACGTACAAAATGCCGTATAATCTTCTATCTATATAGATAAATAAAATTGAAGTGACTGTTTATAATTCCAAAATTACAGATTTTTTACTAAAATATACATAATATAGATATACGGTACTGACTTAAAAAAAACAAATTATATTTTTTTTTCTCTGTCTGTCCGAAACGGGACTTTCAATGGCAGATAGCTAATGTTACAAGAAGTAACTTAGGATTGAAAAACATTTAGGATTCCGCGAGAATGACATTATATCTACGTGGGTAAAACTAGTCAGATAATAATCGGTTCAATTCGAATAACAAAAATGCATCGAATAGCAAAACAAAGCAAAGCCTTTAAACATCACCAGGACCCTCCAACTTTCGCCCATAACTAACGTGATAATACAACGTTGAATTTAAAATGACATTCGTAACGAATCCGTCACGCGGCCGTGTCGTATCAAACTAAACATCCCTATTCAAGTGTCACATTAGAACTCGAACCACGCGCCGCAAACGAATGCAGCGGCTAACGCGAGCGAATCTTCTATCTCAATTGTTGGAATCTTGGGGACTTAACTTGATCAAGTAAGTTTCGTTGCCAAGTGATAAACCGCTTACAGAATACGCCCTTTAGATTACGTAGAGATTTTTCTAAGCTTTGTTTAGATGCTTGTTAGTAGAGAAAGGGTTATTTATAATAGAAGTAAGGTAACGGCACCTATGTTGAACGCGGACCAATGATCGACATTTTTTGTTTATTCTACCAAAATTAAGCAAACGCGCAGTATTTTTTTTTTAAACGTCAATTCCAATCTGTTGTGCCAATATTTTAGTTGTCATAACAACTGTTTTTGACTACGGACACCCATTTTGATTGCTGCCATAACGGTTGTAAGTTTCGCGGTGTCATTTGGTGTCGGGAATCGTTACTAGAATCGCGATGTAGGTACACTTATCATCTTATTTTGTGTCTGGTGTATCGTCGTTGTTGAAATTATTATTATTTAATGATTTATCAACAGAAATACATACATTTTATAGTATAACCCTTACTTTAAATTATCATTTTAGCCCTAAAACACAACTCTTGATTTTTACTGTCCATTAATGGTGTCTAAGTAGGAGTGCTGTTTATTTATATTATTTTATTGTACTAAGTACTAAACTGAAATTAGACATTAAATACTGATTCAGAAAAGAGCTTTTATTTTACCTCCAAATCCCTAAGAATATATGTCAAAGAATAAAGAAATTACAGAGCAAATATGAAAAAAAAATCGCTTATACTGTCCATGACTGGTGACTTTACCCTACCTACTTTTAGTCACTAAGTTCAATTATTGGGTTAATTCTCTCTCAGGACGTATTATTATTCTATTGTTATAATTACTCATCCTAGTTCTATACTAATATTATAAAGAGGAAAAGATTTCTATGTCAGTATGTTTGTAACGAATTGGCTCACAAAGTACTGGACCGATTTAAAAAATTCTTTCTGTAATGGATAGCTACATTATTGGCGACAAATATAGGCTATATTTTATTCCCATACTCCCACGGGAAGGGGAACTACGTGGGTGAAATCGGGAACTACACGGGTCCGCTAGTATATTATAAATGCAAAATTTGTTAGAATGCAAGATCAAAGTCAAAGAGTGTCCTTATTTTTTGAAGTTGGTTAAAATCGTCTCCTAAAAATTTGTGAGAAATAACCATAGGTAGGCAATCAAGGTGAACGAAATTATATTCCAGTAAACAATTCAATCGTTTTATGGTAATTCTGGAATATTCGAGTAAAGTTTCGATAAAAAACCTTTGATATTTTATTGATTGTGCCACCTTTAAAGGCTCATTATACTTCGAAATTCGAAGCGGAAAGGCGAGCCAACCCGCCAAATTTGAATTTCCTCACCGCAAATTATCGGCGAGACAGAAGATCGAACTTTATCACGTGTGAGCGGGATACAAAATGTTATTCCGAATATAAAAATGTGACTGACGAATTCAGCTACTTACATATTTTTGCGTCTTCAAAAGAAGAGGTTGAGGAATATATTTTCAAATTGAGAATAAGCTTTGGCGCCCAGTGCCTTTTGTGCAATCAATATTCAATGTTGGCAGCACTGTTCGCTACGTTTGAATTTCAAATCAATCATTCGAATTATGAATATTGAGAATAATATTTTCTGTGCGGGTGTAAAATTGTATAATCGAATTTAATCTCATTCTAATTAAAGATATAATAATGATTGTAGTTCTTGGTAGGTAATTTTTTTATAGAGATATGGTGGCTGTGTCTTTTGAGCATTCGCTTGCTACGCAAGCGACGCAGGTTCGTACCCCAGTCGGACCTGTACCAATGAGTTCATCTAAAAAAAATATATGCAGTGATTTCACATCACATGCTTTACGGTGAAGGAAAACATCTTGAGGATGCCTGCATATGTTTGAGAAGTAATTCAAAAGACGTATGTATAGTGCCTTTGTTCAATATATATTTCACATCTGTGCATTGTTTGGCTCACTAGAATGTAATCGCCTCACTGTTTCCTTGTATTGTCTATGGATATTATTCTACTTCCTGTTGTCTATGAGCACGCTCTCTCTTCTCTTCTTGCCGCCATTACACGTACAACACAATTTATGTATTAATTTTATTAGGTTAAAAAAGTTTTAATATAAACCGCTATTTAAAACAGAGCTGCATTTCATTTATATATCGCCCACCCTGAGACGGCTATAGACTCAGAATATGTCACGTTGGCATATATTCATCATCACGGTGAAAAGTGGATGTTGTTTAGGGTTTTTTTTTTAAATGATATATCTTGTTTTCACTAAGAATAGACTATTTAAGGCCTCTGAAACTAAAACTACCTTAGTTAGTACCTACTAGCGGCATCTTTATTCAAAATCGGTAACTATCATATTCACTCGAAGTAGCGTAGCGCTATCTGAATATCGTTTCTTACGCCCTCTTTTGACTCTTTACAGAACTAAAACAACACAGCCAACAAAATATATGATTGTAGCGCCATCTATGTATTATACATTGAACTAAAAGCTAGTGTGGAGCTTTCCCAGATGATAAACTACCGAAAGCTCAAGGTTGTATTCTTTTTGTTTTGTCCACAGATGGCGCTAGGCGTATCAAAGTTATGAAAATGCATTGAGATGCTCGAAAGCGTAGAGCTTTTCCAAACGTAGAATTATTGTATCATTTAATTGGCAGTAAGGGCTAACTATACAGTTTCTATAAACCCTTATTAGAAAACATAGGCTTAGATAATCCTTATTTTGAGTAACTCTATCTCTTTCTGAAATATGAATCTAAAAAGGGATGCACACATCGGAGTTTGTATAAGTTTCAACCATGTTTTGAAATAAAAAAGGAAGAATTAAGAAGGAATATATTATGAAACCTTTGAATGACTTTTAAAAGTTAGAAAGTACATTGAATTTTTTATCAGAAATAAATATTTTTAACTACCTGTGCCCCGCGGTTTCGCGGGATCCTAATATTGTTTTAAATTAAATCCTATGTTACTCCTTATAAGATTGGCTATCCGCCAGTGAATGTCCCGTTTAAATCGGTTCAGCCGTTTCGGAGATTAGCCGGAACAAAGAGACAGACAGACAGAAAGATTTTTTTTTAATTGGTTTTTTTTTAACGTCAGTACCGTGTATACTTTCATGTCAATTTAGTCAAAAGGTGTTATTTTGGAATTACAAACAGACACTTAAATTTTATTTATCTGTATAGAGTATAGATGTATAGATTAAAGTTGTAATTTATAAATCGTATCTTTCCTCGAAGTGTATATGTGAACTCAAAAATGAATTTGATTAATAATAATATTTTAAAAAATACCTAACTAAAATACCTAATTATCACAGTGCAATGGCATCCTCCATCGAAGTGACATAAAAAGTGAGTGCCAACACAGTTACACACACTTATCAACCACCATAACACATCGGACACCATTTACAAACCCATCTTGAATCAGTACCACGGGAGCGACCGGGAGGAGCGCACGTGTTTCGTTCACTCATTCATAACCGTTCAACTTACGCACGTGTTTAATATGAGCTTTAGATAATTATTTCTATGTATATATTGTGTTATAGTGTTAATCGATGGATTTAAATTTAGGTTTTTGGCTGCAGTGATGTGTGTGAACAATCTTTTAAGGATTTCATTGCTGTTAATCATGATTTTTGGATCTGTTAAAAATGGAGGTAATTTCAAAAATGTTTTGTGTAGTATAATGTAGAGTCTGAAGGATGTCCAATAATGCATTAGAAAACCAATCCCTCACCGATATCGTAAAGGATATATTAGATGTCGAATTTCAATAATAATTTCGTAGATATTTAACGCCCGAATATTATACCTACATAAAGTATAGAATAGACTTACATTAAGGTATACGTACTGTAAAAATCTAATATATAAAATTCTCGTGTCACAGTTTTCGTTGCCATACTCCTCCGAAACGGCTGGACCGATTTGTATGAAATTTTGTGTGCAGATCGGGTAGGTCTGAGAATCGGCCAACATCTATTTTTCATCCCCCTAAATGTTAGGGATAGTCCACCCCAAAAAAAAATGGCAATACAACGTTTGCCGGGCACAGCTAGTAATCTATAATATACATACGATACTACAAACAGATAAATTAAAGTGTCCGTTCGTAATTACAATAAAACAGCTTTTCACTAAATGCATATGAAAGTATATACGATACTCATCACCCTGGCCTTATCCCATACATTGTTGGGATCAGAACTTGGTTCAACCCGATGTGGCTGATCACCTGATTTTTATACGAAGCGACTGCCATCTGACCTTCGCAACCCCTTTAACGAGGAAAATCTGTGATCTGGGTAAAACTAGTTGTCAGACTATTTTAGGCCTCCGACTGACCTGTAACGATTGCTAAAGATGATAAATTGGCAACCGGGACCGACGGCTTAACGTGCTCTCCGAGGCACGGAGGGAACTCGGGCGGTCACCCATCCCATTACTGGCTAGGGTTAGGGTTGCTTAACTTCACTGATCGAATTATATGCGCAATAGCAACTGTGCAACAACAAATTCCTAAATGTATCTCTGTCTGTCTGTTGGTTCTGGTTAATCTTTGAAACGGCTGTACCGATTTTAGCGGGACTTTTTGACGTTTAGGGTTCCGCGGGGATGAAATTAAATCTACGCGGCTGAACCCGCAGGGCACAGCTAGTATCATTACTAAAATGTCAAGTTGGGACTAATATAATAAAACTAAACTGGGACCATGAGCTCTTATTACCATGACAGTTTTACTCTTATTATGAGATAGATGTATTTGACGTGCATACATCTGTCACTGTCACACAGCTGAACTATCATTGCATTAAGAGCTCATGGTCACGTATACATATTTTAGCACCAGAGATGGGCATAGACAAAAATCTGTACTACCTCTATAAGTGGAATTTTTTTGCGTAAATCAAATTTAAGTTATCCGTCCGTCGCAAACATTCTTGTTGTTGCTCACGCCTGTATTCCTCGAAGGGTAGGCAGAGCTGTTGTAATAACAACACCCACTTTTTGCCAAAGATGATTAACTGCCAATGTGACATTTCTTTCGCCATCTCAGACATGTGCAGGTTTCCTGACGATGTTTTCCTTCATTGTAAAGCACGTGGTGTGATATTTTAGAAAAAAAAAAATATTTTTGGTACAGGCTGCAGGGATTCGAAATTGCATCGCTTGGCTGCAGGCGAATACTCAACCACTTGGACCAAGTTGTTTGACAGCTTGGTCAGTATGCAAAATAAAGTGCGTCGATTATTTTAATAAGCTTGCAAACCCTACCCTACCAGTACAATTTTATGAGTTTCCAAGAGCTTCGATCAAAACACGCCGATTGATTGAAAGATAAAAGATAGCGCACTGTTTATTTTATAATTAACCCCATGCTACTTTTTGTATTTAGTTTTCAATTATAATCCTTATCGTAAATAACTTGAAACTTGCTTTTCCCGTTCTTAATAGCGCCTGTTAACATTACAATGTAGGTAATATCATATACCACTGTATATGACACTATATTATAATGTAAAAACTAACTAAAATTTGGACTAAAACAGTGTCTCTCGGGATCGTGCCAAGAAGGCTGGCAGCATTGCCACGTTGAATAGCAATGCTGATTCTCTGAGCGAGAAAAGCCCCAGCCTTGTCACGAGAGGCTTCTACCAGACGACGGGTAACCTCTGAAATGTTGTTGAGCATCCGAACACCAAGACCCTAGAGTTTCAACCGCGAACGTAGCAAAATGTTATTCTGTATTTCGTCAGGGCAAGATAATTATTAATCATTAATACTACTCCAGGCTGCTACTGAGCAATTATAGATGAAAATCCTAATGAAACTTTGCTAGAATCGGAGATCGAACTCCGGATCTCATGTTCCGCAAATGCGTTTTGGAACCCCTAGACCAACGAGGTAGTCTATTTATTATCATACATAAATACATATGCTCACGCCTGTATTCCCCGAAGGGGTAGGCAGAGGTGTTGTAATTACAACACCCACTTTTCACCAAAGATGATTAAGTGCCAACGTGACAGATGGTGAGTCCATCGCCGTCTCAGGCACTTTACATACGTCATTGAATTACTTCTGAGAAATATGCAGGTTTCCTCACGATGTCTTCCTTCGCCGTAAAGCACGTGGTGTGAAATCACTGTAGATAAGTTTTTTTAGAAAAACGCATTGGTACAGGCCTCGCTGGGATTCGAACTTGCGTGCTCAAACCTCAAGGCCACCACGGCTCTTTTTTTTACTTTCTTATTTATTATCATTCTCAATAATATACCAAGATGTTACCAACACACTAAGTTTCATTCAACTTTAAACTGGTATCCACTATCAAAGAATGTGTCCTCAGATAGCTCCTTGCGTGACCAGGAATAGTAATTTTATGGTAATGTTTATGCTTTTAGTTTAAGTAACTCCACCGAATAAAACGACCGTAAAATAAGGTTTTGAGTGGAGTTTAAGTGATTGTAAAGCAAACCGTATCTATAGAAGGGTATCCTCGGCACTTAAACTTTTTAATTTAGTGACATTCTGTCTCGCTGGTCTAGTGGTAGCAAACGCTACGTTCGATTCCCGGGTTGGAAAAAAATATACTGAGTTTTTCCATATGTAACTTCCTCATTATTTCTGATGATGAATTAACCAGTAATGGTAATAGGCTCACCTCCTACTACAGGGAATTTAAACATAGCTGGCAAAATATTGGGCATAATGGGATCTCACGAAATATTTGGATGTACTCATCAGTGAGGTCGAGGTCCAAATTTTGGGTAAGAAAACTAGCTTCAGCTCTTAGAATAAAAATCTGGCTTTTATGGTAGGTTGCGATCAATATGACTAGACGATGCTACCTTCGGTTTTAGTTTGAAAGACGTTTATTTAAATTTATATTAAATACATTCTATTTTACCACCGTTTCCTTGATAGAATCGATATATCGAAGACGGATACAGTGAAATTACTAGTAGACATAGGTAGTAGATATCATTATTATCTAAAAGTTCTTGAAATTTCACCTCTGTTTGATGCCATAGTCTGCATTTAGTTACAAGCAATGGTATCATATTATGTACTATTTTCCCATTCGGACATTTAAAAAAAAGAAGAAATTGCATCATAAACATAGTAAAAAACCACTCAAAGTCGCTAGCATTAGCCTATTTACATAATTTTCTTCTTACAGACACAGAACACACTACCAAAGAAACCAGACCAGAATACATCCATCCAGACGGCTTATTGACCTTCGACCCTTACCTGTCAGACTTCAAACCAGAAATGGATGAAGACGACTACATACCGTTACCAGAAAATGATGAGACTGTAGACGGCCTTCCAGTATTCCTACTAGAACCCAAGAATGCCTATGTATTACGAACAAAACCAGCAAGTTTGCTTTGCAGAGCAGCTAACGCTTTACAGGTGTTCTTTAAATGCAATGATGTTAGGGTTGAAAAGACAGTGCAGTTGGAGCATGTAGACCCTCAGAATGGAGTGAGAGTAGTAGAAGCAGAGCTTAATATAACAAGGAATGAGGTAGATGAATACTTTGGTGGAAAGTATAGCTGCAAATGCTACGCTTGGAACAGTAAGGGAAGGATCGAAAGTCAATCTATTCATATCGAATTTGCTTGTAAGTATGAATAATTATAACTCTTGAGTTTAAATTCTAGTCATAAATAAATAAGATATTATCATCATCCTCCTGTCCTTATCTCATGTTATTTGTGGTTGGCGCAATGTGTTCTTCTCTTCCATTTCTCTCTATCAGCCGTCATATCTGTATTCACTCCTATTTTAGCCATATCATCTTTCACACAATCCATCCATCCACATTCATAAATAAAACTTTTTTGGCAAAATTATCCTCACCCCTCTCCATAACATGTCCATACCACGACAAATGTTTATTCTTCAACTTGTCAGTAACTGGTACTACTTTCAGACTCCCCCCTATATACTCATTCCTTACCTTGTCCATTCTCGTTACGTCACAAATCCATCTCAACATCCGCATCTCAGTTGCATGCAGCTTTCTTTCATCGATCACCTTTGTGACCCAACATTCTGGTCCATACAGGACGGCAGGCCTTACTACGGTTTTATATATTTTCCCCTTGAGCTTAAGTGGGAATCGGGTGTCGCATATTGTCCCCGTGACCTGCCGCCATTTCATCCATCATAAGTTAATAAGATAATTCGAAAAGTATTCTTTTAAAGAGAATTTTAACATTTAAAAAAAATGTAATTATTTTGCATAGCATCTTGATTTTGGTTCTTATGGGTTGTTCATTACTATACTTGTTCATCCTTGCCTTTGTTGACGAGGGGGAAACCTTCAAAAGGTCCCCGACCGCCCTGGGAGAGGCAGATCGGGGTATGTGGGATTCTTACCGCACTAAAACCCCCTGGTGGCCATCCTCAGTGCTCAGGGGGGACTCCGGGTACTCTGATAGAACGCACCGGTGTCCCCCCACACTTTGCCGGGGCACATCCCCGGGACAGCTATGCGAAGCAGCGCCAGCCACATCGCGCTGCTACCTTCCCGGGCCCGCGGCTCGGTGGTCAAAGCTCCCACCCCGACCACTGCCAGCAGGCCCTCCGGCCCCCTTTTAGTCGCCTCTTACGGCAGGCAGGGGATACCATAGCCATATTCTTAGACCCTGGCTAGCTTTAACACAATGGATCGTTCATGGGTACTTAAAAATGTATTGTCTGTTTTATCAAAACACTAACAGACGACACGCGTAGCTCCAGCGTAGTTCCCGTTTCCGTGTATATTAATCGGTAATAATGTAACATTCTAATGGTGAAAGAAATTTCAAAATCAGTCCAGAAGTTTTTGAGCCAATTCATTACAAATACTTACAAACCTTTCCTCTTTATAATATTACTAATATAGATTATTGGTACAATAGTTTTCTGAAACATTTCATCAGTTCATAGTTTTTTGTTCTTCAAACAATGTAGCATTGAATTCCAAACAATTGTCACCAAAGCGTTTGTCCAAATGTTTTCCAAACACAACGGCGTTAAAACTGAATTCGAGCCAAGTTTAAGCATTTAAGACCATATAGAGGCAGTCTTGGCCCTCACTCTCGCCGTCAGCTCGAAATGCTGTTTGCATTCGCATTTGGCGACATGCTTTGTAAAGTGTTTTCGCGAGCCAACTGGGTCCCGCTCATTATTTGCTTGCTATTTGCTCCACATCAGACTGGGTTCAAGTGTTAAGTCTGAGGCACAGTGTGAACTTATTGTTACAAAGAATAAATAATTGAATAATATCATCGCGTTGACGTAAAAGAGCCGTGGTGGCTTTGAGGTTTGAGCAGTCCCCTGCTACACAAGCGACGCAAGTTCGAATCCCAGCGAGGCCTGTACCAATGACTTTATCTAAAAAACTTATGTACAGGGATTTCACACCACGTGCTTTACGGTGAAGGAAAACATCGTGAGGAAACCTGCATATTTCTGAGAAGTTGAATTACTTCTGACTTATGACGTATGTAAAGTGTCTGAGAGGGCGATGGACTCACTATCTGTCACGTTGGCACTTACTCATCTTCGGTGAAAAGTGGGTGTTGTGATTACAACACCTCTGCCTACCGCTTCGGGGAATACATTCGTGAGAATATGTATGTATGTATGTTGACGTAAACGCAAATTTGTATGGGATCAAAATAGTGCCATCCGTGGGCCGACAGACGGCGCTGAAAGGTGAAAAACTCGCACTAGGCCCTCTGATGTTATACGTGTATTCCGTGCAAGGGAATTGTCATCTACATACACACTGTTATTATAAAGAGGAAAGATTTGTATTTTTGTGTGTATGTTTGTAATGAATAAACTCAAAAACTACTATACTGATTTCAAAAAAATATTTCACCATTGGAAAGTTACACCCACCCTGAGTAGCATAGACTATATTTTATCCCAGTACTCAATATTCATCATATTCAATACCATACAAACATGCTATAAATAAATAATATAGTGTTGTCAAAATAACTAATGAATAAATACTTAATTATATTTATAATATTGGTAGAAGCTTCTCGTGACAAGCGGGCTTTTCTCGCTCAGATAATTAGCATTGCTATTCAACGTGGCAATGCTGCCAGCCTTCTTGGCACGATCCCGAGAGACACCGATTTGGGCCAAGTTTTATACTTGTAATTAGTTTTTAGCTACTTATTAGTTACTATATTAAGTATTTATATAGTCACATTTGTATATATAGTCCTTATATTTTGTCCTTGCCGTACATGTTTTCCTTCACTGTATCATCATGATATTACATCACGTTTGAAAAGTAATTCAGGGGAATCTATAAGTAATGTGAGACCGGATGGGTGTGCTTGATGAAATGTAAATGACGTCATTAAAGGTACATAATAGTCATTAGCATGCAATATAGTCTTATGCTCAGTAACTTCTAAACGTGTAATTAAATTTTTTATTAATATCAAACGGATGTCTCACGGTCTATTTACGATTTAATTGATGTTACGATTAATATTCTTTTTACCGTGGGCCGCAAGAAAGTTAATGGTTTATATTTAAATTAAAGAACGGATAATGTATTTACTTTTAATTTTAACTAGCTGTGCCCCGCGGTTTCATCCGCGTAGATTTAGTTTTATATAACATATCGGTTCAAAATTGACAAAGTTTCATACAAACTTTCATCCCCTATTTTATTCCCCTTGGGGGTAGAATTGATCATGATCCTTTCTTAGCGGATGCCTACGTCATAACATCTACCTGCATGCCAAATTTCAGCCCGATCCGTCCAGTGGTTTAGGCTGTGCGTTGATAGATCACTATGTCAGTCAGTCAGTCACCTTTGAGTTATATATATTTAGATGTAGCCTTTACCTGCGTCTGCATCCGCTGGACGATTTGTTAGTACCCATCGTCAGGGTTATTATTTCAATTCTAATTGTATTAATAGACAGATGGACAATTTATTTATTCAGAATTAGATAGCGTATTAATAACGTTATGTAAAATCTGTAACTATCTAACAACTGGGGCTCTATCTTGAGCTCTTATTGCCATTATAGTTTGGCTCATATTTTGTAACAAATCTTTATGTCGTGTATTAATCTAGGCGTGGGCATATGTATGTAACATACATATGCCCACGCCTGTATCCCATGGGGGTAGGCAGAGACCACCGTATAAATCTGTCATTGTTAATCTAAGTCAATTAGGCCCCTGACGCTATACTTTGCCCATAATGTATGATTATGAACAGCAGACATTCTCGTCACATTACAAACTTTATGAAAACATCGTGAATCGTACTTGCTGAATTCGCTGAACTTCGGCGATGTATTTAAATCATGCCTGAAATTTTATTTATTTGTTGAAAATATATTTTACGTTTTTATGAAACCGATTACGAATAGATTAAGAGCCGTGGTGGCCTCGGGGCTAGAGCAGTCGCCTGCTACGCAAACGACGCAAGTTCGAATCCCAGCGGGGCTTGTACCAATGAGTTTTTCTAAAAAAAAACTTACGTACAGTGATTTCACACCACGTGCTTTACGGTGAAGGAAAACATCGTGAGGAAACCTGCATATGTCTGAGAAGTAATTCAAAGACGTATGTATAGTGCCTGAGACGGCGATAGACTCACCATCTGTCACGTTGGCACTTAATCAAATTCGGTGAAAAGTGGGTGTTGTGATTATAACACCTCTGCCTACCCCTTCGGGGAATACAGGCGTGAGCATATGTATGTATGTATGTTTTTATGAAAAACAGTATTATAACAAATTCAACGTTAAATGTGACATGAAGGAACTTAAATCAATAAAAAGCTATAACACGCGTTACCCTCTGTGAAGTCGCTTTCGTTAGTAGTGTCCTAATATTTAGCATATATAATTCTCCTTCTACTATATAAATACTATAAAGTATTTGATTTTCAAATACATACTCTGTTAACTTGAACCCCACTCCTTCAAAGATAATTTGCCTATAAATAATTCTATTTGAACGGTTAAACTCGACATAACAAGAAACCAGCGATCTATATCTCATCTTAATTAAAAACGGGAAGCGCCAAAAAAACGAACCCCAATTTCACAAAATATATACAGAAAGGCGGTTACCTACATGAATTAACATTATTTCCTTAGTTAAAATAACCTAAATGCGGGAACATTTATAATCTATACATGGGAAAGGTTTGTTAGTATGTTTGTAACGAATTGACTCAAAAAGTACTGAACCTATTTTAAACATTCTTTCATCATTTGAATGCTACATTATCACTGATTAATATAGGCTATATTTTATCCCCGTACTCACACGGGAACTACGCGGGTTGAACGTCGTGTGGTCCTCTATAATAAAATTGATCTGTTCTGACAATTTGAAAGCACTTTGTAAGAAGTATCATCAAATATTTTTTTGTAGTATTGATCGAAAATCATTGCACGCAAAGACACGACGATAATCTCAAATTATTCCAGCTACTTTCATATCCATTTCTCTTTCGTTAGTAAGTATCTTTGTAGCAGCCTCTAGGTCTAATCTTACCTTGGAATTTGGGGCTGCCGACTGAGCGTACAATGCCCAATCCAATCAAATACTGCTAGTTTAGTGTAGTATTGTGTACCTTGTGCTTTATGCGGGGAGGGGGAATAACGAACTTATGTAAGCTATAGTTTAGTTAGATAAATAAATATAATAACTGCCTCGTTGGTCTTGTGGTTAGTACGTTCGTCTGCCGATCACGAGGTCCCGGGTTCGATTCCCGGGTCGGGTCAAAAAAAAATACAGGGTTTTTCTGAAAGAAATTCACAATAAAATGCCCGGGATTTGGAAGTTGGCGGTGTTTCCACCTCCGTGCCTCGGAAAGCACGTTAAGCCTCCGGTCGTGTCGGATTGCCTCCCATCGGACTATGAGAGTGAGGCAATAAAGAGTGCACCTGTGTTTGCGCACACACTTGTGCACTATAATATCTCCTGCGCACATGGCTGATCCTCGTTGAGATTAGCCGCCGTAACCGACATTCGGTAGGAGATCATCAGTTAGATAGATGACGCAATCGCTCACAGGCTGCAGTCGCTCCTTGCCATCAGTTGGACAGTAGCCGATGCAAACCGTCGTATGCACGTAGATGTCGTAGCGACTTAGTCTTGACAAAAAAAACAGAATCAACAGCTCAGTCGTAGTCGCGGAAAAGTCCTATTGATTTGAAGTCCTACCGAACAACGATTTCGGATCACGTGAATACTCACATTGGGAGAGGATTTAGATCAAATAACTTAATCGATGCGATTGTAGATTTTACTTAAATCGGGCCACTGCTTGATTGTCACATTGAAGTATTCAAATGCGCCATTTTCTCCTAATGTCTGAAAGCCGGTCTTTCGTAAGTTTTTATTTTATGTCGAAGTCGAGTTAAGGCGGAGTGCAGACAATTATCAGTCACGGTTATTGTCTAGAAATAACACCCCCCCGTCACGGCTTGTCAACTGCGGAATAAATTGTAATGACAACCACATTTTGAGTTTCAAAAAGTATATTTGGATTAATACGGGCTCGTTCACGAGTTGGAGTTCCATCTGTCAACGTTACTTAACTTTGTGGGTGGGTTTACTTCAAGGATTTTTGAAAAATGACGCTTATCGTTAAGAGATTTAGCGTAGATTGTGAGGCAAGTTGCTATTATCTGCTTAATGCTTTATAATTGGTACCCTATTACGTCCTTGGGGTCAATAATATCATCTCCCTGGCCTTATCTCATACATTGTTGGGGTCGGCACTTGATTCAACCCGATGTGGCTGATCACCTGATTTTTTTTACGAAGCGACTGCCATCTGACCTTCGTAACCTCGTTTACGAGGAAAATCTGTGATCTGGGTTGGGGTCAATAACATATTAGTGGTTTATCTGTGAAAAGATAATACAATAGAATAGATTCGATGATGTTAAACTTCGAAACAATGTAGAAAAGCATTACTTAATACTGGGGGCCTACTAGCGCGTATTGAGAACTTCTTAGCTATAGCGTTTAATTTTACGGTACCAAAATGAAACGTCAAAGCTCAAAAGTTCTTAATGCAGTCATGGTCAGTGGGGGTGTGAACGTGTTACATCTTCACATGCTTCACCGTGACCCCCCAATGGTAGGCCCCCTAGAATAGTTTTATAGATCTCGCCACCTGCTACGAGTTATGACCTTGAATACGCAGTATTAGTTTTTAGAACCTGTGTCTGTCCGTTTGTGCGACGCGTACATAATACAATGGCGGTATCCCCACTATTTTCGATGAGCGCTCATAGCTCGATACCTGGTACATAAAATTGTATGTAAAGGCATTTTGTGACGCCAAATATTGTCTTTAGAGATAATAAGTAGTCCTTAAAGTGTGTTCGCATAATTCAAGTCTCTTTAGATTTTGTTCTTAAAAAAAAATGTACTTTTCTTTTTTATCCCCCTCGTCTTACGGCAGAGCGGAACCATTAGTGACGGGAAACATTATTTCCGCGAGTTAACTCGAGTACTTGATAGATGCTATTCGAGTATTTGGGGTGAGAATAACAGTGTATTAACCCGAAGAGTTAACCCTACCAGCGGGTTTATTTAAAGGCTCATCTTAAATAGTACATCTAATTGTATTTGTTTATTATGATGATCTTGACAATGATGATGTCTTCACGAGACAGAGCGCAGACCTTGAATGCACAGGAGTTATTTTTATGGTCTTGTTTGGAGTGAGGGCGTTCAAATATCGTGACGACACCTGTAAGGCACTTACGAACGTCGAGAAAATTACCACCGATTCAGACACTATTTCGTGTAACCAATTACAGGGGGCTTACCATCATATTAAGAAGAGCGTATAAAGAACTTCTTAACTAAGAAGTTTGCGGGACGTTACTGTTATAGCGATGATAGTAGGCACCCTGTGTAAATAACCAATTGCATTTAAATAAGTATATATAAAAATCTGGATTTGGATGCCCCTTTCTGGATTGTTGAGTCACAGATATTTAATTTTTCAATATTTTCAATCCAATAGATTTAAAGAAGCAGTTCATCCAACAACCCCAGTCAGCGACCATAGAGTCAGGTCGCGGGGTGAATTTCCGATGCGTGCCACCACCAGCGGCGCCTCCCCCTACCCTCAAATGGACCAGGAATGGAGTCGTCATAGAACCCACTGATGAAACCCTCGTCCTACCTAAAGCTGGGTTACAGGTAGGCTGAGGAACATGTATAAATTTATCATCATCTCCCTGGCCTTATGATATTGTTGGGGTCGGCGCTTGATTCAACCCGATGCGGCTTTTTACTTGATTTTTATACGAAGCGGCTGCCATCTGACCTTCATAACCCCTTTTTCGAGGAGAGTAAGTAATTTGGGATAAACTCGTTGTCAGACTCTCTTAGGCCTCGGACTGATCTGTATCTGAATCAGAATTAGTCGCGGCACCAAAATACATAATTCACATAGATACATATGTATGCTCACGCTTGCATTAAGGCGTAGGCTTTACACCGTAGATGAAGATCAAGACAGATGGTGAGTCTATCGCCGTCTCAGGCACAATAAATACGTTTTTTTGAACAATTTTTCAGAAATATGCACGCTTTCTGACGATGTTTTCACAATCCTTCACCGTAAAGCACGTGGTGTTAAATCACAGCAAATAAGTTTTTAGAAAAAATCATTGGTTGATTTGAACTTGCGTCCCTTGCGTAGCAGGCGACTGCTCAAACCCCACAGCCACTACGGGTAATAGTGTGGCAAAGATAACGCTCAGGAACGAGTCCTGAGGTTTGCAACATTTGTCATTATACACAAAGTCAATGGTTAAGATAAACTATCAACTTCAATAATTTCATAAGCAATACATTAATAAAAAAAAGAGCTGTGGTGGCCTCGGGGTTTGAGCAGTCGCCTGCTACGCAAGCGACGCAAGTTCGAATCCCAGCGGGGCCTGTACCAATGAGTTTTTCTAAAAAAAACTTATGTACAGTGATTTCACACCACGTGCTTTACGGTGAAGGAAAACATCGTCAGGAAACCTGCATATTTCTGAGAAGTAATTCAATGACGTATGTAAAGTGTCTGAGAGGGCGATGGACTCACCATCTGTCACGTTGGCACTTAATCAAATTCGGTGAAAATTGGGTGTTGTGATAACTACACCTCTGCCTACCCCTTCGGGGAATACAGGCGTGAGCATATGTATGTAAAACATTAATATATCTCTCAGCTTCAAATTCCAAGTTCCTGCAATATTTGTCTGAAAGCAATATATACATAACCTGTTGGAAAATTGAGTCTATAATGCTTTGATTGAGGTTTCTAGACAATAGTATGTTTATAGGATATGGCGAACTACACCTGCATAGCTGAAAACATCGCCGGTCGGAGAGAGTCAGAAATCGCTGTTTTGTCTGTCTATGGTATGTTATCGTTCATTGATTTACTTAAATGAAGAACTCTATTAGATGATTTCAATCTTAATATATAGGGTAATTGCATCTTTACATTATGCTTCATCATATTTACTCATTATCATCGCCCTGGCCTTATCCCATACATTGTTGGGGTCGGTACTTGATTCAACTCGATGTGGCTGATCACCTGATTTTTATACGAAGCGACTGCCATCTGACCTTTGCAACCCCTTTAACGAGGAAAATCTGTAATCTGGGTTAAACCAGTTGTCAGACTATTTTAGGCTTCCGACTGACCTGTAACGATTGCCAAAGATGATAAATTGGCAACCGGGACCGACGGCTTAACGTGCTCTCCGAGGCACGGAGGGAACTCGGGCGGTCAGCCATTCAATTACTGGCTAGGCTTAGGGTTGCTTAACTTCGCTGATCGAATGATATGCGCAATAGCAACTGTACCACGAGCTTCTCTTCTTCATATTTACTATTGTACCAGTTTATAATTCTGTAGAATGTTGATAAGTATACGAGTACAACCATTATGATTACACAATGTCTAGGAAGTAAATCGACTTTGAAGGATTACGTCTAAACCGTTACAGTAAGTTTAATTAAAATATTTTGCGAGTAATTATCCTGGTTTCCCTGATTGCGATTAAAATTATGAATAATGCATACATCTGGAAAAGAAAAAAGTGCGTGAACAAATATAAATAGCAAAATTATCCCTCATTTCCCCTTTGAATACTAATTGAATTATAAATACGAAAGTATTTTGTTTGTCCGACTGTTATCTTTTCACACGCTGAACCAATTAATTTTTTTTTAAATTACACCTTTTCACTAAATGCAAAATATACATTATGAAAGTTTATATGGAATTTAAATAAGAAAAACAACTTTAAAAAATGTTCTATGTCTGTCTGCTCTGAAACGAGTGGCATGGCTAGTTATTTTTTAAAGCAAAAAGCTAAAAAATAAAGCCTTAAATGACCTTAGCATCTTTGTAGTTAACGGTGGGTGGTCAGACTGGTCTCCCTGGCTTCCTTGCCGCTGCGGCACTCAGACCAGCGGTCGGCGCCGGTCTCGAACCTGCACAGAACCGACGCCAGCCAACGGCGGAGCGCCCTGCAGGGGGCCGTCGGCGCAGAATGATGACGACTGCTTACGATGTCAGAATGGTAAGAATGAATAAACTTTTGATGAAGGGTTAAAATGGTATGAAGCGAGAATTGTAAATTGAGAAAATAAAAAGTTGACGGGTTGTTTTTTTTTGCTTGACAGAGGTATGATTGGTTTTTGAAATAGATAAAATGTTGAATTTTATATTCCTTGACGGTCGATTGAAAAATATATAGGATTGAAATACTTCTAGTTACGGAAACATTTTTTAATCTTGTGATATTTATAGACCAACTTATAATTAATGTGATTTGATTTTTACGCGACTACAGCGAAGTGTAATAGAGGGTTCTGTTTTTTAATGAAATATTAGATCTTAACTCCACCTTTTATATGAAGAAGACCTCTGATAACTTGCATTCTGTACCCTTAGCACGGGTTTTTCACCGATTTCGTAATCTGTACTCGTTAGCGTCACCGCTGAATATCTATACTATTGAATAGAATATTAATTTTGTGGGTGACGCTAGCGAGTATAGATTCCGAAAAAATATTGTATGTACAGATCTAGCCCAGTATGATAGTAGAATATAACTTACATGAAATTATGGCCTACTATGACCTGCTTTTTTTAATTAATACATTAAAAAATTCAACCAATAAGTTATTATCAAAAATACAATAAGGCCCACAAATAATACCGTTCCTGAACCCTAAAACCCGCTCTCCTGACATCAGGTAAACTATAAATACATTGATTAACTTCCCATCGGACTGTTAGTGTATATCGTTTCCCAGAACAGTAGGCAACAGGAAGCGCCATTCCATTGTTATCGACACTCAAGGGAATGCGAGTGTTGCGAAATCTGATTAGCGCTCTCAGATTGTGTCAATGGATTGATCAGTATCCAGTGCAGATACTATCGACTTTATTTGTAAATGCACTTCTAGTTCAATGGTATTCTTTGTTATTACGCCAGCTGCCATATTCTGTAATCTGAGCGACGAACTCGATGGGGAATGTCAGTTCCAAACTAGGAATTTGAACTTTATCGTTTATGTATACGTATAAATTTTCGATAAATGAAATTGACAGTCGACGTCGAGTACGCAGCAGGTGTTACTTCAATTCCCACGTCTTGTACTCGTATCAATTTACTTGCAGAGGTACTCATTGTAGGACACTATTTGTAATCGTTTTCGAGGGTAGCTTTTGTGATGGAAACAGCTGATAATGGGCTTAAAATTGAGTTGCAACAAAATTATTATAAGCTAGTACTGGAATTTGCCAAAGTGTTTCTCAGGATTAAAGATAAAGGCGCTACATTATTAATCGTTCAAATTCGATTGCACGCGTAACGCAGCGCTTACGATAGCGGCGCAGTGTTGCGCACGCAATGGAACTTGTGCTTTAGCCGTAGCGTAACATCGTACTCGGGCTTGCCCAGCCGGGGTCATTGAAAGTATTCTAACATTTAGTTTGCGCATCGCGACGCTCGCTGGCAGTTCCACGAGATAAAATGTCACCTTAACGTAAATTCTTCACGCCTTCACTGAATTGTTGGCCTGTATTGCGATTATGATTAGTATCAAAAATTTTTAATTATTTGTCGATTTTAAATTTAGAATCGGCATGACACGCATATGCTCGTAGATACGCGCGTCTGCGTGAGTAGTCATTTCAAACGATTTGTTCCCAAATTCTGTGCTGCTTGTGGTAAGATTCTGTAGTTATAAGGCAGTAGTATAAGTATCCTAAATATGTATGACACTCAGCTGGCTCTTGGTCACCATGGAGTTCCTGGTCTTCCTGCACTGGGGATTGCGTCAGGGTGCGCAGAAGACAGTGTTCGGGAACTGCTTGCTCAGGATCTACTCTGCAGCACGCCGCTTGCTTAGATGGTCTCTGTGCTACTGGATTACGTGAGTTTTTCAAATTATTGAGCTAAGTTAAGGTTTTGTTTCGAAAGGCTCGTCTCCATCAGCGTGACTACATTGTAAATGATGCACTTGCCTTTACTGGGGGCCTACTCGCTTTGTCTGAAAAACGAAGCTGTAGCCGATAGTTCGCAAAGATCCTTACACGGTTCTTATTCGTTCTAAAATTACGCCCAAACGTGGTCTGATAGAAAATTATTTGTTTTTTTATATTCTAACATTACTTTAATTTAATTATTAAACAAACAAAATTTTTAGTGTCCTCAGTACCAACATTATGACGTATATTTACCAGTGTGTACGTTACGCAAAAATTTACAAGTTGAAAAAACTTAACCAATGAGCGATGTAGTTGACATGTTGCGTTTTGTGGGTGAAAGATTTAACAGTATGTAGATGTTAAATACACCTTAAGCCTTCAAAAATAAGCTACATTTTCGATCCTTCCCAGCAACTGTGTAAAAAAATATTGTCGTATTTAGGGTTATACAACAACAGCACAACTCTCTACGTTGGCGTTGGCATCACAGTGGCCATGCTTGCGGCTGGGGCAGCCATACTATATGTCTGGTGTAAATACAAGTCTACCAGGCCTGGATATACAGCAGCCAGAATGGGTATGTTATTATTGATATTGTATGACATGAAAATGATTTGTTCATTCAAATTAGAGTCTAATAATATAGGTGCCATCACAAGTTTTAAGAGCAGGCCTTGAATGCGCAGTAGTGCTATTTTCGCTGAGCTCTCAGACTCGTGGCATCTGTAAAGCACTTATGGGCGTCAAAAAAAGTAACATCAGTTCGGATATCCTTTTGCGAAAACCTGGCAAGAAACTCAGCTAGGAATCTTTTAATTTCATCAAAATAAAATAATAGTTTGAGGGTGAGCTCAAAAGTAAATAAATGGCTTGAAAAGCTCGACGAATTATATGGAGAGTTTTGTAATAATTGAGTGGACTTTTCGCTCTATGAAGAAATGGTGATAAGTATTATCATAAATTATACCTTAGGTAGCAAAACAATTTATATTTATTCACTTGCTTCACGGTAGTTATGGAATTACAGCATACGGTTCTTTGATGTCTTTCAAGTTTCGCCGCGTTAAATTTACAACGATAATTTTGTTGTAACTCGTGTACGTTCCCGTCTTTTTGTTTGTCGAATAATTTAGATTTTGCCCTTTTTTATAACTTGTTCTGGTAACGAGATTGAAAGATTAACAAAACAAGTATTGGCAATGTGTCTGAGAGATAGATGTTTACTGGAAGGGTGGAAGACTGACGATTTGACAAAATAATCAAGGTTACTCGAAAATAAATGTTTTTGTAAGTTATACGAATCATGAAGGTAATAATAAATATATCTATCGTCAAGAGCCGTGGTGGCTTCGGGGTTAAAGCAGTCGCGTGCTACGCAAGCGACGCAAGTTCGAATCCCAGCGGGGCCTGTAACAATGAGTTTTTCTAAAAAAAAACTTATGTACAGTGATTTCACACCACGTGCTTTACGGTGAAGGAAAACATCGTGAGGAAACCTGCATATTTCTGAGAAGTAATTCAAAGACGTATGTATAGTGCCTGAGACAGCGATAGACTCACCATCTGTCACGTTGGCACTTAAACAAATTCGGTGAAAAGTGTTGTCTCTGTCTACCCCTTCGGGAAATACAGGCGTGAGCATATGTATCTATCGTCATCTGTGGCGATGTCAAGTTTTATAACTATGAGTAACACAGTATCCCTATCACGAGTTTGCCACCGTTATCGTAATCTATACTCGCTAGCGTCTCCGCCGAATATTAGTATGAGAAATTGTGCAGTGACTCCCAGCGGTGACGTGACGAACTAAAATATTTCATCCAAATATTGTGAATGACGTTGGTGAGTATAGATTACGAAAACAGTGACAAACCCGTGATAGGGGTATAGTACCCGACTTTGATGACGCTAGCGAGTATAGAATACAAAAACTAACTTCTAATCTCTACTTTCTAGCGTCACCAACAATATTTGTGTGACATATTTTAGTTTACTATTAGAACTGAATTTTGCCCCTCAGGCCAAAGACAAGGCTCATAATTTCGATGAATATTTGCATTCACGCCAAACACTAATCGTTGTAAACTAATTTGTTCATATCTATTAACATAATTATTAGACTTTGGTACTTTAAGTTAATAGTTTTTGTGAACAAACTGCTCACTGTGATCCCCAATTATATTAACGGTTTTAGCATCTTATAACGTTAACGATAAAGAGCGCGTATTTTCCTCATGTCTAAGGGAACGTAAAACTTTCTACGCATTCGATATATTCACCGTTAAAACATAGGAAATAATTATTTTGGGGCACAGTAGCTAATTTGGTAAAATTGTAACCAGCTGGTAATCACGTAGGTATTCCCAAATCTCACCCGGGTCGGGACAAGAGCTCCGCTGGTCCTGATCTGACGAGAGCTTGCAACGAGTATTGGATGCAAGGAGCTGATAATCACTACGACATGCCGCACGTTAGGGACAGGTAAATATTCAAACACAACTCCGGAGGAAATCGGAGTCGTCAAGATGAAACTTAATTCTTCTTCAAGATTATGAAGTATGTATGAGTATGCTGAGTGGAATCTAATATATGAATTTAAAATCATCTTCAACCAAAATAATTGAAATGTAGTATAAATGCCAACTTGGATGGCGATTTGTGTGATGTCACCCTAAATCCAATATGGCGGAACATCCCAGACGGCAGGCAGGTATATGAAAAAAATAAAGCAATAGCTAATGTAATTTGGTGTTGTCCACGTAAATATTTATTACCAATGAGTTTTTTTATGTGCAGTATGTATTAAATTATGTGCAGTTATTTCACACCACGTGCTATACGGTGAAGGAAAACATTGTGAGGAAACCTGCTTAAATCTGAGAATTAACTAAAGACGGCGATAAACTCACCATCTTAATCATATTCGGTGAAAAGTGATTGTTGTTATTACAACACCTCTTCCTACCCCTTCGGGGAATACAGGTCTGAGCATTTATCTGTATGTATGTGTTGTAAGTTGAGTTTCTTGTTCTCTTGTAGTTATTCTTCTCCGTTCGGCAACAGGAGTAGGCAGCAGTCGTCGGTAGGCAGCAACCATTATGAGATGAAGCCATACAGTCCTTCAGGGGAATCTATTTCCAGTTGTTACACCAACTGTAAGTTCAAATAAATTTGTTCACCGAAGAGTATATTTTGTAAAACATTTAAGGGATGTTATGAAATTTTAAGTAATTTGTCATTACTTGTACCAAAATATTTTAAAAATCGTATACTTTTTTGCTCCAACCACAGCACGCACAATGACGTCACGTTCAAGCGAATGCTCATCATCACAGCTGGCAGAGTTGGTGACGTCATCACCAACATCGGTGTCTAAAGTGGACGTCGCCGTCACCTTACCCCAAGGATCAATGGACACTAGTTATAGGGATAAAATATGTTTGACTATCGTCAAGTAAATGAAAAAAAAAATTTTTTTCTTTTTTTTTTTAATATTTTGTTTTTTTAATGTACCTCAGTTCATATTGTGAAATTAATATATGCTGAAAGAGCTCGTATTTCAGTTTGCATCAAAGTATTTTATTTAAGGTTTTTTGAAAGTACATTTGTAGGTATCGACGATGGAAAAGCATTAGGTTATGATTTTGCCGTTGAATAATTTTTATTTATTTCACTGTCTGACGATCCAACGAAAAAAAAGTGCATACTATATACTAGCTGGTAATAATACACAAGCGATATAGTCAACGTTGTATCTCTACTTGGTGTACTGAGTGTCTAGTGCGAATTTTCTTAAATCGCTTTTTTTTATGGGCTCACAATAGTGTCATATTTAGGTCGACAGACGGCGCTGTTTCGATCCTATACAAATCTGCGTTTACGTCGACGCGGTGACTTGTGACGCCGGCAGTGAAAAACTCGCACTAGGCCCTCTGTAGTAAACTCACACATAGGCTTGCACCGACGCGACGGACATGCTCCGACAGAGTACGAACTATGGCTCGTGAGTACGCGAGGGGCGAGTAACCTATGTGCATCCCTTTCTAATTCTGATGAAATTGAAATTGAATTGATGAAATAACAGTGCTAAATTAAAATCACAGCAAATCCGAAGACCGATACATAGATGTTGTGTTACTGCCTAATTTAAGTTTTAAGGTCATGTTATAAGCCTTCTTTTGTATGTAGTGGACTACTGTTATAAATATGTACTTGTAAATAATAAATAATGTATTTAATCTGTGATATTTTATTAAAAAACGTAAACTTTTCACATTGTTTCATTTAATTTATTTCTAAAAAGATATCAATGTAGTCTCCTATAATAGCAAAAATGGTAAAATATAACTTAATTTGAGAGAGCCGTGGTGGCTTCGGGGCTTGAGCAGTCGCCTGCTACGCAAGCAACGCAAGTTCGAATCCCAGCGGGGCCTGTACCAATGAGTTTTTCGAAGGAAAACATCGTGAGGAAACCTGCATATGTCTGAGAAGTAATTAAAAGACGTACGTATAAGTGCCTCAGACGGCGATGGACTCACCCTCTATCTCGTTGGCACTTAATCATATACGGTGAAATGTGGGTGTGGTTTTTACACCTGCTTACCCCTCTGGGATGGTGTGAGCATATTTCTCCTATTTTATAAAATTTAAATTTCTATTACACTTAAACGTCTGGTTGATCTCTGGTGACCATGTTCTTATTTCGGTCAGAGGATCAGTTTATCAATCTAGCGAGGTAACGTAGACACTAATTCAAATTCTATGTTTTATTTATAATATTAAAATTAATGCTTAATTGTTATTAAGAGGAGACCGGGGCTTCAATTAACAGAGGTATGTATTAACAAGTGAATTTGTAAGAAACTATAAGCAGCAGATCTCTGGCGATTGCTGGAATTAGTTCCCGAAACAGATCTGTACAGTTTTTGGAAGAAAGTACCTATTTTATATCAAATTAAAACTAGCTATATGGTTATTGAATAGTTTGAGCATCATATGACACATAAAACATATCAAAAATTTTACGCAATTTTAAATTACATCTGAAAATATAAATTTGGTTACGTCGCGCCCCGGTCTCCCCTACTAGATGACATTTTACTGTAATGTAAAAAAAAATGGCACACTAAGTATATTTTAGCTCTGCCATAACTAGTATGGTAATCCATGACGCGCCTTAATTTAAGAAATTGAGAGTTCATTCGTATATAAACCTCTTCATATTAAAAGTTAAGTGCTACGATGGTTAATGTAACCAAGTGATCTTAATACCGGGGATCTATCAATCCTCTTTTTAGACACAGGGACCACCCATAGTAAGTACCCACCAAATTACTTGAACCCTTTTAGAAACGATAAGTCTGATCAAGCATTCCTACGCATTTATACGGCACGATATTCTCCGTGTCACGATACGACAATTATAGCACCGAGAGTCGTGGTTGCCATATCCATAACGGCTTAAATAGTCACAAGAGACAAAAGTTCAAATCTCACCGAACCGTATTAATGAGATGTTTAATAAATTGAGTGTAGTGATATCACACCACGAGTTTTGAAAATTCAGTTTCGGCCTTGATAAGGCACTTATGAACGTCGAACACTGACCACCGGTTCGGAAACTAGCCTTGTGAGAAGAACCGGCAAGAAACTCAGCTGGCATTATGTACATTTCATTACACAGTAATTATAAATTGTATCAGCAAGTTAATGTAGTCATCAAGAAGAAAATATTATGCGGAAATCTAAATACGCCTTAAAAATAGCAACGTAGTCATAGCGACTGCGACGGCGATGAGCTCCATAATATATCACAATGGTAGGTGCAAATGACGAAAATATTTACAATTTTTAAAAATAATTAAAAACTAATTACAAGTAGAAAACTTGGCCCAAATCGGTGTCTCTCGGGATCGTGCCAAGAAGGCTGGCAGCATTGCCACGTTGAATAGCAATGCTGATTCTCTGAGCGAGAAAAGCCCCAGCCCGCATGTCACGAGAAGCTTCTACCAGACGACGTGCAACCTCTTTGAAAAGTTGATGAGCATCTGGACCCCAAGGCCCCAGAGTTTCAACCGCAAACGCCTAAAATATGTATCCTTGACCAATGCAAGCATATTTCCGGCGCTTGAGGCACGCCTGCTGAATAGCAGCAGCACCGGCCGCCACAGCAGTGCCGGGGAGATGGGACGGATCCAGCGTCGACACACGTGGCATCCCACCATCCCCACCCGAAAATATTTAATTTTAAAGAACATAAATCGGATGGTAATCGTATCGTAAAGACAAAATCCGCGTGTCATGTAACAAATCAAAGCGTTATTTTTGTCGAGCCATTAGTCAAACCGTGTGAGCAAAACAAAAGTTCAGAGCGCCTTTGGGACAGCACATTTGTCAGTTAAACTCCTCTAATTGGGACTGTTTAAGTATCGTTGGGGATAATAAAAATGTACGTATGCTCACGCCTGTATTCCCCGAAGGGGTAGGCAGAGGTGTTGTAATCACAACACCCACTTTTCACACAAGATGATTAAGTGCCAACGTGACAGATGGTGAGTCCATCATCGTTTCACAACATGGTCTCTTAGGTGCAAATCATATTATGATTCACGAATGATTACAATAATTGCAGATGTTAGTTAGAACTTTTATGATGCAATTTGTCACAAAAGCAATTCATATTGTCCCCTTTTTAGGTATCTTCATAGGAAAGTATGAAACAGGTGAATTACGAAATATTAATCATTCGATGAATTGCACCTACGTGATAATTTTGTCATTTCGATGATGAATGATATTCGGATCACATTAAGTCTCTCCCAAAGTGACCTTTTTAGTTACTGATATTTAAAGTTTTGTAAAATATCTAGCCTATTATCTGCCTTATAAATAATTGCATTGCTTACCTTTCCATCTCCATGAAGCACTACACTATTGTGGTTTCTAACATGCGCAGTTACCCTCACTATGTTCGCTGCCTCATAGCTCGTGGTTGCACTTATAGGTAGCGTCATTTGAGTGCATCTATAAGGTAAGAGTCCCAAGTCGGACTATTCTAAAATTGAAACAGGAGATCATGCTATGCCCTAACACTTTATGTTCGTTGGTTTGGATGTTGCGAATCATCTCTAGAACAGTTCTATTCCAAAATATGATTCATTACATGGAGTAAATTTTTCCCAGAGTTTTGTTCGGGCAGACCTGCTCAGTGATTGAATGTTCCAGATACGCTTCTACAATTTTATTGTACCTACCTTAATAATATTAGAGAAGCTCGTGTCACAGTTGCTATTGCGCATATCATTCGATCAGCGAAGTTAAGCAACCCTAACCCTAGCCAGTAATTGAATGGGTGACCGCCTAGTTCCCTCCGTGCCTCTGAGAGCACGTTAAGCCGTCGATCCCGGTTGCCAATTTATCATCTTTGGCAATCGTTACAGGTCAGTCGGAGGCCTAAAATAGTCTGACAACTGGTAGAACCCAGATCACAGATTTTCCTCATAAAAGGGGTTGCGAAGTTCAAATGGCAGTCGCTTCGTATAAAAATCAGTTGATCAGCCACATCGGGTTGAAGCAAGTGCCGACCCCTACAATGTATGGGATAAGGCCAAGGAGTTGATGACCTTAATAATATGAGAGGTTACTTTTTTAAGTCTACAAATCCTTTTAAGTATTTATAAAGACTAGTCAAATAGTTATAAGCAATAAGCATGTTTGGGATACAAAAATAGTTCTCATAGTGTTTGAGTCATCTCGATAATGGCTTGTTTTGACATGGATTACTCATGTTTTCTAAGGAATCGTAGGCAAATCGTACAGGAATGAGGTCAGTGACTCATTCTATGGTGACACATTCGAATGTATGCTGGGGTACCCTCACTCTCAAAGGAGAAAACGTTCTTGTTCTTAAAATAGACTTTTAGAAAATATTTTAATTCGATTAAACTTTTTACAAAGTACTTTCAAATCATCAGAATGATTATACATGCTACCGTCAGGTTCGAAAGGTTGCTTTTAATGAAAGAAAAAAAAAGGTTAGAAAAACCTGGCAAGAAACTCAGTAATTACTCTTTTCAAAAATATCATTTCAGCAGCATCTGTTCTCAAGTATAACACGAATGCCTGCCATTGGCCTCCAAAAATAGGTCTATATCACTTACTGGTTGTAAAGCTTATATGAATTCTGTGGCAGTATTGAGAGTAACCATTTCCCACCATAACTAGTTAGTTGACAACATTACGTATACGGCAGCATTCGCAGAACAATAACCCTATACGAGTAATCAATCAATTAACCAATTATACGGAACTGAACAATGGCCTGTCTGTCTGATGAGCGGTCCGTATTGATTGGGTGACGTAATAGGAACGTTTATTATTGACTAGTGGCATCTCAATACACAAATCTAGACCACTACATACTATACGACAGTACCCCTATCACGAGTTTGCCACCGTTTTCGTACGCTAACGTCACTCGCAGTATTTGTATGAGATATTTTAGTTCTTCACGTCACCGCTGGGAGTCCCTGCACTACCTAATATATAAAATTCTCGTGTCACAGTTTTCGTTGCCATACTCCTCCTAAAAGGGCTGGAACGATTTGTATGAAATTTTGTGTGCAGATCGGGTAGGTTAACTCGTCATTGAATTACTTCTCAGAAATATGCAGGTTTCCTCACGATGTTTTCCTTCACCGAAAGCACGTGGTGTGAAATCACTGTACATAAGTTTTTTAGAAAAATTCATTGGTACAGGCCCCGCTGGGATTCGAACTTGCGTCGCTTGCGTAGCAGACGACTGCTCAAACCTCAAGGCCACCACGGCCAACATCTATTTTTCATCCCCCTAAATGTTAGGCGTAGTCCACCCCAAAAAAAAAAATTGCAATACAACGTATGCCGGGCACAGCTAGTTTCTCATACAAATGTCCGGTGAAGACGCTAGCTAGATAGATAACGAAAACGGTGGTAAACCCGTGATACACAGATAAATAAAATTGAAGTGTCTGTTTGTAATTCAAAAAAAAATACTAAAATACCTACATATAACTACATACACGGTACTGAAAAAGAAAAACCATATTTTTATCTTTTTCTCCGTCTGTCTGTCAGTTTGTTCCGGCTAATCTCCAAAACGGCTGGACCGATGGCTAATGTTACAAGGAGTAACTTAGGCTACTATTAATAAAAAAATATTAGGGTTCCGCGGATAACGCACGGGCCCATAAAATTTAGTCTACGCGGGTGAAACCGCAGGGCACAGTTAGTTCCTAATAAGAACGTTTCGATTTTCTGGCAGTTCTTTTGAGTTTTCCTAATGTTGGATTCAAATCGATGATGATAATATTGTAGTCAATAATATGAAGCTAGTTAGGATACCTCTCTACCAGAAGAATGCTTGTAGATAAATAAGATTAGAAATAAAAGAACTGCGGTGGCCTTGGCGTTTGAGCAGTCGCCCGCTATACAGGCGATGCAAGTTCGAATTCTGCTTTCGAATGCTACGATTCAGGTTCCCGTGCTATTCAACGTGGCAATGCTGCCAGCCTTCTTGGTACGATCCCGAGAGACACCGATTTGGGCCAGATTTTCTACTTGTAGCTACTTGTTATTAGTACTGTTCTTTGTATATTATTAAAATAATCATTAAAAAAAGAAAAAGCTGCCCGTGTATTTTGAAATAAATAAATATGCTCACGCCATCCCAGAAAGGTCCCCGGAGGGATAAGCAGAGGAGTTGTAACAACAGCACCCACATTTCACCGACTATGATCAAGTGCCAACGTGACAGAGGGTGAGTTCATCGCTGTCTCAGGCACTATACAGACGTCTTTGAATTACTTCTCAGACATAACTGCGTATGTTTCTCACGATGTTTTCCTTCATCGTTAAGCACGTGGTGTAAAATAACTGCATATAAGTTTTGAGAAAAACTCATTGGTACAGGCCCCGCGATTCGAACTTGCGTCGCTTGCGTAGCAGGCAACTTCTCAAACCTCAAGGCCACCACAGCTCTTATTTACCCAAATCAGTTTTATTTAGAAGCCTTAGAAATACCTAGCGGTATTCTGTGGTAGCTGATATGCTAGCCTTCAAGGCGTTATATGCTTTGCTTCACGTCTGGTCTTATTATGGTGAGTATGTATGTAATAAGCTAATGGTATTTGACAAGTGCATACACAGACATAATGTCTATTTGTCCAACACAATGCTACCTGCATATTCATTAAGTTAATTGTTCTCCCAGATAGATCTATTACCGGAATTAGTAATCAGAGCTTTGTCTTTGTTGATGTGAATTTAACGACGATATTTTGAAGGTAGAATTTTCGAGGAAGGTTTTTTTTAAGTGTCTTTAAGGAACTGTTTTTTTTCTTAAAGACACCCAGTATATCAACCATAATGCTATCAAAAAGTTTTCCTCAGAATATTATAATAATTATATTACAGGTGCCATCACAAGTTTTGAGCGCTGACCTTAAAATGATCTTAATATTTTTTTGGTTATAATATAAAATACATACGCAGTTCCCACACAATTTTTGCCAAGCGAAAGGTACGATATCATTTATTATTTCCCGAACTAACATCTCACAGTAAATCAGAAAATGTATGTATGGTAAACGTTACCTCTTAATGCATAACAGCAAAAAAAGGCTCCGATGCTGCACAGCCATTGCAAATTAAACTTTTTTTGTAATAAGCGTACGGTTCAATATTGCATGTTTGTGGGGATTAGCTAGGTCTCCGTTATGCGGTGTTATAGTGCAGAATGCACCGGAGATGTTCAATCGCAGTGGATTCAACGTGCCGACTGCGAGTCTCGAACTTCGTGCCGCTAAAATGCTGCGACATATTCAGTCGAGTTCTATATCAAGTTTGAATTTAGGCGAATATTAAAATAATATTAGTATTTCCGAACTATTTTAAAATACTTAAAAAAAAAAACTAAATGCTTATTATCCAAGTATTATAGACTAACAGACAGAACTCTGACTGACTGAAAGGGTGTGAATGTGAATGTGTTACTTGTCTGGTAAATCGCTATCTATCTGATACAAAAACAAGTATTGGATATTCCTTTAGTGAATTATTATTTGATACAATTACTCATTCCACAATATTTAAATCAGGTAGACTCTTCAACTTTATACTTATATATCAAAAACATACATACATATGCTCACGCCTGTATTCCCCGAAGGGGTAGGCAGAGGTGTTGTAATCACAACACCCACTTTTCACCGAAGATGATTAAGTGCCAACGTAACAGATGGTGAGTCCATCGCCGTCTCAGACACTTTACATACTTCATTGAATTACTTCTCAGAAATATGCAGGTTTCCTCACGATGTTTTCCTTTACTGTAAAGCACGTGGTGTGAAATGACTGTACATAAGTTTTTTAGAAATACTCATTGTTACAGGCCTCGCTGGGATTCGAGCTTGCGTCGCTTATAATAATTGAAGTTGTTAAAAATACCATCCCATCTTGTCAAATATTGCATACATGTCACCTGTCAAATAATGTAGAAAAGCGCAATTTTAGTCGTATGTCGAGTACGTCCTCCTCAGACATCCGGCGTTAGCTTCCGAGACGGAGAGAATGCATGGACAGCCTGGTGCGGTGCCAGATATTACCAACGGATTGTTTGTGCAAGCATTATGGCCATACTTGACCAGGGTATGGTGACAATTTATGAAATTACTGAGATTCTGATTCAATTATTAATTAGCTATGCACCAGCTTACATATCAGAACGAAAGGGGCTCAACGCCAAATTTTGCTAAAACGAATTAAGATTATAGATATACCTAAAAATTTATGTTCCACCTGAAGTTTTTAAAAAATCTGTATTTTTTTATCGCCAAAACACAACCTAGACTTTCTATAATAGTATATAAAAAGTCTCATTGTACTCAGAAGGAGTAAAATTATTACTGTCAATATGAATCCAAATTCCAAACATTTCATAGATCGGCATCTATGATAAACATTTGATTGAGCCTGTTCTGAGGGTGCGATATATAATAACTAATATTCTTATGAAGGGGAAATATTTGTATTATTTGTTTGTAATAAAGAAAGTTACATATTATCGATCCGATTTAAAAAAAAATCATTGCAACAATGCTACACTATTACTGAGTAACATAGGCTGTAAGTAATCGTCCTATGCGAGTAAACCCACGAGGTAAAGCTTGTTTAAAATAAGTCAACATATATTTTTTTAATTTATGTTGTTGATAATGACAATAATAATGTAAAATATTCTACTTTTAAATATATGCATCGGAATTGCTTCGTTAATTAATTAATAAATTTCTTTACTATTATAGACTGGCTGTGCCCCGCGATTTCACCTGTGTAAAAGGTAGCCTAATTTACTCGTTCTAACATCAGCTATCTGTCAGTCAGAAATTCTAGCTAAAGTAGATCAGATATCATATATTAGCCGGAACAAACAGACAGCAGGAGAACAATTTCTAAATTATTTTTCGTAAGCTTTAGGTGATATAGAATTACAAACAGTCACCTTAATTTTATTTATCTGTATAAATTCTACTTAACAGGGTAGATGCCCAGTCACCTATGAAACTAATAATCTATCAATTCCATCGTTACAGGATGGACATTGAATAGACCTCAGCAATTATTCACGAAACAATTCGATAATCGATTAAACCATATCTCGGTTAGGCGTCAGGGGATCGGTGGCGTGTAGAGGTGTAAAAGTAACGAAAAAAAACGTACCCGTATGTATTCGTTACTATACATTCAGTACTCGTTACTATCGTATCGTTACTCGTTACTCGTAATACCTCATAACATGCTATGATGCCATGATGCTAAAGAAACAACGAAAAAAAAAACCTTTAATCGACTCGTATTGCGTACGCGTACAGTATACAAACCCGGCGCGGCTTACAGTGAAATCATTTCAACATTTTATGAAAACACTTATATACTTTTATACACGCGTCAACGCAGCGTTACATACATTACGTCATTGAAACAGCGTGTGTAACCATGATACGAAACATGCGAGTAACGAAAAGTATTCGTGAGTAACGTTTCGGTACTCGGTACTAGATGGCGTACCCGTTACTCAGTAACGAATACATACGGTTTGCTACAGCTCTAGTGGCGTGGTCTTGCGATTGTATCGAGACGATTACATTCCATTACTATCGCGTATCGAATGTATTATGTAGAGCTGTATAAGCGTATTTGCTTATTGCTTGCTTCCATTAAATATTCCTCGCCGATTATTATACAAGGCTGCATTATTAAATAGACTTACTAGCTTGCTCTGCGGTGATTTAATGTAATTCCCCGGGATCCCTAATTGTTTTTTTTTTTAAATAAAAGTATCGCTATCTGCGAAAATCGGTCCAACCGTTTCGGTAATTAGCCGGAACAAAAAGACAGAAAAATAAAAATAATAGTTTTTATATATAAGATCCGTGTATACTTTCATATTCATTTAGTGAAAAGCTGTTATTTTGGAATTACAAACAGACACTTCCATTTTATTTATCTATATTTATTTATATGTATAGATGTATATAATAGTTCAACATATTTGGCACGTAACATGGGTAGGTGGTTCTAGTTAGTTTAAAAATGTATAAAAAATATTTAAACAATTTTAATGAAATTCTAAAAACTACAAATTGTACTCAAGAATAAATAGTAAGTATAAAAATGTTTAGGGGTTCAGTTCGAACCAATGAGTTTTTCTACAAGCTGAGGTGTTGTAACAACAACACCCACATTTCAGCGAAGATGATTTGAGGGTGAGTCCATGACTCAGGCACTATTCATACGTCTTTGAATTACTTCTCAGACATATGTAGGTATCATCACGATGTTTTCCTTCACCGTAAAGCAAGTAGTTTGTAATTACTGCAAATATTTTTTTAGAAGGACCCAATGGTAAAAGCCCCTCAGGGATTCGAACTTGCGTCGCTTGAGCAGGCGACTGCTACCACGGTTCATAAAAACAATTCATAGAACAAATTCTCATTGTTAAAGCAATCATGAACTAATAAACACGTGCTCATTACTGACTCCGAATTCAACACCCAACAGACCGTGCTAACACTTGATATCGGCGCGAGTTTCAATTCGGCGTCCATGCCATATGCATAATTCGTCATATCAATAGCGCTTAATGACCTGCAGCTCGTTAATTAGACGTCATTTCATGCATCTAAACCCTGCAGCGTCGAATATGGTGGTTGTACAGTGCATGCTACTTTTATTTCTATTCAATGCTAGCGTGGAATAGTTACTTTGGGCTAACGATAACTTTGACCTGTGATGGATATAACCTTAGCGTGATGATATGATATAGCCTTCCTCGACAATTGGGCTAAATAACACTATTGAAAGACTTTTCATAGATTGTTTTATCAAAGATGGCAAACAGGCTCTTTGAAAGTTCCTTCAACTTAAATTTCAACATAGGGTTGACAGTAAAAAGTTTATTATCTAAAATAAAATAAATTCGACATCACTCCTTATAGCACCAGCTCTCGAACAGTTAACGTTACGTTAAAATCGGATGAAGATACAGATAGGCTAACAATATTTTTAAGTCAAGTCAAGTCAAAAATATCTTTATTGGATTAGACTTTTTACACAGTACTTTCAAATAGTCCGAATAACATAATTATACATGCTACCACCAGGTTCGGAAGGTTGATTTACTGAGAAGAACCTGGCAAGAAACTCAGTAATTACTCTTTACAAAAATATTATACAATTTTAAGAATACAAAATAAATAATTTAAGAAACGTAAACTCATGGATACAGGCTCCAATGATAACTAAAAATCTAGCAGATCTACATATAACTAAATTGACAACAAACGGATACTTTTGTATATGTTAGATATGTATTCTCGTACGTATAAAAAAGTGTGAAACTGCATGCACACGATATCACCCATATCTGTACGAAAACATTTCAGTTGGAACCGTCACGAGGGCTGAGTGAATTGTTTGGAGTTGGCTACTGACGTAATTTGGTCGCATCATGTTTGCAAGCTGAATTGCATTGTGATGAAGGCACCCTTATTATCAATTGATAAATAAGCAGTGTTGAGTTAGAAAACAGCGTGTGCAATAGAGTTGAATTTGCAATGGTTCAAAAGAATTTTTCCTAACACGATTAAATGCGTAATAGCAAACGTAACCTAAGTTTTTCTAGTTTTGAAAATATAATATGTAAATATCGGACAGCTGGCATATCCCAGATTACCGATTTTCTTCGTTAAAGGGGTTGCGAAGGTCAGATGGCAGTCGCTTCGTATAAAAATCAGGTGATCAGCCACATCGGGTTGAATCAAGTGCCGACCCCAACAATGTATGCGATAAGACCAGGCCGATGTTCTAGTGATTGCAAGGACTATTGCGCAGCACAAGGTTCTGAGATCAATCTCCGGGTAGGGTAAGTTGAATTATTACATTGGACTTAAATATAACTGGCGAAATGTAGGTAGGGAAGCTAATCTTACGATAAATAGTCAAAAAAAACATTGGTGGTAATATCCCGTGCTCTATTAACGGTTAAGAAATACTTACTGGAATTATTCCTTACTTTGAACCACAACTTAAAATAGAAATTAACTCAACTTAAGCTAGTGAGTCAATAAAAGAGTAGTGATCATAAATAATGTCGTACGACCACTGTCGGATGACTCGACTGGCATTTACGGGCCTATAAACTGTTTATGGCAATTTCGGCGGAGAAATACACAATACTCCAGAATGACATGTCCACTCAGTTATGGAATTTTAATGGGTTATTTTGCCATTAATATTATGATGTTCTAAAAATAGGTAGTGCAAATTATGAAAATGTTATGGTGAATTTTTTTTTATTAGGTTTATCTTAAAGTGAGGGAGGCAATATTATCCAAAATCCTAAATTTGTCGTATCAAGTTGCGCAGACGTAACTGTTGATGCTGACGAATCGAACATAACATATTCTAACACCGTCCGAATTGACACATTGCACCCCAAGAAAATATTTATGAATTTGTTTTTTAAGTTGTTTTCAAAGCTCGGCAAGTTCGAATTTATAACTAAGGCAGTAATTATTTTACCAGTTCTGAATACAACGTATTTTTTTTTTAAATATAAGTGTGAATCTCTGGGACCTTGGGGTCCAGATGCTCATCAACTTTTCAAAGAGGTTGCACGTCGTCTGGTAGAAGCTTCTCGTGACAAGCGGGCTGGGGCTTTTCTCGCTCAGAGAATCAGCATTGCTATTCAACGTGGCAATGCTGCCAGCCTTCTTGGCACGATCCCGAGAGACACCGATTTGGGCCAAGTTTTCTACTTGTAATTAGTTTTTAGTTACCTATTTATTATTAATATAATTAATTTTAATATAAGTGTTAATAAAAATAATTTTTCAATTTTTTTAACTACGCGTATTCATTTTGCGAAAATAATGATGTAATAAGACATACTTATTTTCTCAAAATTTTAGTTGAGCCGCTATCGTTATGAGCGTGCGATATTTTCATATTAATTATTTTTACATTGACGATTAAAACAATAATAAAATTTGTTTTGCTATCTGAATATCAGATATAAAACTTCCAACGATACCATAATGTAGAATTCTGTCCGAACAACGTCTTTCGTAAAGCTTTTATTTTAATCTTTTATTAAAGTAAAGCTGTCAGTGACTAAAAAGTTAGGAATGTTAAAAAAAATGTTAGGAAGACTGCTAGGAACAGGGGATTGATTGATTGATTTCAACTCAGAATGTGTCTGTTCAAAACCGCTGGGCGCAACGAGTACGCAATATAAACAAATCCCCACGTCTATGAAATTAAAGAATTAGAGTCACCACACCATTCAAATATATCAAAGCTCGAAACCCAGTAATTACACTCCATGAGGCCACAGACATAAAATCTTGAATCCATTGCAATCATGTATATTCTAATGTATGAAAGGCCTTTAATCAGTCTCATAAAATAAAAAGCTAACAGATGGACAACCGAAGAGGAGCTTAAGAAGTTAAGCAACCCTAACATTAGCCAGTAATTGGATGGGTGATCGCCCGAGTTCCCTCCGTGCCTCTGAGAGCACGTTAAGCCGTCGGTCCCGATTGCCAATTGATCATCTTTGGCAATCGTTACAGGTCAGTCGGAGGCCTAAAATAGTCTGACAGCTGGTTTAACCCAGATCGCAGATTTTCCTAGTAAAAGGGCTTGCGAAGGTCAGATGGCAGTCGCTTCGTGTAAAAATCAGGTGATCAGCCACATCGGGTTGAATCAAGTACCGACCCCAACAATGTATGGGATAAGGCCAACTGCACGAGATGAGATGGACAACTGCACGAGAGGCGCACGCAGACGCGCCCGTGGATTCCACAATTTGTATGACGAGATAATAATCAATTTTATTTACTAACGAGTTGATCGTTTAAATTTTAATTTTAATAATTGCAGAACATACAGTGGTATTTTATACAGAAAAAGAGGCAGCTATATGGCAATTAGCGCGTGATGTGAGATACTTGAACATAACTATCATTGAAGATAAGTAAAACTTATTTCTTTACATGGCCGCTACTAGGCACTGTAAACTTTCTTGTATAAATATAGTGCACGAGGTGTTTTTACAATCCCCGATATCGTAACCTTGGATACTTACCTTATTTATTTTTGTGGTTTGGGATTAGAAAGAGACAGGTATATATTTTTTGCTTTGGGTTTAAGCTGTGATTAGTTCAAGCAATTAGTTCAGTCAATGTATGGGAGCTGACATTAAGTGAAGTTTTATTTTGTATTAGTCTCCCCACGATCTAGGGACGTCTGGGGATGATTGAAATGCTTTCAAAGTCTGCTATTATGATGTAATCCTCTATTTTTCTATTGAAATATTGTGATTGCTTGGAAATCCGACCCTTGGTAGTAATTTGAAATTTATAGGAAACTTTGCATTTTGATTGTCATGCAGCAAAATATTCTTATTTTTTCTGTCGTTGAGTTGTCCAGGGGTTGGTTCATCATATAATGCAGGGTTTATATATTGAAAGTAAATTCGCCACGTACATCAAAAATAATTCCAAGTTGGCCGAGCTCTGCTCGGTTTCATTTTCTCACAAAAAGCTATACTTTTCCCACATAAAAAAAAACTTCACGTTTTCTAAAAAAAGTTAGTTAAAAAAGCAGAAAAATAAATATAGATGGAGATTTTCAATGGGGATTATTGGAACAACACGTCAAATTTGGAAGCCTCCCGTCTAAGCTATCATAACTTGACAGATTTCCTTGATATTGTAGAAATTTTTCATGGCCTGAAAATATGGTAAAAACTATATTTTCTGAAGATGAAACCTAGTTCGATCAATTATTGCCCCAAAAACTTAGCCTTAGCCTTAGCGTTAGTAACATCAGCTATCTGCTAGTGAAAGTCCCATTAAAATCGCTCCACCCTTTCAAAGATTTGTTGGACAAATAGACGGACAGAAAAAAAAATGTTTTAGAAGCCCTGTTCTAGCTACAGAGGGATATTTCGTCTTAAATTCTACAGGTTGTAATTTTTTTTTTGCTATCAGAAGGGCCGTAGACACAGATAACAGGTAGACAGATAGACAGAGAGACTCATATAATGACTACTATGTATGCACAGGTACCATACGTACACTTTGGTATTTTTTAGTAGAAAGAGCCGTGGTGGCCTTGAGGTTTGACCAGTCGCCTGCTACGCAAGCAACGCAAGTTCGCATCCCAGCGGGGCCTGCACCAATGAGTTTTTCTAAAAAACTTATGTACAGTGATTTCACACCACGTGGTTTACGGTGAAGGAAAACATCTTGAGGAAACCTGCATATTTCTGATAAGAAATTCAATGACGTATGTATGTCTGAGACTGCGATGGACTCACCATCTGTCACGTTGGCACTTAATCATCTTCGGTGAAAAGTGTGTGTTGTGATTACAACACCTCTGCCTACCCCTTCGGGGAATACAGGCGTGAGCATATGTATGTATGTAAAAAAAAAGTGGTAGTAGCTTCGCATGTGTTTTATTCGCGTCACGCCATACATACAGACAGACACTGACTCATAAAATGACTGAAAATTAAAATTAAAATTATTTATTCAGTTTAGGTTCTATTAAGGCACTTATGAATGTCGAGAATTTACCAACGGTCTACTGCGCATTTAAAGGTATCAGATAAATAAAATTCTTCTAAATAAAATTCTTCTCAATTTAAATACGAAACCAGCATGAATAAACAGCAAACAGCAAACTCAAATAAGCATTGTCAATTAGCTTTTTAACAAGGAAAATAAAAACGCAGGGAAATCTCTGTTGGTGTAAATAACATTAAGTTTTTAACCCTCCAAGGCGCGCGGTAAATAACAGGCGCCGTGGTCGCCAATAAAACACTAATTCTTCCCTAAGGACTGCTGTACAATGGAAGCCATACGAGTAGATGGCTAATAAATAGCGTGCATTTTATTATCCAATAGCTACCTGGTTTGAAATACTAATAATACATTTATTTTTCGAAACATAAAGACGACTGCCATCATCGGTTTAAGCAGAGCTTGTTAAGAATTTCTTAGCATTGACGTTTAATTTTTGTTTCAAAAATGTAACGTCAAAACTAAGAAGTAATTAAGACTGTCACTGCTATAACTGATGATTGTAGGCCCCAAGATGACAATTGAATAATAAATTAGTATTTTAAATTATAGTATTTCAAAGTCAAAGTCAAAAGTATCTTTATTCGATTAGACTTTCTACAAAGTACCTTCAAATCGGCAGAATGACATAATTACACAGGATTATACATGCTGCATGAAGGTTGCTTTAACTGAGAAGAACCTGGCAAGAAACTCAGTAATTACTATTTTCAAAAATATTATACAATTTAAAGAATACAAAATAAATAATTTAAGAAACGTAAGCTCATGGGCAATGTTCCAATGCACAAATGTCGATAAAAATTGACATAAATAAAAATCTAGTACATCTACTTAGCTTGCTACTAAATGCGTAGCTTGAGATGACCAGCCCCCACAAGCAGCACCTGTTCACAAGTATGACGTGAATGCCAGCCATTTGTAGCGGCTACTTGTCAAACCACTGCACATTAATGTCAATGTGGGTAGAGGATGATGTCAATATCAATAGGGTGGCCGTAAGGGTCGTCAAATAAATCATCCGATGTCAGTGCCTTTAATGCACTGAAATATAATTACTATACTAACTTAGAATGTAGGTCGCGCATGTAAGCGCTTGCTATGTTGAAATGTTGTGTGTGCAGTTTTATAATACAATACAAAATGTACGGCTTTGCCTGTCCAGTATTAGTTATATTTTTAACGATTTCATTGGCGTTAGATCTACGAACAAAAAATATTCAACGCACCTAAGTAGTATTTACTGCATGCAATATACCTTTTTTTCCAAAGTCATGATCATAAGGGATGATTTATTAGGGAAAACGAATACGTTAATTTCATCTTTTTCTTCTGATGGTAAGCGAACACCATAGCTCTTGATCACAGCTTGTGATGGATTGGTGCTTTATCTCGTCGACTGGACGAAACAGGAAATTAACTTTCGCCCTCTCGCGTGACAAGTTTATTAAGAATACTTTCATTACTTACTCTCGTTATTTTTCTTGTTGTTCCATTAATGTGACAAAAGACGCCGGTTTGGGAGAGCTAGATTTTTAATTAATATTGTTAGGTATTTGTTCATAATTAAATATTAAGTATGGAAGCAAGAGCAGTCACCTGCCACGCTAGGTCGTATCCCAGCGAGGCATGTACCAAAGAGTTCTAAAAGCTTAAGTGTAGTAATTTCACCCCACGTGCTTTACGGTGAAGGAAAATACTGTGAGGTAACTTGCATATATCTGAGAAGTAATTCAAAGACGTATGTATAGTGCTAAAACTGCGATGGACTCACTTTCTGGACTGAAACTAATTGATCAAAAATCAACACGTTGGCACGTAAGCATATTCGGTGAAATGTGAGTGTTGTTGTTACAACACCTCTGCTTACCTCTTTGGGGACCCTTCTGGGATAACGTGAAGATATTTTTATTTATTTAAGGACTGCTTCCTTAGCTAGTGATCGACACTACTGAGGAACGAATCCGGGATCGGGTAACGAGTTACAGGACTTTTCACACACACAGTGTTGCTAGCATATAGAGTGCAGTCGCTTACCATCAGGTGGAGTGTACGCTTGTTTGTCACTTGCGGAAAGAACCGGCTAAGTGCGAGTCGCACGAAGGGTTCGTCGTATGTTTGTCGTATGAAAGCCGCCGTAAAAATAAATATTATTCTGTTTTTGAGCATTTTGTTGTTATAGTGTCATAGTGTTATAGTAGATGTAGAGCGAAGTCCTAGTACCTAATAGGGTACCGTTTGTTACCCTTTGAACTTTGATTATATATGTCATAAAGCAACTAGGAATAATGTATTACCAGATAAATATTGTAAGTAGTCTCATGGACACTGTACTTATGTTACAATTCTTAATATTTATTAGTTTTGATCTTTGTTTGACCGGCTTGAGTTGTCATGCTCACTAAAATGCCTTTGCTTGCGGCGGCGTCTGGATGACGGGTTGTCCACTTCCCTCTGTGATGGTTGAGGAGGTCAATGGCTGGCATTCACGTCATACTTGTGAACAGTTGCTGCTTGTGAGGGCTGGTCATCTCAAGCTACGCATTTAGTTATAAGTAGATGTACTAGATTTTTAGTTATGTTAATTTTTATCGACATTTGTGCATTGCAACTTTATCCATGAACTGAGTTTCTTGCCAGGTTCTTCTCAGTAAAAGCAACCTTCCGAACCTGGCGGTAGCATCCTGTATAATTATGTCATTCTGACGATTTGAAAGTACTTTGTAAAAAGTCTAATCGAATAAAGATACTTTTGACTTTGACTTTCACACTAAAGAACGGTAGAATGGTTTAAAAACCATTAAGCACTTTCTAAACCTTTCGGTCGCACATAATTACAGTCTATAGTGGGCTCGAATGTCATTGGCCATTGCCTCTGAGTTCTTCGAAGGAGGCGTAAAATTTGATTTACGACGCGGAAGCGGGCCAATTCGCACAACCCTGACTGGTCGCGGCATAGACTAACTTCAAATAGATAGTTTAAATCTATTTATTTATTCCTCTTAATACAAGCAGAGAGCCGTGGTGGCCTCGGGATTTCAGCAGTCGCGCAGATTTGAGGGCCTGTACCAATGAGTTTTTCTAAAAAACGTATGTACAGTGATTTCACACCACGTGCTTTACGGTGAAGGAAAACATCGTGAGGAAACCTGCATATTTCTGAGAAGTAATTCAAAGACGTATGTATAGTGCCTGAGACGGCGATAGACTCGCCATCTGTCACGTTTGCACTTAATCAAATTCGGTGAAAAGTGGATGTTATGTATTTTAGAGTCTGGCCTTCAGGTAAGTATATATCGTAATGAAATAACGATATACCACAGAGAAAAAGATTTTCATGTAAAAAAAAGTGTCCCCGTTGAAACTTTCAATAGCGGGATTAAAATACCAATGTCATCAGATTCAACACGATTTATCGACATAACGTACAACTGAAATATCACGCAATATTCTTCGAAAAAGAATATATATACATACATTTTACATTATGAATACTCACATTTCACCGAATATGATAGTATGAAGTGCTAATAAAGGGTGAGTTCATTGTACATACATACGTCTTTGAATTACTTCTCAGACATATTTCCTCATGATGTTTTCATTCACCGTAAAGCACGTGGTGTGAAATCACTGCATATAAGTTATTTAGAAAAACTCATTGGGACCTGTAACAATGAGCATGTCCGTCTGCCTGTCTGTCCGTCTGTTTTTTAATCCCGGCTAATCTCCGATACGCCTGGATTGTTTTTAACGGGGATTATTACAAGGAGAAACTTAGGCCGTTTTTATTAAAAAAAAAGCTTTTGTATCCGCGTGAATTAAAATAAATCTACGCGGGTGAAACCGCAGGGCACAGCTCGTTATATATAAGTACAAGGAACAGTACTTAAAACTAATTACAAGTAGAAAAATTGGCCCTAATCAGTGTCTTTCGGGATCGTGCCAAGAAGGCTGGCAGCATTGCCACGTTGAATAGCAATGCTGATTCTCTGAGCGAGAAAAGCCCCAGCCCGCTTGTCACGAGAAGCTTCTACCAGACGACGTGCAACCTCTTTGAAAAGTTGTTGAGCATCCGGACGCCAAGGCCCCAGAGTTTCAAACGCAAACGCACGGTTTTTTTTATAAACCTCATTTCTCTTCTGCACCTTACTTGATCTGTCAACAAATTATACATTTAACCGTGAACAAAACTCTTTGAGCGTGCGACTCCCGAGTGATGGAAATCTGTGAAATGACAATGTATAGTCAGCAACAATGTTGGTGACGTTTTATGGTTATACAATATTTTATATCCCATACAAACCCATTGCGTTTTGTCTTACATACTTTGAAAGTTCAGCTTTTTTAAATTGATCCCTACACATAGTGTATATACAGATATATAAAATTGAAGTGTCTGTTTATAATTCCATATTAACGGTTTTTTACACGAAACTTACGTAGAACAAATTATTATGATAATTTTTCTCTTTATATCCATGTCTGTCTGTATCTACCTGCTAATTTTAACCTCTCTAAAATTAGGGCTCCGCGAAATAATTAAATTAAGACTACGCGGGTGAAGCCGCGTGGCACAGCTAGTAGTATTATAAGAATATTATGCTTTACGGTGAAAAAACCTGCATATGTTTGAGAAATAATACAAAAAGACGTATGTATAGTACCTGAGACGGTGATGGACTCACCGTCTCGTTGGCACTTAATCATCTTCGGTCAAAAGTGTGTGTTGTTATTACAGCACCTCTGCCTACCCCTTCACACAGACGTGAGATTTATATAATATAATAATAATAAGGAGAATAGATTGTAATAATCAAATGTTCCTTTCCACCCGTTACTCGAGACCCGGCATGGTGGCAGATTTTTCCAGATTTCCCAGTGAGTAAGACAAACTGCCGCAATCTGTCCACATTACCGCGGCCTACTGATATTAATACGGGTATTAGGCTGGTCTGTTTCATGCTGCCAACAGTTTTTAGGTCACAAGTAATTTGTTACAATTTACTTTGATCATACGCAACGGAAGAAATGTTGTAAAATTCGCTGTTGTTTTGTTTAGCAAATGCATATATTATATACCAGTACACCTATCACGGGTTTGCAATCTATACTCGCTAGCGTCTCCGTCGAATATTAGTACCAGAAATTGTGCAGCGACTCCCAGCGGTGACGTGAAGAACTAAAATATCTCATACACATATTGCGGGTGACGCTAGATGTCCCGCACGTTTGTATTCCCCGTAGGGGTAGGCATTTATTTACAGTACCTACAGCTGCATTTCACGTCGTCACTTAAAATCCAATAATATTTGTCGGGAGATCGAATCTACGACCTTGTGTTCCATACTAGTGCTTGCCACCTACGAGGTGGTGTCTGTAATGCGATGACAAAAATATTACTTATTAGGTATCTATTCCATGTTAATTATATAGAAAAATTAAAAACGCTGAAGTTGACACTAAATTTAAAATTAATCGTTCTTATTAGTAAAGTTTTTGAGACAGAGATCAGTTTTGTGAAAAATAAACATGTTAGCGGTATTTGACTCATTTTATTAATATTATTATGACCTATTAGAGATCTAACCCTAAAATAATTAGAGTAATCGCGTATCCAACACATTAATACAAAAAAACTACCCTTCTTTGAAATTTGTGTAAAGATCCCGTGGGCCTACATCATCGGATTAAGCAGAGCATATTAAGAACTTCTGAGCTTTGAAGTTTTATTTTTATACCGTATAATTAAACGTCAGAGCTAAGAAGTTTTTAATACGCGCTGCTTAAACGATCACAGTTTACCTCCTGAATAAACTGAACATCACTTTCAAGATGCCAACAATACTAATTACAAAGGGTCTTATTATATTAAATGTTAACCACGATAATAACCACATCACGTTCCTTTTAGAAAGTAGAGCATTTAGTGCCTGATCATAAAGTTTGTTAACAGCTTTAAACAAAGGAAAATAATGGAGCAAAGTGATTTTCAAATTATCACCCGTTTGTTAGTATGAGAACAGTATTATGTAACCTACATAAGTCCTTCTGAGATGCTCACAAATATTTGTAATATTTTAGTTATTATATTTGACAATTGAGCATTTGTGCTGTGTCCATGGGCTTATATTCATGAGATATAAATACTGTAACCAAAAACATTGTATAATATATATATTTTTAAAAGAGTAATTGTTGAGTTTCTTGCCGGGTTCTTCTCAACAAAAGCTACCTTCCGAACCAGGTGGTAACATTTATAATCATGTATAATGTATTTTGTGTCCTTCTGACGATTTGAATGTACTTTGTAAGAAGTCTAATCAAATAAAGAAATTTTGATTTTGATTTTGATTTTGATGCAAGTGCACTCACACTATGTCATCGCATGCGTGATTCGCTCGATGAGAGTGTATGTGTAAGTGTAATGCAGCGCTGTTTGTATGAAGTTTGGCTTCTGAAGGAATATTTACTGCATACATGTCCTCACAACATAATAAGTTTTACTATTGAAGCAGTATGAAATGTTATATAAATTAATCAACTTTGGTCAAAAGTGAGTGTCAAAAGATGGTGTAAACAAGTCTTCAAGTAGAACAATTGGATCAGCAGTTCCCCAGGCATGACCGCCTGGCTTGAAGATCTTCCCTTTGCTAGGGATGAGCATGACCACTCGCTCTTCCCACATACAAAATTAATCCCTGTAACATCAGCTATCTGGCAGTAAACTTCCCGTTCAAATTGGTCAAGCCATTTCAGAGAGTACTCCGAACAATCAGACAGGCAGTAAAAAATATATACATATATTTTTTGTAAAGTACTGTATATACTATCTGATATATTTAGAGAAAAGTTATTCACTATCAATTTTATTTATTTGTATAATTAATCGGGTCTCAGCCAGAATTAGGCAAAATTTTTTGCCACTTATAAGAAGTATAAAATTGAATCTTTTAAATATATATATATATATATATATATATAACTACCTTTGAGTTAGACTGACTGAGTGATCTATCAACGCACAGCCCAAACCTTGGCATGCAAGTAGATGTTATGACGTAGGCATCCGCTATGAAAGGGTTTTGATTAATTCTACCCCCAAAGGGATAAAATAGGGGATGAATGTTTAGGCTACTTTTAATAAAAAAACTTAAGTAATCTATATTTTGCAGAATTGTCATCACAATAACTTATTGAATAAGACACGTACTACATACATATGCTCACGCCTGTATTCCCCGAAGGGGTAGGCAGAGGTGTTGTAATCACAACACCCACTTTTCACCCAAGATGATTAAGTGCCAACGTGACAGATGGTGAGTCCATCGCCGTCTCAGACACTTTACATACGTCATTGAATTACTTCTGAGAAATATGGTTTCCTCACGATGCTTGCCTTCACCGTAAACCACGTGGTGTGAAAATCACTGTACATAAGTATATAAGGCCACCACGGCTCTTAAACACGATAAGGACTACCTATTTAAATCCAAAGTGTATCAGTAAATGTTGACCGATATCAATCGATACGGGCGAGGCAGTGCGTTGCACAAAAAGGGATGCCAACGCAAATAAGGGTGGTCTGCGGGTAATTTAACAATTTACCACTATGGAGCTGACGTGTGCTTATTTGGCCACTAACACTAGGAACTTCACTTTATTTTGTAATACCTATTGACTATAACAACAAATACTGGCAGCATTCCCCCATTGAATGGCAAGACTAATAAAATTCTTTATAAAATTCTTTATAAAATTCTGTGTAAAATATTACAAGATCTCAAAAGGGTCAAACCGAAAAATATGATAAAGGTAAATACAGTAACCGGCGATATATATTGCACACCGACTTCAGATTTTGTTAGGTTTTTAAGCGACGAACTTGACGACGAGTCTTGGTTTCGAACATACGAAATTTAACTATATCGTGTACTAGTCTGTCTCTCTGTTTTTTCCGGCTAATCTCTGAAACGGGTGAAACTTTCACTGGCAGATCATCATCAACCTATATTGGTCCACTGCTGGACATATGCCTCCCCTAATGAGCCTGAATAGCTGATGCTAAAAGGAGTAAATTAAACAACTGTTATTAAAAATAAATTAAAAAAAGTAAAACCTCCATTAAAAAGACAAAAATACAATCCTGTGAAATAAAAGTCTTACTTTTGAAGTTGGTGTTTTATACGGAATTAGACGCTATATTTGGCACCAACTTAAGGCAGAAACGCACTAGTAGCCAGTGGGATTTTCGAAGGTTCCCCTCAATTTCTCATGGATGCCACCATCAGAACTGAACCAAAATGGGACCACTTGGGAACCATTACCTTCCAAATAAAAAATAATCATCGATATCGGCTCACCCAGTCAAAAGCTCTTAGGTAACAAACATAAAAGATAACCTATGATGGAATTTTTTTTGATATGGTCTTTCGCAGTTGGTAGGGGGGAGTTACCTCCACTGCTTAACCGGACTATAGGGCGAGACCCAAGGGCCTCCAGCCAAGTTTAAACTTAAAAAGTAAGCAACACAGGTAAGGGCACCCCGGTGCAGAGCTCGGACCTCGGCTTAGGGCGTTGCTGGGGGATGAGCTAGGGAGCTGGATCTGAGTGGTATTATTTAGGGACATGTTTGAGGCTAGTGGCTCGGCGCGCGCCGGCCCTAGCAGAGGACGGGGGGGACGATGACGTAGAGTTCGCGACGAGCCTCGCCGGCGAGGACGGAACAATGGTCGGTTGGACACATTATGGAATTGATAACCTTCTCCTTATTATGATATTAAGTCTGCACGGCTGAATTTAGGTGCCTGCCTCTTGTTCGATAATTATTTTGTTCAAGTTCAAAGTGTTGGCTGTCGTTATAACTGAACCCAAAGGATATGCAAACAGTATAATATTGCGAACGATCGACTGACGAAGGGCGCAAACAATTCATCAACTATTTAAATATACATAATTTATTCATATTGTTGTATGTTAGTTACCTTTGTAATGGATACCTGTGTGATATAATATTAATTTAATTAATGTATTTTGGCCCCACAATTGATGTAATGGTACCCTTTTAGATTAATTTAATGTTTTTATGTGTTTAAGAGCTGTGGTGGCCTTGAGGTTTGGGCAGTCGCCTGCTACGCAAGCGACGCAAGTTCGAATCCCAGCGGGGCCTGTACCAATGAGTTTTTCTAAAAAACTTATGTACAGTGATTTCACACCACGTGCTTTACGGTGAAGGAAAACATCGAGAGGAAACTTGCATATGTCGGAGAAGTAATTCAATGACGTAAGTAAAGTATCTGAGACGGCGATGGACTCACCATCTGTCACGTTGGCACTTAATCATCTTCGGTGAAAAGTGCGTGTTGTCCACTTTTCACCGAAGATGATTAAGTCCTACCCCTTCGGGGAATACAGGCGTGAGGATATGTATGTATGTGTTTAAAACTAGTTACATTGATGTATTTAATGTTTTTATGGTTTTTATTAGTATTTTTATGTGTCAAAAGTTACAGTTAGTTGTCAAATAAAAGTAATTCGTGTCAGCTGCTTTGTCACTGCTCTCGCACTAATTTATTTTAGTTGATAGCTGAAGCTGTAAAGTTCGAACAACAACGGCCCCTGTACCAACGAGTTTTTCTAAAAACTTATGTACAGTGATTTCACACCACGTGCTTTACGGTGAAAGAAACTTGCATATGTCTGAGAAGTAATTCAAAGGCGTATGTATACTGCCCGAGACAGCGATAGACCCACCATAAAAGTGGGTGTTGTTATTACACCACCTCGGCCTACCCCTTCGAGGAATACATGCGTTAGAATGTATCATCATCGTTCCTGGCCTTATCCCATACATTGTTAGGGTCGGCACTTGATTCAACCCGATGTGGCTGATCACCTGATTTTTATACGAAGCGACTGCTATCTGACCTTCGCAACCCCTTTAAGAGGAAAATCTGTGATCTGGGTTAAACCAGTTGTCAGACTATTTTAGGCCTCCGACTGACCTGTAACGATTGCCAAAGATGATAAATTGGCAACTGCCAATTACTGGCTAGGCTTAGGGTTGCTTAACTTCGCTGATCGAATGATATGCGCAATAGCAACTGTACCACGAGCTCCTCATGCGTTAGAATGTATGTTTGTATGAATGTAATAATGTGATTAATATCATAACCATCACAGATCATTCATTTATAGTAAATTTAAATTTAAATGTAAATTTCCAAAGAGGTGTTACCAAACATTAACAAAATGCATTTCAAAAAGCTTTATAAATCAAAGCAATACCACACACAGCGGCCATCTCCATCAAAATATAAGCGATATTATTAGCGGATATGCCACTATAAAATACGATAAAAATGTTCATATCAATACAAGTTTTCCAACGTTGCGTCATTTCCTTTGCGATCCACACTTCCGGTCCGCCGGGCGCTACTTCATTATTGCACCGGAAATGTTCGCAATAAAACTGAAAACTGAACTCTGAATTTATGTGGAAAGTAAGTTTATATCGAGCCACTTTTGATGAAGGTAACTATTTTAACAAGTGAATTAAAATTGCGTTAACTAATTGCATTTTCTCATTTGGTAGTTTTCTGTGCCCCGCGGTTTTACCCGCGTAGAAGTAATAGGTAGAGGTAGCTTAATATATTCCTTGTAATATAAGCTATCTGCCAGTGAAGTCCCGCTAAAATCGGTCCAGCTGTTTTGGAGATTAGCCGGAACATACAGACAAAGCAGTACCGTGAATACTTTCATATACAGTATGCATTTAGTGTAATTTATGTTGGAATGACAAAGATACCGTTTGTCTGGCTCTACGGTGAAGGAAATCATCGCCAGGAAACCTGCTGAGACATATGTCTGAGACGTAATTCAATTAAATATGTATAGTGCCTGAGACGGCGATGGACTCACTATCTGTCACGTTTGCAATCAAAAATCTTCGGTAAAAAGTGGGTGATGTTATTACAACATCTGTCCTTATCCCATCGGGGACATTTCTGGGATGAATTGAAATGTTTAATGAATTTAAACAAATCATGACCAAAGGAATTAAACTAAGAACTATTCTTCCAAACGATGCTTATTCTCGATAATCTCTGCAACTAGACTATTGAGCGCAGACGAGCGAAAATAAACATAACGTTATTCAATACACCCTCTGTAAGCAATCACTTGATGTTAGGGAGGTTTGGGGCCACGAAACCGACGGAAATCTTTTGTTGGGAAATGTTGAAGTAAAATTATTTAGTTGGTACCCGAATTAGCTTAATTAACCTCACGTGTTACATATTTCCGATGAGCAGCATAAGTGGTAACGTATTCCATTAAAGAAATTTCATTATCAACGTAATATCAAACTGCTTCGTTGGTTTAGCGGTTAACATGTTCGCGAGGTGCCGGGTTCGATTCTCGGGTCGTAAATAGATATTGGGATTTTCTCTCAAGAAATTCACAATAAATGCCCGGAGTTTGGAAGTTGGCGGTGTTTCCACCCCCGCGCCTCGGAAAGCACGTTATGACGTTGGTCCTACGCCTGATCTCTCTCCGGTTGTGTCGGATTGATATCCTTTCTATGATAATGAGGGAATAAAGAGTGCACCTGTGTTTACGCACACATATGTGCACTATAATATCTCCTGCGCAGATGGCTGATTCTCGCTGAGATTAGCCGCTGTAACCGAAATTCGGTTATTATTACGTACGTATCTCTGGACGACTAACCAAAAATGTCTTGTTTTGTATCATGTGTCCAATAAGTAATAAAGAAAGTTTACCTTCATAACTAATATTTTAAGAATGACCTGTTGTATATTATAGCACAAGAATGTAAGGTCTAGAAAAGTGATTCAGTATTATAGTATTTAAAAAGTCCACGGCCCACACTTGAAGCTTCTTTGAGGCATCAACTATAGGTATTACATCGAATCTGCATATGAAAATATATACCTCTTACTCCCGACTTTACCTAGGCCCTGATATTGTAGGAATTTTTCAATCCTATTGTAAATAAGTAATGAAACAATTTTACTTCGCAGTTCAACTCATCTTTTCTCGTTCGCTGATTTAATGGCCCCATTTTCCCCTGTACTTCAAACATCCGACGTGACGCCGCGACTGACATATCCGAAATCGCAGCGACATTCTTCCGAAAATGTCTCCTCAAACAATGCAACAAGGGTCCAGTGACATGCCACGTTTATTTTGCACCACACTAGCTCCTATTCACCAAAAAGTAAGGTGTATTTTTGCTAAGCAGACACCGCTTTTCAAACTTGACGCATAGCAAATTTGCTACCAGTTTTTAAAGTCTTATGGACTTTGAACTTAAGAGTGATTTTTGTGTGAAGGTTTGATTTTTTAATTTGGTCTCTCGTATCTTAGGGATGCCACAGAAAGTTTTGGACTCGTAGTAAAGTGACAGATTCGATTTGAAATTTGTTTATTGTTAAGGTTTAACGTGGGGTGGGTGTTTTTGAAGGCGCTTGTTAGATATTTATTTGTAATTTTAGGGAGAGTTGAAAATATTGCTTCCAGGTAGATAAATAAAGGATGATAATGTGGTTTTCACTTAAATTTCCTTTTTTTATTTACTTAAGAATATAAATAAAATGACGCAGAAAGATGATTTGTGAATCAGATAAAAATATGCATGCGCATAGGATCCCCGAAGGGGTAGGCAGAGACAGGGTTACATTATTATAAGCCAACATTACAAGGTCTGATTAATTAAATCATATATTTAATTAAATGTCTTTAATTATTAATCATAACAATTAAATTTAAATCTATAAAATAATCTTTAAGAAAATCAATCCAAAATAACTATTGCCGATTAATAACAGCCATACTTTATTAAAGGTAAAGGTACGCATGCAGTAGACATTTTGAGATGTCTCTGTCAGAGTCTGTCTCTGTCTGTTGTATGGCGCGACGCGAATAAAATACATGTTACCCTCACTACTTTCTCATAACTCCTGACGCGTATGTACCCTTATTGATAACTTTAACATTTCGATCATGACAATGAATAGCTCACCCACATTCAATTGTATTAAAACATCCCTGCATAAAACAGGGACACATATAAAAAAAACGGGGAGTTTGTGTCGCCGTTTCTTCTACTGATAGGATTACATTTGGAATGTTAGTAATTTTCCCTATATTAGGGTTAAAAAATGGCGTACCTACAATGAGTGTCCCTTATGTTGATTCACAAACAAAAAAGTCCTCTTTTTTTTCAACATTCCATAATTCTTCTAGAGCTTTCCTGACACTGTCAATACGTACAAAATGTACATTAAAATGTACAATTCCAGTCTGGTAGGGAGCCACCCTTTGCTAAATGCTTGCACACTTCAGTTTTCCAGTGTACTTAGCCAGCGAGCATCAGAGCTTTCAAATGGCTTTAGAAGTGCTACAAATATCTCTATAGTGCATTGTTACTCAGTTACTTTTTTACAGGATCTGACCCTAGCAATATTCTGATCGCCTTTTTCGAAAGAATGAGCTTAGCTTGAGATATAAATTTTGGATTTAATTATTTCTTGTGAATATTTTTTCTGCTAAATCAATATCTCAACAGATATAAAAATGGTAGTGTCATTTTGGTTCTCATAGTTCTCAAATTGCTTTGGAGGATACTATGGAATTTAAAAAAAAACATAAAAACTCTAACTTTACTGAAGTTGAAAAGAAATAGTATAAATACGAATGCTCACGCCTGTATTCCCCGAAAGGGTAGGCAGATGTGTTGTAATCACAACACCCGTTTTTCACCGAAGATGATTAAGTGCCAACGTAACAGATAAGTCTATCGGCGTCTCAGGCACTATACATACGACTTTGAATAACTTCTCAGACATGCTGATTCCTTCACGATGTTATCCTTCATCGTAAAGCACGTGGTGTGACACTGCAAATAAGTTTTTAGGAAAACTCATTAGTACAGGCCCCACTGGGATTTGAAATAGCGTCGCTTGCGTAGTAAGCAGCTGCCACCACGGCGCCTTCGGTTCCCAAGTAAGTATATTTTAAGTATTAAAAAGGTTTGGTGATAGGCAGAGGATTTCCCTTTCTAACCCGATTATAAAAAGCTCTTTAAGAAAATCCAAGATCTCTAATCTGGGAACGGGACAGATCTCTTTAGGGCTTAGAAAGAAACGATGAGATTACTTTTTGTTACAGCAAGTATAAATATTTCACTGATTTACTAAGATTTGATAGATTCACCTAGACAGACAGATATACAGATAAATACAATTTAAGTGTCTGTTTGTAAGAGTTGAGAGCCTGCTACGCAAGCGACGCAAGTTCGAATCCCAGCGGGGCCTGTACCAATGAGTTTTTAAAAAAAAACTTATGTACAGTGATTTCACACCACATGCTTTACGGTGAAGGAAAACATCGCGAGGAAACCTGCATATTTCTGAGAAGTAATTCAATGACGTATGTAAAGTGTCTGAGACGGCGATGGACTCACCATCTGTCACGTTGTCACTTAATCATCTTCGGTGAAAAGTGGGTGTTGTGATTACAAGACCACTGCCTACCCCTTCGGGGAATACAGGCGTGAGCATATGTATGTATGATTTAAAAATAGATTTTAAACTGGCCTTATAGGTTCAAAGAGTGCATTTCTAAAATAATAATAACATTTACGTCTATGTATTTTCATAATTGCAACCTGTAGTTATTCCAATTGACGCCTCAAGCAAACAAGGCTGGTGTGGCCAATTTGAGGCAAATTGCTGACTGTTGTTAATTAACGTTTACTTGCATCAAGTTCCGTTGTGGCCGCGAAATGAGCGGGAACTTGCATCAAGCTCAGGTTGTGGCCACGAAATGAGCGGGAACTTGCATCAAGCTCAGGTTGTGGCCGCGAAATGAGCGAGAACTTGCATCAAACTCAGGTTGTGGCCACGAAATAAGCGGGAACTTGCATCAAGCTCAGGTTGTGGCCACGAAATGAGCGGGAACTTGCATCAAGCTCAGGTTGTGGCCACGAAATGGGCGGGAACTTGCATCAAGCTCAGGTTGTGGCCACGAAATGGGCGGGAACTTGCATCAAGCTCAGGTTGTGGCCCCGAAATAAGTGGACTTGTAGGGTAAATATGAAGTGTTGTGCGTAGAAATTATACATATTACTTTACTCATAGATGCAAAAAATGTTTTTCGATGTACTTTAGAACGCGTGGCTATTTCAGCTCTTGTTTTTACATAATTATGTGTTGTATAACACAAATATATTTGGTACAATCTGTAAGCACATTTTAATGTAATATATAAATAAATAAACATTATATGCTAACAATCCTTGCTACCTAACAAAATATCATGTTATCTAAAATTATCAATTACAATTAATTATCAAAATTATCAATTAAAATCATTACAGAAAAGTAATATAATACGAAGAAAGAAATAAAGAAACTACATTTATTCGGAGCAACATTCATATAAAAGAGCGTAGAACTTGATCTTTACAGTAGATAATATTGTTGTTATGAATCGGTCTCAACTTAGCATAATCTGGTTGTCACGTTACTGTCCACCATCACTGATTTTCCGCTAGGACCAAGTCATGAAGTCGTATAAACCTTGCTCATACCAAAAACTCGCCCCGCTAAATAGAGTGCTCTTACCGATAACCGCCATTATTATGAATTCATGGCCCAACAAAATCCCCAATGGCGCAGTACCTAATTGATAGCTAGAAGATTTTACTTTGACTAGACTCCAGCTGAGATGAAAACATGTTGACACAAGGAACGTTGCAATGAAACACCGAGGTATTTGTGTTATTTACTGCTTCACTCTTGGCGTCTAATTGCTTAATAAGAAGTTGAGTTTTATTTTCAAATTGCTTAATTTTCTTCTCAGTAAAAGCAACCTTCCGAACCTGGCGGTAGCATGTATAATCCTGTAAATTATGTCATTCTGACGATTTGAAAGTACTTTGTGAAAAGTCTAATCGAATATAGATATTTTTGACTTTGACTTTTGACTTTAATGCCGAGTCGCAGTATTAAATATCCTCCGGTAACTTTTAAGTATAATAATCTTACTTGTTCTACATACATATGCTCACGCCTGTATTCCCCGAAGGGGTAGACAGAGGTGTTGTAATCACAACACCCACTTTTCACCGAAGATGATTAAGTGCCACCGTGACAGATGGTGAGTCCATCGCCGTCTCAGACACTCTACATACGTCATTGAATTACTTCTCAGAAATATGCAGGTTTCCTCACGATGTTTTCCTTCACCGTAAAGCACGTGGTGTGAAATCACTGTACATAAGTTTTTTAGAAAAAATCATTGGTACAGGCCCCGCTGGGATTCGAACTGCTCAAACCTCAAGGCCACCACGGCTTTTTTCTTTTTCTTACTAGATTTATTATATTCGATTCCAATTCACACCTCAAGATGGCGTTATAGGCGGTAAACAAGTGGCTAAAGTAGTTGCCTGCTGCCCACTTTACGCATGTTCTAATCTCGTTAGGCTGTAAATAATAACAGTTCACTTCTATCAGATTCCTTTAAAATGAGATAAATTTACCGATAATAAAATGTCTTTGTTCAATTTATTGTGAGAGACAAGAAGGTTCAGATCTACTCATTGCTGGCCATGTAAATAAAGAAAAAGAATTAATTCAAATATTGAACAATTATTGATTGTCATTTGTTTTTTTCTGCATTATTGCTATTGAATTCATATATTGGTGTTGTAAAATCTGGTTGTAGCTATTGTTTTTATGTAAATATAATATAGTTATTGAAAGTTATAATTATTTTATTGGAATTGGTTACAACTACCGAAGAAAATATTCTTGAATAAACTTAAGGTTTATTCAGTCTTCACATGAAATTAATTTGCATACGTAGCAATTAGCGCAATCAGAACAATAAACGCATTGATATGAACATAACAACTAAATATTGAAAACTAAATCATTCCAAATGCTCACAGACGTATACACATTCCGATTTAAGGATTAGTTCACATTACTGCGGCACGGGTCGCTAATCCGTTAATTGATGCAACGTATTTGACCACCCCTTAATGCCACTGGGCGAGAGATTTAACTGCACTTGTGATAGGATTGTTTATACTGTTATAGCTCGTCCAATACGAGTAATTTATCTGTAGAACGGCCGATGGGTTTGAGCAGTCGCCTGCTACCAGTGATGCAAGTTCACATCCGAGCGGGGCCTGTGCCAATGAGTTTTGCTAAAAATGTTATAAATTATGTGCAGTGATTTCACACCACGTGCATATGTCTGACAAGTAATTCAAAGAAGTTTGTAAAGTGTCTGAGACGGCGATGGACACACCCTCTGTCACGTTCGCACTTAATCATGTTCGGTGAAATGTGGGTGTTGTTATTCCAACATTCTGCTAACCCCTTCGGGGCCACTCCTGGGATGGCGTGAGCATATTTATTTATTATAAAATTATCAACATTTATGCTCCTTTGAGGCACAAATAAAAACACAAGGCCTGTCCCGCGACACTGTCTGATTTATCGCTCGCTACGTGATAACGGAAACTGTAGAAAATGTCAAGTATTACTGATATTTCAATTTAAAGGAGAGTCTACATCGGCTATTTCAAATAATACCTAATAGTTCTAAAGTGACATTTCAAGTAGAGTTTTGGATTTCTTCTCCGATAAAAGCAGGTTAACATAAATAGATAAATAAAACAGAAGTGTCTGTTTGTAATTCCAAAATAACAGCTCTTCACTAGATGCCTATGAAAGTATATACGATACTGACATAAAAAATAACTATCAGTGTGTTTGTTCCGGGTAATCTCTAAAACAGCTGGATTGATTTCAACGTAACTTTCACTGGCAGATAGCTGGTGTTATAGCGAGTAATTTAGGCTACTTTTATTTTAAAAAACATAAAAAGACATAAAAAAAAAAATTGTCTAAATATCTCTGTCCGTGTCTGGCACAGGAGCTCGTGGCACAGTTGCTATTGCGCATATCATTCGATCAGCGAAGTTAAGCAACCCTAACCAGTAGTTGGATGGGTGACCGCCCGAGTTCCCTCCGTGCCTCGGAGAGCACGTTAAGCCGTCGGTCCCGGTTGCCAATATATCATCTTTGGCAATCGTTACAGGTCAGTCGGAGGCCTAAAATAATCTGACAACTGGTTTAACCCAGATCACAGAATTTCCTCGTAAAAGGGGTTGCGAAGGTCAGATGGCAGTCGATTCGTATAACCACATCGGGTTGAATCAAGTGCCGACCCCAACAATGTATGGGATAAGGCCAGGGCGATGATGATCTCTGTCCGTGTCAGTCTGTCTGTTTGTTGGCTGGACCGATTTTAACGGGACTTTCTGTTCTAATGCTACAAGAAGTAACTTAGGGTAGGTCCCTCATGAACCACCCAATAGCCAGGGTCTAAGAATATGGCTATGGTATCCCCTGCCTGTCGCAAGAGGCGACTAAAAGGGGGCCGGAGGGCCTGCTGGCGGTGGTCGAGGTGGGAGCTTTGACCACCGACGCGGGCCCGGGAAGGTGGCAGCGCGATGTGGCTCGCGCTGCCTTGCACAGCGAGGTCTCCAGGGGCGGGCCTACAGCTGCCCCGGGGATGTGCCCCGGCAAAGTGTGGTGGGACACCGGTGCGTTCAATAATAACAATGCTCAATATAAACGACAAAATGAAAAAAGTTGCTACATAAATATTCTTTCTCAGTCTAGTGTATAGTCCTAACAAAGTTCGTCTCTGTAGAGACGCGCTCCATTCAGTTTGTCGCCTTGATTTATTCCCATAACAAGACGACATAAAGCAGTCTGGAACTACCTTTGTAAATGCAATTTATTTATTGTTTTGTACGAACATGTGATTTGTTTTAGACCATGTATACTTGAGTTACTAAGCGATGAGTTTTCATCTTAAAGGTTTTCGAATATATATATATGCTCACGCCATCCCAGAAGGGTCCCCGAAGGGGTAAGCAGAGGTGTTGTAACAACACCCACATTTCACATCGAATATGATCAAGTGCCAACGTGACAGAGGGTGAGTCCATCGCCGTCTCAGGCACTTTACATACATCTTTGAATTACTTCTCAGACGTATGCAGGTTTCCTCACGATGTTTTCCTTCACCGTAAAGCACGTGGTGTGAAATCACTGTACATAAGTGTTTTAGAAAAACTCATTGGTACTGGCCTCGGTGGGATTCGAACTTGCGTCGCTTGCGTAGCAGACGACTGCTCAACCCTCAAGGCCACCACGGCTTTAAGGCACGAATATAATATTCAAATTGCGAAAATCTCTGTAACCGACCGATAAATAAAATGTGTCTGCACTGAATGCATATGAAAGTATATACGGTAGGTAGGTGTTTGCTTCGGGTAATCTCCGAAGCGATTAGACCAATTTTCATGGGCATCGCTGGCAGATATCTGATGTTACAAGAGCACAGCTATTTAAAATAAGTGAAAAACAGTGATGTTGTTGGGGTCGGCTCTAGATTCAACCCAATGTAGCTGATCATCAAATTTTTATACAAAGCAAAAGCCATCTGCCCTACGTGACCCCCATTATAAGGAAAATCGGTAATCTGGGTTAAGCCAGTTGTCAGTCTCTTTGGCCTCCGACTGACCTGTAGGTCTGAAAAGGCCACTTTGGGAGAATCATAATGTTATCCAAATATGATTCATCATCGAAATGACAAATTGGTCACTTAGGTGCAAGTCATATTATGATTCACGAATGATTACAATAATTGTAGATGTTAGTCCCTAACTAAATTTTTATGATGCTATTTGTCACAAAAGCAATAAATATTTTGTGAACCATTTTAGGAATCTTCATTAGAAAGTGTGAATTGCGAAATATGAATCATTCGTGAATCATAATACGAATTGAACCTAAGTGACCATTTTGTCATTTCGATGATGAATCTTATTCGGATCACATTATGATTCCCCCAAAGTGACCTTTTTAGACCTACTGTAACGATTGCTAAAGATGTTAAGTTGGCAACCAGGACCGTAACGTAATGTAACGTGGTAGGTACTTAGGCACTAGATCAACGTGTATGAAATTATTTATTATTTATTATTTATTTTTTAGAGCCCGATGTGTCCCACTGCTGGGCAAAGGCCTCCCTTCCCTCTTTCCAACCCTTCCGATCCAGGGCTATCTCCGGCCAGTTTTTGAGGTAAGCGGCGAGTTCGTCCTGCCACTTTTTTCTCGGCCTGCCACGTCTGCGCGTTGCATTCGGAGGAGTCCATCGTGTGGTTTATTTAGCCCACAGTTCGTCTGGCATGCGACAAACGTGCCCAGCCCAGTCCCATTTCAGTTTAGCAGCTTGATGACCAACATCGGAGATTTGTGTTTTGGAACGTAGTGTACTATTTCCAATGCGGTCTGATAATCTGACTCCCATTATTATGTATTAAATTGTAAATTATTTTTTTTTCAACGAAAATATTTTAAACGTCCACAAAATATGTAAAATAAGACATTATTTAAACGAAATATAAATTAAATTGCAGTAAAATCCGACGTTAAAGCTATTATTTATTCCTTCGTAAAAGCAAAATTTATTCAAAACTACCCGTCACTCTTAATGCCTAGTTATTAAGCGCTGGAATCGCTTGAAAAACGGACAAAAAAAAGTTGCCGGACAGAGTTTGTAACTATAGAAACGGCACGAACTGTCAAGCCTTATAACTTTTCAGTCGGGGAAACCTTACGTACATGTAGGTAAGATTGAAATTCCTATGTTTTTTGTTCAAGATAAGTTTGTTAGTAAGTAACAATGTGGAGTTGAATTGGACAATGGTATAAAACTGTTTGCGTCGTCCAGAGTGGACTTAAGGGCTATTAGATATGTCTACGAGTCTATAAAGGGCTCTAGCTTTTCCCGGTAGATGTTTGCTCTGAGATTCTGTTCCCAACTTTTGTTTGCAGGGAATATTAGGAAAAGATTTTTATCGATGAGTTTTATATCTATACAGATAAATAATATTGAACTGTCTGATGCATATGAACGTACGACGGCACTTATATAAAAAAAAAAAAAACATATATAATTCATATTAAAAAATATTACTATTTAATAGTCTGTCTGTCTGTCTACTTCTTTCTGGGAACGGGTGGCCCGTAATTTTAATAGGACTTTCACTCTCAGATACCTCATGCTGCAAAGAGTAACTTAAGCTTCTTTTATATATAAAAAAAACATTAGGGTTCCGCTGCAACGTGGGTAAAACCACGGCATAGCTTGTAAGTAGTATGTACTAAGTGGTCGACGCAATTTACACCTATTTACACTTACTAATGTAATGTACATATACGAAATTGTGTGCGCCTGTTGTGTTTCCCGTCGAAGCCTCTGAATTTTTTTACAAAAAAATAATTATGCAGTTTTGTTACCAAAACATAGTGGACATAAACCAAGTCACAGGCAGCACCGAACTCACTTAATTAGTCACACAAATGAAATAAAACTGTACTCAATTACTCCGTATCTTCGTTGAGATAATTAATGTTAATTAAATTTCTGTAATTCTTGTAGTCCCCAAGAAAAACTTTGGGTAGAACTCCGCAAACTTTTCTTTCCTTCCGCTTTATAAAAATAAAATTAATTACACATTTTTGAGATAAAATTTACGAATCTTTTGGAAACTTGGAGTTATTAATTATATTTTTGGACTAGCTTTTACCCGTGAATTTATCCCCATTTTATGCAAGTTCCTGGGATCAATATTATGTATATTCCAAATTATTTTATAACTGGTTATGCCCGGCGGTTTCACCCGGGTTAGCATACCCTAATTCTTTTAATTAATTTAATGTAATTATTAAAAGTAACCTAAATTTTTATCCCCTGTTTTATCTCCTTGGGGGTAGAATTAATCAAAATCCTTTCTGCGCGGATGCCTACGTCATAACATCTACCTGCATGCCAAATTTCGGCCCGATCCGTCCAGTGGTTTGGGCTATGCGTTGATAGATCACTATGTCAGTCAGTCAGTCACCTTTGAGTTATACAAATTTAAAGATAGAAGATCTGTTTAATCCTATTATTAATTTCCTATGGATTGGCATATCAAGTAACTGAGTAGCGAAATATCTTGAAGCTTAAGGAAATGTCAATTTTAACTCCTTTAAAGCTGATATTCGCAGTTGCCAATTAAGAAGCTGCGACAGATATGACACACGGCGTGCAGCGTACGAAGATAGATCAGAATTTATCCGACATAAGAGGAGAGAAGTAGGAAATCATTGGTTAAACGAGGATAATATGAACAAAAGTGATAACTTACATAGATAGAGAGATAAATAAAAAATATGCTCACGCCCAAAAGGGTTCCCGAAGGGGTAAGGTTAAACACGGTTAAGTCCATCGCCGTCTTAGACACTACACATACGTCTTTAAATTACTTCTCAGACATATGCAGTTTTCCTTCACAGTAAAGCATGTGGTGTAAAATCAATGCGCATAAGTTTTTAGAATAATTTAATGGTACACAGGCCCCACTGGGATTTGAACTTGCTTTGCTTGCGTAGCAGGCGACTGCTGAAACCCCGAGGCCACCACGGCTCTATAAATAAATACTTTACGATAATAAATAATATCCATTACTAATGAAGATATTTGTATGGTACAGTCAGTTATAATTAAAACTAAACGTCTCCTTGTAGTAACACGACCATTAGTCAGAATAAACGTACCGTGGTCAAACAGACGAACGTCTTTGTTTTAATTAAGCACTAGAATAGATCAGTGACGTCATGGTTCGGGAACATATGACTTGACAAAGTACCCGATGAGTACCTACTCCGACCTACTCAAATTGTTTGATCTTTTACTGAGAAATACTTACTGAGAATTTGTAATTCCAAAATACAGATGTGTATTGAAGCTATTATTGAATCATAATATGAATTGCACTTAAGTGACCATTTTATCATTTCCATGATGAATCATATTCGGATCACATATTGATTCTCCCAAAGTGGCCTTTTTAGACCTACGGGAGGTACAGTCCCCAGTCGGACAGGTCCAAATATCGAACCGTTATGCCTCTATTAATATACAAACTAACGTATATGTATCTTTTAGTCCCATGGTTATTAAAATACTTTATCAATTGATTTAATTCCATTCACAAAACAAGCCTAATAAAACAGAGAGCGCGCCGTAAGAAATGCGATATCTCTGAAATTTGATAACACACGTCACTGCGTCCAACTGACAAACACCCGCATGTCAATCCATTTAACTAAAATTGAAGGCTTAAAAACTCTTAAGTACATATAAATAGAGTTCAATCTCGACCAGCAATGTTCCTAATTCATTTTTTGTGTAATAATAATTGTATTATCTGCGGTATAGAGTTGGTATTCGCTTAACAATGATTTCATACATTCACATGCCCTGTTAGCCTTTCCCACGTTGCTTTATTTCATCAAACATTCTGCCACGCGTATTATGGTAATAGAAAGAAAGAAATTATTGTTGGCTACTTTGCATAATCTACGAGTGACATTAAGTTGTTTGCATCGCTAACATCTTCGAGCCCGTGTCGTTGTAAAACAAACTTTAACCTGATAGTTATAAGTGTTATAAAATGCAAAAATAGGTGGTGATTCACTAACGGTCCTTAGATATGATGTGTCAGGGAGTGTGAAGTGTGTTTTTGTTGATTTTTGAGATGTACTGTTTTGCTTCGCGGAGTGTAAGTGCCTGCCACTTGTCAGCTACTTGTTTTGATTTGCATATTTGCGAATGTCTGAGGCAAAATATGTTCTAATATTAAACTCTCGTTTCGACCTATTTTAAATTCCAAATTAACTTTCACTTAATGAATATAAAAATATACACGATACTTATATAATAAAATTTCAATGGAGAAATTTTTGGGATCCTTTTATTTAAGAAAAAAAAACATTAAGTAACATAGAAATTTATTGTTAATCCTACGTAGATACAAACATAATAAATGTATAAAATAATTATGACTAAGTCGAACCCCTAATGGTCCCCTGTATAAAATCATTTAACTTTTGGAAATGCAAGCTCCATTGAAATGCAAAAAATAATTTGGAAATTTCTTTATTTAGCTACAAATTAATTTGAAGACATTTACCAACATGATCTCTTTGTTTGTTAATCATGCAAAAGTTTTATATCCTACCGTCAGAAACAATCCTGGGACCGTGAGGACACTTGTCCACTATTACTGGACAGCCGAGGAATATAAAACATGAAACTATGTGAAGCACTCGATTTTAAATAAACACATTAATTTATAAAACGCATGGGATTTAGTAGCGCACACATAGAAAAAAACACTCACCATCTATTACGAATATCTTCAGTGAAAAACAAGATGTGTTGAATTTAGCAGTGGTGACGAAATCAGGGTTGATTCTAAAATGTAGATTTAAAGCGCCAATTATTCACCGTTTGACTGGAAGAAGGTATTAAAAAAATCCTAAAGATCATTGGCTTTTTTTTATTTTATTTGCTTGCATGTATGAGTTGGGGGAACCTGTGGCACATGCTAACTCCAAACCTAACCATTAATTGGATGGGTGCCGCCCGGGCCTCGGAGAGCACGTTAAGCCGTTGGTCCCAGTTGCCAATTTATCACCTTTAGGTTGCCAAATTTTAGGTCACCGACTGACCTATAACGATTGCGTTACAGGTCAATCCGACGCTTAAAATACTCTGTGTGGTTTAACCCAGATCACAGATTTTCTTCGTTAAAGCGGTTGCGAAGGTAAGATGGCAGTCGTTTAGTATAAAAATCAGGTGATCAGCCACATCGGGTTGAATCAAGTGCCGACCCCAACAATGTATGGGATAAGGACAGGGAGATTATGACTCTAAGAAATTTACAATCATAACACATTTTATCTTAATAATACTATCTCTAAAAAGAAGCTGCCTTATCGACGTTATTAGCAACTAAATATACCCTTATCTCACCTGTCTTTCACCATCAAGACGTCTATGAAGTGTTCAGATAGTAATGCACGATAAAATATGCCAGTGATGGCGTCTATCTATGTAAAAGCCATTAGGTTATATTTGGGACGCATTTCAAAACGTAGTCTGTGCCATTTTAATATACCTTATATCTGTATTTTATAAATTATAGTTTCGACAAACAATGTATTTCATGTGTCAAGTACAAAAGTAATGCTTTTTTTATAACTCTTGACTAAATGACTCGTGCATGAATAAAAATGTATATAAAAAATCGTTTACTTTATAAACCTTGCTTCCAGACAAATAAAATTCAAGTGTCCGTTTGTAATTCCAAAATAACAGGTTTTCACTAAATCTATATAATAGTATAAGTCTCAAATGGCGTTGGGCTGGCCATGTTGGGAGATACGATGACAATAGATGGACAATCAACATCACCAAATGGAAAGGTCCGCATGGCGTGAGAAGCAGAGGTCGTCCAGGCGCCCGGTGGCAGGACGAGATTGTATCCGTTGCAGGAAGAGACTGAGCACTGCCAAAGATAGGGATCTATGGAATTCTCTGGGGGAGGCTTTTACCCTGAGGGGGTCCACATAAGGAGGTGAAATTGAGTGGTAATAAAACTAGTAAATAAATGCAAAAGCATTTTGTACGGAAATTAAAAAGAGTGTTTCCTAATGCGCATTCAAAGCCAGCGCTCAAAAGTCATCACGACACCTGTTCACACACTTGAGTATTCTCTCAAAGGGTTATCAATCTTTTCATGACATATTTTCCAACAAAATATGGACATGCTTTTTCGTATCGACAAAAATACATCTAAATTTTTTCTCCGAATTTTCCTCCGAGACATTATCCTACCGTTTATGATCAGTAACACTAAATACATAAAACATCGCGAGGGGAGACAAAGCAAATTTTGTCTTTATAACTTGTTTACCCTGGGACATCAAACGTCTCTGTTTAATAATGCACCGTTTTATTATTGAAATGCTGTTTACGATGAACGATACATTATTGAATTACTTATTACTGCGCCCTTCGTGAAGAAATGAGATGGCCTTTTTAAGATCACATCTATTTCTATATCTATATAAATCAATAAAATTTAAATGTCTGTTTGTAATTCCAAAATACCAGCTTTTCACTAACTGCATCTGAAATATATATGTATCTGGTAAATACGGTATTGACATAAAAAATACCAATTTTTATTGTTCTCTAGCTGTCTGTCTGTACGTTCTGACCGATTTTGACACGACTTTCACTGACAGATAGCTAATGTTATAAGGTAGTAATTTAGACTACTTACTTAAAAAAAACATGAGCATTTGGCGGGTCACCCATGAAATTAACTCACACGCACAGCTAGTGCTGTATTAATACGACAACGGCGCATATGATTTCAGTAAAAACTAATATATACAATAACAATGTCTTCAGAGAAAACGAATACATCACCGTTTCTAAACGGGACGTAATACGTAAAGAATGTTTTCTTAATGCATTCGAGTAAGATCCCCAAGGGGGTGGAAGCAATTTCCGAAGAAAAACAAGGGGCTGCATTACACGAAGATTATATTAATTTTTGATAAATGCAGATCCATTATTGAGTGCGTAAGTTTGTTTTAATGAAAAACTATGGAGAACAATCCAAAATCGAAGGGGAAAGATGGTTGGGCAACTTGTGCATCATAGCAGCTGCTTATAAACATAGTAGAAGGAAAAGTAGAAGGGAAGAGAGGGAGAGGAAGACCAACATACATGAGTTTAGGAAAAGGTGTCTGTCATGACGTATAAGGAGGTCAAAGAGATGGCACTGGACTGAGAAAAGTGGAAGGAGTTGCATTGGTTACACCGACAAGAGTTATAACTTTTAAATTCATGATGGTGAAGTTTGTTTCGAATAATGCATCGTATCGTGCTTTTATTGCTAAAAAAATATCAACAACTAGCCGACGTCACGCGGTTTCTTCCCCGTAGTTCCCGTTCCCATGGGAGTGCGGGGATAAAAATAAAGCATATGTTACTCGCTAATGATAAAGCTTTCCAATGATGAAAGAATTTTTGAAATCGGCACAGTAGTGTTTGATATTATTCACTATAAACATACACACTAAAATACAAATCTTTCCTATTTATAATAGAATTAAATATCTCATACAAATTTGCAAGTAACGCTAGCTAGTAAAGTTTACGAAAACGGTGGCAAGCTCATGATACGGGTATAGGTAACCAATTAGCCTACAGGGTCTAATTTCAACATAGTAGCATAAAATATGACGTCGTATAATATTATAATAAGTATCTTTAAAGTATCGATACAAATCAATAATCCCCAATCAATAATCAACATTATTCCGAACTAGCGTAGGTACGAATTAATACATCCCGGATGCAATTAAAAGCAATTTATTAGCCATTCACAATGATTGCCCGCCCCGGCCCCGGGCTATTTATTAAAATCAACAAGTGTTTAGTTGGAACGAGAGATGATTTATATTTTCAGTTGTTAAGGTGAAGTTTGTATATTAATATAAATTTTAACTATCTATACCCAAAAGTTCACGCGCGTGTAGTTAATTCCGACCCGCGGAAAAGTATTGTTTTTAATAAATAAAAGTAGCCTTAGTTACTCCTAACATTAACTATACATACATGCGCTCACGCCTGTATTCCCCGAAGGGGTAGGCAGAGGTGTTGTTATCACAACACCCACTTTTCACCGAATTTGATTAAGTCCCAACGTGACAGATGGTGAGTCTATCGCCGTCTCAGGCACTATACATACGTCTTTGAATTACTTCTCAGACATGCAGGTTTCCTCACGATGTTTTCCTTCACCGTAAAGCACGTGGTGTGAAATCACTGTACGTAAGTTTTTTAGAAAAACTCATTGGTACAGGCCCCGCTGGGATTCGAACTTGCGTCGCTTGCGTAACAGGCGACTGCTCTAACCCCGAGGCCACCACGGCTCTCAACATTAGCTATCTGCAAGTAAAAGTCCCGTTGAAATCCGTCCAGCTGTTTCGGAAATTAGCCGGAATAAACCAACAGACGGATAGTCAGACAGACAATTTTGTATAAACTGTTTTTGATGTGTCTGCATCGTATATACCTTTCGTTTCGATTTAGTGAAAAGCTGTTATTTTGGAGTTACATACAGACACATTAATTGTATTTATCTGTGTGTATGTATGTATATGTATAGATAAATGTAGGACATGAAAATGAAAATTATTTATTCAGTTTAGGCCCTGGTAAGCCCTGGTATGATTCTTGAAGAATTTACATATTAAAAAAAAATACGCATAAGGCCGTCAGAAGAGGCTAAGTGGTAAAGAAATTTGAGTTGTCGCTGGGAAGGCAAGCTACGCAAGTTCTATTCTCATCAAAACTTACTATTTATAGTGATGTCACACTATGACGTTATGAAAGGAGAAAATCTGTATATACATATATGCTCACGCCTGTATTACCCGAAGTTGTAGGCAGAAGTCGGTCTATAATACAATGAGTATTCGCCATATTGAAGTCCCATATAATAGAGGGCGAGCTTATTGAAATTAACCGGGCTTCAATCCAGATTCCTTGCTGATACCGGGAAATTACAGCTGAAAAGCCCAATAACATTTTGCCCGCTCTGGTGTCCAAAAGAAGGAAGTTGACCACTAGTCCTAAAAGGAAAAACTTGTCTTAGAAAAAACGGAAAAATTTGTGAAATACTTGAAAATTTCAAGTTCAAACTTGTCATACCTTAGCCTTAAGGTAAGCTTATTTTATCAGGTTTTAATCAAAACCTTTTTTTAACAAATTTATTTCTCATAAAATTATGTCCATGCCTTAACTCCAAGATGCGTTTAGGATGATGTACTCGAAGCTATGTTTTTACGAGATACAAAAACATGAAAAGGGCGGTGTCCATAACGTTATTTTGGACATGGTCCAAAATATGACACATTCTGACAACTGGTATTTCTTAGTTAAATATTTCAGTTATGCGATTCTATTAATGGTTCAAATATGCTCTAGAGAAATGTTAAGACGGTTATAAATTTAAACGGATAGAAAAATAATTTGATATGCTAAGATAATGTGAGTGAGCTGATAAATTGTTCCAATAAACAAAACCGACATTTGTGCATTGGAACGTATCCATGGGAATTATTTTGTATTAGTAAAAGAGTAATTACTGAGTTTCTTGTCAGGTTCTTCTCAGTGAATGCTAACTAGCGGTAGAGTGTATAATCCTGTATAATTATGTTATTCTAACGACTTGTTGAAAATTGTTCCGTTAACATTGTAATCAAATAAAGATATAACTGTCTTCATAATATACAAGGAACAGTACTAAAAACTAATTACAAGGAGAAAACTTGGCCCAAATCGGTATCTCTCGGGATCGTGCCAAGAAGGCTGGCAGCATTGCCACGTTGAATAGCAATGCTGATTCTTTGAGCGAGAAAAGCCCCAGCCTTCTTGTCACGAGAAGCTTCTACGAGACGACGTGCAACCTCTTTGAAAAGTTGATGAGCATCTGGACCCCAAGGCCCCAGAGTTTCAACCGTCTTTAAGTTAAGAATAACTCAATGTTGCAAACTGATGAGGTTGCAGCTTACGTAGTCACCACGGCTCGTATTTCCGTTTAAGTGGAATAACTCATTGAATTGGGCAACGATGTATCACTCAAAACAAAATAATTACATGGAAATCCAACGGTAGTTAAATTATTATTTACACGCAACAAGAATGCATTAATCTCACGTCGTGGAGGTATGAATGATTTGCTTTATTACTTGGAAAACTGAACGTCTGACCGCAAAGTGAAAACATACACACAGCCGGCTCTCTATATTCCTCTCTATATAGATAGATATCTAATAACGGTATGTTCATCCCTGATTTTATTGTTGCTTTCATGAAGATGTACATGATGCTTGACTTCCTTCAGGTTTCTCTCAGCAAGCTAATTCCGAACCGCTAACTTATCAGCGTTATTAAGGACCTCACCTAACCTGAACAAATCATTATTGGATACTAGCTATGGGCCGGGGTTTTACCCCCGTAGACTTTATTTCATGGGTCTGCGGAACCCTTATGTTTTTTAAATAAAAGTAACCTATGTTACTCCTTGTAACATTCGCTATGTGCTAGTTGTCCATCTATTAACTGCCTCGTTGGTCTAGTGGTACTATGTTCGCCTGCCGATCACGGGTTCAAAAATGTACATTGGGTTCTTCTGTCAAGAAATTCACAATAAAATGCCCGGAGTTTGGAAGTTGGCGGTGTTTCCACCCCCGTGCCTCGGAAAGCACGTTGCACCGTTGGTCCTACGCCTGATCTCTCTCCGGTCGTGCCGGATTGCCTCTCATCGGACTATGAGAGTGAGGGAATAATGAGTGCATCTGTGTTTGCACACACTTGTGCACTATAATATCTCCTGCGCAGTTGGCTAATCATCGTTGAGATTAGCCGCCGTAACCGAAATTCGGTAGGAGATCATTATTATTATCTACTAGCGAAAGCAACCTTGTCTGACGATTTGAAAGTACTTTGTAAGAAGTCTAATCAAATAAAGATATTTTGAATTGAATTGAATTTTAACCGTTTCGGAGATTAGCTGGAACACAGAGATATTTTTAAAATCGTTTTTAATAAGACAGTAACGTGTATACTTTCATACGCATTTAGGGAAAAGCTGTTATTTTGCAATTATAAATAGACATTTAAATTATATTTATCCGAAAAGATATAGATGGAATCAAAGAATATCTGGGAGCTGACCATCTGCATTTATTATGTGACATGACCACACAGGTAATTGCGATATTTCTTCATTTGATTATGAGCTGAATGTGAACTTAAATAAAGTAGAAACTGCTTTGAAGTGGAAAATGCTGCCAAATGATACTATGTTTTCATTTCTGTTCGTCTTGGATATATTATGCTTAGGCGCTTAGAATTGACACTTTTGACTGGGTGCGCCGTTTTTGATGATTATTTTTTTCGAAAGGTGATGCTTCCCGTTGTGACTGGTGTTGGTGCATTTTGCAAAATGTCACAGATAATTAAAAATAAAAAGTAAAACCGCCTTCAAAAAGGTAAAAAAAATTATGTGAAATAAATTACTTTTTAATTAGTTATTGACAAATATAGCATCAAACTCGGTGTCAAGCACCAATTTGAAAAGTAAGTAATTTATTTCACATAATTCATTATTAAGTTTTTGAGGCCAATTTTACATTTTTGCATCATATCTGTTTTTTTACAAAAAAATTAAGTATATATTGTTCCAAAACTGAATTATGTACAGACACCAATTTTACAATGTTATTAGTAGATACAAAATCTAACTAGATAGTAAGAGAGCAAAGCTTGGCGAACGCTATTTTCAACATTCATTTAAATGAGTTATGAGCGATTCAGAGAAACACTTCATGTTGTTACGACTCAAATAAATTATCTTCTGTTTTTTTCTTGGAAAACGTTTATTCATTCATAATTATGATTTGTATTCGAAAGAGAAATTCGGAAGAGAGTATAGCCAAGTATACCCTATATTATACATTTTACTTCGGCATCATAGCTATGCTACAGCTCTATGACAAATCGATGAGTTCAAGCTTCCTAGGATACCTTGTTTTTTTGTTTTTTTTTTTAACGTGTAGAATCTGTTATGGATGGACACCAAGGGCCGCGGGGGCAGCGGAAGGGTTATGTCGGACTCACACCGACTAAACTCCACGGTGTTCCTCCAAGTCGCTAAGTGGGGGGTGCATGTGATACGTCTTCACATGCTTCGCCGTGACCCCCCCAGGGCTTCCTAGGATATCTGGAATTTATTCGAGAATTTTAGTCTAAAATTTAAAAAAAATATGCTTCGGAGCAAACACTCTTTTCTTGTCATTTATTTCAGACAGATATTTCGTTTAATCAAATTTATAATTTTTTTAAAAAAATTATTGCGTCGATGACTTTTTCACAGTATTCACTGTCTATTAAAAAAAAATATATGCCTCAGAACTATCAGGAACTATTTCTCTCCTCTATATGCACCCAGAAATAATTAAAACTTGGTTTGTTCGAAAATTATCTGCTATGGGAATTTTATGATTTTTTTTCCAGTTTTCCAAGCCTATATAGATCTATCTCTAAAATGGAATAATCAGGAACTATAGAACTCTTCTGCATGCTAATAGAACTCACTTTTATTTCGATCCACTAACTACACCAGCATCTGTTTTAACCAATGATGGTAAGGCCCTGTTCCTTGTATGTATGTAAAATTAAGTTTTTATTGTATAATTGAATAAATAATATCTATTTTCAATGTAACTCTCTTAAATAGGTAATAATCACTATATCTTGTTTGACTACAAAATAATTACAAAATTTCCACACAAGGGTATCAACAAAGGGCTAAATTCGATTATTTGATAAGGCCCCATATTGAATTCGTATGGGACATCCTATTAAGTCCAGGAACTGCGAATGAGGTGTCATTCTGAACTCGGGCAGTTAATATCCGGGATACTAGACGCTTTGAATATTTCGGGATGAGTGAAATTGGTGCAAATCAATGTGTATTTGGGATGAATACAGAGTTGTAATGCTGGGTACGCAGAGGTGTACTCATAGTACAATCACATTTCTCCAGTTATGTTGAAGTCCCATGTATTAAGAGACGGACCTACTCAACAAGGAAATAATATAGACTTCGATCTGTTACTGGGAAATCACAGATGGAAAAACCTTTGCACGACCATGGATCGAACCTCATACCTCGTGTTCCACAGAAGCATTTGTGACCACTAGACCTAAATCATAAAATTATATTGTGAGAAAAACTTTAAAAAACATAATTTAATAACTAAAATATTTTATTTAAAGGAGTCTCTGTAGGCAAGGTTCCGTAGATACTGGCAGCATTCCCCATTTGAATGGCAAGACTAATTCTTTGTCCGAGGTAGCTGCCAGCTCTTCGGTCTCCTGTGATGTGGACTAACCTTGTTTTCTATTTCCTGAAACAAGCCTTATAGCGCTAGGACCCCACAGATGAAGGGTCTCGAAACCGAAATAGTGACAATTCAAAACACCTTCATGCACCCGTTCAGGAACCCTTGTGGAAGAAATCTACATAATATTATAAAGAGGAAAGATTTGTATTTTTGTGTGTATGTTTATTATGGATAAACTCGAAAATTACTGTGCCGATTTTGAAAAATATTTTACCATTGGAAAGCTACATCATCAGCTAGTAACATAGGCTTTATTTTATCCCCGCAGAACTGGGAATTACGCAGGTGGAACCGCATGACGTCCGCTAGTATAATATAAACAAACAAACCACCCGAAAGTTAAGGATTAAATATATGTATACCAAAACATCTTACAATATTCAATCCATACATTTCGAAGACGCGTAAGTAGGGTAAACTCTCCAGTTACCGTCTTTCGAGTTCCGAATTAATTTTCGTAAATGGTGGCAGGTGCCTCGAAATGCTTCGACGCGCTCTTAACTTTTCTATTACCTTTAAAACCCGTGATTTATGACGTAAACAAAATGTGAAAATTGTTTCCGAACTGTTTATTTGAGTGTATATATAATATATGACTCTCAACACGGTATTATTACGATAACATTTCTTTTGAAATGGCTATAAATTTATTTTGTATGGGCGGGGTTTCTTAAGTTATGAAACTATTCATATCGTTTGTTTCTTAGAAGATTGTTTTTCTCACGACTTATGTCTTATTTTATCGTATACATAGCTATTGACAATTTGCAACATTAAGTTATCATTTATACTAATAATATAAAGAGGAAAGGTTTGTAGGTATGTATGTTTGTAACGAAATGGCTCAAAAGTACTTTTTTAAAAATACTTTCACCATTAGAATGCTACTTTATCACTGATTAACATAGGCTATATTTTTTCTCCGTACTCCCACGGGAACGGGAACTACGAGGGTGAAATCACGTGACGTCCGTTAGTACTTTATAGTTGAGGAGACTAATGCTTGGCAGTCCCGTGCTTATGGTGTATCATGACAAGATGCATTCATATAACAAGGCTGAAAATATTGTACTTATTTATCAATGAATACATATCATAATAAACTTCCTTTTAAAAAACAAAAAGTACTACTGATCGCAAACGCTACTGAGGGACAGGAAGTCCTCGGTTCGATCTCCGGAAAAAGTGTTATTGGGTAGCAGTCCGGAGTATCTATTAGCCCCCGATAATGTCAAAAGGCTCGCGCGATATTAAATGGAACTTAGTCATAACTGGCGAGATGTACTATAAGTACTTCTCTGTATAATATTTAACATCATATCTTCATAGCTGTCTAAATTGTTCAAACTTTCGTCTCATTATGTACAAGTACAATCTCCACAATCAAACATCAGAGAGTAAATTTGGTCCATTAGTGGTGTTTGTTATCGATTAAGACAGCGTTAGCTCGTTCCAGTCGATTCAGCGGCAAACAGGCAGTTTGCTAACTTCGTCAAATTGCACCCATTCATGAGTCTAGTCAGCGGTTAGAATTGTTCCGAGTGAGGGTGGCTTTACCCTACGTCAATAATTTTGTAACAGACAGAATCGTAATCTATATTATCTTATATCTTTAAACGAGCAATTCTTATATATATATATATATATATATATATATATATATATATATAAATGGATTTTCATGAAATTTTACATATAGGGGGTTTCAGGGGCAAAAATTTGATCTAGCTCATTTATGGAAAACATCGTTTTGACCATGTTTTCAGGCACTGAAACAATATCATTAAAATACGAAAGCAAATTTCGTCGACATCTGTCAAATTATGGTAGCTCAAAGGTGAGGCTTCCAGCTTACGGGGCGATCGAAATTAGAGTACCCCGGTTCGAGACTGACGTTGACCGGATTTTTTTCCCCTTTTTTATGTGTGAAGAAGAAACCGACACAGCTCGGTCAACCAGATATTTCTATTTAAACGAGCAATACTTTTGCTACAATATCATTACAATACGAAGGTAAATTTCGCCGACAGCTGTCAAGTTACGATAGCTCCGACGGTAGTCTACCAGCCTATCGGGTGATAACGAAATTAGGTTATACCCCGGTTCGAGTCCAAGTGACACCGGTTCGATTTTTTTTAACTACCTAACTTTTTATTTATGAGACAACGTCACTTTATTTTCTTCTGTGGGAAAAGTAAATTTTTTTTCTGTGATACAGAAACCGAGCTTGGTCAACCAGATTCTTATTTCTTATTCGATTATTTCTGCTGCCTTATTTATCCAGTGGTTACAAACGCTACACTGTCCTGTTCGATACCCGGGTCGGGCTAAGTGTTTTTGGGTTTCCCATCTACAATGTCCCGGCCTGGATATGAGTTAATGGCAATAGGCTCGGCCTTTATTCATCATCATCATTTATTTAAGAGCTTGTCGGCGAAGCAATCGCCAACCCTCTCTATTGTCCGCTAGCACTTTGACTTCCTTGTATGACATGATGCTCACTTTTTCCATCAACTGTTGTTTATAACTAATCCTTGGTCTCCCTCTTCTACGCTCTCCTTCTATCTTCCCTTCTATGATGTTTTTGATGAAAGCGTCATGTCGTAATAGGTGTCCAATCATCGGCTTATTCCCAGATATCCACAGCTCATAAAATTTTTGAAAAATAAACTCATACACTAGTTCCTCCACGACAATAAAATTTCTTGAATCGAAAAAAAACCGTGGAGATGGTGGTATTAAACTCAAACTCAAACTCAAAATATCTTTATTTGATTAGACTTCTTACAAAGTACTTTCAAATCGTCAGAAGGACACAAAATACATTATACATTATTATAAATGTTACCACCGGGTTCGGAAGGTAGCTTTTGTTGAGAAGAACCCGGCAAGAAACTCAACAATTACTCTTTTAAAAAAATATATATTATACAATGTTTTTGGTTACAGTATTTATATCTCATGAATATAAGCCCATGGGACACAGCACAAATGCTCAATTGTCAAATATAATAACTAAAATATTACAAATATTTGTGAGCATGGCAAATTCCAGCCAATCAAAGCAAAGATCAAACTAAGATTAATTAATTGTAGCAAAAGTACAGTGCCAATGGGATTATATACAATAATTTTTCGACAAAGATACATCCCAGGGTTCCTTATCACAAATATAATCACTTACAGTATAATATCCTTTTTTGAGCAAAACTGCTTTGATGGTCTCTTTAAATTTATTGAAGGGCAAGTTTACAATTTCTGTTGGTAATTTATTATAGAAGCGTGTGCACTGTCCTAAAAATGAGCCATGTACTTTCTGTAAGCGATGCGCAGGCACTACAATTTTGTTTTTGTGCCTTGTGTTTATGTTATGCACATCACATTTTTTTTGAAACGATACAATGTTTTGATGCACAAATAATAAGTTAGCTAAAATATACTGTGAGGCCACTGTCAAAATTCCAATTGATTTAAATTTTTCCCTTAACGAATCTCGGGGTCCCAAATTATAAATTGATCGTATAGCCCTTTTCTAAAATCATGGATGTCTGGGAATAAGTCCAACAATCTTGCCCCTCCAGTTTTCTCTTGTCCGGATTATCATTATATCTTCTCCTACTCTTTCCAACCCAAAAGAATAGCAACACAAGCCATCAAACTTAATAATTGATAATTATTCGATTGATCAAGTTAAACATATTTAGCGAAACAAGTCCGTATTGGGTCTTATAACTGGCGAAATTTAGGTGTTAATCTATCATAGCAATAAGAGGTCACGATTGGTCCCTGTCACCAAAATAGAAATGAATGTGTATCCTTGAAAGAAAACATATCCATTTCCTCAACACAACTGCCAATTTGCGATCGAAATACTCCATCAATGTCTGACGACGACGCTCCGTGCCGTCGTCAAGGCAACGCGTTCCCCCGACCTACCCTAAATGGAAAATCTAATATCACAAACACACATCCTACCGACTTTTATCGTACAACCCAGTAGTTCTTAATAGCTAGTTCTTAAGAGTTATAATAGCTTAATGAAGATACAAACGTTTACTGTTCGGTATTTGAATACGATGCGGGTAGTTTTCATTTTGTTTATTTAGTAATAGGATATTATTGTATGTATGTACATTAAAATTCAAGCGAAATATATGAATATTTACGAAAAAATTTCTTAAGTAAAGTTTGCATCCGAATACAATTGTTAGTTTGTTGATGACAGTTGCACGCAGCTATTTTATTTTATTACCTTCATTCATATTTAGACTATAAGCTCTTAAAATTTTAATCTTAAAAATTTAAAATTTAAAGTTATGTTGTAACTAAATAATAACAAATGTAAAGAAGAATTTAATATTAAATATAGTAAGTAAATAATATAAAGAAGGACATGTAGAATAGGATCTTAACTTTTTATATTGTATTATAACAGATAAGGCAGTGTGCGTTGTCTGTTGTAATAAAGTGTAGGAAATAATAGATATTACATTGTTGTTTATTAATAAATAATTGTATACATATTAGGTACTTGTAGATAAATATATTAATAGCTCTAGTAGTGCCTCTCACGTTGCTGTGCCCTAACAGGGTTTATGTTAGCTTTACTTGGGATACTATTATAATTAAGATTAGTATGTATCATACATGTAAGTAACATAAATGCAATAAATAAATAAATAAAATAAATAAATAAATAAAATAGTAAGGAAAAATGCACTCGACCCTACGACCATACCATGAGTTCTTATTACCATGATAGTGTGATTCTTATTATGGAAAGAAGCAGTGGTGGCCTTGGGGTTAGAGCACTCGCCTGCTACGCAAGCGACGCCAGTTCGAATCCCAGCGCGGCCTGTACCAATAAGTTTTTCTTAAAAACTGATGTGCAGTTATTTCACACCACGTGCTTTACGGTGAAGGAAAACATCGTGAGGAAACCTCCATATGTCTGAGAAGTAATTCAAAGACGTATGTATAGTGCCTGAGACGGCGATGGACTCACTATCTGTCACGTTGGCACTTGATCATATTCGGTGAAATGTGGGTGTTGTTACAAGACCTCTGCTTACCCCTTCGGGGACCCTTCTGGGATGGCGTGAGCATATATATATGGAACAGATGTATATAACGTGTATACATCTGTCACTGTCACACAGCTGAACTATCATTGCAATAAGAGCTCATGGTAAGGCCTCTGGAAACCGTGCAGTCGCTCTACCAAGTAAGCTACACGGGAGTCACCATTTTAAGAACTAAAGATTTGTACAATATTATTGTCAAGAGTAGGTACTCATTTTTACCTCGCCATTTTGTATGACGATACTCTTACAGTAGGAAGTCTATATGAGTTGCAGTAACAGCTAATCGAAGGTGAGTGACGCATCGATCTCAATGTGTGATTTGAGGGTAAACAAACTTTTCAAGTTCTCTCACCGCAGATTTTATTATTTCCAGAAAATAACACGAAAATGTGCTTCAAAACTCGCGGAAGACAGTTTTGCAAAATTTAAAGGTAACATAAGGGCAGCTCTTTGAATTATTCAGTAATCACATCACTTGCCTTTAAAACTATACGAAGATATCAATTAATTATTTTGATCATAACTCATGTCATTGTTTCTTTCTGTAGCGAAATTGCGATTATATTGTTGTAAAGTTCACTGAACAATTATTTATATAATTTTATATGCGTCCAGTGCGTCCCACTGGTAGGCAAAGGCCTCCCTTCCTTCACCGTAAAGCACGTGGTGTGAAATCACTGTACGTAAGTTTTTTAGAAAAACTCATTGGTACAGGCCACGCTGGGATTCGAATTTGCGTCGCTTGCGTAGCAGGCGACTGCGCAAACGCCAAGGCCACCACGGCAATATTTATTCAGATTGGGTAATGCTTTTGTAAACTAGCCTTCTGAGAAAAAACAAGTAAAATTTTGCGATCTTCTGTAAGGAAGTTCTTAGTGGACCAGGCTGGAATTTTGAACGGGTATCCCCTTATGCTCTGCCTCTCTTAGTACATGCGAGTTGGGTTTGTGTAAACATTTTCTTTGTGGCAGTTTTCATCTTATATTTGCATGATATTGCTTCGTCGCTGTATTGTGTCCTTTGTGAAAGGTATTATATTCAACAATTTCTCGGGACAATCCCGCCAGTTATATTTGTTTGGAAATCTCTTTTATTGTCCTAAGAGGCGGAGATAAAACAATATTGCCTTTTAGGAGTTTTACAATGATATTGTACTGTTTAGAAATGCAACCACATAGAGCCGAAAAGTACGACATATTCAAGAATTACACTTGTATAGTTAGGTACAGAACGTATCTCTGCGTTCTCTTATAAATAAAAAATACAAAAAAAAAAACTGTTTTTTTTTCCATAATTTCAGTATTGAATTTGCGTTCCTCATTTCCTTGACCACTATCACATCCCACGCAGTTTAAGTCTTGTTAACATAATCTTTACCGATACATCTATACAGATAAATGCATTTGAAGTGTCTGTTTGTTATTTCAGATTAACAACTTTCCACTAAATGCATATGACAGCATATACGGTATTCACATAAAAAAAACAGCTTTTATTTTTCTCTTTCTTTATGTCTGTCTGTCAGTTTGTTCCGGCTTATCTCCGAAAAGGCTGGAGAGATTTAAAAGGGGCTTAAACTAAAAAAAGAAATAGGGTTCTGCGGGTCAACGTCGCCGTAATTTAATTAAATAATGATACGTGCCTGTTATAAAAACTTCTCCATATTAAACTGGGACTAATGTGGAAGCTTCGGCATGATTTACCACGCAGTAACAACTTATAGTGGCGTGCTCATTGCAGATGACGTGTTGAGTTAATTACCGTACTGACACGTGTGGCTCGTTAGTTACAGCCCTTTGGACTGACCAAGGGCTTGCTATGACTGGGGATCGGGTATAGGCGGCAGCGGAGAAAAGTTGCAAGATTTTAAAGAGAATGAAAGAAGATTTTTAGTAGCAAAATACATATATATGCTCACGCCTGTATTCTCCGAAGGGGTAGGCAGAGGTGTTGTAATCACAACACCCACTTTTCACCGAAGATGATTAAGTGCCACCGTGAAAGATGGTGAGTCCATCGCCGTCTCAGACACTTAACATACGTCATTGAATTACTTCTCAGAAATATGCAGGTTTCCTCACGATGTTCTCCTTCACCGTAAAGCACGTGGTGTGAAATCACTGTACATAAGTTTTTTAGAAAAACTCTTTGGTACAGGCCCCGCTGGGATTCGAACTTGCGTCGCTTGCGTAGAAAGCGCCTGCTCAAACCTCACCACGGCTCTAGTACCAAAATACATTTATAAAAACAAATGACAGAATACGGGTTCTTTCATGTTTGAAATTATAATGAAATTTTATGACTGAGTGCCGAATTTAATGAATTTAATATATAAAAAACTTTTATTTTATTTATCGGTAATATTTTTTTTTTATTTGTAATTGTAGAACAAAGAAAGAACACGTTCCAAGCTTGAAATTATCGGTCAAAAATAACAATAGAGACAGGGACCAAAAAATCATAGATGCCACTATTACTTGGCAAAATTAGCGAGTTTTTTATTCATAGCTTAAAATGTTTGCTATGACTTGCACCAAACGGGTCTAAACTAAAAGGTGAAGTCGGCCTCAAACTAACGAACAGTTTAGGGGTAGATCTGGGATATGGGATTTGAATTTGATTGCAACTTGTCAGACACAAATTGTTAGTAACATACACCATTTTTGAATAATGCGTCCATTCAATATGATATATCGTAAGTGAAATGTTGAATTTTCTCTTAACGTAATAATATAATTTTTTTAGCTATCGGAGTTTAGCTCCAATTATGTAGGTTACAAGAAAGATGTGTTCCAGCAAACAACATCATTTTGTATGGAAATGGCGACTTGAACCACATCATTCTTCAACTTGCAAAACAATCAAGATATAATGATACCATACAATTAAAAACGTTCACTTGAAAACCGTCAAAAAATCACCCCTGTGGCGCGTGGCGACGTCATTAGAAACAGATGCCCTGCGGTACTGTGAATAATAATCATTGGGGTGACTAATTGACGGCAGGAACTGACACTCCCGTGGGATGACGCATGTACCTAGCAATTTATACACTGAAAATGAAAATGATTTATTCAGTTTCGGCCCTGGTAAGAAGAAGTAAAGTAATTTCACCCAATAGCCAGGGTCTAAGAATTTGGCTATGATATCCAGTCGTGAAAGGAGGCCGGAGGGCCTACTGGCGGTAGTCGGGGTCAGCTTTGACCACCGAGCCGCGGGCCCGGGAAGGTGGCAGCGCGATGTGCGACGCGCTGCCTTGCACAGCGAGGTCTCCAGGGGCGATGATACAGCTGCCCCGGGGATGTGCCCCGACAAAGTGTGGGGGGACACCGGTGCGATGTATCTGGGAACCCGTATGTTTTTTTTAAATACAAGCAGCCTTAGTTAGATCATGTAATATAAGGTATTTGCCAGTGCCCATTAAAATCGGTCCAGTCGTTTCGGAGATTAGCCAGAACAATGAGAGAGACAGACAGACAGACGGACATACAGAGAAAAATTTTAAAAATAGTTTTTTTTTTAAATATATGTACCTACTGTGTATACTTTCATATGAATTTAGTGAAAAGCTGTTATTTTGGAATGAGAAACGGACACTTCATTTTTATTTATCTATATGTATAATTTAATTTGCAAGAATTTTACAGTGCAGCGAATACTTTGTTTTAGTAACAGTGCACTACGTAACTCAATTATTATATAAAAATTTTTTCCAAACTACGAAAATGGTAAATAAATTTTTGCTCCATCAGGCCGGCATACATTTTTCCTCGTGTCAGCGCCAGATTGTCCATTTAATAGTTTTCAATTCCATGTGACAAAAGTAGGGAACTGCCAAAACAGATTTAACTAAAACTAGAGCCGTAGTGGCCTCGGGGTTTGAACAGTCGTCTGCTATGCAAGCCACGCAGGTTCAAATCCCAGCGGAGCCTGTACCAATGAGTTTTTCTGAAAAAATGCAGTGATTTCACACCACGAGCTTAACGGTGAAGGAAAACATCGTGAGGAAACCTGCATATTTCTGAGATGTAATTCAAAGACGTATGTATAGCGCGTGAGACGGCCATGGACTCACCTTCTGTCACGTTGGCACTTAATCATATTCGGTGAAATATGGGTGTTGTTGTTACAACACCTGTGCTTACCCCTTCGGGGACCCTTCTGGGATGGCGTGAGCATATTTTTTATATATATTAAAACCTATTCATTAGTTTAATTTAATTTGGATAGGTCAAATCTACACATCTATACATACAGATAAATAAAATTGTAGTGTCTGTGTGTAATTTCAAATTAACAGCTTTACACTAAATGCATATGAAAGTTTATAGATAGGGTACTCACATAAAAAACCAATTTAAAATGTTTTTCTCTGTCTGTCTGTTTGTTCCGGCTAATCTCCGAAACGTCTAAAACGATTTTAGCGGGACTTTCATTGGCATATAGCTAATGTTGTAAGGAGTAATATAGGCTTCTTTTATTTAAAAAAAACATGGTTTCCGTGAGCTACGTGGTTGAAAACGCGAGGCACAGCTAGTCTATACAGATAAATGAAATTGAAGCGTCTGCTTCTTATTCTAAAATAACAGCTTTACACTAAATGTATATAAAAGTATACATACATACATACATACATACATATGCTCACGCCTGTATTCCCCGAAGGGGTAGGCAGAGGTGTTTTTTTCAAACACCCCCTTTTCACCGAATTTGATTAAGTGCCAACGTGATAGATGGTGAGTCTATCGCCGTCTCAGGTACTATACATACGTCTTTGAATTACTTCTCAGAAATATGCAGGTTTCCTCACGATGTTTTCCTTCACCGTAAAGCACGTGGTGTGAAATAACTGTACATAAGTTTTTTTTAGAAAAACTCATTGGTCTGTACCAATGAGTTTTTCTAAAAAACCCCGCTGGGATTCGAACTTGCGTCGCTTGCGTAGCAGGCGACTGCTCTAACCCCGAGGCCACCACGGCTTCCAAGCAAATAAAAGTATATAAGGTACTAAAATAAAAAAAATAAAATTTTAAATTTTCTCTGTGTCTTCAATATACGGTTATTGGTCATAGCTATGTAAATAAGACCGGATGACATCATATTATGACAAGCAATTTGTAAGCACACCGATCTATGCAAATATGTAGCCACTAAAGGAAATTCGCCAGACAGTTGTGGCAGATATAGTGTAAATCACATGAGGTAATGGTTAACGCCATACAGTTTGATTTCATTTACATACGAGCGGCAGAAATTCCGCTTTTGCACACGTTTATTTCCTTTTTAAACAATTTCTGCCCTTATCCCATGTTATTTGTGGTCGGCGCAATGTGTTCTTCTCTTCCATTTCTCTGTATCAGCCGTCATATCTGTATTCACTCCTATTTTAGGCATATCATCTTTCTCACAATCCATTCATCGTTTCTTAGGTCTTCCTTTCCCCTTGTAACCATCCACATTCATAAACAAAACTTTTTTGGTAACATTATCCTCATCCATCCGCATGACATGTCCATACCACGACAAATGTTTATTCTGTGCTACTTTCAGACTTCTCCTTATATACTCATTCCTTACCTTGTCCAATCTCGTTACGCCACACATCCATCTCAACATCCGCATCTCAGTTGCATGCAGCTTTCTTTCATCCGTCACCTTTGTGGCCCAAGATTCTGATCCATACAGGACGGCAGGCCTTACTATGGTACCTTAGTGTATGTATAGTTAAAACAATGTCATTGACAATTAAAATTTGTCCTCCTACTGTTATGGTCCTCTAAAATTACGATAAGAAGTAACATTTCTTCGTGACGTGTCGAGAATAGATTACGAAAACAATGCCAAATTTCATAATATAGATAGGTGTAAACATGTATTTGATTACGAAAATTTTAATGTTTACAAATAGTAATGTCGTACGAAGAAAAGCATCAGATAGACTGATGTTACTAACTATGACAGGTTGGTTATATCATATAAACAGAGGCATAAGGTGCTCTAGACCAAAAACGCTGCGTTTCACCAGCCCGCCTGCCTACGCCCGTCATACGAGAGTCGCATTGCAATATAATTGTAGAGACGCGCCTCTTGGAATGTTGAACGGTTCCGACAATTCCTGCCTTTATTGACTTTTAGATCGATTTTACGTCCGGTGGTCTAGTTCGATCCGAGTTTTGTTAAAAATAATCAGCTTCCTGAGAAATCAAGGTTCTATAATAAAATCCGTGATAGTATATATTGAAATAAAAGCCGTGGTGGCCTTGGGGTTGGAGCAGTCGCCTGCTATGCAAGCGACGCAAATTCGAAATCAAGCGGGGACAATGAGTTTTTCTAAAAACTTATGTACCGTGATTCACACCACGTGCTTTACGGTGAAGGAAAGCATCGTGAGGAAACCTGCATATCTCTGAGAATTATTTCAAAGACGTATGTATAGTGCGTGAGACGGCGATAGACTCACCATTTGTCACGTTGGTACAAAATAGTCATCGGTGAAATGTAGGTGGGTTATTATATATTATATTACAGTACCTCTGCCTACCAATTCGGAGAATACAGGCGTGAGTATATGTAGGTGGTGTTTCTTACACGTTATGTCTGCGTAAACACGCTCAGAACTTATGTTCAAATACGTCAAATAAAGCTTTAAAATTTACCATGGATGCTTACATGAGTAACAATATTCAAAATAACAATGGTTGAAACGAGACATTAACTTTATTTTTTACACTGGATGTTTTAAACTGGACGTTGCAAATATTTTAACACAATAATATTAACAAATGAGTAAAAAATACTACACGTCAATACAATTAGGTTGCAGTGTTATTATTGGTTGTGGTTGCGTTGCTGCGTTGATGTGGTAGAAGAATTGCTATCTGTTGTTTTTTCACTGATTTGTCCCAATAGCACTGTTGTCTGTAGTATTAGAATTCCTATTGCTATGTATCACTGTCTGTGCTAGTGGCACTGCTATTTGTGGTAGATGTGCTGCTACTGGTAGTGGAATTGCTCTCTATCGTAGTATCAGAAGCTGCTGTGGTATTAGAAGTTGTATCGTCATCAGTATCCGTACTACTATCTGTTTTGGTATCAACACTAACAGTAGTGGCACTGATATCTGTAGTAGTAACACTACTTTCCGTGGCAGTAGAATTGCTGTCTGTGGTAGTGTTAGAAGTTGTTGTGGTATTGCAAGTATCGTCAACCCAGGCGGTGAAGTTCATGGCAGTGATTGATGAACAGTTGACTATTTCATTACTGTAATATAACAAAAGGATAATCATAAAATTCTTAAAAGATTTTGTTTTTAAATTAGCACAGAACTGTCACGAGTTATGAACGCTGATCTTGAATACTCAGTAGTCATTTTATGACTATGCCTCTGTATGTCTGTCTAGTGCGATGCGAATAAAAACATGCGCAGTAACCCGACTATTTTCACTGAGCGGTCATAAAAAATTGCATAATATTAAGTTTGTACACCTCAACCCCTTCGGAGACCCTTCTGGCATTCCAGAAGGGTCTCCGAAGGGGTTGAGCTTAAATTCCTTACTGTACGCCATTGCGTACAGTAAGGAATTTAAGCTATACAGAATATATTCACAAAAGGTAGAGTAAATAATCAACATATTATTCTCTAGACTGCAATGGCAGTCCAATCTCACTGCCCACCCCGCAATTTGCATAATATTATTCCACCCTATTAGTTAGTTAGCATTATTAGAACTAGCTGCTGCCTGCAACTTCGTCTGCATGAAATAACTTTCGAAATCATAACAATCTCAGTACATCTATAACCTAACAAATTTTGATTAATAGTAATATGTTTGTACATACCCAACTGTAGGCATCCTGAAGGCATGCGGCTGTATTTCAGTAACACTGTCGCCGACTTCACATAGAATATAAGCAACTGTCACATTTCGTATCGCTGCAAGTTGATCTAAGGAATAAAAAGAACATTTTATAGTATTATTAATTTGCAATCAATTCAATTTCCATACTGATTGCCGTTTGATCAACGACTATTCATAATGACCCTTTACGATTTTTATGAGGACACTGTCCGCCTAATGGTAAGTGGTTACCGCAGCTTAAATGATGTTTGCAATAACGGGGAGATCCTATTACTTGGATTATAATTTTCAGAAGAATCTTTTTACATCCATCTTCAAGAACTTCTTGCTGTAAAACCACGTTGGGAAGGCCAATTCAAAGCTTTATCGACTATCCCGATTCACGTAATGAACGAAGTTGTAGCGACTTAGTCATATTCATGTTATCAAAGAAAAATCGGAATAGCTCAGTCGTTGTTGTGAAAATGTCCCATTAAGGTGAAGTCCTATCAATCTACGATTTCGGATCATGTGAAGTTATACCACATAGGGAGAGGATTTCGATAGAATGACTTTAGCGGACGATATTTTCGATCAAGGGCCGTTGGACGCAAGTTTGAATCCCAGCAGCCTGTACCAAGTTATACTAATAACTTATTTGCAGCGATTCACAACACGTGCTTTACGGTGAAGGAAAACATCGCGAGGAACCAGCATATATCTTAGAATTTATTCAAAGAATTCAAAGAAATGTGCTTGAGGCGGCGATAGACTTGCCATCTGCCACGTTGGTACTAAATCGTCTTTTCATTAATTTATCTGCTATATGAGGTGAGCATATATATGTGAGCATATATATGTATGCATCCAATATTTCGATCGTGTGTTTTACGTGAATCGAGAAACTCCTATGGAATCACATACCATAATGATGACATCCACTTATCATTATCATCGCCCTGGCCTTATCCCATACATTGTTGGGGTCGGCACTTGATTCAACCCGATGTGGCTGATCACCTGATTTTTATACGAAGCGACTTCCATCTGACTTTCTCAACCCCTTTAACGAGGAAAATCTGTGATCTAGGTTAAACCAGTTGTTAGACTATTTTAGGCCTCCGACTGACCTGCAACGATTGCCAAAGGTGATAAATTGGCTACCGAGACCGACGGCTTAACGTGCTCTCCGAGGCACGGAGGGAACTCGAGCGGTCACCCATCCAATTACTGGCAGGCTTAGGGTTGCTTAACTTCGCTGTTCGAATGATATGCGCAATAGCAACTGTGCCGCGCGATGACATCCACGTATGATATCAAGAAATGAATTACTTACCTGAAGTAAAAGCGTGAGGTCTATTAGGGCTCTCGTACCAATGTCTGTTGGACTTCACAATGCGAGAGAGCTGCTCAATCAACAAACAGTACAAAGTGTAGGGACACTCTGTATCAGGCATCAGCTCCTCTGCCCACATTCCCACTATCAGTTCTATATCAGACACGTTCGAGTACAATTTCTTCAAATTATGAAGTTTCTGAAAGTGATTTGGTAAAGTCACACAAATTTGTAACGACATATAAGCACGTCCAGAATATAATTTCAAAAAATCTCAAAACTGAGTTTTATAAATGTCCCGAAATGGATAGCTATCAGACAAGTTCTAGGAGAAGTAACACATCGTGAGAAAATCTGCCAGAAAATCAAATTAAATTAAAAAAATAATCATGCTTGTATGGTATTTGAAACGGCGGTAGGGTCACCAGCCGACACACCTAATCATGTTCAAGGAAAATCCTTCATCATTTGTATCCCTTCTGGAATGACGTGAACTAAGGAATATGGATAAATTGGACTTATTTATATATTACTAATGAAATATACAAACCTCAGAAGGCTAGTTTTCGAACCGGTGATATTTTTCAGCATCTATCTCATTCTTATTTTGAACTAGTAATAAATAAATACGCTCACGCCATCCCAGAAGGGTCCCCAAAGGGGTAAGCAGAGGTGTTGTAACAACACCCACATTTCACCGATAATGATCAAGTGCCAACGTGACAGAGGGTGAGTCCATCGCCGTCTCAGGCCTAATACGTACGTCTTTGAATTACTTCTCAGACATACCGGTTTTCTCACGATGTTTTCCTTAACCGATAAGCACATGGTGTGAAATCACTGTACATAAGTTTTTTTGGAAAAACTCATTGGTACAAGCCCCGCTGGGATTCGAACTTGCGTCGCTTGCGTAGCAGGCGACTGCTCTAACCCCAAGGGCACCACGGCTTTTTTACGTTTTCGAACTAGTACTTCAGATGAAAGTATTATTTAATTAAACTTACGTTTGGTCGTATGTAGAGGGCAATGTCGTCATATGTGGTATGGGTTAGGCTTTGATTGCAGTAATCTCGGTATTTTATGTAAGGTGCTATTCCATAGTGGCGGCCTCTCGCTTGGTCGCTGGCTAGGATATCGGATGACCATTGCAAAGACCCAAAGCCGTTGTCAGCCAACTACAAATTAGAGGAAAAAAAATGTGATTAGTTATTTTGTTTCAAAATCAAACACAAAAATATCCTTATTGGGAGACTTTAGACTTTAAGCAAAGTAATTTCAAATCGTCCAAATTACATAGGATTGATTATACTACCGTCAGATGCTTTCATCAGAGTGTCTATTATGACTTAGTACTTATTTTGCCTGCTACGCAAGCGACGCAAGTTCGAATCCCAGCGAGACCTGTACCAATGGGTTTTTCTAAAAAACGTATGTACAGTGATTTCACACCACGTGCTTTACGGTGAAGGAAAACATCGTGAGGAAACCTGCATATTTCTGAGAAGTAATTCAAAGACGTATGTATAGTGGCTGAGACGGCGATAGACTCACCATCTGTCACGTTGGCACTTAATCAAATTCGGTGAAAAGAGGGTGTTGTGATAACAACAACTCTGCCTACCCCTTCGGGGAATACAGGCGTGAGCATATGTATGTATGTATGTATTAATTGTCTAGTGTCCCTAACTCTGCAATGCCTGATCTTTTGTCAAATCTGTTACAGGTAAACTGATTTGTGAGTGAAGAAAAAAACAAAAGAAGCTGTAAGAGGTTGTTCTATTTTGATGAAGAATGAAAAAAATCCTATGTTTGAGACTAGATTGCGGTGATCCCGATTATTTGCTTCAGAGTTTCTGAACTCAATGCTATAGTATTGTTGGACATTATCACACAACGCATTATAGTCTGAAACAGCGTTTAATACACATACAATACACTCGGATACATGTTAAGCAAAAATAGTGATTTTTGAAAAAAGTTGCCCTTCGAATTAAACCAGTTACAATTAGTAACTTACATTTGGATCAACACGACCATTAGCAGCACCAAAAACGTCTCTGAAACTTCCTTGAGTTATCGACGCTATGTTCTCAGTTACATATCCAGTTCGCTCTGTAAGGTTTGCAACTGAAATTTCTTTAAGATAGTATCCTTCCTGATCAAACATTCTGAAAATATATTGTTATTCAACAAGCGTTTAATCCACCTGACGGTAAGCGGAATCTTATTTTATATATACAATTAATCAGCCAAGTTTATTGTCGGTTCATCTCAGAAGGTTAGCTTCCGAGCCTTAACTAATTATTACTTAATTCCATGGACATTAACTGAACAAATAATTTCCATTTTCAAATCAAAAAATTATAACACAAGGTATTATTTAAACCAACTACCTGTCTGTGTCATGTGTCTTATATCTTTCTTATATTTCTTACCCATTATTAAGAATATAGGGGCATATATAAAAATCAAATAAAAAAATTTTGGTGCTTAATACAAACCTGACCATTCCCGGTTGCATGGTATGGAACCATCTCCCTGTATACATGTAGTCGTTAGAAATCACAGGCAATATAGAATCATTGTGAACATCTCTGCTGCTCGAATTAGATGATATGATATCAGCGTCCACCATATTTTGCCATCCTGTAGAAGAAAAAATTGCTTATAAAAACTAGATAGAGATAGATATTTAAAAAAATATGATAACTATCTTGAAAAACAGTCTGAATTGAGGCTGCACTACTGGGTACTGCCCTGCCGCCTTAAAGAAGATTTCAGAAAATATTCAAAGGTATCTTAGTATCTGTTAACGGTAGGTTTTTCTGCACAGGAGATATTATAGTGCACAAGTGTGTGTGCAAACACAGGTGAACTCTTTATTCCCTCACTCTCAAAGTCCGATGGGAGGCAATCCGACACGACCGCAAAGATATCAGATGCTTTCCGAGGCACGGGGGTGTAAACACCGCCAACTCTTTTCGAATTTCTTGACAGAAAAACACAACATAAATTTTTGACCGATCGATTGGCAGGTGAACTTACTACCAAAAACTTCTGTATAATTTATTTGAGACTCCCTACTGCAACGCACACTAGTCAGGATTGAAAGGGTTATTGGCTCGCCTGTGACCTTTAATTTGCGGTCGCTTCATTATATTAACACAATGATCAAAACGTTGCACGTCGTGCGAGCTGGGGCTTTTCTCGCTCAGAGAATCAGCATTGCCATTCAAAGTGGCAATGCTGCCAGCCTTCTTGGCACGATCCCGAGAGACACCGATTTGGGCCAAGTTTTCTACTTGTAATTAGTTTTTAGCTACTCATTAGTTATTATGTACTTAATTAATGATCAAAATATGTTTCTTCATAGACTTTTAATAACTGCTTTCTGGTAGTAGGTACGCTTATTAGTAAATACTTTTTGTTTCTTAAGCTGATCGTAGAGATAAAGTCAGAAACTCACCCAAGAGAAGGGGAAACATTTCATAGAAATTTATTTGGGACCATATGGCGATCATAATGTCTCTTGTCGTATAATATATCGTGTCGTCATCCCAGCATGGATTGATAGCTTCCAGTTTAGCTGCTATTACGTTGTGCAATCTATAAGACCAGAGACTGACGAGACTTGGGCCTAAATTTTGATTTGTAGCTGCAAAAAGAACATATTCATTTATAACATATATAACAGAAAAAAAATTAAAATGTCTGGACTATATATTCTACCACTTCTAAGCTAACACAAATTAATCCCTTTAATCTTATAGTCTTCGGTATATCTCCTACTTATGACGGTTAATAAAATATACCCTCCAAATTTCAAAGTTACTACTGTTAGCGATGGATACACCATCTGTAACGTCAGGACCTGATTACCCTCGGTGAAAAGTATGTGTTGTGACCTCTGCCTACCGTTTGGTGGATCTTTTTGGGAAGGTGTGGGCAAGTTTTATTACTTGTTATATAGGTATAGTTAAATAAAATGGTTGTCAATCATTAATATATACCAGGGATCCTACCACGACCACTTTTGACTATGATAGATTGACAATGATTATGAGACAAATGTATATGAGGTTTATAGTTCTGTCACTGTCACGCAGCCAAACAATCATGGCAATAAGAGTTAAGGCTCCAGGCTTAGAAATATAAAACTCACTCGGTCCGAAGCATCGGGTTTCATTGGGTAGAACATTCGCCATACAGTTATCATTGGTTTCTGCTTGTGGTGGCCATATGATGCCCTCTTCTTCTTCATACATCAAACTTCCACCTTCGAAGGTACGTATTTCATTCATTGTTGAAGCGGAGTACAAAAATGACATGTCTATTGCATGAGTGTAGCTTCCAATCTATAAACAGCAGAAGTTTAGGATATTACACGGATGGCACTTTTTTTTTTTTAAACCCGTATCTTTAGTCAGAATTGTTTTCATAGCACATGCAAATTTCTCAGGTTGCGTTTAAGTCCCATATGATAGGTTAGAGCCTATTGCCATTAACCGGTCACAAGGATCACTTTGAAATTACTGATAGGAAAACGCAATAATAATTTGTCGGACACGGGGATCGACCCTAGGACCTCGTGTTGCAATTGGTTTCAATTTTTTTATTGAGAAACCCTCAAAAGGTCACCGCCCCGGGAGAGACAGGTCGGGGTGTGTGGGATTTTTACTGCACTAAAACCCCCCGGTGGCCATCCTCAGTGCTCACTTGGGGGAACTCCGGGTACTTGGTTGCAATTAACTAGACCAACGAGTACTGCCAGCAAGTACCATGTATATATTTTAAGTACTCATTGATCTGTTAAGACGTAGCTAGTTGTCTCTATCTTTGCAACACACCACGGATCATGCCATTCAGTGTACTCAGCTGTTCTGTAATGCTCAAATTATGCATCATAATTTTAGTCAAAATACATAAGAAATACTTTAGCGACTTTGCAAAACGACGTCACAGTTTTAATGAGACAGACCCAAATTTTTTTTATCTATTGGAGCAATCAGTAATTCTCTTTATCAATCTGCATTCACTCGCATAATAAATGTAAAATAATATTTTTGATACAAAATAAGGTGACCTTGACGTTAAATGGTACGTCAAGGTCAGAACGTCAGAACGTAATTGAGAAGAAGTAATAAAGATAGGGAGTCATAATACTTACTCTGACAGGTGCGGTTCCTTGTTCAGCACATCCATAGTACTGGAAAGTGAGAGGCTTCGTCATGTTCATACATCTGAGTCCTGAGAACCTATGGACGGGGTCATCCTCGGGGACATGCATGGGCGCACACAGGTCATCATCCTTACCTTCTGGAGTACAGCACGTCGTTGTATTTGACAAGATGTTTACTGCAACAAAGGCCCACACATTTTCTTGATGATTTTAGCGTCACGAGTTATCTTACAAAAGATGTAATACAATGCTACTTAAGGGTTGTGTTGTGATAATGCAGTGAGTGAGATCGCCAGTGCTCGAAAGGGGGAGAGAAGTAGGAATTGTATTGGCCATGGTAAGAATCTTTCGTATGTACAATTCCATTCTTCATAAGGTTGATACCACAACGCGTTCAGAAAAAGAGGCTTGGCAGACCGATAGGCTGATGGATAACAAAGTAAACCTATAAGGGTTACATTTTCCTTATGAAGTAACTAAACTTACATTCGTCGTGTATGGCTACGGTGTCCGCGTAAAATGTGTTGATGAAGTATCCGAAAAGCAAGGTCAAGTAATCATGAGCGGACTCCCCAATGCCCAGCATTTCTGTGCGACACTTTCTTTCTGGCATCAATGGATCACCATTTTGCATCTTTCTTATTGTATAATCTGAAAATCGAATAATCAAGTCGTAGAGGGTTACATAAACATTTTCATGTTCATTGTTATGGGCACTATTATTATTGGGGTACATTTGAGGAGTCTCCTGTTTCACAAGTGACGCAAAACTTCTATTTTATAAAAATGATGTCACACCTAGGAGCTGTTGAGATGAAAGTCAAAAACGTCTCACACGACAATGGCGCTGTTCGTTGAAAAGTGGGCTGTTGGTGGAAACCTACAGATGTAGAGGCCCTGGGTACATTCGTACGTGGCCCTAATAATAGTATTGTTGATATTTTTATGTAGTTGACTTACCATGTATTTATGAAAGCAGAAATGAACTATGTTTGAATAATAGTGTGAAAGATGACAATGGAAATAAAAAAAAATATGGTAAAACACGTGGGTGCGAATCACTAGTAATATCGAGGAATGTAGTATTTAAATAAATATATTTTATACAGTTACATACTCTCGCCAAACTCAGTAGGCACCATCCAATAGGCTGGTGTATTATAGGCTCCCACTGCCGGGTAATTGAGGTTGTTGCATGATCCATCCAAACGGCTGTAGCCGCCGGGGTCGCATGCTTCAATCTCCTTTGCGCAGGTACTGAAAAGTGTATTATATAAAAAAAATCCTTTAATCACCTATCCTATATCTTGCTGTCTGGAATTTGTTTGTCCTATTCTATCTTAAACGCTTTATCATTTACTATTTTCATGAGAGGTACGGTTTCAAGGTTCTATACCTCATAAGGAAATTAGGGGATTAGTTTTTGTCCGTGTGTCTGTCTTTCTGTCCGTCAAGACTTTTTTCTCAGGAACGTGTAGAAATTTATGGCAAATACCAGATCCACCATAATTCGCAATTTAGATTGAGGGAGGGCTAAATCTATAAATTCTACAATATAATTTTAATAGTATTGACTTTTTAATAGCATTAAAGACCAAAGGCTTTAGAACTTACCTGTAAGTACCAGCCTCCTTGTACTTTGCTATATCTTCAGCACTCGCCGGCTCGGAGGTATAACAATTGTACACGGTAACATTTTCATCCGTAGCAGTGACTATATAAATACTAGCCACAAAACAAGTTAATATACAATATTTTCGAAGCATGTTTCTTTTATCTTTCCTCGTAAATGGGTGAAAACCGAGTTTTTATACTGACATACCAATTTATTCCTTGTTTACGCAGGTGAATTATTAATTTATCTCAAACAAGCTACAGATCGCAAATTCATTTGTGTCGAAATGTTTGTTGATGAATGTTAATTTAAACGAACTCACTGCATTAACACATCATTACACTGGAAAAATGCTCGGAAGACCAGAGGGGCAAGTGCGAGATTTTTTAATCTAACGAAAGGGGTGTTGACGTCAACGCAGATTGGTATAGGATATAAGCAGCGCCCTCTAGGGGCCGACGGTTAAGAGAAACTGAGAAAACTCACTCAACAGAGGAGCGTCAAATGCAGCAGTCCAGTTTACTAAAGCAGATGATGATATTATGATAGGGTTATTTGGACGCGAGCTTCGCTACTATAATACTGGTAATGGAGGTCCAGCCCCCAATAGGGCAGCTCCAAATGCAAAAAATATAAAGATTTTGCATATTTCTCTTGGTCTCGGTAAACGGCTGGAACAATTTCGTTATTTCTTTATTTTGTTGAGGTTAATAATTTTTGAGAAAATAATCTTATGAAATATTCAAATTTCATGTAAATTTGTAATTTAGGTTTGATTGTGTAACACACAGACAGAGTTACTTTCGCATGTATAATATTAGTAAGGGTATCCAGCGCATACAAGTATACACGTAGCTAGGACACTTAAACATACAGTAAAAAGTATGAATTTCGGAAAGATATTTTGTTTGGGAATTTGAACAATATTATTAACATAATAATGATTGTCTTCATCAAAGATTCGGGACATTGGTATAATTAATTTTATTCACTTCTTTTATGGCGGATGGTTGTATCAATATGTGAACATATCGACCCAGATGGAATTAAAAACAAATTTTCTTCGTTTCTTATATAATTATTATGATAATTATGTATGTACATCTCTTAAAGGCTTAAAAAAATGAATATTTTCTATAAGTCTTTGAAGTCTTAAGGAACCTTGGCTTGAAGTTTTAATTAGTCCTGAAGTTTGGGAGCATGGGAGACGATAAAGTGAAGAATACATAGTGGCGTCATGTTCAATACAGCGATTTTTCACAAATTTTAGAGATTTTTCTATTAATCAAAACTAGTGCGAGGCCCGTTATGAGCTTTTTAATACGAACAATCATCCAAAGATGTTGGTATCACCCGATTTGTCTGAGAAGTCCTCTTTTCCCTTCTGCATCAAGTTTTTATTAAAACCACCTTTCCTATTGAACTTTCCAGGATTGTTAACCTTCTGTGTGGCAGGTTAACAACCTTATTGTTTCTGGGCTTCCAAAAGTCATCGCGGTTCAATAGGGCTTTAATTATTACTTTTTCCATTCATCAATTTCCTACGCTCTTTTATCTTTTCCTCCATTCTTTACACATTATGTAACGTGTTAACGAATCTATCTATGAGTATTTCACCTCTCAACTCGCGGTGTTTCATATCTGTGAATTTAGACTCTCCTACTAAGTCCATCGTGTAGATATTGATATTAAGTAGACTAGTATAGATTGGTAATAGTGGCAAAATAGCAAGGTGGAGGTGCTTACTTTGGCCAATTGGCCTTTGGAGAGTTTCAAATAATTTGAACATTATCAGAAACGTTGGAATTCATCTTATATTTCACACACTTTGGAACAAAATAAAATGCGGTGTTTGAGATTTATTGCTTTGTCTGTAGGATTGATTGCTAAAATTATTACTGCATTAGGATTTTCTCGACAAACGAAAATACATATTTGGAGCTATTGTGGCCAATATATACAATTCAATTTAAATAGACCGATGTATTAGATACAATCATATCCCATCTCCCTGGCCTTATTTCATACATTGTTGGGGTCGACACTTGATGCACCCCAATGTGGCTGATCACCAAATTTTCATACGAAGCGACTGTCATCTGTGTCAGGCGAAGGTTGTAAAAGATTACAAGGGAAATCGGTAATCTGGTTTAAACCAGACTCTCTCTTAGGTTATCTCTGACGTTATAACCAAAGACGTTAAATTGGCAACCGGGTCACTATATTGGATGCAACCAACTATCAATATACAATGTTTAGCGATTTTCAATACGTTAAATCCTTATTTATCAAAAAGTCGCTGTTCCTCGAACTAATATCTCGTAAGCGTGCCTTAAAAATGAGGATTTTATTACGACCAGTGACCATAAGTTTTTATTTTATAATTTATTACGTTACCTTTTGTTTAAGATAAATATTTACAGTTAAAACCATACTCAATACATTATGTAAATCATTTAAATAATAGTCATGTTGCTATTGAATATATAAAAATGTGTTTGTATGCGCTTAAATAACGTCGGTCTAAGAACTAGGTGCTAAATAATATGAAATCAAACAGTTTTTACTATAATTGGTTATCATCAAAAATATATTAACATTAAATCGATTCAAATAATGTGTAATTACATGGATTGCTTCCTAGAAGATCACAATCAAATACATTGCACTATTAAGTGGTGGATTTCTGCTTTGAGACTGGTTTTCAGCATTTTCTTAGGTGGTACTGCGAACGGAAACTTAATATTTCATATAATAGTATAAAAACTGCAAACGGATGGCTGGCATTCTCGTCATACTTGTGAACAGGTGCTGCTAGTGAGGGCTGGTCATCTCAAGCTACACAATTATACGTAGTACTTAGATTTTATTAAAAAAAATTTTTATATCGACTTTTGTGCCCCGGAACTGTGTCCATTGGCTTACATATATTTTTTATGATTTATATTGTATTACTCAAAGCTGTAATTTTTTTTTTAAAAGAGTCATTACTGAGTTACTCGCCAGGTTCTTCTCAGTAAAAGCAACCTTCCGAACCTGGCGGTAGCATGTATAATCCTATGGTATCGTATCTTCCCGACGATTTGAAAGTACTTTGTAAAAATTCTAATCGAATAATTATTCTGAATTGAATTTTGAATTTTGAAAACAAATAGACAGTCCGACCACATGTAAGTATCTACAATTTGAACAGGCTACTATTGATTTCTTCTACAAGTTTGATCCCTCCATGCGCTATAGTTGATCTTAGGTAGTTTATTGCAGCTGGCAATTTCATTTCTGAAACAAAATTGCATAGATATATAAGCTTATCATCATCATCTCCTTGGTTTTATTCCTGACATTGTTGGGGTCGGCACTTGATTCAACCTTATATAGCTCATTACCTGATTTTATGCGAAGCGACTGCTATGTGACCTTCGCAACCCTTTTTACGAGGAAAATCGGTAATCTGGTTTAACTAGTTGTCAGATGGACCGTCACCCATCCGACTTCTGATTGTGGTTAGGATTGCTTAACTTCTTAAGCTGATCTATGAAAATTAACTGCGAAGAAATAGACAATGGTGTTATTGTCATAAACACCCACGTTTCCCGAAGAAGATTAGGACGTAACAGATAGTGAGTTCATCACATTGATCTTAGGTATTTAATATTAGTCTTTGAATTTCTTCTCTGATTCAGTTTTTCTCCCGATGAAAACATCGTCCACCATCACTTCAGAACGAATTAATGCAACAGACTACGAATATTTAAGACCGTGTCTTTTGCGTTTCAACACTTAAAGCAACTTTCCTGTGCATCGAAATTAATACCAAGTTCCTTAACTTCTAACATAACATGAACATACCCTGTGCCAGGCAAGAGCAACGCTTGAGGCTGAATATGAGTGATACCGTCACCAACGGCACACAGCATTTGGGCTGCAGTCATTTTTCTAATCTGCAGAAGTTGAGCTGAAATAAAATGAACCAGTTTTATTAATATAGTTTAACCGCAATGATTTCTCATAAATTCTCATACGTTAATGTTATAAAAATTATTGATTTTCGATACTATTCAAATTATGATTTTTAGTTTACAATAAACACAGTAGAAAAAATCGACAGAGTCAACGACATTTAGGAACTTATGCCTTAGTACTCACACAAAGTAAACGCATGAGGTCTGTTCGGTCGCTCATACCAATGCCTGTCAGCGGCTACAAAGCGTTGTAGACCCTTAAGCATAATACATGAGACGGTGTGAGCACAGTTACCATCCGGGATAATCTTCTCTGCCCACATGCCAGCGAGCAAGTCTATGTCACTTGCGTTTTTGTACAACCTTTTTATGTATGGAAGTCTCTGCAATGTTTGGGTGAATTCATTTGAATGGTAATAAATAACAAAATGCAGCAAGGTTCATACGTACGAAAAGCGCTATGTTACCATTGCGATCTTATGCAGTAGTTAACACAGAAAAGAACTTGATGGACACACAAGAGGAATAATTTCATAGAAAATGTAACATTTAAAATATTCAGCTATTTGGTCGTCTGATGGAAAACATACTTACTTCTGGTTTGATGTAATGGGCGATATCTTCATAAGTTGAATGTGTCTTGCCATTAGAGCAAAAATCTCTGTATTTAATGTATGGAGCCAAACCATAAAGGCGACCACGAGCTAAGTCATTGGCCAATATGTCGGTCGACCACTGTCTTGATCCGAAAGCAATATTTGTCAACTGAGAATTAGAAAATATGCTTCTAAAGGTTTTATTGTGAAAGTAAGAAATATAGAAGGTAGAGTGAACTGTGAGAGTCCGTGTTTAGGAATTGATTAACCTTGATTTGACTGGTCACCTGATTTTAGCACAAAGCGACTGTAACAATTGCCAAAGATGTCCAGTTGGCAACCGGGACCGATAACTTAACGTACTCTCCAAGGCATCGAGGGAATTCTGGCGGCTAACCATCGAAGTACTGTTCGGATTGGGTTTCCTTATCAACTCAAGAGTCTCTCTAATGGAATTTGGTTTTCATATTACATACATATCTCTCGCCTGTATTCCCCGAAGGGGTAGACAGAGGTGTTGTTATCACAACACCCACTATTCACCGAATTTGATGAAGTGCCGACGTGACAGATGGTGAGTCTATCGCCGTCTCAGGCACTATACATACGTCTTTGAATTACTTCTCAGAAATATGCAGGTTTCCTCACGATGGTTTCCTTCACCGAAAAGCACGTGGTGTGAAATCACTGTACATAAGGTTTTTTTTTTTAGAAAAACTGATTGGTACAGGCCCCGCTGGGATTCGAACTTGGCACGAGGCCACCACGGCTCTATTAATATTAATTTTGCATTTAAACTTCCTTACAACAGGATCAGCACTGTCATCAATATCTGCAATAGGCTGTATTGTTGATCCTAGGGTTAGCATTTCTATATTTTCACGGTTTAAATATCCAGTTCTTTTTGTCAGGAATGATATCGGTATTTCTTTGACATAATTGTAGTCACTGTCGTACATTCTGCAAGATAAAAAACATTTGTAAACATCGAAACCGCCGACGCCTTTCCAAAAAGGTCCTCGAATTGGTAGACAGAAGTTTAACAGCTCCCACTTTTCAGCGAAGATGGTACGAGTATGGTACCGCAAGCACAATAATATGTAGGTTTGTAAATTATCAGTCTTATGCAGGTTTCCTCAAGACACTTTCCTGCACCTGTAATGGTAAGACCCATACGATTGAAACTTGAGTTGCTAGAAGAGCAGGCATCTATTTTTGTTTCATTAAATTAAATAGAGCTATTAAATTTCCTTTGACAATTGAAATTAATAATCCACTTTATGTTAATCAATTCTTTTTTAAATTAGCTAAAGAAATCGATAGATACCTGAGGAGTATGGAACAACTTACTCAACAGTTCCTTCTTGCATTGTGTGGAACCACCGCCCAGCATACACAAATTCTTCAGACACAGTCGGTAGCACATTTTTATCATACACATCTCTAAATCCTAATTCGTATGATATAATATCAGCAGCGATCATTCTTTCCCTTCCTGGGGAATGACAATCAGAAATTAGCTAACAATAGTTTAAAGAACATATTAATCATTATGAATATTTACAAAGGGAGACGAGAACTAAACAATTAATGAGATAGGATGATGATCCATAAGGCACGAGTGACGAACATTAGAGTTAAGCTATGGGTCAAAAGACGATGGTCGAGATCAATCATCATAAGACTTAAAGCCTTTCTGCTGACCGGACCCTTGGCTTCACAATTTAAAGAGCCATGGTGGCCTTGTGGTTTGAGTAGTCATTTGCTAAGCGACGTAAGTTCAAATCCCAGCGGGGCGTGTACCAATAAATTTTACTAAAAACTTATGTGCAGTGATTTTCCACCACGTACTTTATAGCGAAGGAAAACATCGTGAGGAAACCTGCATATGCAGTTGTCTGAGGAGTAATTGAGTTACTTCTCAGACAACTCATTGGTGCATGCCCCGCTGGGATTTGATAGAACTATATTTTGTTTCCATTGTGCAATTTGTGAAGCAGTGTACATGTACTTTAAATTGAGATAAAAACTCTTAATATTAGATTTCAAGCTAAATAGAATACATCTTTACCCAGAACAAGTGGCAAAACTTCATAGAACAGTATCTGCAAATGCATTGCAATCACAATTTTTCTTGATTCATCGAAAATCTCTTGGTCACTCCAACACCGATTGATACTGCCCAGTTTACTTGCTACTAAGTTGTGTAATCTGTAGTACCAGATGGTAACCAGTGTAGTGCCAACCAAACCGCTTTCGACTGTAACGAATAAAATTTGTCCAGAAATATTAAGTATTTTTTTTGTATTAAATTTTTTTTCTTACCAATAAAAGCCTTACTATCAATTTTTAGAATAAATAATTGTCCACCTCTTAGAAATCTTATGAAATATACTGCGAAAAGAGTTAGCGAAACCGGTTCTATTCTGTACCTGTTTTAAAGCAACGGGTTTCATTCGGTAAAACATTGGTCGGGCAGCCCTCAGTAGTTTCAGCGTTCAGTGGCCATACAATGCCATCTTCTTCTTCGGTCTTTAACATTCCACCAACGAAGGTTCTAGTTTCATCCATTGCAGATGGCGAGATGTAGTACAAATATGATAGATCGAGCTCATGTGTATAGTTTCCAATCTATAATGAAATTAACTATCTTAATAATCTTATTTAATTCTATCGACTGAAGGACTAGATTTAGTCAATCAATTTATTATTAACTAGCGAACGTCACGCGGTTTCACTCGCGCAGTTCCCGTTCCAGTGGGAGTACGGAGATAAAATAAAGCCTATGATACTCACTGATTATGTAGCTTTCTAAACTTGAAAGAATTTTAGAAATCGGTACTGTAGTTTTTGAATTTATTCAAAAATACTAATCTTTCCTATTAATAATAGATAGATTAAATTAATAATTATATCGTCATCTCGTCTTTAACTTAGCAAAACATGTGTCAAGCAACGGTATAACAATAAATACCCTACAGACTAACAAAAATACAAACTTAAATAGTATTGAGATTCACAATTCTGTGCGCATCCCTATAATACCGGTAGACTAAATCCGACTGGATATTATTCACGAATGATTGCAATAATTGTAGATTATAGTCCCTAACTAACTTTTTATGATGCAATTTGTCACAAAAGCAATTCGTATTTGTAAACCATTTTAGGAATCATAAGAAAGTGTGAAACAGGTGAATTGTGAAATAATGGTGAATCATAATAATTATGAATTGCACTTGCAAAGTGGCCTTTTTAGACCTACAGCTAAGTTTAGAGGTGTAAAGAGAGCACGCTCACTCTTGCAGGCTCGGTGTCCTGACCAGCACATCCATAACCTTGGAAAGTAAGAGGCTTGGTCATGTTCATACATCTGAGTCCTGAGAATCTATGCACGGGGTCATCTTCAGGAACTTCCATGGGTGCACAAATGTCATCATCCTTGCCTTTTGAAGAGCAGCAGCCAGTTTTTATGAGATTACCTGTAATAATATCTGTGATTTTTATTCTTTCAAAGCACCAACCTCCTCATAAAAAAACATCGCCTTTCTTAAATCAAAAGAATCCTTTGTTAGTTCCATCTTTTTTGTTATACAGATTTCAAGATCGATGTGCACAGTTTTACTCCGAGTTTGGTCTAGTCTTGGTTTAATCCAATCCAAAACAAAATAAATTCAATGCTAAAACGGTATAAGAATTGAGATATTTTAGGTGTGATTTAGCAAACAAAGCGTAGACCTTCATACATCGTTATCGTTATGACCGGACTTTTATAGAATGACTAGCTGTGCCCCGCGGTTTCACTCGCGTTAGAATACCCAAAGTTTTTCATTAAAAGTAGCCTAAACTTTCATCCCCTTTTATCCCCTTGGGGGTAGAACTAATCGAAATCCTTTCTTAGCGTACTACCTACCTGCATGCCAAATTTTAGCCTGATCCGTTCTGTGGTTGGGATGTGCGTTGATATATCACTATGTCCGTCAGTCCTTTGAGTTATATATATATATATTTAGATTATATATATATTATATAAGACTATAAGAAGAGCTATTCGTCGTGGACATTTTTTTTTTTTTCTACCATTCGTCGTCGTAGTCGTCAAGTAAATCTATCTTCTATCAAAACCAATTAGCGCTAGTATTTGGAAGAAGGTTTGGTTTTCTACTTACTTTCATCATGTGTTGCTACAACGTTTGCATATAAAGAGTTGAGAAAATATCCAAAAAGCATGTTGAGTGTGGGATGAGAAGATTTGCCATCCAATAAAATGTTTGTACGACATTTTCTTTCTACTGGTAAGCTTCCTCCGTCCTGAGCGGTCCTCATTGTGAAATCTGAAATGCCACAGTAATCATGAAAATGTTGGCAATAGATAACTTACAAAAATGCCAAAGTCTTGCAAGTGTGCATAGGACATAACAGCAATATGCTACTACTAAGGCGAAAAAAAGCTTACAATCCGACTATTGGTAAGCAGCTACTGCTGTCTATGATTGCTTGCAACACCAAGTGTCACTCACTGGGTGCCTGCGTTACAATGAATTAAATACATACATACATATGCTCACGCCTGTATTCCCTGAAGGGGTAGGCAGAGGTTTTGTAATCACAACCCCCACTTTTCACCGAAGATGATTAAGTGCCAACGTGACAGATGGTGATTCCATCGCCGTCTCAGACACATTACATACTTCATTGAATTACTTCTCAGAAATATGCAGGTTTCCTTCACCGTAAAGCACGTGGTGTGAAATCACTGTACATAAGTTTTTTAGAAATATTCGTTGGTACAGGTTGGTGGTGGTGCTTAGCAGGCGACTGCTCAAACCTTAAGGCCACCACGGCTCTCGAATTGAATTAAATCCCTGTGCAAACATAATGATAAATATTGTAAGCACAACGACTTCACTTCTACTCCTCCCCTCCATTGAGCACTAACGAGCGCCCTTATTCACCGCAGAAACACAGCATTATTTAAAGGTAGCATTATTTTGTCTACAATCTTCTGTTACGTGGACGTACAGTCCCCGTCGGGCCGCTCTTTAGCTCTGTACCTCTCTCTCTGGGTAGCCGTGTACTTACTCTCGCCATATACTCCAGGCACCATCCTGTACCTTGGTGTATTGAAGGTTCCTACTGCTGGATGCTTGAGGTTATTGCATGAGCCATCCAGGCGGCTGTAGTCGTCAGCATTGCATTCTTTTACCTCCTTTGTGCATACACTGAAAACGTTGAATATGAAAATTTTCATTTAATTCTTACATCCTGGTTTTATACGAAGTATACTGCCTGGCTGTACGATTTTGGATTACTGAGGCAAGACAAGTGGGCCAACTACGATACGTTTAAGCAGCGGGTAATAAGATCTTCTTAGATTTGTACGCTTTTCTTCTCTTCTTAATACGCTCTACTTAAACAGATGATGGCATGCCCCAAGGGCATAATTCATTAAGTCAGTTCGTTATTCCAAAGCACTTTAAAACACTTTTTAATTGTAAGTAGGTAATTCTACTTCATATCGTCAGAGTACAATTTGAAAGTTGAAGTATGATGTGGTGACCAGAATTGAAAAAAAGTATGTTGAGGGTATAGACATATCGAAAGGATGAGTGAAAGGCGATTAACGAAACAAATTTATAGCGCGAAGGAAGTGTTGGTAGAGGGCGCCCAAGGAAGGACTACTATGACCAAATTAATAGTATTTTTCAGAAAGGTCAAATTCGGCGCACTCGTAACCGAAGAAGAGATGCATGAATGTGGATGAAGCGAAAGAAATATGTAAGGATCGTAGCATGTGGCAAACGGTGTTCTCTGCCTACCCCTGCCATGGGATACAGGCGTGAGCATATGTATGTATGTCGTCAGAGTAGAGTATTGTCTACATTATTGCATATACGTATATACTTGCGTCAATGAAGAGTTAATATTTGAAACATTCCTTTACATAAGTAAATTCTTTTGTGATTACAAAACTAATGTCGACATTTAACTTCTTTGATTTGTACAAGTGCACGTCGGGAATTGTGCAAACACTGAATTGTATGTAGGTAATAAAGTTAAATTTTATTGAAATTATATACAGATTGCTATGCCAATTTTGCGAAATAATTAATAAGACCTATGAAGAGCCGTGATGGCCTCGGGGTTAGAGCAGTCGCCTGCTACGTAAGCGACGCAAGTTCGAATCCCAGCGGGGCCTGTACCAATGAGTTTTTCTAAAGAACTTATGTGCAATGATTTCACATCACGTGCTTTACGGTGAAGGAAAACATCGTGAGGGAACCTGCATATTTCTGAAAAGTAATTCAAAGACGTATGTATAGATAGTGTAGGCGATAGACTCACCATCTGTCACGTTGGCACTTAATCAAATTCGGTGAAAAGTGGGTGTTGTGATAACAACACCTCTGCCTACCCCTTCGGGGAATACAGGCGTGAGCATATGTATGTTATAAGACCAAAGTGGGTGCCAAGTTCTGTAGAAACATGGCTACTGTCTTGGCAGTTCCACGTGCCTCCCTTATAATCACTTATAACCGTATGAAGCGTATGAATAGATGCATGAAGAGAGACATCGTAGCATGTGGCAAACAGTAATTCCTGCCTTAATCTATGGGTAATAGGCCTGAGAATCTATATATAATATAATAATAATAATATATTTATTCAGTAACATATTTTTTTTTTCTTATAAACTATTTATTAGAAGAGTCTCCATTTAAGCATAATAATGCCTGTACTAGGAGGCCCTGCTCTTCCTTAGCTCAAGTACTACAAAAGTTAAGAATACAAAAAAATATTAATATATGCATTGTGTGCTAGAATTACTAAAAAAGATAAATATAATAATCGTTTTTATGGCTGTCTTCTTGCGTTGCGTCTATACTAGACGTCATTTATGTCAGCCTTTCCTTTCGGTTTTGTCAGGCTGATCAACCTTCTGCTGTTCTTATTGCCTTGTGATAAGGTCCAAAAAAGAGAGAAAAGTCCAGAAAGGATTCTGGAATGATCACCAAAGAAAAAATAATTCTTTTTATAATCATTTTACCGAAGATAAGGAAGAGGCAAATTTACTGATTGCGAGTCCGTCGCTCGCGCGTTGGCATGGATGTTAGTTACAAGCATGGTATTTGCTTACATCAGTTTTGTTTCTATTAATACAGTTAAACAAAATTGAAGTGTCTCGCTGGCAGATAAAATCAAAAATATATTGATCCGATTAGACTTTTAACAAAGTAATTTTAAATCGTCATAATCACAATTACACAGGATTAAATACACGCTTCTGCCAGGCTCGGAAGATTGTTTTTACTTTTTAAGAAGAACTTGACAAGAAACTCAAAAATATTATACAATTAAAAAAATACAAAATATATCACTTGTAAGCCCATGGACACAGTTCCGCTGCACAAATGTCGATAAAAGTTAGCATAAAGTAAAAATCTAGTAGTTCTATTTATACCTACTACTTCTAATGATATTATAGTCGTTGTTATATGGAGGCACTTAACCTACTATCATTAAAAAAAATGTTACTGCGAATGAATAACCATCACATAAAATTTAGTCGGGTTAAATCGCGGAGCACAGCTAGAAGTTTTTTTTGTTATTTAGGTATTTCGTTAAGAATATCAAAAGGAACTCACTTATCATTGTCTTCTTCCTCAAACTTTGTTATTTCATCTTCAGATGCTGGACGTGAGGTGTAAGAATTATAAACGATACTATTTTCAAAATAATCGTCATAAAAATACGTAGCATTAGCTATATTCATAAATATAGCTACAAAGCAAGTAAATACAACGTGCTTCAGTCTCATTGTTTCAAAATACATTGATAAATAAGAAGCCACTGCTAGTATGTACCGTCGTTATATAGTCAACATTCAGTGTTCATATTTGTTCAGGTGCTCATAATTAAATATATTGGTCAATTTATTGACTTTCAAATACGTTTGTTTATGACGAGAGACTTGTTAATTGTAACTTTATCATCGAGAATCAATACTATATTGAAAATAGCTTTGATCCAAATTAGACCCGCTTAGAATTTCATGGGCTATTTCGCTGAACCCTAATTTTAATAAAGTCCTCTTTTTAATCAGCTAAAGCGAAAATTGGTCCAGCCATTTCGGAGATTTGACGTAACAAACAGACAAAGAAATAGTAGGTAAGCACCGTCATTATTTTGATTTGGAATTACAGCCTTCAATTTAATTTAACTGTGTTGATATAGATTTCGTATTCCTCCAAATCTAAATATAACTCAAAGGTGACTGACTGACATAGTGATCTATCGACGCACAGCGTAAACCACTGGACGGATCGGGCTGAAATTTGCCACGCAGGGAGATGTTATGACGTAGGCATATGCTATTAAAGGATTTTGATTAATTCTACTCACAAAGCGATGAAAGTTTGTATGAAACTTTGTCAATCTTAAACCGATATATTATATAAAACTAAATCTACGCGGGTATAACCGCAGGGCTCAGCTAGGGCAATATAAATTTGCTGTTTATACCTAAATCTTTGCACATATACATGCTTCTCCTGTCAATAGGCAGTAAGATAAAACAACACAATAATAATTAGAACTACTAAACAATAAAAAAACACAAACACAGATCCCTTAATTTGTACGCCCCCCGGGGTAAAACATGGAGAAACGAATTGTTATCTGCCTAACACCAATATTGTCACTCATGTTTTTGCAAATAAATTATTCTATTCTATTCTATTCTATTCTAATTCTTAATTCCCCACAAGAATGCCGAAGGCGCAAATGCCTATCGTTGCCGTCTTCAACTATTATCGGGGGAAGTAGTCCGTCATTTTAGTGAACATGACTTTTAGCCGTCGGGAGCAGGGAAAATGATATCACATATGGCACTTGCACTGAATTTAATTTCATATTATTGAGGTTCAATCAGTACACAGAACAGTTTTATTTACAAAGGGAACTTATGCGTATGATATTTTATATGAAGTATTTTATTTATATTGGTAACAATTGAGTTCCTGCTAGCATTGTTTGTCCTTCCAAGCACTAAGATTGATCTTAGGGATTTCACTGCAGCTACGCATGCGGTTTCTGAAAAAATATTAAAATTCACATACATATATACATATGCTCACGCCTGTATTCCCCGAAGGGGTAGGCAGAGGTGTTGTAATCACAACACCCACTTTTCACCGAAGATGATTAAGTGCCAACGTGACAGATGCTAGGTCCATCGCCGTCTCAGACACTTTACATACGTCATTGAATTCTCAGAAATATGCAGGTTTCCTCACAATGTTTTCCTTCACCGTAAAGCACGTTGTGTGAAATCACTGTGCTTAAGTTTTTTAGAAAAACTCATTGGTACAGGCCCCGCTGGGATTCGAACTTGCGTCGCTTGCGTAGCAGGCGACTGCTCAAATCTCAAGGCCACCACGGCTCTTTTTATTAAAATTCGTGTTAGAAAATGGATTCAGTCTTCAAACAGATACTCATAGACTGGTAAATATATATTTTATCGTGTTATTTCTAACAAAAGGTGTATACGCTGTTTAAACCTAGTAAGGTTTATTAGAAATATGCGTAAAGAGGCATATAACCATCTATCTCACTACAGGCTTTGTAGCAAAATAAAAATGAAGGGACACAAAGCATATTTCGTTTCATCAATGTTTGAGAAATACATACATACTTATGCCCAAGCCTGTATTCCCCGAAGGGGTAGATATAGTGATAGTGATATGATGAAGTGCCAACGTGACAGATGGTGTGTCTATCGCCGTCTTAGACACTATACATACGTGAAATACTTCTGTTTTCCTTCACCGTAAAGCACGTGGTGTGAAATCACTGTTCATAAGTGTCATTCATTGGTACAGGCCCCGCTGGGATTTGAACATCCGTCGCTTGCGTAGCAGGCTACTGCTCAAACCCCACGGTCATAACGGTTCTCATGTTTGAGAAACGTTTAAGGATAATAATCTGTCTGTAAAGCTCATGAAACCATCACATACCCAGGACCAGCCACCCTAAAGGCGTGAGGTTGTATTTTAGTGATGCCATCGCCAACTGTGCACAATATAGAGGCCGATGTCACCTTTCTGATCTCCAAAAGTTGACCTGGGATGTAAAATAATATTGTTACACGATTTAAAATGAAATATGTAGAGTGATTGACTCAAAAAGCATACCAAAGCGAGAGCTCACAATGTGCTTGGAACTGGAACTGGTGAACTGGTTCCTTGGCAAAAGCTAGCTTTCTTTTTTTTATAATTTTTTTTTATTTATTGTTCAGGTTTACTAACAGTTGTTACATCTTCACATGATTATAAGATACATTTTGTTTATAATTATCTTAATGCACAACTAATTATAAGTAAACACATCATGTATATAATTCTATACAATAACATTACAGTTTATACACAAATCTACATTGAGGAAATATTGGATTATGGCTATTTTAATTATTATTTCTAAGTACCTAAGCATCCCAAAACAATTATAGTATATACTCTAAAATACACTTCCGGAAAGAAGCCAAAGACTGCAAGCCAATGTCTTCGTTTCTTACCAGTGTTAATATTCTCGACGTTCGTAAATGCCTAAGCTGAATAAATCATTTTCAAAATATTTCCTCAAACCTTTGCTTAATAGGCTTAGAAATAGACTGAGAGCATTTAACGAAATAAATTCTTAGAGCGAACGTGAGGGGAAGTGTTGATAGAGGGCATCCGAGGAAGCATGACCATGATCAGATTAATAATCTTAACAGACAGGAGAAACGCTCATAACAAAATCAGAATGACTTTAGATACCGCGAAAGAAGAATGTAAGAATCTTTACATGTACCAACTTACGTAATTTAAAAGCATGCGGTGCGTCCTGAAGTTCATACCAATGCCTGTCGGCCCTCATCATTCGTTTCAACTCCTTCGTCATAATCTGACACTGCAGTGGGGTACAGCCGAGTGTTTGGATCGGTCTCTCTGCCCACATTCCCGCTAGCATATCTATGTCACCTGTCGTTTTGTATATCCGTTTCAGGCGTTCTATTCTCTGCAAAAAAAAGTACATTGCTAATTTTTAGGGTAAAAACGGGATCCTATTACAAAGACTCTGCTGTCAGTCTTCCGTTCGCCGTCAGTCACCAGGCTTTATCTTATGAATCGTAATACTTAGACTGTTGATATTTTCACAGATGATGTATTTCTGTTGCCGCTATATCAGCAAAAAAAATTTTTTACGGGATCCCATACGATAGCTGTGATGTTTTGCTCGTTTTTATATCTACCGATAATAACAATGAAAATAAATGTGTGACCTAGTTTTTTAAGTTTTAAGGCAATCATCAAAGATAAGCTTTGTGAAAAAGCATATTATAGTAAAACAACCCTATGTATAAAGAAGGGACACATGTAATAAAAGCCGGGGAGTTTGTTTCGCCGTTTCTTCTCCTAACAGGTTTTCCTTTGGAAACGCTGGTAAATTAACCTGAGTTAGCGTAAGAGGAATGACGAAAAAATAATAGAAGCTCGGATTTTCCTATAACATAAAAAAATTACATTTCGCCGCTTTCACAACAATATTTATTGAGATACTAAGCTCTAAGGACTGAAGGCCAACTATATGAGTGAGGGTTTGAAGCAATACATCGTCTTTGTTAAAATTGAATCTTGGTAGAATGATAATGCAAATAAAAAATGTTCTTAATTAAAGACCCTACCGTGAGCTCTTATTGCCATGATAGTTTGACTCATATTATGAGACATATGTCTATAACGTGTACACATCTGTCACTGTCACTGCCCCTGATGTAATTTTAAACTCATTGTAGTTTTTTACTTACGTCTTCATCAATGTCACCGCGCAGGTCATCAAAAGTGTCATATTTCTTGTTGCGATTGAATAATTTTTTGTAGTCAATGTACGGTCGTAGTCCTACAAGACGACCTTTGGATAAGTCATTGGTTAGTACGTCGGTGGCACGTTGAACTGCACCAAGACCGATTTCAGCCATCTGCAAAACATTAAGGTATTTTTTTATTATGTATAATATAGAACAGAGAGAAGTAGCCTGAAAAATTAGCCGTCATTTGAAGAAGTTTTAAGACGCGAATGTGATATATAACGGTCTGATTTCTTTGTTGTATAATGTATCGTCTGAAATGTAATAATAATGTTTTTTTTCTTTCACTGTATTAACGTAGGCCAGCCAGAAATTACGATGGAAAAGATTTCAAATTTTTTTTGGGCAATCGTTGATTATAATCAATGTTATCATTCAAGAAATCACCATTGCTATTCAGCGTGGCAACGTTTCCAGCCTACTTAGCACAATTTGGAATATTTATTTATTTTATTTATTTATTAGGGGTAAAAAACAGATATACAATAACTAATTGGTAGATTATTCTAGAATTTGAAGTTTACTTATTATGTACCCAAACACCATTACCCACGAATTATAATATAGGCAAGTACAGTGGTTTGCTGCTATTATCGTAAACTTATGTAGAAAATTATTTATATTACGTGTGACTTTGATACATAAATTATGAAGGCAGTAAGTGTGAATACCCTCAATACAGGAATGTCACCGTTTTTGTCGAGTCTATCTTTTGAAAGTATTTTTTCTGCTTACATTAGGATCGACCATGTAGTCAGCACCACCGAAACGCTGCCTCAGAGCCCCCCGAGTTATCATAGGCATATGGTCATCAATGACCATGAATCCAGTTCTCAGGGTGAGGTTCGTCACTGACACGTCTTCGACCAATTCACCGTCTTCATTATACATCCTGGAAAAATATTCATAATTAAATTAAACTTTCCACCCCCATTCAACTCCTTTGGGAAGGAATTTCGGAAAACTCTTTAGGTATACCTCAACCAAGAACACATCCTGAAAATAGCATGTCTATAAGACTAGTGGCTTATGCTGTGGTTTGGTATAGGTACATATAAGTCAGGCAGACTTTGAATTTTATAATTATTTATAATTCCCCATTACCAGCCCAAAGTCGGGGCCCGGTAAATGAAAATAGGCTCGCATCCTGTTGTTATTTGAGTAATTATTGATTTCGGATTCGTAAAGCTCTTTTTTAATGCTGATTTTATAAAAGGTTTTCATTGATTAGCAGACCACTCAGACACAGTGAATGTTTTGAAATCTGGAAATTGGTATTTATCTATAAACTGCTTATTGAAGTGTTGCTACTCACTCGATGGTTCCTTGTTGCATAATATGATACCATCTGCCTGTAAATCCATACTCGACTGAAAGTGCCGGTGAATTTTTGGGTTTATATATTTTCCTGAAGCCCAATCCAACTGATATGAGACCAGACTTAACCATATGGCTCTTACCTGAGGAATAGAAATTAATATAAATTACTTTAAGTAGAAGACTAAAGTAATGCATATAATAAGAATACGCTCTGCTTAAGCCAGTTCCGAACAGGCAGTTCCAAACATCGAAAAGGAGTCATGGTCATCTCAAGCTACACAATTATTCGTAGTACTTATTTTTAGTTTTAAAATTGCTTTATATCGACTTTTGTGCACTGGAACTGTGTCCATGATTTATGTTGTATTACTCAAAGCTGTAATTTTTTTTTAAAAGAGTAATTACTGAGTTTCTTGCCAGGTTCTTCTCAGTAAAGGCAACCTTCCGAACCTGACGGTAGCATGTATAATCCTATGTAATCGTGTCTTTCTGACAATTTGAAAGTACTTTGTAAAGAGTCTAATCGAAAGATATTTTGAATTTGAATTTGAATTTGAGTTCTCGTTATGCCTTACGTAGCTTCTTTTATTTTGAAAACTTACCCAAAATGAGTGGTAACAGTTCGTAGAATTGTATCTGCAACCACATGGCGATAACAATTTGCTTAGATGTGTAAAATAATTTGTGGTCATTCCAACATGGATTCATGACAGCAAGCTCCTTTGCAATCACGTTGTGCAGTCTGTAGAACCAGACGATAATCAAACTCGGACCAATGATACCATTGTTGTCTGAAAACAGAAAAAGTCTTTTGGATATATCGAAAGGATGAGTGAAAGGCGATACGCAAATGCATGGGAATGAGAAATAAGTGATAGAGAAATGAACTTACGAACTGCAAAACAGTAATTTTCCTTCGGTAAGACATTAGCCACGCATTTATTTGCACTAGTACCGTTAGGAGGAAGTACGAGGCCATTTATCTCCTCATATTTCAACAATCCGCCTTCATAAGTACGTGCGGTGTCCATCGTAGAAGATGTATCATAGTACATTAGTGATAAGTCAATTGCATGTGTAGTGTTGCCAATCTGAAAATTTTAATGACTCAAGGATTCACCCACTTTGATTTAATTTTAATGACTCAAGGATTCACCCACTTTGATTTAATTTTAATGACTCAAGGATTCACCCACGTTGATTTAATTTTAATGACTCAAGGATTCACCCACTTTGATTTAATTTTAATGACTCAAGGATTCACCCACGTTGATTTAATTTTAATGACTCAAGGATTCACCCACGTTGATTTAATTTTAATGACTCAAGGATTCACCCACTTTAATTTAAATTCATTTAGTGAACCTATATCTTCGTAACTTCCACAGAAAATCACGCTAAAATCCGTCCAGCCAAATCAGAGATTATTCATTATCCGGAACAAACAGATATATCTGAGTAAAATATTCTATATTATATTGTTGATTAAGTTAAACAAGGGATCCCGAACAAAAGGCGAGCAACGCCACGGACGGAGGCTAGTATAATCCTTACAGTAGTAGGTACTTTATAGTTCTTCTCAGAAAACGTTATTCTCCGAACTTTGCGGTAACCTCTATAATCATTTATATACTCGGGGCCTGCCATCATAGGTAGCGTATTAAGAACTTCTGAGCTTTGAACGTTTCATTTTTGTTAATACGTGCTGCTTAAACGATCATAGTGGGCCCCCAGTAAGTTACATTCTAAGTCGTAATTAGTTAAAAGTCTCTTCTAGTCAAATATATTTATTCCTAACTTACTCTTGTCGGCACAGTGTCATCGGCAGCACATCCGAAGTACTGGAAGGTCTGAGGCTTGGTTTGGTTCAAACACCTAACTTCCGAGAACCTGTGGACCGGATCGTCTTCCGGGACTTCAACTGGAGCACAAATGGGATTGTCTGCTCCTTCTTCTGTGCAGCAGTTGGTCGTGTTTTTAAGAAAGTTTACTAAAATGACTTAAATACATTGAGTGTCTTTTAGCACGGCAGGGGCAACGCAGTCATGTAAGCATTTATTTTGTTACATCGTTTTTTTTATTTTAAGTTGATAATGGTGGCCGATTGGTATCAATATTGGCGTGCTACGTAAGCAAGTTTAAATTCCAGCGGTCTGTATCCGGGCTTTCCTAAAGAAAGTGCAGTAATTAAACGTGCGTAAAGAAACCTGCATTATATGTCGAAGAAAAAATTAAAATCTTATGTATGTTGGCATGTTGGCATTTAATCATCTTCCTATCTAGCCTACTCTTTCGGGGAAAGTGTGAACATATTTCTCCTTTTGCAATACAAAAAGTTGGCCAAACATGAAGGGTCCCGAAAGGGTAAGCAGAGGTGCCGTAACAACAACACCCAAATTTTACCAAATATGATTAAGTGCCATCGTAACAGAGGGTGAGTCCATCTCCGTCTCAGGCACTATACATACGTCTTTGAATTACTTCTCACATATGCAGGTTTCCTCACGATGTTTTCCTTCACCGTAAAGCGTGTGAAATAACTGCACAAAAGTTTTTTAGAAAAACGCATTGGTACAGGCCCCACTGGATTTCCCCAAGGCCACCACGGCGCCTAAAAGTATTAAAAAAATTTATTGTATGTTATTCACGAACTTACATGTATCATGTACTGTATGGCTGTCTGTATAGAGGCCAACTAAGAAGTGACCGAAAAGCATGGTGTAGTAAGGGTGAGAAGCTTTCCCTTCGCCCAATAATTCAGTTCGACATTTCCGCTCCGGAGTCAAGGGCCCGCCGTCCTCCGCTGTCCTGACCGTGAAGTCTGGAAACATAAATATATAATTTTACTAAATGATTTTTTTTTAAATAAAAGTAAGTAATGAAGCCTAATTACTCCTTGTAACATTAGCTATCTGCCAATGAAATTCCCGTTAAGATCGGTTTAGCCGTTTCGGAGATTATGGGAATAAACGGACAGACGGAAAAATGGTTTTGTTATTTATACCTTCATATGGATTTAGAGAACATTTTTTAATTTGAAATTATAAAAAGACACTTCAATTTTATTTATCTGTAATAAATATTCCAAATTTTACTTGATTGCAAGTTTTTTGAGTTTGAAGTCAAAGTCAAAGTCAAAAGGATCTTTATTCGATTAGACTTTTTACAAAGTACTTTCAAATAGTCAGAATGACATAATTATACATGATTATACATGCTACCGCCAGGTTCGGAAGGTTGCTTTTACTGAGAAGAACAAATATATACTTTTTCCCACTTAATAACATTAGTATAATTTTTTTTGTTATTATATTATTATTATTATACAGATTTTTATTTCAATAGGACTTTGAGAATGAATCTATTTATATATTTGGATATCACGTAAAATCGTAAAAAATTTCTGGTGTTCTAAGCCGAAATTTAATAACTAACATCATCATCTCCTTGGCCTTAGCCCATATAGTGTTGGGGTCGGCACTTCATTCAACCCGATGAGGCTGATCACTTGATTTTCATACGAAGCGACTGCCATCTGACCTTCACAACCCCATTAACGAGGAAAATCTGTGATCTGGGTTAAACCAGTTGTCAGACTATTTTAGGCGTCCGACTGAAAGATGATAAATTGGCAACCGGGACCGACGGCTTAACGTGCTCTCCGAGGCACGGAGGGTACTCGGGCGGTCACCCATCCAATTACTGGCTAGGGATAGGGTTGCTTAACTTCGCTGATCTAATGATATGCGCAATAGCAACTGTGCCACGAGCTAATCAAATTTAATAACTAACAATTTCTCAAAAAAAAAATCATAAGGCGCCCAGTCACCGCGGTCCCTGCTCTTAGTTGTTCCAATCGTATCCTCTTTATACAGGGTGTGTAATACGTACTTTCACCAAAACTAGGAGGTAGCAATCTGATCATAGGCGTGTTGAAGGTTCCAATAGCGGGATTATCGAGGTTGTTGCATGAACCATCCAAGCGTCTGTAGTCATCTGGGTTGCATTCTTCAATCTTCTTTGTGCAAATACTAGAAAATAAATACTGCCTTGTTGGTGTATTGGTCGCAAAACAACTGCTTAATGTCGGGCAAAGTGTTTGCCCATCTACAATTTTCCAGTAGAAGCCCGGAGTCTGTATTAGTGGCAGGCTAGTGGGAATGAGATCGCCCCCTATAACATGGGACTGGCCTGATGTGGGTGCTAAGTATAGTTACATACACCATGTGTTTTACTGTGAAGGAAAACATAATTAGGAGACCTGCTGTTTGAGAAGTAATTCAAAGACGTATGTATAGTGCCCGAGACGCCGATAGACACCATCTGTCACGTTGGCACTTAGTCATCTTTGATGAAAGGTGGGTGTTGTTATTGCAACACCTCTGGCTTCCCATACGGGGAATACAGACATCATCTCCCTGGCCTTCTCCCATACATTGTTGGGGTCGGCACTTGATTCAACCCAATGTGGCTGATCACCTGATTTTTATACGAAGCGACTGCCATCTGACCTTTGCAACCCTTTTTTACGAGGAAAATCTGTGATCTGGGTTAAACCAGTTGAATTCAGACTATTTTAGGCCTCCGACGATAACGACGGTAACGATTGTCAAAGATGATAAATTGGCAACCGGGACCGACGGCTTAACGCGCTCTCCGAGGCACGGAGGAAACTCGGGCGGTCACCCATCCAATAACTGGCTAGGGCTAGGGTTGCTTGACTTCACTGATCGTATGATATGCTCAATAGCAACTGTGCCACGAGCTCCTCTGGGAATACAGACGTGGGTAGGTATGTAAAATAATTTACTTACTCTTCAATACTGGCGTTTCTATACTTCGCTATAACGACTTCAGCTGCTGGTAACGACGTGAAGGAATCGTATACAATTTCGTTTCTCTCGGAAGCTGTAGATATGTCATAGCCAAAACTTACAAGACAGATTATCAGTAACCGCGACATTGCTAGTTATAACTTTCATGCGATAACTTTACATAGTTCAACACTGATTCAGTATATATACGAACAGTTCAATAATTGATTTCCTTGTTTATTCAGTTGAAAATAAGTAATATGTAAGGTCTATAATGCACTTTATGTACTTAATAATAAGAACTTATTTAGATGTTAGACTTAATGTCTGTGTTTGAATTTTTTTCACGGTCTTAATTTGCTATATGGTTCACACTTGGTAATAATATATTGACACCTTTATTAACGGTTAGCATACATGTGTGTGTATTCAGTTGTATCGCAAACATTTTGTTTAAAATCAGGTTATTTATTGCTTTACTTTATTACTGGTAATTAAATAGTTCGTGATCACGGCCAATGCAACTAACTTAGTGGAAACTTTGTCGTAAATAATAAAATGTAAGTAAAGAACAATTTTTAGGGTTTCGTAGCCAAATGGCAAGAAACGGTACCCTTATGGAACCGTCATGACTGAAAAATAGAAAAAAAATATTTTAGAGGTCCCCTGTACTGAGTGTTTTGAAATTTTTTTCATCAGTTCCATAGATGTGGGGTATATCAATGGATGGGTTTTCAAAAATGATATTGAGGTTTCTAAATATATTTTTCTAAACTGAATAGTTTGTGCGAGATATTATACTTCCAAATGGGTAAACTTCTAAAATAAGAGAATGATAAAACTGAAAAAAATTATGATGTGCACTACCGTTTGGTTTGGTTTGAACGAGTTCAAGTTAAGTAGTTTCTTCCGACTCGCGCTTGGCCGCTTTTTGTTATTTAAAACAAGACGGCGTACTGCAAATTCAACCGCTTTAATGATATTAATTAGAGGCATTTTACTTCGTATGCGTTTTAAACGTTATTTAATTTGCCTTATAGCGGTGTAGTATTCTTCAAAGTAATTTAGCGACCTAGGCATTGTGTTCAAAAAAAAAACAGCAATCGAATTGATAACCTGTTCCTTTTTTTTGGAGTCGGTTAAAAAGGTTAAAAAACTTTCTTTGACCTTTGGAATTTCAGATTTAAACAAAAATAAATTATAAACACAGCATTATATGAGTTTACTACATGCGCAATCTAGGAGCAAATCCTTCTCCTAGGCTCCCACGAGCATCTACAAGACTATAAGCGTTACCATACCTTACCATAGTTCCACTGTGTGACAGTGACAGACTTATACACGGCATATACGTCTGTCTCATAATAAGAGTTAAACTATCATGGCAATAAGAGGTCATGGTAGGGGCTCCTGGTGTAGTGTCAGTATGGAATGTGACGTCGTGATATTCACATAATTAAAAAAATATTTTTGCTCCTCACGCTCTATGAAGCAAACGTTATGATTTCAAAATTTTGGTCACGATTCCATACTGCTGTATTGCATTGTTTATTACTTCTCATGACAGGCTTATATTTGGAAGTTAGCCTAAGTTATGGTAAAAGAAATGACGTTCAACAAGTGTTCCAAGAGTACCTAATCTTGAATTTTTTTGTGATCTATGTAAATAATGTTTTTGAATATTGAAAATAGAAAGAACACACCTTCCCTTCATGTCTTTAGGTCTAGCAGTTGATATATAGGTAATTCAGTCAATGGCTGGCATTCATGTCATACTTGTGAACTGGTGCTGCTTGTGGGGGCTGGTCATCTCAAGCTACGCATTTAGTTATAAGTAGATGTACTAGATTTTTAGTTATGTTAATTTTTATTGACATTTGTGCATTGGAACTTTGTCCATAAGCTTACGTTTCTTAAATTATTTATTTTGTATTCTTTAAATTGTATAATATTTTTGAAAAGAGTAATTACTGAGTTTCTTGCCAGGTTCTTCTCAGTAAAAGCAACCTTCCGATCCTGGCGGTAGCATGTATAATCCTGTATGTTATGTCATTCTGACGATTTGAAAGTACTTTGTAAAAAGTCTAATCGAATAAAGATATTTTTGAATTTGACTTTGACTTTGAAAAGATGTCGAGAGTGTTCATTAAGGCCTTTAATTTGATACCAAGTACAGCACTAATAGACATACATACATATGCTCACGCCTGTATCCCATGCGGGTAGGCAGAGACCACCGTTTGCCACAAGCTACGATCCTTACATAAATGTTTCACTCGTCCACATTCATGCATCTCCTCGTACACTTCCTGCGGTTACAAGTGCTCCGAATTTGACCTTTATGAAAAACAGTATTAATTCGCACTTTTTTTTTTATTTACAATATTTAAAAAAGTTTAACAAAGGACTAAAATAAGACCAAGTAGTAAACATGAAAATCTAATTCTTTATTTGAAATAATTAACGAGCAAATAAATAAATGGCAAACTGAAAGCTTGCAACAAAAAAAAATCCAATAAATCTTTTATGTATTTTAGAACGGAATTTTCAACATAATTCTTTGACGAATAACAAGTAACATTGAGAAGCAGTTAACTGCAGATAGGCCGAAGTAGGCAGTTACTTCTGACTATCATCGCAGGAGCATTCCTGATCCTTCCAAGCCCAGAGATTCAATTTAGGGATCTCATCGCAACTGCAAATTTCATTTCTGAAAAGAAAATTCTTTATTAATATCGTAAAAGTATCGTTACGAAACGGTTGCAATCACGAGTTTGCAACCGTTTCGTAAACTATACGCGCTAGCGTCTCCGCCAAACATTTGTTTGTCTGTATATATGGTGGTGGCCTTGAGGTTTAAGCAGTCGCTTGCTACGCAAGCGACGCAAGTTCGAATCCCAGCGGGGCCTGTACCAATGAGTTTTTCTAAAAACTTATGTACAGTGATTTCACACCACGTGCTTTACGGTGAAGGAAAACATCGTGAGGAAACCTGCATATTTCTGAGAAGTAATTCAATTACGTATGTAAAGTGTCTGAGACGGCGATGGACTCATCATCTGTCACGTTTGTGGGTGTTGTGATTACAACACCTCTGCCTACCCCTTCGGGGAATACAGGCGTGAGCATATGTATGTATAGATATAGTCGAATTTTATTTATCTGTATATAGATATAGTCGAATTGCCAAATTTCTCCCATTGTGGTGATATTAATGATTACTAATAATTACTAAACATGCGTATTGTTATTACTTTTGAGATTTTGATTAACCTGATGCTGGAATCCAACTCGCTACACCTAGTTATGAAACAGTCAGATACACTAGCTGTAAACAGGATTGAAAGGCAACTTATATATTAAATATTTCACGCCACGTGCTTTACGGTGAAGGAAAACATTGTGAGGAAACCTGCATAATATGTCTGAGAAGTAATTCGAAGACGTATGTATAGTGCCTGAGACGGCGATAGATTCACCCTCTGTCACGTTGGCACTAGATTATATTGGGTGAAATGTGGGTGTTGTTACAACACCTCTGCTTACCCCTTCGGGGACACTTCTGGGATGGTGTGAGCATATTTATTTTATTTTATAGTTTACATACCCTGGTCCAGGGAGTCTGAAAGCTTCAGGCTGTATGCGAGTGATGCTATCACCAACTGTGCACATCACGGAAGCCACTGTCACTTTCCTGATCTCCGCGAGTTGAGCTGAAATATAAAATTGGATGTGGAGAAGAAAAAATCTAATTTCGAATCCGAGCGGTCTGCATCAAGCGTAATGCTTATCAAGCAAGTTCGAATACTATGGGCCCTACCATCATCGGCTTAAGCAGAGCGTATTAAGAACTTCTGAGCTTTGACGTTTCATTTCTGTACAGTAAAATTAAACGTCAAAGCTAAGAAGCTCTTAAATTGGCTCTAAACTTATATCTAGAATAAGAAACAGAATCATAAAGAATTCAATAATCTCTTTGATCTCCTCCTAATGTTTTAATGACTCTTGCAATTTATTTATTATTTTACACTCAACTTACGCCATGTCATGGATTTGGGTCCGCTTTTGTTTTCGTACCAAAACCTGTCAGCGGATGTCATGCGTTTCAGTTCCGAAATCATGAATTGATTCATCAGAGGAGTGGAACCTCCGTTGGGGGTCTTCTTCTCAGACCATAAACCCGCCATTAGTTCAACGTCAGCTGGGCTTGGGTACAATTCCATCAGATGGTATATTTGCTGCAATAAAATTGAAAAATTGTAGTTAGGTATCAAACATTCTTAACCCTTAAAAAAACATTTTTACCACATTATTTCATTTTAACCCGTCTCTAGTTTCTCATTCCCACTCTCAATTAACCAATTGTATAGATTTTTCTAAATATATATTTTATCTAAATCTTGGCAACACAAAATTTGGAAACGTCATCAACATAATGTTTAAAAGTCAAAAATATTTTTTGAAAAAAATCCTCAACGGTCTATTTCATATGTCAGCGTTATAGTTATTTTATATCTTTTAATCGAGCAATTCTCGTATATATATATATATATATATAATCGGAATCTCGGAAACGGCTCCAACGATTTTCATAAAATTTTGCATGTAGGGGGTTTCAGGGGCAAACAATAGATCTAGCTAGGTTTCATATATGGAAAACATTGTTTTGACCATGTTTTCAGGCACTAAAATCTCTTACCGAAATCTGTCAAGTTATGGTAGCTCAAAGGTGAGGCTTCCAGCTTACGGGGCGATAACGGAACTAGAGTACTCCGGTTCCAGACTGATGGTGACCGGTTTTTTTTTCTTTTTTTTGTTTGAAGAAGAAACCGAGCACAGCTCAGTCAACCAGATATTAGATAATATATATAGATAGCATTATGTTAACAATAGATCGATGCGCGGGCGCTCCGTCGCACGTCGTGGTATGAGGGAAGGGGCGTACGAAGTGAGGAAAATTATATATTTAATATATTTTTAAAACGGCTTTAAATGAAGAAATCAAATATATTGAATGGAGGTTAAAGCTATGTGCAATGCAACGAGGTTTTCACCGCCCCCCTCATCACCAATAGGAAGAATAATTCGGTGAAAATACTAAGGTATCAATCAGAGAGATAATGAGTCCTTTCGTACATATAAATAATACTTTCATTAACTGATTCAAACTTAATAAAAAAAAATACCTCGGTATCTATGTCCTCATTGAGGTCTTCCCATGTCTCAAAGCTCCTCTCAGGATTGAAGTATTTTTTGTACTCAGCGTATGATCTCAACCCATAGTGGCGACCCTTTGATAAGTCATTTGTCAGGATATCAGTTGAATGTTGCAGAGGTCCAAAACCAACTTCAGCCATCTGAAAAACAATATAATCATAGGAGGTTCGGTTTAATAAGATCTTTCATTCGAATTCCAGATCTGACTGGGGACTAAACACAGGAAGCAATTCTTGCTCAAAGCTTGCGCTATTAGGCTGTGTCTTCTGTAAGGTGGTATGAGTATTCCCCGAAGGGGTAGGCAGAGGTGTTGTAATCACAACACCTACTTTTCACCCAAGATGAGTTAGTGCCAACGTGGCAGATGGTGAGTTCATCGCCGTCTCAGACACTTTACATACGTCATTGAATTACTTCTCAGAAATATGCAGGTTTCCTCACGATGTTTTCCTTCATCGTAAAGCACGTGGTATGAAAACACTATACATAAGTCTTTTTAGAAAAACTCATTGGTACAGGCCCCGCTGGGATTCGAACTTGCGTCGCTTGCGTAGCAGGCGACTGCTCTAACCCCGAGGCCACCACGACTCTCTGGGAATCCAAATTTGCGTAATTACCTTCTTTCAGCAGCTCTCTTAAAAAGTAGTAACAGATGCAGAGCATAACCGAAACTCAGAGCTGTAGGTCTAGAAAGGCCACTTTGGAAGAATCATAATATGATCCGAATATGATTCATCATCGAAATGACAAAATGGTCACTTAGGTGCAATTCATTATTTTGATTCACGAATGATTAATATTACGCAATTCACCTGTTTCACACATTCCTATGAAGGTTCCTAAAATGGTTCACAAAATATGAACTGCTTTTGTGCGTATAAGATTATAAAATGTTAGTTAGGGACTAACATCTACAATTATTGTAATCATTCGTTTAGCACTGAATTTCACCTAAGTAATCATATTCGGATCACATTATGATTCTCTCAAAGTGGCCTTTTTACATCCACTAGACGACTAGGGGTTGTGTCGCCAATTTGCAGAAGATCGCAGCCAAATTACTTTTAAGTATTGTGTTCCTGCAGTGAAGAAGGTCGCGAGTGCTAAATGAAATATTTTATGAGTTTGGTGGGATCCTATTGACGCAGAGTTAGGCAATACGGGAGTGACACTCAGCTATTGGTCAGACCGGCTGCAGTAGCTCCTTAGTTTGAAATTTAAATGAGTGTAGAAATTCCTTATAATATTCTCACAATGGCAGAATACTTAAGCCTACGTACATTAGGATCCGCCATGAAGCTAAGACTTCCATACGGCTGGACAAGAGCTCCCAAGGTTACCATCGGAAGGTGAGTATTGTTCTTGAAAAATCCATTATGCAGAGTTAGGTTCGTTAGTGGAATGCTATTGACATACTCGAAGTCTTCGTTGTACATCCTGAAATATTAAATTATGTAACTGTCGTAGTATCCCAGGGGACTTTTTTTTTTTTTGTTGACGAGTGGGAAACCTTCAAAAGGTCCCCGACCGCCCTGGGAGAGGCAGATCGGGGTATGTGGGATCTTTACTGCACTAAAACCCCCCCGGTGGCCATCCTCAGCGCTCAGGGGAGACTCCGGTACTCTGATAGAACGCACCGGTGTCCCCCCACACTTTGCCGGGGCACCCCGGGGCAGCTGTGACGCCGTTCCTGGAGACCTCGCTGTGCAAGGCAATCGCGCTGCCACCTTCCGGGGCCCGCGGCTCGGTGGTCAACGCTCCCACCCCGACCACCGCCAGCAGGCCCTCCGACCCCCTTTTAGTCGCCTCTTACGATAGGCAGGGGATACCATAGCCAAATTCTTAAACCCTGGCTATTTGGTGGATCCCAGGGGCCTGTACCAATGAGTCTTTATAAAAACATTCATAGGTCCCCGAAGGCGGCACGGGATGGCGTGGGAGCATATTTATTTAGTTATTAGCTCTGCCCTGCAGTTTCACCTGCGTAGACACAATGTCATGGGTGATCCGCGGAACCCTAAAGATACTTCTTGTTAAATTAGCTATCTGCCAGTGGAAGTCCCGTTAAAATCGGTTCAGCCGTTTCGGAGATTAGCTGGAAGAAACAGACAGACAGAGAAAAACTTTACAAATAGTTTTTTTTCATTTCATTACCGTTATATACTTTCATATACATTTAGTGAAAAGCTGTTATTTTGGAATACACAAATAGACTCTTTAATTTTATTTATCTGTATGTATTTTTTATATAGATGTATAGATAATCCCATCAACTTACAACATTTTTATATAAAATTGGTAAAACCGTATCAAGATAATTGGAAAACTAAATACTTACTTGACCGTGCCTTCTTGCATCATGTGGAAGTATCTTCCTGAGTAACCATACTCGACCGAAAGCGCAGGACTTACGTCAGGGTTATAGATGTCTCTGAATCCTCGATACGGCGATATAAGGCCAGACTCAATCATCAGATCTTTACCTGTATAAGGAAAGTGGAGTCAGTTATCAGTGGAAAATATAAAAAAAAAATTAAGATTATGCACATCTTTGGAATTGGGTCGAAGTTTCCCAAACTCTACGCTACGCAAACGGCGCGAGTTCGAATCCCAGCGAAACCTATACCAATGACTTTTGTCAAAAAAACGCGTATGCAGCGATTTCACACCACGTGTGAACGATGAAGGAAACCATCGAAAGGAAACCAGCATATATCTGAGAAGTAATTCAAAGACGTATGCATAGTGCCTGAGACGGCGAAAGACTCACCTTCTGTCACGTTGACACTTAATCATCTTTGGTGAAATCTGGGTGTTGTTATAACAGTACCTCTGCCTACCCATTTGAGGAATACAGGCGCAAGCATGTCTGAATTATCTGTATTCATAATTGAATATTAATTACTAGTCTGTATTAAGAAGTATGAATAAAATTTAGAAAATGTATATTTCAAGTAACTGTTATAGCTTTCCATTTCATGATCCCTGTGTTTGTAAAAAAAAGGAATAATACCAAAATGTTTACCACTTACCTAGAATGTTAGGCAAATGCTCATAGAACATGATCTGTAACCAAGAAGCGACCACAATTTGTCGTGTTTCGTAGAACAGTTTATCGTCATCCCAAAAAGGATTGATAGTACCTAGCTCCGTTGCAATTATGTTGTGCAATCTGGAGAACCAGATGATGATCAGATCGATGCCGAGGATATTGTTTGTTTCTGTAAAAGATTTCAATCAATACAATTAAATTATAGCAGTATTTAACGACGTTCTTGTGGAGGACTTCAGAATGCATAGTGTCAGTTTTCTTAAAATCACCGTCACAAGTCATCACGTCGACGTAAACGCAGATTTGTATGGGCTCACAATAGTCTCATCTTTAGGGCGACAGATGGCGCTGTTTTGATCCTATACAAATCTGCGTGTACGTCAACGCGGTGACTTGTGACGGCGGCAGTGAATAACTCGAACTAGGCCTTCTGACCGAAGGCAGACATGTTCCGCGGATTCCGCGGGCGATACCTGACACCACGGAACACACGTGGCCATCATAACTTGATGATGGAAATTAGAAAACAAAATATATTGTATTCAATGTTCTTCTTCATTATTCGTTTTGGAATAATGTCACGAATAAGAGTACAATAATTTTATCGCAACTCATATATTGAAAATGAAAATGAAAATTATATATTCAGTTTAGGTAAGGCACTTATGACTGTCGAATTGTCCACTGGTTCGGAATCTAGCCTTCTGAGAAGAATCGGCAAGAAACTTAGCTGGCTTCGTGTGCATTTCATTATATATAATTACATATATAATTACATATATAATTACATATATAATTACATATGGCCAGGGAGATAAAGAAGACCAATGACCTGCCGCGTTATTCGGTAAGTTTTCGGTGTCGGTTAACTTCGAGAGATGATTTCATGGATACAAAATTGAACTTTATCGTCTGTGTATTATTTATTAATTTGTTATAATTGAAACCAAGTCGAGTTCAACGAGAGATAACTCATAGAATAACGCGGCTTTTTAGAATCTTTTAAATTTCTAGGAATTTGAATAGCTACAATAATTTCAAACTTACGAGCAGAAAAACAATAATTTTCCTCAGGCAAGTTATTTGCCGTACATGCATCTTCACTTGTTCCGTTTGGTGGGAGCACAATGTCGTTAATTACCACAGAATTTAATAGTCCGCCTTCGTAGGCTCGTAAGTTCTTAGCCAAGTCTTCTGACCCGTGGTATATAAAATGCAAATCAATTGCATGTGTGTTGTTTCCAATCTGAAAATAAGAAGTGACTACATGAGGAGCCAAAAAGGAGAAGGCTTCTTAATTCGACCGTATGTGTATATATTGTTTATGAACCGATTTTGCTAATTATTTTTTGGTTGAAAAGAGATATGTCGAGAGTGGTACCATAATAAGGAAACCAGGACCTGATGATGGAATCCTAGAGAAATTTATTCATGTTATTATAGTCTTTTCTACCTAGTAGTTTCTGGATTGGTTGGAGTAGTATAAACTTGGATCGTAAGAGGCGACTAAAAGGGGGCCGGAGGGCCTGCTGGCGGTGGTCGGGGTGGGAAATTTGACCACCGAGCCGCGGGCCCGGGAAGGTTGCTCACGCTGCCATGCACAGCGAGGTCTCCAGGGGCGGCGTCACAGCTGCCCCGGGGATGTGCCCCGGCAAAGTGTGGGGGGACACCGGTGCGTTCTATCAGAGTACCCGGAGTCCCCCCTGAGCACTGAGGACGGCCACCGGGGGGTTTTAGTGCGGCAAGAATCCCACATACCCCGACCTGCCTCTCCCAGGGCGGTCGGGGACCTTTTGAAATCAGTGTACTTTTAGTGGCAATAAGCTCGCCCCTTTTACATAGGACTCAAACAACTGCCGAAATGTAGGTTAACGTGGGTGTAAGTACCCCTCTGCCTACCTCTTCGGGGAATACAGAATATTTATAGAATAATAAATGTAGTCTTACTCTAGTTGGCACCGTATCCTCTGCAGCACATCCATAGTACTGGAAAGTGAGAGGCTTGGTTTGGTTCATACATCTGACACCAGAGAATCTGTGAACAGGGTCGTCTTCTGGCACCTCGAGAGCAGCACAGATAGGGTTGTCTTTACCTTCTTCTTCGCAACAAGTAGTTGTATTGCCCAAGTAGTTAGCTGTAATATTATTTAATTAAATTAACTGCGAGTCCTGGAGGCTGGCTAACCTAACCTAACTAACAATACACTTGAATATAAAACTCACTTGTGTCGTGCACTGATACGATATCTCCGTAGAAAGCAAGGAAGTAGTGTCCAAAAAGCATGTTCAAGTCTGGATGGGAAGATTTGCCATCACCCAAAATTGTTGTGCGACATTTACGCTCTGGTACGAAGGCTTCACCATTTTCCATTGTCCTTATTGAAAAATCTAAAAAAATACGTTAAAAATTCAAATACTTATATTATGAAAAAAAAAACAGATTTAAAATAGAACCTAAGCATGTATTTTTGCTAAGAGAACTTGAGATCTTCCCCCTTCATGGGTCACTGGTGCCACAGGAACCCAACACTTCTCAAAAGTAGTTATATTTGGCTGCGATCTTCCGTAAGGTGGAGTACAGTCCCCGGCAGGGCAGTTCCTAATTTCGAACTGGAAACCCTGTTATACTTTTCTTCTTGCGAAAGAAACTAATGAAAGTTGGCCGCCTGTTCCCCAAATTTGTCCTTATTTAGCAAGCTTAAACAATTCTTCCGCGCTGCTTATTCCACTCCATTGTCTTAGATATCGGAGCCATAGAAAAATCCCGACAGATACCCGACATCTTTTAAATTTACTTTCATTATGCTATACATGTTGTAGATTTTCTTAATTTTTGGCACATGGTGATAAAATATGAAAAAATCCCATAACATTTGAATTTTTTTCTTATACTTTTAATCATTTTTGTGGTACAATTAAGTTTTAAGGGCTTAATAAAGGTTCGATGTACTTTGGATGATATGTAAAATTAAAAACTAAACTACCCCAAAAATTTATAATATAAACGACAAACAAAATTAAAATAATGGTTAAGGGATTTTTTATTTTATATTTAAATTAAATAATATTATGTAGGTACTAGCCGAAATAGCTCTGTGGCAAAATAGTGCGCCTTAAAGTCTACACCTTACTATGATTCATTGAACATACCCTCGCCGAATTTAGGAGGCAACATTCGGATCATAGGTGTGTTGAAGGCTCCCACAGCGGGACTATTGAGGTTGCTGCATGAACCATCCAACGGCCTGTAGCCGTCAGCTTCGCATTCTTTAATCTTCTTTGTGCAAACACTAGAAAAATATTTTTCACCGAATTTGTTTCAGTGCCAACGTGACAGATGGTGCACTATACATACGTCTTTGAATTACTTCTCAGAAATATGCAGGTTTCCTCGCGATGTTTTCCTTCACCGTAAAGCACGTGGTGTGAAATCACTGTACATAAGTTTTTTAGAAAAACTCATTGGTACAGGCCCCGCTGGGATTCGAACTTGCGTCACTTGCGTAGCAGGCGACTGCTCAAACCCCGAGGCCACCACGGCTTTTTCTATAAATTACATTGGAAAGCCAAACTACAAAATATGTTGAAAGAGTAGCAGTAAGTATTTATTTTCACAAGTTTAGGAGACATTTTTCAATACCTACGTTGTAAAGAGTTTGGTCTGTTTGAATGCATTTTTCTAATTTAAAGAAAAAAATGCGTTACCAAATAGTATTCGACGTTTTATTTTATTACTTGAATTCCTGAACTGCAGCGATATTCCCATGCCTTTTTTTTAATTTTATAAGGTCAGATATCTTCAATTGAATAAATACATGAATTTTAAAAAATGAATGCTCTGATTAATGTAGCGTCTACTCAAATCATTGGACCAAAACGTCTCTATAAGTTTATATATTTTCTATGTTTTTAATAAGTACATGAAACTTAAAAAATAAGAATTAATAAAACTTACTAAGCATTATTCCCTTCTTCGTATTTCTGTATTTCTTCGTCTGTTGCAATAGTCGACGTAAAACAATTGTATACATTATATTCTGGTGTATTATCAGTTGCACTAGCTATGTACAAGCTAATGGTTACAAAACATAACAATATCAGTATACGCGACATTTTTACTGTTATCCTCCTATCTATAGAGTGTCGAAGACACTTCCATGTAAGTATTCAGACTGCCACAGTATTTATATCATTTTCTCTTATTCAATATTCATTTCCTTGTTTATTCAGATGAAAATTTTATATTCACACGGTGAACTTGAAATTATTATCTCAAAATTGATATCTACTTTTAAATAATGCAAATTTTTATCCCGTCAATAAATGTGATATACTTGCATTTTAATTTGACTGTGGACACAGGTGTAGTAATTTCAGCGCTATATGTTATTATATAAAAAAAAAATTTGCGGAAAATATTTCATTTGAATATTTTTTATTTGTTTTAAAAATAATCTTCTTCGTTCTCAGAAGACTTTATTTCATCTCCTGGCTCCTACTGATAAATTACAGCTGGCAAAACCCAATAACATTTTGCCCGTCCCGGCGATCGCACCCAGAACCCTATGTTCCACAGTAGTGCTTGCGGCCACTAGACCAATATCAAAATATGTTTATTTGATTAGACTTCTTACAAAGTACTTTCAAATCGTCAGATGGAAACAAAAATACATTATAAAGGATTATAAATGTTACCACCGGGTTCGGAAACGTTGCTTTTGTTGAGAAGAACCCGGCAAGAAATTCAACATTTACTCTTTTAAAAAAATATTATATAATGTTATTGGTTACAGTATTTACATCTCAATATAAGCCCATGGACACAGTTTCAATGCTCAATTGTCAAAAATAATAACTAAAACATTACAAATATTTATGAGCATGGCAAATTCCAACCAGTCAAAGCTCAATTCAAGATTCAAGGTCAATTCAAGATTAACAAATTGTAGCAAAAGTACAGTGCCAATGGGATTATTAACAATAATTTTCCGACAAAGATACATCCCAGGGTCCCTTATCACAAAATTTAATCACTTACAATATAATATTATAATTTTTAGTTATGACAAAATTGTAAATAATATTAATTGCAATTTTGTCACAACAACATGTCGGAATATTTTCATTTAAACTCATTATACAGACCTAATCAGTGTTCAACAACAGCATAAATTTATTCGGGGAGAGCAGTGGAGGCGCTGTGCTATCTATAATGAAACAATTTTTTGCAAGTCCCGTCACAAAATATGAGCGCGAAAGGAAATTAGGATTAGGATACTACGCATGTTTTCATCACAGACAGATACGCGCTCCTAACTAGTTACGGGTCTTGTATTCTCGTCATACTTATGAACAGGTGCTGCTTGTGGGGTCTGGTCATCTCAAGCTACACAATTAGTACTTTATGTATATTTTTTTTGACATTTTGTGCATTGGAATTGTGTCCTGGGCTGTAATTTCTTAAGTGATTTATTAATATTCAAATGACCCGTGGTGGCCTTTGAGATTTGAGCAGTCGCCTGTTACGCAAGCGACGCAACTTCGAATCCCAGCGGGGCCTGTACCAATAAGTTTTTCTAAAAAACGTATGTACAGTGACTTCACACCACGTACGGTGAAGGAAAACATCACGTATGTAAAGTGTCTGAGACGGCGATGGACTCACCATCTGTCACGTTGGCACTTATTCATCTTCGGTGAAAAGTGGGTGTTGTGATCATAACACCTCTGCCTACCCCTTCGGGGAATACAGGCGTGAGCATATGTGTGTGATTTATTTAGTTTTTTAAATTTGTATAGTATATTTTTAAAGAACAATTAGGGACTGAGCTTCTCGTCAGGTTCTTCTCGGTAAAAGCAACCTTCCTAACCATATGATTCCGAAATGTATAACCCTGTATAATTATGTCTCTCTGAAGATTAGAAGGTACTTTGTTAAAAGTCTAATGGAATAATGATATTTTTGAGTTTGAGATTGAGATTTATTTATTTATAAGATAAGATACTTTCTGATGTTGGGCTCCCTCATGTGAGGCTGCAGTAGCCCCTTCAGGGAGACTGCATACTTCTTAGTTGGCTAGTATACGAAAAAATGTGTTAATTTAGGTGCAGGAAACACTTATGTTATATAATGCAGAAGACGTTTTGTGTTCCGAAAGTTAAATACCGGTTAATTAATGTATATTATTCATATACGTACACAGTCGCATTGTATCATCTTGATTTAAATTTTAATTTTAATTTCATCCGTCCTTAGTCAATGATTATCATTTACATAATTAAGCAAAGAATTATTTAAACATTTCGCTCGCCTCTAAGGAGATACCGAAGGGGTACATACGTACTTACATATGCTCACGCCTGTATTCCCCGAAGTGGTACGCATAGGTGTTGTAATCCCAACACCCAATTTTCACCGAAGATGATTAAGTGTCAACGTCTAAGACACTATACATACGTCATTGAATTGCTTCTCAGAAATATGCAGGTTTCCTCACGATGTTTTCCTTCACCGGAAAGCACGTGGTGTGAAATCACTGTACATACGTTTTTTAGAAAAATTCATTGGTACAGGCTCCGCTGGGATTCGAGCTTGCGTCGCTTGCGTAGCAGGCGACTGCTCAAACCTCAAGGCCTCCATGGCTAGTAGCTCCGAAGGGGTAGATTTATAAAACTATGAATGAAAGATAGGTCTGTACAGCACAGAATGGGGGACAATATGCGACTGCCAATACCCATTTAAGCTAGTAAGACCTGCTGTCCTGTATGGGTCAGAATGTTGGGCAACAAAGGTGACGGATGAAAGAAAGCTGCATGCAACTGAGATGAAGATGTTGAGATGGATGTGTGGCGTAAAGAGATTTGACAAGGTAAGGAATTAGTATATAAGGAGAAGTCTGAAAGTAGCACCCGTGACTGAGAAGTTGAAGAATAAACATTTGTCGTGGTGTGGACATGTTATGCGAGAGGATGACGATAATTATGTCATAAAAGTTTTGTTACAAGGGGAAAGGAAGACCTAAGAAACGATGGATGATTTGTGTGAAAGATGGTATGGCTAAAAAGAGGGTGAATATATATATGACGGATGTGAGAGAGAAATGGGAGAGAATAACACATTGCGCCGACTCCAAATAACATGGGATAAAGGTATGAAGATGATGATGATGAATCAAAGGTAGGTGTCGTCACAAGTTATGAGCGTTGACTTTGAATCGTGGCGCAGTAGTCATTTTATGAGTCTTAGTCTGTACGTTCCCCTCACTTTTTACGCTGAGCTCTCATAGCTCGTGACGCCACCTATATTTCCATAGAATTAAAATTCACTGGGTTTTTTAATCTGTGTTTTTTTATTAGTATTTAAGGTAAATAAGGGAAAAATTGTGATTTTAGTAACCACTAAGAATATTATATGCGTTTATTAATCTTTTCTTATACATATTGCTTAAGAATTTAAATCAAACGGGTCTACTCTATTTGCATATTTATTGGACTTTTTTCTTAGCGTATTGACCCCATTCGAATTGTTCTGCAGAACACGATGGGTCTTTCCAAGGCCACATATACACTCTTGTTATTTGATCACAGCTTCTCAGCTGGTTGCTGTAAAAACAAAAAAACATAGTGAAAATTAAAATTAGACGATTCACCAAGGCCCTGTAGGTCTAGACAAAGTAACATTACGATACAAAATGTATAGAAGTAATAAAAATCTGTCACGTGACATATGTCATACCGGTAAACTTTGAATCGTTTCCACTAGCGAAGCGAATAATAATACTTGGTCTACAGGCCCTGGTAAGACACTTATAAACGTAAATAAGGTTCAGAAACAAGCCTTCTGAAATGAGCCGGCAAAAATGTCATCCAGGCATCTTCTCTCATCTAGTCAAGTGAGAGTCTGTGAGGATTATTTTATAGCCAGTCTGATTGAAATACAATCAATTGTGAAGTTGGTCTAAAGATACCTCATTGTTAGAGTTATACAATAAAAAGCTTTATGGTCAATATAATTAAAATACTCTTTGCAATAATTTCACACCACGTGCTTTACGGTGAAGGAAAATATCCTAAAGAAACCTTCATATGTCTGACAAGTAATTCAAAGTCGTATGAATAGTACCTGAGACGGCGATAAACTTAGGCATCTTCGGTGAAAAGTGAATGTTGTTATTGCAACATCTCTACCTACCCCTTCGGGGATTACAGGCATGTGTGTTTAGCTCATCTTTCTAGTTTAATAACCTTTTTCGACTCATGTTGCCTTGATTGTATTCATAAATTGCTATTATTCGAATGAATTTTAAATGTTTATATTGTTATTAATAACTAATAAGTAGCTAAAAACTAATTACAAGTAGAAAACTTGGCCCAAATCGGTGTCTCTCGGGATCGTGCCAAGAAGGCTGGCAGCATTGCCACGTTGAATAGCAATGCTGATTCTCTGAGCGAGAAAAGCCCCAGCCCGCTTGTCACGAGAAGCTTCTACCAGACGACGTGCAACGTCTTTGAAAAGTTGATGAGCGTTTTTCTATTAATTCTGTGGTGCTACTTACTGTGGTCCGATCTTCAAGAATGCCAGTGGTTGGATGTGTGTCACTGTATCTCCAACAGAGCACAATAAACCAGCTATAGACGCTTTTCTTATCTCAAGGAGTTGGTCTGCAAACAAAATAGAAAATAATATGACTCCAATCCACAATGTACCCTCTATATCTACTAAATAAGTACTGAATACAGAGTAGTTGTGGCCTGGGGGCTTGAGCAGTCGTCTGCTACGCAAGCAACGCCAGTTAGAACACAATTGGACCAATGAGTATTTCTATAAAGTAATGTGTAGTGATTTCACATGTCGTGCTTTAAACTGAAGGAAAACATCGTGGGGAATCCTGCATATGTCTGAGATAGACTGGACAGACTCATCATCTGTCACGTTGCTACTTAAAAACCTTTGGTGAAAAGTGGGTGTTGTTACTATCACACCTCTGCCTATCCCTTCGGAGAATACGTGAGTGTGAGCATATGTGCTAGATAGCTTTTGAAACAATAAGTAGTCTTCGCAGTTCACGACGCTTACACAAATCTATTGCTTTGTAGCAATAAAAAATGTCTTCATGTTTATATTGACTGTTTACCTTACCAATTTGAGCTAAGTGCTCTGAGCCATTTCCAATAATAGAACACATTTTGAAGGTTAAACGAAACCGTAAAAGTAAATTATAGACTCTAAACTACACACTTTAAGACTTATATTCACTTACCAACGGTAAAAGCTCCAGGTCTGGTAGAGCTCTCATACCAATGTCTATCCGACTTAACATTTCTGATCAACTGATCTATTATCAAGCAGTAGAACGTGGAAGGAACAAAGCCTCCTTTGATGTGCTTTTCAACCCACATCCCTGCAATCAAGTCAATGTCTTCCACATGTTCATACTTGTCTTTCAAGATTTCTAAACGCTGAAACAGACATGAAACGATTCATGTAAATAATGAATTCAATTGTATATCTGAATCGACTTGATCAACACACAATATATCAAGAGAGGATATGCTAGCAACGGAATCTTACATGTCGACATTTTTGGACTGGAGATCCACCTTACCAAAGATCGCAATTGCCAATAAATTCTACCTTAAAGGAATTTGCAAGTGTTCCAAGGTCGCCAGTGCTCAATAACAGGAATAGGAGAATTAAGAGTCAAGGAGTATCCATTTGAAGGTCAACTTGGGGATAGCTGAGCAACATAGAGACAGCTTCTAGGAATTGAAATACTACAACTATCATTTATTTAATTTCTACTAATTCACGTCCTAATAATAAGTGAAGGTTGATCTCCCCACATTCTCTTCTACTAAAAGGCCCGTAAGCCTCCTGGTAATGTTGAAAGTTTGCTGGAAGATTAAATTGAAAAGGCATGTGCCCAGTTTCTATGGGTTGATAAGCAGTTTATACCGGTTACTAAATTCAACGTCATTAGTGTGACATAAAATATGTTTTAAATAATGGCATACCTCAGGGTCGATGACTCCAATCAAGTCGTCGAAGCTGTTATACTTTTCACCGAAACAGTATTCTCTGTATTTCACATAAGGTTGGAATCCAAAGTAACGGTTTTTGGCAATGTCATTGGTAAGGATGTCATTTGCTCTCTGATGAGGACCCAAACCTATTTCAGATATCTGGAATATTCACGGAATGTTAATTAATCCGCGCTTGGTCCTAACATTTGCAAAATTAGTAGGTTGTCATTTAATAAAATTTCATACATCAGGATCGACAATATAATCAGAATGAGCACTGCTCTGCCTAAAACTTCCTTGTGTAGCATAGTCTAAATTGTCATCGACGCCAAAGTATCCAGTTCTCAAAGTGAGATTGACCAATGGAAATTCCTTTACATAGTACCCTTGTCTATCGTACATTCTGAAAATTATAAAAATTAATAAATAAAATATAATCTTCACCATGTTTCTACAAGAGCTGTTTATTTCAGGGTAAAAGAAAAATCATTATATTTGGATTTTTTAAGAATCTTGACCAGTAGTAATGCTGATGGTCACTGCTGAGCTGGTAGTTCCATTGTATCGGAAACTTAATAATAATAATGATAGGATAGTAATGAAAAGAAACATGGGATAGAAAACTCTGAGTAGAACATATTGTATTTGCTTTCTAATGATTATTAAGCCTCGTAAATGGTCTAGAAAGTAGACTAACTTCAATGATCCTTCCTGAATAGTATGTGTCCATCTCAATGCAAATGGATATTCAAGAGACATCTGAGGGAAACTGTTGGGATCATATATATCCCTATGACCAAGCGAAGATGAAATAACATTATCTCTAATTAAATTGTCTCGGCCTGAAAAAAAATATAAACAGATTAATTTTGATTGTGACTGCAATGTAAGAATATTCCCTCCAAATTTCATATCTCTAGGATCACAACGATTTAGGCTGTGCGTTTTGAGTAAGTCAGGACTTTGAATTTTATTTGTATATATTTATATTATAATTTCGCATCTAATATAGCTAAGTCGATTTTGATTGGAAATATCTGAAATATGTTCATTAAGGTAATGTTTTGAGAGCAAAAATGTAACTGAAACGTATTTTTTTAAAATTCCATTTCAAACACTAACCAGTGTCAATGTTTGAAATTGAATGATTATATTAGGCCTGATCGTGAAGCCTGATTGTTGAGGTCGGCATATTGATTTAATAACTCCATGTGGCTGATCACCTGATTTTTAATACAAAGCGAATAGATATAGCTATTGCAACCCCTTTTAACAGAAATATCGGTAATCTGTGTTAACCATACGCGAGACCTTCTTAGATTTTCGTCTGATTAAAATCGTTAATATATGTTCACGCCATCCCAGAAGAGTCCCCGAAGGGGTAAAGCAGAGGCCCCGCTGGGATTCGAACTTGCGTCGCTTGCGTAGCAGTCGACTGCTCTAACCCCAAGCCCACCATGACTTCTTTAAATATATATAATCTTCAAATATACCCAAATACAGAGGGAGCAATTCGTAATAGTAGATTTGCAGTGCAGTAGCGATGTTTATGTCCCTGGCGGTGTAGAAGAGTCTGTCATCGTCCCAACAAGGGTTGATCCTGGCCAGTTCTGATGCTATCAGGTTGTGCTGTCTCCAGTACCAGATGGTTGGCAGGTTTATATTGCCTAGGGTGTTGCCACCATCTTCAGCTAGAAGAAAGAATTATTGATTTTACTTTCACCTTGGCTCTAAGAGAAGGCCAACGCTAGCTTGCAGCCAGCATTATGGTGATTTGGAGCATTTTTGGTGAATTGGACCCACTTTCCACGGAAGATGATTCAAAAATTCAAATTCAAAATAACTTTATTTTATTAGACTTCTTACTAAGTACTTTCAAATCGTCAGAAGGACACAAAATACATTATATATGATAATAAATGTTACCTCCGGGTTCGGAAGGTAGCTTTTGTTGAGAGGAACCCGGCAAGAAACTCAGCATTTACTCGTTTAAAAAATATTATACAGTATTTGTTACAGTATTTATATCTCATGAATGGACTTTATTTTTATTAATTTATTATTATTATTAGTCTACGCCGTCTCCGGCACTTTGCATACTTTTTGAACTACTTCTCAGACATATGCAGGTTTCCTCACGATGTTTTCCTTCACCGTAAAGTACGTGGTGTGAATTCACTGCACAAAAGTTTTTTTTTTAGATAACTTATTGGTACAGGCCCCGCTGGGATTGGAACTTGCGAGCAGGCGACTGCTCAAACCCCAAGGCCACCACGGCTCTATTACAGATGGAAAAACCCAATAACACTGACCGGGAGGATCGAACCCAGGACATCGTCTTCCCCAGTAGCTTTAGTGACCACTAACCAACGAGGCAGACACTGGTACCATTCTGTTAAATTGATGCTAATTTTTTCAATTGCCTTCGTTTTACATACATAAGCTCATGCCTGTATTCCCCGAAGGGGTAGGCAGAGATGCTGTAATCACAACACCCACTTTTCACCGAAGATGATTAAGTGCCAATGTGACAAATGGTGAGTCCAGCGCCGTCTCAGACACTTTACATACGTCATTGAATTACTTCTCAGAAATATACAGGTTTTCTCACGATGTTTTCCTTCACCGTAAAGCACGTGGTGTGAAATCACTGTACATAATTTTTTTAGAAAAACTCATTGGTACAGGCCCCGCTGGGATTCGAACTTGCGTCGCTTGCGTAGCAGGCGACTGCTCAAACCCCGAGGCCACCACGGCTCTTGTTTTATATATACGTAATAAATTCAAAAAAAGGTAGAGAAACATACGCATATCATGACACCTGGTCTCATGAGGCCGTTGATTTAGAAGACATAAATTGGCCTGAGTCTTGGTACTAGGAGGCCAGACTCGGCCGTTCTCTATCTCATACTTGAGAAGACCATCCTTGAACAGCCTTCCTTTTTGTAACAAAGCTTTCTCCGCATTACCGTAGACGTGTGACAAGTCCAGTAAAGGTGTTGATGAAATTATCTAGACGGCGAAGTAACTATTTATATTAAAAAAAAAAATTGAAAAAACAACTGACTATAATATTTATACACACATGAAAAAAAGTATCTACTAGTAGGGGAGCCCGTGGCACAGTTGCTATTGCGCATATCATTCGATCAGCGAAGTTAAGCAACCCTAGCCCGAGTTCCCTCCGTGCCTCGGAGAGCACGTTAAGCCGTCGGTCCCGGTTGCCAATTTATCATCTTTGGCAATCGTTACAGGTCAGTCATAGGCCCAAAATAATCTGACAACTGATTTAACCCAGATCACAGATTTTCCTCGATAAAGGGGTTGCGAAGGTCAGATGGCAGTCGATTCGCATAAAAATCAGCCACATTGGGTTGAATCAAGTGCCGACCCCAATAATGTATGGGATAAGGCCAGGGTGACCTTAAATTTCTGTAGAAAATATAGAAGAATGAAATAAGAATTTAATTTCTATTATTTGATGAATTATATCGCCGTACTCGACGACTTAATATTTTGCAAGTTAATCATAAAGTTAGTCAGAAAATTGCACAAAACCTCAAACTTATTCAAATTCAAAAACAGAAAACAAAAAACGTACCCTTTCCGGCGCAGTATCATTCCTAATGCACCCAACAGACTGGAAAGACTCGGGCCTCGTCATATTAAGGCATCGAATGTTTGAGAATCTGTGGACAGGGTCATCGTTTGGTATATAATTAGGTACACAGACCCTGTCTAACTTGCCTTGTGGTAGGCAGCAGTAAGGCTTCCAGAGAATGTAGTTTACTGAAAATAAAAAAGAACTAAATATTTACATGAATAATAAAAACAGTAACAGTGTTATGGAATACGTTACACCGAAAGCGCTTGTTGCTTAACTAAATTTAATTTAGTCTATGATAGCGATTATTTATGGTTATGAAAAAGGTAAAGAAATAAATGACTGATATAATAAACTATAAAATAAAAGGAATGAAAATAAGTAAGTAATTAGTAAAGGGAAGATCCGTCACAAAGTAAACATTATCCTCGGGCTAGCGCTTATAGAAGCTTTACAAAATGTAAGTATGTAATTAATGGAAATTACATAGATCCCTGAGTCCGTGAATCCATAAGACCCGTGGTGGCCTTGAGGTTTGAGTAGTCGTCTGCTACGCAAGCGACGCAAGTTCGAATCCCAGCGGGGCTTGTACCAGTGAGTTTTTCTACAAAACTTATGTATAGTGATTTCACATGATTGACGGTGGAGGAAAACATCGTGAGGAAACCTGCATATTTCTGAGAAGTAATTCAATGACGTATTTAAAGTGTCTGAGACGGCGATGGACTCACCATCAGTCACGTTGGCACTTAATCATCTTCGGTGAAAAGTGGGTGTTGTGATGACAACACCTCTGACTACCCCTTCGGGGAATACATGAGTGAGTATATATGTATGTATATACATAAATCAGGCACGTGATATATGACATTCCAATACTCATTTTGTGTTGCTTCTGTAAGTGAAGCGCGAGTATAATATCAAAGTGATATTATATTCACAAGCTCAAGACCGACAACGACTAAGGTTCTCTCTCTAAGTTTCGTGTAGGTACCATAGATTGAAACAACAAAGGGGAGCTAGTGGCACAGTTGCTATTGCGCATATCATTCGATCAGCGAAGTTAAGCAACCCTAGCCCTAGCCAGTAACTGGATGGGTGACCGCCCGAGTTTCCTCCGTGCCTCGGAGAACACGTTAAGCCGTTGGTCCCGGTTGCCAATTTATCATCTTTGGCAATCGTGACAGGTCAGTAGGAGACCTAAAATAGTCTGACAACTGGTTTAACCCAGATCACAGTGTCGACCCCAACAATGTATGGGATAAGGCCAGGCAGATGATGAGATTGAAACAACAAAGCTTAGAAGTTATTTAAACTACGATAACGCCGATAAAAATTAAAATATGTCAAAGAGTGTTTTACAAAATTTAATTTTTGATATTTATTTCTTTATTTCTTTACCCTGTCAGTCTAAAACAATATAGCGACTAAGAGCATTAACACTTAACATTTTAAAGATTATACTAACGAGAATATTACAAAAGTGTACGCGAAGTATAACTTAAAAACTATCGATTACATTACGATATGTATCACCAAGTGCCGACCCCAACAGTGTATGGGATAAGGCCAGGGAGATGATGATGATGTATCACCTAACGATGCCGTGTGCTGAGTATGTTCGAGAAATAATTCTAAGCTCTACATAAGCCAGTTAGTCTGCAGTTAGTATATGAATCAAATCTACCATACCTGTATCATGCAAGGAAACAACATCAGCCGACATGAACACCAGCTTATGTGTCGCCAGCTGAGTGAACACGGGACTTGGCACTTTTCCTTCAGAGAGAAGGGAAGTCCGGAGATATCGCGCCAGGGGTAAGTCGTTACCTGACTTTGCTTTTCTCGGCTCATAATCTGATAACAATAAAAAAACACACTGCAAAATAAATTTAAAAAAAGCCGTGGTAGCAGGCTACTGCTCAAGTCTCAAGGCTACCATGGCTCTTTGAAGATCTTTTAAAAAAAGTTGTTACAAAGACCAACATTTTGGGTACAATTATTAGTTAAGTGACATAAGCCATCAGGGCCTCCTAGCACAGTCATTATTATGCTTAAAAGGACCCTCTTCTAATATATAGTTTGAATAAAAAAAAATATTATTATAAGAAATACTTACAGTTATCTTTAACGTGATAAACAGGAGGCAATAGTCTTGTAAATGGTGTGTGGGAACAACCCCTCGAAGGGTACTGGAGGTTATTGCAGGACCCGTCAATACGTCTCCACTCATTCTCCTCACAGGGCTGAATCTCATTGACACACCAACTGCAAAAAAAGTATAATGCTAGAACTCTTTTATATACATAATAATTTATCTTATATCTTTAAACGAGCAATTTTTGCAATATATACACAATTGGAATCTCGGAAAACGGCTCCAACGATTTTCATGAAATATATATAATTATCTAATATATAAAATTCTCGTGTCACAGGTTTCGTTGCCATACTCCTCCGAAACGGCTGCACCGATTTGTATGAAATTTTGTGTGCAGATCGGGTAGGTCTGAGAATCGGCCAACATCTATTTTTCATCCCCCTAAATGTTAGGGGTAGTCCACCCAAAAAAAAAATGGTAATACAACGTATGCGGCACAGCTAGTAATATATAATAGACCTAGAGCTTCATTTCTCTTATACAATAACATAAGATATTTCAGGAACAACTCAGCTTGTTTACCTACACATGTCAGTAAAGTAGTGAAAAAAATCTAGAACTCACAAAGTAGTATTGGATTTGTCGTGTCTCTTCAGTTCCTCCCTCGATATGGGCGTCCCATGGTAGGAGTCGTAGAAAATCCCCCACACATCACAAACGAGCAGAAATAAAAACGCACAACGAATCATTTGCATGTGTGTTCTCAGCAAAAATCTAACTGAAAATGCCGTCAGAAGGACTTTAATTATAACAAGTTGTTTACCAAAAACTGGTTTTAAAAATATACATTTCATTGCCACAGGTAATGCTGGAAACAGTAGATCAAACTCCTTGTGATATTTAAGTACATTCACTTCTGGTTTAATGTTGTGTGTGGCATTGACCGAGGTCTTCGTAATCTAGATAATTGTATATCCGTTTTATGTAAGGCCGTGGTGATTTGAGTGAGTTGGCAGACCTTTAAGATGGAGAACTCGGTTAGTTTAGAGAGTAAAAAAGCATAATCTAAGGAAAAAAATATATTCCAAACATCCCAGTAGGGTCCCCAAAGGGGTAAGCAGAGGTGTTGTAACAACAACACCCACATTCAATCGAATATGATTAAGTGCCAGCGTGATAGACGGTGAGTCTATCGCCGACGCAGGCACTATTCATACGTCTTAAAATTAGTTCTTAGATAACTGCAAGTTTCTTTATGATATTTTCATTCACCGTTAAGCACGTGGAGTGAATTTACTATATTTATATCTTTTTAGAAAAACTCATTGTGCAGGCGGCTGGAATTCGAACTTACCTCGCTTGCGTAGCGACTGCGTTGCGACTCCCCCAAGAATTATTAAGTTCAAGATAGTTATCCTTATCCTTAGCGTTACCAGAAACTTTTATTGCCATCATAATTCCACTGTATGATAGTGACTTATAAAATTCAAAATATCTTTATTTGATTCGACATCTTTGAAAAATACTTTGAAATCGTCAAGACACAAAAAAGTACATTATAAATAAATGTTACCACCGGGTACAAAGGTTGCTTTTGTTGAAAAGAACCTGGCAAGAAACTTAACAATTACTCTTTTAAAAAAGTATTTACATTGCTTGATGGTTACAGTATTATATCTCATAAATGTAAGCCCATGGACACAGTTCCAATGCAAAATTGACAAATATATTATACATATTCAAGGTGTCAGGGAAAATAGGACAGCCGTTAAAATATGTGATAAGGTATAATTTAAGGGAGCAAATAAAATTATTATGACAAAAATATCTTCTTCCGTTTTCGAGTAATTGAAGTTCAAAGTTGACCATATCAAAACTTTATTTACGCAAAAAATCAGCGGCAACGTAGAGTTATTCACGTGAAATCGAAGTACGGTTTTATTTTTTTTCTCCCAGTAATAGTTCCTGAAATAATCCTATAAAACTATTTTTCGAAACCTTCTTAATTTAACAAGTTTAATTACTGCGTACGTAATGTAGGTAAACGCGGCCTTAAGCGATTGATAATCCAATTAAGGCCGCGAGCTCTTCGGCCCATAGCAACCATAGCCTATAACTACGTTATCGTTGAAGCTAGATATTATACGACTTCAACATAGTGATATATTAATAAAACCCGACAACTTCTAGAAGACAACTGTTCCTTTTTCTCCGGCATCCTGTATACGTAATATCCATCTGTCTCATAATTTGGGTTAAACTATCATGGCAATAAGAGATCATGGTAGGGCCTCAGGTCCTGCCGCAAATTGTAAGCGCTCTGGCCTGTAACAACGAGTTTTTCTAAATACTCCCTAATTAGGTAAATGTAATTAAATTATAAATTATCTTGGGAATACCTACTTTTTTTAGAGTAAAATGTACCAAAATTATATAAGCGACACTTCGATTTAGCAATAAAAATTGGTCAGTAAAATAGCAATTATATCTTCCTCTTATTTTTTATAAAAAAAATTCTAGCGTGGCAATACCGGATTACAAGCGGATAAATAAATTTAACAATAAAGTGTTTCCTTTGAAATGTACATGAAACATTTTTACCAATTATTAACAGGTTGATCAAGTATGTAAGGTTATTGATTAAAAAGGTACAAAACTTGTTTCGGTGATGTATTTTTGGCTGTCGGCGATATCAAGTTAATTTTAGATACAAGCTTAGGTCAATGAGCTTAGGTAAATACAACATGGTGTGACAGTATTGTATAATATATACTAACTAACTGCCATGGGTGACCCGCGGAGCCTTCTTTTTTTTAAATAAGCCTACGTTACTCATTATAAAATTAGCTATCCGCCAGTGAAAGTCCCGTTAAAGTAGGTCCAGCGGTTTCGGAGATTAGCCGGAACAAACAGATAGACCGACAGACAGACAGAGAATTTTTAAGAATTTATGTTTTTGTGTCAGTACCGTATACATTTTCATATGCATTTAGCGAAGAGATGTTATTTTGGAATTACAAACAGACACTTCAATTTTATTTATCTATATAGATATATAGAGCCGTGGTGGCCTGCTAAGCAAATGTAGCAAGTTCGAATCCCATACGATAATTTTATTTTCGATTTTACACTTTACGGTGAAGGAAAAAACACAAACCTGCATATTTCTGAGAAGAAATTCAAAGACGTATGTATAGTGCCTGAGACGGCGATGGACTCACCTTCTGTCACGTTGGCACTTGATCATATTCGGTGAAATGTAGGTGTTGTTGCTACAACACCTCTGCTTACCCCTTCGGGGACCCGTCTGGGATGGCGTGAGAATTTGTACATTTTGTAGGTTTGACTCATGACACCTATTATGAAAATGTAAAAAAAAAGTCATTAAAATAAGTTAGTATGTATTTATAACAATGCTACGCAAGCGACGCAAGTTCAAATCCCAGCGGGGCCTGTACCAATGAGTTTTTCTAAAAAAAAAAAAAAAACTTACCTACAGTGATTTCACACCACGTGCTTTACGGTGAAGGAAAACATCGTGAGGAAACCTGCATATGTCGGAGAAGTAATTCAAAGACGTATGTATAGTGCCTGAGACGGCGATAGACTCACCATTTGTCACGTTGGCACTTAATCAAATTCGGTGAAAAGTGGGTGTTGTGATAACACCTCTGCGTGAGCATATGTTATAACAATGCAGATAACAGAATAACGAGTATTTTTTTCCAAATACAAAATATTCTATGACAACAAATAAACGCAATAAGTATTAAACCTATTATTGAACATACAAAATTGCATTTCACACGGCGATAAAGTCAGCATCATATAAAAACGAGTGCACTTTACTTTGGTAATTAAGTAGAATGTGAGTCATTTGAAACAAGGTAAAACATATTAAAACAAGTAACATTTTAAGTTACAAATACTCAGGCAATATCATATATTCCGTAATGAATCAACTTCCTGCAATAATCATATCATTATCCGCAGACCTTCCAAAGGATATCTCACCGCAAATAATTAAGTGTCAATGTTCCCACTGATTATAATAATATAATTGACATTATTGTATTTTCCACTATAGCAAGTACTGCACTTACACTCCCTTTAATAGCACTGGCGACCTTACTCCCCCTGCAGGAACTCCACTCACCATCTCCCTGCCCATATCCCATACGTAGTTGGGGTCGGCACTTGATTTAACCCGACGCATATGCTCACGCCTGTATTCCTCGAAGGGGTACGCAGAGGTGTTGTAATCACAACACCCACTTTTCCCCGAAGATGACCAAGTGCCAACGTGACAGATGGTGAGTCTATCGCCGTCTCAGGCACAATACATACATCCTTAAATTACTTCTCAGAAATATGCAGGTTTCCTCACGATGTTCACGATGTGAAATCACTGTACATAAGTTTTTTAGAAAAACTTCACGGGTCAGCCCTGCTGGGATTCGAACTTAAGTCGCTTGCGTAGCAGGCGACTGCTCAAACCTCAAGGCCACCACGGCTCTTTTAACCCGACGCGGCTTTTTATACAAAGCAACTGCTACCTGAATTTCGCTATCCTTTTACGAAGAAAATCGGTGGGCCGAATCCAGTTGTCCGACTTTAATTAAATAAAAATAATTACTACGAATAATTGTGTAGCTTGAGATGACCAACCCCCACTAGCAGCACCTGTTCACAAGTGTGACAAGAATGAGCAATAGCAATTAAGCTACGAGCTCTCAGTAAATTACAAATACAACACTACTCTTTGGTAATATTATTTGGCTGCAATCTTCTGTGCAGTCCCCAGTCGGGCTGCCCCGAATTTGAACCTAGAATTCGCGTTAAGCTACACCACGGTTGAATTACATATTAAAAGAAATTTTGATAATATCTTGGTAACCAATTTAACACCCTTGGCAATCGTTATAGGTCAGTGGGAGGCCTAAGGGAGTCTGACGAATGGGTTAATCCTGATTACCGATTTTCGTCGTAAAAGGGGTTACGAAGGTCAGATAGCAGTCGCTTCATATAAATATCAGCTACATAGGGTTGTCATGAGCCGATCCCAACTTTAGATAGGATAAGGCTGTGATGACTTGGTTAACACACCGGTCATTACAATGTAAGTAATTTGCGTGTTTTACCGAGAATCTAAAATATACAGAAATAAGGCCATCGATACGAAGTTAAATCGAATTCCCTCCCATGAGAATTGATTTCATTTATATGCAAATAAGCTTCTTTCACGCGCCATTTGAGTTCAAACTGAACATTTTAGCTACAAATTAATCTTAATTCTTTGTGATTCCGATGAATATCAATTACTTAGTGTAATCTAATTATAAGTTTAAGAACTAAAACATGACTAATGATATATAAGTATATATAAATATTATTAATTATAGTTAGAGTATATGAATATTTACCGTAAATCAAACTATTGAATAAAGAAATTTCAAAGATGATTTTAATATATAACACCATAATTTATATAGTATAGATACGTAGATGTCGATATATATTAATATGCTTGTATAACAGGTTTGAGGTCAAAAAACTAATTAAAATAAATTTGTCATCGCAAAACTGGAAACATTGAAAGTTTAAATAATCGTTGTTAGCTGAATTAATATTATAAATGAACATAATTTTTGCAGATTGGTATAGATTACCAAATACCGACATGAGATGCATACTCTAGTGTTACTTTTGCATCTTCTCCCTCACTATTGAGGGTCGTGAGGTCTTGCAAGTACCCTCTCAATTTTCTCCACCGCCTTCTATCTTCAGCATGATTGGGTATTGCCAAATGTTCGGCAACCTGGTCTGACCATGAGCTCTTATTGCACTAATAGTTCAGCTGTGTGACAGTGACAGATGTATACACATCCATCTCTCAACATACATCTGTCTCATGATGAGAGTAAAACTATCATGGCAATAAGAGGTCATGGTAATGACTGGTCTGACCATCTTTTAGGACTGCCTGTTCTTCCAGTTACAATTAGCCTAAACATTTACATCACGAAGCTGTGGTGGCCTTGGGGTTAGATCAGTCGCCTGCAAGTAGATGTTATGACGTAGGCATCCGCTAAGAAAGGATTTTGATTAATTGTAACCCTAAGGGGATAAAATAGGGGATGAAAGTATAGGCTACTTTTAATAAAAGACTTAGGGTATGCTTAGAAACCGGGCACAGGTAGTTATGCAATAAGGCGTTTTTAATAATACGGGTTTTATAAATTTAATTAGGTACATCACACATGGTTTTAAATTGTAAAAAGTTTCCGTGTAAAGAGATGCTTGAGTATTTTGCTTCCTATAAAAAATTACCCTGTTTACTTTAAGCCGTCACACTTCCATAACTTCACCATCCTTCATTTTTAGGTGATGTTAAAATTATTATGTTACTAGTTGTGTCCCGCGGTATCACCCGCGAAGACATCATGGGTGGCGGAACCCTAATGGTTTTTTTTAATAAATGTTACTCCTTGAATACATCAGATATGTGGAAGGAAAAGTCACGTTTAAATCAGTCCAGCCAATTCCTAACAGCCGTTTCGAAACATACAGACAGACAGACAGGAGATAGAGAGATATTTTTCATGCCGTGGTAGCCTTGAGGTTTGAGCAGTCGCCTGCTACGCAAGCGACGCAAGTCCGAATCCCAGCGTGGTGATGACCAATGAGTTTTTCTAAAAAAAACTTACATACAGTGATTTCACCCCACGTGCTTTACGGTGATGGAAAACATCGTGAGAGGACCTGCATATTTCTGAGCAGTAATTCAATGACGCACGTAAAGTGTCTGAGACGGCGATGGACTCACCATCTGTCACGTTGGCACCTAATCATCTTCGGTGAAAAGTGGGTGTTGTGATTACAACACCTCTGCCTAACCCTTCGGGGACTACATTCGTGAGCATATGCATGTATTTTCATCTATGTATCGTACCTACATGGTTTCATACACATTTAGTGAAAAACTGTTTATGTGAAATTACAGGAGACACTTCAATGTTATTTATCTGTATGTATAGATTAACTAGGTACATGAACATTTGATTTTTTAACAATCATAGATTTTAAATGAAAATGAATCTGAGTGTTGCTGCTGTAAAGAATTCGGCGCAGGGTAATATGCAGTACAGACGAGGAGATGATGGTAGCACTGAAAGTCTTTGTACACTATATACAAATCAGTTTATTCATACACACACATAGTTAGTTCAGTCACAAGAAGGGATTATATACAATCAGGCGCACACAATCACGATAAAGAACATAAGTATGGTACAAATAAAGTTACGGCAAGAAAAGGTAAAAACCGCGGGAACGGGAGCGATTCAGAACGCACTTCTTTTCACTTGTTTTCTCAACAACAGCCATGGCCCGACTCTATTGGTGCGTGGATTCAAATTTAAATGCCGCGCACTCATAGGTCGCCGTGCGCGGGGAACTTTGTTACATATATTAAAATACTATGGTGCATAGCATATATTAGCCACATTCCTTACTAACTGCAGATACTAAAATGACATTACACAGACGTACAATACGTCACCAATGTCATCACAGAGCAATGCCACAGATATTATAATACTAACTTGCAGACATACAATATGTCACCACAGACAAAAACCATTCCCATCATTATATTTTCTACAGCTGCTTTGTTCGAAGTTAAAAAACTTTACATATATAAGGGATTATTTATATGTACATGCAATTTTTTTATTTTTATTTAACTTAGTTATGATATTTTGGACTACAACAATATGGTAGGTATTATTTCCATAGATGTCCAGATATTAATGACATGCAGTGTAAGTCTGGTTGACGAGGACTTAATCCAGCGATTATTCCATACGTTTTTATAGTATCTTCAGAGCCATGTTTAATATTTAGTCTGATCCGCACCAAATCCGACCGGCTATGGACTTGGAATGTAATAACTGTGTGTTTGCGGACGGATTCGGTGCTGTTTTTATTTGACAGCCCTATGAATGGTAAGAGTGAAGATATTAGGTGTGCAAAAAAGTATTCGAGAAAGGATTAGGGTTGTCGCGTATCTCACTAAGTAGGTACTTAAGCCTACACAGCGAATATTCATCATAGTATTTGGATGGAGTTTGAAATGTCACTTTACTATAACTGTAAGTTATTTTATCTATTACTAAAAACTGCGAATGAGTGAGAGCCTTGAGGGTTGAGCAGTCTTATGAGACACAAGCGACGCATGTTCGAATCCCAGCGGGCCTGTACCAATGAGTTTTTCTAAAAAAACGCGCGGTGATTTCACACCACGTTTTACGGTGAAGGAAAACATCATGAGGATACCAGCATAACTCTGAGAAGTAATTCAAAGACATATGTTTAGTGCCTGAGATGGCGATAGACTCACCTTCTGTCACTTTGGCACTTAATCACTTTGGGTGAAAAGTGGATATTGTTCAATTCAATTCAATTCAAAAATATCTTTATTCGATTAGACTTTTTACAAAGTACTTTCAAATCGTCAGAAAGACACGATTACATAGGATTATACATGCTACCGCCAGGTTCGGAAGGTTGCTTTTACTGAGAAGAACCTGGCAAGAAACTCAGTAATTACTCTTTTAAAAAGAAATTACAGCTTTGAGTAATACAATATAAATCATAAAAAATATATATAAGCCCATGGACACAGTTCCAGTGCACAATAGTCGATATAAAAAAATTTAAAACTAAAAATAAGTACTACGAATAATTGTGTAGCTTGAGATGACCAGCCCCCACTAGCAGCACCTGTTCACAAGTATGACGAGAATGCCAGCCATCGCCCGGAATTGATGTTATTACGACACCTCTGCCTACCCCTTCGGGGAATACAGGCGAGAGCATATGTATGTACATTATTCCTATTTTCTTAGCTTACAGTCCAAACTAAAAAGTAAAGAGACGCAAATAACACATAAATCGTCCGAATAGCATGTTTGTAATTCAAATCGCATCGTATGGAAATCGATACACATTTGTGGAACATTGCACGACAGTACGTGAGGGCGGTTCAAAATCCAACGAATGGCCTTTAGCTTCAGGGTTTCGCTGAAAGAGATCTTTTGTAAACATATCATAAATATAAAAACTGTTGTTGAAACTCCCTTATAATTATGAAAGGTTAAACATTCGCACTTAAGCTACTGTAGGTGCAAAACAGTAGCAGGCCTGGTAAAGTACCATTCTCTCGCGCTTGGCCTAATAGAAACTATACAAAATAATACAAAATGTATGGAAATGACATATTACAAATACAATGTAAATTAGTCACGTGACATACGTCATTCTATCATGTGAGGATAGTATTACTTTGTCAAAAGACCTAGGGATGTTTGCAGTCCCGCCAAACAAACCCAAAAAATTACTACTACGCATTCAATACCAGCGCTCAAAACTCGTGAAGCCAGATAAAATACAGCATCTCTCCCCATAGAGCACTAGCGGAATGCACGAAGCGACCAGGTACTTCATTATTGTATTATTGGACCACGATTTCTTAAAAAATATCTATCAGTTCAACCCAGATATTCGGCTAATTCCCAAGCAGAGATTCACAGCCCATAGATTTCAATAATATCATGGAGGTCTGGGAATAAGGGGTTATGAAGGTCAGATGGCAGTCGCTTCGTATAAAAATCATGCGATCAGGTACATCGAGTTGAATCAAGTGTCCCAATACTATGTGGCATAAGGCTAGGGGGATGAAGATATGTTTTTCTATAAAAGAAGAGATACAACCACCAGCCATTCATCTTTGGATTTCAAATCGGAGATTCCGTAAGACATCCCTTAGGTAAATGAACGAGTTTTGCATAAACCTGCATCTTTTTAAATACACCCTTTCATAATGTATGTGGCAATAACTCTGTCAAATAATCCTTAAATAAACACACGACGTGGACCAGTATTGTTCAACCCTAGATACTTCAATCTTGAGACGTCCAGCGGCGAAGCAGCGGGACGCATAGTGTAACTCTTATCTGCTATCAACACAGTTAATGCTTGCAATAACTCTACCATGCGTGTGATATACTAGCGATGCGCGATTGCGAGATGTTTCAACAATCGAATCAATCGGATTCGGTCGATCCATCGGATCAACCATCGACTCGCCCTGGCAATGAAACAATCGGAAGGTTTATTGATTGTTTTGATGCATGCGATCGATCAGAGTAGCTCCGAATCTAGCTGAATTGAACTGATCTTCGGCCGACGCGATGCATCGCACCGTGTTCGATGAGTGGCGACTACGCGATGTATGTTTGAACATTCGAAACAATCGCGATTAAAATCTTACCATCACGTATCGCTTTAATAGACTTCAGTTTCGATAACATTCATCTCCTGTGACTGCCTCGATGCTGTGCTGCTGCGGAACATGAGGTCTTTAGTTCGATCTCCGGTCAGGCAAAGTGTTATTGGGTTTTCTCATTTATCATTTCCCAAGCAAGCAGCCTCCGGGTTGCCTCAAGAGTCTGGTCTGGAATTGGTGAATATAAAGCCTTTAATAATGCCTTTTACCGAGCGCAGGTATTCTAGAATAAGATAGGTATATAATATTTTATCTTATTTTGTAGACATACTTGTAGATTTAACAGTTCGTGGGACCAAAAGTTATAAAGTACTGAATAGAGAAAATATCAAGGATTTTAGCAAATATTTATTATTGTAATTAAAATTCAAATTAGTTATTTCATATTCCCACTAGTAAATCTAAATAATCAAACCGCTTACGTTGACACAACATAGATAAAGCATTGCTAGTCACAATAACACACAATGCGGTAGGCACTAGGCATTGTCCCATACAATTTTAGAAATATGTAAATTAACCGCAAATCCCTGATGGCAGAGAGTAGTTAGAAACAGATGCGATTTAACAGGACCAGAGGTAATTACCTAATTGCCATTGAACTTTAGTAAGAAAAAAGGAAATATATTTTTCCCCGTAAGGAAATAAGATGAGGTACTGAATGTTATACAGGTCCCGTCATGAGCTATGAGCGCCTTCTTTGCAGTTACTTCGCAGTAGTAATTTTATCAGTCTATCTCTGTCTTTATGTAGGGCGCAAGGAGAATAAAAACATACATATAACTTATACCTGTATATAAAATCTTACTACGTTATGAAAATCAGTAAAAAATGCTTTATTGCTTAGTAAATTAAGAATTAAAGTTATAACCCCCGAAGGGATAATAGCATATTATTATACTACGTAATATTAAGTTAGTGGCCGTGGTGGCCTCGGGGTTTGAGCTGTCGCCTGCTACGCAAGTTCGAATTCCAGCGGCCTGAGACAATGAGTTTTTCTAAAATCGTATGTGTAGTAATTTCTTCTTCTCCACGTGCTTAACGGTGAAGGAAAAAATCGTGAGGAAACCTGCATATGTGGGAGATGCCTGAGATGGCGATGGACTCACCCTCTGTCACGTTGGTACTTAATCATATTCGGCGTAATGTGGATGTTGTTGTTACAACACCTCTGCTTGCCCCTTCGGGGATTCTTCTGGTATGGCGTGAGTATATATATAATATTTAGTTGTTGCAATTAATTATTTAAAGTAAGTTATGAACATATGGTAATAAAATTATTTTTCTGGCATTTTGTTATATACAATTTTCTAGGTGCTTATTAATTTTCTACCTAATTTCAAATCATGTGACCATTCTATACCATAATCTATCCTTGCTCTAAACATACGACCGATTTTAATTAATATTTCTACGCGGTAATCTGCATTCGTTGAATGAATTTGCAATGTAATACTTGCTAAAATATGCTAATGGCTTGAGGTTCAGTGCTGCAGTGTTATTTTGGGAATTGTTAAAAGGCATTTAAGGTAGGAAAAATATATTCCAGAGGAGAAACATTGAATACTACAATAGTATACACACAGACAAATATATTATACAATCTTACACGTACAAACAATCACACACATGCTCATGCCTGTATTCCCCGAAGGGGTAGGCAAATGTGTTGTAATTACACACATACATACATACATACACACACCCACACGCACACACACACACACACACACCTAAAGTTAAACCTAAGTTACAAATTTTGTTTATAAAAATACTGTACTAAACATAAGTTACAAAAATTTATTAATATTAATTTACTTTTAATATTGTGTTTCTCCGAAGGTGGGCGTTGTCAGACGCAACACAGTTTTTAAGCTTCTGCGACTGTTACCGTTCCTCTGTATACTGTACTAAGAGTTATGCCAAATAAACATTATTATTATGCCAATTTATAACACCCACTTTTCACCGAAGATGATTAAGTACCAACGTGACAGATTTCGAGTCTATCGTCATCTCAAGCACTATACATACGTTTTTGAATGATTTCTCAGACATATGAAGGTTTCCTTACGTTGTAAAGCACGTGGTTTGAAATCGCTGCACGTATTTTTTTTAGAAGAAGAACTCTTTGAATAAACCCCTTTTTTTACGTATAATATATTACATAATACCTAATAATAATATAGTACTAGTAATATAGTATAAAATACCTATATAATACATTTATAATGATAAAATATAGGTACTTAATACTTATTTCTGTGGTTAAGTGTAACAACCCGTTGTTAGGGCTTATTAAGGGTTCGATGTTCATTGGATGCTATGTGAAACATATGACAATGCTTATATATGTTGTGAAATGAAATTCTTAAATCTTATTTAAAAAATAAATGAAATTATCGACATTTTGTATTTTACTGCTAATGATTTTTTTAGCGCCTATCCCAATATCAGTGGGAAACTCGGTTCTCGAAGTGGTAGACGATTATGTCTATTTAGGACAAACAGTCCAGCTAGGAAGTTCCAACTTCGAGAAGGAGGTCACTCGGCGAATTCAACTCGGCTGGGCAGCGTTCGGGAAGTTACGCAGCGTCTTCTCATCTGAAATACCTCAGTGTCTGAAGACCAAAGTCTTCGAACAGTGCGTGTTACCAGTGATGACCTACGGTGCCGAGACGTGGTCTCTAACTGTAGGCCTCTTGAATAGGCTCAAAGTCACTCAGCGTGCCATGGAAAGAGCTATGCTTGGTGTCTCGCTACGAGATCGAATCAGAAATGAGGAGATCCGTAGACGTACTAAGGTGACCGACATAGCCAATCGGGTTAGCAGGCTTAAGTGGCAATGGGCAGGCCACATTGCTCGAAGGACTGATGGCCGCTGGGGCAGTAGAGTTCTCGAGTGGAGACCACGTACCGGCAAACGCAGCGTAGGGCGTCCCCCCGCGAGATGGACGGACGATCTGGTCAAGGCCGCGGGGACCCGTTGGATGCAGGCCGCTTCCAACCGGGTGAGGTGGAAATCATTGGGAGAGGCCTATGTTCAGCAGTGGACGTCCTATGGCTGATATGATGATGATGATGAGGATGATTTTTTTATATACTTTTACATTGAGATTGTTAAATTGAAGCCGATTAAAAAAAACGCCTACAAAGTCTACAGCCGGTATATTCTGTGGCATTGATGTAATTGCAGCGAGTCATGAATAGGCAATAACTTCTGCTGAGGCGTCCGTGCACCGTTTAATGACAGTTGTATGGGCAAGTTATGTAGATGAATGCCAATTTTGCAGCACAGTTAGATGCTTATAATGGATAGAGTTTGGACCGATACATCAGTGTCTCGACTTGATTGAAAGGCAATGGATAATGTCTAGATAAATCTAGATAGATATAAGTGTTCGGAACGAATACATTAAAGAATCGAGTGGGAAATACTGAATAATGTTTTGTCTAACTTAGTTTTCTTACGCTTGAATTGTGTATTAAATAAATAAAATTCGTAAACAAAATTTTGTGTCTTTTTTGTGAAAATATTATTTTAAATTTTCTTATTGCGAACGGAAATATGATGATTATTAACCGACACTTATGACTAATAAACAACGCCAACTTCCCCTCCCTCGAAGAAGCATAAAGGATGCAATTTTTTACCAAATATCTTTTTATTACAGGAAACACTGACGGAATCAAACCACATACAGAGTGCAATTGGGCATCAAGTGATAAATAAACCGACCGGCAGCGGTGGACTGAGCAGTAAGAAGCTTCGGTACATTTGACCTAACGCACCATTGATTCCAAATGAAACGGACAACGTCTCAATTCGCGGACAACGTTTATTTAACTTCTATTGAATCATTTATATAAATAGCTGAGAATAGAACTTGGACGAGGTAAAATAAATGTAAAACATTTATTCAGAAGAAATAATATTATGGTATAAACTAAAATAATAGTAGGAATGAGTTTTTGTTAGGTGGAGCTGGTGGCACAGTTGCTATTGCGCATATCATTTGATCAGCGATGTTAAGCAACCCTACCCCTAGACCGTCCGAGTTCCTTCCGTGCCTCGTTAAGCCGTCGGTCCCGGTTGCCAATTTATCATCTTTGGCAATCGTTACAGGTCAGTCGGAGGTCTTCAATTGTCCGACAACTGTTTTAACCCAAATAATAGATTTTCCTCGTCAAAGGGGTTGCGAAGGTCAGGTGATTAGCCGCATCGGGTTGAATAAAGTGGTAACCAACAATGTATGGGAGAAGACCAGGGAGATGATGATTAGCTTTTGTTTGGTATAAGTAGTAAATAATAAAAAGAAGTAAATCCATGCCCAAAGTATATAATACGTATATAACATTGAATAGTAATATAATACTTTCTTGCCGGTTCTTCTCAGAAGGCTAGTTTCCGAACCGGTGGTAAAATTTTGAAGGTCATAAGTTTCTTACCAGGGCCCAAACTGAATAAATATTTTTCATTTTCATTTTCATAGGTATGTGATGTTACGTATGAGAAAGAAGAAGTTTTAAGTCTAATCAAGTAAATATAATTTTGTGTTTAGAGTTTAAGTTCAAGTAGTGAAACTTATAGGCTTTAAGTTAGAACAGTGCCATCACCCCTTTTACCTTCCATCGAGTACTAACATTCTGACTCGCCACAAGAACACGTCAATAGTCTAGAACAGCGGTAAATTAAAGGGATTTTCGTAAGGTAGATGAACCAAATTTCTAACCGGAGATCTTTTTTTAAGGACTTAATCCCACTGTAACTTAATCTATATCTATATACATATATATAGATACATACATACAGATAAATAAAATTGAAAAGTCTGTTTGTAATTCCAAAATATCAGCTTTTCACTACATGTAGGTATATGAAAGTATATAAGGTGATGAAATGAATAATCTTTTTTTTTTTTTTCTCTGTCTGTCTGTTTGTTCCAGCTAATACAGCAGAAACAGCTGGGCAGATTTTAATGGTAATGTCACTGGTAAATAGCTAAAATTACAAGCCGTAATATATGCTAATTTAATTAAAAAAAAATTAGGGTACCGCAGGTTATCCATGTGATTAAGTGATACTGCTGGGTACAGTTAGTCTAAAGTCTACAATTAATTAATCTTAGTTTGATCTTTGCTTTGACTGGCTGGAATTTGCCATGTTCACTAATATTTGTAATATTTTAGTTATTATATTTGACAATTGAGCATTTGAACTGTGTCCATGGGCTTATATTCATGAGATATAAATACTGTAACCAAAAAACATTGTATAGTATATTTTTTTTTAAAAGAGTAATTGTTGAGTTTCTTGCCGGGTTCTTCTCAACAAAAGCTACCTTCCGAACCCGGTGGTAACATTTATAATCATGTATAATGTATTTTGTGTCCTTCTGACGATTTGAAAGTACTTTGTAAGAAAGTCTAATCAAAATAAAGATATTTTGAATTGAAAAAGTATAATTCTTCCCCTAAAGTAGTATTTCAATAAATAATTTATCATTTGAGATTTTAATATCTCAAGGGACATAAAATCTGCAAAGAGCATTGTAATTTCCTCTCCAATGTAATTTATATCCAGGTGCACAATAGTACGTAACTTGGCGGGATACCAGAGAATTTATGTGGCGATTTTAATTGGAAAGTCGCGATATTGTTGCTTCGTTATTTAATGGCTTTATGATCTTATATTTGTTATGAGTGATCTTTGCAATATTATTTCATCATCCTCCTCCCATTTCCCATGTTATTTGTGGTCGGCGCAATGTGTTCTTCTCTTCCATTTCTCTCTGTCAGCCGTCATATCTGTATTCACTCCTATTTAGCCATATTATCTTTCACACAATCCATCCATTGTTTCTTAGGTCTTCTTTTCCCCTTGTAACCATCCACATTCATAAACAAAACTTTTTTGGCAACATTATCCTCATCCCTCCGCATAACATGTCCATACCACGACAATATTATTTATAGGTCAGCATTGTTCGATACATGAGCCAAATTAACTGATATTTTGAACAATTCACACAATATCTTTATACATTATAGTTTGTATGTTATTCTGATGTATAACCTATATCATTGTATAACTTCATTATTGGCCGTGGTGGCCGCGGGGTTTGAGCAGTCGCCTGCTACGCAAACGACGTAAATTCGAATCCTAGCGGGGCTGTACCAATGAGCTTAATAAAAACGCTTTACGGTATTAATAAAATATAATAAAAATAGTAACGCGAGAGCTTTACGGTATGTATAGTGCCTGAGACGGGGATAGACTCACCATCTGTCACGTGAGTTTTTACAGAAAGTTTTTACAAAAACTCGTTGGTGCAGGCTACGACGGGATTCGAACTTGCGTCGCTTGCTTAGCAGGCGGCTGCTCAAACCTCAAGGCCACCACGGCTAGTTATATTGTGTAAACTGTTCAAAATATCAGTCAAATTTGCGGAGACGGAGTCACGGGCACTAGATAGTTAGTTATATGAACAACATAAGACGGTTACAGTGAGTTTAATATTCATAGGAAATTTACATGAAAACGTCATCCATATACAACCAAGATGTAATACAGGCGGCATAGCTAGCCACGCATCGCCTAACTAATTGTCATCAATTAAGCCTACCATGTTAATTACTCGCATATGCTATGCATATGATATCATTAAGTTACGAATGCATGCTTGATTGAAACTTCAATTATTTGTAGCATAAATCATTGAATACTTCTTATCAGAAGGGGCTCGAAGGACCAATTTAAAAAAAACTTTCAACACCAATACTGTCTCGCATTACCTACTTTATAAATAATGGAATCACTGTGCTAGCATAATTAATTAAGATGGGTTGCCTAAATGCTTAACAAAACATTATCATACCTATATCTATATAGGTGAATAAAATTGAAGTGTCTGTTTGTAATTCCAAAATAACAGCATTCACTAAATACATACATACATACATACATATGCTCACGCCTGTATCCCATGGGGGTAGGCAGAGACCACTGTTTGCCACATGCTACGATCCTTACATACTTCTTTCGCTTCATCCACATTCATGCATCTCTTCATACACTTTCTTCGGTTACGAGTGCTCCGAATTTGACTAAATACATATTATGAAAGTATACGGTATATGGTGCCGACATAGAAATTTTTTTCGGTCTGTCTGTCTGTCTGTTTGTTCCGGCTAATCTCCGAAACGGGACTTTCCCTGGTGGATATCTAATGTTACAAGGAGTAACATAGGCTACTTTTATTTAAAAAACATTAGGATTCCGAGGGCCACCCATGAAGTATCAAAATCAAATTCAAATTCAAAAATATCTTTCTTTGATCACACTTTTAACAAAGTACTTTCAAATGGTCAGATCGATACAATCACGCAGGATTATTCATGCTACCAGGTTCGGAAGGTTGCTTTTACTGAGTAGAACCCGGCAAGAAACTCAGTAATTACTCTTTTCAAATATATAATACAATTTAAAGAATACAAAATAAATAATATAAGAAACGTAAGCTCATGGACAAAGTTCCAATGCACAAACGTCGATAAAAATTAACATAACTAAAAATCTACTTATAATTAAATACGTAGCTTGAGATGACCAGCCCCCACAAGCAGCACCTGCTCACAAGTATGTCGTGAATGCCAGCTATTTGGATAATCGTTTGTAAGCTATGCTATAAAGTTGCCAACTCGAAAATCCATATATTCATCTACATCGAGCACCGAACTTGTCACTTTCATCGGATATTAATTCATCTGGCAAAGCGAGAAAAATTCGATAATCCAGAAAAAAAGCGCACGAACCAATTCCAACTCTATACTAACAGAGTAAAGTATATTATCGATCGGTCTGGACTGAATTTTGAGGGTAATAAGTGGCGATCAAATTGAGATAGGAGGCAACACGTGCGCGTTATTGCTTCACAAGTGTGTGGACAAACTAGGATATTGCTTATTTGTGCGGAAAACCTTTCTATATAGGGGACATGAGTTATATAGCTCAATATATCTTCGTGATCGAACGGAAAATAGTATTGGCGTTCAAATTTATTTGGGTTACTGAAACTTCTCGCAGATCAAATTGTAATATCATGGTGAAAATTCCCTACTAATTTACTTACAACATTATCTAGGAACAAATAATTAAATACTACTAACAAAACAACATGGAAATTAGCATTTAAAGAAAAAAAATCTTTGTTTACTATTAACTTTAGTTTTTTTTGAAAAATACTGTAACATCTGCAAGAAATAAAAGGCGGTATTATTTTATTAATTTTACGGTAGCTGAAAAATCGTTTTACTGTGTCATCCTGTAATTCTGTCGATTAATGACAATTTAAGTTATGTTTAAAAGTCCCATGTAAAGGGGCCTATTGCCATTACCCGGGGACTAATCCAGACTCCGGACAGCTACTGACAAATGACAGATGGGAATGATGAGAGAGAGCCACGGTTCTTGTATTCCATAGTAGCGTTCGCGACCACTAGACTAACGAAACACTATAAAAAATCTCCTTTGAAAATTCTTATCTCTAAGTTATATCAAGAAATTACCTTCCATAAGTTATTATCCTAATCATAAGTGCCATAAAACGATTTAATCATAATAAGGCATGAAAAATGACAGTTCACGGTCGATAGCCGTTAGCAAGTCATGATATTGGTTCCACGATCATCAATCATGTTAGTGATATTTTGATTCTACTATCTTTGTTATTTCAGCAGAATAAAGACATTTTGGTCCTTGGAAAAGCATGTCATCATCATCATCAACCTACCTTAGTCTACTGATGGATATAGGCCTCCCCTAAAGAGCGCCATAGCGCCTTGTCTACAGCTTGCCGCATCCAGCATCTGCCTGCAGTGTTTCGCAGATCGTCATCCCACCTGGCCGGAGAGCGTCCTACTCTACGTTTGCCGACACGCGGTCTCCACTCAAGAACTCGTTTCCCCCAGCGGTTGTCAGTTATTCGCGAGATATACAAAGGCATGTAGTAAAGCAGAATTAATAGCTTCTAAAATAAAGACTGTTATGCTGATGTATATTTCATTGATAGCAAAGCAAGCAAGCTTTTGTATTATAAAAAGGACACCATTTGTAAGCAATGCACCATGCAGTGTTGGTACACCAGAGCTCCCAGGGTTTCCTGAACTTTGAAAGGAAAACAACCACCCGTAGCTAGCTAACCTCGAGCCTGATGGAATAAATTAAAGTCACTGTATTATTTTATTATCCATTTTATAGCCTAAAGATTTGAGGGCCCATCGGTCAGTATAGGTAAGTTCAAGCTTCGTAGAAAGAGGCCAACTCTTTCCACCTCTATTTCATTTCTGTACTTATATGCACTGCGGCCCTTGTGCATCTGTAACTTTGCGGAACTCCTTGGGCTGAAGCAACACGGTATGAATACTTTTCATAGTATATGAGGCTTGTTTGCATAATAGTCTACAGCTCTACTTGAGGATACAGTGCAAGGAGTGAACGTGTCCCATCGCGGTGTGCATGTACGCGGTCTACACTTATTGGAGTCTTAGAGGGAATGCTCTAGGTGCTGGAGCTGACACACATCACGTTCGAGAAATATCAGGCCGGACGCGCATGCTGGACTCCTTGAGGATATTTGAGATAAGAGATAGGCGACAAACAAGCGTGCAATCCGCCTGTAAATCGCGCGTCGCCTACCTTATAAATAATTAAATCCCTTTGCTAACGTATTGCTAGTACAGCGATTCCACTCCTGCTCCTCCCCTCCATTGTATATTGGCAACCTGACTCATCAAAGACACACACCACTACTCAAAGCATTATTTGACTACGATCTTCTGCAAGGAGTAGTCCCCGTTCGGGCAGCTCCGAATATCGTTCAGGATGCCCTCTCTTAAATAATAGCAGGATAAAGAACTGTATATTTAAATTTTTACCAAAACTGTCAGATATTTCAAAACGTTTTCATCAAACATTTCGAAGTATTCGCGGTAGAAAAACATCCTGTCCAGGGAAACTATCAAAGGAGTATTCACGCTGCATGTAATCTCTCAGCTCATTAGACAGACATCTGCTAGCCAATGGGCTGTGACTAACAGCGTGACATTTACTCTTCTGACTCAATGTTGTTCCTGAGCACGTGTTTGTCGAGTCAAATGATCGGAGACATCCAGGTCATCAATCGGACGTTTGTGCTTTTAAATACTGGATTCAAAAACGTCTCAACATTTTTTTTTTTACATTTCGACTCCAATATTTATTATTATTTCAAATGTTATGAATAACTCGTTTTTATTTAATTTCACACGAAAGTTCTCTTGTATATCATACCTGCATCTATATTTTCCATTTTCGACTCGAAAAGGGGATGGTCTATTACTAAATTATTCTAATTCATTTATGGTCAAGATACATGATCTATTTTGCGAAAAGGTGTGCAGGAATAGTGAATTCGCAAGTTCAATAAAATCTTCACTTGTTTCCACAGGGTACCCAAGGGTAGACATGTCACCAGACTGAGGAAGTTGAAGTCGTGAAGAACATTTTACCATTTGAAGGACGCTTTAACCAAAACTTGTGGTGACTATGTGCTTTAGTGGTTGCCTCCAAATGATTTTCTCGAATAAATGTGTATATTTTCGTTTCCTCCCAAAATAATTTGGGTTACCACTCGACGCAAGTACAGTTTTACCCAACTAAACTTGAAAGGAAGCACTTCCTACCGCATCCTTCAATGTGGGGAACCCTTTTGATGTCGTCGAGTTTTTGATTACGTGTTACGTCACGAGCAGAAATTCGTACAAAATGCTCTCAAGTTATTTCCACTTTATTCTTTTACGAAAAAGAAAATGTGTTCGGGAAAGTTATTCGAGCCTTTCTTTCTGATATACGAGTACCTATTGACTTAGTTATCATGTGAGGAAATTCTATAGCGCTCAATCTTTGAAGATCCAAGGGTTATCTTAGCCTTTAAGATTCATGTGAACAAAACGGAATATATTTGCATGTAAGTATGTTTATATTGAATAGGCTCCGAAACTACAGTACCGATTAGAAAAATTCTTCCAGCACTGGATAACTACATCATCAGCGAGTATCATAGGCTATATTTTATCTCTATACTCTTAAAGGAACAGAAACTACGCAGTAGAAACTGCGTGACGTCCGCTAGTAAATAATAACTACACAGATCTTGTAAGGCCCGTAGCTTTGCCTGCGTGACAGTAAGATCACACATTATATCAATTTTGACCTCCATTCCATCCCCCTTCAAGATTCAATTCGAAAAAAAGGTGTAAAAAACAATGCATTTATCAGTATCTCGAAAATATTGTTCCTAAAAAATTACCCACGCCACACAATAAGCCCTCGTCGGCTCACAACCGGAAAAGCACTCAATGAAATTTCCTCTCTCATATTTTCGACAGCGGCAATACAGAATAGGTTCATAAGTGTATAAGCCTATAGTAGGTATTTATTTCCGATTTCGTAATTTAAAAAGCCAATCTCGTGGAGGCTTCGGAGAGCACGACTCCCTTCGTACTCGATTCACCCATAAAATTGAGTTAGTCGGCCGCTTAATACATTTGGCAAACATGTCGAGCAGTGTGCACAGTGTTATAGCACGTATGTGGTTTGACCCACTTTTTCACCTCACTTGCAAGAAAAATTGCCTTTTCTGGTGAAATTATCGGCTGTTTGGGTTCAGTTAGAACGAAAGGAAAGCATGTAAAGCCAGTCACAAAGGTGATCTAACATTGATAACCGCTCAAAATCCTATGAATCTTTTGAGTTATTATGTAAATTTTGACGGAAAAACTGTTGTGTGAAATTGTCAAGAATTAACAAGGTCGGTTTTAAATAGCTGTAACCATAATTTTAACCAGTTCAGAAACTCCCAGAAGAACTGCCAAGAAACTCAACCAGGCATCTTGGAACTTCAGGGACTACCTGCCAGGGAAAGTTCTGTTAAATCGGTCCACAAACGGTGAAAAAAAACGGTGAAAGACAGACAGATACATTTTTAAAAATTCTTCCTTTTCGTCCTCATATATCATTACTGTATATATATTTACTTTCCCATGCATGTAGTAAATAGCTGCTAATTTGGAATTACAAACAAGTAGATTATGATATTATATGTTTAAGTTGTAACTTTAAGAGTTATGACTCTTGTCGGCGTAACTGATGCAATTTCTTCCATTCGTCTCTGTCCAGTGTCATCTCTTTGACCTCCCTATACGTCATGACAGACCTTTTCCTTAAATTGTCTCATGTATGTTATCCGGGGTCCTATTACAAGTAATTAAATAAAGATAAATGCGAAAAGAGCCGTGGTGACCTCGGGGTTAGAGCAGTTGCCTGCTACGCAAGCGACGCAAGTTCGAATACCAGCGGGGCCTGTACCAATGAGTTTTTCTAAAAAACTTATGTACGATTTCACACCACGTGCTTTACGGTGAAGGAAAACATCGTGAGGAAACCTGCATATTTCTGAGAAGTAATTCAATGACGTATGTAAAGTGTCTGAGACGGCGATGGACTCACCATCTGTCACGTTGGCACTTAATCATCTTCGGTGAAAAGTAGGTGTTGTGATTACAACACCTCTGCCTACCCCTTCGGGGAATACAGGCGTGAGCATATGTATGTATGTATAAATGCGCTCGCTAGTTATCGTCAAATTCTGTGATCACAAACTGGAAATATCATCTAAAATATCCTGAATAGTATTAACCATAATGCCACTAAGTTTGTGATTCATCCGGCAAGCCATAAACAGTATATCTGTAGTATGTATAGTCTAATGAAAGGGTAGCAGACGCGGTATAGCATTACGGAACCACCATGAATATTCCATGCCTATATTATTTCACCGACAAATTACGCACTGGATTATGAATCGCATAAGATGGGCCTTTTATGGGATCAGTTTTTCTGGTTCTACATAATAAAAATGCGGTGTGATTAGTGTGTGGTATCTGGACGAGTTTATTATACACTTGGAGATTACTAACTTCTGAGCTCGTGACTTCGTCTTTTACATATCCGTTTATTTCCACAGAAGAGTTTTATAAATGATTTCCACTGTTATAGTATTCAGGGCCTAGGAAAACCTTCTTCTTTTCAAGTGAGTGAATAGGTATTTTCGACATCATCACTTTCTATCAGGTGAGATTACGATTAATTGCGAACCCGCCTCAGTTAAACAAAAAAAAATTTGGTAAGAACGTGGACGCACTGGTATCATAGCGGTAGTGACAGAGATTGAGTCGATGTTCTCATTCACCTTAAAGCACGTGGTGTGAAATCACTGCAAATAAGTTTTTAGCAAAACTCATTGGTACCGGCTCCACTGGGATTCGAACTTGCGTCGCTTGCGTAGCAGGCAACTGCTCAAGCTTTTTTTTGATTAGGCTTTTAACAAAGTACTTTCAAATCTTCAGTATGACATGATTGTACATTTGATCTCCACACATTGTTCTTACTGGGAAGAAACACAGTAATTACTATTATCGAACACTGATTGGGTTTTGGTGCGGTAGGAGTAGGGATGACATAAAAATCTGATTAATGCCCGTGACGCAACTTCATTACACATGTTCATATTGGATTGGAACCTTTTTGTTGAATAATAATGTGTGCATTCAATTTCAGATGCCGTTTATTTTATTAATTAAACAATACATCTTTCAAAAATAATAAAATTATCAATAAGCCCGACCGGCACTGCAAAGGCACAATTCTAGTGCTTGCGATGTGCACGCAAAAGCTATGCAATTATTAAATAATAGATCATTCTGTAGGCTTGAAAAGGCAAGTAGAAGTGTTACAGGCGCCGTCACGACGGCGCTCAGCCAGAATAATGGAAGTAACTGCGCATGTATCTATGAATAATTTTAGTGGCATTTTGGGTGGTGGCAGAATACCAGTGTTTTGCTCTTATGAGCAAAACGATACACTGAGCTTTGACTTATTTGCGCCACTGCAACGCATTGTGATATTACTAGACCCACGTTCCGAATATTTTTTTTTCATTTTCAATTCAGACAATGCAAGTTTCCTTATGTATGTGTAATCTTGTATGAAATAAAATGTGTCCTTAAAACAGTCATTGATTACTTGCACTAAGAACCCAAGTCAATATTCGTCATGAAGCTTAAAAAATTATGCATCTTTGCCGTGGGTCGCAGTTCCGCATATAGTTCAATCCCAAGCGATACATTTTCATAGCACCGCAATGGAGAGGAATGATAGCTTATCGGAAATTCGCATTACGAATTGCAATCAATTTTGTCCACATTAATTTTATCCGATACGGGGCAGAATCCACTCGGATATCGCTTAATCGAATCAATAATTAGCATTTCGCTCTTACAAACAGTTGGGTTCAAACAACGATGCTGATTACAATTAGCAATTTCATAAATGAACTATTTCATATATGACAACATCACCCGGGCCTTATCCCATACACTTTTGGGGTCGGCACTTGATTCAACCCGATGTGGCTGATCACTTGATTTTTTTACGAAGCGACTGCCATTTGACCTTCGCTTCCCTTTAACGAGGAAAATCTGTGATCTGGGTCAAACCAGTTGCCAGACTATTTTAGGGCTCCGACCGACCTGTAACGACTGCCAAAGATGATAAATTGGCCATCGGGACCGACGGCTTAACGTGCTCTCCGAGGCACGGAGGATACTTGGGCGGTCACAATTTACTGGCTAGGGGTAGGGTTGGTTAACTTCGCTGATCGAATGATATGCGCAATAGCAACTGGGCCACGAGCTCGTCCTATTTCATATATGTATTTACGTGATATTATCATTAAGAGTAAATACTAATATACTAATAGAAGAGTTTGTTTGGTTGTATGAACACGCTCAAGAACGAATGGTATGAATTATTTCATTGTTAGATAGCCCATATCGAGTACGGCTATATGTTATAATATATCCACTACGAAAACGAAGTCGCGGGCTAAAAAGGCTAGCGATAACAATGTTGATACAATTTTCGTGTCGATGTCTGTCTGTCTGTGGCATCGCAGCTCTCAACCGGATGGACTGATTTTAGCGGGGTTTTCACAGGCAAATAACTGAGGTTACAAGGAGTAAATAGGATCTGCAGCTACCCATGAAATTGAGTTTATGCGGGTGAAACCACGGGGCACAGCGAGTGGAATTATAAATAGAATCAGCTAAAATTATAAGTTGTAAAAAAATACTCTTACGTGTCGCGTGAAATAAATATCGATCTTTTGAAAGAGAAAATAATTTCAAGGCACAAATACGGTGAGCCTTAACCTCGCGTAGTCAAACAGGCAATATTAGCATAAAAATAAACATAACATAAGGGCTACTTCTCACATTGAGCGGGTATCATGCCGTGCACATTTTTTTTCTATACTATTTAACCCTGAATTCTGAACTAGAATTCCCGTTATCTACCTTCAATATATTGCGTCTTTCGAAAGCCTCTAGCAATTAGGATTAATTCTAGTTGGAATTTTCGAGCTCTTAAAGTATAGTAATTGCATTACCGCTAATGTAAAGGATTAGCAAGACTAAGTGAATATTTACTCACGTGGCTGACCTTCTGACCATTTCTACTTTGAGGTTAGCCTCCGTTCCAGGCCATTACGTGCTCAAAGCATTAGCCCGTCTCACCGCTGACCTGGCAGATATTACCTCTGTTTACAAAAGACTTGCTTGATTACATTATTAAGAACATTTATTACTTTTAACGTTAAATAAACTCCATTTAATTAAAAGAAAGGGCAAATTTTTGCGACTTTACATTTTCCACTCTTTTACCGATTTTGGCCTGTATTGCATGCCAATGATGTTCAATTGGCAACTGAGGCCGATCGCTGAACTTACTTTCCGAAGCACGGAGCGAAACCCATCCAAATACTGACTTGAGTGGGGTTTACTTGACTTTGTTGCATACATCATACATGATATATCATATGATGATACTATAAAGAGGAAAGTATTTTTTTTATATTACATACATACATATGCTCACGCCTGTATTCCGCGAAGGGGTAGGCTGAGGTGTTGCAACAACACTTTTCACCGAAGATTTAGTGTCAACGTGACAGATGGTGTGTCTATCGCCGTCTCGGGCACTATACATACGTCTTTGAATTACTTCTCAGATATATGCAGGTTTCCTGAAAATGTTTTCCTTCACCGTAGAAAAACTCATTGGTACAGGCCCTGTTGGGATTAGAACTTGCGTCGCTTGCATATTATGGTATTTTTATAACCCCAACTGAGCAATCTAGTAATCACGCAAAAACATAATCACTACGTCTTCTAAAGGCAAAAAAGTGGCAAGTAATTGCACATTGTACCCAAAGGGGGACAGCACGCTTGCACAACATAGGGTGTAAACAAAAGGTTTTGTTTTAATATTTCACTCCTGTCACAGGGAAAATGCTAGATTAAAATGTCCTGTTTTTACGCCACTGTTACATAGGGGCCTTAATTATGATATACTGTAGTATAATGACGTGTCATCTATGTCATATTTTAATTCTTAAAACTTAATAGATTTGGAACGTTTATTTGTATAACTATATATATTATGATTTATATTGTATTAATCAAAGATGTAAAAACTTTTTTTCAAGGGGTAATTACTGAGTTTCTTGCCAGGTTCTTCTCAGTAAAAGCAACCTTCCGAACCTGGCGGTAGCATGTATAATCCTATTTAATCGTGTCTTTCTGACGATTTGAAAGTACTTTGTAAAAAGTCTAATCGAATAAAGATATTTTTGAATTTGAACTATTATTATATATTATATATATTGTATATAGATATAATATAATATACAAATAACACAGACAGAAATTATTTGTCTGTCTGTGTATTCCGGCTTATCTCTGAAACATTTGTATCGATTTTGACGAGTATTTACTGTTATCAGGTTTAAGATAATTTATTTTCTCATAAGATATATAGTATTTCAACTACTCACCATTCACTATGGGAACATTATATTTTTAATCACTTTTGATCAAATATGAATTAATAATCTTGCGCAAAAATAATGATAACCATTAAATTCTGTGTTAAGGTAAGCACCGCAATAAGTTTTATTCATGCAATTTTATTTAGTATATGACGTCGCAAATGAAAGCTAATCACAAAGTAATTTTCAATAAAAACAGTTGCTCCCAATAGCGAATGCCAGTCATTATAAATTCTTGAATATTCCTCCTTTGTAGAACACTTCTCGGAAACATGAACTGCCAGGCAAAGTATGCCCTTTGATACTGGGAGAGAACTTCGTAAAAGACATATCTGCTAGAATAGTTAAAACTCCTCGCTTCAATAAACTTAAGACGCAGAAATTACCCTCGGAAGAATTACTTAAGGCGATGGCATCAATTAATATAAAATGTATTATTATTATTAGTCTGTCGTGTCCCACTGCTGGGCAAAGGCCTCCCTTGCACTTTTCCAACTTTCTCTGTCCTCAGCAGTCCTCTCCCAATCGCTCCTGAAAGCATCAAGCTCATCCCGCCATCTCCTACGAGGCCTGCCGCGTTGTCGTTTCCTGCCGTTTGGGGTCCATTTTGTAATAGTTTTCGCCCATAGCTCATCCGACTTGCGGAAAGTGATCAAATATGTGGTGGCCTTGGGGTTTGAGCAGCTGCCTGCTCATAAGCGATGCAAGTACGAATCCCAGCGGGGCCTGTACCCTGAGTTTTTCTAAAAAAATCTGCAGTGATTTCACACCACGTGTTTTACGGTGAAGGAAAACATCGTGAGGAAACCTGCATATCTCTGAGAAGTAATTCAAATACGTATGTAGGGCCTGAGGCGGCGATGGACTCACCCTCTGTCACGTTGGCACTTAATCCTATTCGGTGAAATGTGGGTGTTGTTGCTACAATACCTCTGCTTAACCCTTCGGGGACCCTTCTGAACTGGCGTCAATGGGATCAAATATGATTTAACGTGGTTTCACGATGGCAGATCGAAAACGAAATGCCGTAACAATTGTAGTCATTGTTAACCCAAAAATAGTAATTGATTTTGAAAGGAACTCCATCTGTTTCTTTGAAACGGATTAACAAAGAAATGGACATATTTTGACTTTGGCCTTCTCTTGATTGAATACTATTTTGCAATAAAAGGATTGAGAGCCTATGTCCTTTCTCAGGGTCTAAAGATTGTCTGTGCCAAATTTCATCAAAATCGGTTGCGAGGTTTAAGCGGGAAAGCGTAACAGATTACCATCACATTTATAATATTAGTAGGAATCTGATACCTTTTATGGCAAAAATGCACTGCTGACTTTGCCGACGTTGGCTAAAGAAAATATTTTCAAACTTATACCTATACCATGTATGATGCAGACACAGTTAAATGCACGTAGACCGACAGTATCCCAACACTATTAAAATGAAACATAAAGGCAGGATATTTGCTCTAGTCTTTTCAAACATACATTAGATCAAAAACAATGATATAAGCTTTATTTTCGTATGTATAAAGTTGCTTTTCCTACCTCTTATGCCTTTAAAAAGTGACGCACCATTTGCTTCACAAAAGGCTTTCAATACGTTTGAGAATATTTTCTAGACGTTTTCCATTACTGTGTTTAAAATGTTTTGAATAAAATGTTTTGTGATTTTATTCTAAAAATACAGTTTTTAACTGTATTAGTTTGTTTCGGGACGTTATACGACGTCATCAGCGTGGAAAGTTACTTTGGGCTAACGATAAACGGCGACGTTTACGTATCGAAATGATGATATATAGCCTTTCTCGATAAATGAGCTATCTGACACTAAAATAATATTTCAAATTGGACTAGTATCTAGTTCCTGAGATACAATTAAGTACAACGATTTTTTATTAAGGAGTTTAATGACACTAACTTTCCGCAAAATACTTCGTTGTCAAAACAATATGTGGTAGAACGCGACTTTACATGCGTAATATGCTCGCTATCCTAGAAGGGCCCTCGAATGGGTAAGCAGAGGTGTTGGTATAACAACACCTACATTTCATCGAAGTACTTAAAGGAAACCTGCTTTTGTCCGAGAAGTGATTCAAACGACGTATATATAGTGCATGAGATGGCGACGGACTCACCATCTGTCGCGTTAGCACTTAATCATCTTCGGTGAAAGTGGGTATTGTTATTACTACACCTCTGCCTACCTCTTCGTGGAATACAATCGTGAGTATATGTATATTGATTGTTAGAAATGGAAGCAAATTGACACTTCAGATGTTTGAATTTACAAGAGAATTCCATCATCATCCTCCTGCCCTTTTCCCATGTTATTTGTGGTCGGCACAATGTGTTCTTCTCTTCCATTTCTCTCTATCAGCCGTCATATCTGTATTCACTCCTATTTTAGCCATATCATCTTTCACACAATCCATCCATCGTTTCTTAGGTTTTCCTTTCCCCTAACCATCCACATTCATAAACAAAACTTTTTTGGGAACATTATCCTCATCCCTCCGCATAACATGTCCATACCACGTTTATTCTTCAACTTGCCAGTCAGTGGTGCTACTTTCAGAGTAACAAGGGAATTCTGTTTGTATGTATTATTCTAATATGAGCTATTTATTAGACCTGCAATTGACAACGTTTAACTTGATACGAGGGTGCTGTATAATTACAGACAATTGCCGTAGACCCCCAAGGAATCCCTTGACATTTATGATTCATAATAAAAGCGATGGAAAAACCCCAATCGAAGACAAAGGACACATATGTAGGTACACACTCGATCACTCGGATTCACGTCTGTCTGTCTCACAAAACATACATTAATATGTATGTATGTATGTATGTAGCATATGTATATATGCTCATGCCTTTATATATTTATATTTATATATATTATAATTAGAATCATACTGCACGAAAGTAATTTTTAATGAATGGAAAATTATATGAAGCTCAAGATTCTTAAAAATCATTAAAACTCAATACGTTCACACACAAAACAAACAAAATAATCCAAAGGAGTTAGTGCAACAAACAGACAAACTTTACGACTATACTTATCCATACAAATAAGGGGAGGAAGAAGAAATTTGGAAAATTGAGCATCTGTTGCGGACACCGTAGGTACGTGAGGGGATATACGGGAATCTATTTTAGCTGAAAATGCCGCGGTTGTGGTAACATTTATGGATTGAACAAAACCAAATAAAAAAAATTAAGTACGGTGGTAAGTCTCTTGAGTTTGGTAAACTTTCGAATGTGAAAGAAAATTTGTGGCTGCTATGAAAATTCTCCCCGGCTTGGTAAATTTGTAACATAAGTTCATAGTCGTAGATGTCATTTTATTTTACGTTTTAGGCGACTAAAAAAAAGCATGAGGCTATCAGTTTGATTGTCAAATTATTGTGCAAATTTAAAAAAAAATTCAAACCGGTGTGAACCTATTTTTGCGTTATTTATTCAATTTTAACGGAACTTTCATAGGCATATAACTAATGTTATATGGTGTAATTCAGGCTACTTTTATTTTAGAAAAATAAACACAAATGAATAAGATATTGTTTATTTTTTATTCTACGTAAACGTAAATTGATGACCATTCAAATCTTACCCAATATAACATATTGTGGCGAAAAAGATAGAAAATGTCCTCCGTGAGTCCACATGGATCTCGAATTTTTTGGGGTAAATTTATTCAGTCCCGAGAAGAGTAAATTACATGAAAATAATATTGTCAACGGCAAATGTTCGCATAAAAGTTTCCGATTGAAAATGGTATACAAGGAAATAAACTGGAATTTCTGTGAACTTTTGAGAAGCATGGATTACTGTTTGTCAAAACGATAACCATCACATTTTTGTTCATCGCTCTACTTTCGAAATCATTACATCATTATCAATACTATATTTATCTATATCTACATAATATATACTTATTACTTACAGATAAAAAAAAAATAAGTGTAATTAACAGATTTTCACGAATGCATATTTTATTCTCTGACAGATAATTGATTTCATAACAAGTAACTTAATCATCTATTTTAGAAAAAATAGTAATGATTAACAGAGAGTTTTGCTAAGCATATTTGGGTAAAACCGCAAGGCACAGCTAGTCTTTATTATATCTCGTCATATCTCTGGAGAGCTGAAAGCAGCTAAAGTTACACAAAGTGTAAAGGCATCCTGCGAGGCACTCGTTAGCCTCAAAGGGACTATTGTGTTACGTATTCACATCAAATGCTATCTATCTTAATGGGTTGACTTCATATTTCTTAATAATAACGTGGGGCCTACCATCATAGGTTCTATAAGAGGGGTATTAAGAACTTCTGAGCGTTGACGTTTCATTTGGTACCATAAAATTAGACGTCAAAGCTAAGAAATGAATACGCGCTGCTTAAATGATCATAGTTGGCCCACTTTATTCCTTAATTTCTTACAAGAATAGAAGGCACTAGTTAACAGTAGCACCGAAGTTTTACCTCACTGAAAATCGTTCCAAAATTATACAGTCTCGCAAAACTTACTTAAATTAAAAACGTATTTATACTAATACTATAAAGAGGATTTTTTTTATTATCTTTAATTTATTTGCAACTTTTGTCCAACATAGACAAAGTCAGCTCCATTGAGCACATCACAACTCAGCAATCTTTGAACAATCCAAACTTTAACCGGAAAAATCTTTTTCATTGTTGTTGTTTTTAATTGTTCTTGCAACTTACTTGTTTCTATGACATTATTCCGTCATTGAGTTTCAACTTCTTTACAATTCATATTCTATCCCAACACCATCAGTTATCAGTATGCACCAAACTATACAAAGTAATTGATTTGCTTGAAGAACTTTCAATAAAACTTTTCGCCTTTGCTGTCAACTTCTGACTCCCTTAAAGTGTGCAATTTTACATTCTGCATTCTAAAACAGAAATTAGCGTACAATTACATTCAAAGAGACTACACTATAATATCCAAAGGTCTGTCGGACTAGAACAATACATACACACGTGCGCCACCTGTACGTTTTCCCATACATGAAGTGGAATTTCTAAATACATAATACGTGCCTTCATTTGATATTCGGGATTTATCGTGGACGTTCTAATTAGGTATTTACGGGTAGCAGTAGCCGTGGCTGCTATAAGGTTTGCGTATTCGCCCGCTATGAATACAACGCAAGTTATAATACATACATACATACATATGCTCACGCCTGTATTCCCCGAAGGCGTTGGCAGAGGTGTTGCAATAACACCACTCAGTTTTCAGCGAAGAACCTAGTACAACGTGGCAGATGGTGAGTCTGTGGCATCTCACAAATTACAACTCATCTGTCAAAATATTCATGACAGGAGTATTGTAAAAAAGCCAACTAGATTTAAGACAGTTAGAAAATATAGAGCGGGAAATATAAAATTTACATATCACCAGACATAAACCTTAATATTAATGATAATGTTTTAATTGTTTCCCAAATACATCGTATCCCAATAGTCCATCGTCGTCACAGGTACTATATATACGTCTCTGATTTTTTTCTCAGACATATGCATGTTTCCTCACGACGATTTCCTTCACCGTAAAGGACGTGGTATGAAGTCACTGCAGATAAGTTTTTTTTTTAGGAAAAAAATCATTGGTAGGTATAGGCCCCGGTGGCATTCAAACTTGCGTCGCTTGCGAACCATATTATGGAGTATTACTGTGAAGTGAAGTTTACTGAGTATCATGAAGACACATGCACAATACGGGGATGGACTCCTTTGTCACATTGTCACCTATAAATCTTCTTACGTAAAATGAAAAAGCAATTAGTTATATTACTCTATGAGAATATTTTTCAAAAGCATCCATGAATTAATTTTTATTTATTTAACAAATATAGAATGGGATGAGTCATTTAAGGATGGTGGTTATCCCAAATGAGAACAGAATGAAGTATGTTAAGATCAGGGTCCCCTGGTATTGCAAGCGACCATAGGCTGCGGTAACCGCTTGCCATGAGGTGGGCCGCATGTTTACATCAGTGGTATAAAAAAAAATATATAGGTAACTTCTTCGAACTTTACCACTTTTTACTCAACTTAGGAGGAGGAGGAGGTTATCAATTCGACGTTATGAAATGTGATGCTACCCAACTAATCCCATTTTAATTTGGTGGCATCCATGAGAATTCGAGGGGAACCTTCGAAAATCATACTGGCGACTAGTGCGTTTGTTAATTATTTTCATGAAATCTTTGAAGCACTACTATTTAATAAAAGTATAGAGTCGACCTGATGATGGAGCCGAAAGACAGTTGGTGGAACTCCTCAACGATTTATAGCAAGTACCTCGTGTTTGGGCTTGATTAATTCGTACTGATGAGAACTTTAGACCTACATGGGTTGTGACTGGTGGAAACTTTGCAAAAAAAAATTTTCCAAAAAAATAAACCGCCTTATTTTTGGTACTATAGACTCTTTTTTAGAATAGAATTTAGAATAATCCTTAGAAATATTGTACACATTATCCAAAATGGCCGGAGTGCCAAAGTAATTTAACCCAAACCTCTATAAACGTAAAATCCAATACGCAAAGTTATCCAATATTATATAGAAAAGCCGAATCCGCCTGAAAAACAAGGAAATGGCTCCTGAAACAGATAAAGTCATTGGCCTGGTAATTCAGGTCACGTGCGGTCCAACTTGGCATACAAATGCTCCGTAACGAAATGTAGACGATGCCTTGAATTTGTCGCACGCTTATACCGATTTATTTGATGACATGGAACGTATTTGAGATAGATATGCCCCGCGGTTTCACCTGCGTTGGCTTTATTTAGCCGAACCTCATTTTTTTACAGCGGGTCAGATGTCAGCCCGAGAAAGTCCCGTTATTATCGGTTCAGCCGTTTCATACATGTAAGGAGTGTATTTACTTTCATGCAATAAGTGGAAAGCTGTTCATTTAGAATTACAAACAGACACGTCACGTTTATTTTTCTGTATAAGTATGTATGTATGCTTATGTATAGATTGAATTACATGAAAAAAAACACATTAACACGTGATTAGTGCTTGTATTCCTGGTGTAAGTGAGTTACCAGTGTTGTGCAGTCTAGTTAAAGGGACACGGAGTTTATCTCCCTTGCGTGAATTTGTAATGTTCAATATCATTAGTTTTCTTAAAATTATCAATATTCTTTCTTACATATATACAATTTTCAAATATGTATTGATAGAGATTAACATAGTGCAGCAGTAATTTTTTTTGTTTTTATTCCATTTCTTACTTTTGCCAATTTATCATCTTTGGCAATCGTTACAGGTCAGTCGGAGGCCTAAAAAACAGTCTGACAACTGGTTTAACCCAGATCACAGATTTTCCTCGTTAAAGGGGTTGCGAAGGTCAGATGGCAGTTGCTTCGTATAAAAATCAAGTGTTCAGCCACATCGGGTTGAATCAAGTGCCGACCCCAACGGTGTATGGGATAAGGCCAGGGAGATGATGATTCCATTTCTTACTTGAATTGCATTTTCATGCCGCGATACACGTGACTATCAGAATAAAAACATGAAGTCTTATAAACAAGAACGACATTAATTCCTATCGCGTATTCCTATAATAATCTTCGCACAAATCTCCATTGAATATCAATCCCAAAATATACTAACAAAACCAATTCCAGCCAGTCTCTTGGGCCTTTAGGAAAAACAGTGGGAAACAAAGAAATACCACAAAATCGTCTCGTATTACAAAACGCTACGAATTGGGAAACTAATTCAATCATGCTAGTGTGTGATATCCCTATGGATTGAAACTTTGTACGCTACTTTATTTCTTTGTAGGTTTGTATACTTTTTATTACGCTTACACACTAACGCAGCGGTTTTCGTCTGTCAAATCTACTTCATTGGAAATATATTATTGTATAAAACTTATGTACAGTGATTTCACACCACGTGCTGTACAGTAATTCAATGACGTATGTAAAGTGTCTGAGACGGCGATGGACTCACCAACTGTCACGTTGGCACTTAATCATCTTCGGTGAAAAATGTGTTTTGTGATCACAACACCTCTGCCTACCCCTTCGGGGAATACAGGCTTGAGCATATGTATATGTATTTTACACTAATTTCATTGTTTTAAGAAACGCGCTTTATCCCGTATTAAATTTTGAACAGAGTGCCAAGTGCGAGTTTTTTCACTACCACGACGGTAGCGCCACTTGATAACGTAAACGTTAGTTTACGTTATCAGGTGTCGCTGTTTCGATCGCATGGGATATTGCACATACCACCAGGTGGCCTGTATGATTGATTGCCAACTAAGGGGTAAAATAAATCATCAACCGTAAAGAAAATATCGGTTAATTTATATTGCTCTATTTATAGTATAATTTTGTTACAGTTGTCTAATTATGATGCTTGCAGGTTGGCGAATTCGGTAATTTGGCAACCGTCGTTACCGTTCATTTTTGGCTGCGCGTTTGTATGCCGAGGTCACAATAGTTTGTTGTTACAATTGAAACAAATTGCTGGAGGGGATTGAGGGCAATTATTTTGTCAAATAATAACGTGCATTTGATTGGCTAATATTAGAAGATAGCCACTTTTAAATTAAGAATGACGGCTATGAATCCATTGGGCTGCCTTATTTTTTAATTTGTATTCATTCAGGCAAATACTTTTAGAGGTACCTACTAAATAATAGGAGTAAAAATATATTATATTAAGTAAACATATTTGTAACAACAACACCCACATTTCAACGAATATGATTAATTGCCAACGTGACAGAGGGCGAGTCCATCGCCGTCTCAGGCACTATACATACATCTTTGAATTACTTCTCAGACAAATGCAGGTTTCCTCACGATGTTTTCCTTCACCGTAAAGCACGTGGTGTGAAATCACAGCACATAAGATTTTTGGAAAATCTCTGTGCTACTGGCCCCGCTGGGATTTTAAATTGCGTTGCTTGCGTAGTAGGCGACAGCTTAAACTCTAAGGCCGCCACGGCATATAGACATAGAGTTATTCATTATGAAATTTTTGAACAAATAATATTATTTCAAAATGTTCTAAAATAATGTTTATCTCTTAACTCCCACGTAAATAATAGTGTGGATAATTTACTTAAAAAATACTATATAATAACAACAAAATATTCCAACACATATTGAACTACACCCAATTGTTTCACCCGCATATAAGTTACCCGGTTAGAAAACACCCGGGTCAACTGCCCCGGGCCGGAGTAAATAAATTAACCGCCATCGGATATCCGCACTTCAACCGGTGATCCGGAAATGCGGTTTTGTAATGGTGAAAAAGGCTGTGGATAGCTACGGAAACGAAAATGATATCGGTGAGTGAATTGAATCGTTAGTTTGGCATTCCATTTCGTGAACTATCACTTACCTGTGATTTCATATGCAATGAATAGCAATTACGCTAACCACCGATTACCCTATTGCCTGCCTGGCTGAGATTATAGCAGGCTTCTGTCAAGTAACAGTATTAAATTACATACATACGTGTGCTCAAGCCTGTATTCCCCGAAGGGTTAGGCAGAGGTGTTGTAATCACAACACCCACTTTTCACCGAACATGATAAAGTGCCAACGTGACAGATGGTGAGTCCATCGCCGTCTCAGACATACGTCATTGAATTACTTCTCAGAAATATGCAGGTTTCCTCACGATGTTTTCCTTCACCGTAAAGCACGTGGTGTGAAATCACTGTACATAAGTTTTTTAGAAAAAGTCATTGGTACAGGCCCCGCTGGGATTCGAACTTGCGTCGCTTGCGTAGCAGACAACTGCTCAAACCTCGAGGCCACCACGGCTCTTCATTACATTACAACCTGCGGAATATTACTTCTTTCATAAATAAGCACGAAAAAAATATTTTCCTTGCATCTTACGGCCAAATAATCCGGCTGTTTCATTTTGTAACCAAGGCGACTGAGGGGTGATGGAACTATTTCCCTCGGGGGATCGTAGCGAAGAATTCGATCAAGCATTCATTCAATTAGGCGGCTGATTGACGTGACGTCGGACCACGAGGAGAGATTGTTTTGTGATAAATAACCTTTTGTGGGTATTAAAGACATACGTAACGTAAAGGTATTAGTTTCTCTTGCGAACTCTATGCGATGTGGTTTTGACCGAGATGATATTTTACCTGCAAAATAACTTTATTTGATATAATAAAAATTAACGTGTTTTGTCAGTAATTACATTAAAAATATAATTTAATAACTAACAAATATTATTAGCCGTGGTGGCCCTGAGGTTTGAGCAGTTGCCTGTTACGAAAGCGACGCAAGTTCGAATCCCAGCGGGAACTGTACCAATGAGTTTTTTTTAAAAACTTATTTACAGTGATTTCACACCACATGCTTTACGGTGAAGGAAAACATCGTGAGGAAACTTGCATATTTCTGAGAAGTAATTCAATGACGTATGTAAAGTGTCTGAGACGGCGATGGACTCACCATCTGTCATGTTGGCACTTAATCATCTTCGGTGAAAAGTGGGTGTTGTGATTACAACACCCCTGCCTACCCCTTCGGGGAATACAGGCGTGAGCATATGTATGTATGTAAAATATTGTAAAAGAGAGTCCCTGTAGGCAAGGTTCCGACGATAATTGCAGCATTCCCCCTTTGAATTTCTAGACTTCTTTGTCGGAGGTAGCTGCCAGATCTTCGGTCTCCTGTGATGTCGACTAACCTCTTTGTTATTTCTTTAAAAAACCTTATAGCGCTAGGACCCCACGGACCAAGGGTCTCGACACCGAATGGAACAAAATCATATTCAGAGCCTAGAAATCCTGCCAAGAATTACAGTTTTAAGATTTAAGAAAATCTTATTTTTGCGATTCAGGGGACGCAGTGGTGTCACCGCGAGGGTAAATAAGTTCTCTGTCCAATAAATGTTCACGACTCAACAGCCAAATTAAATAACAAAAAAATCTCAGTAATAGCTAACTTCCGAACCTGGCGGTAGCATGTATAGTCCTGTATAATTATGTCATTCTGAAAGTTTAATGGAATAAAGATAATTTTGAGTCTGAGTTTGAAATTATAAAAAAATGCTTATTTTTATTTTTATTATGTACATAATAAAAATATTAAATAAATTCTTTTTCATAACGAGATCCCAAGATGTCATAAAAATTCGTTACATGGAAAAAATATCAGTAATCATTCAGTTAGCTTATACGAAAAATTGCAATAGTGAGTATTGACAAGAAATTCCATCTAATACCCTGAAGAGACGACAGAAAAGTACCGTCAAAGAACAACGGCGTTGCAAACAGTTAATCCGGATATAGCCGGCTACACCCGGGTAATCATTTAATTAGGTGCCCCCTACTGAAGAGTTAGCGGGATCAGAACGGCTTACAGTTCTCTTTATATCGACAACTTTATTTATTAGCTACAAGTCTTTTAGCTGCCTTTTTAGTCTATTTGTATGGCATTGGTAGCTTTCGTGCTACTAGTGTATATTCTGTGACACAGAGAGCAGACGAGTAGTGTCAGGATAAGGCGGTTGGTTTTGGATGTAGTGATAATTATGCCCGTAAGGACCCATGCTTAAACCTGTATTCCCGAAGTGGTAGGTAGTGGTGTTGTCATAACAACACCCAATTTCACCGAAGATGATAAGTGCCAACGTGACAGATGGTGAGTCTATCGCCGCCTCAGGCACTATACATACGTCTTTGAATTACTTCTTTTATATGCAGGTTTCCTCACGATGTTTTCCTTCACCGTAAAGCACATGGTGTGAAAATCACTGTACATAAGTTTTTTTGATAAACTCATTGGTACAGGCCGCGCTGGGATTCGAACTTGCTCAAACCTCAAGGCCACCACGGCTCTATATATTTAAGAACAAAAATAAATACCCAATTAACCAAATTAAGAGGAATGTGTTCTAAATACGCTAAACTTTTAAAGAAACGCCATAAAGTATCTTTACGGAATGAAGATTCTTTGTCCCCTGTTCAAGCGAAATCGTAATTTTGTCGTCAAATTAACAGACAGAGACAGAAGTTTATGACTTTTTATGTGTTGACAGCTCACATGCTGGGACATTGTCATCGCTATTTATAACAGGTTTAATGCAGTATTGCTTCGTAACGTGCTTAAAAATCTATTCACATTCAGTTTACTTCACACTAAAAAGGCAGGACAGGCGCCGTCACAAATAATGAGCCCTCAGAGAAAAAAGTGGGGATAACTGCGCATGAATTTTATTTGTGTTGAACCATACATACAGAGGCATATAGGGTAGGCAGACGTGTTGTAATAACAACACCAACTTTTCACTGATAACGATTAAGTGCCAACGTGACAGATGGTGAGCCTATCGCCGTCTCAGGCACTATATACGTCTTTGAAATAATTCTCGGACATATTCAATGTATGACGTATGTAGATTCCTCAGGCGCAGTCTACGATTACGCTAAAACCTAATAATCTGTGCTGGAAAGTGATACAAGATCACTTATACACCTTCACAGACCCTACTGGAAAGTTAACTTACATGATCAATGAAAACATTTATATCAAAGCAAATATCTGAAAACCTTTTCATTTAAGTAAAGAGAGAAAAAACATACTTTTCAAAGACCCCAAAAATTAAAAAAAAAAGATACAAGCCAATACAAGCCCTCGTTGTTTTCAATTCCTCTGACCCGAAGGATTTCAATGCGAATATTATAATTTCCCTTCGAGTTCAGCGAACCGATTTCCTTTCGACGAGTACGAAATATATTTTTATGTGCCCCGATCCAACGCAATAAAGGAAGATTAATATTTTCGTATTAAGATTAGGCGGGCTTGTATTTTTCGTGTTTGCTCCGTTGGTTATTAGATTTTGTGCTCAAGTCAGTTGTGGTACAGAAGTATTACTTGGAACTAGTATTTTGCCCCGGTTTATTTAAAGGATGCCATGAGATTTAAGTTTAATACTAACTTTCGTCCGTGGCATTAACCGCCTCCTTAATTTATCTCCATTAACAATGTTAAGGACATCTCATAACACCCGATTGCCGTCTCTGGTGACCGTTGAGCTACCTTGGTCAGAGGATCAGTAAGATTCAATAATAGTTTAAAAAAATATATGCTCACGCCATCCCAGAAGGGTCCCCGAAGGGGTAAGCAGAGGTGTTGTAACAACACCCACATTTCACCGAATATGATCAAGTGCCAACGTGACAGAGGGTGAGTCCATCGCCGTCTCAGGCACTATACATACGTCTTTGAATTACTTCTCAGACATATGCAGGTTTCCTCATGATGTTTTTCTTCACCGTATAGCACGTGGTGTGAAATAACTACACATATTTTTTTTAGAAAAACTCATTGGTACAGGCCCCGCTGGGATTCGAACTTGCGTCGCTTGCGTAACAGGCGACTGCTCTAACCCTAAGGCCACCACGGCATCATAGTTTATTCATTAAAGAAAGACAGTCGAATTGATAACCTCCTCCTTTTTTGAAGTTGGTTAAAAAATATAAAACAATATTACCAATAATAAAATCAGGGGGCCTACCATCATCGGTGAAAGCAGAGCGTATGAAAAACTTCTGAACCTTGTTATTCCATTTTTGTACCATAAAATTAAATGTCAAATCTAAGAAGCTGCTATAACTTTAAAAGTAGGCCCCCAGTAATTTCAAGACCTATTCGTTACAAACAAAAAAACTAACACTTATTTGTCTTAATCGGTTTATCGGGTCGAATACTGTAAGCGCATTAATTATGGAACACAGTCTCACTAAAAGAAGCCGTATATAAATACAACTAATGTGAAACTACCTACTTGTTATTATCCACTCAAACAGAGGCTAATATAAAATAAAAGCAGATCTAGAAAAGTTGTCATGAAAAAAAAAGCTTAAACCTCTACAAAGTTACCACCATTAAATCCAAGCTGCTTTAAGCTATAACTGAACTCAAGTACATCCCAATAAGTAACGGTGCTGGAGTGGTGAACTTGTTTAATTAATACCTGCAAATTGCGACCACAACCAGCGACAAGCAACTGGCGTTCTATTTCATTAGATTCGACGACGCGACAAATTCGAAGGCAGCCGTCAGCTCGAGAGACTGATTCTGGAAACTAGGTACAGACTGCTGGACTTATATACGTGGATGTTAATAGTTAATAGTAGAATATGTAACGAATAGCTACTGACCGATTGTCTAGAAACGTATGTGCGGTGATGTCACCTGGGGGCTAACTATGATTGGTTAATCTTCGCGTGTTAAGAACTTCTCAGCTTCGATATTTAATTTACGGTACAAAAATGAAACGTCAAAGCTCGGAAGTTCTTAAAACGCTCTGCTTAAACCGATGATGGTAAGCGCCTTGAGCTTTACTGAAAGAGATACATTGTAAAGAAGCATGTATAATATTATGCGAGAATTTCAAAGATGATTTCACACCACGTGCTATACGGTGAAGGAAAACATCGTGAGGAAACCTGCATACTTCTGAGAATCAATTCAATGACGTATGTAAAGTGTCTGAGACGGCGATGGACTCACCATCTGTCACGTTGGCACTTAGTCATCTTAGGTGAAAAGTGGGTGAAGTTATTACAATACCTCTGCCTAACCCTTCGGGGAATACAGGCGTGAGCATATGTATGTAATTTCAAAGATCTTTCTGTAAAGAATTAGTCTGTGATGGCGATAGATTCACTTACCATTTTTAAGTTGGTATCTATGGAGAAGAGTTGTACTTTTAAATCGAACGAATGACTATTATTATTATTCATACTTTTCGTAAAATTGCTTTTAAACCGAGTAACAAATCTGCCTACCCCTTCGGGGACCCTTCTGGGACGGAGTATTATTTTATACGACTGTATTGAATTTGTTCGTGGCTAATATTGCCTAGTAGCCCTAGACAAAATTAACATTATCCTCGCGCTTCGCTCATGTAAGCGATACAAAATGTATTGGAATTACATATTATGTCACGTGCCTAATTAATGTCATTTCCATACATTTTGTTTCGCTTCTATTAACGCAAGTACAAGGAGTCTGTCTGATAATTCATATTGGCGAACTTACGTGTCTATATCGAAGCGAGATCTCGGTTCTTTCATAGAATCTGTATACCCGAAGCGGTGTGGAATACGGCAATTACCTCAAGTGCAACATGTCACACATCCTGCTAACTGACATAGTGATGTGTCGCAGGGGAAGATTTGTCGATGTTTCTACTAGCTATGTTTTTTACCTACGATTGGCAGAGCTGAGGCTCGTTTGAAATTACGTTGCAATTAATTTGACCGTAACAAATGCACATGGTATAATTTTGAGCCGAGTCAATATTGGAGAGAATAAATTTGGCTTATTCCCAGACATACTTATGTTATTCGTAACTTGTATTATTCGTTTACAAAACTGTCAACTGTTACATTATTTATAAGGTATATTTTAAAAGGACAGCCCGAGACACTGGTTCAACCTAATTCAGGAAGGAGCTTAATGTTAGCTGATACGGCACTCTTATATTCTACACATAAGGAAAGTGTGTATACATTTTGTAGTTTAATTAATACATATGCTCACGCCTGTATTCCCCAAAAGGGTAGGCAGAGGTGTTGTTATCACAACACCCGCTTTTCACCGAATTTGATTAAGTGCCAACGTGACAGATGGTGAGTCTATCGCCGAACTGAACTCACTGAAATAACTGAACATCAGTTTTTTAGAAAAACTCATTGGTACGGGCCCCGCTGGGATTCAACAAACCCCGAGGCCAATTTAATTACGGCTAGTTTAATTAATAAATATTTTATTCTATTCTATACATGATTTTATCACCACCACCTCCATGCCCTTTGTTTTGGTATACAAATGAATTCTCACGACATCCAAGAAATTGAATAGTCGTGGAGGTCGCGGGAATAATGTATAAAAGTTTACAAAATCTATGGGCTGCGGTTGTCTGGGAATAAGCCATCTATTTATAGAGGGATTTAATATGTAATTTCATGCCGGTTCTTCTGGTAGGTCAAGTAACCTGGATCCAACATTTTTGGTAACTTTTGAACGTTCATAAATATATTTTCCTGGGGCGAAAGCGATTAAATATTTTTCGAACTACAACGTTCCTTAAGAAATAGCGTTAAATATTTAACTCATAATATCGACTCGGTTACAACACTTCTTAGAGTTTCAGAGTGATTTCGCTTCGACGCAAGTCCAAACCCAGTTCTCAAACGCTACTTGGTCTAATGACTGAGTGGTACCTATTTACGTGTTGGTGTCTATGGCATGTTTCATGATTATTAACGCGTGAAATATGGGTGTTGTAAATCTCCTACGCTACCCCTTTGGGAACCCTTCTGGGAAGAGATACATAGACTGCGTTAGAGTGTAAAGTTATTACAAACAGTATTGGTGGCCGTGGGGATTGAGCAGTCGCTTGATACTCCAGCGACGCAAGTGCGAATCTCTGAACCAATTTTTCAAAAAAATTGTGCCTGAGTCAGCAGAAGACTCACCGTCTGTCACGTTGGCACTTAATCATCGGTGAAAAGTGGGTGTTGTTATTACAACACCTCTGCCTACCCCTTCGGGGAATACAGGCGTGAACATATGCATGTAATTATTACGAAACATATAACAAGATAATCCTTGTTTTAGAAGTAACTCCATCTCTTTCTGTGATATGAACTTCAAAAGGGATAGACATAGTTTACCATGTTTTGTAATAAGACCGTAAGAGTATAGTTAATAAAAGTGTCTGTTTGTAATTCAAAATTAACAGCTTTTCACTAAATGCATATGAAAGCTGGAATACGGATTGGATTTCAATGAATACGGAACTTGCACTCAAAAATATTTTTCTTTGTTTTTGTCTGTTTGTGCACGCTTATCTCTGAAATGAATTGACTGACGAGACGAGAGTTTCACTGGGAGAAAGTTGATGTTATAAGAAGGCTACTCGTATATTCATCATCTCCCTGCCCTTATCCCATACATTGTTGGGGTCGGAACTTGATTCAACCCGATGTGGCTGATCACCAGATTATTATACGAAGCGACTGCCATCTGACCTTCGCAACCCCTTTGACGAGGACGATCTGTGATCTGGGTTAAACCTATTTTCAGACCATTTAAGGCCTCCGACTGACCTGTAACGATTGCCAAAGATGATAAATTGGCAACCGGGACCGACGGCTTAAAGTGCTCTCCGAGGCACGGAGGGAACTCGGGCGGTCACCCATCCAATTACTGGCTAGGGCTAGGGTTGCTTCACTTCGCTGATCGAATGATATGCGCAATAGCAACAGTGCCACGAGGTCCTCAAGAAGGCTACTTGTACATTATAGAAAAGAAAATAATAATGATATCCTAACGAATTTCGGTGACAGCGGCTAATCTCATCGGGGGTCAGCCAACTGCGCAGGAGATATTATAGTGCACATGTGTGTGCGCAAACACAGGTGCACTCTTTATTCCTTCACTCTCACAGACCGATGGGACGGCAATCCGACACGACCGGAGAGAGATCAGGCGTAGGACCAACGGTGCAACGTTCTTTCCGAGGCACGGGGGTATAAACACCGCCAACTTCAAAACTCCGGGCATTGTGAATTTCTCGATCTTGAGAGAAATAAATAATTAAGTAGGTAATATAGTTTTGAATGTTAATCCTACTCAAGTCCCTCGAGGCACACAAAAATGTGGTCTGAAGCAACACAATCACAGCATCTATAAGAATATTGGTGAGGAGATAAAAGCCTTATTAAGTCAATTCGTTACACAACCTCTAATCTGGTCGACACAAATAGCCTAATTAGAGTTTTATCTAACTCATACAAAGCTTATATCAACTTCATCATCTCGATGGCGTGGGATGTGTAATCTAATTTATGGGTCGCTTATCAGATCCTTATCAGCTACTTGTACCGCTTTGATGTAACTCCTCCACTTGGGAGGTTGCTGGGAACATGTAAGCGAGGTACGTATTCCACGGCCTCTGCAAACCGTGCATTTGCCATTCATTGGCGTAAATAGCCTTTTCTGCGCCTTTTGCGAGCTTCTATAATTGCGCTTTTATTTAGATACTAGCTGTGCCCCGATATATCAGTTTCTTACAAAATTTCATCCTCTATTTTATCCCCTTGGGGGTAGAATTAAACAAAATCCTTTCTTAGCGGATGTCTACGTCATAACATCTACCTGCATGTCAAATGTCAGCCCGATTCGTCCAGTGGTTTGGCCTGTGCGTTGATAGATCACTATGTCAGTCAGTCAGTCAGTCACATCATATTTCCCAACGTTTAAACCATCCCTGAACTTCAAAAAATTTATCAATACCAAAATAACCCGGATCAGTCCAGCCATTTTCAAGTTTTAGCGAGACTAACGAACAGCAATAAGTTTTTATACATATAGATTGTAGGTACCCCATCCAGAGCAAGGCTATTTATAGGTCTGGTTTATTTTATTCAGGGTAAAAAATAAAGCACAGAACCTTGTTATTGGAGGACCAACCTATATGTCTTTACAGATAAATAAAATTGAAGTGTCTGTAATTACAAAATAACATCATTTCACTCACATTTATGAAAACATTTGTGAAACTGCAGGGCACAGCTAGTTGTATAATATTTTACAAACAGAAAATATAATAGTCCTGGTCTGGTCATTCTATTGCCTCCCAGTGCATATTTTTATTCGCCCCAAGCCATACACATAGAGAGAGATAGACACATAAAATTACCACTGTGTATTCAAGGTCAGTCATAGTCAATCAGGTCGATCATAGCTCGTGACGGTATCTGTACCATCAAATAATACAATCTTTGAATTCTAAATTAATTGGTTACTTGTAGGTTATCACTATCTGAAAGAAATACTTGAACCACACATTGTAAACGGTTATTTTAAATTAACTCAAATGCAAGTACTTAGATTACTTCTAAATAAACATAGTATAACACTATTATACTGCTTTAAACCAAAACGAATAAGGTTTAATTTACAACAACAAAAATACTTTTCTGTAGAATATTCTACATACAAATTCTTAATTCACCTTATGGAAACTCTATTGACGGTGTAGTTAGGCTCAAAATTGCTTAAACAGTGTTCAAGCTAGTGGTAGGCTTTGGCATAAATTAGCATGCAGTAAGTGCCGACAGGCAACGACAAGTGGTATCAATCACGATAACATAGCCACAGTATAAATATAAGCTCACAAGCAGTAGGGAATCCAGGGGGTTTGTGGAGGCTGGTCATCTCAAGCTACACAATTATACTATATTTTTTATGGTTTATATTCTATTACTCAAACTTGCTAAAAAAGAGTATTACTGAATTTCTTGCCAGATTCTTCTTTGTGTAATCGTGTCGTTCTGACGATTTGATAGGTCTTTGTTAAAAGTCTAATCAAATCGTTCGACACACGCAGACGCGTGCGTCTATGAGATTGAAGGGGTACACTACTACAAAATCCACAAATTGAAATTATTTTTATAGTAAATAAAGTAGTATAATTAAAAAATTACGAATGGCCTCACGCTCGAATAAACAAAAGTTCTTATTTCAAAATCTCTATCAAAATTTAAAATCATAAATATTATAAAGTCCTTTCAAATCATAAGAAACAAATAAAAGCAACGCTGTACATGATTATAAACGTTACGACCGGGTTCTGAAGGTTGCTTTTACTGTCATAAACCAGGCATGAAACTCATCTATTACTCTTTCCAAATATCATTCCATACTGCTTACTAAGCTGATATTTATACTGTGACATAGCGTTTGTAGTGACACTGGCCCGCGGCGATGCCTGATACGGTGTTTTACTTAACAACCAGGTTTTTAATACTTTTTCAACGTTGATGGTAGAAATTATATGAATTTATGGATTGAATATGAAATTTGCTATTCATGGTGACTGGTTTTTACATCAGGTTAATGCTAAAGAAAAATACGAAGTCCTGGATTCGTCCCTCGGGTCGGGCAAAGTATTATTGGATTTTTCCATCAGTATTATTAACATTATAACGCGAAATATGTTTACTATAATTACACTTCTATCTACCTCTTTGGGGAATACAGGTGTGAGTATATATTTTTATTTAAATAATTAAAGAGCCGTGGTGGCCTCGGGGTTTGAGCAGTCGCCTGCAACGCAAGCGACGCAAGTTCGAATCCCAGCGGGGCCTGTACCAATGAGTTTTTCTAAAAAACTTATGTACAGTGATTTCACACCACGTGCTTTACGGTGAAGGAAAACATCGTGAGGAAACCTGCATATTTCTGAGAAGTAATTCAAAGACGTATGTATAGTGCCGGAGACGGCAATAGACTCACCATCTGTCACGTTGGCTCTTAATCAAAAATTCGGTGAAAAGTGGGTGTTGTGATAAAAACACCTCTGCCTACCCCTTCGGGGAATACAGGCGTGAGCATATGTATGTATGTATGTAATTAAATATATTTTTTAATAAATAAAGTTAAATCACCACAACGTTTTAATGATAAAAATAAATTAAATAAAAGTAATAAAATAAAAATAACCTATATTACTTACATAATCTAGGTTTGCAAACTAGTAATAATTAATATAACATTATATTTTAATATCTTTAATAATTACTTGTATTTAGTGTAATTTGCATTACATACCGTTCTTATCTATATATATACTTACATACCTATACCTACTACCTACGGATAAATAAAAAATTACTTCATAAGCTACCTTCCGAACCCGGTGGTAACATTTATAATCATGTATAATGTATTTTGTGTCCTTCTGACGATTTGAAAGTACTTTGTAAGAAGTCTAATCAAATAAAGATATTAATTTTTTTTTTTATTTCACCATTTCATTAAAAATAATACCAGGCTGTAATTGTCTGTCTCAGTAAGGAACCAAAAAAATATTACTTCCTACTTGGGTATCCATTTATTAGCCTTCAGAGCTTCTGTAGAGGTGCAGGAACGTTCATGAAAACATTAATTACATGGACACTGGACATTGGTGTTGATTCCGATTGAAAGTCACAAGCGGGAGCGAAGAAATAAATAAATAACACCTATTTTTACATAATAAAAATTGTAGAGGACCAATAGTTTGATATATTTTGTTTAATAATACGGTATTTTCATTTTAAACGTCAAAGCTAAAAAAAATACATTGAATTTGTAAACGAATTATATTCAGATTATGATTTCACATGCAATCTTTCAACCCCCCTTAGGGGAGATATTTCGAAAAACTTTTCATCGTGTATATCTGCACCTAACCAAAACATGCCCTCCAATTTAATTTTTATCGGACTTTGAATTATATATGTATAAACATAAGTCTTTGAATTACTTCTCAAAAATATGCAGGTTTTATGTAAAGCTCGTAGTGGGAAATCACTGCACATAAGTTTTTAGAAAAACTCATTGGTACAGGCCCCGTTGGGATTGCATTTATAAGCAATTCAAATATGGCTTTGTAAAGGGTTTTTCTCACCATAAGAATGTACTTGACATTATATTTGCTGTTTATAACTTAAGCCTGAAAAGAGCGCAAGACCACAAAATTAATGGAGTCCATTTAATCTCTTGGGACTTCATTGCAGCACCTTGCGATCCACCGCCGGATTGCATCGACCATTTATAACGTGACAAGATGTATGGACAAATTTTTCAAGTAGGTATCTTGAGCCTGACCTCTTATTGCCATGATAGTTTTACTCTTATTATGAGACAGATGTATTTGACGTGTATACATCTGTCACTGTCACACAGCTAAAATATCATTGCAATAAGAGCTCCTGGTTGGGCCTCTGAAAGGAACTTTAAAAATGAGATTCATACGTAAAAATATTTTTTCTTATAATGAGGGGGCTAATTATAATCATTTAAGCAGTTTAATAGTACGTGCCAAAATGAAATGTCAAACTTTGGAAGTATTATACTTTTTAATACGCTCAAACCGATGAATGTAGATTGCACTCTGACCCGCTGCCGACTTTTAAAAAAACCTTAATACAATGTGTCCCGAAGAGCCATGACGTATTGCCATGATAGTATACTGTTATTGTGTGAAATATGTATTTGACGGGTCGCTCACTTCCCTCTGTAATGGTTGAGGAGGGCTATGGCTGGCATTCTCGTCATACTTGTGAACAGGTGCCGCTAGTGGGGGCTGGTCATCTCAAGCTACTCAATTATTCGTAGTATTTATTTTTAGTTTAATTTTTTTTTATATCGACTTATGTGCACTGGAACTGTGTTTATATATATTTTTTATGATTTATATTTTATTACTAAGAGCTGTAATTTTTTTTTTAAAAGAGTAATTACCGAGATTTTTGCCAGGTTCTTCTCAGTAAAAGCAACCTTCCGAACCTGGCGGTAGCATGTATAATCCTATGTAATCGTGTCTTTCTGACGATTTGAAAGTACTTTGTAAAAGTCGAATCAAATTCGAATAAAGATATTTTGAATTTTGACGTGTTTATGTCTGTCCCTTTCACACAGTGGAACTATGATGGCAATAAAATGCACGGTAAGGCCTCAGGCTCATAGAAGTAATGTGCTGCTTCGGCGATATATAATTAGAATCAAACAGCTTGAACAACTTGACAAAACTTTTTATATCAAAAAATCACGTTTTGTATGAGTAATGGCGACAAGAAGAGAAAAGAGAGCGCGTGCTCATAAACAGCAGGAAATAGAATAATATCCTTAGACAATACAAGGAAACAGTGAGGTGATTACATTCTAGTTAGCCACCATTAAACAATGTACAGATATAAAATATATATTGAACATTGCTGAAGTTCGCTATTTTATTTCGTATACGTCCCAAGAGAACATGATTATTGCTGTATATTACTAACCGCGTATAGCCCATATTAGATATGTTGTATTGAGTATTTACGTAATTATATGCATATACAAGGAACATTACTTAAAACTAATCCCAAAACTTGTTCCAAATGGGTGTCTCTCGGGATCAAATCAAATCAAATCAAATCAAAAAGTTTTATTCAATATAAGGGACACTTGGAACACTTATTGAACGTCATTTTTCTTACGTTAACTTAAGTAAATTTACTACCGTTTCCAAAAGTAAGCCTGTCAGGAGAAGAAACGGCGAAACAAACTCCCCGGTTTTTTTTTTTTTTACATGTGTCCCTTCTATATACATAGGGTTGCTTAAGTACATTTCAATGGAAGAGTGAGCAACTCATTGCCATACTTGGCTATCATCAATATACTCAGTTACACTATAATATGCTTTTTCACAAAGTTTCTGTTTGATGATTGCCTTAAAACTTAAAAATGGTAGTTCACACATTTTTAATGGTAGTTTATTGAAAAGGCGTATACTTTGCCCCACAAAAGAGTTACTAGTTTTGTGCAGTCTAGTCACAGGGACACGGAGTTTATCCCTCTTGCGTGTATTTATATTGTGCATATCACTATTTTTCTTAAAACTATCTATATTCTTTCTTACATATATCAAATTTTCAAATATGTATTGACATGCCACAGTCATTATCCCTATTTCTTTAAACTTCTCTCTGAGAGAATCTCTAGATTTGAGTTTATAGATTGCACGAACAGCCCGTTTCTGCAGCACAAAGATAGAACTGATGTCTGTAGCATTTCCCCATAAAAGGATGCCATAAGACATAACACTATGGAAATAACTAAAATAGACCAACCGAGCTGTGTTTATATCAGTTAGGTGTCTAATTTTCCTTACTGCGAATGCTGCAGAACTGAGTCTTTTCGACAATCCAGCTATATGGGGCCCCCATTGCAATTTATGATCCAATGTAACTCCAAGGAAAACTGTTGTTTCAACAAGGTCCAACACTTCGTCGTTGATAAGTACATTGGTTTGCACTTGTTTCACATTTGGCATAGTGAACTTGACACATTTAGTTTTTTTACTATTGAGTACTAAGTTATTAGCGCTGAACCAATGTACTACGTCAGAGAGAGCATTATTCACATCGTCAAGGTTAGCTTTTTGCCGGTCTATCTTAAAAATCAGAGAAGTATCATCAGCAAATAATACAATATCGTGTTTATTGCTTACCATGTAAGGTAAATCATTAATATAAGTTAAAAAGAGAAACGGACCAAGAATTGAACCCTGTGGAACACCCATCTCTATTGGACACCCCGGAGATGTTACGCCATGTATATCGACTTTTTGTATTCTATTACTTAGATATGAAGATATAAGTTTTAGAGCCAGGTCTCTTACACCGTAGTGATCTAACTTCCTGATCAACGTTTCATGGTGCACACAATCAAAGGCTTTAGATAGATCACAGAATACACCTAGAGCATCCTGTGAAGCTTCCCAAGCTTCAAGAATTTTTCTAATGAGCTCGACACCTGCATCGGTAGTCGAGCGACCCTTTGTGAAACCGTATTGTTTAGTGTGCATCAAATTATGTTCATTAAAAAAGGCTAAAAGTTGATTAAGTATTAGTTTTTCAAAAATTTTACTGAAAATTGGCAGTATTGATATAGGTCTAAAGTTCGTAGGGTCGTTAATACTACCAGCTTTTAATAAAGGAATTGTTTTACTATACTTCATTTGATCAGGAAATTCACCACTTTCAATACAAACATTAAATAATAAAGCTAGATCAGTAGCATCAATATCAATAATACTATTGAGTACTTTAACAGAAAGTCCCCATAAATCAGCTGAATTCTTCATATCTAGCGTTTCAAAAGTTTTGACAATGTCTCTGGGGGTAACAGTTTTAAACTTAAATGCAACGTTACATTTATCCACATGCATTTTTAAAATGGCTTCTGCTGCTGCGGGAGACGAATTTAAGGCTTTGGTTAATGAAACTGGTATATCAGCAAAGAATGTCTCAAAAGTAGTTGCCACATCAATATCAGTCTTAATTATATGATCATTAATTTTTAGAGTTATTGAGTCATTCTTAAGAGAAGTTTTTCCAGTTTCAGAATTAATAATGTCCCAAGTTGTTTTAGTTACATTGGATGACTTCAAAATTTTATTTCTCACAGCAATAGACTTGGCGTCTGAACAAACCTTTTTAAATAATTTTGAGTAATTTTTAACATAATTTGTAAATTCCAAATTAAAATTAATAGATTTTTCTTGATAAAGTTCATACAGCCTTCGTCTACTTATGTGAATGCCTGGGGTAGCCCACTCACTAAACGACAAAGGTTTTCCCAATAGAACCGTCTTCGGGGTAAATATGCGCTTATGTTCTGCGTGTACAATTTGAAAAAAAGAATTGTACATTGCATTACACGCAAGGTGGTTATTTATTAAAGGAAACTTACTTTGGACATTACCTCGAAAACGGCTCAAGCGATTTGCATTTATGGGAATATAAGTAACTCTTTTCTTGGGAGCTTTCACATTTTTCTTACTGAAAGTTATTAATTGGCCACAGTGGTCAGAGTCTAATTTACTTATGATTTCATTACTAGTGGGCCGAAAGTTTGTGAACACGTTATCAATGCAAGTTGCTGATGAACTTGTTATTCGTGTTGGCTCAGAAAATAAGTAAAATAAATTAGAGGAACTAAAAAGGCATTTTAATCGATTGCTCATGGATGAATTTTCTAAAATATTGACATTAAAGTCTCCACATATGATTATATTTTTACCTGAAGTACAGACTTTTACCAAAACTTCATCCATGATTTGTTCAAAATGCTCGAAAGCTCCACTAGGGGGTCGGTATACGCACACAACAATGTATTGCTCTAACTCTATACATGATAACTCAATAGTACTCTCCGCAGAAAGGTGCACAACATCCAGACGTTCTTTATATTTCATGCGTTTTTCTAAAATAATCATGGAGCCTCCTCGTATTGCAACCTTCCTGCTGAAGGCACTAGCAACCTGATGGTTACAGAAGTTGAACATGAACTGCTCGTCCCTAAGCCAATGTTCTGTTAAACATAATACATGAATATCATTACAGTCCATGAACAACTCCAATTCTAATTCTTTATTTAACATTCCTTGGATGTTCTGATGAACAAGTTTAATAAAGGAAGTAGCATTATTATTCATAAAATCGCCAGAGATTGTCTCTGTTGTCTTATAACTTAATTTAAAGTATTTGGAACATATTCCAAAGAATCATTACATATAATGTCCTTGTTTGCCTGCTCAATAGAAGCAGTCTTGTTAGCCAATGATTTGGCTGTGTTCAAATTAAATACGTGTATACAATAATGTAGCATGCTTGCTACTTGTCGTTTATATCTAAAGGAAAGATAAAATCTTTCACTTGTCACATTAAAATATGAAATAATTGAATTGTTATTGATTGTTGATTGTGCCAAGAAGGCTGGCAGCATTGCCACGTTGAACAGCAACGCTGATTCTTTGAGCGAAAAGAGCCCCAGCCTAGTCACGAGAGGCTCCAGACGACGTGCAATCTCTTTGAACCGTTGATGAGCATCCGGACCCCAAGGCCACAGAGTATTTACTTGTTCAACAGCTACGTATACATAATTACATATGCAATTCCAATCCAGTGACATATTTAATTGGCAGTACGCTTCACGGCTTATAAAAATTCATGAAAAACAAACCGAATTTCACTGCAGCGCAATTCAATCCAATATTTGGTTGATATGAAAAAAACAAGTGCGTTTTCAACGGGTATATTTCCATGAGCGAAGTAACACTTCACGCTACAGTCGAAACCACAGGCCCGCTACGTAATGCTTTGTGCACACTGTTTTAAATTAAATATTTTTAGTTTTGTGAAATTTTTATTCGAATTATTTGACTGGCCGATATCGCTGATATGGAATGTGGCGCATTAAGGAAAAACAAAATGCTAGCGCCATCCCAGAAGGGTCCCCGAAGGAGTGAGCAGAGGTGTTGTGAAAACACCCACATTTCATCGAATAAGATTAAGTAACAACGTGACAGAGGGTGAGTCCATCGCAGTCTCAGGCACTATACATACGTTATTGAATTACTTCTCACACTGCAGGTTTCCTCGCGATGTTTTCCTTCACCGTAAAGCTCCTGGTGTGAAATGCGCAATACATTTTTCGATAAGATTCTTTGTTATGCTATGTCACTTCGTAAACTAATCAAAAACTCTCCTATTTCATAATATATATATATTCTTTCCAATGAGTTGTTCATTCATAAGCAGTGATTGATAGATGGATAGATGGATAGATTTTTCATTTATTCCTCATCATAACAACTGATCTTATAGACCATCTTCACGTTGCACTTGTAAAAATATTTGATCACTACTGTCACATAATTAATTCTTCCAACCGTGAATTTTAATTCATGCCTATACATACAATATTGGGAGGCGACTATAACAAATATTAGCTGTGTGCCCCCGAAGACTGACAGTAAGAGAAAAATTAAAAAGAAACCCTTTTTAGTATCAGTACCGTGTATATTTTCATATTCATTTAGTAAAAATCTGTTATTTTGGAAATATAAACAGACACTTCGATTTTGTTTACCTGTATAGATGTATTGATATTGAAGACCCATGGTGGCGTTGGGGCTTGAGCAGACGCCTGCTATGCAAGCGACGCAAGTTCAAATCCCAGCGGGGCCGTACCAATGATTTTTTTAAAAACTTATGTGCAGTAACTTCACGCGGTAAAAATATCGTGAGAAAACCTGTAATATGTGTAAGAAGTAATTAAAAGACGTATGTATAGTGCCTGAGACGGCGATAGACTCACCATCTGTCCCGTTGCCACTTCATCTTCGGAGACAAGTGTGTTGTTATTACAACAGCCTACCCCTTCGGGGAAGACAGATATGAAAAATTACACCGAGTGTGGACCTAGCTTTAATTAGAAATCTCGTAGACATGTCGGTTCAAGAGGAAAGAGGAAAAATTTACACCTCTGCAATTGAACGGTTTCTGTCATATATTCTTGTGGATAAATCCGTTAGAAATACCAAATTTATTCCAACAGAAGATCGGAGTCTGGATTAGTTTTATATTATTCTTAACACATTCACTGCTAACATTTCAACTTCTTCGTAAATTCTCAAACAGTTGGACGCACATACGCGTCGTTAGCAGTGAACGCGTTAACAATGTTGTTATTCAGTTAGTGATAACAGGCTTGGCCCCTATTACATGGGACTAAAAAGACCTCAAAATGTGGGTGTACTATAAGTACTATCTTCCTAACCCTTCTGGGAGGTATGTATGACTACAACTTAATTTAATACAATACTTTTTATCGACTTGTGCATTGGAACTTTGTCCATGAGCTTACGTTTCTTAAATTATTTATTTTGTATTCTTTAAATCATATAATATTTTTGAAAAGAGTAATTACTGAGTTTCTTGCCAGGTTCTTCTCAGTAAAAGCAACCTTCCGAACCTGGCGGTAGCATGTATAATCCTGTATAATTATGTCATTGTGACGATTTGAAAGTACCTTGTAAAAAGTCTATTCGAATAAGGATATTTTTGACTTCGACTTTTAAAACATAAGTACCTTACCAGGGCCTAAACTGAATTAATATTTTTTTTACATTAGACAAATTAAGTTTACGTAGCAAATATTAGTTATCATAATTTAATTATTTCACATATTATTATCGTTATTATCGACCTATTGAGTCCTACTGCTGGATAAGGCCTTCCTTCCACTTTTCCATCTGTTAACATAATCTAACACTTTACCCTTATCGGTATTTTCGGAAACGTGCTTAGAAGGTTGGCAGTATCAATATCTTATACCTTTAAGCGAGCAGTTCTTGTGTATATATATATATATATATAGAATCTAAATCTCTGAATCGGCTCCAACGATTTTCATGATATTTTGTTTGTAGGGGGTTTCAAGGGCAAAAAATATCTAGCTAGGTTTAATTTTTGTAAACATTGTTTTGACCATGATTTCAGGCACTGAAAAACTTATAAAATATCATTACAATACGACAGTAAATTTCGCCGACATCTGTCTATCGGGCGATAGCGAACCTTTATTTTTTTTTAACGTGGAGAGTCCGTTATGGATACACCAAGGGCCGCGGGGGCAGCGGAAGGGTTATGTCGGACTCGCACCGACTAAACTCCACGGTGTTCCTCCAAGTAGCTAAGTGGGGGGGTGCACGTGATACGTCTTCACATGCTTCGCCGTGACCCCACCAGGGGCGATAACGAACCTAGAGTATCCTGGTTCGAGACATTCACCGGTTCGATTTCTTCATTTCTTTTCAATTTCCTTTTTTATGAAAAAACGTCAAGATTCTTTTAGAATTTTTTTTTTGTGAGAAAAAGAAACCCAGCATAGCTCGGTCAACCAGGTAATAGTATTATGCCTTAAGGCGTGTATAAGAACGTAGAATATAATTCACCTTTAATAGAAACCGAAGTTAAGTTTCTAAGATTAGAAAAAACCGCCACTCTCAACTAATTTAAATTGTATGATAATAGATAAAATATATGCTATTATTTGCTTCAAACAACAAATGAAAACATTAATTATTCGTTCTTACTCAGCGATTATTCTACAATCAAATAATTTGCATCATGCCTAAATGTTTTACACAAATATAAAACGAAATCCATTAAACATCGCCACTTCTCACGCCACGTCGAATAATTAACGACATATGCACAGGGTGTTCCCAATTAACTCAGAACGAGCCCCAAAAGAAATTATCAATTAATATATAGCATGCACGTGTGCTCGAGTAATTATGATTTATTATTGACAGAGTTTTTTTACACTCGTTTATAAAGAATTTAGTAGTTTTTAAATTTATTCGAACATATGAGGGTGATATACATTATTATTAATATTTATAGTTAGGTATATTCAAACAAATTTTCATGGTAGTGATAAAATTATTGTAGAAAATATAATAAATATATATATTATTACGTAGTTACTAAATTTTGACGGTTATACCCATCCCTTTCAAACCCCATACCCCAAAAACAGATATCACTACTTTTACGTCACATTATTAATCAAAGGAGTAGACAAATATCAAAATAATTTTGTTATAATTAAGTACCTACGCTTTGAGACTCCAAACGTCACAATAACATAAAAATATAATTTTTGAAATTTTCTGTAAGTGGAAAATACAATTCCAATTTTAAATAAATATTCTTGCAAAATAACGAGGATGATCAAGGCAACCCCCCGTCAACGTTCTTAATTTAAGACCAACCCTTCTCTGACGGAGATCACGGGTGACATAAATTAATCCATTTAATATACATGCCCAATCCAGTCTAGAATAGCATATGGGCATGAATAAATAAGGACAACACGTCCTGTGACCCAAATACGCGGTTGAGGGTTTGGAAAAGTCATTCCTGTTGCGGTGGAAGGGTTGACACACTTATTTTGGGCTACCGAAGAAATTAAATAATGTCGATTTAATCCAAGGTAAATAAGAATTATTAAAAACGAAATATTTAAGACATTTCTAAAAATATTTAATCCTTACTGTTAACTAGCGGACGTCCCGCGGTTTCACCCGCGTAGTTCCCGTTCCCGTGGGAGTAATGGGATAAAATATAGTCTTTGCGACTATAATTTGAGATTTATACTATCCTATCTCTCAAGTTGGATCGAACTGCACATGGTGTGCGAATTTTATTATAATCGGTTAAGTGGTTTAGGAGTCCATTGAGGACAAACATTGTGACTCGAGATTTATATATATTAAGATTGTATCATTTTTGGTCTGTTTGTTTATATTTATGTAAAATAAGATTTTTTTTTATGTCTTACTCAAAGACGTATGTATAGTGCCTGAGACGGCGATGGACTTACTCACTGTCACGTTATCACTTCATCATCTTCGGTGAAAAGTGAGTTGCGCACAATCTATTCTAAAATTGTGAACAAACGTTGAAAATATTCATTAATAATTTTATTGTAAAAATATAATTATGATCATCATCATCAATTTAAGAGTAATAACTCTTGTCGGTGTAACCGATGCATCTCCCTCCACTTGTCTCTGTCCAGTGCCATCTCTTTGACCTCCTTATACGTCATGACAGACAGCTTTTCCTTAACTTGTCTCATATATGTTAGCCGTGGTCTTCCTCTCCCTCTCTTCCCTTCTACCTTTCCTTCTATTATGTTTTTAAAGAAGGTGTCATGTCGCACAAGGTGCCCAATCATCTTTCCCCTTCGATTTTGGATTGTTCTCCAAAGTATTCTGTTTTCCTTCACAATGTTGAGTACATTTTCATTTGTTACTCTTTCTGTCCACATTATTTTCTCCATCCTCCTCTAGCACCACATCTCAAACGCTTCTAATATCTTATAATTATGATACATAAAACTATTTACAAGTAGAAAACTTGGGCCTTTGTAGAAAACAAACATTTAGATAAACTCAAATACAACTCAAAAGTACATAAAAAACAACCATGATATCTGTTTCTATATATGTATCTGACATTATAAAAGTTCAAATCAACCGTATAATCGATCTGCTATCAATCAAAATTAATAACAATCTGAAATCCGATCATCACTTCCAACCTCTTATTATTTCCTACTTAAAAGGGGATAAACCGTCTTAAAGGAATTCAAAAGCTTTTGAAATTTAAGCCGAAAGCTCCGTTTATAAAAATGCAAAATTAAAAAAAAAAAGATTCAACGGCTTGGGAACAAGAATAGTCAATAGTCACTTCATATTGTGTTTACTGTGTAAACCACATGAGGTTCCGTGGTATCGGGTTACTGGGTGCACCACTAAACAGGGCAAATATTGAACAGAACTAATCACTTGCGTACATTACTGTTTTCGTTGCTAGAGACGATGTTGATACTGTAACCGAAAGAGCAATGGATAAGACTTAAAGTAAAATAGTCGAAGAACTAACTGTCGATATGGGCATCGTGGTAGGAAGGGAAGGGATTGTATATCCCGCAGGAGCGTGGTCGCAAGTTGAGTGAACTTGTCTAACCTAAATAGTCCACAATAGCGTTATTGTCTCTCGCGTTGAGAAATTTTCTCGATGGCTTTATAGTCAACAAAGATAAAGCAAAGAAACTTGAGAAAAGTGACTACAATGAGTTTTCCGTCTTTCGGTTAGTGGGAATGACATTTTAGTTTTTATAAAGGCTTCGGTAAACAATGGCACAATGATAGTGTAAACGAGTTAATGCAGACAAAAAGTAATTATGTGGAGTTTGATGAAGCAAAGAGATACAAGCAAATGTTAATTAATACAATTATTGATAGACATTGTTGCGCTCAGGTAAAGGGGCACTGACCTTAACAATCGCCTTTAAAAAGAGAAAAATAAAATTATTAATATTACTTACTTTTGAAGTTGGTGGCTGACACCGAGTTTGTTGCTATATTTGTACTATAAAATATACATATATATGAATAGCTAACGTAAATGGGGATACTTTTCTATTAAAAAACATTGAGAAGAGAAAGAAATCATGCCGGTATCCCTTCTTAAATTTTATTATTATTTATACAGTATAATTTTGTATAATTTGTTTTTTGAAAGAGTTATTACTGAATTCTTGCCAAGTTCTTCTCAGTAAAATCAATCATCCGAACCTGGCGGTAGCATGTATAATCCTGTGTAATCGTGTCGTTCTGACGATTTGAAAGTACTTTATTACAAGTGTAATCAAATAAAGATATTTTTGAATTGCTAACGTAAAGCACTCGGTATATCCAAGCATTATGTATCTCAGGACTTCATGCAAGTTATGCTAAACTGCGGTGATTAAATGCATTTCTGGTGCAAATTGCTCTGAATTTGCAAGAGCTCGTACTTCACTACAATTAATTAAATCACAATCTTGGTTGCCATCTCTGTGTGAACATATTTGAAGCAATATTTATCCTTATAGTTGTGTTACATAAGGTTGAAAGTTAACATCAGTGGTAATACTTCTTAGTTTAAATTCGTCTATTTGGTATATTAACGTTTGTGTTCTCGGCATTCACTTATTTTTTTTGCTAAAATATTGGTTTTATCGGAAGATTAAATTTACTAAAAATTATATTCAAATTTTAACATTATACAAAATTATGCGAATAATAAATATAAATTTAAAATATTCAATTTAGATTTGACACTATGTTATTTTAATGTTAAAAATCAAAACCCGAAACAAGCACAGTAATGTCTCTTTTCAAAAATATATCAAATAAATATTTTCAAAAAAATATCAACAACATAATTACTCAATAATTAAATCGTCTTAAAAATTAAGAATATCTATTACAGAAACCAACAAAGGAGTTGTGCCGACATTATATCATCACTTCATATCAGATGAGAATGAGAGATAAAAGTTAAACACTGTAGTGACAGCTGTCATGTCGAGGGGATAGGCGGGCCGGTTGGCACTTCGCCAAAACTCGCAACAATTGCTTTATTTTAGTAGCACCCTGTATATAAGATTCTGTTAACCGCTCAAATGCTTCGCGTTAAGAAAATGCTTATTAATACATGATACAAGGGAATGTATACTTTACTGTAGCGAACGTCACGCGGTTTTACCCGCGAAGTTCCCTTTCCCGTGGGAATAAGGGGACAAAATAAATATGTTATGTTATTCGCTGATTATGTAGCTTTCCAATGGTGAAAGAATTTTTGAAATCGGCACAGTAGTTTTTGAATTTATTCATTACTAATATACACCCAAATATTCAAATCTTTCCTCTTTGTAATAGTAATAGTGTAGTGATAATCACGAGACGATTTTCACGCAACAGATTGCTGTTGCGAGCGATACAGTCTCTTACTGTTATAATAACAACACTTACTTTTCACCGAAGATGGTGACTCACTATACTACGTCTTTGAATTACTTCTCAGACATATGCAGGCATTCCTCACGATGTTTTCCGTCACCGTTAAGCATGTGGTGTTCATAGCACAGTACAGACCGCTGGGATTAGAACTTGCGTCGTTTGCATAGCAGACAACTATTTAAGCCCCGCCACGACTCTTCATGCATAGAAAAGTAAGAATGCTAAAACGCTAGTGAACCAAAACTAAAACCATAGTGATGTGCGTTGAATTGAAAAAGTATGTTGAGATGATTTGTACATATCGAAAGGATGAGTGAAAGGCGACAAATTTATAGAGCGAATGTGAGCGGAAGTGTCGGTAGAGGGCGTCCACGGAAGAACTACTATGACCAAAATAATAGTATTTTTCAGAAAGGTCAAACTCGGAGCACTCGTAACCGAAGAAAGTGTATGAAGAGATGCATGAATTTGGATAAAGCGAAAGAAGAATGTAAGGATCATGGGGTACAAGCGTGAGCATATGTATGTATAGAGTTGTTGTGGTCTACACCGTATGGCCACACAACGCGTTTATAAACATTAACTTTTAAAGATTCATTATTGATTTAGTCTACTCGATAAGGAGATGTAAAATCGTCTTTCTTAATGCCATAGCATACCAAGCATTCATCGCATGCGTTTGATGTCAAATTCTACGTTATATGTTGTGGCCCAGTTCATAGAAACTGACAGATTAATTACAACCGCCTGCTTATAAACCTTCTTAATACGAAATAATATTTACAAGCTATGTCCCGCGGTTACACACGCGTAGACTATTTGGGCGGAACCTCCATCATCACCCTAGCCTTATCCCATACATTGTTGGGGTCGGCACTTGATCGATGTGGCTGATCATCTGATTTTTATACGAAGCGACTGCCATCTGACCCTCGCAACCCCTTTGACGAAGAAAAACTATGATCTGGGTCAAATCAGTTGCCAGACTATTTTAGGCCACCGACTGACCTGTAACGATTGCCAAAGATGATAAATTGGCAACCGGGATCGACGGCTTAACGTGCTCTCCAAGGCACGGAGGGAGCTCTACTAGCCAGGGTTAGGGTTGCTCAACTTCGGTGATCGAATGATATGCGCAACAGCAACTGTGCCACGAGCCCCTCCATATTTTTTTTAATAAAGGTAGGTAAACAAAATCATTTATTTATCTTCCGCTTTGCACCACACCTTAAATAATTGTGCTGTCAAAGTCCGACCACCGTTTCCAACTTATATGGTATCGTTAATTTGACAGATATGGTTCACATTAGGCAGCAGTTAACCGGCAGATCATGTTGAGATAGCATTTGAAAAATTGTTTGGACTCCGAAATATGCAGTGTATTTATGGTTTTCCTTGTGTTGTTGACATGACGTTAAGAGGCTGGATTAATTAAAATATTTAACCGTCGTAAAAGTTTCAGTGAAATATTTAAGCTTCTGAATCATCAATCTGCATTTAAAGTAATTAAAAAATAAGCAAGCTAATATAATTAAAATGCACGTAAAATTCACACATCTATACAGATAAATAAAATCGAAGTGTCTGTTTATAATTCCAAATTAACAGCTTTTAACTAAATGCATAATATGAAACTATACAGTGCAATATATATATATATATATTAAATCTCTGTCTGTCTATCGGGCTGGAACTTTTACTGGCAGACAGCCGCTTAATTATGTTACTTAATTATGTTAATTATGCTATATTTATTTTATAAAAAGAGTCCCGCGAAATTAAGCTACCATTAAAATTCAAACCACGCGGATGAAACCGCGGGCCACTGCTAGTTAAAAAATATAACAGGATATGAGCGCCGTCTCGAGTTTTGAGCACTGACCATGACTGCATAGTTAAGCGAACTAATACATGTGCAGCTCGCCCCACTATTCTCACTGAGCGCTCGTAACTCATGGTGCCACATACATGAGGAGAAAAAGATTGAAAAATATATCGCTTTAGCTTAGTATTTAAACAACAACCATGAACCTCTACCGTGACCTCTTATTGCTATGATAGTGTAATACTTATTATGAGACAGATGTATATTACGTGGAAGTCTGTCAATGTTACACAGTGGAAATTTGATGGCAATAAGAGCTTATGGTAAGGCCTCAGGGCTATCTCTAGAAGAACATTGGTTTCAATCATAGGATATTGAAACATAAAACAAAGAATACAAGGTTTATACCAAAACCGACACTCGACGACGAGTGCGACGCTGAGAGACCTTAGTGAATAACGCGACTGAGAACTTAAACATGCAAGCACTGTTTATAAATGAGTAACTATTCACTATAGAATACAATGTATTTACACTGAAATACGATGTAAATGAAAATGGTACAAGAGTTCCTGAAACAGTTTTCCAACAAAGAAATACATTTCCAGACATTACTTCTATCAGAGCGGTTCATTCAGACGTTTGATATAAAAGCATGTAAAGCTCCATTCACATCTATGCGATAAAATTGACCTTAGCTTGTTATTACTAACTGCATACATATGCTCAAGCCTGTATTCCCCGAAATGGCAGACAGAGGTGTTGTAATAACAACACCCACTTTTCAGTTTCACTTGACAGATCGTGAGTCTATTGCCGTCTCAGGCGCTAAACATACGTCAGAATGTTTCCCTTCACCGTAAATCACGTGGTATGAACTGCACATAAGTTTGAAACTCATTGGTACAGGCTCCGCTGGAATTTGAACTAACTACTAACTAATAGTAAATAACTTATCTGTCTGGTTTCTGATAGCTGAAACAATTGAACTAAACTTACTGAAATTCGAAATAGATTAGCTTTAGCCTAAATTCTTGGAATCCTCAAAGGCACTTATTAATTAAACCTAGTGTGGACGAAGTCGCAACTGGAAGCTAGTTTACTAATAATCTACTAAACACAAAGTTAGAATTTTACACAAAAACGTAACGCAAGATTGAAAATGATAATAAAAATTATTTATCCAGTTTCAGGTCTGGTAAGGGAAAAACATCGAAATACTAACCTCCGGGTGAAATAGCAGTGAATTTAAATAAACGGTTGACAAAAACCTGATCAAAGCTTAATAGATTATTTTTATTGAACAGGGAAAATATCTCACACAGAAAAGTTTGTCTAGTTGTAGTGTAGGTGTGTACAGTCCATTAGTATATTCCACGTACAGCAGACGTTTGCCATATCCACATGGTTGCGTATCGATTCAGAATAATGACGTGCATACAATATTGGCTGAGCATGTTGGAGCCAATGTTTGACATGCACTGCCATATTACTGGATTGCTCAAATTTTGTTCTTTTAGAACCATCGAATCTTCTCTTCTCCGGTTTTCTTTTTTTGGAATAACATTAATACGACATCATATTTTCTAACATAATTGCGTATAAAAAAACTTATTTAGTTGGATAAAGAAATCAAAATCTTTCCCATTTGTTACGTCAATGATTTTTTAAGGTTATTTTTTTGCTAAAGCATTTAAATTACAATTTGTAAGTATTAGAGTAAGAGAATATTTTTTGATCCAACATTTGTACAAAACACTCACATTAATATTATTCATATCACACACGTCTAACCGTAGAGTGTATAAAATGTACTGCTATTTGAAATTGCGTAGGATGTCATATTTATTGCAACTGTTCAATATGATTAACGGCCGCTTTCTTGGTTTTTCAATTCTACGAATTGATTGCGTTGCATAGAGGCGTTTTACGAGTAGGCTACCGATATAAACTAAGAAGATTTTGAGTTTTGTAAATATTCAAAAAAAAACCTTTTAAATGAATTGATTTTCTTGTTTAAAAACTTTGGTACTTATAGCCGTAACCAATAACATTGTATAATTTTTTTTTTTGAAAGAGTAATTGTTGAGTTTCTTGTCGGGTTCTTCTCATCAAAAGCTACCTTCCGAACCCAGTGGTAACATTTATAATCATGTATAATGTATTTTGTGTCCTTCTGACGATTTGAAAGTACTATGTAAGAAGTCTAACGAAATAAAGATATTTTGAATTTGAATTTGAATTTAACGTAAAGGAGAATAGAGTGAACACGCTGGGCACAGTTTTGTTTCTTCAAACAGAGGTAAAAAACAAGCAAGGTAGAATACACTGACTGTTCGTAAGCGAATACTGCAGTCTGTAAGCGCTTGCATAACAATTTTTTAATCGCAGCCAACATAACCACAATTATTTCTCTCCTTTCATCCTACCCATGGAGTACTAATAATAATAATAATGATCTCCTACCGAATTTCGGCTACGGCGGCTAATCTCAACGAGGATCAGCCATGTACGCAGGAGATATTATAGTGCCCAAGTGTGTGCGCAAACACAGATGCACTCTTTATTCCCTCACTCTCAAAGTCCGATGGGACGGCAATCCGACACGACCGGAGAGAGATTAGGCGTAGGACCAACGGCTTAACGTGCTTTCCGAGGCACGGGGGTGGAAACACCGCCAACTTCCAAACTGCGGGCATTTTTATTGTGAATTTCTTGACAGAAAAACCCAATATAAATTTTTGACCCGACCCGGGAATCGAACCCGGGACCTCGTGATCGGCAGGCGAACGTACTAACCATCAGACCAACGAGGCAGTTAGAATGGAGTACTAGTGACCTTAAGAACGATCAATAAAGAGAGCATTATTTAGCTGCCAATGTTCTTTAAAGTGTAGTACCGTCGGGTATCTGTAAAATTTAATGGCAGTGCCCGAGATGCCGAACCTAACTCAACCCCCCTGAAGCTTTCCAAAACAAAGACGTGTCGCGCCAACCCAATATAAAATCCAATTAAACGTCACAATATTTGCTTTACCATCACTGTGTATCAACAGCAATATGTTCGCTACTAGTCATTAAACATTCAATTAAGTAAAACGCATCGGCTGTTTGTAGTACACTCGAACGTATTTGCAGGAATTTGAATGATGCGTAGCGGTTGCATAGCGATACCTTGTGAGAGGAAATTTTGGATTGAAATCGGTTTTGTAATACAGGATGTCGGAGAAAAAGGAACAGTTGTCTTCTAGGAATTGTAGGGCTTTATGAATCTATCACTATGTTGAAGTCGTAACTAGTTTCTAGTTCTAAATAAATTATCACAGCTAGTTTCTAAATAAATTATTAGCATAGTAACAAAAAAAATCTAATCAGTTACGATTTATTTATTAAAGTTTGTAAAAGTAATTATTCTTACGTCCGAAATGTAACGGTGAAGTTCTTAATTACCTCTTAAACTGTGCCCGTAATAAATCTTTGTAATGTTCTAAGAACTGCTAACTCATTTAAGATATACTGAATATAAATGTACATAGTATTTAACTGTTGCGTTATTAACAGACAGACAATTAATGATACTACTAGCGCCTACTAATACTATTATGATTAATAAGTAATACTCAAAGCTGACCTGAGACATGTTCTTTGTAATTTCCACTCGCTTTGCAAGTAACAAAATATTATTAATTAGACAGAAGTTATTGATAGTATTCTTTAGATTTATATTGAAAATGAAAATGAAAAATATTTCTTCAGTTTAGGCCCTGGTAAGGCACTTATGAATGTCTAGAATTTACCACCGGTTCGGAAACTAGCCTTCTGAGAAAAACTGGCAAGGAACTCAGCCAGGCATCATGTACATTTTATTGAAATAATATAAATCATCATACTGGAGATTGGACAAGGAATGTGTATATAAAGGGAAGTCTGAAAGTAGCACCACTGACTGACAAGTTGAAGAATAGACATTTGTTGTGGTATAGACATGTTATGTGGAGGGATGAGGATAATGTTGCCAAAAAAGTTTTGTTTATGAATGTGGATGATTAAGAAACGATGGATGGATTGTGTGAAATATGATATGGCTGAAATAGTTGTGAATACAGATATGACGGCTGATAGAGAGAAATGTAAGAGAAGAACACATTGCCCCGCCAACAAATAACATGGGAAAAGGGCAGGAGGATGATGATGGATATAAATCATCATACAAAAATAGAATTCGATAACAGGTATAAATATTCACAATAGTGACAAATTGTATTAGCATACAGGTATAAAACATAATCAAAGAGAAATAAAAGAACATTACCAGATTTACAAGTGTTTGCATACCATGTATTTGCCAGGAACTACTTGTGCACAGTGATGTACTTAGTTCCATATATCTGTGTCATTTATATAATACAAATTTATATTAAATATGGTGGCCTTGAGGTTTGAGCAGTTGCCTGCTACGCAAGCTACGCAAGATCGAATCGCAGCGGAGCCTGTACCAATGAGTTTAAAAAAAAACGTATGTGCAGTGATTTCACACCACGTGCTTTACGGTGAAGGAAAACATCGTGAGGAAACCTGCATATTTCTGAGAAGTAATTCAATGACGTATGTAAAGTGTCTGAGACGGCGATGGACTCGCCCTCTGTCACGTTAGCACGAAATTATCTTCGGTGAAAAGTGGGTGTTGTCATTACAACACTTCTGCCTACCCCTTCGGGGAATACAGGCGTGAGCATATGTATGTATGTATGCTTTCTTCATTAAAACAGTTTTGACATGTGTCTTAAAATTTGCATAATTTAACGCGATAATTGATTGTGGCATTGTATTGTAGGAACGAGCACAGTTCCCCATGAATGATTTATTTTCTATAACTAATCTGAATCTAGGAGTCACGATTTTGTGTTTATTTCGCGTACAAATCGAATTGAATTATATTACACAGGGTGTCAGACAGAAGTCAACGTCCAAACTAAATCGGGTAATAGGCTAGCTCATACTCAATAAACGTCAGAAAAATATCAAAAAATCTAAGGTATACAAATGCATTTAAAAAAACGAACTTTGCGATAGCGTTTGAAATCCCATTACATCAATTATATATACATACACATACATATGCTCACGCCTATATTCCCCGAAGGGGTAGGTAGAGCTGTTGTAATCACAACACCCACTTTTCACCGAAGACGATTAAGTGAGAGATGGTGAGTCCATCGCCGTCTCGGACACTTTACATACGTCATTGAATTACTTCTCAGAAATATGCAGGTTTCCTCATGTTTTTTCAGTCACCGTAAAGCACGTGGTGTGAAATCACTGTACATAAGTTGTTGAAAAACTCATTGGTACGGGCCCCGCTGGGATTTGAACTTGCGTCGCTTGCATAGAAGGCGACTGCTCTAACCTCAAGGCCACCACGGCTCTTCAAATATGATTGCGATATTTTCTTCAATACATACGGTTAAATTCGTGAAAAGCTCCTGCTTAAATTAACCATCATTCAAATGCAAAGCTTGTCGTAAAATTGTCATTCACACCCACATGGTCGCCGTGTAAACTTTCTTTTTCCATTTTGTTACCAACCCTTTCAACAGCCGCACCCTTTTAAATGTTAAATCAATATATTGAGGGGCTAGAAACCACATCAGTGAAATTGGTTACTTTGAGCCGAGCCCACGTGATTAATATTATCAGGAAATTAAAATTACTAAGTGTGCATATGAATTTTAAATACATTATGCTATTCTTAATACGCTTTCTTAACCGACTTCAAAAAAAGAGGATCCTTATTAGCAACACTATCAAATGATGGAAGCATTAAAAAGCGTAGTGGTTTTGTATCAACATGAATGAAATAATAAATAAATATGCTCACGCTATTCCAGAAGGGTTCCCGAAGGGGTAAGCAGAGGTGTTGTGCCAACGTGATAGAGGGCAAGTCCATCGCCGTCTCAGGCACTATACATACGCCGTTGAATTAATTGTCAGATATATGCCAATTTCCTCACGATATTTTCCTTCGCTGTAAAGCACGTGGTGCGAAATCATTGCTCATACATTTTTAGAAAAACTCATTGGTACAGGCCTCGCTGAGGTTTGAACTTGCGCCGCTTGCGTAACAGGCGACAACTCGAACCCCAAGGCCACCGCGGCTCTTCTCTCCTATAATATCAATATAATATTGTCATTAGAAGAATCGTCTGTTTACTTAGAGAGTTACTGAATACATATTCCATTAAAAATACGAAATTAATTATACACCCCAAATGATTACAAATTCAAAGAAAATTTCAGTCAGATATAATATTCTCGTAACATTTTCATTCAAAAGTGTTCCTAATGAAATTGTAAGAATGACAAAAGCACCTTTAACTTTACAGACACATCATTACTTTGAAAGAAACGATACAGGTTCTTTTAAAAGAAAATGAATATCTTTGGAAGGTAATTGCAATGCTTTAGAAAGAACCAGCTGTGTACTCCGCTTAAAAGCTATCTGCGTTATTGGTTTTTTACAGGAGGGTTGGGTTTTTATTAAAATTTATGGAAATATCAATGCGTAAATATTTGTTCAGCATATTCACAGCGTTATCATAATGTACTAGAAATCATTATTCCAAAAATACCTATGTATAAAAGTCACGTGGTTACCCCTCTGCGGGCCAACTGTCATCGTTTAAGCAGCACGTATTAAGAACTTCTTAGCGTCGAAGTTTGAATTTATGGTATATGAATGGAACGTCAAATTCAAATTCGAACTCCAAATATCTTTATTTGATTAGACTATTAACAAAGTACTTTCAAATCAGGAGGAGTTTTAAGGATTATACATGCTACCGCCAGGTTTGGAAGGTTGTTTTTATTGAGAAGAACCTGGTACCAATTTTGAGTACTACAATATCCATATCAAAAATATATAAATAGAAGCCCATGGACACAGGTCCAGAGCACAAAAGGCGTTAAAAAAATATAGAAGCAAAAAGAAGGTACTACGTATAATTGTATAGCTTGAGATGACCAGCCTCCACAAGCAGCACCTGTTCACAAGTATGACGAGAATGCCAGCCATCGTCCTCTTACTAACAAACCCACGACCTTATACTAGCCTGCAGTTGGACCATTCATTTACCTATGCCCCTACGGGTGACCCCCTACCTAGTGTGACTGATTTTTTACTTCCCTTGTTAAGGAGGTGTACTTCAATTGAAATGAATTGCTAAATTATAATCTTAACCTTAAATCTAGAGGAGACCTACACTATATTATATTGAAAAAAGTATCTTAATTCGATTAGACTTTCTACAAAGTACTTTCACATCGTCAGAATGAAATAATTATACAGGATTATACACGCTACCGCCAGGTTCGGAAGGTTGCTTTTACTGAGAAGAACCTTGCTAGAAACTCAGTAATTACTCTTTTCAAAAATATTATACAATTTAAAGAATACAAAATAAATAATTTAAGAAACGTAAGTTCATGGACAATGTTCCAATGCACAAATGTCGATAAAAATTAACATAACTAAAAATCTAGTACATCTTCTTATAACTAAATGCGTAGCTTGAGATGACCAGCCCCCACAAGCAGCACCTGTTCACAAGTATGACGTGAATGCCAGCCATTGACCTCCTCAACCATCATAGAGGGAAGTGGACAACCCGTCATCCATCATATGTATGTTAAGATATATATATAGAAAGATTATACAATCTTTCATTGTATAATCATATTTTTGTTGTTTTTGCTTAAGGTTATTAATATGATGAATTCTTATCACACTAATTAATTCTATTACCTTTATTTGAATGACTTACAATGATTGTGCCACTGTCTGTTTTGGTGTTTATCAGCCTAGTATTTCGGTCACGAGTACTTTATATTCCGTCTGTCTCTGAGGACAATGGACGCCAATTAGTGGTTTGTAGCACCCACTGTGATTTGCATTACGTTCAGATAGAAACAGGTCGAGGCTTAAATATAGACGTGTACGATTAACATGCTGCTTCGTGGCACAGTTGCTATATCATTCGATCAGCGAAGCTCAGCAACCTCTACCGAAGCCAGAAGTTGGGTGACCACCTGAGTTCTCTGCGTGCTTCGAAAAGCACGTTGAGCCGTCGGTCCTGGTTGCAAATTTAACATCTTTAGTAATCGTTACAGGTCAGTCGGAGGCCTAAGATAAACAGGTTTAACTGAGATTACAGATGATAATTGCTTTGTGTAAAAATCAGCCGCATCGGGTTGAATCAAGTGCTGATTCCAACAATGTATGGGATAAAGCCAGGACGAAGATGATGAAGAGATGATTTGCAGAAATTTCTCGGTTATTTAACTAAGAAGGTAATAAATGTATTAATTTGCAATAAGCATACAGTTAGCCTGATGGTGACGAGCTACTGCAGCCTACCAAAGTCGACAATTATTTTTTCAAGAACAATTCCTGATAACAGAAAATCCACACTTATATTTACCCCAAGCATGTTATTGTGTAGCAATTGTTCAGATCGACGTGGTATTTTTATGATTGTATTGTTATTGGTATCAAACCCAAAAATCTTTGATAAATCAAAATTAGTATTCCATCAAAGCGTCAGGGAACATCAAAATGCAAAGCCTAGCCAACAATAGCTGTCCGTTCAATTTAGTTAAAGCAAAACAGGCCAAGACGATCTTGTCAGGATTAATTACAATTGTAAATGATAAGACCTCCGATCCTCCAGTTAACTTCGAATCAAAATGTTTACTGAAAACAATCCTTTTGAAGATTAACTCGAAATTGAAACGCAGCTGGAATATTTATAAGGGTTAATATTTATAAGAAAATTTCACAAGACCCTTCGTTTGACTTAATGCTATATCGGGAAGAAAATTATCTTTGAGATTTTTGTCGGAGAATGTTTGGATACTTTGTTTATTGTTCTCAAGTATACCCTCGGCGATGTTTGGGTTCAACGATTTGCGAAATTGCTTTCAGTACCTTAACTCTGAAATTATACTACTTATTGATTTCTCTCTCTGCTCCATAAATTTTGCTTGGAGAAAAATTCAGCACGTTATTAAGTATGTATATATTTATTATGTACGAGCTGTGCTGGTTTCACCAGTATATATCTAATTCCAAGGAGTGGCTTTATTTCGAGGAGCCTTAATTGTTTTTAAATAAAAGAAGTCGAAGTAACTCTCTGTACATCACATCACCTACTGCCAGTGATAATCCTGTTAAAATCGGTCCAGCCGTGTCAGAGATTAGTCGGAACAAGCAGATAGACAGAGAAACATTTTATATATATAGCTGTGCCCGGCAAACGTTGTATTGCCATATATTTTTTTGGGGTGATCACTCTTATCATTTAGGGGTATGAAAAATAGATGTTGGCCGATTCTCAGACCCACCCGATCTGCACAGAAAATTTCATACAAATCCGTCCAGTCGTTTCGGAGGAGTATTGTAACTAACATTGTGACATGGAAATTTTATATATTAAATTTTATATGTGCACATGATTTTTTGTAAAACGGTCAAATTGGAATAACAAACAGACATTAAAATGTTACTTATCCGTATTGACTTATATTGACCTAGCTAGCTTTACTGGCCACAGTACTGCGTAAGTAAGAATGCGGCAGTAAGATTTCGCATACAAACTCTCATACCCCTTCCGCAACGCGATTCCACGGAAATAAAAAAAAAGCTTTCATGAGTTAATCTTACAGAAATGTACTGTAATTCTTAAGAACGCCACTTTGTTGGTTTGGAAAGGATCTTTATCCCAAATTCCAAATTAATGCTTCCACGGTAAGAGGCCATATTGCAAAAATCTCGTTAGCAGAAAACAATGAAACGCATAAAAACGTTTGCAAAATCTTTAACCTAATAGTTTTCGGTCACGCGAAGGTTTCTAATGAAGTTTTGATATAGAAGCATCCTAAAGGTTGATGACTACTTAGCGATATGAAAAACTAAGAGCGCCGACGTTAGACATGATTCTAGTTACTGTTAATTCATTCAAACCCTTTCCCTATTATTACTAACATCGCCTAAGATAATCCTTGGTTTAAAATTTGTTTCATCTCCTTTTATGATTCGAATTTCAAACTATGTCGGTTTTATTCCGAGTTTGGTCTAGTCTTGAGTTAAACAATGTTTTGTAATAAAGGTATAAAAATCGGTACTCGCAGTAAAATTGATACTGTAATATCTGGTTATATCATTATTATGATACTTGCGGACGTCACGCGGTTTCACCCGCGTAGTATTTTATCCCCGTTCCCGTGGGAGTACGGGGATAAATATAGTCTATATTAATTAATCAGTGATAATGTGTCATTCAAAAGGCGAAATAATTTTTGGGGGTGATATAGATTGGGGGTAATTCCACCGATTGTAATGAAAACTAAAGTGTCCCAATTTTATCCAAAATCATTATAGCACTCGATAACATTTAAGCATTGACATTTTACAGTTTTACATCGCGTGAAGCAATATAGACAGACAGATCCAGACTCTTAAAATTACTTCTATGCATTTACTGTAACGGCAACTCTACATATTATGTTAAGATATCAAACTCAGATACCTTACTGGAATTACCTCCAAGCCTTGCACGAATCCTTCGCACTCCCCCGCCAGTACATACTTCATCGCACATTTGCGCTGGTACCCATTCGCCGGCCAAATTGGATGGCCTACCGTTTTTAGGTAATTGGAATTTGGCCCTCTGCTTTTGTAGATTAATATCAAATGCGCCGTGGGCACCATAAATGTGTAATCTTTTAAAATTCCCAAACAAGCCAAATAATTAAACAAGGGAAGAGTTTCTTACCAGGTTGGTAGACTATTGGATATCTTATTCCAAATTCAGCAGACAGACACTGCCGTGGCATAACTAAAATGCCGTTATCTGACATCTGGTACATTTTTGATGAAGAAAAAAGAACTATCGATCTGTGTTTCCGAATTTTCAATACCTTGAATAGTTTTGGAAATAATCCAAGTAATTAAGTCACATCGGCTTAATTTTTTTCTGCAGTTTTTGCATGTTATTCAATGTGTAGTGGTAACACACCTCTTTACTAAAATGTTTTTTTATATATAAAGATTGTCAAAAGGGGGTTCTGACAAAAGCTGTCAGAAGCACTTATGGAAAAAATAGATTCTTACGTTTTATGTATATAGTATTTTAATTAAAATAGGATTAAATTACCACGCCGTATTTAACTACTACAAATGCAACGGTTTTGGTAGATAATGGCATTGTAGATATACTACGGCAGGACAGCAATATACACATTTTCATATTAATAGTGTAGGCAAACAACAATTATTTCAAGTCCACAAGTGTATGACAAATGAGGCCTGGGAGCCAGGATCAGTCGGAACAGACCTTGGTTGGTTGAGTGAAACACCGTAACTTGGGCAATCCTGGTATTTATTGTTTCCACAACTGTTTTAACTTGTTCTCTTGACGACAACTTGAAGACCACACCTACGTCAGGAAATGTGTGTGCTATATACGTTATGAAAGGAGACTTTCGACAGCGCGATCTAAAGGGATATAACGCCATCTTGTGTGAAATAGTTACACTAACTTGGCGAAGGGTATTCTACGTTTAACAACAAGTTTTAAGATTCGAAATTTTTCAACTACATCCCACATCACGTTATATTTTTGTTCGTTATTTCTCAGCGGACGTGGCGTCTGAAATAAGTTTGCACAACTCTCGAGACGATTCAATATTTGCGTTCTAACATCCAGATGTTAGTTAACGTTGCATTGTGACGTCATTTCAGTCTAAAGTTATGGTTTTTATACTTTAAAGCATAACTGTATGCATACATGCTCACGCCTATATTCTACGAAGAGGTAGGTAGGCAGAGGTGTTGTAATAACAACACCCACTTTCCACCGAAGATGTTTACGTGCTAACGTGACAGATAGTGAGTCTATCGCCAACTCAGGCACTATACATACGCTTTTGAATTACTTCTCAGACATATGCAGGTTTCTTCACGATGAATTCCTAAACCGTAAAGCACGTGGTGTGAAATCACTGCACATAAGATTTTTTTAGAAAAACCAATTGGCACTGACCCTTCGGCGAATCTTCTGGGATGGTGTGATCATATTTATTATGTATCCTCTAGTTTCAAGAAGTAAAGCTTTTACTGTAATGGAATCAAAATATAACAGGTAATCTAAGTGTCCTAATTTTACCAGATCCTGAGCTCTAGTTCAAAAATGAGCTCTGTGTTAAGTTGCAAGGAAGTGTAGGCGTCATTTACTGCAATACATACATAGAGGACGTTAAATGCGTTATTTTAGCTCAGACTCTACCGCAAATACCGACATTAACAGCGCCACGTATGTTTGTTCTCGACTGGAGACATTAGTAACAATATTTGCGGTTATTTGAGCAGGAGACGTCGTTTATGCGTGGGCTTACTCCATTTTGTTATTTTTGCCTTATTGTTATTTGCTGTGGTGAAATTGTAATGTTCATAACCTAGATGCGAATGTTTGTCAGCTTGTTGAGATCTAACGTAAGTAGTTTGTTGTGTAATGTTAGTGCAAACATGATGGAATCTTTGGTTGCCTATAACGTGTATAAGGCTCTGTTGTGGCGTAAGAGATATCTAGACATGCCTAGATTTGCATTTATTGTATGTACCTTACAATACTACATAAAAGGAAATCATGTGTTGTATAACTTATATATTTTTTTAACTTTATACTGAAGGTAATTAGGTATGTGGTTCCAATAGCCTGTATCCTCAAATTTTTATCGTATTGTATAATTCATAATCCTTCAATTTAGAACTACTAGTTCGACTAGATTTACAAATTTTATACCTTAAACATCATTTTGAGGAAACCTTTTAGGAGTACCTATGAGAATAGATCCTACATCATCCCGCGGTTATACCCGCGTAGAACAAATTTTATGGTTTGCATTATTTCGCGGAACCTATGTTTCTTTAAATAAAAGTTTATTTGGAATTACAAACAGACACATAAAGTGTATTTATCAGCATAGATAAGCTCAGTAACAGAGACCATTGGGACGTGAAAATGCATCGCTAGAGCACGATGCCTCAAAATCTCTCTGTGGTCGGCAGCTTCATAACTGTTTTCAAGTATAGGTTTGGACTAGTTCGAACATCATTAAAAAAGACCGTTCCTTCCATTTCAGCTGCTTGAGGTGATACATGACTCCATAAACATTAGTTCCATCATGATGTTAGTTAGCCCACTATGTGGAAAAAGTGACTTATTGAGCAAAATAATAAAGAAACATTATACTGACAAATAAAACTACTCAATTGTTAAACCTCAAAGGCGACGTATCATAATGTAATATTCATTGTGAAAGTGGCTCCATCGATCCTTCTGTTTGAAGGCTTGATTGCAGTCCGTGTCTGTCGATTGTACTTGTGGCTTTACTGTTTATTTATTTAACAATATTGAGTCTTATTGACAGGAGCAGTAGGTATGATGTCGGATTATTTATTTCATTTAAGTCTCTTTCTGTGTATTGATTGAGTAGCCTCTGCAAGCTCATCCCCGTAGAGTAATTGAATGAAATCCTACATAATAATTGTAACATGAAAGAAGAGCCGTGGTGGCCTTGTGGTTTGAGCAGTCGCCTTCTACGCAACTGAAGCAAGTTCGAAAGTGCCGTTGAAATTTTCTAAAAAAGTAAAAACTGTAGTGATTTCACGCCTCGTGCTTTACGGTAAATTAAAACATCGGAAACGTGCATATGTCTGAGAATTAATTCAAAGACGTATGTATAGTCCTTGAGATGGGGATAGACTCACCATCAGTCACGTTGGCACTTCATCATATTCGGTAAAAAGTGGATATTTTTATGATAACACCTTCGGGGAATACAGCCGAATAGTTTCGGAAATTACTAAACACATCAAATCTAAATATATATAACTCAAAGGTGACTGACTGACTGACATAGTGATCTATCAACGTACAGCCCAAATCACTGGACGGATCGGGCTGAAATTTGGCATGCGGGTAGATGTTATGACGTAGGCATTAGCTAAAAAAGGATTTTGATTAATTCTACCCCCAAAGGGATAAAATAGGGGATGAAAGTTTGTTAATTTTAAACCGATATAATATATAAAATTAAATCTACGCGGGTAAGACCGCGGGGAGACACGCTAGTTAAACACATTATTAATAAACAAATATTACCTTTTTATAACCAAATAAAGTTTACAAAAAAATTGGAAAGTGCCTCGAATTTTTTTTCATGAATTAACAAATTAGATTCATTGAGCATATGAAAAGTTTGTGATCTCCAATTTAAACACAATATTTAGAACGTTCTGGCCACGCGTTACTTTTCGAACCCATCAATTATAAACACACATCTAACTAAAACATCCTTTTAAAAACCAACGTTATATATTGACATTCCTAAAACTCTAATTGACAAAACTCCCTGAAACCTGTTTTGAGACAATTATCACGAACGCCCTTTGTTTAAAGTTCATAAGTCAACAACGCATCCAGTACTTCAAACAAAGATCTAACTACATAGTATCAAATGGGGAAACCAATATGAGGGGCAATTGAAAGGTCCATGCTGTATAGCTTTTTAGGGTTCTGTACATCGAAACGAAAAACGGAACCTATATAGGGTCACTTGTCCATATGTCTGTCAAGACAATTTTCTCAGGAACGCGTGGAAGTGTCAAGATGGAATTCATATCTGATACTCAGGTCTACTGCCCCTTGGAGCTGTGAAAAATCAGTCTTCTAACCCAAATCAATTTACGACAGTCACAAGGAAATCAAAACAGAAATTATTAACTCAGAATTATAAAATATTAGTACGAAGCAACGTCTTTATTAACAATGGAGGAAAGAGCCATGGTGGCCTTGAGACTTGAGCTGTCGCCTGCTGCGCAAGCTACGCCAGTTCGAATCCCTAGCCTAGACCAAAAAAAAATTTATGTGCAGTGATTTCACACCACGTGCTTTACGGGGACGGAAAACATCGTCAACCTACATATGTCTGAGAAGTAATTCAAAGACATAATTATGTGCAGTGCTTGAGACGGACTATACGGACATAGACTCACCATCTGCCACTTTTCAAAGTGGGTGTTGTTGTTACAACACCTCTGCAACCCCTTCGGGAACCCTTCAGGGATGGCGTGAGCATTAAAAACAAGTAAGTGGTCTCAGAGCTATAGGCGGGTCTATAGCTCTGAGACCACTATTACTTGTTTTTTTGCACCTCAATGAGACTACGGGTTACAAGTTTTGACAAACTTTCATCCCCTATTTTATCCCTTGGGGGTGGAATTAATCAAAATCCTTTCTTGCAGATGGCTACATTTTAAAATCTACCATCATCATCATAAATTTAAGAGTAATAACTCTTGTCGGTGTAACCGATGTATTTCTTTCCACTTGTCTCTGTCCAGTGCCATCTCTTTGACCTCCTTATACGTCATGACAGACACCTTTTCCTTAACTTGTCTCATATATGTTAGCCGTGGCCTTCCTCTCCCTCTCTTCCCTTCTACCTTTCCTTCTATTATGTTTTTAAAGAAGGTGTCATGTCGCACAAGGTGCCCAATCATCTTTCCCCTTCGATTTTGGATTGTTCTCCAAAGTATTCTGTTTTCCTTCACAATGTTGAGTACATTTTCATTTGTTACTCTTTCTGTCCACTTTATTTTCTCCATCCTCCTCCAGCACCACATCTCAAACGCTTCTAATATCTCTCTATCCCTTTTTGTCATTGTCCATGTTTCACACCCGTATAGTGCTATGCTCCAAATATATGTTTGTAACATCTACCAGCATGCCACATTTCAGCTTGATCCGTCCAGTGGTTTGAACTATGCGTTGATAGATCACTTTGTCAGTCAGTCAGTCACATTTGAGTTATATATATTTAGATACAAATGTATTCTATTTTAGATCGTAAGAAAAATTGTGTGATAAGAGACAGTTGCAAGTTGAAGAATGATGTGGTGACCAGAATTTAAAAAAGTATGTTGAGATGGTTTGGACATATCGAAAGGATGAGTGAAAGGCGATTAACGAAACAAATTTATAGAGCGAATGTGACCGGAAGTGGCGGTAGAGCAAATTTATAATAAAATTTTTTAATAAAAGAGAGAACAAATTTATAGGGCGTCCAAGGAAGAACTACTATGACCAAATTAATAGTATTTTTCAGAAAGGTCATATTCGGAGCACTCGTAACCGAAGAAAGTGTATGAAGAGATGCATGAATGTGGATGAAGCGAAAGAAGTATGTAAGGATCGTAGCATGTGGCAAACAGTGGTCTCTTCCTACCCCCATGGGATACAGGCGTGAGCATATGTATGTATGTATGTATGTATGTATTCCATTCAATTCTATTGACAAAACGATCGCAAGAAACTCCATTGATATTTGAGTGGGTCAGTTACGATTCTCCGTATAAACCTTATGTTTAATAGAAACGGCTTGACTTCTACTTGACTATGTACATGTAAATTGTAAGGTACTGCATAAGAAGCTGTTTTTACAATGCACTTAGAAATGTTCCATTGAATATTAACTTGCAATGTTTTGTGATAAGTATGATTATATTCCCTTCCGTACCGGCGTGGTGCTAACATTATTATAGTCATCTGTATTCTATATAGACAAATACAATTAAAGTGTCCGTTTGTATCAAATTTACAGTTTTTCGCTTCGTGCTTATCTTATATGTTTAAACGAGCAATTCTTGTATATATATAATCAGAATCTCGGAAACGGCTCCAACGATTTTCATGGAATTTTGCAAGTACCCCCTACTACCCCTTCAAGGGCCAAAAATTGATCTAGTTAGGTTTAATTCGTGGAAAAAATCGTTTTTAAAAATATTTCAATTTTCAATTTCAATTTCAATTTATTGCTTTAAAACATATTCTTAATTTAGCACTTACAGGTAGTGAGCGGTAACGCTATAAATTAACAATATGTACCCTGTTGGGCACAGCAATTTTTTGAGAGAGGGCTTAAATTAGGTATGTTATATTTACATTTTATATTATTCTATTATATGGCTACTTCTTATATGTACCTATATTATTATATATTTAATTATATAATTTCTGTTTTATTTATTCTTACCATACTAATAAATTCTATTACCTATTTAATATTTTGTATTAGAGATCATAATTAATAACAATGAATGTACTTATATTTGAGATTTGAGATCCATCACCATATGTACCATATAAATCTACATAATATATACTACAAACATAAAAGGTATATTTATAAATCTATTATTAAATTATATTAAAACTTATCATTTAAGAATTCTTGTATACTGTAATAGCATTTGTTAATCAGCAAGATCTTTATTAGTTTTATATATTTATTGAAATTTTGTTCTTTTCTTATCTCTTCTGGCAGTTTGTTAAATATACTAATTGACATGACAAGTGGGCTATTTGAATGTAGCTTTAGACGAGAGGTAGGCTTTATTAACTTATGTGTACGCCTGAGGGAGTATTTTGTTGGGATATCTTCACATTTAGTATAAAGCTTTGGGTATTTTTTAATAAATTTACAAATCTCTAGTATATATATATATATATAATATTATACACTAACGGACGTCACGCGGTTTCACCCGCGTAGTTCCCGTTCCCGTGAGAATACGGTGATAAAATATAACCTATGTTACTCGCTGATGATGTAGCTATCCATTGCTGAAATATTTTTTCAAATTGGCTATGTAGTTTCGGAGCCTATTCAATGTAAACAAACAATTAAATATTTACTCTTTATAATATTAGTGTAGATAAAATTAACAACGCGGGTAAAATCGCGGGCCATAGCTAGTGATTAATATCACACCTACTGACAATTTGAAAGTACCTTGACATATAGCGTTTATATGGAATTTTACAGAATTAAAACGCAAATATTTTACATATAGCCTTAAATATTTTAAGCCAAATTTTAAAAGTTAGGTTAATATTAAATTGAACAAAATAAATTATTTATTAATAACCTATTAAGTATGTAAAATTCCAACTTACGACCTATAAAACATACCTGTAAGAAAGCCAGTGTGGTTACTCAACGCTAGGCAGTCATCAGTATTAAAATCTGAACTTAAAGCAATGATTCTGATCTTTACAACTCAATCTACACATTTGGTTTGGTTTAAGTTACTAACTTATTACTTCAGCCTTATTTCCAGTTTTATGAGGAGGTGCGATGATACCTATTGGTGTAACAACACCCAAATGTATAACTAGTATAATGGAAGCTATATAGTGACAAAACGATAGTGCAGATACTGAGTTTATATAAGCTTCTATTTTAAATTTTTAATCGAGTTATGATTTGAGAAACATACAAATTGGTTTTTGGTATGAACTAATTAAATATTATGTATACGTGTATCATATCATACAGCTTTAGATTATTAAATATATGTTTGAAGAGTAGCCGCGGTGGCCTTGGGGTTTGGGCAGCCTGCGCAAAGCGACGCAAGTTCGAATTCCAGCGGGGCCTGTATCAATAAGTTTTACTAGAAACTTATGTACAGTGACTTCCCACCAAGTGTTTTACGGTGAAGGAAACATCGTGAGGAAACCTGCATATTTCTGAGAAGTAATTCAATGACGTATGTAAAGTGTCTGAGACGGCGATTGACTCACCATCTGTCACGTTGGCACTTAATCATCTTTGGTGAAAGGGGGTGTTGTGATTACAACACCTCTGCCTACCCTTTCGGGGAATACATGCGTGAGCATATCGCACCCTCGTAGCAATGGGGTCTCAAATCAATAATATTTTGTTTGAAATCGTAATCAAAGATCGGCTTATTATAAGGTTTAAGCATTGTCGATAAGTGCAAAACAAAAATCATTTTTTAGTATTTTTAAAGCTACATGTAGAAAAACATTTTGAGTTCATTCTTATGATCTTAACATTATTAAGTATTTTCGCAAATTTTTCAGTTGAGCTCCTATCGTTCTGAGGGTGCGATATGTATGTATATATTTTTCAGTGTTCAATTTTACAGCGACACTCGGAACCGGCAGTAGCGTTTATAATCATGACATGCTAATGTTTTGAAAGAAAGTGCTCTGTTAAAGTATGGACTTAATTTGATGTTTACTTCACCTTTATTTAAATCGGTTTCAGTGTATTTTTTATTTATGTTTATACTTTCATATACAATTAGTGAACGAACAGACACTTCCTTCAATCTTATTTATCTGTATATATAGTTCTGGTCTCCCCGCTTTATCCTGCACCTCAGTCCACAACAACTAGATCATTAAGACCGCCCACAAACAACGCGCGAGCCTGCAAAATGTCTTATTTAACGTAACAAGACCCCTTTTATTGACTCGCCTTTTGCTCTGTTTGTGCGTGGGCAGCCTCTCGCCTTCTTTGTCGTATCGAGAAGTAACCATAGATTAAGTATATGATACAAGATTACGATTGGACATGTGAGTGTTTGTTTCCGTTGTGATACTTTCTTTAAATATAGTAATTGTAGTTACTTTAGAAATAAGTGCCTAATCTAGCATCAAAGTCGGTGTCAAACACCAACTTAAAAAGTAAGGGGTGCTTTACGTTATATGTCGAAAAGTTCATTTATACTCATGTGGTGGCCTTGAGGTTTGAGCAATCGCCTGCTACGGGGCCTGTACCAATGAGTTTTCTAAAAAACTTATGTACAGTGATTTCACACCACGTGCTTTACGGTGAAGGAAAACATCGTGAGAAAACCTGCATATTTCTGAGAAGTAATTCAATGACGTATGTAAAGTGTCTGAGACGGCGATGGACTCACCATCTGTCACGTTGGCCCTTAATCATCTTTGGTGAAAATGGGTGTTGTGATTACAACACCTCTGCCTACCCCTTCGGGGAATACAGGCGTGAGCGAGAGTATGTATGTAAGTTCAGTCCACCACAACAGCTATTTGCGACTAGAAATGTCCAACCGTGGAACACCGTCTTTTGATTTTTGACTCCATTATCAGACCCATTAGATAGTAGTGTGGGATTAAAGTAGAAATTGCCATGAATGTTTCTTCTTTACTTCTTCAGTAACTCAAATAAACACCTCTTAAAATAATAAAATAATCGTCATTCGTCGTCTGTCTTTCACGTCATCCACCATTGTTCTGTCATCCTTAACGTCCTCTCATTTCAATACCACAGTAGTACTTGAAAATATTACATGCAATAATTAACAAACGCACTAGCCGTCACTGTCACTTTCAAAGGTTCTCCTCGATTTCTCATAGAATTGGACCAAATTAAAAATAATCACCTGAATCGATTCACTCAATCGAAAGTTCTGAGGTCGAAATGATAACCTCCTCAGAGAATACAGGCGAATGAGACCACTAGCTAACTGGAACCGCGTTCCCTATTTTTAAACACTGTTAAAAATCAGGCAATCCGTGATTGTATTCACCAATGTTTACAATCGTTAGTGTAAGGGTATTTTATTAATGTAAAGCCGAAACGAACCGCTATCAATGTATGTAAAAAACAGTACAGTAAAAACAGTGAAACTTATCGCCATGCAAATTAATGCGCTCTTTTAAGTGAGCCGATAAGCAGGACCGCTTTAGTGCAAGTTGAAAGATAATTGCGTGTTATAAAAATCATTTTTCAAATTCGGAGCCATCGTAACCGAAGAAAGCGTATAAAGAGATGCATTATGAAGTGAAGAAGTATGTAAGGATCGTAGCATGTGGTAAACGGTCTCTGCCTACCCCCATGGGATACAGGCGTGAGCATATATATGTCTGTAAAAATCATTTTAAATATGATGAATGAGTCTGTCTGATTGTAAGTGAAAATAAATATTCTTAAAATCCTATGCAAATGAAATATAAATAGAAAAAAAATACTCTTATACGTCTTACGAATATTAAAGGTTAAATAGTCAGCATGTTATGGTACCTAATTATATTGGAAAGGCGAAATAAGTAAAAAATTTTCACCACATCAAATTTCATCAAAATCCTTCCAATCATTTTTCTCTTGGCACATAGAAAATAAAATGAAAACTATAAAATGACCATTAAAACATCGATAAATAAATCTTCGTATATATTATTTAGTTTTTATTCTCTAAATGTGGTACTGAACCCCGATTATAAATAGTTCACAAAAATGGATGCTTGCAAAATTTTTACGAAAAAAAAATGAAAATGAATCATCTACACTAATATTATAAAGAGGATAACTTTGTTTGTTTCGTAATGAATAGGCTCAACAACTACTGGACCGATTTCAAAAATTCTTTCACCATTGGATAGCTACATTATCTGCGAGTAACATAGGCTTTATTTTATCCCCGTACTTTCACGAGAACGAGAACTACGCGGTAAAAACTGCGTGAGGTCCGCTAGTTAGAAATAATTTGTCGCTAACTCTTGTAACTTAAACTGTGTTAATGCGATTTGTACAATATTTAAAAGCGGCACTTAGTGCCATTGCAACACCCACATTTATCGCATTAACTCACTGTTTAAAACTATGCCTTGTTATGTATAGCAACACTATTCAAAATCGTTTTTAAATAAGGTTGGTAGAGTTTTAGAAATGGGAACCTTGTCCATCTAGACAGATTTACAAGTTACTTTTAATACCTAGTTCATCATGTCCCTGGCCCTACCCTATACATTGTTGGGCTCGGCACTTGATTCAACCCGATGTGGCTGATCACCTGATTTTATACGAAGCGACTGCCATCTGACCTTCGCAACCCCTTTGATTTACGAAAATCTGGGTTAAATCGGTTGTCAGACTATTTTAGACCTCCGACTGAACTGTAACCTTTGCCAAAGATGATAAATAGGCAACCGGGAGCGATGGCTTAACGTGCTCTCCGAGACACGGAGGAAACTTGGCCGTTCTTCCATCCAATTACTGGCTAGGTTAACGGTGCCACGGTTAGTTGCCACGAGGTCCTCCTTAGACCTCTGTGGCCCTCCTAGGTATTTTTAATACATAGATGTCTATAATATCCATAGAAGTCGATAATTTTGATTCAATACCCAAACGCTGGTTTCAAAATTTTGATTAAATTCAGAAGGTGTTCGTTAGATACAAGTTTCAAACATAAGATATATTTTCTTAACCCTATGGATTATGGTGATGATGCTGAAACATTGGCAATTAGTATTAAGGCTCTATTTGAAAACAATATGACATATATTTCAGCGTTATCAATAAGATATTTTATAACGAAAATAACAACCCAATTTCCAGGCAGAAAGATTCGCTAGTAAATGAAATAATCCCTTAAATGTAAATGCTTAATAATTTAACATACACTAAATCAAACAGTACAAGAAACTCGTTACAAGAACATTGATTAAAAATCTTAACACGACCACTAGTTCTGCAAAATAAATACAAATAGAAGGCTATCCCCCATGTATTGGCGATTCATAAATAACACGACCAAGGAAGCTGACTATATGTTACAACTTTTTTGTTCTAGTGCTCCCCGTAATGGATTTGTCAAGGAATACATTTATCTTTGCGATTTGCATGCGGTATAATTACTTGAACAACATCATTGCTATCCGACGTGCTTGGATGTTTGACGTTAATTGAATTCTTGTAAACTTACATGTATTTCTGATTATGTTCTTAACTTAGTCTCTCAGTAATTGAATGAATGAAACCGCCTTCAATAAGAGAAAAATAAAATTATCTATACAGATAAACAAAATGGAAGCGTCTGTTCGTAATTCCAAATGAACAGCTTTCATTAAATGCATTTGAAAGTATAAGGCACATACATATTTTTTCTCCTATTTTGACGGGACTTTCAGTGACAGATAGATGATGTTACAAGGAGTAATTGAGTGAAAAAAAGCCACTCATTAAATGAAGTCCACGCATATTGTAGTATAACTATGTATATTGATGATAGCCAAGCATGGCAATGAGTTTATCACAATTCCATTGAATTGTACTAAAACAACCCTATATATAAAGAAGGGACATATGAAACAAATGGCAGGGAGTTTGTTTCCCCGTTTCTTCTCCTGACAGACTTACATTTGTAAACGGTAGTAAATTAACCTAAGTTATCGTAAGACAAATGATTTTCAATAAGTGTTTCATGTGTCACTTATGTTGGATAAAACTTTTTGATTTGATTTGCAGGTGAAACCGTTGCCGTGGAGCCGTGGTGGCCTTGAGGTTTGAGCAGTCGCCTGCTACTCAAGCGACGCAAGTTCGAATCCCAGCGGGGCCTGTACCAATGAGGTTTTCTAAAAAAATCTTATGTACAGTGATTTCATACCACGTGCTTTACGGTGAAGGAAAACATCGTGAGGAAACCTGCATATTTCTGAGAAGTATTTCAATGACGTATGTAAGGTGTCTGAGACGGCGATGGACTCACCATCTACCACGTTGGCACTAAATCATCTTTGTTGAAAAGTGGGTGTTGTGATTGCAACACCTCTGTCTACCCCTTCGGGGAATACAGGCGTGAGCATATGTATGTGAAACCGTTAGGCACAGCTAGTGTGAAACAAATTACTTAATTAAACTGTGTAGTTTGTGTTCGATACAGATTTTGATGCTACATTTTGGCATTATCTTCAAAGATTGACGTCTCTGGTGACCGTCTAGCTGGTTCTTACCTCGGTCAGAGGATTAGTTTATCAATCCAGCGAAGTAACGCAGCCAGCTTACTGGCCACCATTCCCGCAGACACTAATTTATATTCTGTATAATTTTCCTTTTTCTCGTAGTTGTACTGTACTAGATTTAAGTAAATAATAATGTATTAAAGAATGACAATAAATAAATAAATAGGTTTTTTCTTGTGAAAAATAAAAAATCTCTGGTTAGTCAAAGGTCCAGTAATTTGTTTCGTATCATTTTATAGATCGAAGGTGGTTTGCTCAGAGGGATTCTTAACGTCACAAACTATCTTAGTGTGATGTTCTCATCAATTGATTTTTTTTTTCTCTCCTACCGAATTTCGGCTACGGCGGCTAATCACAACGAGGATCAGCCATGTACGCAGGAGATATTATAGTGCACAAGTGTGTGCGCAAACACAGGTGCACTCTTTATTCACTCACTCTCAAAGTCCGATGGGAGGCAATCCGACACGACCGGAGGGAGATCAGGCGTAGGACCAACGGCTTAACGTGCTTTCCGAGGCACGGGGGTGGAAACACCGCCAACTTCCAAACTCCGGACATTTTTATTGTGAATTTCTTGACAGAAAAACCTTTTTGACCCGACCCGGGAATCGAACCCGGGACCTCGTGATCGGCAGGCGAACGTACTAACCATTAGACCAACGAGGCAGTTGATTCTCATCAATAGAACATGAATCAAGTCCGAACATCAGATTATTGGTGCTAGCATCATTTAGATATAAATAGAACTACTAAGCTTTTACTTTGTGTTCATTTTTATCGACATATTTTGTGCTTTGTAACTGTACGTCTGTCCATGTTCTTCCATTTCTTAAGTGATTTATTTTAATTGGTATTTTTACATTGTATAATATTTTTGAAAAGAATAATTACTGATTTTCTTGCAGGTTCTTCTCAGTAAAAGCAACCTTCCGAACTTGGCGGTAGCATGTATAATCCTGTATAATTATGTCATTCTGACGATTTGAAAGTACTTTGTTTAAAGTCTAATCGAATAAAGATATTTTTGACTAGACAGTAGATACCTGTATCACTTAAAATAACGATAGGTTCAAACAAATTAAAATAATTTCATGTTAACTGACCATTGTACAGCAATGCCGAGAATATTACAAATAATTCAGTTATGTTTATTACTACTACTGGTTCTCATTTCCCCTAGTCCTACTTTTGCGAAACAATCGATAAATATGAATAACATTATCTGAATTTATCAAATAATAGTTATTTATGATCACAACTACAATATAGGCGATAAAGCATAGTGCAAACCTAAACGACTTAAAAAAAAGAGTTAGACCTCTGTATTACAAATTAGACCTGGGAGCCAAGATAAACGGGAGCAGACCTTGTTTGGTTTGAATGAAACACTATTGATTTGACTAGTTGACCTCTTGACCATACATTGACATAGCCATCGAAATATATACGTAACTAAAAGAGAATCTCAACATCGAGATGTAGAGAGAGAGCGCCATCTAGTGAGAAGATGGCTAACTACTTACATATAAATTACTTTAAGCAGACTCGATTACATGACATAGTACTAATGCGGTGAAAAAATATTTTTATATTGACGCCGTAACAAAAATGTTTTTAAAAGGGGGTGACAGAGGTCTTATATTTTTTTTGCCAGATGATAGATTGTGAGTCAATCGATGTCTCAGGCACTATATATACGTCTATAAAATTTCTTTTCAGACATAATATGCGTGTTTTCTGACCGGAAGCTGTGATTTCACACTTTCGTTAGCAGGTGCCGTCACGAGTTTTGCGCGCTGGCCTTTGATACGCAGGGACCAAATACCTGCGTAGTTATCTAGACTATTGACACTGAACTCTCGATAATTTTGATGGCTCCTGTGGGCTGGAACTTATATTAGTGTTTTTAAATATTATTAGTATGTTGATTCACCTTCATATTTCAGCCACCACAAACGCTTCGGTGTGCTCATATCTTTATTAAAGCAAACAGTAAGTTTATCACTGGCTAATAATAAATGAAAACATACTTTACTTTGATTTAGCACTGATTGCGAATACCTGATAATGTTCGTTTGGTTATTGACTTAGGCATTCGGAATTATATTTATTTATATTTAAGCTATGATACAGAAGTTATTGGTCTAAGTATTTATTTTTGTATTATCCCGATCTTGATTTTATTATAAAACTAGCTTGCCTCGCGGTTTGATGATGAATGTTTTTTTAAATAAATGTAACCCAGTTACTCCTTGAAAGGTCAGATATCAACCAGTGAAAGTTCCGTTAAAATCAGTCTAGACGGAAAAAAAATGTTTTTAACTAAGTACTGTATGTAATCTCATATGCATTTACTGAAAAGCTGTTACTTTGGAATTACAAACAGACACTTAATTTTATTCATCTGTATAGATTAACATAAAGAAAACTTGAGTTTGACAAAACAACGCAATTCTGAAACTACTTTAGCGAGCTTTCGTTTTCAGATAAAGAATGTACACTAGCAGAATCTTAAACTTAAAGTTAAGTTAAGTTTTGGCACACTAGTAACATAAAATATTATCTTCTTTCAAAAGTATACGCAGATACATCCCAATGGAAGCATTTAGGCCTTGTAACATCACTGCCAATACGCGATTATTCTTTACGTTATTTTGTTTATCAGTTTTCTTTAAAATAAAGTCAAAGTCAAAAATATCTTTATTCGATTCTTTTTACAAAGTACTTTCAAATCGTCAGAATGACATAATTATACAGGATTATACATGCTACCGCCAGGTTCGGAAGGTTGCTTTTACTGAGAAGAACCTGGCAAGAAACTCGGTAATTACTCTTTTCAAAAATATTATACAATTTTAGGAATACAAAATAAATAATTTAAGAAACTTAAGCTCATGGACAAAGTTCCAATGCACAAATGTCGATAAAAATGAACATAACAAAAAATCTAGTACATCTACTTATAACTAAATGCGTAGCTTGAGATGACCAACTAACAATAACATAGCTAAATACGATTTACATCTAGTCCTTATTTAGTGGCTTAGGCTTATTTAGTGGTAACTAAATAAGCAATACGTTCTAATTCACTGTTCTTGTAATTTAATCTACAGATAATACATAATTTTGACTGCATTCCGGCTACTGATTGTAACGATAAATGCTTAATCAATTTGCAAATGACACCGGTCTTACGCTGCATAGCTTATTTACTTTGACTCTAGGTGGGTCACTGTGATTTACAATATCTATTTCGATACGTGGTAGCAGAGTGGCTAGGGTAGCTTCTACGCAACTGCTTCAAGTTCGAATCTAACTGATTTCAACATAGCAAATTCATATCAAATTAAAAATTTTATATATTTACATATGCTCACGCCTGTATTCGCTGAAGTGGTAGGCAGAGGTGTTGTTATCACAGCACCTACTTTTCACCGAATTTGATTAAGTGGCAACGTGACAGATGGTGAGTCTATCGCCGTTTCAGGCACTTTACATACGTCTTTGAATTACTTCTCAGAAATATGCAGGTTTCCTCACGATGTTTTCCTTCATCGTAAAGCACGTGGTGTGAAATCACTGTACATAAGTTTTTTTAGAAATACTCATTGGCACAGGCCCCGCTGGGATTCGAACTTGCGTCGCTTGCTTAGCAGGCGACTGTTCTAACCCCGAGGCCACCACGGCTGAGTTACCGTACTCCTCCGAAATGGCTGGACCGATTTGTATGAAATTTTGTGTGCAGATCGGGTAGGTCTGAGTATCGGCCATATAACACCACTTCTGCTTGCCCCTTCGGATCCCCCTTCTGGGATGGCGTGAGCATATATAAGTTTTATCTGTTAATTTATAACACGCTCGTTTTTACATTATTATGTACACAAATACATGTTACAAATATTATAATACTTTTTGATCAGCTGTTTATAACTAGTTTATAAAAATATTTTATCATTTTAAAATGTGATGAATTATTAATTAAGATATTGTAATTAATGTATGATCATTGTTTACCTTGCTGATAACATAGCCACTTGTCACGAGTAATATAAGTTTTATTCTGGTTCAGTCTGTCTTTCTGTTCATCAAAATATTTTCTACACTACAAAATGATAATAATGAAAATTAAATTCCCAAATAACATACAAAAAATAATATTTTTACCATCTAGCTGAGAAATTATTTAACTGACCATAAGACTGCGCGTGTAAGTCTGTCACTGTCACCCAGTTGAACAATCGTCACAGCAGTAAATCTAATATATACAATTTCCATATCACAATGTTAGTTACCGTACACCTCCGAAACGGCTGGACCGATTTGTATGAAATTTTGTGTGCAGATCGGATAGGTCTGAGAATCGGCCAACATCTATTTTTCATACCCCTAAATGATAAGGGTGACTACGCCAAATAAATATATGGCAATATAAGGTTTGCCGGGCTCAGCTAGTATTATATATATTTCTCTCTTCCTGGCCTTATCCCATACATTGTTGGGGTCGGCACTTAATTCAACCCAATGTGGCTGTTCATATCAACAGTTTGTTGGGTAGCTCAGCTAATTCTAACAGAATACCGTATTATACCCTACCTTCATTCAATCTCTGATCTCAAGGGATCTTAGGAGATCACCAAAACCTATTTACCACAATCAAAACCGCGGTATAATATTGTCTAGATCAAAATATTCTATTATGTTTCACATACACCTGAATATACAAGGAAAAGTAATTACATTTGGATGCAGATAAGCAATAATGTGTCAACCCGCATAAACTTGGTTTTGAGAAAATGGCGTCTTAAGATGATTGTATACGTGATTTAAGATTTGTTTTATGACATAAATCCATTTTTTACGTACTTTTATGTTTCAGATGACTTGAAACACTTTTTTAGAATGTTAAATACGTGATGCATTATCAAAATATATCAAAACCTTTGAATTTGACTTTTTGTGGGTTGACACATTATTGCTTATCAGCATCCATTTTAAATTTGTTTTTAGTATAAAAGCCTTTATCTTATTTAATTTATATGGAGACGAATATCGAAGATGGAGGGGAGATATAGGCTTTTATTTCTCGTGGCTATAAATATATGCTTAGTAAATGCTAAGTGTAAACATGCAACCAAATACAATAGTCTTACCTCTGAACCAGCAACTTACGAAGACATTCTAAGCGCTGAAGAGAGCAGTAATCCTGGGTAAGTATATAACTGTTACCTCAAGCACATAGTTTCAAGCCAAGCTGAGACTAAGTAATCAGCGAGTCCAAAAAATTGTTTAAGCGAAGACTAAAACAAACTCGGACTATAAAAATATCCATCCGTTTCGAAATCGATGTCACAAAAAATTATGGAATTAGTTTAAACAATGGTTCAAATCGCACAGGGGGCCTACAACCATCGATTTAAACAGACCGTATTAAGAACTTCTGAGCTTTTACGCTTCACTTTGGTACCGTAAAATTAAACGTTATCACCATAGTTGACCCCCTGGTCTATACCAATAAGATTTCCATAATTAACTGAACACCGATCGGTAATACTACGAACTATTCGGCTAATTCAAACATTGTTTAAAAATCTAGCAAACAGTCTAAGAAGAAATCATAGATGTCATACATATAAATACTCACCCATTAATCCCACGTGTCTAAAGTTACATGTAAGCCATTAAACAGAAGTAATCCTGACTGAGACTTACAGGGCTGCTACTGTAAAATTATAGATGGGAAACCCCAGTAATACTGCCCGATCTGCCCAGAAAGACCTGCGTCTTCTCAATTCTTAAAATCAGTTTGGAAAAATACGGACAGGGGGGCGGGATTAAAACCCAAGACCTCTGCAAACCGTGCAATTATTCTGCCAACTGGGGCCTGACCATGAGCTCTTATTGCAATGATAGTTCAGTTGTGTGACAGTGACAGATGTATACATGTCAAATACATCTGTCTCATTATAAGAGTAAAACTATCATGGCAATAAGAGCTCATAAAATATCTTTATTTGATTAGACTTCTTACAAAGTACTTTCAAATCGTCAGAAGGACACAAAATACATTATACATGATTATAAATGTTACCACCGGGTTCTTAAGGTAGCTTTTGTTGAGAAGAACCCGGCAAGAAACTCAACAATTACTCTTTTAAAAAAAATATATATTATACAATGTTTTTGGTTACAGTATTTATATCTCATGAATATAAGCCCATGGACACAGCACAAATGCTCAATTGTCAAATATAATAACTAAAATATTACAAATATTTGTGAGCATGGCAAATTCCAGCCAGTCAAAGCTAAGATCAAACTAAGATTAATCAATTGTAGCAAATGTAGTCGAATTTTACCTAGTCCCTTGTTTTTTGCGGGGTTTAGTGGCCGTCTTGTGCCATATGTTGGCTGGTGTACCAAATTCACTGATACGTCTAAAGTCACATTAAATAGAAATAATAGAAATAGAAATAACATTTATTCACATGAAATATGGTACAAAGGGTAGGTGTTATTAAATTTCACCCAATTTTAGGGCATGTAAATATTAACTTAATTATCTAATAAAGTACTGCAGTTACATTTTAACCACATATTAAACATACCAGCATTTATTTTTTCATTATATACATCATTCTTTATTGCACACTTCAAAATATATTACGTAATTAAGCTAAATAATACCTGTTAACATGTCGCACTTTCAGAACAATAGGGGCTCAATTACGAAATCTAATTAAGATCATCATAGACAGACCCTAGAAATGTATGTTCTACCCGAAGTTTTAAAAAATCTGATTTTTTTTTATTTTATTTATGGACATAACACAACCTAGACTCTACTATAAAAATATAAAAAAAAGTAATTGTACTCAAAACTAGTAAAATAATTACTTGCCGCCCGATCTATGACTGCGATTTCCAAAAACATTTGATTCCTGAATTGAGCTCCTATCGTCCTGAGGGTGCGACGTGTGTCATGCATAAAAATCTAATATTGTGACGAACAAAGCATTTGTACTTTACGTAATATCATGCCTTTTGACGTTGACTGGTTGGCTCTCGGTCTCAGATGCTTCAATAAACACATTGTTCCAGTTTGTGCATTAAGGAGGTTGAAGAATGCGACCCTTACGCATACAGCCGCTTGGATGGATCATGCAACAGCCTCAAATTCCCAGCAATGGGGACTTACAACACACCATTCTTCAATATGGTCCCTCCTGTATTTGGCGAAAGTAAGTATTTGCTGTAACCACGGACTTGACTCAAGAATTAGACAGAGAAGATCAACCGTAACGGTTTTGACCAAGAGTCATGTTTAACAAATCTTAAATATATATCTATACATCTTTAGTTTGTGTCTGTTTGTAATTCCGAATTAACAGCTTTTTACTAAATGTATATGATGTTTATTTTTTCTCGGACTGTCTGTATGTTCCGAGTAGTCTCCGAAAATGCTGGAATGATTTCAACGGGACTTTCAGTGACTGATAGCTGTTGATACAAGGATTAACCTAGGCTACGACAAAATAAAGTTTGATTTAAAAAAATAGGGCGTGTCGTAGGGGAGTGACGTAATATTTGCGTCTGCGCAACTGTAGGTAAGTTTTTGCAAGCGGTTTTGATTAACTTCCTTGTTTTTTTCAGACTATACAGTAAGGACAACGCAAGATGGCAAACCCCTAACACCTGTAAGGAAGTGCCGTACAGAAATACTTGGTGACGGTGAAGGATACCATGAGGAATTCACCATGCTTTTCGGTTACATCGTTAATACATTCTATGGGGATTTTCTTTCAATACACGACGAATGTAAGTTCTGTATGCTAAAAGTCGCATTCCTCAAAGCTGGTGATCGCATCTCTCCAACATCATCCCCGACGATGTCTCCATATTCCTATTTTTCTGGAGTTTTGTATTGTATCGTAGACGTTTTAAGAGTGATGCCAATGTGATTGGACTAACGCGCCAAATTCAACCTTATAACCTTTAAAGTTATCGTGCGTTTTTTGAGATTATGCCTCGTTTCATTTAAGTTCAAAATCTGTAGTAGTTCAATATTTCCGTTAGTATGATTATGACCTAATAAATTATGGCATGGTGTCTCGCGATCTATGAACGAATATCAATAGGTTCGAAAAAAATTGAATTTTTGCTAATAAAAGTCATTGATAAAAAATAACCACGACTGCTTTACCAAGAATGAACGTCTGTGAAGAAAATCCTACAAAATTTACTCTCAAGCCAGTGATCTAATTGCATGAAAACCCTTCCATTGCAGTAAACATCTTGTCAAACACAACGACGTGCTGTACTCCAGAAGGCAAGGATAATGACCTTTGTGCGCCCATGCATGTCCCCGAGGATGACCCTGTCCATAGGTTCTCAGGACTCAGATGTATGAACATGACGAAGCCTCTTACTTTCCAGTACTATGGATGTGGTAACAAGAACAGTGAGCCTATAAGAGTAAGGATTTCTAGTAATTTTATCCCAAAATTTTAGATATCCTATTCCATGCGTCCTTATAAAAATTGCTTCGGTAATAAATATGGCATCCATGAACTGTGAATAGCGACGTCGTAAAAGAACTGAACTAAAGTGAATTAGAGAATGCAGCCTATGATATAAATAAATATAATGAAGATGTACTATATAAAGAGCTCGTGGCACAGTTGCTATTGCGCCAAGCCAGTTGGATGGGTGACCAACCGAGTTCCCTTCATTCCTCGGAGAACACGTTAAGGTGTCGGTTCCGATTGCTAATTTATCATCTTTGGCAATCGTTACAGGTCAGTCGGAGGCCTTAGAAAGTCTGACAACAGATTTAACCTAGATTACCAATTATCCTCGTAGAAGTGGTTACGAAGGTTAGATGGCAGTCGCTTTGTATAAAAATTAGGTGATCAGCCACATCGGGTTGAATCAAGTGCCGACCCCAACAATGTATGGGATAAGGCCAGGGAGATGATATACTTGTACATGTACCAGCTGAGTCCCGTGGTTTCATTCGTTTTTTCCGACGCAGTATATCCAGATATTACCCCTACAGCATCACAAAGTCACAAGCTGTACCTCTTGATAGTATAAATAATGAAATTCAAATTGTAGATTGGAAACTTCACACACACAATGGACATGTCGTTTTTGTATTTCCCTACATCCACTTCTATAAAAGAAGCACGTACTTATGAAGGTGGGCTTTTAAAAGTTGAAGAGGAAGGTGGAGTGCTATGGCCACCAAATGCTACATCTAACGCCAATTGCAGAGCTAATGTAAAGCCCTTAGAAACTCGTTGTTCAGCAGCAAGTGAGTTCTTGTATTATAAATTGACATCATATCATCATCATGGTTACTTTATCTAATGATATCCTAATTAATTCTTTATAAAATAAGAGTATGAGGTCAATCATTGAAGACACTCAAACGGTAATTAACCGAGATACTAAGCTTAAGATATCTAAGCCTAATACAAACTAAGTATATTAATACTTTGCAAAAAGTGTCACAATTTTTTGACTTCACTGACAGTCGAGAGATTATCTTAATTGCGTAACTGCCAAAGAGAAGCAACTACTCAAGAACTTGGACCAGAAATAAAAAATTGTGTTCATTTTACAGCAAACAACCAGAACTTTGGTACTAATATTGTTAGTATCTGGTTGTATAGAATGCACAACGTAGTAGCTAGTGCGCTGGGCGCTATCAATCCATGCTGGAGTGACGATAAGATATTCAACACATCAAGAGACGTTATGATTGCTATGTGGGCACAGATCATTCTCTACGAAATGATGCCTCTTATTCTTGGTAAGCTTTATGAACTAAATTTAGTTTAAGCTAATGCATAATTACATTTAGCCTCATGGAAACAGCGTCGTAGGAAGGCCAAATCTAATTTAACAGATTGAAAATAATTCCAAAATACTGCAGTCTTATGCCAGACACATATGTTATTACATTGTTTAATGTACTTCAGAAACAAACTTTTACTTTATTCAAGGGTTATGTATTTTATTGAAAACATGCCCTTAAGTCACTTTACAATGTTTGCAGGAAGAGAGCATATGGTCAAAGCTGGAATTATATCATATGAAAAGGGCTGGAGAAACATATATGATAAAAATATATCACCTGTGATATCTACGGAATTCGTATATTTTGGAAGATGGTTCCATACTATGCAATCAGGAAAAGTCAGGTCAGTTTTATATAATATTTACACTTGACTAATAAAAAAATAAAACATCTGTTAAATAGCGGTTAAGGTACGATACCAGGATAATATTATTATTTCAAATTTATTTACAACTAGCTGAGCCCCGCGGTTTTACCCGCGTAGACTTAATTTCGTGGATGACCCCCGGAACCCTAAAGTTTTTTTAAAGTCCGTTCAAATCGGTTCAGCCGTTTGAGAGGTTAGGCGGAACAAACAGACAGACAGAGACAGAAAAAAATTAATAATTTTTAGTATAAAATTTCAGTATTTTAAAAATCCTCTCAACCTCTCTCTCTCTACTGTTCTTTCTTTGCAAAAAAATACATGATGGTGCTGAGATATAATTCAAGATAAAATTTGCTTGACTACACTTCATCCTTTGAGGGTCCGTAGCTAATAATTATATTATTATTATACCTCAGAATTACAGTTTAATAAAAGGCAAGTAAGGTATTGAAACTAATTTGTTTAATTACAGGATGTACGATGAAGACGGCACCTATGTCAGCGAAATACCAATAACAAACCTAACCCAGCGTTCTGGAAGCTTGGTGTACAATAATAGTATGGCCAGGATGGCTTTGGGATCTATCATAGATCCTTGTGGTGCTGCAGACGATTACGTTGATCCAATTGTAATTAGTTTATCAATATTATTGATTCCTATTATGTACATTGAAAAGACACTGAAGCGAGAAACCAAAGAGTGCTTGTAACATGCGATAAGCTATTTACTCTATCACGTTTTAATACAAGGACCTCTTAAACTATTTCGGTAAAGTGTAAATAAGTTGGCATTAATCATAGATCACAACTTAATTGAGACTTCAACCATGCGCACGGCACCCGCACATCAATATCCACCGGTACCTAGCGACCTTCTTCAGCCGCTTTATTCTCTAAGGTTTCTCAGCCTCACACTCGTCGTCGCGTATCGGTTTTAAAGTAACGAAATTGAACCTTATTCAATCAATTTCTCATGATTAAAACCAACGCTTGTCGTCGAGTTCGACGCTGAGAAACCTTACAGAATAACACCCCAGGTCAACTTACGTAGCGTCAATTTTAGACACAGATGATGTTTAGAATATTTTTTTATTTACGTAAACTCTATCAACGTACTAAAGCGTAAATAGCTTGTTTTATAACTCCGTACAATTCTAGATTGGAGACTTGGCTTTCGGGTCATTGCAATGGTCATCGGATATTCCGGCTAGCGATCAAGTCAGAGGCCGTTACTACGGAATAGCACCTTACGTAAAATACAGAGACTATTGCAATCAGGCCCGGGATCATACCACTTATGAAGATATTTCCCCTTATATAAGACCACATGTAAGTAAACTCAATCCAAGCCTCTCAAAGTTTAAACAAATAAAATAGTTGGTATTATCATGTTCGTCATCATTTTCCTAGTCTTATCCAATGACATTGGAGTGAATGCCATGGGATTCTCTTCAAAAACGCTTTGTAAGCCGTCCCTTCTGTTTTCTCTCCTGTCATCGTCCAGACAATCCAACCATCAATAATTAAACCTTAATCTTCTTTCTAAACAAACTTTTGCAGGATCTTTTCTCGTTCTTGATATTATCAAAATACTTTCAGAAAATTGAACCCTTGAAGAGGCTATTCTCGAATGCACTAGACATAGACGCTATGGTGGGTGTTTGGGCAGAGAAGCTGAGGCCAGGAAGCCAGTGTCCTTACACTCTACACTGCATCCTTACTGAGCAGATGTATCGTATGGTCAGGTCCGACAGATATTTCTACGAACTCAAGGATAAACCTTACGCTCTTACTGAACGTGAGTGTCAATTTCTCATTACTTAAAAAAAATAAGATTATTTTTTACACACGTTAATTCGTGCTCACGCCTGTATTCCCCGAAAGGGTAGGCATAGGTATTGTAAAACAACCCCACTTTTCACCGAAGATGATAAAGTGCCAACGTGACAGATGTTGAGTCTATCGCCGTCTCGGACACTATAGATGCGTCTTTTGAATTACTTCTTAAGCATATGCAGGTTTCCTACGATGTTATCCTTCACCATCAAGCACGTGGTGTGAAAAAAATTGGAACCATTCCCCCTGGTATTCGAACTTGTGTCGCTTGCGTAGCATGCAACGTCGCAAATGCCACGGCCACCATGACTCTTTTTTTTATTCCACTTATGTCACTCCCAATCTACGGCAATCGGCTACTGTAGTTTGCAATGTGCCTATCGTATATAAAACTTTGTGTGCGGTTTCACCCGCGCAGATTTTAAGTTACCAATTTTTTTTTTATAAATAAAAGTAGCCTAAGTTACTTCTTGTAACATTAGCTAACTACCAATGGAAGTCCCGTTGAAATTGGATTACCTGGAACAAACAGATAGACAGAGAGAGTAAAATTTGTGAAAATTAGTTTTTTAAGTCAGTACCGTATAACCTGTCATTCTGGAATTACAAACAGACACTTCAATTTTATTTATCTGTATAGATATAGATTTAATCATTCCGGTAACAAAATGACAATCCCTATTACTAGAACATCAAAATGTACTATTTATTTCCTTGATAGAGCATCTTCTGTCTGTGCAGAGAGATCCCGCCATCTCCTTCTATGCCATAATATAATCTTCTGACTTCACATTCTCAATTGACAGGTCAACTAGCAGCTATCCGAAATACAACAATTGCTTTCATAATGTGTAAAGCAGCTGATGGCATTACTAAAATACAGCGTCAAGCCTTCAAGTTGGCTTCAGAAAGGTACGTTGTTTTGATCTTTCATCGCATTGAAATCAATATAGTACGTGAAAATATTCATTAATGGCCGACACACCAACGGATAACGTACCAGCGAGAATGTGAATGGTAGTTTTATACCAATTCCACGATCAAGAAATGTAACTAGTCGGACTATCATCATCGTCATCATCATCATCGTCATCATCATCATCATTCTCTTGCCCTTATCCCAGGGGTCGGAGCAATTCGCTCTTCTCTTAGTCGGACTATAATGTATAAATTAAATTTCCCCCTAACAGTGAAATCAACGCACAGCCTAAGCAACTAATCCTAGAGACATACAATTTGGAGCGCATGTTCTCAACGAGGTGTAAGATATACACTAAGAAACGAATGGTTTTTAGAAATTCTAGCCCCAAAGGGGTCAAATGGGAGTTATCATTTTGTGTGTGGGATCTTACTGCAACACTGGCGAAACTGCGGACTGAATCTTGTATTAACACTAGGTTTAATAATGGTTAACAATAGCTTTGACAGAGATCATTTATTCGATTGAAGTGTTTTTATAACTACCTGGGTTTCGCGGTTTTACCCACGTTAGTTTTAACTTAGTTACTCCTTGTAAATATTGATCTGCCGGTGAAAGTCCCGCCAAAATCAGTCCAGCCGTTTCGGAGATAAGCCGGAACAAACAGACCAATAGACCGACAGACACAGAAAAATTTTAAAAATTGGTTTTTCTATTACAGTACCGTGCAAACTTTCATATCCTTTTAACCAAAAGATGTAATTTTGGTATTACAAACAGACACTTCAATTTTATTCATCTGTAATATAAGACATATATGTAAAGATATAGATTATTTAATGTATTGTTTTATACCGCATTTCAGTAATGAATTAGTTGACTGCGCCGACATCCCTCAGGTGGACTTCACCGCATGGGCTGATGAAGCTTGCACGGAGACAGATGATTACTATTATACTGCTGGCAGTAATACTAATCCTACTGTAGATTACACAGACACTGATGATTCTTCAGATACCAATACATCTTCAGAAACGGAAACTACACATTATAGCTCAAATAGTTCGTAAACATGGAGCAATACTACTACTAGTTCATAATTACTTTCTTGTTTTCATTTTTCGTTTATTAATTATTGTTTTTTTGTTTTTAGCTTTCGATACTTTTCTATAAGCTCTTGTTGACATGACATTTCAATTGTGAGTCAGTGATAGATTTATAGTCAAGCAGACATGAGATATCAGACAATGAGTCGAACTATAGTGGCAACGCGAATTATGTTGCTGTGATTAATATTACATGAATATAACATATATTATAGTGTGACGTATAAGATGACATTTTTTTTTTATAAAAGTAATTTTTTATTCACAAATTAGTTTGAAGTATGACTGGTGGGGTCCTATTTGAATAACTAACTAACTACACTAAGAGGTGACTTTAATACTGATGATACTTATTATGGATGTAGACGCTTAAGGCGAAGATTTTTGGCTCAGAGCTTCAGTTGGCGGAACATGTAGATTAAAAAATATTAAAATATTTTTTTTTTGCTGTTCCATATTGGTACGTATTACCTACCTATTTTTTTGGTAGGGAGAATAATAGGGCTTAACACATTTACTGAATGATATGTGGAACATGAAACAAAAATCTTAAAGAGTTTTTTGTATTTTATATATTGATATGTACCACCAACTAGAGATCTGAGCAAAAATACTTCGCCTAGAAATTCTACACCCCATTATGACGAATGGCCAGTTTCATTGCCTACCTTTGGTTTGTCACATTCAAAACAAGCCTGTTTCTTGCCGGTTCTTCTCAAAAGGCTAGTTTCCGAACTGGTGGTAAATTTTCGAAATTCATAAGAGCCTGATCAGGGTCGAAACTAAATAAATATTTTGTTAGTATTATGATCTAAGAATTTTATACCACCAAAGAACTCTTTTGTCTTGTCTTGTCTTACCATAGTTATTATAGCATTATAGTCAGTTCAAATCGATTATGCTTCCAGATAAGTACACAATATAGTGAAATGACCACGTCATGGGGTCGAGAATACACAGAATAGGTACAAGCATCACATTAATATTAACATTTTACTCGCTACGTTTGTATGCTGTGGTATAGCTAGGTTGGTTCCACTCGTATTCAACAGATTTGTCCCTTGGGAAAATATTTACATATTAATTTGTTTTCTATTGCGAGTAAATTAAGGTTCACAATATTAATAAGAAATCGCACTTAACATAATTTCAGTTTACCAAGATAAACTTCATAATACATAACTCAAAAACGCTAAAGAAATACAAGATCACTTGGGTGAAATAAAAAAATTAAATAATCTCTTCCGACAAAAGAGTCCTAGTTGAAAATGTCCTTCTGCGTTTTATCAATATTATCACAAAAATATACATTGAAATTTCGTTTCCCAGTAAGTCGCAATCTCATTGTGTTTCAACGTATTTGTAGTAAAGGGTTGTTTTATTCCAACACAGCCGACATAATACCAGTCCTAAGCAGAGTAGACCATGCACGGTTAAATTGAATACACCGAACCCCGCCTCTTACCTGTACCTCGTTATACGAGACTGAATATTGAATGGCCTACAGAAAACACAACGACGCTATCCGATCACTATTTAGTTAACATTTCACACGGTGGAGACAATACTTAAAGTTGAAAGTGGAATAAACTTATTTTAACTAGGATTTACCGCGGATCTCCTATTACTATGTCTAGAATATATATAAATGTACTTTAACCCATTTTACAGAAGAGCCCGTGGCACAGTTGCTATAGCGCATATCATTCGATCAGTGAAGTTAAGTAACTCTAAGCCTAGCCAGTAATTCGATGGGCGCCCGCCCGAGTTCCCTCCGTGCCTCGGAGAGCACGTTAAGCCGTCGGTCCCGGTTGCCAATTTATCATCTTTGGCAATCGTTACAGGTCAATCGGAGGCCTTTTTTTTTTTTTTTTTTTTTTTTTATCGTGGAGAATCCGTTATGGATACACCAACCGCCGCGGGGGCAGCGGAAGGGTTATGTCGGACTCACACCGACTAAACTCCACGGTGTTCCTCCAAGTCGCTAAGTGGGGGGGTGCACGTGATACGTCTTCACATGCTTCGCCGTGACCCCCCCCAGCGACTGGCCTGTCAGACCCCTCCTTACGTTACCAGGCTGAACCCGGCTTTTACACTATGAGAGGGCGCGTCAGAACACGAACGCGCCCTTCAACCGCGAGGGCCAAGCGTCGGCGCCAAGACCCCCGTCCCGGCGCCCGCGGCCCTCATTACGGAGGCATCAGCCGCTCTTCGGCCCGCCTCCGTCGGCCGGTCCTTCTACGGCGGATTGGGTCAGACAGAGGGTCTGCCTCACGGACCCGCTCCGCCGTTTCTTTGGACGACATTACATCGTCACAGAAGGACACGACCGCATCCCATGCCTGGGGGCTGCCGACCATGGCCCGAACCAGCGTCGGCAGCGAAATGTCCCCTCCGGTTTGGGCGACGAGGACACCGCGTTGCACAGTCCAAGCTGGACATCGCTCCAGCGTGTGCTGGGCGGAGTCCACGTCGCAGCCGCACTCGTGGCACCTTGGGGTCGCTTCCCTCTGTGCCACCCCATGCAGGTACTTCCCGAAACAACCGTGTCCGGACAGTACCTGCACGAGGCGATAGGTTAGCGCCCCGTGCCGGCGGCTCATCCATTCCTTGAGGACCGGGCGAATGGCCTCTATAGTCAGACGCCCGGCCTCCGGCTCCGCGAGCCGTTCCTGCCACTTTCCCAGTGCTTGCTCGTGTGCTTGCTGCCGCTCGCGCCTCAGTTCTTCGGGCGCGACAGCACCGCCGCCTTGTCGGGCCTCAGCGCTCCGACGATAAACGGCCGCGAGCACCTCAGCCTCGAGGTCCCAGGGTGGGGTCCCCGCCAATACGCACGCTGCGCCGTGTGATATGGTGCGGTATCCGCGGATCACCCTGTTCGCCATGACCCGCTGCGGTCTCCGCAGCAGGGCCTTATTACGGGCGCCCAGGGATTCCGCCCACACCGGCGCGCCGTACAAGGCCATCGACCTCACCACCCCGGTGTACAGGCGACGGCAGCACGCACTGGGTCCCCCCGTATTGGGCAGGAGCCGGCTAAGCGCACCAGCGGCAGCAACGAGTTTGGGGGCGAGGCACTTAAAGTGTGCGTGGAACTTCCACCTGCCGTCAAGTACGAGGCCGAGGTACTTCATTTCGGCCCCTATCTCGACGGCTACACCCCCCACGTCCAACTGCGCTCCCACTGGTGGCTTCCTACGAGGCCCGTGGAAACACAGGGCTTTCGTCTTGCTGAGGGCCACCTGAAGGCCCAACCGTCGGATCCGGTCGATGACTACTGCCACTCCAGACTCCGACAGTGCGACCGCTTCGGCGAAGTTCGCCGCCCTCGCTGTGACAAGAGTGTCGTCCGCGTAGCAAACGACGTCAACTCCGGGAGGGAGAGCACCGCGCAGCACCCAATCGAATCCGATGTTCCACAGGAGGGGCCCTAGTACCGACCCCTGTGGAACACCGCACTCGACTCGCCGGCGGAACAACTCTCCATCCCCATCGACGCAGACGACACTCCTGTCCAGCAGGTAGTCCTCCAGAACCCGTCGGAGGTACACCGGCACACAATGGTACCGGAGCGCCTCAGCCACACAGCTGAAGGGGAGGGTGTTAAAGGCGTTGGAGATGTCCAACGAGACTGCCAATACCACCCCACCCCCCGCGACGGCTGCTTCGGAGAGGGACTTTACGTGTAAAATTGCGTCCACCGTGGAACGTCCCTCCCGGAAGCCGTATTGGCTGGTGGCCAGATCCGGGCCCACTGTGCGCAAGTGATCTTTGATGCGGGCAGCGATTATGCGCTCAAAGAGCTTGCCCGCCTCATCCAGCAGCACAATGGGCCGAAGTCCTGACGACGAGTCATGAGGACGACCTTCCTTCCTGAGCAAGACGAGTAAACCCTGCTTCCAAATCGAGGGGAACCGCCCTTGTGCTAGGCACGCGTCGAGCAGTCCCCTGAAACGGGCCTCAAGCGCTCCCAGGGCCAAGACCAACACCCGGCCTGGAACTCCATCGGGCCCTGGGGCGGTCTTCTTGGCGCGGAGCCGTAAGATCGCCGCTCCCATTTCACCATCTGTTATAGGGGGTATGGGGGCGGCGTCAGTGTCACATCCGGTATTTGGCGGTGCCATTGCCGGCGTCTGCAAGTCAGTCCTTGCGGGGAACAGCACCGCCACGACTTCCCTGAGGAGGCGGGGCTGGAGGGTCTCAGTTAATGGGGCGGCCTGTCCACGCAGTTGTTTGCGCGCATACCGGTATGGGCGGCCCCACGGATTTCGACTGAGTTCATCCAGCATCTCCTCTCGGCCTCTGGTCTTGGCCTGTGTGATGGCCAGCTGCAGAGTCTTCTTACTCAATTTGTAAGCATCGTACAGCTGACCCTCACTTGCCTCGTCGCGCATTTGCCTCCGGCGTGCCCGCTGAAGGGCTCGACGCGCGGCGACGCAGTTCCAACGGAGGTTTGCGATCTCCGCCGTCCACCAATATACCGCTCTCTTCGGTGGTCGGCGTTGTGCACGCGGCATAGACGCATCGCACACCTCCGTCATCGACTCCTGGAACCACGCCGCCTCTCCATCAACGTCTATGCGCGACGGAAGCTGTGAGAACCAAGACCGTACCAAGGCCGCCTCCTCAAGTAAGTCATTGTCCATTTTGCCCAGCGCCCACCTGACAAACGGTGTCCGACGCGACTGACCTAAAAGGAGGTCTGACAACTGGTTTAACCCAGATCACAGATTTTCCTAGTTAAAGGGGTTGCGAAGGTCAGATAGCAGTCGCTTCATATAAAAATCAGATGGTCGTTCTAAGACGATAAAGTCAGAAGGAAGTATTTAAACTAAGCAACATAATATCTAGAGGATACATGCGACTGGGACCGCTAGCTAACTTTCCAGTTGCCTGATTCGTTTTTATTTATTTTTATTGATAATAAAGCCAAGTGGGACCACTCGTACTTTTAACCAGACTATTGATTAAACCGGTTTTTTGTAACGATAGGAGAGAAAGTGTCGCAAATTAAAATAATATACATAATGTAAATGTTAAATGTAGCACAGCGCATCCACACTTTTGTTTAAACAATTAAGTGTCAAACAAGCGTACAATGAACATTGGTACCAAAGTTTACAACACGTATTACAACATAATAAAAAATGGAATCGCTAACATACATCAAGATTAATGAGTCCTACAATACGCTTGCATATCGACTCCACTCCTTCCCATCTATTTGGTAATGCTGACTTTACTCACCGCAGGAACACAACACTTTTTTTTTTAATTGACGAGGCGGAAAAGATATGTGAGATTTTTATCGCACTATAACCTCCCCGGTGGCCATCCTCCGTGCTTAGGGGGAACTCCGAGTACTATGATAGATCGCACCGGTCTCCCTCTATACTGTGACGCCAACCATAGAGACCTCGCTGTACAACCTTCAAGGCTCAAGGTCAAGGCTCCTACTTCGACCACCGCCTCTGGCCCTACGGCCCCCTTTTGGTCGCCACTTACGTCAGGCAGGGGATACCATAGCCAAATTCTTAGACCATATGTAAGGTGAAAGTACGATCGTCAGTGGAGCAGCTCCAAATGTTGAACGGGAAACCTAGCAATACCTCTCTTTCAGACCGCAAGAAGTGGGACCAATCTTTGATTAAAAAAATACTTCGAACTTCTATACCTTTCGTTTTAAAAATCTGTGATAGAAGTTAAAAAAAAAGTAATTGCCGCGTCAGTAGTTTTCACAAGAAGCAGTAGCATTAGAGGTAAACCGACCAAGTTACAAATTACCCCCGACGCTGTAACTAGATACTGTGATATAAACGCGTTAATTACACTGATTATGTCTTTATAACGATACTTTATGCGTATACGTAAAAACGGCGCTATTTAAGTTATCGTGGCTTAAACGAGATGACTTTAAGCGAGACTATTCATTGGTTTAATGATATGTTTCGGAATTGCCGTGACTTTATGGATAACGTTATTTGGAGATTGAAATAAAATAAAATATTAAATAACGTGACAGAGAGTCTGAGTGAAGTTAGTTTCATCGATATTAATTGATGTTCTTATTTCAAATCTATCTGGATTAACCAAGATTTACGATTTTCTTCAAAATAGAGGTGGCGAAGGTCAGATGGCAGTCGCTTCGTATAAAAATTAAGTGATCAGTCACATCGGGTTGAATCAAGTGCCGACCCCAATAATGCATGCAATAAGACCAAGACCGGATAATGATACTGTTGAAAACTAAAATTCATATAATTCAATACTATAACGTTTTCAAATCGTAATATCGTCTAAAGATCGCTTCTCGTAATAACCACACTGTCGCCTCATATCATAGAGACGCGACAAACCATAACTCCAGCATCCTGTTTTGTCACAAGTCGAGATTAATCTCCTGCTTTATCTAATAACTTGTTGCGCGTTTACGCATTATCTGATTCAATGTAGGTGGTTTGTTTAACTGTCAATTATTTAATGAGGCGAAGATATTGAGGGAAGGAAACGGAACGTCAAATAACCTCAGCGCCATCCCAGAAGGGTCCCCGAAGGGGTAAGCAGAGGTCTTGTAACAACAACACCCATATACATATATTCACCGATTATGATTAAGTGCCGTGGTGGCCTCGGGGTTAGAGCAGTCGCCTGCTACGCAAGCGACGCAAGTTCGAATCCCAGCGGGGCCTGTATCAATGAGATTTTCTAAAAAACTTATGTACAGCGATTTCACACCACGTGCTTTACGGTGAAGGAAAACATCGTGAGGAAACCTGCATATTTCTGAGAAGTAATTCAAAGACGTATGTATAGTGCCTGAGACGGCGATAGGCTCACAAAAGTGGGTGTTTTGATAACAACACCTCTGCCTACCCCTTCGGGGAATACAGGCGTGAGCATATGTATGTATGTATGATTAAGTGCCAACGTGACAGAGGGTGAGTCCATCGCCGTCTGAGGCTGAATTACTCACGATGTTTTCCTCCACTGTAAAGCGAGTGGTGTGAAATTACTGTACTTTTTTTAGAAGAACTTCGTATTCTAATTACATTTTGCAAGTCTCAGTTTCGACGGTATAGTAAACCAAACTTCCAACATCAAAACCGAGAGAAATTGAACGCCAAAGAAAAATGGAATTCGGAAACATGATTTAAAATTCAAAAACTCTTGCCCTAACCAACAATAGGGAAAAGTGGAACCAAAAAGCAACCAATGCGAACCAAAGGCTAGTTGCAGAGGCGTGAATTTTTTATGGCATGGGGTGTGATGGCCCCCTTAGAAAAACACCACCTAGTCGGGGAAGAGGACTAATAAACGGTCATCGCCGTGACGGATGCGGAAGACAAATTTTAGGATATGGTATCTTTAACGAATGAAACAGTCAAAGTCGAAAATATCTTTATTCGATTAGACTTTTTACAAAGTACTTTCAAATCGTCAGAATGACATAATTGACAGGATTATACATGCTACCTCCAGGTTTGGAAGGTTGCTTTTACTGAGAAGAACCTGGCAAGAAACTCAGTAATTACTCTTTTCCAAAATATTATACAACTAAAAAAAAAACCACAAAATAAATCACTTGAGAAATGTAAGCCCATGGACACAGTTGCAATGCACAAATGTCAATAAAAATTAACATAAAGAAAAGTCAAGTAGTTCTACTTATATCTAAATGCGAAGCTTGAGATGACCAGCCCCCACTAGCAGCACCTGTTCACAAGTATGACGAATGCCAGCCATGGCCCCCTCAACCATTATAGAGGGAAGTGAGCGACCCGTCATTTTGACACCGTCGCAAGCAAAGGCATTTTATTGAGTATGACAATTCAAGCCAGTTAAAACTAAGATAAAAGTAATATTAAAAAGAATTGTAGCGTAACTATAGTGTCCATGAGACTACTTACAATATTCATCTGGTAATACATTATTCCAAGGTAACACATAACCTTACAAACGGATTTCAAATACTCATTTGACAAATTATAGGATCGCAAGTTGCTTTGAAAAGTCTTTGACACCCATCTAAAAAAATCAAATATTGTATTATATTATTTAATTAGTAGAAAGTTTCACACACGTCTTTAAGCGTTTTCGTCCCGTGTTTTTCCTGCCAATGCAAATCCATTTGAAGGGCCTTAATCGTATCCCTATCTTTAGTTAAAAAAAATTATGTTCTTTGCTACAGATTAAAATGTATATACGTTTACATTCTCAGAATAACATTTGCCACATCCAATCATGTTAGGTTCCATGTAAGACAAACAGTGGAACCAGCTGTTCGTTCCCAGGGGTCCGAGGAGTAAACGAACGTTAGTACTGCACTAGTAGAAGCCAGGAAATACCCGCAGGCTTTTAATTTGTGTAGAACTTTGTATGAAAATATTCATCTACCCTCTCTTTACTCAGTTTGGCTAAACTTTGCATTTTCAATTTCATTACAGATTTATGCTTTGCAGATGTTACGTAATGAGGTAGCTGTTAGGGTTAAATGTATATAGTATATGTTAAATTGTATGATATTTTAAGCCCTGTTATATTACATACAAACTAGAATATAGTTATATCCGCATTAAAATACCAACCAGATTTGCGGTTCAACCGTTTCAGAGATCATCCGAAATATAAAACAGAGAACATTTTTCAATCAGCACCTTATATACTTCCATATGTTATGACGTTAACTTTGCCTTAAAAACACTTAAATTATATTGATCTGTATTAAGATAGACTATTCCATGCTATTTAATGACCTAGATTTAGTCTCAAGAAGAGGTAAGCAAATGGTGTGTCACCACACCTACCTTTTGATTGAAGACAAAATAACTAAATCAGCCATAATAAGTATAAATATGAAATCTCTGATTTTATGGAGTTCTGTGGAGATATGAAAGGACAAATCTTCAAAATGATTGGGAAAAATACGAACAAAAGGTGGGACTCGAATCCACGTCTCCTGCAAACCGTTCAGTTGCTCTGCCAACTGAACTGCCAGAGTAACTAGACGATATGAAGAGGTCGTGAGTCCCGCCTCTTGGTCGTATTTTCCTAATGAAATAAAAGTCTCCGTGAAGCCTCGTAAGTAAGTATGCATGAGAGAACTATAGTGCTATAAGATTTATGCCTGATTCAATATGATAGTAACGCAAAAATTATGAGGCTATATAACTATAGAAATGGCCATTATGCTGTTTGTTTATGTAATAAAGGTGTAATAGAACCATAATATTGTCGACGCTCCTAACATACGTTATAATAATTAATTTTACAACCATCTTGAGCATCAGATCCTCGAACGACGTTGAGTTTTATTTAGCTTCTAGCATGCCCCACAGTTACACTCGCATATTATATAACTAGCTGTGCCCTGCGGTTTCACCTGCGTAGATTTAATTTGATTCTCGCGGAACCTTTAATGTTTTTTTTAAATAAAATTAGCCTAAGCCTATGTTACTCCTTGTAACATTAGCTACCTGCCAGTGAATATCCCGCTAAAATCTGTCCAGCCGTTTCAGAGATTACCCGGAACAAACCGACAGACAGACAGAGAAAAATGTTGAAAATAGTTTTTTTATGACAGTACCGTGTATACTTTGATATGCATTTAGTGAAAAGCTGTTATTTTGGAATTAAAAACAGACACTTCAATTTTATTTATCTGCATAGATTACGACGAAAGAATCATAAAAAAATTTAGGTATTACTAGTGAAAGTATTTAAAAATCGGTTCTACAGATTCAGAGATTACCCTCTACTTGCGGGCTCATAAATAATCTTTTTATAATATTAGTATAGAAAAATCCATAGATAATACACTTTTTGAATTGGTACCATATGCATATAAAGAAACGAATCTCCAATTTACTTCAGGATTCATAAAACTCGACCACAATCGAGCCGACACATTGGAAAAATTGCACTGGAAGAAATAGCATTACTTATTTCTGTCACACTATTTTCGACTTTAACTTCGTTTGCTAGAGCTCCTTTATCATTTGATGTTATAATAGCTACTTGATCGTGTTTATAGCTCCATTGAGGCAGTATATCATCAATCATAATTCTTGGCACATCAATACACAGAGCAAATACTCCATGCAACCAGTTCTCTATAACAAATCGACTTTAATCCTTTAAGATATAAGCTTGTAATTTATAGTGTAACAGTGGAGTGGACTACTAAACGAGATTCAGATAGATTTATGGTATTTTTAATTGAGGTGAAATTAAGTGGATGATTTCTTTTTTAATCGTTCATAAATTGGTTATCTATAAAACATCCATAATTCAAGTGAAGATATTTCAGTCTTATTCAATTGATTGATAGTTTGAAATACAAATCATTATATCCAATCAACGAATAAAATACTAGTTTTTACTCTGAAGGAAAAATTCTCGGTTTTGGCGAGTTTATTTCAAATAATATTTCCTAATAGTGCTGTTTAACTAAACTTAACTCTCTTAATATTGGATACCAAACTATCCTATTCCTAACAAAAACCTTTCCCAAGTAAAATACGTTAAATGTAGGTAATCTCCACAACGTTTTTGTTTTTTACTCCTCAATATCCATCAACGTTTTTCGCTTACATCATTGTCTTAAGAGATAAGGCCCCCTCAATCTTCCTTAGTCTTTAATTCTGTAAGTAGGCCGGCGTCATCGCGGTAATGGCACCTACATCAAAACCTGGTACACTTATTGTTATCTACATCCTTTTCTAACTTACCAGTATCTTCAGAAGTGTGAAGGAGACGTCAGCCCACGTGTTACGTTCCCAGATTAAAATTGATTGTGCGGACATTGGCTTTATCTGCGCGACATGGAGCGATTGATTCTCCATCAATCTTTATTCGCGGTGTTAACTTTTTCTTTTACAGTACTTTTATTGGTAACTTTGCTTTTAGGTCCGGCACTTAACCTTTATAATGATGAATAATATCACGCATTTACATTGGAATAATTGGATTATATTTGATACTGTCACTCAAGAAGTCAATTTAGACGACTTTTAAATCGAGTTGAATGCAAATACTTGTCTTATAAATCGTCGTAGATATAAACTTACCCTTTCCTAGTTCAATTATCCCTGAAGAGATAGAGAGAAGCGTAACAACACCAACTTTTCACCCAAGATTAGAATTTAGGTGCCAATGCAACTATGTGAGTAATATAATGCATTATAATATTTACGAAGCCGTGGTGGCCTCGGGGTTTGAGCAGTCGCCTGCTACGCAAGCGACGCAAGTTCGAATCCCAGCGGGGCCTGTACCAATGAGTATTTCTAAAAAAACTTATGTACAGTGATTTCACACCACGTGCTTTTCGGTGAAGGAAAACATCGTGAGGAAACCTGCATATTTCTGAGAAGTAATTCAAAGACGTATGTATAGTGTCTGAGACGGCGATAGACTCACCATCTGTCACGTTGGCACTTAATCAAATTCGGTGAAAAGTGGGTGTTGTGATAACAACACCTCTGCCTACCCCTTCGGGGAATACAGGCGTGAGCATATATGTATGTATGTAATATTTACTCTCAAATACTTGCAAGTGTCCTTCCGTTCGCTTACTATGTTTACCTTAATAGTAGCTCGCCTAGTGGCTCGCCAATATTTTAAAAGTGATACAAGATTATTTCAGCTGATGATATTGACTTTAAGTCAATATCAATGTCAATGTCAAAATATTGTATGCAAGTAATCCAGTTTCGCTCGTAACAACAAATACTCTCTAGAGTCCAGACCATTTCTAAGTATGTAATTTGTTGGAACCTGTTTCTAGATCATACAAAGTGTATTTAACGAGTCCAATAAATTTTGAAATTAAAGTCGCTTGCCTATATCGGTTTACGTAACAGGCCCACCGTGTGCGTTATCACTGGAATAATAATTTATGAAACATAAATTTTAAGAACATAGCGTCTGCTATTTAGCCGTGATAACTATTAATATTTCGTAATTTGGTTTAAATTACGAGTGTTTTTAAATATTTATAATGTTTCGTATGCTCTTATTGGTACCCATTTCTTTCGAAACGCAAAAATTGGACAGCATCGCGTGTGTACCTGGTATTGTATGAATACATAAACTGCGATAACCATCAGTTGGGCTGAATGTCTGTGGGTAGCTTTTAATATACAATAAAAGTACCCTAAGTGTAGTTTCAAGGATTCAAACGTCGTCTTGTGGCCTTAAAATCTTTGCCATTCAACCATAGCCTACCTCCGAAAACGTATCAATATATTTTGAGCAACGCTAAAACGGCTTTTTACCAGAGATCCACGATTTTATTATCACTGCCTTCACCGCTTTTGTGTTGGTATACAAATGAATTCTCACGATATCCGAGAAATTTAAGTATCACGGGAATTCATGTATGAGAGCTTATTTTTCAAAATCCATGGGCTGTGGATGTTTGGGAATAAGCCAACGCCAGGTCAAACGTAATTTTTTCAACGCCCCATGAGTATTGTCACAAACAAAAAGGGATCATCACATAAATTTGCGCGTTGTGTCGCGAAACTGTAATATCGCTCAATAGATATGGACTTGTTTTGAGAGACATGACAGTACCTATTAGACTGTTGTTCTTATCATCAACCTACCTTAGTCCACTGCTGGATATAGGCCTCCCCTAATGAGCGCCATAGTGCCCTGTCTTCAGCTTGTTGCTCTCGCTCTCATTAAAACAACTGTCACCAAATACGATTTTAATTGCCATATTTATGGAACTTTAAAAATACTGTCCATTTAACTCATCGGTCGCAGGTGTTCCAATAAACAGTAACTGAAGTCGTAAACCTGTTGTCTCATTAACGACAACTTGGAGACGTTCGCGACGTTAAACTTTAAAGGGCTTTAATTTGACGATTTATTTGTTCCCTTCGTTAACTTTTGGGTTGGAACAGAGATTTTATGTATCTGTTAAGTTTCTTAGCATTCTTGATGTAAATATTTATTGCCACCTTGAAACTGGGCAAGAACCCAGAATCTAAAAACACTGGTTGTGCAAAGCAAAGAGATCTACGGGCAAACTGTCACTGGACTTCAATACAAGTACATTATGCTTGAATGAGTTCCTTAGAGGGTCTTCTCAGAAGGCTCGTTTCCGAACGCGTGGTAATATCGACGTTCTTAAGTACATTACGATGGCCCAACTGAATAAATCATTTTAATTTTCAACCCACAGCCTCTGCGGGTCAACTTTCAAACCACTTACTCTACGCAAACGGGTACAAGCTATACTCTGGGTATAAAGCTAACGTCTCGCATATCAAAATGTACATGAAAACATTCCACATTTCATATTCATCAGTTTCCTAAGTTTGGAGAACCTTATATTTAGGTATCTTAGAGTCGCAGTTAACGAAATTAATTAGATTTCTATTCTTGTTCTTCAATATAGCCACGGCTCTTCCTTTAAGCCATGCTTTAGAGAAACCAAATGGACCATAGTCCCGTCCCGATGCTGATTGACATTTTTAATTAACTGCTCCCGGTTGGGATACACCAATTTTTGTTTTAAATGTACTTAAAAGTTACTGTAATGGCATCGCGTGATCGATTGTCCCACTTTCCTGTCAGTTTTGGCAATCTGCGTCCTGATATATTGGGATTTTGGGACACGTGGCAAGTATTGCTTTTGGGACAATATAGCAGTTATTTTGTGATATATTTTTGTAACATAAGTTTTGATAAATAATAATCACAAATTGGTTTTATAATTTATTTCACGAATACTTTTTATGTTAGTAACTTACATAACAGTGTTATCAAAAACGTTAATTTTTTAATTTTATCGTACTACAAAAATAAGGTAAAATAAGATAAATATACTTACGCCATCCCAGAAGCGTCCCCGAAGGGGTAATCAGAGGTGTTGTAACGACAACATCCACTCTTCACCGAATATCATTAAGTGCCAACGTGACAGAGGGTGAGTCCATCGCCGTCTCAGGCACTATACATACGTCTTTGAATTACTTCTCATACATATGTAGATTTCCTCACGATGTTTTCCTTCACCTTCACACGTGGTGTGAAAGCACATAAGTTTTTGGGAAAGCTCATTGGTACAGGCCCCGCTGGGATTCGAGCTTGCGTCGCAAATAAGGTCTCATTATATTATAACGTAGACCAAGTTAATGTCGGAATAATACATAATGTCATTAAACATAAGATTTAAAATCGCTAGTTCTGGCCCATATGAACCAACTTATAATTAGCCTAATTTCTAACTCAAATAATTTTTATTTTACATCTGATAACCGTTGCGTGCTCGATTATACCAACTTTCTTTCAACAAATTTAGTACTTTGAAAGAATAACACGTGCAAAGCGGAAACGTCTAAGGTCAACATTACACGAAACGACAAATCGTTACGTACATTATCTATAACATTGCAGTACGCTGTACTGAGATAAGGGCGGCAGCACACAGCGCACAACAAATATAATGATTATTTTAACACGTTCACAATCCAGGTGCCGACAATGACTCACGCAACCAAGACCATACTTCCATACCAGACCATACTCTATGGAGTCCCAAAATTATTAAATGGAACACCATTTGTTACATACATACATATGCTCACGCCTGTATGCCCCGAAGGGGTAGGCAGAGTTGTTGTAACCACAACACCCACTTTTCACCGAAGATGATTAAGTGCCAACGTGACAGATGGTGAGTTCATCGCCGTCTCAGACACTTTACATACGTCATTGAATTACTTCTCAGAAATATGCAGGTTTCCTCACGATGTTTTCCTTCACCGTAAAGCACGTGGTGTGAGACCACTGTACATAAGTTTTTTAGAAAAAACTCATTGGTACAGGCCCCACTGGGTTTCGAACTTGCGTCGCTTGCGTCGCAGGCGACTGCTCAAACCTCAAGGCCACCACGGCTCTTTTTTCTCAATCAATATTCAATATTAAATTTCAGTTTAGTACTTATTACAATACAATAGTATAAATAAACAACACTCATACTTAGACACCAGTAATGGACAGTAAAAATCCAGTGTCGTGTTTTAGGGCTAAAATGATAATTTATAGTATGGGTTATATTATAAAATTGATGCATTTCTATTGATAAATAATATTAATTTCAACAACATGATAAGTGTACCTACATCGCGATTCTACTAAGAAATTACGATTCCCGACACCAAATGACACCGCGAAACTTACAACCGTTATGGCCGCAATCAAAATGGGTGTCAGTAGTCAAAAACAGTTGTTATGACAGCTAAAATACTGGCGCAACTGATATAAATATACATTTGAAAAAAAATACTGCGCGTTTGCTTAATTTTCACGGGTTTGCGACCGTTTTCGTTATCTCTACTGTCTAGCGTCTCCGTCGAATATTAGTATGAGAAAATGAACAGCGACTCCCAGCGGTGACGTGAAGAACTAAAATATCTCATACAAATATTGCGAGTGACGCTAGCGATAGTTTCCGAAAACGGTGGATAACCCGCGATAGGGTTAAACACTAGACCATGGTGCCGGGTTATCTTCAACGTTATGGCAATTCTGCCGTAGTGTACCCAATCTTTACCCACACGTCGTTACAGACGGTAGGTCCCGTGTTCCATTCAAATGTACCAAGTAACCCATATCTCACAGGCACCTTTGGCTTGTATTATTTTAATTCCCTCATAAATATTTAGTAGTCCACTAACGTGAGGCTCACGACTGGGTGACATTTAAAAAATTGACCAATTTCTCAATGCTGGTTAGAGTAATTTTTTTAAATTAATAGAGAGTAAAGAAAGTTATAACCGAAGCAAGTACATAATTTTAAAAGTACTTGAGATACTTTTTAGGAATACCCTGAATACTAGTTACATTTATTTTACTGCTAGCTGTTACTAGCGGTTTCATCTGCGTATTATATGAATGGCGTTATTTTGCGGTATCCTAATCATCTCCCTGGCCTTATCCCGTACATTGTTGGGGTCGGCACTAGATTCAACCCGATGTGGCTGATCACCTGATTTTTAAACGAAGCGACTGCCATCTGACCTTCACAACCCCTTTAACGAAGAAAATCTGTGATTTGGGTTAAACCAATTTTGCGGAATCCTCATATGTTTCTTAAAATTAAAGTACTTTTTGTAACATTATCTATCACTCACAGACAGACGATGAATATAAGTTCGATAAAAAAGTATAAAAATTAAAAGTAGGTACTACGTTTAATTGTGTAGGTTGAGATGACCTCCACAAGCAGCACCTGTTCACAAGTATGACGAGAATGCCAGCCATCGCCCTCCTCATTTTAGTGAGCATGATTATTGAGAGTGACAATTAAGAGTAAGAGGTTTGTAAGTAAGTAAGCAGTAAAATGGCACTCCATACCTTCTTCCGAGAAGACCCTAATGTAGCGATTTGATCTTCAGTACGAGAAATATTTTCTACTATTGTTTTAATGTTCAACACTAAAGCACATTTCACCTTAACTAATTAAAATTGTAATTTATAAGCATCTGTGCGATGTCGATAAAAAAAAACAACTTTTTATAAATGTTTGTGACTCTTGGTAACATTGTAACAAAGAAAATAATTGGACACGCATTATTTGGACTTCTCACGCCCTTTACGAATTGGGTCGAACAAAAGAACGAAGTATAATTACTGTTTCATACAAAAAATCAAAGGTGCCGGAAGATTTTAAAACATTTTTTGCGATGCGGTTTAAGCTATAAATTTCCTATTCATTTAGTTACGCCTTATATAAGTAATTACAAATTTTTGTGTATAATGGATTTGGTTTAACTTCAGAGAAATTTGCAAATTTAATTATTAACGACCGGTTGGTCTTGATGGTCAGTGTGATGTGTATGTTATGAAAACGTGCCCTTATTTATTTCTAGATATATTTTAAGCTAGCTATAGCAGTAGTACTCGCATAGACTTATTTTTTTTAATGGATATAAAGAATAAAAATTAATCCCAGATATGTTAGTTTCGTTGAATACTCGCTTCTGACAGCACTCTTGTCTAAACCTTCGAAGACTTGTCTGAGAAAGCGCGAGTACATTTTCACTGTTTTACGTCGAATTAATTAATTCAAACTCCATATTTTTAGTTGAATGAACTTCAAAGCACGATTATAATAAAAATCCACAATAAAACTCCTTTTTTGTATTAATTGAGTGAAACAATTGAATGTAAATGAATTAACGACTTCATTGTATTCGAATAAAGAAGCCGAAATTCAAATTGTAGGGTTTCCGTGAGCACGCGCCGGTCGGACATCAAAGAAACCGCATTTACCCGACAACATGGCGACAAATACGACAATGAGGGGAGGCGGGGCTATTAAAGGGTCTAGATATAATTAAAAATAATTATTTTATTTGTTTTCTCCCCTAACTTTAATTACAGAAAATTCGTTTGATTTAAATTATATATTATAATTAGAAACCAAACGTTTGATTTCCAAAAATCAGCCGTGGTGGCCTCGGGGTTAGAGCATTCGCCTGCTACGCAAGCGACGCACGTTCGAATCCCAGCGGGGCCTGTACCAATGAGTTTTTATAAAAACTTATGTACAGTGATCATCACACCATGTGCTTTACGGTGAAGAAAAACATCGTGAGGAAACCTGCATATTTCTGAGAAGTAATTCAAAGACGTATGTATAGCCTGAGACGGCGGTAGACTCACCATCTGTCACGTTGGCACTTAATCATCTTCGGTGAAAAGTGGGTGTTGTGATTACAACACCTCTGCCTACCCCTTCGGGGAATACAGGCGTGAGCATATGTATGTATGTATGTTTTTTTCACTAAATTGTTGTTAAATTACAAAGTATAAAATATGACAATCTGGGTAACATTTTTTCACCTATTAAATTAAGTTTACGCGGGTGAAACCGCGGGGCACAACTATTATTAATAAAATAATATCAACGTCACAAAAAAGATGACTTTCTAGACAATGTCAGAAGTGGGATTCGAACCCACGCCCACAGAAGTGGACTGCGACCTGAACGCAGCGCCTTAGACCGCTCGGCCATCCTGACATATACCGGTGTGGTGGAATTATGATAGAAATACAGTGAATTACTGTAAGTAACGTTCGTGATTGGATACTATCACGAACTTTTATTGTTTGAAGTTTATTTTGCGGAACCGAAAATAAACTTCAAAGCTCAGTAGATCTAAAAAGGCCTCTTTGGGAGAATCATAATGTGATCCGAATATGATTCATCATCGAAAAAACCATCATGGGTTTAAGCAGAGCGCATTAAGAACTTCTGCAGGTCTAAAAAGGCCACTTTGGAAGAATCATAGTATGATCCGAATATGATTCATCATCGAAATGACAAAATGGTCACATAGGTGCAATTAATATTATGATTCACGAATTATTAATATTTCGCAATTCACCTGTTTCATACTTTCCTATGAAGATTCCCAAAAACAAACTATGAATTGCTTTTGTGATAAATAGCATCATAAAAAGTTAGTTAGGGACTAACATCTAATATTATGGTAATCAATCGTGAATTATAATATGAATTCCACCTAAGTGACCGTTTTGTCATTTCGATGATGAATCATATTCGGATCATATTATGATTCTTCCAAAGTGGCCTTTTTAGACCTGCAGAAGTTCTTAATGCGCTCTGCTTAAACCCATGATGGTAGACTCATGAATATACTACTGCGCCTTCAAGGTACGACATACTAAGAGCGTACCTATCAAGAACTGTAGGTCTAAAAAGGTCACTTTGGTATAATCATAATGTGATTCGAATATGATTCATCAATGAAATCACAAAATGGCCACTCAGTTGCAGTTCATATTATTCACGAATATAACTTTTTATGATGGCACTATTTGTCAAACAAGTAATTCATATTTTTTAGACCACTTTAGGAATCCTCTTAGGTAAGTGTGAATCAGGTGAAGTGCGAAATATTTATCATTCGTGAATCATAATATGAATAGCACCTAAGTGACAATTTTTTCATTTCGATAATGAATCACGTTATGATTCTCCCAAAGTGGCCTTTTTAGACCTACTGAACTTTGACATTTCAAATAGGTATGACCAAAAATAAAGAGCCAATATCTTTCTTTATTCTAGTACCGTAGAGTTAAACGTCAGAGCTAAGAAGTTCTCAATACGCACTGCTTAATAGAAGGCCACCTGTGTTGACAGTAAATAGTAGGTGGTCCTTATAAATGTGTGTTCGTATATCACAGTAAGTACGTCTAGACGCGGAAGTCGTAGCTTGGCCACACAGAGCCTGTGTGGCCCTTCCGGTTGGTCTTTGTACAAAGGACTTTAAAGATACCTTCGTCCTCAGTAATGTTATGCCTGGATAGATAAAATTGGAGTGTCTGTTTGTAATTCTAAATTTTATAAACAGCTTTTTACTTAATGCATATGAAAGTAAATACGGTATTAAGTAAAAAAAACTTATTTAAAATAAATTTGTCATTTAACATCGTTTGAGAGGAGCTCGTGGCACATTTGCTATTGCGCATAGCATTCGATCAGCGAAGCTAAACAACCCTAACCCTAGCCAGTAATTGGATGGGAGATCGCCCGAGTTCCCTCCGTGCCTCGGAGAGCATCTTAAGCCGTCGGTCCCGGTTGCCAATTTATCATCTTTGACAATCGTTGCAGGTCAGTCAGTGGGCAAAAATTGTCAAAGGAGTTGCTAAGGTCAGATGGCAGTCGCTTTGTATAAAAATCAGGTGATCAGCCGCATCGGGTTGAATCAAGTGCCGACCCCAACAAAGTGTGGGATATGGTCAGGGTGATGATGATGTCATGAACTGTGAGGAAACCTGTATGAGTCTGCAAAGTAATTCAAAGACGTATACCATCTCGTTGGCACTTAATCATCAAAAAGTGGATATCCTCTGCCTACTCCTTAGGGGACAAGTATGAGCATATGTATGTATGTACTATTAAAGTTAATTACTAATTTGTGGCTTCTCTTCATAGTAAGACTTCGAATACACGTATTACTTTAAATAGTCGCATACGAATAGAAAGTTTGATGTAGTCAAATTTAATGTAGCGCAGTGGTTAAACACAATCAGTATCCTATGTCAATATTTAACGCAACCGCTTACAATTTAACTGGTCGGTAGATAACGGTTCTACTTTACGGTAAGTTTATATTTGCAGAAGATTAATTCAGGGGTAAAAAACTATTGTTTGTAGTTTTAATTAAAGTTTATTGCACATTAGGTACACATGAGAAATAAATACAAAATGAACAGAATGGAGTAGAATAATTGCAACCGTTTGTGAAAATCAAAAGTTCGTGTCTTCGCTCCTGTGACGTAGATCAACCTCCCTCTAATGAATTGACATAAGTGACGTCTAGAATCAGAGACCGCGAGCGTGGAAGAGTCTATGACAGATGACTGACTATGATAATGTTCGCAAACAACCATCACGTACATTCTCGTTACCGGGGTTATTTTAAAAAGAAATCGATTTAAGTTAACTTGCAATGTTAAAGTTCTTGATTAGGTACTTATTTAAAATAAAAAATTGGCATTTCTTTATGGTAAGTGAATAAACCTTAAGTTTGTTCATGAATATAAATAATATTCAATAACTATATTATATTTACTTAAAAACAATAGCTACAAGAATATATTACAACACCATTATACGAATTCAATAGCAATAATACAGAAAAAAGAAACGTCAATCAATAATTGTTGAATGTTTGAATTATTTATATTTCTTTATTTACATGGCCAGCAATGAGTAGATCTGAACCTTCTTGTCTCTCACAATAAATTGAACAGTAAGTATAACAAAATTCGAATAAATTACTTTATATTCGCAAGTTATTTAAGTGAATAGTAGTGTCTTACCACTTATTACATTACGAGTATAAGTGAGGACATTCTGTCACATTTTTCTCAAAACAATTTTATTTTTTTTCCAAATTTATATCTATACATGTAAATAATATTTAAGTGTCTGTTTGTAATTCCATATTAACAGCTTTTCTCTATACGTATATGAAAGTATATAAAGTAAGTATTCACATATAAAAAAGGGAAAATATATGAAAAAAAAATCTGTTTGTCTGTAAGTTTGTTTGGGCTTAATCCCTGAAACATCTGGATCCATTCTAACATTACTCGTAGATAGCTGATATTACAAGAACTTAGCTACTTTTATTTAAAAAAATAGCCCATGAAAATAAGTCTAACCACGAGCTAGTACAAATTTATAGACAAAACTCTACATAATCCATTTAAAATATAATAAGCACAGGTTAAGATGGGTACTGTTATAATCCACCCAATCGCCCGGGTCTAGGAATATGGCTATGGTATCCTCTGCCTGTCGTAAGAGGTGACTAAAAGGGGGCCGGAGGACCTGCTGGCGGTGGTCGGGGTGGGAGCTTTGACAACCAAGCCGCGGGCCCGGGAAGGTGGCAGCGCGCTGTGGCTCGCGCTGCCTTGCACAGCGAGGTCTCCAGGGGCGGCGTCACAGCTGCCCCGGGGATGTGCCCCGGCAAAGTGTGGGGGGACACCGGTGCGTTCTATCAGAGTACCCGGAGTCCCCCCTGAGCACTGAGGATGGCCACCTACATAAGGGTACTGTTGTAATGCGATTGCGTGAGGACAAAGGCATATTTAATTGCGGTCCTATGTAAACTCGAATCTACCAACCAATATGTAATATTATATATTGGTTGAAGCTACCTTGTACTCGCAAATGGTGTATACAAACCACTCATTACACAGAAAGTGTCTGCCTATCCGTCCGTTTGCCTTCTAACGACTGAATTCTGGTGAATCACATTTTGCAGAAAATTTTAAAACTTCGAAAAAATATCATTTTGTTACGTATCAATGATCTGTGTGGATCAAAAAAAAGTTTAGTTCAAATAAAGTTATGTATTGCATTAATAAAAAATATGAACCATTTTGGGTAGAATTAAAGGTTTAAACTAGTACGTAAGTAAGTGCCTAAAAGGCTTATAAAATACTAGCTGACGTCACGCGGTTTCACCCGCGTAGTTACCGTTCTGTGATAAATTAGCATTCATGGTAAAAAAAAAAAAAACAGTCCAGTACCTTTTAAGCGAATTCGTTACAAACATACATGCAAACTTTTCCTCCACCGTTTTAATAATTGATCAAACTAAATATTATAAACTTTTTTATTCATTTTTAAAAATATTAATCAAGGCATTTGTGAAAACACAAAAAAGTGTTTGGTTGAGCTTTTTGGTACAATCTCTAATATCTTTATTACAATATTATTGCTTTCCGAAAAATTACTAAGCATTCATATAATTTTCCGCTTTCTACTATTTATAAATCACATAATAATAGTCCCCACTATGTTTTCAATCATCACATTCATGATCCAATCTGAGTCAAGTGGAAGTTTCACCAATACGTCGATAAAAACTGCGATAATATGCTTTTTACCAAGTTTTTTCTTAGTCACGAATCACATTGGCCCTTTACTTCTTGTGATGTTTCGTAAGATGTGAAATGTTACGTGGAAATTTGATTGAAAACCATCTAAAAAAATCCTACCGGTAATTTATCGTTACCTACAAAAAAGTAAACAATGCCATGCTTTGTTTGAACAGCTTTAGATATGTTATTAATAATCGAATTATTGACATATTTAGACAATAAAGTGCTTAAAAGTATTTACAAGTAGAAAACTTGGCCCAAATCGGTGTCTCTCGGGATCGTGCCGTTAAGTTATGTTAATATTTATGTCAAATTTTGACGACAAAAAAACATACAGACGAATTGCGAACCTCCTCATTTTTTGACGTCGGTTAAAAAGTAGCACTCTTGTTCAATCGCGACTTGCAGTTAAAGCTACTATGACGTCATCGGCACCGCCTTTTTTTGCCTAACCAGCACTTTCATATTATTAATGATGTTGATGCAAACCCATCCTATAGTTTTGTTACAAAAAAGTAACGCTAAAATATTATTTTTTCAGACTCAGGTCAAGGATACATATTTTCTGCGTTTGCGGTTGAAACTCTGGGACCTTGGGGTCCAGATGCTCATCAACTTTTCAAAGAGGTTGCACGTCGTCTGGTAGAAGCTTCTCGTGACAAGCGGGCTGGGGCTTTTCTCGCTCAGAGAATCAGCATTGCTATTCAACGTGGCAATGCTGTCAGCCTTCTTGGCACGATCCCGAGAGACACCGATTTGGGCCAAGTTTTCTACTTGCAATTAGTTTTTAGCTTTATTTATAAAAAACAAAAATATAAATAAACTGTTTTCGACTGGTTTTGGTCACAACTCTTTTTGTGCCTAGATCTTTCATAAGATACAAATCGTCCATTTGCTGGTTGTGATAAATCTCTATCAATATCGTGACACTCCAATTACAACATACGAGTACAGATACATTTGATGGATGAATGTAGCTTGTAGACTTATACTGCGGTTGCGCATCGTTTGTTTGTGGATTGATTTTTTGCATCGCAATTGCGCTTGATACGACTATCTGATAGTTATCTAAGGCCTTTACTAACGACTCTTGTTGCGATGATCATTCGCGTAAGCAAAAAGTACGGACGTATAAACGCCATACGCGTCTGTAGTTCACTTTAGTAATAATAATTACATGTTTCCATATGCTCACGCCTGTATTCCTCGAAGGGGTAGGCAGAGGTGTTGTTATCACAACACCCACTTTTCACCGAATTTGATTGACGCCAACGTGACAGAAGGTGAGTCTATCGCCGTGTCAGGCACTATAAATACGTCTTTCAATTACTTCTCAGACATATGCAGGTTTCGTCACGATGTTTTCCTTCACCGTAAAGCACATGGTGTGAAATCACTGTATATAAGTTTCTAGAAAAACTCATTGGTACAGGCCCCGCTAGGATTCGAACTTGCGTCTCTTGCGTAGCAGGCGACTGCTCTAACCCCGAGGCCACCACGGCTAAGATTCAAGTTTAATACTTCTAGTCATAATAACATGTTTCCTTTCAATTTTATGTATGTTTTTATTTTCTTTATAGGCTATTTATGGCGAGAATCTTTATATATATACAAAGACACCTTCACATAAAAATTAACAAACAAGTAAAATTAATTTCTATTAAAAAATCACAAAAATAGAGCCGTAAATTGTCAGCGTGACGGAGGGTGAGTCCATCGCCGTCTCAGGTACTATACATACGTCGTTGAATCACTTCACCGACATATGCAGGTTTCCTCACGATGTTTTCCTTCACTGTAAAGCTCGTTATTATTAAACTTGGATTTTTCTTAATTTAAAAATCATAATATTATAATAAAAATACGTGTGTCCAACCCTTTAGTTTAATTTAATTTGTAACACGTACAGATTTACGATGCATTCGAAATCTGTTATCTAGTATCTGTCGCACGATGATTTGTTTTTGTTCGGCTTATAATATATGAGAGCAGTCGGCGCGGTGATCTGAGATATTGCCCGTCGTGTATTGTAATGTTATCGTGACTCGATTCAATTATACCACTCGATTTGTACTACACTATCGATTAATTTTATCGATTGCTGTACGTGTTCTGTAGAAAGTAGACGCTCTTCCTTTTATCAAAAAGGTTATCGCACATTGTAAATTTAATAATTAAATGATTACTATATTCATTACTAGCTTCCACCCGTAGGTTCGCTTAAATAAAACAACTATATTCCGTGACTTTGTTCGCGTAATGATTTTGAGTAGGTAGGTGCCCAATGTCCAACCGAGACCAAACTAGCTATGTGATATTTCAGTCGAATTAGTTCTATTTCACAGTTACACATATACAATTTAGAAAGCCGTGGTGGCCTTGAGGTTTGAGTTGTCGCCTGCTACGCAAGCGACGCAAGTTTGAATCCCAGCGGGGCCTGTACCAATGAGTTTTTCTAAAAAACTTATGTACAGTGATTTCACACCACGTGCATTGCAAAACATCGTGAGGAAAGCTGCATATTTCTGAGAAGTAATTCAATGACGTATGTAAAGTGTCTGAGACGGCGATGGACTCACCATTTGTCACGTTGAAACTTAATCATATTCGGTTAATAGTGGGTGTTGTGATTACAACACCTCTGCCTACCCCTTCGGGGAATACAGGCGTGAGCATATGAATGTATGTACATATAAAATTTTACTACCTAACTTTATAGAAAATTATCGTCAATTGCGGAGTCATATTTTTTATGAAATTAACAACATAAGTAATTATTTAGAGACCGTGTCGTTAGTTAACTAGAAATTACTTTTTAAATAGATTAAAAAAAATTAATATCCTTAAAAATATAATAATTTAAAACTAATTCATCAAAAAGATTCTATATAAATCGTTTCGTTCAAATCGATCGCCCTTATCCTTGATGCCATTCAAATGGCGTCTCGATCAATCATTCCATTGTTGCGGATGCGGCCAGGACATTACAATCAATCTAAAGATAAAAAATACATAAATATAATATTATGTTAACATGACAATGTTATAATAATTGAGTGATCATTATTGTGTTAATGACACTGATTATCAAAAGGACGAATGGTATGTAGGATGTTGCTCTTTTAAGGTGACGTATTGTGTAACTCTACTGTCTGTTTTGATAAATTGACTCCTTTATTTACTGTCAAAGTAATGTCAATGTGAACTATAAAAAAATACAGTCGAATTGATAACCTCCTTCTTTTTTGAAGTCGGTTAAAAATGACTGCAGAACACGTAAACGACAAATGACGTAGGTATAAGCGATCGGCCACGACATGACACAAGTTTCCGACTAGAACAGTTGGAGCCGGTGTTCCCCAGGCATGACACTCGCCCGACTCAAACCCTTAGCTGGGGAAAATTTGTTTTTTTATACTATTTAGTTAAATTGAATAATGGAATAATTTTATTAGGGTAGGCAGAGATGTTGTAATCACAACACCAACTTATCACCGAAGATGATTAAGTGCCAACGTGACAGAGGGTGAGTCCATCGCCGTCTCAGACACTTTACATACGTCTTTGAATTACTTCTCAGAAATATGCAGGTTTCCTCACGATGTTTTCCTTCACCGTAAAGCACGTGGTGTGAAATCACTGTACATAAGTTATATAGAAAACCTCATTGGTACAGGCCCCGCTGGTGTTCGAACTTGCGTCGTTTGGGTAGCAGGCGACTGCTCAAACCTCAAGACCACCACGGCTCTAATTTTATCAAATTAGTATATTGTCATCGCTCCACGATAAATCTTCAAAGTTTGAATGAAATCTGGCCGCTTAAAAAAGTGAACCTTACATAAAAATGGCAGTACCTACCTAGTTAGACGCAACGCCACTCAAAATAAATTATAAAGAGTACAATATTCTTTAGTATAATATGACTCTTACAAATGACTCTAGATCACCCCAATAACATTCACACCTCATGTTCTCATGAACTTCATACACCCGCATGTTGTTCGTGTTAATACTGTCATCAAGTGTTAACGGTAACAATTAATATAATTGTTTGTAATTCATCGGGGGCGTTGCGTTAGCGATTTATTGTGGGAATGCATGTTATTTACTAATTAATCTGGATAATAAACAGAAGGGATTATTATACAAAAGCGTAAATTGCATAGAAATAATAAATCTACCTGCCAGAACGTAGGATCACAAAGGAATGCAAAATAATCTCTATAAAAATACGCTTGTTTGGAAACTAAGTGTGATGAAGATAACACTCGAGCGTTTTCGGAGAAATAAAGCATCGCGAGGATAGTTGCATACGTCTGAGAAGAACAGCAAAGATGTATGTAAATATGGTGCTTATCTGAAAATGTGTACATACATGTGCCTGTATCCCATTGAGATAGGTTGAGACCACCGTTTGCCACATGCTACGATCCTTACATTATTCTTTCGTTTCATCCACACGTGTTACCACACTTCTACTGCCCTATTATGGCGTAAGATAGTGAAACGTCAGTCCTAAAAACTTTACTTTACAACTTGTCTGCAATACATTTCAATCGTAGTTTATAGCAATAATATCTCATCCTCGTTGGTCTTATGGTCACAAACAAACTATTTATAATATAAAGAGGATGTTACAGTCCTTAGCTCGTTCCCCGTGTTATTGGGTTTCGCCGTCTGTAATTTCTCACCAGCCCGATTAGTGCCCGGTTAGTAGCGATAGGCTCGCCCCCCTCAAATGTTGGTGTACACCTCTGCATACTCCTGCGGGGAATACAGGTAAATATGGCTGGCATTCACGCCATACTTGTGAACAATTCCTGCTTGTGGGGGCTGGTCATCCCAAGCTCCGCATTTAGTTATAAGTAGAACTACTAGATTTTTAATGATGTTACTTTCCATACTTCCATGAGCTTATGTTTCTTAAGCGATTTATTTTGTACTCTTAAAATTGTGATAGTTTCTTGCCAGAGTCTTCTCAGTAAAAGCAACTTTCCTAACTTGGCGGTAGCATGTATAATCCTGTATAAAGATATTTTTGACTGTGACTTTGACTTTATGTTTTTTACCTAGGACATGTATTGAGACATGATAGTTACAAGTTACTACAACTAATTAAAATGGGAAAAATCTCAGGCAAAAGTCGTGTTGGTCGGAGGAAAAAATCTTGGTTTCGTAACATCCGGGAGTGGACGGGGATAGCGAGGGAATACTCCAAATTGACTGCCAGCCTTCGTTAATCGGAGAGGCACCTTAAGAAGAAAAATAATATATTTGATATCTGTAGGTATAACCTATAACAAATACTCCTGTATATATAGGTTTATAATACATTAAAACCCACACTTCGCACAAATAGAGCAAAGATTTTCAAACACCGCAACACTTTAAATAGGCTGACAAAATCCTTTCTTTCGTCCTCAATACATCCTTCAACACACGAGTTCCACCTTCGCATTTCCATGTAATTTTCCCCTTTCCCTTTCAACTCGAGCAAGCGTGAAAGAGAGAGATGTATCATCCAGGACCCTACTTTACCAACTAAATGGCATCCTGTAGAGTTTGAGAGTCTTTTCAAAGCGACGTAGCATTAAATAACCGTGGTAAGGCTGGCTGTTCACTGCCAGATTGTAGCGCGTAATCTTTACGAATTATTACGAATAAATAAAATTGTAACTTTCGTTTGACATGTGAAATTATCAGGGATGAACATGTACAAGATGACAGCTGAGAAGGCTGGGCTCCGAAACGGTGGTGAGTTTTTCGACGACGACGACCTGAGAGAAATATACATAGAGAGCCGTGGTGGCCTCGGGGTTTAGAGCAGTCGCCTGCTACGCAAGCGACGCAAGGTCGAATCCCAGCGGGGCCTGTACCAATGAGTTTTTCTAAAAAACTTACGTAAAGTGATTTCACACCACGTGCTTTACGGTAAAGGAAAACATCGTGAGGAAACCTGCATATTTCGGAGAAGTAATTCAAAGACGTATGTATAGTGCCTGAGACGGCGATAGACTCACAATCTGTCACGTTGGCACTTAATCAAATTCCGTGAAAAGTTGTTGTTGTGATTATAACACCTCTGCCTACCGCTTCGGGGAATACAGGCGTGAGCATATGTATGTATGTATAGATACCTTACCAAAATCTAAACTGAATAAATTTCTGTCAGTTTGTCTTTGTCTGTCTGGATGGCACGACGCGAATAAAATACATACACAGTTACCCCCACTATTTTCTTTGGGTGCTCATTACTTTGTGATGCCATCTTTAAAAATAGATAAAAAAAATTGTCTGTCTGTTTACCTTTTTGAGGCTACAACAGGCGTTGGGATCAGTATCGAAATGAAAAATACTGCATTCGAAATCCTCAATAAATTGCAAAAACTCACGAAACCAAATTCAACGTAACGTAAATTATAAAAAACTAAACCGCTTCTAAAATAAAATAATGTGAAATAAATATAATAGCTTGAAGCATTATTTATTTTAGAGATACGCCAGGACAACCTGTATCTAAATCGCGTGTTAGTAGATCGTATCGGACGACTGATCGACAAACTTGTACGTCTGTAGCTCATTTCATGGCAAGACTTAGAAATTTTCATGGGTTTCCCCTAGCGTATAGAGCGTACAACGAATCTAGTAGCTTAAACGTGCACATTTTCTTTCAAACTCCGGTACATATATCTTGAAAAGTGCTTTGCAGTCATTTGGTCTCTGCACTTTTGAGTTGAAATTGTACTCGAGTCATTCATCTAGTAACTGCACTGCTTTTGAAATAATATATATATTTTGTAACAGATGCAATCGTTATTCATACCTTAGATATATGGGTGGTACATATTTATATAGTACTAGCTGTGCCCCGCGATTACACCCGCACAGACTTAATTTTACGAGTGACTTTTTTCCAGGTACTATTTTTTTTTCACACCACGTGCTTTACGGTGAAGGATAACATCGTGGGGAAACCTGCATATAAATCTTTTTTTTTTTAAATAGTAATTACTGAGCTTCTTCCCAGGTTCTTCCCAGTAAAAGCAACCTTCCGAATCTGACAGGAGCATGTATATTCCTATGTAATCGTGTCATTCTGACGATTTGAAAGTACTTTGTTAAAAGTCTAATTAAACAAAGATATTTGTAATTTTGAATTGTGGTATTTTTATATTATATTGTGAATATTGATAATAATATATTGGCACTAATATTGTGTGTGTGCGGCTAGCATTAAATGTTATTCCAAGGTTCATTGTATATTTAATTTCCCCAACTACCAGAAATCTTCTACTACCCACAAATATAAATTAAAAACCAACCCTCATCCTGCCACAGTGCTAAAACACACATCGCAAACAAAAGCAAAACATTAACCCGTGCGACGCGTCAGTCATTGCTTCGCTCCGGTCGAATGTACCCGTTTTTGTGGAGTTAACAATCGCTCCGATCGTGACACGAACTATTTGTTTTATTGTGTGTGAAATAAAAAGTTGCATTCATAGTGCGGTGTTGTCAAAATGGATTTTTGCTAAAAGGTTTTGGGCTATGGATTGGTGTTCCTAGTAAGTTTAAAATTATATTCAATACCCATGAGTCTTTTTGCTATATATTTCATATTTATCAGTGCCTGGGTCCCACCATCTGTCACATTGGCACTTAATCATCTTCGGTGAAAAATGGGTGCTGTTATTACATCACCTCTGCCTACTCTTTCGGGGAATACAGGCGTGAGCATATGTATGTATGTATATTTCATGTTGTGTCCAGAGCTTTATCTTGTTTATAGAGCATGGTAGTAATCCTTCAAATTTCATATTTGTTTAAATTCATTCTTAAACCAAGTTTCCATACCGGTGGGAATTACTTTAACCCAGATCACAGATTTTCCCCGTCAAAGGGATTGCGAAGGTCAGATGGCTTCGTATAAAAATCAGGTGATCAGCCACATCGGGTTGAATCAAGTGCCGACCCCAACAATGTATGGGATAAGGTCAGGGAGATGATGATGATAAAGTGCCTTACCACATGGTAAATTCATTAAGCTTCACCTACTCTGAAGTTATCAGTACAGTGATGATACTTCACGAACACCAGTGAAGGAAAACATTGTGAAGAAACCTGCAATGCAAAACTCTATAATGTACATAATAACACCAGCCCAGAAGGGTCCCCAAATGGGTAAGCAGAGGTGTAATAACAACACTCACATTTCACCGAATATGATTAAGTGCCAACGTGACATAGGGTGAGTCTATGGCCGTCTCGGTCACTATACATACGTCTATGAATTACTTCTCAGACATATGCAGGTTTCCTCTCGATGTTTTCCTTCACCGTAAGTTTTCAGTAAAACTCATTGGTACAGGCCCCACTGGGATTCGAACTTGCGTCCACAGATTTTAGACGACGTTAGACTCACCCAAATATTCAATGAAAACTGGGTGTTATATCACCATTGTGTTTACCCCTTCGGGTAACCTTTTGAGAGCGTGTGAACTTACATAAATAGCAACATGCAAAACCTCATCAAACCCATTAATAACAATTACCAGAATATTTTATCAAATTTGCGATCAAATGGGTATTAAACATTGTATTAGAATAATTAATCTTCCAACAAGAATGAGTCATGTCATGTCCTTTTGAAAGTAGGTAATCTATACTTATAATTATATTATAATACTAGCTTTGCGACGCGGCTTCACCCGCGCAAACTTAATTTCATGGCTGGCTTTTTTGCGGAACCTTTTATTTATGTTTATGTCAGAACTAACATAACCAATCTAATAACATGCCAACCATATACAACCAATAAACAGACAAACGTACAGACCAATAGAGAAAAAATTAACAGTAATGTTATTTTAATTTTTGTGCCGTATATTATCCGTTCATATGGATTTAGAAAAAATCAGTCAATGTGGAGTTACAAACAGACACTTCACTTTTATTTATATGTATAGATAGATAAGATATAACGATATAAACTAGACAATAGACCAAGACTCGCCGCTTCCTTTGTAAAAAGCTACATTCGTAATTACTGACATATTTCTTGTGTGTATGGAGTCGATGGGCAAAAAATTGAGCGCTAGATAAGTTAATAGTTGCTGAAATAGTTTTGAGTAGTACTATATAATACTAAGAGCTTTATTATTAGAAGGTAACTCTATATTATAACTATGTTGCGCTCGCGACTTTGCCCCCGTAATAAATGCAACACATAACATATGCTCACGCCTGTATTCCCCGAAGCGGTAGGCAGAGGTATTGTAATAACAACACTCACTTATCACCAAAGATGATTAAGTGCCAACGTGACAGATGGTGAGTCCATCGCCGTCTCAGACACTTTACATACGTCATTGAATTACTTCTCAGAAATATGCAGGTTTTCTCACGATGTTTTCCTTCACCGTAAAGCACGTGGTGTGAAATCACTGTACATAAGTTTTTTAGAAAAACTCATTGGTACAGGCCCCGCTGGGATTCGAACTTGCTCAAACCTCAAGGCCACCACGGCTCTTTGATAATTATGTTTGCAATTTGGCAATAAGAGGTTATAGTAAGGATTCCTGTTCATTAGGTACGAGTTTAGCTGAAGAGTTAATTGTCAGAAGTTCTAAACTCGCTCACTTCTCACTAATGAATGGTTTTAACTCGAACTAAATTAATTACAACTGAAAACTTATTGCGCTGAAGTGAGTGGAATTAAACTTGGACTTAATGGTTTGTAACTAAGGAAGATATAGGAGAAAAAATGGTAAAAACGCACAATGAATAAGTATTTGGTGATTTTTGCACATAAACTTATATAAATGTATGTGCAAATACTTTCAGACTTAGGGGATGATGATAATATTATAAGTTGTGCCCTGCGGCTTAACGCGCGTAAAGTTAAATGGGTGACCCGCGGACGCCTTTGTTTTTTTTAACAGTACCTACTCCTTGTAACATTAGCTATCTGCCATTGAAAGTCCCGTTAGAATCGGTACTGCCGTTTCGGAGATAAGCCGGAACAAACAGACAGATGGACAATCAAAGAAAAAAAAAATTTGGCTTTTTAATGTCTGTACCGTATATACCTTCATTTATATGTTTAGTGAAAAGCTGTAATTATATTAACTGTAATTATAAATATACACTTTAATTTTATTCATCTGTATAGAGTTTAGATATAGATATGGGTTAATCTATATAAATATATAAGGGAAACTGTCTTGTCACAAGAAGAGAGATTGTTTTACAGATTCACGTAAACGTGCCATCTGCAACGTAAATTACTAAATTTTGATTAATTTTGGAAAAACATACATATGCTCACGCGTGTATTCCCCGAAGGGGTAGGCAGAGGTGTTGTAATCACAACACCCACTTTTCACTGAAGATGATTAAGTGCCAACGTGACAGATGGTGAGTCCATCGCCGTCTCAGACACTTTACATACGTCATTGAATTACTTCTCAAAAATATGTAGGTTTCCTCACGATGTTTTCCTTCACCGTAAAGCACGTGGTGTGAAATCACTGTTCATAAGTTTTTAAGATTAATGCATTGGTACAGGGCCCGCTGGGATTCGAACGTGCGTCGCTTGCGTAGCAGGCGACTGCTCTAACCACAAGGCCAACACGGCTCATTTTGGAAAAAAATCGGTTTTACCCTAAGGACAGACAGATGGAATACCTACCTACTTTATAAGATCTAATCATACGAATATTGCTCAAAACACGAGGATTAGTTCGAAATTGGATAAGGTTAAATGCTATTGGTGATGTCAGACAACCTCTTTCAAACTACCATAATATCAGAATGACCATAACACAGTTCACTCTAAATTACCATTAGTTAGAACAATAAGCTATTGTAGCCGTTAGCTATGACGGCATAAGTGTTAATTTGTTACGAAACTGACCTGTATGCGTAACATAGTGGAAAGATGGGGTGGCGATAAAGGAAAGTGAACCTTATTTGTATTGGGATAAAACTTATTTAGATATTATATTTCTAGATAAGACTGAATAGCGCGATTTGGAACTGTTTACGATGGCAACTAAAGTCATTGATTACAATCTAATTATATATAAAATGTGAGCTTTGTTGTTGTTTTGTCCTAAAGACCTAAGTATACAATTGAAAAGAATTGGATCGCTTGAAAATTGAATTTTAAATTTATTTTCTTCACTGATAATATTTCACTTGCCCTCACTCGTGTTGTTGTCATTTAAATGATAATTTAAAAAAGCGCGAACAAATAAATATATTACTTCAATCAAGTGAGGTTGAGTGAGGAGAAAAGCCCAGCGAGGCCTGTACCAATGAGTTTTTCTAAAAACTTATGTGCAGTTATTTCACACCATGTGCTTTACGGTCAAGGAAAACATCATGAGAAAACCTGCATATTTCTGAGAAATAATTCAAAGATGTATGTAGTGCCTTTGACAGCGATGGGCTCACCATCTGTCATGTTGGCACTTAATCATCTTCGGTGTAAACCTACTTTAACTAGCAAACAAATACTTTAGTGTATTTTATATAAATAATATATAAAGTATATAAGTGTAGGTCAAATAATGTAAGTACATAACTTTAGCAAAAAATAACCGCGGAGTTTGTTTCACCGTTTCTTCTCCTGGCAGGCTTACATTTGTAGACGGTAGTTAATTAACCTATGTTATCGTAAGACAAATGACGTTCAATAAGTGTTCCAAGTGTCACTTATATTGAACTTTTTAATTTTGACTTATTGCTAAAATCTAAGAGAGGCATTCGAAAAGCGTTGAAGTAAAATGGAAAAGCTTGTTCAAATTAGTAATTACTATCGATGATCCATTATGTAACGGACGTTAACAACAAGTCGTTTATCTTGATCGTATTATATTATATATTATATGATATTGTTTAATTTGATCCCAAATATAACAATAGTGTCGGTACTTTATGATATCCGAAGTACTCAGCGGGTACGGACACGCCTCATGTCGAGAAACAAAAGCCGGAGTAAAAAAAGCTGTTTACGCTTTTATTGTAAAATGGTTCCGTATTTTGGATTCCTGAGGATCAACCATGACCTCTTATTGCCATGACAGTTTAACTCTTATTATTAGACAGATGTATATGACGTGTATAAGTCTGTCACTGTCACACAGTGGAACATTGGTAGCAATAAGAGCGCATGGTAGGATTCTATATAAATCCAATAAAAATATGCCAATGCTAATACCTACTCTGTTGAAGTCATGTTCAATGAATGATCATAAGTTTTTTACTAGACTGACAAAAATACAATCCAAAAGTAATTTACTAATCTCATAGATAATGAATCTAATAACCAGTCAATATGTATACCAACAAAACTAATTACGGCTGATGTTTCTCATTTCCAAGACGTCACATCAATTGCCACACATTCAGAAGTTGTATGAGTTGTATGATGTAAAGAAGAAAACGTAATTAATGATGGCTCTAAAGCCAATGAATGGACCATTGAATGCATACTGACAGCTTTCTATCGTGTTTATTAGCAAATTATGTTCGACCTAAACTAATTTATAGCTGCTGCGAGGCAAGATGATGTAAAACAGTGAGTGATGCTAAGGAAGTATAATATATGTACCTGTTCATAGTTTATGAAAACTTCGTTGTATGATTAATCTTTGACCATTGAATTGAATGTTAGTGAACCTACAATACATTGACCAATGCTTTGGTAAACATTTGATTTTGGGGTTAACGATGATGATACTAACATGAATACTGAAGCACTTTAAATACGTACCTGGAACATGGTATTTGTGCCATAGAATACTTATATATTATTCACAGATTAGGTACATATAAATACTTTAACTGCCTCGTTGGTCTAGTCGTTAGTACGTAGTAAGAAATTCACAATAAAATGCCCGGAGTTTGAAAGTTGGCGGTGTTTCCATCCCCGTGCCTCGGAAAGGACGTTAAGCCGTTGGTCCTACGCCTGATCTCTCTCCGGTCGTGTCTGATTGCCTCCCATCGGACTATGAGAGTGAGGCAATAAAGAGTGCACCTGTGTTTACACACACTTGTGCACTATAATATCTCCTGCGCACATAATCCTCGTTGAGATTAGCCGCCGTAACCGAAATTCGGTAGATCATTATTATTACATATAAATACGTTATCAAAACTGAAATCGCTTCTTATTGTAATCTACAACTAACAGAATGAGTCTGAATTATTTGAACCACGCTTCTACAATATGATCTGATTTAATTACAATGTATCTTGTTCTGAATGAATACGTACACAAGGTAGTAATTGTCAAGTGTAAATTTATTGAAATTACTCATTTGACATAGTTGCAAATGAGATCGTGTAAATAGAATTAACTACATATTACAAAGAGCACCATATCAGGACCTATAACAATCAGAGTGCATCGACCGGTACCAACCGACGTGCGTACTAACTATGCACAACACAAACTAAACGATATATTAGCCATTGAAACCAAGACCGTGACCAATGACACAAGACCTTTTAACGACCCATTAAACTCACCGCAAGAACCCGTTAAATCTTTATCAAAAGGGACTGAAGGAGATCAAGTTATACCAGACGTGTTTGAAATGGCCATAGTCAAACGATTTAAAACATTCTTGGTAAATAAAGAGTTTGAAAATGTGACGGATTCAATGAGTACGGCTTGTAATGTAGACACGGGAATATTTTAAAATTCTATTCGCATTCATTACCCTTTCTTATGACTCTTTATGGTAATACATTCAACGTTTAATTGCATTTTATGCAAGATTGTCAATACGTAAGGATAATATTAAAGGTTATCGTGAGAATAGGGTTCATAGACATTTACACTTTTCCTGATTTGTCACTACATTTCTGATAAGATAAAATTATTATTTGATACTAGCTGTGCCCCGCGGAACCTTAAAGTTTTAAATGTAACTTAAGTAACTCCTTGAAACATCAGCTATCTGCCAGTGAAAGTCCCTTTAAAAACAGCCGTTTCAGAGACCAAAAAAATTAAGAACTGGTTTTCTATGTTAGGTTTTTTATATACTATCATATGCATTTAGTGACTCTTCACTAATTTGTTAGTTTGGAATGACAAACAGACACTTAAATTTTACCTATATAGATTAATTCTTACATAGATTGAAATATTTCCCGTAGGATGGGATAAACAGCGCGCTTGATGGCAAGGAGCTATTTACAGGCTGAACTTCTGCACCACCAAAGTATGAAATCTCACCTGGAATGGAATGGAATGGCAGGCCATAATAGTCGTCAATGGGGCACTATTGACCCTACGTCAAGAAGGCTGTAATATTCGTCAAAGTAGCTACAGCTCCTAATATTAATCGGAAGATACCTTTAAGCCCTACATCTCTGCAACAATAACGCCTCATATGAAATCTTATCTTGCATTCCAAAATCTGTCTGTGTCGTCAATGCGTAAGTACGAGTAAGTGCCTTCAACACAATCATTGATCACATTTATCATAGGTACAAACACTCCATTGTTTCCGCAAGTACAGACCGGAGACATTCGTCGTTATCTCAACACACGCGACTTTTGACACCAGCTATCGCTTTGAAAGTGTCATACAAAACATTATTCTCTCCGCCGCTGTATCTAACAGTAGTTGCAATTATTGCTCGACCATTTATAATGAATGTGCTGTCTTCGCTATCTCATGGGTATAGCTGCTTAGCTACACCTCGTAAATCTTGTTTTCTTATGAGCTTCCTAAGTTACCGCGTAATGGTAATAACAAGTACTTTATTCGCAACTTGGTTTCCAACTATTTCCGCGTGGAAGGTAATGCCACTTATCTAAATTTTAAAATCTTGAAGTATCTTCACAATACTTTCTTTGCTATATGACAATAATACAGTGCGTCTTAGTGTAATTTCAACAAAAAAACTATTTTTCCGAACCTGTTCCCAAATTTTCGCAAAAATATTTTGTTTAGGACAAGTACAGAAAACTGAATGTAAATAGGTTCAAATGCACAAATCTGTAACATTTTTATCCCAATATCACGAAGAATTGTTGCATCTATTGTGGCATACCTTAGGTACGATACAACTAAGGCTCCTTTACCTCCAGCTGTGATATGAATCATCGTTCTATTTTCTATCATCATCATTTCTATCCCACGTACCTAGTAAATAATATTAATTGTCATAAAGAATGTACTTTACTTATTATAACCAATAGGCATTATAACTGATACTAGCTCTTCCACAGCGTCTCCTTAAGATTTAACGTTACTACTTTTTGCTTCATTGTCTTAGTTTTTGCTCGCGTCAATAATATTACTGGCTTCTTTTGGGATGAGAATCATAAAATATTAATTCCCTTCCTTGTAAACACCACTTTGTAGTCAACTTTTTCTTACAACTATGTTTTATTGATAGTCGTAATTTTACTTCAAAGTTCTTTGGACATTTTATAAGATTGCAAATGTTATAGTTAACTAGGTTGATATGTGTTCTCATTTCTTATTTTAAATGATTCATGATTCAAGTACCAGTTGAATATTGAAACAAATTAATCACTTGAATACACCAACAAGTGGTGTAGTTTATTAAACACATTTTTTTCGAAATCGCTTGAATAAATAGATTACGTATTAGGTAAAGCTTACTACTGTCAATTTATTGCAATATCTAGTGCAAGATCGTATAATATATTCTCGTCCATAATAACTTAGTATGTCTAATTAATTCCAGTGCTCATTATGTCACAACAAATTAAATGGTGTGAAGATAAATCAAGGTAATAATTATGATTATTGCCGGTCCATTTATCACGGCTGTAGACAAGTCGTTAGAATATAAGAAAATATACCACCAAGGGATTTATTTATTGCCTTCGGATATTTAGCACCTACTGTGTGAGTAAGGAAAAGGATAGTATCGAAAGTCATTCGGGTATGTCTTTTCATAAAATCTAGTACTAGATAGATAAAACGGTCATCTGGAAGTTATTATTATTGATATTATTTTCATTTCATCTCAACACGAGTGCCTCGTTGGTTTAGTAGTCAAGTTCGGATCGGACAAAGTGTTATGGGGTTTTCCATCTGTAATTTACCAGTAGCACCTGCTACTGATTGATGCCCAGTTAATGGCAATAGGACACATAGGACTTGCAAAATACTGGCAAAATGTGAATCTTCGAGGACCTTTTCATGCTACAAATAAGAAAGCCAACAACGTATCCAAAGTATTAAATACAATCCACAATCTTAACAAGTAAGAGATTATAGACAAAGAACTGTAAACCATTAAATAGTTAAATTGTCAACTTGATGTCTGTTACTCCGTAACTACCGGGAACTTTATCAAATGTTAACGAAAACTTTGTACGGATAAGTGGGTTGTTGTTGGTTATCGAGTGTTTGAGTTGGATTGTTAATAGTTTGGCCGGTGTTTTACGTGATAATGATAAACTAGTCTATGACTAGCTTCTATAACTAGGAAATAATAGGTATCTGTTCAAATGGAGGTGGAAATGTGTAATCTATGCATCCTGTATTCCCCGAAGCGGTAGGCAGAGGTGCAATAACAACATCCACATTTCACCGAAGATGATTAAGTGCCAACGTGACAAATGGCGAGTCTATCGCCGTCTTAGACACTATACACACGTCTTTGAACTTCTCAGAAATATGCAGGTTTCCTCACGATGTTTTCCTTTACCTTAAAGCACGTGGTGTGAAATCACTGTGCATAATAAGTATTTTCTTTAGAAAATCTCATTGGGACTGCTCCCGCTGGGATTTGAACTAGCGTTGCTTGCGTATCTATGGTCATATTAATAAATGAATGTACCTCCAAAATCTACGAATGTATTCATTTTATGGAGATGTTACAAATGGAACCAAATTGAATCTGAATCTGTAATGAAATAACTAACCATTTACAAATAACTTCACCCTCCCAACAAGAACAAAACACATTAACGGATTTCAAACAATCCTGCTCATTATAGCAGAAACCTCGACTTTTAGACAATGCTAGTTTGTTACATAGTTAAAGCCAGGCGTCTGGGGAGGCGCGTTAATCTGACAAGCAACACAGCACAATACCACCGAGCCACTGGGCTCCTTATTAACGAACCGCTGTCATTCCACCGAGTAACTTTCAATTAGGCCCTTGCCTCGAATTTGTAGTCCCAAGGATTCGTGGGCTGACGTAAATCTCAGCTTTATCACTATACATTGCTGCAATTATTTTGGAGTAATCAAGGATGCCACTGATAAAAGCGTCAATGAAGTGCTGATAGTGATAACGGTATTGAATTCGTAATTGATATTGGTTTTTCTGAACAATTAAACTCAACTGAAATTAGCAAAGAGCCGTGGTGGACTTGGGGTTAGAGCAGTCGCCTGCCACGCAAGCGACGCAAGTGCGAAGAATCGGAGCCTGTACCAATCAGTTTTTCTAAAAACTTATGTGCAGTTATTTCACACCACGTGCTTTATGGTGAAGAAAAACATCGTGAGGAAGCTTGCTTACGTCTGAGAAGTAATTCAATGTTATGTATAGTGTCTGAAGCGGCGATGTACTCGCCCTCTGTCACGTTGGCACTTGATCATATTCGGTGAAATGTGGGTGTTGTTGTTACAACACCTCTGTTTAACCGTTCGGGGACCTTTCTGGGATGGCGTGAGCATATTTGAAATTAGCAAATTGATACAAAGAGTTGATAGCGTGGGCGTTTCGGATTTTGTTGTCTGTTTACTTAACGACTTTGGACTATTTTCAATACAACTTTACCCTTTTCAATACAAGTTCTCTTTTTATAGAGACAAATTAATTCTAAGAGACATTGAAAAGGAATTCCCGAACAGATTTTAATTAAGATTAGTTAGCGAAGATCCCGAAAAGAGCGTTCTGATTATAAATAAAGTTGTTAAGGATCTCTTTGTCGTAGATTCCATCATCATCACTATTTCATTCACATTCGAGAATTTTCAAATGTATTTCAATACTGATACTATCTGTGCTGGACAAACGTTGTTATACCATGTATTTTTTAAGGTGAACCCTTATTACTTCAAGTGTGAGTAGTTCACGTCCTATCTCAGACATACCAAAAATACTCAAAAAAATTATAAAAATCAAAACATTTCAGACGAGAGTTTTTTATACTATTTTTGTCAATTATATCAGTAACAGTAAATCATTTGTATCACCGACAAAAACATGACACAATCAACTATTTGACTAATGTCAAGTCGTTCTAAGAAAGTCATCACTTTCGACCGAATCGAGTGGAGATCAAATAATCAAGTCTTTGGCCAGAACCAATATTGACTTGTTGAATAAGTCAATTCAAAAAGACGCCGCGACGATGTGATTTGAATAAACAAGAATTTTACTGGAATTGACATTATCACTTTGCTTAGATCTGGTGTATTCGTGATTTTTGATAATACCTATTTGAGTATTTATTTTTGCATGAAATAAAAGTTTTTTTGTTATTGTCTTGCTTGACTAAAATGTTCTTTGAAGATTTTATTGTAATTTTCACGTAAAGAGATAATTATTATCTTGTTTCACGTGTCATCATCATCATCATATCAGTCATAGGACGTCCACTACTGAACATAGGCCTCTCCCAATGATTTACACCCCGGTTGGAAGCGGCCTGCATCGGGTCCCCGCGGACTTGACCAGATCGTCCGTCCATCTCGCGGGGGGGCGCCATACGCTGCGCTTGCCGGTACGTGGTCTCTACTCGAGAACTCTACTGCCCCAGCGGTCATCAGTCCTTCGAGCAATGTGGCCTGCCCTTTGTCACTTAAGCCTGCTAACCGATTGGCTATGTCGGTTACGTGTATATTTTATAATTAATCGAGATTGTTTCAATTAGGTAAACAATAATGTATTAATGTTTGCTTTTAGAATGACATTTTTTCCATACTTAAGGGACTAAACTTGATGTGACCTGTATGTATATGAAAACAAGCTTCTGCTTGCACCTGCGTGGCAGTAAGATTTCACATACAAAATTTCAACCCTCATTGCACCCTTTAAAGGGTGGAATTTCCAAAAAACTTTTTTCGCTAGTTAGACACAGATGTATATGACGTGTATACATCTGTCAATGTCGCACACTTGGACTATCATTGCAATAAGAGCTTATAGTTAGGCCCCAGGTTTTAAAAATATATATGTAGATGTTTCTTTCTCGAATAATATTATTATGTTAGAATAATGTTGTCTAGAACTTCACTATTAGCCTAAAGTTTACTTCGGAGAATTGCGTTCTGAGGTGTTACTAAATTACATTTTCAAATCACGTATTGCGCTACTGGCATCTTCTATTTGTATTTCTTTGTTCCTCGCAATAATATCGATTCCTATAACTAAACAATGGTATATTCTTGGATTCATGTTATTCAATATTATTATGCCAAGTATTAAATTGCTTTTGTTTTCAAAATTCAAATTTAGTGCGGTTATTGTTTGTTAATATTAATGCCATAGTATTGCATTTTCCATTTGTATTTTATCCGTCTCTAAATCGATGTGTACGTCACGTTACGTCACTTAATACTGAAGTAAAGCTAATACAAACCAGCCTTAAAACCTCACTTTAAATTAAGTTGCATTTTGTTAAGCTGTTTATTTTGAGACAAGTCACACAAAAGGTCGTTGTTAAATTTCAAATTATTGCTTATTATGTTTCTCTTGATAACAATTTTCCGCTTTTGGTTTAAAATTTCGAGTTTATCCAAACCAATCAATATAATATTAGAATGGTTGGTTGGGCTTTGTTATTTTATCGTAGGAACATTGGATGACGGGAAACAATGTGGGGATGTTTGTTTTGGGATCAATTTCAAGCATTATGGAGCTGCAATATTTAGCTAGTAGTATTTTATTTTATTAAAAAGAAAATTATGCTTCTTTATTTAATTTTTTCTTTTTATTTCATTACATATTTAAGGAAACAACATAAAGATTAGTCGACATCACAGAAGACCGAAGAGCTGACAGCTACCTCGGACAAAGAAATAGTCTTGCCATTCAAAGGGGGAATGCTGCCAGTATCTTCGGAACCATGCCTAATAATATATTTTTTAAGGTTTTTAATTGTTATATCTCCAATTCGAGATCGAAGCCATAGGGATTTTAGTATTAAATAAAGCTGTTATTTTTATTAGATTAAGTACTGTTATAATCCTTGTTAATTTCAATAGTATTATTGAAATTAATTGTTGTGCGTACTATGTCGGTAATTTGGGCTTCTGCTACATATCTTCATTTCAATATTTTATCCTTCACACAAATATATAAAGCCTTCTCATTTATTCATGGCACTTGTTATGCTAATAAAAACAAAAGCACAAACATTTATTATTGATTTGAATCACTTGTTATTTAGGCCACGACATCCAATAAATAAGTCAATCAACTCTTCTTTATACACGACAAATGATAACTGACATGACGGAATTAACTCGACGACTTTATTTAGAGTTCAAGCAATTGTTAATTTCCTTCAATGAGCTAATGGGCTAAATCCTCTTTGTGAACTTGTGTAATTGGTTGATTGTGTACCTCCCTTGTGCTGTGAAAGCATGAGTTGCGTTATTGTAATGAGAGGTACTTTGAACTTTAAATCTTTTGTAATAAGGATTATTATAGCAGTGGGAGCTGATGCCACGTGCTACTCCCTAATTAATAATAAATACAGTTGACTAACACTGATCACATCATTTATATATGCTCACGCCATCCCAGAAGGGTCCTAGAAGGGGTAAGAAGAGGTGTTGTAAGAACAAATGAATTTGATTAAGTGCCAACGTGACAGAGGGTGAGTTCATCGCCGACTCAGGCACCATAAATACGTCTTTGAATTACTTCTCACACATATGCAGGTTTTCTCACGATTTTTTTATAGAATAACTCATTGGTACTGACCACTGAGATTCAAACTTGCGTAGCAGGTGACTGCTCATACCCCAAGGCCACCACGGCTCACATAATTATGAGATTGTAAAATGAGAAGATTATAAATAAAAAATAGGCAATGATATTCAGTAAGTGTTTTGTTATAAGTAGATTTCGACAAATTCTAACAGAAAAGTTTTATCAACTATTATCATGAAATATGAAATATAAATAAAAATCCACAGTCGCCTGCTACGCAAGCGACGCAAGTTCGAATCCCAGCGGGGCTTGTACCAATGAGTTTTTCTAAAAAAAACTTATGTGCAGTTATTTCACACCACGTGCTTTACGGTGAAGGAAAACATCGTGAGGAAACCTGCATATTTCTAAGAAGTAATTCAAAGACGTATGTATAGTGCATGAGACGGCGATAGACTCACCCTCTGTCACGTTGGCACTTGATCATATTGGGTGAAATATGGGTGTTGTTACAACACCTCTGCTTACCCCTTCGGGGACCCTTCTGGGATGGCGTGAGCATATATGACGAATTATTGAATTTGATGCTCGAAAACTACTCTGAATTATATTTATTCGGATTCACTGCGATACTTCTTTTTGAAGCTGGCTTCAAACACCATTGTAGGCTTAAAGGATTTTGATCCTAGGTCCCCTATCTCCTTAGTTTATTATGCTAATTTACAAGAAATTATCGCTTACAATTTTCTCCAACGATCCTTTCTACCACTCCTTATAATGCTTACTTTCCATATCAAGAGTGAAAGTAAGCCTCAATATGAAAATTTACCTCCTCCAAATGACAGGTCATGACACGTTCCAAATTTCCATGCAAATAGTAAAGAGGATTATTCTGAGGACCTTCTGGATATCAAACAGGGACTCAGGATCAAGTACGATTGCCTTCTCACATATTCAACAACTGTAAGGTCACATGTATTATGCATTCTCTGGAATCAATCCTGAATGTTTTGTATACTTCTGGGGCAAAAAGGGAAGGTAGATCTTGTTTATTCTTATGGTGTTTTCGGTGAATTTAAATTCTATCTGATTTTATATTTAACTAGCTGTGTGTAGCTAACCCTCATGTTTTTTTATAAATAAAATTACCCTTATTCCTTGTAACATTGAAAAGTCCCGTTAAAATCGCACTTGAACTAACCCTAGAACCCTGAAAATAACTGTATAGATATGTGTATTTTAGGAGAGCCGTGGCGGCCTCGGGGTTTGCAGTCGCCTGTTGAGCAAGCGACGCAAGTTCTTATCCCAGCTGGGCCGTGCAGTGATTTCACATCACGTGCTTTACGGTGAAGGAAAACATCGTGAGGAAACCTGCGTATATCTGAGAGGTAAATCAAAGACGTATAGTGCCTGGGATGGCGATGGACTCACCCTCTCACGTTGGCACTTACATCATATTCGGTGAAATCTGGATGTTTTTGTTCCAACACCTCTGCTTACCCGTTCGGGGACTCTTCTGAGATGGCGTGAGCATATTTATTTCATGTATTTATTTACATTTTAGAAAATTAATATTATATTCAAATCGAAATATTCAAATTGGATCCAATCTAGAGGTTTTTATTATCACCCCTCCATCGCGCTATCTTATTTTAGCAGCGCATGGCAAATTGCGCCTAATCTGAATCGCCCTCAAATCCGGATATAAAACCCTTACGTTATTATCACCATAGCCATCTATCTATAGGGAGTAAAGCGATCCAACGATTAGCGAAATGTGCTCGACGGTGCGAATACAAGCGGTGGATAAGGGTTTGATAACACCTAATGCAGATGTTCGCTGTCCCATGAGGTAATATAATCGTCTATTTTTAATCCGCACGTCATCGGGCAAAAGCCTCTGGTGACAAGGCTGGGTCTTTTCTCGCTCAGAGTATCAGCATTGCTATTCAACGTGGCAATGCTGCCAGCCTTCTTGGCACGATCCCGAGAGCATTAATGTTCCTCGGGCCTGAAATGTAGTTTACGCGGGTAAAACCGCGGGGCAAAGTTAGTCTAAATTATATTATTAAAATTTTCAATGAGTGGAGATATCGCACCAGAACCATAGGGGCTCAAATCTAAAATGATTTTTTTTGGTCATCAGAATCAAAGATCGGGAAGTTTAGGCAGTAAGTAATTATGTAACCATACATACATATGCTCACGCCTGTATCCCATGGGGGTAGGCAGAGACCACTGTTTGCCACATGCTACGATCCTTACATACTTCTTTCGCTTCATCCACATTCATGCATCTCTTCATACATTTTCTTCGGTTACGAGTGCTCCGAATTTGACCTTTCTGAAAAATACTATTAATTTAGTCATAGTAGCTCTCCCTTGGACGCCCTCTACCGACACTTCCGGTCACATTCGCTCTATAAATTTGTTTCGTTAATCGCCTTTCACTCATCCTTTCGATATGTCCAAACCATCTCAACATACTTTTTTCAATTCTGGTCACCACATCATTCTTCAACTTGCAACTGTCTCTTATCACACTATTTTTCATACGATCTACAATGGTGACACACATACTTCGTTTTATTATGTAACCAGCTTTGAATAAAATTAATATATTTAGATAAACATTAAAAAATAATTTAAGTATTTTTTTTTTAAACTAGGTACGTGTAGAAATTCATTTTGAGATCGTTGTTCTATCAAATCAAATCAAATCAAATCAAAAAGTTTTATTCAATATAAGGGACACTTGGAACACTTATTGAACGTCATTTTTCTTACGTTAACTTAAGTAAATTTACTACCGTTTCCAAAAGTAAGCCTGTCAGGAGAAGAAACGGCGAAACAAACTCCCCGGTTTTTTTTTTTTTACATGTGTCCCTTCTATATACATAGGGTTGCATAAGTACATTTCAATGGAAGAGTGAGCAACTCATTGCCATACTTGGCTATCATCAATATACTCAGTTACACTATAATATGCTTTTTCACAAAGTTTCTGTTTGATGCTTGCCTTAAAACTTAAAAATGGTAGTTCACACATTTTTAATGGTAGTTTATTGAAAAGGCGTATACTTTGCCCCACAAAAGAGTTACTAGTTTTGTGCAGTCTAGTCACAGGGACACGGAGTTTATCCCTCTTGCGTGTATTTATATTGTGCATATCACTATTTTTCTTAAAACTATCTATATTCTTTCTTACATATATCAAATTTTCAAATATGTATTGACATGCCACAGTCATTATCCCTATTTCTTTAAACTTCTCTCTGAGAGAATCTCTAGATTTGAGTTTATAGATTGCACGAACAGCCCGTTTCTGCAGCACAAAGATAGAACTGATGTCTGTAGCATTTCCCCATAAAAGGATGCCATAAGACATAACACTATGGAAATAACTAAAATAGACCAACTGAGCTGTGTTTATATCAGTTAGGTGTCTAATTTTCCTTACTGCGAATGCTGCAGAACTGAGTCTTTTCGACAATCCAGCTATATGGGGCCCCCATTGCAATTATCTTCATTATTTTCGCAAATTTTTGAGTTGAGCCCCTATCGTTCTGAGGGTGCGATATGTCGAATATGTCAGAAGCCTCAATACCTATGGATTTCAAGTCAAGCTGACCGAAGAGCTGGCAGCTACCTCGGACAAAGAATTAGTCTTGCCATCCAAAGGGGGAATGCTGCCAGTATCTTCGGCACCTTGCCTGCAGGGACTCCTTTTAATAATATATTTTAGTTGTTAGATTATATTTTGTTATGGAGGAGCTCGTGGCACAGTTGCTATTGCGCATATCATTCGATTAGCGAAGTTAAGCAACCCTAACCCTAGCCAGTAATTGGATGGGTGACCGCCCGAGTTCCCTCCGTGCCTCGGAGATCAATTTAAGCCGTAGGTCCCGGTTGCCAATTTATCATCTTTGGCAATCGTTACAGGTCAGTCGGAGGCCTAAAATAGTCTGAAAACTGGTTTAACCCAGATCACAGATTTTGCTCGTAAAAGGGGTTGCGAAGGTCAAATTGCATTCGCTTCGTATAAGAATCAGGTGATCAGCCACCTCGGGTTGAATCAAGAGCCGACCCCTACAATGAATAGGATAAGGCCAGGGAGATGAGATTATATTTTGAAGGTTTTTAGTTAAACAATAAATAAGTTTAAGAATACTTTGGAGAACAATCCAAAATCGAAGGGGAAAGATGATTGGGCACCTTGTGCGAGATGACACCTTCTTTAAAAACATAATAGAAGGAAAGGTAGAAGGGAAGAGAGGGAGAGGAAGACCACGGCTAACATATATGAGACAAGTTAAGGAAAAGGTGTCTGTCGTGACGTATAAGGAGGTCAAAGAGATGGCACTGGACAGAGACAAGTGGAGGGAGATGCATCGGTTACACCGACAAGAGTTATTAGTCTTAAATTCATGATGATGAAATAAGTGTCAAGTCAAGCTAATTGTCCAGTGCCTAGTATCAAACCGGTCAATGTACACAGCCTCATTGACACTACAATGTAGCAACAAGAAACAAAACGCTAGTCTTTCATGTTTGTTAAATGTTTGTTTTGCATTAACAACGGCTGAATCGCGTTTCACATGCAAATTTTAGTACAAGGAATGATAATTATTTGCCCACTTTTATTGCATGACCTCCGGTTGAATCAGCAACTAGTATACGCAAAGGGCTTCCTTTGATTCCTGTTCAATAACGATGCTTACAAGAGCTGTTAAGAACTGGTTACTTAAGTTTAAATGTATTTTGCAATGTTTAGCTATGTTTAGTAACACAGTAAACATAATAAACTTTCTGCCAAAGCAGTATGAAAACTAGTTTTTGAATTAGAGAGCCATGGTGGCCTCGGGGTTTGAGCAGTCGCCTGCTACGCAAGCGACGCAAGTTCGAATCCCAGCGGGGCCTGTACCAATGACTTTTTCTAAAAAGCTTATGTACAGTGATTTTACACCACGTGCTTTACGGTGAAGGAAAACATCGTGAGGAAACCTGCATATTTCTGAGAAGTAATTCAATGACGCATGTAAAGTGCCTGAGACGGCGATAGACTCACCATCTGTCACGTTGGCACTTAATCCTCTTCGGTGAAAAGTGGGTGTTGTGATTACAACACCTCTGCCTACCCCTTCGGGGAATACAGGCGTGAGCATATTTTTGAAATAAAAACGTTTTCTCCATTGGAGCGTGAACCTACTTCTTCGAGTTCCAAACTTCCGAAAAAAATTGTATTTTTTATTTTAAAAATTAAATAAAGAATCACGACTTTCAAAATAAGATCATTAAAAAAAATCTGACCTTCGCTTACATTAGGGCTACATGACAAGAAAGTAATATATATATTTTTGATGTAAAAATATTTTTTTGTCGAGGTTCGATACATGAAGCAGAAACTTTACTTACATTCGCGATTTTGAAATAAGAAGAGCATTCGTATTTCATGCTATAGTTGATTAAATATTTAACTACTCTCTAGCAGTTTCTCTTAAAAGTTTCCCTTACATGATGCACGTATTGCCAAAAATGTCATCATATATTGACTCCAGTATAATATTTTCCTTGCAAATACTTTTAAAACTGGTGTTTATGTGCTAACTTGTACGTTGTCGTGTTTGTCGAATATAAAAGCTGTCGCTAATTTTAGTTGTTTGCTCGCGAAGTCTAAATGCTTTACCTCCAAATAACATGGCACGCAGCGGTTGTTTTAAGTTATTCCACTTAATTCGTACTTTACTTGTCTTGTAACTGGCGAAATAATTTGCTTCGTGGTTCATTCGGCTGTATTTTGGTGAAAACATAGCTTATATAAAGCATTTGTTCGCAAATATTGCAGTGTTTCAACAGTTCGAATCCCAGCACGGCCTGTACCAATGAGTTTTTTCTAAAAAAAACTTATGTGCAGTTATTTCACACCACGTGCTACACGGTGAAGGAAAACATCGTAAAAAAACCTGCATATGTCTGAGAATTAATTCAAAGACGTATAGTGCCTGAGACGGCGATGGACTCACCCTCGATCACGTTGGCACTTGATCATATCGTTGAAATTTGGGTATTGTTACAACACCTCTGCTTACCCCTTCGGGGCCTCTTCTGGGATGGCCTGAGCATATATTTATATATTTCAACAATAGACTTAGCAGATATTTCCTTTCTCAGAAGATAATTATTTGAAGTTATAGGTGATCTTTTACAGAAATATTGCATTTACAATACACAGATTCTGTATTATCATCCCTGACATAAATGCTTAAGGGTTTTAAAAACTTTTATGCTCAAACTAGTGCAAACATAATGATTTGCGGGTACTTCAGCCTATGAACGCAACATCAGTAGGTCTACAAAGGCCACTTTGGGCGAATCATAATGTGATCCGAATATGATTCATCATCGAAATGACTAAATGGTCTCTTGGGTGCTATTCATATTATGATTCACGAATGATTACAATAATTGTAGATGTTAGTCTCTAACTTTTTATAAAGCAATTCATATTTTAGGAATCTTCATAGGAAAGTGTGAAACAGGTGAAATGTGTAATATAAATCATTGGTGAATCATACCACAACCTACAGTGTTACAAGTGCCGTCACGAATTAAGAGCGCTCAGCGAAAATAGCAGAGGTAACTGCGCGTGTATTTGCAGATAGACAGGGACAGGCTCATAAAATGACTATGACTGGTACATACTTTTACCAAATGTTCCAACCCTGCTAACGTTAGACATTAGAAAATTTATAAACCCCTATAATAGTACCCATATATCATTCACCATGAGAATGCTTTTAGAAGCTCGTTTACATCGATAAACTCAATTGACAAATCGATACGATTAAATTCTAACAATAATCGGAACACCATCAATCATATCCCTAAAACATTTTGACATCGCGACACCGAGTATTCGATTCAGTATCGAATGTACCACTCGATTAAATACACGTCGCAGGATAAAATAAATCATTCATAATACCCAACACTTGGAAACGAATCGATTTAAAAAACTACGTTCATTGAATTGCTAACAATGAAAATTGCTATGACAAAGAGTTTGGTGAATGGCACAAGTTGATGGAAGACTAGCTTATATTCGCAGTTTCACCTGTGTTCTTATAAGTACCCTTTGTCCGTGGGTTTAAAGCTGTCATCTATGTATACATATATACATACATATGCTCACGCCTGTATTTCTCGAAGGGGTAGGCAGAGGTGTTGAAATAACAACGCCCAGTTTTCACCCGTCATTACCCATCTCAGAAACTGTGCATACGTCTTTCAATCTCTTCGCCGTCATACTTGTATTAATCAAAAGTCTCTCCGTGATATTTTCCTTCACCATAAAGCTCGTGGTATGATTACTGTTTTAATTATTCAAAATGTCAAACCCAAGATGGCGAATTTGAATAGATAACTAAATTATCTGTCCACAAGGTGGCGCCACACGTCAGTTTTTTTAATTGAGTGTGAGGTATCCCAGAAGAATCCCCGCAACAGCTAAGAGATATCTTATCTCATCGGTCCTGTATCTATGGAAATAAATTTATTGAATGGAGTGAACAGCTCTACAACAAAATATTTCTTTTTGTTGCCCTGGATATCATCGCGATTTTTTACGATTGCATGTGCCCAGATTACGAATATATTCATGAAAGTTCTCAATGTGCTCGTATTTCATGATTATTGTATATCCTATATTATGAAAAAATATCGGCTTGTTAAGAATACAATTTAATTTTCCAAGTCATGATGACAACAATTTTTGTAAATCTTACAAAATCATTGATAGTTTCATGAATATGTAGTTTCATGATTGGTGCATAAATAGACCCAAAATCATTTTTATATCAACAAAACCACTGTAGACCAGTAAATTAACCTAATTAATTATATGGAATAAGTAAGGATTCGAATTCTTAGACTTAGGCAAAAATTTTATTATACTCATCATTAAAAACTCGCTGCATCATTAAACTTGTACCACACAGTAACAATGAAAGTCTTCTTAACAAAGAGTTTAAAACAAAAGCAAATAGTGCTTAAAGTATGAAATAAAGACAATAACGGGCATTCAGAGACCTATCGAAGTGTGTAATGTTTTTAATAGTGCAATAAAGTGTCAGATACGTGGCCTCGTCGAGAATAATCAATCCGACTTCCCGTCGATTACTACCCATTCATGTACAGTTGCATGCTAATAATATTCGACGTTAGTAAGGTAACCATAACTTAGCACGAGCTAAGAAACTTAATAAGCATTATATTAATTATTATTATTTGCATACTTCACCAAAATTCCTCTCGATTAAGGAATCTTCTAATCCTTTTGTCGGTTAATAAGTGGCACATAAGCGTACGGCCTTAGAGAGTCTAACAACTGGTTTAACCGAGATTCTAAATTATTCAAAAGGGTAAAGAAAAATACGAACACAAGGCGGGACGTTCGTATTGTCTTATAATATTATGTTCTTATTTTTATTTTAATATTTTTATGAATTTAGAATTTAAACATGTTTGCCATGAATATGGCATGAAAACTCTAATATTTAACCCAGATTACCGATTTTCCTCGTAAAATAGGTTGCGAAGGTCAGATGGAAGGTCAGATACCTGATTTTTATACGAAGCGACTGCCATCTGACCTTCGCAACCCCTTTGACGAGGAAAATCTATGATCTGTGCCTCTTACCTCCAATCACTATACTTAGCAAATCGCTTCCATTTCTTCCTAACAATGTCAAGACATAAGCTAATTCAAAATTAAAATTATCTGTAATTTCTATCTTACCTAGACAGCGCCGACGAAATCGATTTTTCCGCCGACGATTCCGAATAACTAAGACTATTATCTCGATTCTAATCGATTTGAACCCTACCATTGTAAAGAGACCGTTCAACCGTTTTATTTCATTGTAGTTACCCACACTTTCGTGACCCTATATTTAACACTGCATATTAGTAACTTCAATTTTGAACTCTGATACACAGGAATAAGGTTTCGGCTAACATTAGTGCCATTAAAAGGGGTCTGATTATGTCATGTTTGTTAATTTAGAAAATGGAGTCATCGTTTCGTGATACGAATGAGGAGTGATTGGTTTTATTCCCATGAATTTGTTTATTTATATCGACATATAATTCGGGTAACTTTATTTATAGATAGTGAAGAGGAACGCATGCAGACGACAAATAAAGAAAATGATATAGGTACTTTACTTATTAATTGTCTTTTATATGTTTTTCTATACTTTCGGGATTTATATCTTATCGTGAATGTAAACGCTGTGCCGACACAGTGAAAGACAATATTGCCTCACCACAGGACATAGAAATATATATATATAGATATAGAGTTCCACTCTTCCTAGGTATCATAGCACCATATGGAGCTCCAGAATTCTTAATCGCACTACGCTACTTCAAAGTAGCAATATTTACACTTCTTCTGAAAGAAGGGCCAGAAGACCAGACCCCCAGTCGGGTAGCTCTGAATCCAAAACGACTGCTTATAATAATAATGATCTCCTACCGAATTTCGGTTACGGCGGCTAATCTCAACGAGGATCAGGCATGTGCGCAGGAGATATTATAGTGCCCAAGTGTGTGCGCAAACACAGATGCACTCTTTATTGCCTCACTCTCATAGTCCGATGGGAGGCAATCAGACACGACCGGAGAGAGATCAGGCGTAGGACCAACGGTGCAACGTGCTTTCCCCGAAGCACGGGGGTGGAAACACCGCCAACTTCCATACTCCGGGTATTTTATTGTGAATTTCGAAAAAGAATAAACAGATAAACACAATATACATTTTTGACCCGATCCGGGAATCGAACCCAGGACCTGGTGATCGGCAGACGAACGTACTAACCACTAGACCAACGAGGCAGTTAAAAGACTGCTTAAATACTAGATTGGACTTAACCATGACCGGCTAAATGTGAATGTATGTGAGATTAATATAAAAGTATCAAATGTTTGATGGAATCTTCTTTACTTCTTCTTCTAATCTGATAACTTAAACAAACCCATCAATAATCAATACGTCTATCGTCGACCGTCTTTCCCGTCGTCCACCATCGTTCTGCCATCCGTCAATCCTAAGTTTTCTCTTCAATCCAACAGTTCACACATTGCCTATTATTATCGCATACCAACTCATTTCAATACCACACATATGTGCTATAAGTACACCTTTGCTTATTCCTGCGTGAGTGAGAGTGTGTAGATCCAGTTATGTTTTGAATCTCTTGAACCCATGTAACACTAATTCCATACTTAATCTACCCATTATCATAATTTGAATATCAGATATAATAAGCCATAATCATCGTTAATAAATAAAACCGCTAAAATTAATTGGCAATTACTTACACGAACTGTCGAAAAAACTAGCCGTTATGGGGACCGCCGTCGTTGATAATTTAAAAATAAACTAGGCTTTTTTACAATGTGTCGTTTGCAGGCGAATAAAAATTCGCCAATAATAAAATTATCTGGGAGCGGCGGCTATTAAATGCAGACCGCCCGTGAAATATACGCTCAGGGCTCGGAGCTAACATTGGAAATACGGGTGTGGGCTGGGTAAATAAAATAGCGTAGATCGCTTCTGACGAACTCAGCTTCAAGGGTATAAGAAACGCCAATATCAAATCAATAGACCTCAAGCTAATATGACAAGAGAGAGTTTTAAAAAAAGACCCTACCTATATATATATATATATATAATACCATAGACATCTCAACAAGGTATGCTTAATACCTTAGATGGTTACGTACTTGGCGTACTTGGAGGAGCTCGTGGCACAGTTACTATTGCGCATATCATTCGATCAGCGAAGTTAAGCAACCATAACCCTAACCAGTAATTGGATGGGTGACCGCCCGAGTTCCCTCCGTGCCTCGGAGAGCACGTTAAGCCGTCGGTCCCGGTTGCCAATTTATCATCTATGGCAATCGTTACAGGTCGAACGGAGGCCTAGAATAGTCTGACAAATGATTTAACCCAGATCACACATTTTCGTCGTTAAAGGGGTTGCGAAGGTCAGATGGCAGTCGCTTCGTATAAAAATCATGTGATCAGCCACATCGGGTTGAATTAAGTGCCAACCCCAACAATGTATGGGAGAAGGCCAGGGAGATGATGGTCTTACGTACTTGAATCTGTGGTTCAGACCATAGAGACAGGAGGCTTTGTAGTGGCCTCATGTTTGGCTTGAGATATTTTACTACAAATAACACTTTGGCCAGAAGACGTTGCTGATAAGCAATGCTGTCAGTATTATTGGGATCTCCAGCAAAGCTTTATATTTTCCATTAGTTTTATTATGATTGGCTTCGTACTTAATCGCTAGTCGCTCTTCTCAACCAATAAAGTTTACTTTCAGAGACTGATGTATTTATATTCACTTAATAGAGAGTCGAATATTCTCAGCTCCAAAATTTACGTAGCCTAAACTTCAATGAGTTCATAACTCAGCTCAAAATATGTATCTTTCTAATAGAGAATATGGTATTGGGCTTAAAATTTGTGCAGTTATTTTTAAAGTTTTTTTTATGTTAAATGAATTGCAGATAATAAAAGGAATTAAATTCTTAGTTTGTGAGAAATCTTGTTTAGGTTTTGATGATTGTACAAGAGAGAAAAAAGTTTATTAAAAGCAATCTTTTTTCTTTGACCTTAAAAGAATCGATCGACTTACAAAATTTCACAAAAACTTGTGTCTTCAAAATAACATATTTTCAAGGACAGATTTTTATAACAAATAATTCCTTTGGATTAATTAAAATAAATAAATAAATATGCTCACGCCATCCCCGAAGGTGCTAAGGTGAAGAAGCAGAGGTGTTATAACAACACCCACAATTCACCGAATATGACTAAGTGCCAACGTGACAGAGGGTGAGTCCATCGCTGTTTCAGGCACTATACATACGTCTTTGAATTACTTCTCAGACTAATGCAGGTTTCCTCAGGATGTTTTCCTTCACCGTAAAGCACGTGGTGTGAAATAACTACACATAAGTTTTTTTAGAAAACTTTCGAACTTGCGACTGCTCTAACCCCAAGGCCACCTCGGGTTTTCGAACTAATTACGTACTCAAAATAATTCCAAGAAGCACGTATTTGTCACTCTTCAATACGACATAGTAATTGAACGCACGAATACACCCTTGATTATGCATAATTACAGACTAAACATCAAAGAACAATCCACCCTATCACGACTTCAATCCACAACCCTACAAAATTAAAAATACACGGTATCGCATGACGTTGTGGGTATGAGTTTACACCTCCCTAAATTATCACCCTTGAGATATTAAATACATATCACGTGCTTTAAACGTGATATCATCATATTCTGCCAGGTATTTAACCGGCTACGAATTAATTGTAACCGCAGTCATCTACATCACATGAATCCAGATGGAATAGGCCGAGCAATAGCACCTATATTGAGGCAGATACGTGATTTATGTTTGTTTATAATCATACTAGCTGTGTCCCGCGGTTTTACCCTCGAAGGGTTAATTTTATGGTCTCCCCGTGGAATCCTAATGTATTTTTTAATCAAAGTAGTCTAAGTTACTCCTTGTAACATTAGCTATCTGCTAGTGAGTCTCGTTAAAATCAGTCCAGCTGTGTCGGAGAAAAAAAATAAAATTGGTTCTCATCGCCGTGTATAGTTTAATATGCATTTAGTGAAATTCTGTTATTTTGGAATTACAGTACCCAGCAATACCCAGGGGCCCAACCAATAGCTCTTATTGCAATGATAATTTAGCTGTGTGAAAGTGACAGATGTATACACGTCATATACATCTGTTTCATAATAATCAGGCAATAATAATTCACGGTAGTGCCCCAGGACTAAAGTAAAATAAACCTGAAATTTCATGGTATGGATGTTTGTTGCAAACACTACTGAATAGATTTTAATGAAACTTTACAATAATATAGCTCATACACCAGGATAATACACAAGCATATCTATACTATCCCATATTATAAAGCTACAGTTTATTTGTTTGAACGCGCTTATCTCAGGAACTACTGGTCCGATTTCAAAAAATCTTTAAGTTTTAGATAGTCCATTTATCGAGGAAGGTTATAATGTATATAATTTATTTTCAAAAAAAATTGTGATCTGCATTAATTTATAATATTGTCGTGTGAAATTTCATGTCATGTCCAATAAAGATATAGTCTTACCTTCTGCAGCTAGTAAACTATATAGGGTCTAGACTTTTTAGAACGCAGATGTTTGTTTTAAAATCAAAGTATATACATGGATTACATAAGAGCCGTGGTGGCCTCGGGGCTTGAGCAGTCGCCTGCTACGCAAGCGACGCAAGTTCGAATCCCAGCGGGGCCTGTACCAATGAGTTTTTCGAAAAAAACTTATGTACAGTGATTTCACACCACGTGCTTTACGGTGAAGGAAGACATCGTGAGGAAACCTGCATATATCTGAGAAGTAATCAAAGACGTATGTATAGTGCCTGAGACGGCGATAGGCTCACCAACTGTCACGTTGGCACTTAATCAAATTCGGTGAAAAGTGGGTGTTGTGATATCAACACCTCTGCCTACCCCTTCGGGGAATACAGGCGTGAGCATATGTATGTATGTAAGTATGTACATACAATAGTACCCGTGATGATGAACGTGACGGACGTTACTCGTTAGAATCTTACGGAGATTGTAACGAGTAACGAACGAGTTCTTTGCAGAATTTAAGTCCATTATCAGTTAACTGCAGTCGAACGTCATTGTGATCAAATTCAATAGTATGAAAGTTCAAATCAATTTAATATTAAAGCTAGGGCTGACGACTGAGTTTTAATTGAATCGTGACTAAAAAAACATAGGTATTTACGTTCACCAAACAATATATATTGCAACTAGCTTCTGCTTGTGACTTCGTTCGAGTGAAATAGTTACTATGGGCTGAAGCTTACTTTAAAATAAGTGCCTTAGCAGGGCAGAACTGAATAAATCATTTAACGTGCGATCATTCATAGCGTGATAATATATAGGCTATAGGTTGGATAAATCGGCGTTCTAATACTGAAATATTTTTCTTTAGTTCCTTCTTTTCAGTAGTTCCTGAGATAAAAATAAAAATACTCTTCGCTTTTTCAGCTTTAATTTTCATACTTAGTAATTTTCATTACTGAGCCGTGGTAGCCTTGGGGTTTGAGCAGTCGCCTGCTACGCGAACGACGCAAGTTTGAATCCCAGCAGAGCCTGTTTCAATGAGTTTCTCTAAAAACTTATGTACAGTGATTTCACACCAAGTGCTTTACAGTGAAGAAAAACATCGTGAGGAAACCTGCATATATCTGAGAAGTAATTCAAAAGACGTATGTATAGTGCCGGAGACGGCGATAGACTCAACATCTGTCATGTTGGTACTTAATCATCTTCGGTGAAAAGTGGGTGTTGTTATTACAACACCTCTGCCTACCCCTCGGGGAATACAGGTGTGAGCATAATGTACGAATAATTTTCATTGATAAATAATATTAACTTTTCCTTTTTAATTTTCAATGTTTAACGCAATATATTTTCCAGACACTTTGCTTTTCACAGTATTCTAATAAGCTCTGTCACTTAACACAGCTGTCACTCACAGTCAACTTATCTCACGAAATGTTTCAATAAAAGCGCTTTTATCCCAAAAATATTCCGCATGGCAATTGTCTAACCCTTTGATAGTTACGTGAGGTGATACGCAACGTGACAGCTGGTTAATAACTGACGTGACAAAACGAACTTTTCCGTGTTAGTTTTCACGCTGTTGTGACTGCGTTGGTGGTTTAGGGTTGATATACTAAAAATACATATTATTAGAGCCGTGGTGGCCTTGAGGTTTGAGCAGTCGCCAGCGGGGCCTGTACCAATGAGTTTTTCTAAAAAATTATGTACAGTGATTTCACACCACGTGCTTTACGGTGAAGGAAAACATCGTGAGGAAACCTGCATATTTCTGAGAAGTAATTCAATGACGTATGTAAAGTGTCTGAAATGGCGATGGACTCACCATCTGTCACGTTGGCAGTTAATCATCTTCGGTGAAAAGTGGGTGTTGTGATTACAACACCTCTGCCTACCCCTTCGGGAAATACAGGCGTGAGCATATGTACGTATGTACATATTATTATTATACGTTGAAGGAAAACATCGTGATGAAACCTGCGTATGTCTGAGAAGTAATTCAATGACATATGTATAGTGCCTGAGACGGCGGTGGACTCACCCTCTGTCACGTTGTACTTAATCATATTCAGTGAAATGTTTAAATCACTGCACATAAGTATTTAGAGAAACTCATTGAAGTTGAAGAACTTGCGTCGGTTTGAGCTGACTTTTCAATGCAAACATTACTTTTTCACACTACTCTTAGAAAATCTGGTTTCGGTTATATTGCAGACAGTCTAACCACATTAGAAATAAATTGATTCAAAATACAAAAAACCGTTGGTTCTTGGGAGACAAATTCAAAAACCAACACATGCTAAGCCACATCCTACCACATACATTAACGACTCAACTCACCGCGCCTAAAAACATATCTAATGCAAATAATTGACACATCCGCCCTCATTTTACACAAAAAATAACATTCGCTGTTCGCTCTCCTAACTGTCACGTGTGTTGGATACGACGCGTGCGGCGATTAGACGCACGTGACGTGACGTGACGCCGCCTTAACAAGATCTCACCCCCTTAAATGTGCGGGAATTAAATCGTCTGTCGTATTACAAACGCATACTTTTTAGGATGGAAAAATGTTTTCGAAAAGGTTGGCTACAATATTGTTATTTCTTATTATTTTGGTACATATATTAGCAAAAAAATCAACCATGTGAGAGGCGAACTCGCGCACGGAGGGTTCTATATCATTTACAAAAAGAGCATAAAATAGAGCCCCCTTATATATTTATTTTGGTCTGTTTTTAGTAATTGTTGTTATAGCGGCAACAGAAATTCATCTGTTAAATGTCAACCATGTAACTATCACAGTTCATGAGACACAGCTTGGTGACAGTCAAATTGCGTACGGAACATGAGAGTAAGTGAAGAGAGTATAGTAGGTAAATGAGAAAAATTGGTATTGTTATTACAACGCCAATGCTTACCTTCGGAGTCAAAAAAATATGGCGTAAGCACGTTTTATTTTTAATTTCAAAATCCTAAATCGTTAAAATAAACTGTACCAACTACCTTAAACAAATTATCATCGTACATAAATACTCCTCCTAATTGCATAGGTAATAGAGTTGTCAATTCAACAGCATATCCATTACAGTATAATAAGTACTTTAACGGCAGTAGCGCAGGTGTCAACAAACTGATAAGCGCTTGTTTGATTAACGATGTGTTATGAATGGGGGTGTTGAATGACATAACCATATTTTTTATTATTTTTTTAAGTTTATCTATAAATTGCTGAAGAGATAAAAATATTCGGTTGTGTAAAAGCTTATATTGCATTATATATCTATCAATTATTTAGAAATTGATTGTATAGTATATTAACTATATATATATATATATATATATATATATATAAATATAAATAATTAATATATCATTTTCATTCATCATTCGACTACAGGACCTTGCCCAAACTTGCGAATAATTTTGCCAGCAAATTTTCAATGCATGGGTTACGGGTATTGACAAATTGCTGGCAAAATTATTATTAATGAAAAAGTTCCAAAATTCCTGAAAAACTATTTTTCAATAAACACTCAAATAAAGAGTTTCCATCTGTTATGCATACATACTTTGATTTGGTCCCAATCGGAGTCGAGACCCTTGGTTCGTGGGGTTTTAGCGCTATTAGGCTTTTTAAAGAAATAACTAAAAGGTTAATTCACATCACAGGAGACCGAAGAGCTGGCAGCTACCTCGGTCAAAGAATTATTCTTGCCATCCAAAGGGGGAATGCTGCCAGTATCTTCGGAACCTTGCCTATAGGGACTCCTTTTAATAATACAATTTAGTATTATATTTTTAAGATTATATTAAAGATTATATTTTTAAGGTTTTTTAGTTATGTTAGTTTTTAGCTATTCTATGAGCATCCCAATTCCTTAGATAATATGTTGAATAAAATTATTTAAAGACAACTTTGAACCTATTTTTAATATTTTTGAGATGGAATTTCAATAAATCCTTTTTAAATGCGCTTCTACCTATCACGATAAACATACGCTCTCTCTATACGCTCGCTCCAAATCTCAAATGTCAACGAAAAAATAAGTACCTATTACCTAAATGTGTATTTCAAGGAATCATTATTGCCATTTTCAAAAATATCAAAACACAAGGATAATGGGCGCAGGTATTTTTGTAACAAAGAAGAGCACGCTGAAATGACAATGTCATATCCGACGTGACATTCAATTTGATATGACGCGTGACATGTGGCTAAGACGTGACACGGTCTTTAATACGCCTTTGTTTTAAGGTGTATTTGCTATGGAATCGGCTTATGTTAAGTAGTTAACAAAAATGATACATTATCGTTATATGGGTAGCCGCTATTGTGGTAGCGGTTGACAATTGCTGTGAGTTACTTGTGAGGTTTCTCAGCGTCGCACACGACGTCGAGTGCAGGTTTTAAGGATGCAAAATTGAACTTTATCGTCTATGTATTATGTATCAACTTCTATGGTTGAAGCCGATGAGGCACTTAAGAGAATAACGCGGCTGGAACGAAATGATGCTAAAATGTTATTATAAGTGTGAAGTGCTATTAATTTAACACAATTGGGGAAAAAAAGGCTTGGATACACTGTCGGGAAGTAATCCTAGTAAAGTAGTCCTTTCAGAATAAAAAACTGGCAAATTATAAAGTTCTCAATTTGCCAGTATTCTTGTATGTAATACAATATCGTAGCATAAAATTTGTATAAGTAAGAATTACGCTCTTTCTGTTATATATTATACCCACTATCCAAGTTATTTAACAAACCCATTACAAAGTTGTCTTTCAATCAGCTAACTAAGTCATAATAATATTAATCACAGTACGTACATACAATATTGTATAACATATATAAGTACACACACTCAGACAACAATACAAACAGGGGACAAGTGATTTGCATATGGAAAACAGACGCACGTGTAGCATGGACATACATGTTGCAAAAATTCACTCTACGATCAATATAGGGCCACCATGGGTCCGGTTTTAGAATGGACATAATCCAAGGGTTTTTATAAAGGGTGCGCTTACTGATTTGCCTTGCATTATTGGGAAGGACTTTAGATTTTCACAATATATATATATAATTTGTTAAAGAGCCGTGGTGGCCGTGGAGTTTGAGCAATTGCTTGCTACGCAAAAGACGCAAGTTCGAATCCCAGCGGGGCCTGTACCAACAAGTTTTTCTAAAAACTCATGCAGTGATTTGACACCACGTGCTAGGAAAACATCGTGAGGAAACCTCCATGTCTGAGCAGTAATTCAAAGGCGTATGTTTAGTGTCTGAGACGGCGATAGACTCACCATCTGCCACGTTGCCTAAGTGCCAATCAAATCTCCTTCGGTGAAAATTGGGTGTTGTTATGACTACACCTCTGCCTACCTCTTCGGGGAATACAGGAATGAGCATATGTATTTAAGTAAGTTTGAAAATAATATAAACAAGTCTACTAATTGCGATGAGTACGAAGTACCGAGACCTTTATATATTGTGTGATGGCTACCCTAAAATCTAGATCAATATTTAGTCATCCATTACTCTAAAAGGGGAGGTTGACAGTTACATTATTTAAGTTCTGTGTCTCTTTTTAATCCTATGTCGAGCCCTAAAATACATTGTTTGATATGACTAAAATGATTAACAACTATATATTTGCTAAGCGGTTGTATTCAAGTCATAAGTTTTATGGTTAAGAAGATTTTATATACAGAGTCGAGACTTATGGCGCTCAGTTTTGGAAAAAAGCGGCCGGTTGTACATATCAATCTAAATATCTATACAGATAAATAAAATTAATTTGTCTGTTTGTTTTTCCAAATAAATGGATATTAAAGTATATACTGTATTGACATTAAAAACCACTGGGCACACAATGTGATGACGATGATGATTGTTCCGACCGATTTCGGCCATGGCGACCACTTTGACCCCTAGTCGGATAAATAGCGCTGATGCGCTCGAAGATGCTTTCTTGCCAGGTTCTTCTCAGTAAAGCAACCTTCCGAACCTGGCGGTAGCATGTATAATCCTGTATAATTATGTCATTCGCACGATTTGAAAGTACTTTGTAAAAAGTCTAATCGAATAAAGATACTGTTGACTTTGACTTTGACTTTGATGGCTTATGTAGCCTATCTTCGCAGTGAAGCTCCGTGCACTTTGAAGACACGTAAAATTAATAGAACAATGCTTATATACATTTAAAGCATTATTATATTATTGTAGTTCCTATGATTTTGAAACATGAAAAATAATTTGTGAATTTGTTTTAATGTCACGTACACACAGCTAAATCATATAAAAATATCAATTTTATACACGAGATAGTGTATCTGTATTTGCATATATTTGTTATAGAGATAACTTTTTATATTAACTTTTTTATTTTATATTTATTATTATCAGCTATAAGTTTCCCTACATATAAAAATAAACGTATTTGTTTTCAGATACAGGCTGAAGACTTCAATCAACATCGGATTTGTTGAAGTGTTGGGAAAATTGTTGGACTTCTAGCAAGTAAGCATTTGGTAAGTAATTCTTTAAACGTTCAATTACCTACTGATGAAAACATATGAATTTTCAAAACATACAGACAGACAGAGTCAGACTCATAAGTAGATTACTGCGCAGTCAAAGTCAGCGCTCATAACTAGTGAAAATAACTACTAAACCAAAGATTTATCTATACATCTAGGTCCATATTTATCTTAATCTACTATACATATATAACATTTTTTTTTACTAAATGCGTATGAAAGTATACACCGTACTGATAATAAAAAGCCAATTTTTTTAATTTTTCTCTGTCTGTCGGTCGGTCTGACTGTCTCTCTGTTTATTCCGGCTTATCTCCGAAACGGCAGGACCGATTTGAACGGGACTTACTTGCAGATATTTAATTTTACAAGGAGTAGCAAAGGCTTCTCTTAATTAAACAATATATTAGTGTTCCCAGGGCCACCTATAGAATTAAGTCTACGCGGGTGAATCCGCGAGGAACAGCTAGTGTATAGTATAAATATCCTGCCATCATCTAATTGCATTGTCATCCTTATAACGATGGTTAGTCATTCAAGTTCATTTGTAAAAGTCAATAAACCTGTTGACTCGAATATAACATTGCTGTAAATGTTAGTAGATACTGCTAATAGACAATACCATCATTAAGTACTCAAAATAATATCTATCGTCTTACCGGTGGAAATTATAACCATAATAATAGAGCAGTGTTGCTGTGGGGTCTGAGCTGTGGCCTGCTATGCAAGCGACGCAAGTTCGAATCCCAGCGGGGCCTGTACCAACGAGTTATCTAAAAATACTGATGTGCAGTGATTTCACACCACATGCTTTATGCTGAAGGAAAACATCGTGAGGAAACCTCAATGTCTGAGAAGTAATTCAAAACGTACGTTTAGTGCCTGAGACGGCGTTGGACTCATCGTCTATCACGTTGGCATTTAATCATCTTCGGTGAAAAGTGGGTGTTGTTGTTACAACACCTTAGCTTACCCCTTCGGGGACCGTTCTGAGATAGCGTGAGCATATTTATTTAAGTTTTTTTTTTTAAGTATTCAATTAAGTAATTCAATAAACAGATTTGAAAATGTTGTTCTGAAGTGAGGTATACATTTTTATTTTCACATCTCAAGTTCTAGGTAAATTTGAGAATATTGAATAAAATTTCATGCTTATCTGGGAAAACAGATGCGGTTACGTATAACGCAAAATTGTATCCACCCCATATTATTTTGTATTTGAACCAATACTCCCTTAAATAACAATATAATTATAAATATACGTATAATTACTACAGCATATAATACTGTAAGCCCAATTCGTTATAGTAAAGTCAAAATTATCAAGGGAGTGTACAAAAGCAACACTTCATATTTGTTATTACGAGCACCCAACGGGAGGGTCCCATTCATATTCAAATTACTTTCAAATCTACAACTATTATTATGGCCGGTGCATTGTATGGGTCCTTAGGGATCTATATCATTATTCCTTAGTGTCCTTCAAACCATACCATGTAAAAGTATTGTTGTATTCCAAATCTCTGAACGCGGCGACCGAGCGTGGGCACGTTCATTGTCAAGAGGGCGATTCCAAACCGCTTTATATCAATTTACAACGTATTTACTGTCTCCAACGTTCATTCACGTTTATTTAACGGCTAAAAATTTGAACGATTTATCGATATTTAAAAATGGAAAATCGGACACCAAATTATACAGTCCATTTGTAATAAAACGTCGGATCTGCGGATCCATCGGTATCTTTTGTGAATTATTTATGTCACTTTAAATATTTTTATGATCGGATGATGTCGGCTGTCGTATCGATTGTCTAATGAAACTGGCGCCTAAATTCCGTCTAGACACAATAAAGTAATACAAACAGTGCCGCATTTCCGTAGTTAACGCTCGATTAACACACACGTAGTAGTAACATACAGGTTACTTTGAAGGTGACTTAAACCTTCATCTTAATATATATAAATCTCGTGTCACAATGTTTGTCCTCAATGGACTCCTAAACCACTTAACCGATTATAATAAAATTCGCACACCATGTGCAGTTCGATCCAACTTGAGAGATAGGATAGTTTAAATCTCAAATTATTGTCGCAAAGACTATATTTTATCCCATTACTCCCACGGGAACGGGAACTACGCGGGTGAAACCGCGGGACGTCCGCTAGTTTATTATAAAATAGAATAAACTCTAATTTTTGCCTACATTGCCAATCTCTGCATTATTCAAAGCATTCAAAGCAAGGTTGAAAGAGATAATACTTGCGGCATTCAGTGACAGATGGTTCACCGCCAACTCAGGCACTATACATACATCTTTGAATTCCTTCTCCGACATGTGTAGATATACTCTCGATGTTTTTCTTCATCGTAAAGCTACAATTATTAAAAACACAAATTTTTACTCCAACATACGTCGCTTGCGTAGCAGGCGAGTGAACCCCATAGCCACCACGACATATAGTAGATAGTATAAATAAAAAAACTGCCTCGTTGGTCTAGTGGATAGTACGTTCGCCTGCCGATCACGAGGTCCCGGGTTCGATTCCCGCGTCGGGTCAAAAAAATATATTGCGTTTTTCTGTCAAGAAATTCACAATAAATGCCCGGAGTTTGTAAGTTGGCGGTGTTTCCACCCTCGTGCCTCGAAAAGCACGTTAAGCCGTTGGTTATACGCCTGATCTCTCTCCGGTCGTATTGGATTGACGTCCCATCGGACTATGAGAGAGAGGGAATAAAGAGTGCACCTGTGTTTGCGCACACACTTGTGCACTATAATATCTCCTGCGTACATGGCTGATCCTCGTTGAGATTAGCCGCCGTAACCGAAATTCGGCAGGTGATCATTATTATTGTAAATTAAAAAAAACCTATCAAAGTAATCACCGGTAGCTAAAGTAGATAAGAATTAGGGAATATATAAGACCATTATCATTAATGCTAAAAAGAACAGAGCGCAATCAAGAAATTTGCATTGTAAATTTAATGATGGTAATCAGATAATAACAACGAGCGAGAATCGAGCGAATACCACCAATAAAATCCATGTAACCAATAAAATGAGATACTGCCTGTATGCTTTATTGTGGTCACGCGTTCGACGGATGTCCCCGGTGATAAAATATCTGATCCCGAATAAACATGAACTTTTAGCACCCACCCCGTTTTGTTTTGTGAATAAGCAAGTTTTGTTATGCCAGGATTAACCCCGGTAGTTCCATAACATTGACTCTGTTCTCCAATGTTGCTCGTTTGTTCGACTATATTGAAAAGTTTTTGTTTTGCTCGCTTGTGATTGCTTTTGACGGGTTATTTATGTTGATATTGATTGCTGTTTTTATTGCTTTTCAATATCCTAAATTTTATCTCACAAACGCTTCCAATTTAATTTTACGTATTATCAATACCTAAACAAACTATTGTATTTTTTAATTGACTTCAAAGGAAGACGTTTCTCATTTCAACCGTATATTATTAAATAATATATTTATCATCCTTACAGCATCTTTTTTAAAATATGCTCGCGCCTTCTCAGAAGTTGGAGGTGTTGTAACAACAACACCCATATTTCACCGAAGATTCTTAATCCCTTTTACTTACGAGAAAATCGGTAACTTGGGTTAAATGAGTTGTCAGACTTTCTTAGTTGCCCAAGATGTTAAATTAGCAACTAGCATGGATGCCTTGTAGAGCTCTCCCAGGCATGGTCCCTCCATGCCAGAGAGAGCTCTTTAACTGGCGGTCATCCATTTCAATGAAATCCAATCAAAGGATTGAATGACGAATTGACGATTGAATGATTGAATAATATATGCAATATCAACTACACCGCGAGCTCGTCGAAAGAACAAACAAATTAAAATCAAAAAAATACTTACAACAAATAATTCCAAGCTTATACGAATACCTCCTTGGTCGCAGTATCTATAATCTACATATTCAATCCTGATAATTATACAATACACGTTAGCTAGGAAGCGCTTACATCATTCAATACTAACAGTTAGTGTAAAAGGCTATGATTCCATATTATAAACGCATATCACCCCGTTTCCGTCGATGGTGTTAGAATTATAAAATCCGGATATGACTGAGCCACCATTGTTTCAAAAATAACAATGAACAGACAAATAAAAAACAAGGAGATGAATATATGTTAATCGCATTTGTGACACTCAAAAACTGGTTTAAGTGTTTTAATTTGAATACTAGCTCGTGCCCGCGTCTTGACTTATATTTGTCTGTTGGACAAACCATGCAATCTCCCTGGCCTTATCCCATTCACTGTTGGGGTCGGCACTTGATTCAACCCGATGTGGGTGATCACCTGATTTTTATACGAAGCGACTGCCATCTGACCTCCACAACTTCTTTAACGAGGAAAATCTGTGATCTGGGTTAAACCAGTTGTCAGACTATTTTAGGCCTACTCATAAACTACTGTATTGATCGTAATGAAACTTTACAACAATATAGCTTATACATCAGAATAACTCATAGGCTACAATTTATATACAACCATGGTGGCCTTGAGGTTTGAGCAGACGCCTGCTACGCAAGCGACGCAAGTTAGAATCCCAGTGGGGCCTGTAAGTACCAATGAGTTTTTCTTATAAACTTATGTGCATTGATTTCACACCACGTGCTTGACGGTGAAGGAAAACATCGTGAGGAAACCTGCATATATCTGAGAAGTACTTCAAAGACATATGTATAGTGCCTGAGACGGCGATGGACTCACCCTCTGCCACGTTGGCACTTCACATTCGGTGAAATGTGGGTGTTATTGTTAGAACACCCTTGCTTACCCCTTGTTCTCAACATCCCATGACTATCTCTGCATTACCCAAAGGTTGTTGCAGAGACTGTATGCCTAGGACTTATTTATATTGTACGAAGTATTAAATAAATGAATATCGATCACCTAAAAGCATTACCAAAGCGATATGCGAAATACAAACCTAATTAACCGAAAAATGGTCACGTCATATGTTATCGAGTGAGTCAGTGATTTTAATTAAATTCGCAGCGGTCCTGTTTTATTTCGCACCCTTTTAACGAAACGTGCCTTATCAAAGCCGTTGGCTGTGACGCTATCAACTAAAAACAATCGACCAAATGCGTCCAATTATTAACGTAGTGATGGACGATTAGTCAGAAACCAAATTTGCTTCGGTTTTAATATATTGTGATAAGTGATGAGAGGTTGTTTTTATCTATACAAATTTATGACAAGTAAAGAACGCGTCACAATATAATTCTCTCCTTTTATTAGTCTATATCTATATATAAAGCCATACAGACAGACAGAGGCAGTCTTAGGGTAGTAGCATTAGTATTCGAAGTATTCATAAGCACTTGAGTAAAAGAGTAGGTATAATCTAAAAACGTCCCAATTGGCATATCTACCTCGTTGCTTGAATATAACTATTGCTGTTACCTCTTTACAGCTTACAATAACCGACTTTTTTACAGAGAGAGATTGAGATTGAGAATCTTATAGATAAATAAATACAGCGCATAGGAAGCCAACTCTGCTAAACCTAACCAAAAACGAAATGCACGATATCTCGTGCCTCAATAATTTTATTTGCTAATGACATTTTTATACTTTAAAAGTCATGATATTTGATTTGAATTATCGAATAGATTGGAGATTTCAATCAGAAACTTTCCCATCACTACCGCAATGCATCATAAAAACGTAAAGCATTTTAGCGTGAACGTTTCTCCCATGTTAGGGTCTTCATAAATGCCTGCTTTGTTCCCTTTACCTTTTATCCCGTCATATAAATTAGTAAGAGCTAATTCATTAATTAAGGACACGGTTTCGTTTCGTTCCCATTAAGTTCGTGTTTGGATCTTGTTTTAAAATTGGCTTGCAATGGGAATAATTACCGTTGAATAATTTACTAGTTTACTTCTCATGTTTGTAAACATCATATCTCATCCTAATTAACAGCTCCTTTTATATAGCAACGTCAATTAATATTTTAAAATTGACTCTTACTTGTAATCCCCGAAGGAGTATGCAGAGGTTTACTTATAGTTCACCCACATTTTTCGTTAGTTATGTTCAAGTACGTAGTAGTACACGAAGATTAGTGTAATCCAAACTCCGGGATGCTATTAGGCAATCAAAAAAATTACATTTTGACTGACAATGGTCTGTAGACAAAGTAACATTATCCTCACGCTTCGCTAGTACAAACGATACAAAATGTAAGAATGACATTTGTCACGTGACTGATTTAGGTCATTAACATATTTTTTTATCGTTTCTACTAACGCAAGCGCGAGAGAATATTACTTTGTCTAGATCTACAGGGGATCGAACCAAGAACTCTTGTAACGCAGCAGCGTTCGCGACTACTAGTCTATAAAGATCTTTATCGTGTTATGTATAACTCATTTTCAGTTATATATATATAGCTTCGCCTATCCATTTTATTATTTTCGTCAGCACAGCTTACTGTTCAGTTCAAATAACCATCATTAATCTCTCTCTCTAGTCGTTCCGTCATGACTGAGGCTCGTGGTCATCAACGAGAGGTCCACACTTGGAGTGAACTATTTGTTTCCATCGGCTTCTGTCCATCGCAGCCCTGACGACGGAACTAAACCTCGGGGACCTAGAGTCTTTTATTTGGTCGGTCCATCTGGTAGGAGACCGGCCTCGGGCTCGTTTGCCATTTGTGTTTCCAACTACGATCAATTTCTCCAGACTCTCATTACCCCTACGCATTATGTGATAACTGAAATAATAACTGAAATTGTACACTACACATTGGAATTACATGAGTCTTTGAACTCAAAACTAATAAATTCAGAACGGATACATTCTCCTAACATCTGATATCTCTAATGTTCGGCCACCCAAGTTACACACTATAAATAGATGGTATCATATACCTCATTAACTATGTCTGTTTTATACACCCTTTTAGGGGTCGTGACTCGCTCTTTAGAATGATCTATCAATGTAATTGACTCAAGCTTCATTCTCCATCTTTGTTTTTATACTACATGACGTCTTAAGATTACGATATTAAGGTTTATCCAATAGTTTTTTTCTGACAGTTTCAATATCACATGTTATCACTTACTAAAAACATTCTAAAATTCTGAATCTCAGACACATTATTCTATAGGATACTTTATTATTATGTTCGCATAAAATTATGAAGGCTTCTTCGTAAGGGGTGGATGAGATGGGATCAGATTATTTACAGAACAACGTTGGCAAGAAAGGTTAAGTCCTCCTAAATAAATCACTAGCGTATATAATCACCCTAAACTCAACTCTACTATAATGTAGTAATACATAGCTGTGATCTTCCAGTTGAGTTACAGTTGCCACTCAAGCTGCACCAAATTTTGAATAGAAAACCTACTTTACTTTACCAAAGCAACAGTACTTCTACGTTTTTCAAAATAGAGCGCCGATCGCTACTTATTTTATCATTATTATTACTACTATGTCTATGATGTCTGTTAGGCAAGTCTTCTACTAAAAAAATATGTATATCCTATACCCAATTTTATTATGTAGACGTTACATTTTTGTGATCTTCTCTTACATCTCTTTTCATAATTCTGCACGAGAATAATATTTGCCAACCATTAGATGTTTCTTCTGTGGACTTAAGGCAATCTTAATCAGTAAATTATATCCCGGTGATTACTTAAATGACTCAAAGTGTGTCATCTTCTGAGCTAAATATGATACTAGGGAAAAGGCTGAAACGATAACTGGTGTGCTCCCCTTTTGACCTTACTCTGTTGACTGATGGGGCAAATATATCTTGTTACTTGAGAACAATTAGTGGCTTAACAACTGTCGTTGAGGCGGAAGTAATTACGTCATAACCCATGTCAGGTACATTCATAAACACATGTTTAATTAGGGCTCGGATAACAGAGATCTGATAAAGTCCCTGTGGGAACATTTTTGTTTTTTACACGTTTTTTAGGAGTTTCGTTGTATCTTTTTGATTTGTACATTGTCTTTTTCTGGTTTTTTTTCGGTAAGTTTATATCACAGTAAGATTACCTATTATAGTTTGTTTATCGACAAGTTGTTCCACTAATTGGTATCCAAACTCTTTTCGTATAGTGTTTATATTTATACGTTCTTCACTTTGTATTAAACTATTATCAAAATGCAAAATCGTGTGGCATCTTCCTCGTAACTTATTCGCCTAAATCCAATATATGATATTCTTGTGTCGCGGAGTTTGTTACCACACGGCTCGACTGATTTATGTGAAATTTTGTGTGCATATCGGCTAAAATCTTTTTTCCATACCCCTAAACCATAAGGGTCATCAACCCCAAAAAATTACATGGTAATATGTTTGCCGGCACAGCTAGTTGAATATAACTAGCTGTGCCGGCAAACAAATGCCAAATGCCAAATCAAAAACATGTAACATCCAATTTTGCTTTGGCTAAGACATCCGTTATCGAATTTATAAACTTTGCAAACATACATATGCTCACGCCAGTATTCCCCAAAGGGGAAGCAGAGGTGTTGTAATAACAACACCCATTTATCACCGAAGATGTTTAAGTACCAACGTGACAGATGGTGAGTCTATCGCCTTCTCAGATACTATATTATATAAACTTAACAAAATGTGATATAATACCAGTTCTATAAGTTGACAATTTATGAAATTTTATTTTAGTAGAGAATAAGATTAGTGAAAATAAAGAAAAAAATATAATACCAAAGGAATTTAATAAAGTAGATGTAATCAATGAAGGAACGCAGAAGGGATACAATGACGATGATAGTGAGATAGAGCAGAAGGGAACAAAATGCACCGGTGCCCTAAATAGATGAACAGATAAAAAGCCCTTTGTGTTCCTGTCATAGAAGATACTCAGTTTGGTGTTGCCAAAGATATCACTTCAGTGCCATAAAAGAAAGCATATTTTAGAACAAAAACAGAATTATTTTTAAGTTACGACATTTTGAGATTTGAATCATATACAAGCAGTAATTGTTAAAATACAATCTCAGTATATGATATATTAGCTTCAGCCAGCGACTCATAAAGAGTTTAAAATTTACTGTGGATTAGAAGTTTAGAAACATGTCTGTAAAACACGTAAACGAACGCGTTTGCCCGAATTGACACCCTTTATGACATAACGCCGGGTCGCTTATAGTGTCGTAGATACGTGCGTCAGTGTGCGTGTGTCTTAGATTTGTTGCTAGATTCCGTACTGCTTGTAGTAAGCTCTCAGAAGGATAGGGGCTCAATTAAAAAGTAGTTTTTATTTTTTTGGAAATCGCAATCTAGATCGGCAAGTTTGAATTAATCACTTAGGCTATAATATTTTTTCTAGTTTTCAGTACAATGCGACTATTTCATATTTTTTATACTAAAGTGTAGGTTGGACCCAGAGGGTAACTAATGAAGAAGTTCTCCGACGCGTCAAAAAATCCAGTGAACTCATGACAGTCATTAAGAGAAGGAAAGTAGCATATCTCGGACATGTACTACGACATGAGCACTACAACCTTCTCCAGAATATAATGATGGGAAAAATTGAGGGGAAGAGGCGAGTCGGAAGGACGAAGTTATCATGGCTCCGAAACCTAAGGCAATGGACTGGTATAAACTGCGTCGAAGAATTGTTTAAGCTTGCAAAAAATAAGGACAAATTTGCGGAGCTGACGGCCAACCTCCATTAGTGGAGAGGCACCGCAAGAAGAAGTAGGTTGTGCTTTGTGCATACATTAAAAAATATGTTTTTTTTTAAACTAAGAGTTGAACGTAAATTTCTAGTCTGTCTATGATCGTAACTCATTTTCGCGAAATTTGGAGTTGAGCCCCTATCATTCTGAGGGTAAGTACTGTGGCACAATTGGTACAACAACTTGGAGCTAATAAAACTAATGAATATGGTAACAGATTTCAAAATAACGAATTTATTATTCAAAAATAGATAGCCCATAAATAATAATCGTAAGTCATAAATTATTTTCAATTAACCGCCTTTGGAGCAGCCGTATTATGACTCAACTCTCACAGCGGCATCTTTTAAAACAACTTTAATAATTATTTCTCTTTATAATGTGCAAGATAATTGATTTCGTCATTAGCGTTCTACACGTAATATGCCCGTATAATGATCCTACGGTGGGCGGTGCAACCATTACCTATATAGGTATCAAATATGTATCGGGTGTAAACGCAAACGATTTTCTTAAACATCTCTCTTACCTTGAAATTAATTGTAATCATCTTCATAACATGATCCGTACAGCGGGCATTTCTATCAAATTAAAGTAATCTTAAAAGGTTTGTAATATATTAGTTTCTTTGTATTCTTGTTTCGTTTTAAAATAATTATCCAGTCTTCAAAAAGTATCTTTAAAAAAGATTTTATGAGTTGAATAATTGCCTCGTAATAATGCAATAGTAATGCGTACATGACTCGTAGCAATAACATACACATATATACATATGCTCACGCCTGTATTCCCAAAAGGGGTAGGCAGAGGTGTTGTAATCACAACACCCACTTTTCACCGAAGATGATTAAGTGCCAACGTGACAGATGGTGAGTCCATCGCCGTCTCAGACACTTTACATACGTCATTGAATTACTTCTCAGAAATATGCAGGTTTCCTCACGATGTTTTCCTTCACTGTAAAGCACGTGGTGTGAAATCACTGCACTAAGTTTTTTAGAAAAACTCATTGGTACAGGCACCGCTGGGATTCGATCTTGCGTCGCTTGCGTAGCAGGCGACTGCTCAAACCTCAAGGCCACCACGGCTCTTTTACGTTCATATAAAAAAATTGCCCATTTAATTTAGTTTACGCGGATAAAATCGCGAGGCGCAGCTAGTTCCTTATAACAAAGAGCTATTTCAAAGTACAATCAAGCAACAAAACCTATCCCATCAGTATAATGATCCCACTTCGAAACCCTTTGACTGTTGAGAATTTCGCAATTTGAAAGTATAATTCACGAAAATACATTCGGTTCTCTTTCTGTATCTGTATTTGGTGGTACGACGTCCACACACGAATTCTAATATATACTTTTAATGAAAGCAGAATAGTGGTGAGGGATTGCGAGACATTTCAAAAATCGAGACCATCGGATTCGGTCAAATTTACCATCGACTCAACCATGGACTCGCCTGGCGATGGAACAATTAAGAGATTTTGATGCAAGCGATTAGTCTGAGTCGCGCTGAATCTAGCCGAATGAAACCGATCGGTCGGCCGACGCGATGCATCGCGCCGTGTTCGATGAGCGCTACTATCGACTGCAATTGAAAACGCGATGGATCGAGATGGTCTAACAATCGAATCAATCGTGATTAACTTCTCGCCATCATGCATCGCCAAAGCAGGCTGCATAGCTGGCTTTTTTGACGGAGATCTCTCGTCGAATTCCAAACCTACTCCAGGTAGAAAAACGATAAAAACCCCGAACGCTATAAATATTCATTCATTATGGGGTTCTGGAGGGGTTGCTAAGTGCTAGATATATGGGTCTGTCTCTGTGGAAGGTAATCAAAATTTTTATGTGGAGATTCCTTACGTGAGCCGTCACATTACCATGGGAGACTGAGTTGTAAGGGGCGAGACATTACACCAAGATGGATAGCTAAAGGAAATTCTGTCGCGTTATTTTGGAACACAAATGTACGAGATGATAATATACTATATGGGTAAAGTATATCATAAGTTACAAGGTAGATCGAGATAGTCCAAGAGATATTTTGTTTATTCACAGTAACAATATTGAAACTTTACTTTAGATGTCGATACAAAATAATTGTTGTGGTTGAATATGAATACAAACTAGACCTTTACGCAGTAAATGCTTTTGAAGCTGATCATTGAGGTACTCATGGACCAAAACAATTACCAGTTCAAAAATTTGTCAGAGGCATAGTATTTCATACTACCTTAATACATAACATGTACTTGATTAATGATTAATACGATATATTAGAATATGAAATTGAATTAGATTTGGATTTCCAATGTGTCGTTATTAGCCATCCAAAACAATTCACCACGGGTAACCAAAACCCAGCCAGTTTTTTCCAATCCTAAAGTTTACGTGGGTCGCGTTAAGTTTTTTATTTTTAGGGACATTGATTGATTGAACCTTATGGCACATCTATGGGAAACTTGGGGTATTGTTTTTTGTACCCAACACAGTTTTTAGACCGCATTTTGGTTTTAAAACCGTCCCAAAGTTTATTGTATCTTCATTTAGATAATGTTTGGAGCTATCAACGCTGTCTAAGGTGATATAATGAGGGGTTGGAAGTTCATTTTGGAAATAATCCCTGTAATTTATATTCCTCTGTAGTTTTTCCCTTATTGGTGTATTTTGAAGTCACATTAAAAAACCTTTTAAAGTTGTAAGCATATGTATGTACGTAGTGAGCTAATAATGATCTCCCGAATTTCGGTTACGGCGGCTAATCTCAACGAGGTTAAGTCATCTGCGCAGGAGATATTATAGTGCACAAGTATGTGCGCTAACACAGGAGCACTCTTTATTCCCTCACTCTCATAGTCCGATGGGAGGCAATCCGACACGACCGGAGAGAGATCAGGCGGAGGACCAATGGCTTAAAGTGCTTCCCGAGGCACGGGGGTGGAAACACCGCCAACTTCCAAACTCCGGGCATTTATTGTGAATTTCTTGAAATCAATATCTATTTTTGACCCGACCCGGGACCTCGTAGTCGGCAGACGAACGTACTGACTAGTAGTAAAGTATCTTACCATAGATTTCTTCTACAGGTTTTGCGACATTAAAACACGTATGCACCTATAATGTACATTCTCATAGATCACTTTGCAATGTACCTAATGAAGGGCGAGAGGGTATGAATTTCTGTTTTCACCTTACACGTATGTCTACCAACGACTTCGTGAGATGAAACCTCTTTGTAGAAAAACAATATATAAAACCATAGCCCCCGGGAACATGTAAATAAATCGACCTTTTGTCCCAAACACACAAAATATGCAATAAAAAATATCTTGGAGCCACCCTTCGCTGTTTCAGAAATAAACAGTGAGATGTGTATTACGATGTTGCTTATGTTGTTATGATCGAAATGTTAGTGTTTTGATCGTAACTTTATCATAATGATCTTTGGGAAAAAAATGTACCAATACAATACAGATAAATAAAATTGAAGTGTCTGTTTGTAGTTTCAAATTAACAACTTTTCACTAAATACATTATGAATGTTTATACCGTACTAACGTTTAAAAAAATATTATATATCTGTTTGCTCCGGCTAAACTCCTAAAGGGCTGGAAGTAGTATAAAATGTGTTGTAATAACAAAAACCGCTTTTCACCGATGACGATTAAGCGCCAACGTGACAGATGATGAGCCTATCGCCGTCTCAGACACTATACATATTTTGAATTACTTCTCAGATATATGCAGGTTTCTTCAAGATGCTTTCGACGATGTGAAATCACTACACATAAGTTTTTAGAAAACAGGGTCAGAACCCACTGGGCCCCCAATATTCGTCCCCTAGAATAAAAGTCGTAGAGTGGCCCCTATAAAGGTGCCCATTGGTCCCCCGGGAGGAGAACAGTCGATTATTAATATACCTATTTTAGGTACCCACTCGTGTCCTGGTATTAAATATTACGTTATGATACGGACATAAGGTCGAAAAATATTACAGTGAAACTCTTCAAACTTCTGACGCTCTAGTACTTTAGATAGATCAGGGGACGAATGGACATCTCAAAAAACTCATCGGTACGGGCCCCGCTGTGTTTCGAACTTGCGCCGCTTGCGAAGCAGGCGACTGCTCAAACCCCACGGCCACCGTCGCTTTTTTACTATATACTTTTAATTATAAACACAGCTTCTCTTTACATCATATTTTGACATGAGAAAGCACACATCTTTATTCAAATAGAGACGTTCACTAACATACCGAGTTGACCTCGAGTTCAGGCTCGATTAAAATCATGATAACATTTCTAAACCTATCAAGCAACCGTACAGCCAGTTGTCAAGTGTCGATACATCACTTCTATACAATTGATAAAATCTAACGATTGCATCTCGAAAGTGATTCAATTTCTAATGTTAATCTTTGACGTTCGTTGTTATCCCACGAACTTGGAGCAGACTACAATTAAAATAATTTGATTCAACACTAATTTTATCACTCGCGTAGAGTTCATTTCATGGAGCTCCTGAAACCCTAGTAGCTAAAGTTACTCCTTGTAACATTGACTATCTGCCAGTAGAAGTCCCAGTAAAAGCGGTCCGGCTGTTTCGGAGATTAACCGGAATAAATAAACAAACAGTCAGACAGATAAAAAAAATCTATGTCAGTACCGTGTATACCATCATATTAATTTAGTCACTTCAATTATATTTATCTGTATAGATAGTATAGATGTATAAATATATATTTCCATTTTATATACAGCTGAAATGATATTGAACGTAATTTCTAAGACTAACTTCAGTTAATGTACCACCGATTTGAATGTAAATATAAGCCCCTGTGAAAATCAAAAGCAATAAATATACTGCTTCTACTAATAAAGAATCGAATTACCGAAAGCCGTGAGAACCGTGGTGGCCTTGAGGTTTGAGCAGTTGCCTGCTACGCAAGCGACGCAAGTTCGAATCCCAGCGCAGCCTGTACCAATGAGTTTTTCTAAGAAAACCTGCATATTTCTGAGAAGTAATTCAATGACGTATTTAAATTGTCTGAGACGGCGATGGCCTCACCATCTGTCACGTTCGCACTTAATCATGTTCGGTGAAAAGTGGGTGTTGTGATTACAACACCTCTGCCTACCCCTTCGGGGAACACAGGCGTGAGCATATGTATGTAATGTAATTATCGAAACTCCCAAGCAAATGTAAATAATGTTTCTAAGAATCAATTTCATAAACCATATTTTAATAGAAGCGTTTTATTACCGTTTCGTGCAAAATTAATATCTACTGTATTGAATCTGTTTAGCAACCAGGACCTCTTGACTCCGTGCAAATCGAATGTTGCAATTACAAATATACTTAACATAGGGTTATTTCATTAACATATGGTAATGAGCCAACGATGTTCGGATGAGAATAATAAATAACTTAAATTGAAAATAGTAAAAGCCGTGGTGGCCTTGAGGTTTGAGCAGTCGCCTGCTACGCAAGCGACGCAATGTCGTTCGAATCCCAGCGGGGCCTGTACCAATGAGTTTTTCTAAAAAAACTTATGTGCTTCGATTCCATACCACGTGCATTACGGTGAAAGAAAACATCGTGAGGAAACCTGCATATTTCTGAGAAGTAATTCAAAGACGTATGTATAGTGCACGAGACGGCGATAGTCTCACCATCTGTCACGTTGGCACTTAATCGTCTTCGGTGAAAAGTGGGTGCTGTGATTACAACACCTCTGCCTACCCCTTCGGAGAATATAGGCGTATATATGTAATTGAAAATATTCATACGCTTATGTGAATAGTAATAAGACGATTTATACAATTTATTCCGGAGCTAAAAGTAATTTTGACATTTTAATACTGTGCTGCAGATGCTAAGTGGCTGTTAGCTAAGTAGGTAGGTACCAGTAGTATGTATGAACTAAATAATGAAAATCTATAAAATATAATGAACTATATATATATAGTTAATATATTTTATACATTTAGTCTATATCTTTTGACAAATTGACGCCCATTGTCTACTATTTAAACAACTTATTTCACTCGTAAGACAACACACAAATCAGGTAACAAGGAATCTTCCGCGCTGTTAACTTCCAAGAAAACAAAATAGCAACGATAAAAATTGGGACATAACAGGCCAGTACGTGACATTGTACCAGACCCCTCCGGACCCAATCCCTTCATGTCCCTTACAAATGGGAAGTTCACTCACGATATGGCTCGGTGAGCCTGTCCGAGTTGTTAGGACGGAAAATATTCCCATGCTTAGTTTACGAAGCGTAAATGTTGACATTTAACGGGGAATAACTTCTTAACGATATCAATCAATGGGTTAATCTGATGTTGTACTAGCTCTATTTATTTTCCCGCTGAACCCTGAAGGTTTTTTTAATAAAAGTTGCCTTAGCTACTCCTTGTAACATTAGCTATCTTCCAGTGAAATTCCCGTTACAATCGGTCCAGCTGTTTCTAAATAGACAGACAGAGAAAAAAATTAAATTATAAAAATATTTTATGTCAGTACCGCATATGCATTTAGTAAAAAGCTGTTATTTTGGAATTATTCACAGGCACTTCAATTTTATTTATCTGTATAGATGTATAGATCAGCTGTGCGCCGCGGTTTTACCCACGTTTAATTGCATGGATGGAACCCGCGGAATTTTTGTGCGGTGTTTTTATAAGTAGCCTACGTTACTCCTAAGTATAAACAGTACTCACATAAAAAAATCTGTGTGTCTGTATTTCTGTCCATCTGTCTATCTGTTGTTCCGGCTAATATTCGAAACAGCTGGATCGATTTGACGGGACTTTCACTGGCAGATAGATAATGTTGCAAGGAGTAACCCAGGCTACTTTAACGTAAAAAAATAATTAGGGTTCCGCGGGCCTCCCATGAAATTCAGTCTACGCGGATAAAACCGCGGGTCACAGCTATTGATATTATAATATTGCATAAACGCACAACCTTTTATAAATTCACTTGCGTTTATTCCACGATATTGTGAGCAATGAACGTCGACCCGTCAAATAAGGCATCACTCTAATCCCCCGGGAGCTCCTGAAAATATTATGATTTATTAAGAAAAGGGATTGTCGTTTGTTCGTTTGTCCAACATGAAGGAATGACGGGAATTGGACAGAAAAATGCCCTTTCCGTGGGAATTAAATGAAAAGAAATATTGAAACATGAAACCAATTTTTTTGTGATGTCAGAATCATTTTTTTTTAATGAAAATGTAGTTCACGAATATATTCCCCGAAGGGGTAGGCAGAGGTGTCGTAATCACAACACCCACTTTTCACCGAAGATGATTAAGTGCCAAAGTGGTGGAGGGTGAGTCTATCGCCGTCTCAGGCACTATACATACGTCTTTGAAATACCTCTCCGACATTTGCAGGTTTCCTCACGATATTTTCCTTCACCTTAAAGCACGTGGTGTGAAATTACTGCACGTAAGGTTTTAGACAAACTCATTGGAACAGGCCCCGCTCGGATTAGAACTTGTGTAACATGCGAACATAATTTATTTCAAATTTAAGCAGCCGAAATGTAATGTCACATAAGCTTATTAATAATCTAGTAAGACTTTTATAAGTATAACAAATTACCTTATCCCATATTACAAAATAAATGTATGTAAAATTCTTACACAACAAAGACCAGTCCTCACCAATAGTTCAGCTGTGCGAAAGTGACAGATGTATATAGGTCATATACATCTGCTCCGTAATATGAGTGAAACAGTCATGGCAATAAGAGCTCATGGTAGGGCCCCAGTTCCAAGATCGGCATAGAGTGGGAACATACCGGATGAATGTGAGACAGAGTACCCGTGTTTGAAATACTAATAGGATTTCTCCTTACTCTCTTGTTATGAGAAATTGCGTGCTAATCATAAAAATATTACGACGTGTCTGTCCAGTTGGTCGAGTTACAGCTGTTTAAAGGTAATAAAAGTGTATAGGAGTTTAGTAAATGATTGATTGGGATACCTCGTGGGTATCTATACTAAGAGGAGGGTGATGGCCAGCTTTCTCGTCATACTTGCGAACAGGTACTGCTAGTGGGGGCTGGTCATCTCAAGCTACACGATTATTCGTAGTACTTATTTTTAGTTGTTAAATTTTTTTATATTGACTTTAGTACACTGGAACTGAGTCCATGGGCTTATATATATTTTTTTATGATTTATATTGTATTACTCAAAGCTGTAAAATTCTTTTTTTAAAAGTGTAATAACTGAATTTCTTGCCAGGTTCTTCTCAGTAAAAGCAACCTTCCGAACCTGGTGGTAGCATATATAAGCCTATGTAATCGTGTCTTTCTGACGATTTGAAAGTACTTTGTAAAAAGTCTAATCGAATAAAGATATTTTTGAATTTGAATTTGAATTTAAATACACAATTAATTTTGTTTGTTTGTTCGCTTTAGCGCGCTAATCTCAGGAACTACTTATTGGGATTTGAAAAATATTTCAAATTTGCACTTAATGTGAATTTAGGTGCTAATATAATGGTAATCACAGTATTGTTTTTTTTGTAAAGAAACCGTGATTTGAATTTTTTCGCACGGCAGCTATGAGTACGGGATTCGTTAGCATCGGTATTCGACGTTAAAATAAAAATGCGAAAATTAAATCACGGTTTTCTTCATGAGTACGAGATTCGCCTCTCTTCGCGATCTGTAAATATAGTTCAAATTTCGTGTAACTACAGCCTGTATACGAAGGTTCACTTAATTTCCATCTGATGCCCATTTTACGAGGATACCTCGGAATAAATACTTGGTTGCAGTGCGCAGACTCCGAAGGGTGTAATTAACTGTTGATTACAACCTGTACTTAGGCTGTAAGCTCTTGGAGAAATCACATTTGTTTCTAAGTTCACCTTTGTAGGTGGAATATGGAAGTTTGTTTATATGAAAAGTACGATAATGTATTTTGTTTGAAAAAAGAAATTTTTCATCGTATTAAGAACTTTTGTGTTTTGAACATAATTTTAAGGAAAACATCGTGTGTCCAACATTTGTTTGAGCTCAAGTTAGTCTTAATAAGGGTTAATACGTGTACTATAGGTAAGCATTAAACAGCAAGGAAGACAAATATAAACACTGAAATCACGCAGCTATCGTTTACTGGAAAGAACCACTGAACCACAGGGCGCTGCCAATGATATTAGACATTTTAAAGAAGTAGATATTTCTCAAGGTAAAGTGGTCAAAATTCTAGCCTTGTCCTCAGTTGCTCTCTATGCTAGCATGGACAAGAATCCTTGTAACCTCGCCTATCTGACAGCGAGATTAGCCGGAATAAACAGATAGACAGACAGATACATAGATGGAAATACGTAATAAAGGTAAATATATTAAAATAAATAATCATATGCAAATGTAAATACCGTATAAATAGTTATCAAATGCATTCAGTGAAAGCTGTTAATTTGGTATTACAGACAGATACTTCAATTTTATTAATCTGTATAGATGTATAATAAGTTTTCGGGATGCACATCTGACTAGTGACAAACTGCGTACGGAACATTGTTTTGAGAGCGCATAACGTGTCTATACTTTTAAAATGATTGGCTATAAAGTGTTTACTGGAAAGAACAATAGCGCATGAACCACCGGGCGTGGTTAGTAGATGCAAATTGCATGATGCGCCCGCCGGCTAGAGGCAGCGTCGCTTCGTGCATCGGTAGCCGGACTTTCGCCGCGAGCCTTGTTCACGTTTTCAGATTCTGACAGAAATAATGAATGAATTTTGAAGAGATTGCAGGTACAATGTAGGAACTATTGAGGATATGGTTGACAATGTTGCTAATGTTGCAATTTTTTGTATTAAAGTAGGTTACTGTGCCCCACGGATTCAAGTGCGAACGACACCCACATTTCACCGACTATGAATAAGTGCCAACGTGTCAGATGGTGCACCATCTCAGGCACTATGAATACTGCACATAAGTTTTTAGAAAAATTAATTAGTGCAGGGCCGGCTGGGATTTGAACCTGAGTCGCTTGCGTGGCCGGCGACGACTGATACCCCAGAGACACGACAGCTTTGAAACTGAACGTCCCGTATTAGTACTGCCGTTTTAAAGATTAGCCGTAACATAAAGACAGACAGAGAGAAAATATATAATTTGTTTTTTATGGAAGTATATATATAAAATTCTTACATAAACTTCCATAAAAATGCTGGTCGCACTGGTAATGTAAGACGTATATAACTTACATTACCAGTGTATTCAAGACCAGCGCTCATTAATCGTGACGGTACATATATCAACAGTCAATCAAATTTACCAAAGTTTAAAAAAAGGGTGTATTATTAATTTGAAAAAAGGATCAATGTTGGAATATCTCTCGTTGTGGAATTGACTTCGCTTGTAAACTCTGTAACCTTAGGTTGCAAAATTTTACAATCCTCTATGCAAATGATTTGCTGGTCCGGTTGAGATTGCTCTTGGAGCCACCCACGGGATAAATGGCTTTAAAGATTGCCTCATTAGTGTACATAATTATAGATTTACAGATGCATACATTTGCCTAGCATTAGTAATTTAAACAGGAAACATGGAGTAGGTACCAGTTTATTAGCCGCAGCTGAAAACGTTTTTAAATAAAAAAAATATTCATAGTTACTTCTGATGTAAGTGGATCTGTCATTGCATTTTATGTGCTGGTAATGTAAGTACATACGGTGCTTTGATAAAAAAAAACAAATTATATTTCTCGCCGTCTGTAATTCTGTTTGTTCTGACTGAAATCTGAAATCGATACGGGACCTGATGGTAGGAGTAACTTAACCTCCTTTTTATAGTATGCCAATGAAATTAAGTAAGAAATCGCGGGTCACAGTTAGTTTAAAAATAAAAATCTCATTAGAATGATTAAAAAAAGAAGATCAAATAGCTTTACTTACTGATATTAATAACGCTCCAGATCATTCAATGATTAAACAAAATAATTAAACTATTAATCATAGAGCTATAATTACTGGAATGATTCAACTGGCTTGTTATTATCTTGTCAAGTTTTAATTACTTCGGATATGATTCCGAAACAAGAAATTTTGTAACGTAAAAAAAGATTAAACTGCTGTCGTATTCAGACTACGATTTATAATATAAAGCTCTTTAACGGTATAATAATACACAATGTATTCGTTTTGACATAGAAAATTAATTATTATTGTAAACATGCTAACGCCTTTATCCAAGAAAGGAGGTGTCCCTCAGGGTCAAGACCTCATTATAATTTTTGTAAAGTGGCCTTTTTATTTTAGACTTACAGGTTACATAAAAACAGATAAAATTGATCATAAAAGAAAATGAAGAACCTATAGTAACATGCAAATTGTGCAAGCCACAAGACAAATTACGTCGTGACTCTCCTCCACAGTAGCGCACGACCTCACATCTCTACCTTTATAATTCCACCTCTCGTGTATCGATACCAGTTTTATTAGCCACAATAAAACCAGACTCGTGCCACTTTTATTCCCTTCCTCCTATCCCCCAAGGAATACCTCTTACTCAGTCCGGATCTATTCATTTGCCACAATATATTAAGTCCCGTTCTTAGGAGTGATCGAAAGATAGATCCGCTACTTAAAGCAAGTAATACACTTTTTCACAAAGAAGGAATATTAACTCTTAATAAAGATGGAAATGCGGAAAAGCATAACGGTTACGAGCGATTTCTCTTTAACAATGGCGCACAAGACACGACAAATGATAAAAAAGTTAAGAAAGCTAAATGGAATCTTTAGACGTCGATCTATTATCGGCAAAGAAGTCACGTAGAATATTAGGCGCCCTTTGCATCCGACATTGGACACGAAATACGATCTCGAAATTCAAGTGAGCGAGCGCGACGATTGAAAAACAAACAATGTAATGGTAGTTAACGAAGTAAACTGGGGATTAATTTTCTCGGTGTTTGAGTTGAACCATGAGCGATGGACTCGCCTCCGGCCAACGGAGTCAACACACCCGCCGATATAATTTCAAAGTTGCAATGTTATTACAGGGAATGTCTGACGGGTCGTTTGCGAATATATTTTAACATTTGCCGCCAGACCCAACAATAATAACGTTGAAAATTGTATTAGAATTCCGGACTCGGTTATCTTGTATTTTACTATGTCGACAGTTATTACATAGTTTCAATAAAGTGCGATCTGGAACACGACAAATATAAATGTTGCTTGGATTTCACGTTGAAACTATTTACGACACAGCCTCAATGTTTAACCCCAATATTACAAAGCATAGACTCAGATAGTCAGTGGTTCAAAAGTAACTCCATCTCTTTCTGTGATACGGGTTTTAAGAGGGATGGACGTAGTTTTGGTCGGTTTTGTAACAAAGAGTAAAGGTTTTTTACTATGACGGGCTTCTTAGAGTAGATAGGCGTTTTAACGCACGCCCCGGTCCGTCCACCCAATAGCCAGGGTCTAAGAATATGGCTATGGTATCCCCTGCCTGTCGTAAGAGGCGACTAAAAGGGGGCCGGAGGGCCTGCTGGCGGTGGTCGGGGTGGGAGCTTTGACCACCGGCGCGGGCCCGGGAAGGTGGCAGCGCGATGTGGCTCGCGCTGCCTTGCACAGCGAGGTCTCTAGGGGCGGCCCTACAGCTGCCCCGGGGATGTGCCCCGGCAAAGTGTGGGGGGACACCGGTGCGTTCTATCAGAGTACCCGGAGTCCCCCCTGAGCACTGAGGACGGCCACCGGGGGGGTTTTAGTGCGGTAAGAATCCCACATACCCCGATCTGCCTCTCCCAGGGCGGTCGGGGACCTTTTGAAGGTTTCCCCCTCGTCAACAAAAAAAAAAAAAAAGATAGGCGTTTGTTACAACATCAACTTTTCACCAAAGATGATTAGGTGCTCAGGTCTCAGGCTTATGTACACTCATACATACATCTTCTAAATCCTCGTCATGGTTTCCTTGCTATGTCTTCTTACAACGTAAAGCATGTATGACATCGCTGAACTTAAATAAAAAAAAAACAAAGGATTTGAACTTACATAGCTTGCGACCATTCAAACCACTTGAACACCAAGGCTCTTATTTAAAGTTCATGTTTTCATTTCTATTCTGAACGCATCAATTATCATGCCGCTATCTTGCGTCTCGACCCTTCACCCAAACTATACACTTCACTATGCGTCATGTGAGTGACATACACTTCCAGACTTCGGATTTTATCATATTCAAGCGTAAATTGCCTATAAAAAATCAAGACGCAGCTAAGATTTACGGCTTTACAGGGAATGATTCCTTATAAAGTATTCTACGACGGATGGGCGAACAAAGCTCGGACGTTTATAGAATAACAACATTTTTGTAACACGGGGTGCGGTTTGGCAATCAGAACAGTGGTAAGACCCCTACAAACCATCCATCCTTAATTGGCAAGAGTAAAATGCGGCGAAGAAACAGGACGAGCAATCACCGTCGTGACTTTTAATTATCTCCAAATTATTCTTGAGGTTATAAAAAATGAGGCAATTTGTTTAAAGCACTTTTCTTACTAAAGCATTGATGAAGAGTTGTGTCTCAATGATGGAGATAAATTTGTGAATGCTGTAAGAGAGATCGCAATCACGCCGGGTGTACGCATATGGTAAGCAGTTGCGACGATCGGTTGTAAAAATTATATGTGCGGTGTTTAAGGAATGCCGAAACCCGCCACCCAACGTCGTTAGGGGAATGATGCATTGGATTTTGAAAGGACCCACGTAATTCCACGCGTAAATAGCGATTACCCCAAAGATTTCGCCTCAGCGATTTCTATCAAATATGATATGCTTCACCTAGAACCTTTCCCGAAATAAATGTAACAAGATACATTTTACAAGTTAAAAAGATAGAAATTAGATAGTAAAAAAAAAAATTCTACAGATGATTATTTCATACCCGTTCAGTCTTTAAAAGTCGATTCAAAAAGGATCATGAGAAGTGCTTTATAAAAACTGTGCATATCGCGTCTCTCAGACAAAACGTATCCTTTCCCATTTCACACTTCCACAAAACCACTTCACACCAACCTGCACAGAGCAAGTCCTCAGACGAGCATTAGAACCATTATAGACGAGCGAGGACCGACGACAGATGACGGGTAAGCTCCAGGACGTCTCGCTGAGTAATGAACGTAGCTCCATTACTCATTACTACCCGTGACTTGCGTGTGAAGTCGCCTTTATTTCAACTACTACTGTGTACGATGATTTATCTCCAATCTCTTTTTGTTTTTTTCTTAGTGTTTTTATTCGTACATGATCAGATTATCTATAATTCTTATTGTGATTACGAAAGTAAACATTTTGATTGAAGCAGTGATTGATTGAGTTGCGTGTATTGAAATTAGAATTTTTAGTTCAGTTAACACTGTGATGGTTTATTTTTAGAATGATTAACATCAGATCTAGGGTAGTAAAAAAAACGTTCTAGTTTTTTCTGATGATGGAAGTTACATTGTCAAGAATGTAGGAGTTGAACAATGAACTTATTTGTAAGGTAGTTAACGGTACGCCTTCAAAACATCTGTAAATCCATGATCAAAGATTCTTATAAAAGAAATCCTTGACGATAATAGCACTCGTATTACTTGAAAAGTGAGAGAAATCAGTGAGCTCAGATGAACGATAAGGTAATAACAGAAGCCGATCCTATCTATTGTGCTCTTTTGTTGGAATCAGAACACAATGCAGTTGTAAATTTTTGGGTTCTTAACTCCACAATGTTCCCGTCATTAATCTAGGAGTCCGTTGTAACTCGAAGCGGGGTCGGGGTCTTTTGTACCTGCTTCGCCCCTTGTACCCAACATGTGCAGGGACAAAAACCGCCTTGCGCAATATTGTCCGCGAGATCCTGGATGATGAGAAAATAATGCTTTTGAATGTAAGATGCAATATTCCCTCATCGATATTCAAATTCCAATTTAAGAATGTAATACCCACCGCGCTTTCTCCTAAAGCCAATCAATCGGCCGTTTTTATAACTGTTCTATATTTAAAAATGTCACCCGCAACTTCACTATTGCATTTTCTAACACATCGTTTCCACAAAGCCCTTGACATGCATTAACACTTAGTGCACTTTTTCTATCCAATCTCCAGATGTGCCTGCATCATTAAAATCTTCTATGGCACCAAAAAGATCAAAAGTTATCTCCTCGGCTGGAGAGGTTCCTCCCTCTCTTTCCCCCCTGCTATTCCCAGTTTCCCCTCTAGGTTGAACGGCAGTTAACGCGCGGCGCTGGCGTGTAACGGACGCGTGTAAGTGCTGCCTCGGGCCCGGATAGCGTACGAATTCGCGATTTTGAGAAAACTGTTTTCCGTCGTGTCGTTTGCATACGTGAAGTGAAACCAATTTTCTGTTCTCGTGTTATGTGATTGGGATTGAATTTTAAGTTTGATGGATGTGATGGATTAATTTATAATTCTGGCTGCAACTTTCGTAGTTGGGGATTGTGCTTTCTTATTGTAAGTTGGAGATTTATATTATCTACGAACTCCGAACAGGTTTAAGCTTTTTCATGTTACTTTATTCTCAATCATGAATTAATCATTGCTTGATGTAAGGTTTTGTGTATATTTTCTGTTCGAGCTTTTTAAGCTTTGGCCACCGAATTTGTTGAATTAGAAATCTCTTTTAATAAGCTTAAATTTTTGACAATTGCATACATTTCATGATATTATTTTATTTGATTTTGATGTTTTAAGCAAGTAAGTCTCTAAAGTATTTTATTTACTTAACTAACTAGGTGAATAGAAGCAATACGAAAATAATATTTTGACACTGTTGCTAAAAAACTGTTTTCTAACTTCCTAACGGTTGTTCCTTCAATACAAATATGAAGTTCTAGTTATTTTACAGAACTTGAAAAACATATTTTCTATTTCGACGTTCGTCATTAACCTTAATTTGGGATCGGAAGTATTTTCCTGTTAGACTTTTCAAAGAACGAGTTCTTAGAAAGCGTTGCTTGCGTCAAAGGTATCTTCGTCTATCGTTAAATCTTATTCTTTAACGTTATCAATAACATTTTCTCTTCCATTACCAACAAACAAAACAACACTTATCTCACTACTGTATGTTCCTATCTCGTCTCCAACCAATTATATGACAGATGAATTTCTCCTGATAGTCGCAAGATTTATGTCCTTACCACCGCCTTTGATGGAACTATGTCACGGAGTTATCGTAGCAACAGCAGTAACAGCACCAACATTTTTTATGTGTTGCGCAACGAAAGCTGCATTTGTGACAGAGAATAGATCTGATAAAAGTCATAGAGATGGAAGCTTAGAAACGGGAACTTTATTGTTGGAACAATAGTTCCCGTTTCTAAGCTAAGGCGCCGAGTCCAATCTTTCTATTACAATGTAACCTATAAAGTTGTAACAAAAAAATTTATGTGCTTTCTTCAAAAAGACTGCCAAGATTTGCTATGGACTTGATGCCTCTGGTATAGTAAAATTCTTTAAGCTACGGTCACCAAAACCATTACAGCAGGTTGTATCAATGTTCACCACCTTAAACTATGAAATAAAATAGATGTTCGTAATTCTAAATTTTCTAAATATTTCTGAGAATACTTGAGTGCTAACTGATGCAAAACTATTTTCTGTTACTTTATAAACCATTACCCTAGTACGATTGTCGCCAGAAGCAAGTTTACTTACTCATAAAAATTACGAAATAGACCTACCAGCATTCACAGAGACTGGATCTGATAAAGCTGAAGTAAATAGGGTAATGTCAATCCTCATTACGGTGTTTTGTCACGTGTTCAAGATCTGGCAGATTGTAGAATGGGTGATGTTACGTTTTAGGAACGTAATTGGGATTTGATTGACGGTTACTCTGGGAAAATTTCGGGACGGTAATACGCTTTTAGATTGAAGACTCATATGCGTAGAATTTTTCAATAGTATTAAGTGAACGCACGACAGTTCGCTCATGGACTTCCCAATACTAACCTGTAGCATAATGATTTTATCAGTGTAAAACCTTGAGTAACAGTAATTAAAATATCAATTATAAAGAAAGATGTGTTAGTACTATTTATAACTCGAGAACGGCCGAATGATTTAGCTGAAAATTGCTGGGGATCTTAGAACCAGGAAAAGGACATAGCTTACTTTATCCCGTTCCTGTGGAACCTGAAAATTATCGTGGTTATAACACAATAAAGTCTATGAATATCATAAGGAATACTTAGAACACTCATTACATTTGCTTAAGATTTTCTACCTGCTAAACCAACAATTAAGCTTAATGAATTCACTACAGCAGTATGTTATCATAAATTCAATTTGAAAATATTCCTTTGAAATGAGATTAATTTAGCCTAACTGTTAACCGGTAAAGTGTTAAGCCTTCAATAAGCAAAAAATGCCGTTTCGATGGTCCTATAGAAACCGCCTTAATTAACAAGCATATTAAGATTCATGATGACTCCGAACATTTCCTTTGAAATCAATAGTAAAGAAACGCGCAAAATACCATTAATTATCCAATTACTAGAGTACACATGAGAAGATTACCGAATCGATATAAATTGATTTTCATGTCAGATATGACCTTATTGGGCAGCCTTCGTAGGGCTTTATCGATTAAACTTCAAAGGTACAATAGCCCTTCTAATGTGGCCAAGGAATTCAACTTATCAAAGATAAAAACATGTAATTATGTACTTAACTTTTCATTTGTAGATATAATGTTATTTGACCTTAAAGGTATCTGGATTAGTTAGGGTACTATTATATTGTAAATCTCAATGGTTATGGAATTATTCATACTCCATTACATCAGAATGTTTTAGAAAACGTATTATTTCAGAAATTATTGTAATAACATTTAGGAATATTATTTTGAAATGACGGATTGTTTAATTATGTCTTATGGCTGGAATTTGCTATGCTCACAAATATTTGTAATTTTTTAGTTATTATATTTGACAATTGAACATTTGAACTGTGTCCATGGGCTTATATTCAGGAGATATAAATACTGTAACCAAAAACGTTGTATAATATATATATTTTAAAAGAGTAATTGTTGAGTTTCTTGCCGGGTTCTTCTGAACAAAAGCTACCTTCCGAACCCGGTGGTAACATTTATAATCATGTATTTTGTGTCCTTCTGACGATTTTAAAGTACTTTGTAAGAAGTCTAATCAAATAAAGATATTTTGAATTATCATATAACATTTAAAATCCTAACATAAATATCGTTTAATCACTGATTATTATAACATAGTAGAGATAGTTATGGTTTTGTGTATTTCACAGTGGGTCTGCTCCAAATATTAAGCGACATGAATATGTTCCTAGTGAGGTATAGGTTGACACAAGAATTTTTTTTTCGAAATTCCACCCCTAAGGATTCAGATTCTATATATTCAAGAATTGCTCGTTTAAAGATATAAGATACTTCAGAACTTACTACTAGTAACAATTTCAATTACAAGTAACTTATTACTCAAAGTATTCAAGCTATATAGTTTCTCCACACAGGGTTACGATATCAGTGGCTTGGTAAGGAAGCGACAACGAGGACCATAAAACATGGAATGTCGCTAACAGTACCGCATTGTACAATAGATAGGTACTTGCTTTGTATCGAACACTGCTGTGATTTTAAGGTTTCTAATAGGATTTGGTTTATAGCTTGGAACTTTATAACATAGGTTCGTAAAACCTCTATCTATGTATTAAAAACTAGCGGAAGTCACGCGGTTTCACCTGCGTAGTTCTCCTTCCCGTGAGAGTACGGGGATAAAATATACCCTATGTTTCTCACTGATATAACATAAATTACATACAAACATTCCTCTTTATAATATTAGTATAGATATAGACGGGAAGAGAAGAAATATAAGAAATTATCAGACGAGGGGCAAAATTACTAATACCTTGTGTGTAAATATGTCTGTCTGTTATTTTCTCACCGCTGAACAATTCATCAGCAACTATTTGCATGCCCGATGTCGCAAGTCAAGTTAAAAAAAAAAGATATTTTTATGGAGTCCTCAATAAATTTTAATGTATGGTACATTACAAACCTATTACTAAAACTAAGCTTACATTGAAGTAAAATCACCCAAAACAAGAAAATAAGGTTAAAAAATCACGAAGACATATCGTATTACTAACAAGTTCGAAGAAAATCTAACGATCCTTATTCGACATCTATGTAACATGAGCAATCATTAAACATGCAGAAGCTTTTGTTGTCGTATCGATAAGCCTCTCGGAAGTCTATCTGAAACAATACCGAGAAATTCTGGCGTAATATAGTTGATACGATTGCATCGAGACCGGTTCCACAATCGATTGGTGATTGGGAATCCACTTTTGTCGAGAATAATGAATACAAGAACTGGGTAAATTTGTTTTGATTCGTTATATAGATTATATAACGTTACATAGATAATATAGATACGTTATATAGATAATATAGATTTTATTATTTGACATAAAACAGAACTGTCTAACTTTGTATCCAATATTTTTTTGAACTATGGATTTTGAGATCAATTTTTGAACTGGAAATCTATTATTAGGATATCGTCAATATAATATAATTATTTTAAATATTGTAATCCATAAGAATAAGTTATGTTATGCCTTAAACAATGCATAGTCCACATACATCCTCCCATCCATTTATTAGAGTACTAGCTGTGACCTGTGGTTTCACCCGCGTTGATTTAATTTAATTCCCGTGGAACCCTAAATGTTTAAATAAAAGGCTTAAGTTACTCCTTGTAACATTAGCTATCTGCCAAAGTCCCGTTAAAATCAGTCTAGCCGTTTCAGAGGTTACCAGGAACAAACAGACAGACAAACAGAGATTTTTTTTTATATTTTTTTTTTTGAGTCTGTACCGTATATACTACCATAGACATGTAGTGAAAAGCTATTTTATGCTTTATTATGGAATTACAAACAGACTCTTTAATTGTATTTATCTGTATAGATAGTAGAAAGTTCCATGTAAAAGCTATGTTAGGTATACTCTGTGTAGTAGGAAGGGAAAATGTGGTAACGAAAAAGTTAAATCTTACTTTCAGATCTCGTGCACGTTTTTGTTTAGGATCTATGTAAGTAAAAGTAATGGGAACTGTGAATATGTGAGTGCACAGTTTACAGAACTTTCGTTTCAATATACTGATAACCTTTTCCTAGATTGTCTTCAAGTCCAGAGGCCATAGGCACAACGCCTCCAGTCCAATGAAGCTCTTGCAATCTACATAACCATTTATGGGTATGTGGGATTCTTATCGCGCTAGTCTAATGTAGCGTTGTTTGACTACAATCTTCTGTAAGGTAGAGGTAAAGTTCCTAATTTCGAACAGCAAATCTCATTATGCTCTACCTCTCTTAACAAGTAATTAATTTTGATCGTAGGTACTAGACTACGATTACGAAACAATGTGTTTATTTTATTATTCTTAGAAGCGAGGTTTCAAACAAAATTTTCATTAATTATTTCACTATTCAAAAAACATTTCTTTTGAAAATAGATCCCATTCTCGTGACATTTTCAAAGACTCCAATTAAGTGCCTTTCAAAGAAATTTTGGAAATCGTAATCAAAGTAAGTCTGAATTTACAACTTAGGCCGTAATTATTTTACCAGTTTTGAAAAAAATGTGTATTATATTATTAAAACATACTTTAGATTAAGCATTGGCGATAACCGTGAAACTAAAAACATTTTTTATATATTATAAAAACTTAAAAAAAATAATGTTAAGTATTTTCGCAAATTTTTGAGTTAAGCCCCTATTATTCTGAGGGTACGATTTGTATTCTCACTGGATTCCCAAACTATTAACAATTTGAATGTAACTAAACCAAATACAATCTATTAAGTTTATTCAAACTACTTCAAAAGCAATCTATTCCGGCGTTAATATAGACCTTAGCTATCCTTTCCAAACAATATCATCGGAGTGAGATGGTTCATTTAGCTTCTTCATCAGACCTATGTACATATACCCTTATTAATATGTAGGTCCGTCTTATTGTTCTGCCGATATCTTGTATGCTGAATGATCGATTCGAGCTGACCTGGCAAATATCAATTTGGAGAAACGTTTGCTATGTATACAACCTGGTATTGGTAAACGAAGATATTGGGACTGACGTCAGGTTTATTTCAAAGTATTCTGGTAAAGGTGGAAATCTACAGTTACTAAAACGTTATGGGGACTTATTGGATTGTTAACATTAGGTGTAAATACACAAGTTTATGTTAAGCAGACAATAAATAAGCTACCTTAAATATAAAAAATACAGGCCAAGGGAATATTCTAGCTCGTCAGATATTCAAAGCTGAAACGCCCGAAGATTGTTTGTTAGTGGGGCATGGCGGTAAAAATTAACAAACAAAATTTCGAATTTTTCGAAAACGTCGAGTGTAAACGAAACATTAATTTGTATTTCATTTAAACTTTTTATAAACAGAAAAAATAATTGTTTTTAAATAAGATTCAAATTATTTAAAAATCAATTGAAATATTCTATATATATAATTCTCTGTCCGATGGAGCCGTATTCTGTAGCATTATACTTCAAATAAATGTCTATAATAAGTATTACCCAAGAATTCAAATCAAAAGCATTTTCAACGCCTTTGAACGTAAAGCCAGAACAATTTACATTATTCCACCTTCCTCAGCTTTATAATCTAAATATTTTGAGATTAAGTAATATTTCCTGCCTAATGTTTCCAAATTCTATGGAACTTCTAAAATTAATTACAGCATAAAATTACTTCAAGTCGTTAAAATTGCCACAACGCGTTCTCGTTGGTTTTCATTTATCGGCGCTACAGAACTGCGCTAATGATCGCTTCTAATGGTCTCGGCTATCAAACCTTCATCATACAACGACACTCTACTTGAGAATTTTAATTGTAATTACTTACATGAAAAAGTTTGGGAATTTACTGGATTTTATACAAACTGACTTAGTCCGGGGGCCTACCATCATAAGATTTAACAGGGTGTATTAAACACTTCTGAGCTTTGATTAAAATTAAACGTAAAGATAGGAGAGATCTTAACACGCGCTGCTTAAGCGATCATAGTTAGCCCCCAGTATGTCTCTAAGTCTTTAGAGTACCAAGAGCACCGCTACCTTAGAGTAAAGCTATGTTCTTAGTTTAAGTAAGGTCCCAAAGCAGAAAAGACATTTTGTAGGTGTGTGTGATGATGCTGACTGTTCGCTTAGATGACACGTTTGAAGACAACTACGCGGTTACACACGTGTAGTTCTCGTTTCCGTGGAAGTACAGGGATAAAATATAGCCTATATTACTTGCTGATGATGTAGCTGTTAATTGCTGATATAATTTTTCTAATCGGTCCAGTAGTTTCGAGCCTATTCAATACAAACGTATTTACGTACAAATTTTCTTCTTTTTAAAATTAGTATACTCGTACATTCAACTTTCTGATTAAATTAATATTTATTGATGATATTGATAAACTTTATCTAAGTTAAGTTTCTTTATATTCTTCAAACGTTCAAGTTTTGCATCTCACAAGCAATTCACAAATGTTTATCTGCGAATACACCTGCCTCGACATCCTGTATATAAATAATCATTACCGTTGTTCAGAAATGGCTATGAATCATATTTAATAGCCACACATTATGTTTAATCAGGATAATCTCTGTTGACACGTGGTATCTGACTTATCGCGTCTATGTAATCGTTGTCGGCTCCTGGATTACTATCGCGGCGGTCATCGGGGGGTTAGCTTAATGGAGTTATTATTTGTTTGGTTAGTTATTTGGTTTTGCTTCTGAAGTTCTGGAATCTGGAATAATTTAGGTAACTAGCTTAGTGCGTGGTAGGAAGATTTTACAAAAACACTTTTAACCCTCATTAAACATTTTAGGGATAGAATTTCAGAAACCCTTTTCTTGATATATATTTAGACCTTTCATTCAAAACACACCCTCTAAATATCATATCTCTAGGATCAGGGGTTTAGGCTGTGCGTTGATTTCCGAGAGTCAAGACTTTGAATTCTATATGGATAGATATCTAGGGGCCTACCAGTGTCGGTTTAAGCAGAGCGTATTAAGAACTGCTGACCTTCGACGTTTCTTTTTGGTACCGTAAAATTAAACGTCAAAGCTAAGAAGTTCTGCTTGAACGATATATATATCACCGCACTAGGTATATCACTTATGTATAGTATATTATGGCCATAAGTTTACATAAAAATGCGTTAAATCTAAATACTTATTTTGCTGTGCTTAAAATTTGTAATTAATATAACGGCCATTTACAAAATAGAACAATAACTGGCCTATTTTTTTACGAAAGATGATATCCCAAGACAAAATGATGATTGACGTCCAACCACAAATCAAGCTGTAATCGAAAAAACAAACCAAAAAAAATATGTAATTTCTCAAACACCGTGTCCACGTTTTGTTCTCATGTTTTAAATCCCACAAATCCTTACTTACCCGCCCATAATATGAACATTTTATACCCCAAAAGCTTTCCTAAAGGCCCCAATTAGACACGGTACGGTGGCATACAAAAATGCCGCGTTTCTACAGCGGCGTCGGCGTGAGCGTTTAATGATGGAGTGAACTTGAACATGTCCTATTTTAACAATACAATGAATGACTCTCATTTATTGTGTTACGATTTATGGCATATTTCTTCTGTTTCTCTCATTTTGTTACCTACTTTTTTGCTATGTTTAGTGATGTATCGTGTAGGGTAGCATCGTCATATTTAGATCAACATCTAACTGAAACTTAAGCCAAATAATGATCATTGTATGACGCAGATCTAACTGACCTTTCCATCTGAAAGCAATCTTTTTTTTAATGTATACTTTAGTAGGTACCTGTTTTTTTGTAAAAGATAACATGGTTCTTTGTTCTTTAAAAATGAATTTTACAGTACCTATTCAAATTCCGACCATTTACCCACCTGCCCTCCAAAGCAAATATTGGTCAGCTTTCTCGTTCTCAAACAAGCGTTATTGTTTTAGGTGATGCGAGTGTCGTGAGCATGGCGCGGAGGGGAATCGTACTCCTCATGTTGTGGGTGGCCGTCGCCGCTGATGGTAAACATGGTGAGTAAGGCACTTTTTCAATATTACTTGACGACACCGTTGGTCTAGTGGTTACTATACCTGACTGCTAACCTAAGTATTGTGAGTTCGATTCCCGCATCTGGATGTTTTTAAAAAAAAACGTAGTTTAGTTTAGTGCTAGATGGCGCTGTTTAATAAAGTCCGAACTTTACTACTAACCTACATATGCTCACGCCTGTATTCCCCGAAGGGGTAGGCAGAGGTGTTGTTATCACAACACCCACTTTTCACCGAATTTGATTAAGTGCCAACGTGACAGATGGTGAGTCTATCGCTGTCTCAGGCACTATACATACGTCTTTGAATTACTTCTCAGAAATATGCAGGTTTCCTCACGATGTTTTCCTTCACCGTAAAGCACGTGGTGTGAAATCACTGTACGTAAGTTTTTTAGAAAAACTCATTGGTACAGGCCCCGCTGGGATTCGAACTTGCGTCGCTTGCGTAGCAGGCGACTGCTCTAACCCCGAGGCCACCACGGCTCCTCTATTACCACTACTAACCTTTTTGATAAAAATGCTAATAATCAATACAGTTTTCACTCGCTATGAAGTACGAAGAACTGTAGAACGTGGCTACAAGTAGTCTCTATTAAACCCCATGTTATACAGACATGAGCTAAATATTGCGAACAATAGGGCCTCAACTCAAAAATAAATATGTTAAGATCATTAAGACAGACCTCAAATAGTATTTTTACATTTAGTTATAAAAAAAAAATCAACACCTATCGACAATGTGCAACCTAAATTTTACCTTAAAATCATAAATTAGATTACATTCAGAATTGGTAAAATAATTACTGCCAAGCGGGCTGGGGCTTTTCTCGCTCAGAGAATCAGCATTGCTATTCAACGTGGCAATGCTGCCAGCCTTCGTGACAAGCGGGCTGGGGCTTTTCTCGCTCAGAGAATCAGCATTTCTATTCAACGTGGCAATGCTGCCAGCCTTCGTGACAAGCGGGCTGGGGCTTTTCTCGCTCAGAGAATCAGCATTTCTATTCAACGTGGCAATGCTGCCAGCCTTCTTGGCACGATCTCGAGAGACACCGATTTGGGCCAAGTTTTCTACTTGTAATTAGTTTTTAGTTACCTATTTATTATTAATATATAATAAAATATTAAGGATTACTGCCTAAGTTATAAATTCAAACTTGCCGCTCTATTAATGCGATTTCCAAAAAAAAAAAATTAAGTTAAGTCCCTTTCGTTCTGAGGGTGCGATTTGGTGTGCAATATACACAGGCGTTTGAGTTTCTTATTAAGGAAATATGATGTGTCTATTCCAAGAAATACAGAAATATAACATCTGTGCCAAACCTACATGCTTTGTATGGTTCCTCATTTAAGTAGGGGTTTCTTGGAAGCTGTATTGAAAATATTTCATATTATAATAACGATAATTGTAAAAAGAGCCGTGGTGGCCTTGAGGTTTGAGCAGTCGCCTGCTACGCAAACGACGCAAGTTCGATTCCCAGCGGGGCTTGTACCAATGAGTTTTTCTAAAAAACTTATGTACAGTGATTTTCACACCATGTGCTTTACGGTGAAGGAAAACATAGTGAGGAAACCTGCATATGTCTGAGAAGTAATTCAAAGACGAATGTATAGTGTCTGAGACGGCGATAGACTCACCATCTGTCACGTTGGCACTTAATCATCTTTGGTGAAAAGTGGGTGTTGTGATTACAACACCTCTGTCTACCCCTTCGGGGAATACAGGCGTGAGTATATGTATGTGATAATTGTAAAAATATTCTTATTTTCAAAGAATTCCTCTGTCTATATTATTATAAAAGCTATGCCCCTTGGTTTCACCCTAGTAGACTTAATGTCATGGCTGGCCTAAGTTACTCCTTGTAACATTATCCATCTTACAGTGAAAGTCCCGTTAAATTCGGTCCAGCCGTTTTGGGGATAAGTCGTAACAAACAGAGAGACAAAGAAAATTTTTTTAAATAGTTTTTTCTATATCAGTACCGTGTATATCATATGGATCTAGCGATAAGCTGTAATTTTGGAATTGCAAACAGACACTTCGACTTTATTTAATAGATTTACTGGAATAAAAAATAATCACTACTAGTACCTTAGCGCAAAACCCGAATGCTGCAGCTCCGATTTGACTTGAATCTTGTTTCTGCAATTGTCATGACAAATTCGCAAACGGGGTCAATGTATTCTGATTTCTGACTGCGTATTTAACACCAAATACTTTTACGAACTAATTTTATTCGTGTGATCACATGCCATCACATTTTTTTTATCACATTGTATTCAGATTAAGTTGTATTGTGGCCACTGCCAGTGTGACCGTGCTGTGACGTCACGACTTGGTCCTAGCGGAAGATCAGTGATGGTTGTCATCACCGTGACAGCCAGATTATGCTGAGCTGGGTCCAATTCATAACAACTATAATCTATTGTTACGACAAACCTTTTCGCTCCTATATTTATTTTGTTATGAATAAATTTATTTTATTTTATTTTATTTTAATATTTTTCTGAACGAAATGTTTGAAAATTCGTATGAAAAATAAAAAATATTAAGGTTATAAGAATCTTATTAACTAATAAAAGTAAATTAAACAGAAGATACCCTTGTAATTGAATCAACATGAAGTCTACGATAAAACCGCCGCCGGACATAAGCAAATAGATGTAAGATCTACTTCAGAGAGTCATCTACACTACTATTATAACGAGGAAAGATATATATTTTTGTGGGTGGGAGATAATAATGATCTCTTACCGAATTTCGGTTACGGCGGCTAATCTCAACGAGGATTAGCCATGTACGCAGGAGATATTATAGTGCACGAGTGTGTGCAAACACAGATACACTCTTTATTCCCTCACTCTCATAGTCCGATGGGAGGCAATCAGACTTGACCGGAGAGGGATCAGGTGTAGGACCAACGGTGCAATGTGCGCCCCGAGGCACGGGGGTGGAAACTTCCAAACTCCGGGCATATTATTGTGAATGTCTTGACGGAAAAACCCCTGGAATCGAACCACTGTACCGATTTCAAAAATTTCACCATTGGAAAGCTACATCATCAGCGAGTAACTCAGGCTTTTTTATCCCCGTACTCCCACGGGAACGGAAACTACGCGAGTGAAACCACGTGACGTCCGCTAGTAATAAATAAAATGCATAAAAACCTACCATTAACTCCGAAAAGTAGTACAAAGACAAGCACTTAATTTAAAATCTCTTCATACTTCTGCACTTAATTATAACCTCCGAGGAGTAAATTAAAGTATAAAAAACTCTTTGGAACACATTCTTCATCTTTTTATCTCTGCTCTTAAGAGGGTGGCAAAAACTGAAAGATACTTTGCACCTAATCTCAAATCAGATAAGTGAAGGTAACTTGCAGCAAAAAATATAACTGTCATCGACTGAGATGCTGCAGAGAGTCATGTAAAAAACGATTGATAGTTTTTGTGTGATTTGGTGAACCGTAAGATGGTTCCGTGTAAAGTTTATTATCACTGCTTTATTAAATACTTCTTGACATTGTTACTGGTAAATATATCTTGGACACGTGACCTATGCGTGTTGTCTATGCTACAACCTGTCTATGGTCACTAGAAGAAGTTATCTATGATGGAAAAAATTGCGGCCGTGCGATAACAAGCTATATATTATTCTTGCTATACTGGAATTTTATTCCTAAACATGATTACTATATTTTTCGGTGGAGACGCGATATAGCGACATAGGATAGCGGTTGCAAACCCGTGATAGGGGTACTGGACCCTAAAAGTCAAACACAGAAAAAGATGGTCCGAGAAACCCGAACCGAAGCAAAAAATTCTGTCACGATCCAAGTGCAACTTCCGAACACGACAATGCTATTAAAACATCGACCAATACCTATACAAGCCTTATTAGGACCAATGTTCGTGACAAGAAAGTCGTGGCCATACATGATATTGTTTAGCTTAAAGTTTCATGTATTACTAATGAGGTATAAACAACGAAAGCAGGTCGGAGAATTGATGTGTGAAACATTTGTGTGTGAGGTGAAATCGAGAGTCAGAAATGGCGGCCCCCTATACCACCCAAACAAGGTAAGGAAAAATTCGACGCATGAAGTAGGATCACTATTAGCACAGTTGGAAGAGCAACTGCACGATATGCAGAAGTCGTGGGTTCGAGTCCCGCCTCGTGTTCGTATTTTTCTTTACCCTTTTTAAGAATTTAGAAATCGAGAATTATGTGAGAGTGGTCAATAGTACTATCTGGCTCGTTGGTTTAATGGTTGCACACACTATTACGGAACATGGAGTTATAAGGTTTTCCTATCCGAATATTTTAGTATAGATTAGTGCCCTGTTAATAGGGTCGTCCTTTTATTATGGTTTAATTTGGAGGTAATACAGACGTGACCATATGTACTTATCTAAATATATATAACTCAAAGGTGACTGACTGTCATCAACGCACAGTCCAAACCACTGGACGGATCGGGCTGAAATTGGCAGGTAGATGTTATGACGTAGGCGTCCGCTAAGAAGGGATTTTGATTAATTCTACCCCCAAGGGCATTAAATAGGGGATGAAAGTTTAAGCTACTTTTAATAAAAAACTAAGGATACGCTAACACGGGTGAAACCGCGGGGCACAGGTGTATTTATAAAAAGAATTAGCTGCTTTTTAAATGCAAGAAACTACAAACCTAACCTTCTTCTTATTGATAGTACTTCATCAAAAATGGAAATGTTTATGAACATGGCAATGAAGAAATGTTATGTACAATTAAATTATAATACTAGCTGTGCCCGGCAAACGTTGTGTTGCCATTTTTTTTTGGGATGGACTACCCCTAACATTTAGGGGGATGAAAAATAGATGTTGGCCGATTCTCAGACCTACCCGATCTGCACACAAAATTTCATACTAATCGGTCCAGCCGTTTCGGAGGAGTATGGCAACGAAAACTGTGATACGAGAATTTTATATATTAGATCAATACAGCTCGGAACAGACTGAACCTATACATCTATACATACTAAGACTGTTCGTGATTCCAAAATAGCAGCTTTCCATTAAATGAATACGAAAAAATATACGGTAATGACATGAAAAACAATTTTTGAATTTTTTTCTGTCCGTCTCTATGTTCAGGCTAAACTCAGAAACGGCTGGATCGATATTAACGAAACATTCACTGGCAGATAGCAAATTTCATTTAAAAAAATAACATTAGGGTCCCGCGGGGCACAGCTAGTACCTATATAATAAAAAACAGGAAACAAATGCGCCACTCGGATCATTAAAAAATATGTTCCCTCTTCTATCATGTCAAACGCTCAGGTGTGCTCGGTCCATTATTGGTCCCCAGGTATTTCAATAACCCACAAAGCCGAAGACAATTTTCGCTAATGCGAAAATCAGATTTCCATTAACGTTGAAATCGGAAACTGGCACTCGAGCACACCTCACAGCTGCTCGCATGAATGAAACAGAAAATAATTGCAAAAGACTCCCAGGAGACGCCATTATAACTCGACTAACAAAGGGATTATCTTGTTTGGAAACCTCTTGACTGGCACTCGACTACACTTTGTATGTATCGTGTTACATATCCAGTAGATGTGGCTATTCATACAGTTTTTGTGGGTGTGGTCGAGTCTTTGTGATTTCTTGCAGGGGTGAGAATTTGTCGGCTGGCTCGTCAAAGGATACGGTTAGATTGTAAAAAAACTGAAAGGTTTTTGCACCTTGTCTATGTATTGTGTTTAATCTGTTTCACATTTAGGGCATTGTTACTTAGGACGTTATGACATATTTTTGTTGAAATTGAAATATTCCTTGTATATTATTGCCGTTTGGGGTTGAGACTTTGGGGGAAAGGGCGAAAGTCCTTTTTAAGGATCTCTCAAAATGTTTTGTGGACGTTTCTGGTGACCGTCGAGCTGGTTCTTACTTCGGTTAGCGGACCAGTTTATCAATCCAGCGAGGTAACGTAGCCAGCTTACTGGACACCATCTCGCAGACACAGTTTTTTTTTGTTTAATTATAAGTCGAACTAAATATTTGAATACGTTTAAATTCGCCACTTTTGAGAATATTAATAAAACGGATTGTATGACAAAAAAATTATTAGCTACTTTATTTAATTTTATTTTTTTAAATTTTAGCCTTCTTTTTCTAAACATGGTTTAAACCAAATCCGGACTAAACCCATCCCCTTTGAAATCCGTATCACAAAAAGAGACGAAACAACTTTCAAATCATGGATTATCTTTAGCGATATGTTGTAATGAGGGGGTAAGTATCCTGCCATAAATTTCTTCAACAGTAGTTCTTTGTGACATTAAAACATGAATGTACATAAAATACACATTCCCATAGATCACTTGGAAGTGTATCCCATATATCACTGGCAACCCCTAGCATTTGACGCTAGTTTCGGGCGCATTGCTAGAAAATCGTCCCGCCTACATCCCCATTAAATAGATCGAGTGCATATTTTTATGTCTCTCTTAGCGCTAAGTGCATTTACGAGTAAACTGCATCAAGTTGTGAGGGAAGACGCCTCAACGGATGCGAAAGCACTACGCTTGAATGTTTTATTACGTTCCCTGAACAGATTTATCAGAGCTCACGTATTCCTTGATTTATTTATATCCACATACATATAAACTTATGAAGGTTCTGTTATCTGCACTCTTATAAAACAGACGCGGTTTAATACCCGGTATCTGTACCATTAGAAGGTTTGAATTTTTATACGTTCCAAATACAGAACCACTTAGTAGATATTACAGCGTACATCTGTAGTTTCAGTGATAAAAATGTGTGAGCCGACCGCTTAATAAATTTTTAATGGCACTTATTATTCATGTTTAAATTTATCTCGTGCTTTAGATATGGCTGTGGATGGAATGTCTATGGCTTATGCATTCCTTCAAGAGCTCGCTTTATCGTTTATTCTTTCGTTAATCGTCAGAAAGAGAGATTTGTTAATGATATATGGCAGTTTCTTGTTTATTAAATGTTTTGAATCTAGCTATTCCGACAATGTTATGATAAATTTAACATCACACATTAAGTTTAAAGGATGTGACAGACAGTGGGACACCCGATTGGGACCGTGACGGTAAGACATTTCAAAAATAGAACTTACAATAATAAACATACTAAACGATACAGGCAACGTTTTCAATAGGAGCATCGGACGAAATAAAACGAAGCTCGGAGTATTCGTTACGGACGTTGATTAAGCGGTGCTCATCAATAAAGTCCTCCACTATCTAGAATAGCATCGATCCCAAGCTTAATTATTCGAATACCGGACAAAATGACAGGAGGCGGTGCTCTTTCAAACTGCTAACGACGGGACGAAGCCAATTCGATGAGTTTCAGTTTGTTTTTAGATCTCGATTAGTCGACCGAAGAATTCGAACATTCATCAGATGCGGACATATTTCAACCCGAGCCGTAGCGATAAGGCATTTTTCCATTTACATTCATTCCAAAGCGTTGGCTCGTGTCACCCAAACATTTTGAAACTAAGAAAACATCCAATCTATTATCCCCAACTTGTATACATAATTCGAGCGTGCGATTGAAATTTTAATGGCAATGAGTGAATTATGAACGACCCTATACGTTATTCAAAAGTCAAACTAAATACATTGATTGATCTTATGAACTTCACAGCGATAGGGCATAGTGCTGTCGAACAAGAGTTTATTTATAATTTAATGGCGCTTCGTGACGACCAATCTCTCGTTTTAGTAACGCTTCTTGTAACAGTACAGCTAAATGCAGTTTCGTCACATGCCAAGATAACACTTCTAAAAGAACGTGAACACTTCACTCAATATAAAGGGTGACCCAGATACGAAGATGATTTAAACCAGTCACAGAAATAATCGAACATTTCAATACGAACGCTGAAGATAAGTCAAGAATCGGTGGACGTTAATTAAAATTGGGATAAAGGGATCGGCTTGTTAATTTTATCAAAGGGCCAGACGATTACGAAAGAGATGATTATGTAATAAAACTTAAGACTATTAATCAAAAGTGAGTGCTAAATCCAATTAAATTTGACACTCCGATGGTTACATAATCGATGTATTGAAGGTGTCCGACAACAAACAGATCGATTCAGTCAAAGAAGAGGAGAATGGAGAGGAATCTGAATGTATTCATATTTGAAACATAACATTTTATTGTTTTGCCGATTGATGTTTTGAATACGCATCATCATTTTATATTGTATTATTTATTTACGAGAAATTTTCATATACTTGGAGTATCATGTACTATATAGGCTGATTAATAATATTATGAGTTTCACTCAAAGAAAAGTAATTTGTGCCAATCAAAAATTAAGCTATAATGAATTTGCTATTAAGGAGTAAATTCTATATTTTGGATTAGAACATTTTGAAGTAGGTAAAAAGTGTTTTTATTTTAATAACCGTAACTACTGTAAATAAACCAGCACCTTTACCTTTCACAAACAAAATTGGAATTCGAATAATTTAAATAGCATCTTCGCCAAATCCTGTAGAGCGTAAAAATGTCCCGAAACAAATCCTATTAAGGAAAAATAGAGCCGAGAAGGAAATATCGTTCGGTCCCCACGAAAATGGAAATAGAAATAAGTTGAACGGAAGTGAAACTAATTAAGTTATCCACGCTCCACGCGACTTGCGGTTTATTTTTGTATAATTCCCTTGTTCAAATAATAATAGTTCTAGTAACTCTGTCAACACTGCAAGATGGGTAACGTACTGATAGTGGATCTGAGCAAATTTTAGTGAGGGAGATACGCACTTCTGCCCATTCAAATTTCAACTTTAAAATGCTGGGCTTTGAGTTGCTTTTAGCTGCTTTCGAATTGCTTTCCATTTATTAGGGAGTACAGTATCCAAATATCTATGTTTTGCGTGTAAATACAAATAGGCGCGAGTGAGGCGTCAAGCCAGGTGCTGGCGTTGAAATCGATGGCTGGGGGTATAATATGTTGTGTCAGTTGCTATTCATTATTAAAGGGAAGATATATTAACATGTTTATATTTGAGCATTCCCCAATTACAAGAAGTTTAAGCGAAACTGAAAGACATTAGTCTTATTAACGTGTATATCGTGTTTTGTCTCGTGGAATTAATAGCACCCTTAAGCAACTAAGAGACACATATCTCTTTAACTGGCAAGTTAATATTTTATGACAGCGAGAGTTATCAATATTGCTAAGATTTCAGCATTCAAAACGTTATGTACTAACTTAACTTTATGATTTAGACGCTCTCAACCACATCACAACTGCAAATGTTACATTGAAACACAACATTTTGCTCACTTAAGAATGACAGAAGCTAATGATATTTTTTTTGTTCCAGAGATTTCAAGCTCAACAGAGCCTGAGCATAGTACAGCAGCACCCACACCACCCATTCCACTGCGACCTGAATACGCTCACCCAGCAGGTGTTGAGGCTTTGGATCCTTATAATTCAGAAAAAACCCACCAACCAACGAACCATAGAGATTACTTAGAAGAGGATTATGACCATGAAGCTCATAAGGACGACGAAGATGATAACAGACACGATGCTGACGAACTCCCTTCGTTATCAGGTGATCATCTCCTACAAGGCTCTACAGATGATCTACCAATGTTCCTCCTAGAGCCTCAACATGCGTTTGTAGTTCGAAACAAACCGGCAATGTTGAGATGTCGCGCTGCGAATGCTCTTCAAGTGTATTTCAAGTGCAATGATATTCGGTCGGTTGCTAGTACACAGTTTGAATTTGTGGACCCTCAGAGTGGTGTGAGGATTGTAGAAGCCGAGTGTAATGTGACTAGAGATCAACTGGATGAATACTTTGGCGAAGATCGTTTCACGTGTACGTGTTATGCTTGGAGCAGCAGAGGCGATATTCGCAGTCAACCGGCAGTCGTGGAACTTTCATGTAAGTAATTCTTTGTACGGTTGAATTGATAGAATTTTCGCATAGTATTTCCTCAACTCACGGAATAAAATGAATTATTTATGATTCTCATTGATACGTTAAGGCTATATAAACATTGATAGAATATTGATTTCGTTGTCGATATGGAATTTGACGAGTACGTGCTCCAAATGTATAACAAAGAGAACAATGTTATTCTTGCGTGTGAATTATAACAAGTAATTTCTTGGTAATTTTTTTATAGATTTATTAATAAACATATTACTATACTCACGTCTGTAATCCCCGAAGAGGTAGGCAGAGGTGTTTTAACAACAACACCCACATTTCACATATTATTAAGTACCAACGTGACGGAGTTTGAGTCCGTCGCCGTTTCAGGCACTATACATACGCCATTGAATTTACTCCTCAGACATATGCAGGTTTCCTCACGTGGTGTGAATTACTGAACTTAAGTTTTCCAAAAAAACTCTTTGGCATTTAAACTTGCGTCGTTGGCGTGCTAGACCACGACGGCTTTTCATTCATTAACAACTTTAATAAAAATATATGAAAACATTATCGATCTCATAGCTGCTAATAAACGTGTCAATAAATCCATAAGAAGCAATGTGATAGTAATAAAAATACTTGCTTCCGGTTCGAGTGGAGCGCGTGAAAACATTTCATCAAAACTCATAATTCGTTTGAGTTTCCGTCGGTAAAATTAGAATAACCCAGTTAGAAGCTCATCTCCGGTCGAAGAAACTTCTCTAATAGCCTTGTTCTCAAGTTTTAAAGGAAAAATTGTTCCAAAGCAGCCCTGCTGAAATGTGAAGTGGATCTTATTATGTATTGCAGAAAATGAATTGTAATTTTCTTTCGCTACCTTACCTGGATTTGTGATTTAGCAATTCAAATAAGACCCGAGATTTATGGTCTAGGTTTCGTTATATTAAAATCCTTTTCATTGTTAGAACTATGTATTCTATTACAAGGTTTTCTTTTGAGAAATTGCAATACTATTTTTTCTTTGATATGGTAAAGTGTTTTGTCAAAGAGAAAAGTACCTTATTTGTTCGGAAGTTTCAAATTAATTAACAGACCTGGAATATATTATAGCAAACATCATATATTTCATTTTACAGAGTGTCTCCAACTTTACAACAGAATGGCAAACTCTTCACATAGCGTAAATGTGATAATTGTGAATTATGAGACAACAGTATAGTTTTAACTTCTGCTGTTGCTTTGACATATGAATCAAAATCACCTACTACTTCTAATAATTATTCCGTTATTAAGTAAATGTTTGAACTAAATGTATATGATTCGACAATCATTAGGTGACGTACCTACCATTTGAATTTAAAGTAGATTAATGTACGCGGCCTGTTCAAAGCAGTTACAAAGCACCAAAGCCGTATTAGCTGCATTAATATTGTTGTCCAGAAAGTGTATTACAGGTTCCATAGCATTGAATTTAATGCTCGCCGGAGGTAAATCTTCTATGCATATTAAATAACTGTCCGTCGGAGCGTTTGTCAGATTTATAACGTGTTGGGCAATACTTAAAGACCAGTCAACTAATTCTGGCATTTGATAGTGATTTCGAAGCTAAATATTTGATTTGGTAGCTAAATTAAAATCTGTAAATTGTTTGACAAGTACTGTCTGAGATTTCAGCTTTATAGTATTACTATCTTCTGCCCGCGACTTTGTCCGTGTGGAATAGATACTAGATGGTATTAGCGTATAGCCTTCTTTGATAAATGGGCTATCTAACACTGAAATGTTTTTTTCAAATCGGACTAGTCGTTCACTAGGTAAGCGTGTTCAAGCACATAAACAAACGCTTCGGCTTTATATATTAGTTTAGAGAAGCGTAGATATCAAAAACTTAGTTTACTTGCAATATCATTAGAGCACGGGCACGATTATCAAGTAGGCATGTAAGTAATCGAATCAAGCCTTTGAAGTGTAGTATGACCTTAAACAAAACAGTGCTACTTCTAAAGTTACTATACTTGGGGTCTTACCATAAGCTCATATTGTCATCATAGTTCCACTGTGTGATAGTGACAGACTTATACACGTTCTATACATCTATCTCATAATAAGAATTAAACTATCGTGGCAATAACATGTTATGGTAGGGTCCCTGATTACAAGTAGGCATTTGCTCACACGAAGTGTTAACAATTAAGCACGTGGTATTTTACGACAAAAACTTTTGAGTGGCCTGTTTCGAACAAGGTGTAATTGTCGTGAATTCCTTTGATTTTTTGCTGATCTGATATCTTTAGCAAAAAATACTCATGACGGCCTAATAGTTAGAGTATTTGTCTTCTTAGCAACCCCACCAGGTTCAATTGTACCGCTCTGTACCAAAGATATTTTTTATATACTTTTTTTAAGTAAGCTTACTACAAGCAATACGGAACTGAGGAACGATTCGAAATGACACACTCACACAGACGGCCTCATCCACGAGATAATAAGCTTCCTTGGCGTGATGACAGTAAGGGGTGTCACGTCGAGGCCGATCGCGTATACGGGCATTTTGTCTAACTTTAAATCAACAAATCGACATTACGGTCATCATCATCTCCCTGGCCTTATCCCATACATTGTTGGGGTCGGCACTTGATTCAACCCGATGTGGTGGACCACCTGATTTTATACGAAGCGACTGCCATCTGACCTTCGCAACCCCTTTAACGAGGAAAATCTGTGATCTAGGTTAAACCAGTTGTCAGACTATTTTAGGCCTCTGAATGACCTGTAACGATTGCCAAAGATGATAAATTGGCAACCGGGACCGACGGCTTAACGTGCTCTCCGAGGCGCAGAGGGAACTCGGGCGGTCCCCGATCCAATTACTGGCTAGGCTTAGGGTTGCTTAACTTCGCGGATCGAATGATATTCGCAATAGCAACTGTGCCACGAGCTCCTCAAATCGACATTACGATGACGGTAAATAAAGGAGTTTTTTAAAATACTTACAAGTGACAACCCTTAAGATCGACGGAGCAAATGCTCTTATTTCAAAAATTTGCTCTAGATTCCATACTGCTTAGCTAACTTATATTTATAATGTACTTAAGTGGCAGTCCAAGAGTTTTACGGTGAAGAAAACATCGGAATGAAAATCCATGACGTGTGATAAGAAACCGCGACGGATTCACCATCTGTCGTGTTGGCACTTAATCACTTTGTGTCTTCTGAAAGCTTGAGTTTGAACACATGTACTTATGAAAAGTTGTGATCACCGTGCCTCTACGTCATTCTCTGAACTGTGATACAAGTACTTACTTTAAATTATAATACGCTTCACTTACAACCCAACACTCCAATTAAACTAAGACAATTATAACAGAACCAAGTCCCAACATTATTCAACGGCATATCCAAAGTAAATACACTCAGCTGAACCTCATAAATGTCTAAATATATACACGAAACTGAAAGCGAGACATTCCCCGCTTCATCCTAATTGCGCGAACCAACCGTGTGTTGGGGTGTGGTGCGTTTGTTAGCGAGTTGAGGCGACGGCAGAAACTGAAGCGTTTTAGAGGCATGCATTAGCTGAAAGATATTTAATATTATTAATAAGATTACGGTGGCAAACTCGGGGTACAGTAAGTTCTCAGTCTCTTATATCGTTGGCCACTTAGGTCAACGAGATTTAAAATTTAGTTTTGAATACAAACATTCTAATCGTAAAATAATACGGAATACAAATAAGAGATATGTCAGTTAGAGTTAGGGAATGATTAAAAGCGATAGTTTAATTGTATGGCTAATAGGATCGGTCCTGGAGTAGTCGGTGGCCCAAGGTGGGGTTGCCCACTACAGTACCTACATTTGGCAAGCGTAATAATTGATAGATTGATTTAATTTAATGCATCCAAGTACCTTCTATTATTGAGTGTTAGTAACAATATATAAAATAATCGTGCCCGTAGTTGCTATTCCGCATATTATTCTATCTGTGAAGCTAAGCAACCCTAACCCAAGACAGAGATTGGATAGGTGACCGCTCGAGTTCCCTCCGTGCCTCTGAGAGCACGTTAAGTTGTAGGTCCTAAATGTCTTTTTAACATCTTTAGCAATACAGGTCAGTAGGAAGCCTAAGAGAATCTGACAACTGGCTTAACCCAGATTACTGATATTTGTAAAATGGGTTACGATGGCAGTCGCTTCATATATAAATCAATATAATCCTCATGTCTACGGCCTCACATCATAATGAATCAAGAACATTCATGTAATCAATCATAGTATATTATAATAGCAATCGTGCCGTAATATGATTTATATTGATAAGATTAACCAACGGAACAGAATCAGTGAAACAATGACAAGAGTATGATGAATAATTTATAACTTACTATCTAAATCAATCTCATGAGCACTGATCCAAGCAACAAAAAAGTTTGACACGCTATCTAAACTTTAATTAATATAACGTTACATTCATGTTGAACATGTTGTGACGTAACATTATCACTCAATAATACCATTTTCTTTTCTTGTACCATCCTTTATTGCTAGCTATGCCCAGGGGTTTCAGCGGAACGGAAATTTAAGATTGAACGAAGATTGAACAGGTAGAAAGACAGACTGAGAAAATATTTGAAAACTTGTTTTTTAAATGTATATTTCATTCAATGCTGTTAATTTAGATTAACAAACAGACAGTTGTCAGATGAGAAAAACAACTTGTTAGTTAGAAAAAATATCTGTCTTATGTTCAATCAATTATCATCAATATAGCTGAGTTTTGATAAAGGTTTAACCCTGATTTGTAATTTGAAAAAATAATTACAATCTTTAAATTAATTACTCTATCACTCCCGCTTATACTGTCACCCCACAATTCCTTACACTTTAAATCCACATCCTGACAGTTTTAATTGTTCCGTAGCTAAATACGTACGCAAGTGTCTATTAATGACAATACGTAGACTTCGTAAGTAAAAGTGTCAAGTTAAGTCTCCCAGCAAAATTTACTGCATGTACTCGTTGGAAGTAGGTACAAAGATAATGGTTCTGAAAATAAAAGTAAATTGTTACATGTCTTTTCGTGAACTGTCAATGTTTTACAGGGATGTTGTCAGGTTGTTTTGACAACCCTAATGGGTGTAGCAAGCGTTTGGTATAAAAACATTTTATGCAGTGGGATTTGAGCTTGTATCGCTTGCGTATACATTGGTCCCGTCACGATTTTAGAACTTTGAATGCGCGTCATTTTCTGAGTTTGTCTCTGTCTATATGTATGGTGGGAGGCGAATAAAAACATGAGAATTATCCCTACTAGTTTTCGCTGCTCGTGACCTGTAGTAGGTGAATACTGGAACTATTCGATCACATCACTTAAGAATGGCTGCCCCCCGAAGGGGTAGGCAGAGGTGTACTTATAGTTCACCTACTTTTCACCAATATTTTTTAAGTCCCATGTAACAGGGGATGAGCCTATTGCCAGTGACCGGGCACTAATCGAAACTTCGGGCTAGTGGAAAATTACAGATAAAAAAACCCAGAATCGAACTCAGGGTCTCTTGTTCCGCAGCAGTGCTTGCGGCCATTCGACCAACTTAGCAGTCAGAGATTTTTGATTAAGCTTTTAATTATAAGGTTCCTACGATATAAATGTAATAGGGGGTCTACCACCATCGCTTTAAGGATAGCGTATTAAGAACTTCTGAGTCTTGGCGTTTGCACCGTATAATTGAACGTCAAAGCTAAGAAGGTTTCTCAAGCGATCATAGTTGGCCCCAAGTTGTCGAAATTATGACATGAAATGTAAATTGGAATCAAAACTGTTTGCAAGTAGATGTTTTATGAAGCCAGAAACATCCACAGGGCACAGCTGGTACACAATAAAAATAACAAGAAGGTACGTTAGAGAATTTTAAATAAATCGTGGAAGAACGCTCGCATATACATATAATATTAATAACCGGGAAACTGCGCTTGGGACGAGGGCTACGAAATAATTCAATGTTAACTGCCAGTGAATCCTAACTATGTATACCGTTTTGTTTACCAAGATGTACAAATTTCACTGGAAATGCTTATGCTATGATAATATGCTGTCTCTATAATAAAACTAACATGAACTCACGCCTTTATTCCCCAAAGAGGTAGGCAGAGGTGTTGTAATAACAGCAACCACTTTGATTAAGTGCCAACGTGACAGAGGTTGAGTCGCCGTCTCAGGCACTATACAAACGTCTTTGAATTACTTCTCAGACATATGGAGGCTCAAGAGGTTTTCCTTCACCGTAAAGCACGTGGAATCACTGCACATAAGTTCTTAGAAAAACTCATGGCTACTACAGCTCCTAAGTATACATAAAACTAAGGTTCACAGGTATTTGTTTTACACTCTGCTTTTTGCTATAAGGGTTTGAAATAGCACAAAATGAATTAATTATAATACATTCAAACTTGAACGAATCAGTAGGCTTCTCATTTGATACTGAATTACTATTTTATGTTATATTGAATAAGACAAATGTATATGTAATTTTTTTTAATGAAATGGAGACATATGTAGTCGACAAAAAAAAAACAATTTTAAAAAGTTACGACTTCAATAATTCACTCTAGCTAACGTACCCCCTTGTAGTAGGTACGAATTTGAAAGAGGAAATGAAACGTACTGTGTAATTTATGGGAGTACACGAACTCCCGGATCTACCTAACACTTATCATTTGCATCGTGGAGAACGGCGAGATTGTTCTCTAAATAGAATTGGTATATTTAGATTTTTATTGCAAGGCTTATAATCTATATCTTTACCTGTAATTCCCAATTTAGCTTTTCACTAAATGCATATCAAAGTATTCTAAGAACTTACATATAAAAAAGATTTTTAATATTTCTCTGTCTAACTACTTGGTCGATTTTGACAGGATATATACGACCGACATTTCGTAGACACCCAAGTGCTAATTTCATACATAAAAATCATATACCTAAATCTTTTTAATATTCTTGTTTATTTTATGGTTTGATAATTATACATACATATGCTCAAGCCTGTATTCCCCGAATGGGTAGGCAAAGGTGTTGTAATCACAACACCCACTTTCACCGAAGATGATTAAGTGCCAACGTGACAGATGGTGAGTCCATCGCCGTCTCAGACACTTTACATACGTCATTGAATTATTTCTCAGAAATATGCAGGTTTCGGCAGGCGACTGCTCAAACCTCAAATCCACCACGGCTCTTTGATAATTAAGTTTGCAGTTTATAGCGTTACAGCTAGGAGCTACCTACACTCGCCTTGCTTAATTCGTGTGAGAAGTTACATCACATAAATATATGAGATGTCGCAATTGTCGCAGTCAATAAAGTCATGATTGACGATTTAATCTTTATTATAATTGACGTGAAGCGATGTGCAAGTTATAATATTAGGCTGCAGAAAATTTCAAAATTATTGTCATGTTTTCTGTACTGCGAAAAGTCAGGCTAAGTTGGTTTATAGGCCGTAGAGCTTTCAGAAACCTATTTTTGTTCAATTATACACTCCTCAAAAGTCGTGGTGGCTGAGGGGGAGAGTTTTTCTAAAAAAATACGTACAGTGATTTCACACCATGTACTTGACGGTGAAGGAAAACATTGTGAGACGTGTGAGAAGTAATGTATAGTGCCTGAGACGGCGATGGACTCATAAAACGTGATAAGTGGTTGTCGTCATTACAACACCTCTGCCTAGCGTGAGCTATATATGTATGTAGTTATTTCACACGCTCCGCTCATGACTTGCGTCATACAAGATTGCGCAATGAAGACAATAATTATTAAATTAGTCCAAAGCCGCTTCACATTGTTAAGACGCCAGCAACAAATTAATATTGACACCCAATTGTTGTGTTTACAAAAAAGCTCGTTGGGTCGTTTGGCATGCGGGTGAGGAATATGAGCATCTTCTCAATAGCAATGAGGGTTATTGCTTTATAACTGTACTATAAAATTTCCAAAGAATTTTTCGTGTAATTAATATTGTATGCTTACCTCGATCAAAAGGTCAGTTTGTTAAAGGTAAGAAATCTAGAATTCATTGAAATTATAAACGATGTTTTTCACCAAGTTGAATAAGTAAATATGCTCACACATCCCAGTAGGGTCCCCGAAGGGGTAAGCAGAGGTGTCATCACATCTATATTTCACCGAATATGATTAAGTGCCAACGTTGAATAAGTTAATTTTAGAAAACCAGTGGGATCCTGAATCTTGAAACTTGATTAATCATTGGCAACTAATTAGCACAAACCCACACAAGATAAACTCAATATTACTACTGTACTTACGTATTACGTATTACGTACTAACTGATATAAACACAGCTCGGTTGGTCTATTTTAGTTATTTCCATAGTGTTATGTCTTATGGCATCCTTTTATGGGGAAATGCTACAGACATCAGTTCTATCTTTGTGCTGCAGAAACGGGCTGTTCGTGCAATCTATAAACTCAAATCTAGAGATTCTCTCAGAGAGAAGTTTAAAGAAATAGGGATAATGACTGTGGCATGTCAATACATATTTGAAAATTTGATATATGTAAGAAAGAATATAGATAGTTTTAAGAAAAATAGTGATATGCACAATATAAATACACGCAAGAGGGATAAACTCCGTGTCCCTGTGACTAGACTGCACAAAACTAGTAACTCTTTTGTGGGGCAAAGTATACGCCTTTTCAATAAACTACCATTAAAAATGTGTGAACTACCATTTTTAAGTTTTAAGGCAAGCATCAAACAGAAACTTTGTGAAAAAGCATATTATAGTGTAACTGAGTATATTGATGATAGCCAAGTATGGCAATGAGTTGCTCACTCTTCCATTGAAATGTACTTAAGCAACCCTATGTATATAGAAGGGACACATGTAAAAAAAAAAAAAACCGGGGAGTTTGTTTCGCCGTTTCTTCTCCTGACAGGCTTACTTTTGGAAACGGTAGTAAATTTACTTAAGTTAACGTAAGAAAAATGACGTTCAATAAGTGTTCCAAGTGTCCCTTATATTGAATAAAACTTTTTGATTTGATTTGATTTTGATTTGTATCATCTTTGTTTACATATAAATTGCACAACCAGGGCGCAAGACTAGACTGCAGCCTCTTGTAATATAGTTTCAAATCCCTTTAATTGGTACACTGGTTCAGATCAATATACCTAATCCAAGCCACGTGAATTATATATATCTACGTAATGAACATTTGAAAAGCCAATTTAGTAAGGGGCATAACCTAAAGCTTTTATTGCATTGATATTCCCACTGTGACAGAGACACACTTATACACGTCATATGCATCTGTCTCGTAATAAGAGTTAAATTATCATGGCAATAAATAACTATTTACATCCCACAGGACTTAGACTCATTAGACACAGGGCATTGGCGGTAATAATTAAATAACATTATTTAAAAATATACTGAAACATATTTAAAAAAACTATTTATTTTTGAGAGCAACGTAGTTTTTATACTTTCAGTCAAATCTTAAGGCTATATATATTTTTAAATTGATATGCAACATTAACTGATGGCCTAGGCCAAAAATGTTCGCCTTAAAAGTGTGGACCCTTTATACATCCATGCATATACTCACGCCTGCATTCCCCGAAGGGGTAGGCAGAGGTGTTGTAATCATAACAACCACTTTTCACCGAAGATGATTAAGTGCCAACGTGACAGATGGGGAGTCCATCGCCGTTTCAGACACTTTACATACGTCATTGAATTACTTCTCAGAAATATGCAGGTTTCCTCACGATGTTTTCCTTCACCTGTAAAGCACGTGGTGTGAAATCACTGTACATAAGTTTTTTAGAAAAACTCAGTGGCTCACAGGTCCCACTGGGATTCGAATTTGCGTCCCGAACATCATAACCCTGTTTTGTACTGTATTCTTATGTAAGTAATTTCTTTCCCTCCATCAGATCTGAAGAAGCCTTTTACGGTGACCCCATCACCAACTTCAGTAGAAGCAGGATCAGCTGCGTCTCTTCGCTGCTCACCTCCTGCTGCTGCACCTTCTCCTCGCGTCTCCTGGCTGAAGCATGGAGCACCTTTACAGCAAGACCATAATGTGCTCATATCTGCTGAAGGAAACCTGCTTATATCTAGGGCTACTTTACAGGTAACTATGCTATAAAGTTGTTTGTTAATAAAAGCACAAGGGCAGTGGTGGCCTCGTTGTTTAAGCACTCGCCTGATACTCAAGCGACGCAAGTTTGAATCCCAGCGGGGCCTGTAACAATGAGCTTTTCAAAAAACTTATACGCAGGGATTACACACCACGTGCTTTACGGCGAAGGAAGACATCGTGAGGAAACTTGCATATTTTTGAGAAGTAATTCAAGACGTATGTATAGTGTCTGAGACGGCGATAGACTCACCATCTGCCACGTTTTATCTTCGATGAAAAGTGGATGTTGTTATTACCTGCCTACCCCTTGGAGAATACAGGCATGAGCATATGTATATGTATATGTACAGTAATGGCCCCAATAGCCGGCTTTCTGAAATTTGATGCAGCGATAGGTTTCACCCGAAGGATCGGCATACAGTAATTTAAAAATCATAACGAGGAAGAAGTCTAGAGTAAAAGCTAAATGCACAAAAAATCTGCAGAGAGCCGTGGTGGCCTTGAGGTTTGAGCAGTCGCCTGCTACTCTAGCGACGCAAGTTCTAATCCCAGCATTGCCTGTACCAATGAGTTTTTCTAAAAAACTTATGTACAGTGATTTCACACCACGTGCTTTACGGTGAAGGAAAACATCGTGAGGAAACCTGCATATCTGAGAAGTAATTCAATGAGGTATGTAAAGTGTCTGAGACGGCTATGGACGCAGAGGTGTTGTGATTACAACACCTCTGCCTACCCCTTCGGGGAATACATGCGTGAGCATATGTATAAAAAGTCTATGGTTATAAACATCAAATTTAAGTTTTTTGTAAGTTTTTCCACCAAGATAACCCATGTTAGATATTTTATCTTCGCTGTTGCCATCAACGGCTTTAATACCTTATTCTACATCTTATAAGCAATCTCGTTCAATATCCAACTTTAACACAGCGAAATTTAATTTGAGTCCGAGAACGCGTAAGCCTCCGTCCCTTCCACGATCCAGATTAATATCTCAGATATTAATAGCTCACGTACTCGTTACACGAAATTTAATGGCCGATAAATTATCGTTAAACCAACCGCTACAGATAATAAAAGCGCAAATCCAAACAATTACTTCGAACATTCAAATAATACACTTCAGAACACATTACTATATGGGTCAAGATGTTTGTTTGCAGATGTTGAAAATAATGACAATAGAAAATATATGTTAATGCTAGAAAAGGAGAGCTCAAAATCTAATGAAGTTTATATTGTCACACAAGCTGACGTGAAGTCTTGAGATGAATCATGCCTCATTTGAATACACATGGTCTCTGTCATTGAACTAGGAAATGAGCTGTTTGTACAAGTTACTTAGAATACAGGGAGAGATTCAGTATACATGGTTGAAGTAATCTATACATCTTTATCTATACTGATATGTAATTCCAAAATAATAGCTTTACACTTAATGTATATGAAAGTAAATACGGTACTGACATGAAAAGATCATTTTTAAATTTTTTGTCGGTCTGTCTATCTGTTTGTGCCAGTAACCTCCGAAACAGCTCGAACGATTTTAGCGGGATCAGGCAGATAACAAATTTTACAAGGAGTAAATTAGGCTACTTTATTTATTTAGTATATAATAATATTAAATAATGAAATACATAAAGAGGTCTACTCGTCGAGTAATTGATGATGAGTAAGTGATCTGCTAAGCAAATAATGAGTCTAAAAATCTCATCATTTTGTTTTAATGAGTCTAGTCTAGTATTTAAATTGATCTTCGATAAATAGGTGATGATTTCACACCTTCTACTCTCTTAAAACCATTTTGAGATCGTTTATGGGTAGACGTACGTATACGAAGAAATTAAATACAAGTGTTCAAATCCGAGCTCGAAATTCACTTCCAAAAACATCTCATGAATAGATTCCATATTCATCAAACGCGAAGAAAATATGTGTCCTATTTACATTCATATTGAACTGAATATAATCCTGACAAAGAATTTTGAATGAACCTAAACGATTACGATAAATAAATCATTTACGTCCGATACAGAAATGTCTTTAACCGAGGTCTTACTTACAATGACTTCATTTACATCAACTCTCTTAACTGGATTTGTATATGTAGATGATCTATTTTTAGTTACCAAGAATCAGTGTTAGGCTCATTTAAATACGCTTGTACGTACACCAGTCACTTCGGCGTGTACGATTGCGAATTATTTGTTTTATCTCGGAGCGACTGCGACTAATTAGTCGGCGGCCACAGACATTTATTAATTGCGACTCAAGTCGCTGTCGCTTATACCTTTTGTCGTCCGGTGTTCTCTTTCAAAGCTGGACGCTTGTTGGTAAAAGTATTTCAGTTGGTATTATGTTAAGAAATTCTGTGGTAATTAACCATGCTTCCTTAATTAAAAGTAGAGTTTCAAATTATTCTACTTGTACATTCGCGTCATGATCTTGTTTTGGAAAATGTGATACTCTGACATGTACACCCTTCAAGCGCATTCCCGGAAGGATCTTAGGTCACAAAATTTAATACATTACGATCAATACATTTTGATCATGTGAAGGTGAAATTGCAAATAACCCGTACCAACTCCTGTTTCCGCTACACATCGCACACTAATTAGGCACTGGGAGCAGACATGGATTAATTACTGCCACTGTCACTCGCCCTCTCATTGTGGCGGTAACATTATCCTTGCCGAGGTGTTGCGAGCGCTTTCTTAATTAATATAATCGTAATATGTTGTATACGTCTTTTGAATTAATGGCTACATCCTTTGTTCCTTCAACACTCAGCACCTAATATACGTTGACGTGGCGAAATGAACTCGCGTGTGCTTATTTTATCACGTTCGCTAGCCTACCTTTTTCATTTCCATCTACAGCGCAAAGTTTTACAGTTGCATTAAAAAGAGAAGTGGATGTTGTTTGCGAGCGACGAATGTTAATTTTCTCTTTTGATTGTCAACAGGATATGGCTAACTACAGCTGTGTTGCTGAAAACATTGCCGGTAAAAGGGTTTCTGAACCAGCTTTGCTGACTGTCTATGGTAAGTTTTTTAACGAACTTTTTGTACATTATGACATTTTTAATAAGCTCTTGATATTTGTCGTTGTTTATTAGGTGTTGGATTTTCCTGGAAATAAAATGTAATTTATAAATTTTACAAACGAGAGAAAATATGTTTCGAATATATTTATGTATGCTTACAACACACATAACAACCGAAGAAAGTGTATGAAGAGATGCATGAATGTGGGTGAAGCGAAAGAAGTATGTGGCAAACGGTGGTCTCTGCCTACCCCCATGGGATAAAGTCGTGAGCATATGTATTTATGTACACATAACAAGATGATTACATCCACTTTTCACTGGATATCGTCAAGAACCACGAGACAAATGATGAGACCATTGCCGTTTCAGTTTATTTAGAAAAAGTCATTCGTGTAGATCCGTGATATTGGAACTTGCGACGCTTGCATTAGTTTCCTTTATTTATATATATGTATAACAGACCTTCACGAAATACTGTCTTACAACTCACTTGATTAAGATTCCAGTTTGTACTCAATAGGTACGATCATTAACGTCTGCTAAATTATTGTGAACAATTTCACTTCATCTTCTATTTCCCATTTAACATTAACGAGCGCCAACCTATCCATGTCAAAATGATTACCATCTAAAAGGCGTTGGACAATTTAATCGCACTAAACCCGACAAGATACAATTTCCATCGTTTCATTATTTCACATATAATTTATAAGACAAGCGTGCATTCGATGCTTAACGCTTATTTCACCCTCTAGTTCGTAATAACTATCTTTAGTCGAAGATCAAAGGGCATGTAGCGATGGTTTGCAATTATTATGGCGCACAGGAGAGTCATTAGGGCCGGTGTAGTCACCCACGCGTTGTGAATATGGCGCCTAACTGATAGCAATCATCACCTCTGACTTAGCACGTTCAGAATCCTACGCTGCGTCTTGTTTTAAGTCGTCTGTGTTGATAGGTGTTATTGTAATGGGTTCATCGACACCTTTAATTTCATCTCCGTGACTGTTGTGATGAAAATTTGGATTATCGTCATTATTTTCATCGAGATTGATGAAGTGTACTTGCATGTTTATATGGATCGAATACTGTGTAAATCAGTATATAAACAATTATATAATATATATGCTCACGCCACAAAGGATATCCGAAGACGTAAGCAGAGGTGTTGTAACAGCAACGCCCATTTTTCACCGAATATGATTAAGTGCCAACGTGACAGAGGGTGAGTCCATCGCCGTCTCAGCCACTATACATACGTCTTTGAATTACTTCTCAAACAAAAGCAGGTTTTTTCTCGATGTTTTCTTCACCGTAAAGCACGTGGTTGGAAATCGCTGTACATAAGTTTTTTAGAATAACTCATTGGTACAAACCCTGCTGGGATTCGAACTTGCGTCGCTTGCATAACAGGCATCTGCTCAAACCCAAGGCCACCACGGCTCACAGCAAGCTGTTTTAATGAAGTTAGTAAAACAATGTATAAATGAAGTTGCTTTTCTGTTTGAGTGTCATTTTAAGAAAATAAAGTCATTATAGCAATGTTCGAGTGTAACTAACTGATTCATAAAACCCCCAATCAAAGTATACCATCGCTATAAATATTTCAATTTCCAGTTTTATTAGCTTCCGCGACTTCTAATAATACCATCATTTTTCAAATAGATTCCATCTGAGATTGTATCAGATGCCATTAAGCGTTAACTTCAAGACTCCCATATTTCCGAAACATTCTTAGTCTTCGTAGTTTAATTGGTATAGTTGTCCCGTCTACGAGTTGGCACCAATTACCTCTATTAGAGGGTTTAACCCTTTTGTGGTAAAGAAATTGTGGCACTTACGTGCAAATTGGGTAGTATATCGTTGTTATCGCGACTAGAATGATGCGTGGGTGTCTCCACAATACTTTTAGTACCTCCTACAATTATATAATGGCCCTCACTATCGTCTGTCCGCACGCAGCTTTGTGTTTTCTTTTAATTTTATTACACATTTCCGTGGTTTATGCTTGTATGTGTGAGTTTCTTCGTGGAGTTGTGATATCGGATTTCTCTCTTGATTTTAGCGTCTTGCGTTGAGCTTCGTCTATGTTATGTTGTTTTGTTGTGTGTGTTGGTATTCATCTTTTGGAAATGTTATTTCCTGCTCTTTCACTGACACTTGGTTCTTAATTTGGGGTTCCTTACAAAATTCGCTAGCGGTTTTCTTCTTAAGGAAGTTCGAATGTTCTTTGCTTTGTTCTATTTTATTTATTATTTATTAATACAGTTACACCATCAGTTTGTCATAATAACATTCAATTTGTGGTTACAGATAGGTATAGGACCGTATGATAGACCATTACAGGTATAAACAAACAATTCTAACAGATAATTCTTATAAGGTAAAATATTATTATAATTATTTAATTATTATCTATTTAAACTCTTCTTACATGACTAATACATAATATACTTTCATGAGATCAACAATCACTTTATGAGATCAGCTATCACTATGATATATTATATATATTATTATTATTATAGTGCAATTAGACTTACTTAAAAAAAATATCTAATATGATAATATTTCTTTAATAATTTTGGTTTTGAATTTTGCAAGAGAATCACTAAATATCTCTATATCTATATTATTGATATTATTATAATTACGTTTTGATTTGGTTTAGTGGGGAAAATTTGCCTACGTTGGTTATTGTTAGTTAGTAAAGACAATTATGAATAATAGTAAAATAATATTATTTTACATTTTCCATTACTAGTTCATCAACCTTCATATTGTAAAGCAATAAAAATTCAATTCACACCAACAAAATATCCGAAACAATAAATTGATTACAATAAAATTCCCATATTTACGGCCACTATTATAATTTGAAGTACTTTATTAATATAAACTATAGTTTAATGGGTTAATAACACACCGAAGTAACTAATAGGGCCATCAATTTTTATTGAGAGAAAATACCAAAGTTTAGAACCACGGGTGGCCGAGTAAAACGTGATTATTTCCATACACTTATTCATACCAGAGTGACTTCAGTGACTTTTCGTGAGATTCTAGTGAAATTATTTTTTATTTAACCAGCTGTTAAGGCTCAAATTATATTGTAACTGTAATAGAATATAATCTGTAATTACTTTGAAACACGTAATATTGTAGTACCTGAAGGTGACCAAGACGACCTTGGGGCCGACTATGATCGTTAACAGCGCGTATTAAGAACTTCCCAGCTTTATCGTTCAATGCAAAACGTAAAAGCTCAGAAGTTTTTAAAACGTTTTTATTAAAACGAAGTTGGTAGGCTTCCTTATCATAAGTTCAAATTCAAATTAAATAATATCTTTATTCGATATCACTTTTACCAAAGAACTTTCAAATCATCAGAACGACACGGTTACACAGGATTATGCATGCTACCGCCAGGTTCGGAAGGTAGCTTTTACTGAGAAGAACCTGGCGAGAAACTCAGAAATTAGTCTATTCTATTGCCAGGAAACTTACCATCTTCCATAAGGTCCAGTCCTTATAGACGAACGGGAGATGTCGCTATGCCCTACCTCTATAAAAAATCTAGACATACATCATATGAATGTCTATTATAAAATATACGGAACATTATTTACGACCTACGTAACAGCTATTAAAGAAATCAATTTTATGAAAGTAATTTAGAAGGTAATATTTAACACGGTTTGATTAATATTTTCTTTTTGGGCGTTAATGATCATTGAATATTTATCCAAAAACAGATATTTACTAGTAATTTGAAAAATATACCATAATTCGTCCCCACTAGAGTTAAAAATAGTTTGTCTCTGTATCGTGTTCGTCATATCACACACATTGTAACATTAGGGCACTTTAATAGATTTGTATAAATTAAGTCATTAATTTGATTATTTTAATAACAACCACGTAAATCGCCATAAATCTTAGGATTTTGATAAATAACTGTCATTTACTTAAACATATTTTATTGTATTAATAAGTATTAATGCTTTTAGAAAACTGATTAATGTTTCGGCTGTGACAAATTAGGAAATTTAAAATTCATTTGGTTAAGCTTCCGACCGCTGCTAATATTTTGGGTTAACATATTATTAAAATTACTGTGGGAAAGATACGAAAAACATCTTAATGTCAGATATATCCGGCCATTGACCTTCTGACCTGACACATATCTGAGAAAACCGTGATATGCATAATCTTTTATAATCCGACCATTATTATAAAATGCATTATGAAAATAATAGCAGTAATAAAAATATATTTGGAAATGGAAGCTAGGAATGATTCTACCTTCGACCATTAAGTCGTGTTAGATGGAAATAAACATTATTATGATTATGCATGGCATTCTATGTCATTTCATCAGTGATATTGTAACATTATAAATATGTTACGTTCCTTGTAATCGACGCTTAAAATCTGGGCTCTAGGGCTGGTGTGTACAAACACTAATCATTATTTATTATGTAATGAAATGTACATGATCCCGGCTGTTTTTCTTGCGCTTCTTCTCAGAAGGCTAGTTTCCGAACCGGGCCTAAACTGAATAAATTATTTTCATATTCATTTTTCACTGACATTAAATTACGAAAGGGGAGAAATTCTGTCATATAAAAATTGCAACCTAGAGTTTTAAATGAAAAACTACTAAAATATATAGACAGACTAAAAATATAAATACATACACATGCTCAAGGGTGTATTCCCCGAAGGGGTAGGCAGAGGTGTTGTAATAGAAACACCCACATTTCGCCGAAAATGATTAAGTATCAACGTGACAGATGGTGAGTCTATCGCCGTCTCAGGCACTATACATACGTTCTTGAATTACTTCCCAGACGTATACAGACTTCCTCACAATCTTTTCTCATCGCTGTACACTTTGCTTGTCGCCTTAGTAGTACAAAACAATCATAAGATTTAAATTTACCTCAAATGCGCTATCGTTTATATGTATTCGTGTAAATTTCAATCTCATACGTTACTCAAATCGTGTTCCCTTATTTTTTACGATTACAACATTAGGCATAATTTACGAAATCATACCATTAACTTCGTACATTACATACAAAATACATGCAATAAATTTTGTATCGGATAAAATTAACATAGAAACGCGTTACGAGTTCACTTAAAACACGAGAACAGAAAAACAAAGTTGAATGGATTTTAAGGTCAGTTAATTTATACAATTGTGGCGTACCGTTTTGGGCACGCATGAGAGAACACGGGGGAATAATCTATTTTATTTCCGACTAGCTGTACGCCGCAGTATGCCCGCGGTCAGCGATCATAACTGATGACGGCATCTATAGTCTCACATCTCAAAGTCTAGTCTCCAAAATCTCTCATTAGAGAATCAATGACTGCAAAGCGGAGTAGTGTGTGATATCAAACTAACTGCAATAACTGCTAAAGAGTTTCTTGCCGGTTCTTCTCAGCTAGTTTCTGAACCGGTGGTAAATGTTTCGACATTCATAAGTGTCTTACCAGGGCCTAAACAGGGAATAAATCATTTTCATTTTCAAATCTAAATAACAAAGCACATACATATATACATATGCTCACGCCTGTATCCCATGAGGGTAGGCAGAGACCACCGTTTGCCACGTGCTACGATCCTTACATACTTCTTTCGTTTCATCCACATTCATGCATCTCTTCATACACTTTCTTCGGTTACGTGTGCTCCGAATTTGACCTTCTGAAAAATACTACGACACTTCCGCTCACGTTCGCTCTATAAATTTCTTTCGTTAATCGCCATGCTTTTTAACAAGCACACTCCCGCAATTTATAAAATTCAAACATATTATTTTTCAAATACTATCATTTAATGAGACACATAGGTTTTCAGTCCAGTGGAACGCAAGTCCTACTTTTAAAATGTTTAACCTAATTACTAATATTCCCAGAACCAAAGAGCGATAATTAGCCAAAGTATTGTAGCTAGGTCGTTAGGTTACAGTTGGTATTGCACGCCAGCTCGCGTGTGCTACCGTGCACCAGATCTGACTGCCAGATATACAGCTGCTCGTTACAACGCTTTGCTTTATTTCTTTGGCCTTAAGGTGTGTTTGTTCAGACTTCAGAATACATATAATAGAACAAATATGAAGCAAAGAATAGGCGTCCATACTAGTTTGAGCGAATTTGAGCGCCCTGGAAGCACAGTAGCGTAATTTTGGGTATTTTTTGACATGAGCTCGAACAAATACAGCTATCCCCGATATTTTAGTTGAGAGCTTAAAACTCAAAATACAGATTCCTATCCTAAATAATGCAAGTCAAGAAATTCACAATAAAATGCCCGGAGTTTGGAAGTTGGCGGTGTTTCCACCCCCGTGCCTCGGAAAGCACGTTAAGCCGTTGGTCCTACGCCAGATCTCTCTCTGGCCGTGTCGGACTGCCTCCCATCGGACTATAAGAGTGAGGGAATAATGAGTGCACCTGCGTTTGCGCACACACTTGTGCACTATAATATCTCCTGCGCACATGGCTGATCCTCGTTGAGATTAGCCGCCGTAACCGAAATTCGGTAGGAGAGATCATCATACATAATGTAAGTATAATGGTTCTTAGGCAGTGTGAAGGGTGAAAGCTTAGTAGTAGTAATGGACAACATAGGACAAGTACACTCATTTAACGTTTTCATTTAAAAACTTGCGACGTCACGCGGTTTCACCCGCGTAGTTCCCGTTCCCGTGAAAGCACGGAGATAAAATAAATAGCTTATATTACTCGCTGATGATGCTGCTGATTACGCTGAAATTAATGACGATGAGGACTGGATAGGATCGTCTTTAGTTTCGAAGTTATCGTAAGTATATCGAATATAGTCTGAAATATTCTCTCCCCCTTGTTTCATTTCATTTCCCTTCCATTCAGGTGTAGAATTATAAACTATTTTTTTTATATCTACATTAAAATATCCAGGGTGATTAAAAAATACAATATAGCGGTACTATCTACAACCTAATTAACTAAATTAGTATTCCGAGAACGTACAACAATTTGCGTGTCCTAACATATTTCAACACAACAAAATTGTATAATATAAAATTTTTACCCAAACCATTTAAATTAAATATTATGGTAAAATTAAAATATTTAAAAACTAAATTTAAATAACCGTAGTGGCCAAGTGGTCTGAACAGCAGCATGTGGAAATGTATACTTTGCACCAATCATAATCTGCACCAATGACCTCGTAGCATCACTCTTCGTCTTGAGAAGAATGGTTGAGTTATGGTATGAAGAGATTTTTACAAAGTCAACGCGCGAATGATACAACTGGTATTGCAAGTGTCAACAGGCTACTGTTACCACTTACCATCAATACCATCATGCAGGCATAATACAGCTTTTCTAAACATAAGTGCGTTTGTACATTTGCTCATGCCTGTATTCCACCAAAGGGTAGGCAGATGTGCACTTATTGTTTACTACTGAACTTAAAGTCTCATGAGATAGGGGCGAGCCTATTTGCCATTTACCGAACAATAATCCAGACTCCGGGCTGCTAATAGAAAATTACAGATAGATAAACTCAATAACACTGCCCAACACCGGGAATGAGCCCAGGACCTCGAGTTTCCAGTCAAAAGCTACTTCATCATTGAAGTTTTAACTCACCTTCTTCTTTTTCCCCTAGTAAATGGTGGCTGGAGCTCTTGGGGTCCCTGGACTCAATGCAGATGCAACGGCAGAGCATCTGGAGGTCAGCGCCGTACAAGGAGTTGCACTGAACCCCATCCTTTGAATGGAGGAGCTCCGTGTCAAGGGCAAGCTGTTCAGAGGACTTCCGACTGTGTGCCTTGTCAGAGTGGTGAGCAAAAAAATAATCTTTCAAAGTATAATGCCAAATCCACTAGAACTGCAATACTTGCATTTCTATTCTAGGTAATAATAATAACACACGAAACACACCCCAGACACCATACAGCATACAAGCAGACACACAACCACACACATTCGGGACACTAACCTCATAAATTCATATCTCACTCTCATCACACTAACACACTTGAACCAGCCTACTTGGCAAAAGCCCGTTCCTGGTTCTCTAATACCGACCTCGGTCGAGACCAAAATATATCTTTGTAAATAATAATAATTTTTATTTCAGAAAATATTGTTACAGACAATAGATAAACTATAACATTTGAATAGAATTTGTTGTTCATGTAAACATCGTTTTGAAATTTCCCTCGTAAAATCAGTTTCGCTTGCAACTTACACAATGATGTAACAGTAATAAAATACAATCAAGTAACAAAATACGATGTTAATAGGACAACAAATCTTATAATCTTGCAATAAGTTTCAAAATTTATTGACGCTTGTACGTTATGGAAAGACAATTAACCTACACCAATAACTCACTAACAACAGACAGTCATTATCACTACAATTTCAGCTAACGCAACTACAAAACCTAACACTTCCTGCAGATTGCAGTCATGACTCACGGTAACGAATGAGTAAATTATCAGATCCAAATACATTCCACTGATAATTCTCAGACGCTTAATTGTGCCTTCGGTAATATTTTTAGAGTAACGGTCCACGTCATACTATCGGAAACACTCGACTTTCGAACGCATACTTCATTAATGATAGAAACTTGGTTGAGTATATGGTTACCATACGAAATGCAAATGATTTCAAACCAAATTCTACTTTAAAAGTCGTTCATTTGGGTTTAATTTACGATATCAGTGCAGTAGGGGAAGATACAATTGAAAGCGTCAATAAAGGTGAAATATTTTGTGGTAATACATTTTGATTGTAAGTGGATGATTACTGGAATGTAAAGCGTGTTCTCTTTGTTATTGCTACCATTGAAGACGGATACATGGATCTACAGGCGTATGATAATACACAACAGTTACTGATTGGTAAGTAAAAAATAATCATAAAGAGTCATAACGGCTGTGGTCGAATTCCAACGACCTGTACCAATGAGTGCAAAAACACCTGTACTTACCCCTTCAGGGACCCTTCTGAGATGTCTTGACCATATTTATAAATTAAGCATAATAATAGATAGGTACATCCTACAATTATTCTGTATCGAATAGTAAGAACCTGATGGAGTAAGAAATTAAGTTTGCTGATAGAAAACCAAGCATGCTTCTTAAATAGCCTTCAAAACCCTAGTGCCTAGCAAATAAATCAAATACAATACGGTACGTTTGATTCCCCTTCAGATATGATTCCAGTTTTGATATAGTGAATACACGTACACACATAAATTTATAATGGGCCTACACTTCTAGTGGAACTGGTAAACAGCTTAAAATAAAGCAATATATTCTGACAGACGACAAAACACTATAAAACATACTTGATATACGCAGACGAGAAACAACAAAGCTAGCACGCGCCTTAAATCATTTCAATAAAGAAACACCAAGTAATAATGCTTTGAGAAGTACATTAAAAATGAATTAAATAGTCCTCATAAAGAACACGTGGTCGATAATCCTTACAATTCTAACGCGAATGATCGTTTAAGAGTCATATCTTAGAGTTCTATCTAAGTAGTAAAAATCCCGCCGTTTAATTCTGAAAGCCCATAAACTGGAGCAGTGGGAACACATCAAAGAGTTAAGTACGACATAGGAGATTGTAAAATTACTGCGAGAACCACGACTAACTCTACGGCGTTTGGAACACATTGCTTTGTAGGGTGCAGAGTTTTCTGAGTAGAACTGATGCAATTCTGGAAACTCGGAGGTAATCTTTGAATCTAAAGTTCTATTGAATATTTGACTCAGAAATCCATATTATTATCGCAAGCCATTCTTATTTATAACTGGGGAGCATTTTAGGAAATAAGCACGGTTATCATTTAGACCATCGACATTAATGTGGGCAGAGTTATGCATAGTGAATCAAAGGAAGAGCGTAATTAAAACGATCAATTAGCTCTACATTAAAGAAGAATACTTAAGTGGCGTTCGATTAGAACAACTTTCAATCGGTACCATTAAGTTCAGTGAACTTTCAAGCGGTGTGTATCGAAATAATAAAGTAGACCAACCGGGCAGTCAATAAAATCCAATCAAGTTCGTTTGTTTTAGCCGTGGATCGTGGTTGGATGATTGTACTCGCTAATTGGTCGCACATGTTGCGTGTGTTACGTGATGAACGGGTTGTCTATGTGTTCCATATTACAGTATTTAGAACTCGTATTGATTTCTTTTTTGTACACTTTTCTACGCTTTTGTAAGTTACGCTTTTGATTGTGAAAAGTCTGATTCAGGCCGAAGACAGAAATAGTTTGGTTGTTTAAAAAACGCACAATTTAGAGGCGATATTGAGAAACATGCTTTCTACATTAGTCTTTACTCTCAAACTCAAACCAACTTACGATTGTAATATCGCTTTTGCTAGGTCACGTGGTAATGTTGTGAGACGTTTATGAAATGATCAATAATTAAAGACATTTACATAGTTGAAGACACCCATATGGTTAGACAGATGTTTTGCAATACTCTCTATTCACGTTATTTTATTATATTCTATAATAATTAGAGCTAACGTGACAGATGTTTGTAAGTCCCCGTCTCAGGCAATGTACGTTTTAGGATATTATCTCAAACTTCTACTAACAAACTCTTACAAAGCTAGTTTCCGAACCGGTGGTAAATTCTTCGACAGTCATGAGTGGCCCTTACCAGCCTGAACTGAATTACTCATTTTGATTTTCATTTTCTTATTCCAACCTGCTGTTTACCAATTCCACTAGAAGTGTAGGCTCATTATAAATTTATGTGGTTTCGTGTATTCACTATATCAAAACAGGAGTCATATCTAAAGGGGAATCAAACGTACCGTATTGTATTTGATTTATTTGCTAGGCTAGGGTTTTGAAGGCTATTTAAGAAGCATGTTTGGTTTGCTATCAGCAAACTTAATTTTTTACTCCATCAGGTTCTTACTATTCGACACAGAATAATTTAATTGATTCGACTTCTTACAAAATACTTTCAAATCGTCAGAAAGACGAAAAAAACAACATTATACAGGATTTTAAATGTTCGGAAGGTTTCTTTTGTTGAGAAGAAACTGGCAAGGAACTAAAATATAGCTCATAATTCATATTTAATATATAAAATTCTCGTGTCACAGTTTTCGTTGCCATACTCCTCCGAAACGGCTGGACCGATTTGTATGAAATTTTGTGTGCAGATCGGGTAGGTCTGAGAATCGGCCAACATCTATTTTTCATCCCCCTAAATGTTAGGGTTAGTCCACCCCAAAAAAAAAATGGCAATACAACGTATGCCGGGCACAGCTAGTAGATACTAGTTAATAAGGTTATTTTTTTAATAAGATTATTAAAATTGAGATTTCTTAATCCCCTGTCGAAATAATCTGCAATCGCAACAAAAAGAACTGTGCGATTTCCCCTCGTAACATTCCTACGAACACTCGACCGAGACTACCAACAACACCGTAAACTAAAGGCACTTTATCTTTCCTTATATCTTCGGAACGACTTCCGAAAGCTATTGAGTATATTTCGTCGAAAAGCTCTTTTATATTGCTAATAGTCGGGTAAATTTCCGTTTCAAAACATGAGTTATGTATATACTTACATATACTTACTTCGTCAGTAGGTACTAACTTGTCTAGTTTCACTTCTATACAGAGTTTAATACCAAAGACTAGTCATAGTTACTCCATTTCATGGGTAGCTTTATTAAGCCGTGGTGGCCTCGGGGTTAGAGCAGTCGCCTGCTACGCAAGTTTGAATCCCAGCGAGGCCTGTACCAATGAGTTTTTCTAAAAAACTTATGTACAGTGATCTCACACCACGTGCTTTACGGTGAAGGAAAACATCATGAGTAAACCTGCATATTTCTGAGAAGTAATTCAAAGACGTATGTATAGTGCCTGAGACGGCGATGGACTCACCATCTATCACGTTGGCACTTAATCGTCTTCGGTGAAAAGTGGGTGTTGTGATTACAACACCTCTGCCTACCCCTTCGGGGAATACAGGCGTGAGCATATGTATGTACTTTATTTCGCGCAACCCTATTTTATTTATGCTTAAGTAGCCCATGTTACTTCTAGCCGTGCTATCCCGTTCAAATCGCCAGCCTTTTCAGAGATTAGCCGAAACAAACAGACGGACAGACAGAGAAATATAAAAATATTGCTGATTTATGTAAGGGCTGTATGGCTGATTTGGCACTTAATCATCTTCGGTGAAAAGTGGGTGTTGTGCTTACAACACCTCTGCCTACCCCTTCGGGGAATACAGGCGTGAGTATATGCATGTATGTATGTATGGATGATAGCATGGACTATCGCATGCATTTTGGAAAAAGCTATTAAATTTGAATTATAAACATACACTTATTTTTTTTTATAAAGATATATATTATATAGTACGAACTCTCAAATCCCGAACCGACTCGAACTAAAAGTAGAGTGTGCGATACAAATAATGACCATGATATTGAAAGTAATAATGATGATGAATGACCGAAGCAAAATAAGTTTTAAACGATAACAAGAACAATGTTTAGCCTTTCAAAGATAACATCGGTAACGTAGGTGACATGTGTTGTACGCGACCCCTTTGGCTCTAACGAACCGCGACTGATTTATATCGGCACATTTAATTAATAAGAAATGTTTCACACTACACTCGACTCCCACACGACTGTGCAAGTTATAAGTTTCACAAGAGGCACTCTTACTTGCATTTAGTTGAGAGTTTGAATATATAATATTGGCATAATTTCACTAATCTAGAAGTACAGTCAAAAAGTAAATAACAGCGTTTCACTTAATGCATAATATGAAAGTATATACGGTATTCACAAAAACAATTCAAAGACGTATGTATACTGCCTCAGACGGCGATGGACTCGCCCTCTGTCACGTTGGCACTTAATGATATTCGGTGAAATGTGGGAGTTATTACAACACCTCTGCTTACCCCTTCGGGGACCCTTCTGGGATGGCGTGAGCATATGATAAAAACAATTAATTATTCTCTGCCGATCTCTCTTTCCGTCTTTCTGTCTGTCTGTTGGTTCCGGCTAATCTCCGAAACGGCTGGACTGATTTTAACGGGATTTTTACTGGCAGATAGCTAACAGGAGTAATTTAGGCTACTATTTTTAAGAAAAAAAAGGGCAAAGCTAGAACTTAATAAATAAATAATGTTCGGATATTATCACACAGCTGCTCATCACAAAATGTTTGCATTGACGATAGAATCGAACCCGCGACACTTAATGTAGCAGTCAAGTATACCAACCACTAGACCAACGGTGTCGTCAATAAAACTTAATTACCTTTCTGTAATCCATCATATTCAGGTTCCATGATAATGACTTAAAATTCTAATCGAAAAAAAAACAGCCGTGACTTCGCTTCGGTTATAATTCCAGCCTAGACGGTCTATTCTAAGTATAATTATAATAATTTCTGAAATCAGTAATCTTAAAAATTGCGTACTTATTTTATTTTTATGGTTAAAGAAAAAGAAATCATAAAATATTCAACATCAGAAATAGGTCTCCAGTATGCCTTATATAAATATGTCTCCAAAATGCTCGTAACTCGTACCACTGGCAACACTAGCTATTATTTCTTTTGTAAAAGGAAAAAAGCTTAGTGATTTATACTCCACTCGCGTGCAAGGGTGTTCTCTGAAATGTATTTTAATTTTAATTTATACAGCTATATCTTGAGAGATGCTTTTAGATGCACTTAATTGTAAGCGATGAGGCGATTGCTACATAATATTTTTTAGCACATTATATTCCATGTTGCGACAACATTTTAAACCTTACATAGAAAAGTAATCAGTCGCTGGAACGAATTTAAATGTTCGTTAACTCAAAACAAGTGCTTTGGGGCACAAAAGAATGCCGATACATACTGTTTCCTCCAAGAAAAACATATCTGTATTTAAATTCACCTGGCGGTCGAGAACTCTGCTTAGCGAAACCAATTCACAATTCATCAGATCTTCGTTTTGATTAATCACTAAATCCGTTATTTATTCCAATACTATTCAGTTATAATCAAACATACAATTTGATTCAATCAAATTGAGCTCCTTGTGTTTACTCTTCTCTTGAACTCTTGTTTTAGAATACCTAAGAAAGAAATATCAGCACTATTTAAGACTAATTAAGGTTCATTTTCAGCGCTACCTGGACGATGGGGCTCGTGGTCAGAATGGTCGGTCTGTGGAGCTGACTGTCGACAGACAAGGCGAAGATCTTGTAGTGGAGACACACCTTGCGCCGGCGCACATGTCCAGCATGCTGACTGCGTTGGCGACTACTGTGGAGTGCATGGAGGTTGGTATATTAAACAATAAGTTACTTTAAAAGGCAGGAGTGGGAGATACATACATACATACATATGCTCACGCCTTTTCACCGAATATGATTAAGTGCCAACGTGACAGATGGTGAGTCCATCGCTGTCTCAGACACTTTACATACTTCATTGAATTACTTCTCAGAAATATGCAGGTTTCCTCACGATGTTTTCCTTCACCGTAAAGCACGTGGTGTGAAATCACTGTACATAAGTATTTTAGAAATACTCATTGGTACAGGCCCGCTGTGATTCGAACTTGCGTCGCTTGCGTAGCAGGCGACTGCTCAAACCTCAAGGCCACCACGGCTCTATTCGATTTCAGTCTAATCGACAAATCTTTTACTAGTAAGGAAAATGACCTCCAGACACAACCTTCAAAATTCATACTGCCTTTATTGGGTTAGATTTTTATTAAGGCAAAATAAGTACTTACTTTCAAATAAGTCAGAATACAATTATATTCGGTATAAGGGATTAAATATAGATGTTACCCGCTTGAGGTTGCTTCTACTGAAACGATGCCAACGGTTTAAGCAGAGCGTATTAAGAACTTCTGAGCTTCGACGTTTAATTTTTGTACCGTAAAATTAGGGGTCATAGCTGACCTCCTGTATTATGATGATATACTATAGGGACTTCACAGCGTTCAGTTCATCTGTTACTAGCGGACGTCACGCGATTTCACCCGCTTGACGTGGGGACGAAACATCTAATAATAAGGCTATATTAATCAGTGATAATATAGCATTCAAATGGTGAAAGAATATTTATTTTTAATAATAATATGGATTATTGATAAGGTAATTAAGGAGGTTCTAAGTCCCGTTAATAACAATCCATTCCAATCCAAGCCTTATTTTGATTAAGTTCCGAATAATTAAACCATGTACGTGTATGTTAAGCTAGTTACCCGAATAGAAAAGAGTCGTAAAAACTTTCTTCCTGTCACAAATACAAAGATAAATCGTACGCGCCATTAATTTGGATTTAGTATTCCAAACTCATATATTTGTGTGGCTCGTTCCGTTAACTGGGTCAAATCTGCATATTAAGGACTGTTCACACTAGGGAATAATGCAGATAGATATTCACGTCTTTATGCAAGTCTGGAATCGCAAAGTACCTAACAGGTTAATCACCTCTTTCCAACGTGACAGATGGTGAGTCTATCGCCTTCTCAGGGACTATACGTCTCTCACATATGCAGGTTTCCTCACAATGATTTCCTCCTTCTCCTTCCAAGTATGTTTCGTATTAAGTGAACCAAAGTGAGCTGAAGAAGAAAGTTAAAGTCAAAGTCAAAAATATCTTTATTCGATTAGACTTTTTACAAAGTTCTTTAAAAATGTCAGAATGACATAATTATACAGGATTATACATGCAAAGTAAAACATTGAAATAAAAAGTTTACTTTCTGAAGAATATATAACCATCCGCCCTAAGCATGCGTTTTGACGAGACAAAGTTCTCGAAACGATTGCGTTTGTGACTTCGAAAAAGTATCGACATTTCAAGTCACAATAATACGCTATCAAAACGCAAGTCTGAAACGTTTTAATTGTTTTCGTGAAGCAGTCTAATAACGTTTGAAAAATAGGATATCATCCATAAATCTATGTAAATTGAAGGTATAAACATGGTCATATCAACACCGTGTTTTATTGCAGTCAAAAGCAGTAAACGCAATTAATATACATGGAAACTACTTGACTCAATATAGTCGACCAAATAACCAACATTACAAAATAGTCAACAACAAAACCTCATTCGATTCTAGAGAACATCTGATGAACATAAACCAACAGTTATGGCTTTTAAGTGGTAATATTCAACAGATGTATTGAATTTGTAGATTCCATTTTCTTTGAGCAGATGTAAGTTATGGCTCGGTTCCGGAACGAATAGCGTCCAAGTATATAGTTGCTTGTGTAAGTGCTATAACTGTAGGGCTGATGATGTCTTATAAGCTTGAAAGCTTTTGAGGACTATTACTGGCAGTATTAAGGTCATTAAGTTGTCAATTACAAGTACCTGTTGCATAGACTTCTAATCGTAGAATTTCGTCATCATTATCATCACTCTCCTGCTCTCTTCCCATGTTATTTGTGGGCGGCGTAACGTGTTCTTCTCTTCTGTTCCTCTATCGGTCGTCATATCTGTATTCATTTTCATTTTTGATCTTTAAAATGATGACCTGTAAAATTGTGTTATCAATATACTATCTATTACATATCAATATCCATACATATAAGTAAGGAGAGGTGTTGCGACAAAAACACCCACTGATTTCACCGAATATGATTAAGTGTCAATGCGATAGAGGGTGAGTCCATCGCCATCTCAGGTGCTATACATACGTCTTTGAATGACTTCTGAGATATATGTTGGTTTCCATACGATGTTTTCCTTCACCGCAAAGCACGTGGGGTGAAATTACTGCACTTTAGTTTTTATAAAAACTGATTGGTGCAGACCGCTGGGATTCGAACTTGCGTCACTTACGTAGCAGGCGACTGCTAGCAGGCCACGGCCCCTACAGCACTTAACTATATTTAATGTTGTTCAACATACCTGTGTCACTTCCTCCACACTCATCAATCTTCAACATTTGAGATTTTATTGGTATCGTAACTTTTGACACCACATCCCTATAAACAGGAGCAATAAATATCGGGAGTGGAAGATGAGCACATGGTAACCCTGAGCTACTAATCGGTCAGTTTCATCATAAAACTGTTGGTAATAAAGTCCCGATATAAGCTTCACTCCATCGCTAACCAAATACTCGATACGTGGAACGCACTCGATACGCCATAAATCATCTTACATCCGCCACCACGGTACCCGTTAACCAAAACCTTACATAACTGGAATTAATTTACGTACGATTAGTAACAGTTTATGGGATTAATTTGGAAATTTGTACACTGTGTAAACATTTGTCAGTGCCAGAACCGGAGAGATTGAAGATACTGAATCCAATCCGAATTTACAAACCCTTGTTCATGACGTGGTAGGAGGCCTCGCGGAATTGAATTCGCTTGCTACACGATATTGAGTTTTAATGGGGTAGTGTTTGGTTATCATTTTATTTGGGGGTGTGTGAGGATATGCGAATGCAGTTTTCGGTCGCCCGCTGCGCGTACTCTGCGAAATCACAACAAATCATTCGTCGGACCCACCTCCAGTAATGATCGCATCGTATATAAATTGGATTTTACTGTTTGTTTGTTCTTGTGTTAATCTCCGACTGTTTTATGTGATTTGTGGAATTGCGTAAGCCATATTGAAAAATTTTGTTTGACAAATATGATTTACAATTCTATTATTTATTTAATTATTTACAAACTTTCTACATTACCATAAATGCACAGGCGGACTTAATACCATAGACATTCTCTACCAGACAACCTTTGAGTGATGCAGAGACAGACATAGCAGGTGCTAATTTGAAAAAAAATTATAAAAATAAAAATAACGTAATTTATTCATATTTCTTAAAAAAAATATGATACTACATAAATATAAAACACCTAAATACTTATATATTTTCATCATAGAATAAATACTATATGACAGAAATTAATACTGGGATAAATAAATACCTTATTATTATATATATTATTCCATTCCCAACTAATTCAACTCTGGCCATCATGATATTAAGAACATATAAAATTTAGACATAGAGGCAGACATATTTATAATGAGTCATAGCAGATGAATAACCCTTTATGCTAAACTAGCTTCTGTCCGCGACTTCTACCGCATGAATTGTTACTATGGGATAATGTTAGCTTTATCTATATAATATATATTTATAGGTATAATTTAGCTCATTTCTATTTATGTATTTGAGATTAGCGCGTAACAAATAAATCTTTCAGCTTTATTATATTAGTATAGATTAAACGAAGTCGTCAAAAATGTTTATGATAATATTCATTTCAAAAGTGTGCAATATTGTATCTATGAAGATCGAAACCAAAAGAAAAATAAATACCATTACGGACGAGATTAGCATTCGTTCTCATTTCAAAAATATAATTTTTGTTTTTAAACTCCAACCAGCCAGCTTTATTTTACCAAATTATCGTATACAATGAAGAAGGGATTAATTTCAGCCATATCTTGATGGCGGCTTAAATTTCGAAACGAAATGATTGTTGGCCGAAAAGATATTGTATAAACACGTCAAATATTTACAACAATTTAAAAGCAATAAAGATGTCTTTTGAAATCCACGTGATCCTATAACGTTCGACGCAGACTTTTATTTTAAACTTTTGAAATTCTTTGCTCATAAAGATGTATCATTGGAATTCATAGCATTATTTCCCGAGTCGATCAAATTTATCTCTTTTAGCCTAACATCAACTGCACTGACTCATCATCGTCACTGGTCTTATCCCATACATTGTTGGGGTCGGCACTTGATTCAACCCGATGTGGCTTATCACCTGATTTTTATACGAAGCGACTGCCATCTGACCTTCGTTACCCCTTTTACGAAGAAAATTGGTAACCTCCGTTAAGGCAATTGTCAGAGCCTCCGACTGACTTGTAACGATTGCCAAAGATGTCAAATTGGCAACCGAGACCGACGGCTTAACGTACTCTCCGAGGCACGAAGGGAACTCGGGCGTTCACCCATCAAACTTCTGGCTTCTGGGTTGCTTAAGTTCGCTGATCGAATGATATGTGCATTAACAACGCCATGAGCTCCTCAGTCAACTGCACTAACAGGTGACAATACAAATCACAAGTTGGCTTAGATTAAGTAACATTCTCTCGCGCTTGCGTTAATAGAAACTATAAAAAAAAAATACAAAATTATTTATTCATTAACCAGGTTGTTTATTTTTTTAGTTTTATTTATTGTTAAATTAAATTTAAAGTGGATGCGGTTCCCTTTTAAGTATAAAAATACCTGTATTAGGGAACCCCGCTCTTCCATAACCATATCACGTTAGCTAACATACCTATTTATCTATTACTAGTTTACAGTTTAGTACTCTAAGATTAAAATATTATTAAAATTTTAAAATGTAAGTGTGCGGTGCAAGTATGTGTGGGTGTGTGTGAGAGAGAGTGTGTGTGTGTGCATGTGTTTTATCTGTATTTATAACATAAATACAAAAATGTATGGAAACTACATAAATCGGTCACGTGGCATATGTCATTCCCGTGCATTCTGTATCGTTTTTACTAGCGAAGCTAGTTACGTAACGTTGTCTACAGACAAAAAATAACTCTTAGCTTTCAACTATTATCGTACAAACATAGACTACGTACAGATGGCATAAGAGATTTGTTTAAATTTTCGCCATTTCCCTTTGCACCGGCAATTAGTCTAATGAAGAGGTAGGAATGAATACCCTCTTTGCATCCGTATACCTTTTATGTGGCCAATATACTGATGGCTCTCATTTTATAGAATCACTTAGTTCAATTGCTACAGCTTTGCCAATAGACTTAATATCGAAAATAAATGGTAATTTATTAACTTATTGATAATATGTTCAGTTATTTTTCGATTCAAACACGTAATTGTAATTATGCCGTTAATCTATATCTATACATTTATATCCATTCTATACAGATAAACAAAATTGAAGTGTCTGTTTGTAATTTCAAAATAACAGATTTCATAAAAGTACCGGTACCGAAAAAAATAATTATAGCTAATGTTACAAGTAACTTAGGGTACTTGATTTTTAAGTAACATAAGGGTTCTGCGAGTCACCCATGAAGCTCTACGCGGGGCACAGCTAGTCTAAATATATATAACTCAAAGGTGACTGACTGACTGACTGACATAGTGATCTATCAACGCGCAGCCCAAACCACTGGACGGATCGGTCTGAAATTTGGCATGCAGGTAGATGTTATGACGTAGGCATCCGCTAAGAAAGGATTTTGATTAATTCTACCCCCAAGGAGATAAAATAGGGGATAAAAGTTTGTATGAAACTATGTCAATTTTAAACCTATATATTATATAAAACTAAATCTACGCGGGTGAAACCGCGGTGCCAGCTAGTCTTTAATATAATGTGCATTTTTAAAGCTTTAATGCATTGTACAAAGGTGTAAATGAGACAGAGAATTTGTCTGTAATTTCGCTTTTGACATAATATCTGCCTGATTTGTATATAATATAATTGTGAAGGAAAACATCGTGAGGAAACCTGCATATGTCTGAGAAGTGATTCAAAGACGTATAGTGCCTGAGACGGCGATGGACTCACCCTCTGTCGCGTTGGCACTTAATCAACTTCGGTGAAAGTTGGGTGTTGTTGATACAACACCTCTGCTTAACTCTTTGGCGACCCATTAGGAATGACCTGAGCATATTTATTAATTTTTTTAATATCATTGTATACTGATATTTTATGCCAATGTATTGATCCTAAATTCATACGATACGCACGCACTATAAAGCTTCCACTGTGGCATCATTTAGAGATGGGTTTTATTTCGTTGTCTTTGCAGCAATGAATATATGTTAAACTGTTATGAATAAAGCGTCAGCTGCTTTACATAAAGCGCCTTTAAAGTTAAGATAATAAAGAACATTTTAGTATCCGATGGATATTCTTGAGAAATCCTTGCTTCAAGATATGTGATAGCCTCAATTTGAATAAATTCAAAATAGCGCATCGAAAGAAAATGAAACATTAAAATGAAAATGGCGATTGAATATCGATCCGTCATCGTTTATAATAAACTATGAAGATATATCTTATACAAGTATTATAAAGAGAATGGTGTGTATGTATGTTTGTGACGAATAGGCTTGAAATTTTTTTCACTATTTTAATGCTACAGAATCATTGATTAATATAGGCTATATTTTATTGCCGTACTCTTACGGGAACGGAAACTACGCGGGTAAAACCGCGTGTCGTCCGCTAGTCATACATAAAATAATAATATTCCAAAGCGGGCTGGGGCTTTTCTCGCTCAGAGAATCAGCATTGCTATTCAACATGGCAATGCTGCCAGCATTCTTGGTACGATCCCGAGAGACACCGCAAATGTACATATTCACCAATTCAAGTAAAAAATAGTCATCTAAGTTATTTATTTACCCAGGATAAAACAAACAAAATTAACTATCAAAAGTTGACATATTTAAGTACCAGGAGCCCTCTATCATTGGTTTAAACAGAGACGACTCTGACGTTTCATTTCGATACCGTAAAATTGTACGCGCTGCTTAAACGATCATAGTTGCTTTCCTGTGCGCCGCGGTGCAATTTTACATTAATTCCATGAGTGATTTTATTTCACGAAACCCTGATTTCTATATACATCAGCTATCTGCCAATGATAGTACTAATAAAATCGGTTTAGCCGTTTCTGAGAGACAGAGAAAAAATTAAAGATTTGTTTGTATATTAGTACTTTCCTTATTATGCATTAAGTAAAATATTTAGGTACATTGGGTCACCTCACCAGCTCTTCGCGTCAGGGGCAACTGTTACAAATATGCTTAATATTCTTGGAGCTTGTATTCATCTCGTAAATGGTCTGGGAAACATTGCAATATTTTATCAAATCACTTTGGAAGTAACCATACCAAAAATGATCAATCCACAAGTTAAGATAAACAAAAGCAATTTATAAGCAAATATGTCTGAGATTTATTTAGCGTGAAGAAGAAATGGTAGAGCCAGAGCTCGCGGCTATTTATCAAAGTGTACGATAAACAGAATGGGAAATTGAAACCAAGTCAACGGGGACTCGGGTAATGATTTATCGCTATTATAAACAAAATATGGTCTGATCATTTTCCATTTCGAGATTGGATTTGGATCGCCAGGGGAGGCTTCAAAACGTAACCGAGTGTTATTAAATTTGTTTTTACCGTTTTGTGTTGTATTTAATAGCTTGTCACGACTAATGGATGGCGTGGAGTTGGATCTTTGTTTACGGTTATAGTATGTTCGACGGGAATGACAATTTATCGTTTGAATTTGGTATTGGGATGGGCGTTTATTTGACGTTATATTTGCTTTTTGGTTAAATTCGTAATCAAACGCGACTTTATGGTTAAACTTATAAACGTTTCTAATAAACTATTGTCGTTAACCATAAGTTTATATGAAGTTTATACTGATGTAACCTCTTTAGACGCAAACGATGTGACTACTAAATAGATATAGATGACTATAGATGAACTACAATGCCAATGTGATTTATTTATTTATGTGCGCTGTCACCCGTGTATAAAGTAAACTAAGTTACTCCTTGTAACATTAGCTATCTGTCAGTGAAAGTCCCGTTAACATCGGTTCATACGTTTCAGAGATTATCTTGAACAAACAGACACAGTTTTTTTAATATTTGTTTATTTAAGTCAGTCCCGGATACTTTCATATGAGTTATGCCGGTCTGATCCCCTCGTTTGATCCACTCGTGCTTACTCTTTGTTTTATGATCCACCTTACATTTTGTCATTAGGGACCGTCAAGAGAAAAACATTTGTTTGTGCAATATATACATATATCGGTGCCTTCATGCCGAACTGTCGCGCGAGCTTGATCTCCAGTTCCAAGATCGCTGTGTGCGCTGAATGCCCTCCTGGACTCATGTCCCCACTGTGATGTGCTTGGTGGTGAATGGAAGGTGATTTTGAATGAATGCTTAATTATTCTGAAAGACTTGTGTTACCTTAATTTTTATATACTTTTATTATTAGAATAGTTTGTTCTCTTATTTTTTTTTATATGTTCATATTTGTCTCGTGTATTTTATCATCTGTGTTATTATTTGTCTTGAGTTTATAATTATCGTTTTGTCTAATTAGCGTAATTGATGTTATGTTTTGGTGATTTATGAATAAATAAATAAATATATTTATATACTGATTTAAAATATGCATTTAGACATACCTTAACATTTTATTCCAGATTTGTCTTACTAACATTACTTGACTAAAGAATATAAATAAAGCTTATCATACCGTATTATAATAGTGTCTGAGCCATTTTCATCATTTTACGACTAGAAAATACAATAGAACAATACATACATTCCAATTTGGTCATAGTACGAAGATATAAAAATTTTACCTCGATTTTTATGTAAGAACCGCCATAAAAATTTAGTCCCTCTATATTTAGACTGTATGATACGACCCAGATGGTCACGGCACCCGATTTTAGTATCTCTCCAATCTTTTTATCGTGTCCAGCGTAATAAGGCCTCAGGTACACCTTTGAATGTTTTCAAGAGGGAAGTAAGGTGTTTGTACGCGGGGGGAGGGGTAGATCTTTTATTATTGGTCAAAGAACTCAGCCGATAGCTGTTATGAAGCGACCAGGGTATTTCATAGTTATGAGGAAAAGGATGTATATATTTAGTCGTGGCATCTGGCTGACTTTTCATAGAATCGTTTTAATTAACATGTCCCTTGATAGACGTTTCATAATTTGTAATTCCCCTGTGACAAGCGATCGTAAACTTTTGCCCGATTTTGTTCCTTGTCACACATTTCGAGCGCGTTGGTATTATGAAGATGAAATACAGAATTTGTACTAATTATGTTTTGATGCGGAAGTATTAGTGGAAGACGGCAGATATTTGTGAAGTCTGTGAGTTAACTCGTGTTGAAAAATATGAGCCGTGTTTAAAGCAGTGTGTATCAATGAGTTTTTCTGAAAGCCTAAGTATAGTGAAGACACACCACGAGTTTTAATGTGAAGGAAAACATTGTGAGGAACCCTGTGCCCCAAGTATAAGTATAAAAAACTCACACTAGGCACTCTGATTGCCTAGTGCGAGTTTTCTTAAAATCTTCGCCACAAGTCATCACGCGACGTAAACGCAGATTTGTATGGGCTCACAATAGTGTCATCTTTAGGGCGACAGACGGCGCTGTTTCGATCCTATATAAATCTACGTTTACGTCGACGCGGTGACGGCGGCAGTGAAAAACTCACACTAGGCCCTCTATTCATACTCCCGTGAGTTGCCTAAGCTGACATCTATTAAACTGTAATAGCTCTCTGCTTTGGCTCTCACCCCAAATGCCTATGAACTGCTTAGATTGCCTTATGTCCAGTTTTTATAAGTTAACGCCGATAATTGAAATAGCTCAATGACTACATGTAACAGAACACATTTTACTCATTTAGACTCAACCAACGTTCGCTTACTGCGAGTCAAGAATGTGTGAATTAAAACCCTTGATTTCAAGTAACGAACCCCTTTCACTTTTAACCCGTGCAGTAATTAAGAGTCAATTTACTGTCGCTACACATAACCAGGTGTAAAGGGGGACGGTGCTATATCGCACCCTTAATTCGCATGATGGTTTTTAAAAAGGGGTGTTTTTTTTGTAGCTGGGTCACGTTTTTACCTGCGTAGACTTAATTTCATAATTTAATTCGCGGATCCCAATTTATTTAAATAATAGTTACCTAAGATACTCCTCGAAGAATCAGCTATTTTCAAGTCCTGTAAAAATTAATCCTGCATATCCAAACGAACCGATCCTATAGATGCTGGTAACTATAAATTAACAAATTCGACTACTTCGAAACTCGCTATCGTTTCAGCCGAATATTAGTATGAGAAATTGTGCAGCGATTTCCAGCGGTGACGTGAAGAACTAAAATATCTCATACACATATTGCGAGTGACGCTAGCGAGTATAGATTACGAAAACGGTAGCAAACCCGTGATAGGGGTACAGATTTTATTTATCTAATCTATGCGATTAACCGTAAACTGCAAACGCGTAGTCCGAGCTGTTTAAGATTTACAACTTTTATAACACTCCAAATCGCTTGGAGCACATACTTATAACGGTATTCTAACTAAGTAATTCTAAAATATTTTTTTTTATATATGTTACATTGTAAGTCGGTATTGCGAAATATTAATAACATATTACATACATTCGGATCACATTATGATTCTCCCAAAGTGGCCTTTTTAGATTATCGTTCACAGCCGATTACCATCAAGTGCACGAACAACCTCTACCTTCGTAATATAAAATGCCGGATGAAATAATATGGAGTATAAAGTGGAACGACATCCTTTAGGTTATCGAGTTATTCATTAGTCGAGTTGATAGTTTATCGAGTATCGAGTTATCGCCGGCAACAATGACGTTACTCGATGCGACACACATACTCATAACTAAGTACTTCCTATTTACACGTTTCTTTTAATTGAACTTGTCAACACATAACTCATTTAAATGGGCTTATTCTTATCAATTTATTTTAATGATTTCAGTTTAAATTAAAAAAACAAAGTTTTCTAAAAAATAAAATAAATAAATATGTTCATACAGTATTTCCCAGAAAGAGGAGGTGAGGAGCTCGTGGCACAGTTGCTTTTGCGCATATCATTCGATCAGCAAAGTTAAACAACCCTAACCCTAGCCAGTAATTGGATGGGTGACCGCCAGAGTTAGGTAAGCCGTCGGTCCCAGTTGTCAATTTATCATCTTTGGCAATCGTTACAGGTCAGTCGGAGACCTAAAATAGTTTGACAACTGGTTTAACCTAGATCACAGATATTCCTCGCCAAAAGAGTTGCGAAGATCAGATGGCAGTCGTTCGGATATAATGTGATCAGCCACATCGTTGAATTAAGTGCCGACCCCAACAATGTATAGGATAAGGCCAAGGAGATGATGCACTATTTCCCAGAAAGGTCCCTCAAGGGGTAGGCAGAGGTGTTAAAACGCCCGCTTTTCGCTGCAGATGATACGACGACGTGCTAACGTGACAGCTCCATGACAGATGACGTGTCCATAGCTGTCATATCTGTCACTAATAAATAGGTCTTTGATATACCTACTTGTCAAACACGCAAGTTTCAAATATCATTAGTAGAGTCCGCTTTGCCTCCGTGAATCTTCTCTTTTAATTGAATAAATTTACATGTAATTAAATAAGTCTGCAATCAAGTCAATAACCTATAATCTATAGGTTATTTTTAGAATTGACCCCATTTCTTTGTCCATGTGCGAATAAAGACAATCGCATTTTTAGTGATATTTAACTGTTAAAAATAAGGTCATATTAAGGATCGTTGATTTTCGAAGACCAAAAATAGAAGTGCCAAGTTTATTTTGTGCTAATGTCAAAAAGTTGAACGCGTATTTTGACGGCCCCTTCATCCCACAAATAAACCCCACGGGTCGTTAAACAAACTTATAATAACGCAGTCCTTAGCTCAACAAATTACATAAAAAAATATATTCGTTAAAACCGCTGACGGGAGTGTCGTAAAGTTTATAAGTCGTTGACATAAATAATATCTGAGGACTTCGCTTCGCTTTTGAAACAAACTTCTTTAAATGCTGAACAACAATTTTTCAAGCTATTTTCAACCTTATTATAAAGCTAGGAACGCGTGTCAAGGTTTTATGGGTGTGTTGGTGTAACGTTTTGATTTTTATGGTAAAAATCCTTAAGGGCATATCACAAACAGGTGTTTCTTGATAAATTTTTATAGTTTTCGTCAGAATTCTCCCGCTGAGTACAAATACATAATGTTTTTAAAGACGCTGTTCTCACAAAATAAAAGTTGTTTAAGGTAGCGTATATCCAATAATCTACAATGTTTTTAACAAAATACATTTTGTATTACATGTTTTTGCAATTTGGTCCGTATGTCATGGAGTGAATGTTCTTAGGAAACACTATATATGTTATTACAATAAATTTTATTTTAAACATTGGGTGTTAAATAAAATTGGTAACAAGGTTGAAAGTTATTCTCCTGCCCTCATTCTGATGAAAGGTTGAGGTTCACAATTTATACGCAAGGATTATTACATACGACATCCTTTTAATCTAAACAAATATTATTTACTTTATCATTTGCAGGTGTCTGTTATTTTCAAACAAAACGAAGAAAAAAATATTTGGAAGAAATGCTATATTTCGCTATTATAAATATACAAACACACATACATATGCTCACGCCTGTATTTCCCGCAGGTATTTCCAGCAGGGATGACGTATTAAGAACACCCACTTTTCACCGAACATGCATATGTCTGAGGAATAATTCAAAGACGTATGTATAGTGCCTGAGACGGCGGTGGACTCACCTTCTGTCACGTTGGCACATAATCATTATTGGCGAAATGTAGGTGTTGTTGTTACCTCTGCTTACCCCTTCGGTAACCTTTCTGGAATGGCGTGAGCATATATATAAGAAAGTTAGTTTAACAACTTTTAAATCCTCGATAATAAAGTCCATTTTTGTTCAACAGTGGCTGCTCACAGCGACATTCCTCTGTATATCGGTATCGCTGTGGCAGTGGTGGTGTTCTTGGCTGGAGCTGCTGTGGTCTACAAGCTCCTGCAGAGGAAGACCAGGGACCATTCGCTCTACACTATGACTAGAACTGGTAAGCTAAACATACATGATGTCCCGAAATTGTATGATGAACGAGCAATAACCTTGCAACTTCTGAAGTGTGTGCATAAATTATAAATCATTCAACCTTTTTTTATGTTGTTTGTTAATCTGCCGCATTTTCAAACAGGTACTTACACGTATGGAAATTTACATATCCTCACGCCTGTATTCCCCGAAGGGGTGTTGTAATCACAACACCCACTATTCACCGAAGATGATTAAGTGCCAACGTGACAGATGGTGAGTCCATCGCCGTCTCAGACACTTTACATACGTCATTGAATTACTTCTCAGAAATATGCAGGTTTCCTCAGGATGTTTTCCTTCACCGTAAGGCACGTGGTGTGAAATCACTGTACATAAGTTTTTTTAGAAAAACTCATTGGTACAGGCCCCGCTGGGATTTGAACTTGCGTTGCTTGCGTAGCAGGCGACTGCTCAAACCTCAAGGCCACCATGGCTCATGGAAATGTAATATGTCAAATGTTTTGTAAGTTTGTGATGTAAGGATTGCTTATCCTCAAATTTCTGGATGGGCTGGTCCTCGGCAGGCGCTGAGTGATACATAGACATTGTCAAGTGGGCCAACCATCATCGCTTTAAGAACTCCTGAGCTTTACGCTTCATTTTGGTAGCGATAAATTAAACGTCAACGATAAGAAGATCTTAATACACAATGCTTAAACGATCATCGTTGGTTCCCTTTACTAAAACAATCAGTACCAATATCACCATAGACTTGGATGATAACAAATAAATGTAACCAACAGACTTCCAACCAGAAATGTACCCGACGGTGGAGAAACAGTCGCTGTCCTTAGCCCCGGACCTGATGCAGCATCGGCCCCCCCGATACGAACATCCTCAGGACACGAGAGCTGAACATCACTACGATGTCCCACATCTTACTAACAGGTATTTTTTTCCAATAAGCTAAAGGTAGGCTGATGTGCTGATCCAACTTTGTTTGCGAGTTCTTCGGATAGAGAAAGTGTTGTAAGGAGACATGTATACCCATGTATACCCATCACAAGCCTTAAGACGTGAGTGACGGAGAACTCTTAGAGACGTAAGAAGATTTTTCATTTGACACTAAATACTTTTTATTGAAAGTTGATGTCTTTCCCTTTAGCAGACCCTCGTAAGAAAGACTTAAGTAGGAATATGTTTTTGTATTGTTAGTGGTGGCCTTGGGGTTTGAGCAGTCGCCTGCTACGCAAGCGACGCAACTTCGAATCCCAGCGGGGCCTGTACCCATGAGTTTTTATAAAATAACTTATGTACAGTGATTTCACACCACGTGCTTTATGGTGACGGAAAACATCGTGAGGAAACCTGCATATTTCTGAGAAGTAATTCAATGACGTATGTAAAGTGTCTGAGACGGCGATGGACTCACTATTTGTCACGTTGGCACTTAATCATCTTCGGTGAACAGTGGGTGTTGTGATTACAAAAGCTCTGCCTACCCCTTCGGGGAATACAGGCGTGAGCATATGTATGTATGTATTGTTAAAAAAAATCAAATAGTGATTGAAACCAGAACACTTGTCGTGTTTCTGGTTCACCCATCACAATAGATGCTAATATCGAGTTATAAGTCTATGTCACACTGATAGATAGACATTACACATTATGTATGGGTATCGGATCTGCCGTTTGCCTTTGAACCCTAAAAATCGATATGGAAACGACTCTGGCCTTCACCTGGCATCACCCTGGCGTTTTACCCTTAATTTATAGGGGTTGATTTTACGATCTACCCTGACAAGGCTGTTTTTACCATAAACGATTGGCCCTGTAAGCATTTTGCCGGACTTACTATGATTATGAGCTGTGTGAATACAAAAGAACCCCTTTTAACATACAATTAGGGTTTGGTTTCCACTGATCAATACAAAGTTGACGTCACCTAATAATTTGTCTTCCTTAATCCATAAAATACTATCTTTAAAATCCAAGATCCAATCGAAAGATAACCTTAACACGGGAAGCTCTTTTAAAGGCGACTTCCTATTACTGCTTAGAATATTAGCCGTGCAATTAAGTTCAAAATCCAATAACGCTTTCTGACAAAAGGTTTTGTTATAGCTACGCGTCTCCGGTAGACCATCAGGTGACTCCGTGTGCTTCAAGTAAAGGTCAAAGTGATGAATATGACAGCAAGCCCTACAGTGAATCTGAGCACTCAGTGTCCAGCTGTTTTACTAGTTGTAAGTACTCGTCTTATCTATACACATAAATACAATTGGAGTATCAGTATGTTATTCAGAATTAATAACTTTCCATTTCATGCATATGAAAGTATGTATAATCCCATGTAATCATGTCTTTCTGACGATTTGAAAGTACTTTGTAAAAAGTCTAATCGAATAAAGATATTTTTTAATTGAATTTAATTGAAATAGCTTTATGAGCTCAGGTCGTTCAGCCAATGAATTTGTTCATACACAGTTTAAATCTCACCTAAGCTACTTACTTGTACGATCAATTAACACCATTAAAAGATTGCATACGGCACATCAAAAGCGTCAATAGTATCTAAGAACGGGAATTTACCTCGGAGCATGTAACTATCCATTACTCAAGATATTGCACAGCTTCCAGTTAATACCAGCGCAATAACTAAGCTCCTCTTTTCAGCTGGCTCGATGTACGACGCAGCCAATGAATCAGTCACACTACAACTAGCGGAACTCGTTTCGAACTCACCTACGTCGCAGTCTCTCTCGGTTGCTAGTGGAGGAGCTAGATTGGCATTGCCTGCTGCAGGCGTGGCTCTGTCTGTACCAGAAGCGGCCCTTAGTAGGGGACGGAGGGAACAGATGTATGTCGCTGTTGTGAAAGACGATAGATACAGACCTCGATTTGGGAAAGGTAAATATATTTATGTAAAAATACTTAGTAGTTAAGTCGAAAAAGTAAGCTATAAGTGCTTATGGAAAATAGTGGGGGTATAATATAAGTTGATTACTGCTCCTAAAATGACTACTGCATATTCAAGTTCAGCGCTTATAACTTATGATGGCGCCTGTAATGAGGCTATTGCAGTGATTAATGCACAAGAAGACATTTTATTTAAAACCAAGTAATCTTTAGTTCAGATAAATGAAAATAAAGGGTCTGTTTGTAATTCCAAATTGACAGCTTTTTACTAAATGCATATGAAAGTACGGTTCTGACAAAAAAAATCAATTTATAATAATTTTCCCTGTCTGTCTGTTTGTTCCGGGTAATCTCCGAAACGGCTTGATCGATTTTAAAGGGACATTCACTGGTAGATAGATAATTTTACAAGGAGGAACGTAGTCTACTTTTGGGCTACTAAGGATTCCGTAAGTCATCCATGAAGTTACGACTACGCGAGTGAAACCGCAGGGCACAGCTAGTGGAAAATATTGAAACTTTGTTAGGTAAATTTAGGAATGGTGAATCCTAACGGTAAATTGAAATTAATTCATCTCAACAAACATTTGAAATCCGCTCATGAATATTAATAGCTCAAAGTAATTTCTCTTCAGCACTTAAAATAAATTGATTCTGCAATATGATATCGGAATAACTCACAAAGGCCATTCCAATAGCGTGTAATTACGCTATGAAATCTGATAGCTGTAATTTTTGCTTTGAAAAAAAAGCACGGCCTTAGGCTTTCGAACAAGTAACACATGTAGTTCATTCACTTGTTGTTTTCTCAAGAGCAAATTCTGCCCCCCAGGTATCACGCAGCTGAGTCCAGTAGTTAAATGCGGCCCACCACGTCTTCAATTAAACAAGTCAGTTATCTTACAAATACCACACTGTGCTAGTCTCAAACACGGCTTTTGGAACCTCTCCCTCTACGCCATTGACCATAATAGTTCTAAAAATGACAATACGCAACCACAATGGAAGAAAATCGTCGGGCTCGGTCAGGAGACGATCAACACGCCTGTCTTCACGCAGCTCGATAATGATAAAATATTCCTCGTGACTGACATGCTGTCTACCTTTGTGTTGGTCGGCGAAAGTTTCAATGGAAAAGCGGTAAAGGCTCTCCAACTGGCAGTTTACGCACCCTCGACGCTGAACGAAACCTGTTCCGAGTACAATATAAGGCTTTATGTGTTTGAGGACACACCTTGCGCCGCTTATTACTGTCAGGAGCAGGAAAAGAAACTTGGCGGTGTTTTACTTGAACGCCCTAAAACATTACTGTACCAAGACGGCGGATCAAACTTATGTCTCAATCTAGAACACATCAGTCCCGGATGGAAGGCTAAACCGGGTATCTGCTACCAGGAAATACCATTTAATCACGTCTGGTGCTCAAACTACAACGCACTGCACTGTAGTTTTGCGATTGAAAGAACGCACGACTGCGATAACATAGACTTTACCATCTCAGCCTGCCAGCGAACTAATCCGTCATACAAGCAGACATTCCGAATATCGCTCGATGAAATACGCAGTCGATCGCCGCGGGGAAGGTCACCGCGCGAATCGCAACGAAGCTTTAACATCACTGAGAACCTTTTGGAGGCTCGCATGTGTCGAAGCGAGGACGGTAGTGAGGGCAAGAGAAACGTCACTGTGACTGAAGCGGGAGTGAATGAGTGCGCTGGGGATGGCCCTTTCAAGCTTAATGCTAGGTTGAAGCGACAGCTGTGTTCTATTCTGGACCCGCCAAATGCTCGGGGAAATGACTGGCGCGCGCTAGCCTCCAGGCTGGGCGTGGACAGATATACTACTTGGTTCGCGACTAAAAGCTCGCCTACTGAGGCTATATTGGAGCTGTGGGAGTGCCGCGAGCGAGGGACCGGCGCCACCGCCGCCCTCGCCGCCGCGCTCCGACAAATGGACCGCCACGACGCGGCTGATTTAATCCATGGAAGACCATCGTGGTTATGAATTAAGGCGACGTCATCGACTGTGGCTTATTTCCCTTCGTTGGCACAGTCTCGACTTAATTCAGGACATTATTCCTACATATTCTAGTGCGAGCTAATATTCAGTAGCTGTAAATATTAGACGAGTGTCAAAGTAACGGTCTCTGAAAAATAAATTGATTGTGAATATAAAAAGGAAATTCTTTGGAATATCCAGTGACTAGATTTGAGTGTTTGCGAACAATAATTGTGACAAGGCCTATGTATATGAATGGTTTATTATATAATATAATAGAGTAGTATAAATGTTAATTATGTTAGAGAAAGTATAGTTTCTCGGGCCGTCGGCCTAAGTTCGTAAAATCTTGGTAGTATATTTTGTATAGAATTCTATGCTCTATATAGCAGAGAATAAAGTAAATTATTATACTAGCAATATTAGTGCCTACAATGTCTTTAAAAGAGAGTCGCACCGACTATTGGTTATTACGTTGATTTTTTGGTGTTTTGAGTGTTTATTGTATCTGGGAGAGCTTGATTTTCATGTTTCAAGTATTATTTTTTGCTGAAAAAAAATTTGTGCCAAATGTGTAACGTCACTGAAAATTTTGGCAATAATAAAAAAAATGTTATACGCAAGTTCCGAGCTTAATGTTTTTAAATAATATCTAAGCGTATTTTGGCGGCTATTTAATCAATTAAGGTAGAAAAGAGCTACGCATTTTGCATTATACAAACTGCGTCCATGCACATAAGTATGCAATTTTGTGATAAAGTTTTGCAGGTCTTTGAATGCCTGACACAGAAACAATGATGTTTTACGTGGTATAATTACGTGCAAAACTAAAAATCTATTATCATCTCTAATCACATAAATTGCAAAGTGCAAAAATGTATTATCATCTAATTACATAAATTGCAAAATGCAAAAATGTATTGTAAAATCTTTAAAACGCAATTATTTATTGCAAATGCATGAAAAATAATCGTTTAAATTAAATTGTTGCATTTATTGTATATGTAATTGTCACTCACTATCAATACTTCATAGATCTTCATACATTGTATATAGAGTAACGCGTTGTACATACTTGTAACTGAGTAACAAGTAGAAATACATAACCATGATTTTGTAAATGGTGTCCGCACCATCGTAGACTTATATATATTTTTGTTAACGTGATGACTATTAAAATAAATGGATCTGTGATACTTAAATAATATTAAATAAATTATGTTTAACTGTGCGTTGATTTTTTTTTCTATTTCTACTGAATTATCATGGTAAGAACGCCGTAACGTTTTGTGTATGTCCTTTGAAGTCATTATCATTAAAATTATCATTAAATTAATATCATTAAAATTCCTATGCTTAAATTATTATACATTCTAGACAAAACAATAGAAAGGTAAAATTCGGAGCACTTGTAACCGAAAGAAGTATATGAAGAAATGCATGAACGTGGATGAAGCGAAAGAAGTACCTATATAAGTATCGTAGCATGTGGCGAACGGTGGTCTCTGCCTACCGCCATGGGATACAGGCGTGAGCATATGTATGTATGTATGTACGAAAAATAATGAAGGCGTGTATTTCAGTAAACTTCTTCTTCTAAAACAGATTTTTGTGATATTGATGTACCAATGAGTTTGTCTAAAAAACTTATGTGATTTCACACCACGTGCTTTACGGTGAAGGAAAACATCGTGAGGAAACCTGCATATTTCTGAGAAGTAATTCAAAGACGTATGTATAGTGCCTGAGACGGCGATAGACTCGCCATCTGTCACGTTGGCACTTAATCAAATTCGGTGAAAAGTGGGTGTTGTGATTACAACACCTCTGCCTACCCCTTCGGGGAATACAGGCGTGAGCATATGTATGTATGTATATCTTCACATACACATGCTATCTTTCTCACGTAAAACTACTCTGCGTACACGAAATAATGAGATATAAAAGGGTCTAAAAGGATTAATTAAATAATTTAGTTTATAAGTGAGCAAGTAGTTGGATGGGCAGGCCACATTGCTCAAAGGACTGATGGCCGCTGGAGCAGTAGAGTTCTCGAGTGGAGACCACGTACCGGCAAACGCAGCGTAGGGCGTCCCCCCGCGAGATGGACGGACGATCTGGTCAAGGCCGCGGGGACCCGCTGGATGCAGGCCGCTTCCAACCGGGTGAGGTGGAAATCATTGGGAGAGGCCTATGTTCAGCAGTGGACGTCCTATGGCTGATATGATGATGATGATGAAGTAGTTGGAACGTTATGTCGCCGGCAAACAAATTCCTCCCACGAAAACAAACAATAAACAAAAATATTCTAACCAGAACAAGTGACAAAGAATGCCAGCTATTTACCATGACCCATCAAAGGTGACAAGCGAGACAACTTAAAAATAAATTACTTCTGGAACAATGTTAGTAATGCATGTTAATGTGGAGTCGGTTCTGTCAGTGCGCAGGTGTGTGCACGTTAGAACTATGACCAATTGAGGGCGGGGTCACACTTACAGCGGGGAGTAAAGCGGAGCGTTCTAATGGAATTACTGTAAGTCTATACTAATTTGTAAAGATGTAAAGCCATGATGGACTGCGACAAGCGATGCAAGTTCAAATCCTTGTTCCAATATTTTTTTCTATAAACTTATATGCAGTAATTTCACACCACGTGATTTACGTTGAAGGAAAATATCGTGAGGAAACTTGCATATGTCAGAATAGTAATTCAAAGACGTATGTATAGTGCCTGAGACGGCGATAGACTCACCCTCACAATCACTAGATCTGTCACGTTGGCACTCAATCATCTTCGGTGAAAAGTGGGTGTTGTTATTACAGCACCTCTTCCAAACCCTTCGGGAAATACGGGCATCAGCATATGTGTGTAGGTATGTAGAGATTGATTATAACTGATGTTTATATAATATTTTATAGATATTTAAATAAAAACAACATTATTCGAAGGTAGCACAACTTGGCTTCAAACTTCTGTAAGGTATAGTCCCCAGTCGGGCAACTCCAAATATCGAACGAAGATTCCGTAAAGTCCTACCTCTCATTAACGTAAAATACGGTAAACATTTTTTACCTTTCGCTTACTTTACAAATAATGCTATGATCTGGTGAATGCTCTACATTCTTTATCTTTAATTACATGATAAGGATTTCCATAATTGTTAGTACTTTTTCTTACTTTTCTGAAGGCAGACTGCATGATCGTAGCTACCTTAAACAATATTGTTAATAATGAAAAGACAAATAAACAAAATATTTGAAATTAGCGGACGCCACGCGGGTGCACCTTCGTAGTTCCCGTTCCCGTGGGAGTACGGGGATAAAATGTAGCCTATGTTACTCGCGGATGATGTAGCTATCCATTACTGAAATAATTTTTCAAATCGGTTTTGTAGTTTCGGAGCCTCCTTACTCTAAATTACACTTTTATTTTGTGACCTGTGAAACCTCTTCTACGAGATTAACACGACTTTTGTAGCGATTGATAAAAGGCTTCATATTATTATGCATTTTACATTCACATACAACAAGATACGTGAATAAATATCGTAATAATGCCTTTTTTAAATCGTCCTTATTCAGTCGGTCCGCTGACACTCACGCCACGCTTGACCGTAAAATTTCGGGCATACATTTAAATATATTATAACGCCATTTGGAGAGAGGGGTCGAAAAGCAGGTGTAGCCATAAAATAGAAATAGCCCTCTAACCTATGGCTACTGTCAGCGTTTATCGGCAGGAATCTGAGGGTTGAATACAAACACATTTTTAGCATATTTTATAAAAGCCGTTAATTTAAAAAAATATAGCTAAGTGTTTGTTTTGAGTGAAATATTTTTTTGTTCTTAAAAAAGTTATTAATAAAACTAGTTATATATTATTATGTCATTATATATTATATATGCTTCCCCACGGGGCCTTTAAGGTGTAAGCAGAGTAGATTTTCTTCTCAGACGCACATTTAAGCTGTAGTTGTTTAAGATTTCACACCACGTGCTTTACGGTGAAGGCAAACATCGTGAGGAAACCTGCATATTTCTGAGAAGTAATTCTATGACGTATGTAAAGTGTCTGAGACGGCGACGGACTCACCATCTGTCACGTTGGCACTTACTCATCTTCGGTGAAAAGTGGGTGTTGTGATTACAACACCTCTGCCTACCCCTTCGGGGAATGCAGGCGTGAGCATATGTATGTAGTTATTTAAGAGAGTGACCAACCGGTCACTGAACTCGTCCGCCTAAAAATAATGAATTTAAAAAAAAAACATTTTTGTTGACGACAACTAGGCCCTTGGCATCTTCATATTCGAAATAATAGGGACTTTAAAAAAATAATTTTATTTATTAATATTTATATTTCTTTAATTATATCAAGTTAAGCTTACTGGTTTTAAACAGAATGTTTTTTTCCTACTAAAAGTATCTACAGTAAAGTTCAAAGCTATAATATAAAACCCAGGCAGCTATCGTTAAATAGAACCGCAAGTCTAAGCCACCACAACCGCCCAAGTAATTTACCGAATCCTTTGGTTCGCCCACCCTTTGAATGCACATAATAACCACCCTCAGATGTAGTTACCCCTGTGTTTTGTGCGGCTTCTTCCAAGACACCCTATGAATGAAAGCTGGTTGTGCTATGAGCATACATACGCGCGTTTAGTTAAAAAAAACGGTTGATAACGAAATCAATCAAAAAGTCCTAATTATCTTTAACACTGTATGTACTCTGTTATCAAATAACTAAACATATCAGTGGCTTCTTCAGTAAACTTACAAATTTACAAAATTCTGTACACATACATCTAACTGAAAACCATAATTATACTACGTGAGTTATAATGTGTTGTAGTTTGTTGTGTTACTTTTCACACACTCTGTATCAAAATATAATACATATATCCTTTCTATTTAACTAATTATTATCATTCAAATAAACTACAAAACAATGTTACACTTTTGTTTTAATAACAGGCCACGGTTACACCTCCTTTAATCTAAGCAGATTAACTGCAAAAAAACGCCGCGTGGTTATGCTACCAGTCTAACGTGTCTGAAATGTCGACTAATCAATCGCAAAGGGCACACTTACTCGACAAAGGGCCGATTCGTCAGAAGGTAAGGCTACATCGAAGGGTCCCACTATTTCCTTTCACTATAAGGGCTCTTTTTGTGACACGACAAATTAATTTTGGTGTCAAATGTCAGGCTAAGTTCAAATTGAATTGTTGCTAGGCATTTGTGCTGTGAAGAGAATTTTTTTATTTCAAGGATTTTTCATAGATTTTGAGACCATTGATAGAAAGTTAATAGTTGGAGAACATGGTTAACACATTTATTAACATACATACATACATATGCTCACGCCTGTATTCCCCGAAGGGGAAGGCAGAGGTGTTGTTATCACAATACCCACTTTTCACCGAATTTGATCAAGTGCCAACGTGACAGATGGTGAGTCTATCGCCGTCTCAGGCACTATACATACGTCTTTGAATTATGTGGGGAGAGCAAGTGATCATGCTCATCACTAGCAAAGGAAAGATCTTCCAGCCAGGCGAGTGTCATGCCTGGGGAATCGCGGCTCCAACTGTTCTAGTTGGAAACATGTATATACAGGTACTGCAATGCGCTTGAAAACTCTTATTTCGCAATTTAGGTTCTAGTGTATTTGTACTCAAACTTCGCATTTCTTAGCGAGTAGCGCCATCTATGTAGCGAATAGAGAAACGTTGCTAAATTAAAATATATTAAAAAAAATCCTTTTCATTTGGAAGTTTTTCACCGATTTTTTTACATATCTATACATCTATATTCTATACAGATAAATTCAATTGAAGTGTTCGTTTGAAATTCCATATACGGTAAGTACTGACATAAAAAACTATTTTATATTTTTTCTCTGTCTATCTGTTTGTTCCGTGTAATCTCTGATCAGCTGGACCGATTTTAACGGGACCTTCACTGACAGATAGCTTATGTTACAAGGAGTAAACTAGGCGACTTTTATTTAAAATAAACATTTATGGTTCCACGGGAATCAAGTTAAATCTACACGGGAGAAATCGCAGGGCCCAGCTACAGATTTTAGCCTAACATGGAGTAGAAATAGGAATCATGCGAATAGGTATCAAAACAAAACAGAATCAAATCATATCAACCTTACGTACTTCTCATTTAAGATATAGTTTTAAACATGTCGTATAATAAATCAAGTTACGAAGAGTATAAAACGTAAATGCTAGAAATTATCCTCGCATTCAGTCTGAGTCATCGCAGACGAACTTGGTAACAAATTACGAGTACATTCAGAATTCTGAATATGGATGAATAAAAAGGAAACTCTTTAATATGTGCATGTTTGTTTTATAATTGTACACACACATGCGCAGAATATGCAAATTACTGGACGAACATGGCTTTTGCTTTTTTATTAATTTTTGTATTGTGTATTGCTTGCCTGTGTAGCACATTAAGCCGTCGGTACCGGTTGCCAATTTGTCATCATTGGCAATCGTCACAGGTCGCTAGGAGGCCAAAAAAAATCTGACTACTGGTTGAACCCAGATTACAGATATTCCTCGTTAAAGGGGTTGCGAAGGTCAGATGGCAGTCGTTTCGTATAAAAATCAGGTGATCAGCCACATCGGGTTGAATCAAGTGCCGATCCCAACAATGTGTGGGATAAGGCCAGGGTGATGATTGCTTCCCCAACAGAATAGCACAGAGATGTAACGACACCCACTTTCACTCAAGACGTAATATTATTAAGGGCTTTTTTTTAAGTTAAATTATTATGTAGATTGTTTATTTATATTGTACCAACTGTGCCCCGCGGTTTTACCCGAGTGGAATTTATTTCATAGGCGTCCACACGTTTTAGAGATTGCCCGAAACAGACAGACAGAGAAAAAAAAATGGTGTTCTATGTATATATTAGGTCCTTACATATGAAACTGGCGTTTTGTTGTAGTGGCCACTTTGATTTCAAATATCTCCTTTTTGGTTAAGAATTCCAATTTCAAATTCAAACAGCTATTGCTATACTCATGCATTTGTTTTTCGAAAACCGGAGTCCTTAATATGTTTTTCCATCTTTGATTTTTTCTTTGAGTCACTCACTCAAATTGCGAAATGAAAAACTTATAATATCGCATTATTTATATATCAGAAAATCTATTTTTTACAATTAAAATCATGTCATAAAATAAACACGTACATGAAGTAAATCAGCTGACGTAATACAATTCCTTGATCAATGATAATATAAGGTAATCATTACGCTCAGCCTTCATTGGACCATTCATTATATTTCGTGCGCACATGTTGGCCAAACATAGGCCAACATCCAGGGGTCCATAGGGTCAAATGGAAACAGGACGATATTATCAAATGTCGCATTTGGCTCGTTGGCCGGTCGTGACTTACCTTACACGTCTACATTGGACGTACGATACACGCTTTTTGCGGGATACTGGTTATACTCCGAGGTTTACATACATACATACATACATATTCTCATGCATGTATTCCCTCAAGCGGTAGGCAGAGGTGTTGTAATAACAACAACCACTTTTCTCCTGAGATGTCTAAGTGGTAACGTGACAGATGGTGAATCCATCCATTACCAGGTTTTCCTCTCAGTAAAAGCAACCTTCCGAATCCGCCGGACGATTTGGAAGTACTTTGTAAAGAGTCTAATCGAACAAAGATATTTTTGACTTTGACTTTGTCATCGCCGTCTCAGGAAGTACACTTACGAGTACTTCATTGAATTACTTTTCAGACATATGCGGGTTTTCTCAAGATGTTTTCCTTCACCTTAAAGCACGTGCAATATATATAAGTAATGTAATCCCTGTGCCAACATAATGACGGCTCCATACGATGTATCTAAGCATTTTACGAGCAGTTTTTAAGCAGCATTTTAAGCAGGCTACGATCTCCTGCGAGGTGTAAGTGCAGACCTTAATCGGATAGCTCCTAATATTGAAGGGGAGAACCGGTCATTATCTTCCACTCATACATATGCTCACGCCTGTATTCCCCGAAGGGGTAGGCACAGGTGTTGTAATCACAACACCCACTTTTCACCGAAGATGATTAAGTGCCAACGTGATAGATGGTGAGTCCATCGCCGTCTCAGACACTTTACATACGTCATGGAATTACTTCTCAGAAATATGCAGGTTTCCTCACAATGTTTTCCTTCACCGTAAAGCACGTGGTGTGAAATTTTTGAGAAAAACTCATTGCTAAAGGCCCCGCTGGGATTCGAACTTGCGTCGCTTGCGCAGCAGACGACTGCTCAAACCTCAAGGCCACCACGGCTCTTCCACTCATGAATTATCAAACGGCAAGATATTTGTAAAATGATAAATGAAACTGGGAATGAAAAATATTTATTCAGTTTAGGCCATGGTAAGGCTGAATGTGAAGAATTTACCACATAACCATGTATTTACCATGTAACTATGAAGTCTAGTGAATTTAAATCGCCTTGCCCTCCTCCCTTGCGCCAATGCCCAAAATAGTTCGGACAAAGGAGTGGGCGATCATGGAATGATGCGAAAGCTTTTACGATTGTTTAATTTGAGAGCAAAGCTTTTATGTCTAATGAGCCACGATATATGGATCGCGATAGTGTACTCATTTGTGGACTTTGTCAACGGATAGAGATTTTAGGTTAATTAACTCTTTGTAAGTTTTAGACGGACCACCTTGTAAGTGCTATTAAAAGGTTGTTAGGACAAATGTTTGAGTTCTTAATATACATATGCTCACGCCTGTATTCCCCGAAGGGGTAGGCAGAGGTGTTGTAATCACAACACCCACCACCAATGAGTTTTTCTAAAAAACGTATGTGCAGTTATTTCACACCACGTGCTTTACGGCGAAGGAAAACATCGTCAGAAAACCTGCATATGTCTGAGAAGAAATTCAAAGACGTATGTATAGTGCCTGAGACGGCAATGGAATCACCCTCTGTCACGTTGGCAATTAATCATATTCGGTGAAAAGTGGGTGTTGTGATTACAACACCTCTGCTTACCCTTTCGGGGAACTTCTGGGATGGCGTGAGCATATTTATTGAATTTTTTTGTATAAGGTAAATTTGATATCCTTTAAATTTGCCCATCAGCGATCTATAATATGAACGTCTTTGTAAACAGATATGATATCTCTTATCTCAACCAAATGCTCGGTAGTGCGCAAGTAATGCCTCTTATGTTACAATTGTCCAAAAGCTAACCAACAGAGCAACTATGCAGGCTTTCGTATATTATTTTCAGTATGCTAAGAGCCCTTACAACAGACCAGAGTTTGCATGGAAATAGTTTGTCGAAACAATATTTACGTTCTTTGTTGTCTGATTATGGTAGATGTCTAAGAGCCGACAGGCTTTGTTATACTATTAAGGCAACAAACAAACATATAGTTCTCTTGATGGTAAGTGACTACCCCAACTTGTTAATATCTATACTTAAGATATAAAACTGAGTTTGTGTGTTTGCTTGAACGCGCTAAGCTTAAGGAGTACTGGGGGCCTACCATCATCGGTTTAAGTAGAGCGTATTAGGACGTCTGAGGTTTGCCGTTTAATATTAACACATGCTCACGCCTGTATTCCCCGAAGGGGTAGGCAGAGGTGTTGTAATCACAACACCCACTTTTCACCGAAGATGATTAAGTGCAAACGTGACAGATGGTGAGTCCATCGCCGTCTCAGACACTTTACATACGTCATTGAATTACTTGCCAGTAATATGCAGGTTTCCTCATGATGTTTTCCTTCACCGTAAAGCACGTGGTGTAAAATCACTGTACATAAGTTTTTTTTTAGAAAAACTCATTGGTATTGGCCCCCTGGGATTTGAACTTGCGACTGCTCAAACCTCAAGGCCACCTCGGCTTAACGGGTTTAAAATTTGAACCATAAAATTACTGTACTAAAGTATATCATCACGCTAATACCAAAAAGTAACCTTTCCATGCAGACGGAGTCGCGTGCAGAACCAGACTCATAAAATGTTTTAGTTTATCTAACCTTCGGGAATTCCTTCTTAGGTCCGTCTTCCCAGTAGGAAGAGGATAGACACCTACTTCACACCCACAATGATTATGTGCTTGACTGATTATCGCCATACTGCTCGCGGTGAGCCGTTAAGTAGTGTACTGAAGTTTTCAGAAAAAAATATTGGTACAAATCTGCGAGATTGGAACTTACGTCACTTGCGATGTTAACTGAAAAACCACATTTCTGATGTGTTGTAAACACAGCCTTGTCCACCGAACAAAGTTATTCCTGAGATAGAGCCAAAATATGCTGCCCTACGCAGTACCAATTCAATCATGTGTTAAGTATCGAGTTCACTCCAGTACAGATTTTTATTCTATTTCGTTTCGTATTTTGTGCAAATTATCTAGGCCTTGTGCTTTGAGCAAAATCCCAGCGAAGGCTGATCCAATGAGTAAAAAAAAATATGTGCAGTGATTTCACACCACATGCAGGAGAACATCGTAGGAAACCTGCAAATGTATCTGTCATGTTGGCACTTAATCGTCATAGGTGAAAAGTGGTTGTTGTTATTACAACACCTCTGCCTACTCCTTCGGGGATACAGGCGTGAGCATATGTATGTATGTATGTATTCTTTCTGGGTATTTCACTTGTATTTAAATGTAAAAAATTGCAATACCTACTTATTCCTTGGGGATGAATATAAACTTTTTATGAAACACGAAGTAGCAAGTATATGCTATAATAATGTATTTTTTCAGTTTGTCAAAATAATGTACATTCATCCGAAGCAGGTAAACGCTATTAACCGCTTTAATACCACCTCCTTACCATAAAGCCGAGAAACAAAATGGTTAACAAGTGGTTATTAATGTTACGTCACGACTTACAATATCTCACCATCATCACATTAGATAAAATCTTCTGATGAAGTCTATTGTTCGAAATATGACTCGCGAACATTGCCGTACGTGGTTATATACTAAGCGGGTAATTATCATTTTAAATGTGAATCAATTTGACTAGTACTATAAAGACTCGATTCGATATTCGAGTACATTTTTGTTGTATAGTTTTTTGCAACAGAAAAAGAGCGATTGTTCTTCGTTTTTGCTTTTGAGGAGTGGCTGTCAATACAGTATTGAAAATATTAACTATTAAATGTATCTTCTTGTGTTTGATCTATATATATGTATAGTTCACTATTAGCTTAAATATCTATAGAATTGTAATGATTTTTCTAAGGGGATAAAATCGTTAAGGCTTCCTATCAAATATAACCACAATAGGTCTTGATATAAAAGTTGCTGTAGGTACTTACAATTCTTCAAAATGTTGTTTTATATCATTCGTGTTGAATAGTTAATATACTCGCACATTAATATATGCAGGTTAATCTGAAATGGACATTTAAAATATTGTTTTATATATATGAAGAGTAATTCTTTAAAATGGCATAAAGCATAGAGCCGTGGTGGCCTTGAGGTTTGAGCAGTCGCCTGCTACGCAAGCGACGCAAGTTCGAATCCCAGCGGGGCCTGTACCAATGAGTTTTTCTTAAAAACTTATGTACAGTGATTTCACACCACGTGTTTTACGGTGAAGGAAAACATCGTGAGTAAACCTGCATATGTCTGAGAAGTAAGTCAATGACGTATGTATAGTGCCTGAGACGGCGATGGACTCACCATCTGTCACGTTGGCACTTAATCATCTTCGGTGAAAAGTGGGTGTTGTGATTACAACACTTCTGCCTACCCCTTCGGGGAATACAGGCTTGAGCATATGTATGTATGTATGGCATAAAGTTTTCGCTTATTTCAATTCGAGTTATAACTTATAACCATTGGTAAGTCACTAGGTATTTATTCAGTCGATTATGCGTGCGAAGGTGGGTTTTAATTTACAGAATAACATAGTCGTGCGTTCCCTTGATAAAGTGCCGTGCACATTAGAGTACCTATGTGGATAACATGCTAGTACAATACAATTAATAAACTCTCTTTGTTAACTATTTAATTTATTTAATTGAATAACCATATGAGTCAGCAAGATATTTCAAACTAAATTGTTAATTTTATTTTATTTGAAACAAGAAATTCACAATCACAAACATTAATTGATACAGTAAAGAACGTATGGGATATTTTTAAGCAGGACGAAAAAATATGGAATAGACATATGTTTTAGCATGTTTTGTAAGTTAATTACTAAAGTATTACTAAGTAAGTATTTCTAAATAATAAGTACGGAAATGCATGTAGGAGGCCTTTGCCCAAGTTTTTTAACCAAAATAAATTAAATTAATTAAACGTAAAAAACCTCTGTAATAACTTTGGGAAATAATAAATGGCTTTCTTACTATTATTATGACAATTAATCCCTCAATATAACCTCAATACATGAATGAAATTCAAAATGTTAAAAGCAACAGTTGCATATGAATTCCGTCTAGTTATATGCAGTGCCGACACATATTTTTCGAATCAAACCTTCTATTAATTTATCATAAAACGGGAAATATTCTTTTATTTTTTGAGCGTTCTTGGATGTATCAACATATTTTTTTATTAAAAACCCTTGTACCAATCCAATGTAACCACACCCCAGTTCGGTTGGACTCGGGGTCGCGTTTGATCGAGTTATGCATTATTAATGAACGTCGACGTAATTACAGGCCTCGAGATTTATCGATTCACAACAGCTAATGTTTTGAATCGAGTCAGGTTTTGTGGCGATGTATCGAGTAGTATTCGGAGAACCATGTGTGAGGCTGAGATTGAGATGTCGATTTTAATTAAAGCAAATTTATAATACCATCGTAAAGTTCTTTGAGTGAATCTATACGGGCTTTTATCTTGGAATTTAATGGTATAATGTTGAATATATCTTTTTATGGAGAATTATATTTTCCATGGGGAATTTTGGTTTGGTAGGACATAATCTGCTAATGAATTTTACATTGGGATGGTTGGTTTGAATGCACCTATGTATATAATTAGTATATGTTAAATGAAGAATTTAATATTAAATATAGTAAGTAGATAATATAAAGAATGACATGTAGAATAGGATCTTAACTTTTTATATTGAATTATAACAGATAAGGCAGTGTGCGTTGTCTGTTGTAATAAAGTGTAGGAAATAATAGATATTACGTTGTTGTTTATTAATAAATAATTCTATACATATTAGGTACTTGTAGATAAATATAATAGCTCTAGTAGTGCCTCTCACGTTGCTGTGCCCTAACAGGGTTTATGTTAGATTTACTTGGGTTACTATTATAATTAAGATTAGTATGTATTGTACATGTAACTTACATAAATGCAATAAATAAATAAATATACAATATCTAAAATCGGAGCTCTTGGCTCAGTTACTATTGCGCATATCAACAATATTGAAGTTAAGCACAACGGGCCCAAGACAGTATTTGGCTGGAGATCCCTAATAGCCACGGTATGCCATCGGTCCCGGTTAAAATTCAATCTTCAATCTCCAATAGAAATTTTGTGTAATATTTGAAAATACCTGGGGGCCCACTATGATAGTTTAAGCAGTGCGCATTAAGAACTTCTGAACTTTGAACTTCAATTTTACATAACCAAAATGAAATGAGAAAGCTCATCATAGTTCGTCCCCTGTAGGCATAATTGGTATTTTTGTATTGGGCTTGAGAACCATTGACTGCTTTGTAAGCGTCTCGTAAGCTATAATAGCTAAATAAATTGCTGAAAAACGGATTTTTTCCAATCCGTAGGCTTATACAAAGTAACACTCTCTCGCGCTTGCGTTAATAGAAACATTACAAAATGCATGGAAATGACATAAATCGGTCACGTGTCACAAGTCATTTCTATAAATTTTGTATTATTTCTACTAACGAAGCGTATGGATAATGTTTTTTATTTAGAGGCCCTTATCCTGAGAAAGAGATAAACTTGTAGCTAGTTTGAAATAACGGGTAAAATCTTTTATTGTATATCTTCATGAGCAAAGCGTTTTTGAGTATTTCAATAATCTATACATCTATACTCTATACATCTATATCCATACAGATAAATAAAATTGAACTGTCCGTTTTTAATTCCACATTAACAGCTTTTCACTAAATGCATATGGAAGTCAGTACGGTACCTACCTACTCAAATAAAAATCTAATTTAATTTTTTTTATCTGTCTGTCTGTTTGTTCAGACTAATCTCCGAAACGGTTGGACAGATGTTTTCACTGGCATATAGCTCATGTAACAAAGAGAAACTTAGGTTACTTTTATTTAAAAAAATATTGAGGTTTTGTAGACCACCTAAATTAAGTAAATGCTGGTGAAACCGCGGGGCACAGCAAGGGACCTGATAAGTTTTAAGTACCTGCTGCTATATCGGCACAGTATCTTTAACACGTACGGTTACGGCGAAAAATGTAACACAAAATATTTGTCCAATACAGTCCGAATGTTGATAAAACCAATTTTATGAGGATATTTTCGCATTCTCAGTTAATTGGAAGTCGTTTTAAACGATCGTTTACAAACAAATTGTACGTGTTTCGAAGAATTTAAATTTGAATTTAAAAAGTAATTCGAAGGAATAAAGCCGTGGTGGCCTTGAGGTTTGAGCAGTCGCCTGCTACGCAAGCGACGCAAGTTCGAATCCCAGCGGGGCCTGTACCAATGAGTTTTCCTAAAAACTTATGTACAGTAATTTCACACCACGTGCTTTACGGTGAAGGAAAACATCGTGCATATTTCTGAGAAGTAATTCAATAACGTATGTAAAGTGTCTGAGACGGCGATGAACTCACCATCTGTCACGTTGGCACTTAATCATTTTCGGTGTAAAGTGGGTGTTGTGATTAAAACACCCATGTATGTGTATGTATATATGGAAGGAATAAAAAAAATCGGTCAAGTGCGAGTCGGACTCTCGCACGTGACGCACGTTTCGATATCTGTTATAAAAACAGCAAAAAAATATTGTTCATGTTTCCTTTCCTTTCTTTTATTATTTATTGAGTAATTGGTCATGTGCTACTATACAGCAAAGAAGGCTTGGTTTCTTGCTTCAAAATTAAATCCTTGTCTATCGTTTTTTCAACTACCCACAGTGTGTACGCTAAAGCGAGATCGCCGCCATCTTAAAAACGGGCAGTCTGCTATTAGACGCGCCTGAGACAAGTCGCGGATGTTAGTCATCCTTCGAAAATAAATATGTGCTTTATAAGCAGCACAAATAAGTGTTAATTTTGTTTGTATTATGTTGTTACTCGTGGATATTAATAACGTGTAGGTCTGTGTTGTTATTCGGACAATAAAGTAATGATTCTTCATCCAGCCTTGCTGAGCAGGGAACAAGTATTATAGGGGATACTAGCTGTGCCCGGCAAACGTTGTATTGCCATTTTTTTTTGGGGTGGACTACCCCTAACATTTAGGGGGATGAAAAATAGGTGTTGGCCGATTCTCAGACCTACCCGATCTGCACATAAAATTTCATACAAATCGGTCCAGCCGTTTCGGAGGAGTATGGCAACGAAAACTGTGACACGAGAATTTTATATATTAGATAAGGTCACCTACCTTATATCCCCTATAATACTTGTTACTGCCATATAAACCATAATTTTCTGATTGTATTTGCCATGCTTTTCTCAACAAAAGCAACCTTCCGAACCCGGTGGTAATATTTATAATCCTGTTTTATGTGATTTTTCTTTCATAAAAAACACAACACCCTCCTTTTTATAAGGCGTTAAAAACGTCATGCGCATTATTACATCGAGTCAGATTAACTTGTAATTTTAAAATTATCATAAACTGGTATAAAGTGTGCTGCAGTTAACAACAGACAGCTGTTTAGATAACGAGCTCCATTGGCTTTTAAGGTACAATCCCCCAAATTGGCAATTATCGGGAATACCAGGCTTGATCGCACACAGAAATCGCTGTTACAGTATACTAGCGTTAAGAATTTTATTATTTATCGAACAGTTTTTCACTAAATACATATATATGCTCACGCCTGTAATCCCGAAGGGGTAGGCAGAGGTGTTGTAATTACAACACCCACTTTTCACCGAACGTGATTTAGTGCCAACATGATAGATGGTGAGTCCATCGCCGTCTCGGACACTATACATGCATCTTTGAATTACTTCTCAGAAATACGCAGTTCTCCTTCAACGTAAAGCACGTGATGGGAAAACACTGTACATAAGTTATTTAGAAAAACTCATTTGTTCTGGCCCCGCCGAGATTCGAACTTGCGTCGCAGGCGACTGCTCAAACCTCAAGGCCACCACGACTCAGTGATAGAACTACATATAATTAAAGTATATTATACGGTACTTTTGAAAAGAGTAATTACTGAGTTTCTTGCCAGGTTCTTCTCAGTAACAGCAACCTTCCGAACCTGGCGGTAGCGTGTATAATCCTGTATTATTACGTCATTCTGACAATTTGGAAGTACTTTGTAAAAAGTCTAATCGAATAAAGATTATTTTGACTTCGACTATATAAATAAAGAAATTTTTTTTTTCTCTGTCCGCCTGCTTGTTTCGGCTAATCTCCGTAACGGGAGGATCGATTTTAATAGTACTTTCACTCAGTCTGTGTTGCAAAAGTCGCAAAGTGCATTTAACTCCTAAAGCTTACTTATAATACGAGGTGTCAAAGAGGCCGACGTCGTGTGATGTCCATTACCGCGGTAAAACCACTCATTAACTGTTAAAATTCCATTTGTTAGCCATTAACACTCACGAAACTCCCATAACATTGCTAAAGGTCTATAAATACACATTGTTTAATCGAAACCTGTTACCACCTACGTACAATTAAGTATTTAAATCGACGGTATTGACAGAGCCGTGAGGGCCGTGGGGTTTGAGTAGCCGCCTGCTACACAAACGACGCACGTTCGAGTCCCAGCGGGACCTGTACCAATGAGTTTTTCTAAAAACTCATGTGTAGTGATTTCACACCACATGCTTTACGATGAACGACATCATCATCAGGATTTTTATTTTCCTCTTTTTTGTGTGAAGAAGAAACAGAGCACAGCTCGGTCAACCAGATATTTATTATTTTAAGAGGAAAACTATTATTTTTGAAAAATTATCCCAAGCTACTATGTCATATCATCTGCTATCATAGCTATCTGCGTTCCCGTTAAAATTGGTCCAGAAGTTACAGAGAGTTAGCCTTAACATAGATATTGTGTGAATGGTCCTAAATATAAAGCTACTAACTTACTGACGCCAAAGAAAGAAAAATCTTTCAATCAATCTATCTAAAAACCCTTGGCATGCATTTGACTTACATTACAACGTATCGTAAACCAGGCGAATCATATCAGTATTTTTACATGACAATATAAGAGGATTGAGGGAACGATAAGATCGGCTTTCTAAAAGGGTTGTGTTATCGAATAATTGTGAGTTTTATTATGACGAGGGTTCACGGTGATTTGTGGTGCGTTGTGATTGTAGCGGATTAAGGGAACTTTTATTTTTCGATGTTTAGACGCGAAGACGGAATACTCAATGATAAGGACGTAGGATTTTACTGTGTATTTCTTTTATTTGGTAAACTAGCTAGGGCCCGCAGCTTCGCCCTCGTCGACATAATTTCATGGGTGCTAATTAATCATTTATTTATGTAACATTTAACATACAGAAATACAAAACAACCAAAATACATACATATGCTCATGCCTGTATTCACCGAAGGGGTACGCAGAGGTGTTGTGATCACAACACCCACTTTTCACCGAAGATGATTAAGTGCTAAAGTGACAGATGGTGAGTCCATCGCCGTCTCAGACACTTTACATACTTCATTGAAATACTTCTCAGATATATGCAGGTTTTCTCATGATGTTTTCCTTCACCGTAAAACACTGTACATAAGTTTTTTAGAAATACTCATTGGTACAGACCCCGCTGAGATTCGATCTTGCGTCGCTTGCGTAGCAGACTGCTCAAACCTCAAGGCCACCACGGCTTTCGTTTTCTCTGTTTTTTTTTCTCGACTTCCTTTTTTTTATGAGAAAAGTCTAGTTTTTTCCTTTGTGGGATAAAGTTTAGTTTTTTGGGAGAAAAGAAACCAAGCTCGGTGATCCAGGTTCTAGCTATCTTTTATGCTCTCCCACACTCGACTTTCAAAGCAACATGTGAACGCACACACATATAAAATAATAGATTATAAAACATTCAAAGGTATAATTAAAACACGATTTATGTAAATCGAAGACATTATTACGATCATAAATAAAAGTCGGGAAGCTATCAAATTATACGATATAAAGACATTAAAGGAGTTTTAGATGATATATATATTACTTTTTATTATTTTCAATGGCATTGTATAATTGAGTCATGAAAATCGAACGGGCTTAATAACAGTGCTGAGCGCTATAATGTGTCATTAGAATGGTTTATAGGTTGGTTTATTGCATGTATTTCGGTTATTGCTTTGTTTAATTCTACGTTTTGTATTGTGAAATAAAGTATAGGCGTTGACGCCTGACGAAGATGAAAAAAAATCGTTCTACAAATTCTCCCTTCCGGACAACGTTTACAAAATCACAACTTGAACTCTCCACTAATTACGACGGTCGCAACCAGAGGTTTAAAAAAAAATACAAAATTGTATTAATAAATTTAATTATCAATTTAATTAATGTGATGATGCGACTCTAATGTTCGAAGAATGAACAAGAAGTGGCTGCATTCCCACAGGGCCGCGGGGCACGTTGTACTGGCGATTGACGTCAATGCTGCATCAGCATCGGTTGTTTCCACGGGCGCGGAAAGTAGGTTCCACGAGGCGTGGCATCAGGAATTTTGTACTTTGTCCACATTTATAATAACTCGTAACGCCGCGATCCTCTTTATACACCGACGCGTAACACACTCACAATCACTGAATAAATATATATTTAGAATTATACTAAAAAGTAATTACAAGTAGAAAACTTGGCCCAAATCGGTGTCTCTCGGGATCCTGCCAAGAAAGCTAGCAGCATTGCCACGTTGAATAGCAATGCTGATTCTCTGAGCGAGAAAAGCCCCAGGCCGCTTGTCACGAGAAGCTTCTACCAGACGACGTGCAACTTTGAAAAGTTGATGAGCATCTGGACCCCAAGGCCCCAGAGTTTCAACCGCAAACGCCGAAAATATGTATGTGTATCCTTGACCAATGCAAGCGTATTTCCGGCGCTTGAGGCACTCCTGCTGAACAGCAGCAGTACCGGCCGCCAGTGTTACAATAGACACTCAAAACTCATCAAAACGGGGTGCAGTAATGAAGGAGAGTGAATATCTCTATTCAGTGTGTATAACTGGCTGTGTACTGCGGTTTAAGCCCCGGTGACTTCATTTCATAGGTGGCCCTAATATTTTTTTATTGCAAGTAGCCTAAGTTACTCCTTATAACATTAACTATCTGGCAATGAAAGTCCAGTTTAAGTCAGTCCAGCCGTTTCGGAGATTAGCTGGAACAAACAGACAGACAGGCAAAGAAAACTTTTGACATTGGTTTTCTATTTTAATACGTTTTATACTTTCACATGCATTTAGTGAAAAGCTGTAATTTTGGTATTACAAACAGACACTTTAATTTTATCTATCTATATAGATGTATAGATATAGATTGTTTTCTGTGACGAAAAATATGAAATGAAATACTATTATGTACCTAAATAAATTTCGCAGTGTATAACGTAAGTCCAGGGGCCTTCTTCTTATAGCCATGATAGTTCCACTCTTATTATGTGACTGATGTATATGACGTGTATAAGTCTGTCACTGTCACACAGAGGAACTATGATGGCAATAAGAGCTTATGGTAAGGCCCCAGCACGGTTGTTTTTGATGATACAATATGAAACGTCAAACCTTAATAAGCTCTAAGTACTTAATACTAACATAGTTGACCACCTGATTCTAATTACTTTGTTCATTACCAAGTTACATTACTAGTAATGAACAAAGAGTTAAATTTTCTTCTTCCTACATTACCCGGTTTTTTACGAAGAAATGGCTATTCATACCACGAGCTTTATGGTGAAGGAAAACAACATGAGGAAATCTGCATATTTTTGAAAAGTATACTGCCCGTATGTATAGTGCCTGACGCGGCGATAGACTCATCATCTGTCACGTTGGCACATAATCATCTCCGAAAAGTGGGTCTTGTTAATACAACACCTCTGCCTACCCCCTCGGAGAATACAAGCGTGGCCATATGTAATCTAATAATGATGAGAATAATTGAAAAACAATAACAAAAATATTTTTATCTAAACATCTAAAACCGTGTCTAACACATCCTCAAATCATTGGCATCCTAGCACCAATCATCGTTGGTGGTCATCTTATCTTCGATCATTGCCTGATTAATCACTACACAAGTGATGTGGTTAAGATCATCGCTATCTCAGGGGTGTGGAGTTGACGTGTCTTGGGTGGGCTTAATCAATTCTGTTATCTATATTGTTTGGTTCGGCTGATAACGTGTTAGATGCTTCCTGGGGGCCAACTATGATCGTTTAAGCAGCGCGTATTAAGAACTTCTTTACTTTGACGTTTAATTTAACCGTGTAAAAATGAAACTGAAAAACTCTGGGCTATTAAAAAGGTACAAATGTACGGGAATGACGTGACTGATTTTGACGCGCATGAGAATGTTACTTCCTCGGGTCCTACATACGTTTTTATACACTCTGCTTAGACCAACCTTTTGGTGGTTTAGTGTTGTTTGATTTATCGTTTGGGACAGTTTCTGTTTCTCTGATCGGCTGTTATTGTAGATAAGCTTTTGAATACAGTACCCGTATCACGGGTTTGCCACCGCTTTTGTAATCTATACTCGCTAGCGTCACTCGCAATATGTGTATGTGATATTTTAGTTCTGCACGTCACCGCTGGGAGTCGCTGTACAATTTCTCATACTAATATTCGACGCTAACGAGTATAGATTACGAAAACTGTGGCGAAAATAGCAATTACTGAGTTTCTTGCCAGGTTCTTCTCAGTAAAATCAACCTTCGAATCTGGCGGTAGCATGTACAATCCTGGTTATTCGTGTCGTTCTGACGATTTGACGTACCTCGTTAAAAATCTAATCGAATAAATATATTTTTGAGTTATACATACATACATATGCTCACGCCTGTATTCCCCGAAGGGGTGGGCAGAGGTGTTGTTATAACAACACACACTTTTCACCAAAGATGATTAAGTGCCAACGTGACAGATGATGAGTCCATCACCGTCTCAGACATTTTACATACGTCATTGAATTACTTCTCAGAAATGTGCAGGTTTCCTCACGATGTTTTCCTTCACCGCAAAGCACGTGGTGTGAAATCACTGTACATAAGTTTTTTAGAAAAACTCATTGGTACAGGCCCCGCTGGGATTCGAACTTGCGTCTGCTCAAACCCCGAGGCCACCACGGCTCACTTTTTTAGTTTTGAGTTTGAGTTCGAATCAATTTAGTTCCAAAAGCAAAGTGTCTATTACCAAGACAAGGGCTTTAGTGAATACACTTTCAAGTTGTCTGTCGGTTACGCCAAGTCCAAATACGTCAAGATACCTACGTAATTTAATTAAATACAAATTGTGCCCATTCTTAACTGCCGTCCCTAGTTTAATTTGGGTAGATAAGGGTTATAGATATAGTTACCTTGCATACTAACCTTTGGGGTATATTAGGACATTCGAAATTGAAACTAGAAAAGTATTATCAATATTACATACGCAAAATTTCGGGCTACTCACGTCACTTAAACAAAGTCCATTAAATTTTTTTTGTAATGTGAAATCACGTGAGGTCCGCTAGTAATTAATATTTAATAGTAATTTCCTATAAAATATCATTACGTAGCTACGTTTGAAACAGTTAAGGCTTTAGAATTTTTGTCGTCTCAGAAAAGACTATTATTAGATTATTTTGGCATAAAATCTGGTTGTTGGTTAATAATATAGATTATCTTGGTAATATGTCTTTACAAGAACCATTTGTTTCACAAATTATACTCATTTGATAACTGTTGTCTGACTGAACACAGGTTGGAGACTTTTTTAAATCTATACAGATAAATAAAATTTAACTGTCTATTTGGAATTACCAAATAAATATCTTCTCACTAAATGCATTTGAAAGTATATACGGTAATCAAATAAAAGAACATCTGTCTGATTGTTCTGGTCTCCTAAACAGCTGAACCGATTTTAACAACACTTTCAATGGTACATAGCAGATGTCATAAGGAGTAGGCTTACTTTTGTTAAAAAACTAATCATTAATGCTCCACGGGCCACCGATGAGATTAAGTCTACGCGGGTGAAACCGCGGGGAACAGCTAGTCATCATCTCCCTGGCCTTATTACATACATTGTTGAGGTCGGCACTTGATTCAACCCGATGTGGCTGATCACCTGATTTTTTTGGTGTCTGGTTTAACCAGTTGTCAGACTATTTTAGGCCTCCGACTGACCTGTAACGATTGCCAAAGATGATAAATTGGCAACCGGGACCGACGGCTTAACGTGCTCTCCGAGGCACGGAGGGAACTCGGGCGGTCACCCAGATTTTGTACCACGAGCTCCTCTCGCTCCTCCGCGGGGAACAGCTAGTATGAACATAAAAAGGAGTGTTGCAGAGTGTGTTCCAGAAAGCAGAAGATGCAGCAATTTTGATGCGTTTGAAGTGAATACATTCGGCTATCAAAATTTCTATAGTAACGATTGTAAGATCGTTACTCAACATAACCCCAAAAATCACTAAAATTTGCATTTAAACTGTAGAACAAAGGTCAAAGCCGGTCAGGTAGGCCATTCACATAAAATCACCGGATTAGGGACACTCGATAATGGCCCATTTTAATAGTAAAAGGTATATTAGTTCCTTCGTTTAGTACGCCTCGGATTACTGCGCACTAGTCCGCGTAAGTATAAAATACTGCTCCAAGTCCGTTTCATTTGCATTTTACGGGAAATAAAATTTTATAAGCTTCTTAATTTGCTCGTTAAGGTTTTATGAAAATAAGTTAGTTCGGTTTTTAAGTCAGTTAGCTTAATTGACTTATCAAAGTTACATGAGTTTTTAACTATTAAGAAGGTATTTAGAACGTAGAACTTTGCTGAGTGACCGTTACATAAATAACTTCACTAATATTATAGAGCGTAAAGTTTGTATGTGTATGGTAGGTTACTGATCTATAACTACATCTAGGTATACAGATAAATAAAGTAGAAGTGTCTGTTTGTGATTCCAAAAAAACTGCTTTTCACTAAATGCATATGAAAGTGTATACGGTACTGACTCAAAAAACCAAATTTTCAAAAAAAATCTCTGTCTGTCTGTCTGTTCGTTCCAACTATTCACCATAAGGACTGGACCGATTTTGAAGGGATTTCAGTGTCAGATATCTAATGTTACAAGGAATATAGACTACTTTTATTAAAAAAAATAATTTAGCATTTTAATAATTTAGGGTATATATAGTTGAAGAGTTTGTTTGCTTGAAGGTTAATCTCAGGAACTACTGGTCCGATTTGAATTATTTTATTCATATCATCATCATCCTCCTGCCCTTTTCCCATGTTATTTGTGGTCGGCGCAATGTGTTCTTCTCTTCCATTTCTCTCTATCAGCCGTCATCTGTATTCACTCCTATTTTAGCCATATCATCTTTCACACAATCCATCCATCGTTTCTTAGGTTTTCCTTTCCCCTAACCATCCACATTCATAAACAAAACTTTTTTGGCAACTTTATCCTCTTCCCTCCGCATAACATGTCCATACCACGACAAATGTTTAGCCCATTTGTCGAGGGAGGGTTTTGGCTATATATCATCACTCTAAGATCAAAAGCCACCCATAAACCACGAGGCAAAGCCTGATATGTGAATGGACTTCTGGAAAACATAGACAACCGGGGCTCTCCAACACAGTGCCTGAGCTCATCTCGAGAGCTATCTCCAAAAACCCATGTTGTGTCCGATATGGGTTATGAATACATAAAAAATATTAGCTTTCAAACAAAATAACGAGGTCAGTTTCCTTTTAAAGTTGAAGTGGCCTATCTAGTTGATACAAAATGATGTGTCCTGAATGTGACCTGTCACCTGGCTTTTCCCGTAGCAATTTCTTGCAAAAATTAAAAATCAACTGCACTAGAAGGATCAGGGATCTTACCATGACCTCTTATTACCATGATAGTTTTACTCTTATTATGAGACAGATATATTTGTCGTGTATACATCTGTCACTGTCACACAGCTGAACTATCATTGCAATAAGAGCTCATGGTCAGTGCCCAGGGCCTCTAGACTAAGTAACATTATCCTCAGGCTTCGCATAGCAACGATCTAAAATCGATGGGAATGACATATGTCAAGTGCTTGATTTATGTGATTCATTTTGTATGGCTTCTATTAGCGCAAGCGCGTGAGAATGTTACTTTACAAATCTTTATGTTATCTTCAAATCCTGTCGATTACCACTCTTAGCACATAACCTTACCTACCGTACCTAAAGTTGGGTAATAAGACGTTACATTCCCAACTATTCCCCTCCCCTTCCGATAAGGCTGCCGAATGGGGCTTTTGTGATAAAATTAATTGCATTTCCCCCATGCAGCTCTGTGATCGTCCATATTGAAATACCATGTCTCAAAGTATATTCATATTACGATTATGTTAATTGGAATCTATCTTTTCTGAAAACTATTTAACTTGTTACACTCTTAAATTGGATAAAAGTCGTGTTCGAAGAGTCATGGTAGCCGTGGGGTTTGAGCAGTCGCCTGCTACGCATGCGACGCAAGTTCAAAGCGGCCTGTGAGTCTGACCAATGATTATTTTCTAAAAACTGCTAAATGGTGCTTTATACATACATACATATGCTCACACCTGTATCCCATGGGGGTAGGCAGAGACCACCGTTTGCCACATGCTACGATCCTTACATACTTCTTTCGCTTCATCCACATTCATGCATCTCTTCATACACTTTCTTCGGTTACGAGTGCTCCGAATTTGACCTTTCTGAAAAATACTATTAATTTGGTCATAGTAGTTCTTCCTTGGACGCCCTCTACCGACACTTTCGGTCACATTCGCTCTATAAATGTCTTTCGTTAATCGCCTTTCACTCATATGCTCACGCTTTATGGTGATGGAAAACATCGAGAGGAAACTTGCATATGTCTAAGACGTAATTCAAAGACGTATGTATAGTGCCTGAGACGGCGATGGACTCACCCTCTGTCACGTTGGTACTTAACACAGTTGTTACAGCTCTGCTTACCCCTTCGGGGATGGCGTGAGCATAAACCTATTAAAATCGCAGGAAACCTTTTCCCCTAGTGTGTACAATCACGTCGCAAACTGACAACAATAGTATTTTCCTGAAAAGAATTCCTCTCGTTCGCGACGATAGTTTGTGATCTATTTGTTGCCAGTTAGTTGCATTATGACTTTGCACTGCTCACGGCATCAGACGGCTATCGGCAAATAATACACTTATTTATTGCTTTTGTTTTTAAACGACTTCAAAAGAAGAGATTTTCTTGTCGACTGTACTTATGCTATAATAATAATAAAAATTGGTCTGATCTCCAATGTTCCGTTTTTTTTAAAATATTCTATTTGTATTTATTTTATTCGTATTGATACTGTGTGAACGTGAAAGTTTGTATTAACCTATCGAGGTGACCGCCCGAGTTCCCTCCGTGCCACGGACAGCACGTTAAGCCGTCGGTCCCGGTTGCCAATTTAACATCTTTGGCAATCGATACATGTCACCAGCTAGGTAGCTAGTTTATTTTACTGTCTTCGCCATTTGGGGATAAGACAAGAGATATGCCAAAACACAAATTTTTCACGGAAGATGATAAAGTGCTAACGATGATAAGTAGAAAAAACTATAGTTCTGAAACGGTGATGGACAACATGTTTGAAATTCTTCTTGATCTTATTACGCAATTTTTCTTCACCAAATGCTTTTCTCACCCTTCACAAGCTCGTGATGCGTGTGACATCACGTCAAGCAAGTACCTATGTGAATAAATATTATTTCTATTTATTTTATTTTTTCTTTACTTAATTTTTATACTAGTATTTGAGACGATGGGATGGATTCATCATCTGTCACGTTGACACTATATCATCTTCAGTGAAAATTGCAACACCCCTGCCTACCCCTTCGGGGAGTACAGGCGTGAGCCTATGTATGTATGTTTAATTTGTCACATTGTATTTTTTTGGTCGGATTAGTAATAATTTTCTACATGAAAATATATTTTTGTATTCATATTTGTTCACGACAGTACGAAAACTCTACCAATTATGTTGAATTCTTATCGACTGCAAACCGTTATGTAATTAATTTCTTTTTAAATCGATGTTAACATAACGACTCATGTTAAAGTTAAAGCCGTATGCATTTAAGGGGCAGTTCCGCATTACATCTTAATAATTTACTGTATTATACACCATGTGGTGAGCGTCGCATTAAGACCCACTACCAAATTAACAATACAATATCTTTGATCCGTATTGCAAGTAATTAAAGACTATTTTTGTACTCCAAAGAATTGGTTATAAGTTTGTAAAATAGGAGAGTAACAGATGTCGTAATCGACCCTCTAAATCCTTGAAGGGCACTCGAAAATTGATTATGGTTTTGTATGAAGATGTGAGCCCTTAAGCGGATTTCTTTTTAATAGTTTTTCCTTTGCCAATGGACAGAGGGGCCGATGATTGGCCCGGGAAATTGAATTCGACAGCTCGCAATATTGCCCAGGAATTTTAGATCTAGAAACAATTTTCCTGGACAATATTTTCAGAAATTTGTTATATTTTATAGATTTCTTCGTTTTATATTGTAAACTAGCTGTGCCCTGCGGCTTCACCCGCGTAGACTTAATTTTATGGGTATTTTTTAAATTCAATGTAGCCTACATTTGTCCTTGTAATATTAGCTATATACCAGTGGACTGGGTTCGGAGTTTAGCCGGAACAAACAGACAGATATAGAAACATTTTAAAAATTAGTTTTTTTGTGTAGTACCGAGTATAATTTCTATTGCGCATATCATTCAATCAGCGAAGTTAAGCATCTAGACAGTAATTGGATGTGGATTGGGTGACCGCCCAAGTTCCCTCCGTGCCTCGGAGAGCACGTTAAGCCGTCGGTCCCGGTTGACAATTTATCATCTTTGGCAATCGTTACAGGTCAGTCGGAGGCCTAAAATAGTCTGACAACTGGTTTAACCCAGATCACAGATTTTCCTCGTTAAAGGGGTTGTGGAGGTCAGATGGCAGTCGTATCGTATAAAAATCAGGTGATCAGCCATATCGGGTTGAATCAAGTGCCGACCCCAACAATGTATGTGATAAGGCCAGAGAGATGATGATGATGCTTTTAGTCAAAAGTTGTAATTTTGGAATTACAAACAGACACTTTAATTTTATTTATACCTTTACTTTTTTATAACATTAAGGATTCCGCGGGAATCAATTTTAATCTAAATGGCACAGCTAATATAAATCCACAGAACACCGATGTCCTAATTATCGCCTTACATCCTCCACAACCAAATAATTGCACCACAAGTAGGCCGATCCACCAGCTCGACCGTTAACTAGACCAAGGAATATTGCAAAGATTGTAAAAAATAAACCGCATAACTTACCTAGATACTAACCGCAGTATAAACTGATTTAAATCGGTCAATTTTATTTATCCTCTGCCATAAAATTATGGTTCGTGGTCTATGTTTCTGCTGGGACTACATCCGCGATTATATTTTTTCGAATACATTAAGAACTCCACATAATCAATAATGAGCTCTATATTTCTATACTCACATTATAAAATATTATATATAGGAAATACTTGTTGATTTGTAAAGAAAAGGCTCCGAACATTATCGCTGACTACCATAGGCATGAGTCCCCGAAGGGGTAAGCAGAGGTGTTGTGACAACAATATCCACATTTCGCCGAATATGATTAAGTGCCAACGTGACAGAGGGCGCGTCCATCTATACATACGTCTTTGATAAGATCGAGTAATTACTTCTCAGACTTCTTCACGATATTTTTCTTCACCGTAAAGCACATGGTGTTAAATACTGCACATACATTTTAGAAAAACATTGGTACAGGCACCGCTGGGCTCGGCTCAACTAATAAACTGTACACTTCTATACTAACGTTATAAAGAATAAAGACGTGTTAGTTTGTACTGAATAGGCTCCAAACATGCAAAGTTTTAAACACTATTTCACCTCTTTAAGGGTGAAAACTCAAAGAACCCTTAGTGTATACTTACACCTCACCAAAAACACACCCTCCAAATTGCATGTCCCTAGGACCAGCGGCTTAGGGTGTGCGCTGATTGTTCGATGAGAGTCAGTCAATCAGGATTTTTTATTTTATACACTAAATTATACCCGCGATTTCGGCCGCTTGAAATAGTTACTTTGGTCTAACGCAAACTTTAACCGGCGATTGATCTTAGAGTCATATAATAATAATGATCTCCTACCGAATTCCGGTTACGGCGGCTAATCTCAACGGGGATTAGCTATGTGCGCAGGAGATATTATAGTGCACAAGTGTGCGCAAATACAGGTGCACTCTTTATTCCCTCACTCTCATAGTCCGATGGGAGGCAATCCGACACGACCGGAGAGAGATCAGGCCTAGGACCAACGGTGCAACGTGCTTTCCGAGGCACGGGGGTGGAAACACCGCCAACTTCCAAACTCCGGGCATTTTATTGTGAATTTCTTGACAGAAAAACACAATATAATTTTTTTAACCCGTCCCGGGAATCGAACCCGAGACCTCGTGATCGGCAAGCGAACGTACTAGCCACTAGACCAACGAAGCAGTTAGATATATATAACCTCGATAAATGCTATCTGTCACTGAAATATTTTTCAAAGCGGACCGGCAAACTAACAAACTCTTCAGTTTTACATATTAGTATAGATTTATATATATATATATATATATATATATATATCGGTTGTAACAGGGGAACCGGGAGAAATAGAGTGTTGCTTTCCTTAGGATCACTTATAAGCTTTTTAATAATTAGCTTGAGTCGGCAATGGACTCTCCATTTGTCACGCTTGAAACCTTCAGCAAAAAGTCCAGATTCCATTCTATTAACACCTAAATTTAATCATAATCTACCCTTCCTGGAAAATTAGCCCACACATCATCTCCCTGGCCTTATCCCATACATTGTTGTGGTCGGCACTTGATTCAACCCGATGTGGCTGATCACCTGATTTTTATACGAAGCGACTGCCATCTGACCTTCGCAACCCCTTTAACGAGGAAATCTGTGATCTGAGTTAAACCAGTTGTCAGACTATTTTAGGCCTCCGCGATGTAAAATTGGCAACCGGGACCGACGACTTAACGTGCTCTCCGAGGCATGGAGGGAGCTCGGGCGGTCACCCATCCAATTACTGGCTCGGGCTAGGGTTGCTTAACTTAGCTGATCGGATGGTATGCGCAATAGCAACTGTGCCACGAGCTCCTCTTTAGTACTCCACAATAAATTATCCCACACATATTTGACGGCAATTTCATTGTACAGCTTATTAGAACATTATTTTGTTATAGTCGAGAAAATAGCTGACGTTTGAAACTCGAACACTAATTATCCCTTCAAAACTTACCAGTGATTGGTTCTAGCACCAGTTTCGATATTTTTTCTTTGGAACCTTATTCTCAAAACATTTCAGCTCATTTTTCCAAAGCTTAGCTGCATCCAGATTATTTGGCACCGAACATATTGATGATGTCTTATGAAGCTTTCTATAGATGGAAGAAGGTTCACATTCGCTTGTCGTAACTTCTTAAGAAGCACGGTAACCATGTCTGTTTATAAACCAGTCCAAATACGCTATGTTTATTTTAACCCTATTTTTAACTATCGTTTGATGTGACACGATTTATTGTTTATTTTATCTTTGTATTTAAAATATTGTTAATTTTAGTATTTCTGTTATTTTCAGGACTAAAATAGATATTTGAGATGTGTAATATGTTAATGTTCCAATAGGTTAATGTTTGAAATTTCAGAAAATGTTTTGTGATTGTTTGCATCCAAATTTCTAAGTAAGAAAATCTTGGACTTCACAAACATTTTTAGAGTGATATTTGTACAATAACTTAGCTTAACTTTATAGCAATCACGTGTTTATGCGTTCATTGCAACAACTTGAAGGTCATAGGAGTATTACGGGTATAGGCTTCGGGGTATGAGCTGGCGCCTGCTACGCATGCGACGCAAGTTGGAATCCCAGCGGGGCCTATACCAATGAGTTTTTCTTAAAACTTTTATGCTGTGTGTTCACACCACGTGCTTTTCACATGACCATCGTGAGGAAACCTGCATATGTCTGAGAAAAAATTCAAAGGCGTCCGCCATCCCAGAAGGGTCCCCAAAGGGGTAAGTAGAGGTGTTGTAACAACAACACCCACCGCCCCGCTGGCATTCGAACTTGCGTTGCTTGCGTAGCAGGCGACTGCTCTAACCTCGGGGCCACCACGGCCATATTTAGAAGAAATATGCGTTCAAACAGACAAAATATTTTGTTATGGAAACGGCGACATCAGTTCAGGTATGACATGCAAGGGAAAAGTGTAGTCAATCAACAAACCATATTTCGACCGAATATTTAGAATGCCAACGTGACAGTTAGTTAAGCCACCGCCTCAGGCTATTTATATTTGGATGCAGATAAGCAATAATGTGTCAACCCGCATAAACTTGGTTTTGAGAAAATGGCGTCTTAAGATGATTGTATGCGTGATTTAAGATTTGTTTTATGACATAAATCCATTTTTTACGTACTTTTATGTTTCAGATGACTTGAAACACTTTTTTAGAATGTTAAATACGTGATGCATTATCAAAATATATCAAAACCTTTGAATTTGACTTTTTGTGGGTTGACACATTATTGCTTATCAGCATCCATTTATAAGTACATATTTAAATTTCTTATTATATTACACCTTTCCAAAGAGGTTGCACGTCGTCTGGTAGAAGCTTCTCGTGACAAGCGGGCTGGGGCTTTTCTCGCTCAGAGAATCAGCATTGCTATTCAACGTGGCAATGCTGCCAGCCTTCTTGGCACGATCCCGAGATACACTGATTTGGGACAAGATTTTGCTTAAAATTACTTTTAATTCTTATATATATAATAATAATAATAATAAAACGTTTATTGATTTCAATAAGCAGCAACAAAACAAATAAAACTCATACAAAAAATATATACAAAAAAGAATACACAAAAGAAATAAGAAGTGTTTTTATGGTGCAAAGTGGTTCGCACCAGTACATCGGGTGTTGCCGCACATTGTCATCAAAGGGCCACAACTCAACTATACCCGCAGACCTAACTGGAGTCCAGTTCAATCTATATACTATTTTAGATACAACAGAAACATAGGACACTATAGGTTTTCAATTCCTTTGTCGGTCAAACGAGGCTGTAGAATAAGGGTGGTATACAAACGGCTCTAACAGAAGGATCCTAGAATAACACTCGGCCAGTAAGCCAGGGTAAAGGTCGAAGGTCACTTTAATACCTGAGTGAAATATACGTGACACAATTACCAGCGGAACTGCAGTACTACAAAATCGTTTCGAATCACAGATTCGACCCAGTTTTGACCCGCGTAGAGTTAATCCGGGTGACCCGCGGAACCCTTATGTTTTTTTTTTATTAATTATAGTGTAAGTTACTCCTTGTAAGCCATCGGCCAGTGAAAGTCTCGGTAAAATCGGCCCAGCCATATCGGTGATTAACTGGAACAGATAGACAGACAGACGGACTGTCAAACAGACAGAAAAAAAATTAAAATTGATTTTTCTATTTCAGTACCGTGTATGCATTTAGTCAAAAGGTGTAATTTTGGAATTATAAACAGACATTTCAATTTTATTTATCTGTATAGATATAGATATTTTCTTTATTTATCACCTATAAAACACGGTGAAGGAAAACATCGTAAGGAAACCTGCATATTTCTGAGAAGAATGCCTTATGTAAAGTGTCTGAGACGGCGATGGACTCATCATCTGTCACGTTGGCACTTAATCACCTTCGGTGAAAAGTGGGTGTTGTGATTACAGCACCTCTGCCTACCATTTCGGGGAATACAGGCGTGAGCATATGTATGTTATCACCTATAAACACATACGTAAAACATGTGTTTTCTAAAAGCAATGCATCAAATGATATCTAATTATTTGAAACGAGGAAATTGAATTCCGTTTCGACCATAAAATACACCCCGTATATTTTCAATAAAGGTGTTCTCTATAATTCCCGGCGTCCCTGGTAATTCGTCCGAGTGACGTCCGCTTAATCCATTGTGATTTTCTTAATGTGAAGTTAATTAAGTTTCATTAATTAACTCTCGGGACCGGATGAAGATTCCACTCGAGATTAATAGAATTTTGTGGGGATTTGACAGAAAAGTTACTTTCGCTAAAATATTTCCCTTAAAACAATTAATTGACGCTTAATAGATACGTCGACGTATGATATGGACATTTTGAAAGTATTCGTATATTATAATTTACATAACACGTGTAGGTATGTGATCAAGTCAAAATATACTTTAAATCAGTGGGGAAGGGTTGATTATATTTCAATTATTTTAATATATTCGTGTTATATAGTATATAATGCGTTAATGGTGAATTTAATATTGTTTTGATTATCTACACCACTATTATAAAGAAGAGATTTGTATTTTTGTGTGTATGTTTGTAATGAATAAATTCAAAAACTATTGTGCCGATTTCAAAAATTCTTTCAACATTGGAAAGCTACATCATTAGCGAATAACATAGGCTTTATTTTATCGCCGTACTTTCATGCAAACGGGAATTACGCGGGTGAAACCGCGTGGCGGCTGCTAGTCATAAATTAACTGATTTAATACACAATTTTTAATGATTGAGAGATGTACAAAATCGATTCCGCGACCTGCAGACTATGTAACATTACCCTCGCGCTTCGCTTATAGAAGCGATAAAATGGGAAGGACATTATGTCACGGACTAGTTTCAAAATCAATTAATATGTTCATTGGGCGAGTCTCAAAACTTCCTTCACTTGCACCAAACGTAATATTTTGATATACGAAGCCACAGTATATCTGAACGATAGTAGAGCAAGCGTGCACACAACATTTTATACGCCGTCTGGTGCGATATACGGCGACAGCTCACTGATATCCAGTAGTCTAGCTTTATGAATCATACGTTACATTATACTATGGTACACGAGAATTTTACGAGAGAGGAAAAGGAGGAGCTCGTGGCATAGTTGCTATTGCACATGTCATTCGAAGTTAAGCAACCTCTAGCCAGTAATTGGATGGGTGACCGCCCGAGTTCCCTCCGTGCCTCAAAGAGCACGTTAAGCCGTCGCGTCGGTTGGCAATTTATTTTCTTATATATTTATATCCAATCCGGCTCCAACGATTTTCATGAAATGTTGCATGTAGGGGGTTTCAGGGGCTAAAAATAAATCTAGCTAAGTTTCATTTATGTGGCATCTGTCAAGTTATGCTCACGCCTGTTTTACCGGGGTTAGGCAGAGGTGTACTTATAGTACATCAATATTTCGCCAGAACTATTGTTATTGTCCAACACTATAGTCGCGACGCGCCTATTGCCGAACTGGGCACTAATCTTGACTCCGGGCAAATATTGGGAAATTACAGGTGGAAAATTCAATCAAAATTCAAAATATATTTATTTGATTAGACTTTTAACAAAGTACTTTCAAAGATAATTACACAGTATTATACATGCTGCCGTCAGGCTCGGAAGATTGCTTTTACTGAGAAGACCCCAGGATCTCGTGTTCCGCAGTCGAATTTGAATATATTCCAACCAAATTCTACGTCCAGAAACAGTATACCTATTGTGATTACCTACAAGAGCTGCAGGGATTCGTAACAATGCATGTCAAAGTACAACAGTTCCGGACGTAGCGGGCCTTGCCGTATCGCATTATATTGTCTATTGTGTGCTATCACTTGTCCCTACTCATGTGAGTTTTTGTCGCAAACTGACAATTTACCTAGACTCGACGTAACGCGACTCGGCGTGGATCGACGACAAGCAAATAATTCTACAATATATTATAAATATATATAATTTTATACCAGTAACTAATAAGTCTCTCTGGATCGTGCCAAGAAGGCACAAAGGCATTCTACAAAGCATTGTTTGTACCGAAACTGCACCAAATACGGACTCAATCATTTTTATCATGTGCATGCTTGAATCAGTATCACAAACAGACAACCTTTTTTTTATCGTGGACAAACCACGCCTGCTGCGGGGCCAGAGGAAAGGTTAGCTAAACTCCACGCAGCAACTAAGCTCCACGGTGTTCCTCATGGTCGCTGAGTGAATGTTATGTCTTCACTCATGCTTCAGCGTGACCCTCCTCCCTAGTGACGGGCTTCTCGAGCCCGAGACACATGCAGGTTTCCTCACGATGATTTCCTTCACAGTAAAGCACGTGGTGCTAAATCACTGCACATTAGTTTTAGAAAACTAATTGGTACAGGCTCCGCTGAGATTCGAACTTGCTTCGCTTGCGTAGCAGGCGACCGCTCAAACCCCAAGGCCACAATGACTCTTTATGACATTCTAACTTATTATAGTGTAAAAGTAATTCCCCAGGATCTACAGTAAGGTTTTGATAAATCGATGATGTTCTAAGACAACAGATACCTTATTTGTGTAGAAAATTGTGTGTCGTCTTTAAATAGTAAGTCGCTTAAGAAGAAAAAAAAGGAATAAATACATTGATTTCCTCCCACAACCCATTTAAAATACAGCTTCTTCAGTTGTCTGTCCGCTTAGATCTTCTAAACTACGAATTTTAATTCAGGTTGCATCTTTTTTTGATTAGACTCTTAACAAAGTGTCAGAACGAAAAGATTACACATGCTACCGCCAGGTTCGGAAGGTTGCCTTGGTTTTACTGAGAAGAACCTGGCAAGAAAGTCAGTAATTACTGTTTTAAAAAAAAGTTATTTTGAGTAATACAATATAAATCATAAAAAAAAAATATAAGCCCATGGACACAGTTCCAGTGCACAAAAGTCGATATAAAAAAATATACAAACTAAAAGTTAATTACGTATATTAGTGTAGCTTGACATGACCAGCCTCCACAAGCAGCACCTGTTCACAAGTATGACGAGAATGCCAGCCATTGACCTCCTCAACCATTTCGGAGGAAAGCTTATAATGTACATATATAATACAAGCATATACATTAGTATCTACATTGCATCCGTGCGATGCCGGGACGGGTCGCTAGTCTACATGTACATTACTACTATCATAAAGAGGAAAGATTTGTATTTTTGTGTGTATGTTTGTAATGAATAAAATCAAAACTACTGAGCCGATTTCAAAAATTCTTTCACCATTGGAAAGCTACATCATCAGCGAGTAACATAAGCTTTATTATATCCCCCTACTCCTACAGGAACGGGAACTACGCAGGTGCAACCACGTGACGTCCGCTAGTAACGTATAAATATGAAATTATTTTTCTGCACACGAAGCGAAATGGTAGTCGTATTTTTGTAATATCCACATCACTGTTTTTCCGTATTGATGTTACTATGGGTCATCCATTAGTCGAATATTGCCATAAATGGAGGAAGCGTGTACCTAGTTACTTGTTAATTACTATATTTATGAGAAGGAATATAAATGTTTATATAATAACCAGCTGTGTCCTGCGTATTCACTCGCGTAGGCTTATAATCATGTGCGGCTTTTAACACGGAAATCTAATTTCAAAAAAGTACTAATTTGCTCCTTGTTACATTAACTATGAGCCTGTGAACAACGTACTGAAGCAGACAAACAGACAGGCAGGTAATATTTAAAGAAATGCGTTATCTGTGATATAAATAACAATATATTTCTGCGACTTAACCCCGTGGCATATTTAAAAGCGTCAACCCTGAACGAGTATCTTAATATATATAACTCAAATGTGACTGACTGACATACTGAGCTATCAACGCACAGCCCAAACCACTGAACGGATCGGGCTGAAATTTGGCATGCAGGTAGATGTTATGACGTAGGCATCCGCCAAGAAAGGATTTTGATTAATTCTACCCCCAAGGGGACAAAATAGGGGATGAAACTTTGTTGATTTTAAACCGATATATTATATGAAACTAAATCTACGCGGGTGAAACAAGAAATTATAAATAATTGTGTAACAAATTTATAAAAGGAGAAGTTGTTTCGTAGATAAACTCCTACTTATAAACTTTTAAATCAAATTTAAATCAAGCCTTTTTTCTCATCAAAACTATTTCAGTTTTCAGTTAATCTTCTAATATATAAAATTTCCATGTCACAATGTTAGTTACCGTACTCCTCCGAAACGGCTGGACCTATTTGTTTGAAATTTTGTGTGCAGATCGGGTAGGTCTGAGTATCGGCCAACATCATACCCCTAAATGATAAGGGTGACCACCCCAAAAAAATATATATGGCAATACAACGTTTGCCGGGAACAGCTAGTAATTTATAAATAATGGGTATCGAAAGCTGCAAAATTTCGTTCAATATCGTCCATATTAGCAGACTGAATTCCATTATTAATGCAACTGACATTTCAAGTCTAGAATCAGGTTGTAAGGTCGGTAATTCCGGAAATATCAGGCCAGCCATCTACCCGTTTCCGAACTTAGTGCCGGAAATAAGCGGAACAAATCCAACCGTCATTTTATTCAGGAACACATGCAGTTTGGAATTCGTCCCGTCGAACACGCTTTTATTGTTTGAAGTTGTTGCAGTTTTGAAATTCGCAGATATACAAATACCAATCTATTCCCATTTCTGCGAACTAAAATAGCATGCCGATACGTTAACAAAAAGTCGTTCAAAAACTAACCGAAATATCGCGCTCTAAAAAGTATGAAACAAGAAAATATTTGCATTTGAATTGATTTTGGCAAACTACAAAGTTGGTAAGATTTTTTTTCTCAGCAATCGCTTGACTTTGGTTAGAATAGCTGTACTCAAGCTCGTCGCCATTAAATAAATAAAAGATAAAAAAAACGATCTTGGTAGAATCAGTTAACTGGGAACGCAGTTCCAGTTACATAGAGGTCCCAGTCGTCTGTAGCCTTATAAAATCATAATCAAATAATACATAGGGACTTACGAATATTGTTTCGTTTAAAAAGTCATTTAAAAATGAACTTTAATTCTTAGAATTAAGCACTGAATGTTCAGGCATAGACAAATAGTTCTAAAAAGGGTAAAGTAAAATACGAACACGAGGCGGGATTCGAACCCACGACCTCTGCAAAACCTACCTCATGCATCGAATTTTTCCTTCCCTTGTCTTTGCGGTATATCAATATATTTACCCTTTTTAAGAATTTAGAATTTAAACATATATGTCATGAATAAAAACTAATAAATAGTTCGTTGTTTAAACGTCACGCGCAACGTAAAATAGAAATGAGGTATTCGTCACGCGCGGCGTTATGTGAGAATATTAGATAGACTACCTCAATTGTGAACTTTGGGAATTTTGGTTGTGTGAATATGAAAATTTATTACATTGTTAAAATTACAATCAATTTCTGAACTTGGTATAAATATTCATCATCATTTATTTAAGAGTCTATTGTCCGCTAACACGTCCTTATACGACATGACGCTGACTATTTCCATCAGCTGTTGTATATAACTAATCCTTGGTCTCCCTCTTCTTCGCTTTCCTTCTATCTTCCCTTATATGATGTTTTTGATGAAAGCGTCATATCGTAATAGGTAACCAATCATCTTGCCCCTCCTGTTTTTGTATTGTCCGGATTATCATTATTTCTTCTTCTACTCTTTCTAATACTTCGTTGTTTGTGACCATCTCTGTCCAACTTATACCCTCCATCCTTCTCCAGCAGCATTTTTCAATTGCCTGCAGCCTTTCCCTATCTCTTTGCGTGAGTATCCACGTCTCACATGCATAAAGGGCAATGGTATAAATAATAGGATACAGAAATGTTTACCCACCGGGCTAGTGTCTAAGAACTTTAAAGAGTCACCCTGGCCTTACACTCTTAGGATCGGCATTTGTTTCAACCCGATGTGATTTCTCCCTGATTTTTATACGAAGCAACTGCCATCTGACCTTCCTCACCTCTATTATGAGGAAAATTATTAATTTGAGTTAAACCAGTTGTCAGATTTTCTTAGGACTGACATGTACGTATGCCAAAGATGTAAATAAAATCTCCATCTTCCCTTAGGTTCAAAGTTTTCGTAGTTTCTATTGACATTAGTGTATGAGTTTAACCACTTCCCAGATTGTTCCGCGAATAGTTTGAACCCGTAACCACACGCGGCTTGCAAAGTGTACCGACGGCGCGCGCGGCCCTTATTGTTCGTATATTACATGAATAGCTTATGAGATTTACCGTGAAATTATAACTATTGTGTCGTTTTCTCATTTTCTATCTTGCTTCGTTCAGTTATGAGTATACTTATTATAATACAAATAATGTCATGTGAACAAAACTCCGTACTATGGCCTTCGAGTAGGTACTTGGGATCGAAATGAAATACGATGTACCACAGAGGAAAATCAGTGACGTTTTATATATAAGCTCCATTGAGACTCTCGATAGCGAGATTTAAATAATAATGTCAACAGTGACAGCTCCATCTATCGATATAACATAGAACTAAAATATCATACATTGTTGTTAATATATTCGGCTTATACATGCATCGCCCACCAAAGGACAAATCGAACCTTTGTCCTTTTAATACATCGCCCACCATGACAGAATTTTACAAACATTAATAACATTTTAAAACAAAACAAAATGCATTTAAACTTCAACATACAACATAAACACTATAATTAATTGGAAAGTGAGAAAGATTTTTATCACACAGACGCGAAACGATACAAAATAAACATAAAGAATATATATCTATACATACATAATTGTGAGCTAAAATTAAAAACAGTCTGTTTTTTTATAAATTACTAGTGGACGTCACGCGGTTTCACCCGCGTTGATCCATTTCCCGTGGAAGTACCGGAATAAAATATAGCCCATATTTCTTGCCGGGTTCTTCTCAACAAAAGCTACATTCCGAACCCGGTGGTAACATTTATAATCATGTATAATGTATTTTGTGTCCTTCTGTCGATTTGAAAGTACTTTGTAAGAAGTCTAATCAAATAAAGATATTTTTGATTTTGATAACGTAGCTATCTATTGCCGAAAGAATTTTTCAAATCCGTCCAGTACTTTATTATTATAGATATTATTATTAAGTACCGTTTACTTTCAAATGCATTTGGTGAATTGCTGTTGACGGGAATTACAAACAAACACTTACATTTTATTTATCTGTAAGTATTTATAGAAACAAACTATTCAAATTTGTTTTATTCTCGATAAAAAATGTAACTTAAACCATTCGCCACGGCGCACGACACTATTAACTCAAAAACTTTGTAAGGTTTCCGTTATCGATACTCAATTCGATTATTAGTATCGAGTTGCGGCGAGTTAACGAGGAAAATAATATTCGACACTGGCCGCAGGTATTGCGTGACCAGAATTAGAAAAAATATTATCTGTAATGTATACTGAGTGTACTTTTTGTGGTCCAAGTTATAAGAGACATGATGAAGTAATATAATATAACAATAAATCAATAAAATAAAAAATGCTCACGCCATCCGAGAAGCGTCCCCGAAGGGGTAAGCAGAGGGGTAGCATCAAACTCGGCGTCCAACGCCAACTTCAAACGTAAGTAATTTATTTGACATAATTTTATTTTTCTCTTTTTGAAGGCGGTTTTATTTTTTTGTAATAATATATGTAATGCAAAAACATGACTTGACGTAAATGATTACGAAGTAGCTATTACCTTCGCAACCCCTTTAACGAGGAAAATCTGTGATCTGGGTTAAATCAGTTGTCAGACTATTTTAGTCCTCCGACTGACCTGTAACGATTGCCAAAGATGATAAATTGTCAACCGGGACCGACGGCTTAACGTGCTCTCCGAGGCACGGAGGGAACTCGGGCGGTCACCCATCCAATTACTGGCTAGGCTTAGGGTTGCTTAACTTCGCTGATCGAATAATATGCGCAATAGCAACTGTGCCACGAGCTCCTCATAGAATCATAGAATAACTAACATAACTAAAAACCTTAAAAAATATAATCTTATAACTAAAATATATTATTAAAAGGAGTCCCTATAGGCAAGGTTCCGAAAATACTGGCAGCGTTCCCCCTTTGTGTGGCAAGACTAATTCTTTGTCGGAGGTAGCTGCCAGCTCTTCGGTCTCCTGTGAAGTCGACTAACTTTAGTTATTTCTTTAAAAACCTAATGGCGCTAGGACCGCACGATATTAATTATATGTATATCTGCAGGTAATTTCCATCCAAACAGTAAATAAATAGGTCCATTCAGTGTATACGCACCGCTTATGAATTGTACCAAGTACTTGTAACTTTTTGTATGAGTTCAGTTTTGACACGGTATCGGGTGTTTGATGAGTTCCACTAACCAATTCCATGCGGAAACGTTCCCTATATTTTTTGTCATATAACTGACAATTCCATTAGTTTTCTTATTGACGTATTATATAACTAGTTACACCACGCGGCTAAACCTGCGTTACCAATTATACAGCTAACTTATCGATATTCATATTCATATAAGTTATTGCAATTACTTGGTCATATTCATACAACATAAACTTAATTATAATTGTTACATTTATGTGTAATTATCATAAACCGTGTTAGGGCGCAGCATTGTGAGAGGCACTACTTATATTATAATATATTTTCTAGTATTTGTTTCTAACATCTACCTTATACCATACTATATATCTATCAATAAGAAATATTAATTAATTAAACATACGTCACTTATTGCTTTCTTAATATTATAAATGTAGCACACCTTATTATGATAATAGTTTTGGTACGACATTAAACATCATCGACATCCTCTTTATTATAAAATAGTCCAAAGTATCGCTCTTGTAAGGCAAAAAACGGCCAGTATTACTAATAAAGTAAATCAATATTTTTCTACCAAAATTAATTTTATTCTAAAAACTAGCTGTGTTCCGCGGTTTCACCCGCGCAGACCCGAGGGACCTTAATGGTTTTTTTTAAACAAAAGTAGCCAAGTTACTTCTTATAACATTAACTGGTTCATTCGTTTCGGAGATTAGCCGTAACAAACAGACCGACAGAATGAGAAAAAAAATCAAAATTGTTTTTTTTGTCATTTCAGTACCTTATACACTTTCACATGTATTTAGTGAAAAGCAAAAGAAAAGTTATATAGGAATTACAAACAGACACTTATATTTTATTTATCTGTATAGATTTTGACAATTTTTCTGATAAAACGTGCGATTTACATTATAATAATGCACAAGTACGTAATGAGATAAAATACGATTTTGAAATTGGTGAAATAAGAGCCTCTTTACGAGCAAATATTCTATACAGGTAAATAAAATTTATCGACTTCGAAGCAAGCAGGGGCGGCGGCAGTGTGTGCAGAAAACCTCAAGCGGCGGAAATATGCAGATATCAGTCATAATTGTATATTTCTGCCGTTTGGGGTTGAGACTTTGGGGGCCATGGGGGCCAAATGCGAAAGTCCTTTTTAAGGATCTTTCAAAACGCCTGGTTGACGTCTCTGGTGACCTTCGAGCTGGTTCTTACCTCGGTCAGAGGATTAGCTTAGCGATCCAGCGAGGTAACGCAGCCAGCTTACTGGGCACCATTCCCGCAGACACTAATTTAAATTCCGTGTTTCATTTATTATTTTTATTATATTTTTATTTTTCATTGTATCAGCATGCATGTGTAAAAATAATAATAAAATTTAAGTGTCTGTTTGTAATTCCAAAATTACGCCTTTTGACTAAATACATATGAAAGTATACACGGAACTCACATAGAATAACCAAGTTAAAAAAAAATCTCTGTCTGTCTGTCCATTTTTCCCGGCTGGATCGATTTGAATGGGACTTTTACTGGCGAATAGCTATAATGTTACATTCTGAAAAATAATAGGGTTCTGCGTGCCACCCATAAAATTATGTCTACGCGAGTGAGCCCACGGGGCACAGCTAGTGTGTTATAAACCTTTATCTACATTTTAAACGAAACAGAGTAACAATGGAGCAATTTCAAGAGTGAAAAGTATTCCACGGTTTAACTCTTGAAACATTTTAAACAAACAAAGCGCAGGTACAAATCGAACCAAACGATCAACATAAATTACAAGGCTCCTTTCAATCAAGCCTCTGAAAGTTCCAAAAGGTCTGTAACCTGCAACCACACAAAACCAATTCGGGGTTTTAAAGCTAGGGTTAAAAGATTAAAACCCCGTTTAAGCCGGTTAAAACCGGTTCGAACCGGCGCTAAATCAATGAGACGGGGTAACAATGCACGCTGTGACCGCACCGCTACCGTGGCAATGGCCGTTTATTGGAAAAGTTCTACATTACCGTTTTGGTACAAGGGATGAGATTTTACTAAGAACCGAATGGTACTTAGTAAAATTATAATCCCAAATATTGAAAAACTTGGAGCCGTGTGATGACGCAATGCAAGACAGAGAAAAAAATAAAAAAATGTGTTTTAATGTCAGTACCTTATATACTTTCATATGCAAGTAGCTTCAACTTTATTTATCTGTATGTATAGACTGAATAGATAGCGTCAAAAAAAACTGAAAAAGTTAAGGTGTTTTTTTATTTTATTTTGTACTAACAGCTGGATGCTTTTTGAGAAAAATGTGCTTCAAAAAAGTCTCGACTCTCTTTGGGAAAATATCGCATAAGTGTTGCGTAAAGTCGCTATCCGCGCCTCTTATGGTATGTACCACTTGATGGATATGCAAGGAATGCACCAGGATGAGGGTAGTTCCAACACTTATTATTTGACCGCTAGGGACCGATACCCTCGTGGGATTGACTATTTTTATTGGTAGGATTCCTGAGTAAGTTTCCAACCACTAGTTGACGTAGGGATACTAAATTAAACGTAATTAATTTGCAAATGAGTAAAATTTACAAGGACGTAAGGTTTCACTATCATTTTTCACATATTTATAAGGAAGAACTTACCATTTAGATTATTTTCTTAGAGGGATAAGTTTCTTAAGCATATGAGTGATTTCTTCAAAGTTGCAACTGAATTCTGTTCAAAAGAGAAAAAAGCTTCGTCTGTGTGGTGGTAGGTGGTTTTAGAAACTATTAATCCCATTATTCCTGTAAGGGGCGGAGTTTCAGAACTTTTTAATGGTATATATATATATATATATATATATATATATCACCTGACCGAGAACACATAAACCCCTTAATTTCCAGATTCTATGATCAGCAATTTAAGCTGTGTAAAAAAATGCTCCTGCCATCCCATAAGGGTTATCTAAGGGCCTTAACCATAAGGGCACATAACTTTTCTGAAAAACTCATTGGTACAGGCCCCGCTGGTATGCGAACTTGCGTTGCTTGCGTAGCAGGCGACTGCTCAAACCCCACGGCCACCACGGCTCTTAGCTAAGCTGAGTATTACCTACTATATAAGTTAGTCAATCAGACAGTCAGTACTTTTAATTTTATTTGTATAGTCATTGATAGTCTGAATTTGGTACGAGGCGTTATCGCGAAATAGTGTCCGCTTGAATAGAACCTCAACATCAATTCGGTTGTACCGTCAATGCCTTATAAGTCCGCAAAAAAAGAGTACTTTAACAAAAGTAAGTTCCAAATAGAATTGCTAGGGATACCTGTAATTGGTAACAATTTATCAGCGAGGTAATGCAATAGGACAATACCGCAGCGTGTCCCAGTTGGGCGCCAGCCAAGGACTGGTTAACACAGTAATATTACTCGAGCGACATACTAAACGATGTAGAAACTATATTGAACGCTAATGTCAGATTGATTAAGTGTTTAACGGTCTAATACAGAATTACGATGTGTCCATTTCAAATTTGATTGACCCTCGTACTCTATGTGTGAAGACTAACAAATTTAACAATGTCTCGATTAGTAAACGAGGCCTTAAAATATATATGATAACTACAGCATAATAATTTCCTGACAGACAATATCATAGCAAAATAATGATATCCCTTGTAATTTTTTCCCTTTTTTGTGAATAAATATGTCCGGCTACTCGAGCTACAAGTTATCCTATTAGGATATCGAAATCCTAAGACTCATTGAAATGTTCTTGATTATCAACAACTTTCCCATAAACTGCTTTCCATGCACGCCATTCGAGCAACCCTCTCGAACAAATCTTCAAATATTGCGCAAGGGTTACGTCCACTATACGCTGCGACCTCAATGTGGTTAAAACTTTTTAGGGCGTGCGAAAAATGCCAAATACCGTTACAGAGAGCCTTATAAGTATTTTGATAGTAAAAGTGTCTTTATATTTATACATATAAAGACACTTATAATAAAGAGCCTGAGTGGTGGCCTTGAGGTTAGAGCAGTCGCCTGCTACGCAAGCGACGGAAGTTCGAATACCAGCGGGGCCTGTACCAATGAGTTTTTCTAAAAAACTTATGTACAGTGATTTCACACCACGTGCTTTACGGTGAAGGAAAACATCGTGAGGAAACCTGCATATTTCTTAGAAGTAATTCAATGACGTATGTAAAGTGTCTGAGACGGCGATGGACTCACCATCTGTCACGTTGGCACATAATCATCTTCGGTGAAAAGTGGGTGCTGTGATTACAACACCTCTGCCTCCCCTTCGGGGAATACAGGCGTGAGTATATGTATCTATGTATTCATACCTATTTCTGTATATTCGTCATCTGATTTGACTTTGGCCGTGTATCCTATCCTCGTATTCCCGAAGTAATAAATAACAGCTCTTTGAAGAGCTAATGCGTAATATTGTTAATTGCGAACTGTAGTCAATTTAACTTAGGTTTGAGTTTAGTATGTTCTAAACTCAAACTCGAGTTAAACTGGGCCTAAATAAATACTGCAGTCAAATAATTTAAATTATTACAGTCGAGTTCTTACACCGAATAAATAGACCAACACTAAAACAACGCAAATATTTTACGAGAATTATTTATGTGTAACGTTGAGTTATTCCAAAACTCGCTTCGTTCGCGGAAAAGCCTGTTATTTCGCTAGAATGCCTTGAGCTTGATAAACAATGTACGTACGCCATGTATGGTAGATTTTGATTTATTTTGACGATGTTGATAATGTTCAAGCGGAAGTGTGGAAATTGAAACTTGCTGCGTAAGCCGCGATTACGTCACTCCTAAAGTATCCTGCGATAAGCGGCGAATAAAATGATACCAGCGAAATTATATTACACATGCTGTGCCCCGCGGTTTCTTCTACGGAGACTTAAATTCTACATACATATGCTCACGCCTGTATTCCCCGAAGGGGTAGGCAGAGGTGTTGTAAAAACAACACCCACCTTTCACCGAAGATGATTATGTGCCAACGTGATAGATGGTGAGTCCATCGCCGTCTCAGATACTTTACATACGTCAATAAATTACTTCTCAGAAATATGCAGGTTTCCTCACAATGTTTTCCTTCACCGTAAAGCACGTGGTGTGAAATCACTGTACATACGTTTTTTAGAAAAACTCATTGGTTCAGGCCCCGCTGGGATTCAAACTAGCGTCTGCTCAATCCTCTAGGGCCACCACGGCTCTTCTTCTCCACTTATATTCTCTTTTTTGATAATTTGGCTCTCAGCAGCAGTCGTCAGTACTTTCATCCATCCGACGTTTCAAAACTGACACAAAAAATTCAAATTTAAATAATCCGCCTTTAGTAAACTCGATAAACATGCAAGTACTAAAATAATCGAAAACCTACTCGCAATAAAATGTAGATTACAATACTTTCGATTACGAAGTGATACATTTGTTAAAAGGCAGTAATTGACAGGTAATAATAACTTTTTTTTGAGAAAATATAAGGGTAAAAACTCTTGGGGTCTATTACACTTAAATTTATACGCAATTTATTAGGACCTAGCATGATACAAGGAGGAGATTACTCTTGTCGTTATGTGAAGTTTATTACGAATAAGCATCGCACTCATGCATATAACGTTGCAATAAGCATCAATTTAGTTAAGACAAGACCTGAACGAACTCCAATGTTGCTAACGTGTACGCTTTCTTCCCGTGTATTTTATGCATCGCGTGATCCACCTAACAGTGTTTTGCTTTTAGTTTAAACTAGTTAACTTAGTCTCTGTGGGAGTCTGTGGAAACAGTCATCTTAGAATCATAGTAGAATCGCACATGAAATCAATGGAAATTATAATTGAATATGCCCTCGCTATCCCAGCAGGGTCAAAGGGTTTAGCAAAGGTGCTGTAATAACAACACCCATTTCCAAGATGTTTAAGTGCTACCCAGACTGATGGTGAGCCCATCGCTGATACAATTACTTCTTACACATATTCATGGTTACTCTAGGTGTTTTGCGTCGAGGCGACTAGGAGGGGGCCGGAGGGCCTGCTGGCGGGGGTCGGGGTGGGAGCTTTGACCACCGAGCCGCGGGCCCGGGAAGGTGGCAGCGCGATGTGGCTCGCGCTGCCTTGCACAGCGAGGTGTCCAGGGGCGGCGTCACAGCTGCCCCGGGGATGTGCCCCGGCAAAGTGTGGGGGGACACCGGTGCGTTCTATCAGAGTACCCGGAGTCTCCCCTGAGCACTGAGGATGGCCACCGGGGGGGTTTTAGTGCGGTAAAAATCCCACATATCCCGATCTGCCTCACCCAAGGCGGTCGGGGACCTTTTGAAGGTTTCCCCCTCGTCAACAAAAAAAAAACTGTTTTGCGTCATTGTAAAGCTCGCGGTGTGAAATCAGTGCATCAAAAATTGGCTCATTAATACAGATCGCTGGGATTGTAACTTGTGTTGTAACAGGCGACAGCTCTAAATAATATGTCTTTAAAATTCTGCACAGAAAGAAAATTATATTAAATTCAAATTACCTTTATTTGATTAGACTTTTAACTTTCAAATCGTGCATCCGAAATTATTATACAAGATTGTATATATTACAGCCAATTTTACTGACAATTACTGAGTTTCTTGCCGAAATTAGCAATAAATTCAGTAATTACTCTTTTAAAAATGTTCTTACATTTTGAATAAATACAAAATAAATTACAAGAAATATATAACCTAAGGACAGTAAAAAATATTAAAACTTATTAAAAAAATATTAAAGTTTTTAATAAGTACTATGATCAAATATAATTTATTAAAAAACTTGGAGTTCATTACTTTTTCTAAAATATCACGTTGACCATCACTAAGACCAATGTGAAGATCATTGATTTCATTATTTTCACTATCGTCATCAAAGTCCATTGTTAGAGACTCGTCCATGATGCCTACATTTAGATCTCATCCTTCCTACGCACATAAAAAGTTTAGACCCAAACTTTTTACCTTTCTGACTGTAACTACAATTCTTCACTATTCACCTTGGTAAGAAAATTCTGGAAATAGCTCCAAAATTACAGCAAGGTTCATTGCCAATAATTCATAACATTTAAAGGGAACAAAGGGTCCCAAAAGTGAAACCTTACTACCACAGAGTTGAGAAAACAGCTATCAATCATTCCAAACACTGCCCCAAAACTTGTGGGCCGAACTTTTAGGTAAAGGAATAAATTCCTACTTTGGACACTTTCGTTATTACATTAAATCGAAGCGATTGTACTTCAATATAAAGATCTGAACTATGTTTCCAAAGAGGGTATATTTACACACTCTTAGCTCTGTGATTTTACCCACATAGACTTAAAGATAGAGATTTTTTTTCTAAAATAAACATAGCTTCTGGACCGATTAAAAAATGCTATCAGGCGATTGGGACCGCAGTTCCAGTTGTTAGTGATTCCAGTTGCCTGTATCCTCTAGTTTACACCTTGTAACATCAGCTATTTGTCAGTGTGTAAGCAAATGAAGTCCAGCTCCCGTTTCAGAGATTAGCCGGGACAAACAGACAGGCAGACAGACTGAGAAACATTATACAAACATATGTTTCTACTGTTTCTCTGTCTGTTTGTCATACGAATACCATGAAAAGCTGTTAATTTGGAATTACAGACTTACATACATATGCTCACGCCTGTATTCCCCGAAGGGGTAGGCAGAGGTGTTATAATCACAACACCCACTTTTCACCGAATTTGATTAAGTGCCAACGTGACAGATGGTGAGTCTATCGCCGTCTCAGGCACTATACATACGTCTTTGAATTACTTCTCAGACATATGCAGGTTTCCTCACGATGTTTTCCTTCACCGTAAAGGACCTGGTGTGGATTCGAACTTGCGTCGCTTGCGTAGCAGGCGACCGCCCTAACCCCGAGGCCACCACGGCTTTTTTTTTTTATTTTTTTTTTTTATTACAGACTTCTCAATTTTATTTATCTGTGTAAATTTTAATATCTGTAGAATTGAGAACGCAAACTGTCGTACTACCCACCTGGTGGTAAGCTGCTATTGCATACCAAGGAGTCTTCGATTCTTCCTAAGGTAAGTAACCTTAGGAACAATCGAAGAGGGACTCCACTCTTGCTCTCTCTATCCTTAAAGGAGCAATGGCGTCTTTTCTCACCGCGGGAAGATAACACACCTCTACGGTAGCATTACTTGACGCTAGTCTTTTGTAAATGAACGTCCATTCCTCAGTTGAATAGTTTTGGAGTTGAGGAGCTCGTGGCACAGTTGCTATTGCGCATATCATTCGATCAGCAAAGTTAAGCAACCCCAAGCCTAGCCAGTAATTGAATGGGTGACCGCCCGAGTTCCCTCCGTGCCTCGGAGAGCACGTTAAGCCGTCTTTCCCGGTTGCCAATTTATCATCATTGGCAATCGTTACAGGTCAGTCGGAGGCCTAAAATTGTCTGACAACTGGGTTAAGGCAGATCACAGATTTCCCTCGTTAAAGGGGTTGTGAAGGTCAGATGGAACGTCCATTCCTCAGTTGAGTAGTTTTGGTGTTGGAGTAGTTCGGATGTTTAATGGGAGATTCTTAACTTGACCTGATGATTATTAGATGATTACTTCTATACTAATATTATAAAGAGGAAAGGTTTGTATGTATGTTTGCTCAAAAAGTACTGGGACGATTTTAAAATTATTTCACCGTTTGAAAGCTACATTATCACTGATTACTACCAGGATACTTTTATCCCAGAAATCCTACGGGAACGGGAACTACGCGGATGACTCCACGTGACGTTCGCTAGTGGTAATATCATCAAATTAAATAGTGGCTGGTGACAGAGTTGCTATTGTGCATATTATTCGATCAGCAAAATTAAGCCATAACACAAGTCAGTAATTGGATGAGTGACCACCCGATTACCCTCCGCGCATCGGACAGCGGGTTAAGGCATCCCGATTGCCAATTTAACATCTTTGGCAATCGCTACAGGCCAGTCGGGAGCTTAAGGAACTATGACAACTGGTTTGACCCAGATCAGCAATTTTTTTTCCTATTGATTTTGACCATCAGCCACATCGGGTTGAATAAAGTGCCAGGGTGATGAACGATGATGATATCATAAAATTAAATTCACTTGCAAACGTGATTTAATAACTTCGTGGGACTAGGAAGGTGTAATGAACACAGAACTGTGGGGTATATATCGTCTCAGTCCGCAAAACTCGTACATTCAAACGTTTGAAACGCGCTTAGCTGGCATTACTATGCATCCGATGACTTACGGCGTCCGCGCTGAAGGAATTAATGTACCGTGAATAATAAATTAACATCTCGGTTTATCTTAATGTGCTTATTTCCTTGCCAAGTTACTGCTTAGTAACTTAGCCTCCGTACATGCTCACTGCGGGGATTTTAATGGCTGTTGTGAATTATTAAGTTTTATTGGTTTTCTTGACGTGGATATTAATTCTCTGAAGTTTAACTTGTGATTTGATAAGAAGCTCTGGGTAGGTAATAAGCCAAATGATCCCTAGAGTGATTTATCATATTACGAGCTTAGATAGACAGATAATGTAGTTGAAAATACATAACGCTTTAGAGATGAAATGTTCAAAGTATTAAAGGTCAGGTAATTATATTAGAAGGTTATATTAGAACTAGGGGCCAACTATGATCGAGTAAGCAGAGTGAATAACGATTTCTTACCCTTGGGGTTTGATTAATGGTACCAAAATGGAACGTCAAAGTTCAGATATTCTTAATACACTCTACTAAAATCTATGATGGTAGGCCCCCTGGTCACATATTTTCCACCCCATAGCCAGGGTCTAAGAATTTGGTTTTGGTATCCCCTGCCTGTCGTAAGAGGCGACTTAAAGGGGGCCTACTGGTGGTGGTCGGGGTGGGAGCTTTGACCACCGAGCCCGGGAAAGTGGTAGCGCGATGTGTGACTCTCTGCCTTACATAGCGCCTTGCATAGATCTCCAGGGGTGACGATACAGCTGCCCCGGGGATGTGCCCCGAAAAAGTGTGGGGGGAGACCTGTGCGATCTATCAGATTACCCTGAGCACTGGGAATGGCCACCGGGGGGGTTTTAGTGCGGTAAGCATCCCACATACCCCGACCTGCCTCTCCGTAAAAGGGCAGAGGATTTATAACAGCTGATGATGTTTATTTCTTCCTAACTAACTCTTTATTTAACTTCCCCTGCTTCGTTGGTCTAGTGGTCGCAAACGCTTCTACGGAACACGAGGTCCTCAGTTCTATTCCTAGTCTCACCTTCTCTCTATTTTAGTTAATTATTTATTAAATAATAATTCAGTTTCTGATTAAATTCAACACATTTATTAATAGCTACCCAGCAACCAAACTCGACCCTAAGATTTGCTCCCGAAACAATTCTCCAACTCGCATAACCGTACAAATCACAACTACTAACAATACTTAGAAACCTTCCTAATATGTGACGTTACACCCTTCATTTTAAATAGAAAAGTGTCATAAGGTTGGCCTCCAGCAAAGAACGAGTATTGTGACATGAATTTGTTGACATACGGCACCGTTGGTGTATATTGGTGAGAGTTTGTATTTGCCATATACATGCTAATGCTCAAAATATGCAGTTTAGAACTGAAATGCATTACGTTATAAATATCATTTATTTAATTAGTTACAGTCGAGCGTATTCCATTAGTAACTTTAGAGCAGTACTCTTGTAAGTGCCTGTTTATAAATGCCCCTGTTGCCAATCCATTGGAGCTGACCTTCTGTATTTATTCATATTACGCTTTAGTAAGAGCTATATACAGCGTTTAGAACTTCGGCCGTAATTCGTGTGGACCTTCAGGTCACGTACAGGACCCTAAATTTAAAGGAAACACTCCAATAAGTTGTGCGCCAACTGCTAAACTGGACATACGGAAGGGTTTTGTGTTCAAAATCGCAGCAGAAAAGGCGCAAGTAATGAACATACATACATACATATGCTCACGCCTGTATTCCCCGAAGGGGTAGGCAGAGGTGTAATCACAACACCCACTTTTCACCCAATTTGATTAAGTGCTAATGTGACAGATGGTGAATCTATCGCCGTCTCAGGCACTGTACATATTTTGAATTACTTCTCAGAAATATGCAGGTTTCCTCACGATGTTTTCCTTCACCGTAAAGCACGTGGTGTGAAATCATGTACATAAGTTTTTGAGAAAAACTCATTGGTACAGGCCCCGTAAAGTAATAAAAATACATACAAACGTACGACCACGTCTGCATTCGCCGTATGTATCAATGTAGATAGGTAGTTGGAGGTGATCATAAAGTACAGCTACATTTCGCCAGTTACTTGTAAAGTCCCATGTAATAGGGGGAGAGTCTACTGCCATTAACCAAACAAATTCAGACTCCAGGCTGCTACTGGCTGCTGATGGATAACTCCACTTTGCCCAACCCGGGGATAGAGCGTGGATTGGAACTTGCGTCGCCGTCTCAGACACTTTACATAAGTCATTGAATTACTTCTCAGAAATATGCAGGTTTCCTCACGATGTTTTCCTTCACCGTAAAGCACGTGGTGTGAAATCACTATACATAAGTTTTTTAGAAAACTCATTGGTACAGGCCCCACTGAGATTCGAACTTGCGTCGTTTGCGTAGCAGGCGACTGCTCAAACCCCAAGTCCACCACGGCTCCTTATGTAGACCGTTCTACGATTAAAATAAATGAGACTGGATATATATTAGACTGAATACTTTTAATATTGCAGAAAAATCATTGTTAGAATTTACGAGTTACTCTGATAGTATAACGCGCCGTATGTACACAAATTTTATTACATTTTTCACTTCTCTCGCATGTGGTCCAGCTCAACACTCAGACCCTGAAGTTTTTGAAGACTTTCACAACTAAGTTGGAGCTATATAAACGAGTATTTAGAACTGTGTATACAAACACAGTTTTCAGTACTATACATATACATACATATGCTCACGCCTGTATTCCCCGAAGGGGTAGGCAGAGGTGTAGTCACAACACCGACTTTTCACCGAACATGATTAAGTGCCAACGTGACAGATGGTGAGTCCATCGCCGTCTCAAACACTTTACATACGTCATTGAATTACTTCTCAGAAATATGCAGGTTTCCTCACGATGTTTTCCTTCATCGCAAAGCGCGTGGTGTGAAATCACTGTACCTAAGTTTTTAGAAAAACTCATTGGTACAGGCCCCGCTGGGATTCGAACTTCCCATCCCTTCGCCCATTCGCTTGCGTAGTAGGCGACTGCTCAAACTTCAAGGCCACCACGGCTCTTAGTAAATGATATACAGATACATGAAATTGCAATTTGTTATTTCAAATTAAAAAACATTTAGTTTTATTTTTTCTCATTCTGTTTTTTACGGCTAATCTCGGACACGCTGGACCGATTTGAACGGGACTTACACTGACAGTTAGCTGATTTTACAAGGAGCAATATAGGCTCCTTTTTTCAAATGGATTTCACGAAATAAAACCACCCATGAAATTAAGTCTACGCGGGTGAAATAGTCATATAATAAATGAGATAAGTGTCAGTATGTGAGAGTATTTACAGATTAAACGCAATAAGCTTTTATTAAGTAACTTTCTCCCTAAGTAGTACCGAATTTTATAAAATTTCAATTGAAAAAAGCATTAATTTTAACGACGTTCATTGTGTCGGTACATGAAAAATCTAAAAGTTTTACAGAATTAAAATTCACTGTCCTCATACCGGTTTTTTTAGTATATGGCTACTAATATATAAAGCTGAAGAGTTCGTTCGTTTGTTCGCTTGAACGCGTTAATCTCCGGAACCTCTGTGCCTGTAGACAAAGTAACATTATCCTCACGCTTCGCTAGTACAAACGATACAAAATGTATGGGAATGACATATGTCATGTCAATGATTCATGTCATTCCTATACATTTTAATAATAATAATAATATATTTATTACTGAAATAATTACAAAGGTTGCCTTATAGTACTTAATTAACGAAATACATCTAGTTGATTACTAAAACTTCCTACACTAGGCTAAGCCTGTCTCGCAGGAAGCTTTGAGAGAGTGTTGCCTTTAAATTAATGTAAAATACGTGTATGATGTATGGTAGGTGATTTAACTTAGGTTTAAATTAAGAAGAGAATACAAAACATAAGCACAGAAATAAAGGATTGCTGAATGTTCTAAAATATTTTTTTCTAATTAGATTTTTAATGTTTCAGTGCAAGCGCGAAAGAATATTACTTCATCTAGGCCTACAGCTACAATAGCCTGGTCCGATTTGAAAAAATATTTTAGTATTAGGCCATTTTATCGAGCATTATTATACGCCTATATATAGTTAGCGTTACCTCATAGTAATTATTCCACGTGGAAAAGTCACGCGCAGAAACTAGTGCATTATACAATTTAAGCTTAGAAGGGTACATTCACAAAAAAAATATTCTAAATTTGAAAAAGTACTATGGTGTGCTAAAGTGCTATCAATTAGGTACAACCAAACAAAAAAGATATCGTGAAGCCAACCGATTGACCTGAATAACATAATATCATCAAAGGTTGCTTCCACAAAAGGTGGAATTATACACAATTTATGATTCCGCTTCCGTACCTATCGGAAGCCCTTTGATATTTATGTTTCAGCTTTTATACCTTCTCTGTTCAAATGCTTTAAGTACTCGGTGGTACTTTTATTGTTTTAGTTTGTGGTATTAAACGGATTATAATTCAGGGCAAATATTTGATGAGCAATTTTCTTAATGAATAAACGTAGGTTCTTGACAGCAGGAATTTCACACAGGACTGTTTCTTATTCGTACAAAATACTTAAAAAAATCGGTAGGTTAAGTAATTAAAATTATTTTGACTAAGTAGTGAATTTAATGTAGGAACTTTCAGGTTTGAATAAAGGTTATATACGAAAAAATCTAAATCGAATTAAAACATTTTGGGAATTTTTTTTTTTAAGTATATTAAAATACCCCAAAAAATATGTAAAAAAAACTTATGTACAGTGATTTCACACCACGTGCTTTACGGTGAACGAAAACATCGTGAGGAAACCTGCATATTTCTGAGAAGTAATTCAATGCCGTATGTAAAGTGTCTGAAACGGCGATGGGCTCACCATCTGTAACGTTGGCACTTAATCATCTTCGGTGAAAAGTGTGTGTTGTGATTACAACACCTCTGCCTACCCCTTCGGGGAATACAGGCGTGAGCATATGTATATGTGAAACGGAGCACAGGACTTTATTTATTTGCTAACGGAACAAGTCTCGAGTCTTTCAAATTACTGCTGAATTTCAGAGGCGAAAAGGTACGTATTTGCAAATCATCAGTATTAAAGTAAACGGAAACCGTTGGGTCATCACAAGAACTCGTAATTTTCACTCCTAATCAATCTCAAAGGCGGTTTCTTATTAATTTCTCCGCTAAATCACCTTTACGATGGGAACAAAAAGATTTACGCCATCAAGCAACGTTGCAGTTTTTACGAGACCCCTACTACGGGTAAGTTTTGCAAATAGTGAGTAATTCTCACTTCTTGTCTTAAGTTTGTGAGAAAATGTCATATCTTTAGTACGTACAAAAAATATGTGTTCAGCAGATATTCACGGGATAGACTAATTAAATATAATTACGTCTCTTCATCCTGTTTGGGTAATGAATGACTCTAAATGTTTGGCAGTTTCGTAACGCTCCTTGATTGTAAGTAAACGACAAGTTTGTTTCGAACGAATATTAACGAAAGTTACTGTATCAATGGATATATTTCAATTCAAACATCTTTGATATTAATAACATAATGTACAGAAAAATTACTTGGAAGCCTCCAAAAAATATTCTTTTGTATTAATTCGATCAATTTTAATCGAGTATCAATCTAGAACCGGTGTTAAGTGTCCGTTAATCCCCCGTCAGTGAGCGGTCGAGCTCGGGAACTCATTAACGTTGAAATAAAAAGATTTTATTACATATTTTTATTAGACTGAAACTCTTGCTTGCTCCGAAGTAGATTTTAAACGATTCCTATCGCATCCAGACATATTTAAACTATGAAATACTTAATTACACTATATTTATGCCTTCTATTATTAAAAATGCGTGAACTACCATTTTTAAGTTTTAAAGCAATCATCAAACAGAAACTTTGTGAAAATGCATATTATAGTGTATCTGAGTATATTGATGACAGTTGCAAGTTGAAGAATGATGTGATGACCAGAATTGAAAAAAGTATGCTGAGATGGTTTGGTTATCGAAAGGATGAGTGAAAGGCGATTAACGAAACAAATTTACAGAGCGAATGTGAGCGGAAGTGTCGGTAGAAGGCATCCAAGGGAGAGCTACTAGGACCAAATTAATAGTATTTTTCAGAAAGGTCAAATTTGGAGCACTCGTAACCGAAGAAAGTGTATGAAGAGATGCATGGATGAAGCGAAAGAAGTATGTAAGGATCGTAGCATGTGGCAAACGGTGGTCTCTGCCTACCCCCATGGGATACAGGCGTGAGCATATGTATGAGTACATTGATGATAGCCAAACATGAGTTGCTCACTCTTCCATTAAATTGTACTAAAACAATCCTATATATAAAAAAGGGACACATGTAAAGAAAAGCCGGCGAGTTTGTTTCCCCGTTTCTTCTCCTGACAGGCTTACATTTGTAAACGGTAGTAAATTAACCTATGTTATCGTAAGAGTAATGACGTTCAATAAGTGTTCCAAGCGCCCCTTATATTGAATAAAACTTTCTAATTTGATTTGATATTCTAACGTTGGCTGTTATATCCAGCTACTGGGGGTCTACTGAAAATGAAAATGATTTATTTAGAACGTCGAAGAATTGACCGCCGTTTCTGAAACTAGCGTTCTGAAAAGAACTGGCAAGAAACTCAGCTGGCATCTAGTACACTATCATCGTTATAGCAGTGACGTCTTACTAACTTCTTAACTGTGACATCTAATTTTGGTATCATAGAATGGAACGATAAATCTAATGAATTCTTATTACGCTCCGCTGAAACGAAAGAGGGGAGGACCCCGGTTCTTGAATCTGAATTTTACCAGCCTTACATGAGACTTTGACTTATATAAAAGTGATAAATATCAGTACCTGCAATGAACAACATAAGTACAGTTAAATTCACCCCACGCGAAGGAGATCATCGTGAGGAAACCTGCATTTGCCTGAGAATTAATTCAAGTATGTATAGTGCCTGCGACGGCGATAGACTCACCATCTGTCACGTTGGTACTTTATAATTTTCGGTGAAAAGTGGTTGTTATTGTTGAAACACTACTGTAAGATATTTAGTAATATAATCCCAGTTATAAAACCTCAGCTTCCTGTTCGTGGAATACAGGCATGATCATATGAAAGCTACCGCCAAAGCCCGTGGTGTATTCGCAATTAAAACCGTAATTCCTTCATTCATTAATTGAATTTTACTTTACTATGAATTCTGTCTTATAGAGGCAAGGTAGATAAACGTTATCAAAAGCGAAATTCACAATTCTCAGTACGAAATTCTTGGGTAGCATTTCAAACAACACGAAGATTCTAAAACGCCCGAATGATGAAGCCGTAAAACAATATTGTTTCGTGTACAGTAGGTCTAAAAAGGCCACTTTGGGAGAATCATAATGTGATCCGAATATAATTCATCATCGAAATGACAAAATGGTCACTTAGGTGTAATTCATATTATCATTCACGAATGATTGCTAACTTTTTATAATGCTTTTTGTCACAAAATCAATTCATATTTTGTGGACCATTTTAGGAATCTTCATAGGAAAGTGTGAAAGAGGTGAATTGCGAAACGTTGATCATTCGTGAATCATAATATAAATTGCACCTAAGTAACCATTTTGTCATTTCGGTGATGAATTATATTCGGATCACATTCTGATTCTCCCAAAGTGGCCTTTTTAGACCTATAGCTCGCAAATTAATCTGGCTCCGTAATTCTCGTAATCTCGTTCTCTTTCTGGTACATTGCTTGATTAAATAAATATGGACCATTTCAAAGGTGCCCTTAACTTGGCATCTACTAAATTGGTATACAATTATTTAATTTAGGAAATAATCACTCCTTAATCATTTTATTTAGGAAATTATCACTTATTTTAGAAGAAAAAGCGAGGGGTTTCAAAGAATGCTTGAATGTTTTTCAGACATATTTGATTTTTTCTCAGACATAATATGTAGGTTTCCTTACTGTTATCCTTCAACGTAAAGCACGTAGTGTGAATTCAGAGCTCATAAGTTTTTTTTAAAAAACTTATGAGCTCTTTGGTGAGCATTGGTATACGAACTTGCAGAATGCAGAATTATTCATAACTAGCTGTGCCTTGCGGTTTCACCCGCGTAGATTTAATTAAATTCCCGCAGAACGCTACATGTTTTGTTTAAATAAAAGTAAGTTACTCCTTGTGAAATTAGCCATCTATCAGTAAAAGTTCCGTTAAATCAGCACAGCTGTTTTAGAGATTACCTCGAACAAACAGACAGACAGACAGACAGAGATTATTTTTTAAATTTGTTTTTTTTTCAAGCTTACAAACTTGGCAAAATGTTTTTGTACTATACACACACCTACCTAACGCTACCCTTTGGTTAATACATGTTTGAACATGTGTAATTTTGAACAGATCTGGGTTCAAAGTACTATAGGAGTATTTATTACGCACGTATGGACAGTTCCACATTAACAAACAAATATAACTTACCGGTAACTTTACCCACAAAGTAGCAGAGTAACAGCTCCAAGTTGGTCGCAACTTCTAACTTGAACGAGGTACTTAGCATTTGGCTTTGTTCATACATAATCTTCACCAGGTTCTAGTCCTGACCAAAATATTAATTGGTCTTCTTTGTTTCGTCTATACATACATATACAGAACCTGGTTAACCGAGCTGTGTTCAGTATCTTTCAATGGCGTTTTCTTTTAGATCGAAAAAATAAATTGCAAATAAAAAAAAATATACCGGTGAACGTCAGTCTTGAACCGGTGTATTCTAGTTTCTTATCGCCCCGTTAGCTGGAAGCCTGACCTTTGAGCTACCATAACTTGACAGATGTAGGCGAAATTTACTGTCGCATTGTAATGATGTTGTATGAGTTTTTTATGGACGAAATGATATTTCCCAAAAATGAAACCTAGCTAGATCTATTTTTTTCACCTGATATTCTCCACACAACAAATTTTATGAAAATCGTTGGAGCCGTTTCCGAAATTAGATGCATACAGATAAATAATATTAAATATTAAAGTCTCTATATAATTAAAAATTACAGCTTTTATACTTAATACCTATACCTATATGAAATTATAATACGGTATTGACATTAATAAACCAATTTAAAAAACATTTAAGTGTCAGTCTATCTGTATGTTTATTCCAGCTGATCTCCGAAACACCTGGATCGATTTTAACGGGGCTTTCGCTGGCATATAGCTAATTTGACAAGGAGTAACTATATTTTAAAAAAACATTAGTGTTCCGTGGGAGTCCCATGAAATTAATTCTACGCGGGCACAACTCATAAATCATTACATACAACCCGGCCAGGTATGCCCACCGATTATTAGATCTGTATGAAGCGTGCCATATTTTGCTATCTACTAATATAATTATTTGTCATCCACTTTTAATGAGGTCAAATCTTGTGGCATGCTGTCGTCTCAATTTGGGCAATTTAAATTTCGTATGACGTTTGACAGTCTGTTGTGACGTCAGTGACGTACGTCAAAACAGCATCAAAGAAGAGCATTGCTCTCCGTTTTGGCACGTTTTTAATAATACTTTACAATGGTAGGTATTGCTTATATATCAGAATAATATATCGAAACTCGCAGAAACAGTAAAAATATATTTAGAAACGCATTAATAACTTAATTTAAATTAGTAATAAGTTGTAATGTATTTATTGCGTAGTATATAGTATACAGTTAGTTAGTTATATGTATACAGATATTAAGTTAAATATTTTTTCTAGTTTTGTATTATGTTACCTATAACGTCGACTTAGTTACAATAACTGTAATGATGTTACAATGGTTTTTCAATAAATAAATAAATCTATTTTTCGGAACCCAATTCACAACTGTTTAAATTTATTATAGCATTCAAGAAGGACCTATTTTGCTCCTGGCCTTCGACAGTTAAAAATAAGAATATGTTTGAAATTTCAAATAGCTCCGATCCTCTTTTGATTTAACTTCACTTTTGATTATTGGATTTATATATTGTTCTTGAAACGTGATTGTTATTGTATTTATCTGAATATTATCGTTTTGTAAAACATCTGCCTACACAATTAATAGGTACAAAGGTTAGGGTTTATTCAACAACCATTCTCAACATTTTGCGAGACAAACGAACAGCTATAATGTTTTATTTATATAGTTAAATTCGTGCGGAATCGGGCACCAGCTAGTGAGTATCTATCATACACCCTACAGCGTTCACTACGCTCCTTCAAAACCTCTTCGATCAATAATCCATACACGTCTATTGCGTCATATTCCTAACATAAAACTCACACTAATTCGTAATGAGACCCAGCGGTGTACACGTAACAAAGAAATAGTACCGAACGGCATTAAAACTTGAGTACTACACGTGTGTTCACGCGACAAACTTACGTTTGCGTATAGCAATATTAGAATGAAAGTCTTAAAACAATGGGCTAAGGTTAAAATCAGGCTGTCAGGGGTTGTAGTAAGGTGTACAGCACGGGTGAATTGTTGTAAGCAAGTCTTGTGAACTGCGACATACGGTCCTGAAAAACAGCGAATGGAAATAATAAAAATCCTTGAATATTATTCACCTTGCTAAATTGAAATCAAACCAAATGCCTCACTTAAAACATTTTTGATTTCGTTACAGCCACAATAAGTCATATTGTCGAACACGTTAGTTTCCGAACCATTCTCGACGATTATAAGGGTTACCGTTTTCGATTACGGAGCCTAGCTGGAAGGCCATTTGTTGGGAATGAGCATAATCATCCGCTCTCTCCACATGGCAGATCAATCTATATTAATATTATAAAGAGAAAATATTTTTATGTAAGTATGTTTGTAACCAATTGGCTCAAAAAGTACTGGACCGATTTTAAAAATTATAATATTTCATCCCCGTAATCCTACGGGAATGGAAACTACGAGGGTGAAACGACGTAACGTCCTTATAATTTATGGTAACGGCACGAGTGATGCCCTTGACAAGCATTCATAGGCTACAATAGTAGCCGCATTCCATTAAAAGGACTATAAGCTCATTTGCTACCTTGTAGCTCTATTAAATTGATGCCCATCCTTCTTACCCGTATGTAGCGCAGTAAGACATGCCTAATTTGGCTTTATGACGTCGGCTTAAGGCGGGCGGGTAATGTATGAGTAAACTAACCCGAGGAATACCTCCTTATTATTGCAAATATCCTGCACGGCAATATTAAAAATAAGCAGTGTAGAGTATGTTTATATTAAATTTTATCACACTGTAGTGGGAGCGAAAAATATGACTTGGTATTTTTAGTCTGTGACGCTCTTGGCGCTGATGTTTTCCCTTCATATAAGGTAAGTAACGCACGGATGACATCCTAAGTGAAATTGTTATTAAGAATTAAATTTCACTCACAAAATTTTACTAAGTATATACATACATATGCTCACGCCTGTATTCCCCGAAGGGGTAGGCAGAGGTGTTGTAATCACAACACCCACTTTTCACCGAAGATGATTAAGTGCCAACGTGACAGCTGGTGAGTCCATCGCCGTCTCAGACACTATACATACGTCATTGAATTACTTCTCAGAAATATGCAGGTTTCCTCACGATATTTTCCTTCACCGTAAAGCACGTGGTGTGAAATCACTGTACATAAGTTTTTTTTTAGAAAAACTCATTGGTACAGGCCCCGCTGGGATTCGAATTTGCGTCTCTTGCGTAGCAGGCGACTGCTCTAACCCCGAGGCCACTACGGCTCTTTTACTTTTACTAAGTGTGTCAAATATAATTAATTAATTCCATATTTTCCACCAAAACCACGACAAAGGTGATAACTTTATACATCGAATACCATATTTTTGCCGTAAACCAGAAGTTTTCGAAAAACATTTTCATGTCGCAGTGCTTATAACAAATCTCCTCCGAAATGGCTCGACCGATTTTCATGAAATAATGGAGCACTTGCTAAAATATTCTTAGACAATGAAGTTTTCATCCCCCTTAATGATAAGACGAAACTAAGATTACAGGACAAAGCTAGTGGACATATGAAAGTCATGGCAATACAAATAACATTTAAATTGGTCAAAACAGATCCGACTAATTCTCCTTTGAAGTTGAATATTTCCGTGAACAGATATAAAACAAAAATAGAATATTGTTTTCCATATCTAGTATTTCTGCAAGCATGTCGTATAATTGTTTCATGTTCAATAAAACACGTATTAAAAACAAACACTTTCCACTCAATCACTCTACGTTTGAACATTAGAAAAATGCGATATTTCAGTCCACGGCTGTGTTGAAATTAGTTTATGCGCCAATAAAGCTTCGCTGGACAGTAAAAAACACGTACGGGAGAGCAAAATGAGGAACACTAAACCTTTGTATGACGCCGCCGTCATACAACGCATTCAAATATCCATACATTTCCTCTCGTATAATTTTATTAGCAAGGTGCATTGTAAGCGTTATAAATTGAATTAAATTGAACCATAGTTGAATTTGTGGGGTTTAAAATCATATCTGGAAGGTTCCCTGAATAGCCTATTCGAAATGTGAGGAATTTGGAAAATATTTTAAGCTTTTTTGGCCGGGTTCTTCTCAGTAAAAGCCAGAGGAAATCCCATGTAAAACCTTAATTATTTATACAAGGAGCAGTAATTATAAATCCTGTGTTGTATAAATAACTTTTGGATTTTTGGCAGGTGCTTTGTTGTAGATTTATGATCGCAGACGACAGAATCAAAAGTGCTATCAGGCGTCTGATATGACAGTGGTTCCTGAAAATAGGTTTTCGTCCATATTCTGGTGAAAAGCTGTTGATTTGGATTTAAAAACAGACCCTTCAATTTTCTTTATCTGTGTGGATGAGAAGAAGAAAATTTGGCCCAAATCGCTATCTCTCGGGATAGTGCCAAGAAGGCTGGCAGCATTGCCACGTTGAATAGCAATGCTGATTTTCTGGGCGAGAAAAGACCCAGCCTTGTCTACAGAGGCTTCTACCAGACGACGTGCAACCTCTTTGAAAAGTTGATGAGCATCCGGAACCCAAGGAAAATGATATGTCGTCATAGTCATAAGCCAGCTGAGTTTCTTGCCGGTTCTTCTCAGAAGGCTAGTTTCCGAACCGGTGGTAAATTCCTCGACCTTCATAAGTGCCTTATCAGGGCCTAAACTGAATAAATCATTTTAATTTTCATTTTCAAAGCACCAGAGTTTCAGCCGCAAACGTAAATACAGATATTTTGACTTTTGAAAACATTCCATTGTATTTATTATATGCGCGTAAACAAAGTCTACTTGTAAATTCGTTCAAAGTAATCAAAGTGACACCTCATTATTTCCGTAAACCGTCCGTGACAAAGGTATACCTCATTTAGCAGGTAAAAGGTAAAAATGATAAGGCTCCCACTCCACTGAATTATGACATCTAATTACATGACCATTGTCGTGTTTTGGCCGTGCATTAATTTTGTTTGTACTGACTGAATTGTGGATGGTACAAGTTAAAAAGAAAAATATTATGTATAAGCAGAGTTGTAACGTAAAATTATTAAGTGCCAACGTGACAGAGGGTGAGTACATCACCGTCTCAGGCACTATACATACATTTCCTTCACCATAAAGCAAGTGGTGTGAAATCACTTAACATAAGTTTTTACAAAGACTCATTAGTACAGGCCCCGTTGGGAGTCGAACTTACGTCGCTTGCGTAGCAGGCAACTAAATGCATATGATAGTATATAAGGTACTCGCTTAAATAGTTAATAGTGTATTAATAATGTACTCGCATAATTTATTTTTAATTATTGCTGTTATCTGTTTGGGACTTTCACTGGCAAATAGCTAATGTTACAAGGATTAAGTTAGGCTACATTTATTAAAAAAAACTTTCAACATGTGTTGTCTTTTTCAACTTTCAACAGGTGGTCTTTGAATGAAATTAAGTTTACGCGGGTGAAACCGCGGGGCACAGCTGGTATATAATAAAATAAAACGTAGCTCAATATCAAGAAGCTTTTATTCTAAACCACACGACAAATGTCGATTAATTTAACACGAGAGCATTCGAGTGCGCTGATAATTTGGCCCGCACCTTCACGATAATATTGTCGGGTTTTTGTACACGAATTAAATTAAATTCGTCTGTAATTGTCAGTTAATTAAAATTTTGAAGTGTTGAAGGGAGTTCGACTGTAAGTTGACTTTACGTATGGCACCTCTCGGACTTTTTGTTTGGCTAAAAAGAACCTTAAAGTCTTTATTACAAAATTGATTTTCATATTGTGACAAAATATATTGTAGGTGGTAGGTGGTCATCTCAAGCTACGCATTTAGTTATAAGTAGATGTACTAGATTTTTATCCATGTCCATAAGCTTACGTTTCTCAAATTACTTATTTTGTATTCTTTAAATTGTATAATATTTTTGAAAAGAGTAATTACTGAGTTTCTTGCCAGGTTCTTCTCAGTAAAAGCAACCTTCCGAACCTGGCGGTAGCATGTATAATCCTGTATAATTATGTCAATCTGACGATTTGAAAGTACTTTGTAAAAAGTCTAATTGAATAAAGATACTTTTGACTTAGGTACCATTCTGCTCTTCAGAGAACCATATTCTTAAGCTAGCGGACGTCACGCGGTTTCACCCGCGTAGTTCCCGTTCCCGTAGGAGTACGGAGATATAATAAAGCCTATGTTACTCGCTGATGATGTGGCTTTCCAATGGCGAAAGATTTTTTTAAATCGGTACAGTCGTTTTTGAGTTTATGCATTCTAAACATACACATACTAATACAAATCTTTCCTCTTGCACAACACACACACTTTTGTCGTAAATACTTTTCTACACCTATCTCTTTGCGATTAAATTCGTGTTAACAGAATAATTCTGAGGTTAGGATGTTACGTTATATCAAGATATTATTCTAAAAAAAAAATTGGCAAAAGTTCAATACTTAAGTGCAGTAATTTCACCTCACGTGCTTTACGGTGAAGGAAAACATCGTGAAGAAACCTGTATAATATGTCTCAGGAGTTATTCAAAGTCTTACGTATAGTGCCTGTGATGACGATAAACTGTTACGTTGGCACTTAATCATATTCGGTGACATGTAAGTGTTGTTGAGGTTTAGTAATAACAGGGCACACATTTCACCGAATATGGTTAAGTGCCTGATAAGTGCACAAACTTATAACATGACTAGCTGTGCCCTGCGGTTTCACCCGCGTTAGCATACCATATCAACACCAATCCATAAAAGTAGCCTAAGCATTTATCCCCTATTTTATCCCCTTGGGGTAGAATTGATCAAAATCCTTTCTTAGCCTACGTCATAACATCTACCTGCATGCCAAATTTCAGCCCGATCAGTCCAGTGTTTAGGGCTGTGCGTTGACAGATCACTATGTTAGTCAGTCAGTCACTCAGTCACCATTGAGTCATATAAATATTTTCATACGTTTCAAACTTCCTTTAGGCAATAAGGCAACCTAATTTGTGTAAAATAGAGCAAAAGGCTCCAACACCACCACTCCAACACCATTCATTTCCAGCTAAAGTAATTAAAACCTCATTACACCCACTTAACCTTTAAAAAATAAAAACATTAACTTTTTAATTCCAAGACCTTCTAGATAATCGCTCCCAATGGACTAAGTTTAACTAAAGCACTAAAGAGTTCAACTTAATAAAGCCAGTTAAGACAGACGGAGGGGACGAAGGAGGGGATGAGGGAGGGGGCGAATGAGGGGTAGGGGCAAGGGGCAAGGTACAGTTGTTCCAAAAACAAGCTCTTTGAGAAGCACCTGGGACACTGTGATAATGAAACTAATTTACTAGATTTACTTGCAGTTTGGATGTACGAAAGTTTTTTAAATTATTTAATATTTCTTTGAGAATTATATTTATGCAGTATTATGTTGTTGACTAGCTATTACCCGCGGTTTCACTCGCGTAGACTTAATTGGCGGTCCACTTCCTTATGTTTTTTGATATAAGTAGCCTAAGTTACTCCTTGTAACATTAGCTATATACTTGTGAAATTCCCGTTAAAATCGATTCAGCCGTTGCGGCGATTATTCGGATCAAACAGACAGATGGACAGACAGAGATTTTTTTTTAATTTGTTTTTTAATTCAGTATCATATATACTTTCAAAACGTTAGTGAAAATCTGTTATTTTGGAATTAGAAACAGACACGTCAATTTATTTATCTCTATAGATGTATAGATAGCTTTCAGCCGCAACGTCGTCCGCGTAGTTATTTTTTTGGTCGTTTAAAGTTATCGTACAAAGAGACAAATTATTATTGTGTTTTTAAATCTGTAATATGCTGCATTTGCAAATGAGAGGAATATTTTCCCATTGTAATATTAGTATCCAGGATTCATCGGCCTGGTTCCGTGGCTATGTGTGGTATGGCGGACACAATTCACCGAGGACAGATACTTTGAATATTAAACCTTGAATCTTCAAAGTACTCATCATTTCCCTGACCTTATCCCAAACATTGATGGGGTCGGCACTTGATTCAACCCGCTGCGGCTGGTCACCTGATTTTTATACGAAGCGACTGCCATCTGACCTTCGCAACCAGCAGACACTTTAAGGCCTCCGACTGACCTGTAACGATTGCCAAAGATGATCAATTGCCAACCGGGACCGAAGGCTTAACGTGCTCTCCGAGGCACGGAGGGAATTCGGACTAACTTAGCTGATAGAATGATAAGCACAATAGCAACTGTGCCACGAGCTTCTCAATGTCACTTGAATGTACTATGTAATAACGTTGTTTACTTCTCAACGTACATGGTTGGCTTAGTTTGGAAGTAGGTCAATTAGAGTGAAATGATCTCTAGTTATTCTTGTTATTATTAGCCAAGCCCCGCGGTGTCATCCGCACTAAATCTGGGTCGTAGCGTATAACTTATCACCCCTTCTTACCCTTTAAATAACAACATATAAAAAAAACTAAGCGTTCCTAAATAATCTTGGCTCTTAATTTTAAATATCTTGAACCACCAATCCTAAAATAATAAATAAAATGGCGGAAAAAATCGTCTCAAAGTCTCTTATCAATTAAATTAAAAAATATATTTTTCATGTTCTTCTCAGAAAGGGCTTTTCTTATGATACCCAAACTGTGTTAGTGCAGAAGAAATAACTAGTCCGCCATCTTGGATTATCCGCCATATTGGAATTAGAATGACGTCACATAGGTAAACATGCAGTGTCGTCCAAATTTAAAAAAAGCTGCTAGATTCAAAGTACACAAAATATAAAGTCAACTAACATTGTAAGTTAAATAAAAGCTGGTAACAAAAATCATACCTTGCATAAATATGCCTAGTAATATTTTTTTTGTGATGAAATTATCTCATCCATAATATATTCGTTCGTACATCGACGCTAAGTGCAAGCTGCAGTCTGAATTCCTAAGGAATTAAATTTTCTTCCTCGTCGAGTACAGCTATGATAGTGGGAACACTGAGAGCTTTAACTAGTTCCATTGTCATGGTTTTGATGAATGCCAAGTTTTTGATGAATTTTGAAACTTCTTCCCGTGGCTTTAAGTGCTATATTAATTACTCCACCCACCCACATTTCCATTAACGACGTCATTTTCATATTGCTGCAGCAAGACCTCTGGAAAGTTTTTAATTTCACAGAAATTTCTATACTTTAGGATACACTTTGTTTCTGTTATCTGCTGAATTAATTAGTAGTATAAAGTTGATAGATTCTTATTATTAATTCGCTGGTCTTTGAAAATTTTATTTATTACTGCCTCGTTGGTCTTATGGTTAGCGCTACTGTGGAACACGAGGTCCTCGGTTCGAACCCTGCAGGCAACTGTTATTGAGTTTTTCCATTTGTACTTTACCAGAATACTTCTGGGCTACTGCCCGGAACGATGATTACCTGGTTAATGGAAATAGGCTTTCTTCCTATTACATGGGGCGAGATATGGGTGTAAATGAAAATGAAAATGATTTATTCAGTATAGGACCTTACGAATGTCAAATAATTGACCACCGATTCGGAAACTAGCATTCTGAGAAGAACTGGCAAGAACCTCAACATGACATTACATAATATAGTATATAATTATTAATTACAGTAAAAATCATATAAAAGTTATTCGCAGTAGTGAAAATTGTATCAGCATGCATGTGTATAAAATAATAATTAAAAAGTAAAAACAATACCAAATGTACCTGTAATAAATACACCACTGTCTACCCCACTGGGGAATACAAGCGTGAGCACATATTTGTATGTATACATTCTAGACTCTAGAATGTAGAGCTCTTCAGGTATTTATAACATACATATGCTCACGCCTGTATTCCCCGAAGGGGTAGGCAGAGGTGCTGTTATCACAACACCCACTTTTCACCGAATTTGATTAAGTGCCAACGTGACAGATGGTGAGTCCATCGCCGTCTTAGACACTTTACATACGTCATTGAATTACTTCTCAGAAATATGCAGGTTTCCTCATGATGTTTTCCTTCACCGTAAAGCACGTGGTGTGAAATCACTGTACAAAAGATTTTTTAGAAAAACTCATTGGTACAGGCCCCGCTGTGATGCGAACTTGCGTAGCAGGAGACTGCTCAAACCTCAAGGCCAGCACGGCAAGGTATTTATAACTCTTCAATATTCATTCTAATGAATGTATACGATAGTAACACTCTACTTCCATGGGTAATCTAAACAAATACCGCACATTCGAATGATTGAACGGCATTACAATTCAAACAGCATTCGTACTAGAATATTCAAAAACAGCGTTGTGCGTCGAACCACAGCGGAGCCTGAAATTTTAACTACCCATTCCGATTGTATTTACATGCCACGGGTCGAAACCGTGACGATGCATTGTGCCTATGCACACGAACTCTGGAACGGTATAGCGAGACCGCTGAGTTTCGAACTATATATTTTTATCATTAAGCTACATTTCTCGCGAATATGGCAGAATGTAAAACGTAAAACCGCCTTCAAAAAGAGAAAAATTTAACTATGTGAAATGTTAGCAGAAAGACTTATAGAAAGCATTATAGAATATAGGAATTGAAAAGAGTAATTATTGAGTTTCTTGTCGGGTTCTTCTCTGAAAAACCAATCTTCCAAACTCGATGGTAACATTTATTATCTTGCATAATATTTTTTTGTGTTCTTCTGACCATTTGAAAGTACTTCGTAAGAAGTCTAATCAAATAAGGAAAGGCGATATTTAGTATTGACAGTTTTGAACGCGTTCGTTAGTCGCTATTTGACATATCTTCTTGGAGCCTTACCATGAGTTTTTATTACTATGATAGTTTTATTCTTATTATGAAACAGATGTATATGACATCTATACATCTGTCACTGTCACACAGCAGAACTATCATTGCAGCAAGAGCTGATTGTGACTTTATTTTAGAGTTAAAGTCGCCGCGTTTTTAAATACAAAAACGCTGATAGATTTTGTTTAAAGCAAATGACAATTCCGGTCGTTGTATGGAGAAACACAATTGTTTTCGCTTCATAATTATTTTACGCGGAATAATAATTGGACGGACACCATGTTGATTCGGAAACATTCGAACAACAGATAAAATATTAACTTTTGAACATGACAGCTGACATACAAATGAAATACTGATTAATTGGTTATGTTGATATTTTATTGATACAGTTTATATATCTATGAATGAAAAGTCCTCAATATTTTATAGGTGTCATCACGAGTTACGAGCGCTGACCTTGAATTTTATGATTATTGAGTTTCTTATCGGATGCCAGAAGCAACCTTCAGAACACGGCGGTCGGATGTATACTATAATACTTTGTCAAAAGTTTAATCAAATAAAGATAATTTTGAATGTGAATTTATGTATCTGTCTTTGTCTATCTGTATGGCGCGACGCGAATAAAATACAAATGAAATGTAATATACATTAATTCAAGCGCATTTCAACTGCTGTAAACACGCTGCTTTGAAAATTTCAAAATTCGTTGACTTGACACAACGTAACCGCGGCCATGTTGATTGTTTTCCTGCCAAATTTTGACAGGCCATAGACAAGCGTAGACACAAAGCGACCCGATTACGTCAGTCAACGCTGTGTCAATCCGAGCGTACTCTAAACAATGCCGGTTACCTTTGTGTATTTTTCGAGTCTCCACATTCGAAAGAATTGGCAGAAATAACCGGCGAACCAGGAGAAGAGTCGTATTTTAAACAAGTTTTTAAAACCTTCATATAGGTACCTACTCTTCCTTTACTCCCTTATTACAAAACACAGACAAAGATAGTCTTTGGTTTAAAATTAGCTCCATCTCCTTCTGCGATACGGATTTAAAAGGTGATGGACAGTTAGATTTTACGCGAATAACTCTACGTTACCGTTGATTTTTATGCGAAAATAAGGTCTTGATTTGAACGTCAATTACTCGAAAACAGAACAGAAGAACAGGCTTCCAAAACAGCTGTCCTATTTTCCCCGACTGTATAGTAAGAAAGCGGTCTCCCTATTGCTATAAATAAGCCACTGTATCTATTTAACGGATTAATAACATAGATTTTTATCGAAGTAAGCGTATCTCAACGTAACAAAATATATTTCAATCAGTCACCCAAGTAAAGGTTTCGCTTGGCCTTACGATTATCGCTTTTTTTCTATGTATACGTAAAACTTCTGACACTCGCCCCTTGGGGCGCTTTTTAGCGTTCCCATACAAAATGAGTATCAAATACAGGCGTACAGGTCGCAAACTAATGATATACAATCAATTTTATATACATAATATACACTGCCTTACATGAAACTTACGTGTACCCCAAAACATTAGAGGTTGTCCCTTAAGATGTTCCCGCAACAATGCCGTTATTGGCTTCCTTGATAATTTATAGCGGGACCGCAAGCAACTTTCACCTGCATCATAGATTAAATACAGCATACAATCCAGAATAGACTTTACCTATAACTACTTTGAAATAATCATAGATCATTAATGTCAGATATATAACATTTTATTGAATTCACTGTATTATAATAAAAAAATTGCTTTTCACATATTTATGCATATGCAATTATGTATTACATTAACGAATATTTTTTTTTTATTTTTCTAAAACATAAAGTCTTTCTGTTTCTTCCGGCTTATCTCGGAAACGATTGGATCGATTTTAGTGGGACTATCGCTGGCGGATAGCAGGTAACAATAAGTAACATAGGTTATTTAATTAAAAAAAAAGGTTCCGCAATAGATAACTACCGATGAAATGAAGTCTACGCGGACCCGCGGGGCCCGGCTAGTAATATATAAAAAGAATCTGCACTTGGGGCTAGACTGTGATGATAGTAGAGACATTGAGACTTGTTAAAAATATTATAACAAAGTACTTTTTATCGTCAATGACAGATAAGCGGTCATCTGTCATTGATGATTGAACACAAAAAACCTACATGCGTAGTTGCCATTCTGGATTGTTTGGTTATACTTTGAGGAGCATGCGTTAAACCGCGGAGGGTAGAGATTGATGCTTTAATTTCAGTAATGGCTGCTTATTAGAAGTTCGCGGGATTCAGGTCGGGATATTAGGGGAATGGAGGGTACTCGTACAGCGATCTGCTAATATGTCACTTTGGAACACGTTACAGAGGTTGTACTTGTAATGTGCTAATTAATTATTAATTTATCTGTAGGTAAATTTAAAATGTCCTTGACTGACTGACTGAAATTTGTATGGTCTGTTCTTTATGAGGTGTATCCACTAAGAAAGAGATTTTAGAAACTCCATCCCTTAGGGGGTGAGTAGGGGTTGAATTCACCAAGAAAGTTTTTATTCCCTAGGTTGAATACCACGCGAGTGAACCCACTGGCAAGAGCTAGTTATAAAACCCCAAATATAAAAATACAAAATGTATGTTCAGGGACCACGCCAGAACGGCTGGATGTTTTGGGTAATTCATTTTGATTATCTCTGCAATTTTCAGGACAAGTTTAGTATGAAAGTCCATGTGAAATCGCTACAGAAGTGTGCACATTTCTAAATAAACATATAACTAAATCGGTTCAACGGTACATCCGTGAAATGGTAATAGATAGATCTAAAACTTATTTACCGATAACACGAAGAGTGTTAAAGGTTACGACACAATTTTATGGGTAGCCCGCAGAACCCTAATATATTTTTGTATAATAGCCTAATTTACTCATTGTAATATTAGCTATCAGTCAGTGAAAGTCCCGTTAAAATCAGTCCAGTCGTTTCGTAGATTAAGCGGAACAAACAGAGAGACGGACAGAGCAAAAAAATTTAAGTTGATTTTTCAATGTCAGTACCGCGTATACTTTCATATATATTTAGTCAAAAGCTGTTATTTTGGAATTACAAACAGACACTTAAATTTGACTTATCTGCATATAGATGTATAGAATTATAATGTACATGATGCCTGACTGAGTTTCTTGCCGGTTCTTCTCAGAAGGCTAGTTTCCGAACCGGTGGTAAATTCATCGACATTTTATAAGTGTCTTACCAGGGCCTAAACTAAATAAATAATTTTCATTTAATGCCTGTATTAATAAAATATCCCCGTCTCTTACAGACAATTTCAAGTAAAGATTTGTCCTATCAAAGTTCCATAACATTGATAAGCCGGTAAGCCTGGAGTTCGCATATGAAATGAAATATCTGGAATCCCGCACAATATCGACAGGTAGCCGACTCGAGTATAGTGATGTAATCCTATATGTTATGAAGATGCGACTTTGGTTTCGAGATACTATCGATATTTTTACAGATAAATAAAATTGATGTTTCCAAATTAACAGTTTTCAGTAACTGCATAAATAAAAGTAAATTGGGTACTTAAGTGTTTTTTAACTATTTTTTTAATTGTAATTAATCTAAGTAATTAAGTAAGTTATTAATCAAATTGTAATTAATGCAAGTAATCTTTTTATACGTATTTATTAGAGTGCCTAGATCTGCCTCGCAGTTTCACCCCAGTAAACTTAGTAGCCTAAGGAACTGCTTCTAAAATTTTCTATCTGCTAGCGAAAGTCCCGTTAAAATGTCTCCAGCCGTTTTGGAAATCAGGCGGAACAACAGACAGAGAAAAAAATTATTATTTTTATGTATGTACCGTACTTTCATATGCATGTAGTGATAAGCTGCTAATTTGAAATGACAAACACTCTTAAATTTTCTTTATATGTATGTACATATGTATAAATAAATCTAACTGTAGGTATAGTATGAAGTAACTGTTTTAAACAACAACTTAACTCACACAAGTGAAAGTGAGTAAAAACTAATCAAACTAATGCTTTATACAAAAGGGCAGTTTCTTCATTCCCCTCGACCGACCATCGCGAAAATTTACGCGCTGTCGTCAAGTTGGTAATATAGGTATGGTAGGTATTCCCAGTTGTTACAGGGATTACAGGCTTTAGGGACACCACAAAGCGTCTTATACCTTTGCTTTGTATACCCCCAAGTTATAAAAAAAATCATCACCAAGTAAAACTATATTTCCCAGATCATCGACTCCAAAGTCGATATTTCTGCAAATGGAACATCACTAACATTTGATCAATAGTGCATCGAATTTCCCGAAGGGACCGCCATACATGAGACAGATTTGATTTTATACCGAGCTTAAATACCTCACTCATATTTTGTTAAGCTGGCTTCTATATCCAAGCAAATGAAGACTGTGGATTATTGATATTTTCGAATAAATACCTAGGATTTGTTTGGGACGGTACTTTTACCTTTATCATGAATTTAAGAGTAATAACTCTTGTCGGTGTAACCGATGCAACTCTTTCCATTTGTCTGTGTCCAGTGCCATCTCTTTGACCTCCCTATACGTCATGACAGACACCTTTTCCTTAACTTGTCTCATGTATGTTATCCTTGGTCTTCCTCTCCCTCTCTTCCCTTCTACTTTTCCTTTTATTATGTTTATAAAGAAGTTGTCATGTCGCACAAGGTAGCCAATTAGATTACACACCACGTGCTTTACGGTGAGCGAAAACATAGTGAAGAAACCTGCATATGTCTGAGAAGTAATTCAAAGACGTATGTATAGTGCCTGAGACTTCGATGGACTCACCCTCTGTCACGTTGGCACTTCATATTCGGTGAAATGTGGGTGTTATTGTTACAAACCTCAGCTTACTCCTTCGGGGAACCTTCTGGGATGGCGTCAGCATATTAAACAATAACTTATCTAGACATACATAACATACATATGGTCACGCCTGTATTCCCCGAAGGGGTAGGCAGAAGTGTTGTTATCACAACACCCAGTTTTCACCGAATTTGATTAAGTGCCAACGTGACAGATGGTGAGTCTATCTCGCCCTCTCAGGCACTATACATACGTCTTTGAATTACTTCTCAGAAATATGCAGGTTTCCTCACGATGTTTTCCATCACCGTAAAGCACGTGGTGTGAAATCACTGTACATAAGTTTTTTAGAGAAACTCATTGGTACAGGCCCCGCTGGGATTCGAACTTGCGTCGCTTGCGTAGCAGGCGACTGCTCAAACCCCGAGGCCACCACGACTATACACATTATATAAATTCAAAACCTAGTTATGCCATACAAAGCAATCACAGAAATGTCCAACTTCCCAGAAAATCTATTGCGGTTAAGCCCAAGCGATTTCTATTAGCAGATATCCCTAATCCGTATCATACCAAATTACGAACCGCCAAATCGCTTTATAACGCACAGCCAGTGCTGCGAAACGAGATTACATGAAATCGAGTAGACGTAGACGATGCTCATATTAAATTTTCGATAATCGATTCCGAGTTCTGCCCATATCGAGTCGTCTTCAAAGAGATTGCATCCGATATGCAGCTGGCATCCCATGTCCTTTGTACACTTGAATTGTGGAGAATATTTAAATTTTTCTTCATTTGATTTTGAACTCTTCAATATCTAAACATAGTCGAGACTCTTAGACGCACATTTTTGTCACAGGTATATTAATATGTATAGATCTATATAGGTTGATAATCTATACAGATAAAAAAATTTGAAGCGTCTGTTTGTAATTCCATAAAAAAGCTTTTCGCTAAATGCATATAAAGGTATAGACAAAGACAAAAACATAATTTAAAATTTTCTCTGTCTGTCTGTTTGTTTCCGCCTAATCTCCGAAGCGGCTCATTTTAACGGGACTTTCACTGGCGATTAGCTAATGTTACAAGGAGTAAATCAGGCTACATTTAATCCCGCCTGTATTCCCCGAAGGGGTAGGCAGAGGTGTTGTAATCACAACACCCACTTTTCACCGAATTTGATTAAGTGCCAACGTGACAGATGGTGAGTCTATCTCGCCGTCTCAGGCACTATACATACGTCTTTGAATTACTTCTCAGAAATACGCAGGTTTCCTCACGATGTTTTCCTTCACCGTAAAGCACGTGGTGTGAAATCACTGTGCATAAGTTTTTCTAGATAAACTCATTGGTACAGGCTCTGCTGGGATTCGAACTTGCGTCGCTTGCGTAGCAGGCGACTGCTCAAACCTCAAGGCCACCACGGCTCTTACTTAAAACCCGTGATACGGGTACTGATATATTTTTTATAATTTTTTCTACTTATTTTTGTGGTTGAGTGTAGTTGTTAGAGGTTTATAAAGGTTCGATGCTTAATGGATGATATGTGGAACATAAGACAACACCTAGTTTTGTTGTATATTGAATACATAACAGCCTGAATTCCCCGAAGGGGTAGGCAGAGGTGTTATAATAACAACACCCACTATTAAGTGCCAACGTGACAGTTGGTGAGTCTATCGCCGTCTCAGACACTATACATACGTCTTTGATTTACTTCTCAGACATATGTAGGTTTCCACACGATGTTTTCCTTCACCGTAATGCACGAGGTGTGAAATCACTGTACATAAGTTTTTTTTAAAAAACCCATTGGTACTTGCGTAGCAGGCCCAAGGCCACCACAGCTCTGTATATTGAAATTCAATCAAAAAAATATTATCTTTAAGTAAAAAAATATCCGTTTATTGTGACATTGTCTGTCTATAGGAACTAAGGCAGCCGTGACGTCATATACCTATAAGTTCCTTTCAACTCTTTACAAAGAGGCGAAAAACTCATTGGTATAGTGCATTCCTCTGGTGCAGTGCCTACGACAATCCAATTACAGTAATAGAGGGTACCAACTTGACCGAATCCGCCGGTTATTGGCAAACTGGTTTTATACCAATGCTATTTCCTAGATTAAAATTTCATTTTGAGTTCGTTTAGTGTGATGGGAATAGGTTTCGTAGAATTTGAACGAAAATTCGAGCTGAGCTTTTGAACGTATAAATACATGTTGAGGTTGGACAGGTATACATAGCATGGTATTAGAATTAAAATAATGATTTTAAAAGTTTACAAAGATTTGAAAATTGTAGTTTATCGAGCGTTTTCAAATATAATAATGATAATAATAATAAACGTTTAACTTACAAGTTTAGAATGACAGTGGTTGGGACATCTTCTTTTAAGTTACAATACCTGTGTTAGAAGAGTCTACTCTTTTCTGTACATATTCTATACATCTGTCATTAAGGTCACTAACGATCTTATAGCTAATTGTCGACGCTTCACCTTGTTTTATATATATTTCGGTTGAAGTGAAGGAAAACATCGTGAGGAAACCTGCATATGTCTTAAAAGTAATTCAAAGACGTATGTATAGTGTCTAAGACGGCGATGGACTCATCCTGTATCATGTTGGCACTTAATCATATTCAGTAAGGGTGTTGCTGTTGCAACACCTCTGCTTACCCCTTCTGGGTTTCATAGGTTCATATTTATTTATTTAAAATTGTAGTACAATCTTTTTGAGATATAATACGGCCAGGGTCAAATGCAATAATAATTTGATATAGCTACTCATTAATGTAAGAGCCTCAAAGAGCCACATTAGGGTAAGTAATGAACAATATAACATAGCAGGGTTTCTGTTCCCATATCTTACCAGGCCATGTGTTATCTGGGACCGCGCATGAAGGACGGGAGTACATTATTATAACTGTTAATTTGTATTGTGTACGTATTTATATAAACGTGCTTATAATATGATTAAATTTACATAAAAATGTACTGACGCACAACCTTAACCGCTGCTAGATATATCTTTATCTGTTCTATACAGATAAATAAAATTGAATTGTCTGTCTGAAATTACAAAATAACACCTTTCCACTAAGTGTATATGAAAGTATGCACGGTACTGATATTGGAAAACAAATTTTATACATTCTATTTTGTCTGGCTGGACCGATTTTAACGGGATTATCATTAGCAGATAGCTAATATTGTAAGGAGTAACATGTGCTATTTTATTAAAAACATTAGGGTTCCATGGGCGACCCATGAAATTAAGACTAGTCAGGTAAAACCGAAGGGCAGTAATTAAAAAATACATGTAATTTGCCTCAAATAAATATCTACTTTAAACATAAGAAAGCTTTCGTCTGGACCTAGAGACATGACATTTGGAGGGAGTGTGTTTCATGGAGAGCAGTGCATACCTACTCTACTTTTCAGAAAAGGTATTTGAAATTCCACCCCTAAGGTAAGGGGGTAAATTTTACTTCTTGCTACACAGACGAAGCTGCGCGTACTAGTAGTGTATACAAAATAAAAAAAATAATCTTAAAATATTTATATTGTCTCTAACAAAGTACTTTCAAATCAAAATTAAAAAAAAATTAAAATTAAAATGATCTTAATTTGATTAGACTTCTTACAAGGTACTTTCAAATCGTCAGAAGGACACAAAATACATTATACATGATTATAAATGTTACCACCGGGTTTGGAAGGCAGCTTTTGTTGAGAAGAACCCGGCAAGAAACTCAAAAATTACTCTTTTAAAATAAAATATATTATACTAGGTTTTTAGTTACAGTATTTATATCTCATGAATATTCAAGTATATAATATTAAGCATGAGCTCCTGCAAACAAATTATTTTGAAGCAAAATCTTTCTAAAACACACATAATATTTTAGTCAAGCATTTCTCGGAAATAAACATACAATATCGCTACCATATAAAATCATTACACCTCACAAACTGAATAAAATACGCCCGTATTGAATACGCACGTACTAAAATACCAAATCAAATACGTACCTTCGTAACTTAATCGTAGGCTAGTGCCGACAGTACATTGTTATTTTATGCACCCCTATGTTTTTATTCGTATTGAGAAGTAATATAAGTAATGTATGTAGGAGGTTGCAATCGTTTCCGTTTTAATAATATATCACACACAGTGTTTCTATTCCTAGGAACATCAGCCTTCAAATGCGGTTTAAGCAGAGCGCATTAAGAACTTCTGAGCTTTAATGAAGGAGTAACTTTTCTTTAAAAAAATGTGCTTTACGGTGAAGGAAAACATCGTGAGGAAACCTGCATATGTTTGAGAAGTAATTCAAAGATGTATAGTGTCTGAGACGGCAATAGACTCACCAACTGTCACGTTGGCACTTAATCATCTTCGGTAAAATGTGGGTGTTGTTATAACAACTCCTCTGCCTACCCCTTCGGGGAATACAGGTGTGAGCTTATGTATGTATACATAACGAAAAAAATTTTTTTTTCTCCTATTGCGTTTGTTCCGGTTAATCTTAGAAACGGCTGGACTGATTTTAGCGAGACTTTCACTGGCAGATACCTGATGTTACAAAGAGCTACTTGGGATCCTTTTTTTTAATGAGGGTTCCGAAAAATATCTATATAAAAATAAATAAATAATAAAACCATAGGGCAAAGCTAATCATGTTTATATTCATTTGTGTGTTTTTATTGTAAAGAACAGTCCCATTAGATAAATAAACAGGAAATTACCACAAACACGGACTACAAAAGATACTTAAATGGAATTAGTTGAATTAATAAAATCATCATTATCATCGATTTGACCGCCACGGGTTTTGGTTAATCTAATAAAATGATCATTAATCAGTATTATTTAGTTTTGAGGCATTTGTTTTCATCAAATTGATAAAAAAATATCATCAATTGTACGTAATAGATATTAAGTTCACGTTTATTTGTAATAATTGAAGTCAACTTAATTTACAGAAATGGTTTTAATCTATACATACAGATAAATAAAATTGAAGTGTCTGTTTGTAATTCCAAATGAACAGCTTTACATACATATTACATACATATTACATACATATTTACAGCAGTAGATGAGGTACATTATACACAGATGTCTAGACGCATAGGCAAACCCTAAGGCCACCACGGCACCACTTTGTAAAAATAATAACGTAATTATGTTACTCACATAATTATTAATTGGGGCGATTGCTTCATATAAAGACAATACGTGATCACATGGATGCTCCTTCTCTTCATGAAGAGTTGTGCCGCTTCTACGTGCCAAATAATTACTTGCGCGGCAGGAAGGACAAGTTATTCTATGTGCCCGCGAGTCGCACAGTCGCTCGGGCCCGTTCGCCTGTCCCGCGCACTCTCTCCGTATTCAACGCTTTCCTGGATAATCCCTGAATGTGATTTGTTTGCGGATGAATGGAAGAATATTTTGTCTGTATGTTTGGAGTTTTGTGAGGAGACTGCATGAAAGTGCTCCTTTTTTTCCCTTTAGTTTAAGTGGCTTCAAGCCGTTCTATGAGGTTAAATAAATAAATAAATACGTGTTATCGTAATACCTCTCGATATCCGTATACATCGACAATATTTTCAAAAAAGGCCCGTGCCCATTTTTTCCAAAGTGTAAATATTTCTGTCACCGTTATAATGGGAAAGGGGAACACAGGGTATTCAGGAAACAGAATATAAAACGGCCCCTTATTCAGCAGGCATAATCTCCCGGCCTGGAATACATATAAATATCGCCATGAAAATAAAACACCCGAGCTGGATATATAAGGGCTCTGTATATAATCGTCCCTAACCCTAATATGAAGCATTGTCCCTTCGGTAGGGAGGCACCATGGTTCATATTGGCATTCCTCACAGAGCTATTGTTAGCTAATGACGAACTGAAATCAATGGTTGCTATTGATTGCTTTGGATTAAGCTTTAAATGCTTAGAATATGGAATTATTGAATGAATATTAATGAAATAGTATAAAGCAAGAGGTTTTATAAAAAAATCTTGATGGTTTTGAATCTCTGATATTTTTTTCCATCTATATGTATGTATATATATATATATATATATATATATATACAATATTTATATACATACAGATCTATCATGGCCTTAATCCCATACATTGTTGGGGTCGGCACTTGATTCAACCCGATGTGGCTTATCACCTGATTTTTATACGAAGCGACTACCATCTGACCTTCGTAACCGCGACGGCTTAACGTGTTCTCCGAGACACAGAGGGAACTCGTGCGGTCCGCCATCCTATTACTGACTAGGGTTAGAGTTGCTTAACTTCGCTGATCGAATGATATGCACAATAGCAACTGAGCCACGAGCTCCTCTATCTATACATCTATATTAAATAAAACACAGGTCTACAAAAAAAAAATTGTTTGGTGCCGCTAATTTTATGTTATAATTTGGTTAATTAGTCCGCAAGATGTCGTCGGAAGCTGTCAAAATCGCGAAGCTACGTACCGATCGATTGGCCGAAAATTACAAAGACATACATACATACATATGGTCACGCCTGTATCCCATGGGGATAGGCAGAGACCACCGTTAGCCACATCCTACGATCCTTACTTCTTTCGCTTCATCCAAATTCATGCATCTCTTCATACACTTTCTTCGGTTACGAGTGCTTCGAATTGGACCTTTCTGAAAAATACTATTAATTTGGTCATAGTAGTTGTTCCTTGGACGCCCTCTACCGACACTTCCGGTCACATTCGCTCTATAAATTTGTTTCGTTAATCGCCTTTCACTTATCCTTTCGATATGTCCAAACCATCTCAACATACTTTTTTCAATTCTGGTCACCACATCATTCTTCAACTTGCAACTGTCTCTTATCACACTATTTTTCATTCGATCTACAATGGTGACCCCACACATACTTCGTAACGAACGCATTTCCACTGCATTCACTCTACTTTCATGTTTCTTCCTTTTACAATTACGAAGAATTCACCCGCGTAGATTTAATTTCATCCCTGCAGAACCATAAATATATTTTTTTAAATCAAAGTAGCCTAAGTTACTCCTTGTAACATTACCTATCTGCCAGTGACAGTTTTTTTTTAAATCGGTCCTGCCGTTTTAGAGATTACTCTCAACAAACAGACCGATAGACAGAAAATTATTGAAATATTTTTTTTAAGTCATTACCGTATACTTTCATATTACGCACTTAGTGAAAAACTGTTATTTTGGAATTACAAACAGACACTTCAATTTTATTTATCTGTATAGATGTATAGATACTGTGCCAACGAGCAGCCTGGATTAAAAGACACGACAAATCCCTACTTATACATGCTTTCTTACTTTATTATAAATGCTTACTTACTTATAAATGCTTTCCCACTTAAACCCCTCAACCGAATTTGATGAAATTTGGCACAGACAATCTTTAGACCCTGAGAAAGGACATAGGCTAAAACTAAAATTAAACTACGCGGGTGAAACCGCGGAGCACAGCTAGTGAGCTATAAATACAGAATGTTAACTCCACTCCACTTAATGGGTGATCAAATAGCAGTAAAAATATGAGAAGAAAACATTTTTATGTCCAGACCCCTTACCATAACCTTTTATTGCCATGATTGTTTAACTCTTATTATGAGACAGACGTATATTACGTGTATAAGTCTGTCACTGTCGCACAGCTGAACTAACATTGCAATAAGAGCTCTTGGTTGGGCCCCAGTTCTATAAGGTTTCACGACTACTTAAAATTTTCCCCATAAACTGAGATTTAATGGATTTATGAAACTTGACCTCCTATCACTTTTGATGTAGAAAATATTGTTTTTATAGGCCATTTTGAAATGTTTAATTGTATTCGACTTTGATCTCGAAACACAACTCGCTAGGAGTTTTATGTGAGTGCGAGGTGTAAAAGTAACGCATAGCTTACCAGTACCCCTATCACGGGTTTGCCACCGTTTTCGTAATCTATACTCGCTAGCGTCTTCGCCGAATATAGTATGAGAAATTGTGCAGCGACTCCCAGCGGTGACGTGAAGAACTAAAATATCTCATACAATATTGCAAGTGACGCTAGCGAGTGTAGATTACGAAAACGGTGGCAAACCCGTGATAGAGGTACTGTATGTATTCGTTACTGCAGCAATTAGTACTTGTTACTTTTGTATCGTTACATTACTCGATACTTATAATACCTCATGACATACTATGTAATGTCGGAGCAACGAATCGAGTCGTATACCCATAGTACGAAATATGCGTGTAACAAAATTTAGTTATTCAGGATTTACATACAAGCACTTCAATTTTATTAATATATATAGATATATATATTTATAACTCGTACCCTTAAGATGTATTTCTATACACCATCCTCATCATCATCTTCCTGTCCTTATCCCATGTTATTTAGGATCGGCGCAACTTGTTCATCTCTTCCATTTCTCTCTATCATCCGTCAAAGTCAAAGTTAAAGTCAAAACTATCTTTATTCGATTAGACTTTTTACAAAGTACTGTCAAATCGTCAGAATTACATAATTATACAGGATTATTCATGCTTAGGCTGTCATATCTGTATTCCTCCTATTCTAGCCATATTATCATCTTTCACACAATCCATCCATCGTTTCTTAGGTCTTCCTTTCCCCTTGTAACCATCCACATTCATAAACAAAACTTTTTTGGCAGCATTTCTATACACCAGAAGGGTGAACGTTTGAACTATGCAATATAAAATTTAATATCATAGTATTAAAAATATGAATGGCGTGTGTCGATCAATCGCTTATTGTCGTCTCACGGCTTTTATTGAAAATATGCCCTTAAGCAGCACGCGAATACTTATTTCCAAGATTCGATATTGTGGAGAAGGTCGGACGATGTCGCGAAATATAGGTTTCATTGGATTGAAATTTTATCAAATTTCTAAGCTGGTAGAACCGCGGGATATAGCTAGTAATATAATAAATGTACAGACAGAGCCACATTCACATTCATATTATTAGTAGCGACCCTCACTCCACTTCGGGAGTGTAGAAAACACTTATATTATAAAGAGGAACCATTTGTTTTTTGCGGTTGTTTGTTTATGGCTTCTGAACTACTTGACCGATTTGAAAAACTACTTCAGCAATGGATAACTACATTATCAGAGAGTAACATAAGCTATATTTTAACCCCGTACTCCCACGGGAACGGGAACTACGCGGATGAGACCGCTTAACGTCCGCTAGTAAAAATATAAATTTGTTTTGAAAACCTTCAGGTGAATAATGGAATTATTCTAGCTTCAAACACGTCGAAGTTCAACTCTTACATGTTACTAAATCAGTATTAACAGACGTAAAGTAACTGAGGAACTCGTGGTACAGTTGCTATTGCGCATATCATTCGATCAGCGAAGTTAAGCAACACTAACCCAAGCCAGGAGTTAGATGAATGGCCGCCCAAGTTCCTTCCGTGTCTCTGAGAGCACGTTAAGCCGTCGGTCCCGGTTGCCAATTTAACATCTTTGACAACAGATCAGTCGGAGGTCTAGGACAGTCGGACAACTGTTTTAACCCAGATTACCGATTTTCCTTTAAAAAGGGGTTGCGATGATCAGATGGCATTCGCTTCTTATGAAAATCAAGTGATCAGCCACATCGCGTTGAATCAAATGCCGACCCTAACAATGTATGGGATAAGGCCAGGGAGATGATGTGTGGGCTAATTTTCCAGGAAGGGTAGATTATGATTAAATTTAGGTGTTAATAGAATGGAATCTGGACTTTTTGCTGAAGGTTTCAAGCGTGACAAATGGAGAGTCCATTGCCGACTCAAGCTAATTAGTAATGTCAAGTAATATAATCAAGTGATCAGCCACATCGCGTTGAATCAAGTGCCGACCCCAACAATGCAACAATAAGGCCAGGATGATGATGATGTACGTAGCTTAGAAGAAGGGATCATATCTTTCCCGAAGCAAAACGACCTATAACAAAATCAGTAGAGAAATGCCGAGAAAATATTGAATACCCACGCACACGAGTATCCTTAAGAAATACGATGCAAATTGAAAATCTCTCTATTCGAAGATCAAACGACTTCGCCCTTTGTGGATTGCCTAGCGATCCTATATCTGTGTCATACAATATTCGATACTTTCGATTATTTATCGAGAGCTTAGATTTTCGTCAATCATTATATTCCATTCGGTAGGCTGACTCGCAAAACGATTTTACTCTGACATTTCTTTTGTCTGTAAAACGTTTGAGATTTTAATGATGTATTTGAATTTGTTAGCTATCTGTTGTATTGATTACTTGCGACTCGCTTCACTTTGGGTTACGATTTTGAGGTATATGACAACTGCCTCGTTTGTTTAGTATTTAATAAGTTCGCCTGCCGATCACGAGGTCCCGGGTTCGATTCCCAGGTCAGGTCAAGAAAGTCACAATAAAAGCCCGGAGATTGGAAGTTGGCGGTGTTTACACACCCGTGCCTCAGAAAGTACGTTGCACCGTTGGTCCTACGCCCGATCTCTCTCCGGTCGTGTCTGATTGCCTCCCATCGGACTATGAGAGTGAGAGAATAAAGAGTGCACCTGTGTTTGCGCACACACTTGTGCACTATAACATCTCCTGCGCAGTTGGGTGATCCTCGTTGAAATTAGCAGCCGTAACTGAAATTCGGTCGGAGATTTTTGTTTTTATAAGACAAAACGTTGCCTTTCCTACTATCTACAAATATAATATCGTCTTTTTAACAATAAACTCATCGGAGTGTATCTCCTACATAATAGTAAAAAGCTTATCAAGCTCCCTGACATAGTTTAGACGAACGATAGGTTCAAACATACAAAATTACGCATGGAAATGACGACTTACATTTTTACTGTATAAAAATTATTTGGTATCATTATATGATGTGGAAAGTGATGTATTCATTAATTTGAATGGACGAAATTGATGAAAAATAATAATCATAGCTAAGTGTGTCACATACATTTAAGTACATAATCTCACGCCTGTATTCCCCGAAGAACCAGTTATGTTTAAATTCCATGTAATAGGGGGCGAGCGTATATCCATTAAGCGCAACAAGGCATTAATCCAGACTCGGGGCTCCTACTGGAAAATTACAAGTGTTTGGTAAGAGTATGAACAAAACTGTAGCATTGCATTAGAGAATAGAGAACGAGTAGTCAATTCAATTCAATTCAAATTCAAAAATATCTTTATTCGATTAGACTTTTTACAAAGTACTTTCAAATCGTCAGAAAGACACGATTACATTGGATTATACATGCTACCGCCAGGTTCGGAAGGTTGCTTTTACTGAGAAGAACCTGGGGGAAACTCAGTAATAACTCTTTTAAAAAAAAATACAGCTTTGAGTAATACAATATAAATCATAAAAAAATATATAAGCCCATGGACACAGTTCCAGTGCACAAAAGTCAATATAAAAAAAATTAAGAACTAAAAATAAGTACTAGGAATAATTGTGCTTGAGAGACTTGTTTAGCTTGAGATGACCAGCCCCCACTAGCAGCACCTGTTCACAAGTATGACGACAGTATCAGAAAGAGATGATGCTATGTAACAATGAATATCGACTCTATTTAGTCAAATTACCCAGCATGTCATGTCAACATTGTAAAACCGAGTCAGGGTTTGTATGTAAAAAGAGTATTGAGACTCATTCAGGAATCACAATTCACTGGGGCGATTGATTGACTGGTCCTTTAGTTGGACAAATATATCCATTCCGGTACTATGAAATGGATTATAAAGTCATCTTCGTATACCGGTTCATACATTGACGATTATGCTCTGGCAAGGTTAAAGTATTGTGAGTTATAACGGCGATGGACGTAAGCAGAGTAGAGTGTCGTTTTATTTTGTTATGGAGGGTTGATATTGCCTTGTTGGTACACTATAAAAGTTATACAGTCCGCGATACTAGTTTGCAATAGTAATTTAAAATTGCGAAATGAAAATAAAAATACGAGTTCGAATCGCGAAGCTTGTTAATATTTTTGCAGTTTTATTACGTTACGTTAGAGCCGTGGGGTTTGAGCAGTCGCCTGCAAGACGGTTTTTGAATCCCAGCGGGGCCTGTACCAATGAGTCTAAAGCTTAACGGTGAAAGACGATATCGTGAGGAAACTTGCAAATGTCTGAGAAGTAATTCAAAAACGTATGTATAGTGCCTAAGACGGTGATCGACTCACCATCTGTCACGTTGGCACTTAATCATCTTCGGTGAAAAGTGGGTATTCTGCCTACCCCTTCGGGGAATACGGACATGAGCATATGAATGCATGTTTTATTATGCTCAATAACTCTCAATAATTATCTCTTGCTCGGCTCTGCCTTATATATTAACTAGCTATGCCGTGCGATTTCACCCGCGTAGATTTAATTTGATTACCGCGGAACGCTAAATGTTCTTTTTTAAATAAGCCTAAGTTACTCCTTGTAAAATTAGCTATCCGCCAGTGAAAGTCCCGCTTAAATCGGTCTAGCCGTTTCAGAGATTACCCGGAACAAGCAGACGGATAGACCGAGAAAAAAATTGAAATTACTTGTTTTTAGTCAGTATCGTATATTCTTTCATATGCATTTAGTGAAAAGCTGCTAAGTATTTTGGAATTACGAACAGACTCCAATTTTATTTAGTTGAATAGATTATTGTTTATGACATCCTGCACAATCTACACACATGTCAATGAGATGCAAGTTAATTTAGAACTGGTAGAACGAGCGTGTAAATATAGAACCTCCTACGATAAGCACGACTGACAATGATGGGCGGAGTAATATCTGCATTACCATGGGAACACTGCAGGCGTGAAATGTTGATCGTTATGTCTTTGTCTGCACATTGATTAGATGTAGGGTTGTCATGGTGAATTAAATGTCGATATACATATGCTCACGCCTGTATTCCCCGAAGGGGTAGGTAGAGGTGTTGTAATCACAACACCCACTTTTCACCGAAGATGATTAAGTGCCAACGTGACAGATGGTGAGTCCATCGAATTATTATTTTAATAAGGATAATTAAATGTCGATATCGAGATAAACATTCTATTGATACGTAAATTATTTTGTATTTATTTCGCCAAAATAATAAGAAAAAGAGAATCTATAAAAGTTGCACAAGCGACACTATTTCCAATCCCAATTTTTGAGCCATTTCAGTTTTTAGAATTTTATTTTACTACATAATTAACACTGTCTTACTTTCCACATGTCATTCAATAAGCATAGTTAAACATTGAAGTGAAGAACACATTGCGCCGACTCCAAATCACATGGGATAAGGGCAGGAGGATGATGAGGATGATTCAATAAGCATGAACCTTTAGTGCCCTCTAACAACTATAGTCTACCATAAAGGTAAATAGTAAGTATAATGACTTAAGAATATAAAAAGATTAGGCATTTTCCATTGATTTAAATTTATTTGTACCAATATATGATGGCCTGTGAAAAAAAATATGCGCCGATAAAGTCTCAACTCCGTATATAAAAAAAACGTGAAAGTCTACCCTGTGTTTCGCACCTCTGCCTACCCCTTCGGGGAATACAGGCGTGAGCGTATGTATGTATGTATGTATGTATGTATTTCGCGTCTTCTGCCTGACGCGTAAACTGACTTTGTAATAGGTATTTAGTTTTTAAAAGATGTCAAAATGTTAATATTTAACTTAAAAATATAAAACATCATTAAAAATTATGACTTATCAACAAGGATATTTCTTTAGAAAAACCCTTTAGAAATTTCAATCTGTTAAGGTTGAAATCTTAAAGAACCGAGTGACACGTCTTTGTACAGGACTTAAGGACCAGCTGAACTAACAAAGAGATTTAATTAAACCAGCAGAAAGTTAAATTATGAAAAATCCTTTGTTTAAAATAATCTTGTCTTTAAATAAACTTTGTTGTAAATGGTACTGTGATGAGCAGGAATGATGCTTCCAACCACGGAAACCAAGACTGTGATCTGTGTCTTCTGAGCGTCAGTACGTTTTGAAGATTTTCGATTTAGCTGGAAGTTTGAAAATACTTTTTCAGAAGCACGTCGCGGTTGAATCTTATATCTTTAAACGAGCAATTATTGTATATATATAATCGGAATCTCGGAAACGGCTCCAACGATTTTCATGATATTTTGCATGTAGGGGGTTTCAGGGGCAAAAAATAAATCCAACTGGTTTCATTTATGGATAACATCGTGTTGACCATGTTTTCGGGCACTGAAAAACTCATAAAATATCATCACAATACGACAGCAAATTTCGACATCTGTCAAGTTATGGTAGCTCAAAGGTTTAGAGGCTTCCAGCTTACGGGGCGATAACGCAACTAGAGTACCCCGGTTCGAGACTGACGTTTTCCGGAAAATGTTTTTCATTTTTTTGTCCTCTTTATTGTGTGAAGAACCGAGCACAGCTTGGTCAACCAGATATTTTCAAATAAAACGTTGATTTAATTATATTAGCTGTTTTTTTTTTTACTCTGTAAAATTCTTTGAAATATTTTAGATTTATTTTTGTTTAAGGTTCAGGGTTAACTTTTGTTATTATGAATGTTGTTTTATTCTGTAATAGTTGGAGCATTTAGAATTTAAATACATTAAGCTAATATTTTATAAAACGTGCAATGTATCCAATGTTGAAGAACCTTATGTCAGATAGAAACGGAAGAGAAGAACACGTTGCGCCGACCACAAATAAGATGGGATAAAGGCAGTAGGATTATTGGGACTTTGGATACTTATGAAAACTTTATAAATCATGGTTGATATTATCTTGATATCCACGCCAGTTTTACTGTCAGGAATGGAGGTGGCCGTGGGGTTTGAGCAGTCACCTGTTACGTAAGCGATGCAAGTTCAAATCACCAATGAATTTGTCCTAAAAGTTAAGTGCAGTGATTTCACAACATAAACTTATTATGTTTAGTGCCTTAGACTGTGAAGTCTGTCTGTCTGTCAGTCTGGCAGATGATTCTGCAAGGAGTAACTAAGGCTTCATTTATTTAAAAAAAAACATTAGTCACAAAGGAAATGTTTTGAATATTTTTTTTTTTGAGCCAAATCAGATTCGAATCATCATTTTCTAATACGATAATTTGCGGAAAAGCTTTTCCTCGTGAACCTTTTCAGGGCAACACGTACAAAACCCTTCTCTGCCATTTTTCCTTCCACACCTTAATTTATAACTTTCTTATTAATCAATCACACCAAGAGTCTATCAATAATAAAACATTTCGGAACTCGTTCAAAATGTATGTGTAATATAACCCGACCAAATTGCGTAGGGTAGGCCGCATTCGCTAATGGATTGTCAGACCCTCATCCGCCAATTGACAGGGTTACCACGAGCAGGTGAGCAGTAAATAAATTACGTACGTACATGTTTATTTGTTCGTTACACGCTCTACCAGATTATTTGGTCGTGAAAGGATTTAGGAAAGTTAAGTTATTTACATACATATGCTCACGCCAGTATTCCCAGAAGGGGTAGGCAGAGGTGTTATAATCACAACACCCACTTTTCACTGAAGATGATTAAGTGCCAACGTGACAGATGGTGAGTCCATTGCCGTCTCAGGCACTATACAGGTCTTTGAATTACTTCTAAGAAATATGCAGGTTTCCTCACGATGTTTTCCTTCACCATAAAGCACGTGGTGTGAAATCACTGTACATAAGTTTTTTAGTAAAACTCATTGGTACAGGCCCTGCTGGGATTGGAACTTGCGTCGCTTGCGTAGCAGGCGACTGCTCTAACCTCAAGGCCACCACGGCTAAAGTTATTTGCTGGATGCTGCATGCAGACTTAATTTCATGGGTGGCCCGGGGCCCAATTGTTTTAGTCGAAGTAACCTACGTTACTTCCTCGTAACATTGAAAAGTCCCACCAGTTGAAGACCCGTTAAAATCGTCTTAGAAATTAGCCGGAACAAACAGACAGACAAACTTTTTTATAATAGTTATTTTATAAAAAATGTTTGTCAGTACCGTATATCATATTCATGTATTTGGAATTACAAACAGACACAATTTTTTTATTTGTATACTTATATAAAGAATGTTCTTCCAGATGTCAGATTGAGAACATACAGAATTAATAAGTCCATATATTATACTCAGTCTGATGATAATGATGATGACGTGTGTCGCCATCTTCTAGCGACACGTTGCTATCATCTTTACTTAATTATTTGAGTACATTCTCTTCTCAATCGTTACACTCTTAGCAGAGCGGTCTTGGTCGTAATGTCAGAATTGGTGGCTTGCTGAACAAAACGGCGCCATTCATTTCGAACTGCTGCTTTATGGGAGCATTCGTTGATAGTAGGAACACCCATCACAGCCTTAATCTGGTCCGTCCATCTCATTGGTAATCTGCCACGTGCCCTAGTACCCTCGAATTGACCCTGCACCACCAGACGCTCTATGGATGCGTCTCCACGTCATGTCCAAAGAAGTTGAGGATGCGAGATTGCACTGTGGAAAACAGACGCTGTTTGATCCTGAGTTCCTGCAGTATGGAATCGTTGGCGCGGAACTGTGTCCACTTTATGCCAAGCATCTTTCTCCAGCACTAAATAAATTAGCTGGGTGAAAAAGACAAAAACACAACTAGTGTAAGCAATCCTGTTTTGTTTCTCAACAAACTTAGCAGAGCTCATCAAACATCAAATATTATTCTAATTTCATTTTGCAAGCCAACCGTCGCGAAATGCAATAAAATTTTCTCCATAAATTATCTTTAGACAAGCGAGTGGACTTATAAAACTGCATCTCAAAGGAGCCTGCAATTAATCTTTCAGCTCTCTCAGTCGGTAATAGGACACTCCCTTTGAACTAATTACAGTTCCCGACGAATAGTTGCCTTTTACATGGGCTCTTTATAGTCGGAAGAGCTATATTGTGCTCCTAAATATGTATGTACTTAGCTTCTAGAAGGGTATACATTTTACTATGAAAGGAGCCGTGGGGTTCGTCTGCTACGCAAGCGACCCAAGATCCAATCCCAGCAGGGCCTGTACCAATGAGTTTTTCTATAAACTTATGTGCACTGATTTCAAACCTGCATATTTATGAGAAGTAATATAAAGACGTATGTTTAGTGCTTGAGACGGCGATAGACTCACCATTTATCACGCTGGTACTTAATCATCTTGGGTGAAAAGTGGGTGTTGTTATTACAACATCTCTGCCTATTCCTTCGGGGAATACAGACGTGAGCATATGTATATAGTATGAGAGCAACCTTGACTATTTCTATAAATACATTTCCCTTTTTGTACGACGAGAAGACTACATTCCCAACTTTTCTTCTACTACCTAACTACCCAAAATTTGCAAATCACAACCCATTATTACATCATCCATGTGACCATAGCAAATATGAACAATAATTGCTTTGGTTTTATGACAAAACCGGTTTAAGCCACTCGAATCCGAACAGCACCGGTTCTATCTAGTTGTAACACAATAAAAGCCAATTGCGCACAAGATTCTCGTCACGTCCCTTGTGGACACTGGCGACCAGACTTTGAATAGAAATTAGGCCATTCGGATATACGGTAGCACTGCAGATGCACTTGGTTTTCGGTGTTTCCCCTTTGTTACATTGCAAATTCTCATATTTTCAAAAAGATACCTATGTGATTTGAACTTTTTTCGAATGTCTCTTCAGACACTTGTAACAGTTAAGAACATAAGTGTAAAGAAAATTGGATACATTGAAACCTCCTGGGAAGGCGACTACAAATTTTACGTTATTATGCATTATATGCTCACGCCATCCCATAAGTCCCCGTAGGGGCAAGCAGAGGTGTTTCAACACCCACTTTTCACCGATAACTAAGTACCAATATGAAAGATACTGACTCCATAATCTCGGGCATATGTTCAATATTATCAGAGGCTAAAAGATGCCGGTGCCGAGACGTGGTCTCTAACTGTAGGCCTCTTGAATAGGCTCAAAGTCACTCAGCGTGCCATGGAAAGAGCTATGCTTGGTGTCTCGCTACGAGATCGAATCAGAAATGAGGAGATCCGTAGACGAACTAAGGTGACCGACATAGCTAATCGGGTTAGCAGGCTTAAATGGCAATGGGCAGGCCACATTGCTCGAAGGACTGATGGCCGCTGGGGCAGTAGAGTTCTCGAGTGGAGACCACGTACCGGCAAGCGCAGCTTAGGGCGCCCCCCCGCGAGATGGACGGACGATCTGGTCAAGGCCGCGGGGACTCGCTGGATGCAGGCCGCTTCCAACCAGGTGAAGTGGAAATCATTGGGAGAGGCCTATGTTCAGCAGTGGACGTCCTATGGCTGATATGATGATGATGATGATGAAAAGATTAACCTTAGTTTAATTCTTGAACGCCATCAAATTTTGTCAGGTATAATTATGTGCTGAATATAAATAAACACTCTAACCAAAAGGGAAATTTAAAATAGGTCATTCGTTTAGCTCCCCTGTGGCGACCTCCTGCAGATATTACATAGCTTACGGCTCAGTGGATGCGGCATCTGTAGAGCCAAATCTTAGTAGATGGGTTTAAAAAAGATAAGGGGGCCTCTATCATCGGCAGAGTATTAAGAATTTCGTAGTTCAAACTCAGTGTCATTTTATACCGTAAAATTAAACGTCAAAGAAGAAGTTCATAGTGCTCAAATGATGATAGTTTGCTCCGAATTAGGTCTGTGGTTATAGTTGAGCTGTGGCTCTTTGACGACAATGTGCGGCAACACTTGTGCAAACCATTTTGCACCAATAATAACATTTATTGTTTTGTTTTTATGTGTATTCTCTTTTGTATATTTTTCAGTTTTCAAACTAACTTTTTAAAGCCATATTTGATACATAGTGTCCTACCAATAGACCCAATGTTAGGCGTTCTAGTAACGTACATGCTTAATTTGGATAGGGATACTTAATACTATAGAACATTATTATGTTGTAGTAACAGACAGACGGACAACTTTAGCCACACATCAATCAAATAATTACTTTTTTAAATCAGTGAATTATTTTCTCATCTCAACTGTCAGAACACTTTTCTCATTATTTTTTTTTTTTCGTTTCCATTGTTTTATTTAAAGGTTGTAAATTTTGTAAAACAAATTTATTAATAATATGAAAATGGATAACTGCGTGGATGCCTCCTCCAAAAGAACTCACTTCCAATTCCCAACAGAGATTCAAGTTTCCATTCCGCTTATCTATCGGATATCTGAGCTTTTCCTACTTTTGCATTAACCGCTTATTTTTACACATTTTGTTTGTGTTGAGTGAAGTTTTAATGAAGTCCGGCTTTAAATAAAGTGAGAAATACGATAATGGTTTCATGGCGGTTTATACAAGTAATGAAAGTTTAGACAAACGAGAGGAGCTCGTGGTAATGTTGCTATTGCGCAAATCATTAAATCAGTGATGTTAAACAACTCCAACCCAAGGTTGTCGTCGCAGGTTAGCAATTGAACAAGTTTAAGGCTAAAGAAAGTATGACTGGGTCTTGCAAAGGTCAATAGGCAGTTATTTTGGGTGTATGCTAACACAGGCGATATACAAATTTTCTCAAAGGCTAGTTTCCGAACTAGTGTTGTTTCTATATACATAAAATGTGGCAAACAAGCGTACCGTCTCCTGATGGCAACCGGCCACTAGCCTATGAACATGACCAGAGTGTCATTCACGCATCGCCACCTACATATGCTCACGCCTGTGTTCCCCGAAGAGGTACGCAGAGATGGTGTACGTGACAGATGGTGATTCCATCGCCGTCTCAGACACTTTACATACGTCATTTAATTACTTCTCAGAAACATGCAGGTTTCCTCGCGATGTTTTCCTTCACCGTAAAGCACGTGGTGTGAAATCCCTGTACATAAGTTTTTTAGAAAAACTCATTGGCTCGACTGCTCAAACCTCAAGGCCACTTTCTTTTTTTTTCGTTCTTTTGGATTAGCTGCACAACATATTACAAGATCAGCGATTTCACTCCCCTCTAAAGAGCCCTGACGACCTCACTCACCACAGGAAACTCAATAATACACAAAGGTAACAATTTGGCTGCGATCTTCTGTAAAGTGTAGATACAATCCAGACATCTCTGAATCCAGGGCATCTCTGAATTTCGTGGTACTATTTTACAAGTGGTGATTTTTCGACCCTCATAAGTGCCTTATCAGAGACCAAACTGTATCAATCATTTTCATTTTCATCGCCATCGCCACCAGAGTCATGATTCTTATGATCTTAATGATTTCTTACTTCATCATATTCAGCCCTTATGACTATAGGCCTCACATTTTCTTATTTGTATAAATTTCATGCATGATAGTGCTAGAAGCTTACATATCTGTCTTCGAGGTAAATGTAACCCACATTCGTTATTGCAGTGAACTAATTTCTCAAGTATGTTGTGTTGTCAAGTCGAGCCGATTGAGATACAAATTATTTGAACGTCACGGAACATAATTGAATCCCGAATATATCAATCGATAAATAAAACTAAATCCTTGGACGTGAAATCGAGTAAAAGAACCGGTAGCGACCGTAACTCGATCCGGAGTAGGGTTGTCACAACATTATTTTGGCTGATGCATTTACAAAAGGAAGGGCTAACTATGAAGGATTCATTTTCATTAATTTTGGTCTAAATGTTACATAATCATCTCCATGACCTTATCCCATACATTGTTGAAACGGCATTTGATTCATCTGAAAATGAATACGAAAATGATTTATTTAAACTGAATAAATCAGCCCTGGTAAGGCACTAATTAATATCGAAGAATCTGACCTTCGTAGCCCCTTTTATGAGGAAAATTGATGAACTGAGTTAAACCAGTTGCCGTGAAGGTCACCCATCCCACTACTAGCTTGGGCTAGGGATGCTTAGCTTCGCTGTACGAATGATATAATGCTTTCAATATTATCTATTTATAGTTATATAAGTGATAAATCGGATCTAGCTAGGTTTCATTTTAATAAAAAAACTAGATCATCTAAGTAGTCTGAGGGGTGTGCAGAGATGGGACACACTCGTTTCATATTATAGTTACACAATAGTAAGTCACTGCGAAGGTTTCGACACTTATATCATTAAGACCTGAGGCCTGACCATGAGCTCTTATTGCAATGATAGTTCAGTTGTGCGACAGTGACAGATGTATGCACGTCAACATCTGTCTCATAATAAGAGTAAAACTATCATGGCAATAACAGCTCATGGTAAGGCCCCAGGCCCTGGCTTATGTATGACCTAGTTCTTAACGATATTCAATCACATGAAGTATTATTTTAGGACACAGTTGGCAGCCCTAAGTCATGTCTGGGCTTATTGGTCCCAAGCTAATGCCTTATAATCCACTTACGGACTTCGGCAGTAAGCGTGACTGACAGGGGATTATAATACTAAACATAACAGTAAAATTATGTTAAGTAATAGATTCTAAGTGGTACTGTTCCAATTCCGCCGGCTTATACCTATTTATTGTAAGTAGGTACTTGAAAAATGTTAGTAGATCGCTGAGGACTTCAATAACGTGAAAAAGTTGGAGATAATTCGTAAAAGTGTCCGCTTACTTCTTTATTAACTATGTGTTTGTAATTCCGTGTTCACAGGTTTTCGCTTAATGCGTATGTTATATGTGTTTGTAAATTCCTATTTATGCTTAGGATATTGCAACTTTTGTAGGACCTGTCATATGAATGTCAACTCTGTCCGTAAATAAAATATTGCAAGTATTTCGAAGAGAAGAGCGATTAGATATAATGGGATCTCCTACACCATACCATCACACCATATAAGGTCAGAAATTATCCTAGATTAGAGTAATGTTGCCATGACCTCTTATTGCCATGTTATTTTTACTCTTATTATGAGACAGATGTATATGTTGTATATAAGTCTGTCACATTCACACAGTGGAGCTATGAAGGCAATAAGGTAAGGCTTCAGGGCATGTAGACAAAGTAGCATTATCCTTACGCTTCGCTAGTAGAAACAATACAAATTTTCGGGAATGGCATATGTCACGTGAATGATTTATATTACTTCCGTAATTTTTTATCGTTTATATAAGCGCGTGAGATAATGTTACTTCGTCTGAGTCTCCAGTACTCTTTGGATGACAGAGGTAGAAGATAAGCACTCTGCTTTTGTATAGTGTGAGTCTTTGGACTTCCATTATGTTGATTTTATTCGCTTTACCATTAGGCTAGTCAGTAATCGCCACTTTTAGAGGATAAAACATTCTAAAGCTTAAAATTTTACTTACATACTCACGCCTGTATTCCCCGAAGGGGTAGGCAGAGGTGTTGTAACAACACCTACTTTTCACCGAAGATGATTAAGTGCCAACGTGACAGATGGTGAGTCCATCGCCGTCTCAGGCACTATACATACATCATTGAATAATTTCTCAGAAATATTCAGGTTTCCTCACAATGTTTTCCTTCACCGTAAAGCACGTGGTGTGAAATCACTGCACATAAGTTTTTTATAAAAATCATTGGTACAGGCCCCGCTGGTATTCGAACTTGCGTCGCTTGCATAGGAGGCGACTGCTCAAACCAAGGCTACCATGGCTCTTTTTTAATTTAACTTATTTTTAAAATTAACTTAAATAAACGAAATGTTGTGTACTATAAGTACACCGCTCCATTAGGGAACACAGGCACGTGTGCATGTATGCTACCAAAAACGTCATTCGTAACCAAAACACAAGCCCCGTGGGAAATCACATAGGCTACCGATACGGCAACTACAGCCCAATACTAACATGAATTATTAAACAAAATGTAAGTTCGTCAATCGATTTGACATCCGACCAACACATACGCATACGTATTGTATGAAGTATAATTAGCAAATTGGTTTGCACAAAGCGGACCACTGCACATGGCATTATCTGAATTACGGGTCTACTGGTGGGAGGAATTAGGAAGAGTTTTGGTTTTTGGATGCGGCATCGTAGATTTCATTATTCCATGTCAAAGCCTAAAGCCTTTACCCCCTTATTAAATACGGTTTAAACGAAGACTAAGACTAAAGTTATGTCCATTCCTTTTTAAATCCGTATCACAGAAAGAGGAGGAGCTACTTTTAAAACAATTACTATCTTAATCTTTAGCAAAAGTAGTCTTATAGAACACTATACATCTGAGCTTACTACAAGCATTTACGAGATTTTACACGTCACGGCTCTAATATCATCTAATAAAAAAATATAATCTAATAAATAAAATATATTATTAAAAGGAGTCCCTGTAGGCAAGGTTCCGAAGATACTGGCAGCATTCCCCTTTCGGATGACAAGACTAATTCTTTGACCGAGGTAGCTGCTAGCTCTTCGGTCTCCTGTGATGTCGACTAACCTTTTTGTTATTTCTTTAAAAAGCCTTATAGCGCTAGGAGATTATCACAATTTTCCCACATCCATGTAAGCTTATCGTCTGGTTGTGTCGGTGTGATGAATGTGTGTCTATTGACGCTGTTTGATGCTGGTAACAGGAGTTCACATTGCATTGACTAGGTATACTTAGCTAGGTACTTTGCAGGACATTTCAATAATCATATTTAGATGTCCAGTTCAAAAGCGTAGACGCCGACGGGTATTGCAATGCGAGAAGTAATTTCAAGTCATTTCAAGGTCATTTCAAGTCATTTCAAGGTCGTAAAACGCGTAAGAATTTCCACCAGGAGCTTCATAAAACCTTTTGTTTTCACCGTGAAGTCATCTACAACGTATATGAATACGTAGTAGTAATAGTATAGCTTAAAATTAGCAACAGACGCACCATTCTTTGTAATGGCCATGTTTGGTGAAAATTTGCCATGGAAAGGATTCTTCACAGCAATCTTAAAGTTATGGTGTAATTTATTGATTCTCCTCTTGCCCTTATCCCATATCACTTATGATCAATGCAATATGTTTTTCTAATTAATTTCATTCCATCATCTGCCATCTCCGCATTCACCTACTTTTAATCAATCAATTATTTTTGAAAGTGTCCATTCTTATAACCACCTTCCTTCCACCATGCCTTCTTATTCAATACATCCTAGTGGTAGTAATTGTCCCACTTTTTAAATGAAACTAAATTGACTCAAATAGCTGTGGAAATAGGGTACAAATTCAATTACATTGCAGGCGTGATCCGCATGGATAAAAGTAAAACAAGCTTCTAATTAAATTATCCCAAAACCAATTTATTTGCAGCCTAATTATTAATTGAGGCTTAATTTAACGCGATAAAATCATCGGGACTAAATGATTTGGCATTCAATTTGACACTCGTTTCGAAATTGAATTTTAGACTATCATTATGATGCACATTGCAATACAATGTATTTCTTTATTACAAATTATAGCCTTTATCACTATCCTTCAATCTACCACGTTACATAGGTTTTTACAAAAATAGCGAATAATTTAGTCAATGGTAATTAACGTTCAAAAAAATATTTTTTTTTATAATTCCATGCCGTATAACTATGAATGAGGCAGTAGGCTTGAATTTAAAGAAAAACGTGGTTTTGTTAATTTTATTCTGGAACATTATTACGCCTGACGTCGGCATTTTTTACAATTTTACCGTGCCTTTTTGCGCAATACATCATGTTGACCAAAGGATTACTGTAAAACGGTTGAACCGCACACTACTTACAGAATCTCTTCCCTTTTTTCGCCAGTGAAATTAGGGCTATACCGCATCCAATATCCAACAGGCACATATTGCATTGTTTAACGAGAAATGAACAAACAAACATCGTATTCATTTATTATTAAAGTATTATTTTCTGCAATGTTACACAAGAAAACATGTCTCGGATTGATCCCCTATTCTCTAAATCCATTTTTTAAACCGGCCAGACGCTACGTCACATATTTATCATGTTACGGGAAGGAACATCAATAATTCATACACCGGCCGTGAGTTATGGCTGCGCGCGATTTTCCACCGTGAAGCGATCCTATTGTTCCTATTATATCATATTGATCCTATTGAATCTTGTCTTATACATCAGAAAGAAATGGATGGAAAATATTTTTATTTAGAAAAGATATATATAGGATATAATATATATAAACGTTGAAATTAAGGAGTATATTAACAGTAGAGCATTATTGACGACTGGCTTCCGTCCGCGCCGACGTCCGCATTTTATTAGTGAACTCTTATTTAAGTCGATGATTATATAGTGAAAGCATTGTTTAAATCGGTCCAGTACTTTCGAAACCTATTCATTGCAAACAAACAAATATTTTCTTTTTATATAATTACAGATGTTTGGATATAAAACTACTGCTTTTGGTGGTCTATACTGATAGTACCCAAAGATCCAAAGGTTTTACTCATTACATAACTCCTGGATTCCAAACAAACAGCAATATTCAAAGAGTTAGATCACTAAAGGACACAATTTTTCTGTACTGAACTGCCTAAAATCAGAAAGAAAGCGCCCCATGCGGCGAGTGCAGGAAGTTTTAAGTTCCCATAGAAATTTACGAAAATATGCAATCAATATAGTCAATGTTCAAATAAATGCTTAACCATATTTAATTATGATTCGAGATCATCCCTAAAAATCTTCTATAGTAAACCCCGTTGATCTTTCTAACTTCAATGACGGGTATATCGCTTTTAGGCTCGTCATCTGTAAGGTCATCGGTCTCTGTGTATAGATTGTCACCATCTGGTGAAGGATCGTTAATCAACGCATACGCATCACGTTCGTTTATCAGTACTTGCTCGGTATCTGGTTTGGGAGCTGCAGGGTAAGATGGAGCTGCCCTGAAAATTATCGTATTTCAATTAGTATGCTGTTACAAAGACCGCAGTTGAAATATTTCAAAATAAAAATTGGAATCGCAGGCACATCTTATTTTTCAAAGCATTAAGGAGTTATATATATATATTATTTTAGGACTGGTCTTAAGATTAATATTTTAGAGAGAGATTCGAAGATTACCATATTTTTTCTCTGACGAGATAAAACATGATAACAAAAACATTATTTTGCGAGTTCGTAAAAATAGAGTCTCAAACTTACAGAAGAAGTTATGTTTACCTAATCTTCTGCATCACGTTACCGCTTTGAACTGTTCCAGGTTCATCATCTTCTGTTATCAAGGTGTCTTGTTCCTCATTTTCTAGCTGTAGAGTCTCTTGTGATTCGTTCACTGGTCGAAACTCTTTTAATTCATACGCTGGCTGAACGTTTTTCACTTGTTGAACAGTTTTCATGAGCTGTTGTCCTGATCGTGTTGATTGTCCTAGTGTGCTGGACATTTGATTATTTAATTACAAATATCCTACACGCTCGTTGCTGCTTGCTACAAGGGTCTAGTGACATCCTTATCTACCTAATCATCTTCATCATCTTCCTTAACCCATTTTATTTGTGGTCGGCGCAACGTCCTTCTTATTTCATTTATCTCTATTAGCCGTCATATTATTCACTTCCATTCTAGTTATATCATCTTTCACACAATCAATACATGTCTTCGTCTCTTGTAACCATTCGCTTACATAAAAAAAACTTTTACATATGCTCACGCCTGTATTCCTCGAAGGGGTAGGCAGAGGTGTTGTAATCACAACACCCACTTTTCACCGAAGATGATTACTTGCCAACGTGACAGACGGTGAGTCTATCGCCGTCTCAGACACTTTACTGTGAAATCACTGTACATAAGTTTTTTAGAAAAACTCCTTGGTACAGGCCCCGCTGGGATTCGAACTTGCGTCCTCAAGGCCACCACGGCTCTTAAATATCACGCTTATAAAATAAAACTTTAATCTTCCTTATCCATAAAGGAATTACTGCTCCAATGAAATAAAGGACTAAAGGGTTATTCTCTGGCCCAGTACCTCCACTCCTCCTCATAAAGTACAAAGCCATCTAAGTCACCACAGAATAACAACACTACTCTAAGATGATATTCACACTGGCACGCACCACGCTACAAATTGCGTGTTAACGCATCTACGAAAAATGCGCGTGGATTTTTTTTTTGTGTGGACTATGCGTCTTCTCATAGCGTAAACATTCAAGCGCTACGCTGCGTAATGCAATGCAGTGTGCGAATAGCCTAAAGAAGCGTTATTTGACTAAGATCTTACCCAGTGAGCCAACTTCGAAATTCGAACAGAAGATAGTTTGCATACATTACAAAGCGAATGGATAGGCCTATCTGATGATTAGTGGTAACAATCTTATGTCGATTGATGACTGAAGGCATCTAACACTCATTGTCAAGTTGATCCAATCGAAATATCTTTGAATCCAACGGCACTTATATATGTTTTAAAGCAAGTGTTGTTATGCCTCTTGTAATCGATTCAAAGAACGAATAATCATGTAAAGTGCATCACAAAGACGAAGAGTATAAAAAATAGTGGTTGTTCAAGTTTCAAGACTCGATTACAAAGATCCCTACGTTTATTTTGAACATACCCGTCCTGATAAAGCTGCTGTTCCTTATTCTTCACCTCTTGAATCAAATGAGACGATGCCTTCGTTGCGAACTCATTGACTAATTGTTGCATATAATCCGATGATAAGGCTGATTTGAATGTGTTCATTAAAACATCACGCTGTAGTTGAACAGTCAAAGGTTCACTGGCTTTGTCTAAACTGTTTACTGTTAAGAAACTCACGGATTGGATGATCAAAAGTACTTGCAAGTTACACATTTCTACAACATTTTTGTTAGTGACTTTAATTAAATCAGTACATAAAACGTTCGTATTGTTCGTACATGATGTTGATGTAATTTCGATTAGTAATGGAAATTCAATTTCTGATTGAAATACTAGCATGATTACATTAAGGTATTACGCAGATAGAGTAGACGTCAAGGCATTGTTTGTACATTGTAGCTTGGCATTTGGTCACTTATTCCTACCAAGTAAATTATGAAGGCTATGGCTAAAGAAAATAGGTGTTGTGATAATGATTTTACCACGTCCCTTATCGTGTTCAAACATATTTTAGCAAGTCATCCTAGTGCCTATTATATGAGCTTGACTCTTATTGACGTGCTTGAACATTTCCTGAATATCGCTCTCATCAATTACAAATTACAAGAATGCATTGATCAAAGAAGGTGGTGTTGTGTGAATGAACTTTTCATGCCTTTTATTTTGTACTCAAACATAACACTAAAATGGGAAACTCTACCTAGACTAGACTATTATTATGCTCAACCCTTAAGAAACACCACAGAAAGAGATGGAGATTCTTAACTAAGAACTATCCTAGTCTATGTTTTATTATACTCAATGTATCCGAGAATTGGATTTACCAAAATCCAATTCTCGGATACATTGAGTTTATAAGAAAACTAAAGTTAGTACATACATATGCTTACGCCCGTATTCCCCGAAAGGGAAGGCAGAGGTGTTGTAGTTACAACACCTACTTTTCACTGAAGATGATCAAGTGCTAACGTGGCAGTTGGTGAGTCTATCGCCATTTCAGGCGCTATACATACGTCTTTGAATTCCTTCTCAGACATATGCAGGTTTCCTCACGATGTTTTCCATTACCGTAAAGCATGTGGGGTCAAATCGCTACATATAAGTTTTTAGAAAAACTCATTCGTACAGACACCGCTGGGATTCGATCTTGCGTGCTCTCTCATGCCACTGTTCAAACCCCACGGCCACCACGGCTAAAGCAAATTTAGCAATAAACACTATAAAGACAGAGAGAGGGAAATAAGTCGGATGGTCAGACAATTAAATAAAATAATAATATCATAAAAGAGAGACGTCTGCAGTTTGATTCGCTATCACAATGCAATAAAATGTTATGCGACAGTCGTTGCAAGCCGCCGTAATTCGATAGTGCGTGCTAATGGATCGTTTCCATTGAACGATACGATACGGGTTATTATTTTTATATAAAAAATTAAGTATCTGCATTTATATCCTCTGTAATTAATAAAAGCTTTCAAAGAAAGACAAGAAAAAAGAAGAGAATATAAGGTTAGTTAGACTATCTTCCTAGGCAATTCTCATACTGCACATTGAACACAGAACCGTGATATGGTTGTCAGATATCAGGACAGTCCAAAATTTAAGGTTAAATCTATGACCAGTTTATCAAAAGCATTTCATAAATGCAAGTAAATATTTTTTGTAAATATTGTTTCACGTTCGATAATTGTCACCCCGTGCAATTTTATTTTGTGAGTCTCCTTAACTCTGACTACAACCAATGTGAAGCCAGAGCCCGTAGACTAACATTATCCTCACGCTTCGCTTAAAGATACAAAATGTATGGGAATGACATATGCCACGTGACTGCTTCTATTAGCGGTAGCGCGAGAGAATTTTACTTCGTCTCGGCCTACTGAACTGTTTTTATTTAGATTCAAGGAATATTTTATATGTAAAGTATACATTTTAAGATTTTTTCTGAAAATGTATAGGAGGAGCTCGTGGCACAGTTGCTATTGTGCATATCATTCGCTAAGCGAAGTTAAGCAACCCTAACCCTAGCCAGTAATTGGATGGGTGACCGCTCGAGTTCCCTCCGTGCCTCGGAGAGAACGTTAAGCCGTCGGTCCCGATTGCCAATTTATCATCTTTGGCAATCGTTACAGGCCAGTCGGAGGCCTAAAATAGTCTGACAACTGGTTTCTTTTTAAGATTTTCCTCGTAAAAGGGGTTGCAAAGGTCAGATGGCAGTCGCTTCGGTCAAAAATCAGGTGATCAGCCACATCGGGTTGCATCAAGTGCTGACCACAACAATGTACGGGATAAGGCCAGGGAGATGATGACATTTTAAGAATTTTTATAATTGTCCTTTTTTCGTAAAGTTTCACAATAAAGGGTATTCTACTATATTCCGTGTGGTATAATGGACACACTCTCTCCGTCAATCCAGCGCGTCGTAGCTAGCTAGTGCCAATAAAAGTTAATGAGCTGGACCGATTGTGGGCTGCGATACACTATGTCGCATGTCGTCGAGGCTTACCTGTAATCCATATTGATTATGGACTCTATCTGTACTTTACATAAGAATTATATTAGGAGCTGATCGTAGGGAGGTCAATGCTTTGTCTATGAGAATATTTTTGGGACGTTTTTTGCTCGAATTTAAAACGGTTTAGAATAAATACGAAGCAGAGCTACTTCATGGCCTATTCTCATGAATGGAATATCTATTATTGACTTTTGTGCACTGGAACTGTGTCCATGGGCTTATTTATGATTTATATTGTATTACTCAAAGCTGTAAAATTATTTTTTTAAAAGAGTAATTACTGAGTTTCTTGCCAGGTTCTTCTCAGTAAAAGCAACCTTCCGAACCTGGCGGTAGCATGTATAATCCTATGTAATCGTGTCTTACTGATGATTTGAAAGTACTTTGTAAAAGGTCTCATCGAATAAAGATATTTTTGAATTGAATATAGTGCTTAATTTTAACCTAAAAAAATAAAGAGGAGGTTACTCAATTTGACGGTATATATTTTTTGTTTGATACCACGTTTGACGCTACATTTGGCACCAACTTCAAAAGTAAGTAAATGAGTAATTTATTCATTTTTCTCTTTATGAAGTAGTTTTTTTTCCTATGATATGGTCCCCAGAATTTGGTGGGGGGTAGTTACCTCGACTGCTTAGCCGGACAAAAAGGCGAGACCCAAGGACCTCCAGTACAGCTTAAACTCAAATTCTAAGCTAACGCCCCCCGGTGTGGGGCTTGGATCTCAGCTGAGAGCGTTGCTGGGAGATGATCTAGGGAGCTGAATCTGTGTGGTTAAGTGGAGATACCTATTATATCGTTTTCTGTCGAGGTGTGGGTTTATGTCGTAGGTACTAATTTATATATATATATATGGCTTCATAGTTCATAGTTGAGGGTAGACTCATCCCATAAGTGTGATTAAGTGTAGATTTTGCTTTGTTATCAACTCCATTTAAAAATATCTTTAATTGACTAGACTTCTTACAAAGTACTTTTAAATCGTCAGAAGGACACAAAAAATTACATGAATATAAATACTACCACCGCGTTCGGAAGGTTGCTTTTGCTGAGAAAAACCCGGCTCAGCAAAGAAAATATTAAAAATTATTTTGGTTACAATCATCAATAAAATGGTTACAATCGTTCGGAAAATTTACCTCCAAACGACCTCCTAAAACCGTGCAGTTCCTTCGTCATATGAGTAACTTGTGCCGAGTTGTCCAATTTCATTTCGATTCGTTCGAACGGTTAACCAGTGGATGACACTTACTACTGGATTCAACTACGCCATTTGTAACGTCTGACGTTACATGCAAATGACGTCTCGGTATGCATTAGTGACGTCACACGAATATCCTGCGCTAGGCGAGACGCTTGAACGTCTGCAACCAACACGGAGTAGTAATTAAATGGAGGTCTATTGTATACAAACTTATTATTTTTGTCAAGTCAATCAATCTCTAGAAGATTGTCACACTCGGTGGGTCCGACTTTGGTAACTAACTACGAACGATAAGTCACGTTTTGGCTTATCACCTAACCTTACGTATATGCTTTTTTTGTAATTAATTAATAAAATAAAATTTACATGACCGGCAGTCAGTTCTTCGAAGTCCATAGGTGCCTTATCAATGCTTTAACTGAATTAAGAGTTATTAGTACCTTCTCCTACATGATATAAAATTATCTACGTTGAAAATTTTATGTTGTAACACTTTTACCTTTTCGAATCCATCTTTCCCATTGTCCATTATCTAGATCCCCTATTTGGGCACTCTTTATATCTCACAAAAATAACTTTAAAGAAGCCGTGATGGCCTTGGGGTTTGAGCAGTTGCCTGCTACACAAACGACGCAAGTTCGTATCCCACCGGGGCCTGTACCAATAAGTTTTTCTAAAAACTTGTGTGCAGTGATTTACGGTGAAGGAAAACATCGTTAGGAAACCTGAATATGTCTCAAAAGTAATTCAAAAGACATATGTATAGTGCCTGAGACGGCGATAGACTCATCATCTGTCACGTTGGCACTTAATCTTCCAAGGTGAAAAGTGTGTGTTGTTATTACAACACCTGGCTACACCTTCGGGGAATACAGGCGTAAGCATAATATCAATGGTTGATGGAAATAAATTACTTTGTGTTCATAATTCAAACGAGTCTCCAAGTGCCACCTCCAGATAGTGTTTCTCTTACATCCCGGTGTTCAACCCCCGCATACCGGGTGCGTTCCGTCGCGCAATGCGGGTGGTACACGGCTCGTCGCCTCGACATGCACTGACGTACCAAATTGTTCTAGCATTTTTTTTCTTTTCCATTTTGGAACGTTTGAGTTTGAATAAAGAATTGGAGAGGAAATATTCGATTTTACCGGAGTTTTGGAACAGACCAGAAAAACAGTATAAAATGTATTTTTATGTAAATTTTTTTGTATCCAACTATTTACAATTTGTAATTATATCAGAAGTCTTAAGAACCTTCTAGGTTTTTAGATGATAAAGCATTTTTCATAAATATATTGGATGTTTAAAAGATTTGAATTTATAAAGCTGTGCCCTGCGGTTGCACCCGCGTAGATTTAATTTGATTTGAGAACCCAAATGTTCTTTTTAAATAATAGCCTAAGTTACTTCTTGCAATATTAGCTACCTGCCAGTCAAAGTCCCATTAAAATCGGTCCAGCCATTTTGGAGATTACCCGGAACAAACTGACAGACATACAAAAATTTAATAAATGTTTTTTTTTGTGTCAGTACCTTATATACTTTCATATGCATTTAGTGAAAAGCAGTTATTTTATAATTACAAACCGACACTTAAATTTTATTAATATATATAGATTACGATTCCAATAAAACACAACGCGTTATATATAATGAAATAATAAAATATCAAATTAGAAATTGCTGGCATTCCGTGCCGTTAAAATTATTTGTCTCGCTGCGTCTTCAAAATACTGGTAGCATTTGAATTACGAAATTAAATTCCAAATTTAATTTTATAACGGTTTCATTGAGCATTAAACGCATTCCGAGGGTAGGACACAATATGGGAAGACATAAAAGTATTTAAAGATATAAAAATTATACACACTTCGTATTTTATATTTATATTTTAAAATTTAATAAAATAACCATACATTAATAAAGATCATAATTAAAAGAAAAATTTTTTTAACAAAATCTTGGAAACGCAAAAAAGAATGCCACTTTATATATATAATTCACAAATTCATCATATAATTCCACCTTTGTCCCAAAAATATGGGTTGGTTTATTTACAGTAATAATTTTATATTTGTTAATAATGCTCTCCGAAGCATGGATGGAACTTGGTCGGGCACCCATCCGACTACTGGCATGGGTACCACGAGCTCCTCTCAAAGCTCTGGATTGTCATCATCATTCATTACTTATATTATTATATAGAGAGCCGTGGTGGCCTTGAGGTTTGAGCAGTCGCCTGCTACGCAAGCGACGCAAGTTCGAATCCCAGCGGGGCCTGTAACAATGAGTTTTTCTAAAAAAAAAAAAACTTATGTACAGTGATTTCACACCACGTGCTTTACGGTGAAGGAAAACATCGTGAGGAAACCTGCATATGTCTGAGAAGTAATTCATTGACGTATGTATAGTGTCTGAGACGCCGATGGACTCACCATCTGTCACGTTGGCACTTAATCATCTTCGGTGAAAAGTGGGTGTTGTTATTACAACACCTCTGCCTACCCCTTCGGGGAATACAGGCGTGAGCATATGTATTATATATTATTATACTTATTTACAATTCTGAACATATCTTGAATTATCCTGATTAATTAACCGCCCGCTGCTCACTATGACATTTGATATATGTTGAAAATATTTTAGACTAACTGTGCCCCGCGGCTTCTCGCGCGTAGACATAATTCGTGACCCCTAATGTTTTTTTTTTATAAAAGTAGCCTAAGTTACTCCTTGTAACATTAGCTATATACCAGTGAAAGTCGAGCCGTTCAAGCCGTTTCTGTGATCAGCCAGAACAAATAAGACAGACAGACGGATCGAGAAATAAAGTTAAAATTAGTTTTAGTTTTTCTTAGTGAAAGACTGTTTATTTGGAATTACAAACAGACACTACAATTTTTATCTGTATATAGTATGTAGTATGTATCTAATATATCAAATTCTCGTGTCACAGTTTTCGTTGCCATACTCCTCCGAAACGGCTGGACCGATTTGTATGAAATTTTGTGTGCAGATCGGGTAGGTCTGAGAATCGGCCAACATCTATTTTTCATCCCCCTAAATGTTAGGGGTAGTCCACCCCAAAAAAAAAGGCAATACAACGTATGCCGGGCACAGCTAGTATAGATATAGATGTATAGATCTAAAAACAAAAGTAAAATTCATATTCGCTATGAAATATTCATAGGAATGGTAGTAATGAAGTGAGTCATAAAAAGTTGTAACAAAAATTAATTGATTCCCATCATTTCCCTCCACTGCTCGGTGCTGGGTTCAAGTTATAAGATGTAGCGATAATTAGGTGCCAATATCAATCACCTCAAATGGATATGTGTGAAATACAATTTTTAAGTTTTAAGGCAATTATCAAACAGAAACTTTGTGTAAAAGCATATTATAGTGTAACTGAGTATATTGATGCCGTGGTGGCCTTAGCGTCAGAGCAGTCGTCTGCTACGCAAACGACGCAAGTTCGAAACGCGGGCCTGAACCAATGAGTTTTTCTAAAAAAATAAACTTATGTGCAGCTATTTAACACCACGTGCTTTACGGTGAAGTAAAACATCGTGAGGAAACCAGCATATTTCAGAGAAGTAATTCAAAGACGTATGTAAAGTGTCTGAGACGGCGATGGACTCACCCTCTGTCACGTTGGCACTTAATCATCTTCGGTGAAAAGTGGGTGTTGTGATTACAACACCTCTGCTTACCCCTTCTGGGGATACAGGCGTGAGCATATGTATGTATGTATAATGAAGGGACACATGTAGAAAAAAGGGGAGTTTGTTTCACCGTTTGTTCTCCTAAGAGGCTTACATTTGCAAACGGTAGTATATTAACATAAGTTATCGTAAGAGAAATGACGTTCAATAAATGTTCCAAGTCTCACTTATGTTGAATATTTCGATTTGATTTCATAGTCAAAACATTTTCTTAACAATCTGTAAAGAAAAAATTGCTAAAAAATACCTGCTATCCATCCGATGGTAACTCAACTTATAAACATCTTTCTTTGATTACACTTCTTCCAAAGTACTTTCAAATCGTTTGGACACAAATTACTCTGTACAGGATTATTACCACCGTATTTGGATGGTAGCTTTTGCTGCGAAGAACCCGGGAAGAAACTCAGTAATTACTAATTTCAAAAATATTTCTAAATTTGTAAGCTGTTACTGAAAATTATACACACATGGACTCCTACTATACATACATGGACTCCTAATATACATAAATGGACTCCTAATATACATACATGGACTCCTACTATACATACATGGACTCCTACTATACATACATGGACTCCTAATATACATACATGGACTCCTACTATACATACATGGACTCCTACTATACATAAATGGACTCCTACTTTACATACATGGACTTCTACTATACATATATGGACTCCTACTATACATACATGGACTCCTACTATACATACATGGACTCCTACTATACATACATGGACTCCTACTATATATACATGGACTCCTAATAGCAACAGCGACCTTACTCCTCGCAGTATATTTGTCTGAAATATTCTAAAAAATTGAGGGACAGTTGACAGACAGGACGAGTTGCCGTCACAAGCTATGAGTGTTCAGTGAAAATTTCTTTTGCACCTTTACTGTACATGTATTTTATTTGCGTCGCACCATATCTATACAGATAAATAAAATTGAAGTGTCCGTTAGTAATTCAAAAATAACAGCTTTTCACTAAATGCATATGAAGGTACTGACATAAAAAAAAACCAAATTTTTCTCTTCCTGTCCGTCTGTTTGTTCTGGCTAATCTCCGAAACGGCTAGACCGATATTAACGGGACTTTCACTGGTAGATAGCAAATTTACAAGGAGTAACATAAGTTACGTTTACTTAAAAAACATTTATGGTTCCACGGTATAGAAATTAAATCTACGCGCATGAAACCGTAGGTCACAGCTAGTATACAATGCTCCAACAGATATAAATATCGAACAAGAGATTTCCTTATTTTCTTACATCTCATAACTCATTCCAAACAATCCAGTGGAAGAAAAATAATGTGTACAACACTTAAGACACAAGAAAGCACTCAGTACAGACCATTATTATTAATGGGTGAATTTATTAACGTGACTGATAGCACAGTCGTTCACCGTGAGACGCACAAAAACTTTGCACTTTTCCAATTTGTTAATAGCTTGGAAAACTTAATTGCTGGTCATGGTTTCAAATTAATGTTCTTGCAAACTAGTCGTAGAGTTTTAGTGATCGAAGTGTGTAAGATCTCTAATGTAGTGTAGCAGTGATTAACACGTTCACTGCAAACTTTGCATCTTCTTCATAAATTCCCTTACTGTTAGACGTTCTGGTAGCCGTGGTCGCCTCGGGGTTAGAGCAGTCGCCTGCTACGCAAGCGACCAATGAGTTTTTCAAAAAAACTTACGTACAGTGATTTCACACCACGTGCTTTACGGTGAAGGAAAACATCGTAAGGAAACCTGTATAATTCTGAGAAGTAATTCAAAGACGTATGTATGCCTAAGACGGCGATAGACTCACCAGTGGGTGTTGTGTTAATAACACCTCTGCCTACCCCTTCGGGGAATACAGGCGTGAGCATATGTATGTATGTATGAAACCTCCTACACCCAAAATTTCATGAAAATCGTTGGAGTCGTTTCCGAGATTCAGATTCTATATACATACAAGAATTGCTCATTTAAAGATATAAGATTATGTACAAACCAACAGAAAGGTTAAACATATATATGTAGTAACAAAATCTGGAACGTCGCGTGTCTTCCCCTCACGTCAGTATGCATTGTCGACGAACAAAGAAGATACCCTGTGACGTCACACGTCACTGACACACGCATCCAACTACGTTAACGTAAAACCCATTGGTAAACTAACATTTCTGTTCATGTGTACCTTATTACAAAGGCTTAAGGTATGTTTTGGGAAATAATGTTTTTGTTCGAGTGCTAGGAAGGAATTAGTGGGGAGAAAAAGAGGGTAATCGATTGTATTGTGCTTAATACCAGCGCAGTATCTGTAATAGTGTGTGACTGTTGGGGGAAATTGTAGGGAAAGATAAAAAAAAAGTAATTTGTGTGAGTCGCTTTTATCTGTGGTATTGTTAATTTTGCTTATTGCTTTTTAGTTTTCAAACATTAACTATTACTAAATTATTATACATATATTGTTGGAGTCGGCACTTGATTCAACCCGATGTGGCTGATCACTTGACAGACGAAGCGACTGCCATCTGACTTTCGTAACCCATTTTACGCGTAAAATCGGTTGTCTTGGTTGATGACCATTTGCCTGGTGACCATTGCTAATTTGTGAATGTTAATTATTTTTGCAGCAGCGTCTGAATCAAATGAATCTGTTCTAGTTTTACTCTTTGATTTTGATCAAAACTCCTTGTACTTCCAAAAAGCTGAAAATTGTAATTCAATAATCTTAATGTAGGTATCGGATAAGGCGAAGATATTAAGAGGAAATTTTGTCCCTCTCCACTCGCTCAGTATTTTCAGTACTGTTTTTTTCCATTCTTTAAGTAACTCATTTTATTCATAGATTGATGCTAAGCATAGGCTTAGATACTCTACATTGTTGAAACACAAAGCACTTATCACGGTGCATAAATATATTCCCCACCAAAGCCACACTTTATATTCCATTTTCCGGTAAATTATTCAAGAATAACTTTTAATCCTGTGAGAAAATGAGAGCATGGCGTCATGTCGTTGGCGAAAGCAATTTATCACACGAATGGTCACGGTAATAGAGCTCGTAACCATCCTGGTATCTACCTCGGCCATGTTGTACTCCAACAGGTTGATGTCTTCGATGCACAGTGTTATATGCCAGCTCGAAAATAGTATCTTTGTGGCAGAGATGGACGGGCATCAAAGTTAGTTAACCCTAAAAATAAAAACATTAGTACATGCATATCGCACCCTCAGAACGATGGGAGCTCAATTCCAAACATTTATTTTTTGGAAATCGCAATCGGCATTTTTTTATTTACTACTTAGGCAGTAATTATATCACCAGTTTTGATTACATTGTATTTATATTTTTAAAGTATAGTTTAGGTTGTGCATTGTGGATAAGTGTTAAAAAAATCATTTTGATGACCGTCTTTCCTAACATATTTTTGCACATTTTTGAGTTCTCACGCCTGTATTCGCTGAAGGAGTAGGCAGAGGTGTCCTTAATGCACCAGTCAGGCTACAATTTGGAAAAGCTAGTACATGAACTGAGATTATTCTTTAAAGTAAGGATCAATAAGTGTTTCCTAAATTGAATAAAATATTAGAATTTAAATTTTGACCTACATTTCGCCAGTTATCTTTAAGTCCCATGCAATATAGGACTTTTTCAGAAGCTTATTGCCACTCATCCAGACTCCAACCTACCTACTGAGAAATTACAGATTCTACTTCGACCCGGGCCTTGAAACTTAGGACCATATTTTTCAGTAGCGTTTGCAACCACTAGACCAACGAGGCAATCATTAGGTATCTTACCCAAAAGGGGATAAGATTCTCAACAGCATTTTAATGAAGATCGTTGGCCTGGAACAGGATAAGCAATAAAATAAATATTATTCAATCGAAGAGCAGTTTTAACCTTCCATGAAAACTCTTTTTGGGGTTTATAATTAATTCTTAATACTTTATTTCGACCCTTTGAAGAGGTATTCCCGTCTAATTGTTTCGGCTAAAAAATAAAGGAATATCCGTTTGTTTGAAAAGCTGGGGGCTCTTTTGAAGCGATTATTGGCGACTCGAAATACTTGACTTTCTGTGAAATCTACATATCTAAAAGAAAGACGTGTTAGTGATACTATTTATAACTCAAGAACGGCCCTACCGATTTGGCTCAAAATTGGTGGGGCGGTAGCTTAGAGCCAGGAGAAGGACATAGGCTTTTTATCCCTTGCCCTTGGAACCTGACTTAAAACGTGGTATAACAGAATAACGTCTAAACGGGCGAGACCGCGGGGCACAGCTACTATACAATAAAATTAACATGTTGCTTAGTACAATTTTTTAACCGACTTCAAACAAGGAGGAGGTTTCTCATTCGATCGTTTATATTTTGCCGACCACTAAAAAAACATTATTCGAGCTAACTACGCAGTGATTTTAAATTACCAAAAGACGCTTTCCTTTTCATATCTTTAATAAAATCAAATGAAGAGCTAGTGGCACAGGCGCATATCATTTGAACAGCGAAGCTAAGCAACCCTAAACCAAGCCAGTAGTAGCAAGAGAGCACACCAGTCCCGGTTAGCCAATTTAACATTTTTGGTAATCCTTACAGGTCAATCGGAGCCCTAAGAAAGTCTGCCAACCTAGATTACCGATTTTCCTTGTAAAATGGGCTTCGAAGGTCAAATGGCAGACGCTTCTTATAAAAATCAGGTGGTCAGCCACGACTCCAACAATGTTTGGGATAAGGTTAGGGTGTTAATTACGTTGACTGCCTCGTTGGTCTAGTGGTTAGTACGTTCGCCTGCCGATCACGAGGTCCCGGTTTCGATTCCCGGGTCGGATCAAAAATTTATATTGGGTTTTTCTGTCAAGAAATTCACAATATAATGCCCGGAGTTTGGAAGTTGGCGGTGTTTCTACCCCCTTGCCTCGGAAAGCACGTTAAGCCGTTGGTCCTACGCCTGATCTCTCCGGTCGTGTCTGATTGCCTCCCATCGGACTATGAGAGTGAGGCAATAAAGAGTGCACCTGTGTTTGCGCACACATTTGTGCACTATAATAACTCCTGCGTACATGGCTACTCCTCGTTGAGATTAGCCACCGTAACTGAAATTCGGTAGGAGATCATTATTATAATGACCGTTAAGAAATCGCTATGTCTCCCGCTTACTTCCCCGCTCGCACTAGCACCGCACAGTATCAGTCAGAAGATAATGACGCTTCGAATGCACTTGTTCTAACGACCTTTATATTATTTAGGACGAACCCTCTTCGTGTTTAATTAATTTACGAAAAAGCCTCCTTTCGTTCCGTTTTTTTTAATTTAATTTCTAACATTACTTTCTCCTAAGCTTGATTTAAGTAGCACTTACTCAACTTATTAGTAAACTAGCCGAGCCTCGCAGAGCCCTATATTTTTTGATATAAGTCCCGCTAAAATTAGTCCAGCTGTTTCGGAGACTACCCAAAACAAACAGACAGACACAGAAAAGAATTTCAAATTTCTTTTTTTGATGTGAGCACTGTATTTACTTTCATATGCATAATGCTGTTAATTTGGAATTCCAAACAAACACTTCAGAAAACAGCACCAGTACATCGGGAGTTGCCGCACATTGTGGCCACAACTCCACTATACCCGCAGACCTAACTGGGATCCAGTACAGTCTAGTGGAGCTGGTTATCAGTGTAACCCACCTGGTTATTTTACTGGTCACGTTTATAACTGCTTCCCATTACATCTTCCTGCCCTTATCCCATTATTTGTGTTCGGCGCGAAGTGTTCTTCTCTTCCATTCCTCTATATCAGCCGTCATATCTGTATTCACTCCTATTTTAGCCATATCATCTTTCACACAATCCATCCATCGTTTCTTAGGTCTTTCTTTCCCCTTCTAACCATCCACATTCATAAACAAAACTTTTTTGGCAACATTAACCTTATTCCGCATAACATGTCCATACCATAAAGAGCCGTGGTGGCCTCGGGGTTTGAGCAGTCGCCTGCTACGCAAGCGACGCAAGTTCGAATCTCAACGGGGCCTGTACCAAAGAGTTTTTCTAAAAAACTTATGTACAGTGATTTCACACCACGTGCTTTACGCTGAAGAAAAACATCGTGAGGAAACCTGCATATTCCTGAGAAGTAATTCAAAGACGTACGTATAGTGCCTGAGACGGCGGTAGACTCACCATCTGTCATGTTGGCATTTAATCAAATTCGGTGAAAGTGGGTGTTGTGATAACAACACCTCTGCCTACCCCTTCGGGGAATACAGGCGTGAGCATATGTATGTCCATACCACGACAAATTTTATTTTTCAACTTCTCAGTCACTGCTGCTCTCAGACTTATTGTGCTGCTTTCCATCAGGAAGAACATATAGTAAACAGTCGCCAAAATAAGTGTTAATGTCGATTTCGTTACATTTTTCTCTGCATTCAAACCCAAATATAAGTCATCTATCAACTGTTATCGTAGATACACAGTACAGGATGAATAAGTTGCGACCTTTGCAATCCCTAAGGATTTACACGGCATTCCGGCGCGGGAACACAGAACTGTACAGCTTACCTCAAATATATACAGCCACGTTATTCTCTAAGGTTTCAAAGAAACGATATCGAACTTTATCTTCTACGCCTAATTGTAACCGAGGCTCGACGTCGAGAAATCTTACAGAGTAACGCGGCAGGATCGCCGTACCTAGTTTGTGATATTATGTTATGGAGCCATGGTGACCTCGGGGTTTGAGCAGTCGGCTGCTACGCAAGCGACGCAAGTTCGAATCCCAGCAGGGCCTGTACCACAACAAGTGCTTTACTGTGAAGGAAAACATTGTGAGGCGCATATGTCAGAAAAATAATTCAAAGACGTATGTATAGTGTGTGAGACAGCGATGGACTCACCCTCTGTCACGTTGGCAGAAATGTGGGTGTTGTTGTTACAACACCTCTGCTTACGCCTTCGGAGAATACAGGCGTGAGCGTATGTATTATGTATGTATGTAGAATAGAAAGGGAACAAAAAAAATAACAATACAGCTAATTTTAAAACAAACGTGCGAATACCAAACCCCAGACCACTAGCTTTGTGCCATTTAATTTGCACAATGTCGCTTTGTAGCCGTGTAATATCAAACAAAAGATACTTGTGTGGAAAAACGGAAAATAAAAAAAAAGCTCTGTGGCTTACTACGAGCAATTTTGTACTCTATAGTGAAATAAAAAATCTAGGTCACGTGGGAAGGGGTTGTGTATACAAGAGGTTTGGCGTAGGTAACTTTGTTGGATTATGGTTACTGGATGTGGCATTATGATTTATTGTACACAACGATTAAGAACAATAACGCTGCCCCGATATATCTAATATATAAAATTCTCGTGTCACAGTTTTCGTTGCCATACTCCTCCGAAACGGCTGGACCGATTTGTATAAAATTTTGTGTGCAGATCGGGTAGGTCTGAGAATCGGCCAACATCTATTTTTCATCCCCCTAAATGTTAGGGGTAGTCCACCCCAAAAAAAAATGGCAATACAACGTTTGCCGGGCACAGCTAGTACATCTATACAGATAAATAAAATTTCAGTGTCTGTTTGCAATTCAAAGTAACAGCTTTCACTAAATGCATGTGAAAGTATATACGGCACTGACATAAAGAACAATTGAATATTTTTTTCTCTGTCTGTCTGTCTGTTTGTTCCGGGTAATCTCCGAAACGGCTGGACCGATTTTAACGGGACTTTCATTGGCATATAGTTCATGTTACAAGGGGTAGGTTAGGTTACTTTTATAAAAAAATCATTTCGGGTCCAATTTTAAATTTTCGTGGCACATATAAAAATGTTAAAACTCATTTGCGACAACTTTAGGTCTGATAAGAGATATAATAATGGTAACAAATAAATTCCTTCACTTGAAAATATTAACCTTCGTCTTTGTTGACATGTACATTAATTGTGCTAATTACCAATTCAATTCAATTATAATACCGAAACGATTTCCCTAAATTCGCGTACCTTAAGTACACCAATGCCTACTCCCTCTGAGTAGACATACATGTGCCCACGCCTGTATTCCCCGAAGGGTAGGCAGAGGTGTTGTAACAACAACGCCCACATTTCATCGAATATAATCAAGTGCCAACGTGACAGAGGGTGAGTCCATCGCCGTCTCAGACACTATACAAACGTCTTCGAATTACTTCTCAGACTTATGCAGGTTTCCTCACGATGTTTTCCTTCACCGTAAAGCACGTGGTGTGAAATAACTGTACATAAGTTTTTAGAAAAACTCATTGGTACAGGCCCCGCTGGGATTCGAGCTTACGTCGCTTGCGTAGCAGTCGACTGCTCTAACCCCAAGGCCACCACGGCTTCTTTTTTTTCTCTGAGTAGAGATCTGATAATATTTGTCTTTATAAGGGTTCTGATAAAATATATTTCTCTGTCACATCTAGCAGCACGTTATATCATTGTAAGGGGAATGTAGGCTGTCCGCAGACGCGGCTATTCGATGCAGCATCACGACTGCGCTCAGACTGCGGCATCCAGTTATGAAGCACAACTATGCTCAAGACTCTGGTACATACCTTGGAGTACACTTCTGGAATTAAGCGCTGAATATTATAACTATGAACACTATTCATTAGGTATAGCAGAATTTGTAGATATATAGTTCTGTTTCTGGTTATGTAGTTGCTACATCTTTGATATCTTCCTTTGATTAGTTTCAATGCTAGCTTTAACTCGCAATAGGTCTTAGCGTGATGATATAGAGCTGGACTACGTAACACTTTTAAGTATTTTGCAAATCTGACCACTAGTTTCTGAGATCAGCGCATTCGAACAAACAAATTCAAAACATCTTTTTTCAGATCGTGGTGGAGAGGAAGAGTCGTGCTGGCCTCGGGGTTCGAGCAGTCGCCTGCTACGCAAGCGACGCAAGTTCAAATCCCAGAGGGGCCTGTACCAATGAGTTTTACTAAAAAAACTTATGTACAGTGATTTCACACCACGTGCTTTACGGTGAAGGAAAACATCGTGAGGAAACCTGCATATTTCTAAGAAGTAATTCAATGACGTATGTATAGTGCCTGAGACGGCGATAGACTCACCATCTGTCACGTTGGCACTTAATCAAATTCGGTGAAAAGTGGGTGCTGTGATAACAACACCTCTGCCTACCCCTTCGGGGAATACAGGCGTGAGCATATGTATATGTACTAATATTATTCATACCATTTAGCAAGATGTGTCAATGCCCGATAATATGTCATATCCTACCTCCCCATGCTAGTGCGCCGCGACAACGAGTCTTGATTTACAGCAAGCTTGCCTTTATATTAAATTCCGATAAGATTTACGCTCCAGAGGTAGCGGTTATATCTGAAATTCTAAGGCTTTGGAATATCCGGATGGCTGTATCTGTCGTATTGAGAGGCTTAGGAAGACCGACTTTGCTCTTTTTCAAGACTTATATTATTGTTACTTGTCACATTCAATGCTGCGAATAGAATTACGTTGTTACGATGGAAACTTTTTTGTGGTCAATTTCCAATTTATCTTTCTGCAAAAATAAATGTTTGACGAAATTTCGATGACTATTTTCTATCACACTGAAATTACACGCCATTCTCAGTAACTTTTATAATATTATCTCTTTACGCAGCATCGCATCCTAAAAGGACTAGCGTAACTTACATAAATGTCAATTAATTAGTATTCATCATTGTACAGATGGGGCAGAATGGAAATTGTTCTTATTAAAAAAATGATTTTGAAACACATTTTTTTGTACTGAGTCTCTTCTTGTGGTAGGCAGAGATTTTATCCAGGCTATGTCCTATGTTTCCCAACCCAAATGCTACATATATTACAATGATTGAAAGAGCCGTGATGGCTGTGGGTTTAGGTAGTCGCCTGCGAAGCAAGCGATGCAAGTTGAAAAACTTATGCGTATTTCACTCCACGTGTAAATTACGGTGAAGGAAAACATCGTGGCGAAACCTGCACTGAGACGGCGATAGACTTACCATCTGTCACGTTGGCACTTAATCATCTTCGGTGAAAAGTTGTGATTACAACACCTCTGCCTACCGCTTCGGGGAATACAGGCGTGAGCATATGTATGTTAATTATAGTAGCTCGCACATATTAACACGTATTTAAATATAAACAATGCTTACCATCGTCATCCCCTTCGCGATGAACTCCTCAGGAATTGTACACGGTATCTATTTCCACAAACAACTACCGTTCCGTTCCATTACCCTACATGCTGCCACTTAGGCGCGCATTTCCAATAACGCATCCCCTGACGAGAGGTCACCCTCGGTCATTACCAGTCACCAATAGCTGGACACCCTGTGTTGTTAGTTTGTTGCACTTAAAAGGCATATAGTCTAGGAGCTGTTGCGTTATGGCATGCAGTCATTATCAATGTCTATTATTATTAATTTTAAGTTTCAATTGCTAGGTAATGCCTATTCCTATTGCCTACATGCGACGCAAGTTGGAATCCCAGCGCCACTGTACCTATGAGTTTTTCTAATAACTTCAGTGCAGTAATTTCTTTCTTGAATTCAAATAAATATGCTCTGCATGTGTCTGAGAAGTATGACAAAGACGTAAGACGTATGTATACTGTCTAAGACGGCGATGGACTCGCCCTCGGTCACATTGGCACATAATCATATTCGGTGAAATGTGGGTGTTGTTGTTACAACACCTCTGCTGGATAAGCACTTCGGGGACCCTTCTGGATTGGCTTGAGCATATTTATTTTTATTTTTCAATCGTTGTAGTAGAAAACAGGAGGGGCAAGATGATTGGACACTTATTACGACATGACGCTTTCATCACAAACATCATAGAAGGGAAGATAGAAGGAAAGCGTAGAAGAGGGAGACCAAGGATTAGTTATATTCAACAGCTGAAGGAAAAAGTCAGCGTAATGTCGTACAAGGAAGTCAAAGTGCTAGCGGAAAATAGAGAGGGTTGGCGATTGCTTCACCGACAAGAGTCTAGCTCTTAAATAAATGATGATGATGATTAGTAACATGTAGCAATATTTTTGACCATAACAGTATCTACAATTCACGGACGAAAACGTACTCTTGATATACCGAAACATATTCGTCAAAGAATCTAATTCATTGTGAAATAAACTTAATACAACTGTAGAGAAAATCTTTCCCATCATTCTGTCTTTATGATGGTGGTCTCCATGCCACCGTTATTTAAGAGCGGGTAATTACTTTTACTACTTATTTAGTACTTTTTTTATTGGTAAGTAATAAATTTAAGTACATATTTCTACATCACTAATGATGCAATAGTCAATACACTCTCAGTACTAATAAAAATGCAATAATATAATTTACAACTAACTGCGCCTCGTGCTAATACCCGTTTAGGATGTTAACATAAGTATTTAATACTTATGTTACTTAGTGATATATTTTTTAATAAATTTAAAGTAATTTTTAATAAATATTCCAGCCCTTTCAGGGAACAAACAGACAAACAGAAAGATATATTAAACTGACGGAAACTGCGAAAAAATTGAAGTATGTTTTTTTATGTCAGTACCGAGTATACATTCATATATACATTCCATATGTATAAAGTTAGTGAAAAGCTGTAAATTTGGAATTATAAACAGACACTTCAATTTTATGTATCTGTAAAGATATAGATTTCGTCGTAGTGGAGCTCTTGGCACAGTTGTCCGAGTTCCCTCCGTGCCTCGGAGAGCACGGTAAGCCGTCGGTCCCGGTTGCCAATATATCATCTGTGGCAATCGTTACAGTCGGTGGCCAAAAATAGTCTGACAACTGATTTAACCCAGGTCACAGATTTCCTCGTCAAAGGGGTTGCGAAGATGGCAATCGCTTCGTATAAAAATCGGCCACATCGGGTTGAATCAAATGCCGACCCCAACAATGTATGGGATAAGGCCAGGGAGATGACGTATAGAATATAGATATAAAGCGGTGGTAAGCAGATAATCTCATTGGTAAAGGCCCTGCTAGGATTCGAACTTGCGTCGCTTGCGTAGCAGGCGACTGCTCAAACCCCGAGGCCACCACGGGTCTAGTTTAGTTTTAGTTTCGATTCTATAATATTAACCCTATTTTGGTCAAACAATCTCAACTTTGTGGTTGTTTTATGTACTATCAAAATACATAAAGAAAAAGCTTTTGCACCTAGGCGGAGCCACATGCAAAGCATGAGTTAATAGTAAACAATAGTTTGGTTAATCACACATGAACAATAGTGGTAATGCAATCAATTTTAATTATCATATTTAGTACTGCAATCAAATTTTAATTACTGCTCCATAATATGTTTTATACGCACTTGGGATAATTGATTTTTATGTCAAAATTTTATTTAGTGCGATTTATTGCGTGAGTATTAGAATCATACGTTTCACTAGCTGTGTCCCGCGGTCTCACTCGCGTAGAATTAATTTCATGAGGATGATTCTATTTCGCGGAACTAACTAAATAAAATTAAATAATACTAACTCATAGAAAAAAAAAAAGTTAATCCTTATAAAAGCTGTCCACCAGTGAAAGTCCCGCTAAAATCGATCCAACCATTTCAGAAATTAGCCAAAACAAACAGACACACAGATACAGTTTTTTTAATATAAATACCGTACATAGATCCATATGCATTTAGTGAAAAGCGAATAAAAAATTATTATCTGGAATTACCAACAGACACTTCAATTTGATGTATCTGTACTGTATATATTACCTGTGATTTCAGAGATTAGCGCCAACAGACAGATAGACAGTTTTAACAAGTCTCACAAAAAGCAACGAACCCGGTGGAATCATTTATAATCATGTATAAATGTATTTTTGTGTCCTTCTGACGATTTGAAAGTACTTTGTAAGAAGTCGAATCAAATAAAGATATATTGAATTTGAAAAAAAATTAAAAACACTTGATATTTTTGATGTATGTAGGTACTTTCATGTACTAAGTGAGTTTATTGTATGTGTATTATTATTTTATTTTATTTATTTTGCAGTATTATATTATTTATCAATAGAAATATAGATGTTTAGATGTCCTCCAGCTCCTAGCCTATAAATAGCAAGCCTGTTCCCTCACCCTCGCATGATTTGAGTTTAATATCCCTCTGAGTGCATTCTTTAGCAAGGGAAATGGCAAGCAAAGCCAATGCTTGGAAGTTAGTGACGGCACGCCGTTGACAGCTACGAGGGGGATGACGGGGAGCTATGGATAAATAATGTAAGCGATTTTAAAATATTGTTTTTGAACTGAAAATCTTCGAGTACTTACAATATTTAGATTTTCGTATTGTTGCTATCAGAGGAGACAATACCTACCCATTGCCTTTGGCAAATAAATCTTCCCGTAGTACTACCACGCAGTCTATTAGTAAGTAAGTGGGAAGAAAAATTGGCCGTGGTCGCTACTACTAACATTTTAATAAAATGTTCGTAGGTATTTTACAGGCATTTTTTACTAACTTGGAATGTAAGTAACTTGTTTTAAGAGCCGTGGCGGCATTGGGGTTTGAGCAGTTTGACGCAAGTTCGACTCCCAACGGGGCCTGTACCAATGAGTTTTTCTAAAAAGTTATGTGCAGTGATTTCACACCACGTGCTTTACTGTGAAGAAAAACATTTTGAGGAAACCTGCATATGTCTGAGACGTAATGGGATCTGAGACGGCGATAAACTCACCATCTGTCACGTTGGAACTTTATCATCTTTGGTGAAATGTGCGTGTTGTTGTTACAACACCTCTGCTTACCCCTTCTGGGATGGCGTGATCATTTATATATGTGTTAGCACTGACTCTTTTAATGTCGCAAGGATGTGACTGGATTTTTTTACATTACAATGAAAGCCGATCAACATACAACAGCAAATATTTTTACTAATGTTGTAAGACTGTAGTCACTTACTGAATACTCTGCGTATCAATGCACCGTCAAGACTCCCACGAAAACGTGTTTTTAACTTCTTCGACATTAAGTATTCAAGCTCTAACCTCGGTCATAACGCCGCTGTTCCAAGGGTATGTAGGCAGTATAACTCCTTGTCTAAGTTACATGAGCTTGATATTTGCGACCGATTTCCAATGTTCAAGAAGAAACTAGCAAATATATTATATTCTTAAGCTCTTTGTTAACTCTCATATTTTTTATATTTTTGTTTTTTTATATTGATATGTATTCAAATAACTTCAAAATTTTAATTTTTCTGTTACATAATTGCATCCTGTTGTGTTCTTGTTGCTATAAATTATATTTTAATGCATGCTGTGGTCTCCTGTAATTGAAGGGACACGCTTACTTAGAACCCTAAGAACTGTATCTGTATATTTACATGTATCCTTTGTTGGAGATCCATAAATAAATAAATAAATAAATAAAGACTGTTACCTGAGTAATTTCGGCTACGGTGGTAAATTCCTCGACATTCATAAGTGCCTTACCAGGGCCTAAACTGAATAAATCATTTTCATTTTACAAAAGCTGTATTTTGTTTTTAGTTTTTAAGATATTTTTCCAATGTACCTTCTTCTTCTTAAGGTGCCTCTCCGATTAACGAAGGCTGGCAGTCAATTTGGAGTATTCCCTCGCTATCCCCGTCCACTCCCGGATGTTACACAGCCAACATTTTTCCTCCGACCAACACGTCTTTTGCCCGAGATTTTTCCCATCATAATTAGTTGTAGTCACTCGTACCTATCATGTCTCAATACATGTCCTAGGTAGGCAACTTTTCGAAGAATTTAAATATTGGTTACTTTTTGAGTCCAGCTAATAGCAAGCATTCGCCTGTATGCCCACATTTCAAACGCCTCTACACGTTTTCACTCTGCCAAAGGTACCAAATACCCCAAATAACGGAATAAGAAATTATATTTTCCTATGATAATGTTGAGATCGAAGTAGGGGTGGTGCCTCATGCTCTTATTTATTAACTATGCAACTCAAGTAGACGTTCCGAAGTCATCGTAACAATATTAGCGAGGCCGGTCCATTGCACTAATGGGCCGTGACGTCATAAATTGCAGCGAGCAGGGATGCGTCCGTGACGTCATCGTTTCATACAAGGGGAGTACGTCTCCTTCCAAAGTCTTAGTGATAGATGGTTTTTGCATGAAATCAATAGCAAGCGTTAATGGGCGGTATCCGCTTACCATCAAGCTTGTCTCCTTTTTGGTAAAAGAAGTACAGATGCTAGGTGTTGAAACAAATATGAATAATTTTATGTTTTTTTTGGAATTGTAGAAGCCGTGGAGGCCTTGGGGCCAGAGCAGTCACCTGCTACGCAAGCGACGCAAGTTCGAATCCCAGCGGGGCCTGTACCAATGAGGTTTTTTAAAAAACTTATGAGCAGTTATTTCACACCACGTGCTTTACGGTGAAGAAAAATATCGTGAGGAAACCTGCATATGTCTGAGAAGTAATTCAAAGACGTAGGGGTAGGCAGAGGTTTTGTAATCACAACACCCATTTTTCACCAAAGATGATTAAGTGCCAACGTGACAGATGGTGAGTCCATCGCCGTCTCAGGCACTATACATACGTCTTTGAATTATTTCTTAGAAATATTCAGGTTTCCTCACAATGTTTTCCTTCACCGAAAAGCACGTGGTGTGAAATCACTGTGCATAAGTTTTTTAGAATAACTCATTGGTACAGGCCGCGCTGGGATTCGAACTTGCGTCGCTTGTATATATAATATTGCGCATGCACATAGCTCTTGACGGCACCTTAACAAATTTAACATAGATTTGTCTAGTCTTGGTTTCAACTATGTTTTGTAAAGGGTAAGTTTATTCCTGTTAGACCCCACTTAGACCCAAAATACCATTAAAACTTACAATGCGTATAAACATTTTCACAGTCAATATCCAAGTCTACATATTTAACTTAAACTAATTCAACAGCTAATACCGTGCTTAACAAAGATACCGTGTTTATTATTTCTTTTGAACTGTATTCTTCTTTTAAGATTTTCCGTGCACGTGCTCATTGCAGTTTGTTCAATTTATTTGATTTTTATTTATACTCATCTCAAACCTACCGCTCGTTTACACATCTGTTTAGTGCGTTTAGTACACGATACCCGTACGACTTGCCGTGTGTAAACACGCAGTATTTTTATTGAAGTTTCTTTTTAAACTTAAAAAAACGTTATGTTCATTCGGTTTGTATTGAGAGGACATAATAACTGGTTTTATCACTTAGCTTTAAGCATTTTATGATAATTGAAAATTTTACTTCATTTGAGTCATCTTATATATATATATACTTATATACACCTGTGAAATTAGTTTTACGAGGGTAAAACCGCGGGCCACAGCTAGTATATTCTATATTATGGGATAATGTATTCCACTTTTGACCAAAGACCCATTACTATTAAGGTACACCTTTTGCGATTTAGGGCTTGCTAAGCTATATATGAGAAAACGTCATTGAAAAGACACTGAGCAGAGCTCGGTCAACCAGGTTCTATAATTTATGACAAATACATTCAACGAAGCCGTGGTGGCCTTGAGGTTTGTGTAGTCGCCTGCTGCGTAAGCGTCGCAAGTGCGAATCCCAGCGGGGCCTGTACCAATGAGTTTTCCTAAAAACTTATGTACAGTGATTTCACACCACGTGCTTTACGGTCAAGGAAAAGATCGTGAGGAAAGCTGCATATTTCTGAGAACTAATTTAATGACGTATGTAAAGTGTCTGAGACGGCGATGGACTCGCCATCTGTCACGTTGGCACTTAATCATCTTCGGTGAAAAGTGGGTGTTGTGATTACAACACCTCTGCCTACCCCTTCGGGGAATACAGGCGTGAGCATATGTAAGTATGTACAATCAACAAAAAACGATAGATTAAAAACCGTTTACTAAAGCCTCTTCCACACCGCGACACCGCGACAGATGTTCGAGTGTGCTCCACACAAGGGCCCTCACTGACTGCGGCCGACACTACACTACACTCGTGCGCTGATTATACGGGATTACGCGAGTGCGGGATAGGCATATACATACATGTTTCACGAGATAAGCTATCCGTTGGGAAAGAGTAATTACCTAAATTCTTAAAATGGTAAAGAAAAATACGAACACGAGGCGGAACTCGAACCCACGATCTCTGCAAACTGTGCAGATGCTCTTCCAACTGAGCTACTCGTGATCCTACCTCATCCTGTTTTCCTTCCCTTGTTTTTGCCGCCTTGCAGTAATTAGTAATTAATTTCCCATGCCGTGGTGGCCTTGAGGTTTGAGCAGTCGCCTGCTACGCAAGCGACGCAAGTTCGAATCCCAGCGGGGCCTGTACCAATGACTTTTAGTAAAAAACTTATGTACAGTGATTTCACACTACGTGCTTTACGGTGAAGGAAATCATCGTGAGGAAACCTGCATATTTCTGAGAAGTAATTCAATGACGTATGTATAGTGTCTGAGACGGCGATGGACTCACCATCTGTCACGTTGGCACTTAATCATCTTGTGTGAAAAGTGGGTGTTGTGATTACAACACCTCTGCCTACCCCTTCGGGGAATACAGGCGTGAGCATACGTACGTATAATTTCCCATCTATTAGGGTGTTCAAAAGCACGCATAATGCACTTGGCAAACGTTCAGATTATTTTGATCATAGTTTGAAAACCTCCCCGACTGTTATTTTGGAATTACAAACAGACACATCAATTATATTTATCTGTATAGATGAACCGAAGTTACCTTCACACCAAGCTCTAGAAATATGTATTGTCGGGTAAATAAACATAGAAATCAAATATAGAAAGAATGAGCAATTCTACTGCAATGTAATCTGCTAGAAATTAAGGATTCCAGCTTGAGCCTCAGTGGGCAAAACACGGAATCAATACACCTTAAAAGCCTTATTTATACCCCCTGAGGTCGAGCGGTCGAGATAAATTCTACGTGCAATGGTTTCGGCAATAAACACACGCTCTTTGGTTAGCAATAAAAATAAATTAACGGTGGCCCTTAAAACTGGTGTGCTAATGAATATCGTTTGTAGGAAATCTTTATGTTCAAGTACGGGCTTACATAGGCCTTTGGACTGTTTAATTAGATTGGTTTTCAAAAAGATTAACTTAAGTGCTTTGTTAAACCTTTTAAAAAGTCGTGTGAAAGTGGTGTGAAATGATAAGTACATAAGTTTTTTTTTTGAGAAATCTTTATTGGTACTGGCCGGCTGGGATTCGAACTTGAGTCGCTTGCGTAGCAGGCGACTGTTTAAATCTCAAGGCTACCACGGATCTATTATAACACAAATCTCACTAAAAATAAGGGAAATCAGAACACAAAGTCAAATCAGTGTTCACTTTCTTAAGCTTCAGACCTGAAACGATTGTCCAAATTCTAATTCTTCAATTGGCAAACGGAACTTGCTTTCTACACCCTGGGATTGGAGTTGAGGTTACTTAACTTCGCTGACCTAATGACATGGGCAATAGAAAATGTTGTTTCTGAAAGGACGCTTCAATGATCCATAAAAAGTCCCGAATATAATAAGGAGAAGGGCACTTCCCTGATCACCTAACTACTCCAAAAGGGTACTTAACGTGAGAGGGAACCTGACCTAATGACGTCATAATACGGTGTAATCGCTTAGAAATACGATAGTAATTAGCGGGATGTTACCTTAATTAATTGTTGTGTTGTTTGGGTGGAAACATTGGGAAAATTGCAGGGTTTTCTTATAGTGTTCGAAGATCGGAGATTAAAGTATTAAAGAGTTATGGTGTCGTCCATTTGACATTTTTACAATTGCTTTCTTGTCTGCCTAATTTACATCAATACAGATAAATCACGCCTGTATTCCCCCAAGGGCTAGGCAGAGGTGTTGTAATAACAACACACACTTTTCGCCGAAGACGATTAAGTGCCAACGTGACAGATGGTGGGTCCATCGCCGTCTCAGATACTTTAGATACGTCATTGAATTACTTCTCAGAAATATGCAGGTTTCCTCACGATGTTTTCCTTCACCGTGAAGCACGTGGTGTGAAATCACTGTACATAAGTTTTTTAGAAAAACTCATATTCCAAATTTACAACTTGTTACTAAATGCATATGGAAGTGTATACCTACGGTACAAACAGTAAAAAACCTTTTTTTTTTTTTGTTTGTTCCGGGTACTCTCTGAAACGGCTGAACTGATTTTAATGGGACTTAACAATTGGTAAAAACTGTTATTTATGATACTCTTATTAGAGGTAAAAAATAATAAATTAAGTCTACGCGGGTGAATCCACGGGGAACAGCTAGTACACACTAAATATAAAATTCGTTTCATATCCATGTTTGTTCACTTCACAAGTAAATATTTCTTGAGCTATCTTCACTTGCCGTGGTGGCCTTGAGGTTTGAGCAATCGCCTGCTACGCAAGCGACGCAAGTTCGAATCCCAGCGGGGCCAGTACCTATGAGTTTTTCTAAAAAACTTATGTACTGTGATTTCACTTACTTTTCACGTACTTTACGGTGAAGGAAAACGTCGTGAGGAAACCTGCATATTTCTGAGAAGTAATTCAATGACGTATCTCTATATCAAACTATATAAGACATGACATGTCAGACAAAATCATGGAATCAAAAATATTTTTCCAGAACCAAAACTCGATACTTAGTTTTGGAGAGAAAGTCGGTAATGATGTACATTACTAACGATTACAATTCTTGTTGGATGCGTCTGTATGTATGTATTCGTATTGAATAACATGCATTAGCCGGACGAATCAATGCATAGATTGGACGAACTCCGAATAAGGAATATCTATGTTACTGGTCATGTTGAGTTCATGACATTTATTAAAAGGATAGTAAATGGCATAATAATACGACTGTTAGCACTCCAGTTTTTATTATTTTAGTGAATCGTTGTTAATACTATGTTATATTTATGGAAACAATTTAATAACGTATAAGTAGTAAACTAAACCGATAAAATATTACCTAAGTATGTAACGAATTGACAACTACCAAATTTAAATATTTGACACTAGCGGACCTCACGCGCTTTCACCCGCGTAGTTCCCGTTCCCGTGGGAGTACGGGGATAAAATAAAGCATATGTAACTTGCTGATGATGTAGCTATCCAATGGTGAAAGAATTTTTGAAATCGGTCCAGTAGTTTTTGAGCCTATTAATTACAACAAGTTAATTACAGGTTTTCCTCTTTATAATATTAGTGTAGATTTACTCGGACTTCGTAAATTAGAATTGTTCATATAGTATATAGCCTTGTTCACATTCCCAGATATGTATTTCTCCCGCCATGCATGTGAAAGTTAAGGAATAATCCTTATAATTTGATAGAGAATAATTATAATTCGAAACTTGATGTTTGCCATAATCCTATTTTATACAATCACTGCGACGTGCCCAGAGAAAGCCCCAATCCTTTTATAGTCCGCCGGCTTTCTCGTAATTTGGCTCGTAATAGTGAGCCTGATTGGGACCCACGGATATGGTAAGCGTAATGTCCAGTAATTCCTTGCTTCCGATTGAAATTGATGAGGTTTCCCATGTTGCGTACGATTTCGGACGAAATTGTTTTGATCTTATCAGAATTTTATTACGAGAATATATTGTCTGTCTCCTTAGTTTAGTGGTCTCAAAACGGTACTGCGAAACACGAGGTCCTGGGATCAACCCCCGGTCGGGCAAGCTCGGAATCTGGATTCGTGCCCAGTCAATTTCAATAGGCCTCTTTTTACATGGCCCCCATGACATAAAACACAACTGGTGAAATGTGGGTGCACTTCTTAATAACACTGCCTACCCTTTCGGGAAATAAAACACGGCGTGAGCATGAGTATTGCTTTTCAAAAACATGACATTATTAATTATCAATCACATAAGAGTTGTATTGTATTCGAGGACTTCAGCAATTACTCGAAAGCCTAACGATTTAGTAGACTACATTATTTGGCGGAATTACCCACAATGATAAACTAATAATATACCTCCTCAGTTCGTCAACAAATTCGTTTACAACATAAAAGACTAACAAAGTGGGCCGATTTAATCGCGTCACAACAAATTACATTATTAAGGCAATCATCGAACTTTTTAAACTTAATCTATACAGCAACAAGCTGTTCAAAATTCAATTTGTACACAAGTTGCCATGGAGTTGGCACAAAATAAAATACATACCGAAAACCATCTCCCATACACTTATAATTCAAAATGGGTCCAACTTAAAATCAAACTCAAAAATATCGTTTGATTAGACTTTCAACAAATTACTATCAAAGCGTCAAAATGACCATCATAATTATACAAGATTATATATGCCTCGGCCAGGTTCGGATGGCTGCTTTTACTAAGAAAAAACCTGATCCATAATTTAATAAGCACTATGTAGGCGTCACTCGTTCTTACAAAAAATAACCAAATAAAGGTGCCTAAGAGTAGTGTTAGGTTCCAGTAATAACCGGCATCACAAGTATTATCTATATCTATACTAATATATAAAGCTAAAGAGTTTGTTTGTATTTTAGAAGTTAAATATTTATAAAGATTGCAATGCGCCAGCGACAATCTTGGTGTTACAAGACTTTACGGGCCGCAGAAGCTGTTTCCCAACGAGCGGACTGCTCGCTTGTTTTAAATGGAAGCCAGTATTCTTTTAAGATTTTTTTGTGGGGTTAGTCTCGTTAAAATTCTTCCGATGTAATAAGGCAAGTTTAGGCATTTGTTGGATTTTGAATGTTTCCAAGCGGCCTACATTCTTGTAAACTTTATGATGGAGTCTTAACTCGAGATTGGATTTTGAGCGGTAACAATTTGCTATGCAGTCCAACAAAACAAAGTTTCTGAGTTTGCATTTTAAAAATAGTTCTTTTTATATATTTTTTCCGTAATATCGATATTAAGCTTTTTCAAAAGAATAAGAATAATATCATATTTGTTATAGAAATAGCTCTTGCCACCCCAGAAGTAGCCCCGACGGGGTAAGCAGAGGGGTATTAACAACAACACCCACTTTTCACCGAAGATGATTAAGTGCCAACGTGACAGATGGTGAGTCCATCGCCGTTTCAGACACTACACATACGTCTTTAAATTACTTCTCAGACATATGCAGGTTTCTTCACGATGTTTTCCGTCACCGTAAAGTACGTAGTGTGAAATCACTGCACATAAGTTTTTAGAAAGCTCATTTCATAGCTTCACTTACGTAGCAAGCAACTGCTCAAAACCCAAGGTCATCACGGCTTTTTTTAAATAATATATAATATAGCTTATTATTACTATTTATTTTATTATATTCGATATGAACATAATTATTTTTGCAAACAAATAGCCATATGATGCTTTAAGCAGATGCTTTTGGCATGCCTTGTTATTACCTCGATAATGATGATGTCTGATTGCATTAAATTGTAATTAACGACAATTAGAATGATCAAGCGGTCGTAACCCCGCGTAATTGGCTCACGATAATTTATGATAATTGCCGATCGGGTACACATTAACATATAAGTTTGATTTACTGCCGTTCATGCATTCAACTATTTACTGCTACGTCATTTAATTATAACTCTGTTTCAACTAACATGACATTATTTTTTTTTAATGCTCACTCCTACAGTATAAGGGTAGGGTAGGCAAACGTACAACAACACCAAGTCCCTGGCCTTATCCCATACATTGTTGGGGCTCTTGATACAACCCGATGTGGCTGATCACCTGATTTTTATAAGAAGCGACTAGCCAGATGGCGAATGGACCTACTGGGTAAGGCGTATCCGAAACCAGAGGACTATAAGCTCTTCCCCATGGGCAAGATCTGCCGGCCTGGTCTGGGAGTATTTGAGGAGTCAGGTACGTAGAGCAAAAGGGCAAGGGCCGCACAAAAGATCCCAAGAGTCGACGTGCTTCTGGGAAACCGGACCCAATCATGCCACAAAAAAGATAAGATAAGATATGAATCGACTGCCATCTGACCTTCGCAACCCCTTTAACGAGGACAATCTGTGATCTGAGTTGAATCAGTTATCAGATTCTCTTAGGCCTCCAAGAAACCTGTAACGATTGCCAAAGATGATAAATTGGCAACCGTGACCGACGGCTTGAAATGCGATGACCCATTCAACTACCGGCATTGTTTGGGGTTGCTTAACTTAGCTGCTCGATATGCGCAATAGCAACTATGCCACGAGCCCTTACTATACCAATTATCCGCCTAAAATTATGGGAGTCGTCGCCGTCTCAGGCATATGCAGAGCTCTTCACGATGTTTTCAAACAACGTTAACCTTTAGTCATAGATAACTCTATAGAAAAAAAATGCCTTCATGTCATGCATACCCCAAGAACAACAGTCCATTCTTATTCGCCCGGGTTCAGTACACTATTGACTTGCAGCCTCAACCCCTGCTATGCAAGCGATTTATCAAGGCATCAATTAATCTTAGTGCAGTGATTAAGATGTTTTGGTATGTAGTGATCATTAGTTAGTGTTTTAGAGGCGTTGAGTTATTTATCTTGGAATAGTGTTATTTTTCCTTTTAGAATTTGAAAGTCTAAGAATGTTTTAGTATAAGGTAGCTGCGATTGCCCTTCGACAATCATATCATAATTTCAGATCTTCCCTGTCTCCACGAGTTAACCCTACACCTTAAGTAACGATAGGTGTTACAACATCCATTTTACACCGAAGACCATTATATGCCAACGTGACTTAAGATGAGTCCAATATGATTAAGGTATTACAAATCATTATTTATTTGAGAAGAAAATATTTAACTTCAAAGCTTTGCCATCAATATTCTCCGTAATAAAGAGCCGTGGCGTCCTCGGGGCATGAGCAGTCGCCTGCTACGCAAGCGACGCAAGTTCGAATCCCAGCGGAAACTGTACCAATGAATTTTTATAAAAACTTACAAGCAGTGTTTTACACCACGTGCTTAACGGAAGGAAAACATCGTGAGGAAACCTGAGAAGTAATTCAAAGACGTATGTATAGTGCCTGAGACGGCGATGGGCTCACCATCTGTCACGTTGGCACTTCATTATATTCGTTGAAATGTGGGTGTTGTTGTTACAACACCTCTGCTTACCCCTTCGGGGACGCTTCTGGGATAGCGTGAGTAAATTTATTTATAAAATTGTCGTGTATTTGTAAAAAAGCATCATAAAAATCGGTCGCGCCGTTTCGGGTGTTACTATTTTTTTGTTATACCTATTCAATAGGATTGAGAATAGGACGTTAATTATTTTTCATACCCCTAAGTGATAAGGGAGGATCACCCCAAAAGAATATATACCTCAGAATGGCAAGACAACGTTTTCCGAGTAGCTCAGTTGGAAGAGCAACTGCACGGTTTGCAGAGGTCGTGGGTTCGAGTCCTGCCTCGTGTCCGTATTTTTCTCTACCCTTTTTAAGAATTTAAGTACACGAATTTCATGAATAAAAAAAAAATTCTATAAATAAAAATAAAAATGAATAATGCATTAACAAAAAACCAGTAACTTTTGTACGAAGTTTTCATCGCGTCCGGTAAAATGAAGCCATCTTGTCATTAAGCCTACATTCATTGCAAAGGAATTGAAATTAAAAACCATAATTTATTTTTATTGCAGCTAGACGAAGAGAAAAAAATACAAAATACAAAAGCCCACTTTGATCTCATTTTAATTGCCGAAAAGGGACGGAAATACCCCAGTTTCGTACTTTAATTTAATTCCGCAAATCGCTTATGGTTTTCATTCAACCCGTTGCTTTAATAAATTCTTAAACCGGGATAAACAGGAGCAGGAAAAAGTAAAATTTGAAGAATTAATCCCGAGTCCGGCCCTGCTTAATGAACAGAATTTAATTCGGGTTTTTGTGAGTTTATTATTCGTCTTTGGATTATAATTTTATTTTGCGTAATGATAAACGTGGTTTACATTTAATGTTATATTTAATCATAAATTTACATTACATTTTGGTTAATTAATTTAATTATATAAAAAATTTTCTCAACTCAAAAATATTATGAAATGCCTAATTACATATTTTGGAAAATTTATTATTTTATTGCGAAGCATATCATGAGGTGGTCAGAATATATTGTCCGGATAGTAGGGCCTAGGGCCCAACCATGAGCTCTTATTGCAATGATGTAATGATATTTCAGCCGTGTGACAGTGACAGATGTATACACGTCAAATACTTAGCGAGCCCTAAATTGCAAAAGGTTTTAATAGTAATGGGCCTTTGGTCAGAAGTAGAATATCCCATAATAGTTATACAAGCTGTGCCCCGCGATTTTACCAACGTAAAATTAATAAAAAATAAATATATACTTTTCGGATATATACTATTACAAGACTAAAATTAGTCTAGGTTATCCTTGTAATAGTATATATCCGCCAGTGAAAGTCCCGTTAAAATCGGTCCAGCCGTTTCGGAAATTAGCCAGAACAAACAGACAGACAGAGAAAATATTCAAATATGTATAAATAGATTTTTCTATGTAAGTATCGTGTATACTATACTTTCATATAATTATGCATTTAGTGAAACTTTCATTTTATTTATCTGTATAGATAGTTGAATATTATAAATTCGAGTCATCGCTCTAATAATAAAAAAGTATGATTAGATTACAGAACAAAAATAAAATTTAAATAAAGTATGATTAGATTACAGAACAAAAATAAAATTTAAATAAAGTATGATTAGATTACAGAACAAAAATAAAATTTAAATAAAGTATGATTAGATTACAGAACAAAAATAAAATTTAAATAAAGTATTATAGATTACAGATCAAAAAAAAATCCGTCTCAAAAATTATTTGAAAACAATAATTAATTCACAGACCCTACAAAATGCAATTTAGGCATGAACATTTCTTTATAATAGCGTGGAATTAAAAAGTATATCATCTTTCCGCGTATTATAAAAAGGGTGCGTACACACATGACTAAATTGCATTATTAATGCACGGTTAATCTAATTGTCCGTAACGACCAAAAACATTGTATAATATATATTTTTTTAAAAGAGTAATTGTTGAGTTTCTTGCCGGGTTCTTCTCAACAAAAGCTACCTTCCGAACCCGGTGGTAACATTTATAATCATGTATAATGTATTTTGTGTCCTTCTGACGATTTGAAAGTACTTTGTAAGAAGTCTAATCAAATAAAGATATTTTGAGTTTTATTTTGAGTTTTTGAGTTTTTTTTGACATAAACCAAATTAATTCTTTTGATATTTATGACTTCAAAAAATTATTTTATCGATTAAGTAAATAAGGTTTCTTATTATTTTTTATACTTCATTTCGAAATCCTTGTAATAGAAAACTTAAAGAATATAATATACTAACTGTGCCCCGCGGCTTCACCCGCGTAAATTTAGTTTCATATAATTCTTTTTTTCGCAATAAAAGGTAGCCTATGTCCTTTCTCAGGGTGTAAAGATTGTCTGTGACAAATTTCATCTAAATCGGTTGAGAGGTTTAAGGGGGAAAGCGTAACAGACAGACACAGTTACTTTCACATGAGATGCCGTTTCGTAGGGATGAAAATGATTCATTCAGTTTAGGCCCTGGTAAATAAAAGGTTAAGGCACTTATAAATGTCGAAAAATTTACCACCGGCTGGGAAACTAGCCTTCTGAAAGGAACCGGCAAGAAACTCCTGTATTCCCGCCCCCGTATTCCGAAGGAGTAGACAGAGGTGTACTTATAGTACCAGTTTAAACCCTTTGTAATAGGGGGCGAGATCAGTGCCACTAACAGATTCTCAGCTGTTACTGGGACTACCCAATATCATTTTGCCCGACCCGGCGATCGAACCACATGTTTCGCAGAAGCGTTTGCAACCACTAGACCAACGAGGCTGTAAAAATTACAAATAAAGGTTTTAAAGATGCAACTTAAACGTTAGACCCATATTTCCAGTGACAGTTACTGATAATTACATTTATGGCAGGCTTCTGTCGCCGTATGACAATATTTACGACGTATATGACAGTGTGTTTATGACAATGTTTTATGACAGCCGCGTGTTGACGACAAAGATCTGTTCGGGCGGGGTAATCCGTACTTTGGCACTGTTTATTGCATAGTTTCTTTACCCAAAACAATACTAGTGTTCGTCTCAGGTATAAGCGATAACAGAATGGGTCTATTTATTAATTTAATTATATACCGAACATTTTTAAGGTCAATTTTTACGGATTGTTAGATCTAGGAAAGAAACGGGTCTAATCTTAAATATATATATATATAAAAGGTGACTGACTGACCGACATAGTAATCTATCAACGCACAGCACTAACCACTGGATAGATCGGGCTGAAATTTGGCATGCTGATAGATGTTATGACGTACGCATACGCTAAGAAGGATTTTGATTAAAATAAGTGATGAAAGTTTGTATGAAACTTTGTCAATTTGTAAACCATATGATATAAAAACTTAATTATACATACAAGGAACGGTACTTAAAACAAATTACAAATCAATAAGTTGTCCCAAATCGGTGTCTCTCGGGATCATGCCAAATGATATTAGATCTTATGTTGATGCACTTTCTTGAGCGGCTGTACAAGAAGAAACCCAAGCAAAGCAAATTATTATTTTTCACATTTAAATTATATAAGATCTTGTTGATAAAGCACTTTCTTGGGCGACTGTTCGAGACAAAACCCCGTAAAGCCACGTCACATAAAAAGGCAGCGTGAATATCCTTACACTTCGTAAATTTTATGACATTTACCCCCATACATATACATAGATACATGAATATTTGTATGACAAAACGATAATTCAGACCAACTCGCTGATGTTTATTGCCGATGTTGACATCTACATCCGAAGGGGTGATAAATCGTTAAATTATTGAAATAAAAATATATTATTATGTGCATGAATTTATTGCTGCCTACTGATTTTCTATATAAAATAATTACGTGTTAGTCTTGTAGTCATAATGTATGACACTTCATTTCGCGCTTGTTAACTTTACAATGTTTACATATAAGGTGAAAATTTGTGGAAATTCGTAAATAGTCGCTGAATATTGTATTCATATAGCTTTATAATGTTCAAACATTATAGTAAAACATTATTATTATTAGCTTTAAGCAATCGCCTACTACGTAAGCGAAGCAAGATCGAATCCCATCGGGGCCTGTATCCAAAACATCCTGAGGAAACCTGAATATGTCTGAGAAGTAATTCAAAAACGTATGTATAGTGCCTGAGAGTATAGTGATGGACTCACCCTCTGTCACTTTGGCACATAATCATATTCGGTGAAAAGTGGGTGTTGTTATTACAACAACTACCCCTTCGGGGAATACAGGCGTGAACAAATGTATACCCAGCTATGTCCTGCGGTTTTACAACCTTATCTCAATTTTTTTTTTTTAATTTATTTTATCTTTATATTATATTCATAATATCGATAAAGAAATTGGTATGGGATAAATATATGCAATGGGATATTTCCAAACAAGAACTAAGCACGTTTCGAAATCCTTCCGGTATCTTACACTAATGCCTATAGCACTGTAATATAACACGTTAGAACGTAAACGACAAACGAGTGAAATAAAACGCTTTCCACCAAATAAGCGTTACCATAAAAAAGGTTTTCAGTGAGCAAGTGAATCATAATTTATGAATTCCGGTGTCCGTCGGCGCGGCGGAGCGGCTTGGGTCGGAGATTTACGTGGGGTCATTGTGTCGACTCCCCGGCTAGGTAGACTTGCTATTTTCTAACAGACCAGTTAGATAAATAATAAAATTTAAAAAATATGCTCACGTCATCCCGAAACGGCTCCCGAAGTGTTTACTTTCGTTAGGTTAGATATATGTTATACGTAAAGTATAAATCATATTTTTTTTAATGTTTGAGGCTTGTTTATAATACAAGTATAGTTATACTTGTATTATAAACAAGCAAACGTCACGCGGTTTTACCCGCGTAGTTTCCGTTCCCGTGGGAGTACGGAGATAATGTATACCCTATATTATTCGCTGATGATGTAGCTATCCATTGCTGAAAGAACATTTGAAATCGGTCCAGTACTTTTTGAGCCAATTCGTTACAAACATACATACAAATCTTTCCTCTTTAGAATATTATTATTGATGTGAAAGGGTTTCTCTCTGTTCGCGGCTTAACGCCTGAATCAATTCTGCTGAATTTTGGTGAAGCACTAAGCTTTTGAAGGGTGCTAGAGTAGAAAAAGCTTGCGTATACACACACATATGTATTTTCTCTGTATTGGAATTTCACCTACGATCGTAAAACAGGCAAATCGCTTGACTAGACCATCCTGAGAGCGTCAGAATATCAGTTGCAATTTATTAAACCGCTAACTCGAGTTCTAGCAACAGCTTGCATAGGTAAACGAAACCACAGAATGAATTAATTGTTCGCAAAACCAGTCAATAAACATTCCCGTTGCAACTGACACTAGAATGTATCTTGTTTGTTACAGATTAACCATTACCAGTAAGGTAAGTAGTGCTTCTCACTTTGGGCTTTTTTTACGTGGAGAATCCGCTATGGATACACCAAGGGCCACGGGGGCAACGGAAGGGTTATGTCGGACTCACACCGACTAAACTCCACGCTGTTCCTCCAAGTTGCTAAGTGGGGGGGTGCACGTGATACGTCTTCACATGCTTCGCCGTGACCCCCTCAGCGACTGGCCTCTCAGGCCCCTCCTTACGTTACCAGAATGAATCCGGCTTTTACACTATGACATTACTGCGCCCTAGGTTTTATATTAGTTATACATATATAACTAAGTTAATGTAGTAAAGACGAGCAGTGGTGGCCTCGGATTTGAGCAGTCGCCTGCTACGCAAGCGACGCAAGTTTAATAAGTTTTTTAGAAAAACTTATGTACAGTGATTTCATACCACGTGCTTTACGGTGAAGGAAAACATCGTGAGGAAACCTGCATATTTCTGAGAAGTAATTCAATGACGTATGTAAAGTGTCTGAGACGGCGATGGACTCACCATCTGTCACGTCGGCACTTAATCATCTTCGGTGAAAGGTGGGTGTTGTGATTACAACACCTCTGCCTACCCCTTCGGGGAATACAGGCGTGAGCATATGTATGTAAAGTAGTATATGTATATGAGTAAGTTGGAATACCACTCAAGGGTTTTTATGTGGTCGGACTTGCATGAAAATATTTGTAACATGGATGAATTGGAGAAGATATAACGGTATGAAATGTGGCAGCGTTCTTATATCTCTCCCTACCCTGTGAGAGCCTATACGACTTCACAACCGTCCTCTCTGATTTTTTTTTTTCATCTATAAACTTTTTTATTTTTATAAACAGCTATAAGAATTGAGGTAATTTATATTGTATATCTTAGGTAGATATTTTATACAGTGTATATCTTGTTGGTGTTACTAAAATAAATAACTAACTCTCTCGACTCTACACTTCTATAACATTACGACTCTATTGACTCTACATATATTTTTTCCATGTTTCCACATTCCATTCTAAGCTTTTGTAACACTGTGTTTGTTCGTTAATGAAACATAAGGGTGTACATCCCTGTATATCCCTCTGAATATCATCCGAGGGTAGCCCTACAAACAGGCAGGCCGCTAATCGCAGCCCTATTTTACATACCATTATGAATTCTACTGCTCACATAATAGGGGAATAATTTGATGACACAATTATAGGTTCTATGTTATACACAATAAAGTCCTACGATTCATTATAGATACATTGTGATTTGTGGTCTAAGTATGACTTAAATGTAAGCATTTAAGTACCCACACATACATAGGGAGCCGTGGTGGCCTCGGGGTTAGCAGTCGCCTGCTACGCAAGTGACGCAAGTTCGAACCCCAGTGGGGCCTGCACCAATGAGTTTTTCTAAAACACTTATGTACAGTGATTTCACACCATGAGCTTTACGGTGGAGGAAAACATCGTGAGGAAACCTGCATATTTCTGAGAAGTTATTCAATGACGTATGTATAGTGCCTGAGACGGCGATAGACTCACCATCTGTCACGTTGGCACTTAATCAAATTCGGTGAAAAGTGGGTGTTGTTATCACGGCACCTCTGCCTACCCCTTCGGGGAATACAGGCGTGAGCATATGTATGTACATACATAGGAACAGAAAGAGCGCTATTTACAATATTCACAAGATCAAGCAAACATACACAAAATAATTTTGTGTGTGACTTTGAACATTTATCTTACAATTTTCACAAAAAAATTACATGACGCCAGTGCTTCTGATTTTGTTTAACATTTCTACTTGCGATCTATTTATTTTAGTCATGTAACACTGTCTTACTTCATATTTCTCTTGCTCAAAAAGTAGTGACCGGTTTTAAAAAAATATTTTTTCATTGGGTAGCTATATTATTAGTGAGTAACATAAGCTATATTTTATTCCCGCACTCCAACGGGAACGATAACTGCGCGGATGAAAGCGCGTGACGTCCGCTAGTTAATAATAATTGAGTACCGATTTTCACGATATATTTTTTAACCAAAACTAATCAGGTTTTATACGGTTTATACACATATTTTTTATGTTTGACTGACCACACATCACATTTAACAGGGTAGTCCGATTTTGATAATATGTTTTTATTGAAATTATCGATAGTGTATACTTGAAATTTGATTAGATAAACAGCAAGCATAGCGCCTATATGCTACGTGCGTGTGTGTGTGTGTAAAGTGTATTTATTATAGAAATTGAAGTCTGCTAAATTGTACTCCATGGCATTCACGTAAAAATTTTAGTACCACAGTTAAACAAAGTTAAGTCAACATTTCACCCGTGATACACACAATAAACATTTCAACTTTTAATAACGTACAAGTCGTCGCAGCACTCAGAATGCGTTAAAAAAGGAATAAAATACAATGTCTTGTTGCGAATGTCTCCGGCACAATGCGTCTTCCGAAATGACAGGCCATTTCATGACATGTCACGGATGCTTTCTGCGTGTGTACATTGTATGGGACTGGCTCACTGCACGCACACACTGCAGGGTTGGAATCCTATGGATCGAAAAGGAATATTCACTGATCCTCTGGGAGATCTTTATTTTATTGACACACCAACAGTTAATAGGCTAAAAAAGTATTTTAACAATTTTGTAATATTTGATCTAGCCTAGCCACTAATGACATGACTCAACGATTTACAGCAAATGCTTGGGCTTGATTAATTCGTATTAATGACAACTTTACACATAGATAGGTTTTGATTGGCACTTTGTAAAAAGTCACTGAAAAAGGGCTAAAATTGGTGTTTTACACCGAGTGTAATACTATATAATTTTATTTCTCCCTTTTCGAAGGCGGTTTTAATTTATTGTAAAAAAAAATATCTTGTAATAATGGAATCTAATTTACAAACACTAGATTAATTTGCATTGCAACGAGGTTAATGACAGACCCGAATGCAGCAGCTTATACATCCACTGTAAGTACTATCTCTAAAAATGTCCAAATCTTTGGTTTGATTATTGTGCACGGAGTTATGTACAGGACGGCTAGGAGAGTCATTGCTGCACATAAGTTGCTTCGCAATGTTGTTGCTGAATGAGGAAAGTAGAAGCAATCAATTAAGAGCCGTGGTGGCCTTGAGGTTTGAGCAGTCGCCTGCTACGCAAGCGACGCAAGTTCGAATCCCAGCGGGGCCTGTACCAATGAGTTTTTCTAAAAAACTTATGTACAGTGATTTCACACCACGTGCTTTACGGTGAAGGAAAACATCGTGAGGAAACTTGCATATTTCTGAGAAGTAATTCAATGGCGTATGTGAAGTGTCTGAGACGGCGATGGACTCACCATTTGTCACGTTGGCACTTAATCATCTTCGGTGAAAAGTGGGTGTTGTGATTACAACACCTCTGCCTACCCCTTCAGGGAATACAGGCGTGAGCATATGTATTTATGTATCAATTACGCAGCATATTTTAAGGTGGCCTGCTATCATCTAACAGTGACGTCTTACTAGCTTCTTAGCTTTGACGTTTTCATACACAATACACGCCCGTATTCCCCAAAGCGGTAGGCAGAGATGTTGTAATAACAACACCCACTTTTCACCGAAGATGATTAAGTCACAGATGCGCGGAGTCTATCGCCGTCTTCGTCATTAAATCACTTCTCAGAAATATGCAGGTTTCCTCACGATGTTTTCCTTCACCGTAAAGCACGTGGTGTGAAATCACTGCACATAATTTTTAAGAAAATCTTATTGGTGGCTCGCTGGGAATCGATCTTGCGTCGCTTGCGTAGCAGGTGACTGCTTATACAAACGGAACTTTTCCTTCGATTCTGCGACTATAAAATGGCTGGAAATCTTCCCCTACCATTTTTCCCCTTTGCTCTTTTCTATATCAAAGTACTGTATATAGTCGTAGGTTTATGTTTGAGCGCCGCTACGGTGGGGGCAAGCACTTGTGCGCAACAATAGGAAGCTTACAAAGAAGTCGCTTCCGAACGGACGAACCGCCGTACATTACTGGTTTTATGGTTAAAAAGTATTACCTATTTTATACCGCAGTTATGTGACTGGTGCTTTGTTAACGGGGCTTCTATGGGCTTACCTACCTTTTAAAATAGTAAGGTAATGGTATTGTTTTTACTTTGACTAAGTACGACGTGGAATATTCCAATTTTCTAACGCCGTAAAATTCATTTCATTCCCCAGAACCCTAATTGTTATTATAATAAAAGTAGCCTAAGTTACTCCTTGTAACATTAACTATCCGCCAGTGAAAGTCCCGTTAAAATCGGTCCAGAAATTACCCGGAACAAACAGACAGAGAAAAATTTTTTAATTTGTATTTTCAATTCAGTACCGTATATTTTGCAAATGAATATAGTGAAAAGTTACTTTGGAATTACAAACAGACACTTCAATTCTGTTTATCTGTATGTGCTTGAATGTGCTTTAGTAATTTATTTGTTTTATTTGACCAGAGCGCGACCAAATATAGTTCTCCCCACTATTTTCACTGAGCGCTCAAAACGCCTGAGTTAATCATAGTAGATATATTAATAAAGTCCCATGTATTTACGACGAAGAAATATAATTTGCACCAAAAATATTCAACGAAATTTCTGAACGAAAATGTTCCATTAAAAATTCCCAACATCAAAATGAAACTGAGCTCCTCCAATTTGTATTCAGTTGGGTTCATATTTTAACTGATTCCGTTTCGGCACCTGCTTCGGATATAAAAACAGGACGTGACGTCACATGATCATCTCTTAAGAAAATATACCAGAAAGCTTACCGTTATACGGGAGCTGAATTTTCGTGTTGTAAGTTTTCAAATGAAAAATATTTTTACCAATTCACATCGGGCCCAACTCCAGCATTCGGGTGTTATTGAGCAGTTCTTTGAGGTTTTTCAATGCAATGGGTGCACCTGATGATAAGCGGATACCAAAGACATGAATTTCCAATTCGTAAACATTTATAATAATTCTAGTAATTTAAAGACGCCAATCGCCATCTGTCACGTTGGCACTTTATCATTTCCGGCGAAAATTGGGTGTTGTGAAACTATTATCAAATAAAGATACATAGAATTTTGAGCCGTGGTGGCCTTGAGGTTTGAGCAGTCGCCTGCTACGCAAGTGACGCAAACATCGTGAGGAAACCTGCATATGTCTGAGAAGTAATTCAATGACGTATGTAAAGTGTCTGAGACGGCGATGGACTCACCATCTGTCACGTTGGCACTTAATCATCTTCGGTGAAAAGTGGGTGTTGTGATTACAACACCTCTGCCTTCGGGGAATACAGGCGTGAGCCTATGTATGTATGTATAGAATTTTGAATTTTTAAATTCTTTAAGTTATGATTGCTCGCAGAATGGTCATTTCAAGAAAAGCCATTGAATAGTGTGAAATGAATACTTTTTTATAAAAAAAGGAAACCGGTATTTGATATCGATATTTGATGCTACATTTGGCACCAACTTCAAAAGTATGTAAGTTATTTATTAGAATAATTATGTTTCTCTTTTTGAAAGCGATTTCATCTATATATATAAAATTGTATTCCTGTTCGTTAGTCTCACTAAAACTTGAAAATTACTGATTTGGATAATTTTGATCTTGGTATATTTATGAAAGTTCATGGGATGTTTAAACGGTGAATAACACAAATAATAAGTAAAGGAAAAGGTGATACCAAGATCACCGGGTCAACTATTTTTTTATTTTTTTTTAAATGTTACTTAGGAACGAGTGGAATTATTCAAAAACTTCAAACATAAGTTATAACATGTTGTAAATCAAGTTAAATTAGCAATCCCTGTAGAATGAACACGTGGACAGCAGCGGTTGGATAGTACAAGTAATAAATTTAATTACATACAAACCTCAAACATACCTGTAATTCCCAACTCGAGCCCACCACCATGCAAACAATATAATGTACCAAACTAGTTAGTGGTAAGTTGGAGGTAGTTAACAACTTGCTCGTCACACCTGTACCATCCAGGGTCACTTAATCTCACTCATGTATATAGGACATGTTTACTTGGGACTTGACGTTATTGTTTCATAATTGAGATTCGTACAAGGGATTGGAGATTGTTTGCTTATTTATTTATTTATTGCATTTATATGAGTTACATGTACGATACATACTAATCTTAATTATAATAGTGACCCAAGTAAAGCTAACATAAACCCTGTTAGGGCACAGCAACGTGAGAGGCACTACTAGTGCTATTAATATTAATATATTGAAGTGTCGAACTGAAGTCTTATTATGAAGTGTTATTAAAAAAATTCACACAAACGCGAATCGAAAAAAAAACATAATATCAAAAAAGGAGCTGTGATGGCCTTAGGGTTTGAGCAGGCTCCTGCTACGCAAGCGACGCACGTTCGAATCCCAGCGGGGCCTGTACCAATGAGTTTTTCTAAAAAAATCTTATGTGCAGTGATTTCACGCCGCATGCTTTACGGTGAAGGAAAACATTGTGAGGAATCCTGAATATGTCTGAGAAGTAATTCAAAGAGGTATGTTATAGTGCCTGAGGCGGCGATAGAATCACCATCTGTCACGTTGGCAATCAATCATCTTCGGTGAAAAGTGCGCTCCTTCGGGGAATACAGGCGTGAGCTTAAAAAATTTCAATGTCCTAAATTCAAATTCAATATCGCAAACTTCAGTCACCAAGCTTAAGATCACCATCAAATTTAAATTGTATATTCAAGAAAGGTAGGACTCGAGTAGTGAAATTATCGTCGCTAGTTAAGTAAAAGATGCGAAGAAAACCAACTAACAAGAACTTTTTTTTTATAATTTTGTTTTGTTTTGTCCATAATGATATGATGTATTTTAGATATGTCTTTGAAGCGCAGACTGGAATTACGTTGGTATTAATAGTGTCCAAAGAAAAGTGCCAAAATTCCATTCTTGACCGAAAGTGCCGTGAATATCTGAGGATCTTTCAAGTGAAAACACACGGAGGGAAATATGGAGGGGACATTATTTCATTCAGATACAGATAAATAAAATCAAGGTGTCTGTTTTTAATTCCAAATAAATGATGTTTCACTAAATAAATATGAAAGTATGCACGATACTGGCATAAAAAAACAATTTTTTTAATATTTTCTCTGTCTGTCAGTCTGTTTGTACCGGCTAATCTGGGAAATGGCATGACCGATTTTAACGGGACTTTCACTGGTATATAATGTTGCAAGGAATAAATTTGGCTACTTTTATTTAAACATAGGGGGTTCCGCGAACCACGAATGAAATTAAGTCTACGCGGGTGAAACCGCAGGGCGCAGCTTATAGAATGAGCTATTGTTTTCCCAAACGGTATACACAGCTTGGATGCTCCTAGAAGTTTTTGAATCGACTACATTTTTATTCGAAAAATAAATAATATGCAATACGCGTTTACGCCTGAAACCATAACCCGTGTGTGTAGCAACGCCTGCGGCTGGAATCCGTTTGTCACCGGCCCTTTGACGAACCGTATTTAGGACAAAAAACCCTTTGGAATGGAGGCCATCTTCATCTTGTTTTGTGTTTACCCTCACTGGTAAATAGACCTCATCGTGCGGTTCAGTAGATGCTATATACTTTGTCCTATATGCTCAAGAGTATGTATTTAGAACAGACCTTGGGTTAGGGATTTAAAGTGGATTTTCTGGAGCACGAAAGGTATTATAGAACATGAAATTTTTGATATTGGTAGTAGCATGTACAATGATGTATAATTATGTCATTCTGACGATTTAAAAGTGTTTTGTTAAAAGTCTATTCAAATAAACATATTTATGAGTTTGAGTTTGATAACGGAGTACTCGTAACCGAAGAAACTGTATGAAGAGATGCATGAATGTGGATGAAGTGAAAGAAGTATGTAAGGAACGTGGCATGTGGCAAACGGTGGTCTCTGCCTACATCCATGGGATACAGGCGTGAGCATATGTATGTATGTATGAGTTTGATAACTTAACATTTAATTGATTGGTGTTATAAAAAAAAATTAAGATAGCGAAATGATTTCATATTCTTTCCGATTAAGAATTTTTACAGCTGAAGACACCTACCTCTTAGAAATTTAAAGTACCCGATACGTTGAGTCATCAATTACTAATGATCTTCAGTGAAAAGTAGGTTCTTTAAAAACAGAAAAAAACTTTTTTCAAACAGTTCACTTCAATTACAAACGACACAGGACTTGAAAATAAAAGTTCCTTAGAAATAGCAATTCAGTTAACCTATTGGATCTACAAAAATCATTAAACCGAGCACCTTAATAGAATCTAAGAGATAATTACTCAGTGAAACATTTCGAAACGAAAATCCTTGGACATTGAACGTCTTAACGTGTATTGTCTGAAGCAATGCGGTCAGAATCGTTGCAGAAATTGACGGATATATACGAGATCCAATATTTGCCATAACTCCATTGTATTCAATTTAAAAATATCTGTATTCGATAAGACTTTTAACAAAGTTGTGAGAACAACATGATTATAGAGAATTATACATGCTACCGTTGGGTTGGTTGATGAGTTTAGGTTGAGTTTACAGACAAATTACATCACAAAAATATATAAGCCCATGGGCATAATTCTAATGCACAAAAGTCGATAAAATCCAAAAATCATAACTAAAATTAGGTACTAAGGAGGTGTGTATTATCATGTAGCTTGAGATGACCAATTTGATATGTATCAGTTGGACCAGGGCCCCAGGGGCCTTACCATGACTTCTTATTGCCATGATAGTTTTACTCTTATTATGAGACAGATGTATGTTGACAGATGGATGTTTATACAAATGTCACTGTCATACAGCTGAACTATCATTCCAATAAGAGCTCACGGTTGGGCCCCAGGTTTTGACACATTCAAAGGTCTACCTGGCGTTTTAGCGTGGGTCAAACGATAACAAATGGTGATAAAGTCTCTTTATAGCATGGTAGAGATGGAAAAAAAATATTTTAGAGGATAGTCTTATTTGTGGCAGAAAATAGGGAATATAAATAAATAAGTCCTATTTGCTGCGCGAAGCCAACTAGACTGGGAAAAGATTTCAAGACGAAAGTTCCACGATTTGAATTGAGTTTATGTTCGGGAATATTTTATGGATCTTTCGTGTTCTCCGTCTTAAAAAGTTGTTTAATAATTTGAATAAGAGAAAATACAGAATTCATTTACATATCCAATACCATTTTTACAGCGTCTGCGGCGTAAGTAGCCTCTTATTTTTGTTATGAACTCTTGGACTAACTGGCACCGGACCGAAATAAAAGATTGCCTGAGGCCTACCATGACGCCTTAGTTTAACTCTTATCGTCTCGAGACAGATGTATTTGTCATGTATAAGTCAAAGTCAAAGTCGAAGTCAAAAGTATCTTTATTCAATTAGACTTTTTAAAAAGTACTTTCAAATCGTCAGAATGACATAATTATACAGGATTATACATGCTACCGCCAGGTTCCGAAGGTTGCTAAGAAGAACCTGGCAAGAAACTCAGTAATTACTCTTTTCAAAAATATTATACAATTTAAAGAATACAAAATAAATAATTTAAGAAACGTAAGCTCATGGACAATGTTCCAATGCACAAATGTCGATAAAAATGAACATAACTAAAAATCAGTACATCTACTATAAATTTCTCTACTATAAGTTTGTCTGTCACATGGTAGAACTATGATGGCAATAAAAGATTATGGTAAAACCCTGAAAAGCCACCTTGGTGGTCAAGGGCTTTGAGCAGTCGCCTTCTACGCACGCGACGGTGTGCAGTAATTTCATCCCACGCGCTTTACTATGAAGAAACCTGCATATGTCTGAGATGTAATTGAAAGACGTATGTATATTTGGTAAAATATGGGTGTATGTTACAACTCCTCTGTTTACCCCTTTGAGGATGGCGTGGGCATATATTTTACTTTGACTGGCTACCGGTACGCTTCTGCAACATGTATCGAGTTTGAGATGAAAATATTCCATCTCGAAGTAATTAGTTACTGTGCCAAAACTGAAACTATGTTAGCAGTTATTTATTCAACAGTGTCCCAATTTAAAGGAAAGTTGTCGTGTGTCCCACATTCGGTGTAAATAAGACGAGCAATTACGGGGGTGTTAATTAATGTTAACAAACTCATTAGCGGGCCCTTTAACTGTTTATTGTCAGCCGAATTAATTGGTTTTAAGACGGGAGTTTGATTCGCGTTTGAGAACCTCCGATTTGTATTATCGATTGGCCTCTAAGACATGTGTGTAAACCTTGCCAATGTGTGTTGTTAATAAAGTTAAATGCATACATATTTTATGCTTACACCTGCGTTCCCCGATTGGGTAGGCAGAGGCACTTTTCAACGAAGATGATTAAATGCCAACGTGCGATTATGCACTATGTTTTAAACAACTCAGAAAAGGAGGAGATTTCTCAATTCGACCGAATTTATTATCTGTTTTTGTTATAGCGACTACAGAAATATATTATACAGCCTGGTGACAGACGGACAGCGGAGTCTTTGTAATAGGGCCCTGTTTTACCATGTGGGTACGGAATAATAAAAACAGTATTGCGAATGAACTGGGGCCTTACCATAACCTCTTATTGCCATGATAGTTTTACTCTTATTACGAGACAGATGTATATAGCTTGTATAAGTCTGTCACTATCGCACATACTAATAACAGTCTTACTTGGCACGAATAGTATCTAAAATGCTGCTTTGTGTAACGTAGTAATAAATAAACCCGCCGAAACAGAACAAACCTCAACATCTCAACAATATCCAGCCAACTCCCCCTGTGTCGTCACTGTTCTTAGCAATTTATGACGTCACAGACTATTAGTGCAGCCGAGCTTGCCATAATGTTATGAGTAAGTTTCTCGTTGTGTCTCGCGAGGGAAGTTTAACTTAAATATCGGGGTTAAAATTGTGCTGCTTTGTGTATGGCGCTATGTTGTTGCACTTTGTAGGAGATACATTATTTTTATTTAAGAAAAGAAGCGTTTAAACTTGTATGCGAATGGTCTCTTAGTCGCAACAATTGTCACAGTAATATTTTAGGCTTTATTCATGAGATATAATACTGTAACCATAAAAACTATAAAAAAAATTAAAAGAGTGATTGTTGAGCTTCTTTCCGGGTTCTTCTCTACAAAAGCAACCTTCCAAACCCGGTGGTAGCTTTTATAATCCTGTATAATATTTTGTTTTTACGGGACACCGTATAAGATATTTTGAATTGTCAATTTTGAACTCATCAATTAGTTCCGTGGCCTTATCCTATTTATTGTAGTACTGAATTGAACATCTCCGATCACCTGATTATAACACCTTTAGCTACGAAAATTGATAATCACGGTTAAACCAGTTTTCATTATTCTAACCTGTACCTAATGATAACCAAATTTGTTCATTGCCAATCAGGACCGATGGTTTAACGTGCTCTACGAGACACCGGAGGGTGCTCGGGCGATAACCCATCGAATTACTTGTTCGGTTGGTGGTTGCTTAACTTCGCTGATTGAATGATTTGCAAGATGCCAATTTGGCCACAAGCCCTACAGCTAAAATAGCCTCTAGCTTTAATAAACACACTTTCTTTTAAGAATACTTAAACTTTAAAAAAATATTTTACGCACCATTACGTAATGATTTCTTCAATTTTGGTGGCGAAGAGCTTCCTTGTTGAAATGTCACACTCTTTTATCTGTATATGGTAGGATAACCGATGACTCCCGCTAGATCTTGCCGGGCCCGACCTGATCCAGAGCCGAGCCGAGGCGAAACGAGCTTCGACTGCAACTTATTCGGCGGTCATTTCGTAGCTGCTAGGTATCGATTAACATTTAGTTGACCGTGTTAAGGTCAACTCTCGGCTGTGGCCCGGCCTAGACTAGCACGAGTAATTTTTATTCCTTCTATCGCAGACAGATAAAATAATACGTCATTTTAGTGGACGCTCTCCAACAAAACTGAAGAAATCATTACGTAATGGTGCGAACAATAAATTTTTCGAGATAAAAGCAGAAGTCGTCACCCCAAACACATATATCTTAATTCACTTACTGCCCCATTCAATTTGATAGCATCCAAAAATGCGGTTCCAAATTATTCTGCAATCACGGGAATTAAACTGAATGTAATCAAGTTAGCACCCTTACACTTAGTATTGTTGCTGTGTATACTTTAGAGATGAATACTGTAATAGCCGGTGGCAGAGTGGTATTGGTGATGCCTTGTATGCAAGAGACGAGAATAGAGTTTAAATCTAAGGCTTTAGCAACTCGCTTGCACATACTGCATAGCGACTTGCTACCGTAAAAGTTTCCGAATACCCACATGTTTTCTAAATTGTAACATGACATTAGTTAATATTTCTAATATTGTCAGTCAGTTATAGGCAGCCAGTAAAATAACTGTAATGTTTAAATATTAATGAACGTTAAGAAATCATGTACTTACTTAATACCATTGAAATGTTTCAATCACCACGCCTAACGGAACGGCTAATGCATACTAAACTTATCTTCTCTGTAAGTGAATTGTAAATTCTTAAGAGAAATAAAGTTCTATAACCACAAATCTTACGGCCTTACAGTGTTTTCACAACTCGAGTTTTACTGTGAAGGGATCATGAGAGAGCCTGCATATGTCTGAAACGAAATTCAAGTTCGGAAACATTCACACCAATCGTGAGGTATAGTAGCACCTAATTATGTTTGTTGTCAATTCAGCTGCCACAAGTTGATGATTACTTTACTGACAATACTACTTGTAAATTCTTGATGAAAAAAACACACATTAAAAACTTTTCACTAAATGCATATGAAAATATATACGTAACATTTTTTTTACTAACTAATTTTTCTTTGTCATTTTGTTCCGACTAGGCAGATTTTAATGGGACATTCACTGGCAGATAGTTGACGATAGAAGGAGGTAAACTACACTTACACTTTTTTTTTAAATGAGCTCCGCGATATTAACCCATGAAATTGAGTCTTGGCGGGAAATACCGCTAGGCACATATAGTATTAAATACAATAAATATGGTTTTATTAAGGACTTGAAAATCTTATACCTTTGAACGAGCAATTCTTGTATATATAGAATCTGAATCTCTGAAACGACGACAACGATTTCCATGAAATTTTGTGTGTGAGGGGGTTTTAGGGGCAAAAAATAAATCTAGTTAGGTTTCATTTTTGGAAAACATCGCCTTGACCATGTTTTCAGGCACTGAAAAACTCATACAATGTCATGACAATATGACAGTACATTTGGCCGACACCTGTCAAGTTATGATAGCTCAAACGTGAGGCTGCCAGATTACTTACTTAGTCTATGATGAAACTAGATAACCCCGGTTCGAGTCTGACGTTCACCGGTTCGATTTTAACTTTTTTTTTTTATTTTTTACATTCATATTCCCAGAAGGGGTAGGCAGAGGTGTTGTAATCACAACACCCACTTTTCACCGAGGATGATTAAGTGCCAACGTGACAGATGGTGAGTCCATCGCTGTCTCTACTTACGTCATTAAATTACGTGGTGTGAAATAATAGTACATAAGTTTTTTAGAAAAACACATTGGTACAGGCCCTGCTGGGATTCGAACTTGCGTCGCTTGCGTAGCAGGCGACTGCTCAAACCTCAAGGTCACCACGGCTGTAATTTTTTAAAGTTATGTTTTTGTGGTCAACCAGGTTCTCTTAATTGATTCGTCAATCCTCAAGAAATTCGCTAAAGAGTTTCATAAACAAGGCATCAAGCAGCTCATCTCGCTTGTTGCTCGGAAATAGTTTTAGTGCCCGATGTATTTACGTTACAGCTCTCTTGGCGTTAACTACCCTCTTTGACATCAGCTGATTGATTTTACTACAGAACCAATTTACCTTAAGCTTTAGTGTTTAAGTGTTCTTTGGTATAAACTGGGCACTTTGATGGCCATTTTGAAATGTGTTAGGGTTTAGTTGCAAAAAAAAACTCCGCCTTTCCTTCTACGTAGGTATTTTATCCTATAACCACATTAATGTTAGCTCATTGCGGTTGGTCATAAGATTGATTATCGTACTAATATTATAAATGTAGAATAAAGAGCCGTGGTGGCCTCGGGGTTTGAGTAGTCGCCTGCTACGCAAGCGACGCAAGTTCGAATCCCAGCGGGGCCTGTACCCATGAGTTTTTCTAAAAAAACTTTTGTACAGTGATTTCACACCACGTCATTTACGGTGAAGGAAAACATCGTGAGAAAACCTGCATATTTCTGGGAAGTAATTCAAAGACGTATGTATAGTGCCTGAGACGGCGATAGACTCACCATATGTCACGTTGGCACTTAATCAAAAAATTCGGTGAAAAGTGGGTGTTGTGATTACAACACCTCTGCCTACCCCTTCGGGGAATACAGGCGTGAGCATATGTATGTAGAAAAACTTTCTCGTACAGATTATTAAAAATACAAATGTGATATAAATAAATTTACGCAAGAAACGGGTTTTTGAAATGAAACAAAAAAACTAAATCAATTTTAGCCACGAACTTATAATATTAACTAATAAAATTCCGACATCATAAAAAAGTTCACGAAAAAACGGGCGAATGGATTTCGATGTGTTTTTTCTTACAAACTATTTATTACCTGGTAAATTAGTTTATTTTAGTCTCTCATTCATATCACATTTAGTGTCAATTGTTAACAAAATTATCGTCTTGAAGAGAATATAAAAGTATTTTTACACTTCTAACCAAGTCACCAAAAGTAACTAAGAATTTGATGTTAATTTTTATTGCCTGTTTCTTATTATATCTATATGTACCTTATATAAAATCTCAAGACTTCAGCTTAATACACAAATCAAACTAACCAATTCCCCAACCACCAGCCCTCACTTCTTATCGTTTATTCGTGCGAAAGAACCTGTCATTAGTCATCGGATGCAAACGAGCGAGAGTTGTCACTCGCATCGATCGAGTAACCCCGCCAAACGGACATAAATCTATGTTTCAGACTTTAAAACAATAGTCGAGAGAATGTTTTGTCCACGTCGAGTTCACGTAGTTATTGATTGGAATAAATGGCCATCGAAAAATGCTTTTAACTTTCATTGCAAGTTTTATATGCATCGTCCTTTACCAAATTTCAAATTGGGAGGCCAGTACCACAGTGGCTATATATGCTCACGCCATCCCAGAAGGATCCCCGAAGGGGTAAGCAGAGGAGTTGTAACAACAACACCCTCATTTTTCCGAATATGATTAAGTGCCTACGTGACAGAAGGTGAGTCCATCGACGTCTCATACACTATACATACGTTTTTGAATTACTTCTCAGACATAAACAGGTTTCCTCACGATGTTTTCCTTCACCTTAAAGCACGTGGTGTGAAATCACAGCACATAAGTTTTTAGAAAAGCTCATTGGTACAGGTCCCGCTGGGATTCGAACTTGCGTCGCTTGCGTAGCAGGCGACTACTCAAACCCCGAGGCCACCACAGTTGCTGTTTACGCATATTATTCAATTAGTGCAACAAGTTAAGCAACCGCAACACAAAATATTGGTTGGATGGATGACCGTTTGTGTTCCACTGATAAAAATTGCATTGGATACAAAATCAAAAGATTAAGGGATTACTCAGGCAAGCCCATGTGTGGTTCAAACCGAGCTTCAGCCGTAGCTTAGGCCGTTGCCCATTACTCGAACGTCACTCGGTATTCCGTGAAGGTTACCATACAAAATATATGTGAAACTTAACTGACCGTGCTCCGGCTGACATTCGGATCCGACCCAACCCGGTTTGACGTGAGTCATCCATATCTGTTAAATGCATGATGAAGAAATAAAAACTCAAAAAACAAAAACTAGAGTGAGTTTAAACGCACCTAGCATCGCAAAGTCACGAGGGGTAATGATTAACGACGCTATGACAGTCGCGTCTTTTGAACCCTGAAGAAACCCCATTGATCGGGGTGACATTCAAAGGGTAAGGGGTAATGCTCGCCTCACAGCTCATTTAGGTGGCGGATAAAGAAAATCAAAGCACAAAAGGTGCTTATGGCAGTGATTTATTTTAATTTTGAAGGGTTTGGTGTTCATCAAAATATCAAGTACAGGTGCCTTCACGAGTTTCGATCACTCAGTTAAAATTATGGGGATAACTTAATGACTAATTATGGGAATAGGGGGTACATGTATTTGTTCGCGCTTACTTCACACAAACTGCGCATTCACACTCAAACTCGTAATGCCAGGTATTCATAATGTCGCGGAACGGCAAAAGCACACTTCATCATACATTGCTGAGGTGTGCACTTGATACTGCAATCCAATATGGCTGATCACCTGATTATATGAAGCGACTGCTATCTGAAATTCGTATTACAAGGCAAATAGTGATCTGGATTAAACCAGTAGTCAGACTTTCTTAAGCAAAAGGATCAAAAATCCTTTGCTAGACATTGGCCATTCCCATAGTGCGCTATATCACCTGGTCATAAGTATTTCGCCTTGCCACCTTCTCCAGTTATTCCGCCCGTCTACCTCGATGGCGTCTTCAAAACGTTAGCCTAGCAGTCTTTAAAGGTCTTTTCAAACATATTCAGGTGGGTAACCGTTTGGGGAAAAAATCAAAAAAACATATTTAGGTTTCATATACCAATGTTATCCCTTACCATAAAGATTGCGGCGTGACATTTCTGCATTTAAATTGGTCTAAAAACTGATTTGAATGGACCACAACATAATATCACATCATGGATATAACATCATATAACAAATCGCACACTCAGAAACATAGAAGCTCATAATTTTTTTTTTATTACTATCGTCAACTTTGCACTTATAACTTAGGCAGTAATTATTTTGCCAGTTTTGAATACAATGTATATGTAATGTTGCGCATTGTCGATAAGCGTTAAATAAAAATATTGTTTTTTTAACTACATACATACATATACTCATGCCTGTATTCCCCGAAGGGGTAGGTAGATGTATTGTAATCACAACACCCACTTTTCACCGAAGATAATTAAGTGCCAACGTGACAGAGGGTGAGTCCATCGCCGTCTCAGACACAATACATACGTCTTTGAATTACTTCTCAGAAATATGCAGGTTTCGTAACGATGTTTTCCTTCACCGTAAAGCACGTGGTGTGTAATTACTGTACATAAGTTATTTTAGAAAAACTCATTGGTACAGGCCCCGCTGGGATTCGAACTTGCGTCGCTTGCGTAGCAGGCGACTGCTCAAACCTCAAGGCCACCACGGCTCACGTGTTTTATTATCTATGTGTAGAAAAACATTTTGAGGTCTGCCTAACGTAATATAATTTTTCGCAAATTTTTGAGTTGAGCCGCTATCTTTTTGAGGGTGCGAAATAATGGGAGGCAACTACTCCAATTGATCGGTCACCACTGCCATCTTGTATTTCGACCAATCTACCATTTTCAAATGTGCAATATCGTGAAGATATTGCACAAGTTTGAGTTTCGTCCCTATTCATAAACGTGGGTAAAACTCATTATATCCACACCGCAGCAATAACTACATCGGAACAGTAAATATCTGACACCGTTTAGTTGGACTCGGAGACAGACGTAAATCATGAAAGTTTTCTAATTAAAATCCGCTACCAACTGCAGCGTATTCTAGCACCCAAGTTTATCGCGCTAAAGCTGTTGGGATTTTGCAATTTGGTCGTAGAGTCTATATTCTTAAAATTATATTCACATCGATCTAGGCATCAAGTCAGAATAAAAAAAATATATTTTAAAGTTTTCCTAAACGCCATTTTCAATTATTTTCTTGACATGTTTGAAAAAGCGTTCGGCAAAGTAAACAATTTTATTTTAAAATTGATTTACGAAAAAAAAATCACTTTAATCATTGCACTACAGAGAACATTGCCTAAAAATAAAAATTCTAATAAAAGTTATGTTCATTATTAACATTTATTGAATAAAGACTTAATTATATATACAAGGAACAGTTACAAGTAGAAAAGTTGACCCAAATCGGTGACGAGAGGCTTCTACTAGACGACGTGCAACCTCTTGGAAAAGTTGATTAGCATCCTGACCCCAACGCCCCAGAGATTCTACCACAAACGTAGAAAAATATGTATCCTTGACCAATGCAAGCATATTGGTATGATTCATTCGTAAGGTACTACGGAATATACTATTATTATGTTTACGAAAAGAATAAAAACGTATTTTTTTTAGTTTCTCGCCCATTCGAATAAAACTGCAATATTTCTAGTCGTTATCGCCTGTCGCTGTTGCAAACTCAGGAATGCCACCTTAATGAATCACGGATTTCAGGACCGCCCGTAAGCTGCGGGGCGTCCACTGATATAAATCAAACTTTACCGCTTCGTATAATAGTATAATAATGATTTATACCTTCACATGCCTGACGCACGTCCCTACGCATGTGGCATAAACACCGATAAGCTATAATTTCACCATCCAACATGCACTTGCTCAGTCTACAGTCAGGCAAAATATAATTTTTGTCATAATCTATGGAAAACGACAAATAATTTATAAAAGCCAAGCACTGCTTAAATGTGCTTAACATGTGGTGCGACATATAACATTTATATTTTATAATTTGATAAACATTAAAAAATAGGTCACGTCCGTGCTTGAGCAATGTCTATAGCAAAAATGACAATTCCTCAGACGGGTAATATTATGTCCATGATTTCTTTTTATATTTAAAATAATAAATGTCCATATTTAGTATATACCTACTTCCATCGAAGGTTACCAAAATACTATGTTTTTTTTTTAATATGTAATGGCTATATATAGGATGAATCAAATTGCAATCAGTTTTCAACGGAGAGGTATGACTAAAACGAATATTTCTCTTTGTTTATCTACATGACGCACCAGTTATAGGTATTTAATAAATAAAATAACTAGATTCAACAGAAAACTATGTATGCATACAAATTGGTTTATATCAGTCTCACAAAACAATATATTATGATTTGTTTTATTAGAATAATACCACTGAAATGACATCAAATTACTAATTTGTAAGTAATCCATAAAATACTAATACACTAGACTAAATAGTACGTTTCAATTGAGAATAAAGCTGAAAAAACTCAATTATCCGTCTCCTCTTGAACGTCAGTGACCTCTACACGCCCTCTTTGAGAGCTATACAATGGGTTCCTAAACCCAGATCCCCGGATCCCTACACTCATGCTCGAACCTCTTCGCGTCAGGGACACGACACTATCCGTCCTCCTTTGGAACCTTGACAGCATTCCAGTCGGAATTCCCCTTTCGAAAATAGGATGCCGTACATTTGGAATCTTATAGTAGAAAATATATACCGCACCCATCGCACAGACGACGGCAAAGAACATGGATACAAATATTTTCCCACCTAACCCTGACTGAGAAAGTGGACTGCCGCTTAACTCCAACATTTTTCTAACGGACCAATGTGGGAATATTTCCTTATTTATCGTATTGACTGCTTGAGCACTGTCCCCTGTGTATTCGTATTTATCAACAATTACAAGCTGCACTTTCTTGTTAATAATCCCGAGATGATATAGGATGCTGCCTTTGTAGCTGTCGACGATTTTTTCAATGATGTCCCTAAAATTTATCATGTCGAATGTATCACTAGCATCAAAACTGATATAACCTCCGCAGAAGTGACAGCAATAACCTTGAGGCTTGATAGGGTAGGAGCACGTTGGCACAGGACAGAATTTGACCGAGCAATCGATATCTATTGGACCATTTTGACACGGACACTGATATTTACACGTACTTATAGGTTTAACCTCAACGCCAATATCCATATATGCATTGAAAACAAATTGTTGGGCATTATCAGCCTGACTGCGCACAAAGTCTTCGAATTCTGCTGTTGTATAGCTCACGTTCCCAATGGTAAGCGCTTTGACAATTTGTTTAACGTTTGGTAGAATCACCGTGTACTTGGCATCTTGTGGGAACTCGACTCTATCGTTGTAACATGGCATTCTTTCGGCATCTGGAGTTGCTTTAGTGAACCTTGGAGAAGACCAAACGTTTGGTTGGTTCCAAGATGAAATAGCTTTATCGATGTAATAAGCTTTACCTTTAGTACAATTGGTGTCGATAGGATCATCGCCGAAAGATATCTCATTGCTCAGTACTATTTCCCCCTCCTCGGGTAGAATTAAACCGCTAACTTTGGTCGCAGCTTCCAGTCTGACGGCGCCCATAATAGTTTGTGGAAACACCACAGTTTGCTTCGAGCAGGGAAGTTTGCCGTCTTTAAAATTTATCGGCAAGTTGAAGCTTGAATCCGGCAGCCATTTAACTATCGACGGAGACGTGTGAGCGATCAAACTTAGTACTAATATTAGCACCGGGCGGTACATAATGGATGGCCTTGCCTGAATCGAGCTCGGCTTATGACTGATGTGAATTCGAAACGTGACACGGTGTCTGTTACTTTTGGGGCGTAACAAACACAACACCGATTTGTCAACTGATAAACACTGAACACGTAAGCTATCATTTACAGTTACATCTAAATCGAGTTAAACAATTTGTGGCGTACTCGCGTTTAAATAAATCGGGTACGTTACTAAGCCTGCAATAAAATATTTCGGCAACGTACAATTTCTAAGAAAAACTGCGTATAAACAAAACATTAGCCGTAATCCGTGAAGCGAGGAGCTCCTTACGAGATCCAGGGATTACTCTCGCCTTGAGAGGCAATAAAAGTCATCGCAAGCTCGCACGACCTATTACGTGATACCTTATGATTTATAGCTGAATAACACTGCTAGGTGGTTAAATACAAACCATTAATGACTCTTGCAGGGGTGGAAATTTAATAAGACGCTGTGCCCCTGCCAAGGAGCGTAGTTATGCAAATTTTATTGCAAAGAAGTCTTACAATGGAATACATGAATGAGTACAGCGCGCGTAAAGGCTGCGGTTAAGGTACTGAAATTTCGGCCTTGTGCTCTCTTGAATTGATTAAATTTTTAAGGGTGTTCCATAATGAGTGATTATAAAAAAATATCTGAAAATTTATGTTCATTGCGTAAATACTTCTGCGTCTACGTTATACTAAAGATCGTAAGTATGGATGAACACGAAAAATAGCGACATTTTTGAAATATTTATAACGAACAAAGATATTGAATTATCTGTCACATTATTTTTAAAAGTTACCGGGCCTTAATCATAGTAGTTTTTAAACAATATCCAAATAAATATTGTAAAACGTTTCACTTATAAACTGATATTTTAATTACAGACAAAAAAATACGAATAATTCTGATAGATTTTTGGAACTTTCCAAATTAATAAACTATTTTTTTATAGGAATGGTGCCATGGGATCCTTTACCAAATATTTTCAAAAGATCACATACTAATTAATATCCTTCCTGTTTATCATAATAAAAAAATCTATCTGAGTTTCTTATGTTTGTTTCTTTGCTATGGCGTGAATTGAACAAACGCAGCAACCCGCCCGCAATACCGGCCCGTGTGTCGCCAGCGATCGTAACAGCTCGCTGAAACGCACAATATGCTAGATGGGTAGATAACGCGGCCTGTAAGTGTTCCACTTTATAGCCCTGTATAAAACCGGGACTCTTTCCCACACGTGAAGGGCCTGGGTAGGGCCTTATTGTACCCTTACAGGCGTAATGTTTAAGAGGAAGGTTTGCGAAGGGTTTATAGCTATTTCTTTAAGATGTTAATAAATTAGACAATTGCTATACCTTTACCTTCTGCTTGCTTGCTTTAATCGTCGTTTTCAATTTAATTTATTATTGCGTGGACTTAAATAGCTCTATTTATTTTATTCACAAACTAGCTGCGCCCCGTGGTTTCACCCGCGTAGATTTAGTTTTATATAATATATGGGTTTAAAATTGACCAAGTTTCATACAAACTTTCATCCCCTATTTTATCCCCTTGGGGATAGAATTAATCAGAATTTCTTAGCGGATGCCTACGTCATAACATCTACCTGCATACCAAATTTCAGCCCGCCATTTGACGAGGAAAATCTGTGATCTGGATTAAACCAGTTGTCAGACTATTTTAGGCCTCCGACTGACCTGTAATTACGATTTGATATTAAAATACCGCTGCTTCCACGATGATCAGTACAAATGATTATTTACAGAGGCATTTAGCCATAAATAGCATTTTAATGCTAGTGTGTGTAGCGCATACCACAGTAATAAATTCACTAGTTGGCATACAAAATATTAGACAATCCTGCAAACATTAATCTTGTGGCCCAACATATGCTTCGTTTTGCCTAAATGCCGCGGCATAGTGGTGGCGCAAATATCGATAGTTCATAATAATCAAAATTTATACATCTATGCAGATTAATAAAATTAAAGTGTCCGTTTGTAATTCTTAAATAACAGCTTTTCACTTAATGTATATGAAAGTATATACTTACACTACGACTTAAAAAAACAAATTTTCCAATTCTTCTAAAAGTGTCTGAGACGGCGATGGACTCACCATCTGTCACGTTGGCACTTAATCATCTTCGGTGAAAAGTGGGTGTTGTGATTATAACACCTCTGCCTACCCCTTCGGGGAATACAGGCGTGAACAAATGTATGTTTCTAAATGTTTTTCTGTCAGTCTGTCTGTCTGTTTATTCCGCAATCTCTGAAACAAGTGGACCGATTTAAACGGGACTTTCACAGGCAGCCTAGCTAATGATACAAGGAATAAATCAGGCTACTTTTATTTAAAAAAATCATTTAGGGTTGCGCCGGAATGAAATTAAATCTACGCGGGTGAAACACAGCTAGTCTAAAAGATATTTATTTGACTACGTTTAACAAATTACTTTCTAATCGTCAGAAGAACAGAGAAAAATGAACATACGTACTAGGTACTACTCAGGTGTAAATGTTACCCCCGGTGGTAAGATTTCAACCCGTGATAAGCACATGACACCCCATTAAAAGTAAATAATGTCAAAAAAAATTATAAAAAGGTATATTCTCGAATCTTTTACAGTCCTACGCACAGATTTCCTATTCATATCATCAGTATCGGTAAGAATCATCATACTTATCATAATGCCTACCATAGTACCAGCCACCACTAAACAAATAAATAAATGTTTGACAAAACTTATATTACGGTATCTATAAAAGCTGTTTATAAAATCATTATAAAGAGCGAAGTATGGGATATCTCGTTCAAAATTCGGAGTTACTCGACTGGCGACTGTGGAACCATCCTATAGAAGATTAATTATGCTACCTTAGTTAGAACAAAGAGGGCTGAACCTTAGTAGTGTTGCGTTCCAATAATAGTCTGCCATATCTCCGCAAGAAACAAATTATTTATCGATCTCAGCGTACCACACCCCTAATACTAGTTGCAATTTTAAAGGAATTCTGATTATGAATCCTCGCTAAATATACATGTGATGCATTTGTCTGTCTGTCTGTCTGTTACAAGTTTAAATCAAGTTAACTGTGACTATAGTGACTTTGTCCTTTAGCTATCTGATCGTATTAATAATTAAATTTAATTACTGAATAATTAAACAAGTGGTTTACAAAAGTAGGTACAGCCGCGTTATTCACTAAGGTTTCTCAGCGTCGAACTCCATGACATATGTTGATTTCAATCATAGGAAATTTATTCATAAAACATAGACGGTAAGGTTCAATTTCGTTTCTTTAAAACCGATACTCGACGACGAGTGCGACGTCGTGCGACGACGTTCATATTATGATTCACGAATTGTTACAATAATTGTAGATAATTGTAGTCCCTAATTAACTTTTTATGATGCTATTTGCCACAAAAGTAAATCATATTTTGTGGATCATTTTAGGAATCTTCATTGGAAAGTGTGAAACAGGTGAATTGCGAAATATTAATCATTCCTGAATCATAGATGTATTGCAGCTAAGTGTCAATTTTGCCATTTCGATGATGAATCATATTCGGATCACATTATGATTCTCACAATGTGGCCTTTTTATACCTACTGTACTCGCTAGAAGCTAGTGTAGGATATACAGGACGGCTCTATTGTTCGATCAGTATCACGTGACGTGAAGAACTCACAGACGAAAATATCTCGTACAAATATTGTCGGCGACGCTAGCGAGTATAGATCCGGGAAACGGTGGGTAAACTCGTGGTAGGGGTACAGGTTCTACATTTGAAACTAACTAATAGCAAGTTGGTGAGAACGGGAAAACTCCAACATATCTAGATGAATCGAGAACGCGTCGAAACTTTGCAGAGGAAGGTCATAAATCATAGGATAGTTTCATTACAAAGGACCCATCTATCTTTGTCATATCTATTTTGATTGGATGTATCACACAAAATTCAAACTCTATTTTCTTCTGAGTATAATACATATGTACGTATTCCCCGAAAGGGTAGGCAGAGGTATTGTAATCACAACACCCACTTTTCACCGAAGATGATTAAGTGCCAACGTGACAGATGGTGAGTCCATTGCCGTCTCAGACACTTTAGATACGTCATTGAATTACTTCTCAGACATATGCAGGTTTCCTCACGATGTTTTCCCTCACCGTAAAGCACGCGGTGCTTGCGTCACTTGCATAGCAGGCGACTGCTCAAACCTCAAGGCCACCACGGCTGTATGATATAATACATAATAGTATATAATAGCTGTATAATAGTATAGTATAATACATAATTAAAAAAATACCGCTTTATTCAGATTTATAGACTGTGTCGAAGGTTCAAACAGTTTTCGGTCACTTATCATGGTACCGCTCCTGCAAGAACGTAACGAACCAACCGATTTGAAGTTGAACTGAAGATGATCATATGTACATATTAGCTATGTCCCGCGGTTTTGCCCGCGTAGAGTTGATTTCATGGACGACCCGCGGAAACCAAATGTTTTTTTTTTAAATCGACCCAGCCGGTTCGAAGATTACCCGGAACAAACGGACAGACACACAGAGAAAAATTAAAAAAATTGGTTTTTATTTTTCAGTGCCGTGTATACTTTCATATGCATTTAGTGAAAAGCTGTAATTTTGAAATTACAAAAAGACACTTCAATTTTATTAAGTACGTATGTATGTGTATAAATTCGTCTTTAATTAATTTATCATAATTATATTATGAATATCTACTTTCCCCTGATTGTAAAATTACGCCAATTAGTCAATAGTTTCATTCAATTGAATAATACTGAACCTTATTAACGTTAATATAAAGACCATAATCAATGCCTTAGTGGTGAATCCAAATTTGAACAAGGAAATCGGAGTACTTACTGTATAGGGAGTATTTTGTACATATTCAAAAGTAATTTAAAACATTTTAATGGATCCAAAGATAACACAGCTAAGGTTTAAAATAGAATAAATTATTAACTCTTGTCTCAACATTGAGAATTATTACACGGAACAGAGATGTTGGGCCCGACATTTAATTTTGAATTCCACTTCACAATCAAATTTAAGCCTTACTGTTTAGCATACTGAGTTAATTTTACAACTGCACCTCCCATTAATTATACTCTCCTTAATTGTAACAGCCGTAACGTTTAGTTTCGTTTGTTTTTCGATTTCGTACCACTCTGGTGGTACGCAAATTTAGAACTAAAGGAGTTTTAATTAAAGTTGAATTTCGTTAGGGGTCGTATGGATGAAGTAAATGCAGTTTTTGGCCGCCCGCTGAGCGCATCCGCGGTGATCATAACAAATCATCAAGTCGTTGTTTAAGGGACGTGTACACTGTAACATGAATATTATTGTGATTAATGAACATAGCACACCTGTGCTTCTGACAGCAACATCGAAAGGGGTCTTTTATAATTCACATATAGATGGAGTCGTAACATGCCTCAACTTTCAATGTTACCAAATTCAGCAAAGATTTCGCTATATTATTATTCGTGAAAATAAGATTAGATTTCTTATTCAAAGTATAAACTAACCTAAAAAAAATTGACACTAAAGAAAAACAATTTGAAGCAATTATGTCTTAGGTGACAACATAATATTTTTCTATTATATCTTATAACTAGATAACCTCTAAAGAGATTTAATTAAAATATTAGGTCAATTATACAGGATGTCGGAGATAAAGTAACAGTTGTCTTCTAGAAGTTGTAGGGTTTTATGAATATATCACTATGTTGAAGTCGTAAAATATCTAGCTCCAACGATATCGTAGTTATAGGCTATGGTTGCTAAGGGCCGAAGAGAGATTGAATGATCGCGCGGCCGCGTTCACCAACATTACGTACGCGGAGAAGAATAATCACAACGCTTTATAATTTCCAAATTTGTATCATACGCATTGTGTATGTGTCTGAACTAATGCGTTGGCGCATGACATTTGATGAATTGCACCAATGGAGTCACAGAGTAAATTATATCTAGTACCACTGCACCGTATGGGGTATCCTGTGGCTAGCACGGACAGCTTTACGATATACCACATACTGAGAAGGTATGAGTCATAAGGACCAATATCTGGTTGACCGAGCTGTGCTCGGTTTCTTCTTCACACAAAAAAAGGAAAAAGCAAGAAAAAAACCAATTTCCTGTGAACGTCAGTCTCGAACCGGGGTACTCTAGTTTCGTTATCGCCCCGTAAGCTGGAAGCCTCACCTTTGAGCTACCATAACTTGACAGATGTCAGCGAAATATGCTGTAGTGATATTTTATGAGTTTTTCCGTGCCTGAAAACATGGTCAAAACGATGTTTTCCATAAATGAAACCTAGCTAGATCTATTTTTTGCCCCTGAAACCCCCTACATGCAATTTCATGAAAATCTTTGGAGCCGTTTCCGACATTCCGATATATACAAGAATTGCTCGTTTAAAGATATAAGATATTTTTTTAGACAGTCGAGACATGATAACATCAACCTCAAGATCTAATACACTTCTCACATTATGGCTCAAGTACTAGCCAAAAGAAGAATATTGATACAGATAAATAAAATTGAAGTGTCTGTTTGTAATTCCAAAATACAACAGCTTTTCACTAAATGCATATGAAAGTATATACGGTACTGACTTAAAAAAAAAACAATTTTAAAATATTATCTTTGCCATTTCGTTCCGAGTAATCTCTGAAACGGCTGGACCGATTTTAACGAGACTTTCACTGGAAGATAGCTAATGTTACAACCAGTTATGTGATAAGGGTTCTGCGGGCCACCCATTAAATTAAGTCTACGCGGGTGAAACCGTTGGGCAAAGCTATTTATTAGTAATATGAATAGTATTATCAAAGCATGTTTCGGTATGCTTAGGTACAATCCCATCATGAGTAAAGAGTGCGCAGCGAAAAATAGTGGGGATAATACTGTGCATTTTATTTCACTCATAGACTCATAAAATAAGCATTTAAAGATTCTTAACTCGTGACGGGTCCCATCTTCTAACATATTAGGTACTTATTGATAAACATATTGATATTAATAGCTCTAGTAGTGCCTCTCACTTTGCTGTGCCCTAACAGGGTTTATGTTAGCTTTACTTGGGATATTATTATAATTAAGATTATTGTGTATTGTACATGTAAGGAACATAAATGTAATAAATATATGAATACAGCCATCCTTCAGAGTCGATTGCATAGTTTTTCGTTAAAATTTTAAGTCAGAGACGAAGAGCCGTGGTGGCCTCGGGGTTAGAGCAGTCGCCTGCTACGCAAGCGACGCAAGTTCGAATCCCAGCGGGGCCTGTACCAATGAGGTTTTCTAAAAAACTTTTGTACAGTGATTTCACACCACGTGCTTTACGGTGAAGGAAAACATACGTCTTTGAATTACTTAATTCAATGACGTATGTATAGTGTCTAAGACGGCGATGGACTCACCATCTGTCACGTTGGCACTTAATCATCTTCGGTGAAAAGTGGGTGTTGTGATTACAACACCTCTGCCTACCCCTTCGGGGAATACAGGCGTGACTATATGTATGTATGTGTAGACGATGGTTTAGCGATAAAAGTTCTTAAGCCACTCTAATATTCATAGACAATACATTTCGTTCTTTTGTCAACCAAAAACCGCGCGAACGCTTCCCGAATCCCGAATTAATTTCATCAAGTGCTCGAGAATAATTTAATTACCCACCTTCCAATCTCTAAGTGAGAGATACTTGAAAGAGCAAACCATTTTGAGTTCTGTACCAAAAAGCAATTAGAAATAATGAACCTCAAGCCTGGAACAACCAGGATATCTAGAAACCTCTCGTCCAATCGTTCTAAAGTGAATGGCAGCTCACTTTACACTGGATGCATTGAGAACACCTCTTGCTTAAATTGACCTGTCCCTTAATGTATTCTACTAACAATGGTAGATCAAGTAAGACTGGTGTTTGGATGGTGAAAAACCTTACGGTACAGCACGGGACCCTCGGTTTTTAGAAGTGCAAAGATTTCGTTTAATCTATTTAATGGTGAAGTGGTTTTTGTTGTATGATTGTTTATTTTCTTTGCCAATTTCATTCCAAACTCGTTGAAGATGGAAAAAAAAGGATTTATTTTTAACTGTGCCCCGCGTTGACTTAAGGTCCGCGGACTCACACCCAATAGCCAGGGTCTAAGAATATGGCTATGGCCCTGCCTGTCGTAAGAGGCGACTAAAAGGGGGCCGGAGGGCCTGCTGGCGGTGGTCGGGGTGGGAGCTTTGACCACGGACGCGGGCCCGGGAAGGTGGCAGCGCGATGTGGCTCGCGCTGCCTTGCACAACGAGGTCTCAGGGGCGGCGTCACAGCTGCCCCGGGGATGTGCCCCGGCAAAGTGTGGGGGGAGTACCCGGAGTCCCACCTGAGCACTGAGGACGGCCAACGGGGGGGTTTTAGTGCGGTAAAAATCCCACATACCCCGATCTGCCTCTCCCAGGGCGGTCGGGGACCTTTTGAAGGTTTCCACCAAGTCAACAAATAAAAAAAAAATGCCCGAGGATCCAAATGTTTTTAATTAAAAGTAGCCTAAGTTAGTCCTTGTAACATTTGCTATCTGGCAGTGAAAGTTCCGTCGAAATCGGAAGAACAGACAACACAGTGAAAAGCTGATATTTTGGAATTATAACAGAATTACACTTACGTAAAATTTACAGTCCAGATAGGCTATAAAATACGCTCAATACAAAACAATTTTTTTCAAATGTCGCTTATGACAAAAAAGCACGTAAGGACACAGTTTGCACCATTGGTAAGTCTTCGTTTAAAGTCAAAATCCCTGAACCTTTTATCGTCTGTTTGTATACGCAGAGTAACCAATTAGCGCTGGATATTGATGGCCAATAAACCGTGAGGACAGGATGAAAATGGAAACCAATTCCGTTTGCATTTACCACCTTCGTTTTGTGAAGTATCCGTGACAATATTCCTGTGTCTCGAATCTTGATTGTCCGCGATGTTTTGAATTGTGTAATAACCAAACAATAAGTGCTCTATCGTGGCACAGTTGCTATTGCGCATATCATTCAATCAGCGAAATGAAGCAACCCTAACCCTAGCCAGTAGTTGGATGGGTGCGGCAGAGGTCCCTCCGTGCCTCGGAGAGCACGTTAAGCCGTCGGTCCCGGTTGCCAATTTGTCATCTTTGGCCATCGTTACAGGTCAGTAACCCAGTTTGCCAATTTTTACGAAGAGTTACGAGTCAGATGGCAGTCGCTTCGTATAAAAGTCAGGTGATCAGCCACATCGGATTAACGGAATAACTTTTTGAACAAATTGGGTTACACTAGAAACCAGCCTCGCGAAAGCAACTTACGTACGCATAGGTACAAGAGCAGAAAATTAAAGCTACATATGTATACCTATCTATATTATCCTGCCTAATCTTGTCTCTCTCCAGCTCCATCAAGATTTTAACAGCTATATCTCAGAATAAACATACGAGTCACTCCGACTTGCTATTTAAACATTACATGCAGTGGAGCTTAAAACACCTTCTGAAGCGTACCTTAAAACTCAACTTAAAATGTGAAGTGCGTAAACAATTTTCCGCTCTATCCACCACGACTCGTTACGTCTCAGTTAAATCCGTGCTATAACCCTGCCAGATTGAGGAGGTCATAAATTGACACAATTGTTCCCAGCGGCGGGTGCCGTACGAATTATTAGCATAAATACCCGCTTAAGAAAGGTCAAAACGGAGCTCCTAACCGAAAGAAGTGTGTGAAGAGATGCATGAATGAAGCGAAAGAAGTATGTAAGGATCGTAGCATGAGGCGAACGGTGGTCTCTGCCTACTCCCATGGGATACAGGCGTGAGCATATGTATATGTTTATCGTATTTTTATTACCTTTCAAAATATAGTAGTTATCACATATACGAATGTACGTCAGCTGCTTTTTCCTTTCTCTATCACGAATTTAGTTCACATTTGAGCACACACTAAACTTTCATTCGAATTTATAATATTCGAAGAGAGAAGAATTTTGAAATTCGTCCTTGTTGAAATATGTCTTTATGAACCTTAAAGTTTCTGTTTATTTTTATGTCGTTACCGTCTATCGTTTCGTGTGTATTTAGTGAAAAGCTGTTATTTTGGAATTACAAACAGACTCTTCAATTATATTTATCTGTATATATTATAACTCAATTACCCGATTTGAAATTTTTTTATCCATTCAGCAGCATACATCTTATTATCTCCAACTTAATATACGATGAAAAAGGCGTGTGTTTTATTATTTCGCCTGTCCGGCTTGAACCACCGAATTCCGGATAAATCCAGTAATCCGCACGGGTCCCTGATTACTCAGCGATATTTAAAGCTGATTTGATCGCTTAAGCGGATCTATCGGACGTTGGTTGCAGTATTTTCATTGAATAAAGCGCTTGAAGTAAGTTTGAAAGAAGGTAAGTCCTCAAATACGTTGATTTTAAAACTGTTTTTTAGATTGGCTTTGAAAGTGAAGAGTAAAATTAAAAATATTTATTCATTTTGGGCCCTAGTAAGGCACTTATGAATGTCGAAAATTACCACCGTTCGGAAACTAGCCTTCTGAGAAGATAAACATAGAGAAGAATTAAATTCGTATTGAGAGAGTTACAGTCTACGTGTGGCAAAAACGTGTATGAACTCTACTACATGCATACTTATTATTTTAAATAATGAATTGAAAAGCAACAGAATGAAGAAAAAAATATTATTTTGTGAGTTTTGACGTGACGTGGGTGAATGTTGTCTATTACCTATATTGCTATGTCACTGAATTGATTGGAAATAAAAAAAAAATGGGACGAAGGCTATTAAAAACATAACGCGGACGAAGTCACGGGGAAATCAAGAGTTACATCACAGTATAGTTCAACTCATATCTACGTCATCAGTGTGTCAACATAACGACACAATATAAAATATAAGCCTTACAGGCAGTAAGGAATCTAGGTTTTTTTTTGTAAATAACGTTTGCTTCATTGAGCGTGAGAGTTGTCAATCTCAAAATTTTTTAATTGTACTCTTTTATTGCGCGTCGACGTAAACGCAGATTTTTATAGGATCGAAACAGCTATCTATCGGTTAATACAAATCTGCGTTTTCGTGACTTGTGACGGAGATTTTAAGAAATCTGGCAGTAAGCAATCCGATGATCTTTAGGCCGACAGCGCTGTTTCGATCCTATACATCAAAGGATCGAAACAGCGCCGTCTGTCGACCTAAAGATGACACTATTGTGAGCCCATACAAATCTGCGTTTACGTCGACACGATGACTTCTGACGGCGATTTTAAGAAAACTCGCACTAGGCACTCTGATTCCCTCATTTGATCCACTCTTGGTTATTATTTTAGTTTTATACCTTAATAATCTACTTACTTCGACTACTAATTTCGACAAGTAAATACTGTCAAGAGAAAAACATGTGTTTTGTAATATATAAATACGTGACACCTCTAACTGTTATTCCGCTATTTTCTTGTAGATACTGCGTCTGTGTGACTCTGTCATTCCTAGATTCCTAACTGCTTATAAAGGTTATATTTTAACTGTGATCATACTCACTCACACTGCGTACCGGCAATTCCGTATCCGACTCATTTCCCGGCGTATTTCATGGTACGCACCTGCACACTCAGTAGGGTTATACTTTACTATTTAAACAAACGAATACTTTCTCAAATAATTAATGTTTTTTTTATATAGGCTGTAGATCATTTTCAAACCTTTATTCTATATTATTCCCCAAAAAGTAGGCTGTGTTTAGTCCGAAGTATTAGGAGGAGAGCCTATTAATCCAGACTCAGGACTGTTACTGGAAAATTACGGACGGAAAAAACCCCAATAAAATTTTAATCAACCCGGGGATCGAACCCAGAACTCCGTATTCTGCAGTAGCGCTAGCGACCACTTAGACCAACGGCACTAGACCAGAGGCAACCTATAATAATATGAAGACACAAAGCTGAAACTGAACAAAAATATAACCTACATTTCAGGCCATTATTTCCATTGAAGTGCTTTTATCGACAACGCTTTGAGGAAACCTTTTGAGCGGTCTCATATTGTTCAGAGAATTTTAGTAAAATGTTACGTACTAGTAAAATCTGGCTATAAATTATAATATAGTATCTCAAAAGAGCCGTGGTGACCTTGAGGTTTGAGCAGTCGCCTGCTACGCAAGCGACGCAAGTTCGAATCCCAGCGAGGCCTGTACCAATGAGTTTTTCTAAAAACTTATGTACAGTGGGTTTCACACTACGTGTTTTACGGTGAAGGAAAAAATCGTGAGGAAACCTGCATATTTCTGAGATGTAATTCAATGACTTATGTAAAGTATCTGAGACGGCGATAGACTCACTATTTGTCACGTTGGCACTTAATCATCTTCGGCGTGAGCATATGTATGTATGTACTTTCATATGCATTTGGTAAAAATCTGTTTATTTAGAATTACAAACAGGCACTTAAATTTCATGTATCTGTATATATAGATATAGATTAATTCACACCCACAAACTTCATATTGAACGACACTAATAAACGGTACATACTCGGAACGTTGCAATTTAACAACTCTATAGCGGTCATAATCGCCTGTCAATGTGTCACCGTCGAGCATACAAAGTGAATGCGTTAAGTTAGCACTGCGTCACAGCATTCTAGTCCTAAAGTGCTGAACGTTAAACTAATGCCGGCGTTCTATACACGTCCGCTGCGAATTGTCGAGTTGGTTGCACTAACTGGAACAGAGGTCACGCACCTCAGAAAACATATTTCCATGTTAGATAATATGTTAGATAATATTTGCAAGCACAGTTGCCGTCATGAGTTATGAGTGCTCAGCGAAAATAAGGGGGGTAACTGCACATCTTATCTTATACCTTTAAACGAGCAACCAGGACTTATTATATTAATCGCGTCGCGCCTTACAGGTTCTCAATAAATTTCTGCATGCGCTTGTTGATACCAAGTGAGTGTTCCTCTTTGATTCAATAACTGTCATAATCGTTGGTGAGTGTTCATTTCACCAGTATAACCTGTCTGTCTGCTGTCTTCTCAAGGCTAGACCGCTGAACTTAAATTAGAATAGATTTAATGAACCCCATGAACGGACATTGGTTCAAAATGATTACGCAGTCGATTTCACGGCAAATTTTAGGTCTTTTAATAAAAGTGGGAGATAATATGTCACTGGCTAGCTGAAATTGAGGTTTTTATACTCGTTACTTATTTGGCAAATGACAAACTACGTATGGAAAATTTCGTATAAAAATATATATATTCAAAGGTGCCAAATGTTCGCATCCCCCGCCCTCTGCAAGTTTAGTATGCACCGGCGTAATGCCCGACATCACGGGCGGTGCATGCGATCCGGACCACTTAATATACTGACGGTCTCTTATTAACTCACTCCAGAGAACCTGGGAGACAATTCATCAGGAATACAATAAACATACAGGAGAGTCTAGGGACTGTAAGATTGAAGTTATTCAACTTCGGCAAGTCCTAGACGGTGCTGTAGCAGCGTTTCTGCACTCGTTACACAGATGGCGCTGCTCGCTAACAAATACGTAGTTTAAGTACAAAATACACTAGAACCTAAATCGCGCAATAAGAGTTTTCTAGCGCATTGCAGTATATACACTAGTTCCCAACTAGAACAGTTGGAGCCGCGGTTCCCTATCCATGAAACCCGCCTGGCTGTAAGATTTTCTTTGCTGGGGATAAGCATGATCACTTGCTCTCCTCAGTGTCAATGGAAGACCAGCATAAAGAGTTGAAGCCATCGCCGTGGAAACACAACCCCCAGTTGGTCACTGAATTACAAAATGGGTCCACTTAAGCCAAACCACTCTTATAATTATATGTCACGCGCCATGATTTAATTTCTCCATAAACGTACTCAGTGAATTCTTCGGGATATTAAAAATATCCCACCCAAGAGATCCGGGAAGAGTTTAATCTCCTAACCCTACACCGTGAAGATAACCTAGATTTCCCACAAGGGTTTCTAAAGGAGGAAATATAGGAGCTACGGCAATTCGATTCACGACAGTTAAGAGAATCTGTAGTCTCTCAAACACTTGGTATGACGTGGTGTGAACAGGGTCGGCAACGCACGCGTGATGCCCCTGGAATTGCAACCGACCATAGGCTACGGTAACAACTTACTATCAGGTAGGCCGCATGCTTGATTGTCACCTTAGTGTTAGTAATACAAGAAGAGTATTGTACCATTATCCCATTACAGCAAAAGGTTCGTTGTATGGGAGCCCCTAAAATATTTATTTTATAACGTTTTTTAGTATTTGTCTGTGAAAATTTCAAATGTCTAGCTATCACGCTTCATAGTTAGTGCTAGTGACAGACAAACAGATAGACGGACAGTGGAGTCTTAGTAATAGTGTCCCATTTTACCCTAAAAAAGACAAAGAACTTGATTGAAAATCTTGTTTGTAAGTTCCTTGTATTTTTCGTCACCAGTCAGATATTGCCAATCATTTCCGTGTGTAGAAGCTCCTTTAACAGAGCAATCATAATAACGATCATCTCCGTTCACCATTAATGGTTCATACGTCACATCACGTCACACGTCACTGCGAACACGTGACGTCATTAGTCACCGAAGCCTCCCGCTCCACTGCAATCATTCAACGGATACCAAAGAGAATATTTCACCATTTTTTACCCTGTTTTTATCTTATATTTTCGGTATTTTTCGGTCATTTAAAAATGAGGGAAATTCTTTCACGCTTCCCATTGTTTTGGACTGTTGGGAACGGGCTGTAAAAAAGAAGCAATATAAGTAACCAGCATTAAATAATAATTAATTAAAAATTTTGTGTTCTTGTTTATCATTAATAAACTAAGAAATTACTCGACCGATTTTAAAAACTATTACACAATAGAATGCTACATTGCCGTTAATAAAACAAATAAAACGACTTACTAGATTGTTAATCGAGTTTAATTACGGATCTGAGGGCCTAGTACGAGTTTTTCACTGCCGCCGTCATACGTCATCGCGTCGCCGTAAACGCAGATTTTCATAGGATTGAAGATGACAGTATTGTGAGCCCATACAAATCTACGTTTTCGTCGACCTGATGACTTGTGACGGCGATTTTAAGAATACTCGCACTAGGCACTGTGTGCCCCAATTATAGGTTTATAAATGTTCAAATATTGAAGTCGTCGCTAGAACTTGCGTTATAGCGTCGCTCAAAATTGGACATTCAGCTTCAACCCGTAACTTGTCATCATCATCATCATCATCACCCTTATCCTATAAATTGCGAGGATAATCGGTGGTCTGGATTAAATCAGTTGTCAGACGTTTAACGTGCTCTCCGAGGCACCGAGGGAACTCCGGCGGTCGTCCATCCAAGATGACCGCCCGAGTATTGTACTGGCTTTCAAAATATGTCAAAGTCAAAAATATCTTTATTCGATTAGTCTTTTAACAAATTTTCAAAATAGTCAGAATGACGTCATTATACAGGTTATATACCGCTTTGGTTGGGGTTATTTAACTTCACTGATCCAATGGTATAGCAATTGTCAAAGATAACATATACTTACGGCACTGTATAACACGTGAGCGAGAGAAGAAAGCTGGTTTTCTCGTAATGTTCTACTCAATAATATTATCATCAATATTGGAATTTTCCTGTAAGTCCGTGGCCATTCGAAGGGCCAAGTGGAATCGATTACATCTAATCCCATAATCCCGTTAGCTTTTAGAGCGTTATATCGCATTTGGCACACACACATACACACAATAACTGTGTATTCCTTAAAAAAAAATATCATGAGATGAGGGTTAGAGCTTAACGGGCTGCCAGGTCGAAATTAGGCCGCAGTAGCCGCTTACCATCAGGAGGACTGGAGACTTGTTTGTCACCTTCGTTATATAAAAAAAAATATGGTATAGCTTCAAGTATGGTTTAGCTCTAATGCAGCAATGTGCATCAGAGCTAAAGTACTTGTAAAAAGTAGTGAATGACCATAAATAAAAAAATTGTTATGCTGACTGTCACAAAACGTCCCATAGTACGTATTTAAAAAAAAATTACATGTTATATTTCCCATTAGTGACGACATTAAACTTGATCAGCTGGATATATGTCGTTAATTTGGTTGTTGAAAAATATATGCTCACGCCATCCCAAAAGGGTCCCCGAAGAGGTAAGCAGAGGTGCTGTAACAACATATGTGGGTGTATTTCACCGAATTATTAAGTTGACAGTTGGCGTATCCATCGCCATCTCAGGCACTATACATACGTCACCATGTAGCTTCCCTCACGATGTTTTCCTTCACCCTAAAGCACGTGGTGTGAAATCACTGCACATAAGTTTTTAGAAAAACTCATTTGTGCAGGCACCAGTGGGATTCGAACTTGCGTCGCTTGCGTAGCAGGCGACTGCTCTAACCCCGAGGCCACAGTTATTTACTATTAAGAAAAGGATCTATCTTATGAAGGAAAAAATATTAAAAATGTAAAAAAAATTACATTATTATAAAAACTTGGTCAATAGATAGAAGACACACATTAATTTGAGTTGACGCGATTGAAGTCGCGGGGCGCAGCTAGTATAAAAATACGTAGAGGTTTCCTAATTACTTCAATTTACAGTAAGCAGGAACACGGTTATTCAAAAGAAATTCTCTTTTTTTCTAAAAAATTTTAATGAAATATAATATTTTCAGAGTGATAAGACCAATTTGTTTCCGAAAGCGGGCACAAAGAACTTTTGTCAGAATCGCTCCGGGCCTTTCGGATATTACTGTTCAAACCGATCGACGTATTACGTATTGGAAAAATGTATGCAGTTGTTAGAGGTCCTTTGAAAATGGTCATACGAACACGAGGCGGGACTCGAACCCACGACCTCTGCAAACCGTGCAGTTGCTCTGTCAACTGAGCCACTCGTCATCCGTTGAATTTTTCCTTCCCTTATTTCGCTGTTTTAGGGGCCACCTTGACACATCTCTTGGTTGGTGTATCCATCAAAAATAAAATAAATACCTGAAAAACTAACATACACACGTACATATACTCACGCCTGTATTCCCCGAAGGGGTAGGCAGAGATGTTGTAATCACAACACCCACTATTCTCACCGAAGATGATTAAGTGCCAACGTGACAGATAGTTAGTCTATAGCCATCTCAGGCACTATACGTACGTCTTTGAATTACTTCTCAGAGATATGCAGGTTTCCTCACGATGTTTTCTTCACCGTAAAACACATGGTGTGAAAATCACTGTACATACGTTTTTAGAAAAACTCATTGGTACAGGTCGCGCTGGGATCCGAACTTGCGTCACTTGCGTAGCAGGCGACTGCTCTAACCCCAAGGTTACCACGGCTCTTTAAATGTGTTTTATGTGTAGAAAAGGATCTATAAAAATATTTAAATGTTAAAAATATTAAAAAATATATATTAAAAATGTTAAAAAGTTCTACATTGTTATAACAAATTGGTGAATAGGTAGAAGACACATTAATTTGCGTAGCAGGCGACTACTCAAACCCCAAGGCCACCACGGCTCTTACGACGCAAGTTCGAATCCCACCGAGGACTGTACCAATGATTTTTCTAAAAAACTTTAGTAGAATGATTTCACACCACGTGCTTTACGGTGAAGGAAAACATCGTGAGGAAACCTGCATATTTCTGAGAAGTAATTCAATGACGTATGTAAAGTGTCTGAGACGGCGATGGCCTCACCATCTGTCACGTTGGCACTTAATCATCTTCGGTGAAAAGTGGGTGTTGTGATTACAACCTCTTCTGCCTACCCCTTCGGGGAACACAGGCGTGAGCATATGTATGTCATTCGCAGTTTGACACGTTAGTTTATAGAATTTTATTTTACAACTAAAAACTACCATAACCTTAAAAATATAATCTTATAACTAAAATATATTATTAAAAAGAGTCCCTGTAGGCATGTATCCCTGTAGGATATCCGTCGGTTATGTTACCAACTTGGGCAATTAGAGGTTCCTAACAGCTGTTTGGCCGCAATCAATCCAACTCCCACATCCAAAACTTGGGTTAAGTTTGATATTAAACGGAGTTGTTTTTCCAATATTAATTGTTCGACCGAATTATTGATTGTATTTATATTGCTTTTAGAATTGGCGTTACGGAAATACCCTAAGTTTGTATTGGGTTTTATTTGCGCTGTATTTTGGTTTGATAAAATGTTTCTTGATTGTTCTTATTAACAGTATTTGATATTAACCTTAGTGTTTAGTACCTAACGACCGTTGCAATAGCTAATCAATGTTAACTGATGTTTTGTTATCCCCCGTTATCTGTTAGATTTGATATATACATACCATCATTTTCATACATACTTTATGCTCACGCTTGTAGTCCCCGAAGGAGTAGGCACATGTGTTGTAATAACAACACCCACATTTTAGCGAACATGATTCAGTGCCAACGTGACAGATGGTGAGTCAATCGTCGACATTACCCATTGCATTAAGTCCAGATAAATAAAATATAAGTATCTGTTTGTTATTCCAAAATTACAGCTTATCACTAAATGCATGTGAAAGTATACATAGAATACCTATTTAAATGTTTTGCTCTATCTGTCTGTCCGTCTGTCTGTCCGTCTGTCTGTCTGTCTGTCTGTTCGTCTGTTTGTTCCAGCTAATTATCAAAACGGTTGGACCGATTTCAACGGCACTTTCACTAGCAGATAGCTAATATTACAAGGAGTAACTTGGCTCCTAGTAGTATAAAAAAAAATTTGATTCCGCGGGTCACCCATGAAGTTAAGTCTACCGAAACCGCGGGGCACTGCAAGTATCAAATAAAACTATCCACAGACGACAGAACAACATATGTTGTGAGTTAGTAGTCGGTATAGAAGGGAACTAAGCAAGTTAATCAAAAGTTAAGCAACAGTAAACGCGGTTACGGCGCGGCTAATAAACCGTAGGATTAGAGGTTTGCCAAATTGCTTGTAAATGCGATTGCTATAATAAAATGGGGTAACTTAGTGTACATAGGTTATAGTGATTATAGTTACATAGGTTCGTTACCAACTACTGTTGTTATTACATTCGTGAATGAAAGCTGTGATATTAGAATTAATTTCTAAATAAATCTCTTGTTTTAAAGAGTAGCCTATGTTACTCCTTGTAGCATTAGTTTTAGCCCTTTCACTGACATCTGTCAGTGGTTAAATTCGGAGATTAGCTGATTAACACAGAGGCAGACAGACGGACAGACAAAGAAAAAAAATTAAAATTGTTTTCTTATGTGAATGTCACATATACTTTCATTTGGATTCAGTGAAAAGCTATTAATTTGGAATTACAAACAGACACTTCAATTAAATTTTTCTGTATGGTTAATACAAACTAACAGCACTGGCGACATTACTCACTATAGAAAATAATATATTTCCGGCGAACGTCAGTCTCGAACCGGGGTACTCTAGTTTCGTTATCGCCCCGTTAGCTGGAAGCCTGACCTTTGAGCTACCATAACTTGACAAATGTCGGTGAAATTTGCCGTCGTATTGTAATGATATTTTATGAGTTTTTCAGTGCCTGAAAACATAGTCAAAACGATGTTTTCCATAAATGAAACCTATTTTTTACCCCTAAAACCCCCTACATGCAAAATTTCATGAAAATCGTTAGAGCCGTTTCTGAGATTCCGATTATATATATACAAGAATTGCTCGTTTAAATATAGCATTATTATGCTACCTCAGAGTTCAACACAGACCATAATATGACCATATTTGGTAGCGATCTTCTGTTAGGTACCCTGTTCAAGTTTCCTATGTAGATCCCATTATACTCTCTCTAGCATATCTTCAGAAACATGCTAGTTTCACCTAAAGGAAAGAAAATATCAATTTATCTATACCTACGTAAGCTACATAATAAAATACGAACAACCGTGAACCCAAGTAATAATGGACACATCGCATCGAACCGATCCCAACTCAAATTAATAGAACACATTCGAATAAATATCCAATTAAGGTAATAAATCTTAACGATATTTTGACAAAACGAAAACAATAATATATCAATTACGGCACTATTAAAATTAAATTTAATTTGTCCCCAGCTTGTGTCCCGTCCCTCGGGAGGCGCAAATCATGTGGGGTACAGTCTCCAACAAAAATATAATAAATACAACGTGACGGGTTATGGCACGTGTGTACTCTCTAAGGGCACATTACGGAATTGTTTCCCGTTTTCGGCCTTTTGCAAGCTTACTTTAGGGTTGTTTTGACGGTAATTGTATGGAGAATGATAGAAAGCTGTAATGAAAATGGATTTTTGAAGTGTTTTTTACTGTTCGTATCAAAACTCTTCTCAGTAAATGTAACCTTCCGAACCTGGCGGTAGCATGTATAATAGCATGTGTAAATCTTCGTACACTCGCCGCTTGGAGCGCTCTTTAATGTTCCTATACAAAATCAGGAAGATACGCAATCAATATCGTCAACGTCGTCGTAAAAACATAAAATAAAATTCTCTAGCTCGAAAGATTCCGATAATTATACTTACAATCTACTTAATTCAATTCCAAACATCCCCCGTAGGTAATACCAGTTCAAAGTAAAGTTAAGATTTCGATGGAATTCGCGAAATTCATGTCACTCCTTTGCGTAATATATGCGTTAAAGTTAGGTAGTTAGGAAGTTTTGATCCATGCCCCTACAATGTTGCCCTTTATAGGTTTGTAGTTGAGGGCGCGGTTGAGGTTAACCACTCTCTAGGATCTGTGGGTTTTAAAAGTAAACATGGAATTTGTTCTCCAAGTCCTTACTAATATTATAAAGTAGCTGTGCCCTGCGGTTTCACCCGCTTAGATTTAATTTGATTCCCTAAATGGTTTTTTTACATAAAAGTATTCCTCAGTAGCCTAAGTTACTCCTTCCAACATCAACAGCTACCTGCCAGTGAAAGTCCCGTTAAAATCAGTCCAGCCGTTTGAGAGATTACCCGGAACAAACAGACAGACAGAGAAAAAAAAATGTAATTGTTTTTCTATGTCAGTGTCGTATAAAATTTCATATACATTCAGTGAAAAGCTGTTAGTTTGGAATTACAAAGAGACACTTCAATTTTTTTTCTGTATAGATATACATGTATGATGATTGATCAGTCGTTGAGTTTCTACGAATACAATAGTTTAACTTAACATAATATGTTTTAATTAAGTAAGTAGAATTATCTTATTTTGTGTCCTCACAAGTGTTCACATGTGCTGGAGGAGCTCGTGGCACAGTTGCTATTGCGCATATCATTCGATCAGCGAAGTTAAGCAACCCTAGCCCTAGCCAGTAATTGGATGGGTGAACGCCCGAGTTCCCTCCGTGCCTCAGAGAGCACGTTAAGCCGTCGGTCCCGGTTGCCAATTTATAATCTTTGGCAATCGTTACAGGTCAGTCGGAGGCCTAAAATAGTCTGACAACTGGTTTAACCCACATCACAGATTTTCCTCGTAAAAGGGGTTGCGAAGGTCAGATGGCAGTCGCTTCGTATAAAAATCAGGTGATCAGCCACATCGGGTTGAATCAAGTGCCGACCCCAACAATGTATGGGATAAGGCCAGGGAGATGATGGCAAGTGTTCACATGTGCTATTTCTATAATTTTAAGCACATGTACTTAATACTGTTTTTTAGCTTCGGAACAAAAATATTAAGCAAGTTCATCGCGTTAAGGAGCAAATATAAAACATGAAACATGAGCTCTTATTGCAATGATAGTTCAGCCGTGTGACAGTGACAGATGTATAGACGTCATATATATCTGTCTTATAATGAGAGTAAAACTATCATGGCAATAAGAGCTCATGGTAAGGCATGGTATATATGCAGGATTATACATGTTATAGCCGAGATCGGATGGTTGCTTTTACTGAGAAGAATCAAGATTCTGTGTGACACGTTAAAAATTTTAATGGTTATTAAAACTGTGCATCGAGGTTTAAGCAGGTTTGATAAATTATTTAAGAATAGGAAAATATCTAGTAGTAATTTTTATCTCATAATGATCTCCAACCGAATTTCGGTTACGGTGGCTAATCTCAACGAGGATCAGCCATGTGCGCAGGAGATATTATAGTGCACAAGTGTGTGCGCAAATGCAGTCTTTATTCCCTCACTCTCAAAGTCCGATGGGAGGCAATCAGACACGACCGGAGAGAGATCAGGCGTAGGACCAACGGCTTAACGTGCTTTCCGAGGCACGGGGGTGGAAACACCGCCAACTTCCAAACTCCGGGCATGTTTATTGTGAATTTCTTGACAGAAAAACCCAATATAAATTTTTGACCCGACCCGGGAATCGAACCCGGGACCTCGTGATCGGCAGGCGAACGTACTAACCATTAGACCAACGAGGCAGTCAATTTTCTTTTTATCTCATAAGTTTATTGATAAATGTACAATGTTGCCATTTTAAATTCCAGACAGACATTTTATGCAAAAATTCCTTCTTCGATATAGCAAGCACTTATCAGGTGACCCATTTGTAAATAATAAAATGTAAATAGCGTAGCAACACAAAAGTAATATCCACAATAAATCCACGTTTCCATTTACGAGTGGGAAACTGGGAAAAATCGCAACACTAAAGGTCCCTTGTGAAAAATTATATCGCAGACTCGCAAAGCGTGCATTTTGTTGCCAGAGAGAAAAAAAATGTGTTTCCCTTTGTATTTGAGACGTAATATTTCAACTGTACAGAATGTGCGACCCGTCACTCCTGACGAGCGAACACACCCTGTAGATTTACGATACTACATAATACTGTATGGGACATGCAGATATATGGGTTTGTGGGTACAATATACACGATTTATATGAAGGGAATTTAAGCACAATAAATAGATGACTTCTAACATCATAAATGCCACCGTTAAATCTATCATTGTAGAGCCAAGAAGCAGGGTGAGTTTGATAAAAATTCACAAACCAAAGAAGCCACATCGACACTGTTTACTCGATATGACTGTAATCATTATAAGAGGTACTTAACATGAAGAGGGAAGAGAGGTAGTTAGTGACCTTAACCAATGCAACAGTGCTATCCTCAAGGATTACCTCAAAAGTGGAGTCCACGATGATATTGTAAAAAAATTTTTTTTTTAAGTGTTTACTGATTTTCTTGCCAGGTTCTTCTCAATAAAAGCAACCTTCCGAACCTGGCGGTAGCATGTATAATCCTGTGTAATCTTGTCGTTCTGACGATTTGAAAGTACTTTCTTAAAAGTCTTATGAAAAAATAAGATATATATTTTTTAATATACTGCATAGATGCGAATGTCACTCCTTTTAAAATCAGTCCAGTCTGTCTGTTTGTTTCGTAAAATAGTATTTAGTGAAAAGTTCTTTATTTGAAATTACAAATAGATACATAAATTTTATTTACCTGTATAGATATAGATTGATTGATCAGTTGTTGTGTTTCTATACATACAATAGCTTAACTTAACATAATATCCTTTAGTGCTGCTGCTGTTCAGCAGGAGTGCCTCAAGGGCCGGAAATATGCTTGCATTGGTCAAGGATACATATTTTCTGCGTTTGCGGTTGAATCTCTGGGGCCTTAGGGTCCGGATGCTCATCAACTATTCAAAATGGTTGCACGTCGTCTGGTAGAAGCTTCTCGTGACAAACGGGCTGAGGCTTTTCTCGCTCAGAGAATCAGCATTGCTATTCAACGTGGCAATGCTGCCAGCCTTCTTGGCACGATCCTGAGATACACCGATTTGGGCCAAATTTTCTACTTGTAATTAGTTTTTAGCTACTCATTAATTTTAATTATTTTTAAAGTAACTAAAAACTAATTACAAGTAGAAAACTTGGCCCAAATCGGTGTCTCTCGGGATCGTGCCAAGAAGGCTGGCAGCATTGCCACGTTGAATAGCAATGCTGATTCTCTGAGCGAGAAAAGCCCCAGCTCGCTTATCACGAGAAGCTTCTACCAGACGATGTGCAACCTCTTTGAAAAGTTGATGAGCATCTGGAGCAGTTTTAATTATAATAAATAATATATCCTTTAGTTAAGTAAATATAATTATCTTAATTAAAAGTAGAAGAAGAGAAGTGATAAAAATTAAAAATTGGTATTTTATGTGAGTACCTACCGTATATACTTTTAGTGAAAAGCTGTAAATTTGGAATTACAAACAGCAACTTCATTTTTGTTGCCTTTATAGACGATATCTATACAGAGCACACTATATCTATATAGAACATAACGAGATCTGCCGTTTTGTTAGAAATAGTTACACTTTAGAGACCCAAAGCTTGCGATATTATCAACAGAAAGACAAACATCTCCATAATTTCCACTGAGCAATGAGGGACGGCCTCAATTAGACAGTTAATGACGTTAAAGGAGCGAATCCACTCTTGAAACATTAAACTCAGTAAATCTTTATGAAGCCCGCCATTCCTGCAGTGACTTTTTTAAATAAATTAAATTTGTCACAAATCAAATAAGCCGAGTTTGAGGCTTAGGCGCGAGCACAATGGACTCATTAATGAAATTAACCGACCTAATTATTCTTTTCAGGGACGCCAGATGGAGAAATTATTTTCTAAAGACGTTTTGCTCTGGAGAGGGAATTGTGATGCATTCTTTAGATACAGTAGCCTTAGCTGTGAGGATTTGCTTTCCTATTATGGATCTCTTCGTGACTTCCCAGACCAGATCCCATCTGACCAGAATTTTCACTGATATTAAAAACTAGAAAAGAGCAGTCGCCTGCTACGCAAGCGACGCAAGTGCGAATCCCAGCGGGGCCTGTACCTATGAGTTTTTCTAAAAGACTTATGTACAGTGATTTCACACCACGTGCTTTACGGTGAAGGAAAACATCATGAGGAAACCTGCATTTATCTGAGAAGTAATTCAATGACGTATGTAAAGTGTCTGAGACGGCGTTGGACTCACCATCTGTCACGTTGGCACTTAATCATCTTCGGTGAAAAGTGGGTGTTGTGATTACACCTCTGCCTACCCCTTCGGGGAATACAGGCGTGAGCATATGTATGTATGTATTAAAAACTAGCTTCTGCCCGCGACTGATTCCGTGTGGAATCCTAACACGTGATTGCCTTCATCGATAAGTGGGCAATCTAACACTTTTTTTTTCAAATCGGACAAATAGTTCCAGCGCGTTCAAGCAAAAAAAAACAAACTAACCAACTGTTCAGCTTTCCATATAAGTATAGAGGAGAAATTGAGTCTGGCTGTGTGTGTGTGTGTGTATGTTGCTTTTTCTAGCTGAATTCCTACTTGAATATACAGTAGTAATTTGTTGTCCTGTATAGCGCGAGCGTGGACAAATACATGCGCAGTTTATCCCCACTATTTTCCATGAGCGCTCAAAACTCATACTACAGGACTGTGAATGTACTGAATAAAATCTTTAATCCATAAATGAGTTAGTCCATTTCTAATCGAAAAAAAAAACAAAATAAACAATGTAATTTTGTCACCGCAAATTAAAAAAGTTAGGAGTCAAATTTTGCCACAGATACTTTTTTCACAAACTAATAACGCCTTATTTGGGCTACCATTATTTTTGAAAAACCCCCCTTCAATTATTATCGTAGTTAAAAAGCTTTACTTGAAATTAAAAAATAAAACAAGCCAAACCAGTCCCCAGTGCGATCTAAAACCTATAAACCTCTGTATAACCCGACGAATTCAAAGAGTGAGTCCGGCCTATCCCATCACATAAGGCCGGTCTGCTCCGCATATAAACTGTCTTAAGCAAGATCCTTTTACACTGGCGGGAGACATCATCAAATATACATTTTGGGATATTAAGCCGCGGACCCACTAACGCACGACGTTGTGCCGAACAAACGCGTCCTTGAATATGTATGAGACGTGATGTTGAAAATTCTTAGGAAATATTGATGCGGTATCTATATCTGTAATAAATTTCGACCGAGCTATGTTTGAAACTACAACTATTTCCGTACTTACAATATAATTCACCTTTACCAGCGATACTTCTTACTAGCCCTCCTCCTAATTTAATTGTTAAGAATCTGGTTGACCTAGCTGTGCTCGGTTTCCTTCAACGACGTTATATCATATATGCCGAAAAAAAAAATAGTTTGTTATCGCGGCTGGGGGCCTCACGTCTGAGCTTGACAGATGGCAAAATTTACTGTCGTATTGATATTGTATGAGTTTTTTCAGCTTTTTAGTTTTTTGGAGCCAACATAGAACTCCCCTAATATTCGCCAATGAAGCGAGTATGCGCACGTCTTTTCCACACAATATTATACTAAATGGTATATATAGTATACAAACAAATATTATAAAATAAATTGTAATAAACGTGTTCTTGAATGGAATAAGCATTGCATACACATTCATTGATTTGTCAGATAAGGTGAGCATTTACAGATTTAAGAAAACTTAATCAATGCGCGATCCATTTAACGAGTGGCGCCATTTTGTAGATGTGTATTGTGTTACCGCGGACAAAATCGTCAGTAACATAAAATACCATATCCAATGAGCGCAGTTGTCAGCCTTCATCCTCGTCGTTCGGGTTCCTAAGGCGTCCGTTTTTCCCTAATATTGTGGGACGGTATTAACGATGCAAATGTGTGCGGCGTCTTCACAGCGCGATAATCGAATATACAGTCGTGTTATTTCGTCTGTAAAGACCCAGCTTTACTTTGAAACGGACTAAACTACCTCTTGTGAGCACTCAGCCTTATAACCTTTGTATAAACCCCAGTATACATTATGTTCATTAGTGTACTACGGTTCATAGAATTACATACAATTAGGGTATTTATATTCAGCATTGTTCCAGTATTTAGTCTTTCTAGGTACAATTTCAACATGATTTCGACGGAAACTAATTGTTCAATTTAGTGAAGGTTGGAGGTTTCGTTGAAATTGGTTTTCTTGCGTAATTATCTACGGTGATTATTTAATGGCATAGTTTCTGAACGTAACATTTCTGTATTTTGTTCAATTATTGTGATAATGAGGGGGGGTAATTTTCCAACAAAATAATAGGTTTTGTTATATAATATTATCAGTTGGAATATTCCCCTGTGGATAGATGTAGAATATCACGCGATAGAGCGCCATTCTTTTTAAATCAAGATTCACAGCCTTTAAATCCATACAGGTGTCGTCACGAGATATGAAGTTGCAAAAATATGTTGTTAATGTTATTATAGAATATCTGGTTGACCGAGCAGTGATCGGTTTCTTCTTCACGCAAAAAAAGGAAAAAGCAAGAAAAAGAAATTTCCTGTGAACGTCAGTCCCGTGGTACTCTAGTTTCGTTATCGCCCCGTAAGCTGGAAGCCTCACCTTTGAGTTACCATAACTTGACTGATGTCGGCGCAATTTTCTGTCGTATTGTAATGATATTTTATGAGTTTTTCGGTGCCTGAAAACATGGTCAAAACGATGTTTTCCATAAATGAAACCTAGCTAGATCTATTTTATGCCCCTGAAACCCCTTACATGCAAAATTTCATGAAAATCGTTGGAGCCGTTTTTCAGATTCCGATTATATATACAAGAATTGCTCGTTTAAAAATATAAGATATAGAACCATTTGTAGAATTTTTAGTTATGTTAATTTTCAGTCATTATATGAGTATCCCAATTCTATATGTACCTACATTGAACAAGTTACATAATATATGTACAGAAGTGGGATAAACTTCATTAATCATAATTACACAAAATGTTAGACATAGATATTTGTAGAATATTCAATAACGATATGCAGAAGAATACAAACGCAGACTAATTATATTTCTTCTCCGCAGTCACAAATGTATCTTTCCATAGTTTATTACCAGTTAAAAAAACACCCATCTTATGAATAAGTGTCGTAGACCAACCAAGTTGTGGCAATAGAATGTGAACTACGAATGTCTTACAATTTAAAAATACATTTATAATGAGCGGATAGCACAAAAACCAAACAGAATCGCTTCCTTATTTATCATCTTTACTGACAGATAAAAAACTGCTGGCAACTTTGTGGTTGACCGAAAAACTTTATTAAAAAGTTGTAGAAGTCAAACTTAACTGGGCGGGTGCGGGCGTACGCTCCTACCCATATTGTATTTCTTACGAAGAAGTTGGGTTGGAAAGACATTTTGTGATTCCTCGATAAATATTGATCGTTTAGTTTCTAGGAATTTGGTAGTTCTACGTTTCATTTACCTTAAAATATGTTCAGTAAGTGATATGATACCAAATTGGATGGCCTTAATTAAGGAAGCCAGATTCGCATTGAAGAAGCAACGAATGGTAGATACCGACACGATTCATGAAAATGTTAAAGGAATTTCCTATCTTATTGAGACCTAGCTCTGCCCTCTATAGGTTTGTAGGTGAGGGCGCGGTTGAGGTTAACCAATCTCTAGGATCTGTGGGTTTTAAAAGTAAACATGTAATTTGCTCTCCAAGTCCTTACTAATATTATAAACTAGCTGTGCCCTGCGGTTCCGCCCTAGATTTAACTGCATTCCCGTGGAACCCCGAATGTTTTTTTAATAAAAGTAGTCTAAGTTACTTCTTGTAACATTAGCTGTCTGCCAGTGAAAGTTAAAATCAGTCCAGTCGTTTCAGATATTACCCGGAACAAACAGACAGACAGAGTATTATTTAGAAAATGTATGTCTACTTAGTGAACTTACATTTTATACTATGATTCAGACGCTTAAAAAACAAATGAATACGTGTCCCCACTTAAGCATCGTTTAAGCAGCTACAATGAATTCAATTAGGAAAGCAAACACGGGACCTTTGTCCCATCGTACCTAAAATCTTGTTTGCTGAAGACTTGGGCCCTCGTGCAATAATGTCGTTTAAATGCATGGATTAAAACGTATGAGAGAGCGCACCAATTTAGGCATATAGAGGTTTCAATTATCAGATATACAAACTAATTCATTCGTAAATGTTGGCTTCCGTATTGCATTGTCTGGTCTTAGATAGATTTTGAGACCCACAAAGTGATTAATTCCCAGTTTTAAACGATCTTTGGGACGAACCATCATCGGTTTAATCAGAGCGTATTTAGAACTTCTGAGCATTAAAGTATCATTTTTGTATCATAAAATTAAACGTCAAAGCTAAGTAGTTCTTAAACTCCGCTGCTTAAATGATCATAACTGGCCCCCTCATTCTAGTACAATTGTACTCAGTCATGAATTTTATCCTAAACTGGTTTTGAGAATTGCTAAAGCAATATTAAATACAGACCATAGAAAGATCTGCGTTACGTGTCCCAATTTTATAAGCTATGCGATAAGTCTGTCAATCGATAAGTTTTGACATTTTTGAGTAGAATACGATACGTTTTCAGTCACTTCTACAGAGTATTTCTTATCTGTAATGATATCTATATACACTATCCCTGTATCTTCTCGTTCATCATCATTATTAGCCATTTCACCATGACAGATGATAGTTGTAGTCATACACATGCTCACGCCTGTATTCACTTATCACCGAATTTAATTAAGTGCCAACGTGACAGATGGTGAGTCTATCGCAGTCTCAGGCAGTATACATACGTCTTTGAATTACTTCAAAGAAATATGCAGGTTTCCTCACGATGTTTTCCTTCACCGTAAAGCACGTGGTGTGAAATCACTGTACATAAGTTTTTTAGAAAAACTCGTTGGTCACAGACCCCGCTAGGATTCGAACTTACGTCGCTTGTGTAGCAGGCGACTGCTCAAACCCCGAGGCCACCACGGCTCGGCCACGGCGGCTAGTTTTAGTAATATGTCCTAAATGTGCTTAAGCGAAATTAAGTTATACAACTTATGAAACTTCTCACACAACTTTCAAACACAACTTCTGATCCCAACAGAATCAGATGCAAACAAAATCCGAAGTAAATCTCCAACTGTTTACACCTGCCTTAAGAACTTACCGTGAGTTGAAAAGTTCAGTTCAACCCTGCCTGTTTGCTGAAGCATCGCTTGCTTATCTCATGGCCTGTTTATTTGATTTGAGATCCTTTGGATTTTCTTGAGATTGCGATGCGTTCTGTTTGTGTTTCACGCGAGCTTCAGAAAGTAAGAGCTCTTTTCTGTTTGCTATATTTGTCACAATTGTTAATTACTTACATATGCTCACGCCTTTATTCCCCGAAGGGGTAGGCAGAGGTGTTGTAATCACAACACCCACTTTTCACCGAAGATGATTAAGTGCCAACGTGACAGATGGTGAGTCCATCGCCGTCTTAGACACTTTACATACGTCATTGAATTACTTCTCAGAAATATGCAGGTTTCCTCACGATGTTTTCCTTCACCGTAAAGCACGTGGTGTGAAATCACTGTATATAAGTTTTTTTAAAAAAACTCATTGGTACAGGCCCCGCTGGGATTCGAACTTGCGTCGCTTGCGTAGCAGGCGACTGCTCAAACCTCAAGGCCACCACGGCTCTTATATATATATACAATTCTTAAATATACACAACTGTTAATTATAGAGGATAATTACGAATCCTACCTACAACTGATCGATTAGAATTCATGTAATACTAGTTTCACATTTTTTTATGCGTCATGCTTATCTGTGTCCAAGAGTTTTGGTATATTTGCATATTGTTATCTATGGTCAAATTTGTAAGAAGTTTCAAGGTTTTGTAAACAGATCCTAATCTTATTTTTGAAATCAATTAAAATACGAGAGCTCTGTGATATATATTTTGATGAGATTTTATATGATGATATATTTTATATGATGATATATTTTATATGATGATATATTTTATATGATGATATATTTTATATGATGATATATTTTGACAGCTACTTTTCACACACCCCAAAACATCTTATTCGTTCATTCAATTCATATTTTCTAACCGTGTCTTTACTTGGCTTGCTCCAACAAGTCATATTGTAGTTTTCCAAACATCTTATTTGTGACTATTTTAAGTATCCCCAATTATTTCGTAAAGGCCTGTCACCAGCGACTTGTTGCAGTCTCGGCTTATTACACATCAGCTCATAAATAAACATTCGTTTGTGGCGATAATTCCAGCACCTGACAATGTTCCACGCAACACTTACCTTTAGGCATAGTTAGGGCGGCTCTATATTTGAAAAGAGCATATAGCAGTCCAGACACATACATCGACGTCATTATCTTCTTGAAATGGGATTACCTTAGGTTCTATACTTCCCATTTAGCAGATAATATAATAATACTGAACAATTTTGCATGAAATTTGAAACAAGGATATATTCTTAATATTCGTCTTGTCTAACAAATTAGGCCCGAGGGTCAGGATCATTAATCCTGAATAAACCACCGTAAGTTAGGCAGTTCTGGTATTTATTGGTTCTACCCCTGGTATTGATTTGAGCACACACATGACATTGGTCACTCAAATATAAACGTACATAAAGGAGAATCTTAACATCGAGATGTAAAACAATACAACGCCATCTTGTGAGAAGATGACTAACTACTTACAAATAAACTACGTTAAGTACGAGGTCCACCCCTTTCTAAATGACGTGTTACAAGAATAAGAACTATACTCTAAACGTGTGAAAATAGTGGTCGCCAATCTAATTACTAAAAGTGGATTTACGTCACCTGATAAATCTGCCATTGTTGAAAGTTTTTTTTTACCTACAGCTCATAAAATATCCTATAAATCTGAAGGTCAACGTCATGTTGACATTCTTGCAGGTTTTAAAGTATGTTTAGGGTTTGTCACTTGCGGGTTTTGCCTTTTATTAGCCCCATAAGTTTTATCACCAATGAGATGGATGGACCAGATTAAAGCTGCGATGTGTGGTCCTGCTATCAATGAATGCTCTCGTAAAGCAGTCCGAAGTGAATGTCGCAATTTTTCAGCAAGCTACCAATGCTGACAATGCGACTACGACCGCTCTGCCAAGAGTGTAATCATTGAGAAGAAGAATAAGTTTTACAAATCACGCCCACGTTGCATACAATATAGCTGCTTCCAACTTAACCTCGCTACAAATACCCCGAGCGCAGCTTGTCAACAAGTAGCTAACTACCAGGGTAGCATTAAGTAGGAGCACGCGAGCCCAAGGCACTGTTTGTCATATTTTTGTGCGTGCACGCAACACTGAGTAACACTTTTGATTGATTTACGAGCGACGTTGTAGCGAGCGGTTTATAGTTTTCTGCGTGATTACTCAGGAATATTCTTTGTTTTTACAACACTATGCAAATTTTGTTGGTAACTTAGTGCTGAATTTAATATTATAATCTGTAATCATAATACTTTTTATTTCACTTTTTATTTTGTAAAGGCGGTATTTTCTACCAGTCAGAATTTAGATGAACTAGCATTTTCATTTTAAGACTAGCTGTGCCCTGTGATTTCACCCGCGTAGATTTGATGTCATTCCCGCGGAACCCTAATAGTTTTTTTTAAATAAATGTAAGCTATGTTACTCCTTGTAACATTAGCTATCTGTCAGTGAAAGTTCAGAGATTACCGGAACACAGAAACAAAGGTTTTCCGTGTCAATACCGTGAATACTTTCATATGCATTAAGTGAAAATCTGAAATTTTGGATTTACAAACAGACACGTCCATTTTATTTATCTTAATAGATATAGATATAAAAATGGTAATTATTGTTTTCATAAAATTATTTAACCAAGACATACGAAAACCATGGTCCAGTAAACATTGTGATTTATTCCATTTGAAATATACTCTATATCAGATATATATCTTTGGTGTTAAAAAAAAACGCTTGCTCTAATTTTAAAATACAATTTAAAATCTTTAAAATGCGAAGTAAAGAATTCTAACTGCTATTTGAAGTGCAATAGAAAACTAATCAAGTGAAATTGCTTTCAGCGTGGATGTATTGGACAGGATTCTCATAACTGGAACTCCTTTGGAACTCTCTCATGTCCTAACAATAATTTAAGTTCTAGTTCCACCTCCAAGCGCTGTATAAGTCAGACCGAATCAGTACCAATTCCAGGAGAGGAAATAAAATATAAACCTACGTGATAGCATAACCGTGAAACACGCTCTACGTGTTTGGCACTTGTTTCCGTCACATCCAGGAACCTTTGAAATGCACTTATAATCCGCAATTATCAACTTTATTTCTCAAGAAATAAAGATCATAGTGAAGCTGTGTTTGGTTCGTTTCTGAAAATATTGAAGAGTTGAAATGTTGAACGCTAAAAATCAAATTGTTTTATAACAAAAAGATTGAATTCTCAATATGGCTGGCCGAAGTAAGTAAGTAAATAAAAATATATACTATTCAGATAGTAATATTCCAGTTATGTTCATGTGTAGTTTACTTTCAATAAAGATTTTGTCTATTGTATTTCAGACTCTAGCTTATTGACTATTTAGTTAGCCTATTCGTTTTTTCAAAATATCACATAACATAAGTGCTTAATCCACTAGATAAACTATTAAAAATGGATGAAATTAAAGGCTTGTTGTATTGTGAATAGTTCGAAACTACACCAAAACTCTCCAGGCACCATTTAGCACAGTAAAGAGCAAATACGAAAAAGGATAAAAAATAATTTCAATGGACCGTATAAAGTTGGGGCTAGAATTTAAAATCCACCGCGTCAGACGGCAAACTAGAAGTGTATCCGACTTGCCGTCAGTTTGGCAGCGCCGGCGGTAGTTTTAGAAAAATATCGGCTGCTGCCCGACGGGTAGCCTGTCACATGCATGCTACGTGCGTGTGACGCGACCGCACGTAGATAGCCAACAAATTTCGTTCCAGGTATATTTTGTGAGTAATTCAAACTTCATATTCGTATAATAGCTTTAAACAACCTGACGATTTGAATATTATTCAAATTATAATATTAATTGCAGTTTAATTATTAGTTCTTCTTTCAAACACTACCAGGAAAAATAGACGGTTATGATTACAAATAAAAGATAAAAATGGTCCTCACGCTTCGCTAGTAGAATCGATACAAAATGTACGGGAACGACATATTTTTATGTCACGTGCCTGATTTATCTAATTTCCATACATTTTGTATATTTTCTATTAGCGCAAGCGCGAGAGAATGTTACTCCGTCTAGACCTACTGTACAGAAATCTTTCTAATCCAACCTGTTCACCATCCTATGAGCCGGTGTGTACTATCTACGTATCCCGCCGTGCCCCGCCATCGGTCTGGCGGACAGTTTGACAACCGTGTTCTTTCTTTCCTTCACTCACAACGGGTTCTGTATAATAACTGCAACACAATACAAGGAAAAATATTTTGTGCCTGGCGAGATATTGTACAGAAAATATAAAAAAGTGTCCCACGTTGGGTGCCAACCTTTTCTTGGGTCTTATTGGCGCCCACCATGGTAGGTACTAATATTCTTTTGAAATATTTTACGTAGTAACCGCAATTCATTTAGATAGGGGCGAGGAAAAGTACTTAGTGACCGTTTTTGCTATGGCATTTTATAAGCTTGCCATCATGTCAATGTTTAATTTTGCTTAAAATTAACAAATATTAAACAAAAACATAATGCTTCAATTCAAAGCAGGTATTTACTTTTATATTTATATCAATTACGTACACCTATTTTTAACGCTGAAAAACGAACATTAAAATAATTTTATGAATGCTGCAATGTTTTTTACTTAGAAGCAATCCAGTCCACTGGTCTAGATTTACAAGACCGTAAGTCTGTCGAAGACCGTTATTTAGTTAACTACTACGGTGCACGATAGCGGTTTCTGCGGTCTAATAAAAACTAGAAAGTAGAGCAACAGAGAAATCTTTTTAAATTCTCCCAGAAATGGCAAAGAATTTTTCCATTTCTTCAAAGAGCGAAACTTATATATTTGTTTTGAATACTATCCAAATTAAAAGTATTGAGAAAGGATTTTTACTTTTTCAAACGATGATGATGGATGGACATTTATGGACAATTATTAAATCAAATAAATATGCTACCGCCATCCCAGAAAGGTCCCCGATGGGGTAAGCAGAGGTGTTGTAACAACAGCACCCACATTTCACCGAATATGATTAAGTGCCAACGCTACAGAAGGTGAGTCTATTGCCGTCGCAGGCACTATACGTACGCCTTTGAATTACTTCTCAAACATATGCAGGTTTCCTCACGATGTTTTCCTTCACCGTAAAGCACGCGGTATGAAATCACTGCACATAAGATTTTAGAAAAACTCATTGGTACTCACAGCCTTCGCTGGGATTCGAACTGTTTGGACTCATTGTTTTACTGACATGTATTAGCTGACCTCCGATGGGTATATTTATAACTAAAATACTTCATATCATTCTTATAAAGTAGGAAAAGTCAACTTTTGGTAAATATTTAAAAAGGCTAAACTCGAAGCCAAAAGAGCGCGGTCGCTAGCATTATTATAAAATTGAAGTACCTACGTGTATACATACATGTTTCTCTCTTGCCAAAGCACATTACTTACATACATATGCTCACGCCTGTATACCCCGAAGGGGTAGGCAGAGGTGTTGTAATCACAACACCCACTTTTCACCGAAGATGATTAAGTGCCACCGTGACAGATGGTGAGTCCATCGCCGTCTCAGACACTTTACGTACGTCATTGAATTACTTCTCAGATATATGCAGGTTTCCTCACGATGTTTTCCTTCACCGTAAGGCAGGTGGTGTGAAATCACTGAACATAAGTTTTTTAGAAAAACTCATTGGTAAAGGCCCAGCTGGGATTCGAACTTGCGTCGCTTGCGTAGCCATCGAGTGCTCAAACCTCAAGGCCACCACGGCTCTTTTAGCGGCACATTACTTGAAAAATTAAAGAAAAATAAATGATACCAAAATCTATCTAATCTCTTTTAAATTGCAAAACTGCCTTAAATCCTCAAAAACGTTATTTAGGTTGCAGAAGCAAGAGGAACATATTAGAGCTGTTACATTTCAGACAGCTCCAGTATTTCTCGTGACTGCGAGAATTTATTAATTTGGTACAAACGGCGGGCCCGACGTGCTGGCTGGCTGCCGGCCATCCTCCTTATGTATTTGTCTACTTCTACTATAACACTGGCAACACCGTGAAGTTTTGTTTTGTGAATGGATATCTTTTTAAGTGAAACAATCATAATAAAATAGTATACTGTTTAAATAATGCATGTACATGATGCCTGGCTGAGTTTCTAGCCGGTTTCCTCAGAAGGCTAGTGTCCGAACCGGTGGTAAATTCTCGACATTTATAAGTGCCTACACTGAATAAATATTTTTCATTTTCATTTTCGTAACAACACTTTGAATGACGAGCATACAACCCGCTTGACGGTAAGTTATTGATCTACGTATGATGCATACTCGCTGGAATTCGAATCCATGTTGAAAAATGCATACATGCACACACGGTCCAACCAAAAAAAATATGACAATACAACGTTTGTCGGACGCAGCAAATATCGATTATAAAAATCGAAATAAGATTTCAAAAACAGATGAGGTGAATTCTTTACTCTCAAGCGAGAAATATAACTTGAATGCTTGTATTTCTTAAGACTTTCCCAAGTTGAATAACACTACAAGAACAAACTAATAACTCCTGTGTCAAGTACAACCGTAGTTTTAAACGTGCCATGTCTGGGGACGATGTCCCATCATAAACTTTAGTACTAAGTATTATGATATACACTGTGTCTGAAGTTCTTATGACTTGACTGGACGCTACTTCCAACTATAATGCATAGGTAACATTCGTTCTCTTGCAGGAACAATAGCTTTATATAAAAATAAATAAATAAGCACATGCTATCTCGGAAGAGTCTCCGAAAGTGTTGTAACAACAACATACATCATTTACCGAATATGTTTAGGTGTCATCTGACGGAGGGTGAGTCCATCGCCGTCACGGGCACTATACATACGTCTTTGAATTACTTCTCAGACGTAGCTCTTCACGTTACGGATATAATCTTTGAAGATAATAATTATAGCTCTGCCCCGTGATTTCACCCGCATAGACTTTCGTGGGTGGCTTCATTTCGCAAATATATATATAATAATTATATCAGCCAGTGAAATTCCCGTTGATATCGTTCCACCTGTTTCAGAGATTAGCCGGGACAACAGACAGACAGTGAAAAATTAAAAAAATATATTTTAATATTTATCTACACTAAAATTATAATATAGTGGAAAAAAATTATTGTTTCTTGTTTGTTTGCATTGAATAGGCTCCGAAACTACTTGACCGATTTGAAAAATTCTTTCAGTAATGGATAGCTACATCATCAACGAGTAACATAGGCTATTTTATCCCCGTACTCCCACGGGAACGGGAGATATGCATTTAGTAAGAAGATGTTAATGTGATATGTATTTCCAACAAACACTTCAATTTAATTTTTGTACATTTGTGTTCTCTTGTACCTGCTAACAGTTTTTGGTGAATGGAATGCAATGTCAATGAAATATATTCTTTATTTTAAAGGAGGTTGAATTATATTTGCGGTGTTCTAGATGTCGAATATTAATCCCTATAAACTAAAGACGCGAACCATAAACCTTATGACTCAAAAAATTACACTGAAGTAATAATTAATCGCCTCCACAGTTTATAAATGAGCTCGATGCTAGCTGATTGGGCACGATCAATCGCCCAGGCTGAGGAGGTTCGGCAAAAAATTAATGATAGGAAATCGGGGGAGATAAGAAACGTGATCAGTCTCAGAGGAAGGCGGGGTGTATTGACACTGAATTCATTGGATAAAAGGTACCGGGTAAGGGTTCTGGGTTAGGAGATGGTTAATTGAAACGCAAGGCGATTAAGCCTCACGTCATTTGTTGATGAGTTAATTGTTAATGGCTAACGGAACTTTTGTTTTACAAATAATATAAATATGCTCTGTTTAAATCGGCCCAGTGTAGTTCAACAGTTTAGTCGGAACACACAGACAGGCAGTTTTTTTTTTAAATTATGATTTTTCATGAGAATACCGTATCTACTTTCATATACATTAAGGAAAGGCGATTGATTTGGAACAACAAACAGACACTTCTATTTTATTTATCTGTATAGTTATAGATATATTTTTACGTTATGGTTACCCAAAAGGGCTCTAAAATTTTCAACAAAAAAATATACACACATTCTAACGCCTGTATTCCCCGAAGTGGTAAGCAGACGTGTTGTTATAACAACACTCACTTTTCACAGAATACGATTTAGTGCCAACGTGACAGGTGGTGAGTCCGAAAAAAAATATACTAGATAGTAAATGAAAGTTTCCATGTTTAATAAAAAAGACCTACATATATTTTTCACGGCACAAAAGCAACTCTTTCATAATTTCCACGTACCTAATAACTTCACAATAGCATTAGATAAACTATCGCAGCGTGTAACACGAGTGCCGTAGAACAGAAAAACACTCTTACACCGGATGTGAGCCGCAAGATTAATTGTGACGTCAGCGGCGGATGCGCAGGGATGGTGGGCCCGGATGTAGGGGGAGACGCAGACCGGAAGTCCGGCCGCACGGTCCGCTGTTTGCGAGAAAACGTCTCGTGTGGAAGCTGATGATAATGCCGGACTATTAAACTGTGATATGGTACTGTTTATCTTACTTGGAAACATTTGTACTTATACTTTGTTATACTTATTTTATACTAGCTGTAGCCCGTTGAAACCTAATGTTTTTTCAAAATAAAGTAGCCTATGATACTCCATGTTACATTACTGATCTGCCAGTGAAAGTCTTGCTATAATCGGTGCAGCCGTTACTTCATATTTATTTATCTGTATAGATTACAATTGCTTGAAATATATGTCAGAACATAGGTATGCAATTATTAAATTTAAGTTTAAGGGTTTAAACTGGTAGGACAGATAAACATATGCTCACGCCTGTATTCCCCGAAGGGGTAGGCAGAGGCGTTGACAGATAAACGTCGAGAAAATTAGGTTTTAATATGGATTAAAAAAGTACTATAGGTAAGACGATACCTACACATAGATGCCAAATCTTTAAACATGACAAACTCCTTTGATAACCAAAAACTGTTTACCAGTTCCTATCAACAACGTAGGTAATCCTAGGACATCCAAATTTCAATGTTTACTTGGCACTTTCAATGCCATACATTCCTTATCTTTGCAACGAAACGATCAGCTAAAATCCTGGCAGTGTTCCACATCGAGCACAGTCAAAACAAGTCGACAACTACGGTGGGCAATAGGAAAGTATAATCGTAGAGTGAAAACGTTACCGCGAGCAGTTAGTAACGAGTATTCGAGCGATGTTAGAAAGGCAACAAAACTCATAAAACCCCAGTCGTGTAACTCTCTACTTTAAAATTACAAACAGTCGGGCAAGTTTTAGAAAACTCATCCCTGCTATGCTGGAATTCGTGGATGCACAGACATTAGATGTGACCACGCTACTTGCAACCAAGGTTGTTACGAATATTCGCATCCGCGAATGCGGAATATTCGCATTAATTCAGACGTCTGCATCCGCATCCGCATCAATCAATGCGGAGATTTTTGAGTCAGAGTGGCAGAAATATGATTAAATTAATAAAAAGTAAGTTGATTTTATGTTATTTATGCACTTAAAATTTAATTAATTGTTTTTTTTTATGCAGCCCTACTTGCAACAATAGTATATAGTCATCTCAAACTAGGAGTTTAAATATAAATAGAACTAGTAGACTTTTCTTTATGTGATTTTTTATCGACATTTGTGCATTGGAACTGTATACATGGGCTTATATTTCTTGAGCGATTTATTTTGTATTTTTAAAATTGTATAGTATTTTCGAATTAATTACTGAGTTTCTTGCCAGGTTCTTCTTAGTAAACGTAACTTTCCGTACCTCGCGGTAGCATGTATAATCCTGTATAATTATGTAATTCTGACGATTTTAAAGTAGGTACTTTGAAAAAAGTCTAATCGAATAAAGATATTCTTGACTTTGAATAGCACGAGACAAGCGTATCTCTTAATTAATGTTAATTATTATCGATATCAGAGTCATATGGTCGGATGTCCACTTGTTCTCAAACTGACCCTATGGCTCTCATGTCGAGAATCTAAACCGATATTGTTCAAAGACTTGCTGTTTCAACCGCGTATGAAATTGAGTTCGTGGGCAAAAAATATTTTTTATTTAAGTAGCTACCCGCTATAGCATGTACTTTCATATACATTTAGTGAAAAGCTGTTAACTTGGAACTACAAACAGACACTTCAATTTATTTATCTGTATAGAATTTTAACGTATAAAAAAATATTTTTGAAAAAAATATACTTTCTCGAAATTATAACCCAAATTTCCAAAATATAATATTAGGTACGGTCGTTAGATTTGATTGTAGAAAATTGTATTGAACATAATCAGTGTAAAAATTACACTTACCTACTCAATATTATGTACGAAGAGAATACCAAATGTCTATTCCAGTTCAAGCTAAGTTTAAGGCAAAAGCATTTTGTAGCGCACATGTACAAAACTTCAAAACTTAACGAGGAGTACTGGATTGTGGAATTTGTAGATAAAAGTGTTTTTGTTAGCCCATAATCGAGGAACTCCGGGTTGTGTGTATGTTAAAATAATATTACTGGCGGTGTAACTATATTTAAACAATTTGAAATCATTACTGGCCTCAATAGTTTAATGGTACCAAACTCAGGCAGAATACTTAGAGATTCATCATCTCCCTGGCCTTATCCCATGTATTCTTGGGGTTGGCACTTGTGACACCGATGTGGCCGATCACTTGATTTTTATCCAAAGTGACTGCCATCTAACCTTCGTAACCACTTTTTTTAGAGGAAAATCAGCAATCTAGGTAAAACCACTTTTTTAGGCCTCCGGCTGACCTGTAACGATTGTCAAAGATGTTAAATTTGCAACCGGGACCGATGGATTAACTTGCTGTCCGAGGCACGAAGGGAACTCGGGCAGTCACCCATCCGATTACTGGCTAGGGTTAAGGTAGCTTAACTTGGCTGATCTAATGATATGAGGAATAGCAACTGTGCTAGCTCCTCACAGAATATGAGTGTCCAATGACATGTGTGTCCATTAGGAACTTAATGACCATACCTTGAAATAGAAACAGAAATAATAATGTAAATAATTGTGAGTTGTGACGTTTGTAACATAAATTCATGGCTTCCCAGGAGAACAGAACGGTTTTTTGGGGTAGTAGAGATGTAGGAACACTTTACACCTCAACAAACCACTTTTTACAAAAGATTAGGTGCTAACTTGACCATGGTGAGTCCCAGAGGGTAAGGACCCACTGGGTCCCCAATATTCGTCCCTATATATGTACCCATTGGTCCCCCGGGAGGAGAACAGTCACTTATATTTAAAGGTACCCGTCTCGTGGTATAAATGTTACATTATGATAGGGACATATAGTCGAAAAACATTGACGCTACCTGTTCGAACTTCTGGCTCCCTAGTACTTTAGATCAGGGGACGAGTGAGCACAGGGTGCGAATATCAGGGGACGAGTGGGTCCTGACCTACTATGGGTATATACCTCTTGGAATTTCTTCTCAAGTATATGCAGGCTACTTCGCAATGTCTTCCTTATTTTTATCATAAAATAAGTAAGGGTAAAAGGCTTTTAGAATGCATAAATTAAATCCAATATAATGAAATGAAACACAAGCGGTAACTTTCCTAGAACACAACGAATAGAAAACCACTTAGCTGTTTCAGATTCCTCTACGAAAGCAAAATGGCTGCAGCTCAGTTATTTAAACAAGAAAACTTTCATAAAGTACTATAAAAGTATGGGATAAATTGAAAAACACGCCGTAAAAACTGGAGATTCCGCGCACACCGACTCATTTACATTTATATGGGGTAAGTTGAGCGGCGCACAAATAACTTATAAGGCAACCCGAACTAGATTATACAGTTCCTGGAGACATAATGCATTGAGGTATCCAACTCACAAGGCACTTGGTACACCTTTATAGTAAGTACCGAGCAATCAGCTTAGTTAAGGGTCATTAGGCACATAAGAGCTGTGGTGGCCGTGGGGTTTAAGTAGTCGCCTGCTACGCAAGTTGGAATCTCATCGGCCTGTAACAATGCGTTTTTCTAAAATCGTATGTGCAATGATTTCACGCCATTGGCTTTACGGTGAAGAGAGGAGAAGAAGGGGTAAGGCAACAACACCCACATTTCACCGAATATGATAAAGTGCCAACGGGACACAGGGTGAGTCCATCGCCGTCTCAGGCACTATACATACCTCTTTGAATTACTTCTCAGACATATGCAGGTTTCCTCACGATGTTTTCCTTCACAGTAAAGCACGTAGTTTGAAATCACTGCACATAAGTTTTTTAGAAAAACTCATTGGTACAGGCCCGCTTAACAGGCGACTGCTCAAACCTCAAGGCCACCAGGGCTCCTTCTTCTTAAATATCGTGAGTAAACCTGCAAATGTCTGAAATGCTCACGCCAGTTTTCCCCGAAAGGATAGGCAGAGGAGCTGTAATTACAACACCCATTTTGCACCGAAGATGATCAAGTGCCAACGTGACGATGGTGAGTCGCCGTCTCAGACACTGTAGATACCTGTGTGTTTGAATTAGTTCTCAGATATGCGCAGTTACCCCCACTATTTATGCTGATCGCTCATAAACGGCACCTGTATTCATTCTATATTTGCAATTCGTTCATAATTTCAGTGAAAATCTAGCCCAGATGGAGAAACGGATGGATGGAAAGCAGTGGCCTTGAGGTTTGAGCAGTCGCCTGCTACGCAATCGACGCAAGTTCGAATCCCAGCGGGGCCTGTACTAATGAGTTTTCTAAAAAACTTATGTACAGTGATTTCACACAACGTGCTTGACGGTGAAGGAAAACATCGTCATATTTCTGAGAATTAATTCAATGACGTATGTAAAGTGTCTGAGACGGCGATGGACTCACCATCTGTCACGTTGGCACTTAATCATCTTCGGTGAAAAATGGGTGTAGTTATTACAACACCTCTGCCTACCCCTTCGGGGAATACAGGCGTGAGCATTTGTATGTAGATACATTGAAATTTCATTTACACGTTGGATTAATGAAGATCCAAAGGAACACATAGAAACGTCACAGTATTCTTTCTGTACGTGTTCCGTCTCTATATGTCTCTATGGTCGTAGGTCTATGACACGCACCGTGGCGTGCTACACGCGATACCAGACGTAATAGAGACGATACCGGGGTGATAATAAACTAACCTGATAGTCAGCCCTCAGCTGTTACGCTAAGTTTTCGCTTTGTATAGCTGTTGTTGAGAATTGCTTTTATGTGTGGGGTGATTTAGATTTGTTTCTATTTGGACAGTAATAGTCTGCAATCATGCTTTATGGAGCTTGTAGGAACTGGGGCAATGTCGGACGAATATTAACTAATTTTAAATTTTGGCTCTTTTTTACTGAGGTAATTGTGATCACCAACGACTGTCATTTGCGCATGACTTACCTAACAATTAATAGCACGAAGTATAGGTATTTGAAACGTATTTGACCGCCCTGGGAGAGATAGATGGGTTTTGACCACACTATAACCCCTTGATGGCCATCATCCGTGATTAGTCGCCGTCCGGGGCAGCTATGTCGCCGTCCCCGAAGATCTCGTTGTGTTTGGCAGCGCGACTGTGCCACTGCTGGCAGCCCGCAGTGGCACAGTCGCTACTACCGCCTGCAGTCCTGCGGGCCTCCTTTAGTATTCTCTTATGACAGGCAGGGGATACCAAAGCCAAATTGGGTGTCGGATTGGAGTCTCTAGTCGGACAGTTCCAAATTTCAAACTGGTGATACCAATATGCCCATACGTATAATTATTCTTTCTACCTCTCTTATTCTAACAATTCGCAATCACTTAATATATCGTGTTATGTTCTTACGGAAATTTGGTTTTGCAGCCCAGAACATCTTCATTGTCGGTTTAAAGAATATAGTATGAAGAGTAAACTATCCGTAATACTTAACTAAATATAAAGAAGATACAAGAAAGTATGAAAGAACTGCAGTGGATAATGTTGGAATAACGAGGCAAGTTCCACAGTTTGTCATCGTCTCGGCCCGCTTCATAAATCCACGCAAATTGGACAACCCGCGATACAAACGAGGTTGTGATGACAATCCTTACAACTTCTTCAAAGTCTTGTTTATGATATTTGCAAATATTCATGATACCGTCAAAAAGAGTTATTATAATTTACATTATAATATAACTTGGTGTTGATCCAAACTCATTCTGCAATCGGAAATCTTTTTAAAACCACATTATATAACCAACGTATTTATTCCGAAATTTTTAAAGCTTGCAAAGTTATGTACTTCCACTTCGCTTTTAGATTTTATATAAATACATAATTCGCCTGGATATTATTTCATAATTTATGGTTCAAAAGTCTGTTTATTCTGAAAGGGAAACAGCGCCATCTTACGATCAAACGGAGAACTAATACCGGTTGTACTCCACTGACAAAAGTAAACATCGGAGCTCCAATTATGTTTAACAATGTATGGTACAGATGGCGCTGTAATCCAATACGATATTCAGAAATTACCTGTGTCACTCTCTGTTTAGTCCGCGTGGTTTTGATTATGCCTCAAGGAACTCTTTTCCCGTATAAGTCCAGAATTATATACGAATGAGATTTTTTAGTTCTTTGCGTTACCGCTAGGCGGTGCTGTATAATGTACGTGGATTATGTGTGTTTTTTATCCCCAGAAACATTCAAGATGTTCACAAAATTACCAATTAATTTAATTCTCACTAATAGCAGCGTGACAAATCACATCATTAATTATCACCTCTGTAATTCTAAATAATTATTCTGATGGACCCCGCATGGTGTTATGATAAATGCTATAATTTGGTAATTGAATCTTAATCGCCTTATTCATCAATGGCGTCTATATTTATGATAATTATCTATTAATAGATTATACTAGGAAGGTGCCATGCACATTATGAAAATATTAATGGAAAAGCGTCTTGGTCTGTCTGTCTGTTATCATGCGTTTATGCTTCCAGCGACCTTTTACCGTAAGCACCGTTTGTCATTGAGCGCAAAGCTACTTAGGTATAGCAAATTTTTACAAAATCTATTCAGTACTTTTGTTGTGAAAAAGGCAAGGACAAGGAGGCAAGGAGCGACACATTCTCATCTATACAGATAAATAAAATTGAAGTGTCTGTTTAGATATAGATGAAGATTAACAGCTTTTCACTTCATCTTCTTCTTCTCTTCTTGCGGTGCCTCTCCACTAATGGAGGTTGGCCGTCAGCTCCGCAAATTTGTCCTTATTTTTTGCAAGCTTAAACAAATCTTCGACGCTGTTTATCCCAGTCCATTGCCGTAGGTTTCGGAGCCATGATAACTTCCTCCTTCCGACTCGCCTCTTCCCCTCAATTTTTCCCATCATTATATTCTGGAGAAGGTTGTAGCGCTCATGTCGTAGTACATGTCCGAGATATGCTACTTTCCTTCTCTTAATGACTGTCATGAGTTCTCTGGATTTTTTGACGCGTCGGAGAACTTCCTCATTAGTTACCCTCTGGGTCCAACTAATCCGAAGCATACGGCGGTAGAACCACATTTCAAGAGCTTCTAGTTTTTGGCGAATGTTCTCTTTGATAGCCCAAGTTTCACAGGCATAAAGGACTACTGGCCATATGTAGCACTGAAGCTATTCTTGCGATTCTAGTTCTAAGCTCAATATTCAGTTGTCATTCTCATTTTCACTTCATGCATAATACGAAAGTATATAAGGTACTAATGATATTAAAACAATATTTTTTTTTAATTTTTCTGTCTGTTTTTCTGTTTGTTCCGGCTAATGTATGAAACGGCTGGGCCGATATTAACGTGACTTTCACAGACTACTTTTATTTATAAACAAATATTAGGGTACCGTGAAATTAAGGATGAAGCTAAATCTACACGGGTGAAACCTCGGGGCAAAGCTAGTTTATAATTAAATAAAAAACATGCTACATATGCAGTCTTATGAATGCTTGAATTTTATGATTGTATCTCTGTCTGGCTGTATGGTGCCACTACCCCCATTATTTTCGCTCCCACTTCGCTTTGAGCTACCATTTCTTTTTATTATACTTAGGATTTCACTTTATTGTACTAATTTAAAATTTTTGTCACCGTGGTATGTGACTAACGACAGACTACACAACGACCTTAAAGTATCAACAATAAAGCAGGAACTCAAAAAATATGTGAAGCGCCTAATGGCCCACCCCAATGCGCTCGCCCAAGGTCTTATAAGACCACACACTTCTTAAGATTAAAGAGAAAGACACCGAAAGAACGCGTTCACTGCTAACGACGCGTATGTGCGTCCAACTGTTGGAGAATTTACGAAGAAGTTGAAATGTTAGCAGTGAATGTGTTAAAAGACAGAAAGATACGTAGATGTGTCACAGGACACCTAACGTCTAACTACATAATCTCCAGCTAAATGTCGATCCAAGACAGATTGCAGGAAGAAAAAATAATCTTTAAATTTAATATGGATTATTTTAGTGATTAACCCATCGTAGTATTAACATCGTAATATTTTAGTTTATAAAATAATTGTATGGAAGTTTGACGATTTTGGCGAGTTCAATGTATACTATTTAATACGTACAAAATATATCATTAAGTAGGTCACTACAAGGACAGGGTATAAGAATGTGTCGTTAAAATCAATTTGCTCAAGGGCCATTCAGCCGAAGAGCTCGGGTCTCTGAGAGGCGGTTAACGAGTACTCTGGCTTAACTGAAAGTAGGTACACTTACATTTAATATTTCTGTCTGTCTGTAGGAATAAGAAAACATAAAAGATTTTTAATTTTACACATGGCACTCGTAATATTAAAAGTATGTTTAAAAACTAAAACTCGACTACTGAAAAATCACGCTCTCAAACAGACTACGTGTCATATTTGCCTGCCAACAGCTCCTTTGGAAGCATGCTCTCAAAAGTATTTATTTATTTATGGATCTCCAACAAAGGATACACGTAAATATTACAGACACAGTTCTTAAGGTTCTAAGTAAGCGTCTCCCTTCAATTACAGGAGACCACAGCATGCATTAAAATATAATTTATAGCAACAAAACAGAATGCAATTAATATCAGAAAAATAAAAATTTTGAAGTTATTTGAATACATAAAAACACAAAAATTGAGAAAAATAAAGTATGAAGCAAGAGTGATGTTATTTGTAAAAAATAGTGTATGAAAAGTTATATGACGGCCGATAGAGAGAAATGGAGGAGAAGAACACATTGCGCTGACCCCAAATAACATGGGATAAAAGCAGGAGGATGATGATGAGTGTATGAAAAGTTAGTAAATGTACGTACTTTCATCAAGCTGCTATTTTAAGTTTAGGTTTTATCAGATTGGTCGCAAAAAACCTCTGGTTGGTTGGTGGTAAAAGTAGATTCTGTACTGAAGTTAGTATCTTTGCAGGAAAGGCCTAATACGTAAGTCTACTTAAAAATAAGGAGAGTTGGCAACACTGATACATATGACCGCAGCTATCCTGTAAACATCACTCTTGTTTTATAATTTTAAAAGCGTGATTTAAACTGGGCTGTTGGTTTCCAAGTATGATACGTGACACTTAAAATCGCTAGTTGGTTTTAGCAACAAAGGTACGTGTAAATCGCACCCATTTACCCCACCTTTTCATTTGAAAGTACATCAAAACATGCAAGCCGTAGCATTACTGAAGCGAGATATTATTCAATTAGGCGAAAACACTTAGATGATTACCGTTAATACAATTGTAATGTCTTGTTTCCGAGATGCGTGGGTTGATTTGACTTTGTGAACCCAGTCTCAGGTTGCTTTGAACTTTAGGCTGTGACAACTTAAGGTCATTTAGAATACAAGTCATGGACACAACTACTCGATCAGTATCCTAATTTTAAGAGCGAAAGAACGATACTTTTGGGGTAATTTCCATCTGCAATTCTGGTTACAATCTCACCGTTCTGAACCTATACGTTTTTCCAAAAATGTTATGCAGCAGTATCACACAACGAGCTTTTCTGCGAAGGAAAACTACGTGAGTGAAATTAATTAAGATTCATGCCATGTTTTCCAAGTGACATGTCTTTTGATCTTTGGAATTAAGACAGGAGACAAAGAAATAACACTTCATATTCCAGCCTCGTAAAGCAATCACGTTGGTTCCTCAGATGCCGACTGAACAATTTAACCAATCGATAATTTCAGTATGGAAAACGAGAGAGCGAACCCAGTGCGCAAACATGATGCAAGATGCAATTGCACGTGACTTGTAAATAGATGCAAATTGTTCTGAGAAAATCACAGCCTTCGCCGGATATCAGCTATTTGTCGCACCGCACTATATCTGTGTCTTATCAAATTGGATGACACATGTCCAGCGTAAGTGGGGGCCGGTTAGGTGTCTGTAACACTGCGATGCTACATCATTCCAAGACATATTTTTTATTTATGAACCTTGCGAACCTTCGAAAGATCTGGTGGTGTTGTGGTCAATCTTAAGTTACTGCTAATCTGTGTCTTGCTGCCTTATTAGAGTAATATTTTGGCTACGGTGCTCTGGTAGTAGATATCACGGGGTTTGTGTATAACTTGCATAGTTATACATATAGTCTGCTACATACCTATCGGAAAATGTCATTTGGTAATCATAAAAACTCTCTTAAATCACTTAATAACTAATTTTAACGATAAGGAAACGTCCCCCTATTTGAATGATTGCTGCAGCTAATTTAGACACTACCCCCTAACAATTTGTCTATTAATTGAATAGTCGAAAAATGCTGTCGAGGGACACGATGATCTCTCGGGCGGTTAAGTGTTGGAGTTTAATAAACTGTTTAATTAATAGCGTGTTAGCGAAGTCCGTTTGGTTTATCAACGGAACAGTATGGGTCTCGCACGCGTCGGGGCATCATGTTGCTACCATTGTTCCTGCTTATAACCAGCGGCGCGAACGCTCGTACATTCAATATAACTCGCCTTATCGTCCCACAAATCGTACCTCCAGGTCAGGACGAGGTAGAAATAGAGTGCCGGTACGACGCAAACTTCACACTTCTCAACTGGTTCAAAGGAAACCACGAGTTCTTCCGATACAAGCCTGGAGCAGCACCAAGTACTCGTTCGTTCCCGATCCTCGGAGTTGGGAGAGTGGAAATGCTTCTTTGCGGACCGACCGCCTGCCGTTTAAGGCTTGGTGGGTTAACTGAAGAAGCTTCAGGGGTCTACAAATGTGATATCGAGCACGACGTGCCTCCGTACAAGTTTGAGAGTCGCAGCGCGCGTATGGAAGTTCAGGGTCATGTGCACAGGAAGCCTTTGATCGAGGGCTTGGCTGCTGAGTATGGGGAGGGAGACGTGATGCAGGCCATCTGCCGTGGAGCTCCAGGCTCGGACATCCACTGGTATATGAACGGCCATGAAGTCAATGAAATGAGGGGAGCTATCACGTTCAGGAAAACGAGTACTAGGCTCCATTTCCTGGGAGTGCCTCCATCTGTGACATTGCAGTGTGCTGAGTTCAGATACGGGAAGCTCTCTGGGTCTAATGAGGTCAAGGCACGGTGGAAGGACACCTGTAAAGGCGATGAGACTCCACAAGAACAAAGGAATGGGTCCTATACGTCAGCTAATTGTTGTATATTTATTTGCTGTTTAGGATTCCTATTCAAATACTGACAGTGTTTTGTTATCAACCTATTATAGGTAATGTTCCTTTTTCATTCGTAATATCTTAATATATATAAATCTCGTGTCACAATGTTTGTGCTCAATGGACTCCTAAACCACTTAACCGATTATAATAAAATTCGCACACCATGTGCAGTTCGATCCAACTTGAGAGATAGGATAGTTTAAATCTCCAATTACAGTCGCAATTTTAATTTATTGCTAAATTATATAAAAATCTATGCGGGTGAAACCGCGGGGCCACAGCTAGTAATAATTATATAATTCATAGGACAGATGAAATATCTAAATAAATATGTGACCTACATGGTATAAACACACACACACACACAGAATTCCACTCAAACATATACTAGTTTTCTTTCAAGATGTCCACTATTAATTTTAAGCAAGCTGTGTTTACCTATAAGTAATTTGTACATTTAGTTTATAAGCTTGAGATGCAATAATTGTATGTATTAATGTAACAAATTGTTGGTGAACCTAAATAAATAAAAAAAAAAAAAAAAAAAAAAATATTAAATATATTTATTAACTGACCACTATTCAAACCACTTATAATGGAAATAGGATAATGTAGTGTAGTAGTAGTAGGAAGTGTAGAAACCAAATCAAAGAAATCATAATTTTATAAGCGATGTTACTGTTATTTCCTTTTATGAATATTACTGGCCTTTGCCTGAATTTATGTGGAAATGCCTAAAGTAACCTACAGGTTGAACCTTAAAGGACGACAGCTTTTACGTGTGGCCCGAACAAATGGAGTACCTATTGAAATATGTACAGGGATAAAAAAAATATTTTTTATTTCAACATTGTCATTCAAAGTTGTCCAAATTATGACCTTAGTCTTTAAGCCGTAATGTAGGGCAGAGATGGCGAACCTTTGCGTATCAACGTGTAATTTTTCTAAACAAATGCTTTTGACATCAAATGTTTTTGACTTTGTGATTATTGGGAAAATAATAACTATATAAGTAGTATCAACGCAGAACTCTTTATTAACTACAAATTTACAGTGCCTTAGTTACTTATACGAGTAATTTAAATGAATGTTAAACTTCATATCAGATTAGATGACTAATATGTTAGGGGCGTAACTTACGTATTTAATGAGAATTAATATCTTACGGCTCGTAAGATATTAATTTTCAATTAATGTGTCTATAGAGGGCGTCCAAGGAAGGACTACTATGTACATACATACATACATATGCTCACGCCTGTATCCCATGGGGATAGGCAGAGACCACCGTTTGCCACATGCTACGATCCTTATATACTTCTTTCGCTTCACCAACATTCATGCATCTCTTTATACACTTTCTTGGATTACGAGTGCTTTGATTTGACCTTTCTAAAAAATACTATTAATTTGGTCATAGTAGTTCTTCCTTGGACGCCCTCTACCGACACTTCCGGTCACATTCGCTATATAAATTTATTTCGTTAATCGCCTTTCACTCATCCTTTCGATATGTCCAAACCATTTCAACATACTTTTTTAAATTCTGGTCACCACATCATTCTTCAACTTGCAACCATACTAAATTACTTTTCATAGATATAAGGTAAGCTTTACGGTATATTCGCTGTATGTACTTTACATTATATAACTTTTTCTTGCTTGGACTAATTGGATGAACAATTACCTACTCTATCTATAGACAGCTTTAATGATACGTTGGGATAACTTTTATAAATTGTCATTTAATATTTTATAAGTTATAATGTATTTATTAGTAAACATTCCGAAGATATATTAATATATTTATTACAATATGTGCAACCTGTGCTGCCTATTACTTGTGTAAGCGGCTTACGGAAAATAAAAAAAATTATAAGTATTTTTTTTTTCTTTGCCTCAGTCACTAATATTCTGCATAAGTACCTATTTAGCACAAATCCAATATTGAAGAGATGTATTAAGTACCCAGATAGTGACATTATTTGGGTTTTCTCAAATTTCTCTCCATGTTCTCTCGTCTAATTCGTTTATGGCAATCACCTTGATATGACCCTATCTATATAACATAATTATGATAAGTCAATAAATGTGTTCCTCCTTGTTCTTAAAATGACGGCTTAGATAAGTTCATACCTAAACTACATTAAGAACCAAAAATCTAAATTCATGGCAAGTTCACGACTTGACATACAGCTTATACACTCATAGAGTAATTTCAATTCGGTTTCAAAAGTTTGTTGTATCAAGAATTCCGATTTCTGCAAGCAAATTTCATAATAATTAAACTGTTACCGCAATCGAACGCAATAGCTGAAGAAATGCGTCATGCGTCATCATTATAATTTTTATTCAAGGTTCAAAAATTCTCGGCAATAGCGCGGCGGCGCGCTGCGCCGACCGGATCTTCCGTTTTATGTCAACTATAGTGCTACCAACTGCAGGCATTATTCTGTTTAATCTACCAATTATTACTTTATGAATAAGTTTCAAATTTTAATTACTAAATACAATATTCGATCATCTGCGTACTGCACGGACGAATGGATAATAGTGAAGTTAATGAGTATATTGATGATCACGTTATATCGACTGTCCACTAAGATTCTATGAATATGCTCATGTCTTCCCCGAAGAGGTAGGTACTCAAAGGTATTCATCACCTCTGCATACCACATTTCCCAAAAGATCATTAACCACCGGGACCTCTGAATACATGTCACTCTTTTGTGCTTGATTGACAGCTGGAATATAACAAATAGCCATCAAAAAGTAATTGAATATATTATTCACTAACGGTAGTTCTAACCCTGGCTCCTTATAAATCTATATTCTACAATAAACTCTAAAAAAACCTATTTGAACGCGAAAAAAGATCAATAATTATAATAAGCGCAATAATCATACATAATGGAAATATGGAAACAGTAGAATATTTATTTTATACAGTGGCAGCACTAAAATCCAAGATGGCGTTATAAAGATAGAAAAAGTGACAGCAGCGCATTGCGCTAAGCGGAGTTGAGTGTGCATGTTACACGGTTAAACATGTTAAAAAGTTTTCCTGAAATTTTAGTTTTATGTTACATTCGGTGCCCAAATCGTTTAACAAGGACTGATATATTGAACTTTTCTCCGTCTTGATCAAGTGACAAGCTAGTATAAAACAAAGTAGTGAATATCTTTTTATTTTAGTTTTATTGAAAAGTCCGAAGAGCTAGTGCAACATGCCGAAAGGAAAGAAAAAAGGAAAATTCGGTGAGTTTTTTTTTGTTAAGTCGTCTCGAGTGTTGTTTAAGTTGAGTACCTTTTTTTCGTTGACTTCAGTCGAGCCAACAGTCGCGGTAATATCACGCTGCGACCTTGTGGTTATGTACTTTCCGCGGGACGTGTGACGTACCTACACTCGATGCGAATCGTTTCACTCGATTGTAATGCTTAAAACACCATATGTTTGCAATTCCTTTCAAACAAACCACAAAACTAACTTTTCTGTCAAAACAATTCCATGGAGATTACTGTGTAAAGAATCCATACATCGCAAAGTTTCCACATGGCGTGTTAGTGAGCACGCGAAATGCTTTGTGCGAAACTGCGAATGTCTGTTGATACATCTCGTGACGTCACCGACAGGCGGATTTCTATGTATAGTTGAGACATCGGTGACGTCATTGTTTTAATTATTATTTGGACACAAACAATAATGGCCTTGGGTGACCCGAATAAATAAATTATTCAAGTTTACACAACACCCACACACTTTCTTGTTCGTAAATCTTTACATAATCTATTTGTGTGAGACCAGTCATCAGTATTAAAATGTAAGTTCTGTTGAACTTACAAAGAAAAACTTATTTAATGTAAGTTACATAAATGCCCAAACTTATCTCAACTTGGTGGGAAAAACTTATTTGGATACTTTGTTAGAAATTTCCTTGCAATCCCACTAATCACATAGACAGACAACCTTAAGACATATTTTCTATTAATAATTAAGTAGGTATTCATTCTGCCTTGACAAAAGCCTTGCCTCCATGTTACACCACATTTGCACACCATTATTATAGTTAGATTACAATTTATATTTCATGATATTCCATCATGAACTTACTTTAATATTGGGCTATGCTGAAATATCATTAAATAATTATTATGAAAACAGCTTCAATACATATTGAAGCTTGCATAACATTGTAAAGAAACTTTATTAATGGTAAAATGTTCTAGTTTTACGTACACTATCATGCGCAATTTGAATTAAATAAAACAGTACTTAATATTAATAGTCCATTATTTATAATAGTTGAATTGATGATGATTGATTTGATGATTTTCTAAACATGTTAAAGTTAACTGTTCACACCATAAACTACAAGGAGAGCCGTGGTGGCCTTGGGGTTGAGCAGTCACCTGCTACGCAAGCAACACAAGTTCAAATCCCAGCAGGGCCTGTACCAATGCGTTTTACTAAAAAACTTATGTACACCTGCGTATGTCTGAGAAGTAATTCAAAGACGTATGTATAGTGCCTGAGACGGCGATGGACTCACCATCTGTCACATTTGCACTTAATCATCTTTGGTGAAAAGTGGGTGTTGTGATTACAATATCTCTGCCTACCCCTTCAGGGAATACAGGTGTGAGCATATGTATAAACTACAAGATAGGAGACATTATAAGGACACCTTTGTAGGGCTAAGATTTAATTCCAAGACTTAAATGAGATGAGATGAGAGAGGTGGTATATTATAATGGTGCTGTCCCCAAGGGAGTGCAATGGATTAATGGAGGGGTAAGCATAAACAATAAGTAAGTAGGTAGGTTACATACCAATAGGCATAGGCATAGGTTACATACCAATAGGCATAGGTTTGTGGATTAGGATTCTGGTATAGACACACCATGAGTGTATTCAGTCATCCCAAATGGTAAGCACTGCTTATCCACTTATAAATAGGTAATAGTTTACTAACAAAATATAATAAAACATAGGTAATGGAATTTATTAGTATTGTAAGAATAATCAAAACAGAAATTATAAAATTAAATATATAAAAATATAAGTACCTATAAGAAGTAGCCATATAATATAATAATAAAAAATGTAAATATAATATAAATTTAAGCCCTCTCTCAAAAAATAGCTGTGCCCAACAGGGTCCATATTGTTAATTTATAGTGTTACCATTCAGTACCTGTAAGTGCTATATTAAGAATATGTTTTAAAGCAATAAATTGAAATTGAAATTGAAATATATAGAATGCATGCCCCTGCCTGTACACACTGCTGTAACTAAGGCTAGCTGCACACACACAATATTATTGTCAATATTCACAACATAATTGAAATAAACCACAATATTGGGAGCAAAAAGACAATATTTTTGAGAGTGTGCGACTACCCTTAGAACATTCAAAAATTTTTTCGAAATTGTAATATTTTGTTAATGATGAATTTTTTTTTCTCTACTAATTGTTAAAAAATGTTTGTAACAATTTTCAACAGCAGTGCAGTTCCACAAAGTGCATTGTAGTTGAATTTACATAGTCTCCTTACTCACAACAAACCCTGGAAGGTTTTTAGAAACTAAATTAATTGCATTAAATGTTACAGAGCACAGAAGAACAGAGCAACCATACTCATCGGACGAGGATGCTGGCATTGACATGACAATTGACAACTGTTCAGAGACATCGGGCCAGTCTGACCTGCGGAGCAATCAAGATGATGCAGGTACAGTGTTATTTATGATAAGAAATGATAATCAAAAAGTTTTATTCAACAAAAGGCCATTTATTGAATATCATTTCCATTATGCTAACTTAGTTTAATTTACCACCATTTCCAAATGGAGGAGAGATAGATAGAGAATGGATAGGGTTTGGTTGGTATCACAAGTGAATTTAAAAATATTGTGTGAATATCAATAAAATTATGAAATTTTTACAATATTTACAGTATACACTCATAAAGTTAATAATATTAACAAATATTTTAAAGATATGCTATCTACCATTGCACATGTATGTAACATTCAAATAGTCAACGTAATATTCTCAATGTTGCATAATTGTAAGCAAGGTAAGTTACTTGTGTAACAACTTTATACTGTTGGTGAAATGTGCGAGTCCTTAGGAAATGTAATAATATTGTTCTGCCTGTAACTGCATCGTTAGTCTAGTGATTAGCATGTTTACCTGCCGATCACGAAGTCCCGGGTAGGGTCAAAATTAGATATTGGGTTTTTCTATTATGAAATTCACAATAAATGCCTGGAGTTTGGAAGTTGGCCGTTAAGCCGTTGGTCCTACACCTGATCTCTTTCCGGTCGTGTCTGATTGCCTCCCATTGGACTATGAGAGTGAGGGAATAAAGAGTGCACCTGTGTTTGCGCACACACTTTTGCACTATAATATCTCCTGCGCAAATGGCGATTGAGATTAGTCGCCGTGAACGAAAGTCGGTTGGGGACCATTATTATTATTATTCTGACTGTCTGACTTCTTCGGAAAAACAACTTCTTCATTCAAGTTTGGTAAAGGTAAAGTGTAATAGATATCTATAATAAATATAAATGAATCCCTATTTCTCTACGGCTAAACCGATTTTAACGGGACTTTCACTGGCAGATAACTGATATTTTCAGGAGAAACATAAGCTAATTTATTTAGGAAAAATGTAAAAGTTCGGCGAAATTAAGTATGAAAGTAAATCTACGCTGGTAAAACTGCGGGGAACAGCTAGTAGGTACACTAAATAATGTATACTCTTGAAAATAATTGTTTAGTTAGATTTTGAGAAGTGACTATATCAAGAAATAACCCTTTGGCCTGCAGCATTAGCCCTAAAATTCTAAACTATGTAGAAATTAGTTAAACAGCCGTGGTGGCCATGGGGTTTGGGCAATTGCCTGCTAAGCAAGCGAACCAAGTTCGGATCCCTACGGGGCCTGAACCAATGAGTTTTCTAAAAACTTATGTGCAGTGATTGCACACCATGTGCTTTTCGGTGAAGGAAAACATCGTGAGGAAACCAGCAAATGTCTGAGAAGTATTTCAAAGACGTATGTGTGTGTATATGTCTGAGACGGCGATGGACTCACCCTCTGTGACGTGGGCATTTAATCATATTCGGTGAATTATGGGTGTTGTTATCACAACACCTCTGCTTACCCCTTCAGGGACATAGGTATATAGTTAAAGATTTTTTTCTTGATTAGATTTATATTTTCCAAGCTTAGTCCTTTCACATACAACCATAATCTAATATATAAAATTTCCATGTCACAATATTAGTTACCGCACTCCTCCGAAACGACTTTTTACCAAATTCTATATGCGTATTCAGTAGGTCTGAGAATCGGCTACTATCTATTTTCCATACCCCTAAGTGATAAGGGTGACCACCCGAAAAAAGTATATGGCAATACAACGTTTGCCGGGTACAGCTAGTATTATATAGATATTCACTGTAATCTTAGATGATACATGACATAACAGATAACAGAATCTGGCAAACATTAATAAAATTACAGATTACTTCAGTACATAGCAGCTGATAGGAAAAAACCTTGTATAATGTCATAACATTGACCTAGCGCCACAAGGATTTCACTAGAATTGCACGAATAACAGCTGTTTTAGTGTTCGGAATCTATCTTTGTCTGACCTCTGTGTATATAGCAGTAACTAGTGCAGAGCGATTAACTCAATACCTATCTATACATATAGAGGTGACTAAGGTCATCAGTACGTCAATACTGTCACTAGAGGTCGTTCACAGGTCCATCCATATGCATATTATGTTTAAATAGCATAAAGTAACTATGCCGAGTCAAGGTTTCATCCGCGCGTACACCTTATTCCATGGACGCATTTCTTTTTAAATGAAAGTATGTACTTTAGTTACTCCTTGCAATATCACAAAAAAACCAGTGAAAATCCAATTAAAATTGGTCCAGCCGTTTCATAGATAGGAACAAAGAGGCAGAGAGCAATGTCTTCTTTAAATTGTTTTTTTTTAAGTAAATATGGTAAGTAAATATATACTTTCATAATTCGCTTAATGAAAGGTTGTTAATTTGGTATTACAGACACTTCTATTATTTATTTGCATAGATTGAAGTAGCCATTTCCATACAAATTAATTCTTACTGATCATGCTTCTAAACCCATATTATGGATTTTCTTGTCTAGTTGTCCATTACCTTTTCACAGAAGAACCTCTGAATAGATTTTGGAATAAAATTGCGATATGTGGTTGAGTAGGTAATTACTTTACCAAGGGAAAAACAAGCAAACCCAGGTTTAGACTGTCTGTATGTCTCAAAAAATTCGTCTCACTCTTTTAGTATGGTTTGTGAAATGCCTGGAACATTATCCAATATCATTAGTTCCTTCACACGATCTGAACAAATGATGCCAAGTATGTAATGACTCACAATGTCTACAAGATTTGGAGTCACTGCCCACACTGTTTCCTGCCCTATGACTCATAGCTAAGGTTGAATGTTGATTGGCAATATTAAAGGTGGAACATTTCCAGTCATACATACCACATCTGTATGATGAGTGATTGACCTTAGGAAGTCTGAATGCCTTTATGACAATGAGATAAAACTTTTTTGTCCGTGGTACTACTGGCAGTACCCAAAAATGTATTTCCATATTACTACCAAGCAGTCTATTAGTACCTACTCTGAAAGCCTTTATGTGAATGAGATAGATATAACAATTTACTTGGCTTTATCTCATATATTGTTGAGGTCGGTTCCAAGACTCAAGTAGATGATTATTATTTATTCAATTAAGGCGCTGGTGAGCCACCATGAACGTCGAAAAACTGACCACCGGTTCCGAAATAAGCCTTCTGAGATGAACCGGCAAGAAACTCAGCATCTAACGCAAAGCGATTGCCTTTTCATCTTCGCAGATCCTTTTATGAAGAAAAATAGTAATCTGGGTTAAACCAGTTGGCAGACTAGTAACACTAGTTAGACTGCCGACTGACCTGCAACCATTCCCGAGGGTGTTAAATTGTTAATGTTATGTTACTAATAGGATATGATACAATACAATGTAAATTATGAAATCTTAGTCAATATGATCGTTGGCCACGTATATTTGAAACAACGAGATGATACTTCAACTAACTATATTCCTCTTATTATTAACCTTATCTCTGTCAAATGCTTCAAAAGACTCCTACTTTAGCTGTGTTACGGTCTTCATTGTTTGAAGGTGCCCTGATTTTGAAAGGGGATCTCGGCGTGCCCTGAATGTTTTGAAGATGCTACTCCATATTCGGGTCATTTCATAGGGCGCAGAGGGGAACACAGACGAGCATTCATCCATATTACTTAATATCATACATACATATATATGCTCACGCCTGTATTCCCCGAAGGGGTAGGCAGAGGTGTTGTAATCACAGCACCCACTTTTCACCGAAGATGATTAAGTGCCAATGTGACAGATGGTGAGTCCATCGCCGTCTCAGACACTTTACATACGTTATTGAATTACTTCTCAGAAATATTCAGGTCTCCTCAAGATTTCCTTCACCGTATAAAGCACGTGGTGTGAAGTCACTGTACATACGTTTTTTAGAAAAACTCATTGGTACAGGCCTCGCTGGGATTCGAACTTGCGTCGCATGCGTAGCAGGCGACAGCTCAAACCTCAAGGCCACGACGACTCTTACTTCATATCATTGTTATAACATACATACGAGCTGCGGTGGCCTCGGGGTTTGAGCAGCCGCCTGCTACGCAAGTGACGGAAGGAAAAAACCTGTAAACGACGTCACATTTCCTGATTAGCTAACTATTAGCCTAACAAATTAATTACCCAGATTAATTAAAATTATGTTAACAGACACAGAATTTAAAACTTGTATGAAACGAAATACATTGATGAATCCCAGCGGGGCCTGTACCACTGAGTTTTTCTAAAAACGTACGTGCAGTGATTTCACACCCTTCGGGGACCCCTCTGAGGTGGCGTGAGCATATATATTTTTTTTTTTGTAACACAACTGGCATTCACAATATCACCCTGACCTTCCCCTCCAATACTTGGCATTTACTTTTTCTATCTTATCTATGCTTTTATATTTTTATGATTTACTTCAGCCAACGCACGAATAAGGTTTACTTGCATTTTTTTACTACTACAACAATCAAGCCGTCCGCTTAATGGTATCCGGCTACTGCTGCAGCCTGTGAATGCTTGTAATAAGAAAATATAGCTAGCGCAATGACTCCACCCCCCACTCCTCCCCACCAAGGAGCACTGGCGACCTTACTAACCGGAACACAGCACTGCTCAAATGTAGCATTATTTGGCTGCGATCTACTGCAATGTACATACAAACAAACGTATCGTCATGTCGCCCAAACCCTCCCGAAGTAGGCAATAGGCACAGCGAAAAGAACGCGAAGTTATTCAGAGTTCACACATTTCAATTATTATTATCATTAATTAATTACATTCGAATTTCCCAATATTTGTCCATCATGTATCTAAATTGAGGAGCGCGTGGCACAGTTGCTATTGCGCATATCATTCGATCAGCGAAGTTATAAGCAATCCTAACCCTAGCCAGTAATTGGATGGGCGACCGCCCGAGTTCCCTCCGTGCCTCGGAGAGCACGTTAAGCCGTCGGTCCCGCCGAATTATCATCTTTGGCAATCGTTACAGGTTGTTCGGAGGATTTTCCTCGTTAAAGGGGTTGCGAGGGTCAGATGGCAGTCGCTTCGTATAAAAATCAGGTGATCAGCCACATCAGGTTGAATCAAGTGCCGACCACAACAATGTATGGGATAAGGCCAGGGAGATGATGATGCATGTATCTAAAATGAGCGTATTTGGTTTATTGACAGCAAAACATAATATTTTTGTTGGTGTTTAATAAGCTATTAGGTACTAGCTTATCTAACTCAGTTGATAAAGTGGTCGACCTTGATACCATTATCGTTGGCATTCTTAGACCGGACCATATTAAAGGTTACCAATTTGAACTAAATATTTGAAATGCCGAAAATATTTTTTCAAATCGATCTAACAGTTCCTAAGATTAACGCGTTCAAGTAAACATACAAACAAACTTCAGCTTTATATATTAAGTATACATATAGTTTTTCGATATTACTTTTACAATCTCTTTTACCCTACATAGGCAGCTTGGGATTTCCCAAACACAAACCATTATTAGGGTGCAACCTCATGCAGCCGCTCGACGCTCGTTCCCAGCGACAAATGTGGTCACGTGCTATGTAGCGACAAAGCTGAAAATGTTGAGCTTTGTCGCTGGGAAATATCGAGAGTGTAAATAAGTAGTCTGTTAATTGGAATGCCCCGTCACCAACTACCACATATGGTAAAGCCATTACATCAACCGTTAGCTTTTCTGTATCGGGTACACTCATTTCTCTCTCCTTGAACTTTTACCCCATCTTTGAATCCCGAATGCCACCATCACCAAACGAGCGACGAGCGACTGATTGTCGACGAAAACGTGCGACGGGCAGCTGCATGACGTAATTCCTTTTTGAGTCGCGGGAAATTTTAAATGGGGTCACTTGACCACATTTGTCGCTGGAAACGAGCGTCGAACGGCTGCATGTGGTTGCACCTTAATAGGATTTTGATGACTAATGTGTGCCATCCATTGTATGAGGTAAAATTGTTGCAATAATGCGCAAATGTGTTGTGATTTTGTTTGCGTTGCTTGTCTGTATTGTATTGACGTGTATGAAATTTTAATTAAAATATTTTTTCTTTCATTATTTAACTTGATCCGAAATAAAAATATAAGTAAGGAGCTGTAATACGAGAGTCGTTTCTTGTTCTAGATAAATCTCCAGTGTTGATCGAACTTGAAGTTTAGTGAAAGTGTTTTAGTGGTTTCGGAAACATTTGTGAGTGTTGTGTACTTGGAAACTTGGCACCTATAGTAGTGATTTGAATATTGTTTTGTGAGTTATACCAAGTGAGGTTAATAAGTAATTTACTTAGATTCTTTGCTCTTACTTAAAGTTATTGAATCATGGCGAAAGTAGCAAAACTACGTGATGCATTGATTGCAAAATCACGGGAATTGACGAGGTATTATTCAATATGTACTGATTGCGAAGGCAAGGAGTACCACCCAAAGTGGTGGGATATGCCTCAGAGGGAACGCGAGCCGTACGAACGACGTGACACCCCGGGAGGGTGGCTGTGCCCTCCTTGCTATCAGGTCTACTTAATGCACAGTAATGGTGGGTTCATAATGCAAGTTCATCGTTCTCTTACTATTCAATTCTTCCAGGGGCCTGACCATGAGCTCTTGTTGCAATGTTAGTTCAGTTGTGTGACTGTGACAGATGTATACACGACATATAAATCTGTCTCATAATAAGAGTAAAACTATCATAGCTCATGGTAAGGCCCCAGAACACAAAAATTTAATGATTTGTGTCAATTCTTAAATTAATAAATACTTGAAAAAACAAGTGTTGTTGTTAAAAAAATAGGTACTACGAAAATGTATGAAATGGCGCTAGAAATCGTGCGTTTTTACAACTTTATACCTCTTAAACTTAATAAGAAAAACCTTATCTATACATTATATAAATCCTAAACTCTTTAGCTATATCTGTTTATGTATAAAGATAAATAAAATTGAAGTGTCTGTATTTAATTCCAAAATAACAGCTTTTCACCAAATGCACGTGAAAGCATATACGGTACTCTTAGAAAAACAAATTTTCTCTGTCTGTCTGTCTGTTTGTTCCGGGTAAACTGAAACGGCTAGACAGATAGCTAATGTTACAAGGAGTAACTAAGGCTACTTTTACCAAAAAACATTTAGGGTTCCGCGGCAATTAAATTAGATCTACGCGAGTGAAACCGCAGGGCACAGCTAGTATTTTTTTATAATCATATATCTATACCTAGTACAAGAAATGCTTCTTTAATAATATATAAAACATAATATGCATTTTATGTGTAATTTATTTATTTAGATTTTAATAAATAAGAATCTACGGCTGGAAATCCAACATAAACATACTAGCGGACGTCACGCGCTTTTACCCTCGTAGTTCCCGTTCCCGTGGGAGTACGGTGATAAAATATAGCCTATATTAATCAGTGATAATGTAGCATTCAAATGGTGAAAGAATTTTTAAAATCGGTCCTGTCAATCGGTCGGTACAAACATACTTACATACAAATCTCTCCTCTTTATAATATTAGTATAGAAGTGTAGTAACTAGATAATGTAGCGGAGAATGGTGTAAAGTGAATTGGTATTGATGAGTTTGTTAGCAACCTGCGACCTTGGCTAGTTTCCATGCGGAGACGTGTTACCGTGTGCCAAAACAGCTGCGGAATTATTTGTTGTTTTCACAAGCACCTGAATTTCACTAATTTTTGTAATGTATTATATTTTATGATATTCGAGGAAAAATATATTTCATTACAATTTTATAGGAAAACTAGCTGGGCCCGGCAAACGTTGTATTGCCATTTTTTTTTTGGGGTGGTCACCCCTATCATTTAGGGGGATGAAAAATAGATGTTGGCCGATTCTCATAGATACCGGATAAGCACAAAAAATTTCATCAAAATCCGTCAAGCCGTTTCGGAGGAGTATGGCAACGAAAACTATGACACGAGAATTTTATATATTAGATATATTATTTACATTTAAATGTTCTAGTTACGATGAAGGAAAATATGATGGAACCTCGCGGCGATTTACCTACTTACCATTTGACTCGTTGGCACTTAAATACTTCGGAAGGCGTGCGGGTACCCGAAGGGTTAAGTAAACGAGTTGAATCCTTTACTTAACCCTTCGGGTACCCGACCTTTACTTTTTAAGATTGTGTTCGCATATATTCCATTTTTATTCAGGATAATCATCTTTAAGACTTAAAACTATCTATATCTATACATCTATACAGAAAAATTAAATTGAAGTGTCTGATTGTAATTCTAAAAAAAATGTTTTTTACTAATATCATATGAAAGTATACACGGTACGACCAAGAAAAACCAATTTTTTATGTTTTTCTCTGTCCGTCTGTTTGTTCCGACTAATCTTCGAAATGACTCGACCGATTTTAACGGAACTTTCACTGGCGGATAGTAAATGTTACAAGGAGTAACTTAGGCTACATTAGTATTTCGCGGGCCAGATTAAGTATGGTACCGACAAACAGAACACTGATTAATATTTTTATGAATATGAGTTTTGATGCCTGGAGAAACACATTGCTTGTTGATTCTTCTCAGAAGGCTCTTTTCCTAGCCGGTGGTAATTTTCTGACGTTCCTGTGTGCCTTTTTATCATTCACGTTCCACGGTTGTCAACAGAAGCGGAGATCCAGGAGAAGTTCGAGGAGAAAGTCCTAGAGGCGATCGAAGGTTTGAACGGTCGCGCGGCAATGGGGCGCGCCACTTCGCTGGTGTCGTTGAAGGCGGCGCTCCAGCGGCGGCCGGTGGGAGCCCTGCTCGCGCAGCACAGGGCCACGCTGGCCGACCACGTGGTGCGAGCCTTGCGCCGCGGCAGGGACGCCGAACGACGCGCCGCCGCCAGTGTCGTCCCGCTGCTTGCTCTGCAGGTAACACTCGATTATTATACAACCTTGTAGCACTCGCAGTTGCTGGCCTTTTCTGTTTCTATTTTGCATATTTGATTCGCGTCATTCATGGGTCTGGAAAAAAATTTCAGCGATATATCTGTCTATACAGATGAATAAAATGTATGTGTTTGTTTGTAATTCCAAATTAATAGCTTTTCTCAATATGCATTTGTAGGAAGGAAAATCTTTGTCTGTCTGTCTGTTTGTTTGTTCCGACTCAACTCTAAAAGGGCTAGACTTTCATTGGCCGAGAGAAAAGACTGAAGCTATTTAAAAAAAATTGGGTCCGCGAAATAAAGCTACCATGTAATTAAGTCTACGCAGGTAAAATCGCAGGGCACAGAGAGTTATGAATAAAAAAAACAGTACCCGATATGACCGATCAAACTAAGACCTGACTAGGGTCTAGTATTGTTTGAAGCAAAGAATCAGGAGCTGTATATTTAGGAAAAGTATGAAGCAATTACAATGTTTTACAGATCGGAGAGGAAGGGCTGGAGGACTACTTACAGGAAGTTAGGCCGGCCCTGGTCGCCACGTGCACAGACAAGGCTGCCTCACTCGACGCACGAACTGAGGTAACATTTTCTTTTATACGCCATCCTATTATTATTGAAATAATCAAAGTTTCCGCTATCGAGACCCCTAGTTCCAATTCGGCTCGAAGGACCATACGCTTGTAGTTTCGAAACGTCATTAACATTTGCGGAGTTTGAGTGTACATTGAGGTTTAATGTAAAATGTTTTGCGCGTAGGAAATAGAAGTAATTATTCTAATTTGAAATGGATTTATTTTGAAGGTCGTACCGATATTATGTACCTATTGTAGTGTACCTAGGGTACAAATTTCCCTGCTGTAAACTATACAAGATAGATTTCATTTAAAACACAAATATTCCCAATAGTTTTTATGTTTATTTTTGTCATCATCTCCCTGCCCTTACATTGTTGGCGTCGGCACTAGGTTCAACCCGATGCGGCTGATCACCTGATTTTATGCGAAGCGACTCCCATCTGACCTTCGTAACCCCTTTAACGAGGGAAACCTGTGGTCTGTGGTTAAAAACAATTGTCAGACTATTTTAGGCCTCCGACTGCCATGTAACGGTTGCCAAAGATGATAAATTAGCAACCAGGACCGACGGCTTAACGTGTCATTTTTATATGTATTTGAATAAATGAATAATTAAGGGTACTAGCCCATTATATGGCCAGATTGGATTTATCGAAAAAATCATCACACTGAAATTAATTTGCCAGCTACCAAACATAAATGGTCTCTCTCACCTTAAAACGTGATTAAATGAGGCGATATATTAAGTTTTATTACAGTCACGTGAAACGATAAGAAATACATAATTTATTATCATACAGCAGTAGGTTTTATCGTAGAACAATACTAAACTTAATATTATGTTTCAAGTTGATAGTAATATATGCGTAAGTTCCAAGCCACCTTGATAGTCCGTGACCGTGATCTTAGCAATCAGCGCGTGTGTGCTAATTTTATAACATTCAATATACACGTGACTTGCTATTTACGGTTATGTAATTTTATGTTAAAGAAACGTTCTTATTTATGCTAATATTGTAAACAAAATTTATTATATCATTTAAATTCATCTTAATTCGATTGAACTTTTTACAAATTACTTTAAATTTGTCAGAAAGACACGATTACACAGCATTTTACATGCTACCGCTAGGTTCGGAAGGTTGCTTTTACTGAGAAGAACCTGGCAAGAAACTCAGTAATTACTCTCATAGCTGGATATAGGCCAAGTATACAAAAATCAAATTTATATTCAGACAAGGTTTCATAAAATTTTGTTGAAAATCAGTTACAATTTGTTAATTTATATAAACTCTCCTGAATGAAGAGTCAATCACGTCACTGGCGTCAAAGACAAGATCAATGACGTTAAACGAGGTTCGCGCACGCTCACTCGAACGATCGCTCTATTTAACTGAATAAACCCTAAGTTTATTCATGAATGGTCTCTTCGGTAGTTGTAACCAATTCGTAAATATCCATCAATTACGGCTCACTTTGAATAATAATATTATATTGACACAAAACAATAGCAAGCAACAACAAGATTTACAAGACATTCGATAGCAATGACAATAGTGCAGAATAATCAATCTAAAATCATTCAATATTTAAATAATATCCTAATCTTCAGCATAGCAGGGTGAATAGAAATATATAGCATATTATTATAGCATAGAAAATAATTATTATTTAAAATTGATCCCCCGGTGGATCATAAATGGGGATCAGAACGGCATAACTCCCATTTTAGATGGCCTGCGATGAGCTCTGGACCTTCTTGCTTCTCACAATATATAAGATGTAGTTCCCGTTCCCGTGGGAGTATGGGGATAAAATAAAGCCTATGCTACTCGTGGATAATGTAGCTTTCGAATGGTGAAAGAATTTTTAAAAACGGTCCAGTAGTTTTTGAGCCTATTCATTACAATCAAACAAACAAAGTTTTCCTCTTTATAATATTAGTGTAGACACTAACAGAAGTAAATTATTTAAATTGTCATTGAACAAAACTAGTTCACTTTTTTATTTTATATAGGCCATCAGTTGGACGCACATACGCGTCGTTAGCAGTGAACGCGTTAATATTTCGCTCTATGTTTATCATCACGACGTAATATTCCAGTGCTGTTCATCTCTGGCTGTGCTGTGCTACTTGTTGGAGGAAGATCTCAGCGAGATCCTGAGCATCCTGCGCATGTACGAGACTATCTTCAGTGGCAGCTATTTGAAGGTAAATTAAATTTTACATTTATTTTTTTGTATTTAGATTCAAATTCATGATTATACAGGATTATACGTCATGGTACCGCCGGGTTCGGAAGTTTGCTTTTACTTAGATTAGAACCCGACATCAAATAAAAGAATATAAAAACTAAAAGCAGATCTTATATATAATTGTATAACTAGAGATGACCTAAAATGCTGATATAAATATTGATGCCATGCGTCGTTACTAGAGCCGTACTGTAGTATTTTGTACCATTAATTTACTGCTGTGATAGTTGAACTGTGTGACAGTGAAAGACTTATGCACGTTATATATGATTGTTCCATAATCATTGTCAATTAGAAATAAGTGGACACTCCTGCAAAAAAATGACTTGCGATTGGTCTCGTTAGCGAATAACTTCCCTTTAATGGGGAAGAGCAGGATCACTCATTCTCATCACATAAATATCCATCCATCCCTACCTTAGTTTCAGGACTTTTTGGGAAGGTGTGAAGTTATAAACTGTGTTTGATTACAGGGCGATGGCACAGTGAAAGTTTCGGGTGCTGCGGTGGAAGAAGGCACATGGCACGGCGCGGCGCTGGATGGGTGGGCGCTGATGCTCTCCCTGCTGCCTCCCTCCCACGCCGCGTCACACCTGGCACAACAGCAGCCCTCGCTGGCTCGCCTCGCCGACCTGCTCGACGCTTGCTCGCTCGAGGTAACCTCTCCGCGCCGTACTAACCTGTGTGTCCGGGTCATCATAAGCTGTTGAGTATATTTATCGGCGGAGAAACCTGTCCATCATGAATACTACCCCAATCACGTTCACAATGTGTCCCTTGACCCCCATCACGATGCGATGTGTTATTGAAATAATATATTTTGTACTCCAGGTCCGTATGGCAGCAGGCGGTGCCCTGGCCATAGCCCACGAGCACACGTGCGAGCCCGAGGACGGCGACGGGCCGGAGGGCGAGCACGTCGCCGCGCTCCTACCGCGCCTCGAGGCGTTGGCTCGCGACTCGCACAAGTTCCGCGCCAAGCGGGACCGCAAAGTGCAACGGGCTACCTTCAGGGATATCCTTAAGTATTTCCAGGTGCGGGGGGCCTTTTAAATCAAATTTAAAAATAATTAGTTCTTGTTACCAATCTTACTTTCGTCATCCATCACTGCCAACGTTGCATCTTCTTAAATTCGCTCGCTGTTGACGCGCATCTGCATTGTAGTAGTAAACGCGTGTGATGACGGCACTTCGGGGCTCGCCACCCGTGTGTCTCGCTCACTAGCGGGTAATAAGAGTGTGTAGTGAAGTGTGCGTGTGTGTGCGCAGGAGGGCACGGTGCCGGAGCTGAGCGTGCGCGTGGGCGGCGAGTGCGTGGAGTGCGACACGTGGGCGCTGCGCGGCGCGTACGGCGCGCTGGCCGCCGGGCTCGGCGCCGGCCTGCAGGCCCTCGCGCCCGCCGCGCCCGCCCTGCGCGCCGCGCTGCGCCTGCCGCCCGCCGCGCCCGCGCCCGCCCTCACACACAAGCTCAACAAGCTGCAGCGGGTACGTACACTATGTATATACATGGCCGCCCGGCAAGCTCGAGCCAAGCAAAAAAATTCAGCAACACAGCTCAGCAGCAAAGTGCTCAAACCTCGGCTCAGAAATGTGGGCTAGTCTAGTTATGTTTACCCATAATAAACTAGTATGTTATGTCCGGCAGCACCTGCAGAACACGGCGGCCTGCAAGGCGCGCACCATCTCCCGCAACAAGAGCCGCGACAAGCGCTCCGCCGCGCTCGCCGTCTGAGACACACACACACACAGCGCACACGGTTACACACGACCTCCACGGTTACCGCACACCGCACACAATACATCCACTAGGCAACTATTTCATGGCCCAGTATTTCCCAGAACATAGACGATGCATCTTTGAAGGGGCTAGCACTAAGGTATTCATCGTCTGTTACAAATATAGTCTGATGTCAATTCTGCCTCTCCACAAGAATAATTGGATATTTACACCGTCTGGTATCTTCACCTAGCGAATTCAGACGCTAGACAATTCCTTTGTAAAATTGAAAATTTTTATTTATTAAAAAAACATTCTAGTTACCTGAAATCGGTAAATTTTGGACTTGTACCACCCACGAGGATCCATAACAAACTATTCTTAAAAAAAATACCTATCATGAATGTGTGGTCTGCGGTAAAGATACTTAGTTTATCGCTAGCATTGTCAATATGTTATGTGTTTGTGCGGGACAGAGTAGCGTGTAGAGTTTAGTGTTGTAAATGTAGACTTTTGGGACGTAATTATGATCGCCCGCACAAGCGAATAATATAACACCGCCTTACTATTTCATAGTATTTTAAGTCACTGGTTTTTTGGTTACCACATTTTGGAAACCATGGTGTCCTTGGGGCCCGATCAGTCGCCTGTTACGCAAGCGACGCAAGTTCAAATCCCAACGGGGCCTGTACCAATGAGTTTTTCTAAAATCTTATGTGCAGTTATAGCGTTTTACGGTGAAGAAAAACATCGTGAGGAAACCTGCATATGTCTGAGAAGTAAATCAAAGACGAGATGGACTCACCATCTGTCACGTTAGTACTTAATCATATTCGGTGAAATGTGAGTGTTATTACAACACCTTTGCTTACCCTTTCGGGACCCTTCTGGTATGGCGTGAGCATTTTTTTTATTTTAGTTGGAAAACCAGTGGCTTTCGAGAGTGGTTAAAATATGTTAGCTTTAAATAGGTTAGTGTTAAACCAAAGAAAATTGATTCTTTTTGTATCATTCGAACCGCCATTTCACAGCAGCACTTCATCATTACATTGAAATTGCGTACAATGTTGCCAGATTTTTATAATGATTATTTTTTATCAAAAATCTGGTAATGTTCTAAGCATAGCAACACCCTTACTCGTAATTATGTTCAGATATTGATCAATTTATATATGTTTTGTCTCAGTCACGCACAGTAATTTATCTGTATGCGAAAACAAGACAAAAAACAACATCTGTACATCCTTTATAAGTGAAGTGGTTACTTTGTCATCTGTTAGCTTATTTTGCGACGTTGAATTTTGTTTCATTTGTTATTAGGATATTATATCGATGTTTTCATATAATTATTTTGTAATATATCAAGTTTTTATAGTTACTCCATGTCATTGGTTGAGGTTGATTTGGGCTTGTAGTTAACTCATTCCGGATGTAATAATGTATGTACTGAAGCCCCGAGATGTTTCTCAGGTTGTTTTGTAACATTTAGATGATACATATCGATATATAAAATATATATTTTATAATTTTAAATTAGTCTTAATGAATATTTATACCTTACAACCTGGTAAATATACTCTTAAAGGTTACATCTACAAAGTGTCGCTGCCGAATACCAAGGTGGTTATCAAATATTTTTTAGTATTTAATATACCAATGTTATAATATATTTTCGTGTTCGTGAATAAAATTGACAGTTATTGCCTAACACTTCTTATGATACGTTTGAATTTGTTTACCACAGTTGAGTATGATTTTCATTCAATCAGTAGAGTAAACGAATACATTTTAATAGTTAACATAATTTGGCAATTCCAAATTGCGTCCTTTAGACCCTGTGTGATCGCAATATAAACACTTGCCTTACCATGACCTCTTATTGCCATCATAGATCGACATTGAATACGAGACATATTTATATGATATGTATAAATATGTCACTGTCACACAGTGGAACTATCAAAGTAATAAGAGCTTATGATAGGCTGTACATTGTAAGCTCACTGTAAATATTATTTAAATGTTATCCGTTGTCGCCGCTCTCATTGTATATTTAGGCTTACGGAAAGTTGAAATAATATTTATTACGAGGATTGTTTTGTTTCATTTGTCCGCAACTGGATGGCTGTTCGCTTTACATTTACAATTTTCCCCACATTTCCCTTAATCCTATCCATTGTCCAAGATTAAAAATCGTCATTGGATTTCTATTACGTGAGATCGTATTATTCCATTATTCTGTGAGAACAATTGAAAGTAAATATTATTTGAAGGTAGCTTCGTAAAGATAATTTTAGTAATAAAAGCAATGAAAGGTAGTAGTCGTAGGTTTCGTTATATTATAAATGATTACTTACAAAATACCAGGATCGCAGAACCATAAAGAGCAAGCTATATTCTAGCTAAAAGGTTGAGTGTCATTCGACAAACGGAAAATGTATAAAAGTACCAGGGCACCAGAATAATATAGAAGGTTATTCTATCGTATCTTCCCTCTCCTCAATACAACTTACTTCCCATTGGTGTACTATAGTAAACTCTGATTCGACCAAATTAATATTTGAATGTTGTTGAAACAGTTGTCAAGCGTCGCAGTCTTACTAACCAACCAATCAGAGTGAAATTTACAAGTCTTAAAACATTCTTTTTACTAGGGGATTTTAAAAATAAAACAATGTAGCGTCTGTATTATTAACAGATTATTATTACTAGAGATATTTTAATTATTTTTAGTAAAGCAGCCGTATGATGAATCAATTCTAAAAAGTACCAGGGCACCAGAACTCGAAAGGAGCTTTTTCTATAATACCTCCTTCCTTTCCTTTATTTATTTAATGGTGATGAGTTTAAGTAAAACTATTCCGCCAATGTCAAGTGATTGTTGAGAAAAATATCTTGTAAATTGTCAAAATATGTGGAGGAACCCATTGGATTCCTCACTGTCCTATAACCAGGTTGCACCTTAAAACTTGATTAACTCATCAGATAGTTTCCTATAATACCTCTCCCCCACCTCAGTACAACTCTCTCGCCATTTGTGTACGAAAACATACTCTGATTGGTTGACAGGAGTCGCCATCTTGCAATATCAACCAATCGTAGAGTGGAACTAAAATAAGTCATTACGCATTCTTTCAAGCTTTAATAATTTGCATACTTGGAATATTGGAAGCAATGGAGAGTGTGTAAAAATAAAGAATTAGGTGAAACTATAAATAAACTGAAAGGAAAAACGTTAAAAGGATCTGATTCACTATTTTATGAAATAAAACAAAACTTACACATAATGACTAGCTTTATTCTCAGACATAAATACAGTAGTCTCCTTTCTTCGTACATTTACACCTAATGTGCCTCCGAGCCTTCACAACAACTAAAACATTAATTATCTTATTTACTAACTAACTACGCCGCCTCAGGGCTGACCGATGCACTGCATTCCTGTTACTAATGACTAGAATAAACAAAAGATTTCCGAAACACATGAAGAATACGTAAGTTCTTTACTAAAGTAAAGAATATAGTCCTGACGATTTGATAGTACTTACTCTGTTATAAGTCAAAAGAGATTTCTAATAAAAAGTCATCATCTCCCTGGCCTTATCCCATACATTGTTAAGGTCTGCACTTGATTCATTGAATCTGACCTTCGCAACCCCTTTGTCGAGGAAAATCTGGGATCTGGGTTAAACCAGTTGTCAGACTATTTTAGGCTTCTGACTGACATGTACCGATAGCCAAAGATGATAAATTTGCAACCAGGATCGACAGCTTAACGTGCTCTCCGAGGCACAGAGGGTACTCGGGCGGTCACCCATCCAATTACTGGCTAGGGTTAGGGTTGCTTAACTTCGCTGATCGAATGATATGCGCAATGAGCTCCTCTTTGAGAGGAGATTTCTAATTGAAAATATTAATTTGAAACTACTAGAAAACTGGTAGAAATCACAAAATCACACAAGCTATTGGTAATATACACAAAATGATTTCCACTGTCATTTAAACATTATAAATACCACATACAAATTAAGTACGGAACGCCAGTTTGCTAAGGATCGCCCGCTACCAGGAATGCAGTCCATAGGATTCGTTGCACAAGTCTAAACATCTGATAATTAAACAAATTGGTATGGTATACCTATGTTAAGCTGGTATAAAGTATAAGCTCGTGTGACAGACTGATTTACTGTAGCTTAAACAATGTATGAACATTCCAATAGCGTCTAGTGACATCTATTGGACGATTGCTTAAACTTTCATACAGATGTAGTTGGAACGGAATCACACTGCAATCAATGATATTGTAACACTAGATGTGCTACGTTCATAATAATCGACATTAAAAATCTGGTCGCGCGAATGAACAGTACAAACTTAAGCGCGCTATGACATATCTGCCTCTTTAGTTGTATATAATATCGTTGGTTGACACAGATTACAGTTGAATGTATTCCTAAGCCACCGTAATTGGTGCAACAATGAAATATGGAAAAGTTTAAGCTACAGCAGTCAGTCTGTAAGTAATCAAATACAATCAATACGAATACCTTACAATCTATAACATATTTTTATGATTACAAGTAATAATTAAGATCTACAACATTTAATGTGCGAACTTTACTCGAAATGTTGAAGTTAAGCCCGTTTTACAAAAGATGGTATAGTATCAGTACCCTTATCACGGATTTGCTGCCGTTTTCGTAATCTATACTCGCTAGCGGCTCCGCTGAATATTAGTATGAGAAATTGTGCAGCGACTCCCAGCGGTGACGTGAAGAACTAAAATATCTCATACAAATATTTCAAGTGACGCTAGTGAGTATAGGATTACGAAAACGGTGGCAAACCCGTGACAAGTGTACTGTATATTAGCTTATATAACTTTATAAAGGCCCTTCATCACGAGTAAAGTTGCAACGAGACATTTATTAATCATAATTCGCAATGCAAATATCTCACGACAGTTATGTAACATTTAACATGTAAATGACCGCAGTTGCGTACAATTTGAATAAATAATGATGACAATACGACTATGTAGAGACGTCTGTTTGTTACATCTTAAACATTTACAAAATAAACTATTCGTGTAGGCACTGGTTAGCCTTCTCAGAAATAAGTTTCTTCACCCAGCGGGCACAGTACTATTGTCATTGATTGATTATTATATAGGTTTGTAGCTCATTTCATCGCCCATATGTCATTGTAAATCAATAAAGTGAATTTCACTTTATTTATTTGAGATAAAGGTTACATTTCCACCAAAAATAATTGCTGATTTATTTGAAATCCTACAAATGTTATACTCGTTAAAATCTGTATCGATATTTATTAATCTCTCACGCAAACACTACTGAATTGATTTAAATGAAACTCTATAAAAATATAGCTTAAACATCAGAATAACAAAAAGGCTATAATTTATAAAGATATTGTGTGAATTGTCCAAAATAAAATAGGTCAAATCCTGTGAAGAACTTAGTTACCAAGTCCGTAACGATACCGAGGCGATGTAATGTGCTCCATACCACTTAGCTACGATACATAAACGTACGATTTAGTATAGAACGACTATCACTAGTCATACTCCATGATAATCACAACATAGTGTAACAATTTATTTGCTCTGTAACACAACCTGTTTCACCGAACCACTTACCGACCCGAGGTAGGCATTGTAAGGCAACGACACAAAGGCAGTACTTATCTGCGTTTTATTATCCACGTACAAAAATATATATGACTCAAATGATTATATTTTTGCACTAAACAAGTTACCTAATTCATAGACAGTTCCGCGGAAACGTGGCTATCTCACTCTGGCGTATATGAGCATAAACGAGACAACACCATTTCAGTTCTATATACAGGATGTCGGAGAAAAAGGAATAGTTGTCTTCTAGAAATTGTAGGGTTTTATGAACATATCACTATGTTGAAGTCGTAAAATATCTAGCTCCAACGATAACGTAGTTATAGGCTATGGTTGCTAAGGGCCGAAGAGCTATGAATGCCCGACCGCGTTTACGCAAACTTGTTAGATTAAGGAAAATATTTATGGATTCGGAAATTTTATTTGCATTCTAAAATTATACCCTATGACACATTTTAACAGCTGTCCTATTTTCCCCGACATCCTTTATATTGAATGAAGTGTTTGATAAACATTTTGTAGTATGTCTTCATTAACATTACAACAGGCGGCGCCTAAACAGCAAAAACAAGGGAAGGAAAAATTCGACACACGAGGTAGGATCACGAGTAGCTCATTTGACAGAGCAACTGCACGGTTCGCAGAGATCGTGGGTTCGAGTCCAGCCAAGTGTTCGTATTTTTTTAAGTATTGTATGAAACTGTCAAGTGGTTGAAAGTTGTGGACACAGATTAACCCATGAAGCTACTAATGAAAACTTCTCCATATAACTTACATACACTTATGTAGACAAAGTTTTCTTGTTGCAAACATTTTAAAGTAACCGGACCAACTGTTCCTTGGAAAATTCATTCGCACGTCACGCCTAATTGCTTCTCACTCATACAAATACAAATAGAGCGAGAGAGATATATTTGGTATTTCCATCTGCCATCTACGTTAATTTACAACCTTATATTATAATGCACATATATAATTAATCATGTAATAGTAAACATACAAGTATAGACAAACGAGTATTTAACATCAATACACAAGGACACGGTACGGACGGGCCATAGATGCACAATAAACGAGTCAGGACACACTGAACCCCAATATTCGTCCCTTGGAATAAAAGTTGTAGATATATGTGCCCACTGGTCCCCCGGTAGAAGAACAGTCAGATAAATAAAATTGAATTAAATTTTCACTAAATGCATATGAAAGTATAAACGGTACTGACTTCAAAAAACAAATTTTAAAAAAAATTCTCGTCTGTCTGTTTGTTGGACCGATTTAAAAGGAACTTTCACTGGCCGATATTTGATGTTTCAAGGAGTAACTTAGGCTACTTTTATTAAAAAAACAAATTAAGGCTCCGCGAGCAAAATGTGTACGCGGGTGAAACAGCGGGGCCCAGCTAGTTATTAATATGTCTTAAGGTATCCACTCGTTTCCTGGTATAAATGTTACGTTATGATACGGACATCGAGAAACATTGAAGCTAAGAAGAAAGAAAATAAATTTATTCATAACAAAATACATAAAGGAGCGAAAAGGTTTGTCGTAACAATAGATTATAATTGTTACGAATTGGACCCAACTCAGCATAATCTGGGTGTCACGGTGATGACAACCATCACTGATCTTCCGCTAGGACCAAGTAGAGACGTCACAGCACGGTCACACTGGCAATGGCCACAATACAACATAATCTGAATACAATGTGATACAAACAAAGACTTTCAGACTTCTGTCGCTCTAGTACTTTTGAAAAATCAGGGCGCAGTGGGCACAGGGTGCGAATTTCAGGGAACGAGTGGGTCCTGGCCCCACTAAACCATCAGTACATATAAACATTCACATATCATATTGAAACTTACATACATACATAACATAGGGTGTAATATGTTTTTTTAAACGCCTAATATTCAATAAAACATTGAATCAGTTTGTCAGGAAATTTTCATTATAATATTTCTCAAAACTATACTATGTCATATAATTACTATCTTACAAGTCATCATCATCAAGTAGCTATTCGAAACATCATACATTTTGTATCATTCTTTATTACAACCAGTTCTTCTTGCGGTGCCTCTCCACTAATGGAGGTTGGCCGTCAGCTCCGCAAATTTGTCCTTATTTTTTGCAAGCTTAAACAAATCTTCGACGCTGTACGCTACAACCAGTACCCCTATACAAATATTGAGAGTTATGCTAGCGAGTATAGATTACGAAAACGGTGGCAATGTATGACACTGGTATCGCTCACCAAGCAATGTGATGGAATATTTGCTGTATATAATGTACTGTAAATGTGTCATTATATTGCTAGCTAAACGCTTTCCTAGTTCTATGTTTGTTAAATTAGAAATCCAAGCGCTAGTCAATATAATATACCCCAGTATATACTACCTAACGTTCTTTACAAAATTGGATACATTTCGCTCGATAGTAATACTTATAGCAATGTAAGTACTATATTTGAACGTGCTGTCTCTCAAATTATAACCATACTGAATATTTATAATTTACTTACAATCTGAAATACGTGAAAACTTACACGACTTAGGCCTTACTTAAGGTAACAAGTTACTATTTACAAATCCTTCACAAAACCAGTTCTATCCGGTTTAAACCACTTCTAAATAACATGTATATTATATTCAAATTATTATTTAGAAGTGATATTAATGCAAGTTTTCATTTATCATTCTTTAATTATTATAAAGTACAAATGCGTCTATATTACAGCTATGGTGACATTTATACAATATTAAGTATAGAAATAAAATGTAAGCAAATTTGAACCTTCTCGGCCCTTCTCGGCATCGCAAACAAAACAGAGGTAGATTGGACCACATATGCCAAACCAAAATATACTTAATCCTTATATTACTAAGGTCTTAAATAAAACTTACTTTTTCCACGTTAAGTGAGCCGATCTTTGGTACAACTACTAATAAGTTAATGTTAAAAGTCATCTCTCCTAAACATTCATTATATACAAAATAAAACTCTGTTTATCATATATTAGAGGTTATTTTACTCTAACATTATAAGCTTATTTTCAACAACAAATCGTGTATTTGTTTCAAGTATGCAAAAGTATTTGAGATATTCTCAGTATATACACATTTGTTATTTATACAAAACTAGTGACCCGCCTCGGTTTCGCATGGTCAATGTAGATATCCTTTTAAATCACTCGTTATCTATTGCTGAAAACTGGATTAAAATAAGTTGAGTAGTTTTACAGATCGACTCGCAGTTATCTGTCGGCTTCATAATAATGTTAACTACCGTCAAAAGCAATTTAAGTACGGACAAAATGACAGATTTGTTCATTTTTAGTATCCATTTAGGATACAATCTATTTATCTGTCATTTAGACAGATAAATGGATTGCAACCGACCCTAAAGGATCTATGTGAAATCACACAGGGGACGAACAATTTATTTTATACTACGTAAAGATTTCAGGGGAGTGATATTTATGAATAGGCATCTATATAATTAATATTGCATCTTTGGCCTTAACATTTTCGACTAGAAATCGAAAAGTATCATACTTATGATTGACTTTAATTAGGATATTGTATTGGATTTTAAGGTAATCGAAAGTTCTAAATGTGAACCAGGATTTTACGCAGTTTTAAATTCCACAAATGTCACCAATAAAAAACGACCAATAAAAAATTAACTATAATCTAGTTAGTTGCAATCAACATGTATCTTATAAAAAAAAGTCACGCCGCATTCCTAATAGCCTCATTCGGTACAAACTATTTACAATACAAATCATATTGTTACAGATCAAAGAAGTTTTCACAGGAACATATGGAATTTCGCTTTACAAAGAACGGAAGTCAGTCAGTCAAGACTTTGTATATATACAAACATACATTAGATAATACGCCTTCTACATTTTAATTTATAAAATCATTTTTCCATCGCTGGGAACCAGACTGAAACTTGACCGAGGAGGGCGACGGCTGAATTCACGCCATACTTCTCAAAGTCAAAAATAACTTTATTCGATTAGACATTTTACAAAGTACTTTCAAATCGTCAGAATGACATAATTATAGTTTTTATCGACTTTTGTGCATTGGAACTGTGTCTATGGCCTTATATATTTTTTTTACGATTCTTATTTTGTATTCTTTAAATTGTATAATATTTTTTAAAAGAGTAATTACTGAGTTTCTTGCCAGGTTCTTCTCAGTAAAAGCAACCTTCCGAACCTGGCGGTAGCATATATAATTATAATTATGTCATTCTGACGATTTGAAAGTACTTTGTAAAAAGTCTAATCGAATAAAGATACTTTTGACTTTGACTTTATTTTATAGTACACAAAATTGTAAAATTATTTATAATAGAATTACTGAGTTTTAGTTAGCATGTATTCGTACTGACGATTTGAAAGTACTTTGTTAAAAGTCTAATCAAAAACAAGCATGAATTTGATCAAAACATACATAATGCTGCCCAAGTGTTCTGTATTATATGATTATCCTTAAAGGAACGCGGCGTGTTGGTATATAATCAACTTGTAGTACATACAAACCACATACATATTCATAGTTGAGAACATTATAGCTGCAAATCGTTCAACACCAAAGCTTACAAATCCACAATTTATCCTACATTATGTACAAGTGCATAAATACTTAGTTATTAGTTTACAAGTATTTTTACCTTTAAAATGTTTCGTAATATTCGACGCGTCAATGCACAATATTGTATGAGAAATTGTACGTCACTGCAAGGATGTGCCGTAAATAGCTACAATATCTCATCACAAATATAATCTATGACGTGAGTATAGATTTGAAAAACGGTGCAAAGATCCATATCACTTCACTAAACAAACAGACACTATTCTAAACTTCAAATCCATATTGTCCTGTCAGTTGTCAAGTGCATTACTTAATGTAGAAAGCGTTATCATTGTGCAATCCAACTGACATGTGGCGCCATCTTGAGGGCAAATAATTTGATGTCTTTCCACAGCTGAACTGCTGAGCTGATTTTGCTGAAATTCAAAATAGAGGTAGCTTGAGCCTAACGAACATAGAGTATATATTTCATTCAGTGTCGCTCGATAAATTAAATTGACAAATAAACCATAGTATTAAAAACGATTCCATTTTCGACATCTGTATTTTGTCATGTATCGACGTCGACGAATATCATTGCGTATTAGCGTGGTACGAAATGTGTTTATTCGCAGTTTATTTTTATTTGTGCATTGGAATTGTGCCCATGGGCTATAAATAATTCTGTGATTTATTTATCAAAGGAATAATTACTGATATTCCTACCGGAATCTTCTCTGAAAAGCTACCTCCTGAACCTGACGGTATTATTTAAAAGCTTCTATAGCCTGTCGGAGAAAATAGGACAGCTGTTAAAATATGTGAAAGGATATAATTTTAGGAAGCAAACATAATTATTACAATAAAATATCTTCTTTAACTTCCGAGTAATTGACGTTCAAAGTTGACCATATCAAGACCTTATTTCGGTATAAAAATCAGTGGTGTCGTAGAGTTATTCACGTGAAATCTAACTACGTTTTTATTTTTTTTCTCCCACTAATAGTTCCTGAAATAATCCCAATTTTTGTAAACCATTCACTTTCTCCTTAATTAAACAAGTTTATTCAATCGCTTAAGGCCGCGAGCTCTTCGGCCCGTTATCGTTGGCGCTAGATATTTCACATCTTCAACACAGTGATATATTCATAAAACCCTACAACTTCTAGAAGACAACTGTTCCTTTTTCTCCGACATCCTGTATAATCAGGTCAATCTGACTATTGAATATTTTGAGCATTAATGATCGATCGCTTACCTGGTGACTATGTATAAGTAAGGATCATGAGTCGGTATGTATAGTTCACTCGTGAATCTTCTGCCTCTTGTTGTCAATGGGATCGTCGTCGTCTTCGTCGTCGTCCTCCCAGTCCCAGTCCTGTTCCTGTTCGTCGTCCTCCTCCACGTCGCGAGGGATCTCCTCTGGAGACTCATCCTCGTCCTCCTGAAAATTTTCAATACTACGTATAGTTCAACTTCATAACTAGATAGTTAAAATTGATAAAAAAAGATAGGGAATTGTGTTACTGTGGTGAGTAACGTTGTCTTTTTGGGACAATGATTACATTCTTTAATCACATTCATGGGTTACAGTTGAACTCCAGAATTCAAGAGCTGGCAAAATTAGCAGCAAAAAAAAAATTCTATGTTATATTTATATAGAGTATATAATAGTGTTATGTATAGGTACCTTGAGGTGCATGACGGATATCTGCGGTGCGTTCAGGTGTTCGGCGACACTGCGCTCGATGAGGAACGACACGTACTCGTCGTACAGCAGCCGGATCAGGTGGAACGAACCGAACGACGCCGCCGACCTGTACACACACATACACACATTATGCACACCACTCTGTGTGTTGTAAACGTAAATAATTTGGGTACTGTAACAGCTTTTCAAAGGGTTGAATTGGCTGCCGCCTCGATTGTCTGTAAGCCGTGTTCCTGGTGCAGTGATCGGTGCTATCCTCGCGGATGACGGGCCGGGGAGCACTGGCCGCCGTACCTGAGCGTCAGCTCGCGGATGACGAGCGAGGAGTAGAAGGACCAGTCGAGCAGCAGGCGGCGCGCGCGCGCGGTGTAGTCGGGGCGCGCCACGTGCGGCGCGAGGGCGCTGCGCACGCACTTGGCGAGCCACGCCGCCCACTGCTCCAGCGACGAGCCGCGCCCCAGCGTCGCCTGACACACACACACACACACCGCATCAGCCCTTTTACGGACGCCTCCACCACTACACGCAACTCATTGCTTGTGGGACGCTTTGTTATTGTACTCAATGATAATCTAGGCTGAACATCACGCCGTAGGTACTTGATACCTAGCTGAGTATCTTGCCGGCTCTTCTGAGGAGGCTAGTTTCCGAACCGGTGTAATTCATCAACATTCATAGATACCTCAACGGAGCCCAAACTGATTTTTTTTTAATTTTCAAAAAATATTAATGTAAATCTACAACTGCAAATCAACAATCACACGGCTCACAAGCTTATTTTATAGTTGATGAGTCCATACAATTTCAGGTCGATCCCTATAACTAGGTGTTTATGAGCACGCTTCAAGCAAAAGTGAAAATAATTACTTATGAGAAATTAATGTCAACGGTTAGATATCTTTAGTATCATGAGTGATAATGTGAGAAAGGGAAAGGATGTGTGTAGTGTTAGTAAGTAATGAAGTGGATGTTTACCTTGAAGCTTACCTTGAAGTCGGCCTCGAGCCGGTGCGCGGTGGCGGCAGCGCCGCAGGAACAGGCCCACGCGGCTTGCTCGCGAACCACGCGGAAATCCACACGATTCAGATCCGTCACCATCTGCACACCAAAAGTTGGTTTAAGAATAAAGAAATGTTAACACAGATATCGTAAGTTGAAACATTTGAAGAAAAAAGAGGTCTTTACTAATGAGTTTCTTAAATTACGTGTAGAAATTTTGATGTTTGTTTTATGATCTTAGCATGTGTGTGTATGCAATAATAGGGCGTCGCACCTGGTGTATCTGGAGGTGGTTGGTGAGCACGGCGCGCGCGGCCTGCGCCAGGTGGTTGAGCGACGTGTAGCGGCGCAGCGCCCCGGCCAGCGCGCCGGCCGCCGCGGCCTGCGCGCGCCCCGCCGCCGCCGGCGCCCCGCCGCTGCCGCTCGCCAGCGCGCCCTCCAGGCTCTTGGCGAAGTTGCGAATGGACTGCACACAGTAAGTACCACCATCGTCATCCTCCTGCCCTTATCCCGTCTTATTTGGGGATAATAATAATGCACACAGTTACAGTATGGTAAAGGATCTAGGTCGGAGTAAAGAGGTAATCGAGAGCGGTAGTGAGGCCGGGGTAGTGTTACCTGCGTCAGGTGCGGCGGGATGGGCCTGAGCACGTCGGGCAGCAGCAGGTCGACGGCGCGCTGGTAGAGCTGCAGGTCGGCGGCGCGCAGCCAGCGCGCCACGTCCCGGCGCGCGCACAGACGGGCGAGGCCGCGGCGACACAGGCCGGCGGGCGCGCGCCGCCAGAACGAGCGCCGCCCGCGCTCCACGCCCGCCGTGTCCAGCGCCGCCACCGCCTCCAGGAACTGCGCCCCGTGCTCGCTAACAACGTTACGTCTGGCTGAGTTATCAATCTCGGGGACGAACTAGTCGAGGACTATAATACAAGTCAAAGTAAAAAGAATTAGTCTCGGGGGATCACACATTCCACCTCAAACCCAAAACAATAAATACAATAAAATAACAATTAAGATCAATAATAAATCCGCCAATAAAGAACCTGCATTGTTTACGCAATTTCCGAACCAAATTAACGAAATATATCTCTGACTTTCAAAAAACTCACGAGGCTTTAAAGCTTAATACCAGTGCTATTTAAGGACACATTATTATTCGCTATTTTTTCATTATTTAGTTTTTCTCTTTTTATTGGTTTACTAATCATGAAGTCTAGTGTATTGTAAAATAGTCTAGTAGAATGATGATTATATACTTACAATTTGTATTTTTCTGTGAAGTATTTGTTTTTTTTTTGTTTGTTTATCTTAGTTGTATTAGTTCTTGTTTATGTTATCACATTGTATTCAGATTATGTTGTATTGTGGCCACTGCCAGTGTGACCGTGCTGTGACGTCTCTACTTGGTCCTAGCGGAAGATCAGTGATGGTTGTCATCACCGTGACACCCAGATTATGCTGAGTTGGGTCCAATTCATAACAATTATATTGTTACAACAAACCTTTTCGCTCCTTTATGTATTTTGTTATGAATAAAATTATTTTCTTTTCTTTTCTATTAATTTTTCGTCGAAACACAAACCCGTTGAACAAAGAAAATAATATCAAAAAATAGAACCTCCTTATTTTTTGAGATCGTTAAAAAGTTTTTCCGTTATTGTGTAAACGACAAAAACGCAGGTCATTTCAATATATATAAAGTTAAGTAATCTGTATCAATATGAGGGTAGTTTATAAAGTGCGCATGTTTACCGATGGTGAGCGCGGAGGGCCTCGGGCGCGTCGGCGGGCAGGTCGGGCGGCAGGTCGGGCAGCGCCAGCGGCGGCGGGTCGGGCGCCACCACGGCGCCCAGGTACTGGCGGTGACCCACCCCCGGCCCGGAGACACTGTCGCATTCGCGCTCCCGAGACATTGCACGCTCCTCCTAACGTCGCACAAATGTTACATAATGTTAAAGAGAGACATTTTTGAGAACCTTGCCGAGTTCTCCTCAGTAAAACATCAATTAAAAATATTTTTGAACCCTGTAAGTATTTTAATCATGTGATTGTGACGACTTGATATTAAGTTAAAGGATAATCAATTAGATATTTAACAGCAAAATATTAAAAGCTATTTAAAAAAAAAATATGAAGGTACTGCCAAAGTAAATTTCGTCGAAAAATCCATAATAGAAGCTACTATAAACATTGTATGTAATTCAAATTCTTCTTTCTTCTGTAATGGCACTTCGATACTAATATCGCTATTTGCGAGGCACGTAAAAATTAAAAAAAAACACCTAATTCTATGTATGTATGTATAATATGCTGCGCTGAGCCTATAGAAATAAATGACGGAGAAAAATAAATAGGAAATACACGGCGACGACCACAAAAGCGTGGCTAAGATAATGATGATGGCAATGTTACGAGGTATAGTTACATTTTGTTTCTACATATCGCACCCTCAGAACTATAGGGGCACAATTGGATGCAGATAAGCAATAATGTGTCAACCCGCATAAACTTGGTTTTGAGAAAATGGCGTCTTAAGATGATTGTATACGTGATTTAAGATTTGTTTTATGACATAAATCCATTTTTTACGTACTTTTATGTTTCAGATGACTTGAAACACTTTTTTAGAATGTTAAATACGTGATGCATTATCAAAATATATCAAAACCTTTGAATTTGACTTTTTGTGGCTTGACACATTATTGCTTATCAGCATCCAATTCAAGAATATAATATTTTTTGAAAACTTAAGTATAGATCGACAAGTTTGAATTTATAACTTAGGCAATTATTTTTTCAATTCTGAATACAATGAATTTTATAATATTAAAGTATATTGTCGATAAGTGTTAAGAAAAATATATTTTTTTTAAAACATGTACAGACACAGTTTGAGATCTGAAAATAATTAATATTTTTTGCAGATTTTTGACTTGATCCCCTATCGTTCTGAGGTATATGTATTATCCCTGCACTATTTACACGTTTCATGACCACAACCATAGGCAGCAAAAACTCGATTAAAATGTTAATTAGGTATAATGTGACGCACCTGTGAGTCAGCGGCGTCACTCTTATCGTCCAGCGAGTCTTGAGTATCGATATGAGCCGCGTTGTTATCGGCGGAGGGCTTAGCTCGAATGCCGTAGTAGTGGTACTTGGAGTTCCCTCTAGTCCCGAGTCGACGGGTGCGAAGTCCCAGGAACACGGACCGAATGAGCTTGCCGAACGAAGCCGCGTTCACCGGCTCAAGGCGGTGGGACGTGCAGTGACGTAAGTAATGGGCGTATAGAGTCGAACGGGGGAGGGACACGCCTGTGGAAATAAAAATAGCTCTATTGTTCTTTCCGGGAAGTTTTTCTCCCGAAGGACACGTGTCTCAACGGGTCGGATGTGACATTTACCTAAACGTAATACGAGTATATTTTTCAATGATGGTGTTTATACAAACTGCATTTGCTATCTATATACATCTATACAGATAAATCAAATTGAAGTGTCTGTTTGTAATTCCAAAAACATCTTTTCACCCAATGCATACGAAATTATATACGATACTGGCGTAGAAAAACCATCTCAACCAACCATCTGTTTGTTTGACCGATTTTAGCGGGACTTTCACTGGCGGATAAGTAACATAACAAGGAGTAGCTTAGGCTTTACAGCTAGTACATACATACATATGCTCACGCCTGTATTCCCCGAAGGGGAACACCCACTTTTCACCGAAGATGATTAAGTGCCAACGTGACAGATGGTGAGTCCATCGCCGTCTCAGGCACTATACATACGTCTTTGAATTCCTTCTCAGAAATATGCAGGTTTCCTCACGATGTTTTCCTTCACCGTAAAGCGCGTGGTGTGAAATCACTGTACATAAGTTTTTAGAAAAACTCATTGGTACAGGCCCCGCTGGGATTCGAACTTGCGTCTGCTCTAACCCCGAGGCCACCACGGCTCCTAGGGCGCACGGGCGCAGCTAGTATCAATTATAATACGCATGCGATAGCGATCAAATAGTATGCTAATTTTAACGTTAACGATTTCGACAAGATGCGTATTGGAGTGCCTGGAAATTGAGGTCATCTTTGGAATTCAACCACAGCTCCGAGAAAATAGTATCAACATACACACAAACCTTCGATGTAAAAATGTGAACACCTATACTTGGGGTATGTCACGGCTAATGATGGCAAATGAAGAGTTCCATAATGGAACCGCTGTAGATAACTGAGAGAATAATTCCTTTGAATCAATTAAATACAATTACGTTTAGTTTGCTTGGCGACCGTGCACTCGGAACGGAGGGTGGAGTCGGACTGCGGACCGTCCGAGCTAATTGAGGGTACTTTTTATTAGGAATTGTATATAGGGGTGTGAACACAAAACAGTGAAATGAAGCCTTAGTACAAAGCAGGTACGATCAAAAAGCGGAATCGTATTTTTTTTCTCGATAAACAAACATCAAAGCTCCAATGGAAAACAAGAGCCGTGGTGGAGTTTGAACAGTCGCCTGCTACGCAAGCGACGCAAGTTCGAATCCCAGTGGGACCAATGAGTTTTTCTAAAGATAAAGAAAAGACACATGTGTAGTGCCTGAGACGGCGATAGACACACCCTCCGTCTCGTTGGCACTTGATTATATTCGGTGAAATGTGGGTGTTGTTGTTACACACCTCTGCTTACTCCTTCAAGGATCCTTCTGGGATGGCGTGAGCATATTTATTTGAATCAAGCGTACAGTCCGCGTGATATTAAGCGGCTGTTGCGCCTGTGAATGCTTGCAACACCAAGCATTACCTTATCTTACATATATACATATAGACTAAAAAATTTGGAGCACTCGTAACCGAAGAAAGTGTATGAAGAGATGCATGAATGTGGATGAAGCGAAAGAAGTATGTAAGGATCGTAGCATGTGGCAAACAGTGGTATCTGCCTACCCCCATGGGATACAGGCGTGAGCATACGTATGTATGTACTAAAAAAAATTATAATATTTTTTTCTGTCTGTCTGTTTGTTCCGGCTAATCCCCGAAACGGTTGGACCGATTTTAACGGGACTTTCTCTGGCGAATAGCTAATGTTATAAGGAGTAACATAGGTTACTATTAATTAAAAAATGTTAGGATTCAGCGTGCCAGGCGGGTGAAACCGCGGCGCACAGCTAGTGTAAATGAAATGTGATGTTAGAAGGCACGTACCCTCGGCGGTCTCGTAGTTGTCGAGCAGCCACTGCACCGTGGCGGGCGGCATGCGCGGCGCCTGCGGAGTGGCCGGCGACGACGCCGTCTCTGCCTCGTCCCCCGCCACCTACACCACAATACATACTCTATTGCTTGTACTGACGCGGCACCTCTACCTTTACAGGGTCTACACTTGGCTAGGATGGCTTTAAAGCCAACATTTTTGGCACAGACCTCCGGTTGCTACACATTTTAAAATATATAAAAATTCCTTAATATTTCTTATTTGTTTTTTGCCGCTTATTTTATTTATGTTTGGGGCAGTTTATTAGAATTTAATTTTATCAACAAAAATAGGCATTAGAAATGTTCCAGGTATCTTCAGAGAAGCATCGAACGTTTAGTAACCTCCAACAACTACACTTTCACACAAAAACAAATAACACGTATAAAGGAATTTATATTTATTATTTTTTATGTACCACCGAATCGATGCTCATTCACAAAAAAATCACGACTCGGTACATATAAAAGTCACGACTGGCTTAAATCAACGTACAACCTCAACTGCTGGTGCTAAAGACAAAGTCCACGAGCTTCTCACTTCAAATGTAAACATCTAAGGAAACATGGATATCTCTGAGAAGAAATTCAACGACGCATATATAATGTCCGAGACAACGATGGACGCACCATGTATCATATACGGCAAAAAGCAAGTGTTGCAAACTTGCTCCGAAAGGATGGGTCAACTTCTTCATGCCCCCTTCTAGGGAAGCGTGAGTTTAGTTATTGGTTGATGACAAGTCAAGGCCAATATGCTGGCATACTTATGAGTCTTAGTACTAACCAGTCTAAATCTTACGACAAAACGTCGATATCGCATTTTTTACGAAATTATTATTGCCGAATTAAATACTACACCCACCTTCCCTCCTAAGAAATAACAATTATACAATTACATGCTTATTGTTGTCAATTTTCTTTTGAAGGAACTTCAAAGATCTCGCATTTTTTTTTATATTCAATTCAAAGGAAAAGTTAAGAGCGAAATTAAATTTTACAGGCTTCTGTGGGGCTGTTACAATTGCAGATTTATATAATAGAGAACAAAAAACGGTGTAGGTAAAAATGGTGACGGAAAATTTTTCGTTTGTGTAGAAATACGGTGTGGAGAAAGCGGGCCTAGGACATAATTTAAATGGAAAATTTCCAATGGAAGTATATCATACAAATAGTAATATTTAAGTGTGGAGGAGCTCGTGGCACAGTTACTTTTGCCGCATATCATTCGATCAGCCAGTAATTAGATGAGTGACCGCCCGAGTTCTCGTGCCTCGGAAAGCACGTTCAGCCGTCGGTCCCAGTTGCCAATTCATCATCTTTGACAATCGTTACAGGTCAGTCGGAGGCCTAAATAGTCTTTACAACTGGTTTAACCCAAATTACAGATTTTCCTCGTAAAAGGGGTTGCGAAGGTCAGATGGCAATCGCTTCGTATAAAAATCAGGTGATCAGCCACATCGGGTTGAATCAAGTGCCGACCCCGACAATGTATGGGATAAGGCCAGGGAGATGATGATGATACTCATCAATATTACAATATTTAAGTGTACTTTGATTAAACATAATGGTGTAGCCCACAGACTGGCAAATATATTCTAAAGTTGGATAAGAAAACAAAGGTGCGTCACAATCTCTTCTAGGTGTTTCTTCTCAATTCTCATTGGATCGTTAGTAATAGTTACAGAAGGGATTGTTTATCTTGTAATGGGTGCAAACTTACCAATGCTTTAGCAAAAACGGAGCAAATGATCGAAGTAGTTTTTTAGTAGGCTAGTCGCACACACTCATTAATATTGTCAATGCAGTATTGGCAAAATAGTTTGTCAATATAAGCATACACACAATATTACTGATAAGAAGCTGTTGCCTGCGACTCCGTTTGCGTAGAGTTTGAATTATATTTATATTTTGGACAATTCACAATGTGTTATTTTGATGCTATATTATTATAAATCTTCATCAAGAGTCACAAACATAAGTTCATATAAAAATAAGTAGGATTTACATATTGACAATGCTATAGTGTGTGTTCTGCTAGCCGCAGAAGCTGGAGGGTGACAAACTTTTTTCGACCAAAAATTTAACCATATCTTTGCGACTAATTATAGATCTTCTTGCCGGATTCTTGCCAATAAAAAGTATTCTTCTGAACCTGGCAATAGCATGAATATGAGTGTATAATGTGGTAGTGTTTGTGCCAAGTAGGGGGTACTGACCACGACGCCGTAGGTGGTGTAGTCGGCGGACTCGGCGCCGCCCCACGAGTCGGGCGCCGCTCCGTCGGGCGCCGCGTCGCCCACTGTGGCCACGCCGTACAGCGGGTACGACCGCAGACTCTCCCTATACACACAATTAACACTACTAATCGCTAATCACACGGTTACGGTTATACAACACTATAATATATTACAATCAATTAATAAAAATAAAAAAGAATTGCTGTATAAAGCGTTGTATTATTTTATACTCTTTTATAACCATAAGCATGGACTTCCGCAAAGTAACGCTGATTCTATTCAATATCAATAAACTCATTTGTTTGTTAAACGTACATATAATAAATAAGAGCAGTGGTGGCCGTCGGGTTTCAGTAGTCGCTTGCTATGCAACCAATGAGTTTTTCTTAAATAAATTTTAAGAAAAACTCATTGGGTATACTGATTTCACACCACAAACTTTACGGTGAAAAAAATACATCGAGAAGAAATCTTCATATGTCTGAGATGCAATTTAAAGACTAGAATATAGTTGTTATCACAACAACTCTGTCTATCACTTCGTGGAATACAGGCGTAAGCATGTGTATGAATGTTAAACATAGATATAGAAGCTACATAATTGGGTGTCATTATTTTTTGGAATCGCCTGTTCGAACTCCCATCTAAGGACTGTAGTCATGTAACCAAATAATGCTAGCTTTGAGTAGTGTTGTGCTCTTGGGGTGACTAAGGTCACCATTTCTCCATGGAAATTAGGAGGAGTGGAATGACTGCACCAACACGCAGTCATTATTTTGGCATGACGACTATTTTTAAGATAAACCAACGCACGGGGACAATATTTGAGTTGCAAGAGTTTTAGGCTGCATCTAAGCTCTTTATCACTTAAGGATAACTTCTTCACTTGTATTAGAAGGAAAGAGAGGAAGAGGCAGACCCAGGATAACATACATGAGATAAGTTAAGGAAAAGGTGTCTGTCATGACGTATAGGGAGGTCAAAGAGATGGCACTGGACGGAGACGAATGGAAGAAATTGCATCGGTTACGCCGACAATAGTCAGAGAACAACTTATAATGATGATCACTCAAGGTGGCAAGAATAAGGTCTTCATGACGACTTAAAGGTATTAATTGAATCTATGGACGCTTTCAAACCTGGGACACTCATTAGCTACCACAAAAAAGTATTCCTATTTTCAAGGTTAATAATAAGCCTATGACACTCGCAAAACATGGCTTTCTAATGGTAGAAGAATTTTCAAAATCGATTCAGTTAATCCAGAGTATCTCGAAACTTCACAAACTTTAACTCTTTATAATTTATTATAATACTAGCTGTTCCCGGCAAACGTTGTATTGCCATATATTTTTTTGGGGTGGACTACCCCTAACATTTAGGGGGATGAAAAATAGATATTGGCCGATTCTCATAGATACCGGACAAGCACAAAAAATTTCATCCAAATCGGTCAAGCCGTTTCGGAGGAGTATGGCAACGAAAACTGTGACACGAGAATTTTATATATTAGATAAAAGCTATGTCTATTAATGTTGATGGTTACTAGGGGAGAGGAAGATCTAAAGAAGAAACGATGGATGGATTGTGTGAAAGATTATATGGCAGGGAATACCGATATGACGGCTGATAGATCGGAATGGAAGAGAACACATTGCGCCGACAACAAATATAACATGGGATAAAGGCAGGAAGGTGATGATGATAGAAGTAAAGATAATACTTACATCTGCTGCCCCTGGGTGTATATCTCCTGAGGCTCGGTTACATACTGCACGTGGTAATTAACGCCGTTACTGCCCTCACCTAGAAATAAACAAGCATTGGCTCAATACAATATATTAATAAAATCTGGAGGAAACATAGGAGGGAAACCAACCGAGGTATACAACCTTATCATATAATAGTGGCCTTACCTGACCTTTTATTGCCATGATAGACATTTAATCACATTTACAACGATTGCAAGACTCATAAACTCAAAAGTCAATCTCAAAATATTATTGTTTGATTAGATTTTTAACAAAGCTCTTTCAAATCTTCAGAAAGAAATTATTATTCAATTACAGTAAAAGCCCATCCAATCTCATTAAATACTATTTTTAAAAACATTATACAAATTTGACAAATACAAAATAAATCACATAAAAATACACCAGTTAGTATAGACATAGTCATTTTATAACTGTATCAGTCTGTCTCTGTCACACAGCCGTGCTATTATGGCAATAAGAGCTTATAGTAAGGAGCTTATTACAGCTACATGGAAAAGTCAATGACAAAGGAAAATATTAGATTTAAGAACAGTTATAATTATTAATTACTATTCGTGCAATTGACGCTTGCCTTTAGTAATTTTGAAGTCAAGATTGTTATTAGATACCAATATGTTAATTGTTCGGTGATATTAGTGTCGAAAAATTAACTGCATAGCATAATGCAAAGTCGCTTTTCGCATGATTATTTTACACAATAGATAGAGGTACGGTTTATGATAGAATATAAAGACACGTATTCTTTCAGCAAGTAATTAAATGTATTAAACCGGAAATAACCAACAAAAGCAAGATAGCGAAAAAAAAATTTTTTTTTAAACAAATACCTATTTAAGACTTCACAGAATTATAATAAAAAAAATTGCAATTTAATTAAAGCATTATAATAATTTACATAACGCGCATAATTGAATACAAAGGTATCGTGTTTGGGAATCAATACACTCAAAGGCTATCTGGCTAGTACTGATCGTATAGGCGTCAGTTGTTTGCACAAACATTTGAAGGTGGGACTTACAGGGGTAGAATGAGCGGTATTTAGGCACCTCCATACCGACGGAGATCTCCCAGGCAACTCATCTCGGACCAACCACTTCCCAGAAAATACAGATACATCCGTCTCTGTCGGCGTTAGGGTAAGTAGCTCTCGCTCGCACCCACCCTGCCTAATATTATGATTGGAACATGGATGTAATAACGCGAGCCCTCTGTTATGTATGTGCAGTACATAATTAGTAGCGCTGATTCTGTGCACGGATTATAGGCAATTAGCTTTGCAATTTATTGAAGAGCTTGGATTATATGCGGAGATGTAATGCGCTTTTTGAAATTGTTTTGACGTTTATCGATGTACGAAGTATTCGATCAGCCGTCGGTCCTAGTTGCCAATTTATCATCTTTGGCAATCGTTACAGGTCGGTCGGAGGCCTAAAATAGTCTGACAGCTGGTTTAACCCAGATCACAGATTTTCCTCGTTAAAGGGGTTGCGAAGGTCAGATGGCAGTCGCTTCGTATAAAAATCAGGTGATCAGCCACATCGGGTTGAATCAAGTGCCGACCCCAACAATGTATGGGGAGATAAGGCCAGGGCGATGATGACGTTTATCGATGTACGAAACATAACCGTATCTAACATGTCATATTTTGGATCTAATGTTACCATAAAACTACCTTACTTCTTATTGTTGAACAGACCAGACCTTGTACTTTGGAAACTAGACAAATATTTTATTACAGTGTCAATGGGCTTATATATATATTTTATAATTTATATTGTATTACTCAAAACAGTAATTTTTTTTTAAAGAGTAATTACTGAGTTTCTCGCCAGGTTCTTCTCAGTAAAAGCCACCTTCCGAACCTGGCGTTAGCATGTATAATAGATGGGTAATTGACTTATCTCTATATTTTGCACAAAATCTTTATAAATTATAGTATATGTGTTATTCTGATGTATAAGCTATATTACCATAAAGTTTCATTAAAATCCATTCAGTAGTTTTTGCTTGAAAGAGTAACAAACTTGCCATTATCACAAACTTTCATGTTTATAATATTAGAAGGAAGTAGGATTAATATGCGGGTAAAACCACGAGCCACAGCTAGTCTATATCTATACAGATAAATAGAATTGAAGTGTCTGTTTGTAATTCCAAAATAAAAGTTTTTCACTAATTGTAAATTTTGGTACTGGTATAAAAAAATAATATTCAAAATTTTTCTATGTCTGTCTGTCAGTCTGTCCATCTGTCTGTTTGTTCCGGGTAATCTCTGAAACGGCTGGACCGATTTTAACGGGAGTTTCACTGGTAGATAGTTAATGTTACAGGAAGTAATTTAGGCAACTTTTATTTAAAAAGCATTTAAGGTTCCGCGGGAATGCAATTCAATCTACGCGAGTGAAACCTCGGGGAACAACTAGTTAACAATATTTTTTTATTTATATTTTTTAAAATATATTGCTATATATTTTTTTTGGGGTTGTCACCCTTATCATTTAGGGGTATGAAAAATAGATGTTGGCCGATTCTCAGACCTACCCAATCTGCACACAAAATTTCATACAAATCGGTCCAGCCGTTTCGGAGGAGTACGGTAACATATTTTTGTTGTTTGTTGGTTGTATATATTAGCAGATAATGCCGCATCCACGTACAATGCGGCGCGGCGCGGGCGCGTGGCACGCGCTCCATCAAAGGTAGCCATCACAGGTGGATATAATTTCACAATAGGGACGCGCCTGCCCCTTTTAATGAATAATGCACCTATTGACAACTGCTCAGGTGAATAATCCCAACGGACGACCAATTACTTGCTTTTATTACATTTCTCCACTCCACACGGGCAATTTTAAACTATATTCGTTTAAACTAAGGTTTGATTTCGCCCGTGGGACAAGATAGTGCACTTTTAATAATGGCATCATCTGACAGGTGCGAGATAATCAGATTGTTAGCGTGCACGCATATGAATATGAATGCTGTGCAACGTCGCAATAACGCTCATATTTAATTGAACCTATGTGGTATTATAAGGGGTGTACTTTTGTAGGTATCTTTATAGTAGTGGATTATTTGATTCTTTGTTGACAGTGCTTGAAAGGTTTCCAAACAGTTAAGATCGTTTTGTCCACGTTAGTTCAAAGTGGCGTTTGTGATATAAGATGTTTGATGTGAGTATTATTCGGGCTTTTATTCGATAAACGCATGTTAGTGGTTAGTTTCCAGCTCAATGGTTATCTAATAAGAAATATATTATTCATATTTTCCAACGGGTACTTGTATTTAAACTTTAGTTATGTTGATCTGTACATAAAGCATATTTATTACAGCGTAGTATATGAATCAATATCTACACTAATATATAAATACGAAAGTGTCTTTATCCGTTTATGTGTCACTAAAGCAATTCAGGCGAAATTTAGACCTGACTCCAAAGACTTAAAAAATCATTACAAGGGCGTAGTCGCGAGCTAAGCCTGTTCTTAGTAAAAATCTAAGTTTTAACATTGCCATTTAAAATTAAAATTAGGATATCATTAAATGTGTTATTACCATCACTCAAAGGAACATAGAAAAAAGCAAAAATGGAAGAACAAAAAAACTAAAAAAAAAACTTGCTTTCTGGATCGCTCAGTTCCTCCTCAACTTTGACAGACTCCGCGACACCGTCCCATGCGCCTTGCACTGTGCACGTCACACAACATTGACACATCAATACACATCACACTAATATACTGTGCACTACTACATATACATACTATGAAAAAAATCTTAAATTTTTAAGGTCGATTTTCTTTCCCCATGTATCATATTACTAGCTTGCGCCCGCGCAACTATACTACTACATTATATATATATTCTATATAAATAATAAAATATATGGCGATACTGTCTAATACATTTTAAATTATAATTTAATTTCTTTGCTTTCTGTGCTTTCTCTAAATAAAATCAACAGACAAACATAATAATATTACACATACATATACAGTGCATCAACTCACATGCTTGATACTTAAAACAAAACATACAATGCTTACATTAAAACTACCAATTATCACATGAATTTTTGGTGCATTAACTAGCAAATATGGTGTAATAAAGCCTATATTTATTGCAAAAACAATTAAAATAAATCTATATGGTATCGTGACTGCTGCCATTTAACAATAAAGGTAATATTACATGTGCCTGCAAAATATCAGAGACCTCTCTACCAACATGAAGCTATGACCTGTCATGTCAATATGTTATAAAATGTATATGATGCCAGCTGAGTTTCTCGCCGGTTCTTCTCAGAAGGATAGTTTCCGAACCGGTGGTCAATCCATCGACGTTCATAAGTGCCTTACCAGGGCATAAACTGAATAAATCATTTTCATTATCATGATAAGTCATACCTATGTTAGTTTGGATAAATCATCAAATCATCAGAGGTGGCATCAATACCAAGAGGTTATGACATGATTACCTTCAAGGAATCATAACAGGCCATAACTTCATGCAGGTGAGCCACTGAGACCTTCAAATCCAGGCATGCTTAGTATCACCAATCCTACGATTAACTTGCGGTATAAATAGTGGTATTCATAAACATAGAAGGAAATTCTGCCTGCGCCAGCGCACACGTCTTCCTCAACAATAGATTTTTTGCGACCAATCTCATGAAACCTAAACTAAAAATTGCAGCTTGATAAAAGTACGTAGATCTACAAATTTTTCATAATCTGAGTTGGCAGCACTGGCTCCGACTGATCCTGGCTTCCAGGCCTAATTTGTAATACAACTATTTAAAAAAAATTATATGATTGTAGTAAAAAAAATCAATAAAGCAATCAAATTTAGTTGAATCTTACTTGCTACAGCAATGTATGTGTGCTGACCCTCGCCACTCGGGCTGGACTGTCCCGAACTGTCGCCGTTCACCTCCACCACAGTGCTCGTCACCTGAGGATTGAGTTGAATACTGGCTCTATTTACTAATTCCACCAACTAGGGCTGACACCCCATCGCCCATACATTGAAGCCTTTTAAATTTGTAACACGTGATAGTTTATTAATTCTTCTTAACATACACATATGAGCTAAATATGCCATTCACGACACTAAGGGGTTCTCATAATGCCAACTGCCAAAACGTCTTAACAGTCGCAGCCTTTAGATGATCATCGTCTTATACAGGATATAATACAATGGTCCAATCACACTTACACACCCTGAAGTGTAGTGAATCCAGAACTCATATAAAATACAAAAAAGATAGGGAATATCTACTGACACACTTCCAATATTCAATTATTAATAAAAAAAAATGATCTAAAATGTGTTTAAGCAAACCCGTTCATACGTATGACGAAAATGGCAGTCATTGACCTCCGCAACCATGAAGGGATAGGCCCTAAAACCTAGACTAGTTGCTTTCCTAAGTTTCCACTCAAAACAAAGACAGCAGCGCGTGAGTGACACCTTTGATGTTGCCAAGTTCTCAGGTGTAGTGGTCTGTTGCCAAAACGTATCTAAAGAAAGCTAGGTTTCCGAACATTTATCGACGTCCATAAGTTCCATATCAGTAGGCCTAGACAAAGTAAAATTATTCTCGCGCTTGCGCTAATAGAAAAGATACGAAATGTATGGGAATGACATAAATCTCGTGACTCACGCTCTACGAATAGAAATTTGGTAGTCCTTTGATATTCCATTCGTTATACGAATCTTTTATGCATCTATGCAATACCATTTCGTAGATAGCATGCATCATTGACAGTTGATAGCGAAATCTATTCTATGCGTTTGATCGCGTCGATCGGCCCATGGGTCGCTAGTGATGAATCGCGATCAATTTGAGACAGATTCGTTCGAAACGTATGCTCCCTCGTCTAGGCCTGCTGGGCATTCTATTCTACTCTTGCCATCTTTGTAGTAAAAGAGAAAGAAAGAAAGATAATACATGTTTTCATAACAACACACAGAAATGAGCGAAGAAGTTGATCTTAACAGTAGATAATATTGTTGTTACAATTCCGGCTCTGCTCAGAGTAACCTGGCTGTCAGGTCACTGTCAACCATCAGTGATCTTCCGCTTCAGGACCAAGTAGTGACGTCACAGTATTCAGTAGGCAAAGAAAAGTATCTTACTTGCTGCATAGCGTGCTGCAGGTGCATGGAGTCAGGTATCTCGGGTATGACGATGAGATCCCGCACGGCGCTGGGCGACGCGCCGCCCGCGCCCGTACTCTGCACAACATTCACCTAATTCAATCATCACACCAATTACTACAATATAATAGAAGAATGAACAGCAGGGACCTCTATACCATTAAGCTTTTCTTAACATCCTTGGTGCCAGAGCCATATCATCTGTGTTCGAAAAAGTTCTTACTCCGATGCCAGTTAAAACACATTAATGTCAATGGAATTGGTAGTCCTATGTCAGTGACTCATTCGTATCTACGATCATTTCGGCCTGCATAGTGTAAGGTCGTAGCCGTGCGGTTAAATATCCAAACAGCCCAATTATACCACCTTTAAGAAGTGTTGTGTTCTTGTGGTGAGTAAGGTTCCCAGTGTTCCATGGAGGCGAGTAGTAAGAGTAGATTGGTGTTTCAAGCATTCATAAGCTGCATTAGCCGCTTACCATCAGGCTGATCAGACGCTTTTTTATCGCGATAGTACCATAAAAAAAACTGGTGACTTACACCACACATTGTGTTATTGCCTGTACTACTGGTAATTATTATATACGGGATTATGTCTATATGGTATCTTATCATAGTGTAACCGATAAGGATTCCCCTATAACTGATACAGAAGCTAAGGGGTAATTTAAAGTAAATATTATCGATCATAATAACACAACAGCTAAAAAATCGCTGGCTATTGCAAAAAATCAAAGAAGAAAAAAAATTTGGATTTAATTGCAAATTTTCATGTTACTGTTAGATATTCCTACATAACCCGTTTCGAATATGGATGGAGCAGTTTCAATTCCTTTTCAATTCTCCATTACCATAACTAGATGCGTAAATAAAAACACTCTCAATCCATGAGTCATGTTATTGAACATAGTGCGTGTTCCATGCATTCTGCTTTATAAATAAAACGCAGAATGAAATTAATAAACTGCTTTTTCTGGCAGAATCTCAAAAGCAGAGAAGTAACTTAAAATTTCAGATTATCGAACATTCTCTCGCTGAGTCCGCTTTCAAAATGATAACAGAATAGTATTTTCTTATAATTCTATGAAACTTTGATTTCACTTTCAAGATGTTATTAGTCCTATGATTATCAAATTTCAAAACAGAAACCATCATCAGAGACACCAACTACCTAAATAAAGTACAAAAAAAATTGAGAACAAATTCAACGAAATTTATGAATTATTGAATGATTAAAAATATTATAATAGGATGATAGGTACCTGCGCGGGCGCGGCGAGTCGCGCCGCCATGTCGGGCGAGGGGGGCGGCGACGACTCCACGAGCACCTCGTCACCTGCGCACTCAAAGTCTGTAACAACACCAACAGCACATCAAATCCATACCTCTGACACCAATACACACTCAACAGGCATATAGGTGCCGTCCCCAGATATGAACACTCATCTAAAATATGGGGGTAGGCGTAGGCTATTGTTTGCCCACATACATCCTACATTTACAGATATAATAAAAAATATCCAAATGTTCATAGTGTAATTTAATTATACTTTTGTTATTAACACACAAATAAGGAAGCCTTCAAAAATACTGTGAATAAGATATGCCACTTACTTTAATTAAGGGTTTCCAAAATTCAATTAAGTACCAAGCAAAAAGTAATATTATAAAATAACCTCTACAGCTACCATTTTAAAATTAAACTGCTAACTTGCATCACCCCTGTGATATATTAAATTGCAATATACAAGTACACCTAAATACAGCTCCAAGCAATTATAATTAAAAAGGGGAAACATACACCCTATATCAAGTTGCTTGCATTTAATGATGAAACCTTATAGTTAGATTGCCCCTAGTGCTAAGGTAGTACACCTTTGATAGAAAATAAAAAATGGCCACTTTGATAATTAAATTAAATCAACATTTAAAAAAAATTTAAAATAATATATGTGAAAATATAGAAGTTATTTAAGTTGAACTAAATAGTAAAAACTATTAGAGAATGATAATCATTATATTAAAACAGCTAAAGTAAATACACAGCAAAACAAAGAAGAAAACTGATAGAACATTTAAATATTACATAACTGTAAAAATCTAATCAAAAGAAAATTACTAGCTGCAAAGTGAAGACAAAATAATAGAATGTAATTGTAATGTTTCACATTGCATAACACAGTCCCGGATGGTGGAGATGTTATTGATCTGGCACGAGCGGAGAGTATCCGAGGAGGGTAACCTGGCAACACCTCATCCGGCCCACCTCCATCTCAACAACTACACAAAAGCACTCACTTTCCAAATAAAACACATTCTCGAACCCCATCTCTGACATTTTGGACCGTTTTATATTAAATGTGTACATATATTGAGAATACAACACAGGAGACACACATTATTGTGAGTTTTGCTGTTGGTATGATGTCAAGTATTGATCAAACTGTCTCTATAGCAGTAGACACTGGCTGTGTGTGAGGGTGCCGGTGGGGTGCAGGTGTGGTCACACTCCAACGATGCCACCTGTCATGTGCCGTACGCATGGCTGAACACTATTCTATTGTTTATTGTAATTTCTGTACCATATTATCATTACTGTAATTTTATATTTGTGACAAACAATTTGTGAGTATGTATTGTGTGAGCTATTAATGCAATGCCTAATAAGTTTTGTTCATGTGTATCTTATATTTGTTGTGGATTATGCTCAGTCTAATTTTTTAAACATTTCTAATAGATATTGTGACTGTTTTGAATTTTGGATGATAAATTTGCTGATAAACCTGGCTACTACTGAAAATAATGTGATATTTTGGTAAGTGTGAGTTAGTGAAGTTACACACAAGTGTCTTGGTGTTTATAGTTTTGTATTCGCAGGTAAATGTGGTCGTCGGCGCCGCGTGCCGTGCCAGGCGCAACCGTCACGGCAACCCTCTACCTAACAATTCTGATAAAATTGATATCAAGCCGGGATATAGGGGACCCCGTTTCTGACGCCCAACGCCCTCACAAACACGTCTAATACGCAACAATATCTAGTCATGTAGTTTTATTATCGTTATCTCGATAATATTGCTAAAATACAAATATACTTAATCAAACCTACCTGCCAGCCATACTTTGAACTGTCAAAATCCTCATTGTTCTTGTTATTTGGATTACCTTTTGTTGGAGAGACTAGTATCTAGGATAATTTGTAGACCAGTTTGATAGCCCGGTGTTCGAATTTAAAGGTATTTTTATGTAACACTAAAAGAAAATGACATCAATGTTGTTGTCTTGTAGCTACACCCGTTTCCTAGGCTACGAACGAAACGAACGAACACCCCCACCCGGCCCCTGCCCGGCCCGGCCCGGCCAAATATCCAGCTAGTGATGTGCTGACCGTTCGTGAGTGAAGTAGTCGATAAAGTTTAAGATATAATTAAGACGCGAAATTTCGCAACTATTTACAGACGTTTGCGTAACTATTCAGTAAACAAAGTATTATTTTGTTCTATTAATAATTTTAACACCCCCAAAAATATTAATTAACTATTTGATTTACATATGAGGTAATTCAATACAGATTTCATATAAATAAAATATATAATTTTTGTTTTCAAATTATATTGTGAAATGGCCTAAATAGAAAGAACTTCTTCTTTCTATTTAGGCCATTTCACTTATTACACACATTAATTTGAGGACAGTAGGTATGTTATATTTATTTACTTAACAACAAGTGTCATGTCAAGCTAAGTTTTTTCCAGTATTATTAACATAAAAAATGATGTTACCTTCCAGACAGTCTTCAAGAATATACAGTGAATTGTTAGATTCATTGTGAGCTAACCTGCTCTTATTCGGATTATTAGCGTTATTTGTAAAGTTTTGAATAGTTATTTTAAAGCTTGTATACATATCCTCAAAGAAAGTAAAGCTCTTCAAAGTAGTAAGGTAATATCACCTTGGTAATTATTTATTTATTTATGGAAATCAAAAATTCAGTATTAAGAATTAAGATTGACAAAACACCTGACTTTTTTTATCTAATAATTGTGACACTTAAGCCTGGATGGCCATGATTAAGATTCGAAAATACATTTACCAAGGAGGTCCCTTACATTCCGCAGTTAAATTCACTGACAAAAAGGGAAGAAAAAGTGAAGTAACAAAAATAGAACTACCAATTATACATGAACTTGGGTCTAATCTAATATGTATGGAGTGACTAGAAACTTCTGTGGCTGAATCATATTCGAAATGCATAGGTATCAATGAAGCTGTATACAATTTTGAAGCGCTTTTATCTTGTTAAACTACAATGGTGGCAACAGTGTGCAGTAATTTCGATACTGCCGCCTTAATTATATTATACTTCATTCTTTATGATATCTGCGATCTTCTCCAAGGTGGCGGTACAGTCAATATTATTCTTTTTTGTTATAGATGTAGTTAAATGAGTGTTTAAGTTTTGACAACTAAAAAAAAAATGGCCTGAATTATATGTCACTGGCCACGCAAATTAGTGTAGTTAAGTTCATTCAAATTAGCGATATTTTAAATAGAAAACCAAATAGTTTCATGAAACCATTACCTATGTCAATTCCTGCAACCATTAATTTAATTTATTGCTTGATTGCATCAGAAAAACCGGTTATTTTTTTATGTAAGCACCGGTTTCTCTATTTACCGGTTAATGAAAACGACATATAAAACAAAATATTCCCAAAACCATAGAGAACGAAACAAAACCCTTGTAGTTTTCTATTCTGTGAGCCAATCAGCTGTCACAGTTGTCATTTGACATTTCATAATTGTCATTATTAGACGACGACCATTATACTGTTGTTCAAATCAAACAAAATCAATATTTTCTTTCTGTCGGTAGTTGACGCCTTTGATTTATAAAAACCTTGTAATCATTAAAAAAATGAAAATAATAGTGAAAAAATTACAAGGTGGCGAGTGCAGCATAGAGGTATTTAATTCGACTTGATACAGCGTAGCATGTAAAATTACTAAAGTGCGAACATCGCAAACTGTAATTTGGTCCTGAAATTAAAAGCTACTATGTTTTCTTTCAGGTCCTTCCAACGAATTTGATATCGAAAATAAAGCAGGATATCTCTGCGAAATGGAACATCCCCGTTGAGGAGCAGAAGTTACTCTTGCTCGGGCGGACGTTAGTGGACGATCAGCCCGTCGAGTGTTACCCTTCCATCAAAGAAGGAACAAAATTACACTTAGTCGTTAAGAAACCAGATGGGCTCTATGATGTGACTGTAAAGCATTTCAAGAAGATGGGTATGTCGGAGGTGGAGGCAGTAAATAGGGCGAAGCGTCTGATAAAAATTGTGCATGATAAGTTCTACAGGCTGTCGTGGGATGATGTTGACCGGCTCGCGTTGGATTGTTTGCTCGACGAGAGTGGACAGAGACGCATGCGCATCGAACATGAAGCAGAATGTGAAGACTCATTTGCTTTGTAATACCTAAGTGAATAATTATACTTATTTGATTATACAATTAGTGTAACACTTTGACTTTCACCTCTTATAATTATGTCATTTGCCAATGTTTTAACCTTTGCACACACATATTTAATTAATGGAACAAATTTAAGTGAGAGAAATATACAACAGAACATGGTTACCAATAAATAAGAAAAATATTGAACATTTCATACAATGAGCACCTCATTGTTAGTCTCTTGGTGTTACCATCTTGTTTCCATCATGTGGGCTCTTGCTCTCCAATTTGAAACCTAAGATTGATCTTAACTTTTGTATTGTGTCATCAAATATATAAGTACAGGTAGGTATGAAACTTCCATTAGTAAATTGGATTGAAATATTTCTGTGTCTTATGCATATAAATGTTGCTGTGAAACTATTGTAGGGTTACTTTAAACTTCTTAAATAAAAAAAAAAGTAAAAGATCTTGTGTATTTTCCATTCATCATTTAATACATGCATTGTTTGCTTACTACCTATATCATACAATACATATTGATGGCAAGTATTTAGCCAGTGCCTTAGTTGACTCAACCACATAAAAATAAATGCATTAACCAAAATGCACGGCTCCTCACTCTCGATTCAAACCTAACAAAAAATATGCACAACAAAATAAAGTCTACAAAATTAATATCATTCAGAGAAAATATTATATTAGGCTTTAGCCCATACATTGAGACCTACCCACACTGTAATTCGCTGACGTCAGAGTCAAAAATATTACAGGGCAAGAAATCATTTAATACATAGAAAAATAAATCTTACAGTGTACTAGCATATCCTACTTCCTACAAGTATCATAAACGTGAATATTATATATAAGTGGATGTATGTTACTCTCACGAAAAAACTACAGAATCGATTTTGTTGGAAATTCACAATAATATAGCTGTACACTTCGGAATTACTCATGGGGCTTAAGAAATAATTCTGTGGTAGTTAAATTATACACAAGTGTCAAATTTATACTGACAAAGACGGTTTTCATATATTTGAAAGTGCCCAGTTCAGTGCTGTGTTTTAAAAATACTTCTGGACCTGCAGTTACCATTGATATTTTGTTTATAGATACCTGTTATTAGGTAACTCACTTGTATTACAAAACAAGTGTCCTTTGATAAACTGGGCCTATGTTTGGCCACCTGCTAATGAAATAATTGTTTTCAGTAACATTTTAATGCAACATCACTCATCAGGATATATGCTTAGTTTTCCCATAGCATGACAAAATATTTAACAAATGCCTAAAAGTTAGTAATACATTTACAAGTGTGAGTAGATCTCTGCGTCAATGTATATTATACATCCACATCTTCATTGTTTACTACTAACTCAGATATTCGATCCTATTTGAAATTCAAAATTATTTTGTGACAACCTTGAAAGACTACTTTGCAAAAGACAGAATGTTCTCTCTAAAACCTTGAGATTGTATCATTGAAGGAACGTTTTATAAGATCTTAGCTAAAACTTCATTAGGAACATCACATAGGTTTTTTAGACATGACATCTACTTTATATAAAATACCTCTTTGCATTGTCTTCACAGAAATAACCACATCCCCACAGGGAGAGATACGTCTTGTAAATGGGAGTACATATATAACAAATGTAATGTTAGTACTACGTGTAAATACATACAAATAGAGATCATAATAGACTGAAATAAAGTTAAGCGGCGCATGTAAAACAATCCAGTAGCATTATTAAGTAAGATATCTGGGGTTGTCAGTTTCAATCATAAGAAATTGATCCATAATACAAAGCGTTAAAGTTCTATTTCGTATGTTTTGTATGTATAGTTTAGAGCTTCCAATCCGGTTGCAAAGAATATAAATGCGCAACGTTGTCTTGCAATTTGCATCAGGAATGTACCTAGTATTACATTACATACAGAAAGCTCTATCTTACTAGCAACGTGCACATTATTTCTGTGCGAGTAGTTCAACTAAAACTTACGCACACAGAAGCGATTTGTATGTGCATAAAATTGAGACCACCCTTTCGTGAAAGCGAGCTGTATGTAATAGCGATGGTACAGGTCCCGTCGCGAGTTAAGAGCTCTGACCTTGATTGCAAAGTACTAATTTTATGAGTCTGTCTGGCAGTATGGCATTACCACTATTCTCGCTGACCGCTCATAGGTTGTGAGGCTTTCATTTCAATTTAATTGTTTACACACACCGCCTAACCACATTATTGTGTGAGTATATCAGTGAGTGTGAGGCACTTGACGACACTAGGCCACAGTCACAACCTTACAATGAGCCACTTGTCATACAAACACTACGGTTTGACTGCAACACATTACTACTTCTAATCCTATCCAAGTACTTTGCAATTAAACTTCCTTATATAATGGTTGACGTTTTCTTTTCTTTATGTTAATTTTTATAGACATTTTTGGATTGGAACTATGTCCATGTGCTTATATTTTTAAGGTTTAATTTTGTATTTTTAAAATATACAATATTTTTGTCGAGTTTCTTGCCAGGTTCTTCTCAGTAAAAGCACCCTTCCAAACCCGGCGGTAGCATGTATAAACATGTCGTTCTGACGATAGTACTTTGTTAAAAGTCTAATCAAATAAAGTTTTTTTTTTATTTGAAAGATTTGGATGTTTCTTTGCAACGAATAGGCTCCAAACCTGCTGGACCAATTCAAAAATGTCTGACTGATAGAATGCTACATAAACGCTGAGTAACAAAGGCTATATTGTCAAAAGAGGTTTATTAGATTATCGTGGTTAAACGCAGGCAAAGCCGCGGAAGCTATTGAAAAAAAAAATTTAGTTCTTTTTGCACTATTTTTGCGTTTGAATTTTAAAACTTTTGCTATAACCTTCTAGGAGAAGATTTAAACTTATTCCAAATTCGAGCGTAGTTTTTATTCCAGTTGTTTTCAGAACTGATAAATATAATTCATGGCCGACTTTACATATATATTATAAAATGTTACTCATGTTTTGTATGTTATGAAATTATACATAACTAGCAGATGTCACACGGTTTCACCCGCGTAGTTCCCATTCCCGTGGGAGTACGGGGATCAAATATTGCGTATGTTACTCGATGATGATGTAGCTATCTATTGCTGAAATAATTTTTCAAATCGATCAAGTAGTTTCGGAGCCTATTCGATGCAAACAAACAATCAAATCTTTCCTCTTTATATATGTAGATTGTTGTGAATATTTTCTTATTGTTTTCATTTTAATGTGCTACAGTCAGAACTGTTTTAATAAAGTGTAATATATTTAATAATACAGTCATTTTAATAGTCGTACCTACAGTTAATTAATATCAATGTTGGTAATTATTGCAAATTGATATTTAATATAGTTAAATAGACACATATATACATACAAGAGCTACGCTATGCCGTCTGGACGGCTTACAATTGTATTCATAAATCTAGACAATATTGCTGTGATTTCAAAAACTTGAGCGGGATAGTAGAATTAGCATATATTATATCGATGTACATGGAACATATAATACATTGGGATATAATACATTATATGACAGAATAAGTGATGGAAAACTTTACAAAAACATTTTAACTCCTACAATATTCGCTGAAATAAGGAAGACCTATTTAATATGGATAGTTATTCAACATTACAGTAGAAACTTCAGGTTACCTTACATATAAACTATCGATGGACGTAATTATGCAAAAAGGAACCAACCCACAACTTCAGCCAAAATTGAGTTATGTAGACAGAACTGCTTCAAAAATCATATTTCATCGTGTTAGTAAAAGTGGCTTGTAGACACAACTGTGTCTGACAACTGGTTTAACCCAGATCGCAGATTTTCCTCGTAAAAGGTGGCGAAGGTCAGATGGCAGTCGCTTCTTATAAAAATCAGGTGATCAGCCACATCGGGTTGAATCAAGTGCTGACCCCAACAATGTATGGGATAAGGCCAGGGAGATGATGATTAGCGCGAGCGCGAGAGACTGTTACCTTGTCATTACTTATACATGCTTAGCCACTCTTTGCATGAAATTTTAAAATCGTTTTTAGGTTTTTCGCTCTACACAGTTTCATGCTTAAATCCTAATTATCTCAAATCTGTCAACCTGTGGGTTGGTCTCCTTTCGCATAACTACGTACAAATATAGATAGCATCATGACAATGTTAATTTACTTTCAAAGTAAAGCAGACACGTTATTCTGCAAGTCCTCAGCGACGCTCTCGACGTTGAGTGTCGGTTTCAAAGGTATTGAACTTCATAGTCTTTGTGTTATGTATCAATTTCTTACTGAAACGAATTGGACGCTGATAAACCTTACAGAATTCGCACCTGAATTGTTATTTTGAAAGATTTCGGTTAAGAACGTAAATGTGGTATTAATATTAACCTTTCAAGATGTATTTTACTTTCATTTGAGTATTTTTCAGTTCAGTATCAGAATAAATGGAGAAAGTATATACATACAAACAGAAATAAAGTAGCTAATATTAGTACTAGCGTGTATATCTTACTCAATACGCAATATCGGAGACTATGGTACGAACAATTGTATGTACGGGGTGAACTGAGAAACACGAACCTTGGCACTTTGTAAATCATTCTGTTATAATAATACTTCGTTACAATACTATATGTAGGAACCGTCTAATTTTTCGGGAATAATATTTAGTTTATTTAGATCGATCTATTGCTAATAATTAAAATTTTGATGTACTTCAGAACCATAGTAATTTATCGACATTCATATGGGCCTGAATTAATAAATAATTTTTATTTTCACACACCCATCGATCCAATTCACCCCGTCAAATGTAAATAGTTACTAATCATTTCCATTTTCACCCCCGTATCGGTCGAATTCACCCCGTCGCAATGTAATAGTTACCAGTAATTAATTAAAAAGTATACCAGTCTAGAACCTGTCGTAGTCGCTGTCTGTATCAGGCTCGGACTCAGAGTCCGAGCTGTCCGAGTGGTTCTTAGTGATCTCTATGCAGTTGTCGACGTCCGTTAACCTTCTCAAAGACCGCCCTGCCGACAATAAACATATATTAGGGTATATCTTCAATAAGCCTTTCTACGTAATACGAAATCTCTGGAAGATATTTTCACACCTTATTAAACGTCGGATTAATTTTTTACTACGCAAATTCGAATCCCAGCGGCCTGTAACAGTGGTTCTAAAAACTTAGTAATTTCACCCCACGTCCTTTACGGTGAAGGAAAAAACGGTGAGATCGGTTGTCCAATGTCTATGTTAAATTTGGATTTTTTTTAACATAGACATTAATGTTAGTCAACTCGTTGATTACTAGTAGAAAAAGAACAATGTATAATGCCAGTGACCTGTGAGTGTGGTAAGCAGCCTGTGTTCATTCCCGGGTGGCATGTGGACTGGGTTCAACTTCTTGGCCAGCTCTCGCGCACGATCCGCCCCTGAAACTGAGACATTACACATTCATTATTAATACATTATTTATTGATCGAATCAAAATTAGTGTGATAAGAGACAGTCGCAAGTTGAAGAATGATGTGGTGACCAGAATTAAAAAAAGTAGGCTGAGATGGTTTGGAAATATCGAAAGGATGAGAGATTAAGTCCAAGGAAGAACTACTATGACCAAATAAATAGTATTTTACAGAAAGGTCAAATTCGGAGCACTCGTAACCGAATAAAGTGTATGAAGAGATGCATGAATGTGGATGAAGCGAAAGTATCTGAGAATCAGCCAACATCTATTTTTCTTACCCCTAAATGATAAGGGTGACCACCCAAAAAAAAAATGGCAATACAACGTTTGCCGGGCACAGCTCGTAATGTTATAAAAGCACTTACTTCTAGATCCTTCTTGACTAGAGTCCTCCGTCATGGAGACCCGCTCCGTTCTATACACGCCGGTCACCAAGTCCCACACGAATAGACACTGGAACATAATAACATAATGTCCATGGGCTTATATTCATGAGATATAAATACTGTAACCAAAAACATTGTATAATATATATTTTTTTAAAAGAGTTATTGTTGAGTTTCTTGCCGGGTTCTTCTCAACAAAAGCAACCTTCCGAACCCGGTGGTAACATTTATAATCATGTATAATGTATTTTGTGTCCTTCTGACGATTTGAAAGTACTTTGTAAGAAGTCTAATCAAATAAAGCTATTTTGAATTAAATTGAATTGAATACTTAAGCCGTCGTGCTTGGGTGGCAAGTGGCGTGACTCCAATATCTGGGAAATGTACTATAAGTCATCGATGCTATCTATTGAGGACTGTACGTACGGTGGAAGACACTGTGATGCGCGAGGGACACTTTTGGTGCAATAAGCGTTTATAGTATGGAATATCTATTTACCATCGTTACAAAATACCGTTTACTGTTTACATACTACCAGACGGACAGTACGTTTGTATGTATTCTTGTTAGTACTGCGCCGTGTATTGTTGTGTGTGTAGTTACCTCGGCGAGGTACTGATGTCGGTGCAGCAGGCAGATGGCAGGCGTCGCACTGCGCCGTGTATTGTTGTGTGTGTAGTTACCTCGGCGAGGTACTGATGTCGGTGCAGCAGGCAGATGGCAGGCGTCGCACTGCGCCGTGTATTGTTGTGTGTGTAGTTACCTCGGCGAGGTACTGATGTCGGTGCAGCAGGCAGATGGCAGGCGTCGCACTGCGCCGTGTATTGTCGTGTGTGTGTAGTTACCTCGGCGAGGTACTGATGTCGGTGCAGCAGGCAGATGGCAGGCGTCGCACTGCGCCGTGTATTGTCGTGTGTGTGTAGTTACCTCGGCGAGGTACTGATGTCGGTGCAGCAGGCAGATGGCAGGCGTCGCACTGCGCCGTGTATTGTTGTGTGTGTAGTTACCTCGGCGAGGTACTGATGTCGGTGCAGCAGGCAGATGGCAGGCGTCGCACTGCGCCGTGTATTGTCGTGTGTGTGTAGTTACCTCGGCGAGGTACTGATGTCGGTGCAGCAGGCAGATGGCAGGCGTCGCACTGCGCCGTGTATTGTCGTGTGTGTGTAGTTACCTCGGCGAGGTACTGATGTCGGTGCAGCAGGCAGATGGCAGGCGTCGCACTGCGCCGTGTATTGTCGTGTGTGTGTAGTTACCTCGGCGAGGTACTGATGTCGGTGCAGCAGGCAGATTGCGCTGACGGCGCGGCAGGCGTCGCACGAGGCTGTGTCTCCGTCCTCTTCCCGCGCCCACATCCACATGGCACACAGCTACACAAGTAACACACACTATTGAACCAAAACGATGACAAACGGGAGCAGTTTGGTGTTGATTTACTTCAATCTGTCAATAGATCTTTACATCATTGTCAATGAGGGCGTGATGCACCCGGTATGGCAAGTATCAAGATCGATCATGGCCGATTGCTAGTTAAAATTTATAGATATAAATACATATATGTATATGTTTCTTGCATGCATACTTCTTTCGAGTCATACACTATTCTTTCATTTATGAGTCACGGACACTTTACAAGTCCGAATCTGACTGTAATGAAGAAAATCATTATATTTCAGGGTATGGTAAGTATGCGAATGATAACACAACAAAGTGAAAAAACTGTCGAATATCAAAATAATGTCAGTATTAAGTAAGCAAGGCTGCGCAGGCGCAACAAACACTCACCCCGGACAAGCAGCCGCTGGAGTGGCAGACGTCAATAACATGACAGCCCCAATCGAAGCAGTATATGAACTTCTTGCCGTTGATCTTGCACAACCGGCCGCACACTTCGTTGCACAGCAGCTCCGTGTCGAGCGACCTCTGCGTGGCGCGCACTGTGAGCGCGGGGCTGTGTGCGGGGTGGGCGGGGTGGGCAGGGTTGGCAGGGTGGGCAGGGTTGGCAGGGTTGGCAGGGCTGTGCAGGCGCTCCCAGGCGGCGCGGCCGAGGGCCTGCAGCGCGGCGTAGCCCGCGCCGTGGGCCGTGAGGTGCAGTGCCACGTGGTACCCCGATATACAGTCGTCTGAACAATGTGTCATTGATTGAAATGTGCATGTAACCATCATGCACATGTGATTTTATTTGAAGCAATCAAATTAGATTTTTATTCTGAATTATCAAGATTATTATTTTTTTAAAGTGTGCCGCATAATTACGGCACACGTGAATAAGATCGCACAATAATTAAGCTTTCTAAAGTCTTTAAGCATTTTCCCATTAGCAAAACTCCGAAGTATCTAAAAAATTTCATTGACCCAATTTCAAAATGAGACTTTTAAATTTCATTATCGCTATATTGAAATTGAGAACAATGGACGAATAATTATAACTCACCTTCAGAATCAGTGAGAATGGACGTAATTTCATCATCACTCTCTACAAAGTACCTCGTGAAAAATTTACTACACTTGGAGTTCTCTGAGTGCACCAAATATGGATCTTGTGCGTTCACGGGACAGTCGGACAACGTTTTGGAAGTGTTGTCGTGAACAGCCACAGTTTTCAAAGACCCATCGTCTAGCATTTCAGTCACTCTGTACTCAGATTCACTATTCCGGTCCGACTCAAGGGCTGATAGTCCAGGGTTTTTAAGGTCACAACTGCTCGTAGGCGATGGAGGCCTACTGATCTGGTTATGTGTCCTCAACACCACACTCTCCACGGGTGGAGACTTCGCCCGCCGCCCCGGCCCCTTGCCAGACCCTATGAAATACTTCCTATTACTCCTTAACACCCTAAACGGAACTATATTCTCGTTGTTGTCTTCTGAAAATTCGTATTTCTTATCGGCGAGACGACGTTTCCGAAACATGCTTAGTTTTTCGCATTTCGTTTCGGTTTCCTCGACGAATTCATACGTCTTCTCGGCGATGATTCGATGTGTTTCGTTGAATCTGGACATGCTTTCCGCCGGCCGCCTCCTGGGGGACCTTAGGGGGGGACTTATGAGAGTTCTGATTGAAGGCGAAGGTCCTTCCCATTCCTCGACTAAATTGTGTGATATCGAGGATGCTTGTATACATAATTCCTGTCCCATAACATCTGGCACGTGGACCGGCCGAGACATTTGGTAAGGCTCCATTTCAAAGTCTGAGAAGTCAGCTAGAATGTTTTGAACCACATTGTTCTGGTATTTGGGAGATTGGAAAGGCGCTGATACGTCTGACGCTGGCGTACACGGATTGATATCCATTGAATTTGTGTCTTCTTTATCTATATCCTTATCTTCCGTATCAGCTTTGTCTGGATGCGGTTTGACGAAGTCTATCTCCAAAATGTGTATGAAGTCCGTGTATATAATTATCTGGTTCGAGTATGCTAACTGGACGACTGGCTCGTACATGCTGGAGTCTGAGGTGCAGAAGAACTTGGTGTGGATCGCGAAGTTGTGCTCTAGACACCGTTTGCCCCAGTTCAGGTCATCTGGAAAGATTGAGAGAGAGGAAATAAGCTTTTAGAACATTTGAGACTCATAATTAAAAGTAAGGAAATAAACTTTCAGTAAAAACCAGCTGTGCCTCGCGGTTTCACTCGCGTAGACTTAGTTTCATGCTTTAACTTTTGGAACCCAATTTTTTTTGTAGCCTAAATTACTCCTAGTAACATTAGCTATCCGCCAGTGAAAGTCCCGTTAAAATCTGTCCAGCCGATTCGGAGATTAGCGGGAACAAACGGACAGACAGACAGACAGAAAACAATAAAAAAATTGGTTTTTGTCGGTATAGTGTATACTTTCATATGCATTTAGTCAAAAGGCGTAATTTTAATTTTAACAATTTAAACAGACACTTCAATTTTATTTAACTGTATGTATGTATGTATAGATGTAAAGGTAGTAAAAAAAAGCGTGTTAATATGGATGATTATTTGTCGCAGGCCGGCGTCAACTTATCATTCTTCTAGCCATAAGACTATCCAGCATTGATCCCTGCTCAGTTTGAGTGACGTCACTAATGAGGTCAGATAATCATTATGAAGTCATACTAATTTACTCGACGACCATAGACTTAAAGGACTTAAACATAAATTTCTATTATTTAATTTTCAAAGCATAGTATACTGACCACCTTCCTCTTTGGAGTAAGCAGCGCACTGCTTGCAGCCCAGGCGAGGCACGCCGACGACGCTTAGGTAGGAGCGCTCAGAACATGAGTCCCTGTAATAGTTGTACCTTGTTTTACTATCCCACCATCTAGAAGGCTAATTTGCATAGCCAACAGGAGCTCTATGCAGAATATGGTAGGCAAATGACAATAGCATATCATAGTAATGCATTGTTATGCAGATCTTTATTTTGAGTGGACTTCTGGAGGCTTTGTCAACTGCCGGAGCCGTGGTGGCCTCGGGGTTTGAGCGGTCGCCTGATACGCAAGCAACGCAAGTTCGAATCCCAGCGGGGCCTGTACCAATGAGTTTTTCTAAAAAACTTATGTACAGTGATTTCACACCACGTGCTTTACGGTGAGGGAAAACATCGTGAGGAAACGTGCATATTTCTGAGACGTAATTCAAAGACGTATGTATAGTGCCTGAGACGGCGATAGACTCACCATCTGTCACGTTGGCACTTAGTCAAATTAGGTGAAGGGTGGGTGTTGTGATAGCAACACCTCTGCCTACCCCTTCGGGGAATACAGGCGTGAACATATGTATGTTGTCAACTGCGTGATACAGAGGTACAGTTATCACCACGAGTTTTAACCGCTGGCCTGGAATGCCCGGATGTCAATCTTTGGGATTTCTTAGCGCGTGTGAGAATAAACACATACGCAGTTCTCCTCCACACGGTACCTGTATAGGGTCTAGCTAAAAACTCCCTAACATTTTTTTTTTGGTGTTATTCTTACTATTTGTTTTTGACTAGGTATACTATATATATATACTCACGCCTGTATTCCCCGAAGGGGTAGGCAGAGGTGTTGTAATCACAAAACCCACTTTTCACCGAAGATGATTAAGTGCCAACGTGACAGATGGTGAGTCCATCGCCGTCTCAGACACTTTACATACGTCATTGAATTACTTCTCAGAAATATGCAGGTTTCCTCACGATGTTTTCCTTCACCGTAAAGCATGTGGTGTGAAATCACTGTACATAAGTATTTTAGAAAAAGTCATTGGTACAGACCCCTCTGGGATTCGAACTTGCGTCGCTTGCGTAGCAGGCGACTGCTCAAACCTCAAGGCCACCACGGCTCTAGGCTTACTACTAGGTATACTACCATGGTAATTAGGATTGAAATTAATATGTACCACCAATTGATGTCCTACATATCGCCAAATAAGTCTAAGCCTTTTATATAGTGTAATAACACGTGTACTGACGCGATGCCATAGACGACCAGCACGGCGGGGTTGTGCCGCCACTGCGCCATGGAGATGGTGACCTTGGAGTCCACCGCGTCATCCCCGAACAGAGGCACGCTGTGCACAGGCTTCACCACCCGACCCGGCACCCACGACAGAAAGTGCAGCCTACCAACACCAGCATATCACATGTATTATTACATTTTACGCATATTATTTTATCTTATTAAACAAGCAATGCTTCTATAAAAGCACACATACCCATACACGGTGAATGAACTCAATACAAACAACTTTTACTAAGGAAGCAAGCAACCTGTGCAAGCAGCCTTGAAATCGGAACAAAAATAGCAGGCCTTTTCTGTAATTCTATTTTATTTTAAGTAAGGTGAAGGTGAGTGACCCTTAGTATTGCAAGCATTGAAATGCTATAATAGACTCACCATAATATTAGGTTTACAGTATACAGGGGTTGAATATTAATTTAATAGAACATAAATCAACCACCAAATAATAGGCATATTTTTTTAACTCTGTTAAGAGCAAAACCTGGCTGGCTAGTACTGGTCACTGAGCTTAATGTGTACAAAGGGTGATACAGACATATGAATTTTATTCCCTCAATCTTTAAAAAAAATTAATAAGTTTATAGAGTTTAATTTTTGACAACTGGTTTAACCCAAATTACCGATTTTTCTCCTAAAAGGGGATGGAAGGTCAGATGCCAGTTGATATGTATAAAAATCAGGTGTTCAGCCAAATCAAATTAAATCAAATGCAAACCCCAACAATGTATGGGATAAGGCCAGGGATATGATGATAGAGCTTACGTGAACTTGGAGCTCTCTCTGAAGTACACCTGTGTGTTGCAGCTGTATGTGAAGCTGAGAAGGTACTGGCCGCACTGGGAGAAGCCCATGAACACATGCTCGCTCAGGTATGACATCGGTACTATGTCCATCAGGCAGAATCGTAGCCGCGGCGGGATTCGCTCGAACACCTTGCGACCGCGCTCATTGGGACGACGGGATGTACACCCAAATGTCTGGAAAAGAATAAAATAATAGTAAGAGGCGTGATGGCCTAGCTAGAGGTTTGTGCAGTGGCCTGCTACGCAAGTGATGCAAGTTCGGGACCTGCACCAATGAGTTTTTCTAAAAGCTTATGTGCAGTGATTTCACACCACATGCTTTACAGTGAAGGAAAACATTGTGAGGCAACCTGCATATGTCTGAGAAGTAATTCAACGTCATAGTGTAGTGCCTCCAATAGCGATGGACTCACCCTCTGTCACATTGGCAAGTTATCATATTCGGTGAAAAGTGGGTGTTGTAACACCTCTGCTTACGGTCATATGGATTAAGGTCATATGGCATTTATTAATGTTGACCTAGAGGCAATGGTATGGTTAAGACTGTGCATTGATATAAATCTCAGTTAGTCTAGAATTCTAGAACAATTTCTTTCATATAATGTTTTTTTTCACTCATGTCTAGAGAACCTAGATGTCAGGGAAAAAAACATTGATATGTAAGAGTAGACAACTAATCATTTATTTGAAAAAATATTTTACTATTGCCTTTCCAGCATATTCAGTAGTCATATTTTGCATCAGGACTGGATTAACTGAATAATTTTTATATTAATCTTTGTTATACTTCTACCAGGTTAGTCTCCAAGCTGGATGTCACAAGCTTTGTATGATATCTTTTGATACCTATTTTAAACATAGCTCCAAAATGTTTTCCCTCCATTTCTTACTGGACCAAACTAAGCAAGCCAAATTTGGACTACAATGTGGCACAAAGGGAACATGTTCAAATATGTCCAATTGGACATATACATAGACAAGGGAAAATTTGGTTTCAAATCCAAATTCAAATAATAATGTAAGAAAAAGGACACAGAGTACTTTGTTTTTAAATTATTATGGTAATTTAATGGCCTATACAGACTTTTGAGCTTGTGTGGATCACAAATTATGTTTAAAGTTTGAAAATACATCTGGCAATACCTAAATTGTCTCAGTGGACAAGGATGACGAGAACTAGGGAAGCCCTCAGCTCTCTAGCTCCCAGACTTTTATCTACAGTAAGTGTAAGTATCTCACATTTAAAGTGATAGTTTCTTATGACTATACATTTTGTTTAATACACGCTTATGTATTATCATAATACTCATAGCAATAGTTATTTAGTTTCATTCAAAGTACTATGAAATACATTCGCAAATGCTGTAGCCCTCAATGTTACAAATGCTACGCTCGCAACATGATTCGCAAAAATAATTACTCTCTATTAAATACTATAGGCAGAGCTAGTTTAACTTCCTTGCTGCAGATTCATTGGCATCACAACATAGTAATCTCATGGTAACTATATCATTCATATCCTTTAAAATATCAAGTAAAAATAAAAAAAAGAAGAGCTCTAAACGAAGCACAATAATTCATCAGTTTTTAAACTCAAACTTACCTCTCTATTGAACAATTTATGAACGATATTGATGCTGTTGGCTGGTATATTTCCTGAGACATGAGAAGTCGTTTTGTCGAAGTCATTATTAGTAAAAGAATTAAAATTCTTTGGCTTCTGAGCCAAAGGATCCATGTTCGTTTGTTTGAGTGAATAATTTTGACAGCTCATTAATGTTGCCAATTATACAAAACATAAACACGCATTCCAAGTATTTTCGATGTTGTTGTGTTATGGGTTAGGGTTGTCGATAAACCGAATACAGCTCTTTTTCTTCTTACTTTTAAGAGCCACAGGCTAACATTATATTCTGAGGCTGGATCGTGTCATCTGTCAGTGTCAGTCACTTGTCACCATCTAGAGCCGAACCAAAAGCAAAGCTACTCACCTCACTGAAAAATCATAATTCTAGTAATTCATAATAAGGGTATAACGGAATTTGATTCGAATTTGTAGTTTAAGAAATTAAAACAAGCTAGTTCTATCAAAAATGGAGCCAATGACTTTAGGAAGCCCCACGCATTCTCCGTCTGGAAGCCCTAACGTGGGATATTTGCCGCCTTTCCTTTTGGGCGACATAAATCCACCGGCAACCCCTCGTACCAATAGCCTGTCTCCAACAAAGGGACGAAATCTTGCGTTCGGTAAGCTATTTATTACTATTCAGCTATCGCAAAATCGACATAACAATAGGCGAAATTATGCTTGGTAATAACCAATCATTTACGGCTAACTGTTGCAGGTTCCCCGACCAGCCCTAGTCAAACTTCAACCCCTGACCAGAAGGCGTATCGTCAGAACATGTCCATGCACCAACAAGCGATATACAATCAACAAAACATGTTCAGCAACATGCCAACTTCACCAAATATATCATATTCAAGTAAACCCAATGGACCGCCTATTGAAGACTTGTTCGACACAATAAAGAGTAACGAACCGTCCGGTAACAAGTCTATGTATCAAGACAATAGCTTCATGGGGTACAATAACAATTCAATGATGCACAATTCATACGCCAATAACATGAATGGGTCAGTAAATCAGTCAATGTCTGCACCCTGGCAAGACCGCTGTCAAGACCAAGATGAATATTGGGTGACGGTGTTTGGGTTCCCACCGAATGCAGCCAACACTGTACTAGCTAGATTTAGTAATTGTGGTGCAATACTTGGTAAGTTTTAACTATAAAAAATATACTGATGATATAAGAGCCGTGGTGGCCTTGAGGTTTGAGCAGTTGCCTGCTACGCAAGCGACGCAAGTTCGACTCCCAGTGGAGCCTGTACCAATGAGTTTTTCTAAAAAACTTATGTACAGTGATTTCACACCACATGCTTTACGGTGAAGGAAAACATCGTGAGGAAACCTGCATATTTCTGAGAAGCAATTCAAAGACATATGTATATTGCCTGAAACAGCGATAGACTCACCATCTGTCACGTTGGCACTTAATCAAATTCGGTGAAAAGTGGGTGTTGTAATAACAACACCTCTGCCTACCCCTTCGGTGAATACAGGCGTGACCATATGTATGTACGTAACTTTAACAAACATCCATTTATACATTCTTAAGAATTTCCTGTTAACAATATTTGTTAGATTATTGTATTAGTAGGATTTGTTTCCTACTAGTATTTTTAAATATTTTCTACGAACATGTTCTCTTGTGCTTCTCTATACAGTTATTACTATAGCCATTGAATATGTCAGAGATGTTGGCAAAACTTAATATAATAAATAGGCTATATCCACCCTGGAAGCCTATTCTAAATAATAAAGCAATTTTGGAAATCAGGATTATTGTTTCAAAGTTTACCTCTTTGAATTACCTAGATAGTATGCATCTTTTGTCAATGTTCTTTTTTACCAAATTCTAGTGTTAAAGTTATACAAACCATGTTGCAGATAAGCAGTACCCGACCCAAGGCAACTGGGCTCATATTAGATATGCAACAAGAGCAGAGAAGGAGCGCGCTATGGCACTGAGCGGGCGGCAGGTCCTGCCTGGTGTCATGGTGGGAGTGGTGGACTGCAGGGAACCGCCCAAGATTACTGTTGCAAGCCCGGGCATAACTTCACCTGAGAGGTATTCACATTAAATTATTATGCATTGTTACCTTATTGAACTGAACAAAAAGTTAACAATTAAGATTAAGACTTAAGCCACTGCACTTTGTCTTAAGCTATTTGATTTTTATTAAGTGTGTAATAATAAATGTTGGGAGCTTTGATTCTCCATTATATCTGTTACCAGCGCCCTTCTGGCTGTGGGCCTGTGGCATTTAGCCAACCTGCCACACTTATACCACTGCTTATATGCTACCTTACTATGTATTAAATTTCCAGTTAAAATAAAAATTTTCTTCATAACAGATATATCTTTATAACTGGTGTAATGTGGGTATATTATAATTACACCTCCATCCACCTCTTGGAGATGTGGAGGTGCAATTATATTATTTATATATATATAAAAAATTCCATGTCATAATGTTAGTTACCTCCTCCGAAACAGCTGGACCGATTTGTATGAAATTTTGTGTGCAGATCGGGTAGATCTGAGAATCGGCCAACATCTATTTTTCATACCCGAAATGATAAGGGTGACCAACCCAAAAAATATATGGCAATACAGCTAGTATATATATATGTATGAGAAGAACTTTGTAAAACATTGTACAATTTATCAATTTTCAGAATGTTAATGTCTCTTTATTTATTTACATTATGAAACTGCTTGAAGCAAACTAAACTAAAAGGAAAAAGGTAATCTCTTTGTATTGGATCCAAAAAAATGTCCAATAGAATGGTGCAGATTTCCACAAAATCACTACAGAAGCTCTGGCCACGTCAAGTCAGTACCAAGAATGTTACTCATGTTACTTTTCGTTTGCAGGCCATCAGCAGGAGTGCGGTCATTATGTCCGACGCCGATCCCGTTCGCGCCAGTCCCTCAAAGGTCCACAGGTCTGATCTCCAAGGCTCTCGACTACGTACTGGGGTGGTGACGAATACTGAACGTAAAGCTCCCGATTGGAGTATTCACTGACTATGAAGTTATAAATGTGAATGATGATGACTCTTGCACTGATGACGACTATTATTATAAAATCAATAAGAAAAGTGTAAAGTGATTGACCCATTATACTTACAATATTTAAAAAAAAATGTTTTGAGATTGAAAACTTTTTTAGTCTTATAAGCATGCCATTACTTACTTCATCTGGCCTGATTCACGTAATACAAATAGAAATCCTCTCGAAAGTGGTATTCATGTGATGCGACATCGTAGTTCTATAGTACGTCTTCCGGACGACGACTGAGCTATTCTGTTTTTTCATTGATTTATACGACAACACCGTGAAGGGCTAAGTCGCTACGACATAATTACGGTTTTCATTACGTGAATTTGACTATTGTCCATTGTGAGGCAACAAATCGACCAGAGGGCCTAGTGTGAGTTTTTCACTGCCGCCGTCACAAGTCACCGCGTCGACGTAAACGTAGATTTGTATAGGATCGAAACAGCGCCGTCTGTCGGCCTAAAGATGACACTATTGTGAGCCAATACAAATCTGGGTTTACGTTGACGCGGTGACTTGTGACGGAGATATAAGAAACTCTCACTAGGCCGTCAGAAGTGCGAGGTGGTTAAAATAAATTATGTGATCCTATTAGATTTCCTTACCTTACCTTCCTCGCACTCTTTGGTGGCTATGCAGCCTTAGTGTTGTAGAATTGGATGGAATCTGTATTCCCATTTGTCCTCTTCATTTCATGGAATACAGTGTTTTTTTCTGATTAGCGCAAGCATTTAATGTAACAAAAATTCATTTGAATAATCAATATGTATCCTTTAGGCAGACATTACACTGTAAATAACACTGTTACTATTTGATCGCAATGTTATTACTAAGATATGGTAAGAATGTTCCCAGTTATTTATCATAAAATGTATGTACATCAGATTTAACATTGTAAATTTATTGATTATGAAAACATAAATAAATTGTGATATTGAATGCAATTTTTTACCGTCTTCTGTTTCTTTGAGAAATAGAAAGAGAATAATAACAGATAAATTAATAAACAATAGTATCTTAAATAATTAATTATTTTATTTCTAAACATTACATACAAAATCCTTATATTACAGAGATTTTCTTGACAACAAAACAGGTAATTGTCCAGTGTTAAAATATATTATTCAAAAATAAGTTTCAGCGAGGACTTAGGAGGCAATCGACAGACAAACAAAAGAGTTTATTTTGATAACACCACAATAAGCGTCGCAGAACTTAAATTATGTCGATTATAATGTAGGGAAACAAGTTAATTTTGGATTAGCTCTTCATTCGCTTCATAGTTCTAACAAATAAATCTCACTCATAGGGGGTGTGCAAATATATTAGTTGACTTGTAATATGGTCGGGACTTTTAGGCGAACATTTCTGGCACCGGTTAGTGGTAATCATCTATTTAAAAATAAAAAAATCCCCTAACACTCGTCGTTCTGTTTACTATTAATTTTTGAGTTCACTACATAGTTGTGGTGGCCTTGAGGTTTGAGCAGTCGCCTGCTACGCAAGCGACGCAAGTTCGAATGCCAGCGGGGCCTATACCAGCTTTACGGTGAAGGAAAACATCGTGAGGAAACCTGCATATTTCTGAGAAGTAATTCAATGACGTATGTAAAGTGTCTGAGACGGCGATGGACTCACCATCTGTTACGTTGGCACTTAATCATCGGTGAAAAGTGGGTGTTCAACACCTCTGCCTACCCCTTCGGGGAATACAGGCGTGAGCATATTAAAAAAAATTTGAGATTTTTTTTATTTGTTATATAACACTTACCGATGCCCTGGGTACCGAAAATGTTAGTTCAATAATCTAAGCCCTGCATAATATAAAGTTTATGTTGTAGTACAAAAGTCTTACTTTAAGAAGGCTATTTGATTTCAGTACGGAAAACAGTGAAAAAATTCATCCTATGAAAAATCTACTAAATAGTCTATGGGAAAACGCTTTCCCCTTTTTACGAAACATGGTTTTACCCAAGATTTGACTCGGACTAAATCTATGTTCATCCCTTTTGAAATCCGTATCATAAAGAGAGATGGCGTTACTTTTAAACCAAGGACTAACTTAGGCGATGTTTTGTTATAAGGTTTCTTAGTGTAACTTTAGAATATCCTGCTATATAATACCTATTACAAGTAGGTAGACTCGTTCGTCTAGAAACTACGCCATCGGGTTAACAATCACAGACATTAAACTTAAACATATGCCCACAGATATAATTTCACAATTCAAATAAATTTGCCGTCTTACTCTCTCCGCTAGGTATAGAGTGGGAAAGACATGTGTACGTCACTTATTTATATAACCTCGAATATTCTTATTGCCTCTGAGTGAGCTCGTGGATGTCCTTATATAAGTATATATCTATATACTATGCATTTTGTAAATTCCGGCACTACTGGCAGTATATGTAGCAGAATTCAATTTTTAGAACTGTTTAAATACACTAAAGGTGCAACCTGATGTACATTTTGAGTCCATTTTAAATTTCCCGCGACTCAAAAAGGAACTACATCATGCGGCCGTTCCAATCACGTATCGCTACATATCACGTGACCTCATTTGTCGCTGGAAACGAGCGTCGAGCGGCTTACATCAGGTTGCACCTTTACGGTTGACCAAAAGCGTCAAACTATTCCAATTATAAGCTAGTCTAGTCGATCTAATACATACAATATTATTGTAACACTAGATATGTTATAGGTAATGTCACGAGCTATGAGCGCTGACCATGAATATGCAGTAGTCATTTAATGAGTATGTTATTTGCCATTCAATGATAGTAGACTGCACTTCACTAGGATAACTATGTAATTTGTTTATGTATTTATAATAACATAAAGCAAGGATATATTTTATAAACATTAACATGGATTTCCGCAAAGTAACTCCTGATTCTATTCAATACTAGGTGACCCGATAAAATTCTTACCACCATTCCCATACTTATTATGTATGTTTTCACAGGACCAAAATTACCCAAAGTGGTCCAGCCATTCTCGAGTTATAGCAAGACAAACGTCAAAAGTCTGTTTCTGTCTGCTTGTATGGCGCGACGCAAATAAAGTACCAATATTTGCGCTGAACGCTCCTAACTCGTGACGGCACCTATTCGCTCAAAGTAATCGACATGGATAGTACAAAAGATAGGATAAGCACGTGTTTAAAAGAGATAGTGTCATCACTTTACGCTATTGACATATCTGCCTCTTTGGGTGTATACAGGGTGTCGGAGAAAAAAGAACAGATGTCTTTTAGAAGTTGTAGGGTTTTATGCATATATCACTATGTCGAAGTCGTGAAATATCTAGCTCCAACGATAACGTAGTAATAGGCTATGGTTGCTACGGGCCGAAGAGCGCGCGGCCTTAAGCAATTGAATGAACGCGCGGCCGCGTTTACCTATATTACGTACGGGGTAATTCAAGTTGTTAAATTAAGGCGAAGGTGAATGGTTTTATGGTATTGTTTCAGGAACTATTACAGGGAGAAAAAAAAATAAAAATTTAGTTAGATTTCACGTGAATAACTCTACGTTTTCGCTGATTTTTAAGGCCTTGTTATGGTATAACTCACTAATAACTCGAAAACGGAAGAGGATATTTTTGTAATAATCATTCACATATTTTAACAGCTGTCTTATTTTCTCGCACATCCTGTATAACATCATTGGTTTGAATAAAACAGGATTGGCATAGTTCAAGGTGGTGATAAACATAAGAACATCGAAAGCTGGAGGTAATCATGTAACTTCAATAAATCTATACAAATGAGTGGCACTATTAGTATTACTTTGGTTGCTCTATGGTCGCGTTCGCAAGGTCCGTCATCTTGGGATACTTGATGTTGTGCTTGTCCAACTCACTTTGGGACCAGAGGATCATCCGGAGGAGGCTGCACAGCTTTGGATTTGTGTATTCTTGATTCTCCATTTTGAGGATCGCTGCATTTAGTTCACTTGCTATCTGTAATTAGGAGTAAAAAAAGTAAACTAGAATAAAAACACTGCTAAAGTACAATATTTTTATTGTTTTAATTTATCCACAAAATCTGAGGCTATATATAACCTACCCACTCATGTTATAATTCTGAAAGTTAACATGTTTGTCATATACACAATCAGGTGAGAGGATTTGGTTTCAAATTAGCAGGGGCAGATCCAGGATTTTTTCTGTGGTGGACCACAATGGATGGTCAGCCAAATATTCAACAATAACTCTGATAATTTGATATGCTTCTAAATATGCACTGGACACAGTACTGTGATGGAATCTCCACAGTACATAAAAATATTGTCCAGGGAGGCACATGCCAGTATGCCCTCCCACTTCCAAATTAAATATTAATTAATACTTTATGATGTTAATAAAACACAGGATACTATCTATCCCAGAAAAATGTTAGGATCGTATGGGACTACCATAAACAAAATAAAGCAGGCAGTTTGGAATTAGAGTTCCTTACTTTTTGGATCTCAAAGTTACATTACATGAAAAGGCTTGGACAGGATTTCTTATCCTTTCCAGTTGAAGAATATAATGTGGTATGGATCTTGGCTATGCTGCTCAATAAGTCTATACTAAGTCTAAGGTTGTTTTACGAGATACTCGTAAAACAACCTTCTTCTCGTAAAATTACCTTCTGGCTATGTGAAGGCAGCAGCAGGTCGGCGAAGGGTGAGGAGTGAGGGTCGGGGAAGGCGAGCAAGGCCAGCGAGCGCTCCAGTGACGTCAGCGCCGTGCGGTCCGCCGCGCCCGCCTCGGCCAGCGTGGCGCTCGCGAACGACAGGGCTTCCTCAGCTCGCCCTGCACGGATCAACTCTAGGAGTTGTAGTTGCTGGGAACATCAAGTACCAATTAATGGTGGAATGTGTCCAAAGCGTTCACATTTTCGCATTCGAACTGCAATATTTCATAAGCCCCTTAAGCTATGCTGGTGCAAATTATCAGAGTCATGAATGAGAGACACTGCTATGAAATGTGTTAAATGTTAAATGAAAACATTTAAAAACAAGCAGACTGGACTTAATCATGTGATTACTAGGCGCTTCTAGCTCAAGGCATTTGTCAAATATTCTTACAATGGAACATATATACAATGTGAGCTGATATAGGTTTGATGAGCTGAGTGCAATGGATTGTCTATGTTTGACAGAAGTTCCAAAAATCAATATTAGATACAATAATAGGTTTAATGCAACAGCTATATACATGTAAAGGTTAACAGGAAGAAACCATTTTAGCAATAAGGTGCCTCTTGATTACTTGTGTTTTCTTTGAACTTTATTTATTTAAACTTAATGCACTAATGTATACCACCTGTAGACTTAATGCTATATCATTCAGGTAACTTTCTATAGTACCTTTATTTAAAAAGTGTGTTATTCAATTTAAATAAGTATTATCTAGATATGAAGGTCAAATTCGGACCACTGATAACCAAAGGATGTGTATGAAGAGAAGCATGAATGTGGCTGAAACGAGAGAAGTATGTAAGGATTGTCCTTGTGGCTAACAGTGGGCTCTGCCTACCACCATGAGATACAGGCATATATATATGTTAACTGAATTACTTCATTTGTGTCCTCACCTGTAAATGGAAATACAGGTATCTATCATTGTCCAATAGCTCTGGATGTAAGGCATTGACCATGGCAATGGCATCAGGTATGCGGCCGGTCTGCACTGCTTCACGGATCATGATCCGTTCGTCCAGTGAGCTGCACAATGCGGGCTCTTGCAACCCAGCTTCTTGTTGGAACTTCAGTGCAGCTTCTTTGAAACCCTCTAGAAGAAAATTTCTTTGTTTAAATTGAAATGGTTAAAACTTTAATATAAAATTAAGTTTAACTACAAGTGATAAATTTGCTCCATGTTCTTCGTAAAGTATTAAAATTTTTGCACAATAACAATTCTGTTCAAACATATGGACATAGATGTAAATATGATTCCTGCATTACCTGATTTAGTAGAAAGAAATGGCTGTTCTTAGCAGTGCTGGTTTTATTAACAACAATCTATATATATGCTGCCCAGGTTTATATGGTTGGTAGCATTTGACATCAACTTAAATTTTATCAAGTAAAGTTCCTTTCCTTTCCTTTATTTATTTAATGGTGATGAGCTTAAGTAAAACTATTCCGCCAATGTCAAGTGATTGTTGAGAAAAAAATCTTGTAAATTGTTAAAAATGTGTGGAGGGGCCAATTGGATTCCTCGCTGTCAAAAAAAAACTTTCGAGTTTTCAGTGACTTTATTGGGTTTCAGTGTTCGGAACCGTACAATAATTATCGTACACATACGATAATTTTGTGCCTACGTACGATGTACGATAGCATATTATTATCGTACGCAGATTGTACGATAATTTCTATCTTGATGCAAAATTTGAGAATTTATATTATTTCACTCATGCGCTGATAGTCTAAATCGCAGTAGCATGATTTTTTTGATTAAATGAAGAAAACTTGGTGAAATTATGTGATTCTTGTAAAATAACACCTACCCATTGTACCTATTTCATGTGAGTAAATATTATGTCTATTTCTAAAAAAAAAAGGTCATTTTCAAGAGCAGCAAAATTTTTATTAGTACCTACTTGCATGCATATCAATATTACATTTTATATGATTTATTTATCTTTAATAGACATTATTCTAAAAAGTACGATAATTTAGATCCGTGTACAATAATTTTACGGCCGTGCCAGCCCCTGGTACGATAGTCAGTCCACTTCAGGTTGCTAACACTGTTGGGTTTATATATGTCAAAAATAATTCACAACATGTATTAACAACCAGTCTCCTTAGTGGCCATCCAATCTGTGTAATATCAATTTAATTTATATTCTAACTACACAGTCACCAAAACTCCTTGAAAATGTATTTAATAATTTTTTGTTATTTCCTTTGTTCTTTCAAAGTAACTTAAAAATTTATTTAATGTACGCTATTTACATTATTGAATATTTAAATATCAATTTAAACTAGAGGAAATCAACATTCAGGCGCACAATAGAGTTCAATGCCACACAAAAGAAGTAAAAATCTACAGTTACAAAACAACCAGCTAAAAGTTAAGATACCATATTTAGCTCAATTTTCCCGAAACTCGGGAAGATTTGTTTTCAATTATGGAGCTTATAGGATTTACCTGTGACCAAGTAATTCATTATCAACATGTTCATGTCCGTCCTGGATATCTGGAGATCGTCAGATTTATTACGATCGTGATACTTTCGTTCTTCCTTTTCACTGGAATTATTAGTGGTGGTTTCGAAGCTCATTTTCAAATTTGTACACTAGAAATTACAGTTATTGGATAATATTTTTTGCCACTACAAACTACAATGACGAATTTATTATTGAAGACAGGAAAGCAAGCAATACTTGCTTTGACAATTTTTTGATTGACTTGACAATTCATAATAATCTTACAAGATCTTTTTATTAGTGAGCTAAGATCAGAAACCATACTGCCTAGTATTTAGTTATTTTTAATAGACTTGAAAAAATACAGGTTCCATGTTTGAAAACATCGTGAGGAAGAGAAGTAATTGAAAGACGTATGTTTAGTGCCTGAGAAGGCGAAAGACTCACCATCTGTTACGATGGCACTTAATCATGTTCGGTGAAAAGTAGGTGTTGTTAACATCTCGGCCTACTCCTTCGGGGAATACAGGCGTATGCTTGTGGTGTTTGATTCATTCGCTGGGAAACGGTATGGGGTAATTGGTGATTTTTTCTGTATTCACATGAATACCATGGAAACCTTTTGTTTAGAGATGAAGAGGAAATTGTCTATGTCGGGCCGGTTGTTTTTAAACTGGCAAACTCAAGTTCGGTACATATTCGACAGTTATCTTTGAGTCAGTTCTAAATGCAGGTTTTTCTTTTTTTAGACAGATTGATTATAAAATCCTCATCTTTAGCGGTTCCGAACTGTCTCCGTATTAATAATATAATATTAAGGGAATATATTTAGGGGAATAAAATGAAAAGCAAACTGTGTTTAGCTAATTTATTTTCAGTTCTTAAAAGCCAATAACCTACTAATAATGAGCTGATAATACAATTTAAAAAAATCCTATCCTATTTTTTATTGAATAATGCTTGGTAACAAATTATATCGTTTTTGTATTCAATAAAAAGAAGTTACTAACTAAACAATAATATAAAACAAAATCCCAATAACGCTCGCTAGGTGCACTTCACGATTATACGCAACAGCACATCACGACCAGTCAACTGCATTATTGAGAACAAAAATAACTTAAAAATTTAAATAAAGCTAATTAATTAAACATTCTCTAAGAAGCCGTGAATGTATCAGTGAGTTACAATTTAGAGGCAATAAGTAATGAAGGGCGGCAGTCCGCCGATAAATACGAATACAAGTAGAGTATTAGAGGTTCCTAATGTCTGATACAAGTGGCCATCTGCATACAACTACGCGCACAGGCGCCTTACTCAATCCAAACAAATATATATATTACCAACTACACCTATAATTCGACGACACTAAAACAAATGTAGAGTAAAAATAATTATAGCAATGAAAATAATTATGGCTAACTAATTCGACAACATAAAGACCTATCGGGACAATGATTTTTAGAGGCACTCTGCGTGAACTTTATTATTTGTGTTAGTTACTATGTTACTACAGGATTCTCCACGTTACTTTAGAAAATATACAAAATACTTGGCTTCCCATGTTTTACAAGACGTTATGTGAACAACCCGCCGCAAAAAGCGTGGCCCATACTGTCCGGGGCCACCATCCCTCCTCGATCCTCAGTCTATGAACACAATTATCCAGCGAACCTTATCTAAAGCATTATAAGCTAATTTATGTGTATGTGGCATGAACAAAACTGGAATTTGGCAGAGACAATATTGTGAGATGAACAGAAATCAAACTAGGTCAGAACAATTAACGACAATGAGTTGGAGCCGAAAGTAATTTATGGGTAAATATAATTTCATAATACTGAGTCATGCACTATGGGCGTCGATGTATATCACAATATTGGTCTATGCAAATTCCACTATAGCAATCACAATGTCTTGATTCATTAGGATACTTTATATTCCCGCATATAATATTTCACATATACCAAAATATGTTTGTCTTGATATATTCGCGGTGACATGCCGCGCTGCCCGCACCTCTGTTATTAGGATAGGTCTGAAAATATAAACATACTGTTAGTGTGTGATACGCAAAATATCAAGATATTATCGATATACTACCATTCAACGATTAATCAGATAAAGCTATCTTCATACCAAATAAGTTCAGTGTATGAACTTATAATCTCCGTGAGATTGTTGTGTGATAGGGATCCGCACAAACGAGGTATATTTTAAGGAGGGACTAAAATAGTAATCCAGTACTACTGGTGGCCTATCAGAATTTAAAGGTAATTTTCTACTTTAACTAATTTGGTCACAGTCGGGAGGTCCGTCCAAGGAAAATAGAAATATATTTTTTAGAGAGAATACTGAGCTTTATTTAATGCGTAGCCGCAAATGACATTTCAATCAGAGGAAATGAAAAAATCCTTCCCATTGGACTGGTGGGACAAGTTGGTGGTACAACGAAGAGGAAGTTGTATTTTTAAATGTACTAAATAAAATGTTTTGTGATAATATTCTTTGCTCAAGTTGAGTGTTATTTGTGGGTGTACACCATGATAGTGGAGGTGTACATAATTAGGTGTAATACTGACAGCTGGGCACAAGATCCTGGTGCATGTGGTGCTCTGCATCCATCCCGAGCGACGAGCACGTGTGGGGAGGCGGCCGGCGCTGGACCTGGCGGGGGAAGCACATTTGTAAACAACCTCGCGGTAAACTAGCGTAAGTCACAAGCTATTGGAAAGGAAAAGAAGGACTTATCAGAGCAATTTGACTTTAACCTGGAGATATATACAATCTGCGCGATTGTGGTCGACTAGCAAAATAAGTTATGCTTATAAAAATGTGAAGGTTACAAGTGGAAAGGAAGACCTCAAAACCGTGAATGGTTTGTGTGAAAGATGATATGGCTAGAAAGGGAGTGAATACAGATATGATGGCACATGGGAATAGAGGAGAAAGACAGCAGACCACATGATAAGGGCAGAAGGACGATTATATGTCAACTAACCTGGTCGAGGTTGAAGCGCACAAAGGCCTCGTACTGTTCGGCGAGCTTGGTGCTCAGAGCCGCCTCGTACTCGGCGCGCAGCGCGCACTCCTGGTCGCGCAGCAGACGCTCGCACATCTCGCGCACCTGCACAATGGACACTACTGTACAATCTACACTCCTTACGCCTTACTATAAGCTCTTAATTATTGCTTAGCTGTGTGACAGTTACAGACTAAAAGATGACTCACACTATACCGTTTCCAGTAAGAGTCAGCCAGCATGGTCAATAAAATCTATCTATAAGTGGATGCAGATAAGCAATAATGTGTCAACCCGCATAAACTTGGTTTTGAGAAAATGGCGTCTTAAGATGATTGTATACGTGATTTAAGATTTGTTTTATGACATAAATCCATTTTTTACGTACTTTTATGTTTCAGATGACTTGAAACACTTTTTTAGAATGTTAAATACGTGATGCATTATCAAAATATATCAAAACCTTTGAATTTGACTTTTTGTGGGTTGACACATTATTGCTTATCAGCATCCAAGTATAAGTAAAATTTTGTGACTGTCTGTAACTCCAAATTATTTTTTTTAAAGGCATAAAAAGTAATTGACACTTGCATAAAAAAAAATCCCTCTGTCTGTCTGTTTATTCTGGCTAATCTCTGCGACGGCAAGATCGATTTGAACTGGCAGACAGCTGATGCTATAACTCTTAACAATTACTTTTATTTTAGAAAAAAATCACTAAGGTAAATAGTTTTTACTGTTAATCATATAATTTGAGTAAAACCGCGTGACACAGTAAGTACTAATTATGAAGACTAGTCAGTATTCCTTATATTCTGCAGTACCAATTAATTTACCTACTCATAAATGTAACCAGGGTGACCAAACAAGGTAACAATGTATGACCACTACAGAACATACCTGTTTGAAAGTGAAGAGTGCGCGGTGATGCACCTTGTGTGCATTATATCCAGCGCTGTGCGGCGGCGAGGCGTCTCCCTCGCTGCCGCTGGAGGACGAGGCTCCCCCGGCCAGCCGCAGCTGGCGCCGACGGTGCAGCCGCTTCATCTCGTCGCATACCTCTTGTGCCAAGCGTTCTGGAAACAACACATTATTGTCATCAATACAATAAGTTCCTAGACCTGACGGACGCCTAGAGAGTGAATAAAGGTTGTGTTTTTACCAGAGATGAAGCATTTGTAGTGAGGGATAAATTTGTTAAAAACTGATAGAATTCGTGTCATTCGCCTCTATCAGTGATAATATCTTGTCCATCTCTGGTGGAAGTGCACCAATGGAGAACAATGGAAAATGTTGTGAGTTGCGGACGCCAACATCAATAAATTTATGCTAAGAGCAGGAGAATGATGTTTGTATACATCCATCTATCTATATTAACATTATGAACAGGTAAAATATTATATTTATGAGTGTCTGATATTTATTATATAATAAGTATTTAATTAGCGGGAAGCTGCATTATCCCCGAATTATGTAAGCTTACGTGGATAAGGTGACTAGAGGGGACTAGTAACTATCCATATTTGCCAACTTGACCAATGGAAAGTGTTGCCATCTGTTAAGCGACATTGCATACATTGTTGAATTTGATCTCTAGATTTCCTTGCAGAGTAGCAAACCTAATGTCATAAGTGTTTATTATTATGGGATTTACAAGTAGATTTCTGTTAGGTTTATCAAAGAAATGATATAAAAAACCTGGTTTTAATTAAAACAGTCATACTACTAGGTCCTACAATAAAATAATGTTCTTCAACTACTTGCAATCATTGGAATATATAGTAAACACATCAAGTACCCATTATCATATAATTTTTGTTCTGTGGCATCATTAACTTATTTGGGGCAAGTAGTATTTTGTAGATAAGTAGATCATTTCTTAATCAACCTTGTTAGTTCTAAGATCTTATTATTTCTACCATTCAAAAAGCAGAGCAACCTTCAGCATGCTATCAATAAAATATGCAAATTGGATGCAGATAAGCAATAATGTGTCAACCCGCATAAACTTGGTTTTGAGAAAATGGCGTCTTAAGATGATTGTATACGTGATTTAAGATTTGTTTTATGACATAAATCCATTTTTACGTACTTTTATGTTTCAGATGACTTGAAACACTTTTTTAGAATGTTAAATATGTGATGCATTATCAAAATATATCAAAACCTTTGAATTTGACTTTTTGTGGGTTGACACATTATTGCTTATCAGCATCCAATTATCAATTAAATGTCATATAACATTGTAAGGAGGTAAAATTACATTTCAGGTATCAAATATAATGGAAGCTTTTTTTTTTACTTTCCAATTTCAATTCAATTCATTGGACACAGACACAAGCTACAACTTATTTAATACTAGCTGTGCCCTGCGGTCTCCCCTGAACCCTAAATGCCTTTTAAATTAAGTAAGCCTAAGTTACATCTCGTTTTTTAGCTATCTATCAGTGAAAGCCTCGTTAAAATAGGTCCGTTTCAGAGATTACCCGGAACAGACAGACAAAAAAAAATATTGAAAATTTGTTTTTTTAATGTCAGTACTGTGTATGCTTTCATATGCATTTGGTGAAAAGCTGTTATTTTGGAATTACAAACAGACACTTCAATTTTATTTATCTGTATAGATGTATTGATAGGGTTGCTATTACACATACTTCTTTTATAATGAAAGAAACCTCAAATATAGGTAGTTTAATGTTTGAATCCCTCCATCCATTCCTTACAATTTATATTATTATTACCCATTCTACAACAATGTTATATGACTACATGAATTTGAGCAAACATGGTAACTTTTTGTAAACAGCTGGGGCTGCCAGCAAAAAAGAAGACCCAAACTTTTGCAGGTAAACATTTTTTCTAAACATCCTTTTAAAGTGTTCATACAACATTACAAAAACACAATCCTTCATACAGTTAAATACAGCTGTTAAAGGTACAAAGTATTTCCAAATATGCAGGATTCAGTTACTTTGCAATACTTCTGTAAATGTCTGAAACACTATATAATATCATTCATATTGCCTATACATGTAGTGTTGAACCAAAGATCAGATTTAAAAGAAACAGGACCCAGAGAATAAAAATCAAACTCAAGCCCCCCATTTCACCTTATAGGGGTAAACATTCTGAGAATCCTTTTTCTTAATCAATACCTTACAAAGACCAGACCCTCCAATTATATGTCTCAAGGACTGGTTTATGCTGTGTAATGTATGCATGAATATATAAGTCAGTTGTTTAGTTAATCAGGACTTTGAATTATATATGCAACTATTATAAAAAGGAAAGATTTGTATTTTTGTGTGTATGTTTGTAATGAATAAACCCAAAAACTACTGTACCAATTTCAAAAATTCTTTCGCCATTGGAAAGCTACATCATCAGCGAATAACATAGGCTTTATTTTATCCCCATACTCCCAGGGGAACGGGAACTATGCGGGTGAAACCGCATGACATATATATTTTAAGCTAGCTTTAAACAGGTAAAAAATTACGGACAATGACTTTGTCTTTTCCACTAGTTTGATTATATGCAATCTGTTGGAGACCTCACTAAATATTTTGTTAGGCAAGGTTATGGTCAGCCAAACTGTTCCATTCCTTTTTTGAATGTTAATTCCTAGTTTAAATCTTAAACATGTATTACTATGAGGTGTTATTCAAACATTGTATTAATTGGGAGATCCCACTTATCCAGAAGCTTAGAGAACATTTTAAGTTATAAGATACCAAATGAATCATCAAATGGATTGAATCTTACACAAAAAGTTTACATGCATTACAAATATTGAAATCTACTAATATTATAAAAAACGGTTTGTATGTCCGATTTAAAAAATCTTTCACCATTTGAATGCTACATTATCACTGATTAATATAGGCTACTAGCTGTGCCCAGCAAACATTGTATTGCCATATATTTTTTTGGGGTGGACTACCCCTAACATTTAGGGGGATGAAAGATAGATGTTGGCCGATTCTCATAGATACCGGATAAGCACAAAAATTTCATCAAAATCGGTCAAGCCGTTTCGGAGGAGTATGGCAACAAAAACTGTGACACGAGAATTTTATATATTAGATATATTATCCCCATACTCCGACGGGAACGGGAACTACGCGGGTGATACCGCGTGAGGTCGGGTAGAGAAAGATAAGAGAAGTTACTTTGTTTGCATTAGGAGAAATATTGAACTGAAAGTAAGATAAAAGATTTTCCATTGTTATCTTTACTCAAAGTTACTAAGTGTGGATAATGCTTCCAAACCCTTTATTTGTGGCACAATATGGTGATTTATTAACCAACACCATATGAGGTATTCCTATAGAAAAGTAAACAGCATGTGATAAATGTAAATACCCATATGTGGACCCCTAGACTGTAAATTTTTCATTTGGCACTCAATAAATAATGTTCAGGACAGGCCTTTGCCCAGTGGTAGGAAGGTGTTTCAAACATAGCAGATGTTGGGATTTATTGACCTATCTAACCAACAAGGTTTCCTACTAATTAATTAGTTTCACAAAGATGGCAAATAAACAATAAGCCCAGCTTCAGAGCAATATATTTGCTTAGGTAACAAAGTGGAAACAATAAAAGTGCTTAACAGCTTTTTTATTCCCGCTGGCTCGCTTAAAGTAGGTACATGGAAGTAGATATCTACCTATTATATTGCAATGACGACAAAAAATAATCACCACGAAAGCATTCTGAAGACATATTCCACAAAGATTACGAATCAAGCTAAATACAAAAGAAAAACTAACAATAGAAAAACCACGCAACGGTCTTCACGCATCAACTGTCTCTCTCTGGCACGATACAAAATAATTCATGATAGTGCAGAAACAATGGCGAGTTAATAATACAGCTGATTATGATTTAAAACTTCTGAGAAATTATGATTGCAATAATAAATTATAAAAAGCATTAAACAGGTATTACCATTTAAAGTCACAGCGTCGAGACAAAACGAATAAAACATAAACAAACCTGGGGTCAACTTTGCAGGTGCAGTAACGGACTCTCCAAATGTAGAAGGTTTGGTCTCAGTCATCCTGATTCCAGAATTTCCGGGGCTTGTGCTCGAGCTTGCTGCAAATGGAGAACATCTTCGCCTTTTCGCAGGCAATTGCGTCGAATCCCAATCCAAATTTCTTTTGAGAGTAGCGCACGCCATTTTCTTTTTACGCCCAGCGAATGTCGTCTACTCGATACGATGTTTGGGATTTTTCGTTTTGTCACAAAATCAAAAATATTATCGTAACTTACGAAATACAGCACTCTAATTTCAATACGAATAATTAGGAACGGATATTCTTCAAAGATTTCTTCGAAGTTTACAGATTAATTGGCGCAATTGAATTCTCTCACTTCCAAAATAAAATCCGGCAGCGAACGAACACTTTTCACTCTATTCAATTTATTTTGACATTTTGTTGATCAAATCAATGTTGCCAGTCTTTAGAAGACCGGTTTATTTTTAAACAGCCAACCCTGGCGCAATTTAGGCATAGATTTTAAGGCAGGTTTTTTTATTGTGTCAATGATATAAAAGTGTAAATTTATTAATGAAAATATTTAAATTATACTAAGTTTTAAATTGATATGTACTATAAATTGATCGGATGAAGCTTTACAATGCATAATTAAATAGCGGGGTAAGTGTATAGACACCGACATAAAATATATTCACAAATAGGCAGTACAGCCTCTAATCTAGCCCGCTTTAGAAAATTGGCAAAATCTTGAAGAAGAAAGGTGGCCTAGCACCATAGATAAAGAAATTTTGAAAATTTTACATTCTTTAAGTTTGTGAGTGGCACTGTCAGAGTGTATTTGTCATGTCATGTCATTATGTCATAATAATTTCTGTCCGGGAAAATTGTTTTGCTTTGCTAGTTTGCTTGTGGTGTGACTCATCTCATCAAAAGAGGATTAATAATTATTTCTAAATTTGTTTTTTCTTCGCTACTATTCTATCAATAAACCCTTTATAGGTCCTAGACCTGCTTTTTTTTTATAAATCGTTTTAAGAAGCCGTCAAACTGGGGAACGAAATGTCTTCGTCCGCAATGGAAAGTATCCTTTTTTAACTACCAAAGGAACAACTAGTTAAAGTTGGTACTTATTGGTGATTTCATCATATTTTTATTTTATTGAAAATTAATCTACTTCTAAGAAATGCGTTACGTACTAAAGGTATTCTTGAGTTCTCAAGGTTCACAATGTATTTGGTAAAACTTGTCAACCATTTGGTATGTTTCCCACTGTAATCTGGCCAGAAAAGTGGTTCTCTAAGTATAATAAAAGCCATTTTGAAAATCCTAATTGTGAAGGTATAATTTTATTTTACACTGTCAATTTCATGAGTACATTCTATGACTCACACTTTTATACGATTCTTGATGTAAATATATTATAGGTATATGTAAATCAATACTTTCTTTTATTTATTTGTTGAGGAGCTTAAGAACAGACTACTAATATTATGGAGAGGTAAAGAAAGTTTTTAGTTAGTAATCCTTGAAAGTATTCCTTCCCAATACTTAAAATGGGCCATAGGTGTATGTAGGTCATTGTCAGCAACAAAAATAATTCCTTAACAAAAAAAACAGAACATCTATTTAATTTAAAATTTGCGGTAAAAGAACTGGAGAGAAATTCAAAAAAATGTGAAAAAGAAGAGAAACTAGAGAAGGAGAAAGCAAAGAAGGCTATACAGAAGGGCAACATGGAGGGGGCAAGGATACATGCAGAGAATGCAATACGACAGAAGAACCAGGCACTCAACTACCTCAGGATGTCTGCTAGGGTTGATGCTGTGTCCAGCAGAGTGCAAACAGCACTTACTACTAGGAAGGTAAGCTTTGCTTTGTAACAATTTTATAAGTTTATATCATCTCCCTGGCCTTATCCCATACTTTGGTGGGGTCGGCACTTGTTTCATCCGATGTGGCTGATCACCTGATTTTTATACAAAGCGACTGCCATCTGACCTACGCAATCCCTTTTACGAGGAAAATCTGTGATCTGGGTTAAACCAGTTGCCAGATTATTTTAGGCCTCCAACTGACCTGTAACGATTGCCAAAGATGATAAATTGGCAAGGCATTCTGAAAATTTTATCACTACTGTTTAGAATGACTTTCAAGTAATTGCTTTTGTATTATAAGGTATAGGTGTATTGGTATAGTATATAATGCCATAGCTGTAGTATATAAGGCTATGGGTATAGTATATAAGGTGGTTTAAGCCATGGGCACAAGCTAGTGATGTGCACATATATAACTAGCATTTTTTTTAAAGGTAAATGTCACAGATAATTTGAGTATTATTTTTGTATTTTATTATTTTAAAGTTGTTTTTTTTCGTCACTCAAAGCAATTTAAATTTGATACAAGCAATTCAAATATAGATACATAATTATATTTAGTTAGACAACACTTATTCACCAACTCTTTTTTTTCATATTATTCTCATGCAATTCAGGTTACAACATCAATGGCTGGTGTGGTAAAAGCAATGGATGCAGCGATGAAATCAATGAACTTGGAGAAGATTTCAACTCTCATGGACAAGTTTGAGAGTCAGTTTGAAGACCTGGATGTGCAGTCTTCGTACATGGAGAATGCCATGTCCCAGACCACAACAACAACAGTACCGCAGGGAGATGTCGACAATCTACTGCAACAGGTTGCTGATGAGGCTGGGTATGGATTGAGTTCAATTATTTTAAATTTTTAACAAAATATTTTAAATTTTTTCTTAATGCATTCATACTCTATAGTTCTTCCCAATTATTAAATTCAAAAGAACTATGAAGTATGGAAACAATTGACCAACTGCTTCAAAGCTCTTTTGTCATGTTTTCCTCCCGTATATGTAGCCAAAACGTCACAAGTACTTATGTCATGCCATTGGCCAAGTATACTGAACTGATATGTATTGTAATGATATTGTATGAGTTATTCAGTGCCTGAAAACATTGTCAAAATAATGTTTTGCAAAAATTTTTTTTTCCACAATATAATAACTACAAGAATATATATGTATACAAGAATTGCTAGTGTTGTGTAGGTTCAAGAAGGATCCTTCTTCGAGCACGTCCCAGTATTTAAATAATACTTCAATTTATTTGCAAAGTATAAAAGTAGTTTAATCAGGTATTTAAAATATGTACAATCAAAAGAGATTCTTCGGGCAAGTCTCAGAGCCAAGTGATCGGTCGGCGGGAAGCGGCAGCGGGGCTCCTCGTCGTGACGTGTGCGTGAGCGCCTGCACATACATAACGCGTTCCTTGTTCTCCCTAGCTCATCCCCCAGCAACGCCCTAAGCCGAGGTCCGAGCCCCGCACCGGGGTGCCCTTAGCTGTGTTGCTTAGTTTTTAAGTTAAACTCAGCTGGAGGCCCTTGGGTCTCGCCCTTTAGTCTGGTTAAGCAGTGGAGGTAACTCCCCCCTACCAACTGCGAGAGACCATATCGTAAAAAAAAGCCTTAAGAGCTCGTCTAAAAGTATAAGGTTAAAATAATCACCAATTTGTTAAGTATTTTTTTATGTTTTCAGATTGGAACTCAACATGGAACTGCCATCGGGCGTCCCAAGTACCTCGGTAGGAGCTTCAACAGTCGTCTCACAAGAACAAGACGAACTCACGCAGAGACTCGCCAGATTACGACAGGCGGAGTAAATATGTACATTCGCAAATTAAGCCTTTTGTCTATAAGCTTAGGGTCGTAAAAGGCTTGTATATTTTTGTACACTAATTCAGTTACGTTTAAAAAAATATTCCATAGAGTGAAAAAATGATGGAAAGGGTTCTTTTCTTATCTTAAGTAATTAAGTGTTTTTCTTAAAATAGTTGTGAATTGATTTAAATGAAGTTGAAAATACATAATACAATGTATTGTTTAAAGTAAGCAAAAGCTGAGACACTCTAAATTGTTGCTGATCGTTTTATAAGAGAGGGGTTTGAACAGTCGCCTACTACGCAAGCGACGCAAGTTTGAATCCCAGCGGGGCATGTACCAATAAGTTGTTTTAAAAACTTATGTACAGTGATTTCACACCATGTGCTTTATGGTTAAGGAAACCATCGTGAGGAAACCTATATAGTATAGTGCCCGAGACGGCGATGGACTCACCCTCTGTCACGTTATCATATTCGGTGAAATGTGGGTGTTTTTGTTACAACACCTCTGTTTACCCCTTCGGGAACCCTTCTGGGATGGCGTGAGCATATAGAGTATCATTCATGTTGTTTTTTTTAAGTTGTTGAATTTTTTCACCTTATAAGTGCTATATATAGTTTGATAGTATTCCGGCTACCCCTCCTACTTGTATTATCAGAGAAAAGTTAATATTGTTCAAACACAAATTTTCATGTCATTTTAAGTTCTAATTCCAATATCGTATTTATGTTTGTTTATTTCATTAATAATATTCTGATCACAAATTAATATATCTTCTTATGATTTATAGCAATTAATTAAAATGTACAATATAAAATAATATTATATACCTATTGTAATTACTTGTAAATTCTTTTATAAAGTTATGGTTACAAATAGTTTTTTTATTTTATTTTTATTTTTATATTAAACAAAAAAAAGGTGCAAAAAGAAGAGAGAAGACGATATAATTGTGTATTCTGTACCCAAATTACAGAGATACAACCATTTCCAATCTCGCTATCTAGTCCATACTCGCTAGCGTCTCCGTCGAATATTTGTACAGCGCCTCCTACTGGTGACGTGAAGAACTAAAATATCTCATAAAATATTGTGGGTGACGCTAGCGAGTGTAGATTACGATAGCGGAGCAAAACTCTCGATGATGGTACTGACTGAGGTCCAAATTCTAGAATGAAAACTAAGCTTTGCCTGATCCAAGTTATGTTTTTGCTGGTGAAATGCAAAATGTGCCTCTAATCCAGATTAAGCTCTAAAACTGCGTTTCGTTGGATCTAATCGCGATTAATTTCATCGGTGAATTTGGACCTGAGACGTCTGCCGCCATCTTGAGATACAGTTCAAGCCTTTTAAACACGCTTCATAATATTGTGATGAAAAAAACCGCAGACCGAAACTCAAACTTTATGGTTAAAGATATTTATTTCTCAAAGGAATACATTTTCGTTTAACTGAGAAATACAATTTGAAACTTAGGTAATTATGTATGTGTACAGGGGCGTGCATTGGATTTTCAGAGGGTTAAGCAATAAAAAAGTAGGGTAATTACATACCATGGTGGCACATAGGTACATACATTTTGGTATAGACACACACACGACACAAGTATCATGACAAATTGTAAGCACTGCTTATATGGAATGCACGCCCCTGTATGTGTATTGTTAATATTTCGGCGCAGGGTATTAAGTACAGCACAGGCGGGGAGCAGTGTTCGGAACCTGAAGTGGACTGATTATCGTACCAGGGGTTGGCAGGGGCGTAGAATTATCGTACACGGATCGAAATTATCGTACTTTTTAGGATAATATCTATAAAAGATAAAGAAATCATATAAAATGTAATATTGATATGCATGCAAGTGCTAATCAAAATTTTGCTGCTCTAGAAAATGACCTTTTTTTTTTAGAAGTAGACAAAATATTTATTCACATGAAATATGGTACAATGGGTAGGTGTTATTTTACAAGAATCACATATTTCACCCAATTTTCTTCATTTAATCAAAAAAAATATCATGCTACTACGATTTAGACTATCAGCGCATGAGTGAAATAATATAAATCAGAAATTTTGCATCATGATAGAAATTATCGTACAATCTGCGTACGATGTACGATAGCATATTGCTATCGTACATCGTACGTAGGCACAAAATTATCGTATGTGTACGATAATTATCGTACGGTTCCGAACACTGTCGCTACGTTGTTCACCGTACGAATCTTGGCCGCGCAACTAAGTTGGCGCGAAAATTTCAAAACTCAAATGCCGCGCGCTCATTGGCCGATACGCGGGAGCTCCGTTCCATATAACGGAACACTATGGTACGTAACATACATTTGCTGCGTTCCACATTTGACCACAGACATATATATTTGAAAATACAGATCTACAATTTCTAAAAACTACCATTGAAGCATTATATTTTCTACATGTATAGTAATCATACTCTGCACATTAGTACCCTTATCACGAGTTTGCCACCGTTTTCGTAAACTATACTCGCTAGCGTCACTCGCAATATTTTAGTTCTTCACGTCACCGCTAGGTGTCGTTGCACAATTTCTCATACGAATATTCGGCGCACAAACTCGACACGAGTAGTAGGTATTTGTTATCGGCTCGACGTAACGCCACTCTGCAGCGATAGCGACCACTAAGGTAGTAATGAATAAATTATTTTCACATTCAATTGAGTTTGAAGTGAACACTCTAGGTGCATGCTCTGTCATTAATCCTTATGGCAGTAGAGTGTTTATCATGCTGGATTGCGTTCAGAGGCTCAGCACTTATAGATGCTATCATGAGTCGAGGTTAGAGCGCCGCCCTTAAATGAGCAGTAATACTTCATTCAATTTAGACCGTGGTTAGTGGTAAGGCACTTATGAACGTCTAAGAATTGACCACCGGGCCTTTTGAGAAGAACCTGGAAGAAATTCGTTGGGATCGTGTACATTTCATTGTCACGTACATTATGTTCGTGTCTTGTATGGCGCGACGCGAACAAATACATGTGCACGTATTCCCACTATTTTCGCTCGCTTCGTGACGGCTACTGTAGAAGGTAAGGGATATAAAAAAACACAATTTTCAAAATACTTTTATTATTTTTAAACCTATTGTAATAAGCATGAATGTATAACAATAACGTTGTAACTACGTCTAGTAATACGAACAAAATTGTAGTGTAACTACATTTTTCCTTAAAACCTATATCTGAAATGCTTACAGCTGCAGTTATTGGTAAAACTTTGCGTTCACTACGAGCAGTCTCGAGTGTGAACTGTCTTTGTGCATCACTTTCAAAGTGTAGCTGCGTCGATATTAACAATAATTGCATCACTCTAGTCTCAGTATAGTGTTCCAACATCCCACAGTGTTCCAACATTCCTACATAGTTCAAAAGCATTCCTGCGCAGTATATCAATCCTGAACAATGTAGCAACACTCCTACACAGTGTAATAACATTACTACAAAGTTTAAAACCATTCCTGCGCAGTATAACAATCCTGCACAATGTAGCAACACTCCTACACAGTGTGATAACATTACTACACAGTTTAAAACCATTTCTGCGCAGTATAAAAATCCTGCACAATGTAGCAACACTCCTACACAGTGTAATAACATGACTACACAGTTTAAAACCATTCCTGCGCAGTACCACAAAATCCCTATACCATGTAGTAAAAAAAATCCATGGGACATGTAAAACACCATACCAGACCGGGTTCTTAGAACAATGTTTAGTATACAACTTAGAAATATGGCATTAATATGACTTAGTAAAATTGTGAATACTTTCAAGGAACAATAGTGTACAGTATCTTTGGTAGTAGGGTGTTGTTAGGCATTCCCATTGCCCGTCTTGAACGACACTTGGTAGAAGATCCAGTCTTCCAGGAACGAAGGCACGAACGCTTTGGACTTGGAGAAGGACACGGGAGGCGTCAGCTTCGCTAGCTCCTGTTCGTACAACTTCAGGGATTCGGGAGAGGTGGCACCGTTACCCTGCACACAAATTATCAGTCCATTTCTAATTATTTTATTCGGGCACTCAAACATATTGAGAAATTACAGATGGTGGACCGGAACGGGTGCCTCGGTCAAAGTCAAAAATATCTTTATTCGATTAGACTTTTTACAAAGTATACTTCTTATAAGGTATCCAATGATTCGTTTATTTTGATTTTTTAGACGATTCATTGTTGGATTACAATATAATATGGAGATAATTCGTATAGCGTGTATTAACGTGAATCAGCTTGTGGAATGTCATCTAGGGGTGGCATCTCGGCTCGCATTGACATATGAAAAACCCAATAACACTACCGAACCAGGGATCGAAATCAGGTCTTGGTATTCCGCAGAAACTTTTGTGGTCACTATACTAACGAGGTACCTAAATATATATAACTCAAGGTGACTGACTGACTGACTGACATAGTGATCTATCAACGCACAGCCCAAACCACTGGACGGATCGGGCTGAAATTTGGCATGGAGGTAGATGTTATGACGTAGGCATCCGATAAGGATTTTGAAATGAAAGTTTAGACTACTTTTAATAAAAAACTTAAGGTACCTTAACGCGGGTGAAACCGCGGGGCACAGCTAGTTATAGTATAAAAATAATGTAAATTTAAACTCACATGCGTCATGAACTTGCCGTGGGGCTGCAGTATCTTGAAGGCGGCCTGCAGGATGGTGATCATGAACTCCCAGAGCTCACCGCACGCCGACTCCGAGATGGGGATGTCCGTCAGGTCGCCGAATATGTAGTCCACCTTCTTACCCTCTTTTATCAACTTGTTGACCGTCACCATGCAATCTTCAACTATAATCTGCAAATTCATTTACTCTATGTATAAATGTATATACTTAAGCAACGCATTTAGTTATAAGTAGATGTACTAGATTTTAAGTTATGTTAATTTCTATCGACGTTTGTGCATTGGAACATTGTCCATGAGGTAACGTCTCTTAAATTGTTTATTTTGTATTCTTTAAATTGTATAATATTTTGAAACGAGTAATTACTGAGTTTCTTGCCAGGTTCTTCTCAGTAAGAGCAACCTTCCGAACCTGGCGGTAGCAAGTATAATCCTGTATAATTATGTCATTCTGACGATTTGAAAGTACTTTGAAAAAGTCTAATCGAATAAAGATATTTTTGACTTTGACTATGTCATACTGAATATGAAAAATGAAAAGTATTTGATCAGTTGAGGCTCTGATAAGGCAAGTGTTTTTCATAGGTATGAATGTAGAAGAACTGATCATCGGTTCAGAAATTAGCCTTCTGAGAAGATCTAATAATCATATGATCGGCCTTGTAAATATTAAAGTCAAACCCGAAGTAGAGACTTCGCGTTGATTCAACCCTATGTGGCTGATCACAATTTACATATAAAGCGTCTGCCATTTGACTTTCGCAAGTCCTTTGACGAGGAAAATCAGTCATCTGGGTTAAACCATTTGTCAGACAATTTTAGGTCTCTAACTGACCTGTAACGATTGCCAAAGATGATAAATTGGCAATCTTAGATGTAAAACAAGTGTTACCTCATAATTGGGCCCCTTTCTTCTCTCAAGCACATCACCGCAGATGGACTTGAGGTGTTGGTTGCAGGCGTTCATCACCAGCTCGTCGATCTCCAGCATCCACACAAACTTGGGCTTCTCCTTCAGCAGCTCGTACAGCAGGGCTCCGTCGCCCCCACCTTACATGGTACAGCTATTAAGTTAACGTTTTATAAAATTTGTTGGAAATTTAATGCAAATGTAACATAGCCTCCTGATGCTCTCACTCGCGATAGCTAGCTGTCTCTCTCACGCTCTTTCAATGTCGTACTGTGTATCGTTTTGTTATTTTTGTTCGTGTTCATACATACATATGCTCACGCCTATATTCCCCGTTGTCTGTGGTGTTGTAATATCAACATCCACTTTTCACCGATGATGATTAAGTGCCAGTAAATTACTATCTAATGATCTCCTAATCGTATTTTGGTTTCGGCGGCAGCTAATCTTAACGGGGTTAGGAATCTCCGCAGGAGATATTATAGTGCACAAGTGTGTGCGCAAACACAGGTGCAATCTTTATTCCCTCACTCTCATAGTGGGATGGGAGGCAATCAGACACGACCGGAGAGAGATCAGGTGTAGGACCAACGGTGCAACGTGCGTTATTATGGATTTCTTGGCAGGTTAGACAGGTGGCTATCCATAATGGGGTACTAATCGAGACCCCCGTAAATTATAAATAGAAAAGCTCAATATCAATTTGCTCGACCTAGGGATCGTAATACGATCTGGGTACGATCATCGTACCCAGTACCTTGACCAATGTGGCAGTCTATATGTGACATGCTTACCTAATATAATAATTTCCTTCCCCTCGTAATCCTCCTTTCCTCTTTGCATTAAAGTTTCAGTGTAAATAAGATCTGCCTCTGAAATATCTGAAACGGATTGAAGAAAAAAAAATTATGTACCTGGGATTTCCTCATTCCTTAGTATATACATTTTGCGCTTCTAAACTAGAATAGGCTGACGTATTCTAGATATATCAATTATACACGGATTGACCCTATCGGGGCCCTTAGGCATTGCAATGCTTGCGGCCTTATTCCAATACCAATGTCTTAGTTTTTAAAGTATATATTTTCCATCTTTAGTCTCGGGCACCTAATGGATTATCCGGCCCTGACTAGCGTGACTGGAATTAATTGAACTAAATTAAAGAATGGGTTTTCAGTGTGGACATAGGGTTATAGGCTATATTAGAATAAGTACTTGTAGGTAAGTACTTAAGACTAATGACCTAAAAAGTATGTACGAACCACGTGAGCTTAAACTAAGCTAGTCACCAAGCCTCAAAGACGGAACACAGGCCCTGCCCATAATGGTAAGTGTTCACGTATGTATGTAACAACTCCATTCGGAAACGCGAAGCAACACTAACCGGACTCAAATCCACTTTCACAGAATCACAATATTTTGAGCATAGATACATAAACTGATTAGAATTAGTATTAATGTTTTTACTATCCCTTTTATTATTCCTTTGTAGTCTTTTATGTTTATTTTTAATCGTTTCGCGTCTGTGTGGAAAATAAAACATTTATTTCTTTCTTTCTTTTCACCATATCGGTAAACTTTTACGTTCGAAGGCTTATAATCTGTGCAGTGTGAGATCATTTTGGTACATTAACTTACTTTGCAAATCATCGAGCACCAACATATTGCCGAGTGACTTGGAGTGGACAATCTGTACCCTTTGGAAGGACGACTGTTCGTCAAATACCACACCGTCGATGTCGTACTCTAGGAGACGCTCGTCTGAAAATATAAAGTCTATATATTACTACTAGCAACCAATAATTAAAGTGAGTGTACGCACTGAATTTGAACTCAAAAATATCTTCATTTGATTAGGTTTTAAACAAAGTACTTTCAAATCGTCAAAATGACATAATTATACAGGTTTACATGGGGTTGGCACTTGGTTCAACCTGTTGTGGCTGATCACCTAAAATCTGTGATTTGGGTTAATCCAGATGTCAGACTTTAGGCCTACGATAGACCTGTAACGATTACCAAAGATGATGAATTGGCAACTGGGACCGATGAACGTGCTCTTCGAGGCACGGAGGGAATTCGGGCGGTCACCCATCGAATTACTGGCTAGGGTTAGGGTTGCTTAAATTCACTGATCAAATGATATGTGCAATAGCAAAGAGTGTAAATACCTCACCACAATATTATGAATATTTGTACGACATTCTGTCACCAAGGTCTTGTTGCTTACAGTTACAGCAGCCAAGAATATTGTAGATTATACGCCAATTTCCACTTTGATTGACTTAGTAACAAGTTGGCAAAGTATCAAAATTAGACATCCGTAGGTACCTCTATGGTACGTAGCACAGGGAACCATTACACCCGTTATTGTCATATTTTTTTTCATTATGTTATTATATACTTACCTTCATGCTTATACAATTTGTCACTATTGTGAATATTGCGCACCCTCAGAACGATATGGGCTTAACTCCAAATTTTGCGAAAACGAATTAAAATCATTTCTTAATTCGTTTTTTTTCAACAGATTTTTTTTTAATTAAATAAAAATCTTTGTCGACAAACACAAAGTTTAAAATTTTCTTTAATCATAAGTGCCTTACCAGGGCCCAAACTGAATAAATATTTTAAGGTATAATGTCGCTTGACGGCGAGAGCACACTTTCCTGCGTTACGGTTTTTTTAGACTATTACTAATAATTTAATTTTCTCTACTTGCAACTCCTACATGTTAGTAAAAACCGCATCAAGTTCCGTAACATAGTACCTACAGGAGAATTTTTAATTTAAACAGTGAAAATAATTTTGGAAACAGTTGGACTGTTTTTAGCAGGACTTTTTCTGGCAGATAGCTGCTGTAACAAGGAGTAACTTAGACTACTAATTTAAAAACAAATTAGGGTTCCCCGAGTTCAAGCATGATTACTAAATTCATACGGAGCACGGCAAGTTTATAAAAATTTTGTAATAACGCAAAGCATGAAAGATAGCATTGAATATATTATTTTTACATAGTTATTATGTATGAGTTATGTGCTCACCTGAAGTGGGATAGTACCTGCTGAAGAGACATCTCTTTAGTGGCGCGTAAGCTTGCGACTTTACCACCGTGATGTATTTTTTCACTTTGTTTTCCAACACTTTCGCCGACTATTAAAAATAATATAACGTAAAGGAAACAGTGAGGGTAACTAACATGCGGTATGAGTAAGGTTGAGCGTCTTCTGGTCTACTGGAAGTTTTGTCCTGGTATGAGGCTTTGTAGGGTTAGATGGATGACATGCGGTGATTGTAAAGCAATCTATGCTTAAACAAATAAGCTTGAGGTTTAAGTTGTTCAGTTCAGTTCAATGTGCATTTATAAAGCTGTGTTTAGGAACTGTTTATTAAAAAGTAAGAGTTCTCTCCAAAGGGATAACTTGTTATACTTTTAATGTTTATAATATTTTTAGTACTTGACAGTGATATTTATACTAAGTAATAAAAAATAACAGTTCATCCCTCCAGTAAATTATCTACGTAAAAAATGTTATTCAATAATAAAAAATAACATCCACACTACATACATACATAGATATATTAAACAAATTTGTGAGTACATAAAACAATATCCAATACAAATAAACTTAAAAATCACAAATAAGAATAAAAAAGCAAAGAAAATAATAAAGCAAAAAAATTTTGAATAAATATGACAAATCAATAAAACCAGAGGTGAATTTTGAAATACAAAAGGGATAACATCTAAATCAAATGGTGTGACGCTAACCTGAACTTGTTAGGTACACATCATATTTATAGCCGCGTTTGATTGTTGGCAACAGTTTAACCCTTTCGCAGCCCAAGGACTCTCTTATCATACTTTCCAATAGCTTAGACCTCTAGAAAAAAAAAACGCTCAACCTTCATTCACATGTTATGTTATTTTCGTACATCTAGAAATAAAAAAAATTGCCAAGAGTCTTTAAAACCTTATTTGTAACATGCTTTTTTTAAATAGTTTTGATTGTCATGGCAGGATTTTTTATTTTTCTAGTCATGCCTAATTACACAATGTTTTTTCAACCAATATAGATTATAATTTTGTTTTTTTTTATATATTCCATACCTTACAAAATTCGAAAGTTTACTCTATATTAATATTATACTATACTATATTATTTTAATATCAACAGCAGTTAATAATAATACCATAACAATTATGTATATTCGTTTTTTTTTATTTATCACTTAGTTATTAAACATGAATAAGTAGGTATTATAGTAACCTGTGGTATAACAAAGTAATTTAGAAGCAACAATAAATGTTGCAAATCATTTAGCTAGATTTTTATTATCTTCTATAAATCTTTCTGACCAAGTAAATTCATAAATGAACGTAATTTCATTAAGACACCAAAATTTTCTGGTAAATCTAAGGTCAACAGTTACAGAGCTATCCTCTTGTTTCATTCATATTTTTCATCTAATAATAGAGCTGCTAGTAAAATTTTGAGAGCGGGCTCTATGCGGCGTCCTTACCTTGAAACTTATTAATGGTTCCTCATTCTCCTCCTTGTAATACTCAATGTTTACAGTCACAAGTCCACGGTCGAACAGCCTTACAGAAACCGTCGTCCCCTTTTTACCAGTGAGCACTTTCAAAGATCCACCTTCTACCTTGATGTCGGTTACCAATAATAGATTCGGTACATAATCTTTTAGCACGGTTTCCAACTGACCGAAAACTGTTTTTTGGCCGCTTTCATCTCCTAGGCGGGCGGGGTCGATGGAAAAGTCCAAAAGCACTGTTTGAACGGACATTTCAGAGTTTTTGAATTGTATTCTATTACACTCTTGTTTCAATTAAGAAATTACTTGGACGGGACCGGTAATTATAGGCAAGAGAACTAGAAAAGACAAACACCGGCACGGCTTTTCGCTAGCTTCCCTAGCTAAAGAAAATTTTGCTCGACCGACTCGATTGATTAATTCAAATGACATTTATTTAGCTGACTTTGTCAAATTTGTCAAGGAATTATGTCAAATTGAAGTAAGGAGTGGTGTTGAGATTATAAAATATTTGATGCGTGGTAAGCGTAGGCCACCACAGATAACTACATATCATATAAACTAGTCGATTTCATTTAATAAAAAAAAATAATTTGTACAAATCTGCCACATACTTGATACAAAACAAAACTTGTACTAAATAAAATTATAAAGAATTTAATGTTTTCTTTGTCTCTGCTAAATACAATAAAACATAAATTACTGCGCTGTGACTGGCTGTCAAATACTTTTAGAAGTCAATGATTTAAAAATTATAAATAAAAGGATTGCAACACTGCTTCCTTCTGTCTTTCTTCCTTTTGTAAAAAAAAATTGCATCGTGAGATTCTTGTGACATGGCTGGAAATAATACCGAAGAAGTAGAGGTGGGTAGAAATAGTGAACTGTGAAATAAATTACACGAACTACCCGTATTCCTCATTATTTAAACCCTTCATACTCTACTTTGGGCTCAATTGCTGATGTGGCTTGATAAACTTTCACTGTTGCAATTGTTTCATGTTCACCGTATTTCCGTTGATTTGTTGCTTCCCTATCAGTGTTCTTTAGTGATAAATATCCAAAGGCGTTTAAATTTGTTTGTTAGACTACTGTTAAAGTTTCCGAGTGATTATTGTAATAAGTATAGGTTAGGTTTGTAAGATGACCTGTGTATTCAAGGGGTCGGCGACGACTGAGACGAAGGGTAACACTGCAGAGGTGCCCCCGGAGTTCTTGATCAAGCACCCCCTGCAGAACACGTGGAGCCTGTGGTTCTACGACAACGACAGGAACAAGACATGGGAGGAGAATTTGATTGAGCTTACTACATTCGACACGGTTGAAGATTTCTGGAGGTGAGTCATTTGATGCACAAAAAATTTAGTGTTATCATAAAATGTTAATAAAATATTATCATTCTTACCACTTTGATATGCAGTTATTAGTACATAGCGTAATGTATGCTAGGTACCTTTTTTGGATGCTTGCAACACCATGGGTATAACTTAGTACCAACAATTCAATTATGTATTTATATGAATGTGTCTGAATGCTGTGGTGGCCTCAGGGTTTGAGCAGTCGCCTGCTACGCAAGCGCTGCAAGTTCAAATCCCAGAGGGGCCTGTACCAATGAGTTTTTCTAAAAAAACTGATGTACAGTGATTTCACACCACATGCTTTACGGTGAAGGAAAACATTGTGAGGAAACCTGCATATTTCTGAGATGTAATTCAAAGACGTATGTATAGTGCCTGAGACAGCGATAGGCTCAGTATCTGTCACGTTGGCACTTAATCAAATTCGGTGAAAAGTGGGTGTTGTGATAACAACACCTCTGCCTACCCCTTCGGGGAATACAGGCGTGAGCATATGGATGTGTAACTTAAGCATATCTAGTTACTGGAAATCTCCAAGGTTTTAGTTAAAAAACATTTTTTTTCTAACTTCAAGGAATGTAAGTAACAATCATGAATAAGGAACTTGCCCTGGCCTTTGGTCTGCTATCAATTATGATATTCAGAATTTATGGACTTTGAAAGAGATAACAAAGATTTCTACATAAAAAAAATCCTAATTGTAAAACAAATTATGATAATTCCAGATTATATCACCATATTAAGCTACCATCTGAGCTCCGTCAAGGGCATGATTATGCAGTGTTCAAGCAAGGTATCCGGCCTATGTGGGAGGATGATGCCAACAAAATGGGTGGCCGCTGGCTTATCAGTCTTGAGAAGAAGCAACGGAACTCTGACCTAGACCGGTTCTGGTTGGATGTGGTATGGAAAAAATTCTTCTTAGATTTTTTTCGTGCTTAAAAAGGATATTGATTAAATTCACACACAATATGAAGGTTGTATAAACATTATTAGGCATTTACACATAACACTATTCTATCCATCTGTTGCTATATGTGAATGAAGTAATAAATTGATTTAGATTAATGCATAGTGTGTACTCCATGTTAGTCTGGTATTTTATTGAGTCTAAAGACATTGAATTGATTTAATTTTTCACAGGTTCTCCTCCTTATTGGTGAAAACTTCGACCACTCTGATGAAATTTGCGGTGCTGTTGTAAACATTAGAGTAAAGTTTGATAAGATAGGTAAGCATTAAAAATACTCTTTTGAGAAAATGTGGTCAAAACGCATTGTGTGAGACCATCTTATGATTTCTTAATTTATTAAATTGCTCACTTTTACCTGCATCTATGAATTGCTGTATATTTTTTCAATTATTTCATAATTTCTATCAAAATATAGTCTAGCTTAGACCAGTTGTCAAACTGTCATTAGCTTTTGACAGATAAACATGACAATTGGAAACAGAGAGCTTTACAGGCTCTCTGAAGGTGGATTGTATGACATGGTTGTTCCTCCAACTACAACCCACAAGAGATGTCACTTAACATCAAGCTTAACTTAAGATTGTTTCTGTATATTTATGTATATTTATGTATATCCATTGTTGGAGAGAAGAGAATATCCATGGTGGCCGTGGGGTTTAAGCAGTCGCCAGCTACACAAGTAACTCAAGTTTAAATCCCAGCAGCCTGCTCTAATGAGATCTTAAAACTTAAGTGTAATAATTTCACCCCACATGGTGAAGGAAATCGGCATTGCGAGGAAGCCGGCATATGTCTGAGAAGTAATTTAAAGACATATGTATAGTGCCTGAGATGGCGATAGACTCGCCCTCTGTAATGTTGTATGTGGTGAAATGTGGATGTTGTTGTTACAATACCTTTGTTTCCTTTGGGGACCCTACTGGGATGGTGTTAGCATACTTATTTATTTTTATTTGTAGGAAATCCATAAATAAATAAAAATAAATAGTTAGAAAAGGAATTGTGCCATGCTTCTCAAGATTAGTATGCAAAATAATAACCATAGAGTCTAATATAGATTGTAATTTTTTTGCCAGGCATTTGGACAGCAGATACAACCAAGCAGCATGCCAATATCGAAATTGGTAGGAAACTGAAGGAGCAGCTCGGAATCCACGGGAAAATTGGCTTCCAAGTCCATAGAGACACAATGGTCAAGCACAGTTCTGCTACGAAGAATCTATACACTGTTTAGTCACTGTAAATTATTTGTAACGAAGCCGCAGCAGTGTTGACGGGGAATGGTTGTGTAGGCACTTACATTGTACATATGTGTATTGTTACTGTGCCTTTCTGTGAGACATTTCTCGCCGCGACAAAACATGCGGCATAACTTGTCCCAAAAAGTTATAGAGATAAGTGACGTTATATGCCGTTATATTTGTTTCTGAAGGATTGTACGTTCAGAGAGACAGCTTACTTATGTACTGTGTCTATTTAAAATGTTGGATCCGTATTTTTTGGCGCTAAGTTCGATAGTGAAACGATCTGTGTAGTTACTCCGCAATTATATTAAGTTTACGCTAGTGATGTATATCGCAAAAATATTTTGTTTTAATTTTTATTTCCATATCCAATGTAAGGCTCACAAGTTATGGTGCCAAGTGTTTACAATTTGTGAAGGGTTTCAAACCTTGAAACACTGCTGTTGCGTCATTGAATAGTTTAAAGTTTTTATTTAACAGAAGTAGTATTCTTTAGGTTTGGTCGTTTGTCTATTATATTTATCATACACAGTGTCGTTTATGGCGACAGATTAAATTGTAAGGCTGATTTTTGTACTAAAGCTGTGCTTGAGTATGTTCGTTGATTGGCTGCGTTCGTATCGCAGTCTCGATGTGGTTCACGAGCTATTGTGTTACTGATATGGGCCATTGCTCGTGTAGCCATTTCATGCTCGCAGGCATGCTTGTGGTGCGGAATGGCTCGCGAGCCGAAGCATGATTGGATACTTAGCTTGCGGATGGCTTGGTTAGCCATTTCATGCTCGCTCGTCTGTGCTTGCGAGCCAATGTGGACGGCAGCCATTTGGTCACATAGGTATAAGTTTGTATTTACTCATGCGCCGTTGAGATGAAAATTAGCATGTACGAAATAATAAAAATATTTTTACATTTTAACAAATACTGCCGTATTATGTATTGTTGTACCACGCTTTGGATCCTAACACCGCAACTTGTTTGATTATGTAAATCTCTGTATAACACCTTTGGTTACGATGTCCGTCAAATATTTTGGTATTTTATAAAAAAAGTACTAAAATAATTTAATGGTGTTTTATTTTTTTTCTGCCCTTTCACTGTTGTCTAATATATAAAATCGTGTATTTGTAGGAAAACTTCGAAAGGCCTAACCGATTTTTATATTTTTTTTTTGTGTAGCTCTAAGAATACTTATTAGGTCGTAAGCTTTTTTACACCCCAACTCATGATTCACCCCAAAGATGGCTAAATAACATTAATTTACTATTTTATTTTCAGAGATTAGATATAGATTTGACGACAGAACTGTAATTTTGACGTGACTATAAAAAAATTATAATTAAAAAACAAAAATATTCTATAAAATAGACAAAGACAATCTATAGACTATATACCCCATTTTTTAGAATTGTCAGGAGAGCAGATGCGATAAGTTCACCCACAGCTCACCTATATACGAAAATAGATCACATTCCTTGTCTGTTCTAAAAATTACTGCACTGACACTACAGAAATACAAATACTTTTAAGAAACCTCGGTACCCACAGCATGCAAGTCCGACTCGCACTAGACTACTTTTAGTATTAAAAATAAAGATCATTTTGCTTATTTCTTCAAAAGTATAGAGGTAAGGTTGAAAACATAACATATGCTCACGCCATCCCAGAAGGGTCCCCGAAGGCGTAAGCAGAGGTGTTGTAACAACACCCACATTTCACCGAATATGATTAAGTGCCATCGTGACAAAGGGTGAGTCTATCGCCGTCTCAGGCACTATACATATGTCATTAAATTGCTTCTGACATATGCAGGCTTCCTAACGATGTTATCCTTCAAAATAAAGCACGTGGTATGAAATCAATGCAGTTGAATACGAAAGCGGTGCATATACTCCCCTAGGAGTGTGAGTACCTACATTCCTTTAGTACCAAATATGCAAATTTATATATAAATAAAGAGTAAATTGTTTCATAAATGCTATCAACACTATAAAGGAAAATTTTGTCCAGAAAATAAAATTTTGTGATAAATTACATAGCTAAAATAATTTGAGACATTTTTATCCAATTAGTTCAACTAGTTGAAACAAGTGATGAATGAATAAGAGGAGCTCTTGACACAGTTGCTATTGCGCATATCATTCGATCAGCGAAGTTAAGCAACCCTAAACCTAGCCTGTAATTGAATGGGTGACCGCCCGAGTTCCCTCCGTGCCTCGAAGAGCACGTTAAGCCATCGGCACGTTAAGTCATTACATGTCAGTCGGAGGCCTAAAACAGTCTGACAACTGGTTTAACCCAGATCACAGATTTTCCTCGTAAAAGTGGTTGCAAAGGTCAGATGGCAGTCACTTCGTATAAAAATCAGGTGATCAGCCACATCGGGTTTAATCAAGTGCCGACCCCAACAATGTATGGGATAAGGCCCGGAAGATGATTTGAAACAAGTGAAATTCTTTTGGGGATTCCCTGATGTTCTGTGGAGATCTACTTAGTTGTGTGCTAAGCAAGAGAAGCGTGATTAAAAACTAATAGAGCTATTCTAGTCTCTATGTCGACATACTAAGTTCCATTTTTAATCATCCACTTTTTAGATAGAACAATAACTAACACTTTGGCATTCGTTTTCAAGTTTGATATTTAGGTAAGCTAGATCGCGTACCCTTTTATCGCAAGTTATTTCAAATATATACTATATCATATTATAAAGCTGCAGAGTTTGTTTGTTTGTTTGTCGCGCTAATCTCAGGAACTACTGATCCGATTTTAAAAAGTCTCAGTGTTGGATAGTCCATAATATATCGAGGAAGGTTATTTAACCTCCAACACCAACAAATCAAATGACAGCCAAAAACATTTTTGATACGTTTAAGTTAAGGCTATTCAACGCTAGATGGCGTTCAGACTCCCGCTTATTTATGTTTGAACCATAGATTTTTTAAATTTATTTTTTATGTCTATTATTTGATTAAATCTTTTATTAATTGATTATAATTTTAGGAAGGGTATATCATTTTTATATTGCTTTTTCGGTATACCACTAACGGATATTATAATTAATATTGAAATATTTTTTTCAAATCGGTTATGCAGTTTCGGAGCCTATTCAATGCAAACAACAATCAAATCTTTCCTCTTTATAATATTACTGAAGATTACGAAAAAGTTTACATAATTATTACGTCATGCTCATCTACTGGAAACAAGGTTTGAACATAGTTGTAACAAATATGATCCGGGCTCTAGTATTTGTATTACTTTTACCAGCGGTGGCTTTACCCATTACGAGGTAGGTACGGCAGGCAGGTCTTTGCGAGGCACTTTGTCCTACGGAAATGTACTTAACTGATGTGAAAGTAGATCTGGTTGTTTGGTATGTATCCGTTATGTTTGTTATGTATATTAAAACAAAACTGTATTTTTTTTAAAATTTGCTTGACGCGATGCCCCTACAAGAGCGAGACCCCGGGCGATTGCCCTGTTTGCCACCCCCTAAGGCCGCCGCTGACTTTTACTATAAGTGTAATGCAGAGATTATATATTACTATTCACGGAAATTAGTATGCACCTGTCTGTGTGTGTTGGGTTGAGCAGTGGGTATATCAGAAGGTTTACCCACTGCTCAACTGACTAATCGAACAATTACCAGTTGAGCAGTAGGTATTAGCTATTGCATAGCAAGATAACTTGGTATGCAATGGCTAATATCCATAATTTCGAAGATTCCAACTTATTAATAACTCGACGTATTCAGAGAGCCGTGGTGGCCTCGGGGTTTGAGCAGTCGCCTGCTACGCAAGCGAAACAAGTTCGAATCCCAGCGGGGCCTGTACCAATGAGTTTTTCTAAAAAAACTTATGTAGTGATTTCACACCACGTGCTTTACGGTGAAGGAAAACATCGTGAGGAAACCTGCATATTTCTGAGAAGTAATTCAAAGACGTATGTATAGTGCCTGAGACGGCGATAGACTCACCATCTGTCACGTTGGCACTTAGTCAAATTCGGTGAAATGTGGGTGTTGTGATTACAACACGTCTGCCTACCCCTTCGGGGAATACAGGCGTGAGCATATGTATGTATGTACGTATTCATTAACCACTAGTAGGTAAGGATTAAATGAAACTTCTTTGCAATAGCAATAATAAAAATGTAATCATTAAGCTAAACATTAAAGAAGACAGACCACAACTGTTTATAATATCGTGCAAGTTCGTGAGTTCGTTTGATTCCTGATTTCAGTTTCTACTGTTTCCTCAATTTTGTGGACAGTTTCCTCGGCGCCTTCGATTCCTTTGTGAACGTTTTCTAGAAACAAAAACATTGGTTCTTTAATACACCCTAATATTACTGTAAGAAGCGGTGGTGGCCTTGGGGTTAGAGCAGTCGCCTACTACGCAAGCGACGCAAGTTCGAATCCCAGCGGGGCCTGTACCAATGAGTTTTTCTAAAAACTTATGTGCAGTAATTTCACACCACGTGCTTTACGCTGAAGGAAAACATCGTGAGGAAACCTGCATATGTCTGAGAAGTAATTCAAAGACGTATGTATAGTGCCTGAGACGGCAATGGACTCCCCCTTTGTCACCTTGGCACTTGATCATATTCGGTGAAATGTGGGTGTTATTACCCCTTCGGGACCCTTCTGGGATGGCGTGAGCATATATTTTATTTTTTATTACTGTATGGTCTGTTGTGGGGCTTAAAGCGAATTCCGAAAATACATCATCAGTATTATATATTATACACAATAGTAAAGATTTTATTTAATCAAATTCATCACCGTGACAGCCAGAAAATGTTGAATTGGATCCAATTCGTAACAACCTTTTCTTTCCTTTATGTATGTGGTTATTAATACATTTATTTACTTTTTTCTTTCTAATCGTTGTAGGTACTAGATACTTCAAGGTATTATTACGTATGTACCTACACATGACGCGTGTCACCATTACAAACTCATATTTTATTAAATATATGCAATACATGAGCAGTTTCGGATATACTTTCTAACGATAACTTTTTACAAATAAACGTAAATAATTTAAGCTAGCAAGACATACAAACTTCAAACAAGCTGTCTATGTATCTGGTATTATGTACCTAAAAAGCGGTTAAGATCACGTTAAATTTGGGCTGTAGCATGCTGTTTTATAGACCGTAACGTTGATCCATAAACGGGTTATTGTACGCGGATATAGTTTTCCACACCAGACTGGTAGATCCCGAGCCCACCGCCTATACAAAAAACAGCTTTAAATGTATTATTAAAACTTACCAACAACTTTTTCTTCAATAACTTTTCCTTTGCCCATGCATGAGTTTTCTTTATCCTTAATCGATTGAAAAATGCGTGCAAACCGGCCTTTCTCTTCTACTTTATTAGTCACCTCTTCACACTCTCCAGGGTCTATCTCCACGTGGGCATCGATGTGATCTTCACTCCGTACTATCGGCATCACTGCTTGAGTCTTTGTCTTCCCAGCTTGTGGACTTGACTTATCCGACCCGCAGGGGATAGTCTCATTCTCAGATTGTCCTGTCTCACTCTTCTGTCCATCGTCACTATGTTTACTTAAAACCGGACTCATGTGAGATAAATCAGGCACATGTAGTAACTCTTCAAGAATCGGAGTTTTCGGTGGCGGTGAATTCGACGTCTCTATCTTAGCCGGCAAGCCTAATACGTTCTTTATGTCGTGTAGTCCAGGATCTATGACGGCAGCTTGCTTTTTCACAAATTCATCCACAACTTCAACTTTTTCGTTCACTTTATCCGTTACATTTTTAACAGTCTCTTCCATTTTTTCTTGTGCTTTGTCCATTGTCGTATCCATAACCTCGATAACGCTCATAACTTCAGCTTTACCGATGAGGGAGCAAGAATCGATTTCATCTTTATTCAAGTCGGGCACGTCATGCGTGCTTCCAGTTTCAAGGTCGTTTATGTTTACTATGTGAGAGCCACTGACGTTTGCTTCTAACGAATCGATCGATCCAGTGTCTTCGTTCACGTTCCCATTCACGTTGTCTTTGTTATCGATGTCAGAGTTCGTGATGTGCTCCTCAGTTTTATTCATGCCTGGTACTTTCTGAAGCGGCGGTAGTTCGGTGAGCGACACTGGGCGCGTGTCCTCGCTGATTATATTAAAGTCGTTATTAGTGAAGTCAGCGTTGGAGCCCTTGGTAGCCGTGAGCAGAGTGTGGCAGCCGCCGCAAGCTACATTGTCGACGACGTGCCCATTCATGCCGGTGACCCGCTTAGGTGTGTATTGATTAGGTGTAGCCTCGTTTCCGTTGCCGTCCTCGGAATCCAAACAGAGTTTGTTGTGCCTCGACTCGCCGCAGGTGTAGAGCAGCCCGTTGTCTGCAACAATAGTGTTAGAGTACACCACCGGCGGCTGACAGAAACATACTGATACAATCAACCAGTTTTATAATGTTTACGTGACATTGTAAATTAGAGTGTATGTAACAGAAATAAGCATACCCCAGTGGGCAAGGTCGATCTACCGATTACCTATGAAACCTTTGATATATTATTATAGGGGCATTAGTAAGTTCTTTCACAAAGGTTACTACCTATCGATCCTGTAATTTTAAGTGTAGTTTAAGTACTCTGAGTTATAGTACAAAGGTTTGGGTAATTTATTAGTTGATTGTCGCATGAAAAGTGTTGATTAATATTTAATTGTGTCTCTATTTTGTGATATTGTTTCTAATCTAAGTTTAAAGGATTATCTACACTTCTATTATAAAGATGAAAAGATTAGTATTTTTGTAATGAATAAATTCAAAAACTACAGTGCCGATTTCAAAAATTATTTCACCATTGGAAAGCTACATCATCAGCTCCCACGGGAACGGGAACTACGCGGGTGAATCCGCGTGACGTCCGCTAGTGAATAATAATTTAATCTTATTTGATGTACTCTTTAAGTTTGACTCAATATTATATTATATAAAAGTAATAATTATCTATGTGTTTTTTTATATATTCCAATTATTAGCGGTTACTAGTTTGATGGTTTGTTTACGAAGTGTTTCTTTTTTATTAACAACATAAGGTGTGTTTCTAAATGAATATAACAAATATGTATGTCAAATTAACGACAGTAATAACACCTGCTTCGGTAAGTAAGTAATAACACTGTAGGTATAAATATCGCTTTACTATATCTAATACTGTGGTTAGAGTTTTCTGTGGGCTTACCTGGCACTGAACATGAGAGATACATTTTAAATTTCAATTTCTGCCACGCAAGTTCGAATCTCAGCGGTGCCTGTACCAATGAGTTTTTCTAAAAAACCTATGCACAGTGATTTCACACCACGTGCTTTACGGTGAAGGAAAACATCGTGAGGAAACCTGCATATTTCTGAGAAGTAATTCAATAACGTATGTAAAGTGTCTGAGACGGCGATGGACTCACCATCTGTCACGGTGGCACTTAATCGTCTTCGGTGAAAAGTGGGTGTTATGATTACAACACCTCTGCCTACCCCTTCGGGGAATACAGGCGTTAGCATATGTATTTTTGTATGTTAATAGTAAAAAAATGCAAGTAACAACACATTTTCAATAAAACTTTATATTTAATACCTCGTCGTATCCTTTTTCACATCAATAATGTCTAAAAAAATATACCTTAGGAGTCTTACCAGTTACGAAAGCCGTGTGCATTGCGCCACAAGCGACCAGCTTCAGCTGATAACCATCAAACATCTTATCCATATCAATTTTCGTAGGCTCCTTAACAAAATCCACAGTTTTATCCATTCCTAATTGTCCTTTCTCATTGCTACCGAAGGCGAATATATTACTTTCGTCTAATGAAAGTAGGAAGGTATGGTCGGCTCCACAGCAAGCACTTTTAATTGGAGTATTTAACGGTAAGACTTCAGGAACGTATATTGTGGTAGCACTGTTGGAAACGCCGAGTTTCTGATTCTCATTGTCACCTGTCACGAACACTGCACCTAGATCTGATGAGAAAGGAATAAATTATCCAATAATGACATATTTCAATCAGATATTTGTTGTACTAGCATGAGTGATAAGCACACGGCCCATCTATATTCCAAGTACCTGTAGGATTTGAAATGCTTATTGTTAAGAATTTTCGTTGCGTATTTGTGTGGCTAGCAAGGTGTTGACACTTTTCGGAGGCAGGTTGTGGTAAAATTCCAAGACCCATGTAGGTAATTGTGCCTACACCGGTCATTTCGGAACAGCTACGGCAACAGCAGCAGCAAAAGCACAGCTGTGAAGATTCTCAGCCTGTATTTCCCAAAGGAGCAAACAGAGGTCTTGTAAAAACAACACCCACATTTCACCAAAGATGATTAAGTGCCAACGTGACATATGGTGAGCCTGTCACTGCCTCTGGCACTATACATACGTCTTTGAATTACTTCTCAGACATATGCAGGTTTCCTCACGATGTTTTCCTTCACCGTAAAGCACGTGGTGTGAAACTTAAGCACTTAAGTTTTTAGAAAAACTCATTGGCAATAGCGACTGCTCAAAGACCACGACACTTTGATACTTTCCGAAAAAGAATCAATACATTTCGAGACACACACTTTAATTTTTGTTGCTCACAAGTCCTATTACTAGGGTGTCGCAGCACGGTGGATCAGAGGGGAATAAGAAATAATTATAAAGTAAAGAGTATCATAATATCCGGCATAATTGATTTGGGGTCCTGTAAGGAATGACGTCTCACCAGTGATGAACACGGTGTGGTAGTAGCCGCACTCAATGAAGGCTATCTTCTCCATGAACTTCAACTCGGTAAACTTGAGGCTGAACTTGGTGTCCTCGCCCAATCCGAGCTGGCCCTCCGTGTTGCTGCCACACACGAACACACGCCCCTCCTCTGGGGAACACATATTTGGTAAAGGTCTTTCCAAGAGGATATGTCAAGGGGTGCGCTAAAGTATTACCGCATGAATTTTTCACCAACAAGCCAACGGATGGTAAGTCCATCGCCGTCGCAAGCTCTAAACAATATGTTTTTTAATTTTTCGTCATATATATATATATATATAACGGGGAATGCAGGTTTCCTCATGATTTTTTCCCCTGTGAAAAAATCGCATTAGGACATACCACCGGGATATCAACTTGAGTCGCTAGTGTATCGGGCGACTGTTCAAATCCCTCGGCCACCACGGCTCTCATGCATACATTTACGGTTTGTGTAAACCGTTTGGGATACAAGGAAGTTAAAAAGGTGGTACTGAAATTCATCCGCTCCGCAATAGATGGCGCTACTATGTAATATTTTGTTAGAGGCATATACGTAGTAACTTCGGAGTCACATGTAAATTAAATCACATATTACGTTAAATCACATATTAATTAAATCATATATTTAGTTATATTAAACAACATACATACACACATATGCTCACGCCTGGATTCCCCGAAGGGGTAGGCAGAGGTGTTGTAATCACAACACCCACTTTTCACCGAAGATGATTAAGTGCCAACGTGACAGATTGTCAGTCCATCGCCGTCTCAGACACTTTACATACGTCATTGAATTACTTCTCAGAAATATGCAGGTTTCCTCACGATGTTTTTCTTCAAGCACGTGGTATGAAATCACAATACATAAGTTCTTTTAGAAAAACTCATTGGTAAAGGCCCCGCTGGGATCCGAACTTGCGTCACTTGCTTAGCAGGCGACTGCTCAAACCTCAAGGCCACCACGGCTCTATTAAACAAGGCATTCGCTAATCTTATATAGCGACGTCTTAATACGCTGGCTGGGTAGTGCATGTGCCCAGTGGACCGAGAACGCAACCATTTTATCAGTAAATAGTTAGTAATCGTCAACTCAGTTTCTCATAGTACAGGCTTGCCTAGTTTGAGAGTCACTGATCTGCTTAATGTTACATTTGTTCATGTCAAATAAGCGTTATTCTTATTATTATTATATTAATAGTACCAGTTAGTACGGCCGTATGGTTAGTGCCAGCGGAGAGTTGCTTGACGGCGGGCTGGTCATCTAATTCAATGACTTGCGGCACAGTGTGGTGCTGGGTGTCGCCGGTGCCCAGCTGGCCCTCGTCGTTGCATCCTACGCTGTATAACGCGTTGTCTTCTGCAAGTTAAGTTTGGGGTAAATGCTTGCAGGTATCAAGATGACTGCACAGAAGCCATATTACGAATAAGTTTATGTTGAGAAAAAGATAATCCAAGACGGGATCAATTGTATATAAGAATTTGCTTACTCGACTTATCAACGTTAACAGCTTAAAAAATCAAAAGTCGTTCAGTCTACGTGCTCATTATGAGGATAGAACTATTCTTGAGTTTATATAACTAGTCAATCTGCTTAAAGCAGACTAATTGTAGGCGGCAGTGAGTATGGAATGAGACCCTGACATGGTTTTCCCAAGCGAGTTCAGCATAGTGTCCCTAAGAAGGGTTTAAGGCATTCTTGTAAGACATAATTGTAATAATGGTATTGCAAGCATTCGTAGACATAGGTAATCTATAAATATGGCCTAAAATCGGTTTAAGCACACCATATTAATAACTTGTAAACTTTGAGGTTTCATTTTTGTACCGTAAAATGAAACGTCTAAGCTAAGAAGTTTTTAATACGTACTACTTAAATGATCAAAGTTGGCCTCCAGATGGCAGTATGTTTAGTGGTATAAAATATGTCACCAGTAACGAAGACAGTATGAGCTCGTCCGCAAGCGACGAACATGGTGCGGTGGGGCTTGAGCCACTTGACGCAGCTGGGGCGCGTCACCTCGTCCTTGTGGCCCAGCCCCAACTGGCCCCACACGTTGGCCCCGAACACGAACACACGCCCGTTCTCTAAGCATTTACAATTGTCAGTACTCAATTAGTTAGTCAGTACCTACTCTTAATCGTACTGGCATGCGATTGATATTTAGGGTTAAAGGTAGCTATATTCCAAATTTCACCACACTTGGTGTGATATAAACGTGCACCACGAGCTCAGAATCAGTCCGGTCACGGCCCAGCCCTAATCTGGTCAGCTATGGATAGGTATCAGACGAACAGTAAACATGATCACGATGAGATGGCGCACATGATCTGACAATTGGCTGGATCCTCCACAAAACTGGCGAATGACTACTCAACGAAAAACTAACTTCAGAATGTATATGTATCGTATTCGTAAGCTAGTGTAACGTACGGCATATAACAGCGCTGTGCTCGTCTCCACATGATATGGCGACGACCGGATCGTTCTTGATGAAGAAGTGGCTCGGCTCGTTGTCCGCGAAGTGGGACTTGCCGAATGTGAACACGGCACCGGTGTCTGTAATGTTATACACAATAGTGCTATGTACTTAAAACATACATACATATGCTCACGCCTGTATTCCCGAAGGGGTAGGCAGAGGTGTTGTAATCACAACACCCACTTTTCACCGAAGATGATTAAGTGCCAACGTGACAGATGGTGAGTCCATCGCCGTCTCATACACTTTACATACGTCATTGAATTACTTCTGAGAAATATGCAGGTTTCCTCACGATGTTTTCCTTCACCGTAAAGCACGTAGTGTGAAATCACTGTACATAAGTTTTTTAGAAAAACTCATTGGTTCAGGCCCCGTTGGGATTCGAACTTGCGTCGCTTGCGTAGCAGGCGACTACTCAAACCTCAAGGCGGCTTCAAGTACTTAAAATAAGAAATATATTTAGAAACACAAGTTATAATAGAGCAGAAACTTTATGCAATTTAAGCTGTAATTATCTAGCTTTAAAGAATTTACTTCTCAGTAGTTGTGCCTCGCAGTGTTACCCGCGTAGGTAAACAATAAGAACGATGTGACGTAGTGATTTTATTTCGGAAATAATAGTAATAAGTTGCTATTTGTATATATTATTTACTTAAGTAACTAATAAGTAGCTAAAAACTAATAACAAGTAAAAAACTTGGCCCAAATCGGTGTCTCTCGAGATCGTGCCAAGAAGACTGGCAGCATTGCCACGTTGAATAGCAATGTTGGACGACGTATTAGGTCATTGATGGAAGAATGACGACATCATCGACTGGCGCTGCTGACGCATGACAGACCATGGTGTCCGAAGATTTCCACACCATCTCCACAGTGACACCGATGAGGGACAATAAATTGTGCGCCTAAACGCAAGCAAGCATATATATATAATTATTTCTAACAAATAGCTTACGTAAAGTATAAAAATTTAATTATCCTAAGTCACCGTATTACAAAGAAACCTCGCGTCACCGGATGACTAAGTAAACCTAACGTTTGCTCGCGACGCACGAGCCCTTGTGACGTCATAGGTAAAATTATACTTGAAATAAAAGGGGAAAATGTAAAAGAGGCATTAGCCTCAACACGTGACTTCCGACGTGCGACCTTGGTGCGTGTTAGCCTTTTAAGATCGCTGATTGTATCTTTGTACTAGACGCTTTTGTTTGCGGTGATTAGATAAAATACCACCTTAATTTCCAAAGAAAGAGTGATAAATTATAGTCTATAAAGTAGGGAGAAGGCGTAACCAACACTTTTATTTCTTTACGTAAGTAATCTTCATGCATGTAGCGAAAATATGTTAGTGAGCTCGAGTCAGGGTTGCGAAGAAGCCGAGATGTTACAAAGTCAAAGAAAAAATATCTTTATTCGATTAGACTTTTTGCAAAGCACTTTCAAATCGTCAGAAAGACATAATTTACAAGATTATACATGCTACCGCCAGGTTCGGAAGGTTGCTTTTACTGGCAAGAAACTCAGTAATTACGCTTTTCAAAAAAAAAATATTATACAATTTTATCAGTACAAAATAAATCCCTTAAGAAACATAAGCTCATGGATACAGTTCAAAAATATAATTTTCACTTCTTGCCAAGTGTGACAAGAGTTATGTGAATTAATCAAGGTCCATCAAAGGTACCCTATCGCCCTTTTTGTATCCTCAAAATGATAATCACGTGAAAGCGAAAAAAACTCACTGTAAAGTTAGAATACAGTAAAGTGAATACTTCTCGCTCAGAGAATCAGCATTGCTGTTCAACGTGGCAATGCTGCCAGCCTTCTTGGCACGATCCCGAGAGACACCGATTTGGGCCATGTTTCTACTTGTAATTAGTTTTTAAGGCACTCTATATAATAAACATACTAATATATAAAAATTAAGAGTTTATTTTTGTTTGTATGAACACGCTAATCGCAAGAACTACAGTAGGCCTAGACAAAATAACATTCTCTCGCACGCTAACAGAAACGACGTTTGGAAATGACATAAATCACTCACGTGACATTTCTCGTTCCCGTATATTTTGTATCGTTTATAGCGAAGGGTGAGGATAATGTTACTTTGTCTATAGGCTGTAGTCCGATTTAAAATGTTTCAGTGTTAGTTATTTATCGGGAAAGGCTATAATATATAATCACGCTTAGACCAATCGCAGGCTAAAGTTAGCGTTAGCCCATAACCATTCCACGCGAACGAAGTTGCGCGCAGAAGCATGACAGGGGATCAAGAAAACTCCTTTGGATCACTATGATAATAATTTTGAACGACTCTAATCAATAGGTACGTCATCTATACTTGTATACTAATTACTGAGTACTCTAATACTTTTACTACTTTATTTTAATAATAATTTACACAAGACACGTTAGCAGTTTACCGATATATATATGAGACAGACAGATAAAAACATCTTGATGACCGCTGTCATATTAAGCCAGTTCAAATCATGTGGCCAGTCGTATTTTGGCGTCCTCCATTTCAACATCCTCCTCTGGACGCAAACCCATGGCTGCTGCGAAGACCTCATACTTTGGACGCGCCAATCCCTTTGCCATAGCATCTGCGACCATCTGTGCAGTCTTCTTATACTTCACACATATAGCCTTGGCTGCTACCTTCTCCTTGACAAAATGATATTTTTATAAAGAGAAAAGATTTGTATGTAAGTATGTTTGTAACGAATTGGCTCAAAAAGTACTGGACCGATTTAAAAAATTATTTCACTATTTGAATGCTACATTTTCACTGATTAATAAATGCTATATCTTATCGCCATACTCCCACAGGAACGGGAACTACACGGGTGAAACCACGGGACGTCCGTATAAATGAAACGGTTTTGTTTTAATCAAGACGGATAAATTTTCCCTAAATTGCGACAGTTTATTTAAATGTACGTAGGTAATTACAAGTGTATTTTTGTAACATACGTAATCATTTTCAAGGTACAAATATGCTAATTTTGGCCTTTAATTCACTTTTACTGCTATTCTGCTATCAGATTAAAACTGCTATAAGTACACACTGACCCTTAAACTTTGGAACTAAAGGTGTCACAATATCTTATAACTTTAAACGAACAATTCTTGTATATATATATGGAATCTGAATCTCGGAAACGGCTCCAACGATTTTCATGAAATTTTGTGTGTAGTTTTGGGTTTCAAGGGCAAACAATTTATCTAGCCAGGTTTCATTTTTAGAAAACATGGTTTTGACCATGTTTTCAGGCACTGAAAAACTCATAAAATATAATTTCAATATGACAGTAAATTTCGAGTACGATATGGTATCGGTATAGAGATGGTAGATTAGAGTGAGGCTGCAGCTTACATTGATAACGAGTTTAGAGTACCCCGGATCGAGCCTGACGCTCACCGGTTAGATTTTTTCATTTCCTAAAGTTTAATCGGTCGACCAGCTTCTGCTATTCTACAGAAGGTTTCTTCCTTGGAAACTTTACACAAAAGCTGTGAAATTAACTGCTTGACGTCTTTATCCTAAGCGAGTTAAGGCGAGGCTGTAGGTGTCGAGTGGTTTCAGTAATCACCTACTATGCAAGCGACACAAGTTCAAATACCCAGCGGTCTGTACCAATTAATCTTTCTATAAAATAAAGTGTAGTGATGTTACGCAATGAGCTTTACAGTGAAAGAAACCTGCATATTTAGGGGAAGTAATTAAAAGAATTGTACCAAGGTAAATAAAGCCAGCTGCATCAAACCAACAAACTACATAGGTACCATATATACAGCATGATTGAGTACTTTATTAAGTTCAATGTATGGTTTAATAGTAGTATTTTACATGTCTGTTATCGAGTGTGATTATGGTTCTTAATATAAATAACTAGCGGACGTCACGTTGTTTCACTCACGTAGTTCCCATGGGAGTAATGGGATAAAATATAGCTTATGTTAGTTTACTGCATTGCTGAAAGAATTTTTCAAATCGGTCAAGTAGTTTCGGAGCCTATTCAATGCAAACAAACAAAAAACAATCAAATCTTTCCTCTATATAATATTAGTGTAGAATAAATAAAATATATCTAAAAATTACGAAACTCATGGACGAAGATTCACCCATAAATATAAATTGTAATCGTCCAAGGCGGTTTAATATGTGATTCGTACATGAGCAAGTTCCAAATTTGAAGAAAAAAGAAGCCTAACTAAAAAAAAAAAACAGGTCAAGCGTGAATCGATCGATATGTTCTATTCTATGTAAAATGACTCGCACCTGACCACTTTATATTTTTTCCGGCCAGTATTATTGAAAAATAATACTGGCTCAGCAATGTTATTTATTCTGTGGTAGCATGCAACAGTGGCATTAAAACGAGCGTGTATGTAATAGGTGTTTTATTATTGTATGGTAATAAGATACATTACTCGCGTAGCGCAACGATGTTGCATCGCTACGAGGCTACGTGTGCTACGGTTTTAGCCTTAGTTTTTTTCTAACATGCATTTATTATTACGGTGTTGTCAGTGTGCTAATTATAAAATATTTATTTGGTAGATAAATAATAGGGGTTTTTTTTAATATTTGATTTAATGACCTTCTTTGATACATCTAACGTTACATAAACAACATTAGAGTCAAACGGTACAGATTTTTATTATTATATATTTTTACTAACTCAATACTTGAAATTGTGCACTTTTTCACACGGCGATTTTACTAACTTCTCAATCAGAGGACTGATTTACTTGGATAATAGGGTTTAGAGTTAGATAAATGTATAATTGTTTAGATTCATAAATTAATAGCCTAAGTAAGCATTTTTTCTTCTATAATGTTTTACACTTTGCAGTTTAAATAGCATCTTAAATATTAGAAATTAAATTATTTACGACAGTCAAAACCTTTTTGAAAGTGTAAACAACAAAACATCACACAGAACTTAAAAGGATTATCATAAACAAGAACCGAATAAAATACACATAAATATGCAAGGTTCCATAAACAAATCGGACATTCGATAATTGTGATTACTACCGACATTCGAAAAAAAAATTTATCACACAGACGCCCATCGTAATGTCAAACAGGTGTCAAATAATACCTTCGAATTTTAAATGTTATGACAAGGGAGTGCATCACCTGGTATGTCATCAGTCATGGCGGCGTGTTCGTTCGTCACAGCTGGTCAGTCGGGAGGACTAGTGTTCTGCCATGATGGTCGATCGACCGACGCGAGGCGACTGCTGACCGCCGGCCACCCTTCGGTTAAAAACCACCACTATTCCGTCGACATTTTAAAACTGGAACGGACATTGCACGTAACATTAAAACTAACTTTTTTTTAAAGGAAGTACAATTAAAATCTTTTAAGAGAAATGTCCTGGTATAGAATTTAGAAATGTTAGGAGTGTGTTGTTTTAATTGGATGGCAATGCAGACCTGACTGGAATAGGAGGAGCTATTAATTGTACCAGTGTCTAAGCTAAGTCCTAGATATAACATAGATATCGCTTAATGTATCTTTAGCGTGATATTTATGTACTCCCTTGTCTATACATCTATACATCTTCTATACAGATAAATAAAATTGAAGTATCTGTTTGTAATTCCAACATAACAGCTTTTCACTAAATGCATATGAAAGTATATACTTACGGTTAAAAAAAATTTTTAATCACACAGCTAGTTAGGAAAGGTTGGCCTTTCCAGTAAAATATATGCATGTTAATTGTTATTGTCGTACAAACCACTGGTAACCACATTAGTAAGAGCTCCCCCGCCCCCTGTAAGCCTTCACATTTCTACCAAACCCAGGACGACACGAACATGTTCGCCGCTCGATGTATTCTGGTCATAGCATGTCCACTGAAATAATTTCTTTTTTATTTACGTCTATCGTAAATTTAAGTCGATCGGTTTGTTAACAAACGTTCAATGTATTGTAGACATTAATAAAAGCCAGTCAGAGATGCTTTTCGATAGCACAAAGTCTTCCTTAAAATCGCTCTTAAGAGTTTGCTAAGGAACGACGTACTTACGTATGAACTTATTGTTTATGTATTTGAAATGGTTATTAATTGCGTCCCTTAGTAGTTTTTATCCTCATACCAGAAGTCGAAACCATGAGCCACCTAATATGCAATTGCGATACACTGGCCAGATGGCGAATGGACCTACTGGGTAAGGCGTATCTGAAACCAGAGGACTTCAAGCTCACCATGGGCAAGATCTGCCGGCTTGTTCAGGGCGTATTTGAGGAGTCAGGTACGTAGAGGAAAAAGACAAGGGTCGCACAAAAGATCCCAGGGGTCGACGTGATTCTGGGCGACCGGACCCAATAATGCCACAAACAAATTGGCTATAAATGTAAGACAAGAATCTGTTGATGGTGTCCAATTTGATGGTTGCTTTATGGAGCCCACACTAGTACCAAAACGCCAATGATTATGTTATTGAGACGTTGTATGAAAAGCTTATCCTAACATCTTGTACATTTTCATTAAAACAAAAAGTAAATTAAGTCCCACTTATATAGTTGAAACGAAGTCTAGATCAAACTCGGAATAAAACTACGTCCAAAAGCCTAAGAAGTCTATACCTTATATATGCAATAGTTGCATGGATATATGAATTGATAGAGGAGCTCGTGGCACAGTTGCTATTGCGCATATCATTCGATCAGCGAAGTTAAGCAATCCTCACCCTAGCCAGTAATTGGATGGTTGACCGCCCGAGTTCCCTCCGTGCCTCGGAGAGCACGTTAAGCCGTCGGTCCCGGTTGCCAATTTATCATCTTTGGCAATCGTTACAGGTCAGTCGGAGGCCTAAAATAGTCTGACAACTGGTTTAACCCAGATCACAGATTTTCCTCGTAAAAGGGTTTGCGAAGGTCAGATGGCAGTCGCTTCGTATAAAAATCAGGTGATCTGCCACATCGGGTTGAATCAAGTGCCGACCCCAACAATGTATGGGATAAGGCCAGGGCGATGATGATATATGAATTGATAGGGTTAAAAACATAGTAAACCTTGAACAGTCGGCGATAGAGCTTTATTTGTGTCACAACCCTTAACCTTGCATATCATCGATTGCAGGAGCTATTGTGCAGTCAATTTGTACAATGAATGCGGAAAGATAATGAAAGAAGGAAAATGGATAGCGGCGGGAGTTGTGTTTTCAAATTCGTTCGTTGATTCACTCGTAATGTTTGTGTTAGTATAGGAAAACTTGGATACTGATATCCATAATGATCATCTTGATTACCACACCACTTTGATTCTAGTTATGTTCCTTAGTTTTACTCGATTAGAAATTTTAACTCAAAATTTCATATTTCCATAAATCTTAAAAATTTTGTCTTCGTACAAAATGTTTGATGATTACAAACCTAAAATATATTTTTTTTATTGCTCCACCTACAAGAGTAAAACTCTTAAATTGCAGAAGAAGAAATACAAATGCATATCTGAAATTGACATTTAGGAATTGATAATCGCTGATCTCGCGTGTTTCATTCATTAATTTCCTTTGATAAAGTTCACCTTAAATTATCCAACTTTCTTCCTATGCGCGTCATTAAATACTCACTTAAAATAATTTCCCTCTACAACCTTATATTAACAACGGGCGGAGGAAGTCACTTGAATTAATTAACCATTACCAACCTCCCAAAGTTCGTAAACCTTCAATATGAAGTTCATTACCGTTAGTCTTTGTAATCAAATTCTAGGCATTGTTACTAAATAATAATGTAACCGAAAGACCTCTTCCTGCATCAGGCCGGAATCGTCACCCACAAAAAGAACAAGTAAGTAAGACTACTCGGGCCACTGACACTATACAAAGTACACAGGACTGGACAAAACATGTGTATGCCATCCCAATCTGTACTATAATTTTGTGGACACTCATAATTATCGCTATAGACAACAGCGGGCAAATTTCTCGAATCAGCACATACTCTACGGCTATAACAAGTTCAATGAACTTGTGATACTTATAAAAAAAAAACCCTTATTCCAAATGATCTTTATTCCAGTAAGAATCTATAGTTTCACCAACTACGCTATGTCGTGACGATAAAAATGTTGAAAAGCGACCAATTCAGTTCCGATCTATCTCGCTACGGGTGCTTCAAATTTTCTACTATGTGAGATTTTATATGAAAGAGTTAGTCCAGCGAAGTTGCATAGTAGAGATCAGTCAGTGGCGTAACGCTCGTAATGTTCATGCGTTCCTGCGCCTGTCTATGGAAGCCGGCCTTGTGTAATTCTCCAGTTCATGGCAAATGGTTCAGTTCGTCTACAACCACTTGGCTCCGATAACAAGAATCGACCCCTATGCATAGTTAAGTACAATCGCGTGGAACGTAATGCCAATGAACTGAGCTCACGTCATATTTCAAGATTTTATTGTGGCTAAGTACGGGCTACCTATCGCTTTGTCTAATCTAATCTATTCTGGCTGTTTGTTTGTTGGTGATCATAAATCTTTTTGGTACTAAATTTGCCTATTCTAATTAAAGATAGGGCTTAGTTACACAACTGTAATCAAGAATAAACCGATTTCAAAAAAAGAAAGGAGTTCTATGTTCGTCACGTATTTTTTTTTATTCCGTCTGGATACGGTTGAAATGTATTATGTAAACTGGCAATCAAACACTATACCAATTTAATTTACAATTATTATAATTATAAGTAGGTACAATATAATTAAATAAAGCTGAAGGGTCGAAATCACTATAGACCTAATTTTGTTTTCACTTTGGTATATCGTGAAATATTTTTACTTTATTGGATAATAATGTATCATAACAGCATAATTTGTGTCAGAATGTTTTGATCTAGTGTTTCACGTTAGGTTCTGAAATATACTATACTAGTTGATCGTCACGCGAGATTACTATCGCGCTGAAACGCGTCAATATTATTCTTATCTGTTAGGGAATACCATTAAATATATAAATCACAATAAGTAATAATAATACATTATTAATATCTTATTATTTATAACTTTAATATTTATAAGAGCCGTAGCGTCAAAGTGGATTTCGTAGTCGCCCGCTATGCAAGCGTCGCCCGCTATGCAAGCGTCGCCAATTTCAACTACACCTGTCGATAGATAAATTAAAATTTCTAAAAATTTAAGCGAAGTGTTGTGTCTGATACATCACACGAGCTTCCCGGTGAAGAAAAATATCATGATAAAGGTAGCGTAAGTCTATGACGTTTGTATGTACGAGTATAGTGCCTAGACAGCGATGAACTCACCGGCTAATCATTGTTGGACATAGTAAATTACTGTAGGCGATAATATATCGGGTAGTAGTATTTAACTACTAACTTGGTTAATCGAGTCTCGATCCACAAAGATAACGCGAGAATGACCCCAGTTTCTTGCAGCTATAACGTCGATTGACCATCGCAGGGCAGCCGTGTTTGCTGGGTAATTTAAAGGCTAATCGCCGCATGTAATTGGTGTAATCTGGGTCACGTCGATGCTATAAGGTCATGCCCATTAATCGCGACAGCTTTACGAAATTTATGGCTAAGACTTCTTGAAAAAATCTTGTTCAATTTCTCCAGTCACTCAGGCGGCCCTCCGGATAATATTTTTATGCTATAATGTCGTAAAGAGACGTGGTGGCCTTGAGGTTTGAGCAATCGCCTGCTACGCAAGCGAAGCAAGTTCGAATCCCAGCGGGGCCTGTACCAATGAGTTTTTCTAAAAAAAAACTTATGTGATTTCACACCACGTGCTTTACGGTGAAGGAAAACATCGTGAGGAAACCTGCATATGTCTGAGAAGTAATTCAATGACGTATGTAAAGTGTCTGAGACGGCGATGGACTCACCATCTGTCACGTTGGCACTTAATCATCTTCGGTGAAAAGTGGGTGTTGTGATTACAACACCTCTGCCTACTCCTTCGGGGTCACTGAGTGTGTTGCTATTACATGGGTGAATATTTCGATTTTCTTATAAACATTACTATTTGTAATATTACCTTTTTAATATCAGATAGGCAGTAACAACCCCCTCTTTCGTCGAAGATGAGTGGTGAGTCCATCGCCGTCTCAGATCAAATACTACTTTGATTTTTTGCACCGCCCGATGAAGTTAGTGGCCATCAATGCACTTAGTTTTATAGACAATTTGATTAGCCATTGGGATTTAAACTTGTATCGCTTGTGCAGTTGACTAAACAAACCAGTCGGCCACGTCGACTCGTGTTCCAAAATATGTTACTTATTAATAGTACATTTTCGTTTCACGGGTTTGATAAGTTTCAGGCAAATACTAAGAAATCAAGTGAAGTGGCTATGTGGAGTGATTAATGACTGCAACCTTGAGGCTTATTGTGGCTCGTGTAATATTGCGTGACAAGAAAGTAGCCACTTTCTCCTTACCTGTGGATACTAACTACATACTAAATAATATAAGTGTTACAAGTTATACCAATAATTTTGTATAGAAGGCATTTTCCACGCATTCGATGTGGGCTTCGTGGTTACATCCTATGAATTGCCGCCGAACATTATCATCTCCCTGTTATTATCCCTTCCATTGTTGTGGTCGACACTTGATTCAACCCGATGTGGCTGATCACCTGATTTTTATACGAAGCGACTGCCATCTGACCTTCGCAAACCCTTTTACGAGGAAAATCTGTGATCTGGGTTAAACCAGTTGTTAGGCTATTTTAGGTCTCCAACTGACCTGTAACGATTGCCCAAGATGATAACCTACGGCTTAACGTACTCTCCGAAGCAGGAGGGAACTCGGAGAACTCGGCGGTCACCCATCCAATTGCTGGAATGATATGCGCAATAGCAACTCTGCCGCGAGCTCCTCCGGACATATGTGTATCCCACTGCTGGGCAAAGGACTCCCTTCCACTTCTCCAATTGTTCCTGTCTTGGGCAGTCTACTGCCAATCGTTCTTGATAGCATCAAGTTCATCCCACCATCTCCTCCCATTCATACTGCGTTGCCTAACCATTTGGGGTCCCTTTCTTTCTTATCTTTCTTTCTTAATGGTTTCTCCTATAGCTCATCCGACATGCGGCAGACGTGACCTTATGATTCAAAAATAATATTAAGTAACTGCCTATGAAGATCAATCATTATGGTGACTTCAATTGCTGCACAATTACTTTGATTGACTGGGATTCGAATCATTTCTTTTTAGCGAACATGACGCATCCTTAAATTGGCAACGTGAATATTCAATTGGGAATACTTAATAACTGTTATGGAAGGAGATAATTTTCTGGCGGTCGTTGATTTCAGTCACTAGAAGGCGTCACTAGATGAGCTATGTTTTCTTCAGAGTTAAAATCTCGAGGTTGGATAAAATGTTTTCGACCCCTTAGTGGATGTCAAGATGTTTTTTTAAATTTCTGGGTTAGTCAAAAGTCTATGTCTGATGATTCACTATAAACTGGGTTTGCTAATGTCAGTTGGCATTAAGATCGGGTGTCGACTCGAGCAATGCGCAGCATAAAGCCAGCGTTTAATTATTCATACAAAAGGTATATTTCTCAGATGAAAGAATTCGCTGAATGTCGGCGTCAGCACCTTTACGTTATAAAAATGCTTGACATTTGAACGTATAATCACGTCTACTGTAACTAACTACTATCAATTAACCATACAACATTCTATTTCGGTAACAAATATGTATAAATCCGGTTGACCCATCATAAACTTAGCAGGAAACATATAAATCAAATTGCTCTCTATTAGTAAGGTTTACGGTTGCTTTTCCTTTGATGGCCTGAAGGGAATATCAGAGTAAGCGTGTGATTGTTTGGGCAGCGTTGCCATGGCAACGGTATCGGCACATCTCGCTTGGGTCAATGATCGCTCGCAGAATTATTGCAGGCATAGTTGTACCTTCAAAATCCTAATTTATATAAGTATTTGTACATATTACTTCTATTCTATTTTCTAACTAGATCTAGGTCATATTAGGTATATGTAGGCAAAACCACTTTTAACCACTAACCGCTTACCATAAGGCCATAAGCCTTGCTACTTTAGTGGTATGAAAATTGTAGTTTTAACCATGATTCTTGTTCCGACTTATTTATTGAATTTCCTATTGATTCTGCTTCTTGTAGTTAACGGATTAGTTGTGTAATAGTTTGGCGCCCAACGTGGGTCTTATCACAGAAACTACGCTTTGTGTTTGAGCAAAACAAGTAACTGACACAGCTCCAGATCCATTTTTCAATGCTTTGGCAACAAACAACTTTAGTTAGAAGCAATATCGTTTAATATATAAATTCTTCCACTTTATTTAAATATCTGGATAATACTACTATTTTGTGCGGTGAATAAGATTTCTAGAACTCCTTGGAGCCTAAGGATTTCGATCATCTCTCATGCTGCTGCCAACGATTTCATTTCATAGTAATAAATGTTGCATTAGTCGTATAATTTCGGTAGTGGACATTGGGCCCCGGCCGAAATTATCGCAGTCAAGAATTTCTTCATTCGCTGGCTCAGGAGTTATAATTAGATCACAGGTGTTGTGTCACTGACCCGAACGTGTTAATGCTTTAATTGATGTTAAGACCCGCATCGTTTAGTGATGACACCGATAAAATAACCTGTGCTTCTTATAATATCAGTCATTGAACTCCAATGTCCAAGGAGTCGTGGTGGCCTAGAGGTTTGAGCAGTCGCCTGCTACGCAAGCGACGCAAGTTCTAATCCCAGCGGGGCCTTTACCAATGAGTATTTCTAAAAAACTTTTATGTAGAGTGATTTCACACCACGTGCTTTACGGTGAAGGAAAACATCGTGAGGAAACCTGCATATTTCTGAGAAGTATGTAAAGTGCCTGAGACGGCGATAGACTCACCATCTGTCACGTTGGCACTTGATCGTCTTCGGTGAAAAGTGGGTGTTGTGATTACAACACCTCTGCCTACCTCTTCGGGGAATTCAGGCGTGAGCATATGTATGTATGTTGAACTCCAATAATTCCAACGAAGACTTTGGCCAAATACCAGTTATAAGGTAAACAGGAATTTTCTGATAAGGTACAACTTTCAGACGTAACTTTGCTTAGTTGTGTGTTGCAATGAGGTTGTTACTATTTACATAGGAATTAGTAATCCTACTCGGCGATAGATGGCAGCACCGATACCTTTAGTAGCTCCATCTGTTGGAAATTAAAGGAAGTAATGAAATAAGTAAAACTATAATTTTACATAATTCTTTATTTTATTTGCTTTATTATAATAGTTTTAATAAGTATTTATATACTTAGGAGAAGAATTTATTTTGTTCTTATACATAGATTTTACAATGTGAACATTGTCAATTAATAATAAACTTTGCTAATTTAATACTCAAAAATCTGCTTTTATTTCCAATAACGTATGTACATGTCTAAGTAATTAAAACATCCACAATGTCAAATTTAATGTATTGGATGCATTCAAAGTCATGTTTACAGTAAAATAGAACGAAAATACATTGAGGTATGAAAATAATACTTATTAAATAATGCATTTTTACTAGTTACATCTAGACTAGTTTCCTTCTCGAAATCTAAAACTAACGGCATTCAAAATAAACTATGCATTGAACTGAGTAACAATATAAATTAATCTCTTAGCTTTTTAGAAAAGAGTTATGTTGTTGACTTGAAGTAATACACAAATATTACTTTGTACAATAAACAACAAAGAAGAATTATAGGGTTTAGTCTATGGTTCACTAAAAAGGTTAGTTTCAGTATGAATCCTTATTAATAATAATGATTTTAATAAATGCGATGAATCAAAAATATATATAATGGCAGTTTTAAGTAACACACTGTTTAATTTCAAGTATAATAATATGTTTGAAACGTTAACTTAAATTAATCCTAATTATTGTTGAAATGCCAATCTTGTGTACGACACAATATTCGATTTCATTTCGATTTTTAGTTCAATAAATACACTTAAAACGAATGAGAAATGTTAAATCGTTAATTTTAATGACATAACAATAGGTATAGAAACCTACTTATTATTTAGTTATATAATGTAACTGAGTTGTCGATATATTTTTTAATTTTAATGCTTTAATAAGTACATAACGAATTGAATAATTGGGTTATTTTACATATCTTATTGATATATTAAACTGAAGTAAACTTACTGACTAGTTCTTTATAAATACAAAATAAATGAAAATATAGAATGTACTTATTTTATATTCAGCGAGTGTTAGAATTAAAATTAGATTGAGTTCATCAACAGAATATTTAAAAACTCATTTAAGAATACATCGATGCACTTCGTTCTGTAAATCTTAAATTATTCTCGAGATAATAGCAACAATTAGACTTGTAAGCTAGTAGGTAAATATTTACTTAGTATTTTTTATAATAACTTGCATAAATGTAGAAACTTGTCGCTGGTAACTATCAGTAATTAAAACTCCAATAACTCCACTGGGCCATAAACTAAAGGACAAATTTATAAAAAAAAACACGCAACTATATTCGTCACGTTCTAACTACTCTAGGTTAGAAAGAGAAGAAGAACATGGTCTTTGCCCGTGCCTATATTAATATCTTTTCACTTATCTTATCAGATCGTAAAACAGCAAACAATTAAGTACAGCATGTTTTTCCAGATTTAAAAGTTAAACGAAGTCGGTGCAAAGACCATAGAAGCGCAGAAATCATTCGCAGAAATACTGAGTAGCTCTGTATTTATGGAATGAGGTAAGCGGGGAAGGAACTTATAAATACTTAGGAATAGTCGACCGACGACTCGATATCGACTAAGTATACCTTGTCCAGCGAATGCGTTTCGCTATAACTGATTTAAAAGTTATGCAGTTATCAATTCGATTACACGCTGATTATCAAATCAACTCTAGTGCCAATTTGGTTGGTATTCGATTCCAGACCGACTTGCACCTAAATGCTTGTCGCGGATTTCAAATTGGCAACTGGCACCGTCACCGAGGCATGAAGAGAGCTCGGGCGGTCACACATATTCCCCAAAGTGTAGGTAATATTTTGGGGATAAAAAAACGCACTATTGGCTTGGGTTGTGGTTGCTAGCAACAGTGTCAGATTTGTAAACTTCTCTATTAAAAATGATAAAGCCATAGAGCAATTTATACGTTGGACAAGGTATGTTGATTATTTTATCCGCGGTTTGCTCTAATAGAGACCGGAGATGGTGGAGGCATCATATCAAATTCCTCGACGATAGTTTTAGGGTGTAAAGCGCTGATGTTGTTGTCCACCATGTACGTTCTAGCGTGTGTCTGCGCGAGGACAGGTTTTGTGTCGTTGACTAGCCAGTCGTCTTTGTCCCGCAGCCGGTTGCGGCGTGCTATCTGCTTGTCGCGCAGATGTTGCAGTCGAGCCAGGTGTACGTTGATCAGCTGACGGCTCAGGCCCGTCCGTCCGGAGCGAAGTAGGTCGGCGTTGCGCTGGAATGAACCTTCAGGGTCGCGTCTGTTCCATTGGTAACTGGAAAGTAGATTATTACAGTTTATGAGCAAGAGTCAATATTTTCCACCTCATACCGAAATATGGCTTAAACCTTGATAGTTTTTTTAAATCCGTATTACAAAAAGAGATCGAAATACTATTCAAGCACGGATTATTTTAGGCGATGCTTTGCGATAGGGGTTACAGATTAAGAAATTTAATCATTGGCTGACATACCCCTCAAAAAGTAATTATGAATGCAAAATCGGGTGTAAGAGCTATATCAATACATTATAAAAATCGCAAATCGCCTCTACATCTGTAATCTATTACGGCTAAACCACAGAATTTTCTGAAGAAGACTCCGATGTCGTATACGGACGGAGTTTAAAAAAACTTGGACGGAGTCGCAGATAAATGCTAGCAAATAAAAATCCAATTTTTGGGAATGTTATTGGACTATTGATTGGTGATGTTCTCACAATCGAGATGCTATTACTATTGGGCTTGCCGTAACAAAATTTGTAACAAATGGAGCTACACATTTGGTATAATATTGGGGATTAAACGACTTAAGTTCATATTCAAGGGGATTCATTGGGAAGGGGAGGATGACCCCTCCCTTCAATAGTCAGCTATTATTTGATCATAGCATCTTAATACATTCGGCAATATAAGCAATTTATATTATTTATAGTCATTAAGCTTTGGGTAATGGGAAAACTTTGTAACTTAGTAACGTGATAGAGACTTGCAGATCCAATATTTTGATTGAGATATCATAATATAATGTTATCGTTAAGCTTATTTGATATCTTTATGATTTTTTTGCTGGAATAGGGCTGATGTTAGCGAAATGATTTAGCGGACGTTGTTTTCAGATCCAACACAGCCTGTCGGTCCTCAAGTATTAGGACTTCCTTACCTTTATCGGAATGTGGACTTCCTTCTTAAGTTGTCTGTTCTTATCAGTATCAGTGAGTGCTTGTAGTAGTATATTATCTATTAATAATGTTCGGACATTATCACTGTACTATCAAGTCCCAAAGTAAGCATTATGTACCGGAGAGGCACCAAAGAACTGATAGATTTTTATAATGCATACAAACAATTGCTCATCACTTCAAATATTTACCCGTACGCGGGATGTAACCCGCAGGTATACTATCCTCTATTAGACTAACGCTGTCTAGAAATAAATGTATGAACATACCCAGGGAATGGTCTCTTAAGCTGCCTCCATACAGTCGGCCGCTTCTTCAGCTGGTGTGGCCTATAGTGGTGTTTGGGCGTTCTGTTCGATGTCCTGGAATCGTGTCGTCTCCCGGTCGACGCCGGTCGTAGGTCGTAGGACTTCGCGTTGAGGACAGGGTTCGCTGTGACGTCATTGACCATCATCGGGTCGTTCACCTCCCGGCTGACGCTCGGAGCGGTGATCTCGTTTATCTTCCCCATACGTTGCCAGCGTCGCTTCAGGTCTTTCACCTTCGCTTTGGGCACCTTCTGCAGCTTCGTCTTGCAGATGTACTGGCGGGGTTCAAGGCAGTTGCGTGGCTGCCACCTGGGAGTTATTAAAGGATGTAAATGTAGAGCTTCAAATCAGTCGCCAGTAACATTTTCGAAAGTTCCCTTCAATATCTCTAGGATTCCACCATCAGAACTGAACCAAATTAAAATTGGACCATTTCGGAAGCATCACCTTACAAATGAAAAAAGAATTATCGAAATCGGTACACCCAGTCAAAAGTTCTGAGGTAACAAACATAAAAAAAAACATTCAGTCGTACCGAACCTCCTCCTTTTTTTGAAGTCGGTTAAAAAAATCCAAGAATCTATCACTACATACGACGGTACTGATGATCTAAGAAGACAAATAGCTTTTATAGAGTTCGTATATAACTAAATGTAATGACTCCGATCCTGTCCTTTATTACAAATGTACGTGTCAAGCAATATATAAAGCGTGAGTTACATAAGTAATTTGTGTATGGTCACAAGGCTCACGTTCTCGCCATCTGTCGTGTTTGGGGGAGCAACAATGGGTTTTAGTTTTGGCTGGGGATCGTAAAGCTTATTGGTTTTCGCAGTATCGATCTGTCGATCTGTTTAGTAATAGCCGTTTTGGAAATCGGTTCGCGGTAAACGGGGTGTAAATTGTAGAAGGCAAGCGGATTCCATAGCGATAATGTGAATGCATGTAGGAAAATGTATCTCACCGGTTTAATATAGAAGTTGATACGAGGTGTAGGAAAATTATATGTACAAGGACACCGACGTAGGTATGACGTATTTTGACAAAATATTCAGTTCAGTCGAGTCATGCCTTCAAGACGGCGAGTGCCCTTCATCGGTAGACTAATAAAGTATCCTTCGGAAAATATGCCTAAAAATAACCTCCACCAACTTCTTCGGGGCCGTGGTGGCCTCGGGGTTTGAGCAGTCGCCTGCTACGCAAGTTCGAATCCCAGCGGGGACTGTACCAATGAGTTTTTCTAAAAAACTTATGTACAGTGATTTCACACCACGTGCTTTACGGTGAACGAAAACATCGTGAGGAAACCTGCATATTTCTGAGAAGTAATTCAAAGACATATCGCCGTCTCAGGCATAGTGCCTCACCATCTTTCACGTTGGCACTTAATCAAATTCGGTGAAAAGTGGGTGTTGTCATAACAACACCTCTGCCTACCCCTTCGGGGAATACAGGCGTGAGCATATGTATGTATGTACCTACTTCTTCAAGGATCTTAGGGTAGGTGTTACTTAATTAAACTCCCAAATTAGCAATGAATTTATTAATAATATTCTATAAAGGTCAATTAAATCAAAATTCGAGAAAAACTGGAAAGTTACTTTAGAAACAAGCTTGCTAGAATGGACCACGCACTTTTATCGATGGAATTAATAACAGCAGTCGCTTATAACATGAGCCACAGCTCTCGGATTGCGATTTATATTGAATTCCTAAGTTTAGGGCTCAGGCACCCGTTGTCCTTGAATCCTCCAGCGTTTATGTTGGTCACGAATTCGATATTATTCCCGCGAACTATCCTCTCAAGTATTAACTGGTATTAGACGATGAATGGTCTTATTGGATATCTAATCAGAAATGCCTATTGATATAGTGACGATATTGAGATTTAAGACCAATGCACATGTTTAGGAGCTAGAGAAATAGAAGGCAGGCAGAATCTACTCTGAACTAGGATGATTATATCGCATTGTTCATGTTAACCGAAAACAGCGATACATTTTGGTAAGCGGATGGTATTGTAGCATCGCAAAGAGAGCCGAGATGATCGAATAACGGCGAAGCATTCTTTTAAAATTAAAGAGCAGAGATGTAAAGGAAACATTATGAGGAAACATGGGTACGGCTGAGAAGCAATCTTAATATATTTAACTCAAAGGTGACTGACTGACTGACATAGTGATCTATCAACGCACAGCCCAAACCACTGGACGGATCGGGCTGAAATTTGGAATGCAGGTAGATGTCATGACGTAGGCATCCTCTAAGAAAGGATTTTGAATTCTACTTCTGGGATGAAAGTTTAGGCTACTTTTAATAAAAAAAACTTAGGGTATGCTAACGCGGGTGAAACCGCGGGGTACATCTAGTTCAAAGATATGTATGGTGCTTCGGATGACGTCTCACCTTCTGTCAGTCAGGAACTTGAACACTTGTGAAAAGGCATGAAGGTATGAATGTATTACCTGTAGAGCAGCTCGGGCATCATAGCAATGCAATGCCACTGCAGTTCCTCAGGGCTCATCTTCTTCATCTTAGAGAACGACTGGTAGTGCATCGTCTTCAGCTCCCCTCCCCATTTCCATGAGCGCACGCTGTAGTCATAAATGCCTCCGATCCACCGACTTGCCTTGCCTGGAATATGTTACCAATAGCTTTAAGAAACGCAACCAAGTTTTTTGTGCGTCTTCTAAAGGTTATATAAATCTTGCATCATTATAGTTATTGTTTACGGCCATAATTACTCTGCCTGATAGCCCAGTTATTAATGGTCAAAGCTCCAAAACTTCAATCCTTTAAGGTAGGTCCTGGGCAATGAAGAAGGCTTAGAGTTTCCACAATTTGAGTACAATTCTTCTAAGATTGTCATTTATTTAGCGCAACTTTGAAGTTTTGATTAGCTGACATAGCTAAGTATGTATGTTGATATAGTAAATTTTTATATAATGTACTTACCATTGTCAATTCTGTTGAGGTAGTTCCGTAGGTGTCTGTCTTCCCATCGCGCTGGCACAGTAAGGTTGCTGTCTCGGTCCTGGAACAAGCAAATTTGAGTTTTAAAACATTGCACAATATGTTTCACTTTCGATTTTACATGTGAGTGTTATCGTTAAAGTATTTCGGGAACATGCAAGTTATGAGTTTTGACCATAAAATAAATCTTTGTAGTATTTAGTAAGCCTTTTCTTAATTTTGACTAATATACAATTTTTGTTCCCATGGCTTTCGTAGGATTCTCTTATATTGTGGTCACTTTTTTCTAAAACAGAACTACTCTTTGGAGTGACATTTTTATGTATTTAAATTTTATTTTTATCTGCCATTGAAAGTCCCGTTAAAATTAGTTCTGCAGTTTCAGATATTTTATTTATAATCCATGTTAGATCGGCTAATAAGCCACTAGCACTAATAACACTATTTATATCATAAACATAATAATAATAATAGGAATAAACTCCATTATGACCTTTTATTTATCGGCAAATAAATCACAAGCAGGATACTTGTCCAGAAGATCTTTAGTGATGTTACATCACAATATCTGTAGCTTATTTATATATTTGTAGTAGGATTGTAGACCGTGACCCCGACTAGTAAACTCCTTGACTACCAACGCAACCGAGTCATCGAATATAGCAACACAGGCGATTACACCAAATCCCCCTCAACAAAGAGCGCGTTCCTTGAAACGTCAAAATGTTTGATCAAAAGTGACTGATGTTATGTTTTTGGCCCATTTTTTTGCACAAACACTATATTTTGTGTGTTTAGTTTAATAGAGGTAATATTTTATTCCTGTACAATGGCCGCGTCACAACGGTCGAGATTTATTGCACTTGCGCTTAATGTTGCCAAAATTTTGCAAGAAAGTAAACGGGGGAAAATTTATTTAACGGAGATTTATATGCAACATATTTAAAGTAATATTATTGTATTTTGTACATGAGACAGATTTAATGAAATTATAACTATTCGCTCATATTAGTATGATGATTTAACAATGACATGTAAGTGGGGAACAAAATATGGTATTTTTATAAATACGTATGGCGGCCCTATTTGTGTCGCCAGTTTGAATCGCATGTAAGAATTTCGTCACCGTTTGAAATAAGTCACGTTTACACAATATTTAACTAACGAAATGTACTCCGCACGCAGTAATATTATGCCAAATGTATGACAATATTCAAATGTATTGTCGTGTAAATTGACACTGGTTTCTTTCTAGCCATGTGATATTCAAATATGTATCTCTTTGTTTGCAACAATGTTCTGCGATTTATAATCAAACTTAAGGTCATTGAAATACGATTTAGTTTAACTTACTTATTGTAAAAGTATAACTACATATATCTTTGAGTCCGATTTCTTTTTACACGCTTTATATTAGCTTCACTTGTATGTTTGTAATCGACTCATTTGGGCGCGATTTTGACCCACTTTAAACGGCTAGATTTCAAGCACACTTTGTAAACTTAGAGGACCGATGATAAAAACTAATTTGATAAGACTATTCCTGCAGAAAATAAATTATAGTTTAAAAAAAGAGCCGTGGTGGCCTTGAGGGTTGAGCAGTCGCCTGCTACGCAAGTGACGCAAGTTCGAATCCCAGCGGTACCAATGAGTTTTTCTAAAAAAAAATCTTATTTACAGTAATTTCACACCACGTGCTTTACGGTGAAGGAAAACATCGTAGGAAACCTGCATATGTCTGAGAAGTAATTCAATGACGTATGTAAAGTGTCTGAGACGGCTAAAAACTAAAAACCTCGCTTTGCATAGAGAACCAAACTAAAATTTGTTATTAAATATAAATGTATAATAATAGCGTTAAAGGGGCATTCGACGTATACTGGCGAAAACGCAAGATGACACATGAAACGCAAACTGCGAAATACGTAAAATCCCCATCGTGACATAACGCATAATGGATAATTGGCGTAGAACTTGCATATAGGTACAGGTATCGTCGCGAGATATGAGCGCTCAGCGAATGTAGTGGTGGTATATCTATACAGATATACATACATAAAATACAGATCTGTTTGTAATTCCAAAATAACAGCTTTTCGCTATATGCATATAAAAGGTATATGCGGTACTAGCAAAAGTTATATTTTTTTCTGTCAGTCTGTCCGCCTGTCTGGTTTGTTCGGGCTTATATTCAAAATGGCTGGGCCGAACTTAACGCAACTTTAATTTTACAAGGAGTAACTTAGGCTTCTTTTATTTAAAAAAACATTAGAGTTGTGCTGATTACCCATGATATTAACCGTACGCGGGTAAAAACGCGGCCCGCAGCTAGTTCTCTCATCAAATGAATACTGCGCGATCAAGGTCAGCGATCATAAACCGTGACGACACCTGTAAGAATCAAGTCAATTATTGTAATCCTGCTATTCTCGGTAAATAAGTTATTGAAGTAGGACTAGTACTTGTTGTAGAAGAAGAAGATTAATTTCAGGGCCTCTCGATAACTGTCAAGAGCTCTTAGCCAAGCCTGCCAGCTGATAAGTAGATTAACCGATTAACTTATAACAACAATGTTTCCTGCTCTGATTAATGGCAGGAAGTGGAGGATTAACTCTTTTAATATTTTATTTGTCTTCGGTGAAATGTCACTAAATATTGTTACACGGTCGGCGTGAAGAATAACATAAGCTTTGGTGATAAATGAAACGAGTATATTTTGGGACGTTCATATCCTGCTATTATTTCGTCAGATGTTAAAAGATTTCCTTGAATCATATTGTTCAATAAATATTACTTACTTGCTGACCCAACAGACGTTGTACAGTCTTAATTATGAATTTGAATTAATATAATATAATAAATTAAAAAAAGAGCCGTGGTGGCCTTGAGGTGTGAGCAGTCGCCTGCTACGCAAGCGACGCAAGTTTGAATCCCAGCGGGGCCTGTACCAATGAGTTTTTCAAAAAAACTTATGTACAGTGATTTCACACCACGTTACGGTGAAGGAAAACATCGTAAGGAAACCTGCATATTTCTGAGAAGTAATTCAATGACGTATGTAAAGTGTCTGAGACGGCGAAGGACTCACCATCTGTCACGTTGGCACTTGATCATCTTCGGTGAAAGGTGGGTGTTGTGATCACAACACCTCTGCCTACCCCTTCGGGGAATACAGGCGTGAGCATATGTATGTATGTATTAAAGAATTCATTCTGTGAATTTTATGTCAAACATCATAAGGTCACATTAAATAAAAAAATATTGTCCGAAGCGCTAAGGTTAGATTAGAAATAATTGAGTATGGTGGTAAAGTATTGTGTAAGTAAGTATCATTTTATGAGGCTTTATATCACGGAATCTTAATAATTCAAAATGTTAGAACCTTCTATATACTATTAGCAAACATTTAAAAAGAAGATGAATGTTATAGCGTGAGAGAGCAGGAGAAATAGGGGTTCATTTTTATATATATACATTTCCCCTACTTACTTAACAAAAGAGTTTGCCTGTCCTACCGGGTACCTTCATGATATCATTCATATATGCTTAAGTAGTAAGATAAGGAGCCAAATTGATAGTTGAGTGATCTCATCAGACTATTCCTTGTATTATACGTACGTCTAACTAATATTAAACATTCTTTAAGGTCCTATGAATTTTCCCACGTTCATTATGTCCCCTTAACTTCTATACAAGTACGAACGTAACCGTTTCTACATATAAAGTACTGTTTATTTCATAGTATTTTTAAGGCGCCACCAACGTTGTTAAACTATCAAATTTGGTAGGTCCTTTGCCATGGCGTCATCAGGATTGCTAACAGTAATTGGCACTTGTCCCAGTTACAAACGTTTGCCATTTGTAAAGAGCCGCTTTACGCGTGACTACGAGGATCAATTTAGGTATTCGTGGAACGGTTTGGCACCAATGTTTGAACCAATGTGGCAGTATCCAGGAATTATTGATGGGACTTATGTTCCAGTGAAATTATGGACATAAATTACTTATGCGTGCTTTGAAATCTGCTCAAATATAACATGTGTTTGTTCATTTATTTACCTAACAAAACTGCCTGAAACCACTTCAACTAAAAGGGTCACTTTCTTGCAGTTTTCTCACAAGCACACAGTGTTGTTTATTTTTTAATCTTTAAAAGTAACGCTAGCAAATAATTCGTCTCATGGTAGTGTCACTCATGCTGCTGTTAAAAGTAAAAATATACAGTATCCCTGACAATGTTTTCGTTAAAAGCTTGTGGTGTGACATCACTGCACATGTCACTTAGTTTTTAGTGTTTAGTTTGGTAAGTGGCGACCGAAGCCTATGGTCGCTTGCAATACCAGGGGCATCAAGCGCGTTGCCGATCCAGTAGATATATCTTCACACCCTTCTTGAAGAATCCCATGCTGTACTCATCGGGAAAACCATGTTGGGGAGTTAATGCCACAACTTGAGCGTCCGCGGAAGGAAGGTCCTTTGGAAATTACCATGCGAGATCATTTGGGTATCAAGTTGAGCTTACGTCACTTTTGCCATAGAAACCAAATGGTCCTCACAGCTAGTTTGTGTTGTAAGTTGCTGAGGATATTAGCCTAATATTTTGTCAGGATAGTTCGCTACAATGCTTAACAATATCGCTCGACCTGATTACAGGTAATACCCATTTCGTACAATTATTGTATGTAAAACGGTGAGCTAATAGGAATTTGTATAAACTAGATTCAATTACTTTAATTTATAATAGTTGATACGCCTCATTGGCGATTATTCTATACAGTATTTTCATTAAATATCAATGTGTTATTGTAGTTTGGACCTCTATATAAAAGTGTACTTAGTGACGTTGTTGAATTTGTGAGTAGGCAATATAAGAGATAAACTAATCTTTATTGTCTAGTATCGTAAGGACTATATAACCTATTTTATCGGAGTAAATTATGCATAACTTTACGCACACTCGATTAGCAATAGATATAGCCTAAGATGAATGTGTACCGAACATTCCGAAAATCGATATTTCCTTGTGGCGTTTAATACCAGTCGCATATCTTACCACTTATTTTTTCAAAGAATTTTTGAAGTCTGTCTAGTACTTTCTAAGTTCGGAACATACACAAATAATTCCTCTTTATAATATAACTATATATAATTATAGGACTAAGCTACGATCGAAAAATCGCATCACTCGATTGGTACAGTATAGCTAAATCCAAATCCAGAAATGTAGGTAAAATCCGTTTGTACCATTTCCAAAGAAACTAACAGTCGAATGAGTCATAAAGGCTCTCTTGTAACCTAATGTAACTTTTGGCTGCTCAGAATACTAATGACTGACAAATAGACTAGAACCTCAAAATATAATGGTACCTACGAATGGTCGGCTCCCTCCCTACGTTGGTTAGGAATTGTCACACACATTGATACATGTATTGATTCAAAGTTCAAATCCCAGCGAGCCTGTACCAATGAGCTATTTTTAAAACCTATGTACAGTGATTTGACATCACGTGCTTTAAGGTGAAGGAAAACATCGTGAGGTAACCTGCATGTGTCTGAGAAGTAATTCGAAGACGTATGCTTTCCCCTTCTTAATGTTTTTTTTATTTATTAATAGATTGCACGCTAACTGGCGCCATGAATCAAGAGCGCTCAGTGAACATAGTGGGGGTAAGTGCACATGTATTTGATTCGCGTCAAGCTAGAGTCATACGGAAGAGACACACTCATAAAATGACTACTGCGCTCATAACTCGTGACGGCACCTGTAGCCTGTACAAGGATGGTGGAGTGGTTATAGATTAAAAGTGTATATAGAATAAATAATTTATCAAGATTAGGTCTTGGGATGGCCTTAAATATGGTTGAAATACGAGAATTTTATTTCTACTATACATAATATGAGGACGGACCTTCAGTATTTTTTTATTTTATTTAAGAATACAAGAAAGCTTAAGTTCATACACCGTTAGAAGGATAATAGATGGTATGAAGGTTAAGCTTTGCTGTGAGAAAATCAAAATGTTTCATGTCTTTGTAAAATAGACCTAATTAGCTTATAAAGTACATAATTATCACTACACTACAGAGCTAAAAATGTAATATAATATTTAATCCTTAAAACTGTTTACAAGTAGAAAACTTGGCCCAAATCGGTGTCTCTCGGGATCGTGCCAAGAATGCTGGCAGCATTGCCACGTTGAATAGCAATGCTGATTCTCTGAGCGGGAAAAACCCCAGCCCGCTTGTCACGAGAAGCTTCTACCAGACGACGTGCAATCTCTTTGAAAAGTTGGTGAGCATCTGGACTCCAAGGCCCCAGAGTTTCAACGCAGAAAATATGTAAAATAAAGTATCTACACGTCGACGCTCAGTTATGAATCATGAAACGTATTTTGATTTTCTTCATTGACATATTCAGGGTATCTTAGCTTTTGTTGCCATTATAGTTTGACTCATACTATGAAGAGCCACGGTGGTCGTGAGGGATTTTAGTTCGAATCCCAGAGGGCCCTGTATCAATGAGATTTTCTAAAAACGTATGTACAGTGATTTCACACTACGTGCTTTACGGTGAAGGAAAACATCATGAGGAAACCTGCATATTTCTGAGAAGTAATTCAAAGACGTATGTATAATGCCTGAGACGGCGATAGACTCACTATCTGTCACGTTGGCACTTAATCAAATTCAGTGAAAAGTGGGTGTTGTGATTACAACACCTCTGCCTACCCCTTCGGGGAATACAGGCGTGAGCATATGTATGTATGTATGTAAAGAATCTAGATATTTTATTTTTATATTAAAAGCTTTCCAATTCATAAACAACTGTATAACTCTAACGATAAATCAATATTGCATTATTAAATATTATTTTAAGATCATTTCAAATACGTGTTTCAAAACCTCTTAACACGCTAACTCGCTTATCCTGTTTTTGTATCACGAAATAGATGTATCTTATGTATCTTAAATAGATGTATCTTATGTATCTTAAATAGATGTATCTTCAAAGCCAAGGTTGGATGTCTAAATTTGCAGCGAGACGCGTTACAACAGCCCAAATATATAATCGAGATTAGACCAAACTGGGACTAAAACCATCCCTTTTGAATCAGTATCACAAAAAAGAGATGGAACTACTTTTATATATTTGTAATAAGGATGTTGTTGTCATGATAGTTCTGTTATGTGACAGTGACGGATTAGGTCCCGTTTTGAAACCAACACTCTGAGAAGAGCCGGTAACTTCGGCTGCCAGCTAATGGCAAGTGTTGTGTATGAATAAAAGTTAGTAAAGTTGGAAGATTAATTAAATTTAAGTGTCTGTTTGTAATTTCAAATTAACAGCTTTTCTCTAAATTCATATGAAAAATTTGAAAATTGTTCTCGGTCTGCCTCTGTTTGTTCCGGCTAATCCGAAACGACTGGCCCGATTTTGACGAGACATTGGGGTACTTTTATTTCAAGAGAACATTTCGCCGCTCATGACATTAAGTCTACGCGAGTATACAAAAATGAAACGTCAAAGCTTAGAAGTACTTAATACGCTTTGCTTAAACCGATTGTGGCCCCCAACTTATAATACAAATTCAAATTCAAAAATATCTTTATTTGATTAGACTTTTTATAACTCTCGTATAGATCGCCAATAACCGCTCAGAGACCAAATCGCAACATCAGTGCAGTAAAACGTTTAATGTTCCCAAGTGTTGTATAAATAATAGTTGACCCATATTGCTATTGGTGTACGGTGCATTTTGATGATGCAATCACTTGAGCTGCTAGCACTAATTCAATTAAATACAAAATATCTTTATTTTATAAGGTTTTTAACAAAGTACTTTCAAATCGTCAGAATGACATAATTATACAGGATAATACATGCTACCGTCAGGTTCGGAAGGTTGCTTTTACTGAGAAGAACCTGGCAAGAAACTCAGTAATTCATTCAACTCATCAATTAATTTAGTGTCGTATGTACTTTCTTGATGGTTCACTTATGTGATTTTGTTAATTAATATATTAAAACCACTTTTAGACCTTTCTCGTAATCTAAGCGACAGTCGATTATTGGCATTATATTGAAATGTCAAAATTAATCTTAATTATTACTTTGAAAGTACTTTGTAAAAAGTCTAATCGAATAAAGATATTTTTGAATTTGAATTAAGGCTGTTTATGACGCCGAGAATAAATCTACAAATAACGTTCAAATAAGGCTGTCCGCGAGATAACTATAGCTTCCGCTCGCATATTCGCCCGTGGAGTATGTTACCACAATAATTTTGTTATCAATCATAATTATTATACTAGCTGTGCTCTGCAGTTTCACCTACGTCCATTTAATTGTATTCCCGCAGAACCCTAAATATTTTTTTTTAATAAATAAAAGTCAGTGAAAGTCCCGTTCAAATCGGTCAAGCCGTTTCGGAGATTAGCCGGAACAAACAAACAGACAGACGGACAGAGAAAATTAAAAAAAATTGGTTTTTCTATTTCAGTACAGTGTATAATTTCATATGTATTTAGTCAAAAGGTGTTATTTCGGAATAACAAACAGACACTTCAATTTTATTTATCTGTATAGATGTTTAGACTAGGTTGTTTGATTTCCGTACTTATTCATCAAAATTCGATCTTATCTTTCATTGATATCTTTACATCTACATAAATTCGACACCTATAAAGAAGATTCCCAGTACCTATTCTGTGCTAAAAAGTATTCCACAAGGAATAGAGAAATGCACAAGTGTTGTTAGACTATTTGCGCACGCGCTGATAATTTCGGATTGAACTTTAAGCGTAGCATGACTAAGCCTCCTAAAGATTTACTGATTCCTTTTGTCAGCTAACTTAAGCTATGTTGGTCCTTTGATATTTATAGCGCTTTGTGTGTTCACAATGTATAAATAGTTTTATAATGAAGTTGTTAATCAGATTTCCATCTCGCACACTCCTTATTAGCTAGCTATGACTTATTTCTGGACTAGTTAGGGCCCGCAGTTTGCTCGTGTAGGATTAAGATTAATATTTTTCTAAAATAAATCAAGCCTAAGTTCCTACAGTGAAAGACCCGTTGAAAAAAAATATGATGTAAAAATACTCTTATAACTTTCATGTGCAATACAAATGGACACTTAAAATGTATTTATCTATATCGATATAAAAAGCATCAGTGACACCCGAAAGCAACTTTAATTCATATTATTTGCTAAAGAGTCAATGAGAAACGCGATAAAGGAGGTCATTGTTTTTAGGATTAAAATTTGATGACTTTTAAAAATGGCTGAATAGATTTTTGAGTATAACTTGTCATTAAAATCCATAAAATCAAATACATACAAAGCGAACTGTAAACTGAAAAAAATCCACTCCATTTTAATTCCACTGATTAATCATGTTTTGGCGAAGGAGCTCTAAATGTGTCTATACTAAATTGTACTTCATTCCGATCTGTCGTCGGTGTCCCGTTCTTTTTGTTTGATTTGTTCCTAAATATGGATGTACTCAAACCTACACTGTGGTCTTTATGACATTTATATGGTAATATGAACAGTATTTTATTACAAACGCGACTACATTCATAAATGACTTTATGAAGATGAGTAAGCTGATTAAACACACAGTTTTTGTGATTTACAGTTAGAGGTTTGTAAATATTCAAACGTCGTCGCTAATATTGTGTTTTAGCATGGCTCAAAATAAGTTGATCCGCCATCTTTGCATCTTCAATTAAAACACGCATCCTAAAAAGCATCAACAAAGTTTGAGCCACGCATGACACGACGTTTGAAAGTATCCAAACTATACTGTAGGCTATAAGCGCTTGCAACAAGAAGAGCGATATTGAGTCGTTCTAAGGAAGAGAAGGAAACGACGAAAAGGTTCCACACTAGAGCTGTAGCAAACCGTATGTATTCGTTATTGAGTAACGGGTACTCCATCTAGTATCGAGTAACGAAACGTTACTCTCGAAAAGTTTTCGTTACTCGCATGTTTCGTATCATGGTTACATACGCCGTTTGAATGACGTAATGTAACGCTGCGTTGATGCGTGTATAAAAGAATAGACTTGTGAAGAAGTATTTTCATAACATTTGCATTAAACCTTGTGCAAACAATTAATGTTTTTTTTTTTGGTCCTTCGGCATAACATAGCATGTTATAAGGAATTTGGAGTAGCGAGTAACGATACGATAGTAACGAGTAACGATACGATAGTAACGAGTAACGATACGATAGTAACGAGTACTGAATGTATAGTAACGAATACATACGGGTACATATTTTTTTCGTTACTTTTACACCTCTATTCCACACCCTACCGTGTTACTATTTAGTCACGAGTAGAGCGCTATACCACTTGAGACTGCAACAAGTTCTTTGATCCTTTTGAAGGATGCGATACATACATATGCTCACGCCTGTATTCCCCGAAGCGGTAGGCAGAGGTGTTGTAATCACAACACCCACTTTTCACCGAAGATGATTAAGTGCCAACGTGACAGATGGTGAGTCCATCGCCGTCTCAGACACTATACATACGTCATTGAATTACTTCTCAGAAATATGCAGGTTTCCTCACGATGTTTTTTTCCTTTACCGTAAAGCACGTGGTGTGAAATCACTGTACATAAGTTTTTTTTTAGAAAAACTCATTGGTACAGGCCCCGCTGGGATTCGAACTTGCGTCGCTTGCGTAGCAGGCGACTGCTCTAATCCCGAGGCCTTCTTTTCAAGGATGCGATTTCAATTATAATATCAAAAATTAAATAATTTTATTCAGAAATATAAATATAAAATGTTATAGCGCTGTCTAGTCCTAACCAAGGCAGAGCTTGTACTATGGATACCAGACAGGGTATGCTATAAACATACTATGAATACCTCAATTATAACATATTAAGAGCATATCAGATTTTTTGATATGAACTTCAAAGCATTTTCTTCACTAAATAAATATTTGCATTACACCCATTAGTTGGTTATGATTGTACTATATTATTTCAAGATACATAAGGCCAACATACGTCATCCTAAATTACTGCTGATATCTATAGATTTATTCTAATATTGGTGGATATGTTATTGAAAACATATGAGGAATTTCAAGGATTATCTCATACTAGCGGACGTCACGCGGTTTCACCCGCGTAGTTCCCGTTTCGGTGGGAGTACGGGGATAAAATAAAAGCTATGTTACTCGCTGATGATGTAGCTATCCAATGGTGAAATAATTTTTGAAATCGGTCCAGTAGTTTTTGAGCCTATTCATTACAACCAAACAAAGTTTTCCTCTTTATAAAATTTGTGTAGACGAACAAGCTTACAAAAGTAACCTTATTACAATAATATAAGTATATTCTTTTTTACCAAATACAAGAGAGTGCTCACCAAAATATTTCTCCCGAATTGGGAATGAACCTGTGACACCTACGAACGTAGGTAGTAGCATAGTAGTCAGGTATACTAAGCACTATAGTTCGATCACTACAAGTAGCTGGAAAAATCTATATTTAATTACGTAAATAAACATATTTTGAGAGCATAACCATTGTATGTATGTGTATTTTAAAAATCTGAATAATATGCTGACAATTAAATAATGTTATTCCATTTATCAGCTCGTAAATTGGAGTGTATCGCGGTAGGCGGGCGGCGTAGAGTCTTTACATAAATATCTTATTATAAAACATTTACAGAATTTGTACCATTCATTATATTTTACGAGTGTAGATGACTCAATATGAGTTTATTGTTTCACCGAATTTATGTATTCGCTGGATAATGATTTATAACGAAAGTTATGATAATAAACGAAATGCTTAGTTGGTGTTGCAAGCGACCATCGGCTGCAGTATCTTACTATCAGGTGGGCATGGATGCTTGTCTGCCACTCTAGTGGTATAAAAAAAAGCTTTCGCCAGCAAGGTTGAAAGATTTCACATACAAACACCAATTTTACCTCTTAGATTTCGAAATAATCTATCTAAATCGAGTAAGCTCACCTGTCGGTTGTCATGAAAATTGGTTATAAGTTTGATCAAGAATAAGGTATTGTGACAGCTGGAGAGTTGCCAATCGCGAACATATAACAAATTTACATACATATGCTCACGCCTGTATACCCCGAAGGGGTAGGCAGCGGTGTTGTAATAACAACACCCAACATTTTCACCGACGACGAGTAAGTGCCAACGTGGCAGATGGTGAGTCTATCGCTGTCTCAGGCTCTATCATCATCGGTTTCATATCTGACGTGGCAGTAATAAAATCATGAGTGTCTGGGAATAAGCCTTAAGATGGTACCGTAATATTAAATATAGTTGCCCCCCAGTTTATAGCTCAAGTCATCCTAATGCACTAATCAATATATTTAACTGAACGTCAATCCATAGTTACACCGGCCCATTTCCAACAATAACATTAAGAGTCATTTATCCATTCGAACCGAATTTTCAAATTTAAACATCCCTTTCATAACTGTTATCATTAGTGTCAAGCAAACTGCTCAGCAGATTAATGTTGTCAAAACTATTATTTTCACGTTAATCAGACGATTTTCGCTTTTAATTCCATATAATTTAAGTCTGAAGAGCGTCGTTAAATGATTACCGCGACATCTGTTGCCTAATAAAGGTTATTGATTGTAAACACGCTGGACACTTTAGTAATTAGTGTGAAATGAACCGTATATGAATGGGACTACAGGCTAAAATCATATGAACAGTGCGACCGAATGGTAAATACCAAATAGATTGGTTTGACGGCGTGGGTTGGGGTGTGTCGATCAGCTGGATATTTCCTTGTTTTGGCATATATATTCCTGTGTTTAAGCTTAGGAGCTCGTAGCACAGTTATCTATCCTACCGCCAGGTTCGGAAGGTTGCTTTAAAATTATATATCTATACAAGAGAAACTAAGACTTGCCTATTATTTGAATGATTTCTTACTACTCTTAGGAAAAATATGTTTGGAATTGAAATATTTCTGAAATTAGTTTTATGTATGAGCACGCTGTACTAGAAATAAAAAGTATATAAAAGTTACCAAAATAAAATATAGATTTTAGTATTATTCGTGTATTTTTTTCAAGGTCTGCTGCACACAGAGAGATGAAAATAACACAACAGAAATTACTTGAACTTGACAGTGAAAAAACTCAAGAATCCCGTGGGCGGAAGTTTTATTATTTTGTATGTCAGCACTCTGGAATAATAAAATATAGAAAGCTTATATTTCGTTAGTTGCGAGAATTCCGACACGTAGCGTAGTAATTAATTTACAGTAATGGTTCGGCTGTGCCTCAGCCAAGTTCAGCTAGTTGGCGCGCGTCCAGATGTTCTCGTAACCCTACAATACCGCTAGCCGTTCTTAGGATCAAGAATTAGAAATAATTTTGACTAGTTTACCCATTATTACCGAGGGCGATAGATTCGCATCTGTCAAGTTGGCATTTATTTTTGGTGACAACACCCCTGCCTACCACTTCAGGGTATACAGGCTTATTATGTATACGGTACGGTAGCATAAAATATAATTTTTAATTTTGATCTCTGTCCGTGTGTCTCTTCTTTCTAATCGCTGGACCGATTTTACTTACACTGGTATATAACTGAGTTTATAAGGAGTACCTAAATTAGAATAGTTTTATTTAAAAACAATTGGTATTTATTTAAAATAAATCCTCGAAGTAAGTGGACCCATGAAACTAAGTCGGGTAAAACCGTGAGTAACATTCTCCCCCTGCTGGGGTTATACCTCTGTTCCCTTATTTTCCAGTTCACCCAGCTTTGTGCCAGGCAGTATAGAATATAATAAATCGTTGTAATTAGTTTTTAGTACTGTTCCTAATAAAAATATAAAAAAAAAGAAATAATAATAATAAAAAATTCTATGGTACAACTGCAAATTGACCGCCCTGGATCATTGATTAGCTTCTACAATTAGTTTAGAAATTATTTTAATACGAAAATGTTGACGGAATTTATTGAGGTTAGAATAAGTCCAAGATTTTTATGAAATTTGTATTTCGAGTTTGAATTCAGCAGAAGTGTGCAATTGGCGATATTTTCGTAGAATTTGGCGTGGGAAACGGTGATTTACGGCCGGTTCCCTTTGCCAACTGGGTCAGTAATATAAACAGTAACTACAATGAATGAATTAACCATTTTTAGAACCGATTGCTAATTAACAGGACTATTATTCGTATTTTTAATGAGATATAAACTTTCTCTACGTAATGACTTAAAGAGTATATCTTTAGCGAAGTATATACACAGTATAACAATATGAGCTTACTAAAAGCAGTACGGACCGGGAAGAAATCGTTCGAACACACTCAGACGTGCTCATCTACGAGATTGTAGCCCACCTAGTGCGAGTTTTTCACTGCCGCCGTCACAAGTCACCGCGTCGATGTAAACGCAGATTTGTATAGAATCGAAACAGCGCCTTCTGTCGGCCTAAAGATGACACTATTGTGAGCCCATACAAAACTGCGTGTATTTCGACGTGATGACTTGTGACGTAGGAAAACTCGCTCTAGGCACTCAGGCGTATGATCAGTCACTGGGGTGTCACGTCGTGGCCGATCGCGTATACGTCTTTAACTGTAATTTTCCTAAACTTCAAATCGTCAATCGCAAAATAAAATTTCTGCGCGACAACTCTGTCGCTCGATGGAGTAAACGTTCCTACTTCAAAAAAAATGCTCTACATTCCTTACTGCTTAGTAAAATTATATATACTGTGGTATATGTATGACCAACTTCGTTTTATTTACTTGTTCATTACTCTGCTTTCAAGTCCCATGAAAACCATGTCGCCTGAAAGCCTTTTCACAACGTTTTTGAATTCTTTGACCTTTGAAAATTTAACGACGTGTACCTACTGGTAAGGCTGCTTATAAACAGTTTTAAAAATTATTCTTGTATTACCCAAGTCTTGGGACACAAATAGAGTTGTTACGATCCATAGCTATGACGTAAGATTAATACATGTCGGGTATTTCAGCTGTTTCCAATGCCCCGTCAGCCTTGCGAGACTACGTTTGCTTACACAACGAACCCTTTGAAATAGTTACATTTAGAACCTTTTATTGGCTATTTTTACACTAGCTCGCGCCCTCTACTTCTGTGAAATTTTGTATACAAACTTTCAACCTCCATTTAACCTCCTTAGAGCAGTGGTGAAAACCGTCTTAGCGTGTCCTTTTATCGCACAAAACCATAGAAATAATAAGTACTTACTACGTATATTATTATTATTTCTATGCACAAAGCACACTCTCCAAATTTCATCTCTTTAGGATCAGCGGTTTGGTTTGATCAGACATATGCAAGGAGGTTTCTCGCGATGTTTTTTTCCTTCACCGTAAAACATGTGGTGTGAAATCATTGCACATGATTTTTATAGAACAACTCATTGATATATTGCGCCGTTTGAGTAGCATGTCTGCTCAAGCCCCAAGGCTACCACAGCTCTTTTTAGTTAGGTCCAATCTTGGTTTAAACCCTGTTTTGATATAAGGGGGTGTGAGTTTCGATCGCGAAAGTTTAGCAGAAATAAAGAGGTGTGAGTTTCAATCGCGAAAGTTTAACAAATATGGCACTAGCTCACGCCATCCCAGAAGGGTCCCCGAAGGGGTAATTAGAGGTGCTGTAACAACACCCACATTTCACCGAATATGATCAATATGATCACTATATATACGACTTTGAATTACTTCTCAGACATATGCAGGTTTCCTCACGATGTTTTCCTTCACCGTAAAGCACGTGGTGTGAAATAGCTGCACATAAGTTTTTTAGAAAAACTCATTGGTACGGGCCCCGCTGGGATTCGAACTTGCATCGCTCGCGTAGCAGGCGACTGCTCTAACCCCAAGGCCATCACGGCTTCTGGCATATAGCACTAGTTTAATATAAATAGGGCATCGAATAAAAAAGACTGCATTTATCAAACAAGCATCGGAGGGATCTCCGCCCACTGAGTCATCAAAAGATTCGAAGCGTTTGCGTATCTATTTCGTTTGAGAAAATGATAAAAACAATTTGACGCGTCGAATCGGTTTGGTGAATCATTGGTTGGCAGATTTATTAGTTACTCTCACGCGGCGAAGTTTTCTTTTCACTTCAAATTTAAGCTATCGCATAAAAAGAGGTGTCTAAATGTTTCGTCAGTAGCGTAAATTGAGCGAATCATTTAATTGGGAATCATATTATTGAGCAGTGTTTATTCGTCTTACGGTTTTATCATTTTCCACAACTAAATACGAGTAAACGATTCTAACAATTTGAAATTATTTTGTGAAAAGTCTAAACAAATAAAGATATTTAATTTTTAACAATACTTCATTGAACGAAACTATTTGTTACTAGAGTTAAATCTATACTCACTGTACCGTATTGATTCGCAATACGGCAAAGGTATATTTTTGATCTGGTAAAGAGCACCATATTCGTTGAATGGGGTACATAAGTTTAGTGTCCATTTGGCACATATGAAACGCAGCATAGCCTTTGCTGAAATGTTAGAAATATGCACTAGATTAGCGTCAGACGGAAAAGGGGTATCGGTACCTACTAAAACCATTAGGAGGAAGTTACTAAAAATATAATGGTCTTCCGTTTTAACTGACTGACTGACATAGTGATCTATCAACGCACAGCCCAAAACACATAACATGCAGGTTCATGTTATGACGTAGGCATCCGCTACGGAGGATTTTGAATAATTCTACCCCAAGGGGATAAAATAGGGGATGAAACTTTGTCAATTTTAAACCGATCGGGCTGACACGCGGGTGAAACCGGGGCACAACTAGTAAATTTATAAAACTTTCTAAGTTTTTGTTCACATAACAGTCAGCTGCGACGTAGAGTATACATGAATCTTTGTTTTATTTAAGATTTTCTCCCTTTTGATAGTTCTTGATATAACCCCATAAAACCTATACTGAAGTGAATACCACTCGCTATATTATGTACGTTTGTAAATCAATGGGATAGCATTAATTCAATCAAGTTGGCATTTAATCACTGCGAATGGACGGATGTTAGCGTAATTGTCAGTATGAAGATGATGTCAAGGGTATTCCCACATGGGAATTAATATTCATCCGTGAGCTTCTCACTGCTGTCATCCGTTACTCGGGCAATTATTAGGAGTGCTTGAAGCAGGGTCAAATGGGGACTTCTGGGCGCTGAAGATTTATCATTCCAACAATCATTGCCTGTGACCTATTTCACGGTCTGAAGTATTAAGGCAATAAATTTATGAATAAATATGCTCATACCATCACGGAAGGTCAAGGAAGAGGAAAGCAGAGATATTACGATACCTTTAAATTACAGCGAAGATTATTAGGTGGCAAAGTGACAGATGGTGAGTCCATCACCATATCTTTGGTTTTCTTTTCAGACATATGGAGGATTCATCAGGATCATCCAGATTTTTTGAGAGAAATAAATTTGATTATCATTGAATGATTGGAGTTAGATAATGGTTATATTATAAAAATCATATTAAGGTTAGGTTGCATGAACTAGCTTTAGCTATTACAAATTGGTGAAGTACTTATTCAGCAAAAAAAATTAAGCACTATTTGAAAATTGCAAGAAAGCGTTATAAATTTAATATTTTAATAATTATAATTAGTCTTACTAATTAAAGCTAAATATTTAAACAACTTTATACATATTAAAAGTAACATCAACGGCGAAATTTGTTACTAGAAAAATAAAATCATAGCTTTAAAGACATGTGATCTACCATCCCAAATAGTGGATGGCGTTGAAAACTCCTATCGAAATGTTAATTCTCCTGAGAGCTACAATGGCCCATTATTAAGATTGTAAGGGTCAATTGGCTTATAACAGACCTGTGCTGTAGGTCTGTATCAATTGTGCGTGACCCACTTCCTATTATCCCTGCCACTATTGTTTTGTTTAGCAATGATGGCGTCAACCATGGCGCCGGCCTGTTATATTACAGGCTGGTGTGTGGTACAAGGGAGGAGCCATAACTGTTAAACATTCTTTTGAAAGTTAAAAAAAAAATATGCTTATACCATCCCAGAGAGTGCCCGAAGGGGTGTTGTAAGAACAACACCCACATTTCACCAAATATGATTAAGTACCAACGTAACTGAGGGTAAGTCCGTTCCTGTCTCAGGCATTATAGATACGTCTTTGAATTACTTCTCAGACATATGCAGGTTTTCTCACCATTTTTTCCTTCACCGTAAAGGACGTGGTGTCACTGCCACCAATGCAATTACCAATCTTTTGCAAGTCCTTGCTAAATATTGCAAAATTTTTGAGCGAGTTGTTATTTGCTCTCGTAGACAAAATGTTATGGGTTATTTCCCGTAGCCCTATTTGTTTTATGTTAATGTTGCCAAAACAGACACCAAATTTTTTTTTATCTCTTTACTATTTATATATACTATGTATATGTATCGATTTACAACTACGTATTTATATAATTTGAAGCTCAGAAACAATAATTTACTTTACTCGCTTCAATGCTTCTGTCATATTTTTTTTATCTCAAACGCATAGTTCGGTAAGGTTATCTAAATATTACATCTAACACAATATCGCCTTTGATCTAATAGGAATACAATGCATTACCCGTCACCGCTAAAAGTTCATGAATACCTCCACACACGACTTGACATTGCCGTAGTGACTTCATGGAATAGTAACGTCAAGTATAAATAGTAAATGTATTCTATACCACAGGACAGTGACGTCATACAGCCTTCATCACATTGGTGACCTATACGAAGACAGTGCAAAGATATGTATCTAGTTTCGCACACATACATACACGCAATTTGAGTACTAGACTTTTACCATAGACTACATTCATAATTTTTTTCTAAGTATCTTATGCAAATCTATCTCTATTCCGAATTTCCGTAAAATTGGTCCATCAATCCAACAATAAAACTTTATAGAGCGAATGTGTCCGGAAGTGTCGGTAGAGGGCGTCCAAGGAAGAACTACAATGACCAAATTAATATTATTTTTCAGAAAGGTCAAATGCGGAGCACTCGTAACCGAAGAAAGTGTATGAAGAGATGCATGAATGTGGATGAAGCGAAAGAAGTATGTAAGGATCGTAGCATGTGGCAAACGGTGGTCTCTGCCTACCCCCATGGGATACAAGCGTGAGCATATGTATGTAAATCTATAAATTATCCCGTCATCTGACAGAATATAATTCCTATTTATAATGTTCCAATGGATATGGAGAGTAAGACAGCTTTGATCCATTAGATCTAGACTAAGTGTTATTCTCTCGCGCTTGCACTAATAGAAACGATGCAGAATGTATGGAAATGAAATGAATCAGTCACGTGACATATGTCATACCCGTACGTATATCGTTTCTACTAGCGAAGCGTGAGGATAATGTTACTTTGGATGCGCTTGAATGTTCAGTAGGTACTCATAAAGTCACACGCGAAGGATTATTATTGAACAAATTCTTAGACAAGTTTACATGTTTCTAAGTGGTTTTAAAGGTTCTGGTGTCAGTTTATTTACACGTATATCTTCAAGACACAGTTTCTTGGAACTACGAAAGGTTGGTTTTGAGTCCACGTTCTATTCCCAGCCTATCCGTATAATGTATGATGCATTATAAGGTGTAACTTATCTCTAAGAAGTTTAGCTTTACACAATGATATTAGATATTACTTTTTATAGGGAATAGCGTCCCGAAATTGAGGCGTTAAAGGCGTCACTGCTCTAACCTCTTTTCGCAATAGTTCTCAAGTTTTTATATATTATGTATTTACTTATGTATAGTAAGGAGCCGTGGTGGCCTTGAGGTTTGAGCAGTCGCTTGCTACGCAAGCGACGCAAGTTCGATTCCCAGCGGTGCCTGTACCAATGAGTTTTTCTAATAAATGGTACAGTAATTTCTACGGATTCCTGGTCAATTATTAATTCAGTGGACTGCGGACAATTCGTTGGTAGTCGTGCAGGTTTCCTCACGATGTTTTCCTTCACCGTAAAGCACGTTGTGTGAAATCACTGTACATAAGATTTTTAGAAAAAACTTATTGGTACAGTGGCCCGCTGGGATTCGAACTTGCGTCGCTTGCGTAGCAGGCGACTGCTCAAACCTCAAAGCCACCACGACTCTCAAAAATATATTAAGTATATTATGGTATAAATTACAGTGATTCATCCAGTTTTGACAGGTACAAAATGTAAATTATTCGGAACTCTTTTGAGTAGTTGTAAAATGTGAAAAACAGATTGATGAATTGCTCATTTAAATTCGAATTCATGTATGAAACGTGTTTGAAATGTCTACTCGAATAACATGCTAATCGAAATGAAAAACAGACATCAGGGACGTATTAAGACCGGACGTTCGCACCGAATCGAATATTAAATCGATATCACGATTCAGGAAGATCGGATAGACTGCGGTTCTTGTTTGTATACGAATTTGCATTCGATTATCAAAATAACTTAAAATTTTATTATAAAATGCATTTATGCATCGCCGCCTCAGGTACCTATACATAAGTAGTTACGATGCACTATAGTTACTAAATACTAATTATCAGTTGAAAATCAGGCCGAATCTACTCGTTGTCCTGTGTTCCCAATAATCGTTTAACCTAGCAATAATCATATTTTAAATAAATCTCTGGTTATTGTTAACAGTACCTGCAAATTTTTTTATATATGTAGATAGCCCTATAACCAACTTTAAACTTTTAACTTCTATTAAGTCACGGCGACTAAAATATTGAATGCCTAATCATTGATGATGCTATGTCGCGCGGAATCATTACGTTACGTCACCAAAATGATACCGTCATTGTCCACTAATGTCACATGGCGTCACAAGAGTCGCGTATATTGTTGATTCACGAGATTCTTTTGCAAACATCCTCTGAAAAGGAAGATTGGCAGCTTAGGCTCGAGCGAGTCTGGCCATGTAACATTTACTCACTACTTATAGGAATTTGCATGAGTTAAGTGGATGTTTTGTAGTCCTGTTTATATAATATTTTTAAATGTTTTCCCTCTACTTGTGCTACAAGATAAAAGAGAGGAACGAGTAGAAACCTTAAAAATTGTAGAGTATAATTTCGATTTTTGGTGACCACTGGGATCTGTCTGACTAAACACAGTTTGACTCTCAATACAAATTTTGAACCCGTCGCTTTACACATCCGACTCGCACTTGGTCAAACTTTCAAACTGTTATTGACTTAATTCGAAGTATGAATGCATCTCAATTGCAATCATTCGCGCCCTATATTTCACAAGATCAATATAATTAATGACACGGAATTGTATTGGACAAAGTACATTCCAGCTCAATGGTTTTGCCGAATTATTAATGACAATATAATGATACGTCCGAGGGACAGACACTTGATCCTAATTGATTCAAGTCCTGATTCAGAGGCACGCGTCACATTTCATTTGGCACTGAAATGGGTCACAGTTTTTTTCATCGACCAATTAAGGCCTTAAATGTTAGTAGGGACACTACTTAGCCAATGTAATTATTTTTTAGAAGTACCCGCAATTTTTATGCCTATTGTCAAAACTATTTCTATTCCAACATATCTGTCAAATTAGCTTGTCTGCCATCTAAAAAACCAAGAGGTAGTTTTGGCACAGACACAGAATTGCGCAATTATAATATTAAAACAGATTAAATATGTGAGTGAAAACTTATTTAAACTTTGTATAATTGGTATACCTGAACAGATGACCCCTAAGCCGATGGGACTCTTAAAGATCTAACTATTAATTTAATTATTTCACAAAACAAACCATGCAGAACAATTACTATGCTTAAGTGGGGAAATATAACGTATAGAACTCTTTTCAAACTAGAATTTGCATAACTTTTCCGTTTCATTCACATTCATTCAAACATACATGTCTGCCAATCCTTGCATTTAAAAGTTGCATGTTTAGAGCAACACATAGCAATGCTTGCAAAACAGGTATACTGACGCAATATCAGATGGAATAATCACACGCTAATAAGAAAAATAATCTGCGATGACATTTGAGCGTTAAACAGCTGCCGATTTCAAGCTACTTATATATACGCTAAAAAATGTTAAGCAAAAACTATGAATGAGTTATTATGTACGGTAACATTACGTTATGAATGAACAAAAAGTAATAGAATTTCATATTACAACAGACTAATAAAATATACTTGAAATACAAACGTATTTTTTGCCCTCGTGTACATGTTTGGCAATCTTATGGTTCAAGAAATAAGGTCTATAATTATCTGATCAAAGTTCTTGTAAATATAAAAGTAGAGTTGTGATCTAGTATGAAGTATGCTCCATTGTGACACTTTATGTGACAGTAAGCGATCACGCCTCCCAGGTTCAAAGAATTCATACGACAATTTGTATGAATAAATTTGTGTTATTGAATGGGTAGGCAATTACGATGCCATGACGGCATTATATATTTTTGTAGTTCTGTGAAAATTTGTAATGATATATGATTTGGATACAAGGGGAAAGGAAGACCTAAGAAACGATGGATGGATTGTGTGAAAGATGATATGGCTAAAATAGGAGTGAATACAGATATGACGGCTGATGGAGAGAAATGGAAGAGAAGAACACATTGAGCCGACCCCAAATAACATGGGAAAAGGGCAGGAGGATGATGATGATGATGATATGATTTGGATTACATTAGAGTTGGGGTAGTCGCTTAGCTAAGTGACCAATGGTAAATTATTATAGTTCAGTCACTTTGCAAATGTTGTCCAGCACCCCTATCACGGGTTTGCACCGTTTTTGTAATCAATACTCGTTAGCGTCACTCGCAATATTTGTATGACATATTTTAGATCTTCACGTCACCGCTGGGAGTCGCTGCACAATTTCTCATAGTAATATTCGATGGAGACGCTAGCGAGTATAGATTACAAAAACGGTGCAAACCTGTGATAGCGGTAAAGACTTTTTCGACAGACATAACAACAGAGAGAGTAACAGTGTCTGTGCTCAAGTGTTGTATGTCTGTGACGTTGTAATGTACTTAAATAAACCTAAAATTACCTAAATATTTAATTGATGCTGCGTCGCTATTTTGGTTATGAAATTTTGTTTTCTTTCTTTCTTTCGAGAATACATAAAATATATACGTATAGAAAGTATATAACGTTCGTTTATTGTATACAAATAAAAAAGGAGATTCTTCCTGCTAACATTTCTACCTGAAAATTTAATCTTGTTTACGGTTAAAATGTTTCCATTTAGATGGCATCAAACTTGACGAAAATAAGCACAATTCAATCCTGAATGAATACACAAATACATAGATGGTTATCGGCAAAAGTCCAATGCGAAATAAGCAACGGAGCTCAAGGCTTTCTTGAAAAGAATACAATTATCCTTATCAGTTGAGGAACGTAAATCTAAAAATAAAAAAAGAGAGCCGTGGTGGCCTTGAGGTTTGAGCAGTCGCCTGCTACGCAAGCGACGCAAGTTCGAATCCCAGCGGGGCCTGTACCAATGAGTTTTTCTAAAAAACTTATGTACAGTGATTTCACACCACGTGCTTTGCGGCGAAGGAAAACATCGTGAGGAAACCTGCATATTTCTGAGAAGTAATTCAATGACGTATGTATAGTGTCTGAGAGGGCGATGGACTCACCATCTGTCACGTTGGCACTAAATCATCTTGTGTGAAAAATGTGTGTTGTGATTACAACACCTCTGCCTACCGTTTCGGGGAATACAGGCATGAGCACATGTATGTACGTAAATCTCTGTTATGTGTAGGCGCCTTGTATTAATTTGCATGAAAATCAATGCACATGTGCCTAAATTGAACGGATAATTTTCATGTATTCAACCGGCAGCTTTTCTTTAGTGGATAATCAGTCAGTTGAATGATAAAAATTGAAAATTCTAGTGCTTTTGTTCTTCTAATTTCCTTAACAAAAATCAAACATATTAGTATAGATATCTCTCAAATACGAGTTTTCAATGGCCGTCTACTGAACAATTAAGGCTTGAAATACCCAAATTTCACTGGATACATCAAATTTAGACACAATCTATTCAACCCCTTTAAAGATGGTGATGATGATTTCAATAATGTTTCTATTTCCGCCTCTACCCATCACAACAAAATGTCTTTAAGATCTGCTGCCATTAATCACTCCAATTTAACTGATGGCCTGATTAACATCGAAAAATATTTCCGCGTTATCATTCGGAGAGCGCAGTTATAAAATACGGCATAAGTGCTTCGTATGATAATTCGGAGTAAGAAGTCAATCGACTCGATCATGCGATAGTCATTGACAATGCGATCGAGACCAAGATCACGGTCGAATCACTCCGACGATTGCGCAATAACTGCGCGTGAGTGATGAGCGACGGCGGGCATCAAAAAAGGTTATATCTATGTAGAACTTTATTCCTTTTAAGAATCTACAATTTAATTACATTTAGGTCTCTTAAATAACTATTTACGATATATTTTATAATACAGAATTACAAATGATATAATGTTAGCACTGGGTTAATGTAGGTCTTCCAGTTCCCACCCAATAGCCAGGGTCTAAGAATTTGGCTATGGTATCCCCTGCCTGTCGTAAGAGGCGACTAAAAGGGGGCCGGAGGGCCTGCTGGCGGTGGTCGGGGTGGGAGCTTTGACCACCGAGCCGCGTGCCCGGGAAGGTGGCATCGCGATGTGGCTCGCGCTGCCCTGCACAGCAAGGTCTCCAGGGGCGGCGATACAGCTGCCCCGGGGATTGTGAAACTTCACAAGATATGTTTAATAAATTGTGAACAGTTCGAACTATCCTGATAAAACAGGTGTTAGATGTCTAAATATATAAATTATTTTTGCTGTTCGTTTGTCTGACTATAACATGGGAATGGCTGGACCGATTTGGCTTATTTTGATCTTGAATTGTAATTGTTGAAGTTCATGGACGATTTGGACGGTGAAAAACATGAATAATAAGTAACTGAAAACGTGGTACAAAGTTCACTGGATCATCTAGTCACTATTAAAGATTTAATATCCTGCAATTGTTATGGTAAATAGATATTTTCAAATACTTCTTCACGTATTTTGCTCTTGAGATTACCTTCCTGTTTATTGTCAACAGAATCATAATTTTGGTTCTCTATTTGTTTCACTTGTATCAAGTTTGTATTAATTATTACCACGATGCTTACAAGTAGTTAGATCGATGCGTTTGTTTATCGTAAACAATTGTCACTTGTTACCATTTTTACTCTGTCATGTCATCTATTGTTATGTAAGTTGGACTTAGAGTAATGCCTGTCACTAAGTCGAAATTTAACTCGGATTATAGTCATCTTTTATGTTTGCGATCGTCTTAAGTGCGCTTGCCTTCAACAATAGCATCTGCGTTATATTGGAGTGACAGTTCGAGCATGATACCAAATATGCAGAGATAGATTATATTTTCATACTTTAAATAGGTACATTATTTATTTTAAAAGCTACCAATAGTTTGACTGTCGCTCGCTACGAATGAGGTCCGTATCTACTAATGCCGTGATGTCGTACAAAGTAACTCTGAGAAGATTTCAAATCCGTGACGGTAATCGAGTCACCAGCTGTTACGTTGTACCTGATCATATTCGGCTCTTCATCGAAAAGTAGATTTGTAATTACCTCAGCTTGGGGTTGCTTCTGGGAAGCTAGGATATGTTCTATTGATATCTCGTTTAGAATCGTAAAAGGAATTTGAGGAGCGATATGATAGCGCCTTTTTAATCGTAAAATTCGACTGCCAAGATTCAGCAGTATTGGGTACGCTGGCTCGATCCTTCGTCCTTGCTGTATGCCTAGACAAAGTAGCATTATCTCGCGTCATTCTCATACATATTAAATCATTTCTATAAGCGAAGCGTGAGGATAATGTGACTTTGTCACACCATGAGCTTTATAGTGAGGAACCTGCACACGATGTTGATCGCTTACCTACATACATTAAATGTTAAGATCCATTTTAAAGTAACTGTTTTTGACCTAATTAAAATATGTTTTCGACAGTTTGTGTCTGATTAAAAAGTAAAACAAAACGACTTGAAAACCCAATTCGACATCGGTCTCAAAATAAAATAAAAGAAAGTGCATCCAATCCCAAGCATACGAAACGGACCGGCATCGTTTTAATGATGCGTCAAATCGTATATCATTAAAAGTGACTCTCGACATTTTGTCAGTTGATAATTACTTGCGTGTTAATTAAAAAACGGCCGAGCGTCGTTAACACGCGAGTGAGATATTGCTGTGTGATATTAAATCAATTTATAAGTTGAACTTAACTTAACCTACTTAAGCTCCCCTATTGTTTTAGTTTTTGAGTTAAATGTAAAATTAAGAGTTATGAGAAGGTCTTTGATTAGGACGTAATATTTACTGTTGAGAATTGTTCCTGACAAAGACCGATCTTGCGTGTCCAAATTATAGCGCGAACAAGGGTGTGCAGATTTCATGAGATGTATTGTAACCATAAAATTATTATTTTAATATAATTTGAACAGAGTAATGCAGGGATCTCTTACACGGTGGTAACATTTATAATCCTTTGCATAGTGTATTTCTTCTTCGTCTTTCTGACTACTTGAAAGTATTCTGTAAGTGTTTAATCAAATAAATATATTTTTGAGTAAATATGTCTAAGAAGAATTTGAAGGAGCAATATGCATACTTAAATACTCGTATTGCTTCTCAGATGCTGAGTCCTTCACTATCTCAGACACCAGAGACGGTGATGGGCACTATCATGTCACCTAATCATTGTCGATTATTGTTGATCAAGAATTGGTGCTGTCCACCTCTACCACGAGCTACGTATGCGGAGATTAAGGCTCTTACTTTTTATATTGACGTATTTATTTGTGTTCATTTGGTTCGTGTACATACACGTCTCATGGATCTTTATCATATTCAATACTAGCGGACGTCACTCGGTTTTACCCGCGTATTTCTCGTTCCAGTTGGAGCACGGCGAGAAAATATAGCCTATGTTACTCGCTGATAATGTAGCTATCCATTGCTGAAAGATTTTTTCTAGTCGATCCAGTAGTTTCGGAGTCTATTCAATACAAACATACATACAAATATTTTCTCTTTATAATATTAGTATAGAAAAACAGTTAGGCGCCATTAGTTAATTATACTACATAGTTGATTGGTGCTTCCAAACTTAATCACCGGTTAGTGATTGATTTATTTTATCTGAGTTCAGAACACTCACCGCGTTATCTTTGCATCGCGTTCTAATAATAGTTTGTTGTATTTGATGGGTCTATTCATATTCGTAGCTTATTACTTGAGTAATCACTTATTTTGAGCCACTATTATGACTGCCTCGTTGGTTTTGTGGTCGCAAGCACTACTGTGGATGACGAGGTCCTGAACTCGATCATTGATGCAGACATTGAATTTTTCCATCTGTGATTTCACAGTAGCAGCCCAGATAGTGGATATGTCCTGGTTAATGGCAACAGGCTGGACCCTTTATTATATAGGACTTAAGCAAAACTGGCGAGATTTGGGTGTACTATAAGTACACCTCCGCCTACCCCGAGGAATACAGTGAATCATCCACAATATATATGGGAACAGGGGTCACTGGATAGTTGGTGGGATTAAATGTTTATGGGAGTAAAAATTGGATATTCGAGGAGCTCGTGGCATAGTTGCTATAGCGCATATCATTCGATCAGTGAAGTTAAGCAACCTTAGCCCTAGCCAGTAATTGGATGGGTGACCGCCTCCGTGCCTCGGAGAGCACGTTAAGCCGTCGGTCCCGGTTACCATTTTATCATCTTTGGCAATCGTTACAGGTCAGTCGGAGGCTTAAAATAGTGTGACAACTGGTTTAACCCAGATCACAGATTTTCCTCGTAAAAGGGGTTGCGAAGGTCAGATGGCAGTCGCTTCGTATAAAAATCAGGTGATCAGCCACATTGGGTTGAATCAAGTGCTGACCCCAACAATGTATAGGATAAGGCCAGGGAGATGATGGGAGTAAAAATCACTGGCAGCAAAAAATATAAGTTCCCATTATTATAGAAAACTGTTAATCACCTAGTTAGGTGAACCCTATTACCGCTCACCTTCACACCTGAACGCAATCGTTCACAACGCGAGCGATTCCAACTATCCGTGCCAATGGCATCGGTCATCTTCAGCTCGCTGGCAATGCGCGTCCGGATTCTAGGAACTTGTTCGTGTCTAAGTCATGTGAAATAGCGATTGTCAAGGCTCACAAAAATGCTACTCCAAAAAAGTGTAACGGTACTTTATACACAGACAATTCCCTTCCCAGTAATTAAATCTGTTCTATGTTATTATACATATATACTAGTTATTATTATACATATATCAGTAAGCTCTTTTGCGAGAATTCGCATAGATTACTAAAAAAATATTACCCTAGTGAAGAGTAAAAGCTGGTCTCTAAAGGTCTGGAGATAAAAGCTGATTGTTTTGATTCTACGTTGGTTGTATATTGTTGTCGAAAGTCGTTCATGTTAAAATGAAATTCTGACTGGTATTCTATATAGTTAGACGCGTAAATAATAATGATTATTTGAGTACCTATCAGGTAATTTGCGTATCTGCCAGTATGTGTCGAAATGATATTATCTACTTGATAGTTTGAAGAACTTACTGTGTTGAATGTTTGATTTATTTATTAAAACTTTATTGTACACCTTAGAAACTATTTAGTTACATATAGATTACATTATTTTATAGGTACAAATGGCGGTCTTTTCGCACCAGTCAATGTCTTACAGACAACCATGGGATGGATTTGCATGATGAAATTAGTTGGCAGCTGTGTGGCGTACGGCATAAATACTTCGTAATAAACTTACATAATTAGGTACAATATATATTATTACATAGCATATAAATTCAATAAATACAATACAAATCAAAATATATAGATACTATTAAATATATAAATAATAATAATATATTATACACATGTTATAAGTAGATAGATAATTCGAATGTTGTTTCTATTAATTTGGAATATTTGTGATAAATGTTTAAAAATACAATCCTTGTCACTAAAAGGGGACTAAAATATTCAAACCGCTATGCATTGCTGCCTTGTACTGCTCATGCGCTGCTATTTGTATAGGAGACGAGCAATTGTACGGGAATTGAGCAACCGCACATAGTAATTGCACTAAATGCTATCAACCTAATTCATTTGAGAATTCTTAGGTACTTTTTGCAACAGTGCATCAGTCACTCAATATAAATCTATAATCAGTTTAATTACAAAAGTATTATAGGAATAAAACATGGCTATTGGTTAAATCACTAGATGGGATGATAACATTCAATGCGATTGGAATAAATTGAAAAGTGGAAAGGTGTTGGTATTTATGAAAATAATAATGATGACAGAAAAGTAGCTGGCCACAATGGCAACAAATAGCCCAAGAACGAGAGAAATGAAAAGCTCCCAGCTGGAAGGGATTCCAGTGAAAAATATATTATAATACTAATACCTACTTAAAATATGTGTTTCATATAATTAAAGTTTAGTATTAAGTAATGCTTGTATGAGCAAGCAAAGTTCCCAAAGAAAGTTTTCTCTCGAATGATTATGAATCATTAAAAACACCGCCCGAGGATTGAAGCCGTGAGTTGACATGTTTCAAAGAAAATACACGCTTGTCCATCAATCCTCATTTCATAGACACGATTGAAGAGATCGTCAGGATTATGCTATTGTTGTTTGGGATAAACTTGATTGAGATGACTACGTTCATATACACATTTGTAATCATGCAGCAACTTTATAGATTACATCATAAATACGGTGGTAACATTTATAATCCTGTATAGAGAATTGTTTTCTGTGTCCTTTAGACGATTTGAAAGTATTTTGTACATACAAACAAAAAAATAAAATTTATGTATATATATGATGTTTAAAGAGAAGGAGAGTTATTATACGCCCAAAAAAAATCCTTGTTTGTCCCACATTATGATCCTGTTTACTTCTTTTTTCAACGTAAATCTTATGGTGTGACAACTCAGACCACTTAACCAAGATATTCCTTTGAAATTACTGAACTATTTAATATTGTAAACATACATACACACCCCATATTATCGCTTACAGGCTAGGCAGGGGAGGGTAGGGCTTTATTATTCTCTTGACTTTCATATTTTAGTTTTTCAGCGTCTGTTCGACGCATTATATCACGATTCAGAAGTATTTCGGGCAACTGTGATTCGAAGATAAATAGACAAATAGAAAGTGTAAATATAGAATTATCCGACAATTGTCTGAAATATAACTAGCCCTATTTAACTCTTAAGTTAGATCTAAGATGACAGCCGCCGCATCGAGGTCGTATTAATTCATTTGAAATATTATATGGTTGATATGCAGACGCCTATTATAACATTGTTTCAGCAAGATTCAATAATCGATAATAAGTTTTTTATGCAGTAATATTAATTAGCAAACAGAGGTTCGGTAATTTCAGGAAATGTATTAAGTAGTCGATAGGTGGTTTTTGCAATACAAATTGATATCGCTAATATATACATATGCTCACGTCTGTATTCCCCGAAAGGGGTAGGCAGAGGTGTTGTAATCACAACACCCACTTTTCACCAACGTGCCACTTTTTGCCAACGTGACAGATGGTGAGTCCATCGCCGTCCCAGACACTTTACATACGTCATTGAATTACTTCTCAGAAATATGCAGGTTTCCTCACGATGTTTTCCTTCACCGTAAAGCACGTGATGTGAAATCACTGTACATAAGTTTTTTAGAAAAACTCATTGGTACAGGCCCCGCTGGGATTCGAACTCGCGTCGCTTGCGTAGCAGGCGACTGCTCAAACCTCAAGGCCACCACGGCTCGCTAATGATCTAGTTATATTCATACTAAACGATGATACTCCTTAAATGATTACACGTTCTACACACAAGATTCACATCACGGAAGACTAAACTATATTTCCTGAATTCTTGAATTGCTAAGGAATAAAAGCGAACACGGGAATTATGCATATTTCACAAATCACTTTACATGATCCCCGCGCAGGGGTATTGTAGATTTTTGTCCATTATGTACCAAATATTGTACAAAATGAATGACATAATGTTTGAACTCCGGTCTTTTTAAAATAAAATCAAAGTTTAAAGTTTCTAATAAGCTGGCGTCACGTCGCAAAATTTTGCTCAGGGGATTGTAAACAAATATCCACAAATGTCCTACGCAGGAGATTATGTAAGGGGATTTGTACCCGGAATTCGAACTCTCCATCGATCTCCACAAACCGTGCAGTTCCTCTGCTAATTGAGTTCTCGTGTCGACACATGTGTCGAATTTTTTGTTCTTTCATTTAAAAGCTGCCTATTTTGACGTATATAGTTACATCCTTACGCGAGATATTTGAAATCATGTTTAGATACAGCAATTAAATGGCATCCATCATCCGACTATTATGGCGATTGTTAAAAAACCACGTGAGAGCACTTAACCCCATAAATGTCGATGGAAATAATCGCTAATCAACTTTATTGCCCAATAAATGATGGCTAATGTTATCGTTATGGCATTCCAAGACGATATTAGAACGAAACAAAAATTCACTTCGAATATACGAAGAACAGAGAAGAAAGGTCTTATTTAGAGACAGGTTTAGTAATAATATATAATTTTCTACAAATTAATCATTCAATTAAATTTGCTATCAGTATAACCGCTAGATATTTTTTGCGAGCAATCGGGTTTCGACAGTATAAATATTTACGTAGGCTGTAAAAGCATTAACGTTATTCCAAATGGTTTTATCATAAGCTCAAGACGTTTTAAAAGCAAATTGTTCAAGTATTATCTCATTTGTATACTTAACCGACGGATGCGGAACTTTATACGCAGCAAATACTAGTAATCGTCGATTATTAATCATACTTTAGAGATTACCAATATTGTATGAATGAATAGATATTATCATTTAAATACATCTTTATATTTATCTAGCGAGCAAGATTCTTCAACATCAGAAGAGATCTTAGTAGGGACTGCAGTGACTATTCTGTATCAGTGCAAACAAGAGATACTTTGACCGTCATTTTTAAAGCTAGCTTAGGTTATCTGCCGTTTCCAAATTAAACAGAAGGGGAAACACACTCCACGATTTGTATTCCTTTTTATCTAAATGGGGATGTTTTATAACATTTGCATAGAACAGCAACTCAAAAAAAAGTTCGAGTATATATATTAGTATCGCATTGTTATGCTGCTTAATATATTAGTACCTGGTTGACCGAGTTGTGCTCGGTTTCTTTTTCTCAAAAATAACTTAACTTTTCCCACAAAACAAAAACACTTGACGTTTTCACATAAACAAAAACTTGACAGATGTCGGCGAAATTTACCTTCGTATTGTAATGATATTGTAGCAATTTTTCATTGCCTGAAAACATGGTTGAAACGATGTTTTCTGAAGATGAAACCTAGCTTGATCTATTTTTTGCCCCTGAAACCCCGTACACACAAAATTTCATGAAAATCACTGGAGCCGTTTCCGAGATTCAGATTCTATATATACAAGAATTGCTCGTTTAAAGGTATAATATATTCTACGTGTCACATGAAACAATTTTGCATCGAGTTACTCAAAGTACGTAAGGTAAGTCCAATGTCGGTGTAAGTGGGTCGCCGTGTTTGTGTTGCGGACATCTGTGTAAGCAAACCGGCGTAACGTAATCGACCTTACACTGTGACGTCTTCATTCGGTTCTAACGATGTATCGATAAACTCTTAATATGGAAGCTTTGAATGAAACAGCCGCCGGCATTTCTCCTAAATTGAGAGTCAACTCCCAAGATGGTCATGTGTTGGAATCATCTGGACCAAACAGCCGAATTGATCTGCTCTTTTGACAGATTTGTCTGACAGTGTGATATTAAGAGCTTCTGACTTACGGAGCTTACTTGTTAGGACTTCTTCAAATTACCTTAGGTGTTGAAACAGATAAACCGATAAGACACTTGATGAAATTTAGCAGAATTAATTATCGTAATACAAATAAATGTAATATGTATTGTACCATTAATTATGCCAACACTCGTGGAAGAATGTTGTTGGTTAATTGTCCCAAATAAAATTCACCACGAAAACATCATGCTCAAATTAGCCAATTCTATTTCATGGAGTATATTTCCAATATTCAATTTGTGATAATTGTAAATACGCCACATTAGACAATTTTAATTAATGATACTAAATAACAGTTACTTATTTCTATTTTTTTTTTTTGTTAATAGTCCTCGCAGTAACTCGCAGTAATGCAGATTATAGTTTACGGTAGGACGTTGAAAATACTGATAACATTGCATGTGAAGGTTGAATTAAACTGTGTGTTTCATATCCCAAATTAGTAACGGCAATGCAATTCAGTACAAAAATAGCAATTGTAAGGCATCATGTATAATATCGAGGGATTCATTAAAATTGTTCCCAGAACGTTCTATTTATGTCAATACATTTATAATTACTGCAATAACCATAAGCAAGCACATTGAGTTATTAGAACATGAGACTAATTATACTGAAACACTTATGGTACATATGTCCACTCCTGTATTCCCTAAAGGGGTAGGCAGAGGTACACATTTCACCAATTATGTTGAATCCTATGTAAGTTTTAATATTAACCGGACACTAATCCAGACTCTGGGCTGTTAATGGGAAATTACAGGCTGGAAAATCGCAATAAAACTTTCTTCGAATTGAACCCAAGACCCGTGTTCCACAGTAGTACCACTAGAGCAACGAGGCAATCTTAAGATCTCAAAGAAATTGATTACTTCAGAAAAGCAATCGGAATAATAATTTCTGGTACAAATAATTGTTGATGATGTCAGCATTTAACATTGAATTGATCTCAATCGTACGAGTCAAGAATGTGACTTATTCATAAAGCGGTAATGTTTTCATTATCAACTGATGATGGGTGACGAAGAGCTTGAATTAGAAGTGGTAAGATATAATTAGTAATAAAGGGCTCCGTGGCGACAAGTTTTATTAATGAGGATTTACGGCCGTCCTTGGTTTATTTAAGCAGATGTGAACTGCGGTTGTTAGTATTTCATGCCAAGGTTGCCGTGCCTATAAAGATAGTTCCGCCAGTATAGTTAACAAAGCAAGTCCTCTAACAAAATGTTGCTGGGGGCCAACTATGACCGTTTAAGCAACGTACCAAAATGAACCGTCAAAGCTCAGTAGTTCTTAATACGCTTTGCTTAAACCGACTATGGTAGGCCCCCTTATCATCCACCCAATAGCCAGGGTCTAAGAATATGGCTATGGTATCCCCTGCCTGTCGTAAGAGGCGACTAAAAGGGGGCCGGAGGGCCTGCTGGCGGTGGTCGGGGTGGGAGCTTTGACCACCGACGCGGGCCCGGGAAGGTGGCAGCGCGATGTGGCTCGCGCTGCGTTGCACAGCGAGGTCTCCTGGGGCGGCCTCACAGCTGCCCCGGGGATGTGCCCCGGCAAAGTGTGGGGGGACACCGGTGCGTTCTATCAGAGTACCCGGAGTCCCCCCTGAGCACTGAGGATGGCCACCGGGGGGGTTTTAGTGCGGCAAAAATCCCACATACCCCGATCTGCCTCTCCCAGGGCGGTCGGAGACCTTTTGAAGGTTTCCCCCTCGTCAAAAAAAAAAAAAAAAACAAGGCCCCCTTATCATGAAGCGAATGATAAAAGTGATATAAATAAATCGTAAGTTAAACAAAACTTAAACGATAAGGCAATGACGACACAAATGAATCAGGAGAATGTGATTATTGGTGTGGTAGCCGACATTAAAACTGGAATTCCGTAATATTTAATTGCTCCAGATGCGAACGAATATAAAACATCCACAATGCTTGCACCGCAACAGCGAAGAGGTTTAAAATATGATGTATTTCAATTAGTTTCTCGAAGGCCAGTGCTGAGTAATGTGAGTGAAAATAGTTGTAAATATCGCACTGTTTGTGTGGGACGGGCGTTACGGTTTATATAATACATGCGTTGTGCATTACCGATCCCTCAGTTTATACAGTGACGCACGCCATTCATAAATGTTTGTCTCACAGACATCGGATACTTGTTATTCAGGTGTCTGATGCTCCATTTCTTCATCGCCTCACCAATTATTTAAATATATGCATTGTACTCTTGCATTATTTTGTTAGATTTGCAGCGTAGAGTGATTGGTTTTGCATCGCTGAATGAGTTCCAGTGGTTATTCGATATTGTTTTGATTAAGGGCGATAAGATGAAAACTGTTGAATTAAATAACGACGCTCAAATACAAAACAGCTAAATGCACTCTTATAACCCACACCACGAACAGCATCATATTGATTTTCCTATCTTTTGTATCAAATGTAAGCCTTAATTATAAACAAGGTAAAGATTTACAGGTTTGGTCAATTTACAGTAAATAGACATCAATCCTAAATAAATCCGTTCTGATCCTTTTCATTATAATCTCCTACTGTAGTGGTGTCAATTAATTGGCCTCATCATCCTTGATTGTCCTTAAATTGAGATGACTTTTTATCCTCGAGGAACTTCTGGGGTGGCGTGAGCATATTTATTTTATTTTATTTACACATTTCTCAGAACTATACAGATGATCTGCAACTCACAGTATAGAAGTTAGTGCAGCATTGTAATAACCATTTCGTATTTTAGGATGCGTCGACCATCAATTGGGTCATTTCCATACATGATGGTACGTGGAATGGTATTGTCATGGGGTTTGGCTCATTCGCAGCCCACACGAGTTCAGCATATCGATAAAACTTTATGACTCTTCCTGTTGTTTGTGGGACGACGGGTGAACCAGATCGCACGCCGGTTTACACAAAACTAATTGGAACGCGGTTTTGCAAGAGAAAGCATGTTCCACCGCAGTACCACATTACTGTGGAGGCTTATCAAAATTATGTTCGTGTTTTGGTTATCGAGTTTTATTGCGACTTGCGACGGTGATATCATCATAGAAAGTAATGATAGAAGGGTGACGATAGATATTATGCTCTCTTATCTCATATATATATATCTCAGGATGACGGGTCGCTCACTTCCCTCTATAATGGTTGAGGAGGGCGATGGCTGGCATTCTCGTCTTACTTGTGAACAGTTGCTGCTAGTGGGGGCTGGTCATCTCAAGCTACACAATTATTCGTAGTTCTTATTTTTAGTTTTTAAACTTTTTTTATATCGACTTTTGTAAATTAGAACTGTGTCCATAGGCTTATATATATTTTTTATGATTTATATTGTATTACTCAAAGCTGTAAATTTTTTTTAAAAAGTAATTACTGAGTTTCTTGCCAGGTTCTTCTCAGTAAAAGCTACCTTCCGAACTTGGCGGTAGCATGTATAATTCTATGTAATCGTGTCTTTCTGACTATTTGAAAGTACTTTGTAAAAAGTCGAATCGAATAAAGATATTTTGAATTTCGAAGAATCGTTTCTGCATAGCAATGTTAGTCTTCTATATTCCTCCTTGTTTCCTAAAGGTGTTTCAATGGTATTTGATTTGCATTAAAGTTTATTTTGGTCACCGCATTGTGTAAGGATTTGTAAACCAAACCACAAAGTGACGTCAACCTCAAATACGTTTTCGAGTATTTCTGTGTACTCTTACATAATATTGAAACGTGCTTTCCTGCTGTTGTTTGTAGGTATTGTAATAAACACGTGGTCGGGTTCATTATACTCATATTAGCATTAGGCAATGCAAAGTAATTGGGGGTATATTCTCATTAATTCTACACTTCTTTAAGTTTTAAGACAATCATCATAAAAAACCATGAGAAAAATCATGTTATACTGTAAATTATTATATTGAATATATATTTCAATTACGGTAATGAGAAGATCACCCATTTTCTTAAAAAAATTAAAAAATTTAAACCAAAATAAGCCGGAGAGTTTGTTTCGACGTTTCTTCTCTTGAACTTTCATAAGCTAGTAAATTTAAAGCTAAGATATTTTAGAAATGACGTTCAATGAGTGTACCAAGTGTGTTTTATGTTGAATTTTTTTTTTGAATTAGAACTTCGATCGAAATTATATAGTACTTTTGACAAAGTTTATTGGAAGTAATGAATCAGCCAAAATCGGAGTCCAGTAGTTCTAAAAAGGCCATTTTGGGAGAATCATAATGTGATCCCAATGTGATTCATCATTGAAATGACAAAATGATCACTTAGGTGCAATACATATTATGATTCACGAATGATTAATATTTCGCAATTCACCTGTTCCACTAAAGTTATTTATTTATATTAGCAGTTTCCTATAAAGATTTCTAAGGTGGTCCACAAAATATGAATTGCTTTTGTGACAAATAGCATCATAAAAAGTTAGTCGTTGTAATCATTCGTGAATCATAATAGGAAATGCACCTATGTGACCATTTTGTCATTTCAATGATAAATCATACACGGATCACATTATGATTCTTCTAAAGTGGCCTTTTTAGACCTACAGTACTGCATTCCTCTCCCACGGTGCACAGCACCAGGTTATTAAAATTACGCATCCGCTACCCTTCTAACTACTTCAAGTCATCGGTTCCCCGTGTTTCCCTTGAACCTCATCCTTAACTATTACCGCTTTGAATGAAATACACAACAGAAATGAAAGATTCGCTTGTCAAACATCTGGCGAAGTGATGCTTCCTATCAGCGGGGAAACTATTATACCTCATTAATTGGGTCATAAATAAACCAAGGACTTAATTAAGGTTACAATTGGAACTTTAACTAGCTGATAGGCGATCAGCATGTTAAACGTCGAGTAACGGTTGAATAGTTATCGTAACTGAAATAACTACAATGGCTAATGTAAACAAGCTATCGGATTGTCTGGCCCACGCTCTTCTACGGTGGTCTGTTTTTTGGACTTCAATAATGTCGGAAGGCATGTGAGATTTGATATTTGAATGAGCTCTGAATACTTTGAGTTAGATAGTGACGGCCAATGAAACTTGGTCGTTGAGGTAAATAAAATATGTGACGGATGACACAATGATGGTGGACGACGTGCAAGACTGAAGACGAAAGACGGGTTGATTGTTTTATTATTTTAAGATGGGTTTAAGACGGAGTACAGAAGATTCAATTAAACCTTTATATTTATTTCTATATAAATCCTACAATTTATTTATTAAACCTTTATTGTACACCTTAGAAATAATTTAGTTACACATAGATTGCATTATATTAAAGGTACAAATGGTGGTCTTATCGTACCAGGCAATATCTTACAGACAACCGTGGGATGGATCTGTATCATCTCCCTGGCCTTATCTATAACATTGTTGGGGTCGGCACTTGATTCAACCCGATGTGGCTGATCACCTGATTTTTATACGAAGCGACTGCCATCTGACCTTTGCAACCCATTTAACGAGGAAAATCTGTGTTCTGGATTAATCCAGTGGATATAATATTTTAGGCCTCCGACTGACCTGTAACGTTTGCCAAAGATGACAAATTGGAAATTGGAATGGATCTGCATGAGGAAATTAATTGGCAGCTGTGTGGTGTCCGGCATATATATTTTATAATAAACTTAAATAATTCGTTAATTAATAATCGTTTAATACCTATATTTGTTTTCAAAATGTGTAGGAGTCACGTAAGTTTATGAAAATATTGTAGTTTGGGAGTGCTAGAATAGTTTGCGGAGATGTCATGGTCCGTATTTTACCACGTTCGTTCATACTCATAAACTGGTCACGTAGATGCTCAAAATATATTCTTAAACAAAGATGGATCACTGTTTAATGATATATGAAATAGGATATGTAGCCTGTCTGTAGAGTTACTATGTAGAGCCATAATTAATAGATATCTGTGTGATTTTTTTTTAAGTATCTAGTAGAATAGTCTCTAGCCAGAGAATATATCTCCAGTTGTTAAGAAGTAAAGACGAAGCAAATACTCATTAAAGCAATGCTAATTGGAAAAATCTTTAGTAGTGGTTGTGGGACAAAAACTTCAGTCACTTTTAGAAGCAGTATGTCTTCAAGCAGATATTTATGCCATCCCTATTTCACCAAACTTGTCTCATTTCGATGACAGAAAGAGTGTGAAAGTGACAGCTGTCACTGCTTGGACGTTCGGACATTCCTACCGTTTTAGTATTGAGTAGGAATGCTGGAAAGTTCAATGATACGACCGACAACCACGCGCGCCTGCTCGCGTATCAGTTCTGAAAATAACCGCTTAGGATGTATGCATTCCTAATGTCTATTGATATATTTCAAAGAGTATATAATTGTTTTTATTTACAGGAAGGATATAATTGTCTGTATAATTGATCAATATGTCGCTGTATGACTTGTGAGCTTAGCTGAGATCGTAATGATAGCTATCTGTGCCCCGCTGTTTGTTACAGAATATCATTGTTCAAGATTTAAATATAGGTGTTATAACGTAATGAGGTCTTGAAATCAGGGCACATAGCATCTGTCTTTATTTATTTTTTTAATGAAGGGAATCTCTTTATGATTCCGGTAATATATTTGGAACTGATCGAATTAATTATCCAGGCCACAGTTCTGTTATGTATCTGTGCCATAACTGCCGGTTGATTGGATAAAATTATACTTTTGGACTATTTTAATCGCTCGATTCATTTAAATATTACTTTGTATAACTTAAATGAAGTCCAAAGTGCCTAACATTTAATCCTGTATAATCATGTCATTCTGGAGATTTGAAGGTACTTGGTTAAAAAGCCTGGCTCAGTAATAAATGTATATTAATAGAGTTAAACAATATTCATATTAGGTAATACGTCCCGTTAATATATGGCTGCCATTTTGTAGGCTTTCATAGAACCAACTGATCACTGCTTAACTGTGGACAACTTTCGACTGATAACTTACCTAGGTATGTAAAACATATTTGGAAGAGAGTAGCTTAGTGTTCTTCTACTGAACATCACATAAATATATATCCAATATAACTAATTTATTGAAGACTTGATTTCTGCTTACGGCTGCATACATAAGCTTTTGGGATTTATAGTATAAGCATCTCAATTCCAAACCCTGTTGGGGTATGATACGAACAGACACACTAACTATCGCTTGCCATAAACATTACGAACATATAAAATGTTTAATCCCACAACATTTTTCCACACAGTTCAATGTCTTCATATTTTCATGACATTGTGTTTACAATTACGTTCCAAGAATTATGAAATGCAAAGTTTCGCATCACATTTCGCGTCGTAGACACCACATCGTAGTTGTGTTCTATTCTATTTTCGTTTGTCTCATTCGAATAGATTACACTCGATGCGAGCTGTGCTATCGATCAAGACTTCACACATGGTAAAGTGCAGCCCTAGTGCAATCGAGATTTTAATTGAATAATCGATTTGCTCTCGATATTATCATTAGTGATGAATGTTGTTTACTGTGCGTCTAAATTGAGCTATTATCTCTAAAACTATTTCATAAATGTCTGTCTATATATGGAATATGACTGTATTATCACGGTCTAATCGTTTTGCATACTTATTTTGCTATTGCGGTCGTAGGCCATACAGAAGTGGAACTGGGATGGCCATGTTGCATGTCGGATGAGCTATGGCCGAAAATCATTGCAAAATGCGGCTCGGAGGAGAAGAGAGCTCGATGCTTTCAAGAGCGATTAGCATCAGACTGCTCAGACAGGAACAGTTGGAAAAGTGAAACTGAGGCCTTTGCCCAGCAGTAGGACACAGCAGGCTCATAATAATATGTAATTATTACCATTTTGTGGTCTTGATTTTAGGAATATAACATGTTTCTAAAGTTACGTCTAATGACCTGCCCGTGAATATGCAAAAGACCTCGTACCGCGTACATGAAGTTGGGTCAAGGAACCTCTAATTCTTTGGTCATTGTGATTGTGATCAGCCTATTCTTTTCATACCTTTCGATAGAAAATCTCTGTCGAGATTAGCTGGATTAATTAGAGGCTTTATATCTAAAGCTTTGTTATGAATTGAATTGAATTTATTTGGATATTAGTGAAGTAAACTCGCCATGAAGTGAAGACAGTCGTGTTATTACTGAAGTTTTAAGGTATGTCATTTTGAATTGATTTATTAGATAACATCGAATCATAGAATAAGTAACATAACTAAAAACCTTAAAAATATAATCTTATAACTAAAAACCTTAAAATATATAATCTTATAACTAAAATATATTATTAAAAGGAGTTCCCCCTTTGGATGGCAAGACTAATTCATTAATGAGAGCTGGCAGCTACCTCGGTTAACCGAGTAACCTCTTCGGTCTCCTGTGATCTCGACTAACCTTTTAGTTATTTATTTAGTAGCTAAATTTATTTCAATTACGAAAAGTCGCAAGTGTGCGATGTACTAATATTTCAATGTGACGCCTTTAATTATATAAATTAATTTAGAAACACCTACTTCAATACAAATGATATGACTATTTCACCCGCTTACACCGTCCCTATCATCGGTTTCGTTATAAGTGGGCCCTTCATTGTCCATCACAAATACATGTATCAAATAATTGGTTTATGTTATCATTTCTTTATACAGTTGAATATATCATTATTTGGGCTACATAACTGAACGAATGAGCGATTATATCACCAGGGTGTCAGTCACGTGTTCATTAAAATTGCTCCAGTAGTTTCGGAGCCTATTCAATACAAACAAACAAATATTTTTTTCACTTTATTATGTTAGTGTAGTCTACTCATCATACAGGAGTAATAATAATACTTCGTCCTGTTTTCTCGGTTCAATCTATTCGATAAAAGATGAAATGTACAATGCTGACACTAAAGGCATTTGGAATATTATAATGGATCTTACGTTAGACTTAGATAATTCTTGGCTTAAAAATTGTTCCATATCTTTTTGTGATACGGATTTAAAAAACTGAAGTACGAAAAAACATTCTTCGTTTCGTCATTTCGTCATTTCTTCGTTTTCCGATTATACCCGGTATGTACCGGATTTTACCCCTTTTTAAATCATTTGTACCCCATGGGTGCAAAAGTTATAGGGGAACCCCCCTAATATTTTGGCAACTGAATATAAAATGTTGTAAGTTTATTAGATTGTACCCAGCATGTAAAGAAGTTTATATTATGTTTTTTAATAAGGGGCCAGTCTTCGACCAATACACAAACACCCATAGACAAATAAAAGTTTAGATATTTGTACAAATGACGTAATAGTCGAGTGACTACAACGGACCCGAAAAGTTAAGGCGAAGTCAAGGTTGTGCTTTTAATCGCATCACACTGTTGAGGCCGAATCATTTAATATTTACAACAGACAATAAATTCGAATCAGACCGACATGTGCCCCGGGAATCGGCTAATTATTATAATCGACGAGATGTTGTCAAATCAATTACTTTATAGCACTTTTAATCGATGTCATTTAGCGTCAATGATAAAGTATTTATTGTGACCTTTTGTAAAATTATAACATTAATAATTTATCATGAAAATGTAATGACGAAGGTAGTTATCCTGTCGGTATGCGATAAAATGATCATAATAATTTCCCAGTAAAACTCATAATACATACATATTTAAATGCTGCAATAAAAAAGGTTTTTTTTTTTAAATTTCAGTGCATTTGAATATTTTTTAAACTTTTGTATCACGCATACGCGAAGTTCACCTTAGGGCGCCTATCATCGGTTAAGCAGAGAGTATTAAGAACTTCCAAGCTTTAAAGTAAAATTTTTCTACCGTTAAATTAAAACCGCATACAAATAGCAAAACTTAAATCATTAGTAAAAACTTTTTATTCTGTCACGTTATTCACCAAAGTTCTCAGCGTCGATCACGTCGAGGGTCGATTTTAAAGAAATGAGATTTAACCTTATTCTCTATGTGTTAAACATCAATTTCCTATGATTAAAGGCAACGCTCGTCGTCCAGTTAGCCGCTGAAACACCTTAGTGAATAACTTGGCAGAACTTTCAATAAAAGAAGGTTGATACCGTGACTTCGACTTACAGCTCCTGAGTATATGTTAGTAACTAGAGAATTATGAACATACCAAATTGTGAACATACCTTGCAGGCAAACAGTGCATTTTGCCAGGTTGCCTCGTTGTCACTGAAGAAGTAGCAACTGTGCCCCAGTCGCACGAAATGCGGCGGACACACGTACGACATTTTCGTATTATTCCTTTGGCCCGCCACGCCTTGGCCTGCAAGAAAACACATTGATTGGCATACCCCCTTATCGTAAACATGCACTAAGACAGAAGGAAAAGAATATCCGAACCGGCAAGAAAACCCAAATATGAAAAAATTATGTTCTCCATAACAGAACATATGCTTACGTCTGTGTTCCCCGAAGGGATAGGCAGAGGTCATAACAACACCCACTTTTCACCGATGATGATTAAGTGCCAACGTGATAGATGGTGAGCCTATCGTTGTCTCAGGCACTATACTTACGTCCTCCAATTACTTCTCAGACATATGCAGGTTTCCTTACGATGTTTTCCTTCACCGTTAAGCACGTGGTGTGAAACAACTGTACATAAAAGCTTTTTTTAGAAAAGCTCATTGGTACAGGCCCGCTGGGATTCGAACTTGCGTCGCTTGCATATGATTTGAATGAAGAAAATAGCCCACGAAATAACTAAATAAACAACAATAATAAGTAGTTTGCTGTAAAATGTTATTTATCAGCCCTACATCTTAATACACCCTTGTGATGATATATATTTAGATTGAGTGCGACAGATAACACTGAGATAACGAAGACCCTCAAGAATTCAATGGGAGTTAAGCCGAATATTATCAAAATAATAACAATACTCCCGCGCATGATCCGTCCAGCAGTTTCGTAACAGTGATCTAAGTCCACGTGCCACGATGCCATGAAATATCGCCCATTGTTCCTCTGACGGAAACAAACCAGTGGAACTGACATAAAGTCTCGAATTACCGTAGACTAAAGCAGTCAGTGGGCGCACTTAACTAGCTAATGTAGAGGTAACATGCAACGTTGAGCATTTAAAAACTGGCCAAGTGCGAGTCAGACTTGGATTCCCGTACCATATATCATCATTTATTTAAGAGCTAGGCTCTTGTCGATAAAGCAATCGCCAATCCTCTCTATTGTCCGCTAGTACTTTGACTTCCTTGTACGACATGACGCTGACTTTTTCCTTCAGCTGTTGTATATAACTATTCCTTGGTCTTCCTCTTCTTCGCATTCCTTCTATCTTCCCTTCTATGATGTTTGTGATGAAAGCGTCATGTCGTAATAGGTGTCCAATCATCTTGCCCCTCCTGTTTTCTATTGTCCGGATTATCATTATTTCTTCTTCCACTCTTTCTAATACTTCCTCGTTTGTGACTATCTTTGTCCATCTTATACCCTCCATCCTTCTCCAGCTTCTTTCAAATGCCTGCAGCCTTTCCCTATCTATTTACGTGAGTGTCCACGTCTAATAGTCTTGTATATCCATGCAGATAGATAAAATTAAAATTCCATGAATCAAAGCCACTCATGAAATTAATTACGCGGGTGAAACCGCGAGGCACAGCTTTTACTTTGTTTTTTGTATGTTAGTATAGCGTCAACATAAATATATATCATCCGTAAAAATGTTAACTGTCTAACAATCACGGTTCATGAGATGCAACAGACGGACAGTGAGGTTTTAGTAATAGGGTCCACTTCTACACTAGAACCTTTGAAAATTACAATTTTTTTTGACTTCAAGTGAGCACCGCATATTTGTGGGCTCTGTGTGAATTGTCTAAAATTTTAACATAAGTCAAATTCTGCGCAGGCGGAGTCACGGTCACCAGCTAGTTAGCTGTATTTGTACAGAATACGCCAATGAAGATAACAGACTATCGACGAATACAAAAGCGTGGGATAAAATACGTATGTCTTAAGACGCCCAACCTACCATATCAATGTTAGAGACCCAAACAAGTTGTCGTGTAATTCGTTCAAGGCCAACAGTCCAGCCAGACTGGCTGATATTTTTATCTAGACTTATTAAGAGGTCGCACTGGGTTATAAGTGTTATATCATCGTAAATTTACCAATCTACGAATACACTGCTGGTGTAAAACTGTCAACCGACTCGGCCAAGTCGTTAAAACTGCAATGGAGATGATTGATATATGCATTGTGTTACGAAATTACGGCATATAAATATATTAAGTAACACATTTTATACAAACTTCTGCCTACGACTTCGTAACCCTTAAAAGCGGCTCACAAACCGTGGTGGCCGTGGGGTTTGAGCGGTTGCCTGCTACGCAAGCGACGCAGGATCGAATCTCAACGGAGTCTGTACCAATGAATTTTTGTAAAAACTTATAGTAGACGTACTTTAGGTCAAGGAAAACATCATGATGAAATCCGTATTGTGCCTGAGACGGCGATAGACCCCTGTCACGTTTGCCCTTAATCATCTGTCTGCGCATCTAGCTATAGCATAATATATTGCTTTCCGAACGGAACAACCACCAACCACTTCACCAGGCGACCCAGGGGAAGGGTCGGGGGGCGGCGGCTGATCCGCGCGTGGCCATCTTCACTCATTCATTCGCTTTACTACAATTCTCACGAGAAGACATACCTGTACCTTTAACCTATCATTGTAATTTCATCATTATATTTGCTATCGAAGACCATCTTTAATTTACGCCTCATCCATCACACAATCATCCACATGCTTTGGACCTTCATCACCGGGTGCATCATTTGAGCGCGACCAGCATAAATCGGCCGCTTGAGACCAGCAGACGACATCACGAAAAGGTCAGGTCAGTCATCCTTGTTTTTCCTTCCAATCGTCCTGTGCAGTGCTTAATTTGTGCTAATATTGTGTTACGTAGTTATATAGTAGGATATTTCGTGCGCCAGTGATACATTTAAACTCGTTAAGACGCTCGCTCACAGATCGCTCGCATTATCTACCCGCTACATATATTTTATAGCCGCTTACTTCCACAAACCACAAAATGAATAAGAACAAACTCGCACCATCGTCTCTTGAAAGCAATGACGATGATATTATTAAAGAGTTAAATAAAAAACGAGGTATTGTTCGGGGTAAATTCACATTGTTTATGAAATATGTAGATTCATTAGATAAGTTGGAAGTATCAGAAGCTATTAAAACCGAACTGCAAACGCGCCTACAAAAGTCGGAATTATTACTAAATCAATTCTCAGAAATACAAGATGAAATTGAGTTAAAACTTCCTAGTAGTCAAAGTGAGAAAGAATTGATTGAGAGAGAGACCTTTGAGAATCAATATTTTGCGTATGTAACCAAATCTAAATGTATATTAAGTTCAAATAAACGTGAAGCTAATCTTAGTAAAAATACATGTGCAATCAAGTTACCTACTATTTCGCTACCTTCTTTTGATGGTTCGTATGATCATTGGCTCGAGTTTCGTGACACATACGTATCCCTTATTCACAGCTCTAAGGAAATAGATAACGTTCAAAAATTTCATTACCTTCGCTCCTCTCTGACTGGTAACGCGTTAATGGTTATTAAATCATTAGAATTCTCATCTGAGAACTATGATATAGCTTGGGATTTGTTGGAGAATAGATTTAATAACAATCGTTTACTAGTGCAGAATCATGTCAAAGCCTTGTTTTCCATTGTATCTATAAATAAAGAATCTTCCGTTCAAATAAGAAAATTAATAGATACAGTACTGAAAAATATACGTGCTCTTAAAACTTTAGGTGAGCCGACTGAACATTGGGACACTTTGATTATTTATATAATTTCATCTAAATTAGATCAGTCAACTGAACGAGAATGGGAGAGTTATAAGGGTACACTTCTTAATAATCACAATGATTCACAGCCTAGTCCGCGCTTAAAACTCAACGATTTAATAAACTTTCTCAGGGACAGAGCCGACGTATTGGAAACTATTAATCTGACGCACAGTAAAATTATCGCTGAGAGCAATCCAAGGCTACGTAATGCTCAGCACAATAACAAATCTCATAGTTTTATTTCAACGCACAATAAACAAACATACGCGCCTAATACGAAACGTTATCAAAGCTGTAAAATGTGTAACGCTAATCACCCGCTTTATTCTTGCAGTTCATTTTTAAACCTATCGATTAAAGATAAACTTAAACTAATAGATGACAAAAAACTTTGTCGTAATTGCCTCCGCGCTGGCCACACGATAAACGAGTGTTGGTTCGGTGCGTGTAGACTATGTAACCAGAAGCATAACACTATACTTCACACCGATAACTATAACAACAACAACGCATCGACAAGGTCGGCCGATACACATAGTTCGCAGGCTACATCGCGGGATGCAGCTGGGGCTCATCCTTCGAACGCAACCACACTACATTCCGCAGTTCACACATCGTACACGCCTTACTCGGACTCGAGTACATCCCATTCATCATTAGAGACTGTACTACTGTCCACAGCGTTGGTTGACATCGCTGATTGCAATAACGAATATTACACCACACGCGCATTATTGGATAATGGTAGCCAGCATTGCTTTATTGCTGAACCACTATGTAAAAAACTTAAAATTCCCTTAATACAGTCCACTGTTCAAATCACGGGAGTAGGTAATTCAATAAGTCATTCCACACAGTCATGCGAATTAAATTTGAGGTCAAAAACTACTGACTATAATATGCACCTTAAATGCTTAGTTTTGCCTCAAATTACTGCCCAATTGCCATCTTTAGGCACAAAATCGCACATTATAATTCCTGACAATGTACAGTTAGCAGACCCCAATTTTTACTCGGAATCAGAAATTGAACTATTAATCGGAGCAGATAAATTTTGGGATCTATTAAATGACGGATTAATTCGCTTAAGTAGTGGCCCATACCTACAAAATACCAAACTGGGATGGGTTATATCTGGTCCGTTGTTAAACACAAAAAACACGCGCATTAAACATGTTCAGTGCAATTATTCACAAACACTAGATAACCAACTTAAACAATTCTGGGAGTTGGAAGAAATAACTCCGCAGAAAATTATAACTAAAGATGAGGGTACATGCGAGAATTTGTTTAAACAAACTACTTGTCGCGACGATACAGGTCGTTTCTGGGTGCGAATTCCATTATCTGAGGCTAGTGACACACTAGGAGATTCGTATACGCTTGCATTAAACAGATTTCTTGCGCTCGAACGGAAGTTAGATAGATGTTCGCCTGAATATAAAAAATTGTACTGTAATTTTATGAACGAATATGAAAATATGGGGCACATGACACGCGTTAATGAATATTCATCGCCTAATTATTTTTTACCACATCATGGTGTCCTGAAGGAACACAGCACTACCACCAAACTTAGAGTGGTGTTTGATGCAAGTGCGAAATCGACATCAGGCAAGTCGCTTAACGACATCCAGCATATCGGCCCTAGCTTACAAAATGATTGTTTTTCTATATTGCTACGTTTTCGCCAGTATCAACATGTCGCTTGTGCCGATGTAGAAAAAATGTATCGACAAATTAATATTCAGCTCGATCAACGAAATTTGCAATATATTATTTGGCGTGAAAATAAATCCGATAAGCTCGGTGTGTACCAACTTAATACTGTGACATACGGCACTGCGTCCGCGCCTTATCTAAGTATTCGATGCATCAAACAGCTGGCATCGGAATGCAAGGATGACGTCATCGAACGAGTTATAGATCAGGATTTCTTTGTTGACGATTTAATAACTGGACATGATGATAAAAATAGTTTATTAAAAATTTGTAATAAAGTTTCTGAAGTTTTGGAGTCAGGTTGTTTTAAATTACGTAAATGGATGTTCAATTCTGATAATTCGTCCACTGATCAAATTTATGAATTATCACTGGGCGATAATCGTCTAACTAAGACGCTTGGCTTGGGCTGGATAACTACCTCTGATCTGTTACACTTTACCACACGGATTGATCAGAACGTAACTCATGTCACTAAACGCATTATACTGTCGATTATTTCGCAGATATATGACCCATTAGGTTTATTAGCACCCACAATTATAATCGCCAAAATTATTTTACAAAAATTGTGGCTCTGCAAGTTAGACTGGGACGAACCAGTATCTAGCGAAGTGTTTGATATTTGGCAAAAATTCATTGGTACGTTTCAGTGTTTACAGAACTTACGCATTCCGCGTCATGTAAGAGGACCGCACACGAAGTACACAGTTTTACATATTTTCACGGACGCATCACAGGATGCGTATGGTGCTTGTGCCTATATAAGTACTTGCGACGACGACTCGCCAGTTACAGTCAAGTTACTCTGCGCTAAAGGTAAAGTCGCACCAACAAAGCCAGTGACCATACCGCGGCTGGAGCTGTGCGGAGCATTGGTTGGCGCTAAGTTATACCATAAAATCACTTCATCGCTTAGATTAGACTTTCATCACGTGTACTTATGGTCTGATTCGACTATAGTCATTAGTTGGATTAAAATGTCTCCAAATTTATTAAAACCGTTTGTACAAAACCGCGTTGTACAAATCAACGAACTGACTGGTGAAATACCGTGGTTGCACGTCGCGGGCAAGGACAACCCAGCTGACCTCCTATCCCGCGGGATAGCGCTCGACACACTTCAAAGTACGGATATTTGGTGGCACGGGCCGACATTCATACGTGAAATGAAAGTCAATTCTACATTAAATAATGATGATATTGATATTAATTATAATAATCTGCCTGAACTAAAAGTAAATGTAAATTCATTAACTGCCCAATTGAATTGTTTTTAATGTTTTTAATTTTGAACAGTTTTCAAACTTCAATCGCATGAGACGTGCGGCAGCCCATGTGTTGCGATTTATATCTAATTCGCGCATTAAAACAATATCTGAACGTAACACAGGTCCGCTCACGTCCGGCGAGTTGTACCAATCAACTTTAGCCTTAGCTCGCATATCACAACAGATGTCATTTCCCGACATGTATAACTCTTTATTAAAGAAAGAACCTTTCAAACAGTCAAGGAATATCTCTAGTCTTGACGTATTTTTAGATGATGATCACCTCATCAGAGTAGGCGGTAGACTAGTAAATTCAGCAACATTTTCTTATGATAAAAAACACCCTTTATTGCTGTGTTCAAATCATACCTTCACGCGGCTTTTATTTAAATTTGAACACAGACGCTTGCTTCACGCTGGACCCCAGCTATTATTAGCCACGATTAGAGACAGGTGGTGGCCTCTTAAAGGACGTAATCTGGCCAGGCAAACAGTACATAAGTGCATTACGTGTACTCGTCAGAGAGGTAAACCACTATTAGTGAAGATGGGTAACCTGCCATCTGAAAGATTGGAACCGGGATATCCATTTCTTCGTTGTGGTGTAGATTATGCCGGGCCTGTGTTCGTACTGAATAGGAAGGGAAGGGGAGCGAAACTAGAGAAATGCTACGTTTGTTTATTTATATGTTTTGCAACCCGTGCGGTACATTTAGAGTTGGTTACAAGTCTCAGTTCCGAAGGATACTTACTAGCTTTAAAGAGATTTATTTCTAGGCGCGGAAAACCTGTACAAATATTTTCTGATAATGGAAAAACATTTGTAGGGGCATTGAAAGAGTTTTCAACTTTTTTCAATTGCAATGAAAATAATATTTTGGATTTTGCTGCTGATGAAAGCATCGAATTCAAGTTTATACCACCCTATTCACCACATTTTGGTGGTTTGTGGGAGGCAGGGGTTAAATCATGTAAATTCCATCTGCATCGAATAAGTAACACGAACCTTACGTATGAGGAATATTCCACATTATTGGCACAAATTGAAGCTGTCCTTAACTCCAGACCTATGTATCCCATGTCTGCTGATCCAAACGATTTCCTTCCTCTTACACCTGCCCACTTCCTGATTGGCCGACCTCTCGTCGCACCTGCCAAAGCAGACATCACAGCTGCGAACATATCAAGCCTGGCACGATACGAGCGCGTCGAACGAATGAGGCAAAATTTCTGGAGGCGCTGGTCGAAGGAATTCGTCACGGAGCTGCAGACAAGAACCAAATGGCAAACAAACAAAGACACCATAGAACCCAACACCTTGGTGCTCATAAGGGAAGACAACTTGCCACCTCTGAAATGGCGTCTGGGACGAGTTATACGCACATTCACGGGCAAGGATGGTGTCACACGCGTAGCTGATATAAAAACGGCAACTGGAGTCATACAAAGATCGTACCCCAAGATATGTCCACTTCTGAAGGAAGACGGAGAATAACATTTCGCAACCAGCAAGCCAAGATCGCATATATACATTGGAGACTGTTGCTCCAAGGCGGGGGGCATGTCTGCGCATCTAGCTATAGCATAATATATTGCTTTCCGAACGGAACAACCACCAACCACTTCACCAGGCGACCCAGGGGAAGGGTCGGGGGGCGGCGGCTGATCCGCGCGTGGCCATCTTCACTCATTCATTCGCTTTACTACAATTCTCACGAGAAGACATACCTGTACCTTTAACCTATCATTGTAATTTCATCATTATATTTGCTATCGAAGACCATCTTTAATTTACGCCTCATCCATCACACAATCATCCACATCATCTTTGGTGAAAAGTGGGTCTTGCTGTCTGTCTAACCATTGGAGGGAAATAACGTGAGCATAACAAGTCTATATGTAATTAAGTCTGCAGTTTTGACTATCATATCTTCTGATATGTCTGAGGAGAAATTGTAAGACCATGTATTTTTTGTCTGGACGTACTGAAGGAAGAGCCATGAAACATAGAACTTACATTGTGACCAAAACACGATGAACAGGATAGCAGCTATCGCCATCACCTTCCCTCTCCTCTCGAGAGCCTCCATTTTGTAAGTTTGTTGAAGTCCACTCACAATTATCACTGAACCTCTGTACACTCACACTAACACTGGTAAGTTCTCACTATTAAACACATTTTTAAATTAAAAACAATGTATTGAAAATTACCTCGAATGGAATTTAAAACAGAACTATTATTTTTGAGATTGTTTTACCTGAAACAAATGAAAAAATCATGGTTAGATATGAAAGCACCATCTATATTAAATATGTACACTCGAACTCGATGGACTGGCATTCTAACAGCTCAGATACTGTAATGTATTAGGTTTATTTTATTATCGACACTATTGCACATTTAATAGCAGTTGGAGCACGAGGACCTGAGGCCTTACCATAAGCTCTTATTGCCATCATAGTTCCACTGTGTAACAGTGACAGACTCATAATGGTCATATACATCTGTCTCATAATAAGAGTAAAACTATCATGGCAATAAGAGGACATGGTAAGGCCCATGATCATACGCCGTGCTTCACCCAGGTTGAAATACTAGATGGAACCCAAAAATATGAGAGAGTGATAGTGAATCATTCCTTTTTCCTTCTCATAATAAAAGGCAAATTTGTCGATCTTCTCAAATCAAACTGCCATGTTGTAAATACAGTTAAACTCGTTTATTTCCATTCTGTAAGCTTGAGCTTTCCATCAAAGATTTTAGAAAAAGGTACATATGTCACTAGTAGTTGAAGTAGTGTGTCAAGAGTTAGTCGCTAAAGTTGTTTGAACTCAGTTTATATATTACCTATGTATCTGTACATTTAATATCGTTGCGAACCGTGCATTCACTACTTTAGCACTCGCCATATAATCGATCCTTCGATACACAGCGTCTTGGAGGCGACAAAAACCCGTCTTGGGTGTCTTATCAGAACCCTAACTCGAAAAATTTTGATTAAGTCTGAAATACGTCTGCATCATCGATTCCTCCTCACAATCATCTCATAGACGACTGATCCTAAATTCCCAAATCAACCAGTGCAGTTTAATGTGTACTAAAATGTTAATACCCACGGAAAGACACATTTACGGCCCAAATCTAGATTTCTAGTCGTGACTTTCCAAGCTGACCTAAATACGGGGTGAATAATATTAAGGTAACTACTGCTTTAACCTATATGGGTACGTGAAACTGTGCTTTGAAAGCGGAAACGACAATCATAATAAAATTGGTAGCATGCTTAAAATTATTCTGAAATCTGCACCCTCTAGTAAGAAAGCGTATTATTTTCTTAGTTGAATTAGTAGTTAAGTCGACTACACTAAACATTTGGGCGAAGTTTCTTCCCAAAGAATTATTATCGAGTATTATTGAGTCCACCATCGACTCGCCCTGGCGATGAAGATCGAGAGGCTTTTCGATTGTTTAATGCAATCGATGGTTCCAAATCTAGCCGAAAGAAACGTCGGCTGGCGCGTTGCACCGCTCCGTGTTCGATTAGCTGCGACTACACGCGAGTCGGAGTCGCTACCATCGACTGCGATTGAAAACAATCGCAATGCATTGAGTATTTGAACAATTGAAACAATCGCGATTAACCTCTCGCCATCATTGCAAAATTATATCTTGCATGCCAGGCAAAGGCACAAAGCTGTCAAGGGTTTAGTTCAGTCCAGATCCTACGATATCACTCATAATACGGGCTCGTCTCAGTAAACCGATCTTCTGAACTCAGCTATAACAGTTATAATCCTATATAATGAATTAACCGCCGGCGGAATCAGACAATTTGAAGTTACTTTGTCAAAAGTCTTATCGTGTCAAGATATTATATTTGATTCCAATTGATACTTGCTGCTTTAAGTTAAATTCATCTGATTCAAGGTATGTTGTAAGGAAAAATAATCAGATTTTTAACGATGATTTAGACCTCAACTTGATTGCAATTAAATAGGCATTTGATAGCCGGGATCGACGACTCTAACCGTACACGTGGAACGCATTTTTGGATAAGCAATTTATCATTAAGTGTTATTCTTCAGGCTAAGTAATTTGTTATGTTATTTAATCCTGCCATATAATCATACATATTTTTTTGGAAACAAATGCTCAGTATTTTAGCTAAACTTTGCAATTAATCATCAAAGTGAAATTATAGTACGTAATATATAAGTGATACGGACTTGGAAAGAGATGGACATTGTTTTAGTTCGAGTTTGGTCTAGTCTTGGTTTTAACCATGTTTTGTAATAAAGGAGTGTGTGTCTAAAATCTGATGATTACGTTGTGATTATTTTTAGTGTATTTAACAAGTACCAAAAACATTTTATTAAGAACTCCGCTAAGGATCTGTATTTGCATGAAAAAGTCCTTAACATATTTAAATTCTAATGACTTTTTGTTTAATATTACAGTTTACAATAAATAATAGTGTATTGCATGGCTGGCCAGAAGGACATCTGTACTAATATTATAAAGAGGAAAGATTTGTATGCAAGTATGTTTGAATTGTAACGAATTGGCTCAAAAAGTACTAGACCGATCTTGAAAATTCTTTCAGTAATGGATAGCTACAACATCCGCCACAAACATAGGCTGTATTTTATCCCCGTACTCCCACGGGAACGGAAACTACGCGGTTGAAACCGAGTGACGTGTATACTATTAGTTATACAGAAAATCTGATGTTTATTTCTCGCTTACTTGTAAAGTAATATCCTAGTGACCGCGGGATGTAATATATCAAGAACATTACTCGTTCCCTACTCATACCTGTATATACTGAGATAATTCTCAAAGATAACCGTTGAAATTGCAATTTCCTTTAGCTTTGAAGTCCCGGTGCCTATTATAAGTAATGACTGGCGCTCTCTGGCTAGGATTCACATGCCTACCTGCCTACCCACAGTTATTTCAACGGTACTTCGCAATTTTGTACTCTGAGTTAATGTGGAATAGATATAAGGTTGAATGTTTTGTATTTTATTGAGAGAAATTGTATTTGCGCTGCAGCCATTTGGGACATTTATTTTATATAGCTGTGCCCAGCGGTTTTACCCGCGTAGACTTTTATGTTTTAGCTCGCGGAGCCCTTATTTGCTTTTATATTCAAATTAAGTAGCCTATGTTACTCTTCGAAACATTAGCTTTGCTATGCTGAATATAAATCGGTCCAGCCGTTTCGAGGCAGACAGGCAGATAAAAATAATATGGTTTTTTTTTTCGTTCAGTCTCAATTCAAATTGAGAAACAAGTTACTTTTGTAACTAGTATAGATGGCTTATTCCGAGACATCCACATCTCATAGATTTTCAAGAATAAACTTTCATATATTAGTAAGGTAAAATCACCAGTCAAGGACAGTATAAGCGAATTTTTTTCATATTTGCTCTGTAATTTCTTTATTTTTTGACATACATTCTTAGGGATTTGGAGTTAAATCAAAAACTCTTTTCTCAATCAGTATTTAATGTTTAATTTCAGATTAGTACTTAGTACAATAAAATAATATAAATAAACAACACTCCTACTTAGACACCAGTAATGGACAGTAGAAATCCAGTGTTTTGTTTTAGGGCTAAAATGATAATTAATAGAATGGGTTATATTATAAAATTGATGCATTTCTATTGATAAATCATTAAATAATAATAATTTCAACAACGACGATACACCAGACACGAAATAAGATGAAAAGTGTACCTCCATCGCGATTCTAGTAAGAAATTACGATTCCCGACACCAAATGACACCGCGAAATTTACAACCGTTATGGCTGCAATCAAAATGGGTGTCAGTAGTCAAAAACAGTTGTTATGACAGCTAAAATATTGGCACAACTGATCGGTAATGACATTTAAAAAAAATACTGCGCGTTTGCTTAGTTTAGGTAGAAAAAACATGTCAAAAAAAAAAAGTCCATCACTGGCCCGCGTCCAACATAGGTGCTGTTACCTTAGTATATAATCATGGAATAAGCTGTATAGATTTATGACACGTCCCTACAGACCATTATAGTTTCTAATTACATTCTAAGCAACGTTAATGAAAGCTGAGGCGTTGACAAGCGCCATATTTAGATGGGTATTAAATTATCATTACGCTTGAGAAATTGCTTGCGGTTTCTATACGATAGCTTTCCTACATGACTCCCTGCTAGATTACTATCTCGCAATATGATCTGATAAACTTATAATCCCCAACTTTGCGATTCCTGAATGCTTGCTTATGATTGCACTACGAGGATGTTACGGGATTAAGTATATAAATAATATTTAATATTTGTAACTCCAAATTAACAGCTTTCCACTAAATACGGTACGATAGTTAGGATATGGGATAAGGGCAGGAGGACGATAATGATACGGTACGGTACTTAGATAAAACAAACAACTTTTTAAATGTTTGTCCGTCTGTCTGTTTGATCAGACTTATCTCTGAAACGACTGGAGTGATTTTCACTGACAGCTGATGTTACAAGGCTGTTACTTAGACTGCAAGTAAAACTAAGAACTAACACTAAAATTAGAATTTCGCGAAATTAAGCGACCCTTGAAATTAAGTGTACGAAGGTGAAAACGCGGTGCCAAATTTTCAAAGAGACAGATAAATTTTTGCTTTTTTACGTTAGAACTTATCGCATATGCATTTAGTGAAAAGCTGTTAAATTATAATCACAAACAGACACTTGAATTGTATTTATCTGTATATATGAATAGATATAGCTAAACATCGTCAGTCATCGAGATGGTAATCCTTCATAAGCCTCGGCAGGCTATCGATTGCAGGTTCACGTCAGCTTAGTCCGTGCGGCTTTCGACCGCAGATGCGCGCTCAGCGATGCGTGCAGATATGGTTAAGATCAATGTACTAGTTTTAGGGCTGCCAGTTGCTATTGTACATATTCTCACGCCTTACCCGAAGGCAACACTTATAGTACACCCACCTTATGTTTAATTCCCATGTATAAGGGTGCAACCCTATTGTCATTATCATCATCTCACTGGCCTTATCCCATACACTATTGGGGTCGGTACTTGATTCAACCCGATGTGGCTGATCACTTGATTTTTATACGAAACGACTGCCATCTGACCTTCGCAACCCCTTTAACGAGGAAAATCTGTGAGCTGGGTTAAACCAGTTGTGGGATTATTTTAGGCCTCCGACTGACTTGTAACTACTGCCAATGATGATAAATTGGCAACCGGGATCGACGGCTTAACGTGCTCTCCGAGGCACGGAGGGAACTCGGGCGGTCACCCTTCCAATTACTGGCTAGAGGTAAGGTTGCTTAACTTCGCTGATCGAATGATATGCGCAATAACAACTGCCACGAGCTCCCCTATTGCCACTAACCGAGCACAAATCCTGGCTCCGGGTTGCTACTGGGAATTCACAAGTGATAAAACCCAATAAGACTTCGCCGATACCCGGAAATTTAACCAAGGACATCATGTTCCTCAGTAGTGTTTGCGACCACTAAACCAACGAGATCTTGATATTGATATTATCAAATTATGTTTGTTGTTGGTCTTAACGAAATAGCCTCAGTCTGATTATCACAGATAACTGGCGAAAAAGCTGGTCTATAGACGGAATATAATTTGCTGTGCGGTATTAGAATACTAGAAAACCTAATAGGTATTATAATAAAACACATTTTAGTATCGGTATATCTAATAATTTTACTGATCTAATTATCATGAATATTTTGAAAACCGTGGTGGCCTTGAGGTTTGAGTCGCCTGCTATGCAAGCGACGCAAGTTCGAATCCCAGTGGGGCCTGTACCAATGAGTTTTTCTAAAAAAACTTAGGTGAAGGAAAACATCGTGAGGAAATCTGCATATTTCTGAGGAGTAATTCAATGACGTATGTAAAGTGTCTGAGATGGCGATGGATTCACCATCTGTCACGTTGGCACTTATTCATCTTCGGTGAAAAGTGGGTGTTGTGAATACAACATCTCTGTCTACCCCTTCGGAGAATGCAGGCGTGAGCATATGTATGTATGTATTTTGAAAACCTGTGTCAACCCTATTCGCAGTGAGCATAGAAATAGAGAGTGTTCTTGGACAAGTTGACTATAAATCTTGTTTTTGATTGCTGCGAGTTTAGCGGTTGTTGCGATAGTTACGATGCGTACGTGTGTCGCATACAATTATGAATTTAATGATAACTCTAAAGTTTTTTTTACTGTTTGCAGTTATATTCATTTTGTTACATAATGGCTTGCATGTGAGTGTGTTTTAATTAAGAATAAAAAAGAAATAAAAAAAATGTTTTCGGCCGAATCGTTGGAAAATTTGGTATAGTTTTTCATACAAGGGAAGTGTCATAATAATTGCGTTTTAAAGGGACCAACCGTTACCACTTGAATCTTCTCCCAAACAAAGATAAAGAAACAATTGATTATAAATAATCCATTCGTGACTCAAAATAGTGAAGCAAAAAAGAGTTCTATGGAGCCTATGGAGAACAATCTAAAATCGAAGGGGAAAGATGGCCACTTTGTGCGTCATGACAGCTTCTTTAAAAACATAATAGAATGAAAGGTAGAAGAGAAGAGAGGGGAGAGGAAGACCAAGGATAACATACATGAGACAAGTCAAAGAAAAGGTTGATGTCATGACGTATAAGGAGGTCAAAGAGATGACACTGGACAGAGACAAATGGAAAGAGTTGCATCGGTTACACCGACATGAGTTATTACTATTAAATTAATGACGAGTGTTTTAGCAAGAAGTCTAGATGTGACTGTAAGCGGAAATATAAATATTATTACCTACTAAATTTTTAACAGTATTCATTATGCAGGTAATAATTATCATTTTCAAGTAAGTGCTAAAAATTAAATTATATGTTTGTTAAAATTACTAATTTTTTTCATCAAATGTAAGGATCCCTCCAAAAACCTATGAATATTTAGCCCCGTGTGTGAAACCACAGCATCGACGCAGTAAAAATGCATACGGTAGTCTGAGTCATAAATCATTTTTATATTGACTGACCTAATAATATCTGCATCATTATAGCGAATGACACAATCATCACAATATATTTGTGGTGCATGATACCATCTATTCGGAATGAGTGTCGCACCCACGCTTGTACCCAGTAATTGATCTGTCGGGCTAGTTGTCAAGTCGAAGGAGACATTTGAGCTGCATTCGAATTTGTGTCATACACATCATTCGGTAATTTGTTACGTTTATGATACTCGAGCTCGAGGAGGAGCTCATGGCACAGTTTCTAATGCGCATATCATTCGATCAGCGAAGTTAAGCAACCCTAAGTCTAGCCAGTAATTAGATGGGTGACCGCCCGAGTTTCCTCCGTGCCTCGGAGAGCACGTTAGGCCGTCGGTCCCGGTTGCCAATTTATCATCTTTGGCAATCGTTACAGGTCAGTCGGAGGCCTAAAATAGTCTGACAACTGGTTTAACCCAGATCACAGATTTTCCTCGTTTAAGGGGTTGCGAAGGTCAGATGGCAGTCGCTTCGTATAAAAATCAAGTGCCGACCACAACAATGTATGGGATAAGGCCAGGGAGATGATCATACCCTTGATCTCATCTATACAGATATATAAAGCTGAAGAGTTTGTTAGTTTGCTTGAACACGCTAATCTCAGGAACTACAGGTCCGAAATGAAAAAAATATTTAAGTGTTAGCCCATTTATCGAGGAAGGCTGTAGGCTATATATCATCATGCTAAGACTAATCGTGGGTTAAAGTTAGCGTAATATACGTGGACGAAGTCACGAACAAAATATAGTTTGTTATACACGTCATCGTCCTCACCTACGCGCAAATTAGTTCGAGATATTGAGGGAAATAATTGAGTGAATCAGTCGATTGGCTATTTCAAAAACTTATATTGCCTTATATGAAATAATCTATAGGTACTTATATTATAAAGAGATGTTTTTTATGTATGTTTATAACAAATTGGCTCAAAAAGTACTGGACTGATTTTAAAAATTCTTTCACCGTTTGAATGCTACATTATCACTGATTAATATAAGCTATAATTTATCCCCGTACTCCCACGGGGACGGGAACCACGCGGGTGAAACCGCGTGACGTCCGCTAGTATATGTATATTCCCAAAGTTAATGCATAATTAATGATCAGACTTTATTAAACTGCGCCATCTAAGCTTCTTATATTTAATCATGTAAGTTCATCTAAGTTTATTATATTATTAGGATAATATATATGAAACAACCAGACCAGACACATGGGAAATATTCATTGCATAATATTGGTGGCAAAGTATGAAAACCTATTAAATCAACCTGTACGAGTATATTATTAGGTACAAATTGAGGTACAAAGTTTTAAAAAACATTTTAAAAGTAACCGTATTACTAAAAGCATTACGATTGTAAATCGATTGACTTAGTTTAAAGTTGTCTGCGCCTCACCCTCCAGCGTGCACCAGGTTCAAAGCACACTTGAGATACGTCTGTGAAGAGCATTCTTGTGGTCGATGCAGATGTGGTTACACTACACACACAAGTTGTTTCTTGTTACTCATGTATTGTTTATTATAGGGTTGTCTATGTGTGTTTTGAAGAATATTTTTTTTGTTATTATAACTGTGACTGTCAAATATACAGTTACATTCGTGTCATGTGTAAGGAGGTTAATATAATATTCATTTTATAGAACATAAATAAATGATTAAATGATAAATGTTTGCCGTGGTGGCCTCGGGGTTTGAGCAGTCGCCTGCTACGCAAGCGACGCAAGTTCGAATCCCAGCGGGGCGCGTACCAATGAGTTTTTCTAAAAAACTTATGTACAGTGATTTCACACCACGTGCTTTGCGGTGAAGGAAAACATCGTGAGGAAACCTGCATATGTCTGAGAAGCAATTCAAGGACGCATGTATAGTGCCAGAGACGGCGATAGACTCACCATCTGTCACGTTGGCACTTAATCAAATTCGGTGAAAAGTGGATGTGATAACAACACCTCTGTCTACCCCTTCGGGGAATACAGGCATAAGCATATGTATGTATGTATGATAGATGTTTTTAAATATGGTGCGAAAAACGTTCCTTTTGTAAATAACCTCGTCTATAAGCACCGGCCACAGGTAAGCAATAAATAATAGTATGTTTTATTCGTGACTCTTGACAACCCTAATTCAAAAAGATCTAACGAGGAGTTTGGGTTAAAAAAGATCAATTGCTTCACTGTTTTATCTTTTTATATAAACAGTAGTTTAAAACAATTAACGATCATACATATTCTTTCACATTTAGTCTAAAAATATGTTTTTCTCTACGAAGTTAATAAATGCATACATTTAGGATGTAATTCTAGCGCAAAAATTTATAGCAAATCTCACATGATTATTCTGGAGTACGTAAGTTTTCGCAATCGTTATACAAACAGTTGAATGAAATAAGCTCGCAATGTGTAACGATTTTATTTTTGAAATGGCGTTAATTATGTCGAAATTCTGTTCATCCTCGATTCGTGCCTCGGGTGGTAGTGGAAAATAAATATCATGATTTCATTTATATCTATGATTTATTTTTGATTCGTCCACGATTTAAATGCTTTATTGATCTCCAACGAAAACATAGCTGAGCGTATTGGGAGCTTGTGTCGATCAACATTTTTATTGTAGTTCAAAATATTTTATCGTGTTATTTACGTGTTTTACAATCTTCCCGGATGTACCACGGCCTTCAAGGGACGTTTTACGGTTTGATTTAATTATAGGGATTGTACTAAAATAATAAAAGTTCCGGTGAATGGTAATATTGTTCACAATTCGTAGAAATAAACAGTACATCAAATTATGTTGGACTACGTAGAACTTCTTATTATTCTGCTCTATATGACTGCTCCATTTCGCACCAAGTACTAAAATAATCAGAATAGAACTTCTCTTCGGATAAGTTCGTTTAAGCCTGTCAACTATGGCTGTCGGTATTCTGTTCATAATTTCGGTACTGCTGTGGTGTTTACTGTGACATAGTGTTGCGTCAAAGAAATTTGTCGTAAACTGTAGTGTGGGTTTGCTACTAGTGTAGGTTTTGTTTCACGTGGATCGATATAAAATTGGCAATGATGTGGACACGGTTACATAATGTACCTATCAATATTTTTGTTCACCGTCATTAGGTTCATTATTAATTAATACTTCGGGATACGCTTTAATTTGGAATTAACTTGATTTGGCGTGACGTTACTTTTTTTTTATCTTTAAATTGTTTTATGTAGAAGTGAATAGTACTATATTTGTTACTATTTTTGCCTGACATCTTCTCAATCGTTAAACTCTTGGCACAGCAGCCGTGGTCGTAACGTCAGAATTGGTAGCTTGTTGAACAATACGGCGCCAGTCACTTCGGACTGCAGCGTTACGAGAGAATTCGTTGATAGTAGGACCACTAATCACAGCTTTAATCTGGTCCGTCCATCTCATCGGTGATCAGCCACGTGCCTTAGTACTATACATTTTTACCTGACTGCGGTGAAGCAAAAAGGAGGGTTACTTTCCAGTATAGGCATTACTTTAAAGGGATGGCATCCATTAATGAATCCTTTCGATGTATAGACGGGACACCTGGGTAAGATTTAGATTAAAACAAGAAAAATTTGGTAAATAGTTTGACAAAGTTCAAAGTCATGTGGACCAGCTCTATCTTCATCTTGGACTTTAGATCGTACTAACATATCGCTATAGGAACATTTAAATTCTGACGACATTCTCCCAAGAAACGACAAGTATGATTTTAGTTCCCGACCATGTTTGCACGTTGTTGTGAAATAGGCATAAAACATTAGTGAAAGTGGTATTTAGTACCTTCAGATCTCGGTATATAAAGATACGAATATTAGCATATTTCTTCATAGGAGTGGGTTGATCTACTTAGATTAATGAAATTGAGGAGTTTATGAGTCTATGATCTCGTCAATTTATCAAAATATTAATAAAAATTAATATGCTCACGCCATCCTAAAAGGGTCCCCGAAGGAGTAAGCAGAGGTTTTGTAACAACACCCACATTTCACCGAATATGGTCAAATGCCAACGTGACAGAGAGTGAGACCATCGCCGTCTCAAGCACTATACATACGTCTTTGAATTACTTCTCAGACATATGCAGGTTTCCTCACGATGTTTCCCTTCACCGTAAAGCGCGTGGTGTAAAATATGAGTTTTTCTAAAAAACAAGTTTTTTAGAAAAACTCATTGGTACAGGCCCCGCTGGGATTCGAACTTGCGTCGCTTGCGTAGCAGGCAACTGCTGTAACCCCAAGGCCACCACACCTACTTTACTACTTTATCAAAATAAACATTAAATAATGTATTAATTACGTACGCTTCACCCACTTTACACAAAATTAAGTACCAATGTACAAATGGTCTTATGCCTTCTCTGCTACTATCCATACCGTCTTTGAATTTCTTCTCAAAATAGCTACATGTCCCGCCGCAATTTCTTGAGTATGTATCTTTCTATATGTATGGCGAATGAAAACATACGCAGTATTCCTACTATTTTCGTTGCGCGTTCATAGCTCGTGATGGCACCTGTAGTCATGCTTAAACTACTGAAATTTTTGGTATGGTTCGTAATTAAAAAGATTATATTCCTCATTTATTTATGGATCGCAATACATTATCTACCTACAAACATACCAAAAATGACACAGTTATTCCATTTAGAACATAAGTTGATGATTTCGCAATGTCATACCCTGAGGATAATTACTAGTGTAGGTTGAAGGTACATACATATTTGTGTTATCTACCCTCTAAATAATAATTTAAAAAGGCTAGAAGATCAACTTCTTGTTAAGTATAAATTCAAATTCAATTTAAATTATTTAAGCTATCGTAATCAAGCAAATAGCTTATTATAAAATTAATCTAAAGTTTGTGGTATTGTTTGATGCAGCTAAGTTGAAACAACAAGAACTTATTTCATTAGATAATGTTCGCAGGTTTGAGTAGGCAGAGGCTTTTATTAAAATTTGCTCTTTGACGTGCAGGTTCCTTATGTGGAAAATTCCACTTTGATAGACACTTTTATCGCGTTATTTATGAGACCAGCTGAAATATGGTGTGACCTTTGGACCTTCCATTAAAGCATCTAAATCCTTCGTTTGCAAGTAATCGGTATAGGGACACATTTTTTAGAATTCGGTTTATGAAGATGGAACGAAAGAGTATGTTACTTATTAAGAAAGAAATAGCCCTCTATTCCACTCTCCACTTAGTTAGAGGTGTTACGCAGACATAAGCACCAAGGGAGCGATTTGTTTTTTAATTTTGATAAGCGCTACGTTAAGACATCCAGTAATTATTTAAACTTATTAATTTATTCACATATACATTCTAAGTGTGTATTTGTTGAGTAACCTTAGTACGCTCACTAACTCTCAAACGATCGTTACATCCTTACAAAAGTCATACAACATAAATTATTGCACGAAAAGCTTCCAACGGGACATCTTGTCATAATACCACCTATTCAGTTGTAAAACCTTTTAACGAACACAGAGTACATATAGTCCTTTACTTTCCGTTCTCTTGTGACAGTCTTACAAACAATGGGTAACGGATCAAAACATACTGTTACTTTGTCTTTTATGTTAGCTTGGTCAAATATTTAATTCATCAATTTTGTAATGGTCCATGGGTACAACACTTGGTTCGACGGAATGACGGACGGTGGTACAAGACGCAAGCAAAGTCATATGCAGAGTAAACCACGACTTCCAAAAAAACTATGCCGAATAAAATAAGATGTTTAAGCAGCGCTTATTAAGAAGTTCTTAGCTTTGACGTTTAATTGTATGATACCGTAATTAAATGTCAAAGCTCGCTATTAATACGCCTGGCGTGAACCCTGATCCCCCTGATACTGAAACAGCATTATAGCACTAAAAACTAAATCTATCTCAAAATATTAGCATCCTCATAATTCAAATACACAATTATTGTTTGATGACGTCAGTAGTTAAGAATGCTTTATTTCAGATATCTTTCAGTTTTATATAGGCCATAAGTCAAACTTTGCATTGTAGTTATTTGCAATTCCAAAATAACATTTGCAACCAGTCTATTTCTTTTGGCGTACAGTTCACAGGCAAGCTGGCTTACGAAGTGGGTGTTTGAGAACAAAGAACGTAAATTTACGACGACAAAATACTAAAGTAGACGAAAAATGTAGGTGCAATACGTTTCGCTTTCATCGGTTAGTTTTTATTGAAACTAAGAAATATGACTGATAATATAATTTTGTTTTACTACGTAACGGAGTCCATTCATAAAATGCTCTCTTTATAGCCTTTGTGACCTTATTTTTGGATTGCTTATAAATCAAACAATTTGTAAAACTTTTATATTATTTATAATATATGTGTGACACATTTATTAAGAAAAAGAGATTTGCATTGTTATAAAATCGTATAATAATACATATATGAATGAACATGATTATGATCGATTTAATTCAAAAGAGTTGGGCTAAGTTTTTTATCTTTTTATTAATTTGTTGATAAAATGGTAAAGGGCGTCTCGAACTATTTATGTTTCAGTTAATGTTACACATTTATGCATGTCGCACTATACTAATTGCTATATACCTCATGTAATTATAATTGAACTTCACTTGGTAAGTTCGTTTTATTCCAAATGCTCCAAAAGGCAGTCACCTAAAGAGTAATAGTATCCCGCTACATAATTACCAAGTATAAATAACTGAGGCAGTCGAACCCATAAAAGTACCGTTGAATCGATATAATTTCATCTCTATTAATAAACAGCCCTTGAAATCGAAACAAACCATTTGATAAGTTTCGAGCCGTGTTATATAAACAAATAAAAAATATGATTTACAACACATTTGTTGCTTTATAGCTACATTATTTATTTGTTTAAATTTTTATTCGATTACGTAAGAGTTTCGCAAATTGTATATCTCACTGACCACCCACGATGCGTTATTAATGGACAGACGAAGGTAAATTAATGCGATGCGGATTGAAACGGGACTCTTATCGGACGAGTCAATTTATAAACCTGTTTTTCTTATAATTATGATATATCTATATATATTTTCTCAAAAGAATAGCTTCTAGATTTATTGAAGATATTTACTAGTCAATTTTCTGGAATTTAATCACCTATTATTTGATTAATATTTGAATTTCGGGAAAGGCAGATTCAATTGGTATTGTTTTGCACCGAATGTACTCCAAATTGCCGAGGTCAGGTTTTTGTAGTAGGCTTAGGTTTTAGGTTGTAATAAAGAGCTGTATACTATTAAATATGAATGTTAATATCATATGTTGTTTATTACGAATGTACACAAACTTATGTTGAACATCTGTAATAGATTATTGAAATTTTTATCGTAAACGGAGAAATAAAATTACGAGAGTTCTTATAAGTTACAATACTACACAGTCAAAAATACATAATGATATCATATCACTTAACTGTTAATATTAAGTAACTAATACGTAGCTAAAAACTAATTACAAGTAGAAAACTTGGCCCAAATCGGTGTCTCTCGGGATCGTGCCAAGAAGGCTGGCAGCATTGCCACGTTGAATAGCAATGCTGATTCTCTGAGCGATAAAAGCCCCAGCCCGCTTGTCACGAGAAGATTCTTCGAGACGACGTGCAACCTCTTTGAAAAGTTGATGAGCATCTGGACCCCAAGGCCTCAGAGTTTCAACCGCAAACGCAGAAAATATGTATCCTTGACCAATGCAAGCATAAACTGTTAATTAAATACTTGTTCCGAAAATTCCCTTTCCATAGTGAAAGTCTGAACAGTTTTACGAGTACACGTGCAGCGCTAACATTATTAATTTATGTATTTATTTCCCGTCAGTCATATTTAGTTGATACTATATTACCTACAATATTCGTTTATTGCAGTATAATTTGCAATACGTGGAAATGCAATAATATGACACATTTTAGTGCTATAAAATTACAGAATTTATTGCAATCAATCACATGACACCAGGGGGTTAACTATGATCGTTTAAGCAGCACGTATTAAGAACTTCTTTGACGTTTAATTTTGAATGTATGAAAATGAAACGTCAGATAATACGCTTCGCTTAAACTGATGATGGTAGGCCCCCAGTAATGTCATACCTTTCTAGTTGGGTTATCACATACAAAATCTAAAGTGATGTTTATTGTCAAATAAAAGATACTTTATTTTCATCAATCATTCATCTGTTGGCAAATGGTTACTATGGACATAGTCAAAAGAGTATTTTTTTGAAGTGTGGGATCAAATATCGGGACGAACCAGGCATGAATCTTTTTAAAAGGACGGATTTTTTTTCATATTTGGGAATGATTTCGGGACGAAACAGTCATAAATGCTTTGATGGGCACTTATTATCTCGTTTATCTTGACTGTACTTTTAATTAGGTTATAGTGGTATTGTAATGAAGCTAATTTAGAATGTAACATAATTATATCGGAGCATCTTAAAGAATCCTTGAACACATCGCACCCTCAGAACGATACGACTCCAAATTATGCGAAAACGAGCTAAGATCATTTCTTTATAAAAAAAAGTTCTGAAGGTGCGACATATTTTGAAGACAATGAGAACATTTATTCATCGCCAAATTACTGGCGCCGACACTGATGCTCGATGTGGGGCAACCAGTTATTAAATAAGGCCGGAGACACGAAGAGAAAAGTAAAGTTTTACCTTGTTGCAGTAAAAACTTACAATAAAATTAATACGACAGCTAACGGCTTTTATGCAAAGTTTCTAATTTGCATAAATCGTTAAACTTTTCGTGGAATAAATCAAAATAATAACTTAAATATCTATTTCAAGCGCATTATTGAAAGGAAAGATACAATTCTGCATTGAAGAATGATATATGATTCACAAAAATCGATTTTAGATTTGTTTGAAACCGTTATTTGTTACAGATAAATAAAAGTTTTGCAAAATATAAAAAAGTTTTGCTTAGAAACATCTTAAGGTCTCTTGTGTGTTGTTTTATACCGTCGACTAATTATAAAATGGGTGTGTCTGGGACAAGATCGGAATGTGTCTGAAATCTTAGATATAACATCTCTAGATATGTAGCAGGCTTAACAAGTTTTCGTGCATTAATTACCACGTAATTTTATTGCCTTCATTTTAATATTAATATCTTGCTGAAGGTCTAATTTCTAGGTATGTCTTCGTTATCAATTTTAAATTTGAGCAATAATTACTTTCTTTCTAACAGCAATAGGCACAAACTTATACACCCACGAGATGAAGCCTCACGATAGATTACACTTTCATAGATGTAACAACTGATAGTATTTTTTTTTTCAATTATATTTTAACTAGCTATGTCCAGCGGTTTCATGAGATTTAATTTGATTCCCGCGAAACCTTAAATCCTTTTTTTAAATAAAAGTAACCTTAGCTATCTGCCAGTGAAAGTCCCTTTAAAATCGGTCTAGTCGTTACAGAGATTACCCGGAACAAACAGACAGACAGACGGACAGAGAAAAAAAATTAAAATAGTTTTTTTTTATGTCAGTATCGTATATACTTTAATCTGCATTAAGTGAAAAGCTTTTATTTTTGAATTACAAATACACACTTCAATTTTATTTATCTGTAGTATAGCATAGAAGATAGATATAGATTAAATAACTAGTTATGTGTCAACCAGCATATTTAGAAGCGCAATTAATTAAAATATAGCTTTATTATTTTTAAACTGATTATAACTATATTAAATAGAGTGCCTTAAAAACTAATTACAAGTAGAAAACTTGGCCCAAATCGGTGTCTCTCGGGATCGTGCCAAGAAGGCTGGCAGCATTGCCACGTTGAATAGCAATGCTGATTCTCTGAGCGAGAAAAGCCCCAGCCCGCTTGTCACGAGAAGCTTCTACCAGACGACTTGCAACCTCTTTGAATAGTTGATGAGCATCTGGACCACAAGGCTCCAGAGTTTCAACCGCAAACGCAGAAAATATGTATCCTTGTAGCTGATTAGATTAGGCTTCATACAAAGAACTTTCAGAAGGACGGAGATAAAAAGTACGTATACAGAATTATCAATGTTATCACCAGGTTCAGAAGGTTGCTTTTACTGTAAAAAATCTGCCAAGAAATTCAGCAATTACCAAATGAACGAACTAAATAAAACGAAACCTTTTCAAATCATTTGTAATATTGGAATCGGTATTGGAAAATTGATTTCCCTTAAGGTTAGGTTCAAATAACTTGCACCGATTAAGCTGTATCGTTTAATCACAGTGTTGTTTTAAGGTTGGTAAAAACGTAATTTGGCTGCTTTCCATTTCAGTTATAATATTTTAATGGTTCATTTCAGGAGCCGTGGTAGACGCAAGCGACGCAAGTTGGAAACCCATCGGGGCCTGTACCAATGAGTTTTTCTAAAAAAACTTATGTACAATGATTTCACACCACGTGCTTTACGGTGAAGGAAAACATCGTGAGGAAACCTGCATATTTCTGAGAAGTAACTCAATGACGTATGTAAAGTGTCTGAGACAGCGACTCACCATCTGTCACGTTGGCACTTATTCATCTTCGGTGAAAGTGGGTGTTGTGATTACAACACCTCTGCCTACCCCTTCGGGGTATACAGGCGTGAGCATATGTATGTATGTAATATTTTCAAGACTCCAAATTTGTCAATACACAGTGTCCCTACTCTACACTTGTTCACTTGCTATTTATTTCAATTAGTGTAGAAACAGTCTGAATCCAGCGACCTTGGTCGGGATTGGCAGAAATACCTAGTTCCCACCGGCACGTGGGAGACGCGATTGGTGGATTATTTGCACTGAAGATACACGGATATCCTGGATTCAACGCTGATGGAAACGAGGTTTATTTTCAGACGTCTCATTGCTAGTTACGCAATCGGTATTAAATTGGATAGTTTCAGAATTTAGTACGTTCAAAAAAGTTATTTATGCCAAAAAAGTTACGAACTCGGTGACCTTACCTTACAACCCTAGCAGTTGGCAGCAACTTCAAAATTAATATAAGTATCTTAGAAAGTTATTTTTGGTGAATGAAGTCAGGGTTTGAATTAACTAAGATTTTAATATCAGACCGACTGACGGACTATAATATTTCAACGCCTAAACCACACTTAAAGTTTGATGTTCGAAGGGAATGTTCTTGGTTAGGTGTATATATTCACTAAGAAAATTTTACAAATGTCTACTCCAAGTTAAATAGAGGTTTTAAATTGTTATTAATAAATTCAAAACATCTATGTACTGGGTGACGGGGAAAGTAGGACAGCTGTTAAAATATGTGAAAGGATATAATTTTAGGAAGCAAATAAAATTATTATGACTCAAATATCTTCTTCCGTTTTGGATTAATTAACGTTCAAAGTTGACCATATCAAGATCTTATTTTGGCATAACAAGTTGAATTAACGCGTACGTAATGAAGGCAAACGCGGCCGCGCGTTGATTCAATCGGTTAAGGCCGCGAGCTCTTCGCCCCTTAGCAACCATAGCCTATAACTACGTTATCGTTGGAGCTAGATATTTTACGATTTCAATTTAGTGATATATTTATAAAACCCTACAACTTCTAGAAGACAACTGTTCCTTTTTCTCCGACCCCCTGTATAAATAAATACAGCATTATTTAACTGGTTGACAGTTGCAAAACAGCAACAAATACTATCAAAGAACTCAATCTGTCATTAAGTGCAGATTAAGGTCTCAGATTATGTAATTCAACAAGTCGAGAATCAGGTTGTAAGGTGTGAAAGTAGCAGGTTTACTGGTAATTATTTTATTTCATGAATGTGTCATGAACGTGTTACGAAGGGCAATTTGCGAATATGAATGGACCAACGTATTGATACACGTTTATTGGAAGGTAATGGAATGAACGCGAGCTTTCTCATTTTTGTGTGTTTTTTTGAAATTACGATTTTTTTACTTACATACGCCTGTGTACCCCCAAGAGGTAGGCAGAGGTGTTGTTATTAACACTCATTTTTCACCGAAGATGATTAAATGCCAAGTAGAGCTAAGTGTAGCAGACCGGAGTCTGAATGCCCGCTGCTGGCAATAGGCTCGCCCCTTATTACTTACTTAGACATAAGTGGCAATATGTAAGTGTACATACGACATAGTTACCTTTATATTGGCCCAGCGCTTTTATTGTCTGTTAAGGTGGGCAACGCAAGTGTAAGTGACAATGGTTGCAACCGTCAATTCTACATATTTTTTTGTTTAAACAGTCAAACCATCACAAGATCATTCATTTGGTGGTTACTGATAGATATATTACCGAATGATTGACTATTACAGGTGTAAACCAAGTAAAAATTAAGAAAAATAATGTGTAATATTTTGTTGCTATGTATATTTTATCGCTATATCACATGCAAATATGCACAAGTTATTGGGTGCCTACTAACTTTCTCAGGAAAACGAAGCTTTAACCGAAAGTTCACAAAGTTCATACCACGGTTCTTATTCGTTTTAAAATTACGTCCAAAAATGGTGTGCTACAAAACGTTTTGACATTTATAAGTTCTAAACCTTCTTTATTTAAATTATTTAACGATCAAAAATTTGCGTTTGATGAAAAAAATCGGTAATGAATCCACGTTTGATTTTCGTTCGTTAAGTTTCAATTTCAGAGAAAGAGCGTAGACCCCCAAATATTATAATGAGTCACATAGTGCTGCACCTTGAAGTCAATTACGATCGATGTTTTGATAAATGATTCGATATAAAAAGGTATTTATTCGAGCGGAAACCTTAATTGTTGTTCGATACCCGCCTTATTGTTCATAAATTTGCATTTACTCTTGATTACACGTATAGGGATGTCACACGATGTTATTTCAGCTATTAATATTTAAATTTGACGTATGAATGAAGGTGGCGTACGAACAATGAATAACTGAGAAGGCAAATTATATTCACTTTGGTAGTTACATATGATTAAATAGGCCCTAGTCATGGTACACCAACACAACGGTGTTTGCTAGGAACATCGCTAGTGCCTTATCCTTACTTCAGTTTATCATCATCATCGTTATCATTATCCCCTTGGCCTTATCCCATAAATTGTTGGGGTCGGCACTTGATTCAACCCGATGTGGCTGATTACCTGATTACTTAACATTATCACTGACTCAAAATTATTGTTTCTGGGGACACGAGGCGAAGTGTTATGTAAAAGGCTATTGTTGCAATTTTGCTTCAAAACTTATTTTATAATCTAGCTTTAACCCACGCAGAGCTAATTATATTGGTGACCCGCGGAAACTAACGTTTATTTTAAAGAAAAGTAGCCTAATATACTCCTTGTAATATTAGTTATCAGTCAATGGAAGTCCAGTTAAAATCAATCCAGACGTTTCGGAGATAAGTCGGAATAAACAAACAGACTTTTTTTAGGTAAGTACCGAGTAATATACTTTCAATTGCATCTAGTGAAAACCTGTGAATTAGGGATTACAGACAGACATTTCAATTTTATTTATCTGTATAGATGTGACCAAAATTGGTATCTGACAGCCCTAGAGTAACAGTCACTCCGTGTTTTTGAAACATATTGCACCCATTTGTATTAATAATAATGCGAATAACTTGTTTTCACCTCGGAATATACCTCCTTGATTAATGAAGTCATTTAGCATATTTTTCATAATTATTACTTATTCCGACGGCTATGTTTATACACGAAAAGTAAGAGAGTAAATAAAGATAAAAGAATATCATACTAATCGATTATAATCTTAATATATATAAATCTCGTGTCACAATGTTTGTCCTCAATGGACTCCTAAACCACTTAACCGATTATAATAAAATTCGCACACCATGTGCAGTTCGATCCAACTTGAGAGATAGGATAGTTTAAATCTCCAATTATAGTCGCAATTTTAATTTATTGCTAAATTATATAAAAATCTATGCGGGTGAAACCGCGGGGCCACAGCTAGTTGTTCTATAGATTATAGTTGCCTGTTACGCCAGCGACTCAAGTTCGAATCCCAGCGGGGCCTGTACCAATGAGTTTTTCTAAAACCTTGTGTGCAGTGATTTCGCACCGCGTGCTTTACGGTGAAGGAAAACATCGTGAGGAAACCTGCATATGTCTGAGAAGTAATTCAAAGACGTATGTATAGTGCCTGTTACGTTGGTACTTAATAATTACAACACCTCTGCTTACCCCTACGGGGACCCTCCTGGGATGGCGTGAGCATTTTTTTAAGTATAATGTTCGACGCGTACAATTTTATCAATTTAAACTGAATATATGGAAAATCATCCAATGTTTTAAAGTATATTGTGTAAATGAAGGGTCGGATGTATTCTCATATTTTACGGCGTGTGTAACCCGTCGGTCGATTAGCGTGATTCATTGGTAGGAAAAGTATTGGGGAAGTAGCAGTGATAAGGAGTCCTTGTGAAAATGAAGATCACGAAATTAAAAAAAAGTAATTCAAAATAAAGCACGCTAAAATTGTAAAGAGTAATATATGAATAGGAAGCGCATTATAATTTAATTGGAGCGCGTATTTTACAACACCACACCGCAAACAACGTGTACATTAATAAAGTTTTATAATGGCGGAAACTCTTAATCGTACATACTTGAAATCGGTAATACAATGTAAAAACAACCTTGAATCTATACATCTATACAGATAAATAAAAATACAGATAAATGTCTGTTTGTAATTCCAAATTAACAGCTTTTCATTTAATGCATACATATATACATATGCTCATGCTTGTATTCTCCGAAGGGGTGTGGGAAGGCAGAGGTGTTGTAATCAAAACATCCACTTTTCGCCGAAGATCGCCGTCTCAAACACTATCATACGTCTTTGAATTACTTCTCAGGTTTCCTCACGATGTTTTCCTTCACCGTAAAGCACATGGTGTGAAATCACTGTGCATAAGTTTTTTTTAGAAAAATGCTATTTTTAGTTAAAAAAAGTCAACACGAGTGAATTCGCGGGGCACAGTTAATCGGAAATACAAAGTAAATCAACCTTGAATACGCAATAAGAACAAAATTTTACAAAACGCATGATAATAGTATCGTAAATCTATTAGAACAGAGTTGTTAGGGAATGTTTACCTTTGATGTTCGCGGCGAGTTTCCCAGAGCTATGCCAATGGGCGGTGATAAAACTAATTAGCTCGTCTGAGAGCTTGTGAATGGATGCCGTGATCCGGACTCGTGAGCGATCTGGGTTAAACTCGGTTCAAGGTCGACGATTATTACGTAAAAGTATCGAATAAATACTTACTACGAAGTAATGGTTTCACTTTCTCATGCAGGAGTTTATAATATTCATATAGACTAGCTGTGCTTCGGTTTCACCCGCGTAGACTTCTTTATTTTGCGGAAAGTAATTTTTTTAAAGAAACGTTATTCATTTTAAAATCAGCCTGCTGTCATTGAAAGTCAAGTTAAAATCAGTTTCAGAGATTAGCTGGAGCAAACAGACAGATCAACTGACAGTGAATTTATATATATATGTTATATATATATTCATAATAATAATATGCATTTGGTTAAATGCAATTACTTTGTAATTAAATTTTCTTCGATTTTATAAATCTATATATATGTATAGATGTAAATATTAGCGACCCGTTTCTTCAATTTTGTCTATAGTTCGGTTGATTGAATTAATTTATTTGGGGGCATTAAATATATAGTATACATAAAAAAAATCATCTTCAATTCTCCTCACAACTTTTGATGGAGATGATTTACCTTTTTATAAAATATTATTTTTTATTAAAAAGTAATTAACTAGTCCTAATACAGTTTATCATTATTTTGTAAATTAAACGAATAATGCGAAATTGACCATTATTAGCAACTCGTTGATGTCTTTTACACCCTCACCGGCGCGTTTATAATAGATCATTTAAAAATTCTTGAAAATAAATAAGTTTATACGAATCAGAAGGAAATTTAGGGACGCCCTATAGATAAATAATTACCATCATACAATTTTTATTATTCATGTATTCAACAATATTTTTCAACTTCTGTCAACTTCGTCCACGTGGAGTTTAACGTGATTAGTCAAACCGTCGTTATAGCTTTATATTTATTTTTATATTTATTATTTATAGCTTTCCCCAATAAATTGTTTATCTAACACTGAAATATATTTTCAAATCAGACTAGTAGGTCTAAAAAGGCCACTTTGGGAGAACCATAATATGATTCATCATCAAAATGACAAAACGGTCACTTATGTGCAATTCATATTATGATTCACGAATGATTACAATAATTGTAGATGTTAGTCCCTAACTAACTTTTTATGATGATATTTGTCACATAATCAATTCATATTTAGTGGACCATTTTAGGAATCTTCATAGGAAAGTGTGAAACAAGTGAATTGCGAAATATTAATCATTCGTGAATCATAAATATGTATTGCACCTAAGTGACCATATTGCCATTTCGATGATGAATCATATTCGGATCATATTATGATTCGCCCAAAGTGGCCTTTTTAGACCTACTGTAGTTCCTGAGATTAGCACTTTCAAACAAACAAACAAACAAATTCTTGAGCTTTATACATTAGTATTGATAAAATTCAAAGTCCTGACTGCCTGATATATAAAAGCACAAACCCCTGATCTAGAGATATGATATTTGAAGCCTTTGTTCTTTGTAAATTGTAGATTCACATAAAGAAAAGGGTTTTCCAAAATTCCACCCTAACTGAGGGAGTTTTTCTGTGAAAATTATTATTCTCTGGTTCGAAAACGTCGCGATCGAAGCCGCGGGCAGAGGCTAGTTATTCATAAAACATGATATTGTAGACATTCTGCTTTCTCGCACATACATTGTTTATTGTATATTGTTTGAAATAACGATAATTTTGCACAGAGAAAGGGCTGGTTTTCGTCTCGTAAAATAGCAATAAAATCTTTTAAACAATTGTTTATTTGTGCCGTGGTGGCCTTGGGGTTTGAGCAGTCACCTGTAACCAATCGATGCAAGTACGAATCCCAGCGGGGCCTGTACCAATGAATTTTTCTAAAAACTTATGCGCTGTGATTTTACACCTTAGCGGTCAAAGAAAACATCGTAAAGAAACCTGCATGAGTCACCATCTGCCACGTTGGTACTTAATCATCTTCGCTGAAAAGTGGGTGTTGTTATTACAACACCTCTGCCTACCTCAGGGAATACAGGCGTGAGCATATTCATGAGCATACTATGTAAAAAAAATATATTATGTATTTAAGTTTACAGTTATCATCGCGGAATTTAATTGAACGGGAGCAAATACAAGATGACAAGACGGTAACTCAAACAAGATCGCACACTTGTTCAAACATAACGTCTGTGCATAACGTATTGTATTATCTTTGTGATTCATCTGTGTAATTAATTATGTTTCATGGAAAACTGATGTCACTACGATGTCTCGGGAAATGGTTTAATGTGATCATCATCACCCTGGCCTTATCCCAAATAAGGTTGGGGTCAGTACTTGATTTTTATACGAAGCGACTGCCATCTGACGTTCATGACGTTCGGCCGACTCGGGTTGAATCAAGTGCCGACCCCAACAATGTATGGGATATGGCCAGGGAGATGATGATGGTATGTGAAATCAAAGGGAATTTCCTTCTCCCGACGGTAAGGCCATGGTATTGGCTCCCCGTCGTGGTCTGGCATCATATATATTCTCATGATAGAGTACTTACTCCTTGTACGGTTACCTATTCCTGATTCGCTTTAATTGCGTAGGCAATTTCGATAATTGACCAAACAGGGGTCTGGGCTCCGAATATGATTTTGTCCCATACGGGGTCGAGACCCTTGGTTCGTGGGGTCCTAGCACCATTAGGCTTTTTAAAGAAATAACTAAAGTTAGTCGACATCACAGGAGACCGAAGAGCTGGCAGCTACCTTGTACAAAGAAGTTAAGTGTCTGAGACGGCGATGGACTCACCATTTGTCACGTGTGTACTTAATCATCATCGGTGAAAAGTGGGTGTTGTGATTACAACACCTCTGCCTACCCCTTCGGGGAATACAGGCTTGAGCATATGTATGTATGTATGTATTATATTTTTAAGGTTTTTAGTTATGTCAGTTATTATTCACTCTATGAGTGTCCTAATTCCATAAACAATAAACTGTTTAATGTTGTATTGACCAAACATTTGAACCAACACGCCAAGTGAGTGCAAGAACAACTTTCCAACTGGGTGCCAATTACCCAAATCCTTGGTATTAAGGCTGCAACGCCAAATAAGACTTCATAGACCCGTGTCTCATTTAAATCACAATACAAAGATTAAACTCAAACAGCAATGATACATAGCTTTAGTATTAAACGAATTGTTAAAGAATTGCTATTGTGTTTTGATAAGGCCTTTTTGTGATTGCTATTCTTATTTGTCATTTTGGCCAAGCTTGTTTTTAGTTACCGCTTATCATGACAGGTCATAATATAGAGGTATGTCACAGAGACCATTCATATTATACAAACATACTTTACCTGTATGATTACAGTAAAAAGGTACTTACCAGGTTCCATAAATTAAACCTAGCTCGATCTATTTTTTGCCCCTGGAACAAACAAGCAAAATTTCACGAAAATCGTTGGAGCCGTTTCCGAGATTCAGATTATTTAAAGATATAAGATGTACGATACTGCTAACATTCCAAAGGTTTACCAATGGCGCCTATTCTCAAAACAAGTAGAGTTATTGTACGTTGCCAAGGTCGCCTATTGTTTTTTTTTATTTGTCGAAATAATTTGACCAGTAGAGAATACATTAGCGTTAAATATGGCTTAAATACCGCTCTTAAGTGTATTGTGGGCGGATAATAGCTACCGAGATACAGATAAATTTGGTTTTTGTCTCGTATTGACGCGTGTTGACTGTTCACAAACCTTTTTTTTTCAGTGTTTAAAAGTTATACAGACTAATAAGTCCTAAAGAAGATTATAATTATCACATATTATAATTAGTCAGGGATTTCAGACATTGTTAAACTCTACAACAGTCTTACAGCTAAATTATACTTTCTTCGAAAACATTAAAATCCAATCTAGTAGAATCAATGGTTTTGTAAAAAAAGATTACTTAATTTGTGTAATGGGAAAAACAATTAGTTTTTTTAGTTTGCTTCCTGTAATGGATACCGTTGATTACTCAAAATCAAATACGAATAGTGAAATTCCGTTGACAAATGCGTTAACAAATGCGTTTCTCTATAAGCTCACCTTTCAGCAAACACGTGTTTTCATACACATATCAAATTCAAAATCCTGTACCCTTATCACGGGCTTGCAACAGTTATCGTAATCTATACTCGCTAGCTTTTTTTTTTGTGTAGTGTCTCTTGCAGATTGAACTCCGGGAGTTATTTCTGCTTAACCGGTCAATGGCGAGACTAATTAAAGCCTCCAGCCAGGCGTAAAGCTTTAAGCAACACAGCTAAGGGCGCCCCATAGTGGGGCTCGGACCTCGGCTTAGGGCGTTGCTGGTTCGCGAGCTAGGGAGCTGGACTGGACTAGGTATATAATTTATGGTTTGGGGGAGGTTAGAATTTACTTGCTTGGCGCGGGCCGGCGGCATACTCAAGGGTCGGGCGGATACTCGCTAGCATCTCCGTCGAATATTAGTATGAGAAATTGTACAGCTCCTCCCAGCGGTGACGTGAAGAACTAAAATATCTCATACAAATATTGCGGGTGACGTTAGCGAGTATAGATTACGAAAACGTTGCATTCGTATTACAAAACTTGTAATAAGGGTCCTGACTTATTATTGCCGCAGGTCCTAGAGAAATAAAATTAAGAGGTTATGTTCTTACGAACACTCTACACCAGCTTAGGTAGGTATAAGAGTTATTCCACTCATACAAGGGGAAATGAGAGATAAAAGTTTGTGTGTGAAATATTTACTGTTATGTAAGTGAATTTGCGGAGGGAAGCTAGTTTTACTATATGTATATAATAATATAATGATCATCTCAAACTACACATTTAATTATAAGTAGAAATGTTACACTTTTGTGTCCATGGGCTGACATTTTTAATGTGATTTTTGTATTTATGAAATTGTATGCAATATTTAAAAGAGTAATAGCATTGCTATTCAACGTGGCGATGTTGCCAGCCTTCTTGGCACGATCCCGAGAGACACCGATTGGGACCAAGTTTTCTTCTTGTAATTAGTTTTTAGCGACTTATTAGTTATCATAAAGAGTAATTAATGGATTTCTTGCCAGGTTCTTCTCAGTAAAAGTAACCTTCTGAACCTGGCGGTAGCATGTGTAGTCCTGGATAATTGTATAATTATGATAAAATGAAAGTACTTTGTTAAAATTCTAATGTAATAATGATATTTCTGGGTTTGAGTTTCAGTACTATTGACAAGTGAGAAGCTTAACGTGGTGGCTGTGGGGTTTAAGCAGTCGCCTACTACGCTAGCGACGTAACATCGAATCCCAGCGGCGTGCACCTATAAGTTTTTCTAAAAAGCAGTAATCTTTACGGTGGAGGAAATCATCGTGACGAAATCTTCATATGTCTGAGAAGTAATTCACAGACGTATGTATAGATAGACGCCCTTTGTCACGTTGTCACTTAATGATATTCGGTGAAATATGGGCGTTGTTGTTATCACACCTCTGCTTACTGTGCTTCGGGGCATATTTATTTAGCTAATCGTGTACTACATTTAAACTCGTGAGCTTAATATAACGTAGGTGCATGATAACACTAGTATCTTATCGTAAAATCGATCGTCCACGACTAGTGGAGGAACAAATATTCATTACAATCAGCTTAATTTTCAAGGTCAAGGTTAGTTTCTAAAACTTCTACGGTACATATTTGCAATTCCAATAACAAGTCTGGTTTGAGCAGAAAAAAAATTAAGTATTTTTAAAACTGGTTGCGAACAATTTTCGCGAGCAAATTCTTTCGTAGATTTTAGTGATTTGCGAAACGGCCTTGTCCTCTTAGTAATAGAACTGAAAATCCTTTGCTCCCTATTTGAATTTAAAACGTAAATGAATGCGAAATTCTTGCAAAAATATTTTTATGATATTTCGACTTAGGCGATGAGTTCTGCTGCTATTTTTAGAAAATCTATTTTGATGAAGATTAAAAACAATGCATCATATTTATACAGAAGCTTATATGATGACGCATTTCGAAATCACTTTCATAGTCATTAAGAAGAGAAGAAATAATATATATATTGCTCAGGCCATCTCATAACGGTTCCCGAAAGAGTAAGTAGAGGTGTTGTAACACCCACATTTCACCGAATATGATTAAGTGCCAACGTGACAGAGGGTGAGTTCATCGCTGTCTCAGGCAGTATACATACGTGGTGTGATATCACTGCACATAAGTTTTTAGAAATAGGCCGCCACAAGGTATTATAAACTATTCCTGTAGTAAAGTACACAGATAGAAACTTGAGGTATCTTATGCTGTACATATTTCTATGCAAACGATTATTAAACACGTAAGTAAAGGGAGTTTAGACAAATGACCTGTCGAACAGCCCACGCGACTCTTGTTTGCCCATTCATTGCACACATCCGGCGGTAAACATTGCTCGCCAAATCTTAACCGTGACCAAATGAAATGGTAGGTGAGTTTTATTGCTTCCATGCTAAAGTGGTATTCGTTGTGTTGCTTTAAAAGTAATAAAGTTGGGGTTTTTATATAATGGTCTCGAGCATGAGGTAGGGGGAGGGGGTCTACTACCAAGGGCTCCAGCCAAGCTTAAACGTATACCACTTTATTACAAAACATGGTTTAAAGACTAGACCAACAGAATCCATCACGATCTCCTAGAAATCCAAAGGATAAAGAGAGATGGAACTACATTTTATCCAAGGGGTGTCTCAAGCGATGTTCATAATAAGGTGGATATTCTAGTTGAAGTCGGTATCCCAGCAATGCTTTATCTACCTTGTGTTTTCATCCCTTTCGAGATTTCTTACAATCGCTGTCACAAGTCAACATTGCGTTGACGTTAACGCAGATTTGTATGGGATCGAAACAGCGTCATCTTCGGGTCACAGGTGGCAATGAAAACGCACATTAGGCCCTCGATCTCTCTCCGGTCGTGTCTGATTGCCTCCCATCTGACTATGAAAGTGAGGGAATAAAGAGTGCACCTGTGTTTGCGCACACACTTGTGCACTATAATATCTCCTGCGCACATGGCTGATCCTCGTTGATATTAGCTGCCGTGACCGAAATTCGGTTAGCAGATCATATTTTTTGCAGATAAATATATTCGAAATTAAATTATTTTCGAATAGTAACGTCCATTAATGCGACCGTGAAATGTCACGGATTACACGAATCTTTTTATATAAAAGGAACGTCGTTTTCGATCATTAAACATTTTGGAAACAGTATTTTCTCGCGAGCCTCATTAAATGTCGACACCGGGCCCTTTCGCCATTGATACAATATCTCTGTTTATATCCCGAATGGTTTATTGCAAGCCGCGGTGAAAGGGTCTGGATATAGGGCACTATCTCTGGCATGGGCTGCAGATGCAATGATACCACAACGGCGCTTTATAACTAAGTGAAAACATACAGAGCTGGATTGTGTACGGTCACGCTGCAGTACTTGAATAGGGATCATAATATTAACATTACATTTCAGTGCCTTAAGGCTTTAACATGTTCTTACGTTTACGATATCGCCTGCGTATTTTCCGCATTTAATATATTTCACATATCTGTGTAGTATATGTATGGTACTAATTTGGTTTTCACTGCAATCAACAAAATTACCGTTTAGAGTTACATATCTTTATTTTCGTACTAGTTCTCGAGGAACTTAAACACGAGTACAATATAAAAGCAGCTCTAGGAATAAATGAACTCATGTTTAGATAATGCAGTTGCGAGTAAAGTCTGATAACACTTGATAAGGTATTACGAAATCTGTTGACAGAGTAACACACTGTCTTAATTAAACAGTTTGACTCACTTCGACTCTATTTGAAATCAGGTCAATCTGACTCAGGTAGATTGAATGAAATTTTAAGTTCAAATGAGATAAAATAATGAGATCATCTCTGATTACCCGGTAGCTTTGAGTCGGCGGACTTGTGGTACCTTGGGACCGCATTAGATTTTGTACCTACATTATTTACTATGAGTTTTTGAGGCTCTTTGGTATTGATAATTATTATAAATGTAACGCTTGTGGTCCTAATCTTCCCCTTGAAATGAATTATCAAAAATAAGGTGGCCTTTGGTACCGCATAAAGTAAATTACGATTGTAAAAAAAGTAACGGATTATTGTATAAAATAGTTCTTATTGTAATAACTTAGCCAATAACCACTGCTCTAAGTGGACATTTAACATAAAAAATATTACACTTGTACAAAATAATACGTAACAATGTTATATGTACGAATTGTTTGTACATATTTAAATAATATTCTTTACATTACATTACATATGCTCACGCCTGTGTTCCCCGAAGGGGTAGGCAGAGGTGTTGTTATCACAACACCCACTTTTCACCGATGATGATTAAGTGCCAACGTGACAGATGGTGAGTCCATCGCCGTCTCAGGCACTATACATACGTCTTTGAATTACTTCTCAGAAATATGCAGGTTTTCTCACGATGTTTTCCTTCACCGTAAAGCACGTGGTGTGAAATTACTGTACATAAGTTTTTTAGAAAAACTCATTGGTACGGGCCCCGCTGGGATTCGAACTTGCGTCGCTTGCGTAGCAGGCGACTGCTCAAACCCCGAGGCCACCACGGCTCTTATAATATTCTTTTTGGCAAAAGAAGAGGAATCAGAATGGTATTGTCTCTACAACTGAATAAAAATCACCCAAACATTAATCCAAAACAGTCAAATGTTTTACCAAATTATCGCTACGATATCTAGCAAAATAGGATACCATATGCTGTCTATAGAACACCATAAAGTACAGTACCGTAGGATCTAGTCAGACGGCTGAAACCTGGTTTCAATTACTGCCTAATTGCGTTTCACGTACATTGGTATCATATTATTCTGTTATATCTAGTTACTTGTATATTTACACACGTGGCTTAAACGTTGTCTTCAGTTACAATACCTTACAAGGTTGTTATTTTATTGTTCTAAGTCATATACTATCTCATGTTTTACACTCATTTACCCTCAAACATGTCTTGGTAAAGCGCTAGTTAAGTATTAAGAAGCAGGTCCTACACTTGGTATTTTATTTAGTTAATATTTAATAAAAATAAAATTGAAGTGTCTATTCGTAATTTCGAATTAACAGCTTTTCACTAAATGCATATGAAAGTATATACGGTACTCACATCAAAAAGAAAAATATTTATATCTGTCTGTCGGTCCGTTTGTTCTGGTTAATCTCTGAAACCGTTGAAGTTCAGACATATGCTGCTTTCTCATGATATGTCTCTTGACTGTAAAAGTCTTGGCGTGAAATTCCTGCAAGTACTTAAGTTTTTAACAAATAATGTTTCAAAATAAAGTAAAGATAAAAAAAAAATAAAGTAAGAAAAATGTCATGTCGGAAAAATTCACAAGCGAAACTGCGATAAACAATGTCAATTTAAAAAAAGTTATAATACAAAGCCATAAAACGTCATGTGCGCACTCTAATCATGCTGTAATATTTCATCTTATCTCGAGTGTGAAGGCATGATGTTGTTCAAAGTGATTGTTTCACTCATGTAGAGCAACGGCCAATATCAAACGGATCAAGAAATTCTTGTGTTCTTGAAGTAAATGAAGCAATTTCTCTTATCACTAACTTTGCATGCAAGTTATCTAAAGTCATGTTTTATTGGGGGGTCAAATTTTTACTAGATTTTTTTGTATAAGCATGTCAAAGAACACTGATTCTTTCATTAAGATAACCCCAAACGTCACCTACTTACTGAATAGAGTAATAACTATGATTAAAATATTTAAAACAATTCTGGCTCCACGCCGGCGGTAGGAAGGAGGTATAATTTATTTATATGCTGCCGAAATACAACGATAATGGTATCAGAATAACTAATAGACTATAAATGTCAAATTCCATGGCCTGCTAATAAAACATGTATCTTCAATAAAAAAATCAGTGCAAATGAATTTGTAACGTACCTATACAATACAAATGTATGCCGATGGAATCAAGGAATACGACGATCAAGTTTGTTTGATAAAATAGTTTATACAGGGATACAGGGGGCCAACTATAATCGGCAAGCAGCGCGTATTATGAACTTCTTAGACTTGACGATTAATTTTACGGTACCAAAATGAAACGTCAAAGCTTAATATGTTCTGCTTAAACCGATGTTGGTCCCTAGTAGAGAATTAGAGAAATCTAGAAAAAAATCTAGAGCGAAACTATAATATCTTGTTAATTATTAAGGCGTTTTTGGACGTCGATAAAATGAACTAACTTCTAAAAAGAACCGAAAATAAACTAAACACCGGTTTGAATCAGCAAAAGAAATTACATCCATATGCAAATTTTCGCAATATGACTGATAGCTAGGGCTGTACATTCGCCATTCTAAAACAATTTCTCTCTATTTCATAAGGTTTAAAGAACGTATTCACTTTCAAATCGTCAAAATTACAACCGTGGTGGCCTCGAGGTTAGAGCAGCCGCCTGCTACGCAAGCGACGCAAGTTCGAATCCCAGCGGGGCCTGTACCAATGAGTTTTTCTAAAAAACGTATGTACAGTGATTTCACACCACGTGCTTTACGGTGAAGGAAAACATCGTGAGGAAACCTGCATATTTCTGAGAAGTAATTCAAAGACGTATGTATAGTGCCTGAGACGGCGATTGACTCACCGTCTGTCATGTTGGCACTTAATCAAATTCGGTGAAAAGTGGGTGTTGTGATAACAACACCTCAGCCTACCCCTTTGGGGAATACAGGCGTGAGCATATGTATGTAAAATTACAACCGTGTTTTGTTCGACAGTTGGTTTAGCTGACAGAATTGCAGGCGTATTTAAAAATGGGTGCATTACACTCTGGCCCGCTAAAATAAGTCCCCAATTCTTGGTGTTACGTTGTGGCCCTCTCCAAAAATCTTCATACACTGTGTTCCGAAGTACTTTGCATATAAGAAATGACGAAAGTAGAGTCACTACATAAACTCTTATAAATAGTTTAACAAATTGCTTGCACATCTAACTACTTTTTAGTGCTTTATTCTCGAAGTTTCTATGCCTTGAAGTACTCACTATTGTAAGGTATATTCAGCGGAAATGAGCATTTGATCAAAATAGATTTGTTTTGAAAAACGTGACCTCAAATCGGTGACACAACCAGAATAAATGAATCAAGAATTCAATGTAAATAATATACATGCCTAGTTCATATTCTGAGAAATTGTTTAACTGTTCTGAGCTCAAAGTGTTTCGCATTTAATGTTACAAATATTGTTCTTAGAAGCGAGGTAATGTACACAATAAAAACGTCAAATACTACAGACAGATAGACTCGCGTGGTTTTTGCAGTAAAAACTCTTAATATAAGAAATATTTATGTCTTATACTTTCTTAATGAATACGTGAACGGCGTTAAAAATAATGAAAGGTTGTAAATTAAGAAATAATATAACGACCATGTTTTAGCATGAGTTAGCGTGTGTGTCTACCAGGGATGTGGGAGGATGTTGTTCTTAACAAAGGCATCCTTCGCTACGCATATCTCATCTCTGGTACACATCCTTTGCATGCCACGCTTTACTTTAAGCTCTACGATAGATTAAGTACCCCAAGTATAAGTTTGCTAATGTCCAATCTTCGTCACTTGAATTTGCGTTTTAGTGTGGCTCAAAACGTTTTGATCCGCCATGTTTGGCATTCAACCACAACCCGCCTCCGAAACAGTATCAACACGTTTCCCATCACGCAAAAACTTATGGCTAAGGGACGACGTTTGATCGGGTCAAACCTATACTGAGGCCTGTAGACAAAGTAACATTATCCTCACGCTTCGCTAGTAGAAACGATACAAGATGTACGGAATGACATATGTCACGTGACTGATTTATGTCATTTCCAAAGATTTTGAACGATTTTATTAGCGCAAGCGTAAGAGATTGTTACTTTGCCTAGGTCTGCAGTAGCTTTATAGAATGGCGTAATGAGGAGTAATATTTATCATGAACGCTATGTTATAATATTGATCAGTGATAGTGCTATGACTAGAAGCCGTGAATGTAGGTAACTAGGTAGATTGGCCTATTATGCGCCAGTAAACATGATAACGCTTATCGCCTTACCTACTAGATAGCCTGATAATTAGATTGCGTAGCGCTCTTGCTATATTTTCAACTCTTATGCAATGTTTAGGAAGTCATGAATTCCTTCAGTTAGAAATAATACGAGTACAAATGTAATTAAGTGTCGGTAAACATAGGCATCACATATTTTATTGTGACCATTTCGGTTGCGTTTTCATTCGTGGCTCGAAAGGTATACTTAAAGGTATAGTATACTTTTTCGGAGGTGGGTTGTGGTTAAAATTCAAAGATGATGGATCAACACATTGATTACACAAAATACGCGATCGATATTTGGTTTACAGATTTCGATAGAAAAATCGGGATTGACAAGTTTGAATTTTACCTGTTTCTACACCATTTAGATTTTATAAAAACATTAGTGCATTATATTGCCAAGAATCCCAATTAGACCATATTAAAAATATGTATAGTGCCTGAGACTGCGAATGGACTCTCCATTAATCTCTTTGTCTACACAGGGATATATACATTTGATACGAGAAAACCTAATTATAAACACAGTGATTAATGTTAATAAGGTTTAATATCCCGTTAGCGGCTACTAGCTTGATAGATATATAGGTAAAAAACTTACTTAATACAAAATTCAAACTGACGCTACGCGCCTTATTGAGAATTCTTAATACCGAATGCAAAAGCTCCCACCAATTCTTACTCAGAATACAATATTAATTCTGAATTTGCAATTCCAGATTTCCTAGGTCTAGATTGTGATTCAGTACAGTTTCTAACAATTCCATTTAACTGGGCACTTTATCATTGTACCGTGCTTTCTACTGTTCTCGGCGGAGTCGAGAATTCTAAACAACTTGCATTTTATGTGAAAGTTGCTCGTCTACAATAAATAAACAATGTTTCTAGTTGTTATTTGGTAAGCAGAATCCTATTGTTTTGACTCAGTATAAGAGTTATATAAAGTTATGTAATATTTTACATATTAGACTTTAAAATTTTGCAAGCGCACGTTTACAAAAGCAAATAAGGTATTTCATTACTAAGCTATATTGATAACAATGTTCATGGTCGGGAGGGCCGTGGAAATGAGGAAATACTTCAAACTCCGGAAATCATAGAGAGCATTTATTGATACTAACTTAAACTATATATACAAAGAAAAGAGCACAATGATACCTAGTAGGAAAAGAGTACAACTCCATCTAGGGACGGAAACACAAACTAAAACCGAACTTAAACATACAATATTTTGAAAGCAATTTTTGTACGATTTTCTGACTGTAGAGCCTACTGTATATTACTTGCTTCTTACAGGAAATTGCAGATAAATAGTCACTAGTACAAAGGGACAGGAGATGGGCGCAATGCTAATAGTTATAATTATGTTTCTATTGATAGCCATTTCGTTATTTACTTACTATAGCTGTGCCCGGCAATATATGTATTGCAATTTTTTGGGTAGATCACCCTTATATTTTAGGGTTATGAAAAATTTATGTTTACTTAAGAAAATTTCATACAATGTTTGATAACAAACACGAGACGAAAAATCTGTATTTTAGATATGACAGGCAACGCGCGATTATAATTTTTTGTGCTGGAAACATACATAGGATGCTTTCTTCTTAGCATGCGGTTGACTATGCCTTTCTTTACTTTATCATCTTTTATCTAATAATGATTTTTGAAGCAAAAATTATCTAAAACTTAAACCAAACTTTAATTTTCATTTGTGCGTACACATCATCTGCAAAACTTGAATATGACACACACTATGACATGATTACGTATTCAGTCGACATAGTATGAATGTAGATGGTATAGTTACCGTTACTGACGAACGACTGATGACATGATCATATGCAAATTGAGAGGAAATGTGATGACTATGTATGTACAGCTCATTTTATAATCAGCTATTTGTTTAAATTCTTCTTTCCGGAAGTGTATTTTAGAGTCTGGTTCTATACTATAATTGTTTTGGGATTAGGTACTTAGAAATAATCATTAAAATAGCCATAATCCAATATTTCCTCAATGTAGATTTATGTGTGAACTGTAATGTTATTGTATAGAATTATATACATGATGTGTTTACTTCTAATTAGTTGTGCATTAAGCTAATTATAAACAAAATGTATCTTATAATCATGTAAAGATGTAACAACTGTTAGTAAACCTATTAAATAAATAAAATAAAAATTATTATTTTATTTATTTACCTATGAATTTTTGAGTCCTTCGAAGGGAAAATACAGGCAATACAAGCAAAAACCCGGCCAAGTGTGAGTCGGACTCGCACATGAAGGGTACCAACATAATTAGCAAACGAGGAATGTAATTTTGATTAGCAAGATATGGTTTAAGTTGTAGGGGGTCACCCATAAATGGACGTCATAAAAGCCGCATAGCGATTCACATCAGCTTGATATAAGTTATAAATGCTAATATTGTGAAATATGACCCCGAAGTTTACAGAGAGAGACATCAGACACCTGGTATAAATGTTTGTTTTGATACTTGAGTGAAGTGTAATCATAGGTGAAACATAATAAATCGAAAGGTTTATTACGATATTTTGCTCTCTGCGGATCACACACGGTTCAATTCACTAGTGCAGTGTTTCTCAAATAAAAGTAGGCGATTATTTAATGGGGGCCCACGAATCACAGTATTAATTATAGTTAGCTTGCTAACCAGTAAGATTCGCACACAAACTTTCAACTCCCATGTGATGGTCCAATGAGGGTTGAAGTTAGGGGTGAAAGTTCAGAAAATTCTTTCGTAGCGTACACCTTAACAAAAACAGAGTTTCTAAAATTAATGACTCTAGGACCAGCGATTTAGACCGTACGTCAGTCAATCAGATATTTTAATTTTATATGTATAGAGCAGTCGCCTGCTACGCAAGCGACGCAAGTTCGAATCCCAGCGGGGCCTGTACCAATGAGTTTTTCTAAAAAATATATGTACAGAGATTTCACACCTCGTGCTTTACGGTGAAGGAAAACATCGTGAGGAAACCTGCATATTACTGAGAAGTAATTCAATGACGTATGTAAAGTGTCTAAGACGGCGATGGACTCACCATCTGTCACGTTGGCACTTAATCATCTTCGGTGAAAAGTGGGTGTTGTGATTACAACACCTCTGCATGTATGTATGTATGTAGATCTATATATTGCATGGTATGGTGGCGCTAAGGGTCTGCACTAGGAAGAATATTGAGCATACATGTCCAATCCTTTAAGATTATGTATAAAATTGGAAAAAATCACGTTATTGAATAAAAACACAATATTATAGTGTATTTTCAAACTGCTCGCGTAACAAAGTCTGTCACTCTATACATACATACAGATAAATAAAGCTTTTCACTAAATGCATACGGTTCTGAAAAATTTTTATAAAATGTCTCTGTCTGTCTATCTGTTTGTTCCGGCTAATCCTATACGCCTGGACCAACTTTAACGGGACGGGATTTTAAAAGGAGTTACTTAGGCTACTTTAAAAAAAAAACATTTTGGTTCTGCAGGTCATCAATGAAACTAAGGCTACGCGGACGAAACCGCAGGACACACTAGTATTCACATATACATTGACAAAGATTAAGACATGTATATGACGTGTATAAATGTGTCACTGTCGCACAAGCAAACCATCATGGCAATAAGAGCTTAAGGTACGGCTCCAGTATTATTAAACTGATTGTATGCTAAGCTGACAACACGAACTAACATCGGATTCCGTTATGTTAGCTCAAAGAACCAACTTAAACTTGCAATTATGTACGCGAATATGACCCTCTTAGATTAAGTTATTTCAAGCTAAGATAATGGTTCTCTCGCAAACACACCATTGGCGTTAGTACAAAGCGCTATAAAAGACAACATGACAAGAATTTTGCATCAACGTTTCGACCTAAAAAGGGTTTCAGATTTTAGTTGGAACTAGTTGTGCCCTGCGGTTACACCCGGGATTATTTAATTTCATTCTCGCGGAACCTTTTTTTTTAATAGAAGTAGCCCAGACACGACAGGCTAATAATAATAATAAAGTTACTCTTTCGAATATTAGCCATCAGCCAGTTTCAGTCAGATAGTCCCGTTTAAATCGATACAGTCGTTTCAGATATTACCGAGAGAGACAGATAGAGAAAAAAAAAATTATTTTTATGTCAGTATCGTATATACTTTCATATGCATTTATTGAAAAGCTGTTATTATGGAATTACAAACAGACACGTAAATTTGTATAAAGCATTCAAGCTCTGATGACCTCATTGATAAGAGCACAGAGGCTTGAAGAATCCGTGAATAAGACCGTAGCTATCTTTGATGACAGATTGTTTTCCTGCCGCGTTATTCCGTAAGGTTTGTCAGCAGAGAGAGAGCCGTGGCCTCGGGGTTTAAGCAGTCGCCTGCTACGCAAGCGACGCAAGTTCGAATCCCAGCGGGCCCGTACCAAAGAGTTTTTCTAAAAAACTTATGTACAGTGATTTCACACCACGTGCTTTACGGTGGAGGAAAACATCATTTGATAAATTTAAAGAGACTGTAAAATCTGTATTACTTAAAAAGGGTTATTATACAGTTAGTGATTATATATGTGATAAAGAAACTTGGAATAATGTATTACCAGATAAATATTGTAAGTAGTCTCATGGACACTGTACTTATGTTACAATTCTTAATATTTATTAGTTTTGATCTTTGTTTGACTGGTTTGAGTTGTCAAGCTCACTAAAATGCCTTTGCTTGCGGCGGCGTCTGGATGACGGGTTGTCCACTTCCCTCTATGATGGTTGAGGAGGTCAATGGCTGGCATTCACGTCATACTTGTGAACAGGTGCTGCTTGTGGGGGCTGGTCATCTCAAGCTACGCATTTAGTTATAAGTAGATGTACTAGATTTTTTGTTATGTTAGTTTTTATCGACATTTGTGCATTGGAACATTGTCCATGAGCTTACGTTTTTTTTAAATTATTTATTTTGTATTCTTTAAATTGTATAATATTTTTGAAAAGAGTAATTACTGAGTTTCTTGCCAGGTTCTTTTCAGTAAAAGCAACCTTCCGAACCTGGCGGTAGCATGTATAATCCTGTATAATTGTGTCATTCTGACGATTTGAAAGTGCTTTGTAAAAGTCTAATCGAATAAAGATACTTTTGACTTGACTTGACTTGACATCGTGAGGAAACCTGCATATTTCGGAGAAGTAATTCAAGGACCTATGTAAAGTGTCTGAGACGGCGATGGACTCACTATCTGTCACGTTGGCACTTAATCATCTTCGGTGAAAAGTGGGTGTTGTGATAACAACACCTCTGCCAACCCCTTCGGGGAATACAGGCGTGAGCATATGTATGTATGTATGTATGTACAATTGAAACCGACGCTCGACCTCGAGCTCGACGCTAACAACCCTGATGTAGCTGATCACCTGAGTGCCTTGTGGGAGTTTTCTTAAAATCGCTGTCACACGTCATAGCGTTGACGCTAACGCAGATTTGTATAGTATCAAAATGGTCCCTTCTATGGGGCGAAAGATGGCGCTGTTTCGATCCTATACAAATCTGCGTTTAGGTCAACGTGGTGACTTGTGACGGCGATTTTAAAAAAACTCGCAGAAGGCACTCTGATTTTTATACGAAGCGACTGCCATCGGACATTCGTACTTATTTATCATCAAATAATATTATGCGCTGTATGAGGATAATCCCTTTGAATAGATTTGACATGTAATCTAATCTAATAATTAGTGAGTAGCGTAGAAGCTTATCATAAAGAAATCACATCTATTTTCTTTCGAAATGATAACGTAGACGTAACTAACTCTGTCCCTTTCTAAAAAAGTAACGAAAAACTATGCTTAGACTTGGTACTTTGTTGAAACGAATGATTTATTCAGTTAAGGCATTGATGACTTCTGAGAAGAACCAGGAAGAACTCAACCATCTTGTACATAAAAAAAAAAAAAATTACTACAATAACGTGCTACAAATAGTAGTGTGCATTTGTTTCTGATCTCAACATTATTTGGGATCGTTGATATTATGTGAATATTGCAGTAATCTTAACACTTGCAATGATAACGAAAAAAAATTATAATTTTCGTTACTTACCTGTCGATCGATAAACATTGAAAAATGCAACATTATGCAATTTATGATATCGCCTTTATCGTATATAAGATAATGGAATGCAATTTTACAATTCGCAGAATTCTGAGTGCATCTATGACTGCATAATACATTCCAAATATTTATCAGGTATTATCTTTATGACCATAATAAAAGGAACTCATAACTCTTTATTGTTGGTTAACGTCTTTGCACCATGCAAAAGGATTATCTTATCTTAATAATCAAAAAATTGCTGATGCCATCCCCAAATACCATCCGTCAGCAGACCTGTTACAACACCCACTTTTCACCGAAGATGATTCGGTGCCTACGTGACATCCATCGCCATCTCAGGCACTATACATACATCTTTAAATTACTTCTCAGACATATTATGCAGGTTTGCTCGCAATGTTTTCCTTCACCATTAAGCTCGGTGTGGTAATACTTAAAATTTTTAGAAAAGGTTATTGGTACAAACCACAGAGATTGAGCTTGTATCGTTTGCGCAGCAGGCAAACCACTCAGCCACCACGACTCTTTCATACAAATTCTATATCAGACCAAGCTTGTATTTCGCACATGTTTACTTTCAAGTGATTAAAATAGTAATTATTGACGTTAAGCTGACGTTATGTAGGCTCGTTATAGCACGTTACAATGTGAAAACAAAACTATTAGAGTACAATTAGCAGAGTTAACAAAGTCACGTAAAGAGGAGCTTACTCGCGTACTGGCCCACTTACACCAGATAAAATGTTTGAAAAGGTGTCATTGGAAAATATACTTAATTACATAGTATCTAAGGATGCATATCATAGTACAGTTGCCGCCACGAATCATAATTTATATAAGTAGTGAGTGAAAACAGTGGGCAAGAATTTAAGGGCATGAATTTTTCAAAAAAAAACCTCGGTGAACAATCCAACTCCAAAATGGTCTTTTTTTTAAATGTTCTGTATAACTTCAGTCAAAACTAAGCTGAATTTCAAACTGAAACCATTCTACCGAAATACTACGTGAAAGAGGCTATGCCGCGGCGCAAGTTCGAATCCCAGCGGAGTCTGTACCAATGAGTTTTCCAATAAAAAATGTGCAGTTTTTTCACATCACGTGATTTTTACGGTGAAGGAAAACACCGTGAGTAAACCTACATATGTCTGGGAAGTAATATACAGACGTATGTATACTGCCTGAAACGGCGATGGACGCTCCCTCTGTCACGTTGGCACTTAATCATATTCGGTGAAATGTGTTACAATAGCTCTGCTTACCCCTTCTGCCTTACCCTTCTGGGATGGCGTGAGCATTTTTATTTTATACGTGGCGTATTTGTGCTTTTGAATATTTTCAAATTCTTGAGTGAACTATGAAGTTTGTTTATCAATAACAAGTTATAAATATTAATGTGTCGTATCTTGCTTTGCTTTATATTTAGAGGCTTACTTCATATGCTTAAGGCTTAGTTGAAGGTGACAAGCTTAGCGCCACTTAAATAATCCTTAATACATTCCTATGCTCTGGGCGTTGTACGGCATACATTATATGTGATGTTAATACTGATAAAAGTTCGGAGAAAAATGTCCTTCTTTAAAGAACAGATTTACGACAGTAAATAACTTCTACACACATACACTCACGCTTGTATTCCCCGAGGGGGTAGGCAGAGGTGTTGTAATAACACCCACTTTTCACCGAAGATGATTAAATACCAACGTGACAGATACTATACTTATGTCTTTGAATTACTTCTCAAAAATATGCAGGTTTCTTCACAATGTTTTCCTTCTCCGTAAAGCACGTGGTGTGAAATCAGTACATAGGTTTTTAAAAAACTCATTGATACCCCCTGGGATTCGAAATTGCGTCGCTTGCGTAGCAGGCAACTGCTCAAACCTTAAGGCCACCACGGCACTTTATACTTATATTACTTCAGTTTTGATTTCATTGATTCGTTAAAATTAGCAAAACAGACGATCAATATTATTCTCATCATTAGTTTTGCAAATTTTAACCAATTCCAAATTGATGATGTCGGCCTAGAAAGATAAAAGGCTATCATAAATGTATGCTCGATATGATTAGATTAATATCTAAGTCCTTATACTTATCTGTTTTCCAAATCAGGGTACGTAGACAAAGTATCATTATCCTCACGCTTCACTAGTAGATACATGTAAGGGTCATGTCATGTCACGTGACTGATTTCTGTTTTTACTTTATTTTTTTATCGTTTCTATTAGTCAATGTTATTTTGTCTAGGCCTCCAAATTATTCTAAGGGTTCATTCCCTAAAGTCTCATGGCAGCTCCAAATTATTCTAAGGGTTCATTCCCTAAAGTCTTACGGCAGCTCCAAATTATTCTAAGGGTTCATTCCCTAAAGTCTTACGGCAGCTCCAAATTATTCTAAGGGTTCATTCCCTAAAGTCTTACGGCAGCTCCAAATTATTCTAAGGGTTCATTCCCTAAAGTCTCATGGCAGCTCCAAATTATTCTAAGGGTTCATTCCCTAAAGTCTCATGGCAGCTCCAAATTATTCTAAGGGTTCATTCCCTAAAGTCTCATGGCAGCTCCAAATTATTCTAAGGGTTCATTCCCTAAAGTCTCATGGCAGCTCCAAATTATTCTAAGGGTTCATTCCCTAAAGTCTTATGGCAGCTCCAAATTATTCTAAGGGTTCATTCCCTAAAGTCTTATGGCAGCTCCAAATTATTCTAAGGGTTCATTCCCTAAAGTCTCATGGCAGCTCCAAATTATTCTAAGGGTTCATTCCCTAAAGTCTCATGGCAGCTCCAAATTATTCTAAGGGTTCATTCCCTAAAGTCTCATGGCAGCTCCAAATTATTCTAAGGGTTCATTCCCTAAAGTCTCATGGCAGCTCCAAATTATTCTAAGGGTTCATTCCCTAAAGTCTTATGGCAGCTCCTAATTATTCTAAGGGTTCATTCCCTAAAGTCTTATGGCAGCTCCAAATTATTCTAAGGGTTCATTCCCTAAAGTCTTATGGCAGCTCCAAATAAAAAAAACTATGTCTAATGTTATCTGACTGCAATCTTCTGAAGCAGACCCTAGTTTTTTAATTAAGAATTAGTATGTTGTAGTTATATTCCCGTATACATTATAGTTTTTTTTATATACTTACCACAATATTATAGATTTATAGAGCGAATGTGACCGGAAGTGTCGGTAGAGGGCGACCAAATTAATAGTATTTTTCAGAAAGGTCAAATTCGGAGCACTCATAACCGAAGAAAGTGTATGAAGAGATGCATGAATGTGGATGTAGGGAAAGAAGTGTGTAAGGATCGTAGCATGTGGCAAACGGTGGTCTCTGCCTACCCCCATGGGATACAGGCGTGAGCATATGTATGTATGTATCATTATAGATATTCTGTAAGACTACAAACCTTTATTTATTAAATATTCTTCGCATGTTAGTTCCACCTTTAGAAGCGTTCATAAGTAGAGAATGTTATTTACCTGAAACAAAGAGGAAACACATTAACAATATTAACAACAAATAGACGTGAGATGCTTATCAGTCAACTAAACATATTACTTAGGAGATTCAAGTTACGGATGGAGTATCCTGAGGCTGGTATTATCATCACTGCCATTCCATTACGTATTAGAGCGACAAGGTGCGATTTTAGGCGAATATTTTTTGCACAGAGCATCGTATGGACATATATCATTTGACCATTGCCAGTGTGACCGTGCTGTGACGTCTCGATTTGGTCCCAGCGGAAGATCAGTGATGGTTGTCATCACCGTGACACCCAGATAATGCTGAGTTGGGTCCAATTCATAACAACTATAACTATTACGACAAACCTTTTCGCTTCTATATGTATTCTGTTATGAATAAAATTATTTTCTTTCTTTCTATTTAAAATATATGAAAATCCCTAAACATTTTATTTAAATTTTTTGGTTGTTTATCATATAACTTTTTTAAATCATTTCATTCATCAGAATGTCATTTTACAATGTAATTAAGCATTTGATTATGCTACAAAAAACTATATATATATATATAGTTTTTTGTCATCATGATATATATATATATATATCTCTCTGGCCTTATCTCATTCATTGTTGGGGTCGGCACTTGATTCAACCCGATGCGGCTGATCACCTGATTTTTATACGAAGTAACTGCCATGTCACCTACATAACCCCTTTTACGAGGTCGGAAATCTGGCCAGGTGTCAGACTCTCTTAGTCCTCCGACTGACCTGTAACGATTGCTAAAGATGAATTTAAGGTAAAAATTCATATAAATAAACTAATTTGTAACTATATCTGCTTTTGAAATGACTTGAATGGTCTTTCTACAGTCTACAATACGTGTGTTTATTTCAGGAGATTTTCCTTTCAATAAACTGTTTTAGTAACACGATTGTCACACAATATTGTATCATTGTTTTCACTTAAATAGGTAATATCGTTCCTTAACATATTTGTGTCTTCAAACGTGTATTGAAATGGTAACTATACACCATTTGAACAAATATTTAAACAGTTTCCATTTAAATGTGACCGTTACTGTTATCGTAAATTTAAATTCTGTAAAGCAGTATACAAACGGTAGCGGGTTTTCCAAAAACTGACGAAAATTGGAGGCTATATTCTTAACAGAATATAAATAAGTGTTAAGTAGGTCGTAGCCAACAAAAGGTTTGAGTCTGCTTCGGTTCGGAACTTTCGATTTTTAACTATTTTTCTTGGAAAGGAACGGTCTCTGAAATCATTTCTGGAAATAACTTCAAATAGGCTTAATATTAGACGAATAATCACTATTTATAGTCACAAAACGACTAACAATTGGACGATTAAAATAATACTGATATGACGGATGATAGCTCGGAATAGAAGAAGAACACGTTGCGTGGGCCTCAAATAAAATGGGATAAGGACAGGAGGATGGTGGTGATGATGAAATAGAAGATTAAAAGAAATATGCACAAATAAACTCTACGGCCCTCAATAAAATACGGTCAAGAAGTCCACTACTATTGCAACTAAAATCATAGTAAGTTCTTAAAATCATTACGTAAATTATGAACACGAGAAAAACCATGCAGTACGGCTTCTCGTATCTCTATAATGACGAGTGCTTTGATTCAAACACACCCAATATATTCACTAAATCCGGAACTTAATAGGCTCGTAAATCCATACGTTATAATTAAAATGTCCTTAATTAATTCAAATACCGAGTATAGCCAAATTAAAATTCGCAAAGAGCTGAACCGTACCTTGACCTCCAACGTATACTTGTAGCATTTAGATGACCGAACATATTTCCTATACAGCCTGATTCACGTAATGACAAACCGGAACGATATCGTAGCGACTTAGTCCAATACAGCGTTTTTTTTTTAAAAGAAAAAAATGTGACTTATGGTTGAAATTTGGTAAAGGGTTAGTTTTGGTGCCGACGATGAACACCCAGGTCTTTTAAGTTTATTATAAGTGTACTTAATGCACCTAAGTGAAGTAAGTTTACACAGCCTCAAAGTCTCCAAGAAACTGTTTACTTACTTAGATAGGGCTTCTCAAAATCAAAATCATAATCATTTCGATTTTCACGTGAATCGGGCTACTGATTGCGTCTTGTCTCCAATAACCGGTTAATAATCTCAATACCTCATTATAAATATAACCTTATTACAAACAGTACGGAATCTATTAAGAAATCGTTCGAAATTACTCACACAGACGCACACATCTACGAGATAATAAGCGGCATCGACGTAATGTCAGTAAGAGGAGTCACGTCACGAGACATTATAAATCAAGGAGTAAATTTAAAACTTGAGCGACTTCCATAATTCTTAGTAAGCTAAGGCTAGCCGCACACACTCAATGATATTGTCGATATAGTGCATATTGACAATAATATTGTGTGTATGTGCGGCCCGTATTTCGGTATTTTTCCATGATGTTGCGAATATTGACAATAATTATATTGTGTGCGCCTAGCCTTAAAGCTTTTAATTATTCTGTGTCAATAGTCTTTCTGGATGTTTTTGTATCCATTATCAGTTTATCTCGATGACATTTCGATTTGGACGGCTGACAAGTCTGATGCTATGGTATGGCGCCGTTAGAGAAGCTCAGCATTCTTTAGTTACCTACTGTTTATTGTATTCAATCTAATTATGGCTATCTATACATCTATACAGATAAATAAAATTGAAGTGTCTGTTGGTGATTCCAAAATAATAACTTTTCACTAAATGCATATGAAAGTATACACGATACTAACATAGATAAACCATTATTAAAAAAATTCTATGTCTGTCTGTCTATCTGCTTGTTTAGGGTAATCTTCGAAACGGCTGGACCGATTTTGAACGGGACTTTCACTGGCAGGTAGCTGATGTTTCAAGGCGTTAGGGTTCCACGAATTAAACTAAACTAAATCAAAGCGGGTGAAACCGCGGGGTAAAACTAGTTATTCAAGTAATCGTCCACGAGCGCGTGCGACGATATCTCTGCTATTGACACTTATCATGATAAATGTTGCGGGATCAATCCTCCACAACTGACAAATTAACCGTGTAAAAAATATAGTCATTAATTTAAAACAAATTAATAAGATACAAATTATAATGACATAATCCACCTATGAGTAGAATCACTTTATAATATTGATCGTAAACCTTTGTGTGGTGGTCAATAGCTTTTGTTTGGGTGTATTATCATTAACTAGCCTCTGCCTGCGATTTCGTCCGCGTGGAAGAGCTACTTTGGGCTAACGCTAACTTTGACCTGCGATTGGTCTTAGCGTGATCTCTTAGCCTATAGACTTCTTCGATAAATGGGCTATCTTAAAGTGAAAGACTATTTTTAATTGGACCAGTAGTTCCTGAGATAAGCCCGTTCAAGCAAACATGCAGCGTTATATACAGGTATCGGAGAAAAATGAACAGTTGTCTTCTAGAAGTTGTACGGCTCTTGATTATATCACTATGTTGAAGTCGTAAAATACCTAGCTCCAAAGATAACGTAGTTATAGAGTATGGTTGCTAAGGGCCGAACAGCGCGCGGCCTTAAGCGATTGAATGAACGCGCGGCCGCGTTTACCTACATTACGTACGCGGTAATTCAACTTGTTAAATTAAGAAGGAGGTTAATGGTTTCGAAAAATGTTTTTATGGGATTATCTCAGGAACTATTGTGGGAGAAAAAAATTACGTAGTTAGATTTTCCTGAATAACTCTAAGTTACCGCTGATTTTTATGTGAGAATAAGGTCTTGATATGATCAACTTTCAACGTCAATTACTCGAAAACGGAATAATATATTTTTTTCATAATGATTTTATTTGCTTCCTAAAATAATACCCTATCACATATTTTAACAGCTGTTCTGTTTTCCCCGACATCCTGTATAAGTATATTTATAATATACGTAATAATACATTTTAGCATTAGCGCTTGCGATGAATTTCAAAAAACCTTTTCTTAATGCATACCTTCACCTCACATACACCATCGGAATGTCTCTAAGACCAGATTTTAAGGCTGATTTAGCCAATTAGTCAGGACTTTGCATTTTATGTGTGTAGATTAGAGGGACGTCTTTATACTTCCAAGTGCAATGAATTTGGGTCACTAACAGAAGTGTTTATACTTAAAAATTAAGACATATACCTCATTAGAAAAAAAAAGTGACATCTAGACTACCTATTAAAACAAATATAGATAATAAAAAAAATAATCGCTGAATATGTTGCTAAGCGCAAATCTCGAGAGCAGCTAAAACGATTCTGCTAATTATTTTTTTTAGATTATTCCTATAATTTTTTTTTTAGAATATACTCCCATTCAATTGATTGGTAATAATAAAAAAAAGTCAATTTGAACCCTTGAAATTAATTATAGTCGAGTGAAACCGCGGTGTACAGCTTATAGTTAATAAAATAACTTATGTTATAATAGTTTTTGTTGGTGACCTGAATAAATGTCTCTAAGTGTATTGACTGCGTCACGAAGACCATTATCATAGATCATTACCCTTTCCCCGTGGGCTATTTATTGGCCTCTTGCTAGTACTTCAATAAGAGCCTCGGGCAACCGATTTGAATCCTAAACAGTTTTTTGCAAACTTTTAGAACATACGAATAGCCCGCAAGTGGAATAATTACCGCGTATTGGTGGGTTGCACGATTATCGTTGCTAAAGCTAGAGCCAAATTTAACAATTGTCAAATGAGGAGTCTGGTGTCAACTTATAGAACCTTTATCATAGTACAATATTATAGAATACAAGTACTTTGAACACGTAAGGTGGAGTTGCAAAAGGTATCGCACGCACAGTCTTATCGGTCACGGTCCTTGACACGTTCGAAAATGATTCTTTCTAAAGGTAAACTTTTTTTAAACAGTAGTATTTTTCCACAGATACTATTCGATATCGATAAATTGACATTCATGCACAGAGTTCCAAAGCCACCGAGAAACATAAACACAACTAACTCTGATGACAATGATCTTGACATTAGCTTTGACGAGGAAACGCGTTGCACCAAGATACGCTGTCAATTTATAAGCCACACACTGAGGAATCCAATGGGTAGCTCCACATATTTTTAACAATTTATAAGTTTTTTTTTCTCAACAATTACCTTAAATTGGCGGAGTAGCTGTATTTAAGTTCGTCGCAATTAAATAAATAAAAGAAAAAGAACAGATACGCTGTTAATTGACAAATTTTGCTGTCAGTGGCAATTTTTGTTCGTAAAATAAACTTTAGCAATAACTTTGAGCTGACGCGGGCGGTAAAAGCTTGGAGTCATTGCGTCAACTATAATTTTTTAATCGAGTACTTTCTTGCCCAACCAGTAACTTTAAGAAGTTGTGTTAAATTTAGATGGTGCAACCCACCACAACTGTTGTTTTGCTGGATGAACCCGGAAAGGGTGGATCACACGAGTAATGTCTGTGCTTAGACAACGATTCGAGACATCGCTTGCAACGTGGTTGTTAGTTAGATTGTATGTAATGAGATACCTGACTCACATGTATGGGATGCTGATTTGCAATTGTGGTAAGATAAATAGGGGTATAGTTGGATTGCTATAAGACATCTTTCGGATGGGTGAACAGAAATTATCATGGAATTATTAATTCCTATATCCTTAACGGAATTACAACTCTGCACAAGTGCTATGTAATGGAATTTACATGATATCAGCTGAGTTTCTTGTCGTTTTTCTCAGAAGGTTAGTTTCCAATCAGGTGGTCACTACTTTGACTTTCATAAGTGCCTTAACCGGACCTAAAATTAATAAATCATTTTCGGTTTAATTTTTCTTTCTTTGTTCAACGCTAGCGTCGGCTGACAGTCTCCCCCCCCCCCCCCCCCCCCCCCCCCCGGTTGCATACGTCTCTCCAATACACATAATTCAAATGAATGGTCTCTTAATCCGAGGTTTATTCATTGATATATAAATCAGTCATAGATAGACTTTACTAACTTAGTAAGAGACGAAAGAGTCGCAGTCATCCCTCCCATGGAGCTCTAGCTACTTTCTTCTATAATTATTTTATTATAAGAACTGAAGAGTTTGTTCGTTTGTTTGAAAGCGCTGATCTCAAAGTAATTTTCTTAAATAGTGTAAGTTTTCTTAAAATCGCCGTCACAAGTCATCGCGTTGACGTAAACGCAGATTTGTAAGGGATCAAAATAGTACCAGACGGGGGCCGACAGATGGCGCTCTTTTGATTCTATACAAATCTGCGTTTACCTCAACACGCTGACTTGTGACGGCGGCAGTGAAAAACTCGCACTAGGCCAAGTCAGGGACCTAACTGGTCCGATTTGAAAATGATCTGAAATTTTCTTTCAGTGTTATATAGCCTATTTATCGAGGAAGGTTATATACTATATCATTGCGCTAAGAACAATCGCGGGTTAAAGTTAGGCCAAAGTAATTCCATGCGGATGAAGTTGCGGGCAAAAGATATTATAAAATAAACTTTCTTCGTTTTATTTCTTTCTCTTCCTTATTAGGTAAACTTCATACCGTTACCTCCCTGCCATGCATTCTCTACCATTTCAAAATATCACAGTTTGTACATTGAATAGTCTGTGCTAGAAAATAAATGTTACTCGTTCTTTCTTCCATTTCAATAATATTGCCCACAAACCCTTTAACATCAACACGCTTTGAATTTCAACCAGCTCTCTCAATCATAGACTTTGTGAGGAACATCTGGCATCGACATAATTAAGCCCATAATAATTACTCGCGTGCTCATACATTATGCATGTGGTTACAAGTGCATTTAAATATAGGTAAGTGAGCTTTTGGACCGGTTTCGGAGATGGGTGTGTATCAATCAAATGATGTTTTTTTATTTATATTCCTTGAGGCATAAATATCATTGGATATGCTTATGTATGTGTCGCTAGACAGATAAAAATTCTTCATTATCATCTTCCTATCCATATCCCGTTTTATTTTCGGTAGGCGTAATATGTTTTTCTTACACCATCCGCCTGATGGCAAGCGGCTGCTGCAGCCTACCTCACAGATAAAACTCTAAAGTTACAGTAGTTTATGACATCAGTGATGGTCTCGGGAGCGACGCAAGTTTCAATCCCAGCGGCGCCTGTACCAATGAGTTTTTCTAAAAACTTGAATTCACACCACGTGCTTTACAGTGAAGGGAAATATCGTTAAAAAACCTGCATGTGTCTGAGAAGTAATTCAAAGACTTATGTATAGTACCGGAGACGGTGATGGACTCGCCCTCTGTCAAGTTGGCACTTAATCATATGCGGTGAAATGTGGGTGTTATTGTTACAAAACCTCTGCTTACCCCTTCGGGGATCCTTCTGGAATGGCGTGGGTATATATATAATAGAAAATGTATAATAGAAAAGTTGAAGATATTTTAAATTGTTGGTATGATAAAGCCTAATCAAATTAAAATATTGTGAATTGGAATTTGCGTTTTTTTAGAACGATAATTGAAAGCCAGCTGACTCGAGGGCCTTGACTTAAAAACTGTCCCATTTAAGCATAATATGTAACTCTTTAAATTTAAATATTTAACAAACAAACACGCACCATAATCAATCATCGTGTATCTTAGCTCGTGACATAATTATGTCAGTGTTTCTGTCACACGGTGAATGAGTGTATTCATTCACTCGGGAATGATTTTTGATAAGCAATTGGCATTTCGTTGCGTTCATGGGCATGAAATAATATGTAATTATTCAAAAATATATGCAAAATTACGCAAAATTAATTGTCTGTTAATTTTTATACATGTTTTTAACCTAGTTGATATTTCGGATAAGATAAATCGATTTAAAATTACAGCTTGTTTGAATAAAAATATTTATCACGTATAATTTAATATACAAGTTGGCACTTAATCATATTCGGTGAAATGTGGGTGTTGTTGTTACAACTCCTCTGTTTACCCCGACGACCCTTCTGAGATGGCGTGAGCATATATATTTTAATTTTTTTATTATTTCATGAAACTGGGTAGTAAACGGCTAGCTACAGCGTTATCTCATAACTAGAAGATGTTCTACAATGTGCCAAGGTCAATATTGAAACTGGATTTCTAACATAATAAAATTATAAGCACGAGTGCTCAAGCGAGATTAATATGTTGACTGATAAGACACTAAGAATTCTCAGCCTTAGATATTGATATGTATAATCACGCCTGTATTCCTCGAAGGGGTAGGCACAAGTAGGGACGGGTGTATTCATAAAATCTCATTCCTAATGTCTATATAAAGGCACATGTATCAGGACCTATTGCCATTCAATGAGCACAATTTTTTTTTCATGCTTAGTCATTAAAATATATGTATATATATGCTCACGCCATCCCAGAAAGGTTCCCGAAGGGGTAAGCAGGGGTGTTGTAACAACACCCACATTTCACCGAATATGATCAAGTGCCAACGTGATAGAGGGTGAGTCCATCGCCGTCTCAGGCACTATACATACGTCTTTGAATTACTTCTCAGAAATTTGCAGGTTTCCCCACGATGTTTTCCTTCACCATAAAGCACGTGGTGTGAAATAACTGCACATAAGTTTTTTTTAGACAAACTCATTGGTACAGGCCCCGCTGGGATTCGAACTTGCGTCGCTTGCGTGGCAGGCGACTGCTCTAACCCCAAGGCCACCACGGCTTATATTTAAAATATATGTGTTATTGTGCTATCATCGGATTAATTCTAAATTTATTCAGGTGTAGTAATGTCACCGTAATTGATGTTATATTTTTAATTCCTCATAGATAATGACTCTGGCGATAGTATGTCTGTCGAACTAATCACTCGATATAATTATCTGCCTATTATCACCCTGGTAGCAATGCCTGACTTATCTACCACTTAAGACTTATGTAATATGTTTTTAATTTTATTTTATCAACACTAGCTGTTGCAAGGAAACAGGTTTACCAGATATGGTATATTGACCTATGTCTTTGTGATGACTAAAATTAGATATGGTTTTTGTTGAAAAGTACGTGTATTAGGAGCGTTTGTGTTTATACAATACTAGCGGAGGTCACGTGGTTTCAGCCGCGTAGTTCCCGTTAACCGTGAGAGTTTGGGAATAAAATATAGCCTATATTACTCACCAATGATATAGCTATCCATTGCTAAAAGAATTTTTCAAATAGATCAAGTAGTTTCGGAGCCTATTCAATACAAAAGAAAGATTAGTATGTAAGTATGTATGTATTGAATAGGCTTCGAAACTACTGGATCGATTAGCAAAATTCTCCTGCAACGGACGGCTACATTATCGGTGAGTAACATAGGCTTTATTTTATCTCCATACTCCTACGGGAACGAGAACTATGCGGGTGAAACCGCGTGACGTCGACTAGTTATATAATAATGTACAATACGCCAGCTGAGTTTCTTGGCGGTTCTTCTCAGAAGCCTAGTTTTCGAACCAGTGATACGGAATGTGTCCTTATGGCAAATCTATTTTGCTAAACAAATTTGACTGCAACGTATTCAAGTACTTATGGCCAAACTCACGTACACATAGACAAAGCAAGATTTCCTCGAATTTCATAAGCTTCGATACCAAAAAGATCGGTGGTAAATTTTCGAAGTTCATAAGTGTTTATCATTTTCTCATTCGAATATCATAATTATGTGATTGACTCACCCTCTGTCACGTTAGCACTTAATCATATTCGATGAAATGTGGATGTTGTGACAACACCTCTGCTAACCCCTTCGGGGACCCTTCTGGAATGGCGTGAGCATATTTTTATATCTTACAAGGTGGCAATTAAAAGTAGGTCGAACAAAGTTTGTAATAGTCATCGTGTGTTAAATGATATTCATGACCTGACATTTGTATATTAAATTATACGTGATAAATATTTTTAGTCAAACAAGCTGTAATTTTAAATCGATTTATCTTATCCGAAATATCAACTAGGTTAAAAACATGTATAAAATTTAACAGACAATTAATTTTGCTTAATTTTGCATATATTTTTGAATAATTACATATTATGTCATGCCCATGAACGCAACGAAATGCCAATTGCTTATCAAAAATCATTCCCGAGTGAATGAATATACTCATTCACCGTGTGACAGATACACTGACATAATTATGTCACGAGCTAAGATACACGATGATTGATTATGGTGCTTGTTTGTTTGTTAAATATTTAAATTTAAAGAGTTACATATTATGCTTAAATGGGACAGTTTTTAAGTCAAGGCCCTCGAGTCGAAAAACGCAAATTCTAATTCACAATATATTTATTTGATTAGGCTTTGTCATACCAACAATTTAAAAGTTAAATCAATTTCTTCAACTTTTCTATTATACATTTTACATACATACATATGCTCACGCCTGTACGCCACGAAGGGGTAGGCAGAGGTGTTGTAATCACAACACCCACTTTTCACGGAATTTGATTAAGTGCCAACGTGACAGATGGTGAGTCTATCGCCGTCTCAGGCACTATACATACGTCTTTGAATTACTTCTCAGAAATAAGCAGGTTTCCTCACGATGTTTTCCTTCACCGTAACCTTCACTGCACATAGGTTTTTAGAATAACAGACTTCGCTGGGATCCGAACTTGCGTCGCTTGCGTAGCAGGCGATTGCTCAAACCCCGAGGCCACGACGGCTCTCTCATTTTTAATTAAACAATAATAATATTAATAATTCACAAAGAAAATCTAAGCCCATTTTAAACCCATTTTTTTATAAAAAGCCCCTAACAAATACGTAATACAAACAGGTAAAAAAGAAAATTTTCTTCAATTAAATTCGTATTCGTCTCATCCGACTGTGTAATTTAGTTTACGTTAACACTGTACGTACATTTCTGTAAATATATTGAAATCCATATTCAATTTCCGTTGCACCTCACCGTTGCGTCATCAAAATGCACCATACATCAATAGCAATATGGGTCAGAATTATTTATAAAACCATCCACTTGTGAACGCATGTACATGTTGTTATTTCGTCTATGCGGTTGTAAACAGTCAGTTTCTAAGCGGAAACTCATTAATTTAACAATAATAAGCAGGGATAACATAATATGCAGATTTTTCAATAAAGTGCTTGTAATTCTATTTTAATCCTTCGTTTTACGACTGAGTATTACGTTGATGCCGGTCGTTCCGACCTCGAACGATTAAAAAGGTAGATAATAATAATTATACTAATACTAAAGAATGCTAAATCTAAGGTTAGCTAGTTAATAATATTAAAAATAAAAACAATAGCATATATAAATATGCTCTCCCAGAACCTCCCTCCCAAAATAAAATATTCATCAAATATGATTTAAGTTCTAACGTGACACTATCACGTCAGCTTATCACCGTCTCAGGCACTATTCATAGAATTTCTTCTCAGACGTATGCACTTCATCACCATCATGAATTTAATTGAAATGTTTTGTCCGCGTAACCGATGCAACTCTCTCCACTTGTATCTGTCCTGTGCCATCTCTTTGACCTCCTTATACGTCATGACAGATACCTTTTATTTAACTTGTCTCATGTTATCCTTGGTCTTCATCTTCCTCTCTTCCCTTCTACCTCTTTTCCGTTCTATTACGTTTTAAAAGAAACTGTCATGACGCACAAGGTAGCCATCTTTCCCCTTCCATTTTGGGTTGTTCTCCATAGTACTCTTTTTTCCTTCACTATTTTGACTTCACATTCTTCTCACTTCACTTGACACATATTCAAAACGTCTTGAATCATACGGAACCTCCGCAAATTATCGATCTTATTTCGAATCGACTCACGTATCGGTATTCAGTTGATACACTTCACGTTTAGAATGTTAATGGTGATTTTGCAATGAACTGCATATCAAGTATGTGTGAGTAACCGATTGATAATTTACCGATCGATTTGTATTCTGTGATTCAGAATAAGGCTGTCTATAACCAATTGATGCTGGCTTTAGCATAACCTCTTATTGCAATGATAGTTTTACTCTTATTATGAGATATATCTATATGAAGTGTATAAGTCTGTCACTGACACACAGCTAAACAACTATCATTGCAATAAGAGCTCATGGTTGAATCCCTGTTCCCGTCTGTAGGATTTGTAATTGAGGTATTACATCGTGGTGCAAAAATGGTCAAGAAAGTAATCATCAGTGCTTTTCCAGGGTCTAAGCTAAATAAATAATCATTTTGATTTTTATTTTTTCATTCATTAATACGTATATTCATCAAATATCATTTTATGAACACTAAACAAATTTTGTTCAAAATCTTCATCATAAATTATATTTTTAATGATATATTTTATTATTTCGTATATGAGATGTTCATAAATTACGCATTAATAATCCGGATTAATCATTATTATGTTAATTTATATTTTGCCTTATTTACTGCACAAACCAAGACTAGCTAATCTTATCATCTACCAATAAAATAACCGTTTGTATACCATTTGCATTTTACAAGTAAATTATACATTAAGAAACATAGTTTGGGTCTGTTCACGTAAAGTGTGGTCATCGGATTATCTACTGTTAGTCACTAGGTGAAGTACTGAATACAGGTTGACACCAATTACGCACATATCACATACCTCACAAGTAAATCAGACGAAACTCGCATTTTGCCTTAACACTTTCACTGGGTTAAATTCCTCGTCAGAATTACATGTCACACTTAGCTACGAGATATCTTAGTCTGACAATTTTCTCGAACGATATCGTAATTGGGCGACTCCGTGGAGATAAATGTAGATCACTCTTTACGTATTGAATCGCAGAGAGATACGAAATATGTATGTTACAAAAATGTTTAGTAATATGACAAAATGCTAATATGATTAGTGATGTGCAGTTTGGCTGCGATATATATCAAATACTGCGATATAAAGCATCATATTTGACACTTGCCATGCAGTCTAGGCATCACCTTAAGGTTGACTGGGAGAGAATGCCTATGGTATTAAGACCGTATGTGCCTGAGGCCTATGCATGATTCCTTTGCTAGATATAAGATTTTTATGCATGACACAAATGTTTACATTCAAAATAATTTGAAAATGGTCAGAATAAATGCGAAGTTGCTCTGCCAACTGAGCTACTCCTGATCCTATATCATGTGTCGATTTTTTTGCTGTTTTAGGGGCCGCCTTGCGTTATCTGTTGGTTGGTGTATCTAAATTTGCAGAGGGTTCGAGTCCCGCCTCGTATTCGTATCATTTTCAGGAAGTAAAAATAATATATTTATTTAAAACCGTTGCATCTTGTTCTAAATATATTCGCTATGTTTGTGCTCATTGTATAGTGTAATGTTTCTGATGCACTTAAAATAGATTATAACAATACCCTTGATTGATTTGTGATCATTGTTCTACTGTGGCCTGAAGGAAATAACCAAATATTCATAATATTAAACACCAATGCGGTGACGAACTAAATAAAAACTAACTATTCTTATAGATTTTCTTGTGACCTAGTAAAAAGTCCCTTTGTCGCGAACAAACGTCCGTATTACGTGAGTGTCCAAGCGAGGTATTTGACATATTATTGAGTGAAAAAGTGTGTTCTATTCAGGTTTTTATTGGACACGTGCGAAGTATTGATTCGCAAAAGAATGCACTTACACCGTAATGTAACGTTCAATATTCCCTGTATTTGTGAAATATGAGTATTCAATACTCGTATTTCTTAATAACAATACGGAATACTAATGTGTAATTTTATACAAAAGTACTTTCCCTGATTATGAGAAACAGCAAATTTTCTATGTGTATTTAAATTATTAATGCTGTAACTTTACTACTTATCTTGCTAGAGGGCTAGATTGAACGGTTGTTTATTGTATATTTTTATTTACTTAAATCATCAAGAACAATGTCTCTAACTGAGACAAATTCGATGGGTTAAAAATAAAATATAATAAATATGCTCACGCCATCCCAGAAGGGTCCCGAAGGGGTAAGCAGAGGTGTTGTAACAACACCCACATTTCACCGAATATGATCAAGTGCCAACGTGACAGAGGGTGAGTCCATCGCCGTTTCAGGCACTATACATACGTCTTTGAATTACTTCTCAGACAAATGCAGGTTTCCTCACGATGTTTTCCTTCGCCGTAAAGCACGTGGTGTGAAATCACTGTACATAAGTTTTTTTAGAAGAACTCATTGGTACTCATTCGTACAGGTGTTAAGTATTATTATTTCACTCGCAGATGTACAAGAGCAAAGACTGCTCTATATACTATAATTGTATGCATGGCACACGTGCTAATTTATTAAGACCAAGGCGCTCCCTAAGCCTCAAGAAACAAGGAAAGGAAAAGTTCGACGTATGTGTATGAGGTGTGACCACAAGTAGCTCAGTGGGCAGAGCAACTGCGTGATTTGCAGGGGTCAGTATTGACACTGGTCCATAGATAAGATCTGTAGAAAAATGTCGTGAGAATAAGGTGGATACTGCAAGCGGCCAAGGGTGCTTAGTTCGAGCCATGCCTTGCCAATATAAGTACATAGAGTCCAATAAATATGAACATAAAAGTAATTTATTGATTTTAATTTTCACATGATGGTGTGACCGCCACCCGAACAGATATTAATAGTGTGCTCACGTTCTGCTGAGCGGGCCATTGTGAATTATACGCTGTTTTGTAACACTAATTATGCGTTAAATAAACGTTTAAGATATTTATCGAGTTGTTAGAACTACTGTAGTATAATATACGAGCCGTGACCACATACTGTCATGGAATTTGCCAAGCATTGGTTTCGAAGTATTTACCTGAACAACTTTAGACTACCCTATATGCGTGGTTCTCTGTGGGAAAGTCAAAATTTGTTGCCTCCTTTAACTAATTCTCAGGCTCTTTCTTTATGCAAAAAAAATTCGGTAAAGCGCATATATTAACAACTTAACAAGAGGCTCAACTGCGGTCGTTTTATCAGCGCCTATTAAACACTGCTAAGCTTTGACATTCCGCCAAAATTCTACTGATAGTTTTCGACTGTCACATAAATATCTCTTCCATAAATAATATTCATAACGAAATACATTTGTAATTTTGTCGATATAAGTGGCGCAACATTACTCGCTTTCTGAGCCGGCAATCTAAGATTTTCTCCGCATTTTCAAAATATGTTACAACCTTGTGCAGATAGTCGCAAAAACAATATTAATTACATGAAACCTGTTTGGAAACGGTGAAGCGAACAAGATTAATGGCCAGTGGACAAGTGACTTAACCTTCTTGTCGAGAAGAAATTTGTCTTCGCGAAGCTTCATTTAAAAAGCAATATTTGTTTATAATAAAAAAATATTGCAAAAGGAGTATGAATTAAAATTAGGTTATTCTTTCATGAGAAATTTACTAAATTATAATATAATAGAGTAAAGAACAGAAGATCCCAAACTTTTGATAATTTTTTTGACAGAACATTTCTCCCATTTATGTTAATCTGATTATTGTCCACGGGAACAACGAAATGGGTACATGGCACTCACACCGACTAAACTCCACGGTGTTCCTTCTTTAGGCCTACCATCTCGGTTAAGCAGAGCCTACTAAAAACTTCTGAGACATTTGATTTTACAGTACAAAAATGATACTTCAAATCTCAGTCGATGACGGTTGGGCCCCCAGAGTGTCTAGTGCGAGTTTTCTTAAAATGCCGTCGCAAGTCATCGCTTTGACATAAACGCTGATTTGTATAGGATCAAAACAGCTCCATCTGTTGGCCTTTAGATGGCACTATTTTGATACAAATACAAATCTGCGTTTCGTCAATGCGGTGACTTCTGACGGCGGCTATGAAAAACTCGCACTAGGCCCTCTGGTCGCCGAGTAATTGCACGTGTTATGTCTTCACATGCTAAACTTCACGAATACAATAGAAATAGAAATACGAGCGTTAAACAAATCTGAAACGTTTACTGTAACCTTTAATCTTCTTAAAAACAACTACAAACATAGGACACTCAAATTATGAGGGACGTCCCTTACGGGTGTAATTCTGAGTAGCGATAATATCGTAACGAAACGAGAATAAATAACAATTAGCTTAGTACGTTGGTCACTCAAGTATGCATGCCATCGATAATACGTACGCTTGGCGATGTTGGGTGGTCCTCCAATCAGGGGATAAAATCCTTCTTATTTGATTTTTTGTTCGTATATTTTTATTTCATTGCGACATATGTGAGCCGAGGTGGCTGTGGGTTTGAGTGGTCGCCTGCAACGTAAACGAGGCAAGTTCGAATAACAGCAGGGCACCAATGTGTTTTTTTTTAAAGTAATGTGTAGTGATTTCACACCACGCGCTTTACGGTGAAGGAAAACATCGTGAAGAAACGTGCATTTGTTTAAGAAGTAATTTAAAAGACGTAATTCACCATCTGTCACGTTGACACTTAATCATCTTCGGTGAAAAGTGGGTGTTGTGATTACAACACCTCGGCCTATCCGTTTTGAGAATACAGGCGAACATAAGTATATACTTTGCATATACACTTTTTGCAATTACAAACAGATACTTCAATTTTATGTATCTGTATAGACTGTAGACACATGATAGATTCCAGGCTGCGAAGAGCAATGATACAATCATGAATGTTATCATCACGTCCATGTTTATGTGCGAACCTATTTAGGAACCGCAGAAATGCCTGACCACTAAGTAGCTATTGCAATCGTCCGAGTTTATTTACGACAGTAAAATTAACAGTCGCGACCTAGATGCGAGTGTCAAACTATAAATTGAGCATTAGCACCATTGTGTTTTAGTATCAACCTGATGAGACTAGTTAACTAATATGACTCGGCTGTCGTCTAGTTTTATTAGGCCCTATTTTTTTTTTACGATATGGTCTCTCGCAGTTGGTAGGGGGGAGTTACTTCCACTGCTTAACCGGACTAAAGGGCGAGACCCAAGTGCCTCCAGCCGAGCTTAAACTTAAAAACTAAGCAACACAGCTAAGGGTAACCCGTGCGGGGCTCGGACCTCGGCTTAGGGCGTTGCTGGGGGATGAGCTAGGGAGCTGAATCTGAGTGATATTATTTAGAGGCCCTAAAACCAAAAGGGTAGGGGTATATAAAGGTATTCATATTTTTGTCTTAAACGTGTCTTATTACTGTTAGTACCTAACCGAGCTGTGCTGTTTCTATTTCACTTAAAAGAAAAAACTTGACATATAGCACGTGGCATACGGTGATCTCTGCCTACCCATGGAAGGCAGACGTGAACATATCGCACCCTCAGAACGATAGGGCTCAATTCAGGAATCAAATGTTTTTGGAAATCGCAATCATAGATCGGGCGGCGAGTAATTATTTTACTAGTTTTGAGTACAATTTCTTTACTTATATTTTTATAATTAAGTCTAGGTTGTGTTATGTCCATAAATGAAAAAAAAAAATCTGATTTTTAAAAACTTGGGGTAGAACATACATTTTTGGGGCCTGTTTATGATGATCTTAATTAGTTTTCGTAATATTTGGAGTTGAGCCCCTATCGTTCTGAGGGTGCGATATGTATGTTGAAAAAAAAGGAAAAATCGAACCGGTTTTTTTTTTTTTTGGTTTCGAACCGGGGTTATTCTAGTTTAGTTATCGCCCCGTACGGTGGAAGTCTCATGTCTGAGCTATCATAACTTGACAGTTGTCGGCGAAATTTACTTTCGTATTGTAATGATATTTTAAAAGTTTTTCAGTGCCTGAAAACATGTACTAAACGATGTTTTCTTTTTTTGTCCCCGGAACACAAAATTTCATGAAAATCATTGGAGCCGTTTCCAAGTTTCAGATTCTATGAAGAATTGCTCGTTTAAAGGTTTGAGATGCTCTTATCGCTATGGGTGGTGTGTGTGACATATACACATCATATACAGCTGCCACCGAGGAGCTCGTGGCACAGTTGCTACTACGCATATCGCCCTATGATATGGATATCGCCCTAGCAAGTAATTGGATGGGTGACCGCCCGAGTTCCCTCCGTGCCTCGAAGAGCACGTTAAGCCGTCGGTCCCGGTTGCCAATTTATCATCTTTGGCAATCTTTACAGGTTTAACCAGATCACAGATTTCCTCATAAAAGGGGTTGCGAAAATCGGATGGCAGTCGCTTCGAATAAAAATCAGGTGATCAGCCACATCGGGTTGAATCAAGTGCCGACCCCAACAATGTATGGGATAAGGCCAGAGAGATGATGATACATCTGCCTCTTAATCATTATTAATCTACGATGGCAATAAGCAATCATTGTAGGACCCCAGATTAATTTTTCAGTGATCTTCTAGTACTAATAAAAATCAAAGTGACCCATTTTAATTTTGCAAAGGACAGACTCAATATTACATACATACAAACATATAAATGCTCACGCCATCCCAGAAGGGTCTCCGAAGGGGTAAGCAAAGGTGTTATAACAACTCTATAGTCTCACTCTACATACGTCTTTGAATCACTTCTCAGACATATACATTCCTCACGATGTTCTGATTCATCGTAAAGCACGTGGGGTGAAATTACTGCCCATAAGTTTTTAAAGAAACTGTTTGGTAGAGACCGCTGGGATTTGTACTTGCATAGCAGGTAACTGAGCAAATCCCACAGCCACCACGGTTTTATACACACACACTGCATATTTATCGCACCTCTCCAATTGGTAGGTACTGTGGTGGCGTAGCTCCCGATGATGATCCAATTTATTAAAAATAAACTATTTATTGAACGTTAATTCAATCTTGTTTTTTTATTTTATTTTTATTCATTCTCTATTTTTTTACACCGAATCACAAACATGACATCATCATCCTCCTGCCCTTTCCCATGTTATTTTTGATCGGCGCAATGTGTTCTTCTCTTCCATGTCTCTCTATTAGCCAGCCGTCATATCTGTATTCACTCCTGTCACAAATATGACATCGATTCGAATTCCTTTTTTTCTGCATTTTTTCCTTTATTTTAAACTATCAATTATGAAGGTCGGATTGTAACTCCTTACAGTACGTAGACATGTAACTTAGATATATTACAACTTAAAGTAACGTTCCAACTCAAAATATACAAAACCCTTCACCTGGCAGGTGTGGCACGTCAGTTGGACGATTGTACCGACTGTGTGTGTTCAGGATAATGGTGAAGTGAAGCCTGCGTGACGTCACCTCTTGTGGGTCATGGCCCTTCGTAGGTAGCCGCTCATATTCTATAATATCGTAAAGTAACATTGTATAAATATGTCTTTACATTCGTCAATGTCTCGAGTCAGGCAGCATTGTAATTTTTAGTATAATTTTATGGCCATCATTAAAAATAATTAATTAACCATCAAGTATCGCAGCCAATTCATAAAATATTTACGTGTTTTATACTTAAGTAGGAAATAATATTCATGTGAGACTCATTCCTGTACGCGATTTTGCCCCCGACTGGAAGATAAGTTTCTGTGATATAGGTCCTTATTAGTACCCCATTACCGTCTTTGGGGTCATTCCGGACTGTGTCTATCACTATACCAGATATCAATAATATAGCTCCAGTGGTTTAGCCGTGGAAAGGTAACAGACAGACTGACAGAGATATTTCCCATAATATTAGTAAGTACATACTATGCTTCAGATCCATGTAATAGGGGACGAGCTTATTTCCACCAATCCAGACTCCGGACTCCTGCTGGAAAAACCCAATTACACTTTTCCCCACCTAGGAATCGAACCCAAAACTTCAGAACAACAGTAGCACTCGCGACCACTTATCTAATGAGGTAGTCAGTATAATATCAGTATAGATTTGGAAGTAATAAATAAAGGCCCCGCAGGCAAGACTGGGGCCCTACCACGTCTACTACCTCTTATTGCAATGATAGTTTTTATCTTATTATGCGAAAGATATATATGACTTGTATAAATCTGTCACTGTCATACAGTGGAACTATGGCAATTAGAGCCTATGGTAAGCTTATGCACTATAATACGTAAGGTCTGCTCTGACTAATCCTTACTTCATAATTTGTCATCACTTACTTAAAACCAGTTGGGCCCCGCGGTTTCAGCCGCGTAGACTTAACTTCATGGAGGGTTTTATTTCGCGGTACCCTATTTTTAATCGACTTCAAAAAAAGAGGTTATCAATCCGACTGCGAGTTTTTTTTTTAATTAAAGTTCAGCTCAATTATTGTAACTTCAACTATCTGCCAGTAAAAGTCTCGCTGAAATGAGTCTAGCCGTTTACTAGTACCGTGTCTAGTAGGAACGTAGGTACCTTATATCTATATCATATAAATTACTAATTTGAAATTACAAACAGACACTTCAATCTTATTTATCTACATAGATAGCCCTGTAGGCCTGCACTATATATAAGGCCTGCTCTGACAAATCTTAACTCCATAATATATTAAGCGCTTAAAAATTTCGTCATTATGGTATAGCGCTGTCACCTGTCAATCTATCATCACTCCCGACTCTCGACTAATTAGTAAACACTGTCGACATGTTGACATTACCGATACGTGACAGATGACAGATGACAGACGATCGGCACAGCGGTGACAAAACGCTATTGTTATTAAGATGAGTGAGAATAGTCGCCTATATAGTACACGTCGATATTAATGTCGATTGCGTTGCGAAATGATTGCGTTTCTCGATCGGTATTTGTGGCGTATTTATCTTACACTAGCTGTATCCCGCGGTTTCACCTGCGTAGATTTAATTTCATGGGCTTTACTCTTTTTCTTAAATAAATGTGAAAGTCCCGTAAAATTGGTCCAGCCGCTTAAAAAATAAGAACAAACAGACAGGCAGAGAATAAAATTAATCTTCCGAGAAGAAGCGGAAAGGAACTCGGTTTTTGAATTAGAATTTTGGCTGTAGGTATTCATATTGGGTGATTTACGTTGTGTCCCGATAAGTGAGTCCCATTTACACTGTGGCCTTAATTTATCGAATGCTAAATAAAAAAATACATAGTAGGATATGTTAATTAACAAAAATAAACGTAATATATTATTCTATTTCAAGTTTTTCGTGGAATGAGAAGAGACATGTAATTCTTTCGACAGTCAATCTATACTAATAATTATAAAGAAGAAAGATTTGTATGTAAGTGTTTTTATTACTCCAATTCTGCTGGACCTATTAGAAAAAATCTAACAGCAATGGATAGCTACATTATCAGTGAATAATATAGGCTACATTTTATCCCCGTATTTTTACGGGAACGGGAACAATGCAGGTAAAACCGCGTGACGTCCGCTAGTATATAGTAAAGGGGCACTAAACTATTTACGAAAAATATACTTTTAATTGATAACCTTGAATATTCTTTATATGTAATATAACATGAGAACTTGACATAGTATATACATATTCATGAGTATAAAATTGGCCATGTTACATAAATTGTATGATGTCATCGCAATAATATTAAACGTGCATTGCCTTGGCCTTTATTCCAAACATCGGTATCGGGTAGGCAGCCAATGCAGCTAGTTACCAGAGCTACTGGGTGACAGCTAGTAAAACTAGATGTGTTTTATAATAATACTAGCGATCTAATTTCGCTTCGTTTTGTAACGTTGACTTTTCTATAATCGTCTGTTTATAATTCCAAAAAAAGCTTTTCACTAAATACATGTCAAAGTATATAAGGCACTGAAATATTTCTCTGTCCGTCTGTTTGTTCCAGCTAATCTTCGAAACAGTTGGACCGATTTTAACGTGATCTTCACTGGTAGATAGCTAATGTTACAAGGAGAAACTTGGGCAACTTTTTTTTTAACCATTAGGGTTCGGCGGGCAGATCTTTAAATTAACTCTATAAGTAGTTCTCGTAACTCGCTACTTGGTTATAAAATACATACATACACATACATACATATGCTCACGCCTGTATTCCCCGAAGGGGTAGGCAGACGTGTTGTTATCACAACACCCGCTTTTCACCGAATTTGATTAAGTGCCAACGTGACAGATGGTGAGTCTATCGCCGTCTCAGCTACTATACACACGTCTTTGAATTACTTCTCAGAAATATGCAGGTTTCCTCACGATGTTTTCCTTCACCGTAAAGCACGTGGTGTGAAATCACTGTACATAAGTTTTTTTAGAAAAACTCATTGGTACAGGCCCCGCTGGGATTCGAACTTGCGTCGCTTACGTAGCAGGCGACTGCTCAAACCCCGAGGGCACCACGGCTCTTAGTTATAAAATGTAAAAAGTATTGCGTTCTCTACTATAAATCTATCTGATTTGATCTCCTACTTGTCAGTAAAAACCGCATCAATATCCGTAACGTAGTAGAGAGAAATCAGAGTAGTAGAGGAACGATAATGTAAAAAAAAAAAACCGGGGAGTTTGTTTCGCCGTTTCTTCTCCTGACAGGCTTACTTTTGGAAACGGTAGTAAATTAACTTAAGTTAACGTAAGAAAAATGACGTTCAATAAGTGTTCCAAGTGTCCCTTATATTGAATAAAACTTTTTGATTTGATTGATTTTATTTGATTTGATAAGGTCAAAAATAATTTTATATGGAACTGGAGACTAAATTTCATACCATTGAAGAAAATATTTATCAACGAACTTACTCGTACATATTATATTATCACAGGTCATTGCAGACAATGACCTGTGATAATATAATATGTACCCCTTTTTAATATGTATCCCTTTAATTAAATATTAGGCATTAGGCAATTAAATATTAGGCATATCTATCACAAGAGATATGCCTAATATTTAATTAAAGGGATTATTATCCACTAAAAGGCCACGCAGGTCATTGATATATGTCGTATAGCTGTGCCCTGCGGTTTCACGCGCGTTTTTTTAAATATTATAACCTAGCTTAAGTTACTGTTAAGTGAAATAATTTTGAAAATTCTGCAATACAAATATTTAAAAGAGGAAAAAACAGGGGCCGAACCATGAGCTCTTATTGCAATGTTATCACAGTTGTGTGATAGTGACAGATGTATACACGTCAATTACATCTGTCTCATAATAAGAGTAAAAGTCTAATTACTTTATCATTCACACCTCCAAGTATAGCGGTATTGCTTTAGATTGGAATATCAAAGGTCGTAAGGTGAACATTGTATTTTGTTTTCATATCTATATCGCTTCTAAGCTATGAATTTATTTTTCTATATTTTTTTCTAAACACATACCTATAAAAGCAGTTTGTAATTCTGGTATACTTTAACTTTACCTGAAACAAAAAAATATATCATTAAAAAATTTTATCTAATATATAAAATTCTCGTGTCACAGTTTTCGTTGCCTCCTAAACGGCTTGACCGATTTTGATGAATTTTTTTGTGCTTATCCGGTATCTATGAGAAGCGGCCAACATCTATTTTTCATCCCCCTAAATGTTAGGGGTAGTCCACCCCAAAAAAATATATGGCAATACAACGTTTGCCGGGCACAGCTAGTATTTTTATAATCGTCTCTCAATTTACAACTCGTGGTAAACCTACAATTGAGTCATCAATTTAAAATCTGTAAACTTGACAAATCGTTAAACAATTGCTAATGGTAGGACTCGAGAAAATTCGCACAAACAAATCAATTAAAGCGTCCAACCTGGAACTCTTTTGCTAACGACATAGAGGCTATTTTGTAGTGCCCATGGATTTCGTCATAGTAAAAATAATGAAGCCTTCGCGTTTCCTTGGGAGGTGTCAAAATGTTTTTATTTGCTCTATGGGTGTTTTGAGGATGCCATCGGAAAGCGTGGGAGACCATTGTATTCCTAACACAGTAAGTACGTGGGACAGACTGCTTAGCAACACAGTACTTCATTTGTCATTTTTATCATAATACAATTAATTACCTGTAATCTACAACTTGACATTTACGTGTGGTCACCGGTAAATACACAGGTACAGTCGGAATCAGACGGTCGAATCTTATGTGAAAAAGAATCTCATGAGATCGTATTTCACCTTCGCAGAAATGTCTCCAAAGTGTGGTGTTCGGTTGAAATTTCACTGAGACCAAAATACACTAATCTTCTATTCTACATGACTGTACTTTATGATATTACATACATATGCTCACGCCTGTATTCCCCGAAGGGGTAGGCAGAGGTGCTGTTATCACAACACCCACTTTTCACCGACTTTGATTAAGTGCCAACGTGACAGATGGTGAGTCTATCGCCGTCTCAGGCAATATACATACTTCTTTGAATTACTTCTCAGAAATATGCAGGTTTCCTCACGATGTTTTCCATCACCGTAAAGCACGTGGTGTGAAATCACTGTACATAAGTTTTTTTTTAGAAAAACTCATTAGTACAGGCCCCGCTGGGATTGGAACTTGCGTCGCTTGCGTAGCAGGCGACTGCTCTAAGCCCGAGATCACCACTTTATGATATTAATAATAATAAAATTAGGTTGGTTCCAATCGATGAAAATAAAAATACTACTTTCTTGTTCCATACCATGGAATCGACGAAGCCTCTATGTGGTCATGTTTCGAACCATGGTTTAAATTCAAATTATGTTCAATGTATACTCGATCGTAGATAGATCTAATACGAGACAAACATATCAAATATAATACTATGTTGTATAACGTTAAGTTTTTTCTGTTAACTGTACATTGAAGCTTACGTACCTAAGAGGTTCCAGTTGACCGATTCAAAAATGCTATCAGTGCAGTATACAGCAATGCCTGTATCCTCATAACTGGTGCAATATGATAAGTACGCCTCTGCCTACCGCTTTGGGGAATACAGCAGTGAGCATGTATGTGATATTTTAGTGTGAGTGCATTGATGCCTGCCATTGTCCGTGCCAGTAACGCCACAGTACAATAATGAGCAGTAGCCATACACCGTGGCAAAGTGTAACGTGCAGTACTGTTGACACAGATGCACTCGGCGCATTGTCATGGAGATCAAGTTAAATAAAATTGTCACGGTTTACTCGCCTCGCCACAAAGGCGACAGTTTCAATATTCATCACCATTTTCTTTTATGAACCGTTTACAATTTGGAATTCGGGTATATTTAGGCGGCTTTACGCTCGCTTTCGAGTGTAGACAAATATTTTTTTACATGGTTTTTCTTGTCCATACAAACGTAAAAGTGGCTCCGTCTGTTGAGAGTTTTCACGTTTAACCGATAGAGCGATTTCGCTGAAATATTAAGAAGGGGTAAGTTCACCTAAATTATTAAGTATATTCAATGACAATACTTAAATATAAAAAATATATTTTGTGTATAATCAAGTAAAAAAAATATAATTAATTCGAAATATCTTCATTATTAGTTAGTCTTCCACCATCAAAGCGTAGAATGACATTGTCATTATACAGGTGGTATTATCGTCAATCTTAAAGCAACTGTCTTTCTGAGAAGATTTAGTTCTTGGTATATCATCAATACTAAATTAAGATCAACAATCCAGTAAAGAAGCCTTTAAAATGTAATGGTAACAATCAATCTATACATTATCTTCCCTATAATTTACAGTATGTCCTAAACAGACCATTGTACACATGGCCTACACCACTGGAGAAATGACAGCTACAATAGAAGACCCGATCGCTTTTGAACGCAACCTATATAAAGTGTAAACGCTGCGAACGGTATCGTAAATCTGTCCTCAGAGACTATACAGGCTGCAATGGGTTCAATAAAATAAGTACAATAAATATTAGAGGACAGGCCGGATGGTTGGATGGTGACCGGATTTTATTTGTTTGCTAAAGTGAAATATAGGCAAAACTACTATCTATAGGTAATGTTATAAAAGGGTAGTTGTTTGTAAGTTACAAAAAATTACACAGAACAAGGTCTACACATATTTACATATAGTATTAAACAGACGGGAGTAGCCGCCGGCAGAAGTTGTCTCGAATAAAATTGATGGTAAGAGTTGTGAGCATTTAATTAAACTAAATCTCAAATTTCAATATTTTTAAATTCGAGAACTAGGACAGATTTTTTTATAAAGCTCTGCTGTAGGCCTAGACAAAGTAACATTCTCTCGTGCTTGCGCTAATAGGAGCGATACAAAATGTATGGAAATTAAATAAATCAGGCACGTGACATATGTCATAACCATGATTCTATAAAAGATGCGCGAGGATAATGTAACAGTACCCTAATTTTAACCCCATTGATAACGCAACCGCTTTCGTCGCTTGCGCATTTAATTCTCATTAAAGAATTTAATTTTTCTAGTGGTCATACAAAGCCTTGAATGCCTACGTGACATGTAAAACGCCGCCATTTAGTTACTTCAACAATGTCCTTTGGTAACCTCTACACGATCACTGCTGAGCTAATTCAGACCACCTGTTTGGTGATTCACCGACGGCGGACTAACTTTTGAAATACATTTTGAATACTTACCTCATTCAGTCAAGCTTTGGTATACATGCATTTTTGTCCTTTTATTTCCCAGGGAGACGTGGTGGCCATGGGGTTTGCTTCTTCGCCTGCTACGCAAGCGACGCAAGTTCGAATCCCAGAGGGGCCTCTCCAATGTATTTTTCTAAAAACTTATGTGCAGTGATTTCACACCACGAGCTTCAGTAATTCAAAGTCGTATGTAAAATGCCTGAGACGGAGATAAACTCACTATCTGTCACGTTGGCACTTAATCATGTTCGATGAAAGGTGGGTGATGTTATTACAACAGGGGTAGGCATACCCCTTCGTGGAATTCAGGTGACGCGATCTTAAAGTAAACTACAGTATATAGTTCCTTTCTATCATGCATATTTTCCTACACCCGACTTTCAACGTGGGTTGGAGTAAATGAGGGTATATATAATGTTAGTAGCCGATTAGCCACTGCCTACGCGTGTGGATATCACTTTATGTAGGGCCCAGATGCGCCATATTTCAACCTAACGCTATACGGAAGGCTAATATCGGTGCTAATGTATTAATTAACAAGCATTCTGTTAAACAGCTTCCGCTTTCTATAGAAATATAAATAATAAATTAGTAAAAAAATACAAGTAAAAAGAGCCGTGGTGGCTTTGGGATTTGAGCAGTTGCCTGCTACGCAAGCGCGCAAGTTGGACTCCCAGGGGGTCTGTATCAATGAGATTTTCTAAAAATTAATGTGCAGTGATTTTACACCACGTGCTTTACAGTGAAGGTTTTCCTTGAGGATCGTGAGGATATTTATATATTTCTGTGAATTATTCAAAGACGTGCTAATAATAATATCATAAAATTAAAATAAGTAAGTATTTTTTTAACAACGTTGATTAATTTAATCTCGTGTTCGTGAATATTTACACTTAAGAATATTTTTCGGTATTCATTAATTCCTAAAAAATATGTCAGTTTACAACAAATTCCAAGCAGTATGGATTTTCTCATTAATATGAGTCCCGCTATTTGTAGATAAATGTGTTACTAGACCGCCTTTGATCTTTGATCGTACGAGCTATTCTCGACGTATAGGTATGCAAGCATACTGAACCAAAATGTTTCTCTGCGTTTTTTAAAGCTTTAAGCCTTTTTATTCACTATCGCTTCTCTGAAAATGAGGTCCTGGATTTGATCCCCGGGTAGGGCAAATAGTTATACATTCGCTCAGTCCATCATCACCCTGGCCTTATCCCATACATTGTTGGGGTCGGCACTTGATTCAACCCGATATGGCTGATCACTTGCTTTTTATACGAAGCGACTGCCATCTGACCTTCGCAACCCCTTTAACGAGGAAACTCTGTGATCTGGGTTAAACCAGTTGTCAGAGTATTTTAGGCCCCCGACTGACCTGTAACGGTTGCCAAAGATGATAAATTGGCAACCGGGACCGACGGCTAAACGTGCTCTCCGAGGCACGGAGGGAATTCGGGCGGTCACCCATCCAATTACTGGCTAGGGTTAGGGTTGCTAACTTCGCTGATCGAATGATATGCGCAACAGCAACTGTGACACGAGCTCCTTTAAAGTATACATTCGCTCAGTCCAGCCGGAGATAAGTCGGATCAAACAGACAGACAGAGAGAGGGACAAACGGCCAGTTTTTTTTATTTGAGTACCGTATATACTCTAGCGGACGTCACGCGGTTACGCCCGCGTAGTTTTCGATCCCGTAGGATTACCGGGATAAAATGTAGCATATATTAATCAGTGATAATCTAACAACCAAAACGTGAAAGAATTTTTTAAATCAGTCCAGTTCTTTTTGAGCAAATTCGTTACAAACATACATACAAATCTCTTTATAAAATTAGTACAGATATGCATTTTGTGAATAGCAGATTCGTTTAAACCTAAATTATGGTACAAATAAAAAAAAAAGTCGCATGCGTTTTGGGTTGAGTGTTCGAAAACGTGCAGGAGTCAGGGCCATATTTATGCATCGCGGCAACTGTTTCCTTTCAACAGATGCCTGAGACCCGATTACTTATCTGAGGGCACAAGCGACAACCTGGCATTTATACTCTACCGTTACATCACTTCTGCAATGGACTGAGAGAGTTGCTCCTTTCTGGTGTTAGTCTCAAAATAGCTTCGGCAGATTTTTTTAAATAATTTTTAACAGACTATAATTTTGTAATTATAATCTAATCTAATCTATATAGATAAATAAAACTGAAGTGTCTGTTTGTAATTCCAAAATAACAGCTTTTCACTAAATGCATACGAAAGTATACGTTGTACTGACATCATCATCATCATCACCCTGGCCTCATCCCATACATTGTTGGCGTCGGCACTTAATTCCACCCGATGTGGCTGATCACCTGATTTTTATACGACCTGTACGAAGGGGCTGCGACCCTTTAACGAGGAGAATCTATGATCTGGGTTAAGCCAGCTGTCAGACTATTTGAGGCCACCGACCGACCTGTAACGATTGCCAAAGATAATAAATTGGCAATCGGGACCGACGGCTTAACATGCTCTCCGAGGCACGGAGGGAACTCGGGCGGTCACCCATCAAATTACTGCCTCGGGCTAGGGTTGCTTAACTCCGCTGATTGTATGATATACGCAATAGCAACTGTGCCACGAGCTCCTAAGCGGTACTGACATCAAAAACCAATTTTATACATTTTTCTCTGTCTACCTATTTGTTCCTGCTAATCTATATGCTTATTCTAGCTAATAAAGACATCTAAGAAATTAAATTGTCTTGGAGATCGCGGGAACTAATGCATGAAAGTTTAGTTTTCAAAAGCTGTGGATATCTAGGAATAAGCCGCAATCTCTGCAGATCGGTGAGAGTAATGAGTTCAGTTTTACGATTTAAAGCAGTTGATAATTAGATGTTAAACCAAATACCGATGAGATTGGTGTCATGGGATCACATTAGAATTACATTTAACGACGGAAATGCACGCGGAACGCTGACCTAATACAAACAAGGAACATTGAAAATGTAAGTAATATGACGCTCAGTTAGAATTAAAAAGAAAGTATTCACTTTTATTTCGTTGGTATTAATATAACAGAGTAACCTAACCTTAGCCAGTAATTGGATGGGTGACCGCATCAGCTTCGTCCGTGCCTCTGAGAGCACGTTAAGCCGTCAGTCCCGTTTGCCAATTTATCATCTTTGGCAAACGTTACAGGTCAGTCGGAAGCCTAAAATAGTCTGACAACTGGTTTAACCCAGATCACAGATGTTCCTCGTTAAAGGGGTTGCAAAGGTCAGATGGCAGTCGTTTCGTATAAAAATCAAGTGATCAGCCACATCAGGTTGAATCCCCCCATCGACCCCAATGGTGTATGGGACAAGGCCAGGAAGACGATGGATTTATATAACAGAGTATGTTAAAAAAAAATTCTAGCCTTTCTAGGGGTTGAAATTGAGGGTTCAAGTTGTCATCTTAAATGTATTTATTTATTTGTATAGTATATTTATGTGACCAATGACAAACTGCGTACGTAACATTTATTATATCCAAATATACATTATCTATATGTATACAACTATACACATAAATAAAATAGAAGTGTCTGTTTGTAATACCAAAATAGCAGCTTCATAATATGCATCGCACCAAAGTGACCACTTTGTAATATCGATGATGAATCATATTCAGATCACATTATGATTCTCCCAAAGTGGCCTTTTTAGACCTACTGCTGTAAGAAAAACTCTAATGATCTAAACAATTAAACTAAAATTTCCTAAACAAGCCAATCCACAACCCAAATAGGCAACATTGGAACCGTTAAGTACTCACGAACAAAGAGTTTTCTACACATCAATCATACCTGCAAAGAATAAAATGGGAACCAATTAAAAGCCCCAAGTGGCGTACAACTGTAGTCTTACCCTTTTGATCTTTTATTGCTGGAGGAAACAATGGACGTGACCACGTGACTGGCGGGGCTTTGTGGGCTTACGTCAACACTATTTCGGGTAACTCAGGCTGCTAAATGTTGATAAAGTTGGTTTTATGGTTCCGTACCCAGAGGGAAATATGGCACCCTATTATTAGTGATATACACCTCGCTATCCGTTTGTCACCAGCGGTTTCACAAGCATAGAATTTCATAGGTGGACCGCGGAATCCAAATTATGATTTTTTTTAAAGTAGCTATCTGCCAGTGTAAATCGCGTTAAAATCGGCCCAGTCGTTTTCGAGATTAGCCGAAACAAACAGACAGATATACAGACGAACAGAAAGACAGAGAAAAAAATTGTATTTTATGTATTTCTACCTCGTATAATACTTTCATATTAGGCATTTACTGAAAAGCTGTTATTTTGGAATTGCAAACAGACATTTCAATTATATTTATATGTATAGATATTTAGATGATACGGAACACTTTGTGTACGAGAGGGGAACCTTTCGTGCCCGCTACGTAGGGGCAAGAGAAGATTTGATTATGGCGAGAAGATTTGCATAATTTCAGTACAGTCAGCCAGCAATCACGTTAATTTATGTCATTAAATTATTAGGCGTTAAACGATGATTTAACCTAAGATAAGGTCGAATTATAAAAGAATAAACTAATAAGATACCTTATCGGTTTCTGAACACAGGTCGATATAAACGAATTGATTTCGAATAAACATTACGACTCTGCTATTACGCTTGTCAAAATCCTTTAACAGATCTAAATTGTCAATAAGGTCGAAAGTTAAATGCATTGGATCTTAAATACGGTAATATAACCATTGGGTGCTTAAATTTTACACTCTTCAAACAGATTTTTATTATCATTGCTTGTCTCACAGATGCGTTACATAGTCTTCAGGGTCGAATTTGGTATGGAACTGGTTTTATTGGGTTGCCATGTTGGTGACATTGTAATTTTATTGCCAGGTGCATGCATAGGTTACGATGATACAATCGGGGTTAAATGGTGATATCTGCCTAATAGAGAGGAAAATGATTATTTTTATGTTGGGTTTAACAGATTAAATGAAAATGATTCATTCAGTTTAGGCCCTGGTGGGGTACTTATGAATATCGAGGAATTCACCACCGGTTCGGAAACTAGCCTTCTGAGAAGAAGCGGCAAGAAACCATCTGGCATTAAAAAAGGTTTAGATTATTATTGTGTGCCTGAAAAAGGCTAAATCCAGTGAAATTACTTATTTATGTGCATCCTTATTACCTGTGATTTTACAATAAATACAGATTCAGATAATCTGTATCTAAAATGGCGGATTGATGTTCTTGATTCGAAAATTATAAGAAAAGTATGTACGCAAAATAAATAAGGAATCGAAGTTCCCACCGTCTTTGAAGTTTTATAATATTACTAGTGGGAGACACGCGGTTTCACCCGCGTAGTTCCCGTGGGAGTACGGGGATAAAACATGCCTGTATTAATTAGTGATAATGAAGCATTCAAATGATGAAAGAATTTTTAAAATCGGGCCAGTACTTTTTGAGCCAATTCGTTATAAACTTACTTACATACAAATCTTTCCTCTTTATATTATTAGTATAGATAACGAATTATAATGGGTTTATATTGTACTAGCAACTGCTCGCGACTTTACTCGCGTGGCTAACACTTACGCTAACTTTGATTTTCGTTTCTTCGCGGCGACTTCGTTCACATGGCGTGATGATAATGTAGTCATTATCGGCTTCCTCGATGAATCTGACACTGAAATTATTTTTTCGAATCGGCACTTTTCCTGAATTTAGCGCATTCTCGCAAATATACAGGTACTGTCACGAGATATGAGCGCTGACCTTATTACATAACGTAGAAATTATACGAGGCTTTTTCTGTCCGTATGTAAGGCTCGAATAAAATTCATGCGAAGTTACCTCCACTATTTTCACTGAGCGCTCGTAGCTCGTGGTGGCATTTGTACCAGCAAAAGTTTCACATGATGACTCTCACTCCGGCCCTGGCAAGAACCAGTGTTTAATAAAATGCGGCGCACGACGCGTGCAATTGATTTATTATTGGTTTTATAGGACAGAGGAATGAGGTGTGCCCTTTGTAATATCTGACCTCCAGATACTGCAATTAAATTGAGATTTATTCCTCGAGAAATGTCGAAAACAAAAGAATAGTATTGGGAAATTGTAGGCTATTATTTTCAGTGGCCTTGGGGTTTGGGCAGTCGCCTGCTACGCAAGCCAAGCAAGTTCGAATCCCCGTGGGGCCTGTACTAAAGATTTTTCTAAAAACTTATGTGCAATAATTTCACATCACGTGCTTTACGGTGAAGGAAAATATCGCGAGGAAACCTGCATATCTGAGAAGTAATTCAAAGACGTATGTATAGTGCCTGAGACGGCGATGGACTCACCCTCTGTCACGTTGGCACTTAATCATATTCGGTGAAAAGTGGGTGTTGTGATAACAACACCTCTGTCTACCCCTTCGGGGAATACAGGCGTGAGCATGTGTGTGTGTGTGTAAAATATTAGGGTTCCGAAGGTAACCTACTAAATTCTCTCTCTCTCTCTCTCTCTACGCGGGTAACACCGCGGGGTACAGCTCGTATTTTATTGACCTTGATTTTTGCAATGATATAGAGATGGCCGAAGAAGTTGGCTTTTTCCCGAAGTACTTAATACAGAGTCAACAATAAGAACAAATAAGGGAGGAACGACATGTTTAGCCACAATTTAAATATGTTGTCATTGTCATACTGCAAGTAAAACTTATGAAGTTAACTATGTGCGATAGTAGGCATCTCGCTACTAAACCGGTGCAACTATAATAAAATAAAATAACACAACAAAACCACTTTTTTTCACAAACGTAACCCCAACTTGTAATTGGACACCCTCGTGACATCCTTAGAAATTATTCCATTTATCAGCAAACATATCTTTATAGTGACGTCGCCACCCGGCGCCCCTGCTGTTATAGGTGATGCCAGATGTGCTATTGAATGCATCCCTTTAGCAAAGTATTACAATTATGAGGAATCATCTGTGGTTGGAATTGAAACAAGCAACATCACAACCTCGTGCTTTATTATGTCTCATACGGACTAGATACAGTCTTGCACATCCTTTGATAACATATTTTCAATCAAATGACGATCTTATATAACACACTCATATTTTAAGTACCGGAAGATACAATTTTAAAAGAATACCATTGATTAATTTATATTACAATTATCTCTGACGTCCGGTAAGGTAAATACTCAATATTGTGAGGTTGGTATCGAAACAATAATATTAAAATAATTATGTGAGTTACAATACACAAATTGTTACTTACATTATTTTGACTATTAATACTTAACATTTAAACATAAACATCTGGTTGACCGAGATGTGCTCGGTTTCTTCTTCACACAAAAAAAAGGAAAAAAAATCCGGTGACCGTCAGTCTCGAACCGTGGTACTCTAGTTTGGTTATCGCCCCGTAAGCTGGAAGCCTCACTTTTGAGCTACCATAACTTGACAGAAGTCGGCGAAATTTGCTGTCGTATTGTAATGGTATTTTATGAGTTTTTAAGTGCCTGAAAACATGGTCTTAACGATGTTTTCCAAAAATGAAACCTAGCTAGACCTATTATTTGCCCTTGAAACCTCCTACACACAAAATTTCATGAAAATCATTGGAGCCGTTTCCTTGATTCAGATTCTATATACGTCACGCGGTTTCTCCCGCGTAGTTCCCGTTTCCGTGGGAGTACGGGGATAAAATAAAGCCTATGTTACTCGCTGATGATGTAGCTTTCCAACGATGAAATATTTTTTGAAATCATCACAGTATTTTTTGAGTTTATTCATTACAAACATACACACAAAAATCCTAATCTTTTCTCTTTATAATAGTAGTGTAGATATACAATAATTGCTCGTTTAAAGGTATGAGATAAACATATCGAATGCCATTGGTTAGTTAATTGGGCTTATTGGAGCCTCTAAAAATTCCAATATATCGGAATCAAATACTGCCCAGTCCCCATTAGTAGTAATCTACAGTGTCTAGTTACCGACACAATGCCACATCATCGGACAACAATGATGCCACTGTTAAACAGTTAAACACGGCAATAGCCCAAATGGCCGTAAATCAATTAGTTTGACAGCACATTAACTGTTGCATTGAGAAATATGATTTTGGACATTGTGTGTCGTTGTCTTGAAAGATTATAAAAAAATACTTTGTCTATGCTTTGATTACGAGAACAAGATATTCAAGTTTGTTTCGCAAATTGGAAAAATCTTTTCCTTTATAACAAAACATGCTAGACTAGACCAAACTCGGTCTAAAACTAATGTCCATCCATCCTTTTTTAAATACGTATCACAAAAAGAGATGGAAATAATTCTAAAACAATTTTTTTGGCGATGTTTTGTAATAAGGGGATTGTGATCACCGTAACGAATATCTTACTTTTTCTGAACAAAAAAAACTTAGAAGTCGGTTTTATGACTTACGCATTTTTATACAGTTTCTCTTAAATTGATTTTCTAAGTTTCTACAATCTGTTGTAATCAAAATTTTAAATCAACCGAAACCTTTGACATTATACAAGTAAATGAACTAATTGCAACATAATTGAAAGGAACGCTAGCAATCAGCTTTCATATACAAATTTCAATCCCTATTTAACCCCTTCAGGAGTATTATATCTGAAAACCCTATTCAAAGAAACCTTCCAAAGAACAAACCCACAAAATTTCATGACTCTAGGATCAGTGGCTTAGGCTGTGCGTTGATATATCAGAAAGCCAGAACTATGATTTTGATGTTATTGAAAATATATTTAATTTACATAATTCAATTTTATTTAAACTGAATAATCAAATATATACTTAATAAATGTCGATAAAATTACCACGAGTCCGGAAAGTAGTTTATAAATAATTTCCCGAAGAAAATAAAAATGGTAAAGTTTAGAGTAGGTATTCTAAATCGCAAGCCATGAATATATTTATATTTGTAGTCACATACAATCAATTTGTGCTATATTTTAATCTGTGTGATAATCACACGTGAATGATGATAAATGTGAATGAAATTGACACGAATGTCGTTTTTCTGCGTCGTCATCCGAATCATTTCAGTCGTTCCGTCATTCTGGTGTAATGTAATGTAATGAGATTAATATTGATGTTTCGGAAGATCGACAACCAGAAGTAATGCTTATTAGCAATGTGTGTGTTAGCAATGTATGCGCTCATAATTCCTATATGCACAACAATAAACGAACTTAACAGCTTAATACTAAGATTGTAAATTGCGTGGCAGTAAGATTTCCATAACTTTCAACCATTATTTAACTCCCTTGGGTTTGAATTTCATCAAAACCCTTTATTAGAGTATACATACTCGTCAAGAACCAAATCTATTTTAATGCAGTAGTATAGGCTGTGCGTTGATATTAGTCAGTCAGTAAGTCAGAGGCTTTGTATTTTATATATAAAATAACATTAAATATATAAACAAGCCGTGGTGTCCTTGAGGTTTGAGCAGTCGCCTGCTACGCAAGCGACGCAAGTTCGAATCCCAGCGGGGCCTGTACCAATGAGTTTTTCTGAAAAACGTATGTACAGTGATTTCACACCACGTGCTTTACGGTGAAGAAAACATCGTGAGGAAACCTGCATATGTCTGAGAAATAATTCAAAGACGTATGTATAGTGCCTGAGACGGCGATAGACTCACCCTCTGTCACGTTGGCACTTGATCATATTCGGTGAAATGTGGGTGTTGTTACAACACCTCTGCCTTCGGGGACCCTTCTGGGATGGCGTGAGCATATATATATATTTTAAAATAACATTTTATAAATTTTTTCAGCTAATAATTTATCCTTCCACTTATGCTTAAATACAAAATGTTCCTGTAATACTTTATTTAATTATACGAGAAATATGACTTTTGCACTCAATAAGTAGTGACAGATTAGTTCCCATTACAGTATTAATGATATGAAAAAAATTCCTGTAAATACTCCAGTTCTTAAGTGGTAGATATTACGAGACATTTAAAAGTATTTGGAGATAAAGCCGACAAAGTAAGGGATAAGATATTGTTTGCACATTCTGATACTTCTGATAGCAATTATCGCATATCAGATATTTTATCGATAATAATATATGACTTATATCCACTTACTTTTAACATATCGGTTGTCTGTTCAAAGTTTTGAGAACTGAAAGATGAAAGTGTTTTTATTAAGACCAAGGTGCCTATGAGTTTTGCGAAATACGAATTTTCGGTTGAAAGTTCGTACCACAGTTCTTATTCGTTCTAAAATTACTTACGTTCGAACGTGGTCCACGAGATAATTCTTTGACGTTTCTATACTCTACATCCCCTTGATTAAAATACATAAATAATAAACAAATTTGAATTTGATAAAAACGAAACGATTCCGTTTGATTTTCGTTCGTTGGCAAAATGTTCCGTGGTAATGGGATTGAAATGTATTGAAACACTGACTCACAAATACACAGTACAAGAGCCGATCTTATTAGCATACATACTAACATACATATGCTCACGCCAGTATCCACCGAAGGGGTAGGCATAGGTGTTGTAATAACAGCTCCCACTTTTCACACAAGATGATTAAGTGCTAACGTGACAGATGGTTAGTCACTAATTATAAGTCTTTGAATTACTTCTCCGACTTATGCAGGTTCCCTCACGACGTTTTCCTTCACCGTAAACTACGTGGTGTAAAATCACTGTAAGTACTTAAGTTTTTGAAAAACACATTTTTACAGGCCCCACTGGGATTCGCACTTGCGTAGCAGGCGAGGCCAGGGCTACCACGGCTCTTATTATATAATATTAGCAATGAATGATAAAACCCTTTTAAAGGAAAATATCAAGTTTATCAGATAGGTATGTGTACAACAAAATGTATTGATCAGCGTGGTGAATGAGATTACACGGAATGCCGTCACTAATCTCGGTATATAAATCAATTTCACGCTCTACACACAACTGTGATTGTCTCTTATCCGTAGAACTAGCCTAGTACTAATATTTATTCTGCACAAAATATTATATATACTAGCATCACATCTCCCTGGCCTTATCCTATACATTGTTGGGGTCGGCACTTGATTCAACCCGTTGCGGATGATCTTCTGATTTTTATACGAAGCGCCTGCCATCTGATTTTTAACCCCTTTTAAGAGGAAAATCGGTAATCTGAGCTAAAGCAGTTTGTCAGACTTTCTTAGGCCTCCAACTGACCTGCTATACTTAATTTAGTATGTCGTATATTTCTGTTCAAACTTCAAATAAATACACCAAGCCCTAATCAATAAATTCTTGAGCATGCACAGTAACATTACTTTTATACGTATCAGATAATGCTAGAAATAAACAGCTGGAGTGACGACTCGATCAAGGGGCATCTGAATATTCTCAACATTCATTAGTGCGTGTGTTCCTATACTGGTTGAAATTCATTGATGATTTAGATTCAGTCTTCTTCGTAACTATTTGATTTCACTATCTCTATTATTGTTAGATCCTGTTCTACAAGCCATTCCATGGATTTGAATAAATAAGCCGTGGTGGCCTTGGGGTTTGAGTAGTCGCCTGCTACGCAAGCGATGCAAGTTTGAATTAGAGCGGGACCTGCACCAATGATATTTTCTAAAAAAAAACTTATGTGTAGTAATTTTACACCACGTGCTTTACGGTGTAGGAAAACATCGTGAGGAAACCTGCGAAAAGTGGTTGTTGTTATTACAACACCTTTGTCTACCCCTCCGGGGAATACAGGCGTGAGCATATTATGTATGTAATATTGGGCGTAATTTTTACGGATCATTTTGACTATTATTCTGTGTATTTGCACGTTTTTTGGAGAGCGGCTAACTGATTTGACTGATTTTAAACTGTAATTTGTAGAACTAGGATCTTAATTGGTATTGCTTTTTGGGTGTGCTAGCTGTGCCCCGCGGTTTCTCCCGCGTAGACTTGTCTCAGCCCCATCGGTTTAAAATTGATAAAGTTTCATACAAACTTTCACCCCCTATTTTATCGCCTTGGGGGTAGAATTAATCAAAATCCTTTCTTAGCAGATGCATACGTCATAACATCTACCTGCATGCCAAATTTCAGCCCGATCCGTCCAGTGGTTTGGGCTGTGCGTTGATAGATCACTATGTCAGTCAGTCAGTCTGTCACCTTTGAGTTATATATATTTAGCTTTCCTAACTTCCTTGACGAGTCGGTCTTCTCAAAATACCGTAAACTTTGAGACTAAATATGGCAGAGATTTTCGTAAACTTCCTTTAAAACCTTTATCTTTGATATTATTTCAATTGAAAGCAAATCTTTGAAAGCCTACAATCTTGTTCATGTTACTGAAACTTATCGAGAGTTATATTTGTTCAAGAAGATGAAGAAATTGGTCATTCATTAGCGTAGTCCTTTCTCTTTGTTTCAGAAATAATACACAATAGTAGCGTAGTTCTAACAAGGTTCTAATATGTATGTGTTACAAATCTGTTAGAACTTATTGAAAACAGTTTTATTATAGTATTTTCCCCGTTTTAAAATAACAGCACATTCTACCTATCTCATCACAATTTTGTAGTCGACCCAGTGGGCCGGTCCCTTACGCCACCTTAGATTTAACCAATGAAAATGAAAATGATTTATTCAGTTTAGGTCGTGATAAGGCAGTTATGAACGTAGAAAAACTGACCACCGGTTCGGAAACCAGCCTTCTGAGAAGAATCGGCAAGAAACTCACTATTTTTAAGGTGGAATTGAAAAAAGCTCTTTGGAACTCATTCTCAAGGTACGATGGGCCGATAGCGGTCGCGATTTCCCTCACAAACATAATTATTTAATACCGCGGTCCTGGTCTTAATGACCCCTCCGAAACGGGGAAACTTACAAACAGACATTCGCATTTATGATATTAGTTAGGAGTTGACTTTACAGCTTGCTTACTTTGTTGAAGATGTTACAATACTAGCAAGGAATGATGACTGATAAGTAACTGGCAAAAGGTACAATGTATATATTAATATTGTACCTTTTGTGTTTTCAAATTTATCGTGACTACGTACTATATTTCTGTTCGGAATATAGCGTGTTTAACATTTTGGAATGGTTCACGCTGTTCACGCACGATTGCACATTACAGATGTGCCGAAAACGCAGAATTCTCCAGTCACTTTCTTTTTCGTTTGGGCCGAAGTATTGGTCACACGAATTTGAAAGATTTGTAGTGACTCTAGTTTCACGATATGATGCAATGGATTCTTGTTTCATTGCCAACTAAATGATATATTTGTGCAATTATCAACATGTTAAGATCACTCTCATGTAGCCATATTTTTTACTGGTTCGCGAAACACAGTCGAATTGTATCACAATAATAATATGACGTATTAGTATTCAAAAACGAGCTGTGCTCTGCGGTTTCGCAGAACCTGTGCCTATATTACTCCTTATAATAGTGGCTCTGGTCCCCAAAAGCCTCTCGTCTCCATAATACTTGAGTAGGTATTACAGGTATGTATATAATATGTGTGATGATTTTGATGTGTCCGAGTTTATCTGATAGCGTAGCTTCAAGGTTATTCTGAACATAAATTGACATTCCTTAGATTGCGATGGTTTAAATAAACACTCGACGGATTCTGTCAATTCTAAGAATCAACCTGGAATTCCAATAAAACCTCAGTACATCTCAGTTGAGAATAAACGCTGGATTAGCCACAAAAGATATAAAATGTAATAGCGATTCTCCGAAAGACATCGCGGAAAGTAACGATAAAATAAATTAACTTCTTGATGATCATGATACTAATAACAGTGCAAATATTTAAGAAATAAACAATGTTTGCCAAAAAACCACATCCAAATTTAAATAACTGTGATTTAAATCTATTTTTAGAGAGTTAATCTATACTTCTACACCACTATTATAAGGAGAAAGATTTGTATTTTTGTGTGTATGTTTGTAATGAATAAACTCAAAGACTACTGTGCGGATTTCAAAAAATTTTTCACCATTGGAAAGCTACATCATCGGCAAGTAGCAAAAGTTTTATATTATCCTCGTACTTCTACGAGAACGGGAACTACGCGGGTGAAACCGCGTGACGTCCGCTAGTATAATATAAAAAAGGTGAGCATATAAGTAAGCCAGCTTGTCTGCGAAGATTTTTTGCGAGTCCTAAAAGTCTACCTGTGAGAAATATTTTTTTCTCGTTTCGAGAATATAATTTTCATGTTGACATCTCCTTCGAGACTATCAATAATAGTTTTGTTGATAGGGGAGATGTTATCAATTTGCATAATTATAATAGGAAGAAATATTTGAATTTCATCAAAACCCTTTATTAGAGTATACATACTCGTCAAGAACCAAATCTATTTTAATGCAGTAGTATAGGCTGTGCGTTGATATTAGTCAGTCAGTAAGTCAGAGGCTTTGTATTTTATATATAAAATAACATTAAATATATAAACAAGCCGTGGTGTCCTTGAGGTTTGAGCAGTCGCCTGCTACGCAAGCGACGCAAGTTCGAATCCCAGCGGGGCCTGTACCAATGAGTTTTTCTGAAAAACGTATGTACAGTGATTTCACACCACGTGCTTTACGGTGAAGAAAACATCGTGAGGAAACCTGCATATGTCTGAGAAATAATTCAAAGACGTATGTATAGTGCCTGAGACGGCGATAGACTCACCCTCTGTCACGTTGGCACTTGATCATATTCGGTGAAATGTGGGTGTTGTTACAACACCTCTGCCTTCGGGGACCCTTCTGGGATGGCGTGAGCATATATATATATTTTAAAATAACATTTTATAAATTTTTTCAGCTAATAATTTATCCTTCCACTTATGCTTAAATACAAAATGTTCCTGTAATACTTTATTTAATTATACGAGAAATATGACTTTTGCACTCAATAAGTAGTGACAGATTAGTTCCCATTACAGTATTAATGATATGAAAAAAATTCCTGTAAATACTCCAGTTCTTAAGTGGTAGATATTACGAGACATTTAAAAGTATTTGGAGATAAAGCCGACAAAGTAAGGGATAAGATATTGTTTGCACATTCTGATACTTCTGATAGCAATTATCGCATATCAGATATTTTATCGATAATAATATATGACTTATATCCACTTACTTTTAACATATCGGTTGTCTGTTCAAAGTTTTGAGAACTGAAAGATGAAAGTGTTTTTATTAAGACCAAGGTGCCTATGAGTTTTGCGAAATACGAATTTTCGGTTGAAAGTTCGTACCACAGTTCTTATTCGTTCTAAAATTACTTACGTTCGAACGTGGTCCACGAGATAATTCTTTGACGTTTCTATACTCTACATCCCCTTGATTAAAATACATAAATAATAAACAAATTTGAATTTGATAAAAACGAAACGATTCCGTTTGATTTTCGTTCGTTGGCAAAATGTTCCGTGGTAATGGGATTGAAATGTATTGAAACACTGACTCACAAATACACAGTACAAGAGCCGATCTTATTAGCATACATACTAACATACATATGCTCACGCCAGTATCCACCGAAGGGGTAGGCATAGGTGTTGTAATAACAGCTCCCACTTTTCACACAAGATGATTAAGTGCTAACGTGACAGATGGTTAGTCACTAATTATAAGTCTTTGAATTACTTCTCCGACTTATGCAGGTTCCCTCACGACGTTTTCCTTCACCGTAAACTACGTGGTGTAAAATCACTGTAAGTACTTAAGTTTTTGAAAAACACATTTTTACAGGCCCCACTGGGATTCGCACTTGCGTAGCAGGCGAGGCCAGGGCTACCACGGCTCTTATTATATAATATTAGCAATGAATGATAAAACCCTTTTAAAGGAAAATATCAAGTTTATCAGATAGGTATGTGTACAACAAAATGTATTGATCAGCGTGGTGAATGAGATTACACGGAATGCCGTCACTAATCTCGGTATATAAATCAATTTCACGCTCTACACACAACTGTGATTGTCTCTTATCCGTAGAACTAGCCTAGTACTAATATTTATTCTGCACAAAATATTATATATACTAGCATCACATCTCCCTGGCCTTATCCTATACATTGTTGGGGTCGGCACTTGATTCAACCCGTTGCGGATGATCTTCTGATTTTTATACGAAGCGCCTGCCATCTGATTTTTAACCCCTTTTAAGAGGAAAATCGGTAATCTGAGCTAAAGCAGTTTGTCAGACTTTCTTAGGCCTCCAACTGACCTGCTATACTTAATTTAGTATGTCGTATATTTCTGTTCAAACTTCAAATAAATACACCAAGCCCTAATCAATAAATTCTTGAGCATGCACAGTAACATTACTTTTATACGTATCAGATAATGCTAGAAATAAACAGCTGGAGTGACGGCTCGATCAAGGGGCATCTGAATATTCTCAACATTCATTAGTGCGTGTGTTCCTATACTGGTTGAAATTCATTGATGATTTAGATTCAGTCTTCTTCGTAACTATTTGATTTCACTATCTCTATTATTGTTAGATCCTGTTCTACAAGCCATTCCATGGATTTGAATAAATAAGCCGTGGTGGCCTTGGGGTTTGAGTAGTCGCCTGCTACGCAAGCGATGCAAGTTTGAATTAGAGCGGGACCTGCACCAATGATATTTTCTAAAAAAAAACTTATGTGTAGTAATTTTACACCACGTGCTTTACGGTGTAGGAAAACATCGTGAGGAAACCTGCGAAAAGTGGTTGTTGTTATTACAACACCTTTGTCTACCCCTCCGGGGAATACAGGCGTGAGCATATTATGTATGTAATATTGGGCGTAATTTTTACGGATCATTTTGACTATTATTCTGTGTATTTGCACGTTTTTTGGAAAGCGGCTGACTGATTTGACTGATTTTAAACTGTAATTTGTAGAACTAGGATCTTAATTGGTATTGCTTTTTGGGTGTGCTAGCTGTGCCCCGCGGTTTCTCCCGCGTAGACTTGTCTCAGCCCAATCGGTTTAAAATTGATAAAGTTTCATACAAACTTTCACCCCCTATTTTATCGCTTTGGGGGTAGAATTAATCAAAATCCTTTCTTAGCAGATGCATACGTCATAACATCTACCTGCATGCCAAATTTCAGCCCGATCCGTCCAGTGGTTTGGGCTGTGCGTTGATAGATCACTATGTCAGTCAGTCAGTCTGTCACCTTTGAGTTATATATATTTAGCTTTCCTAACTTCCTTGACGAGTCGGTCTTCTCAAAATACCGTAAACTTTGAGACTAAATATGACAGAGATCTTCGTAAACTTCCTTTAAAACCTTTATCTTTGATATTATTTCAATTGAAAGCAAATCTTTGAAAGCCTACAATCTTGTTCATGTTACTGAAACTTATCGAGAGTTATATTTGTTCAAGGAGATGAAGAAATTGGTCATTCATTAGCGTAGTCCTTTCTCTTTGTTTCAGAAATAATACACAATAGTAGCGTAGTTCTAACAAGGTTCTAATATGTATGTGTTACAAATCTGTTAGAACTTATTGAAAACAGTTTTATTATAGTATTTTCCCCGTTTTAAAATAACAGCACATTCTACCTATCTCATCACAATTTTGTAGTCGACCCAGTGGGCTGGTCCCTTACGCCACCTTAGATTTAACCAATGAAAATGAAAATGATTTATTCAGTTTAGGTCGTGATAAGGCAGTTATGAACGTAGAAAAACTGACCACCGGTTCGGAAACCAGCCTTCTGAGAAGAATCGGCAAGAAACTCACTATTTTTAAGGTGGAATCGAAAAAAGCTCTTTGGAACTCATTCTTAATTTAGAGGTACGATGGGCCGATAGCGGTCGCGATTTCCCTCACAAACATAATTATTTAATACCGCGGTCCTGGTCTTAATGACCCCTCCGAAACGTGGAAACGTACAAACAGACATTCGCATTTATGATATTAGTTAGGAGTTGACTTTACAGCTTGCTTACTTTGTTGAAGATGTTACAATACTAGCAAGGAATGATGACTGATAAGTAACTGGCAAAAGGTACAATGTATATATTAATATTGTACCTTTTGTGTTTTCAAATTTATCGTGACTACGTACTATATTTCTGTTCGGAATAAAGCGTGTTTAACATTTTGGAATGGTTCACGCTGTTCACGCACGATTGCACATTACAGATGTGCCGAAAACGCAGAATTCTCCAGTCACTTTCTTTTTCGTTTCGGCCGAAGTATTGGTCACACGAATTTGAAAGATTTGTAGTGACTCTAGTTTCACGATATGATGCAATGGATTCTTGTTTCATTGCCAACTAAATGATATGTTTGTGCAATTATCAACATTTTGAGATCACTCTCATGTAGCCATAAATTTTACTGGTTCGAGAAACACAGTCGAATTGTATCACAATAATATGCCTGTGCCTATATTACTCCTTATAATAGTGGCTCTGGTCCCCAAAAGCCTCTCGTCTCCATAATACTTGAGTAGGTATTACAGGTATGTATATAATATGTGTGATGATTTTGATGTGTCCGAGTTTATCTGATAGCGTAGCTTCAAGGTTATTCTGAACATAAATTGACATTCCTTAGATTGCGATGGTTTAAATAAACACTCGACGGATTCTGTCAATTCTAAGAATCAACCTGGAATTCCAATAAAACCTCAGTACATCTCAGTTGAGAATAAACGCTGGATTAGCCACAAAAGATATAAAATGTAATAGCGATTCTCCGAAAGACATCGCGGAAAGTAACGATAAAATAAATTAACTTCTTGATGATCATGATACTAATAACAGTGCAAATATTTAAGAAATAAACAATGTTTGCCAAAAAACCACATCCAAATTTAAATAACTGTGATTTAAATCTATTTTTAGAGAGTTAATCTATACTTCTACACCACTATTATAAGGAGAAAGATTTGTATTTTTGTGTGTATGTTTGTAATGAATAAACTCAAAGACTACTGTGCGGATTTCAAAAAATTTTTCACCATTGGAAAGCTACATCATCGGCAAGTAGCAAAAGTTTTATATTATCCTCGTACTTCTACGAGAACGGGAACTACGCGGGTGAAACCGCGTGACGTCCGCTAGTATAATATAAAAAAGGTGAGCATATAAGTAAGCCAGCTTGTCTGCGAAGATTTTTTGCGAGTCCTAAAAGTCTACCTGTGAGAAATATTTTTTTCTCGTTTCGAGAATATAATTTTCATGTTGACATCTCCTTCGAGACTATCAATAATAGTTTTGTTGATAGGGGAGATGTTATCAATTTGCATAATTATAATAGGAAGAAATATTTGAATTTCATCAAAACCCTTTATTAGAGTATACATACTCGTCAAGAACCAAATCTATTTTAATGCAGTAGTATAGGCTGTGCGTTGATATTAGTCAGTCAGTAAGTCAGAGGCTTTGTATTTTATATATAAAATAACATTAAATATATAAACAAGCCGTGGTGTCCTTGAGGTTTGAGCAGTCGCCTGCTACGCAAGCGACGCAAGTTCGAATCCCAGCGGGGCCTGTACCAATGAGTTTTTCTGAAAAACGTATGTACAGTGATTTCACACCACGTGCTTTACGGTGAAGAAAACATCGTGAGGAAACCTGCATATGTCTGAGAAATAATTCAAAGACGTATGTATAGTGCCTGAGACGGCGATAGACTCACCCTCTGTCACGTTGGCACTTGATCATATTCGGTGAAATGTGGGTGTTGTTACAACACCTCTGCCTTCGGGGACCCTTCTGGGATGGCGTGAGCATATATATATATTTTAAAATAACATTTTATAAATTTTTTCAGCTAATAATTTATCCTTCCACTTATGCTTAAATACAAAATGTTCCTGTAATACTTTATTTAATTATACGAGAAATATGACTTTTGCACTCAATAAGTAGTGACAGATTAGTTCCCATTACAGTATTAATGATATGAAAAAAATTCCTGTAAATACTCCAGTTCTTAAGTGGTAGATATTACGAGACATTTAAAAGTATTTGGAGATAAAGCCGACAAAGTAAGGGATAAGATATTGTTTGCACATTCTGATACTTCTGATAGCAATTATCGCATATCAGATATTTTATCGATAATAATATATGACTTATATCCACTTACTTTTAACATATCGGTTGTCTGTTCAAAGTTTTGAGAACTGAAAGATGAAAGTGTTTTTATTAAGACCAAGGTGCCTATGAGTTTTGCGAAATACGAATTTTCGGTTGAAAGTTCGTACCACAGTTCTTATTCGTTCTAAAATTACTTACGTTCGAACGTGGTCCACGAGATAATTCTTTGACGTTTCTATACTCTACATCCCCTTGATTAAAATACATAAATAATAAACAAATTTGAATTTGATAAAAACGAAACGATTCCGTTTGATTTTCGTTCGTTGGCAAAATGTTCCGTGGTAATGGGATTGAAATGTATTGAAACACTGACTCACAAATACACAGTACAAGAGCCGATCTTATTAGCATACATACTAACATACATATGCTCACGCCAGTATCCACCGAAGGGGTAGGCATAGGTGTTGTAATAACAGCTCCCACTTTTCACACAAGATGATTAAGTGCTAACGTGACAGATGGTTAGTCACTAATTATAAGTCTTTGAATTACTTCTCCGACTTATGCAGGTTCCCTCACGACGTTTTCCTTCACCGTAAACTACGTGGTGTAAAATCACTGTAAGTACTTAAGTTTTTGAAAAACACATTTTTACAGGCCCCACTGGGATTCGCACTTGCGTAGCAGGCGAGGCCAGGGCTACCACGGCTCTTATTATATAATATTAGCAATGAATGATAAAACCCTTTTAAAGGAAAATATCAAGTTTATCAGATAGGTATGTGTACAACAAAATGTATTGATCAGCGTGGTGAATGAGATTACACGGAATGCCGTCACTAATCTCGGTATATAAATCAATTTCACGCTCTACACACAACTGTGATTGTCTCTTATCCGTAGAACTAGCCTAGTACTAATATTTATTCTGCACAAAATATTATATATACTAGCATCACATCTCCCTGGCCTTATCCTATACATTGTTGGGGTCGGCACTTGATTCAACCCGTTGCGGATGATCTTCTGATTTTTATACGAAGCGCCTGCCATCTGATTTTTAACCCCTTTTAAGAGGAAAATCGGTAATCTGAGCTAAAGCAGTTTGTCAGACTTTCTTAGGCCTCCAACTGACCTGCTATACTTAATTTAGTATGTCGTATATTTCTGTTCAAACTTCAAATAAATACACCAAGCCCTAATCAATAAATTCTTGAGCATGCACAGTAACATTACTTTTATACGTATCAGATAATGCTAGAAATAAACAGCTGGAGTGACGGCTCGATCAAGGGGCATCTGAATATTCTCAACATTCATTAGTGCGTGTGTTCCTATACTGGTTGAAATTCATTGATGATTTAGATTCAGTCTTCTTCGTAACTATTTGATTTCACTATCTCTATTATTGTTAGATCCTGTTCTACAAGCCATTCCATGGATTTGAATAAATAAGCCGTGGTGGCCTTGGGGTTTGAGTAGTCGCCTGCTACGCAAGCGATGCAAGTTTGAATTAGAGCGGGACCTGCACCAATGATATTTTCTAAAAAAAAACTTATGTGTAGTAATTTTACACCACGTGCTTTACGGTGTAGGAAAACATCGTGAGGAAACCTGCGAAAAGTGGTTGTTGTTATTACAACACCTTTGTCTACCCCTCCGGGGAATACAGGCGTGAGCATATTATGTATGTAATATTGGGCGTAATTTTTACGGATCATTTTGACTATTATTCTGTGTATTTGCACGTTTTTTGGAAAGCGGCTGACTGATTTGACTGATTTTAAACTGTAATTTGTAGAACTAGGATCTTAATTGGTATTGCTTTTTGGGTGTGCTAGCTGTGCCCCGCGGTTTCTCCCGCGTAGACTTGTCTCAGCCCAATCGGTTTAAAATTGATAAAGTTTCATACAAACTTTCACCCCCTATTTTATCGCTTTGGGGGTAGAATTAATCAAAATCCTTTCTTAGCAGATGCATACGTCATAACATCTACCTGCATGCCAAATTTCAGCCCGATCCGTCCAGTGGTTTGGGCTGTGCGTTGATAGATCACTATGTCAGTCAGTCAGTCTGTCACCTTTGAGTTATATATATTTAGCTTTCCTAACTTCCTTGACGAGTCGGTCTTCTCAAAATACCGTAAACTTTGAGACTAAATATGACAGAGATCTTCGTAAACTTCCTTTAAAACCTTTATCTTTGATATTATTTCAATTGAAAGCAAATCTTTGAAAGCCTACAATCTTGTTCATGTTACTGAAACTTATCGAGAGTTATATTTGTTCAAGGAGATGAAGAAATTGGTCATTCATTAGCGTAGTCCTTTCTCTTTGTTTCAGAAATAATACACAATAGTAGCGTAGTTCTAACAAGGTTCTAATATGTATGTGTTACAAATCTGTTAGAACTTATTGAAAACAGTTTTATTATAGTATTTTCCCCGTTTTAAAATAACAGCACATTCTACCTATCTCATCACAATTTTGTAGTCGACCCAGTGGGCTGGTCCCTTACGCCACCTTAGATTTAACCAATGAAAATGAAAATGATTTATTCAGTTTAGGTCGTGATAAGGCAGTTATGAACGTAGAAAAACTGACCACCGGTTCGGAAACCAGCCTTCTGAGAAGAATCGGCAAGAAACTCACTATTTTTAAGGTGGAATCGAAAAAAGCTCTTTGGAACTCATTCTTAATTTAGAGGTACGATGGGCCGATAGCGGTCGCGATTTCCCTCACAAACATAATTATTTAATACCGCGGTCCTGGTCTTAATGACCCCTCCGAAACGTGGAAACGTACAAACAGACATTCGCATTTATGATATTAGTTAGGAGTTGACTTTACAGCTTGCTTACTTTGTTGAAGATGTTACAATACTAGCAAGGAATGATGACTGATAAGTAACTGGCAAAAGGTACAATGTATATATTAATATTGTACCTTTTGTGTTTTCAAATTTATCGTGACTACGTACTATATTTCTGTTCGGAATAAAGCGTGTTTAACATTTTGGAATGGTTCACGCTGTTCACGCACGATTGCACATTACAGATGTGCCGAAAACGCAGAATTCTCCAGTCACTTTCTTTTTCGTTTCGGCCGAAGTATTGGTCACACGAATTTGAAAGATTTGTAGTGACTCTAGTTTCACGATATGATGCAATGGATTCTTGTTTCATTGCCAACTAAATGATATGTTTGTGCAATTATCAACATTTTGAGATCACTCTCATGTAGCCATAAATTTTACTGGTTCGAGAAACACAGTCGAATTGTATCACAATAATATGCCTGTGCCTATATTACTCCTTATAATAGTGGCTCTGGTCCCCAAAAGCCTCTCGTCTCCATAATACTTGAGTAGGTATTACAGGTATGTATATAATATGTGTGATGATTTTGATGTGTCCGAGTTTATCTGATAGCGTAGCTTCAAGGTTATTCTGAACATAAATTGACATTCCTTAGATTGCGATGGTTTAAATAAACACTCGACGGATTCTGTCAATTCTAAGAATCAACCTGGAATTCCAATAAAACCTCAGTACATCTCAGTTGAGAATAAACGCTGGATTAGCCACAAAAGATATAAAATGTAATAGCGATTCTCCGAAAGACATCGCGGAAAGTAACGATAAAATAAATTAACTTCTTGATGATCATGATACTAATAACAGTGCAAATATTTAAGAAATAAACAATGTTTGCCAAAAAACCACATCCAAATTTAAATAACTGTGATTTAAATCTATTTTTAGAGAGTTAATCTATACTTCTACACCACTATTATAAGGAGAAAGATTTGTATTTTTGTGTGTATGTTTGTAATGAATAAACTCAAAGACTACTGTGCGGATTTCAAAAAATTTTTCACCATTGGAAAGCTACATCATCGGCAAGTAGCAAAAGTTTTATATTATCCTCGTACTTCTACGAGAACGGGAACTACGCGGGTGAAACCGCGTGACGTCCGCTAGTATAATATAAAAAAGGTGAGCATATAAGTAAGCCAGCTTGTCTGCGAAGATTTTTTGCGAGTCCTAAAAGTCTACCTGTGAGAAATATTTTTTTCTCGTTTCGAGAATATAATTTTCATGTTGACATCTCCTTCGAGACTATCAATAATAGTTTTGTTGATAGGGGAGATGTTATCAATTTGCATAATTATAATAGGAAGAAATATTTGAATTTCATCAAAACCCTTTATTAGAGTATACATACTCGTCAAGAACCAAATCTATTTTAATGCAGTAGTATAGGCTGTGCGTTGATATTAGTCAGTCAGTAAGTCAGAGGCTTTGTATTTTATATATAAAATAACATTAAATATATAAACAAGCCGTGGTGTCCTTGAGGTTTGAGCAGTCGCCTGCTACGCAAGCGACGCAAGTTCGAATCCCAGCGGGGCCTGTACCAATGAGTTTTTCTGAAAAACGTATGTACAGTGATTTCACACCACGTGCTTTACGGTGAAGAAAACATCGTGAGGAAACCTGCATATGTCTGAGAAATAATTCAAAGACGTATGTATAGTGCCTGAGACGGCGATAGACTCACCCTCTGTCACGTTGGCACTTGATCATATTCGGTGAAATGTGGGTGTTGTTACAACACCTCTGCCTTCGGGGACCCTTCTGGGATGGCGTGAGCATATATATATATTTTAAAATAACATTTTATAAATTTTTTCAGCTAATAATTTATCCTTCCACTTATGCTTAAATACAAAATGTTCCTGTAATACTTTATTTAATTATACGAGAAATATGACTTTTGCACTCAATAAGTAGTGACAGATTAGTTCCCATTACAGTATTAATGATATGAAAAAAATTCCTGTAAATACTCCAGTTCTTAAGTGGTAGATATTACGAGACATTTAAAAGTATTTGGAGATAAAGCCGACAAAGTAAGGGATAAGATATTGTTTGCACATTCTGATACTTCTGATAGCAATTATCGCATATCAGATATTTTATCGATAATAATATATGACTTATATCCACTTACTTTTAACATATCGGTTGTCTGTTCAAAGTTTTGAGAACTGAAAGATGAAAGTGTTTTTATTAAGACCAAGGTGCCTATGAGTTTTGCGAAATACGAATTTTCGGTTGAAAGTTCGTACCACAGTTCTTATTCGTTCTAAAAATACTTACGTTCGAACGTGGTCCACGAGATAATTCTTTGACGTTTCTATACTCTACATCCCCTTGATTAAAATACATAAATAATAAACAAATTTGAATTTGATAAAAACGAAACGATTCCGTTTGATTTTCGTTCGTTGGCAAAATGTTCCGTGGTAATGGGATTGAAATGTATTGAAACACTGACTCACAAATACACAGTACAAGAGCCGATCTTATTAGCATACATACTAACATACATATGCTCACGCCAGTATCCACCGAAGGGGTAGGCATAGGTGTTGTAATAACAGCTCCCACTTTTCACACAAGGTGATTAAGTGCTAACGTGACAGATGGTTAGTCACTAATTATAAGTCTTTGAATTACTTCTCCGACTTATGCAGGTTCCCTCACGACGTTTTCCTTCACCGTAAACTACGTGGTGTAAAATCACTGTAAGTACTTAAGTTTTTGAAAAACACATTTTTACAGGCCCCACTGGGATTCGCACTTGCGTAGCAGGCGAGGCCAGGGCTACCACGGCTCTTATTATATAATATTAGCAATGAATGATAAAACCCTTTTAAAGGAAAATATCAAGTTTATCAGATAGGTATGTGTACAACAAAATGTATTGATCAGCGTGGTGAATGAGATTACACGGAATGCCGTCACTAATCTCGGTATATAAATCAATTTCACGCTCTACACACAACTGTGATTGTCTCTTATCCGTAGAACTAGCCTAGTACTAATATTTATTCTGCACAAAATATTATATATACTAGCATCACATCTCCCTGGCCTTATCCTATACATTGTTGGGGTCGGCACTTGATTCAACCCGTTGCGGATGATCTTCTGATTTTTATACGAAGCGCCTGCCATCTGATTTTTAACCCCTTTTAAGAGGAAAATCGGTAATCTGAGCTAAAGCAGTTTGTCAGACTTTCTTAGGCCTCCAACTGACCTGCTATACTTAATTTAGTATGTCGTATATTTCTGTTCAAACTTCAAATAAATACACCAAGCCCTAATCAATAAATTCTTGAGCATGCACAGTAACATTACTTTTATACGTATCAGATAATGCTAGAAATAAACAGCTGGAGTGACGGCTCGATCAAGGGGCATCTGAATATTCTCAACATTCATTAGTGCGTGTGTTCCTATACTGGTTGAAATTCATTGATGATTTAGATTCAGTCTTCTTCGTAACTATTTGATTTCACTATCTCTATTATTGTTAGATCCTGTTCTACAAGCCATTCCATGGATTTGAATAAATAAGCCGTGGTGGCCTTGGGGTTTGAGTAGTCGCCTGCTACGCAAGCGATGCAAGTTTGAATTAGGGCGGGACCTGCACCAATGATATTTTCTAAAAATAACTTATGTGTAGTAATTTTACACCACGTGCTTTACGGTGTAGGAAAACATCGTGAGGAAACCTGCGAAAAGTGGTTGTTGTTATTACAACACCTTTGTCTACCCCTCCGGGGAATACAGGCGTGAGCATATTATGTATGTAATATTGGGCGTAATTTTTACGGATCATTTTGACTATTATTCTGTGTATTTGCACGTTTTTTGGAAAGCGGCTAACTGATTTGACTGATTTTAAACTGTAATTTGTAGAACTAGGATCTTAATTGGTATTGCTTTTTGGGTGTGCTAGCTGTGCCCCGCGGTTTCTCCCGCGTAGACTTGTCTCAGCCCCATCGGTTTAAAATTGATAAAGTTTCATACAAACTTTCACCCCCTATTTTATCGCCTTGGGGGTAGAATTAATCAAAATCCTTTCTTAGCAGATGCATACGTCATAACATCTACCTGCATGCCAAATTTCAGCCCGATCCGTCCAGTGGTTTGGGCTGTGCGTTGATAGATCACTATGTCAGTCAGTCAGTCTGTCACCTTTGAGTTATATATATTTAGCTTTCCTAACTTCCTTGACGAGTCGGTCTTCTCAAAATACTGTAAACTTTGAGACTAAATATGGCAGAGATTTTCGTAAACTTCCTTTAAAACCTTTATCTTTGATATTATTTCAATTGAAAGCAAATCTTTGAAAGCCTACAATCTTGTTCATGTTACTGAAACTTATCGAGAGTTATATTTGTTCAAGAAGATGAAGAAATTGGTCATTCATTAGCGTAGTCCTTTCTCTTTGTTTCAGAAATAATACACAATAGTAGCGTAGTTCTAACAAGGTTCTAATATGTATGTGTTACAAATCTGTTAGAACTTATTGAAAACAGTTTTATTATAGTATTTTCCCCGTTTTAAAATAACAGCACATTCTACCTATCTCATCACAATTTTGTAGTCGACCCAGTGGGCCGGTCCCTTACGCCACCTTAGATTTAACCAATGAAAATGAAAATGATTTATTCAGTTTAGGTCGTGATAAGGCAGTTATGAACGTAGAAAAACTGACCACCGGTTCGGAAACCAGCCTTCTGAGAAGAATCGGCAAGAAACTCACTATTTTTAAGGTGGAATCGAAAAAAGCTCTTTGGAACTCATTCTCAAGGTACGATGGGCCGATAGCGGTCGCGATTTCCCTCACAAACATAATTATTTAATACCGCGGTCCTGGTCTTAATGACCCCTCCGAAACGGGGAAACGTACAAACAGACATTCGCATTTATGATATTAGTTAGGAGTTGACTTTACAGCTTGCTTACTTTGTTGAAGATGTTACAATACTAGCAAGGAATGATGACTGATAAGTAACTGGCAAAAGGTACAATGTATATATTAATATTGTACCTTTTGTGTTTTCAAATTTATCGTGACTACGTACTATATTTCTGTTCGGAATATAGCGTGTTTAACATTTTGGAATGGTTCACGCTGTTCACGCACGATTGCACATTACAGATGTGCCGAAAACGCAGAATTCTCCAGTCACTTTCTTTTTCGTTTGGGCCGAAGTATTGGTCACACGAATTTGAAAGATTTGTAGTGACTCTAGTTTCACGATATGATGCAATGGATTCTTGTTTCATTGCCAACTAAATGATATATTTGTGCAATTATCAACATGTTAAGATCACTCTCATGTAGCCATATTTTTTACTGGTTCGCGAAACACAGTCGAATTGTATCACAATAATAATATGACGTATTAGTATTCAAAAACGAGCTGTGCTCTGCGGTTTCGCAGAACCTGTGCCTATATTACTCCTTATAATAGTGGCTCTGGTCCCCAAAAGCCTCTCGTCTCCATAATACTTGAGTAGGTATTACAGGTATGTATATAATATGTGTGATGATTTTGATGTATCCGAGTTTATCTGATAGCGTAGCTTCAAGGTTATTCTGTACATAAATTGACATTCCTTAGATTGCGATGGTTTAAATAAACACTCGACGGATTCTGTCAATTCTAAGAATCAACCTGGAATTCCAATAAAACCTCAGTACATCTCAGTTGAGAATAAACGCTGGATTAGCCACAAAAGATATAAAATGTAATAGCGATTCTCCGAAAGACATCGCGGAAAGTAACGATAAAATAAATTAACTTCTTGATGATCATGATACTAATAACAGTGCAAATATTTAAGAAATAAACAATGTTTGCCAAAAAACCACATCCAAATTTAAATAACTGTGATTTAAATCTATTTTTAGAGAGTCAATCTATACTTCTACACCACTTTTATAAAGAGGAAAGATTTGTATTTTTGTGTGTATGTTTGTAATGAATAAACTCAAAGACTACTGTGCGGATTTCAAAAAAAAATTCACCATTGGAAAGCTACATCATCAGCAAGTAGCAAAAGTTTTATATTATCCTCGTACTTCTACGAGAACGGGAACTACGCGGGTGAAACCGCGTGACGTCCGCTAGTATAATATAAAATAGGTGAGCATATAAGTAAGCCAGCTTGTCTGCGAAGATTTTTTGCGAGTCCTAAAAGTCTACCTGTGAGAAATATTTTTTTCTCGTTTCGAGAATATAATTTTCATGTTGACATCTCCTTCGAGACTATCAATAATAGTTTTGTTGATAGGGGAGATGTTATCAATTTGCATAATTATAATAGGAAGAAATACCTCAAGGTTTCTCGAAACGAGCTCTGCGTTAGCGAATATTTTTACTAACAAGCTCCGGTAACAATTTGGAAACATATGCTAGTGGTTGTTAGGAACATTTATTAGCGTTTTTCACGGCCTTCACTCCAAATTTCACGTTTCATTTAAATGTATTATTTTCATGAGTGTGTTCTACTAAAATATATTATGAAGCATTTTTGTGATTTTATTTCCATGTTAAGTTACATTACATTTTCAGCGTGTAAGTAGGAGTTATTCCGGTCTCATCACCCACATTGGGTTATTTATTTATTATTATTTTTGTTATTCTATTGTTTTAATATCGTAACGATCCACTTTATATTTCGTCATTTTGGTCTGATCTACCTTACTCCTTTTGACAAGTAAGTACAGTTAGGCGATTAATACTTAAAAATCAAAGCTTACTATTCAGTTAATCACGTTTCATATTATAAATAACTCTGTTAATAGATTACTAGGCTGTCACATCATGGCAGGGTGAATCAGAGCGAAATTAATATATACATATATACAGATAAATAAAATTAAAGTGTCTGTTTATAATTCCAAAATAACAGCTTTTCTGTACTGACACAAAAATATAATTAAAAAAAAAATCTGTCTGTTCGTTTGTTCCATCTCAGAAACGGCTGGACCAATTTTAACGGGACTTTCACTGGCAGATAGTTAATGTTACAACGAGTAACTTAGGCTACTTTTATTTAAAAAACCATTTAGAACTATAGTCATAAAATAAAACTGATCCACCGGTGGATCAGAACGGCATAAATCGTAAGTAGGCACCCACTCTAGTTGCAGTTTGATGTTTTATTTTTTGTATGAAATTTTATATCATCGATAAAATGTATAATTCATATCAAGTGTCTATTCATCGACTTTTAAATTCCTATAACTAATATTACGTGTATTTGGGAAGCGTATTACTTTTATAAATACGTCACTTTGAAAGCGATAAACGGAAAGTAACACTCAAAACATACGATAAAATGTTATGGATTAGCATAGCGTATTTACCTTTATGTCACGTGGTGGTGCCCGCGATGTTAAAACACAGTATCACAAACGGAGCACTAGTGTTGTATCGAATGATATTAAGGTGTGTTCGTTTCAGTTGGAAGATGTTTTAAGTTATGATTCTCGACCGGCGTGTGGAGTTTCGCGGAAGGAGCGCGCGTGTTTCCCCTTTGAATGATTCTGCACGACTGCCGTCCGCGGCCGGCCGGCGTCGAGACTCTAGATCGCCAATTGAACTCGTGAAACTTTTCACATCACTTCAGGCTTTGCCTCGCGAGGAAATTAAGTAACAGTTACCACGGAGATTAATTGATCGTATTGACTGAGCTGTGCCCGTGGTTACACCCGCGTGGAATTAATTACTTGGGTGGTTTAATTTCGTGGAAATTAAAAGTAGCCTGTACTCCCTGTAACATTAGTTACTTGTTAATGAAAGTCCGGTTAAAATCGGTCACACAGAAAGACATACACGGACGGACAATTTTTATTTAAATTAATTTTGTGAATAAAAAAAAAAATATTCTACATATTTAAGCAGTTACCATTCTTATATACTTTCGTATATGTATTTAGAGACATTCTGTTAATTTAGAATTACAAACAGACACTTTTATTTATCTACTATATTTATACACTTTAATAGTCTCTTAGAGGTAATAATGCTAGTAAAACATCTTTATTAACATTCTTATTAATTATAATGTTATTGTTTTGGTGTAATGTGTGAAAATATTACATGAATGTTAATCAATGGATGATGGAATAAATAATGTATAATGGTTTTTCATAACATAGCTTGAACTAAATCATAAAAAATATTACTTAAAATTCGCACTTGATTATTTTCTCATAAGTTGAGGCTGTATAATCTTGTTTACGAGTATATAGGTAGTTATTTAAGGCCCCTAATTTTCAACAAATTAAACGTTACAATATTTATTAACCTTTATAAATTAATTTATTAACTACTAGCTATGCCCCGCGGTTTCACCTGCGTTGACTTAATTTCATGGGTGGCTCGCGGAACCCTAATATTTCTTTTTAAATAAAAGTAGCCTAAGTTACTCCTTGTAACATTAGCTATCTGCCAGTGATCTTGCCGTGCCGTGAAAATCGGTCCAGTCGTTTCGGAGATTAGCCGGAACGAACAGACAGACAGAGAAAAAATTTAAAAAGAGATTTTTCTATGTCTTTACCGTATATACACTTTCATATGCATTTAGTGGAAAGCTGTTATTTTGGAATTACAAACAGAAATTACAATTTTATATCGATTGATTCATTCAGTGACTAATGGTTCAAAGCGTGATATTATATAAGCTTGAATAATTAAATGCACTATTAGCATGTTAATAATTTAATTAAACCAGCCGTTTTGTATAAGACGGACTTAGTTCACACCTCTGTCAATAGATGGCGCTACGTTAAAAATTGCGATTATTGGATCGCGCTGTTGAGATTCTCTTTGGCTTAATAACATTATTGTTTTTTTCCTTTGATTATATACGTTTCTTTGATAACCTTTATCATAAATTTAGGGTCCATTGGCACGGATGTTGCACATGTTTACTTTACTTACAAATGATTTTTCCTTTAAAGTGAAGTCTTATAGTTATGGTATGAATGGAATTTATAAATTTTCATGCCGATGGCCGAGTGGTTGACTAATTGCCCTACTACGCAAACGACGAAAATTTTAACATTGGCTAACCTACCCCACGACCTCTTTGAAAATACGTAGGCAAATTCATTTTTTAACGGAGGTTTGGTTAAAAAATGTCTAATGTTTCCTAAATATGCCAAAATTTTAAATATTCTATATTTAATATACTATATTTTATACTTGCGCCACTCATACACATTTTGAATAGATTCAGTCTGTCCGTGATCACGGGTCTTAATGTAAAATTGCTTAATATTAATATACATACATACATATGCTCACGCCTGTATTCCCCGAAGGGGTAGGCAGAGGTGTTGTTATAACAACACCCACATATTAACATGTAATAATATATTTTTATAATGAATGTATTACAAAATTTTCTTTCTGTTTATATCTGACTTATTGTTCCCGGCGGTGTACAATAAATAGTTTATCTATACAGTCTATAGTCCCAGCGGGGCCTGTACCAATGAGTTTTTCTAAAAAAACTTATGTACAGTGATTTCACACCACGTGCTTTACGGTGAAGGAAAACATCGTGAGGAAACCTGCATATTTCTGAGAAGTAATTCAATGACGTATGTATAGTGTCTGAGACGGCGATGGACTCACCATCTGTCACGTTGGCACTTAATCATCTTCGGTGAAAAGTGGGTGTTGTTATTACAACACCTCTGCCTACCCCTTTGGGGAATACAGGCGTGAGCATATGTATGTATGCAGTCTATACACACACACACACACACACACACACATATATATATATATATATATATCACCCATGAAATTAACTCTACGCGGGTAAAACCACAGCTAGTTTTTAATATACATGGAGACCTGTAATCGCCATTCAAAAATACATTAATCGTGTTTCTAAGCCTCCCACGTTTGACCTAACCTCTTGTCCACATGCGCAAGACCCATTTCAACAGGCAGAGGGGAATACGTATGGTATCCACGTAAACATTTCATACAAATACTTTACACTTATATCAACAGTGCTATTTCAAATCTATTAGGAGTTAAGTGCCACCGTATGGCTAGAGGCTTCTAACACTTGTGTTCTACATTATCCTATAAATACTTATTATTTAATCATTATGCTAACACCTTTCTTGCTGATTTCCCCCAAGGGTCGCCGGAGGGGTTGGCAAAGGTTGACATTACATTCTGGTGACAGGTTGACATGACGATCTGGTCAAGTCCGCGGGGACCCGCTGGATGCAGGCCGCTTCCAACCGGGTGAGGTGGAAATCATTGGGAGAGGCCTATGTTCAGCAGTGGACGTCCTATGGCTGATATGATGATGATGATGATGACATTACATGTTTCAATGATATATTCTGAGGTTTTATTCAACATAAGGGACACTTGGAACACTATTAAAAAATATCTTTATTCGATTAGACTTTTTACAAAGTACGTTCAAATCATCAGAAAGACACGATTACATAGGATTATACATGCTACCGCCAGGTTCGGAAGGTTGCTTTTACTGAGAAGAACCTGGCAAGAAACTTAGTAATTAATCTTTTTTAAAAAATACTTTACAGCTTTGAGTAATACAATATAAAAAAAATCAGAGAAAACTTATAAAAATTGTATTTTTTTATTTAGATACTGTTGATTAGGAATTACAAACAGACACTCATATTTTATTTATCTGTATCTGTGAAGCGACTGAAACATCTAAAGATAGCAAATACAGGGACCGAATATGATATTGTCCCATTCGGGGTCGAGACCCTTGGTCCGTGGGGTCCAAATATAAAAAATAACAAAAAGGTTAGACGACATCACAGGAGACCGAAGAGCTGGACCTCGGACAAAGAATCAGTCTTGCCATTCAAAGGGGGAATGCTGCCAGTATCTTCGGCTTCAGATCATGTCTACAGAGAATCATTTTAATACTATATTATATTTTATAAGGTTGCAAGTGTAGGTATGGAAATTTGTGAATATTGATATTGTGCTGCATACTGCAAGTATATATTTTTTATATAACATTCTCGGGTCACAGTTTTCGTTGCCATACTCCTCCGAAACGGCTGGACCGATTTGTATGAAATTTTATGTGCAGATCGGGTAGGTCTGAGAATCGGCCAACATCTTTATTTCATCCCCCTAAATGTTAGGGGTAGTCCACCACAAAAAAAATGGCAATGCAACGTTTGCCGGGCACAGCTAGTAATTTTTATAAAATTCACTAAGGCGACAGTCGGCTCATTACAAAATTTATGTGAGATATAGAAACACTTAATACTTACCACACCTGATCCTGAAAATATTGGAAAAGGTCACCCAAGTATTATAACATGGATTGACCTCATTTCAAACGAATATAATGTTACAACCCAGTGATGACGTAAGGTTTGCGTATCGAAAGCAAAGCCAGCCTCAGCCGGCGCTTGCATAGTGTTTAAATTATTTAACGCTTGCTTTTGATGTCGCCGCATTGTGCGGACAAGATGAGTCCACAGTGTAAGCGATAAATCACGATATTAATATAAGAGGTCGTATCAGGATCGGTGGACAATAATGTAGGAGTTCTCGTGTAATATACTCGTATATTTAATTAAATAAAACTGGTAAAATCTACAACAGAAAAACAAGGAGCAACACATGAAAAGAACACATCCACGGTAAAATTCATAACTAAACCATAAACACAAATATATAGACAAACACGTTTTTTCATAAGGCCTTTAACAATAGAAAACATGGAGTGGATCTTCTCGTGAAAATCACACGATACGATACACAGAGTCAAGACTTTTAGGCATAAATTCTTGACACAGAGCATTCGCTGAAACATTAATATCGATTAAAAAATTAAAAAAATATATTGTTTTATCATCATTTTTTTTCGTGTATTTAATTAAATCTTTTAAGCTATAGTTTTATTAAGAATTTCATTTAACAACAAAAATAAGCAGTCTTATATTCCACAGATCAGGGGCCTTACTACACTCACTATGAGCTCGTATTGCTATGATAGTTTAACTCATATATGAGACAGATGTATCTGACGTGTATACATCTATCACTGTCGCACAGCTGAACTATCATTGCAATAAGAGCTAATGGTTGGACCACTGGCAGCAGCAGTTTTTATAGAATTGTCTTCAGTCAAACTAATCTAATACTATGTACTTAACCAAACAATAATATACAGATATAGATAAGTAACAGTATTTGTACATAGTGAAGTAACTCATGTCGTATGTCATCTGTCATCTGTCACGTTGGCACTTAATCATCTTCGGTGAAAAGTGAGATTTGTTATTACAACACCTCTGCCTACCCCTTCGGGGTATTCAGGCGTGAGCATATGTATGTAAGTATACATAATTATTATTTGCATTGTAAAATTGTTCTGTTTAATTTAGTTCAAAAAATAATGCTATGATGGTATTCTAGCATACTAACGTAGGTAAGTCGCTTTGTCAATGTTCATGCAATTATTATGAGAGTGCCGCATATATTATCTGCTGTTTCAGAAGTAAAATATAGCATCAACGAACGTCACCGCTCTCAGTGACACCACACCCTATAGGCGGGTACGAAATAATAACATCATCAATGAAACCAATGTCAGCTGTTGATGTGATGACGTCACGCATGGTATTTATACATAAATCTATCGCAGCATGTTTATTTATTTTAATAGGTGTGAAGTATTTCATTATTTAGATATAACTAGCTGTGCTCAGCGATTTCACCCGCGTACACTTAATTTCATGGATAACCCGCGGAACGCTAATGGTTATTTCTTAAAAAATTAGCCTTAGGCTAATTTATTCTCCTTGTAACATTAGCTATCTGCCATTGAAAGTCCCGTTAAAATTGGTCACGCCGTTTCGGAAATGAGGACAAACAGACAGACAGACAGAGCTTTTTATTAATTGGGTTTTCTATGCAGTAGCTTGTATAATTTCATATGCATTTAGTCAAAAGGTATAATTTTGGCATTACAAACAGATAGTTCAATTTTATTTATCTGTATAGATATATATATGTAGATATATAGATATAATAAGTCCAATGTGAGTACTGAGAGTGGGAATTTTAAGTACATTGTTTTAACTTACGTGCATTTAAATACTTAGTATTCTTGGAACTATTCGCTCACGGCTGACCAATAAATTAAGAATGTCAAAATACATTTATACTTGTGATAGAAAGAGAGGAAATGATTACGGAATGTAATATTATTTATTTATTTATTTATGGATCTCCAACAAAGGATACACGTAAATATACAGACACAGTTCTTAAGGTTCTAAGTAAGCGTGTCCCTTCAATTACAGGAGACCACAGCATGTATTTAAATATAATTTATAGCAACAAGAACAAAACAGGATGCAATTATGTAACAGAAAAATTAACTAATTAATTAATTATGATAGAAGGTACGAAAGTAGAACAAGTGCATGAATTTGTGTATTTGGGAAGTGTGCAAGAGATGTTCAATGCGATAGTGATATTGAAAGGCGAGTGTCTGCGGGAAACAGGGTAAATGGTGCCCTGCACGCCGTGATGAGTGGCCAGTCAGTAACAAAAAAAACGCGCCTGGCCATTCATAACGGGGTGCTAGTACCTACTCTGATCTTTGGAAGTGAATGTTGGGTTTAACAGAAGAAACATGAAAGTAGAGTGAATGCAGTGGAAATGCGTTCATTACGAAGTATGTGTGGGGTCACCATTGTAGATCGTATGAAAAATAGTGTTATAAGAGACAGTTGCAAGTTGAAAAATGTTGTGGTGACCAGAATTGAAAAAAGTATGTTGAGATGGTTTGGACATATCGAAAGGATGAGTGAAAGGCGATTAACGAAAGAAATTTATAGAGCGATTGTGACCGGAAGTGTCGGTAGAGGGCGTCCAAGGAAGAACTACTATGACCAAATTAATAGTATTTTTCAGAACGGTCAAATTCGGAGCACTCGTAACCGAATAAAGTGTATGAAGAGATGCATGAATGTGGATGAAGCGAAAGATGTAAGGATCGTAGCATGTGGCAAACAGTGGTCTCTGCCTACCTACATGGGATACAGGCGTGAACATGTATGTATGTATCGCATTATGATTCTCCCAAAGTGGCCTTTGTAGACCTACAGACCTACCATACCATTCACAAAGAGCAACGGGTAAAGGAATGGATAATATCCAAATTGCTTTTTATAGATACTAAATATATTATATTATTACTGCCCATACAAATCTTTCAATAAATACATAGTAAATTGAACCTATTCCTCCTGAGAATAGGGTAATATTCTGTCTTAAACGTGTTGCCACCTCTGTATTCGTATTAACTTCATTATTCCAAGCAGCATTACGAACACGTCACCAAACGTACCGCGTTACCTCTTTGACCCAATACTTCACGTTATCACCAGTTACCTGAAACCATCACCACTTGGATGGGAATGGCTGGAGTCAACGTAACAACGCAGGTACTGTAATCACAAACATTAATGAATATAATGAACATAATAAAAACATGTTAAGCTAAATATAATATTGGTATTATAATATAATATAACATTGGATATTACAATGAACATATAGCGCCATCTAGGGATTTTTTAAGAGACATACTCATTCGCCCTCTGCCACTCGCCAATAGATGGCTGTAGTAGTGACTCGACAATAGATAGCGTTATAATCGGTTTTAATGTATTCAAATAAACTAAAATAGTTAAAGTAAAGTACTTTCTAGCTAAGATGAAAGCTTTATTAATTTCAATAATATTTAGATATACTCCCAAAAATGAAGTCATCAAAAGAATCGAGGATTCTCACAATGATCTAGAATTATTAGAGACTTGCCGTGCCCTGCGGTTTCACCCGCGTAGGTTAAATTAACGCCTAATATTTTTTTAAATAAAACTATTCCTACTCCTTGTAACCTTAGCTATCTGCCTGTGAAAGGCCCGTTAAAATCGGCTCCGCCGTTTCAGAGCTCAGACTAATAGAACAAAATATTTTATATTACAAATTGTTTTTTTACGTCAGTACCGTATATAATTTCATATGCATTTTGTGAAAAGCAGTTATTATAGAGTTCCAAACAGACACTCCAATTTTATCTGTATAGATGTATAGATATAATCTTTGCTATTCACACGACACGATACCTAACAGCCTAACCATTTAAATCCAGTATCAATGTTCAAAAGGCAGTGGTGCGAATGAGATGCTTCATTTGAATTGCGGCCGGCGTGGAAATTACGCGAATTATCGCTTAAATGATTTCACCGAAATGACGATATAATTTGCTGCATTTCGTCAATATGTACAGGAATTGGCAAATTAGCATACCATACAATTAAATAAATATGCTCACGCCATCCCAAAAGGGTCCCAGAAGGGGTAAGTTTCTCAGACATGCAGGTTTCATCGCGATGTTTTCCTTCCCGTAAATCTTGTGGTATGAAATCACTGCACTTAAGTTTTTAGAAAAACTCATTGGTCCAGGCCCCGTTGGGATTCGAACTTCGCTTGCGTAGCAGGCGACTGCTCGAACCTCAAAGGCTTCACGGCCATTTATGCCAACATACTTACTTTTCGGGACACAGCGTAAATCACCCATTATTTACCGCAAATGGTTGCAATAAGCAATTTATATATTCTAAACATAAAGCTACTTGAATAAAATTCTCAAATGAACGAAAACAATAATGTTTTATTGTATATTAAACAAAAACTAATTATATATCGGTAATAGTACTTAAAACTAATTACAAGTAGAAAACTTGGCTCAAATCGGCGCCTCTCGGGATCGTGCCAAGAAGGCTGGCAGCATTGCCACGTTGAATAGCAATGCTGATTTTCTGAGCGAGAAAAGCCCCAGCCCGCTTGTCACGAGAAGCTTCTGCCAGATGACGTGCAACCTCTTTGAAAAGTTGATGATCATCAGAACTAATAAAAACATAAGCGCTATTGAAACTACGGATATTTTCCGTTTGTTTGCAAAGTTTCTTTTTCGGAGCAGAGAGTAGAAGTTATACTGAATCCTGAATTCTGGATAAAAATATTCCCCCTTTTTTTTACAAATTATTAAACAACACGGTTTAAGAGAAGACTAGATCAGACTCGGACTAATGACCAATGCATCCTACCGCCCTTATCCCATGTTATTTGTGGTCGGCGCAATGTGTTCTCCTCTTCCGTATCTCTCTATCAGCCGTCATATCTGTATTCACTCCTATTTTAGCCATATCATCTTTTACACAATCCATCCATCGTTTCTTAGGTCTTCCTTTCCCCTTGTAGCCATCCACATTCATAAACATAACTTTTTTGGCAACATTATCCTCATCCCTCCGCATAACATGTCCAGAAGTAGAACTACCGAAATCCATGTCTCAAAAAGAGATGGAGCTACTCTTAAATATAATCAATCTATATATATATATATATATATATATAAATGTTTATTGCTGTTCGTTAGTCTCTCTAAAACTTGAAAATGGCTGGACCGATTTGGATAATTTTGATCTTGATTTATTTATGAATGTTCAGGGAAGGTTTAAACGGTGAAAAACATAAATAATAAGTATAGGAAAAGGTGATAGAAGATCACCGGGTCAACTAGTAAATAAAATAAAATTATTTTAGACTATGTTTTGTTAGGCGGTTAGTGTTCTTATAGGGACTAAAAAATTATCCAATCTACCAGCAGAGGGCATTCATTAGGAGATTGTAACGAATTTGTATCTGCATTGTATACTCTACTAATCTTAATATATATAAATCTCGTGTTACAATGTTTGTCCTCAATGGACTCCTAAACCACTTAACCGATTATAATAAAATTCGCACACCATGTGCAGTTCGATCCAACTTGAGAGATAGGATAGTTTAAATCTCCAATTATAGTCGCAAAGACTATATTTTATCCCATTACTCCCACGGGAACGGGAACTACGCGGGTGAAACCGCGGGACGTCCGCTAGTATTATATATTTATATATATATATATATATATATGCTTACGCCATCCCAGAAGGGTCCCCGAAGGGGTAAGCAGAGGTGTTAAAACAACATCCACATGTCACCGAATATGATCAAGTGCCAACGTGACAGAGGGTGAGTCCATCGCCGTCTCAGACACTACACATACGTCTTTGAAATACTTCTCAGACATATGCCGGCTTCCTCACGATGTTTTCCTTCACCGTAAAGAACGTGGTGTGAAATAACTGCACATACGTTTTTTAGAAAAACTCATTGCTACAGGCCCCGCTGGGATTCGAACTTGCGTCGCTTGCGTAGCAGGCCACTGCTCTAACCCCAAGGCCACCACGGCTTACTACTAATATTGTCTAGACGTATAATAGGGATGTTTATACTAATCGCGAATTATTGTGTAGTATTTCTTTTAATAAGAATATCGAAATTAAGTTTTTTTTTGTTATTTAATATACGTAACTTTATAAATTTATTAAAAATTATTTTAAATGCCATATTTATAATTTGTCACGTGACTGCAAATACCAATTAGAGCTTATTACGTCACTAACCACAAAACAAGCTGTGAAAGACTGTTTACTTCTCGGCATTTTGTTTATAATTATTTTAGCGACGAATTAATCTGTAAATTACTTTATATTAATACCATGATGGACTCTTGCGTCACTAACGGGAATAGCTCCAACATACCAAAGATAGATTATACAGAAACAAAGACATACAGTTTTTTTTGGTTAGAGATGTCATGTCTATCACGTGACTTTTTACGGGAATATTCAAGGTTACTCTATTTTTTCTATTTAATTTTCTCATCGAAACCACAAATATTTTGAAATAACTTTTTTTATGGTATTCAAGAGTCAATCTTCAAATCGACACACACATCCCTATTACGTAATTTACTTGCTTTTTACCTGTAAAATAATGTATAGGCTCCTTAATAGCGATCTTAGGCTATTGTATAATATGACGTCATCGCACTTATCAAGAACTACCCACGTCATTGTATTATTAATACACCTACCTATTTCTTTCCCGTATCCTGGGGCCTTACCATGAGCCCTTATTGCCACAGTTTTACTCTTATTATGAGACAGATGTATATGACGTGAATACATTCGTCACTGTCACACAACTGTAATAACATTGCAACAAGAGCTCATGGTTGGGCCGCTGTTCCCCAAGGTTTTAGCATGTTTTAACGTTGACTATATCACATATGTATGCTCACGCCTGTATTCCCCGAAGGGGTAGGCAGAGGTGTTGTTATCACAACACCCACTTTTCACCGAAGATGATTAAGTGCCAACGTGACAGATGGTGAGTCCATCGCCGTCTCAGACACTTTACCAGTTTCCACACGATGTTTTCCTTCCCCGTAAAGCGGATCTCTACATGTGTTCTTAAATAAAAGTAGCATAAGTTACTCCTTGTAACATTAGTTATCTGCCATTGAAAATCCCGTTAAAATCGGCCCAGTCGTTTCAGCGATTACCCAGAACAAACAGACATCAAAAAATTATGATAATTTTATTTTACAAGACAGTACCGTATACACATTCATATGAATTTAATAAAAACCTGTTATTTTGTTTTTTTTTTAATTTATTTGTATAGAAATAGGTAATTAATGGATTATATTATTATTATTATTGTATTATAAATGTTGTATGTATGTTAGTTTTTAAGGTATGTATTGTATTATTGTTATACCGTTATCTGGTACCCAGAGTACAAGCTTTGCTTAGTTTGGGATTAGATGGCGATATGACATGTTATTATATTATTAATAAATTGATGGAAAGAAGAATGAGCCGTGGTGGCCTCGGGGTCAGAGCAGTCGCCTGCTACGCAAGCGACGCAAGTTCGAATCTCAGCGGGGCCTGTACGAATGAGCTTTTCTAAAAAAAAAACTTATGTACAGTGATTTCACACCACGTGCTTTACGGTGAAGGAAAACATCGTGAGGAAACCTGCATATTTCTGAGAAGTAATTCAAAGACGTATGTATAGTGCCTGAGACGGCGATAGACTCACCATCTGTCACGTTGGCACTTAATCAAATTCGGTGAAAAGTTGGTGTTGTGACAACAACACCTCTGCCTACCCCTTCGGGGAATACAGGCGTGAGCATATGTATGTAATAAATTGATTTGATTCGATATATTGTGGTAAATTCATATCAATGGTATGACGGGAGAACCTTGGGACGTATAGCCAGGAATACCTGAAGTGTCGCAGTTTGGTCACGTCGAATGCTTTAGACGCCTTTTAAGTGCGTCACTAAACAAGTAAGAATCAATGAACCCGATAACTACGCAGTAGACGGGCCTAGTAGGTAGTGTTGGTACCTACAGATAGGGGGCGGTTCATGAAGGGTGAGAAAATTATTTTCCAGAACCTTCTACGCTCAATTGAATTATAATTGATACTAGCTGTATGAGTAAATTATTAAAGAAACCCGCGGAACCCTTATGTTTTTTTTTAATAAAAGTAACCTATATTACTCCTTGTAAAATTATCTATCGGCCAGTGAAAGTCCCATTATAAGCGGTCCAGTTATTTCGGAGATTAGTCTGAACAAACAGACGGACACACAGAGAAACATCTTAGAAATTGTTTATTTCTTGTGAAATTCAATGACGAGTGTTTGAGACGTCGATAGACTCACTATCTGTCACGTTGGCACTTAATCAAATTCGGTGAAAATTGGGTTTTGTGATTACAACACCTCTGCCTACCCCTTCGGGGAATACAGGCGTGAGCATATGTATGATACAATGAGACACTCTCGGTTGCGATTCGCCCTTCATTTTTTAAAAATCAAAGGTGGCGTTGAGGATCTCGGTACTAGTCCTAAAGACACCGAATTTGTACCAAAATATGAGTGGTACCAGACTAACTAAACAAGCCAACTTGTTTACATATTATTATTAGCGAAGTATTCGAGCTGCAGTATGCGGTTAGGCCGGAATCCCGCAAGTCGAGGGCAACGAACGGCCTCAGAGACCCTTCGCGACACCTACCCAGGGACTATGGTCACACTATTACTGTGGTATAATGCAACGTACTCCGACTAATATGCAAGCAATATAAACTAGCTGTGCCCCATGGTTTCACTCGCGTATCTATCTATATCTACAGATAAATAAAATTGAAGTGGTTCTTTGGAATTACCAAACAGCTTTTCACTAAATGCATAATTATGAAATTATATAGTTACGTTAAGAGCCGTGGTCTTGAGGTTTGAGCAGTCGCCTGCTACGCAAGCAACGCAAGTTCGAATCCCAGCGGGGCCTGTACCAATGAGATTTTCTAAAAAACTTATGTACAGTGATTTCACACCACGTGCTTTACGGTGAAGGAAAACATCGTGAGGAAAGACGTATGTATAGTGCCTGAGACGGCGATAGACTCACCATATGTCACGTTGGCACTTAATCAAATTCGGTGAAAAGTGGATGTTGTTATAACAACACCTCTTACCTACCCCTTCGGGGAATACAGGCGTGAGCATATGTATGTATGTATAGTTACGTTACTGACCTAGAAACACCAACTTTACAAAAAACCTCTGTTTTTCTGTCAGTTTGTTACGGCTAATCTCCAAAGCGGCTGGACCGATTTCAACGGGACTTTCACTGGCAGATAGCTGACGGTACAGGAAGTAACTGATGACTAAAATAATAGGGTTCCGCGAACTAAAGCGGTGAAAGCCTACGCGGTAAAACCGTGGGGATGAGTACTGATCTATACATCGAAACATATGCTCACGCCTGTATTCCCCGAAAGGGTAGGCAGAGGTGTTGTAATCACAACATCCACTTTTCACCGAAGATGATTAAGTGCCGACGTGACAGATGGTGAGTCCATCGCCATCTCAGACACTTTACATACGGCATTGAATTACTTCTCTGAAATATGCAGGTTTCCTCACGATGTTTTCCTTCACCGTAACGCACGTGGTGTTAAATCTGAAATCTATACAGATAAATAAAATTGAAGTGTCTTTAATTGCAAAATAACAGCTTTTCACTAAATGCATATGAAAGTATATACAGAACTAAATAAAAAAAAGTTGTTCAAAATAAATATCTGTCGTTGAAACCGCAGCTAGTGCAAAATTATACAAATATTCTTGATAATGCTTCCACTTTCAATACAAATTAAAAGTTGTCATTTGGCATCATATCCAGGCATGTACCTACAGTTAAATGTGCCGAGTGGGACGGCGCTTCATTTAGTGGTAATTTTCGTCGACATTGATAATGCCTTATCAAAATAAATCATTTACATTTTCAATTGCTCAGCCTACACGAGAACTCGTCATAGCGAAATATAACTCAAACAATAATGTGTGTTTAAGGAACAAAACAAAATATTGTAAAGCTTCATCCTCCACACCCACGGCGAAGCTTTAATGAATGATGAATACAAATTAAATAACAAACTATACACCGCGGTTTCACCCACAATTTTTTTTAAATCAAAATAGCCGAAACGCCTGGTTGACGTCTCTGGTGACCGTCGAGCTGGTTCTTACCTCGGTCAGAGGATTAGCTTAGCGATCCAGCGAGGTAACGCAGCCAGCTTACTGGGCACCATTCCCGCAGACACTAATTTAAATTCCGTGTTTTATTTATAATTTTTATTTTTATTATATTTTTCTTTTTCATTGTATCAGCATGCATGTGTAAAAATAATAGTTGAATATTAAAAGTACATTCAAGTAGCCGACGTTACTCCTTGTAACATTAAGTATCTGCCAGTGACAGATCAGTTAAAATCGGTCCAGCCGTTTTGGAGATTAGCCGGAACAAACAGACGGACAGGCAGATTTTTTGTGTCGGTACCGTACATAGTTTCATATTATGTATTTGGTGGAAAGCTGTTATTTTGGAATTACAAACAGACTATTTATCTGTATGTATGTATATAAATGTATAGATAAATAATAACTACTAAAATAAACATGTAATACTCGTGAATGAACCCACGTGGGCTCGGTGACAATGTAGTGTCATATCAATCGTGTTTTTCCGATCGCGACCCACCGAGGAAGTACTTAGGGTTGGCACGTAATGGTGTTCTTGTCTTTAATTGTTACCTATCAATATATTCTTCTCATTATGAAAATATTCGTCATCCTTGAAGGGAGCCGTAGGGCTATTTAAATGTCAATGTGATAGATAGTGAGTTCATAGCAGTCAGTTTCTTCGCGGACTTGCTCCTAACAATGTTCTTCTTCACCATAAAGAATAGGAGCTCGTGGAAAAGTTACTATTACGCATATCATGATGGCCTGGCCTGGCCATGTTTCCAAGGCAAACCAATGTAGGTGATCACCTGATAAGGAGCAAATACGATCTGACCTTCGGGTCTTCTGACCTTTCGAAGGGGTTACTTTGATCGGTAATCTGTGTTAAACGAGTTGTCAGAATCTCATAGGCCTCCGACTGACCTGCAAAGATTACCAAGGATGAAAAATCGGTGACCGGGACCGACGGCTTAACGAGCTCTCAAAGGCACGGAGGGGACTCGGGCAGTCTCCCATCCAAATGCTGTCATGATTTATGTTTGCTTAACTTCGCTGATCAAATGATATGCGCAAGAGCAACTGTGCCACGAGCTCCTGTAATTTAACCAATGTTTGTACCATCTGTCACGTTGGCACTTAATCATCTTCCGTGAAATGTGGGTGTTGTTGTTACACACCTCTGCTTACCTCTACAGCGATGGCGTATACTTATTTTTTATTTATGTTATTGCTTTTAAGTTAACTTATTTAACATTTTGTTCATCATTACATCAAAGCTTAGACCTTTGCAGTTGCAATGAATATTTTGGTATACAACCCTAATCAGGTAACAAACGAGGCGTAAACAAAAACTTGTGAGATGACTTCATAGCCCGATTTGATGCAATACGTCATCGCAGTCCACTTACGATCCACTTTTGTGTAGTTTCATGTTTATTACACAGTATAAGTGTAAAGTGAAGGAAGACATCGTGAGGAAACCTGCATATTTCTGAGAAGTAATTCAATGACGTATGTATAGTGCCTGAGACGGCGATAGGCTCACCATCTGTCACGTTGGCACTTAATCAAAATCGGTGAAAAGTGTTGTGATAACAATACCTCTGCCTACCCCTTCGGGGAATACAGGGGTGAGCATATGTATGTATGTATAAGTGTAAACTTAACTTACTAAGCAGTATGGGATCTACAGCAAATTTTTGATTCAAGATTGTTTGCTCCATTGAGCGTGAGGCACTATTTCATCATCATCATTTATTTAAGAGCTAGGCTATTGTCGGTGAAGCAATCGCCCACCCTTTCTATTGTCCGCCAGCATTTTGACTTCCTTATACGACATGACGCTCACTTTTCCTTCATCTGTTGTATATAACTAATCCTTGGTCTTCCTCTTCTTCGCTTTCCTTCTATCGTCCCTTCTATGATGTTTTTGATGAAAGCGTCATGTCGTAATTGGTGTTCAATCATCTTGCCCCTCCTGTTTTCTATTGTCCGGATTCTTTCCTCTTCTACTCTTTCTAATACTTCGTCGTTTGACCATCTCTGTCCAACTTATACCCTCCATCCATCTGCACTATATTGAGGCACTATTTAAGATTTTAAAATTTAATCCTTAATTTACATAAAAAAATATCACGCCATCCCAGCAGGGTAAGGGGTAAGCAGAGGTGTTGTAACAACACCCACATTTCACCGAATATGATTAAGTGCCATCATGACGGAGGGTGAGTCCATCGCCGTCTCAGGCACTATACATACGTCTTTGAATTACTTCTCAGACGTACGCAGGTTTCCTCACGATGTTTTCATTCACCGTAAAGCACGTGTGAAATCACTGCACATAAGTATTTAGAAAAACTCATTTGTACAGGCTACGCTGGGATTCGAACTTGCTCGAGCCCCAAGGCCACCACGGCTCAATATGATTTTTTTACCTATAAACCCTACATGAATTCAACTCCTACAGGTTAGTAAAATCCGTATTCAGATCCGTAACAACGCTCACAAGAACGATGCAATTTATATACTACTTAGCTGTACCCGGCAAACGTTGTATTGCCATTTTTTTTTTGGGGTCACCCTTATCATTTAGGGTTATGAAAAATAGATGTTGGCCGATTCTCAGACCTACCCGATCTGCAGATAAAATTTAATACAAATCGGTCCAGCCGTTTCGGAGGAGTACGGTAATTAACATTGTGACATGGAAATTTTATATATTAGAAGATTTAAAGACTCATTCGTAAAGGTTCAATATACGCGTCGCTTACGTATTTACTGTTATAGTGTGCAAATATATATTAGAAACTTAATACCCCATAATGATCCTTTTGTGCCCGTGTCTCTGACGCGAGTATTTTAAAAGCCTTAGCTACATTATGACACCCTATTAGCCACCCCTCGTGGCGGTCTCCCCCGACTTTAATTATCTCTTGTGGTAAAGATTTCTTATTTTATATTGTATATTAGCTGACGTCACGCGGTATCACCTGCGTAGTTCTCGTTCCCGTGGGTGTACGGGGATAAAATGTAGCCTATGTTACTCGCTATTAATGTAGCTGAAATATTTTTTAAGATCGATTCAATAGTTTCGCCTATAGCCTGTTCAATGCAAAAAAAAATCAAAGCGTTCCTATTTGTAATATTAGTTAAGATTTCCTTTATTTGATATAAGGAAGAAAATAATTATGGTAGCACAACATCTCCCGGGCCTTATCGGCACTTGATTTAACCCGATGTGGCTGATCACCTGATTTTTATATGAAGCGCCTGCCATCCATCCTTCGCAACCCCTTTTACGAGGAAAATCTGTGATCTGGGTTAAAGCAGTCGTCAGACTATTTTAGGCCTCCGACTGACCTGTAACGATTGCAAAAGATGGTAAATTCGCAACCGGGGCGACGGCTTAACGTGCTCTCCGGGAACTCGGGCGGTCACACATCCAATTACTGGCTAGGGTCGGGGTTGCTTAACTTCGCTGATCGAATGATATACGCAATAGCAACTGTGCCACGAGCTCCTCTTATGATAGCTCAAATACATTATATTCAACATTTTTACATACATATGCTCACGCCTGTATTCCCCGAAGGGGTAGGCAGAGGTGTTGTAATATCAGCACCCACTTTTCACCGATGATGGCTAAGTGCTGACTCTATCGTACACTCACAATCTCACAGATCTCTTAAAATTTTAACGTGTTTATTTTAATTGCAATGCAGTGATTTTATACCGCGATCATTTTGGTGAAGGAAAAGCAAGATGAGGAAACACTGCTTCTCATAGAAGGACAGAGCGAGAGAGAAGGCAGTTTTGAATTGATAAAAAAAATAAACAGTGATTTAAAAAAAATATATATTTTTTATTATACTCAAAAGAAACTTAAGTAACGCTGCAAAATGACGTAGAAATTATTTATGAACAATTTTTTTCAGTCGTAAAAGTCCTTTACACCTTGTTCGGCGGCACGTTTTAATTTAGCTAGCGTTGTTTAAACAAACTCGTAAAACCCGTTGCCGCATTTCCCAAAACAGGCAATGTCTAATCTGACATTATCCTCATGGGCCATGATGTAAAAAAAACTGAGGCTCAGCAGGTTGAGGTTCCGTACGTATTATTCATATTTTCTTATTTAGAAAAAAAATATTTTTAAACACAAAAACGGCTTACCTAACGTAATTCAATGTTTTAATTTTTAAATAATACTTATTGGGAAAGCTCATTGGAACGAAAATTACTGGCAACGGTAGAACACGATGGAGATTTTGATAAAAGACATAAAGAAAAAAAAATGCCTTTCTTCTGTAAAAGCAACCTTCCGAATAATTGTATGATTATTATCATCTCATTCTGACTATTATTAACTTTGAAAAACAAAGTCTAATCAAAGATTTTAAATTCTAATATGAACTAAGAACACAAAATAAGAAATTCAAAGAGGTTGCACGTCGTCTGGTAGAAGCTTCTCGTGACAAGCGGGCTGGGGCTTTTCTCGCTCAGAGAATCAGCATTGATATTCAACGTGGCAATCCTGCCAGCCTTCTGGCACGAACCCGAGAGACACCGATTTGGGCCAAGTTTTCTACTTGAAATTAGTTTTTAGTACCATTTATTGATATTAAAGTATGAGAATATTAATTAACAGCAGAACAAAATAATGCACAGGAAATAGTAATGTTATTTCAATCAATCACAGAAACCAAGTCCGCAAAAAAACCCTCATACGATTATGAAGCGTGGGCTATTGGCAAGGAACCATAGACAGGAGCAACTCGGTGCGAATGAACATTTTAACTTTTTATCCGATACAGTTGGTACACGAGATGCAAAAAGGAAACGACTTGTGGAAGCCGCGAGGCAATATGAACAATATTTTGCGGGTTTATTCCTGATTTTTAAGTAAGGTCATCTAAACGGCTTTTACTTTTTATACGGTGATTTAAAGAATAATATAATGTGCAGATACATTTTCATACTTCAGGTGTTCTCTTCTGTATAATAATAATTTCTCTAAACTAATAATAAATTGTAAACACTACTAAAAAAAAGTGGTAAATACTTCGCCATTAATAAGTTCCTTTACCAAGGCCTAAACTGAATAAATCATTTTCATTTTTATTTTCAATAATAATTTTATATGATTTGTTATTTGATTTAATTAGATGTACATGATGCCATCTAAGTTCCTTCTTTCAGAAACAGGTTCTTCTCAGAAGGCTAGTTTCCGAACCGGTGGTCAATTCTTCGAAATTCATAAGTGTCTTACCTTATTTAGTCTAGTGCAGACGCACAATTCTTCCGAGATAATATGTTAGGCGGCCGAAGTTCAGGTCATATTTTCCGCTGGACTCCAAGGCAGATTGCCTTGCGAGATTCAAACAGTTAACGAAATTCAAAAAGTCTAATCGAAGTCTAAAAAAAGGTCTAAAAGTCTAATCGAATAAAGATACTTTTGACTTTTTAACTATCTACATGCAGTATAATCATTAATCATTTTCCACATGGCAGAATAATACGGCAACGGTAACCGTAATGATGCGTTTCATTAATGATTATGTCCGCCCACACAACACACTTCAATCAAATTGTTAACTAATCATTATGAGTATTCCTAACTGTAACCTTTTCAACCATAAATGTATGAGGATATTTTGTACATTTGGTCATGACTTATCGCTACATCTATATCTATCCAGATAGAATAGAAGTGTCTGTTTGTAATTCCAAAATAACAGCTTTTCACTAAATGCATATGAAAGTATATACGGCACTCATATGATATTTTTTTTTTATTTTCTTTTTCTGTCCGCCTGTCTGTCTGTTTGCTAATCTCCGATACGGCTGGACCAATTTTAACGGGACTTCCGGCGGTAGATAGCCAACAAGGATAAACATGGGCTACTTTTATTTAAAAAAAATCGTCGATATCGGTTCACCAAGTAAAAAGTTCTGAGGTGACAAAAAAAAAATTGTCGAATAATGAGCTCCTTCTTTTTTTTAAGTCGGTTAAAAAACCAGGGGTCACCCATGACATTCAGTCTACCCGGGTGAAACCGCGGGGATCAGCGATTTTGAAATAAATAAGAGAAACTATACATTATATTTTTGTGATACAGTATCGCATGGAGGTACTTAGGTATAAATAAAAAAATACACAATCCATTTGATAACCTTTGAAAGCGGTTAAATATATACAGGGTGTCGGGGAAAATAGGACAGCTGTTGCAATATGTGACAGGGTATAATTTTAGGAAGCAAATAAAATTATTCTGAAAAAAAAATCTTCTTCCGTTTTCGAGTAATTGACGTTCAAAATTTACCATATCAAGACTTTATTTTCGCATAAAAATCAGCGGTAACGTAGAGATATTCAAGTGAAATCTAACTACGTTTTTATTTTTTTTCTCCCACTAATAGTTCCTGAAATAATTCCATAAAACCATTTTTCGAAATCATTATCCTTCCCCTTAAAGTAACAAGTTTAATGACCGCGTACGTAATGTAGACAAACGCGGCCGCACTTTCATTGAAACGCTTAAGGCCGCGAGCTTTTCGACTCTTACCAACCATAGCCTATAACTACGTTATCGTTGGAATTTGATATTTTACGACTTCAACATAGTGATATATTCATAAAACTCTGCAATATCCAGAAGACAACTGTTCCTTTTTCTTCAACACCCTGTATAAAAAGTCCAACGCCAATTTTTATTATTGTTTTATACATCGTTACCTTAAAAAAAAATATTTTATTTATACGCCCTATTATACACTCAGATACTGAGATACAATCTTTTCCACAAAATCGTCAATCATCATACTTAATCCGCGATCATGAAATTTATAACCGTCATTAAAAAAATACACAAGCATTCTGTAGATATTAATAACTTCCAAGCCATTAGCTTGATTGCCGCGTCAAAAGCATTGTTGGTTAAATTATGCATGTATCTATAACTGCAGGAGTTTAAGTAACCTATGCTTAATTACTTAGCGGTATATTAGTCTAAACCGTGGTAGCCTTGGGGTTTGAGCAGTCGCCTGCTACGCAAGCGACGCAATTTCGAATTCCAGCTGGTAAGTACCAATGCAGTGATTTCACACCACGTGCTTTACAGTGAAGGAAAACATCGTGAGGAAACCTGCATATGTCTGAGAAGTAATTCAAAGACGTATGTATAGTGTCTGAGACGGCGATGGACTCACCATCTGTTACGTTGGCACTTAATCATCTTTGGTGAAAAGTGCTCTGCCTTCCCCTTCGGGGAATACAGGCATGAGCTAATGTATGTATGTATATTAGTCTCAACTTGAGGTCGATGCGCGGGCGTCTAATAATAAAATGCAAAGTAAGTTTATTTGCGTTATGTACTCGGGCTTAAGGACATTTTGCAGATGGACGTATACAGGTGCGGCCACTAGTTTTTACGAAGTAGTAATCTATACATTTATTGCAGATAAATAAAATTGTAGTGTTTTTTTGTAATCCCAAATTAACAGCTTTTCAGTAAATGCATATGAAAGTATTATTTACGACACAGATATATAAAAAAAAATATTATTATAATCTTTTCTCTGTCTATCTGTTTGTTTCTTTGTTCCAACTAATCTTCTAAACGGTTCGGCCGAATTTATTTAAAACATAAGGAATCCGCGGGTCACCCATGAAATTAACTCTACGCCGGTAAAATCCCGCGACTCAGTTAGTTTATAGTATGAGGGATGAAGTTTCCGTTCATCTGTTCTCTATTGTTTTAATGTCAATTAGTAACGCAAATATATTCAAAGTTATGACTAAGCAAATATGAAATGTACCTACCAGACTCGTTGAGCAGACTGTTATTCTTAGAAATATCCGCAAAAGGTCGACACAGACCGGTCAAGCGTTTAAGCTTTCCAAGAAACTGAGAGTTCAAGATCTTATTATGGTTAGAGGTTAAACTTGGCAGCTCATGCACTCCTTGAACATTTAGACAAATTTTAAGTTACCAATTTCAACTTAATGTAGTAGGTAATTTGCCGAAACAACGGCGCTATCAAGTTTACAATAGGATCTCATCTCATCGGCTCTTCTCAGAAGGCTTGTTTCCGAAGCCATGGTAATTTATCGACGTTCGTAAGTGCCCACCAGGGCCTGAACTGAACAAATTGTTTTCATTTTCCAAATACTTTCTCACGGTATACTTTGTTATGATTGAGTATGTGACTCTGTATTTAGGATGCCTCATAGGGTAACCCCAATATGAATGTAAAATAATAATAATGACCGCTCATGCCGCCAATAGATGCCGCAAATGATCGAAATTTGTCAATGGTCATTGTCGAACTTGCCATCACCTTCGACTTTATGTATATAATCATAAAATAATATAATAAATAAGCGTTTCTTAAACACGTTTCCTTCACAGTGCTATGGAATACGCTTGCTATATACGCAGCTTGTAGGAATATCGTAAGCATATAGTAGTCAAAATTCAAATGTCACCACAACATAGCATAGCTGTAGGCCTAAACAAAGTAACATTCTCTCGCGCTTGCGCTAAAAGAAGCGATACAGAATTTATATAAATTACATAATTACGTGACATATGTCATTGCCATACATTTTGTATCGTTTCCATAAGCGAAGCGTGAGGATAATGTTAAATTGACTACAGGTCCTGGTACCTGGAGTTTCTTAGCGGTTCTTCTCAGAAGGCTAGTTTCCGAACCGGTGGTAAATACTTCGACATTCATAAGTGAATAAATACTTTTAATTTTAATTTTCATACCGTGTTAACGTAATCAGCTAAACTAGTCACATTTTAAGTTAATTTCGGAGTTTGTGAAGGTGAAAGTGAAGATGATAAATTGCTTCAGAGATAACTTATAATAACTATCCATTGTTACCGTATTATCATTGGTAATATCTTGGAAGAGAAAAACGCATGGAGTCAACCTCAAGGGAATTAACCGTAAAATAACATTAGGGAAAGGTAAGAGGCTGATGATGATGCTACCACAGTGTACTTACTAAGCAGTATGAAATCTTATCCTATGTTTTAAATTAAAATGTAATTGTCGATTGCAAAGCGTTGGATTTTCAATCAATGTTTTTTAAATTGTCTCCTTAATATGAAGTATTGATATTTAGATAAATGAGATAACTGATTTGACACCTCTTGATGACAACACTACCACGGGTGCTTAAAACCTCAAGAATCCCTATGTATGATTGTGCGATATATGATCTATTTGTTCCTAGTTCCCATTCTGCTTGGTAACCTTATAATACTGTGATGATACCCTGTAAGATATCAAAGCTATCTGTATTTCACAATTCTGCAAATATATTTATCGATTTAATCCTTAAAAGAACCCAATCATTTAGGGTCACTACAACATAGTGTTCCGAATGAGAGCTTATTTTGACGAGACTTTAAGTTTACAGAGAATTACTAAGGCTAATTTTATTTCAGGAAGGCTTCCATACTAAAAAACATTACATTGAGTGTACGTGGTGAGTAACTGGTAAAATATAAAACAGTTGGAAAAATCTAGCATAAGCTATAGCCTCATTTGGAGTGGAATGTACTGTTCGAATAAACATTTTTGAATGTCAATTATTAAATTCAAATTCCATCCAGTGCAAAGTAATCAAGTAATTTCTTAGCGTTTTGAAGACCTGATTCTAGAGCAAATGATTAAATATTAATATTACCTTTATCGCAGACAGGGAGTGAACGCCGTTGAAATAGTAAAGAGCTCATAGTATGCCGCAAACAGACATACCTGTCTTTGCTGCCGCAGCCTGAACGAACCTTGCAAACCTAACAGTATTGGTTTTACGATTTGTGGCTAAAGGATTGACATGGCTACTTCCAAAGCGGGGAATTATTAACAAAGTATGCACAAACCCGAACTTAAAGATTTATGATCGGATCTTTGAATCAAACTGTGGAACCGCTGGCGATATATTTGGGATATTATCTGTCTATGTTGTAACCTATAGTGGTAAGGTATAACATTTCGAAGTCGAGTAAACTCAGTGATTAAGGATACCTAGAGCTGAACGAAAACATTTTTGATTTTAAGGGCTTTTGTGAATTAGTGTATGATAGCAGTGACACTCACAATGTCATCATCTGCCTGACCTTATCCCATACTTTGTTCGGGTCGGCACTTGATTCAACCCGATGCAGCTGATCGCCTGATTTTTATACGAAGCGACTGCCATCTGACCTTCGCAACCCCTTTTTACGAGGAAAATCTGTGATCTGGGTTAAGCCAGTTGTCAGACTATTTTAGGCCTCCGGCTGACCTGTAACGATTGCTAAAGATGATAAATTGGCAACCGGGACCGACGGCTTAACATGCTCTTCGAGGCACGGAGGAAACTCGGGCGGTCACCCATCCAATTACTGGCTAGGGCTAACTTCACTGATCGAATGATATGCGTTAGCAACTGTGCCACGAGCTCCTCAGTGACACACACAATGTATGACCGTTTTGTGGGTGGCCCGCGGAACTCTAATTTTTTTTTTAATTAATAGTAGCCTTAGTTACTCCTTCTAACATTAGCTTTTCACAAGTGAAAGTCCCGTTCAAATAGGTCCCATTAGAACAAACAGACATACAGAGAATACTTTCTTATTTATTTTGTCGAAAGTTTGTAATTTTGGAATTACAATCAGACATTTCAATTTTATTTATCTGTATAGATGGGAACTTGCGTCAATTTCGCACCAGGCCACTACTCAAACAACTTGACCAACACTCTGGTATCAGTCACGTTCATAGCCTGTTTACCATCAGGCGCTCCACGCTTTTCTGCCATTTTGGCAAGCTATGCGAACTTAGCACCCGACTTGAAAAAAACTAATTTTTTGCCATTTGGAAGGCTTTCGTATGTAGTTGTTTGTAGTGAAGATTATTTCGTTTGTAGTTGAAAAAAAAAAGTTATGCCTCATGAAAAAATGGTCAGCACCCGACATTCGAAATTAAAAATTTTAAAACGACATGTTTGTAGTGAAAAAATAAAATTATGGGAGAAAAATAAAAAAAATAATATTTCATGATTATGCTGATGATATTTTGGCAGTATACAAAACATCTCCACGTTCAGAATGCAGCAGTAAAAACTCAAATAATTAATGTAGATTTCATTATTGTTAAAACTATATTTAAATACGAAACTCCAGTGACCTTACTACGTACAAAGAATTAATAGTAATGAGTAAAAAAATAAGTAATCAGAAGCAGGAATGCGTAAAGTATGCCATGCATTGCCAGCAGTACCTCCCACGCACACCTTATTTGGTCTGACCCCACATCAGGCGCTACCAGTTTTCAAATTACGTCACCGATGCAATTCTATTTCGGGACGAATTCCATTGAAGAGTAAGACCAGATCAGAGACCCTGCTTTGAGCTCATTTAGCCCTGATGCCGAACCATCATCATCTATGTGAAACTTACAGTTTTAGTACATGTTATATAATTCATAATGCTCACGTCTGTATTCCGCGAAGGAGTAGGCAGAGGTGCTGTGATAACAGCACCCACTTTTCACGAACATGATGATTAAGTGCCAACGTGAAAGAAGCCGTGGTGGCCTCGGGGTTAGAGCAGTCGCCTGCTACGCAAGCGACGTAAGTTCGAATCCCAGCGGGGCCTGTACCAATGAGTTTTTCTAAAAAAACTTATGTACAGTGATTTCACACCACGTGCTTTACGGTGAAGGAAAACATCGTGAGGAAACCTGCATATGTCTGAGAAGTAATTCAAACACGTATGTATAGTGGCTGAGACGGCGATAGACTCACCATCTGTCACGTTGGCACTTAATCAAATTCGGTGAAAGGTGGGTGTTGTGATAACAACACCTCTGCCTACCCCTTCGGGGAATACAGGCGTGAGCATATGTATGTGAAAGATGGTTGTCTATCGACACTAAACACAAAGTCAAAGTCAAAGTCAAAAGTATCTTTATTCGATTAGACTTTTTACAAAGTACTTTCAGATCGTCAGAATGACATAATTATACAGGATTATACATGCTACCGTCAGGTTCGGAAGGATGCTTTTACTGAGAAGAACACGTCTTTGAATTACTTCTCAGACATATGCAGGTTTCCTCACGATGTTATCCTTCACCGTAAAGCACGTGGTGTGAAATAACTGTACATAAGTTTATAGAATAATATAAGTACCTATATGTTTTTGTAAATACACAAGTACTTATAATTCATACCAAACACCCAGATACAAGTCAATCAGATAATAATATGCCCATCACATAAAATGTTTGCCCTGAGGCGGGAATCGAACCCACGACACCAATCGTAACAGTCAGCCACTAGACCAAGGGTGCCGTCATGTCAACGTGATCGCCCACAGCTCATATTTGTCCTAATTATTTATTACTTATCTTTTCCTCTTTTATATCCGAAAAATAAACATGATAAGAATAATACCGTCACATTTTTCTTTACGAAACTGATTCCTAGGGTTGACCGGCAACCGAATAGCCAGAGGGAGGTAGGGCTCACGTTACCTGACTAATTATTTGCTATTTATATACACTGTTATTTGATTTACTTCTAAAACAATGTTCCGACCTGGATAGCTAATTATAACATTGGAAAAATACTGTTAAGTTACTTAGGAGAGTCAACCTACACAGTCATTGATCTTTTTTACGCCAAAAGACTACCGCTATCTCAGAAAACCTGTGTTATTGTTGCTGGCCTACTATAATTAGCTTTTTTGAATCAGTAATTATCTTAAGCCAATTTAACCAAAATCTTTTCCGTTAGTTCCCCAAACATCCAGCCCAGGACTACCGACTATCAACATTATAGACTTGAAATTTTAACAAATCTTAGCGATTTTTTTTCCTAATTTGAAATCAACTGCTCATAAGATGTACAGGGTGCTTCCATCATCAGTTTAAGGCGAGCGTATTAAGATCTTCTGAGATTCATTAAAATTCACGTCAAAGCTAAGAAGTTCTTAATATGCGCTGCTTAACGATACGATATACGATCATAGTGGCCCCCCTTGGTTTGCTTTGCTCATTTTGTTGATCAAACAGCCAGTGCAGACAGTAACAACACTGCCTTTCGAAAACTATAACATCTATACAGTTATATGTATTAAATTCTCCCTCGCTAATCAAATATGGCACAGTGCAGACCTCAAGGTGGTCTCAAACAAGTTTGAACGGTGAAAGTTTGGGATAGCTTTCTACCAAGCCTCTTACCAGCCACTTAGTATCTGCAGATATCAGTAGTATATTTATTGCTCTATAATATAAGTGATAGGAAATATAAACGATGACTTTCAATACTGTAAATTTTGATGGATTATTGTATGATAGAGATCACAAATCTGATGAGTTACGTCAGTAAAATAAAAAGTGAGAAACAGGCAATCTTGATCCATTATTTAGGTACTTACATTTTTACAAGGATTGACAGGTTTATTTATTTTTATGTTTGCATATCATTCGATCAGCGAAGTTAAGCAACCCTAGCCAGCCAGTAATTGTATGGGTGGCCGCTCAAGTTCCCTCCGTGCTTCGGAGTGCACGTTAAGCCGTCGGTCCCGGTTGCCAATTTATCATCTTTGGCAATCGTTACAGGTCAGTCGGAGGCCTAAAATAGTCTGGCAACTGGTTTAACCCAGATCACAGATTTTCCTCGTAAAAGGGGTTGCGAAGGTCAGATGGCAGTCGCTTCGTATAAAAAATCAGGTGGTCAGCCACACCGGGTTGAATCAAGTGCCGATCCCAGCAATGTATAGGATATAGGGCCAGGGAGATGATGATGATGACAGTTATATTTACTTAAAATGATAACCAGTAACAATTAATAGTATTTTGCAGGAAGGACAAATTCGGAGTATTCGCAACCGCAGGAAGTGTATGAGGAGATGCATGAATGTGAAAGAAGTATGACGAGATCGTAGCTTGTGGCGAACGGTGGGCTCTGCCTACCCCCATAGGATACAGGCATATGTATGTATGGAAACCAATTGTCTGAGTTTCCTATGTGATTCATTTGTAAATGTTGGAAAAAAATTACCGAAAAAAATTAAATGAGCCGTGGTGACCTTGAGGTTTGAGCAGTCGCCTGCTACGCAAGCGACGCAAGTTCGAATCCCAGCGGGGCCTGTACCAATGAGTTTTTCTAAAAAACTTATGTAGAGTGATTTCACACCACGTGCTTTACGGTGAAGGAAAACATCGTGAGGAAACCTGCATATTTCTGAGAAGTAATTCAATGACGTATGTAAAGTGTCTGAAACGGCGATGGACTCACCATCTAACACGTTGGCACTTAATCATCTTCGGTGAAAAGTGGGTGTTGTGATTACAATACCTCCGCCTACCTCTTCGGGGAATACAGGCGTGAGCATATGTATGTATGTATGTATGAAAAAAAATACAGAATACATTTTTCAATTTATCTTTGCCGGAGCACTCGTAATCTGAAATATTTTCACTTCTTGCATTTTAATCCCATATATTATAAACTTCAGAGCAACATTTTTAACATCATCATTATCTTATCCCATACATTGTTGGGGTCTGCACTTGATTCAACCCGATGTTGATCACGATCACTGATTGACGAACTGATTAACAAAGTTAACTATGCGTTTGTATACGTAGATAATTCCTACCATTATTCTTGTGCTCGGAACTAAGAACGACAATCTAGTTTATGTCAGTAACGTTTAAGGTCAGCTGTATTAATTTCTCCTGGGCGTTAATTTTTCTGCATCAACTGCAGCTGTGATAATAACTATAAAGCTGTATTGTAACTTTGCAAGAAAAGTGTTTAGGGTTCTGTAGCCAAATTGCAAAAAACAGAATCCTTATGAATTCGTCTGTCTATCCGTCCGTATGTCACAGCCACTTTTTCCGAAACGATAAGAACTATACTGTTGAAACTTGGTAAGTAGATGTATTTTGTGAACTGCAATAAGATTTTTACCCAAAAGTAGAAGAAAAACAATAAGTTTTTCCCCATACTTAGAACTGATACTCAAAAATGTTTCATCAAACCCATAAGCGTGGTCTATATGATATGGATAAGTGTTCAAAAAATGATATGGAGGTTTCTAATATTTCCACATTTCCAAAGTGGTAAAATGTGAAAATCACCTCCTGTAACTTCTAAAATAAGAGAATGATAAAACAAAAAAAATATATATGATGTAAACTTCCACAAAAAATTGGTTTGAACGTATTTTTTTAATACGTCATAAATTGTATACCGCTACGGAACCCATCATGGGTGGGTCCGACTCCCATTAACCCGCTTTTTTATAACCGAATGCACTGAAATTAGCTCACACTTTCCTAGAAGGTTTCCCAAAGATGATGAAGTGCGAAAATGAAAGATGGTGAGTTTATCGCCGTCTTGGTCATTATGGATACGTTTTCCTTGTATTTTTCTCAGACGTAAGTTCTATTCTCGGCTATTATATAATATTATATATAAGGCTCGAATTTAGAAGCGTTTATTTTTCGTAACAGGGAAACGCGAACTAAGAAAGGATTTTTCTAATCTTCTATCTCTGAATAAGAGCTCAATGTTTCTATGCAAAACCTTAATTTTATACAGATGCCTATCTACATTAACAGATAAATAAAATTACACCTTTTATCTAAATGCATATGAAAATATATACAGTACTGACTATTAAAACTAGTTTTCAAAATTTTTATCTGTCTGTCTGCTTGTTCCGGCTAATCTCCGAAACGGCTACATAATGATACAGGAAGTCTCTCGGAGGACTCTACGCGGGTAATACCGCGGGGCCGAGCTAGTACTAAAATAAAGCTTGTAAGAGAAAATAGGGATTATAAGATTGTAGCATATTACTACTATGCAGGCGAGGCTGGTGGCGGAAGCTAGTTAAGTCATAAAGCGCATTTGTTGCTTCACGCTCGTTCGGAGATCATTTCCTAGGATAACGGAAAGATTATTTGTAGAAATATACTAAGTGTGTGACCTCAAAAGACATTTCAATCAGTGGTAGTTACCAAGAGGAAATGAATAATCCTCCTCGTACCACTGGTGGCACGACGAGGTATTAGACTTATAGTTCTAACAGCGTGTGCATATCAAATATGCTCGTGTTAGTAACAGCGGTTGACCGGCAATTTCGCGTGACCGTCCAGTGGTAGAAACCAGTTTGGTGTATTCTAATAAGCTTGCGAACGAGCCTTGGTCTCGAGGTAAAAGTAGCGGTACAACTCGGGGCTCGATGTACACTTGGTTTGCTATTTGATGAAACTCTTTCGTTGTATGCTAGACCTATGGCTTGAACGTAAATTGCTTAAGTAAAACTTACAGAGTAAACCTTAAAGAAGGGAAAATTAATTGCCTTCGAATATGCTCTTGAAACGAAAAATAATACGAATCACTTAAAAAAAGAGCCGTGGTAGCCTTGATGCTTAAGCCAACGCAAGTTCGAAACCCAGCGGAGCCTGTACCAATTACTTTTTCTAAAAAAAACTTAGGGGCAGTGATTTCACACCACGTGCTTTACGGTGAAGGAAAAATTGGTGAGGAAACTTGCCTATGTCTGAGAAGTAATTCAGAGACGTATGTATAGTACCTGTGACGGCGATAGACTCACCATCTGTCACTTTAGCACTTGGTCATCTTCGGTAAAATGTGGGTATTTTTATGGCAACACCTCTGACTACCCCCTATATTACGATACATTTAATTATTAATCGACTTACTAACAAAACAACATCGATCGAATAAGAGTAAGTTGCCTACTAGTCATTTCATAACTTTTTTATCGCATTCATCAATTCATATTAACATACGTAACCATACAATACAATGAACTTTGAAGCTCGCGACCGATAATGTCAGGATATTAATAGCAGCTACTTTTTGTTCTCACGTATCTCCGCGTATGAAGATATTAAAAACCAATTAAGATATTTTGCAATTATTGCAGCCGCCTATCAGAATGCGAGTGACGTCACCATCTCAGGCGCAAGTCAAGATTAACCAGGCGACCAACTAAATATAGACAATAAACAATGTGAAGTGAATCATGTGTGCTTCAGCTGTGCTAAGTAAACACACAGTGAATCCTATACTGTTGATTGTTACAGTACACAATTTTTCAGTAGTTGGTCTATTTCGGGTATCATTATGATTAGACTAAATTCCTGAGCATAAAAAAATATCTAAATCTTATACTTCGAGCTTATGAACAAGGACCCTTACTTACTTAAAGACATCTAAGACACCTAGATTATAAAAATATTGAGGCTATGGATGAGAAGGATGGACTAAGAGTAGTTAGATATAATCCAGTTTGATTAACTCTCCTCACATATAAAATGTATGTTAAATTCAACGCAGTCTGTATCGCCAATTCAGATCAAATAACGCTCTCCGTCAGTAGCCTCAATCTACTTGTTATAACACGGTTATCGGTCATATCAAATGATAAACAATTGCTGTAAGTACTTACATTCAGTGTATTATACTCCGCAATATAATTGACACCTTATTTATAAAAAAGAAAACGCCAATCAACGATCTCTTTAGAACTATCAAAGTTGGAGTCCTGAACGGCACGACCGTCCCGAGCCAATCAAGTTTTTACAATTCCAAAGCCGTACAAGCGACAAAAAAGTCCATCACAAATTTGTTGTTAACCATTTTTTGACAGCCAACCCTCCGCGTGCATTCAAAATATAACCTCCAAAATGCTGCTATTGTTTGTGTGGAGTAAAAAATGCAGGCAGGCACGTCGGCGCAGTGCACGACGACTCGACGACGGATGAGAACATTAAGTCGAGAACCCAAGAGAACGTCACGCCGCACCGCCAGCCGCCACTCAGTCACAACCGCACCGCGAGCCGATCCGCTCGCCCGCACCCACTCGACCGGTCTATGTTTCTACACATCGATAACTTATCAGCTAATAATTGCATGAAGTCATCGATTAAATTAAGTGCCGGAGCACACCGCACTCCTTTAAATATTTAAAAAACAAGAGCGCACGTGTTAAATAATCGCTAACTCAGTTCAATGTTAAGGTTTGACAGTGAACTCTACAAGTGTCCGTGAAAAAGTTGTTTGTGCAATCCCATTGGTCGGCTGTGGTTTGGTGTACCGGTGAACAGTAGCAGGATGAATGGAACGCCGGCTAGGAGGCCGAAGAGCGCCTTTTCCGAAATGGTAAGAATCTAAGACATTCCAATAACAAAAAAAAGAGCAGCTGGAATCTGGGGACCAGTTCTGGTTAGTTTGATACTGTTTTCAAAAAAACTATTAATATCATGATTCTAAGAATTTTATTATGAAGTGTTTTATTTCCTTCTCTATTAAATAATTATAGAGCGACACTAAATGAACCTCTCTACATGTAAATATACATTCGAGCAATGAATGTTCAGTACGAAGCTCATAATTATGTACTTTCTAATCTCAATAGATTCCATTTAATATTTGAAGGCAAGCAACAAAATGTCAAACGCCTACATTTCAAATCAAACAGAATCATAGCGTCGATTTATATTACAATGTAAACTAAAATCCTGAGATTCCACAACAGGTTAAAAGGTTACAATGTGATAAATGATGATGGTCAGTCTGAAAGTCAATAACACACGCAAAGCATTCTGCTTGGTCGCTTAAATAGTTCAATGTGTTTGCAACCAGCAAATTAATTGCCTTATAGAGTTTATTGTTTGATTTATTGTTTAGTTGTCTCTCATGTATCTGTTTACAGTTATACTTTCTATTCCTGGAAGTATGAGTAAACAAATTCAATGGAATTAAATCAATTGTAATTAGTTTTTAAGACGTCCTCTTTAACTCTCTTAACGATCTTTGCTAAGATCACTTTATCATTCACTTAGATCCTTTCAGGATTTGTTCCTAGCCACGAAAATTAGAAATTTTAATTTTGTGCTCTTTTTCGAATTCAACTAGGTGATCTCTAATACTCAGCACACTAATGAGATGAAGATGAAACTTTCTTTACTGCAATTGTAATTCTGTATCATCTAGAGCATGGCTAATTAAATTGCTATCAAATGTATATCTACCAACTAATTCTCGAAATATCAAAGGATTTTGATCATCATTAACACAATCATAAAAAGATAATATTTTGTAATCAATAGAAACAGGTATCCAAATTGCCGGATTGTATAATATAACTGGTATGGAAATATTAGTGGTAGAATATAGAAAGTGTCAAATCAATCTGTTATTTTCGAAGTTGGAATTATGCAAATTGCGTAATATTTATTTGATATATTCGAGAATACGTCTGAATTCCTATTATGGCTCATATCATAGGGCAATTACCTTGTTATATCAATAGGTACCATAATTGGTACGTTTATGGCATGTAGTTCTGTCAAAAATAGAAACGCTGAATGTCCAACGTAAGAATTAATACATATTTGTCCGTTGAGGATATTTCTGCAGAAAAGATTTTGTTGCGAGTAAGGTTGAAACCTGATATTTTTAGTATTGGAGATTTGAACCTAATGTTGAGTCATTTCGAATGTATACTGCTGCATGTTTATCTGATCAGATTTAATGATGGACATGAATATTTTCAATGAACAACGCTGTAATTTTAATAACACACGTAAGCAGCTTGGGAATATGGTGAATTAAATCAGTGCTGAGCCCACCTGCCGACCTTCACCCCAAATTTGATGCAAGGGAGTCATGGATCACAGAATTTTGTAAAGGGCCTTATTGCGGTACATTTATGTTCAGTATTATACGTTTTGGGATGCGTTTTTGTAATTTATACTCAGTTTAAATATAATAATATACAAAATGCTATGTGCTAATGCATTTGACTTATTAAGAGACGCTTTGCCAAGTTTTCGGGTAGTGTTTAAGTGTATCGGAAATTCAAAGCTGCTAGGACTCAGGACTGTAGCTAAACTTTGCAGAAATTGCAGTCAAATAATGCGACTTTAGAGTTTTGTGTTACTACGGTGAGTAAGGTTTCGAGTATTGGAATGGGAGGTCTTATACCCATGTTTTGAAGGTGCCATGCTAGCTATAAAGGGACCCTTTCGTTTCTTACAATGTTGACTCAGTAATACCATTCCTAATAAAGTAGATCACCTTTAGAAAATAAATGGTAAAAAGTGTGGCACAATTAATATTTCCAGTAGAAAACTATGCGTTTGGTTTCTCGCTTAAGGCTCAAGCACCCAGGTCTTACACCGCCTCACCGCTCACGGGATTATTGTAATTAAGAGATCCATTATTCATGACTTTGGCTATTGATTTGTAGACACTTCAGTGCTGTTTTGCTACTTCAATGGATCCAGATACAAGAAATTGTTCAATCATGTGTTTTAAACCTGTTTGGTTTTTTGTGTCTGGTCTTACCATCGCCAACATCTCCCTGGCCTGATTCCATACATTGTTGGGGTCGGCAGTTGATTCGACCCGATGTGACTGATCACCTGTTTTCTATACGAATCGCATGCCATTTAACATTCGTCACCACTTTTACGAAGAAAATGGATTATCTGCGTTAAACCAGTTGTCGGACTCTCTTAAGGCCTCCGACTGACCTGTAACGATTGTCAAAGATGTTATTGGCAACACGGCCTAATGTCCATACAACTTGGTTTAGGGTAGCTTAACCTCGCTGATCAAGTGACATGCGAAATAGCAACTGTACCATGAGCTCCTCTTTAGGTCTTTATTTAGATATATTATTAAATGCACGGTGACGTTGGGGACTGCGTTCCCGGTCCCAAAAGCCTCTTGACTCGTTGAAATAATCTAGCTCTCAAAGTTATTATAAATAGGAATAGAATACAAACATTATATACAGACATAGAGTAATTCTTTCTACGACAATAAAATATATTTGTATGTTACTGTCTCAATTTCTTCCATCTAGTATATTCATACACTTGTGTTCTTATTAAAGGCGTAATGTTATTATATTTTTCATTAAGTATATTTTTTATTTCCATACAATCACACAATTCTATATAAGTTACTGTTATGATCTCTGTCCTTTGAATATAAAGTTGTGTTTGTTCCTCAATCTCAATTACAATTGCTAACGAATGCGACGATTCAGAAAAATGTGCCGAATATAGATACAAAATAAATATCTATTGAAATTGTTTTTGATAAAGGCAGTGTAGTAAAAAAAGTTTTGGAAAATAATGTGTTACAAGGAGTAAGACTTATGTAATTAAGGATAGGTTGTGTGTAAGATAAGTGTGAAAATATTATTAAGGCTAGAAAGTGAGTTAATGCAGATATCACAAATGAAGGAAATGTTATTTATTTTGTTTTATACAGCTAAATATTACATAGTATAGTTACTGCTAAAAGTATACCTACCACAAATCCATTTCGAGCTTAACCGGACACCAGTGTCGCCCAAAATGGAAGGGAGAAGAAGCACATTACGCCGACCATAAATATCATAGGATGAGAATGATGATGGAATTCAAAGATATAAAGATAGGCGAATTAAACATAATGACAACATGTGGGGTGGATCATAAAACAAAACAGTAACTAAGTATGGATCAAAAGTGGGGATCAGAACGGCATATCTCTTTTGAACAAGAACAATAAAAAAAATAAAGAGAACAAACAATAATTGAAACACATCAGCTTAAAATCATTGAACCAACTCAAACAATTTATTCAATTAAGGCTCTCATAAATAAGCGAGTAAACCGATAAATTAATGGCATATCATGATTGGCAACACTCGCACGAATGCATAATTACTAATGTTTGTTTGCTTAGTATTGTGTTGGTCACATCCGTATAGGTTGCACTGGCAACACGATTATGCATATGGCTCACTATTGTCCCAGGGGCTTGCTTATATGAATTCATAGTAGTTTGTTCCTGTTTAACTAACCTTGTTGTTAAATTTCACTTACCAAGAGAGAGAATTGAGTTAGAACTTTTTGAAAACTAGCTACTGTCCTGCCACCACGTAACAAAGCCTGCAAACAAGGTAACATTTTCCTCACGCTTCGCTTATGGAAACGACACAAAATCTATGGAAATGACATATGTCACGTGCCTGATTTATGTAATTTCCATACAAATCGTATCGCTTCTATTAACGCAAGCGCGAGAGAATGTTACTTTGTCTAGCCCCACGCACGAAATGGTAATGACCTTTTCCCTAATTCCACCTCAAGATTTCACGTGATCGTTGAATTATACGAAAAGGGAAAGGGAAGGATTATGAATCATGTAAGATTACGTCACCCATTCCAATTAGTTTTGACTAGAAACTAGTGAACATATCGATAACTACTTACATTTGACAGCGGCAGGTACAAACACCTTGATTAAAACTAATTATTTCTAACAATACCCAAAAAATATAGCGCCACAGTATATGATTGCACAAGTTTACTAAGCAGTATGGAAACTAGTCCCAAACTTTAGATAGAACGTTTGCGACATTGGAGCCGAATGTTACGCTTGCATTATTCCTACCTTTAATTTACTGTCATAGTAAAGCAGATATATTTGTCGTTTCGACGTTTTGAAAATGCCGGTATAACACTTGAATGAAGTATGTACGATCGGCCACGACGTGACAACCTAATGACAGCAATTCCAATAGGCCTAAAAATGTATGAACGTTAAAATTAAAAATTCTAAATATCTTTATTCGATTAGACTTTTTACAAAGTACTTTCAAATCGTCAGAAATACACGATTACATAGGATTATACATGCTACTGCCAGGTTCGGAAGGTTGCTTTTACTGAGAAGAACCTGGCAAGAAACGCAGTAATTACTCTTTAAAAAAAAATACAGCTAAGAGTAATAAAATATAAATCATACAAAATATATATAAGCCCATGGACACAGTTCCAGTGCACAAAAGTAGATATAAAAAAAATTTAATAACTAAAAATAAGAACTACAAATAATTGTGTAGCTTGAGATGACCAGCCCCCACTAGCAGCACCTGTTCACAAGTATGACGAGAATGAAGTACACATGACATACGTCGCTCCCGTACATCCTGTATCGTTTGTACTAGAGAAGCGTGAGTATAATGTATGTTACGTCTACAGGCCCAGGAGTGCTTAGAAAGTGCGTAATAAGTAGCGGTAAATATTTTGATGTAGTTCGTACGAATCTTCTTTACTTTCTTTGATCATTTGGCAGATTGTGTGATCATAATATGATATTTTTTTTTTTTTTTTCATTTTATCGTGTTACATTTCCTCTGAGAGACAGCAAGGCAAAACATATTCTTAGAAAGGATAATACTTTTTTTAGGGTCTCGTACCTGAAAAGGAACCCATACGTAGACTTCTCGTTGACTTTCACCGTAACATGAAACAGCAAAAGATACGAGAAAAAAATTAAAACTAATCTGTATTATTATCTATATATCTGAAGAGTTTGTTAGTTTTCTTGAACACGCTAGTCACAGGAAGTACTGGTCCGATTTGTGAAAAATATTTCAGTGTTAGATAGCCCCTGTATTTAGGAAGGCCAATTGCGGATTTAAGTTAGCGATAAAACAAAGTAACGCGGAAGAAATCGCGTGCAAAAGCTAGTATCTTTAAATGACGCTGTTAAATTAACAGCGACCTGTCGACGAAAGAATAGTTGACACCAACAGTTTCTTAACATACATACATATGCTCACGCCTGTATTCCCCGAAGGCCTACCCCTTCGTTGTAATCACAACACCCACTTTTCACCGAAGATAATTATGTGCCAACGTGACAGATGGTGAGTCCATCGCCGTCTCAGGCACTATACATATGTCTTTGAATTACTTCTCAGAAATATGCAGGTTTCCTCACGATGTTTTCCTTCACCGTAAAGCACGTGGTGTGAAATCACTGTACATAAGTTTCTTAGAAAAACTCATTGGTACAGGCCCCACTGGGATTCGAACTTGCGTCGCTTGCGTAGCAGGCGACTGCTCAAACCTCAAGGCCACCACGGCTCTTCAGGCTTCTCGGCTTCTCAGTTTCTTAACGGCGAAGTTAAGTTCATCCCTGAGTTCGATTGCTTCAAGTTTGTAAGCCCTCAGCGTCCGCTTCATATTAGGCTGATAGATAGCCGGTTGTTGTATTTTAAGCGCGATATTAACTACTCAATTTAAATCGTATTTCGGAACATAAAAGGAAATAAAATAACAGCAGTGAATATGACGTCACTGAAAATCGGGAGGCAATCAACGACCAATTAACACAGTCACAGATACAAGGTGAATATTGCTTTATTGGCGTATTGGCTATCCGACAACGGGGAGTTGAGTCCAATACACAACATACATAGTTCAGTTAACAATGTAACTAAATGTGGACCTTAAAACTACCAAATTAAGTTTACATTTCAGCGTCAATTGGACTCGTAACTAGATGGTGCCAAATGTCATCCTAATTTGATAAGCATTCTGATTTAACGAGCATTCTCTTTTATTTTCGAGCAATTTAAACGAGAAATCCTGTTTTACCTTGTCTCTCTAAATCTCCTAGACAATTCCATCAAAACAAACACACATACATATGCTCACGCCTGTATTTAAGGGTACTTATAGTACGCCCATATTTCACCAGTTATGCTAAAGTTTCATGTAATAAGGGGGACTAATCCATACTCCAGGCACTGGGAAATTATAGATGGAAAATTTCAACAACACTGCTCGACCCGGGAATCCAACCCCAGGACCTCTCGTGTCCGGAGTAAGATGTTGAAGCATTAACACCACATCTCATGACTCAGTAGGTCTAAAAAGGCCACTTTGGGAGAATCATAATATGATCCGAATATGATTCATCATCGAAATGACAAAATGGTCACTTAAGTGCCATTCATATTATGATTCACGAATGATTAATATTCCTCAATTCACCTGTTTTACACTTACCTATGAAGTTTCCTAGAATGCTCCACAAAATATGAAGTGCCTTGTCGACAAATAGCATATCATAAAAAAAAGTTAGGGACTTACAGTAGGGATCTACAATTATGGTAATCTTTCATGAATCATAATATGAATTGCACCTAAGAAACCATTTTGACATTTCGATGATGAATCATATTCGGATCACATTATGATTCTCCCAAAGTGAAGTAATTCAGTTAATCAACAGCAATTCCGTTTCTTTGACCTATAGCTGGTCATTGTCATCGGTAAGCCGTTCTAAACTGAGTCATTTGAAGCCAGTCATGTCGCAGTCGAGTTGGCTCACGCTTCTTTATAAATGCTGGATAAATTTGTTGTTTTGTTTCACTATCTTATTTAAGAGGAGCTCGTGGCACAGTTGCTATTGCGCATATCATTCGATCAGTGACCGCCCGAGTTCCTTCCGTGCCTCGGAGAGTACGTTAAGCCGTCGGTCCCGGTTGCCAATTTATCATCTTTGGCAGTCGTTACAGGTCAGTCGGAGGCCTAAAATAGTCTGACAACTGGTTTAACCCAGATCACAGATTTTCCTCGTTAAAGGAGTTGCGAGGGTCAGATGGCAGACGCTTCGTAAATCAAGTGATCAGCCACATCGGGTTGAATCAAGTGCCGACCCCAACAATGTATGGGATAAGGCCAAAGAGATGATGATCTTGTTTAAGGAAGAAACACATTGAACGTCGTAAATAATCTTGCGTAATAGTAATAAGCATCCTTTAGGATTTGCTGCGCGATGTTCGAGAGCAGACCAGTATCAACAGAGCTGCTTAACTTCTCCGTCTCGCGAAGGATTGGCAGAAGTTTACTGAACTGACGGCCAATCTTCAGAAGCTGGAGCTTTATGAGAAATACTAAACATTTAATAACAGTTAGTTATCTTAAAGTTACTTACGAGCACCCTTTACTTCTTACTCCGCACCTGTTTAAAACCAATTTGTGTCGCTGTATGCGATTCCAAAGCTCCCATTCATCCCATTGCAAAAATATATTACCTAAAATCCGAGCTACCTGATCGCGGCTTATTCATAGACATCCAAGATTTTATTAACAACACCTCCACGGCTTTTTTTTTGGTATACAAATGAATTCTCACAACACCTCACGAATTCTGACGATTTGAAAGTACTTTGTAAAAGGTCTAATCGAATAAAGATACTTTTGACTTTGACTTTGACTTTGACCCAAGAAATCGAATTGTCTTGGAGGTCGCGGGAATTAATGTATGAAAATTATATTTCAAAATCTATGGGCTATGGATGTCTGGGAATAAGTCTTGATCGCTAGCCCGAATGCTTAAAAGATTTTATAAATTGTGAATGAATATTGTATCGATCAAAGATTCAGGAAGGAAGAAGAAATTCAGACCCAACCAAATGGAAATACCACAAACCAGGGTGTGATACACAAACTTCAATAAGGTTAAACTACTGAATTTAGTTCCGTTTTAAATTAACTCGATGGTGGAATGGCCAGAAGGCTAGAAAGGACCGGTTCGATGACCTAGGAAGGTCGTTATAGGCCTTAGAACTACAGCACACTTTTACAATGAAACCAGATTACCGATTTGGTTCTCTACACTTATTAATACCCCAAATACATCTACATACAGATAAATAAAATTGGATTGTCTGTTTGTAATGCCAAAATAATAGCTGCATATAAAAGTATATACTGCATATATTAAAAAAGCATTTTTTTCTCTGTCTGTCTGTCGGTTCGTTCCGGCTAATCTCCGAAACAGCTGGACCGATTTTAACGGGACTTTCACTGGCAGTTAGCTAATGTTATAAGGAGTAACATAGGCTACTTTTAATTTTTTTTTAAATTAGGGTTCCGCGGGTCACAGCTAGACTACAATATTCATTGTATGTGAAGATTCTAAGCAAAATAAAGTATTTAATTAATACTTAACGTTTAAAGACTTAACGTTGAATGTTGATAACTTAACAAGTATGAGGAAACTCCGGGTCGAGACATACTTCATCAAAAGTTTGCATGATTTTAATGTGAACTATGTATAGAGTTTTACTGCAATTTTAGAGAATGTTCAGAATGCGTTTGTCTCTGAATCATTGCGTGCCAACAAGGCACTAAAGGAACACGACCCGAAGGCTTATTCTTCTGAGAAAAAATTCTTACTTACAGTGTTTTCGTGATCGTCTAATTTGTAAAAGATGTTTTGATTATTAAACTTTCACATTAGTTTAATTCAAATCATTATTGCCATCACTTTTCTGGCTTCACAAGATAATCAAATTATTTGTCAGAATGTAAAATTTGATAAACTAGTCGTGAATATCGTAATTACTGAAAATGATTAAAACTTGACTTGATTGATAAATAGGTTCCGGCGCAAATGTGTGGGTTACAGCTTCAGCATTTGCAGTTACATCATCAACATCAAAATATTTGTATCAAAACAACATACCTACTTAATTTTAATGGGAATAAGAATCTAAACAAACGTGAACCACAAGATTCTGCATGTATTGGACTGCTTACACTGATTTTGTAAAGGAGAATATCAGAAGCCATGGTGGCCTTGGGGTTAGAGCAGTCGCCTGCTACGCAAGCGACGCAAGTTCGAATCCCAGCGGGGCCTGTACCAATGAATTTTTCTAAAAAAACTTATGTGTAGTTATTTCACACCACGTGCTTTACGGTGAAGGAAAACATCGTGAGGAAACCTGCATATGTCTGAGAAGTAATTCAAAGACATATGTATAGTGCCTGAGACGGCGATGGACTTACCCTCTGCCACGTTGGCACTTGATCATATTCGGTGAAATGTGGGTGTTGTTACAACACTTCTGCTTACCCCTACGGGGACTCTTCTGGGATGGCGTGAAAAAATAAGTGACACATTTGGAAAAATTTAGATTAAGCGCACGTAGTGTGTGATTGTAATGAATTAAAGTATTTTTTCAGGCACGCGCGAGAGAATAGCTTTGTCGCAAATATCTAGAAAAATCAGACCAAATAATGTAGATATTTAAAGGCACTGCATTATATGCCTTCATAGATATAAAGATATTGAGATAGAGCTCTAGAGGCTTAGCGCCCTGATTTGATTTTTAACATGTAGGAACAAAAGTAAGAACATGGATTTGAATCTATCTATCTTTATATATCTACATCTACATTGATAAATAAAATTGAGGTGTGTGTTTGTAATTACATAATAACAGCTTTTCACTAAATGCATATGAAAGTAAATACGGTACTGAACTAAAAAGAAACATATTTTCAAAAAAAAATCTCTGTAAATCTATCTATCTGTCTGTCTGTACGGCAGAACCGATTTTAACGGGACTTACACTGGCAGATACCTAATGTTACAATGAGGAACTCAGGCTACTTTTATGTAAAAATAAACATTAAAGGTTCCGCTGGAATGAAATTAAACCTACACAGCTAATCTTCATACCTTTAAACGAGCAATTCTTGTATATATAGAATCTGAATCTCGGAAACGGCGCCAACGATTTTCATGACATTTTAAAGAGGGAAAAAAATAGATCTAGCTAGGTTTCATTTATGGAAAACATCGTTTTGACTATGTTTTCAGGCACTGACAAAGTCATAAAATATCCTTACAATACGACAGCAATTTTCGCCGACATTTGTAAAGTTATGGTAGCTCAAAGGCGAGGCTTCCAGCATACGGGGCGATAACGAAACTAGAGTACCCCGGTTCGAGACTGACGTTCACCGGAATTTTTTTATGTGAAGAAAAAACCAAGCGCAGCTCGGTCAACCAGATATTATTAATATAACTAACATCCGCGGGGCCAGCGGAAGGATTATGTCGGACTTGCACCAACTAAAGTCCACGGTGTCCCTTCTGGTCGTTAAATGGAGGGGAGCACGTGTTATGTCCTCACAAGCTTTACCGCGCCACCGTCAGAACAATATGCTAGTACATTTGCCAAACGCAGCACAGGGCGTATTCAAGCGAGTTAGCGCAACGTGTCCAAGACACATTAGCAGGCTGTGGTCTGCGGCTGATACAACGCATGTGAACAGATAGCTGGAAAATAACCAACCAACCATAAAACGTTAAGTTTTATAAAGGTCGTAAGCGACGAGAATACGTGCATACTTTTTGTGGAATATTTTTGTTATTTTGACAGCGTGAGCTTTGCGCCCACCCGGTTCCGTAAGTCAATATATTCTTGAAACAACCTGAATAGCTTTTATCTGCACTACCCTAGTGGACTTTATTGCCTTACCTTTGTCCTTTGGCGTACCTCACGAAAGATCCCCAGATCGGGCTTTGAGAGAACATAAGGATAAATTCTCTCTTGTGCACCTTACGATTCGCAAACTACCTACGTTTCAGCAATTTAAGTTATTTTTGCAAATCACTGCTAGATATAGAAAAAACATACATTCGAATTAAGAAACTCCTCCTTTCTTGAAGTCAGTTAAAAAGAAGAAGAAATAAACAAAATACATACATACACACATACATATGCTCACTCCTGTATTCCTCGAAGGGACAGGCATTTCCCCCGAAGATGATTAAGTGCCAACGTGACAGATGGTGAGTCTATCGCCGTCTCGGGCACTATACACGCTCCTTTGAATTACTGCTCAGACATATGCAGGTTTCCTCACGATCTTTTCCTTTACCGTAAAGCACGTGGTGTAAATCACAAAATGTATGAGAAAAACATATTGGTACAGCCCGCTGGGATTCCAACTTGAGTCGGTTGCTACTTAAACTCCACGGCCACCATGGCTCTTTATATAAACAAAATTCAATTATCAAAAATGTGATTCATGAATGTGTGTCATCCAAATTTATAGAGGTATAAGTGCCATGACAAGCTTTGACTGCTGGCCTTAAATAAGCAAATACATGCGCAGCTACCCCAAATATATTCGCAGAGCGCTCATTACTCGTGACAGCACGTGTAGTCGTCCAATAAATGTTAAATTGTCCTTAATATCCCTCAAAGTATTGGCCTGGGATTTAACTCAGGCACATCTATAATTATGATCACTGATCGTATTACCAGTTGCATGTGCGTCGCAGTCAAACGTGAAACAGAGCTTCAGGCTTCGGGCAGAGTTGCACAATTTCGTTGAAAAAAAAAAGTTCGGGAAATAAAAATTCTGGGGTCGATTATTTTAGACACAATTTCGGGCAATAATTTCGACACAATTTCAAAGGTAAGCTTAATTTAACATTAATGTGCCCCGCGGTTTCACCCGCGTAGAATTAAGGCCCGCGCAACCTTACATATATTTTTTTAATAAAAGTAGCCTAAGTTACTCCTTGTAACATTAGATATCCGCCATTGAGTCTCGTTAAAATCGGTCCAGCTGTTTTGGAGATTAGCCGGAACAAACAGACTGAGAGAAAGTGAAACATTTTAAAATTTGATTTTTCTATGTCTATACCGTGTAAACTTTCATATGCGTTTAGCGACTGTTATTTTGGAATTACAAACAGACACGTCAATTTTCTTTATAATATATTTTATTTATAGATGTAGATGTTGTTGGAGTCACTAACGATAACTTAAAATCAATTAAAAGTCCCCGCAAATTTCCCTTGAATAAGGGCACCGTTTCCCTTATTCAAGGGAAATTTGCGGGTTTGGGTTAAAGTTAGTTCTATTAACATACATATCCTTTCAATCAAAGTCAAGCCAATTGAAGTTGGTAAAATGTACATTGCTTATCCCTTTATCCTTCATCTAACACGTGGACTAACCTAATTTTGGTGACAATAGGCACACCGATTACCTTCATCTTCACCGAACCTTACCTTCAGCTATTTCATCATGGCCTTATCCCATACATTGTTGGGATCGACACTTGATTCAGCCCGATGTGGCTGATCACCTGATTTTTATACGAAGCGACTGCCATCTGACCTTCGTAACCTATTAAGTAAAAAATAAGGAGGTTCTAATTTCAAGTGTTTGTTTTTTTTATTTCTCATTGTATTGTATAGCTCCGATTCATTCAATAATCTATATCAATTAAAAATGTACTACGTTAATTGTCATCGAATACACATCAGCAATTAGTGCGATTAAACACAGCTTGATTATCCCGGTGTCGATTAACGTCTCGATTATATTGCGATTATCGATACCTCGATGACTTTGTTATAGAAGTCTTTGAGGTTTTGTTTACTGGTCGTGTCAGATTTGAGATAAGATGAAACTGTAAATGGAGAGTAGCTCTTCAAGAGTTAAGTGCAATCTCGAAGGCTTGAAGCTTGAGTCACAGTGGTCAAGTGGTTTATGTAGTATTTTTTTTAAAAGATGCTTGTTTTGTGATGTCACAACACAAAGTTGGCACCTAATCATCTTCAGTGAAATTATATTTTTAAATTAACGTCTAATGTCATTAATTTTCACGTCACGAAATAATGTGAATATAGATAATCGACATCGATAAATGTCCCGGTACAGCACTATTAAACTGCACGTGCCATTCTAGAAGCCTGTCAGTCGGTAACTGGACCTTCAGACGCTGTCCGTTGAAACGGATATGGCTGTAATGCAATTTCTGACTAACTCAATATACCCGTGCGCTCAATTCAATGTCAAATGTTGCAAAATTCCTAGAATGTACCGAAATAGACTCGGGTGGTCCGGGATTCCTCATCACAGCAGGGATCAAAAAGCTTCGGAATAATTGCACGTTGCGTTGGAAAAGGCAGCTAAAAAGGCTCTACTATATTTGAATGTTATTTATTTTTTCCGAGGAATAAATTGAATTAGTTAGCTCCCTAATATTTTGTCACCTTTATTCAATTACACATTTTTATACATACTTTTTACAAAATCCTTTATACTCACTTATTTGTGCGTAAAGTTTTCTAGACTGCTTACCAAATAATTCATACTTAAATTTGGTATTTGATACCATAGATTAAATAAATGTTGTAACTTCATTAACCTGGGAAGGTGAACCATAGATTAAATAAAATTTCGACTGGATTTCCTAAAAAAATGTTCTGCAACGCGACAACCTAAATGGGTAAATGAGAGAATAAAAAAACGTCAAGTTGGGATCCTTACATTAGCACTAAATGTCTCAAGCTTTATATTGAAACTTTACAATAGATAAAACGATAGTCTGCGCACATGCAGTTGTTTATATCTCCCCGAGCCCAGATGGCAAACATTACATACATGATCAAGATTGATGAGTTACGTGCAAGTTAACGTTAGCAACTGTTGAATTTCTCCGCTGCAATGTTCTGAGGGCTGTTTATTGAAGAACTTTGTTTGTTTTCATTTCAAGTAAAGGTCGGAACTATCAGATTAGATGGAATTAACGCACTTTTAATTCTTGAGTTCAATGCCCAAATACAGGTGAAGCAAATAGTAGCATTTTTACATACATATGCTCACGGCACGGGTAAGCAAAGGTGTTGTTATCACACAACCCACTTTTCCCCGAATTTGATTAAGTGCCAACGTGACAGATGGTGAGTCTATCGCCGGCTAATCTCAGGCGCTATACAAACGTCATTGAATTACTTCTCAGAAATATGCAGGTTTCCTCACGATGTTTTCCTTCACCGTGGTGTGAAATCACTGTACATAAGTTTTTTTTTGCAATTATAATCCGGTGTAATCATTTTATTCTCGCGATTTGAAAGAACTTTGTTAATAGTCTATTCGAATAAGATATTTCGGAGTTTGAGTATTTACTCAACTATAACTAATTCAGCATGGGAATAAAAAACTAATGCATGTAGACGATGTGAATGATATTCTTTAAGATGTGTGTGAAGAGATATTTACAGGGTTGGCGACGCGCGTGTGATGCCCCTGGCATTGCAAGCGAGCCTTACATGGCAGCTTTACATGGGGAATCCATTTCGGATACACACTCCCTGCGGGGGCAGGGAATGGTTATGCCGGGCTCTCGCCGGCTAAACCCCATGGTCTTTCTCTAACTCGCTTTTTGGGGGGGACACGTGATACGTTTTCACATGCTTTGCCGTGAACCCCCCTGCGACCAGTCGCCCAAGGGCAGCCCCTCCTGAAGGGTAGAGATTAGCTCCCCCCTTGGCCTATAGGCTATCTACGTGCAAGGCTCGCCAAAACACATAAGGCGAGCCTCGACCCTAGCTTTGGCAACCACTTATCAGGTGGGCATTTTAGCTATCTAGACTCCTGTCAAGTTCGTCAACGACTTTTTGAACAACTAGACGACGTTCTATACAGACTTTCTGCGCATTTAAGCACGTATGCAAGTTTCCATCTAGAACAATCGGTATTCAACAGACATCATCCTGCCTGGAAGGTTTGCTGGGACTGAGCACGATTACTTCCTTGCCCATCATCACCCTGGCCTTATCCCAGACACTGTTGGGGTCGCCACTTTGTTCAACACGTTGCGGTAAAGGCCCCGCTGGGATTCGAACTTGCGTCGCTTGCATAGCAGGCGACTGCTCAAACCTCAAGGCCACCACGGCTCTATTACTACCACCGGACTATTATAAAATAAATAAATTATAATATTCTTGTTGGGCCTTGGACACTTCCATCCTATTTCGAACCACAAACAAAATGATGCAATTTAACATTGAAATCAAAGTGGAATGCAAATTATAATACAACTTACATCGAAAGATTTAAGTTAATTAAATTTAATTAGGGTTTTATGCGCAGTGAACTGAGTGTGCTTGATGTAGGCGTACAGGGTCTGATTTCAAAACAAGGTAACATTAAAAAAGGTTGACTTCAAGATATATTAAAAAGTATAAATAACTAACATAATAAATACGAAAGTGTCCCATTGTCCGCTACCTTTTCGTTTAGACACTTTATTAAAATAACGTGAAGCATTAGTTATGTTCTAACGAACGACGGACACTGGACATTTATCTTAGTCTAAGGGTCATAGGCGTTTGAACCAATTTGTATTTACAACTTAATTAATAACTTTTTTGCGATTACAGAGACTAGACTACAATCTAAGTACAGTGTGGGGCCGACCCCTATTTGAGAAAAACTGCTATAATAAAATTAAAAAAAAAAACATGTATTTTATGACTTATAAAATAATAAATAAATATGCTCACGCCTGTATTCCCCGAAGAGGTAGGCACATATGTTGTAATAACAACACCCACAAGTGCCAACGTGACAGATGGTGAGTCTGTCGCCGTCTCAGGCACTATATCATATACGCTTTTTGAATTACTTCCCAGACATATGTAGGTTACCTCACGATGTTTACCTTCACCGTAAAGCACGTGGTCTAAAATCACTGAAGTTTTTTTGTAAACTTATTGGTATTCGAATTTTCATCGCATGTGTAGCAGGCTACTGCTCAGACCGTAAGGCCACCACTACTCCTTCCAGTTTTCAATCAGGAAAAGTTGTTTTCGCAAATAAGCCAAAAAATAATATTGAAATCATACAGAATTAATTATTAAGTTTGTATCAAATAACAAGAAGAAAATATTCTAGCAACAAATTTGTAATGAGCGGAAAATACTTCGGTAAGTACCTGAAACCACACCCCGTTCAATTCGTACACCACTAATTTTAATGATGAATGTATTGGAAGTTTTCCTCATTGTATCATTCGGTGTTTATTAATGGATGTTGCTTGTTAATGGGTAAAGGTTAGCGCGATTCCTGTAAAATGATTGAATCATTTTTATTTGTTGCTTGCTACTATTATCGCTACTGGACACATTTGTGTGATGATGAAATAATACTGAGCCGTGGTGGCCTCGGGGTTAGAGCAGTCGCCTGCTACGAAAGCGACGCAAGTTCGAATCCCAGCGGGGCCTGTACCAATGAGTTTTTCTAAAAAAAAAAACCTTATGTACAGTGATTTCACACCACGTGCTTTACGGTGAAGGAAAACATCGTGAGGAAACCTGCATATTTCTGAGAGGTAATTCAAAGACGTATGTATAGTGCCTGAGACGGCAATAGACTCACCATCTGTCACGTTGCACTTAATCAAATTCGGTGAAAAGTGGGTGTTGTGTTTACAACACCTCTGCCTACCCCTTCGGGGAATACAGGCGTGAGCATATGTATGTATGTATGTATGAAATAAGTCGAGAATATTTTTTTGTGGACTTCTCATTACTCTGGAAATCAAATTTTCCGAATTAATATTGGCCAGTGAAGGAAAACATCGTGAGGAAACCTACATATTTCTGAGAAGTAATTCAAAGACGCATGTATTGTGAGAGACGGGGATAGACTCACCATCTGTCACGTTGGCACTTAATCATCTTCGGTGAAAAGTGGGTGTTGTGATAACATCACCTCTGCCTGCTGCTTACCCCTTTGGGGAATACAGGCGTGAGCATATGTCTGTATATTGGCTAGTTTTATAAACAAATTACTTATATCTAGTTCATGCTCGCAGTACAGCTCACAAAGAACACATCTTACAAAGGTATGCACTATTTATGCATGCCCTGTGCCGGAATTGTTCACCAAAAGTCAAGATCCTTACCATTCAAAGGGAGAATGCTGCCAGATCTTCGGAACCTTGCCTGCAGGAACTCCTTTTAATAATATATTTTAGTTATTAGATTATAGTTTTTAAGGTTTGTTGTTATTTTGTCAATTGCTGAAACAATGAAAAAGAAAAATATAATAAAAATAAAAATTATAAATAAAACACGGAATTTAAATTAGTGTCTGCGGGAATGGTGCCCAGTAAGCTGGCTGCGTTACCTCGCTGGATCGCTAATCTAATCCTCTGACCGAGGTAAGAACCAGCTCGACGGTCACCAGAGACGTCAACCAGGCGTTTTGATAGATCCTTAAAAAGGACTTTCGCATTTTGTCTTCAAATAAATTAATATTGCCTATGTTTGTTAACATAGGGACTTAATCTGTATATGTATACTAATCTGTACAAATATTATTACAAATGTAGTTTCAAATTTATTTAAAGATACTGCGACTGAAATGTAATGAAATACAATGTTTAAGAAGCAGGCGACCAAATTACGGTCAAGAGATCCTATATATTATGATTTCTTTAATATACTAGCTGTGCCCGCGGTTTTACCTACGTTGACCCTAATGTTTTTTTTTATATAATGAGTTACTCCTTGTAGTATTAGCAGTCTACCAGTGAAAGCCCCATTAAAATCGGTCCAGCCGTTTTGGAGATTAGTCGAAACAAATAGACAGAAAGACAAAGAAATTTTATAAAATTTGGTTTTTCGACATCTATACTTTCATATGCATTTAGTGTAAAGCTGTTACTTTGGAACTACAAACAGACACTTCAATTTTATTTATCAGTATATATATAGATAATGTAGCTTGTGTGTTATTCTGATCCATGAGCAGTATTATTTTAAAGTTTCATCACAAACTCACAAAATTTCGCTTTTATAATAAAGGAATTAAGATTTTTGGCATATTCTGTTCTCGTCATTTTTCACTCGCCGCTTATGACCCGTTTAACAGCCGATTACCGAATGTGGTATAAAAAGTGCCCCTTAAAAAGTAACTCAATATTACGGCCGTCTAAATAAAACTCCGTCATAAACGCGTGAGAATCGATGAGTTAACTGGTTCGTTGGCTAATATTGACTTATAAATTGGCCTTCAGGACAATATAGTGTTACGTCATAAAAATTAAGGGTCATAGAAGGACGGATTACATTGGTCACACATAAAACGTGAAATTGAAAATGAAAACCATATACATTTTAACCGACCTCAAAAAAAGAAAGAGGTTAACAATTCGACTGTATGATTTTTTTTGTTGGTAATTTTTGACTGGGTGAACTGATTTCGTGATTCTTGTAAATTATTTTCATTAAGTATTTGAAGCACTATTCTCTTCCACCACTATCTTTTTGAAGGCAGATATTATTATTTTTTTAAATTGTTAGTATACCTTGTCCCTGTATTATTATTTTATACATGGTGTTGCGAGCGTCCAATGCTTTTTTATAGACTATATAAATTGCACAACACAATCCTTTTTGTTCCAAATTACATTATAGGTACAATTTTTATGATTAATAACTATTTATCAGAAAACTCTATGGCAGTCGCTTGCTTATTAACAAATAGCAGGCTCGCTCAACATAAGAGCGTGTTTCCTTATCCATTTCAATTAATCTATAGCTATCTACAAATATTATAAAGTGGCAGGCTCTACTACTGGACCGATAAAAAAAATATTTCCGCATTATCAACGAATAACATAGGCTATATTTTATCCCCGTACTCCCACGGGAATGAGCATTAAACGGGTGAAATCGCGTGACGTCCGCTAGTACCAAATAAATAAACTTTAACATTAAAAATAGCGTCATTTTCTTACAACCTCGGGACGGTCCCCTCAAATAATATGCACACCTGCCATTACGAACAATGTTTGGTCGGTCTTCTGTATCCTTTTATTTCGTGGTTACGCCTACCTTGTGGATTTGAGAAACATGAAGTCATCGGTCACAAAGCGACATTGTTTCTTGAAGAGTACTTGTGGTATTTAATCAGATGCAGACATGGGTGAGCCTATGTCGATCGAGTTGAGTTACACTTTAATTCTGTATGATATCTGTTGTTCGCCATGAAATCAAGGGACTCCGAGCACAGATACCTTTGTGACTATCATTCAATCAGCTAAGTTAAGCAGCCCCAGTCTAGCTAGTTGGATGGGTGAGCTATTTCCGTGCCTCGGAACATCTTTAACAATCGTACTGTTACGATTGTCAAAGATGTACAATTAGCCGAGAACGTGGTTCCGAAATAGCTCGAACGGTCACCCATTCAACTACAAGCTAGGCTGGGGCTGCTTAAGTCAGTAGGAGGCCTCAAAACTCTTAAAAGTAAAGAGATTTGATTCAGTTTTATCGGGTTCGTGGGGAGAGCGAGTCACCATGGTCATCAAAGGGAAGATCTTCCAGCCAGGCGGGTGCCATGCCTCGAGAACCGCGGCTCCAACTATTCTAGTTGGAAACTGGTATATATACTGAAAAACCCTTATTGCGCGATTTAGCTTCTCGTGTATTTGTACTCAAACTTCGCTATTGTTAGCGAGTAGCGCCATCTATGTAGCGAGCGGAGAAAGCTGCTACAGGTTTAGTAACCCACAATATAGTAGGCTAGGAAGATGACGACTGTTACATGGAGAACTAGAACGAAACTAAAGAAAAATATTACGAATAGAGTTGTGTTTGTGTTTATCGATATAGTGTAGTAGTGTGTGTGGAAACTCTACTTTTTAAGACATATTGTCTACCTTACGATAATTTCGAAAGTCTCAAGGACCATGACCGTTAAGACTGTGCGTGCAATACCTTTCTGCAACTCCAACTTACGTGTTCAAAGCACTTGTATAATAATAATGATCTCCTACCGAATTTCGGTTACGGCGGCTAATCTCAACAAAGATCGGCCATCTGCGCAGGAGATATTATAGTGCACAAGTGTGTGCGCAAACACAGGTGCACTCTTTATTGCCTCACTCTCATAGTCCGATGGGAGGCAATCAGACACGACTGGAAAGAGATCAGGCGTAGGACCAACGGTGCAACGTGCTTTCCGAGGCACGGGGGGTGTAAACACCGCAAACTTCCAAACTCCGGGCATTATATTGTGAATTTCTTGTCAGAAAAACCCAATATAAATTTTTGACCCGACCCGGGAATCGAACCCGGGACTTCATGATCGGCAGGCGAAACTTGTATACTATAATATTGTACTATAATAAGCGTTCTACAAGTTGACACCAGTCTCCTCGTTTTACAACGACAGTAAGATCAAGGAGAGACCGCCAGTAGTCGTATCTTGATTAGTAACTGCTCTACCGTTAAACTGCTCAAACTGATAAGTTTTCCGATCAAAACGCCTGTCACTAGCCGGCCGTGGCTGTGTGGCGGACTCAGATTTTGAAAAATGCGTAGACGGGATTTGACAAATACGTATAATTTTAAAAAATTGCTTATGAAAAGTTAGTAGATCAAACCTTTTGTTAATAGGGTACCTATAGGAAATAACTTACATGCATATGTTCACGCCTGTATTCACCGAAGGGGTAGGCAGAGTTGTTATCAATACACCCACTTTTCACCGAATTTGATTAAGTGTCAACGTGACAGATGGTGAGTCTATCGCCGTCTCAGGCACTATACATAAGTCTTTGAATTACTTCTCAGAAATATGCAGGTTTTCCTTCACCGTAAAGCACGTGGTGTGAAATCACTATACATAAGTTTTTTTAAAAAAACTCATTGGTATAGGAAATAGCATTAAAAAAATTCGCAGTAAGTATTTACTATCTTGTTAAGCTAACTGAATGTGCGTTTGTTATTGAAACGAGACGTCAATCAACATTTTTGCGCGAAGGTATAGGGTACGTACTGGTAATTATGGCCATTTAGCCTAATTTGACCTGTTTTGGAAATTAGTTAAAAAATACGTAGATTCTCGACTGAAGTTAGTAGCTTTGCAGGAAAATAAGGAGAGTTGGCAACGCTGTAAGAGCAACCTTCAGAACCTGGCGGTAGCATGTATAATCGTGTCGTTAAGAAGAAGGTACTTTTTTAAAAGTCTAATCAAATAAAAATATTTTGAATTGAATTGAATTGCTACGTGGCCGGTCAAAGTCAAAGTCAAAGTCAAAAGTATCTTTATTCGATTAGACTTTTACAAAGCACTTTCAAATCGTCAGAATGACACAATTATACAGGATTATACATGCTACCGCCAGGTTCGGAAGGTTGCTTTTACTGAGAAGAACCTGGCAAGAAACTCAGTAATTACTCTTTTCAAAAATATTATACAATTTAAAGAATACAAAATAAATAATTGAAAAAACGTAAGCTCATGGACAATGTTCCAATGCACAAATGTCGTTAAAATTAACATAACAAATCTAGTACATCTACTTATAACTAAATGCGTAGCTTGAGATGTCTGTTTCTGATGTACTACTAGCTGCGTCTAATTTAACGTCAAAGCTAAGAAGTTAGTAAGACGTCACTGCTATAACGATGATAGCAGGCCCGAGTTATAAATAGAATGAGATAAATAAAACGTCAACTGAATCTTATGACGAACTAGCTGTGCCCTGCGGTTTCATCCGCGTGAATTTAGTTTCATGCTTTATTTAGAAGAAGCCTTATATATTTTATAAATAAAAGTAGCCTATGTTACTCCTTGAAACATCAGCTGCCTGCCAGTGAATGGCCCGTTAGAATCGGTCCAGCAAAGATTATCAAACAGACAGACGGACAGACAGGCAGAGAACAAATAAAAAAAAATTTTTTATTTCAGTACCCTATACACTTTCATATGCATGGAGAGAAAAGCTGTTAATTTGTTATTACAAACAGACACTTCAAATTTATTTATCTATATACATATGACGTATAACTGACGTCATTGGATGTAAGCCCTCGATTGCTTAGCGTAGTGACTATAATTTGTATTCAAAATATCCCAGTGACCTTTTACAGATGAATACACTCGATGACGATAATAGTTCTATATTTAGCATTTGCCCTAGCGAGTTGCAGTTTTTACGCAAGTATTAATCACTAACCATCTTACAACATTACATCGCCTAAGATAATCCATCGATTAAGAGTAGTTCCGTCTCATTCTGTGATATAGATTTAAAGAGGGATGGAATTAGTTTTAATCCGAGTTTGGGCTAGTCTTGGTTTGCAGTTTTTATAATGAGATTCGCAGCACTAATAACCGAAGGAAGTCTATGAAGAGATGCTTGAATGTAGAAAGCAGAATTAGTATGCAAGGATCATAAGGAGGGCCAAAGCTTCTTTAGTAATAATGAACATATAAATGTATGGACGCCAGTCACCAAAAAATTTCCAGTACAATTACTGGTATGTTGGCCACATTTTCTGAGCGGACCTTTAAGATTTTTTTAAATCTGACTTTTCTGTTTACACCCTGTATACAGAAATCTGATTTAGACAACTGATCTTTAAAAAATGATCAGTTGTCTTCTAGAAGTTGTAGGTTTTTATGAGTATATCACTATGTTGAAGTCGTAAAATATCTAGCTCGAACGATAACGTAGTTATAGGCTATGGTTGCTAAGGGCCGAACATCTTTGCCTACATTACGTACGCAAAACGTAGTAAGATTTCACGTAAATAACTTTACGTGACCTCTGATTTTTATGCGAAAATAAGGTTTTGGTTTAGTCAACTTGGAACATCAATTACTCGAAACCGGAAGAAGATATTTTAGTCATAATAATTTTATCTGCTTTCTAAAATTATACCCTATCACATATATTAACAGCTGTTCTATTTTCTCCGACATCCTGTATACGTAGATAATAAATAATCCAAAAAAAGAGCCGTGGAGGCCTCGGGGCTTGAGCAGTCGCCTGCTACGCAAGCGACGCAAGTTCGAATCCCAGCGGGACCTGTATCAATGACTTTTTCTAAAAAACTTATGTACAGTGATTTCACACCACGTGCTTTTCGGTGAAGGAAAACATCGTGAGGAAACCTGCATATTTCTGAGAAGTAATTCAAAGACGTATGTATAGTGCCTGAAACGGCGATAGACTCACCATCTGTCACGTTGGCACTTAATCATCTTCGGTGAAAAGTGGGTGTTGTGATAACAACACCTCTGCGTCGCTTCAAAAGTCAAAGGAGAATACAAGACGCATTGTTCTATTTAATAAGTGTGAATGATAAGTGATATTAATTTTTGCACTCTCTGTGAGTGTGTGGGTAAAGGAGAGGATACATTAGAAGAGCACGTTGTGACGGTAAAGTGAAGGAATACATTACAGGTACATTTGAAACAAACAGCCTGAAATCCTGGCGGTATGTTTGAAAGAAAAGAAAAAAAAGAAATTTCTATCTAAAATCAAAGCTTCTTTCTTTATAAAGCTTCAAATGTGGCGTGATATCTAGTTAAGTACTTAAGGCTTAATATGTGGTGGCCGACGGATTGAACAATCACCTGCTACACAAGCGACGCAAGTTCGAATCCCAGCGGGTTTCGCTAGGTTTGCATCAATGAGTTTTTATAAAAACTTATATGTACTGATTTCACACACGGTGAAGGAAAACATCGTGAAGAAACCTGCATATTTCTGAGAAGTAATTCAAAGACGTATGTATAGTGCCTGAGACAGCGATGGACCACCCGCTGTCACGTTGACATTTAATCATCTTCGGTGAAAAGTGGGTGTTGTTATTACAACACCCCTGCCTACCCCTTCGGGGAATACAAGCGTGAGCATATGTATGTATGTAACTGCCTCGTTGATCTAGTGGTTAGCAAGTTTACCTGCCAATCACGAGGTCCCGAGTTCAATTCCCGGATCGGGTCAAAAATAGATAATTGTTTTTATGTCAAGAAATTCACAACTGAAATTAACAAGGGTGTTTCCACCTCTGTGAAAGTCGTTGGTCCTACGCCTGATCTCTCTCCGGTCGTGTCTGATTGCCTCCCATCGGACTATGAGAGTGAGGTAATAAAGAGTGCATCTGTGTTTGCGAACACACTTGTGCACTATACTATCTCCTGCGCACATGGCTTCGTCGTTGAGATTAGCCGTCGTAACATAAATTTGGTAGGAGACCATTATAATTATAATAGTGTTCGGACACTATCATACAGCGTCATCTATTCCTAAACTATGCAAAGCTATGTGTACAAGAGATCAATGGTGCCGTCAAAATCAAATGTGGAATCGCATAGTGGATTGCTTGTAAACTTTCGTGTAATTACCACCATTTCCTTTAATAAAATCAAACAATCTGCGGAAGTTATCATTGGAAACGGAAAAGTCAAGGATAATATTTTTTCCATAGATTTTTGACGCAAATTAGCTAATGATTCTAAGAAAGTTTAATACATTTTAAAACCCTTATCGAATATAACTTAATAACAAATTAGTTTCTTGAGTAAATCTAGTTTAATATCCACCCCCGGTTCTTTATGAATTCAAATTCAACAAAGACGTCATTATTTCAGGCGCCTATCTATAAACTTTTCCAAACAGTACCTAACAAAAACATGAGTTTGAACTAAGTTTGTTATTATAAAGAATTTATTTTTAAATCATTGTGTCTAGTCGTATAGATAATTGATTTTAAATGATGTCAGTTGTAAGGAGTCGCGGTGGCCGTGGGGTTTGAGCAGTCGCCTGCTATTCAAGCGTCAAAAGTTCGAATACCAGCTGTCTGTTCCAGTGACTTTTTCTAAAAAGTCAAGTGCAGTGATTTCACACCACCAGCTTTAGGGTGAAAGAAAACATCGAGCGAGCGATACGTTGGAGTAATTCAAAAACGTATGTTTAGTGCCTGAGATGGCGATGGACTCACCATCTGTCACGTTGGCAGTTAAACATCATCGGGGAAAATTGGGTATTTATAACAACACCTCTGCTTCCCTACTCATGCGGGGACCTTCTGAGATGGCGTGAGCATATTCAAAATTTATTTTTATTATATCACAATTTTACAGTGCGAGTTTTTCAATGCCGTCTTCTCAATGTCATCACGTTGACGTAAACGCAGAGTTATATGGGATCGAAATAGCGCCATCTGTGGGACAGATTTTAAGAAAACTCGCACTAGGTTTTCAGATTTAAGTAATCATCTAAACCCTCGAACGCGTGCATTTATAATATTGAAATTAATGAAAAGGCTATAGTAACTAAAAATTTAAACTCTAAATCAATGACGAATCAAAAATACGTCCTTATATTCCATACTCGCAAGAACATCAAAACTTACTGTCCATTTACCTAGAACCTTCAAATTGGCTACTTAGATATTTCTACAACTAAATATGTATATGTAAAAATCTAGCACATCACAATATGATTATCCGAAACAAACACGCCGACAGAGATTTTTTTTAATTATTATTTTAATTTCAGTACCTAATATTATTTCATATGTATTTAGTGAAAAGCTGTTACTTTCGAATTACAAACAGATACTTCAATTTTATTTGTCTGTATATATGTACAGACTGCATGTGCCCTGCAATTTTCCGCTTAGACATAATTTCTTGGGTCGCATTATTTCACAGATACCTATTTTTTTTAGGCCTAATATACTCACTGTAACATTAGCTATCTGCTGAAAGTCACCCCCAAATGACCAAAAATCAAGAAACCCTTAAACACAGAATCCCTATCAATATAAATACAACAGAATCGGTATAACTCAACAGATTATAAATCGACAGGTCAAGGTTGGGAGTTTTAAAATTCTACCACTGAACTCTAAAGCGGTCACTGGACACATCGGCGCGAAATGTACGTACGTGTCTCGAATACTTACCATTACATTATTGAGATCGCTACAGCTGCTATAAGACTTGAAGAAAACAGGGGGCCCACTATAGTCGTTTAAGCAGCACGTATTAAGAACTTCTTAATAAGAATCTTAGCTTAGCTTATTAAACGACTAAGCTAAGAATTTTAGCTTTGACGTATAATTTTAAGGTACAAAAATGAAACGTCAAAGATCAGAAGATCCTAGTACTCTCTGCTCAAACCGACGATGGTAGGCCCCCAGGCTAAATAAATCTATTATCTATCTAAAAATATGGCGGTTCATAGAATACATCTACATACCAAGTTTCAACAGTATACTACTACCTACAGACGGACAGACAAACATGACGACTCACTAAGGGTTCCGTTTTTTGCCATTTGGCTACGGAATCCTAAAAAAATGGTTAGTAGCTTAGTGTACTCGTTAAAAAATATGCCTTACGGTCGTATTTTGGTACAAGGAAAGATAATATTTTTCCTTTGTATAACGTATTATATAAATAAATCATAATCTTTTATAATAATATTAATATAACATATTTTCCGTTTATCCTGAAAACATGAAAACGATTGAAACACAATACAAAAGAGGTCTTCTGGTTGTATTCACTAATTGGTATAATAAGATATCCGATATCTGTAGGTCTATAAAGGCCACTTTGGGACATATCGAAAGGATGAGTGAAAGGCGATTAAGGAAAGAAATTTATAGAGCGAATGTGACCGGAAGTGTCGGTAGAGGTAACGGTGGCAAACCCGAGACAGGGGTACAGGTATTGATCAAGTATTTTTTTCTATGGGTACGTCAACCGCCGCAGGAGCATTGTAAGGGTTAGGTCCTACATGCATCATATATGAACAGAATATTGAACAGTCACTTTCAAGGGAGCCTACTTCCGGGTGGTCATGCTACTGTTTTGGACAAGTGAAACTTACCATTGATAAATAGGTATAGTCACAGAGTAAATGTAAGCTAACTATAAGCAGTGTGGCAGCAGAAACAAATCATTCGAAATTACACATTCACACAGACGCGCGCGTAATGAAGTAATTTAAATGCGTTTATACGCGAAAATAATCGTGTTACTTATATGCAGTATAATATATATATATGCTCACGCCAACCAAGAAAAACTAATTGGTACAAACCCCGCTGGGTCTTGCGTCGCTTGCGTAGCAGGTGACTGCTCAAACCCCGAGGCTACCACGGCTCACTGTGTAAGCGCAGTATGTATTTTAAAATTTGTAATCATAAGTTATATTGAGAATATGTACGTAGTGGTAATTTTAGGACGTTTATAATTGCATTATCAGGGCCCAAACTACTAATTAGACCCGGCGAATATAACAGATTTCAAATGTAACTTCAATCGAATACATTTTGATGATGCATACAAAAAGGTTATTGGCGGGCGCGGGCGCTCACTTTACGTGGCCAAGTAAAACTCTGATTCAACTATAAATAGATTTATTTATTCCAAACACCGTTTTGTTATTCCACGATGAGATCCCTTGTGGTAGATAGAATTTAAACTTCATTTTAATGATGATATCACCTTCGACCAGTTAGGAAAAGACTTTGGCTCATTCTGTAGTCATTGATCGGTTTTGGGTTAAAATTATGAGGCTGTCGCGGGAGCGGTAAAATTATCAATCACTAGCGGACCTCACGTGGTTTCACCAGCGTATTTCTCGTTAACGTGGGAGTAGGAAGATAAAATATACTTTATATTTCTCGCTGATAATGTAGCAATTTCATGCTGAAAGATTTTTTCTAATCGGTCCAGTAGTTTCGGAGCCTGTTCAATACAAACATACTTACATACAAATGAGTCAAAACTCGAACGAATCATCATCCAGCCCTTATCCCATGTTATTTGTTGCAGTTATTTATTCGCTTCCTTTTTTCTCTATCAGTTCCCTCATTACGAGTTTTGTACCGTTTTTGTAATCTATACTCGCTAGCGTCACCCACTATATTAGCGACATATTTTAGTTTTTCAAGTATACAAAATTACTCACACAAGTATTCGGCGGAGACGCTAGCGAGTATAGATTATGAAGACGGTGGTAAGCTCTTGATAGGCATACTATATAACCTCCCATTTTAGCCATAACCATGGCTAGAATTATATGGCCACAATTATGGTAGGGAACTGATAGAGAAAAAATAACTGCAACAAATAACATGGGATGAGGGCTGGATGATGATTCGTTCATCTTTCACCCAATCCATCCATCGTTTATGAGGTTATATTCTCCTCTTGAATCCATCCACATTCATAAACAAACTTTTTTTACAACATGATCTTCATCTCTCACATTCTCACTATTCAAGCTTAAAACCATCATCCCTTACTTTGGAACCTAAACGTTCTCGCAGTATGCTATGGAGTGGGCTCCTTGATCTGATTCTCATTTCTCCCAAGCGTGTTCAGCTGGAGGGCCGTGCATCAAATAATTTCGAGAAAGACAGAGAATACAGCGCAACCCGACTTTAAACTTACATACTAAAAAACAAACATTAAAACTACTTACAGAGGAATTATTACCGCGATTAAATCCCTGTAGAAGCCTGCCAAAAAGTTAGCCAAACCTGGCAGCGGTACCACAACATAATTTACATCTTGACATCCCACTGCTTGTTTACTTAACATATGGTGAGGTAATGTGGTATATACCCAGAAAACTGATCCATATCCTGATACATCCGTATCCAGGAAATACCTTTAGGACTAATAGTTGGTAGCAGAAGCTTGCATTCCATATAAGCAGATAAGCAGTGCTTACCTTTGAATGAGTACGCTGACTGAATACGCTCGTGACATATTTGTGTGCGTGTCTATACCAACGTATGTCCCCTTACATTGGTATGGAATTATCCAACCTACCTACCTACTTATTGCTTATGCTAACCCCTCTGATAATCCAATACACACCCCTGGTTGGCAGTAACAATGGCGTTAAGAAAAGTTTAATCAAGCCATAAGTAACAATGTGCGAATACCTCGCAAAAATATTTGAAATGAGATTTACCTACTTGTTCATCTGCACAATTATTATTTCAAATATTAGCAATGCCGTAAAAAACAAACAGACAACGTTTGAACCCGCAAATATGCACAATATTTATTTTTAAATTTGTAAATACTCTTCTCATTTGCCAAATTGATAGAGCACGTTTCCATTTTATTTGATTGTACTAATATGGATACTTCGTAACTAGACATCGCTTCAACTTCCAACTTAGTGAAAACAGTCGATGTTCACAATGATTCAGTCGTCCCTAATGCAAGTCAATTAATTAACAGCGTATATTTGTTTGCAAATTAGCCTTTGTGTCGGGCACAATAGTGGCCAGTAACACCTCCATAATACCTTTGACGTGATGTAACGCCGGAGGGTATACTTTGTAACGACATCTACTGTTTAGGATAGCTATTGGCGGTGATTATTCTCTGCAGGTGTTTATCAATGCGTAGTGCACTTAATGGTTTTTACGCCAACAAGCCTTCTTACGGACACATGACAATAGGTTCTTCAGAATACTTTACAGTACTGTTTTCCAAAGTGGGCGATAACGCCCCCTTGTAGGCCTAGAGGCTTACTACAACACATCTACCCCTTCGAGAAATACAGTCGTGAGAATATATGTGTGTACAGATATGACGGTCGAAGCTGATAGAGAGAAATTGAAGAGAAAAGCGCATTGCACCGACCACAAATAACATAAGATAAGAGCAGGAGGATCGTGATAGTATCATCTATGATTTGATGTTTATTTCTAAGTTCAGTAGCATGTCTATCAAGTCAAGTTATAAATAAATATTACATTATTATTATTGTTATAACAATGTTTCTGGAAAAACACAGATATCGATACAGGGTAGGAACTATATTTACCTAAAGAGATACAATAATTAATTAGTTCAGAGACCCCAAGAATTCGAGAACACCAACGATTTATTGACGAATTGAATTACAGATATCAGATATATCAGAACCCCATCAGAATTGAATCTTATTTTTGTACTTTGACCATTTGATTGCCGTCATTAATTTTGGACCAAGGGTTTTGGGGTAAGGGTTTTGGGGGCAAGGATTTTGGGGTTGGGGTTGTTACCTTAAACATAGGAATTAAGGATGAAAACAATCTGTTGGATTACATTATTATATAGATGCAGATATTTCACCAATAGAAAAATATAATTAGAATGAACTAAAATAATATTTGTGAATAATTAAACAATATGTACACGTGCATTTCCAAGCGGATCCATAAGTTGAATAAAATTATTATAAATTATTTCATCTAACCGCATCTTCAAAGAAAATACACGTGTTCCGACTCAACAAAACGAAGACTCTAAAATACCAACTGGATTTATTCCTACATTTCCTTCAAACACTTTGTGCTGAATTTAATTGAGATTTCTCCTGCAAAAATAAAAGTAAGTTATTTAATGTCGGTGCAGGAATACTTCCAGGCTTCCAGCCCTTGAATGATATTTCAAAGGTTTCTATGACTGCGAACAATTTTTCGACCGTGAACACTCTTCTGCGAGTTTCAACTTTGTCGCTCTGGTAGCCGTTAGTACGGATTCTTAACAATCTAAATTGAGACTAATAAAAGAGAAGCAAGGTTTATTTTTGATTTGTCTGAATTTGCTCTGCTCTGTTCTCTAGCACACACTCATATTGGAATACTGATCCATACACAGACAGCTTCAATCTCTCGTGAGTGGGGTTACGAAGGTCAGATGGCAGTCGCTTCGTATTAATATCAGGTGATCAGCCACATCGGGTTGAATCAAGTGCCAACCCCAACAATGTATGGGATAAGGCAAGGAATTCTGACACAGGCAGCTTCACTTTCTCGCGGTGCTATTAATGTTATGGGCTGCAACCAAGTTTCAATCCCTCCAGTGGAAATTTTGATGGAATATATTTTTTCTAGTTGTTACTTCATGAGAAGAGCTCATGGTACAGTTCCTATTGCGAATATCATTCGAACAGCGAAATCAAGCAACCTTGAATCAAGTCAGTAGTTAGATGGCTGACCACTCGAGTCCCCTCCGGACCCGTTCCCTCTCGGAGTGCACGTTAAGTTAAGGCTCCGATCTCGTTTGCAAATTTAACATCTTTGGCAATCGTTACTGGGCAGTCGGAGGAGGAGAAAATATTACAACTAGATCAACCAAGAATACCGATTTTCCTCGAAGCGATTACATTTTTTTCGTATAAAAATCTTTTGATAGTCGCAGGGGTTGAATCAAGTGCCGACCCCAAGAATGTATGTGATAAGGCCAGGGAGATGATGATTTTAGCTTAATTAAAGGTTCAAGGTGCTTAAGTTTATTGGCGTACTAAATTTCTTTTGTTCTGCATATAAACTGATCAACTGTCTAGTAAAGCATTGTTAATGTCGGAAATTTCATATATAGTAAATGATGGAGTTGTTACTTCATAATATTTATTTCCCTTATCAAAATCACAACTATTTTTGTCTTACCTGTCCACTAAAATTGGAACACATTACATAATCCATTTCGTGCCAATACAAAGAGAACCTTGAGCATTGTATTAATAAGTTCAAAATTCAGAAACAGAATATAGTGGAATCCCTAAATGTGACACAGGCACAGGTGTGCAGCGGACAAGTGTAACGTTTGCTTGAAGAGCATAACACGTGCAAACGAGATCAATTGTATTCGAAGTATTCACATCTTTGCCCTACCTATTACTAACGTTCTCTAATAATGCAATAGGGAATATCTCTACCAGAAGAATATGTGATATTAATTAAAGTGCCATTATGGTCTTTATCTGTACATACATATGCTCGCTCAGGGGTAGGCAGAGGTGTTGTAATCACAACACCCACTTTTCACCGAAGATGATTAAGTACCGACATGACAGGTGAGTCCATCGCCGTCTCAGACTCTTTACATACGTCATTGAATTACTTCTCAGAAATCTGCAGGTTTCCTCACGATGTTTTCCTTCACCGTAAAGCACGTAGTGTGAAATCACTGTACATAAGTTTTTTAGAAAAACTTATTAGTACAGACACCACTTCGAACTTGCGTCGCTTGCATAGCAGGCGACTGCTCAAACCTCAAGGCCACCACGGCTCTCATGTCTCATCGTCTTTATCTGTCTTTATGTGTTATAGCTGAGCGCTCATAGCTCATGACGGAACTTGTAGATGTGAAGAATAGTGGGACGAGTTCATGAATGAAAAAACTTTTCCCACTCACGAATTTGTTGGCTGGTGGGCCAAGCCGCAAATGATATAAGGATTTTTAAAGTTATCATAATTCTAACCGCTGTTATACCACGCGTATTTGACAAGTGACAATCACTTCGTTTATTTTTAGAATCTAAGATCCTTCCATTATCATTGCGAGCCACTGAATAACTCGCGTTGTGATTAACATTTATCTAAGGTGGTCAATTCTTCGACGTTCATACGTACCTTACCAGGGCCTAAACTGAATAAGGAATGTTTATATTCTTCATAGGAATTATTTGAAAAAGTGTGTATAATAAAGAACATTATTTATGAACGCATAACGCATCTATACTTTTAATGTCATTAAGGTCTACTGAATAACTCGCGTTGAGATTGATATTTGCCTCGCGGGTTCCATTCATAGAAATGATTCTAAATATAATTGAATATTATTTCCGAACGCATAACGCATCTATTCTTTTGATATCATTGCGAGCCACTGAATAACTCGCGTCCAGATTGACATTTGCCTCGCGAGGGTGGATTGCCATTTATAGTAATGAGTCTAAAAATAATAACCTTGTATAAATTGTTCATACTTAAAACGTGTGTGTGGTTTTTCAAAGTAACCACGATTTCTTGCAACACTCAATGTGGTAGCTTTAATCATGACATTTTAGAGACAGAGTGGATGTCCTTGATTTACTTAACAACATTATGTTTAATTGTATTTAATAATAGCTGTGCCCTGCGGTTTCAACCACGTAGATTTGATTGCATTCCCGTCGAACTCAAAAAACTTTTTTAAATAAAAATAGCCTAAGTTACTCCTTGTCCAGCCGTTTATTACAAACAGACGGACAGACAGAGAAAAAATAAAAATAAATGTTTTTTAAGTACCGTATATACTTCATAATTATGCATTTAGTGTAAAGTTGTTATTTTGGAAATACAAATAGACATTTCAATTTTATTTTTCTGCATAGATATAGATGTATAGATACAGGGGGTAGAATTCTTAGGCGTAAATGTTGGCACAGGGCTTCGGTCAGTGTTACGTATCATAAAAAACCGCCTTCAAAGAGACAAAAATAGCCAGTTGATTTTTTTTTTTTTATTGCTTACTTTGTCATAGTTTGATCTCCAAAATCTGATAGAAAGTCCTGTATTTTTGTGGCCAGTTAGCCAATACCTCTGCCGTATTCTAGGAATACGGGCGTGAACATTACGTTTGTGTATGGCTAGAACTATTGTATTAAAAAAACTATTTGTTAGATTAGAAGGCATATCGTATTCATGAAACGGTTACCCCAAAATCCCTGTCGTTTTAATTCTTAGCTTACAAGGAATAAAGGCTAAAGTTGCTTGGCAGTTGAACAATAAATAGCTAACCGCTTTCCTTTATTTACTCAAGGAAATGTACTGTTTTCTTGTTAGCATTTGAAAGTGACTTCATAAGTTATTTATTTGCGGATTTGTGTACATTTACCCTTCTCAATTTATTTGGTGAAATTGTGAATACTTTTATGAATCTGTATTAGTTCAGTTATACAGAATAAATATTAGTTTTTATTATTCTTTTTTATATAACGCCCTTCCAAACGGGACTTTGAAAGGGTATACTGCTGGCATGTCTCACTATTCACATAAATATACACACATATAATAGGTGCAACCCGAGTGGTAAATGAATGTATACAGATAAATACAATTTACCTAAGTGTCTGTTTGTAATTCCAATTTAATTTTATGTTTCTTATTTTGTACTCTTAGAATTGTATAATTTTTTAAAAGAGTTTATACTGAGTTTCTTGCTAGGTTCTTCTCAGTAAAAGCAACCTTCCGAACCTGGCGGTAGCAAGTATAATCTTGTAAATTATGTCATTCTGACGATTTGAAAGTACTTTGTAAAAAGTCTAATCGAATAAAGATATTTTTGACTTTGACTTTGAGTTCGTTGGTCTAGTTGTTAGCAAGTTTGCCTGCTGACACCAGGTCCCGGGTCGGATCAAAATAGATATTAGGTTTGCAGTCAAGAAATTCACAATAAATGAAAGTTTGAAAGTTGGCGGTGTTTGCACCTCCGTGCCTCGGGGCGCACGTTGCACCGTTGATCCTCCGCCTGATCTCCCTCCGGTCGTGTCGGATTGCCTCCCATCGGACTATGAGAGTGAGGGAATAAAGAGTGCACTATGATCACTCTTGTGCAGTTGACTGATCCTTGTTGAGTTTAGCCGCCGTAACCGAAATTCAGTAGGAGACCATTATTATTAATTTTATTTATTCCCAGGGAATCGTATATGGGATATCGTAAAGGGAATGGTCTGATCGTCAGTCTGTCACAAGAAACATCGAATAATATTTAATTAATAGCCAACATACCAAACTTGCATCAAGCACTACATTCTAATTATTACCACGTGTATAATCCGTCCCAGACATTTGACTCGTGATCATGCATAAACTCGATGCCGACTCATCTGAATTTAATGCGGCTATAGCCAGGACCGGATTTAGGCGACACTTTATCAGCCAGCTCCCCACAAAAATGGGTCTCAACAATATAAATCGTACATTCTATTTTTTAAGCTCGAATGAATAAATTCGCCTGCTAGTTATTCCTGCTGGTTATATATTTACTGATCTTTACCCCCCAATTCTACTGCAATGTTTTTAAGGCTTTATCAAATATCAACAATATTCATCCAGCGATTTTATCAGCCGTGACAAAAGAACGGGGACACAAACAGAATAAAAAACAGACGAGTCTGTTTGTAATTCCAAATCAACAGCTTTTCACTGATAGTATATAATAAGTCTGTCAGTCCGTCTGGCTGGACCGACTTTAACGGGACACTGGCCGATAGCTGATGTAACAAAGAGATCTATCTTATATCTTTAAACGGGCAATTCTTGTATATTATATATAGAATCTGAATCTCGGAAACGGCTCCTGTCAGGGGCAAAATATAGATCTAGCTAGGTTTCATTTATGGAAAACATCGTTTCGACCATGTTTTCAGGCACTGAAAAACTCATAAAATATCATTACAATACGACACCAAATGTCGCCGACATCTGTCAACTTATGGTAGCTCAAAGGTGAGGCTTCCAGCTTACAGGGGGATAACGAAACTAGAGTACCCCAATTCGAGACTGACATTCTTGTTTTTTTTCCTTTTTTTGTGTGAAGAAGAAACCGAGCACAGCTCGGTCAACCAAATATTGTTTTTTAAATTCCGTTAAAGCCACCAAAAGCTTAGCTAGTTTATAATATATAATAGTAACTATAGATTTATTCTTCTGTTTGATGTTCATTAGATTTCCTTTTTAAACACTTATTCGCAAATCTAAATCCAGTCCTGATCAGTACATCACGCTATAAGTTGCCCTTTCACTATACACAGGTACCGGAGTGTTTATATCCTTAAATAGACTGGAGGGATGCGTGCCATTTTCAAAGTTCACTCGGTTAATAACTATCCGTAGTTTATAATAACCTTTCAATATAAACTAGCTACCTGCCAGTGAAAGTCTCGTTAAAATCGATCCCGCCGTTTCAGAGATTACCCGGACACAGACAGACAGACAGACGGAATTTTTTTTTTAAATTATTTTTCTTTGTCAATAGAAAAATAATTTTAATTTAGTCAAAGGGTTTAATTTTGGAATTACAAGCAGATAATTCAATTTTATTTATATGTATAGGTATAGATGTATGGCCATGCACACGGAAATTAATTTTCAAATCGGACCTTTAGTTCAAATAAACAGACTCTTCAGCTTTACATACATATATATACCATCAAAATTCCAGGCACGTATGTCGAGCCTAGTAAGCCTCTTTTTTATATTACAAGAAAAAAGTAGTTAGTATTGAATATTTCAATACGACAACGGCTTACAGCCGAAGCTCCGAGCCGAGAACCATTGATTTTTTTAACACCACACCTCGTTATTAATTAGAAGGAAACTGATCCTTTACCCGAATGTAATTAAACTTTCTAGCTCTATAACAATATTCCCAAATAGCGCATAAATTGAGATCGATGTAATCTAATGACCGGAGCGTTACATAATCTACTTCGGACCATTAGGTTGTTGATAGTGTTCACGCTACACATGTTAGATTACAGCCTAGATATAACCTGATTTAAGTGATGCGCGGTAAAGTTTAATTTTGCTTAACACTTCCATCAAGTCCAGCGATGCAAGGCTTCAGAAAGGCCACATGAAAAGCAATCATCTACAAACATAAATATATTGATTTTATCAAACTTCTTATTAAGTACTTTAAAATCGTCAGAAGGACATAATAATTACAGTGTACATGGGGATATTTTATCTTATCTGGGGGTGATATAAGTAGAACTACTAGACTTTTCTTTAGGGTATTTGCTATAGATATTGGCGCATTGGAAATGTATCCATGGGCTTACAGTTCCTAATTGATTATTTTGTATTTTTAAATTTGTATAATATTTTTGAAAATAATTATTGAGTTTCTTGCCAGGTTCTTCTCAATAAAAGCAACCTTCCGAACCTAGCGGTAGCGTGTATAATCTTGTATAATTATGTCAATTTGAAAGTACTTTGTAAAAAGTCTAATCGAATAAAGATATTTTTGACTTTGACTATTTTGCAATATTGGGTCCGGTTGCCCGGAAGCACGTCGATCCTTGGGATCTTTTGTGCCGCCCTTGCCCTTTTGCTCTACGTACCTGACTCCTCAAATACTCCCTGAACAAGCCTTGATCAGATCTTGCCCGTGGGGAAGAGCTTGTAGTCCTCTAGTTTTGGATAACTATAATCGTTTAAGCAGCGCGTAATAAATTCTTAGCTTCGACGTAAAATTTTATGATACAAAAATGATACGCCAAAGATGATGGTCGGCCCCCTGAGCTGAACCAATCGAGTATAGCTTTTGGACTACAAGCCGTCTTAAAATTGAGGAAAACTCGTAACCACAAACTTGTAAGGGTTCGAAACTTCTTCAAAAACTTAGACAATAAAAAGTTTTGTAATTGATTTGCATCAAAAATATTATGTTACATCATTAAAAGTTACTTTAGACAGCATCTTCAAGAAACCAAAGATTTACTTCATCCTTATTTGGTACAGTTTCGAGGTGGACTCCAAATTAATACTCGTGGCTACTTACCCTTCTCAGAAGGGTTCGGTCACCATGACGTCCAATGTATAAAATTTTATATAATACACTTGCGGACGTCACGTGGTTTCACCCGCGTAGTTCCAGTTCCCGTGGGAGTACAGGGATAAAATAAAGCCTATATTACTCGCTGATGATGTAGCTTTCCAATGGTGAAATAATTTTTGAAATCGGTTTAATGAGGGTACGACATATGTATGTACTTATATCAATCAGCATAATTAACTTTTTCAGTTAGAAGCCACACAACACGAGTAGCCCAAATTACTCGGCCATATTGTATGAATTTATAAACGAATGGTCACGCCACACCGTGCCGTGACCAAAGGCGATTAGTTAATTACCCGAGGTGGGGCTAATTGTTGCCACTGGCTAATACATTTCCACCGCATTTTAGCCGTATATCCATTTTGGGAATTAGATATTAGTCTATTTGTATGCCTGCGACGCAAGTTCAGATATCTGTATCAACGAAATTTGTAGCGATCTTTACCAATGAGTTCTTCTAGCGGACTGTATTAATGGCACACATGTGCTCACGCCTGTATTTCCCAAAGGGGTAGGCACAGGTACTGCAACAACAACACTCACATTTCACCGAATATGCTAGCATGACAGAGGGTGAGTCTATCGCCGTCTCAGGCACTATACACACGTCTTTGTGCAATAATGCAGGTTTCCTCATGATGTTTTCCTTGATCTTAAAGTACGTGGTGTGAAATCATTGCACTTAGGTTTTTAGTAAATCTCATCGCTGGGATTCGAATTTGCGTCGCTTCTGTAGCAAGCACTAATAAAACACAGCGGCCACCGCGACTCTTATAAATAAATGTTAGTGCCTGACACCGCTTTGGAACCTACCTTATTGTGTCAAGATAGCACCAGGTAACCAGAATCTGTACATTTTTTATTGACGAGGGGTATCCGAAGGTGCCCGCCCTGGAAAAAGCAGGTCGAATGTATGTGAGATTTGTACCACACTAAAATCCACCTGGTGGCCATCCTCCGTGCTTTGGGGGACTCCAGGTACTCTGATAGATCGTAGCGGTGTCCCCCCACGCTTTGCCGCGGTATATCCCCGGGGCAGCTGTGTCACTGCTCCTGGAGACCTCGCTGTGCAAGGCCGTGCGAGCCACATCGAGTTGCCATCTTCCAGGGCCCGCAGCTCGGTAGTCAAGGCTCCCACCAGCAGGCCCTCTGTCTAAACCCAACGGGGAGCATATTTAGCATAACTTGACTCGATGCCATTGCTTAATAAGCTAGCCATATTTAAGCAAACGTTTCGTGTTCCTGCCACGCCATCACGAAAAAAATCTAGAACCGACATTATATTATTTCTAATACGCTTAAAAACATGTGTACATACAAGTATACTGCTTTGAAGGTACACAATGAAGATCTAAAATAATCTGTTTATTGTTCGCAAGCTTTTCATTTCTGCGAAAAGCTTGGAGTGCGGAATAAAAGGTGTTGACAACGAAGGGGATTTAATTATTAACAGTGGTCGCACCGAGACAAAATATGACGCCGATGCGACATTACCATAGACGTCACAAGTTCCAAGTTATATTTAGAATTGAATGGTAATTTTATAAGTCTATAGATTGGCGTAATATTTTGTTGTTCTCGTTTTATTCTATAATGATCGTCGTTTTTTTCACGCTTGAGTTTTAGCAACTTCATTTTATACAATGAAATTTAATCTTTACGAGTGGCCAAGTGTTTATGCTTTATTCTGGAATTTTGAAAAGTTTCAATCGCTTCTCGTAAAGGAAAACATCGTGAGGAAACCTTACTACATTTGAATTAAATAATAATAAAAACGTATCACATCCATGGGGTCAGAAACGGCGATGCTCTGGCCATCTGTCCTGTTTATGCAAACCATTTCCATCTATAAAATACACGGCTCATGGCATAGTTGCTATTACGCGTATCAATCAACCCAAACCCATGGATGGGTGACCAAATGAGTTCGTGGTCGCTACGGTGGTCTTAATCGAAAACTAGAACTGGGCTTTCCATTTACCATATTTGGCAATCGTTTCAGGTCACTTCAACAGCTTGAATTTTTCATTCCGAAAAAGGGATTAACCCAGATTACCTCTTTAAGAGTTGCGAGGTGAGAAGCTTGCTCAAGTGGCAAGCGCTTTGATCGGCTACATTGGGTTGTACAATAAAGTACAGGCCCTACCATCATCGGTCTAAGCAGAACGTATTAGAAACTTCTAACCTTTGAAGTTTCAATTCGTGATACAATTATTTTACGTCACAGCTAAGAAGTTCGACGTCGCTGCTATAACGATGATGGAGGCCTCCAGGTCCCGTCAGTTATGTAGTTAGTCATTTTATGAGAGTCTGTCTGCATGTATGACGCGAGGCGAATAACGTGACGGGTCCTAAACAAGCTTAGAAGATTCATTTGTCAAAGTCAAAGTCAAGAATATCTTTATTCGATTTGACTTTTTACAAAGTACAATGTTAGAATGACATAATTATACAGAATAATACATGCTACCGCCAGGTTCGGAAAGTTGCTTTTACTGAGAAGAACCTGGCAAGAAGCCCAGTAATTACTCTTTTCAATAAATATTATATAGTTTTAAAAATACAAAATAAATCACTTAAGAAATGTAAGTCCATGGACACAGTTCCAATACACAATTAAACAATTAAAACACAAAACCTACATGAGCATGATGAGAACAGTAATAATGATGAAGTAAGATGCTTCAATTAAACAAACATTGAACATTCAATAATAAGGCAAATGTTGACACCCAGTGTCTGTGAGTCACCCACACTGAACAAGACGACTCCATACATTCTCTACTAAAACACATGTTTTCTCGGTTTGGTTACGATTTAATAAACAAAAAATTACTCATTCATTCCGTGTGTGTAACTTTATAGCGCAGGCCTGATGTACGAGCGATGGCGGGGAATATGCTTAGGGTTCGATCTTCAAAAGGAAAAAGAAAACCTTATATTACTTCACTGTCCGTCTGTACGTGTGTTTGTCAAGACCTTCTCCTGAGAGTCATGATTAGGATTTTTATGGTTTTCTGATTATTTCATAAATATATATGCTCACGCCTGTATTCCCCGAAGGGGTAGGCAGAGGTGTTGTAATCACAACACCCACTTTTCACCTAAGATGATTAAGTGCCAACGTGACAGATGGTGAGTCCATCGCCGTCTCAGACACTTTACATACGTCATTGAATTACTTCTTAAAAATATGCAGGTTTCCTCACGATGTTTTCCTTCACCGTAAAGCACATGGTGTGAAATCACTGTACATAAGTTTTTTAGATATACTCATTGGTACTGGCGCCGCTGGGATTCGAACTTCCGTCGCTTGCGTCGCTTGCGTAGCAGCGACTGCTCAAACCTCAAGGCCTCTGATTATTTCCTGACTTAAAATTGGAAATGATTTATTTAGTTCAGGCCCTGATAAGGCACATACGACTGACCACCGGTTCGAAGGTTAACGTATGCTTGTGGATTTTGCCAAATATTATAATTCTAGCTCAAAAATACGTACCTGTAAATTAAGCTTTATCGAATCCTCTAGTAAAACCCTATTTCTCGGTCGCTATCCGCTCATGGCTTACACCCTTATTTGGCTCCTTATTTGGCACACAAGGCCACACAGTTGCGCCATCGAATATTTCAAGGAGTGATCAGATACCTAATCGGCGAGTCGTTGACAGCTGTTCGTATGACGTGAATCTCACAATAATTGTAATATCGACACAATTATCAGTCTTCAACATTCAGATTGAGGGCTTGCTTGCGTTTAGGCGCAAAATGTATTGTCCCTCATCGGTGTCACTGTGAGGACATCTTCGGACACCATGGTCTGTCATGAGTCAGCAGCGCCGGTCGACGATGTCATCATTCTTCCATCAATGACCTAATACGTCGGGCTCTGGTCACCGCCGGGGTGCCTGCTGTACTGGAACCAGTAGGTTTGGCGCGCAGCGATGGCCGGAGGCCGGATGGTGTGTCGCTAGTGCCGTGGAGATTGGGCCGGCCGCTGGTGGGGGATGCCACGTAGTTTTCTACTTGTAATTAGTTTTTAGTACTGTTCCTTGTATATTATTAATAAATATTACCAGTATTAAGGTGTTTACTTAATACGCATGTTATTTTGTCTGTGATTGCTTCGTTGGTCATGTTTGGTCTGGTCACACGAGGTCCTCGGTTCAATCCCCGGATTGAGCAAGGCTTTTCCCAGTATCAGTACGGAGGACAAGTGCTATGTTGATGGCAATAGTTTCAAATTCAAAATATCTTTATTTGATTAAAACGAGAGAAAAAAAAGGAAATAATATATATAAAACCGATGTGTATACTAGCTGTGCTCCGAAATTCATGGGTTGCTTAATTTCACGGAACCCATTTTTTTTCTAAATATAAGCCCTTATGATATGTCACTCCTATCTGCCAGTGAAACACAACAATTCTTTTAAAAGATAGATACTTTGATGTCAAGCTTTACGTGATACTTCTACTCGACGACAGATGGCGTTACACGTAAACGTCTTCATTCGCTGTTTTAAAAAGATATCAACAGATGGCGCTACCAGTAGTACAAGCGCTTGCTGAAAAAAATCTTCGTTTTATATGCAAAATTTTGCCGAGAAACTATAAAAGTCATGTTCATTATTAATGAAAATGACACGTGGAATATTAACTGCTTTGTTAGATATGCTGTGATGTATGTGACGCACCCTGCTTCCAACTAAACAAAAGAATGGCTATTTTTATAACGAATGTGTTCATTGACCCCAAAATCAAATAAACCGGCTAACAAGGGCAATACTTGCTAAGGGTGTTGCAATTTGACGCGTCATTTACAGTGGACACATTTAGCTCTGTTTGTCTAGCTGTAAAGACACACCCTTGCTGCCGTCACCCACTATTCGACCACTGTAACTGGACACTTCCACATGCAGCATTACCATAAGCGTGGATTTCTTCGTAAGTTGGTTGCTGTCTGGTCATCCATTGGCAGATGACCACGAACACGTCACGTTCCACAATTGAATCGTAAACGTAAGGTAATAGTTTTCTTGCGCTAGTGTTTCGCCGGAGGTATGACTGGCAACTACCCTCATTCGTGCATTTTGAATGAGTGCGTAATTGTCAAAATGACATACGTCACATGCGTGAAATGAACTGTAAACCCGGGGTAGTTTTGTTGTTGTTGTTAAAAAGGGCCTTTACTTTACAGTTTGGAAGAAAGAAAATGATGAGTAACCTTCGAAGAAGGCGCCAATCAGTTGTGTCAGTGTACCGTAAAACTAAAAGGTTTATATCTACCAACACGGCTAATTGGTTGAAAAAAATGTCCAATACGAAGAGAAACCGAAGATTGACGAATACAAGCGAAGATTACGACGACGGAACTGACGGAGCTCAGGATGAAGAAGTCTTTGAAAACGATGACGATTTGGGTGAACAAGATTTAGATTATTACATGGGAGTTAAAAAGAAAGACACGTACTGGAGAGACCCTGGTGCCCAGGATCAGATACTTAAAGACTTTCTAATGTACCACTGTGGTGTTTCTGAAGAGGACTATGACTTACGATATAAGAAATCTCCGTCATTAAAACCTTCGAACGCCATCCATCCCAATCTAAAACAAGTACCTTTCAAAATCCATAGAAGGAAACAATATGAAAGGCATTCTCGAAACGAGTCGTGGTGTGACAGGACTAGGATTTTCAAGATTTTCGCGTATCGCCGCGGAAGTGACACGTCGGCTAGCTACAGCGAGTGTGATTCAAGTGAAGATAGTCGCGGTATGGATGTGTGTGAAGGAAATATGGCTGGCCTTGCGAACTGTCTTTATATAGAAGAGCTGAAGGAAGGAAGGGAGGTCTGTGGAATAATGATTTGTTTTTATTATTTTAATGCAGTTTTAAATATGAATGTTCGTTGTGATGCTGGATGTTGTACATTAGAAAGCAAATTAAATATGATCAAGGATGTAGGAGCGGATGGAAGCAACATCTAATCAATCAGGTTTAAAAAAATCCCGATCAATTTATTCCAACCAAATAATTAATAAGGGAGTTATATTAATCATTGAGGCGTCCCACGGTTCACACCCAATGCTAAGTTTTCCCATAGACAATATAAATAAATTTACTTTTTCCATTTTCTTTCCTGCCGATGGCATTGAATGGACACTTGGATGAATTGGATGATCCCTTAGGCCCACTTTCAGAATAATTATCAAATCTCGACATTGATATATCTAAATTTAACCCGACTTGTCTTACACTTGCATCCGATTTCGCCCGTCCTTTGCCTTCATATCTTCTGGATTTCAAACCAACATTAAGTAGATGTAAGCAATTTTAGGTTATATTGAATAGAATCCGGTGTTACTTTGCGGAAGTCCATGTTTATGGAATCCTTATATTAGCGGAAGAATGCATTGTAACATTGTTATCCTTTTAAAACCAATTTTTACAAATTTGAACATATATAGCCGCTTCCCCCACCGATGAAGAGGTATAAATATATATAAAAAATCTTATGATCTAAGCTTTGCACCCAAATAGGTCTCCATGACGCTCGAGTAAATCCCCTACTATTAGGCTAGCTTGATTTCGCAGTACAGAATGTTCACATTGACAGTTCAAACCCACCTGAACAAATAAGTTCCAAAATCATAACCTACAAAACATAAGTTAAGATAATCCTTGGTTGAAAAGTAGCTCCACATCTTTCTTTACTTACTCCGCGGTTGTCCTCGTGTTATCCATCATTTGTAGTAAAGGGGATAAAGATTAAACTAATTTATATGTCACTAGGCACGCCTTGCATGTATCTGGATTCAGCTAATAAGACGACTATTCTTACTTGTTAAATTTGATACTGGTAGGTGTCACTATTAGTAGAGTAACATAAAAAAAATCAAGGTAACCTTTAACGTATGACTTTGACGGAATTTTTTTTCAAGATTTAAGCCTCTATGGAGTGTGATTTCCGCTTTCTGCAAGTGGTCGCAATACCACGAATTAACTGATATTATATCGACATTTCATTATATTTTTACAATCACAAGCTTACTTTAATACAGATTGTAATGTGCTATAATACAGACCATAATATGCTAACGAGTCTGAATCAAACGCCTTTGTTAAAACACAATATTTATCTTGCAATTTGTCTGCAGGGTGTCCGGATTAAAGAAGTGTCGGAGGGTCGTCCGTGCGACAGCTGTCCGGAGCTGTGTCCGGGATTCAGTCCGCATGCTTGGAGGTAAGTTCTTGATTATATTGTTGTAGTACATAGATCTCTCTATAAGAAACGCGAAGCTTTGAAACCACAGAATTCGGCAATAAATTAGTGAATCTACATGGATTCAAATAATTCTTCGAGATAAGACTATAACAATATGGAAATTAATAATTATCGCGTGTATTTATACCAGACCCGCGGTTTTACTCGATTAACATTAAAAAAGTTTCTTAGCGGCAATTTTTTTTTCACTTGGTGTTCACATGCAAAAAAAAAACTCTTAGCGACCAGTAGCCATAGAAAAAAAAACATTCTCTCGCGCTAGTGCAAATAGAAACGATAAAAATGTATGGAAATTACATAAATTAGTCACGTGACATATGTCATTCCCGTACATTTTGTATCATGTCTGCTAGCGAAGCGTGAGCATAATGTTACTTTGTCTATGGGCCCTGGAGACAGACCGTGCAGTTGAGTCGGTGCGAGGCCAACATAGCCACTCTAACGGATTCTCCGCGTCAAAACCTAAGTTAAGTCTAATTGTAAAGATCTTAGGATCTAAGTCTTGGGGAGGATAAGTAATCATACTCTATACTTAGCTCCAAATAAGGAAGGCAGCTTAACTATCTGGTCACTCTCAGCAGGTATGTATTATAGGCTACGTGTTAAGCATTCAAGCCGAGAACAACATGGTGTCCTTGTAAGGGACGTTTGTCTACGTGATTATTTACGAAGTATGCTTACATAAAAAAGAAGGAGATCTGCCGACTATGGGCATTCACAACCGACATATTTTGTTATGTCCCAAACGATTCCAAGAGTAACAATCATTACGGGCCATTCAACCATGAAAAAAGAATAAGCGTGGAGAAAATTAGTCATGTCCAGCGAATAATATCATACATACGCACACGCCCCTAGGATCAAATTGGCAGGTGTTCGGAAAAACCCTGAATATTATTAGTCTTTTTGGTTGCGTGTCCAGCCGAAATGCCAGCTTATGTTAGGCTTTTTACATTTCGCAAACGAGCGAGAGCATCATTAGAATTTAACAAGATTTTTGGTACTCGAACTGTGTCTATGGGCTTATATTTTTTTATGATTTATATTGTACTTATTACTCAAAATAGTACTTTTTTTTTTTAATGTGTATTTACTGAGTTTCTTGCCAGGTTCTTCTCAGTAAAAGTGACCTCCCAAAACTGGCGGTAGCATTTATAATCCTGTTTAATAGTGTAATTCTGATGATTTGGAAGTGCTTTATTAAAAGTCTAATCAAATAGATATATTTTTGAATTAAATTGAATTGAGACAAATCCTCGATAATGTAGGCTATTTGACATTTGCCCAAATTTCCGGCTAAACTGACTGGTCTATCCGGCTATATGTTTTGCGATCTGGCAGCCATACCCATGGGAATAGCCAGAGAGAGCCAGTACTACTTAAAGTTATATACTAACATCCTTGCACAATTATTTCGTTTCGTCTACATACATACATCTCTTCATACAAATATCACATTTCACAAAAATGTAACGCAAACAGCAAATTGTAAGACCCGCCAAGTCATATATATACCGTTAGGGACCTGATGCTCTCTGCCAAACTCGTGCGTCTAAAAAGTCGCCTGTATTTGTGCATAGGTATTCAAGCAATGGCGATAGGCAGTTATATGCAGTGTTAGTATAAACTATCATAAACTAGAGCTGTAGCAAACCGTATGTATTCGTAACGAAACGTTACTCACGAATACTTTTCGTTACTCGCATGTTTCGTATCATGGTTACATACGCTGTTTCAATAACGTAATGTAACGCTGCGTTGATGCGTGTATAAAAGTATATACTTGTGAAGAAGTGTTTTCATAACATTTTGCCACTAAAATTTCATAAATGTTTATGTAATAGTATGAAATAAACGAAAGTCATGAAATTCTAAACTAATTTCACCGGGACTTAATTTTCAAAGAATTAATGAAATCGTACGTTGTTTTTTTTTTTGTTTCTTCAGCATAACATAGCATGTTATGAGGTATTAGGAGTAACGATTAACGATACGATAGTAACGAGTACTGAATGTATAGTAACGAATACATACGGGTACGTTTTTTTTTCGTTACTTTTACCCCTATCATAAACAAACGAGTGTCGATACCACATTACCTAACAATTGTACCACACATCCTGCCCACAACAATAACACTCACAGTTCAAAGTTTGAAATAATCAACGACCGAACGACAATTCTACATTGTCCCACAAACTTCGATATGGCTTATCTTCGAAGGAGGAGTTTACTTATCAAGCTAAATATAGCTATCCGGGTCATTCATCGTAAAACAATCATTCATATGTCCCACAGTGATCGGACTGTACGTGATATAAATCAACTAGTTAAAGTATGCAGAGGATAAATTAACAACCTTGTTAAAAGGTCGCGTGCGCAAGCGAAGAGTGTCATTAGTGTCAGTGTCAAAACAGACGCGCGCGGTGATAGACGTGTCGAACAAAAACAAAACAAAATGTGTCTCTCATTAAAACAATTGATGAGAACGAACGTGCACTTCCAAACGAAGGAGATAGGGCAAGAGAGGAAGATTCAGAAGTTTCCATCGAGAGAAAGGAACTTTGCCGTGAGGCGTAAGAATAATAACAATAATTTGAAGTCGCACGTGAACTGCGAGAGTTGTGCTCAAGTTGCTGAAAGAGAGAACAGGTGATCAGTGATACAAGTGCCGTCACGAATTTTGAGCGCTCAGTGAACAATGGCCAAAACTGTGCAAGTCTCCAAATAAATACCACTCCGCATTCAAGGTCGGCGCTCGTAGCTCGTGACGACGTCTGTGACAATGATCATTGAATTGGACGTGTGTTTTGGAATTGGGCGGTGCGAAGGGGATACCAAATGTGTGCTTTCCCTCTGCTGGGAGTTCATCAATTAATGTTATATCGAAGTGGTTCTAAACCTAAAGTTTGGGACATTTCAAATGTTGTGTTTGATACAAAAAAATCCGTTTGTGGGTGATTTAAGAAACTTTTTTGAATTAAAATTTTTCAATTTTATTTTGTGCTACCACTAAGAGTGGCGTGTACTCTGTGCAAAGACTCTAGTAGTACTAGTCTCTTTTTAGTAGTAGATACTGAAAGACAAGATACTTTCTTTTTTAAATAAGTTTATGCTTGGCAGTCGGTACATAATGTTTGTAAAGGGATGTTGTCAAAAGGAAGTTAGGTAATCACTTAGCAATATGCTATATCTACAAATATATACAGATAAATAAAATTGAATTGTCTTTTTGTAATTACAACAGCTTTTCGCTACATGAAAGTATATAATATAAGGTACTACTACTTTTTTTCTCTCCGTCTGTCTATCTGTTTGTTCCACTGGACTGATTTAAAAGGGGATTTTCACTGGTAGAAAGCTAATGTTATAAGGAGTAGCCTCATTGGTACAGGCTCCGCTGAGAACCGAACTTGCGTATCTTGCGTAGCAAGCGACTACTCAAAACCCGAGGCCACCACGGCATTATTTTCTTTCTGATGATGATACTCACTGCCTTTTTATATAGAGATGTTATATATTAATTGTGTACCCCTATCACGAGTTCAATTTCTCATACAAATGTTCGGCGGAGACGCTATCGAGTATAGATACCGAAAACGCTGGCAAACCCGTGATAGGGGTATTGATAAGTGATGTATTGTAGAGGTTAATGTAATACATAACCATGTATATTATTATTAAAAACTGTTATTATTGTAAACAATGCTTTATTCATCGCTATCGGGGCTACGAACCCGGATGGTGCCTTGTCACTCAATTTTAACACCTATCACTCAGTAAATAAAGCCGATTTAACGTAGTATTATTTCCTTAGGTCAGATAACCCGTTTCTTACTTTGCAAAATATTACCTTATTGTACGATGTTCGATGAATTTTTGTATTTAAATAATGTTTAATAAGCATACAATAGGTAATCTTGTAATGTTCTGCAGAATTATTATTCAATTCGCCAGTCATACTTGTGATTAGGTGCTGCTTGTGGGGGCTGGTCATCTCAAGCTACATTTAAATATGAATAGAACTACTAGACTTTTACTTTAAATTAACTTTTATCGACATTGTGCATTGGAACTGTATCCATGGGCTTACATTTCTAAGTGATTTATTTAATTGTATAATATTTCTGAAAAGAGTAATTACTGAGTTTCTTGCCAGGTTCTTCTCAGTAAAAGCAACCTTCCGAACCTGGCGGTAGCATGTATAATCCTATATAATCGTGTCTTTCTGACGATTTGAAAGTACTTTGTAAAAAGTCTAATCGAATAAAGATATTTTTGAATTGAAGTGACCCCAACAATACATGGAATAAGGCCAGGGAGATGATGACAAGAATACATTAATTGCCATATATTATTGTTCCTCTAGTCCTGGTATAAAAACTAATAAGCTATGAAGTGGAAGCAGGTATATAAGATGTTAATAACTGCACTGAAGTGACATAATATTTACGGAACTACTTAACATACTATGTATAATATAACAAATATACTGAAGAATAGAATATCAAAGAGTCAGATCACGAATACAAAACATGATTTTTATTTTTGTTTCTACATATATATGTTACACTGCAGTATGTTAAGATAAGACCGAAGTATATAAGTTAGTTGAAGTGTTAGATTGTAATACATAAGAGAGCCGTGGTAGCCTTGGGGTTTGAACAGTCGCCTGCTACGCGAGCGACGCAATTTCGAATCCCAGTGGGGCCTGTACCAATGAGTTTTTCTAAAATTCTTATGTGCAGTGATTTCACACCACGTGCTTTACAGTGAAGGAAAACATCGTGAGGAAATCTGCATATGTCTGACAAGTAATTCAAAGACGTAACGACTCACCCTCTGTCACGTTGGCACATAATCATATTCTGAAATGTTGTTGTTACAACACCTTTGCTTACCCCTACGAGGACCCTTCTGGGATGGCGTGAACATATACATACATAAGTAGGAATCAACATTTTACAATTCAAGTGTGTTCATTCACTCTCATAGTCCGATGGGAGGCGATCCGACACGACCGGAGAGAGATCAGGCGTAGGACGACCGGTGCAACGTGCGCCCCGAGGCACGGGGGTGGAAACACCGCCAACGTCCAAACTCCGGGCATTTATTGTGGATTTTTTGACACCTAAGCCAACGAGGTTACCTATAGTATATAATTATTATGTTTGTATATATAGTATCAGACATGGTTAGAATGGGAGTAAATATAGAAATGAAGGCTGATAGAGAGAAATGGAAGAGAAGAACACATTGCGCCGACCACAAGTAACATGGGATAAGGGCAGGAGGGTGATGATATATACTATCAGACTAGTACTAGTAGAGCGATGGTAGTAATCAAAATATGAGGGCATGGTTATGTAATAATCAAGTAAAGTCGAGGCAATAGTTACGACATGTGCATTTGGCGTAGAACGAGTGTAACCAGTGAGGCAACAATTTTGAAACGCTCAAATAGTTTACACATGCAAGCTTAGAAAGATTTGTGGCAGACTGTACCTTGACCACGAGGAGCTCGTGGCACAGTTGCGCATATCATTCGATCAGCGAAGTTAAGCAACCCTAACCCTAGCCAGTAATTGGATGGGTGACCGCCCGAGTTCCCTCCGTGCCTCGGAGAGCACGTTAAGCCGTCGGTCCCGGTTGCCAATTTATCACCATGGCAATCGTTACAGGTCAGTCGGAGGTCTAAAATAGTCTGATTACTGGTTTATCCCAGATCACAGATTTTCCTCGTAAAAGGGTTTGCGAAGGTCAGGTGGCAGTCGCTTCGTATAAAAATCAGGTGATCAGCCACATCGGGTTGAATCAAGTGCTGACCCCAACAATGTATGGGATAAGGCCAGGGACGATGATGACGTACCTTGTCAAACCTTTACCCCGAATCCCGTAAAATAAAAAATCGAAATGTCCTTGAACGATTTAACTGTAGGTCTAAAAATGCCACTTTGGGAGAATCATAATGTGATCCGAAAATGATTCATCATAGTAATGACAAAATGGTCACTTAGGTGCAATTCATATTATGATTTACGAATGATTACAATAATTGTAGATGTTAGTCCCTAACTAACTTTTTATGATGCTATTTGTCACAAAAGAAATTCATATTTTGTGGACAATTTTAGGAATCTTCATAGAAATGTGTGAAACAGGTGAATTGTTAATATGAATCATACGATGAATTGCATCTTTGTGACCACATTATGATTCTCCCAAAGTGGGCATTTTTGACCTACTGTATTCGACAATGTGGTATTCATAAAGTGGTATTTAAAAAAAACCAATCGATCTATGTTTCTGAATGTTCAATACCTTGAATTAATGTAATCTGTAATCGATATTCGATAGGACATGAAATCTATAAGACGTTTTCGCGACGATGAAAGAGTTATTCCATTTTTCTTCGATAATGAATACGATAATACTGTCAATGACTAAATCCCTATAACTTTGTTACGATTTTTTTATATATAAGTAAAGCCGAAAGCCGTGGTGGAGGTTTGAGCAGTCGCCTCCTACGCAAACGACGTAAGTTCGAATCCCAGCGGGGCCTGTACCAATGTGCTTTTCTAAAAAACTTATGTACAGTGATTTCACACCACGTGCTTTACGGTGAAAGAAAACATTGTGAGGAAACCTGCATATGTCTGAGAAGTAATTCAATGACGTATGTAAAGTGTCTGAGACGGCGATGGACTCACCATCTGTCACGTTGGCACTTAATCATCTTGTGTGAAAAGTGGGTGTTGTGATTACAACACCTCATCCTACCCCTTCGGGGAATACAGGCGTGAGCAAATGTATGTATGTATAAGTAAAGATGTATAAATCTGAGAAGTATTTCAAAGACGTATGTATAGTGCCTGCGATGGCGATAGACTCCTGTCACGTTGGCACTTAATCATCTTGTTTGCCTACCCCTTCGAGGAATACAGACGTGAACATATGTTTAATAAGAGGATGCAACTCTACAGACATAGCAATATGAGCAACTATTATACCACACTACACACAGTAAACTGGGTGAAAATGCAGGGGCCTTACCATAACCTCTTATTGCCATGATAGTTTTACTCTTATTATGAGACAGATGTATATGACGTGTATAAGTCTGTCACTGTCGCACAGCTGAAGTAACATAGCAATAAGAACTCATGGTTGGGCCCCAGATCAATTAATGCAATTGGTTTCAAGGACTGCACCATTTAGAACTGGTATTATTATGTAGCGACGCTTTTAGGTTATTAGCAAACAAAGTCTCATAAATAACCCGATAGAGGCGCTGCTGTTTCATATATATCTATACAGATAAATAAAATTGAAATGTCTGTGTGTAATTCTAAAATAACAGCATTTCACTAAATGCATTTGAAAGAATACGGTACTGATATGAAAAAACATTTTTTTTTTTATTTTCTTTATATGTCTGTCTGTTTGTTTCGGTGAATCTCCGGATTATTAATATTACAAGGACATACATACATATGCTCACGCCTGTATTCCCCGAAGGGGTAGGCAGAGGTGTTGTAATCACAACACCCACTTTTCACCGAAGATGATTAAGTGCCAACGTGACAGATGGTGAGTCCATTGCCGTCTCAGACACTTTAAATACGTCATTGAATTACTTCTCAGAAATATGCAGGTTTCCTCACGATGTTTTCCTTCACCGTAAAGCACGTGGTGTGAACTCACTGTACATAAGTTTTTTTTAGAAAAACTCATTGGTACAGGCCCCGCTAGGATTGGAACTTGCGTCGCTTGCGTAGCAGACGACTGCTCAAACCTCAAGGCCACCAAAAATATTAGTGTTCCGCGGGTCACCTATGAAATTAAGTCTACGCGAGTGAAACCGCGGGGCACAACTAGTTTGGTATAAATTATTGGTTTGATAAGGGCATCGGAGCGTGTAGCGTGCTACAGTCAAACAAACACGTCAGCTGACTGATAACAACCGGACATGAAATGTTATCGAACTCGTACGCATTAGTTTAACTAGGTACCTATCTCCAGTACCCGGAGTCCCCCCTGAGCACTGAGGATGGCCACCGGGGGGGTTTTAGTGCAGTAAAAATCCCACATACCCCGACCTGCCTCTCCCAGGGTGGTCGGGGACCTTTTGAAGGTTTCCCCCTCGTCAATAAAAAAAGAAAATGCTACCTATCGCCATTCTATCTACGTGGTTCATGGCCTACATGAGAATCTTAAAGTGGATGGGGTTACCTTTTAATTATAAAAATACCTGTGTTAGGGAACCCCGCTCTTCCATAACAATATCATGTTAACTTATATAATTATCTATTATTAGTTTACAGTTTAGTACTCTTAGATTAAAATATTATTAAAATATTTAAATGTAAGTGTGCGGTGCAACTATGTGTGTGTGTGTGTGAGAGAGAGAGAGAGAGAGAGATAGAGATTGTGTGTGTGTGTGTGTGTGTGAGAGAGAGAGAGAGAGAGAGAGTGTGTGTGTGTGTGTGCGTGTGTTTGTCTGTATGCATGTGTTTTTATCTGTATTTATAACATAAAGCTTCAGTCTCGTCATGGCTGATTGATTTAAGGTGCATTGTAACAATTTTTTTGGAGACATAGTTGGAATTTGGGTAAATATTGAGTGTTCTATTTAGTGTGTTACATAAATAGGCGGATTGACTTGACATCTGTCTCCTGGCGAACGCAGTCTGGACTCTAGCAACTGGAGCTACACAGCATAGATATACAGATAAATAAAATTGATATGTCTGTTTGCTGTCTCAAATTAACAGATTTTCTCAAACTGCATAAGAAAGTAAGTATTATATATATAATACTCACATAAAAAATATAATTTGAAAAAAAAAATCTGTGGGTCTTTTGTTCCGGCAAATCTCCGAAACGGCTGGGTCGATTTTAACGGGACCTTCACAGGCCGATAGGTAACTTAAACTTTTTTTTTTTTTAAAGTTCTGACATCGGGCCACGCTTGAAATTAAGTCTAAGGAAATTTACTTTGTATTTGCGTGGTACTGTGGTGGCGTAGCTCTAGATAGGTATCAATTTATTAGAATTATACTATATATTCGACCATGTTATATTTTATTTTATTAATTATACATTTTTACACTCCATGACAAACAAGACGTCTGTCGAATCCCTTTTTCTGCATTTTTCTTCTTTGTTTCAAACCATCGATTAAGAAGGTTTAATTGTAACTCCTTACAGTACTAAGGAGTGAGACCCACAGACATACAACTTAGCTACAGAGAGTAACAGTGTCTGTGCTCAACAGTTAATATATGTATGTCACGTGTCATCTCTTGTGGTACTAGATAAACAATTTATTTCTCATTCTGAAGAAAAATATTCCTTTCTTTCTAATAATCTGTGTATCGTGTAATTCTAACGAGCTGAAACTGAATCTTCAGTGAGACATAATAATAATATATTTAAAACACAAAGCATTACGACAAATATTATTGAAGCAAGAACTACAGAAGAGGTACAAAGGATTTTTCGGATTCTTCATAAAAATGTATAAAATAATTTATGTTCGTTGTAACTGTTGGGTGACGACGGTCTTTCTCAGAAATTAATCATACAGTATTTGTTCATGTTATTTTATATACTCAGCTACTCAGGTAGGTATTACCTACACTAATATCTACTACAACGATGATTGATGATAATTTTCATAATAATAAGTCGAAAGAATTTATATCGTACAGTGCCATCTGTTATCAAGTAGCTAAACTATATAGAACGCCATCTACCTTTCGTAAAGTCCGACTTGTTTGACACTCCCCGACGATAGATGGCGTAATAACGCACATGTAGTGACGCCAATAGTTAAGGTTCATAAGAATGAGAATAAATTCATTTACTTTTTTTTTTAATTTTGTTTTAAATTAAAGGGTATTAAATAGCAAATATGTATGTAAATATATGTGGGTATGTAAATATTGAAAATTTTGTATGAATCTTGTAAAGCTAAGCATCTAATTTTAAGTGTATTATTTTTATTGACATGGCTTAATCTATACATCTATACATTTCAATCTTATTTATCTGTATAGATCTGCCTCTCTACATGCCGCGACGCGAACAGAAACATGCATAGACCCCACTATTCTCACCGAGCGCTCATAGCTTGTGACGGCACCTGTAATTTCAGGCGCCGTGTTAGGTCATTTATCTTTGGCTATAAACCTTATCAGAAGCTAAAAGTCCACATGACATCACCGAGTTCGTCACCGGTAGGATTTACTATAAGGTAAGTTAGTAAAAACACCCAAAATAATTAGATATTCGAAACGTTCCAAATCGTTAAGTAGCAGAGGTCACGCTCGGCTGGTCTTCGCATGCCGAATCCCCAGGGCTGTCAGTAAATAGTTATAAATTCTAAAAATACAGTGATATTTTGATTTTGAAATTACACGAAACCGATAAATAAATCCTTAACAAAGGTTACAAATGATTTACGAATCACGTGAACTAAGTTAATTTGTTATAATTTATTTCATGACTGATATCCAAATAGTAACTCATAATGCATTCCATACAAATTGTCTAACTTTGAATCTACACTAATATTATAAAGAGGAAAGATTTTACTGTTTTTTGTTTGTTTATTTGCATTGAATAGGCTCCGAAACTACTTGACAGATTTGAAAAATTATTTCAGCAAAGGATAGCTATATCACCAGAGAGTAACATAGGCTATATATTATCTAATATGAATTACGCGGGTGAAACCGCGTGACGTCAGGCTAGTAGATAATAATTACATAATTTTATAGTTACTATAATTCTGTTATGCTAGGATTTTTGTCAGGGTACGAGATAAAAAAGTACCATATGTCCTTGTCCTTGTTCGAAGCTACCTCCCACTAATTTTCAGCCAAATAAAAAAATCAGACTTTCGTTTGTTTATAGAAGATAGATATAGTATGAAAAAATTGTCTTGAACCCTCATGCATTCAACAGAACTGATTAATTATACAGTTTTGGTATACAATAATACTAATCTGGCAGCCCTGCATCCCTTGAACTTGAGCACGCGAGCAGAGGTAAACAAAACGCGTCGAGCAAGCAACCCGTTGCGTTGACGCGCATTCGGCATTTTGTCATTTGTAAACGCGACGCGCTAACGCTAGTGTCGTACGGTTCGCGCGCGCTCCGCTGACAGTTCGCGATTTAAAAATAAAAAAACATAAATATTGTTTTTTTTTTTAATTTTGATCTTTAGTGTTTGTGAGAATATAAAACTAAGGAGTTTTTATTTCAATAAGTGAGTGTTTTACGTAGTTTGAGAGTGTTTTGGTGTCAGTTTGATGCGATTGTAGTGGTTCATGAAGGAAATGACGGCGAATTGACCGATAAGCACTTGGTACAGCGAGTGTACTTATACCAAGTTGTCTAGATTGCCCAGAGTGATATTCGGATTTTTTTTTTTATATTTTTGGTGTTAAGGTAGGTTGTTAGTTGAGGCTAGTAAATCAAAACAATTGCCTTGATTTGGCAAACTTTTTAAAACTAGGTAGATTTAATTACATTTTATATTTATTGTTTAGTTATAAGTACCTACCTATACTGACATTTATATCTATGGCGCTTTTTAAGTATAGAAATACCGTGTACCTAGTTTTATAAATTATAAAAAAAAACTTATACAATAAATTTGAGCGTGTCTAGCGTTCCCACGACTAGGGATTATTCAAATTAAGAATACCCACTTCACTTACCAAGTGACGCTAAACAATATAAGTACCTACACTACATACTTACAGAAGTAGGTATATATTTATAAATGAGTTCATTTAACTCCCCGATATCTTGATGTTTACACTAATTAATTAATAAGTTGACTTGGTCGATACAAATTGATTGCTAATTGATATTCGCGACGTAGGGCAGCGTGGGGGCCCTTTGACACGCTATTGACCCTTTGGACTGTGGGAAGTGAATAGTGATCTTAATTTTGAATAATATAACAACAGTTCACAAAAAAAAAGCCGTAGTGGCCTTGGGGTTAGAGCAGTCGCCTGCTACGCAAGTTCGAATCCCCGCGGGGCCTGTACCAATGAGTTTTTCTAAAAAACTTACGTACAGTGATTTCACACCACGTGTTTTACGGTGAAGGAAAACATCGTGAGGAAACCTGCATATTTCTGAGAAGTAATTCAATGACGTATGTATAGTGCCTGAGGCGGCGATAGACTCACAATCTGTCACGTTGGCACTTTATTAAATTTGGTGAAAAGTGGGTGTTGTGATAACAACACCTCTGCCTACCCCTTCGGGGAATACAGGCGTGAGCATATGTATGTTAACAACAGTTAATCTTATGTAGTTCCGCTCGTACGCACTTACTATGAACTCGGGCTCCCCGTAAAGGTCCCATCGAAATCGGCTCAATCTTTTACAAGTTTGGCCCTGGTACTGTAAGGCCTCAGTCTTACAAGCAGCTAAAACCTTGTTCTTTGAAAATTTAAGCTTTATAAAAGATATTTCATAATCCGAAAAGAATTCAAAAACGGAATAATACAATATTAGTTGTCAGAGTGATTTTGATATCTAGAACAATGAAGGAAGATATTATTCTACATAATAAAAAATATATAAATATGCTCACGCCATCCCAGAAGCGTCCCCGAAGGGTTAAGCAGAGGTGTTGTAACAACAACACCCGCATTTCACTAAATATGATTAAGTGCCAACGTGACAGAGGCTGAGTCCATCACCGTCTCAGGCACTATACATACGTCTTTGAATTTCTTCTGAGACATGCAGGCTTCCTCACGATGTTTTCCTTCACCGTAAAGCAGGTGGTGTGAAATCACTGCACATAAGTTTTTAGTAAAACTCATTGGTACAGGCCCCGCTGGGATTCGAACTTGCATCGCTTGCGTAGCACTTGCAAAAATTCAGATTTTTTTTATTATACAAATACAAGTAGGCCCGCGGTTTCTCCTGCGTCTACTGTACTTAATTTCACGAATGGCTTTACTTCGCAGAGGCTTCATTAAAAAAAATTGCCCTAGTTATTTATATGTAAAATTATAAATCTATTATAATTTTACCGGCACTATGATGCATAAATAGTAGGAAGGTACGAACAGACGAATGAACCGATTTTCCTTATTATTACCAGAACAACGGGGACGAATTTGGTTGATTGTGGAATGTTTCCATTAAGGATATTGAGTATACATAACTTTATTTAGAACAAAATTACGACTTATCCATGTAAATAAGTAACACTACTATTTGAACGTATAACCGCCTATCGATCAGTATCGACTTGATTGGTAACCATTGTTTGACGAAAACGTATCGAATTCCAAGCGTAATCTTATATCTTTATCTTTAAACGAGCAATTCTTGTATATACATAATCGTAATCTCGGAAACGGCTCCAACGATTTTCATGAAATTTTGCATGTAGGGGGTTTTAGGGGCAAAAATAGAATTACATAATTTTAACAAATTTTGGGTTGAATCCCAATCGTTCTGAGTGTGCGATATGTATAGATCCATCAATAATTTATTGTTAAATATAAGTTCCAATGTAGGTATTATTTGCACACATTTCCTTATTATTACGCAGTGTTTGTATTCCTGTATTCTGATCGTCTTACTTAATAGAATATTGTTTATCAATTACTTCACATCATCATCCAATAACGATTTTACAGGTTTAAAATATTTAATCTAATAATTTTGCGCTCTGGGGCCATCTTTTGCTAGTTAAATTGTCTGTGACCTTTTTACAAAATGAAGCGCTGAACGTTTGACCTGACCTTTCTGCAATTTATCTATATATCCATATTATAGTAGATAAATGAGAGCCGTGGTTGCCTTGAGGGTTGAGCAGTCGCCTGCTACGCAAGCGTCGCAAGTTCAAATCCCAGTGGGGCCTGTACCAATGAGTTTTTCTAAAATTCTTATGTGCAGTGATTTCACGCCACATGCTTTACGGTGAAGGAAAACATCGTGAGGAAACCCACTTATGTCAAAGACGTATATATAGCGCCTGAGACGGATTAATAATCAAGTGAAAAGTGGGTATTGTTAGCACAATACCTCTGCCTACCCCCTCGGGGAATACAGGCGTGAGCATATGAATGTGGTAGATAAATAAAATGCAAATGTCTGTTTGTTTGTTTCGCGCATTTGTAATTGCAAATTAAATTTTTCAGTAAATGCGTATTAAGGTATAGATGGTACATAAACAAAAAAAATTTTTTTTTTTTTTATTTCTGTCTGCCTGTCTGTTTGTTCCGGCTAATCTCTGAAACGAATAGATCGATTTTTACGGGACTTTCACTGGCTGATGATGATGATGATCCTATTTCGGCCATGGCGACCGCTTCATCTCCGATTAACTTGCCGGCAGTGCACTCATGTGGCTTAAATATCCAATCTTCTTTGAAAGGTTCTCGCGCATTGCGGACATGTGAGCACACCGTTCACAAAATTGTAGTTGATAGCCGCAGGTGGTCGGGCTTTCAATTCGTCGCGTTTCGCATCAAGCTCAGAGCGCCGGTTGACTAATAGCTAATAGGCTGGCTGATAGCTAATATTACAAGGAGTAACTTATAAAAACAAGGAGACGCAGGCCGCCCATGAAATTAAGTCTACGCTGGTGAAACTGCGGGCACAGCTAGTCTTATAAATGAAAGTACTTGATTAGTAAAGGCACTGTTTGTGTAGCTGACAGATTTTATAGCTCGCATGAGGTATGCGTGTAGTTTGAACGTGTACAATAATTGGTCGAACAACGATCTCAAATTCCGCTTTTTAAACCGATGACATTCTTGCCTGATTCATGCTTTCACGATTTCTGAGTCAACCATTTGACTTGGTTAAAGTATAATTGTATCTCGATACTCGTAAGTACGTATGTTATCATAATATCTTATCGCTAATAGATATCACTTGTAACTGCTTATCAAATGTGTCGATTTATTTGTTATCACTTGCAAAAATTACCATTACAACTCTATTCGAACTATCAAAATCATGGTACCATAGTTACCTTGTTTGCGTTTAATGTTTAATATTTAATATAAGAGCCGTGGTGGCCTTGAGGTTTGAGCAGTCGCCTGCTATGCAAGCGACGCAAGCTCGAATCCCAGCGGGGCCTGTACCAATGAGTTTTTCTAAAAAACTTATGTACATGATTTTACACCATGTGCTTTTCGGTGAAGGAAAACATCGTGAGGAAACCTGCATATTTCTGAGAAGTAATTCAATGAACTATGAAAGAGTAATTGTTGAGTTTCTTGCCGGGTTCTTCTCAACAAAAGCTACCTTCCGAACCCGGTGGTAACATTTATAATCATGTATAATGTATTTTGTGTCCTTCTGACGATTTGAAAGTACTTTGTAAGAAGTCTAATCAAATAAAGATATTTTGAGTTTGAGTTTGAGTTTATGTAAAGTGTCTGAGACTTCGATGAACTCACCATCTGTCTCGTTGGCACTTAATCATCTTCCGTGAAAAGTGGATGTTGTGATTACAACACCTCTGCCTACCCCTTCGGGGAATACAGGCGTGAGCATATGTATGTATTTAATATATATATATATATATATATATATATATATACTTGTAGGATGACAACCTATCATCTTCTTGTACACATATGCTCAAGCATATATACCCCGAAGGGGTAGGCAGAGGTGCTGTAATCACAACACCAGTCTTGACTAATTATTTGTCCGAGGCAGCTGCTAGCTCTTCCGTCTCCTGTGATGTCGACAAACGTTTTTGTAATTTCCTTAAAAAGTCTAATAGCGCTTGGACCCCACGGATCAAGAGTTTCGTCACCGAATGGGACAAAATCATTTTCGGAGCCGCTTCTCTATGTTTCATATATCAATTTCCTATGATTGAAAACAACGCTCGTCGTCGAGTTCGACGTTGTGAAACCTTCGAGAATAACGCACCTGCATTAGCCAATTACCATTAGGCTTTACCTGGTCAACCAATAGGGAAATGCACGTTAGTAAAAGGTGTGCATAATTCCATACAATTCCATTACTTCCATCAAACAATTTGTAACAAGGACACTGCAGTGTGTGCACAGTGAGTCCAGCTCATTTGAAAGTAAACATCACACTGTTTTGTTTCCCTTGTTAATTGGCGTCAAAGCAAATTGTTCCCAGAAACAATTCATTTGTTAAACAAATACCTTACCTACGTGTTATTATTTTACTTGAAACTGCACCAATTTATTCTTCTGTTGAATGATTCATTTCATATTTTTCCTTAGGTAATTTTCAACTGCAAAACAGTCGCGTTATTCACTAAGGTTTATCAGCATCAGATGAGCGAGCGTTTCAACAATAGGAAATTGATACATAATGCATAGAGAATACGGTTCAATATCGTTTCTTTAAATTCGACACTCGACGATGAACGTAACGTTGATAAACTTTAGTGAATAACGCGACAGGACCAGTGGCTTTATTGCGAGTTTCATTGCCATGATAGATAGTTCCATTCTTTATTTGTCAGTTCTATATATCAGTACCCCAATCCCAAGTTTGTCACATTTTCCTAATCTATACTCACTAGCGTCACCGCCAAATATTTGTAGCAGAAATTGTGCAGCGCCTCCTACTGGTGACGTAGAGAACTAAAATATCTCTCACAAATATTTTGAGTGACGCTGGCGAGTATAGACAACGAATACAGTGAAAAACTTGTAGTAAAGGTACAGTATCCTATTAAAAGCTTTGCAATTGTATTTGATAGCGTCACCACAATGATTAATTACTTATCGGTACTCGGTATATTCTGAGGAGACCTTAGCGTGTATAGATTGGGAAAACAGTGGCAATTGTGGCAGAGGGCCTAGTGCGAGTTTTTCACTGCCGCCGCACAAGTCACAGCGTTGACATAAACGCAGATGTATAGGATCGAAACAGCGCCATCTGTCGGCCCATGAATGGCACTATTTTGATCTCATATAATTCTGCGTTTACGTCAACGCGATGACTTGTGACGGTGATTTAAAAAAATCGCACTAAGCACTGTATTTACTGTCGCCCGCATAATATTTGACACAGAGACCAGGGATTGAACATAACAAATGTTATAAATGTATCTCTCTATAATACTAATTAATCTCTTTATAGTACTAATATTATAAAGACGAAAGATTTGTATGTTTGTAAAGAACTGACTCAAAAAGTATTAGACCGATTGAAAAATAATTTCAGCAATGGATAATTACATTATCAGCGAGAAATGTAGGCTATGTTTTATTCCCGTAGTCCCACGGGAATTGGTGAAACCGCGTGACGTCCGGTAGTCTCACACAGAGATTTAAAACTCCTTAGTAGTAATAAAGTATATTTGATTAAAGCAGAAAACAACACAAAATACTTCTCATAAACCTATCAAGTACAAACACAGGTGCTAAAACAGTGTCTTTACATTCCAACATAAAGTTCCAAATGACTATTTTATGACCTCAATCTGACTAAATAGGCCCAAACCCCATTGAAGTCACCTAAATAGAATTAGATCTTTTTATATTACGCAATTAACTGTCGTCGAACCTCTGTACTTAATTAAGCTTCTAGCTCGCAAACTTTGAATATGTAATAAAGACACATTACACGGTTCTCTGAAGTTTTGCACATGACAAACTGGTCGGTAATGTGTTGCAATCCTATTTACAGTAGGTATGTATGTTTGACTGTAAATAATTGCCAAAACCTGATTGAATCCAACTGAAACTGTTATGTATAAGTAGTTGTTGGGTTATACCTTTTGAAATCCATAAAACAAAAAGACATGGACCCACTTTTAAACCAAGGACTTTAATGTCTATTTGTCTGGATGAAGTTTAGAAAAATGTCTGTAAAACACGTGAATGACGTATAGGTGATCGGCCACAACGTGACCCCTATCACGGGTTTGCCACCGTTTTCGTGATCTATACTCGCTAGCGTCTCCGCCGAATATTCGTATGAGAAACTGTGCAGCGACTCCCAGCGGTGACGTGAAGAACTAAAATTTCTCATACAAATATTGCGAGTGACGCTAGCGAGTATAAATTACGAAAACGGTGGCAAACTCGTGATAGGGATACTGACATAACGCAAGGGCCTGCTTTTAATCTCGTAGGTGCGCGCGTCTGTGTGAGTATGTAATTTCGATTTGTTCCCAGATTCCACACTGCTGCGTAAGCTCATAATGTATAGTGTGGTTTGAGCCTCGGGATTTGAGCAAGTCGCCTGCCATGCAAGCGACGCAAGCTCGAATCTGCGGGGCCTGTAGGTACCAATGAGTTTTTATAAATACTTATGTACAGTGATTTCACACCAGGTGCTTCACTTTGAAGGAAAACATGAGAAAACCTGCATATATCTGAGAAGTAATTCAAAGATGTACATATAGTGCCTGAGACGGTGATGGACTCACCCTTTGTCACGCTGGCACTTCTCGGTGAAGAGGGTGTTGTTGTTACAACACTTCTGCTCATCACTTCAAGGACCCTTTTGGGATGGCGTGAGTTTTTTTTTTACATGTATGGCAGTGACAAAACTTAATCATATTTATTCATCAACGTCCTGCATATATGAAACGTAAGAGGGTAAATCCGTCGATTCTGAAACGGATTAAAATGTTTCGGCGCCCAATATATTATAACAATAATCAACAGTCAATGATGAAATTGTTTACGAAACACGGTGAACGCACGAAAAATATTTATATTCAGGTATCGTGTGTAATGAAAGGCACTCTTTCAATACGTAATCTTGTTTATATGCTCGTTCATCTCCTCGCATGCTGCCTGGACTCTATTATTTTGGGTTTCTTTATGATGGAAATACTAACTACCTAAACCTATGAAAAATCATCCTTACGTTGCATGAATTAACGTTATCCAATTTAATAATTGAATCGAACGTACATTTGAACATATAAATCAAAGTACAGAAATCAATGCATAGCCTAAGCTTCTGGTCTTAAAGCTATGAAATTTTGAGGGTGTGTTGATAAGGTGTAGATAGACGGACACTATCAACTCAACTCAAATCAATGCATAGCCTAAGCTACTGGTCCTAAAGATATGAATTATGGAGGATGTATTCTTGGGGATATGTAAGTATGCACCAAGAAAGGATTTTTGAAATTTCACCCCTGGGGTGGTGAAATGGGTTGAATATTCTGTCAAACTTTTATTCTATGCGTCGAATACTCTACTAATAATCACCCGGCAAAGGAACGTGCCTTTTCTTAAAGAGATTAGGGTTTAAAACGAAGATATCGCCACAGACGGCTTTCTAGGTAGAAGGTAATTCGACCTACAAAAATTTGACAAAATGTTTGGTTGCTGAACCAACTTGGTTGACAGAACAATGGTTGCTGTCAGCCAAAAACATACATTCACAGTTAGTAAGCCAACATACGTTTGAAGTAGAGAATAGGCCTAGAAGCTATTGTTTCAGAACTATTTTGACATGAATAAACAATTTAGATGCTATGTATGCGGGTATTCAAGGCAACTTTTTTTTTATTTACTCGACGAAATCCTTTACGGGTCAGGCCCACTTGTCCCCTGAATTTCGCACCCTGTGCCCACTCGTCCCCTGATCCAACTAAAGTACTAGGGTGTCAGAAGTTTAAAGAGGAGATTCAATGTTTTTTAACTTGTATCCTTACTCGTAACATTTACCAGGACACGAGTAGGTTCCTTAAAATATATTAATACTAGCTGTGCCCGGCAAACGTTGTATTGCCATTTTTTTTTTTGGGGTGGACTACCCCTGGCATTTAGGGGGATGAAAAATAGATGTTGGCCGATTCTCAGACCTACCCGATCTGCACACAAAATTTCATACAAATCGGTCCAGCCGTTTCGGAGGAGTATGGCGACGACAACTGTGACACGAGAATTTTATATATTATAGATATATATTAATTTGACTGTTTTCTCCCGGGGGCCAATAGGCACATGGACGAATATTGAGGGGCCCATTGGGTCTTGACCGTCCCCTACTGTCCCAAATCCGTGATGGTGAAAATACTTCGTGTGATGATTGCGTAGGGTAATTTTTTCACGCGGTTTCACTCGCTTAGTTCCTGTTCCCGTGGGAGTACGGAGATAAAATATATCCTATATTACTCGCTGATGATGCAGCTATCCACTGCTCAAAGAATTATCAAACTCGTTCTAGTACTTTTTGAGCCAATTCGTTACAAACATACATGCTTACAAATCTTTCCTCTTTATAATATTAGTATAAATTATGTAAGCTACGTAAAAAATATTTATTAGTAAAACAAAAATTATACTATTTTTCGACTCGACTCGTTTTGTACTCGAAATTTGTTTTCGTTGCTCAAAATCGCTTCTAGACCATTATTAATAGGCATTACTATTTGAACATAATGTTTTGACAGTTCAAATTACACGGCAGTAGCAATGTCTGTCAGCTGTCAATCAGTGTGTTGACAGTTTACAGTTTGCCAATTTTATGAAGAATAATTACCAAGATAATGAGGAGAAAATTGGACGTCAGAGTTATTGATTGTAAGTTTAATGTAGGAGCTGCCCTTTTTTAAGCAGAGCAGATATAATGTATTTATATTATAACTGCTATTATAATATATTAAAAATACCTATAGTTTTTCAAGCGACGCAAGTATCGATCCTAGCGGGGCCTGTACCAATGACTTTTACTTAAAAACTTATGTGAAGTTATTTCACACCACGTGCTTTACGGTGAAGGAAAACATCGTGACGTAGCCTGCATGTTTGAGAAGTAATTCAAAGCAGATTTATAGTGCCTGAGCCGGCGATAGACTCGCTATTTGTCACGTTGGCAGTTAATAATCTTCGATGAAACTATGAGTGTTATTATTACAATACCTAAGGAATACAGGTGTGAGCATATTTATATGTAAATTACGTACTTATTGCTGATTTTTAAATAAGATATAATATGTCAGCCTAGGCATATTAAGGAATCGGAGAAAACCTAGCCAATTTAAATCTTTTGTTATATATTAAATTAAAACAAATTGAAAATAAGTAAAGCTAAAAGCAATAAATTTATTTAAATCTGACACTCAATCTGACAGTTGTGTGACATCACGCTTATGTGAAAAAGCAAAATATTTTTAAATACCGTGGCTAATGAATTATTGGGATAGAGACACAGTATACATATGAGTTTAATTACACACTCACACATACGCATCGGCGTACCTAATCAGGTGGTGAGTCTATCGCCGTCTCAGGCACTAAACATACGTCTTTGAATTACTTCTCAGATATATGCAGGTTTCCTCACGATATTTTCCGTAACGTAAAGCACGTGGTGAGAAATCTTTGCATATACATTTTTTGTAAATTGGTACGGGCCCCGCTGGGATTCGAACTTGCGTCGATTGTGTAGCAGGGGACTGCTCAAACCCCAAGACCACCACGGCTTAAAATTTTAAGAGACACAGTTGTTAATTCAAAAATGTGTTCTCGATTCCATACTGTGTAGTGAGCTTATAAATATACTGTGGCAGAGGCATGTAGGTTTATTTATGGATTTGTCTACAGTTAAATACAGGGCCAAGGTTCATGAGGATAACAGGGAAGTATTATACCGAAAGGTATTTTTATGTCGACTTTATTTATGACAGGCCATCATCCCGCGTCGCTTTATGAACGCGTAAAATCGTGGAATAAAGATTAATAACAGACTTTAGTTGATCGTAAAAGTGAGGTGACAGGATGAATAACAATAAACAAAAATATATACACACACATACAGACATACTTGACAGAAAAACGTATGAAATACTAACTGCGCCCCGCGGTTTCACTAGCCTTAATTTCATATGTGACTTTATTTCGCAAATCTCTATTTTTTTTACCTGAAGCGAAAGTTCCGTTAAGATCGGCCCAGCCGTTTCTTATGTAAGTACTTACCGTATGAACTTTCAAATGCATCTAGTGCAAAGCTGTTAATTTTGAATTACAGACAGACACTTCAGTTGTATTTATCTGTATAGATTTTTACACATATATAATTTTAATTTTGAATAATTAATTATTTGTTTCCGTAAAGGAGCTTAATACTAAGTTAAATTAAACCTTAGGATTTATTGAAACTTTGAGAGCCCAGGAGAATTATTAAACATACAAGACTAGAGTATTACATACATTTGCTCACGCCTATTCCCCGACGGGATAGGCAGAGGTATTGTAATAACAACACTCACATTCCACCGAATATGATTAAGTACCAACGTGACAGAGGGTGAGTCTATCGCCGTCTCAGGCACTGTACATATGTCTTTGAGTAATTCTCAGACGTATGCAGGTTTCCTTGCGATGTTTTTCTTAACCGTAAAGCAGTTGGTGTGAAATCAATGCACATACATACATACATATGCTCACGCCTGTATTCCCCGAAGGGGTAAGCAGAGGTGTTGTGATCACAACACCCACTTTTCACCGAAGATGATTAAGTGCCAACGTGACAGATGGTGAGTACATCGCCGTCTCAAACAATTTACATACGTCATTGAATTACTTCTCTGAAATATGCAGGTTTCCTCACGATGTTTTCCTTCACCGTAAAGTACGTGGTGTGAAATCACTGTACATAAGTTTTTTATAAAAACTCTTTGGTACAGGCCCCGCTGGGATTCGAACTTGCGTCGCTTGGGTAGCAGGCGACTGCTCAAACCTCAAGGCCACCACGGCTCTATATCAATGCATATAATTATTTTTTGTTAGAAGAACTCATTGGTACAGAGCTACAGGCCACGTTATTATTATTATTATTATATTTGTATACACCTATTATAAATACAGACTACAATTAAAACTAGACACCTGCAGCAATAAAATATTTTAGTGCACCATAATGTCGAGTTCCACAATATTGGGCTAAGTTTTATTACTAGAGCGGTTATACCGTGGCCACAGTTTAGATTTCAAACGGTACATTAGGTTTACTACGGTATTGGAAGTTTTGAACGTGTCATTGTTACATACATGTTTAGTAAAAGCACTCAGAAATCAATAACATCAGCGGGGCATGGACAAATGACTTTTTCTAAAAATACTAAGTACTCCGAATGCGACGCGCAGACGTGGCAGGCCGAGAAAAAGATGGCAGGACGAACTCGCCGCTTACCACAAAAACTGGCCGGAGATAGCCCTGGATCGGAAGTGTTGGAAAGAGGGAAGGGAGGCCTTTGCTCAGCAGTGGGACACATCGGGCTCTAAATAAAATAAATAATAATAAACTAAGTACAGTGACTTCACATCAAATGCTTTACAGTGAAAGATAACATCGTGAGGAAACCTGCATACGTCTGAGAAGAAATTGAAAGACGCATGTATAGTGCCTCAAAAGTAGGTGTTGTTATTAACCTTTTGAAAATAAATTAGGTACGTATAAATACCAATCTACGTGAAACAGCTATTTGGGTTAGCGTGTTATCTCATAATTGATTCATTAGCAATGAGCTACCAATATCTATGTAAAAATGTAATTAGCAACAGCTTCCTGCTGTTTATCGCGACATGTTAGCATTAGCACTCGATATAGATAATGCTGCATGCGGGCGAGACTTGCTACTTAACAACAGGAATGTTATGAAACTATCGGATATCCTAGACAAAAATATATCCGCAACCATAACCGTATCCGTTTTAAAAGTTTCAGATACTTTCATACAAGGAGGGTGTCTAAATATAACGATATATTTCCTAAAAACTATAAATAAAAGAGCCGTGGTGTAGTGAAAAGCTGTTATTTTGTAATTACAAAAGAAGCCGTGGTGGCCTTGAGGTTTGAGCAGTCGCCTGCTACGCAAGCGACGCAAGTTCGAATCCCAGCGGGGCCTGTACCAATGAGTTTTTCTAAAAAACTTATGTACAGTGATTTCACAACACTAGCTTTACGGTGAAGGAAAACATCGCGAGGAAACCTGCATATTTCTGAGAAGTAATTCAATGACGTATGTAAAGTGTCTGAGACGGCGATGGACTCACCATCTGTCACGTTGGCACTTAATCATCTTCGGTGAAAAGTGGGTGTTGTTATTACAACACTTCTGCCTACCCCTTCTGGAAATACAGGCGTGAGTATATGTATGTATGTGTATAAATAAAACTAAATTATTACATACTATTTGTGTTTAAACCGAAACTATCCAAAACGAGCGGATAATCCGAAATAATTACATACCCGTATCTGAAACCGATATAATTTTATTCGTATATTCATATCCAGATCCGAAATATCATATCCGTAACATCCTTGCTTCACAATGCTACTGAGTTTGGCATGCTCAAGGGTATATCAGCGTACAAATTTAGCACTTAATCTAAGGATAATATTTGCTTACTGACATAGCGTTTTCTAAGAAATATGTGATGGTGATATATGCACAATATAGAAGTGAGTTCTCTGTACAGATAAATCAATATGAGTGAGAGTCCTTAGTTTATGCGAGTTCGAGATCTTAAACAAACGCAAATTTGTTTAGGATCGAAATAGCACCATCTGTACAGTCGCTTCGAATAAAAATCAGTTGATCACCCCTATCACGGGTTTGCCACCGTTTTCTTTATCTATACTCGCTAGCGTCTCCGTCGAATATTTGTGCAGAGACACCTGTCGGTTAAGTGAAGAACTAAAATATCTCATACAAATATTGCGAGTGACGCTAGCGAGTATAGTTTACAAAAACGGTGGCTAACTCGTGATAGGGGACAGTCACATCGGGTTGAATCTAGTGCCGACCCCAACAACATACTATATATTGTTGGGGTCGGCACTTGATAAGGCCATGGAGATGATGATCATAATAGAGAGAACCTAACTTTGTGAGGTAGCTGGCAAGCCGCATGTAAATATAATGAAAACGATGTTTGTTTACGTTTGTCTATCTGTATTTATTGCAAATGTTCAAGATCGCAACTTTTTATAGTTAAAACAAATACCACAGAAATATTGTTTATCACATCCGCATCCGGGTTTCATGCTCAATGTATGTTTGAAACAAACGATTCAACAATAATAAATATACTGCTATAAAACGAATAGATTCGTCTCGAAACCTTGAGGGCGGTTTCCGCGAATAATACATTTGGCGTATCTTTGAATATATAAATACATACACTCTTAAGATACAGTAACATGATCATGATTCATAAATAAGTAATGTTACGACTTGATAAGTCAAGTTCAAAATATATTAGCGCGGTTTAGATTTATTTCATGGGTGACCCGCGAAACCTTTAATGTATTTTTATTTAAATGAAGCCTAAGTTACTCCTTGTAACATTAGCTATCTGCCAGTGAAAGTCGCGTTAAAATCGGTCCAGTGGTTTCGGAGATTGTATGATGGATTGTCAATGCCGTGTATACTTTCTTCTTAGTATATGCATTTAGTGAAAAGCTGTAATTTTGGAATTACAAACAGAGACCTAAATTTTATTAATCTGTATAGATTAGCTTGAGATGTGAAGTGAATAACGAGTAAATATTTATTAATGAGCTAATGAGTTGAATAAATCAATATCATTAATGTTAATTTATTATAAATCAATTTACACACGCCATTGCCATACTGCACGTTCACTTTCATACTTATTGTTTCATTGTCTTAATTACTGTAGTGATTAGGATAAATATACTGTGAGATATCGATGAAGTATTTTGTTATTATTTTTTTGTGTTATTTTATAGTTTGTATGAAAACATTCATTTATTTTAATGAAAAAAACGTAGGCAGTTTCTTTAATGATTCTAATATGTTTGAAGTCTGCGAAGTATTATCTTTTCAATATAAAATGCAAGGTGTTAAAAAAAATTATTGCACGCCCTTTCCATCTCCGTCGGAATCTAGCTCTATACATCTTTATCTATAAATAAAATAGAAGTGTCTGTTTGTGATTCCAAATTAACACCTTTTCACTAAATGCACAGAAACGATGTCTTACGGTTATGGTATAAAAAAATATTTACAGATTTTTTCTGTTTGTCTGTCAATATTCCGGCTAATGTCTGAAAGGCTGGATTGTAACGGGATATACACTGGTTTAGAGCTGATGATACAAGGAATAACTTAGCCTACTTTAAGACACCCATAATATTAAGTTTACGCGGGTGAAACCGCGGGCCGTAGTTAGTATAATATTTTATCATAATTCCCGTTGAATTGAAACAAAGAGTTTGTTTCAATTTGCCTCAGTCATCTTACAATATTCTAAAATATCTTACATACATACATATGCTCACGCCTGTATTCCCCGAAGGGGTAGGCAGAGGTGTTGTAATAACAACACCCACTTTTCACCGAAGATGACTAAGTGCCAACGTGACAGATGGTGAGTCCATCGCCGTCTCAGACACTTTACATACTCCATTGAATTACTTCTCAGAAATATGCAGGTTTCAGGTAAAGCACGTGGTGTGAAATCACTGTACATAAGTTTTTTAGAAAAACTAATTGGTATAGGCCCCCCTGGGATTCGAACTTGCGTCGCTTGCGTAGCAGGCGACTGCTCAAACCTCAAGGCCACCACGGCTCTTAATTATCAATTAATTACAAATGTAGGCACGTCACACATTAAACGTAACAAAAAAAATCGGTAGAGTTTTTCATACGAATAAAATTCAATGATTCCCGTGTCCCTCTTTGTCAGAGTCGGATTACAACATTTAAAATCTGTGTTATGCAAACAACACCCGACCCAGTTTCCATAATGGAAACCTTATTACTAATCTTGGCATTGTCTCATTGTTAGACGGACTGAGTAAAGTCTAGGTTTTATTTTCTTACATACATACATATGCTCACGCCTATATCCCATGGGGGTAGGCAGAGACCAACGTTTGCCATATGCTACGATCCTCACATACTTCTTTCGCTTCATCCACATTCATGCATATCTTCATACACTTTCTTCGGTTACGAGTGCTCCGAATTAGACCTTTCTGAAAAATACTATTAATTTGGTCATAGTAGTTCTTCCTTGGACGCCCTCTACCGACACTTCCGCTCACATTCGCTCTATAAATTTCTTTCGTTAATCGCTTTTCACTCAACCTTTCGATATGTCAAACCATCTCAAATCGCCGCATACATTTTATTTTTTAATTTTTCCATCGATATCTTACAAGCTTTTTAAAATTTCATATATATCAAATAATAAAAAATAAGCATTTTCTCATGTTCCTCAAATCATCAAATAAGCATCGAACCTTAAGTAACTTCTAACTACCAAACTTTACCAGAAAAATATATAGTAAAGTATAGCGACAACAAAAATTTATGTATATGTAGGTACCGCTAGCCGCTGCAAATAAAAAGTCTCAACTTTATATTCAGGTTTAACCCTTTCTGGTCTGTCTATCTGAAAATCCGTAAATACGTTATTCATTATCATATCATATTATTAAGTATTCGAGGACCTAAGGTCGTATGTCTTTCGCTACCCTTAGGAACCATCCTCATCTATACTTACATTATTAAGAGGAAAGATTTGTATGAAGGTATGAGTGTAACTCCGAAACTACTAGACTGATAAGAAAAATTCTTTCAGCAATGGATAGGTACATTATTAGCGAATAACATAGGCTATATTTTATCCCCGTACTCCCACGGGAACGAGAACTACGCGGGTGAAACCGCGTGACGTCCCCTAGTTCATAATAAACAAATTTTCAGTCAAAATATTAATATGATATTCTGAAAATGAGAAAAATTCACATGAAACGAGTTATCGAAAATAGATTTGCTTTTATTGAGAGTAAAAATATCGACTTGTAATCTAACAATATAATATGATATACGAATTTACGTCACGCCGTTAAAATTGACGACAGTAGCCAATGTCCAAAATAGCCCGATTGACACATTTACTGTTAACGATCAATCTGTCTAGATTTTTAAAAGCTTAGAATACAGGCATATTATTTTAAAGAAACTGGGATATACATTAGCTAGATAAAGAAAATATTTGGTCAGAATAACGGAATTACGTCCTAACTGCTTTTGATCACTTCGATTACCTTACTAATAAAGGCTTACAAAAAAATATCTTTATTTGATTCGACTTCTTGCAAAGTACTTTCAAATCGTCAGAAGGACACAAAATACATGATTATAAATGTTGCCACCGGGTTCGGAAGGTTGCTTTTGTTGAGAAGAACCCGACAAGAAACTCAACAATTATTCTATTAAGCCCATAGAACTTAAAAAGAATTGTATCTTTTAGCTTACGTGGTATTATTGTCATATTATTTGCACACTAGCTGTGCCTCGCGGTTTTATCTGCGTATACTATATTCTTGGGTGGCCCGCGGAACCCTAATGTTTTTTAAATAATAGTATGTATTATAACCTATGTTTTTCGTCATAATATCAGCTAGCTGACAGTAAAAGTCCCGTTAAAATCGGTCCAGCCGTTTCGGAGATTACCAATAACAAACAGACCGAGAAAAACTTCATATATTGTTTTCTTTATAGCAGTACTGTATATACTTTCATATTATGAACTATCTTTGCCTGTCACTTTAATTAATTCCCGTGGAACCCAGAATGTTTTTTTTAATAAAAGAAGTTTAAGTTATCTACCTTGTAACATTAGCTACCTACCAGTGAAAGTCACGTTAAAATCGGTCCAGCCGTTTCAGAGATAACCCAAAACAAACAGACAGACCGAAAGAGACATTTTAAAAAATTGATTTTTTTTAAGTCAGTATATGTAACTGCCTCGTTGGTCTAGTGGTTAGTATGTTCGCCTGCCGATCACGAGGTCCCGGGTTCGATTCCCGGGTCGGGTCAAAAATTATATTGGGTTTTTCTGTCAAATTCACAATAAAATGCTCGGAGTTTGGAAGTTGGCGGTGTTTCCACCCCCGTGCCTCGGAAAGCACGTTGCACCGTTCGTCCTACGCCTGATCTCTCTCCGGTCGTGTTGGATTGCCTCCCATCGGACTATGAGAGTGAGGGAATAAAGAGTGCACCTGTGTTTACGCACACACTTGTGCACTATAATATCTCCTGCGCACATGGCTGATCCTCGCTGAGATTAGCCGCCGTAACCGAAATTCGGTAGGAGATCATTATTATTATTATTACCATATATACTTTCACAGACACTTCAATTTTATCTGTGTAGATTAAGTGAAAAGCAAAGTTTGTAAACATACATCTTATTTATGTGTATATATAGATATAGATGTAAATATAAACATATATTAGGTTTAAGTATGTTTGGATAAAAAAATATCTAGAGCAAATAAATCTAACAGTCATTCGGCACACTTGTGTCACTTATGTGCCATGAATCGTGACACGATCTTGTGACATTGCAACGGTAATCCAATTCATAGTCCAGCGACATTGGACCTATTTATAGTGACGCTAATTCATGAATAATAGTGTTTATTTTCACATCTAAGAAGGTTATGTTTGGACAACCCGGTAGGACTATACATATTGCACTAGGAAGAGAGATCAGGGGCCTTACCAATACTTTTATTGCCTTGATAGTTTTAATCTTATTATGAGACAGATTTATACGTGTATACATCTGTCACTGTCACACAACTGTAATAACATTGCAATACGAGCTCATGGGTGGGCCCCAGTATTCAGATACGAAGATAGACACAGTGTTCGCAATAATAATCAGTCTACTAATCAAGATTATTACTTATTAAGAAAACTTACTGCAGAAGTCAAGATGCAGTCTCGATCGAATCATCTTAGATAGATATATCAGCAGATAGCCATGCTGATAAATAGGTAGATTTTGGTGCATCAGTTCTTACTTACATAATATATTTACATACATATGCTCACGCCTGTATTCCCCGAAGGGGCAGGCAGAGGTGTTGTAATCACAACACCCACTTTTCACCCAAGATGATTAAGTGCCAACGTGACAGATGGTGAGTCCATCGCTGTCTGAGACACTTTACGTACGTCATTGAATTACTTTTCAGAAATATGCAGGTTTCCTCACGATGTTTTCCTTCACATGGTGTGAAATCACTGTACATAAGTTTTTTAGATAAAATCATTGGTACAGGCTCCGTTGGGATTCGAACTTGCGTCGCTTGCGTAGCAGGCGACTGCTCAAACCTCAAGGCTACCACGGCATAATATATTTTGAATTTACATACAGAATCTTAAATTTTATTTATCTGTATAGATTAATATGTGGTAAAAATGCAACTGCAGTATAGGTACCTACTGTAGTAGGTAATATTTATATAGGTTAATATTCACATGCCCTAAAATTGTTTGAAATTATCCTTGCGACCTTAATAAGACCTATTTTGTACCATATTTCACGTGAATAAATATTATTTTTATTTCTAATAATAGATTTGAAATCCAAGATTCTAGCCCTAAAAGTATTTCCGATATATTTTTTTATGTATCTTAATGTACTTAGTAGCTAACATAGATAAAATATTTCACCTGATTCAGAATTCTACTGAAGCTCAGATAAAAAAATGTTGGGTCACTTGTCGGCGGATATTTCAAGTTAATGAAAGCTTAAAGTTGTAAATTATACAATTAGTAAGCCAAACACGAGGCTAATCTCCCTTTTAGTGCAATATTATCAAGAACTTAGTCCTAGTATTACCTACGTATGGATTTACTGGTTCTCTGTATCGAGTGTCTTATTCCGACTTGTATATCGGTAGGGTTGGCACGGTCCGAATCAATTAATTAATTGCTTTAAAAAATGGAGAAGTAAAAAAAACCGGAGTTCCAATTATGTCATCATCTCCCTGGCCTTATGTATGGGACATTGTTGGTGTCATCACTTGATTCAGCCCGAAGTGGCTGATCACCTGATTTTTATACGAAGCGACTGCCTTTTAGATCTGGCCTTTGCAACCCCTTAAAGTAAGGAAAATCTGTGGTCTGGGTTAAACCAACTGTGAGACTATTTTAGGCCTCCGACTGACCTATAACGATTGCCAAAGATGATAAATTGGCAGCCGGGACCGACGGCTTAACGTGCTCTCCGAGGCACGGAGGGAACTTGAGCGGTCACCCATCTAATTACTGGCTTAGGTTAATCTCCGAAACGGCTGGACTGATTTTAACGGGACTCTCACTGGCAGATAGCTAACATATCAAGGAGTAACTTAGGCTACTTGTAATTAAAAAATTTTTTTAATTAAATCTACGCGGGTGAAACCGCAGGGCACACCTAGTGATAATATACGAAAACACTTGCAAAACAAACAGCCAGATTGGTGGAATCTGGCACAAGTGCTTACCTAGTCACTAGACTGTTTTAGAATGCTTATTAGGAGTTGATATGCGGATAGCCTTAAATGTCCTGCAGCTACACTGAACAAGTTTATGTTCCACTCTCGTAGTAACTAACTATCAACCAACGCTATGAGATTTACATCTTAAATTTTAGATATTAGAGTTTTTTTATTCATGACAATTACGAACACGAGACGGGACTCGAACCCACGACCTCTGCAAACCGTGCAGATGCTCTTCCAACTGAGCTACTCGTGATCCTACCTCATGCGTCGAATTTTTCCTTGTCATTGCGGTATAGGGGCCGTCTTGCGCCATCTGTTGGTCGGTGTATCCAATTTCGTTTTTAATATGAATTATTTATTAATTTGTACACATCTAAATTCAACGATAGACCACTCAGAAATGATATTGTGTTGGTTTGATAAATATGTGAACTGTGAACGACCAATCTTAAGTTTTAAGCCAATCATTTAACAAAAACTTTGTGAAAAAGCATTATAGTGCAACTGAGTATATTGATGATAGCCAAGCATGGCAATGAGTTGATCACTCTTCCATTATATTGTACTAAAACAACCCTGTGTATAAAGAAGGGACACAATATATTAAAAAAAGAGGAGGTTGTTTCTTCTCCTGACAGGCTTACATTTGGAAACTATAGTAAGGCAAGTTAACCTAAGTTAGCGTTCAATGATTTCCAAGTGAGCTTTATGAGGAATATTTTTTTAAATTTTGAATCATGAATTTTGAATATGATTTAAATTTATGTCTATAGATAGATAGGTAAACGTTGACTCGAGTCGATTTTTGTATTCGATTGCATGGGTTTAAGATTAAAAGTAAAGCCAATGACAGTACTCGATTCATAAATCGAATGAACGCGTTAGAATTCGCACACGGTATCGACTAACAACAAGACTGGTGAGAGACAATAGCGGCTGATGGCCATTGTTTATATTGGACACTTCCTAAAGTCTCCGTACATTCTACTACCACTCACCTTTCTGGACAATTTTATACGTTTCCTATATGCACTTGTTTCGTGTATCATATTAACTGTCCAATAAATATAGTATAGATTAAGTATGTATGTATATTAGCAACTCAAGTGATTATAATAATAATCTCCTACCGAATTTCGGTTACGGCGGCTAATCTCAACGAGGATTAGCCGTGTGCGCAGGAGATATTATAGTGCACAAGTGCGTGCGCAAACACAGGTGCACTCTTTATTCCCTCACTCATAGTCCGATGGGACGGCAATCCGACACGACCGGAGAGAGATCAGGCGTAGGACCAATGGCTTAACGTGCCTTCCGAGGCACGGAGGTATAAACACCACCAACTTCCAAACACCGGGCATTTTATTGTGAATTTCGTGACAGAAAAATCCAATATTTTTTTTTGACTCGACCCGGGAATCAAACCCGAGACCTCGTGATCGGCAGGCGAACGTACTAACCACTAGACCAACGAGGCAGTCACGTGATTATATTTATACAACGTTAATGCTATTGGGCATAGTTTCGCAGTTGGGCATAGGACACCGATTAACCTGCCGCGTTATTCACTAAGGCTTATCAGCGTCGCACTCGTCCCTGTACCAATTACACTGTACGTTTAAAACATACGGTGCAATTGGTTTACGTACATATGTCGTGCCGTCACGAGTAACGAGCTCAGCGAAAATATTGAGAACTGCTCGTTGCTGCTATTCACGCTCGAGACACACAAATCTAAAATATACTACTGCGCATAGGCCAGCGTGACTCGTGACGCCAGGTTAACAAACGACTGTATGAATAGGTAATTCCTTCATAAACCACTATCATAGAACAGTGTCATGATCGTACATACAAAAGTGAGTGAAACATCAAGTTAAATGCCTCCGACGGAGAGCGAACGCGACGGCATGTTGTGCCTGTCGAGACATGAGAACTGCCCGTGGAATGAAGCCCTCAAGTCGGCCGAAGTCACCTGGACCGGAGTCGAGTACACTTGCCTCAAGATTCTACACCTCTACTGCAAGGTCTTCGATAAGGAAGATGTCTTGGAGATGGTTATTAGGTACGTGTTTGTCTTATTATAAATGAAGATTTTAAACTTAATTTTTGGGATGTATATTACATCAGCAATTTTTACTGGGATCACTTTAGATTATTTAACAGACCAATAATGATACTTGAGATTATTTTTTTAAATAACGGTAAGGTAAGTAGTGTACCCCTCATCTTCTTGCCCTTATCCCATGTTATTTGGGGTCAGCGGAATGTATTCTTCTCACCCATTTCTCTCTATCAGCCGTCATATCTGTATTCACTCCTATTTTAGCCATATCATGTTTCACACAATCCATCCATCGTTTCTTAGATCTTCCTCTACCCTTGTAACCACCCACATTCATAAACAAAACTTATTTGGCAACATTATCCTCATCCCTCCGCATAACATGTCCATAATGACGTAATCATAAAAACGTTGCATACATTGTGGACCACTCCGTAAAATGTCGTTTAAAAAAATCTTCCGACAAAAATATAAAATGCAGTCGGAAATAGATATAAACATTTCACAAGCAGTGCTGTACCAAAATTGTACTCAAACTATAACATTTTAGTTATCATACGCAAGAATTAAAGATCAAAGTGGGTTGGGTAAACATGACAGTCGCAAAATTTTGGTACGATTTCGTCTTGAGTCATAATAGACGAGATGAAAAATAATGCGAACGAGAATCGAACAGAGCAGATGAATCATTAAATTGAAATTAAATTTTAATATCTGGTTATGTTTTATAATAGCATGGCGTCTGTAAATCTGTTAGCAAAACAGCCGTGGATGTTTTATGTGGGTAATTATCGAAGTCATCAATCTAGCAGACGCAAAACTAGATAGATATGTTCCGATATAAAAACAATGTGAGCTAGCTTTGTTTCTGATGTTGTATTCTTTGGTGAAAGCAATCCATTTTGGACTGTACTTTCATTAAATTCGAGATTTCAGACAAGTTTAAGCTTAATATCATCGTCCTCCTGCCCTTATCCCATGTTATACGTGGTCGGCGCATTGCGTTTTCTCTTCTATTTCTGTATCAGGTGTCATATCTGTATTCGCTCCCTGTAACTATATCTTATTTCAGTTTTAATTAGTTTAAATTCAGACTATATACACCAGTTTTAAATTCCTATCACAGGAAGAGATCGGAGCTACTTTTGAACCAAGAACTATATTCTGTCTATGGTTTGTAATATGCTCAAACTCAAACTCAAAATATCTTTATTTGATTAGACTTCTTACAAAGTACTTTCAAATCGTCAGAAGGACACAAAATATACATGATTATAAATGTTACCACCGGGTTCGGAAGGTAGCTTTTGTTGAGAAGAACCCGGCAAGAAACTCAACAATTACTCTTTTAAAAAAATATATATTATACAATGTTTTTGGTTACAGTATTTATATCTCATGAATATAAGCCCATGGGACACAGCACAAATGCTCAATTGTCAAATATAATAACTAAAATATTACAAATATTTGTGAGCATGGCAAATTCCAGCCAGTCAAAGCAAAGACCAAACTAAGATTAATTAATTGTAGCAAAAGTACAGTGCCAATGGGATTATTTACAATAATTTTTCGACAAAGATACATCCCAGGGTTCCTTATCACAAATATAATCACTTACAGTATAATATCCTTTTTTGAGCAAAACTGCTTTGATGGTCTCTTTAAATTTATTGAAGGGCAAGTTTACAATTTCTGTTGGTAATTTATTATAGAAGCGTGTGCACTGTCCTAAAAAAGAGCCATGTAATTTCTGTAAGCGATGCGCAGGCACTACAATTTTGTTTTTGTGCCTTGTGTTTATGTTATGCACATCACATTTTTTTTGAAACGATTCAATGTTTTGATGCACAAATAATAAGTTAGCTAAAATATACTGTGAGGCCACTGTCAAAATTCCAATTGATTTAAATTTTTCCCTTAACGAATCTCGGGGTCCCAAATTATAAATTGATCGTATAGCCCTTTTCTGTAATGTGAATATATTCTCTATATCAGCAGCTTTGCCCCAAATTAAAATAGCATAGGACATAACACTATGAAAATAACAAAAATATACGAGTCGAGCTGTTTCTATGTCTGTATACTGTCTAACTTTACGAATTGCATAAGCTGCGGAGCTGAGTTTTCCTGATAACTTGGATATATGTGGGCTCCACTGAAGTTTGTTATCAAGGGTTATACCTAGAAATACTACTGACTCTACGATATCCAAAGTTTCACCATTTACCATGACCTTTGTATCAACAGGTTTGACGTTTGGTAAAGTGAATTTAATACATTTAGTTTTTTGTGCATTTAAGACTAAGTTATTTACATTAAACCATTTCAATACCTGATCAAGTGCACTGTTTACATCTGCATAATTCGTTTTGGCTCTGTCGACTTCAAACAAAAGAGATGTGTCATCAGCGAACAGTACAATGTCACACGTATTCTTGACTAAATTTGGTAAATCATTAATATACACTAAGAACAGAAATGGTCCTAGGATTGAAGCCTGTGGGACGCCCATTAGTAGGAGTATGGAGGAGTATGGAGAAATTAGCTTAAGTTTAAGATAGCAATTTTTTTGCAATTTATCATTACAGTTGTAATTAAAACTAAGAGATTATCCTACATGGGAATTGTAGGGTGTCTAAGCAGACATGTTAAAGTGACCCCTTTTCTGAACGATCATTATTAGATGCCAGACCAGATTAGAGCAACGGAAGATTCAGGCTTTGAATCTCTTCTCAGTCATATGAAGGTTCACTCATGATGTTTTCTTTCTCTGAAAACTGAAAAGCTCTAGGTTTGACATACATATGCTCACGCCTGTAATCCCCGAAGAGGTAGGCAGAGTTGTAATCACAACACCCGCTTTTCACCGAAGATGATTAAGTGCCAACGTGATTGACGGTGAGTCCATCGCCGTCTCAGACACTTTACATACATCATTGCATTAATTCTCAGAAATATGCAGGTTTCCTCACGATGTTTTCTTTCACCGTAAAGCTCGTGGTGTGAAATCACTATACATACGTTTTTTAGAAAAACTCATTCCCGTCGTGAAGGTGGCGGTAATAACATCATGGATGTCTGGGAATAAGGGGGCGTCCATAAATTACGTGAGGTGTTTAAGGGGGGGAGGGGGTCGAGTCAAATTTCATCTAATCTTACGTTGGAGAGAGGGGGGGTCTCGGCAAATATCACGCAATTTTTTTTCTGATTGAAACAAAAAAAAAATTATACTATTTTGGTCCATTTAATCCAGATACATGTACATGCATAAGATTTAATCTTAATCGTAATACGATAAAGATCATTCACTAATTCGTTCAATAGAAAATAATTTCATTCATACTTCGACGTTGTACATTTACTTACTGTCAAACTACCATATTTGTTTTATACCAAATAGCTCAATTCAATCTGAATTCACGGTACAGTGAAAAATCTCACGTGAGATTGGGAGATGGGGGAGGGGGTTGAATAAAATCTCACGACATCTCACCAGGGGGGGAGGGAGGGGCAGAAAATAAAAAAAAACACCTCACGTAATTTATGGACGCCCCCTAAGCCATCCGTAAATACATTCTTACAAAATTGCGCGTTTATAATATAAGTTGGAAGTAGGATAATTTAGAAGCCACTGTCCTATCAGATAAGTGTTATCATATTGCCAATTCCAAAAGGCTCGAAGAATTTAGAATATACCTTTAATTCTGTGACTATGACACATGTATAGCGATTCTCAGGCAACAAACACCTCATCATCGCCCTGGCCTTATTCCATACATTGTTGGGGTCGGCACTTGATTCAACCCGATGTGGCTGATCACCTGATTTTTATACGAAGCGACTGCCATCTGGCCTTCGCAACCCCTTTAACGAGGAAAATCTGTGATATGGGTTAAATCAGTTGTCAGACTATTTTAGGCCTCGGACTGACCTGTAACGATTGCCAAAGATGATAAATTTGCAAACTGGACCGACGGCTTAACGTGCTCTCCGAGGCACGGAGGGAACTCGGGCTGTGACCCATCCAATTACTGGCTAGGCTTAGGGTTGCTTAACTTCGCTGATCGAATGATATGCGCAATAGCAACTGTGCCACGAGGCAACAAACACCTATCGATGGTTATTTGGCGGGTCATTAAAGGGGGTAATGTGTGCTTGGATAACTATTACAGTGTTAATGGGCCAGCTAATGATCGCTTGGCATTTCAGGGTGCACAATGAGATAACGACTATTTTTCAAATGACCAGCATGTTTTCAAACGTAAGGCATTATGATATTCTTAGCAATCTTAAGACGTTTTCACAGAAATAGTAGCTATTAATGCTCATTGTTACTGCAGACTTGAAGCACTGACATGAAGCTGTAAACATTTGGACAGGCGTGGAAAAAAACTGTATGAATAGTTTTTTTCCACCATCTGGATCTGATCCTAGGATTGTTTTTGAACTAATCATGGTGTAAGAAAAGATAACAGTAATATTTACACGAAAAGCTCCAAAAATTGTAAGCACTAGATGCTAGAAGAGTGTCAACAATATGAATTTCCATACCGTAGTAGATAGAATTCGTCGGATAACTAACTTCTACAATAATAATATTATTTAAACTCTCGGGATTCAAATTCATATTTAAAGTTTATTAAATAAATAAATATGCCCGCGCCATCCCGGAAAATTCCCCAAAGGGGTAAGCAGAGGTGCCGTGACAAAAACACCCACATTTCACCGAATATGAATAAATGCCAACTTGACAGAGCTTGAGTTCTTTGCCGTCTCAGGCACTATACATACGTCTTTGAATTACTTCTCAGAAGTATGAGGTTTCCCTCACGATGTTTTCCTTTACCGTAAAGCACGTGGTGTGAAGCCACTGCACATAAGTATTTAGAAAAACTCATTGGCACAAGCCCTTGGGATTCGTAGTATTCGACCTTGCGTAGCAGGCGAACGGTCTAACCCCAAGACTACCACGGCTCTCTGTAAGTTAATCGGGACTTAATACGGTAGAATTTTGAATATAACGTACCGCGACGGTTCGATCGAGCAGATTCTTCTGCAACAATCCCACACCATGAGTAGAAAAGTTCAAAAAGCACCAAAAATCGTTTTTTAATGCCAAATCAAGCAAAGATATAACTGATTGTTTTTTTGTTTCTGGGGCTTATTTTCTTATAAATACTGAATTGCAGAACCAAACTAAGATTCACTGAATAAAATGAAAGTTTTTTTTAATGTTTTTAAAATTGAAAGCTATACCTGATAACTGAATATTCACATAGAAAAAAAAGTGTTTATAAAATACAGTGCCGCGAAAAAACGCCTAAAGGGGGTAAAGATAGATTTTTTTGGAGACATACTACAACGAGATAAAAATCAAAGATGCTTGATTATACATTCAATAACAAAGAGATTTTATACTCACAGTAATTATCTTACCTTGACCCAAATAGTCTACAGTATACTCAAGACAATGACAAAACATTGTGTTTACAACGTTATCTCATGCTTTCATGTATATGGGCCTTAATTAATCTACAAAGCTAAATAAACTTTTTTCAAACAAGTGTACACTAATATTATAAAGAAGAAAGATTTGATAGTTTTTTTGTTTTTTGTTTTCATTGAATAGGCTCCGAAACGACTTGACCGATTTGAAAAATTCTTTCAGCAATGGATAGTTACATCATCAGTGAGTAACATAGGCTATATTTTATCCCCGTACTCCCACGGGAAAGGGAACTACGCGGGTGAAACCGTGTGACGTCCGCCAGTCGTAAATAATAAAGGAAGATCTTCAACATTTTAAGAATCTTCTGAAACTTCCGTCTCAGTTGGAAAGCAAGGGTCCAACTATGAACTCTAATTGCAATGATAGTTCACCTGTGCGACGGTGACAGATGTATACACGTAGCATACATCTGTCTCATAATATCAGTCAAGTTATTATGGCGATAAGGGCTCATGGTAAGGCCTCAGTTTGGCGTCGAAAAGCATTTCCTTGACAGAACTACAACTTGGACTTTTAGGATATTTTTAATGCATGCATACGTCCTACGTGTCAGTAATATTACACATACATACTTTCAACCCCCATTTAACCCACTTAAGGGTGTTATTTCGGAAAACTTTGTGTAATTACACGTCATAAAGAACGCACCCTCCAAATTTCATGTCTCTAGGATTGGTGGCTTAGACTTTGCGTTAGTATATAAGTCAATCAGGACCCATGAAATATTGATGAAATTTCAACTAATAAATTAAAAGGAACCAAACTCGTAGGTCGTAAAGATCATTAATAGCCAAGATGTTAATAATATCGCGTATAAAACTCTAAAGAGTCCATATAAAAGTAATTTTATCCTCAACAATGTAACATTAGCCCTTTCCAACTTTGTAAGCTCTCTAAATGACACCGTGCTATTTTAAGAACTGACTATATCTTACGGCAGGTGCAAAATGCAAACCCGATCTAGTCATGTTCAATGCAAAAATAGACCAGAATATGTCTGCAACATGTCATAATAATGTTAATTTGTATGAAATTACGGCTGCAGACCTTCATACGCTTGTTTTTAATCGTTGGTATTTTTTCGACGTTCATTACTGCCATTATCTAGATTCAAATTCAAATCAAACTGACGTCGGGTGAGAATATTAAAATTTTATGGATGGGCAAAATGTCATCTATTTATTTACTGCTTCCTATGGAAAGAGCTATGCTTGGAGTTTCTCTGAAGGATAGGATTCGTAACGAATACATCCGACAGAGTACCAAAGTGATCGACATAGCTCAAAGAATTAGCAAGCTGAAGTGGCAGTCCGCTGGCCATATCTCGCGAAGAACCAACAACTGCTACGGTAAACGTGTTCTTGGGTGGAGACAGCGACTCGGCAAACGTAGTGTAGGACGTCCTCCGACCAGGTGGGATGATGATCTGCGAAAGACTGCAAGCATATGCTGGATGCGGCAAGCTGAAGACAGGGCACCATGGCGCTCATTGGGGGAGGCCTATGTTCAGCAGTGGACCAATATAGGTTGATGGTTTACTGCTTCCATCCCTAAAAAATCATTAAGGTCTCACTATGAATTCTTGATGTTACAGAAAATAGTCAGTGTATTGTCTCATATAGCATCGAATACAGATACTTGTAAAATATTTTTGATTTCTGACCAGATGTTCATTTAACATTCTTCGGATCCTTTACATAAATCTGAGTGGTGATAGCTTGAGAATCAATTACGCGTTTTCGTAATCTATACTCGCTAACAATACTAACAATTTTTGAATGAGATATTTTAGTTAATCTCGTTACCGCTAGAAGGCGATGCTCAATATCTCATACAATTATTCGGCGGAAACGCTAGCGAGTATAGCTTAGAAATACAAGATAGTGAACTAGTGATAAGAGTACCAGTTAGAGTAGAGGAAGAAAGTTTAAAAAAAATACAAATATCTTTTTTTAATGTAGGGTGCACTTCATTACTGCGACTTAATGCGACAGAAAAGGCGATTAGCTCCTTTGTGCTAATTCAAACGACCAATGGAACGTTTCAAAGGTAAAAATAACCATGAACGAACATCCAAATATACGTACATACCCGCAATTTTAGCGAGTAGAGAGGCCATATAAAATCCTCAGCAATTTTGTAACTCCATCCTACTTTTATGGCAATGTTCGGAAGAGGTACTCAAACTGGTCGTATATAATTATTTCAGCTTTAATTGAGAGCTAAGTGCCTACAACCACATCATTTAGCTGTTAATGTAAATAAAAATAAAAATGTTATGTTTGATGTTTATTTTTTAAAACTAACCTTTATTCATTGTCATTATAAAATCGGTTGTTCATCATTATTTGTTTAAGAGCTCGGCTTTCGGTGAAGCAATCGCCAACCCTCTCTATTGTCCGCTAACACTTTTCACTATATACGAAATGGCGCTGACGTCGGCTAAGTATTATACTTAAGAATATATAATTAACAAAGGGGTTATTAAAATAGTTTTCTCCAGGTTACAGGACTGGACATAGTAGGTTAAGTATATTAAAAGCTTTTAAACCAAGTATTTTCAGTATAATGTTTGAGAACACCTGACCCACCAAGGCATTGCCACGCCCAACAACATAGTATCTATCTAGCCAGTGACCTTACACCCTTACATTTTCTCCATTTGGCTGATGAAATAAACATTGTACAAAGAAGTGATTTTATGTATTCGCGGTTTTATGGATCGATTTAATAGCAGGATTGAAGTATGCAGACACCGACGATCAGTGGATTTGAATACGAATTGCTTAAAATAATCTTTATTTTGTATTTTTATGTAAACATGACATCTATTATATAAAGAAATTCAAGATTTTCGTAAAAACAATCAAAATGGACAGTTTTCTGAAAAATACTTAATATCTTGGATTCCATACCTTTCGAACAATGTGGTCTTGAAATGTACACGCATTTGTAAGTCCCTTGATAATAAAGAACCGACCCTCTCTTCACTATTATAAAACGTAAAGTTTCCTCTACTTTCTAAGCCTAACGAAGTTCAACTCCTATATCTTAAAAGCTGTAAACAAGATCCGTAATGTAGTTTAGAACAACGATTTATTCAAACGGACAAAATATTTTTGTCTGAAAGTAGTGACTTCAATATTATATTAATATTAATAGAAAAGCAAGATTCTGAATAGCCGGAGTGGATGAATCAAGACACGGTTACATAGGATACTATTATAGCAGTCCATAAACCCATTTTGTCCATCGCAATGCATGGCCCATATTTCCATAGACATGATGGCTATAATACCATTACAAAGAAAGCCCACGCCCTAAAGAATCTGAATGTGTTTGCTTGCGGAGTGGGAGCGGATAGGGTGCGTCCATTAGAGGTGCCAAAGGTCTCGCCCTTGCCTAGATGTGTCGGGGTTTATGGATATTGTCAGCTCTTCGTCGGAATGTCGTCATTGGAAGGCAAGACCATAGAGTTAAGGATCTTTTTTTTATCTTTGACGAGTCCACACATGACTCCTCTCAAACCTATTTACCTAAAAACAATTCTGTCTCTTCTTCATCTTTTAAATTGTTGTGGCCCGGAACTAGGACACTCTATACAAGAGCGGAACCAGAATCGTTTCTGGCAGAGGCACATGGGCCGGACGGTGAAAATTTGATTTGCTTCTAAGTAAGTTTTGTGCACGGTACTGCGATAGAATCTACACAATACAGGAAAATATCTAAATCGGCTCTTGACTGTATAGCATTACTGGGGACAGGCATTAAATCCCCCCTCATGTTTGTTAGGCAAGGTGGGCCATTATCTTTGTCATCAGTGAATCCCTAGCTGACCATCTCCTAGCTTCGACTGATCTGGGAGACCGATAGGGATAAGTAGTAAGTTACATTGATGAACGTCACTAGATCTTTGAACTTCTAATATGATTTATGTTAATAATATAGTCATGCAACTTAATTATGCTTACGACCTTTGAAATTACAATTGACATGAGAACGTGAATTCAAGTCGGTGATGCGATGATGTAAAGATTAGATCATTCTCCACATAGCCTTCGAGTAAGACATTGTGAACTAATCTGACAAATGTATTCTGTGATTACTTTGAGCTGTATATTTTCTTTTAATGGAGAGATACATTTACTTTACGTTCAAACAAATTGAGTCCTAATAAAATTATGTCTTTATACGAAAATACTGTAAATGCGGGCGGGACACTTAAATGGAAGTTTGAATTTCATTCATTAACTGTCACATCCAGAATCCCAGTATCTCTGACTAATTCCAATGTTTCAGTAAGAATTCGCTTCGCACCTGTGACAAATAGGCGTATTAACTCTTTCGTAAATAAATTCCCTCTTAGTATGTGCGTCCAATTCCATCACATGCTTTACGAGCCATTGTGTTCAATAGCGTGGTGGCCTTGAGCTTTGAGCAGTCGCTGCTACGCAAGCGACGCAAGTTCGAATCCCAGCGGGGCCTGTACCAATGAGTTTTTCTAAAAAAAGTTATGTACAGTGATTTCACCCCACGTGCTTTACGGTGAAGGAAAACATCGTGAGGAAACCTGCATATTTCTGAGAAGTAATTCAATGTCGTATGTAAAGTGTCTGAGACGGCGATGGACCACCATCTGTCACGTTGACACTTAGTCATCATCGGCGAAAAGTGGGTGTTGTGATTATAACACCTCTGCCTACCCCTTCGGGGAATACAGGCGTGAGCATATGTGTTCAATACGACGACCGTATAGGCTAATTCTCTAAAATAAAAAATATTATAGGGTTGTTAATTTCAACGTTTGCCAAAATACTTGAATCCCAGGTTTGTAGAATCTAAAGTGTGGATATCTGTGTGTCTTCGATTGGGTAGAACTGCAATTTCCCAATATGTATACCTAAACATATTTGACCGTTTTCATCATTAGATCACAAGGAATACATAAATATGTACGATATAGAGCAAATTGGCCAAACTTTAATCATATATCTGATTAAAGTCCGAAAATCGCAGCTCCTTAGCGTTGCCATGGCCTTATAGATTAGGATAAGAATTTGCAATTAAAATTGAAAATTTTGTAAGTAACAAAAATCAGGTGATCATCCACATCAAATCAAGTGTCGACCCTAATAGTGTATAGGATAAGGCAAGGAAGATGATGATAATGATTGAATTCTTTGATTAAATTAACGTAGCGAGTCAGTTAACTAACTTATCACTAGTATATTTCAGAAATAGCTACGAGGAAACTCCTATCAAAACATAACTTGACTGAAAAAGCGCTATATAGACTTTTTAAACGTTCGCCAAAAGCAGGTGATCTATTAGAGATAGATCAAAAGGACTTTGTGCCAATGACTCGATGATCAACACAAAGTTTCTTTTGATCTAGTTGATTGATGTTATCCTTGGCATCAGTGAAACATCGCGAAATGACAGGTCCGCCATCAACGCAGTTTAAATCAACTGTGCTCTTGACCTTCCATATATCAATTCTGCCAGTTTCTCTGCCAAAGACATCAAAGATATCATGTATATTTTATGGAAACGACAGATTCTTATGATAACAATCTTTTGGTCATCAATTATAATAGGCTTTTTTTTAAAAGATAGATATGCCACTAGTCTGATGGCAATAGCAGCTTTAATGTTGTCAAAAATAGTGTCTACTCTAATAGTTTTACGAAGTAGTCTGTCACAGCTAGGGTTCCGAGAGCTATTGCTGCTTAACCGGTCAATGGCGAGACTAGAATGTCTCCAGCCAGTAGCCAGTCCTCAGTTGCTCTCAAATTTTATACTACTTTTTTGGCAAGCGACAAACTACGTATAGATCATTTGTTTTTGCTTGTTTTGTGAACGCATAACGCATCCACATTTGTAATATCATTGTTGGTGGCTTGATCTGAAAAGCTATAATTTGGAATTATACAAAAGATTGATAAATACGTGACGAGGTTACCTAAAAGGCATTTGAGATGGAAAAAGATACGGAAATGATGATTTCAGATTGTAAAAACCAGATCCAGATCAAAGCAATATAAAAACGATTCAAAATGATATCTGAAAGATGTTTTTTAATTACTTTAAATCATCTGAAGGAAATTAATCGTAGGAAATCATAAAGTTTCACGTGTAGAATACAATAACAATATGGCCTTTTTTCTGCAGTCTGGCGTTATGCATTTCCAAACTTAGGTCCAAATTCACCGATGAAACTAATCGCGATTAGATCCAACGAAACTGTTGAAAAGTTTTAGAGCTTAATCTGGATTAGAGGCACATTTTGCATTTCACCAGCACAAACATAACTTGGATCAAGCTAAGCTTAGTTTTCATTCTAAACGCCCAATTTTGGCCAGTTAGGCGCTTTAAACGCGTTTAGCCGCTGTCACTTGTTGTGAATATCAGAATAATAACTAACATAAAAATGCTTTGTATATTATTGATGCAACCATTCTTTATAAAGAGTAAATAATAACACGGAAAAACAAATTTACACACGCTACAAATAAAAATTATATAAAGAAAGATGTAAAAAATTTCGAACTAAGAAGAAACACAATATTGCCAATAGTGAAAAAAAATTCGTCACGAATAATTATATTTCATAAGTTTTTACATTAAAGTAAAGGTAAAACAATATGTATGGAATAATATCTTTTAAATTTTGTATAGAATGAAATATATACCTCACTCTAAATATTTTTTTATCGTATTACCTATTTAAAAGAGAACATTTTCTGAGCTTGTTACACTATGAACGATCAAACACGTTTCGTTATTACTTCTATACATGAAATACGTATGAGATCGTAGATTTTGACGTAAAATGAAACGCGGCTACGACATTTTAGGGCTCGCGCCAAGCGAAATGTTTGTTTTATCTATGGCTTTCGTGAACGCGGTTAAAATGGTGCTGGTGAAATCAGTTTGACGTTAAACGAGATCAACACTGATCTTTAAACCAGATTACCGGAAACTTAGCTTCATTAAACTAAGATTTTATAGCGATCGGTGAATTTGCCCCTTAATCTCTTAGGTGACCTTAGTGATTTGAAATCATATAACACATAATATGTCATCTGTCTGTCTGTTTGGCGCGAATAAAACACATTCGCAATTTTAAATCTGTCTCTAAGATTAGCGGCTTAGGCTGTGCCTTGATATAAAGTAAGTAAAACAACCAGGACTTTTATATGTATGGATTTTAATTTTTAAATGAGTAAGCGATTTTATTAAACAAGTGTTGTACATTTCATTGATCGCATATCTATGTCTTTTTGATTTGGCTTCAATATCGATTGTCCATTATTTGGCTCTATTTTTAAAACAATAGCTATTTACAAATGTGCTACTTTATTGTTTAGCCATTTGTTTGTTTGTTTGTTTGTTCAACAGCGATTGTTTTTGTTTCTTGAACTATATGTCTATAAAATTATTAACTGCCTCGTTGATTCAGTGGTCGCAAACGTCACACGAGGTCCTGGATTCGTTCCCTGGGTCGGGCAAAGTGGTATTGGGTTATTGTGTCTGTGATCTCTCAGTAGCAGCCCGGAGTCTAGATTAGTGCCCGGCAATATATATATTAAACTTAATATGGGTGTGTTGTACATCTGTGTGTTTAGGGCTTGGTTTTATCATATAGTCCCAAGACTAGTCACTGTATTGCGAAAACATATAACCTACTTAAGGTATTCAATTGCAAATAACTGTTCTTGAAAGGACCTAGTCACACTTGACACTAAAGCAGATATACTTGATACTTACATAAATGTGGTAGAATTAACCACAACACTACGATATTCCTTATTTACAGTCACAATCAGTTCAATAAAGATCTCATATAATGCTCACGTCTGTATTCCCCGCAGGGGTAGGCAGATGAGTAGGTATAGATCACTCACATTTTGCCAGTTATGTTTACGTCACATGTCATCAACGACGCATTAACTGGACACTAGGCTTCAGGGCTCCAATCGTAATATAGTATTTAACGAGATTACGCTATTTCTAACTCTTAAGGGAAAATATAACACTTCACTGGTCGGGGTATGTTGTAGCTATATTGGTATGTTGATATTACTTTATAATGAGTAAATACACTATTATTATAATTTGTTTATATTCGCACATACGGGCAGAGCTGCACTTTTAGCTAATTATAAACCCTATACAGTTGATTCAAGGTTATAATTGGATTAGCTGTCAACAGACTTCTATATAACGGGTGTTGTAGATAATGATGGTAATGAAGCCAAGCGTGGAATTAAAATGGAATGACTAAAATAATAAATATAGTTAAAGCATAGCAAATGGTATGTAGAAGGGCTGAAATTGATTGAATTTCAGAGCTGCTCGTCTGATTAAAAAAGGCTACCTTTGCTGTGCTGAGGTGAGAAGGAGGAATGGAGTATTTATTTGTAATCATTATTATAGTAGGCAATAGACGTGTGCGCCGATGGGCGTGGCGCACGCCGCCGCTGCCGACAATTTTATCAGCGTTAAATCTGCGCCACAAATTCGAATAAAATAGGCAAATCACTTGAGTTTTGCTTACAAACAAATAATTGTACCTCAATATCCTCGATATTGAGGCAGCAAGGTACTAAACGTCGTAAAATACGCCATAATGTGCCTTGGCATTTTAGTCACTGAAGAGTGAAAGTGATATGAAAGACTATAACTTGCGCCTTCCGCGTATCGCCATGGTTTGGAATTTGGCCGTAGAGAATTTCAGCCAGATTCGTAGGAAATAGGCTTCACATTTAGTATTTCTATTAACAAACCATCCGCGCTGATTACGCCGATGACGCCGCCGCCGACGAATTTTTCATTCGGCATTTCGGCATCGGCGCACATATCTAGTAGGCAATATACGAGTGACATCCTAAAATTTGTATTGCAATCGTTTATAGTATTATAACCAATTTAATGCGTTGATACGCGGTACAAAGTCGAAGTGTCTAGGCCGCCATAATAAAGCTTAATGACTTTATTCACATTCACATCACTGAATATATGGTAATTTGGCTGGTTACATGGTAATTCTAAAGACTTACTTGTCGTCAGAATTACCATGATTACAGACTGTGTTGCATTTAACTTGTTGGTGGTTTTTGTGAAATATGATATCTTCTACGTGGTAGGCAGTAACTGGTATCATAAAATGTAAGTCACATTTCCTAAAATCTATCACTGTATCAATATGCAGTTGCAGTGTTATCAGCGTTATGGCATCAGAAAATATGCCACTCAAGCCTCTTATCGGTAACAATCAAAATCTACTTTGCACAGGATTGACGTCATGTTATTTTAAATCCGAATTTAGTATTCTAGGAACGTCAGTGTTATCTTTAATATAATTGTATATTAAATTAGTTTTAATTTCTCCAACTCTATTTACCCGTAATCATATTAATTTATGATCAGAAATACACTCGTATAATTTTGAGCTGTGACCTCCTTTTGCTTTTTAGCTTGAATTCAACTGTGTGCTAGCTAAGTTGGATTACGTTTTATCATTATTGATCAAATAAGCCTGATAGGCGAGTCAGCCTAGACAAGTACAGCACTTACAATTAATCGAAAACGCTCATGTTAACATTATCTCTATGTCAGTGACATAAGTTCTAATATCGAATGCAGATGCAGTCGAGATATATTAGCATACTGCTTATTAGCATACCCTTCAGGTTATAGAGTTTTAAACAGCTGCAATCATTTCACTTGACGTAAGAAATCACCAATTTGGAACATAAGCTCCCCAATGTTATAAGTACTGTTACAGCACCCACCGACGATAACTTAGGTACCCACATTTATGTTGAATTTCATTGCTCACTCATTGCTGCGTATAATCAAACCACTGGGCCACATAGACTCTAGAGAGAAGACAAAGCCAATCTATCATTACCAGGAATTCTGCCAAAACGGCGAACTTCTAATAGAGAAAGATCAACAGTTGGTAACAGTTAAGGGCTGAATGCCAGGCCAGATAACGTATGGACTAACAGTTGAATGAAAACGTACAAGAATCATGACATAGATGGGAAGCAGCATGTGTTTGGCAAGATGCCAAGGAGTTTGGCAAACGAAGATTTGAATAATGTCTGCTAATATACAAAAATAAACCACGGGTTTGTTGGTACTCTGTACCTCTTAAGGTAGGGTTCAAAAATCTACGAAAGGCATATAATAAAGAAAATTGGTAAAGATAATAATGAATTGTGAAATATTGGTTCTGTAGATGCCGTTATTAGTGTAATTTCAAATATTCCTTAAACGACAGATGAAATAGTGTCTACACTAACTGCAAATGAAATGTTCTTTGAACTCTCACCTATCATAGTTCAGTCAGGCGTCGATCGCCCTTGAAACAAGATATCCTGATTCATTCAATACATGAAGTGATTACTCACGTAGAGAAGAGGTGTAAAATTCTTCATTGATTAAAGTGAATCAAATTTATTTTCGGAGCAAAGTAACCACGTAACCAATTGATCCACCCGTCCGTTATCGCAACATCGTCTAAACAAACCAATTTCCTTCCGTCATAAAAAAATAAACTGAAACAAAAACGAGTTCAGTTGAGACACACGTTCAATTACTTCGGAATTTTAACAAGAATTTACGGTTTTAAAATATTATATGTCCCCATTCAAAATGGAACGAGTGAGTGGGTTCTTTAACCTCGGCTGTGAGATTAGAAAATACCAACGTAATACGTTACACCTTATGACTAGTGTAATCCTTAAAATGTCTCATTTTCTTGTGATCTTTCAAATTAGAACTGGAATAGTTTCGATATATCTCCAAGCATCCGAGGATTAGGCGTTGAGATCACTTTGATCTGTGAGGGATGGTAGATAATTCTTAACACTCATTTTAATCAGCGCAATGGTGTGCAACTGCAAATAAGTATAATATCTCGTAAACAAAACACGCTCTCAACGCAAAGATACTGCTTTCTGTTTATGATGAATATTAATTTAATCTGAAACGTAAGAAACTCACGATAACTTTAAAAATTTTAGAATTAAAAAAATTAAACGAATATGTTCTACTCTTTAAAATTTGCAACGCATCTTTTCAATTAAAAAACAAATATTTTTAACAATCCTGATTCATAGAGAAATATGATAAAGACTCTGTTATATTAATCAAAATTTCATGACAAGGACTTAAGAACAAAAGTTGTTATAATCTAAAGTAAATTAACAAGGCTATAAATACTTACAAATACGTGCCGCCACAAACAGCCAAACCTGATCACCGTGTGAGCTGCCCAAAGAAAACAAGCATAAATCTATTCTTAATTTACAATCGTCATTTATGGCTGGTACGTTACTGTCGGTTTGACCGGCGGCTGCTATAAATCTATCTCTACTTTTTTCTACCTCTACTAATCAATTTTTATGATGTTTACTAATGAAATTACTAATCGAGCAAATGTCAAAGTCTCAATTTAGTTAACTATAACTTCATACTAATGATACTGTAAAAAGTTTGACTATTTGTCGGAATTATATTAAACCAAGTCCATTTCTATTATGTTACTGAATAGGGTATATTATTTATGTTCCGGAGTATATTATGTATCATGTATCACCAGCAGTATGCGACGCACTTCTATCTTAGGGTGTATTCTGTTTTATTCTTGATTAATCTACACCATTAATAATATCATCTTTAGCTCTAATTCTTCAAACTTTTCATGAATCAAAACGACTGCTTATTTCTTGTCAACGGTGTATTCAGATCTCAACCGACCTAATAACAAACTATAAATCATACTGAAATAATATTTTATGACAACAGTGTCCAAGGCGACACCATTTCAAAGGCCGTAACTAACCAGCTTTTAGAACAAAGGTATTTGACGGATATTATGTAGTCAAGGGATTAGTGGCTTAAATGTCAGAATGTTCATCCGCTTTAGAATAATGAGACGGTACAATGTTTCGTATACTGAGGTCATTTCAATTTACACTTATTGACCTTGAAGTACACGGTCTAGACGAGACAATGTGGTTTATATTGCAAAAAAACATAAAATTTGAGGGTCCTGAGAGGAATACTTTCCAAGATTTCTTCGAGAATTGTCTTCAAAATGTTTGTTCCTGAGGATTTTATACACACACTGTCTGCACGTAGAGATGTTTCCATACATTTAAATGCCCACGCCTGTATCCTATGGAGGTAGGCAAGCACTAGGCTATGACTGAGGTTTCCGCGATCCTCACATAATCCTTTCGCTTCGTCGTCATTCATATTGCTTGTATCATCCTTCGGTTATTAATACTCCAAATATGACCTCTATATATAAGAACGATTATATATTTGGTCACGATAGTACTTATTTAGTTAATTTTATATTACATGCTTCTTTATACTACCATATTCTGGCAAACCGCAACCCTCAAGCCTCAAACCACGTGATGCTACCGAAACAATAAGATTTTTATAGCTTCGCTCAGAAGTTTTTAAGACGATCTGCTTTAACCGATGATGGTACGCCCCTTGGACGAGGCAAAAACTGCAGTAAAAGCTCCATTGTGTGTCATAGATAATGTTAGATTGCACCGAGTCATTGTCCTCCCGAAGGAGTTACGCGCATACCAATTAAGCTAATTACTGATGCTATGGGAATGGGAATCCTGCTTAACTGTTGCATCTTGCAATCTACTCGCCATAGCATTGTTATGTTGAATGTTTTCATTCATTTAAGTATTAAGTTTTTTGGGTTGTTTTGGAAGTGATTTAATAAACTTATGTGTTCATCGTGCTTTACGGTGAAGGAAAACACCTAGAATAAACCTGCATAATTATATATATATTACAAGGAACAGTACTAAAAACGAATTACAAGTAGAAAACTTGGCCCAAATCGGTGTCTCTCGGGATCGTGCCAAGAAGGCTGGCAGCATTGCCACGTTGAATAGCAATGCTGATTTTCTGAGCGAGAAAAGCCCCAGCCCGCTTGTCACGAGAAGCTTCTACCGGACGACGTGCAACCTCTTTGAAAAGTTGATGAGCATCTGGACCCCAAGGCCCCAGAGTTTCAACCGCAAACGCAGAAAATATATATCCTTGACCAATGCAAGCATATTTCCGGCGCTTGAGGCACTCCTGCTGAACAGTAATTCATAGATATAATGTATAGTGCCCGAGACGGCGATGGACTCTCTGTCACGTTGGCACTTATTATTACAATATGTATCTGCCTACCCCTTCGAGGAATACAGGCGTGAGCATATAATGTTCCAACTTTGTTATGACGGTTTCCTTTTAAATATCAAGATTTCGAATTTGTTATCATCATCCTCTCGACCTTATTCCATCTCATTTGTGGTCTTCGCAAAGCGTTATTCCAGTCCATTACGATATATAATTAAAATTAGTTGCATGAGACTTTAAATATTAAAACTTTCATAAATATTATCAGAATCACTGTCCTCTTTATCTTCTTTGACTAAAGTAACAATTGTTCTGTATTGTTTATAAAGCAAAATAGATAGACCATTCTCTTGTTTACTATGTCTATGAATTCATTGTTGTCATTTGTTTATTCTGTCTCAATTAAATTCGCTGATAGTGTTTAGACAAGTATATTTATACCTATGTTTGAGGATACGTCCAGTAAGATATACTGTGCATAATGTTCAACAAACGTCGTATCACTCGCAACTAAGAGGGAGCCATCTGGAGTACGTCAGGTGGAATTGCGTGCATAGGTACACGTGTAGTTATGATCCATGATCTATATTATATCCAGCTACTTAAAGAGCCGTGGTGGCCTTGGGGTTAGAGCAGTCGCCTGCTACGCAAGCCACGTAAGTTCGAATCCCAGCGGGGCCTGTACCAATGAGTTTTTCTAAAAAACTTATGTGCTTTACGGTGAAGAAAATCATCGTGAGGATACCTGCATATGCCTGAGAAGCAATTCAAAGACGTATGTTTAGTGCCTGAGACGGCGATGGACTCACCATCTGTCACGTTGGCACTTGATCATATTCGGTGAAATGTGGGTGTTGTTACAACACCCTCTCCCCTTCGGGGACCCTTCTGGGATGGCGTGAGTATATTCTTTCTACTTAATACTTAATCTGTCGCTTCATCTATGTAGACTCGATTCCATAGGTATCTCACTCCCATTTGTAGTTTCGCACCCAAGATGAAAAGCGGGACCATATTACCCGTCTGTCTGCCAAAATCAAAAATATTTTTATTTAATTAGACTTCTCTCAAAGTACTTTAGAATTTCGAAAATTTACCACTGGTTCGGAAACTAGCCTTGTATGTATGTACAAGGCTAGTTTCCGAACCAGTGGTATATGTCCTATAGTCTATTAATACCATCATTCTTGGCCATGGCGAAGGTTATAGATAAGAGATAGGAGCGGCTCACGTTAGGATTGATGATATCACTTGGTTGATGGACATTTCCAACGTTTTGGAGACCGAGGCAACATCTATATTACGCGACCAGTAGGTCTAAAAAGGAAACCTTTGGGAGAATCATAATGTGATCCGAATATGATTCATCATCGAAATGACAAAATGATCACTTAGGTGCAATTCATGTTATGATTCACGAATTATTATTGTAGATGTTAGTCCCTAACTAACTTTTTATGATGCTTTTTGTCACAAAATCAATTCATATTTTGTGGACCATTTTAGGAATCTTCACAGGAAAGTGTGGAACAGGTGAATTGCGAAATAGGAATCATTCGTGAATCATAATATGAATTGCACCTAAGTGACCATTTTGTAATTTCAATGATGAATCATATTCGGATAACATTATGATTCTCCTAAAGTGGCCTTATTAGACCTACAGGAGGCCTACTGCTATTGTTATAGCAGTGAGGTGTTTTTATACCGTAAATTAAACGTTAAAGCCAAGAAGTTCTGAATACGCTTTGGTTAAACCAATGATGGTAGGCCCCCTACTTTTACTTCGCTTCGGGATACGATATAATACTATTAAAACATTAATATTCCCAACTAACTTTAAATCTTTACATCTATCTCTATACTCTATACAGATAAATAAAATTGAAGTGTCTGTTTGTAATTTAAAAAATAACACGGTATTGACATAGAAAAACCAATTTTTAAAAGATTTTCTCTGTCTGTTTGTTTGTCTCGGAACGGCTGGCCCGTTTTTAATGGGACTTTCACTGGCAGAAAGCAAATTTTACGAGGAGAAACTTTTATTTAAAGAAAACATTAGGACCGAGTCACCCATGAAATTAACTCTACGCGGGTAAACCGCGGGGCACAGTTAGTCTAAATATATATAACTCAAAGATGAATGACTGACATAGTGATCTATCAACGCACAGCCCAAACCACTGGACGGATCGGGCTGAAATTTGGCATGCAGGTAGATGTTATAACGTAGGCATCTGCTAGGAAAGGATTTTGATTACTTCTACTCCCAAGGGGATAAAATAGGGAGTGAAAGCTGAGACTACTCAATAAAAAAACTTAGGGTATGCTAACGCGGGATACAAATTAACTTATAAGATTTGCCCATATCCTGGAATAAAGAGTAGCTATACATTTTCGCAATTTGATACATACATACGTATGCTCACGCCTGAATCCCATGGGGGTAGGCAGAGACCATCGTTTGCCACATGCTACGATCCTTACATACTTCTTTCGCTTCATCCACATTCATGCATCTCTTCATTCTTTCTTCGGTTACGAGTGCTCCGATTTTGACCTTTACGTAAATGTATTCCACTATTCGATCTATTGTTTGATAGGTCCGTGTTATGTTACTTCCAAAATCCAAGTATTATAGTTACGTTACATGACTGAATCTGTCAATGACACTAATGAGATCGCTGAAAAATCGAGTGGGCAAAGTCGTAGGTGGTGATAGGTTATCCAGCCGAAACTCGAACACCTGGATATTAATAGTCACGACCCACTTCCAGACTAAATAACTGGCCTTTATTTTTGACTTAAACACAGGAGGAAATTAAAATAATAATAATTTTGGTATCTCTTATGAAGTTGGATATAATACGATTGCCTTGTCGCAGCATAAATAGGAACTTTGTAAGGAAACTAGGTATATTTTTTTTAAATAAGAACGTTTGCTCCATTGACCGATTTTACTATTTTAGTCAGATAAATGTGGATTTGTCGTTTTGAAATTTAGATACATTTCGGGAAAGCGCATGGATCGATGTTCAAAGTTCAAAGTTTATTTATTGTGTTAAATTATAATGTGCAAATGTCATAATTATTTAACAAAGATACGTTATCTCTAAAAATCATCATTTTTATCAATACATTTTACACAATCTTAAGTTAATGTAATGCTTAAATTAAATTATAAAATTAACATAATCTAATATATAAAATTCTCGTGTCCCAGTTTTCGTTGCATTCCTCCGAAACGGCTATACCGATTTTGATGAAATTTTTTGTGCTTATCCGGTATCTATGAGAATCGGCCAACTCTATTTTCATACCCCTAAATAATAAGGGTGACCACCCCAAAAAAATATATGGCAATACAACGTTTGCCGGGCACAGCTAGTATGAGATATAATTAACATGATTTCTTAAATGATTTATTTTGTATTTCGATATGTTATAATATTTTTTAAAAGAGTAATTACCTTGCGTCTTGTAACATGTATAATCCTGTATAATTATGTCATTCTGACCATTTTAAAATACATTGGTAATAGTATAATGGAATAAAGGTATTTTTGAGTTTGAATTTAAATATTTGAAATTCGCCATCATGTTGAATAATCAGAAACTTAAACTTTAAAACAAACTGGCTGTGTCAATCACGGAAGAAAAAAAATAATTCTAAGATCTCGCATAATTGCATCAAAGAACTGGTTGGTTGAAAAATAATTCGAAAATTTAAATACCGAACATCAAACATTACATTTTAAAAAGTTAAAAGCGTGACCAGATTTTTTTACTACTCTCAATTCACTGAACCCTTTAACCCAAAGCTTTTAGCATTAAAAAAGTAATGTTTCGTTCATTCACAGTTTTAGAACTGAAAACTATAATGTTCTCAATGAGTAGGAGTTGTGTAAGATTTTTTTTTTAATTTAATGGATTTGTTCAATCATCTATTCAGCCAGATTTGTGACAAAACTTTTTTCACGATATTATGTAGAAATATGTATTTTTTTTAATTTTCATTGTTAGTTCTATTGTTTGTGTAACATAATGTCATGCATCTATCTGGGAACGAATTATTTAATACAATTTTTAAAGTAACTATTGAACTAAGACTAGGAGTCCTACTACGTATGACCTCTTATTGCCCCGATCGTTTAACTCTCCTTATGAGACAGATGTGTATAAGTCTGTCACTGTCACACAGTAGAATGGTGGCAATAAGAGCTTATGGTAAGGCACCTGAATTTGAAATCAACATAGAAATATTCCTACACTTTGTGACTACGTAATATAGGAAACAATTTGACATTTGAGAACCGGTGAACGTCAGTCTCGAACGGGGTACTCTAGTTTGTTATTCTGGAAGCCTCACGTTTGAGCTATCGTAATTTGACAGATGTCGGCGAAATTTACCGTCGTATTGTAATGATATTGTATGAGTTTTTCAGTGCCTTAAAACATGGTCAAAACGATGTTTTCCAAAGATGAAACCAGATAGATATTTTTTTCCCCTGAAACCCGCTACATGCAAAATTTCATGAAAATCGTTGGAGCCGTTTCCAAGATTCAGATTCTATATATATACGAATTGCTCGTATAAAGGTATAAGATAAAACGCTTCAAACCCAGACTTAAAGGAGTGACTGATCCCTATTTACTATTTAATATAAGTTCGTCCGCCTCAAAATGGCCTGTATTCAGATCAGTCAGTCAATCAGACGCGACATTCGCCCATTGTCTGTGAGTTAACATTTCAATACAATCACGACTCGACTCTGCAATGATTGTCGTATCCTGCTTGCGTTGCGATGAAGATCATTCAATCTTTGGCGGACCATATACAGGGTCTAGACTTTTCAGGCGCATAATTGTAGCCTTAGTGTAGTTTCTAGAGGTTACTAAAGTCAATCAGAGCCAGTTCAAGTAGAGCCGTGGTGGCCTCGGGGCTAGAGCAGTCGCCTGCTACGCAAGCGACGCAAGTTCGAATCCCAGCGAGGCCTGTACCAATGAGTTTTTCTAAAAAAACTTATGTACGGTGATTTCACACCACGTGCTTTACGGTGAAGGAAAACATCGTGAGTAAACCTGCATATTTCTGAGAAGTAATTCAAAGACGTATGTATAGTGCCTGAGACGGCGATAGACTCACCATCTGTCACGTTGGCACTTAATCAAATTCGGTGAAAAGTGGGTGTTGTGATAACAATACCTCTGCGTACCCCTTCGGGGAATACAGGCGTGAGCATATGTATGTATGTACTAAAGTCAATCAGTCAATATACTCTATACAGATAAATAAAATTCAAGTGTCTGTTTGTGATTCCAAAACTAAATGCACATGAAAGTATACGCGGTACTAACATAGAAATACAAATTTAAAAAAAAATCTCTGTCTATCTGGCTGTTCGTTTGTTCCGTGCAATCTCTGAAATGGCTAGACCGATTTTGACGGGACTTTCACAGTCAAATAGCTGATATGTTAAAAGTAACTTAGGCTACTTTTATTAAAGAATTTGGGATCCGAGAATATAAATCTACGCGGTTGAAATTGCGGGGCATAGTTAGTGTATAAAATCCTCTCACGATATCCGAATAGGGCCAACTATGATCGTTGAAGCAGCACGTATTAAGGACTTTTCAGCTTCAAAGTTTGAATTTACGGTACAAAAGTGGAACGTCAAATCTCAGAAGTTCTTAATACGTTCTGCTTAACGATGGCCCCCAGTATCCTAAATGCGACTGACTCGTGAGGCGGGTCCCCTCGTCACGACTGCAAATCACTTATTTTTAGAACAATATGAATACAAAACGTGCACTTGAATATGTGCATATTGCCTTGCACCGAGCGAAGCGAATTATACCAACCGATTGTATACCGCGCTCACTTACTCACGCTATCTACATCTACACTACAATTATAAAGAGGAAACATTTGTATTTTTGTGTGTATGTTTGTAATGAATAAACTCAAAAACTACTGTGCCGATTTCAAAAATTCTTTCACCATTGGAAAGCTACATCATCAGCGAGTAACATAGGATTTATTATATCCCCGTACCCCCACGGGAACGGGAACTACGCGGGTGAAACCGCATGACGTCCGCGACTCGAGAGAAAAGTAAGTGTCCTTTAGTCGGATTTTAAAAATTCTTTCACCATTTGAATGCTGCATTATCACTGATTAATATAGGCTATATTTTATCCCCATCCTCCCACGGGAACGGGAACTACGCGGGGAAAACGCATGACGCCCGCTACCACCGTGCCGAAGTTGAGGAGTCCCAGCTGTCATAATTCTAGCCACTGTCCTCAAGTTATGTTTTTTTACGTTGTCTCTCCCAGCTTTAGCTCCGGGAACAATTGCTGCCTAACCTGGCAATGGTGACACCAAAAAGCCTCCAGCAAGTAAATGTTTTTTTAGAAAAACTCATTGGTCACAGGACCGGCAGAGATTCGAACACCAGCTCAAACCCCAATGCCTCCCCGGCTTTCTATTTATGTTTTATGTTCTCGCAGGCACGTTCTAGAGCAGCTCGTGGCACAGTTGCTATTGCGCATATCATTCGATCAGCGAAGTTTAGCAACCCTAACCCTAGCTTAGATGGGTGAGCGCCCGAGTTCCCTCCGTGCCTCGGAGAGCACGATAAGCCGTCGGTCCCGGTTGCCAATTTTTCATCTTTGGCAGTCGTTACAGGTCACTCGGAGGCCTAAAATAATCTGACAACTGGTTTAACCCAGATCACAGATTTTCCTCGTTAGAGGGGTTGCGAAGGTCAGATGGCAGTATCTTCGTATAATATTCAGGTGATCAGCCACATCGGGTTGAATCAAGTGCCGACCCCAACAATGTATGATATAAGGCCAGGGAGATGATGATATGGTACACGAAGTACCAGGCGCACATAACGGACAAGGAGTTAATAAGTTGATTGCGATTAACATGGAGCCACATCGGGTTGAATCAAGTGCCGACCCCAACAATGTATGGGATAAGGCCAGGGAGATGGTGATGTTGTTCTGATTTTAACGATGTGTTTCTGTTATTGTTATAGGAAGACGTGCAAGTCATGCGGGTGCGACCGCCTGAAGCACCCGGTTTACCACGAGGAGTTGGGATCGGTGCGCGAGCGGCTCGGCCTGAACGACGGCGGGCTCAACCACCACGCGTATGACTCACCCCCTGGGCTCACAGCCAAGCAGGTCACCAATTTACTTACTAGCTGAGGGCTTAATGAGAGTTTTTCATTGCCACCGTCACAAGTCAAGATTTATATAGGATCGAAACAACGCCATCTGTCGGACTAAATATGGCACTACTGTGATCTTATACAAATCTGCATTTACGGCAACGCGATGACTTGTGACGGCGATTTAAAGTAAACTCGTACTAGGCACTCTGAGGGCCTAGTGCAAGTTTTTCACTACCGCCGTCACAAGTCACCGCGTTGACGTAAACGTAGATTTGTATAGGATCGAAACAACGCCATCTGTCGGACTAAATATGGCACTACTGTGATCTTATACAAATCTGCGTTTGTCGACCCGATGACTTGTGACGGCGATTTTAAGAAAATTCGCACTAGGCACTTAGGTCACTAGCTCCGTCTGCGCAAGAATTTCACATAATTTATATGTTGGACAATTCATACAACCGCTTTCACATCGGACGATAACGGTAACGACACGATATCGTCGGTCTAGTAGTTTGATACAATTACTACTGAACGCTTTCACACTGTGTCGTAGTCAAGTATCGGCGGACGATATCGTAGCAGTGAGAAAGCGCCCAATATCTCAATATTCTCAATATATCGATACAAATAGCCTTTCTTGCTGTTTGTCCCGCGGTCCTTGAAATCTGAAGTTCACGTCGATGGTATTTAGTGAGGGAGAAGCATTGACAGGAGGATATGTATGTGAGATGATAGGATTTAGGTCATATTTTATTTCACCCTCTCTTTCAATTCTTTTTCATATCAGGCCGTGACTCAAGCACAGGAAGTGAATAATCAGATTATATGACTCATCTACATATTTATAACGACATATTGTTTATCACAGTTATCGCAGAAAGAGGAATAATAGCAGTTAAAAAAAATGTTAATCTTATCAGCTGCTCCCTTTTCATAGTTCATTACCGCTCCTATGAATGAAAATTATTTATTCAGCTTAAGCCCTGCTTAGGCAATAATAATCGTCGAAGAACTGACCACCAAATCAAATCTACTGAGAAGAACCGGGAAGAAACTCAGCAGGCGACAACATTTCATAATTAATTACAATATAATTATTCACAATAGTGAACATTGCATCGGTATACTTTGACAGACATAATTATGATCATATCCTGAAATTCTCGATTCTGTTATCGATTTTTTTCGTCTCTTTCCAGACTGAGTTATACTGGTCATCGCTGGCCGAGCGCGCTCCGACGGCGGTAGGTGGCGCCACTGGCCCGGCGGCCTGGCGCGCCTGGAGGACCCGAGCATTAGCCAGCCAGCTGCCGAAACAAGACCTGTCTTTAGAGCACTGCAGGCACATCGATGAGGCACACCGCAAGCAGTACGAAGACTTCGTCGCTGCTAGGAATGAAATCGCACTTGATATTGGTTAGTTTAGCATGCAGCGCCATCTATTATCGGGTAGAGAAACTTGTGAACTAACACTATTTAAATTTATATATTATTAGGAATACTTTTTATTTCGTTATTGCTTGCGAAATACTCCTATATGATCTACCTAAGATCTGGATACAAAAGAACGGAACTATTGGAAGATGATAACATCACCCACTTTTCACCTGATGATTAAGTACCAACGTGACAGATGATGAGTCTATCGCCGACTCTTTGAATTACTTCTCAAACGTATGTAGGTTTTCTCACGATGTTTTCCTTCACCTTAAACATGGTGCGGAATCACTGCACATACATTTTCCAAATTACGTGAAGTTAATATCTATACAATACATACTTACTTACTCCATAAATAATCTATTGGTTTCTAGACGTGTTATAATATTAAGTAAAAATAAAGTTCTATAAATAAATGTTATCACTTATTTGCTGCTATAACTAAAGTAAAACTATGAATTTATTTTTATTTCGTAGGCTCTGCTGGCCAACATCATGGTGCGGCTATAGATTGCATGGGATGCAATAAAGCTATTCGCAGTGGAAGTATTACTGTTCGAGCGCCGCGAATAGGCGAGGAGGTAAGATAATTGCGTTCTATGTGGCGCCATCTGTTGGACTAGTTAAAAAACACTATAAGTTTTCGTACATTTGCTTATATACTTAGCACAGATTGATGTAGTTACTGCCACTAGCCGGTAGATGGCACTGTTTTATACTTGTTACATTGATATAATTCGTTATAGGCCCACTTCCACCCAGCATGCTTCACCTGCTCGGAATGCGACGAGCTGCTGGTTGAACTAGCATACTGCGCTCTCGACGGCCGATTGTATTGCGTGCGACATTACTCCGAGAGGCTGAAACCAAGGTGCCGTGCTTGTGACGAGGTAAGTCCCTTGTTTTGTACTTGGAGCAAAACCATTTGCATGTATCCAATAGCTCATTTACCTTTTGAAAGTTTAACACTTACTTTACGTCAAATAACTTGCAACCGTTCCATCTATAAATTAATTGTAGGTTCTAATATTTATTATGACATTGATATTAGTATTTCGCTGAAATTGTCACACAATGGTATTGGAATAATATTGCGAAGCGGGTAGAATATAATTAAACGTGTTATCACCTACACATATATGCATGTCGTTCCAGACATGCCGTCATTACTCACTCATATTTATTGAGATAATAATTCGTTTCATATTTAAGTAAAAATATAGGCAGTAAAAAAGTTTCATATAGTTCAACTAACTCAACAATAGATGGCAGCAAATGTACAGATTTACACCTGCACGATATACATACTGAATTCCACATTATTGTTCTATATCTATATATCTTTATCTCTGCTACTTCTTTTCTTTAAATATATAAAGCAATATCTCCATCATTATTTTACCTTCACACTATACCAGAAGACGTCGCAAGGCCATTACAAAATATGATAGCTTTGAATGGCTTTGAAAAATGGTTGGAAATTCCGACTATTTAGGCGCAATTACGTTATTTAACCTCTGGACTACAACCCATTACCCGCCTGGTCATTGTAAGAGCTGCAATATTATAATGCCAAGACGCATGGTAGGCAGAAAGTATAGCAAGCGACCATAGACCGCGGTAGTTACTGAATATCAGGTGCGCCGCATGCTTATTTACAACCTTAGTGTTTTAAATAAAAGAGACAAAGACATTAACGTTAAGGAAAATCTTCACCATAACTTGTGCGTTTTTTGAATGAGAACGAAACGATCCGTCGACCTTTCCATTAGAAAAACAATGTGCCGGATTTAGTGTAGCGATTGTATTCCAAATAAACACACTAGATAAATATTGCACGCGTTTATTCCCGTCTGGGTACCTTGTCTGACATTTGCCAGTCTCACGCGTCACTATCGAGTACGAGTCTAAATATTAGCAAGCTGATTCATGTAGTTACGGTGGGGAATGTTAGGAGCCTTATTCTACTTCCGTCTATAATTTACTGACTGGGTTTTGACGTAACTCCTTGAACTGAATCTTTCTGTGTATGAAAACCAAATAGTAGAAAAATATAGGTATGTTTGGAACTTGGCTCAAAAAGATTAGATAAGATATTGGACCAATCTTGAAAATTCTTTCAGCAATGCATAGCGACATTATCAGCGAATAACATAGCCTATATTTTATCCCCGTACCCCCACGGGAACGGGAACTACGTGGGTGAAACTGCTTGACGTCCGCTAGTATTGTATACATAATGATCACGCGTATATTCCTCGAAGAAGTAGGCAGAGGTGAACTTATAGCACACCTGAATTTCGCCAGTTATGTTTAAATCCTATGTACCAGGCGGCCAGCATATATAACCGGGCACTTATCCAGATTCCGGGCTGCTACTGAGAAATTACAGATGGAAAACCTTATAAAACTGCCTGACCCGATCTAACTTAGGACCTCGTGTTCAGTAGCACTTGCGACCACTAGACCAACGATGCTTTGGTATACATAAAATAGAATTCCTTGAAAACTAATGCATATATAAGCTGAAATAAGCAGCTTTTACACTCAAAATGTTCCATATGTAATGTTCCAAAGCACAATGTGAGCATCTAATTATAACATGCTAATTTATATTCATCGTCGGCGCCTCGAGCGTCCAGTGCACCGGTGCACTATCATATCTGGCGTAATTGATGCATTGCAACTGTTCGCATCCATTCAGCCAATACACTCGGCCTGGGATCTCGAAGATTGCAAAATCTAGGATTCCAGCTTGGAAATCAGCAGAGGCGTAATGTTCTCAATCGGGCAGCTTAGTAACAAAAGTTTATTACGCTTGGTAAATGTGTAAGTTCTTAAAAATGGTTAGGGAAAATAGGAACCCTGCAGTTTCTCCGCTAACTGAGCAACTCGTAATCACACCTCATACGTCGAACTTTACCCTTCCCTCTGCGTTTAAGGTGTATTTATTTCCATCTCTGTTGGTGTAAGGTTACCGAACTCTAGGTAGGCGCTAGCAACAAGGGCATCATTCACGGATTCTTCATTCACTTAATTCTTGCAGAATACTTCATCGATTGATTGCGAATGACGCCCCTCGCGGGTGTTTTTAACGTAAGGCATATGAGTCGCTAGGTGTGTAACGGAATATTTGAGTAGGAAACCATCTCGGATACTGTACTGTAAGAAACGTGGATCCCCAAGCGAGTACAGTCTGATTTCCATTAAGAAATCCTGAGACTCTTTGCAGTATCTTAATATTATTATTTTTTTCTTTTATACACCCTGGATCTCGCTCAAACCTTGCCGTTGTTAAAATATAAGGCTAGTTTCTTATGATTGCTAATAAATTGTTGTGCGTTTGGTTTCTATCAGATGTAACTGAATTATAACATTATTACGATTAAATGTATGTAGGGCACTGGGATAAAAGCTTTTGAAGTAGCGCCCTACTTCGGAGGAAATTATTGCGAATATTTCGATATTTATATTATAACGTAGCACAATCTTGTCGATTGAATCAGCCATTATATAAGTAAGTTTTATATATTGAAATTATAAATAAATAAATTATATCACACCCTCAGAACGATAGGGGCTCAGGAATCAAATGTTTTTGGAAATCGCAATCATAGATCGGCCGGAAAGTAATTATTTTACTAGTTTTGAGTACAATGAGACTTTTTTATATTTATATAGTAAAATGTAGGTTGTGTTTTGACGATAAATAAAAAAAAAATGTTTTTAAAAACTTGGGGTAGAACATACATTTTTAGGGCCTGTTTTTGATGATCTTAATTAGTTTTCGTAATATTTGGAGTTGAATCCCTACCGTTCTGAGGGTGCGATAGATTCAAATTATTAATAATATTGGGAATTATGGAAATGGTGTGTTTGTTTTGTCTATAATCTACATACATATGCTCACGCCTGTATTGCCCGAAGCGGTAGGCAGAGGTGTTGTAATAACATCCACATTTCATCGATGATGATTAAGTGCCAAAAGACAGATGTTGAGTCTATCAACGTCTCGAGAGTAAACATTCCTCTTAGAATTACTTACTTACGATGTTTTCCTTCACCGTAAAGCACGTGGTTTAAAATCACTGCACATAAGTTTTTAGAAAAAATCTTTGGTACAGGCCCAGCTGGGATTCGAACTTGTGTCGCTTGCGTAGCAGGCGACTGCTCAAACCTCAAGGCATCTGAAATATCTATGTGTTAATAATTTAGTGTATTTTGTGTAGAATTTATTTGAATTTTGGTCATACTGACAATAATAAATATTGAGATCTTTTAGGTATTTCGAATTCAGTTTGATAAAGCAGGAAACGTTATTAGATACGCGTCAGAATACTGTGCCAGTTGAATTAACGGCTGTTTTGATAGTTGCCAGTAATAAAAAGTGCATTAAATTTTCTTTTCAAGCCCTTTGATTTGGCTATCTTGTGTATCAGCTCGTAAATGTCCTGACGTCGACAGAAGCTTTCAAAGCATAGTGATTAACACGCAATTTTGCTGAAAACATTAATTTCCAGTGTTGAAAGATCGTTGTATTCCGAGTACTAACTTTTTTGTTTAATGGAATTTGAAAGAACATTGCAGCCAACGAACGTCATGCATTGGGGTTTGAGATGTTGCTTGTTATGCGAGGGACGTCAGTTCAATTCCCAAAAGTACCTAGGTAGGTAAAGAAATGTGGGTTTGATTCTCGCGTCAGGATATACATTTTTTTTATGTGAAAGTAGAAGTATATATTTACAAAAAAAGCTTTGCTTAATTTGTGAGTAGATGACGCTGTGTGATAAATTCCGATTATTTGTTTCTAGTGGACGTCACGCGGTTTCACCATCGTAGTTCCCGTTCCCGTGGGAGTACGGGGATAAAATATAGCCTATATTAATCAGTGATAATGTAGCATTCAAATGGTGAATGAATTTTTAAAATCGGTCCAGTACTTTTTGATTCAATTCGTTACAAACATATCTTTCCCCATTATAATATTAGTATAGATTTATTATGTGTTAATGCAGGTAACCGCTTCCCATCAGTAGGATATGACGGTTGAAAAAAAAAATCGTTACTTTAGATGTCGCCAAGAATACAGTCCAAGACCTTCGATATTTTAAGATTAAAAGGATTGTATGTACGACTTCCGTATATTTTTGTATGTAATGGCGTCGTGTAACCATAGGCCGAGGTATGCATCACCCAAAGAGCGATCGATCTCTTTGAAGTGTCTGTCACCGATGTGTTTATAGTCTCTACATGTAATAAATATAATCGACGCACGCACACGACACTAGACATATCTTAACCGGATAGCATTCGCCAACTGTGAACTCAATACTCTTTCGACAGTTACAGAGAACGTATCTCTTCCAGCCTTTGCCTCCAGGATTTAAAAAGTTAATTTAAAAAGTATTGCGATAATCGATTGACGTTCCATTTTTAAATCTGCGCGCGGAGTTTCATCGCATTTGTGTATTTGTGTGCGTTCGTTTTGAATAAGGAACCAGTTATGTGAGTGGTTTTTAAACAGCATGTGTTTTTTAAATACCCTCGTAATTTTTTTTTACTATTCCCTTTCCTAAATCCTAATACCGTATTTATAGTTAAAGGTATAATGAATATATTTAAGTATTAAATCATTTATTTAGAACTATCCTAAATTCTTATGAAGAAAGTTTCGTCCAGTGATATACGCAGGAATCACCAATTAAAAAGCAATAAAGTATTTTAATTCACATATATAGAAATATAAGAATCTTCCGAACATATTAATGATTTTTAGCAGAATAATAAATAGTGAAAATATCATGTGAATCTTCTACTCCACAATAGATGGCGCTGCGGTGCCATGTGTCTAACAAAATTAAACTCAGATATTTAATCATATTAAACTGCGTTATAGTGACGCAACCGAATAATGAACTAAAAATTTAAGAGCCGTGGTGGCCTCGAGGTTTGAGCAGTCGCCTGCTACGCAAGCGACGCAAGTTCGAATCCCAGCGAATACTAATGAGTTTTTCTAAAACTTTTGTGCACTGTTTTCACAGCACGTGCTTTACAGTGCAGGAAAACATCGTGAGGAATCCTACATATGTCTGAGAAGTAATTCAAAGACGTATGTATAGTGCTTAAGACGGCGATGGACTCATCCTCACGTGGGCACACTATAATCGTTGAAATGTGGGTGTTGTTGTTGCAACAACTCAGCTTATCCCATCGAGGACCCTTCTAGAATAATAAGCATAAGTAAAACCATTATTAATTGGTAAAATTGTCAATTTATTAAAATGTTACCCACTTGGATAGCCTCCAAATGTAAAGTTACAATGTAGCACAATGCACTCGAAGGTTGTGTGATGGACGTAATAATTGGTAATTAGTACCGAATACCGATGCAGTATCGCTTCCCTGACAAGCGCTCGCTAAGCAATGTTAACGCACATTTTACGATGGGCGCTAATGTGCCCAAAAGCATCTCTTATGAAACTTATGCATGTGTGTATAGCTGAAAATGCCGTGAACCGCGGTTCGTATAGGAGTTGATACCAAAGTTTGACGATAGATGTCGCTACATGTTTATTTTCTATACAGATAAAAAAAAATTAAGTATCGGTTTGCAATTCCAAAATAACGGCTTTTTACTAAATGCATTTAAAGTATACACGTTACTGACGTACAAAAACCAATAATATTTTTTTTCTCTGTCTGTCTGTGTTTCTGTTCCGGCTAATCCGAAACGGATTAGATTTTGATGGGACTTCACTTGTTGATAGCTAATATTACAAGGAGTAACTTAAGCTGCTTTTATTTAAAAAAAAACATTCAGTACTGAATGGAATTAAATATACGCTGGTGAATCCGCAGGGCACATCTAATTTTATATATAAAGATATAATGTGATCTAGCTCCACAGACAATAAATGAAACTCGACGCGCAGTCCGCTGTCACACTAGAGCTGTGCTAACGTATAACCGTAAATTCACGTAAATGAGATAAGTATACAGAATAGCTAATTCAGTTGATGTTGTGTTTACGAGACACTTGCCAAAAGTAAAAAACGCTTGAACGATTTCAAACACCCTGCAACAGCCCACGAATACAGAATTTTCATTCATGTAAATTTAAAAACGAAGTCGAACTCAAATAAAATAAATTAATATGCTCACGCCATCCACGAAGGGGTAAGCAGAGGTGTTGTAACAACAACACCCACATTTCACCGAATATTATTAAGTGCCAACGTGACAGAGGGTGAGTCCATCGCGGTCTCAGGCACTATACATACGTCTTTGAATCGCTTCTCAGACATATGCAGGTTTCCTCACGATGTTTTCCTGCATAATGCACGTCGTGTGAAATCACTGCACATAAGTTTTTAGTAAAACTCATTGGTACAGGCCCCGCTGGGATTTGAATATATATTAACATTAAGAGCTTCAGATTAACCGTTTAGATTCTTATTATGTCTGTGAAAACTGGAAAAGTGTGGCATGTGGCCATAGACAACGTAATTTTTTTGCAGTCTTTATCATTGTGCGGAACTATCTGGGGTGATGCCCACAGACAATTAATAAGCAACAGAGTGAGCAACAGTGTCTTTGTTAAAGAGTTAATGTATGTCTGTGACGTTATAATGTTACTTAAAAAATCCTATCTAATTTTAATGATTGCTGCGTCGCATTTTTGTTTAATGAAAAAGTATTTTTTCTTTCTTTCATAAACCGTATTATTACATGAACTTGTATTAAGCTAAGCATATTTACGTTCATAGGTACTAGGTAATTTCTGTCGGAGGCCAAAAATAGTCCAGTGTGGTTTAACCCAGATCACAGATTTTCCTCGTTAAAGGGTTTGCGAAGGTTAGATGGTAGTCGATTCGTATGAAAATCAGGTGATAGCCGCATCGGGCTGATCCAAGTGCCGACCTCAACAATGTATGGGATAATGCCAGGGAGATGATGAGGTACTATGTAATTTAGATTTATTACTTAGTTTGACTTCAAATTTAAAAAGTGTCTTAAAGTTATCCGAAAAAGAAAAAGATTAATAATTGAATATTTATTTTGAAGTTAATACCTTCCAGCATTAAGTCGGTACGGTTTGAAAAAAAACGAATTAACTGGAATGTTTCGAACTCAAATAATTTTTATTTACTTTAAATTGAAACATATTAAATATGATAATAATTTATAGAAATAGGTACGAGGCATAGAACCTTTCCTTTTTCGAAATTTGTCGAAAAATATTCAAACAAAATTTAATGAAAAAATGATATTATCATTATTAAAAAATCTGAAGACTTCAAGTATGTTATAAATGCCCACACATATCACATGAGGGGAAACAACTGTTTGCCACGTATAAAATAGCATTATGCCGTTATTTTGTCCCAAAAGTCCTTGAAAATAAAATAACATAATGTTTTCGTGCGTCGGAATGCTGTGACAAAAATAATGGTGCTCTAGTTTCTCAACATTTTCCTGTGAATGAATTGGCAAACTTACAGCATAGTTTTTAACTATTTACTATGCTATGTTACGTTTCAAATAAGTTGAATGAAAAACACATAATTTATGCCAATTAGTTTATATAGGTATTTTTAAACACCTACTATATTTTTTACGAAAAACCGATTGCCCTGCATTTTTGAGTCGACATTTTTGACGTTTGCAGAAATAAATATTCTAGAAACAAAACCATATCTGTACCTCAGAGGTATAGAATATTACCCACGAAACACAAGCAATAATTACCATCCAATATATATTTTTTAATATCTATATTTCTGTTTGTTACGTTTGCACGATACCATTTGATAATATTGCTAAAAAAGTTTTTAGAAAAATTATTCTAAAGGAAGAACTCCACCATGAAGATTGAATGACTTGAACCCTGAATAGCAAGGAATACTGTCATCACAAACATTGGATGCAGAAACAGAATATAAGAAGCTCACATAAAAGTTACGGTGACAAAATTGAATTAAGAAAAGACTTATGGCCTGGTCAAATAATCAACCAGTTTCTGTTTACGTAGGTTATGTATTTATTATTGAAGAATTTAAATTATTTCGGACAGCGAGGAATCCAATGGTTTCCTCCACATATTTTTAACAATTTACAAGATATTTTTCTCAACAATCACTTGACATTGGCGGAATAGTTTTACTTAAGCTCATCGCCATTGAATAAATAAAGGAAAGGAAAGGACTTATGGCCCGATGAAAAGCTCCAATTGATTATGTTCGTGAAATATGGCAGTTCTTGTTACGTATCTTGGCGGGGCCACTGTGACCACGCCGGGGCCGATACCGTATAAACCGAGTTTCAAAAGTAAATAATTTGTATAGAGCCGTGGTAGCCACCAATGAGTTTTTCTAAAAAACTTATGTACAGTGATTTCACACCACGTGCTTTACGGCGAAGGAAAACATCGTGAGGAAACCTGCATATTTCTGAGAAGTAATTCAATGACGTGTGTAAAGTGTCTGAGACGGCGATGGACTCACCATCTGTCACGTTGGCACTTAATCATCTTCGGTGAAAAGTGGGTGGTTGTGATTACAACACCTCTGCCTACCCCTTCGGGGAATACAGGCGTGAGCATATGTATGTATGTAAATTTTCCATTTTCCTCTTTATCTTGTTAGAGCGGTGTTGTTATGGTTCTCTCTCGTATGGCCCGGCCGGTGCGCACGGCCCGCGCGACGTCACACGGTGTCGGATTACTGCGCGCGCGCATCGGACTCACTTTCACCGACCTTGCCTTTGACACGCTTTGATTCGAGATCCAGGCTAATAGGTATGGTCTTCACAAGGGATTAGTACTCACACAATAATTAGGTAACTTGACTTGTTGGTCCGTCATAACAAAGTTTCTTGCCAATGAAGTTTTTAGGTTATTTTTTAACCGTCAGAGATTTATTTATTTATGCATACCAATATGAATTTCTGATGATCAATTATTTTTTACTAATCTGATCCCGTATACTCCACGGGCGGCCGCCCGTGGAGTATACGGGATATATATATATGGGCCTCATGTTTGGTGTAGGTACTTTACCGGGTACAAGGTATCCCCCAGTATATTAATCTGCCGCGCTTTAGTAAATCCCGAAATCCCCGCTTGGGCTCCCATACTACAATACTGAATTCAGCTTCAATACATTCGCAATTCGAAAATTCTATTGACCCAGTAGGTCTAAAAAGGCTACTTTGGGAGAATCATAATGTGATCCGAATATGTGAATCATAATTAGAATTGCATCTGACCATTTGTTGTCATTTCGATGATAAATCATATTCGGAACACATTATGCTTCTCCCAAAGTGGCTAATGCTTGCCATCAGGCAAGTTTTATCATATTGTATATATTACTCTTAATTAGTGTAATTGGCTTTTAGCCGTTCAAATTAATACATGTATAAAATAAAAAAAAATATTGACGATTGTCATTAAATTCATATGAAATTAAAAAAAAACAATTTTTTCAGTATAGGTTCCGTTAAGGAACGTCGAAATACTGACCAGCGGGTCGGAAACTAGTAAAGCCTTCTGAGAAGAACCGGCAAAAACTCAGCCAAGCATCTTGCTAGTAAAAACATTACGATGTCGATAATGTTTCTACGACTTAATCAAATTTCAAAATAATTTCCTACATAAGTATTATTATTAGATAAGATTTTCTACAAATTACTTTACAATCACAGTGAAAGCGATTTAGTTGCTTAATAGGCGTCATAAAAATCACAAAATATGTACGTCGGTATAATTTTTTATGATTCCACCGTCACAAAACAGTAAAAAATATTGGCACCATATTTTTTAGTCCCAGTGTTAATGATGTGATTAATTATACCAACAACGTACTTGACTGTAAATCCGTTTAACGTATGATTGATCACTAATCAAACATCACAAATACACCGTTAATTTTGTGGCTAATATTAATAATTACATGATTGATTATCGCTTGAACCATACTCGAACGAATGTAATAATAAGCGTTTACTAACGTTTATTATGGCACTTTGGTGTACAGTTACATGATCTGTTAATCTTTATAACATACTAGGGGCCACGCGGTTTCACCCGCGTAGTTATCGTTAACGTAATATAGCCTATGTAACTCGCTGATAATGTAGCTATCCATTGCTGAAAGAACTAACTTTTCTAATCGGTGCAGTAATTTCGGAGCCTATTCAATACTTAGATATAAATATTTCCTGTTTATAATATTACTATAATATTTCAATGACGTATGTAAAGTGTCTGAGACGGCGATGGACTCACCCTCTGTCACGTTGGCACTTAATCATCTAAGGTGAAAAGTGGGTGTTGTGATTACAACACCTCTGCCTACCCCTTAGGGGAATACAGGCGTGAGTATATGTATGTAATACTACTATATAAAAAAAACGCGTATCACGGTGTTTGTGGTCACACTAGTCCTAAATGGCTCGAATTTGAATCGATTTTGGTATATAATTTTTTTTTACATAATAGTATAGTAGTTGGAGTATATAGGTCCTAGAATATAACCCACGCACCCTCAACTCCCATTTTAGAATCCCAAAATAAAATAAAACAAAGTTTTCGTGGTTCGCTAGTAATTAAGTAATACATATTTATATGGTACGTATTGAAATGAGTTTGTATGTAAGAATGATAGGCAATGGGTGAACGGTTCAGAATAGAAGAGGAAAAATATTATATTAATGTTGTAAAGAATGAAACATTTATATGAAGTTATTTTATTCTACTTAAAACACAAAACCACATTTATTTACAACCTCTGTAGTATACAACCTACATGAAGATTTATAGATAGCCATTAAAAAAATATATGATACCGAAATGTCACTGTCAAATTACGTCACAACACTAAAGAAACCAGATCATAGTTTCTGCATCATCGTCAGCGTAATTAAATATGAAGTGATAGCTTAGGAAATATTGTATGTACATGAGCTTCTGGATGACATTAAACTTTGCAACCTGAACGTCTGTCTATTGTGAGTAAATTGCTGCATTAAACATAAAAGATAAAGCAGGGAGGTCCTGACCCTCAGCAATGAGGAAAGCGACGCGAGAAGAAGTCTACTTGGTATTGTAATTGGGTATTTGGGTATCCTGTCGGCTTGGGAAGCTGGTTCCCATGGTTATTTTTCGTTTCGGCATTGATATCAAAAGCGCCTCTTTTCGATTTGGAAAATTACTTATTTGGCTGCAATTTTGTAAGAAATATACATTCCCGTGTTAAAAAATTGGTCTAAGTGATGCCTGAGCACCCTAGAATACTCCAGGCTTCCTGCCACGTAAGCGGTGCAAGTTCAAATCCCAACGCCTTGTGTGAATGAGCTTTTGTCAAACTTACGTGCAGTGATATCACACCACGAGCTTATCGGTGAAGGAAAGATCGTTGAAATCGTGTAATATGTTATAGAAAAAAAAACAAAGACATCGAAGGTAAAGGTTAGCGCATGAGTCGGTGATGGACTCGTCAGCTGTCATGCCACCTAACTAAGTATCTTCAGTGATAAGTGGACCTATGCCTACCCTTCGGGGAACCTTCAGAAATGGCGTGAGGTTATTAAAAAACTCTTAATATCTGCACTTCTTACTGGCTCTAGCTCTATCCTTAAAGCTTACTAATTTATCCAGTTGTGATCCAAACCGCGTGCCCACGCTTATAGAACTCTTTCACACGGTTCTGTCTGACGTTGCTGTGACGTCACTGTGCTGTAATTAGACGCTCTGGGTACATCGTACGAGTGGGATTCATGGACGCGTTTTCAACTAAAATGTACCAATCACTTCCGAACGGAAGAATACGTTTGGGAATGCGCCGAAAATGGATCTTAAAGGCAAAAATAAGTTCTACGAAAATGTAGGTAATGGAAAATGAACCTTGCTCATGAAGAGGGTAAATGTGATATTGAACTATAATACGTTTTCTGATTAATAATTATATATGATTTTCATAATTAATTTTTATTTACTATGTAATGATTTGTACATGATGCCAGCCGAATTACTTGGCGGTTCTTCTCAGAAGGTCAGTTTCCGAACCGGTGGTCAATTCTTCGACATTCAAAAGTGTTTTACCAGGGCCTTAACTGTTTTTTTTTTCATTTTCACTGGTGTTTCAGAATCGGCAAATTTTGATGATACTTACGCAACGAATTTCGTCAACGTTGTAATTTCATAAAACTTAAACTTAAGGTCCAGAGCTCTTTGAAGTGAAAAATAATAATTTTAAAATATATTTAACATAATATTATTTAAAAAAAAATCTCATTTGTAACCATTACGAAAGATTTTCCATGACAGAGGGTGAGGTCATCACCGTGAGTTTTATAATATGGTAGATACATACATATGCTCACGCCTGTATTCCACGAAGGGGTAGGCAGAGTGTTGTAATCACAACACCCACTTTTCACCGAAGATGATTAAGTGCCAACGTGACAGATGGTGAGTCCATCGCCATACGTCATTTTCAGTCAGAATTACTTCTCAGAAATATGCAGTTTTCCTTCACCGTAAATCACGTGATGTTAAATCACTGTACTTTAGTTTTTTTTAGAAAAACTCATTGGTACAGGCCCTGCTAGGATTCGAACTTGCGTCGCTTGCGTAGCAGGTGACTGCTCAAACCTAACCACGGCTCCTATATATATAATTTGGTATGTCTCCTGTATATAAGATGGTAGATAGCACAATAAATGACGTAACTAGTAGTTTTTTTAATTAGGTAGTTAAAAGTTGTAAAAACAGACAAATAATATGCTCTCATTAAACTCGTAAAGTACAATAACAATAACACTAAATAAATATAAATGCTCGTTTCGAATAAAATCATTTTTGGCACTTTGTCAAAAGCGCCAAGTGTTCATCTAAAAACATTGGTTCTGCGCGGTTGAGCCAAAAGGTGCGTGTGCAACATTTTTCCTAAGTACTGAAAGGTCGATGACACATACAGAATGTGCAAAACGCAAAAGCGAAATGTGTTAAATGCATACTGTGCTTACTGCAATATGTGCAAACGCAAGCTAAGAGCCGTGACCAATAGTTTATTGGCGCGGCATAACGTGCTATCTACCTTGCCTTCGTAGGTAGCATATGGGTAGGTATTTTCTCTACAATCAATATTTGTAATTGCGAAAGTGTATCAGTCTGTATGTCCGTTACATTTTTCACTATAACATTGATCAAGACAGGTGCACCAATTTATGTAAAACTAACTATAGTAATATCCTCTCACTACGTGGTATTCACGTGATCCGGAATCGTACTTCAAATCAATAGATATGCAACGAATCCGGAGCTATTCCGATGTTCTTTTATATGATTAACTAGCTGTGCCCCGCGGTTTCACCCGCGTAGATTTAATTTTGTTTCGCGAAACTCTAATATTTTTTTAAAATAAATGTAGCCTAAGTTACTTCTTGTAACATTAACTATCTGCCAGTGAAAGGCTCGTTAATATCGGTCCACCCGGAGATTAGTTAGACAGACAGAAAATTAAAAATTGTTTAAAGGAGCCTATCTTTTTCCAAATCGTCAGATTATAAGTATTTGAAATTTTGCATCTACAATGTACCTGATTTTACTTTACCCTATTATGATACAAGCATCAATAGGTATGCTTATTGCATGCAATTCCCTCATCGATTTTTATGATTTAGCAACTGTAACTTTTAGGGGGTCAATGACTGGCAAATACAAAGTATATAAAAAACAAGCGCAATAATGTGAAATGTATCTGTATAGTCACCTCAACTAAGTATTAGTCCAATGTCCAACCCACGCGTGACACGCCTAATTCCAGTCGTGTTCAAACAAAAACTTATTTTCTCCTCCATTTAAAAATAAATTATAATTAATTTAAAAGACATTTATCTTCTTGCGAAATATACTTTGTGAGTAGAAAATATCTTGTTTTTGGCATTCCATTAATATGCCACTCACTAACGAAATGGACTAACATGAACTTAAATAATACATATTTTATGATAAAATTATATTGAGTTAGAAGTAAATGAAGTCATAAAAACATCACAGTTAGGTTCGTTTTCATTTGAGCGACATGATCAAATCCTATTGTGTCTGATGTAATATAACCTTTTCCGCAAAGCCAATGACTGAGCCGTGTCAGTAATTCGAACAGACTTGACATCAATGGTGTTGGCCGAACAACAGATCGATCATACGATAAATCAGCGCGACTGTCTCGTAAACCTAATCAACCTTCGACTCGAACGAACGGGACATAAAATCTAATTGCGTCTGGCCACAAAGCCAAACCCGAATCTAAACTCAGAGTCTAATCTTTGGCACCTTTTAAAATTTAATTTCAGTTGTTCAAATCTTGTCTGAGCGTTAATAGCGCTGCATACGTCCTGTTCCCCTAAACCCCCTCAACTTCTAAGTACCTCGCCCTTTTCCACCCCTTTCTAAGTAAACAAACGTGCAATTTATCAACTAGTGAAATGGGACTACTTTTGTCCGTCGTAATCTCGTACGCGGGGGTGAATGAAGCCGCCGAGTGCATCAGACATATACTGAGCGGAATTATTCCTGAGACTGAGCCAGACTTTCAAGATCTGGTCGAGTACTACACGAGGTTATTGCAGAAATCCGCCAACCCGTCCTCCCAGCCTGTGGATTGGGTCAGCGCTTACGGTCAAGGCTACCTCTGCCTGACTGAAGATACCAATGGAAATCTGAAGACTGCAGCCGTGAAATATTACGACGGCCAACCAAATTCCACTGCCATATTGTTTTCCACGAAGATATCCAGCTTCGGTCAAGATTCCGTCGAAGAAACCCCCCAAGCGAACGGTATTCACGGCGCCGAAAGGTATACACCGACGAAGACCAAAACCTTAATAACGAACACATCAGAATCCTTCAGTGTCGGTTACAGAAACAGATCACCTACGTCTTGTGAAAACATTTCAGATTCAATCAAATCCGATTCTTTCGAGCGTGATGAACACGACGAGAGTAACGATGGCAAAGAGAAACTGACCTGGCATTACAGCCCCATAAGCCTAACCCCAACGCCTGAAATACATTTACAATCCTACGAAGACGAAAACAGAGGAGTTTACTCAGAGGACTTCTTAAGGTTAATACGCAACTCATTGGTATGGTACTCATGTCACGCGATCGCTTCCTCTAGCTCCATAGCTGTTCCCTCATCACATTGTAGTGGAGTGAAGCATCATCACCAATGCACGAGTAGAAAGCTAGCTCCGACCATTGACCCTCTCACCTGTACTATACCGACTCATGTGTTCAATTTGTTTAAGATCACTTGATGGAATTAAGTTCCGACCGTTGCAACGAAACGACCCGAGCGCCAGACGCAGGAGTTTCAAAAAACGTCGCTCTTCGTCGTCTTCGAGTAAAGAGTCGCGCGCGTCTCGCGAGGAGGAACTTAAGATGTTCACGTCTCTCGAGGAAGCCGAGTTCGAACGTATGAATAGAGAGGAGCCAGGTTTCGGGAGCACGCCTAATCTATCAGCGCGTTCTTATTCCAGAAGTCGGTCGAGGGAACATGTTAACGAGCCCAAACACGACAGCTTGGACGCTTCGGCGGAGACCGCGGTCGGTAACGAGACGGCGAAGAAGGATTCGCACTCCTTGGAGGATGAGCAGAAAGCCCAGGAGGTAATTGAAGAGGAGGAGGTAGACTTCTGGGGCAACTCCGGGGACTAGTGTTTGCTAAACGCACCTGACTGTGTCTGAGCTTATCACGAGCATGACTGAATTACAATATTAAACTACTGTTCCCCGTTTGAGCTTTGTTTTCTTTTACATCCCTAGAACCGTCCTGAAGAACAGGAATTTGAGATAGGCTCTAATGTATGGCTTTTTATAGAAGATTGCAATGAGAACCAATCATATTTTATACACAATACGAGACATAAGAATTTAAGCAGCATATATATAGATTAACTATTTTTAGTCAATTCTGTAGAAACAAAAACATATGCATCAGTATTTGAAACTGGTTATTTTCCATCACACTCCTGACGGACAATGCGTTTATTCTTATTTATACTATTACAAAAGCAAATTTATTACAATTATAAAATATTATTTTTATGAGAGACGGTTGAGAGCAATATCTTCATCCCTGTCTTACGTTAAACGAAATCAAAATGCCAATCCTGAACTAAAATCATTTAAGTTTAATTTTAATCATTACACAATCAAAAATGAAACAACATTCGTATACGATAATAATGAACTTGATCGCAGATCAGAGTTGCACAATGAATCCGAAAATACTCTCAGACGTCCCCAGCCTCGACCCGATTACGCCAGGTTGACATGACACATCAGCTGCGGCTGACCTTAGTGTTTGTGGCAATGGCTGGCTATAAAGGGATGCATTCAATTGATACCCGGTCGCAATAAGGCATTCTTTATACCGGAAATCTAAATGTCATGTTTTTTAGCTGACACGAAATGCATTTCCATTTTGGGGTGTGAAGTGTGTAGGGCGTCGGTTTAAGAACTGCTTGTTATATCTCTTTTGAATTTTTACATTGCTGCTTTTATTCTACCATCTTATTTATAAACATGGCGTTAAGAAATGTAACAATGACATGGCCTGGTAGGCAAAGTAACATTGTCCTCACGTTTCGATAATAGAAACGTTATACAAAATATATAGGAATGACATATGTCACGCGAATGATTAATGTCATTTCCAAAAATGTTGTATCGTTTTTATTAGCGCAAGTGCAAGAAAATATTACTTTGTCTAAGCCTATAGTACTTCTATAAGCCTATTATCCTCTCATTTATTAAAGTGACGTTCGGTTTGCGTTGGATAATTCAATGATTAGAGTAATTCTATATCTCTTTTGACAAATTAATGATATAATGGAGATACATAATATACTAGGTGAAGCATGGGTCCGATCCCAATGATTAATATAATTGCTAGGGATGATCACGTTCAAAACATTTTGCTTGTTTGCAGACGAGGTCGCGAATAAACTGCCGGTCTCCCTCTAACACCGAATTAGCCTCGCAATATTCCCGGGTTTTGATAACAATCAGACTAATGATTGTAAATTATTCGTCTCGCGATCAAAGACCTATATTTTAATGCTTTACTGAAAGAGCTCAAATTATTTCATCAAGGTACTTGTTAGAAAATATGTAACAAGTGCCAAGGAGTCATTGACATGGTATAAACAGACCAAGAACATAATGAAATACTCGTAACGAATGCCATTCATTCTGTATGACAAATGAGGCCTGGGAGCCAGGATCAGTCGGAGCAGACCTTGGTTGGTTGAGTGAAACACCGTAACTTGGGCAATCCTGGTATTTATTGATTCCACAACTGTATTGTTCTCTTGACGACCACTTGAAGACCACACTATTGACATTTAACACCGAACTATATACCCAACTAAAAGAGAATCTTACCATCGAGATGTAAAATGATAAGGCGCCATCTTGTGAGAAGATGGCTAACTACTAACATAAAAACTACGTTAAACATTCCGCCCACTAAGAACAAATTACAAAAATTTGGTCTTCAAAAGGTAAAGCTATTCAAAAAACAATAGGCATTAAGTTCATGAGGGGCACACAACTATAAAACTGGTTACAAAATACAAAACTTAAACTTATAACGCATATAACAGTTCAACCATTGGTAAATCACAAAATAAAGGGTAAAGAAGACGAGAGTGACACACCGCCCACCATGCACGAATTAGTTTTTGATATGGTCATATACAAAGATGGCATACCGCCCACCATGAGAGAATATTTATGGCGAAACTTATAACGAAGTAGGTTATAAACACAAACTAAAACAAATAATAAAGTAAACTCAGTATAAACTCAACAATAGAACAACTACCTAAATCGGTTCAGCGGTTTTAATTCCCAATATTTTGTCCCTGTATAAAAATGTGTGATATTTCCACCTACGTAAGGTTGACTGTCTCTTGGCCCTGATGCTTGAGAGCCTTGATCCAGCAACGCCTTGATCACCTTTCCCTCCCCGTGGTGTCTTAGTGGTCACTAGCAGTGCTTCACTGCTGGTTTTCTCCCCCGACGAAAAGCAAGCCATTGAGGATGGCCTCGATAACTGAACCCCGCTTTTCGTTGGTGAAACTTTATGTGACTGATCGGCTGAAACCTTAGGATGTAATGTCGTGTGGTGTCTCCGATTACATATACGACATGAGGTAACATTCTGACACTCTTTAGCAGAATGGTTACTGCCGAGACAGTTAAAACACAATTTATTCCGCTCAACAAAACTCCGACGAGTTGGTATATCTAAATCTAAGAACTTTTTACAGTGAACAACGCGATGACTTCCATTACAGTATTTACAAAGGTTCTTGATAGCAATAAAGGTGTTAAACCTTTGGGGGTTTTGACTTGGATTGGAACTGGATCCCGTATCAACTAATTCAAACGCGCGATATCTATTGGTTATAAAGTCCTTGAATTGAGCAAACATCCAAATATCCGGCTCGAAGGACCAAATTTGTATGACAAATGAGGCCTGGGAGCCAGGATCAGTCGGAGCAGACCTTGGTTGGTTGAGTGAAACACCGTAACTTGGGCAATCCTGGTATTTATTGATTCCACAACTGTATTGTTCTCTTGACGACCACTTGAAGACCACAACTACATCAGGAAATGTGTGTGCTATATACGTTATGAAAGGAAACTTTCGACAGCGCGATCTAAAAAGGTATAACGCCATCTTGTGTGAAATAGTTACACTAACTTGGCGGAGGGTATTCTACGTTTAACATTCCGCCCACCAAGAACAAATTTCAACAAATTTGGTCTTCTAATGGTAAAATCACTTTAAATAACAATATGTACCTCGAACATTACATGCAAAGAAACAAAACAATACATAATAAACTTACAGTCTAACACAGTATATATAGCGTCATATACTTATAAAATGTAAGCCAGGTATCATAAATGGTAAATCGATAACAAAACAAAAATGGCACACCGCCCACCATGAATATATAACTAAGAACCAGAGACTGAAAAATTATGCCATTTCAGGTAGATTACTTATTTCCAACTTAAAACATAAGTAGATTGTAAAATTAATATTATAATGACATTTCGCCTACCTGCGCGAATAGTTCAAATTAGCATGCACCCGTATAGTTAGTAGGTATTAATTACAAATAAAACAAATACTCACTTAGTATAACCAAAAGTAACAAATCGCAATGTTATAAGTATTAATACTAATTACAAGGAGGTATACAATCAGCCACTAGAAATGGGTAATATACAAATTTTTGACACGGGCCGTTTGATAATAGAAGACTTGGTACGCAGTGATACCACGCGGGTTAAACCGTCACTACCAGGATGTTTTGTAATCACACGACCAAGCAGCCATCGAGACGGAGGTAGATCATCTTCTTTAACTAAAACCAAATCCCCTAAATTTGGTTCAACCGTCTGAGAAGCCCATTTATATCGATGCAAGAATGTAGTTAAATATTCTTGGGACCAACGTCGCCAAAAACATTGTATCATTCTTTGAGTTAACTGCCACCGGCGTAAGCTACTAACAGTTGCCTCTTGGAAATTATAGTCCGGAACAGATATTAAAGGTTCACCCACCAAAAAATGACTCGGGGTAAGAGCTTCAAAACCTTCAGACTCATCATCGAATCGAGATAGTGGTCTAGAATTAAGACAAGCTTCTATTTGAACCAACAATGTCGTCAACTCCTCATATGTTAATGTAGAGTCACCTATTACGCGCTTTAGATGAAATTTTACAGACTTTATACCAGCCTCCCAAAGTCCTCCAAAGTTTGGTGAATGGGGTGGTATGAAGTGCCAACTTGTTCCATTGTTTGCAAGAATCTCAGATAACTCATTTATTATGCCTGATCTTTCAGCTGTAAATAAATTCACTAACTCCCTGGCTGCACCAACAAAGTTTGTACCATTATCACTCCATATCTCAGAGCAGTATCCACGTCTAGCAACGAACCTCCTAAATGCTGCTAGAAAGCCCTGTGTTGTTAAATCACTGACAGCTTCGATATGTACGGCTTTTGTTGCCATGCATACAAATAAACAAATATAGCCCTTATACGAACGGTGACCGCGTCCTTTTGAAACCCGAATGTTTATCGGTCCAGCGTAATCTACACCGCTACACTTGAAAGGCCTAGATGGAGTTACTCTTGAAGATGGTAACTGCCCCATTAGTTGATTATTACTTGTCAACGAGTAGCGTGCACACTTGACACAATTTCTAACATATGCCTTTGTCAACTCTTTGGCACCTAAAATCCAATACTTGGTTCGCAAATATGTCAACATTAGTTGAGGTCCTCCGTGTAAAGTTTTTGTGTGAGCGTCTGCAATCATCAATTTAGTCAGTGGTGCTTTTTTTGGCAATATTATCGGATGTTTCCTATCCTCATCCAACTGTGACTTGTCTAATCTTCCTCCCACCCTCAAAATGTTATTTTCATCCAAAAATGGATTCAACGGTTTCAACGAACCTTTTAACTTCAATGGTATACTTCTTTTTTCTATACACATAATTTCATCCTGAAAATGATCCTTCTGACATTTCCGAATGCAAACATCTAAAGCAACATTTATTTCACTTACTGTTAAGTAACCTTTTTTACAACCTGATCTGCTTCTCCATGACAATACACGTCTAATATATGCAATTACTCTCAGAAGTCTTGTTAATGTTGAAAATTTCGCCCATATCGTGTCCTCCGTACCAGTAACGACATGCACCTTAATAACCTCTAAATCTGTTTCCACTTCTTTCATTCTATTATATACAACCTGTTTAGCATGCAAAAAACTTGGTCCGTTCATCCATAAACTACTATTTATCAATTCTGAAGGTGTGAGTCCCCTTGATGCGGAATCAGCAGGATTCAGCTTAGATGGTACATGTGACCATTGATTTGCTTCTAGAGTTGTCAATATTTCAGACACCCGGTTGGCTACAAATGTGTGCCATCGACTTGGATGACTATTAAGCCAAGCAAGAACAACGGTAGAGTCTGTCCATGCGTGAATGTTTTGTTTTGGAATATTTAATTCGGTTGCTACCTCAACAACCAGTTTAGTCAAAAGTACAGCACCGCAAAGTTCTAATCTAGGAACAGAAATTTGTTTAATTGGTGCCACCCGTGTTTTAGCGGTTACTAAAGTCACATAAATGTCTTGGTTTATGTCTACTACTCGCACATAGACAGCTGCTGCATATGCTAACTTGGATGCATCACTAAAACCATGAAGTTCAACTAAAACATTTTCTGTGTGCGTTCTTATCCACCGAGGTATGTATATCTTGGAAAGCTCGGGAAGCTCTTTACTAAAGGTAAGCCATTCACTTAATATTCTATTAGGCACCTCTTCATCCCATCCAACACCCGATAACCAAAGTTTTTGAATCATAATCTTTGCTAATATTATACTCGGTGCAACCCAACCTAGTGGGTCGAATAGTCTTGATATATCTGATATTATTGACCTTTTAGTTACTAATTCCCTAAACTGTGGAACTGTGACTTTATATTGAAAAGAATCATGTGATCTATTCCAGGTAAGTCCAAGTAATTTCATAACATCGTCAACTTTTAGTTTGAATCCTTCCTCCTCACCAATCTTTTCATGCTTTGCTTTTAGTTTGTTCATTAGTTCCATATTATTGCTAGACCATTTTTGAATCTCAAATCCTGCTTTTCGCAATAGTTCGTTCATTTCATCGTAGATTTTAAGTCCCTGTTCAACTGTTTCACATCCCGTTAGTAAATCATCCATGTAATAATCAGTTATAACTCTTTCTGCTGCTTCAGGATAATTCATCCCTTCGTCGAGTGCTACCTTCTGAAGAACTTTCACCGCTAAGTAAGGAGCGCTTGCTGTTCCAAACGTTACCCTAAGTAATCGATATTCCTGTATTTCGCTTCCTGAATTCTCTTTCCACAAAATTCTTTGGTAATCACTGTCTTCCTTATCCACTTTAATTTGCCGATACATTTCAACCAAGGTCTGCTCCGACTGATCCTGGCTCCCAGGCCTCATTTGGCATACAAATTTGGATATTCCTGTATTTCGCTTCCTGAATTCTCTTTCCACAAAATTCTTTGGTAATCACTGTCTTCCTTATCCACTTTAATTTGCCGATACATTTTAACCAAATCTGCTGACAAGCAAATCCGATGTAATCGCCACCTCATCAAAAGATGTCTCAATTCCGGTTGTAAAGTGGGACCGATCATCATGAGATCATTAAGAGAAATCCCATTTTCTCCTTTACAAGAAGCGTCAAAAACCACCCTTACTTTAGTAGTGTCTCTGTCATTCTTCACCACAGCAAAATGAGGTAAGTAAACACCTTTTGCATTGTCTATTTCCTTCTCAGGTATCTTCTCCATATGTCCCAACTCTAAATATTCATCTATGACCTCTGTGTATTTTTCTTCGAAATCTTTATCTTTATTCAATTTATTAACCAATATTTTTAATCTTCTTAGAGCTATATTCTTACTATTCTTTACTTCAACATTTTCACTTTTATCTTTAAAGGGAATTTTCACAACATATCTGCCGTCTTCATCTCTCGTTGTTGTTTTAGAAAAGAATTCTTCACAATATTTTTCTTCTTCTGTAAATATTTTATTCTTTCTTGTTGGACCAGGTTCAGCCTCAATCTCCCAAAACTTCTTTAACAAATCATTCTCTTCAATACATGTATGCATTGTAATCACACTGTTCAATGGTTGATTTTCTTTTGAGACAACTCCTGACAGAATCCATCCCAAAGAGGTATCTTGGGCGACTAGCGATTTCTGAGGTCCCTTCTTTATACCAGATCTAATAACTTGGCTGTAAACTTCTGCGCCTAACAAGATATCAATTCTATTCGGCGTATGGTATTGCGGATCTGCTAGTTTTAGCTCACAAACCCAATCTGAAACCATTAGTTTTTTGGTTGGAAGCAAAGTGGTGATGGTCTTCAGTATGTAAACTTGAACGGAAAACTTTACGTTTGGGTCATAAATCGAAATGAGCTTAACATTGGCCATGTACTTGGAACAAATGTTTTTACTTTCTCCCAATCCGGAGATAAGCCCCTGTACTGGTATCCTTTCCAATCCCAGAAATTGAGCTGTTGCTTCTGTGACGAAGGATGCTTGCGATCCTTGGTCTAGCAATGCTCTGATTATTTTGACCTCCCCTTGTGACGTTTCAGCACGAACGAGAGCTGTCGCTAGAAGCACCTGAGTGCTGGTTACTTTTTCACCAGAGGAAAAGCAAACCACCGATGAATCCGGTGGTTTTGATGATCCTGCCCCGCCTTCCACTGGCGAACCCTTAACTGACTCGTTAACCAAAATATTAGTATGAAGCAGAGTGTGGTGTCTTCTATTGCATGACCGACAAGATGTAAAATTTTGACACTGCTTGACCGAGTGATTACTTCCAAGACAGTTGAAACATAACCTGTTGTGTTCTATAAAATTACGTCGGGTTTGTACGTCTGCGTCCATGAATTTCTTACAATGAACAATACGATGTCCTTCGTTGCAATATTTACAATGAATACCCGTAGCAATAAACGAGTTTGCCCTTTGAACATTTTGAATTTTGTTGAATTTGGGTCCAGTATCAACCAACTCGAAAGCACGATATCTATTTGTAATAAATTCTTTGAATTGATCGAAAGTAGGTAGTTCAGAAGTTGAAGTGTTAGTCGCCTGTAGTTCCCACTGTCTTCTAGACTCCGGGTCTAATCGTAATGAAAGCATGTAAATTATCAATATATCCCAAGTGGATACATCAATACTTAAATTTTTGAGGGCACCTAAGCATTCGGTAGTCGTGTCTATCAATTCGCGTAAACTCGATGCAGTGTCGGAAATAACATTTTTCTGGGTGAAAAGCCGCTTTAAAATACAGTGGGATAAAAACCTCTTATTGTTATAGCGCTCCTCGAGCATCGCCCAGCACCTGTCATAATTTTCAGAGGCTATGCTTACGTGCCGTACCAATTGTTCGGCTTCACCCGTGAGCAATCCCTTCAAATATTGCATTTTTTGTGCACTATCTAGAGATGTTTCATGCACCAGCGACTTGAACAAATCCCTAAATGTTGTCCATTCGCTATATAAACCCGAAAATTTTGGAATTATAATTTTTGGCAATTTTAAATTGTTATTAGAAGGGCCGAAACTGCTTTTATCAAAATTTGAACATTCCGAAACTATTTTAAATTTTATTTTAAGAACGCACTTGAATTCAATATATAGCTCTTCTGTGGAACTATAAACATCTTCTGAGTAGTAAGAGGATGACTTTAACAATTTCAACTCTATTGTTTCCATAATTTTTTTATGGTTTTCTGTAAATTGGCCCCATAGTTTTTCTAGTTGTTCCAACCTACTCTCTACATACTCCTGCGTTAATCGTTCCTTTGGGGATTTTTTAAAGTTAATAAAGGCTTTGTTAATCCTTTCACGCACATCGTCTTGAGCAAAGCTTAATGAATCCATTCTGAACTAGCCACAATATTTTTTTTTTTTTTTACAAGTCTAAAATTTTTCTAAGTGTTTGAATTTAAACAATCTTTTTAAAAATCGGGCATAGGTTCCCCGTCTGAACCAAATTTTAAAAACTATTCTAAGTCCTAATTAAAAGCTAAATTATTCTAAGTTAAAACTACCTAACAATTAAAGTTCAATTTTGCCTAGCACTACACCACACACCTTACTGACGTCACTGCATACTCGTTCTTGGCCGATGACGTCACATCCGCTTCGTTTTTGATCGCTGACGTCACAGCCGATTCCCACTTGCCTCCGGTCCACGATGATGCTGCGCCTCCTGTCGCCACCAACTGCACCCCTCCTGGCGCTGTCTGGTGGCTGCACCCCGCCTGGTACTTGATCAGGAGTGCCGCCGCTCCTGGTGGTCTTCTGAGCAGCACCCATCCTGGTGCCGCTGCTTAGGACTGCGCCCCCTTGACAAGTAGCCCTCCTGCTACTGTCAATCCGCCGTGCTGCTCCGGCGCCACTGAGCACCCCGCCTGGTGCTGATCAGCAGCTAGCCCTGAACCTCAGGCTTCCAAGTTTTGCCGGAAGATCCGGCTCGAAGGACCAAATTTGTATGACAAATGAGGCCTGGGAGCCAGGATCAGTCGGAGCAGACCTTGGTTGGTTGAGTGAAACACCGTAACTTGGGCAATCCTGGTATTTATTGATTCCACAACTGTATTGTTCTCTTGACGACCACTTGAAGACCACACTATTGACATTTAACACCGAACTATATACCCAACTAAAAGAGAATCTTACCATCGAGATGTAAAATGATAAGGCGCCATCTTGTGAGAAGATGGCTAACTACTAACATAAAAACTACGTTAAACACATTCGGAAGCCAAAAAATACTCCTATTACCTTTTCACGTCATTTTACCGAAATGATGACACAAAGGGGTTCATGTCATTATCTTCTCGAATTCAAACACCCTATAAGCCAGTACCTCTTTATTTTATGCAAATTGTTGTAGACTAGATTGTCCTTTTCAGAGGAATATATTTGATACAGTAGGCAACGACGGTTGAAATAATCTTCTTCATTTAATACATTATTTATTTCTTGTCACTCCTCATTGCCACATTTACGAACTTTTTCGTTTCTCCAAATCAATTTTTTCTTTTAATTAAAGTACTAATGGAAGTACACTCCATTCCGTAAGTGCAGTCGTAAGCGATACAGATTAACACCAAAGTGTTTTGTTACAACGGTGACCACACTGCTTCCTGTCCTAACCACACGTGTATTTTAGTTTAACCAGTACCCCTATCACGGGTTTGCCACCGTTTTCGTAATCTATACTCGCTAGCGTCTCCGCCGAATATTTGTATGAGAAATTGTGCAGCGACTCCCAGCGGTGAATATTGCAGGTGACGCTAGCGAGTATAGTTTACGAAAGCGGTGGCAAACCTGTGATAGGGGTACTGGTTTACGACGGGAAGCATATTTGCCACTGTTCACATCTTTGAATGTATTGAAGAAACATTTGTAAATATTGTTTTGTCTTTGTGCGAAATTTAATTTCTTTGTTAACGACTTTATGTGCTATTTCTAGTGTTGTTTTGGTATCACAGAAATCGCTCGAGCATTTTTATGACAGTATTAATTGTGGAATATTTAGGGAGACATGTGTTGGAATTCAAAAAAATTAGGTTAAGACGTTGGCACTGAAGAATTTTTGGCCTCGTCAAAATAAGGGCTATCGTGCTATTTTTAAATGAAACCTGTCATCTAATAATTCCTGGATTATTTAAATAGTATGAAGTTTATATTTTTATAGGTATACTCAGCGTATTCCTTAATATTTCATAAGTAGCCAGCCTACACCCTGAAGGGTCTATTCCAAAAATCGGTGACACAATTATTATGTTTTTTTTTAAGTTGGTGAATCTTGCCTTCTACATACGGATTCTATATCAATGTACAGCTTAAGCCGCTGAATCGAGTAACATGAAATTTTGAGGGTGTGTTCTTGGTGAGGTCTAGGACCGTTCACTAAGAAAAAGTTTTCCGAAATTCCACCCCTATAGCGTGAGCTAGTGGTATAAGTACTAATATTAATTTACACTCTATACATATATATTTATTTATTTATTTGGAATACAAACAGCTTTTATACAAAAAAGTAAATGGTACATGATTTAAAACTTACAAGCCTTCAGTTTTCGCAGATAGAACATAAAGATACGGTCGATTGTACAATTTTTTGAACTTTAGAAGAAGCATCAAACTAATATAAACTATATCAAAATTACAGGATCAGAACTAAATTAGCATTTAACAATTAATTAATGAGATTGGTTTGAAGAGTCGAAGAAAGTATTTGCTGTGAGGCGACGAATTTGTTGTTTCTTTGTATTGAAAATATCTAAATTATGATCGTCTATAAACTTATTAGCTATCTTACTGGTGCGTAGAAAGTATGAATTGGCACGATAACCTGTGCTGGACGAGGCTGGAACTAGACTCAAAACACGACGTTGCGGCCTGCTAGGGATGCGGAAATTAATTTTAGATAGCAGATCAGGAGAATCCACATCACCATTAATAATATCAATCAATAATGTGATATCAGCTGTAAACCTACGCTGAGCAAGAGGTAGTAGATGATGTCGTTTACAGCGGGAAAAATAATTATCATCATAAACTTTAGTTTTATATTCGAGATACTTTAAAAATCTTCGCTGAATTGATTCGATTCTATCCATATAAACAATATAATGGGGATTCCACACCTGGCTTGCATATTCCAGAACACTTCTTACATAGGAGCAAAATAAAATTTTAAGTGTTTTAACATTTTTAAAATTGTGACCTGATCTTATAACGAAACCAAGAGCTTTAGAGGCTTTGTTTACAATGCTCTTAACGTGTTTATCAAAAATAAGTTTCGAGTCATATGTTACACCTAAATCACGGATCCACTGCACTCGTGATAGAATTTGATTTTTAAGAGTATAGTGATGCTCAATTGATTGACGTTTCCGAGTGAACGACATTGCGAAGCATTTCGATACATTGAGTTCAAGCTTATTATGATTGCAATAAATAACCAGGCGATCTAAGTCATCCTGCAGCAAAGCACAATCGTCAGTACTATTAATTTTTTTCAGTATTTTCATATCATCAGCATAAAGTAGAAAGTATGAGTGTGAGAAGCATGTATTAATATCATTTATAAATATGATAAACAAAAGAGGACCAAGCAATGATCCCTGAGGAACACCCGATGGAATGGAAACCCAAGCAGATTGGAAACCGTTTAATGTCACAGCTTGGGTGCGATTACTAAGGTAGGAAGAAAACCAATTGAGTAATTTATCATGAATACCTGCGCATTCCAACTTATGGAGTAAAATAGCATGGTCAATTCGGTCAAAAGCTTTGCTGTAATCAGTGAAAATGGCATCAACTTGACCACCACCGTCCATACCTGATGAAATGAATTCATTGGATAGCAGTAAATTTGAAACTGTTGATCTGTTTTTAATAAAGCCATGCTGCTCACTTAAGAAAGACTGACAAATTGCAGCATAGACTTGTTTATGGACTATTTTTTCGAAGATCTTGGCAAAAATACAAAGTTTTGAAATAGGTCTATAATTAGAAACATCATTACGATCACCTTTTTTAAAGATCGGGGTAACAAAAGCAGACTTCCAGATGTTTGGTACAATACCTTCTGTGATGGAACGCTTAAAGAGCAAAGACAATGGAGTTGAAAGATGAGAAGCACACTTAACGATAAAAAGGGGAGGAATACCATCAGGTCCAGCACCTTTAGTGAGGTCAAGTGAGAGGAGATTTTTTTCAATTTCGAGAGAATTTATTTCAACATTACCAATATAGTTAGGAGATTGAAAATACACACCTGGACTAGAATTATTACACGGTGTAGAAGAAGAGGTAGATTGGAATGTAGACTCAAAGTATGAAGAGAATAAATTGCAAATAGACCCACCAGTATCCGCAGATATGCTTTGGTAATTCATAACCGAAGGGAAAGAGTTATGCTCACTACGTGAAGATTTTATGAAGTATGTACGGTACTGTTGAATGCATATGAAAGTATGTACGGTACTGTCAAAACCAATTTTTTTTCTCTATCTGTCTGTCTGTCCGTCAAATTAAATCTAATAAGTATAATAAGAAGTAAAAGGAGATTTTCGTAAAATATTCCTATTTATTTTCCTCTGGAACTAGATCTGTCTTATTATAGAACATGTGCGATCCCAAGCCAAAGTCAATAGTCTCAGTGCTAATAACGAAAATATATGTTTTTGAAAGATACATCTCAACTAAATCACGTGTATTCGTACGTGATAGATCTTTTAAGCATATATGTATCCATTAGTCTAGATACTATTTTCGTATGTTTGTATAACAGGTTTAGGTATGTAAGATGTCATTATAAACGTATGTTTAAATACTGTTACTATTTTGCTATTATTACTGAAACATAATTTTGATATGGTCTAGCTGTGCCCCGCGGCTTTGCCCGCGTAGACTTTATTTCATGGGTGCCCGCGGAAACCTTGTTTTTTTTTATAAAAGTAGCATTATTTACTCCTTGTAACATAAGCTATCTGCCAGTGAAACTTGCCATGAGAATCTGCCAATGAAATGTCTACCGACAGAAAGATGAGGTTTTAATTTTTAAATTGTGATTTCTATATATACTTTCATATGTATTTAGTGCAAAGCTGTTTTTAGGAGCTACAAACAGGCACTTATATGTTTATATCGGTATAGGTTATCGAGGTACGTAAATCCCGCACGCAATGAAATTAGATACTAAATTGTGAATTTAATGCGCAGGTATTTCGTTCTTAATCTGAGTCTTGTTTGTCATAGCCACAAAACCAGATTTAACTAATGCGTAGCATGATCTTAATTATCCGAAAGGAGGGCATTGATTTTCGTTCCAATATCTTATTTTTTAATTAGATACAACTTGTGTAGGTAGTATTCGTTAACAATACCTACTGTGTGGGTAGATCACAATAACGAAGTAATGCGAAGGAATTTGTTATACGTATTTTGGTGGATGACTACCTATTGGACAATTTTATCTTCTGGATGAATATGCTAGATCCAGCAAATTAGTAATACTTAACAGGAATTATCATATGGGCAATAGTCATTTTATGAGTCTGTCTGTATGTAGGACGCGACGCGAAATATTTTTTCATAAAATACAAAAGGAGGAGCTCGTGGCACAGTTGCTATTGCGCATATCATTTGATCTGCGAAGTTAAGCAACCCTAAGCCTAGCCAGTCATTGGATGGGTGACCGCCCGAGTTTCCTCCGTGCCTTGGAGAGCACGTTAAGCCTTCGATCCCGGTTGCCAATTTATCATCTTTGGCAGTCGTTACAGGTCGGTTGGAGGCCTAAAATAGTCTGACAGCTGGTTTAAACCAGATCACAGATTTTCCTCGTTAAAGGGGTTGCGAAGGTCAGATGGCAGTTGCTTCGTATAAAAATCAGGTGATCAGTCACATCGGGTTGAATCAAGTGCCGACCCCAACAATGATAAGGCCAGGGCGATGATGACATTTGTAATTATCAAGCACTTTTGTACTGAGCGCTCATAACTCATGACGGCTCCTGTACGAATCTATGTCGATGTCTTTCGCTGCCTCGATGCCTTCTCGTCTTTGCTGAAATTTGCGTGTGGCAAAGGTTTGGTTAGATTAACAATCGGACCCGGTAGATGGCTCTGAGTATGCCGATAGCTCCGTTAGTCATCTATAAATATTATGCTCTAATCATTCGTTTAAAAATAACTGTGATCTTAACAATTTTAGGAATGGTCAGAACATTATTCTCATGAGTGTGTATCGCTGATTTGTGATCATACCAAAATATAGATATAGATATAGATACTACACGGAAATATGATGACACTTTTTCGGAGGCGGATATCGTTGAATTCTAAAAATATTGGTCATCGCGTGAATTTAATCGTCAAATATAATACATGTCGAACTTAATTTTGAAGTATCGTTACAGTACAAGTGGCGTCATGAGTTTTGAGCGCTCAGCGAAAACAGTGAGGATAACTGCTCGTGTATTTACAGTAGTTTGTTTGACTTTTCCCAAGCAGTCATTTCACTATTATATTCTTGCTTGTAGTTTGTTGTCGTCCTTTTTTTTTATCGTGGAGAATCCGTTGTGGATACACCAAGGGCCGCGGGGGCAGCGGGAGGGTTATGTCGGACTCACACCGACTAAACTCCACGGTGTTCCTCCAAGTCGCTAAGTGGAGGGTGCACGTGATATGTTTTCACATGCTTCGCCGTGACCTCCCCGGCGACTGGCCTGTCATGCCCCTCCTTCTGACACCAGGCTGTGCCCGGCTTTTATACTATGGGAGTTATTTTATCTTATGGGAGTTATCTAACCCTACATACATATGCTCACGCCTATATTCCCCGAAGGGGTATGCAGAGGTGTAATCACAACACCCACTTTTCACCGAAGATGATGAGTGCCAACGTGACAGATGGGGAGTCCATCACCGTCTCAGACACTTTACATACGTCATTGAATCACTTCTCAGAAATATGCAGGTTTCCTCACGATGTTTTCCTTCACCGTAAAGCACGTGGTGTGAAATCGCTGTACATAAGTTTTTTAGAAAAACCCATTGGTATAGGCCCCGCTGGGATTCGAACTTGCGTCGCTTGCGTAGCAGGCGCCTGCACAAACATCAAGGCCACCACGGCTCTCTTATTTAACCCTATGGGGGTTATATTACCTTCAACAGTATTTTGTCGTCCTAAAGGACTTTTTTCACCTAAAACTCAAAAATTACTCCTCATCACGTAAATTATAAAAATATTATCAACGAAAAAGAAAAAATACGCATCGTAAAAATCCAAGTTCTAGTTTAGTCACCTTGCCCTCCAAATAACACATGTGATATATCGACATATAATCTCGGCAAGTTGTAAATAGTCAATGAATGGATGACCAAGACCTTGTCTTGGATGCAAGGTCTGTGCCGACGACTTGTACCGTCTAGAAGGCTAGAGCTAGAAAAATATACAGACTTTTAGTGCTTCTCTGTTGAGTGATTGCGGATGTTGTTTCGAAAGATTTAGCTTTATTTGAAAAAATCCGCACAAAAAAAAGGTTAACAGATTTTCAGATGCATTAGTCGAGATTCGTCACACACACCTACAAACACAAGTGCTTGGATCTCGGATCAAGTCCAAAAATGTTTCTCTCTAAAGCTTCTCGTCGTTACTAGACGTAACAGGGCCTAGTAGGAACGATGCAAAATGTACGAGAATGGCATATAACTTTATTTAATTAAACTTTTTAGAAAGTACTTTAAAATCGTCAGAAAGACACGATTACATAGGATTATACATGCTACCGCCACGTTCGGAAGGTTGCTTTAATTGAGAAGAACCTGGCAAGAAACTCAGTAATTACTCTTTTAAAAAAATAATTTTACAGCTTTGAGTAATATATAGTATAAATCATAAAAAAATATATATAAGCCCATGTTACAGTTCCAGTGCACAAAAGTCGATAGAAAAAAAATTTAAACTAAAAATAAGTACTACGAATAAGTGTAGCTTGAGATTTATGTCATTTCCATACATTTTTTGTTTTTTCTATTAGCGCAAGCGTGAAAGAATGTTACTTACTCGAGCCTCTCTACGTCTGCGTTTAGATTTTAAGTATCCTATGCTGTCAATATTTGGGTAAAACCTCTCTATTATTAAAATTCGGTTCAGTGGTTCACCCGTGAAAATTTATAAACTATCAACTTCTTTAAACAGAAGATGTCACCATCCCTCAATGCTCTCGTCATCTACCATCTTACAGTATAGGTGCCGTCACTAGTTAAGAGAGCTGACCTTGCTTGCGCTGTAGTAATTTTGTGTCTTTCTCTGTTTGTATGGCGCTACGCGAATAAAATACAGATCTGTCAGATTTGATGTAACGCTGCCTTCAATTTCATAATAATGCTAACTAGCGGCAAGTTATTGCAATGAAACGAAATGACTGATTTGTTTACCTTTAGTTACCTTAATGACAGATGGATAGAATATTGAAACCGGTAAATAGATAGTCAGTAACATTATCCCCACGCTTCGCTAATAGAAACGTTACAAAATGTGCGGGAATGACTGATGTCACGTGACTGATTTATGTAATTTCCACATATGTTTTATCGCTTCTATCGCAAGCGCGAGATAATGTTATTTTGTCTAGGCCTACAGAATAGGTGCACGGCTACATTTTCACCTTCAAAACGTAAAGAACTTTTATTCTTTGCCCGCCCACAACACTCGGGATACAGAAATAGACGGACAATGAATCAATCTACAATAACCACACAATTCTTTGAAGCTTGTAACTTTTATTATTTCAACTAATACGAATCCGCTCTTTGCTTTGATTAAATTCGCTTGTTGTTGTTCAATTTTGAACAATATATTTTTATTGCCCCATGAAATGTGATATCTGTGCTTCTAGCTATGCGCTGAAAGTAGATCTTTGAAGATCTATTTACTCGTCATCTCTAAGTAGTTACATTTGTTTTCATCATCATCTCCCTGGCCTTATCCCATATTTTGTTGCATCGGCACTTGATTGAACGCGATGTGACTGATCACCTGATTTTTATACGAAGCGACTACCATCTGACCCTACGAGGAAAATCGGTAATCTGGTTTGAACCAGTTGTCAGACATTCTTGACCTCCGACTGACCTGTAACGATTGTCAAAGATATTAAATAGGCAATCAGGAACGACGGGTTAACGTGCGCCCGAGTTCCGAGGAACTCGCGCGGTCACCCATCCAACTACTGATTTGGGTAAGGTTCGTTGTGGTCGCGGATGTTTTAATAAAAAAAATATTTTCCATTATAATAATACATGTTTAACAACTCAATGTGTTGCAGATTATTAAAGTAAAGAATGGTCACATATACTTATTGTTATTGGGGAAAATTACGAGTTTCCATTAAGAAGCTGCGTGAATTTGTATCAGCACCTATTTACGGCACGAAAATTGTACCGGTGTGCTTGAGTTCAACTGTGCGCTTATTATAGGTCGATTGCGCACTCGTAAATCACTAGATAATTGTTGTGGCATTATACCGAACCCATATCATCATACATACCTAAAATTACGAATCTCGGCCAAGGGATAATGCTGATCTGAAATATTCATAAATCGGAGTAATTTTCATCCAAGGAAAGCGAACGTGCTCATGACTAGAAACATTCTGAAGGGCTCAGACGTGACGTAGGTATTAGATTGGCTTTTGTTAGGCCAATATTTGGGCAGGTATTAGTGGGCGCCGCGCCCCAACAGAGCAAGGATAGCGGATCTCCGCGTTACAGCGGGCTTCACGTCGCATCGGAAGCGCCGCCCGCGCACCTGCCCTCTCCGTCACTCTTCCAAATTTAAATCCCAAACTCCCCCCACCGTCCCGCTAAACATTCTGGAATAATTCCTCCGAATCGGCCACTGTTGCTTGCCATTCGAATTCGGGTCGCGATCGCGTTCGGTGATATAGTTAAGGATAAGCCAGAACCGACTTTCACCATGGCTGACGTTGACGTTCAAGTACAGTACACCACCACGGAGCGTAAGACCAGGAAGGTCAAGAAGACCTCCAAGCGTAGGGAGTCTAAGGATGGCGAGGTGTCTGTCACCGAAGTGGAGCAGACCAACCAGACCACCACCAACGACGATGGGTATGTGATGCGGTGGCCAAACCTTGACCCGCGCGAGTGCGAGTGACGCCAGTGTCTGTGGCAGAAGTGTCCATTTCTGGTTCCGTGTCACCCCTATCAGTGAAAGCTGCAATGTTTATGTTGATTAGGATTATTTGGCCACCCTCACATACCCGACCTAATTTAAGGTACCTACATAACTTATACCATGATAGTTTCCTGAAAAGTGTTGATCTAAATCCCAAAGCGTAACTTGATTTAGGTACTACTTTTTTCCATGCATCTCTACTAAAACACAATTCAGAAAGTCATGCGTTGTAGCATTATGACCAACAGCCTTTTCCTTTGTCCGCAGCTTATTTTCAGCGGCGAATACACCAAGGCGATGAACAAGGACTGGCACAGTGGCCACTTCTGCTGCTGGCAATGCGACGAGTCGCTCACCGGCCAGCGCTACGTGCTGAGGGATGAGCAACCCTATTGCATCAAGTGCTACGAAAGCGTCTTCGCCAACGGCTGCGAGGAGTGCAACAAGACCATCGGCATTGATTCTAAGGTACATATTGCCTTGCACAATTTTGTCGAACTGAAGATTCTGTCTAGTTTACAATTTATTTGCTTAGCAGAAACATGTATTACGTATCACACTTAGTGGGTTGAACTGATACCAAAACATAAATAATGCACTTGATTGACACAGAAGTGTCAATTATGTTGACTATCTAGATCACATACAAATAAACATCCCTCATCTAACCTTGTAGAAGTGTATGTCATAATAGGGATGGTAAAGGTCGTCCCGGGAAAACACGATTAATTAAAGGCAATTTGAATCTGTCTTGGTAAGAGCCAATCTGTCATTCAAAATGACACTCTAACTGAATCGGAGTCATTGAGCTAGTTAGATTTATTTGATATTTCATTTGATATTACTATTCTATTACACCTATACTGACCTAATTGAATTAACGTTTACAAGATCCTTGAAGTTTTGCTCCAAAATCATAATTTTCTTTGTGCTGTTGAAATGTTTAGTAATTTGATGACCCCAAACAAGAAAGCTCTTGAAAAACTACGTCGTAGCCAAAAATAGTGACCTACAGCAACAACTTGAAATAAGCTCTGAAAATAGTTAACCCAGCTGCGCGGTCGTTAAACACAGCTACAACGTTCAAAGTTGAACCGGAATTCTCAAACGATACACACAATAGACTTCTGCCGATTGGTTCGATATTTGGGTAAATCTTCCTATTACTCTAAATATTAATATTGAATACTAATCTGTCTTCTCCTAAGAGGTATTTTGTTCCATAGAAACTTGAGAACCATAAGCAATCTAAACAAATAAACAAACAAATGAAACTAAAAAATTGTATACAGTTTAGTAAAAAATATGTCTTATATTTCATTGCCATCATGAAACTAGGCTTTCTTCAACTTTCAACGAGATATTAAAGTTTTTGTTTACCTTTCAATATAATGGCAAGTCATATGTTAAATCTAAAATTAATAACAGTGGCTTCAAGTGTAATTTAATAGATAAATCATGTCATTCTCATTGGCATTCATTGATTGTATTGATTTGATAAATAGTTTTGCCTTTGGATACATCTAGATAACGTATTGTTTTGGAGAAATAATACAATATTTACTTTGAGCATTGTAAAGATAGTATTAATTTCAAATAGAACCGCTATGTTCTTTATTAGTTTTGATAAGTTTCACTGTTTGTATGTCTTTGAAATCCTTATCCATACTCCGGTCAGTCGCAATTAAATCTATAATAAGAGTTGTATCAGTATCCTCGGTATTCGCAAGCTTTGTTTCACCGATCAAATTTAGTTATGTCACTCCAGACGTCCCAGATTCCCGCGTTGTGCGCACGGCCCCAAGCTGATCGCTGCCAACACGTTGCCTACCTACATTTATCTCGACTTACCAACTCCTAACAGCTAAGTACTGTACACCGCTGTACATTCACGCTTCCATAAATCAGTTTGAAGAGAAATAATGTGTTAGGTGGAAATGAATGTGACGTGATTGATTTCATTTTCTTTGGACGATTTAGTAATTTGGACACAAACGACACAAGAATTTGCGATTATATTCTAAACAACATAAATTTACGAAACCAGTGCATGAAATCCAAGAACATCTCTTTACTTTTTAAACACATTAGCGTGTTTGTGTGTAGCATAACAAACATCAGCATTATTGTTGGCGTTATTTTGAACGATTTGCTGAGCAAGAAACACGCCAGTTGCTCCAGTCACAACTATTTCTGGGTCGGATACAGTATTTTGATGTTTTCATATAGCTGCGTAGTCTCAACCTTGAGTAGCCGCCGGTGAATCTCTACGTTTCTTTGGAGATTTATGTGCTACAACAATCTTCTAAGCATTTCGTAATCAGCCAAAATAAACTTTCATATTTTATTGACATTACGACATTTAGTTCCAAATGCTTGCCCGCGTCCCTGCCGCGCCAGGAATAGAATCCAGAATGGGGAGATTTATTTTGAAACTTGAACTCTACTCTACGTCAAATGCACGTGAGAGAGTGTGTGATTTTTATTTGGAACCCGTTCCTATTTGATCTGGAAGATCAAATGCCGAAGCAAATATATTAGATGTTGGATTCATTACGCTCTTACTCGGCCACTGAACCTTAAGAGCTCTGTGATATATGCAATCGATTTAATTCAATCAGATATATCGTATATGAAAATAAATCGATTGGAATTGAAATCGAATTTGTAGGTGTATAGTTACTAAATTTAAATTGCTTTATCGTATAGATTGGACTAGCAACAATAGATCGAGTAGAATCCCTGAAGTAATCTATTACACCTACGACTGATCTGACCAAATAAGCATGTTAACAATCGAGAATCGTGGCGTCTTCATCTAGATAAAGCTTGTAATTACCGCCCACACGAGGTCTTTAGTGTAAACATCTGTGCTCCTACGATGGAAAATCAAAATTGTTTGCACTAAAATCCAGTATAATTGGGGACTTGATAGGTAATAATTAAGTTTGTCATTAGTTTACGTTAAATCATCGTGAAAGGTTGTAATTACGCGCTCATAAACTATATGTTTCGTTTTTGGGCTTATGTCATCATTGTTAATTATAGTGAATTAGACTTCTCGGTAATGGAATACATTTATTATTCAGCCCGAATCGTCTCCTTCAGAGTCTAGTTTCCGATCTGATGGTAATTTTGTAGTTGTTCACAAGAGTCTTGCCAGAATTAAAAGCGACCCGTAGTGTGGGAGGTCACAGACTTCTTCATTAAGATCGCTTCAGCGCGGTCAATTTATCCTTCAACTTTCGCCAATTGCGACATGGCTAATTGCGACCCGGAACTTCTGATACGCGCTCGAACTTTATACCCCTTGTTTCAAACCTAGCTTAAACCAAATAGATCAAACTTGGACTAAAACTATGACCATTTAATTTGAAATCGGTATCACAAAAAGAGATGGCGCTACTTATTAAACCAAGTAATATATTAGGTAATGTTTCGTAATAAAGGGGTAACTGCCCTTATGGCTTAACTGTAGATCTCTGTACCCAAAATAAATATATCATTTTTATTTTTATTTTCCTTGTTCCCAGGATCTGTCGTACAAAGACAAGCACTGGCATGAGGCTTGCTTCCTGTGCGCTAAGTGCCGCGTCTCTCTGGTGGACAAGCAGTTCGGCTCCAAGCTCGACAAGATCTACTGCGGCAACTGCTACGATGCTCAGTTCGCGAGCCGCTGCGATGGCTGCGGCGAGGTGTTCCGCGCTGGTGAGTACTAAGAGTCTTTCATTACTATCGTCATCATGACTTTTCATTACCTTGTTTCTTTCATTACTTTAGTCATGCGACTTTTTACCTTATGTTTTAAAAATAAGCTCTTGTTCTGCGACTTTGAATATTTAAATTTTGAAATGGTACAGTCTACTCCCATGAGCTTATTCAGTATATTTCAGGTTGTGCCTTTGAAAGTATGAATTATTTAGTATTAAAATATTTATGATATACGGCAAAGAAACAACATTGTCTGTTTATATAAATATAATAATGATTATTTCAGTCTCTCTATCACTTAATAGTGTATCAATATCGGTCAGTTATTTTGTTTACAAGAGTCTTATTCTAGGTCGATTAAGTGCCAATAAGATGCCATAAGCAGGTGTAATGTATACCGTATCCTTAGGCTTCATTGTGGATTAGTCACAGCAGCTGTTCCGGATTACAGTGCGGACACACGGACGGTTTGTTCTTCGAGCTAATATCAAAGGATTCCCATGATATGTATATCTCTCTATGTAGAGATTAATTAGTCAATAAGTTTGCGTATTTTATTTCAATGAATAAATAATAATTTTCAGACTTAATCGACGGGAACATGTGATACAAATACAAGAACAAGTACTCTTTAATTATTGAAAAATTAATTCCATATAATTAAAATAATAATAAAGCATAACTTACCTGAAATCTAGTATACAGATAAGACACGGAATTTAAATTTATGTCTGCGGAAATGGTGCCCATAAACACGTTTGTTTACGATATATTTACAAAATACACAACCAAGCATTTGACACAATATTTTACAAATTCTATAGTTTTTAAATATATTTGTTTCTCATTATTTTCAAATCTTGACACAAACTCAACCCCAAATAATGAATCACACGCACTGATTTGTCATCTTACCTAATTGTCCGTGTGTAGTGTGCGGTCTTGTACACGATACGGCCCATATAAGGCTAAGGTAAGCCTCGCTACATATGGAGGTGTAAGGCAGTTCGGTCTTTCAATAAAAAGCTGGCCTCTGACAATCCCTCAGCCTCGAGCTTCCATGCACATAACTGGACAATTTTGACTTTTTATTTCGACACCATATTGGTTTCTTTCCGGTAAGGTAGCAATACCGCCGATGCAGCATATTTATGGTCCAACAAAAGTTTCTGGCCGTATTTCTAGCTATAGTTCTCGGTTCATCCAAAATCTTCACAATCAAGTGATCATACGTAACTAATGAACTGATTTGGATTGCTTTTGCCTTGACCTATATACGATAACTTAGTGTTTAACAATATTACTCCTAACAGGACTGCTCTGTGCCTCTCGTGATTTAGTGATTGCGTAGGACACAATCAAAGTAGCATTTTTTTTGCCATGACATTAACGAATGCAAAATGAGCTATTGATAAGGTTTTGCTTGTTATATTCTATTGTAGTAAAGCAATCATTGTCTTGAGTTTTTTGTGTGATGTATCTAAGCAGTCATCGCAGACCTTATACTTATTAACCGCCATATGGTGTGGATGGATTAACTGCCACGTCTAGTTGTTAAACGTAGAATACCCTTCGCCAAGTTAGTATAACTATTTCACACAAGATGGCGTTATATCTTTTTAGATCGCGCTGTCGAAAGTTTCCTTTCATAACGTATATAGCACACACATTTCCTGACGTAGTTGTGGTCTTCAAGTGGTCGTCAAGAGAACAAGTCAATACAGTTGTGGAATCAATAAATACCAGGATTGCCCAAGTTACGGTGTTTCACTCAACCAACCAAGGTCTGCTCTGACTGATCCTGGCTCCCAGGCCTCATTTGTCATACACTAGTGGTTAGCAAGTTTGCCTGCCGATCACGAGGTCCCGGGTTCGATTCCCGGGTCGGGTCAACAATTATATTGGGTTTTTCTGTCAAGAAATTCACAATACATGCCCGAAGTTTGGAAGAAGTCGAATAAAGAGTGCACCTGTGTTTGCGCACACACTTGTGCACTATAATATCTCCTGCGCACATGGCTGATCCTCGTTGAGATTAGCCGCCGTATTCGTACTTATAACAGTGGGTATAAAAAGGCCACTTTGGGATAATCATAGTGTGATCTGAATATGATTCATCATCGCAATGACAAAATGGTTACTTAAGCGAAATTAATATTATGATTCACGTCTCACGACAGACTAACATCTAAAATTATTGTAATCATTCTTGTATCATAATATGAATTGCACCTAAGTGACCTTTTTGTTACACATTTTGTTTGACAACTGACCTTTTTAGACGTATAATTGGTTTATTCTATAAATTCCAAACGTATTGAACAATGCATATTTATAAGCCGTGGTGTCCGTAGGATAAGCTGTACAAGCCGTAGGTTTGAACGAGTTCGAATTCCAGCGGCCTGTACCCAGGATATTTTCTAAAAACTCAAGTGCAATATTTCGATTTCACGTGCTTTACGGTGAAGGAAAACATAGTGAGAAACCTGCATTTGTCTGAGGTAATTCAAAGACGTATGTATAGTGCTTGACACGGCGATGGACTCACCCTGTCACGTTGATACTTAATCAAGTTCAGTGAAATGTGGGTGTTGTAACTGCGTACCCACTTCGGGCCTTCCCAAATATTTAAAACTCCTACGCGGTCTAGACTGGTTTGGGTGAAATTGAAAATGTACATTATATTAAGGTACTTATATCCTGGTTTAACACAGTAAATGACATAAAAGTCAAAAGTCAAAAGTATCTTTATTCGATTAGACTTTTTACAAAGTACTTTCAAATCGTCAGAATGACATAATTATACAGGATTATACATGCTACAGCCAGGTTCAGAAGGTTGCTTTTACTGAGAAGAACCTGGCAAGAAACTCAGTAATTACTCTTTTCAAAATATTATACAATTTAAAGAATACAAAATAAATAGTTTAAAAAACGTAAAAAACGACATAATTTTTCGATTATGGGCGGTTATTAATCATCATATCAAAATACTTGTATTAATATAAATCATGTATAATTTTATTTCACATCCTTTTAACCGTGACACAATACACCTTAAATAGATCCAATATCGTGTTCACATCTCGAACGAATGTCAAACCGATCGTATATCGGACATAAACACCGCTAATGGGAAACGTTCCTTCGGCTGCTTATTGCGTGGGGCTTTAATATAATTGGAAACTGAATTGGATGCTAGCGGGAATTGTTACAAGGCGTAAGTACTTCTGCACATATTAAAATTGTCACTACCTTAGCTTCGATCTAACTAACTAAAGCCACACAACGTAACTACTATTTATTTTTCATTAACTTGACAGTTACAGGGTTTGACATTTAATGTCAAAAAAAAGACAGTGAGATGGTGAAAATAATGAACGAAACTGAATGAACGAAAATTTACTTACATGCTTACATTCATAAATGTAATCTTGTCTTTAAACACGATATGTTTCGTCAACAGTTTTTGAGTGTATGTGAAAATGACGAAAGAAGAACATTTTTTTATATCAGTATATATTTTATCTATATATTAGAAGGAAACAAAAATATAAATAATATTCAATAATAATTATTGCTTACATTCCACGTCTTAAATACGATTGAAGGTTTTATTTACATTAAATATTTTTTAGCATTCATTCTTTACGCAAAATCGTTCACTACCACATCACTATTAGTTATAGGATGGTAACATTAATTTCCTTTTCATCTGTTAAGTTACTGAATACGATTAAAAAATAAACAATAATACTGTCTACGTTTGCTAATTCGCAGATAAAAAAATATATTTGGGATTTGTCAACAATTAATTTACTTGTTTTAAAAAAATCTCCACAAGTAATATGTCTATTAATTATCTGTCAATTTTAAAATCTCATCAGTTCTTAGCAATTTATTTTTGATTGGCTTTCTTTAATTGTTTCTAACTGTACCTTAAAGAGAAGAAATCAATTAATTCAAATGTTGGTTAATTACTTGAATAGTTTCAAGTACTCAATTAAAGTTTATTACTCGTAAATTGCAAATATCCATTCTAATATATTCAAAAGTAGACTGTATGCATGTCTTTGTGCCTGTCGGACAGTGACGGACAGATGTTTAGCGAGGAAATGTCATATTCATATAAGCTAGCTGTCGGCCGCATGTCGGATGTTTCTTTCTCGGACATGGACATAGGACAATAGAATACATATGCTCACGCCTGTATCCCATTGGGGTAGGCAGAGACCACTGTTTGCCACATGCTACGATTCTTACATACTTCTTTCGCTTCATCCACATTCATGCATCTCTTCATACACTTTCTTCGGTTACGAGTGCTCCGAATTTGACCTTTCTGAAAAATACTATTAATTTGGTCATAGTAGTTCTTCCTTGGACGCCCTCTACCGACACTTCCGGTCACATTCGCTCTATAAATTTCTATACAATAGAAAAAACATCAAAACTCATGTGAGCTTGGCATAGATGCCCTCACATAGTAACTTTTCGGGTATTGTACGGAGCGAGCGCGAACAGACACATGCGCGGTTATCCCCACTATTTTTCCTAAGCGCTCATTAATCGTGATGGTACTTGTAGGTAAATGGGGTACTGACACGAGCTTTACCTCTGTGCAAAGTTACGTGGGTATGCAGGTCCCGTCACGAGCTATGAGCGCTGACCTAGAATTCGTTCATTTTATGAGTTTGTCTCTATCTCTTTGTATGAGTCTGTCTGGAGGCCTACCATAATTTCATTCATCATTAGCTTACTTAGCTTCTTAGATATGAAGTTAGTACGACGTCACTGCTATAACGATGATAGTAGGCCCCCAGTAGTATAATATAATGTTCAATAGTGCTCCCACACTATTCCAAAAATAACGGTGATACCATCATCGGTCTGACCAAAGCAATATGAATCACAACAATTACCCAAATTGATGTAATCTCCACGCAACACAATTAATTTTGGTACAAATTGAATTGTCCCGTTTTAATTGATAAAACCGCTCGCTTTATTTTATTATTGATCCTGCGGTAGGCGAGAGGATGTGGCGTCATCACACAGCATCCTGTTTTGTATGGAATAAATAAATATTTTTCAAATATATATTCTATAAGAATACTTTATAAGAGTGCATAGCGGTAGATACCGTTCGAAATTCAGAACTGAGACTATATTGCCAACTCACAAAAAAAATACGTTATGTTTTTAGCGGTGAGTTAGGTCGCTAGAGTACGATTGCGTGTTATTTATAATGGGCATTTTTCATTTATGATGCTGGTAGAATGATCCCATTCTTTATAATGTAACGTGAAACGTGCGAGTGACACCCCTAGTGTTGCACTCTCATAGGCTGCAGTGGACCCTTACCATAAGGTTAGATGCACGCTTTTTACCAACTTTGTGCCTGAAAGCATTGTATTCAAGCTAGTTTAAAATATCTATATCCAAGCTGTGGTGGACGTGGGATTTGAGCAGTCACCTGCTACGCAAGCGAAGCAAGTTCTTATGTGTATTGATTTCACACTACATGCTTTACGGTGAAAGAAAACATCTTAAGGAAACCTTCATATGTCTGAGAAGGAATTCTAAGACATAATGCCTGCTACGGCGATAGACTCACCATGTTACGTTGGTACTTAATCGTCTTCGGTGAAAAGTGGGTGTTGTTATTACAACACCTCTTCCTACCCCTTCTAGGAAAACAGCCGTGAGCATATTATGTATGAATGTAAAAATAAATTTGTTTATTTGAAGTCTATACCAGACTGTTTGTCTTTGGATAATGTGAAGCGAAAAACGTATGTAATTAGCAAAAACATAATAGTTCTTACGCATATTATGTTGGCACTAGCTACTGACACCGTCACATCTATTTTAGTTAGAAACAAAGACGAGTGACGATAATACTCTGTGGTCGGTCACGCCTATTTTTTTTTAATATTATGTCCGTCTATTAACGATGGGACAGTAAGTAAATATGTCACTTGACTCACGCCGCGTGGGAAGGACTGGTTACGTTATTCATTCAATACATGTTACGGTGACATTGATAGTGGCATCTTCTGTGGTTCTCTATAACCTTGTTTCCATATAAAATGACTAGATTCCACCCGCAGCTTCGCTCGCGTAAATTTCACGTACATATTTTTATCCCCTATCTTATTTAGTTCGCCTTCGGCATAATATTGGGAATATACGTGCTTGTGCGTTGGGCTAGATATAGATATCTAAACTTTTATATATATTGTAATAATTACTATGTAATAATGTACTTGGTATATAATACATAAAATGGGATTCTAGCTTACCACATTCTGAAAGAAAGAAAATATTACACACACGAGGTAGGGGCACTAGCTCTAATTAGCACAGCTTTTCAGGATATCGTGGATACAAATACCGCCATATATTCGTAAAAAAATCGTGATTAATTACATGCATAAGAATAATAAAATATAGGTAGTATAATATGAGACGCAGCCTATATTAGATACTAAATCCATCTCTACAATAAAATTGACACCTTGAAATGTTTGCTAATGGATCACATTATTTACTTTGAGGAGATAAAAGCGCAGTTACTTAGATAAATTAGCAAACCAGTTGTGTGAGCTCATTAAAACGTTGTTCCTGCATTAAACAATTTACTGTTTGCCAAGCTACTTAAAGTCATAATCTCCCTGGCCTTATCCCATGGTCGGCACTTGATTCAACCCGATGTGGCTGACCTCCTGATTTTTATACGAAGCGAATGCCATCTGACCTTCGCAACCCCTTTAACGGGGAAAATCTGTGATCTGGGTTAAACCAGTTATCACACTATTTTAGGCCTCCGACTGACCTGTAACGATTGCCAAAGATGATAAATTGGCAACCGGGACCGAATGCTTAACGTGCCTTCCGACGCACGGAGAGAACTCGGGCGGTCACCCATCCAATTACTGGCCAGGGTTGCTTCTATGCCACGAGCTCCTGTTACTTAAAGTAAATGTATAAAATTGTTGTTGACTAATACGAGGTAATAAAATTGGATAGCATTAGGTGTGTCAAGTGTCATTAAATAATAATACATTTGAATTAGCAATTCTTGTACATTATATAATCTGAACCACAGAAACGACTTCAAGAATGTTCAAGAAATTTAGTATGCAGGAGTTTCGAGAGCGATCGATCAGCTAGGTTTCATTTTAAGAAAAGCTTAGTCAAAGTCAAAGTCAAAAATATCTTTATTCGATTAGACTTTTTACAAAGTACGTTCAAATCGTCAGAATGACATAATTATACAGGATTATACATGCTACCGCCAGGTTCGGAAGGTTGCTTTTACTGAGAAGAACCTGGCAAGAAACTCAGTAATTACTCTTTTCAAAAATATTATACAATTTAAAGAATACAAAATAATTAATTTAAGAAACATAAGCTCATGGACAAAGCACAAATATCGATAAAAATTAACATAACTAAAAATCTAGTACATCTACTTATAACTAAATGCGTAGCTTGAGATGACCAGCCCCCACAAGCAGCACCTGTTCACAAGTATGACGTGAATGCCAGTCTTAGTACTGTTATTAGGACATTGAAACCTTAAAACACACTCGGGCATAAACACCCTTATATACAAAACATCGCCTAATCCTTTGTTTAAAAGTAGATCGATCTCATAGATATATCAGATAAAAGCTAGTATGACATACATACATATGCTCACGCCTGTATTCCCCGAAGGGGTAGGCAGAGGTGTTGTTATCACAGCACCCACTTTTCACCGAATTTGATTAAGTACCAACGTGACAGATGGTGAGTGTATCGCCGTCTCAGGCACTATACATACGTCTTTGAATTACTTCTCTGAAATATGCAGGTTTCCTCACGATGTTTTCCTTCACCGTAAAGCACGTGGTGTGAAATCACTGTACATAAGTTTTATAGAAAAACTCATTGGTACAGGCCCCGCTGGGATTCGAACTTGCGTCGCTTGCGTAGCAGGCGACTGCTCAAACCCCGAGGCCACCACGACTCAGTTGCTAGTATGAGTATATATTATTTACTCAGCGGTAGGTATATAGTGTAGGTAGTGAGGCAAAAACCAAGAGTGTAGAGTGTGGGCGAATTCCATTAACACAAATCTAACATATTATCGCGAAGGTTGATTTTAGCCTAACGGTGTCTAGTGAACTGTGGGTTGTAGGAAAAAATATTCATTTTAAATTGTAATATTATAAGATTCAATTATCGTTTTCGAAAGATATATGGCCTCAGTTTAATATTAATCAAAAGGAAGTCAATGACGCAAGCCTGGGCTCACGTTTTGGCCAATAGGTACGCACAATTATAAAAAAAAATTATGATTAAACTCAGAAACTTCTCCTTTTTTTGAAGTCACTACTACTAAGTTACTAAGTAGCTTTGCCCATGTATTATTACAAATCTCTAATCAACTTGAAATAAGAATATAGACTATTTATCGGTTCCGTGGCTTCGGAGCCTATACAAACAAACAAATCTTTCCTCTTTATAATATTAAGTATCTAACTAGATTCAGCCCTCGTCTTTGTCCGCGTGATACGCGTTTTCGCTAGGTAAAGTCTCGCAAATTTATATAATTATAGGTCTTAGTATATCTTCGCGCAAAAAGCCAAATTACAGGTTTAAGTCGACACCGGCCGGTCTTCTAACTTTATGTTCTGTTTTTAAAATATTGCAATGTCAACTGTCAAGTTCATATTGTAACATCAGTGTTGCCATTAGTTCCAATCTCAAGAACATCAGAGCCGTTAATTTAACATCTGATCCAAGATAATGGTAACTTGGTAGAGTTTATGAGGAACATGTGATAAAGCGCGGCTCGTATGTTTCTCAGTAGATTGGTTTCAATTGAAACATAGACAAGGAAGGGAAGTTTTTATTGGTAGAAAAAAAATGTACTTGCCAGTAACAATAATATATCAATAGTAGAAGTAAACAAACCATTGTGGTCTTGTCGGCGCCGGCAACAATGGCCACATTAGCTATCACCAAACTCAATTGAAACAATTAAAACAATGGCTTCCTCAAGATACACCAGTTAAGATAAACCATTATCGAAGCGATCAATTAAGCACGATCGGCAGGCTATCCCACGGAGCTCGGAGCACACGGCCTCTCACAGCGTCAGTCAGTCAGTAACGCGCGAGCCGCGAAGCCTGCACTATTGCGCTCCATTCGCACGAAAAAAAAAACAAAATTGCCGCGCTTTTTTGACAGTTGAAAAAGTGCTTAAAAATATAAACATAAACAATATTCTTTCTTTTTTTTAATTCTAATTTAAAATGTCAGCGGACGTGTTGAGTGACGACATAAAAACCCGGCTGCATCTAACAACAAAAACAGTTGGCCAGGATCGGATACGTAGAGCGCGGGAAAATAACGAGGATGTCGCCATATTATCTATGTTCCTGCCGAACGCGACAGCTGAGAGGGAAAACAAGAAGTTTTGCTGTTCCCTGCGGGATCAATGCATGCTTGGGGACCCGAGGAAAACTATCGCAGGTGTTTGACAACTTCTACGGTCTTAGTTTTATCTAAAGTCTATCATTTACAACTTAACAAACAACTTAGATGCATAGATATTCCATTTATTCGGCGCCATAAACAATACGAAGGTAACTAAAGTATTTAAAGTGGAACACGTATGGTATAAGAATCACATCACATTCGTCCAAATTTTAGGTCACTCAAACTAAAACCGGTAAATCTCTCGAGTGTTGAACTTTAAACTTTTTTAATTAAACTATTGGCTCTCGAACTTTGTAGATCCCATCAACATCATTCTGTGTATTTGCGTGATACTTGAGTGAACATGCAAACAAATGGTTATCATTACCGTTGGTTCCCCTCATTATAACATCGGAGTAATTTGGAGTAATAAATACGTGCCTCCAGTAGTTTTTTTTTACTTTTTATAAACTTACTTATACACTCGTATAAGTAATGAATCAAAATGTTCTTTGATTTTGGACTTTTCATTGACTATGGATGAATACTTACCAAATTACTTTGGTTTCGTTGCAATATAAATGCCTTACAGTTAAACTTTATGACGAAATAAAGACTAAGATAATGCTTGGTTTAAAAGTAGCTCTATCGCTTTCTATGATACTGATTTAAAAAGGAATAGATATAATCTTAGTCCCAGTTGGGTCTACTCTTAGTTTAATCCATAATTATATTTGCTTCTTGAACTTGGAAATTCGTCTAGAATAAATCCAACGTTTTGAATCTCATAACATTCGGAAATATCACGATTTTAACATCCTTAACTATTGTAAATAATCCTTTTTCAACAACAGTTATACTTATCAGAAGTAAAATCGTGATTAATTAAAAACCATTATTCAAATAAGGCAGAGAGAGCAGAACTCTTAATCAAAGAGCCCGAATTAATTCGTTCGCTAATTGAATGAATGGGCAATGAGCGGCTCTTTGTCTCTTCATTCCATTTGTCGTTCAATGAAGACCGTCAATTTGTGATGCAAGAGGATATGAGGATGTGAGTCTTACCACAAATGGCTTAGAAGCTAGCTTTGTGAGGACATGGATACAAAAAGCTGCTTCGTGAATTATATTTAGATTTGATAGCAGTAAAAGAACGGTCATAGAAACATTTAAAAGGAACTTGAGTAATTAATCCCTGTAGATTAAACTTTTTATAGATTTTATGACCGAAACGTTGAGCCCAAATATAACTCGGGTGCCGTGTTTCGGTTAGATCATTGTGATTCTACTCTTTTTATTTAATAAATAGGACTTGGTTTCTTTTAATACTATATTTTAAAAACAAAAAATCTAACCAATGCACATCAGACTCGAACCAGGGTAACGTCTGAGCTACTGTAGCTTGTCGGCGAAATTTACTGTCGTATTGTAATGATATTTCATAAGATTTTCAGTGCCTGAAAACATGGTCAAAACGATATTTTCTGAAGATGAAAGCTAGATCTAGCTAGATATTTTTTTTGCCCCTAAAACTCCCTACACACAAAAATTCATGAAAATCGTTGGAGCCGTTTCCGAGATTCAGATTCTATATATCGTTCGATATACATAGGTATTATATACAATCATTGCTCGTAAACAAGTTTAACACTTTTTATGCTCGCCAAATCATAACAAGCCACTTAATGGAAATAAAAAAACACATAAGAGCTTACAACTTGCGAGTCATCTAATAAATTCCACTCCAATACTTAACTCTTTGTTCATTCGTGCTCATAATTTAGTATTTCACAGACAAATATTAAACATATAAAAATGGATAAGTACAATGTTATACAAACACTTTCTTTTAAATTTATGTTGGCCGATTAACAGACCTACCGAATATATACAAAAAATATCATACAAATCGATATAGCCGTTTCAGAGGAGTTTGGTAAAAAACAACACGATATTTTTTTTATAATAGATTACGATCAAGTTCGGTACAAATTATCTTAATCACTGTATTCGTATATCATTAAATTCTACGTAATATTAGCAAACGTAAAGAACCCGAGGTATAAAATGTTTCTAGCATGAAACGCTTTATTTTTCCACTGAATAAATATAACGACATAAGTACGAAACATGTTTCCTACGCAAATAGGGGTCCACCCCCTAGTTCGCCCTATTTTTTAAGCGTTGTCGTCAAGTTAAACAACTTGGAAATGGCATTTTGGTCGTTCCTTTCCGTGATAAATACTTTCAAAGTATCATGCAGGATTTACCAGTGTATATTTCAAAAGTTGATGTATAAATATATCTGGATGGCGTGAGTTTTGAATTAGATCGCGCTATTGAAAGTTAAATCGTAATTGTATAAGTGGCAGAAGAATTCACATAACAATTTTCAACTCCTGTTTAACCCCCTAGATGTCTCATTCTTACGCGTAAGCCAATACCTCCCCAATAACACACCCTACATTATCATGTCTCTATGACTCTCATGACCAGCGGTTTAGGTAGTGCATTGATAATACAGAGTGCCAAAAATGTTCGCCTAGACAGTCCAGACACTATAATTAGTCATCCAGGATTTAAAATGTTATGTGTATAGATATTTTGTTTGTATTCCAAAGGATAGTGTTATAATCAAAGTGTCTAAAGACTAGTGGACGTCACGCGGTTTCACCCGCGTAGTTCCCCTTCCCGTGGGAGTACGGGGATAAAATATAGCCTATATTAATCAGTGATAATGTAGCATTCAAATGGGGAAAGAATTTTTATAATCCGTCCATACTTTTGGAGCAGTAATTTGTTAAAAACATACTTACAGACCTTTCTTTTTTTATAGTAGTATAGATTAGAAATGGTTCCCGTTTTCAAGGAATCTGTTTGCAACAGCTTTTAACCCGATCTAGTTACGTGTCCGTCACTTTCTACCAACAAACGTGATGAGCGACGAAACAGAGGGCGAAATTTATTTAAAGGGTGGTTTCCAAATTGTATTGTATGTACAATATAAAAATTATAAAAGCTTAAATATTATACTATGCAGCCTTGAACATTTTGAAAGAAATATGTTCTTTCAATTCAAATGAAAATTATATTTCGTGACTCACAGAAGTTTCGCTCTTTCGATTTTGTATACATAAGTAATATAAATATACATATTGATACATTTTATTTCTATACCGAACGGTTTTCTGATATCCATTTTATATTCTTATTATTCCAGATTTTCCAGCTTTTTATGACGTCACCGATTTTTCCATTTGTGAATGTAGATAATAATATACTTGATAATAATTATTGTAAATTAAACTTACGTTCTTGACGCTTAATTAACGTTGACAGCTGTGCAATTCAATGTGTAATTGAGTAATAATATTCTCAATGATTTCATATTTCAAGTCAAAACAATCATAATAATGTTATTCAAACTGGATAACATTATTAAGCCGGAGCCTGTACCAATAAGTTTTTCTAAAAACTTATGTCCAATGATTTCACACCAAGCGCTTTACGGTGAAGGAAACCTGCATATATCTGAGAAGTAACTCAAAGACGTATGTAGTGCTTGAGACGGCGATGGACTGACCATAACCACGTTGTCACTTAATCATATTCGGTGAAATGTGGGTGTTGTTACAACACCTCTGCTCACCCCTTTGGGGACCCTGCTGGGATGCCTGGAGCATATATTATTATTACTTGTCACGCCATACAAGTGATAAATCCTCCTATGTATGTTTGTCGGTCACCTTAGTGGTATTATATGCCATATATATAGGATACATTTAGTTTGAAGTGTCAATAACGTATCAAACAAGATCAAGGTAATCAGCGGGCAATAAATAATTGTATGACACACCGACGTGGGCGGCCCTACATATTGTTTTTATTATTGTAAATATACAGTTAGGTGGAAATTGTTATTGACGTCACATGACCAGACAACAGAATAAACAATACTTTATATCACCTGTGGGTGGATAATTTTGATTATATAATTAATTTGTTGTATAATCTATACTAATATTATAAAGAGGAAAACTTTGTTTGTTTGGTTGTAATGAATAGGCTCAAAAACTACTGGACCGATTTCAAAAATTCTTCTCACCATTGGATAGCTACATCATCAACGAGTAACATAGGCTTTATTTTATCCCCGTACTCCCACGGAAACGAGAACTACGCGGGTGAATCCGCGTGAGGTCCGCTAGTCAGTTATACAGTGTGTAACGATGAAAGAAGGTCATTTGTAAGGAGGATAAACAGTATCTGATTTTCGTGAATTATATATATATATATATATAATCAATACTTTAAAAAGCCTAAAAGAGCCGTGGTGGCCTCGGGGTTTGAGCAGTTGTCTGCTACGCCAGCGACGCAAGATCGAATCCCAGCGGTGCCTGTACCAATGAGTTTTTCCAAAAACTTATGTAAACTGATTTCACACCACGTGCTTTACGGTGAAGGAAACCTGCAATGTCTGAGAAGTAATTCAAAGACGTGTGTATAGTGCCTGAGATGGCGATGGACTCACCCGTAGCTTATAGGTACTTATTTTCTAATTTATTAAATTTGGTTAAACATAATCGATAGATTTAAATCACTAACAAAAGGTCAATTTCATACAGTTTTACATTGATGTCATAAATAAAATTTACTTGCGTACTAATTGCAAAATTATACATAATTAATGACATCATAAACCATAGCCTACTTTCGCTTAACCTCAAACAATTATAATTAAGCTAAAGTTCATGGGACATTTCAAGAGAATTTGTTAAATTATGTAGTTAATTAACTCACTCGATCTGGTTAGTTCAAAACCATCTGTATAGGTGACGTATTAAGGTTGGCAGTTGTGCTTATAGGGTCGCGTTTGAAACATATGGCGGACCTCGGCCTTGTCGCTATGACACTTTGACCGGCAAATAATTTATTACTAATTAATTGAAATTAGATATAACTAAAATGATTGAGTATCAAGTGGGTGAATCATTGACTTATAAAGAGACGCTGTTGGTTGATGATCTAATGATGGATCTTAATAATTACGGTTGTCAGTTTAGATCCAATAACTCTTATTGCGGTGATTATTCGATGGACTGCGAGTGTGTTCCCCGAAGGATCTTTGGAATTCATATTTTTAATGGTAAATAGCCGTGGTGGCCTAGAGGTTGAGCAGTCGCGTGCTACGCAAGCGACGCAAGCTCGAATCCCAGCAGGACCTCTACCAATGAGTTCTTCTAAAAAACTTATGTATAGTGATTTCACACCACGTGCTTTACGGTGAAGGAAAATATCGTGAGGAAACCTGCATATTTCTGAGAAGTAATTCAATGACGTATGTAGTGTCTGAGACGGCGATGGACTTACCATCTGTCACGTTGGCACTTAATCACCTTCGGTGAAAAGTGGGTGTTGTGATTACAACATCTCTGCCTACCCCTTCGGGGAATACAGGCGTGAGCATATGTATGTATGTTTTAATGGTACACGCGCACAGCGACACTCGTGGTCCAGATTTTCCCCTCGAATATAACTATTAAATAGATGGTGGCGTTGGGGACCTATAGCTTGCGAGCGTGGGCCTAAAAATGGAACCTGCTGTGGAAACTCCTGATATCCAGTTCAGGTACCTGCGGAGCTGCAGTTCCGTAGTAGTACATTACAATGTGCGCTCACCCACACACCCACAAAAGTGTTAACAGTAAATTCAAACTTCGAAGCTGAGAAGTTCTTAATACGTGCTGCTTAAATGATGGTTGGCACCCAGTTCAGTTTTATTAACGGTTCAGTCCCCGCTAGGCACGTCTCGGAGCCAGCTTCAATGTCGCCGATATGCTTGAGTATCAAATAATAAGTCCTTATCGGCCACGTGTATGGCAGGTGTAAGTACACGCGCCTACGCACGTGTTTGATGGAAAAATAAATGCTTTGAGCCGTTGCAATGTGCTGTTTTCATTTTCATTACAGTTATATAGTATGAGAAATCGCTTGTTGAATGAATTGATATAATAGACAGATGTGTTCATCATATGGTCTCCAGTTAACTTTCCAAATATTGAAAGGAGAGTGTCTGCGGGAAACAGGGCAAATGGTGCCCTGCACGCCGTGATGAGTGGCCAGTCAATTACAAAAAAAGCGCCATTCATAACGGGGTGCTAGTACCTACTCTGATGTATGGAAGTGAATGTTGGGTTTGGCAGAAGAAACATGAAAGTAGAGTGAATGTAGTGGAAATGCGGTCGTTACGAAGTGTGATAAGAGACAGTTGCAAGTTGAAGAATGATCTGGTGAACAGAATTGAAAAAAGTATGTTGAGATGGTTTGGACATATCGAAAGGATGAATGAAAGGCGATTAACGAAAGAAATTTATAGAGCGAATGTGATCGGAAGTGTCGGTAGAAGGCGTCCAAGGAACAACTACTATGACCAAATTAATAGTATTTTTCAGAAAGGTCAAATTCGGAGCACTCGTAACCGAAGAAAGTGTATGAAGAGATGCATGAAGCGAAAGAAGTATGTAAGGATCGTAGCATGTGGCAAACGGTGGTCTCTGCCTACCCCCATGGGATACAGGCGTGAGCATATGTATGTATGTATGTATGTTAACTTTCGAATGCGATTTAAATCAATTACATAAATTACATTAAGTTTATTGTGATATTGTGCTATATACGCTATATAATATTGTATGGGAACAGCTTTTGTTTAAAGCAAGAATCACAAACCATCGGCCAACACCTACCCTATGTCAATATTTAATAGATTTCTCGTCTGTAGGTCGAAGTGGGTAAAGTTGTTCAAATCTTGAGTGTTTGGTGTTTGTTCACCGGCCCACGTACTGACATCATCTCATACTTGACGACCTTCGCTATGTCCTTACAGAAACCAATCGAACTCAATCTTCATAGACATAAAGTGCAAAATTGTTAAAACAAAAGACTTACGCATAAATGCAACAATGCATCAAAGAAATCCTATGTGCACGTGCGGTGACACAACTGTCAAATTTGACACGTTCGATTTTCAAATTTCATAAACGTATGACATCATTCGCTTATCTTATGTCATTTTCCTTTTCTATTATTAGCCTGGCAAAACGTTGTATATTTCGAATGTACGATTACGACTCGATTGTATCGATTAATCGCCAAATAAGTTTTTATGTGGTCATTGGTACACCAATAAAGGTATTTCGACTTAATTTTACTGTGGATTGTAAAATACTACAACCACGATTTACATAGAAACATGGCATTAAATATATATGCTCACGGCATCCCAGAAGGGTCCCCGAAGGAGTAAACAGAGGTGTTGTAACCACAACACCCACATTTCACCGAATATGATTAAGTGCCAACGTGACAGAGGGTGAGTCCATCGCCGTCTCAGGCACTATACATACGTCATTGAATTACATCTCAGACATGTGACGGGTTTCCTCATACATACATGACATTAAAATTAAGTCTAGAAATCACGTGGGTTATATAGAAGTTCTTGTACAAACTAACATAATAATAATAATGGTCTCCTAACGAATGAAGGCAATCCGACACGACCTGAGAGAGATCAGGCGTAGGACCAACGGTTCCGAGGCACGGGGATGGAATCAACTTCCAAACTCGGGGCATTTATTGTGAATTTCTTGACAGAAAAACCCAATATCTATTTTTGACCCGACTTGAGAATCGAACCCGGGATCTCGTAATTGACAGGCAAACTAGATAACCACTAGACCAACGAGGCAGTTATAAACTAACATAAGTATTTAAGGTATCTATGAAGGCTACTCCGCAGTCGGACAGACTCTATCTAAATTAAAAGTTAAAGCCTAGACCACACTGCAATCGAGAAAGTCCCTTTGCATTAGATTAGGGCCAGCTTTCTCAATGGCGCGGGCGAGTCTTAAATGCGGAACCTGTTCTACAATACCAGATGTAAAGATACCGACACCCACTATCGACATGTTAATCCTGAAGCTTTGAAATTGCTTTTGAAATGTACTGTATGTAAGTAGATCTAGAGCTGCAGGTCTAAAAAGGCCACTTTAGGAGAATCATAATGTTATCCGAATATGATTCATCATCGAAATGACAAAATGGTCACTTAGGTGCAAATCATATTATGATACACGAATGATTAATATTTCGCAATTCACCTGTTTCATACTTTCCTATGATGATTCGTAAAATGGTCCACACAATATGAATTGCTTTTGTGACAAATAGCATCATAAAAATTTAGTTAGGGACTAACATCTACAATTATTGTAATTATTCGTGAATCATAATATGTATTGCACCTAAGGGACCATTTTGTCATTTCAATGATGAATCATATTATGATTCTCTCAAAGTGGCCTTTTTAGACGTGCTGCTGTATCTAAACTGACAGAAGAATAACGGAACTTATACAGCATATGAGACTTAAACTAAGAACTCTATCCGCTTTCACTGATTTTTAAGCAATTTTGGATTATACATACTAGCTGTGCCCCGCGGTTTCACCCGCGTGGGCTTAATTTCATGGGTGACCCGCGAATTCGTGAAATTTACTGAGACGCATTTAGTGAAAAGCTGTTATTTTGCTGTTGTATATATTTCAAATTTAATTGATTATTAAATTTGAAATATATATATATAATTTGCTATATTTTTTTACGTCTTAAGGGCAAGTTAACGGAAACCGTCGATGGGTAACCTTAGCTTTAAATATGTGCACTGAACTTTAAACATATTATTTCTTATATATAAGATACTAAATCCATTGAAAGTAGACAGTTATCATAGGAGCCTGATAGATATCTTGTATTCGCTAATCCGTCTGACACTCCTTATGATTTAATATCAAAACCATTCGTGTATTTTTTAACAACAGTACAATTAATAACAGTATGGTACATACTCATAACGACATCTACACTACTATTATAAAGAGGAAAGATTTGTATTTTTGTGTGTATGTTTATAATGAATAAACTCCAAAACTATTGTGTCGATTAAAAAAATCGCCATTGGAAAGCTACATCATCAGCGAATAACATAGGCTTTATTTTATCCCCGTACTCCCACGGGAACTACGCGGGTGAAACCGCGTGACGTCTGCTAGTATTTTATAATAGGATTATTCTTCCAACATCATAAAGATCTCGTCTCATTATAATCGTGGGAGTGAGCACCGATCATTAGCAAACCAAATGTGACAGTTATTGCTGCCATCAATTGTACGCTTTGTTAGAGCTTTTAATGCAGCTTTAAAGGTACGAATTTAAATCCAGATTATGAATTAAATCCGCCCAGTTTTACTTACAATACTCCTCATCCCACATTCGACGCTCAATGAATTTAACACACATATTGGTTTTGAAAAACGAAACCATGTCTCTTGAAACCAATTCTCAGAACGATTGAGAACATAAGGAATCATCATCGTCCCTGGCCTTATCCCATACATTGTTGGGGTCGGCACTTGATTCAACCCGATGTGGCTGATCACCTGATTTTTATACGAAGCGACTGCCATCTGACCTTCGCAACCCCATTAACGAGGAAAATCTGTGATCTGGGTTAAGCCAGTTGTCAGACTATTTTAGGCCTTCGACTGACCTATAACGATTGCCAAAGATGATAAATTGGCACCCGGGACCGACGGGACCGGGACCAACTTAACGTGCTCTCCGAGGCACGGAGGGAACTCGGGCGGTCACCCATCCAATTACTGGCTAGGCTTGGGGTTGCTTAACTTCGCTGATCGAATGATATGCGCAATAGCAACTGTGCCACGAGCTCCTCCATCCATGAGAACATAAGGAATAACCATTTGATTTAATGTTAGCTATATCTATACTAATATTATCAAGAGGAAAGATTTGTATGTGAGTATGTTTTGAAACGAATTGGCTCAAAAAGAATTGATCTTGAAAATGCTTTCAACAATGGATAGCTACATCATCAGCGAATAACGTAGGTTATATTTTATCCCCGTACTCCAACGGGAACGAGAACTACCCGGATGAAACCGCTAGTTGGAAATAATAGAAATTGTTTTGGTTGGAGAGAGTAAATGAAAGCAAAGGAAATAACGTGCCATTCCATTCTAGACTTCATGCTCTCAAATAACAATAAAACATTATGATGACCGATCCAAGCGTCGATATATGGTAGACGGCGAGAATATATACAGAGAACCTTTCACTGCGGAACAATAGTTGAAAAGTGGTACAAATTGTATCGATTTCTCGGTTATATTGTCTTGTCGCATAATGATAATATTAGAAAAATGTTGAGGTGGGCGGACATTTAATTATTGTAACTAAGTACTAATGGTTTAAAGGAATAAACTTGACTTTATTGCAAATATAAAGTAGTCGTTCCTTGACATAATTTGCTATTCGATTTCCATTGTTACCGATTAAAATGGATATAATCGTTTTACTTGTTTGAAACGACACAATACGAGAATCGTGATCGTCTAGTCATAATATTCTATGCAGATGAATTCTCGAGTTCAGAGACCTTTTAAAAACGTTCTCGATTCTAGATACAGTCATAGAGTCACGATACACGATACAAGTTTCGAAACACGCAACTCACAACCGAAATTTATCCAACTTGCAATCAAAAACCAATTTCCCTTCTCTATTGAATATGACAGATTATAAAAGTTTGCTAGCAAGCCGTTGTTTTGGAAAGTTTAATGCATGAAGTTTTGAAGATAACGTGGTAAAATAATGATTGCGGATTTAGCTGGGTCATTAGGACGAATTTATAGAACTGAATTATTACTGACTAGCGCTCAACCGTTTTTTCTTCGCAATTTTCTTCGTTCGCCAGTTTCAATAAACCGACCTTATTTTTTTTGTCATTGAAAAGTAAATTATTTTTCCCTAAGTTAGTAGTAGTCCTGAGTTCAAAGCTAATATCAACGTAGAAACAATTGGCAATTCACAATTAAATCTAGTTTAATTTAGGATCTTGGTCAACAGATATTACGTACCACTTATTCCGCGCCTGTGGCGCATTCGTAAATAGTAAATACTTATTCATGTGAGGGTGAGACTGGTAGAATGAACGGAGTTGCATATAAAATACAGTAAAGATACCGATAAATACAGTAAAGATTACATAGAAATGCAACCATAATTCCATATATCTAGGTAGGTTAGGTTGAGTTTATGTGCATGAGGACGGCAAGTGCGATGAACCTTGAACAATGCATATTGGGTTCGTGCATTCGGCGAATATCACCAACTCAATGTCACATGCACGTATCCATCGCAGTAAACAATGTCCAAGGACACAGAACAACGGTACACGCAATCAATGCAATTTACGGCATCATAAAATACACGAAATGTCATCCGCCATATTGTTTGGAATGTCACTCCGTTCCAGTCATAGTGGTTCCAATTGACAAATGTCAACGAAATGGTTTTTTGTTAAACTAAAAAAAATGGTAACGGTATGTTTTTTTTCCTATCTGCACTCATTATTAGAAGCAATGAAGCTTACCTTAATACACAATACAATTATTTGTATAAGTAATTAGATTAATAAAATAAAATCTATATTATTCCCGCAGCCAGAAGTCGCACCTCTGTAAAAAATGGTACCTAAGTCACACGTTTTCTTCCAAGTAATTCTTAAAAGCCTAAACATTTTTTTTTAGTATCTGCTTTAGTCAATATATACTGTACCGAAAAGGATATTAAAATGATAGGCAGGCAGGTACGTACTATACCTTCTGAAGAAACGCAAACGCGGTAGTTACATCGTAAAAATGTTATAGACTTCCGAATTATGGCGAACTTTGTTTAGGGTGCTGATCGTTACTGTACAATTTTGGAATACTTGACAGATTTTAGATACCTATCACTAAATTTATGTACTTAGCTAATATATCCTTAACCTTGTGTTTTAAGCTTGCATTTTGGAACAAATCTTCGACAGACGGTTGATGGATAGTTTTAATTAATTATCATATAACAATTCGGTAGGTTCTGACTACTATGATGCTAAAAATTGCAAAATTAAAAAAATAGTCTTAATAAATTAGTGGATGGATTATGGATGTTTCAATCCGGATTTTCAGTGGACAGGCCTGAGTGGAAGATTTTGATATTTTCATTAAAAAATGCAGAAAAGCCAATGAACAACTCTAGTACTATGGCCTTCGAGTATGCACTTGGGATCGAAATGAAAATACGATATACCAAAGAGCCAAAGTTTTCTATTCAACAACAGACGTTCTTTTATATAAATCCCGTCGACTCTCGATAGCGAGATTTAAATAATAATGTCAACAGTGTCAGCACCACCTATCGACATAACATAGAACTAAAATATCACGCATTGTTCTAAATATATTTGGCTTATACAGCCCAAAAAAGTATTCTCAGCATCGACAATGTTTTTAATATAATAATAAAGGTTCGGTTAATGACACCTGAAACCGGAACCGTATAAATCCAAATACATTCGGCACGTGTGTGACATTTATTCGTCACCCATAACTACGTCCTAGTTCCGGATTGCCGTAATTTCAACGTTATTGGCAGTTTAACCTTGTGAACGATACGTATAATGTATTGTTTCAACGCGATGCCCGTGTAACTGCAAATCGAAACCCATTATACTTATATCTACAAATGTTAACTCTGTCGAACGCAATCATGACCGATTGATAGCTATATTACCGTGTTGTCAAGTTCAAGGTTGGATTTGAATATAGGCAGCGGGTTGGTGAATACAGATGTTATAATAGATAAAAAATATGTTCCTATCGGTTTTTCCACAGATAACTTTTTCATTTAACATTTTTTTATTTCGAAATAGTAACACTAACTTTTCGCAAACTACCCTACAATTTGGCATAAATACACACGTATTATTTATTAGTTATTGTGGGGTTTCGTACTCCTAACTAGCAGAGATCCAGATTACATTCGATTAGTAGCGCAAATATTTATATTAGAGTTTTACTGCATTGACTAATAACAAGGCACAACCTGAAGACAGTACCAAGCATATTATTAACTACCCTTCTTCATACAATTCTCTCATCCAAACTCAAACTGGTATCTGAATGTTGTATCGTTTGTATCCAGGCACCAAAAAGATGGAGTACAAGACGCGACAGTGGCACGAGAAGTGTTTCTGCTGTGTGGTGTGCAAGAACCCCATCGGCACCAAGAGCTTCATCCCGCGCGAACAGGAGATCTACTGCGCCGGCTGCTACGAGGACAAGTTCGCCACACGCTGCGTTAAGTGCAACAAGGTATGCTTCTCACACTTTATATATGTTACTGCCCTAATAAGGCTTGCTGGATGGGACTTATGCCTCGTATGAGCCACTTACTAAAGATGTCTTTAAGTAAGTAATAGTGTTCTTATGTCGTTTTTTGAATTGATTGACCAATCCTCCTTTACAAACTATATGAGTTACTTTGAGAACGAAAGCGGAATGTGACATACGAATCTTCTTTTCCTTATGTGGAACGTGCTATTGGAGTCCCAACATAAGTTTTGCGAGTTGTTGGCAAATATTACAACAATATTTAGTTATGAATTCTTAAAGATGTGTCGGAAAATACGAACACGAGGCGGGACTCGAACCCTCGACCACTGCAAACAGTGCAGTTGCTCTGCCAATTGGGTTACTCGCGATCAACCCTCATCCGTCGAATTTTTCCTTCTCTTCTACATACATACATATGCCCACGCCTGTATTCCCCGAAAGGGTAGGGGAAGGCAGATGTGTTGTAATCACAACACCCACTTTTCACCGAAGATGATTAAGTGCCAACGTGACAGATGGTGAGTCCATCGCCGTCTCAGACATTTTACATACGTCATTGAATTACTTCTCAGAAATATGCAGGTTTCCTCACGAAGTTTTCCTTCACCGTAAAGCACGTGGTGTGAAATCACTGTACATAAGTTTTTTAGAAAAACTCATTGGTACAGGCCCCTCTGGGATTCGAACTTGATTTCGATTTTTTTTGCTATTTTAGGGGCCGCCTATTTTTCCTAACCATTAAGAATTTAAAATGGAAACATGTTTGTCATCATAAAAATCTAATATTTACTTTCGGTTCCAGATCATCACGCAGGGTGGCGTAACATACAAGAACGAGCCGTGGCACCGTGAGTGTTTCACTTGCACCAACTGCAGCACGTCCCTCGCCGGACAGCGGTTCACGTCGCGCGACGAGAAGCCTTACTGCGCCGAGTGCTTCGGAGAACTATTCGCCAAGCGATGCACTTCATGCGTCAAGCCTATCACTGGTAAGGATTAGGTACAGGTGTGTTCTACTAACTCTAATAGACTAATACGTACTCTAACTCTCTTACTTATAACAAATTTGGTAGCAATCGAGATGTCTCAACACTTAATTTTTGAGTGAATGAGATTTTCAAAGCTAAGCGATTGGTTTTAAGCTATCAGCGGTATATAAGTAAGAGGGGTTCAGCTAAGAATGGATTTGGAAGTTTTAAAACGAAGCGTTAAGCGCTAACTGCATACCTGAGTCTTGACTCACTGGAGTATACCCATTGAGTAACTTGCATTGCTTTATGAATTCCTTCTTAGTTCTGAATTAGCAAGTAGAGTATCTTTGTTCAGTCCTTAATTCATATAAACATTCATCATTAATATTTTAACTAATTCAGAATGAGACCATTTTATTTATCTCATTCTCATCGATTAAATTGAAGACGATTGCTTTAGTGATCCCCTGCAAATGTGAGAATGCGAGTTCAATCATAGTTCTTTACGGCTAAGCCCATCGTGAAGCAACCTACACGCACACTTCAAGTTCAGCAATCTGTATGAAGTCTGTTAAGAAGCAATAGAATCCATTAATTTGCCTCGCTCCCTTGCTATACATTCCTCTAGTAGAAACACAACCCAAAGGATGGCGACAGACATCACCAGAGTGTTTCATTGACAGTCTTATCAACGATTAAGCGCAAACTTTTATAAGTATCTCGGTGTTTAAATTGTTTTGTGAATTTCCAGGCATCGGTGGCACCCGTTTCATCTCGTTCGAGGACCGCCACTGGCACAACGATTGCTTCATCTGCGCGCAGTGCAAGACCTCGCTAGTGGGCAAAGGCTTCATCACCGACGGACAGGACATCATCTGCCCAGAGTGCGCCAAACAGAAGCTCATGTAAATACATAACTCCCTGCACACACACACACACCACACGCTATCTGTTTGAAGTCAGAAGGCATTCATAACGTTACTTTTAAGACACTATACTGGACGGGACGTTTGCCCAAGGGGCGTACAAGAGGACGTGATGGAATCGCATAATTTACCTTAAGGAAAGTTTGCAGAATGAAAATATGAATTGTACTGCAGATTATTTGGCTAAATTTTGATTACGTCTCAGCCTTTATTTTATCAATCATACTGAAACTTTTCAGCAGCAGGTTCTCGATTCGTCTGTATTTTTTTTGTACTTCTGATTTCAAACGGCTAGCAGGCACATCGCTTACATCCCCTGTGACTCATACATTTTTGTGCTTGTGCAGCGACAAAACAGTTCTACCTGTAATCGCTAACGCCCGAGACTGGTGCGGTTTCAAAAAGCAGGACACCTCAAGCGATATCCTATTCGACCTTGCCGACAAATTTAACTACCGTAAGGTCAACCCTTAGTTTGTTGACGTTGAATATTTTTTTAAGAAAAAAAAATGGAAAAATCACAAAAAAAGTGAATGCACAAAACTATGTATTAAGTATTTAATCGCTTTTTCTACGGAATTATAAGTTATTTATATATTTTGACTGTTTTAGTTGGATTAAATTTGTTGCCACTATAACCGGAGACTTTTTATTTATCTAATTGCCATATAATATAGTTTTGCTTTGGCTGTTGTATTAGTCCTAGATTTATCAACTTACTAGTGCGATTCACACGATGCCTTATTAATAACACATCGAAGTCAATTTCAAAGGTATAAAACAATATATCTAATACTTAAATATTTATTCGCAATTTTAACCTCTCCTTTTAAATCCTATTGACAAGAATCAATGGGGAAATCTATGAGTAAAACGATATTAAATCATAATCTAGTCTGGTGCTGCCAGATGTAATATTTTAACTATTTGTTAGACATCCACACGGAATGTATTAAGTGCTTGTCATGTAACATAGAAGGTAAGGGAGTTATGTATTTATTATACGGGAGCATGCACTTATTGTCTATAGGGACACCGATGGTGTTGCCGTATCACATAAATATGAGATTTTTAGAAGTAGTGTTGCCATATACCATCGGTAGTTCGCTACCTAACCTTTACAATTAAGTGACATCTAGTTCTTACTAATAAAAAAAATATTATAAAAATATTTTTGTTCTCGAATAAGAGTGTTACAATAATGTAATTGATTGTTATCGATATTTTTACATTGTAATGAATATTTTAGCGAATAGAGACGTTTATGTAAGTGAATAACACCTGTGTGTGTAAGGTCGCCCAGCGATACAAACAAGGAACGATTGGGGAACACTTTAGAACGGTTATACTATAAGAGTTAAATTATTCAAATGTTGAATTAATAATTTATAATAAATGTGTACACCTTAAAACAGCTTAGTCGTGTGATCTGATCTTATTAATTATTGTATCTATCTATCCACTACCTAGATTACAAAATATGAAACTGAAATAAATGATTTTAAAAGTATGTAATATTGTTATTTATTGATCTTTATCCCGGTACCAGATGCTCCTAACGCCTTAGCTAGAAAATAGTTTTGAACAAGCCTAAAACAAGCCTTAGAATGAGTTTGAATTACCTCCTACCAGCATCACAGAACTTAAAAGAAAGGAAGTTGTCCCGGGTGAGGAAAATAGGTGAGACTTCGGTACCCGGGAACAGGTTAGGTAGTGTATAGAAATAGAAAGAGTGGTTAATATGTATTTATAAAGTGGGTTCGTTTATTAAACGTCTGTTTCCTTCACTAGTGGTGGTGAGTAGAGGTAGGTGGTAGGAAGGGGAACACTGGCCTGACGTAGGGTCAAGGGTCCGGCTAGGAGCAGCCTGGTCTTCCTCAGGAAGGTAGATAGCGCCGGGTCCAGGGTAGTGCCTGGACTGGAGGCGGACTGGTCCAGAGGTAGGGTCTGGGCCGGAGGTAGGTAGGTACTGGTCCAGGAGTAGGGTCTGGGCGGAGGCAGGTACTGCACCAGATGTAGGGTCCGGGCCAGTAGTTAGTGTGGAGTAATTATGTCACCAGGATCCTGGAATGGAACAGCAGGCATTAGCTCGCTCGACGCTACTGCGCACAACATTGCCGACAACTCCCGACGATCCCCGATGCTACGCTCGGATTAAGTCATTGTGCACGATTCTAGCTATTTTATATTTCATTCAATTTATAATTAGTTTAGGTATTTGATAAGATTAGCTTTTAAGTTAGTTTTATAGGTAATTAAGTTGATATTATGATAGTAGGGGTATAGTTATAGCTAATTAGGAGTAATATGAGTATTTTAATAGAAAATAGATAAAGTATTATTTATTTAGCTAATAGTAACGGCGCTTTTAGACGCAACGTTACAAAGTTGTTTTTTAATTAAAAAAATAAAGGCTAAGTAGGTACACTACCTTCTAAAAATACAGAACTGAGGGAAGTAGGTTAAAAAAGTTTTTGTACCCACCACGAGTACAAAGAAACGAGAAAGGTTGTCGTACATATCACTGGACTTAATTGTACTAGGCACGCAGGTAACTAGAACAGGCTATGTAAGGTAAGCTACATAATGTCACTCTGGTTAAAAGTACTAGGCGCGCAGAACATTGGAGGAGGTGATAGAAAAGTTAGGTTATCAATATTATGTCATTCGGCATAATGTATATGCATACATACATATGCTCACGCCTGTATTCCCCGAAGGGGCAGGCAGAGGTGTTGTAATCACAACACCCACTTTTCACCGAATTTGATTAAGTGCCAACGTGACAGATGGTGAGTCTATCGCCGTCTCGGGCACTATACATACGTCTTTGAATTACTTCTCAGAAATATGCAGGTTTCCTCACGATGTTTTCCTTCACCGAAAGGCACGTGGTGTGAAATCACTGTACATAAGTTTTTTTAGAAAAACTCATTGGTTCAGGCCCCGCTGGGATTCGAACTTGCGTCGCTTGCGTAGCAGGCGACTGTTCAAACCCCGAGGCCACCACAGCTCTATGCCGTGGCATAATGGCATAATGGTCATAAATAAATGGTCTGCGCGCCTAATACTTTTAAGCAGAGTGCCCTAAAATCTAACTTTGCTGTAGAAAGTACTAGTTTAGAAGAATTATAAAGGAGGTAGTTGTTGTTTGAACAATACCTACTGAAATGAACTAACATATAAGAAAGCACTACGGGTCAAAACTCGGGAATAATACAATTCAAAAAAGCGCTTCCAATTATTTCAAGGTAGTCTTTCATAGGAATACCTTATAATAATCGCGTGTGATTTATCCTGCTACTTTTGATTTCTCATAACCCATACCCCTATCACCGGTTTGCCACCGTTTTTTAATCTGTACTCGCTAGCGTCACTCGCAATATTTGTATGAGATACTTTAATTCTTCACGTCACCGCTGGGAGTCGCTGCACAATTTCTCATACTAATATTCGACGGAGACGCTAGCGAGTAGAGATTACGAAAACGGTGGCAAACCCGTGATAGAGGAAAATCAAACTACTTATTTTGTCAAACTTTATAATTTTATTTACAAATACGCTTTTATGTAACTACAATCAAATAATACACTAACATTATCACACAATGCATACTATCCGTAAGTACATTATAAATTAAGCGTACATTGTCTTAAAGCTAACCTGAGTTATTTGTTACCTCACAAAATATACACTAAAATATTATTGAATAGTACAAAACTTTATAACGCATTTTTGTGAGGAAGTTATAGACAAATTAATTATATTACTATACCAGCTGTGCCACGCGGTTTTACCCGCGCAGAGGTAATTTTATGGGAGACCCGCGAAACCCTATTTAAAAAAAACATTTAGTGCAAAGCAATTTTTTTGGAATTACAAACAGATACTCCAATTTTATTTATCTGTAGTCAAAGTCAACGTCAAAAGTATCTTTATTCGATTAGACTTTTACAAAGCAATCAAATCGTCAGAATGACATAATTATACAGGATTATACATGCTACCGCCAGGTTCGGAAGGTTGCTTTTACTGAGAAGAACTAGGCAAGAAACTCAGTAATTACTCTTTTCAAAAATATTATACAATTTAAAGAATACAAAATAAATAATTTAAAAAACGTAAGCTCATGGACAATGTTCCAATGCACAAATGTCGATAAAAATTAACATAACTAAAAATCTAGTACATCTACTTATAACTAAATGCGTAGCTTGAGATGACCAGCCCCCACAAGCAGTACCTGTTCACAAGTATGACGTGAATGCCAGCCATTGACCTCCTCAACCATCATAGAGGGAATATGTATAGATTAGATTCTGGACAAAAATATATCTAGCTCGTGTCTAAGACTATCTACAAGGCATGTAATTACATGGACAAAATACATTGATAAGCTGCAAAATATTAAGTATAAACTTTTCTAATTGCATACAATTTCCTAGCCAGGTGTAGATAATAATTGGTACAACTCACGAAATTTTAGAGCGAACAATGTAAGTGTAAGCAGTACCCCATGTATTGGTTTTGACACGTTCGAAAGTCGGCGTTTGACCTTGCATTTTGCGCTATTTTAAAGAATGGGGAAACGTATAGAAGCATTCGAGATGTGGGCCTACAGGCGCATGATGGCTATATCATGGACTCAAAAGGTGACCAACGAAGAAGTCCTGCGACTTATTGGACAAAAACGGGCGCTTTTGAAGACCGTCCAAAAGAGAAAAGTGGCATATTTAGGTCATGTGTTACGACATGACGGATATAACTTGCTACAAATTATTATGATGGGAAAAGTAGCTGGCAAAAGGAAGTGTGGTCGTAGGAAGAAGTGGTGGCTACGAAACATCAGAGAGTGGACCGGGATTGCGAGTGCGGCCGACCTGTTTCGCCGCGCTAACGACAGAGACAAATGTTCGGAGCTGATTGACAACCTTCAGTAATTGGAGAGGCACTTTAAGAAGAAAGAATGGGGCAATATAATATGTTAAAATTTATACTTGGGGCGTAGGCACTACAATATAAACAATATTCGCAATATAATGCAATATATATTAAAACGCACTAATTAGGAACTTACACAATACTACGTATATCACGCCAGTAATGTCTTATATTACGCGCTAGTATGCCCTAAGCGCCACCTTTTACATCGAGAGGTCCAGTTTTTATAGCAATATTCTGAAAATACTTGCAAAAGACAAGGGGTCAACTATGATGGTTTAAGCAGCGCGTATGAAGAACTTCATAGCATTGACGTTAATTTTACGGTACAAAATGAAACGTCAAATCTCAGAAATTCTTACTACGCTAAATGGTAGGCCCCAAGGTCTCTATGACCTAACAACACGAATCTATAAACAGTCATGACAAAATGCAAATTGAGATTAATTGTTTAGCTATTTTTGTAGATAATTATGTTACAAAATAGAACTAACATTTCTGTTTATGTTATCTGTGGATATGTACGTAGAACTCAATGTCATGTGAACTCAGTGTGTCAATGTCAATTTATCGATAAAGAATAGTGTTTGTGGAATCACTCTACTTTTAATAAATAATAATAATGACCTAATTTCGGTTACGGCGGCTAATCTCAACGAGGATCAACCATGTGCGCAGGAGATATTATAGTGCACAAGTGTGTGCGCAAACACAGGTGCACTCTTTATTCCCTCACTCTCATAGTCCGATGGGAGGCAATCCGACACGACCGGAGAGAGATCAGGCGGAGGACCAACGGTGCAACGTGCTCCCCGAGGGACGGGGGTGGAAACACCGCCAGCTTCCAATCTCCGGGCATTTCATTGTGAATTTCTTGACAGAAAACCCCAATATAAATTTTTGACCAGACCCGGGAATCGAACCCGGGACTTCGTGATCGGCAGGCGAAAATAAATTAAATTAATTTTTTTTTTTTTTTTTTTTTAATATTGTCTACCTTTATATCGTTACGAGGGATTTCCGAACGTGTCAAGAACCGTAACCGTTACGACTGTGCGTGCAATACCTTTATTCAATATATATATTTTGTATTCTATAATATTGTACTACTATAAACGTTCTACAAGTCGACAACAGTCCTCATTTGACATGAAATATTTACACATCAAACTTCTAATATTCGAAATTCATGAAGACTGTTCATACTTGTCCATACCTTTCGGTATAAAAGGTTCCATTCAAGGCCTATATTACGCCACACATGAAACGCACCGCTCTATATTGCAAAGCACTACAAAATAAAATTCTGCTTGTATCCACCTCCTCAAGTCTTCCTATCAGTCAGTTCCGAAGTACTTTTGCCCGAAGTGGTTGGGTGCGACAGGATGTAGCTCTGAGGTCAAGATCTTCATTCTGGGCACATAGTCGACGACCGCCTGCACAGCGGCCGGGGTGCAGAAAAGGTTCGACAGAATTATGCTCTCTTCTTTCACACCGTGTTGCGTTAATACATTGACTGCCTGCAAAAGGTAACATTCTGTCATTTGACTGCGACAATTAAACCTTAAATAAAACAAAAAATACTCCGTTTTTATATACCACTATTAACGCGTTCAACTGTTAGAGAATTTACGAAGAAGTTGAAATATTAGCAGTGAATGTGTTAATACGTTAATATACTACTATATAATATGCTCACGCCATCCCAGAAGGGTCAGAAGAAGTGTTCAGCAAGGGTAAGCAGAGTGTTGTTGGTTGCAACAACACCTCTGCTGACCCTTTCGGGAACCCTTCTGGGAAACAACAACAATACCCATATTGCAGACAGACTCCGTCGCCGTCTCAGCCACTATACAAACGTGTTTGAATAACTTCTCAGACACATGCAAGTTTCCTCACGATGTTTTCCTTCACCGTAAAGCACGTGTGAAATCACTGCACATAAGATTTTAGAAAAACTCATTGGTACAGGCCCCGCTGGGATTCGAACTTGTGTAGCAGGCGAGTGCTCAAATTCCGAGGCCCCCACGGCTCCTACTACTAAGTTTTACGAATATGTAATAAAAATATAAAATGAAGGTTTTGCACCTTTGTCGTAATCTGTACTCGCCAGCGTCACCTACAATAGTTTCATGAGGTATTTTGGCTATTAATTTCAATTTATTGCTTTAAACAACTCTTAATAGGTCCTTAACAATAAGGCTATCAATTAGCAATATGTACCCTGTTGGGCACAGCAATTTTTGAGAGAGGGCTTAATGTAAGTATATTACATTTACACTATTATATTGTATGGTTACTTCAGTGGTAGAAGGGACTGTTCGATATGTCATTCAAATATTCGGCGGAGAAACGAGTAAAGAACTGAAACGATTATCGACTCTAACTCGATAAAAGTAGCACCATCTAGTGACGGGACTACAAAACAATTTACATAGGAATTATAGATGAAAAAGTAACGTTAGTTTTAGCAATAAGCACAATTGATGTACATATTTATAAATTAATTATTTTTTGTTTTTCATACTAGGTAAGCAGTGATGTCTTTTTTGTGAAAGCGGTTTTTACCTCAAGTTATTATTTAATATATGATATTATGATAGTTTGGACATGTCGAAAGGATGAGTGAAAGACGATTAACGAAACAAATTTATAGAGCGATGTGACCGGAAGTGTCGGTAGAGGGCGTCCAAGGAAGAACTACTATGACCAAATTAATAGTATTTTTCAGAAAGGTCAAATTCGGAGCACTCGCAACCGTCCATGAAAAGATGCATGAATGTGGATGAAGCGAAAGAAGTATGTAAGGATCTTGGCATGTGGCGATCAGTGGTCTCTGCCTAACCCTATGGGATACAAGCGTGAGCATATGTATGTATTTATTATTCCGTACTTAATTCCTGAACTTTCACGTCACATTAATTGGGTTTTGGTGGCTTGAATAACAATCATGTGTTATGCTTTATGCAAATTCCATAAAATGATGTAAACAGACCTGTTTGACGGTATTCCCCGTGGACATGATGGGGTACATGAGTAGCACCTGCCTGCGGGCGATATCTTCTGGGAACTTGGCGTACACCACATGCGCCTCGTGTGTGTCCGTGTCGCTCTCCACAAGGATCTTACCGATGCGGATCGACCGGCAGCAATCGCGGAGACCCTGGATTGGGAATTATATGTTATACTAGCTGTGCCCGACAAACATTGTCATATTTTATTTGGGATGAACAATCACTGAGGGTTATGAAAAACGGACAGTAGCCGATTCTCAGAACTAGGATATGAATATAAATCCTATTTTTAATAAATAAAAGCAGCTTTAGTTACTCTTTATAAAATTTGCTATCTGCTAGTGAAAGTCCCCTTAAAATCAGTCCAGCCATTTCATCAATTAGCCATAACAAACAGACAGAAAACATTTAAAAAATAGACTATTCAATTTAATTTATCTATATAGATGTATAGATTTTACCCACCATATCAACTAACCTGTTCCATTGCCTCCCCGGATCTCACAATAGACACCCCACAGTTGCCAGCCCCATATTTCAATCCTTTATACAGAGCCCCTGTCGGCGTGATTACCTCACAGTCCGTGAAAGGCAGCTTGTTAAGACTTTCCTCAATCACTAGACGGATCAACCGATCGGCGTAGAATTTGAAGTCACTGCGAGTTGTGTTTCTGAAATATTCAGATTGGGTATTTTACTTCTATTTTCAATAAACAAAGAAATTTGTTTGTTACTGAAGTTCAAGTGTTGCTTTAATATTTACAGTGGTGAGTTTTGAATAACTGTAGAAGACGTAAAAACTGCGTAAATCTACATTACTATTATAAAGAGGAAAGATGTGTATTTTTGCGTGTGTGTTTGTAATGAATAGACTCGAAAGTACTGTGCCATCAGCGCATAACATAGGATTAATTTATCCCCGTACTCCCAATGAAACCACATGATGTCCTCAAGTGTATTATATGTGAAAATGTAGACAAATTTGTTGTCTGTGAGAATTTTTACTTTTACATACATACATACATACATACATATGCTCACGCCTGTATTCCCCGAAGGGGTAGGCAGAGGTGTTGTAATAACAACACCCACTTTTCACCAGATTTGATTAAGTGCCAACGTGACAGATGGTGAGTCTATCGCCGTCTCAGGCACTATACATACGTCATTGAATTACTTCTCAGAAATATGCAGGTTTCCTCACGATGTTTTCCTTCACCGTAAAGCATGTGGTGTGAAATCACTGTACATAAGTTTTTTTTTTTTTAGAATAACTCATTGGTTCAGGCCCCGCTTTTTACTTTTATTTATAAATATGCAATTAATGAAATGTGTGAATTATTTTAATAAGTCTAGTTTTCAAAAGTGTTTAGTTTATCTTGAATAAAGGAGGTGTTTTTCTCGAAAAGTAAAACTTTTATTTCATCACTACTATCAGCATAACAAACATGTGAGACCTACAATTTTTAAGTTTTAAAGCAATCATCAAAGAGAAACTTTATGGAAAAGCATATTATAGTGTAACTTAGTATATTGATGATAGCCAAGCATGGCTATGAGTTGGTGACTCTTATATTAAATTTTACTAAAACAACCCTATGTGTAAAGATGTAAAAAATTCCGGGGAGTTTGTTTCGCTGTTTCTTCTCCTGACAGGCTTACATTTGGAAACCTGAGTTAGCATAAGAGTAATGAAGTTTAATACAATTTCCAAGTGTCCCTTATGTTGATTGAAAAGAGCATTCATCCACACACTGCATCTACAATAATCTTATATGGACAGACACTGAGTTTCAATTCAAGTATCCTCCCAAGTGCTTCATTGGAACATATGAAAACACGTCACTTCTTATTTTCATTTGGGAATGTATATTACATACATACATATGCTCACGCCTGTATCCCATGGGGGTAGGCAGAGATGCCTATGAAGAGATGCATGAATGTGGATGAAGCGAAAGAAGTATGTAAGGATCATTCCTTACATACTTCTTTCGCTTCATCCACATTCATGCATCTCTTCATACACTTTCTTCGGTTACAAGTGCTCCCAATTTGACCTTTCTGAAAAATACTATTAATTTGGTCATAGTAGAATGAATATTGATAAAGTTAATAAAGAAAATAATACAACGATACGAAAATATTTAACAAGTTAATAGCAATCTGTACTGTAATCAAGAATGTTGATGTTACTGTTAGGTGGCAGCTTTCTGCTACCTGGATCTATGATATTAAAAGTATAGATACGCTATGACCTCACAAAACGAACATTCCATACATTGCATAGGTACCATATTTGTCTATATAGTTTTTATAAAACTTATTTGACAGTTTTATAAAAACTTGAGAGCAACTGATAGAGGTGATAGATTCTATGCTTCAATTTCCGTATGCTAGCACTTCTTTTAAATAAAGTTTAATATCATTGACCTGAGTTGGAAATGTTTTTTCTAGTTAATTCCGCGATGGCATCGTGAAAGTTTGCTACAGATACTGAGTGAGCCGTGGCCAGCATTATGAGTTAGTTAATTTATTCTACTTCTATTTGATTGAGCTGCGATAGACCAAAAACAAAAAAAAATATAATGACTAGTCTTAGAATTGTAACCTAACTTACTTGTCGCGAAGAATAGTTTGGAGTTCCTTGATGTTATCATTCGATGGAAGGAGGGTGAGACTATCACCAAACTGCTCCTTGACGTCCTCCACAGACCATTGTCGGATATCGTTGTCGATTAATTCCATTGTTTTTACCAAAACGTGTACGATACAATTTCGTGAAAGTTAAAAATAAAACAAAATGTCAATGTCAAATTGTTAAATCAAACAGCTGGCTAGTCGTTCGGAAGTTTCAGAAAATGTAACCTTATTTTGACGGCTAAACCATAGATGAAGAATAAATTTCGCTGACTGACTAACAAGGGTTTTTGAAACTTGTTTTGAGGCTTTTGTTCAACTGTGTAAGTACTACTCACCCCTATGATTAATTTCTGTCACCATTGAGTGGAGTATTTTTATCTTACCATGCCTTTGAAATAAATTACTAAATATAACTTTTGTGCAGGTTTCCGGACGATTTTGTTTTATAAATTTTTTCATGATAGGGTTCTCTAGACGCGGTTTTATGAAATGATCTCGTGCATAATCTAATATGACGTATAATAATTAAGAAAGTTATTTTTATGGTATGATTTTGAGGTTTTGAAATACCACGGTGTAGTGCTCAGTGATGATATTAATAAAACAAACATAATGATTACGCATTAACGCTTTATTTGCCCAGAAAATACAAATTAATGATTGCAAGAATAATTCCACTTCAACGTTGTAGTTAACAATGGTGTTGCCATTTCACCGTCATAAACCTGTGTAATTTACCACAAAACATCGCTCACAAAAATATATTCTTAAAAATATTTCCTTGAATATGGAACTGTGACCGCTATTAATTCTTGAACAACAACAGGTACATGTAAATGCAAAAAAAAAACAAAACATTTGATAATATATATTAAATGCAGGTGCTAAGGTTCAATTTTCAGTTTGTACCAAAGGCAGATGGCGCCCATTAAATGGGATGGCAATAAAACAATACATACATATTATGTACAGTAAAATATCTAAACAAAGACCGTTAAACACATGACTTAAAAAAGTTTTAAACCCTTCCGGTTTTGAAACTGACAAAATATAAACGTGTAGAGTAAAACTGCGCACTCACACTTAGGTAATTTAGTGTTTTATCAATTTGTTCGCTGGCCAAGGCGGAGGCGCGCAGTTTTACTACAATAAACAGCAATAACAAAACACTCAATACACCGTACGATCTTATAAAACACATGAAAAATATTCTACTCGACCAAATTTCATATAAGCAGCGCGCTGCAACAAGAGCAATACACTCACACATAGGCTCTCATCGACGGGTTCACCTACGCTCCGACGGAGGACAAACTACGGCGCGTGAGTACGCGGGAAACGTTACAACGTATGTGTGAGAGAAATTGCAAATCTGTTTATATAAAGTTTGGTCGCAGATGGAACATCAATGGGTATACAATACATTTTTCAAGATAAATAATTGTAACATAGGATCTTTGAAGTAAAAATAGGCAAAAATTAAATTATGTGATATAAAATCAATTGAATGCACTAAGGCGCGATCGTATTGTACCTACCTAATGCATTGAACGGGTGCCCGGCCTCCCATAACCCAGATACCCGTGATACCCAACCCACCTCTACGCCACTGTCGCCCCGTATGCACACAAGCTAATCGGAACCCAAACTGTTTGTACTAAAGTTCAATATTACTTCACGCTAACTTTTGTTCTCAATCACAATGGAAAATACACCTCAATAACTATCGTATAAGGCTCGAAATCAAGTGCTACGTACAAAGTTTCGCTTACGGGGCGTTAGCTCGATGATTAATTAACAGTAAATCTACAATATTAGTCTAAAATCGTATTCCTTTCATTTTACAAAGCAATTATACAGTAGAAATACTAACAGTAGCCCAAAGAAGTGTCTGTTGAGCCACTGTGCGTTGTTCTACTGTGAGATTGTGTGGACAATCAAAAACAGCCTATGTACTCCGAATTACTTATAGTATTTGTGACTCCTATGTAAATTGACCAGCACTATTCTATGCTACTGCACCGAGGTACACTTTCAGCGGCCAGGTATCGCTAATACTAATACGAAAGAGGACTTAATTAGTCTTTGCTTCAAAGGATTTTCGCACTTATCGACATATACTGTAAGTCGAGGATTGAAATATAACTTAGAGTTTATTTAATTCATCAGATTTATATAAGGTTAATTTGCTTGTAGCATTATGAACAAAATTACTTCTTCGACTGACTTCAACCTAGAACATATAAAATCTCTATTTAATTTCTGCTCAAGAAAATAATACGCAGCAACGAATTCAAAAGCTCAAACATTTTTGAATCGCAAATTTAAATTTAAAAAAAATTGTAAAATTTTTTGTAAATCGTATTCTAGTTTGCTGCATTTGCCAAAATGGGCTTTACCATGAGCTCATATTGCCATGACAGTCAGACTTGCATTATAAGACAGATGTATACAGTGTATAACACACAGTTTGAACTGTTATGGTAATAATAGCTCATTGTTTGGCATTTATGTTATGTCGATAAGCGGACGTCCTTCGTCGGTAGCCCAAGCTCGTGTACATTAAACTATTCAATAAATCACAAATAGCAATTTGTCAATACAATTTACTCGGGTAAGTATTGGACACGGCTTAGTATAATTTGTATTCGTCCAATGTCAAAAGCCTTAGATGTAGGCACATACATCAACCCAGGTAATAGTAGCATTCGAATTTGAACTTTACCTTGCAAAACGCAGGATACATTTTATAATATTTCTTTTTGAAGCGTATTCACACATGACTTTCGTGACGTGAGGTATCAATGAGTACGTTCAACGCCTATCGAATATTACAGAACGCACAACGATATATATATGTTTTTATTCGCCTCGCGCCACACATATAGACAGAGATAGATGCATCAAGTGGCTACTTCAAAGGTACTCGTGAACCTTTCTAATACTGTCGTCAGAAAATCAATTTAAATTTACGGCTAATAGAGTCCAAATTCCAATGCTACAAGTAAAAGCCGGGGCAACGTGTTGTGCGTAAACATTAAGTCTAATTAAGTATAACGCGACCGCGTTACGCAACCGAGTCGCTTTCGCTGCGCTAACGGTAACGTTAACGCAATTGTTTACGTCGAGCTAAGCGTTATAATTTGAACTTTCACTTACATACAGTTCTTGTCTTGGGTACTGATTTTGACAGGTTTACACATTTCTAGGTATGATTTTGATTTTGTAATCCCTTTACAACTTTATTGTGTCGATTTAAAGTAGATTTTTTAATGTCACGCGTTTTTATTTGTAAAGACATCCATGAGAGTCCTTTACCGCCTTAAGATCGAATATCATTTGTACTTTACAGGATAATAAGGTCTATTTTCGTTTGCACCATCAATATAACATGCCAGGGCCCGTAGACAAAGTGAGCGAACCTATTGCCACTAATCGGGCTGCTACTAGGAAATTATAGAAGGAAAACTTGCCGACTCGATCGATCCCAGGACCTCCTGTATCAGAGTAGTGTCTGCGACCACTACACCAACAAGGCAGTTGTAAATGTAAGTTATAACCTGTCAAAAGCATTCTCCACACAAAGTACTGTGCACAGCACAAGTTTTATCGACTGTAATTTGACAATATTAACAGTAATATTGCTTTTTCCGCTAGCGGGAGTACTAACACTTGTTTGACAAGCATAACAAAGTATTCCTAAGGTTCCACAATCAACCACAAAATTGTAAGTCATTACAATCATACAATTTTCAACCTTACACATCACGCTTTAGGATCGAAAATTGTATGCATACGGTCGATTGTTCGATACAGTATCAAGCGCAAACATATTATATTATCATTACATTACTGAAAGGTTTACAAACTACCCCATTTACAAATAAATTATTATTACAAAAAAAATCACTAGTTTTCTTCATTCATTAAGTAATAAATACAATAACAACAAAATTCCTGCTTTTATTTGTCTACTCTAGATAATATCTATTTAGGAAGGTGGTCGGAGATATCTGAATTTTATATCAAAGGCCATAAAGTCTAAAATTTTATGCTTGTTCCGTTTTCTGCAGAACCAATTTCCTAGTCTACTAAGATACAATTGAATGTATATTTTGAACTTTACTCACCTACTAATAAGGTTAGGATTTCTATGATTAAATTGTACTTGAGGTGTTAAGGGCCGGATGTATTAAACTAATTGAGGATGAATCGATCAGATTAATTATATTTTAGTTCGAAAAACACAATGAAGATATGCAAGAAAATGGACGTAAAATCAAGTACATACTAAAGTATGGATTGTAGCATAGACAAAGGATACCTACCTCGAGGCACATTTTGATCAAACGATCAATATTAACTACCTACTTATTAAAATTATTATTTAAACTTTTTGCATAAGTAATTTGAACTTTAAGGCCTTACTTGAAGATGCAGTATGATTATTTAATTTAACGTAACACTAACATTGTAGGTACTATGTTACATCTTCCTAAATGTCATAGTCTACAGTAGCCATACAAAAACATAGTTAGGTCTGATACCCATCAAGGCTGAACTGGGCTGTGAAATAAACTATTCAACAATTTCATATAAGGATCAAAAAATTTATTTAAAAATCTTTGCTGTTAGATAATTGAGTAATACCACAGTATACATATGAACTTACTAGGTATAAGCAGTACGGAATGTAGGACCAAACCGTTCGACACACTCACACAGACGCGCACTCACGTAGATTACAAGCGGACACCGGCGCGGCGTAATGTGATCCCACCCGTTAAAGATGTCCCTAACTAATACCACTCAGATCCAGCTCCCTAGCTCATCCCTCAGCAACGCCCTAAGCCGAGGTCCGAGTCCGGGCTCGGGGCCCTTAGCTGTGTTGCTTACTTTGTAAGTTTAATGTCGGCTGAAGGCCCTTGGGTCTCGGCCTTTTGACCGGTTGAGCAGTGGAGGTAACTTCCCCTCTTCCAACTACGAGAGACCACATAAAAAAAACGAGTGATGTCAATAAGGGGTGTCACGCGTGGTCGCGCACACGTCATTTACGAAATAAGTAGTAAATTTAAAACACTTTAAAAGTGACAACCCATCTCGATATAGCAAGCGTACTTATTTAAAAAAATTGTTCTAGATTCCACACTGCTTATAAATATGAAGCTTATATACTGTGCCAATGAGTCAATAGATAATGACTTCTCACGAGCTACATTTAAGTTGCAATTTGGATGGTCACGTCGCAATATTTTGATGCTCAACCCAGTTTAACTTTGGTGATCAGCCTCCAGCAGGGTCAGGGCGTGTCGGAAGCGTATTATGATAAGAAGCACGTCGTAACGTCTAGCATGGAATGTAACTAGCGCCCCGAACTCGGCAAGATTCGATCCCACTCGATTTTTATATAGATTCGATTCGATAATCGATTTTTACAATGTCAACATCGATGATCCTGGAAATGTATCTTTAGATGTAGTTTAATTATTATATTAAGGCGCATTCACACTAAGTCCTAAATAAAATCGGTTTTTTTTTTGCGCCAATACTTTGAAAGCGCCGATTCTACAGCGCTAATCCATTGTAAGCACATGGGAAAACCTAGCATAACACATATTGTACGTTATACTAACTAACTTACTCCAATATTAACAAGGTTGTATGGGAAAACAGCTGATAGTGGAAACATTTCCCATGCATTACCTACTATTCCGATAGCAATAAGTTTGAGCATACAATATAGCAAGTAATGGATCAACTTCCAAGTTTCTAATATCAACTCTATTCAAACAGCTATAAAGCACAATCTGGAAAACAGCCGCATTATTCTATCAGGTCACTTCGCGTCGAGCGTCGGTTTTGATCATAGGAAATTGATACATAATACATAGACAATAAAGTTCAACTTCGTATCTTTGAAACCGACACTCGACGTCAAGTGCAAAGCTGAGAAACCTTTACAGAATAACGCAGCACATTGGAATAAATCCTCTCATCTTCTAAAATGAGCCGTATAATAACAACATTAGGGTCGAATCGAATCTGACCGAGACAATAACATTAACCTGTACACTAACCTATATCACACGACTAGTGGGCGACAACGCCATTCCTTTGCCGGGGGAACCCATTGAACGACGAGACGGGTTTCTTCTCGATCACTTCTGGTTCGATTTTGGCCTTCTTACCTGGCTTGGGTGATAGGTAAGCTTTGTAGAAGAATTGAGCGAATAGTACGAAGTAAGAGAAGTACATAGCCATGGATAGTTTGATGTTCATTTCGCTGACGTTGCACGTGTGTGAGGGCGCGGTGGACATGTAGTTGTGCGCCCATATGTTGATCGCGCAGCCGACGATCATCTGCGTCAGTTGGAGCACCGTGATGGTCATGGCCAGCATCTTCGGGGGGTATCGGCCCATGCTCACCATCGCGAAGTACGAGTACATTACACTGGAACATATAATATAACGGGTTACCATTTGGAACACGTACAAATAACAAGTATCTCCAACTTGGGGCAGTTTTGATTGTCATATCGATTTGATCGATAACTCCCTAACATATCATGGGAGGAAACACGTGATGTAAGTATAGCAAGAGAACAGTGTATTCGTGAGGGCATTAAAACCACGATAATGTTTGTTATCGTTAAGATAACACCATGTAGCGGGGATTAAGAAAATGTATTGGCGAACTATCTAAGTTCTTTCACTTCATGCCTAGAATAACATATTCTTGAAAATGAAGGAGTTAGCGAGTCAGGGCCAGCCTTACCACGAGCTTTTATTGCCATGATAATTTGTCTCAGATTATGAGACATGTGTATATGACGTGTATACATCTGTGACTGTCACACAGCTGAACTATCAAGCAATAAGATTATGGTTGGTGGGCTTCAGATGACTTCAGGTGATCCATTCAATATCTAAAACTGAAGAGTTTGTTTGCTTGAACGCGCTAATCTCAGAAACTACTATGACAAATTTGATAAATGGTCGACGAAGGCTATAATATAGGATCAATCGCGGGTTAAAGTTAGTGTTAGCCCAAAGTAACAATGTCACGCGGAGGAGGTCGCGGACACAAGCTAGTTTATTTATAAAAGTAATATTTCTACGAATTAAAAAGTTTTTCCCTTTTTGATAGGCGACGAAAAACGACCATTCTTTTGTATGCAATGAATTTATATAAAATGTTTGTGCACTAACTACGCCGTCAATTAAAAAGCCCGACAGTTATATATTATAACATTGTAGGTCGCTTGATGGTGAGCTAAGCGTAACGTTACACATGCCTGCCCATAAATTAAAAGAACGTATTCACTAAGAAAGTGAAACAAAGAAAAATCACATATAAGTGAAGTAAATCGCAATTAAATAACTTTTCATATTCACATATTCATACGGAATTTTAATAAAATGTTAATTGAACGATAGAAAGTTCTTTCATAATTAAATTTTACATTTCACTCCTTAGAAGGTTTCCTAATTTCTTTATAATTATAATCACATCCAAACTCGCGACATCTCAGCTAAGGTCGTAAAAATCTCCAAATCCATCTCATGTAGTAGGAGGCTATAGGGACTTGCACCATGATCCCTAACGGCACCTTGAAAGTCTAAAGGGGCTTTGGGGACCGACCATGCTCTCGATTCTGATTACCCCCTCAATAATAATAATCAAATCTGTGGTCCCTAGCAAAGGGAAGATCTTTCAGCCAAGCGGGTGTCATGCCTGGGGAATCGCGGCTCCAACTGTTCTAGTTGGAAACTTGTGTATATACTGCAACGCGCTTGAAAACCCTTAGTGCGCGATTTAGGTTCTCGTGTATTCGTACTCAAACTTCGCATTTGTAAGCGAGTAGCGCCATCTATGTAGCGAGTGGAGAAACGCTGCTACAAATCCAAGGTGGCGTTGGGATTCGATGTTCTGGGGCTCAACACTTTTTGACTTTAGCGTTTAACTGAATGAAACGTCAAAGCTAAGAAGTTCTTAATACGCGCTGCTCAAACCGATAATGGTAGGCTCCCTGGTCCCAATAGTCTCTGAACTCATTTTCGTACAAATCTTTCTTCCTTTTAATAATGACCTAGATATTTCTAGAGTAGATGTCATTACAGTTAAGTGTAAAGTGCAACAAGATCATAAGCAATTTAACAGACTAATAACAATTGAGCCTCGTTTACTGGAGGGAAGAGAATAATTGTCAAATGAGATGTATTCCGTAAATCGTAGAGTTCTTGCCAACATTCTTGTAGGACTTTGATTACGGTCAAATAATTTTGGACCTAGCTCTACTCCGATAATAGTACACGGGTACTTAATGTCCGGGTGTGCAAAATGCCTTGCGTAAGTATAATGCTTAAAGAAAGCTACGTCCGTCCTTTGGATCTAAGTTTTAGATAGATAGATTTAAGTCCATGGATGGCTTTATTTCTCGGTACCCATTTTTTTTTAAAAATACAAGCCAGTTTGGTCAAGCCATTTCAGAGATTATCCGGAACAAATAGTCAGATACCCTCGTATTTAGTGAAAAACTGTTAATTTGGAAAAACAAACAGACCTTTCAAATTTATTCATCTGTATAGATATCGTTCACAAAAATGAAAATGTCGGTGAACTTGTATGTATTCTATCTACTTCGAGAACAGGTTTATATTCACGTGTCATCGTTAGAAGTCAATGACGATAAATGCGAACTAATACGTCCCAATCTTGAACCATGTTCCGAGTAAATTGTTATATAACAAGGTGACGTCATTTGGTTACTGGGGCCTTGCACTTTTCGAAGTTAAATGGCACAGCGGAACATTTAGTCTCCGGCCATAACTTTCTTCATTACTTCTGAAAACGTTAAAGCCACTAAGCTGTTTCGATTGAATTCTATTTATAAATTGCCAACTAGAACTCTTTCGTTTCAAACTTTATGTAAGTAAGGAATAATCAGCATCAGTGCTGTGAGTCCATCAAAAAGTAGACCCATACTAGGAAAACTTTTCATTGAGAGTGATCTATTTTGGTGTGTTGTGTTACTTGTATTCTTGCAGTGAACAGTTTCAAGCGCTCCCTTGAAATTATCTGGGCCTGTAGACTAAGTATCATTATCCTTACGCTTCGCTAGTAGAAACGATACAAAATGTATGGAGATGACATAAATCAGTCGCCCTAATGCGCAAGTGGCGAGAGAATGTTACTTTGTCTAAGGCTACTGATCTGATCGTCTGTTATATTAGTTGATACAGCGATATCACTATTAGATCGCCCAGTGCGTAAAATAGTGGTTTTTCGACTAATAAAATGCTGAAAAATGGGAAAACAATACCAGGAAGGAATTTTGCGGATGACTGGGTAATAAAAAAACTATAGACTTATTTAAACATCTAACATAGTCAAGTGGTTGATGTTGCAAGTATTCATAATGTTCCAAAAATCATCGGGTCGTATGCTTATTCGGTAAATAGAAAAATCAACGTGATAGAAACATGCTCACCTATGCACGCAGTAGTTCATAACGACGAACCAGCGCGCGGAGGAGGTGTACTCAGTGAAGGAGTACCAGGTGTAGAGCAGGACGGTGATGTGATGGTACCAGTGGAGGAAGATGAGCGGCTTCTTGCGCAGCACTATGAACACCGTGTCGCCCAGCTCGGGCAGCTTGGACAAGACGAACATCACTGTCCAGAAGCCTGACACCTTATCTTGTTCGATGAAGCTGCAATTGTAACAACACACCTTGTAAGTCTTAAGACACGTCACAATATAAGTTTAACAGTGCTGGTGAAGATTTATAATTACAGGGTGTTGATTGAACATCTTTGGTAGTTGTTGCAGGTCAATCAAAAGCTAATGAAAATATGATTTCGCATTGAGGATGGCAGTCACTTCATGTAATAACCAAGTGCCCAGACATGAGTTGGTATAAAAACAGGGTGACGATGATATAATATTACATATTCATATTATAGTGATAAATCATGCACGTACGTGAAGTGATACAATAATTAGTTGAAGCTGTAAACTGAACATATCGATTGGAATCAATTAACACATTAACATAAAACAATTTCATCCGGACATACATTACTACAAGGAAGCTACTTATACAATAACATTTTAAAATATAGGAAGCTTATCTGACATAAATATTTTTGGTACCCAAATTGTATCCTTCAACATTGAATTAAATCGCATACTAGTGTAATTTCCTTCCTACATGCAAATAATCTTACTTACCAAGAGCATATTAAAATGTCAAATATTATGGTAATTATTAAAAGGTAATTCCCGTAATATGCAAACCGTATAAAATCATGCGAAAGACACACAGTTATGAGCATCTAGATCTTAAAATAATTGCTTTGTTAATAATGGGCTGTTTGAGATCCGACCATATCAATGGAACCAGTAAATTTCGCCACAATACCCTTTAAGAGAAGCTACATAATATGCCCAAATATATTGTCATGCCACGGCCATTGGTGTCACTAGTTAATTACAAAACTGATTATATTGGTCGGAAGCATCCCTTACCGTCCGCCGACTTACATAATAAGGATCTTAATCATCAAGCTCAATGCTAGCCAGTCTCGTAAAATGTACGTAAGCATTGTTTAAAATATGGTCTTCGGTGTCATATTCAAGGCAGATTAATGAATCATCAACATCACTAAGAGATTGATGTCTAAGCACAATCCCACGTTTACCTCAACGATCTATCAAATACCTTAAACAGGCGCCTTTAAATAAATCTATTCGTCTATACTGGCGTTTTACGTTGCATGATCTCCATACAAAAATCTTTCAGCCATAGTTCTCTTCTACTGCGTCCGAATGTCTACCCTTTTCTAAACAATTAATCTTTTCCATCCACCTATATTTTCATCATCCCTATAATTAAGTACTATGTTTAATGCTCTTCAAACTACAATTCCATGTCAATTTCAAATAATGTTAACGACCACAATGACCACAATAAAACAAAGATAATATCCGACTAGATATCCGGATCGACAGCTGACCTACGATTACGAACAACTTGGTATGTGTGTCATTCTATATAAACAACATTTACCGGTAAAATTACATCAGGTGTCTGTGGTCCGATGGTCGTGACCGTTTGGAGTAGAGAGTGGTCGCTTATGTAATTTGGAAATTATGCGTCGTCGATCGCCATGGTGATACAACCTACTTGTCGATGGGTTTCATTAACCCACTAAACTCCTTCATGTTTCTTATGTAGCCTTATCGTTAACACGCTCTTCGCAAACTACCGGATTACTATTGAGTCTTATTAACTTGAGTAGCTTCCGCAGTAATAAGATTTCACATACAAACTTTCAATCCCCCTTTCACCTTAGGAATTAATAAAAACCCTTTATTGTCAGGAGGTCAATGGCTGGCAACCGCGTCATACTTGTGAACAGGTGCTGTTGTGGGGGCTGGTCATCTCAAGCTACGCATTTAGATATAAGTAGGACTACAAGATTTTTCTTCATTAAATTTTTTATCGACATTTGTGCATTGGAAATGTGTCCATGGGCTTATATTTATTAAGTAATTAATTTTGTATTTTTAAAATAGTATATATTTTTTAAAGAGTTTTTACTCAGTTTCTTGCCAGGTTCTTCTCAGTAAAAGCAACCTTCCGAACCTGGTGATAACATGTATAATTATGTCATTCTGACGAATTAAAAGTACTTTGTAAAAAGTCTAATCGAATAAAGATATTTTTGACTTTGACTTTGTATACCAACATCTCGCCACTACACAACATCTAAATTTCGTTTTTCTAGGACCAGCGGTTTGGGCTGGGCGTAGATTTCAATCAATATGAGGTTTTGAATTTCAAATGTATAATGTGATACTAGATATAGATACTTTAAACTTGATTTCACGTGAAATGTTCGACGGCGGCACATTCGCACGATGAGATGAATGCATCTTAAGTATATAGGTACTTCCTATTTCGACAATGGATGACATTTCACATTTAATTGATGATCTATTCAATAGTAAAATACAACATTCGGTTAGTTTTTGTGAAAGTATTTTCATCGACGGCAGATTGACGTGGTAAGACTACATTCTAAACCGGAACACGCAATGTCGATTGTGCAAGACAATGTCTGCGTAATTAAAAAGGTTCTTAAAAAGGTTTTACTTTAAAATAATTCTTACCGTTTAATAAGCAGGGCTCTATCTTTTTATTGCCATCATACAGTGACAAGGATTATGAGAAGTATATGACGTGTTTAAGTCTGTCACTGTAACACAAACGAGCTGTCATGGTAATAAGTGCTTATGGTACGACCCCACTACCAATTACAAATTTCCTGTAACGGGCAAAAATACTACATCAGAAACTCAGGTATTTGAAAGTAACCTGACCTTGAGAACCAAAATTATTCAACTTTTCTAGCCTGTGACCCATTCCTTGCCTGCAAATATCTCATAATCATGTCATTGCTATTAGTCAGTTCATCACCAGCCTTATGCATATGCAAATAAGACCCAAAAACGCTTATTGCATCACTTCCACGGTGAGAGATTTAAAGATCGCGTGTCGTGTCCGTTCATCAGTGCACGCTATGAGCATTTCATGTAATAATAGCAATTTGCAACCAGAAGGTACTTAGAAGATTAATATAAGACATTAGTAACTAAACAACGAATAAATCACTGAAAAATGATAATGTACCATCTTATAGTACTTAAAGCGTGCTCTATCACGCGATGTATGACGCATATCGTGAGCAGACTTTTGATTGGTAAGGTTGAAACAATAGAGACTCAAATTTGTCATGTGTTGGCTGAATGCTTTCGGAACGAGCCTGACAGAAAGTAATAAGCCCTGACAGATTTGTTTCAACAATTGATTGAGGTCATAGTTCATTGATGTTTCTAACATGAGCCAACTAGAAAAAGCTATAGAGTTGTCAAAAGAATTTTGCAAGTAAACATGTGCACCGTCAGATTCTTACTAATATGATCAGCCCATGTCTACCGTACCATACACAGGCCACGTTTTTCGGTCGTCTGACCACCAACCCTAGGGTCAGATTCATGTCAGACAGCTGCTCTTCACCACCATTCCGTTACTGTTATCACCGCCATTATTAAAATAAAAATATAAAAATAAGCTCACGCCATCCCAGAAGGGTCCCCGAAGGGGTGAGCAGAGGTGTTGTAACAACACCCACATTTCACCGAATATGATCAAGTGCCAACGTGACAGAGGGTGAGTCCATCGCCGTCTCAGGCACTATACATATGTCATTGAATTACTTCTCAGACATGCAGGTTAAGCACGTGGTGTGAAATAACTATATTTTTTTAATAACTATAAGTTTTTGGTAAAACTCATTGGTACAGGCCCCACTGGGATTCGAACTTGCGTCGCTTGCATAGCAGGCGACTGCTCTAACCCCAAGGCCACCACGCTATTATTAGATTACATATTTAATTCAGTTGAATAAAATAATAAGAAATTAAGATCACTCGATTAACGAGTTTTCGTACGTTTACTTCCTCGCAATTAAATGTCTTCCGTGATCATTTGTTTCAGATATTTAAAAAAATAAACGGATTATATTTGTTTCGCTTATTGTAGATATGGTTATTTTGGTTCGCTCCAAACAATGTGTGGTTTGTAGTTTACTATAAATAGACATTGCTATTTCAGTACATACGCAACTCGAAATACCTTGCATATTTTACCACAAGTCATGACTTAAAACAAGTTTTTTTTCCTCTTACGTCATAGAATACTCTGGAAAATGTGTAATTAAGCCCTCATTATAAATTGAAATTACTTAATAGACCACAAACTACATATTATAACAGTTGAAATTATTATAATGACGGGTTTTAACGAAGTACCTGCTCTGGTCGCAACATTGTACATATTATCTACAATTATAGAACTGGTCTTATCTATGAGGATCCAGAGCAAAGATCACTGGATCGAAATATGATTCAAGCAGCCTATCTACCTATACCTAAACCTATCTGCTCTATATTTAAACATATCAGGGCTATTGAGGCTTGCCATACTAAAAACCATAATGTCTCATTTCTATGCCCCATTTATCCCATAGTATACTTGTTGAATATTTCCTCCCGAGTCGTACGCCTCATTAGGCTCATTTATCTTCATAATATATTTTTAATAAGTACTGACAGTGATCCTTAGAGGAGCTCGTGGCACAATTGCTATTGCGCATATCATTCGATCAGCGAAGTTGAGCAACCTTACCCCTAGCCAGTAATTGGATGGGTGACCGCCCGAGTTCCCTCCGTGCCTCGGAGAGCACGTTAAGCCGTCAGTCCCGGTTTTCAATTTATCATCTTTGGCAATCGTTACAGCTCGGTCGGAGGCCTAAAATAGTCTGACAACTGGTTTAAACCAGATCACAGATCTTCCTCGATAAAGGGGTTGCAAAGGTCAGATGGCAGTCGCTTCGTATAAAAAACAGGTGATCAGCCACATCGGGTTGAACCAAGTGCCGACCCCAACAATGTTTGGGATAAGGCCAGGGACGAGGGACTGACATTGATCCTTAACCTTAACAAAATAATATTTATTTTATTATTTATTTTACTTCACAGCCGCGTCGACTGTCAGTTTCCATCATGGAAAAATATAAAACATAAGACGGTAAAATTCATTTTCGTAACTTTGTAATCGACACTCGACGTCGAGTTTATCGCTGAGAAACCTTACAGAGTTACAGGGTAAAGTTGTTAAAATACGAGACAAACCGCGAATTTGATACAAACTGGGACTAACTATCAAGACAGACATAGGGTTATAATGGTCATCGGTATTTATTTCGTACGTCAAACAGTTACACAGCAATTCCACATACATTTTTGACCTAAGTAGTAGAATTTGTTTTTTTGTAAACATTTTTAAGTCATGGATATAATTACATTGATATTATTTATTTATTTATTTATTCAGTTGACGATTTCCTACAGCTTAAATAAACACGAATAGTATTTCCAGTTCATTAATTATTCAAATAACACCAAGGAAATTGCTCTTGAGAAAATGCTTCCGTAAACTCTTTTGTAGATAAACAGCAGATTTCGTCATTACTACATGATTACAATTTTATTGAAATTAACAATATTACAGCGACAATATTTTTTTCTAAGCACAGGATATTTATAAATTACGTGAGCTAGCAAGCTTATGCAAATTCACTCACACACACGCACGCGTACTCACGCGCTATAGTTTGTACTCCTTCGGAGCGTACGTGAACGTGTCGGAGAGAGCCTGCGTGAGTGTAATACAGCGCGGCACTCGTATGAAACGTCACTGATGGAATATTTACTCGTGTGTTAGTAGTATAAACAAAAAAAATACTTTATAAATATCATGGCTAAAAATAAGGACGGGAAAAAAAATCCACTTGTTGTGTTAGTCGTCGCTTTACAATCAAACCACTTGAAGGACCCGTTGACGTATTTGGTGCGGTATGTTTATGATCACTTATACAAATATATACATTAGTATGTACACTTTGTGTTTATATATACGACCTTGGAAACTTGTTTACAGATCGTGTTTGTTCCAACCCTATTGCTTTTTCAATTTTGCTAAACTTCTTATGATCATTGGCCTAACTCCGCGTCTATTTCGGATGATTTAAGCATTGTTTGGCCGACCCGTCCACAGTTATGCACTAACGTCCCTGTGCCAGATGTATGCAGCTGGTTTATTCCATCCGCTACTTGTTGTACTTATAATATATATACAATACATACAGAAGATTATTATATTACAATTTAATACTTAACAATTGCGGAATATTTGTGATTGTTAGGAAAAAAATATGGGTTAAAAATTGTAAGCCTTATATAACACAATCTAAAAACACGCTTAAAGAAACTAGAAATGTTTTTTTGGAAAGTAACTGAGCTGGCAAAGTGGGTGCAAACAGGTGCCCAAGAGACAATCTACACAAGGGAAGTTTACAATATTGAACCAGGTTGGTACAAAAGTTTCCACGTTCATGTGAAAAGAGTTGACATTGACCGTGACCGGCGGAGTGCTCTCACCGCAAATAGTGGCCGAATCAATACTTGGCTCGAGCACACTGGGAATTGGGAGCGATCCGGAAAATATATGCCGATGTAGCAATCAAACTCTACATACTACTAAAGCGATCAATATAGGAGCTTTCAGGTGGATTCGTGAGCCAGCTATATGAAGGATTTCGGCTTGAATCGAACATGCATATTTTTATTCACATGTTTTAGAACTAACATTTTCAATTTTGGTAATTTTTTATGATAGTTTGGCCTCTGATGAGGCACTTTTGTCTGTAAAAAATTTACCACCGGTTCGTGAACTAGCCTTCTGAGAAGAACCGACAAGAAACTCTGAAAAAATTAATGCATTTCATTTATTTATATCTTCACGAACGAAATTTCGTAATCGTTTGTTTCTGTAGCATGACTTAGCTGAACGACATAACAGTACAGATCGACATTCATCAGAATATCTGATTACTTGCCAATTGCTTTCAATTGTTATTTGCAGGAAACAATAGGGGCATAAAATAAATAGCAATCGTTTCTGATAAACGTTATTAAATGAGAGCTGAGTTTTTTAATCGACTGCGTAACTAACAGGAACGGATCAAGCTTGAATTCTTTGCTTATAGAGCGAGAGTGGGTCACGGATATGTTATGTGGTCTAGGACCTACCTACCCTACCAGATCCATTCGTCATATACAGTGTATCTCATAATTATGAAACTTATTGATTTGGGAATATTTTGTGTTTCGTTTTTTCTTAATTTTTCGTAAATTGATTATAAACCCACGTAGACTTGATTTTATGGATGGCCTTTTTCACGGAACCCTAACATAAAAAAAGTAAAATAAGTTACTTCTTGTAAGATCAACTACCTGTCAGTGAAAGTCCCGTAGAAATCGGTCAGACGTTTCAGAGTTTACCCGAAACAAACATACAGATAGAGAAAATTTAAAAAAACTATATGTACTTTATATACTTTCATATGCATTAAGTGAAAAGCTGAACAGATACTTCATTTTATTTATCAGTATATATAGATTTTTCGGGATATAGTATCATTCTCCTGGCTTTATATCTCCCACCAATTTTCAGTCAATCGATTCAGCCGATCTCGAGTTATAAATCGTGTAACTGACACAACTTTCTTTTATAAAAGTACGTAGATTTTCATAATTATCCATTCAAGAAACATTTTCACTTCAATAGTAGTATTTGTTGTAAATTAATAACGATAACAGGCATTTTGATATTGTATTCACTGTAGATAATAACTTTAATCATGCTGAATACAGAACACAAAAAGCACAAAGCTGGGCTTTGTTAAAACACTATTACTTAACCTTTACAAAGTCAAAGTGGATATAACAAAGGCCTAGCTAGACTAAAAGAGTAAAAATCGCATTCTCTGGGGAGGCTGGCCTTCATATCGAATTCAGCTCGTGTCCCGAAATAGAGGCTGTATTCCTGAAGGTAAACGATGTTACGTAACTGCCCTACATTAGAAAGTCACATTAGTTTATGCCCCGAGGCAAACAGGACGACAATAGGATTATTTGGGAAACTGTATCTTCGTGTCCTTTATCTTATTGAATAATCTTGTATTTGTTTTGAATTTGGATTGATAAAATTTCGAAGAGTTCTTTTACTACATTTATTTAAGGTCACGTTCTATAATGAAATTCCCTTGACATAATTATTCAGTGCTTGATAAATTTTGGACTATTCACGACATATCAACCATTTTACGACAGAATAGCGAGCCTTTTACATTCACAGCCGTGGTAGCCTTGGGGTTTAAGCAGTCGGCTGCTACGCAAGCGACGCAAGTTCGAATCCCAGCGGGGCCTGTACCAATGAGTTTTTCTAAAAACGTATGTAGTGATTTCACAGCACGTGCTTTTGTTGAAGGAAAACATTGTGAGGAAAGCTGCATATGTCTAGTATAGTGCGGCGATAGACTTACCATCTGTGACGTTGACCCTTAATCATATTCGGTGAAAAGTTGGTGTTGTTATTACAACACCTCTGCTAACCCCTTCGGGGAATACAGGCGTGAGCATATATAAACTTAACGAAAATACTGCCCTAATCTAACGTAGATGCAATAATAAAGTGCTTGTTGTATATTACGTTGGTATTTCATAAATAATACAATCCACTTCTTATTTACACGGAGTTTCTCGATAATTTAACAAACATATTGACAATCAATAACAAAAAGTTACATCATCAGGTATTTCCGCGCAGACGCCGCGAGCCGCAAGACTTATAGGCTACGGTTCTACGTTCCCAATATTCAGTTCAGTGGGTTTAAAATTTCAAATAACCCTTATCGTTACAAATTACCTCTCGCAACCTTGCTCTCTTTAATGGGTTCTGAAATTTGACTGTGGTTTTGCATGAAAATCTTTGTAACAGCTAAAAACAAATTTGCCATTTGATTTGATTATATTTCTAATGGGATTTATTTTGCATTTTTAAATTTGTATAATATTTTTCAAAAGAGTAATTACTGAATTTCTTGCCAGGTTCTTCTCAGTCAAAGCAACCTTCCGAATCTTCCGAAGGCGTGAGTATATGTAGGTATGTCATTTTAGTGATGAAATTTCACTGATTTCACGTTTGTTTTTTTAACTTAATAATAAAATCTTTTTTCCCCTCGCTGGTCCCTGACCAACAGCGTCATTACAACCTTTTTATTTTTAAGTCAGGTAGCAATTTGAAAACAACTCCTCGATTCATTATAGCTTATTTAACTTCATTCTTGAAGTGTATGTTTACTATTTCAATGGGTTTACACGATGATGGCATCATTGGTCTCATAAACGTGACCATTCACTTGTTCGCCAATATTTACAGAAGATAAAAGTACACAGTTCACTGACAATTCCTTAGAAAATATGCTAGTAAATAAAAGTAGTTAAGGTCATACACATTGAGTTTTTAAGGTGACCTTTTAAGGCTGAGATTAAGGTTTTTGTTCGTAAGGACGGACATCCACAAAAAAAAAGACTTCTGTTGAAAAAATTTCGATGAACGCTCTACGTCGAAATCTTCTAAATATAAGATGTTATTGATCCCAAACTGTGCCTTGCGGTTACTACTGTTTATTACCTATCGTTTTTGTAAGGAGTTTTTATAATTGGGGTCTTTTTAATCACACGCGCACCCACCTTTTTGTAATATTTAAACCTTATTTAATTACGTTTCCGTGCGATTTCCAAACATTTCCTTCTTAAAACCTAGAAGTGGCAGACTATTTCTATTGTATTATTCAATGGAGTAACCCTTAATCTCCCTTTTCCTTTGACAAAATCATCTCTTTTAGTTCGGTTCTTCCGCGATACCAGTCCAACGCCTCATGATGCGGAACCATGACAACTTTCACCACTGACGAGTCTTTCCTTTCCACCATTATCGATGGAGAAAACTGTTGTGTTCATCGGTCACCTTGTGCGCAAGATATGCAACGTTTTCTATACATTGCACATCTTATAAAAGTTATTTGTCACCGCTATGAGTCACGATTAGAGGCGATATCAATATAATTTATCTAGACAAGCTTGAAATAACCTTTCAAATTTTCATGATTCGATAACTGTAAATGAATAGTACCGTTGCTTGGTACATTTCAAGCTAGATTGTTTGAAACTTATGCATCGATCAGTACCCCTATCACGGGATTGCAACCGTTATCGTAATCTATACTCGCTAGCGTCTCCGCCGAATATTAATATGAGAAATTGTGCAGCGACTCCTAGCGGTGACGTGAAGAACTAAAATATCTTATACAAATATTGCGAGTGACGCTAGCGAGTATAGTTTACGAAAACGGTGACAAACTCGTGATAGGGGTATTGAAGCTGTATCTCGGTTGTTGTGTTCCTTTCGCCAATCTTGTGTAGCGGTCCAAGTTTGAAGAGCTACCCAAGTTTTGTGCTTGCGTCTATTTGTAAACATTCTTGTATTCAGTTTGATGTTCGATGATTTGCAGTACAGTTTGGCTTGTTCCCAGGCGGTATCATTCGCCTTAAGCATTCAGTTGAAATATTACCTCACCTTCTTACTTTTACTTTTCACTCTTAGCCATTACTATGGGTCTCGAAGAACTTGCGAACATGTGAAATATTTATTCAGTGCCTGAGACGTCGATAGACTCACCATCTGTCACGTTGGCACTTAATCATCTTCGGTGAAAAGTGGGTGTTTTTCTTATCTGAATAAACACATACATACATATGCTTATGCTTGTATGTATTTATTCAGATAAGGTCTGCGTTGTTCTGTACGAAATCTCAGTGAAGAACTCAACTTGGAGCATCGGTTTCAATCATAGGAATTTGATACATAATACATACACGATAAAGTTCAGCAGGTAAAGCACTTTTAAGGTCGAAAACCTGACCAAATTTTCTATATTTAGTAAACGATATAATGTTCTACTAATAGAATGCTTTATTCCTGTTTATTATTCCAGCTTGTTCGATAATATGACTATACCAAATTTCATTCACATCAGATCAGACTCATTCAATTCTGTTCAGTGTGAATGATTGAGTAAGTAAGTACCTACGCCCCAAATGCCCCGAAGGGGATACGGAGTGATGATAAATCAATCAAGGTAACCCCGCGTTCGTTACTTACTCAGTTAAGTAAGTAATAACGTTAAGTGATTGCAAGTTATACAAGTACAACATAATTCTAAGAATCAAGATTCTATGATTTACTTAAGTAGTCTTGAGTGGTGTGCAACTTTGCCATTTGACATCAATTTATTCTCAGACGTAAACACTTGTTTTTTATTAACGTCACACACAATGGTAATATATAAAAATGATTATTATTATATAATATTAACGATTTAAATAATTATAATTTAAAAAAAGAATATTTCCAAAAAGTATAATATTTATTTTTATTTACCTATTTTACAAAAAAGTGTTCAAATTCAAATAAAAATATTCGAATATGTTTTATAAATTGCCATCATCATCATATCCCTGCCCTTATCCCATATATTGCTTGGGTCGCCACTTGATTCCCCTATTACGAGGAAAATCGGTGGTCTGGGTTAAACCCATTGTCAGACATTCTTAGGTCTCCGACTGACCTGTAACGATTGCCAGAGATGATAAATTGGCAACCAGGACCGACTGCTTAACGTGCTTGCTATCTGAGACACTTGCTGTCACCTATCCAACTACTAACTAGCTAGGGTTAGGGTTGCTTAACTAAACTTACAGTGATCTATAATACCCAAAAGTAGTTAAGACACAATCAATTTGATAATTTAATCTATACTTATTACTTACTTACTTATTACTTACTAATATTATAAATCTACAGAGTTTGTTTGTTTGAACGCGCTAATCTCAGGAACTACTGGTCCGATTTCAAAAATTCTTTCCGTGTTGGATAGTCCATTTATCGAGGAAGGTTAGGCTAAATTTTGCTTTAAAAAAAAATTGGGATCGGTAAGAAAATTGTGATTTTGTAACCCAAGGTGTTAAAACGAAAATCTATGTATGCGTGCACTGCAATAACTATTGAGAATAGAACAAAATTTCCAAAATTTTACAAAATGTCCGCGTGATCACATAGTTTATTCACAATAACCGCTTTTATGTTAATAAAAAATATTAAATCGTCTGAAGAAAGAAGCTACGTTAAATGTTTATCGTCATATTAATAGTATATAAAACTAAATCTACGCGGTTGAAACCGTGGGGCACAGCTAGTTATGATATAAATTGCCAAAAAATGGTAAATAAATATCTATTGTAATATAATAAGTATTTTATTTCACCTCAAACCTACTGACGGACAGCTACCTACCGACTACTAACTAACTATCTAAGTAACCAGAATACGTAGATATATAATTTACCTTCATTCAAAATGGACCGATAGACGTCATTGTATTGACTCTTATAGACGTCAATGGACTAATCGAAGATCCGTAACGATACCCAAGTATTACTAGATAAATAAAATTGAAGTGTCTGTTTGTAATTCCAAAATTACATATTTTCACTATATACACACGGTACTGACATAGGAAAAGCAATGTTAAAAAAAAATTCTCTGTCTGTCCGTCTGTTCCGATTAATTTACGAAAGGCCTGGACCGATTTAAACAAGACTTTCACTGGCAGACAGCTGATGTTACAACGAGTAACTTAGGCTACTTTTTATTTAGAAAATAAATTAGGGTTCCGCGAATCTACACGGGTGAAACCGCAGGGAACATAGCTAGTCCATAATATGTTGATAAAAAATGTTTATGCTCCGACGCGGGTATCGAACCCTTTGCATACGTCCTATCCAATGCGTCAGGTGTCAAAGTTGATTATAAATTTCGTTCTTTGTAGTAAAGGAATTGGTATTATAAAATAAGCATTACAAGTAGGTACCAGATAGGTATCTTAAATACCGCACAATAATGACGCACGTTTATTTAAACAAATCCAAAACAAATTAAATGAAAAGTGTTACCATATTTACCTGGATTGCCTTATTTATTTGCAGTCGCAAATGAGAAAGCTTTTAAAATTTTTCGTAAACCCACACTTGATCTCGATTGTTAACAAGATAGGTACTCGTAAATATGAGATGACAAGGTTGTGTTAGCGTATTTCGAATAACTATCAACTTGCTACTTACGTAAAAACATAATTAGAAAATAGCTCTGGTGACCGTGGGGTTTGAGCAGTCGCCTGCTACGTAAGCGACGCTTGTTCGAATCCCAGCTGCTTGTACCAAAGAGATTTTATAAAAACTTAAGTTCAGAAATTACACCCCACGTGCTTTACTGTGAAGAAAAACATCGTGAGGAAACCTGCATAAGTCTGAGAAGTAATTCAGACATGTATAGTACCTATGACGGCGATAGACTCACCCTCTGTAAGGTTGGCACTTAATCATATTCGGTGAAATGTGGGTGTTGTTGTTACAACATCTCTGCCTACCCCTTCTGGGATGCATTCATGCTCTTGCCAGAGCATTTTTTTTTATTTATAAGAAAATAATAATAAAAATCTGTTCATACACGACAGAGTTATCCAAGAACATACATAAAAATAAAATATATATTACAAACACCGGCGTTAAACTCCTTTTGCGTCGGGGGCTAAAAAACTAAATACCACGCAGTGGAATGCTAGATTTTTATAAATACCACTGTATATGAATGTGTCATTTAACTTCAATACGAGAGGTGAACGAGGCCTGTGAGAGAGATGAACGAGCTTCCAGCTTCCAAGACTCAAAGGAGATGTGAATAGAACGAAATGAATGGCAGTATGAGTAGTTTCTGAGAAACCTTTTCAGTGAAAGTGAAGTCAAATTGATAAATAATAAAGTCGTGCTTTTGGAGTTTGGGTTCACAACCCATAACATTATAGACTTAATAATAAATTTATTTTGAGCTGAATCCGGTAAAAGTTAAAATTATAATAATCAAAATACTTATAAGGTGAAGTAATTTCCTAGATATTGCAAGGAGTTACAATCCAACCTTCATAATTGATGATTTACAATAATAAAATAAATAAAAAAAAATGCAGCAAAGAATCCGAAAAGATGTGATGTTTGTCATTTAGTGTTAAAAAGTTTAATGAATAGAATAAAATGATTGAAATGATCCCCAATAAATAGTTTAATTCTAATAAATTTGCCCCATCGAGAGCTACGGCACCACAGTACCTACAAGTCCGAAGTTTGATTAAATGTGCAGTAGTACAGACATACTTAGCAGACGAACAACATAATATTTTTAGTATATAAAAAAAAACCAGCTGAGTGGGGTTCCGTACCACTATGTATAAAAAAACACGTTTGTTGTATGCCCCCTTATTTTATTTTAGTATTCGTTGTTATAACGGCAATAGAAATATATATTATAGCATCATATTCATTGTTAAAACTTCAACTAACTATAGCGGTTCATGAGATACAGACAGAGAAGTCTTTGTAATAGGGTCACGTTTTTACCCTTTGGGTACGGAACACTAAAAATGTGCGAGTCTGTGATTGCGTTAATCAGAAATTAGTAAGGTGGCGTCAATTCCTTTTGGACAGACCCTTATTCGGTTACATGATGATTTTATTATAAACACGAAACAATAACATGAATTAACACTTTATTAGCATAGCGTTTGATTATCTTCATACGACTCTTTGACCGAGAGTACGTTCGCGTTTACTTAGCACTTCTGTGATAAAAGTAATCTTAATTTACAAAAAAATCTAGTGTTAATGCTGTCTGGGACATGCAGCAATATAGAAAATATAGCACATTGCTCCTCTCTAAACTCTTAGTTAAACGTAGAATATCCTTCACCAAGTAAGTGTCACTACTTATCACAAGATGGCGTTATATCTTTTTAGATCGCGCTGTAGAAAGCCTGTCTCCGTATCGTATATAGCAAGGAAGTGCATTATTACTAAGTGTGTTCGAACCATTAAATACTAGGACTGCTCAAGTTACGGTGTTTTATTCAAACCAACCAAGGTCTTCTCCAATTGATCCTGGCTCCTAGGCATAATTTGTCATACACTATTTTTTGGAAAAAAGAAGGAACACAGGGGAGTTAAATCAATGCCAAACCTATAGGTCGCGTATAGTGATTTTACGAGTATATCTCTGTCTATAATATTATGCGAGGCGAATAAAAACATGCGCAGTATCCCAACTATCTTCGGTGCGCGCTCATTGTTCGTGACAGCACCTAAACATTACATAACCTTTCTGCAGCTTCAGCTAACCTGGCGCTCGATGTAGGTATCCTCAGGACTCTCCACGTAAAGAAAAAGACTCAAAAGTTATTTTTTGGGTTATTCCGTGCATCCAATTTGGTGTAGGTATTTTGTACCAATACCTAATATTTTTAATATTGTATTGATGAAATTCACAACGTTAGTTCCGAACCGGGAGTAAATTATCGACTCTCATAAGTGACCTGTGTGAAGTTGGCAACTGAAGTGAAGGAAAAAATTTTTTTCGTCATGTGTTCGATTGTACCCGGTATGTACCGGATTGTACCGCTTTTTAAATCGTTTGTACCCCTAGGGGGTAAAAGTTATAGGGGGGTAAATATTTTGGCAACTAAGTATAAAATATTGAAAGTTTGTAAATGCCATTCGATAGTACCCAGCACGTAGAGGATTGTACCGTTTTTTATTTCGTTTGTACCCCAAGGGGACAAAAGTTACGGGGGGTTAAACATTTTGAAATCGAAATATTGTAAATTTGTACATGCCATTCGATTGTACCCAGCACGTAGAGGATTGTACCGTTTTTTGTTTCGTTTGTACTTCAAAGGGCCCCGAGATATGGGGGTTGAAAGTTTCAAACTTTCCACTGTCATATCTCGGGGCCCTTGGAGGTACAAACGAAATAAAAAGCGGTACAATCCTCCACGTATATGGTACTACCCAATGCAAAAATAAAAAACGTTGGTACCTCAAAACATTCCGAATTAGCCCGAGTTGCCAATTGTCCCCACGGATATCTCTGGACCACATGGGGTACGAACGATATTTATACTCATACCGCTTTTTGTTTCGTTTGTACCTCAAAGGGCCCCGAGATATGACAGTGGAAAGTTTGAAACTTTCAACCCCCATATCTCGGGGCCCTTTGAGGTACAAACGAAACAAAAAGCGGTACAATCCTCTCCGTACTCGGCACAATCCGGTATGCGTATAAAAAACGTTGGTACCTCAAAACATTCCGAATTAGCCCGAGTTGCCAGTTGTCCCCACGGATATCTCTGGACCCCATGGGGTACAAACGATATTTATACGCATTCCGGATTGTGCCGAGTACGGAGAGGATTGTACCGCTTTTTGTTTCGTTTGTACCTCAAAGGGCCCCGAGATATGGGGGTTGAAAGTTTCAAACATTCCACTGTCATATCTCGGGGCCCTTGAAGGTAATAACGAAATAAAAAGCGGTACAATCCTCCACATATATGGTACTACCCAATGCAAAAATAAAAAACGTTGGTACCTCAAAACATTCCGAATTAGCCCGAGTTGCCAGTTGTCCCCACGGATATCTCTGGACCCCATGGGGTACAAACGATATTTATACGCATACCGGATTGTGCCGAGTACGGAGAGGATTGTACCGCTTTTTGTTTCGTTTGTACCTCAAAGGGCCCCGAGATATGGGGGTTGAAAGTTTCAAACTTTCCACTGTCATATCTCGGGGCCCTTGGAGGTACAAACGAAATAAAAAGCGGTACAATCCTCCACGTATATGGTACTACCCAATGCAAAATTAAAAAACGTTGGTACTTCAAAACATTCCGAATTAGCCTGAGTTGCCAGTTGTCCCCACGGATATCTCTGGACCCCATGAGGTACAAACGATATTTATACGCATACCGGATTGTGCCGAGTACGGAGAGGATTGTACCGCTTTTTGTTTCGTTTGTATCTCAAAGGGCCCCGAGATATGGGGGTTGAAAGTTTCAAACTTTCCACTGTCATATCTCGGGGCCCTTGGAGGTACAAACGAAATAAAAAGCGGTACAATCCTCCACGTATATGGTACTACCCAATGCAAAATTAAAAAACGTTGGTACTTCAAAACATTCCGAATTAGCCTGAGTTGCCAGTTGTCCCCACGGATATCTCTGGACCCCATGAGGTACAAACGATATTTATACGCATACCGGATTGTGCCGAGTACGGAGAGGATTGTACCGCTTTTTGTTTCGTTTGTACCTCAAAGGGCCCCGAGATATGGGGGTTGAAAGTTTCAAACTTTCCACTGTCATATCTCGGGACCCTTGGAGGTACAAACGAAATAAAAAGCGGTACAATCCTCCACGTATATGGTACTACCCAATGCAAAAATAAAAAACGTTGGTACCTCAAAACATTCCGAATTAGCCCGAGTTGCCAGTTGTCCCCACGGATATCTCTGGACCCCATGGGGTACAAACGATATTTATACGCATTCCGGATTGTGCCGAGTACGGAGAGGATTGTACCGCTTTTTGTTTCGTTTGTACCTCAAAGGGCCCCGAGATATGGGGGTTGAAAGTTTCAAACATTCCACTGTCATATCTCGGGGCCCTTGAAGGTAATAACGAAATAAAAAGCGGTACAATCCTCCACATATATGGTACTACCCAATGCAAAAATAAAAAACGTTGGTACCTCAAAACATTCCGAATTAGCCTGAGTTGCCACTTGTCCCCACGGATATCTCTGGACCCCATGGGGTACAAACGATATTTATACGCATACCGGATTGTGCCGAGTACGGAGAGGATTGTACCGCTTTTTGTTTCGTTTGTACCTCAAAGGGCCCCGAGATATGGGGGTTGAAAGTTTCAAACTATCCACTGTCATATCTCGGGGCCCTTGGAGGTACAAACGAAATAAAAAGCGGTACAATCCTCCACGTATATGGTACTACCCAATGCAAAATTAAAAAACGTTGGTACTTCAAAACATTCCGAATTAGCCTGAGTTGCCAGTTGTCCCCACGGATATCTCTGGACCCCATGAGGTACAAACGATATTTATACGCATACCGGATTGTGCCGAGTACGGAGAGGATTGTACCGCTTTTTGTTTCGTTTGTATCTCAAAGGGCCCCGAGATATGGGGGTTGAAAGTTTCAAACTTTCCACTGTCATATCTCGGGGCCCTTGGAGGTACAAACGAAATAAAAAGCGGTACAATCCTCCACGTATATGTTACTACCCAATGCAAAAATAGAAAACGTTGGTACCTCAAAACATTCCGAATTAGCCCGAGTTGCCAGTTGTCCCCACGGATATCTCTGGACCCCATGGGGTACAAACGATATTTATACACATACCGGATTGTGCCGAGTACGGAGAGGATTGTACCGCTTTTTGTTTCGTTTTTACCTCAAAGGGCCCCGAGATATGGGGGTTGAAAGTTTCAAACTTTCCACTGTCATATCTCGGGGCCCTTGGAAGTACAAACGAAATAAAAAGCGGTACAATCCTCCACGTATATGGTACTACCCAATGCAAAAATAAAAAACGTTGGTACCTCAAAACATTCCGAATTAGCCCGAGTTGCCAGTTGTCCCCACGGATATCTCTGGACCCCATGGGGTACAAACGATATTTATACGCATTCCGGATTGTGCCGAGTACGGAGAGGATTGTACCGCTTTTTATTTCGTTTTTACCCCAAGGGGACAAAAGTTACGGGGGGTTAAACATTTTGAAATCGAAATATTGTAAATTTGTGCATGCCGTTCGATTGTACCCAGCACGTAGAGGATTGTACCGTTTTTTGTTTCGTTTGTACCTCAAAGGGCCTCGAGATATGGGGGTTGAAAGTTTCAAACTTTCCACTGTCATATCTCAGAGCCCTTGGAGGTACAAACGAAATAAAAAGCGGTACAATCCTCCACGTATATGGTACTACCCAATGCAAAAATAAAAAACGTTTGTACCTCAAAACATTCCGAATTAGCCCGAGTTGCCAATTGTCCCCACGGATATCTCTGGACCACATGGGGTACGAACGATATTTATACTCATACCGGATTGTGCCGAGTACGGAGAGGATTGTACCGCTTTTTGTTTCGTTTGTACCTCAAAGGGCCCCGAAATATGGGGGTTGAAAGTTTCAAACTTTCCACTGTCATATCTCAGGGCCCTTTGAGGTACAAACGAAACAAAAAGCGGTACAATCCTCTCCGTACTCGGCACAATCCGGTATGCGTATAAATATCGTTTGTACCTCATGGGGTCCAGAGATATCCGTGGGGACAAGTGGCAACTCAGGCTAATTCGGAATGTTTTGAGGTACCAACGTTTTTTATTTTTGCATTGGGTAGTACCATATACGTGGAGGATTGTACCGCTTTTTATTTCGTTTGTACCTCCAAGGGCCCCGAGATATGACAGTGGAAAGTTTGAAACTTTCAACCCCCATATCTCGGGGCCCTTTGAGGTACAAACGAAACAAAAAGCGGTACAATCCTCTCCGTACTCGGCACAATCCGGTATGCGTATAAATATCGTTTGTACCCCATGGGGTCCAGAGATATCCGTGGGGACAACTGGCAACTCGGGCTAATTCAGAATGTTTTGAGGTACAAACGTTTTTTATTTTTGCATTGGGTAGTACCATATACGTGGAGGATTGTACCGCTTTTTATTTCGTTTGTACCTCCAAGGGCCCCGAGATATGATAGTGGAAAGTTTGAAACTTTCAACCCCCATATCTCGGGGCCCTTTGAGATACAAACGAAACAAAAAACGGTACAATCCTCTACGTGCTGGGTACAATCGAATGGCATGTACAAATTTACAATATTTCGATTTCAAAATGTTTAACCCCCCGTAACTTTGTCCCCTTGGGGTACAAACGAAATAAAAAACGGTACAATCCTCTACGTGCTGGGTACTATCGAATGGCATTTACAAACTTTCAATATTTTATACTTAGTTGCCAAAATATTTACCCCCCTATAACTTTTACCCCCTAGGGGTACAAACGATTTAAAAAGCGGTACAATCCGGTACATACCGGGTACAATCGAACACATGACGAAAAAAATTTTTTCCTTCACTTCAGTTGCCAACTTCACACAGGTTCATAAGTGCCTTCGCGAATTCGCGCTTATGAGCGCCTAGTGCGAATTTTCTTAAAATCGCCGACACTAGTCACCTCGTCGACGTAAACGCAGATTTGTATGGGATCACAGTAGTGTCATCTTTAGGCCGACGGCGCTGTTTCGCTCCTATACAAATCTGCGTTTACGTCGACGCGGTGACTTGTGACCTCGGCAGTGAAAGACTCGCACTAGGCCCTATGATCTGTGACTTAAGTCGCGTTTATCGCTTGTTGAAGCGAATGACGATATGGGAAATAATCGGCCGTCTTCAAATATTTCTATCCATCTGTCATTAAGGTTACTACTTTCATTCCAATAACTTACGGCTATTTAACTTATTATGAAATAAAGTATGGATAGATCAAATCTGACAGATAACTGGGTATAACAATCCATCTGTAAGCATTATATTTATACTTATTATCCACGTGCAATTTCCGAGTATGTACGCTACATTACTACTTATTGGTACGAACGAGATCATCTAAAACCGGCTCGGCATTTGCGTAACAATTTTCCTGTTGGGAAAATACCACTAATAAATTGAATCAGTAATGCGTCTTTTTGCGGCTCATAATCGCGCTAAAAATACATTCGAATACTTTTTATAAGCATATAACTTAAAATGAATTACTGTGTTGCTGGTATGACGTCGTATTCAAATTCATATATCAGGTGTTATCAAGTTGAGCCACGAATTAAAAAAAACTGTTTTAGTATTGAACACATCATCATCCTCCTGCCCTTATCCCTTGTTATTTGTGGTCGGCGCAGTGTGTTTGTCTCTTACATTTCTCTCTATCAGCCGTCATATTCACTCCCATTCTAGATAGTTATAAGACTCGGCATAACCCGGTTGCAAAACATAAATTTACATTGTTCTATAGTCTCAGGAATCTTTGCAATCAGCCAATTAGGACAAGTGGTGTGCCTATGTATCGTATTCCATTTCTTAGCCACCAATAGGGCTCTGCCTTAGTCCACCTGCCATACTTGCCTCACAACTGTAATAATAATAATAAAATCATGACGTAAGCAAATGTCCCACTTTGGATGAATCCTTAAATCCTCCTTGAACCAAGGGTTCTTGAGTCCTTACAAGTACAATTTGCGGTTATTTCGAGAGCACAAGGACTGTGAGTTTATTTACATAACTAGGTCAATACATTTCTATGAGATCATCTGTCAATCCGTCATCAGTGCCAGTCAGCAATTTCGAAGTGGCGTGAAATAATACTTTAGCAACAACCTACAACTACCACTCGTTTCATTCAAAATGGCTGTAGCACCGTGTGTCCACTCGCTACATAGATGGCGCTACTCGCTAGCAAATGCGAAGTTTAAGTACAAATACACTAGAACCTAAATCGCGCAATAAGAGTTTTCAAGCGCATTGCAGTATATTTCCAAATAGAACAGTTGGAACCCCTGGAAGAACTTCCCTTTGATGAGAATGATCACACGGCTTTTTCATTTGTCTGTATCAATAATGTATGGTGTTTATTAGATGATGTAAAAGAAACACTTTCCTCCGTGCCTGTACTTAATGCAATAGAATGATTCATTCATGAATGAGAAATGAGTCGAAGTTTCAAGTAATCGGAACCGAACAGGACCAAGTAACAGAGAAACAAATAATAAACAAACAATTTACTTAGTGTCTGGTTTGTTCACTATAAACACTCGCCCCCTATTACAAAGATAAACCGAAGCTAACACGTTTCTTACCTAGATGTGGAATTAAGCTGAGATGAAAATAATAATTATGTGAGATCATTCAAGTGTTTTATTCAATGATGCCAGCGTAATAACCCCCTTAAGAGTTAATTGCACCAACGTCAGCATTTGGTTACGGTAGAGTTGCACCAATTAGCGATCGTTTAAATGTTGACGTTAACAAATAGTTAAACACCATACAAACATGTTCAATCAAACAACAATCAGTAAGAAGCATTAATGTGAAACCAATATTGTACACGAGGATGTGAAAACGGATGTTTTACTTAATTTCGCTTCTTTATTATGTGATGTTGACTGATGGTCTGATGGTTTATGCTAATTGAAGTTAATTATTTACCTCTAATGAGATTTAAATTTATGGGCCAGATAAGGGGCCTTACCATTAGCGTAGTAACGTCACGTTAATAAGTCTCAAATCTTATGAGTAAAAACTATGATACGGGCAAAATAAGGGCTCAAGGAATGGCTTTCTCTAAGTTCCTCTAACTGACAAGAATACGCTGATGCGACAACAAAACGATATAGGTTAAACTTTAGACGTAACAGTAACTGAATGGTTAATGTTAGAAGGTACAAACTTTTAAAGCAATAAATTAAACAACGATCCTGTCTTGCTTTTCATTGCCTCATAATAAGTTTTGATGTAAAAAGGTTGAATTATGGAATAAGGTTTGATGGGACAAAGTGACGTATTATATCGTTTACAGACCAATTCACAGGCTTGCGTTACCATTATAGGCATATCATTTAATCGAATAATTCGATTATTTTGCTAGCCATTTTGCAAGGTCATGAGTACCGGCACTTTCCTGTAACCTATTCAAATAAGATATCATCCATATCAATTCATCACTCTTTTGTAACGAGATTGATTGAGATTGTGATATCGAAATACCGTAATAAGATTCTACCTTCATACATACATATTATAAATGCGAAAGTAACTCTGTCTGCCTGTCTGTTACGCTTTCCCGCTTAAACCTCTCAACCGATTTTGATGAAATTTGGCACAGACAATCTCTATACCCTGAGAAAGGACATAGGCTACCTTTTATTGCGAAAAAGAGTATTATATAAAACTAAATCTACGCGGGTGAAACCGCGGGGCACAGCTGGTATAATATATTCTCATCCCTCCGAAAGCATAGGACCTAAAACGCCTAATATTCAAAGTATCTGAATCAAGTTATCAAGAGCCTTTCACTTTAAACTAAGCCATGAAGCTGATTACATACATCACTTCTATCACTACCTCTTTTTACTTGGGTCCGCTCTTTTGGGGGATGCATGTGCTTCCTAACCGTTGGTAAATTTTCGACTATTTTCCGTGGCTGTAAATAATTTGATACTTACAACTTATGGGTGGGATTCCATTGTACTACAGCTGCATGCTCAGGTGAATTGGCAGCACTACACTACACTTTCGCTTCGGCACCTCATCGGAATAACATTACGTGTCTAGACACGAAGGGAATACGTACGTGACTCCACATACATACATAGAAAGAGGTATTCGTACATACTAACATACGTGACACAGACTATTTTACGCGAAGAATGTCATGTTACACAACTGAATTGATATTTATGTCATATCCAACTACGAGTAGCAGCTGGGACATATTCAAGAATGTGTTTCTCTTTCAAGGAGATAAGGGATTAAATCCAACGTACGGGTTTACAGGTGCTATATAGTTCTCAGCAAAAATAGTGGAGGTGTAGTGTGCGGTGAGTCACATCCCTTATTAAGCTTAGTGTTAAGTTGTTAGTGATAAGTATTCAGTAATAAAGCGTCTCTTAACCGCAGCAGTCGTCTCCATTAATATCCCGGTACTCAAATCGTATGGCGACCCTGCCAGAGACAGACTAGCATAATGACTACTGCGCATTCAAGGTCGGCGCTCATAGCTCATGACAGCACCTGTACACTTCGCTTTATGGTAAGTAGCTACTTACTGCAGCCGTCGCTAATATGACTCGCTCTACCTACCAACATAATGACAACTATTAGTATCACAGAAATTCTACTCCAAGTTCTCTAAATGGAGTATTGGCGAACTAAATCACTGTAGGAAAAAATATCTAAGGCAGAATGACTGCACCGATGTTATGTGAGGAGATTTCATTTTTGTTCATTTTTGCAGCTCTGAATTACAAACGCGAAATCCCGTGATGCCCTACCTCTACCTGTCTTAATTAATGCTATGTTATATAAAACGCCACATTATTTAATTAATAAGCCGAACCGAATCACTCGTTACAGCTCTCCGTGCATGCTATTAGACAACTGGGACCGCAGTTCCAGTTCTAAATGGTCTCAGTCGCCTGTATCCTCGGGGAAAGTGGATAATATTGCATATATCTTCGCAAATTTTCCTTTCAACTCAAGTCTCTTGGTCTATATTTGAAGAGGTTTCGGCCTTGTAGCGAGCGACGACGATGTGTAGTGTTATAGCTAGGGTTGCCAGGTCGCCAAACCAAAAAGCCGGACTAACCAGCCAGCTTCACCGGACATTTGGGCAAAAAGACCGTACAGCCTACATTATTGAGGATCATATCTATGTATTAATAGGTAACGGTACGACAATTTTTTTCGTACACAATTAAACTTTTTTTTAATCTATACATCTATACAGATAATTAAAATTTAAGTGTCTGTTTGTAATTTCAAAATAAGCTTTTCACTAAATAGGTACATATGAATGTACATAAATACACTCTATATGAAAAAATTCTAACGAGATTTTCACAGTTAGATAGGTGATGATACAAGGAGTAACTTTGACTTAGGCACTTTTATTTAAGCAAAACATTAGTACTTTATTACTAATCGTTTTCGAAATGTAAAAAACCTAACAAAAACCTTACCGGGTATATACGGACGCCTGGCAACCCTAGTTCTAGCTATATTACCTGCCACAGGTATAAAAAGTCACATTACATTTTATGCATTCTATGCATGTATTTGGTTTGATTAACCCCGACTTCAGCGAATTGTCATGCAGAGTTCCCAAATTAAATAGTCACTAATTAAGTATTTATAGCAATCGAAAGCCTTGTGGCGCAGTTGTTATTGCGCACAGGGGCGTGCATTCCATATAAGCAGATAAGCAGTGGTTACCATTTGTGATGATTGAATACACTCGTGTCGTGTGTGTGTATGTCTTTACCAAAACGTATGTACCTATGCGTCACATTGGTATGTAATTCACCTACCTACCTACCCTACTTATTGTTTCTGCTTACCCCTCTGAAAATGGAATGCGCGCCCCTGATTGCTCATATCAGCGCACGTGACAGTTCTTAAAAACTCACCCTAAGGTTGTCTGCTGGTAGAGATTTGAGAAACAAAAGTAAACAAAAAATTAAACTAATATTCTACACTCTTTTATAGCATTTTAACCCTCGTTGCTAAAACAATATATATTTTTTAATACAAAATTCAAAAAATCAAGCTCATGGAATATTATGTATAGTATAGATATCTTATGATATATCCTTACCTTGGCACACAAATGGAATGGTAGATGCCGTGGTTCCTTAACACGTGGATGAACTCCGGGAGCGTCCTGCACGCGCCCATGATGCTGAAGGTCGCGAGCGCGCAGTTCCACACTATCAACGTGCGCCGGAGTTCAAACCTGTCGACAAAGATGTAAGGCTGTTATACAACTAGCAATCACAATCGAAAATATAATGGTTTGTACATAATAAGGAGGCAAGTATGTGATTTTAGAGAGAGAGAGCGAGAGAGAGAGAAAAAAATAGAGAAGAATTAAGAAAGAAAGTAAAAAAGGGCGCTTGTACAGTGTACACTAGTGACAATAGTGTTACAATTTACATATAAAGCTAGAGAGTTTTTTGGTTTGTATATTTGCTTGAACGCGCTAATATCAAGCACTAATGTTCCGATTTGAATTTCTCAGTTTTAGTTAGCATATTAATCGAGAAAGGCTACGTAAATGACGTCGCAAGTATAAGATAGCGTTAGCCCAAACTAACTATTCCACGCGGACAAAGTCGCGGGCAAAAATTACATCTTTCAAGCAGCATCAGCGATAAACTAGAATTATAAAAGGCCCGAGATTGAAGAAATCGTAGTAGTACATTTTTGCAATGAAATAAATTTTAAATACATGAATTGCATACACAATATTAAGAAACGTATCGGAAAATTATATACATATATATCATTGTTTACCTTTCACAAAAACTAAAAAGAATATTACAGGTCCAAAATAAAACGGCTAGGAGTATTTTTCGACCAGTGTTTATATATACATCACATGGTACAAAAAACTATCGGAAGAATTATAATCTCATCACAATGTTATGAAAATCAACAAACAAGATCTAAATTCAGAGGTGAAAATATAGAAGCGGAAGCCGTAAAGTACGAACGTCAATAGTTATTTTTGGTCAACTGCAAACTACCAACCCTAATTATATAAATGCGCAAGTTTAGGCCGCAACCATATAATAAATATAAGCTTACTACACGGAATTTAGAAAAATTACACACACATACGTGCGCAAGATATAATAAGCGGTCCAAGCGTAATGCCAGTAAGAGGTGTCACGTGTATACGTTATTCACATATTTTAGACATAACCATCAAATTGACTCTAATTTGACAGGAAATGACGTAGTAAATTACAAAAACTTTAAGCATAACCTCACGCTCGATACAACGAAAGTTCTTAAGTATTTCAAAAAAGAATTAACATTCCATACTGCTTCGCAAGCTTATAATTATGTATACTCTGTGTATAAATGCGGTATTTTATTGCCGTTCACTTTTAAAATAGAATTAAATGTTAAAAATAACAAAAAAATATTGCATGTATTTTTAGCCAATTTCAAAAAAGGACGTTGTTGTACGAGACATAAATGAAACGACATTTAAATTAAAAATATTGACTTGCGGCAGAAGAGTAAAAAGGTAAGTAAAAAATACCATATTATTAAAGTTCTTTATTATTTCATACAGATATATCGATCCAGATTTCCTTGAGAGGTGCGTGTTGACAATTGACAGCAAAACCAGTGTGTTAATTTCATGCTACATTTAACAATGGGTGGTTTATTTAAGTATGATGTCTACGGAATAGGGGGGAGACCCTATTCATAGTGTCCTTCACGGGTTTTAGCCTTACGTAAAGATAGACGTCCACATAACACACCTTCAGAACGATAGCGGTAGAATAATTTTTTTTTTCAATAACGTATTGAAAGGCCGGCAAAATTTATTATTTTAACAGTTTTGAAATATGTACCTATTTAATATTATTAAAGTAGTATTGTTTTTTTTAATAACTACGCGTATAAATACATTAAGTATTTTCGCAATTTTTTGAGTTTAGTCCCTATCGTTCGGAGATGGCTGGACATGGCAATGGAGAGATATTTTTATACTCTTGGAAAAAGGCAGTTAATGAAATGAAAAAAATGGATTGTGTGTCCGTGAAAACTTCAACTAGAAACGATGCAATGGCGTGTCGCTAGTTTCATATTATGAAGCTTCTGCCCCTGACTTCGTCCGCGTGGAACAGTTACTTTGGGCTAACAATAACTTCACTCCGCGATTGGTCATAGCGTGATGATAAACCTCGATAAATGGGATATCTAACACCGAAATATTCTTTCAAACCATTAGTTCCTGAGATTAGTGCGTTCAAGCAAACAAACACTTCAGCTTTATATGTTAGTATCACTAGATAAATTAACAAAAATAGCAGAAGATAAAAAAAACTTCTTTCTCATTAAAATACATAAGGCATTGTACTAATGTAATTGTTACGTATTCACAACAACAAATTAACAAACAATTTGGTGTAAATTATCGAAGCTTAATTGTACATGAAAATTAACCTGCGATACTTAATCATTAATTGCAGTATCGATACGAACAATAGATGAACAATGCAAAACAATCGGAAAGCCATTTAACATAATGTCTTATCATTCAAATAAGTGCTTAAATAGACCAATTAATTGTCATTAAGTCTATAATTGCATTATCTAATCATATAATACAACAAAATATACTAGCTGTAGATAAGTTTTTCATATTTATTTTATTAGTATAGATATATGTAGTTTCGTACCTAATTATCATCTGTCTGTACCCCTATCATGAGTTTGCCACCGTTTTCGTAATCAACACTCGCTAGCGTCACTCGCAATATTTGTATAAGATATGTTAGTTCTTCACTTCACCGCTAGGAGTCTCTGCACAATTTCTCATAATCGGCGGAGACGCTAGCGAGTATAGATAAAGAAAATGGTGGCAAACCGGTGATAGGGGTACTTGTCTTATCCCATACATTGTTGAGGTCGGCATTCAACCCTATGTAACTGATCACCTGATTTTATTACGAAGCGACTTCCATCTGACCTTCGTAACTCCTTTTACCGGGAAAATCTCTGGGTTAAACCAATTGTCAGACTTTATTTGGCCTCCAAGTGACCCGCAACGATTGCCAAAGATATTAAATTGGCAAATGGGACCGACGGCTTAACGTGCTCTCCGAGGCACGGAGGGAACTCGGACGGTAGCCCATACAACTAATGGCTTCGTTAATAGTTGCTTAACATTACTTTATCGAATGATATGCGCAATTGCCACTGTGCCACAAGATGCTTTGAATAGTATCTTTTAACCTAATACCTACATCTAAATTATACCTATATATATAACTCAAAGGTGACTGACTGACATAGTGATCTATCAACGCACAGCCCAAACCACTGGACAGATCGGGCTGAAATTTGGCATGCAAGTAAATGTTATGACGTAAGTATCCGCTAAGAAAAGATTTTAATTTTTCTACCCCCAAGGGAATAAATACGGGACGAAAGTTTAGACTACTTTTATTAAAAAAAACTTGGGTTTTGCTAACGCGGGTGAAACCGCGGGGATGAGCTTGTAGGTATATATATGAGTTTCAAATTGATATTGAAAGTGCAGTAAATAATATTTTGTCCATCTACTTATCTATATCTAATCAGTTCATATCGCTCCATTAGATAATACTTTCTGATACCTAACTTCGACGCCGAACTTATCGACTGCAATCTCATAAACACTTCCCCTTCTATTACAAAACTTACCAACCTCAGGACTAAAATTAAGTTCATCCCTTTTGAAATCCTAGTCACAGAAAGAGAGAACTATTTTTTATTTTATTTTTTAATAATAAAGTTTGTCTCCGACCGAACCATCGATTTGTTGCTCAATGCTCATTTTGAGATCTCGTTCATTTAGAAGATCACGGTCATACCACAAGGTCAAGACCACAGGCATTGCCTACCAGTCAAGCTTTACTGCTGTTTGTTACAAATGCCGCCACGAGATCGAGTTATGACCGCTCAGCTAAAATAGTAACTGCTAAAAATCTCTTTGTTCTCGTCGTGAAATTACTCCTGCTCATAACTCATAACATAACAATTAGAAGAGACACAATCAGGCAACACACAAAACTTACTGACGCACTCACACAAGCGCTGAAACTGAAGTGGCAATGGGCTGGACGCGTCTCACGACTAAAGGACAAGAGGTGGACCATACAATCTACACAATAGAGTGGGCCAGGGGGAAAACGAAATGTACCAATCAGACGGTGGGCAGATGATATCAAGGAAAAAGCAGGGAAACATTGGTTGATTCTAGGTAAAGACAGAGGGGCATGGAAAGAGATGGAGTAGGCCTTCACCCAAGGAGGAGTCCATATCCCAAAGATATAAAGAATATACCACAACTTACTAACCATTAGATTTAAGCTAAACATACTAACAACATTTGATTCGTAACATCAGGGATGTGGAAATAAAGAGGCTTTATTATTATTATTATTATAACTCATAACAGCACCTGTGCTGTCCAATTCTTTCCATATCTTCATGCACGTCTCTTTCTGTCAACTCTTATATCTGTAATGCTATCTCAGAAACAATGATATAAAAAGTTTGTGATAACAGACCCGCCAAGTAAACTTGAACTTGGCGTTATCGAAGTACGTCTAGCCACTATATTTAACATTTTAAATGACAGACACCTAATTGAATGAGATTGTTATCTTGTGTTAAATAATTGTAATTTTTTTCTAAGCTATTGTTTTATTGACGTACTCGTCTACCGTTCAAACGTATGTACGTAACACTACAGGTGAGCCACAATACTATCACCTTTAACCTATAGAAATAGAAATAGAAATAATATTTATTCACATGAAATATGGTACAAAGGGTAGGTGTTATTAAAGGTTACAAGAATCACATATTTCACCCAATTTTAGGGCATGTAAATATTAACTTAATTATCTAATTAAGTACTGCAGTTACATTTTAACCACATATTAAACATATCTTCTTTATACAAAGAATAAAATTCTACTGTACGTGTGTATGTCACTGAATTCCTCCTGGACCGATTTGAATGAATATTTTTGTATGCGTTAGGGTGGCGCCCTGGCTGGTTTAGATTCACAAATCAGCCCGGCAGATGGCACTGCTATGCAGGACAACGCCTGTCGGGACCACTAGTACTATACTAATATAATAAAGAGGAAATATATGTTTGTTACGAATTAATGTACAAAAGAGCCTCGGCCTCGGGGTTAGAGCAGTCGCCTGCTAAGAAGTAATTCAAAGACGTATGTATAGTGCCTGAGACGGCGATAGACTCACCATCTGTCACGTTGGCACTTAATCTAATTCGGTGAAAAGTGGGTGTTGTGATTACAACACCTCTGCCTACCCCTTCGGGGAATACAGGCGTGAGCATATGTATGTAAGTATGTATGTACAAAAACTAAACGACCGATTTTAAAAATTCTTCTTAAAAACTACATCTTCAGAGAGTAACATAAACTTTATTGTTTAGTCGAGGTAAATTAGGTATCCACAATAACGCGCAGGCAAAGCCGCGGACGGAAGCTAGTATTATTATCACAAACGCTCCCGACTTACGTAAAAGGCAGCGTGGAATAAAAAAATCAAGAATAATGGAGCCAGGACCCACTCGTCCCCTTAAATTTTTGCCAGAGAATGTTATTTTGTCTAGGCCCGCAGAGGTTTGACGTTACATTTGGTTAAATTAAACGTCAATGCTAAGAAGTTCTTAATACGCGCTGCTTAAACGATTATAGTTAGCCCCCTGGTACTTGCTTTAATAAGACCTTTCCAAAATGGTTATATGCGCAACTGTCATTTAGTTGTCTCCGGCGTTTCTTTTATTTCGTAAAATGAACACCTTTAACTTATTATACACCATTACTTTTATACAACCTCTGCGAAACGGGTTCAGTCAGGTTAAGCCTGGTATTGCCAGGGAAGAAGGGCCCTACGGCCAATCGTTAGAGGGGGCAATGCAAGAATGCTAACGCGATCGCTCGCCCCCCCTGTAAAAGCGACGAGATGGAAACACCCGTGGGTTTTAGCCGGTACGAGTCCGGCATAACCCTTCCGCCGCCCCCGCAGCGGTTGGCGTATCCATGACGGATTTCCCACGGTAAAAAAAAAAAAAAAAAAAAAAAAAAAAGGTTAAGTATTATGTATATGTTATCTTTGAAACTTTACCTCATTATAATAAATTTGTATGGACTTTAAATATAACACCACAATATTTTTTATACCCAAGAATTATGTGACGCATTTGAGATACCTACCTACATCTTATATCTTTAAACGAGCAATTCTTGTATATATATAATCGGAATCTCGGAAACGGTTTCAGGGGCAAAAAAATTATCTAGCTAGGTTACATTTATGGAAAACATCGTTTTGCCCATGTTTTCAGGCACTAAAAAACACATAAAATATCATTACAATACGACAGCAAATTTCGCCGATATCTGTCAAGTTATTTATTGCTCGTTTAAATGTATAAGATAAGATTGCCATAACTCCAACGCACACTTGCTTAATATATATATATATAATTATCGTTTCAATATAACAGATTGTCCCTCTATATAACATACTTGACATCACAACTATTTAAGAATGAACAGCCAATATTATTTACACGTAATATCAAGTTGTGGGCGAATTACTTTAGCAGGGGTGTACTTGAAAGGGGATTTACGAAATCCAGATTTACGCGGGTCGGATCAAACGGCACAGGGTAGGGCACTAGGGCAGGGCATACTTTAAAAATATAACTATACAGATAAATAACATGGCAGTGTGTGTTTGTAATTCCAAATTAACAGCTTTGACCCACATTAAAAACAAATTTGAGAATATAACTATCTGTCTGTCGGTTTGTTGAGGCTAAACTCTGAAAAGGCTAGATCAATTTTAACGAAACTTCCACTGACAGATAACTAATGGACTTACAAGGAGTAAGTAACGCTGATTTTATTAAAAAAAACATTAGGTTTCCACCCATTGAATTAAGTCTGCGCGGGAGAAACCGCGATTCACTTGTACTTGTAGCTTGTAGGAAATATTTTGAATAATAACGGCAAATCAAAGTGCTCAAAGCAGTGTTTCCCAAAGTTGCTCCCTAGAGGGGGCGGTAAGGGGCCCAGACAGGGGCGCAACAAAATAACGGGTTTCAAAGTGGGCGTTGGACGAAATAAGTTAGGGGATCTCTGACTTAAAGGATGTTCGCATCTAAGTTACGTAGGTTCGTTGACTTTTGCACACGTAAATTACATCTATAGTTGTGTAAATAATATAAACCTACCTGCGGAACTTTTACACACGAAACTGTATAAATATTCTGCGATTCAATTAAATATTTAAACGGTCGCCGCTATGATGTGTCTTTTTTAATATTACGGTCATTAAGGCGAGGTCCTTTGTACAAGGAGAGCAGGAAATAATTGCAATTGAGACCTCGAAATAATATGCGTGGCTATAGTGCCTAGTTGCCTACTGCCTGCCTACCATTGCCCGTGACATGGTCTGTGTGAGGTAACAACTAATGATTTCCTTGAAAGACGATTAAAATAATGGTCTGAATAAAGAAGAAAGTGATTGATGTAGCTGAAACGATGCCAAGAAAAAAATATATTCGGTCGAATTGAGAAAACTCCTTTTGTAAGTCGGTTAATAAAATGAGAGCCGGAGTGGAACCTGCAGACTGATCCAGTGCGGGGCCCGCGACAAATGGGGGTCCATTTGTCGCAGGACCTTAATCCAGTGTACCGATTCGAAAAAGGAAACCAGGCGACTTGGACCCCGATCCCAGACGCCTGAATCCTCACAAAATCACAGAACTTTACGTTTCTGGATTAAATGTGAGCGAATGTAGAGACAACACGTCTGAGGCTGCAACTTCGTCCGTGTTTAGTGTTCAATACAATCAATAAGAGTTGGTGAGCACGCACAATCAGCAAGAGAATTGCATCCTAATTTTCCCAAAAGGCATTAAACTTATGCTACATTACATTTATTATTATTTTTATTATATTGATAATATGAGAAAAAGACTATCGGCAAAATGTGATCTTAAATTTTATGTTAAGGTAGAAGATATAAATGTCATTTATGGGCATAGAATCAATCTAATACAGGTATACAAATTATATAACACACGTAAGCATACTCTGTTATCGAATCAGCGTGCTGATAACGCGCCGATAGTGATAGTGCAGCGTTGCGAACGGGTTACATTACCTACACTGTTGGTTACTGAGTACGGGAACTTCAACAAATGTATAGTTTTTGTAGGATATTGTACGGTAATCTATGCTTAATATTTGGATGCAAAAGTGTCTCTATCTGTCAGTTACCTTTTACCTTTGATGGCTAAACCGCTGGACCCTAAATGTAATCCTAGGACCAACAAAAAGTATGCAAAAAATACGGACGAAGTCGCGTGTAAAATCTAGAGGAAGAAGAAGGCTTTTAATTAGAATGGCTAAATCTCACTATTTAATCGAAATATCGCAATCTAATCACTGGATTGAAGGATTAAATAGCTACAGGTCAAAGAAGCGCTTCTCCCCTCCAACCTTCAAGTTAAGATTTGACCATGCCCGGTTAAGGCTCAACATGAATGAAGAATGTGAGCATGAGAGAATGCGTAAAGAGAACGAGAGAAGAGAGTAGTTGAACAGTAGACTGTGGAATAATTAGAGAATTTGAAGCGACAGTATTTAAAATGTCTTCAAGCGTAAGAATCGTTTTAATAAAAGTTGATGACACATAATAGGCACGTGTTAATTGGACGCGCCTAGCTAGTTTCAACTGCTCCGGTATAGTCAAGATGTCACGCAACCGGCTCGCGAGCCAAATTCCGGTTCGACCCATACGAAATACAAATAACATAATAAGGATATATATCAATAAGATCATTACGAACACATACAAATTCAAAGATTTTCAGGCCTTCCCAACAGATAAAGCAGCTTAGGAGTAGAATGAGATATTTCTTTTGGCTTGTTCAGGAAGTATTGGAGGAGTCAGGTACGTAAGGCCTAGGGCGGCACAAAAGATCTCAAGGGTCGACGTGCTTTTGAGAGCGACCCGCTAATGCCATAGCTAAGATAAGATAGGACATTATAGAAATAAGATGAGCATATGAATAAGCAGACAAAACAATATGCCTTACAAGTTGCTAGTGTATTAGGAAACTCCACCATTTTGCGAGATAAAATAACTATAGAAACTCAATAAATGATAGCGGTATTCCCAACATTGTGTTTTCTCATATTGACCTCGATACGCTCCAATTACGATTCAATCCAGTGAATCAGATGCAGATAGATCTAGATATTGATCGATTTCAACTGGAGGCTAAATTGGATTCCATACCCAAGACTTTGCGAATTCAGCAAGAATTTCATAAAGTGAGTTTATAAACAAAACGGGTCTCATGAAAATTCTATCGACTTGTAAGGGCTACACATAAAGGTCTCCGGATTTGCATACACGAGTGGCCATCAGAACTGGACGTTGACCTTGGTCCTTTTCGGGTGATAAGACCTTGTCAGATGTTTGCTCACATATTATGAAACTCAAATCCGTAGGCGATTAGCGGAAGTCAGCACTTCTAGTTTTTAACACTTCGGCGCAACATTATACAACCTTAATCTGTCAAATATTTTATGCCATTCATACATATATGGAAGCAACAAAAATAAATGTTTAAAATATCGGCATTCAGCAGTCATCATTTCACATAAATTAGGATTTCAAGTCAGTAGCACACATTGAAATCTTAATTAAGCTCAATTAGCAATAAGCCTGGAAAATATTATTCAAAGAAGCGCGCTTTTTAATAGCGATATTTAATCTTACTTCGGATGCCATTTAGGTGAGAATTTTGAGAGTCGGTAAACATGCTACACACATTGGACCAACTAAATCCAAAAATATTTTTTCATTGTACATATTTTGCTGGGTTATTGGGACAACGATATCTAAAAATCAATATAAGATCGCCTATCGAAGTTTTAATATATAATCTCCGCTGAGTCAGTCATTATTTTAATTAGAAATTTCTGTTTGATATTCTGCGTAAAATTTGCCGATAACAGCATTTAACTAAGTGGGTCCCTTTAATAATGAAACCTCCTTACAAATTGACTAGCTTTCAGATTTACCACCGTTCAAGTATAATAAGCGAAGTGGGCGCTCGAGCGCTCGTCGACAAAACAATATTTATCTTAACCATTTGGGTATGCCATAAAAACAATCCTTGCATAATATTCGCACCTGTTTACGTCATTATAGGGGAGCTCCACGAACAGTTTAGATCTTAAAGAGTTTTATTGTATACTAGCTGTGCCCTGCGATTTCACCCGCGTAGATTTAATTTCATTCCCACGGAATCCTAAATGATATTTTTGTTTAAAAGTCTCCTAAGTTACTCCTTGTTATATAGTTATCCGTGCCAGTGAAAGTCCTGTTAAAATCGGTCCGCTCGCTTTAGAGATTACCCTGTACAAACAGACAGACAGACAGAGAAACAAAATTGACAATTTGTTTTTTAAATATATTCTTTCATATGCATATAGTGAAAAGCTGTTATTTTGGAATTACAAACAGACACTTCAGTTTTATTTATCTGTCTGTATATATGTAGATGTTTTGATCAACGCTTGAGGCTTCGCTTATTGAAATTACATTACACCTTTAGCCGAGGCACTAAGCCGATTGTGGGGCGCCCCTGTACATTATTACGTGTATTATATAAAACACCGTATTACCTTCATGTCTAAACATAGATCCATCATCTACATTCTAATAACAAGCATTAGATAGTGTATAACAAATTAGGCCTAGAAACCAGGATCAAACGGCGCAGGCCTTGGTTGGGTGGAAATGTTGGATTGACTCATAACTGAGTTATCCTGGTTTTTTATTGGTTCAACAACCTATTCGTTTGTTGATCAACATACATCGATATTGACTTGACCACCAATTGACAATTTTTTGGTATATATATAACTAAGACTAGAAAATCTCTATAGCGTGATTCAGAAGAGTACAGCGCCATCTTGTGAACGAAAATTAAACTGCGTATTTAAAATTACGTTAAGCAGAAAGCGAATATATCAGTCAGGCATTAAGGTCGAGTTGTAGAGTACATTAAAGGGCAAATTTGAATTTCAAAGCATTTCAGATCTCAGAGTAATCATTTAAGAATTTACGGGGAAACTTGAGCAATTCGTCTTATGAATTCGTTCCGTAAGGGAAACCTTGTCTTGGAAAGTTTTTCGCTTAAGTATGTTCCTTTGTTCAGGTTGTTTGTGATCACATGGACGTGGGCTGAATATGTATAACTTTTTCCAAGGATGCTATGTGCCCTATTTTACGCGTCAGTCATTCTGAATTTTGTAAAAAAAAATGTTATCTATTGCTAAAAAAATCCAAGGTTGTGTCAGTAATACTAGGTAGCATTACTAGAAGTACAAACATACATATGCTCACGCCTGTATTCCCCGAAGGGGTAGGCAGAGGTGTTGTAATCACAACACCCACTTTTCACCGAAGATGATTAAGTGCCAATGTGACAGATGGTGAGTCCATCGCCGTCTCAGACACTTTACATACTTCATTTAATTACTTCCCAGAAGTATGCAGGTTTCCTCACGATGTTTTCCTTCACCGTAAAGCACGTGGTGTGAAATCACTGTACATAAGTTTTTTAGAAATAGTCATTGGTACAGGCACCGCTGGTTTCGAACTTGCGTCGCCTGCTAAACCCTCAAGGCCACCACGGATCTTCTCACGGCTCTTTTTTTTTTATTTAAGTATGAAAAGAAAAGATGTTAAGTTGGCAAACAAACAGGCACTTCAATTTTATTTATTTATATAGATGGATGAATTGAAAATCCTTAGAGTACACCTAATGATAGCAATTTAGATTCACCTTCAGTGTTCATTCACAAGATGCCCACATCCACTGAATAAACAAAGCCCGTTCCATTATCATACATCAGACCCTACAAAGATAAATTAACCGCTGTAACATGCTATTCTGGGAGACCCTCGTTTAGATAAACTAAGTTTTATTGTACTGGAGTACTGTTTTATTACTTTAGGTCCCTTTAAGTGGTCTAAGCAGCCTCTAGAATAAATTGAGTACAAAACGAATGATGAATAATTTAGTTTTCAGAAAGGTCAAATTCGGAGCACTCGTAACCGAAGGATGTGTATGAAGAGATGTATGAATGTGGATGAAGCGAAAGAAGCATGTAAGGATCGTGAGCATATGTATGTATGTTTGCACATGATGATCAGGAGTGGGCATTTGTACCACAGTCAAAATATAAGCAGGAAGGAACTTAGGGCCTATTCTTAACCGACTTCAAAAAAAAGGAGGAGGTTATCAATTCAACTGTTTTTTACTGACTGGTGTAAAACTGTAAAAGTCACTGAAAAGCGCGATTTTTTTTAAATCACAATAAATCAACGGTTATTCAGTCGTATAGCAGAGCAAAGTAGTATAGCAGAGGTCAGTTGCTTAAATCGAATACGAGGATGAAATGCAAAACCATTCATGAATAAATCGCTTTGTTGCAAATAGTTGCATGACCGCTTCATTCAACGGTGCGTAAACATCTTATAGCTGGAACAGCAAGGAGTCACAATGGCTATTCCACGGAACTTGGCAAGCTACGACAAAATATAAAGATTACAGAAGGAAGACTTCCTATTTTTATTGGTGTACTGTCAAAAACTAATGGATGGAAAAATTGTATAATGCTAGCTTTGCACCGCTTTCGCCCGCGTAGACATCATTTTTTATTTTGCGGAACCACTTCAATTTTAATCCATGCTAATTTTATAAAAAATAAAGATTTGTATGTAAGTATGTTTGTAACGAATTGGCTCAAAAAGTACATGACCGAACTTGAAAATACTTTCAGCAATGGACAGCTACATCATCAGCGTGTAACATAGGTTATATTTTATCCCCGTACTCCAAACGGAACAGGAACTACAAAGGTAAAACCGCGTTACGTCTTCCACTTATCGATATAGATGTACAGATTTTAATTTACAAAAGTATAACATACATATTAAAATAACAATAATAAAATACTCCCTATGTATTTAATATATGTTTATAAATGTTCTATAATCTTCGAAATTAAAGACGCCATTTCCATACAAAAATTTTTTGGATGTTCGAAGTTGAACGCATCACTCTTCCAAACTACGATATGGATCTTGATACGATTTGCACTAACATCCGAACGCCACATTGGAATCATGTTATTTTTGCGTGCCAGTGTTACATGCATCAATGCATGGGGCCTGGCTATCTGTATTTTTTTTATTTTAAGGCAAGGCGTATAGTTATATAATGTTGTTGATTCAGAAAACTGGTATACTTCACAGGCGCTTTATGTATTCTAATATTATAAAGAATAAATATACTCACGCCATCTCAGAAGGGTCCCCGAAGGAGTAAGCAGAGCTGTTGTAACATAAACTACCAACGTGACAGAGGGTGTCCAACCTCATACATATGTCTTTGAATTACTTCTCAGACATATGCTGGTTTTCACCGTAAAGTGTGAAATCACTGTACATAAGTTTTTATAAAAACTCATAGATACAGGCCCCGCTGAGATTCGAATTTGCGTTGCTTGCGTAGCAGGCGACTGCTCAAACCCCACCCACGGCCACCACGGCTTTCTTACTGACCTCCTGAATAAATACTTTGTTAAAGTTAAGAGTTTACTGAATCCAGGCAAAGTATAATAGAAAAGTATAAGTTTATGATAAAATTGACTCGTGTCAGCTTTGGATCCGCCCTGGTTCGGGTTGAGGGGCGGGCACCTAGCATCTAGCGAACATTGTCTTGTCAATTATTCATGAAAATGTCTAAATGCCCCCTAAGTTTTTTGTGAGATGATAAAAAAGTATTCATAAATGTATTTCCTGTAAACAGAGTTTGCGATAAATCGTTATTTCAGGTCTGCTTTGTTGTAGGTGTTTTATTTGAGGATACAGGCGACTGAAACCAATTAGAAGTGGAACCGAGGTCCCAGTCGAGCCTGAACATTTAATTTGTTACTTGGTAATATTATATATAGAGGATGCTCGGTCTCCTTTTTCTTTTTTTTTTTGTTGACGAGGGGGAAACCTTCAAAAGGTCCCCGACCGCCCTGGGAGATGCAGATCGGGGGATTTTTACCGCACTAAAACCCCCCCGGTAGCCATCCTCAGTGCTCAGGGGGGACTACTGTGTCTCCTATCCCATGACAGATTCGTGTAAGTATGTAAAGTTGTATGGTTAATGCATGAACGTGGATAAAGCGAAAGAAGTATGTAAGGATCTCTGCCTACCCCAATGGGATACAGGCGTGAGAATATATATGTATGTGTTTTATCGGCATATGGATGAAGAAGTCACATGATAAACCTAGCAGTTGGTATCAACATCAATATATACTGACGCAACATTGTCATCAGACATCAATAATTCCAGGTCGAGTTATTTGCTATTCCGAAGACCTGAAGCAGATTTTAATAAAATTACCGAATTTTATTAACCACAACGATATTACGGTAGCGAACCGTGGCAGTGCGCAAGCGACGCAAATTGGAATCTGTACCAATGAGATTATCTAAAAAAAATTGGGCAGTGATTTCACACTACGTGCTTTACGGTAAAGGAAAACATCATGAGGAAACCTGAGTATTAATTCAAAAACGTATGTATAGTGGCTGAGACGAAGATAGAAACACCATCTGTCACGTTGGCGCTTGATCATCTTCGGTGAAAAGTGGGCGTTGTAATTACAACACCTCCGCCTGCTAAAAAGGCGTGAGCATAATATTATGTATACTATGGTAACAAGCATGAGTTCCACCTGATGATAAATGGCGAGGTACCATTCATGAAGGGGCGTGCATTGGATTTTCAAAGGGGTAAGCATAAATAAGTAGGGTGGGTAGGATGGTTAATTACATAGCAATGTGGCGCGTAAGTACATACGTTTTGGTATAGACACACACACATACACACCAGTGTATTCAGTCATCACAAATGGTAAGCACTGCTTATCTGTTTATATGGAATGCACGCCCCTGCATTCATCGCCATAACTTGGTGATGAATCGATAATTCCTGTATTGATTGAGTAGAATTACAGGCCGCGTACATAACTGATTCGCTTGAGTTAAGGTCAATGCTGTTCTCCACGGAGCATGCGTCCGCGCAGCGCCTTCGTTACGTAAATATTACGAGTTTCCGAATGACACGCTTAAATAATTTGTCAGTGACTGTCCTGATCGCGACGATCGCATTAAATTATATGCAACTGTATAATTTAAAGAGATTTTGTTCTAATTTAAAAATTATAATTTTAAGAGAGATCAGGGGTCTCACCATTACCTCTTATTGCCATGATAGTTTAACTCTTATTATGAGACAAATGTATAATATGTATATAGTGTATAAGTCTGTCACCGTCATACAGTGGAACTATCGTGACCATAAGAGCTTATGGTAGGGATGTGCTTGTAGTAAAATGTTATTATGCCGTCACAACTAAGCAAAAAAAAAATCTTCTGATGGCCTTACTTATGACGTACTTATAGAATAAAATTATTTAATTTAATAAGACGATGAAAGTTTGTTAATATTTCCTCTGTGATTGATAACCGGAGACGTTTTTGGCACGAATTGTGACAATGTATAGAATGCATCAATATGTATGATCCATCTCGCAGATCTAATGAGCGCGTGCCAGCTATTACGTAACGTTGCAGATCAGATGCGGAGTTCCATTCATATACCCACCCATCACAATTTAAAGGTAACAGAAGGACATCCAGGGCCCGAATATAGGTTTTAACATGTTTTTACGTTTGCCGATATCTCCTGCGTCTTTTCATCATTTTGTATGGGAAAGTAAAATAGCGCCTCAAGCGGCGAGTTTAGGAAGTTTAACGTCTCCGTAAAAAAAAAGCGCAAAATGAAACGCCAAGCGTTGACGTTCAAACGTATCGACGAATAAAGAATATATACTTAAAGCACTTCATGCATACATTGGATTGTGTGAAAGATGATATGGCTAGAACACATTGCGCCGACCCCAAATTACATTGGATAAGGGCAGGAGGATGATGAGAAGGACTTCCTGCATTGGTGTAGGTTCTAAGATCAAACTAGCTGATTCCAGTTTTGTAGAGAAATGTGGCGGACAGGTCTGAGTAAAGCAAGTTCAAATCGCACCCAGCGGTCTGTATGAGATTTTCTATAAACGTAAATACAATTGTGTCACATCAGGTGCTTTATGGTGAGTGGAAATATCAAGAAACCTTCATATATCTTGGAACAAATTCAAAGACATCTTTGAACATCAGTGCGAGTCATCCATCTACTAAATTAATCTACTGGTAGGAGCACGTATACAATAATGTCCGAACTGTAAGGTATAGCATAAAACATTACAATGGAATTCCTCGTTATCTTATGTAGAGTACTTTAGATGGCGGTGGATTCGTTTTCACAAAGTGTTCCAGAAGTGGAAGATCAAGCACTTCGGAAACACTTTGGGAAGGCGCCGTCACGTGTTTTGAGCACTCAGAGAAAATTGTAGAGATATCTGCGCAGGAATGAATACATGCGCTCGCTCCACGCAGGTCCCATACAATTACTACAGGTCAAGTGCGCATTCAAGGTCAGTACTGCTGATGGCATATGCACGTTCTTTATAGTAATGTATGGAAGCTGGTGTTCTGTAGGCTTTCATTGTATCCCCCCGCTTCACCCAACCCTACCCCTGTTCGCACCCACCCACTCCAAAACTATGAATAAAGTTCATCATTATGATTAAAACTCTTGTGTTCTTAAACGATTAAGTTATGTATGTTTCAAGTGTTACTTAGGAATGAAATTACTTTGACTATATTGTTGAGTTTTGTAAGTTGGCTTGCTTTAAGTTAAATGTAAATAAAAACGGTTATCTCTTCATTAAAATTATTGCCATTTAATGATAATTATTAGGTAATTACATTTACTTGCATTGTAAAATTGAATCGCTAAATTATTTTAGTCTAGTAGATAAATTAGATAATAAAAATTGTAGTCAATTCTAAACTTAACTACCTAACCTACCTACTTACCTAGTAGTGTCTTTTCTGCTCGTATATTATTAGGAATATAAAAAAACTCCATAAGCTAATGGTATAAAATAAAATATATGAACATTATGCCTAAAAATAAGTTCATCAACGATTATTTATTAGTTTGAAGATGATTGGATACGAACATTGTGTAATTGCTTACCGTTAAATTAAATGATAAGAATAAAATATGCGAAAACTTTTCGAATACAAAATAATTATGCAATAGGTTATCTATCTTACCGTCCCGCATATGAGGTGCACTACAATTTTTCCGTCGTGAACGAAATCACCGGCAAAAGCTAGTCGATTACATAACTTCGGTAACATCTATCTATAATCTTGTATAATGCCATATTTTCGTCGTTTTGGCGATTTGATAGGACTCTTGTGTATCAAATAAAGATATTTTTATTTGTTTTTTAAAAAAAAGCCGTGGTGTCTGCGGGGTTTGAGCATGGTGGCATGGTGGCAGTGGAATTCGAACTTTCGTCGCCTGCGTAGCAACCCAGGCGCGTATACCATTGTTATTTTTCTAAAAACGTGCTTTACGGTGAAACCTGCGTGTCTGAGAAGGATTTCAAAGACGTATGAAGTGCAGCGTTGGCACTTCATCATATTCGGTGAAATGTGGGTGTTGTTGTTAAAACACAGTTACGAAGAAACAGACGCCGTCGTGGGGGAGTTTGATAACAGAACGTGAATAAATATTTATCATACAAATTTAATGTTCTGTGACCCCAATTAGCGATATATAATGAAAGATAATAGGTACAATACCTACCTACCAAGACACCTACATTGTAGTAAAATTATCTCATAAACAATCACTGTTGAATGTTATGAGCTGGTAGATAGTGTCTCAATGCCGGGGTTATTTGGTTTAATGTGCTTACTCAACCAAACATTTGTGGAAAATTGGCTACGGGAGACGTCACTACTAACGAGCGCTAAATTTAAATGTGCAGTAGTCAATTATGATGTCTCTGTTTGTCTCCCCAATTTTTCTTATAAGTTCAAAATATCTTTATTTGATTAGACTTATTACAAAGTACTTTCAAATCGTCAGAAGGATACAAAAATACATTATACAGGATTATGAATGCTACCACCGGGTTCGGAAGGTTGCTTCTGTTGAGAAGAACCCGGCAAGATACTCAACTTTATTTTTTACCATGTTTAATGGTTATATTATTATAACACTCATGAATATAAGCACATGGACACAGTTCCAATGCTCAATTATCAAAAATAATAACATAAATATAACAAATATTTGCGAGCATGCATCTCGTAACGGCAACCCTGTGTTTAACGAGTTGTCAGTCAGTATTAGACAACCAATTGTGATCCAAAGCAACAAGGTAGTAATTTGCGTGTAAGTTGTCAGACCTTTAGCCTCTGTCCTCAGTAGCACTCAAGCTATTATGCTAAAAATTTGTCAGATATTTGACAAATGTCAAACTGCGTAGTTGCGCCAATGTTTTTTCGTACATTTTTGTTGAACGCTTCACGTATCTATACATTTAATATCATTGCTTAGCATTGAATTACCTACAAGGATATTAACTAACTAATAAATAAGTAGGAACTTATTCTACTCATGTTGCTGATATTATAAACACGTAAGTTTGTAATAATGTATGTATTGATGTATGTGTTTTATTCTTTCACGCAGAAATTACTGAATGGATTTAAATAATTCTTTACAATAACAGCTTACTGGCAAGAAACAGCACAAGCCCAGGACCAATGGCGAGTTATCGTATCGGAGGTCAAGACTCACTTCGGGTCCCTGAGCTAGTGGAGTAAGTATAATATAATATATAGCTTATACATCAGAATACCACATATGCTATAATTTATTAACTATTGTGTGAATTGTCCAAAATATATAGACGCAGACGGAGTCGCGGTCATCAGCTAATATTTGAAAAATGACAAAGTACAGATAAATAAGTAAATGAATTACCTGAAAGTATATATGACATAAGGAACAAAAAGATTCATTATAATGTTTTTGGCGAGAAAGACAAAATTTTGTTATGCAATATTCTTACATAATACATATACATTCATATCAAATAATAATTTATCTTTACTTTTGCAATTCAAAGTCCTGACAGAGTGACTCACTTACATCATAAACTGCTGGTCTTAGAAACATTAAATTTGGAGGGTGTGTTCTTGATGAGGTATCTGACTAAGAAAGGGTTGTACGAAATTCCACTCATAGGGGGGTTAAATTGAGGTTGAAATTTTGTACGTGAAATTGATTGTCATGTAGGCGAAGTTGCGGGCGCAAACTAGTATGTTGTAATTGAGAAAAATAATAATAAATGATAAATGCAAGCAGAGGTAATGACTTAATAATTATGTGTAAGAACATAATGACTGATGAAAGATGACATTGTCGACAATGTCACCTGACAACACCATTAAGATCTTTATTATGCATAATGGATGCTGGCTGTATCAAATAAGAATACTTTTTTACAAGAAAACAAGGTGTGAGAATGAAAAATTATAATATGGTGTATATACCGACATAATAAATGTGACTATGTAGATATTATCAAAAAACTCACTAGTAGAATATGGAGATTTTTTTTTATAATATCCACTCTTTTTTTTTCCCTCATATATGTCCGTAAAGGTACATGCACACACTGTTTTTATTATATTCATAGTATAATTACAATAGTTAAAGAGTAAAAAAAATCCTTCAAACACTTTTTATCATCTAGGTTTGGAATATCCGAAGAGATAGGTGACGAAGATAGTGTGAAGTTCTCGATAGCTCTGTCTAGTTTTTGGTAGACTGGCCATGGTGCTTAGACTGTGGTGTACCATAACTTTTCAACATCAGAGCCATATATTCGTATGTCCAATTGTTTTCAAATCGGGTCTGATGTCTTGAATTGAGAATTATGCTAGCAAAAAAACAAATGGTTCCGGTCCAAACTAATGTTAGATAGATATAACAAAACTATACTCAAAATATTAAATGTTTTCCTAATGATTGATTACGGTCCTACATAGCTTAAATTCCCAAAGAGTCCCAGGAGAATTAAGCAGATGATTTAAAATACTAATTTCTCAAATATGATCAGGTACCAAGCAACTTGTCATATGGTGGGTCCATAATCTCAGACATGGTGCATAAATATTAGAATTTTACATGCCTTTATTAATAACTTACTGTGTATATACATCACATATATCATTGCAATAAGAGCTCATGGTAGGTCCCCAAGTAGGTAATGTAATTCTAGTGAAGTTGGATTTGCATTGAATTGTAATTTAGCCAGAATGGCAATGACAATATTAACAAAAACATGTGACTATGAATTTTTAGAAAGTTTTTAGGTGCAAAGAAACAGTGATAATGGTTTTAAGTGAAAGTTAAAATAATACAATGGTTACACAGATAGCACACTAGAGCGTAGCCTACCTACATACATACTGTAGTCTATACTAATATGAAAAAGAGGAAAGATTTGTATGTTTATGACAATATGGCTCAAAATCTGGTCCAATTTTAAAAATTCTTTCAGCAGTGAATAGCTAAATTTTCAGAGAGAAATATAGACTTATATTTAATTCTCATACTCCCACGGTATGGGTAAGGTGTCTGGGGCCTTACCATGACCTATTATTGCCTCAATATAATACACTGTTATTATGATACATGTATATATGACATGTATGAGTCTATCACTATGACAAAGCAGAATAAAGAGTGGAAAACATTGTCTATGCAGAAGAAAATATGACCCACTTATGAATTATGGGGATCTCTGATTAACAATATAGCCTATGTTACTCTGTGATATTTTAAGAATGATATCTGTAAATGAATTTTGAAATTTATCTATTAGTTTGGGAGAATTATTATTATAAAGAATAATATTTCCTCTATATAATTTTAGCATGGATGTATACAAAGTAGGTATTTTATCTCTATTTAATCAAAAGAGTTATAAGCATTTACAATCAACTGTTAAATATATAATGAGTAATAAAATAATTATTACTTTATGATAAACATTTTATAACATCACAAGTTTCATGATTACTTTATTAAAAAAGTAAGATAAACAAGCCTGATGTAGATATGAAATACCCAGAAATTAAGAAATTCAAAGATAATATTTGAAGTTTAGTTCATTTGAATTAACTAAATAGAACCTTTGCATAAATAACTTTTAGTCAGGACTAATTACTACTTTAGTAAACTTATTAAGGCTAGGTACTAGTAATAAAGTATTTAGTATTTTACTTCATAAGTATAGATATTTTATAACTCGTTATATAAAATAGATGCATGTGACTTTGCCACGAAAAAGTTGTTCCTTGTCACAAATTTTGAAATATACTGAACATACTCTTTGGTACTTTGAAAATCAAAGTATTGAAGGAACATGAGCTTATTCATAGTAGAAATACCTTGCAGCTGTGTCATAGATTATTGTATTGCTGGTTATGAACAATTATGACTAATGCTCATAACTAAATATATGTCGAAGATAATTGATAATTATAGTGTAAGTAGCCACTCACCTGGGTCGATTCTGCATGTAATATTGACCGCCAAAAATAAAGGCCATGTAGACGCCGACATAATAAAACGCCACAGTCCAGTTCTCAGTCATCCATTTCCTATACTTCTGATGAATGAATTCACTTTCAAAATCGAAAATATAAGAGTAATTCGGCGTGATGGCCATTCCGTAAGTCATCGCGGGGGACTCCATTTCTACTGTCGCCAAGTCCAAACGCCGGCACTCAAATAAATCGCACTGAACCGCGTTAAAACGTTGCACTGATCATCACAGGTGGAGGATTTAACCTAAAATACACCTACTATTTTTTAACAAGATACCTCAGTATCGTTTTATCACAGACGACTGTAAAATGTCAATATTTCAAATGGGCGGCAAGGCGTGCTAGCTTACGGACACTAATTTGAGTAATGAGCGCGTGATTTTATCGCGTTGACTATTTATTCGCGGTGACGAAGCGTCCGCCCAGTCCGAACTCAACTCGTCCGTCAGTTCGTCACCGTCGCCGCATGAAGAGGAAAGATAAGATGAATGAACTCGTTTCACGCCACGCCGTGCTTCGCCTTCATTTTCTATTTGACATAACTGACAGATATCTATCACAGACTGCGGAAGATGACAGCTCTGTTCTTTGCCTGACAGAAAGAACAGTGCTGCCAGTATTTATTCAAAATTATCCAGCCTAACTTTAGTCTCTACCTAACTATAACTTTTAGTATAGACTAGTCCATGAGTGAAATAAGCGTAAAAATATTTTTATGCAACAGTTTAAATTGAAGTGTCGAGTTAGTACCCATACTAGAGTCTGATGAGAAAGAAACCGTCGTTTGGGGATGTTGCTGGGATTTATTACCTTTTTATAGTTAGGAACACAATAGCTCTATCTATGAATTTCAAAGAGAAAAAAGTTGTAATATAAATAGATATTCTTTTTTTATGAAATATTTGTAAGATTGTCGCCTAACGGCGACTTTACAGGCGACAGATAATGAATATTTTAATAAAATCATTGGCATATTCAACTCAGTTAACTCATCCGTCTTGTTGTAAATTGGGAATACCCACAGGTGAATACACTTAGGTAAATGGCATAAAAACGAATATAAGCTTAAGACCTTACATTTAGCTAGCCCGTCTAATTACCATAATTATAACCTTATAAGTCTTACCATACCTTCGTATTGGGAAGTTTCGAAAACTGGCAACTGGAGGCTCCTGTGTCGACCATAGAAGCGCAGTTTATTTTGTAGATAATTAATTGCATAAGCATAAATGTATACAATAATGCACAATGAAAAATAAACTGAAAACCGTGTTCTTTTTGTAATCTGTAAATCAATTTGTTTTATTAATTATTTAGGCTTCAAAGTTCCACGCTTCTTAGTTGCGTACAAATATCATAAAATAAAAATAAATAAATCAGCTTTAATATTTTTTATTCCGTACCTAATACGTCCAAGGATCGATATAATTTATAATAAGCATGACTAGACTTTTCGATATAATTTTACTTCCAATAATATTTAGCTAAATCTACGTAATATTATTAGGTAGATAAAGTTAATTAGCCTAAATTTCAATAACATTGCACTTTACAGAAAAATATTTGATAAATGTTATCATACAAAACTCTACCGAAAACAAACATGTTTTGGAACCTTTTATTCAGTTCTACAAAGATGGGGAGTTTTGGTGTCGGCAACACTTCATTGGATACGTTAGATCTAGAGCTATTATAGAAAGTATACATGTAATACGCCGGCTTGTCCCCAAAATTCAATACCCTGTGGAAGCCAGGATGTACTGCGATTCTGTTGCCACTGGTTAGGGGGTAGGAAGACCCCAAGAAACTTGTAGTCGCCTCAGGCACGTAGGCTACAGAACCTTCAAGTACAGTCAGTGTAACGTTGCGGAGCTTCATAGGTATGAACTTTTCTTGATAGAAACCTGTGTGAAAGAAAAAAATATGCTCACGTTATTCCAGAAGGGTCCCCGAAGGAGATATTCGAATTTCTTCTCAGAAACGTGGAGGTTTCCTCACGATGTTTTCCTTCACCGTAAAGCTCTGTACAGACCGCCGGGATTTGAGCATGTTGCACTGTGTCATTAAAGTGACTATACAATGCATTGGGCTAGGCTCACTAGTAAACATTTTTATTGTATATTCCTGCACATTAGAGATCTCGATGGTACCTACCGGGCAAGTCAGCAAGGAACATAACATTGCTATCCTGACTCCAAGAGTTGACGTGCTCGCGAATATCAGCCAAAGTTTTCCTCCATCCGATTGCTTCATCTAATAATGGCAGCAGATACGGTACTCTTTTCCATGGTGACCAATCAGCTCTGAGCAGGTCCACCTTTGGATCGAACAGTCTTTGAATAAACCTACCATTCATAGAGCACCACACGTCAATTTTTATAGACATGTTTCTAGCTTCAAGGCTGTTTTTCTTAGGAGATATTTGGATCAAATTATCCCTCAAGCATTGTGCATATTGGTAAACCATATCTCCATGTCTAGTCCACCTGTCATTAAGGGTATAGAAGAAGGGGTCAACATAATATTCGACTTTGTTGTCATGGTCGATGACCTTAACGACGACTGAGCTGACGTCCCAACTGTGGACCATCATGTCCCATGAGTAGCCGTACAGGCCGTTTGTCCAATTATTGTAGCCCTAGAAGAAAACACAGAGATTAAAAGGAGTTGGTGTCATTATCCCATCTACCCGATTAATAACTGTAATTTTTTAGGCTCTCAAAAAGCGCAGGTAATCTCTCACGGTTACCAGAAGGCTGAAGGAAGACAGAGGTGTTACAACACCCACTTTTCAACTAAGATGATTTGGCCCATCACCGTCTGGGATACTGTACATAAGACTTTGAATTTCTTCTCAGGTATACCTCAATATACAGTTATATCAAGATCCTTCACCGAGAACTCTATTCAAATCACTAGGATCTAGAAAAGCTGTGTCTAAATCAATGGAATCGGAAAAACTCACCTTAGTAATAAAATGAGAATAAGGCAGAAATAGTTGACTCAGAACGTACAAGATAATCAGATACACCGTTATTTTCTTCTTTTCATTAACATCTACAGCAATATTAGGGTTGTCTTGCTTAGATTTAACTCCCTCTATGGCACCCTCAATATTTTCTTTGTTAATCATATTTTGTTCTTGCGTATAGCTGTTCCCATTTGTATCCATATCTTCATCCTCTGTTTCCAATTCCTCATCTATCATACCAATGTTCTTCACGTAATAATCACCTTCATTATCACCGATTGGACATTCATACATTTTATCGCACAAAATGTCAATAATGTGAAGAATAATATTCCTTGTTTCATTGAAATAGCATCGAAGTTTGCGTTGAACTAGTTTGGGCCAGTCAAAAGGGTAGAATAGTGGCATCGTGGCGAGACAAACCCACGGGAACATGCCTGAAAATCATTTGCAGCATTTGACCATCGTAATTTGAGTTCTATTTTTGCTTAGTAAGTAAATTGCGGATAGCAAACATATATCATCAGGTACCCAATCATTGCATGTTGATTATAGACAAGTATTAAATCAAGATACTAAGAATAATCTTAAAATACAGTTTCTCTATGGCGTCAGATACGACGAACAGAAGTACCTAACTTAGTACCTAATTCTGGATACTTCTGAGCATTCTCTGCGAGTATTGTCAGAGCACACTTTTTTGCCAGCAGCTACGAATGGATAGCTGAAAATGCTGCTAACGGTAATACAGTGTAATACCCAAGATCTATGTTCAAGATCATATAACTAGGGCGGGATTATTCATAAGGTAGGTAGATGAGGCAACTGCCTCGGGGCCCCGCTGTGAAGGGGGGAAAATATATATTTCGTAAAAGTAATAAAATGGTAAGATAATATTACTTTGTCTACAGGCCTAGGGGGCCTACCATCGTCGGTTTAGGCAGAGCATATTAAGCGAATCCCATGAATGAAGTTAATTACGAACCAATTCTAAAAAGACGACTGTTCATAAGATGGAAGAGAGCGCAGAAGAACATCGCAACGTGCCTGGTTTGGGCCCACATCATCCACACAGCCACGGTCAAGTCAAACACGAAGATGAACCAGTGAACTATAATGTAGTCTATCTGAGGCACTGTCAGGAACAACCTAGAAAATACACTTCTAAATTTAAATATTCATTCATGGAAAGAAAAAAAACTTGTTAACCAGTGATTAGGTTTTGACAAGTTCGAACGTCGTCACTTGACATTGCGTTTTGCGCTTTTTTCGTATGGAGACGTTACGGGTTCACTTACGGGTTTGCAACCGTTTTCGTAATCTATACTCGCTAGCGTCTCCGCCGAATATTATGTATGAGAAATGTATGAGTATGAGAAATTGTGCAGCGACTCCCAGCGGTGACGTGAAGAACTAAAATATCTCATACAAATATTGCGAGTGGTTTAGAAAATGAGCAAAATACGCAGACGGTATCGTCAACGTAAAAGAACATGTTAAAACATATACTTGAGGCACTGAAAAACAATGAAAAAGGTGTGTTAACGAAGCGAAGGTTAACGAGGCTTGCGCTGTTTTAGCTTTGATATTGATATTCAAGTTATCTATAAATATAAGAACAACTATTTAAAAAAGAGACCAATTAAAAGCGTTCACATTCAAGTCAAGTCGTACCAATTGGTTATTTTAAATAATGATTTGCTTACGAACTTAAAGATAAAGTAAAAACAATACACGTAGGGGCCAGAGATTTAATGGAATATTAAGAACACACAACGGCAATCCGTAAACGTAACCGAAACATCTGACGTAAATGTTTCGAATTTAAGTATCACATCGTTTCTTTGTTTGAAAATGGTAACGAGAATATAATTAAATATCTTTATCAAAATCCCGGTTCGGAATTTGATATCCATAACATTCCTTGCTAATCCGCACCCTTGCTTGGTTAACCACCCTTTAACCACCTTTTAGGTTAAGGTCATGCTAGGGCCCCCGGTAGCACTTTTGCCTGGTCCGGCCCTGCACATACTTAATCATAAGTATCACTTACTTGAATGGTCCAAACACCCAATGTTCGCTCAGCCTCTGGACGGAGTAACCAGTCAACCACTCAGCTGATCCCTTCTTCAGGCCCGCCATGGTGTACAGAATAAAGAATTGAAACTTCAGTATGAAGTAGTTCCAATATGGTACAGAGCTTCTTCTCTCAGAGGGCTTCAAATATGCATCCAGGGACCTGTATTGATTGAATACAAACTATTGATTTCAATTACAGATAGATTTTTTAAGAGTCCTGATTCCAAGTTGGCAATGCGTCCCTTGGTGGTGAAGGATTCCATTACTGTAACCGCAAACCTAATGTTAATGAGCTTTTCATAGGTATACCTTGGGATTAGATGGCGCTATGTGATAATGTTCAGAAACTATTTAAGGAATAAAAACTATTTAAGGTGTGTGCCATCACGAACTATCAGCGCTTAGCGAAAAATCATACGGACTGACTCGTGAAATGACTTCTGCTCATTCAAAGTCAGTCTCATAACTCATGACGGGACTTATAGGATTAGCATTGATTAAGTGCCCGGTGTTACTGCTTTCAGTGTGCCATCGATTATTGTTTCATGTCCCAAGACAATATTAACACTAGATGTTATATTTTTATGCCTGACACACAAAATGACATTCTAAATTCTTAAAAATTACATGGAAGAATACGTACATTTAGATCAGGATTAGATTCTAATATATTTAGATCGGGGTTGGCTCATTGATTTGATATGTAGCTAAATGTAACTTAAGACGTATCAGTTGAGTTTGGATACACCTACCAACAGAGGGCGCAAGGCGGCCTTTATACCGCAAAACAACGGACGCGAAAATTCGACGCATGAGGTAGGATCACGAGTAGCTCAGTTGGCAGAACTACTGCACGGATTGCAGAGGTCGTGGGGTCGTCCCGCCTAGGGTTCGAATTTTCCTGACCTTTTTAAGGAACTAGATTTGTTTAATAAATTTAAAGGCTTTTTATCACAGAAGTGCTAAGTATGGAGGTCGTATATAATCAAACCCTATGCTAATGAAGTGTTTATGTTAATATAGTGTTATTTTAATAAAAAGTAGGAAATATGCTTGCATTGGTCAAGGTCACCTACATATTTTCTGCGTTTGCGGTTGAAACTCTGGGGTCTTGGGGTCCGAATGCTCAAAGAGGTTGCACGTCGTCTGGTAGAAGCTTCTCATGACAAGCGGGCTGAGGCTTTTCTCGCTCAGAGAATCAGCATTGCTATTCAACGTGGCAATGCTGCCAGCCTTCTGCCACGATCCCGAGATACAACGATTTGGGCCAAGTTTTCAACTTGCTATTAGTTTTGAGTACAAACAGTACTTGTATATATAATTAAGTTTTTATTCATTAAGTTTATTCTAAAGTGAACCTTACCAGTAACAGTTGGCGTCGGTAAACGTGAGTAACAACCCGACCAGACCGAATAGATAACTATGGTTGTTCCAGAAGCTCTTCTCGATGAGAATCAGATACCAATAGGAGGCGGTGAACATGACTGAGCTGATGCGGTACTTGTAACCTATCATCATACCTACCGCACCTGGAAAAATAAATTACGCTTTAGAGACATTCAGCAGATTGTTCGACTTGCATCTAGCTCGTTCCATTAGACTTCGAAAGTATCTAAGTACCTATCTCCCGTTCTATGTTTGAAGTTGCCCGACTGGGGACTGTAGGTACCGCCATCTAACAGAAAATCTTAAGCTTTAGTCGGACCATTTGATAATAGATCAAGATACAAAAAATGTTTAGATATTTATAGAATTTATTCTCATTAAATCTTACATAAGTTCTCTTACAGTGAGTTTAGTTTTTTCTAACTATTTCTTAAATGTAATTACATTATTATACTCGTAGCTCGTGGCACAGTTGCTATTGCGCATATCATTCGATCAGCGAAATTAAGCAACCCTAAGCCTAGCCAGTAATTGGATGGGTGACCGCCCGAGTTCCCTCCATGCCTCGGAGAGCACGTTAAGCCGTCGGTCCCGGTTGCCAATATATCATCTTTGGCAATCGTTACAGGTCAGTCGGAGGCCTAAAATAGTCTGACAACTGTTTTAACCCAGATCACAGATTTTCCTCGTTAACACATTCACTGCTAACATATCAACTTCTTCGTAAATTATCTAACAGTTGGACGCACATACGCGTCGTTAGCAGTGAACGCGTTAAAGGGGTTGCGAAGGTCAGATGACAGTCGCTTCGTATAAAAATCAGGTGATCAGCCACATCGGGTTGAATCAAGTGCCGATCACAACAATGTATGGGATGAGGCCAGGGCGATGAATTACATTATTATACTCTGACTATTTACAAATTAAGAAAATGTATTGTGTATTTAATTTTTTATTTCTTGCAATACTTAGTTAGTGCGAAAATTGCCACCAAGTTGTAAGCTTGTGCTTATTTCGGAGATTATATGTATATACTCCACTTATTGCGAAGATTACCTACTCCTAAAAAACAAAGACACAAAGGAACTTGAAACATTATACCTTTTGAAATTTTCGGGCAGTTAGAGTAGACAAAACCAAATTGACGGAATGTATGATTTGACTTAACACATAGAAGACCCCACATAATCCAGGATAACGGCCGGAGAATGATGACCGTAGTTGGAAGTACCGACTTACAGACGTGCTTTCAAGAGCTATGAGCGCTCAGCGAAAATTGTAGGAGTAACTGCGCAAATATTAATTCGCGTCGCGCCATAGAATACAAGACCCAAAAAAATACTTCTGCGCATTCAGGGTGCGCTGGCGGTACCTATGCTAATCGTAAAATGCAACAACGTTGTACTTACCAACCCACAAGAGGGCATAGATCATAGACATGTAGGGCATAGGGAGAGCTTGCACGAAGGGCAGTAGAGGGAAGTGGCAGGTACTAGGATTTCCCCAACGCCTGTCCATATTGGCACCACCACGCTCGTCTGGTATGTCGAACAACATAATCAGCCCTTTAAAAAAACATAAATTTAAATACCAAGAAGGTCCGATACTTAAATAGCTAATGGCTTGAGTAGCCTCCTACCTACGCAAGCGACTCAAGCTCAAATCCCTTTTCCCTTTGAGACCGTTGAGACCAACTAGTTCTATAAACTTAACAAATAGCTTTTCACTACACCAATATGAGTCGATACGGTATTCAAACAAAAAACTATTTACGCATACACCTGTTCAGACAAAATTAAAGTGAAAATAGCATGATTTTTTAATATTTCATGGTACTTGTGTAATTATACTAGAATACTCTATGATTTGATTTGAAATATATTCTTAAATTAAAAATTAAGAAGGGGGCATAAACTCCATTCTATGGACTGTTCAGATTCATAGTTGGTAAGTTTACGGCCATGATTTAAATATTTATTTGACGCAATATTTTAATTAATGAAGTTTCGTATCTATCGTCAATCTATCTGTTTGCTAACATCTGAAATGGCAGGCACAATATTGACGGGACTTTCTCTGCCAGATATTACAAGGTGTAACATAGGTTACTTTTTAAAAAGGGTACTTGCCGCAAAATAAAACCACCCGTGAAATTAACACATATAATCCAATTAATATCGAACTTTTACTAACCTCCGCACAACTACAGTTTACCACAATAATAATTAGTAATTACATATTGCGATACATAAAATAAAAAAAGCGCAATGGTGAGACACAAGTTTTCGCGCAATACTTTCTTTGCGTTGTTACGTTTAGGGATCTAAGCATTTATTCGTTATTAAAGTGTGTACTATCTGCGATTAAACATATTTTCACGCCTGTATTCCCCGAAGGGGTAGGCAGAAGTGCCAACGTGACAGATGGTGTATCTATCGCCGTCTTAGGCACTATACATATGTCTTTAAATTACTTATCAGACATATTCCTTCATCGTACCGCACGTCGAGAGAAATCGCTACACATTAGTTTTTTGAAAAACTCATTGGTACAGGCTCCGCTGGGATTCTAACTTGCGTCGCATACATAGCAGGCTACTCAAACCCCTCGGCCACCATGGCTCTTTGATGAAATACCCTCTAAAATGCACCACAGTATTGACCTAAGCGCAGAATATGAGGCCATGCAGTACTTATTTGGAATTTGTCTCCACATAATATTTATTTGTTAGTTAGTAGAGTGCTAATCACAAGTCTCGTATAATTAACAGAGTTATATCATTTTTGTTTTTTAAATAGAATAAAAATGACGGCATCTTATGTCACCTAAGGTATATAGGTATGAAGGTTGAGGTACGTGCAAGCTACAATATAACATATGTTAACACAATAATTATGTTTTTCTGAATCTAGGCATATTTTTTGTAACAATTTGTTTATCCATAGAGCTGGAGTGAAATTGCGTACTATAAGGAGGTACTCATTTTTATTGGGATTGTCAAAATTAAATATTTATATATGCTTTTCTCGCTCAGAGAATCAGCATTGCTATTCAACGTGGCAATGCTGCCAGCCTTCTTGGCACGATCCCGAGAGACACCGATTTGGGCCAAGTTTTCTACTTGTTATTAGTTTTTAGTTACCTATTTATTATTAATATAATTATATTCCATTTATATATTACTTCTATAGAAATTTCTGAATAAGTTAATTTAAGTAGTATAAGTACCTATCCCTTCTCAGTTCAGACGTGTCAAAATCGGTCACCGATAAACGGCAAGTGTTTTATAAATTTTGTTGTTATGTTAATATTCATAGTAAAAAACGGTTAACTTGTCATTGCAACAAGATACTGATGTTTATTTATGATTGCTAGGTAGGCACGGTAGATAGGTGGAGGCACTTTAAGAACACGAAAATAACAACATACTTACCAAACAAGATTCTGGTGATTGCCAGACTCGAGGGATCTTTGGGTGCGTGCAAATATTGCACTACTTTGGTAAACGTTATGTCTCTCATCCGGAATCCAAACTGTTCGTCGATTTTTTTTTCCACTCCATCATGAAGTGCGAGGAGGAATTTCCTCATTTTTGAACCTGAAACCTCATATTAATAGACGTTAAATATATTCTGTAATTAACGCCCACAGCTTTTCGTAAATCGTGATGGCACCTGAGGGTCTACTTTGAAAATGAAACTTCGCATCGTAAGAGCCGTGGTAGCCGGGCTTGAGCATTCACCTGCTACGCAGTGACACAAGTTCAAATCCCCGCGGGGCCTGTACCAATGTGTTTTTCTAAAAACTTATGTGCAGTGATTTCACAACACTTGCTTTTCGTTGAAGGAAAACATTGTGAGGAAACCTGCATATATCTGAGCTGTAATTCAGAGACGTATGTATAGTACTTGAGACGGCGATAGACTCACCATCTGTCACGTTGGTACTTAATCATCTTCAGTGAAAGTGGGTGTTGTTATTACAACACCCTGCCTACTCCATCGGGGAACATAGGCGTGGTCGTATATATGTGTAAAAAAAATTAAAATTATATCTAAATTTGTGGGTAATTAGCACTTTTTTAGCAACCTGGGTAGGTAGGTAATTACGTGACCCAACAATGACTCAATGTAGTTAAGTAGGAACCAACATACATGCATACATATGCTCACGCCTGTATTCCCCGAAGGGGTAGAGGTGTTGTAATAACAACACCCACTTTTCACCCAAGATGATTAAGTGCCAACGTGACAGATGGTGAGGCCATCGCCGTCTCAGACACTTTACATACGTCATTGAATTACTTCTCAGAAATATGCAGGTTTCCTCACGATGTTTTCCTTCACCGTAAAGCATGTGGTGTTAAATCACTGTAGGTACATAAGTTTTTTAGAAATACTCCGCTGGAATTCGAACTTGCGTCGCTTGCGTAGCAGGCAACTGCTCTAACCTCAAGGCCACCACAGCTCTAGGAACCAAATTATAAATTTTTCACTCACCTGACACAAACCCTCCGATCTCGTCTCCTCCTCGATGCAGACTGAATGAAACCATGGCTGAAACAGGATTTACGCGGGTGTTCACTTGTCATATTAATTATGGATGATTCGTCGCCCATAAGAAAATACGTCAACTACGATTTTCCATCCTATTAGTTTTAAGGGGGAAAATTGTTATCGGAATTATTTAGGTCAAATTGGCACACCTACGTCATAAATTGTTCAGTGGATTGAAAACGCTGTGAATAAATTATTTGTGTACTCATAAGAGTCGTGGTGAATAAGGCGTGAGGCTTCAGGTACATTCATCACCAATGTAGGGCTTAATTATCTATCTCTATCTCTATCTCTAATACCATTAATTAAGCAATTATTATATATCTATACTCTATACTACATACTAAAACTACAGATAAATAAAATTGAAATGTCTGTTGTAATTCCAAAATAACAGCTTTTCACTACACGATAGGTACTGATTAAAAAAAAAATTCTCTGTCTGTCTGTCTGCTTGTTCCGGCTAATCTCTGAAACGGCTGGAGAAATTTTAGCGGGACTTTCACTGGCAGATAGCTACAGCATCAGTGAGTAACATAGGTTCCGCGGGAGTCAAATTAAATCTACGCGGGTGAAACCACAGGGCACAGCTAGTATATATATAATCGGAAACGGCTCCAACGATTGTCTTTAAATTTAGTATGCAGGGGGTTTGGGTGAGAAAAATCGATCTATCTAGGTTTAATTATTAGAAAAATACACGCAAACACTCTGCCGCTCAAGTAGGTACTATTAAGTATTAACAAAAGATGTGGATAGCAACTTGCTATTACAACTTACTAGCACTGGACGGATTGGGCTGAAATTTGGCATGCAGGTACATGTTATGACGTAGGCATCCGCTAAGAAAGGATTTTGATTAATTCTACCCCCAAGGGGATAAAATAGGGGATGAAAGTTTGTATGAAACCTTGTCAATTTTAAACCGATATATTATATAAAACTAAATCTACGCGGATGAAACCGCGGGGCACAGCTAGTTCGCAAATAAAGTTGTAAATGAAACGTAACAACTGTTTTTCGACAGTTTCAAACATACTTGTTTTATTTATGTACTCACAGAACAGAGAATTCTCTTTTTGTGTATGTACCTGCTACCAAATACAACAATACCAGCATATCGAGTTATGTAGGCACATAAATGGCAATGGTTTTAGTATTCTTATGTAGGGACCGTAGCTATAAGTAATTTGAGTAAATCTATAATTAAAGTTTGACCTACACTGTCTGTAAGCAGGTACAAGGCAGGTGTTTTAATTTTTGAAATGACTTATGGGGATTTATTCATACCTTTTTGTGGTAATCACGTGTAGCATATACTTAGGTCAGAGAATAGGTGCGTTATTCTGTAAGGCTCGACGACGACCGTTGGTTTCAATCATAGGAAATTGAAACATATCACATAAAGGATAAGGTTCAATTTGGATTCTTTAAAACCTACACTCGACGACGAGTGCGACGCTGAGAAACCTTACTGAATAACGTCTTGTACTTATCATATCCAAGTAATTAAACTCGATTTTTTGGGAACAAGAACGGAGTACGCGATTTTCTTACTACAATTTACTAAACAAAAACAATACGATTGCCATAAGCATCTTTTAATTACAAAAAAATACTTTACTAGATTATGAGACAGATGTATATGACGTGTATAAGTCTGTCACTGTCACACAGCCTAACTATCATGGCTTAATTATGGTAAGTTCCAGACGTTCCCAGTTGCAATTCTTTTTGGTATTTTCTGATACATTTAGCTTTTATTAGGACAGGTCAAACCTCAAGACCACCACGAAAATATTTCATTATTCTTAGCATATTTATTTTTTAAGGGCGAAAGTATTATTTTTAAATAAAACAAGTGCATGCATGCTCATAGTATATTTATTTCAATATTTGATACAGTGTAATCTACGAATAGACATTTAATTATTGTCAATGATATAATTACAGTAAGCCGCTACTGAAGCCTTGGAAACAATATCTGTCTTAACGGAAACACTTGTCTACATCATTAAAAGACAAGATTATCAACCCCTTGTTTAAACCTATCTACAAGGTGTGGAATTTAAATAGGTCGATATATTAAATGCATAAGGTCATCAATCATAAATATTTATTTACCTCATTTATTTGATTGTCATGAGCAAAAATAGTGTGCCCAGCCGGCCGACTCTGAGCTAATGTCCCAATTTTAAGCAAAATTTCGAATATATTTTTGTAGCAAACAAAAAAATTAGTAAATAAGTTTACGATTGAATTATGTTCTATTCGAATCATTCCCTTGTCGTCTATTCCCTCCACGCCGAGTCGCGTTAAGGTGAAACCACATGGAGCAGCCCGACGCTCGTTACCCCATTTTAAGTTTCCGGCGACTCAAAAAGAAACTACGTCATGCAGCCGCTCCAATCACGTATCGCTACATATCACGTGACCACATTTGTCGCTGGAAACGAGCGTGGAGCGGCTTTCAGGTTGCACCTTTACGTAGAGTCTCGCTATGTCGAGCCAAAACCAATTGCCGGCTACTTCATGTCGAGTGAGTGCGTACAATAAATATGGCATCATTGGAAACCCACACCCTATTTATATGTTATGTACGAGACTCGGAACTTTCAAGACATTTCATTAGGTAATGACGTAGACAGTGATATCCCCGTACTAAGAAGATTTTGTTTTCAATGACTACGCGCTACTCTACAGTAAAAATTCAACATTTCTTACTAAATACATATTTTCGATATTTTGTGTTTTAATATTATATTCGTTTGTTTTAGCTGTGAAACATAAATTGAATGAAGGATTTTTAAACCAGGAATAAAACAAAAATCATAAAATTAAAATAAATAAATAAAATATTTATTCCAAATCGAAATAACAAAATCAACTGGTATATTTTACAAATTTCGTTGACATCACATTCGTTTTGAGATATCGTTCGGTTAGGATTACTGTTAGTTACAATAACACCCAATGTTTACGATTATAAACTAAAACTAAGAAATAATATGACATTCTTTAGTTTTTCATACCGTTTAAAAAAGATGTAAAAAAAAATAAAAACCGGGGAGTTTGTTTCGCCGTTTCTTCTCCTGACAGGCTTACTTTTGGAAACGGTAGTAAATTAACTTAAGTTAACGTAAGAAAAATGACGTTCAATAAGTGTTCCAAGTGTCCCTTATATTGAATAAAACTTTTTGATTTGATTTGATTAGATCCAATTCGTTGACATTAATATTTTTTTTCGTTTAATTAAAAAATAATGGTATTTTTTGTTAAATATAATATTTATTGTAGTATTCAAGAAGGCCAGGACCTATTTTGCTGGCCTTCGACAGTTAAAAATATGTTTTAAATTTCAAATAGCTCCGATTCTCGTTTGGTTTAACTTCACTTTTGATTTGATCTTGTTATTGAATTTATATATTGTTATTTTATTTATGTGAATATTATTGTTTTGTAAAACATTGACATAATTTTTATTATCATCTGCCTACACAATTAATAGGTACAAACATTATTGATATGAATAATCTTAGTGTTTATACATGTATAATGATCGATTTACTGTAAAATAATCTCTAAAGAGAAATAATAATACACACGCTTAAATTATACGTAGGAACTTCTACATAAAATATATCTAAATATTAAACTGTATGCAGTATCTAATCTCAGTGTTACTGTAATAAAATAAAATTTCAACATCATATGTAACGTAACAATTAACATATTCCGTATACTTTCTACGTTTCAACCAAGATGACGTCACAATGGGCCAGTGTTCGCTTAGACAAATCAGAGAACGAACGCGACGATATTCACTTTAATGAAAACTGCAACAAAACTTGTTAGAAACTGGCTGACAAAATATACTTACTAACTGCGGTCCTTATATTAATGGACCAATATTCCTCCGATTTGCCTTTCTACTTAGATTAAAAAAACTCCATGCATAATCCAATTCCTGATGACGTCATCTTACAACCACGTGACCTAGCTGTCATACGACGGGCAAACTTTCTATTTTTGTCCCATACAATGGGTATTATCCATTAAATTGTATTTTGGCGGTTAGGTAGATGACATTTTAGAACTGTGGAATAATTCAACTCTCTTACATGTTATCATAACCCAATATTTTCAAATATCATCGAACTTACGAGGAGTACCTTTTCAAAGTTCTAAAATATCATATATAGGTTTTGTATAGGTCACAATACAATAATAGCTATGAATACAATACCCGGCGATATATATTGCACATCGACCTTAGGAAAAAATAATCGTCTAATTTCGGCTTCGTAGAGCATTATCTCTGTCGCAAATTGCCTTATTGATATTCTCAGTCGTTTTTCTGAGGTCTATTAAATATGCAATATTTAAACCGGGTACTATATTGTTAAGGCGGTCACGTGGTTCATATTACAAAATTATGTAAACATGTATCTAATACAGAATACTGACTAAATGAATCCTTACCCTAAAATAATATTAAAAACAGACGAATTTCCAACAATCGTATCGAAAAGGAGGCCTCATAACCAAAAGCAATGTGGCCAGTTCTAAAAAATCAATATCTTCTTACACGGAATGTGATAAATAAAACGTTTATATCAAACTGTGTATAGTCTTAAAAATAAAAAGATCTAAAACATTAACATTATTCTAAAACGCATGATGATTATATTTCAATATTTATAATAATAATGTATAATATACAGGATATCCATATGATCGAAGATTAATATTTAAAAAAGAATTAGATTTAGAACGCCATCACTCGACTCGAACTCCTCAGCTGTTCCTAATTTAAAATACAATTTTTTATTTTTTTTATATTTTTAATTTGCTTTTTGGAGCAGCTGTCTATAGTATAGACATCCTGTATATTATTATAATAATTATTATTTAACATTGATATACATACGCATTTTTACGTTAGAATTCAGTAATAATCCTGAATAACATCATATTTTTGAAGAAACAATGTGAAATTCCTATTCTTTTTTACTCTACTCACTATGCATTCAAATATGCACCAAACGCAACGCACCTCATTTATTTGTCTTTTCTCAATCTATACAATTTCTTCAATCTAACATTTTGATTAAACATTATTAATTGATTTTAACACTATAGGAAAATCATCCTTATTACGTTGGCATAAAGTTCAAGTTCAAATGCCTGGCACTGATAGTAAGCATTATAATACTATACTTTAACCGTCCCAACAATAATATCTAAAATGAAATGCCTTTGGATATAATATGAAACCAAATTAAAAATAAAAGTATTGTGCTTATTTTTGACATTATTATCATATTATATGCGAAATTGTAAACTGATTCACCAAACATTTTATAAGTAGTAGTATTCCCCAAAGGGGTAGGCAGAGGTGTTGTAATCACAACACCCAACGAAGATGATTAAGTGCCAACGTGATAGATAGTGAGCCTATCGCCGTCTCAGGCACTATACATACCGTCTTTGAATTACTTCTCAGAAATATGCAGGTTTCCTCACGATGTTTTCCTTCACCGTAAAAAGCACGTGGTGTGAAATCACTGCACATAAGTTTTTTAGAAAAACTCATTGGTACAGGCCCCGCTGGGATTCGAACTTGCAGATAACTTCACAAACTTCGGGACATATTAGTAATTTTAGATGTAAAATTGGGGAGACAAAAATTTATGTATGGCAACCCTAATAAGTTTTTAATGTTACCACCTTACCAAACCTTTTTTTCGTGTTGATTATATAGATTTGAGTATGACGTGAAGATAGAGAAGTTTCGATCGGTCGTCTCAGTCTACTGTTTGTGAGAGAGAGGGTTAGAGAGAGATAATTCATTTGCAGGGAATAAATACTTTCGTTTCAATGTTTCAATAAGACTATTACATTGTTCGTTTATGATCATAAACTAAATGCTATTATGATAATTAATGCTATTATGATAATAATCTGTATGTAATGCTTCGTATATTATTCTAGTTATTTGTAAGGTGGTAACCACGGGATTTGACATGTGTCAATGTTATCGAAATTCGATTGCGTATTTACTGTAGGTATCTAATGTGGATCGAAAGGAGTTGATCAACCATCTTGGATTTTAGCCGTAACCCGGATAGGAACAGTATCAGATATTTAGAGTCACACCATAAGTATAATTTCTCGCACAACGGTGATATCATTGCCTACCCTCTTGTGAACAGTGCCTCAATTGACGATAACGATTGCGTATTTTACTCATTTTGTATGAGAACGTTAAAAAGCGCCCCAAGCGGCCAGTGTCGGAAGTTTTACGTCTGCATAGAAAAGCGCCAAGCGGCGACGTTCGAACGTGTCGAAACCATTACGTGGGGCATAGTTGTGAATTCCATGATGCAAGATATATATAACAGGTGTTCATACCTATATGTGGAATACTAGGAGCAGTGTGTGTTTGTGTATTGTGTCAGCAAAAATACGCAAACGAAATCATCAACGTTATAACAGGGGTGCAGAAGTGACGTTCAATGGTCGTATATAACACCGCCGGGTCCGGGCAATGCCGACCGGCCCGAGAGATATGTGTCCACGGCCCGCGCGGCCTGACGACCCTCCGATATGGCCCATACCACTAGGGACTGACCGCGGCGGCAATCTGAAAAAAAAAAACGAATTTTGTAAGTAGTTTCACGCCAAAAGATATACAAATATATGTTTATGTACAGAGTAGAGGCTTTTTAGGCACAATCCCTAAATTATACCAGTCAGATCGAGGTCCCTAGCTCATCAGCAACGCCCTAAGCCGAGGTCCGAGCCCCGCACAGGGCGCCCTTAGCTGTGTTGCTTAATTTTAAGTTTAAGCTCGGCTGGAGGCCCTTTTGTCTCGCCCTTTTAGACCGGTTAAGCAGTGGATGTATCTCCCCCATCAAGGAAGAGAGGGCATATCCTAAAGAATTCACGCGCACATTTTTGTCACAGGGCATCGGTTAATGAAACATATGAGGAGTAACTTAATTCTACGCAGGTGAAAGCGCGGGCACAGCTCGGTAAACATATCATTCTACGATAAATTATATTTATTAAATGGCCTTAACAAAGTTAATAGTTTAATTTATTTAGATTTATAAATATACATTATTCATAAATATCAATTTAAAAAAAACAGTTATTTGTTTACTTGTCTCACTTTGACTGTGTAAAGAAGCCCTTGTATATATTGAATGCCCTTGTAGACATTTTTTTTTATAATTTGTAACAGAACAAGGGACAGAATACGTATCGTTTAATTTGCATAGAGTTCAATGTACTTATAAATTAACATGCCCTATTATATCTACTTAAGGTTTGTAAGTTGTAAATAAAGGTATTTTTCGGAAACGAATTCTCACCATAACTTAGAAGGACTTTCAGGGTTTATAGGTTTTATAAATTAGTATACTTATACTATGCTAGCGAATCCAAGGGCAGTTTCAAGTTTCAATAGGATTACCCGCGTAGTTCCCGGTCCCGTGGGGGTACGGGGATAAAATAAAGCCTATGTTACTCGCTGATAATGTAGCTTTCCAATGGTGAAAGAATTTTTTAAATCGACTCAGTAGTTTTCGAGTTTATTCATTACAAACATACACACAAAATATAACGAGATGATAAATTAAATGAGAACATTTTTGCTATATAATCTTAAAAAAGCAATCTTGAAGCGCAACTTTCATTGACAAGAAGTTATTTTCCAGACGCTCGTGGTTAGGTTGAAATTATACTTAGAGTACTAAAGAAATTTAAATAACTTTTAAAGTGATTGAAAGTGTCCGGTCTAAGTTTGTAATTCCAAACAGCTTTTCACAAAATGCAAACGAAAGAATATACTGTACCAGAAAAAAACAATTTTTAAAAGTATTATCTGCCTGTCTATCTATTTGTTCAAGCTAATCTCTGAAACGGACCAATTTTAACGAGACTTTCACCGGCAGAAAGCTGAAGTAACTTAGGCTACTTTAAATAATTAAATGATATAAAATGTACGCGGGAACAGCGGGGCATAGCTAGCTAAAACCAAACTTACCACCGGCGGCGAACACGTTGCTGACTGGCGTTTTATATATGTTGGACTTCTCAGTTTCAACGTTACTGCGCGCGTCCAGCGGCAAGTCTGTGGACACATGTATACAGAAAAATAAAATTTCCAAATTAACAGCTTTTTACTAAATGCATATGACAGTATATACGGTACCTACATTAAAAACACAATTAAAAAAAAACATAATTTCGATCCGGCAGATGGCTGATGTTTCTAGGAGTAACATTGGATAGGCTTAGTTTCAGCGAAATAAAGCATGAAAGTAAGTCTACGCGAGCGAAACTGGGGGCACTGGGTTAATACTAAAATAATAAGACCCTGGTGACCTGTGGATAATTTTTCCCACAAAAACTAAACTAAGAGGAAAAAAAATCGAACGGGTGAATGACAGACTCGAACCGGGGTACTCTAAATTCGTTATCGCCCCGTAAGCTGGCAGCCTCACTCTGCAGCTACCGTATCTTGACAGATGTCAGCGAAATTTACTGTCGTATTGTAATGATATTTTATAAGTTTTTCAGTGGCTCAAAACGTGGTCAAAAAGATGTTTTCCAAAAATTTATTATATATATATTTTTATAATATAATCATATTATTAAACTATTTATATATATTTTTTTAACGTATTTAAGAAAAGTAGATTATATGTCCAAAGTATGTATCCCTTTTTATGTATCTCTTATTGATTAAACACAATTTAAAAAACAATGGGTAATGGATGTTTTTCTGAACTATTGGCTTCTGCTGTCTACAAATTCTTTTAAACTTTATTTTGTGGTATTTAATTCGAACAAATTGTGACGTTATCCGAATACTCACAATTATTCGTATAGTAACTTAACAATAATGCACTATTCAGATTTCCGGCGTACGGATTGTGGCGATGATGGATGATGGTACAGGGATTTGAAAACGAAAATAATTCATTCAGTTTAGGCCCTGGTAAGGCACTTGTGAAAGTCGAAGAATTCACCACCGGTTCGGAAACTAGCCTTCTGAGAAGAACCGGCAAGAAACTCAGCTGGTATCATGTACATTTCATTAAATAGTAAATAATGGTTAATCACAATAAAATTATTCACAGTACTGAAAATTGCATCAGCATTTATCATTGTTTATAAGCATTCCTAGGCCGCAGGAGCCGCTTACAATTAAGCGGACTTTCACGTGTTTGTCGCCTTAAGTAGTTAAAAAAACTGACCCAATTGATTAGCGACGTATCTCTCAGGCCCCAGGAAGCCCATGGCGAGCAGCACCAGGTCGGCCTGGAACACGGCCTGCGTGCCCGGCAGCTCGGCCATCTCCCAGCGCCCGCCCGGCCCGCGGGCCCACTCCACTTGCACCGCCGACACTCCGCACACGTTGCCTTCACCTATATATATATACATGAATCAAGCTTCAAAAACTTGCACCCCCCAACCTCTGCTAGGGCCGGCGCGCCGAGCCACTAGCCTTAAACATGTCCCTAAATAACACCACTCAGATCCCGGTCCCTAGCTCATCCCCCAGCAACGCCCTAAGCCGAGGTCCGAGCCCCGCACCGGGGTGCCCTTAGCTGTGTTGCTTAGATTGTAAGTTTAAGCTCGGCTGGAGGCCCTTGGATCTCGCCCTTTAGTCTGGTTAAGCAGTGGAGGTAACTTCCCCCTACCAACTGCGAGAGACAACATCGTAAAAAAAAAAAAAAAAAACAAATCTTGCCCTTAACACTATAGGAGCTCCATCTCTTTCTGTGATACGAATTTTAAAAGGATGGGCATAGTCTTATTCTAGATTTCGTTTCAACCTTGTTTTACTATAAGAGGGTTGGTCCCATGCAATTATATTATCCATACAGATAAACAAAATGTAGGTGTCTGTATGTTCTAAATTAACAGTCTTTCACTAAATGAAGTCTGACTATCGGTCCGTTGGACTGCCTGTCTGTGTATTCCGGCTACTCCCCGAAACGGCTGGACCGATTTAAAGTAGAGACTTTCAATGGGAGATGGCTGATGATCGATTACTAATACAGTAAGAGTTGTAAAGAGAACACAACAACGGGAAAAATTCAAAACTAAACCATAAACACAAATATATAGAACACCTAGCTTTTTACATTAGTCATTTAAAATATAAAATAACGTACTAATCTTAATACTCCCACTTATTTCATATTTAATAATATTAAACACATAGTGCCGTGGTGGCCTTGAGGCTTGAGCAGTTGCCTGCTACGCAAGCGACGCAAAGTCGAATCCCAGCGGGGCCTGTACCAATGAGTTTTTCTAAAAAACTTATGTACAGTGATTTCATACCACGTGCTTTCCGGTGAAGGAAAACATCGTGAGGAAACCAGTATATTTCTGAGAAGTAATTCAATGACGTATGTAAATTTTCTGAGTTTTTCTCACCATCTGTCACGTTGGCACTTAATCATCTTCGGTGAAAAGTGGGTGTAGTTATTACAACACCTCTGCCTACCCATTTGGGGAATACAGGCGTGAGCATATGTATGTATGTATTAAACACATACCGTCATCCAAAAACTCCTTGGTGAGTGTGGAGAACTTCCTCGGGTCGTTTCCGAACTTCACTTTGACCTCTTCGTGGCCGTAGTCGACCCTGAAACAATTTATAATTACAATTGACGTCTCATATTATGAGCTAACCTTGAATGGAAAGTTATTTGTCTCTGTCTGGCTGTATGGCGCGAAGCGAATAAGGGCGCAGTTAGTTAATATATTTGGTGACAAATGTGTAGACGTATACCTGAAGACTCTGGGCCACTGCGGCCAAGGATTGTCCTGCCCCCTGGTGGGCTTGGGCTCGGGGAGGATCTCAAACGTTGTGATGGATTTGGCACCCTGGCGAAGCGACGTGGCTATACAATCGCAACTGTAAACAGAGCGAATAACATTCTTATAATCTATTTTATGTATACAGATTAATAAAATTGAAGTATCTGTTTTTAACTCCAAATTAAGAGCTTCATCAAATGCATATAAAAGTAAGAAACTGGTTGACCGAGCTGTGCTCGATTTCTTATCAATGATGTTTTCTCATATATGTATGCTGAAAAAAGGACAAAAAAGAGCAAATTGAACCGGTGAACGTCAGTCTCGAACCGGGGTACTCTAATTTCGTTATCGCCCAGTACCCCTATCACGAGTTTGCCACCGTTTTCGTAAACTATACTCGCTAGAGTCACTCGCAATATTTGTATGAGATATTTTAGTTCTTCACGTCACCGCTGGGAGTCGCTGCACAATTACTCATACTAATATTGCGCGGAGACGCTAGCGAATATACATTACGAAAATGGTGGCAAACGTGATAGGAGTACTGTAGGCTGGAAAATTAAGCCTAGGCAGATCTATTTTTTGCTCCTGAAACACCCTACACCCAAAATTTTATGAAAATCGTTAGTGCCGTTTCCGAGATTCTTCTACACAAGAATTGCTCGTTTAAAGGTATAAGATAACAAAACAATACATACTAATAGTATAGCGGAATTCTGTGGAATGTGACTCGTGTTTTTACAAGAGCGTAATTTTTCAGTAGTAGGGTTTTAGTTTTGAATCTAACTTTATTAATACAAATCTCATGATGAAGTCGAGTAAAGTATCAAGACAAGTCAAGCAACGTATACTGACCCGGTATCGCCTCCGCCGATGACGAGTACATGTTTATCCTTAGCGCTGAGCTGGGGGTTGCCTTTGAGATGCGTCTGTACGCCGGCCTGCTTCTTCTGCCAGCTTTCTAGGAACTCCATTGCGTAGTGAATGCCGGCTAGTTGACGGCCCTTTAGAGGCAAATCACGAGGCCATGTCGCTCCCATGCATAACACTAGGGCTGCATATCTGAGTAAACAGACATATTAATCTTCTAAAAATGCTTACGAATAATTTTAACCATCCAGGGCGCCACCCTAAACATTAAAAAATAAATTCATATCGGTCCAGCCGAGTTCAGTGACATACATACGTACAGTAGAATAATACTAGCTGTGCCCGGCACACGTTGTATTGCCATATATATTTTTTGGGTGGTCACCCTTATTTAGGGGTATGAAAAATAGATGTTGGCCGATTCTCAGACCTACCCGAACTGCACACAAAATGTCATACAAATCGGTCCAGCCGTTTCGTTGGAGTACGGTACCTAACATTGTGACATGTAAATTTTATATATTGGATGAACCTGAAGAGGTTGTTCATTTGCTTGAACGCGTTAATCAAAGAAAAACTACTGGCCCGATTTGAACAAATATTCCAGGGCTAGATAACTAATTTATCATTAGGATATATATGAACACGCTAAGACCAACCGCGTGTTAAAGTTAACAGTAGCCGAAAGTTGCTTTAATCTGGATAAAAATAAATACTGACTCGTTGGCAAGATCGCTAGCGGAGATATCCCGGCCTACGTCGACGTTACACTTGAAGACGACGCCCTCGGCCGCTAATAAAGCCACTCTCCTCGCCACCACATCCTTGCCCAGCTTCATGGTTGGGATGCCGTACTGCAGCAGTCCACCGGGGCGATCATTGCGCTCGAACACAGTCACTGTGTATCCAGCCTATATATAAAAAATAATATCGGTTTTAAAGCGCAATGAATCATCTTGTTATCTAAAATGTAATGAACCGAATCTGGGGGTCAAATCAAACGTAGTTTCAGTATCGCTTGATTTTTTTATATACATACATATGCTCACGCCTGTATTCCCCGAAGGGGTAGGCAGAGGTGTTGTAATAACAGCACCCACTTTTCACCGAAGATGATTAAGGGCCACGTGATGTGACAGATGGCGAGTCTATCGCCGTCTCAGGCACTATACATCCGTCTTTGAATTACTTCTCAGACATATGCACGTTTCTCACGATGTTATCCTTCACCGTAAAGCACGTGGTGTGAAAATACTGCTCACGCTGGGATACGAACATGCGTCGCTTACGTAGCAGGCGACTGCACGGTCCCCACGGACCCCACGGTCACCACGGCTCTTGGAAACATATGCGATACATACCTTGTTCAGCTGATGCGCACAAGCCAGTCCAGCCGGGCCCGAGCCCACTACAGCCACTGTCTTGCCCACTCGGTGCTCCGGGATCTACAATAACATTACAAATCTATACATCTATACAGATAAGTAAAATTGAAGTGTCTGTTAATAAGTACTTCCGAATAAGCAGCTTATTCACTAAACGCTTATAAAAAAAAATAAGAAGTTAGCAAATTATATTATTACAGACTAATATCCAAACATTACAAAATCTCGAAGAACACCGCTTACCATCAGGCAAGCTATCAATTTAATAATTAAAAAAGAACCGGAGCAGGTTCTAGATAGGTAAGGTAGGTATTTTTTTTTTATTTGGCCAGCAGATGGTACCTGCGGTGTGATCCATCCCCGGTCGAAGGCGTGGTCGATGATGGCGCACTCGATGTTCTTGATGGTGACCGGAGGCTCCGAGATGCCCAGCACACACGCGCCCTCGCACGGCGCCGGACAAACTCGACCCGTGAATTCTGTACATATATATAATCACATATTACACTCAAAACGACCTTTATCTATAAGAACTACAAAAAAATCAAGCTAGTTGTATGGCTCACATAAATATTAAAAAAATCCAAAAACTGGATTTTTTTTACCCCCTAGCAGATGAGGTCGTTTCACTTCGGGATGATGTTCCCAGGGATGACGTGCTATACCTGGGAAGTTGTTGGTCTGCAGCAGGTGTTCGAGCGCCTGCCACCAGTCTCCCTGGTAGATGAGGTCGTTCCACTTGGGGATGATGTTCCCAAGGATGACGTGCTATACCTGGGAAGTTGTTGGTCTGCAGCAGGTGTTCGAGCGCCTGCCGCCAGTCTCCCTGGTAGATGAGGTCGTTCCACTTGGGGATGATGTTCCCAAGGATGACGTGCTATACCTGGGAAGTTGTTGGTCTGCAGCAGGTGTTCGAGCGCCTGCCGCCAGTCTCCCTGGTAGATGAGGTCGTTCCACTTGGGGATGGTGTTCCCAAGGATGACGTGCTATACCTGGGAAGTTGTTGGTCTGCAGCAGGTGTTCGAGCGCCTGCCGCCAGTCTCCCTGGTAGATGAGGTCGTTCCACTTGGGGATGATGTTCCCAAGGATGACGTGCTATACCTGGGAAGTTGTTGGTCTGCAGCAGGTGTTCGAGCGCCTGCCGCCAGTCTCCCTGGTAGATGAGGTCGTTCCACTTGGGGATGATGTTCCCAAGGATGACGTGCTATACCTGGGAAGTTGTTGGTCTGCAGCAGGTGTTCGAGCGCCTGCCGCCAGTCTCCCTGGTAGATGAGGTCGTTCCACTTGGGGATGATGTTCCCAAGGATGACGTGCTATACCTGGGAAGTTGTTGGTCTGCAGCAGGTGTTCGAGCGCCTGCCGCCAGTCTCCCTGGTAGATGAGGTCGTTCCACTTGGGGATGATGTTCCCAAGGATGACGTGCTATACCTGGGAAGTTGTTGGTCTGCAGCAGGTGTTCGAGCGCCTGCCGCCAGTCTCCCTGGTAGATGAGGTCGTTCCACTTGGGGATGATGTTCCCGAGCGGGCAGCCGTGCGAGCTCTGGCAGAAGGGCACGCCGCACTCCATGCAGCGCGCCGCCTGGACCCGCAGGCCACGTCGCACGTGCCCGAAGTTGTAGATCTCCTCCCAGTCGCGGAGACGCTTCTCCGCCGGACGGTACATCGACGTCTCGCGCGGGTACTTTATGAAGCCCCTGTTTTAATTACATACAATATTCATATTACATACTTCTGAGGAGCTCTTGGCGTAGTTTCTATTGCACACATCATTAGATCAGCGAAGTTAAGCTACCCTAACCCTAGTCAATAATTCGATGGATGACCGAACGAGCCCCTCCGTACCTCGGAGAGCACGTTATGCCGTCAGTCCCGGTCACCAATTTATCACCTTGGGCAATCGTTAGAGGTCAGTAGGAGGCCTAAAATAGTCCGACAACTAGTCTAACTCAGATCACAGATTTTACTCGTTAAAGGGGTTGCGAAGGTAGATAGCGGTCGCTTCGTGTACATACATACATACACATGCTCTCGCCTGTATTCCCCGAAGGGGTAGGCAGAGGTGTTGTAATCACAGCACCCACTTTTCACCGAAGATGATTAAGTGCCAACGTGACAGATGGTGAGCCCATCGCCGTCTCAGACACTTTACATACGTCATTGAATTACTTCTCAGAAATATGCAGGTTTCCTCACGATGTTTTCCTTCACCGTAAAGCACGTGGTGTGAAATTACTGTACATAAGTTTTTTAGAAAAACTCATTGGTACACCTGCTGCCCCGCTGGGATTCGAACTTGCGTCGCTTGCGTAGCAGGCGACTGCTCAAACCTCAAGGCCACCACGGTTCTCGCATCACCAACGGTCCAGCATTTTAAGAAATTAGTCGGAACAAACAGACATTTTAAAATTTGTTTTTTTTTTAATACAAACATACAATCTCACAAATAAAACTCAAGTTTATTTATCTGCATCGATATAGATATCGATTATGTTAAACTCACCGAGTCTTATCCAGGATCTTCTCCAAGTTCTTCTTATCAAGCTCCACGTCTCTGATGGTCTCCTCGATATCCTGGAGGCCATTCTCTGGCTTGCCGTTCTCCACCTTAGCCGGCGTGGGGTTCTTCAGAGCCATCTGTTTCAAAGCCCGCTGGTACTCGTATGGGAACACCTTTACGAACATCTTAGCTGGTTCTGGCCACGTCTTTAGGAGCTCTTCGGCTATTATTGACCTGCAGACAATTGTATTGTAACTTTAGATATGTTGGAATTATATTAAAGAGTAACAACATCCAGTCGAACAAAAAGTAAAGTGAAGAGAATGATCTGGAATATTTTTAATACTTACACTTTCACGTAACAACATACATACATATGCTCACGCCTGCATTCCCCGAAGGGGTAGACAGAGGTGTTATTATTACAATACCCACTTATCACCGAACATGATTAAGTGCCAACATGACAGATGGTGAGTCTATCGCCGTTTCAGACACTTTACATACTTCATTGAATTACTTCTCAGAAATATGCAGGTTTCCTCACGATGTTTTCTTCACCGTAAAGCATAAACCACGTGGTGTGAAATCACTGTACATAAGTTTTTTTAGAAAAACTCATTGGTACCGGGCCCCGCTGGGATTCGAACTTGCGTCTCTTGCGTAGCAGGCGACTGATCAAACCTCAAGGCCACCACGGCTCATTTTGAAATTGCTCATTGAGAAAGAATCATTTTGAAAAAAAATCAAGAGTTTATTTGGTGCTCCGTGCTAGTGCGTGTAGAAAAACTAATAAAAGTTTGAGGATACAGGATTAGAAATCAATAACTTTAAATATTGGGTACTTAATGCTCTTTAATCGACAGACATCCGTAGGACTAAATTAGGATGTACAGAATATTTTTTTCTGCCTACACCTACAAGGAAATCAGAGTGATGTATGCATGCAATTGTAGACCGTATGTACTCAACACTCACCCAGTGTATTGCACGAACTCTTCGAGCAAAGTCTTCACAACATCCAGGTCCTCTTGCAACTCCAACGGTAGTAACTCCACTAATTCCTGGTTACACTTGATCTTAAACGACCCGTCGATATCGTACACGTACGCTATACCACCTTTAAACAGTTAACAAATGGTTAGTTACACTTAAATACCGGCGCCGTCACGAGCTATGAGCGCTAGTAATAAATTAAATATTCTATTGTATTTTTATAACTACGACATGACGTTTCTTTATAAACATATAAGAAGGAATGTAGAGGAAAAGGGAGGTAGGGGAGACCTAGGCTTACATCTGAACAGTTAAAAAAAATATGTCTGTCATGACGTGTGAAGAGATTAAAGAGATGACGCTAGATCGAGACGAATGGAAGTAATTGCATCGGTTAAACCGACAAGTCACTCTTAAATTTAAGAATAATTTTTTATACGGTTCGTTAAGCCGTCGGTCCCGGTTGCCAATTTAAAATCGTTACAGGTCAGTCGGAGGCCTAAAGTCTGACAATTGATTTAACTCAGATTACCGACTTTCCTGGTAGAAAAGGTTTCGTATGAAAATCAGGTCGGGTTGAATCTATTGCCACATCGGGTTGAATCAATTGCCGACCCCAACAATGTTTAGGATGAGGATAAAGAGATGAAGAGTAAGGTTGGCTCACCACTCATCCCAGCGGCAAAGTTCCTGCCGGTGAGTCCCAGTATGAGCACGGTGCCGGCCGTCATGTACTCGCAGCCGTGGTCACCCACGCCCTCCACGACGGCGGAACACCCCGAATTACGTACGCAGAACCGCTCCGAAGCTATACCCCTGAATAAACACACATTTTTACCGCATTCCTCCTTATCACACAACTTCGCCTACGAAGTAGTTCCATCTCTTTTAACAGGCTTCAAAAAAGGTAGACTGGTTTTCTTTCTTCTTTTATGAACAGATTTCGATGATTTTTTTTAATTTGAAAGATGATACTAAGTTATAGTATATTGTTTTTTTGGCTGACGTCGTGCGCCACTCTGGTCACACTGAAAATCAGCTCCGCTAGATTGACCTGGAGCCCAGTTTGGTCTGCGGGTATAGTTAAGTTGTGGCCCTTTGATGACAATGTGCGGCAACACCCGATGTACTGGTGCGAACCACTTTGCACCATAACAACACTACTCATTTATTTTTCGTTTTTGTATCTTTTTATTTCTTTTGGTGCTGCGTATTGTAATCAATAAACGTTTATTATTATTTTTATTAAGTTCAATTTTATTTTGGATCAGTTCTGATGATGGGTATCCATGATAAATCGAGGGGAACCTTCAAACATCGTAGTGGCGATTAGTGTGTTTGTTAATTATTTTCATCAAGTATGTTAAGCACTGCTATTTGATGAAGGTGTGTGAATTCCATGCCCGACCTATTAATAGGGGGGCCTCTATTAATTAAGTGAGTGAATCGCTTATATAAAATCACGTAACAAATCATGTGATTTTATTTTTAGTCTATGAAAAATAATTTTGCATGCACTTAGCACAGAAAGTTTTTATCAAGTATTTGTGTGTTTACCTGAAATACGCTCGGCCCGACGTAGCTCCATAGAGGCACACATTGCCTACAATCACATTGAGGTGAGATTCGAACGGCGACGACTTCGGGGGGTAGATGATCACTGTACCGCCGGATAAGCCCTTGCCTGTAAACATATAAGATTTTAATATAATTCCAAAAATCCGAAACGCAGGTTACTTCTAAAAAAGATTTACACAATGTGAACGAAATGCCAAATTATTCTCTGAATAAAACTTAAATCGTAAAACCCGGTGGCCATGGTGGCCTTGGGGATTGAGCAGTCGCCTGCTATGCAAGCGACGCAAGTTTGAATGCCAGCGGGGCCTCTAGCAATGAGTTTACGGTGAAGGAAAACATCGTGAGGAAACCTGTATATGTCTGAGAAGTAAATCAAAGACGAATGTATAGTGCCTGAGACGGCAATAGACTCATCCTCTGTCACTTTCACGTTGTTATTACAACACCTCTGGCTACCCCTCAGAGGAATACAGGCGTTAGCGTATGTATAACCCGAATCCTGTTCCATATTTACTGATCACGAAGAGTCAAGAACATAACGGAATTCTCCGTTCGTCTCCGTATTAGGAGCTATCCGACTAAGTACAGAGGGCAAAACGAAGTTTGATCACGTTTTACCATAAAACATAGTGAAGTCTAAAAAAGTCTTCGGCGAGACCCACACAGACTTGTATTAAATGAGATTCCAAACTCTACGAAATATAATTAAAGCTGTGTGGCCATGTGTGTCCGTGTATACAATAATTTACCTTGTTACCTTAAGGAACTTAAACAGGAATCATTTAAGTCAGAGCTGTACAAATTCTTGTATAAAAAAAATGTATACAGTGTACAGGAGTTTATGTGATGACGCCAGTCAAACATTCGCATGCTATAATATAAGTTAGCTAAACATGTATGTTCTATTATACCTCACACCACCTTTATACCATGTTTTTGGCGAATAAATTTATTATTATTATTAAAAAAAATCATCGCCAGCGTTTCGTCAGTACATATTCTTGCAGAGTAAGTACACTCACCAACGTAATCATTAGCATCTCCTTCTAGCGTGACAGTGATGCCTTTGGAGAGGAACGCGCAGAAACTCTGTCCGGCCGAGCCGGTCAGATTAATGTTGATACTCGTGCCGTCCGGGAGACCGTCCTCTCCATATTTCCTGAACAAAGATGCACAAAAAGACATTTTTTTAATTCGTTCTTAGCCTTAACTTTTTAAATTTCAGAAAATTCGTTTTAGCTCTGAAAATGTAAAAGACAGATAGCTTATTACCACGAGATGTCGCCACATGTCAGATCGCACAATGAGTACGTTTCCATCTACATTATAAAGCTGAAGTCCTGAATTCATTGAACGTGCTAATCTCAGAAACTATAATAGCTCTGATCAGATGGTGATCTATTATACTACATACTGACATAGAAATGTATTTTTAATAAACGCTTATATATCTAGGATGTATAGTAATTTACTATGAAAAAATACAAATATTTTCTCTTCATAATCTTACTAGTATTATAAATGGATTAATGTTTGTTACACTTTCATGCAAAAACTACTGTATGTATTTTGATGAATCTTTATAATAATAAAGCTTTTAAATCAGAATAGCACATAGGCTATAATACAAAAAGATATTGTCTGTATTGCCAAAAATATAAAGATAAGTTAAATCCTTAGCAGGCAGAGTCGCGGGCACCAGCTAGTGTAACTATAAATGTATTGTATGTACATACATGGCGATATGATATGAGAGCGTGGAAGTGAAGGTGCGATCCTCGTTCGTGATCCTGCTGGAGTATTCAACGTGCCGCAGGGTACCGTCCAGCACGCCAGCGCATTGCTCGATCAACTGATTGTCCAGACGCTTCTCTAGTTGGAAGTCCTGACACAACATAAAGATTACATTCACACTTCATCATCATCATCTGCCTGGCCTTATCACATACAATGTTGAGGTCGGCACTTGATTCAACCCGATGTCACACCTGATTTTTATACGAAGCGACTACCATCTGACTTTCGCAACCCTTTTAACGAAGAAAATCTGTGATTAAATCTGGGTTAAGGTGAAGGAAAACATCGTGAGGAAACCTGAATATGTCTGAGAAGTAAGTCACGTTGGCACTTATTGTTATAACAACACCTCTGCCTACACCTTTGGAGAATATATTCGTGAAATACACATGGTATATATGTTGAAAAATTTAATAATCCATAATATTTTATTCTTCAAATTTATTGAGCTGCTAACTGAGTTTCTTTCCGGTACTTCTCAGAAGGCTAGTTTCCAGGTACAGGAATTTCAGAAGAGACATTAAATACCAATACACACAATACCTGTGACTTGGACCCTCCAATGATATTAACCCCAGGGCGCATGTGCAGAGCATTCTTGAGTATCAGACTCAGGTTGAGCAAGCGAGCCTTGGGGTTGTCGTTGTTCTCGCGCACCTTCAGCAGGTCGGTGCGTCCGATCAGGTCTTGGAACTTGCGGACACCAACCCCTGCCATGTGTTGACGGACCTGGGTAAACAATCAATCTGGGTACAGAAACAATCTATACAGATAAAAAAGAAATTGAAAAGTATAAAAGTATGTGGGGATGGTTTGGACATATCGGAAGGATGAGTGAAAGGCTATTAACGAAAGAAATTTATAGAGCGAATGTGATCGGAAGTGTCGGTAGAGGGCGTCCAAGTCCAACTATTATGACCAAATTAATAGTATTATTCAGAAAGGTGAAACGGAGCACTCGTAATCGAAGAAAGTGTATGAAGAGATGCATGAATGTGGATGAAGCGTGAGAAGTATGTAAGGATCGTAGCATCTGGCAAACGGTGGTCTCTGCCGCCCCCCGTGGGTTGCAGGCGTAAAAAGAAATAAATGGACTGACCATCTGTCACGTTGGCACTTAATCATCTTCAGTAAAAAAAAGTGGTCTCTGTTATTAAAACACCCATTTGGGGCTTAGGGTTTAAGGTTTAGGTTTAGGGCTTAGGTCTTAAGGTTTGCGGGTTAGCAAAAGTATGTATGAATACATAAATGGCAAAAAGTGTATGAAGGTAATAACAACCTCTTCCGCGAGCATGAACAGGTAGTTGATAACGTGTTCAGGTTTGCCGGTGAACTTCTTACGCAGCACTGGATCCTGCGTGGCGATACCCACCGGACACGTGTTCAGGTGACATTTACGCATCATTGTACAGCCTGAGGAACATTAACTAGTAAGAACCTTTATTTTTCCCTTTTTTTTTTTTAACCTTATTTACTTTTCAATATGTCACAAAACATACAGTAAGAAATTAACTAATGTATACATTAATGTGGAATATGTGTAGAAAAAGGTATGAATGTTATTACAACAAACGTGATCATTATTTCAAAACTATAAAACTTTAAAAAAAATTGAATTTCTAATTTCCACTAGATTATAATATAAATAATATTATCATTAATAATCTCTGTTTGAATAGTCAATCGAGTAAATATTGATTTATTTTCAAGTTTAGTCAGACCATTAGTTTTGTTCTCTCATTTGATTCTGCAAAAGTTTTTTTGATAATATAAATACACACTATGAAAGTTTATGGGCAAAAGTCTCACCCATAGCAATGAGCGGTGCGGTACTGAAGCCAAACTCGTCCGCTCCGAGCAAAGCGGCCACCATCACGTCGAACCCGGTCCTTATCTGACCGTCCGCTTGGACCACCACCCTAGAAACACATTTTATTAATATACACCCATTGGTTCCTCGTGCACACGCTGTTTATTAAAGAAAATGTTTTTAGCCAAGACAAGGATAACCCCATATAACTTTCGAATTCCTGACTGATATATGTACGCACAGGGATGCTAATTCTAAAGACGCGAAATGTAGAGAATCGAATGTAATGTATTATAGGACGTTCATCCACATATTCTTCTTTCTTTCTTTCTTGATGTATAGTGCGGCCCTACATCTGTCAGTGGGTACCTGGAGCGCAGGTCGTTGAGCACGAGCACCTGGTGGGTCTCGGCGACACCCAGCTCCCAGGGCAGGCCGGCGCTCTTGATGTATAGTGCGGCCCTACATCTGTCAGTGGGTACCTGGAGCGCAGGTCGTTGAGCACGAGCACCTGGTGGGTCTCGGCGACACCCAGCTCCCAGGGCAGGCCGGCGCTCTTGATGCCGGTCCACGAGCTGGCGCCCGTGCCGCCGTCGTGACCCGATATTACTATGTGCTCAGCTTTGCCCTATACACGAGACGTATTTCACATTATACACTGACGGAACGATAACCTGAAGAAAGTGGTATGGTGCCACTGATTGCTCGAGTGCTATGGAGACCTAGCAGTGAATCCTGATAGACTGATTGATTTTAATATGTGGTTACCTAAAGAGTACAGAATGGATTTCTTAGACAATAAAGCGATTTTTGCTAGGTCACAAAGACTGGCAAGCAATACCAAGAAAGTTTATAAAGGGTTATCATTCAAGAATGTTCGATTTCGTAGTTGATAGAATAGAATCAAAAACTTCAAATTACCTTAGCAACTCCAGAAGCGACAACTCCCACGCCGACTTCGGAGACCAACTTGACAGAGATCCTAGCCCTAGGGTTGGCACACTTGAGATCGTAGATGAGCTCAGCCAAGTCCTCAATAGAGTAAATGTCGTGGTGAGGCGGCGGGGAGATCAGCCCTACTCCCGCCACTGAACAACGCGTCTTCGCTATGTCCTCTGTTACTTTGTAACCTAGAATAACACTATGTACATGTATCAAATATTACCAACAAAGGTCTTAAGTAAAATAGTTATACTAGCGACTCTATTACAATGTATACAGTGTTACGCCTTTAGAGACCCTTCTGGGATGGCGTGAGCATATTTATCGATTTCATACTTGTATATTCTGGCTGTGCCTCGCGATTTCACCCGCGTAGACTTAATTTTATAGATGGCTTTATTTCTCTGAACCCTTATTTTTTAAATAAATACCTTAGTTGGGCCCTGAAACTTAATCAGTCTGCCAGTGAAAGTCCCGTTAAAATCGGTTCATTCGTTTCAGAGATAAGCCGAAACAAACAGACAGAGTTTTTTTTACATATTGATTATTATATGTAAGTGTCGCATATACTTTCGGCCATGGCGACCACTTTGACCCCTAGTCGGATAAATAGCGCTGAGGCCTATAGCCTATCTTAGCGATGAATTTCCGTGCACACTGAGGGCGTAAGTATTCCGTTCTCATAATTGTATGCTATGGCAGTAGGTGGTCAAGCCTTTCAATATCCCAATAAAAAGCTGTAGGGAATTAAAACTATCATAACACTGTTTATTTTATCAAATAGGTATAAAGTTAATGTATCATACCAGGTAATTCCCCGCCCTCGCCTGGCTTGGCTCCTTGCGCCATTTTGATCTGAAGGTCATCAGCGTGCGCCAGATACGAAGCGGTCACACCGAACCGACCCGACGCTACTTGCTTGATCGCTGACCGCTTGTTGAACTCTGGATCCTGAATTTATATGAACAATGCCTGATTTTGTGGGGAAGCTGAAGAGGTACACGAAAAGACCATTCGAAATCTGGTACTAATTTCTGTTAATATATTCGAGACGGTTTAGTTTTATTTTGTGAATTGGCTCCCTTACTTACAGTGCACGCTGTGTTTTTCTGTAATAGTTTCGACTATTATTATATTGCTTTCTGAGTGAGTGAATGTTACATTTTAAAGATTTCTAGTTAAAATCTAATCAAATAAATATAGTTTGCGTTAGCTTTATGTGAACCCCTGATTTTTCACCTACATTTAAAAAACTCTTATTTGACTAGGAGAACTGTGTACGGTTCTGCTAAGCAAAAGCTTATTAGTTTAAATTCAGCTCTCAGTAGCTGACTTGCATTTCACCGAAAATATTAAAGAAAATTCTATGATACATCGCCCCACTATTTTCGCAGAGCGCTCAAAGCTCGTGACACTAGAGTCGTTAGTTAAAATGTACCTGGTTCAAGTATCTGTCAGCATTTTCACCGCCCTCGCCTGTATTGGACTTGCCGCCCATACGGTTCATTGCGATGGCCAGTGTGGTGTGCGCTTCAAGCGAAATTGAACCGAATGACATTGCACCTAGGGAAGGAAATTGAAATCGGTTACCTCATTAGCTTATTCTATATAATATAGAATTATATTTCTATATGCAGATAAATAAAATTGGAGTGTCTAATTGTTATTCCAAAATAACATCGTTTCCATAAAAATGAAATGAAAATGACGGGATTTTAACGGGACTTTGACTGGCATATAGGCTACTTTTATTTAAAAAAAAAAAAAATTGGCGTTCCGCGGGAATGAAATTAAATCTACGCGAGTGAAACCGTGGGGCACAGCTAGTCTATAACATGGCGACGACTTGAATTCTAATAGTTTAGAATGTAGAATAAGAAAAAAAAATGCTTCCAGCAGAGAAGTAGGTAATTTAGGTATTTCAAGTAAATGAAAAGATAATCATGTTATAGTTTTTATACATTCAACTTAGTTTAGGGGAGGACTTTCTCATTCACAGAAAAAATACTGAAAAACTCGATCTAACTTAAGACGTAAATGAGACATACTAATATATATTACGGATACTGTACCGTTAGTTTTGGTGAGCTGCAAAGATTTCTATGATGGAAATGAAATTATTTATGTTATGTATATAAATAAAACTAGTTTCTTATAATTTAAATAATATTGTATTTTTATTTCAAATACCTTATGATGAAGAACAACAGGAATAAACTTTACAATCAGTCTTAGTTAAATTTAAATCAGTTTTACTGATTAACCTTATTTATAAGTCATATATGTATATTAGTCATTGGAAAACTTCTTCTATATCATATATAGTCTTATAAAAATAATAACATGAAAACATAAGAGAAGAGGACATTTCATAGTATATCAAATAATCGTTCACCTTTAATGTCCCTTAAAAATATCATCTATACATATAAATAAAATTGAAGTGTTTCTTTGCAATTACGAAATAACAGCATTTCTAAATGCATACAACTATATACGGTACCTAATGAAAAATAAAAAAATGAGATTTTAATCAGTTAGTCAGTCTGTTTGTTCCGATTAATCTCCGAAACGGCTTGAACGCTTTTAACGACACTGAAAGAGAGCTAATGCTCCAAGCAGTAACATAGACTATTTTTATCAAAAAAATAATACTAGGTTTCCTCTGGCCACTAATGTAATTAACACTACGCGGGTAAAACCGTGGCGCACAACTAGTTTAACATAAAATAAGTACCTAGTGGTAGTAATGTTATAGAATAAGGGACCATTCAAGTATCACGTAAGCAATTATTTTACAATTACATACAATGCGCTTACGTAATACTTGAACGCCCCTAATCGTTATGTAAGGTAATCGAAAAAGAAATCTAACAATGTGCGTCGTATTCCTGTTTATAACTTTTGTCTATGCTTACATCAGCATTTATTATACTATCAACATACACCTGATCACTATTACTATTGCTGTCGTAGTTATGTGATGTGACATCGTCCAAAGGATCATCTTGGGCGAGATTCTTTTTTGTTCTTCTATTTTTCTTCCTGCTTACACGCATATTTTTGGATTCGCTTCTTTTCAATGCATTTTTAAGGATAAGTTTGAAAAAATCTTCACATTGCTGCATTGTATATGTATTATCCCAAGTGTATATCATTTCAAAGAAGAAATTTAGTATATTTTTGAATTGTTTGAATGCAATCTTGGACCCCACCCCGCGACTCCCTCCGGCCCAGGAGCATTTGCATAACAAGTCTTTAGCGAAGATAGAATCTAATAGTCTATAGGCACAGTTAGTCCCACTGCCTGCCTCTATTGCGCACAATATAGAGTATTTCTCTATGATTCTTTTAAATGTTTCTTGATTGGACAATTGTTTCTCTAACATCTCTAATTCTTCAACGTTGCTAACGAAATCCAAGTTAAATGACCGAGTTTGTTCCAGCACCCTACTTGAGCTCGCAGCTGCAACCACTGGTGATATAGAAGTTTCTTGTCTTTGTATCGGCACTGACAGTTCATCCAGCCTCTTCATAATTTTGTCCTGGTTCTGCAACATTGCAATCTGTATCTCATACATGTTGTTTATTTTGGCTATCAAGTTTTGATCAAACATCTGCATCGATTGATCATCTTGAGCTTGCACTGCATTTGACTTTTCTGAATTCATCTGTAACAAATAAAAATATATTACTTATACTATTACTTACCCATTCTAAAATTATATTATATTATGAACATACATATGCTCACGCCTGTATTCCCCTAAAGGGTAGGCAGAGTTGTTGTAATAACAACACCAAAGATGATTGAGTTCCAATATGACATACATTCTTTTTTTAATTAATACCTAGAGATATGCAGGTTTCCTCACCATAAAGCATGAGGTGTGAAACTGCTGCGCATAATTTTTCTTTTACAAATTATGAACTTGTATGTATATTGAATTAACCTTTTCACTGGTCAATAATGACCAGTGAGAGTCCATATTGGACAGTATTGAATCATGTAATAGACTAGATTATACCTTAAAATAAGCCAGAACTTAAATATTATACATTCATACTTTCAAGCATCTTCTATACTTATGGTTGAGCATGACAGGCAGTTCATTTTACAGTTAATGGCAATAGGGTACCCCTCATGTAATAACATGGTACATACATTGAACATACTTGGCAAAATATAGGTTTACTATAAATACACCTCTGCCTATCCCATCGGAAATACAGGTGTGAGCATATTTTTAGTTGTATAAATATACAACTCACCAAGCTTTGATTGACATTATGAAATTGAGAACTATTATTGTGGTCTCTGTCATTTTTATCAGCATCGGTGTTGTCCAACATTTTGGACAATTCTTCCTCTGCATCTTGGTAAGTGTATAAATTTTTCCTTTTCAAGGTACAGTTGTAAGTTTGCCAATGTGGCTCCGGCGTGATGAATTCCACCTTGGCCAGTAGATCGCCATTTATATTCGGCCAGCGTAGTTTGCCATTATTTTCCCACAAGGCAGGCACTGCAATAAGCTCCACTCTACCACTGCGGCGAGTACACACTATTTTGAATGGCATGTCTCTGAAAAGTTATTTATAAATATTAATTCAAAAAACTGTGTCTATTTATAATGTCAAACAGTTTTCGACTGTACTTCAAGATAAATACTAAATAAAAACTATTTAAAAACATTTTGTTTGTTTGTCTGTCTAGTTTTCAGCAGCGAATCCCCGGACTTATATTGGTGTGACTTTCATTGATACAGGTACCTAGCTGATGTTAATAAGAAAAATCTTTTATTTGAATGAATTGAGCGTGGAATTGAGTCTCCACGAATGAAAGCGCGATTCAAAACAGAAGTAGAACATTGGTTCAGTAGAAAGTAAACATAATCAAAGATAGCTATGAATAAAATGATTATTAGCTGCAATGTATATTGTAGGTAGTTTAGTTTAGTTTTTGTAAAAACATAATATTAATGCTCATAATATCATCAATAGGCAATCTCAGCTATATAGTATATAGTTCTATAGTAGCTATATAGTATAGTTTTCCGTGCGCCAACCTACCATGATTATTCTGAATTAGTTATGCTCACTCTTATCTAAAGCCGGTGAAATCTTCGTAAGAACAAAATAACGATATTAAGCAATCTATGTTTGAGCGCATAAAAGCTGTATGAGCAGCTTGTACTCAACGCTAGTTCCGCCATGTCACTAATAAAACGCAAATGACCTCTTTTCAGCCTTCTTAGTCTGAGTAATAAACTTTTCTTTATCATGGCGCGTAATAGAACTACGAAAAAATACGTATCTCATTCACGATTATATTATGACTAAGTAATTATTCCCTCCTAAAACGAATAAAATATGAAAACAACAGCATACTTACCAATTTGTTTTAACTCAATCAGGTACATGTATCCACCATTACGTATCACTTTACAATAGTAACCGCTAAGCACTTTTAAATATGCATACGAAATTAAATGTAAATAATGTCCACTGTATGACTAAATGTATCACTTTGAAATGCTTAAAGAGTTTAAATAGCTGCATAAGGGGTAATATCTGCCTGCGTGTCTAACCTGAAGTTATCACATAGACAAATGTCAGACAGAGGTTATGTTAACCTTTCAAATGTCAGACGAGAATTCAATATGGCGGGCGACAGCTGTCAAACCACGATGTCAGAGTAATTTCGCTCCGTCGGCCGTCGCGATAGTTTAGTCGCGAAGTCTGCAGTGTTTTCAAATTTGGTTGTATTTCATTTATAAAAATATCCACGAATGTTACATTTATTCCAAGAATTACATTATACAAAAATAAATGAGTTCAAACCTCAAATTCTACTTTATTCAAAGTAGGTGTCGTATTTTTTCTGTGATCACATATTCAGAGACAATCATGTATTTTTTTACCAAAGTAAAAGTTGGTATTAAGAATTATAGTACACGGACTAAAACTTTCCAGATAAACTTTTTATTCATTCTTCAATCGGTTATATTTAAAGTAAAACATAGGAGCTCCATTTCGGCACATATACACCACAGTACCCCCAAGTATAGGTTCGAATATGTTCAATCGTTATTGACATTCGACAGTGCGATGACCCATTACATATCGAGTAAATATAACTATGCCAATAACACTTACCGGTGGCGAATCTCTTCACGATTTCGGAGGCAGGTTCAACCTCATCGATGGGGATGGGTTCATCCAGCTTCACCAACTCCAACTGACCACGGAGAGTGCAAGCCCGGACTGATTCCAAGGTACTTTCCCTAAGAGGAACATAATTCGCCTTAGCTATATATCAGCCACTGTGGATCCAACTAGGATGAACTTTACTATGTATAAAGAAATAGACTTCTTATAGTATTAATTACAATTACTAACTTAACTATTGACAAACTAAATGTGTAATTTAGTTTAAAATCAGCGTATATTATTAGTAGTTCGACGAATACGATATCTTCTTCTTTAATTTCCCAATACACACCTATGCCTACCTCTTCGGGGAATATAGGCGTGAGTATATGTATGTATATTGGGTATACTTGAAATTTAGGTAAATTACGCCAACTAAGTATCTTGCAGGTTTTTTTTTCGGCAGGCCACTTGCCGAGTTGGTAAGAACTTTCTTGTCTGACTTTCATAAATATTCATATCTTTAATCAATGAACTCACCGGTTACATCTCTAATCGAGGACGTCGAGTTAAATTATATTGCTTTCGGATTCAGTATATTATTTCTAAAAGCCTATTTGTTTGTATGAAAGAAATATACTTACTTGAATCTGTCATATGCCGAAGAAGCGTTGTTGAGAGCAGCCTCTTGCAGATTGGCAATTGAAGTAGGGTCATTGATATGCTTCTCGCCGCCCGCACGCCAATGGTAGCTACCTGGGTTCCTACAAAGCGGGATAAAATCCATATCTTAGGAGAGAGACAATTCCATATTCTGATTTTTTCAAGACATCAAAGTAATATGAGATTTTTATATTTTATTTCTTTTATGGTTCTGTTTTAAATCAGCTAGTAACACAAACAACGTTGTATCATACAATAATATGAAATTAATAAAATTATACCTCAACACCAAAGCATCCCTGGATTCACCATAAGTAAGCCCGTGTCTGTCGAATATTTCCTTTGAGAGGATCTCGAAGTTAACTCCACCTGAACAAATAGGAACGTTTGTAGTGTATGACCAGTGGTGGGAAAACTTTGTTGGTCCCCCACCAGAAAGAAAAGTTTAAGAACTTTTAGAGGAGGGCCAGAATTGTATAGGTTCAAAATATGCTTCTGTACGTTAGGACATTCTTATAGGAAAAAGTGGGATCCCTCAGCAAGAAGAAATTCTAAGACCTATAGCCCTGTGTTGGGAACTATAGAGAGATTGTACTAAGTAGCATCTCTATAAATCTGAATACGTCAAAATATAACTATCCCAGGCTATATACTATTCATGTCGAAGGACAGTCGGCGGGCCGGATTAAAGGCTTTCGCGGGCCGTACTTTGGCCATCACTGTGCTATACAATGGAACTCATATTATATTGATTATAAAGATCATCTTAATTAAAAAAAATATGACAGTATTTTCTTTTAATTATTGTATTTTTGTGAAACAGTAAAATAGCTCCATTGTGGTCACACATCTGATATCAACAATTTTGGATCAGTTAGAGCATTAGCCGGTAATCCTGTCAGCCACGTAATAGGTAAGTATGGTAAAATGTATACTACATACATACAATTGTAGATTTTGTATTTTAACGAGACTATCATCTTCCTGGCCTTATCCCATACATTATTGGGGTCAGCACTTGATTCAACCCAATACGGCTGATCACCAGATTTTTATACGAAGCGACTGCCCCATCTGATCCTCGCAACCCCTTTTACGAGGAAAATTTTAGGCCTTCGACTGGCCCGAGTTCTCTCCGGGGCACGGAGAGAACTCGGGCGGTCACCCATCCAATTACTGACTAGGGTTAGGGTTGCTTAACTTCGCTGAATCGAATGATATGCGCAATAGCAACTGTGCCACGAGCTCCTAATGAACATCAAATAGATTTTTATTATAACACTAGCGGACGTCACGGGGTTTCATCTGCGTACTTTTCCGTGCCGTTCCCGTGGGAGTACGGGGATAAAATAAACCCAATGTTACTCGCTGATAAAGACACACAGTAGTTTTTGAGTTTATTCATTACAAACATACACACAAATATACAAATCTTTCCTCTTTATAATAGTAGTGTAGATTGATGATTATTATCTGTGTATACGGTGCTATTCGATTACTTATATTTAATCACGAAATGTGTTCATTAAATTAAGACAAAACTAAAGTATAGGGAAACGTATTCAATGATCAAGAAAATATTTTAGGAATTCCAGTCTTACCAATCCTAGACTGCGTCCCTCGGAAGCACTTATCAATAACCTCTTCACTCAAGCCCACAGCTTCGAAGATCTGCGCACTCCTATAAGACTGGAGCGTGCTGATGCCCATCTTAGCCATGACCTTGGCCAAGCCAGTCTCCATGGCCTTCTGATAGGCGCGGTATATGTCGTCATCAGATAAGGTAGGGTCCAGGATGTTGTCGTTGCGAAGAGAAAACGCTAGCTCGAAGGCTAGGTATGGACAGATTGCATCGGCGCCGTAGCCTGTCGACAAGAATATAATAATTATGAATATATGAAGTTCGATTTTACTCTCTGACTTCCTGTGGGTTAATATGTGAAAGAAAATATACAAACATTATTTATTTACACTTACGCGTAGACTTCATTTTATGGCTGCTATATTTAGCGGAACCCTATTTTAATAAATTTAGCCTAAGTAACTCCGTGTAACAATAGCTATCTGTCAGTGAAAGTCCCACTAAAATTGGTTCAGCCGTTTCGGAGATTAGCCGAAACAAACAGACAGGCAGACGGACAGACAGAGAGAAAAAAAATTGGTTTTTTATGAGAATACTGTATATACTTTCATATCCTTTTAGTGAAAAGTTGTTAATTTGAAATTACAAACAGACACTTCAGTTTTATTTATATGTATAGATATAAGTACTCACCGAGCAAAACGCACATGTGATGAACCTCCCTAGCCTCGGCCGTCTCCAGGATGATGCCAACCTTCATTCGCTGGCGAGTTTCAATCAGGTGGTGGTGAACGGCGCCTGTTACAACATTCACGTATTACTTGTCACGTGATACGACGATTGGTTGGTTAGACGAATGTTTGAAAGCGACCAAATTATAAACTCTATCGCTTTTATTACATAACATACATACATATGCTCACGCCTGTATCCCATGGGGGTAGACAGAGACCAACGTTTGCCACATGTTCGTATTTAAGAATTTAGATTTTAAACATGTATATAATGGATAAAAACTCTAATATATACTCACAAATTTGCTCGCATGTACTATATATATATATATTAGTAGGGTTATAAGTGTAAATCGCCACTGTAAAGTAATTCAAAGTAGTGTACCTAAAGCCAGCAATGTGCTGACAGGCACCCGCTGTGGTCCGGCAGCTCGGTCGGACAGAACGAGTAGCTGATAGCCCGCCGTGGCCGCCTCGAATGCTGAACGCGATATGTAAGTGAGTGCAGGTTCCAATCCAGCCGGACCGTCCGACAGACTGAACGTGCAGTCGATCACTTTAGTCTGAAAGTAAAAGCAAATTAAAGAATGCTCTCTATTTGTTCATAACTCGAATCAACACACTTTATGGCTAGTCCCCGAAGTACTGAGATAATTAAATTGAATAAATAAATAATATTTAGACCTTCTCACTCAGTGCCATCTAGTCCTAAACAAAGTAAAGTTTATAAAAATACAGATATAGTATATAAGTATTTCAAGACATAAGGGAAACATTGTTTACCCAGAAGCGGGAATCGAACCCGCGTCAGCTAGAATAGTAGTCAGGTATACTATCCACTAGACCAACGGTGCCGTCGATTGCAAGGTTTTTTCGTTATGTTAATATTGTTTTAACTAACTAGTAGTAGCTGACGCGTGAGGGTTGATTCTGCATATCTTATACCTTGGTACTGGTCCGATTTTTTCAACATACGTACATTCATACATATGGTCACGTCTGTATCCCATGGGGGTAGGCAGAGAGAATGTCAAGTTATTTCTTTTGCACATTACACATTACGTAAGCCTAGTTCTAAACCGGAATTGATAGGTATTATGTAAATTAGATTCTGGTACCTTCCATCCCCTGTGCGTGGACAGTTTGAGTGCGCGAAGGTCTGGCAGCGAGAGGATGGGCTGGGCCAGGAACACTCGGTGCACGAAGGACGCTCCCGGCTCCAGGATGTTGGGAGCCGGCCCGATGGGACATAGCAGGGACATCACTATCTTCTCCCTGCATACAACACAAATGTATGACAAACATGTGTTAATACTTAAATTAATGCCCTATATAAAACTAGTCCTCACGCAGCTGTTTGTACTATTTTTAAGATTTATATCTAATGTCTAAATACATACAGATATATAAAATTGAAGTGAATCTATGTTACTCTAAATTAACAGCTTTTCGCTAAATGCATATACGGTCTGTTTGTTCCGGCCAATTTCTGAACGGCTGTTCATATTGTTACTAAGAGTAAATGTATCTATAATTTAAAAAAAAAAAACGGCTTCTGCCAAATTAAGCCACCTATGAAATTAAGTCTACGCGGGTAAACCGCGGGTCACTACTACGTAGCTAGTCAAAACTACGTAATCAATTCCCTTTTTAGTGACTGAAGGCGATTTTTTTGACAGATTTTTCATTTAATAGTACATTTTCATAGATAATAATTGTTTATTAGCCTTTACCTGAAGGGATCGATGGGTGGGTTGGTGACTTGTGCGAACAGTTGTTTGAAGTACTCGTAGGGCAGCGGCTGGAACTGAGACAGGCAGGCTAGCGGCGCATCGTTACCCATACTGCCTAGAGACTCCTTCCTGTATACACACAATTTAAATTTTCATTAATGGTGACAAACAAACGTTATACATATAAATGGGCGAGTGTAAATCGATACAGGTGTCAAATTATGAGCACTGACTTTAAATGCACATTATTTTATAAGTCTGTATCTGTCCGTCTGTATGGTGCGATGCGAATAAAAGAAATGCGCAGTTAACCCTATTTTCGTTGAGCGCTCATAGCTTGTGACGGTACATGTACGCTTGAGAGGGGTAGAACCTTTTCCCTCTACGTGCTAGGAATAGGATTGTTACGAGTGGATCGGGCTACGTCATCAATTTGATATGTAGCTAAAGCTTCAATGCGCCAACCAACAGATGGCACAAGTCAGCCCCTTTACGTGTTCACTGCTAACGACGCTTCTGTGCGTCCAACTGTTAGAGAATTTACGAAGAAGATGAAATGTTAGCAGTGAATGTGTTAAACCGCAAAAATTCAAAGCATGTTATCACGAGTAGCGTATGCACGGTTCGCAGAGGTCGGGGATTCGAGTCCCGCCTCGTGTTCATATTTTCCTAACCATTTTTAAAAATTATTATAAACAATATTGTTTAGAATAAAATACATGTACAGTAACTCTCTACTACGCTGAGCGCCCATAGCTCGTGACGTGAGGTGTAATAGTAAATACGAACTTGTTCTGTATCATAGGCAGCAGCAGCATGTGTATGGCCTCGATGGTGTACCCGAACAGGCCGAGTCGTTTGTCGCCCAGCCCCGACACGGCGCCGCTCTCGGCACCATTCTGCACCGAGCCATTCGACATCGACACCGACTTGTGGATCTCTTCCATTGTTATCTGGGAACATTGAGCACTAAATTAATATGGTCAACGGAATAAGGTCGGTCGGAGCGAGGAAAACATGGTCAAAGCGTACGAGTGCGAGTTTCCTACTGCCGTCGCACTTCTTGCATTTACGTTAACGCGAAATCCTCCTTTCTCGAAACAGCGCCATCTGTGGGCATACACTTGGCACTATTTCGATCCCATGAAAACTCGCACTTAGCACTTAGGTGGTGATTCTCTGATGACAATAACGTGGGGTCTAACTCACTTTATTAGATTATGCCCTGCGTGCTCGACCTACTGCAAGCAGGACCAATGAGCTATTATATCCAAAAATGCTGTTACTATGGCCAAACACTGGCCATAACAAGTGTACCAACGCGACAATGTCCCATCTCGAGAACTTAACAATAGTATCATATGGGATCAAGTAATTGGTGAACTGTTATACTTTCGCTAGCCGAACCTAATCACAATGATGTGTTTTTATGATGTTTTACGTTGTAAAGTGAAGCTAAATATAATAAAATTTCAAGAGGATTCAAAACAATCACATAAGCTTCCTCTAAATGTTATTATTTTATGTAGCCCAAACAGCATAGCCACTTTCAGGGCTAGAGAGAATTAGTGCTCAAATCAATGCTAGTTCTAAATTATATAGCTACAGGTATGACATAAGTCTCATCATGATTCGGAAGACTTGCCTTACTGATTATCATTTGGCAAGAATTCAGTAAGTATTCTTCTCAGAAATAAGCTCCTTCGATAACGACCATCCAAAATTAGCTTTTGAAATTCCAATGTTAGCCTAAAATATCTTCCAAAAATATACCCAAAAATATTGATTTAAGGTTGACGAAACTACGATCAGACTAACATAAACTATGTACTATTTCAAAGTACATAGCATTTCCTTGAGCTAGGTATCCCATACATTCAACGTTGACAACCGTAACACAATCTGAACTTGTTGAGACCTACATTTATGCACACATTAGTATTCATGCAGTTACGGCTCATATCTAAACTCAAACTCATGCATATTCACCCAATACTCACCATCTGACATTAACAATAACATATTGTTTACCCCACACCGACGATACGCAGCATAGAAAAGAAAACATTCAATATTATGCTCTGTTGACAGTGAGATAATGGATATAATTGTGTGGAGCTATGGATATTATCACACCATTGCAAATTATGCTCTATGAACATAACGTCACGATGCAAAATGCAATGGTAAACATGCACCTGTTATATAAGGAAAATAGTTCATAGTTGTGAATGACAAGGACAATATAAAATTGGCATAAATTGACACATGTACATTAGATATAGGACCTTATAGACGTGTATTTAAGATTGTAATTCATTGTCTCGCACCTGTTCTTTCAGCCATTGTGAATGCGGTCGGCTGCGCGCTATCTCTAACTTGAGTTCTACGTCTTGAATGATCTTCTTTTCTTCAGTGTCGACTAACAACATGCGGCCGGGCTTCAGACGACTCTGAAAACATATAATAATAAACTTAAAATATATGCTCACTTAATAATATTCTTAAGCAGCAGGACCCTCAATTAAAATGCAATAAAAGTGAAACCATTTCTTCATACATTGTAATACTTGTGTATGTGTTTGTCACTTAACTCCTCCTAAAAGGTTTGATCTATTTGAATAAAAAATCGATAAAATGATTTTTTTTATTAATTTGTTGTCGTTTGTGTACGGAAATTTTATTTCATTAATTCCTTAGGAGAGCCTCATCATCTCCCTGGCCTTATCCCATACATTGTTGGGGTCAGCACTTGATTCAACCCGATGTGGCTGATCACCTGATTTTTATACGAAGCGACTGCCATCTGACCTTCGCAACCCCTTTTACGAAGAAAGTCTGTGATCTGGGTTAAACCAGTTGTCAGATTATTTTAGACCTGTAACGATTGCCAAAGATGATAAATTGGCAACCGGGACTCGTCTCCTTAGGAAACTAAATAAATCGAGTTTTCTATTTCAGTGTAAGATGCATAGCTCACCTTATGAATGACCTTGTCGGGGTCAACATCGTAGACGCCAACCTCGGAAGCCATCACCAGGATGTTCTCGCTGGTCACGTAGAACCGGGACGGCCGGAGACCGTTTCTGTCCAATATAGCGCCTGGACAAAATGCATTGAAAAATAATGCTTTCCTGCATGTCTTCAAGATAGAAGGTAAGGTGTTACATCGACCTCTTTTCATTGCAGAACAGGTGCCAAAAAAATGAAGATGACTCCATCGCATTCACAATAAACCCTTTGATGTACTAAATTATTAACATTATTTTTCCTAAAATACAATTGAGCAGATTCAATATCTGAAATCGCTTATGTCAAGACTTATTGGTCCGAATTTGACATCACTGCTCCTAAATAAGCGAGCTTGATTATTGAGGAGAGAAACTTAGAAAACTGGACACAAGAGACTCAATGAAAAAAAATATCCTTTATTAGAGAAGTGTCAAACCAGACCATACCAGATATCCAGAAAGAAGTGAATACTGTCCTCACAACTCTTTGATATAACTGCTTAAAAAACCCACAATACTGACCAATGTACCGTCCGTCAGTGAAGGAGATCAAGGCTGGTCCGTCCCACGGCTCCATAGCAGACGAGGCCCACTGGTAGTAGTCCCTCTTCTCCTTGGGCATGGTGGGGTCGTTCTGCCAGGCCTCGGGCACCATGGTCATGACGGCCTCGGGCAGGGAACGCTGGCCACAGTGCAGCAGGAACTCCAGCACGCAGTCCGCCGACCCCGAGTCTGACAGGTTGGGCTCCACTACTGGGTACAGCTTCTTAAGGTCTGCAAATGAAATACATATGCTGATGCCTGTATTCCTCGAAGGGGTAGGCAGAGGTGTAAAGTACACCCACATTTCTCCGGTAATGTTTAATTCTCATGTAATAGGGCTTAAACGCGAGCATACTTCTATTATTTAATATCTTATCTTCTATTATTGTCTATTTAGACACTCCGCGCTGTTACAGGGAAATGACAGATGGAAATATTCAATAACACATTGCTCTGCCTGGAGATCTAACCCAGGACCTCATGAACAGCAGGTGTTTGCCACAGCAAGACCAACGCGGCAGGCTAGCCTAGACACTTCTTTCGTCACATATGGACACTGGCACTCTTTTCTTTACTATTTTTATTCAGAAAAAAATTTGATATACCAAAAACATTCTGCCATTGCCTCGAAATTATTAATTGCTGGTATGAAGTAATAAGTAGTATTAATTATTACTAAGTGCTAATCTATACTCACCATCCCCAAATATATGGCTCTTCATGACACCTTCACGGGCTTTCATCAGGTTGACGTTACCTCGCAACGTATTTATCTCGCCATTGTGGGCAAGCACCCTGCCAATAAAAAATACACTTTGTACATACAAGCATAGAGTTCAAAATTATAACAGCAACCTAACTTGTATGCTATGCTAACCTCAGATTTATGTCAGTGGCATATGACCTTCAATATGAAAGCGAGAATATATTAGACATTCCACGCGAAAAGTCACCCTACACGCGAGCGAAAACATTCCAGTATTGGAATTTGATGTAGAATATTACAATGTGAGAATGAGTTTGTGTAAGCACTTAAGTGCAATAATTTCATCCCACGTTCTTTACAGCGAAGGAAGACATCGTGTATTCAAAGGGTTATGTATAGTGCCTGAGACGTCGATGAACTCACCATCTGTCACGTTGTGGGTGTTGTCATTACAACACCTCTGCCTACTCTTTCGGGGAATACAGGCGGGAACATGTTTTTATGTATTTATGTAATATAACATTGTTTAGGCTCACCTCAAAGGATGTGCTCGTTCCCAACTGGGGAAGGTGTTGGTTGAGAACCTGGTGTGAACCAGGGCCAGGTAAGTGGTGAACGCTGGGTTGCACAAATCCTTGAAGTATTCCTGGAAAATTATTACAATTTTGGATACCTGTCGTCATGTCCCTGACTGTTAGTCTTCCTTAGGCTTTCGACTAACTTTAGATCGACTATCGATAACCAAAGATGTTTAATTGGCAACCAGGACCGACGTCTTAACGTGTTGTCAGAAACACAGAAGAAGGTCAGGTGGTCACTGGTATGGGTTGGAGCGGCTTAACTTAACTGATCGAAAGATTACACGCAATAGAAACTGTGCCAATAGCCCAATTTTTGGTATTGAATGTAATAACAATAAGCATAATTGTAACTACATTGACCTGAAGACAACATTGATGGCAGAATTTAAAGTGTAAGTCCACTCACCCATAGCTGGTTGGAAGTGAGCAGTCCCTTGTAGACAACGGTCTTCAGCGAAAGACTGCAAATGTAGAATCTCGCTCCAGGCACGATCAGTTCATGAGACGCGCGTTTCCGCAGCACAAATATCTGCGAACACGCACTCAAGTCCACATACTGACAAGACAAGCACTCGATACGGTATGGGTGAATGAAAAGGGTGATATAATTTACGTTCTGTATGGAGCTGAAGCCCGATCCGGCCGGCCAGCGCGCGACACAACGATCTGAAAAAAATATCTCAAGAGTTGCCTTGCATTTACCTACACAATACTCGAGTTTGAAATCACAATATAACATCATTGCAAGTTCATACTCTTTCTAGCATGTCAGTTCCTGTGGATGTGTGTGATAGCGTGAAGCTGTATCTTGGTCCGGCTCACCTGTCTTGTAAGCTGGGCGTCTTCGATATCTCCGGTAACAAACACTTGACGCATAAATGGCTCCGAGTTACGAGCCACTTGACCTGAAAGCCACCCAAAAATGGCCATTACTATCAATTCTAACGATGGGGGAAAGTACACGTTGGTGTGCGCTATTATTCTAGGACGTAATGCATCAGAATCCTTTTGAATACTTATCAGCTCCATTTCGAAAAGTCTAATATATTATGATGTTAATAAAAATACTGGTACTAAAATAACACCTTGCTTTTAGCGAAAACTGACCATAAATCTAGAGGTGATATGATGCTAATGAAAATAAAAACGTTTTGATGGCATATGACAATGCACAAACAATGACAACATGCATTTTTTCAAGAATTTTCGTGAAACGTAACCAACCCAACGTTATAAATTTTCCGATATTTTACGCTTATAATAAATTGCACGAAATTCGTATTTCAAAGAAAATATCGAAAATATTGTTGGAAAGAAATGCCAAGATTGTTTATCTTTCACAAAATCTCTAAAAAAATGCACCTTGATCTTTGTCATGCATGTCCACGATTTGGCAACCTTGATTATGTCATTTTGTTCAAAATAGTAAATGCATTATCACCGCCATCAAGCCATTTAAATATCAACCGCTTATTCAATTCGATCTCATATAAAATGTAAGATACGTATTCTCTGCTTGTAATATTGCCATAATTATAATATCTTACTATTTTATAAAACAAAAGCGCCCCAAATGCGACGATGTTTCATCACGAAACTAAATGATATTTAAGATTTATAAGACATAAATTCTATAGGACAATATTTCTTGCACACGAATGAAACAACATGAAATAAGTGGAAATTATTAAGTTGATTTTATGTCACTGCGTGCGACGAAGTGATTCGAAATTCCTTCAAGTTTAAACGTCTCTAAATTATACGTTGGCCTTAAATGGTGTATTAAATTTGATCAATCGAGCGATTCCATCGCACGCAGCTCCATAGATGTTAAATGGAACAAACCAGATGGTCATACATCGCATGACCGCCTCAGCCGCATTTTAACCCAACCGAACGTTTACTACGATGCTATTCTGAACGACCTGAAATGATAGTCGCAAAAAAATCGCAACACCATAACTGGCCTTAACACACGGTTCACGCAAGGAAATCGCAAGATTTATAAAATATTAAACTAAATTATTGTCATTGGAGTTATGTACAAATTGTCATATTACTTAGTTAAACAAAGCATTATTGATTAGATGTGATTACGAATTACTTGATATCTGCATTAATATTGTATGGTGACTGGAGGCCAGTAAAACATTTGAGATAGAACTTAGCTTGACACGGAATACAAATCAATAAATATATAGCATGACAAATGACAACTGCGAAGTTATATTTATATTCAGACATGGATGTATTCAAATACTTCAATATTGGTATAAGCCGGTCGTGAGCCGTGTATGCATTTTTCACGATCATGATTTATTGGGATCTTAAACGACTCTGATATACATAATGAATGGAAACGGTAAGCGGACATGTAATCAGGGATAAAGTAGATTTAAAGTCCTTACCGATGGTAGAGTTGTTGGTAGGGACAGTTCTCCAACATAGAACTTTGAGGCCAAGGCTTTCAGCTAGCTCTTGGAATTTCTTCTCAATGTCCTGGTGGTGGAGCTTGTCCAGGAAGAAGATACCCGTGGCGTAGCGACCGAATGGGGGGAGGTCGATTTGGTGCGAGTCTCTGTGGATGAGAATGGTTTAATTAAAGTCCACTAGCATGTTGACAATTTAAGAAAATTTTGTTAGGTATGAAACATCTATTTCAGTCTTTATTTTACGTGCGTGCGTTGTTGTTTTCAATTTGTGTCCAACATTTTTAAATTGGGTTTCATTACTAATATTCCTTATTTAACTTTCATTGTACAATGCTCAATCATCTGACGTTCCATCTAGTTAAAAAATATGTATGACATATGGATGCTGATAAGCAATAATGTGTCAACCCACAAAAAGTCAAATTCAAAGGTTTTGATATATTTTGATAATGCATCACGTATTTAACATTCTAAAAAAGTGTTTCAAGTCATCTGAAACATAAAAGTACGTAAAAAATGGATTTATGTCATAAAACAAATCTTAAATCACGTATACAATCATCTTAAGACGCCATTTTCTCAAAACCAAGTTTATGCGGGTTGACACATTATTGCTTATCTGCATCCATATACTAGGAGCCCGCCCTCGCTTCGCTTCGAGTTAACGAAAACGCATATTTTATTCCTGTACTTATCTCCAAAAATAAATTATTTTTCTTAACTATTAACCCATCGGAATTTCACTTGTGCATATAGTAAAATTGCATCAACATCCGTAACGTAGTTAAGAAGAACGAGGCTTTCGAACAGTCTTAATATTTTTCATGAAAAAGACGACATTAGTTAAATATGTTTGAACCATACCTACCATATCTAAACCCTTGAAGAAAGTTTGGCTCTTCATGAACAGTGGGCCAAGTATGATCGTTTAAGCAGCGCATATTAAGAACTTCTTAGCTTTGACGTTTAATCTTACGGTATAAAAATGAAACGTCAAAGCTTAGAATTTCATAGTACGCCCTGCTTAAACCGATGATGGTAGGCCGCCTGATCGTGACATCCTTCGATAAATCAAACAATGGCTATTCAATAGGCTGTTCACGTCCACACATGTATTTTCAGTTCAGAAATATGTAACATGCATATGTCATTGTCGGTTCAATGTAACAATGCTTCATGAGAATATTATTTCCATAATGCATTCCTAAAAAGCATATCAATCTTTTCGAGGATATGGTAACGGTAAAATAAACCCTTTTCCCTTTTTTGAAGAATGCTTTTATAAGCCGGGCTATTACAGCTGATCAGCAGACCGAACAGCTTCATAAATGTAAGTTCCCTGTTTCTATATGTCCATGGGAACCAGTACGCTAGCAATACGTCTCGATGCTCTCGATACGGAGTCTTCGAAAGAAACGTAAGTTATACGCATCTGAGGAGCCATCGATAGAAGTTCACGATCAGTTTCATAGATTACTAGCTAGTGCCCGCAAACTGTCTGCGCAGGATTTGACTTATCTGTTATAAATTACGAGCGGACGTCACGCGGTTTCAACCGCGTAGTTCCCGTTCCTGTGGGAGTACGGGAAGTAAAAAATAGCCTATATTTTTCGCTGATAATGTAGCTATCCATTGCTGAAAGAATTTTTCAAATCGGTCCCGAACTTTTCGATCCAATTCGTTACAAACATACACACATACAAATCTTTCCTCTTTATGCTATTAGTATATAAATATAGATACCTAACATTCCTATAATGCTATTCTGATGTATAAGCTATATTATTGAGAGTTTCATTAAAATTCATTGAGTAGTGATTGTTTGAAAGAGTAACATCCATACAACCATCCTCACAAACTTTCACGTTTATAATATTAGTAGGATGGGTGCGATAAAGGATAACGCGAAAGGCGATGTCGTAAAACTGAAACATCTGTGGTCTGTAACGTCACATAGCTTACATAGCTACTACGTAACCATCGCTAAAGGTCATACGGACATGGGAGGGGGGTATGCGCGCGCAGATGTGACGTCACGTCTGAAACCTGTGCGAAATATTGACCAAGACGGCTGCGCGCTGCGCGTCGGGCCACGGCTATCCAAAGTGAAATTTTCCACGAAGTCTATGTTGTTGTATACTTAGCGGGATTGTTGCGTGTGAGTGAAATATTGGAGCATTACAGATTTTATCCTGATGCTTATCAACACATATATTTATACATACTAACTGTAGTATGAATGCCAAATTAACTGTATGAATTCCACCCAGGACCTGGAACAGACCGTGTCACTGGAATAAAAAGCCACAAATACCTAACCTTTCATTGAAATGGTCCAGCTAATGAACAATCTAATGAGAGGACATCATGGCTAAAATCTATGTACGACCTTTGGGATATTTATCTAATGAACCGGGATAAAGACGGACAATGGAACTCCTTGAATGGACTTGGGTTCATTGGAATGACCTTTATTGGATTTTAGATTCTGATCTCGCTGTATGGTATTACTTACTATTTTTTATCTATAGAGACAAATAAAATTGGAGTGTCTGTTTGTAATTTCTATACATGCATATGAGATTGTAAAAGGTAATAACATAAAAAAAAAAACAAAAATGTTTGTTTTTTCTGTCTTGTCTTTTATCTTTGAAACGGCTAGACCAATTTTACCAAAACTGGTTAAAAATTAAAATCAAATCATAAATTTTTGCTCGATGCATTATCCGAATATACCAAGCCATGGTATTCTGTTATTCGAGTTATACTGTTCTCATCTAACTTAGAGCATCACTCGGTGCTTACGTCAATGCGGTTACGTTACTGCAGATTTTCCCGGTCTGTACCCCTATCACGGGTTTGCCAACGTTTTCGTAATCTATACTCGCTAGCATCACTCGCAATATTTTTATGAAATTTACTAGTTCTTCATGTCACCGCTGGGAGTCGCTGCACAATGTCTCATACTAATTCGGCGGAGACGCTAGCGAGTATAGATTACGAAAACAGTGGCAAACCCGTGATAGGGGTACTGTAGCTGAGACAGTCGATATGCGATAACATTACCTACGTAGTCCATTACTACATTTTAGTCATTACAAGCCAGAAGTATTTTTTGTACCACTAAGGTTATACAAAACAAGCATACGTTTTATTTTATTATTAAACTTTGGACCGGCTGAATCAACAAGTTATTATTCTTTTGTAGTCTGAATTGGTTGTTTTCGGATGATCAATTACCGGGTGGAGTATGACGACGTAAATAAAGATAACAGAGGCCTTACCATGAGCTCTCATTGCCATCTATGCATCTATCTGTATAATCACAGTCGAACTAATGTGGTTATAAGGATTAGGACCTGGTTGACCGAACTGAGCTGTGAGAAAAAAATGACGTTGTCTCATAATAAAAAAAAAAGAAAGTTGAAAAAAAAAGATAAAATCGAACCGGTGAACATCAGTCTCGAACCGGGTATGTCTGGTTAGTTTCTACGTGTATGTCTGGCCCGCTAGTCCCGAATTATTGTTGTTACGTTGTGGCCTTCTCAAAAAATCTTCATACACTGTGTCCCGTTATCGCCCCGAAAGCTGTCAGCCTCACGTCTAAACTACTATATCCTGACAGATGTCGACGAAATTTACTGTTGTATTGTAATGATATTTTGTGTTTTTCAGTGCCTGAAAACATGGTCAAAACGACGTTTTCTGGAGATTAAACCTAGCTAGTTCACTTTTTGCCCCTGAAACCCCTACGTTGGAGCCGTTTCCGAGATTCCGATTCTATACTGCTCGTTTAAAGGTATAAGATGGTAAGTCCCCAGTTCCTTTACGAGATGTACGTAGCTAACTCCACCTTGTAAGACATAAGACATTATGCACGAAAAAAATATATTAGTAGATGGATTAAGATAAAGTCCAAATTTATGGATAATAAAAGACTTGCTAAGTCTTTTATTAAAGATTGAAATTATTATCCTTCTGTAGCCTTAAATGTCGCAAGGAAATGCGATTTAGGTTTTACATATACGATCTTATTGCCTTTTGATTAGGCAAAGTTATTTTGAATTTATTATAAATTTTGATCCCCAGCACACAAGCACTCAGATCCCTAGCACAACAATTCTAAATAAAAATGCTAATTAAAGCATTTAGATAGAACAGGTTAATAACACTAAGCACGTCCGCTGCAAACCAACATCCGCTGATAAGGAACATTGCGTGAAATAGTGAACAGCCCTCAAATATTAATGACCTCATTACAAAATAATAGTAATAGTACCTCAGACTCGTGAGGCACGCTTGCATATCGTCTACATCGTCTCTTCATATTGTATACTAGCTGTGCCCTGTGGTTTCACACGTGTAGATTTAATTTGATTCCCGAAGAACCCAGAAGAACAGCCCAGAGTCTGGATTAGTGCCCGACTAATGAAAATAGGCTTGCCCACTATTACATGGTATAAGTAGAGGTATAGAGGAGTAGTAGAATAGGTACCTAATTTACTGATTAAAGTGAGATCAAGACACATGAGGCAGAACTTGCATGACATAATTCCTCTATCTACTAAGTAATATTCATGTAACTACTCAGACGTGGTATCAATATTTCCTTTGCACATTGCATAACATTCGCGACCTTCAGGTCTCTTATACAATCTACGTTACGCTAAGCATTTGTGTGTATATTCCTTACTTCTTCTATAGAGCTCCTATCAAGCTTCCGTCATCAATGACTTATCACGCTTTCATTTGTGAATTATTGATCAAGAATTTCTTTTCATAAGAAAGAATTCATACATATATTTATGAATAAAGCCAGACAGCTAGTTAAGAACTGTAAGCTAAGCTTGCGCTAACTGAAGCGATACAAAATATCACACCCTCAGAACGAGAGTGACTCAATTCAAAAATAAATATTTTTACGTAATCAAAAATCGGCAAGTTTGAATTTATAAATTAGGCAGTAATTATTTTAAAGTATAAAAAATCATTTGAGGTCCGTCTTATGACCTTAACATAATTAAGTATTTTTTAAATTTTGAGTTGAGTCCCTATCGTTCTGATCTGAGGGTGCGATGATACACACATTTTGAACTTACTACTTACTTACTTACTAAGCAACTTCACTCGCGTGGTTGTAAAATTTACTGGTGCACAGTTTGATAACAATTTAAATACACGTAATTACGCAGTAATATTAGGCTACAACCACCGTAAATTTATTACGCTTAAATTATTTATTACGTAATTACAATATAAAACAGCAATGTTTATAGTAAACGTGACTGTTAACCCATGCTTTGTTGATAACCAAGTTTACTGGCGGTCATACGGTCGAGGCTAGATTAAGTAACATTAAATTAACAAAATCTATAAATATATTTATATTAAAAAAAATACGTAGCACGGGTAATGAAGATAATATAAACAAGTGATGTTCAATCATTATCACAGCGCCAACTAGTTCCAAACTGATAGGGGGAGAGACTGGATCGTGGATCTAGACTTCGTATTCGGCGACCGTTTTTACATGAATTGGGACAATGCAGTGATATAATACGACAAGACCATATGCAAAGTTTATAATATGTGCACTAGAGAACGAAAACAATCTATATATGTATATATTTACATCTTTAATTTTAAAATATTTACATGCGCTCACGCCTGTATCCCATAGGGGTAGGCAGAGACCACCGTTTGCCACATGCTACGATCCGTACATACTTCTTTCGCTTCATCCACATTCATGCATCTCTTCATAATTTTTTTTCGGTTAAGATTGCTCCGATTTAAATATTCAATTTACTTATGATAACATACCAAACACCTTGACGTAAGGCTAATACATAATGACCATCCCAGAAATGTTCATAGAACCCACGACACGAAGCAGTCAGGAGTCAGGACTAATCTCTCAATCAATGATGCCGTCGTTTAATTAATAAATAATCTAATGATTCATTATATTATGCGTACATGCATCTGTGTATGAGACTAAAGATAAGAATACGGTGTGATTAATATCTACAGTTCCATAATATCGTCATCCAAGTATCATTCCACTGCGATAAAATTACAAACAAGATTCCAGTAGCCCTATTCGTGTAGCGAAACGATATCGTAGCGATACTTTGTCGTTGATAGCGTTTTCGTATTAAATACATCAAAGAAAAAACGCAGTGACTTAAAGTCGTCGAAAAACCGTTTGATTTTGATCATACCAAGTTGAAATCTATATATGCTTGGAACGATTTTAATCGTTCGTTCGAAGCCGACATTTCAATTATTAGATTTACGTGAATCGAGCTACAGCATCTTCTTTGAGCCCATGTGATCTATGTTTACCATCAACGAGACGACACGTTGCTAAAACGGAATGCAGATTTTGGCAACTTGCCAATATGGCGGCCAAAATGGGATATTTACAATTGTTCTAGTTAATTTTGTCCCGGCGGACGGTGAACTTAAACTATAATAAAATAACGGTGAAACTGATATGTGATCTGTAATTTGAGATGGGGCAACAAGGAATAGAGCACTGCCTTCCCTTGCCTATACCTAGACTTTTAACTAGGTAAAATAAATTTATTTGAATTATCTGATTGATAATAATCATGCTTAATCCATCTCAAACGATAAAAGCTACCGGTTATCCATGTTGCGAGAATTTGCACTTCAGAATTTGGAATAACCAGTAGGTCTAAAAAGGCCACTCAGGGAGAATCATAGTGTGATCCGAAATGGCAAAATGGTCACTTAGGTGCAATTCATATGTTCACGAATGATTACAATAATTGTAGATGATAGTCCCTAACTGAACTTTTTGTGATTTGTCACAAAAGCAATTCATATTTTGTGGATCATTTTAGGAATCTTCATAGGAAAGTGAGAAACAGGTGAATTGCGAAATATTAATCATTCGTCAATCATAATATGAATTGCACCTATGTGACCATTTTGTCATTTCGATGATGAATCTAATTCGGATTACATTATGATTCTACCAAAGTGGCCTTTTTAGACCTACAGTAATCAGGTACAGAAATACCTTGGGTTATGTTAATTATAGGATGTCGGTCGCTTGATACTAGCCTGGCTTTGCGAACCATTTCCAGTTGTTTCTAAAGGTTTTAGTAATAAATTGTGTCGTGTTTATAAAATATAAACTATTTAATTGAAGACAAAAGCAATAACTGTCGTTGTTTGTCACGATTCCGAAATTTTATTTCAACGAGTGCACAAACTTTACATTCGATTTATATCATTTTGTTAAACCGAAGAATTCAGCAATACACTACAATACACAGTGAAATTAACGGTGCATCTAGTGAAACTACTAAATGCTTAGTACGAATATTCTTAAAATCGTGGAGTAAACAAAACTGCGTTTTTGTCGCCGCGGTGACTTGTGACGGCGGCAGTGAAAATCTGCCACCGGGCCCCTTTCTTCAGATCTAGGCAAAGTAGCATTCTCCCACGCTTCGCTAATAGTGAGTATAATGTTACTTTGTCTACAGGCCTGGTTGGGATCAGTGTCATCGCTGATTTATGATCAAACTATTCCAAAACAGAAAAACAAATAAGAATGCTGCTACTATTCTGAATCAGGATTCTTGTGTAAATTAATGCGCAGCCAATGTACTTCTAAGTGTTCCAGCAATCATATCACATGCGAACATCAAACATAGTAACATCAAACAGTTAATAGCGTCAGCACGTTTTTGCTGTGAAACAAACTAGATATAAATAATGACATGACCTTTCATAACATTGACATTGACAAGGTTCATGTTAAGTCAACAACCATACATTTAAAAGTTGCAATATCATTCACAACCACAACATTTAGGGTTGTTAACCATGAAACAATTTATGGAAATAGATTGTTCAGGTCGCGTACTGAAATAGTTCATAAAGAACGAATAATCTGTATCAGACAGAATTGTGTACATCTGTGTAAGGATACTCCTTGGTCAAAGACACTAGACACAGATTAAGAACAGAGAATAAAATCGATACAAGGACGTAATTGCAAGCTATCGATATACCGGCCGGTGAACGACCGCCAGCTGACCCAGATACAAAATATTGATGGCATAATCGATGAATGTAAGTAGAGAAATGATTCGATGTTTATCTGATAAGGGAATTCTGCCGAGACGTTTCTGCTTATTAGATCCTGCAATAAATTAAATTAACTGTGTTATATGATTTTCTCACATCACGTTGCAGAAACCAATAAATTTCTAACATTTTGAGGTATCCTAAAATAGTCAAAAAATCCTTTTGTGTTTAACCAATTTTGTATGTTTAGGAAATTTATAATTTGAGGCCCAACTTTGCCCTTTAAATTATCAGAACGCGACTGAAACAAATTAATTTGAGTCTCGAAAGCTTAGCGTTTCAAAAAGTAAGGGTGGCCTTTCGTCAAATGTCACGAGGAATAAATACGAAACATAAGACGTTATTTACAGGAAAGGTAAAGTTGAAACGTTTCTTAGATCTAAAATATTTCACTGCTTCATTTAATTAGAAACTTGAGAACTTTTGCACTTTATTAGATTAAATTAAATCAATTTTATAAATATTCGGATATGAAGTACAAGTACATGAAACATATACAATAAAATATTTCTTATAAGCACTTGAGCACAACCGCAAATTACTTACTCTGTGAACCACGCCAATACCACAGAACGAATTAAACAGACGTTATGCATTCACAACAGATGCAAATTTATTACAAACAGCAGCCAGGACTTAGAAATTAGATGGGACGAATTGGATGAGTTGCCAAAAAGTGAAGCATGGCGCCTACGCATACCGGGCTTGTTAGCCATCACTCATTGATAACTAATCTTGATTTATTGGTATCTAATTACATATCCCACATAAGCGTGGCGCTGTATTATCAAAGTAAACAAATACCAATGCTTCCTGTCATAATGCTTTCAATGTTGGCGTAGGAAACGTGATAAACGACACAAATTCAATTTAAAGCCCTGACTGACTGAAAAGTATTCCAACCCTAAATCACGCCTAATCCTCTGATCCTAAGGACATGAAATTTTGAGGTTGTGTTCATGGTGAGTTGTAGATAGCCACTAAGGAATGTTTTCTAAAATTTCACTACTAAAGGGGTGAATAGGGCTTGCATTTTTGAGAAACTTGTTCGAATACGCAGGCGAAGCTGCAAGCTGAACACAGCAATATAGCCTTCCACTTTTTATTGCAATTCAGTTTATGTTTATTTGAGGGTTGTTAATTTCAGAATCAATTTCAATGATTTAGTTTCAACGGAACACTACGAAATAGATCACGATCAACGTGAACATGCTAGAAACTGGTTACCAGTAAGCTATATTTAAATAATGACTAATTTATGATAAATTACCCCAAGACTAATTTTACCCTTGCATACATACGAGCAGTGTCTAATAGGGTGTGACAGAACAAACACTAGTTCAGAGGAAGGAGAAATAATGTTTGACGAACTTTATATTAAAAACCTACTGCGGAAGGAGTTTAATGAAATACTTACTATAGAATTACAATCGGTCGCAATATAAAAAGATCAAGTGGTATTGTCGGCATTATCTTATCAATACAAGTGCTAACAAGTATTTCCTACACAATATTTATTTAACCATCATGATAAACAAGAATTATCCTTAGATGAGTGTTAACAATTACGATAAGGTTTAGAATGGCATGCCCGCTCCCATGTATAGCTGTGTGACTCCCACGCGGGAGCATACTGCTGATAATGCTACAAAAATACCTATTATAACACTATATAAGCTTAAGAAAGATCAAAAGAGACTTATCCAATTAAAACTAAACCAAGATCTTAATCTGATAGCTGCACTCAATATAAAAATATCAACTAACAAAGAATTGGCTGATCGCCGCCAGATCTGAATGCGGAAAAATATTTGTTAATATTTCTGGATTCCAAATAATGTCATTAAATTATAACTGAGGATAGAGGCTAGAGTTCTGATAACTTCGACGCTTCAATTCGGCACGCTAGTGACACATTTACTTCTTTAAGAAAAAATCTAATTTCATTAGATCTAATCTGAATATGATAACGAAGTCATTGTTGTAATCAGATAAGATTACAAATTACTCAAATTCGAAGTTATCAGCAGACAGATAAAATATGGGAAAAGTCAAGTGGAGTTAGCTATCTTAAGCTTCAGAGTACCTAATATAAATATAAAACACGCAGGGGATCAGTGTGCAATAAGAGAATAATCCAAACAACAATATAAATAAAAGTAGATAAGTTTTTGTCATGAGTGTGCCGCGTGAAAAACACGGCAATCGATGATTTTGATGATAGTAAATACCAAATTCACAATCTAATCAATTGCAATTTACTTCAACTAGTCTGATTTGCTTGGTTAATATTAAGATCCATAGAGTTGCCAGGCTTTTAAAAAAGAAAAGATCGTATTAATGTAACAGGGACTTTCAATCAATCAAAAACATTCTTAGAAGTAGGGACATGCCAAGGAGTCCAGCCGCATACGAAAATGTTGATATAAACAACCTATCTTCAAAGACTACTGGACCACAGAGTCTGATTGACGATATAGATATGAATTATCTAATCAATCATCATACTTAACACCATTAAGTATAATACTGATTTGCGTTCTGAATAGATATTCAAATGCATCATAGTCAAAAAATTGAGCGGTCGCAAGACTTAGTAATGTTTATGCAAATTTTTGCAAGCACAAATATACAGTTCGATGACGTGGCCTGTGCAAATAGTTCAAAATGAGTGCAGGTTTACACTCGGTCATAGCGTGGTAGACGCCTGCCATGTGGAAAACCCTTATCAAGGCGACAATGTAACCTAATCTAATCCAGGTATCTGTTTTCATTAAGAGACTGTAAACAAATTAATGTTTTCTTAAATAGAGCATTACTCCGTAAGGTTTTGCCTTGTCAACTTTCTAGGTCAAAGTCATGTTTTATTTTCATATCTGAAGCTAGTTAACAATCGTCACCTCATACATTCATACTTCTTCTATATGTCGATATAGTACACGACTCCAACTATATAGTGTGTGTAGATAATAAGGCCAGGAAGGTGGAATGTTCATCAATAACTCCAAAAAATTAGTAGATCCTTCGAAGAACCTGGGTTGGCGTGAGCATATAGCCAGCCATAGACCAGAGTCAGGGCTAATAAGAAAGAAGCCAATCAAATGTAAGTCTGTTTGATGGTATAAAGTAAAGTCGGCACTTTTATTTAGCCTCATTTTACGAGTGCAAATGAAGCTCGCTTGTTCACTAGCAAATTATAATTCACTTCATTTGGCGCCATGTTTGTCTGTGTATTTTTTCTCGAGGTTCAAATATATTCAAATTACAGGAAAGTGAGTGACAAAGTTAATCTGTGAAGGTGGTTGTGAATGTGATTCATTTCAAATATTGCATGCTTGCTATCGTGTCTTTTTGTATATTCAGCAAACGAGTTCAAAATGACAATAAATAATGCTACCATCAATTGAAAAAGACGTATTATAAATATGGCGATTAGAGCAATTTCATATTAATTGCAGTATTCATACGGAACAATAAACCTTTACGACAGAGTCGTTCAGATTATAGCTGCATACGCCAAGACGCAGGTAGCAATAAAGATAAGTGGTTTATTGAGAACATTCGGTTCCACCGTTTAACCACGTGATATGTAATTGGGGATTCGAGAGGATTTGGTCGCAGTTTAAACAGATCATTAGGAACAAGGACACATCTGCGATGGTATGGATGTTTGACGTACCCTTTTGGAACCAGTGGGACTTACATACAACGTGTCAATCTATCTATGTATATACAGATAATGATCATAATGATTTGTCTGTTTGTCCCGGTTTGTCTCTGAAACAGCAAGACCAATTTTAAGGGGAGTTTCACCTGAAGATAGTTAATTTTACAAGCAGTAACTTAGGCAATGCTATTTGTAAAATAAAGCCAACCATAATATAGCGACACCTGGCAGTTGAATTTATTTAATGCACGGCATGAAACATCTCATCTCATTCCTTCTGGTAACATAGTTTGAGGCTAAATCTAATCAGAAGATAGTGGTATCCTGTCCTGTTTTACCAGTACCAAGGTACGAAGTTCCATCTATAGCTTTGTTTCCTACGAATGGTTCACGCTTTGAATGGCAGTTAATAGCGGGAATTGAGCACAATCTGCAATTGTTGCCACACGATCGCAGTGCAGTGTCGTTGACAATGACCGGCTAACCAAACACGCGAAGATGTCACGCCGGACTCTTGGAACTGGTAAATTTTTAGTTTGCAGCAGTTTTAACGAGAAAGATAATTTATATATAAAAAATAAAACAGTTACCCGTTATAAGGTACATACAGGCATGTTATTTAAGTACCAATACAATGGCGCTACACGTCAAAATAACGTTTTCTGATATCTGTAAATACTAATCTGACCACTGGCAGAGAGTGCACCTTTCTCATTTATAATAACGAATATGATTCTGAGAAGAATATGATCTCTGTATCTCAATCATCATAACTGCCAGAGTGCCTCGTGAAGTGCACCGAATGAATTTTCAAACATATAAGAAATTATAAATGCTTATAAGATCTACCGTGTTAAACACAGTGTGATGTATTCGACCTTGCAACAATAACGCAGCAATGGCAATGGGTAACCAATACAATTTTACTGTCTCGGAGTTCTACTAATAGACACTAATTTCACAGACACTTTGTAATTTACAACTCACGAATGTATTTCTTTACGGCAAATATATTAAAGTATACAAAAAACGATAGACGAGAGACGTGGTGGCCTCGGGGTTAGAGCAGTCGCCTGCTACTCAAGCGACGCAAGTTCGAATCCCAGCGGAGCCTGTATCAACCGAGTTTTTCTAAAAAAACTTATGTACAGTGATTTCACACCACGTGCTTTACGGTGAAGGAAAACATCGTGAGGAAACCTGCATATTTCTGAGAAGTAATTCAAAGACGTATGTATAGTGCCTGAGACGGCGATGGACTCACCATCTGTCACGTTGGCACTTAATCAAATTCGGTGAAAAGTGAGTGTTGTGATAACAACACCTCTGCCTACTCCTTCGGGGAATACAGGCGTGAGCATATGTATGTGTACAAAAAACGATCAGCCATCAACATTGATTTCTCAAAATGAGGTTTGGTTTCAACGATTTTTTTTAAAGGATTGTTGTTGAAGGAAATCTTTCGAGGTGATGCGCCCTGCTAGACAGTAGATCAGATCCGCTGTGCTCTAGAATAAGGTTCACGCATCCCTTAACATTGCTAGATACGGGAACAGATAACGTCACCTTAATAAAGAGCTGGTGATCTCCCACCCTTCAAACAAACACGTCGGTGTCGACGCGAGCAGGAGATAATTTAATAATGCTTAAAAATTTATAAAGCATAATTTTGTATTATCTTAGATCTGGTGTTTATTAAATTTGCTTCATGTAACTATATTTCTGACTATGACGACTCTAATTCCAGGGCTTAGAAACACTTACTTAAGTTATATTATGTTAAGATTACGACAATTTTGCAAGTGCAGATTCGGAGAGCAAAAATCCGTGTGCAAAGTGATACAGTAAATAAAAGAAGTTTCGAATCTGCAAATAGACGATGGCCATTTGTGAGCTACTCTAGATTAAACGTATCTTTTGTATCCATCCCGAAAATGATTATGGAAGCCTTCATGTTGTTTATCTAAGACATTAGCGATGAGATGTTATGCATAGGTATTATAATAAAAATAAGTAAATCAATTGTGGGGACTGGGGACACATTTGGTCTGCTCTGCGTTTGAAGGTCATGTCAATAACAGATATACAGACATAAATAAAACTGAAGTGTATGTTTGTTTGTTATTCCAAAATGAAAGGCTTTTCACTGAATGCATCTCAGGAAAGCACTTATATTCTTATAAAAAAAAATTACAAATAAAATCCGTTTGTCGATTGTAACGGGGTTTTCTCTGGCGGATAGCTGACGTTACACGAAGTAAATTTGGCTTCATTTATATAAGTCTACGCGTGTGAAACCTCGGGGCATAGCAAGTAGGATATAGAAATATATATGTCCAGTAAAATGGGCGTGGCATATCGAGGCGTTCCGGCTCCACTCCTCTCAATAAATGTGCTCAAATTCGGTGTAAAAGACCCTCGTCAGAAGGAGATAAACAAGCATAAGGAGATCAAAGTTTTGGAAATGTCCTACTCTATAGTACAATTAATAATAATATTATACTTAATAATTTCATGAAAATCAACATAAATAGTTGGCAGTTACAAAGACAAACACCATAAAACCTCCGATAGGTACATAAAGACAGTGTAACTATCTTATGTATCTTAGGTATTCTTCTATCTTTTGGATATGTACTTACTCATCAATTCATCACAAGTGATTGCAATATAACCTTCCGGTAGCATTGACACTAGGAGGGGTTCGACAATCATATGCCTAGTTCAGCTATCTCAACAATCAAGCTTCTAAACTTCGGAACTAGCTATATCTATACAGATTAATAAAAACGAAAGTGTCTGTAATTACAAATTTACAGCATTTTCCGTCCGTTAATTATCTGTTTGCTGTGGCTAATCTCTGAAACGGCTGGTCCGATTTTAACGGAGGAAATCGCGGAGCACAGCTATAGTCTATTCGATTAATTAGCAATTAATACATATGCTCACGCCTGTATTCCCCGAGGCAGAGGTGTTGTAATAACAACACCCACTTTTCACTGTACGCACAAATGTTTTCCGTCACTGCAAAGAACATGGTGTGAAACCATTGCACATAAGTTATTGAAAAACTCATTCGTACAGACCCCGCTGGGATTCGAACTTGCGTCGCTTGTGTGGCTGGCGAATGCTCAAACGCCGAGGCCAACACGGCTCTTCACACGGCAAGTCGCAAATATATTATAGTCTATTGGACTAATTAGCATTAAATCAGTGCTTAAATTGTCACCAAACACGAACGATATAAAAACGATAATAATGGTCACGAATTCAATACGATGGTGTCACGAACAGGCGGATCGATAAAAGCAAATCTCCAATTCACTTTCCTCCTTTGTGTATCAAGAGGCGAGAGGAGAGAGGAATTTTGATATTGAAATAATATTGAGAGAAAACGACGTCATATAAGTAAATCAATAGCTATGTGATTGTGTTGACGATACGATGGCAACATTACCGATTCGTTTGCACACTTGTTGAGTGAACACACAACACACTGTGCTCCTAATTGGAATACTCAAACTCGAAAAATATCTATATTTGATTGAATTTTTAACAAATAAGTTTATATTAGTCAAAATGTAGTGATTATACAGGATCACAAATACTACTGCCAGGTTCGTGAGGACGCTCTGAGAAGAACCCGGCAATACATTCAGAAATTACTCCTTAGAATCATCATCTCCCTGCCCTTATATCCCATACACCGTTGGGGTCGTCACTTGATTCAACCTGATGTGGCTTATCATCTGACTTTTATACAAAGCGACTACCGTGAAAATTGGCAATCTGGCTTAAACAAGTTGTGAGACTTTTTTAGGCCGACTGACCTGTAAAGATTGCCAAAACCAGGTCCTAAACTGAATAAATCATTTTCATTTTCATTTTCAAAGATGTTAAATTGGCAACCGGGACCGACGGCTTAACGTGCACTGCTTACAATATCAGCAATAAATAAACCCATTGACACCACAATCCACAAAATGTCAATAAAGAGTAAACATGAAATAAAGATTAATAGTTATAGTGATATATTTAAATGTGCCAGCCATTGCCCTTCTTTACCACTTAAGGGAGATGTGGACAACCCGTCAACTGAGTGTTGATCCTGGTCGCTATCTGTCCTTAAATGTACATATAGCCCTTATTCGATTTGTGGAACAGGGAACGATATCGATTTCAAAAACCGCTGATTTTGTTCTATCGTCATAATTTATATCCCACACTGCAGTAAGGTCCATTACGTATTTAACATAAATATAGAATTCATAAGTTCATGATTTGATAATGTTATTACCTAACATGCGTAACGTAAACAAATCATATGTGAGCAGTTATTGCGCAGTTAGTGCGCAGGCATTATCCAGTTGCGCTAATAGGCATCTATACGATGTCTGAGTCGCGTTGCGAACATTCTTGTATCAATAGGCATATGTGTTTACCAAGTACAGATCAGTCATTATATTGATTTACCACCATCATATTGGAAGATTCAAGTGTGTCCCAAATATGAAATGTATACATTTTCGTAACTGTTTATTCTCGCGATTAGTTAGTTCAATGTGATGATAACAATTAAATATTACAACTAATGTAACTACAGGGTCAGCTATACAGATAAAAAAAATAAGTGTCTGTTTGTAATTCTAAAATAACAGCTTTTCACTAAACGCCAAAAAAATCAAGAAAAAACAATTATTAATTTTTTTCTGTCTGTCTGTCAGTGTGTTCCGGGATCTTCGAAACGGCATCCCCGATTTTAGCGGGACTTTCACTGGTAAGTAGATAGCTAATGTTACAAGGAGTAACTAAAGCTAGACTACTTTTATTTAAAACAAAATATTTAGTGTTCCGCGAGAATTAAATTAAACCAACGCGGGTGAAGTTAGCTACACCTGATAATAAATACAATTCCAGGGCAAACGCCACAAGCAAAATTAAATAATAGGATTGAAACTCAGACTCAAAGAATAAGGGCTTATCCTAAACAGTAATTGCTATTAGATATTGGGTTGTTTGTTTGTCTACTTATCCGTCCGTCCGTCGGTCTTCAAAACGGAATTTAGCGCAAACAGATTTGTAAGGATTTTGACAGAATAGTGAATTTAAAAACAACACGTTATCCTAAAAATAATTTACTGAAGTTGTTACAGTGATTAGGTATATCTACTGATATAAGACCAATAAAGACAAGAAGGTAGCCTTCCTAGTATCGAAGCATAGCATGAGTTGGTTAGCCGTGTCAGATCGATTTCTTGGGAGCGATTGGCCTAGTGCCAAACGGGAGGATGCGGGAGTTCCCTGGGCCTGGCACTGCGCCAAATAGATCAACCATGTCACTTTTTTCTAACAAAAACCATAATTTATTCTATACACTGTACTGTCATAATGCACTCGGTGTATGATCTCATGAAATGCAACGCGTTATTCTCAAAGATTTGAATTTATAGGTAAAACGAGACCCTACTCCTAAGACTCCGATGACCATCTGTCTTTCTGTCACCAATCTCATGTACCATATCATGGCATGGTTAATTACTTTGAGAGTTGAAATTTTCTGATGATTTATATCTGTTGCCGCTATTACAAAAAGGTATGAAAGCAGAACACAATACATATTTTAGGGGGCTCCCGTACAAGGAACGTAACTTTTTTGCGGTTTGATATTTAACTAGCAGACCTCACGCGGTTTCACCTAGTTCCCGTTCCCGTGGGAGTACGGGGATAAAATATAGCCTATGTTACGTGCTGATGATGTAGCTATCCAATGGTGAAAGAATATTTGAAATCGGTCCAGTGGTTTTTGAGCCCATTCATTACAACCAAACAAACAAAGTTTTCCTCTTTATAATATTACTGTAGATGAATCTTTCATTTGCGAATTCAACTCGCACTTGGCTGATTTAATTATACACTGCAACCTTCGAATCTTTACTCACGGCGAAAACTTGCCAAACTTTCCAATAACAATTCCTTTCTCGACTGTCACGGATAATTTTGGCAAATTCGTTTTTACGAACACGAAATTAAAACTGCACGACGCGCGACTCTAGTCTCTTTTTTAATTTGCACCCTATTTCAACTAGTACATAACTAGATACATTGGAGTATGTTACCTGAGCTGAGCACAGTAGAACTGGTGCGGTATGGCGGTCAATACGCCAGCGCCGTCACCGGTGTCGTTGTCGCATGCGCACGCACCGCGGTGCTCCATGCGTTTCGCGAGGACTTCGGCATCACGGACGATCTACAACAGGTAACTATTAGAACGAGATAAGGTAGAAATGCTTGAGAGGCATTCTAGGGCTATGATTATGTGGCCCGGGGGGATATTAGGTAGGTACGGTTCTCGATCAAATTTCAATCAGTTACCAGTGACAAAAAATTATGTCGCTTTTTATATCAGCTTCGTCGAAATTATTCTATAAAACGAAATAAACAAATTTTCCGCCTTGTCTGTCCTCTGGAAACTAATTGAAACACAGTGAATGATCCAGGGGCTGATAATGATGATAACTTTAGGAGAACAAATGGTAGGAATCTTTATAAGTCGTGAGTATTAAGATCCCGATTTCTCCCATAACCCGGTTTGGTTTTAAGAAAATTGCCATACCTCGGGATCTTATACTAAACTAGCAAATTCTTGGCCAAGCTGGAATATTGCAACAGAGCTTTTAAATTATTACGGTCTAGAGTACCCAAGTACTTTATAAATAGTCTCGAACAGCCCAAACTGCATACATAACTGTTTCACCACTGCCAAACGACGTCAAATAATTATAAGGACCTCTTAGTTGACTGCAAGCCAACTCTTAGAATGCGCAAGTTCTTACATATGCATATGCTCACGCCTGTATTCCCCGAAGGGGTAGGCAGAGGTGTTGTAATAACAACACCCACTTTTCACCGAAGATGATTAAGTGCCAACGTGACAGATGGGGAGTCCATCGCCGTCTCAGACACTTTACATACGTCATTGAATTACTTCTCAGAAATATGCAGGTTTTCCTTCACCGTAAAGCACGTGGTATGAAATCACTGCACCGCTGGTTCGAACTTGCGTCGCTTGCGTAGCGGGCGACTGCTCAAACCTCAAGGCCACCACGGCTTTTAAGTTCTTAAGTATAATAAGACGGAATGTGATTTTCAGCATTTTCCCTCATACATTTTATACGAGAATATTTTCCTCTCTTTGACATTAATTACTTCGGAATAACTTTGATAGAAGCATTTCTAGGTTTTCTTTAATTAATTAGTTCGATGTTTTACACAATTCGTGACTATTTGCGCAGGTGTGTTATTTGCTTGCTCACGGTGTTATGAAATCTATACAAATAAATAAAAGAACCTGGGAACCAAGCTGTGCTCGGTTTCTTTTAAAAAAAAAAAGGAAAAATTAACCTATGAACGTCAGTCTCGAACCGGGGTACTCTAGTTTCACTATCGCCCCGTAAGCTGGAAGTCTCACGTTTGAGCTACCATAAATTGACAGATTTCGGCGAAATTTACAGTCGTATTGTAATGATATTGTAGGAGTTTTTTAGTGCCTGGAAATATGGTCAAAACGATGTTTTCTAGAAATTAAACCTAACTAGATCTATGCTTTGCCCCTGAACCCCGACATATAAAATTTCATTTCGGTTTGTTCCGGGTGATCTCCGAAGCGGCTGTAGCAATCTCATCGAGACTTTCACTGGCAGATAGCTAATGTAACCTAAGCGACAATTATTTCAAAAAATTAAGTATACGCGAGTGAAACAGCAGGGCAAAGCTGTTTTTTTAAATAAAGGTGTCTTCTATATCTAGTGTGCTAGAACAGTAAAGGTGAGTCAGTAATGTAGTATAAATTGTAATACTAACTTTATGCGTACGTTTCCCGTCGATAGCAACAACAAAACCAACACCGCAGGCCTCGTGCTCGTTCTGAGGGTCGTACAAGCCTTGCTTGGGCGGCCCTTCCCACTCCATTCCTGGAACCAAACATTTAATATAAAAACTGGGACCATCTGTAACTTCACAGATTCATAAATATGCAGCATTTACCTGCGATAACGAAGTGTCTTGTTATTTGGTCCCAAATAAAATCTGAATATGCACATATTGTATTAATTAAAAACATATTTTTTATTCTACATTGTTGAGCTGCTTGGGTACCAATCTGCGTACAATGTACATAGTCAATGATATTTTTTTTTTTTTAATGAAAACCACTTTGAATATAATGGAATGGCAACCCCAACAGCACACCTATGGGATGATATTTCCCTGGCAATGTACCTACTTACTAAGTTCAATGGCATGCAGTGCTTACATCAATAATCTTGCTCAAATACTCGTAGGCTCTAGATATGTTAAGAAGGTCATTCACATTTATATGAATGTCACACATGATTAAAAATGTTGTCTAGCTACAAAGGTAAATAAATACCTACCTACTTTAGACTATGTGCAGCTGTCGTCACGAGTAATAAGCGCGTTGCGAAAATATGAGGAAACTGCACATGTGAGAGATGGTGAGTGGATATTATAGCTCTGGTGAATGTAGAGGGTTAAGGGGAGATGAAAACCTAAGAAATGATGGATGGATTGTATTGATGGTTGATAGACAAATTTTTTGGACATAACATGTATATACATATGTTGAGAACATAGGGCCAATCACAACTAATAGGAGTAAGAATGATCTATTTAATCAGAATTTGTTAGCCCACACATTACACTCTTACCAGAAAAACAAAGAAAAAAATAAGTATTGTAATATTTTATTGTAGGCTTCAGAGATGGCAACATCAAGTGTGACAAGAACCTAAATCACGTAATATGAGTTTTCAAGCTCATTGCAGTATATATACAAGTTTTCAACTAGAACAGCTGTTGGAGCTGAGGTTCCCGGACATCAAACCGCCTGGGTGGAAGAACTGATCTGAGAAGGATGAGCATGATCATTTGCTCTCCCCACTTTTTCCTTGTGGATTATGAGGTAAAATAGGTAGTTAGTATTAGGATGAATGTGGCTTTGATGGCTAAAATTGACCTTGAAGAAGCTAGGTGGTTTAATTTCAGGTTGAAGAAACTATTGCCATTTTATTTTGACTATACTGATAAGAGTGTTTGATAACCCTATTACCAACACCAACTACACTATATGACCCATGATAGTGATGGAGCACTAACATTGTACTGACATTGATGGATAGTGGAGATCAACATTATACCACTTACCAACAGTGTGATAATTTAGAAAAATAACTATTTGACCTATACATTAATGGACAATGAGAAAGATACTGGAGGTGTTTAAGAAGTTCGAGAAGTAACAAATTAAGGTTTAAATTTAAAAATAAAAGAGTACTATGGAATACAATCCAGAGTCAAAGAGGAAAGATGACTGACCACCTTTGCAGCATGACAGTTTCTTTAAAACATGAAAGAAGAAAAAGCAGAAGGGAAGAGAGGAAGAGAAAGACCAAGGTTTACTTACATGAGACAAGTTAAGGAAAAAGTGAATGGAGGTCAGAGATGGCACTGGATAGAGATGCATGGAGAAAATTGCATAGGTTACACCAAAAAGACTCAGGCTCTTAAATTTATGATGATAATACATTCTTAAATTCAAAGGTGTAATCAGACACAGAGCCGTAAATAGGGTGGTGCCACCAATGCCTAAGCATGTGGCATAGACTCTGTGGGGCACAAGAATGGCCAGACCAGGCAGGACTATTATTATTTCGGTTTGTAATATTACATAATTGGTCCACCAATACCAAGGTCCTTGTACTTTATTTCTTCACCTCCAATTAAGTACAGTAGACCATAGTATTCCTCTAGTGTATTTTTACATCTATAATATCTAAACAAGGATGCTGTTATAAAAGCTTGCACAGGGCACAGAAAGAGCTATTAATGGCACTGTTCACACACAGCCCAAACTGGTCCTAGATACATAACATTTGGATGGTGTGTTCCTGCTGGTATGACATGCAGGTTGAAAGTTTGTATGTGAAATCTTACTCACTCAGGGGAAGATGAGAGGCAGAGGTCAATCTTATACAAATTTACAGTGAGCCTTAATTATAGGACCAATTTTTTGTGTAGTAGGGATTGAATTCTATCTTAAAATAGTGGTTTAACAGTGGTGTAAGTAAAGCTGCCAATGCTCCATGGGGTGGAAGGAGTATGTATGGAATTACTTAACTTAAGTTGCCCACCTACCTCCCACGTTATGAATATGATGATAATAATAAAGAAATATCTTGGGATAATTCCAGAATAACAATTTTTTGCCCACACGTTTGTGTATTTATTAGAAGTATTACATGATTTTAAATTGCATAATTGAAGATAAGCTGAAATAATCAAAGGTACTATATTGGTATTGGAAAATACCGGATCATGAATAATAATAGCAAATTTGTGCGGATATTTATAGGTTAAAATCCCGGCGGGTTTTTTTCAGAGTAATCACTATGCACGTGTAATTCTTGCAATACAGTTATGGACGTAATAATAAAATAAAATAAAAAATATGAGAACCGTTATTCTTACCTTAGAGTACGTTCGATTTATTTATAAAACCCGCTCGTCGATAACACAACGTAATGGTAGCACTTACACAAAAAGAAAAACGTTATCAAATTACAAGACTGTTGAAAGTTGAAACAGGAATTGTAATGAGAGCACTGAAAATATACCGGCGAAACGTAGTGACCACCCTACGGACGACTACGAATATCGACGGCGCGCGATTAACTGAATGAAAGAAAGAACAAAACGAAACGATTGAATGAAATGACTCAAATAGATTGATTGAACGAAATTGATATGTGAATGGGATGAACGAATAGCATGAAGTGATGTTACTTTTCGACTCGACTTGATATCTTTAATCGTTTGTAGCGAAAACAGTAGACTTATTCATATAAAGTTAAACGGTCAAATGAGCTGTAGCGAGTTTCAAGTCTCAGTTCATGCTGATATTATAGTGATTTTGCTCATAGTCTTTACTTATTAATGGTTTTCAATCACTTACAAGTTTGAAACCTCTACAAGTTCTACTATCTGAGAAGACATTAAAACTAGTACAATATGTGATTCAACACACTCTGTAATCACGTTGGCACATTACCATTATGGATGGAAAATTATTTCTTCTAATAAACCACTATACAAGAGTGTAAAACAAAAAAAAACCACGTAAGCTAGTTCAATTGAAATAAATTTGTAATAATATAATCATCATTGTTGGTGAATATAATATAAAAATATTAATAATATATATTTGGAGTTAAAATTATCTGAAGTACCATCGGACAAATATAATTTTGTATTAGAATTTAATCGATATTAAGTATTAGTTTTTTTTCAAGTAGTATTATTCAATTAAGTATGAGTTTAGAGGTTGAATCGCGATAAGACATCACTTTTAGTGTTGTTTTCATTCGGTCCATTTGCTGTCACTTCACTTGTCACTAAACTTTTTTTTTACTCTCTATAAGAGATTAGCACCAGTAGCGAAGTCCATACAACCAAACTTTGGCATAACCAAAGATGTTAGTAAAATGTAATATCTTTTAATTATTTTGCGAATCAAAAAAATATATTGAAATAATTTTCATGAAGTGAGTATGTCATTTCATTATTCAGGTGGTAAAACATTGCGTTAAGTTTTATTCCGCGCGCCTTGCAAATGGTAGAGAACACAGTTGTCAGTCAATTCGAGCACAGGTATTTATCAGACTTTATAGGAATATAAAAGTGTTATGGAACTGGTGGTAAAATCATAGGAATAATAATATGTCGGTACTATATGGCAAACGAAATGAAATGGACCTAGTGGGAAAAGACGGATGGGAAGACCTATGAAACGATGGAGTGACGAAATCATAGCTATAGCGGGAAAAAGTGGACTGAGCAAGCTAAAGATAGGGAAAGCTGGAGCGCACTGGAGGAGGCCTTTATCCAAATAGGGGTTCCTATCTAAACTTCTTTATTATATCTCAATAATGTAATGTAACTTGTAAAATAGCGTTAAATAGTTATAAGTTGAAATATATGTAATAATTAGGAGATAGAAAATAAAGAGGCTTTATTATTATTTATTATTATTATTATTACTATATGGCATAATACCTCTAAAACCTCCTCTGTGCGCCCTGCTTGTTGGTTCACGACATAGATAAAGAAACATTTTCGTTCACGAACACAGCCCCATCATAAGCTCGAAATTATTCCATTCATTCGTTCCATTCACTGACCACAGTTCGTAAGTTTGCTTCTCTCTCTTTTAGGTCTGTGTTGTTTCTAGTTTGTTAAGTTAGTTTGTGCAATAAGCGCGAAAGTTGAGGACGTTTGTATTTTGTTCGTAAATAAAAATTACGAAACAAAATTAACTTTGTCCCATTTGCGTGCAATACCCATCATATATACCTAAAGCAAAATTGTATGCGTGTGATTTAAAGTGAACCTAAATAATTAATCAAGAATTATACGTTATTTGATTGCTATTGAATTCTAAATGTGCGAAAAATAATAAATTTGATATTGCCAAAAGCTATTATATTGTCGCAATTTCGAAATTCTAGAACGTTCACATAAATAATAAACATGAGTTTGAGCCGTTTGAGGTGTTTTGTGAGGTGTGATTTGGTGAAAGTTCAATCATCTAGCGCGCTTGTTTCGAAACTTCGGGGACCTTGGAGGGAAGTGAGTACGAGTAGAAGTCAATACGCTAGTGTTGCCCAACCTAACTCGAAGCCGGATTGGAACCGCGCCGTGAGCGAAGCAGAGAAGATCGTGGGGTATCCCACCTCCTTCCTGAGCTTGCGCTGGGTTCTGAGCGACGAGATTGCCAATGTAGCACTCCATCTCCGCAAGCTGGTTGGCAGCAACCATCCCCTTTTGAAAACTGCCAAGTAAGTTTTTTAATTCGAATTCGAACCAGTATGTAAATTAGACCGACAGGTTTTATTTAGTTCACTAGATACTTACTTTAATATAATCAATTCATTAAAATACAAAATATTTTTATATGATTAGACTTTTAACAAAATACTTGCAAATGACATAATTATACATGCTACCGCCAGGTTCGGAAGGTTGCTTTTACTGAGAAGAACCTGGCAAGAAACTCAGTACTTAATTAAGTAAGTAGTCTTATAAAAATATTATTATTTAACTTGGATACTTCCTTAGATTGATTTTGGTTTCGCAGATATAAAAAAAAACTAGTAATATCTAGAACATGATATTACGTAGGTTACTTAATCGTCTATACTCCTTTAACAGTATTACATATTTTATGTTTTCGCAAAAAAAAAAATAGTGCCCTCTATAATAAGTAGGTAAAACTCATTATAAAAGTAGGCACTTTTTTTTTGGCAACGTGAATTATTATTTTAAACTAGCTGTGCCCTGTGGTTTCACCCGCGTAGATTTAATTCCGGCAGTCGTAAGAGGACAAAAATTCATCCCCTATGTTATCCCCATGGGAGTAGAACTTATCAAAATCCTTGCTATTCTTAGCGGATGCCTACGTCATAACATCTACCTACATGCCAAATTTCAGCCCGATCCGTCCAGTGGTTTGGGCTGTGCGTTGATAGATCACTATGTCAGTCAGTCAGTCAGACACCTTTGAGTTGTATATATTTAGATAATAAGAAAGGGTGCCGTCGTTAGTTACGAACGCTCAGCGAAATTTAATGCGCATGTATTTATTCGCGTCGGGCCAAACAGAGAGCATTCAAGTGCATTCAAGGTCAGCGCTCATAGCTCCTGACGGCACTTGTACTGCTTAATAAACATCCTGGAGTCAAAGAAAACACAAATTAACCCGGTTGTCCTAACGCGGGATCGAACTCACGGCACCTATGTCACATGTAGGTATACCAACTACTGACTGATGACAACTATAACTATAGTGACCGAGAAACTTCTCGGTTACCCTATGTACCTTTTATTACAATATATAAAAATGATAAAATTAATTTCAATGTTTTTTTTTTATATTATATGACCCGACAGACGTTATCCAGTCCTGTAAAAAAATGTTCCGTGAAATGTATATTAAACATTATATTTATAAGATTACATTAAATAAGTTTATAATGTAGTTCTGAAATAATTCTATATCAGTATTCTTTAATTAAGAAATATTGGTATATTTCTTAATAAATTTTTTTTTTCATAACAATCTTCTGTCAGAAACATGCAGAACAAAAAAGAATTAGCGAAATCGGTCCAGCGGTTCATGCGTGATGCGTAACAAGATAATTATATATAGATAGTTATTTTATTGTTTTAAAAAGATGAAATTAATTTCAGTGTTTTCTGTATTTTTATATTAAATTTTTTACTATTCCAAGCGATAAAATATATTTTTTTCTTTTTTCTACCTTACTGTAAAAATTCGAACCTTATTTCTTCCTCCACGGTCTCCCATCCAAGCAATATTTCTAGTCCAATGTCACAGTATATTAATTTGCTCTGACGTCTGCACAAAGTTACTGACGTCTCCCCCATAAATTATTGTATTAATTTATTCAATCTATTTTTGGAATTTGGGTTACGTCTTGTCTTAATACATAAGGATTGTTTCACAATGGTAAAACGCACTGTTAAGTAAAACTTTTAAGTTATCAAATGTCAATTTGAATTGTTAATAATTCTGCACAAATATATAATTAACGCTAATTAATAATTATCTAATGTGATCGTATTCATATATTTACCAGATTTATGTCAGTGACATACTTTTCAGTTGACAACTAAGTAATTACTTATAATAACTGCAATAATGACTTCGTGACACATCTATATATATAAAAGAAAGTCGTGTTAGTTAAACTATTTATAACTCATAAACGGCTGAACCGATCTGACTGAAATTTGGTGGGGAGGTAGCTTAGAACCAGGAGAAGGACATAGGAGACTATATCCTGAAAAATCTATACATAGACTACTTCCTCACGATGTTTTTCCTTCACCGTAAAGCACGTGGTGTGAAATCACTGCACACAAGGTTTAAGAATTACTCATTGGTACAGGCTCCGCTGGGATTCGAACTTGCGTCGCTTGCGTAGCGATTCAAAATTCAACATAGGGGACACTTGGAACACTCATTGAAAGTCGTATTCAAGACTAAATTAAGTTAATGTACTGCCATTTACACACCTCTGCTTACCCCTTCGTGGACTTTTTTAGATGGCGTAATTACCTATACTATCTTTTAGTAATAGTGACCAGATTAGCTAGTATTTATCCCATTTAGTGCAAATCGGACGAAATTTTGGAAAAAAATAATATTTTTTATTTTTTTAACGGAAGTCACATGGATAATAAATATACTGATTTTAGTAATACTGTTTTATTCATAGAAGACCAGACGAAAAAAAAACGATGTCGATACTGGAACCAATATAATTTTTATTTTTTTTACTTGTCAGAAACCTGATCTACAATGGCAAGAACAACATGCAAGCGTGGGGTCTGATCGTGCTGCTCGTGTCCAAGGCAGCGGGACACAGCTCAGAGATCCCTGACATGGAGCAGGACAAGGCGGCAGGAGTGTTGCACAGGTCAGTTCAATAATAAAGGGTTAAAACCTTGTACATCAAGACCTCTTGATCGATAAAAGAGTCTTAGTACCTCCAAAAGAATTACTAGAAAAGGAAGATACCTGATACCCTGATAAATTCTTGAGTTACTGACTGCAAGGGCTACTGCGAAACACGAGGCCCTAGATTCGATCCCGGATCGGGCAAAGGGTCATTGGGTTTTTCAATTTGTGATTTGCCAGTAGAAGCTCGGAATCTGGATAAGTGTCCGGTTGATGGCAAAATTTGCCTCTTATTACATAAATACATATGCTGCTCATGCCTGCAGAGATGCTGGAATAACAATACCTACTTTTCACCGAAGATTAAGTGCCAACGTGACACATGGTGAGTTTGTTGCCGTCTCAGGCACTATACATACGTCTTTGAATTACTTCTCAGAAATATGCGAGATTCCTCACGATGTTTTTCTTCACTGTACAGCACGTGGTGTGAAATCACTGTCCATATGTTTTTGTAGAAAAACTCATTGGTACAGGCCCCGCTGGGATTCGAACTTGCGTCGCTTGCGTAGCAGGCGTCTGCTCAAACCTTAAGGCCACCACGGCTTTTATTACATGGGAATTAAAAATATATCTGGTGACAGGTCAACTATAAGTACGCGTCTTTCTACCCCTTCAGGGAATACAGGCGTGAGGATACATAAGTACTTATTCATGTTTAAGACGAATTCATATAATTATGAAAAGTAGGAAGTGACCATTAAAGTCATCAGTAACAAAAACTTGATTGGAGCTCCGTATATGGAAGGAATTATTGGGCATATTCAGTATTATGTATCATGACTTCCTTCCAGCAATATTCGACTCAATGAACCCGGCAGTGGTATGAGGAAGCTATTCTTCTGACATTTCATTTCAGTGATAAACACCTCTTTTAATGGTGCGCCTTATAATTACATACCTCATAAAGGTAATACATTATTCAATATATCTCCAATGTTGTGTTAAGAGAAAGATCATGGTCTGAAAATTTTCCTTAGTAACAGTCTTACTTTAAAAGTATTCAACAAAGAAGTACTTAATTTTACTCTCTCTCATTAGGTTCTTTGAATGGAACAGCAATTTATTCTTGCTTGAATAGACCACTTTCGTTTCTGTTCGGCACAATGCTGATACTCAACTTTTATAAAGAATACTTCAAACACACAGCTTCGTTTGCCTATTGGTCGCAAACGGTAATGCGGAACGCGAGGTTCTAGGTCGAGATCCCAAACAGGATAGGCAAACAAAGTGTTATTGGGGTTTTCTATACCTAATTTTCTAGTAGCAGCCCTGAGTGCCCGGTCGATTGCAATAAGCTCTCTACTCTATTACATGGAAGTTAAACATAACCGGCGAAAAGTGGGTGTAAATATAAGTAAACCTCTGCCTAACCCTTCGGAGAATATAGTCATTGAGTCGTATGACGATTGAAACCAACAATTTTTGCAGCCAACGCGCACTCGCAGAGGTGACCGAGATGATCCGCACTTCCCATCTGGTTCACAAAGGATTGGTGAACATGAACGCGAGGCAGATCTTGACAGATGAACCTGATGACATGATGTTTGGGAACAAGATCGCTCTGCTCAGCGGAGATTATTTGCTCGCAAACTCCTGCTCAGAACTTGCAAATTTAAGGTAAGTGACTAATCTATTAGATTTTTGAAAATGGGGTCAACATTTCGAAATGTGTAGCAAAAATTATGCGAAGATGAAGGAAGCCTGCGTTTATAGCGCTGTTGCAATATGTTCCTCTGTTTCAATAAGGCGGTAATGATGAACGTTTAATGTGTTAACATTTTGAATAAACAAAAATAATAGAAATGACGCACACAGCAACACTCGATCTTTCGCGAAACGAGTAATATTTAAAATGTGACACAATTCTCGCAATACAATTACACTATAATAGAATGTAAAGGTTTTATGATTGGTATAGTCCACTCAGACGAATGCATAAACCCTTAGGTTCCTATACATAAAACAAAATAGGTATCGTAAGAAGAAGGGTTTCAAGCAGCTTAAGTCTATAAGAGAACGTTGACTTGCTACAGTAAAATATTAATGATACAAATAACCATTCACCACGTATTTCAATCAAAAATGAAATAGACAAATATGGGCAATTTACATTTTCAAATTTTACTTATTTTAACTCTAAAATTCAGGAAGCTAAAGTAGTAATCCCAAGTACATTGGGCAGAGAATGGATTCCGAAGGCCCTGTCTTAGGTCAAGTAACGTGGTGTGAGCAAAATTCGCGAGTCAAACCGGTTGCGCGGTCCGTTCCCATTTCCATTGGGTCAAAAAACTCGTATCACAATAATTGCATCTGCGATTTTATTTCTCGTGAAAGTCTTTTTATGTGTTCTTACTTCGACTATTCTCGTGTCTGATGAATGTACTGCTTAATTACGGCGATTGCACCTAATCTCTTAAAACTCTCTAATATTCAAATTTTTACAATCTAGAATCACGAAGCGCATAAGTAGATTTTTTAATATTGTAACCTTATTCTACTTAAATTTGAAAGCCCTTCATTCGGCACACCTCTTATGGTAACAATGATAGTAATTTATAGCAATCATAGAGCAATCATTGTCGAAGGCTGAAAACTAAGTACCTAGATACTACCTAATATTCATGGATAGAAAACCAATTTCGTATCATGTAATAACGCTTTGGATAGAATATGAATAGCTTATAGCGTCAATGTTCCTACCGTACTTGTGCCTGTATTCCTATTAGTCAACACCTTGGGTTCTGGAGTGGGAAGTCTAGATTTGCTCGAAGTCAGAAAGTCTAGTTGCCCTAGATTTTATACGTCGCCATTCAGGTTTCCTTATGATACTTTCGAAAGCTCTCTGCTACGGAGCATCATTGCTCTTGAATAGATATTTAGGGAAAATGTAACGAAAGCTTTGATGATGAATAGGTTAGACTATGTTGCTATGTTACCTGTCAGAAAATTAATTAGCATTCTAGTCATGCGTGATCATATATATAGAAACATATTTTCGGTCAGATACGTCGGTGAGAGCGTGATTAAATATGCACTTTCTTTCAACGTGTTAAGGCATATGTGGTGTGCCCTCGTGACCTCAAACCGATTTTTGATCCAAATACATCGCTGTAGGTATGTAACGTCCAATAAGGCTACCTACCTAAACATTTTACTTAACAGATTTTCAAATTTTGGTATAAGCTTAATACAACTTGTTCACACGTCGCATTGTTTCTCTGACATATATGTTTCCTCTCGAAGTTCTCCTTTGCATTACTTGTTATCAATATCGTGACAACTGACGATATTAAACTGAGTTTGAGCACTCGTGGAACATTATAATATTATTATTATAACTTACACTCTTCAGGAACCAAGAGCTGGTAGAGCTGATGTCCTCAGCGGTGAGAGACCTGGCAGAAGCAGAGTTCTTGGGCGATCGGGATGACCAGAACAATCCGCTGCCTTCTCGGCCGCTTCCTGTTGATCAAAGGGAACCTACTTCAGGTAATATTTTATACAGATACATTAAAGGCATTAATGAGCTGTATAATTGACATTTGTTCACTGCCCAAAGGATCATAGGATTTGCTTTCATAATGTGGCACACATAACAGCCTTAGTGTCAGATGGTTTCGCACGTTTGCTACCCAAAGAGTATCTCAATGGATGCACTTTTTGGACTCGGGACCTTCAGCTCAGTCCCCTTTCTTCAAGGCAAAGGTTGAAGGCAGTGTGAACCCTATTTCGACTAATATTTGTAGGTAGGAATAAAGTTGTTTTTACTAGGTAACTAGGAGTCTTTATTCAAATGCCTCAAAGACGTAATCATCGACTGTTCACTCCGCAAGCTTAACAAAGTCACGCGCTCGTTTGGTTCGTGTAAATAAGTACAGGTTTCTCTGGCTATTTACACGTGAACTAATCAAATACGCGTACATCCGTCTTGAGAGTTAGTTCGACTAAGTGATTGCCAGCGACTTTATTCTCTTCCAAAAAGATATATAATTTGAAAATTTTTAGGGTCTTATGGTACTATATATTTCTAAAAGTTAGACAAACATTCTGATGGTTTAAGTAATAAAATTGAAGTTTGTTTAGATAACATGACAAGTACTATATCGAAGCTTCGAATTACATTAGTTATTACCTTTAAGCATGACTTCATTAGCAATTATGTATTGTACCTAAGTACTTTCTTTAGAGTTCGTGATAAGGTAGTTACAGAATACGGGTAGGCGTCAGCTGTTGCCAAAGTAGCGAACTCGCCTCGATCCTACTTTCGCTCGGAGAATCGCATGTGCACAACACTTCCTTAAACAACTCCTCGCTTTCACATACTCCCACCACTATGTTATTTAATTACCTACTGTTTAATCAATAATCAATATAACAGTAGCAATAATTCGTATTGCACAATTTGTTACTTCGTTACATGCGTGCAGTCTATTTTTCTAACTAACATTGATCGGACTACCTCACATTTTAAAAATATTTTTGCAATGAGAATTGACCCCCTTATTTCTAGTTTGAAGGGCAAGATTACTTACAGTCACAGATTCACAGATTGATTTTAACCGATGTTTATCGGATCTACTATAGTTACTGGTTTACTGTTCGATTGATCCCTTACCTTACCAACGTCAACAGAAACTGTCACACTACCTTGCACCTTATTACCTAAAATATACAGGATGAAATTGCATAACAGTGAAACGAATACAAAGGCACATTCCAAAGGATAGATGACCACCTCGGCCAACCTATGAAGTCGTCCAATTAAGATTCACCAGTGTTCGCGACACTGTCCTGAATGCAGGTTCTGACGAGAATACTAATTAATTTGTAGTTCCTCGTTGGAGACGAACCTTTGTCTGTTATGGTCCACATTATTTCTTTGTTGAAGCTAAGCCTATCAAAGATCTGTACCAAAAGTGTTAATTCTAGCAAGGTTAGTTCTGATTCGTACAGCTTAGACAAAATTTTATCTATATTCGAATGGTTTTAAAAGAATAATGTTTAGTAAAATGAGAGCCATAAGACAGCTTTTCCACAAGCGACACGGAGCGGTTTTTGGGTTTGGTAGTTCGTAATGGCATTTACTTGAATAATATAATTATGTTTATGACAACGGTTCCATAATTGCAAAACTACGTATGTTTTCGTAATATTTTAGAAAGTCTAGTGATGTGATGAACATTCGGTCGCCATTGACCTCATTGTTGAGCACATTGACATATAACCAATTTAATATCCAGTTTGAAACGTTGAGATTCACTGAATATTAATTATTTTACGTTTCCTGTTAGAGTTACTGGTATGGAGTACAAGGAGTGGTATGGAGTACAAGGAGTTCAAATCGTTCATGTTAGTGAAACCGGATCAAGATCCGTAGTAGGTTAATAACGATGCGTTGAAACAGACAAATATTTTTGTTATGGAATTGACGAATTCAATGTATTATCACCTACCAGTACCTATCATGTACACCTAGATGTAAGGCTCGGCTCAAACGGGTCACTAACAGCCAAACGTGTTAGCGCCAAGCCTAATAGTAGTGGAATGGGTAGAGTGGGAGAGCGTGGTGGAGCCGCTGCCGCTGACGGGCGTGGTGGGCAGCGCGACGCGCGAGTGGGGCGCGCGCCACGTGCTGGCGGCGGGCGCGCTGCTCGGCAAGAGCTGCTCGGCCGCGCTCAAGCTGGCCGGACACCCGCCCGCCTTGCAGACCAAGGTACCCCACTATTGCCTATTATACCATTGCTTTTGTACGGGAACGGTTTCAATAAATCTGCCTTCTCATTTGCGATATTCTTTTCGTTCTTTAGACCATGTATGAGACACGCATCTGATTAATTGATATAGCTTCCTGCTGAAAGCAAACTAACTTAAGTGTCATGTGCAACCATGCAATTAAGCAACGATAACTTTTAAGTATTAAATAAAGTTTGACCCAAGACAGTGCCCTGTGGGATCCCAAATACAAATATAAATACATTTCAACCATACAAACCTATACAAATAAAAATAACAAAAATTTTAAAAAATACGAGCCACATTATTATCTATCCTAAATCCAAAAAAAATAAATATGCTCACGCCATCCCAGAAAGGTCCCCGAAGTGGTAAGCAGAGGTGTTGTAACAACACCCACATTTCACCGAATATGATGAAGTGCCAACGTGACAGAGGGTGAGTCCATCGCCGTCTCAGGCACTATACATACGTCTTTGAATCACTTCTCAGACATATGCAGGTTTCCTCACGATGTTTTCCTTCACCGTAAAGCACGTGGTGTGAAATAACTGCACATACGTTTTTTTAGAAAAACTCATTGGTACAGGCCTAGCTGGGATTCGAACTTGCGTCGCTTGCGTAGCAGGCGACAGCTCTAACCCCAAGGCCACCACGGCCCAAGGCACCAAAAAAATATCTTTTGATTTAGTTGAAGCCATGGTCTATTGCACGGGTCCATTGTATCGAAAGCTTTATAGAGATCTATCAACATAATGCTATATTAGTATAGGTAATCAAGCAACATTTTGTTTATTTTGTCCAGGGCTACCTCTTCGGTTGCCACCTGGCACTGGCTTGGCAGGCATACTTAGACCTGGAAGCATTCACTGGACCTGAACCAGCCATGTTCTCTCTAGTGGGAGCGCCACTAGCTTTCACACTGGAAGCTCGCCCGGAGCTGTACTCTTACATAGAGGCTGGTCGACGAAGCGTACACGATGTTGACTATCATGCTGTAAGTACATCACAAGCATCTCATCTATGCCATATAAACGAGCCTACCTACTTGCTTATCTTTGCTCAGTTTTATTCGAAATCATTAGGTTTTAACGTAACAGGGCATGAATCTGTTGCTTACGAGTATCCACTACCGATTTGATTATCCATATGTGGACAAGAAAGGAACTTAATTGGCTGTTGATTTGTGCCATTAGTTATACGAAGCCGTAGTGGCAGGCGACGGCCTGCGCCGCACGCAGGAGCTGCAGCAGCAGCACCGGTCGGCCGCGCGCGCCGTGCTGCGAGCCTTGCCGGCCAGCGACGCGCGCACCGCACTCAACAACATCATAGTGGCCATGCACCACGACCACCTGCCCACACACACCTGCTGATCACTGACTTCTATCATCACCCTCATTTTCATAAATCTAAATATATCTTATAAACCACAGTCTAGAGGGTGAGATGGTTTTGTGTCGATGGCCAGATGACGTGCGAGATCAATTTGACCAGAGGTCTTCACATCGACTCATTGACGTAAGTACCCACATAATAATTATGTTACTCTCGGTCACTCGAATACCAATGCCAATAAGAGTTTGATATCACTTTGTTTCGAAATAAAATCCTACTGGATCAGTAGGTCTTAAAAGTCCACTATGGGAGAATCATAATTTACAATATGTAATTGTAGATGTTAGTCCCTAACTAACCTTTTATGATGCTATTTGTCACAAAAGCAATTCATATTTTGTGGACCATTTTAGGTATCATCACAGGACAGTGTGAAACAGGTGATTTACGAAATATTAATAATTCGTGAATCGGATGGAATTGCACCTAAGTGACCATTTTGTCATTTAGATGATGAATCATATTCGGATCACATTATGATTCTCCCAAAGAGGCCTTTTTAGACCTACAGATAGTCAATCCCGTTTTGAATTGAATTCGAAATAAATTGAATCTAGATGTTTAAATTTACATTGTAATTTTTTTTTTGTTTGATAAATTACCTAATGTATCACAAGAAAAAGAGTATTTAAATCTGTGTATGGTATGACTGCAACAAAACTTACTTACTTTGATCAGAGGCCCGACCATGAGCTCTTATTGCTATGTTCCTTCCTTTCCTTTATTCATTCAATGGCTATGAGCTTAAGTAAAACTATTCCGCCAATGTCAAGTGATTGTTGAGAAAAATATCTTGTAAATTGTTAAAAATATGTGGAGGAACACATTGGATTCCTCGCTGTCAATTCGACCTACGTCTTCCGTCTTTCTATTGCTATGTTATTCCTTTCCTTTCCTTTATTTATTCAATGGCTTATGAGCTTAAGTAAAACTATTCCGCCAATGTCAAGTGATTGTTGAGAAAAATATCTTGTAAATTGTTAAAAATATGTGGAGGAACCCATTGGATTCCTCGCTGTCAAAATACTTCTGCTATGTTATTTCAACTGTGTGAAAGTGACAGACGTATACACGTCACATACATCTGTCACATAATAACAGTAAACTATCATGGCAATAAGAGGTAATGGGAAGGCCCCAGCTCCTCTGATGTTGACTGCACCAACATTTTTCTTATGATTCTTGGAAGTAAATAACAATTCTACTATTGGTCCGCAATTTTCCTCTTCCCAGGGAAGTGACCCAAAATCCAATTTGTTTAAACGTACGTATTTTTCTACGAAATATTATTGTTTACCCATCAGAGCAAGTTACAGGAAAATATTTAGGAATAGAAACCTTAAAAGGTACCTTAAATGACGGGAATAAGAAGTTACCATATAAGTAAAAAGGAAATTTTATATTTACTTGACTTTTGGTTGGTCTTAGCAAATAAGTTGAGATTTATTAATAACCTTAAGTTGTATGATGTATCTAATGTAGTCTTTACAATAACCATTGTACCTTAAAAGTTAAATATTGAAAAATATATTTTAAACACTTGGCTGTAGTTTCACTCTATTTAATATAATATTAGTACATATGCTCACGCCTGTATTCCCCGAAGGGGTAGGTAGAGGTGTTGTTATCACAACACCCACTTTTTCACCAAATTTGATTAAGTGCCAACGTGACAGATGGTGAGTCTATCGCCGTCTCAGGCATACGTCTTTGAATTACTTCTCAGAAATATGCAGGTTTCCTCACGATGTTTTCCTTCACCGTAAAGCACGTGGTGTGAAATCACTGTACATAAGTTTTTTAGAAAAACTTATTGGTACAGGCCCCGCTGGGATTCGAACTTGCGTCGCTTACGTAGCAGGCGACTGCTCTAACCCCGAGGCCACCACGGCTCTAATATTAGTATTTTATTATATACCTTTCACCAACCGTGGTTGGGAGCAGACTGATCGGCCCGTCGCTACGGTCGCTCCGCAGCAATGGCAGATTGTTCATGTACCCTCTTTAACGTAATTTTCAAAATTTACCGTATCATCTCGGTTACCGTGTAATTAGAGACTACAGCTTATAAGAAAAGTTATTTTTGGAATGTTATATAAAATCCTTAGTAACGGATAGAGATTTTTTCGGATGCAAGTAATTATTCAATGATTCTATAAAATGATGACGTTGACAAATATATTATGATGGTAGGTAGCATCCATAGTTGTAAGTTGAATTTAGAATGTAAGTTGTTCTTATAATCACGTGTACCTTATTTTTGATGATTTTACATTCCATTACATAATATTTGGATAGTATAAGTATGAAATATTATGTACCGGATAGTTTTGTATATGTTAAAATAATATTTGAATAAAATATTGTTGGAATATGCAAATCACTTTTATTTTAGTTTTAAATTGCATAAATACCTTGTTTTTTTTAGGAATTATCAGGTGGAATCTAAATATACTCAAAGGTGACTGACTGACTGACATAGTGATCTACCAACGCACAGCCCAAACCACTGGACGGCATGCAGGTAGATGTTATGACGTAGGCATCCGCTAAGGAAGGATTTTGATTAATTGTACCCCCAAGGGGATAAAATAGGGGATGAAAGTATGTATGAAACTTTGTAAATTTTAAACCGATATCATTATTATATAAAACTAAATCTACGCGGGTGAAAAAATAAAACAGTAAATCATTTTTTAATTATTGTATTAATAAATAATGGTAGTTCTATTTACATGACACATTCGATTACTCTCTTGTTTTGGCAGAAGACAATAATAACATTGTTACACAATAGTTCGCTGCAGCGGTGGCATAAAAAAACATTGGTAAGTGGCGACCCATCTATTGCAAACAGGCAAAGTAACATTACACTTTTTGGTTACAATTATTCAGACAATACTGGTCGTTTTTGGTTTCAAACACGCTGACAAACAGACACCCAAGCACTCATGAGTTATGTTATATCACAGGTTCTAGTGTCACCTAAATGATACAATTCATACAAAAGGTTTTTTTTAATTTAAAATTACGTTTATGCCCGTTTATAAAAATGTGATCTGACATTACGAACTGTAGTCTATTTAAAAAAATTACTGAAATTGGTTTGATATGTCATGTCACACACTGTATGTATTGGATTTGAATATTTGGCTTTTCTTAAATGGCAAGAATTAAGGGGCATTTCACCAATGCTTACAAATAATATTCGAATACAATTTTAGGCAAATTACCAAACTCCAAGTTATCAGACTCGCACCATTCGTTATATTTATTTCACTCCTTACGTTACGTCACAATGTACATAGACCCCGTTGTCTATTATTGCTTTTTTTTTAAGTTTTGTCTACCAAAACTTGTTACTTACTTATAAATAATTTTCACGGTCAACCCGATAATTTTACCATTCAATAAATACGTACACGTAAAAAATATAAACTATATCAATAGTTTAATCTTTAAAACAAACTTTCCTTACGCTAATTATATATTAATAACTATTCATCAGTATGTTTTCATTCATTTTCAATAATATGCCTACTTTATAATCTTTCCAAGCGCCTGAATTTTATTATTTTTCATTTGATTTCCTCGTGAATACTCTATCTTATAATGTTATTTATTATTCATCTTTTTAGTTATCTAATTTATATTTTTACCGTCGCTACGAGCTGAGTGATTCATAACTTGATGCTCATAAGTAACTTAGGTCACATTAACTTGGATGCGTTCAGGAAACAAGATTCATGATAATATCAAACAGTAATTTATAGCCAAAGGTAGGCACTCGAATAGAAAGGAAGGCGCTCTTGACAACACAACTGCAATAATTTAATGACGTGCCCTAAAGCAAATATATTAAATATTAACGTCTAAACACTAAATTGTTACAAAGAAAATGATTCGATACGTTCACGTAATACAATAATATAAATAAGTTAAATATTCTAAAATGTTAAAAATACACACATCTTAACCTAATATAAAAGCACTCGTATCTTTGTGGTACAATACATGTCGCTACACCGCCATGATTTGTATTCAAGTTAATATAATAAGCCAAAACAAACGTCTCAAGGGCAAAGGAATGGTAATTAATATTATAAAACAACTAATGCACAGACAAACGTACAAAAATATCGTTGAACTCGCCTCGCGCCGGCCGCGGCTGATGTTTTGTACTTTTGTTCCGAATATCGATAGGTTGGGTTAGTAGTATGAGATCATGCGCTCGCGTCGCGTCGTGCGCTGTGTTACAAACATCGACAATATATGCGGACAAACATTAACGCCCCTACTTCTTACAATAACTGTACATTACCATGAGCTAGCGTCGACCGAGGTACTTACATCTCCACCTCAGATAGGAACCCATTGTTCATACGTGCTTGACTCATGATAGTGCTGTAAACATAAGAGTAATATCCAAACAGGCGACTCTAATTCGGCCACTAAAACTAAAATACTTGAAGAAATATACATACGGCCCACGGCGGGCCACGTCCACTAACATAGTAACATAAGACTAGCTGAATGCGATAAACACTACTAATATTAAACTTAACTTACATCTTTGATTGAAAACTCACTCGGTATACGTTAAAAAAATACTTCGCTCAATAAATGGTACTCAATTCCAATGTAAATGTAAATGCTTAAAGGAATACTAAAGCATGATCGTTCGGCATATTGGACCAATGCCTAAACCTACTTGTATAAATCCAGGAACTACAACATTTTTGGAAAGATTCAGCGTCCGAAAGACACGACTAAACGCTCGTTCATACCTTCCTTATCTGATAGCTTATGTCAATGATGATGTATCAGGCAGATATCGTTCAATAATTGAGATTACTATCCATACTTGCGGATCGGCTCTCCCAATCTATAGCTTTTATGTCGATATACTGTTTAGTCGCTTTTGGAAGATCGTGTGACGTTAGATGGGCGGGGCCGGGCGGGGCCTTTGTCAGGCGGGCGACTCTTGGTACGGCCCGGTCACGGTGCACGGGTGCATGGGGAACAACGTCGTCCACGACATCGTGGTGAGTGTGTCAGAGTGTAGCAACACCTGCCCACTACGCCGCGCCGCTGCAGTAGCTTCCACTAATGCACGCAAAGACTTCTGACCTCCCATCGCCCCCTTGTCCCCACTCCCCGTCCTCCCCGGCCCGGGAGGCGTCGGTGTCGGCGTAGTCACCGCCGGGGAACTTGGTGTCGAAGGACTCAAACCCAATTTCTTTAAACGCATCTTCTCTTCCCACTCCTCAAGCCCATGTTTCGGTCTATTCAAGTTCCTGTGCTGGTAGAAGACTAGAGAAATCCTCGTCGGGTTCATCCTGTTAGGGCTCCGGACCGCTGTCGTCGAGTGCATCTCGTGTTTCGCACATTCGAATAGCACGCTACCGTGGCCTAGAGCTATGGCTACTCCACCCATTTGGCTGTCTTTGAAACATTCTAGATTATCAGAGAAATCGGTTACTTCGCCTATGGGTTCAGCTTTCGGCGGCTCAGGTGGATATGGGATGGAAAACGCCGGAGGATACAGACACCAATTAGGTGACGATTGACACCAATTCGGGGTGGGATTTTGGTAAAAATTTGGAGCAAAATTTGGATTGTACTGATATCCATACGAGTTATAACAATGAGGATTCCTTAAAAGCTCTTCTCTTTTATATTTTTCTGCGTTATAATAAGCTAGGCTGTTGTAGTCATTGTAGGTATTTTCGTAAGGATTAAAATGTCCGTATGGATTCGCGGAGAACGGGTAAGCATTCGTCATTTGTGGATAGTTCCCGTATTGCTGTATGGCTGGTTGGTTGCCATACGAGTTTTGATTGACGGCGTGGAAGTTGTTCCCAGTAAATTCCTGTGGTTTATTAGCTTGATTGACTTCATCGTGGCTTATCGTGTAGTTAGTTTGCGGAACCGAGGTTTGAGGGACGACGTTGTTCGCTAACCTGTTATCGTACGGACTTCGATGTTCGTACCCTTGATTCAAATGGGGCCTGTCTGAAGGAGGGTACGGTTTTAAAAAAGTTGGATTTTCCATGTTTTCTGGAGTGGCATTATGTTGCGACCTGGAAGGTGGTCTCGCCTTTGGGACCCTAAATAACATACTGTCATTTTCAGGAGTCGTTGGTTCTTTTGATTTTGTAGGATCCCAGTTTTTAGAATCTGGAGATTTCCACACGCTTTTACGAACGTCTGGAGAATGCATATCGTTGCTAGGTGATTTCAGGTCAGCGATTGGAGATGCGGCGGGAGACTGCGGAGTACTTTGAGAGTTTTGTGATATTTCCGTTAATCTCGGCGAGTTCGGCATGTCGAATTCTGGCAACTTGTTAGTCAAGTCGGGGATTTGTTTCTCCACCTCGGGCGTTTTCTGAGACAGTTGCTCTGAATTTGTCTCACTTCTGTTTGAATCTGGGCTGTAATTCGGTGGGACATTCAAGTGGGCCGTCGTCGAATCAGGATCCTCTTTCACAACATTGTTGAACATCTCAGTGTTCGCGAAGTCAGGCCACTGGTTTTGCGGAGCCATTTGCCCAGCAGCCGGTATGAACTGCTGATCTCTCTTTTGTAATCCGGAAGCAAAACTTGGAAGCTGGTTAGGATTGGGATTTTGGCACGTATTCCCTTCAACTACCGGTGACACGTGGTTCGGATTATAGATATTTTGGTGATGCAAATTGTAGCTTTGGTCGTAAGGGTTGTACGGTGAATCTAACACCGTGCTTGAAATCTGATTGCTCTGTAATTGAGCATCTGTGAAGTTGTCGATCATGGTTGCCATGTCGAGTAGAGCAGGGTTCCCCAGATTGGGGTTGATGATGTTTTGGTTGGGCATGTTAGGGTTAACGAAAGCTGAGTTATAGGGGGAGTTGTTGGGGTATGTATTGTGTGGGAGGGCGGGGGTGTGAGCTCGTGGGGAGGCACTGCTCTGGCTGCGAGGGGAAGCGTTGTTCCTCCCTTCGACTGGTTGAGGCGTCCTGGGGGTGGGCGTGGAGCATTGTTGTGGTTTCTTCTGTCCCCCCGGACTCTGCTGGGGAGTGGAGTTGGTGGAGTTGTTGGCGGAGTCGGAGGTGTCTTCGTCTTTCCTCTTTTTCCCGTGACGGCGGCAAGGTTGTAGGGGAACCGAGCGCACTCGCACCTCCATTGGATATCTGGAATGAGAACATTGTGATATGAGTTTATTATGACAAAATACTCTAGCATCGTAAATACTTAAGTATTTCTTGTCAATAATCGGATTAAAAAGCCAAACCGTTGCGGTTATTGGTTCGTAGCGAAATAAATTAGGTATTTTTAGGTTTGTCGCAAATGTTATGAAGGCATAGCTGCTTGATGACGGCATTACCCTTCCTACTCCCTACCAAACTTGCATTGAAATATCTGGACACCATTACTTATACATATAAAAATACAACAAATCAATACACGACCACTCACTTGTCCAGCACTTCAATAGCGCCGCTCTTGACCTTCTCAAGATGTCCTTCAGTGGAGCCAGTCTCATCAGTATTATCCAGTACATATAGTGGTAATACGTGGAGTTGTTCGTCTGTTGGTCGGCTTAATGTGCGGTGTCGGGAGAGAGTCACTACAGCGGTGCATCCGTTGTTCATGTTGTGGAGGTCGCGGTGTGCGTGCGCGCAGAAATCTATGCACGCTGTTACTCCTGGAGACAATGTTGAGGCGGTTAAAGAACTGTAATTTTGATTTGGGAGAGAATAAAATTCTGCCCACACAATCCGAGAGTTGTCCCAAAGGGCTCAGCAGAGGTTTTGTAAAATCACCACCCACTTTTCACGAAAGATGATTATGTGTCATCGTGACAGAGGGGGAGTCCATTGCCGTATCAGGCACTATACATAATGTCTTTCAATTACTTTTCAGACATTAACAGTATTGTGCAGGTTTCCTCACGATGTTTTCCTTCATCGTAAAGCACATGCGGTGAAATAACTGCTCTTAAGTCTTTAGAAAAATATATTGGTTCAGGCCGCTGGGATTCAAACTTGCGTTGCTAGAGAAGAAATCGACTGCTCTAAACGAACGGTTAGCATGGCTCTTATTGGGAAAGAAATAGTACAAAATATGACTGTAAATAGTGTGAAAGAAATCATTTGTAAATCATCAGTCATAATTACCAATCACAATACACCATAACACACACAGATAATAATTAATACCAAAATAAGAAATCGAAAATGCATTTTTGACTTGAATCCTAGCCCAAGCCCAATTGAAAATATATATGCCCACGCCATCCCAGAAGGGTCCCCGAAGGGGTAAGCAGAGGTGTTGTAACAACACCCACATTTCACCGAATATGATCAAGTGCCAACGTGACAGAGGGTGAGTCCATCGCCGTCTCAGGCACTATACATACGTCTTTGAATTACTTCTCAGACATATGCAGGTTTCTTCACGATATTTTCCTTCACCGTAAAGCACGTGGTGTGAAATAACTATACATAAGTTTAAAAAAAACCTCGTTGGTACAGGCCCCGCTGGGATTCGAACTGCTCTAACCCCAAGGTCACCACGGCTTATCACCCAATTGAAAAGTAAAAAGTTAACTCACCAGAAAAAGGTCTTGACGCTTTAAATCCTAATCGACAATCCGATGCCTCCTTCTCAAACTGGCATTGGTTCTCGAAAGACTTCGGCGCCAGATTCATGTACAAGGGGCTGAGTAACGTGGCCAACACATTCATTCGCTCCTCTATCTCGCTCTCTTCGGTCTTCACTGACAGCCTGAACTTGCGGACGGTTTTGGATCGTGCGTACTTGCATCCATTGTAGTACATGGACCATGAACAGCCGAAACTATACGATGCTCCACATGATTCTGGGTCTAAGCCTGGAAAAGGAAAAATACCTTAGTAAAAAAAAATAGCTAAGCTTCTCAAATAATATGGGTCTGTATTGGGCATAATCCTAACAGACTATCTAGTGATAAATTCTTGTGTTTTGTCTTGAACTTTGGATAACACCGAATAAAATAGAAGAAGGTCCATAGTAACATTAAAATCACCAAAAAATATGAAGTGTCGATCTTCTTTTTACCCGAAACCTTATGAAAATTATCATTGCTATACCAGCTGAGTTTCTTGGCGGTTATTCTCCGAACCGGTGGTAAATTCCTCGACATTTATAAGTGCCTAAACTGAATACAACATTTTCATTTTCAAAAATCTTTTTAATTGAACACGTATAGTACATCTACAAACCTATACTTGGGGTTAAGTCCACTTAAAAGCAAGCGGTAACAATAGACAAATTTGTAACTAACAGCTCATTGTTCGTTTAAGTCGTTATCGACACAACAGTAGGCCTAGACAAAGTAACATTCTCTCGTGCTTGCGCTACTAGAAACGATTCAAACTATATGGGAATTATATAAATCAGGGGCCCAACCATGAGCTCTTATTGCAATGATAGTTCCTCTGTGTGACCGCGACAGACATAAACGTGATAGAGTTAAATATCATGGCAATAAGAGATCATGGTATGCCCCCAGGTCTTAGACATATGTCATTCCCATACGTTTTTTTATCGTTTCTACTTATATGCGAAACGCGAGGATATTGTTACTTTGTCTTCAGGCAAATCTGAACCGATTATTCGCTTAGACTTAAAGCAATCGCCAAAATGTAGTAACTAACTCCCAAATGTGATACGAATACCTCACCTTGACAGGCACAGGTCCTGTTCTCATTAGTGGCACACCGCCTGGTGGTGGGAAGGCCGTATCTATTCAACTTGTGTGATAGCAGCGTGTAGTCCAAATCGGCCTCGGATTGCGGGATGCCCTCCCAAGCGACCAGGCACACTACGATCCAAGCAGTCGCGCATTTGTGACCGTTCCTGAATTTAACTACCACTAATACTTTCTCTGTGTAGTTAGAGCGACGGATGACCTGGAACAAAAGTTATACAATATAGGACACGGATATTTACTTTTGATAACCGAATTTAACTAGAGCCGTGGTGGCCTTGAGGTTTGAGCAGTCGCCTGTACGCAAGCGACGCAAGTTCGAATCCCAGCGGGGCCTGTACCAATGAGTTTTTCTAAAACTTATGTACAGTGATTTCACACCACGTGCTTTACGGTGAAGGAAAACATCGTGAGGAAACCTGCATATTTCTGAGAAGTAATTCAATGACGTATGAAAAGTGTCTGAGACGGCGTTGGACTCACCATCTGTCACGTTTGGAACTTAATCATTTTCGGTGAAAAGTGGGTGTTGTGATTACAACACCTCTGCCTACCCCTTCGGGGAATACAGGCGTGAGCATATGTATGATAACCGAACTTATTTTTTCCCATGGTACTAGACTGTTTGACAACGAAGGGTTTTGTTTGCCACCAATTTTTACTTATATATAATTGCAGTTTTAGCAATTTAATGTTGTTTATCTATATATTATTATTCACTGAACGAATTTGAGTATGTTACAGCATTCCATTCCATACCCTAAATAGTTTTAATTTACACATGAACTTGTGGAAGTATATGTTGTATGTTGGGATCCATACACTCACCCACTTAGCCATGGGGCAGCCCTGCGCTGTTTTGCCCTCCTTGCCAGTGTAGCAGATTTTCTCTATCCTTAATTCCTTTCCCGACAACCCTGTCCGACCTTCCAGATCTTTCCTAAGCTCTGCTAGGCTAGATGCTGCTCCTGAGGAAGAAATAATGAGATTATAACTATTATAATTGTAAAATCGATCACAAATCTAAGTGCAGGCCAGTGTTACCAACTCAGATTTTGATAAATGCGTAGAAGGTTTGACAGTAAAAATAGATTCTGGACTGCAGTTAGTAGCTTTGCAGGAAAGGCTACTTAAAAATATGGATCTTTGAGATTTCCAGTAATTTGCTGAGAATCTTTACCTGTGTATCGTGCGTGGGAGGCGGTGACAGATTTGCCATTTTTCATGTCAGCAAAAAATTGTCTTGGACGGGGAAAAATACTAAGTAATAAGTTACCACCCACCCATACCTAATCAGATACCCATTTGAGAAGAGAAGATATGTCTTAAGTATGAAAATAGCTCACCTAAATGTGTATAATAACTTCCAGGCTCCGGAGGATTCTTATCAGCCGGAAAACAATTACAATCAGGCACTTCAGTTCTAGAATTATTTCTTAATCTTTCTAAATTGTCCAGATACTCTTTTGAGTAATTGAACTGGTTCTCTTTCGGCATTTTGGCCAAATCTGGTGCAGGAGTGCTGGGTTTAGACGGCGTCTTTGGGTCCTTTTCGGAAGAATCCGGATCATCTTCAAGAACTTCATCTTTGGTTTGGAGACCAGGGCAAGCACCGTCCCTTAAATGTTCCGGAGGAGGTTTCTTGGTAGAACCTTGTCGGCAACATGAGTAGCCAACTTCGTTACTTATAGCAACTGGACCACCGTCGCCAGGGTATAGGTATGGCTCGTTTCTAGGCTGATTATAGTTCATCTTGTAGATCTTATGACCAGGAGGTGAATGTTCAGATTTGATCTGCTCCACGTAGTAAGGTTGCTTTGGATCGACATGAGTACTACCGGTGTTCCTTCTCTCAGGGAAATCATTTAATTTCTGTTCGGTTAAATTCTTATTATATTTTTGGAATCCCACATTCTCTTGTAACCGAGGAGCTTGAGCGTAAATCTCAGCCTGCTCTGGTCTTCTCCCAAAAGGGTAGTTTTGAAGATTCTGATAGTGTGGCGCCTTCTGCCCAAAATTCTCCTGCTTTATAGTAGATATAGGCGGTAGCATGGTGTTTTGTTGTGGTCTCGGTACCATACCATTTGGAAACTCTCTGTAAGCTGTATTCACTGACAGTTCATTTTGCTTCTGATACGCGTTCTGGTTTGATATCCTCTGTGGTTCAGTTTTCACTAACCTTTCGTCCTTATGATATTGATAAGTATCTGGTAATTCTAACTTGGGCACAAGAGGTGCAGAGGGATGCCTAAATTTAGCATCGTACGCCTCTCGATCGAAAGCTCGTTTTTGTGCGTTCGTGTCTCTCGAGGGGTTACAATTTTGTTGGTTCATCTCTGACACAGGTCCAATGAGCATTTTTGATTGAAAGTCTTTACTATCCTGTTGATTATAACTTAAGCTATCACTACCATACATTTCTGCATATTTTTGCGCTTCCGACGGTACGTTGGAGTAAGCACCGTATTGTCCCCTCATGTCCGCGTAAGACGGCAACTTTTGAGGCGTTTTCAAGTTCTTAGATGAAGCGTGTTTATCGTAACTTCTCGGGATATCCGTCCCCCCCTCCCATACTTGGTGGCCACCACCTCCGAACTCACCCGCGCTGTAAGCTTGGGCGTTATGTGAATAATTACCAGCGGCAGGATAACCCTGCTCGCCTAAGCGGTAATTATCTCGGAGATGGTGGCTATACGATAAAAAATGACCGGTAGTATTCCTGTCATCGCCGACCGTGCCGGCCTTCCTATCGTCGAGGAGCCGCGGCGGGCCCTCGCCTGGGTCGCCCTTGTCCGGCGGCGTGTTGGTCCCGTCCCGCGTGTGGTTCTGCTTGTTTAATATCATCGTTTTCAGTCTCGAATTCAAGTTCACCCTGTCTGATTGTGAGAACATCTGTTGCTCAGTCTCCTCTTGCCTCTGTTGCATCTGCTGATTTTGCATTTGCTGGTTCTGTAACTGATTCTGCAATTGTTGTTGTTGGTTTTGCATCTGCTGCTGTTGATTTTGCATTTGCATTTGTTGCTGGTTCTGTATTTGTTGCTGGTTCTGTATTTGCTGTTGATTTTGTATTTGTTGTTGATTTTGTATTTGTTGTTGATTTTGTATTTGTTGTTGATTCTGTATTTGTTGATTTTGAATTTGTTGTTTCTGCATCTGCTGATTTTGTAATTGATTTTGCATCTGTTGATTCTGCAGTCTTTGGTTGTGCTGCCACTGACGCTGCTGCCAGTCGGCCTGATTCTGACCATTCTCTCGGAACTGCCCGCCGTTATAGCCGCCCGGGTACCCGCTACAATCGAGTGAAGCTTGCGGACCGTTGCTCCCCTGCAGGTACCCAGGCTCGGCGTTTCCCGAATGCTGTCCATTTGGCGTGTTCTGTTCCTGTCTGTCGCCTTCGTTGTTGGTCTCTCCCGCGCCGTTGTCACTGTTGGAATACTCCTCGGAGTGTTCGGTGGCGTACTCCGCGCGTTCGTAGCTTGGTTGTGTGACGTTGTACTGGGAGGCGCCAGTCGTGGGCGGCGTGTTCTGGTAGGACGCGGCGGAGGCCGGCCGCGACTCGGGCCCGGACGCCGCGCCGGGCGTGGGCGCCTGCTGCCCGTACTGCTGCTGGTACTCGGCCGCGTAGTGCGGCGCGCGCGGAGAGGGCACGGGGGTGTAGGCGCCGCGGTTCGACGGGGGCCTCTGCGCGGGGACGGCTTGCACGCCAGTTTGGTAATAGGTGTTGTTGGTGACGTCGAAGGTTGTGGCCACGTTTTGGACGGTGTATGTGGTGTTGGCCTGGTAGTGCGGCGACGTCGCGTACGCCGTGTGGTTGCCCTGGTAGTCCAGCGTCGTCTGTCCCGTCTGCGTCGGTAGCTGTTGGATAAACTGGTTCTGCCAACCTGTAAGGTAAAAAAAAATTCAAACTTATGACAACTATTTACTCGCACGAAATCACAATTTTGATATATAAGTTTTTGATATTTACTGAAATGTATTTGAAATAATAAGTTTCTGTGAACGTTAATAAGGACAAAATAAGTGTATAAGTATATAATAAGATTATCGCAAGGCGTCTACAAAATTGTTATACGAATAAATCTTGTTTCGTTAATGTTTTGTATTATACCGTAAGTATACTTCTCAAAAAAGAACTTTAATGTACATGGTAAAATGAGATTAAGACTTATGTATTAGAGTGTATATTACCTTGTGACGGGTCCGTCTGCCATGCTGTGGGGAATCTGTTCGGGTCTCCCGCGTAGAAAGGCATCGGGGCCTGCAAATAAAACAACTAAATATTAATGGATGTATAGGGTCCGTCATTTAACAAAATGGTGTAATTAATTACTAACAGTTTTGTTTCATACTAGCTGTGCCCCGCGGTTTCATCGACGTTGACTTTATTTTATATGTGGCTCTTGTAATATCCGATATCTGCGAGTGAAAATCTGTTTAGGCGTTTCTGAGATAAGCCCTGAGATTAGCCGGGACAAACAGACAAACAGACAGAAAGAGACCTTTTTAGAACAACACCGCTTACAGACGGAGCTCCATTGGTTATATTATCACTTTTGTATTAATTTCTTGTATACTTAAATTATTTTTCACATTATTTTAGTCTTTTCAGATTATATTCCAGTATTTAAATACTGTAGGTATTCATTTTTATTTGCTGAGTCGCGGGCTGAGGTTAGTTTAGCATGGAATGAATGACTGACATACATCACTCATAAAACGATATGACTGAAGCAAAATAATGTTTGATAACTTTGTAGTTTTCTCTATTGTTGTAAAAATATATATGCTCACGCCATCCCAGAAGGGTCCCCGAAGGGGTAACCAAAGCTGTTGTGACAACAACACCTACATTTCACCGAATATGATTAAGTGTCAACGTGACAGAGGGTGAGTCCATCGCCGTCTCAGGCACTATAATTACGTCTTCGACATATGCAGGTTTACTCACGATGTTTTCCTTCACCGTAAAGCATGTGGTGTGAAATCTGCACATAAGTTTTTTTTAGAAAAACTCATTGGTTCAGGCTTTGCTGGGATTCGAGCTTGCGTCGCTTGCGCAGCAGGGGACTGCTCAAACCCCAAGGCCAGCACGGCTCTGTCTATTGTAATAATCTTAAAACCCAGTTTTCATAATCCGTGGAGGCCAGTGGGCTAGTAACACAAGCGTGTGATTGTTTTCAGCGCGTTTCACACGTGTTTCATAACAGATGGTGCATGTGGGTCGAGGCTGGACCTTATTGTTTACTACAGTACGTATAATAGCCAGTTCACCGAGGTTACACTCTGACCACATACCTACTACTATCAAATGACATTTTGTATCCAAGTTTTTACAAAGACGAGTACACCTTACCACCCTAAAGTGTAACCCTTTAACGAAATTAAATAATTTACGAGCGAAGCCAAGAAGAGCCGCGGTGGCCTCGGGGTTAGAGCAGTCGCCTGCTACGCAAGCGACGCAAGTTCAAATCCCAGCGGGGCCTGTACTAATGAGTTTTTCTAAAACACTTATGTACAGTGATTTCACACCACGTGCTTTACGGTGAAGGAAAACATTGTGAGGAAACCTGCATATTTCTGAGAAGTAGTTCAAAGACGTATGTATAGTGCCTGAGACGGCGATAGACTCACCATCTGTCACGTTGACACTTAATCAAATTCGGTGAAAAGTGGGTGTTGTGATAACAACATCTCTGCCTACCCCTTCGGGGAATACAGGCGGGAGCATATGTATGTAGTACACCTTACCACCCTAAGGTAGACCCTAAAGTGTAACCCTTTAGCGAAATTAAATAATATACGAGCGAAGCCAAGTTTTCGTAGTAAATAGTGAACACTATAATCAATAAAATCTATACATCTATATCTATATCTACTTATATATATATATATATATATATATATTACATAAGGATAAATAAAAGTGAATGTTTGTAATTCCAAAATAACAGCTTTTTGCTGAATGTATATGAAAGTATACACGATACTGTTAGCAAAATCAATATTAGAGTTTTCTCTGTGTCCGTCTGTCTGTTTGTTCCGTCTAATCTAAGTTAATGTTACAAGGAATAACTTAGCCTAATTTTATTTGAAAAAAAAAAACACTGGGCTTCCTCGAGTCGTCCATGAAATTAAGTCTACGCGGGTGAAACCTCTTACAAATGGATGTGTTCTTGTAAGGCTTAAACTCGAATGTTAGTTAAAGAGATCTGGTTGAAGCAAATAGCCGATCAACAAATACACAACAAGAATAACGTCATAACATATCGCACACTCACAACGATAGGGGTCCAACTCCAATTATTGCGAAAATTACTTAAGATTACAAGCAGACCAAAAATGTATGCTCTAGCCAATTTTTTTTAAAAGTCAATAAAATTAGTTTTTTAATTTATCGACAAATCTGTATTGTACTCGAAACTAGTAAAATAATTACTGTAAAAGGTTATATTAATTTTATTATTATTAGAATTATAGATATGAATGCAATTTGTAACAAAAAAATATTTTTGTATTGGGGCTCAATACAAAAAAAAAATTTTGTTACAAATCGTTCTGAGATTGCGATGAAATAGATTCATTGTGAAAAAAAACCCGAAGCATTTCTAAATAATCGTGAAGCGTGTAAATATTTGCGTAGCTCTGCGGAAAAAATGGTAAGATTTAATGAAAACCTTTTCTAGGGCAGGTAAGTTACAAAGTGTTTCTTTGAGAGCCTTCTGCGAAATTAAATTAAATAACGTAGCGTTTGAGTCAAAAAACATGTTGTATGTTAGGTTATTACTTCAAAACTCGTTTAACTTTGGAAGATTTTAATTTGTACGTTAAGGGAGTGACTTGGCCCATATTTTATTAACAACGCACGCATGTGGGCCGTAATTAAAACTTTGTTATGTTCCCGTAATTAGATTCCATAACGAGATTATTCCCGTTTATTGCGCAATTACAAAAGTCAATTGCGAATTGGGTGAATTTTTGTTGTATTATGCAGGTAACGTTTGGCTGTCGGCCAGGAATGTGGATTCGGAATTCTTGGATACCGTAGCACGGATAACCCTGCTTATTTTTTTACCTGTAAGGTGTGGTGTAGGCGACACATATTGTTATCATAAGTGTATTGTTATGTATAAATTATTTTTGCACCCAGTGTAATTTTTGTATGTACATACATACATACATATGCTCACGCCTGTATTCCCGGAAGGGGTAGGCAAAGGTGTTGTAATCACAACACCCACATTTCACCGAAGATGATTAAGTGCCAACGTGACATATGGTGAGTCCATCGCCGTCTCAGACACTTTACATACGTCATTGAATTACTTCTCAGAAATATGCAGGTTTCCTCACGATGTTTTCCTTCGCCGTAAAGCACGTGGTGTGAAATCACTGTACATAAGTTTTTTTAGAAAAAATCATTGGTACGGGGACCCGCTGGGATTCGAACTTGCGTCGCTTGCTTAGCAGGCGACTGCTCAGACCTCAAGGCTACCACGGCTCTCTTTTTTGTATGTGTTTTTTATTAATATTAAAGAAGGTATGTAGTACGTTGAGGTTCGTGTGTTGGACAGGGTAACGAGGGGGCTCAAAATGTCCAAACGTCATTGCCACCGGTCTGTCATACTGAGCCAATCATCATCATCTCCCTGGCTTTATCCCATATATTGTTGGGGTCGGCACTTGATTCAACCCGATGTGGCTGATCACCTGATTTTTATACGAAGCGACTGCCTTCTGACCTTCGCAACCCCTTTAACGAGGAAAAAGAAAAACTATTTAGGCCTCCGAATGACCTGCAACGATTGCAAAAGATGATAAATTGGCAACACTGTGCTAATCATTATCATATGTAATCATAAGTGGTCTCTTGTAGCTTTTGTATGAGTGAAATAACTACACATAAAGTCTGTAGCTTAACGCGTTCACTGCTAACGACGCGTATGTGCGTCCAACTGTTCGAGAATTTACGAAGAAGTTGAAATGTTAGCAGTGAATGTGTTAAGATAAACAAAGGAACCTTTTACACAAGTCAAATATAAAGTAGCTGCCAAAATGCATGTCTTCCTTAAGACCAATCAATTGCATGAAATAACCCACAATTATAAGTCAACCTCCTTATGTCGCAAACCTGAAATATTCCAGTACGAGCAGGATTTTCATAAATTCCGATTATAGCCGATTTTACCGGGTTATACCAAAAAACCCAGCTCAAATTATGTCAAAAATAATAAATGTATTAAGTAATATATTATATATGGAGCTGGGAGTTAATACGCCTATAAATTAGTGTTATTGAACCGAAGCATTAACTTAGTATACATACCTAGTAGTAACACCGTACGGTATTGCCAAAGTTATTTTATAGCCAAGTTATACGCGACGCCAAACTAGCAATATTAATCATCGGCACCGAGTTATTATAAGTAATAAATAGTTATTTACTTCTCGATAGGAGTTATGGATCGCATTCTCGCTCTCAACCGACATTTGTTGAAGAACTATTCAGAGTATTCGATCATAGATAGCTATTATTATAACAATGTTAAACTAAAATTGATAAATTGGTTGAACTCGATTGTTTTCATTCATTCATCGAGTTTCATTCATCTATTATTTAAATATCAATCTTAATTGCCCATAGATAACATTACATCCTCATCTTTTTTTTAAATAAAACACTATCTTTATTTGAAACTTTAACAAAGTATTTTGAAATCGCCAGAATGATGTGATTATATAGGCTTTTAAATATTACCACCGGGTTCGGAAGGTTGCTTTTGTTGAGAAGAACTTGGTAAGCTACTCTTTTAAAAATAAAATTGTATTTATAAATCGTTACATTAATGTAAATATAATATAATTCTTATGTAACACTTGGCTTCCATCAATAGTTGAAGTCCTCTACCTTTTATTAGTGCGATTATTGAAGTTTATCGCTGACTCATGGCTGACATTTCAATGCGCATACGCAAGGGCCTAGACTAGAGGCAGACTACCTTCCTGAGAAGACCAGGCTGCTCCCAGCCGGACCCTTGTCTCTACATCAGGCCAGTGTCCCTCTACCTAACACCTACCTCTACCCACCACCACTAGTGTTATCTAAATATATATAACTCAAAGGTGACTGACTGACTGACGGACATAGTGATCTATCAACGCACAGCCCAAACCACTGGAAAGATCGGGCTGAAATTTGGCAAGCAGGTAGATGTTATGTCGTAGGCATCAGCTAAGAAAGGATTTTTATTAATTCTACCCCAAAGGGGATAAAATAGGGGATGAAAGTTTGTAAATTTTACACCGATTGGGCTTAAATAGTTTTTCACTAAATGCATATGGAAGTATAAAATACAAAAACAATATAAAAACATCAAGTTATAAATTTCTTCTCTGTCTGTCTTTCTAGGGTACTGCGAAATAAAGCTTGAAACTAAATGTACGTGGGTAAAACCGCGGGGCACAGCTAGTTTAAATATGTATAAACACTCTTATTATTTCTCATTTGTACCTTACATACCTATCCTGTTCCGGGGTACTGAAACTTCTGCCCCCGGGACAACATAATATTATTTATATAAATCCAATATTATATTTAAGATCGGACCCAAGACCTTGACGTGCCAGGTAAAGTGCATTACCCTCATTTTTTATCCGAATGCAGTAGGTATGCATTTTAACACAAAAATATGTAAAAAAAAGAGTTTTAAAGTCAGGACAATAAATATGGTGTGCACCAACGCGATTCCAGAAATTGCCAAAGTTGGCGCGCGCTCTGCGTAAATTAAAAATTTTCAACTTTGACATCTTGTTCGCCGTGAGTTGTGTGTATGCTCGATATTTGGATTAAAATTGTTTTGAGAGCCGTGGTAGCCTCGGGGTTAGAGCAGTCGCCTGCTACGCAAGCGACGCAAGTTCGAATCCCAGCGGGGCCTGTACCAATGAGTTTTTCTAAAAAACTTACGTACAGTGATTTCACACCACTTGGTTTACGGTGAAGGAAAACATCGTGAGGAAACCTGCATATGTCTGAGAAGTAATTCAAAGACGTGTGTATAGTGCCTGAGACGGCGATAAACTCACCATCTGTCACGTTGGCACTTAATCAAATTCGGTGAAAAGTGGGTGTTGTGATTATAACACCTCTGCCTACCCCTTCGGGGAATACAGGCGTGAGCATATGTATGTATGTATGTAATTGTTTTAAATCATAAGTCTGCGTTGCGTTATACTTATAAATAGTTGAGGTTGATTGCATACATACATACAAATATAGATAACTATGTAAATGACGTTTTTTTTTCCTAAAAACCTTTAAAGCGTCTTTGACGATTCCAAGAACACTTTAAGGACATCATCATCCTCCTGCCCTTATCCCATATTATTTGTGGTCGGCGCAATGTGTTCTTCTCTTACATTTCTCTCTATCAGCCGTCATCTTTACTTTAAGGGGACAGCAAGTTAAAAAATAACAAGCAAATTGAATTAATAACTTGAGTTGGGTACAACGATGTCGTTGGACATTACTTTCTTAATGTGTTTACCAGTTACTCAACGTGCTTGCGTCATAAATGAAAAGTGAGAAATAAATTAGGTAAGTAAAATCTTATTTCCTTGTTCTTATAATGATATTGTTTTGAGCTTTATTTATCGGTTAAATAAGGATATATGGATGCAGATAAGCAATAATGTGTCAACCCGCATAAACTTGGTTTTGAGAAAATGGCTTCTTAAGATGATTGTATACGTGATTTAAGATTTGTTTTATGACATAAATCCATTTTTTACGTACTTTTATGTTTCAGATGACTTGAAACACTTTTTTAGAATGTTAAATACGTGCACTATGCATTATCAAAATATATCAAAACCTTTGAATTTGACTTTTTGTGGGTTGACACATTATTGCTTATCAGCATCCATATTTTAAATAGATTTCAATCATTAAAACTAAAAATAGTAAAGCTGTTGATTCCGATCAACGCCGAAAGCCGTGGTAGCCGTGGGGTTCGATTCACCGATTCAGGCGATGGACTCACCCTCTATCACGTTGGCACTTGATCATATTCGGTGAAATGTGGGTGTTGTTTCCTTCTGGGTTGGTATGAGCATGTTTATTTGATTCCAGAGGCAGGAAAGGGTATAATTTCGTTGTAAACGTCCAATTTAGTTCCGCTTCTTCTCGCTAAGGGCGCTTCACATCGACACAGTACTTTTTTTTATGGAATATATATAGCATAGTATAATAGTAAAGGTCAGTGCTTATTATTAATTTAAAACCAGCACCGCGTAAAAATTCTGGCAATAATTAAAATGTTTTATATTTTATTAGGGCATTCACAAATTGTATAAATAATTTATAACCTAAGTGCCAGTACTTTATCAAGAATGTGGTATTACGGCGGTAATTATGCTAATTTCTTCGCCGTTACGTTACGCTTATGCTAATTGGAGTTTGTTATAAAATAATTATTGTTCTATGTAATTATACGTCAAGTGTTTTGTTTCCGAGGCAATGAGTGATTGTTTAAGGTATTTAACTTGCTGGGTTTCAGCACTAGAGTGATGTCGAATATTGTTATAAGTTGAATGTATAGTCAATGTAATAGTTCTTCGTTACAGTGTGCTAAAAATGTTAACTTGCTTTATAAAGAGTTCCTACCACACTATTCAAACAGTTTTAATATTGAAGAAATCATCTTAGTGGCTGTGCTAAGGTGTCTATCAGGAACCAGAGCTACCTTTACTATTTTCTTCCAAAACCTATACACCAAGAACTAAAAGAGCGCTGGTACCTCCATGTATTTCACTACCTATCCAGGCTTTGTGATTATTACGTAAGTATGCCTCTGAAAACGTCCGATATCCCCAGAGTAGCCCTAAGAATCTCCTGGGGCCTTACCATAAGCTCTTCGCTATAGTTCCACAGTGTGACAGTGACAGACTTATATACAAAACGTACATCTGTCTCATAATTAGAGTTAATCATGGCAATAAGAGGTTATGGTTTATTTGCGGCCTTGGTTGCAATAAAACTTTATCGACGTGGTTTGCGTTCGCATGTCGTAAGTAGTCAAAACTGTAGGCCTAGATAAAGTAACATTCTCTCACGCTTGCGCTAATAGAAGCGATACAAAATGTGTGGCTATGACATAAATCAATCACGTGACATATGTCATTCCCGTACATTTTATAGGATATTGTTACTTCGGTGCGGAACCTGAATGCTTTATTAAATGTATTGGACTATAGAGATAGTTCTGATGGCAAATGAGAGTTTGCTTAGAGTATAGGGCCATGACACTCACCATGGGTTGACTAGGGTGGTCCTGCTTCATGGCCGGAGTTGTGGCCGGCGCGGGGCTGGGCGCGGCGGGCTGAGGGGCTGGGCTGGGGGACGCGGCCGCTGCCACGCCGGGGACGGCCACGCCTGGCGCGCCGGGGACTCCTGCTGTACCGCCGAGCGGCTTGCGGCCACGGTAACTCTGCAGACAAACATTCACATTCAAGTTTTGACGGATATGTGTCATATGGAACAGCATGAAAATAAGATGGGATTTGAAAGGGAAATGCAGCGGCTTGAAGAATTACATATTGGTGAAAATATTTGATTTGGGAGCTGATATATGGATACGGTAGTTTGAAATGAACAAATTCATAGAAAAAATGTGACATTGAAAGGTAAAACGATAGTATTTTTCTTGTTCTTCAAGATATGGATCACTGAGGCGTTAGCGTATTAGAAATATTATTTTGAAAATATGGCGCCAACATTTAATGAAACGATGTATGAGAAATATGCATTTAATTGTTATTTACAGATTCGCGGACGAACATTTTATAGGCATTGAAAAAATTTATAAGTTGTTTTTTTTTATTTTCTTCACCTAGACTACATTTTGACCTAGGTTTTGACCGCAATTTCTGGTGCTGGATTCAGGGGGTTCTTGGGCCGGTACAAGTTGTATAAAGAGCAGTTAATATAAATTAAGGCCTTTCTTTAAGTTAGTATAGGAAACATTATATTCGTCTATATCCCTATAATCTGTATTTCAACTGATAGATTACAAAAGCAGCAATAGATTTTATACAAAAATCATATGTCAAGATGACGTGACCTACAATGGAATATTAAAAAATAATTTGAGAAAAAGTTCGATCTGACAGGTAAACGAGTCTTTCGATGTTATAATAACAATTATTAAATTACTATGAGCTTTTTGCTTTCAACAAAGATGTTTGATTCGCTTCACTAATCAATATTAAAGGTTATATTACTGCATTGTTGAACGGCAGATGTAGATATACGTTCCCAGAAATAATGTTAGCATCACAAAAAATGGTTCATAGAAATATTATACCAACCAATAGAATAAAATGCACCTACATTATTCACGCGTACATTACACTGGCAACTTCAATTGCAAAATAAATATTTAGAGAATTCCTTGGCACAAAACATTGAATAAAAAATTCTGACGATCTTGTTAATAAAATCACGAGGGGTTTTTTTACATTTCTAATGCTGTTTTCCAGGTGAGTAATACAGGATAAATGTAGTTATATCTTCAGCATTCCAGATATGCTTAAGTAGCTATCACCGCGTATCTGGTAGTAAATAGTCGGAGAATCGGATCTAGGAAAACACGTCACGCAGATATGTAGCGCTATAAAGACAGATAGAGTATAACTCATAAAATGACTACTGCGCATTCACGGTCAGCGCTCATATGTCGTGAAGGCATCTGGATTGATTTGTAACTTTGTACATGTTTAAATTTAGTCTCGATTTTTTCAACTTACCATTAGGCTACATTCTTACCACTAGGTTACAAAGTTACATTCGCTCACGCCTCGCTAATAGACAATAAAAAAAATATGGAAATTATGAGTGAAAGGCGATTAACGAAAGAATTTATAGAGCGAATGTGACCGGAAGTGTTGGCAGAGGGCGTCCAAGGAACAACTACTATGACCAAATTAATATTATTTTTCAGAAAGGTCAAATTCGGAGCACTCGTAACCGAAGAAAATGTACGAAGAGATGCATGAATGTGGATGAAGCGAAAGAAGTATGTAAGGATCGTAGCATGTGGAAAACGGTGGAGTCTGCCTACGCCCATGGGATACAGGCGTGAGCGTATGTGTATATGGAAATGACATACATTTGTCACGTGACATATGTCATTCCCGCACATTTTGTATCGTTTCTACTAGCGAAGCGTACTTTTACAAATTGATAAAGAAAAATTTCGCTGTATCAAAGCACCTTATAAATTACATGACAACCTCAGTATTCACATGTTCTGTCCTCATAACTGGGACAATAACTCAAAATTTAGCTCTGGCTGGTCACAAAGCAAGCCGTACATTAAGTGTAAACAAAGCCCTTTGTGAGTGGCCTGGAAACCAGGGCCATTGTCCAACTTCTGGAACTGGCTTTAGGCTGTAATTTGTCCCACGGAAACAGAGCTTTATATATACTGTGTTTATAGCCTTGGGTCCAACTATGCACCTAAGTCCTAGCTACGTTTAAGGACAGTATTGCATTTTAAAATTACTTTATTTTTCAAAAGAGCCGTGGTTTGAGCAGTCGACTGTTGCAAGCGACACAAGTTCGAACCCCAGCGGGGCCTGTACCAATGAGTTTTATAAAAACTTATGTGCAGTGATTTCACACCACGTGCTTTACGGTGAAGGAAAACATGAAGAAACCAGCATATTATGTCTGAGAAGTAATTCAAAGACATATGTATAGTGCCTGAGACGGCGATGGACACAACAACTGTCACGTTGGCACTTCAGTGAAAAGTGGGTGTTGTTATTACAACATCTCTGCCTACCCCTTTAGGGAATACAGGCGTGAGCGTGTATGTATGTAATTTATTTGTTACGTTTACATAAATCTAAAGAAAAACAATTAAGAATATTTCTGAATTCGGATTACAAAATTGTAAACTTTTTCATAAGAGAATAGAAAAAAATGGGTTTATTTTTTAATTTGGATTACATACGAGTTAAAAATAAAATCGATATTTAAAAAGGTCGTACGCTCTACGATTTTAACGACCTCCTTTTTACGTCAATTTAATAGATGGAAATAGTCCCGTAAAATGTAAATATCGACATTGTTGCGCAACATATTTGTTAGAATCTGTTTTATTGTTTATAACGGGCCACGGTGCCAAGGGCATCAGAATCTTTGATCTTTTGGCACAATATCAGAACTCGTAGCAATATCGGTGACTCGGGAATTAATTCCAGATGTTTAGGTTTCACACAGCGATTGTTTGTTATAGTGCGGATGATTTACGCGGTTGTAAATCTTATTTACGATACGATAACTTTTATTTCTATACATATAATGGTTTGCATTCACTTACATACACATACGAGTTTCCGCCTGCGGCTTCAAGTCTTTCGTTTCATCAGTCAGTAAGTCATAATCTTAATTTTTTTATGTATGGATACTAGCTCATACTCGAGACTTCTTTAGTACCCTAAGTACTTAAATATTATGGCAAAAATAGTTCAGCGGCTCAGTTGCGAAAAGGTGACAGACAGACAACGTAACGTACTCACAAGATAGCGTCACAATCCCATATATCTCACAACAATTACTTTATTTTTACAATTATTACCCTTCTATATCTATGATGATGATGATCTAACTATGCTAATATTATAAAGAGGAAAGATTTATATGTAACTATGTTTGTGACGAATTGGCTCAAAAAGTACTGGAGCGATTTGGAAAATTCATTCACCATTTAAATGCTACATTATCACTGATTAAAATCGGCTATATTCTATCCCTTTACTCCCACGGGAATGGGAACTACTCGGGTGAAACCGTGTGACGTCCGCTAGTACTTAATAATAATACAGATCGTAAAATAGGTAAATAGTTATCAATACCAGATTAATTCATAAAGAAGATTAGAAAGCGGAACGAACGTTTCTAAGTGCCTAATTTGTTATCACAGAAGTTATACTATGTCATTAACTTAGGTAAGTACAATCAGGTTCAATCAGACTGAGTATTATATTAATAGCTGTGCCCTGTGTAGATTCAAATTGATTCCCGCGGAACCCTCAATGTTTTTCTTACATAATATAGCCTAAATTACTCCTTGTAATATTAGCTACCTGCCAGTTAAAGTCCCGTTTAAATGGGTCCAGCCGTTTCAGAGATTACCCGGAACAAACAGAGACAGAAATATATATTTTTTAAATTATTTTATTTCAATCATAGGCTTTATTTTATCCCCATACTCGCAACGGAATGGGAACTACGTGGGTGGAACCGAGTGACGTGATTATCCATAAATTTGTATCATTACACGAAAATATATTTTCTACTGCTTGCAATCATTTATCGACCCAAGAATGTAACTAAATATTGCCCAACGTGGTTCAGTAAAACTTTTGACTGCGACTATACAAGTTATTGGTCGCACTGTGACCTAATTAGATAGCGTTATCAGATCGACTGTTGCCATATAATTAATCATTATACACCATGGCGGCCCCGAGCAAATAGGTCGTGTCAAATTTAACACAAGGAAAACCGTGACGGTCCGCCATTTTTACTATTTTTTAAACTTTTTCAATTAATATACAATTTTGGCACTGTTAATTTTTATATTGTCATTCACTCCCCCCCCCCCCCCACCATAGACTATAGAAAAATAAACTTGCTATATTTTATTTATTCTATGGTATCACCAAGTTCCTGAAACGTCTGTTCACGATGCAGTTTTGTCGGATTTTATGACATGAGCGAGTTTTCCATAAGTATATTAACTGGTATTTATTCTGTAGTAAGCATATACTTAAAAGCGTGTAATTGCGTTAATATGCTATGGACTTGTATACACTTAAAGTACGTTGGTTTTTTCCCCATCTTATCTATACAGATAAATAAAAAGTGTCTGTTTGTAATTCCAAAATAACTGCCCATAGAAGAATACACGATATCATAATTAACTGGCGGATAGATAATATAAGGAAGTAACTCAGGCAAATTTTACTTAAAAAAAAATCCGGTTCCGCGCGTATCCCTTGAAATTGACATTACGCGTGTAAAACCGCGGGGCACACCTAGTTGGGCATAAAACAAACATACTATATTCAGATAATTGTATGTATTCTACTTTAACCGTGAGCTCATTACTAACATTATTAACAAGGTTGGAAACGCATATTACACTAAAATTGTTATGTGTGAATGACAATGGATTGTCCGACACAGAGGTCATATCATGAAAGACCGTGGAAATAATGATAAGTTATTTGTATGAATAAAAACAGTGCCGGATAACTGAATACAATACTTACATGAATTACTATTTTAACATCTAATATATACAATTTCCATGTCACAATGTTAGTTACCATACTCCTGCGAAACGGTTGGACCGATTTGTATGAAATGTTGTGTGCAGATCGGGTAGGTTTGAGAATCACACAACATCTATTTTTCATACCCCTAAATGATAAGGGTGACCACCCAAAAAAAAATATGGCAATGCAACGTTTGCCGGGCACAGCTAGTTTTATTATATATATCGCACTCTCAAAACGATGAAGCCTCAATTGAAAAATAATTTAATTTTGGACATCATTATCAAAGATTAGGCTTATTTTACCAGTTAGGTTATTATATTACCAGTTTTTAATACAATGTAATTTCTATTTTTTAAGTATATTAAATTAGCACTATCGACAAGGTTAAAAAAATGTTATTTTTGTTTTTTTTAATTACCTGTCGAAATTATGTTAAGGTCAGACTGTCATAGTGCTTTTTGCTAAATTTTGAGTTGAGCCACTAACGTTCTGAGGGTGCGATATTCAAATGTCAAAAGTTTGTAAACAAACTGACAAGACGTTTAGGATGTGGAGCAAAAATCGAAGGTTATTATTAAATTGTACAAAAATACATTGTGTAATTTTGTTGATTTAATCCAATAAATATACAGCACTTGATTACTTAAAGAAATATTAAAATATGCAAAGCATCTGTCATTGAGTGATAAAGATAAATTATAGCTGTCCTATCTGAACGTAAATCTTTAATTTATGTGAACGATTAACATTATTTCTTATTTGTTTCAAGTCATGCAACAGTTATTCACGATATAAATAGGTATATTTTTTGTATCCTTGTTAGCCTAAGTTACTCCTTGTAACATTAGCGATGTGTCAGTGAAAGTCCCGTTGAATTCGGTCCACCCGATTCGGAGATCAGTCGGAGCAAACAGACCGACAGAGATTTTTTTTGAAGTAAGTAGCGTATATACTTTAATATGCATTTAGTGAAAGCTGTTATTTTGTAATGACAAGCAGACATTACAACTTTATTTATCTGTGTAGATGTGATGGTGAGTCCATCGCCGTCTCAGACACTTTACATACGTCATTGAGTTACTTCTCAGAAATATGCAGTTTTTCTTCACCGTAAAGCACGTGGTGTAAAATCACTGTACATAAGTTTTTTTTTTAGAAGAACTCATTGGTCCCGCTGGGATTCGAACTTGCGTCGCTTGCGTAGCAGGCGTTTGCTCATGCCTCAAGGCCACCACGGCTCTTGTCTTGTGTACACCCAAGGTATTGTAGTAAACTAGTAGATAGCTACTAGTAGTGCTAGTAGAATGTAGAACACGTGTAAGTCTACGTTGGTCGCTATTCCTGTACCAGGCGGGAGTACTTTACACTGTGGGACAAGTGAGAGGAATACGCGAATATTTATCGTTTAAAGTCGAGACTCTTTAGGCGCACATTTTTTGGTAAATAGCATCGGCTGCTGGTACATATCGCACCTTCAGAACTATAGGGGCTCAACCCAAAAATTTGCGAAAATTAATAAGATTTCAAAATTTATTTCTATATATAAGTATTTTTTTTATATATAGTGCCTATACTATTTTTCCTGAGCGCTTAGGCCCAGTAACCCTGACTGCCTTCCTATCAATAGATTTCAGAGTTCCTAATGCTCTCAATTAGTATGAAATAGTTTAACAGCAGTTTTCAATAACCAAAGTTTACACATTAATTGCTATCCTTCAATATTAATGCTAACTAGCGATAAGTTATTGCAATGAAAGTAATGACAGATTTGGTTACCTTTAGTTACCTTAATGGCAGATGGATAGGATATTGACAACGGCCGTTAGTTCGATTTTCAGTAGATAGATACTATTTACTCATTACTAGCGCACGTCATGTGGTTTCACCTGCGTAGCTCCCGTTCCCGTGGGAGTACAGGGATAAAATATAGCCTATATTAATCAGTGATGATGTAGCATTCAAATGGTGAAAAAATTTTTTTAATCGGGAATGTATTTTCTAAGTCAATTCGTCACAAACATACTTACATACAAATCTTTCCTCTTTATAATATTAGTATAGATGTGCTTTTAATCAGACTAGCTAGTAAGGTTTGGGGAAATGTTTGAGAGTTTCCATACAAATACATGTGTGTGATTTTATTAGTTTTCACAGTAAAACATTTTTTTAAGAGCCGTGGTGGCTTTGAGGTTTGAGCAGTCGCCTGCTATGCAAGCGACGCAAGTTCGAATCCCAGCGGGGACTGTACCAATGAGTTTTTCAAAAAAAATACTTATGAACAGTGATTTCACACCACGTGCTTTACGGCGAAGGAAAACATCGTGAAAAAACCTGCATATTTCTGAGAAGTAATTCAATGACGTATGTAAAGTGTCTGAGACGGCCATGGACTCACCATCTGTCGCGTTGGCACTTTATCATCTTCGGTGAAAAGTGGGTGTTGTGATTACATCACCTCTGCCTTCCCCTTCGGGGCATACAGGCGTGAGCATATGTACATTTTTCTAACCCTAAAATATGTCGCCTTCTCTCACAGTTTGTACTATACAAATGTCACAGAACACTGCCTTTCATGTATAATTTTCGGTAACACATTTTATCTATAACTTTTTACCATTGTATTATTTTGTCTGTTAAACACCAAACTCTCAACTTTAACACGATAGAAATAAATTATAATTTCGCGTGTATCCGTCAGCTCTAATTCCTTTCTATTAGTTTTTTTAAAATAAAACGTATTTATCCGGAAACCATTCAAGGTAAACGAGTTTTGATAAGCATTAAACACAATAAATACCTTACAAGGAAATATATATTGAGTAACTTACTGCTATTTATTTTAGAGATTATGTAATTGTACTTCTTTATTATCTCGGTAATTACTTAATGGTGTTAGTTTAGATAATATTGTTTATTCTCTCACAACGTCAAACAATACAATATGGGTAATTGGATAATATACATAATGAGCAACATACAACTAGTTACCTGTTATAAGGTAAGGACATACAGATAAAATTAAATCTAAATAAAAGGTAGTCCTTTCCTGTTAATCATATTTGAAAATAAGTGTATATCGTGGGATATGATACCTATTTTTTCAATGATTTATCGTAAATGCCCACGACATCACTCTCAAGAAGAAGATTTTAATTGAACTTTTAACCTGGTATTTTAGGGTGGGAGTGTTATTTCTCAGGATCAATGGGTTTTCTATTAGAATAGTACACATTCGCAAGAATGTATGCACCCGAGTAGCTCGAAGCGGCTGTTAAATTGTCGTGATCCTTAACCTTCCTCCATTGGCCTATTGTGGCGTGGATTGATTGCTTCCGGACCACGCTGCGTTTATTGTACATAAATATAAGCTCAATTAGATCGTGGGGATTTTTCCACTCATTTTTTTTATTAACATCTTCAGCCCTTATCCCATGTTATTTGTGGTCGGCGCAATGTGTTTTCCCTTCCATTTCTCTCTATCAGCCGTCATATATGTGATTCGTCATTGAATCACACAATAAAGATCCGTTCTGATGAAAATTAACCAGCTATGTGTATGAATTTCAACTATCCAATCATCTATAAGATATAAATAATCAAACAGAGGTATGAATCATTAATTGTATTAGAAGATCTCGTGTGAAAATAAATTATCAATTTAGTTGAGAATTCTGATCGGATAAACTTTCCCAAATATATTTTAGCAGTACCAGTATTAGTCACTGAGAAGTTGTATTGTTTGCAACTTTGGAAATAATTCAGCATTCCAACTAAATTTGGTATTTTGCTATAATCGTCTATACGTAATAAAATGATAGTCCTACGATGCAAGGAAGATATAGAAGGAAAGTTAAGATCCTTAAGAAATTTGGAATATACTACGCTCATTTGACAAAATACCATGATACAATAAAATAACGTAAAATAATTACCATTATCAGAGTTTTGAGAGCTTAATAGGCATTGTTGGTAAGTCAAGGTTAAAATAGAGTCATTGATATAACCTCCAAGGATCTTCAGTTATGGCCTATTGTGACTAATTTATTTTACCTTGAACAGTGCGTGGGCAAAATTAATCCACTGATAGGTACTTCATGACTGTCAACATGATTGCATAAGTGGACTGAAAATTACTCGGTCCAACTATTATAAGGAGTGATAGAAGCAATTCTTGCTTAAACAATTTAGTATCTTAAAAATATAAATAATATAATAGAGGCAGTGAAGAGTAATGCTTTACAGCACAAGGTATCAGGCTTTACCATAATATAGGTAGATGCAGGGGCAAACAATACAGATCCAGGCGAAATCATACCAGGTGAATGAAACCAAGCAAAACACAGGCTTATGATGTTTGCATACCGAGAAGCGGGATCCGCAATCTCTTTTAAAAATTATTGAACTAAACGACGAAGTAAGACTCAATCATTGAAGTAATAAAGATAAAAATACTAGAGCAAAGAAATCTGATGTTTTGGTAAACTAAAATAATACATATTATTATGTCAATCATTTGTAGATACAAACATTATAATTATCAGTAGCAGTAAGCGTTAAACAGGCCAACTTGGATTTGGTCTGATGACAATACTAAAAATGTAATGTTTTGTAAGCTAAGATTAAATTACATACAAAACAAACCGTGATTGTATAAATGTACTTTCTACCACACTCTATTGTTATGTTATCAGTCGATAACAATAGCTTTATGTTTATTAAATAACAAATGATCACGGCAACATAATTTGCATCGATATTTTCAAAACATCCGTCTTTGATATCCAAACAGAGAACTGCGAGTGTGATGCCATATAGTGTAGTGTTATAAGCTTGACTCAGTCAGACAATTATGATGATATATTGAGACTAGACAGCGGTAGACCCAAACAGACCATTCGTGACTTAATTACCATTTGTCACACTCAACTAATTGTCACATTACATATTATGAGGATGTCAATGTACCAGTTCGTATTCTAATAGAACTTTATTTAACAGATGAGATAAAATAATATTAGTATAGTAAAACTGGGAACCTTGAGAACGCTTTTGGATAGAGGTCAATTGAATGAAAGCTCTAGTAAATTGAATGATGCTATTCATGGCTTCGTTTGTGGAGTCAATTTGTCAAGAAACATTGGGGTTCGTAAATTGTAATCAGTGCAAAGTAAGCTATATAAGCATAATCAGGTATATTTCTTTGCGCTACATATTGAAGTATGATGACGGTACGTTTTGATTGTTTTAAATCTAATATATATAACTGACTGACTGACTAACATATCAATGGTTAGCGTACGAATACTGATCCTAGGAAAAAAAAATTATGTGGTTTCTTTCATACTATGGGAGCACTAAGGAAGGACTTCTGCGGATCTAGCATCGGGTGGAAGCCTCAATACCTATGGTAAATAATGGTTAACTCCTGTGTTTGCTTTTTAAAATTGTTCATTCAATCCATTATCATTATTTGCCTTGCCGTAAGCACAGGTTGCCATCGGCATTTGGAATATAGACGGTTGGAAAGAGAGGTCAAGACAAGGATGGCGCGATTCTTGTGCACGTGACGTCACCTGCTCAGGCGCACGTCGAACCGGCAACGTCTCGCGTCGAATGTTTTGTAAATAGAATATTGGAGAGCGATTGTTGATAGAGTGAGACCGCGTTATTTACACGAGAGGAAGAGATGAAACGTCAAATACTTAATTAAATTGGACTTTATGCCTCGGGATTATGGAGTATTAACGAAAAATACGCTTAACGTAACAAGGTAATCGGCCTTTCGACACATTGCGCACTGTTTTGATGGAGTTGAGGAATATTTTGAAGTTATAATATATACATAAATACATACCTAGGCTGACAAGTGTTAGTAGGGACGAGTAGGCATTTGAGACAAGACTAAGATGCATTGATGTAGGTAACACAAGGGGTTAATACTCGAAAATCCTTGAATGTGGAGTAGTCATCTTATTAGTCTGTCCCTGTCTATCTGTATGGTGCGATCCGAATAAAATACATGCACAGTTACCCTCTATCTACTATTTTCGCTGAGCGCTCATTACTCATGACGTCATCCTACCTTGGGACTCTACGTACGTACCTAGGTACTAACCTAAAATCATAATCAGTTTTAAAAACCTTTGACACAGAAATCCTTACTGACTGAGACAATTGCTAGTGTAGTCTTATCTTGACGCCGTTCCGAAAGGGTCCCCAAGTCTCACATTTGTTTTACCAAAGTGAAATATTTCTATAAAATACGAGACTTTCTATATCACCCAGGTTCTTCAACGGTACCGTGACGGACGAATTACCTATCTCTTCATTTCAAAGTCAAAGTCAAAGTCAAAAGTATCTTTATTCGATTAGACTTCTTACAAAGTACTTTCAAATCGTCAGAATGTCTTAATTTTACAGGATTATACATGCTACCGCCAGGTTCGGAAGGTTGCTTTTACTGAGAAGAACTAGGCAAGAAACTCAGTAATTACTCTTTTCAAAAATATTATACAATTTAAAGAATACAAAATAAATAATTTAAAAAAACGTAAGCTTTTAAGTATCGTGTCAAGTATCGTGCCTTCCCGATGAGATCGGGTAGGCAGAGGTGTAATAAATGCCTGAGTTCACACACCGTATCTTATGTGACAGATGGGGTGTGGCAAATTTATAGTCCCGGGTAATATGCATACCTATGTACCTATATTATAATTTAAGGAGACAGCGAGTACCTAAACGGTCACTTATAGTATACTATACTTTTTTGCACATGTTATATACGTTGACACCTATACGAAATGTGCAAATCCTACGTAGGTAGGTACCTAAAGTTCTTGGTGAAGAAAACAGATATTTTCCCGAGCGTTTTAAGATTTCTATTAAATTTTAATCAACATTGTACTACTGGTGTAGTACACTGTTGATAAGCAAATTATATTTAAATATTACTGATTCATCATTTTACAATGCACATTATTAATTAGGAACTAGAGGAATTTCCCAATAAACAGTAGAGAATGGGATGAAGTACCAAAAATAAAATTTTAATAAATAAATAATGTGTAAGGTGGTACGGGGTGGCATCGAAGCCCGAGGTCGATGACCCATCGACCGCGCCCCGCACCCCTTCCCCCCAGTACGACGTATCGAACCTTCGCGGATGTCATGTCTTGCTAGACATATTCTAAATTTAAACAAAAATGTGATGACATCCCTTCTCTATGGAAGGTTTTAGACACGTCACAGAGAGAAAAACAACGAGGTTTTTATTTACTAAGAAGATTATAAATAGAAAATTGATATTTATATTATGTAGTTCGTTTGGCTACTAGAAAATATTTTGAATTAGCAATAATAAGCTGTTATTAAATCTAGGATGTTTTGTAATAAAATAAAGGTAGACATATCCTTGAAAGATTGACGTTATGATTTTTAATTAGATGATTTAGATTTACTAAAGTGCATGTTACTATATGTAAAATGTGATATATTGTTCGCGGAAAATAACCTTGTCATTAGAAATCAGGAAATCATAGTACAAATAACGTTTATTTGCAGCATTCGGTGGCGAGCGGTCACAAATTGACTACGAGCGATTAAACGCAGCCCATTTGCGGCGAAGACATTGTTTCACAACCCGCAACGAATGAAATTATGGTTTTTCACCAAAACAAACAGCTCTCTTCCACTTTGTGGGCGAGAAGTGTTGATTTAATACTCTGAATTTATTGTAAATTCAATTTCTCATGCCAATCTATACAGATAAATAAAATTTAAGTGTTTTCTGTAATTCTAAATTAACAGTTATTCACTAAATGTAAGTATGTTATCTGTCTGTCCGTCCGTCTGGCTGTTTGTTCCCGCATATATCTGAAACTATTTTTCCGCGAAATAAAGTATGTAAACCCATGAAATTAAGTCTACGGCGATAGAATCATCTTCTGTGAAATCGGGTCTTGTTATTACAACACGTCTGCCTATTCCTTCGGAAAATAGCGTGAGCATATGTAGAATAGAGAGAGAGAGAGAGAGGAATGCTACGAATATTGGGTATTATTTCTTTCAGGTGAGAAAATAATAGTTAGAGGAAGTATGCGTTCATGAGAAAAGGCGTAAATAAAAATAAGGATGTAGATTTTTAATTTGCAACTGAAAGAGGTGAAAGTAAATACTGTCAAAGGCTTATATTTACCTTGATGTCTTGTAAGACCTGTAAACAATTAAAGAATTATTAGATTCTCTAATTCAAACATCAATTATCACAATACAAGAACAAAAGAATACAATTTGCGAACGTATCCATTCTATAAGTAAGTCATTCATTTAAATCTATACTCAATGGAGATAAATGAAATGTATGTGTCTGTTTGGTATTCGAAATAACAGATTTTTCACTAACTATACATGGAAGTATGCATAAACATATAAGGTACAGAAATGAAACAAAAATATTATTATAAAATTTCCTTGTCTGTCTGCCCGTATGTAAGTAAATTTATTTGCATTTAGTGAAAATCTGGAATTACAAACAGACACTTTATAGATGTAATATTTATGATTTTTACGATGCTCTATTGTTCCAAAATTCACATTCTGAAAACAGAGGTAAATAAATTCAAATTGATTTTCAAAACATTCCATGAGAACCGAAGAATAAAAATTATAGCTAGTTCTAGGCTTTTATAAGTAGAAAAGACCATGTCAGAAGAACTAAGCTCGGATTCGGGCGGCTCCTAAAATATTCCATTTTCTGTTTATAAATTAAATTAATAAAAATACAAAAGAAACGAGAAATCATCACACCTTATAGTCACGAAAGACTAATTTTGAACGTACAAAAAAGTACGAATAAATCTAAGGAACACAATAAATTACAGAAAAAAGATCATAATATTTTTTAAATGTCTTTATTTAATTTCCCCACCTATTCCAGACGTAGGGTTGTAGTTATAGAAAGCTTTGACCGTGGCGAACCATGCCGGCGGGTTATCGACCGGACACGTCGCTCTCCAACCCGGGTGTGAGATAAAATGCGAGATAACTATCCGGATAACCCCGGAGGACGTAGGTCAGGGATCGTTGTAAAATAGACTTTTGTCACCGAGGGCGGTTGCGGAAACGAATTTCATTGTTTTCTTTTAAATGTTATTATGAATGCTGATAATTATTTATTGCATGAACTTCTCTGGATAGTAATGAGACGCTTGTCAGATCAAAAAAATACTTGTACTTTCATTCTCATATTTATGCATAATTTAAATATTATTTTAATTCAATATTAGTTCTTAATGAGTGACTATTGATTTATAATGCTAATTTATTATAAAGTGGTTTTAGCCATTGCTTGCTTTCAGTGATCTAATGAGGAATAATTATTAATTCAATTCATCATCCTCCTGCCCTTATCCCATGTTATTTGTGGTCGGTACAATGTGTTCTTCTCTTCCCTTTCTCTCTATCAGCCGTCAGATCTGTATTTACTCCCATTCTATCCATATCAACTTCCACACAATCCATCCATCGTTTCATAGGTCTTCCTTAATTATGAATTCAACTAATAAAAAAAATAATTGAGATACTGTCAATTACAATTGGTATAAATCTATGATTTGCTCTGCACATTTCTGAGCATTGACCAAAAAATAATCCAGGTTGATAAAGAAATTAGTTTGATTTAATAGAATTGGGTGAGCATAAAATTTTACTCCTAATCACTATAATTAGGATGCCAAGACCGATTTGGCAAAATGTTCACCATGAAGAAGACTGCTTGTTGACACGGTCAATAGATATTTGTACTTACTTTATAAATTGCTAATAAATAGCGTTTAAATAAATCTAAACTTCTTCAAAGAGTAAATAATACAAGCAACGACCAAGCCAAAAGAATTTTGAACTCAAGTATCCTTCCTTAACCTATCCCAACTACCAAAGATTAGTAGGTTTTCTAAAACCAATTTATAGTGAGGCAATATCCGGGGGCGGTAGAGTAAAGGTCCCGGCTATCGACCCGGATAACGTGAACCGGGCATCTCAAGGCGGTGGAAAACCGCGCATAATCGTTCCTTACTTTGAGGCAGGTCCGGGACTTAAATCAGTCGTTGTCTATTCCAAATGTAAATTCTGTATTTGAAATTTGTATTTGCTTGGATGAATAAATTTGACTATAGACGAAAATATACGAAGGACGTATTGTCACGCACGAAAGTGTTTGAGGTAATGTAATATTACTTTTTAATATTACTTTTTAATAATGAAGAAGCTATATAAGATCGGCAACTTAATACCCTTATTTAGATTAACTCGTAACAAATGGTTTTCCTTTACTATGAAGCCTGTTGAAAAAAGATGCGTGGTTGTTGTCAAACAGTTGTCAAAGCTGTAGATCATCCATTTTATGCTATAATAAGTGTTCATATCTCCTGCAATAGATTTACCTTAACGTTGAAGTGATGAACATTTAATTGCATTGGATATTAGGGAAAATTAATTAATTAGTCCTATTTGGGAGATGCCTTATCCCATCCATTGTTGGGGTCGGCACTTGGTTCAACCCGATGCGGCTGATTGCCATTTTTATACGAAGCGACTGCCATCTGAGATTCGCAAATCCTTTACAAGGAAGAGAGAGTGATCTGGGTTAAACCATATTTTTTAATAATAGTAATAATTAATTAATCCTGTTATATTATTAATTACTACTATTGTTACAAAAATGTTTCTAAATACTTAATTGCAGTTAAAAATACTTTTTACTCATCAAATTATTCAAAAGAGAACTTCATAGCCGAAGTTTCGAATAACCCCCCCGGAGCCGGGCGGGACACATTTAGTTGTATCCATTTATCCCACACGCATAGTTCCACGCACTGTCACCCGGGTATCCCGGATAAAGTTCAAGGCCCGTCTGCGGGACGTCTACGCGTATTCCCAACTGGCTATTTTTCATCCGGGTCTCTGAGAACCGCTTTTATGCACAACACTACTGACTGAATAAATCGTATAAAGTTTGCATAGATATTTAGTTCATTTAAATGTTTGAATTCCAATTTTACACACTGCTTCAAATAAATGAATACTAAGTTTTTTATTGTGTGAATATTTCCTAAATATTGGTTTATTTGAAGCGGGTTTGTTTACGTTTAAGAATAGAAGGCGTACTTAGACTTGTGAGAATTCTTACAGTTCCGATGATTCAGTTTGATGACTCAATTTTCTGAAGATAACAATGCGAATTTTAGTTCCGCATATAGGCATAGGCATGGGACGTTTAATAGCTACGACCTTAATTAGTCACCATGTACCTATTGTGTACTGGCTGGTATTAATAATTGTATAAAAAAAACTACGCATTAACTAGACGAGGCCACATAGATAAAACGTTGAGTATAATAATTTCATAATTTAGATTTGACATTCTATAAATTCGACTTTCAAATGTCGATTCTAAAATGTCCAAACCGTTTCACAAATCGGTTTGATTTGACATTCCATAAAGTTCGTATAATACATTTTCAAACATCGAAACAGTAAGGTAAACGGCCCAATTGTCGGCGCGTGACGAGGTTCAAGGGCGGATCCATCGGAGGGATATCTTACGGCCGTCTACTGATCCCGGTTCCCAGAGGGAAATATGAGCCGCGCGCCCCGATTGTGAATGAACCAATTTGCTTCTATTTGTAAACAAGCGTTCGGCTCTCTTTAGATTCACAAATTACTTGGAACTCGACAGAAATAGAAAGTTCAAATCTTTGGGTCACTTTGCTCCTGAAGTGGACTTTGAACTTCTTGAAACAAATGAAACTTTGTGGGTACAAGGACTTGAGTGAATATTAAAATAAAACGTTGGCATTCATAGCTCAAACCGGAATTACAAAAATACCAAAAACTGCTACTAGAATTTATTCAAATCAAAGTAATTCAATCATATTGATAAGGTTGATGCGCATATTTAACGTGAAAATCGGTTACAATTTCAATAGAAAAAAGAAATTCCACACACTATCACGTGGATAGTACCCACGCATACCTTAATGATTACATTTTTTTCTGTTTCAACAAATAATACTGGCCGTTTGTGGCAACGTAATAAAAATCATCAGTAAAAAAAAATACTCAAATGTTTATTTTATTAATTTATTGACGAGCGATTACAGCGATGTTTGCATGCATAAATACGTTAACACGAGTGTATTTATAAGGATTGTGTGTAAACAAGGCAGCACGTGGTGTGATTGCAGGCATGAATGGAATAAGTGGGTGTCGCACGCTCTATGCGTGACTACCCGCCAGCCGGTCTGGCGCGGGCGGCGGCGTGTACTATAGAAAAATACCTCGCATATATCAAACTACCTCTTAACACCAGCACAGTATAGCTAATGTTTTATATATATTCTGGCGAATCACGTCATGAAATACGGTGTCGTAGTGACTTAGTCGTTGACTGTGTTTTCGTATCCATTACTAGCTTAGATACTTAATTTCCAAGGAACCATTTTTTTTTGAATAGCCACTTGCTTGTAACATAAGCTATCTATATCATAACATATGCTATCTGCTAGTGAAAGTCCCGTTAAAATAGGTCCAGCCAAATCCACCCAATAGCCAGGGTCTCCCACCCAATAGCCAGGGTCTAAGAATATGGCTATGGTATCCCCTGCCTGTCGTAAGAGGCGACTAAAAGGGGGCCGGAGGGTCTGCTGGCGGTGGTTGGGGTGGGAGCTTTGACCACCGACGCGGGCCCGGGAAGGTGGCAGCGCGAGCCACATCGCGCTGCCACCTTCCCGGTCCCGGCATCACTTACACAGCGAGGTCTCTAGGGGCGGCATCACAGCTGCCCCGGGGATGTACCCCGGCAAAATGTGGGGGGACACCGGTGCGTTCTATCAGAGCACCCGGAGTCCCCCCTGAGCACTGAGGATGGACACCGGGGGGGTTTTAGTGCGGTAAAAATCCCACATACCCCGATCTGCCTCTCCCAGGGCGGTCGGGGACCTTTTGAAGGTTTCCCCCTCGTCAACAAAAAAAAAAGGTCCAGCCAAATGTATCTTCATTCATTATACGTGTTTGTTTCCTTTGATTGATACAAGTTCAGAGCACTCGTTACTGAAGGAAGTGTATGAATGTGGATGAAGCGAAAGAAGTATGTAAGGATCGTAGCATGTGGCGAATGGTGTCTGCTATCCCCATGGGATACAGGCGTGAGCATATGTATGTATATATATGTATATACATATTGATTCTGACACTCAATATGGAGTTAATTTGTCTGTCTTTCAAGTAGAAAGCGACTTCACCAAATGTCTTTATTTGATTAGACTTTTCACTTTTCACTTTTAACAAATGATATATCCCATTTGATTCACCTGTGATGCATTGTCCGATTATAATATTGTATCTGTCTGTATTACTCTGATCATATTGATATAACCACATATAATACATAGGTTCAGTACTGTATCTGCATTTATTTTATTAACAGAATGTTCTTTATCTGTGACATGCTACATTCACTGTCAATAATGTATCTGTATTTTGTAATAATGAATTCGAGAGTAACATTTTGAAAAGGCGGGCTGTTAATGTTAGTTTGTTTATAAATGCTAGAGAGTAAAAATAGAAAACGAGAGGAATCAATGGGTTCCTCAACATATTTTTGACAATTTAGTAGATTATTTTCTCAACAATCACATGTCATTGGAGGAATAGCTGTACTCAAGCTCGTCGCCATTAAATAAATAAAAGAAAGATAAGCAATAAATATATTTACTCAAATCGTCAGAATGACATAATTATACAGGATTATACATGCTACCGCCAGGTTCGGAAGGTTGCTCCATATTACTTTTTTCAAAAAAAAAAAAATTATAATACATGTTCAGGTAAACATAATATAAAATATATTATATTTCCGTACTGTTGAAACAGTTCCAAACATTTCGTAACATCGTAAAAGTAAGTACGACCTCTTTCTGATTAGAAAGTGCGTTGCTTTGTAGAGAAAGTTAGGGAAACGGGGACCTAAATAACTCATTTCCTTTTGTTACTCGACAGCATATTATCTAAACATTAATAATTCCACTGTTATTATTATAATTATTGAATGAAATGCACTAGCTGACTCTCACTAGATTAAAAGATGTCGTTCACTTTCATCTTATATCTTTAAACCAGCAAATCTTGTAAATATAATTTATAATCGTATGGGTGTTCCACATTTTGTGTATTATTTATCTATGAAGTATTTTGTAAATAGTTTACATTCTTACTTTTCTCTTTGAGCATCTATCTGGTCGGTTGCTAGGTGACGTGTTATTAACATATGAATATGAAGTAAAAGATTTCTCTGTAAAATATATATAATTTTATTACCTATTCGCTGCTACATTCTGGTGACCCCGAAGAAGTAAACATCGCACCAACGCTGAAACTCTGGAGGAAAACTGAAGTGATCCCACGAGGTTGGACCATATCACCTCATCAACATCAATTTTCTAGAACTTTCCCCAGCAGCTCAAACGAACTGATCATGAATATACAAATTCAAATGATGGCGAAGCAAATCGAAAGACTGACACTTGAAATGGCGGAATTAAAACAAGAACGACAGAGCCAACGTTATCGCACGCCTCATCGTTACCGTTCGCGATCGAAATCAATGAATAGGCACAACTACTACAATAATAACAGCTCAAATAAGGATGATCGTCTCTGCAAATACCACTTTAGATTTGGAGATCAAGCTAGGAAATGTGAGCAGCCGTGTTCAAGACGCAGTCAACAACCTCAATATCAGGAAAACTAGAACAAACACCGACCGTGGCGGACGTCGGTGTTCCCACAACAAGCAACCGCCTGTGTGTTTTCGATCGCAACTCTACAGAACGTTTCCTCGTTGACACCGGTGCGGATATATCTGTACTCGCCGCCACAAGAATACACAAACAGAAGTGTACGAAAAGCTCCTACAAACTTTTTGCCGCAAATGGTACAGAAATTAATACCTATGGTGAGCAGAATATTCAGCTGGACTTGGGACTCAGACGCTCATTTAGATGGACATTCATCATAGCAGATGTGAAGACCTCTATCCTCGGCGCCGATTTCCTTCGACATTACAAACTGCTGGTAGATCTACACCGGAGGAAACTCATCGACAGCATCACTGAACTTTCAGTAAACGCCATTACAATCACCTCAATGCAACAATCCGTCCACGTCCTGAGCAACAAGCAAACTTACTATGACATTCTGAAGCAGTATCCAGATGTCCTCAGACCGATGTCACTCAAAGCCCCAGCCAAACACAACGTGACTCACCACATTAACACGACAGGCGCACCACTCTTCGCACGCGCACGCCCTCTACCGCCCGACAAGTATAAAGCGGCTAAGCAAGAATTCGAACGAATGATGGAAATGGGCATATGCCAACCTTCGAAAAGTCCATGGGCAAGTCCACTACATGTCGTTAAAAAGAAAGATGGAAGCTTACGCGTATGCGGAGATTACCGTCGCCTCAACGCTGTCACGCTACCCGACAGATACCCGCTACCGAGACTCCAAGATTTCACGTACTTACTTCACAACAAGAAAATTTTCAGCAAGCTCGATCTCAAAAGCGCATACTATTGGATACCAATGGCAGAAGCAGACGCTCAGAAGACAGCCATCATCACTCCATTCGGTCTCTTCGAATTTAAATGCATGACATTCGGCCTACGCAACGCAAGTCAAACTTTCCAGCGATTCATGCATGAAGTACTACGAGGCATCGAAGGTTGTTTTTCATTCATCGATGATATACTTCTATGCAGCGAAGATGAGGATAAACACAAGACCCTGCTACATGAAGTACTTGACCGTCTCAACAAATATGGCGTCGCACTCAGCGTTGAAAAATGCGAATTTGCGAAGAAAACAATAAATTTCCTTGGCTATGAAGTCTCATCAGAAGGCATTAAACCTACATCAGAACGAGTCGATTCCATATCAAATTATCCGAAACCGAAAACAGTTCTCGAGTTACGACGATTTCTCGGCATTCTTAATTTCTACCGAGACTGCCTTCCACGCCAAGCAGAATTACAGAAAGAGTTGAATAAATATCTACACAACAGGAAGAAACGAGATAACACACCCATTGACTGGACACCGGAGGCCGATCAAGCTTTTCTAAGTTGCCGACAAAGCATTTTGGAAGCTACGACGTTGAGTCATCCCATCTCCGGAGCTCCACTGAGCATCATGACAGACGCTTCAGACCACAGCATCGGCGCAGTACTACAACAGCGCGTCAACAAGGTCTGGAAGCCGCTCGCATTCTTCTCACGGGCAATGAGCGACACGCAACGCCGGTACAGTGTGTACGATCGCGAACTACTAGCGATTTACACAGCTGTCAAACACTTTCGCCGTCTAATCGAGGGATGTGACGTCACCGTGCTCACGGATCATAAACCCCTGTCCTTCGCACTGACAAGACCGCCCAGTAGCAGCGACACACCTCGACGCGAAAGACAGTTGCATTTCATTAGTCAGTTTTGCTCGAAAATAACTTATATTCAAGGCGACCATAACCCCGTTGCCGACGCACTTTCACGCATTCAAGAAATAAGTTGCCCATCACATCTCGACTACAACAAGATAGCAAGTGATCAAATTCATGACGAAGAACTACAACAGCTACGATTGCGACCAAACCTCAAGTTTATCGACATCGCCGCACCCGACGGCAGCCAACTAATAGCGTGCGAGTTTTCTACGTCATCACCGCGTCCGTACCTGCCGTTAGCACATCGATACGAAGCATACAAAGCTCAACACGACTTGTGCCATCCAGGTGTGCGAACGACAAGAAAACTTATTACATCTAAGTATTTCTGGCCATCTATGAATAAAGATGTCAGCACATGGACAAGAAGTTGTATTAACTGTCAGCGCGCAAAAGTACAGCGACACGTCGTCACACCGCTTGGAAGTTTCCCGCCGTCGCAGCGTTTCGAGCATATTCATATTGATATAATTGGACCACTCCGGATATCAAACGACTACCGCTACTGCGTCACTATCATCGACAGATTCACAAAATGGCCCGAAGCAGTTCCTGTAAAAGAAATTACAGCTGAAGTCGTCGCGAAAGCGTTATACGAAGCTTGGATATCAAGATTCGGCTGTCCTCTGCGAATATCTACCGATCAAGGCAGACAGTTTGAATCATCACTTTTCACTTCGCTAATGAAGAAATTTGGCATAACACGCATCCGCACCACTGCATTTCACCCGCAAGCCAATGGACAGATAGAACGCTGGCATCGAACTCTGAAAGCCGCGCTAATGGCCAGAGGAGCCACTATACATTGGAGCGACGAATTACCTACAGTACTGCTAGGACTGCGTACTGCCCCCCCCGGGGGTTCCCACCTTGCCGTGGTGGGGGGGCTCTAGTAGTCGTGGTGGCACCCCACGATGAAGCTAAGAGGAACCCGGCGGCCCCGACACCTTAGTGCGGGCTGCCCCAGGAGGGTCGCTCCTGTAAGTGGTGCCTGCTTTGAGTCATCGGCAGGCCCCCTTTGAGCGACGACGTCGTAGTCTGGGAAGTGGCGGGCGACGTGCAGGCGGCTCGGGCACTTTGGTGCAAGCTGGCTTGTGGGGGTCGCCCCTAGCGAGATCTGCAGCCCGGCAGGTTCACCTAGGGTGCGACGGCGGCGTCGTCTGGGAAGTGGCGGCGTCGTGCAGGGCGGTCTGGGCCACTGGTGCAGGCCGGCCCTGGTGGAGGGTCGCGCAAGCGACAGCGTCGCCGACCGACCGGAAGGGTCGGTGACGCGCGGGCGGGGCTGCGAGGGGTAGTGGTCGGGTGGAGTGCAGGAACACCGCTCTTGCTCTCCCTACCCACCGCAGCCGAGGGTCGCGGCGGGAGAGGCGTGCTGGTATGGCGATGCGCCACTCTCCCTATCCGCCGCGACCCGGCGGGGCCACACCGCTGTTGTGGTAAAGGCGAGGCTACAGGGCGAAGGGAGTGGGGGCAGTTGCCCCTCCCGTCCCGCGTAGCTTGGATATGGGGACGCGGCGGAAGTGGCGTGGTGGTATTTTACCACTCTCCCGATCCTCCGCGTGCCCGGCCGCTCAGATAGTGCGGTAAAGGAGGGGCTGCGGGCTGGGGGAGTGGGGGCGTTTGTCCCTTCCCTATCCTGCGGCCAAAGGTGGTCACCAGCCTGCCGTAAGGGGGCCTCCAGGCAGCCGGCTCGGGGGAGTTGGCTGCCATTGCACTCATGGAGGTCGTGTGTCAAGGCTCGCCTTATGTGTTTCGGCGAGCCTTGCACGGAGATAGCCTATAGGCCAAAGGGGGAGCTAATCTCTCCCCTTTAGAAGGGGCTGCCTTTGGGCGGCTGGTCGCAGGGGGGGTTCACGGCAAAGCATGTGAAAACGTATCACGTGTCCCCCCCAAAAAGCGAGTTGGAGAAACACCATGGGGTTTAGCCGGTGAGAGTCCGGCATAACCATTCCCTGCCCCCGCAGGGAGTGTGTATCCGAAATGGATTCCCCATGTAAAAAAAAAAAAAAAAAAAAAAAAGGACTGCGTACTGCACTGCGCGAGGACAACAACCTCAGTCCCGCACTACTTACCTACGGTACACCTCTACGCATTCCATCAGATTTCTTCGTGCCGTCAAAGCCGAAAATCGACGATGCAGAATTTGTACGGCGTCTCAGCGAAACAATGACGTCACTGTCTCCAGTACCAAGCAATTCACGAACTTCGAGTCGTCCATTTGTACATAAGGACCTTGCCACGTGTACACATGTGTTTGTACGCAACGACACCGTACGGGCACCTCTCACTCCGCCCTACGACGGACCCTACCCAGTTCTACAGCGGCATGCCAAGTTTTTCAGGATACAGTTGCCTACTAGAGTCACAGTTGTATCGTTAGACCGACTGAAGCCTGCATACATCTATCAGGAGGTAGATACAGAAGAAGTTCCGAGTCAGCCAGTCTCCTCTACGCGCCAGTCAGCCAGCCCTGCGGAACCACCATGCAACAGGCCACCCTCTTATACCACGAGATCCGGCCGTGTCATTAAACCAAGAGTACGGTTTACTTGAAGGGGGGTACTATGGGTGTTCCACATTTTGTGTATTATTTATCTATGAAGTATTTTGTAAATAGTTTACATTCTTACTTTTCTCTTTGAGCATCTATCTGGTCGGTTGCTAGGTGACGTGTTATTAACATATGAATATGAAGTAAAAGATTTCTCTGTAAAATATATATAATTTTATTACCTATTCGCTGCTACAATCGGAATCTCGGAAACGGCTCCAACGATTTTCATGAAATTTTGCATGTAGGGGGTTTCAGGGGCACAAAATACATCTAGCTAGGTTTCATTTATGGAAAACATCGTTTTGACCATGTTTTCAGGCACCGAAAAACTCGTAAAATATCATTATACGACAGCAAATTTCGCCGACATCTGTCAAGTTATGGTAGCTCAAAGGTGAGGCTTCCAGCTTACGGGGCGATAACGAAACTAGAGTATCCCGGTTCGAGACTGACGTTCACCGGTTTTTTTTTTCTTTTTCTGTGTGGAGAAGAAACCGAGCACTTATAGACTATTTCCTTATAGATAATAATGACTTTTTAGACGACGTGGTGGCCTTGGGGTTTGAGCAGGCGCCTGCTACACAAGCGACGCAAGTTCGAATCCCAGCGGGGCCTGATGAGTTTTCCTAAAAACGTATGTGCAGTGATTACACACCATGTGCTTTACGGTAAAGAAGAACATCGTGAGGTAACCTGCATATATCTGAGAAGTGATTCAAAGACGTATGTATAGTGCCTGAGACGGCGATAGACTCATCATCTGGCAATTAACACTTAATGATCTGCGGTCAAAAGTGGGTGTTGTTATTACAACACCTCTGCCTGTCCCGTCGCGGAATACATAGGTGTGAGCGTATGTATGTAATTTATTTTTAAATACAATCACAATAAGCACTTTTCAAATTGAATCGAGAGAAATCTCTATTGTGCATTGTTCCGCCGCGACGTCAGTTTTGACGAGGAATGGGAACTTCTATCCATCATAAGGTAATATAGAAAAGCAGATAGGTAGTTCAATTTCAATATAAACATATGGTAGCCATGAATAGTTTATGTAAATACAGGGAGTATAGAATATCATAAACGTGAAATTTTGTGAGTATGTATGTATGTTTGTTACTCTTTCACGCAAAAACTATTGGATGGATTTTAATGAAACTTTACAATAATATAGCTTATACATTAGAATAACACATTGACTATAATTCATATAAATGTATTGTGTAAATTGTCCAAAATATAAAGATAAGTCAAATCCTGCGCAGACGGAGTGGCGGGTCCCGCTATTACTTTGCATAAAGCAATATGATTTTTCGGGAATAGGCAATCAAATAGTCACTCCGTTGTTGCGTGATAAAAGAACACTATTTATACATATAGGTTAAAAGCAAAATTGCTTCGCGATGATGTCGCATGTCAAGTTATTCAGATTGTAATCAAGTGTAACATTGAAAGTTAATTAAATTCCATAATCAATTAAACGGAAGACCAGATGAGCAGTGTTATATGCAGCCTTTTTTTTATATTATGCTTTAAATGCAGCACAGATAATGAATAGCGTGGGTGGACAAAAGTGAAAATTTATAGCCGTCGACGTACGGCGAATTTTCCAATTATCCAGTCTCCGCCGGCCGCCGACATTATTGATTTTAATTTTTTAACCGCGTGTACCCAGACAGACTGCGTAGGTCCACAGTACGATATATAAACTTCCTAGAGGTAAAAATATCTCCCCTTATAACAAAACAAAGACTGAGGTAGTCCTTGGTCTAAAAGTAGCTCTATTTCTTTCCGTGATACCGATTTAGAAAGAGATGGCAGTAATAGTCCGAGATTAGTCTAGGCTTCGTTAAAGCCGTGTTTTGTAAAATAGTGTCTTTACCCGTCGCTTCGATATTATTGGCACCTATTTTATTTCAAACCTATGTTACGTCACATTGACAACGTGTTCATCTTGAAGAGTAAATAACTGGCTTCCGCATTTTATGAACGAAACTCCTTATTATAAATGTATAATAAATGTGTGTCTAAGTAATAAAATTCGAATGAATATTTAATCCGTCACAAAAACTTCTACCGTCGATAAATTTACCATCAATTACATCTAAAAAGCCGCGGTGGCCGTGGGGTTTGTGCGCTCGCCTGCTACGCAACCGACACTAGTTGGAACCCCAGCGGCCCGCACCAATGAGTTATTCTAGAAACTTATCTGCTTGCAGCACACCACGAGCTTGACGGTGAAGGAAAACATCTTGAGGAAACTTGCATATGTCTGACAAGTAATTCAACACGTGAGACGGCGATGGACTCACCATCTGTCACGTCAATCATCTTCGGTGAAAATAAAGTTGTTATTACAACACTTCAGCTTACGCTTTTTGGGATAGCGTGAGTTATTTTATTTTACTTTTTCATTTAGTAAAAAAAATTAATAAATATGCTCACGCCATCCCAGAGACCCCTCTGGGATGGCGTGAGCATATTTATTAATTTTTCCCCAAAGGGGTAAGCAGAGGTGTTGTAACAACAACAACCATATTTCACCGAACACAATTAAGTGCCATCGTGACAGAGGGGAGTCCATCGCCGTCTCTAGCACTATACATACGTCTTTGAATTACTTCTCGGACATGCAGATTTCCTCACGATGTTTTCCATCACCGTAAAGCACGTGGTGTGAAATTACTCCACATTTTTAGAAAAACTCATTGGTAATTTAGGTTCATATAGTAGACATATAAGTTTTTCACTATGGAACTAGCGAGCCGGGCGTAGCGTCCGTCCACGTGTTTTTATTTACAACACTATCAAACATTGACCGGCATAACGCACTCGATCGGTCGAGTGGTTCAGCTTTCAATGAATCGAGGTCAATAGAGAGTGACCTAAATTTTTATTCGATTCGCATATAACGTGGCAACATTGGTTAACCAACGGGGCCATTAACTGGGCAAGATATCCCACGCGCGGCGACTAATTGTTTAAATTTAGAACGTTATCAGCAGCAGCAGACTTTTTTTGAACGAATTAAAAAAAAAGGTGGAAGAATACGAGTGTGTTTTTTTTTTATGTGACACAGATAAATATTCGATTACCTACTATGATTGACTTAGACATAAACTATGAGTAAGTCTTTTTTTGTGGTTTACGACATTGGTAAGTCAGAATGCAATTTAAATATTGTATAAACGAGAAATGTATAACCAGGTACAATTTCCGAGCCTTGTCCTCAACCCAAAACAATTTTTTTTTATTTTGACGTTTTTCAACTTCAAGATGGCGTCATGGCTGTCATCTTAAGATCATTGATCAATAAATAAATAAGTTTGAATTTAAGCGAATCAGAAACGAGGACAAGCGATAGATAACAGTTTTATCTTTGAACGCACAATCTAAATTTACTATGTTGTGTAAAGTTTACATCACGATAATACAGATAAGCTTGGGTTTGAATCGAGTTTGAGGTTTGACGTGTTATTGCTAGATTGACTGACAAAATAGAAAAGTCTTGGAGTTTTTTTAAATGCAACTGGCAACTCTAGAAATCTTTTTTTTTATACTATGTGGCAAAGAAGCATGATGTACGTCTTATGATAAGCGTCTGCGGACTATGAACGGGAGTGACATCAGAGTGTCACTTTTTGTGAATAAAATATATGTATGGCATGGCATGGTCTACAGATTATCTAAAGGAGGTAGGGCGTTAGGAGAAGATTTCCATAAAATGACTTTAATCGTTCAACGATATGTCGTTCGTTTCACGTGAATTGGCCCAAACTAGCACTAAGCTCTCTGAGGGCTTAGTGTGAGTTTTTCACTGCCGCCGTTATAAGTCACCGCGAGTTTTCTTAAAACCGCCGTCACATGTCATCGCGTCGTCGTAAACGCAGATTTGAATAGGATCGAAACAGCGTCATCATTCGACTTAAAGACATTATTGGGAGGCCTACAAATCTGCGTTTACGATGACTTGTGACGGCGATTTTAAGAAAATACACGCTAGGCATTCTGAATGCAGAGTGTCGGTCACGGATTGCCTACCTTACGTAAATATTGGAATAGACAAAAATAGAGTACTGAGGGCCTAGTGCGAGTTATTCACTGCCGCCGTCACAAGTCACCGCGTCGATGTAAACGCATATTTGTATAGGATCGCAACAGCGCCGTCTGTCGACCTAAAGCTGACACTATTGTTAACCCATACAAATCTGCGTTTACGACGACGCGATGACATGTGACGGCGATTATAAGAAAACTCGCACTAAGCACTCTGGTGACCTTACTCACCGCAGGAACACGGTACTAGAGAAAGCATTATTTGCTACGCGGCATCAGTGCCCCTACTCACGTGAAGCGATCGGTATATTGTTGAATAATTAAAGCAATTCAATGGAAATCCTCTCCCAACGCCCTACTTCTCTTAAATAATCTGTAGACCATACATATATTTTATTCTACGCGAAAATCTCCAAGGATGGTGAAAAAAAACAATTGACCACATGCCTTAAAATAACTTCATCTTGCTGCCCTTGTCCTATTCATGGTCGGTGCAATGTATTTCCTCTTCCATCTCTATATCAGCCGTCTAACAATATCATCTTTCACACAATACACCCATCGTTTCTTATTCTTAAAAATACTCCCTTACTAAAGTAAAAAAATAAATATGTAGCGACATTAGACCTGGAAATTCAAGGACTTGATTTTTTCAAGACATCAACATTTCAAGTCTTAGACATACGATTTGGACATAGGTAACTCGACTACAGAACTTATACCTTCTTATTACTAAACATCGCCTAACACAATCCTTGGTTTAATAGTAGTTCCATCTCTTTCCGTGGTACGGATTTAAAAAGGGATGGACATAGTTTTAGTCCGAGTTTGGTCTAGTCTTGATACGTACCTACATACCTCAGCAATATCTGTACAGCGGTTAAGCCGAGACAATAAAAAAAAGGTAGAAGCTAAAAATACCTAATACAATACTATATAATACACGTATAGCTTACTTAAATTGTTAGTGATTGAGTCATATCTAGAGCATAAACCTATTTATTTATTTTGTTGAGAAGAGATTAAAAAAATATCTAGTAACTGCAAATGAAATCGCTATCATGCAGAGCGCGGTCCAAGTTGATTGTCGCCGAGCCATCGCGATTAGGCTAATAATTATGTTCATCAATCCGTTAATAAACTTTGTTTATGTATAGTAAAAATAATTGTAGTCAATAATCTACTCAAGATAGGAACCCAGAGCAAAACCAGAGACAAAAAGATTTTATTAAAAAAATATTGAAAAAAATCTTGATTTAAGTCTTTTCGAAGGCGTGTGAGGTGGGTAAGGAAAATGATTTAAAAATGTGTAGATTTAAAAAAAAATTGAATTTTTTAAAGACTAGTGATGTCTATTGCAGCACACGTCCGTCATCGTATGATGGACTCCAGCAGAGATCGCTCCACATTCGTCTTGCTCGCGTGCCGCACGGAGTATTGACCTTTACAAAGCCATTTAGCGCAATCGAACCGGTTACTTTTTCCCATCATAGAATATTTCATAAGTATACAAATACATGTTAACAAGTTACAAGTTCACCAATTCTCAATAAACTTACCAAAATATCTCAAAGTAGGAAGTCGTACGGAAAAAAATCCAGTCAATGTCACAAAAAGAAAATAAAAAAAAAATTAAAACACAACACACGCGGCGCGTTCGAAAGTTTCGAATTTAAATTCGCGCGGGAAATAGTTTTATAGTGATGTGCATCGGCAGATCGATAGTTGCAGCGGGAATCGATATGTTACGTAAGGCGCGTAGTAAGCCAGCGTCGTCGCACGTGACTGCGGCCCGTGTGACGGAACGAGCGGTGCCGGCCCCCGCCCGCGCCTCGCCCCGCCCCCCACACCTACATACGTATACGTGAAGCAGATGTTTGATAAACAAATTACAAATTTTAAGTTACGCGAAGAAAAGAGCTTGTGTTTTAATGGCTTGTTTTACAACTATATTATAGAAAGCAGTGCATAATATGAGCTTCTTTTGAAACTTTTTACGCCTCGTGCTGAATGAATTAAATACATAATGAGTTTTGCCTTTTTTAATTCTACGGTACTTTACTGAAAAGATGATTACTTAAAATATCTTCGTAATGCTATTTAAACGTGGGTACTTACTAGCGGTGCCCTGCGGTTTCACTCGCGTAAATTTAATTTAATTCCTGCGAAACCCTTAATGTTTTTAAATAAAAGTAGCCTAAGTTACTTCCTGCAACATCACCTATCTGTTACACTTGTTAAAATCGGTCCAGCCGTTTCAGAGATTATCCGGAACAAACAGACAGAGAAATAATAATATATTTTTTTTAAGCTGTTATTTTGGAATTACAATCAGACACTTAAATTGTATTTATCTGTATAGATGTATAGATAAATAATCCAAAGACTAACAACAATTGTCATAAAGTACGAATCATATTTCATCGTACAGTTACTCTACTTATCTATTGCTTGAAAAAAGCATAAATTTTGTCTACATACATACATATGCTCACGCCTGTATTCCCCGAAGGGGTAGGCAGAGATGTTGTAATAACAACACCCACTTTTCACCGAATTTGATTAAGTGCTAACGTGACGGATTGTGAGTCTATCGCCGTCTCAGGCACTATACATACGTCTCTTTGAATTACTTCTCAGACATATGCAGGTTTCCTCACGATGTTTTCCTTCACCGTAAAGCACGTGGTGTGAAATCACTGTACGTAAGTTTTTTAGAAAATCTCATTGGTACAGGCCCCGCTGGGATTTTGTCTCTCCTCTCTATAATTCGTTGCAATCACTCTGACACAAATTTTGGCATGTAAGATGTAGATAGGTTATTATTTCCTATATTATTATACTACCTACTTTATCTGTGTCTCTTTCCAGCCTGAGAAGTTTCATTATTTTGCTTGTATTGTCCTTGTCTCACACCCGAAGCACAACTCCTTATAAGATTTCATCGCGCGTATCATATCGGTTAAAAAGTTTCCAAATCAAATTAATTTAATGGTATTGAACTTGCTATTATTATCTATGGATGGGCCCTTAAATTTATAGTCTGTGGTAGACATACGTTATCTGTACTGAGTTCTCACTTAATGCAAATAAAGTAACTCATTCCAACATTTAATTAGGCCAATGTTGTTCGTAAAATCCTTAGTAATAAATTCAACACAGAGCTGTTTTCGCAGATTCAAAAGAAAATATAAATAACTAGCGGATGTCACGCGGTTTCATCCGCGTAGTTCTCGTTCCCGTGGGAGTACGGGGATAAAATATAGTCTATGTTAATAGTCTCGTTGATAATAGAGCTGTTAAATGCTGAATGATTTTTTAAAATCGTTTTTTGAGCCAATTCCTTACAAACATACATACAAATCTTTCCTTATTATAATATTAGTATAGATAATATTATAATATGTATAACATTTAATAGTAATGGTATATATAGAGCATGAATTTAATTTTGATAGTTTTCGAATGCGCTTTGTGTGTTTTGTGTTTATACTTTTTAAAACGCACTTTTTGTTGTTTTGTGGATATTTTAACCGACTTCCAAAAAGGAAGATTTCACAATGCTACCGTATACATATTTTTTTAACGTTTGTTATTTTCAAAATATAAGCAAAGGTCTTGTACTAATTCTTAGTTCTTATTTTATTAAGTGATGAAAATGACAAGGTGAAAACTGAAAAATATATGTATCATTACATATATATGTCCTCTCATTTATGAAATTAAATACATTTAATTATATAACCTACATTGTATTCAATATTACCTCTGTATTTTAATGAGAAAATCTAGTAAACGTTGTTCCGGTGTAGAGCTCAAAGAAATATGATGGCCATGCATTTTCCTTAGATGTAACGCGATAAATTAATTCTCATTAGCGTTTCAGTTAATGAGCAATTAGCCTGCTACGAGTTCCGGCGTAGCATCCCCGTAGCACGGCGTAGCACGTCGTAGAGGCGTTCCGCTACGGTAACATCACGGTACTTATGTAAAACAGGCCAATATTTCACCGTGCCTCCGTCTATTGCAGCCTGAATTATCATAACAATCGCTTCATACTATCTGGTAATAGATGCATATAACGGAATCTTTAGAAAAAATGCCTTTTTATTCTGACGCTATCCATCCATCGTTTCTTACACATTTCAGTCTCTTTGTAATCCTCAATAATTATAACGACTTTACTTCCTATAGGTCTAGACAAAGTAACAAACGCGCTTGCGCTAGTAGAAGCGATACAAAATGTATGAGAATGACATAAATCAGGCACGTGACGTATGCCTATAAGCGAAGCGTGAGGATTATTGTACTATATCATAACGTTCGAGATAGAGAAGTATTGGAAGCTTTTGAGATGTGGTGCTGGAGGAAGATGGAAAGGATAAGTTGGACAGTAAAAGTATCAAATGAGGAGGTGCTAAGAAGAGTAAACGAAAAGAGAACGAAGAAAGAAGTACCAAATATAGAAGAGGAAAAATGATTGGTCACCTTATACGGCATGAAGCTTTTATAAAAACCATTTTGGAAGGTGAAATAGAAGGAAGGTGTGGCAGGGGCCGACCAAGGATAAGCTACACCGAACAAGTAAAGGATAAAATAACCGTGACGTCGTATAAGGAGGTCAGAGAAGCAGCACTGGATAGGAAAAAGTGGAGGGAGCTTGATCAGCTGCACCGACAAGAGTCTAACTCTTAAATTAAAGATTGATTTGGAACTAAGGATATGGAATTATGGATTGCATCGGCAAAATAAGGAAATGAAACCATCAAAACGGTTTGTTAATAAAATAACGATAAGCATATCGATGGAACGTCAACCACGATCGGTATCGAAGCAGCGGTGAACTATCCCGCAAGTGCTGTCACGAAAGCGCGATAAGTTCACTCCGCAATGTTGGCAGCACTGAAAACATTACTTTTTAAATGATTTTTTTAGGTAAACTTTATAATGCGCCAGTAACCGACCTTTTTGCATTAATTACTAGTTGTGCGCCGTGGTTTCACCCGCTTAGACTTAATTTTACGGGTGACAAGCAGAACCCAAATTTTTCTAAATTAAAATACCCTAAGTTACTCCTTGAATTAGCTATATAAAAGTACCTCTTAAAGTATAGCTACTGTTTTATATTCTACCGAATCACATATAATTTTTTTTGTCTGTATCATGTATACTTTCATATAGTGAAAAGCTGTTCTTTTGGAATTAAAAACAGACACTTCAATTTAATATATCTGTATAGACTGTATAGATCAAACTTGTGTAATTTCAATTTACCGAACGTTAATAAACATTAATAAATCATGATTGTGCAGACGCCTTTAACATAAATAGCATATATTAGAATCTGAAGTTTGGCCAGAGTGGAGCTATAGACACGGTATGTGGTTGTAGGGAACATAATTCAGCTGAATATGCAATTAAATGAGGGCAGTTTCAGAAGAGGGGGTGGGTGGGAGCGAGACGCAAGATTCGCCACTCGATATTATATTGAACAAGTTTATAACTACGTGTATTAGATGAACGAGTTCGTACAACGTTTTCTCATTTCCCGGGACGAAACTTTTCTAATATTATAGTTTCATTCATATTGTCGGTAGTTCCTCGGAGTTTTCTTTGGTGGAAAATGAAAGACTATTTCCATAACTATTATTTCGCTTTTATAGCTTTGTTAGTTTCTTCCTTCAAATAGATTTGTTAAAGTTACAAGTTTCCTACTTTATCGTTCGGAAATAATGTTTGTTCTTGGGCACAAGTGGGGCTACGATTTCTTAGAAGGCACTGCTATCGCCTACGATATTACCAAGGGTTATTTGTTCTCGATAAAAAGGTGACAAACAGACAGAGTTTAATGGTAAGTATTTAAATACAACATTACTCTTAAAGCAGAAATATTTGGTTGCGATCTTATGTAATTTGACGTCACACCCTTGTCGGGCAGCTCCGGATATCAGTTATTGTAAATCCTTTCTTAAAACCAAATGTGTACCAAGACACTTCAATGTTTATAGTTAGCGACCCGTCTTCGCTTTCATTGTATATCTATATCTATATACACATATACACATACACAGATTTTCTTTGTTTGGCTGTTTGTTCCAAAACGGCTGAAGCGATTTAAACAGGAATTTCACTAGCAGATAGCTAATGTTACAAGGAGTAACTTAGGCTACTTTTATTTATAAATCCATTAGGGTTGAAATGAAAACACCCTTGAAAATAAGTCGACGCGATAATAGAGATTTTTTAGCAGAGTTTATACCTATCAGAGTTCAACTCTTACAGGTTAGTATAAAACGTATTGATACGATTGAATTTTTTTTAAACATTATTTCACTCAGTTTTAGACTTACTTCCAATTTTTTTTTATTATATATATATATTATTTTATTATATATTTTTTAAAAAGAACTTAGTTTATTGTTTTGTTTACAATACTTATGTACTCAATCTAACAAATCCTTGATCGCGAATTTTTATATCTATAAACATGCCAAAAGATGCTAATTTCAGATGAAATCTATTTATTACATACTTCATATGTGTCTTGCTTAAAATGAGCTCGATTGCTTTTCCCTTATTTATTTGGCAAACATAATAAATGTGTATGATTACAAAATTCAATAACATCGAAGAGTATTATGGTAAGACATAAATTTCGGGTCTCTAAAATATTCACCCATCAAGATTCTGAATGAAGTTTAAAAGAACGCTGTGTCGATCGAGAGATATTTTTCTTTGAACTTGGCGGCCTTCAATGATATTTAAATATAGTTGTATCAGGTTGTATGACCTGCAACCTTGACCGTGAGCAAAAAAAAACATAAAGGCGTACTCCATCTTGATCGCGTGTACTTGGACAACCGAACTGCGTTCAACCCATTATTATAACGATTACAGTCTATTACAAAAATTGCAGTTATAAACATTGCCTAGTATGTAATAACCATTTAAGTGAATTATGCTCGAGTTAAACTGATTATACGTTATGTATTTTTCTTATTTAAAAGTTCAATATATTCTTGAAAGTTTTAATTTTTTGAGTATGATTTATATTGACTAAATTTACACCTTGAAAACATCGTGAGGAAACCTGCATATTTCTGAGAAGTAATTCAATGACGTATGTAAAGTGTCTGAAACGGCGATGGACTCACCATCAGTCACGTTGGCACTAAATTATCTTCGGTGAAAAGTGGGTGTTGTGATTACAACACCTCTGCCTACCCCTTCGGGGAATACAGGCATATGCATGTATTTTTCTATCCGTCCGCCGCAATCAAAAGCAAAAATGTTGGCTTGAGTAATTCATAAACCAAAATATGAGTTCGCTAAACAGCATCTCAGACGACGTAACGTAAACATGAACGTTAACAATTTACGTTATTTCAGCGTAAAATCAACACTCCTAGGTATTTGTGAGACATGCTTTGGACTATATTAACGAAAACAGTATGAAGAAAATACATAGATAATTGGAGAGACGGCGGGAATTGAATGTAAATGTTGATTTTTAATTATGTAGAGCTCTGCAATTTATGCAGGGCCGTGTCTCAGTTTTCTGTGTAAACATAAGGAACAAGCTCAATTTGCGTTCGGAAATGTGCAGTTAACGATGGATATTTGCGAACTGAGTAATTCTAACCATTTCCTGGCGAGACGCGAGAGAGCGAGCGCTTGAAAAATTCAATCTGGAATTTCCACTGTGCAAAAATTAAGATGATTGAAGTAAACTCATATCTTAACTCAAGATACAAAATATTACATCCTAAGAAAAAATTAAGACAAGAACTTTAGAAATAACGACGCGACACCGCTGTCGGGAGCCCAAGTTTCATTAGAAAAAGTTCTTTTGTCGTGAAGTTCAACTTTGCTCACAATGGTCGTAATTAAAAGTTGGCGGCATTGCTCCGGTGACAGCAGCAATCCGCCTTAATCCGACAGAGGGCGCTGCAAAAAGGGCGCCAAACACGCAGCTCTATATTGTCTTTGGGCACCAAACTCTCTGATAAACAACTTCCACCTTTTTGTTGAATTCACTTTGAAGCGAGCTAATGCAGCGCTTAGTTTTAATGGAGTTTTCCTAGCTTGCTGCCTTGCGCTGCACCAGATTCCAATCGCTTCTTGATTGTTATAAAGAGCAATGACTTGTGCATTATCGACATTAACCGGTCAAATTGGGTCAAACACCAAATTACAAAAGTTCTGGTACTCTCAACTTATTTTGACGCAAACTTGGAAAGTTATAAATTTCATGAATCATCCAACGGCCAATAAAATTAATAATTAACGAAGACGCACATCTGATAGCTGACAAAATTTAAACTCAATTATAAATTGATACTTGAATAAACATTTCGGCATTTCCTACGGAATACCTATCAGTTTACAAATTAATGACCATACGATACGGAAATTAAGCGCTGTGCCGTAGGGGGGTAGACTGCCCCCTTTAGCCCCCTTCGTAGCGAGGAAGGGGTCAGAATAGCAATCTAGGGAGCTGAATAGTCTGGGCGGTTGAATGAAATATCAAGCGTTAGAGCCTACGAAAACGCATTAGGCTCGGAGATGAGGGCTGGCCCGGCTTTGCATGTGTTATATGCATGTTGTAGGAATGCGTAAACCCCTCTTGTACATTAAACATATTTTATATAGAATTTTGGAATCTACATTGAATTGAGAAGTTCAAAGTACATAGGCAGTTAGGTTTGCATACACTGGGACTTGGGGAATAAATTACAGAAACACAATGTTTTTGTTTTTTAATAAATAATTCAGTTAAGTTTTCAGGTTTCATCACGATGTTTTCCTTCACCGTAAAGCACGTGGTGTGAAATCACGGCTCATAAGTTTGTAAAAAACTTATTTGAACTGGCCCCGCTGGATTTCGAACTTGCATCGATTGCATTGCAGGCGACTGCTCAAATATGAAGCTGATATTCAATACTAGCTTCGCCCCGAGGCTTGACCTGCGTAGCAATCTATTTTACATATAAAATTCAAAGCCTTGCAGACTGAAATAATGCATAGCCTTAACCGCTCCTGAAAATATGCAATTTCAAAAATGTATTCATCTCACGTAGAATACACTCTGTGTTCTGGGAGTATAAACTAAGAAAGGGTTGTTGAGAACTAAATCCCTAAAAGTGAAAACTATTTTCATTTAAAAAAAAATATGTCCAAAATATACATAAGTTTGAAATTAAGTCTAAGCGAGAGAAACCGCGGGGCACAGCTAGAATAATTAAAATAGCATAAAAAAGTAATAATTGTTTGAAAACAAAATTTCCACATTCGACACGAAACTGAAACCTCCAAAGTTTTAAGAAGTCACCTTGAATATACTTCTCTATTTAATTCCGTCTTCGCAATCTAATAAGAATGCAAATGGATTTGGGAAGTACAAACATAATTCCATTATTAGCTGGGACGGCTACGTGATATATTATCAAGTTAAAATTAAATTAATTTCTCCTCCGAACTCGCTGCGCTATCTATTCCGTGATATATGTATAGAGGATGTTTAATTAAAATATCGTTAAGTGATTTATGAGTTCGTCGATAATGACTCAAGTTACTTATATGTACTGGAGATAGTAATTATGATTCATGAACGATTATTTGTTTATGAGCCGTAGTGGCTGTGGGGTTTGAGCAGTCGTCTGCTACGCAAGCGAGCCAGTTCAATTACCAGAGTAGGCTTGGTTCGTTGTTTCATCTACTTATAGGTAAAACTGTTGAAATAATGCCTTTCAAAATGTGGTCAGCCTCTGTGTTACATTTCAAATTATGATTCAACTTTAAAATATCTTTATTTGATTAGACTTTTGACAAAGTACTTTCAAATCGTTAGAACGACACAATTACAAGATTATACATGCTACCGCCAAGTTCAGAAGGTTGCTTTTACTGAGAAGAACCTGGCAAGAAACTCAGTAATAACTCTTCTCAAAAAATTTTTTTTACAATTTTGTGTTAAAAAAAAATCAGCCCATGGACACAGTTCCAGTGCACAGTCGATAAAAATATAAAAACTAAAAGTAGGTACTACGTGTAATTGTGTAGCTTGAGATGACCTACAAGCAGCACCTGCTCACAAGTATTACAATTTGATTACAATCAAAATAAGCTTTAATTAATCAAAATGTATCCAACCCCCAACTTTACCTTAATCAGCTAATACAATCAATTCAATTAAGTTAGATTTAAGTACGTTAAAAAGTTAAGAAGTTAATAAGTTTAATTAAAACCTACAAAAACTCCCGCCCTATCCTCTGATTACATTCATAACTTCAAATAGAGAATACATAAATCTCAATAAACAATAAATACAAAAAAGCAATTTTTTGTTGAAAAGAATCTTCGTACTAGGAAATATCGGTTATTGCAGTGTTTTTCAAACTTTGAATCCTCACCCCTTCATCCTTCTGCCCTTATCCCATGTTATTTGTGGTCGGCGCAATATGTTCTTCTCTTTCATTTCTCTCTATCAGCCTTCATTTCTGTATTCACTCCTCTAGCCATATCTTAGGTCTTCCTTTCGCCTTGTAACCATCCACATTCATAAATAAAACTTTTTTGGCAACATTATCCTCATCCATCCGCCCACCCATTGGCATATCCACAGATAAACATTAACACGATTATTCGTTCATTATTATATACTCTATGTAACGATTACTTTAAAACTTTTGACATGTTTCAAAGTCCATGTATTTCGCATGTCAAAAATAGATTAATTTATGACGTATCCTTTAATTTATACGACCATAATAATCGTATGGTGGTAGATAACATCGGTTTTCTAGGGGGGTGGTGAGCAGCATGTTAAATTTATGCGAAATCGATTTACTTGCTCCACGAAGTGTTAACGAACATACAGATAGACAGCTTTTATACTGCATTAGACATATTTGAACTGACAACATCTTTGTAAACCACACATTTATTGATTGCAAGCAAACACTTCCCCCTTTATGACATAATATGGACTAAAATAATCCTTGGTTAAAAGTAGTTCCATCTCTTTCTGTGTTACGGATTTCGAAAGGGATGGACATAGTTTTAGTCTGAGTTTGGTCTAGTCTTGGCTTAAACAATGTTTAGTAATAAGGGTTTTAGACTTTATTTATATACACCCCACAGTACCAACAATATTTATAACTAGCTGTGCCCTGCGGTTTCATCCGCGTAGACTTAATTTTATGGGAAACCCGCAAATTTTTTTAGCCTAAGTTACTCCTTGTTATATTAGCTATCAGCCAGTGAAAGTCTCGTTGAAATTGATCCAGCCGTTTCGGAAATTAATCGGAACAAACAGACAGACAGACAGCGACGGAATCTTTGATAATCTTCAATGATGTAAAGACACTTTATTTCAAGTTTTTAGCTTACAGTAAGGTAAAAAGGTAAACCTTACTTTAAGTTCCCGTTCCTCAGGAGTACAGGGATAAATATAGACCATATTAATCAGAGATAATGAATCATTAAAATAATGAAATTTTTTAAAATCGGTCCAGTACTTTTTGAGCTAATTCGATACAAATATACTTATATAAAAAACTATCCTCTTTAAAATATTAGTATAGATTATATTTACCACCTGAGTGGTATAAAATAAATGATCGTTTTTTTTCGCCACTAGCAACAACGGGTATTTAAAGGAGTTTTATCGAGCAAATTCGATTCATTGCAGCATCGGCGTGCCCCGGGATACCAATTTCCAGGCGAAATTAAATTTGCCTTCACCAGGAAAAAGTTAAGGCTTTCTGAACGAAGACATTTTATATTTTAAGCCCAAGCTCTCGAGTTAATGTTTAGTATATACATTAATGGTTAAATTATGGTTATGACATCTGGCGAGTGTAAACTTGGAGACATCATTCAAATATTAGCGTAAAACATACCTCGAATTTACATAAGTGATATAAAATTTGAGCTTTGAAGATAAAACGCATTTATTCACTGACCATTTTTGTTCTGCACAAACTTTATCTATATCTATACAGATAAATAAAATTTATGTGTCTGTTTGTGATTCCAAAATAACAACTTTCCACCAAATGCAAATGAAAGTTTATACGGTACCGACACAGAAAAAAGTATTTTGAACATTTTTCTCTGTCTGTCTGTACCGATTAATTTCAGAAACGGCTGGACCTATTTTAACGGAACTTCCACTGGCAGATAGCAATTTTTACGAGGAGTATCGTCGTATTTTTTTTTATTTAAAAAAACATTAGGTGTTACCTGCGGGTCACCCATGAAATTTACTTACTAAGTATAAATATGTACATGAATTTCCAGACAAGAGTTACAACACCTAAATTTCTCCTACGATTCACACGGCGGTTTCTATGTCATTGTGAATGCATTTAAGTATATAGTAATGAAAGAGTATTACGTCCAATGATATAAATATATATAACTCAAAGGTGACTGACTAACTGACATAGTGATCTATCAACGCACAGCCCAAACCACTGGACGGATCGGGCTGAAATTTGGCATGCAGGTAGATGTTATGACGTAGGCATCCTAGGGGATGAAAGTTTAGGCTACTTTTAATAAAAAACTTAGGGTATGCTAACGCGGTTGAAACCGCGGGACACAGCTAGTATCAGGATAAAATAACGAAATACAAATTTTGCAAACATAAATATTGAGAACGACGAAAAACGGACGCATTTGTTGCACGGAAGTTAAATCCGGCAATAAAACAGATTTGGGAACGTTCGCGAGTAATCCGTGATATATTAAAAGTCGCTCGTTAAGCCTCTTACAACACATACCAACGTTAATACAGCCTGTGTAATCTGTGGAATAAATTATATTGAATTTTATACGATGTTTTTGATTTGCCTACTAAATTATACGGCATTTTTAATAAAGTAAATGCTCACGCCATTCCAGAAGGGGTAAGCAGAGGTGTTGTAAGAACACCCACATTTCACCGAATATGATTTAGTGTCGTGACAGAGGGTGAGTCTATCGCCGTCTCAGGCACTATACATACGTCTTTGAATTGCTTCTCAGACATATGCAGGTTTCCTCATGATGTTCTCCTTCACCGTAAAGCACGTGATGTGAAATCTGCACATAAGTTTTTAGAAAAACTCATTGGTACAGATCCCGCTGGGATCCCGCTGGGATCTGTACCGCTTGTGTAGCAGGCGACTGCAGTAAGTAGTCATTTATTAATCTTTCTTTGCTGTTCGTTTGTCTCGCTAAAACTTGAGAATTACTGGACTGATTTGCGTAATTTTGATCTTGCTATATTTTTGAAAGTTCAAGGAAGGTTTAAACGGTGAAAACATCAATTATAAGTATAGGAAAGGGGACACAAAGTTTACCGCGTCGACTAGTCGTGAATATAATTGAGTTGAACTCTCCACTTTTCATCGCTGGTTTTGTTTTTTGAGAAACAAATATGAATAAGTAATAATTCGATATTAACTTAATAAATATTAACAGAATTTTGACATTCTGATTTTTTTTTTGTAAAATCAAAATGTCAAAAAAAGCAGGCAATAAATGAGTTATAATTTTTTTTTCTCTACATTTAAGTATACCAAAATGATGTTTCGTTTTATGTTGAGAGTAGAACCCGCGCTGAGGACCTTAAAACTTTGTGGAAATTGACATTTGTGATGAATAATTCACGATTCACATACATTATGGATCAGAATTTTATGTGGAGCAACGAGCCCGCTAAAATATGCTGGTTTAGTTTGTTCGCTCTTGAATGTCATTGTTCCCTTCTCATTATGCCTGGGAAATATTATATATACACTCGTTCAGAATTATCATCCCAATTTGTATATGTAGTATGTTTATTATGTTCTTTTTAGTAAAAGCAACCATCCGAACCTGGCGAATAAAGATATTTTTGAGTTTGTACTATATCATTATACAATGTATTATATTATTTATTTTGAACAAATAATAAATAAGTAACTAAAAACTAATTACAAGTAGAAAACTTGGCCCAAATCGGTGTCTCTCGGGATCGTGCCAAGAAGGCTGGCAGCATTGCCACGTTGAATAGCAATTCTGATTCTCTGAGCGAGAAAAGCCCCAGCCCTTATACAATATATGTAACTTTTTTTGAACGTGAATACGGATTTTTTTAAACAGTGCAAAATGTAATTTTCTTGCGATCTTTATTTTGATTTACGATGAATGTTTATAATAATAATAATAGTACAATTGGCGATCTTATCGCTCAAGGCAATATTTTTTTTTCATTTAGTCTGAACTATAATTATTATATTTGTAGCTAAGACGTCTAGTAATTGTGGGGAGAAAGAGTGATCATGCTCATCCCCAGGCGGGTGCCTGCGGAACCGCGGCTCCAACTCCTCCAGCTGGGAACTTGTATGTATATTGCAATGAAAACTCTTATTGCTTTAGTTTCTCGTGTATTTGTACTCAAACTTCGCATTTGTTAGCAACTAGCGCCATTTATGTAGCTATCGAGCGTAGCAATGGTGCCAACTGCCAGCCTTTTTGGCGCTCCAGACCAAAAAATACCTGCTATATTTATTGTGAGTAGATCGCAAATTAAGTTTTAATTAATTTTAACCAATAAAAGGTGTCGTTTTACCCCGAAATGAATAAGTGACAAGTCCATATCATCGAATGTGTCACCTGCTCACCAATTTATAGCCGACCAGGCCACTTGTTGCCCGGATTCTTTCACGACACAGATTCGCTCGTGCTGCGGGTGTCATACCCACCGGGGCGTGAAGGCATTCTATTTTTAAAACGGACATGTTTGGATTTTTATGTTCTATTTTCGAAAAATCGGGGTGAATCGGCGTAGAACAGAGGGTGGCTTTTATTGAAGTCAGAGGTCGACAAATGAAAAACTCTCAGATATATGTGTAGCGTACCTACATATAAGCAAGTATTTTATTGAATTTACAAATTTTCACAATAGCATTTTTTTTGATCAAAGAAATACGTATGATGAAATACTTCTTACCCCTGGGCCGTATCTAATTACCCCTGACGTCGATTCTTGCTATACGAAAAAAAGAAATTAATCAAAAGATTTCTTCATATTGCCTTTATTTTAAAGACTACCACTACATATATTGCTATGTATATGCTATTAGTAAGAATCGAAATGGGCTAAAGAAATATAAAGGAGTTTTATACGTAGCAACTTGTTCAACAGTAATTCACTTTTAAGTATCGCCAAACTCCAAGCAATTGTGTAAGGAGAGTTGATTTATCAAAGCGTACCGCCCCAGAGGATTGTCACCGTGTCTTAGGTTCAAAAGTCACTTGGATTCACTTGTTGCTCCACTAACCGCACTTCGGTTACAAACGGGATTACGGGATCTACATACAAATGTTACCACTTAGGTGCCAACATATTACTTTAGGCATATTTGATAACGATTGGCAGCACCATGAGCTTTATACATACTATTGACGAAGAAGAAGATGTCGTGTCTGATGCTTGGGAGGAGACTCACCATCACCATAATGTGGAAAAAAAATGGCAATACGACAAAATCAGAAATATGGAACCAATGAGCACTTCTCAAAACTAAGGGCAGTGATGTCACGTGTATAGGTCTGAGAATAAATTTGCACTTAATCACGTTAGCACTTAATCATCTTCGGTGAAAAGTGGGTGTTGTGATTACAACACCTCTGCCTACCCCTTCGAGGAATACAAGCGTGAGCATTTGTATGTGTTTTAGTGCCTGAGACGGCGACTTACCATAGTGAAAAACCTAAAAAAAATGTTGGGAGAAATAAAAAAAAATCTATATTTTAAATAGTATCTGAGGCGGTGACGGACTCACCATCTGTCACGTTGCATTCAATAATATATAGAGAAATGTGGGTATTGTGCCTACATCATAGAAGACATTTCTGAGAGGTGATTAGAATAAATTGGACTTCAACGTCACTGATTTTCAGACAGTACTATGCTTTTACATACATATGCTCACGCCTGTATTCCCCGAAGGGGTAGGCAGAGGTGTTGTTATCACAACACCCACTTTTCACCGAAGATGATTAAGTGCCAACGTGACAGATGGTGGGTCCATCGCCGTCTCAGACACTTTACATACGTCATTGAATTACTTCTCAGAAATATGCAGGTTTCCTCACGATGTTTTCCTTCACCGTAAAGCACGTGGTATGAAATCACTGTACATAAGTTTTTTAGAAAAACTCATTGGTATAGGCCCCGCTGGAATTCGAACTTGTGTCGCTTGCGTAGCAGGCGACTGCTCAAACCTCAAGGCGACCACGGCTCTTGGCAACCTTACTATTTCATAAAATTCGCTTTATAAACTATTTGTGCCCTCTAGGACCTTTGACGTCATAGTCTCTAGAAATAATGATGATGTTAAACAAATATGTTTTAACATATCAGTTAAAATAAATAGGGTTAAGAAACGAGCCAGCGGTGTGAATATCGGGGAGAAACAATTTACCAAATTTCCAAGTAATTTATGCTTACGTTCGCCTCCGAGATATAGAACGGCGCCATTATTGAATTAAATTTATGACGAACACATTTACATATTTCATTTTCACTGAAAACACTTAGGCAAGTATAATAAAATATTTTAGACACATATAACATTCAAAGTCAACGGGCAGCCTTAACATCAAGTCATGAAATTTAGAGTGTTGGTTGTATGTATACAATTAGAAAAGGTTTTATGAAATTGCACCCTTAAGGGGGATAAATGGGGGTCAAATTATTGTATGTGAAGGCACTGCCAAGCAGGCGAAGTTGCGGGTGCAAGATAGTAAGATTCATATCATCAATTATTTAATTGTGATTAATTATTTTAATATCTTTATTAGTACCATACTGGCTCCATGCATGTATAACGTATATACGTATATACAAATTGCCATATTTATCACCTAAGGGCAAAAAAGGCTTACGAAGAAAAAAATACTTGTATGTATTTTGATTTTATAAAGAAATTTTAAGTCACAGGCTTAACCCCGCTGAAAGAATGGTTATTTTCAATAATTATGGCAATACTGATCGTTCAATATAATTATATATTACGGTACGAAAACAGCTCACATAAACACGAACTCTCTCATGAATACAGGGAAGATTGTGTGAACGTATCTTGACTCTAAAAAGCGCCATAAAATGTAATAGGCAGCCTGCGTGTTCTATCGGATTTTCCCGATTCAAAGGCTCGTTTTAAGATCCCTACAAATACGTATAAGTGTGTTTCGAGCGCGCTCGGAATGCATCAGCATATTGGCTCGTTAGTAAGACCGACGGGAATGTAAGATAGGATGTATCGAGCAATGTATAGTACCGCTTTGAGCGTTCATTGCGACCGGTTGCGTGTGTGTGAGTGCAGACGTGGGGTACAATGGCACGTTGTATTCCTTTTATGAATTTGTGCAGCCTCTGTTGGCAGCCTTGACTTAATTGTGTACAGAGGAATTTATCCATTCTGCCAGCGTTAATAGCGAAAGTTAAAAACACTAGAGGAACACTTTCCGTTTTCTTAATTTGAAAATTTTACTATTATTTAAGGTAGTATGCAGACGAATTTCCAAATAAATGATTAAATATTACGTAATCAATGACACATAATAAGTAATACACATACACATACTCACGCCTGCATTCCCCGAAGGGGTAGGCAGAGGTGTTGAAATCACAACACCCACTTTTCAACGAAGATGATTAAGTGCCAACGTGACAGATGGTGAGTCCATCGCCGTCTCAGACACTTTACATACGTCATTGAATATTCTCAGAATTCTCAGAAATATGCAGGTTTCCTTCGCCGTCAATAAGTAATATAATAAATAAACTTTGTAATGCGAAACCTTCGTAATGCGAATCCGTTTCACACTTGGCCAATTTACACTTTACGTTGTACAAAACACTAAAGCATGCATATTTTATTTATAAAATGCAAACAATCTCGCTTCCATATTGTTACGATGTAGTGTTTAAATATTAACGAAATCAATTGAGTGGTTGTATTCAGGGTGTAATCAAGAAGCAATCGTGCCGAGTGAGAGGCGAATAAAATATTAACGACTCTTTACAACATTGCAACAGACTGTGAAGTTATGAAAATTTCACATTTACCCCGGAAATTACGGGCCGCGTGTCTAAATTTAATATAAGTAGGTTGCCATAAGCGTCCCCCCTTTAATGTACTTTATAATATTATGTACTAATACATAAATACTTGTAATGTTACCATTTTTTATACTTACCCCGTGGGAGGTTTGGTGTTGTGTGTGTCGAACTTACCTACCCCAATTATAATTTCGTCTCAAACTATGTACAGTTGGAAAAAGTCAACAATATCACAAGCCAAATTATAGTCATTATACACATATTTATGTGTGTGAATTTGACTTTCAAGTCCATTAAAATATAAGTAATCCGATGATATATTATAGTTTGAAATTTTAATATTAAATATCTAAGTTGGAAAGCCGAATATTGCATAAACGAGGTAATAGAATGCATTAATGAAAGTTTCAGGCAATAGTTTAGAGTAACTATCCAATATAGCGGGCGCACCTCCCTACCCCACTCGCCCCCGTCAAGGAAAACGTACTCCAAATGCGTTTTTAAATGTACCACCTTATCCCTACATCTAGACGAAATGAAAAACTATCTATAAAGTAATTTTATAAAACATAACCTTACTTTTGATATTTTCGCGCGCAAATTGTAATATTATTAAGAAAAACAATTATAAAGTCTTGGCGTATTGATCGGAGTACAGCGCATGCGCGTAGAGACGAAATTTGCAATTACAAAGTGCTCCGTGCAAAATTTCGCTTGAGTTTATAACACTGAGGCGCCCTCCAGCGGCGAGTTTTGCAATTGCGGACTGTGTGCTAGACAGAGAGGGCAATATAATAAATTTGAATTACTTTTGGCGTTATATTGTTCGTTAAAATGTTGATATTGAGTTTTTAATGTAAGTTGAAAATAAATATGTCGCTACCTATTGGGATAAATTTCGTCTCAAGTGTAAACTGCACTCAGGTGTCTATTCACCCCAACTCATGCAGCGGGTCATTATACTATAGGTTTTCTATTTGCCCCAATCCAGTTAAAGGGAAGTTCAAAAGTTCGAAAATGTGTTGGAAAAATGTATGGTGTTGTGTTTTGATTACTTTCTGTCTGCCAATGTCTTTTTTGCTTCACTGGGAAAGTTTTTGCAACTACAACGATACGAATATTATATATCCAATTGTACATAATGATATTTTTGCTAAAGTTATTAATTAAAATGAAATATATTAAGTAGGACTTTCTATACTTTTTTATATCTCTCTCTACTTACCCCAGTTTGAAAAATACGGCGATTTTATTTTCGTGATATTTGATTGTGAGCTATAAGAGTAAGGGGTGTAAGGCTAAATGCCAGTAAGGGGTGTCGCGTCTTTGCATATCGTGTTTACGTCATTTAGATGTTTTAAAGACTTTTTTATAAACTTCAAATCGACAGATCGATTTTACTTTGACGGAGATTTTTAATTATAAGATGAACAATGGGTTGAGCAATGTTTATTTATAAATAACTGTCTGGACTCCATACTGCTTATTATTTACTTAAATTAATGACTAGCGGTGCCCCGCAATTTCATCCGCGTAGATTTACTTTCATACTTTATTTCGCGGAATATTAATAACTGACTGGAATTTGCCATTACTCACACAAATATTTGCAATATTTTAGTTATTATCTTTGACAATTGAGCATTGGAACTGTGTCCATGGACTTATTATATTCATGAGATAAATAATGTAACCAATAACATTGTATAATTTTTTTTTCAAAGGGTAATTGTTGAGTTTCTTGCCGGGTTATTCTCAACAAAAGCGACCTTCCGAACCGGTGGTAACGTTTATAATCATGTATTTATGTGTCCTTCTGACAATTTGAAATTGTAAGAAGTCTAATTAAATAAAGATATTTTGATTTTTACTAACATTTTTTCTAAATAAAATTACTCCGTGAAACATCAGCTATCTGCCAGTGGGTCCCGTTAAAAGGTCCAGCCGTTCACTCGTGATCGGGTGACCAAGGGTCCATATTAATGAATAACTTAAGTATACTGAACTCAAACCACCTCAAGCCACCCCAAAATGGTCCCCGAAGGGGTAAGCAGAGGTGAAACAACATGGCTTATCTCTCTCATCTCAGGCAATGCAGGTTTCCTCACGATGTTTTCCTTCACTGTAAAGCACGTGGTGTAAAATAACTGCACATAAGTTTTTTTGAAAAACTCATACGTAGAACCCCAACGCTGGGATAACTCCAACGCCACCACGGCACTTTCTTTAATTGCTATCTATTTGATTATAAAAGTTGCAGACATTAAAAATGAAGTATTCTTAATTCCAACATCATCAAATAAATTATTCCCGATTGAATATGCAAATATGCAATCTCGGGCAACGAAATCCAACATCTAAATTGACTAATCAGCCGTACACATGGTGGCTATAGTACCCTATACCTAGACATAGTTCGGTCTAGCCTTTAGGAAGTGCAGGCAAGTGCAGTGGTGGGGGTAAGGGGGCCAGTCTGGTTGCCATGGCAACGGCAAGATGGCGCCCGCGAAATTAGTCCGTCTGCAGCCTTTATGCGTCCCCGTCTTCATTATGTTGGATTTCAATTTATTTCTAAATTGAGGCACAGGATTAGATATGGAGGATGGCTTAGCTGTTAATTACACGCAGGTTACACAAATTAACTGGCTAGAGCTTTCATATTAAAAGAGTTTTTTTAATTTTGATATCTTAGAACTTTTGTCCCTAATTTTCCCTCTATAGGATAATTAGGACATATGATTATGTCCATCCCTTTTCAAATCCAATCCACAGAATGAGATGGAGCTAAGTATTGCTACTCCACGAACCTTAATCTATGTTTATAGGGATACAATTAAAACCTGGACAGAAAAGGGTATGCAATGACGTCACAGTAACTTGCCAAAATAATTGGTCCAAGGTAACTTTTCCTTCAAATTAAATAATACCTAATTCGAAGCACTCGTAACAGAAGAAAGTGTATGTGAATGTGGATGAAGCGAAAGAAGTAAGGCGTGAGCATATGTATAAATAATATGTATGTATGTAAATAATACCTACTCATACAATTTTTTTTTTCATATGCACCTTTGTAACGCCACAAACCGACAATTCTGACTGAATCACTAACGAATAGTTACCGATAAATACCGATCATATTATATAAAACGTATAGAAGAAATTTTGCAATTTTTTATTAGTATGTAAAACAAAAACTCTCCTATTTCATTCGCTGTAGTCGGGTAAAATACTACCATCAACCCCAGTTAAGGCAGTAATGAGCCGTATCATTGAGATCGATACCCGACCCTAGCAAAACTTTAAAAAACTTAAATCTTACCTCCAGCAGTTCATTCGAACACATCTTCCCACTATCCTTCTAACTATATTAATGTCTTATATTGGAAACTAGCCGTGCCCTGCGATTTTATCCGCGCAGATTTAATTTAATTCCCGCTGAACACTAAATAGTTTTTTTTTAATTAAAATAAATCTAATTTACAAGCATTTAATATTAGCTATCTGCTAGTTAAAGTCACACAGCCGCTATACGACAGCCAGATAATTTTTTTGAAAATAGATTTTTTACGACTGTACTGTATATACTTTCATATGCATTTAATGAAAAGGTGTTATATTGGAATTAAAAACAGACACTTTTTATTTTTTCTATATAGATGTATAGGCAGATAAATACTGAAATAAGTTTCAATCAGAGGAAAAGTTCTCCGATCAACGTTCTTCACGAAGCATCATGTTAAAGTTATGTCGAAACGCTATTTCGAGAGCATTCGTTACTATTTCTTCGAAGAAAATCATTAATCATTAGAATTAGTCAATGCCCTCATTATAGTGACTGTTGGAAACAAATGATTGTAGACAACATTTCGTAATGTAAGTATCGAGTTACTAGAGATTTGTAATTTTTAATGAAGAGCTTTAAACAAACTTTTTTACCATTTTTAAACATTTTATGTATACAGATAAATAAAATTGAAGTGTCTGTTTTTAATTCCAAAATAACAGCGTTTCACTGAATGCATATGAAAGTATACACGAAAATGTCTTAAATAACAGATTTCCAAAAAAATTCTCGGTCTGTCTGTTTATTACGGGTAATCTCTGAAACGGCTGGACCAATTTTACCGGGACTTTAACTGGCGGATAGTGAATGTTACAAAGAGTAACATAGGCTTCTTTTATTTAAAAAATCGCGGTAATGAAATTAAATCTACGTGGGAAAAACCGCAGGGTACAGCTAGTCTAAATATATATAACTCAAAGGTGACTGACTGACATAGTGATCTATCAACGCACAGCCCAAACCACTGGACGGATCGGGCCGAAATTTGGTATGCAGGCAGATGTTATGACGTGAGCATCCGCTAAGAAAGGATTTTGATTAATTCTACCCCAAGGGGATAAAATAGGGGATGAACGTTTAGGCTACTTTTAATAAATAACTAATGCGGGTGTATAAAAATGTCTGTGAATCTTTTTGCTAGGTCCTTTTCGAATTATCTAACGTAAGTCTTCGTATATGCCGACGGAAAATATAATATTAATTTGGAAAATATGTAATGTTCATAGATAAAAATTATCAATTGGTAGAGCTATCGGATATTGCATAACTAGCTGAATCGTGTACTATATTATTCTCCGCAATAGTATTGAATAATCTGACACTAAACGAGACAAGTGCAATATCTTAGATATTGGAGAATAGAGATGTATCTTTATTCTTATTGAATATACAATATTTTCACGCGTAAATTAGATTCTCGGTGAAATGTGGCTTACGAACACTTGCCTTATTTTATGCTGTTGGAAATCATCATCTCCCTGTCCTTATCCCATGTATTGTTGGGGTCAGCACTTGATTCAACCCGAGGTGAGCTATGCGACTGCCATCTGACCTTACGGGGAATTTCGGTAATCTGAATTATACCTGACAGACTCTCTCTTATGCCGCCGACTGACTTGTAACGATTGCCAAAGATATTAAATTCAGCCAATGAGGTTTGAGCAGTCGCCTGCTACGCAAGCGACGCAAGTTCGAATCCCAGCGGGGTCTGAACCAATGAGTTTTTCTAAAAAAACTTATGTACAGTGATTTCACACCACGTGCTTTACGGTGAAGGAAAACGTCGTGAGGAAACCTGCATATTTCTGAGAAGTAATTCAATGTCGTATGTAAAGTGTCTGAGACGGCGATGGACTCACCATCTGTCACGTTGGCACTTAATCATCTTCGGTGAAAAATGGGTGTTGTGATTACAACACCTCTACCTACTCCTTCGGGGAATACAGGCGTGAGCATATGCATGTATGTGTATTAAATTGGCAACTGGGATCGACGGCTATACGTGCTCTTTCAAGGGGTAGAAAAGATCTACCGACGATAATCGGTCCATCAAAACATAACACTGCCTCACATGCTTGCTTCTTGGGGAAAGGGGAATGATAATAATCAATATTAAAATTGCATATAAAAATCATTATGACATATAACCATAAGCACAATATTTCGTGTATATAGTGCTGGACTGCTGGAGTATAACATAAGTATAGTTGTATAGTATATTAAAAAAAACATATATCTAGGTTGGTTGTTCAGTCCGACGAACTCCTTTCAAAAAGTTTCCCTCTATACGTAGACGGCGCAATCTTTGTCTCTGGTTACGAGGCAACTTCCCTTTGTCTATACTCGGTATTTGATGAGTATTTAAAAGTGCAGTGTTTCGAACTTACTGTAAGTACTTACTTTGCAAACAATCGGAATATTTTCCCCAAGTTTACTCGGTTGCCCTTAAAATGGGCTTAAGCGTTACATTATCAGATTATAGCGCCTTTATAGAACCTTAGGTTATCAACAGCATATGTAAGTACCTAGCACTTGAGTACTTTTATTTTTTCTTATTGCTAATGAGTAGCGAAGAAAAAGTGAATTTGGAAATCAAGTAAACAATACCTACATACATAATATCCTCACGTATTTCCCGTATTTCCCGAAGGGGTAGATAGAGGGGTTGTTATAACAACACCCACTTTTCACCGAATATGATTAAGTGCGAACGTGATAGAAGGTGAGTCCATCCCCGTTTCAGGTACTATACATACGTCTTTGAACTACTTCTCAGACATATGCAGGTTTCCTCACGATGTTTTCCTTCACCATAAAGCACGCGGTGTGAAATCACCACAAACAAGTTTTTAGAAGAAATCATTGGTACAGGCCCCGCTGGAATACGAGCTAGCGTTGCCCTCGGCCAACACAGCTCTTATATTTTAGGTAAAGTTACTTTAAATATAAAAAAATTCACTATGTATAATTAACGTAACGTCAATCTAAATATATATAACTCAAAAGTGACTGACTGACATAGTGATCTATCAACGCACAGCCCAAACCACTGGACGGATCGGGCTGAAATTTGGCATGCAGGTAGATGTTATGACGTAGGCTAAGGAAGGATTTTGATTAATTCTAGCCCCAAGGGGATAAAATAGGGGATGGAACGGTGTCAATTTTAAACCGATACATTATATAAAACTAAATCTACGAGGGTGAAGCCGCGGGGCACAGCTAGTACATAATAAAACATAATTCTGCTCTGAAAAAATTACTTCGTTCAACACAACGTTGAAAGCGACACCAGATTAAATTCCAAAGCTAATTGGATTCCAAATTGGAGCTCCAACTAGGTCAATGACACGGCATCTGTCAACGTGGCACAAATCCAATTACGGATTTACAAATTCCGAATTCCACTCGATTCTGAATGAACGAGTCGACTACAGGTGGTAAGCCTGCGGCCGTACGCGGAAAAATCTCAACAGATCCCCGCAACCACGCGATCCAAACTAACCATTGCACGCTGTACATCGAAGAGTACTATTAGTGATGTTGCAATTTTGGAGTTAGTAAACGCAGCGTTGGACAACGCTACTATCAAAATACACGTCATATTGTGAAGGCTATTAATCTCGTTGGATGGGGATTGTATATACTCGCCAGTTGGCCGTGAACCGGCCGCTGGTTACAGTTTATTCCTGTATTCGGACATTTTGCGCCGAAAGTGAGAGTGGACCCGGTTTTTGTACGTTGTTTGATTTATAACGTTGCGTAATGAGTGTCCATTTTGATCCAATGTCAATGTCACTGGTTTCCACACGGTGGACGTTTTGATACTGAACACGTCCTGACAGTCTATAATTTACTAGTTACCCATTATTGGCAATATTGTGATTGATGATGGTAAAAAATGGACTAAGTGCGAGTCGATTACTCGTGCGAGGGTTCCGTGCGAATACCATATTGAGTCATGTAATTTACTATTTATAATATACATATATGTTTTCCCTTTGCGTCCTCATCGCGTGTCTGGAAAAACGGTCAGCTTCGCATAAAGTCTTCACAAAATTATCCTGCTCACGTAGTTTATATATAGAAAAATTAATGTATATATTTGGTTCGTTTTTCGTCCGAAAATATATCCCGTAGTGTCATTACGAGTATAACCGCACAGCGCAAGTAATTGAACAATAACGCCCTCTATCGATGTTATGAAAGGTTAATCAAGGATGATGGTTAATTAAATTAGTCAATAAAACATAAAGGTAAGTACACATGACAAAAGAAATAAAAGAAAAACAAAAGGGAAAAGAAAGGGAAGTACTCACGGGTGTATTCGTAGAGCGCCCTCTGCCGCGACCTCGGCGAGACTCGCTCTTCACCGTCTGCAGAGTTCCGTCGGGCCCCAAAATAAGCTAAAACAACACAGACACACCACAGACTTAACATAAAGCAAAATAAAGTATAAGTAAAACAAAAGGAAGTTAACACAAAGGAAAATAAATGAACAGACAAACATGCAATGGAGTTAAGATTAGATGGCGACAGATTAGTGGGTTTTAGTATATTTGGTGATGGTTATTAACATAAGTCAAAACATAGGTAGATTGTTCAGTTTCGATACAATAGCGCCATCTATGGAAAGTAACATTAAGCTGAACTGCGGCAAGGAATCGTTGACTATAATGAAGCTGCGTTTCATAATAGTTCACCTACTCAACGTTAGATGGCGCTATATGTGTTCATGTAAAAAGTATTTATTGTTTTCTATCAGCGACAAAATGTTGCGTGGTGTCTTTTATTGCAATATAAAACATTTGTATCAAATTATAATACTATGAACGGAGATAACATATTTCGTGATAATAAAGTTTATTGAAAATTATTGTATCTGTTGTACCTTTATTTAACCATCTGAATCAGCTCAAAGGAGTTACGTTTAAAAAAATATAATAATGTTATTTTTGCTTAGGACTTATCAAGAGCAAGCTTATTGCAATAATACCATGTGACTTTTACCACATTAAATATGTTGATAGTTCAAAATAACATATAACTAGCTATTTCCCGCGACTTCACTAGCGCTTGATTAAGGACCCTATGTCCGTCCTCGGGGGTTCAGTAACTTAAGCGTGAAGAGACAGACGGAGTCGCCACGAGTATTTAGACTCACATGCACGAAAACATACAAATTACACGTGTAAACAAAAAAAAACTCAGTTATCTATGGAATTGTCTGTGACGGATGACATACGAAATGTCAAACGAATACAGCTGATAGGCCGAGATCGTACATTCGGACACAAGCCATTCATTACCAAACAGCAGTAATTAAATTGAGCTGGCGAGCGCCGAGTGTACATAAATATAGTATCTGTTGCGCACATGGCATGGTGGCACGGCTCACACCTGGCGTTCTAGTTCGTTACTCCTGTTTTTGTATCAGAACGACAAATGCTAGCTATCCATCCCTTTCTGCCGTCCAACTATCTCTCTCGAACCTTATCTATTCTCATTCAAATGGGATTTGTAATTATTCTATGAACAGGTTCAGGATTTTTCATTCGCTATTGAGATTTTATATAAATGAATAAACATTATGGCGGCTCATGGGAGACAGCTGCGTGTTGTGATGAGAAATACCGGTGTCCTTTTGTCATATTAAATCGTAAACTCACATAAAATATACATAAATTTTATGTCTTTCACATGTTCAATTCGTTGATTCAATTTAACAAATAAGTAACTGTGTGTTACTTTTAAACATGATTTTGATATTGGTTTAGTCACTAAAATTATTTTAAAACAAGGTTATCGTGGTTTCGTTCATATTGATTAATATAACTACTTAAATCTATACTTATATTATAAAGAGGAAAGATTTGTATGTATATTTGTAACGAATTGGCTCAAAAAATACTCGAGCGATTTTAAAAAAATTTTCACCATTTTTTTTTTTAAATATCTTTATTTGATTAGATTTTTAACAAAATACTTTCAACGTACATTTGCTAAATTATCACTGATTAATATATTTTATGACGAGTGACGTCAGCTTGTACTTTATACAATAAAACTGACACCAACCATGGTTTGACCGATTTAAAGGTACCTAACATAGCCCGGTTTGTGATTTTGTAACCTAAGGTGTGAAATCGAAAACCTATTTATGCGTGCGCTGCAAAAACTATTGACAATAGAACAAAATGATGTACTACGGGTTTGTAGGTCTTATTAAGATCTACAAAAAAGTTCACGAGAGCACATATCTGACTATCATAGTTTAGTCGCAATAACAGCATTTGTGTTTATAAAAAATATTAAATCATCTGAAGAAAAAAATTACGTTAAATGTGTATCGAAATATTAATGTTACATTAAACTAAATCTAGGCGGGTGAAACCGTGGGGCAAAGCTGTATGAGATATTCAAGTACTTATTTGTTTAGCATTAGACATAATTAGAAGCATGTTTATCTTCTAGAAACGCAATGGTATTAAATAATCGAATGGCAGGTCTTAATTAGTGTTACCAGTTTTCCGTATTAGAATTATCGCAAACACCTTTGGCAGTTGGTCACGCCAGGCATAGCAACACTGTCAGTTATGATGGCCTTCAAAATAATTATAATGTATGGTTTCCTGACAATAATAATGGTATTAGAGTTTGACATCTGCTTGGACTTAAAAAAAGTGCTGTAGATACATTGTATTAATCTAGTTTACAATAATTCTGTATATATTATGATAGTTTCCTAGAATCTTGTTTACACAAGTAATTATTAGTTATTTTAACGTTACTCTATGCTATGAAAAAAATATATACTTACTTTACGAAAAAACAATAACATTGTACTAACATTTAGAACGATTTTGATGCTGTTCTATTTTTGATTATTTTATAAAGTTATCTAGAATGCCGTTGCCACATTAAAAAAAAAAAACAAATGAAAAAATGGCAACATTAAATAGTAAAGTGCTTTTTTATATATCATGATGACATTACAAGGAGCCAGTAACCACGTGTGTCGTGTACGTAGTACAATTGTAGTAAGTGGATCGTGCGTGGTGGGCGAGTGCGTGGGCCCACTCCAACGTTGGGGCAGGTCACGCCACGCGACGAATGATTACTCCATTGATTATTATTTTTATTACGCATATCCGAACGTACTTACACATTACTTTGAAATAAAAAAAATACGTTTGATTATATTAAACATAGAGTGAAATAATACACAATTTGTCTGACAAGTAATTCGATGATAATCTATGTCCGAGACGGCGATAGACTCATCATCTGTCACATTGGTACTGACTGAGCAGAGGTTGCTTACCCTCCTAGATCCTTATTAACAGACTTATTACATTAAATTTTTAAATAATCATGTATTTTGTGAAAAAATAAATAACTAAAACCATGGCTTTTTAAATTATGGCTTCTGATGTAATGATGGAAGTAAACACATGAAAATGTTCATTTAAATGAAAAAAAAAACCCATCAAGCTCTCTCGACTGGAATTGTTTTAGCATGATGGATGGCGGGCTGTTATTTAAAATCGGTTAAAAGAGCAGGTGCGCGCCATCGAAGATAATAAAGGCACAAGATAATCTGAAACGTTAATCTGTACAGTAAAATAACGAGGTTAATTGGAATGTATTTTATTTCGGTGGGTCCGTTTTTGCAGACCGTTAGTGAACAATGGGGTTTGTACTTAGTAACGCTACTCGACGACAGATGGCGTGCTCAGTAATTTGCGGAACTACGCTCCCGTTGATGCAAATTACACTTACATACGAAATGTACAGAATATTGAATTTATTATTAACTGTTAACCGTTGATCACAATTTTCAATGTAAATTTTAATATATATTCATTTTATAACAGTTTGATCAATTATTTACATACTTATAAATCAAAAACTAAAATACAGATTATGCGGCTTAAGTAATAATTTTTCGTAGTACGGATTCAAACATATTTAGCAACCGTTCGAACGTGTTAACGTTAATGAACGTTTTAAAACTTTAATATCTATTCGAATTCTGAGCACATTGTAAGTAGTTCTAACTGAACTTCCATTCTCTCATTGTGGGTATGTTTCAAACAGCAGTTCTATGAAGTGACGCGTCAGCAGTTTCTAGGAACAAATAAAATTGTCGAGCCGGCTACGTCACTAGAATCGAAAAGTGCTTGCTTTTTTGTGACTCTCTGAGATAAAATTGTATTGATATGTGTAGGAATAGGTGTATGCAAAAACAATATTATTGCTTAGACAAAGTGAAAAATAACAATGCAATTTACCATGTAGCTAATATAGCTTAATTACATTTTTGTTTATGGTAGTCAGTTATTCGTAGTCAAGGGTCAAGAATATCAAATCTTAAATTTTTTACAGTTTATAATAATAAAGAGATAAGGCAATAAACTAAATATATTTTATCTTTACTATTATAAAGAAAAAAAAGTATTTTTGTGTGTATGTTTGTAATGAATAAACTCAAAAACTACTGTGTCGATTTCAAAAATTTTTTCACCATTAGAAAGCTACATCATCAGCGAGTAATAAAGGCTTTATTATATCCCCTGTAACGGGAACTACGCGGGTGAAACCGCGTGAGGTTCGCTAGTCAGATGATAAATCTAGATAAACTTTATATCGAGATTGCGATAATATATTTGGTTGGCTTCCTATTGGATCTAATTAAATGTGTTCGAGTGTAAAATTACCTTCCAGTCTCAACTATTTATGGCCAAAGTTTTACTTCTTCTCCATATTAGTTTTGGTAAGAATACTTCTTAATTAAGTCAACTTTAACATACAATATTTCGTTACGTAGAAAATGTAACGTATTATCTTTTATTCAATATTAACCTGAAAAGTCGCGCAGATTTTTGTCACAAATCCACTGGCATTGAATAAATTGAAGTGTCTGTATGTATTTCTAAAATAACAACTTTTCACGAAATGCATATGAAAATGTATACGGTACGGACTAAAAAAAATCTAATTTTCAATTTCTCTGTCTGTCTGTTTGTCTCATTGTTCCGGGTAATCTCTGAAACGGTTGGACCGATTTTATTCGGAACTATCACTGACAGATAGCTAATGTTACAGGAAATAACTTAGGCTTAACTTACAATTATTAAAAAAATATCCTTAACAGTTTTTAAAATTATTTGTCGTTTTTTTATTAAAATTTGAGGCATAAAAATAAAATGAGGTATTAAGAATTTAATTTAACAACAAATAAGCAGTGTTTGACATATCATCCAATAAGCATCGAACATTTATGATGAGTTTATAATAAAAATAACTACCTTTAAATAGAAATAAGAGCTAACGAGGTAAACAAACCTAACTACCTATAAACAGTACTACCTCAATCCCCATCGGGGGACGGTAACAACCCTCGCATCGATCTGCCCTCAAGGTTACAGGTGCGAATGGTATCGTAGGGGACAGATAGGGTGCAAATTACCCAGAAAAGCACTTGTTACGCGCTGGTTATTCATTATTGAAGATGTGCCTAGATTGGGAATTAATGCGGTGATGTGTTACGATTATTATTGTGGGTAAACTTGGGTTATTTGGCAGCCCTTGATGGGTTCAACCGAGGGGTCGTTAATACACAAACCTAAATTATTGTCAAATGTTAATGTGAAGCCGTGCTGGCCTCGGGCTTGAATAGTCGCATGCTACGCAAGCGACGCAAGCTCGAATCCCAGCGGGGCCTGAATCAATTACTTTTTCTAAAAAACTTATGAACAGCAATTTCACACCACGTGCTTTACGGTGAAGGAAAACATAGTGAGGAAACCTGCATATTTCTGAGAAGTAATTCAAAGACGTATGTACAGTGACTGAGACGGCGATAGACTCATCATCTGTCACGTTTGCACTTAATCAAATTCGGGTGAAATGTGGGTGTTGTGATAACAACACCTCTGCCTACCCCTTCGGGGAATACAGGCGTGAGCATATGTATGTATGTATGTTAATGTATTATGATCAGTGGCTTAAATGAAATGATATTGATCAAGTTGTTACAACTTTTACTTAATAAGTATCAATTGAACTGAATCTTACTTATATTGTATACTAGCTGTGCACCGCAGTTTCACTCGCGTAGACTACAAATCGCGGTTTCTTTATAAAAAGTAATAATAAAAGTACCCTTACTGACTCCTTGAAACATAAGCTATCTGACAGTAAAAGTCTCGTTAAAATTTATTCAGCCTGTTGGGAGATTACCCGGAACAAACAGAAAGATAGACAGACGAACAAAGACAAATTTTAAATTGTTTATGTCAGTACCGTACTTTCATACGCATTTAGTGAAATGCTGTTATTTTGCATAGACACTCTTCTATTTTAATTGAAAATTAAGTTTATACTAATTTTATAAAGAGGATTTTTTTTTGTGTAAGTATGTTTGTAACGAATTGGCTTAAAAAGTACTGGACCGATCTTGAAAATTCTTTCAGCAATGGATAGCTACATCATCAGCGAGTAACATAGGCTATATTTTATCCCCGTACTCCCACGGGAACGGGAACTACGCGCATGAAACCGCGTGAAGTCCGCTAGCGGGCATAAATAGCATTTAAAACTTACACAATATGTTCTAGAAAATCTTGATAAAGCGTAAGATGAGTACGAACACTATCGTACAATACACGATGTAATAAAATCCGCCGGTAGGTACGAGTTTGTCCGACAATTCAATCAGGCTCCAATCAAATCGACTCGCTCAACTCAGCGCGACTTTGCGTAAAGCTGCGGTCACATGTGGTCGATGAACGCGAACGGAAAAACGACATTCGGATATGTCTTTTCTACTGGTTATGTCGCAGATAGAAGGCTCAAAACGTTGAGAGGTTTGGGACAAAAGATCTCGTCTTTTTTAAGTCAGCTTCAAAAGAAATCGTTAGTTGAGAATTCTTTATGCGACAAATTTTCACAAATGAAGACGGGAACATGAATGGTAAAGGCCGAAGGAAACACTTTCGTATTTTGAAGATTCCGTGCATAAAAAATAAAAATGTAACCCGTTAAGGATTACTTTGTTGTCCGTCTGTCTGTATGTCAAGACCCTTCTTCTCAGGAACGCCTGGAGGTATCAAGTTGAAATTCATATCAAATACTCAGGACTACACTTGGACTTGTGAAAAAATTAAACTCCTAAGCCAACGCAATCAAAAGATACAGCCGTTTATGCTGAAAATTTTCGATACTCGCAAGGAAATCAAAACCTACGGGGTCTGGGTACTTCCCGTGAACTCAAAGTTTTATAGCACAGATATAGGAAAAATTCCGAAATGTAGATTTTTTTTCTTGCATCATTTAATAAAAATATTTTTAATAATTTACTAACATACCCACAGGTTTGTGCTGACCCCAACAATGTATGAGATAAGGTCAGGGAGATGATGATACTCACAGGTTTGTACGAAACCTTCTGTGTGAGAGTCCGAATCTTACTTGGCCGGTGTTATTTATAGTAGTATGCAGGTAAGAGCAGAAACGAACTGGAGTGACGATAACATTTTATTATGTTCATTTAAAAGGATCTTTATAAACACGAAAATTGTTTTGACAACCGTCAGAAAGGAAGTTCAAGTTCGCTACGGCTAAGCCCTAGTGTGACCCAAGCTTTACTATCCCGATCCCGTTCGGCCATTGTTTAATGCGGTCGTCGAGGACACGGCCGGGATTTTTATCCTGTCGCAGCAACGGAAGCTCAATTCAGTGCAATCACTGTGCGATGACGCTCCACGCACACTGGTTGCATGTTGCAGGTCGGTCTATTTAAACACGTGGCGCCTCTAGCGACGAGTAGCGGAACTAATGTAACAAGAAACAAATCTCCTTTGATGATGTCGATGGCAGCCTAAGACAAATGATCATTAATATTTTAACCGACTTTAAAAGAGGAGGAGGTCCTCAATTCGACCGTATTTTTTACTTTATTCGTGGTGTCGAGTTCGTAAAAACACATTTTGAATCGATACTAACAGTTAATGTCTTCGCTGTATAGGTATTACTACGGACGTCACGCGGTTTCACCCGCGTAGTTCCCGTTCCCGTGGGAGTACGGGGATACAATTTAGCCTATGTTATTTGCTGATGATGTTAGCTATCCATTGCTGAAAGAATTTTCAAGATCGGTCCAGTATTTTTTGAGCCAATTCGTTACAAACATACTTACGTACAAATCTTTATAATATTAGTATAGATAGGTACTAACCAAAATTGATACTTGTTTTAGCGAATAACATGTATATAGGGTTTATACTTCAGACGAACATTTTTGTCAGTGAGCATTGGTTATTTTTTTTAAGTAGGTATATCTAAAAAGTAAATAAAGCTTATTTATTTTATTTTTAAATTGATATGCGGAAACCTCTATATGTCTGAGAAGTAATTCAAACACGTATGTGTGGTACCTGAGACGGTGCAAGACTCACCATCTGTGACGTTGGCACTTAATCATCCTCGGTGAAAAGTAGGTGTTGTTATTACAACATTTCTGCCTACAATCTCTGAAAACAGGCATATGTATGTGTGTATGTTATATATTATACATACATATGTTCACGCCTGTATTCCCCGAAGGGGTAGACAGAGCTGTTGTAATCACAACACCCACTTTTCACCGAAGATGATTAAGTGCCAACGTGACAGATGGTGAGTCCATCGCCGTCTCAGACACTTTACATACGTCATTGAATTACTTCTCGGAAATATGCAGGTTGCCTCACGATGTTTTCCTTCACCGTAAAGCACGTGGTGTGAAATCACTGTACATAAGTTTTTTAGAAAAACTCATTGGTACAGGCCCCGCTGGGATTCGAACTTGCGTCGGTTGCGTAGCAGGCGACTGCTCAAACCTCAAGGCCACCACGGCTCTCTTATATATTATATTTAGTTTTTTGAAATACTTCGGCAAATTTTTGTAGGTAATGCTGGAATACAGTGCTTTCAGAGTGCCGTGGTAAAATCTGTGCCCGGGTCTCGTTTTAATTCAACAAATTGTGTCTCCATCCGCCATCCGGCTGACAAGTGGCGGATATATCATCATGGAACTGACGCACGACACGATGACAGCGAAAAAAAAGATACCATAGACTGTTTATCAGGAAGTTGGCAGCTCCTACCGTAAAGCTCACCATCTACCTAGCCTTATTTATACAAATAATAAATAAGTAACTAAAAACTAATTACAAGTAGAAAACTTGGCCCAAATCGGTGTCTCTCGGGATTGTGCCAAGAAGGCTGGCAGCATTGCCACGTTGAATAGCAGCCTTATCTATGGAACATTTTTGGGGTCGGCACTTGATTCAACTCGATGTGGCTTATCACCTGATTTTTATACGAAGATATATGATTTTATGATCTGGGTTAAACCAGTTGTCAGACTATTTTAGGCTTCCAACTGAAGATGTTAAATTGATAACCGGGGCCGATGGATTAACGTGCTCTCCGAAACATGGAGGTAACTTGAGTGGTAACCCATCCAATTAATGGTTAGAGTTAGGGTTGCTTAACTTCGCTCATCGAATGATATGCGTAATAGCAACTGTGCCACGAGCTCCTCATAAAGTTACAATTCCAATGACAAAAAGAATGCACCATATTAGATAGCCAGCGCTAACTGGTGATATAATTATATTCTGGCAATTAAACATATAATATTTTGTTAGTCATTTATATATATATATGTGTGTGTAAAGAAATAGTTGTTTAATATGTACAGCGCTCTTCTGTCGGTATACAATGTTATTGATATGTACTGTTTAACGTATAGATGTCGCTATAAGTTATGACAGCCTACATGGTCGGTAAAACAGCTATTCTGTCAAGTAGACAGAACTTACTTATAATGGAGTCGTTGGGCTAATAAAATAATATAAAATAATTTACTAATTTAAAGAATAAACATTAAAACCTTTCTTTGTTCACAGAGCAACGCAATTGTTTATTGAAATATCACAATTCCTGCCATATTGTCTTATATATGTTAACTATGTTTAGGTCAACTAAAATTAATAAGAGTATTTAAAATAGTACTCCATTGTCTACGAAATCTACATTTAAATGCATGCATCTCATTGAAACCCCAAAATAAACAACAAAGTTACGTTCGTAAAGCGAATGAAGGTCGAATACGGAACGGAAAGATTCTTTCCTAAATTAAAAACAATAAATTTAAGCTGACGTTTCCGAACGGACAAAGAAACGTCAAGAGCATACAATATTTGGATTTAAATTTGGAATTCGTAACCCGTTGATTGGCGGTTGAGTCATTGCATTGTTGCAAAAGCTGATTCATACATCAAAGTAGTGTTTCGAATTTATGGAGACGAACAATGGGGTTTGTAAACACAATATAATCAGACTAAATTACAGAGTACAACGGAGTGAATTTGTAAAAGGCAAGCTTTGGACTGGAAATGAATTATAAAATGAGTATTCATTTTATAATACATACATATGCTCTCCGAAGGTATAGACAGAGGTGATGAACAACGGAAGATGATTAAGTGCCAACGTGACAGATGCTGAGTCCATCGCCATCTCAGGCACTATACACATGCGTTTGAATTTTCAGACATATGCATTTTCCTTCACTGTAAAGCAAGTGATGTGAAATCACTGCACATAAGTTTTTAGAAAATCTCATTGGTACAGGCCGCTGGGAGTCGAACTTGCGTAGCAGGCGACTGCTCAATCTTCAAACTACCCAATCATAAGTTTTTAGGATTAACAATAATATCTAAGTAAGCTTAAGTGACTCCTTATAACATCAGCTAGCTGTCAGTGACAATTTCGTTTTAATAAGATTTTTTTTATGTAAGTCACGTATATACTTTTATATGCAAATTGAAAAGCGTTTAATTTGGAATTATAAACAAACATTTCAATTTAGTTATGTGTACTCGTTTCCTGAGATGGTTAGTTCCTGAAACCGGTTAAAGTATTTGTATGAACACAAACAGCAAAGCAAACCGATACACGAAGCCATGGCCTATTTGCACCACTGCAGCGCACTGTCATATTGCTAGACCTAAGTTCCTCGTATTCGTTTACTCGTTTACTATTAATGTTTATTTTGTAGGTCTTCATCATTGTAGTATTGTTTAACTTATTAGTGTGGGGCAAATAAACGTTTTATCTATCTATCTATCTATCTATCTAAACATGATGACGACAAAATATGATATAATGATTTTTTTTTTAAATGTCTCTTAAATTCAAATATGTTCTTTTTTTCCACACGAAACTGTCGTAACAGAAACCATATGTGAGAGTTCAAGGGCCGCATTGACCTCGGTCATGGCCGGGCATACCCGGATATTACCCGGGTATGCCCGGGAGGGTCCCTATTTTCCTCGACCTTTACGATTATCCGGACCTTAAGTAGTGAACCGTAAGTGGAATGTCGCTTCCGTATTATTTCGCCCTACATTTTATTGGTTGATGTTTGCGTGTAAGAGACTTTATAGGTATTTGTGAAAAGGTTTATGAGTGTGCAAATCTATACAGATAAATAAAATTTAAGTGTCTGTTTGTAATTCATGTCCAAATTAGTGAGCCGCGGTGGCCTTGGGGTTTGAAAAGTAGCCTGCTACGCAAGCGACGCAAATTCGTTCGCATAAGTTACTCCTTGTAACGTTAGCTATCTGCTAGTAAACGTCCCTTTAAAATCAGAGTTTCAGAGATTACTCGGACAAACAGACAGACAGATATAGAAGAATTAAAAAAAAAAATGTTTATTATGTCAGTACCGTATTTACTTTCATATGCATTTAGTGAAAAACTCTTAAATTTTATTTTTCTGTATAGATGCCATTATAACATGTAACATCTTCCCCTACGTCTAGTCGGGGACTATAAAGTTAGGGCACCCTATACTATGTCCCTACAAGGTCAGTGACGTCATATTCACGACTATTGACATTACACAGGTATTGAAATGGTTCTGTATAGCCCTTCTGCATGGACGGGGAAAATTCAAACATATGTATTCAACTTATGGGACGCTTTGAACATGTATTGATCGTCATTTTAACACGAACTTTGGAATACTTCACTTTCGTTTCCAAATATATTTAATAAAATAAATATGCTCTCGCCATCCCAGAAGGGTCCCCGAAGGAAAGCAGAAGTGTTGTAACAACACCCACATTTCACCGAATATGTTTAAGTGCTAACGTGATACAGGGCGAGTCCATCGCCGTCTCAGGCATACATACCTCATTGAATTACTTCTCAGACATAAGCATGTTTCCTCACGATGTTTTCCTTCACCGTAAAAAGCATGTGGTGTGAAGTCGATGCACATAAATATATTTATTACCTCTATTATATCAATGTAGTAGATATCTCATTAAAATTAAAACGATGTGCGGTCTAGCGTTATAATAAAAATAGGATTTATTGTTTTACTAGGGCAAGTAATTAATTTATTTACTCATGTTTAAAAGATATTTAACATCTTAAACGAGCATTAGAATCTTGAAGGCTCCAACGATTTTCATGAAATTTAGTGCGTGATTTCACGGGCAAACAATTTGATGGGCAATACGACAGTAAATTTATTTATATATACAAGAATTGCTCGTTTAAAGATAAAAGATATACCTCTAGTAGTAGAAAATACTCAAACGCAATCAAAACAATCAGTACATTCGTATACAAGAGATATCAAGAGTCAAGAGACGTTAAGAGTTAGTAAGGAAAGTTCTTTATTTTAGTGACACATGCATTTGTCAGTCGCTACATTTGAGTAATTTCCCAAATGCACGCAAAGTACGTGTTGATTAAAAACGGCGTTATTCAACACACACCGAATACTCTGGGATAGTAAAAAAACCCCCCGATTTTATGAAAGAGAAGAAAACATAACAGTGAGTGTGAAACGCAGTGTTCGGAACCTGAAGTGGACTGATTATCGTACCAGGGGCTGGCAGGGGCGTAAAATTATCGTACACGGATCGAAATTATCGTACTTTTTATGATAATGTCTATTATAGATAAATAAATCCTACAAAATGTAATATTGATATGCATGCAAGTACTTAAAATCTATGTCTAAAGAGATAAATAACATTGAAGTGTCCGTTTGTAATTCGAAAATAACAGCTTTTCACGAAATGCATGTGAAAATATATACGGTAATGACTTAAAAAACATATTTACAAAAAAAATATCTGTCTGTTTGTTCCGGGTAATATCCGAAACGGCTGAACCGATTTTAACGGGACTTTTACTGGCTACTTTTATTTAAAATAACATTTAGGGTTCCGCTGGAATTAAATTAAATCTACGCGGGTGAAACCGCAGGGCACAGCTAGTCTATATATATAAAAGAAAGTCGTGCTAGTTACACAGTTTATAACTCAAGAACGGCTGAACCGATCTGACTGAAAATTGGTGGGAAGGTAGCTTAGAACCGGGAATTGGATATAGGATACTTATCCCGTTCCCGTGGAATGTGCCGTAAAACGTGGTATAACACAATAATGTCTACGCGGGTGAAACTGCGGGACACAGCTAGTATATATTTAAAACTATATACATACATATGTTCACGAAGGTTCAGAGGTGTTGTAATAACAACACCCATTTTTGACAGAACAGTGCCTGAAACGGTGATACGACTCACAATCTGTCACGTTGACACATAATAATCATCGGTGGAATCGCGGTGTTGTTATTACAACACCTCTGCCTACCCCTTCGAGGAATACAGGCGTTAGCATATGTATGGATGTGTACCTACAACGAAATCGAGAACCTCATTTTCTTAAGCCACTTCAAAAGTACCTGTGCAGAAATATTTCATGACACTTGAGTACCCAAATAAAGACATCTCCAAGTGCGGGACCTCGACCCGAGAAAAACTTGCGAATTGGTTAATAAAATCCCGTGGGACCGAGTCCGGGATCACTGGCAATCCCGACCTTAATCCCGGGCAGACAGGCCCGCAGACACCCGGCCCTTGTCGTGTTAGGGAAATTACTTTTGTGTGTTACAAATATTTTTTTTTAATAAGTGTGGTATTTATTTTTTTGTTTATGGCAATGATTTTGAATATTAACGTCTTAACTACAAAGGACCCGGGAATGCAGGGAGAGATGATAACAACGTCCACATTCACTAAAAAATTTACGATATGGCTTCCTAACTGTTTTTCACTAAATTCATAATGAAAGTATAAAAGGTACTCACATAAAACATTTTTTATTCTATGTCTGTCTGTTTGTCTGTAGGTTAATCTCCAAAACGTCTAGACCGATTTTTCATTCGCAGATAGCTAATATTACAAGGTGTAACATAGGCTACTTTTATCAAACATAAAAAAAATATCCATGAAATTACAGGTAAAACCGCGGCGCACATATAGTTACGAAAAAGAATCCATGTAGACAATGTAGCGCGCAGAAGCTAGTTAGAATTTGTCAAAATAACCTAATACTTGGGGACGAGAAAATGATTCAACATAAAATGACCCTTGCAAGTGATGTCAGGGAGGAACCGTAAAGTTTGACCCTGCACCCTTCCCTACCCGCAGTTTATGTCCGGGACCATGAATGTGCCGCTGGTCCCTTCCCTTCGCATCCCTTCGTCTGGGACGCGTCTGTCAGGAAATTAATGCGTGGTTATCTACCAAGGTCGAATTTACGTACGTTTGTTTGGACAACTTTATGCACGTGGTTTAACAATTCTTATAAATTACATACACACGATACTCAAGCTTGTATTCCCCGAAGGAGTAGGCTAAGTTGTAATAACCCACTTTTCACCGAAAATAATTAAGTGCCAACGTGACAGTTGCTGATCTCATGGTATAGTTAATAATACCGCTTACAGAAAGTCCAGGGATCATTTTTAGGGCAATGTATACGCTTTTATAATAAGTTACCTACATGTATTGTAAATTTACCCTTTGATAAATTTAAAGAGACTGTAAAATCTGTATTACTTAAAAAGGGTTATTATACAGTTAGTGATTATATATGTGATAAAGAAACTTGGAATAATGTATTACCAGATAAATATTGTAAGTAGTCTCATGGACACTGTACTTATGTTACAATTCTTAATATTTATTAGTTTTGATCTTTGTTTGACTGGCTTGAGTTGTCAGGCTCACTAAAATGCCTTTGCTTGCGGCGGCGTCTGGATGACGGGTTGTCCACTTCCCTCTATGATGGTTGAGGAGGTCAATGGCTGGCATTCACGTCATACTTGTGAACAGGTGCTGCTTGTGGGGGCTGGTCATCTCAAGCTACGCATTTAGTTATAAGTAGATGTACTAGATTTTTAGTTATGTTAATTTTTATCGACATTTGTGCATTGGAACATTGTACATGAGCTTACGTTTTTTAAATAATTTATTTTGTATTCTTTAAATTGTATAATATTTTTGAAAAGAGTAATTACTGAGTTTCTTGCCAGGTTCTTCTCAGTAAAAGCAACCTTCCGAACCTGGCGGTAGCATGTATAATCCTGTATAATTGTGTCATTCTGACGATTTGAAAGTGCTTTGTAAAAGTCTAATCGAATAAAGATACTTTTGACTTTGACTTTGAATATCTGGTTGACCGAACTGTGCTCCGGTGAACGTCAGTCTCGAAACGGGGGTAACTCTAGTTGCGTTATCGCCCCGTTAGCTGGAAGCCTCTGAGCTACCATAACTTGACATATGTCGGCGAAATTTGCTGTCGTATTGTAATGATATTTTATGAGATTTTCAGTGCCTGAAAACATATACAAAACTATTTTTTCTATAAATGAAACCTAGCTAGATCTATTTTTTGCCCCTGAAACCCCCTACATGCAAAACATTGGAGCCGTTTCCGAGATTCAGATTATATATATACAAGAATTGCTCGTAAATATAAAGATATAAGATAGTGCATATCATCCGATCAGCGAAGTTAAACAACCCTCGCCTGGATGGCTGACCGCCCGAGTTCCCTCCGTGCCTCAGAGAGCACGTTAAGCCGTCGGTCCCGGTTGCCAAATTACCATCTTTGGAAATCATTACAGGTCAGTCGGAGGCATAAATAAGTCTGACAGCTGGTTTAACCCAGATCACATATTTTCCTCGTTAAAGAGGTTGCGAAGGTCAGATGGCAGTTCGTATAAAAATCAAGTGATCAGCCGCATCGGGTTGAATTAAGTGCCGATCCCAACAATATATGGGATAAGGCCAGGGAGATGATGTGTGCATGCAGTACATAGTCCGTCAAGCAAGCTATGACTGGTACGTAATAAATATTATTATGTAGGTTTGCAAGGTTGCTTTAACAGAGATTCGGCTCTGTTTAAACATATTTTAATAAACAATAAATTTTATGGCATTTGTAACAAATTAAATATCCCCTTCACTTCACCATAGTCGGGTAAAAACATAACAAAAAAGGTCGCATGTTCAGACAAAAATTTGATACTGTATTTCAGACCATAAGTCCATGTTGTTTAATATCACGTTATTTAACGTTACAAAAAATACTGAAAACGTAAGAGGAATGCTAAGAGCGCTAAAAATATAAATCAAGCGCTGTACCCAAAGCGTTTTTCTCACGAACGCGATAAATATACGCCTAAGTTCCAATAACACTCTCAAATATTATTTTTCTCTTTTTCTAAGAATATAAAAGGACCTGCGAGAGAAAATGTCGGAAGATATGAAAAGAAATACTTTGGAAGTATTTAATAGAGCGCCGTAGCTCGCGGCTACGAGAACGCTACGAAATTTCGTAGCGCTTCAATAATACTACAAGTGGTATAATGCTTCGCTGTTGGTTTATTTTATTGGAAGATTTACAATCATTAAATAAATATACTCAGGCCATCCCATAAGGGTCCCCGAAGGGGTAAGCAGAGTGCCAACGCTATAAATACGTCTTTGAATTACTTCTCAGACATATGCAGGTTTCCTCACAGCAAAGCACGTGGTGAGAACATAAGTTTTTAGAAAATTGATTGATTCAGGCCCCGCTGGGATTCGAATTTGCGTCGGTAGCGTAGCAGGCGGCTGCTCTAACCCCAAGGCCACCACGGCTCTATTTAGTAAATTCCATATCCAGATCTTCGGTGAAAAGTGGGTGTTGTGATTACAACACCTCTGCCTACCCCTTCGGCGAATACAGGCGTGAGCGTATGTATGTAAGTACCTAAGATTAAACTAAAAAACTACAGTGCCGATTTCAAAAATTCTTTCACCATTGGAAAGTTACATCATCAGCGAGTAACATGACGTCTGCTAGTGTTACAATATACTGTAAATGAGCGTATGTTGTATGATGAGGTATAAAGGTTGTTTAAATGTCAAGAGATATGACCTGTTGGCATTCACAAACTGCAACAGACTGACCTATATTAAAACTACTAGAACTTTATAATACTTTTAATAGAACGCATCTGTATGTATGAAATATGTAATAAAATATTTGTATATTTTTGTACTCATACTCGCTTCTACGTGGTCATAAGATATCCTTTAAGTTCTTCTGTATTATTTACTAGATGTGCCCCGCAGATTTACCTTTATTAAAAAAAAAAGTAGCCTGAGTAACTCCTTGTAACATTGGCTATCTGACAGTGTCCAGAATCGGTCCAGCCGTTTTGGAGATTAGCCGGAACAAACCGACAGACTGACGGAGATTTAAAAAAAATTGGTTTTCTATATCAGTACCGTGTATGCATCCATATGCATTTAGTGAACAGCTATTTTTTTGTGATTACAAACAGACACTTAAATAGTATATATCTGTTTAGATTTTGATTTATATGTAGATGTCGACGAATAAATGGAATGTCTATCTATCAAACTTACTTTCAACCCCTTAAAAGTGTTTGAAAAAACACGAACTCTCTCTTAGTGTAAACCAAGAAAACACCCTCCGAATCTCTTGTCTCTAAGATCAACAGTTTGGGATGTGCGTTGATTTCAGTCAGTCAGATCTTTGCATTTTATACCACGTTCAGATATATGTTTCTTAGGGCTATAAGGCGTTTAAAGAAATAGTAAAAAGGTTAGTCGACATCACAGGACACCGAAGAGCTGGCAGCTACCTCGGTCAAAGAATTAGTCTTGCCATCCAAAGGGGGATGCTGCCAGTATCTTCGGAACCTTGCCTACAGGGACTCCTTTTAATAAAGTTTGTAAGGGAGTCGATTTTTTCAAAAAAAAATTAGTTTTTTTTTTTATAACCGACTAGTTTTCAAACCGGTGGTGATTTCCCCAACGTTAATTAATGCCTAAGTTGAATACATTCTCAATAAATTATTGATTGTAAACGCACAGCTCAAACTGACAGGGAAATATTTGTGTTATAAAATCCTGGACCCATAGTCTGTAAGGTCAAAACCCGGATAAGAGTGTCGTAAACTGAAGGTCCAATCGCTATCGATTCTGAAGGATTCCTCCGAATGGGGCCTTAAACGATCCCATCAGAGTATATAGGCCACTTGTTACTTTATCAATGATGGAGGAGCGTATATTAAGACATTTTTCTTGTCAGCTTGTTGCAAAAGTATTTATAAAATCTCACTGTATGGTACTAACATAGAAAAAACATTTTTTTTCTTCATTTTTTTGTTAGGTTGCTCGATACGATTTCAATGGGACTTTCACTGGTAGGTAGCTAATGTTAAAATAACGTAATACTTTTATTAAAAAAAAACAATAGGGCTCAAAATTTTTCAGAACCGTGCATATTTTCAGAACGAACAGACGGACTGGCCTAACGAGTATTTTTTAAAAAAAAACCTTTTCTGTACCGTGTATACTATATGCAAAAAAAATTAAAAATTTGTTATTTTGGAATTACAAACAGTTACTTTAATTTTATTTATCTATATCTATGTATAGATTTAGATACGTATTCATAGTGCGATATAAATGACCTGTGACGTCATATGGGAAAAAAATTTGTCTGGCTTTAACATCGCAGGGATAGCATCGACCCTCAAGTAGCGGGAACGAGCTAACACATTTACCTAAACTGGACATCAAATCAAAAATTGCGAAATCTCTTATTTTACAAAAATAATTAGAGATTAATGAAGCAATTGTAATCAAAACTAACAAGGTGATTAACGTAACAATATTACCGCTCAGATGAAGTGAACCAACAAAATACAGATGAACCGAATACGAAGGTTAAATCGCGCGTATAGCGGAAGCAGGGTGCCACTTTCACCCTCGCTTCAAGGTCACATTGCGCCTGTGGGGGTGAGTGTGTGTACGTCGGGTAACCGGACTAAATTACGATGTCTATACAGCGTTGTAAACTAAGCTCGTAGTAATGTATGCTTACATAGTTAGAACTACGATCTTTTCGAACGTTTCACTTAAATTGTGACGTTAATCATCTTGTTAATTTTGATTGCAATTGATTGGTTTCTCTCATTATGTTAGTAAAAAAAAGATTTTAAAAAGTAGTGATTTCGTCGCAATTTTTGATTTCGATGTCTACGTCGGATAACCTGACTCAATTACGATGTCTCTACAGCGTTGTAAACGAAGTTCGTAGTTGCAACCATGTAAACATTGAAGGGTTACATATATATATTTCAAAGTGTAATTAATTTGTGATATCGAAAACCAATGCATAATAGAGTTATTTTTTCTCGGTAAATCCGACCTTCCTAACCCGCAACTGCTTTTACATTCCTGTAAACTTAATGTATTTTTTTTAATTCTGAAAACTGAAAAGTACATTGTCTAATTTTATAAAGTTTTTTTTTTGATTTGAGTATTTTGAAATTACAATGTACTTCAATTCAGCATTTAAAGTACCCCCCTTTACTTCGACAAATAAAAAAAAAAATATACCCATAAACTAAATTGTACCTTAACATTGAAGATTAAAAATCGTGAACAGTAGACCGAAAACACTCGATTATAGACTAGACGCGTTCACAATTTGTCGACTCGGCGTAATTTGGGCGGGAAATTGATTTTTTATGCCATTAAAGGGGTGGGGGGTGAGGTTAGGGACGGGGAGGTTAAAGTTATCGGATTTTCGCGCCAGAGCCGAGCGCACCAACGCAATCGCTGCGAAGGTTAACGCCAAAAGCTGTTATAGTGCTGTTAATGTGAATCGTCCCGTATGTCGAGTTGGGTTGGCATTTATTGATGTGGCAACTTTGATTAGATTTTTGAATATTGCATGCTTAATGGCTATTGACTCAAAATGTGGTTTGAATTGGATGCAGATAAGCAATAATGTGTCAACCCACAAAAAGTCAAATTCAAAGGTTTTGATATATTTTGATAATGCATCACGTATTTAACATTCTAAAAAAGTGTTTCAAGTCATCTGAAACATAAAAGTACGTAAAAAATGGATTTATGTCATAAAACAAATCTTAAATCACGTATACAATCATCTTAAGACGCCATTTTCTCAAAACCAAGTTTATGCGGGTTGACACATTATTGCTTATCTGCATCCAATTATGAATTAATTGACTGATTTTTTTGAAACTATATTTTCCGCATGCATCGTGAAGATCATTTTATTCAAAAGACATGAATAAAGAGCCGTGGTGGCCTCGGGGTTAGAGCCTGCTACGCAAGCGACGCTAGTTCGAATCCCAGCGGGGCCTGTACCAATGAGTTTTTCTAAAAAACTTATGTACAGTGATTTCACACCACGTGCTTTACGGTGAAGGAAAACATCGTGAGGAAACCTGCATATTTCTGAGAAGTAATTCAAAGACGTATGAATAGTGCCTGAGACGGCGATAGACTCACCATCTGTCACGTTGGCACTTAATCAAATTCGGTGAAAAGTGGGTGTTAAGATAACAACACCTCTGCCTACCCCTTCGGGGAATACAGGCGTGAGCACATGTATGTACATGAATAAAATGCTATCTGTTGGATAATTTCGTCGCTATTTAATATCTTTCACATATAAAAAACATTTACAATCGTGGCAGGTAAGAGTGATTTGTTCCTAATTATGCGTAGCCAGTTGCCAGCAAATAAATATTTATGCAAGCAGTTGCAGTTTGAAAATTCTCGATCGGGCAACCTTTGAGCGATGCAGAGACGTGGGCCTTACCATAACCTCTTATTGCCATGATAGTTTTAATCTTATCTTTGATTACTTGCTTACATTGAAAGAGACTTTCTTCTACCCAGACTATGGCGAAAAAGCAAAATCAGTTCCTAAATAAAAGTATTTTTTTCAAATATTCCTTCTTATATATAAATTAATTGATCATCTTACAAAGAATAATACAGCAATATCGCAGTGAAGTAAATAACATCGGCAATCCCCAATATTCAACAAAGAGCATGACGTCACCAGGACAAAGCCACGATGCGAGAGGTCACGACCTAAGGATCCACGCCACAGAGTGAAAATAAAAAAGAAAACTTCCAGAACAAATTGGTATAAAAACCAACCAGTAACAAAATGATAATGGCGGCGAAGCACACTTCATTACAAAGTTAAATAGCGGCGACTACCTATTTGAAGATGCTTCTAGAAAATTCTCAATTTATTCTCCCTATTTCGGTAGGTATTTTGAAATTTAAATTAATCTCGTGAAAAAAGTAAATCGATTCAAAGATGTGCAAAAATAATGACAGTTATTTCTAATTTGACATTTAAAATTAGAACGTAATTAATTCTTCGGTAAAATATTTAAAAGATCAATTACGTATTCGAGAATTATTAGAATTGAAACAAAACACAACCACGTTACAAGTAAACAGAAAATAATGTAGCCTTTCCATTCCTTTGTAATAAGTTTAATTGGTCGGGAGAACCACGCACGACTCCAAGACGCCATAGCATCGTCTACGAAACGAAACGATCGAACGAACACGGAAGAAGTGTAGGTACGTTGCAACGCTCACACAAAATTCGTCTGACACACACATAGCCCTGTAGGAGTATATTCGTCAAAACAAACGCACACAATTGCACGGCGTCTGCCGAATTATACTCACACATAGAGTGAACTATTGCAGTGCGGTTGTGTGCGTGAATGAGAGGGAGAGTGTGACGAAATTTCACTTTCCGTTTTGGCAACGTCGCGCCTCCCCCGTTCGTCGACATTGCACGGGGGTCGCGGGGTGGCTCGGCCCATCTACTTCTCTGCATTTACATTTTAAATATTGGACATCCATCCTCTTATTCGGCCGAATGGTGGCCGAATTAGAATTCGTATTGGAATTTCTTCTCAGAGACTTGTTACAAATGCCATCGCGAGTTATGGGCGCTGACTTTGAATGTGTAGTTGTAATTTTATAAGTCTATATCTATATGTTTCTTAGTTACCCCCACTACTTTCACTGGGCGCTCATATCTCGTGACAGCACCTGTACCCACAAAGCGTGTCCTAATTGTACCTAAACATTCGTTTATTTCCTAGTATTGTTAGTAAGCCGTAGGTAGATTGTATATTATTATAGTGTTTAAACGGAAATGTATGTTTCGTACTTCAGCTAACTTATTAATGTTAGATATTAGATTAACAACAGTACGTGTAATGGCACGAAAAATGTAAGCTAACATAGTATCCTATAACCATGTTTGAAATAGACCACTTTGACTTAAACAAATCTATATTTTCAACTAGACGTAGAAAGACGCGCAGAAGGGGTTACATAAAAACATACAGACGTCGCAAAAACGAAAAATGTGTTGTAGTGAACTAACGGTTCTGTGTGTAACATCTCAAATACTTCAAAAGCGTAGGTTCTCGGAAGTGTCATCGTCGTAAGTGAGACAGGGACGGTCGTGTGCCCGTCTCCCTTTCACGACTATCGACTGGCGAAGGGCGAATATACTTTCGTGCATTTTACAGATTATTAATTCCGTCCGCGTAACTTTAGGAAGTGAAATTCGCAATGACAACTTTCCGTCACAGAATAAATAGAACCTTGCTAGAACAGTACGGAATCTAGCAGCAAATTGTGGTCATGACACACTCACACAGATGCGGGTATCTACTAGATAATTCAAGCTTAATGTCAGTAAAGAGTATCACTTTTTTTAACACATTCATACATACATATGCTCACGCCTGTATTCCCCGAAGGGGTAGGCAGAGGTGTTGTTATCACAACACCCACTTTTCACCGAAACACATTCACTGCTAACATTTCAACTTCTTCGTAAACTCTCGAACAGTTGGACGCACATACGCGTCGTTAGCAGTGAACGCGTTAAACTTCTAATGGACATTACTTTGACAGCAAATAAAGGAGTAATTTTCAAAACTTTGTAAGTGACAATCCTAACGCTCGATGAAGCAAACGTCCGTATTTAAAAAAAATGGTCTAGATTCCATACTGCTTAGAATGTTTATAATTATACTGTGGTTCTGTACTGTTAATCTACATCAAAGGCTTAGGTAATGAAAGAATAATTATCTGTCAAAGATTGTATTATAGTTACTATTTGGTCATTATATGGTGGTAAATTCTCGACATTCATAAGTGCCAAATAAATATTTTTCATTTTTATTTTCAATTCAATGTATTTTTATTAAATCGCAGGAAATAATTAAGATTTCGGAGAAACGAGATCTGCGATTCAAAATGCTCCGAATTTGAACGCGTGATTCCGTTATACCCGACAAACCAAAAATACTTTTCAATTATAATTGAATGCTAATAAACTATCTTATAGTTCTCTACTAACACAAGAGTGCAAAAGATTTTTTTGCGACATTCGTACATATATTTTCTTTGCGAATCAAAGATGTTACTGCAAAATATAGATTTTTAGGACAGATTTTTATCAATATTTTAGCTATTTAGAAACCGCTGGGCGCTGCTAGCCTTAGGGGTAACGTATAATTATTTTAAGTTTATGTATCCTAAGACGTGCCTTTTTACGACAATCAATTTTTACCAGTTTTAAAGAAACTGTTGTAACATTTTAAAGTTCACGGTCTCAAATCGATTGGTTAAGGCTGCACAGGCTGCGCAGGAGTCGGGTTTCGGCGGATGCGGCTGCGGAAGTGGCGTGCCCGCCGGACGCGCGCCATCTTGGTTTGCCTCTTGCTTTTTCTTTTTTAGCACAAAAAAGTTTCAACATAGGTTTTATAAATAGCCAGTACCAATATGAGAAAGTTACTTTTTCAAGATTTTTTACGGCAGGAAACAAGCCTCGTGTTAAGCAGCTCTTCGGATTCGATCACCCTTGCAATGGCAGAGTTGTCCATTCTGTATCCGACCCAATTTTAAATGGAATCACTGTGTAGTGTTTCGTTGCGCAACATTATTTATTTAAACAACATACATTCTCGTTTGCTTACATTGTAAGCAACATCTGTACTCTAACACAAAGAAGTATAAACCTTATCAAGTTCGAAATAAATCGCATATTGCGTTGACAATTGACAGCTAAGCATAAAGAAAGATTAACAGCAAAAAATGTAATATAAAAGGCCAGGTAGAGCTTTTGTGCTTTGCGCAAACGCAACAAAAGCTGAGATTTCGATGCCCAAGCGCATAATGGTTGATAAATTATTTGCTAATTTAGTGTGCCGAGATAGCACCTGGCTACGTGTGGGAATATATGTATGTGTTCAAATATATTTTGTGCTCGTCGTATTCTTTTCTTAAGATTAATTGAATGTAAATAACGCGATGAAAATTGGTTTTGTCAAGGTTTTTTTTTGTATTGAATCATGTTCTAATCAATAACCTGATAGTTCATCGGCTAGAGCTTTTTATAAAACCAAAGAGATACAAAAACGTCACAATTGGGACGTTTTAAATGCCACTATTGAGCATTAAAGGTTCTGACGAACTGGACCCCAATACTACGACTCCGCTGTCCACCTGTGTGTCTGAGTATCCATATAAATTGGTAGATTTTTATTTGATAAATAAATATCAAAATGTAATTCGTTGTTTAAAGACAAGTTTAATTTAAAAATAAATATCTAGGTCACCAAAAAATCCGTGTATTAAAAACAAAAATACTTGTTTTATTTTTGGTTAAAAAATAAAACATTCCAAATTTAAAACGATGTGATTATAAAGGAGTCTGGAAAACCGCCACGCACTGTAATTAGAGGAACGGCAACAGCGTAGAATCGGCGGCTGTGGAAATGCAACGTCGCATTTTCACTTCACCCCAGTTTACACCCCCACCCCCGATGACTCATTCAACCTTTGGAACGGACATACGATCTTTTGCGTACAATGTCGACTCTACGCTAAATATTCGGTTCAGTACGATCGCGTGCTTTATTTGTATTGTTTTGAAAATCGAACGAGTTTTTTTTAAATGCCGTCGTTATTGGCATTTAAATAGAAGGGTTTTTGGATATGAGGTTTTTGGTTGTACTCCGTCACAAAACTATGGTACTTAGTTAGGTACAGGAAAAAATCTGACGCACGTCCAAAGCACAGCGTTCTGAGAAATTTTAATCGGTAAATGTAAAATTCCATACTTTTAAAATTTCTACGAATGAAGCCTTCCAAAGTTAGGCTACTGTTTCTAAAAATTCTATTCTAGTAACTAGGTACGTATGTGAAAATAGCAGACAGTCATTTATAATTTGTCTTTCATTGCGAGATTGCGAGACAAGAAAGACTGTCTGGTTAGAGGTAGGTTATTTTGTCTATGGATGTTCGCAAAATTAGAAAAGGTCTAAAGCGGTGCCGTGTGCTAAGTGTTATTTGAATTTCGAACACAAATTCACTGGTAGGCATTTATTATAGTATACCTTAGAGAAAAAACTGCTATACCAAGGCTTGACGGCAGGATAAAACAATATTATGTACATCTATATTGAAGTACCTACAAATTCCATTTGCAAATATATCCTTACTTTAGCGGGTAGTTCAATAATAATGTCAATAACTTAGTGACACCGATTAGGTCAATAATTTCTCGATTTCTTTTCAGTGGAATGTTTTGATGAAATCTGCCGTTTAATCATCTTATTAAATAAGTTATGTTAAAGTTATGTACTAAGTTACCTGTATATTAAGTTACCACCTAGGTGGTGTCATCGCCGTCTGTTGTTCTGTTGATTCTGAAATGGACCATGATACACTTACCTGTAACAAATGAAATATTTATTAGAATAAACCATTTCTTTTGCCGACCCTACCAATCATAACCCTATAATCTTGTTTATAAACTAACTAGCGGACGTCACGCGGTTTCACCCGTGTAGTTCCCGTTCCCGTGGGAGTACGGGGATAAATTATAGCCTATGTTACTTCTTCAATGCATTTGTTCTTTCAGCAATGCATAGCTACATCATCAGTGGATGATGTAGCTATGCATTGCTGAAAGAATTGTTCAAATCGGTCAAGTAGTTTCAGAGCCTATTCAATGTAAGCAATCAAATCCTTTGTATGATAAATTAGGCCTGGGAGCTAATCTGAGCAGACCTTGGCTGGTTGAATGAAACACCGTATCTTGGGAAGTCCTGGTATTTATTGGTTCGACCACACTCAGTAATAATGCACCTACTATATACAATACGGAGAGACTTTCTACAGCGCGATCTAAAAAGATATAACGCCATCTTGTGATAAATAGTTACACTAACTTGGTGAAGGGTATTCTACGTTTAACACCTCTTTATAATATTAGAAAACTGTGCTGCTTATGTCTAGAATGAAATCAGCTTGGTCTATCAAAAATTAAATATTTAAACATATCGAATTTGTTTAAGGAGTTTTTAAAAAAAAATTACTTTCTTTTTTCAACTACCAACGAAATCATTTTCTCTACAAACAACTACATGAGAAAGCCTATTATATATGGCCAAAACATTTTGGTTTTTAAAAGGCAGGTGCTAGATTCACATAGCTAATTCTTTATTTATCGGTTAATACAAAAATTATTTCATTACAGATTTGTAATCATATAACCTTTATGTATGTTATATTAATTAAATGTTATAATATTAAAATATGTGAAAAAACTGCGGAGCATAACTTTGCAAGAGCAAATAAAAATAAACTTCGGAATTTCAATAACAAGGTTGCATTGTTAAAAAAAACCTCGTATCCCAAAAAAACTGTTTTCGCCAAAAAGGAATAATACGACATCCTTCATTCTTCAGTTCACTTACTTATCGTGATTAATCGCGTATAATGGAACAATGCGATAAATCCATCGCCGGCTTGTCGCAGCTGACGCTACCTAGCCGTCATTTGGTACACATGGCAACACCAGCCATCTGTCAAATACATACAAACCAAACCCAACTCTATTCTACCTGAGTTAGAGTTCAAAATAACTCAGGGTTTTATATTCTAACTATTCCATACTTCCTGATAGGTAGGCAGCTGCCTAGCGCGTGCGCACAGCGATAAAAGGTTACGTTGAATGACACGCGAAAGGTCACTCTATCGATTCTCTCGTTCGCTGATCTTTGCACTAAAGCTCAATAACAAAAGGTTTAAGGAAAAAGGAGTCAAAAGCTGCAGTGTCATATAACCACGCAATGGTAGTGCTTTTTACATTACATGGGACTAGCTTTTATCCGCGACTTTGGCTGCTTAATCCAATACTAATATCTAAAGCTTAAGATTTTGGTAGTTCAAGTTCTGGGTCGATTTCATATATATTTCAGTGTTAGATAGCTTATTTATTGGGGAAGGCTATATCATATACACGCGGGTTAAAGTTGTGTCTGTTTGTGGTTAAAACTCTATTCCGAAAAGGCATGGTGGTTACCCGAAAAAATAGCCGGTGAACCTATTTACCAAAAAACTTGTCATAATTTAGTCAGTCACAATCATTGCTTATTTTTAAATCTGTAAATACTCTTCTCATCGAACACTTCCCAGCCAACTCGGAGAAATTTGTCAGTGCTTTAACTTTGATATATAACTGGCGAAATGTGGTCGTACTCACACCTCTGTCTACCTACCCCTTCGAGGAATACAGGCTTGAGCATAATTGTGTATATATGTATAATATTGCATACATACATAATTTTGACTCTGTAGTTACTTAGATGCTCACGCCTGCATTCTTCGAAAGGGTAAGCAGAGTAGGTAACAGATGGTGGGTCCATCGCCGTCTCAGGCACTACATATATGTCTTTGAATTCCTTCTCAGACATATGCAGGTTTCCTCACGATGTTTTCCTTCACCGTAAAGCACGTGGTGTGAAATCACTGCTCATAAGTTTTTTAGAAAAACTCATTGGTACTTGGAAATTGTACACAATTTACTTATGTCTATGACGATGAGGATTTGAAATTATGGAAGATTATGTATGAGAAGCGCTAATTAAAAGAATCATTTCTTTTTTAAAGTAGGTATCAAGGATTTTGTAGCAGCTGTTTAAATTATTTTTTACAGCATAATGAAGATAATACAACAAAAGATAACATCCTAACATAACACAATAAAATAATTCAAAGGCCCAACCAAGTTGGCCATAGAACAAATTTTTCTACCTGGCAATACATAAAAAACAGGTCAATGAACTCAAACAGCTGCTCCATTTCAATATGGCGGTGCACTTATGTCAAAAATTAATAAATGCAAGCCAGTTTTACGTATGATGGATATATGCCGTATGAAATGATTTAGTTTTTTTTGTTGCAAACGTGTTTAAATTATATATTGACGTTAATTGACACTTTCTTAAGGTCTACGTATGTGTTACATGACTTAAGTTATATCATGATAAGCACCGTACTTACGTAAAATTGTCGTAATTAGAAGATATAAATAAGTTATTTTTTGTTTCCCTATGGAAGTGTTTTATGGTAATTTTTGTGACGCAACTTTTTTTTTAATTAGTTTGCTACATTGGTAAAATGTATTTATAGCATAGACTTAAAAAAATATGTTAGTATTACTATCATTTTTAATATCAATTTAATCAATTTTGAATCTATACATATACATGTTTGTAATTCCAAAATTACACCTTTTGACTAAATGCATCTGGAAGTATACACGGTACCAAACAGCAGCAAAACCAATATTTAAAAATTTTCTCTTTATGTCTGTTTGTTCCGCCTAATTTCCGAAACTGCTGGACCGATTTTGTACGGGACATTCACTGGCTGATAGCTAATACTACAAGGAGGTACTTAGGCTACTATCAATTTAAAAAAAATTGGATTCCACGTGCCCCCCATAAAATTAAGTCTTCGCGGGTGGACCCGCTGGGCACGGCTAGTTCGTAGTAAGTCAAAGTTCAAACAAAGATAATCTATAAAAGTAAGTAATTTACAAATTACCTAAGTACTTCTTATGTACAAAACTGCCAACCTATATATAATACACTAAACTTATTATGGGATAGGTATGTGAAAAAAAAGGAACTATAGACAAAAAGCGACAGATGCGTGTCAAATGTCTACCGTCGTAATTACCGACAGTGGTTCGTATGTGAACATAGGAACAATAGGATAGATACACCATGTGCTGCCATCATAATAATGTCATTATTTTAAATATCCGTTATATTTAAAGGGAGTACATACGTATTTAAGATCATATTTTTTGCTACTGAAATGAATTTGCAGAGGAAAATTAAAGCATGGAAATCTGCTGTGTTTATTTTGCAAATAAAATTTGCTGACTCCTTACCAGTAAAGGTAGATCGAGGTGTTGCAACACCCACACCGAAAAACATTAGGTGCATACATTAGTCAGTGAATCCATCGCCCACTCAGAAACATACGCCTTTCTTCTCAGACAATTTTGCAGATTTCCTCACGATGTTTTCCTTCACCGTGAGGTTTGTTATTTGACATCACTACATTTTTTTGTGAATACTAAAAAGTTTTATACGATTCACAAACAGCTTGCGTACAAATATAATAAAGAATGTATTAATCAAATTTCAGACGTATTCGATGAGACGATAAGTAACTCATGTTACCGACACATTGTCACCAAGTGTTTCCCAAGCTTTCTCGTAAAAAAAAACGAAACATAAATCAAATAAAGGTGCGTTCATATAACGTTACAATATTTGAACGCGACGGAAGCAGCCGACGACGTTCAAAAACCGGAGCTAAATCATAAATTACACTTTACACTTCCCGCAGGGATCGAGTTGCGCGCAGTTGTCACGTAATTACGATTATCGTTAAGTGACGATTTTAATCGATATCGCGTGAGAACGCGGCCTTATCGCTTTCGATTTGTTACATACTGTAATTTGGTTTTTATCCGATTTAAATTTAGAATTTGATGAAAATGGGTCATTCTATGGAAAATAGATTGAAATATCTAATTTTCGAGTAATATTCATTTGTTATTGGTTTAAAGTTCTGCTCGAGAGGGTATCGTTATCTATCACGGCTTTGACCGGTATGTAATTATTTCACGCACAGAAAATGCGATTTGATATTATACAGAAATAATAAAAAAATATTTCTGTATAATATAAAATCGCGTTTTCTATTGTTCTAACGGGTATGTCACCGTTTTCGTAATCTATACTCGCTAGCGTCACTCACAATATTTGTATGAGTTTTAGTTCTTCACGTCACCGCTGGGAGTCGCTGCGCAATTGCTCATACTAATATTCGGCGAAGACGCTAGCGAGTATAGATTATGAAAACAGTGGCAAGACTTTAAAATTATCGCGCTGGTAAACATCTAGCATGGCATAGCAACATCGCCTATATTTTTCCAAACGAGGTCGTATCTCTGTCGGCCATCTTTAAACCGTTATACTTCAATTGCACATAGAGTTCACCCTTACCCCAGTGCATAAAAAACTGCAATTTGCCTATCAGGTCTACAATAAAGTTGGCTTTAAGCCCTTGCCAATATAGGTTGACCTCCCTATCGCCTTTAGGCTCGAACAGTTAGTTGAGCGAGGGGGGTCAGGTAATGGTGGTTGTATCTGAAAGGGTGAGGAAGGCTTGATGCTGGGAGGTCGTTATCCTGTGCTTGATTGTCAGATGAGTGGCGCAATGAGTCATTCGAGTGAGTAAATAGACTTTAAAAAAATACGCTTCGAAAAAAGAACACATTTTTTTTTTTTTAAATCATAAAGTAGGTCACGGTAAATAGGTAATAGTCGATAAAGTGCAAATTTCGAGATAATTATTTTTTACAGTTGAAGCTTTAAGTATATTTTATTTAATACTATTTAAAAGTTATAAACTAGTAAATTATGAAGCAAGTAGCTTAAGAGACTGTGTGATAATTATCCATGTTAAATATACTAGCTGTGCCCCCGGTTTCACCGCGTAGGTTCATTGATATGAAAATTACGGTTAGTTACTCCTTTTAATCAGCTATCTGCCAGCGAATGTCCCGTTAAAATCGGTCCAGCCGATCCGGGATTAAAGTTTTTTTAAAAAGGTAAGTCTTTTTATCCGATGATGATGATGTAAAAATATAATTTTGAGTGCAAAAATGGCTATTTCCCGTTCCCGTGGGAGTACGGGGATAAAATAAAGCCTATGTTACTCGCTGATGATTTAGCTATCCATTGCTGTAAGAGTTTTTAAGAGAGTTTCAGTACGTTTTGCGCCAATTCGTTACAAACATACTTACATACAAATATTTCTTCTTTATAATATTGGTATATGTAAAAAATTCCTTAGTATTTCTAACCCCCACAAAGCAGTGCTATATTTCCTAGCAATTAACCCTCCCGTAGCGAGTGCGTTCAGTGGGTTACGCACCCTACATAGTGGGTGTATTACCACCCACGTTGTTATGTGTATTGCCTATATGCTCTTTTGACCACATTGCATTCAAGTTATGGGGTGGAAAATATGTTCCATGTATCGTAATTAAACCTTTAAGGTAAATTATTTAATAATATTACATTGAAGTATGGTTTGCCTATTACAATATTTTTATAAAAAGGTGTCTATATTGCAGCAACTATAACCCCATAGAATTTTACAAAAATGTTTATTGTGACACCAATAGGTAAGGTGTGAGAAAAATCTGAGGTTTATGATAATCTTCGTTACTTTGACATACAGTGGTACAGGGAGGAACTTGATTTCCTCTTCGTACCACCGATTGAAATATGTTTTAGCCGACTTCAAAAAAGGAGGAGGTTACTCAATTCGACCGTATTTATGTTTTTTTTCTGTATTTCTGGCTAATAACTTCATCGTTTATGAACCGATTTTGATAGTATTTTTTTATTGGTAAGGTGGTATTGTGATTGTGGTACCGTGATAAGGAAACCAGGATCTGATTATGGCATCCTAGAGAAATCGAGGGGAACCTTCGAAAATCGTATGGCAGGCTAGTTATTTTTTTATAAAGTCTTTGAAAACAATACTATTTAATGAAGATCTGGAGTCGATCTGATTATGGAGAGAATTCCACAATGATTTATGACAATTACCTGGTTATTGATGAAAAAATTTAAACGTAGAAATTTTTTTTTTTTTTAATTTTCAAGAAATAACATAACCGCCTTCAAACAGAGAAAAAAGTACCTGACTGTACTGTACATTTTATTTGCTGACTATAGAGTAAAACCTAGGAACATTATATCACAACGCATTCTATGCGTATTCAGCCTACTTACCTGGCTAACCTATATACTACAGTTTGTGGGTTAGGCGTGCAGGGGCGGCGTTAAAGCTATGTATTTACTATGTACCTAGATCTTTTGTACCTTATTATGTATTTAGTTCCCACACACACGCACGTGGTAAGGGTTCAGAGTCTATATGTGTACTTGTACGTTGGGCCTAGATAGAGTTATGCCTGCGTTTTATAATCTGTCTTATTGGCTAGAAATTTAATATTTTTTATTCAAGGGGAATTTGGAACACTCATTAACGTCATTCGTTGACACCAGTGACACCTAATTGTCTTATACATACATACATATGTTCACGCCTGTATTCCCTGAAGGGGTAGGCAGAGGTGTTGTTATCACAACACCCACTTTTCACCGAATTTGATTAAGTGCCAACGTGACAGATGGTGAGTCTACCGCCGTCTCAGGCACTATACATACGTCATTGAATTAATTCTCAGAAATATGCAGGTTTCCTCACGATGTTTTCCTTCACCGTAAAGCACGTGGTGTGAAATCACTGTACATAAGTTTTTTAGAAAAACTCATTGGTACAGGCCCCGCTGGGATTCGAACTTGCGTCGCTTGCGTAGCAGGCGACTGCTCTAACCCCGAGGCCACCACGGCTCTAATTGTCTTCTCAATGAATAATGGGTGAAACCTTCTGTTCTTACATGTAAGGCGTGATGTGAGAAATATAATATGCAGTAACTGTTTATTGATGTCATCATCCACCTGCCCTTATCCCATGTTATTTGTGGTCGGCGCAATGTGTTCTTCTCTTCCATTTCTCTCTATCAGCCGTCATATCTGTATTCACTCCTATTTTAGCCATATCATCTTTCACACAATCCATCCATCGTTTCTTAGATCTTCCTCTCCCATGTAACTATCCACATTCATAAACAAAACTTTTTTGGCAACATTATCCTCATCCCTCCGCATAACATGTTCATAATGTGTGATTACAAAATATTTATTATAATTTCAACATTGACTATCTCGTTGGTCTAGTGATCGCAAAAGGGTACTGTGGAACACGGGGTCCTAAAATCGATCACTGGGTCGGTGTTTAAATTGGATTTTTCTGAGAAAGTACTGGACAGAGAGACAAATGGAAAGAGTTGCATCGGTTACACCAACAAGAGTTACATACATATTATCACGCCTGTATCCCATGGGGGTAGGCAACAGTTGTAAGTCTTAAATTCATGATGATGTAATTCAAAATAGCAGCCAGAGTCTGGATTGGTGTCTGGTTCATGACTGTAAGCTTGTCCGGCGAAATGTAGGAAAACTAAAGAGTTTTTAATAATAACCTTACTCTTTGCAACATTAGCTATTTGCCAGTGAAAGTCCCGTTAAAATAGGTCCAGCCGTAACAAACAGACAGTTGACTAAGTACTGATTTTATTGATAACTTTAAAAAACAAGTTATTTTGATAACAATAGTACTAAAGATTCCCTTCTAAGCTTAAAATTAATAAGATATTACTAAAGCGAAAAAATGTAAATGAAAAAAGTTTAGCGACTCCATTGAAATCGCTTACAAAGGTTCCTTAGAGGCTCTTTAGACGAGAGCCAATTTTAATCTAGTGTTGGTTCGATAGCATTCTTGTTTAAAATACGTCAAATATAAATAAGAATTAAGAATAATGTTACCATGGAAGATAAATGAAATAATTTCAAAAAGGTTCAATAATAAATATTACGTAAACTTGAACAAAAATCAAGACGATTTTTGAGGATAATTTTATCTATGAATAAAATATATCGAGTCAATTTAATAGATTTTAGGTGTCAATCAAACCACCAAAATGCGTATCGAGTCAGTTGGTAAATTAAAACAAAAGAAATATAAATACGTTCCAAAATCAAAACGTATTTAAATGTTTGAGACTCGTTCGCTAACTAGCGCTGCGTTGAAGCGGTGTATTTATTCTAACGCGTGCAGAATTAGATCTCTCTGACGTAGGGGGTGTTAAGAGGTGGGAGTAGGGGGTGTTCACGCTGCACGGAACCGACGCGTGCCAGTGGGGAAGTCTCTAATGAACTGTATGAACTAGTGTACCTAGCACATGCGTATGTAATACGATGGATATAAATACGCGGGTCCGTTAGGTGCATACGTAGGGACTAAACTAGAAATTCTTATGGCTAAGTTGTAGTATAAATTATACGTGAAAAATGTAACCCGTGTGTGTGCAGTTGTTTTGTAATACATTTAAGCATCTTTATACTATGTTTTCAGCGAATTATATCTCAATAATTATTATTCAGAAATCTTAGCCATTGTTGTGAAGTAGATGAATTTTATTTCAATACTAGTTGTGTCCTGTGGTTTCCTTAATGTTTTTTTTTGTAAAAGTATTCTAAGTTATATTAGTTCGCTGCCAATAAAAGTCCCGTTAAAATCGGTGCAGCCGTTTCAGAGATTATCCGGAATAAACAGACAGACATCTGGTGAATAGCTGTTATTTTATAATTACAAACAGACACTCTTTTTTATTTTTTTCATATATCTGTATAGAGTATAGATTCCACTTGAATGCGGGTAACATTTTACTTTAAGCAAGAACGTATATCATTTGCCATATTGTAGAATTCTAAATAATATTGCAACAGGTTTCCGAATAGCCATCCTTTTGAAAACATTTTAAAACACGCGACCAACCAACAAGCCAACCGCATTTCATGAATACGTACGAAGCATTATTTTTCTTTCGTATCTCAACTTTTAAATATGTGTTAAAAGCCCTCAAAGTCGCAGGGATGTGTTAAAGAGCTTGGGGCCGAGTTGTGTATGCGTGGGCACGCGCGATTTTACCGCCGCGTTGCTTCTGAACGCACCCTTAACTTACGCAACAAACACATCATTATGATTCTACGTATGGTCGGTAGGTATTTGCGGTCGCCAGTAATGTGTTCCATTTTCAAAATATTTCTCATTTTTTATTCAAAAAAAATTGCTTCAATATAGAATATAAAACCAAAGACACATTTAAGATCAATACATTAAGCTTTCCAATAAAAAATATTTCACTATACATAGGGAGAGCATAGCCCTAACTAATCAAATATTAAAATGGACAAACGCAATAAAGTAAGCAATAAATAACTGGATCTGCATTGGACATACAAAAATAATAATATGAGAATACGAACTTTTAGTTTAGTGTTTGTGCACGGCAAGGGTGCGTAGATGCACCCCTCACGCACATAGCCACGCACACTGTGGTAACTGGGTTGCGATTGGTGCGCTACATTACGCATGTGTGAGTACCTATTTGGACGTAGAAAAGGTCGGTATGGATATATTTATTTATACCATCGTGTTCTAGGTTGTGTGAATTAGTTGCGTGCATTGGGGTAGTCTTCGCTAGGAAAAAGTATTGATTTGTTGCATAGTAGTCGAGCGCGTGGCTCTTAATGCATGCGGGACTTACAAAATAAACTGCAATGAAATTTTAGTGTAGCGGGCAAATGATATTAACAATATTTGAATTTAGAATTGGAGCATGGATAAAATCATCGTCGAATTTTCGTAGACTAAGCGAAGAGCTAATATAAAAATTGCATTTTTTTAAGCAATTATTGCATTGACTTTTTTTTGATAATATATATGAATTTTAATGAAAATAACCTTAACGACGGAAAGATATCAAGTTTTTCACAAAGAATAAATCAACAAAACACGGAATTTAACACATATGAAGATAACATAACGAGCTCATAACTTACGGTGGTAGATTATGCAGATATGTAAAACTGGTTTGTAACCGTCACATTTTATAATATGAACAGCTACTTCTTTATTTAAAAATAAACCGCCAAAGGTTACATTCTTAATTTAAATGTACTTTTAATACGTTCATTCAATAAAGATACCCTGAATGTTGTACATCGAATGAAACTTAATCGAATCATCGCATTACTTATAAAACTGGCCGAAAAACGTGCAGCTGACATCGGATAAAAAACTGAGAATATAAAGTTTGTTTTTGGAATTCGAACGGCATTTTGACAGAATGTATTTAAGCTATACCCCTATCACGGGTTTGCTACCGTTTTCGTAATCTAAACTGGCTAGCGTCACTCGCAATATTTGTATGAGAAATTGTGCAGCGACTCCCAGCGGTGACGTGAAATACTAAAATATCTCAAAAAAAATATCGCGGATGACGCTAGCGAGTACAGATTACGTAAACGGTGGCAAACCCGTGATAGGGGTACTGGTTGGATGCCAAAAACTATATCTAAATACTACGTGTATAAAGTCGATAATAAACTTATGGATATCAACATGCTTACTTGAAAACGATGTATTAGAAGTCTCAGAGGCTACCTACATTTTAGCATAGTACAAGATTTGCTCAGTTTGGAAGTTGGGGCCGATTACCATGACGTCATGTTATATTTTAGTATAGTTAATTGCATTAATATAAAGTATTTTTACCGAAAATAACTATCAGAACTCATTCTATAGCTACCAAAGTATTGTTATTATATTATGTACAAGCATAATATTTAACACTTTTTGTTTTAAATGTACCATATACATATGCTCACGCCTGTATTAAGGGGTAGGCAGAGGTATTGTAATCACAACACCCACTTTTCACCGAAGATGATTAAGTGCCAACGTGACAGATGGTGAGTCTATCGCCGTCTCAGGCACTATACATACGTCTTTGAATTAATTCTCAGAAATATGCAGGTTTCCTCACGATGTTTTCCTTCACCGTGGTGTGAAATCACTGTACATAAGTTTTTTAGAAAAACTCATTGGTACATTGGTACAGGCCCCGCTGGGATTCGAACTTGCGTCGCTTGCGTAGCAGGCGACTGCTCAAACCCCGAGGCCACCACTACGTCATAATATTTTTTTTGCACTACCCACAATTCTAAATAAACGTATAAAGTTGCACAATGGGACATGAGACCAACGTTGCGTGCTCAACTAACATCTAAACAACTCACATAGCTTTAGAATAATTAAAAATACCATCCTTTTATGCAGCATTATACCTACTCATCTGCTCAAATGAGCTGCAAATAATGTACTGTATGGCGCTGTGTTTAAAGTAGGTAGGTACCTATGAGTCGAGCTAGAATTTAGAGAATGTATAGACACAATACTAATATTATATTATACTAGCTATACCCTGCCACGCTTCGCTGTGGTACCTTTTGAACCGTACAAACCAACATATCATATTTATATATATATAGATAAAAAATATATATTATACTAAAATTTCAGCTCGATCGGTGCAGAATTTTTGCGTTTTTGAACCGTACACAAACCAACATAACATTTTTATTGAATATATATATATTCAGGAGGAGCTCGTGGCACAGTTGCTATTGCGCATATCATTCGATCAGCGAAGTTAAGCAACCCTTATCCTAGCCAGTAATTGGATGGGTGACCGCCCGAGTTCCCTCCGTGCCTCGGAGAGCACGTTAATCCGTCGGTCCCGGTTGCCAATTTATCATCATTGGCAATTGTTATAGGTCAGTCGGAGGCCTAAAATAATTTGACAACTGGTTTAAGCCAAATCATAGCTTTTTCTTGTTAAAGGGGTTGCGAAGGTCAGATGGCAGTCGCTTCGTATAAAAATCAGGTGATCAGCCACATCGGATTGAATCAAGTGCCGACCCCAACAATGTATGGGATAAGGCCAGGGAGATGATATATATATTTTAAATATTATGTATTCAAAGTAATCGAGACCTTTCGATACAAACATGGCCATCTCAAGCTACGCATTTAGATATTATTACAACTACTAGACTTTTCTCGATATTAATTTTCATCGACATTTGTGCACTGGAACTTAAATTTCTTAAGTGATTTATTTCGGATGAATAATATTTTTGAAAATAGTAATTACTGAGTTTCTTGCCAGGTTCTTCTCAGTACAAGCAACCTTCCGAACCTTGCGGTAGCATGTATGATCCCGTATAATTATGTCATTCTGAAGATTTGAAATCTCGCCTGTATTTCCCGGGGGGTAGGGAGAGGTGTTGTAATAACAACACTCACTTTTCACCGAAGATGATTTAGTGCCAACGTGACAGATGCGGAGTCTATCGCCGTATATATATAATAACTAGCTGTGCATAGCAAACGTTGTATTGCCATATATTTTTTGGGGTGGACTACCCCTAACATTTAGGGGGATGAAAAATAGATGTTGGCCGATTCTCATAGATACCGGATAAGCACAAAAAATTTCATCAAAATCGGTCAAGCCGTTTCGAAGGAGTATGGCAACGAAAACTGTGACACGAGAATTTTATATATTAGATATTTGAATAACTTCTCCGTCATATACACTTTATACAGCAGTTGGATATAGTAGTTATCTAATTAATGCTTGTAAATTTTAAATAAAAATATATAAAGAACTGCTTTGACCTGCTACTTCCTTTAAAACAGTATATTTAACGTAATATAAAACTCGCAAGCTATATTAGTAATGGCAACATTGAATGCACGCGTCTGCCTCGTATCCTGTTAGTTTTCCATCAAGCACAGATACATTCTGCTACTTATTGACAAACTATATAATACGTTTTGTGCCATTTTGAACTTTAGTAGTTTGAGATGAAATATATTTACGATTGTTTATAAATTCGTTCATTAATTTGTTAGTAAAATTCCAACACAAATGCATTCCAAATTTAACATACATACATATGCTCACGCCTGTATTCCCCCAAGGGGTAGGCAGAGGTGTTGTAATCACAACACCCACTTTTCACCGAATTTTTGATTAAGAGCCAACGTGACAGATGGTGAGTCTATCGCCGTCTCAGGCACTATACATACGTCTTTGAATTACTTCTCAGAAATATGCAGGTTTCCTCACGATGTTTTCCTTCACCGTAAAGCACGTGGTGTGAAATCACTGTAGATAAGTTTTTTTTTTAGAAACACTCATTGGTACAGGCCCCGCTGGGATTCGAACTTGCGTCGCTTGCGTAGCAGGCGACTGCTCAATCCCCGAGGCCACCACGGCTCCAAATTTAAATAATTTAAATTTCTTATTCAGTAATTAAAAAAGAAACAAATTCAAAAAAGGAATGATCCATTTCCGACATTACCTACAACAAAATAAAGGCCCGTACACATGAAGCTAAAACAAATCAATAAAGTAAAACTCCTGTTACACGTTCGAGTTGCATGCAAGATGCATCATTAATAAGTCAATTCTCGTGCCGTTACATCAGCTGATAGCACAAAAAGCTCGACCTAACATCTGCCGGCCGTGAATCACCGGCCCTTGGCGCGTGCCGCTCGGAGAAAAAAAAATCAAAAGTGTAAACTCCCGCCGACCGTTATAATCGCCTTGGTTCACTGTGGGTGGACTCACGTGGTAGGTATTTGGGGCTTCATTTAAAAATCGAACATGGTTTTTGCACGCGTTCGGAAGCGATAATGCGATTAATTATTTTAATAATGCCTTTTTGGACTTGAAGTAGCATTTTGTTACAAATGTATTATAAAGGCTGTTTTCTGTTTTATTTTAGAAAGAGTTTCTAGTAATCTGTTATTCATTCATAAGCCTGTATTCACCTAAGGGATACAGAGGTGTTGTAATAACAACACCCACTTTTTACCACGTGGTTCACATTGTGAGGAAACCTGCATGGCTGAAAAGTAATTCAAAGACGTATGTATAGTGCCTGAGTTAGGTGAAAAATTGATGTTGTTATTGCAATATCCTGCCTACCCCTTCGGGGAATATAGGCGTGAACATATGTAAGTATCTTCAGAGAAAAAATTACTCAAGAAAATAACGTTGGTATTTTAAGATATATTTTACCTTAATTGCTTTGCAAACGATAAATTTGCCGTAATTTCAAAATGGCGACAGAAAATGCCATTAATCTTTGACAAGAAAAAATAACTCGATTAAAGTAAACGTATGAATATTGGGCAAAACAAAAAAGCCATTAAAATGGACGATAAAAGCTGGAGAGATTTATAGCTAAGTTACTTCTCAATGTTTATTGGAGAATATTCTTGTTTACTCCTAAAGGAAAACACTATTATTCGTTTAGCGATACAATTTTGGCATCGAATTCCCTTTAATATAACGAATAATAAGTTAAATTCGAACTCTCCTCTAGTCTGGGAGTACTTACTTGATATTCGAGTTTTTTTTTTCAAATGCTTCTATTCTTTGTACGATTAAAGTTTTGTGTTACACCCCGTATATTATCATTTGTAAAGTTTATATATTTTGATTAAATCGATTAAATCGCTAACTGCGTAAGTAAGCCAGGAAGCGAGTCACGTCACCATATGACTGAATTGATGATAAAACAGCGTTATTTTTTCCCCATTAAGCTCTTAAAATAGTTACGATAAATGAGAACTCGACCTGAACCACGCAATTGGTCTGCCAACTGATCTATTCATGATCACACTTCATGCTTGGAATTTTTCCTTACCTTGTTCTAGCGAGCTTAGATCTGCCTTTATATTTTTTAAACCATTTTTAAGAAATAGTGCCGTGGTGGCCTTGAGGTTTGAGCAGACGCCTGCTATGCAAGCGGCGCAAGTTCGAATCCCAGCGGGGCCTTTTCTAATAAACTTATGTACAGTGATTTCACACCACGTGCTTTACGGTGAAGAAAAACATCGTGAGGAAACCTGCATATTTCTGAGAAGTAATTCAATGACGTATGTAAAGTGTCTGTGACGGCGATAGACTCACTATCTATCACGTAGGCACTTAATCCTCTTCGGTGAAAAGTGGGTGTTGTGATTACAACACATCTGCCTACCCCTTCGGGGAATACAGGCGTGTGAGCATATGTTTTAAGAAATAAGAGTATAATCATGTGTTTCATTCGTTAGGAAACTACAATAAAGGTAAGTCCAGATAAAATGTATATGACCGCTGATAGAGGGAAATAGAAGAGAAGGGATTAGCTAAGCTTAGGTAAAATCTATTATTTAAATTCCCATGATAAAGGAGACTTTACATAGAACGTTAAACTGGAAGAACTTAGTTTGCGTCTACAAGGTATTGCCTGAGCAAGGCAAGTGCTTGTAGATTGAGCCAATATCTATTGATAATATGATTTCATGATGTAACTAAGTGCCTATGTGCTTTGTTTACTGGCGACACAAACGCGTCTATTTATCAAACTTAATTTGTTTAGTCTAGATTTAGTCGCGTTATGTCTGGAATATTGTATGAAATATATTCCTATTAATGTTCTCACGTCAACGGATGAAATATTAGCTGAGTAATTGCTGAGAAAAGTACTCTACATTTTTGATTAAGGAACGGGGTTCTATTCTCTTTCTCCGAAAACGAAACTTTGCAAACGAACGAAATTCAAACGTAGCCTCAGCTTTTGTTATCAACTCAAATTTTCGTTCATTTAATAATTCCACTAAAGAAGATTTATAATATGTAAAAGTCAAAGAATCTAGCAGATAACGTTTGAACGTAATTTTAGAACGAACTAGCTTTGCACTGCGGTTTCACTCGCGGAACACTAAATCTTTTTTTCAAATAAAAATAGCCTTTGTATTAATCTTAATATCATCGTTTTTTAAAACATTGACATGGTTTTTATTATCATCTGCCTACACAAGTAATAGGTACAAAAAATATTGTTATGAATAAGCTTAGGGTTTATAACATTTGCTATCTGCCAGTGAAAGTCGTTAAAATCAGTCCAGCCATTTCAGAGATTACCGGGAACAAACAGACGGACAGAGAAAAATTAAAAAAATGGCTTCTTTCATTTCAGTACCTTATATACTTTCGTATACATTTAGTGAAAAGCTGTTATTTTGTAATTACAGTATAGATTAGCACTGTGGCAGGAACTTTGCAAACTTGGCCGAAGCTTCGTTTTTTTGGAAAAAGTCAGTAGGCACTTGATTTTGTTCTGTTTTACGACTTCAAGTCATTTTAATCATTTTAATGTGATATAATAGATGTGAGCGCAATGAAAAATAATACCACAATACTATAAAGATAGAGATCATATTTCTTTCACGACACATTGTCAGCTACCCTTATCTTCAGGTAAAAAAATCTTATACCCAGCTGTCCTCCAGCTTTATTTGTTCACAATGTTACTAAGATTGCGCACACGCCGACGTGGCAGATGCGTGGCTACCGACCAATAACACAGGATATAATAACCAATAGCAGCTTTCCTAGCTATGCACCGCCTATTACTGGGACTATTGTCTGTGGAAAGGTGAAGGCAGATACTATATTTAGATATGGGTGGAAATACGTTTTGATTTAAATACCTATACTATATTATGGTGTGCTCGTGAGGAGCTCGTGGCACAGTTGCTATTGCGCATATCATTCGATCAGCGAAGTTAAGCAACTCTAAGCCTAGCCAGTAATTGGATGGGTGACCGCCCGAGTCCCCTCCGTGCCGCGGAGAGCAAGTTAAGCCGTCGGTTCCAGTTACCAATCTATCATCTTTGGCAATCGTTACAGGTCAGATCACAGATTTTCCTCGTTAAACGGTTGCGAAGGTCAGATGGCGGTCGCTTCGTATAAAAATCAGGTGATCAGCCACATCGGGTTGAATCAAGTGCCGACCCAACAATGTATGGGATAAGGCCAGGGAGATGATGATGACTATATTATGGTGTGCAATAAAGAATATAATTATTATTATTTACCTGTAGGTCAGGACAAAATGATGATGATGTTTTTCATAATGCAAGGGAAAAGTAATTGGTTTTGAACTTGCGTCGCTTTTGCTGCAAGTGTCTACTCAAACCATTGAGCGCCTCGACAAAGTGACATTCTCTCGCCGCTTGCGCTAGTAGAGACGATAAAAATGTATGGAAATGACATATATCAGTTACGTGACAAATGTCATTGTGAAATCACTGCACATAATTTAGAACTTGCGTCGCATGCATAGCAGGCGACTGCTCAAACCCCAAGGCTATCACGGCTCTTTATAATTTATAATACTTTTATAATTAAAAAAAAACAGAATATAAGTATTGGTACGTTACTTATTAAGAAAAATGCTAGACTTATTTTTTATGTAATAGACACTTTACACGTAGGCAGTTCGACAGCGAATATTACAGTTTGTATAAATTTTCTATATTTATATTCAAAATACATAACCTTATTTCTTTTAATTCTAGGTGTTGCACTGTTACTTAAGATCTCGTATATTTAAAATATAAAATTATACACACATAACCAAAGTAATGTTGGTGTAATCGTAGCCAGGTGCTTCAGTATAATGGCGTCAATACTAACATAGTGGTATATTCAATTGCTTTCAAGTACTCGTGTAATTACATATCATTATTATTAAATACTAGTACGCCACTTGCTTCTATTATTTTTATTGAAGGCACCATAAAAAAAATATTAATTACTAACTATGCGCTTCGTCAGTATATACGTGTTCAGTCAAAGCAAGCGAATAAGAAAATATAAAGAAAACAATATTGAACCAAATACGGTTTAAATATTAACACTGAAAACATTGATTCGAATTTAAATCACATAATTTTTGCGTTCAAGCAAACAAACAAACATTTCAGCTTTATTTATTAGTATAGATAAGGAATCATTTTATTTATACCCCATTGGAATTCATACATACATATGCTCACGCCTGTATTCTCCGAAGGGGTAGGCAGAGGTGTTGTAATAACAACACCCACTTTTCACCGAAGATGATTAAGTGCAAGCACGTGGTGTGGGTGTGTTTCAACACCTCTGCCTACCCCTTCGGGGAATACAGGCGTGAGAATACTATGCATTATCCACTATTTTGTTTCTCTCTTCCGTGCCCAAAGGTTATTAGCGATAAGACCACATTTTGTATATTCTTCTCAAAATTTTATTTTTTATTGTATCTCTCTATATGGTGTACAATAAAGAGTTTTATTATTATTATTATTTTAAAGATGCCTAGCTTCTCACTCAAGTGTGTACTTACCTTGTTTAAAACTAGTTTGCCAAAGTTACTTCGTAGCCAGTAACTTACAATCGTAAATTAAGCCGAATACGTTTCTTGCTTCGCTCCGCTAAAAACTTTTTCCAGAAAAAATATCTTATTATTTTTTTGGACTCGGGTATTCCTTTAATGACTGTTAATGAGGGGTATTTTGTTAGAGAATTAAACGAGTACTATTTATTACAATCTAAACTTTATATTTTTGGGCATTAGCTTCAGGACCAGGCTCAAAGTTCTTTATACGCTCTGCTAATACCGATATCCATTACCTACAAATAAACATATCGTGATTGTACTCAAACCATAAACAAGCGCAATCAGATTTTTCTATTAAAGTGCCTGAGGATTGGTAACGTCATCGATCACGTTACCTATCCTTGTTGACAACTGGAAATTGGGTGGCGCTGCACTACCGTCTCCCTCATAGAGACCTCAATCAAATGGCGTGTCGTTTTTAATTGCCTTCGCAGAAGTTTCCTCCAACGGGGCGGCATAGGTGTTACAACACCCTCTTATCACCAAAGATGCTGGAGCCAATGTGGCAGATGTTTGCAGGGTTCACATGGTGTGTTTCATAAGGCATAGGAAAAGTAATTGGTTTTGAACTTGCGTCGCTTTCGCTGCAGGTGTCTACTCAAACCACTGAAGGCCTCGACAAAGTGACATTTTCTCGTGCTTATACTAATAGAAACGATACAAAATGTATGGGAATGACATGAATCACGTGTCTGTCACATGATACGAATAGAAAATTGGTGGACAATATCCTTTGATATTACATTATTTATACAAAACGTTTATGAATCTATTCAATTGGTTGCTTTCCTCATACAATTTCGTAGACAAAATGCACTTTTGACAGTTGATAGCGGCATCTATTCTATGCGTTTGAACGTTGACGCTAGCGATTAATCGTGATTGATTGGAGACAGAGAACCGTTGAAAACGTATGTTGCTTTGCTGCCTGCTGGGCCCCGACGACTTTTAATCAAGACAAAGAGCTGTTAGTTGTGATCTAACAACTAGAGACTTACATATTCTATGTCTAGACCAAAAGTAATTTACGTTAACGACTATATCTACATTCCTATGAAATACACAGCAAAATACAGAATTGAGATCACAGTGCGAACGATCTTTTCGCGGGCTATTAATTTAACTGTCATGTTTTTTATTACAATTTTATGTAAATCTCTCCTCGTTGTTTCATATTTTCGATACTGCCTTGTTTTTTTTTTCGGAAAATTATTATTTTTACGACAATAAAATTGTTAAGCTTGTAACTTTGGGCATAAATGGAAATGTGATTTTATCTCGTGTTGTGATTTATATATAATGATGTACCGTATTATTATTCTGTCTTAGATGTAAAATCTATCGTATCCATGGTATTCTTAATCATTGAATTTTTCAAGTCAACAGACAGATTTCAAAAAACTTATTTACCCACGAGGCTATAATGATTAAGATTTGTCAAATGTAAGCCTAAATACAGATAGATATAGTTGAAGTGTCTGCTTGAAATTCCAAATCAACAGTAAGTAAATACGATAGGGAAAAAAATATTTAAAACAAAATCTCTGTATGTCTATTTGTTCCTGGTAATCTCGCAAACGGCGACACCGATTTCAACTGAACTTTCTAGGCAGCTAATGTTACAAGGAGTCACTTATTAGGCTATATTTATTTAAATAAAAATTGGTGAAAAAGACAGTGAACCCGCAGGGCTAAGCTAGATGCATAAAATCCTCATCTGTAAGGACACTATTAACAATTCAACTTCTAGACTAAGTCGTGAAATCAGCAACCTTTGCTGACACTGAAAAACGCCTCCTGGTACTTTCCTATCGGATATTACATTGATAGTTGACTTGCTAGGAGAGTTGAGGTGATGTCAACGTCCGAAATATATCAGAATAAATTAATACATAATAAATTCCTCCTCAAGGTAAGTGCGTCATTTGCGGATACATTCAGTGATATAGTTTTTCATAATGTTTAAAACATTGTGATGGTTAATGCATTTGCTAGAGCCACATCGTATCAATGGAATAAATTGAAATGCAGATCAAAAGTTATGCAAACATTTGGTTTAAGATCAACAACTCACGTTGACCTGTATTTTGTGAGAGTTGCTGAATCTTTACGGAAAGCCTACATAGAAGAAGAAATATGCTCAAGCCATCCCAGAAGGGTCCGCGAAGAGGTAAGCAGAGGTATTGTAACAACAACACTCACATTTTTTTACACACAAGACACTTTACATACGTCTCTGAATTCTCAGGCATATGCAGGTTTCCTCACGATGTTTTCCTAGACCGCACTAATGAGCACGTGGCGTGAAATCGCTGCTCATAAGTTTTTTAAGAACAACTCATTGGTACAGGCTTGGCTAGGATTCAAACTTGCGTGAACTCAAAAATATCTTTATTCAATTAGATTTTTTACAGAATACTTTCAAATCGTCAGAATGGCATAATTATAAGGTTACCAAACCCCCAGGCCACCACAGCTTTTCAAGGCCAGAAGAAGATAATATATAATTAAGAACAATATAAATGTAATAGAAGTCCATTTCTAACTTTGCTGATCGAAGGATATGCACAATAGCAACTGTCCTACTAACTCCTCATGCAATATCTCGTAAATATGGAAGAAAAAATATTACCTTCTTCTCCGTTAACTTCTCGCAGCGTCGTTGCTTGCATATTTGGTGTGACTTGTCGTTGCGGCACGGCGCGCAGTCCCCGCAGTTGTCCTTGCGCTGGCATCCGATGCACTCGCCGCATCGCTTCCTCTTCTTCTTAGTCTGCCGTTGCAAATTGAACTTTAATGACATTATTATATATATGTACTATACAGATAAATAAACAGTGATTTCACACCACGTGCTTTACGGTGAAGGAAAACATCGTGAGGAAACCTGCATACTTCTGAGAAGTAATTCAATGAAGTAAAGTGTCTCAGACGGCGATGGACTCACCATCTGTCACGTTGGCACTTAATCATCTTCGGTGAAATGTGGGTGTTGTGAATACAACACCTCTGCCTACCCCCTCGGGAAATACAGGCATGGAGGATGAATAAAAATGAAGTGCCTGTTTGCAATTCCAAAATAACAGCTTTCCACTAAATGCATTTCAATGAATATACGGTACTGACATGAAAAATCTTTTTTTACAATCATCTGTTTGTTCCGACTAATCTCCGAAACAGCTGGACCGATTTTACTGGACTTTCACTGGCAGATAGCTTATTTTACAAGGAAGAAGTTAGGCTTGTTTAGAAAACATTAGGGTTCAGCGGATCAGACATGAATTTACTACGAGAGGAAAACCGCGGGGCATCGCTAGTATAAGATATGTAAATTGCTAATTAACCGACTTCAGAAAAGAGAGGAGGTTTCCTAATTCGACCGTATTAATTTTTATATGCAAAAGAGCCGTTGCAAATTTAACTTTTAACACATCTATACAGATAAATAAAATTTAACTGTATGTTTGTAATTTCAAATTAACAGCTGTTCACTAAATGCATATGAAAGTATATAACTACGGTTCCTACTGACGTAAAAAAAACATATTTAATTTATTTCTTTGTCTGTCTGTTTTTCCGGCTAATCTCCGAAATGGCTGGACATATTTTAACGGGACTTTTACTGGCTTTTTTTAAATGTATGAGACGTGTATGTGAGAATGTATATGATTTTTATAAGTCTATCACTGTCACACAGTGGAACTTTGACGGCAATAAGAGCTCTTATACTCTACTAACACAATTCTAGGTTTTAAAAAAGTGCCATCTCTTTTTGTAATACAGATTTCAAAAGAGATGGATATACGTTTAGTCCGAATTCGGTCTTAGTTTAAATCAGATATTAATCAGAATACTCTTAATCTTGCCCGGATATCAGATCACAACAATGTAACGATATTAAAATACAACGTGATATTAAATCGTATCAAAAGATAATTATCCCTGCAAATTGCGTTTCCATACATAATTTTATGTTTGAAACCCAACCGACAATTCAAAAAGAACCATTGGGGAGGATGCTAAATACATTTGGATGCAGATAAGCAATAATGTGTCAACCCGCATAAACTTGGTTTTGAGAAAATGGCGTCTTAAGATGATTATATACGTGATTTAAGATTTGTTTTATGACATAAATCCATTTTTACGTACTTTTATGTTTCAGATGACTTGAAACACTTTTTTAGAATGTTAAATACGTGATGCATTATCAAAATATATCAAAACCTTTGAATTTGACTTTTTGTGGGTTGACACATTATTGCTTATCAGCATCCATTTTACTGTTACATTTCTCATATCTGATTTCATTCCCGTTGGTTGCGTGTCGGTAACTTCATTCATTGTTGGCCGTGTATGTTTGATCAAACATTTGTATTACATCCTTTTCTACATTAATGTATCAGAGAGAGAGGTCGGTATTTGCCAAATACATTGTAAAGGGGTTTGAAATTACCAGCCAGACAACAATTTTGGTGTTCTGCACTCATTTAATGAGCTGTCTGCGCCGACGCATGCAGACCGACGGATTGTGCTATTCATTTAAGCTATTGAATTCGATCCCAATTTAAAAAAAATATAGTAATCTAGTCAAGCACCTATCTTTTTACAAATTTCGGTTCTAGCATCACCTCCGGTTTCTGCGGTTTTGGCGGATAATTCTCGTTTTCCAAAGTGGTGGGGAACCAGGTAGGCATTGCCTGGATTCCGGATATCGGTGGAAGAATAATAGGTATGTTTTATTGTTATGTAAAACTCCTCTATCATTCGTTCCGTACCGATGTCTAGCGAATTACAAAGCATTGACTTTTCTCTACTATCTATAAATATAATATAAATATAACATAATATTTAGCTATAAGCCCATTGGATTTCAACTCCTACATATCAGTAAAAACCATATCGAGATCCGTAACGTAGTTTGCAAGAACGATACGTACAAACAGACAAAATAAATTTGTACGGAAAAAGCGACTTCAATTTATAGTATTTAATTTAAAAATGGTATCTAAGTAGGTGTACGATATATTTTAGGTTTTTGTATCTAACGAAATAATGCAAATATTTATGAAAATATTATTCACATCGCGATTGAAAACACAACAGCTGTGATGCGGCAAGAGGAATGCCCTTCAATTATTTCGTGCAATTTCGTTCGTGCACCGCTCGGTTATCTTCGGCTGTGATCGGAACTGATGGTGGTCCGACAAACAGCTGACGAATAATTTAAAAATCGAATTCTATTGCTTATCGTTGTTAAACGAAAAAGTTCAACACTTCAAAATAGACGGTCGAATGCGCCAGCCTTAACAGGTGCGGCGGTACAAAAACTAAATACCAACTACTTCTAATATACATACGCAAACTTGCTGATCCTCTCGCAAAGGTGGGACTACTTCCACTACACACAAGCTGAGTCTGCACCCAGGACAAGAGAAATCTCTCATTGCACTCACACATCATCTCCGAGACCTTATATATATATATAGACCCCATACATTGCTGGGGTCGGCACTTGATTCAATTGGATGTGGCTGATCATCAGATTTTTACACTAAGCTACTGCTATCCGAAAATCTGTGATCTGGGTTAAACCAGTTGTCAGACTATTTTAGGCCTCCGACTGACCTGTAACGATTGCCAAAGATGATAAATTGGCAACCGGAACCGACGGCTTAACGTGCTCTCCGAGGCACGGAGGGAACTCTGGCGGTCACCTATCCAATTACTAGCTAGGCTTAGGGTTGCTTAACTTCGCTGATCGAATGATATGCGCAATAGCAACTGTGCCACGAGCTCCTCCTTGACACCTTTATTTATCATTGGGGTAAAAAGGCTTTAGTGCTGCCTACCTCTCCTGTCTAACCATTGTAGGATACTGATAACATTTTTTACTAGATGCTTTTAATCAAGTTACTGTTTCACGAGACATTTCTAAGATCCTCTTGTATTATTAGTGAAACCTTCCGCTTCCCAAATGTATTTTATATATTCTAGGAAACTTGGGATTTTCCCTTTGAGTCACTCGCATAATGAGTAACGGATGAAATTGACAAGGAGAAATAAACCCTATTGCGGACTAATAAGGTATAATAGACAAGACATACTTCGTCGAAGTAAGTATGTGGATAGTATACACTGCTATTATTGGAAAAGTGAATAGGCACAATAATACTGCCTTGTTGGTCCAATGGTGCTGTGTAATACGAGCACCTGGGTTCGACCCCCGGCGCAAAGTCACATTGGATTACTCCATCTGTAATTTCCTAATAGCAGCCCCGAGTCTAGATTAGTGCTTATTTTACATGGGCCTTGAAACGTTGTTAGAGAAATATATGTACCTCTGCCTACCCCTTCGGGGAATACAGGCGTGAGCATATGTATGCAGGATACCTTAGCCGTGGTGGCCTTGAGTTTAGAGCAGTCGCCTGCTACGCAAGCGACGCAAGTTCGAATCCCAGCGAGGCCTGTACCAATGAGTTTTTCTAAAAAACTTATGTACAGTGATTTCACACCACATGCTTTACGGTGAAGGAAAACATCGTGAGGAAACCTGCATATTTCTGAGAAGTAATTCAAAGACGTTTGTATAGTGCCTGAGACGGCGATAGACTCACCATCTGTGGTGGCATGTTGGCACTTAATCAAATTCGGTGAAAAGTGGGTGTTGTGATTACAACACCTCTGCCTACCCCTTCGGGGAATACAGGCGTGAGCATATGTATGTATGATACCTTAGCCTTAGCGGCGACAAAATAAAGTATGTTAGGCTTTGCATGACTTTTGCTAAAATTGCGGTACTTTTTCAGAGCAAGCTTGCAATTTGACTTTAGTTTGCGTGTGTTTAATGTGCTCCGATAACCATCTTGTTACATTAAATAACAAAGCAAACGAATGCAGCCTTCTGTTCAATTATATGTTACTAACTGTTGTTAATGTGAATTTATTAAATATGGAAGTTCAAAAGTTAAAACCCAACGATTGAAATTTTTTTTAGATTTTATAGTTTTTTGAAATGAGCTCATTGAGACTGTTAATCCCTACTAATATTATAAATGCGAAAGTAACTCTGTCTGTTACGCTTTCCCGCTTAAGCCTCTCAACCGATTTTGATGAAATTTGGCACAGACAATCTTTAGACCCTGAGAAAGGACATAGGCTACCTTTTATTGCGAATAAAAGTATTATATAATACTAAATCTACGCGGGTGAAACCACAGCTAGTTTCTAATATATTTAAAAGTAGTTCCATCTCTTTCTGTGATACTGATTTCAAAAAGATATAGACATAGTAGCCTAGTCATCGTTTTAACCATGTTTTGTAATAAGAGGGCATGTCTCTAGAATCAGCGGCTTAGGCTGGGGTCCGCACTTGATTCAACTCGATGTGGCTGATCAACAGATTTTTACACTAAGCGACTGCTATCCCATCTTCGTAACCCCTTTTTGCGAGGAAAATCGGTGATTTGGGTTAAACCAATTGTCAGACTCTCTTAGGCATCCGACTGACTTATAACCGGCTTAACGTGCTCGGGCATGGAGGGAAATGATATACATACATACATACATACATACATACATATGCTCACGCCTGTATCCCATGGGGGTAGGCAGAGACCACCGTTTGCCACATGCTACGATCCTTACATACTTCTTTCGCTTCATCCACATTCATGCATCTCTTCATACACTTTCTTCGATTACGGGTGCTCCGAGTTTGGCCTTTATGAATAATACTATACCCTCTACCGACACTTCCGGTCACATTCGCTCTATAAATTTCTTTCGTTAATCGCCTTTCACTCATCCTTTCGATATGACCAAACCATCTCAACATACTTCTTTCAATTCTGGTCACCACATCATTCTTCAACTTGCAACTTCTTATAACATTATTTTTCATACGATCTACAATGGTGAATGATGAAATGATATATACTTTGAATTGTATATGTATTAGCCCTTTGAGGTGGGCAGCCTCCATAAGCAGCACCTGTTCTTTATGAAGCATCATAAGTCGTAAGCAAGGAATGCAATTAACTCTAACATCTAAACAAACATGTGAATATATCAATTATATTTACATCTGCCTCTACGTGGCCGTTGTGAGGAAACACTGACATTTCACACCGTAAGAATGTAGTCCCAACACTCAACCTTTCTAGGTTAACTTCGCAGTTTTTACCTGCAATTACGTCTAAGAAGGCTTTATAACTAAGCAGACTTTTTACGCTAGCTTTACTTCAGCATTGTATTAAGTACTGCAAGCCTAGGCAAAGTAACATGCTCTCCATACATTTTGTATAGTTTCTATTAGAGCAAGCGCGAGAGATTGTTGTCTATAGGCCCTGCCCTGGATTGCTGCATATTTCATTATATTGTTTGCAAGGCGTAAAAAAGTATTTTACAGTGACAAAGAAAGCTTTTTCAGAAATAGTTTTTTTGTTGAGTGAACTAAGTATGTATGTTTTGCCAATATGCTATGCAAAAGTAAGATATCGCTTACTATCAGGACTGCGCGCATATTTGTCGCCATAAGTAGTAGTTATTGTTTTTATACTCAAAAAATAATTCATTTTGCAGAACTAAAGCAACTTAACGGAAAAAAAATGTGGATTCAAAGAGTACCTCCACTAATTGCAATCCTGATAAATTTGAAAGTCATAAAATGTTCTAAGCAGGACACGCGTAAATCGCCCAACTTTAATTTGTGTCTTAAACGAGAGAGCAAGTTAATTTATTGGAGGAACAAGAGAATCGGCTAACTATTAAATTTATAGCTGCGAAGACAGAGAGTTCGCCCATTCCCAAACTCGAGGCTGGGAATAAAAACTGCTCCCCGAATAATAAAAGGTGGAATTACGGAGAAAGTTTCTCTTTTTCGAGTTCTTTTGGCGTTGGTACAGTCGAATGAAAATTCAGAGAATTCTCATATCTTTCGCCGAATATAGAAGCGGCTTTCACGATTCCCGAGCGGCTTGTTTACCCAATTCGCCGATTCGTGCGGAGGGAGATTAGTTGTTCCCGTTGTGTACGCCCTGAACTTGGCTCTAGTATTTTTAGCACTCATTCATTCATTCAGTTAACTTGCGTATATGTATAAATGTATGTAAACAGGAATGGAAATAAATTGTTTGTATAGCGAAGTTAAAGTTTGCATAAATAAATATGTCTCGAATTAACACTTCTTATTAAGTTAGTAACTTTCGAAGTTCCCGGTTATTTAATACACGACAAATTTTGTCTACTATACTTTATTTCATGGGTGGCCCGCGGTACCCTAATGTTTTTTAAATAAAAGTAGCTTTAAGCTTTAGTTAATCCTTGTAACTTTAGCTATCTGCCAGTGAAAGTCCCGTTAAAATTGGTCCGGCCATTTTGAAGATTAGACCAAACAGACAGATTAACCGTATTTACTTTCGTATGCATTTAATGAAAAAGTTGTGTTCTGTGACACTTCCATTGTATTAATCTATATGTACTGTTATAAAAATATAAGGATGAATAAGTATGCTTATAAGGGTCACTAAACTTAAGAGGTTGTAGCAACAAAAAATCTAAAGGGTATCCTATAAAATGATTGGATGCTCACCTGTTTCTCGCTGGATATGTCGTCGAGGTCCATAGGTCCCGTGTTCATGGGCGGCGCGCCATGGAGGGGCGACTTGAACCCGGCAGTGGAGGACACCGCCGCGACCTGCCCGCTGCTCTCCGACCCCATCTCCATGTTAGAACAGTCTGACTCTGAACTATTGGCCCGCATTTTCCGACGCTCTTTCTTTCGGAAGTCCGACCTCGTCGGGGACGATCCAGTTCCAAAACCGTTCGTCTTCTTCTCGTACCCATTGTCAATCAACATCGGATTCTGAAAGCTCGCATGGTGTAACCCGTTCGGCGTATACTTGTCTTGCAATGACTTCATGTCAAACGGTTCATTCTTCAACACGTGCACTACCGTTGGACTCTGTATGTTCTGTATTAAGCTCCCATTTTGATGGAGAAGAGTTCCGTTCTGGTGTAGAATACCATTTTGAGTTTGGAATGCGTTGATAGTTGCTATGTTAGGTTGGTACAATTGTATATGTCTGTCGTCAATATACGCCTGTCCAGCAGGCGCGAGCTCTCTTGCTTGTAGAGGAGCTGGTACTAAGGGGTAGCTCCGAGCATTGACTGCTGTCAATGTGTGGAATGTGGTTGCATTAACTGGCGACAGAGTCGTAAGAGTTGTTGATAAAGGTGTGACCTGCGCGAGGGTTGTGAGGTGGGCCGGTGAGGACGGCGTGGTCAGCTGCGTGAGCTGTGTTAAATGACTAGGACTAGCGCTGGGCGTCGGGCTTGCTGTGACTGGCACCGGGGTGACACTGGGCAGGCCTGTCTCTGGTATCACAGTCGTCTCCGGAAAGGTTTGGAACTGACTTTGAAAGGACGGCAGCTTGTTGGGTATTGGCTGCAGCGTGACCGATTGATATTCAAGCGGTGCGGAGAAGCCGGCGCGCAGGATGGCGTCCTTTGAATTGACGGTGATAGGCATGGACTCCCAAGGGCGGTATTGCGCCTGGGACGCGATCACCGAGACGGTGTCGCCAGTCCGCTCGTAGTACTCCCAGGCGGGGTCGAGGAGGCGGGTGTCCGCCGTCAGGATCCGCTGCTCGTCCCCCATATCGCCGAAGGTGACGAATGGCAGCAGATGCGAGTCTGCCTCGCGGAGAGTTTCGCTCATGGCGCGCCTCTTCGCGTTTTCCTCATCGCGCCTCCGTTACTTAAACTACGACTACTTGTACTGCACTGGAACTTGTAATTTGTACTCTATGGCTCCGTGTTAAATGTTATAATAATACGGCACACTGGTTTATACTACACTAATCACAATCTTAACAGGTAGATATAAAAAGTCCTTAACAACAGGCAGATTCACTTACACAAGTCTAACACTAGTTATTTAAAATCTTTGGCTGACTTCATTAAATGCTTGAGGACTCGGTTCGTAGTAAAATGTTAACGATCGATAAAATATTTTGTGCACTCGTTTAACGGTTTTAATTATTTTGGAACGTTTAAATACTGGTCGTTGATAGATTTTTATAAATTATTTTTTATCTTTCGCTCGTTCAAAGGCTTCGTTTCGTGTAAATACCGATAACTTCAGACTTAAATTAATTTGTACTGTATGGGAGTTAGCGTATACTATGTACGACGTATTTATCGTTAAAAGGTTAAAAAATAGTGCTTATATTTAGATTTTTGAAACGAAAGATATGACTGGAGGCTTTGGTTTGATGATTCGACGCTTTTGGTTGCAGTTCTTTTTTAAATTCAGCTTCTGTGGCGGTTGTGGAGAAAGGCCGGCTATCCGTGCGGCCGGCACCAGTCTGCAAAAGAAAAAAAAACATTGATATAGTATTCCTCATTTGAAATTTGTGACAGTCAGCATTGCTTTATCTCATAGAAATCCACGGCACAGTTTAAAAATAAGATTTACAAACAGTAAGGAATCTAAGCCTAATTTTTGGAATAAGAACGGTTGCTCCATACAGCGCGAGGGTTGTCAATCTTAAAGCTTTTAAAATTTAGTCTTTTATTTCTGTCATAATAATAAAGATTCATGGTTTTGACACTTTGATAAATGTCGGTAAAACACGTGAATGACGTAAAGGTATGCGATCGGCCACGGCGTGACGCCTCGTACTGTCATTACGCCTATCCGTTGATTTTCTCGTAGATGCAATGATTTCGAACAATTTGTTCTAAATGCCTAACTACTTGTAATGCCTATATTTGAACTGTGTCCACGGTCCAAAATTTATCTGAATAGTCATCAGATTTTAACACAAAGTGATTGTCATTTATTTTCTTAATAACATCCTTTAACTGGTGAGCTTATGAGCTTAAGACTTCAGAAATCGGAGCACTCGTAGCCGAAGGAAGTGTATGAAGAAATGCATAAAAAAAGTAGATCAGGATCTTAGCATGTGGCAAACGGTGGTCGCTGCCTACCCCTATGGGATACAGGCATATGTATATACTTCAGAAATTACAAAAAAAAACAATTATTCGTCAAAAACCAGTGCAATCTAAGGCATTGAAGGATTTCTTCCCATCCAACAGCAAGTGGCAATTTTGCAGTATAAACGATATAACAGTTAATTGTGCCACGAGCCCTTTTGAATAGTGAAAGTTTAAAAAGGGATGAAAATAGAAGGTGTAAATTAGAAAGAATGGAAGCGGGTGGCGAGTTATGGGTTCATTCGGACATGTTTACAGCGAGTTGGGGCGCCTGCGCGCGGAGCTGTTTTGAATTGAGCGCGAATCGATGCAATGACGCGAATCATGGAAAAATGCGCCGTGATTATTGTTCACCTTATATTACGAAAAATAATCGAGTTGAATGTTCATGAGAGAGAAATTAAATTATGTAATATTATTCAAGTTAAAATCTTTATTTCGTAATTGATTGTTTTTTACGTTTACAAAAGAGCAGTTCGATTATTATTATACTTCAATTGTAGGTTGTAAATTAATAAGAATTTTATAATACATGGAAAAGTGGAAGGGAGGCCTTTGCCCAGCAGTGGGACACGACAGGCTAATAATAATAATAATACATACTCAAGTCGTAAAGTCTGTACTAATATTATAAAGAGGAAAGATTTGTATGTTTGTAACGAATTGGCTCAAAAAGTACTTGACGATCTTTCAGCAATAGATAGCTACAACATCAGCGACTAACATAGGCTATACTTTATCCCCGTACTCCCACGGGAACGGGAACTATGCGAGTGAAACCGCTTAATGTAAACTAGTTGGTAATAAATTTGGAGTACAATGATTGAAATTAAAAAAATACTTGCAGAGTATTTATTAAAAGTAAACAAATACTTTGCAGGTAAATGGAACAATTAGATTATACAATGAATTCTTTACATAACGATATATAAATTGTCATAGAAAATACACATACGATGTGTATTTTTTCTCAAATCGCGTGCACCATTAAGGCATGATAAGCGATAATCACGTCGTGACGTAACGTAGGCGTAACGTCACCTCCCCCCTCCCCTCCACCCTGCCCCCTTACTGAAGATACTTCTAGCCTTAGTAGGTCAAATTTGTATTTTTCTTAACTAAAGGTTATGAGTCGTGGTGGCTGTGAGGTTTGAACAGTTGCTTGCAAGTCCAAATCCTAGCGAGGGCTATACCACTGAGTTTCTCTAAAAACTTAAGTGTAGTAAGGTTTTTTCATTCGGTCATTTAGTAAGTTTGTCTCTGTCTGGCACCTTATAAACAGACAGGGAGAGACTCATAAAATTACCGAATGAAAAGGGTATATTTCGCGACGGGACCAGGGGACTAACCTATCACCATTTATGCAGCTTGTATTAAGAGCTTCTAAACTCTGACGTTAGTTTTACGGTACCAAAATGAAACGTCAAAGCTAAGAAGTTCTTAATACGCTGCCCCTGTACTTTGTAAATATTAAGACAAAAACTTCTTAAAACATATAAATTTTCAATCAGATACATATAAAAACACGAGGAAATTGTGAAAATATTTATAAATAATAACAGAATAACTGTAAGTTTAACTTAAATTCTGCGGTCTATGTAAATAACACAGTATACGGCCTCTATTTACCCCAAAACAAACTGCGATCTTTACAACCCGACTGAAATAAGATGTAGCAACTTGACACAGTTCCCTCAACAATTCGGCCCAATCGTCACGTGGCAGCATTATCATAGGAGTAAACAACACTATTAATAGAAGGGTACGCCGGTAGTGTCTCGCTCTATTTCGGTTAAACTATTTTAAGGGCGCCTATTTTTGTGGTGGTTCAATTCAAAACTATCTATTTTCTTTGAATCCTACATTATTTTTAGTTTCATTTATTTTAGGATGCTTAGTTATTTACACATCATTTCTATTGAATGTTCGCGTTAGATCTTCATCATCTCCCTGGCCTTATCCCATACATTGTTGGGGTCGGCACTTGATTCAACCCGATGTGGCTGATCACTTGATTTTTATACGAAGCGACTGCCATCTGACCTACTCAACCCCTTTGGCGAAGAAATCCTGTGATCTGGGTTAAGCCAGTTGTTAAATTATTTAGGCCACCGACTGACCTGTAACGATTGCCAGAGATGATAAATTGGCAACCGAGACCGACGGCTTCACGAGCTCTCCGAGGCACTGAGGGAACTCGGGCGGTCACCCATCCAATTACTGGCTAGGGTTGCTTAACTTCGCTGATCGAATGATATGCGCAATAGCAACTGTGCCGCGAGCTCCTCGCGTTAGATCTTATCTTTACTTTATGCAATCAAGTTCTTCATTCATTCGTTTGAGTTGATTCAATTTCATTCGGTCATTTTTTTATATCTATATAGATAAATGAAATTGAAGTGTTTGAATGTAATTCCAAAATAACAGCTTTTCACTGTCCGTTTTTGTTCCGGCTATTCTCCGAAACGGGCGGACCGATTTTAACGTAACTTTCACTGGCAGATATCTAATTTAATAAGGAGTAACTTAGGCTACTTTATACTTAAAAAGACACTAGGTTTTCGCAGGTCACCCATGAAACTTAAAGCCACTAAAGAGTTGATGATACGACCTCTGCCGCGTAAGGTTTCTCAGCGTCGATCTCGACGTCGAACGTCAGTTTTGATCATAAGAAATTGATACATAATGTATTAATGGTAAAGTTCAATTTCGTATTTTTATCGAGACTCGACTTCGAGTTCGAGTTCGAGCAATAACGTAGCTGATTTTAAGAAAAATATATTTTCTCAAAACTTGAATATCACCAGTTCGAAGTATATCATATATAGCACATACCGTAAAGCACTTAACCACATTTGAGTCTCAAATTGATGACTCCACCGCATCCAAAGGCTGTAGATCAAAGAAATGTCTATTGTTTGGTGTACAAAGCGGGGGTAAATTGCAACACGCTTGTTTCGACTTTTTCGCTTCCCCTCGAGTGCTGGATTTTCCTCGGGGAAGGTAAAACTTTTCGTCCGCCTATTCACTATGACGCTACACGGACGTTTGCAATAACGTTCCTATTTATAAACATCACAGAGAGTCAATTATACTTATGTTTGTAGAAGAGACAAAGATATGAATTTTTGACTTTCACTAAATTCACCCACCTGATTATTTTTATCGAATTCTGTGCTTGTCTATATTAATATTATAAAGATGAAAAATTTGTATGTTTGTAACGAATTGGCTCAAAAGGTATTGGACCGATCTTGAAAATTCTTTCAGCAATGGATAGCTACATCATCAGCGAGTAATATAGGCTATATTTTATCCCCGTACTCCCACAGGAAAGGAAACTACAAGGGTGAAACCGCGTGACGTCCTAGTACTTAATTTTTTATATCTGGCCAGCATTCTATTTTTGAAAAGTATGTTTATCCATCATTGAACAATTCTGCTATTCGATTTTCAAATAGTCTTAAACTTCAAATCATTCATCAACATTGCGTCACCACAAAACTGCGATCAAAACGTCCCGACTAGTAATCACAGGGCAAAACTCCTTTGTAGGCGCGCACAAAGAACGTTCGACAAAAAAAATAAAAATGTTTAAACGGAACGCGCCTTGTAGACGTGTGTGTGGCAAGCGAGACGTTCGGTGCGCTTGTATTGCAAGGATTCGTGTGTTGCGTATGTGTGGGTGTGAGGAACGCGATAGTATCTGGGTCTCGGTTGTCAAGGGCAACCGTACAACCGCTGCAGCGAAAGCATTGCGCTTTCAGCTCTGCGCTGTAATTACACGGCTTATTTTTAGCGTCGGATGTTGTCGCTTTTTTGTGCGACACGCGAAGCTCGCAGCATTTGTTTAGTTTACATGACGTTCCAAACTTGAAGCTTGTTCGGACATACTCGAGATTCGGTAGTTTTGAATTTGGTTCGATTCAAGTAGGGCTGCCTGCTACCCCGGGATCGATCTTATTACGACATTTAAACGATTTTTCACTATTTATTAAATTTTCATCGCGATTCCTCCTTGTACAGTGATACCGAAATACAAGATAATAAATGCTGGTTTCATTGTTAAAAATCGTTTAATTGTAGAATAACTAATATCGATCCCTTTATATTATATATCCATTAAACATTTTCTGAAGCACTAGCATTTGATTTCCATAGTTTACTTAGTAAATATTACGAGAACAATATTATAGTTATCTTTGTTTCCAAAACGCGGTCGAATAAACGTTTGATCAGAACCATGTTTTCTGACACAATTATTATTTGATCAAGTTTTTTTCTCCAGCTGTGTACAAAGTAACACATCCGGCGGCGCCTGCGCACAATGACTGCGCCGGAAATTGTCATGATCATTCAGTGATAATCTACTGATAGTATATCTATATATATTCTTCAGGTCTTCCTTATAACCAACGGTATCAATATTGCAAGTTCATTTTGCAAACACATTATCCAAATAGGTCTAAAGATAGGCAAGTACTTGATTTAATACAAGAACATTCCCATCGAGAACTTCAGGAAAGTTATAATTAAGTTGAGTTGCTTTTTCATCGATTACTGATGTTGAACTCAGAGCTTAATCTTAGAGCACTCAGGGTTTTGTGTAGTCTACCAATACTAAGGAAGTATTTTTGTGTATATATACATATATAGGGCATACATCAGGCCTATATTCCCCGAAGGAGTAGGCAGAAGTGTTGTAATAACAACACCCAATTTGCCCGAAGACGATTAAGTGCCAACGTGTCTACCGCCGTCTCAGGCACAATACATACGTCTTTGAACTACTTCTCAGACATATGCAGGTTTCCTCACGATGCTTTCCTTCACCGTAAAGCACGTGGTGTGAAATCACTCCACAAAAGTTTTTTAGAAAAACTCATAGGTACAGGCTTTACTGGGATTCGAAATTGCGTCGCTTGCCCACGGCCCCCACGGATCATATGTTGGCTCTCTCTTTAACATTCTTGTGTGTTGTTATTACAACACCTCTGCCTACCCCTTTACGGGAAATTCAAAAGGCACTTGGGTGAATCTTGGACAGACGTATCAAATCGTTCCTTCTACTACATCATCAAAGCCTTTGAGATAGATCTCTTCTACTTTATAGTCTGCGCAATATTCTTCATCCACTACAATGTCTTCCTGTGCTATCTACTTCTAAATCATCAAAGATTTCTGAACTAAATTTCACTTTTACTTTATGATCTGCACATTCTTCATCCACTAGGTACGTTTTCATATGTTCTGCGATTCACCCTTTATTTGACACCCTCTTGTCGGTGAAGCAATCGCCAACTCTCTCTATTATCCACTAGTACTTTGACTTCCTTGTACGACATGACGCTGACTTTTTCCTTCAGCTGTTGTGAACAGCGGCAGAGTTAGCAGGGTATAGTGGGAACTCTGGTGGGACAGGCTTACCTATAAAATGCTACAAGGCCCTATGACGACTCTGTGACATAGCGAGAATATGCCGCCATTAAATAAGCATTCCCCCCCTAGTGCTGGGCAGCAACAGTACTAGTACCGACAGGAGGCCGAGAAAAAGGATTTCGTTAGGACTGATATCAGCTACCACGGTAGCTACACTGTTACGGAAGGCAAATGGGAAAACCACCGTACCAATATCCCAAAAAACGGAGCAATTCGACACCAACCACTATAATTTCATCAACTGCAGTTTCAACTAGCGCAAAAACCTATTTTTATGTTATTGGAGCAGTCATTTTCTAAACGACATGCGTCATGTAGATCGTAGATTCTCACACGGCCCGCTGGGTAATGACAGGGAGCACAGGATATGTATATCACGACGATTGCTACGCTGTTCTCGATCTGGACTATTATTTTATAAATTGTTGTTACGTAAAAGGTTTTGTTGTGTTTGCATTGGCACTCTTTGGATTCGAACTCTCTGAAATTAAGCCAGTGGATTTATTCTCTACTACCCGCTACTGAGTATGCGCAGGATACGACATTTTTATATTTTGGTGAATTATCCTTGAATATCTTTATAAATGATAGCCTATATGTTATTCTCATGTATAAAGATTCGTTATAATTCATTTCAGTATTTTATGCTTGAAAGATTAACAAACACCCATACATCTGTAATCACAAACTTTCAATTTTGTAATATTATTAGGATGAGACACTTCCATAGTCACTGCAGATAAATATTATGCTAATATAAGGCAAAGTCGCTTCCCGCTGTCTGTCCCTATGTATGCTTAGATTTTTAAAACAATGCAACGGATTTTGATTCGGTTCGTTGTAATAGATTTAAAGGATATCCATGAGGAAGGTTTATATAATACAAACAACTCTAAGCGAAGCGAAGGCGGACCGCTTGTTAGTGCTCACGTATATCATAAGTATCATAAGAGTTATTTTGTCAGTTTATAACGAGCATTATAAAATAGTTTTTCAACATATATTTTCTGGCCATCAATTATAAAAAGTCATTTAAAAAAAACATTATTGGTAGTTTCTTACGATACAAAATATAAAAGATTTAAAAATCTATAATATGGGTGATCATGGTTGTTTTTGGACCAATGGCTGGCAAACTAGTTTTAGCAATTGGTGATCTCCACAACTGCCCCTATAACATAATTGCAATCAGTTACGATTGTGACAGAGATATAACAAACGTTGTATCCGTTGCAATTGAGTTGCACTTTCTCGTGACAAGCGGGCTGGGGCTTTTCTCGCTCAGAGAATCAGCATTGCTAGTCAACGTGGCAATGCTGCCAACCTTCTTGGCACGATCCCGAGAGACCGATTTAGGCCAAATTTTCTATTTGTAAGTAATTCGTTTTAAGTATGTACTGTACCTTCAATCTCAATAAATTCTACAAAGGCTCAAAAAAAAGGAACCAATTTTGTATTACAAAAACTAGCTGTGCCACGCGGTTTTCCTCGCGTGGAGGTAATTTCATGGGTGACCCACGGAACCCTGTTTTTAACATAAAAGTAGCCTAAGTTTCTGCTTATAACATTAGCTAACTGCCAGTGTAAGTTCCGTTAAAATAGGTCAATCTTATTTGTCTGTATAGATATAGATGATGCGCTTGCACTGACTCGTTTCGCATAAAGCAATAACTACAAATACTTATCCAAAATAGGGCATTGAATATGATGGCTGATTCATTAAACAAGTAGTCTAAGATATTCATGTAATAGCTAAAGTGAATAAAAGAACAATTAAAACACATTTATTATGATAAGAAAGAATCTCCCGATATAGAGTTACCGATCCATCCCATAGAAGCACTCGAGACGAGTTGAATAGGGCCGCAGATGTGTCGTTTTTTACGTACATCTTTCCCACACTACAACTTTTTCTGATGCCTTAATACTTTTACAAACAATGCAGTGAACTTTCTCAAAGACAACCTCACGAAACTGTGACCTTATTCATACGGAAATAAGGGTCTTTTCAAACTCAAAACTGTCACCCCAAATGCATTTATAACGCGGTCGATATAGTTTTGTGAGGAATTTTTTGTGCGCACGTCTGTCTTACTATCGGATGCGACATCGGAAATTGTGCGTTTTTTGTACTTACACCTATGTGATGGAATTATTTGAAGGAAGTCACATGTGTATGATGATAATTGTATGATTTAGTATTGTTTCCTTTCCAAATCCCACTCCAATATTCAAATTCCAGACCTTTTATATATCGTGCTACTGTTACATATCCCTAATCGGTTGCTAATTAGAATTTTTTGATTAAAATATGTCTTATAATATAAAAGCTTATGCCTTGTAAAATCTTCCAGAAACGTTTGCCGAGTTGAAAACGAAATGAAGTCACATTGTACAGGGAACGTTCACCGTCGCGTCTCCATCCTCAAATAAAATCGACCAATTACATTCCCAGAAAACTTCGCCATACACTGAATGTTTAAACTTTACTTAGACGATAGTCGCACATACCTTCCCAGCTTTGAACATCATGGTATTCGTATTCGTCGTTTGCATTGGAGCAATAAGAAGCGGCTTATCCAAAGTATGAATCAACTTATGTTATTACTTGAGGCAATAATCGGGATATTGAAGAGCATAGACGGATGAAGAGCGTTTGATTTCGTCGTAAGACTTTGAGACAACATTGATATTTTAAAATATGCTCGCTCACGTGTCCTTAAAGTATTTTATGAATGAAAATACCTTTAAATACATGCTACTTGGTCTTCATTACGAATATGATGTGAGAACTGCAATAAGCATTATATCAGAATCTTATAAATCTGAATAATTTGCTTGGATGGGTTGAATATGTCAAATTGTCGATTCGATTCGGAAAATATTCGATTATAAGGCACAGCAGGCTCTGTCGACCCAAATGCGATACAGACATAATCATATGTGTAAGATTACATTTACTGAGAAGAATCCAGCAAGAAACTCAGTAATTATTCACTTCCAATATAAGTCAAAACGAGTAACAACAAAAAGTATGCTCGTAGACATACTGCACTGTTCCAATGCTTAATAAAATTGTAGATACTTAAATAACTTGTATGTTGAGAAGACCAATTAGGTACCTTAATCAACTTAAACAAAAATCATTGTTAACTAGGATGTGAGAGGAAACATAACTTGTTTAACTAAGAAGGAAGCATGGCATTGCACAATCCTGCCCGGCTCTCGCATGTACCAACGGATCCAGTTAGCTCGGGCGAAATTGGCCAATTTGTTTATTTGTTTTCATTGGCCTCACTGAACTTGACTCCCCATTATCGCATTCACGGGAGGAAGGCGTATTATTTATTCGATTATTCCGTGGGACCGGGACTCCAGCTCTTAGACCAGTGAAAGTGTCGACCAGATTATCATCCTGTGCCCCAAGACACAGTATAAATATACGCTTACCAAGCAGTATGGAATATAGATCAATTTTTTTAAATACTTGAAAGAATGTATGGTCAATCGAGCGTGACAGTTGTCACTCTCACTGTTACAGTAATTTCGACAATTGAAATTCAGTAAAATATCTGCAAAATTCGTAAATGACGTATAAGCTATAGGGTCACGACGGTGCACACATAACTGACAATAAAGTCTTTAGTAGTAAAGTCAAAGTGCTTATAATCTCGTAGATACGCTCGTCTGCGATTTCTTACAGTTGGTATTAAGATAACTGTGGTATAGGCCTCGTTATGTTTTAAATGTGATGAGAAATTTACGTATGCAGATCAAAAAAATTCTTCACAAACGCAACGAAAGTCTTCGAAACACATCCAAACATATCCTACCTGGAGTACCTTTTGTATTCAGGCTATGTTCACAATTGGACCCATACTTCATCCACTAACCATAACAGTAAAGCTCTCGCTCAAAGTTTAGTACGCAAGTTCCAGACAAAGTTATTGGTGCCTAGCGAAGTTATTAATCTTCAGCGCTCTCAACTGAAGCCAATAGAAAAGTTGTAATGTCTGAGAGTTTTTGAAGAATATCTCCATCGTAGATGCCCGTGTTACCAGGAATCGCTGGGTATTTATTAAATAGCATTTTTTGGAATATTGCGAATATTTTCCAGAGTTTCTTTTGCAATTCATATAAATATTGGATTGGATCTTCTTACGCTTTAGATATCGTTCCTATATTTCATACGGTTAAAACATAAAGAAATACAAAATAAAAGCACACCATGCATTAAAGAAAACAGGAATAATCTACATCACACACATTTTTTTCCTTCTTTGATCAATCGAACTTCAAGGAGGGCTTGCACGTTTCATACTTTCGATAAACTAATAAGAAAATTCCTGCGTCTTTATATGCTCACGTGAAAGTTACAAGTTTATATCTTAGATTTGTTTCTTGGTATGAAACATTCACATAAGACACAAACACTTGGATTTGTGGTCTTACAAAGCATTAGGAATATATATCACTTACACACTCCAGAAGAGAACTATATCCATAAAATGATGTATTTGATCATATTAACTGTCTCTAGAGGTATAATTCTTTAAAGGAAACCTCAATAATGAGGATATATCGAGCTACAATACAATCAAATTCAATATGAACTAACTATTGTACGGTTCGTTTCGTGTCGCTATGAAACTTATGCGAGTATGTCAAATCGAGTTGTTTCTCAGTTTAACTTCACAAGTTATAATTAGGGGTTCAATTATGTGACATCATGCACATCCAGCGAAAATGATGAGCCGATGCGTCATCCTTTGATGCCTCATTTCCTTGTCGTGCATATTCAATGACACTCTCTTTACATACTCGCCACCCGACCACCAAAGAAGTCTTAATTTAAAAGTATAGTTCTGACAAGAAACATGCGGTATACATCATTGGATACGTCAAATGGATGAACTGCAACTTTGTTCTGATATGGTTTCCAAACACAGCATAAACACTTGGGACAAACACGTAGCAGGAAAACAGGCATCGATTCGCGAAAGCACACAACGAAAGCTGCGGCGGAAGCACACGACGCACACCGGACCTCGCTTCATGCTCTGCTGCCTCTACATAACTACAACAATCCACAAAACCAGAAGCTTCTATTCCACAACTCCAAAACACTTGCACAGTTCGCCACAAAACTTTTTCAATTGAGACGCGAACTCCGTACCTTCTCCGGTCGCTCGATCCATCCGCGCCTTCTTTTTTTCTTCGTCTCGGTGCCTCGGAAACAAAACGGTCCGAAGGACGCAAGCGAAAAATAAACAAAAAGGGAATCGGAGTTCGCGATCGCGTCAGTTGTGCGCGTGTCGCGTCGCGCGGGTTTTGTGCGAAACGCGTATTAACGCGATGGCGGTCGGCGGCAGACTGGCGCGCGCGTCGCTCGACGCAGCTGCCGCGGCGGCCAATGGCGGGCTGGTCACGTGACGCGCACCCCGCGCCCGCACACGCTTGTTTACAAATAATAATAATACGGCCGGTGGCGCCGCCTCTACACGCCGCGGCCGGCTACGCGCTACGAGCTACGCACAGCTGTCGCTGCATTTGGCGGGATTCGATTCGGAGCACATTGCGTTGCGAGCCAAGCTTCGATCTGTTTACTTGGAGCAGTTGGAGCTTTCGCGGCGGCGTTCTATCGATCGGTACGCAACTTGCACCCGGCTACGCACCGAACACCGTCACTTTGCTACTTATATTTTCCTAGTCGCGTTAAGATCCTGTATTGGCTGTATTTCCGAAAAAAGGGTAATAGAATTATTACGCAATTTTGCTTGGAGGGTGCAGTAGTAGGCCCCATTTAGCGACAGGTTGATGTTTCCGATTGTTTTGCGTTCAGGACGTAAGGTGTAAGGAGGGTCTGAACCCCACATCACCTATAGCCCGACTCCCCTCGGTCTAAATCTGCGATCTGAGGTACCCCATGGTCTGCATACTATAGGATGAGACACTTGACAGTCGTATTTGACTGAGCCCTTCAAATTATGACGCAGTTTACTTAGCAAGTGATATATTGTTGAGGTGTTCCCTGGCACACCTTCCAAGTTCATCATTACGAGGGGTCACAGCTTACACCGTTGTTACCCTAATATAACGATACCTGTCCGGAATGTTCATCATACATTTCTTACTTAATTCTTACGTTAATTTATAATACATCTTTTGAACGAGCTCTGTAAACTCTGTGTCCTGTCTTGTGCGTTAATGTCATATCTTACAGAACTCCATCGTAAGATCAAAAGCCTAGTATTTTTTGTTTTAAACTTGGCTAAATAAATTTATTTATTTAGATTTATTTCAAGTGAAGATAAAGAGTCCATATTAAACCAATATAAGTATGTCTCTCCCTAAGATATCGAAATTAAAAAAGTGTTAGTATTTAGGCATTGTGTTTCCGCACCATCGGCCGCAGTATAAGTGGCAGTTTCTGGTAGTTTTTGGAAATATGGAATGTTCACATAATTGTATTAACATAATGAAATTTAAGTGTCTGTTTGCAAATCTAAACTAATATGAAAGAATCTACGGTACTATGTGTCCGTCTGTCTGATTGTTCAGGGTATTCTCTGATACGGATACTCTACGCGGGTAAAATCACAGGGCAGAGCTCGTGTGTGTATTATTTTTAGACTAATCACAGCTTTAGACTATTATCTTTGAATTGCAGTTAAATTATCTCATATCTCATATTAGTTTATCCTCCAATTATCTTTCAACCACCTCAAAGCTTGTGCATCATTATAACAGTCTGAAAAATTCAAAATTAGTAATAGGCATTTACCATACTGTTTCGTTTACTTAAACATCAACAAATCTTCCTTAAGTAGTAATAAAAATCTTCCTAAAATTGCATTATTATAACTAGCTTCTCGTGATTCATAGACAAATATAAAAATAGTGAATCGTTCCAAGAATCGTGTACACCAACACTCGCACAAACGTTCGTAGAACCCCAATCGAGTGACTCATCACAATGTTATCGATCAATTTTCTCTTGTAACTTTTTTCTATATTCATCATCACATCTGACATATGGCAACATTCGAATACTTTATGTATACTCACTAGCTGTGCCCTGTGGTTCCACCCGCGTAGATTTAATTCCGACACGTTTAATTCCGGCAGTCGTAAGATGACAAAGTTTCATACAAACTTTCATCCCCTATTTTATCCCTTTGGGGGTAGATTTAATCAGAATCCTTTCTTAGCTAATGCCTACGTCATAACATCTACCTGCATGCCAAATTTCAGCCCGATCCGTCCAGTGGTTTGGGCTGTGCGTTGATAGATCACTAAGTTTGAGTTATATATATTTAGAAGATAACTCATAATTACAAACGTGAATATATATTTTTTTATATTATTAGTAGCTGTGCGCCGCTGTTCTTGCCGCGTAGGTTTAATTGAATACATGACTCACAAAAAAAAATTGTATTGAATTAAGCTAAGTAACTGCTGTAAAGTCAATCCAGATCGATCCAGTCGTTTCTTAGATTAGGCGGAACAAACAGACAGATTAAAAAAAAGTTTTCTACACTACTATTATAAAGAGGAAAGATTTGTATTTTTGTGTGTATGTTTGTAATGAATAAACTCAAAAACTACTGTGACGATTTCAAAAATTCTTTCATCATTGGAAAGATACATCATCAGCGGCATTTATTTTATCCCCGTACTCCCATGGGAACGGGAACTACGAGGGTGAAACCACGTGACGTCCGCTAGTATTATATAAAGTACCGTATATTATTTGATATGCATATAATACAATGCTATACAATGGAACTACAAATAGAAAACACAATTTTATTTATCTGTAATATGTATATAGATGTATATATAACTTTGCTAAACAAGCATACAGCAAATAAGCATCAGCGGCTACTGCAGCCGACGTGAATATCAGAGTGTTACTTCCGATTATTGGAATCACTATGCCAATATAACAGACGATAACACCATAGCTAGGCCAGCGACTCTTCAAAAGGAGCACTCGCTATAATGAAATAAAAAAAAACCAATATAAGGGACACTTGCAACACTCAAGGACGTTTTTAAAGCTAACTTAGCTTGAAATTTACTACCAAGTTTAAGCCTGTTAGGAGAAGAAACGGCAAACTCACCGCAGGAACCTCTAGTCTGAAGTAACGTTATTTAGCTGCGATCTTCTATACGGTAGAGGTCCAGTCGGGTTTCGAATTTAGAATTTAATTTCTTTTTCTTAATTTATCTATCAAATTCAGACTGTCATCGATAAATATCCGAATGCTAAAAAAGTATTAATGATCATAATACCCATCTCTATGTTGGTCATTATATATATGAGATAATGTTCCCATTGTAAGCTATTCTACAGCTAGTAATAGACGTTTAGTAAATAAATGAATACATAACCATTATAATTAGACCATCTCCAGTATTTTAGGCAATAATTAAAAAAATAAGAAGAATGCGATGTAAATTCAAAAGAAATTGCACCGTGTGCAGACCGCGTTCTTGCACCGTGGCGCGCCAATTTCATCGGCACGAAAGTGCGTAATATCGATTACTGACTCCCTTACCCTATCTGCCGTCTCGCTTCCACGACGCACACTCCACGACCAGAGACAATAAAAGCATAAATGCAAACGCAACGCGACTTTGCGCGGGAAGCGTAGTCGCCATTTTGTTTTAACGCAGTTCGCTTTACGACCTTTTTTCCCGCGGTTTGCGTCCCTTACCCTGGTTGCCATGACAACCGATCTGTCACACGCACAGAACATAAAACGCAGGCATTGATTTTTTCCTTGCTTCCTCTTACTTTACGCGTGTCGCGCGACTTTTTGCTTGAAATTTTTATTTTCGATAGCGCGTCAATTTTGGCGCGTGACGCTAAGAGCTTTCCATCTTATTGCGAGTTGATTTGTCGTCGGATTTGTTTGCATAATATACGAGAAATTTTAGACATAATACAATACACGGAATGATAATAATGTTTAGAACGTGATCTGGATTTCTTGAAACTCATTCTTTCAAATACTATCTAATGTCGCTAATAACGCTTTCAATAAAGATGTAAATATGTAAACTTTATTTTTTTACTGGAAGTGTTGTTACATTTAAAAAAAAAACTTTTTTTTTAATACTAACTATAATTTTTTGTATTAAAATTTATTTTCCATGCTTATGGTATAAGTGGAACACAAGACAATGCTTGTGTTTGTAGAAATTTTAAAAACTATAATGCCTTATATCGTTGTATAATAAGCGAAATCATTATTAAAAGCAGGAACTTTCATCAGTATATATTGAACGTATCGACACACATCCACAACTTTATAAATATAAGTATCTAGTAAATCGCCTTATACATACATAAAATGCTCGATCCCGTATTCCCGAAGGGGTAGGCAGAGATATTGTAATAACAACACCCACTTTTCACCGAATATGAATAAGTGCCAACGTGACGAATGATGGTGTTCATACGTATTTTAATTACTTCTCAGACATATGCAGATTTCCATAAGATGTTTTCCTTCACCGTAAAGCACGTGGTGTGAAATCACTGCTCATAAGTTTTAAGTAAAAGTCATTGGTACAGGCCCCGCTGGGATTCGAACTTCGTTTGCTTAACAGGCGACTGCTCAAACCCCCAGGCCACTGCGGCTTCAGTTCAGTTGCCTAATGTTACTTTATATGCCCTAATACTTGTATGGTGGGAAAAACATAAGGTTGTAATAAATAAGTTCGACTTAAGTGTATGATTAAAAATTAAGTTTATCTCACGTGTTCATCCTATTCTGTATAAGAAAAGTTGGATGACGATTTCAATAGTTTCGCAGGCCTTCATATTAGTGGTTATAGAACTTTATTTCTCTTAAGAATTTACAATTCACTTACAGAGAAAGATAAGTTTAGTATGCATTTGCCGTGCCGTTAGGCGGAGTGATATAAACATTTCAATGGAATTAAGTAAGTACATGATTTCTTAACGTTCATTAATATTTAAACATGACAGTTATTTTACTGGCTACCTATAACTGACTGACAATATTAGAAATATTAACTAATGTCATGTTACAATTTGTTACAACAATATTTGAGAGATGATACAGATTGAATTTATTTTATGTGGAGTTTGAAATATTTATTTTTTTAAATTATTTCAGTAATAAAGTCTAGAAGCCTTCCGCTCTATTTATTCTTTTAGTGTTAATACTTAGGTACTTATATAAAAATATTTGAAAGAAAATTGCAATGTCAAGTATTCCTTATGTGTTCTGTCAATTTAGAGTGCCTGCTTTCTCATTATCTATACTTACAGATGAAGAAAATTGAATAGTCTGTTTGTATATCCAAATCAACAGCTTCCCACTAAACGCATTTTCTCTATAATTCTGTCTGTATGTTCCGGCTAATCTCCGGAACGGCTGGACCGATTTCAGCGGGACTTTACTGGCAGATAGCTAATTTTACAAAATAAGAAGAAGGGAAGCTTAATTTAAAAATACAGGGTTCCCTGTACCTCCCATGAAATTAAGTCTACGCGGGTAAAACCGCGGGGCACACGTAGTTTTATACTTAAATAGAAACATACAACCTTTAGAGATACATCCTCGAATTCAGCATACCTACTATAGTAAGTTTTAAAATACACGTATATTTTGACATATCTATTCAATTGATTAAAAACCAACGTTCTTCATGCAAATAGGGTTCATTATTAGCTAAATCAATTGCTGTATTGGTGATTACAAATATCAAATCATAATAAAAATCTTACTCTCAAATCTCTAGAGTGAAGACCGCCATCAAATTTGCAAATTTATAAAAAAATTATATAAATTTATTGAAAAAAACTTGCAGTTTTTTAATCAATTGTGTAATGATATTAGATCAAAGGAGGTTGTCGGAGTCAGTTTGCGAGTTGGTCGGTAAAAGGGAGAATTTGTTAAGGTAGGCTCGGAGGGTCTGGGGCCCTCGGTCGATGGAATTAATATGTTTGGAGCGGCATCACGGCTATTTTCCCGTCTGCTCGGATTTGTTCCTCCTTACTGTTTTGATGTTTGAGTTCATTGAAAAAACTTGACTCACTGCGAATTTTTTTCTTACACTTAGATCAAGTAATTTTTATGAAAGAAACATTGAAATTTAGATTTTAGATTAACCTCTTTATTTTCTAGTATAAGAATTGATTTCTGACAACTTTCACGATTCAACGTCAACGACAATTACCCTAAGATATGATTGCGTGTGTCAACATTTGCGATAGGTTTTAAGTGTTGAAATTGCATTGAACTAGATTTTTTCATAGCCCCAAAGGGCGCTTTCATATTGGACGATAACGGTAACGACACGATATCGTCGGACTAGTAGTTTGATACAATTACTACTGAACGCTTTCACACTGTGTCGTAGTCAAGTATCGGCGGACGATATCATCCCGATATCGTAGGAGGATATCGTGGCAGTGAGAAAGCGCCCAAAGGATGCTGACCTGAATATTCAAATGTAATATTATTTTTTACGTTTAATTAACTAAAAACTAATTACAAGTAGAAAACTTCTCCCAAATCGGTGTCTCTCGGGATCGTGCCAAGAAGGCTGGCAGCATTGCCACGTTGACTAGCAATGCTGATTCTCTGAGCGAGAAAAGCCCCAGCCCGCTTGGCACGAGAAACTTCTACCAGATGACATGCAACCTCTTTGAAAAGTTGATGAGCATCTAATAATGAGCGTTTAATAATGTGTTGTATCACAAAAACCTGCTTTCCATTCTAACATGATTGCTATAAGTATCTTATAAGAAAAGCCTACGACATCCTATTTTCCTTTAATTATAAGAAGAGTCTTTGTGAAACACGAGTGTCGCAATTTATAAACTCAGCTGTCTGTACATAAATTAACTTTTTTTTAAACTTAAGGTGCAGTGATTTTACACCACGTGCTTTACGGTGAAGGAAAACATCGTGAGGAAACCTGCATATTACTGAGAAGTAATTCAAAGACGTATGTATAGTCACTGCGACGGCGATAAACTCACCATCTGTCACGTTGGCATTTAATCATCTTGCGTGAAAAGTGGGTGTTGTTTTTAACATAAGGTGACGCTAATATGAAGATGTTTATTTATAGTAAATTATAATGATTGCTTTTATGTTCATAGTATTTCGTTACTCTGGTTTGCAAAAAATCAGGTTCTTGATAATTATAAAAAATACACCAGTCATTTTAGTATCTTGTCGCTTATGATACAACAAGTAGATACTTACGTCATCATATTTTAAAAGTATATTTGAATATACAGGATATTGGGAAGATAGGACAGCTGTTAAAATATATGATAGGGTATAATTTAAGGAAGCAAATAAAATTATTATGGCAAAATTTTCTTCTTCCGTTTTCGAGTAATTGACGTTCAAAGTTGACCATATCAATCCTTATTTTCGGATAAAAATCAACTGTAACGTAGAGTTATTCATGTGAAATATAACTATATTTTAATTTCCTGAAATTATCCCATAAAACCATTTTTCGAAATCATTAACCTTCTCTTTAAATTAAAAAAATAATGACCGCGTACGTAATGAAGGTAAACGCGGCCGCGCGTTCATTCAATCGCTTAAGGCCGCGAGCTCTTCGGCCCTTAGCAACCATAGCTTATAACTACGTTATCGTTGGAACTAGATATTTTAAGACTTCAACATATATTCATAAAATCCTACAACTTCTAGAGAACAACTGTTCCTTTTTCTCCGACATCCTGTATATATGTACGACCCATCTGGATAAATTAAATAAAACATGCAATTTATTATACATTTATTGGTTCAATAATTGGAAATTATTTCAAGGGATATTTACTTGCAATGAGTATCAAGGGATATAGGAAGGCAGTTGCTTATAAAATGTATTATATTTTTAAGTAGGTTAACAGTAAAATACAGTATTAAAGGAAGCGAAGTACTTTGACGATCGATTTATTAAATATCTAATCTACTTACCATAATAAGTATATAATAACTACTATTTACATAGAAAACCCACTCAAACTTAGATTATCATTAAAATACTAATATTTGTCCATTATCATAAAATTATTGTTAAATCTAGGTACTATTATTATACTCTGTCTGAAGTAACATTAAGCCGCCTATTTTTGCATAAAATAAAATTTTATTTACTTATTACATTAAACTAACTACATAAAATATGACTTTACATACACAAAAGCATTAAAATGCACTTATTATTATAAGGCAGTGACGAACATTCAACATGCATATTACGAGACACTAGCGCCATCTAGTATCGAGTAGTATAATCAACTGAATTAATTTTGCGATACATTAACGTACACGTACGGAAAATTTGGATTATTATTTAGTTATTGTTGGCTATTATGGTACATTGGCAACAGCTGGGTATCCAGAACAAATCCGTATAGAGATTCCGACCGGTTGACTCTAAGGCAACCAAACGCTTTTGTATGTATTTCTGTTCGCATCGAGAGCTATATCCGAGGGGCACCGAACATAAACCGCTGCATTGGGTAGATCTGTAACATATTTTTATAAATTTGTATCTTTTTTTATCACCAAAATATTGTTAAAACAACCCGTTTTTACTATAACGTTAGTTAAGCTATTTGACAACAGATGGCGTAAATCAGTATATTTTGATTCTATAGATGTCGCTAGCTGTATAGAAAACTTACGTGCAAATCTCTGCCCTGACGAGCTGGGTCATATTGTCTGACATATTGACGACGTACTTCCAACTGCCCTTGTTGTTGAGGGCTGCCCGGGGGGTAATGAACTCGGTGCGCACGTTGCATAGTTCCTGGGTGTTCGTCGCCTGTCTCCGAGGCCGCTCCGCCGATGTCTCTGCACTAGAATACAGGGAATCAGTCACGGACTGAATGCACAGACCACCTTAAATATACTCAATGTTTATAATGCGGATTATTTGAGAGTAGACATGAGTCTAGACGATAACAGATGATTACTCGAAAACATACATACATACATATGCTCACGCCTGTATCTCATGGGGGTAGGCAGAGACCACCGTTTGCCATATGCTACGATCCTTACATACTTCTTTCGCTTCATCCACATTCATGCATCTCTTCATACACTTTCTTCGGTTACGAGTGCTCCGAATTTGACCTTTCTGAAAAATACTATTCATTTGGTCACAGTATTAATTTGGTACTTGAAAACATTTTATGCAAATCATAAAATCGGACTTCTAACAAATCTCAGTTCTATATTTATCACAAAAGATTTACAACTTGGACATTCCTTACGCCACGTTTCTTCAAGCTTCAAGTTATCATAGGTTTGCTTACATGCAGTGCATACTACCATAGTCTTATAATTCTTCTTAACTTCACACAAAGCTACTTAAATATTTTAAATTACTAGGATACAATCACGTTCCATCACTGTCCATCACATTATGTATGTGTATACTTGCCTGGCCAGCCCCAGGGCTATCCGCAGCGCCTCGGTCCCCGTGAGCGTCCTCTTAGCGGCCTCCTTCACGAGCTCGGCGTTACGTCGTCGTCGCGTCGAGCGTCGCACCGTGCTCGTACGTGTCGGAAACGTCACCGAACGCTCCACCGTCACGTCGCTTCGGGACGGTGATACGTATCTATTTGGAATACAGCTTTATGAGTATTCACACATTTTGCATTCCATGCATATGCTCACGCCTGTATCCCCGGAAGGGGTAGGCAAAGCGTTATAATAAAAACCACTTTTCACCGAAGATTAAGTGCCAAAGTGACAGATGGTGAGTCCATCGCCGACTCAGGTAAATTACGTTTTTGAATTACTTCTCAGACATTTACAGGTTTCTTTAATTCACCGTAAAGTATGTGATGTAAAATCACTGCACATAACTTTTTAGAAAAACTCATTAGTACAGGCCTGGGATACGAGCTTGCGTGGCAGGCAACTGCTCAAGCCCCACGGTCATCTCGGGTCTATTTCCTATTCCACTTGTTCGAACCTCTACTATACAAGTGGTATGCTTGACTGAGGGCTAGTACGAGTTTCCAATATGGCCGTCGCACATCGTCTCGTCACGTAAACGCAGATTTGTATGGGTTCGAAACAGCGCCACCTGCCGGCCGCCAGATGGCGTAGTCAATAACTCAATACCTACTCAAGCGCACATTTCACAAGTTCAGTGCTGCGGTGTTTTACAATAACGTGTGTTTTTCCACTGTTTGTTAATTGCATTTTTCAACCTTGCGGTCGGTTACAACACAGACAAATCTGCTATTCACTTATGTACTTGAATAGGTACATACTAATGTTTTCACTATACTAACTTTACTTAAGCGTATATACTAGGTGCGTAGCTAAGTTTTGATCGTAATATATATTATTATTACAGGAAACGACTACGCGGCAGGCCTCGTAGGAGATGGCGGGATGAGCTTGATACTTTCAGGAGCGATTGGGAGAGGACTACTGAGGACAGAGAAAGTTGGAAAAGTGGGAGGGAGGCCTTTGCCCAGCAGTGGGACACGACAGGCTAATATATATTGGTGGAGTAATTTCGTAAAAAAAAAGGTGGAGCAAAATCAATATATAGGAAAGTAAATATAATTGGAGTGTCCGTTTGTAACGTCTAAATAACAACAAACAAACTTGTGTAAAAAATTATAATATATGAGTACCTTCCACACCTTCCATGGGGGAAGGGGAGGACTGGCGCTGTGCTGGAGTATAGTGGAACTCTTTTATCTTTTGTGTTGGCACAGCGGTTCCATTTATAAGGTCATCTCAAGCATTAAGTTATAAGTAGATGTACTAGATTTTTAGTTATGTTTATTTTTATCGACATTTGTGCATTGGAACATTGTCCATGAGCTTACGATTGTCAAATTATTTATTTTGTATTCTTTAAATTGTATAATATTTTTTAAAAGAGTAATTACTGAGTTTCTTGCCAGGTTCTTCTCAGTAAAAGCAACCTTCCGAACCTGGCGGTAGCATGTATAATCCTGTATAATTATGTCATTCTGATGATTTGAAAGTAATTTGTAAAAAGTCTAATCGAATAAAGATACTTTTGACTTTGACTTTGAAAGGTTCAATGCGTGAGTAACGCTCTGGAGTTGGTCACGTTATGCTGCAGTGGATGCTTGCTACCGATGCGCGATGGCGAGAGGTTAATCGCTATTGTTTCAAATGTCATCTCGACTGTTTTCAATCTCAGTCGATGGTAACGAGTCCCACTCGCGAGTAGTCGTCACTCATCGCGATGTATCGCGTCGGCGGTCGAGTTTCATCAATGGTCGACTCGATGGAAAATTAAACATACATTAAACAACATATGAAAAAAAGAATTGCAATTGTTTGATTGTAGAAATATCTCGCAATCGCGCATCGCTACCACTTACCATCAGGCGAACTGTTCGCTTCTTCGCACGTTTGTTAAAAAATCCGAATTTATATACTCACTTCCACCATTCACTAGGGTTGTACTGTGTGACACCACTCGCAGCCTGCCGGAACCAGTCACTTGAATCGTAGTTGGGGTAGAAACCAGTGTCGAAGAAGTTCTGATTGTACCCACCATTCGGCCTGTAAGCAATTTTACATCATCATCCTGTTGCCCTTATCCCATGTTATTTGTGGTCGGGGTAATGTGTTCTTCTCTTCCATTTCTCTCCATCAGCCGTCATATCTGTATTCACTCCCATTCTAGCCATATCATATTTCACACAATCGTAACATCTATTTTTAATCCATAAAATAAAAAATAAAAAAATATGCCCACGCAATCCCAGATGGGTCGCCGACGGTAAAATAATAACTAGTCCGCCATCTTGGGTGTTCCGCCATATTGGAAATTAAAATAAAATAAAATATGGATTAAAACTTGATCAAATTCGGTGAAATGTGGGTGTTGTTACAACACCTCTGCTTACCCCTTCGGGGACCCTTCTGGGATGGCGTGAGCATATTTATTTATGTCCTCTCTATATTATATTTATCCATAAAATATTTTACCTGTAAGCTTTCTTCTCGTAGTCATTATTGTATTGATTATGCGCCGGGTTCCAATAACCATTGGGTCCAGAGTATCCCTGGAAGCCAAACTTGGAGTAGTTGGACGCTTGGTAAGCGTTTATGTTGTAAGGCGAGGGGTCGACGGGAGATGGGGGCTGCAGAGGAGTCTTTTGAGAGAAGATTTCTGGAATAAGGAACGATTACAATTTTATTATCTTCCATGGAATTAATTTCATTAGTGGCCTGCAGACCTCCAATGTTTTTTTTCAATCAAAGTAGCTGAGTTACTCCTTGTATCATCAGCAATTTGTCAGTGAAAGACTCGCCAAAATCGGTCCAGCCGTTTCAGAGATTACTCGGTACAAACCGAGAGACAGACGGCCAGACAAACAGAAAGAAATTGTACTTGTTTTTTTAATGCTAGCACTGTATATAATTTCGTGTGCATTTAGTGAAAAGCTGTTAATTTGGAATTACAAACAAACACTTGAATTTTATCTATCTGTATAGATTAGCTTTAATCCTCTTTGCGGTCGCTATTATCTATATATTTGTAAAATTGACTTACCATGATTAAACCTGTTATGGAACTTGTTATAGTTCTTGGGGTAAAGGTTGTCGTTGACCAGCGAGATCTGGTCCACGTGAGGCAGGGAGTTGGGTCCGTAGCCATAGGGATAGTCATTCTTCATCGTCTTCCCAAAGTCATCCCGACTTTCGTCCGAGAGCAGAGTGCGAATGTCGTATTGGCCGGCTTCGATCAATTGGCGTATTACTTTCCTGGAAAAACAAATAATACAGTTCTATTAAGAAAGAACACTTGTCTTCAAGAAGTTTTAGGGTTTTATGAAAATCCCAGGATGTTGATGTTCCTTAAAAGAACGTAGTTACATTAATTTCATGTATATTTCATGTATATGCTGGCTTTTGCTACGCGTCACCCGTGATAGCATACCATATCAATACCAATCCATAAAAGTAGCCTAAACTTTCATCCCCTATTTTATCCCCTTTGGGGTAGAATTAATAAAAATCCTTTCTTAGCGGATGCCTACGTCATAACATCTACCTGCCAAATTTCAGCCCGATTCGTCCAGCGGTTTGGGCTGTGTGTTGATAGACCACTATGTCAGTCAGTCACCTTTGAGTTATATATATTTAGATTAAAGCTACATTGGGATAGATTTGAGAGTCATATAGCGAAACTAATTTTAAATAATAATGAAATTATTTACTAGTTATATAAAATAAATATAATACTAACTCAGGATAAGGGTCGGGGTGTAGGCAGTAGGTGAGCCCAGGCTGCGCGCAGGGCGGGGCTCGTCCGGGCGGCGCGGGCTCATACGCGCAGTTCTGGCCGTAGGGGCAACTGTATCCATCACCACTGCGGACACTCGTCCAAATCAACTGTAATAAAAAAAAATACTTTTAGTACATTTTACAATATCATAGAAGTACTTCACATTTTCCTCGTAAAAGGGGTTGCGAAGGTCAGATGGCAGTCGCTTCGCATGCAGATCAGGTGATCAGCCGCATCGGGTTGAATCAAGTGCCGACCCCAACAATGTATGGGATAAGGCCAGCCGCGCTGCCTTGCACAGCGAGGTCTCCAGGGGCGGCGTCACAGCTGCCTCGGGGATGTGCCCCGGCAAAGTGTGGGGGGACACCGGTGCGTTCTATCAGAGTACCCATAATCCCTCCTGAGCACTGAGGATGGCCACCGGGGGGGTTTTAGTGCGGTAAAAATCCCACATACCGCGATCTGCCTCTCCCAAGGCGGTCGGGGACCTTCTGAAGGTTTCCCCCTCGTCAACAAAGAAAAAAAGATAAACGACAAATAATTTTCTAGCAGACTACATTCGTACGTAATTTTAGAACGAATAAGAATTGTGGTAGGTACTTCGGTTTTCAGAGACATTGAGTAGGACCCGAGGTTACCCAACCTAGTCTAAACGGTAACAATGATTCATACATTCCGCAAGTGTACCAAACCTTGCTACTTTTACCGTGAGTACATCGCAGGTAAGTGAGTTGGATTAGTCACTTTCGTTTGTGCTTCGTGAATACTTGATGCGCGCACTTAATACAGATTAACCTTAGTGGCAGCTACTATTGGTTTCTCGAAAGATTAACACCTAAAAGTAAGTACTAAAGGAACTTAATACTTATTACAAGCGCCACCATGAGTAATGCTAGACTAGCGGACGTCACGCGGCTTCACCCGCGTAGTGCCCGTTCCCGAGGAAAACGGTTATAAAATATAGTCTACATTAATCAGTGATAATGTAGCATTCTAATTGCGAAATAATTAAAAAAATCGGTCCCGTAATTTTTAGCCAATTCGTTACAAACATACATACAAACCTTTCCTCTATATAGTAGGTATAAGCCGTGGTCTTGGGGTTTGAGCAGTCGCGTGCTACGCAAGCGACGCAAGTTCGAATCCCAGTGAGGCCGGTGGTGCAGTGATTTTACACCAAGTGGTTTACATATATCTGAGAAGTAATTCAAATACGTATGTATAGTGCCTGAGACGGCTATGGACTCACCCTCTGACACGTTGGCACTTAATCATATTCGGTGAAATGTGAGTTATGATTTTACAACACCTCTGCCTACCCCTTCGGGGACTACAGGCCATACATATAGACAGAGTGAGGCTCATAAAATTACTACTGCTTATTCAAGGAGCTCGTAACTCGGACTAATACTATCTCCATCCCTTTTTAAATACGTATCAAAGAAAAAGATGGAGCTACTTTTAAACTAAGGACTATGTCAATCTAGGTTTTAATTAAAGGACGTTGCTTAAATAATTTATGAAACGAGAATTGTTAAACGAGTTTCGCGTGAGTTCCACTGGTATAACAGTGCGACATTAACGCAACACTGGGTATTTTCAAATGTTGTGTCTCTGATATAACGACAGAAACGTGTGTTGGCTTCTGGGGCAGATTTTTACCGCACTCTGTGTTGTAACCGATCTTCAATGCATTTTAATATTGGGTATATTCTGCAATCCTTTAAATTTTGGATAACTATGTACCGATTAGTTTTTGTACAAATCCTCCTTGCCTTTGTGAAGATAAGGCCTAACCCCATGTTTATTTGAGTCTTGCACGACGCTTCTCTGACTTTCGCAACCATTATTGACCGAAAGTTAGATAGTACCAGGGGGCCTACTATCATCGGTTTAAGCAGAACGCATTAAGAACTCCTTAGTTTTGACGTTTCATTTTGTTATACCCAAATTTAACGTGAAAGCTAAGAAATCTAACGATGATAGTAAGCCTCCAGTTGTCAGAATTTCACAGGCTTCCGGCAGAGTTAGATTACCAAAGATGCTTAAGTGGCCCATGACACTGACGGCTATAGGTCCCATTCAAAGGATGGCCGGTGCGATCACCCTTCCAATGAACTGTCATGAATGAGACTACTTAACATCGTTAATTGTTTCAGCTATGCAAAGTTTGGTAAGGTACGTTGGGATAAGTTCGACACTGATATAAGACCGCATTATAGACATTTTTGACGAAATTTGCCATATATTAGATGCGGAAATCATTGGGAATTGGAGCTGAATTAGATGGGAATGTTTATAATGTTGCTCGCTTCACAAAATATGGCCTATTCAGCTGGAAATGCCTTATACCATGGTTGAAATCACCCCAGTCACTCGTACTATATACGCTATAAGTCAAGCTAAGTTATACTCTGAAAGGCGCATCCTACATAACCACCACTTTGCAGTGAATACACAGATCCAATTAAAATATGCACTTTATCTAAGTCACAAAAAGATTACATTAATTTGCACTAGCTGACAGGTTGTCAGACCAATCTTGATCCAATTCATTTGTGTGATGCAACAGTATGATACCCACTTAGATCCTGCGATCAATACCTCGGATCATTAGAGCGAGGTTGCAAAACGAAAGTGTCATTATACAATAGAGCTGTCATCGTGACAATTGACACTCGCCCTCTGACAATTATATGACAATACCGGCTAATGTCATACTTTAGCATTTTGTGTCAAGATCTTCAGGAAGGTTAGATTGCACAAATAACGGATACATTATACGTATCTGTGATACATTTAAAAATACAATATGTGCCTTTGATCATTGATAGACGTACTACATTATTTTCGAGAGGAGCTCGTTGCTATTGCGCATATCATTCGATCAGCGAAGTTAAGCAACCCTAAGCCTAGCCAGTAATTGGATGGGTGACCGCCCGAGTTCCCTCCGTGCCTCGAAGAGCACGTTAAGCCGTCGGTCCCGGTTGCCAATTTATAATCTTTGGCAATCGTTACAGGTCAGTCGGAGGCCTAAAATAGTCTAACAGCTGGTTTAACCCAGATCAGAGATTTTCCTAGTTAAAGAGGTTGCGAAGGTCAGATGGCAGTCGCTTCGTATAAAAATCAGGTGATCAGCCACATCGGGTTGAATCAAGTGCCGACCCCAACAATGTATAGGATAAGGCCAGGGCAATGATGATGATATTATTTTCGACTAGCTGTGTCCTGTGGTTTCCCACGCAGATTTAATATAAATGACTGACGTTATGCATCAATTTTCACTTTCTGGTGTTACAAGGAGTAAATATACTTTTATTTAAAAAAAATAGGGTACCTCGAAATTAAACCATCCATGAAGATTAGTCTAAAATTACAAGTGGTGTAAAACAAAACAACATACCATTACCGCATCGTAAATTACCAGTATTACAACTGAGATTATAACGTGCGCTCATCTATTACTCAACTCACTAACGTAACAGCGACAACGGATAGACGCAAACTATTTCCGATTTTTTTCAAACATTAAGATAACAATCGTGTTCCCTATTACGTGTTTCCTCGCGTTTCCTTCTTATAACCCGATTAAATATGAAAGTTGTTAGTTATAACCACAAAGTAGAGAGGTAACAGAAGGGCAGCTTTCTGTAATAGTGGAGAATTTGCGCACACGCACTTTTAGACGCGCGCGTTCGCGAATCTTGGCTCATTTCGGGCTAATTTCAACGTCTAATTTAGATTAATCTGGAATGCTTTACTGTAAATTAGATTTTTTAATTTACTTTTGATTTTTCAATAAACTACCATTAAAAATGTGTGAACTACCAATTTTTAAGTTTTAAGGCAATCATCAAACAGTTTGTGAAAAAGCATATTATAGTGTAACTGAGTATATTGATGATAGCCAAGCATGGCAATGTGTTGCTCACTCTTCCATTAAATTGTACTAAAACAACCCTCTGTATAAAGAAGGGACAAATCTAAAGAAAAAGCCGGGGTGTTTGTGTCGCCATTTCTTCTCATTGGGAAGCGTATGAAAAATTACGTTCAATGAGTGTTGTAGTCACTAATGTTGAAATTATTTTTTTATTTTGAGTTTTGACTTCATTCAGAGTTTTGCGTTGACGTTTTAACGTGTCAAAGCTTATCTGGGACATTGAGTAGTACTATATTTATTACGGTTGTTATGTACGAAACATCCAAATACAAGGCAAATACAAATAAACATGATATGTCCAGAGTGCCTAGTGCGAGTTTTCTTAAAATCGCCGTCACTAGTCATCGCGTTGACGTGAACACAGATTTGCAGATCACAATAGTGCCATCTTTGGGCAGACAGATGGCGCTGTTTCGATCCTATACAAATCTCCGTTTACGTCAACAAGGTGACTTGTTATGGCAGTAATGAAAAACTCGTACTAGGCCCTGTGATGTGGCGATTGAACGCGCAACACCTAATGTAGCATGTCATAACCAAATAAATTATTATAGATCTCACCGCATAGAAGATCGCAGCCAAATAATGCTACCTTTGAGAAGTGCTATGTTCCTGCGGAGAGCTAGGTTGCCAGTACTCCACGGAGAGAGGAGTCACTGTGCCAACAACAGTTGACATTATGTGAGCGCTGGGATTTCATACAATAGTAATTTTGGTTGCTAAATATTGTAAAGTCCTTATTGATCATTGCTACAACAAAGAACATTTATTTTTATTATTCTTTGTTAGTAGCGGGGCCTGTACCAATGAGTTTTTCTAAAAAAACTTATGTACAGTTATTTCACTCCACGTGCTTTACGGTGAAGGAAAACATCGTGAGGAAACCTGCATATTACTGAGAAGTAATTCAATAACGTATGTAAAGTGTTTGAGACGGCGATGGACTCACCATCTATCACGTTGGCACTTAATCATCTTCAGTGAAAAGTGGGTGTTGTGATTTCAACACCTCTGCCTACCCCTTCGGGGAATACAGGCGTGAGAATATGTATGTATGTCTTTGTTAGTGACACTGTCTTACAAGCACTCATAGGCTGCAGTAACCGCTTACCATCAGGTGGACTGAGCGTTTGTTAGTTGCCTTGATAGCATACAAAAAGACCGGCGGTGTTTGTATGTCAGTCGACCTTATGTATATTTATTTGTGTTATTACTGTGGGTACACAAAACTTTTCTAATACAGTCGGAGAGTCGGATGGTGTTATGCAACCATCACTCATGTGGAATAATGTAACAATGGAACCATTCCACGTATAATTGTGTACTATGGGTACAAATTACTCGGATCAAGATGAAATAAAAGTGAGCATCGACTATTGCCTTTTTTTATTAACATTAAGGGCGTTTATGTTTAAATTGTTTATGTTATTTGGGACGATATAATTCTATTATGATATGCTCAAGCATGTATACCCCGAAGGGGTGGGCTGGAGTGTACTTATATTTAGTATTAGTAATGTTTTTTTTTTAAATGAGCTGCCTGCCAGTGATTCTCCCATAAAAATCCCGAAACAAACAGACAAACAGAGAAAAAAATTAACATTGTTTTTTTCATGTGTGTACTTTCAAATGCATTTAGTCAAAGCTGTTATTTGGAATTGCAAACAAACAGATAGAAACTTAAATTTTATTTCTCTGTATAGATGTATTTATACCCACATTTCGTTAGTTATCCAGACAGGCACTAATCCAGACTCCGGACTGCTACTAGCAAATTACAGATGATAGCTCAATAACACTCTGCTTGGGATCAAATTAAAGACCTCGTATTCGTGAGTACACATATTTCCACAGACATTTTATATTCACGTTAATCTCCATTCATTGTAGGATTAATGAACTAAGAGTGCATTGGAACTGTGTCCATGGGCTTATATTCATGAGATATGATACTGTGACCATTGAACATCGAATTTTTTTTTTTATAAGAGTAATTGTTGAGGTTCTTGCCGGGTTCTCAACAAAAACAGCCTTCCAAACCCAGTGGTAGCATATAAAATCCTGTACAATGGACATTCTTTGACGATTTGATAATACAAAGTACTTTTAAATCTCAAAGAAGTTTATTCAAATAAAGATATTTTAATTTGAAGCAAATCTCTTTAAATTAATTAAAATCGCAGTCAAAACAAGAAGAAAGTGCCTAACAATAGCAATTAGCCGGTTATTTGTTATGATAAAGGCGTGTGCACACCTGGGCGTCTAACAGGTATTGAGAAATGCTTCGTTAGTGGCGACGGCGCATGGCATTGTTTGCGAATGTGGTTCAGGGTCAATGGGTAATAGTTATTGTATGTTGTTACTGCTTACATAATGTGCACATCTTTCTTATGTATGTGTCAGCGGTGTCACTATGACGAGATACTTAAGGCCTATTTTAGCTAATTATATTCATACTAGCTTGCGCATGTAGTTTTCGCCGTGGCAGTAACATTTCACGTAAAATCTTTTAACCCTCATAGGGGTGGAATTTTAAGGAACGCACCTCTAGCTAGAAAAACACACATTCCTAAATTCAGACTTTGATACATAAATGTCACTCAAGACTTGGAATTTTATAAGCATATCGTATATTATCAAATGGTGGCAAACTCGTGATGGAGGTACAGATGCTATCTCTCAAATATCATTTGGATATTACTTTCTACATAATGTCTTAAATTAATTTTTTTTATTCATTATAACATCCTTTATATTAAATATTGGTTTCCTTATATTATACTTACCCTTAGGATTAATAATCAAACTATGTTACTCAGCGACAATTTTCAGCGATGATTAAAAACTAGCGGACGTCACGCGGTTTCACCCGCATAGTTCCCGTTCCCTCGGAAGTACGGAGATAGAATATAGCCTATTTTACTCGCTGATGATGTAGCTATCCATTACTGGAAGAAATTTTAAAATCGGTCCAGTACTTTTTAAGCCAATTCGTTACAAACATACTTACATATAAATCTATCCTCTTTATAATATTAGTAAAGATTGATTTTTTTAAGATGATGATGCATTTAGAGAAGAGCTTTTAATTTTGAAATACAAACTAACACTTCAGTTTCATTTATCTGTAAATATATATATGAAAAGATATTATATAGATGTAAAGACATTATAGATGTCAGCCCTTAGTCAGTCCCTTAGCAAGTCTTCCATTCGCCTAGGTGTGGTCCAACCTTTAAATGTATGCAGAATGGCGGAACTGCACGGCACGTGCGGAATTCATTTAAATTATTTCATGATAAAATAATTCATGATTGTTGAAATAAATAGAGCTTATGGCCACGCCTCGGCGGGTCGTGACTGTCGCCTAGGTCACCAGCTGTCAGGATACAGTTTCACATGTCACACTGTACATTTATATTTATAAATTATGAAAGAGACATATATACATTGGCGATAAATATGAAGATAAGATCTGTATGTAAGCAAGAAAAAAAAATCGTATTCTAGATATTTGATTTATATTTAACTACTAGTTCTGCCCGTGGATTCGCCTGTGTAGACTTTATTTCACGACCGCGGAAACATATTTTTATTTTGAAATAAAAGAAGTCTAAGATACTCCTTGAAACATCAGCCATCTGTCAGTGAAATTCCCATTTACATGAACAAACAGACAGACAACCCCAGCTTGTCCTAACAATAAGAATATGTTCATCTTTTTGAGTTACGGAACTCTTTAATGCATTTATTTTTAGGTTGGATTTTCTTCATGAAAACGGAGGTACTTCCTCCGTTATTATCTGTATTGTTCTCTTCACATCACAGCAAAGCCTGTCTCGGTACTCTACACCTATTGGTACTCTACACCTATTGGTACTCTACACCTATTGGTACTCTACACCTATTGATATCATGTCCATACATATCGTTAATTTTAAATTACTTATTCCACATTTCCGTGAGCCTCAGTACCCAGTAGGTGCTGCATAGTCGAGCCTTGCTCCACTTCCATACATTGCGCGACAATTACTGTATATTAATTATTTACTCAGCCCACAGAGTACAGACGAACCCAGATATTATTATACATACATTTGAATTGGAAAGTAGGGCTTTTTAGTACCCGCGTAGAGTTAATTTCATGGGTGGTCCGCGGAAATAATTAAAAATATAAAGTAGCCTATATTACTCCTTGTCAAGTTAGCTATCTGCCAGTGAAAGCCCCGTTAAAATCGGTCCTGCTGTGGTCGGAGATTAGTCGGAATAAACAGATAGACAGGTTTTTTGATGTCAGTACCGTACATTTTATTTTCAAAATCAAAATCAAAATCTAAAATATCTTTATTTGATTAGACTTCTTACAAAGTACTTTCAAATCGTCAGAAGGACACAAAATACATTATACATGATTATAAATGTTACCACCGGGTTCGGAAGGTAGCTTTTGTTGAGAAGAACCCGGCAAGAAACTCAACAATTACTCTTTTAAAAAAATATATATTATACAATGTTTTTGGTTACAGTATTTATATCTCATGAATATAAGCCCATGGACACAGCACAAATGCTCAATTGTCAAATATAATAACTAAAATATTACAAATATTTGTGAGCATGGCAAATTCCAGCCAGTCAAAGCAAAGATCAAACTAAGATTAATTAATTGTAGCAAAAGTACAGTGCCAATGGGATTATTTACAAAAATTTTTCGAAAAAATACATCCCAGGGTTCCTTATCACAAATATAATCACTTAAAGTATAATATACTTAAATTTATCTGTATAGATAGATAGATGTATAGATTTAAACATTTCATGGAGTTAACTAGCTGTACCCGCGTAGACATATCTCAGCCCGATCGGTTTAAAATTGACAAAGTTTCATACAAACTTTCATCCCCTATTTTATCCCCTTGAAGGTAGAATTAATCAAAATCCTTTCTTAGCGGATGCCTACGTCATAACATCTACCTGCATACCAAATTTGAGCCCGATCCGTCCAGCGGTTTGGGCTGTGCGTTGATAGATCACCATGTCAGCCTTTGAGTTATATATATTTAGATGCCATAGGTATTTTCTATCTCCTCTGGGAGACGAAAGAGCTGTAAAGAGTCAATCGTTCTATTCTCTTTCGAACTTCGATATGACTCATAAACTGTATTTATAATCAAAACAGGTGCTATTTACGAATACCAATAATTAAGTGTCAATACACCGTAACCAATAAATTGCGCGTATATCCGGATTCCATACACAAAAGCGGCGTATGACACAACTATTAAACGAAATGTATCGATTGATCAATCAACGCGTTGGCAGATTATGTTTTTGTTCACTGTTTGTTGTTCGATTGATTGGGCGTTGGATGTAAAAAATATTACATGAATATGAAATTGAGTACTACGCACTATTATCATCATCTCCCTGGCCTTATCCCATACAATGTTGGGGTCGGCACTTGATTCAACCCGATGTGGCTGATCACCTGATGGCCATCTGACCTTCGTAACCCTAAAGCCTAAGCATAAACCTCATACATTCTGTAATTAGTTATAACTATGATTAGTGCGTAGAACGAGGAGCTCGTGGCAAACAGGGTTCCGCGGGTTAAAGCATGAAACTAAGTCCACGCGAGTAAAACCGCGGGGCACAGCTAGTTAATTTTATGTTAGTGAAGTAATATCTGCTAGCGAAAGTCCCGTTAAAATCGGTCCAGCCGTTTCGGAGATTAGCCGGAATAAACAGACAAACAGACAGACTGACAGACTGTTTTTTAAGTCGTACCGTATATACCGTATTTCACATGCATTAAGTGAAAAGCTGTTATTTTGGGATAACAAGCAGACGCTTCAATTTTATTTATCAGTATAGATATAGATGTATAGATAAAAATTACCTACAATAAAGCACTACATTTATGCCTGCGATATCTTCAAATCAGTAATAGACCGGGAATTAAGCTACTATGAAGCCACGTTTGCCACGATAGTAAGGTAAAGGCATCTATGTTGGACGCGGACCAATCATGGACATTTTTTATTTTTTCTTCCAAAATTAAGGAAACGCGCAGTATTTTTTTCAAATGTCAATACCAATAAGCTGTGCAAGTATTATAGCTATATAACAACTGTTTTTGACAACTGACATTTTAATTGCGGCCATAACCGTTATTAGTTTCGTGGTGTCATTTGGTGTCTGGATTCGTAATTTCTAACAAGAATCGCGATTCAAGGTACACTTATCATCTTATTTTGTGTCTGGTGTATCGTCGTTGTTAAAATTAATATGATTTACCAATGGAAATGCATCAATTTTATAATAAAACCCATACTATAAATTATCATTTTAGCCGTAAAACAAAACACTGGATTTTTACTGTCCATTAATGGTGCCTACGTAGGAGTGTTGTTTATTTATATTATTTCATTGTACTAAGTACTAAACTGAAATTAAACATTAAATTCTGATTAATAAAAGATCTTTTAATTTACCTTCAAATCTTTGAGAATGTATGTTGAAAAATAAAGAAATTACAGAGCAAATACGAAAAAAAGTCGCTTATACTGTCCATGACTGGCGACTATACCTTACCTAATTAAAAACTCAACCAGACGAGGCCATAGTTTAAGGCTTAATTTTTAAACGGAAGCCGTTCAATAAAGTCAAATAATAAAACGATGTTGTCATAATAATGCTATAACTTACATTATTCGTTGGAGGTCCGGTTCAAAAAACTATTTGACTACGGTTCGAGATTAAATGGTTTTTTGTAAACGATTACAGTGCAGATAGCGTTTACAAGCATGTTAATTACTTGTGTTTTTGTACTGGTCTTGGCAATGGACACGTCCATTTAAATATATTGTCAATCTAGGAAGCAGAATTGATACATTGGCGATATCGTTGCTATTTAGCAACGGGCTTGATCGCGAATATCTATATCATATCTTATACTTAAATGACCAATTTTTGTACCTTGGAAATGGTTTCAACTATTATCATGAAATTTACAAAAACAGAGACGTGCAAAGCTCGGTGATTCAACTACTATATTTAACTCCAAATTAGTATCGGAGCCGTGGTGGCCTTAAGGTTTGAGCAGTCGCCTGCTACGTAAGCGACGCAAGTTCGAATCCCAGCGGGGCCTGTCCCATTGAGTTTTTCTAAAAAACTTAAATGTACAGTAATTTCACACCACGTGCTTTACGGTGAAGGAAAACATCGTGAGGATACCTGCATATGTCTGAGAAGTAATTCAAAGATGTATGTAAAGTGTCTGAGACGGCGATGGGCTCAACATCTGTCACGTTGGCTCATCTTCAGTGAAAAGTAGAATACAGGCATGAGCATTTGTATGTATTAGTATCGGAGTTTAACTCCTACGTCACAGTATACATATAAGCTTCCTACAAGTAGTACGGAACAAATCGTTCGAAATGACACACGGACACGCTCTTATTCTAGGCTCTGATAAACGGTTTCAGCGTAATGTCAGAGTGCCTACTGCGACTTTTTCACTGCCACCGTCACAAGTCATCGCGTCGACGTAAACGCAGATTTGTATAGGATCGAAACAACGCCATCTGTCGGCCTAAAGATGATACCATTGTGAGCCCATACAAATCTGCGCTGACGTCCACGCGATGACTTGTGACGGCGATTTTAAGAAAACTCGCACTAGGCACTTAGTAAGGGGTGTCAGGTGCCTATTGTGTATACGCCATTTGCGTGTTTTACAGTAATTTTTCTAGACTTCAAACCGAGATTTCTATGCCAGTATATTAAATGAAAATTATAATAACCTTTAGAATGTAGGCTCCATCTCGCACGAGGCTTCAAACAGACTAAATAATTTTGCATGGAAAATTAATACTTACTATTTAATGATTGTTATTGAGCCCGCGTGAATGACCCCCTCACATTTGTAAAAAGTAGAGCTTGCATAGCACTTGTACAAACATTTGAAATGTGTGTTAAGATTAGTGACTGACATGCAACACACAATGTACGTAGTTACATTGTAGTAACAGTAGATGCACTACATTATTAAGACTAAAATTAAAAAAAAAACAGAGAGCATGTGATGATCATAGAAAAGTCAATTTAAAACTCATTAAAAGCAACCTGGCGGTAGTCCTGTATAATTATGTAATTCTGACGATTTGAAAGTACCTACTTTGTTTAAAGTCCAAACATATAAAAATATTTCTGTGTTTGAGTTCAGATTGAAAGCAGAATTATAAAACTACACGCCGCATGAGATGATAATAGAAAATATTAATTATTGAGTTTCTTCTCTGCAAAAGCAATCTTCCGAACCCGGTTACAAATGTTACCTGTAATCCTGTATTTTTATTTGTGAGGGCAAATATTTGTTTCGTTACCCTTCTGACGATTTGAAAGTACTTTGAAAGAAATCTAACCAAATAAAGATATTTTTGAATTTTGAATTGAATAAAATCAAAGTAATTTTACATACATACATATGCTCACGCCTGTATCCCATGGTGGTAGGCAGAGACCACTGTTTGCCACATGCTACGATCCTTACATACTTCTTTCGCTTCATCCACATTCATGCATCTCTTCATACACTTTCTTCGGTTACGAGTACTCCGAATTTGACCTTAGTAAGTAATTTTGGCCTTACAATTCAAAGTTTTTGTTCCGCACCTATATTTATAAATGTCAAGCATAAATTAGTTACTTCTATGAGTAAAAGTATATTAAAATAACAATTAACACAATGACAGATAATTTGACAAAGATTAAGATTACAGAACGACCCTGAGTGTTTAATTTCCTCACGATAAAGTTCTAATTAATTCTTTACGAACAATCGTGTTTGATTGAAATCTATGTATCTTGTCATAATGTATGATTCAACTGATTATCTGATTGTCTGTCTGTTTGGCTATATTACGCACGACGTCTAGGAAATCCGTATGTAGGACAGTTTAAATTAACTGGATTAAAAATTGCCTCGTTAATAATACTCAGAATTACCTCGCTCCCAGTTTGAAACAAAATTAAACTTGCCTGCCTGCTACGCAAGCGACCCAACTTTGAATCCCAGCGGGGCCTGAACCAGTTTTTCTAAAAACTTATGTGCAGGGATTTCTCACCACGCGCTTTACGGTGAAGGAAAACATGGTGAGGAAATCTGAGAAGCAATTCCAAGACGTATGTATATTGCCTGAGACGGCGATAGACTCACCATTTGTCACGTTGTTTCACCTCTGCCTATCTCTTCTGATGCTGAGATATACTTTTGATGATGATGATATAACTTGAAACACAGTGAAGAGCGAGGATTCGTAACTTGTGCTGGCTGTGTAAATTACACTTCGATAACCGCTTATCGAGTTGTATGCTTGATGTTAAACCCAACCGATAGTATAGGTGCTTCACAAGTTATGAGCCACCTTGAATACACAGTATGAGTCTCTGTCTGTTTGTACAAGCAAAATTGTATTATTTAGTAGTGACAGCACCCATAAATAGTAAATAAGAACACAATAAATCTGTCTGTCTGTTTCGGACGATGCCCCTGACCTTGACGAGCAGCTTTCTTCTCCATTTAGCACACATCATGTAATTTCGATACCCACATACTTAGATACTGTGACGCAACAACGCATCGCCTCGACGCCGAATTGATTCTCAAATAACTTTGCCTTAGTGAGTTATTCCGATACCAACTGACCTGATGATATATTCGAAGGAAAACATGGTGAAAGAGGGTGTTGTAACCCTACTGAGAATTTTTAAAAAAGGGTTAGGAAGAATACAAACTCGAGGCGGAATTTCAACCCACAACATTTATTTTCTGATTGTCATAGAACATACCAGGTTTGCTTAGATTGGGCCTAGATGGCGCTGTGTGATACTTGTACGTACCTTATCTATACATCTATATCAAGCTACGCATTTAGTTATAAGTAGATGTACTAGATTTTTAGTTATGTTCATTTTTATCGACATTTGTGTATTGGAACTTTGTCCATGAGCTTACGTGTCTTAAATTATTTATTTTGTATTCTTAAAATTGTATAATATTTTTGAAAAGAGTAAGTACTGAGTTTCTTGTCAGGTTCTTCTCAGTAAAGGCAACCTTCCGAACCTGGCAGTAGCATGTATAATCCTGTATAATTATGTCATTCTGACGATTTGAAAGTACTTTGTAAAAAGTCTAATCGAATAAAGATATTTTTGACTTTGATTTGGACTAAACAGATAAATAAAATTGAAGTGTCTGTTTGTAATTCCAAAACAGCTTTTCACGGAACGTATATAAAAGTATATAATTATGGTACATACAACAATTTTTTTTTTTTCAATTTTTTCTCTGTCTGTATGTCGGTTTGTTCCGGCTAATCTCTGAAACAACTGGCAGTAAGCAAATGTTACAAGGAGTAACATAGGCTACTTTTATTCAAAATATCTGGTTGACCGAGCTGTGATCAGTTTCTTCTTCGCACAAAAAAAAATCCGGTGAACGTCAGTTTCGAACTGAGGTAGTCTATTTTCTTTATCGCCCCATAAGCTGGAAGCCTCACCTTTGAGCTACCATAACTTGACAGATGTCGGCGAAATTTGCTGTGGTATTGTAATGATAATGATGTTTATATAATGTAATGGTAATGATGTTTTATGAGGTTTTCAGTGCCTGAAAACATGGTCAAAACGATGTTTTCCACAAATGAAACAATCAATTTTCTGCCCCTGAAACCCCCTACATGCAAAATTTTATGAAAATCGTTGTAGCCGTTTCCGAAATTCAGATTCTATATATACAAGAATTGCCCGTTTAAAGACATAAGATAAAAAATTGAGGTAAAACTGCGTGGCACAGCAAGTTATTTATATACGCCTAAGGCGATATATTTATTTTTTCCCAATCGACTTTTTAGTATTTTTCACATATCTAGCTAAGTACCAATTTATTTAACCTATGTTAGATTTCAATGTTGGATACAAAATACGTTTGCCAAACATTTGACCCAAGTTTGACATTAGAAATGTCTATTTAGGAGAGACGTTAATTACGTATGCGACGTGCAGACTGATTGATTAAATTACAGCTAGTAAATATACATAAATCGGCGCCGACACAGTTAACGACACATAAAATCGATTTTTCTTTATGTCGAATATAAATTAATCTATTTTGTAATTAACACCCAATATGAAAGTTTCACAAATGCAAAATGACCGTCATTATAATAATATGCAGATAAATGTGGACTTACTTAAATGGACTGAAGGTCCACATTCATTCTAATATTTATCAATGGGGGCTGGGCCTTTTCTCGCTCAGAGAATCAGCATTGCTATTCAACGTGGCAATGCTGCCAGCCATCTTGGCACGATCCCGAGAGACACCGATTTGGGCCAAGTTTTCTACTTGTAATTATTTTGGAGTACTGTTCCTTGTATATACGTCAATGGGATAAGTATCAAGGGCAGACAATATAATATTCTCCTCACGCTTCGCTTATATAAACGATACAAAATGTATCGATATGAAATATCATCACGTGACATATGTCATTCCCATAACGTTAACTTGAAAGTCACTTTGTCTACCTACTGTCAGTTATCGGAGATACACAAAACTGGACAGTTTGCTTGCTTTCTTGAATGCACTAACCTTAAGAACTATTTACCATTTAGATTTGAAAAAATATTTCAGTGTTAAATAGCTCATTTTTCGAGGAAGGCCTATATATGTTCACGTTAAGATCGATCGCGAGTTAAAGTTGGTGTTACGTAAAATAAAGTATTCGTAAAAAAATTTAGTGATCAGTTCTCGTTGAATCAAGCGCCGACCCCAACAATTTACTCATTCGTACATTTATTGCATTTAAGTTAGTTAGGACCGTAGTGGCTTTGGTGTTTGAGCAGTCACCTGATACGCAAGCGACGCGAATTCGAATCCCAGCGGGGCCTGTACCAATGAGTTGTCTAAAAACTTATGTGCAGTGATTTCACACCACGTGCTTTACGGTGAAGGAAAACACCGTGAGGAAACCAGCATAAGTCTGAGAAGTAATTCAAAGAATAGACTCACCATCTGTCACGTTGACATTTAATCATCTTAGGTGAAAAGTGGTTGTTGTGAATACAAACCTCTGCCTACCGCTTTGGGGTATACAGGCGTGAGCATATGTATGTATGTAAGTTAGTCACAATGTATAGGATACCTACTGGATTAGGCCAGGGAGATGACTGCGCATGTTTTTATTCGCCTCGCGCCGTTAATATAGACAGAGACAGACTCATGAAATGTGACGGGACCTGTGTATGTCTATAACTAGGGTTGCCAACTATACTGTTTTCAACAATATTATACTGTTTTTCACAAAATTATACTTTTTACTGATGAACAAAAATAAAGTACCTACACAAAATACTGTTTCAACTGCATTATTATGTGTTATACTTAAACGCTCACACAAATTAGTTTTTATTTAATCAGAGCCTTTTACATGTTTTTAAGAATTTACATGTTTTTTTTCACTGCACTCAATGTGTTTTTGCAATGTGTAGCATCTGTAGATCACTATTACTATTAAAACGCAGTTGAGTTTTTTCACTGTGGCTTTAAATTCTTTGAAATACTCCAAAGCTTCATTTTTGAATTTTAGAAAATATACAAAGGCCATTCTGCTGTAGTCGTCGACGAACAGGAGGAAATATCTTGACAATCCTATGAAGTAAGAATCTAAACAGTATGAAAAAAGGTGCTGTAGATGGTATTACTTTCCCAGATAAGGCAGAAATAGATAAGTACCAGTGTGTGACTTTAACAAATAAGTGTACTTAAGCAAGTGTCGTATAAAATAAATACTTTCATATGTTATACCTCAAGGCCTCAAACTACAATTTAACAAGATTGTTATAATAAAATAAACATTGCAGTTCTTTACTTTGCGTCAGCGCATCAGCTAAGTGGGTTTGGTAAATGTATTTAAATCATTTCACTGTTTCAAAAATTTAAACACGGCTATTTTTAAGACTTCATTGGTCATGTGGTCGCAAGCGCTACTGCGAAACACGACGTCCTGGGCTCGATACCAGAGTTGTGCCATGTGGATTTTACCAATTGCCCCAAGTCTAGGTTTAGACATATCGCACCCTCAGAACGATATGACGTTAAATTCAAAAATGGTTTTTTTTTATATCGCAATCGGAAAGTTTGAATTTATAACTTAAGCAGCAATTATTTTACCAGTTTAGAAAACCATGTTTTTTATGTCTATTAAGTATAGTTTAGGTTGTGCATTCTAGATAAGTGTTAAAAAAAATCTAGACGTAGAAATATTTTTTGAGGTCTGTCTAACAGTGAAAATTATTTAACCAACCGATTTAATATTCAACTATCATTTTTACACATGCATGCTGATACAATGAAAAAGAAAAATATTATAAATAAAACACGGAATTTAAATTAGTGTCTGCGGGAATGGTGCCCAGTAAGCTGGCAGCGTTACCTCGCTGGATCGCTAAACTAATCCTCTGATCGAGGTAAGAACCAGCTCGACGGTCACCAGTCTGTCTAACATAACATTATTATTTTCACAAATTTTTGAGTTGAGTCCCTATCGTCCTGAGGGTGCGATACTTTCGAACGTCATCGCTTAAACGTTAAACCATGTTAGAACCTATGGGGTACAGAGCTTCATAACGTTAGTAAATGAACCCTCCAAATGTCCGTTCCACTAACCGCTGTGATGTTTCCGTTTGTCTGACTGTTTCGCCGAAGTAATGAGGTAACCTTTCGCAAACAATAGGTGAGGTCGCGCAGGGCGCTGCTGCAGGGCTGCCCACATCACTACACTCACTGTTATGTAATTTAACATATATAATTCTTTAACCATTGATATCGATTGACTTGGCATGCGATCTTGAAAATCATGCGTGCAAATTTATTGCTATCTACTGTTATCGTTTTTTGCTATATTTTTTATACATGTAAAATGATTGCAAGAATGTTTATATCACCTATTTACATAGTCTATATGCTCACGCCTGTATTCCCCGGAGGAGTAGGCAGAGGTGTTGTAATAACAACACCCATTTTTCACCGAAGATGATTAAGTGCCAATGTGACGAATGGTGAGTCAATCGCCGTCTCAGGCACTATACTTACGTCTTTGAAGTACTTCTCAGAGATATGCAAGTTTCCTCACGATATTTTCCTTCACATAAAAACGTATGTGCTGTGATGTCACTGCACATAAGTTTTTATAAAACACTCATCCTTTTTCCTGCCTATCCTTCGGGGAATACAAGCGTGAGCACATGTTTGTATGTATGTACCTAATTCCACGTCACATCCTTATCGTCAGGGTGACAGCCCTATTAACTCTCAATTTCCGCACTCGGTCGCAAACAGGGTTAAGGTCATCGACATTTTAAGCTTATGAAATGTTTTTGCGAGGTTTTGGAGTGCACTATTTACAAAAATGCTGCACTTTAATTGACATACGACAGGACATAGATACATACAAGTAAAAAGAAGCATCTGTTATTGCAGCTCGTAAGGAATAACGAAACGAACTGTAAGAAAAAAATCTTTTTAGGGTAATTTCATAGCCTTGCTGGCGATTTGAAGGCTATAAATAAAGAGAGCTAGAAAAGAAGAAGAATATTATTCGTACACAGTGTCCGAATTAACACATTTAACTTTAATATATTTCACTGATCGTTTGGACACTATCAAATTGTTTAAAACGTTATAAAACAGAATTAAAGGAGAAAATAAACGTTACCAAAAAGGTGGCTTTAAGGCTGTTTACAACCACAATCTGCGTTGAGTACGAATTTCTACCATTAAGGTGTCTTTGGAGGTTTTGTCAGACTGTACAAATCTTTTTTTATTAGTGTTTGAAGCATCAGTAAAAAAAATATTAAAATATCAGGTTCATGTTTGGCATTTGCTACTTAGGGTAATTCTAATTGTATTTTTATAAAGAATTTTTTTAATAAATATATTTCCGCTCAAAAGAAATATTGATCATGAATAGATTTCCAAACTAACTGGTGCTCGTGACTCTCTCTGCGTAGGATTTTACTTATCTTTATATTTTGGACAATACACACAATAAATTTATAAATGTGTTATATTATGTAAAGTTTCATTAAAATACATACAGTAGATTTTACGTGAAATAGCAACAAACATACATCCATACATACAAACATTCACGCTTATAATATTAATAGGACAAGTAGGATATTACATGTGAACGCAGCATTTAATAAAGTTATTCCTATTTTTTATAGCGTTAAATAAATATTTATAATTATGTAAGTGTATATTATTATTTGCGTTCACGCCGCAAATATTTGCCTCATCCGACAGTTCAACGCCAAAATGGCAGGGTCGTTGTGTAACGAAAGCTACAAGATCTAGTTCTCGCCCACGCACTCAATGCCTGCATATTTAATGATTTATACTTTCTTTGACGGTTTAAAAAAGATATCTTTACAGGCAACTGGGACCACGCTAACTGGAACCGCGGTCCCAGTTGCCTGATTTATTTAACACACCGCGTGCTTTACAATAAAGGAAAACATTAGGACGCCTGCATATGTCTGAGAAGTAATTCAAAGACGTATGTATAGTGCCTGAGACGGCGATGGACTCACCATCACGTTGGCTCTTCAAAATCTTCGGTGTAAAGTGGGTGATGTTATTACACCACCTCTGCCAACCCCTTCGGGGGATACAGGCTTGAGCAAATCTATGTATTTTGTGAGTTTGCTCATGCTGTGTTCCTTGATCGTAAAACTGTTTGCTTGCGATTGCTGGGCATATGTTTTTTAACCGATTTAAAGAAAAATATATAAAAAAGGAAACTTATCTAGGTTTAAAATTATTGCTGTAAATCGCTGAGCGTATGCAGTCGAATTGAGAAATCCCCTCCTTTTTTTGAATTCGGTTAAATAGGTTATAAGTTTTACTGTATGTTTTTATTTATATTTAAAAACATAGACTAAGATAGATGTTGGTTTGGAAGTAGCTCCATCTCTTTCTGTGATACGTATTTCAAAAGGGATGGACGTAGTTTTAGTCCGAGTTTGATCTAGTCCGACTTTAAACCATGTTTCATAAAAGCGGGGATTGAATCAGACTTCTGGGATTTTAATTAGCGTCGGCTAAGGATCAGGTGACGCTAGTGTGTACGGTAATTTAGTTTATATAGTACAAGATTTTTATTAATGAAGAAGAATTTCCAAATATATATTCAGTAGAGCAACCTGATACTGATTATTTTAGCAGTGTTGCTAGTCTCCCGTTGTTCACAAGGTCTGTAAATGTCAAATTATTATAATATTATGTAGGTATGTCACGTATCATCTTCGACACACAACATCTGTGATTTAACCACATATTATGTTGAAGTGTTGAAGTAATTATTATATATATTTACTTTGAGCTGTGGTGGCCTTGAGGTTTGAGCAGTCGCCTGCTTCGCAAGCGACGCAAGTTCGAATCCCAGCGGCCTGTACCAATGAGTTTTTCTAAAAACTTATGTGCAGTTATTTCACACCACGTGCTTTACGGTGAAGGAAAACATTGTGAGGAAACCTGCATATGTCTGAGAAGTAATTCAAAGACGTATGTATAGTGTCTAGACTCGCCCTCCGTCACGCTGGCACTTAATCATCTTCGGTGAGCAGCGGGTGTTGTTATTACAACTCCTCTGATTACCACTTCGGAGAATACACTTTTATATACATTCCTTGAAAAGCTGTTAATTTGAAAATACAATTAGACATTTTTCAATTTTATTTATCTGTATAGCTGTGCATATATCATGCGGGTAACTAAAAGAATATTTGTAATTAAACAGTAAGAAGCCTATTCCATTTAAATTTAAATCAGTGATCAAAAATAATCAAGTTATAAATCAAGCTAAATTAAAAATAGTTATTAAAAGCCGCACGTTAAATAAAAGGTTACACTCGCGGTAAGCGTTTATCATGTTTACATAACTGTGGAACGTATTCTAACCCTTACATAATATGAGTTACTCATCATTCGCAGAAAATAATCTTTTGTTGTGTCTACTAAACTTTTAAAAGCGATGACAGAAGAAATCTATGCAGATAAATAAAATTAAAGTGTCTGTTTGTAATTCCAAGTTTCTCAGCGTCGCACTCATCGTAGAGTGTCGTGGTAGGCAGAGGTGTTGTGATCACAACACCCACTTTTCACCGAAGATGATTAAGTGCCAGCGTGACAGATGGTGAGTCCATCGCCGTCTCAGACACTTTACATACGTCATTGAATTACTTCTCAGAAATATGCAGGTTTCCTCACGATGTTTTCCTTCACCGTAAAGCACGTGGTGTGAAATCACTGTACATAAGTTTTTTTGAAAAACTCATTGGTACAGGCCCCGCTGGGATTCAAACTTGCGTCGTTGGCCGACAGACGGCGCTGTTTCGATCCTATACAAATCTGCGTTTACGTCGACGCGGTGACTTGTGACGGCTGCAGTGAAAAAAGGCGAGTGCCTTGTATGCATTTCTTTAGAACCAGAGTTGGTTCTAAAGAAATGCATAGGAAAGTATGTACGGTTCTTAGATAAAAAAAACTATTTAAGAATTCTCTGTCTGGCTGTCTGTTTGTCCTTCGAAACTTTCACTGGCAGGTAGGTGATACTGTGACTTAGAATACATTCATTTACATACTCCTTTTATTTTTAGAATAAAATGTTCCGTGAAATAAAGCCACACATTAAATCTATGCGGGTGAAACCGCGGGCTTACTTCTAAATGAAGTTAGATGGCTTTTACAGCATTCAAATACATACATACGTGCATACATACATACACATACATACGTACATACATACACAAATACAAATTAACTGCATTTATGATTGAAGCAGGCCTAGACAAAGTAGCATTCTCTCGCGCTTGCGCTAATAGAAACGATAATTTTCTTACAGAAATTACATAAATCAGACATGAGACATGTAGATAAATGACATATAGGATAATGTTACATTATCTATAGGCCCGTAGGCTTAGACAAGGTAATATTCTCTCGCGCTTGCGCTAATAGAAACCATACAAAATGTTTGGAAATGACATAATTCAGTCACGTGACATATGTCATTCCCGTACATTTTGTATAGTTTCTACTAGAGAAGCGTGAGGATTAAGTTACTTTGTCAGGCAGTTTGCTAAAAAACCGATATTATTTATGTCAAGAGTCCATGCCCGTTTTGATAATGAATATCAAGTTCAAACACCTATCTTTCCCGAGCAATGTATAGCGTACATTGCGATGGTTACGCTCCAACAATGCCGTGGGTGGATTGCGTAAGTAACGTCACGCGTGCGCGAGTGTCGATCTATCAGAATACAAATATGAATGAAATTGAGTTGAAACTACTTTATAAAAAGGCTCGCAATTGGTCAGCTATGAAGTATCAATATGCAATTTTCACCACAGTTGTGTCGTCATATAACGACGACTCACAATACGCGTCGTCGTTATTCTCAGACTAGCTTAGATTGCGCGATTTTACACGCGTATCGCCAAATTCAGAGCACTTATAACCGAGGGAAGTGTATGACGAGATGCATTTTATTAATTTATAGTTATGAAAGTGGATGAAGCGAAAGAAGTATGTAGTGATCGTAGCATGTGGCAAACGGTGGTCTCTGCCTACCCCCATGGGATACAGGAGTGAGCATATGTATGCATATTTATTCTTCTCAGTGAATGCAACCTTCTCAACCGGCAGCATGTATAGTCCTGTATAATTATGTCGTTCTGACGATTTGAAAGTACTTTGTTAAAAGTATAATCAAATAAAGATATTTTAAATTGAATTTAACATGTATGTATGCTCACGCCTGTATACCCTGAAGGGGTAGGCAGAATGTCTCAAAACTTTTCAATTCCATATTTGAGGCAAATCGATTCAATAGCTAAGCAGAGAAAAGGTTACAGACAGATCGACAGACATTTGTATTTTATAATATTAGTATAAGGGTAGATACACTGGTTTCCTCAAGACTTTTATTCACCGTATAGCTCTTGGTGTCTAATATAACTCATTGGAACAGACCAAAGTTTGAACTCATTGAACGACTCGGTAATCACGGCTATAGCTTTAAACATGTAATTAGGTTGACGATAACCTGCGTATTTTCCTCATGTTCTATGGGAGCGTTAAAAAGCGCCCCAAGCGGCGAGTGTCGGACATTTTATGTCTCCATACAAAATAAGCGCTGAACACAATGTAAAGTAAAAGAGCCGTGGTGGCCTTGAGGTTTCGAGTTCGAATCCCAGCGGGGCCAGTACCAATGAGTTTTTCTAAAAAACTCTTGTACAGTGATTTCACACCACGTGCTTTACGGTGAAGGAAAACATCGTGAGGAAACCTGCATATTTCTGAGAAGTTATTCAATGACGTATGTAAAGTGTCTGAGACGGCGATGGACTCACCATCTGTCACGTTGGCACTTAATCATCTTCGGTGAAAAGTGGGTGTCGGTATTACAACACCTCTGCCTACCCCTTCGGGGAATACAGGCGTTAATAGGTATGTATGTACAATGTAAAGTGTGTGAATTTCCGACTATCAAAACCATACCAGTCGAAATATTATGAAGGCAGAATACAACTCGAATAGAAAGCTGTATCAAGATTCTTGTGCTTACAAAACTGGAGCAATAAAATGATAGTAAGCATGTTTTTGGACAGACGATGCACGAGATTATGTAAACTTTTTTCTAACAGCGTAGACTTAATTTCAAGTAGCCTATAATACTTCTTGTAAGGTCAGGTATCACATTTCAGATAACACAGTATCGATGGTACATATCAAAATAAAAATAATTGAAAAATCATCAATTATTCTTTTTAATATTTTTTTTTGAGTGCACTCCGCACATAATTAATGTTTTTTCTTTAAATTGATTTACGCATCACATACGTCAAAGTCAAAAAGTTCTTAATACGCCCTGCTAAAACGACTATAGTTGCTTTTCGTTATTTAAAAATCCGAATAAAAATGACATTTACAAGGCAAGTTATTTTAACCGATTCTTTTGTAATACAAGAACGATAGAGAGTAACTTTAACCCTCCACAGGCGTCTGGTCGAGATGACCCGGCATTTTTGTTTGCAATCGTGTCAATAGGCACGGTGTCAAGTGCGTGTTGATGCAATGCGCGTGTAACGCCAGTGACGGAAAACAAGCAACAAGGCGAGACGTAGCGGTAAATTTATATTTGTCCACTAAAGCCGGCCTAAGAGCCGTGGTGGCCCCGGTTCGAGCAGTCACCTGCTACGCAAGCTATGCAACTTCGAATCCCAGAGCCTGTGACCAATGAGTGTGATCCAATGAGTTTTTGTAAAAAGAACTTATGTAAAGCATTTGTATTTCACACGCGCTTTACTGTGAAAGAAAACATCGTGAGGAAATCTGCATAAAGGCAAAATCAAAAATATCTTCATTTGTTTAGACTTTTTACAAAGTACTTTCAAATCGTCAGAATGACATACATGCTACCGCCAGGTTCGGAAGGTTGCTTTTACTGAGAAGAACCTGGCAACTCAATTTTAAGCATACAAAAAAAATCACTTAAGAAACATAAGCCCACGGACACATTCATTCATGTCTGAGAAGTAAGTCGTATTTAAAGTGCCTTTGACGGTAATAGACTCACCATCAGTCTCTATCTGTAGCAGGCGTCTGCTCAAACGCCAAGACTTTTCACAAAAGCCACCAGACGTTTCTTCTTCTAAAATTATCTATAACTAGCTCTGCCCTGCGTTTTCATCCGCGTAAATTTTGTTTCATGCTTAATTTCGCGGAACCGGATATTTTTATAAATAAATTACTCCTTGAAACATCAACTACCTGCCAGTGAAAGTGCCGTTAAAATCGGTCTACTCGTTTCAGATATTACTCGGAACAGACAGACAGACAGAGAAACGTAAAATTTTCATTTTAGTGCCTTATATATTTATATGCATTCAGTTAAAAGCTGTTATTTTAGAATTATAAACTTCAATTTTATTTATTTGTATAGATATAGAATTAAATGCCGGCTCGGATAACACTAGCTATATACCCGACGTAAGCTTTCTCATGTCATTTGTCATAATGTCAGCACGAAGATGGTTCTGATGATGGCTTCATTAACTACATGAATGATGTATGCATGTTGTGTGAACGTGTCGAAAGAACAGATACTTAGAAAATGTGATTACATTACGACTGTGGAAAAAACTATGCAGAGGGTTCACTAAAAAGGTGGAATCATATCTATACAGCTAAATTAAATTGAAGTGTCTGTTAATTACAAATAAACAGCTTTTCACTTTATGCATATGGAAGTAATACATCGATTTTTTTTCTCTGTCTCTCTGTCTGTTTGCCTGTTTGGAGACTGCCAGTCCCCCCTAAGCAGGGGGGGTTTAGTGCGGTAAAAATCATACACACTCCGACCTACTCTCCCAAAGCGTTCGGTGATCTTTTAAAGATTTCCCCCACGTAAATAAAAAATAAAAACAAAAAGAATATGGATATGGAGCCGTGATGTCCTCGGGGTTTGAGCAGTCGCCTGCTACGTAAGCGACGCAAGCTCGAATCCCAGCTGGTATAATGCCAATGAGTTTTGACGGCGATGGAAGCACCCTCTGTCACGTTGGGACTTAATCATATTCGGTGAAATGTGGGTGTAGATGTTACAACACCTCTGCTTACCCCTTCGGGGACCCTTCTGGGATGGAGTGAGAATATTTATTTTTACAAAAAAATTGGATTGGTTTTCTGTGCTAATTGAATGATATGCGCAATAGCAAGTGTTCTGTGCCGAGCTCCTCCGTAATTTACATTGATTGGTCACAGTACATTTGTATCAGCGATCATGTGCACCCCCTAGTGAGATAACCAAGGTTGTTCAAAGGACAAGCATATTAAAGTTAAATAAATAAATATCCTCGAACCATCCCAAACGGGTCCCCGAAGGGGTAAGCTAAGGTGTTTTAACAACAACACCCACTTATATCACCGAATATGACTAAATGCCAATGTGACAGAGGATAGTGTATCACCGTCTCAGGCACTATACATACGTCTTTGAATTACTTCTCAGACATATGCAGGTTTCCTAACGATGTTTTCCTTCACCGTGTGTGAAATCACTGCACATAAGTTTTTAGAAAAAACTCATTGGTTCAGGCCCCGCTGGGATTCGAACTTGCGACGCTTGCGTAGCAGGCGATGCCCACCAAGACTCTTATATAGAAAGCGACGTAAATATACCCACCGTTGGACATAATATTTTGTTATGTATTATCCGTTTTAGACCAAAACTATGTAAGTCCCTTTTCAAATCCGTACCACAAAAAGAGAAGAAGCTACTTTTAAACCAAGGTTTATGTTAGGCGATGTTTTGGAATAAGAAGTTTTAATGACTTCACTTTTCTATCTATCAATTTCATCAAAGAAGTCGGAACATTATTCTGTAGCGAAAGTAATCAATGAATTTATAAATTAACGAAAGGTTTCGCATTGGAAGCATCACCGATTAATTAAACATTAAGGCACGACACAAACGCGCCACCGACAGCCACTGGTCGCCGGCGACAAGTCGTTCACACGCATTTTTATTAATGGGAATAATGGAAATCCCGAGAGCTACCTGACTGAAGGCTGTAGTTCCACCTTATAGAATATCACAGTGAAATAACTCTAGATTAATATCGATTACTAGCGTGTCTGTGTATGGCGGTTACCCGCAAAGACTTAATTTCATGGGCGGCCCGCGGAACCTTAATGTTTTTCTCAAATAAAGCTTGCCTAACTTACTCCTTATAACAATAGCTATCTGCCAGTAAAAGTCCCGTTAAAATCGGTCCAGCCGTCTCGGGGAGAAGAGAGTCGGAACAAACAGAAGAAATAAATTGGTTTTTTATGTAAGTAGGTACCATATCTACTTTCATATGGATTTAGTGTAAAGCTGTTTTGTAAATTTTAACAGACACTTCAATTTTATTTATGTGTATGGATTTATAGATATATATTGTGTTAGTGAATAATGTCACCAAAGCTCCATGAGGGTGAAGAGTGAGTGGAACCGCTGTGCTAGCTATAATTGTAGGGTTTCATCTCCTACAATATCGACGGAGTGATTTCATTTTTTATAACATAGGGAACGCGCGAGTGACAATGGTGTTGGTCACGTTTGTAAGCCGCTTACTATCAGCCTGCAAGCTTGCTACAAAATATTTAAATACAAAAATCAGTGGGTGTGGTCGATGGTGCGTTTGCGCGACGCCTAAAGCTCATGTTACTCGTATGTCTAATCGTTTATAGTCCGTTACGTCAGCTCTAAACACGTTGGTTGCACAGTAGTCGGTAATTATCAAACATTTGTTTGAAACTGTTATGATACAGTGTTTTGGGATTTAATTAACTCAATATGGTAATACATCACGAACTAATTTATTAAAATAACTAACTGTGCCGCAAGGTTTTACCCGCGTGCAGTTAATTTCATGGGTGACCCGCGACACCTTGTTTTAAAAAAATGTAGCCTAAGTTACTCATTGTAATATTAGCAATCTGGCAGTGAAAGTCCCGTTCAGATAGACAGATAGACCAGACAGAGAGAGAAGCAGATATTTTTTTTATATTGTTTTTTAATCTTAGTGCCGTGTATACTTTCATATGCATTTAGTGAAAACTGTTATTTTGGAATTACAAACAGACACTACAATTTTATTTATCTGTATGTATGTGGATGTATAGATATATATGTACAGATTATTTTTATCAGCTAGCAAAAGGGCTTGGTTGCAATATAAAAACATTGCAACGTATACTTTAAAGAGAATGTCCGCATGTTTCTTTGTTTCTCACATAATTATCAGGTATATAAATGAGTATAGGGTACGTTTCCTCGCCAAGGGGGACGCTGCGGGAAGCTAGTAATAGTACAATAGCTGTTGCTTGTACAGTTGCCGTCGCGAATTATGAGCGCTCAGCGAAAATCGTAGGTATAACTGCGCATTCCAGATCTGAAGGCATAGAGCGAGCTTTTCACTGCCGCCGTCACAAGTCACCGCGTCGACGTAAACGCAGATTTGTGTAGTGGGTTACGGGGACGATTGCCAAAGATGATAAATTGGTAACCGGGACCGACGGCTCTCCGCCCGAATCGCTCGAGTTCCCTCCGTGCCTCGGAACGTACGGAGGGATCTGTACTGTCACCTTGAATGTAACTACCAACCAACAGTTATAATAAGTAAGACACTTACCAAAAGAATCGTTCTTAGATGTAAGCTAAGCCGTTTCATCTTAGTTGCCATGGTGCTGTTAGGTCAGAATGTTCCTGAAACAAGATACGATTATAAATTATGAGTATCGATTTAACTCGTAATACAATATAGATATTCGATTTCGTTTCGCAATATACGAATTAGTCGACACTCCCGGAAAATCGGTAATTTGGGTAAAGCCAGTTGTCAGACTCTCTTAGGGCTACTACTGACCTGATAAAAACCGGGACCGACGGCTTAGCGTGCTATCCGGGGCATTATCTGATACTTTGTTGATATGTACATTAATATTTTAACTTCTAGAGACAAGCGGGCTTTTCTCGTCCGGGATTCAGCCTGACACTAATGCAATTCCAGTGGCGATGGTATGAGCATGTTTAAGATTTTTATGTGCCACATTTTTTTTTTATCTAATTAATATAGCCTTAAAAGATTGTGCCAAGAAGGCTGGCAGCATTGCCACGTTGAATAGCAATGCTGATTCTCTGAGCGAGAAAAGCCCCAGCCCGCTTGTCACAAGAAACTTCTACCAGATGACATGCAACCTCTTTGAAAAGTAATATTTGAAAAGCCAGAAATAATATTAACAAAGGAGAACTTAAACATAGGACATTGAGTAGGTGGAAAAATACCAGTGCAAATTAGTGTAAGTCAACATTCAAGTCACACACGAGCTTGGCTCACTCCCAATGGTTACAAAAGAAGTCCTTCATGCGCCCTTTGATCCTCCATGAGGTATGGTGTTCACGTACCATTGGCTCACTCTGATCTAATCATAATCGGACCGACAATCGTATGGAATGAAAAAATATGTTTATTTGATTTAACTTTAACAAAGTACTATAAAATCCATAATGACATAATACAGGAACATTAATGTTACCAGTAGGTACTGATGGTTACTTTTATTGAGTAGATGCGGCAAAAAATTGAGCGGAATCACTTTTATTTTTTTACATAAACATTCTCGTGGCGCGATGTTTGTCACCAAACTCCTCCGAATTGGCAAGACTGATTTGTATGAAATTTTGTGTGTATAAATAATAACATCAATGTTTGATACCATACAATCTTAAAGGTGATCCACTCCAAAAAATATATGGCAATGCAACGTTTAACGGGCATAGCTAGTAATATATATGATATATAATGATGAGAGGCGATGGCATTCACGTCACACTTGTCTACAGGTGCTAATTATGGGGACTGGTCATCTCGAGCCTTCATTTGTATTTATAAACAATCTTTGTGGATGTAGATTTTACTGCCATTTGCCATATTGCTGATTGTCTTGTCATCACTATAACCATTATAAATTCCCAAGAGCCTTTGGGGACCACGGTCGCAATACCCCCTCAATAATATTAATTCAATCCATGGTGGAGTTGGGGACCGCGTTCTCAGTCCCAAAAGGAGTCCAAATTTCGTACGAAAGAGTTCTGCACTCTTTTAAATTGTAGACATTTTTCAGACTGTCTAGAATCATAGCCAAATAATCATTCAAACTAGACTCAAGACGGAATTGCAATGTTTTTGTATCGTATCACTGTAGTTATCTATTATTGCGATCAGCGGTCACCCGCGGTCAAACGTCATTGGGATTTCAGCGGTTCCCGTTTATCATTGTTTCATCAGGTCGAAGACCTTCAATGTTCATTGTAAGTATATTGATAAACTAAGCTTTGCCTCTGCTTCATTTGAGCACACCCAATTTATAATTGAAATCCAAACCATTACTACAAAGCTTACTTAAAACGCGGACTAGACTATTTCTTAATTTAACTTTTATAGACATTTTTGCATTGGAACTGTGCTTACATTTCTTATGTATTTTTAAAATTGTATAAAATTTGTAAACCGTGATGGCCTTGGGCTTAGAGCAGTCGCCTGTTACGCAAGCGACGCAAGTTCGAATCCCAGCGAGACCTGTACCAATGAATTTTCCTATAAAACTTATGTGCAGTTATTTCACACCACGTGCTTTACGGTGAAGGAAAACATCGTGAGAAAACCTGCATATGTCTGAGACCTAATTCAAAGACGCATGTATAGTGGCTGAGACGGCGATGGACTCACCCTCTGTCACTTTGGCACTTAATCATAGTCGGTGAAATGTGGGTGTTGTTAGAACACCTCTGCTTACCTTACCTCCTGGGATGACGTGAGCATATTTATTTTATTTTATTTGTATAAAATTGTTGAAAAGATTATTTACTGAATTTCTTCTCAGTAAAATCCTGCATAAATGCATAATTCTGTATGCATATGCAGCATGTCATTCTCACGATTTGAAAATACTTTCTTAGAAGTTTAATCGAATAAAGATATTATTGAGTTTAGGCTAAACTCGGAATAAAACTATTTCCATACCTTTTAAATCCGTATCATAAGAAGAGATGGAGTTATTTCTTAACCAGGGTCCGTCTTCGTCTTTGATTGTCATAAGGTACCCCCTAATATGTTACTAGCTGTGCCCGGTAAACGTTGTTTTACCATTTTTTTTGGGGTGGACACCCTTATCATTTAGGGGTATGAAAAATAGATGTTGCCCGATTCTCAGACATACCCGATCTGCACACAAAATTTCATACAAATCGGTCCAGCCGTTTCGGAGGAGTACGGTAACTAACATTGTGACATGGAAATTTTATATATTAGATTATTTTCCTCAATAAAAGTATGTCTATTTCATTGGCTTTGTGGTTGCAAACGCTGCAGAATAGGAGACCCTTGGAAGTAATTGAGTGTATGCGGATAAAACCGCGAGTCCTAACTGGTGTAGTTTCTGTTGCTATAGTCAATGTCAAGGGCGGTCAGATCCGGTCATTTAGTGGATTAGTCCAAACATCTACAGGGCAAGGTCAGCGCTGTTCTTGTACGTTTGATTTATTACAGTTTTGTTTTTAATAATAGTTCTAATTACCAGTTTCACTTTGTTATACGGTAGGTTATACAGATGACTTATTTCACCACCATCTTGTGAGTTAACTTGATGGAATTCTGGATGGAGTTTCTCATAGAAAGGATAGTAAAATCATGAAAGAGAAAATCGTAAGTAACCTGTTTAGTAGGCGACTGCTCAAACCCCAAGGCCACCAGGGCTCAAAATCTCTTCATAATATTAATTACACTTAAGTAGTCTGCGCAATGTCTCTAAGTCTAGCCTTGTATCGAACTTGTCCAAACAGATCTAACTCAAATAGCGAAGCAAATAGGAACTACATGTAAATCATGTTGTATTGATTACTTCCTATGTTTAGTTCAAGTTGCAATTAAAATTGATACAGTTTTGGACATTTGAGGGTCGACGTTACGACATACATACATATGCTCACGCCTGTATCCCATGGGGTTATGCAGGGACCACCGTTTGCCACATGCTACTATCCTTACATACTTCTTTCGCTTCATCCACATTCATGCATCTCTTTATACACTTTCTTCGGTTACGAGTGCTCCGAATTTGACCTTTCTGAAAAATACTATTAATTTGGTCATAGTAGTTCTTCCTTGGACGCCCTCTACCGAAACTTCCGGTCACATTCGCTCTATAAATTTCTTTCGTTAATCGCCTTTCACTCATCCTTTCGATATGACCAAACCATCTCAACATACTTTTTTCAATTCTGGTCACCACATCATTCTTCAACTTGCAACTGTCTCTTATCACACTAGTTACGACTGCACTGGTATTTCGCATAAAAACTTTCCACGCCGTTTAACCCCGTTAAGGAAAGCTTTTCGGAAAACTCTTTGAAAATTAAATGAATATGAATAATCTTTATTCAGTTTGGGCCCTGGTAACTTATGAATGTCGAAAATATACCTCCGATTTGGAAACTGCCTTCTGAGAAGAACCAGCAAGAAACTCAGCCAGGCATCATGTCCATACACCTCACCAAGAACACTCCCGTAAAATTTAATGTCTCTAGGACCAGCGGCTTAGGATGTATGTTGAAAAAAAAAACTTTTCTTTTTCTTTTTTCGTCTTTATACTTTCTATTTATTTTTGCGGTAAAGTGTTGTTGTAGGGGTTAATAAAATGCTTATTTATGTTGTAAAAGGAAATTCTAAAACCTTAATACCTCAAATTCTTATATAAACATAGAAACATAGGAATAAATACTTAAAGATAATTTACTTTTATTTTATTTTTAACTTTGATATGTACCACTAGACTATGCTCAGTGACAAAGAGTCTAGGCCATATATAGAGATGATAAATTGAAAATAATTATGAAACAGATTAACGGTTGCCAATTTGACATCATTGGAAATGTTTACAGATCAGTCGGAGGCCTAAAAAAGTCTAACAAGTGGTTTAACCCAGATTACCGATTAATACTTTAATCGTAAACAGTTTCGCAGTTGAGATGGCAGTCGCGTCGTATGAAAATCAGGTGATCAGCCACATCGGGTTGAATCAAGTGCCGACCCCAACAATGTATGGGATAAGGCCAGGGACGATGATGATGACACACAGTCAAACTATCATGGCAATATGAGCTTGTGGTAATGTTGCGTTACTAAGGTGATTCATATCAAAATCCCTGCCAAATGTCGCCAACTATATAACGAGCCACGAACGAAGCCTTTCCCTTTCGACGTGACCTCTGCCCTCTTACCATTTCCTTAACGTCTGTACACTAAGACTATTTCAATGATGATTCATTTAAGTGAATGCAGTGGAAATGCATTCGTTACGAAGTATGTGTGGGGTCACCATTGTAGATCGAATCAAAAATAGTGTGATAAGAGACAGTTGCAAGTTGAAGAATGATGTGGTGACCAGAATTGAAAAAAGTATGTTGAGATGGTTTGGACATATCGAAAGGATGAGTGAAAGGCGATTAACGAAAGAAATTTATAGAGCGAATGTGACCGGAAGTGTCGGTGGAGGGCGTCCAAGGAAGAACTACTATGACCAAATTAATAGTATTTATCAGAAAGGTCAAATTCGGAGCACTCGTAACCGAAGAAAGTGTATGAAGAGATGCATGAATGTGGATGAAGCGAAAGAAGTCTGTCAAGAAAATGCCCGGAGTTTGGAAGTTGGCGGTGTTTCCACCCCCGTGCCTTGGAAAGCATGTTGCACCGTTGGTCCTACGCCTGATCTCTCTCCGGTCGTGTCGGATTGCCGTCCCATCGGACTATGAGAGTGAGGGAATAAAGAGTGCACCTGTGTTTGCGCACACACTTGTGCCCTATAATATCTCCTGCGCACATGGCTGATCCTCGTTTAGATTAGCTTCCGTAACCGAAATTCGGTAGGAGATCATTATTATTAAATAACATTAATTGTCTGTTGGTAATGACAAATTAACAAACTTTAAATTTATTTTTTATTTTTCAGTGTTAGCCTATCTGCCCGATTTTAATTGTACTTTCACATGCAAATAGCTGGTGTTATAAAGAGTTATTAAGGCAACTTTTGTTTTGGAAATGAGTATCAATAACGTCAATTATTTTCATAGAATTTGTTAAGCCAGGTTTCCTCATGATGTTTTCCTTCTCCGTGAAATACTTGAAGAAAACTACATGTAATTTTTGTCAGCCTGTCTGTTTTTTCCAAATAATTACACGGGAAGATTGCTGCTGCTTTATTTAGAAGATTGATGCTTTATTTTGAAACAGATATATAAAAACTTCATAAAATTATATTCATATTTGTGAGACAGCACAGATAGTACCTACTCATAAATATATTTTATCTGTAGGCTATTCAAATGGTTCGACCGTACTTAGTACTAGTGGTTATCGACATTTATCAAGCAATTCAAATCGTTTATCGTAATGTGATTTATAGTGATGACAGTATGATTGTGAACTCGCGTTCTATATAGGGTCTAGACACTTTTCACACAAGACGCCAAGTGCCAACGTGGCAGATGGTAAGTTTACCGCCGTCTCAGACACTTTATATACGTCATTGAATTACTTCTCAGAAATATGCAGGTTTCCTCACGATGTTTTCCTTCACCGTAAAGCACGTGGTGTGAAATAACTGTGCATAGGTTTTTTTAGAAAAACTCATTGGTACAGGCCCCGCTGGGATTCGAACTTGCGTCGCTTGGGTAGCAGGCGACTGCTCAAACCTCAAGGCCACCACGGCTCTACTTATGACTCATTATAATTATTATTATATATAGGCATACTTATGAATGCTACCTACAGATTGTTTTGCTAATACTATCAGAAAGCATGTAGACTGTGGAAGCGCGCGTTGACGTCTATTGTAGGGCAACTTGGATAGTTCGCGTGATTACTGTATTGGGTATTACCAGGTATTTAACCTTTTATCGTCTTACTTACGCTAAGCATTAACTTACAGTTAACTTGGTTGTGCTTTTAACTTAAATTTGAGAATATAATTATATCATTTTACATCCAACGGCTGAATTTTTGAACCGATTTGATGAAGTTGGAAGAAAACACGCTATATTTTATTTGTCAATTATTTTAGTCACATTTTGATTAATTCAAATCAATAATATCTTTATTTGATTAGACTTTTGACAAAGTACTTTCAAATCGTCAGAACGGCATGATGCTACCGCCGGGTTCGGAAGGTTGCTTTTACTGAGAAGAATATTAATATTATGAAATGTAATTAAGTACGTGAATTTAGGTTAGGTTAGGTTACACCGATTTTCAGGAACAGGGGCCTTCCACCATTGGCAGCAGACCGTAAGCTTCTGAGCTTTGACATTTAATTTTTGTACCATAAACTTAAACGTGAAAGCTTTGAAGTTCTTAAGACGCGCTGCTTAAACGATCATAGTTGGCCCTATGGTAGGTTGTAGATCTTTTTACGAAGATGTATTCACGGGATTTTTTAACAGTATCACCATCTCCCTGGCCTTATCCCAAACATTGTGGGGTCGGCACTTGATTCAACCCGATGTGGCTGATCACCAGATTTTTATACGAAACGACTGCCATCTGACCTTCGCGACCCCTTTAAAGAGCTCTGAGCTAAGCCAGTGGCCAGACTATTTTAGGCCTCCGACCGATCTGTAGCGATTGCCAAAGATGACAAATTGGCAACCGGGACCGACGGCTTAACGTGCTCTCCGTGGCACGGAGGGAACTAGAGCGGTCACCCATCCAATTACTGGCTAGGGTTAGGCTAGGCTCCTCTTCTCTGGATCTTTTAACAGAATGATACAAATTAATTATGGTTATTGAGGGTACTCTGTATATTTAAGACCAGCTGTGCCCTGCTATAACAAACGGACAGACAAACAGAGAAAACTTTATAAAAAAAATGTTTTACTTTTAAATATTTTTTTTTTAATTTTGTAATTACAAACAGACACTTCAATTTCATTCATCTGTATAGATATATATTAAAAAAATACGGCCGTTATATATGACAATATCAAATGACAGTCGATCTCATCTTACAATGTTACAATACTTAATATACAAATGATTGTCAGAATTACAATAATATTATAATTTATGCGACTTTGAAACACCTGGCGCATTTTGATCGTAACATTAATGTATGGTAGTTACCTATAGTGATGTATCAAATGTATCTATACTTATATTATAAAGAGGAAATATTTGTATGTAAGTATATATGTTTGTAACAAAATTCGCTCAAAAAGTACTAGACCGATTTGAAAATTTTTTCTCAATTTGAATGCTACTTTATCACCGATTAAAATAGGCTATATTTTATCCCCGTACTCCCACGGGGATAGGAACTACGCGGGTGAAACCCCGTGATCCTATGCCCTTCTCTAAGTTACCTCTTCTAGTCTTCTAAGCTACCTCCCCACGCATTTTCAAACAAATCGGTTCAGCCGTTCTTGAGTTATAAATAGTGTAACTAACAGGACTTTCTTTTATATATATGTATAGATATAAGAGATACTAAGTATATACGGTACCTATAATTGTTTTGCATTTATTGATTTTACTAATCTGTATGTGAAATTTCCATTTATGGTTCAGCTTTTCAATACCAAAATGCTTTTTTCACATATAGATATTACGTATGTTATTTATTTCATAAATTAATTAATATTAATTTTTATTAATTTTTTTCTAGCCCCAGCGGGGCCTGTACAAATGATTTTTCAAAAAAAAACTCTTGAGCAGTTCCACATCACGTGCTTTACAGTGAAGGAAAACATCGTAAGCAAACCTTCATACGTCTGAGAAATAATTCAAAGACGTATGTATAGTGCCTGAGACGGCGATCGACTCACCCCCTGTCACGTTGGCAGTTAATCATATCACCGATTATGAATACCCCTTACCCACTGCTTACCCCTTGGGGGACCCTTCTGGGATGGCGAGAGCATATTTATTTTTTACTTATTTTATCAACCAAACTAATTAGCAAGTGCGATGTCAATTAAAATAATAATAAATTTTCATTATTATTATACCCAATTAAGCGTTATTATGACTTCTGTATATGAAACACAATATAATAATATATACAAACGTATGTAAATCCCGCGATAATGGCCGTGCGAACTATTCGACATAAAAACCTTTATTTTACGAAAATTTTATTGTGTTTGAGATTATTATGTCATGCAAGTACAGTCTTAAAAGATATTATGTATCATATAAGATACACGATGTTTTGTCTATGAATGTGGATGGTTATAAGGGGAAAAGAAGACCTAAGAAACGATGGATGGATTGTGTGAAAGATGACATGGCTAAAATAGGAGTGAATACAGATATGACAGCTGATAGAGAGAAATGGACGAGAAGAACACATTGCGCCGACCACAAATAACATGGGATAAGGGCAGCAGGATGACGATAAAAAAAATATATATATATATATATATATATATGTGACAATGAAATGTATACATAAATACATAATACCCTTTTATTACCTACTTACATGCATGAAAAGTTTCGTATTGCATTTTTTTGTATACAACATTTTGTGGAATTTTCATTTGCGGAACTCTATTTTTCTCTAAACTTTAATATTCCTGATAACGATAAGAGAAAATCATTATTAAAATCAAAAATACAATGATAAGATCAAAATCATTAACTATCAACATTCTCAACATTAGCCAGATAGCAGATTCAATGCAATTCATAAAGTATATACGGAACTGACTTAAAAAAAACAAATTTAAAAAAAAAATCTCTCTGTCTATTTGTTCCGGGTAATCTCTGAAATGGCTAGACCACTTTTAATGGGACTTTCACTGGCAGATGTCTAATGTTAAAAGGAGTAACTTAGGCTACTTATATTTAAAAAAATATTTAGTATTAGGGTAAGGGATACCGCAGGACACAGCTAGTTAATTATATAAGTACACATTGTGTTTATTTTTTATATTCTTCTTATTATTATCCTGACTGTACTTGATGCTAATTAGTGGTTCTATAAATATGACCGTATCCAACAATTACCGGATAATATCTAAATCTTGAATCTAGAATAATATATAATGTGGAAAAATACTGTGTGAATATAGCTTTTTAAATCCTGATTGTTGTCAGCGAAACATATTTATATATATTTTGTTTGATTATTTAGAAATTGTTTAGTAAAAGCCTTGAATTATGAATAAACTGGTTATTCAAATTAGATTCCGTTTTTTACTACCTATAAGATGATAGAAGAAAACTATTTGATTACAATTAAGTTAACATTTTCGAACCACGTCCCTTATGGTGAAGGAAAACATAGTGAGGAAACTTGCATATGTCTTCAAAGACGTATGTATAGTACCTGAGACACGATAGACCATCTGTCACTTTGGCACTTAATCACATTCTGTGAAAAGTGGGTGTTGTTATCAGAATACCTCTATCTCTGTAGACATGAGTATATGTATGTTGGTTTAATTTGAGCGAAAGAAAGGATGTAGGTATTATTTAACTACCCCGCATATTTGTAAAAGTTAAATATAATATAATTGCACGTCGTCTGGTAGAAGCTTCTCGTGACAAGCGGGCTGGGGCTTTTCTCGCTCAGAGAATCAGCATTGCGATTCAACGTGGCAATGCTGCCAGCCTTCTTGACATGATCCCGAGAGACACCGATTTGGGCCAAGGTTTCTACTTGTAATTAGTTTTAAGTACTGTTCCTAGTCTTAAAATAGAAAAAAATCACATATCAAGCTCCGTATGCGAGGAAATAAATATTAATTAATTGGTTTAAATTAAGACGCGGCCAGACTTAATTGAGTAGGGATTCCTGCAAAAAACAGGGGTTCTGTAATAACGACACCCAGTTATCACCGAATATGATTAAGTGACGTTTGGCGAGTCCATCGCCGTTTCAAGCAGTATACGTCTTTGAATTACTTCTCAGACATATGCAGGTTTTATCTCGATGATTTCCTTCACCGTAAAGCACATGGTGTGAAATCACTGCACATAAGTTTTTAGAAAAACTCATTGGTACAGGCCCCGCTGGGATTCGAACTTGCGTCGCTTGCGTAGCAGTCGACTGCTCAACCCCCGAGGCCACCAAGGCTCTCACCTCACCGCGGACAGTGTTGCATGTTATTAGCTAAACTAAATGTCATCGTGAATTAGCAGCTGATTGACAAATGAGATAGGAACTTTTTACTGAATACACAGGTTTATTATAGACTAACTGTGCCTCGCGGTTTTAGCCGGGAATTATTAACAATATTACAGAATAATGAGGCATTATATCAGTGCAAGAATTATTGAAATCGATCAAGTAATTTTTAAGTTAATTCTTTAGAAACATATTTTATACAAAGCTTTTCCTTTCCTTTCCGTTTACAAATTACAAAGTAGCTGTGCGTCGCGGTGTTACCCGCGTAAAGTTTATTTCATGGATGACCCACGGAACCGAAATACTTTTTTTTAAATAAAAGTAGCCTAAGATACTCCTTGCAAAATTAGCTATCTGCCAGTGAAAGTGAAATCCCGTTAAAATCGGTTCAGCCGTTTCTTAGATTAGCGGGAATAGACAGACAGACAGACATTAAAAAATTTGATTTTTCTATGTCAATACCGTGTATACTTTCATATGAATTTAGTGAAATTTACACAACAGCTTTAAGCTGTTATTTTGGTGTTACAAACAGACACTTCAATTGTATTTATCTGTACAGATGTATTATTATTATTAGCCTGTCGTGTCCCACTGCTGGGCAAAGGCCTCCCTTCCACTTCTCCAACTTTCTCTGTCCTCAGCAGTCCTCTCCCAATCGCTCCTGAAAGCATCAAGCTCATCCCGCCATCTCCTACGAGGCCTGCCGCGTTGTCGTTTCCTACCATTTGGAGTCCATTTTGCAATGGTTTTCGCCCATAGCTCATCTGACATGCAGCATACATAAGTCAAAGTCAAAGTCAAAAGTATCTTTATTCGATTAGACTTTTTACAAAGTACTTTCAAATCGTCAGAATGACATAATTATACAGGATTATACATGCTACCGCCAGGTTCGGAAGGTTGCTTTTACTGAGAAGAACCTGGCAAGAAACTCAGTAATTACTCTTTTCAAATATATTATACAATTTAAAGAATACAAAATAAATAATTTAAAAAACGTAAGCTCATGGACAATGCTCCAATGCACAAATGTCGATAAAAATTAACATAACTAAAAATCTAGTACATCTACTTATAACATATGTATAGATACACATATTCTGAAACATTATATTCTTGGTTCTATACTTGTGAACATTGAGTTTCTTGTCAGGTCCTCCTCAGTAAAAGCAACCTTCCGAACCTGGCGGTAGCAACCTAGCAGTGGCTTGTATTATCCTGTATAATTATGTCATTCTGATGAATCGAATAAAGATATTTTCGAGTTTGAATTGAAGTTACTCTGTAACACTTCAGGGAAGTTAATAATGTAATATGTTTGTAGATAATTACATCGGAAAGTGGATACATCTAAGAAAGGGTAGGCGTTTCGAATGGATTACAATGTTAATACCCTAATAAAATATTTGATTTCTCTCGGTTATAAAGACATACTGTGATAAACTTTCTTCCTCAGGAATAACTAACGAATGGAACAATCAAAATTGAAATGTGTACTTGTAAAGCCAGATTTATGTTACAGACAGACAAACAATATTTTCAACTAAAAATATAGGCAACAGAAGAACGAGGACCTATATTACCTACTTCTATATCTATACAGATAAATAAAATTGAAGTGTCCGTTAGTAATTCCAAAATAACAACTTTTATCTAAATGCATATGAAAGTATACACGGAATTGACATAGAAAAATTCTCTGTCTGTCTGTCTGTTTGCCCATTTTAACGGGACTCTCACTGGCAGAAATTTTACAAGGAGTAACTTAGGCCACTTTTTAATGAACTCCGCGGGTCACCCATGAAATTAACTCTACGCAGGTAAAACCACGGGGCACAGCTTGTTAATATATAAAGCAGAAAAGTTTGATTGTTTACTTGAAAGCGCAAATTTCAGGAATTACTAGTTTTGAAAAAAATACCGATATGAAAAAAAAAATTTCAGTGTTCAGCCCATTTATCGAGGAAAGCTATAGGCTATATATCATCACGCTAAAACCAATCTTAGGTTAAAGTTATCGTTAGGTCAAAGTAACTATTTGCGTATTAAAAACTATTAGTTTGCATTTAGGGTATTCACAAAACAAACCTACCTCAAAGTTCACACACTGCACCACAATTAAAACAGTAACTCCAAACTTCTAAATAGACTCGTAAAGAGCGAAAACGGATCTCACGAAGTCGTATTTTCTGACGAAAGGTTTTCGTGCGAGCATTGCTGCATTCGCGAATGGTTTCTCCTGCGCGGAGACGTGGTATCGACGCGGCGGTGCGTTTGGTACTGACACCCAGCTGACCGCGAGCTAGATGTGTGCTAATCGCCACTCGTATAATCGAGTGAGAGGCTGTATATAGAGCTGTTTGTGCGCTTTCGGGCGGTGTCACATATTTTTTTTTTTATTTGAATGTGTGACCTGATTTCCGGGTTTTTTTTTTGGGGACCAAAAAGGGGATTAAATTATATACGTGGTTTTTTAAGGGGAACAAAAATGCAATTACTTTATATACTTAACAACTGTGAGAATTAGTCTAAATTAGTTTGACCCTGTCAAAAAAAGTCAAAGTCAAAAGTAAAAAATATCTTTATACGATTACACTTTTAACAAAGTACTTTCAAATCGGTAGGTTGATTTTACTGAGAAGAACCTGGCAAGAAACTCAGTAATCACTCTTTTCAAAATATCATACAGTTTTAAGAATACAAAATAAATCACTTAAGAAACCTTAAATAATAAATTGAAGGAAAATATACCCATGGACACAGTTCCAATGCACAAATGTCGATAAAATTAATATAAATAAAAGTCTACTAGTTCTACTTATAAATAAATGCGTAGCTTGAGTTGACCAGCCCCCACAAGCAGCACCTGTTCACAAGTATGACGTGAATGCCAGCCATTGACCTAAATATACAAGGTCAAGTCTAATGAAGATGTAGGGTTGATTTTTAACTATTAAAATAGATATTTGTTACGAAATTTTGCCAAATGTTTTAAACAGGATTTAAATTATTTTGAACATTTTGGGAATTGCTAGTCTAAGTATACATATATTATTTTAATCGTCACAAAGCCAGTGCATATATGCACCATTCGTCAAATCATAGGTTACGTTACATAGTAAATTATACGAGTATTATGCTGCTCTAGTCACGCATCAACCTAACCAACCTACTTACAAGGTAAAGAAAGCAATATTTCGCAGACATTAATGTGATTCTCCACATCTCTTCATAAATACACCTGTCCCCTTCACACACACGTAAACACCACTAATGTGACAGAGCCGGTTATATACTTAAAGAAAAATAGACAGGTTTTGGTAATCGCTCAATAAATCGTTTTGTGATCGAATTTTGTTTGATCAGACGCATCATAGAAACTCTGGTATTGGGATTTGAAACTTAATGTCATAACGTAAAGGTTGGTTTTGAGTTGGAAATGGTATTTATTATTTCGTAAGGCTATGCTAAGCATTTTCATTAGAAATCTTCACAGATACCTCAAGCAGGCAGATAGTACATAGTGACAGATTTGAAATTAAAACGAAATATGTTTTGAAATGTTTTACAAGTGTCGTGGTGGCGTAGTGGTTTGAGTAGTCGCTTACTAAACGATACAAGTTCAAATACCAGCGGTCTGTTGACTGTATCAATTTGTTTTTCTAAGTGCAGATTTTCACAAGAGTATTAACGGTGAAGGAAAACATCGTGAGTAAACCTGTATATGTATATATATATATATATATATATATATATGAAAAAAGTATGTTGGGATGGTTTAGACATATCGAAAGAATGAGTGAAAGGCGATTAACGAAAGAAATTTATAGAGCGAATGTGACCGGAAGTGTCGATAGAGGGCGTCCAAGGAAGAACTACTATGACCAAATTAATAGTATTTTTCAGAAAGGTCAAAAAGTGCTCCGCACTCGTAACCGAAGAAAGTGTATGAAGAGATGCATGAATGTGGATGAAGCGAAAGAAGTATGTAAGGATCGTAGCATGTGGCAAACAGTGGTCTCTGCCTACCCCCATGGGATACAGGCGTGAGTATATGTATGTATGAAAACATCGTGAGGAAACCTGCATCTCTGAAAAGTTATTAAAAGACTTGTGTATAGTGCCTGAGACGGCGATGGACTCAAGCTCTGTCATGTCGGCACTTAATCATTATTCGGTGGAATGTTATAACATCTCAGCCTACCCCTTGAGGGAACCTTCTATCTGGGATGGCGTCAGCATATTTATTTTAATTTTTTTATATCTTTTTGTCGGCGACGAACTCACCATCTGTGATGTTGCCATTTAATAACTGAGATACCACATAACTGATGTAACGAGGAATAATCTTATTATTAAGGAAAAAACAGGATTCCGCGCAGAAACAAGGGCGGGTAAAATCGCAGGTGCCGGCTAGGTACTTGAAAACTGTGGCCTTAGAGAGCTGAAAGCAGTGAAAGTCGCCAAAGGCTCCTGTTTGCGACTGATTAGAAGATAATTGACGAGTTTACATAACTAACTGTGACAGTGTAACGCAGTGATAATTGTTTAGAACTTAGTGGCTAGAATCTAGCCAATTATCGGTTCTGTATAGAGATAAGACTAGTCTTTGGATTTACAAAATCCGTAATAGTTAAATCTTGGTGATTCAAAGACGTATGTATAGTGCCTGAGACGGCGATGGACTCACCCTCTGTCACGTTGGCACTTGATCATATTCGGTGAAATGTGGGTGTTGTTGCAACACCTCTGCTTACCCCTTCGGGGACCCTTCTGGGATGGCGTGAGCATATATATATTGGTTGTTGTATGATGTTTTATCGACATTTGTGTACTAGAACTGAATCCAGGGTATATTTTACTTCAATTTATTATTAAAGGATTTGGTTGTTGAAGAAGTTGGTTTATCAAAAAGCTCAACTTTAAAAAAAGAAAAATTCGAACTGGCGAACGACAGACTCGAAACGGGAGTACTCTAGATTCGTTATCGCCCCGAAAGCTGGCAGCCTCATTCTGAGCTACCATATCTTGACAGATAACCTCGAAATTTACTGTCGGATTGTAATGATATTTTATGAGTCTTCCAGTGCTTGAATACATGGTCAAAAAGATGTTTTCCAAAATTTTACTAAGCTAGATCAATTTATTATCCCCGAAACCCCCTACATATAAAATTTCATGAAAATCGTTGGAGCTGTTTTCGAGATTCAGATCCTATATACAAGAATTGCTCGTTTAAAGGTTAGATAGAGAGGGGACATCAGAATTAAAAAAAATACAAAAATGTTAAAGCGCCTTCAAAAGCATTCCTAAATAAAATTATGTTAAATAAATTACTTACTTTTGAAGTTGGTGTTTGACACCAAGTTTGATGCTATATTTGCACCAACTTCAGAAGTAAGTTATTTATTTCACATAATTTTATTTTTCTCTTTTTGGAGGCGGTTTTACTAATTGGTATTTTTTTTTATTTCGCGAACCAGCAGTTAGAGATTAGCGCCGCGTTCAAATAAACAAACTTTGCAACTTTATAATATTAGTATAGATGATTAGCTACTTCCTCCTTTTCGTTCTCGTCCAGGTAAAAAATATTTGGTTTCGTTTTCGTCAATTGACGCCGTTTTATTTCGTATTAAGTAGACATGGTAAAAATGCGCATTGCTTACCTGTGATTTTCTTTATGTAGTATAAATGGAATAGCGTCATACGAAAACGTTCCAATTGGGGCATTTTCAAAGGCATTAGTAAAATGATTTGCCTATTTACTTACTTAATTATGCAGGCGCACCGACCCAAAATTTGCCTTGGCCTGCTCATTTCCATCATCTGCCTTTTTATTTATATAAAATATTTAAATGTTTATGAAGGTGGTAGGGTACTTTTGTCAAGGGATTTATTAATTGGGACAAAACATGCTCCATAACAATTCATTGGCAAAGATATAAACGGATTAACTACTCAATTAAATAGAAAGGAGCTTAGGTTATTCATATGCCCTCTCATACTCACTGAGCCACGAAATGATCTCATTTTAAGCCGCTGAGATTAAAACATCTACAAAGCTTGTGAAATTAGAATGAGTCATTGTCCACGTATAAAGCATCTGTATTCAGACTGTAAGTCTGTCCGTCTGTTCTTTATATGTATGCACCTAGGTGTTGCCACTCTGATTTCCTTTATCTGCCAATAAAAGTTGCTGTAAAAGGAGTTAATATTACTTTCCCCCTATTCAGATTGCGAATGCTTCCGACGCGTCGTGCATTATAATTGCCATCTTTGCAATACTCTTGTTTGCTACGCGTTTCCATAATACAACTTAGGACGGAGATAAGGACATAACGCGAGAAAGGACGAATTTATATCTTTTTCTTTTTATATTATATTTTAATATGTTACATTACCTGTGTCTAATTAGTGTAATTGGCATCGTATGCCGTTCTCATTATTGAATAAATAAGTAAATAACGTCACCGGTGATTTTTTGTGAGGAATCATCACCGCCCTGACCTACTCCCATCCTTTGTCGATATCGTCATTAGATTTAACCCAAGGTGACTGAACTCCTGATTTTTACATAAAGCGGCAGATATCCATCTGACCTTCAAATCAAATCAAATCAAATCAAATCAAAAAGTTTTATTCAATATAAGGGACACTTGGAACACTTATTGAACGTCATTTTTCTTACGTTAACTTAAGTAAATTTACTACTTCACGACTCCTATTGCGAGAAAATACTTCTTAGGCCTCTAGGTGCAAGTCGATTAGAAGCAGTAGGTAAGTACATTGGAAACGCACAAAATGTTACGCACAATGAAACGAGATCCAAAGTTGCGCAAGCGCCTCGTGGGAACATTTTCGCGCACGTTCCTAGACTCGTCTGTATGCAAAAAACCAGGTACGGAACCCACTTCCGTAATACCTGATGCCTTAGTGCGTGGATTGAACTTCATAGCGGCAGGTAATACTAGGCAATAGGTAATCCGCACTGGTTTTCCCCAACAGTTACACAAAGTTTAGTATTACGTATGGAACTCTAGTTATTTCCCGCGACAAAACATAATGGATGTCGCTACTCCTTTATCCCCTTACAAAACATGGTTGGAGAACTATGTCCATCCCTTTTCAAATCTGTATCACAAAAAGAGATGGAGCTACTTTTAAAACAAGGACTATCTTAGTCTATGTATAAGAGCTATCACCACGCCTGACATCAGCGATTAAGTCGTGGAAAGGTTGATGAATAAATAGATATGTAATATTGTTTAATAAAATATATTTTGTACTAACTAATCATTGAAAATCTGACAGAGCCGTGGTAGCCCTGGGGTTGGAGCAGTCGCCTGCTACGAAAGCGACGCAACTTTAAATCCCAGCGGCGCCTGTACCAATGAGTTTTTTTAAATATGTGAGTGATTCACACCACGTGCTTTACAGTAAAGGAAAACATCGTGAGGAAACCTGCATATGTCTGAGAATGAATTCAAAGACGTATGTATAGTGCCTGAGACGGCAATAGACTCACCATCTGCCACGTTGGCAATTAATTGTCATCGGTGAAAAGTGGGTGTTGTTAGGTAGTACAACACCTCTCCCGACTCCTTTGGGGTATACAGGCGTGAGCATATGTATGTAATCATTGAAAATTCAGTGGGTATAAGTATAAAATTAAATTATTTACTTAATTTAAGCACTACTGCCCGCGACTCCGTTGGCATACATTTTCACCGACATTTGAGCAACTGACTTGGACATGTCTCGGTGGGAAGATACCCTCATTATCACCAGGGTTTATCAATCTTAAAAAAATCCTCCACGTCACTTAGTACTTAATCATATTTGGTAAAATGATGATGTTGTTGTTACAATATCTCTGCTTACCCCTTCGGGGACCCTTCTGGGATGGCGTGAGCATATTTATTTTATTTTTATAAAACATCCTTTTTTCTCAATCAAGGTCTTTCTACAAATTCTGGTTTATCCGACGCACTCTTTGAAAACTAAATACTACCCTCAGATAAAAAAAAATGGTAAATTAATTGCTCTATGGCTAATGTTTTTTTTTAATCACTAACCGTCTACTGTATTGTCTATTAGATAACAATGGATGCGTCTGATCGACCTTCATGGTAAGCGACGGATGGGCGAGGCAATTAAGAAAGGATTTCGGCTTTGTTCATTATTAGACACGGTATTCAAAATTGCGCGTATTTTTTCATGTCATTCGTTCAATGGCAAAGGTCACGGGTCACATAAGGCCATAGTTGATGCCACTCGGGATAACACTTGAACGATAGTAAAAGTAAAAAAGACGCTAGTAATTAACACTTGAGAATATTTACAATTACCAGAAAGAAAAGGCCCTTATGGGCCAGACAAACATACATACGCCTGTATTCCCCGAAGAGGTAGGCAGAAGTGTTGTTATCACAACACCCACTTTTCACCGAAGATGATTAAGTGCCAACGTGACAGATGGTGAGACTATCGCCGTCTCAGGCACTTTACATGCGTCTTTGAATTACTTCTCAGAAATATGCAGGTTTCATCACGATGTTTTCCTTCACCGTGAAGTTCGTGGTGTGAAATCACTGTACATAATTTTTTTAGAAAAACTCATTGGTACAGGCCCCGCTGGGATTCGAACTTGCGACGCTTGCGTAGCAGGCGACTGCGCAAACCTCAAGGCCACCACGGCTCAAAGTAAAATAAATTTACCCTCGTGCTTTTAGAAGCGATACAAAATGAATGACATGTCACGTGACTGATTTAAGTCATTTCCATACATTTTGTAGCGTTTTTTTTTTTATATTTATTCACATGAAATATGGTACAGGGTAGGTGTTATTGAAGGTTACATGAATCACATATGTCACCCAATTTTAGGGCATGTAAATATTAACTTAATTATCTAATTAAGTACTGCAGTGTCTAGGGCAATGTATTTTCATCCTATAAACCGATATATATTATTATTTATAAATTACCTTTTAAGCATTTCAACATCTAAAAGTCAGTAACGTCTTTTCTATTTGGTACCTGTACTAGACAAAGTAACACTCTCTTTCGCTTGCGCTAATAGAAATGATTCAAAATACATATGCATACATATGCTCACGCCTGTATCCCATGGGGGTAGGCAGAGACCACTGTTTGCCACATGCTACGATCCTTACATAATTCTTTCGCTTCATCCACATTCATGCATCTCTTCATACACTTTCTTCGGTTACGAGTGCTCCGAATTTGACCTTTCTGATAAATACTATTAATTTGGTCATAGTAGTTGTTCCTTGGACGCCCTCTACCGACACTTCCGGTCACATTCGCTCTATAAATGTATAGAAATTACATAAATCAGTCACGTGACATGTCATTCCCGTACATTTGGTATCGTTTTTATAAGCAAAGCTTGAGGATGTTACTTGTCTACAGGCCCTGTTAAAATTATGCAGTAAAAGAGTTTTATTTAATTAAAGGGTTTATAGAGAAGTTTAATCCGATTTAAAAAATATATTATAGTGTGAAATAATAATAATGTATTAGGATTCCATTTATTTATTTACCTCAATACAAGTCACATGAACAAATAAATAAATTATTTATTAAACACGTCTAGCTCTACGGTAGGTACATCTATTATTAGGTACATCGATTAGATTATAATATAATTATTATATTTAATCAAAACACCCTTTAATTGCTAGTTTAATGGTACAGTCACGAACACTGCGCATATGTAATATTAATAAATATTTAATATAGAACCAAATTCGTAGCAATTACACATTGCATATTTTTTTGGAAATCTATGTGTGCTACATACTAAAATGTGAGGATGGATGGAGAGATTTATAAAGTGTATGTAGATGATAGTACCTGCGGTGCCTGCCTACCCTAAGGTCATAAAGACAAGTATATTCGCAATCAAAGGGTATTTTGAATACATTGAATTACTTTAAGATCCTTGTATTTCATATATTAGATATTTTTGTGACAAATTTACATGAGTGACATTCTGAAGCGATGCAGTGCTCAGTTTTTGGTGACATTTAATTATTTAAGGTGTGCCATTGTAGACCATCACATAATGACGAAGTAAGAATTGAGAACATGGTGCCTGCTATCATCGTTATAACGTATAAATAACTTCTTAAATGAAACGTCAAAGCTAAGACCAACGATGGTCGCCTGGATCGCCTCTGTCCATCGTGACCCAGGCTGCAACGAGGACTACACTTTAAGCTTCCATCCAGATGGCACTAAATACTGCTTGGAAAGCAATGTTGGTGCTTCACGTCCCTCAGTCATGAGGACTAAGATGAAACCGGTGATGGTAGGCCCCCAGTATACGTCTAAAGTGATTGATGGTGGGAAGATAAATTGTTTTTCTGATGTTCTACTTTTGTCGTTGACTGTACCAAATACTGTGAGTGCACAAATGTTGCTTTATATCAGAGACAGTACAGAAGTCATAGTTTAAAATATGATTTTACCCTATGGTTAGTTAGTAAAGTAAATACGAGCTTTTCTTATACGATTTACTTATTTTTATTTAATCTTCTATCACATAAAACAATGACATAATTTTTAAATAGCTAATATACTAACATCGATACATTCACTGTTATAACGTAACAAATAACTGACGCGAGAAATGTACAAAGGATGTCTGAACTTTGTTTCTCATCTTACTGAAAGCTTTGGAATATGATATCTATACATCTTTACTTTGCACAGATAAATAAAATTTAAGTGTCTGTTTGTAATTCCGGTACTGATATAAAAAAAAACTATTTTTATTTTTTTTTCTCTGTCCGTCCGTCTGTTTCTTCCGTCTAATCTCCGAAACGGCTGGACCGATTAAACCGGACTTTCACTGGTAGGCAGCTAATTATACAAGGAGTAACTTAGGCTTCTTTTATTTAAAAAAAACAACAAGCTTTCCGCGGGGCACAGCTATTCTGGCATTAATTATCGAATCATGGAATGTGTAATCTTTAGTTTATTTTCCCTTTGTACATTTTATTCACACAGTGCACAATAATATGATCAACAAGCGAATAAATATATTCACGCCATAAACTTTTACAGGCAACACATCATTTATATTGCATTCGACCTGAAAGATCCCATTATTACGTATGGGTTATATATTCCTATTCTTTTCATGTTTCTGGATTCCAGTGTGTAGGTATGAATGGAAATATATTTTTTTGTGTCTTATTGTGTCTCAATTTTTATTTAGATTTTTCAAATATTTATTTAAAAGAAAAAAAATTAGCATTACACAAACGTAGTTCTTTTACAAAATTTAAACTTTCTGATTATATTAATTAACTGGAATTAATCGCTTTATTATCATTGTCTTGAAAGCAGTTATAATCGAATTTGGTTAAGTGATTCGCAAACATACAACGTCAATTAACAAAGAAAAAAGATGTTAAATAAATACTTATTATTCCTAGTAGCCATTGGAAATTAGATTCAAACTCATACGTAATAAGAGTTGATTTGCTTCTATGCATTAGTTTTTTAATTAGAGGAACAATATTCCCATTTGGTCATTATTTTTTTAATCAAGGTTCTTATTAGCTTCCTAGATTAAATCTAGCTTGGGGCGGGATGATTTACTTTGACATAATGGTACTGAGAAAATTATAGAGTATTTTTATATTTATATTTGGAAAACATTTTACAATTTTCTTCCGTTCTCAAACTCCTAAAAAACCTTCGTATGTTTAAATTAAGGTTAATATACTCAAAACATAGACAAAACCCAAAAAACTATTACTATTATATTTTCACGAAAATCTGCTAATTCTTATGAACGCGATACAATGCTATATACAAAACTAAAAACTAGCGAAACGAACATAATTATAATTATAAGCAATATTTAAACAAAACATTAGAAGACCAACGTTAACTTAAAATCACAAAATTATCATCACCAAACTTAACAAATAACTTTTATATAATAATACACACGAGACACGGAAGTCAAATCCAGACAAAGTCAATATATACCCCATTTTTAATAATATGGAGTTGGAAGGTACCGGACGCAAAAGTAGTGCTATCTCTTTTCATCATCATCATCATCTCCCTGGCCTTATCGCATAAATTGTTGGGGTCGCCACTTGATTCAAACCGATTTTATACGAAGCTACTGCCATCTGACCTTCGCAACCCCTTGAACGAGGAATATCTGTGATCTGGGTTGAACCAGTTGTCAGACTATTATAGGCCTCTGATCGACCTGTAACGACTGCCAAAGATGATAAATTGGCAACCGGGACCGACGGCTTAACGTGCTCTCCGAGGCACTGAGAGAACTCGGGTGGTCACACATTACTGGCTAGGATTAGGGTTGCTTAACTTCGCTGATCGAATGATATGCGCAATAGCAACTGTGCCACGAGCTCCTCTTTTCATAGTATGTAATTTAAAGGAGAGAACGTGATCAGTTGCTATCTCTTTTCATAATACGTCATTTAAGGGAAACAATAATTTTGCGTCGGGTTTCTACTTTTTAACAGTTACTACGACGGCGTCTCAAGTGAATTTAAATATTCACAAGTTATTAGAGGTAAGATTTTAGCTATCGCTTACTCAATATAATAATAATATAATGATAGTTATTTAAATAATAATAAGCATATAATAATACTCAAATATCTTTACATTACATATTGTATAATAATCATATTTCAATATATTCAATAATGTTTGATACCCGCCTCTTTAAACCAGATAATGCTGAAACTACTCAATATATTTGATTATAGTTAAATAATTTAAATAAAAAATTACGAAACGAGGCCTAAGAAAGTTCTTGATTAAGAAGTAGCTCTGTCTCGTTTAGTGATACGGATTTAAAAAGAGATGGGCATAAATGTAGGCTGAAATTCGTCTAATCTTGGCTTAAACTAAGTTTTGTTATAAGGGTTTGTTTCACACTATCTGGATAGCCGATAACCATAAACAACGATAAAAAATTAATTTCGGAGGCCATCGCGTGGTAAATAATGAAGCAGGTTTTAACTGTTCAATTATAATTTATAAGATTTTACTATTCCCAGTATTATTAATTTTAATGTCAATATAATTAAATATATAAATGAAATCTTATTCCAATGCGTTCGTTATAATTATATTATAATGTAAAGTACGTAAATATATAATATTATAATAATAATGACTTGTATAAGGACAATGGAAAGTAGAATAAAATACAGATTCAAAAACATTTAGCACATAAACAGTCATTTATACTTCAGTCTAAAACAAAATATTAGAATAGAAATGCCAGAATTTCAAGTTTTATTTCCAACTCTACCACTGAGGGAGAAGGAGAGATTTATAGGTTTTTTATAAATCTATCTCTTTCTCTTAGCAAACAGTGAAAGATTACAAGCCACTGAGTGATATGGCGATTGAAACGTAGCATATAGCAGGATTTGATAAATGCAAAAGGTATAATAGAATTTGAAACGTCATTAAGTTCTAAGAATATAGTATAATCGGATTTATAAAGGTCTTTGTGAGAATAAATATATTTATGTTATGTAGTATAAGTATATAATTATGTAACCTTATATAGTCGCTTATATATCGCTTTAGGTGCACCTGTTGAATGTATATAAAGAAAAGTTCGACAAATCCTACTATATTACGAAACATACTATAAACAAAAAATATAAAGAAACCTCCTTTTCAGAAGTCGGTTAAGTATGGACAATCACCGATGGAATGCTTTCCGCAGTTACCTCACAGGTCAAAAGCCAACGTTAAGTGGCGACCGCCATAATAACTAAATTTGAGAAATTCGAGGAAGATAATTATCTAAATTATAACCACCTTACACCGTAATACTAAAATTATACTAAATTCGAGCGGTCACTATCAAGCCGTACACAATTATTATACAACAAAATATTACGTGTATTATTACAGTTTATTTTATAATATTTAGGCTGCACGTATTTACTTGAATGTTAACACTAATGAACCTATTTGTGTGAGTATGATGAGATAATTATATTTTCTTGGATCGGAATTAGAGGGATCTTCTACATACGGTCGCATAACGCCAATGGATTATTTACGGCAAATCAAATAAAACATAATTATTTATTTTTAATGTTTTTGAAATACTGTGATTTCATAACACGAACATCGCGAGGATACCTGCATATTTCTGAGAAGTAATTCAAAGACGTATGTATAGTGTCTGAGACGGCGATGGACTTACCATCCGTCACTTTGTGCACTTAATCATCTTCGCCTACCGCTTCGGGGAATACAGGCGTGAACATATGTATGTATGTTTTAGAAATAAATTTATAATTGAAGCAAAAAAGTATCTTATGAGGTGTCGGAAATACGTGTAGCCAAAATAATTACTGCAGTAATGACAATACTAAACATAAATATATAATTACATATATTGTTCACAATTAGGTTGAGTAACGTTTATATAAACTACACTCGGTAGGAGATCTATCAACACATATTAATTCGATATATATAACGTGGCTAACACCATAGACAAACAATGACACAGAGACTTAAGTTTAATTATCGTATTTTTTTTAAATACAGATATATTTGTCAAATTGACACATAGAAATAGAAATTCAATTGCAAAATAATTGAAAAGAAACCTAGGTATTTTTTAATTCGCTCATTCCTCGCTCTCTGCCTACCCAGGGCTTGTAGACTTAGTTACATTATCTTCACGCTTCGCTAATGAAATATGCGACAATTTGTATCGCTTCTATTAGCGCAGGCGCGAGAGAATGTTACTTTGTCTAGGCCTACAGTTAGGGTGTAGGCAAGATATTTATAATTTCCTGTGTACATTGTAGTGAATGGAATGAGAATTAAGACAAAATTGACGTCATGTTCCTTCTAAATATGGTTAATATTACATAACTCACGGTTATATTATTTCAATAAAATTCGATGAAATAAGCAAAATAAATTATAAAGAGTTTCACATTTATAATAAAACTATTACATCTATGTATACTTTCATTACCGGCGCTCGGGTAATAATTCCTGTTATTAGCGAACTTTAAATATATACTTTTTTTCAATTTTAGCACCATTTGCATCAAAACTCTTTGGTATTTTTAAATTTATAAAAAAAGGAAATAAATGAAAACTTTTTTACACTTTCGCATTAAATTTGTAAATGCAATAAACAGTTGAAATTGAACCTTCTTGCACGAAAATAAGGTTGATTATTGGACATATTCATTAGTGCTTAGTGCGTAAAATAGCTCAATCAATGCAAATGGTGCTACAATTTATAGACTAGACCAAAATTATCTATATACCCGCGGCCTAAGGATATAAAGGCTTTCTTCCGAAGAGGGGATTCTACCTATCACGTTGTGTTATTTTATCAGTCACGTCGTGTTATTTTACCAGTCACGTCGTGTTATTTTACCAGTCACGTCGTGTTATTTTTACCTGTTATGTTGTGTTATTGTACCTGTTATTTAAATATAGAAATCATATCGTTTTGTTATTGCTGTGATTAGGCAAGTATCCTGTATTTTTCTTTGGAAGAAAGAGCCTCGGTCATTTCGACCACGGATTAATCCTAAGGTACTTCAATCGGGATATGTACCAGTTTAGAGCGTCGACCTTCAACTAACAAAACACTGCGATTAAAATAATGTGCCTTTAAAATACCTTCGTATTAGATACCTTTTCACAAAATTAATAAAAAAAAAATTTCGATTAGTGTAATTCAATGAATTAGATAAGTCACTAACGTCAATATGAAACTGAGGCGTTACAGGTGTCTTTATTTGTAGCCTTCTTCAGTGTAGCGGCTACTTGTCGAACCACTGCACTTTAATGTCAATGTGGGTAGAGGATGATGTCAATGTCAATAGGGTGGCGGTAAGGGTTGTCAAATAAACCGACCGATGTCAATGAATGCCGTTAATGCACTGAAATATATTAACTTAGAATGTAGGTCGCGCATGTAAGCGCTTGCAATGTTGAAATGTTGTGTGTGCAGTTTTATAATACAATACAACATGTACGGCTTTGCCTGTACATTCAGTATTCGACAAGTGACATACAGAACATTTGTTTTAGAACGTTTTTAATATCTTATATCTTTAAACTAGCAATTCTTGTATATATATAATCGGAATCTCGGAAACGGCTCCAACGATTTTCATGATATTTAGCATATAGGGGGTTTCAGGGGCAAAAAATTATCTAGCTAGGTTTCATTCATGGAAAACATCGTTTTGACCATGTTTACAGGCACTGAAAAACTCATAAAATATCATTACAATGTTATGGTAGCTCAAAGGTGAGGCTTTCAGCTTACGGGGCGATAGCGAAACTAGAGTACCACGGTTCGAGACTGACGTTCACCGGATATTTTTCATTTTTTTTCCATTTTTTGTGGGATGAAGAAACCGAGCACAGCTCGGTCAACCAGGTACTCATTGATGTAAGTGCGAATATTATTAATTAAACTAGAATACGTTAAGAGTACGTAAAGCAGTACGCAGATAACGTAACCATTGCAGCGTTCGTTAGTCAAATGTTCGACGCCCTAAGCTCTCTGTATATGAAAATGAACATAATAAATATGGTACCTTCACTTATGTACCACACGTTTAAGGTACCAAGTTGAGAATATTTCTATTCTCCAGCGATTCCTTCAAGGCGTAGAACAACTGCAGCTGCTGTTCCGGTTTCATGTTGTATACCTGGGGGAGACAACAAAAAAACAAATTAAAAAGGCAAGCTTCTTTATTCTCTTTTTGAAAATAAATATGCCCACGCCATTCAGAAGGGTCCCCGAAGGGGTAACCACAGGTGTTGCGACAACGGCACCCACTTTTCATCGAAGACGATTAAGTGTCAACGTGATAGAGGATGAGCCCATCGCCGTCTCAGGCACTATACATACGTCTTTGAATTACTTATCAGACATGCAGGTGTCCTCACGATGGGTTCCTGCATCGTAAAGCACTTGGGGTGAAATTACTACACTTAAGTAGTTAAGAAAAACTGGTTCAGGTCGCTGGGATTCGTACTTGTGTCGTTTGCGTAGCAGGCGTCTGCCAAAACTTAAGACTGTGGTGGCAAATGACAAAAAACCTTATGCATTCGTTATGTCTGTCTGTCTGTCCCTCCTATCTCAGAAGCATATTACCATGCAAATTTCCACCGAAAATTAGCAAGTAGTATTTTTTAATACGGCTTAAATCTTAAACCGCTACGGAACCCCTCATCGGCGAGTCCGACTCGCACTTGGCCGCTTTTTTACCTGTTGCAACAACTTCTGCGGCGTAGCGGTGCGGATGAAGCTGGTGATGTATACATTGACGAAGGTGGCCATCAGGAACTGGCAGTCGAAGCGGTCCATTATGCCGCCGTGGCCGGGGATCACATCACCAAAGTCCTACGGGAGAAAAGACCATACATACATAAATGCCCACGCCTGTATTCCCAAACGGGGTAGGCAGAGATGTTGTAACAACAACACCCACTTTTCACCGAAGACGATTAAGTACGAACGTCACAGATGGGGAGTCTGTCGCCGTCTCAGGCACTATACATACGTCTTCTAACTACATTTATTTCTTTGATGTCGAGAAAAATACTTGATAAATGTTCAAACTATACCTTGATCTTAAATGCCCGTTTGAAGCCAGATGCGAAGAATCCACCGAACGGTCCGATGACAGAGCTGAAGATGCTCAGCGCCAGTGAGTGGATCATGAACGGGTACATGTTTACTTTCTCAGTACCCAGCTGGAATGCAATATGAACCTTAGTCTTAATAGTCCTGGTTGGTTTTCGAATGCATTTCTTTGATGAACCAACATCTGCTTTGTACGGATCTTATATTGTCATAATATCCTGCTCTTACGTATTAATCCTTTTTGACGTTTAGATTTCTCTGTCATTAATATTATTATATACTAGTTTCATGCTTTAACTCGCGGAACCCTGATTTGATTTTTATATAAATGTAGCCTAAGTTACTCCTTGTAACATTAGCTATCCGCCAGTGAAAGTCCCGTTCAAATCGGTCGAGCTGTTTCAGAGATTATCCGGAACAAACAGACAGACAGAGAGACAGAGATTTCTTTTTTAAAATGGTTTTCTATATCAGTATCGTGTATACTTTTATATACATTTAGTCAATATGTATAATTTTGGAATTACAAACAGACGCTTACATTTTATTTACCTGTATAAATTGTGGGATCACAACCAAAAGTTTAGTTAATGAATATGGATGGTTACAAGGGGAGAGGAAGACCTAAGAAGCGATTTTTGGACTGCGTGACAGATGATATGGCTAGAAAAGGATGGAATACAGATATGACGGCTGATGGAGAGAAATGGAAGAGAAGAACACATTGCGCCGACCACAAATTACATGGGATAAGGGCAGGAGGATGATAAATTAATCTTTCCTCTAGTGCAGAGGACAGTAGAACTAGTATAACTCTAGGAATCCTGTGGGACATTTTGGCGAGAGGAGTTACATCATAATAAATTTACATACATACATACATATGCTCACGCCTGTATTCCCCGAAGGGGTAGGCAGAGGTGTTGTAATCACAACACCCACTTTTCACCGAAGATGATTAAGTGCCAACGTGACAGATGGTGAGTCCCTCTCAGACACTTTACATACGTCATTGAATCACTTCTCGGAAATATGCAGGTTTCCTCACGATGTTTTCCTTCACCGTAAAGCACGTGGTGTGAAAGCACTGTACATAAGTTTTTTTAGAAAAACTCATTGGTACTGGCCCCTCTAGGATTCGAACTTGCGTCGCTTGCGTAGCAGGCGACTGCTCAAACGTCAAGATAAAGTTACATCTTACTCTTAGTATACATATTTATTTCGAATAATCTTTGCAACGACCAATTTCACTGGTAGATAGCTCATGTAATACGGAATAACATAGGAAATCTTGTATTCTGAAAGAAAAATTGTGTAAATATCTTACAACTTTCATGACAGGCGTAAAGAACTGGGGCGGCGTGTACTCGTGCAGACGGAACAGTTGCGAGGGCTCGCAGTCCATGGTCATGCGGCCGAGCGACTCCGAGTACTCTATGGGGCACACCAGGTACGGGTACTGGGACATCATGTACGCCATCTGGGGAGATTATAACACTTTTATTATAACTTTAGCACCTGAATCACGATTGCATTTAAAAAATCTGTTTTTAATTTTAATTTTTATAAAAATTTGTTCTATTTATCGCTCCACAAAACACTCTGCATACAAAGTTTCATCAAAATCGTTGTACCCATTTCCAAGATTCAGGTTTTTTATATATATGAGGAGCTCGTGGCACAGTTGCTATTGCGCATATCATTCGATCAGCGAAGTTAAGCAACCTTACCTCTAGCCAGTAATTGGATGGGTGACCGCCCGAGTTCCCTCCGTGCCTCGGAGAGCACGTTAAGCCGTCGGTCCCGGTTGCCAATGTATCATCTTTGGCAATCGTTACAGGTCAGTCGGAGGCCTAAAATAATCTGACAACTGGTTTAACCCTGATCACAGATTTTCCTAGTTAAAGGGGTTGCGAAGGTCAGATGGCAGTCGCTTTGTATCAGGTGATCAGCGACATCGGGTTGAATCAAGTGCCGACCCCAACAGTTTATGGGATAAGGCCAGGGTGATGATGACATATTATATACAGGGCTTATGCTTATTAGGTGAACGTTTTTGGCACCGGGTATTGGTTGATGGTTCATAACAATTTAAAAGAAAAAAAACCCTTAACATGTTTAATGAAATTCTAATGACTACATTGTGTTTTTAAAAATAAATAGTCTAAACCTATCTGATCAAAAGCTAAACTAGCGGATGTCACGTGGTTTTACCCGCATACTTAGTTCTCGTACCCTTGGTAGTATGGGGATAAAATGAGATAATGTAGCATGTTAAAAGAATTTTTAAAATCGGTCCAGTACTTCGTGAGCCAATTCGTTACAAACATACATACAAACCTTTCTTCTTTATGATATTAGTACGGATTGCTCGTTTAACGGTTTTTATTTAAGGATAGCTCCAAATTTTGATAACTCACGACAAGTCCAAAAGCGACGGTAGATATCCCCCCTCCAATGAACCCTTCCCAGGTCTTCTTAGGGCTCAGTTTGATGAGCGGAGTCTTGCCGAAGAAGAAGCCGAACACATAAGCCATCACATCGTTGCAGATTATCATCGACACGGGCACTATGAACCAGATGAGACCTGGAAATTACAGAGGACTCCATCAGTATTATACATGATCTTCTAATATATAAAATTTCCATGTCACAATGCTAGTTACCGTACTCCTCAGAGACGGATGGACCGATTCATAAGAAATTTTGTGTGCAGATCGGGTAGGTCTGAGAATCGGCCAACATCTATTTTTCATACCCCTAAATGGTAAGGGTGACCACCCCAAAAAAATATATGGAAATACAACGTTTGCCGGGCACAGGTAGTAAACTTATAAATAGAACAGCTGGTGAAATATGTGATGACTTAAGCTCACTTAATTGACTTTCAAAGTTGTCCAAATTTAGACCTTGATATGTTATATATATAAAATTGAACTGTCTGTTTGTAATCCCGAATTAAAAACTTATCACTATATGCATACGAAAGTATATACGGTAACTGTCTACGTAATAAAAATCGTATCATTGTCTGTTGAGTCCGACTAATCTCTAAAACGGTTGTACCGATATAAACAAGACTTTCGCTGGCCGATAGGTGACAGTACAAGGAGTAACTTCACTTACTTTTTTAAAAAGCTACCCATGAAAGTCAACGCAGGTGAAACCGCAAGCACAGTTTTAGTCCTGCAGATCGCTTGATTATTTCCTCGGCGTTATTATAACGTGTCAAATTCCGAAATATTTAAGTTAAACATACATAGATTTCCATGTATTGTATATTTTTGTATGACATTACAAAACTCAGCGTTACAATAAGACAGATAAATTTGTAAACGTAATAAATAACAGTTAAATATGACAGCCGCTTGTTGTGGTCGCGGCAGAGCAATCGCTCTACCATACCCGAATATAACGTCGAATGGTTCGACCTACATTTCAACGGTATCTATACTACACATCTATCGCCCACAGCCTCACACTAAGACTTTCCTGTATCGTCAGTACTTTGTATATTTAATTCCCCAAACAACACAACGTGAATGAGAACAATATAGTTTATTATTATTGTTTAACTAAGACTAACATTAAAACGTGTCTTCGTCTGTGTATAATGATTTTGATATTACATACATATATTCACGCCTGTATTCGATGGGGGTAGGCAGAGACCAACATTTGCCGCTTGCTACGATCCTTACATACTCCTTTTGTAACATCCACATTCATGCATCTCTTCAAACACTTTCTTCGGTTACGTGTGCTTCGATTTTACCTTTCTGAAAAATACTATTAATTATTCATAGTAGTTCTTCCTTGGACGCCCTCTACTGACACTTCCGCTCACATTCGCTCTATAAATTTCTTTCGATAAAATACGAACACAAGGTGGGATTCGAACCATGCAGTTGTTCCGAAGCTTGATCTACTTGTCCATAGTAAGAACACAGGTAGAGGGACTCCCTACCTCGTTAGTCCATTTTTAGGGTTCCGTACCCAAAGGATAATACTGAACCCTATTGACTCCGCTGCTCGCCTGTCTGTCTGTCACCAGGCCGTATCTCATGATAGTTAGGTAATTTAAATTATCAAAGATGATGTATTTCTGTGGTCGCTATCAAAACAGAATCAAATAAATGTTTAAGGGTTCTTTCATACAGCTAACGTGATTTTTTGTCGATCTTATAGATAATGTACCCTTCATGCTCGAGTCCGACTAGCACTTGGCCGGTTTTTTTTTCTTTCCATTGCGTGTGGGAACCTAAGGTTTTAGGAGGTTTAACCCATTCCGTTACGTCAAGAAAGTCAGCATTTCAGGTTTCTTAATGCTTGTTCGCTTTCCTAAATCTATAATTGCTCATCTACAACTTCCTTATTTGTATTATTATCATAGATTAAAAACAGGTCAAAATAAGACCCATCTCAGTTAAGTTCTCAGATAAAGCTAAACCCCAACGGCTGTGAAAACAATGACGCCGCTGATGGAAGCTGATCATTGTCTATTATTACACTCTTGTTTATCGACCGGTTCGCCGACCGAGTCTTACGTAGGTCCGCGCGATTCCAGACAAAAGACTTTACACAGAACTTAAAGCGGGATCCTTCATTTGATTTTTAAAGAATGGCCGGGATTAAATAAACCGTAAGAGATTGGCAACGTGGATTTAGGAAACATTAATAAAATATGGTTAGATATTGTACGTAATCTACTCGTAATTATTACATGTAAAAGACAACTTAGGTGCACTTAATATAAACGAAATTATCAAAATAAGTATTTTGGTAAAATTTGGTAGGTAGGTATGTATGTAGGCTATCGATTTAGAAACGTACTAAGAAAGTATTGTGACTCCTGAACGTGCGAGGGATCTCCAATGCTAAGGATCTTTTAATATTCAGATACCTTAATTATTTATTGTTATACTATCACATTAGCGCTTTAGGAGTAAGTACCACGCAGACAAAATGGCGGACGATAGCTGAAAAGGAAAATTAAAATGGTTGGCTGTGACGTCCGCTCTTAAGGACTTCGTTATTAATTCAATAGTTGTAAGAGGATTGAGTGAGTTAGTTACATTAGTGAAGCAACGCACTTACGGACGGAAATGTATAAATAAAGATATATATATATATACATAATGCTCACGCCTGTATCCTATGGGGATATTTGCCACGTACTATGATTCTTATTATTTTTCTTTTACCTTGTCCACATAAATGTCTAGCTTATACATTTGTATGACAAATCAAGGCCTGGGAGCCAAGCCAGGATCAGTCGGAGCAGACCTCGGTTGGTTGAATGACACACCGTAACTAGGGCAGTCCTGGTATTTATTGATTCGACATCTACGTAAGGAAATGTGTGTGCTATATACGTTATGAAAAGAGACTTTCAACAGCGCGATCTACAAACATATAACGCCATCTTGTGAGAAATAGTTACACTAACTTGGTGAAGGGTATTCTACGTTTAACAACAATTTAATGATATTTGTCCCAAGTTTAGATTATATTGAATTGTAACATAATATAAATTTACTCAGCAATTTTATTATTTGGAAGACCTAAAGCAGCTGCGTTATTTTTTAAGGTACAGGGGACCTTACCACCATCGGTTTAATGAAATTGCATTAAGAACTTCAAGAAGTTTCATTCCATTTTGCAAAGTAATTCCTAATACACGCTACTGAAACGATCATAGTTGACCACCTCAGCTAAATAGTGGGGGTAACTGCATATGTATGTCATTCGCGTCAATATACCATACAGACAAAGATTGACTCATAAAATGCTGCGCATACAAGGCCAGCGCTCATAGCTCGTGACGACATCTGTATGAAAGCTGCGAACTCAACGTCAAATGTGGGTTTGAAACATATGTTATTATATATTATGGTTTGAAACATATGTAAAAAAAAAAAAAAACCCGGGAGTTTGTTTCGCCGTTTCTTCTCCTGACAGGCTTACTTTTGGAAACGGTAGTAAATTAACTTAAGTTAACGTAAGAAAAATGACGTTCAATAAGTGTTCCAAGTGTCCCTTATATTGAATAAAACTTTTTGATTTTATTTGATTTGATTTGATTTGATATGAAATTCAACTTTATCGTATTAGCATCAACTTCCTACGATTGAAATCGACGTCGGGTTCGTCGCTGAGATAGACAGAATATCGCAGTAGAAGGGAATAAAAAAAAAGATATCCTAATAAATGCCCCCAAAGGAAATGAGGTAAGTGTTCGGCACTTGTATTTGCAAAACATTCTGATGTTCGTATCTGTTAATCAATGTTATCGTACAAACCTATCGCGCGCCTAATCAACAACAGATAATATTGAACTTTTACTTCTGCGAAAATAGAAAACAGTTTTCAGTAACAATATTTGTAACAATAATTGACAAAGTAATGAATAGGTTATATCACGATGCAAAAGGAAATATGAACCTACCCAGCGTGGAATTAATTATAATCTAAATGACCATTATAAAATTTATTGAAAAAACTAAACAGAAACAATTCATTAGATTCGGTAAAGCACAGACAAACAGACGCGTGGGGGGTTGTTTTAAACGTCTTTATTTAAAAGTGAATTTAAACTGGCCTTGGAAAGCTCTATAACACAAGGGATGGAAAGAAGGAAGGGACACCTTTGCCCAGCAGTGGGACATATCGTTCTCATAATAATAATAAAACTAATCTAAAAGATAAGTTAAAACCTGTATTACCCGAAGGGGTAGGCAAAGGTGGTGTAATAACAACACCCACTTTTCACCCATGATGATTAAATGCCAACGTGACATAGTGAGTCTATCGACTATACATACGTCGATGAATTCTTCTTCTCAAACATAAACAGGTTTCCTGCACCGTAATGCACGTGGTGTGAGATCGCTGTACATAAGATTTTTAGAAAAACACATTGGGACAGGCCCGGCTGGGATCCGAACTTGCGTCGCTTGCGTAGCAGGTAACTGTTCAAACCCCAAGGCCACCACGAAAAAAATAAATAAAAATTCTTAACCACGAATTTATCTTTAGTTTAACAAATATATTATGCACGTTCAGGTATTTCTAAATAACACACTTGTACCACAATAGTTCCAAAGCCACGTAACAGAAAGAACACTTGACACTCAAGGTGAGGCAATGAAGCCATAAACATTACAGCGATTCGTGTAAGCGATGATCCAGTACATTTTCGTATGATTCACAGCCCACGGTCTATTTCAGTGTTCCCAACCCGTGGGCGAACAAGGTCTAGGACATACAGACGAAAGGAAGCGTTGAGTGATTGTAATCTTACATTGGAAATCTGAAAAAGAGCCGTGGTTGCCTCGGGATTTGTGCAGTCGCCTGCTACGCAAGGGACGCAAGTTCGAATCCCAGCGGGGCCTGTACCAATGAGTTTTTCTAAAAAACTTATGTACAGTGATTTCACACCACGTGCTTTACGGTGAAGGAAAACATCGTGAGGAAACCTGCATATTTCTGAGAAGTAATTCAAAGACGTATGTATAGTGCCTGAGACGGCGATAGATTCACCATCTGTCACGTTGGCACTTAATCAAATTCGGTGAAAAGTGGATGTTGTGACAACAACACCTCTGCCTACCCCTTTGGGGAATACAGGCGTGAGCATATATATGTAAATCTGTTGACAGAACGATGTTCCTTGGACTGGTGCGTTTTTAAGGTTTCTCAGCATCGAACTCGACGACGAGCGCTGGTTTTAATCATTGATACATAATACATAGAGGAATATGACGTTTATTGAAACAATGATTGTGTTCCGTCTCCGCCTATGTATATTAGTTTCGAGAGTTGTCGCTAAATTTCGGCAAAACGTCGCAATGAATAGTCATCGTAGGTCCTTATTATGCGTCAGTTATGGTCCATAGGTTCAAGTAAGGCTTCAAGGGTTGCAGTGCAGTAGCTGTTTATCATCTGTAGGCCATGAGTATTTTTTTTTCGAAAATTTTCTCGTGATGTAGTTACTATTAGGCCGGCTGGTGGGCTGAATGTTTATTTGCGGCCTTGGTTGCAATAAAACTTTATCGATGTGGTTTGGATCCTGAACAATATTATACGCCTGCCAAAGCGTGCGCAAGTAGTAAATACTGTAGGCTTAGATAAAGTAGCAATCTCTCGCGCTTGCGCTAATAGAAACGATACAAAATGTGTGGAAATGATATTAATCAGGCACGTGATATAAGTACATACATTTTGTATAAGCTAAGTGTGAGAGTAATGTTACTTTGACTACAGGCCTTGTTGGTTGGTTATAACTGAAGTCTAAAGTGATATCTTTGGAATGAAAGTGTGCCGATCCTATATGATTATCTTCACACATCCTCTGCTCTTATCCGTAAAATAAGTGTGTTATTTATATACCAAAAACATCACATACATAATAAATGTTTTTCTTTCTTTCTTCCTATACGTACATTAACGTAATGCTCATCCGTTTATTTCTCTAAGGGGTAGATAGGCAGAGATATAACTATAGTAGAAAAACTAAATATCACTTTGCCTGACCCAGGGATTGAGCCCAGAACCACGTGTTCCGCAGTAGTTATTACCTCCACTAGGTCACTGGTAAAAGCTGCTGCGATTAGCCACTAAGGCAGGTAAAATAAATATAAATAATATTCTTAACGCGCTGCATAAAGCGATAAAAGACATGTAATACATAAATCGTTTAATCTTCTACCTAGCGCCTCCCGTGTCACCCCACACACAATTCCATTTACCCCAGTTAGAGACGGTTGACAGGCTTCACCGGCAAGGCCGACTCGACATAAATATAGCGGCCGGTTGTGCGATACTATCGCGTACACATTGTCTATTGAATAGTGCCACCGATGGAATATATGGAACAATAGATTGTCTCCATAAATACATACATGGAAATAATGTTGCAACTGTTGATTTGTCGCTGGATTTTAAAGGAAGCGCTCTATGATAGCAGAACATTGTATATTCTTACTATAATGGGCATCTAGTTCACTAACCCATACTTTTAATTATATTGCAGTGTCTTCGTTATTCCAAATTAAAAGCTTTTCACTAAATGCATATGAAATTATGTAGAAAATATTATCAGTATCTAAAGTAGTCTTTATTGTTAATTCTAAAAGTGCAAACTGCGAGGCACAGCTAATAATTATAAAAACATTGCCACAATTTCTATCTCACAGTCAAGGTGCAAGTAATACACTTAAAGAATTAAAATATAGCGATGTGTGCCAACCGCCAAGCTATTCCACAATTTCTTTTCACACATTTCTGACTGAAGGAATAGAATGTTGGGAACATTATGAAATCCTTATTTGCATAACTCTGCATACGAATATATTTATATTTTAGGAGCGCGAATATTCTTATTTCATGCCTGTCAGTGTCTTTAGTTCATTATTTGGATGTATTTTATTATTATAAACTAGATTTGCCCCGCGGTTTCACATGCGTAGACTTCATTACATGAGTAGCTTTATTTTGAAAACCCATTTTTTTTAAAAGATAGCCTAGCTTTTTCACTGCCAGTTAAAATTAAGATATTTCATTGATTATCCGTAACAATCACACGAAACAAGCATTTTTTTCAAATTCCCCTCTGACTTATGTAAGTACCGTTCATATCTTCATTATGAATTGATTGAAAAACTGTTAGTTTGTAATTACAAATAGATACTTGCTTTATCTGTATTTCTTTACAGATAAAGCAAGTGTCCGCTTTGTTGTATAGTCTTTGATATAATTAAGCAAACCTTTCAGTAACATTAGCCCATTGAGCTGGAATAACTACGCACAAAATATAAACGAAGCGAATTTGGGACACTTCCAAACATGACCTATTTTAGCCACTGTACCTACTTTCAATGTATCTTACTAGCGATGGAGGTGGGGGTATGTTCAATTAAATATATGTGCATGATAAACACGATCACGCCGTTGATCTAGTTAGTATACTTGACTGCTGGGTACACTTGATGTCGCGAGTCTATCTGTTTGTTACGGCTAATCTCCGAAACTGCTTAACCGATTTGACGAAACTCTCTCTGGCATATAGGTAATGTTACAAGGAGTTTCTTAGGCTACTATTCTTTACCAAAAATAATTAGGGTTTCGCGAAAAAAGCTGAAACTGCGTGCACAAGATAATATTAAAAAAAAACAGTATTCTATCCGTTTTTTGGTTCTTTTTCATATACAAGCTTTACTTAGCTTGGCACTATATGCCACACAAAAATTACAAGTAAAAATTACTTTCAAATAGTAAAAACGCCAAGTTTGGGACTAAGTTAAATATATTATATAATTAAAATTGTGTTCAAATGTACCAGACATTATTAACACAAACATTAAACTAAAATTTGCCTCTCATCTTTATATACAAGAAGATAAATGTACCTTACTTAATATCGGTACAATAACTATTGATCAACGTATAATGATAATATAATTATTGACGCTGTAATATATGAGCATTCTACATTGATAATATTTGGAATAAAGGTTCAAGTTCAATGTCTGATTACTATATTCGAGTGGCCAATGCGTTGCTATTGGTGAAAGAATCTTATTTATATATCACGATAGTGATAACGTTTCAAAGTAAAGGCTATATGAGTTTTCTCACTACCGTCGCTTTAACGTTAACTTGCACTTGGCACGTCAGCGAGGACTCACACAAACTGGTTAGAGTGCGGACAGATGAATTTGCAAAATCAATTTATTGATGGAATATCAAAGAAATCGAAAAATCGTTTATTAGTACCAATAAAATTAACCTGTTTGATATGATCTGGTTGATATGTTACGGGCCCGATTTATGTCATTTCCATACATTGTGTATTATTTCTATTAGCGCAAGCTCGTCAGAATGTTACTTTGTCTACGCCTACTTGTAGATTAATAATTAATATGGTTTTAGTGTAATTAGTAATGAGATAATGGAAGTGGCATGTATGAAAATCTAAATGTATGTAACTCAAAAACTGACTGACTGACATAGTGATCTATCAACCACTGGACGGATCGGGCTGAAATTTGGCATGCAGGTAGATGTTATGAAGTAGGCATCCGCTAAGAATTGATTAATTGTGCGCCCAAGGGGATAAAAAAGGGGATGAAAGTTTAGGCCACTTTTAATAAAGAAACTTAGGGTATGCTAACGCGGGTGAAACCGCGGGGCATAGCTAGTTTATAAATAAACGTGAAGACGTTCTGAGATATTGTTGAAAAAAGGGAACCCCATCTGGTTAGTTTACTGGGACTTTATAAGTATTTGAGAACGAAATAAAATGTTCTTAAGAAATCCTAGGCCGGTGTCGTGTCGCATAGTATAAACAAGCTTTAATATAATCAGCCAGCGTCATCGAAAGACAATACAGTACCTACCGTATACTATAATGCATCCATAAAAGAGGCTATCGTTATTGATATGTTTAATTATTTTTAAAGCCTTCTGCTACGCAAGTGAATCACATTCCGATCTCATCACTCAGTACTCAGCACTCATCACGAGTTTCAAATTCAAAATACTTTATTTGATTAGACTTTCAACGAACTGCTTTCAAATCATCAGAACGACATGATTATACAGGATTATACATGCTATCGCCGGGTTCAGAAGATTGCTTTTTTTACTGGTTACTGAGAAGAACCCGACAAGAAACTTATTAATTAAGTACTTACTCTTTTTGAATAAATAAAATAATTTTACAATTTTGAGTATATACCTACTCAAAATTTTTAAACTATTTCATACTTCTAATAATATAAACGCGAAATTTTGTAAGTATGGATGGATGTTTTTTACTCTTTCACGCAAAAACTACTGAACAGATTTTAATTAAACTTTACAATAATATAGCTATACATCAGTATAACATTTTCGCTACAATTCATAAATATATTGTGTGAATTGTTAAAAATATCCATCAGCGAGCTATTCTGGCGTGCGCTGCTAAAGCCGTGAGCGTTACACATATTTAATGTATGATGGAAATGTTTATCTTAAATAGTCCTACAAAGAAGCCAGCCACAGTAAATAAGATACGTAATGTAAGAGGGAACATTACCTTCAAAGATGTTCTGTATGATGAGATAGCTCTGCGTGACGACGATGAGCAGCGCGACGTGGGTCCAGGCGAACAGGCTGAACTGGCGCATGTAGTACCTCTTCACCAGCGAGAGGACGAACCACACGAATCCCACGCAGTAGAGACTGAACGAGATGAAGCGATGGTACGTCACGAGGAATTTCAGGTAGTCCTGTTGGGCAAAGATGGGGGAATGAAGGCGGCACCTTATCACGCTGTGATAAGAGACAGTTGCAAGTTGAAGAATGATGTGGTGACCAGAATAAAAAAAAAGTATGTTGAGATGGTTTGGACATATCGAAAGGATGAGTGAAAGGCGATTAACGAAAGAAATTTATAGAGCGAATGTGACCGGAAGTGTCGATAGAGGGCGTCCAAGGAAGAACTACTATGACCAAATTAATAGTATTTTTCAGAAAGGTCAAATTCGGAGCACTCGTAACCGAAGAAAGTGTATGAAGAGATGCATGAACGGTGGTCTCTGCCTACCCCCATGGGATACAGCCGTGAGCTATGCATGTATATATGTACTTATAAATACCTTGACTTTTACGGTACAAAAATGAAACGTCAAAACTAAGAAGTTCTTAATACGCGCTGCTTAAGTCGATGATGGCCCCCTTGTCCGACGAATGATTAGCACTGAGATAGAGCCAAAAAATGATGCTTTATGCCGTATTCGACCCACGCTTTGGATTTATTTTTATTTTAAATATAAACCTTCCTCTTGAATCCCTCTATCTATTGCTGGAAACTGCACTAAAATCTGTTGAGTTGCTTAAAACGTGATTTAAAATCATCATCACCCTGGCCTTTTCCCATACATTGTTGGGGTCGGTACTAGATTCAACCCGATGTGGCTGATCACCTGAATTTTATACGAAGCGACTGTCATCTGACCTTCGCAACCCATTTAACGAGGAAAATCTGGGTCAAACCAGTTGTCAGACTATTTTAGGCCCCTGACTGACCTGTAACGATTGCCAAGGATGATAAATTCGCAACCGGGACCGACGGCTTAACGTGCTCTCCGAGGCACGGAGGGAACTCGGGCGGTCACCCATCCAATTACTGACTAGGGTTAGGGTTGCTTCGCTGATCGAATGATATGCGCAATAGCGACTGTGCCACGAGCTCCTTTAAAAGTATTAATTAAAGTAAAGGTCTTTATAACATTTTACACCGTATTCAATAGGAGATAATGTAACTTTGTGTTTTAAAGGCCTTACTTACTAGGCTTACTAGTCTAGACTTTATATAAGTTGAAATTTCACGACTCCACAGTTAATTAATAAGTAACTAATGGTAACAGAATGCAAGTTTCTGCGTTAAAATTCGATTGCTCTATATGGCAACAGATCCGCGTAATCGCAACCGACATATTCCAAGGTTGTTGTAGAATTTCGATAGATCTAGTTGAGCCGGTTACATGGTCATTTGTTATTTTTAAAGCTTATATTTTATACATATCGACATTTGTGCATTGGAATATATCCATGGGCCTATATTTTATTTGCGATTTACTTTGTAAAGAAATTGTAAGCGTATTATTTTTGAAAATATGTTCGGTCGAATTTTGAAATCTCATCCTTATTTTTGAAGGAGTGAAGAAGGCAAGGAATAATTGCTGAGTTTATTTGCAGTGTTATTTTCATTAAAATCAAAACCTTCCGAATTATGTAGTATTAGCGGACGTCACGCTGTTTCACCCGCATAGTTCCCGTTCTCGTGGGAGTACTGGGATAAAATAAAGCCTATGTTACTCGCTGATGATGTAGCTTTCTAATGGTGAAAGAATTTTTGTAACCGGCACTGTAGTTTTTGAGTTTATTCATTACAAACATACACACAAGAATACAAATCTTTTCCTTTTATAATAGTAGTGTACATTTAACATTTATAATTCTGTATAATCATATCATTCATGAATTTAATTGAAGAACATACATATGCTCACGCCTGTATTCCCTGAAGGGGTAGGCAGAGGTGTTGTAATAACAACACCCACTTTTCACCGAAGATGATTAAGTGCCAACGTGACAGGCGACTGCTCTAACCCCAAGGCCACCACGGCTTCCACGGCAATTGAAGCATTATACATGAAACAACTTCACCCCAAAATGGACATTCTCTGTATAAGCAGCTAGCAGTAAATTTGGTATTTATTATTAACTCATCCTTGTATTTCCATACAGATAAAACAATATGGTGTTGTAATAGCACATATCAATCCCCACCGGGAGTTCAAAACTAAAGTAGTCAACAATTAAATCCAACCAAAGTTAATTAACGATGAAGTTATGCTAACGAAGTGAGACTAATCGTTTGATGACCAAAGTTTTTTAAACAAGCGAGTAGTGCTAGCCGCTGCAAGTAATTACATTTTTATATTCACCTTTATACCTTTATCCCGTGCTTCGTTCATATCGAACTAGCAACTTTCAAAAAAATTAAGGGATGTCCACTTCCCTCTATATTGGTTGAAGAGGTCAATGGCTGGCATTCAGGTCTTCTCAAGCAACACATTTTTATATAAGTAGAACTACTAGACTTTTACGTCATGTTAATTTTTATCAATATTTCTGCATTGGAAAAGTGTCTATGGGCTTACAATTCTTAATTAATAAATATTTTATTTTTAAAATTGTATAATATTTTTGAAAAGAGAAATTACTGAGTTTCTTGCTAGGTTCTTCTCAGTAACAGCAACCTTCCGAACCTGGCGGTAGCATGTATAATCCTGTATAATTATGTCTGTCTGACAATTTGAAAGTACTTTGTTAAAAGTCCAATCGAACAAAGATATTCATGAGATTGAGTTTGAAAGCGTCCTTAGCATTTTCGGCTCCAGCTCGACTAAGTCCTTAACGCTATGTCAACCGAAATGATCGCAGTCACGAATGAGCCACTGACATAGGACTACCAATTCAGTGGACATCTTGTCAACAGGCACCGGAGTAAGAATTTTCCGATCACATATTGTGTCAAAACCAATGTTTCTATGATTTTTAAATACGCGACTTCTAATGTATTTTTTATAGGTGCCCATGTACTTGCTTGTTACAGAATAACTGATCACGAAACTTAATGAGAGTATCGAGAGTTTATACAAAGCAGTTATAGAATAAAAGAGAGCCGTGGTGGCCGGGGAATACAGGCGTGGGCATATGTATGCAGTTATAAAATAACACAGAATTTGCAGGGATCTCATGTTTCATGGAGTATAAGTAAGCAGTTTATTTTCGTATGCGAACGGCGACTATGATATATAAGTATTAACCCAATTACCTACACGGTCATCAACTACACAATAACCAATTAAGTAATAGCTAAGCTAATTGGTGCGTCCTAGTTACGACATACAGTACTTAGTTACCGTGTCTGTTTGTTTCGCCAATAGGTAAGTTATTCATGAAAGGGACGTCATTATGTCTGAAATCATATTATTTTCCACCCCCGACCATAATAGAGGGTTATAAGTTTGACGTGTGTAGCTATCTGTATATCTGTCTAAAGCAACGCAGCTCGAAAACTAATAGACAGATTTTGATTGTTTTTTGAAAGTAGACTTGGTCGAGAATGTGAATAACATGAAGCGAATAAAAAATATCCGTCTGTCTGAATAACAATTAATGATAATTGAATACAATCAGTCAGCAATCACATAATACTAAACAAGCCATGATAATAGTATTAACATTGTCTGAATATTCGAATAAGTATTACAATTACAATTTGCGTCACACATAATCTGCACCCGTGATTTCTTGAGTATCTCCATACAGATAAATACAATTGAAGTGTCTGTTAATACCAAATTAACAGCTTTTCACTGAATGCATATGTAAGTATCTTATAGCTTTAAACGAGCTATTATTGTATGTATATAATGTAATGTATATATAGAATATCGGATATGGCTCCAACGATTTTCATGAAATTTTGTGTGTAGGGTTTCAGGGGTAAAAATTAGATCTAGCTAGGTTTCATCTTTGGAAAACATCGTTTTAGCCATATTTTCAGGCACTGAAAACCTCATACAATATCATTACCAAACGACGGTAAATTTCGCCGACATCTGTCAAGTTATGGTAGCTCAGACGTGAGGCTTACAGCCTACGGGGCGATAACGAAACTAGAGTACCCCGGTTTGGGACTGACGTTCACGGTTTCAATGTTATTATTTTTTTTCCTTTTTTTAGCATACATATATGAGAAAGCGTAATTGGAAAGAAACCTAGCGCAGCTCGGTCAGGTTCTGTACATGACCGGTACTTACTCAAATATTCCAACTTGTGAAAAAAAATATGTACGTATTTCCGCTTGTCTCTCTGTCGGTCTGCATGTTTGTTCGGGCCTTTCACTGATTTTCCTTAAGTTAGGCTACTTTTTTTTTAAGTTTCGTAACTACGCGCTATAAATAACTATTAAGTGCATATTGTGAAGTACCTACTCCCAACTAGACGACCAGTGATGGCCCTGATTGAATACTTTATCGATATCAATTTTGCACGTAATAATCAAGTGTTTATAGCACGCATAAAATTATCGATAGAAGAATGCGATATGAATCGTACGATTTGTATTATCAATGGAATATTATTGCATATTTGGGAGTGGAGGCAATTAAGTAGCTATCGGAATTGCTTACAAGTATCTAGGCTTAGTTCACACTATACTGAAGGTTGGGATGAGCTCAGTACCCCTATCACGGGTTTGCCACCGTTTTCGTAATCTATACTCGCTAGCGTCTCCGCTGAATATTAGTATGAAAAATTGTGCAGCGACTCCCAGCGGTGACGTGAAGAACTAAAATATCTCATTACAAATATTGCAAGTGACGCTAGCGAGTTTGCCACAAACACGTGATAGGGGTACTGACACATTTTGTTTGTAACAGCTTCCACCAGCGGCCGCGTGCTTCCTACTTATATTCTCTATAACAATATTCAAATTTAACTCGATGAACATTCCTATGGTCCTAAACTTTTTAGGCGAACGTTTTTGGTTAGCTAAATTACTAAAACTACGCGGGTGAAATCGCGGGGCATAGCAAATATACACATACTATACATACATAGTACATACAGATAAATAAAATTGAAGTGTCTTGTTTGTAATTCCAAAATATTGAAAAAACTTTTTTATTTTTTTCTCTGTCTGTCTGTCTGGTTGTTCCGGGTAATCACGAAATCAGCTGGACCGATTTTAACGGGACTTTCACAGGCAGATATCTAATTTCACAAGGAGTAACTTAAAACTTCTTATTTTTAAAAAAACATTAGGGTACCGCGGGCCACCCATTAAATTTAATCTACGCCGTTGAAACCGCGGAGGACAGCAAATTTTGTAATTAAATCAAGTGTCTACACAAAGTGTATCAACCAAAATAATTACCGTATTTTGAAACCAAGTTGTATACATATTATGAATAAACATGATTGAAATGCATATTTATAAAGGTACACAAGTGTTTGACCTATGTTGTCAGAGCGTTAGAATCCACATTAGTGTGCGGGGTTGTACAAGGTCAGCGTTACACGAACACGTTAAATACAGAGATATCATGGTTAATAATGCACTGTGTACTTTACTTATAAGAGTGTAATTGCGAGATAGGAGATAATCAGCGAACAGTTTAGGTCCAAGAGTACAGAATACGCTAGTCCACAAGGCAGGCAGATCAGACGGAAGTCCGGGTGGACACCCAGCGCATATTGGACTGCACTTCACGATAACTACTGTATATCATTTGAATATTTATAACAGTGGAATTAAACATTGTATCATTTTATACTCTTTATAACCAGAACCTGGCTGACCGAGCTGTGCGCGGTTTCTTTTCAATAACGTTTTCTCATATATGTAGGCTGAAAAAAAGGAAAAATAAACGAAAAATGTATCCGGTGAACGTGTCTCGAACCTGGGTACTTTAGTTTCGTTATCGCCCCGTAGGCTGGAAGCCTCACGTCTGACCTACCATAACTTGACAGATGTCGGCGAAATTTACTGTTGTATTGTAATGATATTGGATGAGTTTTTCAGTGCCTGAAAACACGGTCAAAACGATGTTTTCCATAAATGAAACCTAACTACATCTAAGTTTTGCCCCTACACACAAAATTTTATGAAAATCGTTGGAGCCGTTGCCAAGATTCAGATTCTATATATAAATACAAGAATTGCTCGTTTAAAGGTATAAGATAAGATGAATCAATAAATCCTTTTGTATCGAAACGACCTAGAAGCAAATTGTCCTAAATGCAAAAATGTCCTGAACAAAAATGCCATGAAATCAAAATGTTCAATGGCTAGGTTTTAAGATTAGGCTTGGTAGCGAATACGAGAATATGTCGGTCACAAATTATAGTTTCTAAACATATTAGCTTTTTGACCAAAAAATTCCACATCTCATAAATTTTTCCTGCTGTATTAAAACTACATTAACCAATTATCCAATACCATATAACATAGTTAAAATAAATTTAAATAAAATAAACAAGCACACACACAAACACTTTAATTGCAAATGCAGTACTCACAGTCCGATTGATGACAACTCCAAAGTAATCAATAAGGTTCTCTCCGTAGAAGAAGTAGTTGGACGTCAGCAGGAAGTACCAGGAGAGCGAGCGGAACCAGGGCAGACCGTGCACGCGGTACACCGCGTAGCCGATGTTGATTATCTCCTCGAAGCATTTCACTTGTACACACAGTACCTGTAATTAAACTTAGTTTTAATCTTCAGTGATAAAGAAAATTCTACCTTATGCCATTGTCTAATGGCAGCTTTTTCTTTCCTTGGGCCTAGGGCCCTACCACAACCTCTAATTGCCATCACACTATGACAATATTATGAGACAGATGTATATAATGTGTATAAGTCTGTCATTGTTACACAGTTAAACTATAATGGTATGGTAAGGGCACTGTATTTTCTTAAGCTGATAGTGGACATCCTAACATGTTGGCAATCTAAAGACTGGTTTTCTTTTGTAGTACAACATATATTTATTATATCTGCTTGAACTGTATTATGGGTTAATGAAAATGCTTCAACATGACGTCGCCGTTTCCTTTTCTGAGCTACAAAATGATGCAGCTCAAACCTTCTAATATCCTCATTACTTAGATCACAATCTTTACAATAATTAGTCAACATTTCAACAGAAGTCCTAGGTATGATACCTGGGCCAAACAAACTGTTATTAGGTAGTAATTTCCTAATAGCAGCCCAGAGTCTGAATAAATGCCTTGCCTGGCTAATGGCCGTGGGAGCACCCTGTAAAGACCTTATCTAAGTATGCTTTTGCCTACTCCTTTGAGGAAATATTTAGGGCATGATGTACGTAAAAGAATATACAGTATGAAATGATAGCTTACCGTAATCATGAGGGCCAGGGGACCTCCATAAATCAGCAGACAGAACGCTCCAATCATCAGCCAAGTAAAGATACCCCGAATCACCCAGTTTCTCCATCTAGTTCACAATGTTAAATGTTTAAAAATAAACAGTCAAAATAAAAACACGTAAAATATTACAGTCAAATGTAAATATACAAATGTACATTGAGTGAAAAGCTATTTATCTGTATGTATATGTATGTATGTATAGATGACATTGATGTAAATTATACTGTACTTTCAATAAGCAGAATGTAATTAAAACTTGTCTGTCTATTGTATTTAGTTGTAATGTTGGTTATAACTATGAACTCATTAAACAATTGTAACTAACACATTTGTCTCTGACTAGTGTATATTATTAATTAAGTAAATAAAAAAATATACTCATTAAGTAAATATTTGCTTACTATTATAAGTTATGTTAGCAAAACATGTTGCATGTTCTGTAGTATACACCAAACTAACTGTTCCCTGTGGTTTTACCCGTGTCAAGTTAATTTCATAGGTGACACTCGGCACTCTAATGATTTATTTTAATATAAGTAGCCTATGTTACTCCTTGAAAAGTTTGATATCTGCCTGTTAAAATCAGTCCAGCCGTTTCGGAGATTAGTCAGAACAGACAGACAGACAGAGACAGTTTAAAAAAATATATTTTCCATAATATATGTACTTTCATAAGAATTTAGTGAAAAGCTGTTGTTTTAGAATTACAAACAGACACTTAAATTTTACTTATCTGTATAGATATGTAGTATATTTTGAGCAAATAAATACATGTTAAGTATTATTATTGCAAAATGTGACACTTCTCAATAAATATCCAGATGTTATTCTACAAATCCCATAACTAGAAGCCCCTTAATATTAATAAGTACTTGGTTAAAATAAAACTGTTGTGAGTAGTTCACCAAGTTAATATTTGCATGCTTTAAAATTTTATGAATTACATATAGACCATTTTTTTTTACATAATTATTTCATTAGAATAAATATTATTCCTATTTCTTTCAACCAGTTTTTAGAATTTTAAATGCGACAGTATGTAATTATACGTAATTATTTTATTTAAGTTAACTTGCCTTGAAGATAGCCCAGAGAGTGCCGAATCCAGAAGCTCCGGCGTCTTGTCCGTGCCTTGCGGCAAAGACTTTGCCATTTCGTCCACATACTTGTCTTCCAGCCCCTTCTCCTCCTCCGAATCCACCTACCAAGGTAACGTTGCATAATACAATACCAGGAAGACTATTGAAAAACTGGTTTAGTTAAAAATAATAACAATACATCTAATTGATCGGATTCTCCAGCCGTTTCCACTTTGTCGTTTCCGTCACCTTCCCCGCGGCGATGTCTAAGCTCACTCATGTTAACAAATGTCTGTGCACTATTTAATACACAGAATTGAAATTTTGCACGATTTGAGATATCGTAATTGAATATTTTAATCCATTTACAACAGAAAAACAGACGATGTTTTCCAGTTTTCCAGCGACAGCGACTGTCAAACGAAAAATCAATATTGTTTTTTTTAACGAGTGTAGTGTTGCCATTCTCTAACTCGTCACTTCCCACAGATGAGATGATAATGGGAAAAAAAATCTAATTATTTATGCATACCCGTAACGTAAAAAATAAAGTATTTATTTATAAGTAGGAATCATTATTACCTGTGATCTTAGAAAGTACCTGAGTAAAGGTGCCATTACCATTTATGACCGCGCGTATTTATATATCCATTTCATTTTCGTCGTATCTAAGCAATATTTGCATTGCTCAAGCACAAAATTCTTGGAATGTAAAAAAAGCAGACTCACTGTTTCTGTTTCTATTATCATAATGATTACATTTTATTTATATTGCTATAATCTTCGTTTCATCGTTTGTATTCCTTATTTATAAGTTCGCTGTGGTAAATTCGTGATGAATACCTACCTAAAGAGAAAAAAAATACAATTTGATCGGGCAGCATTCGCCACTACAATGTCAAATTCTAAGTCAACAGACCACAGCCAAAACGATTAGAGTGACAGAAGAAAGAAACAAAAAAAGTGTTGTTGTTGGTTGGTTGGTTGACTTGGTTGTTCTTCGAAAACATAAATATGGCGAGCGAATTGGATGAGTTTGAAAAAGATATTGAAAATGTAAGGATTATTGGGAAAATAAATTTCACTCTGACGAATTCAAGTCATCTTAACTAATAATTTGTAATTTCAGTTGAAATCTGATGTAAGGAAATCGTTTGCGCGCGTCTACGCAACTATAAAAGCGAGGGAATTAAAAACTTTGAGACAGCTCGACGCTTTACGGAAACAATGTGAAGACGACCCAGATTCGAAGAGAAACTGTCTTCAAAATATAAGAATAAGTTACGAGATCGAGCCTACGTTGTTAGAAAACGTAAGTAATTTTGGTGCGATTGATTTTGAGAAATTGAATTTTGATAGTAGTGCATTCCTATTAGAAGACTATGTAAGTCCTGAAGATGATCACATGTATTTGTATAAAACTATAGAAAAAACGACCATGGAATTCGATGACAACTTAGCTATAGAAGAGGCAGCTTTAAGGCAAATAACAGCACCTGGAAATTGTGTTTGTTATGTAAACATTCGTACAGAAGATGTAGCAAAGAAATTTAGAGTTATTGAACCAAATACCAGGCCTGTGAAAGTTGCTAGTGCACAAAATATAGTCGTCGATGAGGTCAAGGAGGTTGAATGCCCAGATATAAGTACAGATGAATGTAAAAGTACAGAAGAAATTCAAAGCTGTAATACCGATGATAGAAGAAAAATCAATCCAACTGATGATTGGCTGGAATCTATAAAAGTTCAAACTGAAACAGAACCATCACAAACTTTAGACGTAATGGAACATAGTACTATTACTTGCTTGTAGTAATTGTAACATTCTAGTCTTAGAAACGCTATTAATTAAGCCCATGAGTTGCTAATAAGAGTAATAAAATTTTATATTTTGTATATAAATTTTACTCTTTCCTTCTTAGTGAATTAATATGTAGCCTATTCTTAAATCTTGAAATTGAAGTGTCTGTTTGTAATTCCAAAATAACAGCTTTTCACATAGAAAAAACTTATTTCAAAAAATTATCTGTCTCTCTGTTTGTTTGTTCCGGCTAATCTCCGAAGTGCCTGGACTGATTTTAACAGGATTTTAACTGGCAAACAGCTAATGTTACAAGGAGCAAGTTATATTTTTTTTAATAAAAAAAAATAAGTATGGTTCTGCAGGCCTCCTGTGAAATTAAGTGTATGCGGGTGAAACAGCAGGGCACAGCTAGTATTAGTAATATTTTATTCATATTACAGGTGCCTTTATGAGCTTTGATTGTGCTATATTGATTGTGGAATACTGTGCATGTTTTACTTGCCTCATACCATTCATATAGTCAAAGGTCAACACTCATAGCTTGGGACTAGTATTATGTCATGAGTTAGGCAGTTCAAGTATAATAGCATTTAATCTTTTATGTACCATGCCATGGGCACCACGAGGACTACATTCAGGGAGGTGCATCAGCAATTACACACTTTCTGTAGGTACTAATATTTTAAATGTAAAAATCTGTCTGTCTGTTTTCATTTCTCTATTGGACTGCTGAACTGGATTAGCTGAAATTTGTATATCAAGTTTTAGCCAAGGATGGACATAGGGTACTTAAAAAATTGTCTCTGGTAAGAATTAATTAATGAATTTAAATTGTTAATATCTTTTATTCAGGGGTTTTTTCAAGTGCAGCCCCATGCATCCTGCTGCCGGTGCCCATGAGAATACCTAACCTACACCTAGATTAGTGACTTTCTCTTAGTCTTTCAAAGTTTGCTTTTCCAGACAAGTAGCTTTTTACTTAAAATAAGTTTTCATGAAACTCTCTTACAAAAATCTCACAAAGCTCAGACACCTGGCCTGTGACCTAATTATTATTATATTATTATTAGCCCGATGTGTCCCACTTTTGGACAAAGGCCTTTCCTGTGACCTAAAGCCTATATTATTCCCTATTAATCTGGCTATTAAGAACAAAACATTTTTTTTTTATCTGACTGGAAGATCCAGATATTAGTGCATTTAACCAAAGCAACATATATTAGTTCTTCAGCTTAACTATATTATTAGCGTAGATGTTTAAGGTGAAAGTAACATTCTTTTGCTATTATACTATAGGTTTAGATACTAGTACCCCTATCACGAGTTTGCCACCGCTTTCGTAAACTATACTCGCTAGCATGACTCGCAATATTTGTATGAGATATTTTAGTTCTTCACGTCACCGCTGGGTGTCGCATAATTTCTCATACCAATTTTAGGCGGAGTATAGATTACGAAAACGGTGGCAAACCCGTGATAGGGGTACATGTTTTTTAGATTTATCAAAATCAGCCTAAATGGGCGCTTTCACATCGGACGATAACGGTAACGTCACGATATCGTCGGACTAGTAGTTTGATACAATTACTACTGAACGCTTTCACACTGTGTCGTAGTCAAGTATCGGGGGACGATATCGTGACAGTGATAAAGCGCCCATTGGTTGGGTGTTAAATAAAACCAAAGTTATAAGCATCAACTTATATTGTTAATACATTTTTACAAATGGCGTTACTGGACACTTAGGACTAATATGCATTGACTCTGATTACATCCCCTAATGAATAAATATTAATTTTCGGCTTCCATTTGTGAGTACAACATTACAACAGGTTTATGCTCATTGAGACCTTTCAACAAAATAAATTCTCTAAAATAAAATTTAAATAAACTTGCCATCCTCTTCTTAAACTATGCATAAGAAAAGGATAGGTGACTTATTTTACTTTAGAGAATAATTACAGATTCCGGCCACTTGTATGGGTTTCGCCCACATCATGCATAATACTATGGTTTTATGGCACTTATTACATGACATACATTTTACAAATCATTCCTATAAATTCCCACTGTTGGATGGACTCTGTTCGTTTTAATGGAGATAGGTATTCTAGTTTGTACTCGACTTTTCACTGGAATTCTTGTGATGGCACAAAAACAGTGCTCATGGGGAAAAGCTTTATTTTAATAATATTTACCAAATTGACCCCAAGTCTTTTATTAAGACAATTTGACAGATGCAGTCTCCTTAAAAAATACAATAATGCACGTGATTGCATTGCACACTTTCAAGTCGAAATTTTGGAAATGAATGCAGAAATTGTACCTTATTGTGGTAGATACGAACTATAGGATAGTGGAAGATTGGTACTACATTTTATGATGAATATTACAGTCGAATTAGGCACTAAATTCCCATGTAATTAAGGTCAATATTAGGCCACATTTTTCACTCGAAACTCTGATTGTCGCATTGTTTCCAAGTAAGCTACAGACTAAGAATCATGCGATACTGGTTCATTATGGTTACATTATGTTAAATAATTTCTACGTTTGATGATAAGTTAGTAAAAGACAAACAAATTTTAATTAGAAGTATACAATGATATTTTAGACGTAATTTCATAAGTAGGGAGTACAAAATCTTATATGGGTTCAAACTAAATATAGTGCGTATCTAAAGCATGTTATAAAGTATTAATTAATAAGTAACAACTACCTTACTTAAGTGTTAACACTACTATTGTACATTTTAAACAAAAATATTATCTGTAAGTTCTATACAAGGCCGAAGTCTGTGCAGACCGCTGCGACGTCTCGGTTGTTCTGCTTTTCCGAATTGTTGGCTGCCATATTCAACTCGACCAGCGTATCGACGCTGTTAATACTGACCCCTTTCAATATCTTCTGAGCAGCTAAACTAGTAAAGTTAAAGCTCAAGTCGCTTAGACTTGGAAAATTGTAGAAATCCTGATTCTCCTTCTTAATATCCTGACTCAGGCTGTATCTCTTCTGTTTGTTCTCCAAACAGTTTATCTTCTCCGCTGACATGTTGATGTCCTTGATCGATTCTTGATTCTTCGCCAAATTCGGCTCCGAACCCAACACAGTAGGTTTCTGATCTATCGCTTTCGTCAACAGATTCGCTATGGAATCTGAACTCATTCGGTTGTTTACATTCGGCAAGCCGTTCAACATCTGCAATGCAGCCGCTTTCTTCAATAAATCAACGCTCTTTAGTTCGCTGTTCGAGTTAATGTTCGTTTGGATTCCGCTGTTGGCCGACGACAAAGAATTCTTTTGGTACCTCAGACTGCCCAGTGAACCTATAATGTTGTCGTAACTTTTAGTGGGCGTCGATGGATTGCTATTGGCGATAGTTTCCGTGTTATGAATGTTATTATGAATTGCCGGAGAAGCCGGGTTCGAAGCGACCTCGTTTGTATTATTTAATTGGTTTTTGTATACGAAACTGTTGTTATTTGTGGCACCACCTATTTGCAAGGAAAGTTTACGATTGTTATTCATACCCGTGTCGTTGATGGAGTTCTTATTGAACTTGTTTTCTTGTACTTTAACAGGTTCCGGTTCCTGATACATCTGCTGTTTGTTTTTCTCGACACAGACGTCGAACGAGGTCTCGGTCGGGTTTTTTGATGCCTGATTTGCAACACCGTTTTGTGACACAGACACTACTTGTCTATCATCGTTGATAATGTAGATGTTGCTTCCGTTACTGGTCTCTGTAACTTTACCGTTTTCGAAAGTGATAACAGATCGTACTGGGGAATTTTGTACGTAAACTTTGGTGTTAGTACCGCCACCGTTTTGTGATATCGTGTTCGTGGTAACTTTTAGTGTGATAGAGTTGTTAGAGTTGGAACTGGCCAGCATCGTCGTCGATGGGTTCTCTGCTTTAGATGCTAAGGTCTTATGCAGTGGGGTTGCGGTTTTTTTGGGTGTACTTGGACAGTTTTTTGGCGAACTTTTGGGTGACGTGCTTTTACCGTTTTTTACCGTTTCGCCTCCGACTATGGGTGGTTTGTTTCTGTACTTGTGCAGACTTTTGGGTGAGCTCTGTAGACTCTGTACTTTGACGAGTGACTGTGCCCTGCTGAGGCCGGGTGCTCCGTGCGAGTGGCTGTGACTAGGCGAGGGCTTCAGCGTGCGATCTGATATGTGCGACTCTAAGCTCGAGTGGCCGCTGCTACTTGTTTGGTAGCTTCGTTTCATTAGTGAATTCTGGTCAATCTGACCATTTTTTAAATCTTTCCTTGGGGTGCGCTGTGTGATTGTGCTTTCTAAGCTAGAAGGTCCACTGGTGGACATCACGTGATCAGAGTTTGAGTAATCCCTTCTGAGGCTGTCACTAGGGCTTTCTCTTAGTTTAGGATCACTGCTTCGTTGTGGGGATCCGAAGTGGTCTAGGATGGTTTTATTGGTAGAGCTCCTACTCAGCGTGGATCTTGGTAGACTCCCAGAGCTGGGGCTGGATTGCCTGATTGGCGAGTGGTCGTAATGACCGGCTACTGAGCCCGCGATCCCTGATTCGGTGGAAAGGTGTCTCTTGTGCCTCCGAGGTAGTGTCGATGACCGATTACTAATCTCCGAACCGTCGTAGTATGATGACACGAAAGATGTTTGACTCTGCAACGACTCCTGCAAAAAGAGAAACAAAATTTTTTATCTTAAAGTCAATACTTTCGCTGACAATTAACCGTGAGAAACATGAATGTATAAACAAAATGAGTCTCAATTTATCACACCAAAATGAAAAAGTATATCAATATTTACTAGCAAGCGTATGTCAAGAGTAGGCTAGAGAAAATAATTAATTTTCCTACAACACTGACTCATAAATCTAATTCCAAATGAAAACGAAAGTAGCACCGTAAATAATTAATGTTGAGTTGAATATTGGACAGGCGTTAAAGTGAAGCGAAATGAACAGGATGTCGCACGCGATTTTGTTGCGTAGATATTTGACTGGTTTCCAATTAATAAGAAAGAAAAATCACTTTTTTCGTTCTCTCGTGCGCGGAATAAAACGCGTCTCTGTTATACCTATATATGGGAAGACGGGTAGATAAATAGCGTAAACCCACCACATGATTAGACATAAAACTCCGTGTTCTGTCATGTCAGATTCGTTGGGAATTAGTTACTGTATAGAATTTAATGTATCGATCAGACTATAGCGAACTATGTATTATTTATATTTGCATTTAATTTTGTGCACATATTTTTATTGTTTTGATGACATGTAGATACCGACAAGATGCGATTATCTTCGGTGAATCCTTGGTCTTTGAAAAGGTTAAAATATTAGGACTTTTTCGGATGACCGTACCTTCGAATTGGTCTGCGTGGCAACGCAGTGTAAGTGAACCGCCTTGGAGTTGAACCACTCCGCTGGCGGGAACTGCGCAGAAAAGGTGCTCATGGCGCGCGTCTGCTTGCTGCGGCCGCTTCGTCTGAATAAGCGGGACAGCAGGGACACTTTCTCTGGAATATCATAAATTACACCGTTAATAATTATTACCGTGGATTGCCTACTAGCCTTTGACTAGCACTAAATAAACATGGCATACCTACCTACAGGTAAGTCAGGGATAAGAAAAGTAGCTTTCTACTAGGACTTCAGTAGTCACTCACAATGTCGACAACAAACTCACCGTCACATTGGCAATCAATATTATGTTTGGTGAAAATGGGTATCGTAGTCGTAGAGAGATAATTTTGGGTGCGAAGAAGTTTCGAAGATTGTCGACGCACACGAGTTCAAAATCCGGCTGTAACCTCAGTCTGTGAAAACTTGTCCGTATCGTACCTGTAAAACTGTGATCTCAGGAATTTTATCGAGATACCCTGTATCGTAACTCCCGCCATCGCTCGAAATAGGAATGGCTCGGTCGGACTGAGCGTTTCCAAAGGAGTTTCCTTCCGCGAGCCCTCAGGTTGCGAAATGAACCCCGCGATGTAGTCATGCAATTGTCCACGAGCTTTGCCGCCACAGTAAGTACCTACAGCACAGAGTTCTTCAAGACAAATTAGAAGACAGTTTTACAAGCGCGTGAAGCTCCTGGTGTTCCAAGCGACCAAAAGCTGTTTCTGTTTTTATGTGTCCGTAATGTTTTTAACGTCATAACTGCAAACATTTTAGGAAGTTTCTTTTTATTTTGTCGCTCTGGAGAAATCGTAAGAAAGTACACTCACTGGGTGACTGCGATTCGACACTCGGCGGGTAATCGGTGGAGGATGAACTGTCGGTGGTGTTGGCATGTTTGTGGTGAAGACTCCGTGTGGAAGCGCACCGCTGCAAGTATTTGCTGGAGGAGCCGAAGATCCGGAGGGAGTGCCGTCGGTCGAGTGATCGTGGAGCTGGGAACGACGCGCTCCGACGCTTGTTCGGACGACCGTAGAGGATTTTATCGTTGGGGTTGCCTGGAATAAGAAAAGTAATTTTTGAAGTTGCATAATATCAATATTTTTAAGAGTAAGTGGTAGTAGACTTCGTGGAAATTGAATAGAGTCGCTTTCTACTGTAGACTCATTGTGGTAGAATTATTGCTGATGCACAGAATTGCAAATATAGATTAGATTTACTTCCTGACTAAAAGAAGCTTTGAAAATAAAATTATGTAGCTTTTTATATCATAAAGGTAACCTTCAAAACGTTTACGGATACTCTTATGGCAAAGAAAGTGATCATAAACAAGTTACGCAGCGAAAGTATATTAATCATTGAATATTTTCCAGAAATCTGATTTCTTACATTGAAATGTAGCATGACGATTCAACGCAGGCAAAAAGGCGAACGAGTTCCAACTAAGGTTAAACATGGCAAGAATAACCGGCGCGCGACTTGATTCACTTTTTAAAGATAACATTTTATTTCGTCGGCAGACACTGCGTTCCATTTCGGGTCAAAAAACCTTTAATTATGTAGTAGCTTCGGGCGAAATACGAAATGGAAAATATCGTCGACATCGAGGTGGCTAAACCATTTTCTATAATGACACTTATACCTCTGTAGCGAAGCTCTTCTGAAAAAGGCGTTAAGACATCAGTGCCTACATGTTATATACATAGATGCTTGGCTTTATTGGGTTACACTTGCGTGTATTTCTCCCCTTTGAATCATACTCAGAACACAATAAATTGTACAAAACACAGTCACCTATCCGTCGAGTTCATTAAGTTTAGCTTTTAATGAAGTCTGCGCATGCCTGATCCTAAATGTGCTTCACATCATTAACATGCGTGTTTATACCGCAATAAATCTGCTCGTGTTTATTTCTGTTGATCTTGGCATTTGGCAAACATTCACGCGTTTAGAATTTCATAAATTCCATATTGTTATTGTACGATGCCGGAGAAATATAAGCAAAATTAGTTTGGATCGTGTCTGTCGTGTTGATGGCCTTAAAGCATTTAGGTTTAGGATCCTTCGCGTGCTTTCTAAGAATAAATGTTCCTAGCAGTACCTATTCCTGATGATTGTTAAGTTGCAGTGTGTACCTACTTAACACTATGTTGCAAATGTCAATGGATGGCATTAAACTACTCGCAGTTAAGACTGACGTCGTAATTTAAAGGATTAAGGATGTACACTCTTCCGATGAAACATAATAGTTTATGGATATTACTACCCCGAAAGCAAAAATGATATGTCTCCGAAAATGCCTTTCTGTCCTAGATAGATTAGAGCTGTATTTATCTGCCTTATTTATTGTTTTGAACTAATCTTCTGAAGTCATTGAGATTGATCAAAATTTATTACATTTTATTGCAATGCCTGTAAGCTGGGATCGTTCAGAAGGGCTGGTTCCCAACGTGAACTCGAATTCCATAGAAATTAAAATAATTTACAGAAAAAAATATGTTTACCACTAAATGCATATGAAAACATTATATACGGTACTCAAATACAAAAATCGATTTTAAAAAAGAATTGCGGCCTGTCCTCAGTCCGTTTATTCCGACTTCTCCGAAACGACGAAAACAATTTAAACAGCAGGAATTAGGAAATTAGGTTTCCGCAGACCACCCATGAAATTGCCGCGGGGCACAGTTGAAAAAGATGTTTGGTCAGCGTTATTGAACCGCGTTTCGGATGAAATGGAATTCGAAAGCAAGTAAAAAACATTATGTAGTGGACACGTGCGCGAGCGTATGTGACGCATAAAGATGACAGCGGCAGTTGCGCGCGTAAATCAGCTGTGCTGTGAACTTGACAGGCAATACGTTTAGGCTAAGACATCTCTACACATGTTTTATGTGACGCTATTAAATTGTTACTAAGTGAGTACTAGGTATTTAACTACCTGCCGGCACAACTATTTAAAAACACGGAAACCATGATCAGTCCTTCAGAAACGTCCTGAATACATAATAAGGTTTATACGTCTGAAACAAGAACTGTACTATTAATATTGTCTCGGTTTAAAATGTGTTTTCTTAGCTCATGGCGAAGAATATTATAATATAGACAATTAAAAAAATACGTTTATCCATGAGTACGTAATTTGGCCATCCAAACGTATATTTGTTTGGATAAACTTTTCGTTTGCAAATGGTCATATGAGTGACTAACTTAAAACGTCAATACAGAGAGGTAAGTAGTTTCAGAAACACGTCTGATGCGTTGCGTGTTATTGATGTAGGTGGGTGTATGTTTTTTTTATCTCGTTATCGTTTTGTGGCCACTCAGCCGCGCTCGCAGTAATTAAGATGAGAGATTTTATTCGATTTACATTAATTTACTTTGCAGACGTAGATCATTCGCGTCAACGCGTGTGGATGTTAGTAAAATAAACAGTGGATTAGTATACTTCGTTAATATATAATTTAAGGTGGAAAGTTCGAGAGATGAATATTGTTTACCTGTTGACTGTAGGTTGTATTGAAGCAAGGTCATTTTAATTAACTTGACATCTAGGTAATTGTTGTCTAGCATTTGCCTGGTTCTAATAAGCTGTTCGTACCCTCACGCCCTCTAATAAAATCACCTCGTACCTAAATAAAGACTGTTACGTGATATTTATTTAATAATATTTTCATTTGGTGCTTCGCTTCTATCGGTCGTAGCGTGGTGTTATAAAGTCTGTAGCCTTCCTAAACCAATTAACAATGCAACACAAAAATATTGTTCATATTAAAACCAGTATCTGTTTAGCGAGTTCAACCAAACAAACTCGTCAGCTTTATAATATTGTTAGAATATATTAATGTTGGCGATGTTTTACCAACTCGATTTTTCATTTTAATTCACTTGCCTCACGCTAGTAAGCACTGGTCTCAAGTCTAAAAGGATCGCATTGAGATAAGATTAGTATCGCATCAAACAGGCTCAAGACCATTCTCCAGGGTGATAAAGATGAGAACGTCAAACGACCAACTGTCTCGTCATCAGCTCTAGTGCTAGGGTTAGCAAATTATGATATTGCGCCTAACTTTTGAGTATTATATTACTAGGCATTGGCATAATGGGCAGGCCACATTGCTCGAAGGACTGATGGCCGCTGGGGCAGTAGAGTTCTCGAGTGGAGACCACGTACCGGCAAGCGCAGCGTAGGGCGCCCCCCCCGCGAGATGGACGGACGATCTGGTCAAGTCCGCTGAGACCCGCTGGATGCAGGCCGCTTCCAACCGGGTGAAGTGGAAATCATTAGGAGAGGCCTATGTTCAGCAGTGGACGTCCTATGGCTGATATGATGATGATGATTACTACGCAAGTATATCTAATCAACCTCCGCCCAAGGATAGACAGTTGGGGTCCGTTAGAGCTAAAACAACATCTCTGATCGGTTTGAATTGAATGATCTCAGGGAAGAGGCTGAAGACTTTCAATATATTGCCTGAGCCCTTGAAGTCCCGTGACCAGTTACGATATTCCATCAGGATAGTTATGCTAAGAAACTACTTTATTTATTTCATGTGGTTTTGAGCTTAATGTGTCCTGCCTGCCTGTAATGAGTAGGTAAACGAAAATTTACGCCTTGTTTTTTTATCTTTATATATAAATCGTTAAAATATAAAATACGTTTAAAAATTTCAATTTACTCGTTTTCCCCAAAGTTACTATTAGGAAAACTCCTGCGCCTGGTAACCCTATCATCAGATAGATCGTCCCGTAAGATCGGCAACCTTGTCCATTAACATACCACAGTCCTACACATCAAGATACCTGCAAATACAGAGCTTTATTCCAACAAGTTGCATAATAGTCTTTCAGTGCTGATGTTAAGGTATCATTTCCACTGTCTAAGTCCTCGGGATATGCTTACAATCTGTACAATTTTGTCTGTTTCAAGTCGAGAATTCGAGTCCATTAACGATGCCAAATACCTAGTAGACTTAAGGTAACAATAACATAGATATGCCCAATTGCTCAGATATGTAACAAGCATTATATTCACTATCATTTTAGCCCTTGCGGAAAAATTCGCATTATGGAATATACAATTGTCAAAAGAGTATAGATATATAACTGAATGGGTAGTCTATAAGAAGCTATATATAAGCGAATGCGTAGAATGAAAGACTTTCAAATGTTTTCGCGAACCGTAGAAGGAACTTGGATCTTCATCACACAAGTCAAAATAATTAGAATTACTTATGTACGTGTCGTCTATTCGCTTTACGCCGAATGGCGTTACGTCTAGCACAAGATTTGTAATTAAGATACCTAAATACATTGTCATATCTTACGTGTAATTTTAGTACAAATCTAGTCACATATAACTTTCTTAGAACGACATCGTAAAACGAATGGATAACAAGATTAGAGATAGAACATTTTGCGACAAACACATTCTGTTGGGAAATATTTCAGACACCTAGACTGTTGACGTTGAATTTCTAAGAAGCGTTGTTATTAACTTCTCTACCTATGTAGGTATTCCATCATTGTTATCCTAATATGTAAGAAGGTACATTAATGTTTTTCGCCACTTTTCACTTATCACTCTGTCAGTTGTCAAAGTGACAACTGACAGATATTGCGAGTCGTGTCGGTCGTCGGCTTCCACTCGGAGTTATTCTCAGCAAGTTTTTCACAGTGATTTGCCTCACAGTAAGGGCACTGTGAGGTAAATCACTGTAGGTACTACATTGGTTTTCCAATACAGTCCAGTTTTTAAGTCCGCATACCTGTACTACAAAATTGAGAGATAACAGAAGGGCTTTCTTCGATTGATGTAATAATAATTAGGATTTGCGTATTGAAGTTTTGAAAAATGTCGGTACAGCACGTGAATGCCGTGACGCCTCTGACTGTATTTACCCCTATTCCGCTTATTTTCTCGTAAATGCGAGCGTCTGTGTGTGTTATTTCAAACGATTGTTTCCTAGTTTCCTAAGTGCTTGCAAATCTTATATTTAAACTGCTCGGGACCCAGAAGCAGAGTAAACTAGTTAGTAAGTATAATTTTTGTTTGCGTTCGTTTAACCACCACGTATGTATGGATGTTGTTTTCATATTGCCGCCATCATACAATTTTGCACGTAGGATCATAAGTTTATATCGTGCAATTTGATTGGCTGTTGAGATTACAAGACTGCGGTGGGTCACTCGTTTGTTGATCGCACTCAGATAGTAATACCTGCGATCTAGCAAATTCCAACTGGCCTCCGTTGTCGCGAATACAATAAAATTTCGTTGCATATTTTCCTGTCTTTCACTTTTGCGTAAGCAATTTTGCGTTGTGTATTCCCTGACATCCACAGCCTATAGATTTTGAAAAATAAACTTTCATATATTTATTCCCGCGACCTCCACGACAATTCAATTTCTTGGATGTAGCGAGAATTCATTTGTACATCAAAAGAAAAGTCTGGGAATAAGGCCGTTTGATTGAGATATATCAAAAACATTTTGATTTTGAAACAAAAGAATACCTAATCAAAAAAGCTGTTTCTTTTTTTTATGAAAATATATTATCTACTTAGTTGTTAAGTCACAATTTTCTGATTTTCATGTGTAATATTGTGTTTGATTAGGAATAGCTACCTACTTGTATGGACCAATCTTTGTGGGGTCTAGTAATTTTAGGCGTACATTTTTGGCATCGCACATAATACTACTATAAATATATACTATTTATTTTGTGGCAAAGTGTGGTTAATTTTTATTTTATTTTAAATTGTTAGGTAAGTATGTGCCACCAACCGATGCTCTGTAAAAAATATGCCCATCAATAGTCTCGACTTTGTACATTCGTTTGGTGTAAGAAAACAAACGAAGGATATTATAAATATTAATATTTAATATGGATATGACATAAGCTCTGACAGACAAATGACGTAAGTCGCTAATGGTTCCGGCGCAAGCGCAGGGTACCACTATGTAGGTACTCTACGTAAATATTCATTTCCGATACAAGATGCACTTTGCTTCCAATAATAAACTACCGACTCGCCGCAACAAATACGATCTACTATGGAAATAAACACTCAATGCATTATTGCCTGCTAAACCCCTACTATTTGTTTGCGTTAAAACATGAAAGCTTAAAATTACAAAGATATTTTTCGTCCTAACAAGTATGCTGTTAAATTATGCATCGTTTAAATTTATGAATGTTATGAGTGTCTGCTAAATGGAATAATTCCCTTGTCGCCGATTCCCACCTCGCCGCAATTTTACACCGAGTGGCGTTACGTCGATATTGGGGGTAACTGCGCTTTATTCGCATCGTGCCATACAGAAAGACAGTAACAGACTTAAAATCATTACGTCGCATTCAAAGTCAGCGCTCATAGCTCATGACTGCACCGTTGGGCAAGTAGGAACATTACCGCATTTAAAACACACAACCACAATACTTTAGTGTTTGTGGAATTCAATTCAGGTTCATTATTTTGTACGTAGGAGCTACAAAGTACTATCTATTTATTATTTTCTTTTCTTTCCATCTAGTATAGTAAATCAAATCATGTAGCTCGCAGCAGTGTAGCAGTTAGAAAAACTTATTGGAAATTTTAGTACACTATCGCGAACCAATAGTAAGTCCCATTTGGTAGGAACAATCTTAAGGTGATGTTATTTCGGGTGCGTTCGTAGAATGCAGTTATCGGCGCCTTGATCCCTTACACGTGGTTGGTTTACTTGCAATCATGTGAACGGTATGCTGGAGAGCATATGGACGTTTTAGTACTGCTTTTTTAATTTACTTTTTTTTATTACAAATTAAAAAAAAATACAGACGGCCAGTAGCTAAATGAGGTTGGGTGTTGGTAGTTGGTACACGGGCCAAGTACGTAAGAGCGCAACGTTTTAAATATTTTTATCAAAAATTGAAAGTTTAATAATAATAATAATAATAATAAGCCTCTCAAAGACCAACTCCACGTCCAGGCTGAACATCTAAGCACACGTGAGAGGCGGACGCGTACAATCAAAACTTACGTGACCAACGGAGCACTACTGGCTAACCCAAGCCAAGGTGGAACAGCATATGCCGAGGGCTGCGTGGCTATGGGAGAGCATAGTCGTCAGTATGCGAACTCTGGATACCAGGGGACATCCAGTTTTAAGTACCCTTACCATGGTGAACGCAGGGCTCTGCCATGGTGGACTTAGCGTCCCTAGCTGCTCGTGGGAACTATATGAATCGTTTAAAAATAAAAAAACCTACCCAGTCTCAAGCTGTTGTAGCCGAGTCATCGACTCAAGAAATATCCATAGATCATCCACAGAACTCCATCGGACAGACAGACGAACCAACAAATACAAATCCAATTAGGAGAAGTAGTAGAATAACCCATAATAGATATAGAAGTCCTTCACCATCCACTTCTGATATACAAGAACCCTTTAGTCCCAGTACGGTATCGTACACCCCATCATTAGCTACTGTGGATGAAGACCTATCAACTCCCAACTTGGATGTTACGCAGGAGGGAAACCCCCTATTACCTGCGTCCACTAAAGCGGGAAAAGCAAGAGTACGTATGAAATGGAGTCAAGATGTGAACAAATTCATCATACGTACATATTTCTACATAACAAAAATTGAAACAGACATGACCATTTATAGAAAGAAACTCCATGAACTTTTTTGTCAAAAATATCCTGATGTAAATGTCTCAGAACAAAGGGTTTCTGATCAAAGAAGAGCGATCATAAGAAATAAGTATCTTTCAGAATCGGAACTAAACGAACTAAAGGAGGATGCAAGAAAAGAACTTGAGCAGGAACATAATAATGAACAAAACCATACATATCCCATGACAAATAATCTAACTATGATACCTGACACATTAATAGCACAATTAACACCGTCACAAATTAACCGCCTGCAAAGTCAGCACGAAAATGACCCATTAACACTCACACAGGAAGATTCTATTCAGAAGTCGCACATGTCCACGCAAACACAAAATACTATTAATCTCGTAGAAAATGAAGTTGAATGTCTCGATGTACCTGCTGAAAATAATGATACAATAGCGCAACAAATGTATGATAAATTACTATCAGCTCTATCGCAATACAGGGGAATCGATCCCTCAGTTAGACCAAAACTACCAAAACTAAAATACAATAAAGATCTGTCTAGACTTCTACATATATTTAATGAAAAAGTACTAAACCGATTTATCTCTGATGACTTACAATTAACAGACACTCACACACTTATATATTGCACCGCACTTACAATCTCGCTAGAAATGGGATATAAAATATTACATCATAACTCAGAATTTTCTGCTTACAAGAAGCGTGGAAAGCCATCTTGGCAGATTCGATTAGAGAAGGATATCACAATGCTTAGGGCAGATATAGGTAGACTCACGCAATACATAAATAACAACAGATCGGAGAATGTGGTCAAACACGTAGAAGATATTTTTAAGAACATGAGTAAACACACTAAATATGACGATAATAAAAAACCGGAAGACTTTTTAGACACATTAAAACAGAGATTAGCTCTCAAAGTCAATAGGCTAGCCAGATATAATAAATCACTCAAAAGAAAGCAAGACAACATTGTATTTAAAACAAGTGAAAAAACATTCTATAGAAATTTGGGCTCAGAAAATGCAAACCCGCATAGCGACAATTCAGAAATACCCACCAAAGAAGAGCTAGAGAGTTTTTGGTCATCAATATGGGAAACCGATGCCCAACATAACGGTGAAGCAGAATGGATAGCAGAAGAAGAACATAGATGGAGTGGATTGAAGGAAATGGAACTAGGGGAGGTAACGGAGATGGACATTCAAAATATAACGGCTAGGTTGCATAACTGGCTAAGTGAAACAGAAACAATTGAATCAATGGAGCCAAATGATCTGTACAAATACCTGGGATACTATCAACTAAAAGGCATAGATCACACTGAAATCAAGAAGACGCTACAGAAAGAATACAAAAGAAGGGTCACTAAAATAGTTAAAAGCCAGCTAACGGGAAAAAACCTAATAAAAGCCTTAAATACATATTGCATTCCAATACTTACATATTCATTCGGTGTAATCAAGTGGTCTAAATCCAACATAACCAAAATAGAACGCCTGACTAGAACCACATTAACTAAGCACAACCATTTACACCCTAAGTCAGCCATCGAAAGAATGGTTATAAAGCGCCAAAATGGCGGCCGGGGTCTTATTAACATACACGCTCTTTGGAAGAAACAAATACAAACCTTAAAGAATTTTTTTTACAGAAAATCTCAAACTAGTAACATACACAATGCAATAGCATACAATGACACTAACTACACACCCCTTAACTTAAGTGACAGACATACAGAAACACTGGACACAATAAATACAGATCACGAAAAAAGCAAAATAGAGGAATGGAAGAAAAAAGTCCTGCATGGTCGACACCCACACGATTTGCAACAACCACACATCGACGCCGAAGCCTCAAACAGGTGGCTTAAAATTGGTGCACTTTTCCCAGAAACAGAAGGATTTGCTATAGCTATCCAAGACCAGGTCATAAACACAAAGAATTATAAAAAATATATTATTAAAGACCCTAATATGACTGATGATAGATGTCGTAAATGCCACATACATTCTGAAACCATACAACATATAACTGGGGCATGCCCAAATCTCACACAAACAGATTACACACACAGACACAATCAAATAGCTAACATCATCCATCAGAAATTAGCACTCAAACACAACCTCTTGCAAACATCACACAAACGTACACCATACTACAAGTACACGCCAGAACCAGTTTTGGAAAACAACACGCACAAATTGTATTATGACCGCAGCATACTAACAGACAGAACTATACACTATAACAGACCAGATATAACACTTCAAGATAAAACAAATAAAATAACTTACCTTATAGATATTGCAGTACCGAACACTCATAACTTAACTAAAACAATCACTGAAAAAGTTCATAAATATTCCGACCTGAAAGATGAAGTAGCTCGAATATGGAGACAGGATAAAGTTTATATAGTACCAATAGTTTTATCCACAACTGGTGTCATCCCCAATCATCTACATCATTCACTAAAACTACTGGACCTCCCACCATCAGCATACATAAACATGCAAAAGGCCTCTATCCTAAATACATGCAGGATTGTCAGAAAGTTCATGGATTTAACCGAAATAGAAGACCCAACTAATACCAGACACAATCCATCCCAATGATATTCACTTGGTCTTGACCCGTGAGTATCATTTATTACCGGCCTCGGCTGAGAAAAAGAAAATATAAAAAGATAATAATAATAAATTTGTTTATTTGGCATACATTATGGTACATTTTAATTATCGATGTCATCCGCATAAGTTATAAACTGTGTCGCGGATGGCAACGCCCACCTACGGAGTAGTTTACAAAATGTATTACAAAAGAACTCAGTTGCAATATTGAGTAACAACAATTATTTTTATTTAATTAAAGTAAAAAAGTTGGTTATTATGTTAGTATGTGTGTGCGCGTGCGCGCGTGTGTGTGTGTGTGTGTGTCTGTTCGTGCGTGCGTTCGTGTGTGTGTGTGTGTGTGTGTGTGCGCGTTGTGTGTGTGTAAGTTGTTATGTGATTGTGCTTACGTTATGTGTAGGTTTAAAAGGTCTTCAGTATCTTGATATGTTAAGGACATAAGCCATTTGCTACATTTTTCTTTACATTTGTAAGATGTAAGTGGATATATATTTAATTTTTTATTTAGTGCGTTGTACAGCATTCCAAGTTTATTCCAAGTCCTACAGTAGTGTTGAGGAGACTAACGGCCGGTTTCCGAAAGGCTAGTCAAGTCAAAAATTAACTAATCATCGATCAAACGGCATGTTAAGTGCAAATTGGGTTGCTGAAAGGATGATCATTTAGTTAGATTTGATTAGGATGTCAACTGACATATAAGACAAATATCTATGATCAAATCGTATGTTAAATGCATTTTGGGTTTAATGCAGTTAAATATAAATGTAAAAGTACTCGCCATAGTCGGTTAAGCTAATCCTCGACTTTATAATTTTGAACTTTTCTTAAAAATCAAGTAAACGTACCAAAATGTGTCAGAAACCGTAATAAAACCAAAAATAATTTGTGAAATCGGAAGGAGCAGCATTTTATGACATACTTCGGGCGTCAACACTCGGAACATTTTAATTGAAGACTACATTCAAACACATCCCAGAATCCAGATATTATCAAAATATATCACCAACTGACTGAATACTGCATTCCACAACTGACCTAGTTGCGGGATGCATCCGTTCTTAAAATAAAACTCATTAAGGAGATAAATTATTGACAAACATTTCAACAACCAAATAAATTATCATATTAGGGTCCAATCCGTTACTTTATTTAGCAATCCATTTGAGCATTTCGCTATTTGATTCATCTTTTTTTTTGTTGACGAGTGGGAAACCTTCAAAGAAGCAAGTTCGAATCCCAGCGGGGCCTGTACCAATGAGTTTTTCTAAAAGACTTATGTACAGTGATACTTTACGGTGAAGGAAAACATCGTGAGGAAACCTGCATATATCTGAGAAGTAACTCAAAGACGTATGTATAGTGCCTGAGACGGCGATAGACTCACCATCTGTCACGTTGGCACTTAATCAAATTCGGTGAGAAGTAGGTGTTGTGATAACAACACCTCTGCCTACCCCTTCGGGGAATACCGGCTTGAGCATATGTATGTATGTACTTTGCCCAACCCGAAGATCGAACCCATGATTATTAGTTTAATTAAGAATGTTTAATGCATTCATGTAGGTACGACAAAAATGTAAGTAGGTACAATGCTTAATGCATCTTATGGGTAAGCTTCCTGAAACTAATTACAATTGAAGAATTTCCGTTAGTGACAACAATCTTATGGAAAACACCTAATGAATTATGAAAGATTTAATTACACTAACAAATTAGCTAAACATACCTTTTATAAAACATTTTAACCATGATAAAAACATTAGATTTTCCGCGAAATTCATTGATCTTTTCCTGAGTAGCGTTCTAATTTGACAGCCGCAAAAAATATGTAAATGTAAATTGAAATATGCGTGCTAACTGTAAAGTTATACATAATGGATTTGAAAGTAGTCATTTGCATAAATTTTAAGTCGAAGAGACAAACTTTAAGATGAGTTCAGTGAACTGATAGTGTTGGCTTATCTTGAAGTCTCATATAACCTTGTACCTGCCTTTAGTTTTAGACGGACAGAGGTTCTAACACGACCTCTTATTGTTGAGATAGTTTAGCTCTTATTATGAGACAGATGTATATGACTTGTATAAGTCTGTTTCTGTCACACAGTGAAACTATGATGGCAATAGAAGTTATGGTAAGGCCCCAGGTTACGTCACGACTAAAGAACGCGCTGCGAAAAATAGTAGGGATATTGTGCATGTTTTTGTTCGCCTCGCGCCATACATATAAGTATAGACAGACACATAAAATGACTATATCAATCCATAATTATCAATCAAATTAATCAGAATGTGGTGTGGCCTACACTGATTTATTCACCAAGTATACAATGAATAATTATTCTGGTAGCATTTTGCTGGTAGCCCGGTTTTCCTTGAAAGTTACAGGTTAGGTTCAAAACCAATGTTATTTACCGCATTTAAAAGTGCTTATCATGGAACTATTAACTGCGACCTGTTTTGGAATGGATTAGTGAGTCGGAACGTTTGGGCCTTATAGGAATCAGCTGATCATAAAGTTAAGCTGTCCGGCAGTCGTTTAAGACAAAATTGTTCACCTATAAATATATTTTAAAAGTCAATTTATCAAGAGGAGTAAAAGCAAGCTTTATTAAGTAGGCAGTTTATACAGTTTCTGCCTCCGGATTTTCCATCTAATTTGGTTACGGTCGGAGATCAGTATCGAAAGATATGTAGAGCATTATATTCAATGCGTGTCCGCAAATGATATTAGTTACAATAAGTCGTACGAAGAGGGAATGATAAATCCTCTTAATTGCATACATACATACATATGCTCACCTGTATCCCATGGGGGTAGGCAGAGACCACTGTATGCCACATGCTACGATCCTTACATACTTCTTTCGCTTCATCCACATTCATGCATCTCTTCATACACTTTCTTCGGTTACGAGTGCTCCGAATTTGACCTTTCTGAAAAATACTATTAATTTGGTCATAGTAGTTCTTCCTTGGACGCCCTCTACCGACACTTCCGGTCACATTCGCTCTATAAATTTCTTTCGTTAATCGCCTTTCACTCATTATTTCGATATGTCCAAACCATCTCAACATACTTTTTTCAATTCTGGTCACCACATCATTCTTCAACTTGCAACTGTCTCTTATCACACTATTTTTCATACGATCTACTAATCCTCCATAATTAATGGAATAAATTAAAAAGAAAAATGCAGTAAAGGAATTCGGGAGATGTCATGATTGTCGTTAGAAAATAAATAAAAAAAAGAAAATAATAATAAGAGTGTCAGTCATAAAAAGCTAGCACCTACTTTGACATTTAAAAATTTGATAATGGATTAACAGTTAGGACATGAATACGACGTTTTTCTTAACACAAGTATTTAGGTATTTACTTTAACAATTTTACAGCGGTTCTTTAGTAACAATAAAATAACAAAGTCAAGAAAATTTACTTGTTAGTTTTATTTTCGTGATTTTTGTTTAGACACGGTCTAAACGTGTCCAGATTTCAAATATCTACCCAAAATACGTTTACGCAAACTGAAAATTGAATTCAGCCGTTCTTGCTGCTTTTTGTGATCTTCAAAGTTTTCGCAGTATTATCGTCGAACACAGATTCCATGCAAATAGTTACTTTGCATTTAATGGCAATTTTTTTCTCAGGCTGGTTCCGATCTATTTACAATTTATTCGGTGATTATTCTAACTTTAATAGAAACGTAATCATGTGTTTGGTCTTTTCACTGCGCTCATAACTAGTGACGGCACCTGTAGTTACTTATAATCATTCATCTTAGGTAGTTACATACAAATGCTCACGCCTGTATTCCCCGAAGGGGTAGGCAGAGGTGTTGCAATCACAACACCCACTTTTCACCGAAGATGATTAAGTGCCAACGTGACAGATGGTGAGTCCATAGCCGTCTCAGACACTTTACATACGTCATTGAATTACTTCTCAGAAATATGCAGATTTCCTCACGGTGTATTCCTTCACCGTAAAGCACGTGGTGTGAAATCACAGTACATAAGTTTTTTAGAAAAACTCATTGTTACAGGCCCCGCTGGGATTCGAACTTCAAACCTCAAGGCCACCACGGCTCTCAAGTAGTTGTTACAGCAAATTGGAGTTAAGGGCAATGATGTGCAAAAAAAATAATTTGCCGTTTCCTGGCCATTTGTCGATTTGATGCTATGAACTTATAGACAAATACGATATTATGTTACGGCTCTGTTCGTAACACATGACACATCAAAAATAGAATGATCATTATCTTCAAATTAATTCTACAAACGGAAATCCACCGGACACCAAAGACACTCAAAGATCACAAGAAAAATCAAAAGTATTAACATAATTCCTTTCGAAACAATATGTCACATTATAATAAAATAAAACTAATTGGTTATGTTGGATATTGTGATCAATGCAACCGTAATAAGGTATACAATACTATTGAAGTTCAAAGCAAATTTGGAAGTCTCAAAGTCACGGTAAAGCTAATGGCAGGAAATTGTATCTATTAGGATATTAGGGATTCCGTCCTCTTCTCTTTGATGTGTTCGAATGTATTGCACTTAACTTGTATAATAACAATCCTCTTTCAAGTTTTAACCGTCTTCGAAAAAGGAGGAGGTTACTCGATTCGACCGTGTACCTATATATTTAATATTAAACTGTATTTTTCAAAAATAAAGTAATCTATATGAAGCCTTCCTATGTTGGTCTAGAATAGAGGTGTTACGAATATTCACATCCGCAACCGCAAATGCGGAATATTCGTATTAATTCAGATATCATATCAATCAATTACGGCGGATGCAGATTCACATCATCAAGTAACAACATGTAAAGAAAGCGGGCGGAGTAGAATATGAGTGGCACTCATATTCCTGATTAAATATCATATAATATATAACAAAAAGTTATTATTTAATTATTTATGCAGTTGAAATTTTAATAATAGTTTTTTTTTAATCCCAAAATCTGTATCCGCATCACATCCACATCCGCATCAAATCCACATCCGCGAATGTCAAAATGTTTGCATCCGTAACAACCCTGGTCTAGAAGTCGCAAAAGCAAGGGCTAAATTGTTGTTGGATTTTTCCTGTCATGTCCTAGAAGCAGGCAGGAGGCCGTAGCCTAGATTAGTGCCCGGTTAATGGCTATAAGCTCGCACCCTATTACATGGGACTCAATCATAACTGTTAATTTTATTGTGACATATTAAAATAACCACCTCTGCTTACCCCTTTCTTCCCTCTCTATCTCATAAATATTTAGTGCGTAAGTAAGTAAGTAGAACAATATGTTTGACAAGGAATCCAAATGGAATGTATACTTAGTTCCTGAGTCGGCGATGGACTCACGATAATACCTAATTACTAATCTTCTCTATTTGGGGTCGGTACTGCCTATCCATATAGGTACTTTACATCAAAATCTGAAATGTAGCCCTCTCCACGCAATTCCGACTCGCATTTGTCGGGTTTTTATCGACCATTGCGATTAGTGATCAATTTAATATTATGCACGCCTTTTTTACTCCTATAAAGTGATTGGCGTAGTGTGGTGATGAAACGATCCATTGTTTGGTGACAAGTGATTCATCAATTCGATAGACAATCATTGTTTTGGTATAAAAACACAGATTGGTAACCGTTTTATAAGCGTGCTTCCCGCGCTGGATCGCTCGTCTATGAAATTGGTCAGTGTCCTTGGTTGGATTCGTTGGAAATTGCTGCACTTTATATGTAATTAGCTGAAACTTAACAGGTACTTTGCCTGTTACGTCAATAGCTGGTTCCGGAAAACTTATCTTATTTTAGAGATACCAATAGGTATAGTTCAGATTATAAATTTACAGTTCATTAATATCCAGAAGTAGTTAAGATCCTCAATAAAATTTCTAATTCCTTTTACGCATCTTTAACTAATTCAGAGTATATTCCATTCATAAATTGAATATGCATTGAGGTTACAATACATCCATACAAAATTTCTCTTCTAACAATACCACCCGCTTTATCCATTTCTATCATCTTTCATTCTCTCATGGTCGATTTAGCAAGCCAACAGTCATGGTATACTAATATTGAGCACTATTATACCCAAATCACATCTTTCACTTCATTTTGGACTCTATCTCCATAATATAATAGTGGAATCTGCTTGGTTGTCGGGCATAATGATGCGTGCTCGACTTTGCCAAAAAGTTAGTCATCACAGCAAATTATAAAATAATAGCTTTCCATTTCTTTTCGCTTTCCTATTTCACTATACATAAGACTTAGATGCGAATACCTAAATACTTTTGAAAAATATATCATGCAAATTAATGCATGGTGATTATCAGGCATGGTGATTACATTCCATGTTTTTTTCACGAAAATTGTCTCAGCTAATTAAAAAAAGTGGTCGGCATAAACAATTTTGTGCCTTAATTCACGTCACACAAACAGTCGAAATATCGTTGAACGATTTTAGTCACTCGATCAACTCGATCGACAAAATCCAGTGTGGTATTCTCGAAATTGTAGTTCGATAGGACGATTTCGCAACAACGTCTGAGTTATAACAACGTTTAAAGAACTGCATCGATACGTTATGCTGGGTGCAAATAGCATACTTATGAGAATAAATTCACTGTCGTATGTAAGTGAACCCTTAAAAAATTTAAAGAACTCACACATTGCAAACAATGTAGGTCAAAATCCACAGCAAAATAATCGACTAAAGAAACAAAGATATAATTATTAACCTCAATCCTGCGAAGCCCAGAGCTAAGTTACTAAAATCCAGTAAATTGGTGCTTGTCATAACGGTCATAACTAGCAAAATGTTGTTGAAGGTACAACGTGGACTGGATCACGCAACTCTGACGTAATCTAGACCCGAAACTAGAATACGATTAGCCTAGATCAGGTCAGGCAAAGAGTGGTTAAATCGATTGCGCCCTACAAGTAAAAGTAATTTAGTTTGAAGCAGTAAATATGCCTAAGGGTCCAAAAGCACTACTAAATGGAGTAAGTTACTTACTTTGTATTTTCAATTACTCAGGCTTCAATTCTTACATCAACATTTACCTTACGTAGCTAAGTATTACATTTATGACTTAGTTTTATGAAACATGGGTGGTTGTTGTGATTCCCTTACGCCATCCCAGAAAAGGTCCCCGAGGAGGTAATCAAGTGTCAACGTGACAAATTACTTGTCAGACATATGCAGGCTTTTTTTCGGTTGTTAATGAGCCAGGTGGCCTTGGGGTTTAGCAGTCGCCTGCTAAGCAAGCGGGATCAAGTTCAAAAGATTAAGTGCCAACATGACAGATGCTCAGTCCATCGCCGTCTTGTGCACTATACATACGTTTTTGAATTACTTCTCAGACATATGCCGATTTCCTCACTATAAAGCACGTGGTCTACCTGCTATGCAACTGACAAGTGGATCAATAAAGATTGCGAATACGATAAACAACCTGAAGGAAAGTGGTCACCTGCAGGTACATGGACATAACTTACACGGGTGCTTTATGCGTGCCTTGCAAAATTGACTCACTTTCACGCTATTATTGTAAATATACAAGTTCGTTAATGTTTAGTTACATATATTTACACTACACATAATTACGTGTACTTAGACAGAGGTGTATTTATAGTATACGCACATATCACCAGTTACATTTAGGTCCCATGTAATGGGGGGCGAAAATTTTGCCAAGCGGGAACTAATCCAGACTCCGCTACTAGGAAATTCCACTTGGAAGAACCCTATAACAACGGGATCGAGCTGCGGACCTCGTGTTCTATACCCCTATCACGGGTTTGCCACCGTTTTCGTAATCTATACTCGCTAGCGTCACTTGCAATATTTGTATGTGATATTTTAGTTCAATAGACTGATGTCGCTGCCCAATTTCTCATACTAATATTCGGCTGAGACGCTAGCTAGTATAGATTATGAAAACGGTGGCAAACCTGTAATAGGGGTACAGATTAGATATAGATTTGACGCTTAGAAAACGTCGATATTTATGTATGATTGTATTAAGAGTGATATTGGACCAGTTTTACTTAGATGATATCATAAGCATCCAATCAATACCAATCTAAGATTGGAATATAAGCAATTCGTTAAACGTTCTTTAGTATTACGTCAACTTTAGAAAATAAGTAGACATTTGCGGTCAATCACTGCAAAGTTGAAGATACACAATTTAATCGCATAATAGTTACAAAAACTCGCCAGGATAATCCAATCGATTATCGCCGACACTACTTTACTTATCCACTGCTGTTTTGGTCTAAGACTAATCGCGTGGAACTAATTAGTTAGACTCACTTGGAATAAAAACTAATAAATATATAGTATCTACACAGTCTGTCCATACTAAGAGGTAAAGTTTGGGAGTTTGTGCGTTTGTAGGGTATTCTCTGGATGTGCCGGACCGATATTGAAAAGTGTTTTGACAATAGAACCACAGTTTAAATATAAGCCTTTTTCTTAGCAGTCAGTAAACTAAGAATATTATGTCGTTTGAAATAACACACACTCACACAGACGCGCTCATCAACGAGATAATATGCGGAATAGGCGTAATATAATATGACAGTACGAGGTGTCATGTCGTGGCTGATCACGTATACGTCATTCACGTGCTTTACCGACATTTTTCCAGACTACAAATATTTTTCTTTACAGTAAATAAAAGAGAAAATTTTAAAATCTTCAAGACTAGCAGACATCACGCGGTTTCACCAGCGTAGTTCTCGTTCCCGTGGGAGTACGGGGATAAAATATAGCCTATGTTTATCGCTGATGATGAAGCTATCCATTGCTGAAAGAATTTTCAAGATCGATCCTGTGTCTTATGAGCCAATTTGTTACAAATATACTTACACATAAATCTTTCCTCTTTATAATATTAGTGTAGATAGATTGACAGACAACCCTCTCGCTCAATGGAACAAACGTTCTTATAAAAAAAATAGGCCTAGATTCCTTACTGCTTGTAAATATATAATACCTACTGTGATGAACGCTACATTATTCAGGGTGTCATATTTATTAATCCGAAAAAAATTAAAGCTTTTTATAGGCAGGTACACGTGAAACAGCGGTGCTCGGCTAGTCTGATTGTATAATACTTTTTATATGTTTTCATCTGCTAAAAGATAGCTAGCATTATTAACGGTTTGCAGTTTAATAACTAACAAATTTTTAAGGTTTATAGACTTAAAATTGTGTTCGAGATATATTTTAAGCGATGGGTCGACGGCCTTTGTAATTGTAAAGTGTTAGTTTTACTGAATAAATACGAAAGTTTTTTAGGTTATTTTATTCGTATTTATACGTATTTTATACGTATATTTAGACGTTTCTTAGGAGTTCGTAACTAATTAAACATTTTGTCACTTATTGGAAATAATATTTCATATCGATTAATATTCGAGTAGGATTTTTTTATATTGATACATCACGTAATGCAAATTTTAATGATAAGCTTAATTAAGATTGTAAATTGATATTTAGTTATCTTACGGCATCTTAAACAGGGTATCGTGCAATAATTACAATTACGAGTGAGGCAAGTTACCATGTTAAAATTGAAACTATGAGGTAATATTCTCGTTCCAAGTCTTTCGTCATACAATATCATACAACATTAACGTTTTGTATCTCAGATTCAATTATTCACGGAGTTAGGTTGTCACTTATGTGTTGTGATATACTTTTTCTCGTCTGGTACAATATTTATCCTTATGTATTTATATACATACAACATTTGAAATTCATAGAGCTGGGTGACTGAAATGATCAGACAGCCTAAACTGCTGATCCCAGAGGTATGAAATTTTGTGGGTGTATTCTTGATATTTTTATTTTACCCATACGGGGTCCATGCAATTAAATAAGCAGATAGTTGAAACAAACAACATACATATGCTCACGCCTGTGTTCCCCGAAGGGGTAGGCAGAGGTGTTGTAATCACAACACCCACTTTTCACCGAAGATGATTTAGTGTTAACGTGACAGATGGTGAGTCCATCGCCGTCTTAGACACCTTACATACGTCATTGAATTATTTTTTAGAAATATGCAGGTTTCCTCACATTGTTTTCCTTCACCGTAAAGCACGTGGTGTGAAACACTGTACATAAGTTTTTTAGAAAAACTCATTGGTACAGGCCCCGCTGGGATTCGAACTTGCCTCGCTTGCGTAGCAGGCGACTTGCTCAAACCTCAAGGCCACCACGGCTCCAATTGAAACAAACAATAATCAACCTAAATAGAAAATAGATTTTATAGCTAAGAAATCATCATCCCTATGTATTGAATGCAAATGAATTTATAGATTAATTAAGTTACCAATCTTTCAAATATGTACATATATGCACGGAATTAATTAAAGCTTTATTATATACTTGATATAAGGAAACACTAGAAAAGAGTTCTTCAAAAACCCCTAAAATATAAATCTTGGAAGAATACCGAAAAGAAATATATAAATAAGTAAATACTTAAGTCACAGATGAAATCTGGACGTTACAAGAATGAAGTGATGTGGAAAGTTAAATTATTAAACGTCTATTTGAAGAAAATAGTGATGTAGGTTTATCATGAAGTATATATGCCGTACACCACATAGCTGCCAATTAATTTTCTCATGCAAATCCATCCCATGGTTGTCTGTAAGATATTGCCTAGTGCGATAAGGCCGCCATTTGTACCTTTAATATAATGCAATATATGTGTAACAAATTTATTTTTAACAATAAAGTGTTAATAAATAAATAATTAGAGGTATAAAAACGGACCCGGTACCTAATTACCTAATTTTATTTTTATACTTTCCAATGATAACTGTTCAGTAAGATCTTATTGCTTGCGTACTTAACCAGCACATCTCGTTAAACTAAACAAAATAGTCTACGAAATCACAACTGAGCGATATGTGTAGACAGTCCATTCATCAAGTCAGAATGCACAGAAGCATTATTCTTTAAGCTTTCTCAGCGTCGAACTCGACATCGAGTGTCAGTTTCAAAGATACGAAATCGAACTTTATTTTCTATGCTATTAGCTATCGTTTGCTATGGTCAGCATCGAGCTCGAAGCTAAGAAACCTTACAGAATAACGCGGTAGTTCCCTTATATGGAAAGTACATGTTTGTTAGCTGAAGCGGCTCGCTTTCCACGTGGTTTCGCCTTTAATTTGACAATAATGATGTATCATCAACTCACTAGTTGGTTTCTAAGGAGTGTTAGAGCATTCCTAATGAGACATAACTTGCAATATTAGTTTACCTACTTTGATCTTCTCGTCAATCATCGGGGGAAAGTACATACATATACTCACGCCTGTATTCCCCGAAGAAGTAGGCAGAGGTGTTGTAATACCAACACCCACTTTTCATCGAAGATGATTACGTGCCAACGTGACAGATGGTGAGTTTATCGCCGTGTCTCAGGCACTATACATACGTCTGTGAATTACTTTTCAGACATATGAAGGATTTCTCACGATATTTTTCTTCACTGTAAAGCACGTCGTGTGAAATCACTGTACATAAGTTTTGAGAAAAACTGATTGGTACAGCCCCCCCTGGGATTCGAACTTGCGTCGCTTGCGTAGCAGGTGACTGCTCAAACCCCGAGGCCATCACAGGCAAAGGATAATTGGGTTTTTCATCTGTGATTTCCGAGTAGCAGGCCGAAGTCTGGTTTAGGGTCCAATTACTGGCTCCTGCCTCGCCCCCTGTTACATGGGATTAGCAGTGGGTGAACTATAAGTACATCTCTGACTATAATGCAGTCAAATGCCATACAACATTTCCTACAGTAGGATACTCGTTTGACCTGCCTTACTTTCAAGAACTAGTGCGTGTGCGATAGTGAGTCTAGATCACTCATACATAAACATTAGTTCGTCGAAGCCATTGTAAAAAGTCTTTAATGCAAGCCCATCTCTCTGAATCTCAGGCTAACCTAAGGGAAGATAGAAGTATATGCCCTTTGGGAATATAAGTACCTACATGCAACAATTTATTATAATATGAAGTGAAAGCCGTGCTGGCCTCGGGGCTAGAGCAGTCGCCTGCTACGCAAGCGACGCAAGTTCGAATCCCAGCGGGGCCTGTACCAATTAGTTTTCTAAAAAAACTTATGTACAGTGATTTCACATCACGTGCTTTACGGTGAAGGAAAACATCGTGAGGAAACCTGCCTATTTCTGAGAAGTAATTCAAAGACGTATGTATAGTGCCTGAGACGGCGATAGACTCACCATCTGTCACGTTGGCTGTTAATCAAATTCGGTGAAAAGTGGGTGTTGTGATAACAACACCTCTGCCTACCCCTTCGGGGAATACAGGCGTGAGCATATGTATGTATGTATGTATGATTTTTTTAAGAAATTGATTTTCATATGAAAGTTAATACGGAACTGGCTTTAAAAAAAACTAATTTTCTATCTGTCTGTTTGTCCGGGTAATCTCTGAAACGGCTAGGCAGATTTTAACGGGGCTTTCACTAGCAGATGGCTAATGTTACAATGAGTAACTTAGGCTAAAATTAATTAAAAAAATTGGGTTCCGCGGGTCTCCCATGAAATTAAGTCTACGCGGGTGAAACCGTAGGGCGCAACTAGTTATTAATAAAATAAATTATACGTCAATTGTACTTAATTAAAGTTAGTTCATTTCGAACTTGACGTAAGATTAATTTCTTTTCAAAGATATCCGTGAAGTGACGTCAAAATCTGATTCAAATTGCTTTCATTTTCACCTTAATTTGTAATCAGAACTTTACGTAAACGATCAATTGTTTTGGTAATTTTCAGTACTGCCCTGCTGAAAGTAAATGAGCAGTTACCTAGCAAGCTATTAGTTATTATTCTTTTATTTATTTAATGTGAAGGAACCCATTTCTCTGACCGAAGTGGTCCAACTATTTTATAACTATTGGCGGTAAATCATTTGTCAAATTATCCTGTCAGTGTCACTTTATAAGTTGGAACTTTTGTAGTCTATAGTAAGATATATTAGTTAAGAGCATGATGACACCTAACGATTAGATTTAGACAAAGTAAAATTCTCTCGCACTTGCGCTAATACAAACTTTAATATAAATTTTGTATGTATATGTATATATATGTTAGTCCTTAAGGTATGTATTGTATTATTGTTATACCGTTATCTGGTACCCATAGTACAAGCTTTCCTTAGTTTGGTTATTATTAATAAATTGATTTGATTTTGATTTGAAACCATATAAAATGTATGGAAATCAGTCACGTGACATAATATGTCATTCCCGTACATTTTGTATCGTTTCTATTAGCGAAGCGTGAGGATAAATGTTACTTTGTCTACAGGTCCTGTACCTACTTTAAAAATGTGTGTTCGAAATTTGTTCTTGGTGGGCGGAATGTTAAACGTAGAATATACCCTTCGCCAAGTTAGTGTAACTATTTCACACAAGATGGCGTTATATCTTTTTAGATCGCGCTGTCGAAAGTCTCCTTTCATAACGTATATAGCACACACATTTCCTGACGTAGTTGTGGTCTTCAAGTGGTCGTCATGGGAACAAGTGAATACAGTTGTGGAATCAATAAATACCAGGATTGCCCAAGTTACGGTGTTTCACTCAACCAAGGTCTGCTCCGACTGATCCTGGCTCCCAGGCCTCATTTGTCATACACTGTGTTATATCTAATATTCGTTAGTGCAACTCCTTAACATGGTAAGACCTGCCTTTTATGTAAATATTTAGTTGCCGTCACAAATTATAAGTGAGCAGTATTTATTTTATGACTCTGTCTGTATGGCGCGACGCGAATAAAATGTATGCGCAAATACCCCTACTATTCATTATTTTCGCTGGGCGCCCAATACTCGTGATGGCACCTGTATCTATCTATGTTATGTTCTATTGACAATAGAACAACTTTGAATTAGAATCATTATTATGAAGTCTTTCTCAAAAACAGTATCGGATTAGGCATTATTAAGACTTCTTGCCAAGTGTAATTTCTTACAACCTATTTGATTATGAACTTTATTGGTTGAAGGTAAGATTATATTATGTCCACTGTCATGATTTATTCGATTGAGGCTTCCTGTACACCAATCCGGACTTGCTTTCCACCGATCTCTTTACTTACATACTGGTTTGCAGTGTAAAAATTGTTTTGCTGTAATTTAAGCTTTATCAACATGGATATTAGGTTCAGTTTTGATAGAAGCGATTTAGCTGGGATGAACGTTCTGAAATTATGTGGCCTTCGGCACAAAATAACTAAGTGAGTAATAGTTACTAACCTTCGCTCGAATAAATAATGGAAAGGATAATAATATTTATATAAACGAGATTTTGAATATACCACTATCATAGTTTGGTGTCATCTATTTTTAAATATTACGCACCGTGATTTACTCTGATTCTTATTAATACATATTAATACAGTTAAAACAAGTGTCTGTTTGTTATTCCAAATTAACAACTTTTCAAATGTATATGAAAGCTGATACGGTACTCACATAAAAAAATCTATTCTCAAATTATCATGTTACGTATGTTCCGGCTAATTTCTTTATCAGCTGGACCTCTCTTTATCAGATATTACAAGGAGTGAATGAGGCTACTTTTGCTCAAAGCAAATTGGATTCCGCTAAATAAAGTGACCCATTAAATTAAGAAAATGTAACTAATCTAACTCGTAAGCCTGAAAAGAAAATTCGGTGAAAACTAGATACCGTAAAAACGTATTTATGGATAGAAGTTTTATGTAAAGACCTTTCTTTAATTCTTATAACCATCACGAATATCTATCAGATTTGATTCGTCAATACTAACATTGATTCGATTTATCTGCGATTGTATTCAAATCGATTATGGTTCAATCGATTCAGCGGATCTTTCCTTTGAACGGAACAAAATGAAATGACGGTTCTTGTAATAATATTCGGACGATTTGGGACGTGTTCATATTCCGCTGGATACCGTTAAAATGGCTTCCTAAAACAAATCGACCTGGTCACGAACTATCGTGGGACCACTCTGACCTTTACGAGGTCTCCGCACAATAATATAGTCCAATGTCACTTAGGAAACCGCAAATACCAAAACCACACCCTAATTCAAACTCTAGCCGGGAGCATATAAAGTACTTTATAGATTAAGCAATGTGACTTGTCAGATAACTTAATAGATTTGTAATCTCAAAGTTCAATGTCATCTAGATTCGGAAATGGTGTAAAGTAACGGGTCTTATATTGGTAGTGCTGATATTAAACACTATTAGGCTGAGCTGAATAATTGATAAAAAAATGGACTAAAGATTATTAAACCGTGGGATTTTTGAGAAAACCTTAATTCCTATGAAATATTTGTGTAGCTATTTACACCCTTATAAGGTACCCTTAGGGTCGGTTGCACCCATTTTGTAAGCAAAAAAATATGCATAATTTTGAAATTGCCGGAAGACCACATACACTTTTTACATATTAAATGTAACACTGACCAATGTATTTGTTCAGCAACTACCTACAAACATTGTAGGCTATGCAACCAACAACATACAACATACAACTATAGGTGAGTTGCATGGTTGCACCAACAACCGATGCCAATATTTAAATCTTATTAATTAGTGCGCTCGTTCTTAAAACAATAACAATCTTAGATTTTTATGTCTTATTCGTTAACTTTAAACCCCTTTTCTCTCAATAGACAAAGACCACAATATCTTTTGATGCAGTCTAGTTTTCCACGCATTTTATCTGCAATCCGAATGAATCCAAGCTATTTTAAGCCTCATTTCTTTTGAAGCGAGCCCTCAGCGCCATTGAATGCAAACAACGTAAAATCGCTGAAACTGAGACGCTTATGTTCGTGAGAATACTAAAAGTTGTCGAAACTAATTCGTATCTACATTTTTGCTTTCATGGGAGATTTTATAGTCGATATCAGTTTCAAACTCCAGAACAAATAAGTATTCGAAACAGCTAAAGTATGGCTTTAGGCTTCTTACTATCAAACATTCTAATGGTTCTTTCGAAAATTCGGATGAATTTGCGAATTTTTCAAGAGAACTTAGTTGCAACAGATTCAGCTAGATTATCGATAACTTAAAAAGCTTCAGAAGAAACTATTCATAAATTAGTATTCCCTTCTTTTACTTAACTAGCTAAATTATGTCCGAGAATCACATAGTACGGGTCAAAGCAATGCAGCTAGGAATTAGGTCACTGCAGTCCCGCTCCACATTCGTTTTTGTTTTTCACGGGCCCACAACGGGGGAATTTAGCCGCTATCAACGACTAAATGGGGAAGTTCACGTAAATTGTTCCCTGCACGCAAGCCGTTGGCGGATCCGCCAAAGTGCTAAAGCAGCACAATTTTCATAGGAACACTGATTTTGTTTGACCTCGCTTACTGAGTTAGTTGAACTTTGCCGTTTCGTGGAAGCAACTTTGATGCAAGTAAATTTTAATCGATTGGAAAAAATGCTTAGAAATATACATCATCATTATGTTCATCCTCCCGCCCTTGTCCCATTTTTATTCGGCGCAATGTGCCTTTTTATTAAATTTCTCTGTATGTAAAAATTGTAATTGTAATTTCAATATTAGGCCAATAAAAACAGTTCCCAAGGTCTTGATATGTTTTTACGTTGACGATAACGTCTGAGTCCTCATTATGTATCAATGGGACGTTTAAAGTCATCCCAAGTGGCGAGTGTAGTTTTATGTCACCATATACAAAAAAGGCCAAGCAACGACGGTCGAAAGTGTCACTTCATCATCACCTGTCACTTTGGGGCATCAGGAGCCCTAGCAGTGAAGTCTATCTTCTTAGCTTTGACATTGAATTTTAGTACAAAATGTCACATTGTGTGGCAGTAAAAGTCAAAGCTAAGCAGTTCTTAATACCCACTGCTTAAACGATCATAGTTGGCCCCCCCTGTCACATCAAGCAGATACATCTTTGAAAATAGAATACACCTTAGTGCCATGGTATAGTTACTCACCGCCACAGATAACATCAGCTAGATTGGTCTGCACACACTGATGGGTGATAGCGCCGTCTCTGACCGTGGTGATCTCTCCGTACAGCTGGTGCAAGGCTTCTTGGTCTGACATGAGAATACCTCTCGGAGAGGGGCACTCTTCGTCCAAACCGTTGCTGTGGTGTCGGGAAGATGACCGTGATCTGGATCTACGGCGTCTGGAAGGGAGAGTGATATATAAACCTCTTGTACAGACCAGTTTGCCTAGACAAAGTAACATTCTCTCGCGCTTGCGCTAATAGAAATGATACTAAATATAAAGAGCCGTGGTGGCCTCGGGGTTTGAGCAGTTGCCTGCTACGCAAGCGACGCAAGTTCGAATCCCAGCGGGGCCTGTACCAATGAGTTTTTCTAAAAAACTTATGTACAGTGATTTCACACCACGTGCTTTACGGTGAAGGAAAACATCGTGAGGAAACCTGCATATTTCTGAGAAGTAATTCAAAGACGTATATATAGTGCCTGAAACGGCGATAGACTCACCATCCTTGGCACTTAATCAAATTTGGTGAAAAGTGGGTGTTGTGATAACAACACTTCTGCCTACCACTTCGGGGAATACAGGCGTGAGCATATGTATGTACTAAATGTATGGAAATTACTTCAATCAGTCACGTGACACATGTCATTCCCGTACATTTTGTATCGTATCTACTAGCGAAGCGTGAGGATAATGTTACTTTGTTTACAAGCCCTGAGCAACGATATTAGAAGTATAGATAAATAGATACGTTATAAGCTAACGTACGTACTTATTATTTGTCACGTGACCAAGGGTCCTTTAGGCCTTAAGAATTGTAGGTCCCTTAGGAATTTTTTATACCTTATTACTATGGTAGTGTACTCATCGTATCACTTCAATGTTGAACGCATTTATAATTTCAATTGAATTTATTGCCACACAACGTGACCTTAATTATAGTACAGAGGGCAGTAAGACTTAGGTGTCGCCGAATTTGGTTAACTAGTCGCTACTGCCAGGTTTTGATAGAACCATAGATACCAATTATTTACAGAAAAAGACGCCATACATTGCATTATGTGACCAAATTATTTATGGATATTTCAATATAATAATTTCCACAAGGTATTCAAACAAGATTTTTATGGAATAGACAATTTATTTTAATGATCAGACGAAAATGATTTACGTTATGTAATCATAAAGTTTTTGCTATTCTATGTCTTCTTCCTTTCGTCGAGGGACATTAAGCTAAATGAGACTTTATGTTCCTATCATTAAGGTGGTAAATCTAAGGAATTTTAGCATCATTAACCGGCTTTTCTGCCGCCTCACGAAGGTGCTGTTTTTATTTTACTAAGAGACGATGTTGTTTACATCCATTTTGATGGAAATCAAGAATATTCTCTTAAATTCACGGTCCATCTAACACACAAACCAAAACCATGTGCGATATATATACCTAAACATTTTTGGTAAATCTTAATATATATAAATCTCGTGTCACAATGTTTGTCCTCAATGGACTCCTAAACCACTTAACCGATTATTATAAAATTCGCACACCATGTGCAGTTCGATCCAACTTGAGAGATAGGATAGTTTAAATCTCAAATTATAGTCGCAATTTTAATTTATTGCTAATTATTTGTCTGTTATTATTTGACAGTCGCAATTATCTGTTAACTCCAAATGATTCTAACAGATGTCGATACCTTTCGACTGGGTTGAGTAAGTAATCAATAGATGGCGCTGCTCTTAGATTGTTTACTATAATGTAATATAACAAAAACTTTAGCCACAGCAACGCGTGGCCGGGTCAGCTAGTATATTATATAGAGTAAAGTTGGGCTTACGAAAGCCCTGTTCAACAAAGTAACATTCTCTCGCGCTTCCGCTAATAGAAACGATACAAAATGTATGGGAATAACCTAAATCAGTCACGTGACAAATGTCATTCCCGTACATATTGTATCGCGTCTGCTAGCGAAGCGTGCGGATAATGTTACTTTGTCTACAGGCCTAGAAAAGTGCTAGAGATTTGAATAGAGTTAATAGATTAAAGTTCATGCGAAAACATCCTAAAAACTAAAATTTTCAATACTGTACCTAAATTTAAAGTGACGGATAATAACTATCTACTTTTAAATTTATTTCGACACCGTAGTTTTTCTGTAAGAGTGACAACATCTGGATAATTTAGGCTTCATTATTCACAGCAAATTGTTCTGCTTGAGAAACTCTATACAAATATATTTACGCCTAATTAGTCCGGCGCGCAGCACTAATTTACATTAGAAATTATGATCTAAGTACCCAACAGTATCTATTTCTATTCTATCAGTCACATTTTCTCTAATGTCGAAATTAACTATTATTTCTGCTATTGTTAAAATTACATTACGATTAAATATAAAGAAATATAAATTGTAATTTATCATTGTCAAAGGTCCTTGCATTTTTATATCAGCAATCGCAACATTGAAAATAATCTCTAAATAATAACGAAATAAAATTGTGAATGGCAAACCGCAAAACGTAGGTCCGATAGAAAATACAAGTCTAAAAGAGAAATAAAACACAATATACGAATACGTATTCCAAGTCCTGTGTCCATGAGATGGCATATAAAATACTAACCGACGTCACGCGGTTTCACCCGCGTAGTTCCCGTTCCCGTGGGAGTACGGGGATAAAATATAGCCTATATTAATCAGTGATAATGTAGCATTTAAATGATGAGTGATTTTTTAAAACGGCCCAGTACTTTTTGTGCCAATTCGTTACAAATATATTCGTAACCTACAAACCTTTCCTCTATATAATATTAGAATATAAAAAGACCGTTGCGAAAAAACTGGGAGATGAAGAATTTCTACGTTTAACAAAGATTCTAATAACGAACATTCTAAAGAAATATTCTTACAAGTGTCTGAGACAGCGATGGACTCACCATCTGTCACGTTGGCACTTAATCATCTTCGGTGAAAAGTGGGTGTTGTTATTACAACACCTCTGCCTACCCCTTCGGGGAATACAGGCGTGAGCATATGTATGTATCTATGTATTCTTACAAGATTTAACTTTGTGATAATTAGCATATACTAAATTTTAGTCTGATTACCAGTTTGAGTTTCGTGCCTGTTGTTCTCAAAAGACTTATTTCCAAAGCGATGGTAGTTTTATTGACGGCCATAACTGCTTTCATGTCTGAACTGAATAAATCATATTCATTGTGTACGTTAAGAATTTTAACGTAATCCGACGCCTACACGAGAATTCTTGCGCCTATGTAAGTGAGATTAGAATAATTGGAATCAATGGGGTTGCAACAACTTGACACTTGTCTTGTTGTATTAGCAAATGACAGGAATGCAAATACCTGCGCCGAGGCAGGTCCTGGACTAGAAACGATTGGAATTCTACGTGTATACAACTAACAGATTGATTTATGGAGTGGTGTGAAGGAGCCGGTGAAACGTGTTAGAAGTGTAAACGATGTTGACAATTTCAAATTGGTAGAACAAGTTGATAGAGTGCTTTAGTTACTTGTTGTTTAATAAGTGGAATCGTAGGTTGCATTGCTATGACCACATTCAAACGTAGATTTAAGAATCTGCGAAGAATAAAGCTATAGGTAGAACATACATACATACATACATATGCTCACGCCTGTATCCCATGGGGGTAGGCAGAGACCACCGTTTGCCACATGCTACGATCCTTACATACTTATTTCGCTTCATCCACATTCATCCATCTCTTCATACACATTCTTCGGTTACGAGTGCTCCGAATTTGACCTTTCTGAAAAATACTATTAATTTGGTCATAGTAGTTCTTCCTTGGACGCCCTCTACCGACACTTCCGGAACCATTCGCTCTATAAATTTCTTTCGTTAATCGCCTTTCACTCATCCTCTACTCATTTCACTAATCATCATTGGTAGTATTCTTAAAAACTAAAGTCAATAATAAAGATAAGTATCAAGGATCTTAAAATCATACTTACTACAATTTTAATGAATTCTATTATTGTCTTGAGCTAGGTATTATTACGATGACGCAGAGTTTAAACTGAATTGAATAGTCTACTATATTGCTTCTTGACTTAAAACATATTTTTATGACGACAATATCATAAGATTAAATTGTACAAGTAGGTATATTTATAATGCGGTAGAGTTCAACAGAATCACCCGGTAAAATTTCTGTGTTCCCCAACAAAATCAAATATTAAATTTCCATGTCACAATGTTAGTTACCGTACTCCTCCGAAACGACTGGACCGATTTGTATGAAATTTTGTGTGCAGATCGGGTAGGTCTGAGAATCGGAAATCATCTATTTTTCATACCCCTAAATGATAAGGGTGGCCACCCCAAAAAAATATATGGCAATATAACGTTTGCCGGGCGGACCGCTAGTATCAACATAAATTGTTAAATTTGGTGACAGCACATACAATTAAATTGCAATTATCTCATAACAATGAATGCGACCCTTTTGGTATGTCAAATAAATACAATTATCGTCCATTTTGTAATACGCAATGTCAAGTTTGGCGCCCAAAATGGGTGCGTTGGGTTGCGTTCGTCGAATCGCAGAACGTGTCGTCTCGGTGACATCTCGAAATGGTATTGTGAGTCACCCCACAATATAAAAAATATAGGCTTTAAGCAGTAAGGAGTCTAGACTAATTTTTTTAAATAAGAACGTTTTGCTCCGTTTAGCGTGAGGGTGGTCAATCTTATAGGTTCTATGTTTACTCTTAATTACTGGCAAAATAATTAATATTTTTTGAATATTGATACTTATTGATACTACTGCCATTCTATTATTAATCTCTTAGATGTGCGTGTCTGTGTGAGTGTGTCATGTTGAACGATTTATTCCTAAATTCCTTACTGGTTGTAAACATTATATTGTGAGTCACAGTGGAGGATTTAATAAATATTGATCATGTTACACGTGAACTGACTTGTTGGAACTCGCATCGTGTTTTTTTTTCACATGTTTACTTTGCTCTTGAAATATTGTGGCAGCTCGGTGGCATATTGCTGTGCAACTGTTGCTTGGGTAATTCTTAATACAAGTGAGTATGTTTGCTTATGTTGCCTAAGTAAATGCTGTAGGTATGTTAAAAGAGCCATTTGCACACCGTGTAATTGTTCATGTCATCGTTTTGAGCAATCGACCCTTTTCTGATGTTATTAGAGATGAAGATGCTGGTTAAAGATAAGGTTAAAGAAAACTTAGAACGACTACAGTTAAGTATCAATACCAATGATGGCAGATATCTGGGGTCCTACCATCATCGGTTTAAGGAGAGCGTATTAAGAACTGCTGAGCTTTAACGTTTCATTTTATACCGTAAAATTAAACGTCAAAGCTAGTTGGCGCCCTGTCGATGCCCCCGATGCCTGAATTAGAGTGTCGTTTTGATTGACTCATTTTGACTCTTCTCTATATCAAGACGCAGCTAGAGTATTCAAAATAATGAATGGAGAGATGGAACACGTGGTGGCCTTGAGGTTTGAGCAGTCGCCTGCTACGCAAGCGACGTCAGTTCGAATTCCAGCGGGGCTTGTACCAATGAGTTTTTCTAAAAAAACTTATGTACCGTGATTTCACACCACGTGCTTTACGGTGAAGGAAAACATCGTGAGGAAACCTGCATATTTCTGAGAAGTAATTCAATGACGTATGTAAAGTGTCTGAGACGGCGATGGACGCACCATCTGTCACGTTGGCACTTAATCATCTTCGGTGAAAAGTGGGTGTTGTGATTACAACACCTCTGCCTACCCCTTCGGGGAATACAGGCGTGAGCATATAGTAGTTAGTAAGACGTCACTGTTATAAGGATGACAGAAGGGCCCCTGTTTCTTGTAATAAGTCAGTTTAAGTTTTTGACGGTAAAGTTAGTCGAGTGTATTTGTATCTATGATAGGACTCCTGTGAAGTATACATATTATGGCACAGAGAAAGAATAACTATAGGATAAGGATAAAAAGGAAATTTACTCAGGCGTAACGATGAAGAAGCCCCGCGAAGTCTGGTAGATCTTCCGCTCCTGCATCAGTTGAGCTAGCGTGTCGTACACGACGTCCTGTGACGGCGTCTGCATCGAGGGGAACTTGGAAGACAGGGACGTCCTGATGCTCTCCAGTGTTGCTGACTGACCCTGGACAAGAAAAAAAAATAAACTGGTGAACAGGTGCTGCTTGTGGGGGCTGGTCATCTCAAGCTACGCAGTTATAAGTAGATGTACTAGATTTTTATTTATGTTAATTTTTATCGACATTTGTGCATTGGAACATTGTCCATGAGCTTATGTTTCTTAAATTATTTATTTTGTATTCTTCAAATTGTATAATATTTTTGAAAAGAGTAATTACTGAGTTTCTTGCCAGGTTCTTCTCAGTAAAAGCAACCTTCCGAACCTGGCGGTAGCATGTATAATCCTGTAAATTATGTCATTCGGACGATTTGACTTGACTGTAAAAAGTCTAATCGAATAAAGATACTTTTGACTTTGAAATAGTTACTTTAGACGTGTTAGGTGGCCTTCGTTTCACCAGCCCATAGATGGCTTAAGGAAGAAAAAATCGACACAGAAGGGCACGTACTCGTAGTAGGCGGAACAACTGCACGGGTTACCCACGACCTGGGTTCGAATCCCATCTTGTGTTTGTTTTTAGCGTAACCATTTTTATGAATGAAAATTAACCATGCCAAATACGGCTAAAATAAGATGATGTAATTTGTACTGAAAAATTGATTTATATTTTATAGCTGTGCCCCTAAGTTGGCTTTATTTAGAACACCTTTTTTAAACAAAGTACTCTAAGTTACTCCTTGTGACAAGAGCTATCTGACAAAGAAAATATGTTTAAAATCGATCCAGCCTTTTCAGTTTAAGATTATCCGGAACAAACAGAGAGACAGGCAGATACACATACAGACAGACTGACAGGCAGAGAAAAAAATTGACAAGTCATTTTCTTAGTGAGATTCGAATTGAAGTACTTTCATGTGCATTTAATGTAAAACAATTTTGTTTAATCTGTATAAATTATAGACGTATAGATTTTAGAATATTTAACTAAAGAAGAATTTTCAATTACGTATCTCATCAATAATTTCACTGTGTACATATGTGATTGATTAAATTTTAATAACTTCAACTTAAAAATAAGCATCAATTAATCAAGATGTTAATTCTTGCTCAATATTGAATAATTTTGGCATAAAACCTTGAAACCATCCGGGTACGGTCAAAACTAAAAGTTATGTTGATAAATTACATAACACTTACAATAAGGATGTAAAATAGCTAAAATAAATCAAAACACCGTTCTGAATAACCACAGGAAGCCGATAAAACATCAACTCAATCATTTGTCGTAAGTCAAGGTATAAACATTGGATTATCAATCAAGTTTAATCAAGATGACTATGAATGGACCGAATGTCCCCATACTTGAATTGACCTTCGAAGTAAGATTTGGTTAACTTAAGAAATACCTACTTTGAGATAAGGATCCGTTAAGGTTACCCAAAGTTTCAGCCAGCCCGTACTCTATATACAGATAAATAAAATTGAAGTGTCTGATTGTAATTTCAAATTAACAGCTTTTCACTAAATGCAAATGAATTTTTCGGTACTCACAGACGGATTTTGAAAAATTCGATGATGGATGTTCCGCGAAACAGCCACTTATGGAATTAAAGCTACTCGGGTGAAATCGCAGGTCACATCTAGTATAAGCATAAAGTTCAGGACAGGTTAATTTGTTTTTCTATCAAACCAGTTCGCAATATTGTAGGTACAGTTGAGAGCATAATTGCGCAGCAATATTTTAATTAATTGATTTATTCATGTTTCAATTCACATTTATGTTTGATGTCAGCTTTGAATTTATTAAAGCTGTTTTGTTACGAAAATGATTGACTAGTAACGTTGTTTAATTACTGTATTAAGACTTATGCTTCAATCTTCTTTGAAAAAGTATTACTTTGTACAGTTTAATGGACGTGTGATGCGAAGGGATCATCTAAATAAAAAAAAATGTTGTACTGTTGTTCTGGGGGCCAACTATGATCGTTTAAGCAGCGCGTATTAAGTTCTTCTTAGCTTCGATATTTAATATTACGGTTCAAAAATGAAATATCAAAGCTCGTAATACACTCTGCTGCGATGATGGTAGGCCTCCTGTTAAATTCACAGAAGAGTATAGAAGAGAATAGCGCCGTTTATGCGCTAATTATGCCTGTTATTTACTACCAATTATGTTAAATTCACGTTTTATTTTTAGTTTCCGTCTATCTGTTAGACACTTTCTCTAGACTTAACGATTGATCGAAATTTTCTAAAATTTAAAATAGAAGCTTTAACCCCAAGCACAGACAAAGAGCAGGTATTTCCAAACTTATTTATATTGCACTTGATCATATCAGGTGAAATGTGGGTGTTGTTGTCACAACACCTCTGCTTACCCTTCGGGGACCCTTCCGGGAAGGCGTGAGCATATTTATATTATTATTATTATATATCTTATTTCAAAGCTAGTTTCCGTAATGAAGGTACATTTTCGACGTTAATAAGTGCCTTAAGTGCCCAAATTGAATAACTTGCGGACTTGCGGGTAAATGTCAGTCAATATTGAATTGAGAGTTGTTGCGCTTGTAAATCGCTACATTCGCGTCTCTTATACAGAAGGGCAATTGACCAATATTATATTGCACAGTATTCAACACCCACACATTTGGTCAATGACAAGTTTTTAAACTGTTCAATCCCAATGAACCTCAGTCAATTATTATTACAATTGACAATCGTAATCGGCTCAACACGACATCTGAAGGTAACTGATTCATGCCGTATGATTAACATCACTAACATGGAAATATTATTGGAGGTACGATGTATTATCTCTTATTTACCGATTTGGTATAGAAGGTTACTATAACAGAGCCTTTCTAATTGCCCTTTATTTACATTGCGTTTGGACACCTTCGAAACTCTTTGCCTAGTGTCGATTCTCTGCCTTCAAGACCCTTTAGAAATCTTAGTCGATTATTGTTTTGATACATACATGAGACAAGTTAAAGAAAAGGTGTCTGTCATCAAGTATACGGAGGCCAAAGAGATGGCAATGGATAGAGTTGAGAAAAGAGTTGAGTCCGTTACATCGACAAGAGTTACATTACTCTGAAATTTATGATGATGATGATTGTTTGTATGAAACCTTTGAACGTTAACAACAAGGGTTTTGTCACTCGAGCACTGCCTGCCTTAGGTATAGAGATTGTAATCGCCTAAAAATAATTTAATTGTCAACGACATTTGCTCACGTCTGTATTTCCCGAAGGGGTACGCAGTGGTGTTGTAATAACAACACTCAATTCACCGAAGATGATTGAGTGTCAATGTTCCAGATGGTGAGTCTATCGCCGCCGTAGGCATTATACATCTTTTGAATTACTTCTCAGACATATGCAAGTTTCGTTACGATGATTACCTTCACCGTAAAGCACGTGGTGTGAAATCAGTCAAATGATCAGTCAGAAGGGTCTACTTCACTACTCATTTCCATAGATAGTAGTGATATTTTTTATACCACTAAACAAGCATGCGGCCTATCTGATGGTACGTGGTTACCGCAGCATATGATCACTTGCTATACTAGCCGACTTTATAAATATCTCTTCACACACACCCTCCTTGAAACACCCCACGCTGTCGCGTTATTCTGTAACGATTCTCGAACTGTCATAGGAAAGTGATACATAGAAGATAAAGAGACTCGACGAGAAGCTGAAAAACCTTACAGAATAACGCGGATATACTCGTTATATAATGTACTTACGGAGGTAGTTACTTATAGTCTCCAGTCAGCTCCAAATGTCGTACATAAGATTCCGTAATGCACCACCTCTATTAAAATTACATCATGTAATGGTTTATTCGGCCCTTTTGTGTGACATGTGAACGCCGTCATCGTTCGATTTGAAACGCATAATTTATGTGCATAACTCAACGTTTTGTATCCTAAACTGGCATTACGTTAGCAGTGTTATTCCGTTTGACACTATCTACCCGTGCGATCTATCTGTCGGCTTATTAGCGCCAGTAACTAAATAGTTACTATTCAATAGAATAATAACCCTTACTCTGACCGTTAGGTCTACAAGCTTTGCTCTGAAGTATTTTGTTGCGATCTTTTTATAAGATGCTCCAATTAATTGAATTTGGAGAACAGTATCTGGGTTTTCTTGGTGTCTGTACATTTACAAGGATAATTAAGGTTCATGTTAATTTTGACAATGAGTCCCATGTAATAGGCCTGCCACTAATCCAGATTCCGCGCTACTACTGGTGAAATTACAAATGGAAAAAACCCATTGCCCGAACCGAGAGTCGACCCCAGGACCTCATGATCCGCAGTAGCGCTTTGCGACCACAAGACCAACAAGGTAGTCTTATTACAGTTTCACAATTGTATAACTTGAGGCACACAATCAAATGAAATCATGTTCCTAACCCACCCAAATACCGCCGATGCAAATTCGATCATGTTGTTTTATCGTCCGATCGACATTGTTTAGTAACTCAGCCTTCGCTAGGAATGTGGCAGGTATCCAGTTGAGTAATGTGTTAATATTATGGATTTTGTACTGATTAGGTTGACTTAGTTTGTGTTCGGCCGTTGTTAGCCTATTTATGGCTTGTGAGTTGCTAACGCCTCGGAATACATTATGAGTGAATGTTACTAAGGGCCTACGAATGAACTGTTGGACGTTTAATACCAAATTTGGTGATTCTAAGGGATTAGGGTGTATTACAACGCGAACTTCAGCTATGATAGTAACTCAATCTCGTTGATGATTAGGTGACCCTGGGAACCCCGTATCATCTTTTTCTTTACAATGTTTTTCACTGATATGGACCTAAACATTCCCAGAACATTCACTAATATATGAAGATCTAAATTAACCGAACCGGCTAAGTCATTCTCGAGTTATAAGTGCGACTAATGATGAAAATTTATTTTTATATACTCATAGCTTTATTGATCGGCGCGTTTCGTCATTACGTCAGACATAAGCTCAAAATTGGTCATAACTTTAAGAAGTCGGAAAAATAAGTTATTCTACTCTTTCCGTAAAGTTTAAATCAGAATTAGATCCAGAATAACTAGCGTATACTTGAAATTCTAAAATGTACACAAGAATTCCAAGCAATATCGAAAATAAACACCTCGTTATGTCGTAACCTCATTCCACGGCCAATAATACACGTTATTCCAGGAACTCATTGGCACCATCTCCAGTTTATGGTAACTTATACTTTATTAATATTCCCACAGAGTATTGGCACAAGGTCCTGGGAACAAGGATGTTTAACTATGTTCATTGGAAAACATTATATTGAGCCTACGAGTATATTAATATCATCTTCTTAAACATATGTTATATCAGAGCATAATTAACTATTACATCTAGTACATACTTAATTTCTAGGCGACTTTATTTCGCGGAACCCAAATTTATTTTCTAATAATAGTAGCCTAATTTACTCTTTGTAACATCAGCTATCTGCCAGAGAAAGCCCCGTTAAAATTGGTCCGGCAGTTTCAGAGATTAGCAGAGAACAAACAAACGGACAGACAGAGATTTTTTTGATGTAGCTACGGTACTTATATATTATCTAATTACAATTACAAAAAGACACTTACATTTAATTAATCTTTTATTAATATAGATATTGATTAAATTAATGGAACTAACTTCTGCTTTGCCTGACGAGGTGAGGATTCATAGATTTAAGAGAACGTAATCATGGTCCTTAACCTTAACCCCAAAAACGTCTACTAAACATTACGCGAACAAAAGCAAGTTTTTCACTCGTCGAGGATTGGCCGTTTTTGAAGTTACAGTGAAAAGCTTTGCTGGTAAATCCAGCTACATAAACTGCCAATACAAGCAATAATGCACGTTCGCCACTTAATAGTTTCTTTGAATTGAAAATTTCAATTTGCTTGAACAACATTGCTTAACAACGCTACCTCAATCAGGTGCAACACACGATCTATAAAATTTTAAGTTTTATTTATATTTATATATATTTAAATGCTCACGCCTGTATTCTCCGAAGGGGTAGGCAGAGGTGTTGTAATCACAACACCCACTTTTCACCGAAGATGATTAAGTGCCAACATGACAGATGGTGAGTCCATCGCCGTCTCAGACACTTTACATACGTCATTGAATTACTTCTCAGAAATATGTAGGTTTCCTCACGATGTTTTCCTTCACCGTAAAGCACGTGGTGTGAAATCACTGTACATAAGTTTTTTAGAAAAACTCATTGGTACAGGCCCCGCTGGGATTCGAACTTACGTTGCTTGCACAGCAGGTGACTGCTCAAACCTCAAGGCCACCACGGCTCTTTTTAAGCCAATTTTAAGTTCGATTAAAATATTCATTGCCTAAAAAGATTGATGAAGTTGCAGTCTGGCACTAGTTGTGATTTGAGCCTTTCTCGTAACCTTTGAGATATTTTGCATGGGCGGGGCGTATGCCTTGTCATGTTGATGACGTAATTGTATCATTCTGCATGTAACCAAAGATAAATGTGTAACATCGGTATTGTTACGAGATTTGAGCCTTATGAGGTCATGAGGCTTGTACGGTGAGTGTGTTAAATGGAGGTTGGTATTGGCAAGGACGATGTTTCGAGATATTTTGTATGTCGTCATCATTTCCCCACCAATGTGGCACAGAGGTGAAGCATATGAATCAGAATCTCCTGCTGAACATTGGAGCCCTATGGGGCTAAATTCTGTATAAGTTCTAGTATAAGTTTTATATAGATTGTAAATAAATAATTAAAAAATATCAATATTACCAACGGCTTCCATACGATATGAAAACCTTTTTCTGGTAAAATAATTTGACATATAATATTTCAGCAAAATTAGTTTAATTCAAAATTCAGCACTTTAGGAGTGTAAAATAGCAGACAAACAAACGATTTCGTATTCATACAATTAGTATAGATCGTATAGCCGTAGATAGTCTGTTGACTGAATTAAATAAAATATAACTGTCGTCCATAGTCCATATATATACGAATGTTACGGTTAATACTATAATCTCACTAGCCCTATGTGTACATAAATCGGTTTAAAATTAACAAAGTTTCATACAAACTTTCATCCTTTTTGAGGGTAGAGTTAATCAAAATCCTTTCTTAGCGGATGCCTACGTCATAACATCTACCTGCATGCCAAATTTCAGCCCGATCCGTCCAGTGGTTTGGGCTGTACGTTGATAGATCACTATGTCAGTCAGTCAGTCACCTTTGAGTTATATATACTAGTTTTATAGAGTTTATAATTAAAAACAGAGATATAACAAATGCATTGACTATTTTTATACTGTTCTCTAACAAATTACTTAATCGTCTGAAAAGAATTACAATTCTGTTACAACGGTAAAGCATAAATTCCCAGCCAAAATATGAACGCGAATCGTAAAAGCGTGTCAAAGGTATTAAATAAAATCTCGTCCGAGTGACCGTTAGTTACCTTACATGCTCGCGGTGCTAAAAATAACGCCATTCAATTCCGAGAATGCAGTATCAAGTTGCAAGCTGCATTCGCATTCATAAAATTCCATCCGGCACTTTTACAGACAAATCTATATCTATACAAATATTATAAAGAGGAAAGGTTTGTATGTAAGTATAGTGGAAAGAGGTTTTATGTAAGCATGACAGGCAGCGTGTGATCGGTAAGAATAGAAGAAGTAAGATGTGACAGATGACAGAACGATGGTGGACGACGTGAAAGACGGAAGACGTATTGATAATTTTATTATTTTAAGATGTTTAATTAAGTTATAATATTAAGAAGACGAAGTAAAGAAGATTTCAGTCCAACCTTTATATTTAATTTATTTCAATCCCACAGTATGTTTGTAGTGAATTAGCTCAAAAAGCACCGATCTTGAAAATTCTTTCAGCACTGGATAGCTACATCATCAGCGAGTAGCATAGACTATATTTTATCCCCGTACTCCCACGGGAACGGGAACTACGCGGGTGAAACCGCGTGACATCCGCTAGTATAAGTACCTGTATCAGCAATCTAGCTCTCCATTCCTCACTTTATCAATAGATACAAGATATAATAAAGAGCCGTGGCCTTGGGGTTTGAGCAGTCGCCTGTTACGCAAGCGAAGCAAGTTCGAATCCCAGAGGGCCCTGTTACCAAAGAAATTTCGAAAAAAAATGTGCAGTGGTTTCACAATACATGCCTTACGGTGAAGGAATACGTCGTGAGAAAACTTGCATATGTCTGAGAAGTAATTCAATGACGTATGTATAGTGCCTGAGACGGCGATAGACTAACCATCTGGCACGTTGGCACTGCATCATATTCGGTGAAAAGTGGGTATTATTATTACAACGTCTCTGCCTACCCCTTCGGTGAATACAGACATGAGCATAAGTATATATATGTGTTTTAATCTATAGGTATACATATTAATGGAAAAAAGCTTTTGAAACATTTTCTTTAGTGCTCTTCTGAACAAACCCTTACATTTGATATGCATACAGTGGTACAGAAAAAATACCTAGTCCGCCATCTTAGATGATCCGCCATATTGGAATTAGAATGACATAAGTAGTGAAATATGCATAGTCATTCAAAATAAGCGTGTATACCAAATTTCAGATATTATTTTGCCCATTAACAGTAACCACGTTCGAACTCAATCGGAAGGAAATATGCTCCGATTCAACGTAACAAAAGTTCTTACAAAATATAATTTGAATAAATCCAAAAAATATATAATGCCACAATATTTTTAACTATGTATAAGAGCACGTTTAGCCGTCGGTCCCGGTTGCCAGTTTATCATATTTGGCAACGTTATAGGTCAGTCGGAGGCCTAAAATAGTCTGACAACTGGTTCAACCCAGATCACAGATTTTCCACGTTAAAGGGGTTGTGAATGTCAGTTGGCAGTCGCTTCGTATAAAAATCAAGTGATCAGCCACATCGGGTTGTATCAAGTGCCGACCCCAACAGTGTATGGGATAAGGCCAGGGAGATTAATATTTTTAACTATGTATATTTAAACTCACATACCTACTCAAGTTTTTTTTAACATTGGTTCATAACATGTGGGTGACATGAGTATATACATTGAGTAAGTATCTACTTAACCACTTAAGTTGAACACAAGTAAGCACTTTCAAAAATTAACTTTTTAATGTTAAGTTTACTAGACATGACGCAATACATGACGCTATAATTTTAGACGTGAAGTGTACTTCAACTTCATGACATAGAATATACATAACTAAGTACATTATCATGAACAGTAATCGTCATTTACAATAATAAAACTGTAAGCAAATATTTTTGTAAGGTAAATCTACTACTTTGTAAATCTACTCTATGACGAAACGCACCTCTGCCACAATTTGCATACAACATGATCAATAAAATTTTCACCATAAAAACCTTGTTTGATGAACGCTTAAGGCCAATTGGATGCAGATAAGCAATAATGTGTCAACCCGCATAAACTTGGTTTTGAGAAAATGGCGTCTTAAGATGATTGTATACGTGATTTAAGATTTGTTTTATGACATAAATCCATTTTTTACGTACTTTTATGTTTCAGATGACTTGAAACACTTTTTTAGAATGTTAAATACGTGATGCATTATCAAAATATATCAAAACCTTTGAATTTGACTTTTTGTGGGTTGACACATTATTGCTTATCTGCATCCAATTATTCCATATATGGATAGACATAGCAGACTGTGATCACACATATTCTATTTAGGCACTTTTGTAAAAATACCACTTTGTTAAGAATTCTTCAATAAGCCTGCGGTACAAGTTTAAAGCGAATATCATTAATTATCTTCCGTTTCACAAATAACCGTTATCTATATATATAAAAATTAATTGCTGTTCGTTAGTCTCACTAAAACTTGAAAATACCTGGACCGATTTGGATAATTTTGATCTTGATATATTTATGAAAGTTCAGGGAAGATTTAAACGGTGAAAAATATAAATAATAAGTAAAGGAAAAGGTGATAAGAAAATCACCGGGTCAACCTTAATGTAAACATATTAGCCTTATTTTAATTGCAAATGAATTTGTTTCTACTGAGGTACATAAGTAATAGGTAACCTTATTTAAAGATATTTTAATATCGAGACTAGGCTAGATAGGTAGCAAAATTAATAAAAATTGCGTCCAACGCTGGTCCAAGAGACAGGGCATTTGAAGGAAGTCTTTTTGAAATATATCCATTATATGAAGAGATTTTCCGTAATTCAACCCTTAATGAATATGGAGGGTTGAACTTTTTATTCTCTAGGTCGAATACCAAGCGGGTGTAGCCGCGGGCGGTAATAGTTATATGTAATGTTTCGAGTTGCCAGCGGTAATAAGGTGCGGTAACCGCTCACAGTCAGGCTTTATTTTATTTTTATTAAATTCAAACGGTAATCCTTAAAATATGCAAACTTAGACCACAATAACAACCAAAACGGGTCTGCGCACTGCCAAACCGGAGCGAGCCATTTTATTTTACATTCACGGTCAAGACATTTCGTGCTTAGGAAATTACCACATGGTATTATGTAAATTTAACAAATAAAATCATGTTATTCTGCCTTTATTTGATCATACATATTTACATTTAGTTTTTTGCGATATAAGGTGTGGTTTTACGATTTGTTTAATAGTGTATTTGTATAAATAAATAATAAATTCAAAGAATAATGCAACAAAGACTAAATTTTCCTTCATTCTGCTACTTTCCTTCAATCGAATATTGGCAATTTTCTGGTACCAAGAAGTAGGGATCGAAACTATCAGAATAAATGGTATAATATTATAGATAATACACTCAGCTTGAAATGGAACCTCTTTTTCTTATATTTACAGCTAACAGGAAAAAGATGTAACTACCTATCAATAATATTCTGGATGGATATTGTCACATTTTTTTTTACAGTTCTATTAATAACTGTATCATTCGTGAAACGTGCCCAACTCGTTGAGTAAACTAAGTTATTTGGTTAAGTTTTTTAAGCATCACGATTTTATAAGACTTTAGTCGTGAATTTATATTTGTGCCAAAACATGGTTGTTTATGTAGTGTAGCGGAATTGAATATACACGTACTAAGTAATGAGATTTCTAGTACCAGATCTAATATATGATTTTATATTTTTCAGGATAAAAATCACACAGACACATGTGCATTGCAATGTGATTATCAAATACACGAGTTCCCATTGAGTTTTTTTTTGTGAAGATTAACTCGTTTGACACTTTTTATAAATTCTAACACTCTTTTAACAAAACGTGGCATAAGAAAATCCCTTGTGTTAAAATAGTCTCTTTTTTGCAATACGGATTTAAATTGAAATGGATACGAAATTATCCCGGATTCGATCCTTGCTTAAACCATAGTTCCCGTTCCCGTGGGAATACGGGGATAAACTATAGCCTAAATTATTAGCTGATGATCTAGCTATGCATTGCTGAAAGAACTTTTAAGATCGGTCGAGTACTTTTTCAGCTAATTCATTACAAACATACTTACATATAAATCTTCTTTATGATATTAGTAAATATACAGATAAGGGAGTTAAGATTAGCAGTTCTTATATATGAAAGCAATTATAGGCAAACACTACGTGCATTATCGAAAAGTGTAAAAATACTGTATTTTTTGTGATAGAAATTAAATATGTAAATAGATTTGTTAGTTAACGGAACAAATAAATTATGGTATCAAAAATTACGTTAAACCTTTCTGAGTCTACGTTTGCTTGAAACTGAAACATAAAATTAAAAGTCATAATCGGGTATTGTATGTGGTTCTGGGGAAAGAAACTAATTTGTATAATAATACCTAGTTCCTTTTCTTTTTCGGTGAAAGTTTGAGAACCAGAGCTCGAGAAGTAGAGATACGTATACGAAATCAATGATATTATACAGCCTGATTCACATAAGCCATTGTTTCAAAGATTTTTACCATAATTCCGGGCCAGTGACCAAATTACGAGAAACTGGCACATTGGAAATTAATAACGAGTTTTCAAAGTCATTTAATTAAGCACGGTTGTGTTATAATGAGCTTAGTCATTTTTATTTTGATACTAGTGGGCTCGCCACGCTTGGGTATTTGGAAATTCTTTAAAAATTTACCAATATTGTTTTTTGCATATTAAAATATCCTTATATTGGACAAAAAAAAACATTGTTTTTTATGTTTTAGATAGACAAACGCTATATAAAGAATAAACATGCGTATAGATGACTAGATCCAGCCCACGAATTCGTCCGCGTGGAAAATATACTTTGGCCTAATATATAGCCTATCCTTCCTCGATAAATAGGCTGTCCAACACTCATAATTTTTCAAATGGGACCAGTAGTAAGTTGAGATACCTTCAGTTTTATATATTAGTATAGATAAGCGACGATTACTACAGCAATATTTACCATTATCTTTGTAGATAACGTAAAGTAGGTGATGCTATTATTTCCTACCTCTCTTGTATCCCCGACACTTAAAGGCATAAAAATGTTACCGAATAGAATAGAGCTTCACGTACCTGTGACGTAAGATCCATAATGCAGTCGCATAGCGCTTCAGGCAATGGCGTGAACTGGCCTTGGTACGCAGGCGTTACGATGCAGTCCTCTATGTCACCTGGAACAATGGGGAACAAATTATAGTTGATTAAAAATTGAAAAAGAAATGTAAAGTATTTATTAAATGTTTAGACTGCGTAACCGGAATAATATTTATTTATAATTTCTCTCTTCTTCTTGTTTTACTAGATTCAAGATATTAAATAAATGTATATATATGCTTTATGAAATACATATGCTCACGACTGTATTCCCTGATGGGGTAGGCAGAGGTGTTGTAATCACAACACCCACTTTTCACCTAAGATGATTAAGTGCCAACGTGGCAGATGGTGAGTTCATCGCCATCTCAGACATACGTCATTGAATTACAGAAATATGCAGGTTTCCTCACGATGTTTTCCTTCACCGTAAAGCACGTGGTGTGAAATCACTGTACATAACTTTTTTAGAAAAACTCTTTGGTACAGGCTCCGCTGGGATTTGAACTTGCGTCGCTTGCGTAGCAGGCGACTGCTCAAGCCTCAAGGCCACCTCGGCTCACGGTTTATGAAATTAAACTATAAATGTTATATATATATATATTACATACATGTCACGTTGGTATTTGGTCATCTGTGGGTGTTGTTATTACAACACCTCTGCTTACCCCTTCGGGGAATACAGACGTGAGCATATGTATGTATGTATAATACACTATCTAACGATGTGGTGTGTAGGTACTGTCAATCAGAAGCCGAAACCATGAGTCGCCTAATATGCAATTGCGACGCACTGGTCAGATGGCGAATGGACCTACTGGGTAAAGCGTATCCGAAACCAGAGGACTACAAGCTCTTCCCCCTGGGCATGATCTGCCGGCTTGTTCAGGGAGTATTTGAGGAGTCAGGTACGTAGAGCAAAAGGGCAAGGCCGGCACAAAAGATCCCAAGGATCGACGTGCTTCCGGGCAACCGGACCCAATAATGCCACAAAACAAGATAAAATAAGATAAGACGTATAATACATGCAATATTGCCTATACCGGATAACAACTAAATCAGAAAATAATTAAATTTTCCAAGTGTCCCTTATATTGAATAAAATTATTTGAGTTATTGATAAGTATATCAGATTGATTGCAGCAATTGTACTATTAGACTCTGTAATAAATTACATAGATATAGTAATCAATAGTAGAATGTACGCAGCAAAACAGGCAGTGATTCCATAAATTGTGCCCTCACAATGCATCGTGACCCGAGGGACGTTGCGTTTGGATCACTTCCAAAATACAAGTATGTGGTACAAGTGATAAGCGATTATCATCTGTACCTTTTTGTTACCTACTAATGATTCTGACTCACCCTAGCCAATTTACCGATGCGATAATGCGTTTGTGAAAATTAACAAACGCACTGGTTTTTTCATCCTATGTTCACACCTTCCCAGAGTCTCCAAACGGGTAGGCATAGGTTTTACAACACAACATTTTATAAATAAAATTGACGTGCCTGTATGTAATTCCAAATTAAGCGCTATTCACTACATGCATATGAAAGTGCTACTTAGGTACATAAAAAAAAACTATTTTTAATTTTTTCCTGTCTGGCTGTCCGTCTGCTTATTCCGGCAAATCTCCGAAACTGCTGGATTGACTTAGACTAATTTTAGTTTAAAAAAGCATTAGGGTTGCGCGGGTCACCCATGAAATTAAATCTATGCGGGTAAAACCGAGGTGCACGACTAGTTTATAAATAATATTAGTGAATTGCTATGTATATAATAACGCGAGAAGGGGTGTTAATTAATCCCAAACAGTTTTATTACTCGCAGATAGTATAATTCAAGTAATACGAGTACCCACATACTGCTGTGAAACTTGTGTCACACAGGATTAAAATAAATTAATGTTTATATCCTACTGAAGTGTCCACCAGCTTATGTTTCTTAAGTGATTTAGTTTGTATTCTTAAAATTATATAATATTTTTTTGATAATAGTAATTACTGAGTTTCTTATCAGGTTCTTCTCAATAAAAGCACCCTTCCGAACCTGGCGGTAGCATGTAAATTATGTCATTCTGACGATTTAAAAGTGCTTTGTAAAAAGTCTAATCGAATAAACTTATTTTTGACTTTGACTTTGAAGTAATTAGAACAGTAATTGGAGTCATAAGTATATATATAAAAAATGGACCGGTCCCAAAAAATCGCTTTTTTCTATAATTTACTCCACAACCAGTTTGCTCGTAGATAAGTTTAAAACTACCGGCATAAAACCATTCGCGATGCACTCACGCGACGGACATGCTGCGTTACGTGTATTGGTGACGATATATTTACTACTAACTTTTTAATAATATATTTTATCTCCGTGCGCCTTCGGGAACGGGAACTACGAAGGTGAGGTCCGCTAGTCTATAATAACTTGGCACAACCTGAACAATTAAAAATATTTTTCGTTGGAAATAGTTGTAGAGAAGCACCAGAACAGGTTTTTAAATTCGACCCCTAAAGAGGTCAATAATGGCACTCAAGATGAAGACGCTTTATATCATCACAAATATTCAAACTTTGTAGATTTTGTTGTTGAATATACTTTTTTTTTAGTTCGGGATTTATAAGGTGGCTACAACACACTCTAAAAATTCAGGACTTATTCATGTCCCTTCTTGCATCTCATTTTGTGTACCTATTTATACCTATACCTAAGTAAATAAAAGATCTAATGGAAATGTACATGATGCCTGACTGAGTTTTTGTCGGATCTTCTCATAAGCCAGTTCCCAAACGAAAAATATTTTTCATTAATTTTACTGAAGGTCCGCATCCTTTAAACTGTATTTCGAACTGTATTATTTCATTTTTTTGTTATTAAATTGGTGTGCAATAAAGAATATTGTATTTTATTACGCAATATGCATGCACAAAATATCACCACCATTGTCATTGCATGTTGGTGTTGCATAACTTGACAACGTAGCACTGCGCCAACCTATTTGTTTCTCAGTTTATCAGCACTGACGCAGGCACAGGTCACAATGGGGTTGGTCCTACAATGCCTTATTCAACGTTTGCACTTAATGACCTTGTTTCCATGGTAATTATATTATCATATTTCCTATATGCGCTTCGCGTTGATGACGAATGATGTCGCAGATTTTTTTTTAATTTGTACAACAAATAGTTCGCAATGACACACTCACATAGACGTGCATATCTACGAGAAATTAAGCGGAATAGGCGGCAGTAAGAGGTGTCACGTCGTGGCTGATCGCGTACCTATATATTCACGTGTTTTACCGACATTTATCAAAACTTCAAAATGACATTAACATTAGTTTGACAGCAAATTAAAGAAAAAGTTAATTTTTTAATTACGACTGGCAACCTTCACTTTCATTGGAGCAAACGTTCTTATTTAACAAAATAAGACCAGATTCCTCATAAGTGAAGCTTATATTATTTAATAGTTTTATAATACTATGCTATGAACTTTTCTGCTTTGTTGTCAACGCGTAGCGTTAAAAAATTAAAATAAAAACATTTATAGTTGAATTTTATTAATTAAAATATTTATTAATGATACATTTTTTGTTCTAATATACCTGGTTTTCTTGTCAAGAGCTTCAGTAAGGTTGGTACACTTGTAGCTAAATCGACTCAATGTTATATCATAGACGTAAGCGCTTACGGCTTTCGTTAAAACGGAAGCGACTACAACTATTTTAAAACCAAACCCATGTTTTAGAGATTTATGGTGAATTTCCACCCAATTTATAGGTAGCCTTACAAAAACACGCCATTATTCTATTATACCTCCCAGTTACATGTAACAAGGGAATTTTAATGGATTGGACAAAATGGACACGGCTAATTAGGAACTAAGATGTATTGTAATGTCCATATTTGTTTGACAACTTAAATGTACCTTAAATCACGGCAGTTAGATTGCTTTTACAATGTCAAATTGGCGAAAATAGTCTAAAAAGAGGAGTCTTTTTCAGTTTTCTTTCGCAAAGATTTTTTTTCCACCTAGTTAATCTTTTAAACAATTAAATTTTAATGTAATGATAATGATCTATAATTAATACTTCGATCTTCGACGATAAAAAAATTCTATTGGACCTTTAAACCGACCTTCTGTGAGGGTAATATTACTCATATTGATCAGTAATTTCCTCATTTCTAACGTATTTTCCTGGAAACTAGAATTTCGAGGTTACGTAATTTTTTACAAAGAGTAAATAATATAAAAAAAAATTGCAGCAGCCTTAATGCAAATGAATAAAGTTTGCAAAATAAAGAACCGGAAAATATGGATTCCAATTGCTTAATTATTCTGAAAGTTTTCACTTGAAATGCAATTTGTTTCGTGGATTACAAAATATTTAAGTTACGCGAAATATTTTTTTTCCAACATAGTAAATTTTGTTTATTTGTCCATGCTCCATATATGTAATCACAATCAATGTATTTGTTATTTCCTGAATCATAATAGTGCAGTTAAATTAATAAATCATTAATACGGTAAGAAATTTATGAACATTATTTCCTAGCTAAGTCCAATTAAGGACATACGAGACATATTCACAATAATCCCTTATAAGCCATAATGGCTTTGGACATCGCAATTAATTGACTTTCGATTTTATTTCCATGGAATAGTAGTTTAATTTAAATTACGAGTATGCTTCGTGAATTAATGGGACTGAATGTGTGTGGGCCGGGTTAAGTGCTTTTTCAAGGGAACAAAAGGGACCAACCTAGTTTTTTCTAGGTTACCTATATGTTGATAAACATTATCACATATTTTTATTTATGAAACACATGCTTTGTTTTAAAATTCTTATTACTTATAGGAGAGCCGTGGTGGCCTTGAGGTTTGAGCAGTCGCCTGCTACGCAAGCGACGCAAGTTCGAATCCCAGCGGGGCCTGTACCAATGAGTTTTTCTAAAACTTAAGTGCAATAATTTCACCCCACGTGCTTTACGGTGAAGGAGATCGTGAGAAAATCTGACGAGTGCCGGAGACGGCGATGCAATCTGTAACGTTGGCACTTTATGATAATTAGGGAAATTTGGGTGTTCTTGTTACAACTCAGCGTACCGCTTCGGGGATCCTTCTGGGATGGGGTGAGCATTTTTTTTTATTCGTACTAAGTGACGTTTATTTCTTAATAACAGTTCTACCAAAATAGCCCAGACAAGTGACAGTATCACCATCATAATATTAAACATTAAGGTACAGAATAAAAAATAGGATATGAATAGTGTTTTATAAGTAGTTGAGTTTTTTCCGAGAAAACTTGCACTTAGTACTCAGGCAGGCTAAAATGAAATTAAGGCCTTGCAGTATAAAGAAAATATTACGTCATCAAAGCGAATTATGCAGGAAATTATATAACTTTGTTTATATCTAAGTAAGACATGCCTAGAATTTCACGCGCATGCGTGATACACGTAAAACTTGTAATCTTTTGAATCGTAACGGAAATGCAGTTAAGATACGAATTAGCGAATTACCCACGATTCTTTCAAGAAACAAGGTTTGCATATGTATTAGTTTATTTTACACTAGCTGTGGACTTAATTTCATGGGTGACCCGCCGACACCTATTATTTTTTTTAGAATACAAAGTAGCCTAAATTTCTCCTTGTAACATTTGCTATATGTCAGTGAAACAAACAGACAGAGAGACCGACAGACAGAGAAAAAAAAATTTGTTTAGTCCAGTACGGTATATACTTTCATATGCATTTAGTGAAAAGCTGTTATTTTGGAATTACAAACAGACACTTTAATTTTACATATTATAATAATATATGAGATATAAGATAAGAAAATAATATCTAAGATTGTGTTAATTAGTTTTAATCACGGATTGATATAACATGAACAATACAAAGTATCGAAGTATTTTATAGGTACCGATTAACTCTGAACACAAATTATTTTTAACCAACTTCAAAAAAATGAGAAGGTTATCAATTCGACTGTATGTTTTTTTACACCTCGCTTGTTATAACGCATAAATCTTAGGAAGAAACTATAGGAGAATTACCTGCCTTCCCTTTGGAAAAGTTAGAAGTTTCCGATACAAGTTTAACACGAACCAAAAGTATGAATAAGTACACTCACGTGCAATTGAATAGCAGCAATTTGCAAGGCGCTTTAACGCCGAGCGTGGGTGCTATTGGGTGTCAGGCACCTGTTATGTTCACTTACATTTGGTGCATGTGGGTTGGTTGAAGGTTGAGTGCATAAAGCTACTATTTATTGGCATCATCAGTTGCATGAAGTGCGAAATTTTACGTGTCTATATTTATTATTATTTTATTTATTAAGCAACAAGCTGCGCCCTGCTATTTTAATTTAATTCCTGCGGAACCCTAAATGTTTTTTTTATAAAATTAGTCTGAGTTACTCCTTGTAACATTAGCTATCTGTCCAGCCGTTTCAGAAATTACCCGAAATAAACAAACAGATTTTTTTTTTAAATTGTCAGTATTGTATATACTTTCAAATTATGCATTTAGTCAAAAGCTGTTGGAATTACAAACAGACACGTCGATTTATTTATCTGTATAGATATAGATAATTATAAATTGGATTCATTTTATATCAGTACGCTTAGTGCGCTTACATTTTCATGTTAATATTGAATTATACCTTTTAAGATTAAAGGTCGCAATGCTTCCACAAGCCTGGGAATATTTGAAGATTTATAATTTGCAATGCCACTGTCCAAAATGTCATAAGCAATTTTGCTTTTAATGTTTAGATAATTACGTCAATTTGTTTATTCCATAAGTCAAGATTCATACTGACATTATAGTAAAACAGAATGTCATCCAAAAACTGCCCAAAAAGTCAGTTTTAGCATCAAATCAATATATGTTGACCAAATTGACAAGTTACACAATGAAACAATTACAACCAAGTGACGATTTCTGTGCAGTGCATGCCACTTACTCGTATGTATACGGTATAAGACTTAATCGAATGACAGGTTATGCATTGTCATTGTTTCGTTTTACATCACCACGTGGGTAGTACGAACCTCGTAAATACCTTGTTTTACAACCGACCTCCATGGACCTAAAATCTGATTTTTATGTGTGCACTTTTAAGTGGCCTCATTTGCAACTTTTAATCAATATACCTGAGTAATTTTGTTGATGAACTCGTATAAAATGCATTTTTTTATTTTAAATACTTAATTAATACTTAACTATCTTCTTCTTAAACAAATTAATGCAATCAAGTGAACTACATATATTTTTATTTTTAAAAAAAGAAATTTACTCCTGAAACTGAGTCTACGCGAGGAAAACCGGGGGCACTACTAGTATTACAGTTCGTGACTTTAAGTTTCGTAAAAATACATTTCAAACAGTATAGAGTAGTTGTATCAAAGAGAATTAATTTTAGATACAAAAAAAATATCAATACAGAATGTAAAAATGCTATTTAATACATTTTGGTGTCAAGACCAACTTTAATGAACGTAATTAGGTACATTATAGCATTCGTTATCCCTCAATATTATAATCGATAATCTAATATTTCTATGATTTAATTACGACAACTCAAGGATTTTTTTAAAATAAATCACGACAAACCGTTGCGATTTAAATTGCAATTCTAAATTAATAATTATCATAATTTTTACGACTACCTGTGTCCCGCAGTTTCGCCCGTGTAGTCTTAATCTATTGGATTGCTTAATTCGCGGAGGCCTACTTTAAATTAAATAAAAATAGGCTAAGTTACTCCATAAGACATCATCTAACCGGTGTCAAATCTCGTTAAAATTGGGCCAGCCGTTTCGAAGATTAGGCAGAACACACGGACAGAGCTCTTTTTTAAAAAAATGATTTAATCTGTATAGATATAGCTGCTGTATAGTGAACAACTGACCAAGGTTGTGTTTAGACCCTATTTAATGATTCGCCGAAATTAATGATATCGGTGAATGAATATCATTTATTCATTATATTATTATCATTAATGCAATTATTACATTAATGTACGTTGAAGCCGTGGTTTGAGCTAACAAATTGTTTTGTTGCATATGATGACTGTGATTGATTCACAAACAATTATTTAGACAGGCTGTTCATTTGTTATGGCTATTTGAAATGTGTGTGTGTTCGTAAGGAGGTATTAATGATAAGCTTTTATTACGAAATATTTACAGTGTCTATGTTTAAAACGTTTCTTTACTACAGTCATTATTATTTTATTTATTTTATGGTATAAATAAAACTTGACTATACCTTTAACTGCAATCAAATTTTTTATTAGTAAAAAAAAAAAATACAGATTTTTTGAAATTCAAATTCATACCGTACATGTCAGTGAGAATGAGCGCAAACCTTTTAAAAAAGTTCCCACTTTATCTGTTGTGTATGTGCATACATTGTATTGTATGTAATTATTGTATTCACCACTGGCATTCACATTAAAACAACACAAAGATACCGGCTGTATACTAAATGCCACAGTTGCAAAAAGAAAACAAATTACATTCCAAATTCAAACGAAATGGAATGTTTTTAAACAAAGAGCAACACTGAAGCTAAAGGTCGTTACTAAAATGGCGCACTGTCCTTCCAAAGTTGCAACCTTCGAGACGCCACATGCGCTTTATCGCCCACTATATCGCCAGCCCTATAACGAGAACGCAGGCGCCATTTACATAGGGCTGTCAGCATTTATTAAGTCAATATTGATTTGACGATTTTTATATTAGTCTACAGTAATTCTACCCCACGTCCTTTACGGTGTAGGAAAACATTTGTCTGAGAAGTATTTGAAAGACGTGTGTATGCTGCCTGAGACGGCGATGGATTCGACCTCTGTCACGGTGGCCCTTACTTAATAATTTTCGGTGAAATGTTATAGTTGTTACTATACATCTGCTTATCCCTTCGGGGACCCTTAAGGGATGGCGTGAGCATATTTATTTAATATAAGGAAAGGCGTAAATCGCGAATCAAACCTAAAATCTAAATAACGTAGAGGGTTGTAACATGAAGCTTAAAAGCCAGAGTTCGGAGATCGGTTTATTTTTCGTATTTAGTATGAGTTTAGGATTTGATACATTTTACGATCTTAGAGTATATACGTCTGTCTATATGACGCGACGCGAATTACATACAGCCCTCAGTGCCTCTAAGGCCTCTTTGATTGCCTAGTGTGAGTTACCATAAAATCGCCGTCTCATGTCACCGCGTTGACGTAAACGTAGATTTGTATGGAATCATAATAGTGTCATCTTCCGACAGATGGCGCTGTTTCGATCCTACACAAATCTGCGCTTACGTCGACGCGGTGACTTGTGACGGCGGCAATGAAAATCTCGTACTAGGCCCTATGAACTCGTGACGTGACGTATAGGTTCAGACATGTTCACCCAATAGCCAGGGTCTAAGAATATGGCTATGGTATCCCCTGCCTGTCGTAAGAGGCGACTAAAAGGGGGCCGGAGGGCCTGCCGGCGGTGGTCGGGGTGGGAGCTTTGACCACCGGCGCAGGCCCGGGAAGGTGGCAGCGCGATGTGGCTCGCGCTGCCTTGCACAGCGAGGTCTCTAGGGGCGGCCCCACAGCTGCCCCGGGGATGTGCCCCGGCAAAGTGTGGGGGGACACCGGTGCGTTCTATTAGAGTACCCGGAGTCCCCCCTGAGCACTGAGGACGGCCACCGGGGGGTTTTAGTGCGGTAAGAATCCCACATACCCCGATCTGCCTCTCCCAGGGCGGTCGGGGACCTTTTGAAGGTTTCCCCCTCGTCAACAAAAAAAAAAAAAAAAAAAGGTTCAGACATGTTTCATCACATTTCGAACCACATTAATACGCAACGAAAATCGTCGACATCATAAGGATACTGATTATTTCATAACCATGGCGTCATAACGTACATTATGTGGAAAAGATTATGTAAGTAGCAAGATTAATCATTTCCAACCCTGCGCGCGCATCCCATCTGATTAATGTGTAATGAAGTGTTATTGTAAATGAGCGTTTGTTGCGCAGATAGTGTCAGGATATCATTATCGTGTAATTATCGCGGATGGGTGGCCGTGGGTGTGGGACTCTTCAACTGTGTGGGAAATTAACATTGAACACGGATTTGCTTGGAATGTTATTTTTTTATTTAATTTTACATCACGCCTGCGTTTCCCAAACGGGGTGCGCAGAGGATTACTCTTATGGTACATGTAATGGAGGGCGATCTTATTCCCATTAAACGGGCACTAATGCACACTCTGAGCTACTGTTAAGAAATTACAGATGGAAAACCCAATATCACTTTGCTCGAGCTGGGGATCAAAACCCCACGTTCCGTTGTAGCGCTTATGAACACTAGGCAAACGATAAAATATTCTTAACAGTATTTTTCATAAGTGGTTTATCATCCTCCTGCCTTTTCTCATATTCATCATCTCCCTGGCCTTCATCCCATACACTGTTGCGGTCGCCACTTGATTCAACCCGATGTGACTGATCACTTGATTTTTATACGAAGCGACTGCTATCTGACCTTCGCAACCCCTTTAACGAGGAAAATCTGTGATCTGGGTTAAACCAGTTGTCAGACTATTTTAGGCCTCCGACTGACCTGTAACGATTGCCAAAGATGATAAATTAGCAACCGGGACTGACGGCTTAACGTGCCTTTTCTCATATTATTTGCAGAATTTATTTTTCTCTTCGATTTCTCTATTCTCTCTATCTTTTCTAGTCATCTTTAACACCATCCATCCATCGTTTCTTAGGTCTTCCCCTCCTTGTACCCAACTATCCATATCCATAAACGTAAATGAACACTCATAATTTCTTTTTAATTAACCTCCCTGTAGAATAATAACAAAACGCCCTTCATTTCAAACTCATACATTCAAAGCTGTCAGTCGTAACGATATCACCAAGCACGCAAAGTTAAAAGTTTTTAACTAAGTATTTTCCATTCCAGTGTACGTACAGGGAGTAAAGCCTGGGGATCGAACGTAAGCCACGTGGAGGGAGGTAGTTTGTGGTGTCTAGACAGTCTGGATTTAATGCACTGCAACGGCGTAGGCGAAATGCGTTTGGAATTTTTCTATTTACAATTCAATTTGTTATGTAAATTTAGTGCTCTTCTAAACTTTTGAACTTAGAATTGGCATATAATAGAATTGAGTTTAATCTGAGTTTAAAAGTTACGGATTTACAGTTAGAGAGAAAATAGTTTCTAATGGAAACATCCCTGGTCAGGCAAGCTGGGGAAAACTCCCCGGCGTGGCTTTGTCCGAGCTTAGTCTAGTACTTACATTTGCTCAAGCCTGTATTCCCCGAAGGAAGATGATTATGTGCCAACGCGTTAGATGGTGAGTCCATCGCACTATAGATACGTCTTTGAATTACTTCGCAGGTTTCCTCACGATGTTGTTCTTCACCGTAAAGCACGTGATGTGAAAAACTCATTGGAATTGACAGCTCGGATTTGAATCTGCATCGCTATGCCACCAAGGTCCTTTAGTCTAGTCTTCGTTTAAACCATGTTTTGTAATAATGAAAATGGCGTCCAAGGTACCTTCAGTTCTTGTAAATAATTACCTTGCGTTTCCTAAACTACGTTATCGTTATTTGAATTATTTATCACTCAGTCTGAAATACTGAAGTTCACGAATATGTTACTACCGAAAGTGATACTTAATTAAAAGATTGCGTGTTTATATATTTGATAACTTGAACACATTTTATAAACCTAATTGTAGTTACTTGTTAGCTTAAACTATGTAATCAAACTTAGGGACTGGGCGTGATGACATGTAGGTAGGTTTTATTTTGCGATTTCAACGGCTATAGAGGTTACAGGGTGTGGTTTCATTGAATATAACTTAATGCATATACAGATATAAAAATAAAGCTACAGCGTATGTTTGTAATTCCAAATTCCAAAAAAAATTCCAAAAAAATCTCTGTAAGTTTGTTCGTTCAGACTAATCTCCGAAACATGATACGTTTTAAAAATCACCTACAAAATGTGAAAACTAAGGGCCGGTGATAGATTTGTATGTAAATTAACGGTAAACTGGGTCTTGTTCTGCTGCTTATCCTTTAAAGCTCCTTTTGAAACTTAACTCAGAAAGAAACACGAATAAAATACTTTTTCAATTGATTATTGAATCAAACGGAACAGATTCCGCGGTCACGTAAAATTTAAGGTAATCGACAGTAGTCTGCTGTGTGAAAATATTTGAAACCGTCCTGAATGAAGATGTTTTCCATGATGACAAGTAAGAGTGACAGGGCATGCTCAGCGGGAGCTCGCTCACTCTTACAGAAAACCGTAGTAAATGTATTTCTGTCTCCATTATGAATCTGTCATTGTTTTCGTAATCTATTTCCTACTGGACGTGACGTCACGAACAATATCCTCCTAATATAGAAGTACGCTGCCTGATAACGTAGGCAGCATTACAGTAGTTAATAGTAATTGAAGTTGAGTGGCTTAAACAAATCAAGCACATATTGACCGATATATATTTTTGACTGAACCAACCGGAATTATGAGGTCTAGAGTTTCTAGACGCAAAATTTTGGTAAAGGGCATAGGCAGGTGCTGCAGTGTTGCCAACTCAGATTTTGAAAAATGCGTAGCCTGGGGTTTGACAAATACATAGACACAGTACAAATAACTTGTGCAAAGTCTATCAAGCTGCTATTTTTTAGTTCAAGTTTTATCAGATTGGTCATAATTTCATCGGAGTTTACTAAAAGTTCGATGCTTATTGGATGGTAAGTGGAACATAAGACAATACTTAGTTTATTGTAAATTAAAAATATAAGGGATTTTAATAGAAGGGAGGGAAGAGATGGAAGAGCCGTGCATGGCCTTGAGGTCTGAGCCTGCTACGCAAGCGACGCAAGTTCGAAACCCAGCCGGGCCTGTATTAAGGTCATATAAAATCTAAAAAAAAAACTTATGTACAGTTATTTCACACCACATGCTTTACGGTGAAGGAAAACATCGTGTGGAAACCTGCATATTTTTGAGAAGTAATTGAATGACGTATGTAAAGTGTCTGAGACGGCGATGGACTCACCATCTGTCACGTTGGCACTTAATAATCTTCGCTGAAAAGTGGGTGTTGTGATTACAATACCTCTGCCTACCCCTTCGGGGAATACAGGCGTGAGCGTAAGTATACGGGATTTTTAATTTTATTTTTAAATTGGTATGTAACACAATGTTCTACGTACAATAAACAGTCTCAACTCTATATAATGAGTCTGGTATTTTCAAAATTGTCCCTCCAATTATTGCAAATGTTGAGTTCTTGCATAACAATGAATATGAACATGACACATCTTACGTAAAATATTAATAGTAAAATAAGCTAACCACCATTAAAATCACAATCTTTGTCAGCACAATAGAACGGGTTTCATTTTATTATGTTGTCATACGCGTCTCATGTCAAAGTTAATCGTAACGAAGAAATTTTCCGGATTTCCTTGCAACTTGAGGAAGGTGGCGAATAAGTTGCGTAAGCGGCGCGGTAACACGATTGTATATAATTTAAACTTTGACGCATCACCCTTACTACTGGTTACGCTTAAAATGGAATGAGCTAATAACGGAGAGAGCCGTGGGCCGTGAGGTTTGAGCAGTCGCCTGCCACGCAAGCCACGCAAATTCCAATCCCAGCCGGGCCTGTACCAATGCGTTTTTCTATAAATACTAATTTGAGGTGATTTCACACCACGTGCTTTTGCGATGAAGGAAAACATCGTGACGAAACCGGTATATAATGTCGGAGAAGTCATTTAAAGACGTATTTAAAGTGCCTGAGCCGGCGATAGACTCACCGTCTGTCACATTGGAGGAAACCTGCATATGTCTGAGAAGTAATTCAAAGACGTATGTATAGTGCCTGAGACGGCGATGGACTCACCCTCTGTCACGTTGGCACTTGATCATATTCGGTCAAATGTGGGTGTTGTTATTACAAAACCTCTACCTTCGTGAAATACAAACGTGAGCATATCTATGTATGAGTAAATAATGGCCAGAAAGAAATAAATTTGTTATATTAAATGTCAGTAGGTAATATAGTAAGACATTTTGAAAGCTCTGTTAGAGTTTCATGACAGTTCTTCTCAAAAGCTTGCCCTACTACTCGGATTGAAAATACCACATCATTTTCATACATACATATAGGTAATTTCTTCGGGGAAAATATGTGTAGTACATGAAACACAGTGTTCTTATGTCTAAGGCATTCTATAAGATTTGAGCTCGACATTTATTAGAATCATCAAATTAGAAAAAAATCATGAGATTAAAGTTAAACGTAATTAAATATGACTTCGAGATGAGTTTAAATGGTAACAAAATCTTAGTGATGCGGTTATGACTGTGGTTGGCAGCTCGGTATGAAAAACTGGTGCAATTTCAGGTAAATTACTATAAATTGTGACTTATGGATACCAGCTTTATGGAATTTAATAAACAGCTTACACTTTTTAAAGTAACTCTTCCTCAAATGCCAAGAAAGATCTCAAAAGCCTACGATGTAAATGTGTATTTACAAACATGACGTTATTATATTTTTGATTATTTTTCGCGACCGCGAAGCAAATATGTTCAATGGATATCAAAGGATATACATAATATATGCTCACGCCATCCCAGAAGGGTCTCCGAAGGGGTAAGCAGAGGTTTTATAACAACACCCACATTTCACCGAATATGATCAAGTGCCAACGTGACAGAGGGTGAGTCCATCCCCGTCTCAGGCACTATACATACGTCTTTGAATTACTTCTCAGACATATGCTGGTTTCCTCGCGATGTTTTCCATCACCGTAAAGCACGTGGTGTGAAATAACTGCACATAAGTTTTTTTTTTTAGAAAAACTCATTGGTACAGGTCCCGCTGGGATTCTAACTTGCGTCGCTTGCGTAGCAGGCGACTGCTCTAACCCCAAGGCCACAACGGCTTCAAAAGGATATACAGTACTTACATAAATAATCTAATTGAATTCTTTTGTCTATCTGCCAGTCTGTTTGTTTCGCCTAATCTGTGAAACTGGCAGAATTTAATTTAACGGAACTTTCACAAGCAGATAACTAATATAAGGAGTAAGAATAAATGATATAAGGATAGATTTTAGAAAATAAACGCTAAGTAATATAGCTTTTTTACGCGAGTGTATTTATAATTTCACTGTGCAAAAATTACATGTTAAAGTTTTATGCGCTTATAAAACCATTATAGATCGCCTCCAGTTTTAAATATGCTCTAAACACATTCTTGAAATTCTTAAAGATTTTAAGGAAGCTTATTACAGTCCCAAGAACAAGTATTTACCTTGAATGACCAACAATCATACACTATTAAACCAATTTACTATGTTTTTATAATGCTCATTACATGTTATAGTAATGATGTATCTTTACCAAAGCAAATAGATTATCTCGATTAACAATGAACGTGTCAAATTATCCCCCATCCTGCTATTAAAGGGTATTAAAGTCTGCGATTCATGATATAAAATAAAATAAATACGGAAGGTAAGCCTCCCTACTTTGACCGCGATCCCAACTCTGTTTAGGTTACCGATTGTTGGCAACACAACATTTATTTGAACAATGTCTGTATAATATATGCCAACTCTCCTGCGCCGACCCTATCTCGCATGAAATACACGCATTTTAATTAATTGTTGATAGGTACTGCCTTAATAACACCAATTAATACAGTCCACTACACAAAGCCACCTTTATACACCGATCGTTGCCTTTTACACTAAGAAATTCATCTTCTACCCTTATTTTAATATTTGAGTCTGTAACAGCCGCCAAACTTTATTCACTCCCTTTTTAGCCATATCATCTCTCATACAATCTATTAATTGTTTCTTTGTAATCATTCACATTCATAAACAAAACATTACGGTTGTAGTAATCGAATACGCTACGATAATTGAGTCTGCTTTATTCGGGGTATTCGCTTAGCTATTTTATTTACAACCAGAGACATAAAAATCTTTTTTCTCAAGTCATTATGACATCTTGTGTCAAATCACTTTTTAACAATATTTGAATTTAATATAAATAAGAAACATTATACCACTACATGGTTATATAATTTCATATTCATCAATATTAAGGTTAGGTATATATTTTTATGGTGGCCTCAACTTTATCCAAATTCTAGTAAGCGTATGTTTCTGTTTAAAGAAACTGTCCTTCTGTAACGATTTTCTTTTATGGTACATAGTATACATGAAATTGCCTATTACGCTGGGCGACACTATGCATTGTTCATGGAGAATAATAACTTGGCTCTGATAGAGGCTGCTTGGTATCTTAATGGTGTATGGGTAAAGTTATGGCATATAATGAACTAAGTCAAGTGTAGTTATGGCATGTGTTCAAAAGAAGTCAATAGGAAAGTACAGACAACTTTAAATAGACTGGCGTAGCTAGTATAGTCAGCAACGAAATAATTTGACGTAGGTACTAGTACAGTCACAATTGAAATAGTATATCAATGAACATTTTTGACTGGGATAGTTGGCTCATAAAATAGGCTGACTAGACAGTCAGCATCCAATCAAGTTAAAAAAAGATCATAATTAGATGGATGCAATGTAAAAGAAATCTTGAAGATTTGACTCGAGGCTCACTTGAGAATTTGCCTTTAAAGACATAGTTACATTTGTTATTTCATAAATATTCAAAGGCTTAGTATTATATCCCTTTTTCCAACATTTTGAGTATTGTTATTGTAATTATTTTTAATTATAATTCGAAAAAGTGGGATTTAGCTTCGACACCAATTAAATTGTTTATCCCATTGCACTGTTGGTACCTTAGTTCAGTAAACAATTATATTTATAAACTGGGATAGTAAAGGAGCCGTGGTGGCCTCGGGGCTTGAGCAGTCGCCTGCTATGCAAGCGACGCAAGTTCGAATCCCAGCGGGGCCTGTACCAATGAGTTTTTCTAAAAAAACCTGCATATTTCTGAGAAGTAATTTTAAAAGACGTAAAGATGTATAGTGCCTGAGACGGCATCTGTCACGTTGGCACTTGATTCAAATTCGGTGAAAAGTGGGTGTTGTGATAACAACACCTCTGCCTACCCCTTCGGGGAATACAGACGTGAGCATATGAGTAGTCACGTCCAAAGTGAGTGCAAACAAAAGCTCATGCACTGATCGCCCACAGCTGTCGTTGTTTGGATAATGTCCCACGATCGCACGTAGAAAGTGTTTATTATCAAACATGATCTTTCGACAGAAGCCTCGGGTCACAAAGTAAAAAGTAATCAGAAGGACGACTTCGCACATTTGCCGAGAATCATTGCAAGCACAAACAGACGCGCCCTTACGAGGATTTTGGAACAAAAGGTAGAGCACAATGGGAAGTATCGCTTGAAAAGGGCTTACATTCATGAGATATATTGTATCCATTACAAATAGGAAAAAATATTTTTGAAAACAGTAAAGGTGAGTTTTTCCGCCGGGTTCTTATCAGGAAAAGCAACCTTTCGAACCCGATGGTAAAATGTAATTTATGTGTCCTTCTGTTTTAAAAGTACTCTATAAGAAGTCTAATAAAGTACAAATCTTTTTGATTTTTGAAAACCACCCTTTTGGGGACTGGTGAAAGTGAATGAGTAACCAACCAGTGCTCAATATGGTTGAATAGGCGCTGTGTTAGCTATCAACATTATCCTCACGCTTCGCTAGTAGAAACGATACAAAATATACGGGAATGACATATGTCACGTGACGGATTTATGTAATTTCCATACATTTGTTATCGTTTCGATTAGCGTGAGCGCGAGAGAATGTTACTTTGTCTAGGCCTACAGTAGCGATAACATTAAATTATCATAATAAACGAGTAGCATTATTAGGGTCCCCTCGTTCATAGACAGCAGTAGCCTCATACCATAAGGTGAATTGCACGCTTGTAAGGCTTGCAAATAGTAAGGTGGCCACCTTACTATTAAAAACCTCCAATCAAGATGCTGTGTGCATGAGCAAATTGCCGCCAATGTACGAAAGCTGGCCTTATGTTAATATTTATTTTGTGTTAGTATTAGTCTCGAATAGAGAAATTGATTCGGCTGAGTAATAATCATACTCAGTGAAATGACCTAAAGGTTAACTTTATTGTTTCCAAATAAAACAGAGAAAGAATGAAAGATGTCTATTTCACGAACAGACAGCCAAAGAGAAAATAAAATTACATCATCACTTCCTTCAATAATCAGATCTAAATTTAATAATCCTTGAATCGCGATAACCTTTGCATGTCGAGAGGTGTAAAATTTATATGTTTATAATTTTTATAGTATAGATAATTCACAGCGATTTGAATGCGATCCAACAGCGACAGTATCTCGTAGAATATCGATCCGTGACGGTAAATTCGTGAAATGATATCGTGATGTAGTTTCGTGACGTGCCTTGTCGGGATTTCGCCTTATTATACAGATGGCCATCCTACGACAGATCTCTGACCCGAGGTCGTCAACAATGGGTTTACTTTCGTTTTGGCCAGTATCAACAAGGTCAACGCACTTCACAATACCGTTGTATTCCGGTGAACTTGGCGAGAAGAAAGATGGACGGATATCTGCCACATATCGTGTGGAACAAAAGAATCCGAATTTAGACTCAGTCGTGTGTAAAATTAAGTAGGCGTAAAACACTTTCGAGTAACAGCCATCTCTAGCTCTTTGTGCGTAGCCGGATGCTTTAATCTCTCCTTAAAAAGTAGTTTGCAAATATTTGAATCCTGTAGGAATAATATCGAAATAATTTCACAAATAAAGTTGGTTTTATCATCATGTTCCTCTTGCCCTTATTGTATTTTATTTGTGTTCCATGCAATGTATTTCTCTTCCATTTATCTCTATCAGTCTATATGTTCTTGCTCCCTTTCTAGCCTTATCTTATCTCACACAATCTATTTATCGTTTCTTAGGTCTCCCCTTTTTTTGTAACATTGTTCTCATCTTTCAAATAACATGTCACTATGACAAATCCTAATTCTGCAACCTTTAGTTTCTACTGTCAGACATCCCCATATAAACTAGATATTTTGAAAGAATAAACAAAATTTTCAAACAAATACACGTGATCTCATTATCTCCAAAGTATTAATGTATAGTCTTAAACATAAGTAGAAGAGTTTACCAAAAATGCAGTTTGGGCGGGCCTGTTTTAGTGTGAACGCCATATAAACGCGATGAAGAAAGCTTGTAGCGTCGTTGCGGATGGCGGAATCGGAAGCGTACTTTTTGTTATCTAATGAACATTGAGTGTGTGAATATGGCAAGCTCATTACGAATTAGGATTAGAAACTATCATCTGTATTGAGAACTAGAGCAGATGGTCGCCTATTGTTGGTAGCGAGAGGTTCGTTATCACTTTTAGCTTAATAGAAACTTACTATTTTTTATCGATTGCCGCTCTTACTTTCTATACGCAACAATATCATCGCATCATTGAAGAAATCACATTCATCGCCGTTACCAATTTAGGTCGATTGCTAACATTAATAGTTTCAATTTAAAATATCAATAAAAAAAACTGTGTGTACTCATATTTTTCTTCAATGTCTTTCCTTGTGGAGCAGGAATTAATAACATTTTGCTATCAAATAAACTGCACATTTACTTTTATGCTAATTTTCAAATGATCTGGGTGCTACCATCATCGACATTCACTTATTTATAGTATATTTGGTACTGTATAGTTAAACATCGAAGCTTAGAGTTCTTAATACGCGCTGCTTATACGATCATCGTTGGCCCCCAGTAATGTCACTAATTTTAGAAATGTAGAATGCTAATAAACAGCTACTAGAACCAATAATAACGGCTATAAATCCGGTACTAAACGTAACAGAACAATATCAATTGATGATAATTTTGCATCTAAACACATCACATCCGACGAAAGCTCTAATAACACCTGCGGAAGGAAAACTAACTGTATTTGCTCAATTATACGTCTGAGAATTAGGTATCTGTAACACATTCATTGCCAAGGTCCATGAAAGTACAATGGATGCTAGTGAATAGTGAAATGATATGGAAGCCTGGAGCTATTGTAACATCTAACAAAGGAATGATAGGTCTCGGAACAGTAGCTGAATGGGGCTGTCAGTCAGTTCCCATAATGTGCCAAGTGAAGAAATCGAAACGGTTGCATGCAAACTTGTTCCATAACTATTGTTCTGTAAACTTCTGAATAGACATATACAGGAAATTGAGCTATCAAGTATGGTATAGACAGACAAATGGTATAGTGTGTATATAGAAAATTCATATCCAAACACTTAAATACAAACGGTCATACAGCGAATACTTTTGTAATTAGCATTGAATTAAACTGTGAAATTGAAGATAGAAAGCCTAGATAAGCTGCATTCTAAGATGAAAATAAAAATAAAATACTTTATATACGGAATTTCGGGTCACTTCAAAGGATCGCATAGCGATTTAAATATTTAAGCTTGATGGTAAGTAGCTACCGCAAACTATGGTCGCTTGCAATATCAGGGATCTTACGTGCGCACCGACCCTCTAAATTTCTCTTCACATCCTTCTTGAAGAACTTTATGTACCACTGACGTTTTAAATATTTATGATTTATTTTCGTGGACCAAAATATCTATCATTGTGTTGATTATGTTCTTCATTGATCGATTAAGAACACAAACCTAAATCAGAGAGGATACTGCAATTTTTTTCTTCACCCTAATAATATATTCATAGATAGAAAATCTTAATCCAAAATATATACTTACAACAGGTGAAATGTAATTCACTAGTGAGTCTTTTTATAATTATTTTGTAAGCACACAACTAATCTAAACAACCAGGCGGTGTGTGACAAGGCAAGACGAATAAATATATGAATATGAAAGTAAAATTGATGAACAAGATAGATCAAATATGATAGGTGTAATTTACAAGTGTGGCTATTAAGAAAACAATTACATTGTTAATTGTGTTTTAGTTACATAACGCAAGGTGCACGAGTTTCCTATTGAATTAGAATAAGGTTTGAATTGGACGCAATATGAGTCGTTAAATTTGTTATAGAGTCAGTAACACCGATTTTATTTCTTGAAGCTGTAATTAACTAGTAATATATCAGTTGACCTAAGTGTATGACAAAATAGGCCTGGGACCCAGGCTCAGTGGGAGCAGACCTTGGTTGGTTGTATGAAACACAGTAACTTGGGGCAGTCTTTTCGATAACTATGTAAGTTTTTTTTGTTTTATTTGTGTGTGTGGAATTACCTCCACTGTTTAACCGGGCTATAGGGCGAGACCCAAGGGCCTTCAGCATAAACTTAACAACTAAGTGACACAGCTAAGGGTATGCCGGCGCGGGGCTCGAACTTCGGATTAGGGCGTTGCTGAGGGATGAGCTAGGGAGCTGGATCTCAGTTGTACTATTTGGGGGAATGTTTAAGACTACTAACTCGGCACGCGCCGGCCCTAGCAAAGGACGGAGGGATAACTATGTTAGAAAATGTATGTTCTATATAGGATACGAATAGAGACTTTCGATAGCGCGATCTAAAAATATATAATGCCATCTTGCGGTAAATAGTGAAACTAACATGTTGAAAGGTATTCTACGTTGAAAACTAAGCTACACCTTAATCCCAGAATTCGACTTCATAAAAGTCATTATAATTTGTATAAGTTCATATTGTCTCGTTGATTTAATAAGCTCTATTGCAGAATCCGAGGTTTTGGGTTTGACAGTGTTATTGGGATTATCTATCTGTAAATTAACAGTAGCAGCCCATATTCTGGGTTAGTGCGCGGTTAGTGGCAATAGTCTCGACTTGTGACTTAATAACTGGCGAAATGTAGGTGTACTATAAGTACACTTCTACCTACCCCTTCGAGGAATATAGGTGCGTTTATCGAAGATCGTTGTTAACGCCCAGGAGACCGAAGAGCTGGCAGCTACCTCAGGACCTTGCCTCCTTTTAATAATATAATTATGTCTCTAGCTACGGTTTCATGTGATAAGCATGGTGTTTTACTAGTATTAAGAAAATAATATACTCACGTTATCTCAGAAGAGTCCTCGAAGGGGTAAGCAGAGGTGTTGTAACAACAACACCCATATTTCAAGATGATTAGATGCCATGACAGAAGGTGAGTCCGTCGCCGTCATAGGCACTATACGTCTTTCAATTACTTCTCAGACATAAAAAAAGTTTTCCTTACGATGTTTTTCTTCACCGTAAGTTACGTGGGGTGAGATTAGAGTAATTCAATTGATGATACACGGTTACGAAACAAATTTCCAGTATCAAGTATAGGCGTTCTTATTGCTTCAACGTAACACAATAACTATACAGCTTAAAATATCGTTAAGAACTTATTACGAACAATTAAATAAACAAGATTGCATATTGGATTTAACTGTTATTGGAAATGTAGTTAGTTTAATTTGCTGAGGTAATAGTTTTGCTATATTAAGAAGAGTTTGTTGGATTGAAAACTGACTTAGACCAAACTCTGACTAAAACTATATCTATCCTTTTCAAAATCCATATCACAAAATGAGAAAGAGGTACTTTTAAACTAAGACCATCTATACATACAGATAAATAAAAATGAAATGTCTGTTTGTAATTCAGAAAAATAAACTTCTCTTAAAAATTACATATGAAAGTATATACGGTATTGACATTAAAAAAAATCAATTTTTAACAGGAATTAGCAGGCAGATAGCTAATTTTACAAGGAGTACCTTTGACTTACTTTTATTTATTAAAAAAACATTAGCGTTCCGCGGGCCACCCATGAAATTAACTAAACCGCAGGGCACAGCAGTGTCAGAAAAACAGTCATATTTCAACGAAGTGTCAACGATTATGACTGTACATTGGACATAAAAATTCTAGACTACACTAATGTCCGTATAATAAATTATATAAAAACCACAGTATTTCTACTAAAAAAGTTAATTGCGGCATATGTAAGAGGCCACAAGGAAAGGCACTACGGGTCAACGATTCAGCAAACTAACGGTGCACGGATGTCAACCGAGAACCTGTACGACCACTGCGGAACGACCATAAAATAAACGACGATGACAATAAGATATCACTAGTGGAGTGGGGGCCAACTATGATCGTGTAAGCAGCGCGTATTAACAACTTCCTAGCTTTTATGTTTAATTTTACGGTACAAAAAAGAAACGTCTAAGCTTCTTAATAAGCTCTGCTTCAACTGATGATGGTAGGCCCGATTTATATAGTACCACATTATCACGAGTTTTGCACTCGTGATAAGGGTTTTGGAATCTATACTCGCTAGCGTCACCGATAATATTTGTATAAGATATTTTTGTTCTTTACGTCACTCTTCTCAATTCTCATACAAGCGCCCCAAGCGGCTAGTGCAAGGCAAACGCAAGGTCAAGCAATGACGTTCGAACGTGTCAAAACTATATTTTCGGGCACTGATCTGAATTTCGAACGAAAGAAGCAATCATGATCAATCTCTCTTGAAAATATAAATTGCAGCTATTGCTATACGGTGTACCGGATATAGAATTGATACCGCTACCGTTGTGACAACATGCAGTCCAGACATAATAGTCTTGATTGTTGAAATAAATTACGTTTGACAAAAGGCCGCTCGCAATCAGATGTAGCTTATCACTTTGTCACTCTTGCTTTCTTTTGAGATGCCTCACGTTCACTTTCGTCAATATCGATCACAGTTAACTTAGTGTCTTGATAACTATCAAGATCATTTAAATGCTCGTCAACTATTTTGACAAATTTATCCTCGTAGTTAGATGCTATCTGTTAAGCAAATGTGACTCTTACATCTTTAAGATTACAGTCTGGATTTCTTGAGGCATTTACTGTGATCCGGAAAAAGCAGCTTTGTTTGTCGGCACACGTGTCCGCTTATGTCCGTCCTGTCACAACAGCGTCTAGTTGTCGTGACAATCGTTGACTGGTGAAAATCTATCTGAACATGTTTTCTCGATTTGCATCCACAGCATTTGAATACCTACGAGCTTACGAGTTTGAGACAGGAAAAGTTTGTCAGGGAAAGTGCTCCACAAATCTATTAAAACTCGACAAGCATTTGTATCAAATGTGGTATTATACAATAAGTCTATCGAAAAACAATTTTGAATTCAATACATACATACATATGCTCACGCCAGTAGCCGAAGGGGTAGGTAGAGGTGTTGTAATCACAACACCCACTTTTCACCGAAGATGATTAAGTGCCAACGTGACAGATGGTGAGTTCATTGCCGTCACAGACACTTAACATACGACATTGAATTACTTCTCAAAAATATGCGTAAAGCACGTGGTGTGAAATTACTGTACATAAGTTTTTTAGAAAAACTTATTGGTACAGGCCCCGCTGGGATTCGAACATGCGTGGCTTGCGTAGCAGGCGACTGCTCAAACCTCAAGGCCACCACGGCGGAATTAAATATTTTATAAAATTTCTTATGTTCTCTTTAATTTAACCCATACTGTGGTAGCGCAGAAAAAATAACTATTCCACCATCTTGGATGATCCGCCATATTGGAAGTAGAATGACGTTACATAGTTATTGCAAGCATGCATTGCCATCCAGATTTTGTTGCAAGATTCCACTTGGACCAACGTATAAAAATTTGAGCTTGTAGAAATAATAAGCCGGGCAATTAAAATATCATATAAATGTATGTGAGAGAGTGGCTTTTAGGTATTAGTCTTGATATTCTCACAATTGTATCAGTTAGTATCTTTATATGGATGTTGGTTCCAGACAATTACTTACTTTCTAATGTGCAGGGATCGTTTTCATTAGGTGTGTTAAAGTAAAAGCAGGGGTCACGTGTGATCATGTCGTGACGTTATTCCACATTCACGGAGTTAAGGTATCTTAACAGGGTTCCATCGCGAACACTACCGACTGTTTTGCATTCCAATGTTTATTTTGAAATTTCGATTGGAAATATTCATTTTGTAAATTTTTTGCGCAATCGTATTGTAAATATGTGGCTACCTAAATCTATACATCTATACAGATAGATAAAATTAAAGTATTTGTTTGTAATTCCAAAACAAACAGCTTTTCACCAAATGTATATTATGTAATTATATAGGTATGGAAAAAAAACAATTTAAAAAAATCTCTTTCTCCCAATCTGTTTGTTCCGGCTAATCTCCGAAACGGCTGGATCAATTTAAAGGGGACATTTAGATAGAAAATTTTACAAGGAGTAACTAAGTCTACTTTTTTTTCAAATACTTGAGGGTTCTGCGGGTCACCCATAAAATTAACTATCAATGGGTAAAATCGCGGGGAACAGCTAGCGTATTAATTATATTCTATATAAAAAATAAAGAATTATAATGTAATAGGAAACAGATAAACTGTTTACTAACGATGATGAGTGAATATATGCTTATCAATATTTGCAAGAAAGTAATTTATTGTTTATATTAAAATTGCGATAGTAGGCAGCATCTTCTGTACCGTTGTCTCAACAGTTCTGTGATTGTGAAAATTGAATATCTCAGAGTGGGTCACATACACCTTCTCCCGAATTCTTTGAATGCATTCAGAACTTTATTGATAACATAAAACGACACTTGTTTGTTTAAATTCAATTAATTGAATGAAACTTATATGACAGAGAGCACGGATTTGTTTGTCGACCCAGAAGAGTTTCCAAATGGCATACTCCTTAGAGGTATTCATCATCATTCACTTTTTAACGAAGATGATTAAGTGCGAATACGATGGTGAGTCCATCGCTGTTTCAGGCACTAAACATAACGTCTTTGAATCTCAGACTATGCTCCACCGTTAAGATTTAAAATCTCTTCACTTATAATAAGGTGCATTCTCGAAAGTCACTTACTACACTAACCACTCATATGGCTAAGATAAGAAGCTAATGAAGGGTATTTTAATAAAGTCGAAACAATAGCGGTTTGTGACGAAACAATGTTCACGCGGAAGCAGATGATTGATCATGATTATCAATAATTAACATTTTGACCTTTATTTATTTTACGTATTGTGAAAGCTTTGGACCAACTCTTTGTATGTCTTTGACTCGATTAACGAAAGTTTCACCAGTTAACTCATATTGAGTAACAATTCCGGTCATGTCCTCTATGTAATGCCATTCATACAAGATTAAATGAACTGCTTAATTGAACACCCCTTATCTGGACGCTTTCAATCACCTATCACACTTAATACGTCTAAACGAGACAAAGCCATCGGCTAATTTGCTTGTCAGTACAAAATAATCAACATTGATCTAACGCCGCGTGCATACAACAATAGCTACTCTCTACCATGCGAAATCGAGTCATAATAACTCATGGTAAGTTCCAAATTCGCTGGGAATAGATTCGATGCGCCTGCGTTGGTATGAAAGACTTTTAAATTAACAGCAATCAAATTTCGATTTTAATTGGCGGCGATAAGTTTTCTTTTTCTGTGTTATAATATTGAGCTTCTTCATGACGGAAGAGTGTGTCAAATAGGAGCCAATTTGCTGTTTGAGGTTAGTGTATGCCGTGGATCGCCCGAGGTGCAACTCATTAAGAATACTTTCGCTATTCAAATGACGTGCGATACTCGTTCTTTTCTCGCAGTAGATTTGTATCTCGGCTGTGTTACGTGGGGTAACAAGTTCACACGATATAGATTCGTTCAGTCGTCATTTCCTGCCGGCATATTAATACTTCGGAACAGCAATCCCAATCGGCTACAGCTGATGTTTCAATTTGCCATAGCCTTTTATCAATACTCACAGTTTCTGTGCGAAATGCAAACATGGAATTGTTATTCCTATCGACGAACCTTTCGAATCTCGAGCCTTCAAATTGAGGTCTAATTCCATAAGATATTCCTTTATTATCGCTTTATAGAAATTATTTTTAGAGCCAGGGACATTTGGGATGAATGGTTCCAGATATCCCTTCTCAAAGATAATTATTAAATCCAATCGAAAAATCGTGTCGGAAAGCTCGACATTACAAGTTCAAAAGACTGCGTTTTATTGATGTAAATCTTTTAAGTTGCATCAGTGTAAAATATTAGGTTCCTGTAATCATCATCATCATCCTCCTGCCTTTATCCCATGTTATTCGGGGTCGGCGCAATGTGTCCCGTAATTTTGTCCCATTATTGAATAAACCTAACACCTAATCGTCTTTAAATAATTACTTTTCGTATAAATCGCGTCCAATAGCACAATACCCATAAAGTAAGCTGCGACCAAAAGCTAAATCAAAGAAAAAACAAACGAATCCAAGTTCATTGAACTGCAAATCGAAGACCGAACTCATATTTTTTGTTAATGACTCCAATCCACGCTATTATAGTTCTAAATAGTCAATCAAATGCGTCGTAATGAACAAATGAGCTATGAATAGTGTGGCAGTCACGACTCGGATCTCGATACTATCGTTGAATTGAGAAAAATTTCTCGCGGCGCCTTTACGAATAGATCTTCGTTGCTAATCATACCATCATTTGCTGTTATCAAATCACTTATTTCAATTTTCAACTCTAAATCAAGGTCTTAGATTGAATTTTGCCAAATCAAAGTCGTATAAAGATGCGATGTTTGATGGATGAGTTTGCAATACAAATGGCGACAGGTGACGCAGCAATGAGAGATGATCATTCTTCCATTCGCAGTTCAATTTTGAACCTTATATTAACGACTTCTGAGTGTATTTTTGAGGTATGAGTATGTATATTGATTACAGATTTGGTGAGGTCTTCATTCGGATACGATTCGATATTCAATCTTAAGGTTCTGCATCACAATATTGATTTTGAACTTCTTAATATTATGTTTTTACAAGAAAGTATGAAGTCTGGATCAAAACTACAAAATACTGATTTTGAAGATCTTTAACTACAGTTTTTAGGAGAAGGTCTGTATCAAAACTATCGATATTAATATTGTTAATTGTGAAAGTGTGTTTGTCTGTCTGTAGCGTTCGTACAGCTCAACCGACTTTTATTTAAAATTTAACATAGAATTGACTTTGAAAATGATTGGACATAGAGGTATTGTAATATTTTTTTTTAAATAATGCAAAGTAAGTCACTTCCAGTGTAAACGAATGAGTGTCTATAAGAAAATGTGAGTGCGCTAATGTTACACCATGAACTTTACTTAAAAAACTTCATGAAGAAACCTGCATCTATCTTTCTATAGTGCCTACGGCGCCGCGGCGTTGGACTCCCCATCTAACAGATTAGTACCTAATCATATTCGATGTAACGAAACAATAGTCGACAAAAATTGACTATAGGAGCTTATTTCTATGAAAATTACGGTGGGTTGACCAAAAGAGTAACTCTTATGTCAAACCAGCGGACGTCACGCGGTTTCACTCGCGTAGTTCCCGTTCCCGTGGGAATAAAATATAGCCCATATTTCTCGCTGATAATGAAGCTATCCATTGCTAAAGGAATTTTGAAATCGGTCCAGTACTTTTTGAGCCAAACATACATACAAATCTTTCCTCTTTATTGTATTAGTATTGATTCAATCAATATTGAGCACGTAGAGACATACATAATTTTTATTACATATATATATTCATTCTTTTTGAGTGGATGCTATAATTCTACCCACCCTTTGGATCCTATAGGGAAGGCGTGCCTTACGCAAGTATGTCAAAGCAGTGCCTACCGACGAAGGCTCAAATGTAAAATGCTAATAGTTAGATATAGACGATAAAGGGATTATTCAACTGTCATAGTACGAACTAATAAACATCCGTGAAAGGTCAGAGAGCTTTTACTTACCGCTGTGAACATTATTTCAAACAAACGAGTAACATTTCAAATATTATTACTTTCATTAGCGTGGTTTAATAGTGGGCCATTTCAATAATCTAGTTGTTTCAATAAATTGTTTACGAAAAAGGTTAGTTGCTTTTTTCATATTCATATATTTATTTCATTTTAGTTAGAGACTTAAAATATGGAAAATATCTTAATTATCATGTATTTACACATACATACATACATATACTCACGCTTGTATTCCCCGAAGGGTAGGTAGAGATGTTGTAATCACAACACCCACTTTTCACCGAAGATGATTAAGTGCCAATGTCTCAGACACTTTACATACATTAAATTACTTCTCAGAAATATGCAGGTTTCCTCACGATGTTTTCCTTCACCGTAAAACACGTGGTGTGAAATCACTGTACATAAGTTTTTAGAAATACTCATTGGTACGGGCCCCGCTGGGATTCGAACTTGCGTTGCTTGCGTAGCAGGCGACTGCTACTGCTGAAGGCCACCACGGTAACCACCTAAGTAAACTAACATAAACCCTGTCAGGCACACCAATATAAGAGGCACTACTAAAACTTTAAAAATATTTTTTCTATCTTATATTTTTTTTCTATCATCTATCTGAATCAACATAATAATACTTATTATTTTTATATTGTATTATAACAGATGTATTCAGACCACAATTTCCATCGTTCTTTCCCCTTCTTATTTATCTTATTCGGTTTAGTTTTGCGATAGCAAGTAGCACAGGAAAGGAATTCACAATCATTGTATTAGTTGCTATATAAGTTGCTAATTGTGGATACTTCTATTTTAACATTTTATCTCTAGTATCTAATCAACTATACAGATAAATAAAATTAAAGTGTCTGTTTGTAATTCCAAAATAACAGTTTTTTCACTAAATGCACATGAAAGTAAAAACTATACCTATACCCATTTTTCTCCGTCTACCTGTCTGTCTGTTACGTTATACCGGCGAAACGGCTGGATTGATTTTAACGAAACATTCACTAGCAGATAGCTCTGCTACAAGGAATAAGGCTACTATTATTTAAAAAATCATTAATGTTAATCAGGTCATCCATAAAATTAACTCTACGATGGTAATACCGCGGAGGACATCTAGTTTACAATATATTAAAATATAACTTATGAAATGATTAACAAACATTGCTAAAAATATAATTCCCATCTGTACTCATAATAACTAGTGACCCTACATTCACAGAATGTAATTTACCGTTTCATCTTCAACACTATTTCTTCATTTGACATTTTCCGTAATATCGGCCCACAGCGCAATAGAAACACAAACAGTACTTTATCACACCGGGTCGTGCTATTTACATGGTGTAAAAGTGAAATTTCTAGGTTTGATATGTATAAAAGGATTTTGTGTTGTGTGAGTGTGTGTTGCAGCCTAATAGACGCTTGCCACACCAAGAGAGTCAACAAAAATTTAGAAGATATATAATGATTTATTTTAATGTGATCCAACTATGATCGATTAAGCAGCACGTTTTAAACACTTATTGCTTTGACATTTAATTTTACAGTACCAAAATTGGTGTCATGATCGTGTCATAATATCTATTATTAATTAGCCGAAACAGGCAGACTGACAGACAGACAGAGAAAATCTTTGAAAGTTGTTTTTTTTATCTTAGTACCGTATACTTTATACTTTAGTGAAAAGCTGTTAAGGGGGAATTACAAACACACACTTCAATTTTATAATATTTACATACTACTAGCTGTGCCCCGCGCTTTCACCCGCGTAGATTTAGTTTTATATAATACTTTTTTTCGCAATAGCCTATATCCTTTCTCAGGGTGTAAAGATTGTCTGTGACAAATTTCATCAAAATCGGTTAAGAGGTATAAGCGGGAAAGCGTAACAGACAGACAGATTTACTTTCGCATTTATGATATTAGTAGGTATGGATATAGATACTTCTGGGCGGAGATGCGAAACGATTAAAGCCACTGTCGATATATTTGTGTTATGATCGTGAAGCATTATGAAAATGTATGTATTTACATAGTGTCTCAACAATAAATATGTCGTTTGCAATGATAAGATCGTAACTTTCACCAGCTACAGTCTTGGATGGACGAGACGGATGGACAACTGCATCTATTTAATAGGGCTTTCCTATAGCATCTCATTATGCTAGAAAGCAAATGAACTTTCTCGGTACGATGACATCCCTTTATAACACATTATCCTTATTTCCGATGACTTGCTTTATTATTGAGATTTAATACAGATTATAATAAAATAATATAATATTTAACATACATATGCTCACGCCTGTATTCCCCGAAGGGGTAGGCAGAGGTGTTGTAATCACAACACCCACTTTTCACCGAAGATGATTAAGTGCCAACGTGACAGATGGTGAGTTCATCGCCGTCTCAGACACTTTACCTACGTCATTGAATTACTGCTTAGAAATTTGCAGGTTTCCTCACGATGTTTTCCTTCACCGTAAAGCACGTGGTTTGAATTCGCTCTACATAAGTTTTTTAGAAAAACTCATTGGTACAGGCCCCGCTGGGATTCGAACTTGCGTCGCTTGCGTAGCAGGCGACTGCTCAAACCACATTATTTAACACATTTAAAAGACGGTCTCGTTGCTCTTCTCTTCGACCCATAAATCGGGAATGTGTTATTTGGTTCTTGGTTAGTGGCAATAGACCTATTACATATAATAACACCTATATTTACTTCTTCAGATAATACAGGCGTGAGAAATACTCGTATGATTATTTTAAGAACCTTGTGTAGGAAATACTAGCTGTGCTCCGCGGTTTTACACGCGTAGAACAAATTTCATAGGTGGGTCAAAATCAGTCCAGTGGTTTCGGAAAATAACCGAAACAAACAGACAGACAGAGAAAAAAATTAATATTGCTTTTTTTCAAGTCAGTACAGTATTCTTTCATAATATGCATTTAGTGAAATGCTTTTATTTTGGAATTGCAAACAAACTTACTAGATTTGTCACTTAAGAATTATAACGCATACAATTATGCACCCATTCGCTTTACGGCTAATTCTGCCTCAAAACCAATTTTTATTCCATATTTCGGCAATATAGATTGAGCGTTTCATTTGCATAAAAGTTTTCATGTATCATCTTGGTTATACTTATATTTGATACGGGAAAATTGGCCATTAAAATCACATTGTCGTAACATTTTTGTGAATCTACAACCTAAATATAATTATACCTTACTACCAAGCTCATTCAATCAATATAAAGAACGAACAATAGGACATTTCTACCTGATTTCAGTTATTCGAACATTGCGACAATATTCAAAGAAAGCTGGATTAATTGAGCTTGAATCACAATTGTTGCACAATCACTGGTTCCTTGAATCGTTTGTCTGTTTGTTAATTTATTTTAATTTAATCTGTGTTATCCATTGAATATAAATCTAGAGTAAACCTTAGAATACAAATGGAAAACTAGAACTAAGAAAAATCTTTGAACAGAGTTTAATTTTTAATGCTCACGCGCTGTTATTATATTCAATTTTCACCAAAAAATATTAATTGCCAATGTGTGAGATACTCGTAGCTAGACCAGTGCCATCTTAGATGCCAATAATACATCTTTGAATTACATTTTAGACATATGCAAGACTATACCCTTTACGATTTTTCCATCGCTCGCAGTGTAAAATCACTGCACTTATTTTTTTTATAAAAACTGAGTGCAGATAGCGTTGCAGACTTCTCAAAAAAAATTCCGACATGGCTCTCGGTAATTAAATACATGACCAAACATTTGGTGTTGATCGGTAACAGTCTCAATTAATTAATAAAGTGACACTGCGCAGGTGCGCCACACAGTAGCTGGGCAATAAAAAACATGTTTGACCTTAACAAAATGTCGTTACAATATAACTTTTTAAACTTGAACTTTCACTCGTTGTACCAATTTCCCATGTATGTAGACAAATACGTCTATCCTTCTATGGTGTGAGTGAAAGGGCTTTGTCTTACAAATATGTATGGCAATGATCCATAGTTTATGGTGATGATACCATAACAAAATAACAGAGTCATAATCTCACGTGAAACTCACAAATGTGACTAACAACCACATCCCTTTCCAAAAAATATACATTAGCATTTTTTTATGTCACTAAGGCAAACAATCAAGTGCCCTATTGAGTGCCTAGTGCGAGTTTTCTTAAAATCGCCGTCACAAGTCATCTCGTCGACGTAAGCGCAGATTTGTATGGGACCACAATAGTGTCATCTTTAGGCCGACAGACGGGTCTGTTTTGATCCTATACAAATCGATTACTTGTGACGGCGGCAGTGAAAAACTCGCACTAGGCACTCGTGAATACCGCGGCCTTCGGTTAGCAGTGCCAGGGATATCACGACCGCTTAAGAAGTACTCTTCTTAACGAAAACCATGCTGCTAAGCTAAGCGAGCGAGCACGACTGTAGACCACGAGGTCCTGGGTTCGACCCAAAGGACGGGTTATGTTCCAGCCTGGAGTCTGGGATTGTGCCCGTTTAATGACACCAGGCCAACAAAACAACGGGTGTACTATAAACACACCTCTGCCTAACCCTTCCGGGAATACAGGTGTGAGTATAAGTATGTACATACATACATATGCTCACGCCTGTATTCCCCGAAGGGGTAGGCAAAGGTGTTGCTACCACAACACCCACTTTTCACCGAATTTGATTAAGTGCCAACGTGACAGATGGTGAGTGTATCGCCGTCTCAGGCACTATACATACGTCTTTGAATTACTTCTCAGAAATATGCAGGTTTCCTCACAATGTTTTCCTTCACCGTAAAGCACGTGGTGTCAAATCACTGTACATAAGTTTTTTAGAAAAACTCATTGGTACAGGCACCGCTGGGATTCGAACTTGCGTCCCTTGCGTAGCAAACGACTGCTCAAACCCCGAGACCACCACGGCTCTTGTGTATGTAACTATTACTTATACGTTTGTAATTCCATTGATTTAAGTCAACCTTTCACTAATGATATCACTAGAGTAACATAAATGAGTGTTTAACTTATGTGAAATTCCTGCCACTTGCGCCGGAGTGGGCGATCTTCGATGTCACTTTGACATAACGATATGCAAATAAAAGCTAATGTGTCGACGCATTACACTTACCATCAGTATTTAATGACTGTACTTACTTAGAGAGAGATCATGTCATTTATCTTGGTCGAGACGAACGACTAAGTGACACACCATGTGAGTCACTATTAGATCTAGCAGAATATTAGGCCCTTGGGGCCAACTGTGATCGTTTTAAGCACGATTCACGTAATGTACCGCAGTTTTCGTATTCTTTGTTACAAAGAAAAAACGGAATAGCTCACGAAAACGTCCCATTGAGTTGAAGTCCTATAGAAATACTGTTTTGGATCGTTCAAACCATTGGGAGAGAACTTCGATCAAATGATCGAATGACTTTAAACGTTCAATGATATTTTTAATGATTGTCTGCCCCGCTTAGAAAATCATTGGGTTAAATGTAGTTCCATCTCTTTTGTGATGCGGTTTCAGTTAAATAAAGCCATTATGGAACGTATGTCTAAAACGATGGGGAGTAATATGGAGTCGTTAAGTTTCTTCACATGGTCTTACTTTCAGAGAAGAATATTAGGACTCTGCTCTATCTTTGCTGAATCCGTGTTGTGAGAGGAATAATATTATATATATACATACATACATATGCTCACGCCTGTATTCCCCGAAAGGGTAAGCAGAGGTGTTGTTATCACAACACCCACTTTTCACCGAATTTTATTAAGTGCCAACGTGACAGATGGTGAGTCTATCGCCGTCTCAGGCACTATACATACGTCTTTGAATTAGTTTTCAGAAATATGCAAGTTTCCTCACGATGTTTTCCTTCACTGTAAAGCACGTGGTGTGAGGCCCCGCTGGGATTCGAGCTTGCATCGCTTGCGTAGCTGGCGACTGCTCTAACCCCGAGGCCACCACGGCTCTATATATATACATAAACATATAAAAATGAAAGAAAGCCAACGAACGAATATAAATTAATTTACCCAGCCATATAAGGATCCTATACTTTATGTTTCCTAAGAATTTAGACAAATTTCCAAGCCCACGCAAACCGTGGGCAAACTATAATATGCAGAGCAATAAAATTAATCTTGTCTCAAGTCATAAATAACTAATCCGTGAAATTTTGCAACTCTTAAGTCTAAATTGTTGGAAATGTTTACCATATAATCCCACCTATAAAAGCTCCTTAATAACAGGGTAACCGCAGCTTAGCTTTCATTCTCCTAGCATTAATTATGAAAGCGACAATCAATTACTATGAGACGCTGGTCCTGAGGCGAATCACATTGGCATGACATTAAAACATGCAAAAATCTACCAAGAATATCGCCTCACTCCAGGGGCATTCCATATAAGCAGATAAGCACTGCTTACCATTTGTACTGACTGAATACAGTCATGTCGTGTGTGTGTGTACACACCAAAACGTATGTACCTACGCCGCGCCACATCGGTATGTACTTACTTAACCTACCCACCTACCTACTTATGTTATGCTTACCCCTCTGAAAATTCAATGCACGCTCTGCTTCACTCAATATATTCACGTCTGGAAATGGGTAGGCAGAGGTTTTCTTATAGTACACCTGTAGCGGTAGTGAACCTCTTTCGCTATAATGATTCTTATTTATATTAAATTCAAATATTGTTAAAAAGTGATTTGACACAAGATGTCACAATGACTTGAGAGAAAAGATTTTTATGTTTTCTGTAATAAAATAGCTAAGCAGATTCAATTATCGTAGCGTATTTAATTACTACACACCACTTATGTTTAAGTCTAATAGGGGACGAGCCTATTGCCATCAACCCGGCACTAAACCAGATTCGGATTGCAATGGAAATTACAGATTGAAAATCCCAGTCAATCAACAAACCCAGGCAGTCAGATCAATTATATGTTCCTATACAAAACATCATCCACAATTGTGCAATATAGCCATTGATTAAGTAATCCCTATGTAGATAGGAAACTCCATCCGTCACGGAAACATAAATCTTCGAGAGTGACAGGCAGCTCCTTTCTGAATATGCCTAGCTATCTTGTAAGCGTGGGTTCCATGTCTGGTCAGGCGGTACTGTTGTTTTAATATCCAGTTATCATTCAATACAAGCAGTTACTAGTTACTTTCTTCAAATTGGTTGTTTAAGCTTCAGAGTTACTGTGGAAGCTATTGTGTGCACACAGAGATTTAAATAAATAATATGCAGTATTACGAGTTTTTTACTGTTTCCGAAATCTATATTCTTGCCGGTTCTTATCAGAAGGCTAATTTCCGAACCGGTGGTAAATTCTTCGACATTCATAAGTGCCTTAGCAGGGCGTAAACTAAATAAATTATTTTCATTTTCATATACTCGCTAACGTATTTGTATGAGATGCATAAGTTCTTCACATCACCGCTAGAAGGCGCTGCTCAATATCTAATACAATATTCGGCGGAGATGCTAGCGATTATAGATTACGAAAACGGTGGCAAACTCGTGATCGTTAAGGGGCCTACTATCGTTGGTTTAAGTTGAGAGTATTAAGAACTTCTGATCTTTGACGTTTCATTTTTGTACCGTATAATAAACGCCAAAGCTCAGTTCTTAATATGCTCTGCTTAAACCGATGGAGGCAGATCCACAGCTAGATTAGAACGGTAATTATTAGCCCCAGTTAGGAGCACGTAGGATGGCCACCGGTGGGTTTTAGTGCAGTGAGAATTCCATATACTCCAACCTGAATCTCCCAGGCCGGTCGGGTATCTTTCGAATGTTGCCCTCGTTAATAAAAAGAAAAAAGTACTTAGGTAATTATTTTCCCCCTTTTTACAAAACTCTGTCTAAAACTATGTCCATCTTTTACATAATCTTATACGAAAGACTAACATAGTCTGTGTTGTATAATAAGGAGATTTTTGTTTATATATCGGAGTATTGTCATAAGCTGGAATAAATTCTTGCGAAATGCTAATAAAATGTGCCAAATGATAAAACGTAACTTGTTTGTCACTAACTACTCGCTACTGGCAATTATGTGTTCTATATCTCTTAGATTTGTGTCGACTACAGTGCTGTTATGACTGGCACTATGACAATAAAGCAATTTCACTCTCTGCGTACCTCTAGTCGTAAGGCTGGTAGTAAAAGTTACTGGTCTTCGTTAAAGTCAACTATGATTTGCATATTGTTGGGTTATGCACGGGGAAATGGAGTTCTACCACTGTCGCCGCAACCGGAATAAAATCGTGGATATATAATTATGATTTTCTTTAATTATTATCTATTACGTAGGCCAGCTATCTGTATATTTATAAAATACCTATAAACGAGCATTTATTGTATGTACGTATCTAAAAAAAGAGCCGTGGTAGCCTTGGGGTTTGAGCAGTTGCCTGCTACTCAAATTCAGATCACAGCCTGTACTAATGAGTTTTTCTAAAAAAAAACTTGTGTGCAGTGCATTCACACCACGTGCTTACGGTGAAGGAAAACATCGCGAGGAAATCTGCATATGACAGAGAAGTTATTCAAAAACGTGTGTATAGTGCCTGAGACGGCGATGGGCTATCTGCCACGTTGGCACTTAAAACATATATACTTAATACTGAACCTAATTTTCATAAAATGTGGCGATAAATCTATCTAACTAGGTTTCATCTTTAAAAAATGTCAAAACAAAACGAGCAGTGCTCCCTCCCAGGTACTGATAATATAAGCACTGCGTGTTAATAACTTCTTAGCTGTGACGTTTAATTTTACGGTACCAAAACGAATCTTCAAAGCTCAGAAGTTCTTAATATTACCAGAATTAAAGAAGTAGATACAGATCATAATTCACCAAGTTACACAACATACATAAAGAATGTAACTTTCAAACAGCAGATATGGTACGATTCATTTTGTTTTTAGTTAAATCTAATGTGTAAGAACCCAAATAAAAGGTTCTAAGTGTACATTCGCGTGTCAGTACAGTAATTCACCGAATGTTTTTTCACCGACCTTAGTGAATGTGCGCGTATAATCTTTATCTTACGGTGATTTTCCATCAGCGTAATTCAATTCTGCCTATATAATCCATTACGTATTATTATAACTTATCTTGAGGCTCTATGTACGTTAAAAGTTAACGGTAGAGCCTTTCAATTCGCACTTAAGAGTTTATCAGACAATAAAACATACTAGCTGCGCCTGGCGGTTGTACCCGCGTAGGGTTAACAAAGAGCCCCGTGGTGGCCGTGGGGTTTGAGCAGTCGCCCGCTACGCAAGCGACTCAAGTTTGAATCCCAGTGGGGACTGTACCAATGAGTTTTTCTAAAAACTTATGTACAGTGATTTCACACCACGTGCTTTACGGTGAAGGAAAACATCGTGAGAAAACCTGAATATGTCTGCAAAGTAATTCAAAGTGCCTGAGACGTCGATAGACTCATACGTAATCATCTGCGGTGAAAAGTGGGTGTTGTTATTACAGCATCTCTACCTAACTCTGTGGGGAATGCAGCGAGAGTATTTTGCATCATATTTATAATTATTTAAAGGCAGTAAGTTATTCAAAGAAACGACAATAAATAAATAAAATGGAGATAATTTTAAATTTGTGATCCTTTAAAAATACGGAATTGCATTGTCAGTTTCATAATTTATACACATAAACAATATTGAAGTGTCTGTTTGTAATACCCAAAGTACCAGGTGTTCACGCTACGCAAATGAAAATATATAAGCTACTGACATTAAAACACCAATTTTTAATATTTTTCTGTCTTTCTGTCGGTTAAAAAAACATTTAGGGTTCCGCGGGAATTAAAATCTACGCGGGTGAAACCGCAGGACACAGCTAATAATAAATAACAATAACTTTATTTCGTTGTGAGAAAGAAGAACTATATTTAGCTGGCGGAGTTTGGCATGACCCTTACGCCGCGGCGATGGTGTACCCACTAAGGATATCTCACTACGAAAAATGGATTGTAATAGGTATTTAACTTTAAAATGTATGACCGTGATTAATTTAGATTATTGATCGTAGATTAGAAATCGTCGATGAATGAAAAACAACCTTCGATGCCTCGTAGTACCTCATGCATGAATCGCTGGAAAGTTTGACTTGCGTTGCGTAGGCCGAATGTCATGCATTTAAATTCGAAGAGACCGAATGGAGTGATGATGGCTGTCTTCTGAGCGTCTGCTTCTGCCATTGGTATCCAATAGTATGCGCTTTTGAGATCGAGCTTGCTGAAAATTTTCTTGTTGTGAAGTAAGTACGTGAAATCTTGGAGTCTTGGTAGCGGGTATCTGTCGGGTAGCGTGACAGCGTTGAGGCGGCGGCAATCTCCGCATACGCGTAAGCTTCCATCTTTCTTTTTAACGACATGTAGTGGGCTTGCCCATGGACTTTTCGAAGGTTGGCATATGCCCATTTCCATCATTCGTTCGAACTCTTGCTTCGCCGCTTTGTACTTGTCGGGCGGTAGAGGGCGTGCGCGTGCGAAGAGTGGTGCGCCTGTCGTGTTAATGTGGTGAGTCACATTGTGTTTGGCTGGGTCTTTAAGTGACATCGGTCTGAGGACATCTGGATACTGCTTCAGAATGTCATAGTAAGTTTGCTTGTTGCTCAGGACGTGGACGGATTGTTGCATTGAGATGATTGTAACGGCGTTTACTGAAAGTTCAGTGATGCTGTCGATGAGTTTCCTCCGGTGTAGATCTATCAGCAGTTTGTAATGCCGAAGGAAATCGGCGCCGAGGATAGAGGTCTTCACATCTGCTATGATGAATGTCCATCTAAATGAGCGTCTGAGTCCCAAGTCCAACTGAATATTCTGCTCACCATAGGTATTAATTTCTGTACCATTTGCGGCAAAAAGTTTGTAGGAGCTTTTCGTACACTTCTGTTTGTGTATTCTTGTGGCGGCGAGTACAGATATATCCGCACCGGTGTCAACGAGGAAACGTTCTGCAGAGTTGCGATCGAAAACACACAGGCGGTTGCTTGTTGTGGGAACACCGACGTCCGCCACGGTCGGTGTTTGTTCTAGTTTTCCTGATGTTGAGATTGTTGATTGCGTCTTGAACACGGCTGCTCACATTTCCTAGCTTGATCTCCAAATCTAAAGTGGTATTTGCAGAGACGATCATCCTTATTTGAGCTGTTATTATTGTAGTAGTTGTGCCTATTCATTGATTTCGATCGCGAACGGTAACGATGAGGGGTGCGATAACGTTGGCTCTGTCCTTCTTGTTTTAATTCCGCCATTTCAAGTGTCAGTTTTTCGATTTGCTTCGCCATCATTTGAATTTGTGTATTCATGATCAGTTCGTTTGAGCTGCTGGGGAAAGTTCTAGAAAATTGATGTTGATGAGTTAACATGTCCATCCTCGTGGGATCGCTTCAGTTTTCCTCCAGAGTTTCAGCGTTGGTGCGATGTTCACTTCTTCGGGGTCACCAGAATGTAGCAGCGAATAGGTAATAAAATTATATATATTTTACAGAGAAATCTTTTACTTCATATTAATATTCATTATCCGTCGCCTAGCAACATACCACCAGAGAGATATGCTCAGAGAGAAAAGTAAGTAAGAATGTAAACTATTTACAAAATACTGCTTAGATAAATAATACACGAAATATGGAACACCCATAAATGAATAGCAAGAGCTAGTTGGAGCTCTCAAATTAGTCTCACCGAATATGGTAAACTCCGTTCTTGGAACTTAGTTTACCAAACATTTCCGCGGAACGCTCATTTATCTAATTCGTGACGAGTTTCAAATGGTTTTTGTTGGACCTGAACTAGTGTATTTGTCACACGCCTCTGCAACGTTACACGTTTTGTATCTACTTCAATGTTTATGTACTTTTTAGGGATTGTTAGGTACGAGATAAAAATACATACATACTTATGCTCACGTCTGTATTCCCCGAAGGAGTAAGCAGAGGTGTTGTAATAACAATACCCACTTTTCACTGAATATGATTAAGTGCCAACGTGACTAATGGTGAGTCTATCGCCGTCTCATACATACGTCTTTGAATTACTTCTCAGATATATTCAGGTTTCCTCACGATATTTTCCTTCACCGTAAAGCTTGTGGTGTGAAATCACTGCACAAAAGTTTTTTAGAAAAACTCATTGGTACAGACCCCGCTAGGGTTCGAACCTGCGTAGCAGACGACTGCTCAAACCCCATGGCTTTCAAGCCTTCCCGATAAAAATCTGTGAAATTTTTATTATTACATTACAAAGGCGGTAAACAAGCAAGTTTGCCTCACAGATTACTTGTTATCTGTGGTCTGTGGTGTATAGTAAGCGGAAACCGTCAGACGTTTACTGTTTGATACGTGACTAATGAAACAGCAAGAATATTCTTTAAAATATCCAAATTTTTGTTACCCACCGAACGCTAACAAAGTATCGGCTTATAAGAACTTTACGATTCGATAAAAGTACTTAGGTACCCATACAGGGGCCCAACCATGAGCTCTTATTGCAGTGTTATTACAGTTGTGTGACAGTGACAGATGTATACACGCCAAATACATCTGTTTCATAATAAGAGTAAAACTATCATGGCAATAAGAGGTTATAGTAAGGCCCCTGAACTACTTACTACGAACTGCCTTTTACGAACCGGCAATTAAACACTAAGTACCTGGTTGACCGAGCTGTGCTCGGTTTCTTCTTCATACAAAAAAAAGGAAAAAGAAATCCGGGGAACGTCAGTCTCGAACCGGGGTACTCTAGTTTCGTTACCGCCTCGTAAGCTGGATGCCTCACCTTTGAATTACCAAAACCTGACAGATGTCGGCGAAATTTGCAGTCGTATTGTAATGATATTCTATGAGTTTTTCATTGCCTGACAACATGGTCAAAACTATGTTTTCCATAAATGTAACGTGGAAAATTACATGAAAATCGTTGGAGCCGTTTCCGAAATTCCGATTATATATACAAGAATTGCTCGTTTAAAGATATAAGATAAGATAAGATGGGGTTCTTTTCATGTTGTTGGTCTCAGAAGACGAGTATGTAAACAAAGTAATTTTATCACGTAATAACGACATAATACAGTCCATTATGGATTGAATAAAATTAAAACATAACAATGAATGTTTCAATGTCAAATCAAGACTGCACCGGTCAACAATGCGTCGCCATCAATGTCATTGACAAATTATAATAAGCAGACCATTTTGACGTAACTATCACATAATTGGTATTGTATGTGATTATACATACATTATGCATTAATGTTAAGCATTGGAAGCTACGTGATGATGTTTTGCTTAACAATGAGATTAAAACTTATTTGTAAGGAGACTTTATTAGAATACGCAAATAGACATGATGTCCATACAAACTATTTGCCATAGAACTAAAATATCAACCATAAACTAGAGCTCCCGCTCAGCTGGTGAATATTTAAGAAAGTGTTAAATCTTTGGTTTCAAAATGACATCTCAGAAAATGAATTACTTCTATTGAACGTACTAGATACTGCCCGCGACTATATCCGCAATGATTTAAAATAGATAAAAAAGCAATATTAATAATCCAGGTAATGTGGTGTCGGTGTGCCAAAATTCATCAAAATCCTTTTGAGTGATTGAGCACCAAATATCTAATTTCACACACAAATTTCACATTGCCCAGTGCCACGCGGTTTTTTTACCCGCGTAGAATTAATTTCATGGGTGACTCGCGGAACCCTAATGTTTTTAAAACAAAAGCCTATGTTACTCCTTGTAAAATTTGCTATTTGCCAGTGAAAGTCCCGTTAAAATCAGTCCAGACGTTTCGGAGATTAGCGGGAACAAACAGAGAGACAGAGACAATTTAAAAAAAAAAATTTGTTCGTAATGTACTTATACTTTCATATGCATTCAGTTATAGATAGAATACAAAGATAAAATAATATGCAAATAAGAACGCTTTTTCTAGAATACACATTTTCTGTAATAATCTCTCAAGGTGAAAATTTAATCAAGATCCATTTGAAAAGTGAAGGAATGAACAGACAAAACAAAAGCTTATTTTCCTTTCACCTGATAAATAATGAATGTACCTACGCATAACTGTTGCGTAGCTATTTATATACATATACTTAAAGTAGAGCCTTTGTATAACAAAACAAAGGCCGGCTTGATCTGAGCGCAGCGTTACATCACACCGCGCACGTCCTTGCAAGGCCGGTGCGCGGGCGCATGCATTCAACAGTTAAGCCGCCATATTGAATTCAGGGTTTCTACTTCGATTCTTGTAAGTTTTAAGCGTATCATTATGAATATTACTAGCAGTGCCCTGCATTTTCACCCTCGTAGATTTAATTTAATTCCCGCGAACGTTTTTTTTTAATTAAAGTACTAGTCTTAGTTACTCCTTGTAACATTAGCTATCTGCTAGTGAAATTACCGTTAAAATCGGTCCAGCAGTTTCAGAGATTACCCGGAACAAACAGAACAGACCCGGAACAGAAAGACAGCGAATTTTTTTTTAAATTTTGTTTTTTTTGTTAATAACGTTTATGCAATTAGTGAAAAGCTTTATTTTTTTCATTACAGACAGACATTTCAATTTTATTTATCTGTATAGATCTATAAATATATTGTTCTTTTCTTCTTGTAAATTTTAAACGTGCTTGTATAATGAAAACTCAGTTTGTGGTCAAAGCTACCACGTTCATAAGTGCCTTTCCAGGGCCTAAACTAATTAACTGATTTTCATTTTCATTACGTAATTCCTTATAACAAATCAAGGCTTAAACTAACCAAACTCGGACTAAAACTATGTCCATCCCTTTTGAAATTCGTATCAAAAAGAGATGGAATTACTTTTAAACCAAGGATTATCTTAGGCGTTTCGTAATAACGGTGCTGGATATATCTAAATTACAACTTGTATTTGATTGGCAGTAAGACTAATAGATAGATACCCTTTAGATAAATTCATCAAGAAGTAAATATTTCTTGTTAATTGACCAACAATAACTCATCGCCCTAAACACCCACAGCTAACCTTGTCACACCATTAACTTTAGTGCGACAACCCTAACGACATCGACACAAGCCGCTCGCGTAGGAGACATTGCATTTATACGCTTGTTTGCAAATCGTGGGAATAAAGGATAATGCATCTTGTTTGCTTGAAATTGTTATCTTTTATGGCAACACATAAGGAAGTTGTTTTGTAGGGAGGACATTTAACAAGATTTAAATGCGTGATCGCAGTAACACCACGTGGAGCTCGTGACACAGTTGCTATTGCGCATATTATTCGATCAGCGAAGTTAAGCAACCCTAACCAGTAATTAGAAGGGTAACCGCCGGAGTTCCCTCCGTGCCTCGGCCACGTTAAGCCGTCGGTCCCGGTTGCCAATTTGTCATCTTTGGCAATCGTTACAGGTCGGTCGTAGGCCTAAAATAGTCTGACAACTGATTTAACCCAGATGACCGATTTTCATTGTTAAAGGTCAGATGGCAGTCGCTTCGTATAAAAATCACGTGATGAATTAAATGAAGGCCAGGGTCGCAGTAAAACCAATTGACAGATCGCGGAATGGATTTATGGATTCCATCAGAAAATAGCATTATGATAGTCAAGATGACCCCAGTAATACTACAAAACCAAATCAAATTATAAGGTTAAGAACTGAAACTCACCAAGTCCGCAAATCAGATAAGTCGGCGGAGGTTTGAGTACGGACCGCGCGTAGGCCCCTCTAACGGTCTCCAAGGCTCGAGGGGCCCCCGCGACCAGGAGGACCCCCGGGGACACGTACCCCGCATACCGTAGCTCTGCCGTCGCCGCAGCTAGGGCCCCCGCCCACCAGCATTTCGCATTCGCTGCTAGGAAGCTCTGAAATAAAATAATAAGGTTATAACATGGTATTTTGACAACTTCTTAGTTACCAAGTTTTAGTTCTAAAGCACAAAGACAATTAAAAAACGTCAAAGCTCATAAGTTCTTAATAAGCTCTGTTCAAACCGATGATGGTATGCCCCCAGAAGCTGTTGGAAGCTATGCAAGTGAAAGTTCAAATTGAAGTGAGACTTGAACTTATGAACTATATCCTTATTTCACAACAACTGTAGCTGCAAATAATTTAAAAGATATCCGACTATTATGTAGTCTATGACTACTTATTTTATGGTATCAATTTTGTAATGCCGAAAGTGGTCTTTAAATAGTTGACCTATTATGACTCTACATGCAAGTAATGGAACCTGGTTATGATTGAAATCATTCTATTCAATATTCAAAAAATACTTTTAACAAAGTACTTTCAAATCGTCAGAACGACATGATTATACTGGATTTTACATGCTACCGCCAGGTTCGGAAGGTTACTTTACTGAGAAGAACCTGGCAAAAAACTGGGTAATTACTCTTTTCAAAAATATTATTACAATTTTGACTAATACAATATAAATTACAACAAAATTATATACACAGTTCCATTGAGCAGAAGTCGATGAAAAATATACCTTACGTATAAATTGTGTAGCTTGAGATGATCAGCCCCCACAAGGAGCACCTGTTCAGAGGTATGACGAGAATGCCAGCCACATTCGCGAACTAATATACGAAAAGAAGAAAAAGAAACGAATATCTGCTATCTTTAAAATTTATTGAAACTGTTACCTAAAAATATTTCCTCCCCCCTGTATTCCCCAAACAGGTAGGGCTCACCCCTGTCTCCTTACGGTACACTCATGTTTCGTCAGTAATCTTCAAGTCCCATACATTGGGGGGCAAGTCTAAAATAAATAATTCATCTTCTCCCTTCAATATGTCAAATTTGGAGAAATCATAACCGAAGGAAGTGTATGAAGAGAATCATAAATTTAGATAAAGTGAGTTAAGTATGTGGCACGAGCCCTCATTGCCACTTTAGGTACACTGAATGACAGTGACAAACTTATACATACTATACTGTCTCATAATAAGAGATTAATGCAATGAGAGGTCATACTAGGGATGCTAAAGACGCCTCTTTAAGGGGGTCGGAGCGACGGGACGGCGGTCCCGACGTCGACGCAAGGCCCTCGCGGTTGAAGGGCGCGTTTGTGTTCCGATGCGCCTTCCCATAGAGTAAACCGGGTATAGCCAAAGGGGGGCAAAGCAATCTTGCAAACGTCATCGCAAGACTGGCTGTAAAAGCAACAAGGTGGAACTGGAGTCCGGATAACCCTTCCACTGCCCCCGCGTCTGTTGGCGCATCTGACGGATTTCCGTTCGAATAAAAAATCGAAAAAGAAGCTGCTAAAGATAACAGTATCAGTTGACAACGATGAAGGTCTTCAACCAAGTCAAGCCTTGTTATACTATAAGTTACAAGCCTTGACTCGCACTTAAGACCTGGCATTTAGCACGGTTGCACCACGATGCACTTTACTCCTGTACTGTTGCAAAATGAGAGCAAGAGGTTAAACAACTTATCGCAAAATCAAATTAAAGTAATATAAATTTGCACTTTCTGAATAGACTAAAGAATTCCACGGGTTAATCTCTAAAATCGAAATGTTCAACTGCGGTTTCTTTGGTATTTTAAAGTGGGTGTGCGGAAAGTGTGGTATTTGTTATAAGGATAACATCTCTTGAGAAGCTTAAGGCTTCGCAATCCACTCTTAGGAGTTGCAATCGTTGATTCATCTACTACAGTTTGAAAAAAATATTAATATAAAACGTAATAATATAAACTAAGAACAGGGGGCCTACCATCATTGGTTTAAACAAAGCGTATTAAGAACTTTTGAGCCTTGAAGTTCCATGTTTGTACCGTAAAATTAAACGTCAAAGCTAAGAAGTTCTGAAGGCCCCTTGTGCTTAAAACGATGTAATAACAAATATAAAAAGCCAATAAGACTGGCAGCATTGCCAGATCGAATGCTGATTTTCAGAAGAAGCTTCTACCAGATGACGTGCAGCCTCTGTTAAAAGCTGATGAGATATTTTCAGAATACATTCTATCTTTTAAATAGAGATGGTGTCGATACTGAGTAAGTTTTACGACCATAACTATTCGAATTTTTAATCTAGAAGTCTTTCAAGCAGGCACTCCTTATTAGACCAAACTCGGGCCAAAACTATGTCCATCTCTTTTGAAATCCGTATCACAAAAAGAGATGGAATTTTTAGACCAAGGATTATTTTAGGTAATGTTTTTGTAATAAGAGGGCTAGGGATATAACCGTGGTTCCTTCTAATCATTTGAAACCGGTAAACATATTGATCTTACCCGCGACATACATTACTCATTCGTACCATATAAGCACATGAATCAATTTGTACACTACTCGACACTTACGATGCTATCAATTACATTACACCAATAAATGATGCATTGTTTCAAATCGGTCTTACTTATCGTATTATTGATGGATCACCGCGGAAGATTGATCCTTTACCACATTTTGCACTTAATAAGGCTGTAAATTTAGAAACATCTATATTATAAAGCTGCAGAGTTTGTTTGTTTGAACGCGCTAATCTCAGGAGCTATTAATCCGATTTAAAAAAATCTTTCTATATTGCATAGTCCATTTATCGAGGAAGGTTATAGGCTATATTTTATTTTCAAAAAAAATTGGAATCCGTAAAAAATTGCGATTTTGTAACCCAAGGTGTAAAATCTAAAACCTACTTATGCACGCGCTGCAAAAACTATTGACAATAGAACAAAATGTACTACGGACTAAGATCTACAAAAATATCCGCGACAACACTTATATAAATATCATAACTTTAGTCACAATAACCGCTTTTAAGTTCATAAAAAATATTAAATCGTCTGAAGAATGAAACTACGTTAAATGTGTATCTTAATATTAATATAATGAAAAACTAAATTTACACGGGTGAAACCGTGGAGCACAGCTAGTTTGAAATAGCTGAGTATAAATTTAGAGTTGCACTATCCTACAATAAGCGAGAACGTGGTGAGTTTTTAATACCGAAGGCATTACTTACTTACTTATTTATTTACTTAAAATAAGAGCTGTGATGGCCGTAGGGTCTGAGCAGACGTCTGCAACACAAGCGACGCAAGTTTGTACCAGTGTATAGTGCCTGAGATGGCGATGGACTCACCCTCTATCACGTTAGCACATAAGCATATTCGATAAGCAGAACCCTTCTGGGATGAATTGAGCATATTTATGTACATACATACATATGCTCACGCCTGTATTCCCCAAAGGGGTAGGCAGAGGTGTTAACACCCACTTTTCACCGAATTTTATTGAGTGCCAACGTGACAGATGGTGAGTCTATCTATATTTATGTATTTTATTTATATTGGAAAATTGATAATTTGGAGTCAAAACAGATACTTAAATTTCATTTATATGTATAGACCATAACTTTCCATGTTTATGTTCTCATATTATGAACAAAAAAGGGAAATTGCTCACAAAGCAGGCTAGGGAAAACAGCACTTGCGAACAGATTTGATGGACAGCATCATTAGCTCGCTCGATTGTGTATCGAGTCAGAAAACTCGTCGACAATGTAAATTGCCTTGAGAATTATATCTTTAAGCTGTGGGCATACACAAACTTACTCCAATTGTTAAGATTAATGAAAATATTTATTGAAAACTAGCTGTGCCCCGCGGTTTCACCTGCGTAGTTTTAGTTTTATATAATATATCGGTTTAAAATTGACAAAGTTTCATACAAACTTTCATCCCCTATTTCACCCCTTTGGGGGTAGAATTAATCAAAATAACTTCTTAGCGGATGCCTGCGTCATATCATCTACCTGCATGTCAAATTTCAACCCGATCCGTCCAGTGGTTTGGGCTGTGTGTTAATAGATGTCAGTCAGTCAGTCACTTTTGAGTTAGATATATTAAGATGCGGTTTGATGAGATGTCAAACTTAAAGACAAAAATATCTTTATTCGATTACACTTTCTATTTTCAAATCGTCAGAATGACATAATTATACAGGATTATACATGATACCGCCAGGTTCGGAAGGTTGCTTTTACTGAGAAGAACATGGCAAGAAACTCAGTGATTACTCTTTTCAAAAATATTATACAATTAAAAAAATACAAAAAAAATCACTTAAGAAATATAATACAAATAAAAAATAGTCAGAAGTACATTTTGATCCGTTTCAAGTAATTCGAAAATTAATTTAATAGAATCGTCATGTTATCTGGTAGTATACAAGTGTGGCTAAAGAACTAAGTACCGATTTCAGCTTAGAGATTGGAACCCGATATTAGGTAGTTGCAGGACACTTGGTTATAAAAAAGTATATGCTACACCGTTCACGAAGGGTCTCCGAAGGGGTAATCAGAGATGTTGTAATAACAACACTTATATCCCACCGAAGATCTTTGAATTACTTCTCAGACATTTATGTAGGTTTCCTCGCAATGATTTCCTTGACTGTAAAGCACGGAGGGTGAAATCACAGCACTTGATTTTTTTGAAAAATTCGTTGTGTACCTATTGCCGAGATTTGAACTAACGTCGTTTGCATAACAGTCGACGAAACATAGGCTAATTAATTATATTGTTAACTAGCGGACGTCACGCGGTTCCACCCACGTAGTTCCCGTTACCGTAAGAGTACGGATAAAATATAGCCTATGTTACTCTCTGATAATGTAGCTGTCTAATGGTGAAAGAATTTTTGAAATCGGCACAGTATTATTTGAGTTTATTCATTACAAACATACACACAAAAATACAAATCTTTCCTCTGTATACCAGTAGTGTGGATGTAGATAGATAGATAGGCGGACAAAACCACAGACTGCAGCTTAGTATATGTTATAGTGAGTTAAAACAACTCATTCCAACTGATGTAGTAGCTGTATGCACTAGGCCTAAGCATTATAGATTATCATTTTCTTGGGTGTGAATTAAATAAGTATTTTAGTGAAAGTAGCTGTCCGTTTGGGGCACCGGCCCCTGCTTGCATTACCAGTACCTGAACGGTAGACATGGAACCTACAATTACTGTCTCATAAACATGAACCACCTGCAAATGACAATTACTTCATCAAACGCTTTTAAATATATTATGTTAGAAGAAAATTTGTATTTTGCAAGTCGCACCACGAGCTTTACGGTGAATAAAATATCCTTAAATCTTGCTTATTATACATACATACATATCCTCAAGCCTGTATTTCCCGAAGGGGTAGGCAGAGGTGTTGTAATCACAACACCCACTTTTCACCGAAGATGATTAAGTGCCTACGTGACAGATGGTGAATCCAGCGTCGTCTCAGACACTTTACATACGTCATTGAATTACTTCTCAGAAATATGCTGGTTTCATCACGATGTTTTCCTTCAGCGTAAACGTAGCACGTGGTGTGAAATCACTGTACATAAGTTTTTTAGAAAAACTCTTTGGTACAGGCCCCACTGGGATTCGAACTTGCGTCGCTTGCGTAGCAGGCGACTGCTTAAACCTGAAGGCCACCACGGCTCTTGCTTATTATTTTATTGTTATACTCGAGGAGCTCGTGGCACAGGTGCTATTGCGCATATCATTCGATCAGCGAAGTTAAGCAACCATAACCCTAGCCAGTAATTGGATGGGTGACCGCCCGAGTTCCCTCCGTGCCTCGGAGAGCACGTTAAGCCGTCGGTCCCGGTTGCCAATTTATCATATATGGCAATCGTTACAGGTCGGTCGGAGGCCTAAAAAAAGTCTGACAGCTGGTTTAACCCAGATCACAGATTTTCCTCTTTAAAGCAGTTGCGAAGGTCAGATGGCAGTCGCTTCGTATAAAAATCAGGTGATCAGTCACATCGGGTTGAATCAAGTGCCGACCCCAACAATGTATGGGATAAGGTCAGGGAGATGATGACTAAACTGTCACGTAATTTTTTTTTATAAAAAAAAGTTTTTACCCGACATATCCAGATGGATGAAAAACTTCATTTAAAACGTACCAATAACCAGTAAGGTGGTAAACAAGCATAATACCCACACGATGGTAAGTGGTTAAAGTATTCTAACGTCGCTTACGGGCACATGATGCCCCGTGACATCGCGTGCGCGTTGCCAATCCGGTGGATATCTCTTCGCAACCTTCTTGAAGAACCCCATGCTGTTCTAGCTTTGGAAAATCACGTCATATGTTTGAGAAGTAATGTCAAGACGTATGTATGCCTGATGAATATTTTTTTACTACTCTTGTGGTCCCATTTTTCCCCCTCCCCAATAGTTGAAGAGGTAAAAACAGACAGACAGAGACACTTTCCTATTTATAGTATTAATCAAGTAAGAATTATCATGATGGATTTTTAAAACATGATATAATTTTTTTTGGAACGTATAGTTGTTTAAAATTTTTATTGCTATTTAAGTATTATCGATTCGAATTATTCCCGTGTTCTCGGTTCCCTCCACGCCGAGTCGCTTTACGTCGAGAGGTGTAACGTCGAGTCCCTTCATGTCGAGGTAAAAACAATTGTCTGCTACTTCATGGCGAGGGTGTACTGTTAGGAACAGAGCTAGACTTATGAAGATGAATAAACCCATTATTCCATACCGTTTCTGATGTAAGTAGCTGCAATAGTGCAAGATTAATTTAATATGGTAATTTGCAAACTATTGAACTCTATAAAAAATACTCACTCGAACACTTTTTACCTGGTAAAACTCTCCAACTTTTTTACTTAACGATGAAGCTATTTCTTATACCCACTTAGATAACTTAAGCGTAACTTAAGCTTAGGAGTGGTAGACCGCAAGTTGATGACATCAGTTTCGGATCTCTGACCTCATGATGTCATGCTTAGATTTTTGATGTCATGTCTGACATTAGCTAATGATCAATTCTGTCAGTCACGATACATCTATGTTTTTTTATACTACACTTATGGTGGCCATGGTCTGACAAAAATAACAAAAATAACAAAATAACTTCAAAACAGTCCGCCCGGCGGTACGCTAGCGTCTATACTAAACGAGCGATAACGATATTAAATTTATGTTCTACAGTACCTATCACCACAGTATAAGGAGAGAAGTTTCTTTATGTGGTGTAATAGTTCGCAAAAATATGTTCCATGCGCAGTGGGTCACTACTCAAAATATGTTGCATGTGCAACGGGCCACTACGAAAAATATGTTGCATGTGCAGCGGGCCACTACTCAGAATATGTTGCATGTGCAACGGGCCACTACGAAAAATATGTTGCATGTGCAGCGGGCCACTACTCAAAATATGTTGCATGTGCAACGGGCCACTACAAAAATATGTTGCATGTGCAGCGGGTTTATATGGCACAAACATAAACATTACTCAAAATACGGCGCTTGCGCATAGAGCCACTTATCAATGTAAGTTAAACGCTTGCTTTGCAACCCACTAATCAAACCGTGGTGGCTATGAGAATTTACTATAATCTCAATAAAAAAAATCTTGCACTGCTGTGGGCGAAAACGATTGACTTAAGTTACACGGTATCATTTCACCAATATCAAGTCAAATCTTCGCACGCAAGAACAAGTATTACATACATTATTATTTTAATGAAATAACATGCGAAATTACACAACAAAGAAACCGAAACGTTTATCATACAAACAAGTGTATTAAATTACGCATAAATACGTAATGAAGTCTTTCTTGCACGGGAACTGAATCTGCACTCTCACGGGAATACCCGACGGAGCGTAACAATGTCCGTATATAATCTGTTTGTCTGTGTGTTGCGAACTTTTGAGATGGGAGCAGCGATACGGCACTTCCCACAGTTCACTTGTTCATTTCCGAGTTTACTCGCTTAATTGGTCATTCGAATTAAAATTGTTTAAAGGGATTTATTGCGTTTACGGAACTTCTTTGTTTATTTTGAAGACGTGTGATATTTCTTGAAGACAAATAAGCGTGCTTTCCGTCTGGTAAGCGGTTACTGCAGCCTATGAACTCTCGCAACCCCAAACTTATCTCTGACGCCTATTACTTAATGTGAGGAGAGCGAGTGATCATGCTCCAAGAGGTGATCGTCCAGCCAGGCAGGTGTCATATGGGGATCACCGGCGAAAACTGTTATATTTATTTTTTTTGGAAATGGTCTCTCGAAGTTGGTAGGGGGGAGTTACCTCCACTGCTTAACCGGACTAAAAGAGCGAGACCCAAGGGCATCCAGCCGAGCTTAAACTTAAAAACTAAGCAACACAGCAAAGGGGCTCGGACCTCGGCTTAGGGCGTTGCTGGGGGATGAGCTAGTGAGCTGGATCTGAGTGGAAAACTGTTCTAGTTTGAACCTAGTATATATACCGCAGTGGGCTTAAAAACTCTTAATGCACGATTTAGGATCTCATGTATTTGTACTCAAACTTCGCATTTGTTAGCGATTAGCGCCATCAATGTAGCGAGCGGAGAAACGCTGCCACTTAATAAATTACCGAGAGGAGGTCGCGAATTACATTCGCAACTGTAACTAAAACTAGACTAAACTCGAACTTAAGCTGTGTGAAATAGAACTACTTTTAAACCAAGGACTATGCTGGTTATAAGAGAGTTTGTGTATTATAGTAAGTAGATACCATTTATGACAATTATAATATTTAATAGTATTGGTAAAGCAGCCGTGTACTGCATTAAGTCAATCATAAATAATATCCGACATTTATGTTAATATCAACAGAATAACCGGGTGCATGTTAGGCTTTAGAGGAAGTGCTAAATGTCTCTATAAATCTATTTATTGCCGATTAACAAACCTTAGGTAAACTGGATATAGCCGCTTTGAAATTGGAAATGGATTATACTTAAGTAAATAACGAGTGAAAATTTATATGAATTAGCTAAAACCAGAGCGATAAGTAAGCTCTATGGTAATATTAGTAGAAAAATCATTGAGATTTCCTCAGAATAAATAAAAATAGATATATATGCTTACGCCAGAAGGGTCCCTGAAGGGGTAAGAAGAGGTGTTGCAACAACAACACCCACATTTCACCGAATATTATTAAGTGCCAACGTGACACAGGGTGGGTCCATCGCTGTCTCAGACACTCTAATACGACTTTGAATTACTTCCCAGACATATGCAGGCTTCCTCACGATGTTTTCCTTCTCCGTAAAGCACGTGGTGTGAAATCACTACACATACAGGCCCCGCTGGAATCAAACTTGCGTCCCTTACGTAGCAAGCGACTGCTCATACCCCAGGGCCACCACGGCTCTTTACTTTAGAGAAACCTTTGAAGATATTTTTACCGTGCACGTGAACGTGAAAACTGTGTCAACTACCATTTTAAAATTTTAATGCAATCATCAAACAGAAACTTTGTGAAAAAGCATATTATAGTGTAAATGAGTATATTGATGATAGCCAAGCATGGCAATGTGTTGCTCACTCTTCCATTAAATTGTACTAAAACAACCCTATGTTTAAAGAAGGGACACGTAAAAAAGCCGGGGAGTTTGTTTCACCGTTTCTTGTCCTGACATGATAACATTTGTAAACGGTAGTAAATTAATCTAAGTTATCGTAAGAGAATTAATGACATTCAATGAGTGTTACAAGTGTCCCCTATGTTGAATTAAAAAAAATTTAGTTTGAATTTAGAATTTGTAATTCTTGTCCATTGTTGCCATATATCAACCGTAACCAAGGTAGCAACAATAAAGTTATTCTAACTTCCCACATATTGGTTAACATTGATAGTTATATTTTATCGGTATCGGTTTGGTATACTCACCTCGTTATAATGCATCTAACATCGGATAAACTGACTAATTAATAATTATACATTTTGTATTCCATCTTTTCCATTAGACACTTCGTTATGGTCACAATTATTAGCTTGGTGCGTTCCTGTATACATTGAAATGTACATATTAAAATTGTCATGTAAGTGAATATTATAATTCTTATGGGAATACCAAGGAAGCACAGAGTCATTACTCCATATTAAACCGCGACAACTGTCCCATACTATAATCGTATCACATCAATTCCTAGTTGCATCACATCACTTACAACTTAAATATGACAATAACCAGCCAATCTAGACAATATTTTACTATGACTCTGATTGTGATTTATGTTGGTACTTGCACAAGAATAACTATTATGAATGGGCTTTACCGTTTATACCAACGACCCTTGAACATCTCCCATTGTTTAAAGGTTATTTTATAACAGTTGCGTTATAACTAGCTTCATAACGTTATAGCATAATAACGTTATGTAACGATAAATTGATCATGAGGTATACATATTGTCCTATTGTCATAATGTAACAGGTTAAAAAGGTCTTACCCCGTTGGTAACGTCCTTTGAATTAAGTGCCATTATAAACAATGCAGGAACAGTCGCTTTGATTTATTGTTGCAAATAACGAACCATCTTGTTCTTTAACGACGTGTAATTTTTTCGTTTCTGTTTGAATAATCAGATGATTTTTATTTCTTTGTGGCCAGTGTTTCAATAAATCTATTATTTTGAGTCGAGAAGATTGATTTAATTTTACCGTTTTGTTTTTGAAGATTTACCGAATAAATGCGGTTTTCCTCGCTTTGCATACCTGTAACAAACAACATTTTATTATTGACTTAATGCATCTCAAGAACATAGAAAACTTTTTATCTAGTTTCACAACTGGATGCAGATAAGCAATAATGTGTCAACCCGCATAAACTTGGTTTTGAGAAAATGGCGTCTTAAGATGATTGTATACGTGATTTAAGATTTGTTTTATGACATAAATCCATTTTTTACGTACTTTTATGTTTCAGATGACTTGAAACACTTTTTTAGAATGTTAAATACGTGATGCATTATCAAAATATATCAAAACCTTTGAATTTGACTTTTTGTGGGTTGACACATTATTGCTTATCAGCATCCAACTAGCTGTATAAGGAAATTCAAAAAATCACTGCTTATATTTGGAATACGTTTGAACCTTTGTATGTGCAAATTAATCACGAACTTTTTTTTGACATTTCCGTAAAAAAACATCATTTCTGAGTTTTGAAAATGCAATAGTAAATTTAAATACGTACTTTTTTTACGTTCGTAATTTTAATTAAAATCGTTTGAAAATTATAGTTCTATTTTTCTTGCGCCAGAAAAAAAAATCATTGACACATGTCATTCACAAGTGAAAGTGAAGTTATCAATGAGTTGTAATATGAACTCCTTTTATAAACTCGGCTAAATACCATCGCCTTAAACCCAGGGTGGCATAACTTGAGAAACACATTATTACAGTACACAGGAAATATACCTTTTCGCCCCAAGTATGGTGGGTCAAGTAAATTATGAAGTAAGGCTCTGATCAGACTAGACCTCATTCAAGAAAGTTTTTTCAATATTCCTATCTATCTATACAGATAAATAAAATGTAAGTGTCTGTTTGTAATTCCAAAATAACAGATTCTCAATAAATGCACAATGAAAGTATATACGGTAAAAAAAAAAATTCTGTCTATCTGTCGGTCTGTCTGTCTGTTTGTTCCGACTAACCTCCGAAATGGCTGGACCGATTTTAACGGGATTTTCACTGGCAGATAGCTAATATTACAAAGAGTAACTGAGGCTTCCTCTCCCCCGTAATTAGGGTTCCTCGGGTCACTCATGAAATTAACTCTACGCGGGGAAAATCTCGGGTCACAGCTAGTATATATATAAATTAATTGCTGTTCGTTTGTCTCTAGTACTCGAGAATGGCTGGACTATTAATCTGAAGAATTCCAAGATCTTTTCATAGCAAGGAAATATAAACAAGGACAATAACAAGGTCAAATTGGGAGCACTCGTAACCGAAGAAAGTGTGAATGTGGATGAAGCAAAAGAAGTATGTAAGTATCGTAGCATGTGGCGAACGGTGGTCTCTGCCTACCCCCATGGGATACAGGCGTGAGCATATGTATGTATGTATGTAATAACATTATGTCATAATAATTTAATAGTTAATAAGTTTTTAGTTAAATAATACGCGTGTGAAGTCGTGGAGCTCAGCTATAGCCAATAAATACAAAACAAATTGATCTGATGCACTCACAACCTAACTACAGGTGAATATTGCAATTTATACAATTGATTTATTATATACGAGTTTCCACTCTGACAGGTTATTTAAACATTTATGGTTATCTTTTATTAGTTTACTGTCGAGTAATCGCTTACCGTTTAACAGATAGCGGTGCAACTATTATGGCGCTGGTATTAATTATTATTATGCTACTATTTAATATTTATTATGAAATACCAGTATTCGGTAATAGATATTATTATATACATACAGATAGTAGTGCCACGAGGAGCTTGTGGCACAGTTGTTATTGCGCATATCATTCGATCAGCGAAGTTAAGCAACGCTAGCCCTAGCCAGTAATTGGATGGGTGACCGCCCGAGTTCCCTTCGTGCCTCGGAGAGCACGTTAAGCCGTCGGTCCCGGTTCGCATAAAAATCAAGTGATCAGCCACATCGGGTTGAATCAAGTGCCGACCCCAACAATGTATAGGATAAGGCCAGGGAGATGATGATTTAATATTTATTATGACATACCAGTATTCAGTAATAGATATTATTATATTCATACAGACAAATAAAATTGAAGTGTCTGTTTGTAAGTCCAAAATAACAGCTTTACACCATAAACATATTTAAGTATATACGGTACATAATATATTTATTATTATTTATAACTAGCTATAACTATTATTATTTATAATCTCACACGCGTATAATTAATTTAATAGGTATTAAATTTTGTGGAGCCCTATATTTAACAAAAAGTTTGGCATAAGTAACTCCTTGTAATATCAGCAATCTGCTGAGTAGAAAGCTGTTATTTTGGAATAATAATATAGATTTTGATTTCATACTGTTTAGTAAGCTTATATACTGTGCTTAGGATCCGCAAATCTCGTGTTCAAACCTAGTGATCTTTCATATTGGGGTCTGAGATCAGCAACCGTAACAGTATATCGACTCGATACATCGATACAAATCCTAATTGATATATCGATATCAGATCGATAGCGACGTAACGAGATCGCGTGTTTCTGCTGGTATAATGGATACTACACGATTCTTAATGTAATCCATAGGAGTATGATCTTTATGCTTCAGGTAATTAGGGGGCTATTTGTTTGAAAAACTTTACGACATGCGGGTCGTAGGTGAAAGGTGACGTAATGCATCGATAGTGAATTATGATTGTTCCTTTGATACACACGAGCTCGTCGAACGACGAACAATGAGTTAGGGCAATATTTATGGGATCGTGGTGACTATGTGAATTATTCCAAGTTTAGCACCAACGTCGCAAACACTAAAGCTGGTGCTTTAGTGAATGCTGTGCACCTGAAGTTTTCCACATTAAGTGTCTAAATTCCCTCGGGAAGAAACCATAGCGACAATTAGTAGGTATCTAATTTAAAAATGGTACAAATACAGATTTTTCTGCGAAATTTTCAACAACATACATCTCCAACCGAGCCCCGAATCGTGTTCGTATTTTTCTTGACCATTTTTAAGAATTTAAATACATATATTTTGAAAAACGTAAAATGGATATTATTTCTATGAATAAAACGACAGTTAACTGGCAGACAAATACTAGCGAATAGTGACAGACTGTGAAAATAAAGCCATTACTTATGTCAAAACAAATGTTATTTGAAGTTTAATTTGCACTATTATGACGGTATGTTATTGCTCATTTTTATATTTCCTTACAATTAAAGGTAGGTATTAGGTCATACAGGAAATATTTTCATTATGAGACTCTTAGGTAAATAAGTGATACTTATTTACATTTATGAATAATAATAATTTAACAGTTTTATGTAACCGTATTGATATTGAGACATTTTTTCAATTCACTGTAGGATATGGATGCATCAGACGTTAGTATACGTTACAGAACAAGTCGAACAACCATCCTAAATCGATCAAATTACTAACTACTTTATCTGATTTATCTTTATTTTTAAGTTAGTTTATATTAAGAACAATTTTCTGTATAATGAAGTTTTTGTTCAATATTTAACTAAAACTACAGTTAGACAATCATATCGTCCGTGTGTATCTAATATTATGTGTGTCGAAACTCATACCATACTCGAACACACGAATGAGTGCAAACGTCCGATAAACATTAGTGATAACTTAATTTCATTTACCGATACATATCGATCGCAATGTGAGTTATTATATACCAACACGCATCGTATGTAATTGAGATGTTCACAGGTTTGCCATAATTATGGTGCTAGAGGAGTGTTGATTTCATTATGAACATTGATTGAGCAATTCGCGATCTAGTAGAGTTATTATATACGTACTTAGTTTAAATAAAATGTAATGGAGTAATGTTTATACATTTATTGTTGTATTTGTTTTCGTATAAAAAAGATGATATACCTGGAATACCACAATTATATCCAAGACCCTATTAACATACATAAATACATATGCTCACGCCTGTATGATTAAGTAATATGTTTTCTCACGATGTTTTCCTTCACCGTAAAGCACGTGGTGTGAAATCACAGTACATAAGTTTTTTAGAAATACTCATTGGTCCAGGCCCCGCTGGGATTCGAACTTGCGTCGCTTGCGTAGCAGGCGACTGCTCAAACCTCATTAAACGGCTCTACGACCCTATTAATTCCCCTTAAATTATTCCGTATTTTTTTAATCTGGCATTACAATTGTCCGTCACTGTCTCACATACTTCTTTGAATTTCTTTTCAGACATGCAAGTGCTCTCACGATGTTTTCCTTCACAGCAAAGTGCCTAGCTCCCGTTAGGCAAGTGTTCACAAAACGCTTCTGCAGAACACGAGGTCCGGGTCGGGCAGAGTGTTATTGGTTTTTCCATATTTTGATTTCCCAATAGCAACCCCAATTCTATCTAGGTACTTTACAGCTCTGACTACCCCCATTTGCTCTCTATTTTAACTATTAATATTTGGAGTTTCCAAAATGAGTCCCTGAAAATACTTGAAAGGCGAGCCAAACGTTTTTCACCGAGAAATTAGTAACATGGAAGACGGTGAGTTTCCGCATTTAATTTCAGGCCTTGATAGCTTATTTGACCTTGATCAAATAAGTAAGTGTAAATGATTAAACTTGAATCAATTTATGTTAAGTAACCAGCGAAATAATTTGCTAATCCCTATGTTACGCATAAAATAAGCCCATAATTTGTGTTAAGCTGTTAACAATATAATGTATGTCATTAAACATTGTTGAGTACACATATAATAAGCTTATTATATCAAAACTAGGTCAGTTCATGCAATAGCCACAAACGTATAAACGATTTAAATGATATAGAATTAGGTACTGGAACTAACAGAAAATAGGAGTTTGATGAGCATTGCTAGTTCCTTCCCCACAACATCAATCCTTGCCGCATTATTCTGTTAGGTTTTTCAGCGGAATCATTCAATTCAGTTCAATTCAAAAATATCTTTATTCGATTAGACTTTTTACAAAGTACTTTCAAATCGTCAGAGAGACATAATTATTCAGGTTTATACATGCTACAGCCAGGTTCGTAAGGTTGGTTTTACTGAGAAGAACCTGGCAAGAAACTCAGTAATTACTCTTTAAAAAAAAATATTTTACAGCTTTGAGTTATACAATATAAATCATAAATATATAAGCCTATGGAAACAGTTCCAGTGCACAAAAGTCGATAGAATAAAATTAAAACAAAAATAAGTACTACGTACAATTGTGTAGCTTGAGATGACCAGCTCCCACTGGGAATCATAGGAAATTAATTCATAATAAATAGTCGATAAAGTTCAATTCCGTATCTTTGAAACCTTCAATCGACGACGAGTGCGACGCTTATTATAAATAAATATGCACACGCCATGCCAGAAGGGTCAAACAGAGATGTTGTAGCAACAACACCCACATTACACCAAATATTATTAAGTGACGTGACAGAGGGTGAGTCCATCGCCGTCTCAGATACTATACCTACGTCTTTAAATTCTCAGACATATGCAGGTTTCCTCACGATGTTCTCCTTCACCGCGTGGTGTGAAATCATTGCGCATAGTAGTTTTTAGAAAAACTCATTGGTACAGGCCCCACTGTGATTCGAACTTGCGTCGCTTGCGTAGCTCTGTGCATTATCTACCTCGAAAAGGAGATAAAATAAATTCCAGCATCTTCATCTTATCCAATAGAAACGAGTTGCGCCGTTAACCATTCAATAACCTAACCAATTCACGCCATTGGTCGAATAGCTCCAAAGTATCGGCGAAAAACCTCTCGCAATAGCGTCTCTCGTCTATAAATAACAACCGCAATCAGGATCTGTCGACTCTTAGCTCAAGTTTACAACCCTTTGTAAGTTTATAGATTAAATTATGTTCACTATTTACTAGGGATTTACTTGACTAATTGCTAGTTAGTGGCACAATGAATGAGACACGTTGGAAATCAGTTTATTATTTGACTTTTGTTTTCAGCAACCACTTTTTTGAATACACGTGGAATTTGGTGTTTATGGAAATGAAATCTACGTTTATAATACAATCTCGAAGTTTATAACATATTTTATTGTTAGGAGTTGAATAAATGATATTCGATCACAGGAACTGTGTCCATGGGGTTATTATTTTCATTATGGTATGATCAAACTTGATAGCATACTTTTTAAAAGAGTTATTGCTGAGTGTTCATCTGAATTCTTCTCAGTAAAAGTTACCTCGTGAACCCAAACCTTTAAATAACATTTTATTTTTTCATTTATTTGTAAAAAAAGTGATTGATTAATGTTTGAAGCACAAGTCAAGAAAATAGAGTTGATTATCGTGATTACCAACCCTAAGCAATACTCGGAGAAATATATTGATTAGTAGCTCCGACTAATATAATAAACCAGGGCTGTCCACAGCAGCAACTAATGGTGTTACCGTCCCTCTGTCTGTCTGTATATCTCTGAAGGGTAACTACGCCTGTTTTAGTATGGATACGACAAAGGTACTTGTGTCAGAATTATATGAAGTTCACTTATATATAAAAGAGTGTTTATAACGGAGAATATTTTGAATTTAGAATATTGTTGCTAAACGTCAACGTCACACTATCAATTTATCACATTAAATAGGCAAAGGAAATTAGACCTTGTCTTCTTGTAAGTTAGGGGCTACTTTCTACTAACAAACGTATTAATGTGGATTAAAGAGAAAACTGATGTTAAATACTCAATAATCCAAAATTCAACGACCAAAACCAATCACGGCTACTTGTCAAAAAAAGCAGCTTTGAAACCCAATCGCCGGAACTAATTATATCCTTTCCTAACCACCATAAATAAAAGGAAAAAGTACGCCTCATCTGCTTTTTCTCATCATATGCTCTTCAGAGAAGGCCAGAATACCTTGCTCCATGGACGTTTCACTTTAAGGATAATATTCTCGGGAATTCAGTTTATTGAGGTCAGATGAAGGTCTGGTTATACTGGCTACGCTGGGATGCACCCTATCTGTCAAATGCAGGGTTCTTAAGTGACTAATGTTCTAAGCCCTTCGGATTTTGAGTTTCCCTCGGATGTATTAATGGGTCTTAGAAATATTGATTGAATGCAGACGAATGGTGAAGTGACTCTATACTAAATCAAACATACATGCTCGTATGTGTTCCGCGAAAAGTTAGGCAGAGGTGTTGTAATACCAACACCCACTTTATACCGAAGATGATTAATAGTTAACGTGGTAGATGGTGAGCCTATCGCCGTCTCAGGTATTATACATAAGTCAACTGCTTCTCAGACATATGCAGGTTTCATCTGCTTATATTAGACGTATATTTCCCTGGTTATGTTTAAGTTCCATGTAATAGGGGGTAAGATTATTAATAAATTAATAATTATTAACCATTGACTAGGGTCTGCTACTGGGAAAATATAGATGGAAAAATGTAATAATAACACTTTGCAAAATCTCTGTTTTTTACAAAATAACAAAAATGTTTTCGTTCATCGTAACGCTCTAGTACTTACTATATTTATAGTTGCGTCGCAAGCAACTTCTAAAACCACTTGGTCACTACGGCCTAACAAAACAAATCTGACCATGTCTTAACATCAATACTTGACATTGTTAATTAATGAAATTCAAAGATTAAACTACGGAAATTTATTGGACTCAATTCGAAAAACGTTTAAAAACTATTGACTTACACGCTTTTGTCAAAATTACACTTTAACACAACGGTCTAAAGGCGAAAATTAATGAATAGCTTTCGCAACAGATACACCAGTAAATTTGTAGAATAAGTGAAACTTGTTGACAGCTGTCATTGATGTCATGTCAAAAGTCAGTGCCTTGTCAGAATATGTCAAAAGTTGACAGTTATCGCTACCAGTGCGATTGATACAAAGAAGGCCTTACACTTTATGGCAATGCTTATTAGTTACTTTCTATTTATTAATACGAATACTTTTGTTACATGTGTTTAGAGAACTGCAAACACGTTTCCCTTTTTAAATGGAGAATTGTACGTTAGTTTATTCTGTAGTATCGCTTATTCTCAATTGGCATTGAAAAATAATTAAATTCAATCAATTACCATAAAATATTCAAACAAAACAATACCTATAGTAAAATGACCTTATTAGTGTACACTTTTACTGACAGCAAGTGCAACGGATTAAGTACAATGTCAGCTACTCAATGTGGCAATATTGTAGGTTTATGCTAATTAGGTGGTTTAACTTTCTTTACCATAACTTTGTAACGATCATTACATTATAAGGTCTAAAAACATGGTCCCAAGAACTATAATTGTTTGGTATATTTCTGAAGAATTCGCTTCAGACATTTCAAATCCTGGATCTTGTACTTAATCGTAATTCATTCGCTATTAAATACGAAAGTAATTTTGTGTTTATAATGCGATTTTTTATATGGCTTCAAATCAATGTGACGTTTTCATAGAGATAAGATAAAAGGTACCTATAGATGCTTTTGGCGGGGTTTTATAGTGGTCAACGCGATTAATTGTAGTTTTCCGAACAATGGGGAAGAAATATAGCCCATTGTCCCTTCTGCGGGAAGAATTACCTATAATACAAAAAGCTGAGATGTATAGAAATTCTGTAATGAAAAGCTCGGAATTTTTAATACATGCTCACACCTCTATTTCCCGAAGTGGTAGGCAGAGGAGTTGTAATAACAACAATCACTTTCCACCGAACATGATTAAGTGCCAATGTGACATATGGTGATTCTATTGCCATCTCATTCTCGTCTCCGTCTCGTCATTGAATTACTTCTCAGACATATGCAGGTTTCCTCACGATGTTTTCTTTCACCGTAAAGCACGTGGTGTGAAATCGTACGGTGATGTTTGATTCAAATTTGCGTAGCATGTTGCAATAATGTTCTGAATTACACAATTCAACAATTGTAAGTAAGTAGATTGAGAGTATTCTTAACGTTTGGTACATATGTTTGCAGAATGTAATTTTCTAGACACTTAACAAAATGTTAATAATGATTGCGTGAAAGTTAAGTATTTTACAGCATAAGTCTCCAAACAGTAATTTATTTATTATTCTTTAAATATTTACGAATAACTGTACATAATTCAATAAAAATATTTACAATTTCTAACCTTAACGTAACATGCAATAAACTTGAAAGCTTTGAAAACTCAAAGCGTTCGAACGTAAGCGACGACGTTCGAACGCTTTGCCATGCTTTTTACACTTTTTTTTATATGGAGACAAAAACTGGTAAAACTTCCTACACTCGCACGCAGTTTAAATATCACTTTATTTTTATCAAACTCAAGTTTCCTTCATTTAAACAATTCATTAAAATATTTTAAGAACTGATAAGAACAGTGATAGGAACTTCGGTTTTCAATGAAAACGAGTAGGCCCCCAGAGGCTAGACTTCTGACAATTTTAACACCTCCATTTTGGCACGCTAGTGACATTAAATACTTCTTTAAATAAAGTTTAACATCTATGGCCGATGCTACGACGTCCACTCCTCACCAGAGATGATAAAAAAACCTGGTACCTATCTACCAAAGTAACGGATTACAGTGAGGTTCTCACAGACCCTGCATAAATAGGTTTTAAGTAGTTTCCCTACTCCTTTTTTGAGGAGCTGAATACAGCTGAATTGTAGAAAGGTGCGGGGTCTTCGGTGACGAATCGCTGTGGGTAACCACTGTATATGAGCTCCTTTATGACAACTTGGTTGCACGAGCAAATTGAAGAGCTATAAACGCAAGGGTCGCGGTTAACGTGTTTATTTGGTAAGGTATCTTCTCCGTTATAGGTAATAAAAGGGGACCAACTCTGATTCAACGAAATACGAAAAGTTTGCAAAGCTCGTACCACGATTTTTATTCGTTCTAAAATTACGTAGGGACGTGGTCAAATTTGTTATCGAACGAAAATTTAAGTTCCATAAAAACAAAATGATGCTGAAATATGCGCATACCATCCCAGAAGGGTCCCCGAAGGAGTAACAACAACAACCTCTTTTCACCGATCATGATTAAGTGCCAACTTTATAGAAGTCTGATGTGAATGTATGTGATGTGAAGTAATGAATCCATCAGCGTTTTAGGTACTTTACATATATCATTAAATTACTTCTTAAACATATGCAGGTTTCATCACGATGGTTTCCTTCACTTACAATTTTTAGAAATGCTCATTGGCACAGGATTAGAAGCAAGCGGCTGCTCAAGCCCCACTGCTATCGCGGCTCGTTACTATAACTTCGTTTGCGCCAAGTTCTTGGAGCTACCTACGAAGTTCTGATTGCGGAAATACGTTTGTCACGGCCTATTGTGAAACTTCATCCAAAATTTCAGCGCCTTCCGATTTTGTATGCTACGTGGTTAGGCGAAATAAGAGCTGAAAATAACGCTCTAATGTTTAGGATTATCTCCAGCTTAAAAGAGCAGAATATATCTGTTCCCAATAAAATTGCAATAACATAAATCTCCAGCACGATAACTGGCATTAACGGCACTGCTGGCACTCTTGTAACGTTGCTGTTGACATTGCTCGCAGCATGCACTACTGTCTACTTTGTGACATAACTCTTACAAAGTTGCTTTGGATGTTTACTGTGTATCTCAAACTTTAATCCTACCAAATACGCGTGATTGCTTTATTGCTAGTGTTGTTACTTATGCAGTCATGATGAAATATGAAAGTCGATTAAAGAAGAACCTGATAGGATCAGGGGCCATGAGCTCCTATTGCCATGATAGACTCATATTATGAGACAGATGTACATGACGTGAATATAAATATATACAATACATCTGCCACAGTCACACAGTTGAACGCATTACAATAGGAGGTCGTTCGTTGGATCATCAAATTAACAAACTCATAGAATGAAGTATTGAAGTGGTTCACTACCATAAACTCATTCACTAAAGAAATAATTTAGAGCATTCACAAAATACCTTCAACTTATTTCGTACAAAAAGTTTATTCAGTTAGCTATACCACGGTATTTTAAAAACAAAGTATGCTAACCATAGACATTTCCACAATTTGTCTTATTATGATGTGGAGACGACATAGTGGTCTGTGGTCTATGTATGTTTCAAACGCTTATAGTCCAATTAAAATTATTATAATTATAATTATATAATCTATAAATATAATTTCTCACTTTACATTGTAGGTAATTTTTTGTACGTACCTTTTAGTAATCTATGTCATAGAAATACTATGCGTAGGAAAAATCGTACATACTGAATGAAAAAGTTTGAGAATCACATTAAGTAACAACTTGGCATCCGTACAATAGAGACCGTTCGTTCGTTCCTAGTACCTGCTAAATCTATATATATAGAGCTGCCTTCAGTATCAAGAGAAATGTCTAGTTTTCTAACGCTAGCCGACGATTCTGCGGTTATCGGAAACTTAAGACCATTGTAATACAAAACAAGATCACTTAACGGACTTGACGAGATTACTTATGATAACTTAACCCGGTTATAAAAGAATGTAAGATATCTTATTAACATTAGAAGTGGATTGGTATTGAATTTCTCATCGTAGATTGCTTTTCACAAATTTTTGTGTGTCTTGTAATGTTTCGTATAAATGAAATAAAAAATATAGTTTGTTTTTTTTTCTTTCGTGCCAAATATTTGGTTTATTACGGGTCAACTAGAGAATCTCTTCCGTTTTTCGTGACTTCCCATTTATACCCTTTCCTCGCACAAACACGCAGACGTATGTGTGCGAAGATCTCGAATCAAGTAAGAAGCCAAATGCGTCAATGTATGCGTTCGTCTGTTATTTAATTCAACTCCCATACTAGGAATGTATGGGAGTTGAATTTTTGTAAAATGAAAATGAAAAAGAAAATGATCAAATGCGGTGAAATGTGGGTGTTATTGTTAGAATACCTCTGCTTACCCCTTCGGGGACCCTTTTGGGATAGCGAGAGTATATTTTATTTTAGATTTAATCAACTAATAGAAAAGTTTCGCCGAGAAGAAAATGTTAATGGAACGCGATATGAAATCGATTAAGAAGAAAGTCATTAATTATTATATTTTATAGCTGATTTCTTGTGAAAACATTTTCAAAAACCTGTCGTCGACACTTTAATCCCCCTTAACCCTCCCGTGATCAAATCTATCAACCCTAAAATGCTTTCGCGGGCAATTAGTGTAAAATGTGTCAAGTCAGGCTATTAAACATCTTTAGGGGAACATTTTAAGATGTAGAAGATGAACATTATTTACCTTGAATTTGTATTACATGTGCCATCACGAGTGATGAGCGCTCAGCGAAAATAGTGGGGATTGTGTGCATGTATTTTACCCGCATTGCTCCATACAGACAGACAGAGATACACTCACAATCAACCCAATGAGTAATGCGCATTCAAGTTTAATATTAATAAGCAATTCTGGTTTAAAGATGGCAGAAAATATCTTACACGTATTACGTCCCATTATAAAAATACGGGAAGGGGTAGGCAGAGGTGTAACGCTTACTTGTCATAGCGCTTTGAATTACTTCTGAGAAGTTTCCAGATTGCGTCACACTGTTTTCCTTCACCGTAAGAATCATGTGTCGTTTGTATGGCAACTCAAACCTCTTAATCGCATTAATATGATTATGAAACACTTAGTTTGGTAATGAATAATTTCAATGTTTACGTACTTAGGAAAGTGTATTTTTTTATATTATTATTATAATTTTTTTATTATTATTATTGTTTAAAACAATGGGTTTTTTTATTTATGGAAGTGTTACATAACTAAAAACCTTAAAAAATATAATCTTATAACTAAAATATATTATTAAAAGGAGTCCCTGTAGGCATTATACTTGTGACAATGTGTATTAGATTTGACAAATCCTTCATCAACTACATAGAACAGATCATCAGCACTCACAAACGCTTCAACACTACCTTATGAAAATGTAACTTATTATAACATACCACAACTACTAATATAAATACTCATTAATATACATACTTCATAAAACTCTGTGTCAAATCGGGTAACCTTTTGGGGACAAAATAAAAAAATACTCACGGTTTATTCTAATTATTTAAATCCACGATTATTAATAACATTAAATTAACAAATTTTATGCTACGCTGTTATCTTCTAACTTATCCCCTATCTCCCCAAGTTAGTAAGTTCGGAGTGACGTCGGCAATTACGTACTACACAAGTTTAAAGTTGGAACTGTTTAGTTTCTGAGGAATAGTTGCGAATTCTTCGTCTCGTCGGCGCTAAGAACGTAAAACAAAATTTAAATCTCAAATATTGTAAAAAATCACTTAATTTTATACAAGCCTGCGACTTTTTCTGCGCAGGATTAGAATTTTAACCTTTGTGTTTCATCAAAATCCATTCAGCAGCTATGCGTGAAAGTGTAACATACATACATACAAACATTCTTTCTCGTTTATAATATTAGTAGAGCTTCACATAATTTTACCTTTTTTTATTAACTGAATTATTTAATTAATAATATTAATAAAATTATAAATAAAAAATCGAATCAAATGAGAAATTTAGAGCAACTTAATAAGCCCCATTTACACATGCAACAAAACCAACAATTCTCGAATTAACACATCAAGTAATAAATATCAAAAATGTTGATATACCCACAGCGTTTAGATGTGAGATAACAGCGTAATGAGCAAGTGGCAGTAAACACGCGATAGTTTCGACTTACCCCACAATTACGCACTTCAAACACAGATTAACTGATATTACTTCGAAACACGGCTTAGTTAGCGTTTAGCGTAGTTTACTTGCGAATTATGGTTAAGGCGTTTCCAATACTTATGAAGTGTTATTGATTTCCTTCACAATGTACACTTCTATACTAGGAATCAGAATAAGGCAAAGACGCCAGTCAGAAGCTTCAATGTTTTACAAATGGTTTAACCCAGGTTATGCATTTTTTAGTACGAATTGTATAGTGTAATAGCCAATGGAAAAAATATCCAAAATTCACTATGGGGGTTACAAAAGATTTAGAAATGCGTATGAAAATAATTTTTACTATTAATTCAATTACAATTCGACCGAGTAGCTCGACAAAAGGTTTTACCACAAGAATAAGTGTCGATTTTGGTACTTCATCGAATTAGTAAATGACTGCATACATAGTAAACCAAAATCTAAACAAAAAGGGGTAAGTATAAAACTGGTTCTCAAGTCAGATTACGTATTGTAGATAATAATATATTGCACATGTACCCACCCATCTTGCAAGGCTATCCTCCCCATACTTACCATAAAGATACTCATAGTAAGTACTACTCGTGTCGCGACCACCTTGGAGAAGGCGGGGTGAGTCGGACCCACGATTTATTGCCAACATGCAAAATACTTTATTTCGTTTTGCTTTAAAACACGGTGTACTTGCATTCTTGTGGTTTATTTTGAGATGGCAACGTTATGCTCTCCGATTATGTTTTTACATATTATATTGTACTATCTGTGCCTCGACGCAGATATATATATTCATTTCTTTTTTCGGATTTTGGGTATTGTCTATTGTAACGAAAAAATTTACTACTTTTACGTTAGAATGTCAGTAAATAGATTGTGAGACATGCGACAAGGCTAGAAAGGTAGTTAATGCAGGGGAAGATAAACCATTGTGGGGCCAAATAACACGGAATAGGGGTAAGAAGATAATGATAAAGCTTAGAACATTGAAAGAAGTGCAATTTTGGCATTAAAACATTCCTAAGATGGGCCCTCGGGCAATATGTACGTTTGCCACCTTAGTAAAATGTTCTAGCTGTGTTCCGTGGGACGGATCTTACTTTCATCATTAACCTTTGTGCTTGTACCCCGGGGCGTTGCTGTAACGACATCACACACGCGAGCATCATCGGATCACTTCACTTAGCATTTATGTAACAATAAACTAAACACCTGCCTTACCATTACTTAAACATTAACTCCACACGTATGACATTTCTGAGGTGTAATTAAAACGGACTAAAACTATACATGCATATGCTCACGCCTGTATTCCCCGAAGGGGTAGGTAGAGGTGTTATTATCACGACACCCACTTTTCACCGAATTTTGATTAAGTGCCAACGTGACAGATGGTGAGTCTATCGCCGTCTCAGGCACTATACATACGTCTGTGAATTACTTCAACCTTTTTGAAAGCCGTATCTCAAAATGAGGTGGAACTGCCTAAAAGCTATGGATTATATTAGGTGAAGTTTAGTAATAAGGGGGCAAGACTAGTATTTGATCCGCTTCTTAGGAATTTTACCACAAAACGCCTCCGAAAAAGTACGTAACGAAATTATAAGCCTAAACCGTAACGGTGTCCTAGTCGTTGACTTAGTCGTTGACAGTATTTTCGTACTCATTACAATATCAAAGAAAAATGGAATAGCTCAGTGTTCGTCACGTCCAGTAGACCTAGATAAAGTAACAAGTATCTCGCGCTAGCGCTAGCAGAAACGATACAAAATGTATGGAAGTGACATATGTCATTCCCGTACATTTAGTATCGTGTATACTAGAGACGTGTGAGATAATGTTACTTTGTCCACAGGCCCTGGGGACTTACCATGAGCTCTTATTGCCATGATAATTTTACTCTTATTATGAGACATGTATTTGACGTCTGTCACTGTCACACAACTGTATTAACATTGCAATAAGAGGTCATGGTTAGGCCCATGTTGAGTTGAATTCCTATCGAACTAAGATTTTGGTTCACGTGAATTGAATACCACATTGGGAGAGGATTGAATGACTTTAATGTTTTCCGTGATTCAAGGCACAGAACTATGCATTATAGTTCCTACTGTAACCCTTACACTCTCAACCTAAGATCGGTGGAAAGCAACATTAATGATGTCACAGTTCACAAGATTGTGTACAATTATATCTGGTGTAATTTCATTGCATTACTCGGTGCGGCGTCGTGACTACGGCTTTCTAGAGCCCTGTATTATGCGTCACGCCAATTACAGCTTCATAGTGTTTTAAGAGTTTGAGTACTGTACGTGATTGTACTGCGGACTTAAGTGCCGGGAAAAGTGTGGTGAATTTTGTGGACCTTTCGACAATAAGCGCATAACTTTACGAGCTTATTGAACTGAGATTTAGCAAGATGGGACTCGATATCGAGATGAGATTATTAAAAATAACTATACATATAAATAAAATTCATGTGTCATTTTCAATTGAAAAAAAAATACGCAATAAAAATGTCTAAAATGATTTCTCTGACTGTTTGTTTCTAATTTCCGAAACGGCTGGACCGATTTTAACGGGACTTTCGCTAGTAGGTAGCTAATTTTACAAGAAGGAATTAATAGGCTACTTTAAATTTAAAAAACTTAAGGGTTTCGCGGGCCACCCATGATGATGTATACGGGTGAAACAGCGTTGCACAGCTAGTTAGTAATAATTATATTTTTATACTAACACTAATCTTAATTTTACAAAATAAAAACTTTGAGAAACCTTTCCAAACTCCACAGGTTGTATACGGCATGTTTAATGTTTAACGGTCATCTTGAACGGAGGTAGAAAGGTGTTGAGAGCTTCGTCCTTGAGTCGTGTGCCGATTTGCAGAACGCGGCCGCTGACCGTGCGTGCGGATTCATTGTGACGAATCGCAAATTACCCTTAGCTTTGTAAGTATTTAACTGTTCTTGCAATAAGCCCCAATAAACAAATGGTATATGTTCATTGTCATGAGTGCGCAGAAATCTATAGGAAGGGACTTACATTTCCAACATTTTCACAAGTTTAGGCTCCACTTTGTAGGTATACATTGTCTCACTCATTCACTTTGTCGTACGAGCTTTTAGCCAAGCTATACGTTCATTTAACAAAAATAATAAAATTGGCCTGGGGTTTGTGCAGTCACCTGCTACGCAAGCGACGCAAGTTCGTATCCCAGCGGGGCCTGTACCAATGAGTTTTTCTAAAAAACTTATGTATACAGTGATTTCACACCACGGTGAAAGACAACATCATGAGGAAACCTGCATATGTCTGAGAAATAATTCGAAGACGTATGTATACTGAGGCGGCGATGAACTCACCCTCTGTCACTTTGACACTTAATCATATTCGATGAAATGTGGGTGTTGTTGTTACAACACCTCTGTTTACCCCTTCGGGGACCCTTCTGGGATGTCGTGAGCATACTTATTTTTGATTACAAAAAAGAATTCGCTAAATAGGCGAACCCGTTCTCCATTTATCATTTAACTTACTAGTATATCATTTAACTGAAATCATAATCTTTACATATACAACTCAAAGTTGTGACTGATTGACTTATAAATCTACGCACTGTCTAAAGCGCTGGATTTAAAGACATGATATTTGGAGGTGTGTTCTTTGTAAAGTTTAAGTACATATTTAATACGACAGGCATTTCCGAAAATCCACCTTTAAGGGATCAAATTGGGGTTGAAAATTTGTATGTAAAATGTTACTGCCAGGCAGGCAATGGTGTAGGAGGCGAGTATGCCATTAGTTCCATGTTAATCCTGAAATTTCTGATAACGGCATAATTATATTTCTGTATCTAATGTTTTCATGAATACATCCATTTACTCACAAACTACCTCGTTTGTTATGAATATAGGCCATGATGACCATACATTTCATACACGCAACGCATCAAAGTGTATTAAATGAATATCATAAAATACTTTCTTACCTTTTGCTACATTTACCCAGCTCTTCGTATTAAGGTTACTGTAACATAAAAAGCGTAATCTAAAAATAGTAAATAGGTAATAAGTAGTGAGCGATATGCACTAACATTAAGTAATGTTACATCACATAATACTTACATTTAAACACTATGTGCAACATACTCGGCTATCTGCCGTAATGACAATGATTGTATGCACTTAAATATTAATCTGACGTAGATATTACCTTAATGAATCAGTTATATTACAACATTAGCGTTGTAAATTAAATAGTGCATTTAAATAGCAATGTGTATTAGAAAATACTATTGTAATTGACACATGCAATGTCAGTTTGAACGTGCGGGTTTGCAACGACGAATTGTTCATTTTGAATTCAATTAACCAGTACTTTGTTGTCTATAAAGAGTACGGCACCTTAAATACCTTCGTAATTATGTCACAGTATAAATATAAGCTTTAGAAGCAGTAAGGAATCTAGGCCTATTTTTTTAAATAAAAACGTTTGCACCATTAAGCGTGAGGTTAAGAATCTTCAAGATTGACCATCTTGAAGATTCTTAACCGCCTTCAAGAAAAGGGGGTTTTTCAATTCGTTCGTTTATTTTTTTTTCTTTTATTTGTGTTCGCGGATAACTTCGTCGTTTGTGAACCGATTTTGATAATTCTTTTTTGTTGGAAAGGAGATATTCCGAGTATGCTACTGTGATCTGATGATGTCATCCTAGAGAAATCGAGGGTAACTTTCGATAATCGTATCGACTAGGCTAGTGCAATTGATAACTTTTTTATAAAGTGTTTGAAAAAAATACTATTTAAGGTCTGGAGTCGATCTGATGATGGACCCGAAGACGAGGTACTTCTCAACGATTTACGTTAAGATAAGACACGATATAGATATAATTTTGCAAAAAGCCACTGAAAAGTATGAAACAATAATTTTTACATAAAAAAGGAATGTTCCTTCAAAAGGAGAAAATTTAAATAATTTTATATAAATTACTTACTTGCTTACTTTTGAAGTTGGGGTTTGATATCGAGTTTGATGCTACGTTTGGCACATACTTCAAAAGTAAGTAATATATTTAACATTTTTTTTTATTTATAAAGCGGATTCATTCTTTTTTTTTATGTATACTTTTATTAACTGTCTGTCAAAATAATGTAGATTTGTCGTTTAGAAATTCTGAAACATATCGTCAAAGTTAAATCATGTTATAAAAAGTACTAGCGGACGTCACGCGGTTTCACCCACGTAGTTCCCGTTGGAGCACGGGGATAAAATATAGCATATGTTACTCTCTGATTATGTAGCTATCTACTGTTGAAAGAATTTTCCAAATCGTTCAAGTAGTTTTGAAGAATATTAATTACAAACATACACACAAAAATACAAATCTTTCCTCTTTATGGATTATTTATCTTTAAAAGAAATGCTAAAATAAATATTTGCTAATGGCAACACCTGGTGTCGTGTAGACAAACTAGTCTCGTATAAACAAATATCTAGTTAGTGTGATGATAAATAGATATGACAGTGCGAATTCTATTAATTACCACTGCTTTACTATGCAATCGGACGGATGGAAAGTCGAGTAGAGCGATTAATCAAACTCGATACTTCGCTGGGATACTTGTTCATTTTGATACTTAATTAAATGTACGATGTTCTTGTTTATTAATTCGTGCTTGTGATGTGAGGATGTAATTAATACTTCCAGAGCTATTATTTATCATTTAAAAGCTAACTAGTGAAGTTTTGTTATATCAACCTATGCCAAATGTTAGTTCAATTCAATTCAATACAAAAATATCTTTATTTGGTTAGACTTTTAACAGAGTACTTTCAAATCGTCAGAACGATACGATTACGTAGGATTAAACATGCTACCGCCCGGTTCGCTAGGTTGCTTTTACTGAGAACAACCTGGCAAGAAATTCAGTTATTATTATTTTTTTAAAAAAATTTTGAGTAATACATATCAATAGTAATACAAATATAAGCCCATAGACACACTTCCAGTGCACAAAAGTCGAATAAAAAAGATACCTATAAATACTAAAAGTAGAGATGACCAGCCCCCACATGCAGCACTTGTTCACAAGTATGATGAGAATACCAGCCATCGCCCACCTCTACCATTATAGAGGGAAGTGAATCAATCTATTCCTAATTATATTACAAAGAAAAAAATAGTTTTTATTTTCGATCGGAATTTGAAAAAAGTACTTAGCTTTTTAAAAAATTCTGTCACGAATTTATCATTATCACTAGCAATTGCAGTTTTAAAAAAGTTACTCGGGACTAATAACGATAACATTTTGAAAATAACGTACCTCGACGTTTCGATTGGGTTACACAAATAAATTTTATTTAAATGAATATACATACGCCTGTATTCCCCGAAGGGGTAGGCAGAAGTGTCGTTATCACAACACCCACTTTTCACCGAATTTGATTAAGTGCCAACGTGACAGATGGTGAGTCTATCGCCGTCTCAGGCACTATACATACGTCATTGAATTACTTCTCAGAAATATGCAGGTTTCCTCACGATGTTTTCCTTCACCGTAAAGCACGTGGTGTGAAATCACTGTACATAAGTTTTTTTTAGAAAAACTCATTGGTACAGGCCCCGCTAGGATTCGAACCTGCGTCTCTTGCGTAGCAGGCGACTGCTCAAACCCCGAGGCCACCACGGCTCTTTAAATGAATATAAATCGTGAAAGCTTAAGAAATATTATAGCTCTTACAGGTACTGAACAGTAAGATTTATCCTAGATTAGTAATATGGACCCCGTTGGGCACAGGAATTTTTGGGAGAGGGCTATCACTTAGTATTTTATATTTACTTTATTATATTATATGGTTACTAGTAGGTAGCTATACCTTAAATTTTTATTTATTTATTTATATAATTTTCTATCCCCTATAAGAGTGGCCTACCCCAAAACAATTTAAATGGCAACACAACGTTTGCCGGCCACAGTATAATAAATCCTCTCTGACTCCTGACTGACCTTTGTTCCGGTTAATCTCCGATTCGACTGGACCAATTGTATTATTATTATTATCATATATCTTTATTCGAGCAAAACTAGTATATAGAATCAGAATCCCGGAAATGGCTCCAATAATGTTCATGAAATTTTGCATGTAGGGGGTTTCAGTGGCAAAAAATTGATCTAGCTAGGTTTCCTTTATGGAAAAAATAGTTTTGACCATGTTTTCAGCACTGATAAACTCATAAAATATCATTACAATACGACAGAAAATTTCGCCGACGTCTGTCAAGTTATGGTAGTTCAAAGGTGAGGCTTCCAGCTTACGTGGCGAAACGAGTACCCCGGTTCGAGACTGACGTTCACCCGGTTTTTTGTGGGTTGAAGAAACTGAGCACAGCTCGGTCAACCAGGTACTTATAATAATATACGACTGATAAAAACGACCATCGAAAGTGCAATTTTTCAGTCGTAAATGCAACTTTCAAACGAAGATAACAAAAACATGGTAACTGTTTAGTTTGTTTGGCACGTAACACGGTAATCGCCATTGGTCGTCAGACTCATCAATCAGACTTTCAGAATTTGCGTGTGACCCCACGCCGGCCCGAATTGCCAACCCAAAAAGGCACATATCAATCATCGCCCCAAACGATTACGGACCCATTTCCTTATGGCGGAAGCATCATAATCGCTTAGCGGTGGTATGGCGGTGGCATATTGTTTCTAAATGATAGTTTGAAAATGTAGGTTTGTTTGTACTATGAAGTAAAGAACCAAAGTTCGTGCAATTAAAAAAAACCGGCCATGTACGAGATGGACTCTAGTGCGCTAGTGCGAGTTTTTCACTGCCGCCGTCACAAGTCATCGCGTCGACGTAAACGCAGATTTGTATAGGATCGAAACAGCGGCATCTGTCGGCCTAAAGATGATTGTGAGCCCACAATAGTGTCTTAGGCCCAAAGTCCGAAAGAAAACTGGCACTAGGCCTGATGTAACTGAAAATGTACTATAAGACTTTGCTTGGTACCAAATTTCAAGATTCTAAGTTCACGGTAAGCAATCTTAATTTTAATTCACTCGCGAGATTCGAAAATTTGCAGGCAATAACGGCTGTATCTTTTGATTCCATTGGCTTAAAAGTTAGATTTTTTTCTCTGCTTTAAGCGACAGTAGATTTGATAAAATTTAGCTTAATACTTCCATGCGTTCTATAGAAAAAGGGTATTGATAGACAGACAGACAGACAATAAAGTGACCCTAAAAGGGTTCCGTTTTTTCCTTTTAAATTACGGAATCCTTAAAATGAGTGACTTTTGAGGTTAAATGGTTTTTTTTAGAAATAATATAACAGAAGTATTCTATAATTAATTTCGTGGTCACCTGAGCCTGTAGACAATATCCACACACTTCGCTAATAGAATCGATACAAATTCTACAGGAATGACATATGTCACGTGACTGATTTATGTCATTCCCATACACCTTGTATCGTTTACATTAGCGCAAGCGCGAGAGAATGTTAAGTGTTGTCTAGGCTTACTGTTCGTTAGTACAATGTTTTGAGTTTTATTTATTAAAGGGTATTTGAGTTCAATCTCATTCATTTCCTAAAATAAAATTGTAGGTAGTAAAAATGTAGGCTAGTACATTTTTAACAAGTTTGTGGGCCAGACACATTGATTGACATCTTAATTTAAAAATGTAGACCAATACAGTTTGAGTCATTACCAGAAAATAGAACGCAAAGTTTTCAAGGCAAAATAAAAGTTAATAATACCTAATACCTGGTTTACTTTAGTCATGATTATGCTTACAAACAAACATACAAACGAACGTTATTCTATGACAATATGAAACAGCCGAATTGTTTTTCAGTATTACTTTGTTTCTTTAAAATGTTCTCTTATGAAAGTTTTTCTAATATATAGAACTACAAGTCGTGGAAATAAAGATGGCTATCTATAATTAAAATACTAATGGCTGACCAAGAATATTAATTTCTTATAGTCGATGCATATGAAACCATCTCCGTGGCCTTATCCCATACATTGTTGGGGTCAGCACTTGATTCAACCCGATGAGGCTGATCACTTGATTTTTATACGAAGCGACTGCCATCTGACCTTCGCAACCCCTTTAATGAGGAAAATCTGTGATCTGGGTGAAACCAGTTGTCAGACTATTTGAGGCCTCCGACGTGTAACGATTGCCAAAGATGATAAATTGGCAACCGGGACCGACGGCTTAACGTGCTCTCCAAGGCACGGAGGGAGCTCGGGCGGTCACCCATCCAATTACTGGCTAGTGTTAGGGTTGCTTAACTTCGCTGATCGAATGATATGCGCAATAGCAACTGTTCCACGAGCTCCTCTCGATGCATATGAAACCGCGGGGTACAACATGGTCTATATTATTGTTATTATATTTGTTAAGAGTCGTGGTGGACTTGAGGTTTGAGCAGTTGCGTACTACGCAAGCGCCGCAAGTTCGAATCCCAGCGGGGCCTGTACCAATGAGTTTTTCTAAAAAAACTTATGTGCAGTTATTTAACACCACGTGCTTTACGGTGAAGGAAAACATCGTGAGGAAAGCTGCATATGTCTGAGAAGTAATTCAAAGACGTATGTATAGTGCCTGAGACGGCGATGGACTCACCCTCTGTCACGTTGGCACTTGATCATATTCGGTGGGTGTTGTTATCACAACACCTCTGCCTACCCTTTCGGGGAATACAGGCGTGAGCATATGTATGTTATATTTGTTTTCGTAACAAATTGTTCAACACACAGACATCCTCAAATTACATATGATTGTACGTTTACTTTACTATTACGAGAGGAGTAAAAACTATGTAATAGAGTAATTGTTGGCTCAGACTGAAATGGAGAATTGTTTTTGTACCGAGTTATTATATTACTTATATACAGTTGAAAGTAAACTTCATAGTTAAGTGCTCAATACTCAGTGAATAGGAACTCTTATGGAACTAAGTACTTACTTCATATCTATGATAGTTGATATTTGTGACTGCCTCGCTGGTCTAGTGGTTAGTACGTTCGCCTACCGATCACGAGGTCCTGGATTCAAATCCCGGGTCGGATCAAAAATGTATATTGGGTTTTTCTGTCAAGAAATTCACAATAAAATGCCCGCAGTTTAGAAGTTGGCAGTGTTTACACCGCCGTGCCTCGGAAAGCACGTTAAGCCGTTGGTCCTATGCTTGATCTCTCTCCGGTCGTGTCGGATTGCCTCCCATCGGACTATGAGAGTGAGGGAATAAAGAGTGCACCTGTGTTTGCGCACACACTTGTGCACTATAATATCTCCTGCGCACATGGCTGATCCTCGTTGAGATTAGCCACCGTAACCGAATTCGGTAGGAGAGATCAAAAAGTTGATATTTAAGTGTAACTTGTTATATTTACGGTGTGTCTTTCATTTTGTACACCACACTTTACGGTGAAGGAAAACATCGTGAGGAAACCTGCATATATCTGAGAAGTAAAAGGCGTATAGTGTCTGAGACGGCGATAGACTCACCATCTGTGACGTCGCCACTTAATCATGTTCGGTGAACAGTGGGTGTTGTTATTACAGCACCTCTGCCTACCACTTCAGGGAATACAGGCGTGAGCATATGTTTGTATGTAATCCGTTCAGTAGATCCAGAGATTACCCTTCAATCTTACAATCTTTATTCAGCTCTGTATAATTGTTAGGATAGAATAAGAGTAAGGATTTTCCCTTATTCTTTTATAAAAACTAAAAACTAGACGCAGCAGTGTCTCTCTCCTACTACCTTAAACAATTCAATAATTCTGCCAGCATAGTAAGAGACTAAAGAGGTCTCTTATAAGGCTAGCACTGAGGTTCCTCTCCTCTCTCAATAATAGCCGGTTTTACGTTAAAAATGGCAGGTTTGAATACATCTTTAAACATAACAATTTGTCTTACACTGTTTGCAAGATCTTTATCGTCAATAGTGTTATGTAGCTTCCGTTTCCAACACCCAAGTTATGTTTTTATACGGCCGAGTAACATTTCACTGTGCACGCTAAGATTTAAGTTAAGTTATTTTGGCCAGTTACACAAGTCACGCGTGTTTTAACACAGTTATCTAAGTTATTGTTGAAGCCTGTTTTTATTGACTAGGGGGAAATCTTCAAAAGGTCCCTGACCGCCCTGGGAGGGGCAGGTCGAGGTATGTGGGATTTTTACCGCACTAATACCCCGCGGTAGCCATCCTCTGTGCTTAGGGGGGGACAACGGGACATATACATCTGTATAGAAAAAAAAATACCTGTATAAAATTGGCCATATGTTTAATTTCAATTGGTTTTTCATTGCGCAACGAGCAGTGTAGAATCACTCCACAATTATTTAAACGAAATGTGGACTGAACTCGGAAAACTATGCTCATCTGTATTAAATCCGTAGCACAGAAAGAGATGGTGCTACTTTTTAGTCAATTATATTATAACGTTGAATTTTTCTTTCGGCTCTTCATCGCTTTTCATATAATATCTTTCCATGTATGATGGTCGTCATGAAAAAGACATGTCGTAGCAAATCTCCAATCATATTCTGTTGTCTATCGTCTATTATATTTTATATCCAAGTTTTTTTCTGGACCGTCACAAATGTATTAAGAAACGTGTCGAACTCTTTTCGTAATCATAAATCAGTAGAAACTAAATATTTCCTGGATCATTGTTGGAATATAAATTTCAACGAATACTTACTATTATCCAAGAGATTAGAACTGATCCATAGACTAATCACTTGAAAGTAGAAGTTACATTCAGGAAATAATCACTGTATATCTATTTGCTATAGGTCATAGATAAGCAAGTTTTATAGCAAGATTTTCACCACAATAGGTCAGTTCCGCCATAATGAACCCCACTTAAGAAATTACATTATCCAATAATTATACTACTTCAACATTACCGGCGCCAGTGACGCCGTTAATAATTAATTATGATCAGCATTCAATTAGCAACTCTATAACCTGAGCGAATTCTCGTTTCCATTGGACGATACTATTGATGTTATATTTTTGTTTGACGGTTGCTCTGCTTGGGGTTTTCATTAGGCTTATTGGAGGAGCTCGTGGCACAGTTGCTATTGCGCATATCATTCGATCAGCGAAGTTAAGCAACCCTAACCCTAGCCAGTAATTGGATGGGTGACCGCCCGTGTTCCCTCCGTGCCTCGGAGAGCACGTTAAGCCGTCGGTCCCGGTTGCTAATTTATCATCTTTGGCAATCGTTACAGGTCAGTCGGAGGCCTAAAATAGTCTGACAACTGGTTTAACCTAGATCACAGATTTTCCTCTTTAAAGGGGTTGCGAAGGTCAGATGGCAGTCGCTTCGTATAAAAATCAGGTGATCAGTCACATCGGGTTGAATCAAGTGCCGACCCCAACAATGTATGGGATAAGGCCAGGGAGATGATGATTGGACTCCATTCATATCTCTGTTAATGTGCTAAGGTAGATTAAGATTTTCTTTTAAGTTTTCCTTACCAGGTCGAATCTTGCACATAACCATAGCACACAGTTAAGGGCAGTGACATATCTAGTTTTAAGCATCATTTTAACTACGTATCCAATATGGTTCTTTATAAATTCTTCTTTGAACTCGTCGAGTTTTGGAGGAGCTGTACCCTGCCATGCTTCGCTGTGGTACATTGTGATTGAAAATACATTTTGATGCGTACACAAACCAACATTTTATATATATAGAAGACAGAAGAAGTAGCATAAGTTCTGTATTGTTTATGGCGACGAATTAATGGAATATTTTAGCTGTGCTATTATGCAGTGGTGTGGTGCTTATTTTAATACAGATTTTAAGCGCAACTTCCGATTTTTTGTCAGATTTTAAAGCATTATTTTACCATCCTTGGACTTATATACCAAGTTTCAGAAAAATCATATAAGCTTGGCCATAAATGTTGACATAAATGTTGATCCTTTCGTTATAATGATAGTTTGCGTTCTTACTGATTTGTTCATGTTTACTGTCGACGTTTTACCTCCGAAAAAGATTATAATCTTCAACGTTAGTAAGGAGCAATGTTACAGCAATACCATCTTTAACGTTCAAATCCGAAATATCTAGATCGTGTTGACCTTTAGCGCCAGACTCATCAACGTCTATACAATGATGCGGTAACACCTACGTAATAGGAGTAATGCGAGTAATTATCACGAGGCAAACATATGAATTGTTGAGTCAACTTAACGGTGTCTGCACAACGGAGCCGGTTCTCGCAATTTTTTACAACTAATTACCGTATATTCTCAGTCCGTTATGTGACTTGAGTGTCTTTGCTTTGTCTACAATAACATTTGCGAACTGATACTTTGTGGACGTTGGTGTTCCTTTAGAATGTAAATAAATAAAATCAATTAATAAAGCTGCTTTTTAGAGATTAATAATAAAAATAATGATCTGCTTCCGAATTTCGGTTACGGTGGCTAATCTCAACGAGGATTAGCCATGAACGCAGGAGATATTATAGTGCACAAGTGTGTGCAAACACAGGTGCATTCTTTATTCCCTCACTCTCATAGTCCGATGGGAGGCAATCCGACACGACCGGAGAGAGATCAGGCGTAGGACCAACGGATTAACGTGCTTTCCGAGGCACGCGGGTGTAAACACCGCCAACTTCCAAACTCCGGGCATTTTATTATGAATTTCTTGACAGAAATGTCCAATATACAGTTTTGACCCGGCCCGGGAATCGAACCCGGGACCTCGTGCTCGTCAGGCGAACGTACTAACCACTAGACCAACGAAGCAGTTAGAGTTAGAGTTTTAGAGATTACACTTTTTACAAAATATAGACTAAACAAGATAGTCCTTAGCTTATAAGTTTAGTCGTTGATACTTTTTTGATATCTAGTGATCCTTTGGCTAAGAATATCCTTCAAGTTCCTGTCATCATCTTCCACCTGTCCTTATCTCATGTTATTTGTGGTTAGCGCAATATGTTTTTCTCTTCCATTTCTCTATTAGCCGTTAAATTATATTCACTCCCTTTCTAGCCATAAAATCTTTCACACAATCCATCCATCGTTTCTTATACCGTATCGTTATAACCCGTAACATTGAATGGTTGAAGACTTTCATCTCGATTAATAATTAGATATTTTATGCAAATGAGTGAAACAAAAGAGCTTTGTTAGTTTGCAGTAAAATTACGCTTTAATCTAAAATTATGCTAAAATCTAATCCTTAGGAGACTGTTCTAACCAGTACCCAGATATTCCGTTATTTAAACGGTCATTGTTCAACAAAAAATCCAACCGGATCTACAAGCCTTGCTTAACTTCTCATTGTATCTCATATTGTAAGTGTATGTAATAGTAAGTAGCGAAAATAGGTAATTAATCTAGCCGGCGGTCAGTGAGGTTACGTTGGATGACTCACGCGCATATAAAGACGGCTTACACGGTCCTAATGTCAGTAGACAATCATTGGGCTTAAGCCCTAATGATGGGTTTGTACAACCTGATTTGGATTCAATCTCATGACCTCCTCGATGTTGCCTTTGACATTAAAACGTTGTATAAGTGCTTTAACTAATAAAAAAATATATATTGGTTACTAGCTGTGCCCCGTGGCTTTACCCGCGTAGAGTTAATTTCATGTGCTACCCGCGGAACAATAACATCTTTTTTAAATAAAAGTAGCCTATTAATAACCTATGTTTGGAATTACAAACAGACACTTAATTTCACAGATGTAGATTATTCATAAGTTTTCACATCAGTTGAGCCTCACTTCCTCAGACATAGCCCGCCTTGAAGAATCTTCCCTTTGCTGAGCCTGCCCCACAATATATTAAAATCATCTCTAATGACCTTGTCCTTTTCGCATACATAAAAATTGAGGATATCGTTTGAGGTTTCCATAAGGTTTAGGCTCTGAACCCTTGAATTTCTTTACATACGTCGTTGAAACTCTTCTCAGACGTATGCATCTTTCTTCACGATGTTACTTGATAAGATTGGAACATGAAATAATCGACTGTCGATTGCTAAATCAACGAAAGTGTCTCACTAAATAAAAATAAAAACTGTTCGATCGATGCAATGTTATATCTGATGTATTTCAAACCGATGACTGTCGATCGTAACATGTGCATAGTCGACCTTAATCCATTAATATTGTAACGAAATCATTATAAATCACTGAGTAAATAGGTTAATCTAGAACGCAGTTAGTACAAACAGCCTATGTGCTTTTTTTTATTACGAGATCATCAAAATTAAAAAAAGTAGATTTCATCAATCAGTTTGAATTTGAAATATAGTTATGTATCTAGCGAAGATTAATAAGGCCTCTTGTTGATGCAGAATGATAAAAACTTTTTTTAAATAATAATATAGGCTGCTCTAAAAAAGGTAATGAAATATATGTTTAAGCCCCTGTTGTTTCACCCACATAGATTTAATTTATAGGTGCCTTTATTTTGCGGAACCATATTTTTTTTTCTTTTAACAAAGTTGTTAATTAAACCAATCCTCCCGTTTTCAAGTTTAGCCGAAACAAACAGACAGACAGACAAAAAAATTTAAATAGTTTTTTTTTGTATCGTTTATACATTCATATGCATTGGGTGGAAAGCTGTTAATTTGGAATTACAAACGGACACTTAATTTTTTATATGTATAGACATTCCTACCAGCTTATAAATAATGAACATATTGGCTACAATCATCGGTATAAGCAAAGCGCAATAGGAACTTCTGAGCTTTGACGTTTCATTTTTGTACCGTAAAATTAAACGTCAAAGATATGAAGTTCTTAATACGCGCTACTTTAACGATCATAGTTAATTCCCTTTTTTTTCCGTGGGAAATCCGTCATGGATACGATGGAACCGCCGCGGGAGCAGCGGAAGGGTTATGCTGGACTCATACCGGCTAAAACCCACGGGTGTTCCTCCTCGTCGCTTTACAGGGGGGCATGCGATCGCGTTAGCAAGCTTGTGTTGTCCCCCCTACCGATTGGCCGTTGGGCCTCTCCTTCTTCCCGGGCTGAACCCGGCTTACTCTCTGGGAGGGCGCGTCGGTTAATGAACGAACGTACGCCAATGCAGAAGTAACTCTAAAAGTGTAATTCAAATTTTCTCGTTGGTCGACAAGCGTGAGTACGGAACATACATTTCAAACATTCTGTCTACGTGTTTGCTTGAGTTGACTAGTAATAATTATGTACTCTGTACGTTGTTATTAAATAACTTTTACTCGCGACTCTATCCGCGTTGGATAAGTACATAGCACCATCTCTTATTAAAAGTACTCAACATCCTTCAGAGCCTAAGTATTGGTTTTGACATGTTCAAACGACAGCGACTTTTCATTGATATATGTACGTAAGTCGGTCGATCAGGACTTTAAAGCAAAGTTAATTTCATGGGTGAACCGCGGAACCAAAATGTTTTTTTTTTAAATAGCCTATGTTACTCCTTGTAAAATTAGCTATCTTCCAGTTAAAGTCCCGTTAAAATCGCTCCAACCGTTTCGGAGATTAGCCAGAACAAATAGACAGGCAGATATTTTATTATTACAAATAGTTTTTATTTCATATCTGTACCGTACACACTTCCATATGCATGTAGTAAAATGCTATTATTTTGGAATTACAAACAGACACTACAATTTTATGTATCTGTATAGATATAGATATGCCTGCCGATGCTTTAAAACGGCCTATCTGTACCGTACTGTCCAGGTATGTTTAATTACCGAATAGAATAAATAATAACAATATGCTCACGCCTGTATCCCATGGGGGTAGGCAAAGACCACCGTTCGCCACATGCTTCGATCCTTACATATTTCTTTCGCTTCATCCACATTCATGAATCTCTTCATGCATCTTCATGAAATATATTATTAATTTAGACATAGAAGTTCTTCCTTGGACGCCTTCTACCGACACTTCCGCTCACATTCGCTCTATAAATTTCCTTCGTTAATCACCTTTCACTCATCCTTTCGATATGTCCAAACCATCTCAACATATTTCTTTCAATTCTAGTCACCACATCATTCTTCAACTTGCTACTGTCGCGATGTCTGTCTTTCAACACTATTTTTCATTTGATCTGCTATGGTGACCCCACACAAACATCGTAATATATTTTTTACATTAATATGGTTTGGTTAGTTAGTGCGTGTCAATTTACAATGTCAGTAATAGAATACCCGTGGTTATTTATATACCGGCTTGTACCGATTCAAGCGAAACAGACCCATTGGGAATGTGCACCTTTGAGATCATCATCATCATCTTCCTGGCCTTATTCCATACATTGTTGGGGTCGGCACTTTATTCAACCCGATGTGGCTGATCACTTGATTTTTATACAAAGCGACTGCCATCTGACCTTCGCGGTTGCGAAGTTCCTTTAACGAGGAAAATCTGTGATCTGGGTTAAACCAGATGTCAGACTATTTTAGGCCTCCGGCTGACCTGTAACGATTGCCAAAGATAATAATTGGCAACCGGGACCGACGGCTGAACGTGCTCTTCGAGGCACTGAGGGAACTCGGGCGGTCACCCATCAAATTACTGGCTAGGGATAGAGTTGCTTAAGTTCGCTGATCGAATGTTATGCGCAATAGCAACTGTGCCACGAGCTCCTCGTCGCTCCTGCATCTTTGAGTTAGCATTAAGTAGATTAAGGTAACGCATATCTTAGTAATAAAAGCGTATATTTGGCGTATCAAAATATCATCGAGGGGATTTTTTATTTTTTGCCTTTTTCTCGGTTTTACAATTTCCCTGTAATCTGTTTTTTTTTATCTTACTTATTTAGCTTAAAACTCTATTAGTAACACTTTGAATCCATTGTTTATTTATGTATTGAAATTAGTTTTTTTTTAATAATTGTCAGTAAATTTTAGGAAAGGATGGCCTCTTCCTTTTGTCATAGAGGGCCTTGATAGCCCACGATAAGGTAAGAGTTCATAAATTCCTTACCCTTGGGAAATTGTCAGAAACAGCTTTTATGTCATAAGATTTGTAGTAGGCTGTGTCACAAAAGTGCCTCATAGCTAGGTCCAAAATTGACCCAAACCGTACGTCATATATCAAAAAATATCTGCTTTCACAATTCCTTATAAAGCTCAAAATATATAAGATGCTATATAATTTGGCACCTACTGCCGTGGGCTACGATAATTGGACAATATGTATACTTTCCCTTTTTAGACATTAGATTACAAATGAAGTTGTGTATTGACACTGGAATCCTCTAGCCCGAAGCACACTCAATCATTAGGTCTTATTTAATATCCATTAATATTCAAATTCACTAGCTTATACTTAATTACTAGAAACAGAATATTTGTAGAGATTGATTAATTTTTATTAAGAACTAGCCGTACACAGCGGTTCCACCCGCAAAGATTTAATTTGATTCCCGCCGAACCCTAATGCTTTTATAAGCCTAACTTACTCCTTGTAAAATGAGCTATCAGCCAATGAAATTCCGGAAAAACCGATCCAGCCGTTACCCGGAGCAAACAGACAGACGGAGAATTTTTTTTAAAATAGTTTTTTCTATGTCTGTACCGTGTATACTTTCATATGCATTTAGTGAAAAGCTTTTGTTTAGAAATTACAAACAGACACTTCAATTTTATTTAGCTGTATAGATGTTTAGATGAAGTGTTGATATAAAAAGAGTTTTCGAGGGGACTTACCATGAGCTCTTATTGCCATGATAGTTTACTCACATTATGCGACGTATGATGTATATGACGTGTATACATCTGTCACTGTCACACAACTGAAATAACATTGCAATAAGTTCTTACTCATGGTTGGGCCACTGGTCAAATCCCTTTCATAAACAAACATTACTTCCGAATGAGAGATTTTCATTGTAATCAAATAATAAACTTATCCGCCGACCTTCGACCTCTAAAAAGGTGTAATTGAAAATGTATTACATAACACCTTTCTCCGACTTTGGATATGGAAAACGGTCTTGTCAGTGGGATGTCCAGTTTTAGGTGATTAATTACATGATGAGATATTCTATTAATGAGTAGAAGCTCGTGCCAATCAAGTTTTTATTTAAGGTCGAAGTTAAGTAATTAATAATACGGTCGGAATTTTATACGAATTTTTTTTACTCGCGTGTGATTAACAAAGAAAACTATGTTAAGTACTTAGTATAGAAGCGTTTCTTCACTCGATCCATAGATGGCGCTACTCGGTAACAATTGCAAAGTTTGAGTACAATGACATGAGAACCTAAATCGCGCAATAAGAGTTTTCGAGCGCATTGTAGCTGCAGCTCCGCAGGCATGACTCCCGCCTGGCTGGAAGATCTTCTCTTTGCTGGGGGTGATCATGATCATTCGCTCTGCCTATACCTAGTTGATAAACTTTCTCGTTTTTATTACATTTTCCATTGATGATTCGGTCCTATTGATCGCAGCGTGATGCTGTAAAGCCTTCCTCGATTTTTCAATTCAAACAGTGCTTTCAAACAGCCAAAATTTTCAGCTTTATCAAATCAGTGTAGCTAATTCAAAAAAACTTTGCGATTAATATTTATAGCTAATTATAATGTATGCAAAAATACCTTAAAGTTGACTCTATGTTCATGATTTAGTGATACTATAAAATTTTTGGTGACAACTTTCTTGACTTGACTTTCCTTGTACGACAATTTAGGTTACTAGTGGAGATATTTTATGTTAGTGAAAAAAATCTAGCCTTTTCCAAGACCACCCAAAAATAATTTAAAAGTGCCAGACTTTCTGAACGAAGTAAAACAAAACTGCAACGAATTTCAAACAGCGTTCATTAAAATACATAATAACAATACATATAAATAATAAAAATCGATTTATGTATTAACCACTTTCATCTCACTGCAGGCCATTTCACTCAGCTAACGAGATTGGCAAAAAACATTGCACTTAATACAAATACGGCGTTCGATGGACTGATAGACAGATGGATACAAATCGCTGATAAATCGCCAGTAATTACATCGATAAGCGATAATTTGCTGTTTAGATGTCGTGACCCAAACCACGGGGTAGCTTTCTACTTGTTCTATTAAGGACTGCTCACACTTATCCGCTCGCACTTAGATTAGATCTTATTTTATAGTCGATTAAGTCTTTCTAATATTCATTTAACCATAACAGCTTGTGGTCACTGATTTGATCAATCACACCCAAATTTAACTGATATAATAATATGTTTTCTAATTTGTTTATTTCGTAATAACACACATATTTTAAGAATTATTTTAAACATGTTCAACTATACATATATATGGAAAATAAATGAATATATAATAGAAAATAGATAGAAAAAAACGGTCTCCGTCAGTTTATACAAAATCGCCCAAGATAGTATTTTCGTGACACGGATTTCAAAAGTGTACATAGTTTTAATCCGAGCCTAATCTAGTTATGGTTTAAGTCATGTTTTGTAATAAGGGGGAAAGAGTCTTCCTTAAATATTCGCAAATATTTCAAATATTCACAAAAACAAACGTATAAAATGTACAGAGTCCTTTACAACTCCAGTTAGTAATGACATGAATTATTAAAAAGTATAATTCGTACTTGTATAATTGCGCGTAACAATAGGGTTGGAAGCGTTCGGTAATTATTAACTATCTTCCGGTATTGTTGTCGTTTTGTTGAGAGGTGTTATAGATTTGTTATGCAATTATTAATGAAAGCGTGCCTATTATTGTTCCAGTTCTGTCATTGTTATTGATTCATAACATGTGTTACTTTATACAACTGTTACATTTGAAGTATAGTTACCGAATGGTGATGTATGACAGGTCCCTCTAGATCATTATCCTAGTTAGTCGACGAAGAGAATAAAAATATACGTACTCCCAACACCTAACGACCTCTAGGATCAGCAGTATAGACTGTGTCAATCTATATCAATACAGATAACATACATATATATCCTCACGTCTGCATTCCCCGAAGGAGTAGGCAGATGTGTTGTAACAACACGCACATTACACCGAAGATGATTAAGTGCCAACGTGACAGATGGTTAGTCTATCGCCGTCGGCACTGTACTTCTCCTCCTCACGATCCTCTAGACAGATAAATAAAATTGATGTGTCTGTTTGCAGCTCCACAAAAATGCGTATGAAAGTATCATAAAGAGTAGGTTATGTTTTTCTTTGATACTCAATCGCTTTAGGGGCCAACAAAAGGAAACGTCAAAGCTCAGAGGTTCTTAACACGCGCTGCTTAAACGCGTGCTGGTAGACCCCCAGTTTTTTCATGGCGTGAATCAGGATGCAGGATTACGTTTAAGGGAGCTACCTGGTCACTAGAATATTTGTTTCATAGAAGAAATAAAATTTTGGAATCGGAATTGGTAGTCAGAAGGGAGTTGTCTGCATCTTGGCACAATTTCTCACGACACATCAGCCCGTAAGCTGCCTAAGAGACAGGTTTATTAAATTAAATTTTCACTCGCTCATCGGATGTTACGGTTGCATTTTGAAAAGTACTAATTAAAGTAAATTGCCCATTCCAGCTGCTCTATTACTAACATTATTAATTTATTGACTTTCAATATATACTAATGATACCTCAGACACCACATACTAATAATTTATTCGTAAAGTACGTAACGCACTGTGTGTTTGATGTTCAGCAATATTTATTATCGTCAGGTTCTTCTCAGTAAAAGTAATCTTCTGAACCCAGTGGTAACATTTTATAATCCCGTATAATAATGTCGTACTGGCGATTCGAAAGTACTTTGATAAAAGTATTATCAAATCTAATCATACAGATCAATAAAATTTAAGTGTCTGTTTGTAATTCAAAATTTTCAGTTACAGCTTAAAATAGCTTTACACTGCATATTAAAGCCCCGCGGTTTCACCCGCGTAGACTTGTCTCAGCCCGATCCGTTTAAAATTGTCAAAGCTTCATAGAAACTTTCATCCCCTATTTTATCCCCCTGGGGATGAAAAGGGGATAGGGGATGAAAGTTTCGTTCCTAGAAAAACCTGCATGCCAAATTTCAGCCCGATCCTTGGGCTGTGCGTTGGTAGATCACTATGTCAGTCAGTCAGTCACCTTTGAGTTATATATATTTAGATAATTACATACCGATTTTAACGAGACTAATGTAACAAGTAATATCTTAGGCTACTTTTATTTAAAAAAAAATATGGGCAGATGAAATTAAGTTAGGGTGTATCCCTTTTGCTATATACGCAGACAGATGACAAATTAGTGAAAAGTTATTAAATAGAAAGGTCACTTATATAAGTAAGTGAAAAATGTGTTCCCCATTGTCTGATCATAATAATGATTGGCTTAATCGACTGCTCACATTATTATGCAACCGAGAACAGTCCGAATACGGGCATTGTCTTAACACCCATACACATATTTATAGATTACCGATCGATAAACAAATCATGCCTTAATGTATGAGAATAAGGATTATATTAGAATGGGAAATTTCCTCGAGTTATTTCAAGACTAAATGTACATGCCGGAAGAATATTGTTAGAGTAATAATCGCGATGATTTTTTATTGGCTCTCATAAAAAGCCCTTTTATGTCCACTGTTGGCAGCGGTAAAAGATTATCTACACGAAACTTTATTGTGTAATCGATTTTATGTTTAAAACAATTATCGACGTAGTTAAATATAGCTTTATTGATGGACAGATTGAAACAAATCGCTAGACTGTTGGTTTTATTGTTGGCACCGCACTTTCTCAGGTGTTTTGATACAATGAAAAAGGAAAATATAATAAAAATAAAAATTATAAATAAAACACGGAATTTAAATTAGTGTCTGCGGGAATGGTGCCCAGTAAGCTGGCTGCGTTACCTCGCTGGATCGCTAAGCTAATCCTCTGACCGAGGTAAAAACCAGCTCGACGGTCACCAGAGACGTCAACCAGGCGTTTTGATAGATATTCATGATTGCTGGGGGCCAGCTATGATCGTTTTCTGTAGCGTGTTTTAAGAAGTTCTTAATACAGCTGCTTAAAAGGGATCATAGTCGGCCCCTTCAACAATACACATAACCTATATGAGTATAGATCCCGTCATGTGTTTAGAAAGAGTACCTTTGAATGCGCAGTAGTCATTTTATGAGTCTGTATCTGTATTTATGTATGTTGTTTTTAATTCAGGTAGCCTATGTTACTCCATGTAAAATTAGCTATATACCACTCAAAGTTTCGTTAAAATCGATCCAGCCGTTTTGGAGATTTGCCGGAACAAACAGACAGACAGACACAGAAAAAAAAATGTTTTTTTTTTAAGTTGTTTTTTTGGAATAATAAACAGACCCTTATTTTTTATTTTATCTGTATGTATATATATATATATATATATATACTGTTCTTTTTTTCTTTCTTGTTTTAAGAGTTAGACTCTTGTCGGTGTAGCTGATGAAGCTCCCTCCTCATGTTCCTGTCCAGTGCTGTTTCTTTGACCTTCTTACGACGTGACGGTTATTTTATCCCTTACTTGTTTAGTGTAGCGTATTCTTGGTCGGCCCTGCCACACCTTCGTTCTATTTTACTTTCCAAAATAGTTTTTATAAAGTCGTCATGCCGTACTTATAAGGCGACCAACTGTGTATTTACAGTCTATAGACTGTAGAGATAGATAAACATAGAGACGCCACAGATATCTTTCCGCATTGAGACGATAGCCACAAACAATACAATCGAGTGACAATTTCATAATAGTACAATTCTCACAATAAAATAAAACAAATAAGTTCGTAATACCGTTCCCACGGGTAGAGCCAGTTAACGTGGAAAGTTCACTTTATCGATCCTACTTATCAGATATACACAATGCCACATTATGAGCGGTTAATTAAACTGTAACTATGACAAATTAAAACACCCTCACAATAACTTTAGATCAAGATTACAAACGTTCGAATAGTAATTCGATTGTTTATCGAGTGCAAGTGTGAAGTATTCGATTGTTTGTTCATACGTAATCGATTGGAAAAATATTTTGTGTAATGAAAGTGGCGGCGCGATGTACAGTCGAGAACGTTGTATTTAATTCATTCATCATTCATTTTCATGAACCTAAATCTATACAGATAAATAAAATTGAAATGTCTGTTTGTAATTTCAAATTAACAGCTTTTCAATAAATGAATAATCATATGAAAGTTTGAAAAGTACTTTTTTCACCGGCAGATATACAACAAGGAGTAACTTAGGCTATTTTTTAAATTAGGGTTTTAATGATATATAGCAATCCATGAAGTTGAGTCTACGCGAGTGAAACCGCGGAGCACTGCTAGTATAAAGTTCATTTCAAAGTACCATTGTGGATCATTTAGATATATGTGTGTTTTTCTATTTATTTTTCTAAATTATATATTATGGATACAGGCAACTGGAGCCACTATTATATATTTAAGTAGGGGAAATAAAAAATAACATTTTAACTTTTGCGAATATTATATTGACTCTAGTTAACATATTTATTAGGCAATGTATCACATTTTTTTATGATTAAACAATAAATAATCTTTCATTATTTGACAATGAACTTTGATAGGCTGAGGCTTTGATAACAGAGAAGGCTGGCTTCGGGACATTTATTAATTTTTACACTAAAGTTCTACTCAAATGAATAAGAAATTAGTGTTTGGACAACTGACTTAGTCAAACTAAGTGAAAGCTATACTTTTCGTCACTCTACGGCTTTACATACATACTTATATTATGTATTTGCAATGCTAATTGCATTGAAGAAAACGTGGAAAAATTTTACACATTTTATTACCACGTCGATGCTTACACCGAGCCACTGACAAAGATTTTCTCCGTACTCGTGACTTCGGCCGCTTTGTATGATAATACTATTTATACTTATTGTGCTCTAGAGGAATAGTTACTTTGGTCCTAACTAACTTCTTCTGCTGGGGTCCGCTATTAACAAGATCATCTCCTTAGCCTTATATATGGGACATTGTTGGGGTCGTCACTTAAGTCAACCCGATGCGACTGATCTACTGATTTTTATGCGAAGCAACTGCCATCTGACCTCCGTAACCTTTTCTACGAGGACAAGCGCTAATCTGATGGGTTAAACCAGTTGTCAGACTTTCTTAGGCCGACTGACCTGTAACGATTGTCAAAGATGTTAAATTGGCAATCGGGACCTACGGCTCTCCGAGGCATGGCAGGAACTCGGACGGTCACCCAAGCAACTACAGGCTCAGGTAAGGGTTGCTTAACTTCGCTGATCGAATGATATGAAATACATATAAACACTGAAATAATTTTTCAAATGGGAATATTGTTCTTGAGATTAGCGCATTCAAACAAACTCTTCAGCTTCGATATTAGTATTGATGACAGACGATATATATATATAGATTAAATTCAGTGTCCTAACTGACTAAGTAACAAATCAACGCACAGCCTGAGCCTTATTCGTTGTGAGGTGTAGTAGAACTCCTCCCGTATCTTGCAACTTTTTACTCTGTGGGTCCAAAGAATGTGTCGAGAACCGATAAAGTCAACACAACACAATAATATTTTAAATCAAATACGAAATCCACACTCAGTCTGCCAACTGAGATACGAAAAGGCGTCTGGTGCGGAAATTGTTCGGCGCCGCGAGAACAAACAAAACAATACAGATGCCTACCGACAGATCCGAGCCATTGTTCCAACTGCATTGGTGAAATAATTGTTCTCCCAACCAAGATCATTGATAAGCGGAGTGAATTGTTTTATCGGATTATCGGTCGACACTGAAAGGACCGCGTCAAGAAAATAGTAAAGGAAGCTACGTAGATGGACCGATGACCTGCTAAAAGTGGCAGGTCCCGCTGTAAGCGTAATGGTGATGGAGAAGATTATATCCATTTGGATTATTTTAGATATACAGGATGGATAAGTTGTGCTCTCAGCCTTCTGTGGAAACTTAATCATACATATGCTCACGCCTGTATTGCCCGAATGGGTTAAGGCAAAGGCCACTTTTTTTAAAAATCTGCGTTTACTTCGACGCAATGACTTGTGACGGTGGCAGGGGAAAACTCGCACTAGGCACACAGTGTAAAAAAATTACACTGTAGGTACAGGTTTTTTTTCTTTTTGAAACAGTTACTTAAAACTATTTACAAGTAGAAAACTTGGCCCAAATCGGTGTCTCTCGGGATCGTGCCAAGAAGGCTAGCAGCATTGCCACGTTGAATAGCAATGCTGATTCTCTGAGCGAGAAAAGCCCCAGCCCGCTTGTCACGAGAAGCTTCTACCAGACGACGTGCAGGGTTATAAATGTTACCACTATGGTAGCAGTCTGTCTTGTATGAAGTATAGAATGTGATGAATCATTGACAGATGTTATGATGAATGAGAACCTGCACAAAGCTTTCATTGGAATTGACACTTTGAGCGTGAAATTAGACGTCATTTTTGACAATCGCAATGGAGAATGCTACGATGCCACTGTTGCGTCATTTGAGTAATTGTTAGTCAACCACACCGTGAATACCTCACAAAGCAAATTCATTACTATCAAACATGGTACAATGCGAAATTAAGGAATTAAATACTAAGTACCACTAGGTATTTAAATATAAAAGGATAAGATTGATAATGCATTAGTTACATAGATGTTTGCTTGTAATGTCAAATAGCAATTTTATCAAAAATATTTTTATTAAAGCATCTACCTGGCCTTATCCCATATTTCTTGCGGTCGGCATTTGATTCAACCCGATGTGGCTGATAACCTGATTTTTATACGAAGCGACTGCTATCTGACCTTCGTAAACCTTAGGTGGAAAATCGGTAGTCTGGGTTGAACCAAAGCAAAATATTTCTTAAATTATTGTTTGATACTCCCTGTTTATACGGGTAATCTAACCATTTACCGTTTTAAGGACTTTCACTAGAGATAACTAGTATCACTACTAATAACCATAAAACGACATGTATTTTAGTAAATTCCCCAACTCCAACCCCTTTTAAGTCAAAAAAATCCAGGAAAAACAGTGCACGCGGGTAAAGCCTCGTAGCACACCTAATATAAATAGCGTAAACATTACTAATAACGGTAATTGCCTAGCCATCTTGGTCTCAAGGAAATGTTGCTTTGTTTGAACATTGCTCTAATGGCTCATGTGGCTTCCTTATGAAAAGAGGATGCACTTGAAACCACTCATAACTCTAATTAGCCATCAAATCCCCACTATCATTAAGCATTGCTGTCTAAACACCGGAACGAAGTCAACAAACAAAAAGATGAAGGATGTTCTTGACTTACTGTAGATTACCGTCTATTTATGTATCTATACATACATATATAATGCTCACTGTATTCCCCGAAGGGGTGGGCAGATATGCTGTAATAACAACACCCACTTTTCATCGAAGATGATAAAGTACGTGATAGAGGGTGACTCTATCGCCGTTTCAGGCACGTACATACGTTTTTTGAATTACTTCTCAAGCAAGTTTTCCTCCACGGTTGTCAATCACATTAGGTACATTCTCCGCTGGGGTTTGAACTTGCGTAAGAAAGTCCGACGACTGGTTTTACCCAGTCATATGGCAGTCGCTTCGTATAAAAATCTGGTTGCCACATCGGGTTGAATCAAGTGTCGACCCCAACAATGTATGGGATAAGGACAGGGAGATGAAGACCATTGGGTGAACGACGTGGAGTTATGTCGGTGCGAGTCTCACATAACCCTTCCGCCCCGTAGATGTGGAAACAACGCGTTCGAAAATATGCTTTACTAGATGACACGCGAACTTCGCATCACTTGTATATATTTGTCGTTTTTAATATTTTTCTAAACTATATATGTTTATCATTCCCTGGACTTCCACAAATATTTCAAGATCACAAATAGCCAAATCGGCAAAACCATTCTCGAGCTTTAGCGAGGCAAAGGAACAGTAACTATTTATATAAGAAAGATAGATTTAAGTACCTCAATATACTTAGCGATGAAGTATTGTCAAACTTCCACAAGGTGCAGAAGATTGAGAAATAAATCAAATGATGCTATTAACGACTTACCTGGCCTTGACCTTCTTAAAATCAACAATATCTACATAACTGTCTCTATGCAATCTTCAATTATATACATACATTTATTTATAATATATAATTGGTTTGACAATTATATAAAATGATATATATAGATTAAAAAATATATGCTCTCCATGGTAGTTAAAGCTTAGGAGATAAAATGTAGGCCAGTAGCTGGAGTTAATCCAATTTCATATTAAATTGACTGTGTTCATACTGCCATTCCAAATAAGACTTTATTACGTAGAAATGATAGAATAATTTCAATTGAGTGGTTAGATGGTGGCTGTGAATGTGTGAACTTCGTCGCAGTTGACCAGTTGGCATCGCATTACAACTGTCTATGGATTCAATTACTTAAGGTTTTAAGACTTAAGTGTTAGCGGAAAGAGACTGAAAATCCAGTGCATTAAAGTTTCTTTTAATTTGCACTAAATAATGGGCAGAATAACTTCTATGAGCGATTTGATATACATCGACCTCAAATACTTATTTACAGCTACCGTAAATTTTTGAGACAAAAAATGCTAAAAGTTAAACTTCTTAAAATCGATCCAGTGTTGCGAGAGTGTTAATGTAACAAACTAACACATACTAAGCAAAGCGTTTGTTTTTTAAATATGATTTAAGAGTTCGTAGTTTCTTTATTAATATAATAGAAGGAAAAGAAGGAAAGAGAGGTAGAGAATAACCACGCTTTACATGAGACAAGTTAAGAAAAAGGTTGGACGGAGGCAAATGGAAAGAGTTACATCGGTTACACTGACAAGATTTATTACTCTTAAATTCATGATGATGATGATGAAGATTTTTCGCTTTTAACATAGAGTATCCTGGATACAGCATAGAATATCACGGATAGGTATGAAATTATAATATTTCGGTACATATAATTATACTTACTTAAACCCTGGGTCACTTAAGGTTAACGCACACTTAGCGCTTTCGATTGTTCGATTCGGCCCGGATATCATACAAGTAATTTTGAAATTCAATTCATTCACCTCCTTCGGATCCACGCTTGCTGAGAATAAATTTATTCACCAACGGTATTTCCACTTCACGTCTGTTTCCTAATTGCACCACAGCACGTAACAGCTGATTAATTTAGTACACTCGATTCGAATTAATGCTGCAAGCGTAATGTACATTCAGCTGCACTCCTGATTTATCCAGGCCATGTAAGGAATCTATTCCGGTGCGTTTGATCTCAAAAACAGATAAGGAAGCGTTCTGACCGATAGGAGTAATTAATTCTAATTTATAGCCGTTCAAAGATACATAATTGCATTTTTAATCGTAATTTTAGACCTTTGGTGAATGAAACGATTTATTTATAGATCTATCTGTCTATGGTCGGATCAAACCTTTTTGAAGATAAAAGACTAACGTTCCGTGATTTTGGCAAACAATAAACTTTGACAAAGATCGTGTGATCAAAGACAATGATCAAACGCTTTTTCGAAGCTTTTTTTAGTCGAAACATCTAACAGGAGACAGTAGTTGTTTCTATAGATCTGTGAATTGAATCACGTTCTTAGATGACAGATGAAAGTCGTATCTACTGCAATCCATCATTTTGTTATCATAATATTATACAATATAATATTGCATATGCGAAAGTGAACCTGATTAGGAGTTGCTCCGGTTGGAACGGTAAGATATCTTTGCAATGTCATAAAATAACTAGCTTCTGCCCGGGAATTCGTCTGCGACGAAGAGTTATTTTGCGCGATATTGATATTATATAGCCTATATTATATTAGCCTATTTCGCTGTGCACACTCGTGACGGGACCAACTATGATCGTTTAAGTTTAATCCAATTTTACGGTACCAAAATTAAACGTCAAAGCTCAGAAGTTCTTAAAACGCTCTGCTTAAACCGATGATGTATATTTTATTAACATTTCTGTCTTGTAAAGATCACAGGTCCAAACTTCACATATAGTTCCCTTTCCCCTTATTATTCCCACTATCTATATTCTCTCTTCTGTACCCAAAGGTTGTCTGGAAGAAATCGCTTTAGCGACAAGTCCGCCTTTTGTATACACTCTTCTCATAATTTTCTTATAATTAAAGGTTTTTTTTCATCATTATAGTTGGTTGCTCAGTATTTCCTAACAGAAATGTAATATTAAGAGACCTTTACAAGCGCATGTGTATCATTACGGGATACCAAAATAGACGTGCAATGGCAGAGAACTTTTTTGGTAAACAAAGCTAAGTGCTTCCAAAGTAAAACTTGCTTCTTAAATAAATCATCCCTCCTACTAAACACTAATTAGAACAGCGAATGGAAGTAGGGCTGTCATAAACAATTTCGAAGTTATACACAATTTTCAATACCGATTCAGATACTTTCAGAGGAGCTCAGAAAATTAAGATGAAGCTTCTGTGTTGAGGATTAGAACTAGAGCGACGTCATCATTATTATGATAGTAGCTATGTTATTGTGACATAATTTTTAATCTATTTTTCCAAAACTTTGCATCAAGATTTATGTCACAATGTTTAATGAATAATACTTTTGAATACTTAATAATTATAATGTACGTATATAATAATAAATAATTGTGTTTGTAGAAGATGCTTTATACATTTACTAATACCGGTTTTCACCTAAGTATTTGTATATTGTCACGCCATCCTCGATGGGGTAAGCAGACTTATTGAAAAAACAAAACTAGCATTTCACCGAATATTATTAAGTGCCAACGTGACAGAGGAGATGCAAGATATAGGACACGGCACTGCAACAATCATCTGACAAGATGAAGTGGCCTATGATGATGATGATGATGACAGAGGATGAGTCCACCACCGTCTCAGGCACTAAACAAACGTCTGTGAATTACTTCTCAGACATATGCAGGTTTCCTCGCGATGTTTTCCTTCACCGTAAAGCACGTGGTGTGAAATCACTGCACATAAGTTTTAGAAAAAGATTGGTCACACAGGCCCCGCTGCGTCGATTGCATGGCAGGCGACTGCTCGAACCCCGAGGCTACTACGGCCACCTTCACCTATTCAGGTCTTAATTTAAATAATTTGTAACATCCTCTGGAGCTACCCCTCCTGATATTAATGTGATGCTGTTCACGAGGTAAATGCTAAGTGATAAGATCGATTCTTTTCATGGTAAAATCATACATTACGGCATTGCCAACCCTACTGAGCATTAGGCAATCTCCACTAACCCGATGTTTACGTTGAGTCGGCCGCCCGCGTAGTCAGCTGCTACTACCATGTGTCAATAAACATGCGGGTACCTCTACGGTACCACTGTCAGAGAGGAACACAATTGTTCACCAAGTAACTTGAACGCTGTACGAAAGACAAGGTTCAAAATATTTTGCACTCTATCGCTCCGGACAGGCCATTAATAAACCTTTTTACAGCCTTATACGAGTGAGTATTAACCCTATATAAATCGTATACCTTCAAACGAGCAATTCTTGTAAATATATATGTGGGATTGAAATAGAAATAAATATAAAGGTTTGACTGAATGTTCTTTACTTCGTCTTCCTATTGCCTTCATAATGTACAGGTATTGCAAACAGGTTTCGTCGGGGTGCTTCCTCCTCAACATCATTATTTTTCTTATAATTTCCGGATCTATAAACTCTGGAAATTCCTCAACTAAAGCATCCTTGAGCGCACTCCACGTCTTAAAAGGATGTTGTGTCTGGAGCCATAGAGCTGCACTTCCAACCAACGCTTTCTCACCAATTACCAATTGATGTCGCGGCGTCCACCCATAAATTAAAGCGTTTTCGTCTAACTCCTCAATCCATTGCGCTGCCGTCTGCGTGATGTCTGTTCCGCTAAATACAGGTACCAGCTGCTCCGTATACTGCATCGTGTTATTCTTCGTTACTTCTTCCTATGGTAAATTCTATATCGTCTTCTTGTTCACGACGCCATCTTTTTTCATTGCGCTCGTCATTGTTTTCCAGTCAACCTCGAAATTTTTTTCATATCCCGGACGAGCCCCCAAAAGTTGTGGGATTGAAATAAATTAAATGTAAAGGTTTGACTGAATGTTCTTTACTTCGTCTTCTAATTATAACAACTTAAATAAACATCTTAAATAATAAAATAATAAATACGTCTTTCGTCGTCCGTCTTTCACGTCGTCCACCATCGTTCTGTCATCTTACTTCTTCGTCTATTCTTACCGATCACACGCTGCCTATCATTCTTACATAAAACCTCTTTCCACATATATATATATATATATATATATATATATATATATATTCAGAATCTGAATCTCGGAAACGGCTCCAACGATTTTCATGAAAGTTTGTGTGTCCGGGACAAAAATAGATCTAGCTGAAAATCTCATAGAATACGACAGTAAATTAACTCTACCGAGAGGCTTCCAGCTTACGGGGCGATAACAAACCTAGAGTGCCCCGGTTCGAGACCGAGGTTCACCGGTTAAATTTTTTTATTATTTTCCTTTTTTTTCAGCATACATATATGAGAAAACGTCATTGAAAAGAAACCAGGTTCTAAATCTTTAATTGATGATGATGAAGTTAAAATTTGGCCGTAGTTCCTTAACAATATATTTGAAACTCATGGCTTACTTATACCTATGTCGTTGTCTAGAAATGCACAATACCTGAAAGGCTAAACGTTCCGTAAGTGTTACAGCGTAGTAACCCTATATAAATCGGTAACCAATGATGACTGGGCGAGCATTTGGACATAGAATAGTTACAGTACCTGAAACAGCAGATATCCTGAGTCGTACATCCAGAAGTCGTCCGGCGCGTTCCCTGGCTTGGTGAGTTGTATCGCGAGGCAGCGCTGCAGGATCAGCCGACAGCGCTGCCCGCCCGCCCCGCGCCCGCTCATGCCTCACGCGGGCGGTGGCATGTTCTGAAAACAACAAAAAAAAACTTAAAAAAATTCACAAAATAGCAACTGTTTGATAGTAACCACGGGAAGAGTTTTTTGATGGTACTACCAGTAGTGGCACAGACAATGCAATGTTGGAGTTACTGTTTTTTATACAATACAATTTAATTAAATATTTAATTCGACAAAAGGGTCACTTGGAACCGCTTTTTATACATATTGTATTACTGGCCGTGCCCTGCGGTAGATTTAATTTCATCCCACGGAAACCTAAATGTTTTAAAAAATATATATCCTATGTTTTTCCTTGTAACATTAGCTTTCTGCCAGTGAAAGTCCCGTTAAAATAAGTCCAGTTTCAGGGATTACCCGGAAACAACAGACAGATTTTTTTTTATGTCAGTACCGCATATATTCTTTCATAAGCATTTAGTGAAAAGCTGTTATTTTGGAATTACAAACAAACACTTCAATGTTATGTGTAGATTAGTATTATATGTGTAGATTCATTCTTATATTATTTATAGTCACCGTTTCTATTTCGTAATTTCCGAACATTCCATGTCACACTTGACGATGATTAAAAGGAGAACTATAGAAAGCACTGTTGTGAAATACCTACTAACGCATAAAGTGAGCTGCAATAGATAAACATTGAGTTCATCTCTATCTCCAAACTAATTATATTATTTTTTAAGAAAGTATTAAGATTTGTCATAAAATCTTCATGCTACCTTGAACACAAATCAGCATAGTAACTTTTAATTCCAATTTCTACATCTGTTCCGACGAATCCGGCGTGACTGAATATTCGATTCTTAAGCGAATAATTCTTCAAATACAATCGATTGTTGGCGACAGACCCTTGACATGACAGTTTGAGAACAAGGTAACAGTATTGTTTACGTCCTTAGTGCGGTCGTGAGGATTACACGGTGTAAGACTGTGTTTACACACTTTGACACCGTTCAATATTACACACGCTGTTACGAACGTGTGAACGTAAATTCGAGGGTACTAGGGCGCGTGGCAGATCACCAATGAGATGGACGGACCAGATTAAGGCTGTGATGAGTGTTCCTACTATCAACGAATGCTCCCGTAAAGCAGCAGTACGAAGTGAATGGCGCCGTTTTGTCCAGCAAGCCAATTCTGACATAACGATCAAGAAGAACGTTTGAAATGTTATTCGCTTTTATTCTTACTTATTCCAAGACACCCGCAGCCCATAGATTTTGAAAAATAAACTTTCGTACATTAGTTCCCGCGACCTCCACGACAATTCAATCACTTGGATATCGTTTTTTATATCGCAAGCGCAATTTTACCTTCACGCCGGACCAATTTTTAAGACACACTTCCGACTTACGTACATAGTCAAAGCCGAATGAAATGAATGGGGTTCTTAAATATCTGGTTTGGAAGAACAGAAGTTCAATGGGTAGAAGAGGAAAACACGTAACCAAACAATACATTCAGGAATATGACTGACGAAGCGAGCCCCTTAAAGTTAGTTTAGCCCTTGAATCCATGAATAGGTCATGAATCTATAGGCTCAATTAATTAAGAAGACCCTCCATAACTTATAAATATCTCAGACAACATGTTATAAAGTACGGGTTTTCACTACTTTGCTATACTACGCTCGGTATCGCGAGCATGAAGTGTTTGTGACAGGTTGAAATGGCAATGGCTGCCCTACTCTTTGTCATATAATAAATATTTTACACTGCCAAGAATGATTGTGCAAACATGCAAATTTATGATAATACTGACCTGTAGGTACCAACCCTGAAGCATTAATTATTTTACACAATTTATTAATCAAATCTACAAAAGGCAAATTTAAAACATATAAGTATTATTTTATCGTCGCGATCATATTTTGCCGTCCGTCGCAGTCTCTTTGCGCTCATCGCTCTCTTGGAGTCCAACTCTGAGTGCGATTCGTTTGCAGATGAATGGCAAACAATCTTTAGATATGTCTGAAGAATTGCGAGGCGAATGTTTTAATGTACATTTTGTATTTTTATAATATGCTGTGTATATAAATCAATGTATTGTGTACTGTATATATTGGGTAATATTGCTTCATTTTGTGTAATTGATTACTGGCTGTTCAAAATGTATATTCATATAAATAAAAAATAAAATCTTCATCTATTTCATTCTCTTTCACGTATAAAACCGATACTGATTTTGTTACCCTAATAACATTAATTATTTAATGTTATTAGGGTAACAAAATCAGTTATTAATCTTAACGCTAAAAATAAGGGCGAATAAATTTCTCTATACAAGCGTAAAATACTATTACATAAATCCAACTAGGCAAATATTTTCAGTAACAGCTTAAAGCAAATGCATTTCCATAATCGAATACTTCTCCCTGTGTCGTCTCAAGTAAATTTACATTCTATTTCCAAGGTAGTAGAAGTTATTATTGAAGGACTTGATCAGTAAAGTAAACGTACTGTTGTTGACATGATAACTTGGTATAACATCTAGTTGCGTAAGTAATGTTGATTCGGGGTATCGAGAGTCAATACAGATTCTTTGAGTGTAGTAAAGCTATTATTATAAGGCTGTAACTGATTCAGTTGACTGAGACTAGTGTACCCGCCCGGCTACGCATCAGTACCCCAAATCATCTCCCTGGCCTTATCCCATACATTGTTGGGGTCGGCACTTGATACAACCCGATGTGGCTGATCACCTGATTTTTCAGATCTGACCTTCAGTTGTCAGACTATTTTAGACCTCCGACTGACTTGTAACGATTGAAATAAGCTGATTTAAGTACCGTGTATACTTTCATAATATGCATTTAGTGAAAAGCTTCTAATATGAAATTACAAAAAGACAGTTTAATTTTATTTATCTGTATTTAGTATGTATGTATGAGTAGAGTGTGTACTCTATAGTTTACTGGAATAGCGAATTGTGCCGAATATATTGGATCGATGTATTGTTCAGGGAAGGGAGTTCTGCATGCTGATGTTGATGATATTGGGTCCAAATTGTGAGCGAGATCATGACAAATGACTTCCTTAATGTATCATATTGTAAAGTTCTTCCTTAGACTGTACATTCAAAATGAATATTTAACATTTGTTATGATAACGGTTCCTGATTATAAATGTGCGCATGTTTCTATCAAAGAATACTAAATATCACTTGATATTTGTATCGGGTCTCTGAGGGATGCTACGAGTACAATAGTTCTAATTACCATCTAATTACGTATGCATTTAAGCCAACGGTTTAAGTTTGTATGTGATATAACTCTTAACTGATTCTCTTTGTTATTAACCTACAATTATTTTATTATTTCACGTAAATTACGGCCAGCACTTCACTTACAGATATTTTGACAGTTACACAACAATGATATTAAAAAAAACATTAGTCTGTATTAATATTGGCAGAAAAAAAACTTTTCAGATCAATTCCTTTTTAATTCTCGTCACAGTTAATTGTTTTATAATTGTTAGTAACTTTAAGCTTATTCGTTTTGAATTATATTTGACCGAATATGATTGGGTGAGTCCATCGCCGTCTCAGCCACTATACATACGTCATTGAATTACTTCTCAGACATATGCAAGTTTCCTCACGATGTTTTCCTTCACCATAAAGCACGTGGTGTGAAATCACTGTACATAAGTTTTTAGAAAAACTCATTGGTACAGGCCCCGCTGGGATTCCAACTTGCGTCGCTTGCTTAGCAGGCGACTGCTCAAACTATACGGATCTCATCTTAAATTATATTGTAGGAAATAATCAGATTTTTTTGCAAACTGAAAACTTAGCAGCTAACAAACTATATTTGATTACAAAAATATCTGAAAATCAAGGCCAAACAACATTATCAGCTCCAAATATAGATGTTTTAAAAAACCAGCCGAAAAAATTGGACATCGTAATCCAAAGTAATCTTTGAATTACAAGTGCCAACCGATGTACTAGATTGATATCAATTTCTTCAGATTAATACAAGAACAGATTAGTCCAGCTACTTTATTGGAACAGATATAAGATTATAGAGGATTCTACGAAGCAACAGACCGGTTATGAGAAGTAAACGTTTATCTGGACCAGTATTCGGTGGCCAGTACAAGCGGTACATGTGACACTATCGTGGGCGAGTTTTTGTCCTAGTTAGTATTGTAAGTTTCCGTTGACAACTGTCACGAGAATTAGATTCTATGGGGTATATACATCTGAATATAAACTATAATTTTATATACTTAAAAGGAACAATAATTATAACTAATCACAAGAAGAGGACTTGGCCCAAATCGGCAGCATTACCACGTTGAATAGCTACACTGATTCTCTGAGCAAGAATAGCTCCAGCCCGCTTGTCGCAAGAGTTTTCTGCCAGTCGACGTGGAATCTCTTTTAGAAGATAATGAGATCGTTGAGCCCATGAACGGCCCAAATGGAACCGCTCGTGAGCCGTTCGAACTTGCATGAAAACCGTCTAGCCTCCCAATGGCTAGGTGATATGTAAACAAATCCATTGTCAAAGGATATATAAGTTTATGGTGTCAGAATTTCTAGGACGATAACTACCTCCTTTTAATTCTGACTCCCTAGTACTTTTGATTAATATGGACTGCTCCACCCACATTCCATTTAAGTTTCCAGAAAAACTTACTGGACAGAGTACAAACCAGTGGGATTGGCACTCCAGATTCATGCAGCTCTTCATAAACTGCTAATGTGTGCGTGTATTTCAGCGAACATACACCCTGATTACAAAACATAGACTAAGATAGTCCTTGGTTTAATAGTAGCTACATCTCTTTTTGTGGTACGGATTTAAAAAGAGATGGATATAAATGTAGTCTTCATTTTATCATGTGTTGTACTAAGGGGTAATACATTTGTAAATTGTTATCCTGATCTTCATAATTATGCTTTCCTAAACAGATTCATTTCATACATGAAAATCATACCCGTTAAAAACCTAATTTAACAGGATTCAGGTGAATGAGACCGCGGTCCCAGTTGCCTGATTAGTTTTTATTTTAATTCAATGGAAACCTACAACTATAACAGTCTATCACCCTATCTGGCAAACAATCGAGTGGGTGTTACCTTTAATGAATAAAAAAATATAAAAAGGTGTCATTTACGGTACATACGCCACTAGACTAATAGGTCTTTTATTGTACCTTTTGATCACGTACGCTATTGTATAAATCCAAACAAGGAAACACTTCCTTTGGCATCTTATAATATTATATTAAATCACAACTTTAATAGTAAATCCCCTGAGATTAACGGGTTATTCGCCAACTGGACACGGGACTGAACGTACGTGTGACCAGTTGGCAAAGACATAAAAAAATATAATAATAATTTTAATTTCACTAAAGGTGGGTTCATGTGAGTTTCACCAACTGGACACTCGTGTGTCCAGTATATTGTGCCCAGTGAGTAACCTTACCTAAAACATTATAATTGTTTGTCTGTCTGCTTGTTCCCGCTAATCTCCAAAACGGCTGAACCGATTTTATGGGGACTGGCAGATAGGTAATATATATTTTTTTAAAACCATTATGGATCTGCGAGCCACTCATGAAATCACTCGTGTAATTGCGGGGCACTGCTAGCAAATAAATAAAAACTTGCAACCTACAGAACAGACAGTGGGCAAAGTAATATAATTACGAAACTCACACAAATTACGAATGCCAACTCAAGTCCTTGGTGTAACATTGACATTCATCGCGGTTACATCGACGGTCGGATGTAGCGGAACTCATCCGGTTTGTAACCACGGGGATTTGACATTGCGCCGATAAATACACTATACCAACTCGATTAGGATAACGATTATCGAATAACGGGACTCGTTTTAACTGTTTCTTTGAACTCCGACCCCTTTGATTCAGTGTATAGTTTTTATCGAGTTACGACTGACTCGATAAAAGTGCAGTGACAAAAAGTAGCACTGAACTAATTCAGTCTGTCGGATCTTTAGATCTTTCCGTCACGCCTGTCAATAATAATTCGATTAAGAATCGATTCTAGTATTTGTAGTTAATCTAGACTTTCATATTCAAAATGCGTTTTACTTTTCCAAATTGCGCATACGTTTTTTATTTTTTTTTCAATTCCCATTCGCGATTTTCCGAGATTGACAACAAAAGCTAAAATAAAACCATACTAAGTTATTCCGCATAACATCAGCTATCTGCCAGAGATAGTCTCGGTAGCATTAGTCCAGCAGTTTCAGAGATAAGTCGGAACAAACAGACAGGCAGATAGATGAAAACCTTTTTTTCCATATAAATAACGCATGTACCTACTTTTATATGCATTACGTGAAAAGCTGTTAATTTGGAATTGCAAATAGACTCTTCAATTTTATTTATCGGTTAAGATATGTCTACATAAAGCTATGAAAAGTGGACATTCCATCTCCTGTATAATAAAATAACGAGTCAAATTGAGAAGGGAATAAATTCAATGCTTTGAGAAATATTCAGCCGTTATGTCAGAATTCAATGGCACCCCAACAGCTGCGAGTATTATTGAATTCCTGGATCCATGTCGACTGACGTGATGATAAATAAGATTGCTATTGCTTTGTTGGTATATTTTAATTAAGATGAAATGCAATCTATCTCAGTAAGTTCTATCACTAGGTTGCAAATTTTACATACAAACGTTCATACCCTTTTTTATCTCCTAAAGACTGGAATTTCAGAAAACCTATTTTTACAGGTTACCTTAACGTCACAAACAACATACTCTACAAATTTTATACCTCTATGACCAGCAATTTATATGTATAGATTTCAAAGTACACGCAGTTTTGTATGGTCTCACAATAGTGTCATCTTTAGGCCGACAGACGGCGCTATTTCGATCCAGCCACTAGGTTACAGTACAGGCCCTACCGGGATCCGATCTTGCGCCACTTGCAAAGCAGTCGACTGCTCAAACCTCACGGCCACCACGACTCATAAGTATGCTATTACTCAAATATCATTATTTCAGTCATCGTAAATAACAGTGGGAACGTAATCTTGACAAAAGCTAATAACAATAAAATACTTTTAATGTTAGCTTAATATCTTTGGAACAAAATGCCAGTTTCGCATAAACCTGATGCCTAGATGTCTAATAAAATGTCCGTTTTGTAACTGCACCAAACTGTACACTTTATTACAAGATTGCTTCAGACAATGCGCTTTGCTTGCCAGAATTCTTAAACGAAAATGTGAAAATGTAGATAATATATCTTGGGACAATTGTCGAAGCTCCAAACCAAGGATAGCTTCGCAATATTGTAAATTCCTGCCTAACTTAATGGTATATTAACGCGTAGCCTAAGCCGCTGGGGCCCAACCATGAGCTCTTATTGCAATGTTATCACAGTTGTGTGACAGTGACAGATATATGCACGTCAAATACATCTGTCTCATAATAAGGTTAAACTATCATGGCAATAAGAGCTCATGGTAAGACCCCTGGTCCTTGATAAGAATGTTTGAAAGGAATCTTCTTTACTTCTTCTATAAAATAATCAATACGTTTCGTCGTCCGTCACCATCGTCCACCATCGTTCTGTCATACGTCACATCTGTAACCTACTTCTCACTCTGTTACATACACATACAGAATACATTTTACTTCTTCCTCTTATAATATATTTCCACACTTTGCCTATCATTCTTACATATAACCTCTTATCACATATATATTTGAAATAAAATCTTGATATTTGGATACACTTCTTCAAGTCTGTTTCAACTGACAACACTGGCACGTGGAATATCATTGGTAATACTAATTATAAAATGATTTGAAAAAATATTGATGAGTTTCTTGCCGGGTTCTTCTCAGCAAAAGCAACTATTCGAACCCAATGCTAACATTTATAATCCTATGCTTATTGTCATTATTGTGTCCAGGACGATTTGAAAGAACTTCTTAAGAACTCTAATCAAATAAGTATATTTTAGAGTTTTGAATAATCCGAACTGTTGGTGGAGAAGTTGCTAATCCGTAACCTTTTCGCATAACAAAATTGAAATGTCTAATTAATATTATATATAGTCTATCCACAAACTTAATGTGGCAATACCTTAATGGATATTTATAAACAAAATGTTTGAACGCCCGTTTATCGTACACCTTCACCTATGCCTCGGTTGACTAAGACACGTATATTTTTATTGCATTGCGCAGGTTTAGTGCTGCCATGACGAAAGTTGTGATTTACCCAACATCGTTTCATATCAGGATTTACCTACAACAGAGTGCCTAGTGCGTGTTTTCCTAAAATCCAGTGAGAATCCAGCAGTTTCACAAACAGACAGGTAGAAAGAAAAAGGCTAACCAACATAACTGGCGAAATATGGATGGAATACAAACTTGAGCGTCACACGTGCTCAAATTCAAATACTGAATATCTTTATTTGATTAAAATTCTTACAAAGTGCTTTCAAATCGTCTGAAGGTCACCGAATTATTAAATTTTATATTTCACTGGATTATAAATGTTACCCCCGGTTGGAAGGTTACTTTTGCTAAGAAGAACCGGCAAGAAACTCAGCAATTACTACATGTATTCCCTGAAGATGATTAAGTGTCAATGTGACAGATGGTGAGTCTATCGCCGTCTCAGGCACTATACATACGTCTTTGAATTACTTCTCAGACATATACAGGTTTTCTCACGATGATTTCCTGCACCGTAAAGCACATGATGTGAAATCACTTCACATAAGTTTTTTAGAAAAAACTTGCTTAGCAGGACACTGCTCAAACCCCAAGGCCACTACGACTCTCAATTCTCAACAATTACTCTTTTCAAAATAAACATACTGATTAAGTAATTACTGCGCTACGTAACCCGTAAGATTTAATAGCACACTCATTTACTGTGTATGCGCTATTCATAATCACTTTATCATCAGCGGCGTAGTTATAGTTTTATGGGAGCTATAAAGATAATTTCGAGTAGTAAGGAAAATCTAAATATTTGACCAAAGAAAATCTTCCGGAAAAGTGAATGTTTAGTACGCGTGTGTATCGCATCTACTAATAAAAAATTGGTTAGAATTATCAAGGTTTATAAAACACGTATTTTAAAGTTATTGAATCGGCACTTTGCTGTGGCCAAGTCAAGTCTATAATCAAGTCAATTTAGTAACCGAATTATTTTGTATTTTTTAAATTGATGAAAAGAGTAATTACTGAGTTGCTTGCCAGGTTCTTCTCAATAAAAGCAACCTTCCGAACATGGCGGTAGCAAGTATAATCCTGTATAATTATCTCATTCTGACGATTTGAAAGTGCTTTGTTAAATGTCTAATAGAATAAAGATATTTTTGAGTTTGAGTTTGAGGCTATAACTCAACTTGACAAGATTATCGCTCTATGTAAAGAAACCCATAATCCCTGCGTCAGAAACAGTGCATGCGACAAAAAGTCGCAACGTGACCGAAACTTTTTAACGGAAACATCGATTGCCAAGGCGATCGACGACGCGAAACGCATTGTTTTAACGCGACTATTGTGGTTTTTTAAACCATTTTTCTATTTATGTCGACCCTAAACGTACTCCAAACTCCATAATTGTAGGAGCCACGCGAAGCTTTACAATTCCAATTTTGCCTTAATAATACGCTCAATTAAATGCCTAATTGCTGTATAAAATATATCCGAGCATGACTAAGTAAGATGTGTCTCTTGGTAACCTTGTATTTTTTTTTTATTTTAGGGACGTCACTTGGTATTACAAGACCTTGGTGACTTGTGATTTCCTTGATGATAAAACATTATGTACGTGATACTTTTCCGTTAATGTAAGCACGAATACACGTGAGAAAATTTTAGTATTCATAAAAATTTTGTACACATGAAAAACGTATAATAGATAATGTGGTGTTTTTTATATTGAATGAAGATACCTACCTGATTGGATAGTTTTCACAACATACATGTATGATACATATAACCTACTCTTTTCTGTGTTGGTAAATGAATGCGATTTTTGATGTTCAATTTAATTATTCAATGAAGTTTACTCGTTTCAAAACTAAACAGAAACAGTATTATTTTTTAAATGTAGAAAAATGAAGAAGAGATAAAAGAAGGAGTAGAAAAAGTCACATTGCTTTCATACATCTGCTCACGCCTGTATTCCCCGAAGAGGTAGGCAGAGGTTCGATTGAGTTTACTCAGTCCAAAACATTGGTTAAACGTTATTCCAAAATTTTTGTAAAAAATTAAATTGCTTTAAGAACACTAATGTTACAAAATACATATATCTGGGCTGTACTTGAAACAATTAAATTAAATTGAAGTAATAACAGCAATCCTTATTTATTTCGTATTCATAAAATCTTAACATCTTAAAACATTCATACAATGTTTTTTCTCTAATGACATCTACTTTTCCAAAATCACTGACACTTGAATTGACATTCATAGATAACTCATATTCACAATAGTTCATAGACACAAATAAAACCTACTTATTCCCAAAAAGGCTGAAACAATAAAAACGTAATAAATTATTCCACATATATGTGACTGTCCATTTAAATTAAATGCTTTTCTTCAATGCTACGTAGGTAGGCATTTTTTATTAAAACTTAGTAACACGGGAAAGCCCTAGCAAGGTCAGTCCGCAGTGCGGCCGCGGCCGGGTGCAGACGGAGGTATCGATCGCATCTGCACGCGTCTGCACCACACGCTAATGTGTTGTCGCCTTTATATTATACGATTAAATGTGCTTTTATTAGCATATTGCTTCTAGCCTGCGAAGCTCTGACTTAATTCACCTCGGAAAACCTAGTATCTAGTTTACATTCTTTAAAGACATGCTCTGGGTTTATGTAAACGAATTTTGTCTTAAAGTGAACTTAAAATTATTTATTGGTTCATAAAAATAAGGGTAAGCTGATTCAGATTTATATCTATCTCTCACGAAAGGAAAAAATAATTTAAGGAATAACCAGTATTCAGTTAGTTACAGAAGATCTCAGGTGAAGTATTTTTGCAGGCTCTGATTTTATACATACATATGCTCACGCCTGTATTCCCCGAAGGGGTAGGCAGAGGTGTTGTAATCACAACACCTACTTTTCACCGAAGATGATTAAGTACCAACGTGACAGATGGTGAGTCCATCGCCGTTTCAGACACTTGACATACGTCATTGAATTACTTCTCAGAAATATGCAGGTTTCCTCACGATGTTTTCCTTCGCCATAAAGCACGTGGTGTGAAATCACTGTACATAAGTTTTTTTTAGAAAAGCTCATTGGTACAGGCCCCGCTGGGATTCGAACTTGCGTCGCTTGCATAGCAGGCGACTGCTCAAACCTCAAGGCCACCACGGCTCGTTACATCTCTCTGATTTTATAACCGGTCAAAACACGGATCTTAGCGACGTTTAAGGGAGGAATCAATGTCCATAGGGGAATTGATATAATCAGTTTATGATAATAATAAAGTCAATTATTTGCAAAATGGCATATGCAGTTGATAAGGTCGTAAGCGCCGTTATGCATTCTCATTCTCCGGCAAACAAAGCTGACATTGGCACACGCGTCAAAACATATTGAGAATTAAGAAATCAACTTGTTGCTTTATTTGTTAATCTATTTACAGCGCAAACTCAGCAGGTACTCAAATACTGCTCCTTGCATGAGGTCACAGCCTTCTGTCTTTGGAGCGAAAGGGCAATCCGATTCAAGTGCTACATTTGAGTGTAACCGACGAATGCTAAAGTCAGATAAGCAAAATTAATAAGAATTATTAATATTTTTGATTAATTAATTGAATACCCAGTTGATGAAGTAACCTTAATGTAAAACAAAACGCGAACTAAGGTATATGGCGCTTATCAATATAACATAGTATCAGCTTTATACGAATCAAAGTAATTGATGCCTGCTGTTAAGTGTTAATAGTGATGCCAAGCTAGCCTACTAACGCAGCACCTTACACATACACATCACATAATGATTTAGTCGAATGATATTTATGGTATCTATACATGTTCCCCTCCCTAACTTTTCTTTTTAAGGATTGGTGTTGTAAAGTTGGCAACATGGCGACTTTTACAAGAACGAGCGGTCATCCGACAAAGCCTCGATTCTATATATTGGTAAAAATTCCTGATACAATAGAACCGTGTGACTTCATGGTGAACGATTAGCAAGCTAGAGTGACCTGTAACATTAAATTCCGATAGGAAATGTAATTAATGTTCACATAAGGCATTTGTAGACTCGGTTATCATTTCTTTGAGAGAGTTGGGGCACGAAGTCGCTACCCTACTGGAGACTGGGCCTCCTTAACGTTAGAGTAGTGTGTTCCAGCAGTGGATGTTCTAAAATGGAAGTTAGTGAAATATAGGTTGTTTTTTTTTACGATAGGATACAATAAATAGAGTGTTGCTAGTTACCTAATTTTGCGTATTTATCAACACCCATGTTTCTGATTTCAAAAAAGGAAAAAATCCGAGCCGCATCCATTACTTCCATCCAGCTTAAAAATATCTAAGCCGATCTTATTGTTCATGATAATTGATTCGAATACTTTGTTAAGAATAAAAAAACATTTCTAGAAATGAAAGTTGATTACTTACATAATTACTTTATCTAGGTACTTACTTACTGCAAAATACTTTGTACCTAGTTAAATGGTTTACCTTAAGTAATTATAAATCAAACCGCAGGGGGTTCCACCCGTGCAGAATTAATTTCACGTAACCCAATTTAAAAAAAAAAGTAGCCTAAGTTACTCCTTGTAACATCAGCTACCCGCCAGTAAAGTCCGATTTTATTTAATTGTATGTATATGAAAAAATAGACATCATTGAAATTTATAAGATTCTGTCACAGAACATATAACCTTAACAATATTTTTCAAATCCATACATAAATGCCTTCCCAAAGGTATCCCAAACTAGACTGAGGTGTTACAACACCCACTTTTTACAAAACATGTTTAAGTGCCAAAGTGCCAGATGGTCAGAATCCATCGTCTATATCTGAAAATATCCTATATTTTCCTTCAGCGTTCTTGTTAATTCCTGTATTCGGTAATTATTGGTAATGATGATATAGACTAATCCATAATTAATATAATAAAGCTGAAGAGTTTGTCCGTTTGTTGGCGTTCTAAGTTCCAGAAATATAAGTCCGATTAAAAAAAAATGTCAGTGTTAGATAACCCTTTTTGAAGTTAAAGTTAAAGTTAGCCCAAGTTAAAGTTAGATGATTGCTTAAACCTATTACGTGCCTTTATGATCGTTGCAGGAAACCGCTTTCCAACGTATGGTGTAGCACAGTGTAAAAGTCCCTCCCTACGCAGAATGCTTTGACTCCTGGGACGTCTAGAGGCGGTTGTCAAGGTCGATTGTAAACTTGTCGATAAACTCCAAAGGCTAGGTAGACTATTTTTACCAACCTCTTTCAACACTAAGTGAAAGGTCAATGACCAATAATGAACCCTATTAGATAGACTTAAATTATGATCAAGTCTCCTTCGTTTCGAAAGTTGGACCTAACTCACTGACGTTAGTCGTAATAACATTTATCATTCGACTACCCGCAGAAAAAATCAAAGAGTAAAAAGTTTCTTTTTTTATTTGCATAGACTATTTCTTACATTAAATAGATTGTATCTTGTTACAGTTATTACCTTTATAAAAGTTAACATTGGGAAAACCTAGCCATCAAACCGCAACAATTTATTTAACTTCTAGCAAGAGTCAAGGTCACTAGCATAGACAAAAACAAAACCACAAACTGTCAACTCAAGTGACGTAAATGTCATTGACGAGCTGTCACGGCCTTGTCATCCCTTCCCTCCTTCCCGGTGTCATGTGTCAGATACATAATAGAATAATGATTATGGAAGTATTAAGTACTACGCACGTACGTAGTGCTTATTATTAACATGCTAATGATACCAGTATACTAATTGCGTGCACGCACAGCTCAAAAAGTATAATATGACGCCTGATAATTAGTATTTGGAGGTGTTTCTAGAAAGTGTGTTTCAAACAAAAACCTACCGTACTATTGTTATAATAATGTAAAACTCAAGTTAGACGCTATGTTGCGCGTAGGTTACTAACTTTTTTATTTGTTTTTTAGGGTTAGGCACATATATACATAAATAAAATGAAGTGTCTCTTTGTAATTCCAAAATAACAGCTTTTCAATTCTATATTTTTTTTCTCTGCCTGAGCGCCCGTCTGTCTGTTTGTTCCGGGTAATCTCTGAAACGGCCAGACCGATTTTAATGAGACGTTTACTGGCAGATAGCTTAGGTCACAGAGGATAACATAGGCTAGTTTTATTTAAAAATATAATTTAGGGTTCCGCGGGAATGAAATTAAATCCACGCGAGTGAAACCGCTGGGCAAATTACTTGTGGTACCTACATTTCGACCCATGACTTTACTACAAAAGGAAAGGGTCATCCTTGAAAGAGTAAAAAAGGGTATGAAAGTTTGTATGTGAAATTTGTGTGAAAGCTATAAAACGTGTGCGTCTTTCAACCCTGCACGTGTAATTTACATACACACATATGTTCACGCCTGTATTCCCCGAGGGGGGAGTAGGCAGAGGTATTGTAATCACAACACCCACTTTTCACCGAAGTTGATTAAGTGCCAACGTGACAGATGGTGAATCCATCGCCGTCTCAGACACTTTACATAATTCGTTGAATTACTTCTCAGAAATATGCACGTGGTGTGAAATCACTGTACATAAGTTTTTTAGAAATACTCATTGGTACAGGCTCCGCTGGGATTTGAACTTGCGTCGCTTGCGTAGCAGGCCACCACGTTTAATTTACTCGAATTCTAATTGTGTTCTCCTCATAGTACACTTCCCAAAGTACTGTAGGAATCAATGACAGAAGCCGGTTGACACTGACAGGTAAGCAAATGTCACCTTAACGATTATCTCACTATTCAAAGGCCGTCAAATGTTAAGAGTATACCTAAGTAAGTAGTATCACTATTTTTTGTCAAGGTTTACCACATTTGATGGTAAACTACTTTGGTCTATTAGTTTTATGAGCTATTAATGAGGTCCACCACAAGATTTGCCTATAAAAACATGTCGAGAAGGTCTTATGGCTGTGAAGTAATTACAGAATATTGACAAATTACTCAGGGCAATATAATCTGTGCAAAAAATCAAGATGCTTCGGGCGTGATAAACCTATGATATGTCTGAGTAATTTTCCGGTGCATTCTTCAAAAGGATAGTTTTCGAACCTCACTGAACCTCCGAACTGAGATCCAAACATATGCCCAGACCTGTATTCACCGAAAAGGTATACAGAGGTGCTGTAAAAAAACCCCCTATTTTCACCGAATGATTATCTACGAAGTGACAGATGATGAGTCTATCGCCGTCTCAGGCACTATATATACGTCTTTGAATTACTTCTCAGACATATTCCGGTTTCCTAACAATGTTTTCGTTCACCGTAAAGCACGTGGTGTAAAATTGCACATAAGTTTTTTAAATAATTCTGAATTCTTAATATAATCGGAATAAGTAAATATGTTTGGTCGTGACCGTAGCGATGGTGACGGCCCTGCGAGGGCTGCGAGCACAACTCTAATGCGATAGAGATTTGAGTGATATTCAGCAAGCGCGGTGAAAGTAACTACACATCAAGCCTAAGGCTTTAGGTTTTAGGGCTGGTGCAAGTCACAAGTTTACAGGAATTTATCGTTTACCTTATTTGTGTTGCGTTGTGATAACTTCCAGCAACGTTATAGTGAAATATTCCTAGTACATCTACTCTATCTCTCCCCCCGCCTCTGTGGAGCATTGGCAACCTTAAGTACTCAATAGCACTATGGTTTATTGAGTTTTATTTGGCAGTGATATTTTGCAGTACAGTCCCTAGTTAGAAAACACAAAATTTCGATATGATTGATGAAGAAATGGATGAATCATGTATGAAGTATTCTACATACTTCACACAATATGAGGTACGAGGGAACCCCCGGAACTATGTTTTTTTTAAAACCTCGTGGGTAGTACAATTTCTAAAACTTTAAAAATGTCTATGCTACTGCATAAAACGTCAAGTTTTTCAAGCTCCGCTTAATATTAACGCTTTAATTGTACCTTAGAACTTACTATGGGCTCTTACTGCGATGATAGTTTGACTCCTATTATGAGACAAATATATATGACGTGTATAAGTCTGTCACTATCACACAGTGGAACTATAAGAGCTTATGGCTAGACCCCTAGACAGACTGGAGTGATGATGTTGACAAGTAAATTGAGGCTCAATAATTCAAGGTGAATAAACCCGGTTTAGCGCAGGAGTGTCTCCGTCATTAAAGTATTTTAATATCAGGTTTTTGACTACAGTCGTCCACTTAGCATTTCTATAAATATTCATTACACTATACACAAAGATCTTCTTATTTGCTTGTAAGAAATATGTCCAAGCAAATAGATTGTCACGTGTTCGCCTTGAAGTTTTTCTTTAATGCCTACCTATGTATATCTTAACTTTTATTTTGTTATGCTTCGACGGGTACTTATTATGTAATAGTATTGATATCATTTCAGTTAGGTCGAAATATATATAACCTTGTGGGTAGGTACGTAAAGGTATATCACTTTTGAAACCTATCTAGACTACTTTTATTATTATGATTGTGAAATTTCAAATTGTATAGGCACATTCAAAGTAATTTAAACTTTCTGTTCATTAGTCAACACCTGAATAATATTCACACGAAGCTATATACATTTCATACTTGGTCCTTATACTCAAATTAGCTCAACTCGAGTATAAAACTATTCTACTAGATCCACTCATACAGGTTAGGTTATGCACATGTTTCACGCCTTGTTTACAACAAAGGGGAACTTACTTTCTTAAGTTAAATTTATGAGAAGTTTATGTTGTATCATTGTAACTAACTAATTACAATAAAATATATGAATACTTTTATACCAAGTTTAATATTCTTTGGGCTCCTAAGACTCCAAAATATTTAGATCAATACGCATATTAGTTGCAAAAAAATATAACTCTATCTATACAAATAAATAAAATTGGAATGTCTGTAATTCCAAATTAACAGCTTTTTACTGAATGTGTATGAAGGGGTAAGCGACACCGAAATGTTTTTCTCTGTCTGTCTGTGTTCCTCTGAAACGGATTTATATTTTATTATTCAAAATTGTAAAATTCATCAAAAAGTCTCAACTGTAACCAATAACATCTTATAATATTTTTTAAAAGATCAATTGTTGAGTTTCTTGTCAGGTTCTTCTCAGTAAAAGCAACCTTCCGAACGGTAGTATTTATCTAATATATAAAATTCTCGTGTCACAGTTTTCGTTGCCATACTCCTCCGAAACGGCTGGACCGATTTGTATGAAATTTTGTGTGCAGATCGGGTAGGTCTGAGAATCGGCCAACATCTATTTTTCATCCCCCTAAATGTTAGGGGTAGTCCACCCCAAAAAAATATATGGCAATACAACGTTTGCCGGGCACAGCTAGTAATCCTGTATAATCTTGTCGTTCTGACGATTTGAATGTACTTTGTTAAAAGTCTAATCGAATCAGGATATTTTGAATTTGACTAGAAACCTTCCCTTCTGGTGGACGCAACCCTTGGTGTTCCCTCGTTGTCGGTGTCCCCAAAGGAATTTAAGACATTTAACTAGTAAAACCACATCGTTGTAAGTAAATTACTAGAACTACAAAGGTTTTTTGAAGTGGTAAAGAATAATAGTACAGAATGAAGTTGTTACTCTAGCGAATTGTCAAATATTACTCAACATACGTGTCTTGGTAAATTGCTGTATACGACATATCATAATTTTAGTTTTCTATTGTCCAGTGTAAGCTGACCTTTAAGTGTATGAAGAGCTTAAGTAAGTCGACTGTCAACTTACATTGGTTCTCACCTAGTCGCACGCGCAAGATATCAGCTGTGCAAATAGGTAGGTACCTAGCTTATTTTGCAATTGTAAGAAATAAAACTTTTCATATTGCATTTTGATAATTGTGAATTACAGCGGTATGTGGCCTCGCTGTGTTTGAATATTTAATCAATATTTATTACGGACGTTATTTTGGAATACGTCTTTGTACTGATTATTGACCGTGTATTAATCTTTATATCCTTAAATCTATCTCACGCCTGTATTGCTCGAGGGGGTAAGCAGAGATTAACTTTAGCTATCCACATTTTGCCAAAATTATATTTAAGTACATATAATAGAAAGTTACCCAATAACCCGGCACTAATCCAGATTCTGGTCTGGTACAAATAGAATAGGTAACAGATTACAACTTTGCTCCAAAGTTCGAACCTAGTACCTTGTGTTCTGCAGTAGCACTTGCGACGAGTAAACCAACGAAGCAACAGTCGTACAAATATTTATTTCGAAAAATTCGTGCACAACTTTGCTCCAAGGTTCGAATCCAGTACCTTGTGTTCTGCAGTAGCACTTGCGACCACTAAACCAACGAAGCAACATTCGTACAAATATTTATTTAGAAAAAAATCATGCACCTAAAAAAATATACGTATGTGTATATTTTAATCCGCGCATTCGTTCGTTGGCGTCTTGAACCTACCATACCATAGGGTACTTAAAAACTACCTTATTCCTTGGAGACTAGGCTCTTTATCGAACTAAAAAAGCCAAGTCAAGGCATTGAATTTTAGTTAAATCTGTTTATATATTTATCCGCGAAAAGGTTATTCACACTCATCGAATATTTATTGCTTTAAGTCAGTTACATGACACAATATTTTTAAACTTAATTATAATGGTACCCAAATAGACGGACAGACAAAGACACTCTCGCATTAATAACATAAGTATAGATAAAAACAAGACTGCATGAAAATAAATAAACTTAGTTCACAAATGAGCTCAATATATAAATCTATGCAAAAACATAGGCATTAATAAAAAAACTAGATTAATTTAATTGTATCATTTGAGACGGTAATACTAAGAAAGATAACTATGAAGTTAGATAACAAGTAAATTCACGTGTTCAAATTGGTTCCGATACCAAACTCGAGGCGATCACATAACAGAATTGATGATAATCAAGATTCTGGAGGCGAAAGCGTACACACGTAATTTTATTATTATTTACTTACTTACTGTTGTTATTGAATGGAGGAGCTCGTGGCACTGTAGGCCTGCACAAAGTATCATTCTCTCGCGCTTGCGCATATACAAGCGATACAAAATGTATTAGGCATATGTAATTTTCATGACTTTTAACATTATATTATACGTACGTTATATTATACGTACATTATATTATACGTACATTATATTATACGTACATTATGCACACTCAAACTATAAATAGTGATGGTCATCTCAAGCTACACAATTATTCGTAGAACTTATTTTTAATTATGTATTTTTTTATATCGACTTTTGTGCACTGGAACTGTGTCCATGGGCGTATGTATATATTTTATGATTTATATTGTATTACTCAAAGCTGTAAATTATTTTTTTAAAGAGGTTCTCCTCAGCAAAAGCAACCTTCAAAACCTGGAGGTAGCATGTATAATCCTATGTAATCGTGTCTTTCTGACGATTTGAAAGTAATTTGTAAAAAGTCTAATAGAATAAAGATATTTTTGAATTTCAATTTGAATTTGAAAGTCAAAACAACAATAAAGTAATTATCTAAATATATATAACTCAAACCACTGGACGGATCGGGCTGAAATTTGGCATGCAGGTAGATGTTATGACGCAGACATCCGTTTAGAAAGGATTTTTATTAATTCTACCCCCAAGGGGATAAAATAGGAGATACAAGAGAGTTTAGACTACTTTTAATAAAAAACTTAGGGTATGCCAATATTAAAATAACTAAAATATATAATTAAAAGGAGTCTCTTTAGGCAAGTTTCCGAAGGTGTCATTCCCATACATTTTGTACCGCTCTAAGCGAAGCGCGAAGATAACTTTTTAAAATCAGAACCGAAAAAAAATTTGAGTTTTTGCACAGAGTACACTTCATTCTCATTGGTTACACTACTTACAAGGTTGTAAAGGAAACAAAATTAAACTAAATTCTAAAAAACAAAAATTACGCAGCACTTATCAACCCCCACGGCTACGGCTCTTTTACCTAATCTAAACCGATAAATAAAATTGAAGTGTCTGTTTGTAATTCCAAAATAACAGCTTTTCACTAAATGTGTATGAAAGTAAGTACTTAAATATGTCTGTCTGTTTGTTCTGGGTAATCTCTGAAACGGCTGGACCGATTTGACCGGGACTCTCACTGGCAGATAGCTAATATTGCAAAGAGTAACTTTGGCTACTTTTATTTAAAAATCTAGGGTTCCGCGGGAATCAAATTAAATCTACGCGGGTAAAACTGCAGGGCATAACTAATATTATAATATAAAGATACTAAGAGCTATTGATATTTTTTAGGAACGGATTCGTCTTCCAGTTATTTTCACTTCAAAGGCAATGAAATACCTACTACACTTCTCTTATAAAGTGCACTCACTTTATAACTAGGACCTTTGAAAAGATCGTATAAAATAAACCTTCATTACAAAACATGGATTAAACGAAGACTAAACCAAACTCAGACTAAAGTTACATCCATCCCTTTTGAAAACCATATCACAAAAAGAGATAGAGCTCATTTTAAACCCAGGATTAGCTTAGTCTAAGTTATATAATAAGGGGTAATTCTTGCCGAAATCAGTTCCGATAATACAATAAAAGATACGGCAACACATAACAATGTGTGTTGCAATACACTTGCATTCAAAAGATGAGTACAATTGCTTTATAAATGTAGCGTCGATTAAAAATCAATCAGACTGCAATAATTAAGCCAAACGCTTCCCTTCACAAATAACACAACGATACAAATAACATTATAACGATCACACGTGTTATATAACGTAATATAACGAAGGTACAATCAATTAATCGTTTTTTATTTTTATAAACCGTTAATTTAATATTTCATTGTTTGATTATAAAATTGTTGCGCAACTAATTGTTATCTTCAAATTGTTTGGTTCGTTCTAAATGTTGAACACCTTTGTGAACAATGATGAGTGAGATACTATCCTTAAGAAGAATCAACAATTTATTGATAGCTCACTATTTTCAGGGAAAAATACTGCTTCGATATTCACCCTAATTTTAAGGCTGAGTTTCATGTGAGGCCTTCCATCAATTCTTATGACGGAGGTTAACAACTAAGGTTGGGTTTCACGAAAATAAAAAATGACAATGGCTATCTCTCCAGCTTTGACTGCGGTGTGGGTTGCCCCAAATTGACAACTTTAGCTTGAAATAATCTACTAAGATAATATTCTGCCATCCCTTGCGAGGTGGAACAACTCCGCTGCGCATTACAGCGTAGATATTTTACATGGATCATTATCTCGAAAAAGGCTATCACATCTAAATGCTTTTCTATTCACTGATTTTACAGATCTCCTTTATTAGCTGGAAGTACTTGGAAAATAAATGCAACTAGAAAATAGAAAATGGAAGAGATTCGAAACGTCCTTCAAATTTCTAAGGATTTCGTCAAACGACAATATTCTCTTTTATGATAAGAAGCGCAAAGCGCTTTTAGGCACGCTTTGAAATTACATTTTATTATCAAAATATAGCAGAATATAAAAATAGAAGTTACTAATAAAGTTACGAAACTCGAACTCGATCTCTTCCCCTCATCTCTTACACGAGAATGTGAGTTGGTAATGTTTCATAATGTACCCTATTTAATTATTGGAACATAAAATCTCTGCGCCGATAAAAAACAATCACGCAAACAATAGGCAATAAACATGCACAAACCTATGTCCCGATCTCCTGTACTTTCACGAACACACATGCACATCTAATATCACAACAACACACTACAACGAACTTTATTTGACATTCAAAAGTAAGAGTCCGAGAGTAACAATAAAATTATCGACAAATGACAGGGTGTATACGACGTCAAATTTTAACATATAGACATATCTGCTGAAGTCAATAATATGGTAACAATACCTACAAATGATAACGAATGCTAAGTATGTTGAGACAAAAATAAAGAAAAAGTAATCAAAGAAGAAATGTACGCTGTGTATGAACAAGAAGTCGTTTGAAAGGGAAAGGGCGACAGCAGTGTCTCTGCGAGCAAACGCAAGCAGAACTAATGGTTATATTTCTATACAATGCATCGTTATTGCTTTCTATCAGATTTAATCTACACACAACGTATTGATGCAGTAACGTGTACCTATCACTGATAATATTAACGATTTTGTTGAAGAGACAGCAGTTACAACCGTTTAATATAGCCCCGAGGGTGAATTTATGTAATTTGACAGTTGCTTTGATATGCATTATTGCTGTGTGTTTGATTCAACATTAATAGAAACTGTAGCAGATGACAGGTGTGAAAACGTGTATAATGTGCCACAGATTTACATTTTCGGAAGCAATAATGACGGTCTTGACACATAATTAACTAATCATTAAGAAAAAGAAGTAATTAAGTCAAGAAAGTCAAGGGAAGGGAAACGTTTATAATTAGGAAGACAAGCATAAATATTGATTGGCCATAATTAGAAACGGGATTAGTGAGAAAAATCGTTAAAATCTGTATAGTAAAATTAATTATGCTAATAATAGCACTAATAACAAATGTGAATTTCTCTTGATACAAAATCAGTCGATTGGCAATGTGTATTTGTCAATTACAAGTAGTATAATATACAATACAACTACCATACAAGCCAGCATTAATAATCACATGCAAAGCAACCATGTCAGTTATCTCATACATACATACATATGCTCACGCCCGAAGTGTTATCACAACACCCACTTTTCACTGAATTTGATAATTATATTTATGATGATGTTGAATTTGATATTGATGGTGAGTCTATAGCCGTCTCAGGCACTATACATACGTCTTTTAATTATTTCTCAGAAGTATGCTGGTTTCCTGACGATGCTTTCCTTCACCGTAAAGCACGTGGTGTAAAATCACTGTACATAAGTTTTTTAGAAAAACTCATTGGTACAGGCCCCGCTGGGATTCGAACTTGCGTCGCTTGCGTAGCAGGAGACTGCTCAAACCCCGAGGCCACCTCGGCTCGTGTTGATCTCATAAGAATGATACTATTCAACTGGGATCTACTAGCCAGACGGTGAATGAACCTGCTGAGTGGAACATATCTGCATTTAGTGGACTACACATTTGTCCCCATGGACATAATCTACCGGATTGTACGGAATATTTGAGGAATCAGGTACGTAGTATCTGGCCTAGGACGGCAAAAGATCCCAAGGGACGACGTGCTTCTAATTCACCGTAAGCACTGTATCGAATAACAACTTAAGATAAGTCAATATAACCAGAAGTATTACTGTAATTAATTATAATATACGTGGTAATAGTGTGGTGACCTTGATATTGAAAATGCGACAAACCGAAAATGAAAGTGAGGCTTTTCTCTTTTAACGGTTACGTCTTAGATGACTTAACTAATTCTAAATATTTCCAGATACCGTTGTATTTTTAACAACTGATTAAATAAGCATTTTAACTAGAAAAATTGTCGCAATAACTTAAGAATAATTATCGATCGAATTAGTGCAACTTATTTTTAAGAATACTGTTGTAACACAAATTAACACACTTTGCGACACCAAGAGTACTAAACAAATTGGCGATACAAAAATCTGCCACGAATATCAAATGCAAAGCAGTTCGCAATAGCAGCTCAAATTACAAGAGTTTGAATTTGCAATACGACGTGTTTAATTAAGTTTAATACCAAGATGAAATGATAATGAAAACCAATTTAGAGTGAACTTTACTCACAATAAACACAAAATAGATTTAAAATTGATTAAGCTTATGTCACAATGAACAAATATAGGCTGAGGACGTGAGAAAATTATAGACCTAATACCTACCACAATTTAATAAGTTACGGTTTGGAATTGAGTATATCTTTACCAATCAGGTTATATTAGAATAATTTACTGCTTTACAAATCTTCATAAGGTAGTTTACTTTGGCTGTTAGTATCCTCTTGTCCAAAAAAAAAGTCCAAAAATCCCCATTGCGATCGAAAGCAGCTTGGAATGGGGATTTTTTGACATATTTTCCTCAAATCCCCATTAGGTTTAAAATTAAATATGAACAACATACTGTTTAAGAAGGAGGAAGGCGAAGTTATTTTGTTTCCAATGCATGTAATAAGGCAAAGCCTAAATTAAAATTATTTAATGTTGAAGAACGAAATCAAATCATAGTCAAATCTAATGGAGATTTGTGGAAAATTTGTCCAAAAATCCCCATTTCAAGCTGCTTTCGATCGCAATGGGGATTTCTGGACTTTTTTTTCCACTATTCCGCATTGATAGGGATTTTCAATGGGGATTATTGGAATAACCCCCTCTTGCTTGGAAGTCCTATGTAATCCTAACTGATCTTATAATCTGATTAGAGTCTCCAGCATACACTTCAGATGTTGTAACTAATCTCAGTGAACTTACGTCGCTGCCGATAACCTAACCTATGATCTTGTATTGTCTAGCGTCAATTCTATTGTTGTTAATACCTGTCTGCTAAGTGAAAACAATAACTATTGTACTGTTCTCCGCTTTCATTCAATAAATGACCTTGTTAGCTCATTGACTCTAACCAGGCAGCATTATTGGGTCAATTCTCGAAATTATTACCTAATTGTAAATCAATACGGTCTAAAATTAATAGTTATGATGCAACCTTCTGCATTGTCGATCTATCATAATTGTCATAAGTTTAGATAACAAATTGACTTTGTTTCAGATATCGAAACATTTATTGCATTCTTTTATATTACATATCCACTTCGTAACTCTGAATTGTCTGAAGGTTGAAAATAATATTACAAGTTTGTACTGAAATGTTTTCGAATAAATATTTCCTTTTGAATCAAACAAGGGCAAAGAAGGCTTGTTTTCTTTGTTTTAACAACCATCGTGTCAAGGGCAAAACATTTGCAAATCGGAATTCAAACTTCGCGTTTCACATTGAATATAGTCCGAAACATGATCAAAGATTGTATTAAAAAGCGGTTGTTGACCAAGATCCAAGTATGTATGTATATAGTATGTCACAATATCAAATAGAATAAATAAAATACAAGCTATAAACAACATCCACTGCCATTTACAGATTCGGACATGCATCAAAGTATTCTCCATTTGGTTTTGTAATGTCTCTATTATATTCGCTTGTTTTCCTTAAAAGGCTCGATGCTATCTCGCTTCATTTTGTCCGAAATATTCCCTCAATGTCAAAGTATAATCACGTGTATTTTCTGTTTCTATTATCAATAGATTTATCAATACGGACTTGAAATGATAGATTTATATTATCTTGATCACGTCAATAATGTATCAATCTACATTGAAGTATTTTTATGCGTACCTAATTCTGATTTGGTTTATAAAGTGTAAATACCTAAGCAATTTCACAATTCAGTTGAATCATTTGTCAGTGCAAATACCCTTTTCTCTTCATCACCACCATCATCATAGGCTACTTCATCTTGTCAGATGGATTGCTGCATCCAATAGCAGCATGGCATTTCTTGCCACATGTCGCAAGTGGACCGTGAATCTGAGGGTGAAGCAGTGCCGGTTGTTCGAAGCCTTTTCTGCTTAATGCTGTCGATCCAGGCTTCGTAGTGCTTTGGCATCCCAGATGATATTGTACGGCACCATTGGGATCTTATATTGAGGTGTTTCTCTACACAATAATTATGATATTAGTCAAAAGTTAAATAAAATTGTTTCTCCTTAGCTACCATCAACGCTGTTGTCCCTTCCTAGACAGTAAGTATCTGCGTTTTTCAACGTAATAATAACTGTTTCCCGCACCTATATAGCAACATACTGCTATTTATTGCGCGTCCTATATTTCCCACACAAGTTAACAGACCTCATTTTCCATTGAACAACTGTTATGCTTTTCAAAGAACTTGTGCTGACCTTAAAACAGTTGACCAAATGTGTACACTTCAAATTATTGAAACCAAACCCTTCGACCTTCTTCATACCAAATTGGGGTCAGGGAAGTGTTAATCGAATTACAAATGGAAAACTGGAGATAATTAAACCTCTTTCCGAGGGATACAAAGACAATGCAGAAATGCATTCACAATTAGCTGAACAAGCCTCAATTAAGGCTACAAATCATTATCTTACCCTGATCTAAATTGATGAATAAGTGTGAGATTATCGATAAAGGAGGAAAGGTCAACGATTTAAGTGTTTTAATTAACAATATATTTATAGACGCTAATTAAACGATAAATGATACTAATTAAAAACAGTCTAATTATTATGAACTTTTTAACCTTTAATAAGATTTGTATCCTTTTCGCTTATTAGCGTATTTGATGTTGTGTCGAGCAGATTTGTGAATTAATAAATAAATATTTCTAAAAAACTTTGAGGGAAGTCAGGATTTGTTATAGTTTCATAACAAACTGTGATAATGCTTTATAGAAACTAAAGTAAGACTGTAACGGATAACCTAATAAATTGTTGTGCTAACAGACGGACAACATTTTCATTATAATTTATTGGTTTACCGTTTTTTTCTTTTGTTTGCATGACATCTAAACGTGTCAAGAAAGACCACTGGGGGCCAACTCTGCTTAAACCGATGATGATAGGCCCCCTGGTAGCATTATTTTAGTCTTACTGTAACTAAAATGGTCTTGTTAACATTTCAAACATAGGTTAAGGCCTAAATGTAATGCATTGACAACCAATAAAATTATAGTTTGATGTAAACTTGGGCCTTTGGGCTATGAGACCCTAGCTTATACAGAAACAAAATTAAAAAACTGACAAAAACAAAAACTAAAAAAATTGCCATGTATTCTAAAGTTAGAACTTTCACCAAATTAAAAAGAAAACGGAATTAAACTCCACCGACGGTAAATATTTGGAAGCATTAATCATGCGATTGCTCAATGGGACCTCGAAAAGACTACAGTCATACTCATTCACGTTGTATCTTGGATGGTTGTAGGTCGATATTTACAAGCTATTCATGAAGTAATGAAGGCCAAACATTCTGAATACAGCCTTAATGGCGTTAGTAATGTATGTTTAGACGCTTCTGATTACAATGCACTTATGTTTTTGGAACTCGACAAATAACTCAACTACATATTTTATGAGATGAGCACTTATTTGTCATTTTGCATTTCGTAGACATTGATAATGTATGGATTTACCTAGAATATAAGAATAGAACGTGTTCATAGAGAACAGAGGGAAATTGAGTTGAATTTGGAGTTAATAACTCCGATAGATAAAATCCCCGTTTATAGCATAAATTTACAAAAAGAGTATGAACATTTCCTATTAATAATTTGATAAACACTTATGAAATAAAATAATTACCAGCAGTTCAGAAACTAGCCTTATTTCAACTAGCCTTGTAAAGACTTCAAACTTAACCAAAGGCCTAAATCTTAAGAGTATCTACCCACTGAATAATTTATATCTAATGTACAATGTTTTAAACAGATCATCAATTAGCTGGACAATTAATCATAAAGTTATGAATAGTTTTAAAGCTAGAATAAAGGACAGATTACCGAAGGCTGTCATCTATGTGTCAAGGCACTATGTACATTTTAACGATCCATGATCTCACATAATACGTGGTAATACAGTTGACAGACGTTACACGCATGTTCAATCAAGACAAGGTTAGACAATATTTGATTCAACTTATTATTCACAAATCGTGTTGTAATTTGTCAGATTTACTATAAATAAAGTACGCAGTGTAATTTGTGTGGTTTTTTGGTTATTACAGTAGAAGGATGTGATTTCTTTGATATTATGATGGTGGGTTTACTCATGACATCTCGTTAGCAGATAACGTATAGCCGGCTGTAGCGTAGCTAATTAATATGCCAACCAAGGTCTCAGCCTAGGTTATTTCAAGAAAACTTCAAATGTTTCGTGTATTTCAAGTACATTTTACTTCGATATTTAGGTGAAGTGAGAACGTGAATGATTGTGAATATGAATGATTGGCATGTAACACAAAATTTTGCAATTAACATTAATTTTAATATGACGTTCCCATGTCGGTTGAACTGTACAGTACGAGCAATAAAGAAAATACATTCTACAAAACTGCAGAACCAACTGTGAAATTTCACATTTAACTTCCACCTGCTTTATCGATGGATCTCGACATGTGAGGTGCTATCGTTACATCACAAAACGATAATCATGTCAAATTGACATAAATATACGTTCCTAAACATATTTGACACTATCTTAAACAATCGGAACTGCGACGAAATAAAATAAAAGAGTCGTCTAGATAGTTACACGCATGAATGCTTAAAATGATTCCGCTTTCTTATACGCTGCAAATTTAATTTAATTTATCTACAAATCTCTGCTCGTAGAGTTGTCAAAAAAGAGGGTGACCAGAGTGCAAAAACTAGTGGCGACGTCGGTTATAGACACACTTTGGCGACAGAGTGTGTGTCACCGGGTGGAAAATAAAATGAGGCTGTCTGAGCTAGTGACTCAGTTGCATATACCAACGACATTAGCCAGCTATTTATTGACAACATAGATCTTATCTTAATTGATCTAACTCACAGAACGGTAAAACTACAAATGCAACTTAATTTCATCGTGACCATGTGCACGTTTATACGGTTAAGGACACGTTTTATTAACAAAACAACTTAAATTGGATATATTTTCGCATAAAAATCTTCAAAATAACACGAAACATCTCTGAGATCCAATACCATTATTATAATTCTTTTTCTTTCTGCGTTTATGATGAACTTTGCCTTACGCGTGTGAGACTGTAATTTAGTACAAAGTACCGTTGTGTTATGCATAATGTTCGTAACATAATGTCATTATTACGCTGACGTGACCAAATTAACTCTTTAGAAAATTTACACCTCTCAATATGTGTTTAGCAACATACATGATGATGGAACGGTAATTTGCTTTGAGGCAACAGATATTAGAAGAAATCGCTTTGGGAACTATTTTATGGATGAATTAAAAAGCAAAACAGCCTAGACTATTAATATATGTAAATGAGGTCTATGACCTACAGTGTACTATGATTTAAGCTGATTGATTCAAGTGAACTGGGGGCCTACTCTATTCAACGAAATAAGAAGTTTCGAAGGATAGTTTCCAGAGTTCCTACTACGGTTCTCATTCGTTCTAAAATACTTTGGCATATATTGTAAACCTTCTTTAACAAAATTATTAAAGAATGAAAAATGTTGTTTGATAAAACAAAAACGATACATCGGTGATTTTTGTTAGTTTTCGGAGAAAGAGAGTAGATCCATGTATGCAAGAAATTCGGAACGTAGAACAAACACGATTTACTTATAAATTATTAAAGATCAAAGTTAAATCTCGATTGAATAAATGAACTTTACTTAAATTTTATATATATATGCTCACGCCATCCCAGAAGGGTCCCCGAAGGGGTAAGCAGAGGTGTTGTAACAACACTCACATGTCACCGAATAAGATCAAGTGCCAACGTGACAGAGGGTGAGTCTACTATACATACGTCTTTGAATTACTTCTCAAACATATGCAGGAAACAGGCGTGAGGAAACTCACGATGTTTTCCTTCACTGTAAAGCACGTGATGTGAAATAACTGCACATAAGTTTTTTAAAACTCATACCCCGCTTACATTTTATTCAAGGAAAAACTTAAACGAACACAATTTAGCAACGTTGCTAAGTAAGTTGTGTTAGCGTATCGCAGTCAACATGCAGATAATATCACATTTCGTGTCACGTTAGCACAAGACTAAGTGGAACTGCATGCAGGTTACTTAGGTCAGCCCAAGTAGACTGAAAACAACTTAGCAGTCTTGTTGACAAATTGTTTTATTACACCTATAGAAAATTAAACCGACTCCACACATATCCGAAGGGAAAAATTACAACAAATTTAACGGAATATTCATTTTCAATCTCGGGCTGCGATAAAATTTTATTGAGATCATTGTTAATCAATTTCTCGTGACTCCTCAGACAGGGTTAAAAAATGGCCCAGCTGTTAAACCACAGTTGAAGATGATAGTACACCTTCACGAAAATATAAAACAACTTCAGGATTGTATTTTGAAACAATTCGAACCGAAGTTTTGAAACACCACTCGATAATTAACATATACACGTTGAAGACAAAACCGACGTACATCAAAAAAAATCGGCCTTAGCACAAAAATACTAAAAGTACTCATTATTTTTACCAATATTTGCATAAGTATAGGAAGCATATTTCGTAAATGCCGATGCTAATGTTATGTAATACATAGCGAATAAACATTACATCAGGTTTCTACACAAGATTCGTGTTCAAATGACAATGAACTTGAGCAGATGAATAACTGGTAAATATAGAACCCATGCGTTTCTTATTTGGGATCCAAAGGACCTCCCGCGGATGCGCTATAAAAGTTACTCAAATTTAAATTCAAATTTCACGAGAAGCATAATGTTAAGGTCATTGGACTCGAATTCAAAGGTCCATTTTCATAACGACTTTCAGAGTAGATGTTCGTGTTAATCAAGCCGAAATCAGTATTGAGTATGGACTTTCTCACTGAGACAAATGATACATAATGTATAAGCTATTCATGATGTTAATATCATCCGAATATCGATTAGCTATGAACGGACAGACAGGTCGATTACCTTGGGTCATTCATGAGATGATCTTTTGCTTCCGTATAGTATTACAATGTGACATTTTATGAGGAATGCAGCGAATCTAGCGGAAGGAATTCATAGTATCCGTAGTTAGAACAGATTCCTCGTTGCATGGAATCAAGAAAATTTTAACACATTCAAGTTGTTGGTCCGACGCCGGACCTCAGTTGACGATGTATGTGTACGAATCATGAAACTAAAGTGGAGATGGGTGCGCCACTTAATGAGACGAGAAGCCCGAATTTTGGCCGAGAAAAGGGCGAAGACATTGGACAGACCACCCGACCTGTGGTTCGATAATGCACAAGCGGTTGGACTGGACCCCGAGCAGAGGTCTGCCGAGAGAGGAATGCCTATACCCCTCTCCCCTTTGTGGATTGAATGTGTGCTGAATATGGTGATGTTGAAGCTGGAATTGTTTAGACTTAGAGTGCTTTTACTCTGATGTATCTTAATGCCCTCTGAGGACCATTCTGAGAGGACGTGAGCCTAGGAAAATGTTAATGATTTATTAAATTTAGTCTCTGGTATTAAACAAGCATTCTGACATCTTAACTGTTTATAGGTAGGTTTATCACCATCTATCAATTCATTACTTTAGGTATGATTTGATGATTTTAGGTATCTCTCTTATTATAGTAACTAGTGGACCGGATGATAGTGCGTCGATAAAATAAACTAAAGTAAAAAATTATAGTCGATTTGGTTCCTTGTAAGCCTGTTGATAAAGCTATTTGTAGTACACCGGTAGCCTTTACTTTTTCTTAAGCAGAACAATCACTGGCGCGCCGTGAACGTGTTACAGAAATTGAACTTCAAACATTTGAGGTCGACATTCAATCAGCACATCACGATTTCATGGCACAAGAGACGTGGTGGTAAATAGAAAACTATGAAGTCGAAAAGTTTGTGTTTTTCTACCACTACATAATGCTATTAACCATGCTAAGGACATGCATGAATGAATGCACAAGTAGGTAGGAAAAATATTTTTTTCAACCAACGCTGTTTAATGTAAACAAAGTGAGCAATTAGAGATCAATTTGTTAAAGACACCCACCCACAGCCAGTTTTGCAACTGTAAAAAATACTACCAACGTAAAATGAGTCAACGCAATCTCAAGATTTCAATTAATGTCCGATTAATTTAAAATAAGCAATTATAGAGTAATAAAATAGATAACAAAATTAGGTGTTTCCAAAGAGCAGAGTTCTCCATCGCTAGGTTCAGCCTTGGCATTATGAACTGTGAAAATGTTAGATTACTTCATTTCCTAACAATACGGCATTATGAAATTATATTTTAATCTCTCCACAATACTAAAGTATTATCAAACGATTTTAAAGCAATTAAATAAAAAGCAGTAACGGATCTAGAAAAGTTCATATAGCCACTGATCGTGATGCGAGTGTTCAGAATAATTTCTCTACATTGAAAAAAACAGTAAAAGAGCACATTACTTACGCTCAGTGTCGAGAGCGAATTTGGCTTCAAAGAAAAAAATAATAAAGTTAACGCTGCAATGTTTTTTTACTTGGACAAAGCGCTCAATAGTCGTTTTTTAGATAAGTTTTTGCACATCTGTTCAGTTGGAAATAAACTCACGGTACACATGGCACTTTCGATTGATGCAAAACATCTTCGAGGTCGCATACTAAATCATCCACATACCAAAAAAAAAGGTTTTTACAAAATCCTTGCCTATTTGGTGATAAGCTTTTTAAGGGTCAATACACCAAAATACAAAATTTTTAATCAATAATGATTCCATACTTTCAGTTTGGTTATAAGTTTTTGGAGTGTTAATCGTCGATCGGTAAGCATTTTCCCGACAACCGTTTATAATTTTACATACAATTTGGATAGTGATAAGATAAAAAATTTACTTTATTATAAAGATTATTAAGCCTTTCGTAACTTTAATTCCCCCACATCAGTTTCGGCGGTGAATGATTCCGCCGATTACTCTTAACTAGATTAACCATCACTATTTACTCGATGACCTACATAGTTTTTGCTATCCATGGACTAAATTAAGCCATTCTTTGAAGTTATTAGTTTACTTTTCATTCCAACAAGGGCAAGGTCCGCATCAGCAGTCCAAATGCCTGTGGTTTATATTTCCAAAATATAATCTGCGGTTTTAAAAAAAAAGTCGTTACAACGTTTTTTTAGTTTCCGTTCAATGTCCTTAAAATGTCATATGATAATTATTACAGAGAGAATTAATATATATAACTTGGAATATATCTTGGAAGTTTTATCAGCGAATTGAATCGGCGATTCGCAACGCACATTGGTAGAGAAGGTTGAGGTATACTTACTATAAATTTTAACAGCACTTTTACTCGGTAGCCGACCTTAAAACTGTTGTTACAATGTCCAGCCCGTCCGTGTAGCGGGCAGGAGAATATCCAGTCACTCACACTAAACACACCACTCTGAAAATCAAGTTAGCACTTCACGAAAGTCCGGCGGGGTACGGGTCCAAACCCGTTCCGAGGGTACCGAATTCCGGTTTTGGAAGGTCACAATTCGCGGGAGGCCGGAAAATGGAGAGACTGTTCCAATTCAACAGTGTTCGGGTTGAAAGGAAAGTCTAATAAGAAAGTTTCGTATGTAAACTTTTTCGCGATATCGTAGTCGGCGTCGCGGCGCCGAGCGGCACAAGCGTCGCGACTGGCAGCGCGGTGCGGACTGCCGCGCGATCTATCATTTCCACCAGTGTGCAATCGAAGCCTCCATATCGCGACACTATTGCATATGTGTGCTGGTTTGCAGATTCTCTTACCACGATACTCATTCCGACACGCTTTTCTGTCGCTTACTGTATTTCCATTGCCGTCAAAGTGAGATGTTTTGATATATCTTTTTTGTCAGATTCTGTAGTGGACGTTGACTTAAGCAAGGTTAACAAGGGACGTGTGAAAATTGTAACCGTCTCTGGGATCAGGTTTTGGTGGTTCGCTCATTTATTGTTATGGGCCTGCAGTAGGTGCATAGTTTTATTAAATTGGCTTTTTGTTCGTGCAAACTGGCGAGGGTTCCCGCGGGAGCGTCGTTAACGCGAATACTGAACCTGCTTTACTGCTTTTAAACTTACACTTCATTTTTGTAATACAGTTATTTATTTTTAACAGGAATAGAGGGATTGGTATAATATGATGGTAACATTACACCATCCTATGAATAATCTTCCTCGAAAATTACCACTTCATCACCATCACCAACGGTAAAGTTATGTGTAAATTTGGCGATATCTGGATACGTCTAACATCAAACATCTTCTGGTGAGTCTTAATTCAATTCAGAAATACAAAATTCAACGGATTCTAATGCTTTCAGTTCAGACGACTCACTTCAAATCTTTTGTTGAGATTGAGAATGAGCGAGGAGCGAATCAATAAAGTCTTTCAAATGATCAAAAGAGTTGCTTGATATAATAAGTATTTTCTAAAACCCACATTGCAATGAATGATGTCCAAACGAAACAACCGCATTAGCACGTTAAGTAAAGAAAATCTATAAATAACCAAGCTATTGAAATATTCTGCATAATGAGGTGACTTGGCCGCGAGGTCTCTAGATGCCAGCAATGAAATGATTATTATTATACGTTTAAAAGCAAAACGATTTGTTCCAATTATATTTAAAATAAGCTGTGTAGCCCGCGGAACCCTTTAAATCAATAAAATGATGAGGAGCTCGTGGCACAGTTGCTATTGCGCATATCATTCGATCAGCGAAGTTAAGCAACCCTAAGCCTAGCCAGTAATTGGATGGGTGACCGCCCGAGTTCCCTCCGTGCCTCGGGAGCACATTAAGCCGTCGGTCCCGGTTGCCAATTTATCATCTTTGGCAATCGTTACAGGTCAGTCGGAGGCCTAAAATAGTCAGACAACTGGTTTAACCCATATCACAGATTTTCCTCGTTAAAGGGGTTAAAGGGGTACCGTGCATTCTTTCTTAGATATTATATAATAACTGTTATCAGTTAGGCATTCCGTAAGACAGTTAAAACCTGTAAAATATTTACATACTCCCGAAGGCATAGGTAGGGGCGTACTGGCATTTTGCCAGTTATATTTAAATCATAGAGCACTCAATAATCCAGACTCCAGGCTGATAATGGGAAATTGCAAATGAAGAACCAAATATTTAAATATTTGTCCGCCAGTTAATGTATTAATGCTTTCGAATAAAATTGTAATTGCAGACCAACCCTAGATTGTCGTCTAGTATTTGAACTTGACCTTGGTAAGTAATTTTAGTGCAAAAACCGGTATTGAACTTAACCTAGATAACAGAAATAAGCTACTCTTAAAATAATACGTAGCATTTTATGATTGTTCTGTAAAAAGTATTTTTTATTAGCGTTTTATTTTATTGAGTTGAGAGTTTTTTAATTTTAATGGCTCTTTATAGCACGTCGCTAGCTTGTTATTAGATATTGAATACAATTGCAAACGTGTGTAATGGAAATACAGGTCCATCCCTGAACAATCCCTGAACAACCCCTTCTGACAAAACATGGTTTAAGCAAAGACTGGATCAAAACTCGGACTAAAATGTCCATCCCTTATTCCCTTCCCGTATTACAGAAAGAGATAGAGCTATTTAAACCAAGGACTATCTTAGTCTATGTTTTATGATAAGGGGATTTGAGTTCCACTCATGTTTTATCTTATGACAAGGAATTCTTGGAGAAAGCAGTAAATCCCATATTTACTGTTTTCTCCAAGAATTCCTTTTTTTAATAAATTTATATTTAACCGCTGGAACAAACAGACAGACAGACACATTTTTTTTAATTGTTTTATGTTAGTAGCATATATACAAAATTACCATGATTGGTCCGCGTCCAACATAGGTGCCTTTACATGACATGCTAACTAGCAACGTGTATGTTGTACGTTCAGGCTATAGCCTGAAAATATGAACGAATTCAACAAGAAGATAACATTAACCTCACGCTTCGCTAATAGACACGATACAAAATGTATCAGTACATGTAACAGTGATTTCACACCACGTGCTTTACGGTGAAGGAAAACATCGTGAGGAAACCTGCATATTTCTGAGAAGTAATTCAAAGACATATGTATAGTGTCTGAGACGGCGATAGACTCACCATCTGTCATGTTGGCACTTAATCAAATTCGGTGAAAAGTGGGTGTTGTGAAAACACCTCTGCCTACCCCTTCGGGGAATACAGGCGTGAGCATATGTATGTACAAAATGTATGGGAATGACACGTCACGTGCCTGATAATGTAATTCCCATACATTTTGTATCGCTTCTATTAACCCAAGCGCGAGAGAATGTTACTTGGTCTAGACCTACAAGGAGTCAATAGACAATAGACCTGAACAATGTGACTGTTCTAAACAAATTGTGTTTGGAACATTCAAATCCTTAGGAAAAATTGATGGGTATTACATTTCAACTTAACAAAATGTCATTCAAGCCCAGTACAGAGCGTCCAAAAATAACAAAAGAAGCCGTGATTTTAAAAGAAGATAAATTAAGCATGAAGACCAATCAAAGTTTATGACAATAAACAAGTGTCAGTCGAAGGGTCAACTCATAAAATCATACGTCATGCTGTTGCGTTGCCCTATCGCTGTCGCAAAAGCCGTATTAGTACCTCAATAAAACAATGTAAGTTTGAAATTTGTGTAAAGCATAATTTTCGTTACGCTAATTACGACATCACACATACGGTCAGGGCGTACGGCGAGCTAGTTGTGAAATGTGGACAAAAACTACAAGTCCGCGACTCTTCGAGGTTCGTTACCAAACAATTGTTCGTTCGTTCCCAGGCAATAGCGTTTGCGTGTTAATTGCTGAAAGCACTGCGGTGATACACACTGGTGGTCCGTTTAGGCAACAAATCAAAATCAAAACATCTTTATACGATTGGACATTGAGAAAATACTTTCAAATGCTCAGAATGAAATGGTTACATGGAAATTATACATAATTTTGCTATGACGAATTTTCAATGTGACGAGATTACACTAACTCGTGCATACTATGCTCGCGTCTGTATGCCTTGGGAGTAGGCATCGCTGAATGACATATATTATACTTAGATACGTATTTCTTTTATCATACATATGCTCACGCCTGTATTCCCCGAAGGGGTAGGCAGAGGTGTTGTTATCACAACACCCACTTTTACCGAATTTGATTAAGTGCCAACGTGACAGATGGTGAGTCTATCGCCGTCTCAGGCACTATACATACGTCTTTGAATTACTTCTCAGAAATATGCAGGTTTCCTCACGATGTTTTCCTTCTCCGTAAAGCACGTGGTGTGAAATCACTGTACATAAGTAGAAAAACTCATTGGTACAGGCCCCGCTGGGATTCGAACTTGCGTCGCTTGCGTAGCAGGCGACTGCTCAAACCCCGAGGCCACCAGGGCTCCTTTAAGGTATTTATTTTATCATTTTGCACAATTACTTATTACTTAGTTCATCTAATTATCTTATTTTAATCAGAATTTGGTTTACAAGATAAAATATACTCACACTTTCCAAAAAGTGTCCCCGAAGGTCACGTCTGAATAAAGGTGTAACAACACCCATTTGGTCCAGAAGATTATTATGTATTATGCTGCGCCGCGTCGAACACCAAATCTGTTTTAGATTTTCTTCTCAGACACATGCACAAATTATTTCGATGTTTTCCTTCACAGTAAAGCTCGTGGTGTGACATCACTATACATAAGTTTTAAGATAAACGTACACGCACTTAGGGGGAACACTTCGGTGGAATGAGAATTATGCTTTATTAACATTAGATATATATATTTGTATTTATAATTTCGTCTGGTGGAAAGCTCTCGTGACAAGCGGTCTGGGACTTCTCTCACTCAGAGAATCAGCATTGCTATTCAGGGTGGCAGTGCTGCCAGCCATCTTGGCACGGTCTCGAGAGACTTCCTTCACCCTGTGAAATCTCTGCACATAAGCTTCTAGAAAAACTCATTAGTACAGACCCCGCTGACATTCGAACTGGTGTCGCTTGCACAGCAGGTCTTAAGTTATGAGTGTTGAATGAGTGACGGCACCTAGATCTAGTTCGTATGCTTAATATTTTAGTTCAATGCATCTAGGAATTGTTAGCTGAACCAGAATCCAGTGAATCGCAGTATGTAAGAACAAACTAATTGCCCTAGGGTTATCCGCGCAGACGCAATTAGACACCTAGTTCCTTATTGTGCAAAGGCAGCAAAACATGCGCATGCGACTACGATCACAACTCGATCCCAATGTAATTTATAACACATCAGTATAGACTTCTGTTTAATTACAATCACAACATAAATTTGCCATTTCTCATTTATCTACTCGCTGAATGAATGGAACAGAGCTAACGATTGCTATTTAATGAGTAGAAATTGCTTTGAATGAGTATTTACTGTGGACGTTAAAGTTTATTAATTTGTTATGTGACGAGTTAATATAAGGTAAATGTGAGTCCACCCAATAGCCAGGGTATAAGAATTTGGCTATGGTATCCCCTGCCTGTCGTAAGAGGCGACTAAAAGGGGGCCGGAGGGCCTGCTGGCGGTGGTCGGGGTGGAAGCTTTGACCACCGAGCCGCGGGCCCGGGAAGGTGGTAGCGCGATGTGGCTCGCGCTGCCTTGCACAGCGCGGTCTCCAGAGGCGGCGATACAGCTGCCCCAGGGATGTGCCCCGGCAAAGTGTGGGGGGACACCGGTGCGATCTATCAGAGTACCCGGAGTCCACCCTGAGCACTGAGGATGACCACCGGGGGGGTTTTAGTGCGGTAAAAATCCCACATACCCCGACCTGCATCTCCGAGGGCGGTCGAGAACCCTTTGAATATTTCCCCCTCGTCAATAAAAAAAAGGGTAAATGTGAGGTTTCATATTTTGATATTAAACTAGAAGTCCTATACACCTTCTAAACTTTCACTCTTCCGTACTCTGTTTCACTAATTCCATTGCGTATTATGTGTGGCTCTAAATTAGTTGATCCGCCATCTTTGGAATTCAAGCACAACCACCTTCCGAAATTGTGTCAACACATTTTGAGCCACGCTAAAATTTCCTATAATAACTTAATTGGTCCTTTGAACAATTTTGCTAGCTTACATGTTAAGTTTGAACTCAAGCTCATCACTCAAATATTTGACACTTCAATCTAATATTTGGACAACACACCGATGTTATTTTAATAGATGCCTTTAGATTTTTATTTATATGACATTCATAGCCTCTTAACTTAATAAATCAGGGGGCGACGTAAGATCTTCCAAGCTTACACGCTGCATAAAGCGATCATAGTAAGCAACCAGTTCAACTTTATTTCAACTACGGGAAAGTTTCAAACGCGAGATATATTTGCATTTGTACCAGTAAACTAGAGAATGTCTAATAATAATGCTTTCCTTATAGTGTAGAGTGGACTTCATAATTCCTGGCACAATCTGTACATTAGTAGGTTGTGTGAATGGCATGGCAGGACGACCGGCGCCGCGCCTTATGCCTCTCGCCCTGATTACTGTTACTATTGGTCGCTTTAGAACACTTTTTGTTTATTACCTTTGCCCCGCGTAGCCTTAAATTCATGGACACCTATGTGTATATGGACACCTCGGTAGCCATTTTTTTTAAACAAAACTAACCTAAGTTACTCCTTGTAATATTAGCTATCTGCCAGTGAACGCCCCGTTAAAATCGCTCCAGCCGATTTTTAGATTAGTTTCATACAATGCAGGTGTCCTCACGACGTTTTCCTTCACCGTGGTGTAAAACCAATGCACATAAGGTTTTAGAAAAACTCATTGGTACAGGCCCCGCTGGGATTCGAACTTGCGACTACCCAAACCTCAGGGCCAACACAGCTCCTTAGATTTAAACATGCTTGGGTTGAATGTCAAGAATGCCACTATCTTGATACTCGTATAAAAATAAACGTAAGGACCAAGAGTAAGGGCCGTTAGGTCCTGTTCCCATGAAGTTAGACTATCGGCCGTGGGTTCAAGTCGTGACTGAGTTGCGCTGACCTTTGTCAACCGACCAAAGACCAACTTGCAGATATGAACATGCTAAATCAATACGCTCTAACGACGAGGTTGTTAAACTAACAGGAATCATTTTGTGACTGTTATGGAAATGTAATTTATAAGCAACTGCTTCACTAACATTTTTTGCGCTTTCTAAAAAGGTAGCTGAAAGAGGAGTGACACACTATTTTCGGAAAAATATATTAAGTTTAAAAACTTAGATTAACGCTTTATTTTTCATATAATTTAGTAATAATTTTATTATATTGTTATCTATAAATTAAAAATTAGTAAATTATAATGATAAAAAACTTAATTTCCAATCTGAAGTGTCAAATTTAATTCAAATATTTTTTCAAACTCAAACTCAAATTTTCTTTTGGACCTATCGACTTAGGAAATGTCAGAACAAAGTGTGGGTATCAAAAATTTTTTTGCTTCCTTTGTAACATAAATGCACTTCAATCCTTCGCAGATTTCTGGACGATTACGTCACACGAAATAGTTCACTGCACCCAAAATTCTTTATACATAACGTGTTTCACGACCATCATGATTCTGCTCACATACAAATGTGATTTTATTCCGAACTCCCAATGACTTAGTAGACACGATCTTGTGTCTTGAAGTCAGTTTTTGTTGAATCATTCCCCCAAAATGAGTCAGGTTCTAATTTTATCCATTTAGAAACACTAACCCGGATTCCTTAGATCATTATTGCATGAGAATTTAGAGTTTAAAAACAGGTAGGGTTGGAATTATAGCTTAATAATAAGTAGCTTTTTGGATATAAGGATCCCATCACTCTGACTTCATACTCTTTCGGTCTTTATCTTTCTTCAAAATTACGATAAGTTGTCAATTTGAAAGCTAAACTTCGTGGTTCATGAAGTTGGACTTGTGGGTGTAAATAGCTAAAGCGTACACCCACTTGTCTGTGAAGATATAAAAGCTCTCAACGTCAGAGATAGCAAGTCTCCTGCCATCTCTTCGATATCAATAGTTCCTAACAGCATGAGACGAGACCTAAATACGTATTAGAAAACTAGTTGTGATGACAAGACAAACAATGAAGTGAAGTGGTTATGAAGGCAAATTGTGAAGAAACCTGAGAAGTAAAACATAATATGTGTGGAAAGAGGTTTTATGTAAGCATGATAGGCAGCGTGTGATCGGTAAGAGAAGAAGTAAGATGTGACAGATGACAGAACGATGGTGGACGACGTGAAAGACGGAAGACGTATTGATTATTTTATTATTTTAAGATGTTTATTTTAGTTATTATAATTAGAAGACGAAGTAAAGAAGATTTCAGTCAAACCTTTATATTTTAGTTCATTTCAATCCCACATACGTATAGTGCCTGTGTTGGCGATAGACTCATCATCAGTCACATTAGCACTTAATCATCTTCGGTGAAAAGTATATGATGTCGTTACAACACCTTTGCTTTCTCCATCAAAGACCCTCCTGGGATGGCGTGAGCATATTTAATTTAATTTTAACTGTCAGAGCTAATAGTGATGACGATGATAGTAAAGATATGAAGCTCAATAAAGTGATATTTGCTTCACCTAGGGCCCAACCATAAGTTAAAGCCATTATAATTTAGCTGTGTGACAGTGACAGAATTATACGCGTCTTAGCATGAGTCGAAAGTGACCAAGATGTCACACAACTGTATCGTAAACCGAAAATGAAAATGGAAATTATTTATTCAGTTGGGACCCTGTTAAGGCACTTGATGAGCTTCGAAAACTTACCACTGGTTAAGAAACTAGCCTTCTGAGAAAAACCAGTAAGAAACTCAGCCAGGAATCATGTAATATTCATCCAGTCGTAGTACACAATAGATACATGAAATTGGATGCAAGTAGGTACATTATACAAAAATTCATCAAGTGCCCTTTCAATTCAACCTTAAAATCAGAATTGATATTATTCAATTGAAGTATTTCTGCTACTTAATTATGTTTTCTTACAAGTTTCCCTCATTTATCATGGTCTACATAATTTATGGACAACGTTGTTGGCATTGCGTGCTCAGGATACGGTTTTACAAGATGGATTTGAATTAAGATTACAAAATACTGACATATTAATTCATTTCTAGAGAAAAGCATAATGGTTGGCCGTGTCGAGGGAATGAGAAGTAGAGGCAGAGCTCCAACTCGCTGGACGGATCCTATCCTGGAGGCAATTAATAGTAGCACACAGTCCGCCCTTCATCAGGCTCAGAACAGAGCAGCCTCTTACAGATAGAGCTACTTATGGTGGTCACGACCCTCAGCTGTGAGGAAAACGATGAAGAAGAAGAATTCATTTCAAGAATCCCTTGTAGGCGTACATTAATCTAATTATTATTAAGCTTTCTTTGCCTGTGTATCTTCTTGGATCTTGGTTGAAATAGTTGGGATCATTTTTGCAAGATTGTTCGGCTAATGAATTCAATATTTTTGTAAGTTAGGCATCGGATTCTGTTTGACCCAGCGGTTAGTGATATTTCGAAGCAAACATGTCTGGACCTTCCATGACATATCTTGTGTACTCTTGACTTAACCTCAGAAGTCCTATTTACTGTAAGGAAAATCATATTATATTCCAAACAAAACGTAACATAATCTTTGACCAAATACACAGTGTAATACAATTTATATGAAATCCTCTATTTAATTTGCCCTATTGTGAAACTTATGATACACCCTTGTTAACATTTGTTACTGTTTTATCTGCCCTTCTAATTCCTTATTGCATGTTTGAAGCATAATAAAGCTCTAAATATTGTCATTGACTTCAACTAAGCTAAGCTTTTGTCCTCGACATCACGCGGGTCTACCCGCGTACTTCCCGTTTCAATGGGAGTACGCCTACTGTAAATAATGGAGATTTTTTTTATTAGTTCAGACATTTTGCAGTTATTAATTACATACAAAGTAATACTTAAATGTACGTTACGTCGACATAAACCAGAGGAACCAACCAGTGAAGGTGAATAGGTAAAGCATTAGTATTTAGCATTCACTACTGTACTATCAACTTGCGGTTTCATATCCGTAATAAAATCTAGCTGATTTAAATCCATTCTTTTGTCTGATGGAGGTCAAAGTTTAAATAGACATCCGGTTATACCCCAAAATAAATATAACGTTCTCATTTCAGTTTTTAAGATCTTTGAATCATGTACAATCGAGAAGGTATTTTTTGCCTAAGAGTAACTGTGTAAGCTATTGTGTGCATGCAGAGATCTAAATAGATATAATGCAGTACCCTTTTTACGAGTTCTGCACTGCTTTCGTAATCTATACTCGCTAACGTGACTCAAAATATTTGTTTGTGATGCATAAGTGCTTCACATCTCCGCTAAGAAGTGCTGCTCAATATTCGACGGACGGAGCCTTGGGGCTTGAACATTCGCCTGCTGCACAAGCAACGCAAATTCGAATCCCAGTGGGGCCTGTATCAATGAGCGTTTCTAAAAAAACTTATGTGCAGTGATTTCACACCACGTGCTTTACGGTGAAGGAAAACATCGTGAGGAAGCAGCCTGCGTATGTCTGAGAAATAATTTAAATACGTACGTATAGTGCCTGAGACGGCGATGGACTCACCCGGGGCAAATTCATGATGGAGATATATAGATGGCCTACTATCATTCAAGCAGCAAGTATTAAGAACTTCTTAGCTTTGTCGTTTAATTTTATGGTACCAGAATGAAACGTCAAAGCTCAGAAGTCCTTAATACGTTGGCCCTTAGGTAGGATTGGCGTATCAACACGGTGATATAAATAAATAGTATCGATTGATTACTGAGAGAAACCGATAATGCGAGTGTAGTTAGTGAAACGACGCACAAGGCAAACCGCTTGCACTAGTCTGTAGGGTGTATAGGAACTCACTGAGACCAGAGAAACAAGAATACATACATACATATGCTCACGCCTGTATCCCATGGGGGTAGGCAGAGACCACTGTTTGCCACATGCTACGATCCTTACATACTTCTTTCGCTTCATCCACATTCATGCATCTCTTCATACACTGAACTGTTTTTATAATGTTATTAGAAACAAGAACTGTTTTTATAATGGACTAGCCGACGTCACGCGGTTCCCGTTCCCGTGGGAGTAAAATATAGTCTACGTTAATCAATGATAATGTAGCATTCTAAAGGCGAAGAATTTTTTAAATCGGTCCAGTACTTTTGAGCCAGTTCTTTACAAACATACATACAAACCTTTCCTCTTTATAATATTTATAAAGTTTGTATTTTTATAATACATACATATGCTCACGCCTGTATTCCCCGAAGGGGTAGGCAGAGGTGTTGTTTTCACAACACCCACTTTTCACCGAATTTGATTAAGTGCCAACGTGACAGATGGTGAGTCTATCGTCGGGGCCACCACGACATTTTTTAATTTTATAATATGCTGTGTATATATGCGTAATTCAATGTATTGTGTACTGTATATATATATATATATATATATTGTGTAATATTCTACGTTTTGTGTAATTGGTTACTGGCCGTTCAAAATGTATATAAAAAAAAATATTAGTATTGAAAGGTAGCAAGCAAGAATGCTTGATACATAGTACCTAAGATGTTAATGTTTTGAGAGATTTTCAGAGCTTCCCGACTAGGGACTGTACCTCCTTACAGAAGATCGCAGCCAAATAATGCTACCTTGTTCTATTCAGGGGTACAGTAGGAGTGGATTCGTTGTTAACAATAGCTGTTAATACTAACTTTGTAAAGTTTTTGGTGAGGGGAGTTAAGGTAATCAATCTAAAAGTGTCGTTCCAAGTAATAAGGGGCAAACCACGGACGTGAGCACCAGCGATCCCAAAAAATTCGTACTCGGATCACTCCATTTTTTACACTCAATGCGGTCGCAACACGGGTGGACTTGTTTTCGGGCTCATTGAACCACTTCATGTGGGCCACAATATTATATTTAGGTGTAGGTTAAGATTGTATTAGAATTAAACAATATTATAATATTACTAGCTGTGCCTGGCAAACGTTGTATTGCCATATTTTTTTGTTGGGGTGGACTACCCCTAACATTTAGGGGGAAGAAAAATAGATGTTGGCCGATTCTCATAGATACCGGATAAGCACAAAAAATTTCATCAAAATCAGTCATGCCGTTTCGGAGGAGTATGGCAACGAAAACTGTGACACGAGAATTTTATATATTAGATTTTGTATTCCATCGTATTAGGTTAATAAATATCTGTAATTATAAATGATAAATAAATAAACTCTTTATATTAGCTTCACTTGTATGTTTGTAACCGACTCCTTAGAGCGCGATTTTGACAGCCAGATTTCATTCAAACTTTATAGATTTATCGAGGACCAATGACAATACACTGTTATAAAAAAAACGTGGGGTGCTTTTTAAGATATTATCGAAGTGATAATCCTGGCAACACGCAACCACTTTTTATTTATTTTATTTTTTTCTATTTTACACCATAATTTTTTTTTACACTGTTCATAATTCAAATTTATTAAAAAAATATAGTTTGGTTTTCTATATAATGTGTGTTTTTAGTTTTTTTTCATTATTACTTTTTAATGAAACATCTGTTTCTAGAATCAACAGTTATTTCATCTGTAAATATTTATTGTTTTATTTTTCCAACCAAAGTCATAGTCACAGTAGAATTCTAGCGACAGGTTTAGTAGGTCGACAGTAGAGTAGACTAACCTAGCTAACGTCATTACCACTAATAGTGTGCCTATTAAACCACCTATGACTTTCCTTTGAAACCAAATAAAAATATTCAGTGAGAGGTATTTTAAAGGATTTAATAGGGCTTTAAGCAGTTTAAAAGAAGAACATTAAGAAATTATTCAACTGGACCCGAGCTAGTGTAAATTATATTCGCATTTTACTTTTTTATAATTTTTTTTTTTTTTATGATTGATGAAATTTTCTAAAATAACAATTTTCTAAATAGCCTATAAATATGAGTTCCTAAGAACTTTTTTTAAATAAAAACATAACTGAAAAATTAATTCAAATCAAAATATTAGTCAGACGAAAGTGGTTCACACAAATTCTAAGATCACCTATTATTTAACACCGCGTAGGTAATCGTGTAATGACCACTAATGCAACATTAGCGAACAAAACGATTTGTCTTACTGTACCAAAATATTTGACCAAAGTCACACCCAATTACATAACCTCCAAATAACCAACATCAAAATGATGAATGACACTAAAATCATGAGCACGCGCAAAACTAATAAGACGTATTTTAACTTCATTTACAAATGTATCTCTGCCCTCAAATAAGCTGTTTGCATTCGAAATTAAACCTTATTTGCTATCAAAAAGGTTTGCAGTTGGATTAACATTTGTAACATTCAGTTGGTAATGACTAACATTTAGTTTTGGTATTGTATAAGAACGCCGCGGGGGTGTGAGTGGTGATTCAATTTTAGGGGTACTTTACATTCTATTGATTGCCCCTATATCTGTATTTGAAACTTTCTTCTAACTCTCACGAGTTACATTCGTGTAATTGTGATGTATCTACTCATAGTGTGAACACTGGTTTAACTTATCTAGAAGGTATTAGAAGAAGGTGGTCACTGTGAATTGACTGTCAATCGGCTTTCAGATTTGCAGTGCAGTTTAGCGAAGATTAGCGTTCTTCTATATCTCTGAGAACTATCGTTTCCGGTCGCCTTTAGAACATCTTTGGTAGGTAATTGTTACAAGGCGTACGATGCCTAAAAAACCTGACTTGTTTTGCCTAAGCATTCCTTGCCCAAATGGCAGTCACCCACTGTACAGATCAGTACCCCTATCACGAGTTTGTCACCATTTTCGTAATCTATACTCACTAGCGTCACTCGCAATATTTGTATGAGATATTTTAGTTCTTCACGTCACCGCTGGGAGTCGCTGCACAATTTCTCATACTAATATTCGACGGTGACGCTAGCGAGTATAGATTACAAAAACGGTAGCAAACCCGTGGTAGGGGTACAAGTGACCAGTAACGTTGGGTTGAATCGGACACTGTATCAATCTGAACAATGTATTGCCATCCTTTGCAAGAAAAATCTTCTTTGAATCTCACATGTAGAAGCTAATCCATCCATAGTATTACATAAATACAATAATTGCCAAAGTTAAAGACGCAGTCCCATTTACTAATATGCCAAAATCGGACCACCGTGTCAACTTGTACCCAAACTGCCTGGGGCGTAAGGAAAGAAGTTACTTTAAATTACAGGACATTTCTCATAAAGCATTCACTAGCAAGCTAGCAAACATTAAGTATAGTGCTACAAAATTTAAAAGGCTTGAGAAGGCGCTGTCAAAATTGGAGTCAATGTTCACCGACGCCATATTTAGTTGCAACTAGCTGTGCGCGGTTTTGCCCGCGTAGAGTTGACCCAAATGTTTTTTTTAACTATAACTTAGGCAAATTTTAGTCTAAGTTACTCCTTGTAACATTACATATCTGCCAGTGAAAGTCCCGTTAAAATCGGTCCAGCCCTTTTGGAGATTAGCTGGAATACACAGAAAGACATACAGACAGAGAACAAAAATGGTTTTTCTATGTCTGTTTCGTGTATACTTTTATATGCATTTAGTGAAAAGCTGTTATTTAGGAGTTATAAACAGACACTTAAATTTTATTCATCTGTATAGATTTTGGTCGTGCGACTTCTTAAATTGGTGGTATTGTTTCGCAAATAAATGACTACACATACGTTACTTGAAATATTTTTTGGCTTTCTCTTAATTGTTCTTGGAGGATAAATTAATATTAGTATTATGTATTACTACTAAATCATAACGTAACTACCTACTCCTTTCACGCGCCTCCTGTCACGCGGTTTCTCCCCGTGCAGTTCTCGTACTCGTATGAGTACGGGAATTATAACCTATATTAATCAGTGATAATTTAGTACTTTTTAAGTCAATTCTTTACAAACATACACACAAACCTTTCCTCTTTATAATCTTAGTATTCCATACCATCAAATTCCATATTATCAAATAAATAAATGCAAATGACGCTTGAAGATGCATTACAACATGATATCTCAACACCTCTTGACCTGACAATATAAGCCTAAAGAAAACAATCATGAACAAACACACTTACCAATATGTTGTAATATTAATAGTCAGGTTGTAATGTATCGTAATAGAAATAAATATAAAATTGTGAAATTGAGAAAATATTTGACTTAGCTTTTAAACAGATTTATTCTTAGCTTAGATTTTATAAAATTTTCCTGGTATTTTATAAACTTGACTCCAACTGGTTCAAAACTTGCTCTATCTCTTTCTGTGATACGGATTTAAAAAGGGATGGACATAGTTTTAATCCCAGTTTAATCCTAGTGCTGACTTACGTTTCTCAGCGTCGCTCTTGGTCGAATATCGGTTTTAAAAAAACTAAATTGAACCATATCCTCTTTCTATTATGTATCAATTTCCTGATATTGAAACCAATGCTCGTAGTCGAGTTCGTCGCTGAGAAACCTTAGTGAATAACGCAGCTGTGATTATTTCTGAGACATTTGACTCCACATTACAAAACATGGTTTAATGGTTTACTTTCGTTTTTCATTCTTCACTAAAACTTTGTTGACAAACTAATATTTTAGCTATAAATATCTATGATTAGATTTTTCCTACTTTTAATAAAAAATTGGAAACGACAACGCGGCAGACCTCGGAGGAGATGGCGGAATGAGCTTGATACTTTCAATTGCGATTGGCATCAGACTATTAAAGATAGGAATAGTTGGGAAAGGGGAAGGGACACAATCGACTGATAATAATTATAACAATAATAGGTATAATAATTCTTGTTCATTAAATTTTAATACAAAAATCTGTTCAAAACAAATATTTTGATATATTTATAGGCACCTTATTATACCTAATATATAAAATTTCCATGTCACAATGTTAGTTACCGTACTCCTCCGAAACGGGTGGACCGATTTGTATGAAATTTTGTGTGCAGATCGGGTCTGAGAATCGGCCAACATCTATTTTTCATACCCCTAACTGATAAGGGTGACCACCCCAAAAAAATGGCAATACAACGTTTGCCGGGCACAGGTACTAGGACTATAAAATCTAACTCTTTAAAATCTAAGCCTTTACTCCTTTGCGAACCGCGATGATAATTATGATGGAATACAACAAACTCATTAGATTCCTCTTAGTTCATGTCTTATATATAACAAATGTTGCAGTAGTAAGATGTTCTGATTAGACTTCCACAATAGGAAGTAGCCAAGACTATGAAATATAGTGCCATTAAGTTCGGGTCATATCATACTTGGAGTCAAATTCGCTATGATGCAACATCACACCGACAAGCGAACAAAGATTCATTTTAATTATTAGCATAAGTCATGACAAGACGCCTGGTCATCAATCAGCACGCAGTTTATGGTTATCAACTGTTTATGCTTAATAATCGCTGTGTATACAAGTACCTTTATGTCATAACTAGCTGTTCCCCGCGGTTTCTCTCTATCATCATCCTCCTGCCCTTTTCCCATGTTATTTTTGGTCGGCGCAATGTATTTTTCTCTTCCATTTCTCTCTATCAGCCGTCATATCTGTATTCACTCCTATTTTATCCATATCATTTTTCACACAATCCATCCATCGTTTCTTAGGTCTTCCTTTCCCCTTTTTACCATCCACATTCATAAACATAACTTTTTTGGCAACATTATCCTCATCCCTCCACATAACATGTCCATACCACGACAAATGTTTATTCCCATTGACTAAATTGAAGTGTCACTTTATTTCGCGGAAACCTATTTATTTTAAACAAAGTAACCTAAGTTTCTCCTTGTAACATCGACTGTCTGCCCGTTAGAATCAGTCGAGCTTTAGATATTAGACAGAACAAACAGACAGACATACTGAGAAACATTGGGAGACTGAAGCAATACCTCCAACGCAATATAGCAGACAAAATCTTCCTGCCGTAAATGAAATCACCAGTGCACCATGGGAAGTAGAAGAAATAGAGGCGTTGTGCGTGCATCTTTGGTTTTAATTATGATTCTAGAGAAATTTCTTAATTGATATATAATGTTTTGTAGACTTCAGTAGTCGCTCACCAACAACTCTGCATATTAGCAGACTTATATAATATTATATTTCCTACGGGTACACCTATGAAATAAAAAACGATATGAAATAAAAGACGAATTCTTTGATCACGTCTGCATAACGTGATCAAAGAATTAACCTGTCGAAAATTATTTTTATGACGTCATTGAAATCATATTTCGAACAAATTTAAGGTTGAAAATACGTCATACTCGTCACAGCTTGTAAAAGGAGGTTTTCCCCATGATAGAGCAAACGGAAGATAAATTATCTATGACTCATTTGTGAAGCTTTTCTGTAGATATGATTTTTTTTCGTATAATTTATTATCACAACAAAAAATTTAAAAAAATTCAGTTTGGGGCCTGGTAGGGCATTTATGGACGTCGGAAATTTACCATTTACATAAATATAAGCTATACCTACAAGCAGTAATGCCCTTTTTTTCTAAATAAGAAGAGTTTGCTCAATCTTCCTACTGTCTAACTAATTTGTCGTTTTGATAGTCTGTACCACGGAAAAATTACGTAATGACGCGATCTGACACGATATAAAACCCCTTATTGACACTTTTGCTATGCGGCTTATAATCTAGGAGACGTGCGCGGCTGTGTGCGTGTTTCATTTTCAACGATTTGTTCCAAGATTCCATACTGCTTGATAAGCTTATATTTACACCGTATTATTACTGCTTCGTTGGTATGGTGGTCGCAAACGCTACAGCAGAACACAAGGTCTTGGGTTCAATGCTCGGGTCGGGCAAAGTGATTTTTCATCTGTTATTTCCCAGGAACAGCCTGGAGTCTGGATTCCTAAAACTGTCATACTACAGAATGAGGCCCACTTGGGATTCATGTGAAAAGATATTTAAGACACCAACTTGCATGTCCAGGGGCCTTACCTGCTAGCTGTTAGCTGTTATTGTCATGATAGTTTGACTCATATTATGAGACAGATGTATTTGACGGATATACATCTGTCACTATCACACAGCTGAACAATCATTGCAAGAAGAACTCATGGTTAGGCCCCTGAAATAAACCAGTGGCATTAGAAAGGTGCCACTCATCGTTTAAAGTATAAAAGACCTTAACTCAATTGCAATACAATGCATATTCAGATGTGTCATTTAATTGACAGTTGGTCATGTCAAATTGGGACCAAAATGCTGCATCTTAAAAAGGTTAACCTATTGAATAAGTACCACTTCACTTTGGCATTCAAGGTGTTAAACAAATATTGTCATACTTATCTTTATACTTTCCATGATACAATTAAATTCTAGAGACATGAAATTTGTAGAGAATAGTCTTGGTTTTCCGAAATTCCACCCCTAAGGGGGTTAAATGGTGGAAAGTTTTTATGTAAAATACTGCATTCAGTAATCTCTAAAACTTTATATAATTTTCAAAGTGTTTTTAAAAAAATGGTTTATTAGATAACATCGAATCATAGAATAACTAACATAATTAAAAACCTTAAACATATAATCTAATAGCTAAAAACCTTAAAAAATATAAATATAATGTAATAACTGAAATATACTATTAAAAGGAGTCCCTGTAGGCAAGGTTCCGAAGGTACTGGCAGCATTCCCCCTTTGGATGGCAAGCAATTCTTTGGCCGAGGTAGCTGCCAGCTCTTCGGTCTCCTGTGATGTCGACTAACCTTTTAGCTACCTAATTGTTTTATTACCGTCGTAAGCACGTATTCATATTCTGATTTGTTGAATTTCATCTCAGAACTCAGTTTTCCTCACTCAATATGCTTTTCCATCATCGTGAAATTCATGGTATATTTGAGCTGAGGCTGACAAAGATATCATCACAATTTAAAGAAACATCATTGACAAACACTAAAACTAGAATTCACTCCAAGCAAGTAGGTTTTTTTTATAATTATGTTTACAAAAGTCATCGCTGTTTTCATCCAAATTCTAAAGGGAGAATTTTTTTTTATATATTTTAACCGATTTTTAAAATTGATAGTTCCCAATGTCGCTACCATATATATATCAGCCGTCATGTAGGCGTTTTCAAAAAAAAAATTAAAAGAAAACCAAATTCACCCGGGATTATATAGTTCAAAATATATACCACCAACTTAAAAATAATAATTAACCTCTTTTATTCCTAAGCACGATTTTTAATTAAAAAAAATACCATGACGTTTACGCATCATATATTCTTTATCTGAATACTCCAATCTTAGGGGATCAAAGTACACTGGCTGACATTAGCGCAGTGTATGACATATTGACAAATTGTATGTTACAGCGAACGTAATGCCTTTGTTATTATGACCCGGCCGCGAACAGTTAACGAAGCTGATAAACTGTTGATATATCACCGATATACGTTACGTAACTGCGCAAGAGTTGCACACTACAGAGGATCAATGTTTTACTTTGATTATTGCGGTAATGTCAAAGATTACACAGTTTCTCAAGTGTCATGTGTCAAGTGTGAGTTAAAGAGTCATCTGTCAAATTTGCTGTTATTAACCTAAGGTTGTTTCCAATTTCGAACAATCTTTATAATATATTTATATTTTATGGTATGTAAATTTTGGTGTTTACTAATATTTAAGAGTTGAATGGGTTTATAATAAACTAATCCATTATATTTATAGATAGCGAAGAAAAATCTAACGTTTGTAATATTAAAAAAAAATCATGACCCAAAGTATAACGAGGCAGGCAGGACAAAGTAAAGAAAATATAAATGTCTATTTTTGGTCCAAATTATGACATTGCAAGCAAGCCCTAGATCGCAAAGGATGAAATTAACTCGGGATTAACGGGACTCAATAAAAATAAAAAGTCATGATATTTAGGAAACTAGGCTGAATATTAATCACAGCCCCAATAACGTTATTACACAATTATCCTTATCTGTATCAGAACAGTGCCATAGTTATGATACATTTCGTAACGCAATCAATCAAGGTATCTTATCGAATGTTGACAGCCATCCTTTGTAATAGCCCATTGATGGCTCGAGAAAGCTTTTCTATCAACTACACGATAAACTTCCATTACTTATTATCTGTGTGTATATTTAAAACATGCGTGATCGATACCTTAGTATTAAGGCGAAGATCTTAATCCTTAGCTATACTTATATTGGATTATCCCTTTTATTAGCGTCCTCTCATTAACACCTCCATAGTTCTAGTGAGATTGACCAGGCAAGCAACGCAAGTTCGAGTCCCAGCGGTTTACGCCCATGAGTTATGATTATCACACCATGGGCTTTACGGGTGGTAGCGTTTCCCCACTAGATGGCGTTACCGGCTAACAATTGCAAAATTTAAGTACAAATACACGGCCTTAATCACACAACAAGAGTTCGAACATATTGTAGTATATATAAAAAATTCCAACTGGCTGGAAGAAATAATACCACACAGATCCAGCTCCCTAGCTCATCCCCCAGCAACGCCCTAAGCCGAGGTCCGAGCCCCGCACCGGGGCGCCCTTAGCTGTGTTGCTTAGTATTTAAGTTTAAGCTCGGCTGGAGGCCCTTGGGTCTCACCCTATAGTCCGGTTAAGCAGTGGAGATAACTCCCCCCTACCAACTGCGAGAGAACATATCGTAAAAAAACTGGCTGGAAGCATGATCACTTAGTGAAAAATGTGTGTTGTTTTTACTACACCTCTCTGCTTGCCCATTTGGGGATCCATCTGGGATGACGCATGCTTTTTTTAAATCTATAATGTGTGTGCTTAGAACCTTAAGAGGCCTATACGTCTCCGATTTAATCCGATCCTATGCGTCAGAAATTAGCTACTCTCCGGGGTCTATATCCAAACTAATTTTTTTAATTATATAATTATTTTATTTAAGGCTTCCTCTTAACAATACTACTCTACTACTAAAACACCGTGCCACTATCGTTACAAAATTGGTAATCTATGACAGTGGGCGTATTACTTAACAACACATGCATATAATGAAAGCCTACTTAATTTCGCTACTTAATACCTACTTATTGTGATAATCGGGTCCTTAAGTGTATGAAACGTGTTACCTTGCGTAGGTTTTTCCCAGAGCTCAGTTCGATTGCACTGAATTATTTAATCAATTGATTTTGTCATAGGGAATGGTGCCTATATCCGCCCACTAAGTCTCTCACCCGTTTATCTTAATCTAACTTTAAGTAATAATCGTTCACTTAATTGGTTCAATTATTTACGTAACGCTTAATTTAATTTGCGATGTGTTGTTCTTTCTTGGTTTCGAGATGTATCGAGATGACCGAGCCTTGATCGTTTTTTTAATTAAACTCGTTTTTAGCTTGGTAGCTAGATCGATTTTTTGAGGATACAGGCGATTGGGACCACTCGTAATTTTATTAGGCTCGCAGCCTCTTCGATCACATACAATCCTGTGTAATACATTGATGCTAATTAGGTATGTGGTCCCAGTCGACCGATTCAAAAATCCTATCAGGCGACTGGGACCGCGGTTCTAGTTCTTAGTGGTTCCAGTTGCCTGTATCCTCAAAAAATCGATCTAGAAAGAGTTATGAAAATTGTTGGAGCCGCTTATGAGATTCAGATTATATTGCTTAGACATCGGTAGGTGGTTGCTAACATATAATAAATAAAAAAATACCCTTCAATTATAAAAAAAATATTTAGGGTTAGTACTCAAAAATAATTAGTAGGTAGCTCTGATGACGAAATAATTTAAAATTGTACAGGGATTTTAATGCACATTTTTAAATAAATATGTACCACCAACCGATGCTCTGTGTCAAAAATATTCGCTTAAAAAGTCTAGACCCCAAAAAATTATATAAAGGAAGGTTTTTCTTGAGAAAATGGCTCGTTTGTCGGTAGATAATTCATCAGTGCCCTAAGTATAGATTCTGACACCTTCAGTCGTCGACAAATGACCTTACCTTTTAGCATGTCTCAAAATATGTTTACTTCTAGAGCCGTGGTGGCCCTGAGGTTTGAGCAGTCGCCTGCTACGCAAGCGACGCAAGTTCGAATCCCAGCGGGGCCTGTACCAATGAGTTTTTCTATAAAACTTATGTACAGTGATTTCACACCACGTGCTTTACGGTGAAGGAAAACTTCGTGAGGAAACCTGCATATTTCTGAGAAGTAATTCAATGACGTATGTAAAGTGTCTGAGACGGCGATGGACTCACCATCTGTCACGTTGGCACTTAATCATCTTGTGTGAAAAGTGGGTGTTGTGATTACAACACCTCTGCCTACCCCTTCGGGGAATACAGGCGTGAGCATATGTATGTATGTATGTATGTTTACTGCTTCGAAGACCAACCGCGTTATTATGTAAGGTTTGTCAACGACGCACTCGTTGTCGAGTGTCAGTTTCAAACATACGAAATTGTACTTAATTGCGTATGTAATATGTATCAATTTTCTGGTGTCCTGAAACCTTATAGAATAACGAAGAAGTTGTGGTTGAACACGAACAATACCGATCAATATATTTACAACATAAGTGCAATAGTAATAAGGTTCAATAACAAACGTTCTTAAAGGCAACTTTGTTCGCTTGTCGTAAATATATTGTGGTCGTAATATACAATATTACTTAACAGGCGTTTTCTATTGACTGATAGATCAATGTAGTTTTGCCCACATTCCAACGTGTTGCTCCATTTCAATCGGCAATAAGGATTTAATTATTTGCAAATACTTACTAGTTATACATAGTACATAAACACTATCAGTGTAAAAATACATCAATAAAACTATATAATAAATGTGTATGGTAAGTCAATAAAATGTAGATCTATCATTTTGCTATGATTTCGCGAGATATTTACATGGTAAAGATCGACATTCAAACTTGAGTGCAGTAATTTCACCCCATATACTTTACGGTGAAGGAAAACAATGTGAGGAAACCTGCATATTATGTCTAAGAAGTAATTCAAGGACAAATATGTATAGTGCCTGAGACTGCGATGGACTCTCTACTACTTTTTTTATTATTAAAGATAACTCGATCTCAAGTTCATTATCTCTCTTTTACTCTCTCTATATATCGTCTACAAAGTCATAAAAACATACGGCTTCTCGTATGAAACAACTCAACATTAAAAAAATTAGGTCTCAAGGAAATTTAAAAATCGCTAATTATTTGAAGCCTATCTGACTGCAGTCGCAATATACTGCATAACATTTTCTCTGCAATGCAGAGTGCAGTTGTATATAAAAATACGGCTCTATACCTGCCCAGAGGGGCTGTTACGAGTATAATGAGAACGAAATATATGTTTTTATTAAAAACCTAGAGATTAGCTTCCGTCCACGGCATCGCCCACATTTTATAAGGTATTCCTAATTTAGCTAGGTTACCAAAATGGCCTAAGTATTTTATTCAACATTAGTTAAAGATTTTTATTTAATTTGTCCAGTCGTTTCGAAGTCTATTCAATGCTTGATAGATATAAGAAGACAAATTATTTCCTCCATCATGTATAAAACTGTAAAGAGAATTAAATATATGCTCACGCCATCCCAGAATGCTTACCCGAAGGGGCAAGCAGAGGTGTTGTAACAACAATCCTGTATAATTATGTCATTCTGACGATTTGAAAGTACTTTGTAAAAAGTCTAATCGAATAAAGATACTTTTGACTTTGACTTTGACTAACACCCACATTTCACCGAATACGATTAAGTGCCAACGTGACAGAGGGTGAGTCCATCACCGTCTCAGGCACTATACATACGTCTTTGAATTACTTCTCTGACATATGCAGGTTTCCTCACGATGTTTTCCTTCACCGTAAAGCACGTGGTGTGAAATAACTGCACATAGTTTTTTAGAAAAACTCATTGGTACAAGCCCCGCTGGGATTCGAACTTGCGTCGCTTGCGTAGCAGGCGACTGCTCTAACAAGGCCACAACGGCTTTTTTTAAGAGACTTAAAATGCATTAAAGCATGGTACATAACCCAAAATCTCTCGGTAGATTGATTACTGCTGTACGTCACTGTACTATGTCTATTGTGTAAATGTTATACAATAGCTGGGGTATTTAAAGCTGCAAACATATTTAGCGATAAGCAACTTCTATATGTTATCAATCATCGGTATTTATCTGCAGAATAAATAGATAATTACTGTAGACAAATGGATTAATAACTCGGATTGGATTGAGTCTAGCCGCCTCTAACCGGTTTAGATTCAATTATTGGTTATGATTTGAATATAAGTGTACGCATTGCCGCAAGAGATTTAAACATTCTTCCACATAATTCTTATTTTGGACACTGATCAGTGTTATAAAGAGGAAAACTCATGAGAGTGTACGTGGTCTGGGTAGAAATATTATGAGATTTCCAAAAAATATAGAGTAATATTATACTAAGAGGATAGGTTGTGACTAAAATGTTTGTAACGAATTGGCTCAAAAAGTACTAAATTGATTTTAAAAATCCTCACTAAATCACAAAATTATCACTGATTAATATAGGCTATATTTTAAACTCGTACTTCCAAGTGAACTACGCGGGCTGTTAATAAATTTTGGAGAAAACATGCATGCATTATTGCTTTATACTAAGGGTGGGTACGATTAAGACATTTTAACTATGACCTATGACTTTAGCTTGACTGCGGATTGTGTTGCACCAACGTTTTTTTTTCTTTATCTATGGCACCCCATTACGCTTTCAATTGACAAACCTTATATGTTGCTGTCAGTATAATTTTTAGTCTGTGGTCTTAATTTTTCTATAGGCAGTTATATCAATTCTAACGCCATCTGACTATTTGAAAATGATGAAATTAATTATTAGGTATATTGTTTTCAGCACATTAACAATGTGTTACAGCTAATGTTGCTACAATCCAAACTTATCAAGGTGTCTGTCATAACGGATAAGGAAACCAAAGAGATGACACTGGATACAGAAAAAACTGAGTAAATTGCATTAAATAAGCTAAAGGCAAATTAAAGAAATTATCACTTACAATTTGTGAGCTAGAATAAGACGCAAGGCTTTGCTAAACAAAATGAGATGTTACTGTTAACATTTAATGGCCTGTAAATGCAAAGATTAGAAATGAACCGGCTACCCCGAGGCGGCGTTTACTCGCCGATGTGTTACAACTTACAGCTAACTTAGCTAACAGCCACTTAAGTTATGTAACTAACGCGAATTATTTCCACTTTGCAATTTCATTCGTACGTTCCCTTCGGTTCTGATATTAGGGAGCAAAGTGGCAAGAATTTCATTGAATCAATACTTAAGTCTGTCTACGAGTCTGACTGCGCCTATTGCGAGTACTAAAATATTTTGGCCACATTGCAAGAAGGAAAGCAAATACTCTTTAAAGGCTTATTGTAACCGGAAGGACAGAGGTATAGTGCGAGTTTTTCACTGCCGTCGTCACACGTCATTGCGTCCTCATAAACGCAGATTTGTATATAACCTGTTTCGGATATTAGCCGGAACAAATAAACAGACAAACAGATTTTTTTTTTAATTTTCCTATATTACCCCTTGTAACATTAGCTACCTGCCCGTGAGAGTCCCGTTAAAATCGGTCCAGCCGTTTCGGAGATTAACGGAAACAAACAGACGGACTAAAATTTAAAAAACTTTGTTTTTTTCGTTGTCAGTACCGTGTATACTTTCATATCCATGTAGTGAAAAGGTGTAATTTTGGAATTACAAACAGACACTTCAATTTTATTTATCTGTATGATAGAGTATAGATGTATAGATAAGGCTGCATCGTTGTATAGATGTATACATGAATTACAAATGCGTATTAAAAGCGATTTATTATAAAATTAAATTTTAAGTAGCACTTGTCTCCAATGAAGCTTAGTATGAATTTGCAGAGGATCTAATAAATTATAGCAAAAACTTATATTAGCATAGCGAAGGCCTTGAATGCAACAAAAACGGGACCACGGCCGTATGAGTATGAAAACTTATAAATCACGATTAGTTTCAATTTCACCTCCATACCGATTTTGCACAGCTGTTAACCTGAATATAAGATTACTTATAACGTCTTCACAACTTAATACATGCCAACTAATGAATGGTAGTGGAGAGAAAAAAATGGTAAATTGATTTTTTCGCTCTCACTCACAATGCTGCCAGTAAGTATACTAGATATTTAGAAATTTTGTAGATAGTAGTAGATTTAATTTGATTCCCGCGTAACCCTAAATGTATTTTTTAAATGAAAGTAGCTTATATACTCCTTGTATCATTAGCTATCCGCCAGTGAGAGTCGCGTTAAAATCGGTAAGGCATTCCGGCGATTAGCGGCAACAAAGAGAAAGACAGAGAAAAAATTAAACATCCCTCTGTAAAAATAACAGCCTTTTACTGAATGTATATATTTGTGCTCCCGTTCTCCCTATTCTGAAGTAGGTTAAAAACCATCTACAATCGTCATGACGCTCTCTCTTCAGGGCCTGTAGACAAATTAACATTATCCTCACGGCTCGCTAATAGAAACGAAACAAATGTACGGGAATGACATATGTCACGTGATTGACTTATGTCATTTCTATACATTTTTTATCATTAGCATTGGCGCAAGCGCGAGAGAATGTTACTTTGTCTAGGCCTACAGAAGTTCTACCATGACCTCTTATTGCCATGATAGTTTAACTCTTATTATGAGACAGATGTATATGACGTGTATACATCTGTCACTGTCACACAGCTGAACTATTATTGCAATAAGAGCTCATGGTTGCGCCCCAGGTCAGCATTATATACTCTTACCTACTCATCTGCGATGAAATGTGAAGATTTCACATGCATGCGGACGTTTTGTTGGTGAAATGTATTCAATCACGCGAACGTATCAAAATAAACACTATCTATTATATTCAATAGTGCACGTCGTGTGCCAAATAGTAAAGAAGGAAAGTGACACTGGCTTTTGAAAAATGTAGCCTAGATTTATCATTTTAATCTAGTTTTTTAGGCCATCAAAAACTACTAAGTGTGTATTTTTTTGTTACGATGCAGCAGTACAAATTATCTGACGTAGTTATGAAATAAAGTATCTGGGGCTTTTGCAGATTTATTACTACTTGTGAAGCAACCGCATTCCTACGTTATTTATATATATATGCTCACGCCATCCCAGAAGGGTCCCCGAAGGAGTAAACAGTGGTGTTGTAAAAGCACCCACATTTCACCGAATATGATTAAGTGCAATCGTTCGTTTCATGGTGCTCTGAGAACAATTAATTATGATATAAAAAAATCGTTTTTTAATAAAGTTAAATTATCATATTCTTCATATCTTTTTCTCCGTTGCGACTATTATAAAAACCGATGACGTACCCAAACAGCAGTAAGTTATAACAGCTGCGTATGTAATTATAAACAAGTCTATACATACTTTCGCTGACAATAATTCAATAAACAATTGGTATCTGTCTTCGCAACAAGAAATCAATTCACTTGCCCGCCATCCCCGGTCATAGATCAAGTTAGGTAACAGATGCGCCAAATTGTTAAAACCTGTCGGCATTGTTAAGTACTATTACTACACAGCAATTTGTATTCAATTGCGTGTTTACCTATTTGTCAATGACATTCACGAGCAGTTAAACGTCTCTTACTTAAGACTCCTTTAGTAGATGTACACGTACCTTAGATTAAATTTGGCGGTATCTAATTGTGTTTCTGTGTTACTGTTAAGCTGGAAACGACCTCAGAATAAAGTAATGTTAACGTACAGACGGTTTACAGAAAACGTAAAGTATTTTTATTCGGATAAAATAGTTAATTGTGTGTTAATAATATTAGTCTTTCTAGCAGATTTTGTTGGTATATAGTACGAATAGTACGAGATTCTTCACACTAAAGACGGGGATATGTTCGAGAGAGATATAACGTTTTGAAGGTTAAAAATACAACAAGACATTACTGCCAATAATTTTAATTTTTTTGTAAATATCAAAAAGAACTAATGAAAGAAGTAGGTGAAAACATAGACAATACGGAAGTCCACTCTTAAAAGTTATTCTAGAAAAATCTTGATCAAGCCACTTTTTTCTGCCCACTCTTACGTAGAGCAACATAATTCGATAATAGTCCGGTAATTGTTAGAAATTGGTACCGACGGGTGGTTAGTTTTGGGGATCATTCTCACCGTGTCTAACGAATGGTGGAAGAGCAAATATCATTTGAGACGGGTCCAATTATGATATAAGTGAGTTCTTCAAAGCTGTCCCAGAGTCATAAGTCGGCAATTAGTTCCTTAAATTATCGCAGATTTATACATATATTTTGAATGATAAATGATATTTTTTTTTAGGATTAGGATAGGTTTTTGAGGATTAGGTATCTAATTTATAGGTTAGAGTGTGTAAATATTTCAGATATTTTTTAAAATACACGTTAAATCTTAACTCTAACACTTAAAACAACCTTTTTGTACGGACCCCTCGCACGTAATTCCATCGAGCTCCTCCCAATTTATCTAATTTAAGCGGCTTGTTCACAAGATTGCCTTAACATAATGATAATGATATAGCAGCCTATAAATAAACTATATATACACGTAACGTACACTTAGCATGGAAAGAAAACGTACATGTTCCCACTGATTGCTTTATTTAGCACTTGTCGACCAGGGGCATTATCATAAGCTCTTGTTGCCATCCTAGTTCCACTGTGTGACTGTGACAGACTTATATACGTCATATACATCCGTCTCATAATAAGAGCTAAACTATCATGGCAATTAGATGTCACGGGGCCTATGTAAGCAAACACACGCACAAAGTTGAAGACACGAATTCCTTTCGAAAGCAATTGAGTCGATATATTTGTGCCGTGGTGGTCTCGGTATTTGAACAGTCGTCTGCTACGTAAGCGACGCAAGTTCGAAACCCAGCGGGGGCTGTACCAATGAGTTTTTCTAAAAACGTATGTGCAGTTTCACACCACGGGCTTTACGGTAAAGGAAAACATTGTGAGGAAACCAGCATATGTCTGAGAAGTAATTCGGAGACATATGTATAGTGCCTGAGACGGCGATAGACTCACAACCTGTCACGTTGACACTTAATCATCTTCGGTGAAAAGTGAGTGTTGTTATTACATCACCTCTTCCTACCCCTTCGGGGACCTTTCTGGGATGGTGAGAGCATATTTTTTTATTATTTAAAAAAAATCATAGGTCTACTTATAATGTCCGTCAACGCGATGACCTCAACATCTGTCACACTCTCACCTACACAATACCTTCGGTGAAACTGGGATATGTACATCTGCCGACCCCTTTAGGGAGCTTTCGGAGCTTACACATGAAATGAATTACGTGTATAAATGTCACTGTCGTACAGGTGAACTATCATGGCAATAAAACGTCACGGAAGCATGAGAAACACGGACAAAGTTGAAGACACGAAAACCTTTCGAAAGAAATATTTGTTATAGTGAGACCGGACAAAACAAGTAGTATGCAGTAGGTATGTAGTTATTTCCTGCTTGTGAAGTCATCATCTTATAATAGAAAACAGTATTGCAGTCAATTAAACCACAAAACTTTCTTGAGCAACCCATAAATCATTTCCCTAGGCTCATTTTGTAAGACACCGGTTTAATAAAAACAAATAGTTAGTTACTTACTTGCTTTCTTAATAATGCGTAATCTAATAACATTTAAACATCTCGTCTGTCCATCAATTTGAAAACATATAAATTAACGATAGAACTAACTGACCAATTTACGTTATTTCATTAGTAAGTATATAATTATGTTACTTTTACTTTCTGATTCGATTATTTTATATATTATTATTCGATTATATTTTACAGTCGTTCAAGAAGTGAGAAATTTGTGAAAATCAATCGCTGTTCTTTGAAATAAACGAAAATTGAGGTTTCTTGCAATCTATCTAATATTATAAAACTGAATACTTTGTTTGTTTGTTTAAACGCGCTTATCTCAGGAACTCCGGTAAGGCAATTATGAATGTCGAGAATTTACTGGGGGCTTACCATCATCGGATTTAGCAGAACGTATTAAGAACTTCTGAGCTTTGACGTTCCATTTTTGTACCGTAAATTCAAACTTCGAAGCTGAGAAGTTCTTAATACGTCTTTACGACGCTGGTTGGCTTCGATTTTTTTTTTGTGTTATTTAGTTGATTCACCTCGGAACCACAGCGACCAAAAGCAGGGAAGCATCAATGAAAAATGTTACAAAAACATAGATTTTATAAAAAAAATATTTATAAAAATAATATGCGTACGCCATCCCAGACGAGTACTCGAAGGTGTAAGCAGAGGTGTTGTAACAACACCCACATTTCACCGAATATGATCAAGTGCCAACGTGACAGGGTGAGTCCATCGCCGTCTCAGGCACTATACATACGTCTTTGAATTACTTCTCAGACATATGCAGGTTTCCTCACGATGTTTTCCTTCACCGTAAAGCACATGGTGTGAAATAACTGCACATAAGTTATTTAGAAAAACTCATTGGTACAGGCCCCGCTGGGATTCGAACTAACATTAGAATCTAAGCCGTGGTGGCCTTGGGGTTAGAACTTGCGTAGCAGGCGACGCAAGTTCTAAACCCAAGGGCTTAGATTCTAATGTTTATTAATCCTACGAGGGTAAAACTGCGAGGCACTATTTTCTCGCTATTTAACTTTATACTCTGCGGCTAGTAAGTCATGTTGCAAGGTATGATATAACTTATGTTTAAAAAAAACATCGTTGGTTATAAGTATCATAAGCAACAGTAGCCGATTACTATCAAGCGGTCAGTACTTTAGTTCGCCAAGATTTTAATTAAAAAAAAAACTTCCATTTAGTACCAAACGTAATTATTTAATGTGCTACAAAAAAACCGAATCACAACCACTTACGCTCTCGTGCCAATTCTTAGATAAGGCTAATGTTTGTAATAACGCCCACGTGAATCCATTTCATTCGAAGACAATTTGATTTGGCATCTAAACTCCTTTTAAAGCTGCCGTGATTGGCAGATCAAAGCAAACAGTAAAAACCAAAATTAACGGCCGGGACCTCTATCACGAGTTTGCCACCTATCACGAGTTTTCGTAAACTATACTCGCTAGCGTCACACGCAATATTTGTATGTATCACCGCTAGGTGTCACTGCACAATTTCTCATACAAATTCGGCGAAGACGCTAGCGAGTATAGATAACGAAAACGGTGGCACTTGAGGTTAGTGATCTCCCACGAGCTCCATAACGTATTCAAAAGGATTCAGCTGACAGGGGTTTTAAGGCATTATTGATTTAGATTTCATCCCAACCATTAAGTAAATTATCACTACATTTTTTTGTCTATGCAAACAACTATCTCGACACTCAAGCTTAGAATATTTTCACATAATCTTGACAACCCTTCCGCTCACCCGGTGACAGTTGGCGTCAACCAGGTTATTGTGTAAGGATTCTCAACGTCGCGCTCGATGTCAGACGACCGTTTTAATCATAGGAATTTCCATACATACATACATATGCTCACGCCTGTATCCCATGGGGGTAGGCAGAGACCACCGATTGCCACATGCTACGATCCATACATACTTCTTTCGCTTCATCCACATTCATGCATCTCTTCATACACTTTCTTCGGTTACGAGTGCTCCGAATTTGACCTTTCTGAAAAATACTATTGGATCATAGGAAATTGATATATAATATACCCGCGTAGTTCCCGTTCCCGTGGGAGTACGACGATAAAATATAGCCAATGTTATTGGCTAATGATGTAGCTATCCATTGCTGAAAGATTTTTTCAAATCGACCAAGTAGTTTTGGAGCCTATTCAATGCAAAAAGAAAATCATATCCTTCCTCTTTATAATATTAGTGTAGATAGATGATAAAGTTCAATTTCGTATCTTAGAAACCGACGTCGACGTCGAGTACAAGGATGAGAAAACTTACAGAATAAAGCGGCAGGCCCTTGAATAATAACACACTGGAACAACTTCAAGTTGTTGAATTCATTAAATCTTTATTTTCAGAATGAAATCAGTTTACAATTTCACTATCACACTGATATGCTAAACCTAAATATTCTGTTTGCCGTTTCTAGTTGGTCTTTTGGAATAAATTCAAAACCATTAAAATATTATGTAGACGAGGAAGCATTCTAATTCGACGCAATATCTAATGATTGTAAATACAGTTAGTTGTCTTGATTTGTTTGTTTGTTTGATAATATTTTGACGTTTGCTACGAATCAATTAGTATACAGTTCCGGTAAAAGCATTGTTACATAACAGAACCAAATATAAGTAAATATAATTATTCAATGTTTGGACCACCGCGTCAAGAGGTTATTTACGCATTTCGTCCAATTAAAGGGGAACCTCATTGAATTTCACACAACCGCAGAAATTGCATCACGGAGGAAGTGTGAATGAAATGTAATCTGAACAAAGATACGATCTCTTTACGATACATAATACAAGCACAAAATAAAAACGTACAGAAAGCCAGCTCTGGCCTTGTCTCTGGCAATGTGCGCCCGCGCATGTGCGCTCTAAAGTGACTTCAAGAACTAGTTCAACATATTTCCCTCTACTTACCATAGTAAGTACGCGGATTGCTTTTGACTTATTGTGCTTATTTGATTCGCGGCATATTTACACTGTTACTTATCATCATCATCTCCCTGGCCTTATCCCATACATTGTTGGGGTCGGCACTTGATTCAACCCGATGCGGCTGATCATCTGATCTTTATACGAAGCGACTGCCATCTGACCTTCGCAACCTCTTTAACGAGGAAAATCTGTGATCTGGGTTTAACCAGTTATCAAACTATTTTAGGCCTCCGACTGACCTGAAACGACTGCCAAAGATGATAAATTGGCAACCGGGACCGACGGCTTAACGTGCTCTCCAAGGCACGGAGGGAACTTGGGCGGTCAAATTACTGGCTACGGTTAGGGTTGCTTTACTTCGCTGATCGAATGATATGTGTAATAGCAACTGTGCCACGAGCTCCTCCTATACTTACGCTGTTACCTATATATAACGAGAATGTACTGAAAGAATTTTCTGAATAATCTAATCTCTGCTGATGCTACAAGGTACTTTAACCTACTTTTATATAAAAAAAAATAGGATGTCAAACCGCGGAGTACCACTAGTATCCAATGAACTCGACTTGATCCAAATATCCATAATACTTTTTCCGTCATTTTGGTGAATTTCGACATTTCTTAACCGATACAGAAAGCGCTTCCGTTACCATTTTATTTTATGAAAGTTATGCCAACTGTCTCTCCAGTGCTGTCGGATGAGGGCGCTAGCATCGCTTTAACCAGTACATTTTCTATGCCGATAACATTAGTTCCACTTTCCACCGTCAAAACACAAATTGGCACTGCTGCCTGTATAATGTTATAAAAGACACAGTCGTTATATCATGGATTTTTAATTGGTAGTATTTGACAGGCATTTATATTTAACGTGAGAGCTTAGAGATAGAGAGAACAAAAGATTTAAAAAATAGGTACTGTTGAAGATGGACATCGGAATTTTCCAACCAAAACTAAATCCAACTAGTTTATACCACGTTACAGAAGAGCATAGGCAAACACCCACTCTAAGCTTACAATTTTGATGCCCATGTAAATAGACAGCAACTCAATGTCTAATTCTAGTCTCCTGTAGACGAAAACATGTGGAAATTTTGTATAACCCTTTGTTAGTTTATACTATCACCTCATCAAGAACACGCCGTCCAAATTTCATGAAATTAGGACCAGTGGCTTAGGCTGGCCATGATTTCAGCCAGAGATTTCGGATTGTAATTGAAATATCGTGTAGTTTTTTTTGTTGCACATACTTATTCATGCCTGTATTCTCCGAAGGGAAGAGGGAGGTGTATTCATAATACACCTACATTTCACGAGTTATGATTAAGACTGCGGGCCGCTACAATTACAGATGGAAAAACCCTTTGCCCTACTCGGAGATCAAATCCAGGACCTTGTGCTCCTCAGTAACCTTTTGCCACCACTAGACCAACGAGGCAGTAATTTTTACCTATGTAAGTCTGCATCAAAATACCTTTCGCAAGTAAAACATGAAAGCTCTTCATAACTAAATCACGAATTGCTTTTGAAGCGAATGTCAAAAGCTTAATGCAAGACATCTCAAAACATGCAATACGAACTTTCTTCTCGCCATATATGATGAGTTCCCACGAATCTGTACGAACGTAAAAATTGCACTGTATGTGTGTGAGTTTGAATATCTACAGGAATCTATGCACTACAAAGTATAGTTTGTAAATGTCGATATTCGATCGCGTGTTACGTATAAATGTTCTGGTTATAGATGTGTTGATCTGCCATCTTTGGAATCCAACCCCAAACCGCCCTCGGATATGTATCAACACATTTTTAGCCACGGTTAAACGCAAGGTCTTTCGTCGACGAACGTCTTAAAACCGCGAGGTACTGGTTAGATTTGCAAGTTATAAGTTATAGATAAGGAGATAATAATGTAAAAATGTTGTCATCCTCAATAAATTGCGCATAATACGTGCTTAGTTGGCAGTGATTGACGTAGATTCTATAGAGCTCATGCTATACCGCCTTATGTGTATTGATTTCAATAATTCATCAACTTTTCTTTTCTCATCAGTTTAAACGATTTGAGTACTTTTTCAGAGATAATTTTAAACACGTGCTAATTATAATTATGCTAAAAATGCTAATATTAATGAAGGAAAATTACGAACAAAGTCATGGGTACTTATTAGTAGATCATAAAGTGTATTAGACAATACGCCATACGATAGTTAAAGCATAACAAACACATATTGATGTGTATTGATGACAGTTGGCCAAAATGGTCCGATTGGATGTGCTAAACTTCGTGAGGTCATGACACAATGGGGAGCAAGGCTCGAGACACACCAAGAGCATGATTACTCTCACTTTTGTGGGACCGTTTCATAAAAATAGGATTGTAATAAAGTCTCTGACCAATCTATGGACTTGTTTGAAAAGTCTTAGAAGATTATGGGATTTCGTGTTCAATGTTTTCCGATTCAAACCACGGGGGATTAGAGCCACAGTACGAATGGACAACGAAAATATGGAAGGATTTTTTCGTGATCCAAAAATGTTATAGTAACTATTATGTGGACTTAAAATAAGCGCACCATCCGCCACCGCCTAGAACATAAAACGTCACTGCTACAATACACATGTACTCGAATACACCCAGGTAAGGTAAAGGCACCTATGTTGGACGCGGACCAATCATGTTCATTTTTTGTTTTCAAGTGTCAATACTGATCAGTTGTGCCAGTATTATAGCTGTCATAACAACTGATTTTGAGAACTGACACCCATTTTGTTAGTTTCGCGGTGTCATTTGGTGTCAGGAATCGTAATTTCGTACTAGAATCGCTCTATTTATATTATTTCATTGTACTAAGTACTAAACTGAAATTAAACATTAAATTCTGATTAAGATTTAATTTACCCCAAATCCTTAAGAATGTATGTTGAAAAATAAAGAAATTACAGAGCAAATATGAAAAAAAATCGCTTATACTGTCCATGACTGGTGACTTTACCTTACTCCAAGTAATTTACACTAGAACTTAAAAATATATAATTCCTCACGCCTGTATTCCCCGAAGGGGTAAGCAGAGGTGTTGTAACAACAACACCCACATTTCACCGAATATGATTAAGTACCAACGTGACAGAGGGTGAGTCCATCGTCATCTCAGGCACTTTACCTACGTCTTTGATTTGATTTGAATCACTTCTCAGATACGCAGGTCCCTCACGATGTTTTAACTACTGAATTAATACAATAATATCTACCATTAAAAAAATGCTACATTATCAATGAGTAAAATCTATAAGCTCTATTCTTAATATCCCTTTGATACAAGATACGCGGAGCTAGTTATATTCGCAGTAGTAGTTAGGAACCAATAATCTGAATGAATAAGGGTATGCAGACGATTCCCATTGAAGTGACATCTGCGATCTCATTACCATAAACAATACTTGTAACCTATTTAAAAGCGATCATTGCCAATAGATTGCACGCATTCACGGGTCGTTCTCATCAATTTGATATTCATTTCAAATTGCAGGATGATTGGAATACAGCATCTCCATAAAGTATCTACATTTAGTGCCTACAGGATGTGTATTTGCATTGACTCCATATTTACGGAGGTTAATATGGAATCAATGAGTATTTTATATGAATATTTAAGGAATAGAAAAAAATCTACCATCAAAATTATAGGCGTATTTCTCAAGTTTGGTACGAAACAAAAAGCGATAGTGTAAACCTTTCCCTTTACAAAAGATGCATTCTCTTTGCACATTATTACATACAAACTTAAGAAATGTTGCGTCTATAATTGGATGATTGGTTTACGTTCTATTGAATGTTTATATTTCAACTGTAAATAAAGCACCATGCATCACCACACCCCTGCAAACGACTATGATCACACATGCATCTCTTCATACTATCGATCTCATTATTTGATTGCTGGAGAATTTTTATCGTGCTTATATGATGATAATGAGATCATTGTGTAGATATTATATTTCTTTCAATAGTTTCTCACTCATTTTAAATTTCAGCTGTGACGTAATTTCCTTCGTTTTAATTTAGAAGTACATTCATCGGGAGCCTCAGTACACCACCAACCTAAGTCCGTGTCACGTGATTACATAAGTGGTGTACAGACTATTGTGTCAGCCATGCTATCAGGTAATTAATCTGTGCTCCAGAAATCGATCCGTCTGCGTGTATAGCCTGCATTCCTCGGCACGAACATCGTTTCAAAAGTAACGCGGTACCTAACCTAATTCGTGGTAGGTATCATAATATATTATTTGAATTTCTAATGGAGTTTTGTAAAAGATGATCGTTAGTTAGATGTCTCCATTCATCATGTCGTATGAAGGAGACTTATGTCCAGCGACAACTTTTAAAAATGAAAGTATTTCTGTATGTACGTACATGTTGCTCAATTGTTTAAATGAAAGTTATCTTTTGTTTTCGTTTTTCTGATGTGACGAATATGAGCATCCTGTAAGAAGCTTTAAGCTGTTACCTTCTCAAAATCTTGTTAGAGTTAGCAGAACATAAGGATAAGATAAAGATATGGTCTAAGGTAAAGATCGGATGAAATAAAATATATTCATACCTTCCCTAAAGCAGTTACAACACCCATTTTTCAACGAAGATGATTAAATGCTAACGTGAAGTTTTTCTCCTCCTCGAGTCAGTATCCTCAGTGCTTTAGGTTTTTGATTCCCAGTAGCGATCACTTTCTCCTTAATAAGCTGACGCCATTAGATCCTGACTGTAATAATGTGATGGGATTTAGAGAGCGGAGTGGATCTAGTCTGACCAACTAGTAGAACTGCGTCCCCTTGGCCGTTTTCTTCCAGTGCTAACGTTTTTCTTCTCAGAAATAAGCATGTTTCCTCAAGATGTTATCCTTCACCGTAAATCTTGTATCATGACATCGCTGCAGTTAAGCTTATAGAAAAACGAATTAACACAGACCGCTGGAATTTGAACAGGCGCAACTCAAACTATTCGGCCACCAAATTTATAGTTTTATTGTTTTATGGGTATAACAACTTGAAGCCTGCCACATTCTCTCGCGCTTGTGCTAATAGAAACGCTACAATATGTTTGGAAATTTAAATTAATACAAAATGGGATACTCATAGAATAACTAAAAACCTTAAAAATATAATCTAATAACTAAAAACCTTAAAAAAATAATCTTATTACTAAAATATATTATTAAAAGGAGTCCCTGCAGACAAGGTTCCGAAGATACTGGCAGCATTCCCGATTTGGATGGCGAGACAAATTCTTCGACCGAGGTAGCTGCAAATTTAAAATATAAAATAATCAGGTATCGATGACATGAAAATAAAACATCATATTGGTAAAAATCCTCCAATCCTCACCAACGGTGCTCAGACTTGGTCTTCGACAGACTATCAAAAATCCAGACTAGGGGTCTGCCAGCGAGCCATGGAACGTAGTATAATGGGAGTCAGATTAACAGACCGCATTCGAAGTAGTACACTACGTTCCAAAACACAAATCTCCGATGTTGGTCATCAAGCTGCTAAACTGAAATGGGACTGGGCTGGGCACGTGTGTCGCATGTCAGACGAACTGTGGGCTAAACAAACCACACGATGGACCCCTCCGAATACGACGCGCACACGTGGCAGGCCGAGAAAAAGATGGCAGGACGAACTCGCCGCTTACCTCAAAAACTGGCCGAAGATAGCCCTGGATTGGAAGTGTTGGAAAGAGGAAAGGGAGGCCTATGCTCAGCAGTGGGACACATCGGGCTCTAAATAAATAAATAAATATAAATATATTGGTAAAAAAAGAAAAAAGAACACTCATGTGACATATGTAGATTTTCTATCGTTTCTATCAGCAAAGCGCGAGGATAATGTTATATTTGCTACTGGCCCTGAACGGAACACCAGCAAAAAGTAAGTCCATAGTATTTAATTACATTTCATTCATTGTAACATGTCTAATATTATATGTGACGTTTAAATACCCTTTATAATTGAGAAAGAATAAGTTTTAATATACGTTTGCTGTGGGATCATCCGACACCTGTAATAGTTTCAAACGCTGATGGCAATCGTGGTCATTAAGTATTGCAATGGATTTAAGATTAATTAAGGAAACAATAGACGCGAGCAATACTAGATTTTCCCTTTCCGATAACAATGTTTCCGCAACGCAGAAGGTTCCGAAAATGCTGTTCACAATCAGTAGTAAGAAGTACGGGTGTAAGCAACATGATAAATAACACATTTATCGTATCTTTTCACGCATGAATCTTCTTTATGGTCCACCCTCACTTCGGTGAAGGTTTGCGCGATTACTTCTTGTATGAGGAGATACAAAAGTGAAGATCGAAGAAAAACATTGTCCCATTAAAATGAACATATTCAAATAGTTAAAATTATATAAATTTAATTTTAGATTATTTTTAAATATTAATTTTAAACTTTTTCATATTTTTTCTAAAGTTTATCTTAATTATGTGTTCCTTTTGACTTACAGTTAAGATGAAAAAGAAAGTATTTAACTAACTAAAACCTAAAATTTCGGCGAATATTACTAATTTATTGAACTTGACACGTTTTTTCAGTCAGTTTGACAAATAATCTTTAATTAATATTAGAAAATAATAATACAAATGTGTGAAGGTCTGATTTTAAAATAATAATTAAAAATAAACCTTTTTTGAATATCACACCCTAAATGATTATTTTGTGGCCCAACCATGAGCTCTTATTGCAATAATATTTCAGCTGTGTACAGTGAATCATAATATGAATTGCACCTAAGTGACCATTTTGTCATTTCGATGATGTATCATATTTGGTTTACATTATGATTCTCCCAAAGTGGCCTTTTTAGACCTACTGATCTTTGCGGCGGCCAAGTTGTTCGAGGGCTTTTATACATTAAACAACTTGGCCGCCGCACTACCGAGCATGTTCTTTCGGTGGCAAACAATAAGGCATTTAAAACACTTAAAGTACAATCGTAAATACCCAACAATTTGCATAGATTTTCTTAAAGATACAGTAACAGTTAAATTCTGGCCGTTGTCGCAATGTTGGACGCATTACGAAACATTTTAAGCGTCAATGGAGAATAATAGGTTAAGTAAATATTACACGAGGCTCACGGAGATTAAGTTTAAATTAAGAAATACATATAATCTCTTTCAGCTTTGTGCGAGTTCATGCAATTATGTGATATAAGCGATAGATTAATCTACAGACTCGTATTTGCGAGACTAATTATGTGGTAGTCTTCTATAAATCTAATACTATAACGTCATCTATACAGCTATATAACTTTACAGATAAATCAAGTTGAAGTGTCTGTTTGTAATTACATATTAACAGCTTTTCACTAGATGCATTTTAAAGTAAAGTTTAAAAATCTCCGTCTGTCGGTCAGTCTTTTCTAGTTAATCTTTGAAAGGGCTGGACTTTTACTGGCAAATTGCTGATGTTATAATTTAGGTCACTTTTGTTTAAAAAAAATGGGTTCCGCGGAATACAGTCACCATAAGATAGTATATTAACGAAACCGCCAATTCAAAATATCAAGCCTTCACACACGAGTTTAGCGGTAAAACAAAACATCGCGAGGATTCCGCCATGTATAGTGCATGAGATGGCAATGGACTCATCATCTGCCACGTTGGGACTTAATCATCGATGTTATCACCACATCCCTCTGCCTACCCCTTCGGGAAAAGTGTGATGTATGACGTGGTGATATAAGTATGGAACTATGGAAAACTTACCTAGTTCCGTTTGAATACTGATGGCTTTTGATTTCGTACAACAGTATTTTAAATCATTAACTGATTGAGCTAGGTAACATATTTATATTATACACATATCTTTATTTGATTAGACTTCTTACAAAGTACTTTCAAATCGTCAGAAGGATACAAAAATACATTATAAAGGATTATGTTACCACCAGATTCGGAAGGTTGCTTTTGTTGAGAGGAACCCGGTAAGAAACTCAACAATTACTCTTTAAAAAAAAAAGTATACAATGTTATTGGTTACAGTATTTATATCTCATGAATATAAGCTCATGGATACAGTTCCAATGCTCAATTGTCAAAAATATTAACTAAAATATTACAAATATTTGTGAGCATGGCAAATTCCAGCCAGTCACTATGTATGTATATAATTCTTATAGATACACGCTCCTTCTTTGGATCAAGATATATAGATAGGTGAACGTGACTTTTCACGACGTCTCCCGAAAATATTCGCATTGTATCTTGTCAATCTTTTACCACTCAAACATGTTTACTTTCAAATATGTCTAAATACATGTATTGGACCTTATCTCCCTTAACCTTATGTCACCGAGTTCCTTTCTTACATTGGCATACCATAGACTAAACCGCCATTTCACTCTCCCAACCATAAAGTAAAGAGCAAATGTACTGTAATTGAAGGTACAGATGGTGTCAACACCATAGGTGGTCCTCAGAGAGAGTCGGCTCTCAACTTGACCCCACCGAAGGGCGATACAATTCCATTGTCAGTTGTCGATTCAAAACGACCTTTTGATTGGTCCAAATTAAAAATAATAGCGTGATTTAATGATAAAGATGTACGTATGTAATAAATACAATACTGAGAAAAGTTTTTTCAAATCTGCTTTATCTGCATTGCATATTGCCAGCCTGAATTTTATATCAGAAGTACATTCAAAACATAATTTTAATTTTGAAACACTGAAAAAATATTGCGATGAAAAAGATAGATAGATAGACCATTATAATATAGATATGCATTCTTTATTTTTCATCTCAACATACACCTTTCAATGCATGTCTTTCAGTTTCACTTCTTCTTGTTTTATAATTCAATTTCCCACCCATCTATACATACCGATAAATAAAATTGAAGTGTCTGTTTGACATTCCAAAAATAACAGCTTTTCACTAAATGTGTATGAAAGTAAATACGGTACCTACTGAAATGAAAAAGACAATTTTTTTTTCTCTTTCTGTCTGTTCTTTCCGGCTAATCTCCGAAACGGCTGGACCGATTTTAGAGGGAATTTCACTTTACAAGGAGTAACCCATGAAATAAAGTCTACGCGGGTGAAACTGCGGGGCACAGCTAACCACTAACTTCTGTTTTGTATACAAATTTAAATAGCAAGTAGTAACTAGTCATATAAACGCTATGCACCTCTCACTTACTCATTAAAACATTTGGCAATGAAAATCTTCTCTGCACTGAGCACCGTGTGAAAATCCACAGTAATCCCATGGTATAAAGTTCAAATTATACCAACAAAAGTTTGATAACAATGATTCATTCAAAGCAGAAGTGCAATGAGATGCCTATCTTTCTATTTCGAGTGTCGAAGTGCGAATCATCCAATCACTTTGTAGGTCAAGAGCTTAAGGTCTGTAAGAAACTATATTGTTCTCCATAATCGTGTAGGTTTGTATGAGTCTTGGTGTGTGTCACATGCTGGTGGCCTATGCATCTTGGGGTGTGTAACACGCTGGTGGCCAAGAGTCTTGGGGTGTGTCACACGCTGGTGGCCTATGAGTCTTTGCTTTTACTTTCTTATATTTTAAAGTATGTAAGAGTATCACCTGTATTCCCTGAAGGGTAGGTAGAGAGTGATGTAATAACAACACCCAGTATTCACCCAAGATTATTAAGTGCGAACATGACAGACGCCGTCTATCGCCGTATCAGGCGCTAAACATACGTCTTTCAATTACTTCTCAAACTTATGCAGGTTCCCTCACGATATTTTCCTTCACATTAAAGGACGTGGTGCGTAATCATTGCACATATGTTTTTAGAAACACTCATAGGTACAGGTTCCGCAGGGATTTGATCTTGTTTCGTTTTCGTAGCAGGTGACTACTCTAACCCCGCGGCCACCACGGCTTCTACCACGTATTTTACAATTACTTTTATAAACTACCAGTAGCTCATAATATAAGGGTGACGTGACGTGAGGCCAAACATTGCCCCTTTCACGAGCTCACCTCTGCTCCCGCGCACTGCCTTCATGATATGATGCGCACGATCATTTTAAATCATATATTTCCTATAAACATGTACCTCACTCCATGTTATATTACTGACACGTAAGTCAAAACAGAAACAACTACTTACTGTGTAATATCTAAAAGTGGAAAAACAATACGAAAAGTTGGCCCCAATCGGTGTCCCTCGGGATAGTGCCAAGAATGATGGCAGCATTGCCACGTTGCTGCTGATTCTCTGAGTGAGAAAAGTCTAACCCGTTTGACTTTAATTAATTTAATGAACACCTACTTATAAGAAAGAAATAAATAAAATAGGTTATGTATTTTTTAGTAATTAATTATTACCAAACATCAGGACACTTAAAAAAAACTCTATTATAATATAATTCTATATTATCACCAAGTTACATAGCATATGGAAATAGGATTCCTTCAATTGTAAGGTTGGTACTATACAAAATTATATGTAATCATAATTTGTTTTGAAATTACGCATAGAGATAGCAGAGTTCAGTGGTGTAAAAAAGCAGTAGAAATTTTTCTTATAATACATTTATGTCAATGTATAAATTGTATAAATATTTTGTATAAATAGATGAATACAGGGGCCTAAATATAGATCTTATCTTACCATAGTTCCACTGTGTGACAGTGATAGACTTATACACCTCATATACATCTATCCCATAATAAGAGTTAAGCTATCATAGCAATAAGAGGACATGGTAGGGCCTCTGGCACGCATTATACCAGCTTGTACATGGAGTATATAACACTGAACGAATAATCGTGTTTGTGTTTATCTGTGGATATGCCATAGGAAGTCTATGTGTTAATATAAATGTCAATTGATCGATATAGAGCAGTAGTATCTGTGGAAACACTCTATATTTTAAGAATAATCTTGACAAGGGATTTTCGAACGTCTCGAACTCCAACTTACGTGTTCAAAGTACTTGTATACTATAATATTATACTACAATAAACGTTCTACAAGTTGACACCACTCTCTTCATTTCACACCAACTTTGTTTCGTATGGGACTAGGTGGAGCCGAGACCCGTGGTGGCCTCGGGGTTTGAGCTGTCGCCTGCTACGCAAACGACGCAAGTTCGAATCCCAGCGAGGCCTGTACCAATGAGTTTTTCTAAAAAAAACTTATGTACAGTGATTTTCACACCACGTACTTTACGGTGAAGAAAAACATCGCGAGGAAACCTGCATATTTCTGAGAAGTAATTCAATGACGTATGTATAGTGCCTAAGACGGCGATAGACTCACCATCTGTCACGTTGGCACTTAATCAAATTCGGTGAAAAGTGGGTGTTGTGATAACAACACCTCTGCCTACCCCTTCGGGGAATAGAGACGTGATCATATGTATGTATGTATGTATGGGACTAGATGGCGCTGTGTGTGCAATCTTATTGGCTTTCTTTTCTTGTAATTCAAGAGTTCCTAGGAAACGTAACCCCAGTAAGAGTAACCATTGCATTGACGCATGAAAAGGGATCACCATACATTTTCTAAGGCTAGTGTTACACACATACTTTCTAAGGCCGTTGTGCAATGCGACGGAAGTACGGGTGAGTACGGTCAACACCGCAATAATAAGCGATTCAGCTGACAGAACTGCCAGCAGGCAATTTTAATGGCTGTTATGATTATTGAAGGTATTGTGGTAAAGGGTTGCTGTATTCTGCGGGCTACAATGTATTTGATAGTTGGAATCTAGTTTCCTGATATGAATTCGGTTTTCTAGTTCCTTCTCTTATCTTCAAACAAGTATGTCCTAGTTTTGAGTACATAGTTTTGTTTTTAGTATACAATGTTTTCTCTATCGGTCTATTTGTTTTTCTGTCCATTTGTTCCAGCTAATCTCGGACAAGGCTGGACCGATTTTTGCGGGAATTCACTGGCAGATACCTTATGTTCAAATACTACTTTTTTTTTAATCCGCGAGCCACCCATGGAATTAAGTGACAGCTGGTAGCAATAAAAACATTAGCACGAAACACTTTTGCAGACGCTACGCCCTAGAGATCCGCCACTATTGTTACAATTTGACGACAACAATGATTTATGTGTAACGACACGCCTGCTCCACAGTTACGATATTAATCTCATCGTTCAACATGCACATTACAACACTACAATTAAATGTAACACCCTACAATTAAAACATTAGCATCCTTAGCTACCATCTACCTAATAGCTTTCAGCTATCGCGTTGCTAATATAGGAATTATATGGATTATTAAAAGAAAAAAATTAATCCGTGGTAGCCTCGGGGTTTGAGCAATCGCCTGTTACGCAAGCGACGCGGGGCCTGTACCAATGATATTTTACACCACCTGCTTAACTTTGAAGGCAAACACCTTGAGGAAACCTGCATATGTCTAGGAAGTAATTCAAAGACGTATATATAGTGCCTGAGACTCACCCTCTGTTATGTTGGCACTTAATCACATTCAGTGAAATGTGGATGTTGTTGCTACAACACCTGCTTACCCCTTCGGGGACCCTTCTGGGATAGCATAAGCATATCTATTATTTTACAATAGATTCCACTTGTATCGGTGTCGATGTCGAAGTGTTTTCTAAATATCGCTGACAAAAATTTCTAAGTCAGTAGGCTTAGACAAAGTAACATTCTCTCGCGCTTGCGCTAATACAAACGATACAAAATGTATGGAAATTACATAAATCAGTCACGTGACATATGTCCACATATCCAATACATTTTAAATCGTTTCGGGACTTACAATGGGGATTAGTGGAACTTCCTCTTACCTTAACCTAAGTTAGCTAACCTAGTTTAAAAATTACAATCGATAAGTGTTCCAAGTGTCCCTTTTGTTGAATTTTTTGAGCTATAGTGCCCAAAACCATAAATAATAATAATATAATAATATATTTATTCAGTAACAACATTTTTTCTTATAAACTATATATTAGAAGAGTCTCCATTTAAGCATAATAATGCCTGTGCTAGGAGGCTCTGCTCTTCCTTAGCTTAAGTACTACAAAAGTTAAGAATACAAAAAAATATTAAAATTAAAGATTTATTTAAGAACAAAAATGTTTTTATGTTAAATTGTGTACCTGTGTGTGTGTGTGTGAGTGAATGTGTGTGTGTGTGAGTGAATGAGTGTGGTACACACACTCATTCACTCACATATTCTTCATAAAGGTCAAATTCGAAGTATTCGTAACCGAAGGAAGTGTATGCAGGGATGCATGAATGTCGGCGAAGCGATAAAAGTATGCACTATCTACCTACCCACAAGGGGTATAGACGTGAGCATATGTATGCTTTGTTTTTATTTGATTCATAAAGACTAATGGATAATCCCAATAATTTGCTCGATCCAGAGAATGAACTCAGGGCCTCTTGTTCCACAGTAGCGTTTGAAACCAAAGACACTCAAATAAGTCGAGTCACTCGAACTCTAGTGTTACAATACTTACAATCAATGACGGAAGTACACGGTAGTTATTGCTTTACTAATTGCGCCGTCCAACTAACCGACTGACTAATATGACTAGAATTTATTTACATCTCGCATTGTGATGTAACGGCTTTATTTATTGCTTGAGAGCGATTGACAATGTGGCTCATTGACTTTCTAGTGCGGGGTTTTTTGGAAAAGTCAATCGATGTATTTTTGAAGGTACGTGTTTTTACAGGGCGGGGGACGCAAGCGACGCAAGTTCGAATCCCAGCGGGGCCTGTACCAATGAGTTTTTCTAAATAACTTATGTACAGTGATTTCACACCACGTGCTTTACGGTGAAGGAAAACATGGTGAGGAAACCTGCGTATTTCTGAGAAGTAGAGAGACTCGCCATCTGTCATGTTGGCACTTAATCAAATTCGGTGAAGAGTGGGTGTTGTGATAACAACACTACTGCCTACATAACAGAATACAGGCGTGAGCATATGTATGTATGTACTTTCAAATCGTCAGAAAGACACGATTACATAGGATTATACATGCTACCGCCAGGTTCGGAAGGTTGCTTTTACTGAGAAGAACCTGGCAAGAAACTCAGTAATTACTCTTTTTATTTATACATAACAAACATAATATAATAATAATAATAATGGTGCCCTACCGAATTTCGGTTACGGCAGCAAATCTCGACGAAGACCAGCCATCTGAACAGGAGATATTATAGTACAGTACAGACATCAAAAAACCTCTTATTATTATTTTTCTCTGTCAGTCTGTCTGTCTAATTCCGGCTAATCTCCGAAACTGCCGGACCGATTTTAACGGAACTTTCACTGGCAGATAGCAAATTTTACAAGGATTAACTTAGACTGATTTATATTTAAAAAAAAACATTAAGGGTTCGCCGACCACCCGGTGAAACAGTGACGTCACACAGAAAAATATCGCGAGGCAACCTGCATACGTATGAGAAGTAATTCAAAGACCTATGTAGATATAGCGCAATCAGCCTCATGCCTCATTGACACCTATTGTTAGGTGAAATTTGAGTCTTGTTACTACATACATACATACATGGATGCTGATAAGCAATAATGTGTCAACCCACAAAAAGTCAAATTCAAAGGTTTTGATATATTTTGATAATGCATCACGTATTTAACATTCTAAAAAAGTGTTTCAAGTCATCTGAAACATAAAAGTACGTAAAAAATGGATTTATGTCATAAAACAAATCTTAAATCACGTATACAATCATCTTAAGACGCCATTTTCTCAAAACCAAGTTTATGCGGGTTGACACATTATTGCTTATCTGCATCCACATATGCTCACGCCTGTCTTCCCCGATGGGGTAGGCAGAGGAGTTGTAATAACTACACCCACTTTTCACCGAAGATGATTCAGTGCCAACGTGACAGATGGTGAGTTCATCGGTGTTTCAGACACTTTACATACGTCATTGAATTACTTCTCAGAAATATGCAGGTTTCCTCACAATGTTTTCCTTCACCGTAAAGCACGTGGTGTGAAATCACTGTACATAAGTTTTTTAGAAAAAAGTTATTGGTACAGACGCTGGGATTCGAACTTGCGTCACTTGCGTAGCAGGCTCTTACAGTGTTGTTAGTCTAACAACATTTTCGGAGTCTCTTCTACGAAGGCCTGAGCCTAAAGCAAGACGAAGTATTGATCCTGGTAAGACACAAATTTCTACCAATTCGGAAATTAGTCTACCGAAAAGTTACGAATAAATAGTTTTGATAGAAACAGGTCAGCTACATAATTTAGTATAACCATTCCGTTCACCGCTGAACTAGACTTAAATAATTATAGATCTTTCCATTGATACAGCATCATCTAGTCAATTGAATGGCTGAGAACTTCCTACCAACACACTTTCACAAATGGACCTTACGCCTCTAAATAATAAATTCAATTTAGCTTGAACTGAATTAGGCAATGTCAATTCTGTATTTACATAATGTGATCCATATGTGGCATTGTATAAAAATGAAATAAATTACTTTTATATGCAATTTAATTGTTATCCTATGTAGGTCAGATGTAATCCATTAATCGTAAATTATTGTGCCAATTATGAAGTCAGACATAATCTACTCAATACATTGTGATCGTATTATGCATACATGTTTTAATCAGGATATGGGTTGATTACATTTTGGAATGAATTTCTAGAGTCATATCACAGTTTAAATAAGCTTTACATGTGGTAAGGAAATTACATACTCACACAGACGTACGCATAAGTCAATAAGCGGAATAGGCGTAATGACAGTAAGAGGTGTCACGTCTACAGGGGCCTTACCATAATTGCATATTGCCATGATAGTTTTACTCTTATTATGAGACAGATGTATATGTCGTGTATACATCTGTCATTGTCCAACAGCTGAACTAATATTGCAATAAGAGCTTATGGTTGGGCGCCAGTAACTTCCCCACTGATCAACTCAAATTGCTCAACTCCAGCAAGTTGAGCAGTTGGTAAACCTTCTGATGTTACCACTGCTTAACAAGTTGAACAATAAGATGTTCAAAAAAGATATAATTGTAATTTATTCTACCATTTTCACTGTTTGTTCTAATAGTTGAGCTATAGAGCATACAATTTTTAATTATACAAACAATGTCCAACTGCTCAACTGCTCAAGATAGTTGAGCAAAATATTTGTGCAGCTTATTAAAAAAATAGGCCTAGTTTCCTTACTGCTTTTAAGTCTTATAGTTATACTGTGGTATATTGTGTAAAACGGCCCCCTTTCAAAGACGTTCAAGCTTAACACGTTCACAGCCCCGTGATTAATTTTCTCAATCTGGCACCTTCAACTTTGCATCCAGTTTGACACTGCAACAACGTAAAGGACGGGATATATACAATAATTATATAAGACTTCTATCTTCCATCTCGACCTGCCAGTGAAGTATTCTAGAATAAAATGTTTCAAAATACAAGCCCTTATTTATCCTCTTAAAGGAGAAATTTCGCCCTCCAAGGTTCCTGCCCAGGACCAGCAGTTTAAGCTGTACATTTACATATCAGTCCGTCGGTCATAACTTTGAATTTGATATATCAAAATAGAGATATATATATATATATATATATATATATATATATATATATATATATATATATATATGTAATCAAGTGAGAGACGAAAATAATAAAAAATGAACACGAAAGTTACTGAATATTTTTGTCCAGACTTCATATATCTATGGGAAACTGCTACCTGAGTGTCAGATCTAAACCATCATCTATTTTGCCTATTTCTTCCAAGCTTTTTTAACTTATTGTGTTTTTACGACCGTCCGGTTCATGTAATCTCATTTTGAAGCAATTACTGACATCCGATTGCGCTGAAATTTGGTATTAGGTAGTACTTAACTGTATTGTGTTTGATACACGGCCTGTAGACAAAGTTACATTATTTTCGTACTTCACTTAAAAAAAGATACGAAATGTCAGATACATAAAGATACATAATATGTCACTTGATTTTTTCCATAAATTTTGTATCTTTTTTTAAGTGAACGCAAGCGCGAGAGAATATTGTTTTATCTAGGCCTACAGTAGTCAAATCGTTGGAAATGTTTTGACAAGATAAGTGTCTATAGAGCTAGTAAATAACTAAACAGTTTTGATTATTTTGTAAACAGCTCCAAAGTGCCTTCTTAGGGATGTAAGTTATCTTCAGTCTAACATTAAAGAAACAATTTATTTATTTATTTATAGTTAATTATTACGGACATACCAATGACAATAATTAACATTGACATTTTAAACGATGGTCTTATGCCTTATAATCTACACTCTTATAAAATAAACAAAATCTATAACAACTTAAAACATATTGAAATCTCATATTGGAATATGTTTTTTTTTAATCTACAACTGAGGTTGCCAATGTTGAAAAATGTTAGAAAAATATGAACAAATGATTGAGTGAGACAAGAGACACAGCAGAAAATAAATTGTTTAGGTCGATAATTTTAATTCCTAGAATATCAAACTTGAGTCACTCTAGAGTCCTGACAAATATCCAACTCATAAGGAAAATAACAAACTTCCCAAGCTACACTGCGTCGATGCAATTTTGTAACGTACATATGATCAGATAGACAAACGGATATGAGTCGTAATACTAATCATATTGGATTATTTACATACAAGAGATACAGATCTACACTGTAGGATTGGATGTTAAACCAATACGCAATTTTTATTAACATTGGCAAATTAAAGTTATATAAGTAATATTTCAGTACACGTATGTGGTAATTGTTAATCATGTTATTCCAACCGTAATGCGTTACGTACTTAATTTTATTACCTATAGCTAAACGACTGAGCTTTGGTGGGTATTCTTGGGTTTTTACAATGAACTCAACTGTATGCACAGCACTCGGCGATATAAATTGTACTTTGAAATCAGAGTGCCTAGCGTGAGTTTTTGATTGCCGCCGTCGCATCGAACTAAAAGCAGATTTGTATAGGATCGAAACAGCACCATCTGTCGGCTTAAATATGACTCTATTGGAAGCCCATACAAATCGCATTAGGCCCTCAGGAATAAGACGGTTCGGCTTCGTAAGGCGTTATATCTCACTTTTTGACATCTGTCAGTCGTTTTCGCCTATCACTGTCGTTCGCGAGACCTCACATAGATACAGTATAAAATATACTTAGCGGAAAAAATAATATGGAATCAAGACCAATTAAGAAAGTTTGCTCTATCACCACTACGGTGGTATAGTTTAGTGGTGGGTCATTTAGTACCGTGCTCTTCTTTGAATAGGACAAGTTAGACCAACTATCACTAGATAATAAAATCATTATAATGTCAAAATTACTTATGTAAAGCTCTTCAATGGTATAATTTAATAGAATCGTATGTATTAGAAGCCTAATTTCAAAGAGGTTTAACGACTTCATTAAAATAATACCCATAATTTCTGACTGGATACTTATCATCAAGCAAAATCATTCGATAACTCGATTACATCGATCAAAAAGTCTCGGTTACATCTCTACATCCGCCCAGTGAACTAAAGAGACACGTAATCGATTCCAATTGCCTAAATTCGATTCTTGAGTGTCAATCGATGTTTATTCCACTCGGATGATCATGACACCTTCTAACCACGGTTTCGCAAATGTGTGCTCGTGTGTACTTCCCGATAAATGGACAGAGTAACATAATATAATAGATTGTATATAGGGTATAAGGTTGTATATAGGGTAAAAGTACAAAAATATGTAGAGATACCCAGATCACAGATTTTCCTCGTTAAAGTGGTTACGAAGGGCAGTGGCAGTCGCATCGTATAAAAATTAGGTGATCAGCCAAATCGCGTTGAATCAAGTGCCGACCCCAACAATGTATGGGATAAGGACATCAGGGAGATGATGATGACAACCACATTTTACCGGTTACATTTTAAGTTCCATGTTATAGGGGGCAAGCTTATTGCCATTAACCGAACAGTATTCCAGATCTTGAAACTGGGAATTTACAAATGGTGAGCCAATAACATTTCTCCTAACCTCGTGTGGAACAAAACGAATGAGTCAATGGCAGTCAGATAATGATATTACTTAAATAATACAAATACACGTCGTGCCACAAGGTAAATTATTATATATACAATCAAGTATATAAGATGATTAATAATTTGATATTTAAAGGAAACAACTCATTGGTCATAGAAAAGATAATTTACATCGGAGAATATCTTAACCATCGATTAAGTAATTGTCGATATTATTATATTTCTTTTAAATGTAAATTTTGCTTATAACGTTAATAACGGTTTCTGATAGACATTTTGATTCAGATTTAAATAAGAAATCCAAATGTTTTGGGAAATTATTATTAGTAATGAGGTCGGCTAAAAACTAAGATGACTTCGACGTACCAAGTTGCGTTGGACGTGGTCACGAGCTGACTTAATCCCGTACTGCTGCGATATTTTGTAAGGAACCTGTATCAATCATAGGACATTTAATACATAATATACCCAGTAAAGTTCAAAACTGATCTGAATAAAAAATTTTCATTTTCATAATTAATTCCATAAAAAATATAACCTTCACTACGACTGAACTCAGTTGTAAAAATATCGGGAAAGTAGACATCGAATATCCACTATCGAATTTCAATAGTGACACCGCAATGAGACCTCTTGAGAATTGAGATACGACTATGAATTCATAGGTACTTCTTCATATATAATAAGAAAGAAGAATATATACAGAAGAAAGAAGATAATCTCCTAAGGCTAGACCGATTTTAACGGCACTTTCAAGGCCTGATAGCTAATGTTGCAGGGAGTAACTTAGGCTACTTTTATTTTTTTTTTAAACGTAAGGGTTCCACGGGCCGCCCATGAAATAAAGTCCCTTTGTGACTTCATACCGCTATGAAGTCACAAAGCGTGGACACCTGTAGACAAAGTGACATTATCTCGCGCTTGCGCTAATAGAAACGATACAAAATGTAGTGAAATTACATAAATTAGTCACGTGACATATGTCATTCCCGTACATTTTCCCGTACACATGGAGTTACGTGGCTCATCATTGACAGACTGCGAACATGACAACTACACTTACGAATATCATTCTCGTTACACTGTATATGGTTTCAACTCATTAAAATTATTTATGTAACGAATTACATTTACAATATGTGTGTCAAGTAACGGGGCTGTGTGAAAAATATTGATATAATATAGTGCAGTCTTGTTTCCAAAAACACTCAAAACGTTTTGCCAATAAAAAAGTGAATAATTAAAATGTCATTAAACGCAGATAAAAATAATTTACCTCACAGTAGTCAGGTTACAACATTTTATTAATGAGAAATAATTACGCTAAGTGATGTAATTACCACCAGATAAAACTTTTCATACCCTTAATACAATGTGCCTGGTAGGTCAATTTTACCTCAAAGTTTCGGTTCTCATTTTATAAAATAGATAATAATATTATCAATCAACGTTTGATCATCATACTGAGTGACCCCATTATGTGGGGAAATAAATTGTTTGTCTGGCACGATTACTACATCTTCTTCTTCTTAGTCGTTACCTCATGACTCAGGGACGTGACCATGGTGCGACGTCTGCATTAACATTGCTTTCCAAGCCTCTCTATTTTGTGCCATCTGGATGGTAGCCTGAAGAGTAGTCCTCGTTGCAGCCTGGGTCGCATCCGTCCATCGTGTTGGCGAATGACCCCTGCCCCTTTTGCTCTCGACCCGTCCCGTAATCATCAGCCTTTCCAGGCTGTCTGGATCGCGTCGTACTGTGTACATAATATATACTTTATGACTTAAGTAATGAAATTAGGCATAGAGATAGCTTAGCTCAGTGGTGTAAAAAAAATCAGTAGAAAATTTTCTTATAATAAATTCAAGTTCTAAATAGGAAGGCAGGGGTCTAACTATTAAGCTCTTTGGTATTGCATAGTTCCATTGTGTGACAGTGACAGACTTATACGCGTCATATACCTACATGTGTCTATAAGAGATCTACTTTGAATGCACAGTAGTAACTTCTTATGAATCTGTCTAGGTATGTATGAAGCGAGGCGAATAAAAACATATGCATTATCCTAACTATTTTCGCTGCACGCTCATAACTCCTGACGGCACTTGAAAGCAAGCACATGTTTTAATGACTTCGTATTCGCGTTCCCACGCCCTTCTGTTGTTACAGAGCTCATGTTACGGCTATTTCAAGCCTTTACACTTCACTGGAGCTTTTCTATAAATAACCACAGTGTAAGAACAAAGGGGTTACTACATTAAACAACTGCAAATTCCTTCGTGATTTTTATATGCGTTTGTTTCGTCTTTGACTACTTCGCTATAATAGCACGCATTCGTCAAAACATGCCGAGCACAATACCCAATAGGGCATGCGACGTTGAATGGTTTGACGGCAAATTGGTTTTAAGGTATGTATGGAAAATGTATGGGGTACATTGTCGCGGAACATATTCATGCTCCATAAATCTTAAGTTATTTGTGGTTTTAATAACATAACAAGTTCAGTCTAGATTCCAAGGGGTAAGTTTACTTATCGGACTCCATTATGAATTAAATTTTATTAAACTCAAAGCATAGACTCTAAGGAAATCCGATTTTTTTCCATGGATTTTATATCTCGGGTAGAAAACTCAAACATAATAATTATATTCTATGTGTTATCATTTTTTTTGTGTTCATTTTCGATGCAATTCACACAACCCAAGTTGGACCCTGTAAACTACCTACGTATTAGTTCACCCACCCACTAGACACGGGGTATAATTTCTGAAGGAAATTTGCAAATTTTTCTGTCATGGTGGCCTTAGGGTTTGAGCAGTCGACTGCTACGCAAGGAAGTTCGAATCCCAGTGGAGCCTGTACCAATGAGTTTTTCTAAAAACGTATGTGCAGTGCTTTCACACCCTGCGCTTACTGTGAAGCAAACATCGTAAGGAAACCTGCATTTGTCTGAGAAATAGTTCAAAGACGTATGTATAGTGTTCTTTATTTAATTGTTATTTATTTTTACCCGCTTACCCCTTCTGGGATCCTTCTGGAATGGCTTGAGCATATGTATATATTTTTTTTTAATTTGCAAATCACGGAGCTACACGGTGTGCGAATTCACTCATCATTTATTAAGTTTAGGCCCTGGTAAGGCACTTATGAACGGCGAATTGCCCACCAGTTCGGAAACTAGCCTTCTGAGAAGAACCGGCAAGAAACTCAGCAGGCATCATGTATGTGTATATTTCATTACATAGTAAATTATAATTGTTATTAATTAGAATAAAATTCATATAAAATTACTAGCAGTGCCCCGCGGTTTCACCCTCGTAGATTTAGTTTCAAGCATAATTTCGTGGAACCCTAATATTGTTTAATGAATAAAAGTAGCCTAAGTTACTCCTTGAAACATCAGCTACCTGCCAGTGAAAGTCACGCTAAAATCGGTCCAGCAATTTCAGAGATTACCGGAACAAACAGACAGAAACATTATTTTTAAAATTTTCGTTTTAAGGTACCCTATAAACTTTCATATGTATGGAGTGAAAAGCTGTTAATTTAGTATTACAAGCAGACACTTCAGTTTTATTTATCTGCATAGATACAGAGTACAGATTATTATGTAGTTATATTACAGCAGATATATGGATACATATTAATGTATGTGTAGGTATGTAGGAACGTGTGTGTTCCCATTTTAACTTGTGACTCACAACCTGTCGTCCTTACACCGAGTGTCACATGTCACGCAACAATATACTCAAGTCACATGTAATTAACATTACTTACTTTTAATCTGACAGGTTGCAAAAAGTATTTAATTGGGTCACATTCAGATGTACCGTTTTTCACCAACGATCCCTATTTATAATAATACATAGCACATACATAGTCATTGAGTATAGAGATAACCACATTGTGCTGGATATGTTGATGGCTGATGCCTTTCGTCACGATAAGTTAAGCCGGACGCTTCTTATATATACAACAAACATACATACATATAAAATATGCTCACGCGTATATTCCCCGAAGGGGTAGGCAGAGGTGTTGCAATAACAACACCCACTTTTCACCGAATATGATTAAGTGCAACGTGACGATGGTGAGCCTATCGCCGTCTCAGACACATACGTATACGTCATTGAATTACTTCTCAGTCATACGCAGGTTTCCTCACGATTTATTCCTTCACCGTAAAGCACGTGGTGTGAAATTACTGTACATAAGTTTTTTTTTTAAATTTCAATTTTCAATGTATCGAGAGAGATGGTGATAGGTACCTAATGTAAGATGTGAAATTATAATCTCGGTTAATAAACTAAATAAATGTAGTTAAATGATAAGGGTTAATGAACATTTAATGTACTTAGCTTATATATACTATTATAGGTACTCGTAGTTACAATATATCCACATAAATGATCAGAAAGTTTACGATTGAGATTGCTAATCAAGCGATGCCTGAAAGACAACAATGGCTTGTAAATACTATAGAAAATAATCTATTAGAATCCTATTTCTTTAATTAAAATTAGGTGTATTAAACCTACAACCTAAGGTTTATTTATAAATAAACCCTTTCCATAATATTCTTATCCTAATAGTTTTAGATTATATTATAAACGCGAAAGTTTGTAAGAATGTATGTATAGTAGTATGTATGTTACTCTTAAAAGCAAAAACTAAGTACCTACTAAATTGATTTTGAAGAACTTAAACATCTTAAAATTTATAAAGATATTGTGTGAATATAAAGATATGTCAAATCCAACGCATACGGAGTCACGGGCACCAGCTAGTGCGCAATGGTAGTCGTAAGACTTTCAGCAATTTCTTGAGCAATACGTTAAGATGTCTATTGCTAAACTATATCGTCAGGCACTTTACTCCCGTTAGAATTCCGAAATCATTGTTTACTGACTGACTCGTTGGTCTAGTGGTCGCAAGCACTACTGCGGGACACTACGTCTGCCCTGACTTCAATCCCCGGGTCGGGCAAAGTGCTACTGGGATTTTAAATTTGTTCCTGCGAAAACATGTTAATGGTTTACTTGTCACTGTTATTTATGTTAAATCTTTTAAGTTTTATAAACTGTATGTTTTCCCATTGAATAAAAAATATATATTTCTTGGGAAATAGCAGCCCGGAGTTTAGATTAGTGCCCGGTTAATGGCGATAGGATCGCCCCTGATTACAGATGGCACTTAAATATAAGTAACTAAATGTAGGTTTACTCTAAGTACACCTCTGCCTACCTATTCGAGGAATACAGGCGTGATCATATGTATGTGTAGTTAACCGAAATTCTTGGGTATAATTTTAGTATAGTTTAAATTTTTTTCAGGCAACGGAGGATATGTTACGCAATTATCTACACGTCAATGCCGGAAGTTTTAAAAAGTTGTAAGTTAAAACTATCCATGAAATATATTTAATGGGGTCAAAACACTTAAATTTTCTCAAATTTTGCAAATTAGAAACACTGTGTGTGTTTCTAATTTGCAAAATTTGAGAAAACAATGATGATAAATCGCTATTAATTTTGGAATTCGCAGTTTGCAATTTGAGCCTATTAGATTCAACGATTAATTAATCAAGAAATAGGTAAAAAGTTTAATTTGGACACAAAAAATAATTGTTGTTGCATAAAATATAAAATATCGGCTTTTACTTTCTAACAGTTATTGTTTCCTAAATTGTGTAATATTTTGTCGACAGGAAGGTGACAGTGAGTGTAATATTTAATGTGTTTTGTTCAGAATTTCGTGTATTTAACCTTCAAGGAGACATGAACACGTATAAAATGACTTTCACAATAAAACTAACTGTTATATGGGCACATTTTTATTACAATAAAATAAAAAAACTACAGTAATCACAACTAAGATACAGGTTCTGAATGACAACTTTCATACAAAAAGCTACGAAAAGAAGATATGTTATAGGGCCTGTAGACAAACCATCACCATTCACAAACGATACAAAATCTATAGGAATGACATATGTCAAGTGACAAATTCATATAATTTCCATACATTTTGTATTATTTCTATTAGCGCAATGGCGAGAGAATGTTACTTTGCCTAGGCCTACTGGTCTCCCGTCCATATGACGATTGCAAGCATCTTCAGTAAATATTATTTCGACAGCTTTTGGCATAAGAGCTTAATCCAGGACACTGTGTGCTAATTATAAAATAACATAGGTATTATTGAAACATGAATAAATAATACTTAAATGTAAAACCCTAACAAATCCCGTACTCACAATCCTCCCAAGGATATTGAGTTTTATTTGCTTGCAGCCCTTGAGAAATCCTATTGCCTAGATCTGGATGAATTAGAGAAAACATCTTGACAGCTTTACTTTTCAAATAATCAGTAGCGCTAGCTAAGCTATAGACAATATTTTCAACTAGTCTACCACGTTCCTCTCGCGTCATTTCGTTATTGTACATGTCTCTCGCTTGGGCAAAGTTATTGGGATCATCCTGGTATATTTCTATCAGCTCTGATCTTTTATTGTCAACATAAGGCGCTGGGCCGTTGAAAGTATTGGGATAATAATTTGGAATGTCTTTCATGTTATCCTTAACGGGAGCTGCACCATCTCTGTTGTAATGAAGAGGCTTAGATCGCACTGGACAGTTTACTGGGATGTTTATAAAGTTGGATCCTAAGCGGTAGTATTGAGCGTCTCTGTATGCGAGTCTTCGAGCTTCGAACACTTTGTCAGGTCCACCAAGGATACCAGGCACCAAATTGGCAGGGCTAAAAGCAAGCTGCTCTATTTCAGCAAAATAGTTAGTTGGATTCTTGTTCAAGACGAATTTTCCCAAAGGTCTCAGTGGATATTGATCCAAAGGTAGCACTTTGGTTACATCAAAAACGTCAAATCTTGCATTTTTTACGTCTTCTAAGCTTAAAACTTGGATGCTAACAGTCCAGCTCGGGAATTTTCCATTACCGATAGCGTTGTACAAATCTCTAGTGGCGTAATCAGGGTCTACACCCGCAATTCTCTGCGCATCCTGGGACCGCAAGTTCTTGATGCCTGCGTCTGGCATGAAATGGAATCTAACAAAGTTCTTATCACCATGCTTGTTAACTACTTGGAAGGTATGAATTCCAAACCCAGGCATGTGTCTATATCCGTCTGGTATACCACGTTCTCCGAAAACAATCAGGAACATGTGTAAGCTCTCTGGTCGTAAGGTCAAGAAGTCCCAGAGCATATTGGGATCAATCAAGTTCGTTGCGGGGTTCCTTTTCTGTGCTCGGACGAATGTTGTAAATAGAAGAGGGTCTTTGTACACGTAGATTGGTGTGTTAAACCCAACAATATCGAAATTACCTTCTTCTGTGTAGAATTTAAGAGCAAAGCCTCTTGCGTCTCGCGAAGTATCAATGCCGCCTTTTTCAACAACCACAGGTGAGAATCTAGCTACCATTGGAGTTTTCTTGCCGATTCCATCAAATATTTTAGCTTTACAAATGTCAGATATATCGTGAGTAACTTCAAAATATCCAAAAGCACCTCCAGCTTTTGCATGGACCAACCTTTCAGGTATCCTTTCTCTAACAAGATGTGTGAGGGAGTCCATGAAATATTCGTTAAATATTAGTTTTGAGTTCAGAGTGTTTGTGGCAACTTTATATTCCAGTGGCATTCCAGAAGTCGTAGTCATGACTCCAATTGGATCCTGAAATATGTAAAAAGCAAATTATATTTACTCCTCATGTGGGTATTTTATGTTAACTTACATCTCTTTTTGGACTTTTCTGGGAAAGCGCGAGCGTAAATACGCTATAAACTATCAGTATCAAACAACTAATTCAATAAATTTGTTTGTTAGCTGAATATTGGATTGGATTTACCATTAATAATTTTTAAGTCATTGGCTTTTTTCAAATAATTAAGACATTTTATCATGAACACTTTGAAACATCAATTAGAATATATGATTGAGTTAGAACATAGTTTAAGTATATTCAAATTTTAAATAGGATACATACCGGATTCTTCTCCTTAAACAAGACTATCTGCTGCTCAGCAGGCTGCTGCTCCTGTTGCTTAGCCATCACCATCACAATAAGAACTGCTAAACGCAACATTTTCACTATACAATATTGAAGGTATTGCTATTACACAGCACACAACATTTCAGTGAAACTCCATTGAACAATCATCTGGTTTTATATTTTAATGCAGCGACCGACCTTGTCTGCGTAAGGCTTATGACTCAATCAATTCAAAATTATACGCAGATTAAATGTAGAAGGCAGCTTCTGAAAAATTTAATTACATAGGCATTAATGTCTTAAAGGACAATTCCACGCCAATTGACCTGGGTCACAAATTAAAGCTTGAAATAAGTGACAATTTGAGTACATTATATATTAGATTAAGGAATGATTACCTAACGAATACATTAGAGTACCTATCTCATACAATACTGCTTCAAGTCAACGCTGATGGATCTCGCCTCTAAATGTAACCTCTAACTTCGCAGTCAGTGACCAAACGGTTAGAAAGCAGGTAGGCAGAATCCCTTATAAGTTATGATTGTCACTGAGCTATGGGGAGAGCCTGTTACTAAAAGGGATCGTTTCTAGGACAAAGTGATGCCCTAACTTTAAAGATGCAAAGTGCAACTTTTATGATAACCTTTTATGTAAGACCAAGCGGCAAATACATTACCTAAGGCAAGATATTAAATTTAGGTATTTATAATTACACTACTAAATACAAAAGGGTATTACGGTATACTAGGTCGCATACTCATAAACAAATATGAATATTTATAAGAAAGTGGTGTAAGTAGGTACAACTGTTGTCTGTCAGTTAGTAATTATGTTCGGAAGTGAAAAATATCTCAATTATCTACTGGTCATATCCTAAGAATTCATTAGATTCTACATACACGAAGTTAACATACATACTTAGCTACACTATCTGATCACTGAAGGCTATTTCTTAAAGTCACTATCAGAACCTAGAAGAATATAAATAGATATCGACCGCCAAAGACTAATTATTGTATTATGTGGTTGTGTCAAGGACTGTAATAACTGGACCGATTCAGAGGGAAGGCCGGCGATACCCTTGATTTACTATTATTAGCCTAATTATTTTCATAATGAGTATTCATTTACCTATTACCTACTTTGTTCCGCGGGTTCTATAATAATGAGCCTCGATAAAGCGAAGATGCAGTCGGTTATGCGAATTCTTAGGTAACGAGAGTATTAATTGTTTAAAGTTATTACAAAAGCTAAACGTTGTTTTAAAACCATTCATTTCCTCGTTGATTTTAAAAAAGAATATCGTGTTCGACCTCAATTAAGATATGATTGTTATTTTTTTCTGCTTTTAAAATAATAAATAAGACATATTTTTGTTCAAGTAACATCTTCATTCGTCTGCCATATTTAAAAGAATTTCCATTTGTATAAATCGACTTTCCTCCCAATTTTCATAAAATTCGTAATATAACAAATTTCATTAACAAAAACATTATACCAAGAAAATATCTACGATATCTACTAAATAAATGTTCGTATGAATCACATCAACTAAAGTCGTGTCCACAATACATTATATTTACTTACAGCGTTATCCAAAATATATTTAAAAGTTAAACTACTCAAATTATCACTGAATGAAAATAATTATTTTCACGATCTTATTCGTACAAATGGCAAAGTAATCAGTAACGTCCACCAAATCAGTTTGAAGCGAGTGAATGCCTTGCAGTGTCTTTTCTATCTCGTCACAGTTGATCGAACAAGAAATAACCAATATGAAGTAACTCTTACCTTATTTATTCTATGTTCTATTATACTACCTGCCGTAGTCTCTCAACTTTCAAATTATTATTTGAATTTGACCTCATAAACGTCGGAAAAGGGTGCATAATGGTGTGAAACATTCATAACGCTCTTATTTTTTCTATCGGTATCACAGGTTTGTATATAAAATACCTTAGGCTAAGTTAGGTACTACATACATACAAAATAATATGTTTACAACCCCTATTAGGTCCCATGTACTTAAAAGGGGCGAGCCTATTGACATTAACGGCAATAATCCAGACTCCGGGCTGCTCTCTGGGACGAAAATTATAAATGGAAAAATTCAATACCTCGTTGCTCGAACCCAGGACCTCATATCCAGCAGTAGCACTTTCCAACCTCTATACCGACAAGGCTGTCTATTTTATACAGACTTTTGGTACTACTATTCACATTATAGTTTGAAAAAACTATACGATGTCTGAAAATGTTTCTTCTCAAATTGTTTTTGAATCATTTGCGATAAGTTCAACAAGCAATATTGTAGGTATGCTTTGCATTCGACGAAGGGTTACAAAAACAATACTGCACAAAATTAAATATTTATTATCAGATAGAAGGATTTCCTAACATAAAGTAATTTGCTTTAGCATGCTCATGTCTTATCAAAAACCTTATACGAAAAAAGCATCTAATCCATCTATCCATAATTCAAACTCCAAACATTTCTTAAAAAGCAAAAGGTACCTAGTACCTATAAACGGTCCTAAATAAAGCAAGTTTATAAAGCTTTTCTATAAATAGTTTGATTCTGAATAAAAAAATATTATAAATATATTTTATAATATAAAGAATATCCTAGGTACGACATTAATACAATGCTAATTATCAATGTATTTAGCATCCGTGGTAATTATAATATTTGGTACTATTCTCTTGCATGTTTTGCAAGCCTTGTGAAATCCTTTTGCCCAGATCTGGATGAATTATACTAAATAGCTTCACAGCTTTATCCTGTAAACAATAAGTCGTATTGACTAAGCTATTCACAAGGTTTTCAACTGCTCTTGTCCGCTCTTCTCGTGTCATTTCATGGATGTACAACTCCCTTGCTTGCTCAACGACATTCGGATTATCCTCGTATATCTTTATCAGCTCTACTCTGCGTTTTTCAATATAATAATCTGGACCATTGAAAGAGTTAGGGTAATAATTTGGAACATCATTCATATTCTCTAGAACTGGAGGTACGCCATCTCTGTTGTAAACGAGGGGTTTCGACCGCATTGGACAGTTTACCGGAATTTTCATAAAATTACCACCCAAGCGGTAATTTTGAGCATCTCTATATGAAAACCTTCGAGCTTCGAACACTTTGTCAGGCCCACCAAGGATACCAGGCACCAAATTTGCAGGGCAAAAAGCAAGCTGCTCTATTTCTGCAAAATAATTAGTTGGATTCTTGTTCAAAACAATCTTTCCTAAAGGCTTTAATGGATATTTATCCAGCGGTAGTACTTTGGTTACATCAAAAACGTCAAACGTCGCATTTTGGACGTCTTCCAAGCTTAAGACTTGGATACTAACGGTCCAGCTTGGGAATTTTCCACTACCGATAGCGTTGAATAAATCTCTGGTGGCATAGTCAGGGTCTTCTGCTGAGATTCTCTGCGCATCCTTCGACTGCAAATTCTTAATACCTGCGTCTGGCATGAAGTGGAATCTAATAAAATGACTCTCACCGTTCTCATTGGTCACCTGATAGGTATGAATACCAAATCCTGGCATGTGTCTATAACCATCTGGTATTCCTTGGTCTCCAAAAACACGCAGAAATATGTGTAAGGTTTCTGGGTGTAAAGTTAAGAAGTCCCACATAGCAATAGGATCAATTAAGTTTGTTACTGGGTTCCTTCTCTGCGTTCGAATGAACGTCGTAAAGAGAATGGGATCTTTGATTTCAAATATGGGCGTGTTAAAACCAATAATATCGAAATTTCCTTCTTCTGTGTAGAATTTAAGGGCAAAGCCTCTCGCATCTCGCAAAGTATCACTGGCGCCCTTATCAGCATTTGTAAGTGAGAATCTAGCTGCTATGGGAGTTTTCTTTCCAACTCCATCAAATAATTTAGCTTTACAAATATCTGTTATATCATGAGTTACTTGAAAATACCCAAAGCCACCTGCACCCTTCGCGTGGACTATTCTTACGGGAATCCTTTCTCTTACTATATTTGTGATGGAGTCTACAAAATATTCATTGTTCAATAAATTTGAATTCAAAGTGCTTGTGGCTTCTTTATATTCAATCGGCATTCCTGCACCAGTTGTCATGATCCCAATTGGATACTAAAAATAAAAAGTAGCAAGGCCATTAGGTACAAAATATCGTTTTACATGATGTTGATATACCATTTGATCTTTATCGTTAATGAGATGGAAACATGAAAATAAAAGGGAGATAATACAAATAAAATTATACACTCATATTTTTTCTTTGCGGGTAAGAACCTAGTTTTGCTGTTCTTTTAAGTCTGAGTTCTCATATATTTGGGCAGAACAACAAGTGATGGAGCCAGTTTTACAAAAGTTTACATAAACGAATTAAGTACATAGTCCTATATCTTTAAACGAGCAATTCTTGTAATTACCTATATAGTTTAATAGTCATTCATAAACTCGCGAGATCTCGCTTGAACCCCAATCTCGCGATATTTGCATTCCCTACTCAGAAGGTTGGAGACATAAATAGGTACCTATAGGAGTTATGAATTATGAGTGCATATTTTGAATGCGCTCATAACTCGACTGCTCTCTGTCTATATATATATATATATATATATGGTCAGAAGCGAATAAAAACTATTTAACTGCACGCCCTACGTCGTGACGGCACCTAGGTAGATATACCAGTAGGTCTAGGCAAGTAACATTCTCTCTCGCTTGCGCTCATAAAAACAATATTTTTTTTATGGAAAATGCCATAAATCAGTCACGTGACATATGTCATTCCCGTCATATTATATCCTTTCTACTAGCGAAGCTGAGGATAATGTCATTTTGTCTACAAGCCCTGCTACGGCGTTAATGTATAATCTTGCTCAAAGGCATCATTAAAAATATTTAAGCACCTAATTGGATGAAGGAAACTTGTGTGTCATTTCACATATAGATATCTATACTTAATAACATAATACCGGATGTTTTTGCTTGAAAATAACAAGCTGGTCTTCGGCAGGATGTGGCGGCTCCTTGGCGAACGTCACTGCAATAAGAACGGCAAAACGCCACATTGCCACAGCTATTTACTGCAGTTATTGGTGAAACGATGAACGTGGCTTCAATGTGACTGAACCTAAGTTCACATGCAGCTTCTGAAAAAATAAAATTTATAAAATAAAGGGTCATTATTTCTTGACAAATAAAAATAAGTACCACTCCTCGAATTCCCGCCAAACCAAAAAGTGAGATTTTGTGTTTGGTTTTGTTTTAAATAAATTCTGTGAGGATTACTCATGTCTTATCATTCGGATTACTTCGATGAATATAGTAAACTGGCAACCTAGCTAACCTAACCGTTTTTTCTATATCTATGAACCTAATCTATCACTTGGCTGACAGGTTTGTACAAAAATAAAAATGTAAAATATTGTCACTGTCTATGGATTGTGATTCAACCACAGATGTGTATTTCAAGTCTGTAAATAGACAGAAAGTATTTCCTTTATTTATTTATTTAATGGCGATGAGCTTGAGTAAAGACATAAAGTCAGATCATAGATAATAAAGTAATTATTATCTGTTCACTTTCTGTCAAAATTTCTCACTACACTGTTCTCTTGTCATTGTAAATTCTAAGTTAATTTATAATCTGTGATCAAAAATGCGAAAAGCGTCAAATTGTTAATAAAATTAAAATCCACGTTTTTCGCTTCGTATTTTCAAATTTTGTCTATAAAACAATAAAATGTTAAATCCCTGTGCTACATACCATCTTTGAGCGAGCTCCTAAAAAGACTTATTCTTTGTTGTGTTCATAAAAATCTAACCAAAAATGGCAAGGTCGTCAAAGGAGGATCCGAGATACAGCGATATCAAGCATAATACATGGAACTATCACGCTGAAACTGCTGAAAACGTCGCACCTGGCACTTTAAATGAGAATAAACAGCCTCCTATCTCATCAAACTCGAGTGTCATGAGTGATAACAGTATGTACGTGAATCAAAACTTCGGTGGCGATGTTTATTTGAATAAACATCCATTTATTGCGCCGCCTAGCGAAACTTCTGCAAATAAAGATGATAAAATAACATCCAACAGCGTCCCCCGCCCTAACCAGAACTACGGGAACGCCGAGTTTGGCCTATTGAACTTAGGGAATGGACAGTTAGTGCGCGTATATTACGACGGTAATAATCAACGGTTAATTTTCCCCATGTCTGGTCAGTATGAACTCTTCAACCACAACCAAGGAATGTATGACACTCCGCTGCAAACTGCACAGCCGTCCCACATGTTTACTTTAAACCAAGATTATTCACTCAATAACAACCATATACAAACACCACCTGTGACTCAGAATTCCTACCAGGAAAATGTAAACGGTCAGTCAACAACGAATTTCCTCAAAGATTTCCTTGGGAATCTAGAACCGAATTCCACCGGCACTTACTCACCATTTGGGCAGAATTGTCCTCTTAATCATCCAGATGCACCCAATCTGAACATACTTCCAAACAGCCCTATAATAGAGGCTACAAAAATTCAAGGAATAAAAGCTGAAAATTCACCGAAGCGTAATGAAAACAGCCCTCTTGCTGATACCAGCAACAAGAAGCGCATCGTAGCTGAAGTGAAGCCTATGCGCCCAACATACTCGGATGTGTTAGCAAAAAATACAAAGAACAATGCCCAAACTGACCCTATTCGTAAATCGAAACCACAGAGCGTTGAGACGAACAGCAAAGCTGTCAACAAAGGGAATTCCAAATTGGAGAAGCCCACAGCAAACGTAAAACATAATGATGACATTAAACATAAAAATGACAAAAAACATGCAAACACCATCTCATCAGGTAGTGAGTCTGGTGACATCAACACCGATGACATGGAGAAACACCAGAAGCCTAACAAGAAAGCTAAAAACAAACGCAGCAACATGTCACGTAAGTGGTCTTCACTTGATGACATCACTAACGAGGAAGACACAAATTTCAACCACAATAACGAGAGTCAGTTTATGTTCATCGAGAACCAAGAGAAATCGGTGAAAAAAGAGAAAAAAGGTGACAATAAAACTAAAAACTCTGAGAAGAATACTGCTTCCGGAGACGACTTTAAATTTGACGAGGAGGATGATAGCCAATTCATATTCCAAGAAGGTCAAATGGAGTCTGGGAAGACTAAAAAGAAGAAGGATGCTCGGAGTTATCACAAACCGAAACCAGTGCAGGACAAAAAGAAAGCTACGCAGACAAAGGTGAGGAGGAACAAGCCAGGATACATAGGGCTCGCCCAGAATTACTTGGAGCACTGGGGAGAGGTTACTTGGAAAGCCTTCATTTGGTTTGTGTACTTACTATCAGATATCTGCCGCATGAGTCTTCACTTATCATTTGATCTGTAAGTATATTTTGATACTATTTGATATTTTGTTGAATTACTCAATAGATAGATACAAATGCTACTATATTAGGCTCTTTGTATTTTTTAAATTGTGTAATATTTTTGAAATGAGTAAATACTGTGAGAGAATGTTACTCTAAGCCTTCTGACTCGCTGACTATTAAAAGTCTTCTGTGGTTATATAATAATTACATTTAAGAAAAAGAGTTTATGCAAAAAACAAAATGCATCTTAGAAAAGAGATATGCCTTTCTGATCCCTACCTTTGATTCACCCTTGGTTACTCTTTTATTTTATGATCAACCTTACATTTTGTCATTAGGTATGTTTTGGACATAAGTAAGGTCAAGAGAAAATCATTTGTTTATGCAATAATATTTATTTACTTATTTAAGTGTTTTAAAACTGTATTTTACTGGGAGAAACCATAATATTGACGGTTTAATTATTGGGGATAGCAAAGACTTGTTCATAACTGAAATATCAGTTATAAAATAATTTGATTAGACTTTTAATAGGACCTTGTTAGCAATAGCATTTATGACTAGTAGAATAAGGCAGTCTAATATACTAGTTCACTTAATACTTATTGTAATGGAAACTATAATAAGCATTATGAACATAACAATATATAAATATGATATTATAATATACCTACTTAGTTTAATTTAAAAAAAATTATTTTATTAATTTTGTTGCTGACAGCCCCAAAACTTTAATCGATGACTATCACAGCATGGATCAAAACAGCATAGAAAATAATTATTAATTAAATTGATCCCCCGGTGGATCATAAATGGGGATCAGAAGACTCTTAGAAACAACATAACAATAGTTATTGACTCCTTAAGACTTAACTTTAATAAATTCCTGTTTATAATCCTCAGTAATGTATTTCCAGATGTACTTCAGTGTTCACACAGACCTATGTGAGTTCGCAAGCAGTGTGGCGCAGCAGTAAGGACTGGCTATCTAAGTTGCGAGATAACAAATATGTGGTGTACATTGACACGAAGTTCGGACACACCCGCTTCGGCTTCTGGCGGAAACTTAAGTGGTTTAAAAAGGGTAAGTTACATGTTGAGTATGTTAACTATTGTAGGAACCTTTCAATGTTAGTTTTTACTGCACCAATTAATCTGGTTTCACAGAAACATGTAAGCCTTCCCTATCTTTCCCTTACAAGGCCGCAACAGACGGCGCTGTAAAATATTTTCTGGTTATATCGATATATATATCAATATACCGTGCTATGTCACCCTAATATATATCAATAGCCAATTACACCAAATGTGTGTCATCATATCCCTGGCCTTATCCCATACATTGTTGGGGTCGGCACTTGATTTGATCACCAGATTTTTATACGAAGCGATTGCCATCTGACCTTCGCAATACCTTTAACGAGGAAAATCTGTGATCTGGGTTAAACCAGTTGTCGGACTATTTTAGGCCTCCGACTGACCTGTAACGATTACCAAAGATGATAAATTGGCAACCGGGACCGACGGCTTAACGTGCTCTCCGAGGCACGGAGGGAACTCGGGCCGTCACCCATCCAATTACTGGCTAGGCTTAGGGTTGCTTAACTTCGCTGATCGAATGATATGCAATAACAACTGTGCCACGAGCTCCTCCAATTACACCAAATGTGTGTAATATTAATATATACAAAATAACATATTCAATCGCTCCTCTCAAAATACTCCAGGCATGCCTACATTATCGTCTGCCATTCATCCGCGAACACGACACATTCAAGCATCCAAGGGAGCTTTGAGGGTGGAGATAGTGCGAGCGACTGGAAATTGTGTCTCCTGCCACTAATGTAGTTATTAGGATAATTGTATTGTTTTCAACAGAAGTCGAACCAGAAAATGGGAATGAATCGAATAAATTGAACGCCAACATACCTCTCCCAGCGACAGGCGAAGAGGCTATGAAACGACTGCTCGCATGCAAGGGAAAAGATCCATACAGGTAACTATAATAAGGTTCAAATTCAAACACAACCGCTATGATAATGTTACTGTCTGATTATTCATTAATAATTATTATAGACTTTGAATTATGATTGCGCTACCCGTTGCAAGTATTTAAGTTATTGACCCTATGATAATAGTTATTGAGGAGATTTTTTTATCTTGTTTGGTACAATTATGATAAATGGTATTTTTTACTTAATTACTATAATTTTAAATTTATGTATATGACATTAACCCCCTTATTACATACATTCATATGCTCACACCAGTAATGTCCGAAGGGGTAGGCAGGGGCGTTGTAATAACAACACCCACTTTTCACCGTAGATGATTAAATGCCAACGTGACAGATAGTGAGTCTATTACCGTCTCAGGCACTATACATACGTCTTAGAATTACTTTTCAGACATATTCCTTCACCGTTAAGGTTGTTGGTAGCAGTATGAAAACAATTAAAAATATATCGTAATATACACTTACCCAACAATAAATTTACGTATACTCTATATGCGTACTCTTGCAATAAAGTACTTGTATTAACTGAAAATTGTTTTGCATACCTATTTATACTTGCATTACAAGAAAACTTGTTATGATACCAACGAGGAGTTTTGTGTATATTTCTTTCGTTCTTATAATACTAATATTAATATTTTCTTTTCTTTCAACTGTATAAATAAACTGGCTGCGCCCCGAGGCTTTACACGCCTAGACTTAATTTAATGGGCGAATTCCTAAGGCTTTTTTGAAATAAAAGTATCCTTAGTTAAGTACTCCATGTAGCGTCAGCTATCTGATAATGAAAGTCCCGTTGAAATCGGTCCAGCCGTGTCTGAGACCTCTTGTTAGCCCGAACAAACAGACAGGCAATATTTTTTTGTACATTTGGAAATAGAAACAGACACTTTATTTATCCTTATGTATGTATAGACATATTTGCAGTAACTTTACTAGCAAAAAATAATGCTGGTTTATAAAATGAAACTCCATGGGGACGATGTCTGTCTTTCATGGATATTAATGTTTTTTTTTCTTTATTATATTGCATATTGTAATAGTAACAAACATGCTGCCAGCTTTCAAACGGCTAATATATACAGATACATAAAATTGAAGTCACTGTTTGTAATTTCAAATTAACAGCTTTTCACTAAATGAATATATATTTATATAAGTGTCATACTTACATGAAAAAATCAAAATTTTTGAATTTTAACTCTGCAAGTCTGTCTATTTGTTACGGTTAATCTCTAATATGGCTGGACCGATTTTAACGGGACTTTCACTGGCAAATAGTTGATTTTAAAATGAGTAGTAAACACAGCTAGTAATACTATAAAACCACGTTTCAAAGTTAGTAGCCGTGGTGCCCTTGAGAGTTGAGCAGTCGCCTGCTAAGCAAGCGACGCAAGTTTGATTCACGGCTGTATCAATGAATTAATAAAAATAATTAAGTCCAATAATTTCACTCCACGTGCTTTGCGGTGAAGGAAAACATCGTGAGGAAACTTGCGTATGTGTGAGATGTAATTCAGACTTATGTATAGTACCTGAGACGGCGATAGACTCACCAACTATCACATTGGCACTTAATCATATTCAGTGAAAATGTGGGTGTTGTTATTACAATACGTTTATGTTTACCCCTTTGGAGACCCTTCTGGAATGGCGTGAGCATATTTTTTTAATGTGAGTAGTGGTTTTAAAGGAAGCATTATTTGGTAAAATATTTTTCGAAACAGCAGTAATTCACAACTTTAACTCATAAACTTTATACATATATTTTTTTTAATATTTAAGGTCCCGTACCCAAATCGTAAAACGGGACCCTATTACCGAGACTCCGCTTTCCTTACGTCTGTATGTCCGTCTGTCACCAGGCTATATCTCATAAACCGTAGACACATGACATTTTCACAAATGATATATTTCTGTTGCCGCTATAACAAAAAACAACAAAGTAAAATAAATATTTATTTGAAAGGGTACAACCTCATGCAGCCGCTCGACGCTCGTTTCCAGCAACAAATGTGCTCACGTGACCCCATTTTAAATTTCCCGCGACTCAAAAAGGAACTACGTCATGCAGCCGCTCGTCACTCGTTCTCAGTGACAATCAGTCGTTCGTCGCTCGTTTGGTGATGGTGGCATTTTTCGTGATTCAAAGATGGGCCAAAAGTTCAAGTAGAGAGAAATGAGTGTACCCGATCTAGAAAAGTTAACGGTTGATCGAATGGCTTTACCATATGTGGTAGTTGGTGACGGGGCATTCCAATTAACAGACTACTTACACTCTCGATATTTCCCAGCGATAAAGCTCAACATTTTCAGCTTTGTCGCTACATATCACGTGACCACATTTGTCGCTGGAAACGAGCGTGAGCTTGTGATTGCACCTTAAGGGGACTCCCTGTATACAACAAACGTGATTTTTTCCTTTTTATAGATATCGTGCGACTATATCTAGACTATATATAAAAACGAAAGAAGACCTCGCACTTGGCCGGTTTTTCTCTTTGTCCTTGTGACGATTTGAAAGTAATTTACATTCAAATTCAAATTCAAAATATCTTTATTTGATTAGACTTCTTACAAAGTACTTTATACTGTATGTACTATAAGTCGTTGTAGTACTAAATTGACAAAGGTCTAATTCAATATAGTTTTTTTTTAAATTTGTATTTGATAGTTAAATGCGCACACTTTATTTCAGTATACTAGGTGTTAGTGTGACTTGCACGGATGAGGAGATCAAACGGTACTACAGAAGGCAGGCGTTCTTGGTCCACCCGGATAAGAACCAGCAACCCGGCGCTGAGGAAGCCTTCAAAATACTCCAACACGCTTTCGACCTTATTGGCGAGCCGGTGAGTTCATTCTACAATAGCCAGACCAGAGTTCTCGTCTATACTTCTATACTAATATTATAAAGAGGAAATATTTGTATGTAACACAGTGGGTCAAAAACAACTACTGAAAAAATCTTTCACCATTTGAATGCTACATTATCACTGATTGATATAAGCTATGTTTTATCCCCATACTCCCACGAGAACGGGAATGACGCGGGTGAAACCGTGTGAAGTCCACTAGTATATAGTATAAGTCAGCAGAAAGACAATATCGTGAGGAAAGGAATTCAGAGACGTACATAATAAATCTTTGCATCTTTACAGATATATAAAATTTAAGTGCCTGTTTGTCAGTCTATATTAACAGCTTTCCAGGCGACTGCTCTAACCCCAAGGCCACCACGGCTCATATATATCACATATACTTAATACTGGGGTTTTTGTTGCTCAGAGAATCAGCATTGCAATTCAACGTGGCAATGCTGCCAGACTTCTTGGCACGATCCCGAGAGACACCGATTTGGGCCAAGTTTTATACTTGTAATTAGTTTTTAGTACTGTTCCTTGTAAAGTAATAATTTTCTATACTTAACCATGAATGTGTGTATAGGAGCGTCGGTCGGCATACGGCCGCCGCTGCGTGGAGTCGCGGCACGCCGAGGCCGCGTGGGCCGAACTGGGGCGGCTGCTCGCACAGCTGCATGACAAGATGGAGTTCGCCGCCAACACCATACGGTATCTATACATACAGCGCTATTGATCCTGTCTGTCACTGACTAGTATCGGTATGTAGGGGAGGTCGTTTGCAACCAAATTACCCCTAATAACCCCCAGGGAATTGTTAACGGTTTTCGAATTATTGGTCATTTTATATTTATTGAAATTTTTTGATGAACTACTTTGAAATGTGTATGGAAAAAAACTAATGACGTGTTTATTATTATCATCTAGCTAACACTTTAATACATAATAAATGATCTGGACAGGAACGGGGGCTTCGGTACCCAATGAATCGTTTACTTCCCTTTTTAATCGATTTATTGATGGATTACAATATAATATAAATTCAATTCGTATGGCCTGTATTAACGTGAGTCGGCCGCTTGTGGAATGGCTCGTCGTGTCGAGTCATTCGGGGGGTTTTCATCTCGGCTCACAGGATGGCGCTAGTAGTAGTACGCAGAGGCGCCGACAGATCAATAAAATGATAATTATATTTAACCATGATTAAGAGGTACAAATCGTTACAATTTTCGTAAGTCTGAGAATGTTTCCAGATTGAAATAACCGGTCGATAAAAAAAATCACAGAGATACTGTATCATTACGAAAACAAGAAACATTTTTTAGCTTTCCGCCGATATACAATATGGCGCCATAAGTACCGTAAATGCAATTATGATAAAATCCTATATTTCTTATGCACTCACGCTGATATTTTACTCTTCATAATCTTCTTTGGTGAAAAATGGGTGCTGTTACAGTTTTGCTTACACCCATACACTGGGCTTTTGTTGTCTCCCTCCAACACATAACTTAAGAATGGGACATGAGCGAGTCATGATCGCTGACCTTGAATCCGCAGTAGACATTTTATGATTCTTTATATCTGTATGTATGTATTATACATATAAAATAGTGCCTGTAGAAACTCGTGATGGCTCTTGTAAGCCTAGACAAAGTAACATTCCCTCGCGCTTGCGCTATTAGTATACAAAATATGGAAATGCCATAAATCATACATATGACATACGTCATTCGCGTACATTTTGTATCGTTTGAAGTGAGAAGAGCCTTGGTGGCCTCGGGGTTTGAGCAGTTCGACGCAAGTTCGAATCTCAGCGGTGCCTGTACCAATGAGATTTTCTAAAAACTTATTTGCAATGATTTCATACCGCGTGCCTGAGACGGCGATAGACTCACCCTATGTCACGTTGGCACTTAACCATATTCGGTGAAATGTGGGTGTTTTTGTTACAACATATCCGATTATCCCTTCGTGCACCCTTCTGGGTCCTTGATAGTAAAAAAAAATATATGCTCATCCCATCCCAGAAGGGTCCCCGAAGGGGTAAGCAGAGGTGTTGTAACAACACCCACATTTCACCGAATATGATCAAGTGCCAAATGGACAGAGGATGAGTTCATCGCCGTCTCAGGCACTATACATAAGTCTTTGAATTACTTCTCATACATATGCAGGTTTCCCCATGATGTTTTCCCCACCGTAAAGCACGTGGTGTGAAATAACAGCACATAAGTTTTTTTTAGAAAAACATTGGTACAGGCCCCGCTGGGATTCGGACTTGCGTCGCTTGCGTAGCAGGCGACTGCTCTAACCCCAAGGCCACCACGGCTTCCGTGATAATATTTATTTATTAATGTATTGTATGTTGATAGATGCACAAACTGCGGCCGCCGCCATAAGCGTGTGCTGACGGACCGACCGTGCTACGCCGCACGATATTGCATGCAATGCAAGATACGACACTCCGCTAAAGAGGTAACGAAATTTTATATTAAGATCACTTACATTTACTGGTCATCAGTGTTGTTTTCAGTAAACAAAATCCATACTTAGTAAACAGGTACCCCTAATACGAGTTTGCCATCGTTTTCCTAATCTATACTCGCTAGTGTCATCATCTCCCTGGCCTTATCCCATACACTGTTGGGGTCGGCACTTGATTCAAACCGATGAGGCTGATCACTTGATTTTCATACGAAGCGACTGCCATCTGACCTTCGCAACCCCTTTAACGAGGAAAATCTGTGATCTGGGTTAAAACAGTTGTCAGACTATTTTAGGCCTCCGACTGACCTGTAACAACTGCCAAAGATGATAAATTGGCAACCGGGACCGACGGCTTAACGTGCCCTCCGAGGCTCGGAGGGAACTCGGGCCCATCCAATTACTGGCTAGGGGTAGGGTTGCTTAACTTCGCTGATCGAATGATATGCGCAATAGCAACTGTGCCACGAGCTCCTATGAATGGTTCCAGGGTGACATTTGGGCGGAGTCTAGTATGATGGGTCTACTAGTGATGTACTACGCGTGTATGGACGGCGCCGTCTACCAGATCACGCAGTGGGCCAGCTGTCAGGTGACCCCTTTGCCATTAAATACATATGTATATAAATTCCCTATAAATGTATATAGTATATATATAAAATATCTTACACATGTTCACGCTTGTAATCCACGAAGTTTGAACAATAAGGCGAAATGTGAGTGTACTATAAGTACTGATCTGCCTGCAACTTCGCGGAATACAGACGTGTGCATATGTTTGTAATACAAGCTTCTGCTCGTGACTTCGTCCGCGTGGAATTTCTGTCCTTCCTCGATAAGTGACTTTCTAACACTGAAATATTTTTTCTAATTGGACCAGCGTGAGATTAGCGCGTTCAACGCAAACATACCAACTCTTCAGCTTTATATATTAGTATAGATAATATTAATGCGTTTGCAGAAAAAGAATTTAAAGCAACTGAGGCCCGACTGCCACGTGGTGCAGTACCGCATCGTGTTGGGGAACAAGGCTCCCGCGGCCGCTGACGTCACACAACGACCCTCCAACGGGTAACTATCATATACCTTACATGAATGACATACATATACTCACGCCTGTATGTAGGCAGAGGTGTTGTAATCACAACACCCACTTTTCACCGAAGATGATTAAGTGCCAACGTGACAGATGGTGAGTCCATCGCCGTCTCAGACACTTTACATACGTCATTGAACTACTTCTCAGAAATATGCAGGTTTCCTCACGATGTTTTCCTTCACCGTAAAGCACATGGTGTGAAATCACTGTACATAAGTTTTTTAGAAAAATGCATTGGTACAGGCCCCGCTGGGATTCGAACTTGCGTCACTTGCGTAGCAGGCGACTGCTCAAACCTCAAGGCCACCACAACTCTTTCATGACTGACTGATTCATTAACGCATGGCCTACGCCAGTGTTGCCCAAACATTATTTCACCATGATCCAGAATTATTATACTGTCCCAACTGACCCACTAAATGGGAAACGCTGGCGTAAACTTATAGAAATCTTTTAACGTAACTTTATTTAGCCCGGTTTACTGAGACAGACTATAACATAGTTTCTTACAAATACTACTTCAATATATATTCTATACAAAACCTGGGGGCATACCATCATCGGTTTAAGCAGAGCGTATTAAGAACTTCTGAGCTTTGACGTTTCATTTGGCATCGTAAAATTAAACGTCAAAGCGAAGAAGTTCTTAATACGCGCTGCTTAAAGGATAGCATCGCACATGTTTTTCTGGTTCCAACTTTAAAACAAAATTTTACAATTAACAGCATATTTTGGTGCAACGCATTTTGTCCTGAAAGCGAAAGTGATCGTCAAATTTGCATTCTTGCAACCCTCCCTTAAATTTCACGTTAATAATTACTTAATTCAAGGGCTGGGGTGAGAGATTGAACATTATTAGTATAACTAAGCCTTCCATTTCTCACACCATCATTGTATATATCATGATGAGGACCAACATCAGATTAATCATCGGATATGTTTAACAGTCACGACCCCAACCTCGACGAGTTCCTCAACAACCTGTACAGCAAGTCCGGGGTGTCACCCAACACTACAAATGTCAAACAGCCGCCAACAGATGCTACCGACGCTAAAAAACGACGCAACAAAAAACCTAAAGCTTAAACCTATCCCGTAACATGCTAATCCCCTCTCCCCCATTTGAAAAGCAATCATGACTGACACGTCTGACAGCTGTCAATCTGCCACGTGTCAAACTGACATATGTCATGTGTCAGTCCACTCCGTTCTGTGAAAAAATGCCTTGAAAAGATAAATGTTATTTAAAGATGCATACATAAAATATATAGTTCATAATAAATATCTGGATGACAAAGATAGGATCATTTGGGATTCAACCGTTTTGAACGATAATGGCTTCTATAATGTTGCACATAGGGGACAAAATCGTTTGAAGGTTAATTGGATATATTGAAAAATTTAGGTTAGATACTTCTATGTAAAGTTTTGACGAAAGGCTAAAAGCTAGTCTTTGTAGAGTCTAACGCTTTCAATTTTGTGATATGTATCTGAGATTAATGATTACTGTGTTCAATCCACGAATATCAAAAATCTAACTTATTTGGAAGGTCATAAAGTCCAAATCTCCCCACTGATTTACTTATTAATCTAATTTCAAATTTTTATTTGGTTATTTTCATGACAATTTATCGAAATTGTAAACTTCAATCATGATTAGGTTTTTTTGCAATCATAATAAGTGCTAACTTTTATTTTGACGAGATTTTTACTTTGAATTTTGTGACTAAACGCTTGCGAATAAGGTTCATTTTCGAACAGCCGGTATTGCCAGGATATCAACAATACTCCGAAATCCCATAGTAATACTAATAAAACGAATAGTACAATTTATTTCCATTGTGTGATGACTTGAGTAATATTCTAATGTCACTGAATGATACATGTATTCTAACAAAGCTAAATATTTTTCGTTAATTTTTACTACCAATATTATATTGGAATGGAACAAAACAAGGCAAGGAAAAATTCGACCCATGAGGTAGGAACATGAGCTCAGTTTGCAGAGGTTGTGGGTTCGAGTCCCGCCTCGTGTTCGTATTTTTCTTTACCATTTTTAAGAAAATATTGTGTAGTTAGTTATATTTTGACACTATAATAATTTATTGCCAGTTAATTTCGTACCAACATGTAGAGTTGTTCTTAATATTTCAAACCAGCTTGGTCCGTCCAGTGTCAGCTTTGTCACGTGATTGGACCAAAATGACGTCACAAGCTGTGATGCTGTTATAGATTGCATTGCGAATCTACAAAATATACGAATATATTTTAAGACAAAATATCTGCGGGAAATATTTTCAATATACTTTCACTAATATAATAACTGAGTAACAAAAGCTATATTGTTAATCCTACGCAGGTAAAACCGCGAAGCACAGCTAGTGTCAATATTATGGTAACGCGGATCGTGACGTCATCTTGGTTGAATCGCAAACTATGATCCTTCAAGACCTTTAATTCAATATACTTTCCATATAACGAGAGATCAGCTTACATTGGTAATACATTGCTATTATTATAAACTACCGCACGTATCTGCTCATTGATTAATTGTCATACATAATACAGTGTATAAAGGCGCAACCACATGCAGCCGCCCGACGCCCGTTTCCAGCTACAAATGTGGTTGCATCTTTAGCGTTGAAATACTCTTTAGGGCCAGTGTCCAGACTTTCTACCACAGAATAACTTAACTAAGATATTTGCCTTATTTAATGAATTAGTTCGTTTTAATTCTTCACTAGTATTGTGTTCAAAATGTATAATCATTGACCCCTGTTATACAAGTAAGCTGCCGCCATCACAAGTCACCGCGTCGTCGTAAACGCAGATTTGTATGGGCTCACGATAGTATCATCTTTAGGCCGACAGACGGCGCTGTTTCGATCCTATACAAATCTGCGTTTACATCGACGCGGTGACTTGTGACGGAGATTTCAAGAAAACTCGCACTAGGCACACAAAATAACATAATCCCCAAGCTTCGCTTACGGGAATGACATATGTCACGTGACTAATTTATGTCATTTCTATAATTTTTTTATCGTTTCCATGAGCACAAGCTCGAGAGAATTTTACTTTGTCTAGGGCTACAGGAAAACGATTACAAACTCTTTATATTATAGCCAAGTCCAGCGTACTTGTATATCAGTGGAGAGGCCATTGTTATGTAGTTTGAACCTAATGTGTTGCTCAATAAAAGCTGTTTTGATGTGTTGATATAACTGGTGTAACTAATATTGCACTGTTTCACTGCCTCGAGAGATTACGGTAATGTAGAGCGACGCCTGCGGTCCTCCGCGCTTCGTGACTCAATAAACATGTGGAAACAAAATTTGACTTTTATTTTAAAAAAATCTTAGAATACAAAACCTCGTTTATAATTTTGGAAATTTATGTCTGGCTGATGGAAAATACACCTATCGAAGTCGGTTAGTCGGTTCATTGATTGGAAGAAACCTACATTATTTTAGACAAACATTTATAAATTAACGAAAGTAACTCTGTCTGTCTGTCTGTTACGCTTTCCAGCTTATACCTCTCCACCGATTTTGATGAAATTTGGCACAGACAATCTTTAGACCCTGAGAAAGGACATAGGCTATTGCGAAAAAAAGTATTATATAAAACTAAATCTACGCGGGTGAAACCGCGGGGCACAGCTAGTAGATTATAAACATGAGAGTTTGTGAGTACGGATATATTGATGTTTTTTACTTTGACCTAAAAACTACTGAATGAATTTTGAAGAAACTACAATAATGTAATTTATAAAGATATTGTGCGAATCGTCCAGAATATGATAAGGCAAATACTGTGCAGGCGAGTTAATTGTAAAAGTCTAATCAAATTAAGATACTTCAAGTTTGAGTTTGAATATACGTTTGTCATATTCAAAGGCGAACTACAAACTTGTTTGTAAACATGCCATACATTTTATTGAAAAAAAATCTAATATATAAAATTCTCGTGTCACAGTTTTCGTAGCCATACTCCTCCGCAACGGCTGGACCGATTTGTATGAAATTTTGTGTGCAGATCGGGTAGGTCTGAGAATCGGCCAACATCTATTTTTCATCCCCCTAAATGTTAGGGGTAGTCCACCCCAAAAAAATATATGGCAATACAACGTTTGCCGGGCACAGCTAGTTTTTAAATAAAAAAAACTAACATTTTAATGTTCACTTTATTCCATCATGTCGTTCTTGTCAGCCGAGTCAGTAACAATACAATTTTCGTAGCTCCACTTGGGGTACATCCGCTTGTACAGATTCAACAGCACCGTGTCTTGAGACTTCAGCTGGCCGTCGAACACGCACTTCATGTGGCCGTGTGTTCCTAAACATACAATAATGCATTATTTTTAATAGGTAAGTTTTTTATCTCATTGGGCATAGACCCTGCATTGGTATTGCCGTTAAAATATTTCCAAACAAAGCGTGTTACTATACTAATATTATAAAAAGGAAAGATTTGTTTGTTTGCAACGAATGGGCTCCGAAACTACTGGACTGATTTCAAATATTATTTATACTAACATTTCCTTGAGTAGCATAAGCTATTGTTCATCATCATCATTTATTTAAGAGCTAGGCTCTTGTCGGTGAAGCAATCGCCAACCCTCTCTATTGTCCACCAAAACTTTAACTTCCTTGTACGACATGACGTTGACTTTCTCCTTCAGCTGTTGTATATAACTAATCCTTGGTCTCCCTCTTCTACGCCTTCCTTCTATCTTCCCTTCTATGATGTTTTTGATGAAAGCGTCATGTCGTAATAGGTGTCCAATCATCTTGCCCCTCCTGTTTTCTATTGTCCGGATTATCATTCTTTCTTCTTCTACTCTTTCCAATACTTCGTCGTTTGTGACCATCTCTGTCCAACTTATACCCTCCATCCTTCTCCAGCACCACATTTCAAATGCCTGCAGCCTTTCCCTATCTCTTTGCGTGAGTGTCCACGTCTCACATCCATATAGAGCGATGCTCCATAAATATGTTTTTATAAATCTTTTTCTCACCTTTTTTGCTATCTTGGATTTAAATATGTATTTCTTATTATTAAATGCTTGTTTTGCCATAGCTATTCTTGTAATTATGTCTTGACTGCATCTGGACTCACAATTGATGATACTTCCCAAATATTTAAAATGTTTCACTTGGTCAAGCAAATCATTATTAAGTTTAATAGGCGCTTGTGTTGAATTTTTTTTGGATGTGGTAAGTGTTTTGGTTTTTTTTATATTTATTTTTAATTGAAATTGATTGAAGACGTTGTTCATTGTGTTTACTAATGTTTCTAGTTGTGATCTGTTTTCTGCTAAAGCTGCAATATCATCTGCAAATCGTATGAATTGTATTCTTTCCCCGTTAAATTTGACCCCTCCATGTTCTGTTTCTGCTATTAGCTTAATCGCTGTTTCTATAAATACATTAAAGATTAGTGGTGAGAGTGGGCACCCCTGCCTTACGCCTTGTCTAATTCTAGCCTTCCTTTTAACGTCTCCTACTTCTATAACTGTTTCCTGGTCTTTGTAAAGCTCGTATATAATCCTTCTTTCCCTGTAGTCTAAACCCGCATTTTTAAGAGCAATCATCATCATTTTCCAGTTGATTTTGTCAAACGCTTTTTCCAGGTCTATGAAAGCAATATATGTGTTAAGCCCAAGGTCCATTCGTCTGTCGATGATCATACGCAGTGCTAGTATTGCTTCTCTCGTACCTTTATTTCTTCGGAAGCCGTATTGATCTTCGCTGAGACATCTTTCTAGTTTATCCTGAATTCTATTTTGTATGATTTTTAGTAGTATTTTAGATGCGTGTGAGATTAAACTTAATGTCCTATGTTCTTCACATTTTAATGTGTTGTGTTTTTTCGGTAATGTTACTGTTTTACTAATTTTGAAATCTTGTGGTATTTTGCCTGTCTGGTAAATAATACTGATAAGATTGAAAAGGTCGTTAAGTAAAGGTTCACACACTGCATGTTTGATTAATTCTATTTTTATGTTATCATGGCCTACGGCTTTTCCGTTTTGAATGATTTGTATGGCTTTATCAAATTCTTCCCTCATAATGTCGGGACCCAGATCACATTCTTCTACAGCACAATCTTCTTCGATATCATTTGCATCTAGACCATTTCCTTCATATAGTTCTTCTATATATCTGACCCAACGTTCTGCAATGTCAGTACTGTCTATCAATAGCTTTCCTTCTTCATTTAAAATTGCTGTGCTTCTAGTTTTATGTTTCTGATCTAGCTTTTTGATTAGTTTGTATGCTATGTCTAATTTACCTTTATTCATCAAATTGTCTATTGTCCTACAGTCATTTTCTAGGTCCCTTTCTTTTTTTTCGCGACATTTCATGGTTATTTTATTTGTGATCCTTTTATATTCTCTTATACTCTGATTATCAGTTTTATTTCTAAGTTTTCTTCGCTCAATTATTAAATCAACAATTTCAGGATCGAGCCACTTTTTACGAGGTACAACTTTTTCTTTTCTTAGGCATTCTTCTGCACATTCATTTATTATATCTCTTAATTTATTCCATTTATAATCTACGTTATTATTTATATCGTTATTCTTATTATTATCTAAGCTTAACATATCTCCTAATTTATTACTATATTGCACACAAAAATTGCTTTTTTTATTCTTAAGAATACTGAGATCTATACATTTTGGTTTACTTTTCTTCTTAACTTTTTCTACTGTAAATCTATGTTTACTGATGAGTAGGTTATGGTCTGTATTTATATCGGCACCGGGCAGTGTTTTACATGTGGTGACTTGGCTTCTATGTTTATTTTTAACTATAATGTAGTCAAGTTGATAACGTCCTATGTCTCCAGGCATTTTCCAGGTATATAATCTTCTTTCCGGTTGTTTAAAAACTGTGTTTAAAATCACTAAATTGTTTTCTTTGCAAAATTGTATTAATCTTTCTCCTCTTAAGTTCTGGGTGCCTAGACCGTATAATCCCGTTATATTTTCAATCGCTTCTTCGCCAACTACTGCATTGAAATCTCCCATTAATATAAGGTTATCTTTTTCTTTAGCTAGATCAATTATTGTATCTAAATGGTTGTACATTGCTTCAATTTCTTCATCTGGATGACTACCTGTAGGCATATATACCTGGATTATAAGTATATCTGAAGGCATTGCTTTGATTTTGACGGCAGTTAGCCTATCACTATGATGCACTGTATTTTCCACCTTTGAACCCCATTCTTTGTTCAAAACTATTGCAGTACCGTTGCTCCCTTGTTTTGCCCCTGTGAAAATCACTCTATACTCATCACTCCAAAAATCGCCGCTGCCTTCCCATCTTACTTCGCTCAGCCCCATTATATCAATCTTTAGTCTTCTCATTTCTCCTTTTAATATATCTAACTTTCCTGTCGTTAACATTGTTCGCACGTTCCACGTGCCCACCGTACAAGGATTTCGCAGGATGACGACCTGCGCAGCCTTGCGCCTGCGCCTGCCGGACTCGGACCGCCACGGCATATTACATCGTGGAAGCCCGTTGTCAAGGACTATACTTCTTTGGTTGACTTTTTCCATTGCTTCGAATTTTTGGGAAATTAGTACGGTGGTTTTCCCATTTGCCTTCCGTACCGCAGTGTAGCTACCGTGGTTAGGTTAGCTGGTATCCGGGTCAGAAGTCCTAACGAAATCCTTTTTTTCTATTGTTAATCGGTTTAAATTATCGCAAATTTACAAATAATCCTCATTATCGTGAATTTCTACGTTTTCAAGTAACCAGATTACTAATATATCTTCTATACATATAAAAAATTGCTGTTAGTTAGTCTCACTAAAACTTCAAAATGGCTGGACGGATTAGGGTTATTTGATAATGATATGTTTGTGTGAGTTCAGGGAAGGTTTAAACGCTGAAAACTATAAATAATAAATAAATTAAATTAATAAAGATGATACGAATTTCACCAGGTCAACTAGTATCAGATAAAATTAGAGCATATCTTACAAAATCATTGACATTTTCACGAATTGTGTTCATAAATGGACCCTAAATCATTTTCATATCTAGGACATTAAAACCAATTTAGACCGGTGTAAGAGTTCCTAATAAAAGCAGACGGAAGCATGTAGTACATATTATATCTCACCTAGCGGTTCTTTGATGTGTCCAATCCGTCCATACTTGGTCCTCAGCTTGCAAGGCTTGAAGTACACGACGTCATCTCTATTGAAGAACATGAACCGGATCACTGCTGACCTTTTGTTCACCTGGAACAACAACAAAAACATTCGTTTATTCCTCGACTTCTCTGTGAGTTCAAAATATCTTTATTTGATTAGACTTCTGACAAAGTACTTTCAAATCGTCAAAAGGACACAAATAATACATTATACAGGATTATGAATGTTACCACCGGGTTCGGAAGGTTGCTTTTGTTGAGAAGAACCCGGCAAGAAACTCAACAATTATCTTTTAAAATTACTAGGGACTTTACTTCCAGCGTACAGAAGATAGTAGCCAAATAATGCTACCTTATAGTAGTAATCATTATGCAAGCAATTCCGAACATGGCGGTAACATTTAGGATCCTGAATGAATTGAAAATACTTTAAGAAATGTCTCATCAATAATATTATCTATCTATACAGAAAAATAAATTGTAGTTTATTTTTGTAATTTCAAAATAACAGCTTTTAACTTAATGCTTATGAAAATATATACTGTACTTTCATAAAAAATCTCTGTCCGTCTGTTCTAGCAAATCTTTGAAACGGCTGGAACGATTCTAACGGGACTTTCACTGCCCGATTACAGCTGGTAATTGAAAATCTTTATGAAAAGTCTAATCTAATTATTTTTAATACGTATTGAAACTGTCCTGTGATATGTTTCGTATTATGTGGTAAAGTAAAATGTACCTTGTATGGATGTCCGGAGAGTACAATTCTCTTGATGATCAGCCTGTCGGGGCTGCAGGACAGCAACACGCCTGACGCGACTAGTTGTAACTTTGTGTTCTTTTTCTCCTGTAAAACATTTTTTTTTATAACGCACGAAAAGTGTTAATAAATTTTTCGATCTGTAATTTTCCAGTATCAACCCAGAGTTTCTTAGAATATCAGAAGGTACGTTAGTCATAAAGCCGTTTCCACCCCCCATTTTTTATCGCCAAATTTATATATCAATTACAACAAAATTTAAGTGTATATTTGTAATTATAAATTAACAATGTCTCACTAAATGCATATGAAAGTATATATTATACTACTACTAATACTAATTTATTATACACAATATAATTGTCTCCCTGTCCGTCTGTTTGTTCCGGCTGGTCCAATTTAAACAAGATACTTTAACTGACAGATATCTGATGCTGAAGAGTAACAGCTACTTCTGTTTTAGACATATAAAATCTAAGTAACTTTGTTTCTATCGTTAATATTATTCGGCTCTCGAGTAGAACCTCTTACCTTAAAACAAAGAACAGTGGAAGGACTAAATTGTATAGGAGCGTAAAACGACGCGACACACGTCGAGGCGGGTTGGAAGAATCGCTCATACTGAAACAAAAAAATACACTCAGGCACTATGAACAACACACATGAGTAAAAAAAACTCCAAGTGCGAGTTGGGGTTCCGTACCAAATTCGTAGTATAGCCCCCTTAAATATTAAGTTTATTCTGTTTTTAGTATGAATTTTAGCAGCAACAGAAATACGTGGGGTTTGGGCGTCTGCTACGCAAGCGATGCAAGTTCACATGCCAGCGGAGCCTATACCAATGAGTTTTTTCTAAGAACTTGCAGCAGTAATCACACTGGCACTTAATAATCATCATCGGTAAAAAGTGGGTTTTGTCATTACAACACCTCTGACTACCGCTTCGGAAGATACAGGCGTGAGGATGTATGTATGTAAGTAAATTTAAACTGTCTAACGATACAGCCTGATGGCAGACGGACAGCGAAGTCTTGAAGTCTTGATGATAAGGTCCCAATTTTTACCCTTTGGGTACGGAACACCAAAAATTAACTACAAATATGTGAAAAAAATATTTTTCAGAGCATATTAAAATTTACAGCACAAATAGTTAAGACTTCTAAGACTAGTAAAAGGCCTTAATACTGAAATGCTCACCTTATGTTTACTTCCGTTTGTGTGTTGACTGAATATAGGATTAACTATAAACCTCCTGTACCCAACTTGGAAGATTAATCTCTCTTTACTCTTAATAGGATCTTCGCTGGCTCCGGTGCGTTTCAATACAACATTCATTACGGACATCTTCTGCTCGTGCGGTAACAGACCAAAGACTGACAGCGGTGCATTTGGATTGGCCTTGCTGTATGCCTTCCATAAGTCTTGACGGACTGCCTTTATGTGAATTGTTATGTAGAAACCATACTGAAACAATTGAAGAGTTTTTATATAGGTTGATATTATCTAGGACAATTTATAACAGTGATGTTTGAGGATTCAATTGTATTTGTAAGAAATACTTTAGAATCTAAAGTCTAGATTGAAAATATCCAGTTGTGGTTTCAAACAAAATGTACTTCTGAATATAATTTGCGTAACACATTATTTATGTGACTGTTCTAAACTAGCTGGCCATTTAGGCATAGAAAATTTTGTTAATTCCTTTTTTCGTGCAAATGTTTTACAGAGAGAGAGGCATGGATATATCAAATTTACTTTTGGTGTAAAGGCCTTAAGTTTTATTGAAATATAAATATGGTTCATTGGTGATCAATAAAATTGCTTAGCAATCTTTACAAATATTAAATACCAAGTTTGGCCACAAATATGGTAGCTAAAAATCAGTATGCAAAGTCTCAGGCAAAGGCTAGTATTCCATAAAGCTTTCTTACCATATTAACTAAACTATTTTCAGTTTCCTTGAACACCCTCTTCCTAGTGCGCTCATAATTCTCAAACTGGAATATGCGGGCATAATCCTCAGGCAAATTCTCTTTAGTATCCCATAGTGATGTTCTAAAAGACTCAAGACCTCTGTACCGCATGAACCTTTCCCTTGCTGGAACATCTTGAGGTGTGTCAACTTCGTCTGGGAACTGGCGATCTTCCTTTGCTGCAGCTAGCTTTTGAAGCATTTCATGTTCCTCATGAGCATCAATTGTGGCATCATATTTTTCGTCCGTTGGTCCTACTTCAGACTCGGTGACAGATTCAAAGTCGTTGTCCTCTTCATTTCTTTCCTGGTCAGAATTATCTTCTTCGCAAGACATGAATCGTTCATCCTCACTATCGGATTCATCAGAGTTACCAGAGTCGCTATCTTCTGCATCAGATTCAACTATCCAAGCTGCTTGATAGTCTGACCAACCCTTTGGTACTTTTTTAATTTTTTTCTTTTGTGTCTGAAATATACAATGAAATTTATTCTAACTGTTTATCCAATTTGTTTCGATTGGAAAAAAATATAAAGTGCAGATGCTTTTGTCACAAGCTATCTGTGCGCAGCGATAAATGATAAATAGTGGGGATACTGTTATGTTTTTATTCACCTCTAGCTATACATATAGACAGAGACACTTATAAAATGACTACTGATTCAAGATACTCGCTTAAAACAAATGATAGGACCTAACAATAAAATAGTATCAAAAATCCAGTCTCATGAAAAGTAAAGCCTATATCTACCTACAGCTCCAAGCTAAACCCTCTTACTACTTGCCTACCTCTATATTAGATTGTTCAATTTCTTCCTCAGTGGGCCAAGTTTGTTCTGCATCCATTGGATCAGGTACATTCTCAGACACAAGGCTCTCCTGCTTTGCTGGATCGGCAACTTGCAATACAGACACTTTGGTAACCTCTGCATCCATTGTATCAGCTTTGCCATTCTCTTTGCCCAATATCAATGGGTGAGGATCATCCAAACCATCAATCCTTGACATTTGGAAATCACCAAGACCAGTTACATGCACCAAACCATTCACATTCAAAGGCATTCCACGTAAATATCCGCTAACTTTAAGTGTACCCAACTCTCCTTCGCTGTCAGGAATATATTCCACCTCCTCTGCAAGTAAATATGGCCTTTTTTCTCTGTGGTGGAGGATGTTACGTTTCTGATTTCCAATTCTACGTAGCAGATTTAACCCATCTGAAGTTTTGTCTAGCTGCACGACTTTCTCTTCCGGAAGCCACTTTGCAACCAGTTTCTGAACATTTTGTTTTTCTGTGGTACGTTTCTTGGGGTGGACCCCTTCAATGTCCATGGCAACAACAACTGGTGTGGGCATCCCCTGGGCCATGGACAGTGCAAGGACTTTCTCCCCCCATTCATCGACTGGTTCATCCAATGCAGAGGTGATGAACAGTGCCGTGTCTGCTATCTTGAGGGCATCAAGCAGAGCAAAGTCATTGTCAACTTCGGGACAGACAAATGAAAAACGTTGCTTGAAATTTGGTAAACTAGAAACAAAATTATCACCAGATTATTATCAATGTGAAAAACTCAAAAAAATTTTATTCAATCCAAAATCTGTATTGAATAAAATTCATTAACAATAGGGACACTTAGAACACTCCAAAATCTGTATTGAATAAAATTCATTAACAATAGGGACACTTAGAACACTCATAAAATGTATTGTTTTAAGACTTAACACATTCACTGCTAACAATTGCACTTCTTCATAAATTCACTCTTTTTCAGAATTTATGCGCACAGATCAACATTAGCAGTGAAGGCGTTAAGCATAAGCATATGCTCACTCCTGTATTCCCCGAAGGAGTGCCAGATGGTGAGTCCATCGCTGTCTCAGACACTTTATATATGTCATTGAATTACTTCTCAGAAATATGCAGGTTTCCTCACTATGCTTTCCTTCACCGTAAAGCATGTGGTGTGAAATCACTGTACATAAGATTTTTTAGAAAAACTCATTGGTACAGGCCCCGCTGGGATTCGAACTTGCGTCGCTTGCGTAGCAGGCGACTGCTCAAACCTCAAGGCCACCATGGCTCTTAAGGCTCTTAAGCTAAGGTTGAATTTTCTGCATTTTTTAAACAGTTGAAGAAATTATTCTTTTCTTCTGGACTTTTGCATTGGATTGGACATTAAGTAATGATAATGCTCACCCAATATGTAGAATACCATTGTCAGCCTGGTGAACAACAGCACCTTCAGAGCAAGTCTTCAGAATAGCCAACGCGGAATTGACATCGAGCTGTGCGTTCAAGGGCACCACACAAACCAAGAAGGGAGGGTTGCGAGTACCGCCCAACGCACGTTTCTTATTCAACACTTCTTCGCGCTTGTTCTTCCGAATTTGCAACGCTTGGTGACGACGCTCTTCTTTCTTCAACACATGACGATTACGACGCACAAACTCTTTCACATTTACCTTTCCTGAAATAATAAATAATTTAGCTCAGAAATCAGAGGATTTTTTTGGAAGTTTACTTTTCAGAACCCAAAACTAACCTTTATCTGCCGCCGATATACCGCGTTTAGATCGATGTCGAGATTTGTGCGCTTTGTTGCTCTGTTTCAGAGTCCCAGAACGATGTGCTTGCTGCATTTTAAGTTATTGTGTTTAAATTTATGCTTACAGAAATAAAATCATGTTATTCTATTTATTTAGGAGCATCACAATTCAAAACACACACATGGTTAGACTCAACGTGCCTCTTCGATTTGACATTTGTCACTTCGACTTGTCATTACTGTCACAATTGACACAAAGTCGTTAAATAATTATGTTGAAGTCATTCATCATAGATACGTCTGCCTTCAGCACAGATATAATAGAGGCAGGATTATTTGTTATAATTTAGATGTCTATGACTACTCTTACATACATACATATGCTCACGCCTGCATCCCATGGGGGTAGGCAGAGACCACCGTTTGCCACATGCTACGATCCTTATATACTTCTTTCGCTTCATCCACATTCATGCATCTCTTATTTGTTTTATGTCTCTGCTTATCCATTAAAAAAATTACGAAGGTTCTGAAAATATCAATGAAAAATTAGAAAGTTTCTGTAGCGTAAAAAGAAGTCGACTTATATGTATTTGAGTCGATATGTAAGTGTTCGAGTAAACCAATAGGTTTACGATATTAAAAACTAAGAGTACTGATTTAATAGATGATGGTAATTGCAAAGCTACAAAGAATACTTATTTACACTTTGAGAAAGGAAGAATTAAAGTTCAATTATAATTACTGCACCGACCACGAACCTAAAACCTGGCTGCTTCCTGCTGACATTCACATTTCCTGATTGCAAGGGCAACACTGAGCACGCCAACATCACAGGTCACGTGACGTGACGTTGTGGACGTGTCATTCGCGGACAACTCGTTGGCGGCGTTGCGCAGGCTCTTTCACGTAAAAGTCCTATTGGAGTGTTACTAATGAACAAAAGTTGAATGGTTTTATTCAATTTGATCAGTGCATATTATAGTTAGGGTAGTAAAAACTCAATAAATCAAAATGGGAAGTGAGTATCATTGATATATTATCCGATAAACGCAGTGTAAGAATACCGTCACGTATTTTTAATTTTACATGCATTTCTCTCGATTTAGAATGTATATTGTGTATTGGACGTGTATTTTAAGTATGTAATCATTATGTTTGCAGTCAAATTCCTCGAAGTTATAAAGCCGTTCTGCAGTATATTGCCAGAAATAGCAAAACCAGAACGAAAGGTGAGTGTTTGGTTATATTTCGTTATATCCTCATTTATATGATGAATAAATAGGTGTGGTCTGTGTTACTGACGGATTTGGGTTCTATTTAATGTAAATAAATCTATTTTCGTGTCAGAATGTAAGTGAAAGTGCATAAAAATTAAAATGTACCAACACCAGTATAGCTAACTGTAAATGTCACGAACAATTTTTGTCTACGTATTTTGTTTGATTTCTAACTGAATGTCTTGTATTTCAGATCCAATTCCGAGAAAAAGTACTATGGACTGCTATCACCCTATTTATTTTCTTAGTATGCTGTCAGGTAAGCATTTTCAATATAACTTTACACAACGCAAATCTAGAGGTATATTCTCTATAAAAAGATGAATATTCGCGTTTATTTTCGTATAACAATACCAAGATTTTTATAACACTTTTTAAACTTGCATATGTGTCCATATGCTACAACTTATAATGTTACAACAAAGCAGAGCACAGATAACAATAACTTAATTTATCCAAGTATTAAGTTAGTTTATAAGATTTAAGTTACTTATTAAACTTATGAATTCATAATTTTATTTACCTAACTAGGTTTTACCCACATAGAGTTAATTTCATAGGTGACCTGCAGAACCCTAATGCTCTTTTTAAATAAAAATAGTGTAAGTTGCTCCTTGTACAATTAGCAATCTCCCAGTGAAAGTCCCGTTAAAATCGGTCCAGCCGGACCACGGATTAGCCGGAACAAACAGACGGACATAAAATTAAAACATTATTTTTGTATATACTTTCATATGCATTTGTGGAGCTCGTGGCACAGTTGCTATTGTGCATATCATCAATCAGTAAAGTTAAGCAACCCTAAGCTTAGCCTGTAATTGGATGGGTGACGTTCACTCCATGCCTCGGAGAGCATGTTTAGCTGTTGGTCCCGGTTGCAAATTTATCATCTTTGGCAATCGTTAAAGGTCGGTCAGAGGCCTGGTAAATAAATACAACTGGTTTAACCCAGATCACAGATTTTCGTCGTTAAAGGGGATGCAAAGGTCAGATGGCAGTCGCTTCGTATAAAAATCAGGTGATCAGCCACATCGGGTTGAATCAAGTGCCGACCCCAACAATGTATGGGATAAGGCCAGGGATGATGACTTTCATATGCATTTAGTGAAAAGCTGTTATTTTGGAATGACTGAATACAAAAGAGATACAAGGTTTTTATTATGCAGTGAGTCATTTACCATGCAGAATCTCTAGAACGGGATTCACAATATAATTAGTCCTAACTATCTGGCATTGTAATATACTACCCCTTTCACCTACATACTTGACTTGTACAAGCCCTTTCTGAATACTTTAGTTATCCTGTGGGATTTGAAGCTCTGAATATTCCCTTTGTCCCCAGATCCCATTATTTGGTATAATGTCCTCGGACAGCGCTGACCCCTTCTACTGGATCCGTGTGATCCTGGCCTCCAATAGAGGAACACTCATGGAACTGGGTATCTCGCCTATTGTGACCTCGGGGCTTATCATGCAGCTCTTAGCCGGTGCCAAGATCATCGAAGTCGGTGACACGCCCAAAGACAGAGCTCTATTTAATGGTGCACAGAAATGTAAGTTGGATATTGGGTGATTTTTTTTCTTACATAATAAATAAAACTTCAGTGATTTACCTTAACTTTAACATTTATGTATTTTATGAAGAATATTATGGATGTGAAAATAGGGAATTATTATTAAAATCGTTTTGGGTTTGTGAAAACTTATGCATTGTAGTGTTTTTTTAAGATTAAATAGCATATTGTTATGAATTGAAGAAGTCATAACCTCAAAAGTGTCTGTGAAGGCAAAATGCCAAATAACTGGTGATAGTTTTGTTTGGCAGTCTGACAATATTTTATATTTACATCTAACAAAAGAATCACTTTCTAATTACACACACATACCTATAATTTTAAAGCCCTAAGGATGTAATGATGATTAATATAATATTCATCAGGACATCTATTGAGAAAATTAATCTCAATTTTTTTTATTCCATTTTCCTATTAATGAATAACAAAAGGAGTAAAAGCAGATGTGGTACATTATTATCACACCTGATAATTTTACTCATGAATCACCCAGTATTCTTAAATCTGAATTGAATACTGGATGATTCATGGGAGATCTCATATCCATTACATGATCCAGTATTGCTCATACATACATACAAGATATCCCTACTGTTCCTAATTTCTATTAAGTCTAACCTGCAATGAATACTAGGTGATTCATATGAGGGTACATGACATGGTGATGATGATGTTTATGTGATTTGTCTGGCAGTATTCGGCATGGTGATAACTGTGGGGCAGGCGATAGTATACGTCATGACTGGCATGTACGGCGAGCCGAGCGAGATCGGCGCGGGCGTCTGTCTCCTTATCATCATCCAGCTGTTTGTTGCCGGACTCATTGTATTACTTCTTGATGAGCTTCTGCAAAAAGGTAAAATATTACATATCATTATTACCACCATACATCTATACTTATATTATTAAAAAAGAAAGATGTGTCAAATAAGCTCTAAAACTGGATCAATTGAAAAAAAAATTTGGCAACACAATGCTATATATAGAACACGGAGACGGAAGCGAGTTAATAAATAAATTTGTTACTGTCTCAACAGAATTTAACACTTTCAATTTATAATATGAGCATTTGTAATTTGTTTATGAGTTTAATGCGTTGATAAATAAGTCAATTAGTCTAGTCAAAACAAAATGGTATTAGTCCTAGTAGTGATAGGCAAGAAACACATTCATGGATTAAATATGATACATGGGTGAACTATCCTGTGAAGTCATAATAATTCAGAAGTCATATTACGATCTTGATTGCGTCTTGGAAAAAAATTACACATGAAGTGACGGCACAAAATAACTCAATTGCCTGAGTAAATGTGAATTCTCTTTTTATTATTTCACGAAATAATCTAGTCTGTAACAGTTTCCCTCTGTGCGTCATAAAAGAGTAGATGAATTAAAAATCCTCTGTTTCCAGGATATGGTCTTGGCTCCGGTATCTCGCTGTTCATCGCCACGAACATCTGTGAGACAATCGTCTGGAAGGCATTCTCACCTGCTACCGTCAACACTGGTAAGTCACTTCTGTGTTTAAATATTCTTTGGTATCATTTTATACACAACATTTATATGGTATCAAACACACAAATATTGCATGGGTTTATATATGCGAGGGTTAAATGCCCATAATGTTGTTGCCTAGTGCAAATATCATGTACGAAAAAGTACCAAGGTGGTACCAATTAACTATGCCTCGGAGAGTGCATTAAGATTAGATCTGCCCGAACTCAGTCAGAAGTCAAATATGTGTATGAGAACAAACAAAGAGATTGGAAAGACAGTGTAAAATTTGGTGATCAGCCACATTACATTGAATAAAGTGCTGACCTCATTAATTTACCGCCGTAGTTACTTTCGCCATGATTATTTTAAATAACAATCTTCAAAATATCTTTATTTGATTAGACTTCTTACAATGTACTTTCAAATCGTCAGAAGGACACAAAATACATTATACATGATTATAAATGTTACCACCGGGTTCGGAAGGTTGCTTTTGTTGAGAAGAACCCGGCAAGAAACTCAAGATTTACTCTTTTAAAAAAATATTATACAATGTTATTGGTTACAGTATTTGTATCTAATGAATATAAGCCCATGGACACAGTTCAAACGCTCAATTGTCAAATATAATAACTAAAATATTACAAATATTTGTGAGCATGGTAAATTCCAGCCAGTCAAAGCAAAGATCATCAACACACCTGTACACGTCATATACAGGTCATAATGTCTCAGTCTCATAATGATTGTTAATGTATGATAGTGTCAGGAAGGTCGTGGAGGATGATGGTGTGTGTATAGTCAGCTAAAGTGCCATGTATGTGTGTAGGTCGCGGCACAGAGTTCGAAGGCGCGGTGATAGCGTTGTTCCACTTGCTGGCCACTCGGCCCGACAAGGTGCGCGCGCTGAGGGAAGCCTTCTACCGCCAGAACCTCCCCAACCTGATGAATCTGCTCGCCACTGTACTCGTTTTCGCTGTCGTTATATACTTCCAGGTAAGGTTGTTTTATCTAGTATATCTTAAGATGAGCAGTTCTTCTTTATATTTTGTATATTATAACATTCTATTAGTGAAAGGATCTTATCTATACAGTGATTTTTGAGTTCATTAAGAATGAAAATATCTCCTGATATAAATTATCATTATTTTATATAAGTATTAATAAATATATAAAAATAAAGCATCCTTGCTATTCAGATATAATAATTAACAGTACCTTTACTTTTTTTTTTTTCGTTTTCGAATTCGTTAACCTATTGGAGACGTTAGATAGAACATTAGGATAATGAAGCCTTTGTGACTTTCGAGAATATTTATCGGCTATATGTGGAGTAATGACCTTAATGGTGGGCATAATCCAGTAACTACTGTTTAAAAGCAAAGATTAAATAAATCATGCCTACGCTTGATTTTTTGTATTTATATGTAAAAATATATTACTGACCTATGTTAGAAAAAAATAATAGGTGTAAAGTGATTCCTATCTATTTACCCCTATACCTTTCTGCTCTGTCTTCATGATGGTAAGTGGTCGACTATGTAAAAATGTTCTACCATAAATCTTTGTTTTAAAGTGCAATATATAATATTTTTTTCATTTGTCAGGGCTTCCGTGTGGACCTACCAATCAAGTCGGCTCGTTACCGCGGCCAGTACTCGTCGTACCCCATCAAGTTGTTCTACACCTCTAACATCCCCATCATCCTGCAGTCGGCGCTTGTCTCCAACTTGTACGTCATCTCGCAGGTAAAATTATCACAACACCTCTGCCTGACCGTCCGGGGAATACAGACGTATGTGTGTATTTGAAGAGGTGTTGAACAAACCATCCCGTTTTCAGATGTTAGCTGTAAAATTCAGCGGTAACTTCCTGGTGAACTTACTGGGCGTGTGGGCCGACGTGGGCGGCGGCGGGCCGGCGCGGGCCTACCCGGTGGGAGGCCTGTGCTACTACTTCAGTCCCCCGGAGTCACTCGCCCACATAGCACATGATCCAGTACACGCCGTGCTGTATATATTCTTCATGCTCGGCTCCTGCGCATTCTTCTCGAAGACATGGATCGATGTTTCCGGTTCTTCTGCTAAGGATGTGAGTATTTTTTTTTATATAATTAATTTTTTTTCCAAACAGTTTGAATTAAGAGCTCTCGTAATGAAATAGAATAGATATATATTTTGTTGTAGAAATAGGTGTGATTCCTCCATAAAATGTAATACCCCTTACATTTTATCATCCAGGTGCCGTCACGAGCTATGAGCGCTTAGAAAATAGTAGGTGTAGTTATTATTATTAATTTTATTATGAGCCCGAAATGTCCCACTGCTATGCAATAGCCAACATTATTTCCACCCCTTATGATCTAGGTGTAATAACTAGTTAGTTGTGTGTAGTTAGGCATGTATTTTATTTGATTGATTTAGACTAATACTAATTCAAGTTCAGCGCTCATAACTCGAGACGGCACCTATATCAGTGGTAAAAATGCATTAGCGCCATGAAATTGAAAGTAAAAGGTGTAAGAACACTTTCTATTTAGTGAAAGTGGTTTAATGGGTTCGGTTTAGTTAAGATATGATTATGTTGCAGTTTTGTTAAATGGATGCTGATAAGCAATAATGTGTCAACCCACAAAAAGTCAAATTCAAAGGTTTTGATATATTTTGATAATGCATCACGTATTTAACATTCTAAAAAAGTGTTTCAAGTCATCTGAAACATAAAAGTACGTAAAAAATGGATTTATGTCATAAAACAAATCTTAAATCACGTATACAATCATCTTAAGACGCCATTTTCTCAAAACCAAGTTTATGCGGGTTGACACATTATTGCTTATCTGCCTCCAAATCATTAAGAATAGCCGTGGTGGCGGTGGCCTTAGGGTTAGAGCAGTCGGCTGCTACGCAAGCGACGAAGTTCGAATCCCAACGGGGCCTGTACCAATAAGTATTTCTATAAACTTATGTGCAGTGATCAGCTTCACTCCACGGTGAAGGAAAACATAGTGAGGAATCCTGCATATGTCTGAAACGTATGTATAGTGCCTGAGACGGCGATAAACTCGCCATCTGTCATTCACTAAGCACGGCAATTAATCATAGAGGTTGTTATTACTACACCTCTGCCTACCACTTCGAGGAAAACGGACGTGTGCATATGTATGTAAATTCATAAAACACAGACTTCCTCGGGAACCTAACTGTTTTCTGAAAACCTCATGAAAAGTACATACAAGAAAGCCTGACAACCTTACGTTGTTCTGCAAATCCCTTCATTGGAAAGTAGTTTCGACACGAATTTTTTTAGTGTCGCTATTTACAAATTTGACCTCGAAGTTGAGATACAATTTCATGAGCCTCAGTTCACGTCAGTTTGCACAACTGTTCTGGCTACAATATTGGTTAATTACAATACTTTGTGTTCAATATTTGCCACCTTCGTGACCTACTTACATGTAGGCCTATACTCTATACAGATCAATAAAATTGAAGCGCTTTCTGTAATACCAAAATTACAGCTTTTGACTAAAAAAAATATTGTTTCTCTGTGTCTATTAGTTCCGGATAATCTCCGAAACGGCTTGACCGATTTTAACGTCACTATCACTGGCAGATAATTTATTTTACAAGGAGTAACTTAGGTTACTTTTATTAAAAAAAAACATTGGTGTTCGTGGTCGATAGTTTAATATAAAAATGGAATCAGAAAATTATGTATGATGCGATAACATGAACTAAACATATTTTTCCCCAACAGGTGGCAAAACAGCTGAAGGAACAGCAAATGGTGATGCGCGGTCACCGAGACAACTCGATGGTTCACGAGCTCAACCGCTACATCCCCACGGCGGCTGCCTTCGGAGGTCTTTGCATCGGAGCTCTGTCGGTTCTCGCTGATTTTCTGGGAGCTATCGGCTCAGGCACCGGTATTCTTCTCGCAGTCACCATCATCTACCAGTACTTCGAGATTTTCGTCAAGGAGCAGGCAGAGATGGGTGGCATGAGCACGCTGCTCTTCTAAAACCATAAATATAATAAGTAATGTGTAGACGACACTCGGCTAACAATTTTGACTCCTCACTCTATGATAGCTAGATCTTAGCAGGAGTACAATCTGTGAAAATGTTTATAGTTACAATATTTTTTTTATATTGTTTTTCAATCTTTCCGCGACTGTTCTACGTTCAAACGATGAGGGGGTGAGTGTCGGTTCTACGTTATTTATTTATTATAATTATGGCAACATCCACGTCATAGATCCAGAATAATTAAGTTCTCAGATTCGCTCGGCGTTTCAATAAGTTTTTATCTTTTTTGTACGCTCGTGTGAATAAGGCATCTTCTAGAAGCACCCTGTTACTTTGTACGACTGGCACCGTGGTATTTTTTTATTGGATCGACGTGATTGTGACGTGACATTAAATACATAATAACCACCGGAGCGATCGTTGCACCTTACATTTATCTTTTTTATTTTCTAAAAGGGGCAACGTTCGCTCCGGTGTTTCTAGTGTGTGCGCGCGGGTTATGTGCTAATTTATATGAGGTAAATTTTATAATAAAATAATTACAAGTACACTGTTTGTTTTTGTATAAACACCACTATTCATCTCTTTTTTAAAAGCATGCTGAACTGACTTTAAGACCTCGGTTTTTGTCTGAAAATGAAAATGATTTCACCGGTTCAGAAACTAGACTTCTGAGAATTACCGACACATCGGTCTATGGCAAGAACGTAGCGAGATCGGAACTAATGATTGAGAAATATATAACACAAACATTCTCGCCCTCCGGCTTAAAACTAAAATATACGACGCGAATATAAATCATACGACGCGAAACATACAATTTAAAAAAATGTTGAATCTTATTTTATTGTACTGAAATTTCTAATTTGATGTTTTGGATATTGGTTCTTCTGAAGCGGAGGGCGTTTCCTCAATTAACGTCTAATTTAATTCCGATCTCTCTCACTACATATCAAATGGACTAGCTATGCATGTGTAGTTTTTTACCGAATAGTTCGTCCAGCGATCTTGCTGGGCTGTGTGATAGTGACGGATTTATACGTCTACCGATCATGGCAAGGCTCTACTATCGACACAGATCCCGTCACGAATAATGAGCGCTGACGCTAGAGATGCTGAGACTTAACAAAGTACTTTAAAATCGTCAGAACGACACGATTACACAGTATTATACCGCTAGGTTCGGAAGGTTGCTTTTACTGAGAAGAATATGCGTAGTTACCCCCACAATTTCAGCTGAGCGCTCATAGCTCGTGACGACTGTCTGTTCTTTACATATATAGAGTTATTGGTAATGTGTCTGCAATATGTTATGGGGATTATAAGGTATGTAATTTTCGAGGTTTGTTATTTTATGTCAATAATTTGTGTAACATGAAAATGTTTTATATTTATCCTAAGGGTTATAGGGGGCCATTTGGTTTGCTCCCGTGACAGATCGTCGTGACATTACCAATAACCTTATACAGAGCTTAGACTTATTATAAGGCAAACATATTCGGCACAAGACATCGGAACGTGATACATAGGTATCGGATTAAAAATATTTTATTTTATTTTTAAATTTTTCGTCGTCATACTGTAGATAGTAAAATTGTGTAAAAAATGTTAAGGGATTTTTTATACATTTTTAAATGTATATTTATATATTTTTTTCTCGTAGTTCTATGTACTAGATTTAAGTTAATAATTATGTATAAAATAATTACATGATCGAATCACCAACCGATGTTCTGCACCGAAAAAAGTTCGCCAATGGGGTCTACCCTATATATATATGTCAATGTGTGAATGTATTCCTAGTACTACATTTTCTTTGAAATAATTTTAGAATTTAGAGGTTACAACACTGGTTTTTTGTTACTGTTTTTTCTTCTTCTTCACTTTTTGTTAAGAAATAAATTGTTATGTATAAAATTATAAATTGCGATAAATGTATTAATAAGGGTATTTCTTTGAAACTGTCAAGAGCAGAATTAAATTTTACAAAACTATTAAATAAAATTAATTTGAATGAAGATTTCAAGATTACAACAAAATTATTATTACAAAAGAGCCATTCCCAAAAATGCTTAAATAATATTTGAACAGTAAAACGGATTTTTTTTCCAATTTCAAATGACGCCGCAACTTAAACCTTAAGGATGTATCAGTAAAGTACATAATAGTTTTGTTACGTAACTTTATTCTCGTCACTAGACATGCAAATACAAGGACAAAAACAATTCCCTCACACCTTATAAGGAACTCACGCCTAAAATACACGGTAACAAATTAAGAAAACAAGGAAAATAAAGGGATTATTTAATTACTTCGTCATTGAGATCCTAGGAAACTGTGATAATAACAACGAACTTAAAACCATTTAAATTGAAAACTGGGTTCGTCCAATCGGTTAGACCACGAGGAATATAGGTACACCCTGTGCCTGGTAATAAGGAAAAGTTGTACGACGTGGAAAATTATCAACAAGACTGCAGTATATTTCTTGCGCGATTTAAATTCATATTTAAAGTTACTAGGTTTTTATATACAGTCTGCTCGCGACAACGATTGGTATAACCCAATCGAAACGTCGAGCTACGTTATTTTCAAAATATTATCGCGATACGTCCCTAGTAACTTTTATATGAATTTGCAGTACCTATACTGGATATTCAACAAGCATTATAAATAATACTTTAACTCAATTAAAATGGTTTTAATTTCTGGTCAACCAACTAATTGTATTCACAGATTCATATAACACATGTCTCTCGAGCGTCAAGCAGTTATATGTATGTATATATACATGTTAAAGTATAATAATTTTATAATTTATCAAAGCGATTATACTACGAATGAAAGAGTCTAATTTGTAAAGGCATGTAGTGCCACGCCATATCCATGAACAACGTATATTTATGGCACAAACTCTGTACCCTAACGTTACTAGGCACTTTGGATGAGGGGGTCGTAGTTACAGCGAAATTACTATAATTATTTTAAAATTATACACAGAATGTTCTGACCGTCACCTTATATACAGCAAGCATATTAACATAGCATGTGAACTTCATAACCATGAAGGCCTCAGACCTGGGGCCCAACCATAAGTTCTTATTGCAATATTAGTTCAGTTGTGTGACAGTGACAGATGTATACACGACATATACATCTGTCTCATAATAAGAGTAAAACTATCATGGCAATAAGAAGTCGTGGTGCTTTTTTGTATGGAGTCTTCTGGCACTGGTCGCTTTTTAACGTTCGCATACGAAATGAAGAAAATACGCAGACGATATCGTCAACGTAAAGACATACTAAAACCTATATCTGGGGCACTGTTCTCCAAGTATTAGTTTGCACATGTTTTAACGTTGTCGACATTCGCGTATGTATTTGGTGTGTCTCGAAATATGTTGATCCGCCATATTTGGAATTCAACCCCAACCCGCCTCCGAATAAGTATCAATACATTTTGAGCAAGATCAGTCGTCGATCTACTACAACAAATTTGTATTTATAACTCTTACAACCAGCCATTAGTATACCATGAAATACTTATGCTTTCACTATCCCAGAATGATCCCGAAGGGTTGCTTACCCTTCCTAATGTTACGTTACCATATCACCGAATATGGAGTATAACTTCTCAAACACAGATATTCTCGCATTATCGTACAACCTTATTATAGTGTGTATTAAGTAGTATTTTCACTCGCAACTACGCCACGTCCCTCAAGATTACTATGCGGGTAATTACTCAAATTTCGCGTAAAAAATTTCAACAAAATCATTACTAAAATGGAATTATCACAGATCTATCCTTATTCCAAAACATTGAGAACTTTTCATATTAATTGCTTATCTGAATGAACCAAATATCGCATTTATTAGAATAAGAATAGAACCTAATTTCGTGGAAGACTTAATCAGAATTTTTAATTACTCATTAGAAATCATTGAATCTTTTTTAAGGTCGAAAAACAATGAGTACTGATAACCAATCTAAATTCTCGTATACAGGTTGTCGGGAAAAATAGGACAGCTGTTAAAATATGTGATATGGTATAATTTTAGGATGCAATTAAAATATATTTATTATTAATTATTATCACAAATATATCTTCTTCCGTTTTCGAGTAATTGACGTTCAAAGTTAACAATATCAAGGCCTTATTTTCGCATAAAAATCAGCGGCAACATAAGAGTTATTCACATTTTTATTTTTTTTCTCCCACTTTCATAGTTACTGAAATAATCCCATAAAACCTCTGTTCAATCCCATTAACATTCTCTTTAATTTAACAAATTTTATTACCGCGTACGTAATGTAGGTAAACGCGGCCGTGTGTTCATTCAATCGCTTAAGGCCTACGCCTAAACTACGCTATCGTGGGATCTAGATATTTTACGACTTCAACATAGCGATATATTCATAAAACCCTACAACTTCCAGAAGTCAACTGTTCCTTTTTCTCCGACAGCCTGTATACATTCTCTTCTAATCTAATCCTTTGTTTAAATGGACTGTCTTGAAACAAAGCATGTTCACATGGGCTTTGTTTGCTACATAGTAATCTGAGACATTAATTCGTTGTTATGTCACAACATTATTTATTTATTCATTAGTGATTTTGGCTTTTTTATTTTCATTGGCTCGTTTCTGAACATATTCAGAATGTCTGTATATTTTGACCAAAAGCTATGGATAACAGGTTTATTATTAACAAAATAATAATATATTATCGATGTTCTGTGATAATATAATCTGTAGTAATAAAACCATCGTGTCTGTTACATTTTCTAAGGTCAAAACCGATTTGGATGAGATAGTTTTGATTCCAAGGACGGATATTGGGTACCAAGCTATAAACCCAAAACTCCACACAGTTATTACAAGAATACAATATGTACAGGTATCGCAAGCTATGACCGCTGAGCTAAAGTAGTAAGGGTACTGCGCATGTATCTATACAGATAAATAAAATTCAAGTGTGTGTTTGTAAATTCAAAATAACAGCTTTTCTCAAAATGCATATAAAAATATACACCGTACTGACATAAAAAAACTATTCTCAAATAAATTCTGTTTGTCGGTTTGCTTTGCCTAATCTCCGAAACGGCTGGACCGATTCTAACGGGAATTTCACTGGCAGATAGCTAATCAAAGAGTAACTTAGACTACCATTATTTAAAAAAATAACATTGGTTTTCCGCGGGTCTACCATATAATCATCTCTACGCGGGTAAAACCGCGGGTTACAGCTAGTTTACTCATAAAATAACTACTGCGGACAGCGCTCATAACTCGCGACGGCACCTGTAGGATTCTTGCAAATCACGAGTGGTCTGATTTTAAGACTACATGAACTTATCTTTTATTACGATTCATGAATTCATGCAGGTTCTTGGAAATCTCTTATGTATGTTGATTTTCACATAAGCGGTCCATAGCTTTCGGTATTAACAAGTGCAATCATGAACTATGAGCGCTCATCGAAAATAGTAGATAGTTGCGCTTGAATTCAACGTCAGCGCTCAAAGCTTGTGATGCCACCTGTAATTAGGTTATCCTTTATTTATATTTAATATTTGAGTTGGCAGGCAGAAAAAAATTGCATATCAGGAGTGCCCTTCGTACCCTCTGTATTCAGGTTAACAATAAGCCCCTAATTATTTCTAAGTAATTGAACGATAAATCACGCAAATAGCATTCAAGATCAAGCACTTTTACCTCTATGTATGCATTAATTATAAATGTATATACAATGCTAGTTCTATATACTATAATATATCGTATTTCACATTCCTTTATATTGCTTTATATTAGCGTGAAGTTCGCGATATACTTAATATATAACATAAAAGAAACTATCCAATATAGGTGTAATTCAGAAAACTTTTTATTTCAACAACATATCCATGAAAGGAGTAAAAGAAAACAAATAAAATAACTATAAGAATAACAGTGCCAATTATTAACTAAAATGTGGTATGTAGTTGCCTAAAGATAATGAAATCATATTTTTTTCACACGTAATGCGTTATTTTATACCCCGCATAATTATCAATCAACAGTTATTTAAAAAATTACACTAGATACACAAATGTCTAAAAGTTGACTGAACCAATATAATAATAAAATATAATCTAAAATATAATAACAAAATTGTGTAGCCGCGCCTGGCAACTGCATCGACGATCATACCACTAAACCACTAATTATTTAGCTAATTCCATATTCGTTTGTACATTTGATAATAGCACTTAAATATATTACGCCTAGGTTCAAAGTAAACAAACAGTAATTTAGAATATGAATGAGTTGCCTGTAGGTCTAGACATGGTAACATTCTCTCGCGCTTGCGCTAATGGAAACGATACAAAATCTACGGGAATGACATGTCACGTGACTGATTTATGTAATTTCGATACATTTTGTATAGCGAGGATAATGTTACTTTGTCTACAGATCCTACAGTGTTCGTCGTCACAATACCAAGGGCTATGTCCACTCGCACTGAAACAGACCACTTTGTACCCGGCACTGCACTACAATTGCCTTAGGGAAGTCGCAGGCAAAAATACCACTTATGTCTATTGTCACTCGTACGAGAGTCGCTTAACAATAACTATTTGCATATGTACGCATTTGCATATTTTGAAAACATCGTTCAAATATGAACGTAAGTAATGCCGTAAGTATATTCGACCTCGACGTGAAAGCTTTAGATACGCACGGTTAATCACAAATAAGCGCAGTGTATTCGATTGTTCGTCAATGTATACACGTTTGAAAGCGTCTTATGCAAAATGGACCGAATACACACAGCTATATTTCCATAGGAACGCGAGACAAAATGGCGGCCGAATTAGTAGGGCGCTTGCGTGGGTTCAAGTAACCGATTTATTTCCCAGTCCCACTGGAACCTTACCACCTTTACTCGACCACATCACAGCCGCCCAATTGAACTATTTACAAACAGATTAAGAAAATGTCATTCACACACAGTTCATTATAACATAAACTTTTGTATTGATGTATGAAAACAATTTAGCATGCAGCCGAAAGCAACAAACATTATCACATTAGTCAATGTCACTGCGTCAGATTGATTATACACATAACACATTCATTTTAGACGGTAACTGGTCAAACTATCTGTTCTAGGGGAACAGGGGCGGTACTATAACGCATTTATAATAGAATTATTAGTGTAAAGGTGTTTGGTGCGAGTGTGGGGCCTGCTGGGAGCTAGGGAGGCTCTGGGTGCTCTGGGGGTCTAGGCAGGCACGTGGTCGGCCATGCGAGCTCCCTCGGGCGGGGGACGCGCCGGAGGGGACGAAGGGTACGGAAGCGTCTTCAGTTTACGAGCCTCACGCCTTTGTTTCTTCTGTTGCATCACCAACCGGAGTTGTTCCAGCTTGCATTTAGTCTTGGAGTTGTCCAGCGCCAGTGTATTGGCCGAGTCACACTTGGAGCAGGTATGTGTGGGTGTGCACGAGGCACAGGCAGCAAGCCTCGAGCACTGGCATTGCTTCTCACAAGTACCAGAGGGACAGTCCGGGCCATCGCTGACTCGGCCTCGACTGTAGATAGGTTGGTTACATCTCGTGCATCGGGGTAACGTACTTGGGTCTTCTGGTGTGATGGAATGTTTTTGCTCATTCTGGAATTGAAAAACTATTATAAAGTACGAATAGCAGCAGTAATAGTAGTTGAACTGGACAACTTTATAAGTCATAAACATCTTTCACATAAAACAAGTCCCTATCATGAAAATAAAGAGCTCATGGTAAGCGAAAAAAGTTCTTGGGTTAATCTCAATAAACCATATGTGTAAAATATTTTGACCCAAATAAATAAACTAAAAAAGGCGTGTTAGTTACACTATTTATAACTCAAGAATGGTTGAACAGATTTGGTGAAAATTGGGGGGAGGTAGCTTAGACCCAGGAGAAGTCATAGGATACTTTATGACATTCTCGTGCCTTAGCTGGGGCTAAATTGAATAAAACATTTCATTTTCAATATATTATTAGACTGACACAAATGAAGAACCTTATTATCGGAGGCCAAGATTTTAGAGTCGCTGTGTGATACCAGTAAATAAGTAAGATTATTGGAAGCATTAAAAATAATTAGATAGTATAATAAATGAAAATATTATTATTCAAAATGAGGAGACAATTTCATGAAATCGTCTAATATGTTAAAAAATAAACTTTATATACATTCATTAACGACAAAGATATTGGTAAAATATTAACGTTATCTCCTCATACCTGCGCTATTGCGATGGGTGGCGCCGCGCACAACAAGTCATTCAGTATATGGATAATCGTGGATATATCTCTCTTTGGTCTGCCGTACCTGAAACATCATTCATATATTGATAAACAACAAATACAGCAGATAACAACACTATAGGTGATGAAATACTAGCACTGCATGATAACGTCACAATGAACATTTCAGGTCAAATATATAAATTACAATCTATGTTTGACACACTCAAACAACATACATAGCTCATGTAAATGTTTACAATCTTGACAAAGTCACTGAATTTATCAGAATTTACTGGAAATACTGCCACTTGAAACTCAATAATTACTCTTCTCAAAATGTAGAATATTTCTATACATACATATGCCACGCCTGTATTCCCCGAAGGGGCAGGCAGTTGTAATAATAATACTTTTCACTGAAGATGATTGCATTGAAGTGCAGGCACTTTACATACATCTTTGAATTACTTCTCAGACATATGCAGGTTTCTTCACGATGTATGAATCACACAAGTTTTTTGAAAAACCCATTGATTCAGGCCTAGCTGGGGTGCGAACTTATCTCGTTTGCATAGCAGGCGACTGCTCAAACCTCAAGGCCACACCAGCTCCCCATTATAATAACTCTGATGAACATGAATGTTTCAGAGTATGGATGTTTGTTACTCTTTCATTCAAAAACTACTTAATGGATTTTAATGAAACTTTACAATAAAAAAAGGCTATAATTATCAATGATATCATGGGAATTGTCCAAAATATAAAGATAAAATAATTCACAGGCACAAGCTCGTTTATAATTATTCTAGCTTCCACCCACATTGTATAAAGGATGTCTTAGGGATGACTCTACTATATTTAGCCTTTGATCATGTCCAAAGAGCGGGGAAAGAATTTATGAAGTTGGATGTTATTAAGATCCTACATGACAACTGAAACTCTTAACATTAATATCTATAAATAAAACATCATGGAAGACAACTTCAAAAAGTTTAGCTGACTTTTTGACATTAGAGAGAATAACAAAATGAAGTGGTCACCTGTCTTGCAGGGCTGGGTTGAGTGTTCCCGAAAAGGTCCCAGAATATATTCCCTTGCCATGGTGCTTCATGGACTCTATCACAGCTCCGGGGCCTATCTTTGAGCGCACTGACTCTTCTGCTGCTCTGAGATCTATTTTATTAGTCAATACTTCCTTAGATAGTTTCTTTAACTTCTGCGTCAAATTCTTTGAAGCCTCTATAAGCGCTTTAGTATCACCTGGTGGGGTCGGGGAAGCCCTTTGAGGTTTCTTCGGAGCATCTGGGAGCCTGAATGGCATTTGTTTAGATGTAGAAGGTGTGGCATTGTCATCTGTCTGTCCATTACTTGGCTGTAGTATAAGTTTTCTAGAATTTGTGATGTAAGGCTCAGTCCGGGATGTAGACGGCTGGGCAGGGCTCTCCTGGCGACTTTGTTGCTGCATCCTCTTCTTGTGTTTATTCACAACCGACTGCATGAATGCCTTTTGCTTATTCTGTCCTATAGGGTGTTTGAACTTAGATGTCTTGTGCAGTAAATACTGGAACCGTTTATTTTTTAATGGTTCATTAATACTCTGAAATGAAGGCAAGACTCCTCCAGTGTTATCCTCCTGAGCTCCGTGACTTGTTGTGGCCAAGTTAGATATCTCTCTGTCCAGCATAGATTCATCTTGTTCTTCGAATAGGCCCTTATCTACTGCTGTGTTGAAAAGATTCTCCATTGGATATTCATCTATGGTGCTCTCGGCTAGGAATGAACTCTGGTCAGTGAAGTTGTCACTGTCATCACTGAGGGAGCTGTCTGTGTGTGAGGTGGCAGAGGTAGATGGCTTGTCACAGGCAGCACTTGTAGATGGTGCTGGATCAGTTAATTTCTTTTGTGACAAAAAGTCAATCAAGTTGTTCTTAACTGTATTGACAATAGCCACCTCCCTGCTGTCCAAGGTAGATGCATCAATGGGGTTGGACACCAGATTAGACAAGGATTTTATAGGGGACTGCTCATTTTCTATGGATGTGTCTGAAAGGTCTGATAATGTACAATTTGTAGTGTTAACTGACACATCATTTGCACATGTCTCGGGTTTGTCTGCAAACCTCCTTTCAGCCATTGACCTGTACAACTCAAAGGCATCCTGTAATATTTCCAAGTCATGTTTCTGAAACATACTTTGTGTTTGAGTTTCTAGTTTGTTTGTGTCACTGTCTATAGCAGATTGATCAAAGATGATGGAAGTTCTGGGTGTGGGCTGAGGGCTGGGTGTGTCCCTGGTGTCACATTTGGTCTTTATTGAGGATGTGGAGGCCTTAGTGGGGGTCGATGTCCTCAGGGAGCGGGCACCATTTGTGGCAGAGTTGAGTGTGGACAGCTGTAGTTGTATCAGCATCATGTGGTCACCTAACCTCATGGTCAGATTCAGTGGGGACTTGCCACTCAAGAAATCATTCACCTGAGTGTCATTTAAAGACTCTAATGCTTGCATCACAGAGTTCTCAGGCCTTTGACTCTGGAATGGTAGAAATTATATTGTTAATTAGCTAATAGAGTCAATAATAGTTAGGAGAGCTAAATAGTATTGATTAGTTTCACAAAGTTGTGAAACACGTGATTATCATGTTGCGGCGGTGTCGAAACACTGGAACACTCACCAGCAGGCCAGTCTCGACGCTCGGCAACAAGATGACGCGAGATCCATCCACCACTCCATTCTCGTCCAGAGTGCCGTCCCTTAGTTGCCTAAAAAGATAAAATCGAACGTCACCTACCGTGTCAAAGGACGCTGATGCGTCATCGTATCGACATATTTCCGTGATAATATGTTTGACAATAGAAGCTTGGCGTCTAGCCCCATTTCTCACCTTTCGCGATGCAGTAGGCATATTCGATCCTTTGACACTTTGAGCTTCTTTGAAACTAGCTTCTTGAGGTGCTCCACTGTGCTTTTACCGTTTAAGCTGATGGAGAAATTACCACCCGTAGTCGTATGTATATTCAGCGTTATGTCCGAGGTTTGGGGCGAGCCACACCCGTACACTTCTGTTCCAGTAGCACGTTCCATTTTTTCCACATAAATTACACTAGAATTTACGATATTACACTACTTAATACCACTCACGACCTATCTTAGATTACACAGCTATTTTATTGCAGGATAGAAATAACAGGGTCACGCCAGACCCCCAGTTTTTTGATGTGGCCGTCGGTGTGACCAGTTTCATTCGCGATATCCCGTTAATTTTTTTTTACAACAGCTGATGCGACGCTCTTACGTTTCATTACACGCATTTACAGAACTTTTGGCGGAGTTTTGAGAGTTAAAAGGCAACAATCAAAAAAACAAATAGTGGTCACATGTAGTATTCAATAAATATGTAATTGTAATTTTAAGAATTTTAGTTTTTGTTATTATTCATGTGTATGATTTATACACATTCCAAATATAACGGAATTACGACGTGTTGATAGAATCGTTAACGTCAAAAACCCGCTAGCCGTCAATGACGTCATGAACGCTTGTCGTACGCAACTTTAGGTGGGAAAACTCAAATGCTGGGAATATAGCTATTTAGGTATAATCAATTTGTTTCCTGTAGCAATAATGAATCATTGGGGAGAAAAATTAAATCTGTTTTGAAGATAACGAGGATAAATCAACTCAAGTTATATATTTTCATTTTATCAACACAGGCAGATAGTTGACTAAACACTGATCTACGCTCCGTTAGTCGCACGCAGCCACAACTCAGGGCCGACCACGCAATTAATTCAATGACGTCAAGCCTTTTGGTATGGTGTTGAATTAGAATGACGTGTCACATACGACACAACAGTGGCTGTGGCTGCCTGCATTGAGCCCACTGCTGATAAGGTTGAAGTACTTAATAGTTTTCTGTGAGAATAGGTGATTCACAATGAAATACTTATTAAAGGCACGTTTTTCGTCATTATTATTGACCGTCTGATATCCAAGGGATAGGTAATAATACTGTCTCCGATTTGCCTGGGGATCGAACCCAGAACCTCGTGTTTCGCAGCACTACACCAACGATGCCTGAAATACTGTTGCACTGAGGGAAAAATAGAAAATATCCGCTTTACCCTAAATCAACACCGGTTTCTGAAGTATTAACATACTAATCTACGCAGATAAATAGCATTGAAGTGTTCCTGCTAATCTTTGAAACTGGTGAACCGATTTTAAGAAAAGATAATCTTACGCGGGTAAAACCGCGCGACACAGCTAGTCTATATCTAAACATCTATCTACAGATAAATAACATTAAAGTGTCTGTTTGTAATTCCAATATAACGATTAAGTAGCGAGATACCTACTATAATTTTTCTCCGTCTGTTTGGAACAAACATAAGGCTAATCTCCAAAATGGCTGGACCGATTTTAAAGCTTTAAATTTTCACAGATAGCTAATGTTACTAGGAGTAACATAGGCTTTTAATTAAAAAAAACTTGATTTGACACCCATGAAAGTAACAAAGTGGGGAACATCTAGTGTTAAAATAAAATAGTCATATTTTATCCTCAACCTTCTTTATTGGCCCAGCACCTATATCGATAAGAACAACTCAACTTAAAAGCTATCACAGCGATATTCGCATTCTCACAGTTAATAAATATAAAATTGTATTTATTTTAAACTGTTATTTCAGGTCCCGTCACGAGGAAAGAACGCGCATCGAATGCTTTTATTCGTAGACAGTGATATAAAAGACGAGAGACGATAGAGAGAGTGAATGGACTCATAATATGACTCCTGCGCATTCAAAGGTACTCGTTCTTAATTCGTGACGAGACCTGTATCACTATAACAATAAGAATAAGATTGAAAATGCAGTATTTTCCTCTTGGTCATTTTGAAGGCGAGTAAGCAAGACAGTAATACAAAATGGCGGTCGTTCGTTCCTATTCTCATTTTGATACGTTTATACGGATTGTATATCAATTACACCATTTTTCACCAGCGAAATATTTTTTTGTTAACCCGACAATATGGCGGTTAAAAACTAGAACCCAAAGACAATATTCATGGCATTCAATCGTCAGGGCCTGTAAGCAAAGTTACATTCTCTCGCGCTTGCGCTGATAGAAACATATCACGTGGCTGATTTATGTCATTTACATACATTTTGTACTTAATTATAATGTTACTTTGTCTACAGGCCTTCAGGGGCCCAACCATGAGCTCTTATTGCAATGTTATTACAGTTGTGTGACAGTGACAGATATATACACGTCTAATACATCTGTCTCATAATAAGAGTAAAATTATCATGGCGATAAGAGGTCATGATAAGGCCCCAGGAAGAGAAACGTCGTCGCTACCAAAAAAAAAAGATCATTAGGCTTTAAATCCCACGATACACGGCTCTCTTACTGGATTAATATATGATTTTCTTACTCACTTGGATCAACCCTTATCCATAAAATCCAAGTCAAATTATCAGAAATGATTTTGTTCATATGCATTGCCATGTTCCATGTTACACATAAATCTATATAAATAACTAACGCCCGTTTATCACTTATATATCATAAATAGAGTAAAGAACGCGCAGTCAAAAATTGTGAGAAAAATATGTTTTTTCGCCTCGCGCTATACATATAGACAGAGACAAACTCATAAAATTACTACGCATTCAAAAGTACTCGTTATTACTCGTGAGGTGACCTGTGCTGAGTTTGATTGTAATTTTCTATAAGTAGATAAAATTTATTAATTATTCAATTGAGACTATATTAAAACTTACTACCGTGATCACATAATCCAGGAATATTTACTTATTACATAGGTACAGATAAAAATAACTTCTACTTTAATTTGGGCTTATTGAGTGACAACTTTAAGACTTCAGTAACTTCAATGCAGAGACAATATATTTTCATTTATAAGATTTTAACCAATTTTTATTAAGCTGAAGGATATGTATTAATTAATAATATTTTTGTGAATATTTACATAAAATGTTAATAATTACATGTAAGTATTTGAAAAATACGATACTCTAGGTCATAAGACAACAAGAAATATGATCAAATAATTGTACCTAACATCAAAATAATTGAAAATTAAAATACTCCACAATAATATAATAAAAAACATATAAAATACGTTGTTACTAATTGTATATAAAAATGTGACATTTGGAGTAAATCGAAAAATTTTAATCCCATTATCAGTAAAATTGCATTTAACAGTACATAAAGTAGGTACATTAACGATTTAAAAACTAGAGCTAGAAAACTCCATCGTTCATGAAATACAATAATGAATGTCCAAATTTAGTTAAATAATTATTTATATAAATAGATATATCACAATGTTTGTATTACAGATTACATCCGTATAAATTGATAACAACAAAAACAATATAATGCTACGATATTTTTAAAGATTGAAAAAATATCGAAGACGCATAATAAATAAAATATAGTATTATTTTTATTATTTACCAGTACCCCTATCACAGGTTTGCCACCGTCATACAAATATTGCGAGTGACACTAGCGTGAATAGTTTACGAAAATGGTGGCAAACTCGTGATAGGGGTACGGTTTATTTCTAGCCAAATATTGTAGGCGCCATATAACCTAAATAGTTCAAATTCTCGGAAAATAGTTACCGATATATTTAAGTGAGATGTGTTTTACTTAACCTTTTGAATCTGTGGTTTTAAGAACGCACCCAATTTCAACAAAGTTTTCAGAGCGTTCACTTTTCCTCGCTATATGGCGACTACAAATAATGTATTTATCCCAAACACCCCAAAAATTCGTGTCATTTTAAAAGTCTTCGAGCCACAATGCCCCTTATTATAATAAAGTTAGGTGTTGTTTTGTGATCATGATCCGAATTCCTGTGTTTCGTTGTCAATTTCGCCGAAGACGTATCCTCCCCGGCCGTCCATTTGCAGATAATGGTCGTGATGCTTCCAGAGGGACTTGCGATGTGATACCGTGAATAGTGAGATGCCCCTCTGCCGAACATAAACGATTTTAGCGCAAAGACAATATACATATGCTCACGCCTGTATTCCCCGAAGGGGTAGGCAGAGGTGTTGTTATCACATCACCCACTTTTCACCGAATTTGATTAAGTGCCAACGTCACAGATGGTGAGTCTATCGCCGTCTCAGACACTATACATACGTATACATCTATTACACATTTTGGGGGGATTAAGAAGAAGAACGTACTACACATATCGACGAAGATAATTTGTTTTTGCATTCTATAAATAATTACGTTTTCTATTTTGGCACATGAAATCTAAACTATCTTTGTACGAATGTATTTATGACATTAGCGGTATCTCGCGGCAAATTTAATTATTTATACCTTTCGCCCGATGGAAATAGTATTTCGGCACAAGTCACTTATTTTTTGAAAAAAGTGTAATGAAGTGCGTCACTATTACACCAAATGTGCGATATATAGATAGATGGATTAAGTCTAGCTGTGTACTATGGGCATAAAGTTTTTTTTTTCTCCACAGTACACACCTCTCTACAGTACTGGTACATTTGCCCTTCCACGTCGACTGACACAGCACTAGTGCATTCGTCCAAGATAGCGAACTGCGGCTCGTGGTAGAACAATCTCGCCATCTGAAAACACATATTATTACACTACTAGAAAAGTAAGGGTGCTAATATACACATCTATACAGAAAAAATAAATTGAAGTGTTTGTTTGTAATTACAAATTAACAGCTTTTCACTAAGTGCAAATGAAAGTAAATATGGTCCTGTTTTTTTTTTAAGGAATTATTGCGACTTCTCTTTTAGACGTAAATTTTGTAAGTACATATATAATTATCTGTATATACATAGCTTATTTAACCCGAAAAAGAAAAATATTAATTATAAATAAAATACAGAATTTAAATTGTGTCTGCGGGAATGGTGCCCAGTAAGCTGGCTGCGTTACCTCGCTGGATCGCTAAACTAATCCTCTGGCCGAGGTAAGAACCAGCTCGACCCTCACCAGACACGTCAACCAGGCGTTTTCAAAGATCCTTAAAAAGGACTTTCGCATTTGGCCCCCATGGCCCCAAAGTCTCAACCCCAAACGGCAGAAATATACAATTATGACTGATATCTGCATATTTCCGCCGCTTGAGGTTTTCTGCACACACTGCCGCCGCCCCTGCTTGCTTCGAAGTATAGTTTAAGTGTGAGATATTAAGAAAAATTCAAAATTATCTGTCTGTCTATCTATTTGTTCCGGAATTTGACGAGATTTTCACGAACTAACACTGATCTGTATCGTTGTTCTAGTGGTTGGAAAGTGCTGATTCGGAACATGAGGTCCCGGGTAATTTCCCAGTAACAGCCTTATTAATGCCCGGTAGTTAGTAAAAGGCTTTTCCCATATTACATGAGACTTGAATATTACTGGCGAAATGTGGGTTGCCTACGTACGTCCACATTTATCTAGCTACCCCTTCGAGGTATACAGGTGTTGTAAAAGTACACTGGACCAGCTATTCCATACAAAATTGCACTTAAAATTTACAGACTTTACTATGTGGCATAAGATGAAAACATGATGTATTTTATGTAACATAGATAATCACCGCAATCCTCTGTTTCTCCCCACCGGAGAGTACGTCCATCCAGTCCTCGACGGCGTCCCAAGCACCTTCCCTGCCTACCAGGTAGGCAAGCTGCACGATCTCCAGGAACTCGAGCAATTGCTCGTCTGTGCGCCCGCGACGCAACATTTGCTCGCGCGTTTGAGGGTAGATCACCTGGAATATTACACCGTTGTATTATACGAATATAGATATTAATGGAGGAGAGAATAGAGAGGAATGGAGGAGAAGAACACATCTTATATTAAACAAATGAAGAGAAAAGAGTAATTGAATTAATTGAAGTATCGGGTAGAGGGCGTTCAAGGAACAATTATAATTACCAAATAAATCATCTTCTCCAAGGTCAAATTGCGAGCACTCATTATCTTAGGAAGTGTGAAGTTATGTTTGTATGAAATTGTAAAGGGTAAATATTTATCTATATTTGGTAGAGACTATTAGAAACGGCATGACGACTTTATAAAGATTATTTTGGAAGGTGAAATAGAAGGAAGGTGTGGCAGGGGCCGACCAAGGATAAGCTACACCGAACAAGTAAAGGATTAAATAACCGTCACGTCGTATAAGGGGGTCAAAGAAGCAGCACTGGACAAGTAGGTCTAAAAAGGACACTCTCGGAGAATCAAAATGTGATCTGAATATGATCGAAAGGACAAAATCATCATTTAGGTGCAATTCATATTTTAATTCACGAATGATTGCAATTATTGTAGATGTTAGTCCCTAACTTTTTATGATGATATTTTTGTGGACCATTTTAGGAATCTTCATAGCAAAGTGGGAAACAGCTGAATTGCGAAATATTAAACATAACATATTCGGATCACATTATGATTCTCCCTTGTGTGGCCTTTTTAGTGGCCTTTTTAGACCTAAAGAGTCTAAATCTTAAATAAAAGGAAGGAAATATGTCTCTCACCTGGTCCCTAAGCGTGCCAAGGGTCATATAAGGTCTCTGTGGCACGTAGAACAGTTTCCCCCGAGGTGGTTTAGTAAGTGTGCCGCCAAAGATCGGCCATAGCTCTCCCAATTGACGGAACATTGACGATTTGCCGCAACCATTTGGACCGCAAACTAACACGTTGATACCTGATCTATGGAAACATATATATTATCAACTTTGAAAGCACTTTTTTAAGCCTTATCAAATATAGATATTTATAGAATCGAGACTTTGTCACAGAGCAATAAAATAAAAAAATCGCTAAACTTTTTTTATTGTAACATCGTTATACATACTACATATTTATTTGTGTGGTTATGTGTAGTTGTTGGAGGCTATATTCTATAAAAGTTTCCATGCTTATTGGATGATATGAGGAATATAAGACAATGTTTAATTGTGTTGTTAAATTCTGAAAATATAAATGCCTCAAAAATAATTAATAAACGACAAAAAATTATTAAACAAGGAACTATTTGCATATTTTTTAATTGATATGTACCAACATTGACAAAACATTTCGTCAAAAAAATTCTAGACTATACAGGGTGTTGGAGAAATAGGAACAGTTGTCTTCTAGAAGTTATAGGATTAAGAAGAAGGTTAATGGTTTCGAAAAATGGTTTTATCGGATTATCATATATTTTAACAGCTGTCCTATTTTCACCGGCTCCCTGTGTATATGCTTGTGGGACTTATTCCCGTCTTCAAATCTATCGTAGGTTGGATAGTGGGAATATTATATTTGTCTGAATAATTTTAGTATCGACCTTCAAGGAAGATTATGTTGGGAGAAGGGAATAAATCGCGTGTGATTTCAAATCAAATTCAAGTAAATATGCAGCCGTAATAATAAATGTAACTTACTTGACTTCAAAAGAGAGTTCTTGTATAAGTACATCACCATTGGGCGTGACTAGCGGCACTTTGTCAAACTTAATAATCTTGTCTTGGTACACGATGCGACCAGCGCCCGGAGCCATCAACATTGGAGCACCTGGGAGAAATTAATAAATACAATACCACATTTCAAATACAGATCTGTGGACTTACATTACTTTTATCTCCCTGACCTTATCCCATACATTGTTGGGGTCGGCACTTGATTCAACCCGATGCGGCTGATCACCTGATTTTTATACGAAGCGACTGCCATCTGACCTTCAAAACCCCTTTACCGAGGAAAATCTTTGATCTGGGTTAAACCAGTGGTCACTATTTCTTAGGCCTCCGACCGACCTGTAACGATTGCCAAAAATAAATTGGCAACCGGGACCGACGGCTTAACGTGCTCTCCGAGGCACGGAGGGAACTCAGGCTCACCCATCCAATTAATGGCTAGGGTTGCTTAACTTCACTGATCGAATGATATGCGCAATAGCAACTGTGCCACGAGCTCCTCATTTACATTACTTTATCATCACGAAAAGAACGTTATTCACTAAGATTTCTCAGCGTCGAACTCGAGCGTTGGTTTCAATTATGTATAGGAAATTGATACGTAACACATAGAGGCTAAGATTCAATTTCGTTTCTTTACAACCGACACTCGACAACGAGTGCGACACTGGGAAACCTTAGCGCATTACGCGGCTGATGATGTTTCAAGGTCAAATTATATTCCTAGAATCATAGTTGAATACACTCCCGAGTGTATTCGGGTCTTCATCGGTACCACAAACAGATGTTCTGTCACAAAATGGTTCGCCTAAAAAGTTCAGACCCTATATAGACTTACTAACTGTGCCCCGCAGTTTCACCCGCGTAGATTTAGTTTTATATATCGGTTTAAAATTGATAAAGTTTCATACAAACTTTCATCTCCTATTTTATCCGTTTGGGGGTAGAATTAATCAAAATCCTATCTTAGCGGGGATGCCTACGTCATAACATCTACCTGCATGCCAAATTTCCAGTGGTTTGAACTGTGCGTTGATAGGTCAATATGTCAGCCAGTCAGTCACCTTTGAGTTATATATATTTAGATTCCCACTTTCCACACTCTATGCACAAGTCTCTATGACTTTATATCTCACCGTTCCCATTGTGAGCGTGACTATCGACCATGGTTCTGGTGTAGTGTCCGCTGTTGACGTCATCGAGCACAGTCCTGAGCTGCGTGACGCGTGACGTCAGACCGGCCAGCTTGCTCAGCTCGCGGCCCGACAGCACCAGCCGGCCGATACCCTCCGCCATCTTCACTAACATACGACCGTATGTGTAGTAATGCTGAAAAGACAATTCACATATATATCTTTATACATAAATAACATTCAAGTGTCCGTTTGTTATTCCAAATTAACAAATTTTCATCAAATGAATATGAAAGTATATACTTTTTAGACGAACATTTTCGTCACATCGGTTGGTGGTGGTGACATAACGTTTTAAAAATATATAAAATATCCGTAAAAAAAATTTTTTGTCGTTTATTTTAAAAATGTATAGTTTTGAGACATTATAGTTCTACCAGGGGCGTGCATTTCATGTAAGATTTCGTGTCGTGTGTCTGTGTCTATATCAAAACGTATGTACCTGCGCCACATTAGTATGTAATCCTACTTATTGTTTATGCTTACCCCTCTGAAAATCCAATGCAAGCCCATGAGTTCTACAATGTAATTTTAAAACAAAAACAAGCTTTGTCTATGCCCCACATATCATCCAATAAGCATCGAACCTGAATAACCTCCAACAACAAAACACTTTACCATAAAAATAAATAGTAAGTATAATGACGAAAAGGTTTAAAAAAGTTAAGGGACATTTTATTTAACAGTACCACGAGCCAATGCTCTGGGTCAACCTAAAAAGTCTAACTCTGTATAAAGGTGCAACCACATGCAGCCACCCGAAGCTCGTTTCCAGCGACATATGTGGTCACGTGACCCCATTTTAAATTTCCCGCGACTCAAAAAGGAACTACGTCATGCAGCCGCTCCAATCACGTATCGCTACATATCACATGACCACATTTCTTGCTTTGCTTAAGGTTGCACCTTAAGGTACTTATATGAAAAAACAATTATAAAAATCCAGTTTCCAATTGCTCCAGCTAATCTCTGAAACGGCTGGACTTTCACTGGCTGATGTTATAAGGAGTTTTAGAAAAATGATGACTAGGTAACATAGTTTTAATTGTTAATCCTACATGTGGCACAGCTAGTGGGTATTTTATTGCATTCTCACCCTAAATCTATCCTGTTGTGTACCGGTGGTGAGTAGATTGTGGTTTGTTGCGAAGAACGGCCGCGACACCGCGTAGAAACCCACCGTTATGGCTATGTCTGGAAACGAATACGTTACTATCAGCAACACTACATACATACACATGCTCACGCCTGTGTTTCCCGAGGGGGGCAGACGTGTTCTTTCTTTATCTTATTTATTTAATGGCGATGAGCTTGAGTAAAACTATTCCGTCAATGTCAAGTGATTGATGAGAAAAAACTCTTGTAAATTCTTCGACCATTTTCTGATTGTTTTGACAGACGTGAAATTTGTATATATTATTAAGTGCCAACGTGACGGATGATGAGTTTCTTGCAGTCTCATGAACTAAACATACGTCTTTGAAATACTTCTCAGACATATGTAGGTTTCCTCACGATGTTTTCCTTCACCGTAAAGCACGTGGTGTGAATTCACTGCACACGAGTTTTTAGAAAATCTCATTGGTTCAGGCACCTATGGGATACAAACTTTTTCACTTTCACGGTGTTACTTACATTTAGCAATAATATTGTCCACGAAGCCCATGCCGACCCTGAAGTTGAGGAAGTTCCTCAGGTGACGCGTCAGCTTGTAGAAACTGGCGACCAGCGTCAGTTGTTCACGGTGATTACCCTAAAACAATATAATTGTATATCATGAAGGTAAAATTATCAAATGAATCACATACACATTTTTTTTTGGATTTCTAAATTAAAAAAACAATAAAAGGGACGCTTGGAAAATTCATTGAATGTCATTTATTATAAGCTTAGGTTAATTTACTACAGTTTCCAAATGTCAGGAGAAAAAAAAGCGAACTCCCCGGCATTTTTTTACATAATATATCCCTTTTTATGCAAAGGGTTGTTTTAGCAAAATTTTATAGAAGATTGAGCAATTCATTATCATGCTCGGCTATCTATAGACAAAGTAACATTAACCTCACGCTTCGCTAGTAGAAACGGTACATTTTGTATTTTTTATAAGCGAAGCGTGAGGTTAATGTTACTCTGTTTACAGGTGCAGGAACGTGTCTGTCACCTTAGTAATATAAAACATAAACACCTCTATTGTAAAAGGCGTTTATAATTATGTACTTACAGTTGTGTTCATAAACTGTCTAATAACATGCAAAGAAATATTATATCTTCTCTTCTATCTATTAAAATGAAATAATTTTATTCAATATAAGGTACTATTGGAACACTTTTTCAACGTCATACTTAAAATTACTTAATAATTTCCAAATTAACGCCTGATGGGAGAAGAAACGTGATATAAAACCCCGCGGTTACACCCTCGTAGATTTAGTTTTATATAATACTTTTTTTCCCAATAAAAGGTAATGTCTATGTCCTTTCTCAGGGTCTAAAGATTGTCTGTGCCAAATTTCATCAAAATCGGTTGAGAGGTTTAAACTGGAAAGCGTAACATACAGAGCTACTTTCGCATTTATAATATTAGTGGGGATATGACTATTTAACTATATTTATATATACTTAACTATGACTAACTACTAGAAAACTCTTAGAAAAACTCATTGATACAGGCCCCGCTGGGATTCGAACTTGCGTCGCTTGCGCAGCAGGCGACTGCTCAAGGCCACCACGGATCATAAATGCATAAAATGTTATAATAAATACCTGATAGAAAGCGATTTCTTCAGAGTTCGTGATGAGCCTGGAATTAACGTATCTAAATTCTCCTTCTAATTTCTGTTCTTGTACTGTCATTCGTGCTGTAATAAACAAATCAATTAAAATAAAGTTTGCACGTAGAATTCTACATAGAATGAATGTGTCTTAGCGATCTCTTTACTAAGTATCAACAACATAGGCTAATCAATTCTCTGTAGAAAATGTAAAACACCAACTTTGCTTGCATTGGCAACATTTGCATACATATTATGCTCTGTATTTCCTCAGAGGATGGGCAGAGGTGTAAGTATTGCGCCAGTTATATTTAAGTAATATATAAAGAGAGGCAAGCCACTAATCCAGACTCCGGATTACTACTGGGAAATTACAGATGGAAAATTTCACCCCCACGTGCTTTACGGTGAAGGAAAACATTGTGAGAAAACCAGTATGTAAACGTATTGATAGTGCCTGAGACGGCGATGGACTCACCCTCTGTCAGTTTAGGTGAAATGTTGTTACAACACGTCTGCTTACCGTTTCAGGGACCCTTCTGGGATAGCGTGAGCATATTTATTTATTTTTAGAACCCCTAAACCACTTTGCCTGACCGGGGGTCAAACCCTTGACCTCTTTTTCGGCGTATCCTTACCTACCTTTAGTCCAACGGTGCAGTGGTTTGATAATATTAATATTTATAGATATCAAATTGATTACGATAAGAATATTGAAAATCATTATTTGATTATGCAACAACCCGAGATTATTAACGCACGACAACTGTGTAAATTATTGATGCGCCATAACAGGTTTTATGTTAATTATACATAATTATGTCACCAAGGAAGATCCACCAAAAAAAATGGCAATACGTTTGCGGGGCACAGAAGTATTATTATAATTTTTAAACATAGCTGTTTTTATATTTATTTGCATACCCTTCTTATTACAAAATATAATGCAACATTCAAAAAGATCTTTATTTGATTAGACTTTCAACTACTTTCAAATCGTCTGGACGACATGATTATACAGGTTTACACATGCTACCGCCGGGTTCGTAAGGTAGCTTTTACTGTAGTTAATAGTAGCTGCTGCATCTCTTTCTGTAATACGGATTTAAAAAGGGATGGACATAGTCTAGAGTTTAGTCTAGTCTATGTTTAAGCCATGTTTTATACTATGGGGGTTCAAATATACACTATACAAACCTGTAGGCTTCCTCAGATGAGTCAACAATACACCTGACAACAGCAGGTATGCCATCATGATACCCGGCGTCTGAAAATAACATTAACATATTAGCGTGTTCTACAATCTATAAAGATAAATAAAATTGAGGTTTCTGTTTGTTTGCTTATCTCTGAAACGGCTGGACCGATTAAACTCAAACTCAATATATAGATTTAATATCTTTATTCAATTAGACATTTAACAAAGTACTCAGAATTACGTTAATTTAATTAATTAAGTACTCAGTTCAAATCGTCAGAATGATATAATTATACATGCTACCGCCAACGGGACTTTCATTGGCAGAGAGTTGCTGTAAAGAGTAACTTAGGCTTCTATTATATTTTACTAGCCGACGTCACGCGGTTTCACCCGCGTTGTTCCCGTTCCCGTGGGTGTACGGGGATAAAATAAAGCCTATGTTACTCGCTAGCTTTCCAATGATGAATTTTTTTTTAAATCGGCACAATAGTTTTTAATTTATTCATTACACAGACACAAATACAAATCTTTCCTCTTTATAATAGTAGTGTAGAAGTGTAGATGTAGATTATATATAATATTGATTACTTATGGCACAGCTAGAATCTATTAAGATACGAATACGAATCGAAGACTGATACTGAACTTTATTAGAAAGCAGATAAAGCTTAAAACAAATTAATAACTTACCGATGCCCCCAAATTGACCGTGAGTCTGTATAGATATATGCTGATATCGAGCAGCGGTTTGCTGACATTGCTATACAGGTCGACCACTGTCTCGCAGAACTTGTCAATGTCCGTGGTCAGCAGTTGATCGGCGTTCGATATCCGGTTATCTAGGTTCGTTACTTGGTAGTATGTGAAGCCTCTAAAAAGAAAAAAAACAAAACATTAGGTACAAAGATTAGTCTGAGGGTCGAAGCGAAGCGAAGTCACGGCGAAGCATGTGAAGACATATCACGTGCACCCCCCCCCCCCCTTCTCTGCCTCGCGGTTGGTTGGTGTAACCATAATGTGGGCATTTAGAATTAAAACCTAGACTGCCTCCTCAGTTTAATGTAGGCTTCCGCTTGGAGGAATACAGGCTTGAGCATTTATATCTAGAAACATCTCGAACAATTCATTCACACCAAAAGACTTTGCGGTGAACGAATATAATATTGTTAGTAAACGCGCATACCTACGTCTAGGCGCGTGCATTGGATTTTCAGGGGGGTAAGCAAAAACAATATGTAGGGAGGGAAGGTAGGTTAATTACATACCAATCCGGTGCGTAGGTACATACGTTTTGGTATAGACACACACACATACGAGAGACAAGTGTATTTCATTATCTGCTTATATGGAATGCACGCCCCTGCCTACGACTAAAAGAGGTAGGTCAAAGTACTTGGTTAAGAGACAGAATTAACATATTTGTCGAATCTAATCTACTCATCCTGGGTGAAAGCGACTGTTTTATACCCCTTGTTCTTACAAGGGGTATAAAACACTTGGCTTGAAATACATAGATATTATTAGACTTTTAGCGAAAATTTGTGGGGTTACTGTGCATGTTTTAATCGCCTCGCGCCATACTTATAGACAGAGACAGACTCATAAAATGACTACTGCGCATTCAAAGGTGCTCGTTATTAACATATGACCTGGTAGGTATTCATGATGGACGAATATTCATAATCTAATGTATATAAAAATGTTATAATGTTGTAATGTAGAGCCGTGGTGGCTCAGGGTTTGAGCAGTCGCCTGCTACGCAAGCGACGCAAGTTCGAATCCCAGCGGGGCTGTACCAATGAGTTTTTCTAAAAAACTAATGTACAGTGATTTCACACCACGTGCTTTACGGTGAAGGAAAACATCGCGAGGAAACCTGCATATTTCTGAGAAGTGACTTATGTAAAGTGTCTGAGACGGCGATGGACTCACCATCTGTCACGTTGGCACTTAATCATCTTCGGTGAAAAGTGGGTATTGTGATTACCACACCTCTGCCTACCCCTTCGGGGAATACAGGCGTGAGCATATGTATGTATAAAAATGTTATGTTGGTTTGTGTACGCTTCAAAAACTCATAAATTTCTGCACCGATCGAGCTGAAATTTTTGTATGATATATAATCCGCATCAAGGATTGTTTTTAGCTATCTTTTTCATAAGTCACATAACTGCGACCATGAAAAAACAGAAAACATTAGAAGTCCACCCATGAAATTACGTCAAAGCTAATACAAAGAGAAGGTCAAACGGCAAAAAATCATAGAATGATTCAAGTGTACATTTGGTGGAAACAAATGTTTCTATTTAAAATATGTTTTCATGCAAACCAGTTTGAGTATAGGAAGTGGGTTTTAAATCAAGGAAACAATATTCAAATGTTAGATTTATTAACTTGCGAGTTTCATTACTATTTGGACTATTATGCGTTAACAGGAAGTTAACTCAATATACATATATGCGTACATGTATGATGATACTATGCATATATGTTAAATACTAGCAAGGTCTGGTCTACCAACTCAACCACTCCACAACTAGTAGGTAAATAACTAGTTGTTATGTATGTGTATGTTTCGAGTGAGGAGCTTGTGGCACAGTTGTTATTGCGCATATCATTCGACCAGCAAAGTTAAGCAACCCTAGCCCTAACTAGTAATTGGATGGGTGAGCGCACGAGTTCCCTCCATGCCTCGGAGAGCACGTTAATCCGTCGGTCCCGGTTGCTAATTTATCATCTTTGACAATCATTACAGGTCAGTCGGAGGCCTAAAATAGTCTGAAAACTGGTTTAGCCCAGATCACAGATTTTCCGCGTAAAAGGGGTTGCGAAGGTCAGAGTGCAGTCGCTTTGTATAAAATCAGGTGATTAGCCACATCGGGTTGAATCAAGTGCCGACCCCAACAAAGTTCGGGAGGTGATGATGATTTATGTATATGTTTGTTAGACGGAATCATTCGCGTTGTATATTTGAATTATCTGTTAATTGCACAGACATATCTAAATACTAGCTGGGTTCCGCGGGTTTAATCTGCTTTTGTATGGGTGGCCCGCAAAATCGTAATGTTTTTTAAATTAAAAGAAGCCTAAGATACTTCTTATATCATCAGTTCTCTGACAGAGAATGTCCCGTTAAAATCGGTTCAGCCGTTTCGGAGATTACCCGCAACAAACATACAGACAGACCGACAGACGTTGTAGTCACGTTGACACTTAATCTTGTGTGAATAGTGTGTGTTGATATTACAATATCTCTGCCTACCCCTTCGGGGAATATAAGCGTGAGCGTATGTATGTATATATGTATGTACTTATGCTACCTTTGTAACTTAGAATGATGAGTTGTGTGTTAAGCAATTTAAAACGCAAACGCAATGAAGGTTACATGAATAACAAGTCGGTCGGTATTTATAAAGTAGTATTGACTGATTTTGTTAGTCAAAAGTTAGTTTTAACTACAATACATTCATACGCTCACGCCTGTATGCCCCGAAGGGGTAGGCAGAGGTGTTGTAATCACAACACCCAATTTTCACCAAATATGATTATATTTACATACGTCATTGAATTACTTCTCAGACATATACAGGTTTCCTCACGATGTTTTCCTTCACCGTAAAGCACGTGGTGTGAAATCACTGTACATAAGTTTTTTAGAAAAACTCATTGGTACAGACCCCGCTGGGATTCGAACTTGCGTCGCTTGCGTAGCAGGCGACTGTTCAAACCTCAAGGCCACCACGGCTTTAACTACAACTATACCATATAATTTAATTTCATGGGTGGCTCGCGGAACCCCAATGTTTTTTTAAATAAAAGTAGCCGTGTAACATTAGCTATCTGCTAGTGAAAGTCCGGAATAAATCGGTCCAGTCGTTTCGGAGATTTGCCGGAACAAGCAGACGGACAGAGTTTTTTTTTGTGTGAGTACCGTTTGTACTTTGGAGTTACAAACAGAAACTTCAATTTTATTATTATAATTATTATCTATTTGGATATTTTTTTATTTAAAAATAAAAACAAAGTTCCGCTGGATTGAAATGAAACCGCTATTTATCTGTATACATTTTGAAAAAAATCTTAATTATTCAACAAGCGGACAAGCGGGCTGGGGCTTTCTCGCTCAGAGAATCAGCTTTGCTATTCAACGTGGCAATGCTGCCAGCCTTCTTGGCACGATCCCGAGAGACACCGATTTGGGCCAAGTTTTCTTCTTGTAATTAGTTTTTAGTTACTTATTACTTATTATTATTTAATATAATAAAATGTTACTGATCCATTATTCAAACTATGTGAGATCCAAAAACCTCAATAGTATCGATCCATAGTGTAGTAGGCACATTACGAAATATATTGTACTTTAGACCTCTAGGGTTCAATCATATACAATTTGAATACCAAATGATCATAGTGATTTGAGTTAATTTCGAACGTTTGATGAACAGGCATTTATACGAACTTAATTGCGGCTTATACGCCTCTGAAACATGGACGCTGAAAGCTAGGCTAAGGGACAGGATTGATGCGTTCGAGATGTGGTGCTGGCGTAAAATGCTGGGAGTGTCGTGGACTGAACGCCGCATCAATGCGTCAATCCGAAGCCAATTAAAAGTCCTCACTCCTCTCTCTGTAGTCTGCTTGCGGAGGGCACTTTCCTTCTTTGGACACGTGGCGAAAAGAGAAACACACAGCCTAGAGAAAACCATAATGGTTGGCCGTGTCGAGGGAATGAGAAATAGAGGCAGAGCTCCAACTCGCTGGACGGATCCTCTCCTAGAGGCAATTAATAGTAGCACACAGTCCGCCCTTCATCAGGCTCAGAACAGAGCAGCCTCTCACAGCTAGAGCTACTTATGGTGGTCACGACCCTCAGCTGTGAGGAAAACGATGAAGAAGAAGAAGAATTGCAGTTTCTTGAACGTTGCCGTTAGTCCGACTAGTTAATACAATTTATACAGAAATCTTTTATTAAGTAACTAAAAACTAATTACAAGTAGAAAACTTAGCCCAAATCGGTGTCTCTCGGGATCGTGCCAAGAAGGCTGGCAGCATTGCCACGTTGAATAACAATGCTGATTCTCTGAGCGAGAAAAGCCCCAGCCCGCTTGTCACGAGAAGCTTCTACCAGACGACGTGCAATCTCTTTGAAAAGTTGATGAGCATCTGGACCCCAAGGCCCCAGAGTTTCAACCGCAAACGCAGAAAATATGTATCCTTGACCAATGCAAGCATATTCCCGGCGCTTGAGGCACTCCTGCTGAACAGCAGCAGTACCGGCCGCCACAGAGAAATACAGATAAATAAAATTGAAGTGTCTGTTTGTAATTCAAAAATTTTTTTTTTTAAAAAGCTTTGCTCTAAATGCATATGAACGTATATACAGTATTCACAAAATATAAAATTTCTCTGTCTGTGTTTGTTCCGGCTAATCTCCCACAAGGCTGTACCGATTTAAACAAGAACAATTATGTCCTATGTGTCATTCTGATATGTTTTTTATTCAAACCCTTTCAGTAGTTTGTTCAGTAGGTCTAAAAAGGCCACTTTCTTACTTTTTTACGAAATTACAAAATGTTCACTTAGGTGCAATTCATATTATGATTCACGAATTATTAATATTTCGCAATTCACTTGTTTCACACTTTCCTGTGAAGATTCCTAAAATGGCCCACATAATATGAATTGTTTTTGTGACAAATAGAATCTTAAAAAGTTAATTAGGGACTAACATCTGCAATTATTGTAATAATTTGTGAATATGCATTGCACCTATGTGACCATTTTGTCATTTCGATAATGAATCATATTCGGATCACATTATGATTCTCTCAAAGTTGCCTTTTTAGACCTGACTACAGTTCAGTAGTTTGTTTGCGTGAAATAGTGATGATCTCCTACCGAATTTCGGCTACGGCGGTTAATCTCAACGAGGATCAGCCATGTGCGCAGGAGATATTATAGTGCACAAGTGTGTGCGCAAACACAGATGCACTCTTTATTCCCTCACTCTCAAAGTCCGATGGGACGGCAATCCGACACGACCGGAGAGAGATCAGGCGTAGGACCAATGGCTTAACGTGCTTTCCGAGGCACGGGGGTGGAAACACTGCCAACTTCCAAACTCCGGGTATTTTTATTGTGAATTTCTTGACAGAAAAACCCAATATAAATTTTTGACCCGACCCGGGAATCGAACCCGGGACCTCGTGATCGGCATGCGAACGTAATAACCATTAGACCAACGAGGCAGTTAGTGAAATAGTAACAATCATACATCCATAGATACTCATAAACTACGTTTATAATATTAGTAGGTAGTAGAATTAGCAGGATAAAGTAAGATAAACAAGTCGAAACTCACTTCAAATATTGTTGATACAGAAACAGGGTCAAATTTGTTCTAATTCTCAGCTTCAATTCTCCTATACTCCATTTGAGCACATTGTTTACTAAGGATATCTGAAACAAGAAATATGTTTGGCGTAATTTTTTTTTTCGCAAATAAAAAAAAACCTGATTTTTTTACTTATTACTTATTTTCGTGGTTAAGCGTAGTTGTAAGTGTTGTTGTTGGACTTATTAAAGGTTTAATATTTATTGGAAATTTGGATGATATGTGGAGCAGAAGACAATGCTTAGTTTTGTTAAAAAAACAAAACTACCCGAAAAAAAAATATGTCAATTTTTTTTTAAAACGGTAACGTATTTTTTTAATACTTTTTTAAATTTATATGTAGTACCAAAGGTCTGTGCCAAAAATTTACGACTAAAAAGTCTACAACCAGTATATGAATAGTTAGTGGGCAATCTTATATGAAAGTACACAGAAATATTGCAATTGCAATTTAATATAATATGTATTTACTGTGAGATACATTGTGTTTTCACCTGATGGCCAAATTATTTTATTTACTTAAGACACTAATATAGTAATAAATATCTATCTTTACGTAAATCTAATATGGCGCCCAAAATATTGCTAACTTAATTTAGAAATATATATTTATGGTCATACTCAGTTGGCACTTAATCATATTCTGTGAAATATGGGTGTTGTTGTCACAACATCTCTGCTTAACCCTTCGGGGACCCTTCTGGGATGGCGTGAGCATATTAATCAGTGTTATACATAGTATACTTTTGGCCATATTAATTTGCTTAATAAAATACACAAATTTCATTCACATTTTTAATATTGATATGGTCACTATAAGATGCTGTTGGGTTAGATAATTACGTTATAATTAACTGACTTGGATTTTTTTACCAGTTATGTACTATGTACTTGCATGATTATGGCTATGTACTTACCAGAGGCATGGCTACGAAGAATTGTAAAAGTAGTTTTTTAAACTCAACATGATTCATTGAGATTATAGACCTGTAACAACATTATTTATTATGATATAATGTCCATCAATTCGTTCATATTCTATTACAATACAAAAAATAAATAATTACTAAAATGAAGAAAAAAAAGGTTTTTTTTTTCATATTGATATGTATCACCTACCCTGGGGCCTTACCATGACCTCTTATTGCCATGATATTTTTACTCCTAATATGAGACAGATGTATTTGACTTGTATACATCTATATATACAAGTCAAATACATCTATATACAGCTATCTATCTATCTATCTATCTATATACAGCTGTAATAACATTCCAATAAGAGCTCATGGTTGGGCCCCTGTACCAATAATATTCCCCTAAGAAGTCTGTATACTCAAACACAAAAATACCTTTATTCAATTACACTTTTAACAAAGTCCTTTTAAATGGACAGAATGATATAATTATACAGGATTATACATGTTCGGAAAGTCGATTTTACTGAGAAAAAGAAAACTACAAAATTTGTATGTAGTAGATAGTTTTTATCTCATTGTGCCTTGGAACTGTCCTAAAATTATATATAGTGTTTTATTTTGTATAACAAAAATTTTTTGGAAGCTTGCAATTTCTGAGTTTCTTGTCAGGTTCAGTAAAAGTAACTTTATGAACGCCGGTAGCGTTTATAATCCTGTATAATCATGACGTTTGACGAATTGAACGTAATTCGTTAAAAGTCCAGTCAAATAAAGATAATATGTAATTTGAATTATTTATAACCAGATAATTTCATAATTAGTGCTGTCATTGATTGACATTGATCTTCAATACTATCAAGATCCCCACCTAGGTGGTGACGTCACTCCGAGGTAACCATGTGATCTAGATGTCACGGTCAAGGCATTCGCACGAATAGACGTAGCGTAAAAATTTTGTAAGTCAGTCAGTTCAGGCCCTCGCAAGGATCGTCGAGTTATACTACCAGTTCAGAAACTAGCCCTTTGATTAGAACCAGAAAAAATCATCCAAAAAAAATAAAAAAAATTTGACTTTTTGAATATTGTAACACCATGGGCCCACCAACCCGTCGGCTGCGGGCATTTTTATGTGTGAGTTTTCAATGTAATGACTGGTTGAATTGTACCTTAGATTACAAGTATGCAGTGGAAAGTTCCCTAAATTTTGTTTGAAAGCAAAAAAATTGCATTCGAAATTGTTTTTTTTAATTCATTATCAGAATATAATTCCCGTATCACCAATTCTATTAGCTGCTTAGTTTACATACGTAATTCATTTGAATTTTAAATATTTTGTATTCAACTGTTTAGGAGGACATTTTTTGTGGTATTTCGTATGTTAGATATAAAACCAAATATAATGGAAGGGGCATTTTATTTGCTAGCAAAGGCATTTTTTTATTTTATACATATTATATACGTCACGAGCTATGAGCGCTTAGTGAAATGGATGATGAATAGTGATGTGAATGGATGTCGCACACGCATTTTATGCGTGTCGGATAGAGACTGACTCAAAGTGCTACTGCACTCTCAAGGTCAGTTCTCATAACTAGTGGCGGCACCAGTATTTATCTATTATTATTTCAAAAATAGACAATATCAGCTCCATTGAATCTCAAATCACACTCATTGACAGTGTGAACATGAGAAGAGCCATCCAGCCACATCAGAGGCTTATCAGCTAATACACTCAGAAACCAGTCCACAATAGCATATAAGAATTAATTCATAAGGAGAATTGAATATATCTCACCCTTCTATGAAAGTGGTGTGCTGTATCAGCCAGAGGTCACACATTGACCGTGATATAAGAGACAAGGCTATGAGGCCCATAAAGCCACCCTCTTTGGTCCACAGTCCGGGGATCATTATCTTCCATAGTGCCTTAAATTCTGCAATAAACCGCGCGTTAACCTGTGCTTTAGGCCCCTTGTTATCTTTGGATTTGATCATGTACTGGATTTGCTCTTCCGGTGAAGGTTTTCCTGGCTTTCTCGAATTTTTTGATTGGCTGAAACAAATATACCATCTTTAGTAAAAGTAGATACTAGCTTCTAAAAAATTTTATTAATGCTTACGCCCAAAACATCCCTAAATGATCAAAGATTTGTAAAATGTGTGATAGATTATGATTCCATCCCAGTCTCAGACACTTTACATAAGTCTTTGAATTTCTTCTCAGACTTATGGACGCTACAGTGTAAATGGGACTTACTTTTTGGGACACAACATAAAGCACCCAGATTTCCTCACAATGTTGTCCTTCACTGTAAAGCTAGTGGTGTGAGAACACATCAATCAACATTACTTAGTTAAATTGGCTCCTACATTGCCATACAACTGGTTCTAATCAAACCTATACTTGTGAAATGTGTGTGAGTCCATAGACATTCTGTAAAATTGTTGAGGAATAATCCACGACTGCCATGACGTTTCACAAGTATAGGTGGTAAACATACAGCCTTATTACTGGAAAGTTAGCTTAATGCTAAGTTATCAATTCATTTGCTCCTGTCTGCTACTTTGTCCGCATGGAATTGTTACTTTGGGCTAATGCTAACTTTAACCTGCAATTGGTGTTAGTGTGATGATGCCTATCCTATATATAGCCTTCCTTGACAAATGGGCTATATAACACTGAAGTAATTTTTGAAATCATATATTCCTAAGCATAGAGCGCTCAAGCAAACAAACAAACTCTTCAGTTTTATATATTTAGTATACATATAGAATACCATGTCCTGATGGACAGGTATGTCTATATTAGTCATATAGACATACAGCTTATACCATGGATCAAAGATACATGAAATTTGGAGGGTGTGTTTTTGGTGAGGAGTATGTATACACTTATAAAGAGTTTCTCGAAATACCAGTCCTTGGGTAAGGGACTTAACCAAGGACTGAAGCTACAGGGGCCAGTGAGAATAGAATAAATGTTATGTTTTATTAATTGCCTGCATAATGAATATTTAGATCTATATGGATTTCAATATTTAGTATTTGTTGGGACAAATACATCACGGGAGATCATTTTTAAAATATGCAATAATTATGTCTTAACGCATTCACTGCTAAAGACGCGCCTGCGCATTTATCCGAACTTTTCTATATGCTAACGACGCTTATGTGAGTCCATACAAATTTCTGTGCCTTCACTGTGTGCTAAAGCCGACTCTGCACGTCTATTGTTTAAATAAGACCAAATTGTAAGGGCCCTTACCCACCTTGCTATATAGAACACATACGGAATTTGCCTACATGAAATTTAGAGCTGTAGAGCTTAGGTAGGTAGGTGGATATGTACAAAACCTTTCCCTTTTCGCATGTTTTTATTGGCTGTCGTAAACAAGCGAGTGTTTTATGACCTCCCATAAATAACAATACTCAAACGCGCGCTGAAGCGCCGAATAGCACTGGGGAATAGAATAGCACTTGGGAATATGTTACGTGGACGCTATGTTGAGGTTTTAGCACAGAGCAAAAGCATATTTGTACAACAATATGTGTTTGACGCACTGGTTTAAGGTCAGATTGTGTAGCACACAGTAATGACTTTTTATTTAGCTCTAGCAGTGAATGCGTTAAGTAGGTATTATGAATTAAATTTTAAATATTAATTAGTCTTTATGAACAATTCAAGGATGCTTCTTACAATAGATTTCGAGAATTGCCTAATGATTTCATTGTTATATTCAACCACATTTCATTTTTCTTTTCCCAAATAATTTGCATACAAATATACAAACGTAAAAATAACAGTCATGGTTGACATTTATATTAACATGAGTTACAACATTTCTTTATCGTAAGTAAATGATTTTAAATTAATATAAAATACCTGCTAAGCACCGTTTTTGACTCTTGGTATTTGAAACTGAATATGTGCAAAAAATATACCATGGTGGTAAAAATACCAAGTATTATGTTAATTTTTATAATTTAATATTTCCATTATTATATTGTTAGAATTTTTATCAGGATCCTAAAACTCACTATAATTTTGTCTCATTAACAAAGATGTTGATGATGATGAACAAGGAAGTTCATATTTCAATTTAGAACAACCTGTGCTATTTTTTTTTTATTGAAAGTTTAAGTTAATGTCGACTTTGGTCACTATGCCCCAGTAGTATTTTTTTAATGGATTATTTAATAGTAGATGATAGATACTCACATTGATTGTATAGCATTCCTTATCAACCAAGCACTGACGGCCGCGGAAGCCGCTACAGCAATTTTAACATCTGTCCTTGCAGTTAATTTACTCAGGTTAGGCGCCATTATAACAATTAACTTTGAAAGATCATTAGTCGTAATGTAATCACGTATCACATGTAGTGTTTACCGTAGCGAACCAGCACGATACGAGTCTGAACACACTCACTTTTCTACAATTACAATCAATCAATCAACATTTCGTAATCAAAATAAGCTTGATAGTCATAGACGTACTGAACACACTTAATTTTAACGATTAATTGTTTAGGTGTTAACGATTGTTTTGGTACGAGACGATGATTTTTTTAAAAATATTGATAAAATAAATTCTACGTTTTAATTTACAATTCGTTCTTACTTCTTTCTTTCATGCATGCATTCAATCAAATAAGAAAGAATTAAGATTTATATAAAATTTAAATTATTAATGAAATGACGTTTTTGTTTGACTGACGTTCTTGACGTTGACGTTCATATTAACTTTGACGTTCTTTGCACATATTTTCACTTCTTAGTGATGTGGTTGACGAGAACGCTCTATTAAAAAGTTGATTACATATCTACTCGATTCTATGGAAGTCACTTTGTGTAAAAATCATGTCATAAAATTGCAAAAAGTGCTGAACCCAACAATATAGTGAAATATGTATGGGATAAGGCTAAGGATAATATGATGATCATTTGTCTTATCGTGGCAGACATTACATCTTTCCATGAATGTCTGTGCAGCTGTCTCGTCCGTGAGAACGGACACCATTAGAACGGTATTCATCTATCTATATGTATCTGATGCCAATGATAATGTAGTCTGATATCAAGGACTCAAGTCATCAATTAAACTCGAACGAGTAAAATTTTGGCACTACTCGAAATATACACATATAAATGTACTTAAATTCGTATATCGATTATACTTATATCATCAACATAGAGAAAAGCGAGATGGTACAGCTGTCAAATTAGGCTGTTAATTCTGTCATTTAGTGATACATTTGGTTCGCTTCCTTGACAAGTACTTACTAGTTAAAACTGATGGCTGTAATCTGAAGCAAAATCATTTTACTATGCGGTCTATGACTGAAATCATTTCTGTACAACATTGCTTCAGAAACGGTATTTTAACTTTAAATTTGCGATTTACCTTTACCTTAATTTTTAAAACAAGAAAATTTAGCTTGTTAAACGCAATGAAAAAGGAAAACGTTTAAACACTAGCAAGGAATTGATAATACGTTGATTAGCAAATTATATTTCAGCACCAGTGTTTTATGCATAATATTCATTAATTATAAAAATATACCCTTTTACTTATTCATTTCAGGGATAGTAGGAACAAAATTCAATCATTATAACAGACAAAAAATATAATTCACAAAGTAATTTATTTTTATCATTAGGATGTATTATTTAATATAATAAGCCCGTGAGTAAAAATGGTAGTGTTGGGACATTTAATGTTGTATCTACACACGCTAATTAATCTGTGTTCATAGCTTTATTTGAATTATGATTCGGTTGCTTATATAACGTTCTCTTTGCCAATCCTAGTCAAGAAAAAAAAACATAAAAAATTCGCGGTAAAGTAAAATGAATTGAATTTCTTCTTATTAGGTATTCCTTGAATTTTATAGTAAATTTCAATTATAATGAGTTATTATATGATTATTTTGTTACTTAGAATTCAAAGCATTTCTAAATACCAAGTATATAGATGCGAAGCCTAGTTTTTGCTTATTTTGTTTGTTGTTTAGCTAATCTACGTAACGACGTAACTTCTTTAGTACTTGCTTTTTCCTAATTTTTTACTTTCCTCACTAATAAGTCAAAGGCAACAGGTACCTATTTACTTAATTACTTACAAGCTAACTAAAAGTAATGGTCTTACAATAACTTAATACATGCAACAAACAACTGTACCTACCTATACGTGATGCTTATGAAATGTTTGATAAAGGAAATGAAATAGAGAGAGAAGAGAATTAATGAAGATTGCAATGTGGAAGTTGGTAAGTTTAGTTTTTGTTGTCATAAATTTTCATAGCGCTTATCCAAACCTTCACTACTTATGGGTTATTTGGCTGTTCTATAGTAATGTAAGGCCTCAGCCTTACAAACGGCTTAAACCTTGTTCGTTGCAAATTTAAGCTTTAAGAAAGATTTTTCATATTCCGAAAAAAAATCGAAAAAGGAATTGAAAAATAATATTAGTTGTCAGAGGGGGTTTTTGAAATAGAAAAATGATGGAAGAGTAATGTAATAAAAGTGGAAAATTAGTAATAAGGGTACACCCATCTATAAACCTGTATTCTGTGCTTGATTCAAACTTGTATATCTAAGTGTGATACCTAATACCCATGTCAGGTGACCACCAGACTACTTGGGTTTTCTGGATATTTAAAAAAAATGTGTGTATTTGTTATGTGAAAAAACTGAATACATTTAAGTTTCAAAACAATAATTACTATAAATGTAGTTATTTGTCACTAGTTGATATATATATTTTTAAGTACTACATGTTATATTTTTGTATACAAGAAGAGTAGGAAGAGGTAAAAAAATTAAAAACCAAAATTTTTTTTCCTTAATATTTATTTTGTACTTACTTAAAGAACTACAGCAGCAAATGATCATTAACTGGAATTTAAAAGTAAAATAAATTAAATGACCTACTTAAAAACTAAATATTTACAATAATTTCATAACATGTTAGCTGAGATTATTTTGGTGGGACTAGCTTTTATCTATATAATCAATAATCAGTCTATGAATTGAAATCAAAACTATAAACTTAATCCACTTCTTCAACAGTAGGTCCGGAATGGTTGGGTTGAGCGTATTGCTGATGACCAGCATTGGGGTTTCCTCCAGCCCCAGCCCCAGCCCCATGTAGTTTGCTCATCAATGGTGAACACACTTGCTGCACCTCTTTCAGCTTGTGCTCATATTCATCTTTCTCTGCCAATGTATTGTTGTCAATCCACTTAAGTGTGTCCTCACACAAGCGGCGGGCCGTCTCTTTATCTTGCTCACTCAGTTTGTCGCCAGTGTCATCCACTGCTTGTTTGATATTGAATACATAAGATTCCAGTTGGTTTCTGGCAGCCACTCTGTCCCTTTGACGTTCATCTTCCTCCTTGTACCGCTCTGCTTCTGACACCATGCGGTCAATCTCGGCTTGCGACAGGCGGCCTTTATCGTTCTTGATAACAATGTTCTTGCTGCGGCCAGTGCTGTTCTCTTTAGCTGACACGTTTAGGATACCGTTAGCGTCGAGATCGAATGTAACGTCAATCTTCGGAACTCCTCGCGGGGCTGGTGGGATGCCCGTGAGATCGAAGCGACCAAGTAAGTTGTTGTCTTTGGTCATCGCGCGCTCACCCTCGTATACCTGGATGGTGACGGCTGGCTGGTTGTCAGAATATGTAGTGAACGTCTGCGACTGCTTGCATGGAATTTTAGCGTTGCGTTCAATGATTTTGGTCATTACGCCTCCTGCGGTCTCAATACCCAAGGATAGTGGCGCGACATCCACTAACAGAACATCTTGGATCTTACTGTGTTGTTCGCCACTTAATATAGCTGCTTGTACCGCAGCGCCGTATGCTACTGCCTCATCTGGGTTAATTGATAAGTTCAGTTTCTTACCGCAGAAGAAGTTCTGTAACATAGATTGGATCTTTGGAATACGAGTGGATCCGCCAACGAGCACAACGTCATGGATGGAGCTCTTGTCTAGTTTAGCATCCTTGAGAGCCTTTTCAACAGGTTCCAAAGTTCCGCGGAAGAGATCAGAGTTTAATTCTTCAAATCGAGCGCGTGAAACTCTCGTGTAAAAGTCGACACCTTCATGCAATGCGTCGATCTCGATGGTTGCTTCAGTGCTCGACGAAAGCGTTCGCTTGGCGCGTTCAGCTGCAGTACGCAGACGTCGAAGTGCTCTTGGGTTGGATTTGATGTCTTTCTTGTATTTGCGTTTGAACTCGTCCGCTAGATGATCGACCAATCTATTGTCAAAATCTTCTCCTCCTAGATGCGTGTCACCTGCAGTGGCTTTTACTTCAAACAATGAGCCTTCATCTATGGTTAGAATCGAAACGTCGAAAGTTCCACCGCCTAGATCAAAGATAAGGACGTTTCGTTCTCCCTTAAGGTTCTTATCTAGACCGTAGGCAAGGGCAGCGGCTGTGGGTTCATTGATGATGCGTAGGATATTCAAGCCAGCAATTGCACCCGCGTCTTTTGTTGCTTGTCGCTGTGAGTCATTGAAGTATGCTGGCACTGTAACAACAGCATCACGTATCGTCGTTCCAAGGTAGGCTTCAGCGGTCTCCTTCATTTTTGTTAACACCATGCTGCTGATCTCTTCAGGTGCAAATCTTTTGTTCTCACCCTTGAATTCAACTTGGATCTTCGGCTTGCCACAATCGTTAATTACTTTGAATGGCCAGTGCTTCATATCTTGCTGAATTTTAGGATCGTCGAATTTGCGGCCAATAAGTCGTTTGGCATCGAATACGGTGTTGCCGGGGTTGAGGGCGACTTGGTTCTTGGCGGCATCGCCGATGAGCCGTTCCGTGTCTGTGAAGGCGACGTAAGATGGTGTTGTCCGGTTACCTTGATCGTTTGCGATGATCTCCACATTCCCGTGCTGCCAAACTCCAACACAGGAGTAAGTAGTTCCAAGATCAATTCCAATAGCTGGCATTTTGGTAACGATGGTGTAGTCTCTTCAATAATAAACTTGAGTTGTCTTGATATCCTTTTTTAAAATCCTCTTAATATCCTCTAGATTTTCGCTTGATATTTGCTTGATATTCACTCGATATTCACTTGGTATTTACTTGGTTAAATTGCGCTTGTTTGGTGTTTCCACCGGTTCACTTCTTGTTCTCTTCGCTTGTTTGTATTTTCAAATACTGAATGCCTTGGCGCGCTTGGGCCGGCTTTATATACCCGCTCTGCTCCAGCCAATCAGAATCGAGAACAATCTGGAAACAACACCAAGCGCCAATGAAATGATTCTAGGGTAGAAATTTCTAGAGCTCCTATTTAGTAGGGGATTTGAATGTGTAAGAGAGAGATAGAATTAGAATATTTACATTGTGAGTGGTGGCTGTGGGTGGCCATCGTAATAATTTTACCGAATTCAAAGGAAATTATTTGAGGGAAAACCTTTTACATCTTTTAAACGGAGCAGAAACTAGGTATTGGTATTTTAATGTTTATTTTGGATACTAACTTATTATGCTGTGGACGTTTTGGAATTACTTTTAATGTTGGGCCACCGTTTTACAATAATATAATCGTTAGTTCTAGTATTATAACCTGAAATTGTTTTACGGCTTATTTTATTAACATCAAGCCTGTCGTTAAGCTAATGTGTATAGATCTGAAAGAATATTAACATTTTTGTTAATTGTATTGTTAAAAATTACGACTTTACAAATAATCTACATTATGCTATTCATTGCTCATAGATGAATGAGTATTCATAATTTAGTAATATTATTTATTATTAGCTTCTGCCAGCCACTCTATATGATATAAATATTGATGTATTTTTGTAAAAGGCTGCAACACGAATCTATATATTTCCATATAAGAGTATAAATACTAATTAAAGGACTTTAATTTATGAGCCCCTGAGAAACGGGAAAAAAACCCGCTACAGTTAACCTTTACTCAGATATCCTAATGGATTACTTTCAATTAATATTACTTCGCAGTCAATCGTTTTTAAATGAAATGTACCCGCACTTTTATATTGTGTTATCTAATGTAAGTGAAATACTGTCTTAATGGGAATAAAGAACTTTAAACCTAAATATACAATGAGTTTAACAGTATTTTTTTAAATAAAATATGGCATCCCCAATCTATTAATAGCCCTTCTAGAATATTCCAACTTTATATAGTTTACTCGCTCACTTGTCTTGCTTTCTCTTTCTTACACATAGGTTCTGAAAGTAGAATGTTCTAGAAAATTTTCTGTCTCTGTTATACTTATAGCATTGTCTCTTTCGTGCAAACGTAGAATCATCTAGAAATGTTATCCGACCGTGCAGCAAATCTTGTCAAGCAGCTTGTCGCGTATTTGCCATGGTACGTTTTTAAATCGGTAATGTTATATTATTGATCTGCGGGACTATGCGGGACTTGGTGAACCGAGGTTATATAAAGACTGCTGTGCATGCTTTGGGCTGAGATACCTTTTCATAGTGTAGTAGTGAGGTTCGCATATTAACTATGGACTAGGGTGCTCTAGCTAGTGCTAGAGGCAGGTTTCTTTTTATAATGTAGGTCCAATTGCAGTAAGAATTAGCATTAAATATGTTATTTAACGTAAGAAGCAGAAACAAAGAGGTGGTGTGGCACTGGCAGGCCCCGTTAGCACGTATATAAAATGGCGGAGTCATCGCCCGGCTGACGAGCATTACGTAGATCCTCTAATAATTGTTTTAGAAGCCAGGAGAAGACGTTATAAGAAGGATAAAATGTAAGGTAGGTACAATCACCTTTGGTTTTTATTTATTTTCAGTTTTCAATTGGATTTTCACGTAAAGATAAATTTTGCTTGATACTGCGTCATACGGTTTGACCTTGGTACGTTTTGTTTTTGTTATTGAGAAGTGCTCTTAATTGGGTAGGTAGGTAAATGTTCGTTATTATTAGATTGAAATAGTGCAATAATTTCAGGTGTACTTAAAATTGGGTTAAGCGTCTGAATTGGTCCCGTTATAGTTATTAAGACCGTTCTCAAGAACCACGTACAATAAGTACAATATAAATTCAAGATGGCGCACGCTCAGGTATATTAATTACCATGTAGCCTAGGACAATACGTAAACGTAGTCTATATATATTTTATAGTTTTTATTAAATACCTACTTATAATTAAATTTAAGAGTTTTAACAAATTAGTAAATAGGAAATAGGGATTGTTCTTACAAATTAAAGATTGGGTCGTAGGTTGGTAGGCAGGTAGGTGCTACGGACACTACGGTAATGCTTATCAATGTATTGTGCAATTTAATTAATTCTAAGTAAAATATGTTTTTCGAAAACCGTACAGAAATAAGGATAAACTTAGAAATAGGTAGTTTATAACAAAAGGTCGCTAAGATTCGAATATTTTTGTATTTATTATTTACAAACACTATATCAGTACGCTACAGTACATTGACAAGGAGTTTCATATAAAGATTAGAATAATAAGAACAGAATAGGAAAAAAAGAGGCCTAGGTCTTAAATACATCATTGAATTATTAGGTGAATATAAAAATAAAAGACATACTATATAGGCAAGCTTATTATTTCACTAACGGTTTTCATTAGGACTATAAAAGCAGGATTACGTTCAGAGTTATTGTGGATACCTACTAATTTCTCGAAGGTATAAGTAGGACTAAGAAGTGAATATAACTTAACTAAGTAGACACCAGAACTAGAATTTGAAATACAAGAAATGAGTATTGAATACAAAAATCTCAGACTTAGTTAAGTTAAAATGAAAAATATTGATAAAATCATCAGAGATGTAGAAGAAGAGAAGAACTTATTAAAGTAGGTATACATGAACATTTATAGGGGTGATGTTAACTATGCTAGCCGGATCGTTGGCATAATCAAAAGTGTATTTATAAATAATTGCATCATTTGCTGTTTCGATTACAAGTCGTTTCATGTACAATTGATTTCATCAGAAATTTACGATAGGTAGGTTCTATTAAATAGGTTATTATTAACGAACTATGCATTTTAAAGGAACATTAAGTATCTTCTATAAGTCGGATGAGATTAAGTCCGTGATTGGAACAAAAATTATGTTGAGAAACATTAAACAGAATGTACAAGTTTAACCAGGAATATTCGGATAATATGAAATTTGCGTTTATTTAAGGACATGATATATTTTTTTCAAAAGCTTATAGATGGAGGAATTCCACATAATACGCATAATATTTGGTGAGAAAAATTGAAGATCATGCATTTAAGAATACAATGGAACTGTGAAACTGGAACTTAGTGAAACAATTGATGAAATACTTTTGTTGGTAGCCTTTTGGGTTGTGTTGTGTGTTCAACGTGTGAGAGCAGAGGAGTTAATGTTGGTGATAATACGTAGCCTTTATTTAAGCGGTTTTTTATATAATGTCGTTTTACTATTGAGGCCTTACAATATTTGCGTCGTGTGTAGTTTGTGTGTCGGTTTGAGCAAAATTTTGTGTTTATTCGCGTTGCTGGAATTTGCATGCAATAAGGGTGTTTAGGTTGAGTTTTTGGTGTATGCAATAGTTTCTTGCGAGATTTGTGGTGTGGTGTGAGTGGGTGTTGTTGCCTTTATGTTCATACAAAGTTTCAGTGGGATTCTTACCGATACTTGTGTTTTCATATTTCATTTTACGAGTTACATATATCTATAACATGATATTATTGGTAAAACTTTTTAATTGCTGTTTCCTAAAAGTGACCTTTAATTTTAATAACAACCTCTATAATCTTTGCTTAACCGCGCTAATTTCTTTAACCTACCTAATAAAGAGGATTTGATTATCTATAGTCGTATAATACATATCTAGAAGAAAATAAAAGTACGTATTTCTAATGATGATTGAAATTATATATGATTGATTGCAATGATCATCCTTGAAGGCAAGCCAAATAGTTCTTAGAAATAAGACTATTTAATATTAACAAGTACTGAGATAACGAAATTTTAAAACAAATTAGGAGCTATGATAAAGAAAACATACGAACGATGGTTAAGTATTAAGATTTAATGGCTATGAACGGGTGTTGGATTATATTTTGGAGAAAGCACTCTTATGTGATTAAACATTTCGGTACAATCTACAGAACAAAATGAAATAATATTACAACTAAGTACTAAAATGGCGTTAAACATATTTTCGTGTGATAAATGTAGCTGTGATTTGGATATAAAAATATCAAGATAGTTATGACATTGAGCACAGCTCATTAAGTATATGACAAATACAATTAAGATAAGATCGTATTCTAGGTGAATCAAGAAATAAATAATACCCGTTTTTTAGTAACCCTTGAAAATATATCTAGCTCGGGGTGCATAATATCTACAAGAATTATGTAAAGCAAAGATTTAAGCAGAATAATATGAACATTATGTTTTGAATACATATTTGATACGGAAATACATTGCACTGAAAGACTTTATTTCGAGTATAGATACAATATAGACGAGAGGTGATAATTTGACAATATCGCAACAACTGAACATTAAACACTGAAAGAAATATGAAATAGTGTAGATTACTACTTATTAAGCTGTAAACATTCGAATGAGACTGTAAGTTCACACATTCACTAAAAGCAAAACAATAGAAGTACAAAGTTTCGGAAGTTACAGACATCTTTACTTTTACAAAAAGCTAACATGATATAGGAAATTTCGATATGGAGTATATTTACAGCAAAATTTATTTGAAAATGTTATTGTGTTGTGTTGTATGGTGTTGGTGGATTGCATATTAGAAGTATTATAAGCGCTGCAAAATTGAGTACAAGACAAGCCCTTGTGGAAAAAACGTAGGATATTGAGCTACGTTTCACGTCCTGCATAGAAATCTGAGATGGTACATCAATAATCTAGAGAAATACAATTGAAGAATAATAATATCACAATGAGTGTCTGTTCATGTCAATTGCGCTTTTTGCGTCACGTTCCAAAGATGCTATTGAAGATGCTGTCAAAGAGTTACAATGGTGTTGAAATTTTGAGGTTGGATATACGTTACTCAAGATTAATAGACTTACTATTACGCGAGCACTAGTTGAATTTCACATAGATATTAAAATGAAACGTTAATTATATGGAGGTCCGAACGAAGAAGTAGTTAACAACCTCTTTTAAATGTGATGTCATTTTAATGATGTTGACTGTTTCCAATACACTCCAAAAAAAGAAACTAAACTTTATACGGAGTGTTTTTTCATCTCAACAAAGAACGTTTTTGAAAGAAACATAAAAGCGTCGTTTGATTTCTATTAAGTTTTGTCTAATATATTCAAAAGAAACGATAATCCAAATATGAAATTGAAGATATCGAAAAAGTTGTGTTGTGTGTGTTCGTAAAATTTTTAATATTATTAGAAGGAAGACAGGAACTATTTGTTGAAACGAAGAATAAGATAAGTTTCCGTTTTCAAGAAGTTTACGTAAAAAGTTATAAATGGTTCATAGCACAGGGAGCAAATGTTGACTTGAGGTGTGAAAACAACATAAATTACAATCATCAAGCAGTTTTCTTAAAAGTTTCATCAGATTTTTGCTTAACATTTAAAAAACAAAGAAAGGAATTTAAAGACGATGGTACGTTACTTTTAAAGAGATAAAATTCTGGAATATATTTTTTGAAGATAAATAGTGTACCGGCTTTCTATTGCGTGAAAACTAGTAGATGTTCATATACATTAAAAGGTGCGAATGTAATGTGTAATGAAATACCTGTAATAACCTGTTATTCTATGCTCTATGGAGCTGTTTCCAAAACATTCTAGACACATTATGTCCACCAAAATTCTTAATAGAAGAAGCTGAAGATTAATAATACACTGTATTAACAGAATCTCCAACGCCGTAATAGCAGGTTTTTATTAACCGTCAAGGCGTATTGCCTTCAATGGAGTTGATTTCAATACAGTTGAAAGTCATATCAATGGCAAAATAAACTGAGAATTATAATTGCGTTGCTTTTGAGTAGATGATGTTGAGGGGAATATCTACATGACTCAAGATTAATAAGATACGTTGTGGTGTAAAAAGAAAAAAAAACGCAATAAAGATGAGATGTGGCAACCGCTTTTGCAAAACCTTTATCAGTGTCGATTAATATTACAAATAGTCTATTGAACCGTTAATACTGTTATCCATTCTATACAAATACGATCAATAAAGGACGACAGTCGGCAAGTAAAAAATATTTGTCAAGATGTTGGAACATTAATATATAATTCATGATCAATGTAATAATAGGAGGTGCGAAGGACATAAAAAGATCTTTAAGGATATATTAGAAAAATATATACATTTTGGTGTCTACATTGCTGAATCTGTAAGGTAAACAATATTTTTTTTTCTTATAAGGAATTAAAAAAATATTAAGTACCTACAGTTAAATGTGAGCTAATTAAGCAAGATTTAAGTAACAAAAGTGGTCCAAGGTTTGTTTCGTTAAACTTGTACATAATGTTGATTTGCGTAACTAGCCTTTTTAGTATGTAATACATGTACATATTGAGTTATACATGATTAAACCAGGTTAAACGTGTCGTTTTCGGAATAAGTTGATTGAAATGTATATGATTAAGTAAGTAACATACACAAAAAAAATAAGAAATAATAGGTTAACTAAGAGAGTGATGGTCACGTTTAAAGACGTCAGAAATAAATAGGTACGTTGTTAACAAATATATGATTAAAATAAGGATGTCGTCGAACTAATAGCGCTTGAATAAAACTTAATTAACAGTTATATTTAATGTTAATATGTCCACGAGGCAAACAATGTAATGAATTTAAGAGAAAGGGAAAATATATGACAAAATTAATATAATATTTTCCAAACGATGCGAGCGTACTTGTATAAGAAGGTTAATAAACAATACTTATGATGAGATATTATAAGTTCACATATTATATAGACATATATTATAAGTGTGGTTTCGTTAAAAAAGAAAGTAAGGGAGGAAATTATGATAATAATTCACTGAGATATTTAGAGTTCGAAGGTGCCCTTGTTAAGATGTCAATTGAAATAATGTTTCCAATTTCCAGTGATTACGTTATAGGGTAAATTATTGGAGAATAGGTAGGCACGTCATTATTTTATCATGTGGATGCATTTTGCACTTTATTGAGAAAATAAGAAGTGATTATGTAATTCCGTAGTGAGGTTGATTGCCAATTAGAAATGTAGGTGAACAAAGGTCATTTTATAAATTTTCTGAGTAAAATTAAGCGGTTTGAAATTCACAACTCCTTGGCTTCGGTATTAAGACGAGGTGTTGCTAGTTAAATATTTTATTACAAATACGATACGTAATTTTAAACTACTATTATTATTATTAATTATAATTTCTAGTCCTAGACGACTATTTACATGACTGATTTACGAATAAATTTAAGTTTTTTTTTTATTAGCTACTACTTATTTATTATTTTTCATATCTAAGGATTCTAAGAAATAGTTCCTTCGTTCAATCGTTTGCTGACCAGTTTTCATGAAACATATATTTATTTATTTATAATTTATTGCGTAATATACTTAAACATTTTGTGTATACTTATTACAAAGGTGGCTAATGCAACAAACGTGCTGTGTTGATGATGTTTTGAATTGTTTTATCGCAATTTTGTTGTAGAACTTTTCTGTTTGGGTATTCACATGTAACTAATGTGAATCTAATCGCGTGCAAATAATAAATGTCTATAATATTTCTACAATCACGCCTATGGTTTGGTTTTCATTTGTAAATATTTGGTTTCGTAAAAACACAGGTCGCGTTGTAAATCGTTTGGCATGTATGTAATCTTCTGCACAACGATTCAAATATTTTGTTCTTCTAAAATATGAAATATGGCTAATTTTAAACGCTTTGACAACTAGACATGCGTGACTTACAGCATATTTTACATAAGTATATACTTAGGTACTAGTGCACCTGCACCTTACTTGTTCATTTTTAATTTAGAATCGTGATATTCGTATTAAAATGTACTTTTTCTGTCACGCATGAAAAACAAAATTAGAAAAATCGAATTTCTGCCAATAATGCATGCCAAATTAACATTTGTGAGTCTAAATGGTTTCAATGGCGCTTTTTACATTGACGTGTTTGTCTTCGTTTGTTTTTCCAAATTGTTTAATGTGTGGTTATTATTACGCAATTTAAATGCAATAATGTTATATAGTGTGATGTTAAGCCTCACGGGGGTGTAATGAATCGGATATTTTTAACGGTTTTGTTCGTTTGGGATCACTTCTTGCACGGACTTCTTAAAACAATTCTTAGCATTGCCTTTTTGTTTTACTAATCTTTTTGCCGATTTATCAAATTTCGGGCCAATTAAAACAATTAGCACGGTTAATGTCACTTACGCTAATCAGACAACACAAGTTTTCCAAATTATGTTGCATGTTGTTCGGCTCAGCTTGTAATGTCCACATCAGTACTTGTATTTGTATATTATTGCTACTTTGGAACTGAGATAGGGACACCAAATCACGTTTTGAATTCCATAGATTTAATATACAAGTTTATAACTTAACCAGTGAGCTTTTAGGTACGGGTCGCCAAAATTATTAATAAAAAAGAGTATGATATTGCTTCAGTAATAACCCATTCATTCTAGCTGCAGGTAACTTTGCAAAACAAGTATAACTTCTAATGTTCAATTCATTATCATAATTTCAGTCGATGGTAGCGCAATGTTTATTATTATTTATTTATATATTTTGAGGAATGCTTGCAGACGAATAACTTAAAAGTTAGGTATTAAAATAATATGTCAAGATGGGCGTATTTTCATGTTCCCTCATTAAATTTCACAATTACTCATGATCCAATACCGCCTGTGTTGAGCTAATTTAAATCATTTATTAATAATTCCTTTCAATAAATGTACAGCTTTAGACGGGTGCGTTTGTAGTTATTAATGCTCTAGTTCTAATTATGTTGGCATGCGAATATCTTGTAAGAAATTTGTATTATGCCAACAGCCGAAAAAGCTACAGCTTGACACCTCCCACTTTGGTTCCAACATGTAATCAAACTCGCAAGTCTTGCACCCCGCTTATTATTTGGGAAATAAACTAATCCCAAGAAGCTGACCCCTTAAGGCGTTGCAATTAAGGTTTTTGCACTAAGAACTGTTAGCAACAGTTTCCAATTGCTAGAGATGTTACGACTTCCCATCGCATTGCACTGGTTATTAAGAGGGTACTTGTGTGGATAACAAGCATGATCTGAGCATGTCGTACACTGACGTCAATATCTGAAACTAGAATAATTCACCGCCAATACATTTAAACCGTTATGTAGATGTTATATGTTTTAGTTATAAATTTTATAGTTATAGTGACTCCGAGAAAAAAAAAGACGAATAGAAGCGATATATTGTAAACTAGGTGTATTTAAAGCCACCATAAATCAAAATGATCTTTACCGTTTTCTTTCTTGTGAATGTCTATTTCTTTTCTGGATATGTCACCGTCTATGTTTGTAAGATATTTGGTAGTCGTTTGTCCAGCTAAAGTTTGTCAGCTTTTTGAGGATTGCGGATAGTCTGTTTAATAGTTTTGTTTAATATTTATATTAACCAAGTGATTTTCGTATTCGTAATAATTTTACTGCGAAGATTTAACTAAGTCACCTAAAATTGCTAGTCCCCTATTTTCCCTTCCATTTTTTTAACAAAATAAATTCCCTTCTGTCAAAGGTGTCGATAATTTCTGGTCGTCGATTCGTTGCATCTTTGTAGATAACAAATTAGTAGGTATGCAGATTGGAATAAGAATTTCAGCATGTTTAAAAAATCTGGTTTTCATTTGCGTTCTAACGAATTATACACCATAGTAATTAGGCCATTTTTAACTCTGGATATACACGCTTATACGATTTTAGACTTATGTATAGATACTGGATCATCGCTGTTTTTTGGTGCACTTGGAATTAGATAAAAATAGGTGTTGGTGTGATTTTAAATGTCTCTGCGTTGTAATGTTTTAGCATTTAACAAAATTAAGGGCGTCGTAAATACAATCGTGAACATACACAAAAATTCAAGCATGAAAATTAGGCATGTTTCTTAAGCTGCGCCTTAACGGCATTACACTATTTGTCATGTTAATTGTGCTGTTTTAACAATGGTTTTATTGGTTTACGTTTAGCTTATATTAGGATACTGTTTGCAGGAAATTTGTTGCCTTTTGGGAGCTTAATTTTAATGCACCGTGTAAGCCTTAGGTAGGATGACATGTGTACATAGTCGTTAGTCTATTGACATTCATCACAATCAGAAAAGATAAGATAGAAAATATATGGCGTTTGATCCTACGTATATTTCTTGATATATCTGATATTTACGGAACTAATGCTTATCGTGTAATAACAAGATAATTATTACATATATGTATTTATTCTTTGTTTGATTTATACATTGCGCTTAATATATTTTTGTGTGATTGGGTATGCTCGGTATTTCACGTGCGCTTTAGAGTCTATAATTAGCGTAGAAACGGTAATGTATTATTTATTTTCTCATATATAATAAATACCTACTGAATTCATTAGACCAAAGACTGTAAAGATATTTGGACGTAATTTGAGGAGCAAATGCTGAATAGGATAGATAAGATGAAATTAATAGGATATAATGTATTTATATAATATAATACTAGCTATTACAAAAACATTAAGTAGGAAATAACTAATTCATTGCGATAACGAAAAGAGCTGAGTATCTAAATTTTAAATTGATTTTTACATGCTAAAGCTATAGTTGATTGTCCGCCCGCATATTAAGGTAGGCACAATAATTATAGGAATGTTGTATTAATAATAATAACCAGAATCTAACTGGTCGCCATATTAGTATATAAGATGAATGAATAATTATTAAATGATTATGAATTATTAAATAATACGTCAGATATTTTATTTTTATTTTTTCCGAACGAACTGGGAATCCTGGAAAGCTGAATATTTTAAAAGTTATCACATACATAATTATCACGTGTGAGCTTGTGACGAACAATGCTTCTTAATATTTAAGATATATTTTTATATCTAGAATACGACTGGGTGATGTAGAAAGTATAACAATGGCAAATGACCGTACCAAATATAAAATAATAATGGTTGATCAATTAATCATAATTAGTCAGCCAGGACAAGCAAATGCTTGTTAGATTTTAGGAGATAGGAGTGAAAATCGTTTATTTCCGGATCTTTAAAAACACAAAAGATCCATATTTTTAAAACTATAATTTATATGTATATTAATGATATATAAAACTTATTATCTCGAGGAAATTAACATATTAGTAAGGAGTTACATATACAAACTATAGGAGAACAATGCAATCGAATTCTACTCAAAATATTACTTCCTGAACATTGATTTCACACAGCTAATGACCCTTACAAAAAACATATGTAATAGATATATACGAATATAATAAGTTGTCGGTAAATGTAAGCAAATTATAGGTCGTGTATGACCGCTTATGTTTCGAGTGAAATAACTAGGAACTAAAATTATCAACGTACATTACTATGCGCTATTTGATAATAAATCATGACAAACAATTAGTTTTTTTGACATGAAATTTTTATAGTTTAAACAAATTTAAGAACGCGTGAACAAAGATTATGAAAATCGTAGAGAGGAATAATGGTATTTTTTTAAATAAACGAATTAGTTAAGGTATTATAATTTAAGGCGTTGAGGTAATAGAGTATTAAAAGACGTAAATAGTAGAAGAGTACGTAGGGAGTAGGCGTATCACTAAGAACACGTAAAACCTATAACAATATTATGAATATCGGAGAGTAATAATGGAAAATAATTAAGCAAACGAATTAAGTTCAGTGCTCAAAAGGTACGGCTACGGTCTTGGGTAAAGAGGAGAGGTAGAGAGTAGAACATGACATAGGTGTATAATTAAGAATACGTGAAACGCATAGCAGGATTATTAATATCGGAGAGAAATAATGGAAATTATTACGTAAACGAATTAAATAAGCTCAGTGCTCTACAGCTAAGGTACAATAAGTTATTATAAAGTTTAAGTATAAGCAATGTAAGGTGTAGAAATAGAGGTAAAGAGAAGAGTACGTATGGAGTAGGTGTATCATTAAGAAGACGTAAAACGGATAGAAGAATAATGAATAAGTTCAGTGCTCCAAAGTTACAGCTGAAGTAAAATAAGTTTGCTAAGTTTAAGTATAAACTGTATAGGGTGTAGTAGGAGAGGTAGAGAGTACAAGAGGGCGTAGGGAGTAGGTGTATTACTAAGAATACGTAAAACGAATACCAGTATTATAACTATCTAAGATAAATAATGAAAACTATTGAATAAACGAATTAAGTATGCTCAATGCTTTACAACCAAGGTACAATAAGTTAGTATAAAGTTAAAGTATTTGCGATGTAGGTGTAGTAGAGGTAAAGAGAAGAGTACGTAGGGAGTAGGTGTATTATAAAGGATACGTAGGTGTATTATATTTTATAACAAGATTATGAATATCCAAGAAATACTGGAAAAGCCTTTAAATAAACGAATTAAATAAGCTCTATATAAGCTCTACATCTGATGTACAATAAGTTAACTTAGTTTAAGTATTAGGGACCTAAGACTTTATGAGTAGGAGCATCATTAATAATGCACCTAAGTTATATAAGATTATTTATATATTTATAGTTAATTATAACGGAAGACCAATCAGAATAATTAACCCGAATATTTTAATATCGGAATTTAATTCACAAAAGGTATAAAATTGTAGACTGTCTTGCATACCGTTTTGTTCCATCTATACGCAAACAAAGAACAGAGTTCAGGGTTGCCATCAATTATAGCATCGATCACGATTAGGAAAATATGGATTTTGTAGAGAAATAATGGAAAATTGTTAGATTAATAACTTAGGAAAAAGTTTAAATATTGATAATTTAGTGAGTAGAAGATAACGTAGGGAGTAAGAGATGACGTAGAGCTTAGATTATGGGGTATAGGGCGTAGGTGTACGGAGAAAGGAGAGTAAGAATGGATCTAGGGACTAGGGAGTAGAAGAGAAGGTACATATTATCGAAGGCTTTAAGAGGCTGGAGAGTCCTTAGGCATAGTAGAATATCTAATGAGGGTAGGAGATAACTTAGACAGTGTGAGGGGACTTGAAGAGTAGGAGAGGATCTAAAGAGCACGAGAGGAGGTAGGGAGTAGACCAAGATGTAGAGAGTAGGCTAGTTGTAGGAAGTAATAAAGAGTAGAAGAGGAGTAGTGAGTCGTAGAGGACATAGTGGGTAGTAGAGGACATCGGGAGTAAGTGTGGACATAGTCAGTAAAAGATAAGAGAGGATCTGGAGTAGAAAATTATATAGAAATATACTATAAACGAAGTATATAAACATAAAAATAATATAAAATAGGAAATTGGACAAGGCCTAAAAAGGATATCTAGTGAGGTGTAGAAGACCTGAAGAGTTGGAAGCAATATAATAAATGACGTTAGTGACTGTAAGTTAGTATTACATGCGAATTAAGGTAATATTTTTAGTTTAGAGTAAGAATCCAAGAAATCAGGGATGGAATATTAATCGAAAAACTCCGTTTTCACTACTACTTAATAATATAGGTACTAAATATCGTATTAGGAAGATATAATATGATGAATAAACCAATGAAAACTAAACTCAATATGTTCTTACACTAGTATACAGTAACTAGATAATACAAAATTATTTTGTCGCTCGGAAACAGGACTAAGTACAATCTTGTAATTTGCCTGCTGGAGAGAAGTATTAATACAGAATTTAACATAAGCAAACTATATAAACAAAAATAATATAAAATAGGGAGTTGGACAGATCCTAAAAATAGGATATCTAGTGAGGTGTAGAAGACCTGCAGAGTTGGAAGCAATATAATGAGTAAAAGAGGAGGGCTTAGGGAATATTATAAGTTATAGTGACTAGGAGAAGATATAGGGAGTAGAACAGAACAATTTAATAATATGAGATAATTAAGAGTAATATAGAACGTAGGGAATCCGACAGAGCCTAAGAGAAGTAAGATCTAGTGAAGCGTACAATACTTGAGTTGGAGGCAACATGATGAGTAAGCGAGGATGACTTGGGAAATAATAGATGATCTAGGACGTAAGATACATGAGGATTTAGAAAAGATTATGTTAAGATTTAAAGGTTACGAATTCAATGACTACAGACGTAAAAATGCTTTTTAGAGTCCTTAGGCATAGTAAAATACCTTATGACGGTAGGAGATAACTCAAACAGTGTGAGAGGAGCTGTAGAGTTGGAGAGGATCTAAAGAGTAGACCAAGATGTAGAAAGTAGGGTAGTTGTAGGAAGTAATAAAGATAATAAGAGGACATAACGAGTAAGAGAAGATATAATGAGTAGGAGAGGACATAGTGAGTAAGAGATTAGGGAGGATCTAGAGAGTAGGAAATTATATAGCAATATAATATAAGCGAACATTAAAATAATATAAAATAGGGAGTTGGACAGGGCCTAAAAATATAATATTTAGTGGGGTGTAGAAGACCTGAAGAGTTGGAACCAATATAATGAGTGAAAGAGGAGAGCTAAGGGAATAAATTAAGTTATAGTGAGTAGGAAATTATCTAGGAAGTAGAACGGGACAATTAATAATATGATAGAATTTAGAGTATACAGAACCTCAACATAATGAGTAAGCGAGGGTGACTTGGGAAACAAGAGTAAGAGAGAGGACATAGAAATAATATAAACTACGGAGTTGGACAGGGCCTAAAAATAGGATATCTAGAGAAGTGTAGGAGACCTGAAGAGTTGAAGCAATATATTGAGTGAAAGAGGAGGGCTTAGGGAATAAATTAAGTCATAGTGAGTAGGAAAGGATCTAGGGAGTAGAACTGGACAATTAATAATATGATAGAATTAAGAGTATACAGAACCTTAACATAATGAGTAAGCGAGGATGACTTGGGAAGCAAGAGTAAGAGAGAGGACATAGTGAGTAGTAGAGGACATCGCGAGTAAGTGAGGACATAGTCAGTAAAAAATAAGGGAGGATCTGGAGAGTAGGAAATTATATAGAAATATAATATAAGCGAAAAAAAAAATAATATAAGATAGGGAGTTGGACAGGGTCTAAAAATAGGATATCTCGTGAGGTGTAGAAGACCTGAAGAGATGGAAGCAATATATTGAGAGAAAGAGAAGGGCTTAGGGAAAGTAAGTTATAGCGAGTAGGAGAAGATATAGGGAGTAGAAAAGAACAATTTAATAATAAGAGATAATTAAGAGTAATACATAACCTAGGGAATCCGACAGAGCGTACGGGAAGTAAGATCTAGTGAGGCGTAGAATACTTGAGTTGGAGGCAACATAATGAGTAAGCGAGGACGACTTCGGAAATATGAGATGATCTAGGACGTAAGATAGAAGAGGATTTAGATTAAATTAAGATTTTCAGGTTACGAATTCTGTGTCTATAGATGTTAAAATGCTTTATGTAATAACACCGATATGACGTATATTTCACCAGTTGGTTAATTGTGTGTATAATTTATTATGTTTATAAATACACAAGAAACGTATCATAATAAATGACGTCAGTGACTGGAAGTATACAAAAATATGCCTGCTGGTGAGAAGTATCAAAACAGAATTTAATGTAGGAAGGTTTTATTTATTTAATGATATAATAATCAAATCTATACTCACAGCTATTTGCACATACAGATTATTTTTATTGTTTATGGATTTAGATCTAAATTTAATATTATATTTATGAGATTGGAAAAAAAGCAGGAGAGTCCTTAGGCATAACAGAATACCTTATGAGGGTAGGAGATAACTTAGACAGTGTGAGGGGACCTGAAGAGTAGGAGAGGATCTAAACAGCACGAGAGGAGGTAGGGAATAGATCAATATGTAGAAAATATGGTAGTTGTAGGAAGTAATAAAGAGTAGAAGAGGAAATAGCGAGTAAGTGAGGACATAGTCAGTAAGAGATAAGAGAGGATCCAGAGAGTAGGAAATTATATAGAAATGTAATATAAGGGAACTACATAAACATGAAAATAATATAAAATACGGAGTTGGACGAGGCCTAAAAATAGGATATCTAGTGAGGTGTAGAAGACCTGCAGAGTTGGAAGCAATATATTTAGTGAAAGAGGAGGGCTTAGGGAATATTATAAGTTATAGTAGGAGAGGATATAGGGAGCCTACGGGAAGTAAGATCTAGTGAGGCGTAGAATACTTGAGTTGGAGGCAACATAATGAGTAAGCGAAGACGACTTGGGAAATAAGAAATAATTAAGGATGTAAGATAGAAGAGGATTTAGATTAAATTAAGTTAAGATTTTGAGATTATAAGTTCTATGGCTGCAGACGTTAAAATGCTTTAAGTAACAAAACAGCGATATGACGTATATTGGACCAGTTGGTTAATTGTGTGTACATTTTATTATGTTTATATAAGAAACATACATAAGAAAGTTATAATAATAAATGACGTTAGTGATTGTGTAAGTTAGTATTAAAAGCAATATAAGGAAATATTTTGTGAGCTGAGTACAAGAAATCAGATATGGAATATTAATATCTTATTATGAAGATATACTATGATGAATAAATAACTGAAAATTAAAAATGTTCTTACAGTTACAAAATAATGCAAAAATGTTTTGTCCTTCAGAAATAGGACTATAATCTTGCAATTTGCCTGCTGGTGAGAAGTATTAATACAGAATATCATGTGAATTATTTATTTACTAGTATTATTGATATAATTATCAAATCTTTACTCACACCTATTTGCGCAAACAAATTATTTTAAAGACTGAATCTAAACTCAATATTATAATCATCCAAAAAAGTTTCATTAATAATATAAGCTAAGGTATAATATAAAGTAACGTATATTTATGAACATACATTTCTCTTTCGGAAACAAGACCAAAAATATATATACAGTCTGCAGGTTGGAAGGTTTATTAAACAAATATTAAAATAGTATATTATTTATTTACCGTTATTAAATTACACAAACCTACGATATTTTGTAAGAAGTAATAATATTAACGAAAGAAAGGAGATAGTATCAACTATGAAATACGAACGAACAATTACTTTACAGTATATTACAAATAATATTAATCGAATATAGGCATTAGGCAATACATAAATACAAAATCATTATTTGATCATAATTTCTTACAATAGTTAGGTAGGTAGGTTCCCTAGGTAGCAAGTATAAGAAGAAATATAGAATACCTATTGCGAGGAGAATTGCTGATATGCATAAATTAAGTTTCTGTAAGGTATACCCGTGAATATCTATTTAAAAATAACTAGATCCTTGGTGATCTCTAATTAAATAACACGAATAATGAAATTATGATTGTAACACAATATGATGCAACTAGTATATAGATAGACCTGAAATATAATCACAAAATGTATTATATTCTGAATTATATTTTACAAAAGTATCTTATATTATATGTAAATAAGTAGGTAGGTAGGTAGGTAGGTACGTAGGTACGTAGGTGGATAGGTAGGTTAGAAATAGTATGATAAAAAAGATAAAATTTTACACAGACATTGAACTGAAATAAGTCTAAGGCATCATATCTGTGTCGTAACAATACAATTACGTAATGTAACATAAACGTTATTAATAAATAAGGATCCTGAAATCACAAACTAACGGAATACAATTTTCAAAATTATTTCTAACAATAGGCTATCAAGTATGTGTCAAATTGGCTTTCATGTAACAGGTGTCTCCGACATCACAATATGTATTATTCAAGTATTATTGTTTTTTTCTTGAAATAACAGACATTTGCTCATCATTGCCCGTCTGCTTAAAGAGTAAGCTAGAGCTTTTTGGAGCTCATCATTTCGATAGATCATGTTCAGTTCATTCGGGTCTAATTTGTCTGTGGTTTTAACATCATATTTTGGTGCGTAAACATCAATCATTGCATTAAAACGTCGGTGATGATCAATAAAACCATCAATACGATGTGTTGTTTATTCATTATTGCATTCTAATCAAAATTGCTTGATAGTATCCAAACCAATACTGCTAAATGTTAATTCTTGTGTTAAGTTAACCTATACAATGTAACTAACATTTTGAAGTCGATTACTTGCAGGCTGTTTGAGTGATCGTAAAGCTTTAAAGCTTGAATGTATAGTGCTTATGAATATTTTCTATATTTACCTACTGTTGGTTTAGGTTGAAAGATACTAAAACGAACTTTTGAACAATTAACTTCATGTAGAAAAATACTATAGGTAAAAAAATATAGGGATATATAGGGAAAAGGTCATATAGGGATAAACGTTGGAAAGCCTTAGGAAAGTCGCAGAAAGAAAGCTAAATTCGTAGATTTAATATGAATAGTTTTTTCAAAAGTAAGGGAGTATCAAAGCAAATTTTACGAGCGTATGTGTTATATTTAGCGTTAAGTTAAATGTTCATACGAACAGTGTTCTAATATACCTACCTTTTGATTACATTTCAGGCCATTGTATATAAGTTGTACATGATAGTTATGTTGCACGTTGTTCTGCAGAGGCCGTAATGTCACGCCGTTCCCAACATGGCGGATATTCCACATCAATACTCACCAATATTGTCGCGTAACGTGTCGCTACTCACGATCAAAGGATGGACTAGACATGCTTCAGTATTAGACACGGCGTCCTTGTTAGCGTCCTTTCCGTCAGAAATTTAACAATTAAGGTATATAGTATTCAGAAAATCACAATACAAACACTCATTCACTTATTAGAGTTGCATGAATATAGGAAACTATAGAAGAAAAGATAGAGAGCTAATTTGACCCGGAGACCAGAATTCTAACTCAATTCAGGTAGTCAAATTCTAACCATTATAATCTGGTTGACACAATACTATCGATAAGGAAAAACGAATCTGTTTTCTTTCGATACTGTTCGATACAGTAGTTAGACCAACACACTTAGCTCTCAAAAGGCTAGTTGTCATCTGTTAAGGCATTATTTTAGATGTATAATCTTAATGCTGACATCGACGTACGTAAACGAAAGGATATCTCGGAAATTCCTAGTATTCTATAGTTTCTATTTAATAAATGAGGAAGCCGCGCATTCAGTTACTAACCAAGACGCTTTCCCTTACTGTAATTCTATTCAATGTTTGATTTTCAGATGCGTTATTATTAAGTTGGCGACGTCAGGCAGGCTTTTTACCACCGCGGCATTGGTTTATACCAAATACAAAATACTCAATACATCAGGGAATCAGTCAGGACAGGACGTTATTGGTTGAACTCTTGAGGCGGATTAATTTATTTGTTAAACTTTTTGCAACTAGTTATACTAAATGTGGATGTAAATTTATTTTCCTGAATTATAGTTAATATCTTCAATCTTAATAGCTTTGACATTTACATTTATGTTTATTTTGTAACTTGATCTGATATTCTTAAATATGTTTTATTGCATTATCTCGTTAAGGGACTATTATTTCCATAAGGAATAGTTTGTAAACAAAATCCTATCCAGAACATTTTAATTTGCGTGTGTACGATTTTTTCTAAAATTGTAGGACCAGAGGTTTCCTACGGTTAAGAGTTCCAAATATGTAGAATTAAGAACATCTAGAAATAGTTATGTAGAAACATAACACGGGCGATGACAACTTAGGCTAGAAATATTTATTTAGATTACATCTAGGCTATTATCACATCCAGTGTTTGACGACATATATGATTAGGGCTTAGGACATATTTGATTAGGTTACTGTATATATTACCTATTAATACACTTAGAATAGGTTCGGCTGATATGTAGGCTAAGTAAAAAAGGTATCTCCAGTCTTGGCTAGAGCTTCTTTACCGAAATTTAGTCTTAAAACTAGGTTTTAATGTTAGCTTAGTTAGCCCCTGAGTTTTAGGGTGGCGACTAGGGCCGTAGGTTCGGGATGTCTCAGCCGAGACTCCATTAGTGAACTTGGAAGAAGCCTAAGTTGTTGGCAGGCTCTTGTTTAAACTCTATACACCGGTGCGGCTTCAAAGCTTAACGATAACAATATTTTAAAAGTAAATGTTAGTTTGCTTAGCATTATAATTATAGCTGTCGAAGTTAGGGTGTAACATATGAATTCAGAAATTCTGTAGAGTAACGTTTGTTAGTCATTGCTTCGGATTTCACGCCCTCAAATGCCTCTTTTCTACATAAATTACCATCAAGGATCTCTATAACGCTATTTAGATAAAATCGTTACAAATGAGTAGGTATTGTACCTAGATTGGATTAAAAATATATTTTTGTATCAATAATACCTAATTAGTAATTAATACTAACGAACAAAGTAAGAATATGTTTCCAAGTTTAGATCTGTCCCCATACTTTAACATTTATTTTTTCTAGTATTCAATGTTTCCCAGTTGATATTAAAAATCTTTACGTTTTGTAAATGTGTTAGAATAATAAAACATGGTAATCAAAGTCATGACATTGTTTCTCTTTGTGTTGAACTTACTATAACGTTTCCAAATCCTTTTAGTCAAATTACAGAAAGGTTGAAAAAAGTTTGCAATGCCCATTTTGATATAGATTTTACATACCTACAGATTTTGTTACAAATTTGCTACTTGTTATATTTGTTAACAAAATAATATGAAAATTTATTTATTTTATTATAGACCCAAATATTCAAACAGAACAATAACAGAAATTTATTACATATAAATATTATATGAACATTTTCATAATTATCTTTATGAAAATGTATTTTTCATAATTACCTACATATTATTTTGATGGTTAATATATACTTATGAAGTATTATTTATAATCAGTCTTACTTGCACATTCAAATAGTATACACCAATTTAAAATTTATTTTGCAAATATAGGATCTAGGTCTGGAAGAAATAACGAAAAAAAATATTTAGTGTAAATGTTACTTGAAGTTCTCTTCATTAACTTATATTTATGAATAATTTTCTATATATTACTGTTGGGCAAGCAGTACATATAATATATGCAAGTATGTAATCAAAAGACGGATTGACATAAGTACCTCAAGCAATATTAAATTCCGAATATTTATAATCACAAATGAGCTAAGAAACTTAGAAAAGATCGAAGAATATAATATATATTAAATTAAAAATGAAATATCTGCTGAGTTTCTTGCCGGTTCTTCTCAGTAGAAAATAGGTTCCGAACCGGTGGTAAATTCTTCAAAATTTAATTAATAATTGAATATTAGTTCAACAAAATTAAATAAATAAAACAGCAAACCAAATTTTTGTTTTGTACATTGTTAAATTGAAATCCATAACATTGAACTGACATAACATTTGACCGACGGAGTTTGGATTTGTTAGCCCTTGAGATAATCAAATTCATTCAATGGATTTGATTGTTGGTGGGACTTTCAAATCTGAGGGTGTGTGGTGGGCCTTTTAAAAAAACATATTTAAGTAAGAATCTAGTAGAAAATCAAACCTTTTTTATATTCCTTTAGTTATTTCATTATACCATATTTTTTTTATTTTATCCCCATACCCACTGACAGACTAGTCTCTTTTTCCTACTGTATTTATTTCGCAGAATTCTAGATTTCCAAGAAGTTCGTGGTCATCATCGCCCAAGGAGCATGTAACGTCTCGTCTGTTTTCTAGTTCTAAAACGGTATATAAAAATGAATTTTGCTGCAACCAAAACTATAATAAAAACAATATAAAATTTATAAACTTAAATTGAAATACATACAAATTTAAACCCTACCCTGTTGTTTTATTTCCTACCTCTTTGCAAGGGAAAATATTGCTCAAGCTTTTTGTCAATACCTACATACCAAATACTTGGTACTAACTTAACTATTAATTGCAACAGTGTATGTATTTTTTTATAATATCCTTTCTAGTTTATTATTCAATTTACTCAGTAGGTACCTATATAATATCTTCCCTTGTAAATGTACATCCTATAATTAAAAATACATTAGGAAAGGAACTACATTATTGGTTTCTTACACAGTAATAAGATATGAAGAACCAGTACTACCTACATACTTACTCTAGTACAAAGAAATATTGATACTTAGCTCAGTTGCATTACATGCTAACGAATGAGTAAATTACACAAAATGAATTTTACAAATGCTGAGAATATTTTGAGCTTCACAAGATAGGAGCTACTTACGGGTTCTGTCACGAGTAATGAACGCACAGCGAAAAATAGTGGGGATATTACCCATGTGTTTACATACATTTAGACGGACAGACTTATAAAATGAGTACATATTGTGCAATCAAAGGTACTTAAACTCGTGACGGAACCTGTACCAGCTGCATAAAAATAAACCATCTTCATCACACAACAAACAAGCACTCGCTAATGCCATCTGCGGATGGATGGGTCCAACTCTAAGCCTTGTATTTTCTAAAAGAATTGATAGATGGCGTTAGTGAATGAAGTGCCTCCAAACAAATGTCTACTTCCCACCATAGCGTTCTATGACATGAAATCATGAGTCGTGTGGCGAATGACGGCTGCAAAGTTTTAAATTAATTATATGAAACAATCTACAGTATTTTTAACAGACTTCCAAAAAAGGAGGAGGTTTGTAAATTGTACCATACGGATTTATTTGGAAAATAGTATACCTTCGAATACCAATAGATGGCGCTAGCAGTAGACATGTTCTTTACATTGACTGATCCTTCTATTTGTGGACTAGCCTGTCTTAAGTATATTATTCCAAATATATCAATTTCAAAGAATACTTTATTTGTTAGAAGTATTCCAAAAATGTTTCCATGTCATTACGATATAAAATACCCCGTTAACTTTGCTCAACACTACCACTTGCTTAAATGGGAAAATAAAAACAGATATTAAATGTGTAAAATTATTTATATTATAATAATTAATAAATTGTCACAACAACAAGGAATTGCCACGAACTTAAATTACACAATCGCCACTTATGAAATGCTTAATCTAAGTCTACGTATTCTTACTCTAACTTAGATAACTTAACGTACATCACATGTAGAACGAGATAATGTTTTATTATATAATAATATAAGTAACAATGGCCGATGTTATCCAGCGCGCCGTCTTGCTCCACACTTTAACTAAGCCCCCTTAAAAATGCTGATTGGATTGATCAATCAAGTAAAATATGTTTTGTCTATAGATACGCCTAACATTTAAGTAGGTAGATACAGTCCGCAATTTAATTAGCAAAGCGTTTCAGGTGTCGATACAATGTCAAATCTTTATCAAGAGTATGAACATTTTTCTGCAGGAACATCCGCATCAATCATGCTTGCATTTGTCAAGGATACATATTTTCTGCGTTTTCGGTTGAACTCTGGGGCCTTGGGGTCCGGCATCAACTTTTCTAAGAGGTTGCATGTCGTCTGACCTTTCGTGACAAGCGGGCTGGGGCTTTTCTCGCTCAGAGAATAAGCATTGCTATTCAACAAAAAGGCAATGCTGCTAGCCTTCTTGGCACTATCCCGAGACACCGATTTGGCCCAAGTTTTCTACTTGTAATTAAGTAATGTTCCTTGTATAAAAAGTAAGCGTTAAACAAGACAAATGCCAATGGTATCTTATTAGTATTTCAATGATATGTTATTGAAGAAGTCACAACACATTTTTATTGATCAATATTTCAGCAAATGTATAATTAAGGGGCTTAGCCACAAAATAGTAGAAACCCTCCGCTATCATCCGAATTTTTACTTTATAACTATTTAATTCAGTCCAAATAGAAAGACAAGTACATCAATAGAAAAGTACAATGTAAAAGCACTATTACTAGCTGTAGAATATAATAATATAAACAATTTTATCAAACAGTTATATAGTAATTTCTTTAGACAGGAGAAGATATTATTATATTTGCAAATCGGAATTAGTTGTACTTCCTCATAGTGGAGCATTTGTTCCGTTTCGTAAGGGCTTCTACATGACACCTTAAACACCTGGGAATCCAGAATACCTAGGAGAAGACAAATATTGGTCCAATATTCAAGTTCTCTAGATTCTCAGGGAACTAGCAAAGTGATTAATTTATTATTTGTTTATATTAGACTTATGGCAGTCTTTTTGAATTGGTAATTTGAATATTATTTAAATATTCCCAAATAAACCATCTAGTTAACAGTTGCAGTAATTATTTCTTCTCCTGCCATATGTATTCAATATAAAAGTTGGAGCTGAGCGGCGCGCGACATGGCGTATGTTTGGAGATCCTTATCTCTTGTTTTTGTTCTTCATAGTGAGCCGCCGCCAAAAGCTGGTCTTCTCTTGGGGAGGTACTTCCTCCCGCGCCTCCTCTCCCCGCGTCTCCCCTCGCAGCATATCCAGGAACGTGGGGTCGTTTTTCCTCACGTTCTTCTCAATCTTCACAGCCTCCGCGCTCAATTCAGACTTCAGCTTCTCAGGGCTCGTGTTCTCGACCTTAAACTCGTTAGGGTCTTCGACGAACGCCTGCTGAAGGTCGCGCATGATCTTTTTCCTTATAGTCTTCTTCATGCTGAGGTGTCTCTCGAGGGTCTTCACGTCACCGTTGGCGTACGTGCGGAAGTCATCCTTCTTCTTTTTGGTCTTTTTGTTCTTATCATCGGTGTCGTCGTAGGGCTTGCCGTCATATTGTTGGTTGAGGCCGAAGATGTCCCGCAGGTGAGGAATGGCGCGCTCCGACGTCATAGTGCTCGCGGACGCCGCTCCCGCCACTCGGAGATCACAGACACCGCATCATACCTGTAATGGACGCAAAAAAATTATTGATCGACTCAGTAATGACACGTTACGCTCGGCAATTGTTTTCTCTGACGTCCGACTACACGCGAGATTTTTGTCCACATTGGAAACTCATGTGAATGCGGGAACAATACATTATTTTCTCGCTAGTAAATTCTCCAAAAAAGTTATAACTCAATCTTTGATTTTTCCTGCAGCAAAGTGCAGTCACTTATATCTTTTGTATGGTGTTGGTTTGTTAAACGATGTGTAAGACAATGGCGGAGGCTTCAGACCGTAACTGTGATACATTGCCAGTGACTGGCATAACTACTTCCTTTCTTTGCTTTGGACTCTTAAACAAAAAAGTACTTTGAATCAAAATAATATTTCACTCATACTTCTGTTCGGCATGTGCTTCAAACTAATTATAAGTAGATAACTTGGCCCAAATCGGTGTCTTTCTGGATCGTGCCAAGAAGCATGCATTACCAATAGTACGCCTCGCTCACGCCTGTATTCCCCGAAGGGGTAGGCAGAGGTATTGTAATCACAACACCCACTTTTCACCGAAGATGATTAAGTTCCAACGTGACAGATGGTGAGTCCATCGCCGTCTCAGACACTATACATACGTCATTGAATTACTTCTCAGAAATATGCATGTTTCCTCACGATGTTTTCCTTCACCGTAAAGCACGTGGTGTGAAATCATAAGTTTCTTTTAAAAAAACTCAATGGTACAGGCTGGGATTCGAACTTGCGTCGCTTGCGTAGCAGGCCACTGCTCTTACCCCAAGGCCACCACGGCTCTTTTCCGATAGTATCTAGTGTTGACCCGCTTGTCGTAATAGGTAGATTTTTATGATAGTTATGTGTATTGGCATTTGGAATATATTGTATTTTAATTCCACGGGCAATAACGCCAAAACCGTTGTAATTAGTCTTATAACCCGACAGTGCGTTGGGGCTCCTCAATAATATAATTAATCTTTGTTAGCTAATGAGGAAGTGTTGCTAATGATTCTTTACGAAATATAATGCTATGTGAAGAAACAAAAACGAAATTAAGTTCGAGTGCAGACATTAACAGAAGTGATTCTCGCAGGAATGTAAGCATCCGTATTTGCGGAGTGCATTGTGTTACAATATGTGTATAATAGAGTGAGCTTGACTGTATTTGAGCCAAACAATGCCATTTAGCGCCAATTTTAACAGTCTCACTCTTCCACGGATTGTTTCAAAACACTTTCTTTACTTTCCGTACTAATTGGAATGGAATTAACAGTTTTAAAGTCCTAAAACGCATGAAATTTGCTCCTCTAACTGGCGCTCTGACGAGCTAATTTCTCGCAGTTGATACATATTATTCCTCTAAATATAAAAGTATTTGAAACAGTACAATTGTAGCATCAACTAATAAGTAATTTATTATACGACGCACTTATTTATACTTAAGTATGTAAAATTGTGTAAATTTGCGCAGTTTTGTACCAAACAATCAAACGGCCATGCAAGACGCAAATCATAAGATCTTTATTCCAAGCACATATTGTACTAAGTAATTTGATTGTATAATTATATTTGTAATCTGTGTTCAAAAAACCTAGGAAATAATTAAGTGCCCACAAGTGTATTATTAAATCAGTATCTATGTTTATAGGTACTTAATTTATGACTTGGGAGTTTCAATTGAACCTGGGATGTATGTGTTGGTTACGCAAGTACAAATGGACAGTGAAGTATATCTTAACAAAAAATTCTCTCGCCAGCAATACATCTCGCGTGTGGTTCGTTTAACAGCTGACATTAACATTGGCCGGGGTCACTGCACTTTACCTAACTCTAGCCACACATGATCGGGGGTCGGCCATCTTGGAGTTTTGACGTCACACACCGGTTACGCTGCTCATTTCGTTGTGATTTTTTGGTTTTGGGTCTCGCTTAGCGAGTTTGTTATTATATTGTAAAGAAACATATATATTTTTACTAATAAGATTGAAAACTGGCATGTGACCTGATGGTAAGTGGTAACGCAGCAATGTATTTATGTAGGTATGTAAGATACTGACCACATTATATATAACACAGTAATAAAGAAATTCTGGGACTGGCTACCCAATAAAGATTTGCATAAAACAATTAGTGAATCGATTTAAACCGCTCCTAGCCTATATTAATCAGTGATCATGTAGCATTCTAATGGTGGAAGAATTTTTGAAATTGGTCTAGTACTTTTTAAGCCAATTCGTTACAAACGTATATACAACCTTCCTCTTTATAATATTAGTATAGATTACGCGCTATGAACAAGAGAGCCAAAATGGCAGGAATAATATACCGCAACAATTCAGGTCAGTAATGACTTATTATATTGAACTAGCGAGTCGCTCTAGCTTTTCTTCGAGCTACAAATTTAAAATAACTTCTATTTATTGCTGAAAACTGCATTAAAATTCGTTGAGTAGTTTTAAAGATACGCGAACAGACGGCGGAATTGTTGTACGTTTTAACATTCTATCATTATATAATTTGACTTAAATACGTAGATAATTTCTTGCCATGCCTACTTCCTGAAATAATAATTCGCGCTAAAAATTGCCATTCTCAAAAAAGAAAGATTATGTAAAACTACAAAAGAGTCTACGACAATGTTTACTGTCAGTACGGAACGTTCACTTGCCTAAGTAGGCTAGCCATCTCCACTAAATAAATCTACAAAACCCATAGATAAGGTAGATCATAGGTACCCACCCACTGCTTAGTTACCTTAAACTGTCGTCTAAAATTCATGCGAAATGTATGCCACACAATGCTTACAAAAAAGTGACCTATAAACGTCGAGTAATCGGCCGTTAATCGCTAACAATGCTTCACCAACAACCATCATCGCTATAAGCGCGGTAAATAGCTGACACAAATGTTACGCCATATTACGCAGACCATAGACAACTGGGTTACCAGTACAACAATCAGAGAGAAGAGTTTTAATTGTTTACGTTCTGAATTCAAATGTGATTCGGTAATTAATGGTTTACCGATCGAGAAATTATTTGTTTTGTTTCGTTTTAATGGTGCGATTTCGAGGAAAGCGTAAAATGTAATTACGTTTTCATTGCACATTCAAATGTTTTAAACTTCAATACCTACTTACTCTACATATTCGAGCAGAATAGCGTTTTACCTACATTAGTTAATTTTTGAAAAAAATATCTAATAGTACATTTATGCATAAACACTTAATTATATGCATTACATACAAGGAACAGCACCAAGTAGGAAACCTGGCCCAAATCGGTATCTCTCGGATTAGTGCCAAGAAAGAAGGCTTTGCCACGACAATGCCAATTCTTTAAGCGAGAAAAGTCCCAGTTCGTTACGAGAGGTTTTCTACCAGAGGACCTGCAACCTCGATGAAAATATGATAAGCATAGTTTCAACCGCACACGCTGCAAATATGTGTTCTTGACCAATGCAAGCATATAACCGGCGCTTGAGACACTGCTGCTGAATTAATTTTTTTGATTATTAGATTGATACTTTTTAAAATATATTTTTTTTAATTAAGCTTATTAAAAGTTAGCTGGAATGTAATTTCTAATTCTACGGATCTAACAACAAATTTACCAGTAAACGTCGAACTGAGTAAAAAAATATGTCTATCACTGTCAGAATGTCAGACTAGGTCTTAAATTAGTCTTAACGAAATAGAGCATATTTATATATTACATATACTTTTGTTACATTAAAATATAACAGTTGTGTGTCGGAGTCAAGTTGCAAAATATAATTTATTTTGTTACTCCATACGGATAGTAAGAACGAGTACTTACCTACATATAAGGCGTGTGCTAAAATGGAAAGCTATAATTTTACCTGTCTTAATATAAATAAATTATGAAGCTTGTCCGTCAATGCATACAAATTAGAGTTCTTAGTCTTATTGCAACTAGTAGGTTGTTATCTGAACATTTTAAACTTGCGTCACTGCGTAGAAGAAGGCGCTTATACTATGTACTTAATCCGACGCTAGACCTTAAATAAAATCATCTCTCTAACTAATTATCTTAACTAACATTATAACGAACTTCTTGGAAGGTGTGTGGAAAGAGGTTTTATGTTAGCATGATAGGCAGCGTGTAAGAATAGAAGAAGAAATAAGATGTGACAGATTACAGAACGATGGTGGACGACGTGAAAGACGGAAGACGTGTTGATTATTTTATTATTTTAAGACGTATTATTTTAAGATGTGTTAAAGAAGGAGTAAAGAAGACTTCAGTCAAACCTTTTTAACTTATTTTTATTTAAATCCCACAACTTTTATTAGGTTATATTACTCTCTTATAAGTTGGAAGTTTAATTTTTTTAACACTGACTGGACAGTATAGAATTAGACATGTTCAAACGTAAGTTAGAACCTTGAATGGCTCGAAATGCAACGACGTTTTGTAAATTTACAAACCTACAAAAAGCCGTGGTGGCCTTTAGGTTTGAGTCTGCTACGCAAGCGATGCAAGTTCGAATCCCAGCGGGGCCTGTACCAATGAGTTTTTCTAAAAAACTTATGTACAGTGATTTCACACCACGTGCTGCGACTGCGACTGTTGACTGAGATGGGCTCACCATGTCACGTTGGCAATTAATCATCTTCAGTGGAATGTGGATGTTGTGATTACAACACCTCTTCCTACCCCTTCGGGGAGTACAGGCATGAGCATATGTATGTACAAACCTATATTTGGGATCTATAAAAGCTCGCTCACAAGATCACTTTATTTGACCAAGTTCTGACACAATACTGGCGTGGCTCATTGCTAGAATTACTGAGTATATTGTATTGTAAACTGTTCAAATAATAACGCTTGTTATTGTCACAAATAGTGACGCAGGTGTGCCGGACGCTGTTTACGAAAGGCTCTTTCATAAATTAGACTTTATTCTAGAATGTATTGTGCCAAGTCGACATAGGTATAGGGGTGGATTCATAATGATACAAATAAGCTGGTGATTGTTTCTGAAGCATGTATAACGTTTCTTTGTGTGTGTTTTCTTTGTTATCTGTACTATCAACACTGTGACATTAGTTACACGCACTGTAAGCAACAGAATCAGGTAAGTAGTTATGTGTAATGATATAAGACTGTTTAAAAAAAAGGTACAGATACTGTTTAAACAAAAGGTAAGACGTGGTGGCCTTGAGGTTTGAGCAGTCGCCTGCTACGCAAGCGACGCAAGTTCGAATCCCAGCGGGGCCTGCACCAATGAGATTTTCTAAAAAACTTATGTACAGTGATTTCACACCACGTGCTTTACGGTGAAGGAAAACATCGAGAGGAAACCTGCATATTTCTGAGAAGTAATTCAATGACGTATGTAAAGTGTCTGAGACGGCGATGGACTCACCATCTGTCACGTTGGCACTTAATCATCTTCGGTGAGAAGTGGGTGTTGTGATTACAACACCTCTGTCTACCCCTTCTGGAAATACAGGCGGGAGCATATGTATGTATGTATGGTACAGATATAAGTATTCTCCCCTTATTTGATTATTTCTCACTAGCGGACGTCACGCGGTTTCACCCGCGTAGTTCTCGTTCCCGTCGGAGTACGGGGATAAATTATAGCCTATGTTACTCGCTGGTAATGTAGCTATCCATTGCTGAAATATTTTTTCCTAATCGGTCCAGTAGTTTCGGAGCCTTTTCAATACAAACATACTTACATATAAATCTTTCCTCTTTATAATATTAGTAAAGAAGTATAGATCAATGCTATGTAGCTAATAAGTCTAAGCTGTATACATTCGGTGTGAGACTCAGCTTAATTATTGAACGAGAGCCGTCACGGCCTGATTAGCACCCGACCCACCACGGACGAGGGCTTCAACACATACGGGATTTGCTTTAAATGTGTGTAACACAAGTCAATCCCGCAACTTCGCCCTTCCTCGTTTGGGTTCAATAATATATCTATTACAAATATCAGTAAAATATTTTCAGTAATTCAACCGTGGAAAGCTAACAGTCGGACAGATAACTAATTTACCCAGAAGATAAATACCAGTAGGCAAAGTTACATTATCTATGAAAATGTATGGAAATGGCATAGACAATCAGTCACGTGACATATGTCATATGTCAATGTATGATTTGTATTAGTGAAGCGTGAGGAGAGCGAGGAATCCAATGGGTTCCTCGACATATTTTTAACAATTTACAAGATATTTTTCTCAACAATCACTTGGCATTGGCGGAATAGTTTTACTTAAGCTCATCGCCATTAAATAAATAAAGGCCTTTAATTAAGGTTTACAGGCCCTGACACTTTTCCAATTTATAATATGGAAGTGTTGTTGGAACTGCATTTCTATTGTGAAGATGAGGTCTATACTGAAGCATGATTAAAAAAAGGTTAAGAAGGGGGGAAATCCAAAACCCCTTATTACAAAACATCATTTATTAAACTAAGAATGGACCAAACTCATACTATAACTATGTCCATCCCTGTTGAAATCCATGTTACAAAACGAGATGGAACTACGTGAGACGTGGTACCAATGACTTTTTCAAAACATGTATGTGCAATGATTTCACACCGCTTGCTTTACAGTGAAGGAAAACCTCGTGAGGAAACCTACATATATCTGAGCTGTAATTCAAAGACGGCGATAGACTCACCATCTGTCACGTTGGCACTTAATCATCTTCGGTGAATAGTGGGTGTTGTTATTACAACACCTCTGCCTACCACTTCGGCAAATACAGGCGTGTACATATATATGTAAGTATGTATGTATGGAACTACTTTTGAACCAGGCATTATCTTAGGCGTTATTTTGTAATAAGGGGGGAAATGTTCCCACTACTTAACAGCTGTTCGCTCAAGTGCCTGAGCTCTATGGCACTATGTGTGTAAGTAATCGTTTGCAACATCTTTTATTGTGGAACTAATTATCTAAATCAGAAAACACAATGTGCCTACCTTTTCGGTTCAAACTAACATAATGTGATCGCGCTTGTATTTCCCGAAGTGGTAGACAAAGTACTTATAGTACACTACACCTACATTTCACTAGGTATGTATATCTCATGTTATAGGGGGCCTATTGCCACTAACCGGGACTGATCAGACTTGGGGGCTGCTACTGTGATATTTCAGATGGAAAATGCTAATAACATCTAAATATATATATATAACTCAAAGGTGACTGACTGACTGACATAGTGATCTATCAACGCACAGCCCAAACCACTGGACTGATCGGGCTGAACTTTGGCATGCAGGTAGATTTTATGACGTAGGCATCCGCTAAGATAGGATTTTGATTAATTACCACAAAGGATGTAAAATAGGGGATGAAATTTTGTCTGAAACTTTGTCAATTTTAAATCGATATATTATATAAAACTAAATCTACGCGGGTGAAACCGCGGGGCACAGCTAGTTAAACTATATTCTTGAATTAATCTGTAGATACAGCTATTACAGTATCCTAACACAATAAGAGCGAAAGTAGCATTTACAGAGCAGCTATTAATATGCTAATGTGCATTGTCCTACTGTGAATACTATCTACTCTGTGACAAAACTGTGACGTCCGCAGGATGTCGCGTCATAAACTTTTATTTTGCCTTTGTAAGTAACAAAATTATTTATTTTGTAACTAAGTATTAATTAATATTGTTACCATTCAAAATAAATAACAATTAAACACCCATAGGTATTATATAAATACGTCAAAGCGTACAAATAGGCCACAGTTGTTGTTACAACACCAACTTACCCCTTTGAGGACCCTTTTGAGATGGTGTGAGCATATACTTACCTATTATTAATATTTTTTCGCTACTTTTTGATGAACTAGGAAATATAATATTATATTTATTATGTCGTTTGAATCTCTTTGGAATTAGAATGTTTAGAATTAAAAATGATCAAGTGAACCTCATGTCCTTACAGTAGATATCCAATAACCATGTTACAATATAAGTATTGTATTGTAGATACGAAACACCTTCAAATGATAAAGCTTGTCAATCATATATTATAAATAATGTTGCCAGCATTCGTCTTTATATTACTTGAAAGTAATATAAAGACGAGTGGAATTTTTTTAACTTCATCTGTGCTGCTAATGATCATTATATACATATTTTTAGTAACTGCATGAAATTATGTTTGAAACAAGTTTTTCTAATTACCTAAGCGCCTTATTATTATTATGCCTGCTTTATTTTGTGTAACAATAATATTTTTTCTAATTTCATGGAAGACCCGAACATTAGATATCCACCAGTGAAAATCCAGTAAAAATCGGTCCAGCTATTTCGAAGACTTTCCGGAACAAACGAAATAAACTATACTTCTATGCTAATACCAGCGGACGTCACGCGGTTTACCCGCGTAGTTCCCGTCCCCGTGGGTGTACGAGGATAAAATAAAGCCTATGTTAATCGCTGATAATGTAACTTTCAAATGGTGAAAGAATTTTTGAAATCGGCACAGTAGTTTTTGAGTTAATTCATTACAAACATACACACAAAAATACAAATCTTTCCTCTTTATGATAGGAGTGTAGATTATAAAGAGGAAAGGTTTGTATGTATGTATGTTTGTAACGAATTGGCTCAAAAAGTACTGGACCGATTTGAAAACTTCTTTCAGCAATGGACAGACATTACTAGCAAGAAATATAGACTATATTTTATTCCTAACTACTGTAAAAACGCGTTACGTCCGCTAGTATTTTATAAATAATTCATATTAATTCCAACTTTAAACCAAAAAGTATTAACAAACCTCCAAAAAACAGTACTTAAGTGATAGTGAGACCTCAGCCAAATTAAACAAAGACATATGTTTGAGAAGTGTTACAGAAACTGCGATGGTTCCCACACAGTTGGATAATAATAACGTTACTTAACTGTGTTCATTGAATTATTGCGCAACCCTCAAGGTTCGAGTCGTGTGATCGTGGTCACAATGCGTTTTTATACTATCACTAGCTGTACCCCGCAGTTTCACCCGCATAGATTTAATTTCAAACCCGCGGATACCTCAATGTTTTTTTAAGTAAAAGTTAAAGTAAAAGTGCCGTGGTGACCTCGGGGATAGAGCAGTCGCCTGCTACGCAAGCGACGCAAGTTAGAATCCCAGCGGGGCCTGTACCAATGAATTTTTCTAAAAAACTTATGTACAGTGATTTCACACCACGTGCTTTACGGCGAAGGAAAGCATCGTGAGGAAACCTGCATATTTCTGAGAAGTAATTCAAAGACGAATGTATAGTGCTTGAGACGGCGATAGACTCACCATCTGTCACGTTGGCACTTAATCAAATTCGGTGAAAAGTGGGTGTGTGATAACAACACCGCCTACCCCTTCGGGGAATACAGGTGTGAGCATATGTAAATAAAAGTAGCCTGTAACAGTATCTGCCTGTTTCAGAGATTATCCGGAACACAGAAAACAGTTACTCCACATTCGGTTGTACAATTTTTTATTTCTAATAATGTAATACCTACTTATTTCAGTAACATAATTCAGGCAAGGCATTTGGAAGTGGTCGAAGATACCAGATATTGATAAAAAACGACTAGACTTGAGACTAAAGGCCTTATAATTCAATGTAAAATATCAGAATTACATTTTCAATTAGCGCCTTGACACCACACAACGGTTCTAACGGGTTATCATTGGCACATAATGACGCCAATTAAACAACTTACAACCTTATCAGATCGTGTTTAGTGTTTATTTCTGTTCGTCAGCCAACACCCAAGGATACAGTTTGAAATGAGAATTTTAAATTAACCGAAAAATATCATACATTTTTTTAGTGGCAATCTATTCACAAAGTTGCCAGTAGTAAATTTCATCGCTTATATTTCTTTGTTTGTTATGTAGTTACTTATAATAGCTAAAATTGTGTTTCACGGCTTCAGTCAAATTTTTTATTTCCGTCACGCTTTTATTAAGCGTGACGGCATATTTTATACTTATAATTTTTTTAAAGCATGTAACACAATACTTAAAGAGGAGCTCGTGGCACAGTTGCTATTGCGCATGATAGAGAGCACGTTAAGCCGTCGGTCCCGGTTGCCAATTTATCATCTTTGGCAATCATTACAGGTCGGTCGGAGGCCTAAAAAGTCTGACAACTGGTTTAACCCAGATTACAGATTATCCTCGTTAAAGGGGTTGCGAAGGTCAGATGGCAGTCGCTTAGTGTAAAAATCAGGTGATCAGCCACATCGGGTTGAATCAAGTGACGACCCGACCAACAATGTGGGATAAGGCCAGGGGGATGATGATGTAATACAATACTTAAAGTTTAAAAGCTTAAATTTGGAAAGTTTCCTTAGCTTGGCGCTTTGTATAATTATTGAATCATTTATTGCCAGGCTTAGCTGCGGGTGTAATAATCATTGGATTTAGCAGTCTACAGATAGTGCAAGGGAAGGAACAATTCGACGCATGAGTGCCTCCATCTGAGTGCCTTGAGTATTGGATTTAACATGTTTTTACGTTGACGATATGAACGTTAAAAAGCGCCCCAAGCGGCAAGTATAGGAAGTTTTCGTCTCCATACAAAAAAGCGCAATATGCAATGTTAAGCGATGACGTTTACACGCGTCAAAATCTTTACTTGGGCACATTTGGCTGAACAACTGCACTATTCGCAGAGGTTGTGAGTTCCAATCCTGCCGCGTGTGCATGTTTTTCCTAACATTTTTTTAAGAATTTGTAATACCCATTGACATCATCATCATCTAGGCCTCAAATTAAATTATTATTATTGATACGTGTGATTGAATAGAGCTTTAATTAAGCAACAATTAATTTACAGAAAACTAACGTTCATTCCGTGTTTTACAACATTAGTGTTAGCTTGGATATCTACGGAGCTATTGCTATTAATAGCCTTATATAAACATAGGCAAGCTTCAAAGAATATGCAGTTGTTAGACCTATAAACCTAACGAGATAATAAACAATAGTATAGCAGGTATGACCTACTTGATTCCAAACTTCACGGATTTCAAAACATCCGCAAGCGAAAACAGATAAAATATACAGCGAACATCTATTGTAAGTATTGAAAGAAGTCTGTGACCTAGATTTAGGATGCCCGGGCTTTTACCCCAATTCAAAGTTTTTCCTGGAATTCAAGCAGGGAAGTTAGCTTTTTAGTATCTACTAACTGTGCCCGGTTCATGCCTGCAGACTTCATTTCACGAGTGGTTTCATTTCATTAAATACATTTTTTACCCGCCTGAGAAAGTCCCATTAAATCGTTCCAGCCGTTTCAGAGTTACACCAAAAGTTTTTTTTAATTTGTTGTTTTTTTTTTATCTTATGTAAGTGAATATAAATGTTTATTTGGAATTACAAATATTTACTCCAATTGTCATATAAATCGCCGTCACAATCGTTGACGTAAACGCAGATTTGTACGGGATCAAAATAGTGCCTGCTGTGGGCCACAGAGCGCTGCTTCGGTCCTATACACATCTGCGTTTATGCGGACGCGGTGACTTGTGACGGCGGCAGTCAAAAACTCCTTAAAGGCACTCTGTCTGAAGTCTGATACTAAGCAAGTAGGCTAGGAACGAGTTGAAAGAATCATTGGACTGTTAGTAATGCGTACAGTTACTGCTGACTAGAAAATATCTTCTTGAAGTCACCAGCTGGCGTCATTCCTAAGAATAATATATTGGCTTATCGTATTATTGTATTATACCACATCACAACAAGTAGTGGGCCGTTAAGCCTAATACTACCACATTGTATGCAATAATTACATGTATTGTATGTAAATTCAAGTATCCACAAGATAAGCAAACAAAACTGAATAAAAATAACAAGTTTTATTGAGCACAATGTCTTTTAAACGTATTTATTTACCATGAATACTAGTTAAGTTGTTTAAAAACCAAATATTCCACTTAATGTCGCTCGTTGTCGGAGTAGTTTTTAATACATATTTAGGTACTTACTCAACATTCTAAGTGTATAACATAGTTTGGTGTAAGACTGCAAGTAGTAAGATGCGTAAATATCCATTACTTTAATACCCCTATCTCGGGTTTGCTACCGTTTTCGTAATCTATACTCGCTAGCGTCACTCGCAATATTTGTATGAGATATTTTAGTTCTGTACGTCACCGCTAGGTGTCACTGCACAATTTCTGATACAAATGTTCGGCGAAGACGCTAGCGAGTATAGATAACGAAAACGGTGGCAAACTCGCGTAGGCCTAGTAGAAACGATACAAAATGTACGGGAATGACATATGCCATGTGAATGATTTGTCAATTCTATACATTGTTTAGCGTTTCTATTAACGCAAGCGCGAGAGAATGTTAATTTGTATAGGCTTACTAGGTAATGGTAGGTGACATAAGAAATCATTTTTTTTTTAAAAAAACCCTTTAAATTATTTTTTATAAGTACCTACTCATTCTTTCGATCTCAAATATAAGTAAATTCATTTTTATTGATTATGATCTCAAATACAACATACTAAATAGGTAATAGTTTGCAAACAAATTATAATAAAACATAGGTAATATAATTTATTAGTATTGTAAGAATAAATAAAACAGATATTATAAAATTAAATATATAAAAATATAGGTACCTATAAGAAGTAGCCATATAATATAATATTATAAAATGTAAATATAATATAACTAATTTAAGCCCTCACTCAAAAAATTGCTGTGCCCAACAGGGTCCATATTGTTAATATATAGTGTTACCGCTCAGTACCGGTAAGTGCTAAATTAAAAATATGTTTTAAAGTAATAAATTGAAACTGAAACTTTTTGAGTACGTACATATTGAAGAGCCATGGTGGCCTTGGGGTTAGAGCAGTCGCCTGCTTCGCAAGCGACGCATGTTCGAATCCCAGCGGGGCCTGTACGCGCTAATTTCAGAAGCTAAGTTTTTTGTGTTGTATAAATTCATTTATAGACGAAGGCTTTAGACTTTATAATATCACACTGCGACCAATAGAAGCGAAGTATCAATGGAAAATGTTGCAAAAAATATCACTAAATAACATTGTTTTTATTGTTAATCCCACGGGGATGAAACCGCGAGGCACAGCTTGTAGTAGTATAAATTCCACAAAAATGTGGGTGGTATTACGTATACATAATCAATTAATTATTTATTGATAAAATATATTAATAATTTGTTTCCATGTCATAATCAGACAGAGCAAATATCGCACTCTATTTTTGTACATATTCTAGTCTAGTCTAAATGTCACTTGTTACATTATATCTGGTTTACAATACAAATATTATTCACACGGGGACCCCGTGTGAATAATATTTAATAAAACCCGGTTTTACCCGAGAAGGTAGTCGAAATTACCAGCGAAGTCCCATCAAAATTGATTCAGCCGCTTCGAAGAAAAGCCGGAGCAAACAGACATGTAATTAATAATTAAATCCTTTTTTTACCCGACTACGGCGAAGCAAAAAGAAGGTTTATGATTTTGTTGGGTATGATTATGATTACTACTAACTGTATTACTTTCATATTATATATTTAGTACATATAACTTGTATTATAAGGTAACTATAAATAGACTCTACAATAATTCAACTTCACTATGTTAGTATTTAGATAGTATAGACATTCAACCTCCATGGTAAACACTAAATGTATGGAATAGTACAGGAATTCAACATTATGATCGTATCTTGAGCTATAAAAGAAGTTAAAGGCTGTTGTATAGCCCAGTGACATCTGGTAGTGGTACCCGTGGGAATAAGATCTAGTGACCTTTGACCCTCCGCGGGAGTGGCAAGATTCCATGGATATTAAGTGTCATACACCATACAAGACTGAAACATAGTTTGAATATAAACTTTACAAGTAGTTAGGTATCTAGGGAATCGTCGATCTACGAGAAAATAAGCCTAGTGGCAGTTTTCTTAAAATCGTTGTCACAAGTCATCGCTTTGACGTAAACGCAATCTGCGTATGGGATCACAATAGTGCCATCTGTGGGCCGACAGATGGCGCTGTTTCGACCCGATAAAAATCTCGATAAACGTAATGACTTTTGACGGTGGCAGTGACTCGCACTAGGCCCTCTGAAGTCAAAGTCAAAGTCAAAAATATTTTTATTCAATTAGACTTTTTACAAAGTACATTCAAATCGTCAGAATGACACAATTATACAGGATTATACATGCTACCGCCAGGTTCGGGAGGTTGCTTTTACTGAGAAGAACCTGGCAAGAAACTCAGTAATTACTCTTTTCAAAAATATTATACAATTTTAAGAATACAAAATAAATAATTTAAGAAACATAAGTTCATGGACAAAGTTCCAATGCACAAATGTCGATAAAAATTAACAATTGAATAAGTGTAATGCCAGTAAGAGGTGTCATGTCGTGGCTGATCGCGTATACGTCATTCACGTGTTTTAATGACTTCAATACTTCAAAATTTAAAAATGAACATTTAAATGTACGAATGTGCCAACTTGAATCTTCGAATTTCTCGTGACGCGAAATTGCATTCTACTCTTCTTCCCAATATTAAGTAAATCCTCTTATATTTATCAACATGCCCAGTATGTATATATACGTTATTAGTCGTTTACCTATGTTACTATTAACAAAAGGCTAGAAGTCTGCATTTCCGTCTCACTTATTCCATGTTAATTACGTATTCAAATCACGAAACTGTATTTGTAATATCTCCAGCCATTGAGCGTTGGCGCCATTGATCGTTTAATGGTATGCGAAAATATTACTTATCTATATTTTTTCTTGACTATTACTTATAAGTACGTTCGTAAAAACTAAGGTGGGCATTATTCATAGCTCTAAGTATCGGGTTTTCATTATTAGAGTTCGCTAGTAAATACTACACATCAAGGCTCATATCAAATATCTAAGGCTGTATTGATTTGTCGAGGAAGGCTTTTATAAATGATAATGTTAAAATCAATCGCGGATTAAAGTAAGCGCTTGCGAAAAGTAAACGGCACATACGAAGTCACGGGTAGAAGCTATAATATTATAAAGAGGAAAGATTTGTATTGTAACGAATAAATTTGAAAAACTTTGGCTCAATTTGAAAACTTATTTCTATATATGTGGTGAAGAGAACATTATTAGAACCTAATATATACGCATTAACAAAGAAAATACACCAACGCAAGTAATATCAAAACTTGTCGTTTAATTATCATTACTAATTTAATATATATTTTTATAAATTAATTAGTAATTAAATTAAATAAAATTGACTTCGACAATAATCGTGATGGAATATAATTGTTTCATAGTTCACGTACGTAGTTAAGGTTATAATAGTTAAGTACATACCCTTAATGTATGGGTATTATAATTCCTTTGTATCATCAGAACCTTGGATATTGCTTCCTGATTTCAAATTGATTAATGGATTTTTCTTTCCGGTCGATTGAACTGTATAACTCTATAATAATACTGTTGGAGAAGCGTAATATGCATTATGTATGTCTATGTAAAAAGTGAAAACGTGCATATGCCAAATAAGATATTAAAAGACGATATGTATGTGACGCCAATGGAACATCTATCACCTCTGCCTCTCAATTCGGAGACCCTTCTGGGATGGCGTGAGTATATCTTACTATTATAATAAACGCGAAAGTTTTTAAGAATATGTGTACCGATGTATGTTTGTGACTTTGATGAAACTACAATAATATAGTTTAAACATCTGAATAATACACAGAATGTAAGAAAAAGCTTTTTTGTAAAAACATTTTCGTGATACATAGTTAAATTATACGCGGGTGTAACCGCGGGGCTCAGCTAGTATACAAAACAAAGTATGTAACATTCAATGTAATTAGATTGAATACAATTCACACAGGGATCCAGCATTGTAATAATTCGGTAGCAATGTCACAGAACAATTTATTAATTAACAATACGATCTGAGCCAGTGGGAATTCATTAAATTTTCTGGCAATTACGTTATTGTTGGCACCCCTTACGTAATTTTAATTGAAATAAATTGCGTTTTAATTGGCTATATTGCGGCTGTATTGTTGAGGCATTGTTTACTTAATCTTGGCGAGTTAGTGTACACTGGTAAACGATAATTGGTGATTGTACATACATATGCTCACGCCTGTATTCCCCGAAGGGGTAGGCAGAGGTCTTTAATCACAGCACCGACTTTTTCGCCGAAGATGATTAAGTGCCAACGTGATAGATGGTGAGTCCATCGTTCTCTCAGACACTTTACATACGTCATTGAATTACTTCTCAGAAATATGCAGGTTTCCTCACAATGTTTTCCTTCACCGTAAAGCACGTGGTGGGAAATCACTGTACATAAGGTTTTTAGGAAAAACTCATTGGTACAGGCCCCGCTGGGATTCGAACTTGCGTAGCAGGCGACTGCTCAAACCTCAAGGCCACCACGGCTCAATTTGTGAATGTGATTTAAATAAGTAAATTGTTAAGTTATCGTTAATTCTAAGTTACAATACAATTTCACGCGGTCAAAGTCGCGGGCAGAAGCTAGTAATTACATCTATACATATAAATAAAATTGAAGTGTATATTACAAATATACACTTCAATTTAACAGCTTTTCACCTAATGCATATGAAAGTTTATAGGGTACTGACATCAAAACAGCAATTATTTAAATTTTTCTCTGTCTGTCTGTGTGTTTGTTCCGGTTAATCTCTGAAACGGTTGGACCAATTTTAACGGGGCTGACAGGTAGCTGATGTTTTAAGGTATCAGGCTACTTTGAAGCATTAAACGAACTCTACGCGGGTGAAACCGCGAGGCATTGTATAGATTAACAATCGTGCATTTACCCACCTACATTAGTACTTTGACAGATTTGACAGGCCCGGGAAGGTGGCAGCGCGATGTGGCTCGCGCTGCCTTGCACAGCGAGGTCTCCAGGGGCGGCGTCACAGCTGCCCCGGCAAAGTGTGGGGGGACACCGCTGCGTTCTATCAGAGTACCCGGAGTCCCCCCTAAGCCCTGAGGATGGCCACCGGGGGGGTTTTAGTGAGCTAAAAATCCCACATACCCCGATCTGCCCCTCCCAGGGCGGTCGGGGACCTTTTGAAGGTTTCCCCCTCGTCAAGAAAAAAAAAAAACAAAAAAAAAAAAAAAAAAAAGGTACTAGGTGGAATGGATGTCACTTCATTGTGTAAATGAAGGACATGACATTCCTGGAATTACGATAAACATTTAATAAATTAAATAATTGCGCGGATGTCATAACATTGATAATTAATTAATGAATTAATGAGCCTTATAAACGTGGACTGTCAACTCAGAATCAGGTGTGCTAACTGCACGTAACTACTTGTAGATAATATCTCATTCAAAAGTAAAGAGTCACATCCTGTGTAATAGCTTGATCATCAACAAAATCAACATATTTTAAACTAGCTAGATTTAGTTTTGTATAAAACTAGCTGTGCCCCGCGGAACCCTAAAGTTTTTTTTAAATAAAAATAGCCTAAGTTACTCCTTATAACATAACCTTGTCCAGTGAAAGTTACGTTAAAAGCGGTCCAGTGGTTTCGGATATTAGCCGGAACAAACAGATAGAGAAAATAATTTAATAAACGTTTTTAGCGGACGAACTCACATTGGTTTAATAGTTGTATTTTATGCGGCAAAAAAATTGTTTTTTTGAAGAAATCAATCATTACATATATGCACTTATACTTAAATCAGTATTTTTGTTGCTAATAGTCAAGAACTTCTTCTTCTCAGTAAAAGCAACCTTCCGAACCTGGCGGTACCATGTATAATCCTGTATAATTATGTCATTCTGACCATTTGAAAGTACTTTGTAAAAAGTATAATCGAATAAAGATACTTTTGACTTTGACTTTGACTTTAAGATTCGCTCATCATTATCTCCCTGGCTTGGTACAAGTGATACATAGTTGTGGTTGGCACTTGGTTCAACCCAATCTTGCTGATAACCTGATTTTTATACGAAGCGACTGCCATCTGATCATCGCAACCTCTTTAACGAGTATAGTCTATGATCTGGGTTAAACCAGTTGTCAGACTATTTTAGGCCTCCGACTGACCTGTAACGATTGTCAAAGATGATAAATTGGGAACCGTGACCGACGGCTTACCGTGCTCTCCGAGGCGTGTAGAGGACTCAGGCGGTCACCCATCCAATTACTGGCTAGGTTTAGGGTTGCTTAACTTCGCTGATCAAATGATATACGCAATAGCAACTGTGCCACGAGCTCCTCCTCATATACTGTTGTATTTGATAGCTAATTCTAAATACAGTATAACTGTACATCGACAATACTTAACAGTGCTCTCACGGTTCAATAGAGTTTCAAAAGTTAGTAGAGACTAATGTCAGTGTCAAGAACAACAGTTAGAGCCGAAACGTATTTAATATTTACATGTAACACGACATTGTCATAGTACACCAATAGAAACAGTACCCCTATCACGGGTTTGCCACCGTTTTCGTAATCTTTACTCGCTAGTGTCACTCGCAATATTTGTATGAGATATTTTAGTCCTTCACGTCACCGCTGGGAGTCGCAGCACAATTTTTCATACTAATATTCGGCCGTACTGAAAACACAATTACATTTGCCTTTACTACGCTACGTATATGTACACTTATTTTGAAAAAAGCCGAGGCAGCGTTGCGGTTAGACCTCTCGCTTGCTACGCAAACGACGCAAGTTCGAATCCCAGCGGAGCTTGTACCAATGAATTGCTCTAAAAACTGTGATTTTACACCACGTGAAGGAAACCGTCGTGAGAAAACCTGGGTATGGCTGAGAAGTAATTTAAAAAGACGTTTACTACAGTGCCTAAGACGGTGATAAACTTATAAGACGGCGATAGACTCATAAGACGGCGATAGACTCATAAGACGGCGATAGACTCATAAGACGGCGATAGACTCATAAGTCGGCGATAGACTCATAAGACGGCGATAGACTCATCATCTGTCACGTTGGTACCATAGTCAAGATAGACAGTAAAAACCCGGTAAAGCCCCGTTTCGGATTACCCGTAAGCAGACAGAAAATTGGAGAACAAAAATTTTATTATGTAAAATGCGATATTGTTTATTTGTCCCAACCGACTATCATGAATTTTGACTTAAAATTAAAAAGTGCTACTTGGATTGAAACAAAACCTGACTGCTGAAAAAATCACTCTCTCAAATGTATGATATAGTGATATTCCGAGCATAGCCGTAGTAGAATGCGACGTGGCTTAACAAATCTAATAGAGAGGTAGAGATTGTGTATATCCAACACCTCATGCTACGTGTGCGTGTGTGTATGTGTATGTGTGCGAATCGAATGTGAACTAGATAAGTATAGATACTGCTTCTATTAGTATATTGTGACTTAACTTTCCAACTGCACTTTACAAAAACAGTTTGACAACAAAAGATCTCATTATTAAAATACCTCCTTATTAAAGACAATTGCTAGAAAACTAAGCGCTGTCTAGATGTGTATTGCTGATAATTCTGTCTATATTCTGTTGAAAAAGTATCAGAGAAAGTACGAAAGTAAGATCGGTTGATCTGGTCGTTAAGCTCAATGCTGATGGCTATTATGGAAACACGGAAGCTGAGATATTTCTGCAAGTCAATGTTGAGTAACAGTTTCTTATTGAATGTACATACATATGCTCACGCCTGTATTCCCCGAAGGGGTAGGCTGAGGTGTTGATAACAACACCCACTTTTCACCGAATTTGATTAAGTGCCAACGTGACAGATGGTGAGTCTATCGCCGTCTCAGGCACTATACATACGTCTTTGAATTACTTCTCAGAAATATGCAGGTTTCCGCACGATGTTTTCCTTCACCGTAAATCACGTGTGGTGAAATCACTGTACATAAGTTTTTAGAAAAACTCATTGGTACAGGCCCCTCTGGGATTCGAATTTGCGTCGCTTGCGTAGCAGGCGACTGCTAAAACCCCGAGACCACGGCTCTTATTGAATGTGATTTTTATATCTAACTAGCTGTGTCCCACGGTTACAACTGCGTAGACTTAATGTTATGGGTGGATTTTTTATGGAACCCTAACATTAAAAATAATCCTAAGTTACTAATTTGAAATTACAAACAGACACTTCATTTTTATTTATTTGTATGTATACATTTTTCGGGATATAGTATATCCCGAAAACCACAAATTTTCAGCCAAATTGGTTCAGTCGTTCTTGAGTTTTATGTAGTGTAACTAACACGACTTTCTTTTATATATTTATAAGATAATTAAGTAAGATTAAGAAGTAATTCAAAAACATATGTATAGTGCCTGAGTCGGCGATGTACTCACCATCTGTCACGTTGGTACCTAATCATTATCGGTGAAATGTGGATGTTGTTGTTACAACACCTCTGCCTACCCCTTCGGGGAATACAGGCGTGAGCATATGTATGTATGTAATAATAAGTTAATGATTAAAATAAATTCTTGAAGTGTATGGGTTTAACGCGGACAGTACAAATTGATTTATTTTTATATGAAGATGCAGGTGCCTAGTTATGAGCGCTCAGCGAAAATAGAGTGGATAAGAGCGTATGTATTTCGTTCGCGTCGTGCCATACATACGGACTGAGACAGACTCATATTAAATACAAATGACTAGAGCGCATTCAAGGTTAGCCATCATAGCTCGTGACGGCACCTATAACCAAATCATTGAATAGACTAAGATAAAACCTTTTTAAATCATATATCTACAGTAAGAATTATAAACTGCCAGCAACAAAAATCCGACTCACCAGAGACAATATTTGTTGGGGAAAACCGCTCCGACAGCTGGCTTAACAATCACTGTTTCATAAAAAAAAACAAAATTGAAATTGTATTCCACTGGACATATTCGTTCTCAATTCAACAGGCAAATGAAAGGCTTGATTGACAATTTCAACTCGCTTTACGGATTAATTGGACAGGGAAAGGATGGCGAGATTGAATATTAATTGAGTATTCAATATAAATACTTTATCATAATTATTCAGGGTGGAAACATTTCTGACGTATTCCGCCTGCCCAAGACTTTAATTCGGCGTAGCTTTTTTTTTAATCCAGCGTACCTAATAACTTGAAAATAACAAAAACTGAAGGTCTTCATTTTTGTTATAACTCGTGTGATTCACAAGATTATTCCATACAATTACATGATTGTAGAAAATCATATTTCTATACGCATGGAGTAAGAACAGATTATATTTTCTCAATCGATATCCAGTGTACCATGTTATTGGATGGTTTTTGCGACAAACAATAAATTACAGTACGATCAGTACGTAATTTATTATCTTGTCACGTGACTGACTGGAAAACATAAAAGCCACGTTGGTCGAGTGATTCAAGTAGTCGTCTTCTACGCTAGCGACACAAGTTGATATCCCAGTGGTCTGTTTTCTAATAACTTAATTGCAATACGCGCTGTCACGAGATGTGAGTGCAGTAGTATTTTTGTTTATTATGAGTCTTTTTGTGACGCGAATAAATGCATGCACAGTTAGCCCCGCTATTTTTCTGAGCTCTCTTAGCTCGTGAAGGCACCTGTAATGTCACAAGAACAACGTTAGAAAGCCTGCAAGTGTCTGAGGTTAATTCAAAGACGAAATTCCTGCCTGAGACGACGATGGACTCACCATATTTCACATTGGCACTTGGAAAGTGGAGGTTGGAACACCTCTGCCTATCATTTCGAAAACAATTCTGGGAAAGGATCAGCAGGTCTAAAAAGGCCACTTTGGGAGAATCATAATGTGATCCGAATATCGAAATGACAAAATGGTTATCACATTATGATTATCCCAAAGTGGCCTTTTTAGTCCTATAGTTTTTGGTGACTGGCTGTTTTAAAGCTTGTGAGTTAGAGATTTATATATCTTACTATGGGAGGACTAGCTGAGCCCCGCGGTATTATTCGCGTAGAGTTCAAGTTATATATGACCCGTGGAACCTTAATGATTTTTTTAAATAAACGTAGAGTAGGTAAAAATCCCGTTAAAATCAGTCCAACCGTTTTGGATATTAGCCGGAACGAACAGACTATATATGTGTATATTTGTATTTATACACTAGCTATTGCCCGCGACTTCGTCCTTGTTTTAGAATAGTTATTTTGGAGTTGCGCTAACTTTAAACCGAGATTGGTCTTAGGGTGATAGCCTTATAGCCTTCCTCGATAAATGGGCTATCTGACACTGAAATAATATTTCAAATCGGACCAGTAGTTTCTGAGATTAGCGCGTTCAAACAAACAAACTCTGCAGCTTTATATTTATAGTATAGATTTCGTGAATAGCCGTTGGAAAAATTTTGGAATTACAAATAGACACTTCAATTTTATTTATCTGTATGGATTACTTGCGCTTGAGAAGATCATTATAACATAACTGTACAATCATTCTGAGTATAGCTACGTAATAATAAAATGTATGTATGTGATTTTAGATTGTAACGTAATTCAATAGCAAGAAATCTTGTGCTATCATTTTATTGTTAAGTAACATTGCAAACAGCCTCGTCCGAGGTTGAATAGAGATGTCCAACTATTGATATTTTACTTCAAGGTTTTAAGCAGAAATATAAATATCGATGATCAATATCGTTTTGGCATAGGGCAAAGTGCCCTAGAAGAATGAAAAAGTGTCTTAGGAGAAGGCAGCGAAGGGGAAACAATCGTCTTTCAATTATTCAGCTCCTGAATTAAGAATTCAGTTTCAATTCTATTTGCTGTGGACAGACATAAAAGAAAAATATGATCTAATTATAAAAATAAAGTAAAATGAATTAATTAAATAATATTAGTTTCAAGCAAAAATTGTTTTTTTCTGCAATTTCCAACAAATCCATATATAATAGCTCTGCAGTCAGCACTAAAACACCTTATAATTTTACCATAGAGTTTTTCTAAAAAACTTATGTACAGTGATTTGTATTACATGTATGTATGTATAGTGTCTGAGACGGCGATGGACTCACCATCTGTCACGTTGGCACTTAATCATCTTCGGTAAAAGTGGGTGTTGTGATTACAACACCTCTCCCTACGGGGAATATAGGCGTGAGAATATCGCACCCTCAGAACGACGGTGCTCAATTCAAAAATGTTTTTTTTTTGGAAATCATAATCAATTATCGTGATATTAGAATTTATAACGTAGGCAGTAAGTATTTTACCAGTTTTGAATATATTTTTTGTTGTTTAGGTTGTGCATTGTTGATAAGTGTTAAATAGAAATCATTATTTATAAAGGTTTTTAATTTATAAAGATACCTTTTGAGGTCGGTCTTTTGATCTTAACATAATTATTTTCGCAAATATTTGAGTTGAGCCTCTATCGTTCTAAGGGTGTGATATGTGTGTATGTATGTAAATTCAAATTAGGAGATGGAAGTATTTCGTCCATAGAGTTACCATAGAGTAGCAAATATTAACAACTCGTGTCTGGTAAATAATAAATATTCATCATATTCATTTGTTTCCGACGCTCACAATAGAAACAGATATTGCAGTCATAAGCTATTAAAATTACAGCTGAATTAATTAAATACAATTTATTTGGCATTCAAACAAACGGATCTGAATTGCAATATAAATATATAATTTATACAATGTACATGTTATACAAAGGCTTGGGTTACGTCACCGAGCGATCAGAAAGCGACGGTCATCTTCGACGGATTTCTTCACTGAAAGCCTGCGAGCCTCAGATCAGCCTTGCTTTTATTTCAATTTTCAATAGAATACTTTCGACCGTTGTAATTTGATCTCTACAATATCGTTTACACACCTTCTGCGGTAGGTGTAAGGTCGATATTGGCTAACGTTTGCAGCGAGTGTGACCTTTTGGGCTAGAAGTGGCGGAAGCTAGTGATGTAATCGAGTATCAACAGTTATATTACCGGTGTCGAGTACCAATATCAGTTTAGAGTTGCCATTAATAAATTCAAGAATTTTCAATGTTTTTTTACAGCTGGCAATTATTATGTCCATACTAATATATGAAGCTGAAGTGTTTGTTTGTTTGCTTGGTTTTAGAAGCTGAAGGTTCGTAGTTTTTTTTAATAATTTTCAGTGTTAGACATCCCATTTATCGAAGAAGGCTATATTATCACGCGAAGAACAATCACAGGCGTTGCTAATTTTACAAAAGCTAGTCGAAAATAAAATAATTTACCTGATATTCCTAATGACTTAGTGATCAGAAGACAAGAGAATACAAGTTGTCTAAGTATGTTTTATGATGTTGTATAGCTTAACGATAGTAAATAGATTTATTTACTGCGTTATATGGGGTGTTAATAATGGTGCCCCTTATGTTATCGGCAAATAAGATACTATTTTATATGGACTATATATTTTGTTGCCATAAAAGATCGATTGGCAACAAATTGTTTAATCACTACATACATTGTTTCTGCGCTACTTTGTTTGTTTGTAACGAATAGGGTCCAAAACTTATGGACCAATTAAAAAAATCATTCACTTATAGAAAGCTACATTGTCGCTTAGTGAGATAGCTTATATTGTTCATCGATTTAAATGAGACATCCCTAATAAAACGCGAGCGACGCCGCGGAAGAAAGCTAGTGTATAAAAATAAAGGCTTTTAAGCCGCAAGGTCACCTAAGAGGCTAAGGTTTTCCCCAAAGGCTAAGTAAATAGGGAAAATATAAACTTTCGTCTGAATGGATAAAACCTCATTCCCCGAGGGCACTGTGTTAGCATTTTCCTCAAAATGCCAAGGTATTATTGACCTTTTAGAAAATTGGATATGGTGTGAACTTGATTTATGAAAAGGACACATAAAATTTAGGGTGAATATATAAATGGTTTTCGAAGCTTCATGAGACTAAAATCGGTTTTATTTATACATACATAATGCTCTTGCTTGTATTCTCCGAAGTGGTCAAAGACGTAATTATAGACTACCCACATTTTGTAGGTTGTGTTTAAAGTCCTATAAGAGGTCCACAAGTCCAGACTCCGGGCTGCTATTGAGATACTACAGACGGAAGAACACAATATCACTTTGAACTTCTCAGACATATGCAGGTTTCCTTCACCGTAAAGCACGTGGTGTGAAATCACTGTACATAAGTTTATTATTTTAGAAAAACTCGCTGTTACCTAGTGCGAGTTTTTCATTGCCGCCGTCACTAGTCACCGCGTTGATGTTAACGCAGATTTATTATAGGATCGAAACAGCTCCATCTGTCGGCCCAAACATGGGATTATTGTGATCCCATACAAATCTGCGTTTACGTCAACGCGGTAACTTGTGACGGAGGCTATGAATAATTCGCACTTGGCGCTCTGACCGCGCTGGGATTTGAACTTGCGTCACTTGTGTAGCAGGCGACTGCTTCAACCCCACGACCTCTTATAATAAGAATGTAATTTTAATTAATACATTAATATAAATAACTAGCTGTGCCCGGCAAACGTTGTATTGCCATATATTTTTTGGGGTGGACTACCCCTAGCATTTAGGGGGATGAAAAATAGATGTTGGCCGATTCTCATAGATACCGGATAAGCACAAAAAATTTCATCAAAATCGGTCAAGCCGTTTCGGAGGAGTATGGCAACGAAAACTGTGACACGAGAATTTTATATATTAGATTATCTGAATTTTAAATCCCAGAAATAAAACTATATTTATATCTGTCTAATCCCTACTCAAAACCTTGGGATTATAGTATCACCTTAAGCCACGTTAAATTCAAGTCGTAGCTACCAAACCAATAACTAATTACCGAACAATCAATGATAAAAACTCATAATACATTACTCATAGAATAGTCGAGTACATTGTGCTTACGATATATTATATATATAATTTATAGCGGATGTATAACGTGAGTTCAACAAAGGCCAATCGTAGTATACTCTTCACTTAACCATCAGGGTGTGGGGAGAGTGAGTGATCATGCTCATCCCCAGCAAAAGGAAGTCCTTCCAGCCAGGCGTATGTCATGCTATTATATACCGCAAAACGTAAACTCTTATTGCGAGATTTAGGTTCTCGTGTATTTCTCCTCAAACTTTGCAATTGTTAGCGAGTAGCGCCATCTCTGTAGCGAGTCAAGAAACGCTGCGTAAGGCACCAGTTCAATCAAGTTGTCTCGTAGGTTATGGTCTGATACTGATTCACGTCATAAAACTACAACTTGGCATACAAATTAGATCGACGCTGAAATTTGAGATGAACTTGCTCTTAACTTTTAAGTATAATTTAAAGGTAACTTGCATCAAGCCACATAAAAGAAGCATTAAGTATACAATACTTTATTGATATTGTTATTTTTTTTCAGACTATTAGACAGATTTTTTGCTAAGATTCGCTTTCAAGAGCGTAACTGTCGCGGCTATCTAGACTTTCTTTACAGACCACAAGCTATTAGAACTGAGTAGGCACTATTATGTCTTAAACTCAGTCTTATGTTCTGTAATCAGATAGTAAAATACTCTAGTTTTTGTTCAGCTATTGTATTTCACCTAGACTTTCTGTTCACCGAGTTTTCTTAATTTTATTTATAACTAGTATGTCGTATAATTTTGGATAATTTACACCGCACAGTCAGAGCTGATATGAGTTAAACTTAAATAATTAACACTTGCAGATTCGACGTATGTATCTATTCTATTCTATGACCGAATCAGAGTTGAATAAATATCACAAAAAAATATATATGCATGCTCCTGCATCCATATTTTTTTTTCTTACATAACATAGAGTGCAGTGCCAGCCAATATTTTTTTTAGTATGTTAAGGATTTCATGCAAAGTGCACTCAATGTACTGTACCTCCGTGCCTGAGACGGCGATAGACTCACCATCTGTCACGTTGGCACTTAATCATCTTCGGTGAAAAGTGGGTGTTGTTTACAACACCTCTGCGTTGAACACAGGCGTGAGCATATTATTATGTATGGATGTATGTAGAGGAAAGTGTTCGAATATCAACACATAAATAATCGCTTATTTGTACCTTCATAATAAATGTCCGAAAGTGGCGACAATATATATGATTTTACAGTTTTCAAATGAAGTAAAGTGCTCATAAAATAACATTTTCCCATTAGCGTGGGATAATGACAGGCCTTGTGGCAACATTGTGAGCCATTAATACGTTTGGTAACATTCAGGGGCTATATCAAAATATCAGTGGACCATGTTAGCAAATTATGTTGACCCTCGTCCAATGACATTAAATATAAGTATTTTAATAGACCGGCATTGATATTGCAGTAGGGATTTTATGCAGCACTGTATTCTGTAGTGTTATACGGATAGCCACATTCAAAGTTTATCCTCAAGGGGTAGGTAGTGGTGTAAATAATAACACTTACCTTTTAAGAGTATATATGGACAAGATAACGTATGGTAAAACAAACGGTGGTATAATTATGTTATAAACGTTTATTTGCGGACTTGCTCGGAACCGGTTCTTATAAGGTCATGATCCCAGTCTAGTCCGACTATTAGAACAAGATTGAACTATAAATATACTGTGTATTATTTACAATCTTACGCATACTATAAGTATACCATCACCTCCTAAGCAAATTATTTAGTTTCGCTGCAAAAATACATCTAATCTATACAGATAAATAAAATTGAAGTGTCTGTTTGAAATGCATAAATACAAGTATATACTCAAATAAAAAATACTAGTTAAAATGTTTCTCTATTTGTCTCTGTTATCTGTTTGTTGCAGCTAAATCCGAAACGACTGGGCCGATTTTAACGGGACTCGTATTTAATGTTACAAGGATTAACTAAGTCACCTTTTAATTTTAAAAAATCATTAGGATTCCGCTCGCCACCCATGTAATTAAATATACGCGAGTGAAACCGTAGGGCACGGCTAGTTTTATCCAAGTAGCAATTAATACGAACGAAATTGAGTTATTCAACAGCTTTTCATGAAAAACCGGGAAATTCGACATTTGATGTATGTACCCCTATCACGGGTTTTCCACCGTTATCGTTATCTATACTCGCTAGCGTGACGTGAAGAACAAAATATCTCATACAAATATTGCGAATGGCGGTAGCGAGTATAGTTTACGAAAACGCCGGCAGGGGTACTGCCAACCTAGATCGCAGCTAAATGACAGTGGTCAGGTGTCATCACTGGACAAGATCGCGTATAATTTCTATTGGTACAACAATTCCTCTCTACATTCTTTATGACACCAAATAACAGAGCTCTATTAGTGTTGTGAACGATTCCGGTTTTCTCACAATGCTCAAATTGCCCAATCGACAAGCGCATTCGATTTAGCGTATAATTTAACGAAACGACTCGCGTTGTTCATTTTCTTTGAACTAGAGGCAGAAAAACAACGTTTCAAAAGGTAATCTAGACTGATTTCAAGTTACAACAGATGTTTTTTCAACCGTCATTTTTAATCAACCGAATTGCGGACAAATGTCGATCGCGTTGACAACGAATATAAACCTAATCTATCTAAAGGTTGCTGCTGCTGCTCAGCAGGAGTGCCTCAAGCGCCGGAAATATGCTTGCATTGGTCAAGGATACATATTTTCTGCGTTTGCGGTTGAAACTCTGGGACCTTGGGGTCCAGATGCTCATCAACTTTTCAAAGAGGTTGCACGTCGTCTGGTAGAAGCTTCTCGTGACAAGCGGGCTGGGGCTTTTCTCGCTCAGAGAATCAGCATTGCTATTCAACGTGGCAATGCTGCCAGCCTTCTTGGCACGATCCCGAGAGACACCAATTTGGGCCAAGTTTTCTACTTGTAATTAGTTTTTTGTTACTTATTAAATAAAATTTATACTATTTAAAAAAAAATTATATATATATATATATATAAAAATAAAACAATCTATCTAAATAGTTATATATAACTCAAAGGTAACTGACTGAATGACTGACATAGTGATCTATCAACGCACAACCCAAACCACGGATCGGGCTGAAATTTGGCATGCAGGTAGATGTTATGACGTAGGCATCTGCTAAGAAAGGATTTTGATTAAGTCTACCCCCAAGGCGTGAGGAGGAGTGAGGAGTTCGTGGCACAGTTGCTATTGCGCATATCATTCGATCAGCGAAGTTAAGCAACCCCAACCCTAGCCAGTAATTGGATGGGTGACCGCCCGAGTTCCCTTCGTGCCTCGGAGAGCACGTTAAGCCGTAGGTCCCGGTTGCCAATTTATCATCTTTGGCAATCGTTACAGGTCACTCGGAGGCCTAAAATAGTCTGACAACTGGTTTAACCCAGATAGCAGATTTTCCTCGTAAAAGGGGTTGCGAAGGTCAGATAGCAGTCGCTTCGTATAAAAATCAGGTGATCAGCCACATCGGGTTGAATCAAGTGCCGACCCCTACAATGTATGGGATAAAGCCAGGGAGATGATGACCCCCAAGGGGATAAAATACAGGATGAAAGCTTGTATGAAACATTGTCATCTTACGACTGCCGGAATTAAATGTGTCGGAATTAAATCTACGCGGGTGAAACCGTAGGGCACAGCTAGTCCTTTATATTACAAAACATGGTTTACACGAAGACTATACTACTACTTGAACTATGCCCATCCTTTTTTAATCTGTATCACAGAAAGAGATGGAGCTACTTTTTAACGAAGAACTATCGTAGATTAGATCTATATAAGTCTTCTATATCTATAGTATTATAAAGAGGATAGATTTGTAACTATGTTTGTATTGAACATTACATATGCTCACGCCTGTATTCCCCGAAGGGGTAGGCAGAGGTGTTGTAATCACAACACCCACTTTTCACCGAATTTTGATTAAGTGCAAACGTGACAGATGGTGAGTCTATCGCCGTCTCAGGCACTAACATACGTCTTTTTGAATTGCTTCTCAGACATATGCAGGTTTCCTCACGATGTTTTCCTTCACCGTAAAGCACGTGGTGTGAAATCACTGTACGTAAAACTCAATGGTACAGGCCCCGCTGGGATTCGAACTTGCGTCGCTTGCGTAGCAGGCGACTGCTCTAACCCCGAGGCCACCACGGCTCTGTTTGTATTGAATTGAAAATCAAAACGCGTGACGTCCGGTAGTTTTGTAATAAGGTGGTATTTGTCGTTTATATAAAACTTCATGAAGCGACACGAAGGAGACATTTTCTTATAAGCGTTAATGAACATTTAAACTAACCCGTGACTTAATTCGCATATTTTTTAACCAGACATCCTTTATAGCAGACAGCTATGTAGACAATCGTATTTGTAATATTAGTTTTCATAATTTATCTTTTCGTTTTAAGAGCTAATTACTTTTTAATTAGGACTTCATCATAGCCGTGGTATGAAACTACAGATGAACTCATCCAAAACACAGTTTCGATTTCCCATCAGATTCGCATTTCATCACTAAATAGAAAAATTAGTTGGAACGAAATACTTATGCTCATTAACCGACTAAATGGAGAATTTACTTTAGACAACCCGTATAAATATTAAGGTTAACTTAACGTACTACCTAACTACCCCACCCAATAGCCAGGGTCTAAGAATTTGGCTATGGTATCCCCTGACTGCCTTAAAAGGCGACTAAAATGGGGCCAGAGGGCCTTTTATGTGGTAAAAATCCCACATACCCCGAGCTCCCTCTCCCAAGGCGGTCGGGCTTCTTTTGAAGGCTGCCTCTTCGTCAATAAAAGAAATTACCCACCTAATGTAATGTAGGGAGTTTCCACTTCGTGACAGTGATTCCTCACAGAGACCGAAGTCTAAAATCGGGTTTAAAATATTCGGATATTAGCCGCAGGAGTATGGAACTAAGGACAATACTTAATGAAGAACGTAAAAAAAACTTATTATTATGATATTTTGTAGTCAAACTGACTTGCATTGAAGAGAACCTGTAGGTAAATCTTTGATACTTGCATAAATCTATCAAATCCTAGAACAAAATCAAATTGAGAGCCTAGGTTACTCATACCATACCAAGAGATGGTCATATACGTTTCAATACATTTTGTACTCGTATTTAAAGTATGATTCATACAAAGTCGTCATCTGTATTGACCTTCTTATTGTGCCTTACTGGCGCACTGTGCTATTTGCAACCAACGCTTATAATAATTTTAATTTTGCCTCCTATTTACATTTGATCACCTCTGTATAACAACACCCGCTTTTCACCGAAGATGTTCAAGTGCCAACGTGACGGAATGGTGAGTCAGTCTCAGGCACCATACATCATTGAATTGCTTCTCAGATTTAGAACATAGGTAAAGCACGTGGTTAAGAACGAAACGAAAGTTATATTTACTTACTTGTTTACTGTTATTTAACTGAAAAACTAATGAGCTGATTTAAGAAATTCTGACACCGTTATCAAGCTTCATTTTTAGCGAGTAACAAAGGCTATATATTGTTAATTGAGGTCGATTAGGGATCCATATTATCACAAAGCCAAAGGGCAAAGCCACGGATTTTTTCTTACTCATAAGTTGATTTAAATAGATCAACTCCATACGCTAACAGCATACTGAATGCCTCCTAACTCTACCTGAGTCTGTATTCGGTGTTTGTGTAAAAGTAAAGTATTGTTCACATCCAGTCGACTGTTAAGATGAGCTATCTACTACCGCTCCAAGAAGGTCACGTGGCAATAAAAACGTGAAAGATAAAAACATAGGAATTAACCTCGTCTCAAACGTGTTCACTTGAGATTTTAATAAAACCTTCAGACTTAAAAAAAGTTGTATTGAAATCATGCTCTTAAGTACAAAGTTAGGATTTAATGTAAGTTGTTGTAAAGCCGTGATGGCCTTGTGTTTTGAGCAGTCGCCTGCTACGCAAGCGACGCAAGTACGAATCCCATGCTGTATGAGTTTTTCTAAAAAACTTATGTACAGTGATTTCACACCACGCTTTACGATGAAGGAAAACATCGTGAGGAAACTTGCATATTATGTCTGAAAAGTAATTCAAATACAAGAGTGAACATATGTATGTAAGTACTGTCTGTTGTAGTAAAAATTACGATGTACTTACTGAAACAAAGTAAGGAATTTATAATTTGGCAGGTAATTTACGTTAAGGTGATTAGGTAAAGAATATGAGATGAGTTTTTTCCCTGATTTTTAAGCCGTTTAATTAAACCATAAGTCTTTAGTTTAGCATGAGTTTATCAAATGCGCGAATAATTATAAAAACGATTGCGAATCAACAACCTGCCACAGAAGTAAAAAAACCGAAGCAAAAAATTTGCTAAAAGATAAAACACGTTTTACTTTATTGAAATGCTTTTTGCAGTTTGCTTAATTTGAACGATATTAAAATTAAAAAAAATCACGAATTTCCTAATGACCAAAAGACTACGATAATGATGTTAATACGGAAATTAAAAATCAGAAATTTTGAATGAGGAATATAAAAAGGGTTTCTGCCTCTGTGTGGGTAATTAAAGTCTTTAAATAATGGTAACTTTTAAAAAAGAACATGATAACTTATAAGGCGCAGAGCGACGAACCTCGAAACTGGTGCAAAAATCAGAAGGTGGTAAGAGGCTTGTTTTTATTATTGAGCAGCTGCGAAAAACTGGTTTGGCGCCTGCTTTAGGCTGACGTGGTTTCTGACATAATGTGACCTTCGGCTGCAGCGCGATAATTAACAAGATGGTCAAGTAACAGACAAATATCGTTTCTTTGACTTTTCGACGAATTCATGAGCTTATTTGAATTTATTTTTGAGATTAAATTTGATATCAACTCTTGACGCGTACATGCCCAGGTATTGTTTTTATTTTTATTATGAATCTTGGCTTATAAGTCATGTCGTCATGTCAACCTTTCGCCATAGTTAGATTGCTGAGGCGTTATATTTTATCGGATTACAGTGAAAACCCCTCTCTCTCTCTCTCTCTCTCATATTCAATGCGACTATTTCATATTTTTGTAGTAAAGACTAGCTATATAATGTAATTATAATTGTTTCAAAAACAACTCCGAGTAGAATATGCATTTTTAGGTATGTATATGATCTTAATTCATATTCGCAAAATTTGGAGTTTAGCCCCTATCGTTCTGGGTGCGATATCACGCCTGATATGGAAACGTAACACCTTATAAGACCCCATTTGTAGTTCTATAAATCTAATATACAAAATTTTCGTGTCACTCTAAACGTGTGGACCTATTTGCATATCGGGTAGGTATGAGAATCGACCACCATACATTTTTCATACCCCTAAATGATAAGGGTGATCCACCCCAAATAATATTATTAGTCATATGGCAATGCAACGTTTGCCGGAACAGCTAGTATAGTTTTAGGAATCAAATAATTATTATTAGTCTCTGCGATATTCAGTAGGTATGTAGTTGGCTGGCAATTATGTTTAAATACACAACCACGGCGCCACCACATGCATGCATTGCACACTTTTTTGTTTTTAAAAAACATACGCTTCGCTCTGATTATTTGTGCTCCACATCAAGTTTCAAGTTCAACTTCGAAAGGGTTTTAAAGTAATTATTTGTTTGGAAATATATACCTATAACCCCGAAGTAATACGTCTAGGATTTATATGCCTATGCATTTTACGATGTCATTTAAGTATAGATATAAAGGATTTGTGTAAAAAACAATGACGGTGACATTACCGATTACCTATCGATAAAATAAAATATGAAAAAATATGTTTTTCGTTTCACTCTACTATTTTTGTTAGTGAATTAAAAAAGAAAACATTTTTGTTTTTTCAATGGTCACAGAAATAACTAGAAAGTTTTTAATTGTCTTTGTAAAGTTTATTAAGTAAATTACAGAGCAACGTCCACGTACTTACCTAGGAAGAAAAGAAAGATCCCGACACGTCAAATTCCTTGCAGCGCTGTATCATGGACCTGGAATAGAAACATTATGATTAATAATAAATACTTTTATAAATAGTAATATTACAAACCTAAATATATTGGTGAGTAACATTGCCTAAGTCATCGGGAAACGTTGTATAATAAGTATTAACGTTTTCCGATTATACTTTTTTGGTTCACATATTTTTTAATATACTAGCTATGCCCCGCGTTTTCACCGGCATAGACTTAATTTCGTAGGTTATTTATATTAGACCCTATTTATTTTAAATAAAAGTAGCCTAAGCTACTCCTTGTAATATCAGCTATCAGCTGCCAGTGAAAATCCCATTAAAATCTGTGCAGTGCAGAGATTAGCCGGAACATTCAGACAGACAGAAGCACAGAGATTTTTTTTATATATGTAGTACCGTATTTACTTTCATATGCATTTAGTACAACGCTGTTAATTTGAAATTTCAAAAAGATACCCCAATTTTATTTATATGTATATAGATAGCCTTTACAATGTAATTTAATTTAATACTCATCTACTTTAATCATACCTTACCTATATACGAAAATGATCTATGACCGAGAGTACTATTGCTACCTACTTAATTCTCGCTTCATTAATCATGATACCATGATCTATGTAGATATGATACTTATTACGTAATCATAGATGAATAGAAACATTATCTACATAGCGGAAATCTGTATACGCCTGGAATGTTATGTTTATTCGAGACAGGCATGGTACTTAGTTACACTTTTATTAATATTACTTATTGACGATAATAATACATTTAAGATATTCGATATATATAAAACGAATCCCTATTTCCCTTGGCCACGCCATCACGCGTGAACGGCTAGACCGATTTAGCGGGACTTTCGCTGGCAGATAGCTGTTGTTTCAACTCAGGGTAATTTTATTTAGGAAAAGATATTAGAGATCCCTGAAATAAAGCATGAAACTAAATCCACGCGAGTGGAACACGGGGTCCAGTAAGTAAAAAATATTTTTTTAATGTTCAAGTAGTGCCTCTCACATTACTGTGCCTTAACAGAATTTATATTAGTTTAACTGAGAATACTATTTATACAGATAAATAAAATTTAAGTGACTGTTTGTAATTTCAAAATAACAGCTTTGCACTAAATTAATATATGAAAGTATACACGGTACTGACATAAAAGAAACAATTTTTATAATATTTTCCAATCTGCCTGACTGTCTGTCTGTTTGTAAGGCTAATCTCCTAAACTGCTGAACTAATTTTAACGGGATTTTGATGACAGAAAGGTATTTTGTATGAGGAGTAACTTAGGCAACTTTTTTTTTTATATATTAGGTTTCCGCGGGTCACCCATGAAATTAACTCTGCCTACGCGAGTAAAACGGGGGGGCACAGCTCGTTACAATTAAGTTTGTTTTGAATCTTTCATATTGTCTTGGTCATTGTTGAAAGTATCAACAAAGTTATATCGAAAGTAAAGGGCATTAAACATTTATAGAATAATAAGTGAGAGTACGCGGATGTTAAGTAACAATCATCAGCCGACAATTATGCCAAATCATGGGCCCATTATATATAAGTATACTAACATATGCTATGTAACATTAACATAAGATAATCCGTCACGACTTATAAGCAGTCCCAAATTTCGGGCAATTTTTATCGACCGGCGAATCGATCCGTTAAAATTAAAGTTACAATTTCTCAACCGACTTGGTGAAAGGCGACGCAAGGCCAAAACAACAATGGACTGCATTAAACCCGATACGAATAAGTACAAGGCATTGGACGGAAAGGCTTCTATTCATATAAAGCTATATAAAGATGCTTTGTCTAAGATCCTTCTCGAACGATCTTGATACTTCTATGAGACTGACGGTTGATTTATTACTGGAACTTCTTTGTTCTTGATGCACTTCCTTTCTCTTAAAGCTTATAAGCTTGAGATCTGCACCGTTAATAATATGGAATCAAATTGAGCACGACACATCTTGACTTTCAAATACAATTATACTGCATAGTAAATAGCGGCGTTCATCAACATTATCATAAGCCACTTCATCTTGACAGATGATTGCTTTGTGTCATGCAGCTTATTTTGTACCGATAACCCTTTATTACGAAGTTTATTTTAGTTAAGTTTCTTTGCTACGAGTTTCAAACGGGATGGACGTTTAAACCACGTTTTATAAGAGAGTAACAGTCCAATAGCAGCACGACATCTCTTGCCACATCCTCAGGTGAACTGTGAGTCTCAGGGTGAACCAGAGGTCCTGTTGTTCATGATTTGGAAAAGCACAGGCATAACCTTAAAATGCAACAAACTAAAATTAAAAAAAATAAGTTCTAATCCCAGCGGAGCCTGTACCAATGAGTTCTTCTAAAAACGTATGTACAGTGATTTCACACCATGTGCTTTAAGGTCAAGAGCCTGCATTTTTCTGAGTAGTAATACAAAGACGTATGTATAGTGCCTGAGACGGCATCCGTTACGTTGGCACATAATCATCTTCAGTTAAAAGTGGGTGTTGTGATTTCAACACACCTGCATACCCTTTCGGGGAATGCAGGCGAGAGTATATGTGTAAAAATATATATCGTAAACTCGCCTGGAAAAGCGTTTGAAACTGTTGTACGCCAGTAAAACCTTCACTTCTACTGTGATATTTAATAACTGGGTGTTGGATTGAGATTGATAGGGCTTAACTCAAAAATGTTTTTTATAATACTTATCCACAATGCACAACCTAAACTATACTTTAAAAATTTAAAATACAATGTATTCAAAACTAGTGAAATAATTACTGCCTAAGTTATAAATTTAAACATGCCGATTGGGATTCCCAAAAAATAAATTATTCCCTATCGTTCTGAGGGTGCGGTATATTTACGTCTATTTGTCATAATTAAGTGATACATAAGATTGGACGGTAAACCTGTTAAACTTGTGATTTGTCTATGTTAAAATGTCTTTATGGAAATGTATGCATTTTATCGATATTTAAATAGGATGTGTATCATATTTTAAGCATAGCTTTACTTAATAAACTTTAAGAAAACTGATTCGAATAAACCATGATCTTATCTATCTAAAGTTTCACGTTGTAAGTATTCTGTATCGTGTGAAAGTATCACGGATGCGAGTGATGCGACATCACTTTCCTCTTAAAATACGTGATCTTAAGTATCTCGACTCTTTTTGTATCGGATTCTCCGTACATCATTAATTTTAAACACTACACATAAACTTTTAACAGAGTTTTTACACTTTGTTTAAATTGTATCATGATATGTATACCGCTGCCAAATATAATGCAGAACAAACGGAATCTTGGCTAACTAATTGGACATACATTTTTACTGTTATTTTCCATCCAATATTACTATAAAAATATCTTTGAGTCCAAAGATTTTTATCTTACCATAATTACTAAATCTGTATATAGCCATAAAGTGGTTGGGGCAAAGATGACAATATTATAGCTATGTTAGAGGATTACCCAATTCAAGTGTAAGTATATTTACTTTATAATAATGATATTAACGACCTCCTTTATGTGAAGGATAATAAATTATACTAATTAAAAATATATAATAAATACGTAATAACAATGAATGCGATGCATGCTAGTGCAAATGTTGCAACACAACTTGCGTTACGCGTGCAAACATATCACCTACATTTATCAAAATGGTTTCGTAAATCCGTTAAGTTTACTTAACATAATTAAGTAAATAACTTAATTCCTTTGTATAATTACGGCTTTGGGCAAAAGTTAATAGGTATTATGATCATTACTTTAAAATAAGTATCATACTTATAATTCTGTAAAGATTTTGTCATGTAGGTACATTTTGTGAAATACTCTCTCTTTTAGGACACAAATATAATTGGTGAAATGTGGGTGGGTATACTTTAAGTAAATACATTTCTACCTACCCCCTCGGGGAATATAGGCGTAATATTACCAATCCGTTTTCTTTTGAAATATAAGCGACTGATAAATCATTATGTGTTTGTTTTATATAATCGCATAATGTGGCTATATTATACCTATTCATATTGTTACATTAATTCTATATTGCTAGAAAGGCCCTTACATGATCATCTGTCTTTGCTTTCTAAAATTATTTATTCATTCAACGTAATTAACTATGCGATAAAAAACATTTGATCAAATATAAACAAGTCCTTCCAGAATTTCCTTTTATATTACCGAACAAATTTTCCATAAATTAGAACGAAGTTGGCAAAACTTTCCATTGATTGAATCACCTCCATCGAAAAACTAGAAACAACTTTATTCTAGTTCACTCACTCACTGATTAATTTTTAACGCATAAGTTCAGGTCTTCGACCTCGATCTATAAATATCCTAGATTAAGGGTCATTAAAACCCATAGCTGAATAAATCACCCATTAGTTCACAGATAACATCGAACTGGGGACAAAGATAACAGATTTGTCAAAAACTCCAAGCAATTTATATATCGTGGGACGGAGGAGGCATACTAATGATTTCGAGTGAGTTGTCGTGAAAATTGTACTAAACAAAGGCTTTCAATTATTTTTATCTTTATTGCGTTTCGTTTTACGAGTCAATGCGTTTGTTATTGGTATGTATGCAATGGCCTACAAAGTTTGAGTGCTTATAAATTTACCAGAATCCACAACGCTGTTAATTGAAGGGGAATTTCACATACTGGCTTCATAACACCTTAGTAACAAACATGGAATATTAAACAGCTTATGCACGCAATCTAGCTCATAATTTAACGCCTCTGTTTGATTTGTACATATTATGTTCCGCATTCCAAGCTCCAAAAGCTCCTTATGGGATCAGAGGAAACATTTGTTACTAGATTAAAGTGAAACCAAAATGAACCGATACCGGTTTACACTCAATCTATCTTAATTAAAGTAAACGTAAGTAATTTCAAATGTAATTTATAAGAACCGACTTGTCTGCCTACAATCAAGGATGGAAGATGGTAATTTAGTGTAAATAGTAACCAATTACTGCAGGTTGAACTTCTACCTTCATCCCGCCGTCACGAACCAAACGATCTAACTTAAGCTCGTGACTCAAACGCCCTACTTTTTACTCAGCCCTTACAAGTTTTTAAATTGAAACCATTACTTATTCCGCCTTATTTTCATACTATTAAAGACTAAAATACAGAATCTATTCGTAATTTAAATCTATATTCAATTCCACGATTGTTTTTCTATTGAGTGCCTCAAGGCACGATCCTTAGCCCACCGTTTCTAAAGGTTGCAATTGTGTACCATTTTACGTCAGGCGGCTTGCACCTGATCCTAACGTAATGGCGCTTACATAAGTAATTCACATCGTTTCCGTCGGGATCGCAGACTGGAAAGTGGAAGAGAATGGATAAATAATTAGACGCTATTTACCACAGTAGACATTAAACAGGTCTAGTTGGATGAACCCTGAGTACAATGTACTGTGGGCTCTACTTATTTTGCTTTAATATATTCGGGGTGAAACAACTTTTAGTAGGAAAGTTTTTTGAACTCGACACATTAGTTAGTAGGTAATTTATTTCTAAGAACCAATATTAAATAGTAGCTTCTGCCCCCGACTTCGTTCGCGTAGAATAGTTACCTTTGACCCACGATCGGTCTTAGCAAAATGATGGCCTACAGCCTACCTCGATAAATAAACAAACAAATTCTTCAGCTTCATATATAGTATAGATTTTACCTATAGTTAAAAATTAAGTGTTTTGATCAGATACGTGTTCACCTTTAACAGGTATCAAACTTACTTTTATGGTATATACAAGAAGAGTACAATTATATAGCAGTCAGTATCAAAGAATGACCACAATCAAATATCCAAAATCACTTAACATGGTAACATTTGCCAACACATTCGAGGATCTACGAAAGAGTAGGCAAAGGTGTAAGAACTTTGTAAGGCATCAAAAACTCAACATTCTAAAAAAAATCATGATATCTCAATGTAAAATTGACAAATCTGACAGTTGTCATTGATTTATCACACTTATCAAAAGATAGAAGGCATGTGTTGCAATTCAAAGTATACAAGATAGCTTGTAGAATATTGTGGCCCACTTCACTGCAGTCACGTACTGCCCTATTGTAAACGTGCAGTAGCTATGATGTTGAAAAAACTCGGGCAATTTACCTAACAATGACATTATACAGAGCACTCGTGATAAATACAATAATTGGAATGGAATCTGTGTTGTCTTGCACAATCCTGGAATGGAAACTAATGACATACTAGATTATAGACATATTGCAGATAACATTTATACGTTTAATAAGCGTTTGAATGATTAATAACTAGATAACATAAATCGAAGTATTCTATGGACGTTGTAGTAGACTACTTTGACTGTGTGCTCTTAAAAACCGCATCAAAGTTACCAAACCAATAGATTGACTTAACCATTTAGCTGAAGTAAAATATTCTAAGCCAAATATTTCATACATACATTATACATATTATGCTCACGCCTGTATTCCCCGAAGTTGTAGGCAGAGGTGTTGTAGTAACAATATCCACTTTTCAGCGAATATGATTAAGAGAGACTGCGATGGAATCACCCTCAAATGTGGGTGTTATTGTTACAAAACCTCTGCATACCCCTTCGGGGACCCTTCTGGGATGGCATGAGCGAGAGAGAGAGATGTAAATTATATATATATATGATGTATGTGTTATTTTATTATCTCGCAAACAATTTGCTAATATGGCCTGCTAATATTTGCTAACCTGGCATAAACTTTTTCTAGTAATTTGTCGTGAGGCAGCAAACAGTAAACAACACTTAACTACATTGTAGTTTGAAACAACAGGTTCAAAGAGAGCTTATGTAGCTTAGTAGGTTAATCGTAATGGGTTAGACTCTCCAAAGATTTAGTTTTGGTTGAAAAAAAATTGACTGGCCAATCGTAACATGAAAATTTGGAGTTACATCACAAAATAATATTACTACATGTTTGACTCGCACTTGACCGGTTCTATTTCTCATTTTTGTTTTCCATAAAGAATAGTTTCCGATGATTTACAAAATATAAATAAGCAACAATTCTATTTTTAAGTTTTACATTTTTTGGCATCCAAAGTACCAAAGCATATATATTTACGTTTAAAGTATTTTTAAAAACAAGGCAAATAATAATATATCGGTGACATTCAATGAATACTAAAATACGTATCATATTACTTTTGCATATGCCCATTTTCTAAGTAACGGGTCACAGTTTTTGTGAAGGCTGTCAACAAAGCTAAAACCAGTCTTTGTCTGAGCAGGCCAGACGCTACTCTATTGTGTTACAGTCGTTACAGTGCTGTTCGAATGAACTTTGACGTCAGGCCATCAAGGAAAACCAGTCGCATTACATTTTACCTCAGAGAGGAACTTGAGGGAAAAGTCGAGAGATCATATTTAATTTAAAACGCGCTCGCAGAATGGCCTCTTGGATTTAAGTACTGCAGAGAATCGTGTGTGGTCCTAATTTTTTTGGAATTAACGTAAGGATGCGATATTTCTATCGCAATGCAAAGTCAGACTACTAAGATGATTTAATATTTCGCTCACTATAATACACTATAATTAGGCATTCGTGAACTAAAAGTAAAAATTTCATTTCTACTCCATCGTTTTGTCAGCAAAGGACTCAAAAAATGAGGTGACGAATAAGCGTTTTAACTTTTTGGTGCGGAACCTTAACAAGTTTCTTTACAACGTAGAATCATCCACAGTGACTGTAAGGTTCTCCATATTGTCTATTACTTACAAAGATTATAACCTTGTGGCTTCCATTGTCTTAACAACTGGTTCCTTGAGCCGTTGTTCGAAAGCCCGCGGCTAATAATACGTGTAATACATTATTTAATAACGTAATATTTATTTTGAGGTACAGACAGGAGCTGGAATGATAGCAACTTAATCGAAGTACTCACAACGGAATACTGATTTTCCTTCAGTGATTTTGCCACAGTCAATTTCAAATTAATGTAGCTAGAACTCAAAGCTATTTCCAGTTAGTTTGAATTTCCGGTATCTCGGATCACTCATGCAGAGCAATTCGGTCTGATTTGTGACACGGGACGTTCAAAATTAGCATGCATATTGGATCCTATTATACTATTATAGGAACACTAGTTGTGCCTGGCAAACGTTGTATTGCCATATCTTTTTCGTGGGGTGGTTCACACTTATCATTTGGGGAATTAAAAATAGACGGCATGGTAGGTCTGAACTACCTGATATGCACACAAGATGTCATACAAATCTGTAAAGCCATTTCGGAGGAGTTTGGTAACATCGCAACACGAGAATTTTATACGTTAGATCATTGCTATTAAGACAATAATCACAACCAAATTTGAATTGCAATATAGTTTAACGATAATCATAATTAAATGTAAAACTATGTAGGTGCATTACATAATAGGAGTGCGTTTCGTTGTTGCGAAGCTGTTCCGAAACAGTTCGATGTAGACACGATTATCTTGCACAATGAATTAATTTCAACTGAACACAATAATATAGCAACAAAGGTAAAAAAGAAAAGCAACTTGCCAGCGACGCGCAATCCGACACCGAAGTATCGGCTGCTAAGGAAATTGGAGCGAGCATCTAGCGTTACCTTGTCGCATCATTTTACTGTTACTGGTCACAATCATTTATTTTTGTTCTACATGGTTAATTATGAAAGTAAAAGCCAACATAATTTTCGATGGTCAACCTAGAATTCTGATTGTTTCTGCCTGAAGCATGAATGCCGTGGATTACCTACTTTACGGTTATGACAAAGTGGAATCATGTTCCATTACAGTCTACTATCTGTTGCGACAAACCGATAGCGCGCTCACTGCTAACGACGCGTATGTGCGTCCAACTGTTAGAGAATTTACGAAGGAGATAAGATGTTAGCAGTGAATGTGATAGCCTGCTTTCAAATTGTACATATTGCTATTTGACATGTATTGAGATTTGAAATTAACGGAATACATAAAATGTGACCTATATACAATTTTAGATATCATGTATCAACTCCACGCATTTGCTTTTTTGAATTCAAGGGAATGAATAATGTGCTCAAGGATGAAACCTTGTATGAAATGGGTATCCGAAAGCCCTTCAATCAGACCCTTTTAAATGTAATAGTCAATATCATCGGGGCATTTAGTCACGGTGCAGTGAACAACAAATTTCGTTTTCGACCATGAGCAAGGATCGGACTAATGGCATAAATATTGACCTCGCAACCGTGACATTTGAAAAATCACTCCAAATATCGTAAATACTTAACGTAACGTAACGTAAATAACTTCCTTTGAAGATTGCGTTTTGTAAAGTTGGCATTTTTACATAAATCTCTTTCTGTATCATCTCCCTGACCTTATTCCATGTTTTGTTAGAGCCGGAGCTCGTCACATATTTTCTAACAAAGGGGCTGTCTTCCTTGTGTAGGGATAATCGGAAACCTTGGTTAAATCCGATTTCTTGCCGGTTCTCCTCAGAAGGCTAGTTTCCGAACCAGTGGTAAATTTGCCTTTTGCTTTACTAGGGCCCAAACGGGATAAATATTTTTCATTTTCATTTTAATCTGTGTCTATTGCCAAAGTTGTCAATTGGCAACCCAACAGGTTAACGTGCTCTCCCAGCCACGGAGGGAACTCGGGTGTTCATCCACCCAATCACTGCTTAACTTGATGATCGAATGTGGCAACTGGTCGATAATTATTTAGGTTTCTCCTTGCTTATCTGACTTCTTCAGCTATTCTTAGCTTAATCCTTTGAAATGACAATGAAACTTTTTTTCTCCACGATAAATAAAAAATAGGTTATCATTTATTGCCACAAGCTTTATAATATTCGTAATATTTTATATTTTTATTGCTTTGACCATTTTGTACTTTTTAAATAACAATACCTCTGTCACGTTCCTTTCAGCCTTAGCCTAAAGGTCGCTGTTTTTAGAAAGCTCTAAAGGCACTGAGTTTATATAAAATCTTAAATTATACATTAAAATAAATCTTTATTTAATATCAGCTATAAAACTGAGATTAAGATAACTGCACTTACGACAAGTAGTGTGCGTAATTTATTGTTTTATTGCTCTGTAACGGTATCCAACCTGAATCATATCCGTTAAAAAAATATCGTATGGTACCTACTTATCTACCTACATAAAATACGCCACTTTGTCCTAACAATTACGTGTTCTATCATAATAATTAACAAACCCATTTCTTTTACAGATATTTTTCTTGTTCTGGTATAAAGTTTTTTTATACGTAAACCCTAACAGAAATCCTTGTATTCCCAGCCATGAATTTTCCAACACAAACAAAAAAATAACAGATAATAAAACGCTCATTTATTTTACATACTAATAACCCCTACCGCTACAATTATTTACCTATGTGACATGTTTTAGAGGTGTATATGAGGAATGAAAATAGGTCAAGTGTGAAATGGGCCCCTCGTGCGACAAGTAGGGTTTGGGCTCCGACCTATTTGCTAATTGTCCCGTCCCTAAAATGTCAATTTAAATTATAACGTGTCATCATATCGTCACGCACGGAATGGAATGTTATCAGCCATATTAATTGGATGATTTGAAATTCAAAATATGTCAGGGACTGTAATTGAAATTATATGCATAAAATTATAATATACTTATGAATGGGTTATAATAGGGAATAAGTTATACATACGCTATAGCATGAGAAGTGGATTAATTATACGAATAGGGTATTCCTAATAGTATTTGAATAAGGGTGTCGGATGGAAAAGTTGTCAAAGAACAAAAACAAATCTGCACAAATATTTTTTACCCTCATTATTTTTTTTTAAAAGGCTTTGCAGACATTTTGACAGGGCTTCACATATGTATGTGGTATGAGTGTGAATGAAAGGGAATGTCTGAGGACATACATTGTTTCAGGAGGGCCGAGTGTGGAATTGATGAAATGAGTTTGTATGCGATAGTGAAAGGCAATGTTTAAAAAGTTAAAAATGGAAGTTGAAAATTAAAAAGAAATGAGAATGACAGATAAGAAAGACGATGGAAGACGTGAACGACGAAAAACAGGAGTAGTATTTTATTTTTATTTTATTGTGTTGAAAAGAAGAAGTAAATATATTGAAACGTTTATTATACTTTTATTAAATTACTTTTATTATTGTTTGGTAAAATACGCCAAACTACATGTATGTAGTCGTTCGTGTGTAAAAATATTAATGATAACCGTTCTCGTCCCTGTTGAGCCGCCAGTTTTTACCATATTATTATTTAAAATTCCATATGAATAAATTATACACAACTAACCTTGTAGCAAAAATATTGTTGGTTACTGCTACTTACTTGTGGAATGTACTAAACTGATTTTTTAATGATTAATTTGCATTCGAATTATGCTTAAGCTCAATAAGAAGCTCAAAAATAAAAGAGCCGTGGTGGCCTTGAGGTTTGAGCAGTCGCCTGCTACGCAAGCGACGCAAGTTCGAATCCCAGCGGGGCATGTACCAATGAGTTTATCTAAAAAACTTATGTACAGTGATTTCACACCACGTGCTTTACGGTGAAGGAAAACATCGCGAGGAAACCTGCATATTTCTGAGAAGTCATTCAATGACGTATGTAAAGTGTCTGAGACGGCGATGGACTCACCATCTGTCACGTTGGCACTTAATCATCTTCGGTGAAAAGTGGGTGTTGTGATTACAACACCTCTGCCTACCCCTTCGGGGAATACAGGCGTGAGCATATGTATGTATGTAGGTAAATAAAACAGTCCATAATTGATTTGGCGTCAATCCACTGGAGACAATATTTTTTTCTTCAATCTACGGCCTAATATAGACGAGACGAATTACAAAGAAGAAAATTGCATTCCCAGGATCGATCCTGATTCACAATGCACTGACTCACGCCGAGAGTGCTATCTACATCTATATCTATATATCTACTGGACGGTGAGTCACCCGCCGGCGAGCTTTTGTCGCGATAGGGCTGGGCCATTCACCCATATAATGCATTTCCTTAAATACATATATTGTAAAGTAAATTCTATAGCTTCACTTGCCTTATCAATAACAATGACGTAAGGTGTGCGTAAGATAATCCTATGATTATAATAAATTCGAAAAAGTTCGAAATAGTTAAATACGTATGTTGATAATAATAGATTGAAGTTATTTCGTGTTTTGAGTAAAATATCTGGTTGACAGAGCTGTGCTCGGTTTCTTCTTCACACAATAAAAAAAGAAAAAAATATTTCCGTCGAACGTCAGTCTCGAACCGTGGTACTCTACTTTCGTTATCGCCCCGTAAGCTGGAAGCCTCACCCTTGAGCCACCATAACTTGACAGATGTCGGCGAAATTTGCTGTTGTATTGTAATGATATTTTATGAGTTTTTCAGTGCCTGAAAACATGATCAAAACGATGTTTTCCATAAATGAAACCTAGCTAGATCTATTTTTTGCCCCTGAAACCCCTTACATGCAACATTTCATGAATGTCGTTGGAGTCGTTTCCGAGATTCAAATTATATATATATATAAGAATTGCTCATTGAAAGATATAAGATATGTATAGTAAGAGGGATAGTCCAGGTTACGGTTTGACCCGGACATATTTATTAAGGGCACTTTTTTTTTAGAATATTATTTTTCGACTAATAGTGCTAATCAGCATTTAACATTGGAGTTAAGAATTAGTGCCGACCCGTTAGTAGGTAAATTGTTACATGGCCCTTCATCGAAAGAAATTACATAAAAATACTATACAGAACCAAACAAGGTTCGAGATCCAATAAAGATTAATGTATTGGGCATTTAACTATTTATTATAGAACTTTATAAATCGCAGTTGAAAAAAATCATATATTTTTCTGCAACATTCAAAATCACTGTACATAAGCTTTTTTTTTTGATGTGTGATTTCACACCACGTGCTTTACGGCGAAGGAAAACATCGTGAGGAAACCTGCATATTTCTGAGAAGTAATTCAAAGACGTATGTATAGTGCCTGAGACGGCGATAGACTCACCATCAAATTCGGTGAAAAGTGGGTGTTGTGATAACAACACCTCTGCCTACTCCTTCGGGGAATACAGGCGTGAGCATATGTATGTATGTAACTTTCAAAATGTTTGCCTGGTAACCCTATTCCTGCCCCACTGTATTGAAGCTAACGAACGCAAACCATGGTTACGAGTCACAAGTTACATTGTGACTTGACCGGTTTGAAAGATACACAACAATATGCGTCGATATATGGGTTGCGACAGCCTCCAGAACTGTCCAACAATGTTTCCGTATAAGATAGTCGATCCAGGCCGGGTTTCACTTAGTTTTCTCGCCTTATAAATTTTAACAACGTTTAATATTCATAAAGCTTTAAACATATTGTTTATGTCTTCGTATCTTATCATCCGATATAGAAGATACACATTGTCTCTGGTTAATACTAATTAAGTGTCGTGTAGACAAAAAAAGTTATTATAAACGGCAACATTTTAAGCAAGAATGCTTTTGAATAATTCAGAAACTCTAAAAGTAAAGTTTTGGTAGCACTACAAAAGGTGTTTCAACAACAACAATATATTGTACAAACAGGCTTTGTTGTATAAGGCAAATGCACCGGTGTAGGCGGGCGCGTAGGACGCCACCAAAGTTCACGACATCGCAACACATCTCAACTTTGAATTGCGAATCCGGAACAATTTGTTTTTTATTAATCTGTATAGAAAATAACATAATTTGTAGCTGTAACTAAAAATCTTAAAAAAATATAATTATTAATTTATTAAATACAAATAATAAATAAGTAACTAAAAACTAATTACAAGTAGAAAACTTGGCCCAAATCGGTGTCTCTCGGGATCGTGCCAAGAAGGCTGGCAGCATTGCCACGTTGAATAGCAATGCTGATTCTCTGAGCGAGAAAAGCCCCAGCCCGCTTGTCACGAGAAGCTTCTACCAGACGACGTGCAACCTCTTTGAAAAGTTGATGAGCATCTGGACCCCAAGGTCCCAGAGTTTCAACCGCAAACGCAGAAAATATGTATCCTTGACCAATGCAAGCATATTTCCGGCGCTTGAGGGAATACTAATTATATAATTATTAAAGGGAGTCCTTTTAGGCAAGGTTCCGAAGATACTGGCAGCATTCCCCCTTTGAATGGCAAGACTAATTCTTTGGCCGAGGTAGCTGCCAGCCCTTCGGTCTCCTGTGATGTCGAGTAACTTTATTATTTCCAAGTTTTTATATATGAACGTTAAACTGGAAATCCAATGCATAATTTTAAGTCTTTAAACAAAGATACGTTATGTGCTTATAACCTCGTGTTTCTTGAACCTGCACGCGAATTTGCTTTGCGAATTACCCTAGTTTATAAGTTACCAAACGATTGATGAACGGTGCCTTAACAAAGTAACATTCTCTCGCGCGTGTTCTAATAGAAACGATACAAAATGTGTGGCTATGACATAAATCAGTCACGTGACATATGTCATTCCTGTATATTTTTCGTCGTTTCTACTAGCGAAGCGAGAGGATAATATTACTTTACCTATAGACCCTGGCTAGATAACATGTTATTTAGCAGTAGCAGCGCAAATTTACTTACACATATTTTCTTGATCAAAAATGAAAGTATAATTTTTATAAGATTTGTTTTATAAAATACTAGCGGACGCCACGCGGTTTCACCCGCGTAGTTACCGTTCCCGTGGGAGTACAGGGATAAAATAAAGGCTTTGTTACTCGCTGATGATGTAGCTATCCAATGGTGAAAGAATTTTTGAAATCGGTCCAGTAGTTTTTGAGCCTATTAATGACAACCAAACAAACAAAGTTTTCCTCTTTATAATATTAGTGTAGACTTAAAACAAGTATTAGGTAAGTAATCACAAATAAAAAAAACTCTGCCTAATTGTAGTGCCTGTTGGGATTATGCCAAGAAGGCTGGCATCATTGCCACGCTGAATAAGTAACTAATGAAATCGAATCTTTTGAGCTTAAAATCTTATCACTTTACTTCACATAAAATTGTCTTATGAACACCATATCCATTTGGATGGTATCTCACAACTCACACACGTGTCTCGTGTTTGTTATTGAAATTATGTATGGAAATGTTTCAAGGTATTTCAATAGTTTAACGCAACTTGTCATTCTTATCAGTACAAGTACAATGAAGCGGCTTACATTAAGTTATTTAGTTAAATTGCTATTGGTTTTACATAAAACCGTAATGAAAAAGATACTGCGCGTATTTCGAAAGGGGCCAGAAGATATTAGTTTAATATTAAAAAAAAACACCCTTGTTTATGGTTATCTTAGGTTATGGCCGAGGGGTGGCTTGTTCAGGGGCTGCTGTTGAAGCAATAATATAATTGAATAAAGTAATTGAAATGGAATTATGTATATGGCAATCATGCGAACGAATGTCATTATCACCTTTGTAATATAAAAAAAGTTTGACGGTAGGTACTTGAGAACAATACCTTTTCTTAATATGTAAACCATTTTCCTGCCAAGCATGAACATCAGTTTAATCGTGAAAGGTCACAGACTACAGACAGACAATTACTTTCGCATTTATATTGTTAGGTATGAAAGTGTCGAGAGAAAAGAATAAACTATTTTTTAATTAAAAATGCAACTCCGTAATATAACCGGAACCGAAAAAAACTGATATTTGAGTTAAAGTTTAGCAATTAATATTAATAACATTATTCAGTACTAGAAATGTAACATAATAATGACATATGGCACTTTACTCATTGGGCCCAGTTTTACCTTGACTTTCAAATGGACACGATCAAATTAGTAAGGTACTAAATATAGTATGAACAAGCACCTTATATACCTTTATTTTTTAGTAGGCACCTTGATTTTTTTAAAACATATTTATTTACTAAAAAATTTTATTATATAAGTATTGAAGTAGTTGTAAAAATCCATAGTGGTCATAAATGGTTGAAAAACGAACTGGGAAATCTTATGAAGATAAATAAACCAAATACGGTCTTGTCACAGGAAATCCCCAGAGAGGAGGCAAAAAGTGACCCATTTTCCAGCAAAACCATTTGAATTGAATGCCTTCATCAAGACGACATTCAAAAGGCTGTATTGTAAAGGCAGTATTTATCGTTGTGGGTTGACAAACCGCCTGTTTCGTTACCATTGCAGTTGTTCAAACTAACTGCGGTGTGAACCGGTTCTGTCAAATTGCAACCTGTATTTAGTTAGTGTCGAGTTTTTCGTTTCCAAGTAATTATATTTTTTGAAGTTAGATAATATTAGGGATTGCAATAACTAATACTGTATTGTAGAATATAGCTATTTTCTAACGAGTAGCTTTTACCCGACATTTATATTTAAAGTTAGTAACAACGTGTGTATGTTTGTTACTCTTTCATTCAAAACCTACTGAATGGATTTTGATGAATTTTTACAATAATATATCTACATCTTTAGATATAACACATCAGAATACCATATAGGCTATAATTTATAAAGATATTATGTGAACTGACAAAAATATAAAGATTAGCCAAATCCTGCGCAAACGATGTCGCGGGCACCAGCAGGCTTATATATTTACTTATAAGCATTCGCTTGCGTAATTAATTTGTTAAGTGGGAGTTAAAGGGGATTATCCCTATTCCAGATTAAACCAAAATCGGCTAACTGTTTGTTTTTTTAATTTGATTTGCTAAGGACCTTTTGTGTGTCTTGTAAAGTTAACAAAATGATGAAGTAATAATCATACGTGTTCCTACGCAGTAAGGATTCAATCTTGACCGTGGCCTCCAAGGTAATGTAAAGCTTCCCACTATGACATCAAGTTAATATTACTGCCTATAAGGTTTTCCTGCCAAGCATTGTGCATGCTAAGTAACTGCTAAGTTATATATATATATATTTTTAATCTAATATATAAAATTATCGTGTCACAGTTTTCGTTGCCATACTCCTCCGAAACGGCTGGACCGATTTGTATGAAATTTTGTGTGCAGATCGGGTAGGTCTGAGAATCGGCCAACATCTATTTTTCATCCCCCTAAATGTTAGGGGTAGTCCACCCCAAAAAAATATATGGCAATGCAACGTTTGCCGGGCACAGTTAGTAAAACTATAATTTACAATGCAACCTTTTTAGTAAAAGCAACCTTAAGAACCCGGTAGTAGCAATTATAATCCCCCATAACCATTCTGACGATTTGAAAGTAATTTGTTAAAATCTAATGAAATAAAGATTATTTGAATATGAATTTGAAAAAATATTAATTTTAACATCTGTACTAGTGGGTAATAGCAGTAATCTGAATAAAATTTTGAGTAAATTTCCTCGGTATGAAATGCCTCCAACCAGAGGCTCAACAGTTCGATCCCAATGATGAACAAAATGAATCTTTAGCATAAGAATATTTTCATGAGATTGTCTCTTCATCTTATTCGTTGGTGGCGAAAGCTAAACCTATTTCTTCGACATCGGAATCAGCATTTCTATATTATATACAATAAATTCTACCAAAACATGTGAGAAAATCTGTGAGAATCTCTGCACCAGGGGCGTGCATTTTATATAAGCAGATAAGCAGTGCTTACCATATGTGATGAATGAATACACTATTATACACTCGTGTCGTGTCTATACCAAAACGTATATGTGTGTGTGTGTATCTATACCAAAACGTATGTACCTACGCACCACATTGGTATGTAACCTTCCTACCTACCCTACTTATTGTCTATTCTTACCCCTCTGAAAAACCAATGCATGCCAATGCTCTACACAAGCTAAGTATTAAAACTTACTAAGTAAATTCGATACAATATTTTGTATTATGATATCATATCAGATCATTTTAAGTAAAAAAATAAGTTATTAAGTAAATATATAAATAAGTAATTTAAGAAGGTGATTATTTATATTTAACTCAATCCGGAGCAAAAACTTTCCATTTCGTATTAATTTTTATAATATTTATTACCTTACACAAGGATATGAAATCGATATTTTATGAGAATAACAGTTTAAAGTAACCAAAAAAATCTTAAGTGCGGTAATTTTACAGCACGAGCTTTACGGTGAAGGAAAACATCGTGAGGAAACAGAACGGTATTGTTGTTGCATCCCTGTTATAGAGTCGTGGTGTGGAAACATTGTGTGCCTGCAGGCTGCATAACAATGCTCGGTGAACTCATAGAAAAATCTTAACTCTTTTGCCTAACATAAACAACTAGTACTAGTTAGTAATCATCTCCCTGGCCTTATCCCATACATTGTTGGGGTCGGCACTTGATTCAACCCGATGTGGCTGATCACCTGATTTTTATACGAATCGACTGCCATCTGACGTTCACAACCCCTTTTACGAGGAAAATCTGTGATCTGGGTTAAACCAGTTGTCAGATTATTTTAGGCCTCCGACTGACCTGTATCGATTGCCAAATATGATAAATTGGCAACCGGGACCGACGGCTTAACGTGCTCTCCGAGGCACGGAGGGAACTCAGGCGGTCACTCATCCAACTACTGGCTAGGTTTAGGGTTGCTTAACTTCGCTGATCGAATGATATACGCAATAGCAACTGTGCCTGTGCTCCTCTAGTACTAGTTAGTGTTATTAATTAATTGTTATGATTAATATACATATACATATAAATAAAATTCGTCTGTTGTTTGTCAATTAGTTCGTTGACACATACAAGGCACGACACAAGTTAATGTCGGCGACGAGGTGCGAATACTAAGCGATCGGAAGAGTCATCGATGCATGGTATAAGTAGCTAATTATAACTTCATAAAGGTGCCGTCACGAGCTTTGACCGCTGACTTTGAATGCGCAGAAGTAATTTTGGGACTTGTTCTGTAGAATTATGCTCACACCATCCCAGACGGGTCTCCGAAGGGGTAAGCAAGCAGACGTGTACTTATAATATACCCACTCACATATTATCGCAGATATTTTTTAATCCTTCAAAAAACCTTATTTAACATGCTTAATTTAGTTCTGTCTCATTTTACCAAGTGCCACAGAATTTACATTGATTCAGATTATTTCACATGAGACACATTTACATTAGAAGGGTTAGATAGATGAGTGTACACAATAGAGAGATCGTTACAATTATTTGACCTCGTAATCTAGTGTTGACACTTAGCTATTGACTTTGAGACGTCTCCGATGCAGAAAGAGAAACACGTCTATTCGTTGAAAATTTTTTGTCTGTTCAAAGATATTGTAACACTAGATATGTTATGTTCAATGTAATTGACGGTTAAAATCCGTGTAAAAATAATAGAAGATAGCATAAGCACGTGAATAAAAGAGATCATCTGAAAACGTCCCAATTGGGACTTCTCGTATCTTACGTTTCGTGTGCTAATAACATATCCGCTTTTAATTGTATAAAACATCATTGTATATTTTCTAATAGATATAGGTAGGCACCGAGAATTGTATGAATGAAATTGATCTTACGAGATATAGCCGATTTGAGAGGATATAAATGATGTAAATTAATCTTTTGGGAAGATAACTTGTTTTAGATGATCCAGAAATAGTAATTTTTTCGCCTCTTAACACCGAAACTTAGGTATTAAATAATTTAAATGCTTTATTTGTATTGCGAAAATAATCCAAATTTGTATCCGATTGAATAACGCCTATATACTGAATATCCAAATATTATTTCTTGTCAGTTTAAACAGAATCAATTCAAAATATATATTTTAAAATTTACTGCGGTTTTTAAATCTATATAGATCTTGTAAATCAAGTTTAGTATGAGAATCTCGAACTCTTCTTACATTAAGACAAATAAGATATAAACCGGCTTAATTAAAGCAGAAAGCTGGATTTATCGAGTTTAACAAATATTGCCACTTAGCTTTCTGCCCTGCCTTGAATCTTGATTTTTTTCTTTTATTTATTCCGTACATAATCGTTATTTTGAAACACAGTCTTTTAAATAAAGGATAACATTTGAGAACTTCACGCCATAGACATAAAAAAAATAACCAACTAGGTCTATGGTTCACATACATGTTGACAATTTTTAATTAATTCTATATTGTTTTCGTACTCATTCATTTTTGAATTTTGTACCTACTACACTATCTTCATACAAATTGTGATTAATGAAGTAAAATCATACATTGGATATACAAACATGCGTATTTACAAACCAGCATACTATCTCATAGATAATGCAAAAAAAACGTCGACAAATCTTCGAAAACATGTACCTATACCCTTCGTAATTTAGTATGAATACAGTCTTCCTTCTCTCAATACCCTTCAGACAATAAAGCATACATTCACTCCTAATTATTTTATAATGCAACACATTACAACACTAGTGCGGCGCCCGGTTTCATTCACCTTCCAAATGGACCGTGGAAGTAAGCCTCGCGAGATATAAGCTCGGAGCTTTCACCGCGTGAATAATGAATTAAATCAATATAAATATACTTACAGGAGCAATAATCCAACAGTATAAATGTTAATTATTAGCACAGCACAGTTTTTTATTGTAAAAAAATGGAACTGTTTTGTTGAGCACTGTTGTGAGGGCGCGTACGTGGAGTACGCAGGGAGGTTGAAAGAGGACTGCCCACCTCTCTACACGCGGAGGGGCTTGCTCCGTACTCCGCACTCAAGTTATCGCACCGACTGCGACTATTACAAGCGTTGACTATACATTGCTGGCTATATGTGGCATCACGAGTTATAAACGCCTAACGAAAATAGTGGGGATACTACGCATGTTTTTATTCGCCTCCCGCCATATATTTAGACAGAGACAGACTCATAAAACGACGGGACATCCGCATGGAATGAATACTATGAACGTCGGTACCTACATAATATAATTTATTTAAGCGAACCTTCCTTTTTGGGTGAAGTTTAGTATTGTATGCATATGGCGAGGGATTTCGTGATATATTTGGAGTGGAACTTTGTACAAAGATGGTCAAAGGTAAGTTTGAAACAAAGTTTTTGCTTATTAAAATAGGCGTATCTGCTTCAAGACGGGGAATTTTATTTAGCGAATTTATATTACCTTAAAACGTATTAAGTTTAAAAAACCAATCATAAATACTCAATGCTTTATGTAATTTTTGTTTCAAACCCATTCTAACTTTTCGCGGAATGTAATATCAAGTGTTTTAGAATTCGAGCGAGTAATGTAAAAGTTGATGTACATCTAATCGCTTCAAAGATAAGCAATCATAATAATGTATATATACTACTGCAGTAAGCCGGGCCTAATATGCTGCATCGCCCACTTACCCACTGAATAATTGTTATAAGAGTTCTGGAAATCATGACGTCTGGTCTTATATATCTAGACTAATACAGGCTAAAATAGTAAGTAGACTTCTATGAAGTCAAGATTTAATAGATATTTTTTTCAACCATTTAACGTTACAAGATTTAGAAGGAAACAACGACAATAACAACCTACTGCAAAAAATAATTTTGCCTTACAATTAAGATCCGAGTAATAAAAAATATAATTACAGGAAGAATATTATTTCTGTTTATTTCATGAGGGTATCATTATACGCCACATTTTTTTTAAATACTACCTACTGAGGTGGCAACAAAAGCATGTGGCTCGCCTGATGGTAAGCGGTTACTATAGCCTATGGACGCTTGTAACAAGGGTCATTATCGTCTCTCCACATCCTTTTTCTGTACCCACTTGAAAAAACCATGCTGAGGTGGCCCTTCACCTCTTAATTTGTACCGAGGGAAAACTGCTTCTTGGTTTGGATTTACAGAAAATCATAAATTGTTTTTTTTTAAACTTATGTGTAGTGATTTCACACCACGCGCTTTTTGGTGAAGGAAAACATCGTGAGGAAACCCGCATATGTCTGAGAAGTAATTCCAAAACGTATATATAGTTCCTGAGACTGCGATAGACTCACGATCTGTCACGTTGGCACTTCATCATCTTCGGTGGAAAGTGGGTGTTGTTATTACAACACCTCTGCCTACCTCTAAGGGAAATATAGGCGTGAGCATCGAAATATCAATCAGAGCAAGTTTTCGCAACAAAGTTTAGTCATTAGTGCTTTGAGTGAGACAGTTCGTGAGTTACAAGTCTCTTGAACGACTTCCAATTAAGGTTCTAAACTTCTACAGCTAAAATTTAATAAGGACATTTGAAGTACCTCTTGTACTTATGAAGATATATCTTCAAGTTATCACTCAAGTCTTCAAAGGGATAGGAAGAGGTTAAACATTCTGTCTGTTAAAAGTCTGTTAATAAATCCAAATTAATATATTTTCTCTAAATGTATAAAAAAAACCATAAATTTTCTCTGTCTCTTTATTCCACTCGTTATTCTGTAAGGTCCTCAGCTCAGCGTCGCTATCTCTGAAAAGAGTGGCTGAATCCCTAGCCCGATTTTGCTGAGATTTGTAATAGAGTACCTCTTTCTACAATCTACCACAGACTATATCTGTGCTACCTACCCATCCTTAACCCTAAAAACGGTTACTGTAGGCGACTGCTATTTCACACCACGTGCTTTACGGTGAAGGAAAACATCGTGAGGAAACCTGCATATGTCTGAGAAGTATTTCAAAGACGTATGTATAGTGCCTGAGACGGCGATGGACTCACCCTCTGTCACGTTGGCACTTGATCATATTCGGTGAAATGTGGGTGTTGTTACAACACCTCTGCTTACCCCTTCGGGACCCTTCTAGGATGGCGTGAGCATATTTATTTTTTTAATTCTTCTAAGAGAAAAAACAAAATTGAAAAACTTTTTCCATAAATTCCAAACATTCTGTATTTAAAAGACTACAAATTTACACAGATTATATATATATTGACGGCTTCAACAGGTACATAAAAAAACGCTCCTTCTATTCTTGATTGCGAAAGATCTAGTTATATCCATAAACTAACAGAAACATAATTAGTAAAACACCTCATTGAATACCTAAATGCCTCCAAATCCAGCAGTGCTGATGGCATCAGTGACCTTCAAGGCTGCCGTGACCAATGTGGATCCGATCGCTTCGTCCCGCCTCTAAGTATTCAACGGTTGGTCGACAGATGGCGATAGCGTAAACACTTGTTTTTTCAGCACTTATATAATGAATAATTCCAAATTAACAGCTATTCCCTAAATGCATATAAAACTCCCTTTTTTCTGTCTGTCAGTTTGTTTCGGCTAATCTCTGAATCGGGTGTACTGATTTTAACGGTACTTACTCCGGTTAGATAGCTGATGATTCAATGAGTACCTACGTCACTTAGACTAATTTATATTAAAAGAAAACAATAGGGTTATGCGGAATAAACCCACTCATGAAATTCACACCTAGCTAATATCATATAAATAACTTACAATTTTTTAACGCTAATAGTGAGTTAAGTTGTAAAGTTACTATCCTGCTATACTCTACCAATACCAACAATTCTTATGACAGCCAGGAAATGGTAATCATTTATCAAGGTATCAATCAGGGAGGGGAGAGCAGGGTGAACTACAGATGTGTATTCCCTGGCTAATGGATGTCCGCTCCCCTAATCGAGTTAACATCGATTGCATACTCCCCTGCAGACCCCAAGCTATTAAAGATTGTGAAATCATTTAAAAAATAATACGGGCAAGTTTTAGACCGCTTTGGAGTCCGGGAAAGAGTTCCTGAAGTTGATCAGTGCCCGTAGTCTATATTAATATTATAAAGAGGAAAGGTTTGTATGTACGTTTGTAACGAATTGGCACAAAAATGCTACATTATCACTGATTAATATAAGGTATATTTTGTCCGCTAGTATACCTATAATACTCGACGTCGGGTTCAAAACTGAGAATAACGCAGCAGGCGCTGTATACCGCATAAGGTAGATATATAGACTGTCTATTTACTACTATTCTTCAACCTTAAACATATACTCACGCCTGTATTCCCCGAAGGGGTAGGCAGAGGTGTTGTAATCACAACACCCACTTTTCACCGAATATGATTATGTGCCAACGTGACAGATGGTGAGTCTATCGTCGTCTCAGACATTATACATATATACGTCTTTGAATTACTTCTTAGACATATGCAGTTTTCCTCACGATGTTTTCCTTCACCGTAAAGCACATGGTGTGAAATCACTGTACATAAGTTTTTTTTTAGAAAAACCCCTTGGTACAGGCCCGCTGGGATTTGAACTTGCGTCGCTTGCGTAGCAGGCGACTGTTCAAACCTCAAGGCCACCACGGCTCCTTTCAACGTTAAACTTCCCAAAGTATCCAACTACATACCTCCCACTCCCAACCGGCAGCCCTGGCGTAGCTGATGTGAAATATGTGCCTCAGAGACGTAAAGCCGTCAGGGTTTACGACTCCGCGAGTAAAAATGTTGATTTACCAGCAATAAAGTATTGTTTGTGTGATTTAGGCGCAGCCCTAACAGGATAATGGGTAATACTGCGTCCCGTGTTTATGTCCCTACTAGCTTTTGGCCGTGAGTTCGTCTATTATTTATTTGGGACAAAGGTAACTTTGTTTAACGATATAAAAATGCTGGCGAAAACAAACGTAGTATAAGGTACGTCGTGCACGAATTCTGAACGTGACATTCGTTCGACAACGTCTAATTATTAGCCGAAATTTTCAATAGATTGATTGAAGTGCCTGAAACAGCGATAGACTCACCACCTGGCACATGGGTTTCTTATGGTGAAAAGTGGGTGTTATTAAACTTCTAACTATCTCTTCAAAGACTCCAAAAAGACGTGAGCGTGGGTGTTTACAAAGCTTAAAGTTTATATAAAATCTAGTATCAAGATTTCTTCTATATTAATCCTTGCCCAAGGAAGCTGCCCTATAGACAGATCTGAAAATTGACGCCTTCTCCCGTACCGATTTAATTTAAAAAAAAAATATGTCCCCGAAGAGGTAGGCAGAGGTATTGTAGGTAATAACAACACCCACATTTCATCGAACATGACTATGTGCCAACGTGACAGAGGGTGAGTCCATCGCCGTCTCAGGCACTATTCATGCGTCTTTGAATTACTTTTTTAGACATATGCAGGTTTCCTCACGATGTTTTCCTTCACTGTAAAGCACGTGGTGTGAAATAACTGCACATAAGTTTTTAGAAAAACTCATTGGTACAGGCCCCGCTGGGATTCGAACATACCCAAAGCCACCACGGCTCTACTACAAATTACATTAAATCTTCTTAATTCTATTTCGATTTAATTACACAGTGAGTATATCCATTGAATAAATCAGTATCAAAGTTAATTTCGTATTGTATTTAGACTTATAGTTTCTTCACTTGTAATTAATTATCAAAAATGTAAAAATTATAGAGAAGAACTCTTAAATTCAGAAGAATGGAAGCAAGAGGTACGATAAAATAAGACGGTCATTAAGTGTCAGATCCATCATCGTCAATATCACACCGCGATAGTCTCCCCTTATTTTAACCTCGTCTAAATTCGTGGACGAAGCGTCTGTTGACACAGGATATCCAGCTAAGGGTAGATTTCATAATGTTGACACCTTCTGTTATCACACCGACTTCGCTTTAACCACATTGAAAACAAATTTCGACTCTACCGTCCTTATAATAAGGGTGCGGAGAATGAGGGGTGATTTATACTAAGCTCACATCAGGGACTGCTGTGAAAACAATGCCATGCATCCCTTACAGTCTCGGGTAAAGTAAATTTACTTTACCTCAATAAAATCGTTCTGTTTTGCATACATACATACATATGCTCACGCCTGTATTCCCCGAAAGGGTAGGTTATTAGCATTAATCCCAAAACTGCACATAGACATTTGGAAAAACCACCTTTATTTTCCAACAAACAAGCTGTCCAAACTTGGGGCATTGGTCTTTATCATCTCCATAGAAATATGTCACAAAGACCTTCCACTATTCAATAAGTGGGTATGAAAATTGGCGTATAATACATCACCGTGACTGTATGTTAGTATATAAGCAGAGTGAATACATCATTACCAATGTCAAGTTCTTGTTAAGATTTTGGGTGAAAAATGAGGAGTTGTCGAATATTCCTCGCCATCAGTGTTGCTGCTTTGGTGAGATTCATTCAAGTGTTTTATTGAAGTGTGCTTTACTTAATCAGAGACAATCTTTTAGAGGTTTTTTTTGTGGTTTTGAACGGTTCAAATGTCGACGAATCAATGACGGTTTTAGCGTGAATTGAAATGTGTCAATATTGTTTCGAAGATGGGTTATGGTTGAATCCCAAAGATGGCGGATGAACTCACACGAGGCACACCAATTATACGCAATCGAATGTAGATAATGTTTTAACATGTACGCTATTAAGAGTAACTCGATCAGCAAGTTTGAATTAATAACTTAGGCAGCAATTATTTTACCAGTTTTGAATACAATGCATTTTTTAATAAAGTATATATAATTATGCAAAAATATTTTTTTTTACATATTTTAAAAAAATCGGTGGAGACGTACATTTTGAGGTCTGTCTTATTGATCTTAACATAATTCATCATCTCAAGCTACACAATTATTCGTAGTAGTTTTAATATTTTTTGATATCGACTTTTGTGCACTGGAACTGTGTCCATGGGCTCATATATTTTTTTTATGATTTATATTGTATTACTCAAAGCTGTAATTTTTTTTTTAAAAGTAATTACCGAGTTTCTCGCCAGGTTCTTTTCAGTAAAAGGAACCTTGCGAACCTGCCGGTAACATGTATAATCGTGTAATCGTGTCTTTCTGACGATTTGAAAGTACTTTGTAAAAAGTCTAATCGAATAAAGATATTTTGAATTTTGAAATTATGTATTTTCGCAAATTATTGAGTTGAGTCCTTATCGTTCGAAGGGTGTGAGATTTAGTTATGCTATGCTCCCATAAAGGGCCAAGTTGTTTATATCAATACATATTTTAATGAGTCCCTACTTATTAAGGTACTTTTTCTTGTATTAACAATTGAATAGACCCCCATATATGTATGAAATAAGCCTACATTCCTAACAACATAAATTATAAATGTTATTCTGAGTTTGCTTGTTTGTTACGCTAATCATAAGCAAGCATGTTGAAATTTTGCATGTCAAAGGTACAAAAAATGGGTCATGGTTTGATTACACCCTTTTCTATTTTAATACATGGCACTTAGCAATTAAGCAGAGTTCATGATTGAATTCAGTGCGACAGCTACTTAATTTTTATTTTTATTTTTCAGGTACTTGTATTGATAGCAGATAACGAAGGTAAGTAGAACGAGTGATAAGATTGGAGGGAACACGTATTTTATAAAATCTAGAAGTATTTAATAATATTAAAGTCATTATTACATCAATACAATTATCTATCGAAAGTATTTCATAGTATATCGTACGTAAAAAATTATAGGTAACAGCTAAAAAAAATTGCCTGTTTTCAATTTCAAATGAACAGCTTTTCAATAAATATGAAGGTATATGATACAGTACTCTAACAAAAAAAAACTATTTAAAAAAATGTCTCTGTCTCCGAAACGGACTCCGGGCTTTCACTGGTAGGCAGCTAATGCTACAAAGAGTTACTTAAGTTACTTTTATTCATTGAAAAAAAAATAGTGTTCTACAAGTTCCTAAATAAACTCAATGATGTTACTATATTCTTGCAGCAATTATTATTATAAATCATAACATTATGTATTGTATTCATCAGTCTGACCCAGACTATCTTTCATGTCATTGTCAACAAACCTCCGTGGCTTATTTCAATGCTACTTAAAAAAACATGCTTGTAACAAATTGTAAGATTGTTAAAAAAAAACTCTTCCTTGAAAAAAAAAAATTAAGCAATTACCTATGTTTTTTTTCAGTAAATGCCGCGCCATGTTTCTTCTGGCCCGCTTATGACAACGATGACACCACCATCAACACGGACGCAACGAAACAAACGTCAGAAACCAAGGAATCCTCTTCGAAAACGAGTAAAACAACGGAAACTGAGAAAGTTAAGACGACTGAGAAGGAAATCGTAGAAGTCAACGGCGACGACGACGACATTAAACCTAAGAAGAAACTGGAAAAATGTAAGTTGTTTTTATGCGTCACTGAAAAGTAAAATACCCACTTACATACCTTCTTAGAAGCCATTATGGTAAACCATAAGCTCACTTTTTCCTTTTTTTGATTCTTCTTTCTTTTATTTATTTAATGGCGATGAGCTTAAGTAAAACTATTCCGCCAATGTCAAGTGATTGTTGAGAAAAAATCTTGTAAATTGTCAAAAATATGAGGAGGAACCCATTGGATTCCTCCGATTTTTCATCCGTCGTCCGTCTTTCCCTCACTTACTTCTTATTTATGGCTTTTGTGGGGCTGCCCTCATTAACCATAAGCTCATCCCATGACAGTTTAAATAAATCCCTCAATTTCTCGTTTGAAAGACAACATTGGTCGATTTGTTCGCCTACAGACGGAAGAAATGACAAAACATGGTCCTGCCACAGTTTAAATAAAAGCTTACTAAGGAGTGTGGAATCTAGACCACATATTAGCTCTCGCCTATATTCCCTGAAGTGGTAGGCAGAGGTGTTTTGGGTAATATCAACACCCACTTTTCACCGAACATGATTAAGTGCCAACGTGACAGATGGTGAGTCTATAGCCGTCTCTGGCACTATGAATACGTCTTTGAATTAATATAATCTAGACCATTTTATTTTATATTTAGGCTTAGGTATATTTATTCTGCGGTCGTGCGCCATGAATCCATACCAAACTATTGCTAAAATACTACTAGCGCCCTCTGTTTTTGATACCTGATACTAAAACTTGATATCAAAACCTGTTGATGCAATTTCTAGATGGCGCTTTATTATTGCTCTGTAATTAATTTAAAAAAAAATATTTAACTGTTTAAAATTATGGGAATAATTTATATCGGATTAGTATAATTTTATTCTTCTTATTTTGTGTTTCTATTGTTACAGTGGTAGCCGATTATTGTGAGTACCCGTTTTTATTATTACTATTACACTTATACCAGCCGAATCTACTTAATTTATCTTAAAATAGTTAATTAATTTTTAATTGACAGTATAAAACAATATTTTTATTTTGTCTCTTACAGTTAATTATTACGACTATTACTAAAGGAACAACCAATCTTACAAGCGGACCAAATAATGAAATGTAGGAAATATTTTTAAATAATTTATCGTCTCTAACAGCTTGCTTATCTATAAAATAAACTGTAATATACCAGAAATTGAACTAATTCATTAACATTATGTATAATGTCTATGGTTCAAGTGTTTGTCTATTGGCGTCACATGCGAGCGCCATCTATTGTTGAAATAAATAGACGCTTCAATTGTATATATGCTATAAACGATCGTTAGTATCGTTATTATTACAAAATATGGATTAATTAACCCAAAAATAGTTAATTATCCACTTAACTAAATGTCAAACTAACCTTTCTATATTCTGTGTTAACTCGCCATGACAAAACCAAGGCTTTTCTCAAAGCACATTTTGTAATAAGTTTCGTTAAAGCGTGTCTACTACAAAGTTAATTAAAATTTAATGTAAAATTATTTTAATTTCCGCGCAGTGCCATTTGGATTGTCCTGGAAGTTGGAACCACCAAAACTACCAAAAGCAAAGACTATTATGGAAGGATTGCTCACCACTTATGTTAACTTTTTCGTGTACCTGTTTAGTGGTGTTTTGAAATAAGATAACAATATTTGACAATGTGAATTACTATAGACTACATATAAGTATTGTTATTTGGATTAAATTCCACGAATCTTGATCACTATGCCTATTTATGTCTATTGAATCGATTTGACGCATCGGAATAAGTTATTATGTGCTGGGGCCCTACCATACCCTCTTACTGTCATGATGGTTATTCTGAGACAGATGTATATGACGTCTGTCACTGTCACATCGTTTAACTATGATGGCAATAAGAGCGTATGGCTAGATATCTAGGCCTGTAGACAAAGCAATATTATCATCACGCTTCGCTAGTAGAAACTATACAGTGTACGGGAAAGACATGTCACGTGACTGATTTATATCATTTCCATACATTCTGTATCGTTTCTATAAGCGCAAGCGCGAGAGAATCGTTACTTTGTCGAGGCCTACTGATCTCCGCAAACTGAAACTGCATTTTTTACTTTTGTTAATTTACAAATGATTATTTGTACGTACACTTATATAAAAGCATTGTACAGGCTTTTCGTTCAGCTCAATTCGTAGCTGTCTGTCTGTACGTTGTCGATTGACTATCATTGTTACTGTATGAATAAGTGTTATGTCAAATAAAAGAAATCATATAATTGTGTATTATTTTAATCAGACTCATTTCACAACACAAAAATGAGAAAACACCAACGATTCATATTACAACATTAGTTGCTTTACAAAAACTTTTTAGGCTGGCAACACTAACACTGTAATACAAATTGCGACACTCGCCATCACGCTTACAATTTACCTGGACTTTGAACTTTAAGGACCATATCCACAGAGTTTTAATCTAGTTGACAAATCTGATAAACAAAACATAACTATACATTGCACTAAATGTACTATCTATGTAAATGGGTGACGTCACTCGGTGAATACGGTCCATCACACAAAAGGAATCAGTACGCGGACGCCAAAATAAATAGGTACAAAACCATGCGTCCTAAAACAATGGTTAATTTTATATTTCGAGCACTCAGACTGATACACTGCACGAACTAAACGTATTCCTGTCTCACACACACGCAGTACCCGGCGGTACGTATTGTCTCTACACTATTGCACTCTACAGCTCGTCGTGCTCCTCCTGCAACAAAGACAACTTACATTAGTCACAACACACAAGCAAGCCACAAATAGACACACACGAGGTATTTATATACTGCTTTTGAACTTGTGCACTTCATGCGGAAGTTATTAACACAAACTTTTCTTTTCCCACACATGTGTAAAATATTTTACACTAGTTGTAATTTCATGGCTTCATTTCGTGAAAACTTCATATATATATTTTTAAATACATAATTACTTTTCTAAGCTAATCTATGAATCGGCTGGATGAATGTGTATATTATAACGGGATTTTTATTGGGAACTAATTGTACAAGAGTAACTAAGACAAGATTTTTTAATCCACGAAAATAAAACGCCCTTAAAATTGAGTTTATGCGGGTGAAACCGCGGGTCCCAGCAAAATGTTAATAAACATATAAAAAAAACTTACTGTAGGAATCTCTGGAACATCATCATCAATATCATCCATATCCTCATCATCCTCCGGCTTCTCAGCCTTGGCCTTCTCGCGCTCCTCCTCGTCCTGAGCACTCTTCATCTTCTTCTCACCCTCTAGAGTCTTCTTGAGCGCTTCTCCCCTCTCCTTGGCCACCTCAACGTCATCCGTGAACAGGAAGTTGTCGAAGATGGTGCCAGACTTCACCTGCCACAAGTCTAAGCCGACTGTGCAAAGCTCATCCCGCTTGTACAGGTTGGCATCTGACGTATACTCAGGGTTGTCGATCTCCGGGTGTATCCAGGGACCTTTGTAGGCAGGGTTGTCGATCTGTAGAAAACACATTTGGGTATAAGTCTAATAAATATGTACACCCAGAAGGGCCCCAAAGAGGATTTATAACACAACATATTTTACCAAAAATAATGCGTTCAATGCTAATTTACAAAGATGCGACGTTAGCAGTGAACGTGTTAAGTGCCAATGAGACAGATGGCGAGTCCATTACTGTCTCAGGTCATATAGATACGTCTTTGAAGTGCTTCTCAGACTTATGCAGGTTCCCTCACGATGTTCTTATTCATCGTAAAGCTTGAGGGGTGACGGTCATACACACAGAGACTACACAAACTACTCGATGACCATACCGGTGGCATATTATAAAATTCTCGAAACTGCAAACAATTTTTTACAGTAGTAACACCAAGGGATTTAGGCGTTAGTAACTTTTTTTATTTCATTTATATTTTTCACAAAATGCTTTCAAATGATCAGAATGACAATGATATTATGCGATCAGAAATGTTACGCCTATGTATGCATAAAAAGAAGCATAGACAGGTTTATTTCAAATTGTCAGTATTTTCGCCAGTGTGAGTGTGGTCAAAGCACGCCGGTTACCGCTAACGGTGCCATGACCAGTAAGGTCGACGAACTTGAACACACCATACGCGACATACAAATTAGCATAGATATGGCGGACTGACGTCATCGCTTCACTTTAACATCATTTTACAGGAGGAAAGTTAGGAGAGAATTTAGAAAGATTCTAGAGTAATGTAACTAATACGTTCCAACAGTCGCACATTTTGCAATAGTATTTTAATATTATTTATCAGATAAAAGGTATTTCTCGCGCAAAATATGCCTATATATGAAAAGAGTAATTATTGAGATTCTTCTCAGCAAAAATAACATTTATAATCCTGTATAATGTATTTTTGGTGTCCTTCTGTACTTTGTACGAAAAATAATCAAATCAAGAAATCTAAATAAAGAAATCGATTTTTATTTTATTTTTCTGTGTGATAAGCCTGATATTGCAAGCGTCAAAAACAAAATCTAGTGAAAATGAATTCATTTTCAAACAAAAAAAATCTTATATTTATAATTTTTCGGGACTTATCATGATTATTTTCTGATAGTGAACAATGTAGTAAGTAGCCTATCTCTATTAAAATAAGGTAGGTATTTCTTGACGTGTTTTTTTTTACCTGCTTAGGAGCCCAAACGCCCTTGTAGTCAGGGTTGTCGATCATGGGAGGCTCCCACTCGCCGTCCATCTCGTCGTCCCAGTCGTCGGGCTTGCTGGCGTCGGGGTCGGGGATGTGTTCGGGCTTGTCCCAGTCTTCGGGCTTCTTGTCCTCCGGGTCGGGGATGGTGGGCTTGTCGTCCCAGTCCTCCGGCTTCTTCGCTTCTGGGTCCTGTTGTGGAACAAATATTATATTAATGATACTAGTGTTATATAATTAGATGTTGTGCTTCGAAATTTTCAGAATCTCCCATTTATTTTATTTACTAGCTTCTGCTCGCAACTTCGTCCGCGTAGAATAGAAACTCTAACGCTAGCTCGCTTTTTTTTTAAAAGAAAAATTACTGAGTTTCTTGCCAGGTTCTTCTCAGTAAAAGCAACCTTCCGAACCTGGCGGTAGCATGTATAATTCTATGTAATCGGGTCTTTCTGACGATTTGAAAGTACTTTGTAAAAAGTCTAATTGAATAAAGATATTTTTTGAATTGAATATAACCTACTTTTCATGCAAGAGAAAATCCACATCAGCATTTTCAACTCCTAATTTTCCTACAACCACAAAGTATCCTCACCTTAATCTTCCTGGGAGGTAGGAAATCCCAATCGGCCTCCAATTCCCCGGATTCCACCTTTTCATTGTCGATGAGGACCTCGTACGTGTTGTCGGGCTTTACGATCAGAGTGTACAAGTGTGTGTATACGTCGTCCTTGCAGCGAATGTCTTTCTTGATCAGGTGGTTCTTGCCCTGGTAGCTGAAGATTACGTGGACCTGTGCCAAGGGAATTTGAGCTTAGCCACTTAGATTTTAAGTTTTAAACTGACTGACTGATACATTTATGTGATCCTAAAACGAATACAGTATTGGGAAGGCCAAAACTGTATAATAGAATTGGGAACTTTTGCATTTAATTCTTAGCCACACCTTATACCTTTAAAAGAGCAATTCTTGTATATAATATCTAGAATATGAACCTCGAAATGTTGTGTGTAGGAGGTTTCAGGGACAAAAATAGATCTAGCTAGGTTAAACTTTTAGAAAACATCATTCTGGCCATGTTTTCAGGTACTGAAAAACTCATACAATATCATTACAATACGACAGTAAATTTCGCAGACATCTGTCAAGTTATGGTAACTCAGACATGAGACTTCCAGCCTACGGGGCGATAACGAAACTAGAGTACCCCGGGAGACTGACGTTCATCGGTTCAAATATTTCTTTTTTTTGTTCCTTTTTTATATACAGCATACGTATGAGAAAACGTCATTGTAAAGAACTACCAGGTTCTTAACTTTACAGTCACAGGCACAAATATGTTGCCATTGTAGCTACTTGAAAAATTATGTTCATTTTTTTCACATTCAACACTCATTTTCCAATATTTCATCATTTGTTAGTTTTATATATTATGTACATACAATACCACTTCAGATTAATAAAGATACGAGTATTAACTAGGTATTTACGATCCAAACTCATGCAAAATCCAATAAAATATTATTATTTTTATATTGCAATTTGAACTAATATGGAACCTGCATTCTCTATCATTTATGTCTTAGGAATTCATGGAGAAGAGCATATCATTAGATAATACAACGATAATTATCAAATATGCATTAACAATAATGTCCGCTGATAAATGGCAATTGTAATTTTAATTATAAACCAACATTAGTTAAGTGTTTGATAACGATAACTACAGGCAATGCGTTTGTACTGTTATTATGTTTCATAGCTAACTTATGCAATAAATCGTTTCCACGCTACATTGATTATTCAATACAAAACTTTCGATTTTTTAGCGATGTTTAGTTTAGTAACGCGTCTATTTGCTGAACAGTTCAGGTAGAACTGTGGTGCCGTGACCGTGGTTTGAGCACGCCTGCCACGCAAGCGACGCAAGTTCGAGCCTGTCGAACAGAGCCTGTACCAATGAGTTTTTCTAAAAACGTAATGTGCAGTGATTTCACACTACGTGCTTTACGGTGGGGGAAAACATCATGATGGAACCTGCAAGTCCGAGAAGTAATTCAAAGATGTACAGTGCCTGAGAAGGCCATAGACTCACCGTCTGTCACGTTGGCACTTAATCATATTCGGTGAAAAGTGGGTGTTGTTATTACAACACCTCTGCCTACTCCTTCGGGGAATACAGGCGAAGGATATTTATGCATGTATTTAGTTTAGGTTTCATTGATTGGAAGGAAATATTATTGTCGAATTGATCGTTGATTGATCCTATTTAATCCTAATACCTCCAAGAATATGCATAAGTTTTCATGTGATAGCGTAACAAACAAACTTACAATCACTTTTTATAATATTACTAGGGATAAGCCCATTACATACTGAATAGGTATTCCTGATTTACAGCTCCCTAAGCTCCAGCGATATTATCTATGTAATTAGAGATTTGGTATGAAACAGACATATTATTATAATGTATGCATTCATGTTGTGTACTTGATCAAAAATATTGATACGGTAGGTTTTAAATTATAGTTTCCCGTCGATAACATCTAATTATTTCAATGCCGACATTGCACGCTACGCTTGGCGCATCGATAATGTTAATATAGATTTAAATTTAAACTTAAACTTTATTTTAACCTACATTTACGTAGAGAATTCTATAATTCACTAAGATTTTACTTCATGTAAAATCAATAAGAAATGGGATTCTTTACTTTGTAATTTAATGCCCTTGTTTATTATTTAAAAAATTAAATAAATGATGAAGGAGTAAGTGAAGGATTAGTAACAACACCCACATTTCGCCGAATATGATTAAGTGCCAACGTGACAGAAGGAGTCTGTCGCCGTCTCAGGCACTATACATAAGTCTTTGAATCACTACATAGACATATGGAAGTTTCCTCACGATTTTTTCCGTCACCGTAAAGCACATGGTGTGAAATTACTGCATATAGGTTTTTAGAAAAACTCATTGGTACAGGCCCCACTGGGCGACTGTTGAACCCTGAGGCCACCACAGCTGCTTTCATTTCTTTACACAATGCCAAAAGGTTCCTAAAAGGGGTAAAAGGTGTCTTTTAACCTTAACAAGATATTAAGTTATATGCCTGAGCTCTGAGCTTTATTTTCTTGAACAATTTTATTTAAGCACAAAAAAAATATTCAACAGCTATAGAATGCAAATATACCTACAGGTACATTGAAATGCTATATTGGTTTGATAAGCCGTGTGATAAGTGTAAACTTATCGTATTCTAGTAAATTCCAGTGTTTCAACTGAATAAACATGCCATGGTATTATTTTACACCTTACAATTACCTACCAACCAACCTAATTTGGTGCAAAATTTTAATTTTTTTTTAATTAGACTTTCCTTATTCAAATTTAATTAATGCCAATGTCAATTCAAAAGTAAAACCGATTTGGTCATTATGAGGAAATAAATGTAATTTTGAAACCCAATTTTCCAAAAGGAATGCTTACTTTAGGTACATTTAATGTGTCAGGGATTTTGGTACAATAACCTTATATGCCTAAATATATCTCCAATACAAAGTTCAACAAACTTACAAGAGTTTATTCACCTTACCAATGTTTTAAATGTTTTTATTTGTTAACACCTTTGCTTATAGTTACCTATAGAAGTATAGATCAATCTAGAACAGCACGAGTCATTTTTGTGAAAGACCTGCCTACATATCCAATGCATTGTCTAGTGGGAATTTAAATATTTATCTGTAGTGGTGGCTGTAGATAAAACGAATTTACCTTCATAGAAAATCTTGTTTTTTTTAACCTATTTCAAATTAATTGTGCTACTCAATCATAGAGAATACATAAGTATCTTTTTAATGAAGAAAGAAATTATCAGGTACTTGTACTGTACATACTCATAAGTATATGATGAAAAAATCTTACCTTCTTGGTACCAGGTCCGCAGATGTCAGGCCCAAACATGATTTCATAGGGTGATTCACCATGCATGTCTTTTTGGTTCAACTTGCAGTCAAAGATCTTGACATAACCACCTCCGCAGTCGATGTCCTGTTCATGTTTCACTGAGAACTGGATCACCAAGGGCTTGCCCTCATTGCTGAAGGGCTTGAACTTGCGGGAAAGGGCATAGAACCTTGCATCTTCGGATGTCTGCAGACCTGAGGTACCAGGGCAACATGACATGTTAGGAGGTAGAATTCATTGCACATAGATAGTTCCATTCAAAATTATACAAACAAATTTTTGAAAATATAATATTTAGTCTAGTTAAAAAAAACCTAGGTATCGTAAAATTATGTTTGTATTCATCAAACAAACATTATTCTGCCCTCAATGGGGATCAAGCCCTCCCCACCAAATATGCAGGTAGGGCCACTGGCCTTCCGGGCCATATTAGAATGTACTTTATTAATGTCACCTACATATGTACTTTCGGGACAAATGCCTTTCTAATCATATTATCGCGTTAATTAATCACGTTTACGAATTGAGCATCGACTAAATCCAATTAGAAAGGTGAAACACCCACCTTTATCCTCCTCCGGGTCGTTGAAGAACTTTCCAGCAGTCAGTTTGAACTTGCCGAATTCTTTGCCAGGGTGCTCAGAGTACACCCATTCGGATTCCCATGAATCTGGAAACGAAATCACATTATTCTAACGAAAGAGAGGCCCCAAAATAAACCGGCTATCGAAGCCTATGAGCCAATCGATAGTACACGCGGCAGGCAAGCCGGCGCGTGCCGCTAATCCTGGCATTTTGAATAAAATATCGCTACTTACCATCGGGGAATTTCTCTTCAAAGTACACTTCACAACTTATTGAAGAAATTGTCAGCAAGCTGACAAGAGCTAACACTAGGGACTTCATTTTGATTCACTATAACCACCCGCGCTGGCAAAGGACTGGCCACGAATAACTTTGAATTTTGGCGAATTCTCTATTATTACTTCGACCGGTTCCGATGCTGCATAAGTTTACTATCTCGCTCGCTCTAATGATGGTATAAATGGTGCGAAAGAAAAGAGGAAAATACGTTATTCGATTAGTTCTTGTGCGACTGAGAGAAAAAAACTTTATTCTAGTACGTAAACCTGCCAGTGCGAGAGAGATGGGTTGAATAGAAGCTTTAGTTTGACGTCTAGCTACGACAGACAGATGGAACGCTCTGATTGGGCAGAGATAGACGAATGGGGTGCGAACACACTGCACAAATTAATGAACAAAATTGCGGGAAAATTTGAACAACTGTTCGTTTGAAATATAGCTTATTATAGTATTTTTTATTCCAGACTTTTGGAAGTGTTATTAATGCAGATATATTATTTCATATAAAAAATAAATATTTCTACATCTATAATAAAAGTTCATACTTATTTTGCAAATAGTAAGATTTTATTCAATTAGGAAAAACGAAGGAACAAAACAAAAAATATCAATTATTACATCAATCACCAATCACCACTGCACATGACATTAGAGTGAGATGTAAATATGAAAAGCTACTTGTGGGAAGAGGACAGCAGGTGGTTGTGTTACGTGGAAAATGATTTACAAAGCATGTCGTGTTCTCATCACATTAGTTACTCATTATTTTTGTGTTGTTTCATTATAAATAATTAACATAGTTACAAAATGACGTGGTACATTGGATTGCAATTTTTTATAACTTTTTTAGGCTAAACCATGTCACCGTGATAACATAATTTAAATTTAAAATATGAGGTTTTACTACAGGTGCCGCTCATAAAATTACTAGGTACTGCGCATGCAAGGTCAGCGCTCATAACTCATGACTGCGATTATAAATGACTCAGTATTTTATTCAGTCGCTCCATATGGACTTACTTAGACAGACTCATAAAATTTCTACATTTTCAATCGAGTCCTGCCATACAGATATAGAGATATCTCATAACATGGTTAAATACTGCGTATTCAAGGTCACCACTTCTAACTGCCGTCACGGCATCTGTAGTGCTATAGGCACCTTAATACCTAGTATGTCTGATAAGAAATTCAAAGACGTATGTGTGTATAGTGCCTGAGACGACGATGGACTCACCATCTGTCACGTTGGCACTTAATAATATTCGGTGAAAAGTGGGTGTTGTTGTTACAACACCTCTGCCTACCCCTTCGGGGACGTTCTGGGATGGCGTGAGCATATTTAATACCTAATAATTATATTATAGTAATATGTGCTACTTTCCAAGTATTTATCACTATTCTCGTAGTGATAAGAATATTATCGTAATTTCGTGATAGTGTTTATGTTTAAGACAGATATTAAGTTACTTTACCCACATTATTTCTCTGGTCTGAAATGAAAGTGAACTTATGAGATAACTTGGACTCCGAATAGAACTTATCAAGTTATGAATAGTTTATCCTTTCACTTTTTTAACGTCATTATACTCCCACGTGCTAGGTATCTATTAGTTCCACCCAATAGCCAGACTCTAAGAATAAGGCTATCGTATCCCCTGCCTGTCGTAAGAGGCGACTAAAAGGGGGCCGGAGGGCGTGCTGGCGTCACAGCTGCCCCGGGGATGTGCCCCGGCAAAGTGTGGGGGGACACCGGTGCGTTCTATCAGAGTACCCGGAGTCCCCCCTGAGCACTGAGGATGGCCACCGGGGGGGTTTTAATGCGGCAAGAATCCCGCATACCCCGATCTGCCTCTCCTAGGGCGGTCGGGGTATGTGGGATTCCCTTTTGAAGGTTTCCCCCTCGTCAACAAAAAAAAAAGTCAGTCAAAATCTATTAGTTATTCAGTGTTTTGTTACCAAAGGAATAAGAAGGTATAATATTAAATACAAGATGTGCGTGACGTGACGTAATGACGTGTTTCTTTTTAAATCCATCGTCAGTCTTAGGCTACGAATTTTGTTGAATTCACGAAATTGTGTATGTCCTTTTACTAATTTGACTACTTAATATACTTAATTCGCATAATAATCGTGTTCGTTTTAAAGATAACCAGTTTGCAACTCGCTTAGCTGCGTTTAATTCAATCATAAAACTGGTTTCACTAACATTTACGAATGTGATAAGGATTTTTGAACAGTTAGAATTCTATACCCCTAGTATAGGTTTTAAAATGTTTATACGTTCACGATATCGCCTGCGTATTTTCCAAATTTGTATGGCAACGTTAATAAGCGCCCCAAGCGGCGAGTGTAGGAAGTTTTACCACTCCATACAAAAAGAGCTGAAAACGCAATGTCAAGCGACGACGTTCGACCGTGCCAAGTATATACTTGGGGCACTCATGGTCTAGAGTCTAGATACCTAGGTATCGTAACGTCGTCTAGACTCTAGACAAAGTAACAAGTATTAAATGTATGGTAATAACGTAAATCAGTCACGTGACATATGTCATTCCCGTACATTTTGTATCGTTTCCACTAGCGAAGCGTGAGGATAATGTTACTTTGTCTATGGGCCCAGTAGGCCTAGACAATGCAACATTTTCTCGCGCTTGCTCTTATAGGAACGATGCTAATGTATGGTAATAACGTAAATCAGTCACGTGACATATGGATGCAGATAAGCAATAATGTGTCAACCCGCATAAACTTGGTTGTGAGAAAATGGCGTCTTAAGATGATTGTATACGTGATTTAAGATTTGTTTTATGACATAAATCCATTTTTTACGTACTTTTATGTTTCAGATGACTTGAAACACTTTTTTAGAATGTTAAATACGTGATGCATTATCAAAATATATCAAAACCTTTGAATTTGACTTTTTGTGGGTTGACACATTATTGCTTATCAGCATCCATATGTCATTCCCGTACATTTTGTACCGTTTCCACTAGCGAAGCGTGAGGATAACGTTACTTTGTCTACAAGCCCTATATGTGTTACTGAATGGCATTTGTTCCATCACAAGCAAAGAACACGCAGCGAAATATAGTGGAGGTACTGTGCATACGTATAGACAGAGACAGACTCATAAAATGACTAATGCGCATTCGAAGGTACTCGTTACGGGACCTATACTTTGCAAAGGCAAAGTCAAAAATATCTTCATTCGATTAGACTTTTTCCAAAGCACTTTCAAATCGTCAGAATGACATAATTATACATGCTACCGGCAGCAATATCCTTTTCAATTCATCAAAATAAGTTCAGCGATTTGCTAATGACAGACCTTTCCGCATTCGTCTTATTTTCAAGGCTTATTGTACAACAAGTGTTTAGTAGGTAAATAATGACAATTATTCAGAAAATACACATATATAAAATAAAAGATACTTAATTAATATTCAAGGTTTATTTGATAACATTGTTAGTTTCACGTCGTTACGTTGTTCCAGTTGTAAATAATACATAACTTGTATTTCACGCTATTGAACCGTTCATAATTGCAGTTTCGAATTGAGGGTAGTACACAATTTTATACTTAAAACTATAAGGGTATAAAAGATTTTAAAACTTAAGGATAAATAAGGTTCTGTTTTTCAAAGATAAAAGTTTGACTTTATTTAAATTTACAATCGGTAATAACATGAAATATTTTACTAAGAATCATGAATTGTTTTAGAGAGGACATTATGAAAAGAGCCGTGGTGGCCTTGAGGTTTGAGCAGCCGCCTGCTACGCAAGCGACGCAAGTTCGAATCCCAGCGGGGGCTATACCAATGAGTTTTTCTAAAAAAAAAAAAAAACTTATGTATAATGTTTTCACACCACGTGCTTTTCGGTGAAGGAAAACATCGTGAGGAAACCTGCATATTTTCTGAGAAGTAATTCAATGACGTGTGTATAGTGTCTGAGACGGCGATGGACTCATCATCTGTCACGTTGGCACTCAATTATCTTCGGTGAAAAGTGGGTGTTGTGATTACAACACCTCTGCCTTCCTTCGGGGAATACAGGAGTGAGTATATGTATGTATGTATTATGAAAATAATGTAATCTTCAGTGCCTATTATTGTCATAAACGATACCTTGGACTGATTTTTTTTAATTATATAATAAATTCTGAAATTATTTAAAAAATGGTGACCCTTTCAAGTGTTATTACTGAAACATTGTATGAGATTTTTATACCTACATTTGGTACGGCGTAAATAAAGTGCAATATTGTATGCATTAGTGTATTTGAACAGTATAATTATAAGGCATATCACATTTATCCCTCAAATAAACCTATCAACTTCCGTACATAGTCTTTTGGGCTAAAGCGAAAAATCTTCTTTGAAATCGTAATCATCCTTCTTTTTAATGGATGTTAACGTAACATTCTCTAGGACATCGGCCAAATTGACCGCTTGCTTTTCGGTGCGTGCTTTATTTTTTTTATCCTTTTTGAATTGCATTTTCCTCAACTTATTCTGTTTAGTGTTGCCCTCTATTTGCATTTCCGGGTCTATTTTGGCGCGTTCCTTAGATTTGTTGGCTTTTAGTAACTTGGAGCGTATGTTTAATGTTTTTGGAAGGAGACTGGCCGATTCATCCTCATCTACTTGCATGTCTTGTTCCAAAGCAGCTTTTACTGGACCGGTGCTTGATATCTAGAAAATAAACGTTTATCATAACGAGTTTTCTGAAAAAATATGTGCAGTGATTTTACACCACGCGCTTGACGGTGAAGTTAAACATCGTGAGGAAGCCTACATATGTCTGAGAAGTAATTCAAAGACGTATGTATAGTGTCTGAGTCATCTTGTGTGAAAAGTGGGTGTTGTTATTACAACACCTCTGCCTACCCCTTGAATAGGGGCACACCCCTATTCAAGGGGTAGGCAGATGTCTTTACATACTGTACACGGTACTGTGAAGAATCTCCACAGTACACAAAAAAAGCACTGTCACAAGAATGGAATCACTGTGCCATCATGATATCTGTACCATGCTTCGCTAATAGAAAAATGTATGGGAATGACATGTCACGTGACTGATTTATGTCATTTCCATACATTTTGTATCGTTTCTATTAGCGCAAGCGCCAAATAATGCTACTTTGTGAAGGCCTACAGAACTGGAGAATGAATGAATTTCCCTCACCTGAATCCCGTCATCGCCTCCAGAGTCCAATTTTTCCATGGTTTCCGTCTCCATCGCCTCGAAGGAGTTGATATCAAACTCCTGGGCAACACTCGCCACTATCTTAGCGTCCACGTGGATGTCCGAGTCCAGAGTTTCTGGCGGTTCCGTGAAGTAACGAATCTGAATGAAGGAAAATAATAAATATTAGAGTTTCTATTCATGATATTCGTGTTTAAATTCTAAATTCTTAAAAAGAGTTAAGATAAATACGAACTCGAGGCGGGACTCGAACCCGCGACCTCTGCAAACCGTGCAGTTGCTCTAACAACTGAGCTACTCGTGATCCTACCACATGCGTCGAATATTACCTTTCCTTGTGTTTGCGGTATAAGTGCCGTCTTGCGCCATCTGTTGGTCGGTGTATCCAAACTCAACTGATACATCTAAAGTTATATTTAGCTTACATTTAGGGTATTATTCTTTACCCTTTTTTAAGAAGGAAAATAATATTATGAAAATTTGCGATCGTTGGTTTGAAGCCAGCTTCTTACAGACTCGTGGTAGCCGAGTGGTTTGAGTTATCGCCTGCTACGCAAGCGACACTAATTCAAATCCCAGATCAGAATCACAATTGAGTTTTGCTAAAAGCTTAAGTGCAGTGGGGAAACCTACATTAAATAGGGTTAAAGAAAAAACCGTGGAAACGCCTACATATTTCCGAGAACATACTCATGTATATTGATTTGTATGTTTGTAACTCCCAATTAACAGCTTGTCACTGTCCGTCTGTCTGTTCCGGCTCATCTCGAAAACGGCTGGATCGATTTTAACGGGCCTTTCACTGACAGATAGCTGATGATACAAGGAATAAGTTCGACCAAAAAAATAATTAGGGTTCCTTCATTGAAATTATGTCTACGCGGGTAAAACCGCGAGGCCCAGCTAGTACTGAATATGGTATGCGGTCACCTTCCCAGTGTTCCAGTCATTGAGCAGTATCCTGGCCGCGGCCTCTTGGTCAGGAACGCCGCCTTTCTTGTACCGCCCCATACGGGATGCCACGTGCGCTAGGAACTCCTACAATCACATAATAAAACAATACTTATTATCTATTTAAGCTATATTTATACTGCTAGCGAATGTTACGCTACGCTTCTATTCTTTAGCGCAAGCGGCGCTAATATAATAGAGGCGAATGTGAGCGGAAGTGTCGGTAGAGGGCGTCCAAGGAAGAACTACTATGACCAAATTAATAATATTTTTCAGAAAGGTCAAATTCGGAGCACTCGTAACTTCAAGGTGTGTATGAGGAAATGCATCAATGTGGATGAAGCGAAAGAAGTATGTAATGATTGTATCATCTGAACGGTGGTCTCTGCCTACCCACATGGGATACAAGCTTGAGCATATGTATGTATGCAGGGGCGTGCATTGGATTTTCAGACACACGACACGAGTGTATTCAGTCATCACAAATGGTAAGCACAGCTCATCTGCTTATATAGAATGCACGCCCCTGTATGTATGTATGTATTGTGTTAATGGCCTACAAGTGAATTATAAATTTTTCTTCATACCTGTGGCGTACTGAACTCAGGTATACAATACAGCTCGATAAGCGTGTGCTTATTAGCTCTTTGTAGGATGGCAGTGGCTGGAGTGACCGGGTCCTTCAGGCTGCCCACCCTTATGGCATTCTTGAGAGCCACCGAGGAGTCTGACTCCGGGCCTGAGTGGAACACGATGCCAGGACTATCCAGGATCTTGATCTTTGAGTCTAACTGCACGGTCTGCATCTGTCTGGAAGGATCAAGAAATATATTTCAAATCTAGGTTGAGTTTTACGGCGATGGTGGAGAAAGCAGAAAGCGAAGCAGGTTTAGTGTAACTCGCTTTGTTCTTGCTATTTTTTATAAATAAGTTACTTAAATACGAAATCATGTTAATGGTTTACTCGTCACTGTTATTTATGTTATCTTTCTTTAAGTTTATAAACCATTAATTAAAAATAATAAATAAACTCGTGCAGAAACCTAATGTCAGGAAGAAAAACAATAATGTATGCGAATTCATGGCTGAGAAACTGTAGCTGACTCACATCTACCATAATGGCAGGTGATGTAAACTTTACACAGTATAAGGACGTTTCCGCTGTCTACTTACTACTTAATGGATATTAATGCTGCTTGAGCAATAGATAAAGAGTTCAAGAGGAAGGTTTATAGACTTAATTTCATGGGTGACCCGCGAAATCCTATTTTTTTAAAATAAAATTCGATAAATCACTCCTTGTATCATTAGTTATCTACTAGTGACAGTACCGTTAAAATCGATCGTTTTGCAGATTAGACGATTTAAAAATTATTCTGTTCTTGTCTGTACCGTATATACTTTCATATAAATCTAGTTAAAAGCTGTTATTTTGGAATTACAAACAGATACTTCAATATGTATGTATAGATGAATGTATGTATAGATGTATATATAGATGAATGCATATCTACGTTGCACCCGTTCTAAGCCGAGGCGGTTTACTTATTATTATTTTTAATTATTTTAGCGTAAATTTAATTATTTATTATATTTTATGATTAAAGTAAATTTAATTTTATTTATCTATGAAAAATCCTTCGGGGCCCTTGTGGGAAAGCATAAAGTTAATCTTTTTTTTTGGCAATCACTAATCCTGATTTTTTTACTGTTCCTTGCAAGTCACATGTTTATAGACATGTGTTATGAGACAATTTCCATGAATCAAAATGATAAGCACCGTCTTTACCGTTCAATGGCCGGATGCCAATGAATATATGGGCGCGCGCCGATGTCATCTATCGTCATGGACGTTTCAAGTGAAACATTACATTCTGTCCATTCTGGGAAGAATTCATGAATGTGAATTTTCGTTTACTTATTTATAAGTACAAGAGCCGTGGTGGCCTCGGGGTTTGAGCAGTCGCCTGCTACGCAAGCGACGAAAATTCAAATCCCAGCCCTAATAATCTAATCCCTAAACCTAACCTCTAAACTTATATACAGTGATTTCACACCACGTGGTGAAGGAAAACATCGTGAGGAAACCTGCATATGTCTGAGAAGTAATTCAAAGACGTATGTATAGTGCCTGAGACGGCGATAGACTCACCATCTGTCACGTTGGTACTTAATCAAATTCGGTGAAAAGTGGGTGTTGTGATAACAACACTTCTGCCTGAGCATATGTATGTAAGTACATATTTTGGTATTTGGTAAGGCTAACATACATTAGACAAGTTAAAGAAAAGTCTCAAATGACATATAAGGAGCTCAAAGAGATGGCACTGGACAGAGACAAATGGAAAGAGCTGCATTGGTTACACCGACAAGAGTTATTACTCTTAAATTCATGATAATGATTATGGTATTCAAAAATTTTAATTTGCATACAGAAATATATACTCACCTACCTATGCAAATCATGCAAATCATATTCGATTTACATTTTGTAAAACCATTGGTAATTTTATTAAATTGGAACGTGAGGTTTTTACTTTAATTCATAAATTTACTATCAAAGTAATCAATAAATCGTTTATAAATTTTGATAAATATCTGTAAACCACGTAAACGACGTATACGCGATCGGCCATGAGGTGACACCCTTAACTGACAGCACTACGAGGGATGCTTATAATCTTTTAGATGCGCGCGTCTATGTGAATGTATAATATCGAAAGATTCGTTTCTAGATTTATACTTTTTTATTTCCTCAGTAATTTATTAAAATTTCTCGCAAAATTTAGTCCCTGTAGTTCATATGTATACTGTGACGTACTATAGAGTAGTGATATGATACTTACTTGGTGACACCAGGGGTGCTGCCAACATTGCAAGCCTTGGATCTATTGAGACTATTGATGATGGAGCTCTTGCCGACGTTGGGCAGCCCTACCACGCCCACGGTGATAGTCGTTTTTAAGCCCTTGTTGCGGCAGTAGTTGGCTAAAAGACCCATCAGTAACTCTGCGCCTACGCATGCTGAACCTGCGATGGGAAGATTATGGTTTGAGTATAATATTTATTGAATACTAGCTTGTGTCCTCAGCTTCCCCTGTGTGGCAGTAAGATTTCACACACAAACCTCATTTAACCCCTTAGGGGTAGAATTTTGGAAAACCATTTCTTAGTGTTAGGCTGTGAGTTGATAATATAAGACAGTCAGTCAGGAGAAGCTTGTGGCATAGTTGCTATTGTGTTGGATGGCAGACCGTCTGAGTTCCCTCCGTGCCTCGGTGAGCCACGTTAAGCCGCCGGCCCCGGTTGCAAATTTAACATCTTTGGCAATCGGTACAGGTCAGTTGGAGGCATAATAGAGTCTGACAACTGGTTTAAATGGTAAAAGGGATGTTTCGTAAAAAACAGGTGATCAGCCACATCGGGTTGAATCACGTGCCGACCGTAACAATGTCACCTTTGTAATAAAAAACAATTGCAGGCCTAGATAAAGTAACATTCTCTCGCGTTTGCGCTAATAGAAACGATACAGAATGTATGTGTCAATGCATATGTCATTCCCATACATTTTGTACCGATTCTACAAGAGAAGAGTGAGGATAATTTTACTTTGTCTACATGCCCTGACCTTTCATCTCTTTCTCTTTGACTACATGTTTCATCTTCTTCCTGCCGAGGTTGTGTTGCTGGTCCTGAGTGGACGCCTTGAAAGGCACCGCAGGAGCATGCCTCCGCAGATATGTCAGCCATTTAGTGAGGTTAGCTCGGGGAACTAAGTCTGCCTTGTTGAGGATTATCACTAGCCGTTTGCCTGCGTCTCTTACTGCTTCCTCCACTTGGATGCAACGTGTGCCTGTGGATGATTTTTTATCAATTTATGTATTGTAGACTAGGAGACATCACTCTGTTTCATCCGTGTAGTTTCTGCTCCTGTGGGAGTACAGGGATAAATATAACCTATGTTACTTGCTGTTAACGTAGCTATCCATTCCTGAGAGAATTTTTTAGATCGGTCCAGCTTCCAAGCATTTTCAATGCAAACAACCAAACAATCAAATCTATCCTATAATATTCTTATAGATATTAGATGGTCGGAGCCCTCATTAATAACCAAAGGTAGTGATGAAGAATCAATGCATACCAAACGAAATAATCACCATGTTGCAAGTAGTGGTAGCTGCCTACCCTCATGGTATACAGATAGATTATTAGCCTAATTGCCACTAAGTTTGGTTACTCCATGCCTCAATGTGCCCCGGGAAAGTGTGGGGGGACACTGGTGCGATCTATCAGAGTAGGGGCGGTAAAAATCCCACATACACCAACCTGCCTCTCCTAGGGCGGTCGGGGACCTTTGGAAGTGAAAATTGGTACTGTATATTTAGTTCAATAAGAGTGGCTCCATTTGCAATTGCCAGTGTTCTATTGCATTTTAAATATGTACATGAGAACCATTCATACAGAAGCCAAATTATGAGTGGTGTCAAGAAAAAGTAAGCACCTAATGGATCCCTAGCATCCACAACCTCCAATATGACCTCAGCTTCAGATATGACCTTCTTGAATTCCCTGTAGTAAGTCTTCAGGGAGTTCTCCTGTTTCCTGTCTTTGCCAAACTCTACATCATCAGTTTGACTGTCACCCTTGAATGCATCATGGACTTTACCGCGAGTTGTAGCATTTGTTACCTGTAATTGTTTGAAAAATATTGTTAATATAGTAATGTATGTATATAATATAGTAATGTAATGGAAAAATAGGAATTTCCACAAGCATTCATCATGAATTTAAGAGTAATAACTCTTGTTGGTGTAACCAATGCATTTCTTTCCATTTGTCTCTGTGCTAACTCTCTGACCTCCTTATTATGTTATGACAAGAATTATTCTTATATACTCTTTTTTTCACAATAATGACTGTGGAAAAAATCCACAAGCATTAATGTGGAAAAAAAGAGTGATTTCCTAAAGCATTTTTGTGGAAAAAAAAAGATTGATTAATATACATTCAGAGAAATACTTAATATTTCAATTTGCTTAAGAAGTGAGCCAGCGTAATGTGCACTGCTTGAATTGAGAAAGTGAATTAGCTGTAGCCAGTCTCTGGTAGGGCGCAACAAGCTCATGCTTGTCCTGCTCTCTTTATTAGAGAACATTCAAAAATCTTTATAAGAGAACATTCAATATCGTAACAATATCATTGCATCAACACAGATTATGAGTACAAAATAGTATGTACTTATATATAAATAGAACCAAAACTGCTGACTGCTACCATTGCATTGGCACGAGGTTGTCCAGACTTAGCAGATTTCATAATAACACTGTAGGAATATAAAGAAATTTGATGTTTACCAAAGTGTCCATGCTGACTTTGGAATTCTTCTTTTCCTCTAATTTATTTTGTTTGTCCAGCTTTGCTTGTTCTCTTTTCTTCTGTCTCTCCTCTTCTTTATGTTTCTTTATTGCCTCTACTTCTTTCAAGATGTCTTCCTTAAACGGACAGACATTTGGGATCTGGACAGTTTTAGGTTTTTTTGATTTAGGATTTTTCTTTGCCTCCTTCTTTTGTTTTCTGTTATGCTCTTTGACTTTCTTCTCTATCTTGTAGCGGAGACGGGCCGGCTGCCTCTTTGATGGTTTTTCTGGAAAGAAATTACAGTTAATTTTATACATTTAGTTTTTCTCTTTAACTAGCTCTTTGAAATGAAAACCTAATTTACTGAACTAATTTATAAAAGTTGCCTAAATAACTCCTTGTAAAATTTGCTATCTACCAGTGAAAAAATCAGTCCAGCCGTTTCAGATATTAGCCAGAACAAACAGACAGGCACACAGACAGACAGATAGACAGACAAACAGAGATTTTTTTTTGTCAGTACCATATATACTTTCAAATGCATTTAGTGAAAGGCTGTTTTGGAATGACACTTAAAATTTATAATATAGATAGAATATAGGTTTATTGAGAGATTTTTAAAACCTGATTAATTAAAGTCTAATACTTTCAAAAAAAATATGATGGCAGGTACTTATTACAACATTCTTGAAGTCGAAAACCACAAAGAAATAAATAAATATTTGGTACATGCTGGATGGCCGAATCTAAACATAACCTAAAATAATTCATAACCTCTTCTTAACGTGCCATTTCTATATTTATTGAATTCAGTTGCGTTTATATAAAATATATAAATTACAAATTGTCGCATATATGAATGTTACTAAGAGTATTATTATAAGGAAGAAGGAAATTAAAATAAGGTACACAACTTACTCAGTTTAAACTTTGCCATTTTATCACAATACTATTTTCACTGACTATACGAGTATACGGATACTTATAACTATTATTAATTCATATAATAATATAAAATAATATAGTTTATTCCTAAATGTCTTGATACTTTATTTTATTGGGGAATAAACATGAAATGAAAAGATTTCTTTTGATTTGACATCTGATGTGAAGTTTCGCATCACGTGGTTAATGTTTGATTCAAAATTGACATAAAAATGTGACGCTTTGACTGACATGACTTGACGTTTATTTTTTTTCATCTATGATAGGAATCAAGGGCTCAACTCTTATGGCTTTTACGTTTTTTTGGCAAATCCTACTTAATTTAGGTTTACATACATTTTCACATATTATGTTGTACTCACATTCACTAGCTGAAAAATATCAGTAACATAGACAAATAAAATATGGTTGGCTGTATATGCGGTTTCCTTCACATATATTTTGAAAGATATTTTAAGAAAGAACAGAAGTTTTATAAACTTTTCTAACATTGAAGCAAAATTAAAAAGTGAAGCAAAACGGTTTTTGTGAATATTTGTGAGCAATTCAAACAGTGTGAAGTGCGAAGATGTGAAGTGAGTAATATCATTTTATCTAAGTTAAAGAATAAAGTAATTATATGGGACTCTTTGTGTATTTACTGGCTCTGAGCCGACTATTCCCCTCTCTCGTTAGTTGATGGTTGGTTATAACTTGGTTGGCACTATACACTGTAGGGACTTAGAAATAACCTTAATTAAATATTAATAAATAAACAAGTTGGTGTGAGGTACTTGATTAATACGTATTAACTATCTTTGAACAGATTCTGAAGTCCTAAGAATCGTGGTTGATATATTCTCTCTAATTCACCCTGCTTACCTAATACCTACTCGTGATCGTTTCGTCTCAATGGGTAAATAATATTTGTAGATATTATTTGATAGACTGCTTCGTTGATCCTTATGGTTGTAAATGCGATTGTGGAACACGAGTTCCTGAGTTTGGGTAAAGTGATATTGGATTTTTCCATCTGTAATTGCTCGCCCGTTATTATATGCAATATAAGTAGGTTATAGTTGCCTACACTTTGGTCTACAGGCATGAGCACAATGTATCGAGAACTATACCATTTACCTATTAGGCTTAGCAATATAGGTACCTACAGTACCTATGTCACACATAGGTAGACCTTCGCTATCTGAGGAATGCCCTGTGTGACTGCTGGTTTATCGTCGGAATAAGATAAAAGGTTGCTCCTTTGATACCTAACTATCTACATGCGTAAACATTATCCATGCATTTGGTAAACAAACCACGTCGTTTTCATTCATTGTGCAGTGCGTTTCGTTGAATGAGTTTCATTGCAGGTCCGCCCCGTGCAGACCGGCGCGTCGCATGTGATGTGTGTGACGCCCTTTGTTCGCGCTCAGCAGCTGCGTCGCGAAACGGTCGCTTGTACCTGAACAGGTAACAGAGGCAACAGGTCATTTCTCCGGGCGCGGGGGGGCTCCGCTAGCGGCCTCGGGCGCCCGTCGCCGCCAGTCGCGCTCCGCACCTCATAGTGACGGTACGCCACGCTCGAAACGCGCGCTAACTATCGCACTCGCACCCGACGTCTAGCCGCGAACGTGTTTACTGCAAGTGATGTGCTCGAACGCACGCCACGATAACCTCCTCGGCAGCCACCCGTGACAGTGCAAATGTCTCCCAGGCTAGAAGGGATCATGTTCAATAGGAACGCGAACCTGTCGGCGCGGCGACCCCTGCTGGCGGAGCCCCAGAAGCCCGTGGTGGCACCCCGACGCCCGCAGCCTGCGCCAAGGCTCGTGCCTCCCGACTACCCCTACGAATACCGACCAGACTATTGGAAACCTTCGAACGTCGAACTCGAAAGACGACTCCAGGAGACTCGAGCTCGCGAGAAAGTTGGCTACTTCCAAGACAAAGTTACGACACCGGACCTGAATTTGGATCGAAGGGAAGCAGAGTTGGTATTCAGATTTGACCCTCACGCGTCTGCCGAGTACTTGTCCAGTCAGTACCGACCCCCCACGGTGCAGTACGCGAAGCCCCCGGCTCCGGCGAACGGGTTTGCAACCCGACTCCCCGAGAGAGACGGGCCCTTCGTATTTGGCGTGCACAGCCCCAGCCAGTTCCCGATCCCACGCCATGACGACGAGGATTACGACTACTCCGAGGTGGCCGAAGAGAACGGCCGCACTGTGATACGGGATGATGTGTCCCAAAACATTAATTGCTGTGATAAAGTGAACGAGTGGGCTGTGCGCGACAAGAAAAGCAGGCGGACTTTGAATCGAATGTTTCAGATCAAGGACAAAAGGAAGGTGAAAGGTGGAAAGAAGGAGAAAATAAAGTGTGTTTTAGTGGGTGATGGAGCAGTGGGAAAGAGCTCGCTGATAGCTGCGTACGCGCAGGACACGTTCCGGGAGGAGTACCAGCCCACTGCTCACGACACATTTAACGGTAAGGTAGATTCTAGAGTTGTCCATAGTGACGGTATCACATAAATATCTACACAAATATTAGTGATTAATCGTAAACGACCCTGATTCAGTTAGATAATTAGAGTGATTACACTCAAATTATCGTTAGCCAAAAGATAAAGTTGTTAGCAAAACGTGAGGTCCATTGTTTTCGATGACAGGCGTTAGCCAACGAGTTCGTTGACAAGAAGCGAATGAGATATTGTTTAATGTTTTGGAGAAACGTTTATTTAAATTATCGCAGAGCATGTTTGTAATGTTACTGAATAATTATTTGAACAACTTAATCTTGCTCGAGTTAAACAAACGCAATTACCTACTATGTCTTGCCGGGTCATAAAGATTTGACAATTTAACCAAGAAGAAAAACATTCTTCTCCAACTTGACATGACGAATTGAATCATTTAAACTGTAGAAGTAAAATACACATAAGTAACTGTTATTTAGTTATGTGTGCTATTGGTCATCTTCACGATGTTGTATGAAGATCATAAGAACTGTTTAAATTTATACGATGTCATTTACTATTGGACATAGGATTTTGGGTGCCAAGCTAAGCTATTCCACCTTTGTAGGTAGATGCTTTGACGGAATCTTAATCGTTTATTCTTGGACCCACCATTAGTAGGAATGTTAACTCTTCTAGATAAAGGCTGATGACGAATGGTCCTACTCCAAGTAATAACAAATTGTAAAGGCTCTAAATGTAATACAGGCACAAAGGAGTCATCGCCTCCCCCACTCTGGCTGGCTTATCAACAAAAGAAACTTGTTTTAAGCATACGTAGCAAATAAAACTGTGGTCGGTTTCTTATTTAAATTCCTTTTACGCTTTCTTATTTCGGTTAATCACTGGCAGTGTGTCTTTTTTTACTTATTAATATACATTTAAATTACCTGCTTATGTGGCTGGATTATTTATTTCGAATCTGTCTAATCTTGGCGTACGTTTGATTCATTGGTTTGAAGTATATAAAATAGAATTTTAATACTATGTTTTGGGTTTCTCACACCAGATAAAGAGAGCCTAGTGCGAGTTTTTCACTGCCGCCGTCACAAGTCACCGCGTCGATGTAAACGCAGATTTGTATAGGATCGAAACAGCGACGTCTGTCGGCCTAAAAATGACACTATTGTGAGCCCATACAAATCTGCGTTTACATCGACGCGGTGACCCGTGACAGCGATTTTAAAAAACTCTCACTAAACACTCTGTACACACGTGTGTCCAGTTGGTGAGTCCAGAGTCCAAATAAATACCACGATCAGCCGCACAAAATAGCTACTGAGAATGTTTTGCGTGTCCAGCCACATAAGTAGGTACTCATCTATTTTAGGGCCTTGAGAAGCTCTCAACACCAATTTTCCAAATTTTCCTTCACGTAATAAGACTAAGGTGGTGTGATTATGATAACAATAATAAACAAATAAATGCTGGTGATTTACTTGCCACTCGTCATTGCATGTCAAGATATGCACAGCTTCATGTTTGATATGTTATCATTTTGGCTTTTGTAGTTGCATTAAACAACCAAATAAATTGGTAATTTGTTTGCCAACTTGATAAACATTAAGCTCCGTGGTGTTTCTCGACAAAATCATAAGAAACATCGAGTTACTACACTTTGCTGTGGGTAATATTATTACATCCGTACGGTAATAGGTGGAGTGCTCAGGATTTGCTTCACTATTTGATCAACCTGATTTTCACATCATCCCTAATCTATCTATTGATAAGTAAGAAGTTGTGAAAGTGTCTGGACTGAATGAAAACTAATTTACTTTTTTATCTCTAACCATTTTAGTGTAGAATGTTCCTTTGTTTGTGTACGCGCTGGTCATAATTCCCACAATAGCAATATCGTGATGATTAATTAGCATCAGAATAAACTGACTTCGTACCTAATTGTTCCCGTACGTGCTTAAGGAGCCTTACCATAAGCTCTTATTGCCGTTGTGGGTCCACTGTGTGACTTTGACCGACTTATACACGTCGTATACACAGGCCTTATAATACGAGTTAAACTATCATGGCAATAAGAGGTTATGGTAGTACCCCAGGTCATTGTAATCTTATACTTATAATCTATTAACGTTATTTAAGTAGGTATAGTAAAATACGAAAGAACCTGCAGAATAACACAATAACAAAGGTTCAAACTCCGTAACTTCTAATTTAAGATATAACTAATGAATCGGTAATGCAGTCCATTATATTAAGTCACTGAATTCTAAGAAAATAAACGTGATAATTAAATTCAAAGTAATTAAATATAACTAAGATGAGTTAAGCACTATAATTAAACAAGATGATGAATTTATTGGGTTTAAAAACAATGATTGATGAGTAATGTCGCCGAGTTGGAACGTTTTATTTAGATGCACGTAATTTGAATATTACCCATTCAAATCAGGCAGAAGTAACGTTAGAGTAATATTAATCATTCGAAATGTGTATAAAAACTCGGATTCCCAACATATCTCCACGTAGCGGTCATAGACCTTATTAGTATGGAGTCGCTATCCCGGGACCAATTAATGTTACTGTTCTCGGATCTGAATACAAACTAGTGTTTGGAAAGTTATCGTTAATCAAGCACTACTAGAGAGATTAGAATACACGTATCTTTAGCGTGTTTGCATATTCCTTTATTTTAAGTGTCCCATTGGTAAAGTGGAGCTGACGTTGACAGCATTATCGACTTTCAGTGTGTCTAAACAAAGTCCTTTCCGTTTCTGTGACCTTCAGGATTTTCCTCCGAACTACTGAATAGATTGTAGATGTTGGGTTTTGCGCTAGTGAGCAGCGTAGTTTAGTTTATGGATGCTCATAGTTTAGTTTATGTACCAGTGTATTTTACGGATGTTTGCATTCAAAGCAAAGTTACGGACGATAACACGATTTATGCCAAAGGGACAAGTTTTAGATGGGTTTATGAACCGCCCTGACTGTTACAATACATAAAACATACCTAAGTACATAGGTACTTGATGCTCAGTTAACGGCGACAACGTACGGAAATCAAAAACATCAACAAAATATCCGTGAAGACGTGATTATTGTGAAGACACCGCCAATTCGTTACGATGGCCATTGAAATTTAAATGAAGTACCTAATAGGTACACAAACAAGGAAAAGATACAAAATCTAAACGTGGCGGCAAAAATGATGAAACAAAACGAAACCACATTTACGTTGCTAACCCATAGAAATAAAGGTCACTCTGCCGTAAGCGGTGAGAGGCTGGTTACCCATTCAAAGATAAGGATAAAATTAATACTATAGGAAGTCATCTGAGAGGGTACCAAGGTTTCTCCATTAGATTGCAGTAATTAACTAACAACACAGGCTGGAAATAAAATCTTATCTCTAGGCCGTGTTTATGCAAATTGTTAAACGAAACATAAGGATTTCATTCTAAGGTTCTTCCTTTCTCGCAGTGTCGTCGTCAATAGGCAAATTACGAAACAAACTTAAGTATGTAAGTACTTGAATTAGCTTCGTCAAACGCTTGTGAGAAATATTGAAGAGGAGAGTTAATTAATCACACAGCGAGCACCAACTTACCATCAAGCAAGATTATTAGATACGAAGATATTGAGATTTACCACAAACACCACAGTCCTTAAATGCGTTAAATAGTAAACAAATTATGCAAACTGCCGATAATAGCTTCCAGTATTTAATAGTAAAGTCTACATTTCAGACCAAAGAATAAGGTTTAGTCTGAGGTTAAAATGCTATGATTTAAGTAGGGATAAGGACATTTTACAAGTACAAAATGAGCGTATAAATTTACGCGGAACGGTCAGCGACCTAAAATCTAATCAAGCTTTCGAACAAAGACGCTCTAGGTACATTATTAATAATGTTTCGTTCGGAAACCCACAAGATACTAATCCTTTTAACGGTAGATTTATTGAGAAGCCACCGCTCAGTGAAAGTACAGTTGCTTCGGCCTTGAATTATTATTATGATGTTGGTGTAAATTGTTCCGTAGTAAAACGTGGTAGCTATGATCGTGCTCTAGTGGGATACATCAAGTGCTGAGAAATTGTCGCCTATCTAATTTAAAATCTAGGGTTATATTCTGATTTAATGTCGTTACAATTATAGGACTTAGGATCGCCAATTACTCATAAATTCACGGCATTCCACGAGTGTCTCCGAAAGGGATGGTAGATGGATTTACATCGAAGATATTTGCCGACTTTAGGAAAATAAAAATATACGTACCTGAATAATATTTTAGTCAATTTCTTCACTGTCAATGAAACCATACAGATGTCCACGAATTCAACATAATATTATGGCAAACGAATCTGTTGGCGGCTTGTTTAGTTTTTCAAATCTATTCTAGTTGTAGCGAATGAGCAATTCGTCATTAAGGCTACCGACAGGAAATCCCAATATAATACCGAGCGACGAATGTGTAAAGTTAACGGGCTTTTGGGGCTATTACGTAAATATATGCTGAATAATCTTTAATTCAGACACATTAAATAAGGAGAATTTCACCACTAAACTCAAAAGGTCACAAAAAAAAACAAATTTATATAAAAATTTGTATTATATATATATATATATATAATACAAATTTGGGATGTCAGAAGAGGAATACCAGCGCTACAAAGCCGCGAAGGCTAGAATCAAACTGCTTAATGCTCTTATCAACAAGCAGAAAGCTTTGGCTTTAATTACATCTGGATCAGATCTGGATAGTAAATACGTTCTGGCCAGTTCTGGGTATATTTAGTGGAACTTTGGCGTTTTTTTACGTACCGACTATGATTTTATATTTAGGCTTACATTAAACATTTCGTACAGTTCATTTTAGAGGTAATATAATTAAAATGCCCATTTCAAATGTTAATTCCTATTCAGTCTGTCTGGTCTCATGATCTCAACAGTATGATACTGCGTATTCCTAGACGCTTGGAAATCTATAAACATTCACCTAATGCGAATGTCTATGTCCAATGTCTATTATCCTTCTCTTCCAGACGGCTGAACAAATAGTACTGATAGAGATGGCATGGTTGTCTACCATAGTAGGTCTTCTGAGGAAGACTTCCATTTATCATAATGTCATCAGTTGATTCTATAACCTCTCTCTAATCGCATTACTTATGGTTTTCCATTATTGCTCTCTAGTAGTTGACATCAACTGCTATCTATCGTCTTTCACTCAATGAATTCTTCTTCATATTTCTTTCATACTGCCTCGCTGGTCTAGTGATCGCAAGCGCTACTGCTGAAACACGAGGTCCTGAGTTTCATCTGTTATTTCTCAGTGGCAGCCCGAAATTTTGATTAGGCTCACACATGGGTGTACTCCAAATACACCCTTTGATAACCCCGGGAAAATACAGGCGTGATAATATTTATATATGTAGTTCTTTCATAACATTAATGAAATAAATACCAATTACATTATTCGATATTTTTTCTTGTGGTATTTATTTAGACTGCATGCTAAGGGATTAGATTGGATGCCTTTCCTGCTAAAGACACAATATGATTTTAAAAGTTCTATCGTAGATTTCCTGGCGACAATCAGCGAGTACTTATTCTGCATGATAATATGAAAGGAATGCTTCCCCTCAATTTGCATGCATGTAATCTCGACTTAGCATCCTTTGCAAAACATAAGTCAACCTAACTTTATTATACCTTATATGTTAACTCTTGCACGTGTCTGGCCGATGGTTGGTTTTGTTTCACTATGTTGTGTCATGTTCTTATCCGTACGGTCAGGTAACTAAATAATTATTAGGACGTGGTATAAGTAAGCTGTAGATACGATGTGACAGTTCTTGTCGTTGCCCAGACCACAAACTGTAAGTTCTTAAAAGTTAAATGGGAAAATATCCTATGAGTTGTCAAAGGAAAATATTTTGCAGATTTAAGAAAATCTTCTTAAATCATAGCGCGCGATCTTATAAGTAAATATGATGACCTACCTTTTCATGTCTGTACCTTTACACCCTTATTTCAATACATAGGCAAAAGTCTGTGGTTTAAAACATAAGGTTTTTTGGTTATATCTGTGGTTTATAAGTAGCTCCATCTCTTTTTTTGAATACGGGTTTAAAAATAATGCACATAGTTTTATTCAGAGTTTCGTCTGGTCTTCGTTTAAACAAAATTTGTAATAACAGGGTATGACCTTTACCCCATATACGGTCGCTTTGGAAGTTTCTTTAATCAACACCCTTTGACCAAAACTTAAATACAGATACATAGAAAAATCCTTCTTGGCACGATCCCGAGAGACACCAATTTGGGCCAAGATTTTCTACTAGTAATTAGTTTTTAGTACTGTTCCTTGTATATTATTAAAAACTTACAAGTTAAAAAGTATATCTACTTAGTATTTATTACAAAGAGCTAGATTTATTAAAATTGTTTGCGGGATGGAACGCGTTGAATTAACTTTACAGGCTTAGGTAGTTGCACAACAGTCGATAAAAGAGTATATTTCTTACGTTATTGCGAGTTGCAACATTGTCCTATATCGAGCCGATAAACTTTCATGCGGGAATGTGATGGTGTAACGGATTCAGGTCACAAATTAACAAACACACTGTCTTCAAAACTGGAGTAACGTACACTCAATTAAATTTCGTATGGCGATTAAGAACATTGACTGTTCCCAATTGGATCTTTCACTATCTTTGAAAGCCGTTTCGTGTTCTATATCGTGGCAAAAGGTTACATATGCCGTTGCCTAACAAAAGGGTTTTGTTAATATGGATAAATTAATAAATATAGGTGTTCCAAGTAAAATCATCGTGAAGTTCAGATTATATTGATCTCTCAAAAATATTTAGTATAACAACCAATTTTGAAACAATATCTGGAAATAATAGCAGTCGTATTGAAGAAATTTATTTAGTTAAAATGATCCAAGTACTTACTTACTTAAAGATAGACTGTTTGCTGACGTCAAAAAGTTTCACGTTACTAACAAATACATTGTAAGGTAGAAACACCTACTAGGTTTTACTATTACTAAAAGCTTTTGTCCGTAATCTAACATATTTAATTCAAATACGTGTTTGATTCTTTTAAATTTGTTAAAGATCAGTGGTAGCCTTGAGGTTTGAGCAGTCGCCTGCTACGCAAGCGACGCAAGTTCGAATCCCAGCGCGGCCTGTACCAATGCGTTTTTCTAAAAAACTTATGTACAGTGATTTCACACCACGTGCTTTAGGGTGAAGGAAAACATCGTGAGGAAACCTGCATATGTCTGAGAAGTAATTCAATGACGTATGTATAGTGTCTGAGACGGCGATGGACTCACCATCTGTCACGTTGGCACTTAATCATCTTCGGTGAAAAGTGGGTGTTGTTATTAAAACACCTCTGCGTATCCCTTCGGGGAATACAGGCGTGAGCATATGTATGTATGTATGTTGTTTACTAGATGAGAAGATCCGATACGACAGCTTTCAGTTACAAGAAGTTAACAGCTGCAATATAGCATAGGGACGAATTTTAATAAGTACCTGGATAACTGAACTTTGCTCGTTTTTTTGGCGTTTTCAAAAAGAGCAGCTAGATCGATTTATCGCCCCAGAAACCTCCTGCATACTAAATTTCATGTATATCGTTGTAGCTGTTTCCAATGTTCAGATTATATATTATTTTATTATTAGGTATTATATAAATAGTTTTAACATGCGGTTAACCTCTGTAGCAAGCATTTTACAATTGTGAAATTAAGACGTCAGAAAAAAAAGTCTATGGTTCGGCCGTAAGACTCCTGTAGTACATATATATATTTTCACTTTAAGAAACAAGTTCTTAAATATCCAGATTACTGGGAGTTATTAAGTAAATCTTCCTTTACCTAGAGGAAGTTGGAATTTCCGATAGCAAGTTGTAAACAGATTATTCATGATTATGATTCACCAAAACTCTTTTGAATAAGGCTCATGCACTAACAACTTACCTATGTATGTGTCATTTATAATATAGGCGAAGACTAAATAGTGAAGAGACACTCAAAAGTAACAGTGAACGCACTACTTGTTATTTCTAATACATCTATATTATTTTGACAGTACAAGCGTAGATACCTAATTTTTTAAATCTTATAGATTGACAACCCTCAATGAAGTAAACTTTCTTATTTCAAAACATAAACTTAGATTCCTTACTGCTTGTAAAGCTTATATTTATACTGTGGCATTATGCTGAACCTAGACTAGTAAACGATTGTGTACTATTCGGTTTCTTAATCCGAGTACTTAGTCGAATAAGCACCGTCTACTTGCATCGGTCGCAGGTGGGAATCGATTAAATACTTTACGGCATTTAATTCTCTATGATTAAAAAAAACTATTATTTCGTAGCCCAGGTGACATTACCTTGCACCATATTTAGTCAGGTCTGCTGACAGATGTGTAGGCAGCTGGCCGAACTCTTTGTACCTTCCGAGAATGAAAAAAAAGAAGCCTCCAAGCGACTACCTTTTAGAAAAGGTGCCTTTGGGATCATGTAGTTTTTTATGGAGTTGCTCCGTCAGCCTCCATTATGACCGGTGCGTTAGATTGAAAAAAAAAGTAAAACAGAGCCAGGCGCTAGCAGAGGAATGTTAATGGTCTTTGGTGCAAAGTGTATTTTGTTTGTGTCTATTATAATATGACGTGGTATAAATATGTTTATGCCAAAGGGGGTTGCTATTCTCTCATCTCAATTTCGGACCTAATATTGTCCGAATATACATTATAGATATTATTCTTCACTGTATCTACAGCTATTATCTTGGACGAAGTATTTACCTAAACATTTACATGGTGTATTATTGGACTAATGATAGTTACCACACTTCCCTTAGGTTATATTCTTTGTAGCCTTGCTGTGCTTATACCAGTGGCAATAAAGTTTATAGCAAAGTTACCAGCTCTGAATTTCTAGATCTGTCAAAAGTAATTTTTTCATATGTTATTAGGAGGCACACATCTGCATATACAGATAGATAAAATTGAAGAGTCTGTTTGTAATTTCAAAATAACACCTTTTGACTAAATGCATATGAAGTATCACACGGTTCAGACAACGAAAAATCAATTTTAAAAATGTTTCTCCGTCTGTCTGTGCATCTGTTTGTTCCTGCTAGTCTCCGAAACGGCTGGACCAATTTTAAATGGACCCACTGGCTCATAGTTAATGTTACAAGGAGTAACTTAGGCTACTATTAATAAAAAAATATTAAGGTCCTGTCGGCCACTCTTAAAATTAAGTCTACACGGGTGAAACCGCGGGGCACAGCTAGTTAAAAATAAAATAAAATTATGCAAGGTTTACCTACTGTAGTGAAGATTGGACGGAAGAAACATTTATCGTTAAATATGAAAGGTTATTTTTAGAAATTGGAGCCGGCAATATAAAAAGTATATATTTGGATAAATAAACAATCAATCATAACACTAAGAACGTAATATTTCAACATAGCAACACAGCAATCATTTTGTAACCGAATAACAGTACAAAGGAATGTGGTTATGATGTAACGAACAAGTTACAGCCGGAGTCATAATGTACTTAGGATGTGATAAATTAAAATATTATTGCTTTAATAACTTCATATTCGGCTATTGTAATCAGAATGTTTTGCATAAGGAGATGGTTTTTTTTCGAGAACACTCGTTGTTCACGGCTTAGTTAAGGTACGAGTATAACACTTACATTTTTATAGTATGGCAATCCAATTCCTAAAATCGTAGTCTGGATTGTTCTATGATTAAACTCCCGAGTGTAGTTTTTTTAATGAGTACTCACAGGATGGGGAACTTAAGATAGACTGCGAAGAGGTTTCCAATATACTTAGTTAAACAGTTTACTGATTCAGAGGTTAATTTGTCATAGTTTCCAGATAGCAAACTGACAGAAAATAACATAGGTACTGTAAGGAGTTACAATTAAACCTTCGTGATCGATGGTTTGGAACAAAGAAGAAAAATGCAGAAAACGAATTAGACAGACGTCTTGTTTGTCATTGAGTATTAAAAAGATGTAATTAATAAAATAAAATTTAACATGGTTGAATATATAGTATAATTCTAATAAATTGATACCCATCTAGAGCTACGCCACCACAGTACTTACCTAATATGAGTTACAATAGAGAAAGATACTTATCGGGTACAGAAAGAAGAATAATGAATTCCTGAGCGAAACTCAAGAGAAGCGAGGTAAATGAAATTTCTAATAAACGGCCTTTGCACTAATAATTATGCAACGTCTAATTATCAGAATTAACGAACAGCATATACAAATAGAAAACACTATCTGTGCGCTGTGGTTTCACCCGCGTAGACTTAATTTTATTGGTAGACCGCGATGCCCTAATGTTTTTTTAAAATAAATGTAGCCTAAGTGAAAGTTTCTTAAAAATCGGTCCAGCCGTCTCAGATATTACTCGGACCAAACAGATAGACGGACGAACAGGCAGAGAAAAAAAAATTGTTTGTTTTTTTTAATCATTACTTACCGTAGGTATATGCTTTCATATGCATTAGGTGAAAAGCTGTTATTTTGGAATTACAAACAGACACTTCAATATTATTTATCTGTATAGATTATAATCCGCCACTAGCTCGTGTAGACCACACCATCTAATTACAAAGCGAAGCAAATTGCCAACTTTCACGCATCTGCGGTAGTTAGAAGCATTTCTGTCCGATCAAAGAAAGCGTGGACGCTTCTGTTAACAGCCAATTCGTGATAAGAATCTAGGCATGTATGTTAAATATTCGCGAGTAACTAAATCGCAATCGACTTGCTTTTGAATCAATAATAAAAACTGGTAAAAATCCGTTGAGGAAGTATGTAAAAAATATTTAGAGGTGCGGAAATATCTATGGTATTTTGTTATTATTTCTTATAAGATATATGCAGAGCATTTTACGCACAGATTTTATGTGCCATTAAGATCGATGATCATAGCAAAACACTTTCTTCCCTGATACGAATTTTACTGAACTCAACCAACTGATTAATTGCTAATGCGATCAATCATTCGTTATCTAAAATCTATCTTCCTATTATGCAAATAAGTTCTATGACAATAATCAATAATCATGATGTCTAATATTATTATAATAAATAAACGAGTAATCGATTTGAATATTTTATGAATCTTTTTATTATTAATATAATCGAATCGATATAATCCGATGTGAGAATCTACTTTTCCCACGATTGGAAAAATCAGACGATGGAACTATATTTGTTACACACCACGCAGCCTTATGACCTAAAATGGAAAGTCACATAATTTTAAAGCCTTCCTAAATGGTTAATTAAGATAGACTTAATTTTGAGTGAGTTACTATAAGTTAGATGGAAATGCAAATGTTTGAGACATTTTCTTGCATGTTTCGAATGTGAGGTCAACTTAACAATTATAAAGTTGAATAACAGCAACACGCTACCTTGTCAGGTAACTCTTATCCTCATATTGTGTCTCTAAGAACTACACTAACTTATACCCGCGTGATGCTATTATAGCTTTAAGCTTTCCTCGATAGATGAGCTATCTAACACTGAAATAATATTTCAAATCCAAATATTAGTGAGATATGCACGTTCAAGCAATCAAACATACTCTTTAGTTTTATATATTAGCATTACTACACTCCACTATTTTCGTTGAGCACTCATAACTCGTGACGGCACCTAGCTCACAGCTTTAATTAGTATTTAAATATTATATATTATATACCTTTGGGTATCTTTGCAATGGGTCTTGAATTTTAACTACGACCAAGTATGGTTTATGGTATTGAAGCGATTGTTAATAATTAATATCATTACAATATTATTATAGCTCGATGATATGAAAATTATGCCAGGAAGTTGACGGATGACTATAAATAGGGTTTGACATATCGAGATGTTAAATACAAGTAACCTATGAAGAGTTGATAGTATGAGAAATGTAGAGCATGTCCGTTGCAATTGTGGAGACAATGAATGATTAAATACTTAAATTATTACTAGCTCTATCCGCTACTTTGTCATAGTAATATTAAGTCAAGTACCCTATTAAGTATTTCCTATCCAATGTTCGTCTTTGGAGTTAAAACTGTACCCGTTGCAGTTAAATATGCTATATCAATATATAATTAACGAAATAATAGTATTTCGCGTTCTCCTCAGCAAGCCTTTAGATACCCTTACTTTGGTAACGCAGAAAAAAAAGTCCTCCATCTTGGATTATCCACCATTTTGGAACAAGAAAGACGTCGCAATTGCAGTACAATCGCTGCTTTAAAATTCAGTTGCAAGATTTCATCAGGACAAACGAATATATATTGCAAGTTAATAAAAGCTTGTACTTAATAATTTTCACCAAAAAAAGGGAATATACAGTTTCCCAAATCTAAATGACTGACTGACATAGTGATCTATCAACGCACATACCACTAGACGGATCGGGCTAACATTTGGCATGCAGGTAGATGTTATGACGTAAGCATCTGCTAAGAAAGGATTTTGATTAATGCTACCCCCAAGAGGATAAAATAGGGGATGAGTTTGTATGAAATTTTGTAAATTTTAAACCGATATATTATATAAAACTAAATCTACGCGGGTGAAACCGCGGGGCACAGCTAGTATTGGTATAATAGTAATTATAGATTATTTAAAATTCTTCAGAACATGGAACTGTATTTATCTTAACTTTAGATTCGACACTGAAAGAGGTTCTAAATACTACTGTATATGAATATCTGAGACAGACAAAATGTTATCAAAACGTTCATCTGTTGAACCTCCATCCAATGAACTTCTCGTTTCATTCCTGGTAAAGAAACTAGTTTGAATTCACAAAAAGTCACAGTTCCAATACGAGTTACGTATTATGTCTGCGTCCTGGTCAAACTGGTTTCAGGAACACGTGGTTAGTGTCGTGACCACCAACACAACATGACTATTCCTTTCTTAGCTACTTTATTAAGTAGTATTTATACAGTGTATTTATCACAAAAGATCACCATTCGATGCCAATGCATATAACCTAATATGTAATATTTATGTATACTGCTGTATTTGTTTTTGTATTAATATTTGTGCCTACTCGTATGTTTGTAATCTGGATCAATCTGTGGATACTTTGTGTCATTTAGAATATTTGTATCTTTTTCATAATTGTTTTTTAACTGACTGTATGTAACGGCAAGACGCGTAATAACAAAGGCTCTGTTTGATGAAGATCTTAAACAGCAGTATCTTTTGTAGGTTGGTTTTCTATCTTTCTTTATTACTTTCATTTTGTCCTGTTAGAAAGTTATTGGCTATGTATAGGGTTGTTCTAAATTTGAACTGTCAAATTATAAATTTTATGTTATTCATTAGTATTTCTAGTATGTTTCGCTTTAAATTCCTTGACTTAGATAATTATGTATCTGTGGAGGCTTGTTAATAGCAATCGGTATTATATAAGTACATTTCATTTTCTATTAATGTAATTTGTCTGTAAGCCTTCTTAAAATAAAAAAAAAAAAAAATAAATAAAAAAAAAAAAATGTATCCCAATGAAATAAAATAATAATAATAAAAAAATCTCGTCTACCATTTGCTCGAAAAGGTCGCAAGTCAGTGTCCATTTTGTACTGTTGATAAGCGACTGTACTAAGAGGTACCCTGGCGCCATATAGACAGTGAATAATCAAAGCTGATCAGTATTTATTTAGATGCCGCCCGACGAAATTCGATAACATCAACATAATTCATGTGAATGGAAAAGTTATAGGCTCGAATTATTTAGGGGAGAATTTAGAATGACTTTCATTGATCCCGAAAGGTTTAGTAGGATAAGGACAGAGCAAAGTTTGTGATAAAAAAGAAATATGCTCACGTCACCCCAGAAGGGTCCCCGAAGTGGTAGGCAGCGGTGTTTTAACAACAACACCAAAATTTCACTGAATATGATTAAGTAACAACGTTGCAGAGGGTGGGTCCATCCTTGACTAACTTCTCAGACATGTACAGATTTCCTCACGATGTTTTCCTGCACCGTAATAAAGCACGTGATGTGAAATAACTGGACAAGTTTTTAGAAAAACTCATTGGTACAGGCCCCGATGGGATTCGAACTTGCGAACCTTGTAGTTCGTAAGGCGACTTCTCAAACTCTCCACCATGGCTTTTAGTTAGCAGGCAAAGTTTATGACGATCCTTTAAAACCAATGACTGACTGGCTCATGTCACAGAGATCATTTAGCAAAGCAATTAATGTACTTAAGGTTATGTTCGATGCTAGTACAAGTCATATTGGATGCGGATATTTGCATGGCATTGAGCTGGTTTGAATGGGGTTGCGTACAATGTAGCCCGCTTCACGAAATATGCCTTAAGTCGCTTTAGATGTATGTCATAAAGTCTTAAGCCATGTTCGAACTTACCCCAGCGAATATGTATTACCGACTCTACTCTACTGCTATTCACGTAATTTTTGGTGCAGAAACACAAGACGTACGTAATACTTAGGCTGCACTCTTAATCATATCAACACCTTCGCAATGTAGGTGATCATGAATGGCATGAATCACAGCAATCACGACCAATTAGGTAACTGATATCCATAATTTATGTGTCTGGATTTTAATTAGGCTCTTACTAAGAAATTAAAGCTCTCCATTCAAATGAGATGCATAATAATGTATGTTATATTTTATTACGTGTCGTCTGTGAATTCTGTGGGTTATCAGATCACGGCGGTCATTGAACTGCATCTTATATCTTTAACTAATTGGGGTTGTGTTACATTCCAATATAATCATAAATGACGCTACACCTTTTGACTTTAGTAAATGTACATTTATCTTACAATATGTTAAACAGTAGTTATAAGAACTTTAGCACGGGCTTCTGTATATGACTAGGACTTTCTTAAAATTCAACTCGAGTAAATATTGAGTAAAAGAATGTACATTTGTGACTACAGCGGTGCCGTAGATAACGGTAAATTTAAAATTGTACTTACCAAATCTAGTTTTCTAAATCATCATTGTTAGTAACGAGAGTTTCAGGTCCAATAAAATCAGTCGCGGTCTGTAAATCATCTGTGCATTATAATTTTACGAGTACAGCTTTATGACTTGCATTTATTATACTTTTATGTAATATAAGTAGCATATTAGACATTAGACTTATTGCACAATGAGGCCAAGAATTAGCCAAACTCGGACTAAAACTATGTCTATCCCTTCTGAAATCCGTATTATAAAAAGGGATGGGATTATTTTGAAACCAAGTTTTATCCTTAGGCGATGTTTTGTAATAGGGAGTAAGTAATTAAAAATGCCACACACAGCATTGTCTTGACCAAACAAGAATTCAAACTCATGCGTAGATACCGTTATATCCGGTAAAATCCGGATTTCTTACAACACTAACTGTATCGCAGCTGCTAAATGCTTTTTTAAACTGGAACACGACAATTTGTATGTGAACTTGTGAAATGGAATAGGTATACAAGTCACTGGTTGTCAATAACGATATTCAGAGAGGTGAATATAAATATCAGACACAACGCAAGTGAAAAGACCCGAGTACATTGGATCGATACAGCGCCATCTGCCGCCGCTCAGGTGGCACTATTGTGATCCCATACAAATCTGCCATACGTCACCGAGATGACTTATGACGGCGGCAATGAAAAACTCGCACTAGGCACTCTGAAGAAGGTAGAATATGCAGTTGGTTAAGAGTGCATTAAGAAAAATTACGACAGAAAGTAGATATTTGGTAAAACAATAAAAAATCCAGAACTCTGTGAAACCTGATAGGTTCTTAGGTAGCCTGAGAGCAGTAATGACACGGTACTCTCTAAAGTCAGGCACGATAAAAGAAAATTTGAATTTAATCATTCTGGAGTTTACTCTTATTGAATAAAATACGAAGTTACGGTCGAAAGTTCGCAAAATTACCACGATTCTTATTCGTTCTAAACTTAAGACCGAACGTGATCCGAAACGAAAATTCTCTGATGGTTCTATAGTGTAAATTTGGCAAAAAAAATAGAGATTGAAAAAATGAAAAAAAATACTTTTGCAAAATTTCGGTTTCAGAGATTGAACCCTGTTCTAACAAAGAGATCGAGAAAGAACTACCAAGAGTGGTAAAAAGTAAAAACCATTTAGCACACACAACTTTTACCATTGTAGGTAGATTGTGCTTGGAATTGCTATTTTGATCGAGATAATAAATTCAAGCTCTTATACTGTCCAATCAATAATGCGCCATAATGTCACAGACCCTCCCGTTTGATTGCGGCAATCAAGAGTCCTATTAAACGGTCTAAATTGCTTAATGCCGAGGTCCCAGGTCATTGTGTTATCTAATAAGGCTGCCAATGAGGAATTTGCTACACTGTTCGTCAATTGAAGTAGCACGATGAAATGGACACTAGCCACACGCTCAAAAGGCAAATTCCAGTGCATTTGTAAAATACAATCTGAAAACGTATCGTGCGATTTAAATTTTGAACTTAAGCTGTCGGTCCCGATTGCCAATTTATCATCTTTGGCAATCGTTACAAGTCGGAGGCCTAAAATAGTCTGACAACTTAACCCAGATCACAGAATTTCATCGTTAAAGGGGTTGCGAATGTCATATGGCAGTCGCTTCGTATATCTGGTGATCAGCCACATCGGGTTGAATCAAGTACCGACCCCAACAATGAATGGGATAAGGCCAGGGAGATGATGGGATTTGACATATTCATCCATAACCATAAGCATGGTTGTCCGGACGGTCTTAATTTTGTAGTTGTTTACTTCGTTACAGTATTCATGCAGAATTTATGATTATAATCTACGATAATATCTGGTTTTGGCGCTTTATTATAACAAAACTATTTATAGCGTAGCAATTTTATTCTGCTCGGAGATAACGTTAAATAGCGGTTAATAATACATTTCAAGGGCGAGCCCATCTTTCTTCATACTTTGATACTTCATTGTTCGATTAAATTGGGGATGTTTGGTTTGCATACCGCTTTGCATACAATAAATATCTTGATCTGAGTATTGATCTGTTCCGTTGTGTGTTAGGTTGATTGTACAATTGTAATTTGCATCACAAGGTAGATAAATTTCACCAGTTTCATTCAATGATATTAAAAGTATAAATAATAGATCTTGAACACCTTAATTTCGGCACGCTAGTGACATACTAGTATCTACAATTATTTTTATTGGCTCGTCTAGTGACCACATTTCACCTGATAAAAATTCAAAATGTTGTCCATGAGTGCGGCATCATTCGTCACCACTATGTCGTCCTACTGCTTAAAGGACTCTGAATTGTAGTAAGGGGAAAATACAGTGGACGGAAAAGAGTCGCTCCTCTTTTGAAAAAGTCTAATATCAATGGCTTGGTTGCGTTTCGTAAATTTATTTACATGTGCCTTTTCTCAACGACATCCAAACATTGCAACTTAAATTACACCACACTTACAGTGCACATAGCTTCATCACATATTGATGATTGAGGATCATCACGTGAAGCTTAATAAACAATAAGGAAAAATTCTAATACTGCTTGCAGTGACTTGGTCCAGCTTGATTATTAAACATTATATACGCTGTGTATTTATGCGAACGATGTACTTCTTGTGTGAGTGAGTTTGTTAACATAATTATTCTTTCTGGCTTGGTTCACTGGATACGTGGTAAAAACCGTTACATTTTCATCAAACTATTTAAGCTTACGACAAATAATGTTAAATGAATTGTAATTAATCTTTATTTAATATGTATGGAATGTATATGATGCCCGGTGAGCTTGAAGGTTCTTCTCAGAAGGCTAAGTTTCGGAACCGGTGGTCAATTATTCGTCTTAAATAAATGCTTTACCAGGACCTAAACCGAATAAATCATTTTCATTTTCACGACGGGGCGGTGTAATATCCATATGTTATCGTGAAAATTTGATATTGCTAAAGTTTTGTTAACAAACACTCCGATTTAAAACAAAGAACCGAAACTTTTCTCTCTTCATTTGTTTTTATTATAGAATTTGAGAGTGTTCCTGAAACATTAGCAATTTATTTTTTCTGACCCTGCAGCTTAGAATTTAGTTATAAATTACAAAACAGTACATACATACATGCTCACGCCTGTATTCCCCGAAGGGGTAGGCAGAGGTGTTGTTATCACAACACCCACTTTTCACCGAATTTGATAAAGTGTCAACGTGACAGACGGTGAGTCTATTGCCGTCTCAGGCACTATACATACGTCTTTGAATTACTTCTCAGAAATATGCAGGTTTCCTCACGATGTTTTCCTTCACCGTAAAGCACGTGGTGTGAAATCACTGTACATAAGTTTTTTTTAGAAAAACTCATTGGTACATGACCCGTTGGGATTCGAACTTGTGTCGCTTGCGTAGCAGGCGACTGTTCAAACCCCGAGGCCACCACGGCTCTTACAAATACAAAATAGTTGCTATTACTTAGAAAAATATACGTAAAACAATAGTTCTTAGTCATGTTACGTGTCTGCCCGTCGATAAAATTACAATAAAACTATGGTCTTGTCTCACAGGAGCAAGAATATACCACAAACAGGTTTCAAAGTCCACACACACGCACAAAACACACGGTCTAGAGCAAAACACGCAAAATGCAAGAATAAAGATACTAAGTAAGGCATAACTTTGCTGTACGTAGGTAATCTAGTTCGTATTGCATGGACTAATTACCTATATAAGGGAATTATTCCATAATCCATATAAATCTGAAAAGTTTGTTTGTCTGTTTGCTTGAACGTGCTAATTTGTCCGATTTGAAGAATTATTTCAGTGTTAGTTAGCCCATTTGTTAAGGAAGGCCATATTATATATTTTATCGCCACACGCATACTCTTTAAGTGTATAAAAAGCGTCAGAAAATGTGTAATTCTTATTTAACAAACAGAAAAAAGGGTATTCTCTTCTCTACGATCTCTCTCCGAGACACAAAGAAGACTCACGTATGCTGGGCGGTTAACACCTAATGACTCCATTTCAATATTTCTAAGAATAGGTTTAATCGACTCTTATTTCATATTTGAGCCTTACTCAATAATTATAAAAAGGGAAAAATATAAAATGACTCTTCCTAAATCTTATTCTCATTTAAATACAATTTACGAATACGGTCGACTACAAATTCTTAGCTCCCTAGGTCATCCCCCAGCAACGCCCTAAGCCGAGGTCCGAGCCCCGCACCGGGGCGCCCTTAGCTGTGTTGCTTAGTTTTTAAGTTTAACCTCGGCTTGAGGCCCTTGGGTCTCGCCCTATAGTCCGGTTAAAGAAAATACAAATTAGCAAACTTCGCTGATCAGAATAGCAAGTGTGACATGAGGCGATCAATTCTGTGATAAATATTCTGAAGTTTAAATAAATTATAAGCGGCACCTGTGTTAACAATGCCATAAAACAATAGATATAAGGTAAAATTGTGATTTGATACGACTGCAATATGAGTTGACATAATTATTCATTCGTACGTACGATTTCTACAAATACAGCTGGTGATTAGTAAATTGTCTATGCTTTTGATCTTTTCTTACTAATGACCTTTTTTTTGCAAAATATGTTCATAGCATTTCTACTTACTTAACTAGGTGTAAATTTTCTTTGGGAAATCAATTTTGTTTCCGACATTCATTATCAAAGATGTTCAAAATGATAAGGTCAAGTCACGTCGTGGCTAATGCCGTATACGTCATTAACGTGTTTTACCCACATTGTTAACATCTACAAAACGACAAAACTACCTTAGTTTGACAGTAATTAAAGAGTAAATTTGAAAATGCGCTCACGCTTAATGGAGGAAACCTTATTTCAAAAGTCTAGATTTCTTACTATTATTTGCTAGTAAATATACTGTGACTTAACTATCATAAGAACAGTAATTTACTTGTCAACAGTGATATGAAATAATCTTCACCTCGTAGCCAATTAACCCTGTTTATGTCTTTAATGTCATTCCTTACATAGACAACTGTCAGACGCACGATTTACGTCAAACAAATGTCATGAATCATAGCATAATCAACGATTACAAGAAAATTACAATATAATAACAGAAAAACTAAAATCGATTGAATCAATCAATAAATCAGTACCGAGTATGGTATGGAGTGCCGCTTAAGGCATTTATTCCCGGTTATTCCACTAGCCAAGTTATTTGCGCGTGCTGTTGTTACTTATTGCAATGGATTAGAGTGTATATTTGCTTGTATATAGTTTGCGTGTTATTTGTGGGCGGGTAACGGTTAGCTGGGCCTGCGTGACGGGTACTGCACTCATTTTCATTATGGACCCGGTGCATGCGCTCTGTACATTCCTGCGTTCGATTCTAATAAGTAAGCCTGTTGGACGACGTCGGTGTAGAAATGTTTGATTATGCCACTTTGCAATCATTCATTCACAGGTTAAGCAGAATTGATGCCCTTCAAATCTTGGAACTGGTGAAGCTAGAATAACATTACCGTTGCAGATAATCCAGTATGCAAGAACCTGAACATACTTTAGATTAAAATATTATACCCTAGCGGACGTCACGCGGTTTCACCCGCGTAATTCCCGTTCCCGTGGGAGTATGGGTATAAAATAAAGCTTATGATACTCTCTGATAATGTAGCTTTCCAATGGTGAAAGAATTTTCGGAAGAAATCGGTACAGAAGTTTATGAGTTTATTCATTACAAACATACACACAAAAATACAGATCTTTCCTCTTTATAATGCTAGTGTATGCAAAATATTGTTTATTGATTTGGTTTCCTTTCGCGAAGTACCTACGTAAAAGGAGTATGTAAGTCTTATGGCTGCTACCAATAACGCTGTTTCAGTAGCCAAGTTCTGCGCTATGTCATTGACAAAATACGAAGACGAAATTGTGGTAGTAGAGTGGTTTAAGCAGTCACTCATAGGAGACGTTTCTCACACTAGCTGTGCCCCGCAATTTCCCCCATATAGCCAATTTCATGGGTGGCTTCAATTCTAAAAATTATTTTCCAAAACCAAAGTTCCTTTTGCAATATCAGCTGCTATGTGCCAGCGAAAGTCGTGCTAAAATAGTTCCAGCTGTTTTTAGATTTATTTTGAAATATTTATTTTAAAAACTATCATATGCATTTAGGGACAACCTGTTAATTTGGAATTACAAACAGACACATACATTTTATTTATCTGTATTATAGATACAAATCGCATGTGCTTAGAAGATGACGATTTGATATCAATTGATATAGACATTTCATGTGACGTAATGTAAACGCTTGAGATAAAGCGAACCTTGGATTTACATCAATGACAAGAGATCAATCGAATCGTACCTACTAGAGACGGATGATAAAAATTAAATAAAAGCGATAATGTCAGACACATACCTACTGGTTTGCAATATTTATATTTTACGTGATCTTGTGGTAATAAGCGGCAACTATGAACAGGGGCTCAACCATCATAATCATTAAGCAGCACGAATTAAAAACTTCTCATCTTCGAAGTTTGAATTTATGGATCAAAAATGGAACGTCAAAGCTCAGTTGTTCTTAATACGTTCTGCTTAAACTGATGATGTTAGGCCTCCAGTAACCATAAGTTACACTAGTAGAAATGTCGTCACAGTCTGGAGAAGATGATCACGTAAGATTGAGCAAATCCTACGTTATCTGGAGTAAACAAGGTTCGTCTCGATTTATGAGCGCTCGGCGAAAATATGTGGGGGTAAGTGCGCATGCATTTTAATCGTCGAACCATACAGACAGACAGACTCAAAAATTACTTAAGTACTGCGCATTCAAGGCCAGCGCTCTCAGCTCGTGACGCCACCTGTATCTAGTACCTAGCCTATTATGAGAGTATGGTTCAATTTTATTTTGTTGAACTCAAATTTGAACGATATTTAGCTTAAACTTTTCAATCCTTTTATCTTTTGGGTCCAATTATTGTAATGGAACCTCGGCCTCTTTTTAAAAAGAGAAATACCCTTTTGTTAGTAAAGTCCCTATTATAAGGGTCTTTCTCGTTACCTTCTAATGACAGCTTTCGTAGTCTTGTAAAATCCCTAACAACAATGGGTTACGAATTCAAAGGTAACACGAATAATCCTCTACGGGTAAGTACAAAATTAACTGGAAGTTCCATTATCCGCTCGTTACTCATTACCCATTGCGACGCCGAAATGGGATTAAAAATAACCTAAAAAAACTTCTTGGCGCCAAGTCGGCCCAATATGGCGTCAAACGCGGCAAAGAGACAAAAAGACATGACACCGTTATTAATAGGTGTTACTATATTGTTATAGCTTTTGCGTTAATGACTAATGTTGCTATCGCTGAATAATTTGTGATGTTATGGATGATAATTTGAGCAGAGCACTGAAATTGTAACCTCATCATCCAATTATTCACGGTAGCTCTATTTTTTTTTTATAATACGACCAGTTTGTATTATGACGATATCTTGGCTATGAATAATATTTTGTTTCGGGTAGAATTCACATTTTTTTAATTCTTATAATATTACCTTTGTTATAATTTATTACCTTAGCTATATACTTAACTGTATGGACAGTTAAGTATATAGCTATTAACCTATGGAAATTAAATGAGGTATTTAAGTTAAGTCATAAATACCAGGAATTACTGTGACTGTGAGTAATAATACCATATCTATCTCTTGGCCGAAGAACTTGTTCAAATAAAATATTTTTTCGATTCATCACATCCTTACTTCAGACTGCATTGTGTTGTATATATATGACATCATTTTACAGGAACGTAGTATTTTTCCTAAACTAACTAACTAGTGCCTTATCGGCATTAAAAGCGTTAAAGTGATAAAACTGAGCCAGTCGCGTGATGCAGCATTATTATCATTTTCGTTTGTTATCTGATAAACAAATGCTCTTTTAATAAATATACCTGTGCGAATTCGAATTCTAGTGGGCCCTGTACCAATGAGTTTTTCTAAATACTTATGTGCAGTTATTTCACACCACGTGGTTTACGGTGAAGGAAAACATCTTAGGCTTTAAGGATTTTTTTGTGAAACAAGTTATTAAATCAGCCCAATAGTTTCGGAGCCTATACGTTGCAAACAAACAAATCGTTCTTCTTTATATTTTAGGACTTATATATGCAGAAGTCTGGCATTCTTAGGCTCCAGGTGTAATTTCCAACGACACGAAACCTCGGTATTTGACTTTGTCGATGACGTCGCCAGACCAATTAGGAATTTTTACTTCGTTTCTATTCTATCCACGTGACAAATCAGTTCAAGTTTGGCAAAACATTGTTTGCTTTCTTCTCCAGAATTGGCAAGCATCAACGCGTAATTAACTAAATTGTTTCAACACCGCTCAGATGACGTAACAAGTTAAATTTACACAAGAATTGGGAACTTTTCTACATCTACATTTACTGTAATAACGTCAAAATCCATCGGCTTCGGATACTTGCTTTTACTGAAAATAAGCAACCTGAAAAAACTCTGCAATAGCTGCTTTGTATTTGTGGGTATATACAAAGAAAATCACAGAAAAGAATAAGCGCTTAACACAGTTCCAAAGCAAAACTTGGATTAGGAAATGAATATATATTATTTCTGTAGCGATGACCGGTCAGCATAATATGCTCAAAAAACTAGTATTATTACAGTCGTATACTGATTCATTTATTACCGTCATTTGATTATCAATTACCTAGAGAACATTCCTATCCTGTAGATAGGTACCTAAGTAAAGTACTCAGAGGAAACCAAAGTCGGATTTCAGAGCGGATATTTGACGTTAATCATTGATCGCAGATTGACTTATGTTTGACGCACAATTTATTTGATTTTCACTGAACAGCTTGCCGATATATCTAATCTGATATAAGCAATGTCGCAATATAAAGATTTTCAAGTTATGGATAGAATTACTACCTAATAGATAAACCAAAGCAATTATTGCTATCTTGGTTCCGTACTATCCTTATCATAGACAATTTCATTCATATTCTGATTTCTTTTGTTTCAGGTAAATAACTAGCAGACTTAACAGCAATAATGTGGGAATGTTTGCTAATATTTCTTTAGCAGATCAGTAAGTAATATAAATCCTCCACCGAGGCAGAATCTGTGGATTAACCCGTAAATTTAAGAGACACCATAGGAATATTTTGAATTTTCATTCTTAAGTCAAAGAATAGAAAATTTGAAAATTCCACTCAAACTTACCTTTGATTTAATAACACATACTGTTTTCTCTCAAATTACACCTTTGACCTTGACCTTTGTAAATAAAAAGGTGTGTTATTATCCGTTGTCCTCGGGAGCCTTAATAACCTCCACTTTTCATTTTAACGCAATTAATGATGAACTGACAAACTGGGTAAAATAACACTTTTTCTGCGTAAGGGTGATTGATGAAAGCCAATGTTTGAGCAAACAAAAGTAAAGCTTTCGATTTCGATTTTACAACTTTCGAACAATATACCAACTCTTGAAGCTCAGTATTGTAAGGGCTAAGTATATATATTCATAGTTTGGATAAAATCACTATCAAGTAATTAAAATCGTGACACTAGAACTGAAGTAGAGCTCAGGCAATCCTCTATCTAATAACTTCATCCTCAAATCTGTCTGGCTTTAAGTCCAATATTGGTGAATCGAAGTCTCTCTCAATCTTGGCATTGGCTCGTGTTGGCCCAACTGGCCCAACAATTAGCAGGCATTATGGAACAACTCAACCGACTGGTTTTTTGTGAAACGGGCAATTTAGTTACCCCGGTGAAATCTTAAGGACGATTGTACCTTCCATTTTATGGTCATTAAACGTTTTTGTTCGCCTGAAGAACGACTGGCCTGCTTTTATGTTATATGGACTGCGAGTTTACTGGCTTGTCGTCACTCAAATTAACCATAAGTATGGATATTTGGTTCTGAGTAACATTTCGAAAGCGATCACATTAGCATTAACCCACTTATCAGTTTTTTCATACACTCGTCCAAGTAGTCAATTCAAAATGTTGGTCAAAACCTTGTAGACTGAAGGCTCCTATTTATTATATTAAACATATTAGCTGTATCCGGCAAACGTTGCATTGCCGTATATTTTTTTGAGTGGATCACCCTTATCATTCATGGGGTGTGAAAAATAGATTTTTACCGATTCTCAGACCTACCTGATATGCTCAAAAAATTTCATACAAATCGGTCCAGCCGCTTAGGAGGCGACAAAATCCGCGACACAAGAATTATATATAATATATCAGGAGATAGATAGAGACATCTTCAAATCAGAACTTCTAATTAAGTATAAGAAACACAAATCGCATTACTTTGCGTGATAGTATCTGATGTTAGTTAGGTACAAATGCATTTTAATTAATGTAATTGGGTTAGATTGCTCATCAATGTTAAATAAAGTATGCGGAAACTTGGAAGAGTAACGTACTGGATTGTAAATGGAGCAGCTACATAGATAATGATATACTCGTATCATGACTGCCTCGTTGGTCTAGTGGTGGCAAGTGCTACTGCGGAACACAAGGTCTTTGGTTCTATCCCCGGGTCGGGCAGGTTTTACCATCTGTGATTTCCCAGTAGCAGCCCGGAGTCTGGATAGTGCCCGGTTCATGACAATAGACTCACCTCCTATTACATGGTTTCTAAACATATCTCAAAAAACCTTTAGCGCTGTCACTTGATCGTCAATTGTAGTCATCCGCCATTATTTGGGCATCTAGCTAATTACCTATTCACAGTACATATACAGAACTATTTGGATCAATCAACCATTGTTTTACTGCTTCTTTGATGTCTTCGTCATACCAAGGCTACACTTAAACGTTAAGCAAGATAAGGACGTAAGCGATAAATGTATAATGTATATATGTCTTAGATTGTGTTCGTGAGCCGTGGTGGCCTTGAGGCTTGAGCAGTCGCCTGCTACGCAAGCGACGCAAGTTCGAATCCCAGAGGGGCCTGTACCAATGAGTTTTTCTAAAAAACTTATGTACAGTGACTTCACACCGTGAGGAAACTTGCATATTTCTGAGAAGTAATTTAATGACGTAGTGAAAGTGTCTGAGACGACGAAGGACTCACCATCTGTCTCGTTGGCACTTAATCATCTTCGGTGAAAAGTGGGTGTTGTGATTACAACTCCTCTGCCTATCCCTTCGGGGAATGCAGGCGTGAGCATATGTATGTATTGTGTTACTGTGTGCGGTTAAAAATCCTAGTAGTTGGCAAGTCTTCACTAGCGATTTATGATTACTAGATAGTTCAACAATCGAACAGTTGGAGTCGGTAAAAAATTCCATAGAGTCATCATCGACTCGCTCTAGCGATGAACCAATCGAGAGCTTTTCGATTGTTCGATGGTTTTGATGCAATTAGTCTTGGAATCTAGCGGAACCGTCGTCCGACGCGAAGCATCACATCATGCTCGATGAGTGGCGACTACACGCGAGACGGACTTGCTACCATCGATTGCGATTGATGTATCGAGATGTTTGAATAATCCAATTGTTTCATCGCTAGGGCGAGTCGTTGGTTAATCGATGGAATTTTTCCCGACTCCGATTGATGAACACATCGCTACTCTTTACTGTTTAATCAGGTATCAAAAAATACAAAGGACTTTTATATGTTACCTTGCCCGAAAATCATGGCGGCTAAGTATTTTGACAAGACATTGACACCTATGCTACCTGCTTGGTTGAATGATCAATGCAAGTCATATCATCAGTATTCATCTCGCTGAATTTAGCCATCCTTAAAGGGCTCATGTTGACCTGACAGCACGAGACGGGAATACATTAAATTATTTATGTAGGTACTTGAAGTTTTAAGTAGTCACACACAATAGCCTTTGTGCTTAAAACCTTATCTTTTCTGAAGCCCTAAAACGTAGATTAGTTCGTAAACTTTTAATTTTAATTCGTACTTAGGTCCGTATAAGCCAAATCCCCTAAATTGCCCTGGGGCCTTACCATGACCTCTTATCTCCATGATAGTTTTACTCTTATCATGAGACAGATGTATTTGGCGTGTATACATCGGTCGCTGTCACACAGCTGAAATATCATTGCAATAAGAGCTCATGGTTGGGCCCCTGTTTGTTGAACCATATTTATTGAAACTAATCGGATACTGAGCTCTTCACTACAACAGTTAGGTAGATATGTTATTAGTAACTTTACGGGCAGGTTAGTTTAAATTTCAAAGCGAACGTTACTTACTTTTTACAAGAATAGCGATCCAAAAATGCATGAATCCAATATTATTGGCCATTATTTTAGCGACACACTTGTATGTTATTCTTAGAAAATATAATATATCTTATCACATATCACAAGGTTGAATTGCGATATTTGTAACATAAAAGATAGCGAAATGCATTTAGTAACAACTTCAACAACAAAGTAATATTTTAGTGATTTGCTTTACTTCATAGCTTCCCACTATCCTAAGGTCTAAATGTAGGTACCTATAGCATTCACTTTTACCGAAATGTATTTAATATATTAATATTTCGCATTCGAAGCGCAAAAATTTGCTTTGCAAAAAAATCCCAAAAAAATGTTTATTCCACAAGTTGTTCCACTTTTGCCTTCGAAATATTTGTCTATTTATCACATTCATGTTTTGCTTCGAATCTTGTTCTTTTTCTGGTTCTTAATTCTATATATAAAAATATGTATTTGTCAAAAACTGCTTTGTACACCGTTTTTAATGCTGGGCAAAAAAGAAATATAAAAGTGTTCGGGGCAAAATAAGAATTTTTAGGAATATTTAATGTGCAAAGATATTACATGGGTCATGTGATTTCACATAACTGGTGTAATGTGGGTGTATTTTAAGTACATCTCTACCTAACCCTTTGGGGAATACAGGCGTGAGCATATGTATGTATGATCAAGACAAAATAAATGGATTACGTAATGTACCTATATGAAATAAAATTTCTTATTGACCTAATATCTTATTGCATTACTATTCAGGGGCCCAACCATGAGCTATTATTGTAATGATAGTTCAGTTGTGTGACAGTGACAGATGTATACACGTCATATACATCTGTCTCATAATAAGAGTAAAACTATCATAGCAATAAGAGGTCATGGTAAGGCCCCAGATCGACGTAATAAAATAAGAATATTATAGAAGGTCTAGGTAACTATGGGTGGAAAATAACATGATGTGTAATAAAATTTTAGGAATATTTCATAATCTGAATACAAGTACCGAATATTGCCTTCTTACCCACGTACGGGACGTAAATAGATGTGGTTTTTAGGTATCCGGAAAATATTTCTGTACCTGGATTCCTACTTATTACTGAATATAATTGCTATGTGGAGAGTTCGACGTAACGGGGCAATACAAGGAGGTAACCCCAACTCTTTTTAAGATATGGAATTGGAAAGGAATGGATATAGCTTGAATGGGCTTAAGCTATTCAAGGCTTAGGCATTTTTTATTAACTAGTTGTGCCCAACGGTTTCACCCGCGTAGAATTTTTTTCATGGGTGACCTGCGGAATCCTAATGTATTTTTTTAAATTAAAAGTACCAGTGAAGATCCCGTTCAAATTGGTCTACTCAATAAACATACACACAGACTTTTTTCTTTTATTTGGTTACCTAACTTATATACTTTCATATTATGTCGTTAGTGAAAAGCTGCTATTTAATAATTACAAACAGATACTTCAATTTTATCTATCTGTATTGATAAGATAATTGTTCCCTTAGATAATATTCCCACAGCAAACAGTTCAATAAGTAAAAATATGTAAGTAAATAGGTACTTACAGTTAAATTAATCATGGGTTTGGTGTAATTGCAAACGACAATGTTACAATGTATGTAATGAGTACTTTACCTTAACATACAGTAAATACTTATTTATAAGGACATAGTTGGCAATTTATATCCTTAGTTTGTATTTAAATAAATGCACTGAATAAAATGATTGCATTATCTGGTCACTGAACTCCGCTGCCAGTAGTAATTAACGATTACTATTTAAGTAAAGGGCCGTGGTGCCCGTGGGACTTGAGCAGTTGCCTGCTATGCATGCGACGCAAGTTCGAATCCTAGCGGGGTTAGGTGGTACTCTTTTTCTCCGAAATCGAAAATCAAACGTAGTTCCAGTAGCGCTATGTTTTCATCAAACTCAAGTTTTGGATTTATTAATAATTCAAAAAAAGTAGGTTAAAAAATATTTAAAATGGAAAAAAAAAATTTTGCAGACCACCTTCGGACGTAATTTTAGTACTAATAAAAACCGTGGTAAGGACTTTCGGCCGAAACTTAGTTTTCTTGCGCGAAAGCGAGTAGCCAAAGGGTTTTTATAAAAAAACTTATTTGCAGTGATGCCACACCACCTGCTTTACCGTGAAGAAAAACATCGTGCGGAAACCTGCGTATGTCTCAAAGTAACTCAAAGACGTGAATAGTGCTTGAGACGGCGATAGACTCGTCTGTCACGTTGGCATTTAATCATCTTCGGTGAACAGTGGGTGTTGTTATCATAACACCTCTCTTTGTCTACCCATTCGGGGAATACAGTCTTAATAATTGGCTCCTATTTCAAGCGACAAAAATAACCTTAATTAATCGAATAGTGATGTATGTGCACGTTCGCCACGTTAAAAATAATCTTCATTAATCATAGCGGAAAAAAACAAAACAGTAATGGTCAGACAGACGGTAAATAAACACATATTTGTAGGATTTGTAGGGATTTTCGTAAAAGATGTCGATCAAACAAGCTCGGACATAACTGGTAGCGTATTGTAAACAAGATTCATTGGATTAGCCCCTGTTTATGCTTAGAACTGAACGCATATTGCTCGCAGACAATGACGGATTGTGTAAGCTTAGCAATAACAAAACGTAGCTCTGTGTATGTAGGTAAGTGACACGATAAATATGTATATTGAATGACAGTCCTATTAAAATCGAGGTACATATATACAGATGTCTTGGGGATTTGAACCCCTTCTCACAGCTTTTCACCAGTTTTCGTTTAATCGACACGCGAGCGCAGCACAAAACATTACACGACTGAATTCTAAAAGGAAACAAAAGCGAACTACTAAAATACAATTGAGTTGGCGTCTCCACGTTTTATACATAAATCCATAGATGGCACCAGGCGGTGTTACACAGATAAATAAAATTGATGTGTCTGTTTGTAAATCCAAAATAACAGCTTTAAACTGAATGCATATTAATGTAGGTATATACGATACTAACATGAAAATACAATTTATCATAAAATTCTCTGTTTGTTTGTTTCGCGTAATCAATAAAACGGCTGAACCGATTTTAACGGGGCTTTTCACTGGCAGATATTTAATGTTACAATTGGTAAACCACATAGGATAAGTACATACACTTATTTTTTAAAAATTGCGTTCCGCAGACCACCTATGAATTTAAGTCAACGCGAGAAACCACGGGGCTCGCCTGGTACTAACTAAATAACATTTTATTTTACACGTCGTAATTATTTCTACTCAAAAAAAATACGTTAAATTAATAAATATAAGGAGGTATAAAATCTTTACATTATCGCCCTTGATATTTATAAAAATACGATTACTTTCGACTTGTTTTTGACATTATTGTCGTTAAATCACTGACTTACGTAACCGTAATCATTAATTAATTAACCTCACTCGTGCAATATGAAATTAATTACGTACTCAATTAAATTTGGAGCACTCGTAAACGACGGCAGTGTATGAAAAGATGCATGAATGTGGACGAAGCGAAAGAAGTCTGTGAGGATTGTAGCATTTGGCAAACGGTGGTCTCTGCCTACCCCCATGGGATATAGTCTTAATGTATGTAATGTCTATGAAAATTTTCTTTTCCTTAAATTAGTACTGTGACCTAAAAACCAACCTTATTTATTATTTTGTTTGCATTTTTCATATTGACGTTTTTATTAAAGGTTCCACGTTTCATCGCCCACAATTTCGAACGTAGATGGAGAATGCTCGATAACAATTTTATCGATAATCGTTTTCTACCAATCGGCAATCTCGATTATAACCTTAGCGATCGAGTAATAAATTAAAAGTGTGTGTTGCATTACATGATCTGACTTCCTGATAACAAAGTCTTACATATAACCGTTATTTAGATTTTTTTAATTTTTGCATAAAATCATGAAAAAATCTGATGTGCCCCGCGGTTTCACTCGCGTGCACTTAATTTCACGAGTCGCAGAATCCAAAAAACGCAAAAAAAATTACGCATTTGTTACTCCTTGTGAAATCACCTATCTGCCAGTGAAAGTCCCGTTCAAATCAGTCCAGTCGTTTCAGAGATTACCCAGGGCAAACAGACAGAAAGCGAAAGATTTTTCATATCAGAACTGTATATAATTTACCTTCATATGCATGTAAGGAGTATTTACTCCTTGATTTACTGCCAGGTTAAAACAGATTTGACATGATGATAGATGTCAGTGAAATTTGTCAAGAAGATACATTTGCGGAATAGTTTTACTTAAGCTCATCGCCATTAAATAAATAAAGGAAAGGAAAGAAGCGTTAGGATAACGTTACTTTAATTATTATTACTGTTTTCGTTATTATTATAGCTACGTACAGACATTAAAACTAACATAAATGTCGTTTCTCTTATTTTAGGTAAGTCTGGTTTAGAATTAAATGTAATTGTAAAATAGTATGTTATTTTAATAAGAATTAATTAAATCTCTTATTTCAGAGCAACACATTATGCTAGTTATTTAAACGTCAACATATAGATCTTATATGCATTTGTGAAAAGTTGTGTATTTTGAATTACATAAAACCATTAGAGTTTTTTAAACATGACATACATGTTTAAATTCTAAATTCTTAAAATCTCTCAATTAAATGTATCCTCATTTATAAATGTATATATATTTAAATACTTACTTAAGTTCACTGTCTTGATTACAATCAAGAACTAATTACAATTCCAATGACAGATGGAACAATGCCCATTATTTACGTTAGCGACATTCAACAGTTTACAATACTGGCGTCCGACGTAAACAATCTTAAAAAGGCCATATATAAACCACGAGACACCGTTAAAGGTCGCCCTCAATTAATGAGCGAATTAAATTGAAGGGTCTCATACCCCTTTCATGTAATAAAATTATGCCTTCTCTGCAATGATTGTAAGATTTAAAAAAAAAGTTCCATTAAAGTCCGTTTTTGAAATTGTTTTTGTTTGAGTTTATTAATGTTTGAGCATTCTATAATTAAAGTGTCTTGATTGTAATAAAAAAATATTAAAGAAAACATATGCATATGTCTGAGAAGCAATTCAAAGACGTATACGTATAGTGCCTGAGACGGCGATGGACTCACCGTCTGTCACGTTGGCTGTTAATCATATTCGGTGAAATGTGGATGTTGTCGTTACAACACCTCTGCTTACCCCTTCGGGGATGGCGCGGTCATATTTATTTTATAATTAAAATAAAACATCCCTGTCTGACTGTTTGTTCCGCGTAATCCGAAACGGCTAAACCGATTGTAGTAAGGACTTTTATTACAAAAAATAAAGCCAACACGGACGAAACCGCGGGTACAACTAGTGAAATAATGAAGCTATAAAGAAGTTTTTTGTCAAATTATTCGCCGGTGAAGCCTAATAAAACATGCTTACGTGCTCTTAACTGTATGACATTTAAGGAAATGTCACATCGCCTCCTTGTCGCCTGTGTAACCTTCCCTGCCCTCCCGAGACCCAATTTCGGATGACCCAATAAAGAGGTCGGATTTACGCACTTGGAGTTCAAGGTAGAGATGTTATTGGGGTCTTAGATACTTGAGAATGTAGGTACTTGCTGAAATTAAATTGTGAATAGGCTTGATTTTTATGTTAAGCCACAAGATGGTATGTTAAGCTCAGAATGTTCACAAATCACATACCCTAAAATAATTACAGGCAAACTACAGAGTTGCTATAAATGGAAGTTTTTAAACATTCCTTTTATATTTAGACTGAGTTGAGTGACGCGACGTTTCAAAATGTCGGTTTCAAACGAAATCAAGTCAAATAGAGTTATGCAACAGCCATTTTTGCTCAGTATACAGGATGTCGGAGAAAAAGAAATAGTTGTCTTCTAGAAGTTGTAGGGTTTTATGAATATATCACTATGAAGTCTTAAAATATCTAGCTCCAACGATAACTTAGTTATGGGCTATGGTTGCTAAGGGTCTTACATTACGTACGCGGTAATTCAACTAGTTAAATTATGGAGAAGGTTAATAAAGGTTTCTAAAAATGGTATTATGGGATTATTTCAGGAACTATTAGTGGAAGAAAAAAAAACGTAGTTAGATTTAACGTGAATAACTCTACGTTACCGCTGATTTTTATATGAAAGTAAGGTCTTGATATGGTCAACTTTAACCGTCAATTACTGGAAAATGGAAGAAGATGTTTTTGTCCTAAAAATATACTTAACTGTCCTATTTTCCCTAACTCCCTGTATTTTTTTGTACTTACTGCAAAGGTGGTAATTTGGCGTTATATTTTTTACAATATTATTTTCGTCTGAATATCGCAGCTCGCACACAATAGCCAATATTCACTTTCGTTTGTTATGGCACGTTTATCAATCACGCCTTTTACGGGCGAACCGTTACATAGATTCGATCTCGACTCAATAGGTACAGTTTGGTAGAAAGTTATGTGTTTATACTTCAATTCGATTGCACAGTAGGCCAAAACTATTTGAACACTAGCCTTCGGCACGACATCTCGTCCACGAAGAATGATCAAAGCTGTATTTGGGAGGATACAGGGAACTGTAACAGTGTCTCAGTCGCCTAATAGCATTTTTGAATTGGTCGACTGGAAACACAGACCTAATTAGCTTTAATGTTCAGTAAACAGAAAAGTCTTAAAGTTGTACGACATAGGATTTTATTTAATGTAGCACTGTGCTGTAGGGACGACGAGAGGGACTACGAGGCAGGCAAAAATAGGCAAAACATACCTAATTCACTCTTTAAGTTTTTAAAAGAATCGGTTCAACGATTTAATCACAGATTAAATAAATAATACTAGCTGTCCCCCGCGGTTTCAGCGCGGAACCCATTTTTTTATTTGAATACATACCTACCCTACCCTACTGTATTTATTGTCAAATGGTTGAAGTGGAAAGCTGTTAATTTGGTATTACAAACAGACACTTACATTTTTAGTTACTAGACTGGGAGTTGATATCCTATCCTCAATCGCTGTTTATACAGACGTTATTTGGAACGTGTTCTTGGTGAAGTGTAGGTTACAGGTATGTCTGTACGTTCTCTAAAAAAAGTTTTTCCGAAATATTTTGTAGTAAGAGAGCCGTGGTGGCCTCGGGGTTAGAGCAGAGCCTGCTACGCAAGCGACGCAAGTTCGAATCCCAGCGGGGCCTGTACCAATGAGTTTTCCTAAAAAACTTACGTATAGTGATTTCACACCACGTGCTTTACGGTGAAGGAAAACATCGTGAGAAAACCTGCATATTTCTGAGAAGTAATTCAAAGACGTATGTATAGTGCCTGAGACGGCGATGGACTCATCATCTGTCACGTTGGCACTTAATCAAATTCGGTGAAAAGTGGGTGTTGTTATTACAACACCTCTGCCTAGCCCTTCGGGGAATACAGGCGTGAGCATATGTATGTATGTATGTATTTTGTAAGTGAAATCTTACTGCCACGCAGGCGAAGCTGCTTGTGCAAGTCTGTATTATAAGGTAATTATGCAGGGTTAGGTTATGTTGATAATTAAGTAGGAAAGTTTCCTGTTTATCTTCGCAGAAGTTCTATCAATGTTACGTAAGCGTTTATAAGACACATTAAGTGTGAGTTAACAGTGAAAGTAATAATTAATTAATACCTATCACATTAGTGTTTGAAATGCAAAGCTAATGCGAGCGAAGCAAAGTTTATGTAAATATATTTTGCGTAATGAAAAAGAGCTAACTTTTTAAGGTTTAACTAAGATTTATGAAATAGGTAAAACTAAGATTTTATGTGTGTTGCCATTTTAACAAACATTTAAAGAATTATCTGGTCGAGAGAGAGAGAGAGAGGATCCCATTCTCTATATTTCCATATATTTTAGCAAGGCAAAATAACCCGCTAAAAAATGTATGTTCTAATTTTAAATTTACTGACATATCATTCGTGGGTGACACACTCATTATCAAGGACAGACGACTCTCGCCGACCACAAAAATGAGTCACAGATATTGAACTTACGATTTGAATCCACAACAAATTGAATAGCTGAATTTCACTTGTTACAAAACATAAGCTGCTTAGAGTTAGATATGTACCTGATGGTACAAATCAAACTAGCATTGTCCTTGTACGCGTATCTCCCAAGGGTTGCTGACCTTTTGCAAGTGTCAAAGACCACCGGTCGTTGGGCCCAAAGAATCTTAATCTGGGCCCAACAAACAATATGTAGGTTACTACCCAATGCAGTTGAATATTTTGGAATTAGTAGACGTCATGCGGTTTCACCTGCGCAGTTCCCGTGGTGACGGCGATAAAATATAGCCTTTGTTACTCGCAGATAAATTTGTTATTGCTGAAAGATTTTTTAAGATCAATCCAGTCGATTCGGAGCCTATTCAATACAAGCAAACAAACAAGTCTTTCCTCTTTATAATATTAGTATAGAAATATAGATTAGTCGACTCAAAAGCCCAGGTAACCAAAGCTGATGGGAAACAAAGGCAAGGATGTCTGTGCTTGAGGTGCAACCACGGTGCGTATCCGGCGCAAGGCGAACGGTGTCCGGTGTCCACAAAATGTAACTGTAACTGGCAACTTACTGTTGATAAATACGAATAAAAAAGGTTCCCATAAAAAAAAATCGTGTTGAGACCGACCTCTACTATACTATATTACATGTATAGTGCGTCAGTAAATATATATTGTTTTAATGTAACCAAATTTTGTCCCCTACCTATTCCAACAATTTTTTTTGTAACAAATGCATGGATATTGTCGCCCGCAAATTGCTTTTAAATAACCGAACAGGTTAAATTTACGTAAGTCTACGAGCACATCATGTTCGTATTGACATTTAAGAATTAACTCGTATTGGCCAATGTAACAATCAAATGATACGAAAGCCATGCCATTACCTACCTATCCATACCTAAGTTACGTGCAAATAACATGCAATGGTGGCCGTTTACTAAACATATTGTAGACCTATAGCAAAACTACCCACTAGTCTTGAAAAATATTAAAACGAAAAATTATACTATCGTCTTCTAAGGTCTACGAAAGCGACGGCTCTAAAGACCATTAATGACCCCAAAGATTTAGCATGTTATAACGTTGATGATTTATTTGTTTATTTATTTAACCTCTTAGAACGGCTTGAAGCCACTTAAACTAAAGGGAAAAAAGTAGCACAGTTTATGCAGTCTCCTCTCAAAACTCCAAACATACAGACAAAATATTCTTCCATTCATCCGCAAACAAATCACATTCAGGGTGATTATCCAGGAGAGTGTTGAATACGGAGAGAATGGATGATATCGAATGCGTCCTTCAACTGGTATGAAAAACTATTAATACGAAAAAAACATTGTAATGTACGATCTACGAAAGTGAAATCACTAAAGATTATTCTTGTACCTACCCCAAGGTTTTAACATTGATTGCGTTTTTTCATTACTTTTTTTTTGGGTACGTAAAAGCGCCCCTAGCGGCGAGTGTAGGAAGTTAACGGAAAACCGAACACGTGAAATCACGTGATCACTTTTTCAGCCTCTACGGCAATCTTTGTAGAAATTTAAGACAGCATAGGGGAAGGTAGGACAGGAAAGGGCACCTCCTGAACTTGAACTGAATAATGCAAATACTCCAACAATTCTGTCTTTTCAGTCATCCTTTTGTTTCACATTTGGCTGTTCCAAGAAATTCTTGATTTCCCTCGTCAAGTTTAAAGTGTTCACGTCTATACTATACTAGTAGTAATATGTATTCTGTGCTGTGTATTGGGTATTTAATTTAATGGTTTTGTTCGCAGTCGTGGTGGACGTGGACGACCGACCAGTGTGCGTCGAAATCTGTGATACTGCCGGCCAGGTGAGACTATACACTGCTTATTTATTTACATGCTATTAGAAATACCGCTGTTCTTCTTACATATAAATTACATAAGCACCATGTCACAGTCGATTCCTTTTTACACGCTTTAATATTAGCTTCATTTGTATGTTTGTAACCCACTCCTTTAGGCGTTATTTTGACATTTGTTCAACCTTTGTATATTTATCGATGACAATAAACTAATTTGATAAGAGATAACTTAACTAAATAGGACAAAATAAATAATAGTCATAGAAAACAAAAAACATAGAACATAATTTTTAATCAATTTGAATTCAGAACAGTATAAATGGATAATAGTGTAAATAAGAAAAAAAAACAATATTTTATGTTAAAAAAAAGCATTTTCTTTCTTTTTTACAATTTTATACGAAATCATTTACATTATAGCACTGCTGTTTCCCGACTCACCCAAAACGCGATTATTCTGATACAAGTTTCATATTTGTATTCTCAATATTAATATCACAACTCTTACCATATTTTATTAATTTATTCTGTCTGTCAAAAGAGTGTGAACATCTGGAACGACCGAATTGAAAGTGCGAAATCTCACGACTACCATTTAGCGATATATGAGTTACGTTCATTTTTTCCACGCTTCCGCGCGAGCATTTAGAATGGAACATTTATTATTACTTACACTGAGACTCTATATAAATGATGTTTTTTGTAAACAACTTCGCTACAATAGCAAGCTGGGTCTACAGAATCTTCCCACAGTTTCTCTCTACCTGTGAACGAGCACGTTGCTACAAAACATAGATACGAACTTAAAGGACTTATGGCTTAAAATCCAGTGTTACATGACTTAAGCTCATTTTCAAGAATTGGCAACGTCAACATACGTTTTGAACATACGACATCCTTCTTTTATTTGAAGTCATTGCCAATTGATTGAAGTCGGTAAAAAATAACATTTAATCTGGAGATCTTTTTCGTAAATAAGCATACAGCTCGTCAAGAACTTAACTTAAGTAAATGTAACGCTTGACCGCTACTCACGTCATATAGTCTTTAATATTGATGGAACTAACCGTTATTTCAACTCGGAGTGTATGTTTCAATGCGTCTGTTTATGTTTGAATATTTTTATTGGGACTGACTTTTAAGCAGGCGCTCGATCCGAACGTACGTCATTGAATAAGGAATAAACCATATTTACATTATATTTCATCTGTGATTTAGTAGTTACAGTCAGAGAATATTCTGGTACCAAATACGCAACAATTTGAGTTGGTGTTGTAGTACCTATATACCCAGCTATATTTTTCCATAGATTTTTTAAATGCAATACCCTTACCAAATAGAAAGAAATATCTTTAGTGCCCCAAGTACCTATAGGTTACACATTATTACATTTGCGTTCTAGCGTTGCTGAAAGTCTCAATCAAAAATCAGTTTTAATTTTTTTGGAAATCGCAATCATAGATTGATAGTAATTATTTAACTAGTTTTGAGTACAACGTGTTTGATATTACATATTTTTTTAAATAAAGTCTACGTTATGTTTTGTCGATAAATTAAAAAAAAACTTTTTAAGATTTATTCATAAAAACTTTTGAGTAGAACATTTATTTTTAGGTCTGTCTATGTTCTTAACGCATTTTCGCAAAATTTGGAGTTAATGCCCTATCGTTCTGAGGGTGCGATGTGTTGATACTTTTTGAAAGCGGGTTGTAGTGGAATACCATATTTTGAGACACACTAAAACGCAAGGCCGTGACGACGCCTGTAACCTATAAGTACCTACTTGATTTAAGAATTGGTTGCTTATGATACCATCTCTAGAATACTCCGATTATCGGATACCAAGCCGATGTTATCGATCGTTACGTACTAAGCAAGGTGTCAGAGTAATCATTACACAAACGTATCTAGGTAATTGCTTGCGGATCAAACCATCTAGCGGGCTCGATCGGTTGAGCAACAGATGTAACCACTAACCGATGCGCCGGAGTCGGTATTAACACTTTGCGGTGACAGACAGACGATTGTACGATATAGCCGGCATCAGGTGAAATTAGACATTAAGATAAATATTCATATTATAGCTTTTAGATTAAAAAATCGCTGAGGCGCAGCGGTACAGATGCAGTGGACAAAATAATATTATACTCACGTTAACGATACAAAATGTATGGGAATGACATATGTCACGTGCCTCATTTATGTCATTTCCATCGCTTCTATTAGTGCAAACGCGGGAGAATGTAACTTTGTTCAAGCCCATATATAGGCATGCAGGTATGTTATAGCAGCAGACAATTAAAGAAGATTAATGATTTCAAAACTCTCTTCTTCGTTGAAGCTCTGAACTATGGTAATTTTTCGACGTTCCTAACATCCTTAATAAAATAATTTTCTTTTGAATGAAATTTCGTACATGAAATCAAACAGGTACTCATTCCATTCGAATGCGGAAATTCTAACCTAATTTCTTCATGCTCATGTAAATAATGAATAATGTTTTAAGGCGTATTTTCTTACACGAAGGTGGGATGCGATTCACCCAGCCAGTTCGTTGTTCTTACTTCGCAGTTCACATGATCAATCCTTCCAAACCATTCTAAAGTCTGGCAGGACGGGTACCGGATAAAGTCACTCAGACATAAAGCAAATCCTCCGAAGGTTTAAAAAATTGGGACAAAATATAACTAATAACAAAATTACATACATACATATGCTTACGCCTGTATTCCCCGAAGGGGTAGGCAGAGGTATTGTAATCACAACACCCACTTTTCACCGAAGATGATTAAGTGCCAACGTGACAGATGGTGAGTCCATCGCCGTTTCAGACACTTTACATACGACATTGAATTACTTCTCAGAAATATGCAGGTTTCTTCACGATGTGTCACTGTACATAAGTTTTTTAGAAAAACTCATTGATTCAGGCCCCGCTGGGATTCGAACTTGCGTCGCTTGCGTAGCAGGCGACTGCTCTAACCTCAAGGCCACCACGACTCTAATAACAAAATATAGCTAATATAACTAATAACTACATCAATGCTACCATTAAGTTGAGAAGTAGATGACCATACAAACATCGTTAAGTTACGTGATAACTTAAAGATAAAAACATATTTTTCATCAAAGGTTCTACTTAGTACCTGGGCAATTTCGAACTTCGCCTAGCTAAGACAAACTCAGCCAACGACATTGAACACACAGAATGAAATATGAAAGTAAAAAGCGAAACGTCCATTATAAATTTTACTGCCACTTGAGAGAAACCTCTTTAGGGCATTGCAACGCGTGCGGAAGCGTTTTCCAAATGCTGTTTGTATAAACTTGTGTACAAGGGGCTTAACATGTTAGAATACGTACTTAGTTGTACGTATAATTTTACTTCAAAAGAGTTCCATAATAAAAAGGTCTTATGCCCCGCGTTTTCACCCGCGTAGACTTGTCTCAGCCCGATCGGTTTAAAATTGACAATGCTTCATTCAAACTTTCATCCCTTATTTTATCCCCTTGGGGGTATAATTAATCAAAATCCTTACTAAGAGGATGCCTACGTCATAACATCTACCTGCATGCCAAATTTCAGTCACCTTTGAGTTATATATATTTAGATTAAGTGCCCTTGGGGCCAACTATGATCGTTTAAGTAACGCATAGAACTTCATAGCTTTGACGTTTAATTTTAAGATACGAAAATGAGACAATAAAGCTCAGAAATTCTTAATACGCTCCTAAACCGAAGATGGTAGAGACCCTTTTAGAGACCCTATTATAGAGAATGCTATTCCATCACATTAAATTGGGTTCAATTGGTGAAACTCTAAATTAGTATCAATTATTAGTTTGTCATCTGGACACGCCAGCACTCTGAAAACTCACCAACTCGATGCAAGAGTTTGGACACACTTGTGTCCAGGTGACGAAAATTTATAATAAGTGACACCCATTTTCATCTTTACCAACTAGACCTATGTGTGTCCAGGTTTGAATCACGAGTGAAGTCAAGTCAGACCGCGTCCGGTTGAGTCAAGTGCCGACCCCACCAATGTATGGGATAAGACCTGGCGATAAGGGGTGGTGATGATGACTATTTCGAAAGCAGGTTGGGTATAAATGCCAAAGATCGCGGATCAATACTTGGGGTATAGGCTCTTGTGTCAACATGGTGAATAACCCATTGGTTTAAGACACACGCGTTTTATTAGACGCAAATGTTGTACCCACTGCCGTAGCCGATTCAATTGGAAATTATCCAACTTTAGGGTCAGTTATGAAACTTTATCAGAGTTCATTGATTATTAACTCTGGGCTTGCACCGGATCGAAATAGGACTTTCATAAGCATTGAGTAAAAAGTTGTTGTTTTAACATTACAAAAGATTAGTTTTTATACAAAGCGCTTTGCTATCCAGTGATTTGTCCGACATTTTTGGAGCTGCATATATCTTCTATATATTTCTAACCAGCCCTTACTTCTCTCCGTCGATTTCCACAACTGCTAAGACTATGAAACCAGGTCACTGAATCTCATGAAAACACCTATAGATTTGGAGTAAACTAGTTGCTTGTAGTAGAGGAATGAAACTTTATTCCAAACCATTTATTTCCTCCTGATTGAATATAGTGAAGAATTTCTTGACAAGCTCACCTTAATCGCCGTGACTAGCAAACTATTGTTGGTATTATTTGTTATTGACTACAAAAGACGAGATACACTGACATATATGCGTATGAAAAAAATATGATACAGAGCACTTTGCGATTCAGGCAGACAATAATATAAGATTTTTCAATCTGTCTATTGGAGATCTCTGAATTGTTTTTAGAATAAAAGCTTTACAGATTCAGCAAAAACATGTTAAGCTGATTTAAGGTGCTTTATTTGGATCTAGATTTTCTAAGAGATTACGTATCGGAAATCTAAAAGATCGGACCTTAAACAAACCGCATCTCCATCAAATAAAGACCAGTGATTTTACAATAAAACCTTAACACTTTCCATTAGGAACTGTCATACGCCACACTATTATAACATTACTATTGAAATCAATAAGCAATCACTGTATAAGGCCCAAACGTTCTGTAGGGAGTGTTGTGCAACTTTCTGTTACAAATTATGCTACATACTTTCACTGCGACCGTGGTTGTGTTAGCACTCGAAGATTTTATGTTCCGATGAAAATTACATAAGGACCGATTGATTTTTGGCGCTTTATATGGAGAGACGACGAGAGAAGCTGGGTATAAATCCATCTACTCTAATATGGACCGGATCACAATAATATTGTCTTGTATTATCACATTTTTCATGGAAAGCGATGAGGCCCGCAGTTTCGTCTAAAACGATCTCTAATCCCTGAATAATTAAACAACATTTCTCCAAATTCTAACGAACCATCCATAACGTTTCTAAATGCCAAAAATTCTTGTAGATATGTAGTCTGGCTATGTAGTTAGATATTGTCTCCACTATGTATACTAATATATAAAGCTGAAGAGTGTGTTTATTTGCTGAATGCGCTAATTTTACGAACTACGGGTTCGATTTAAAAATATCTTTCAGTTTTAGATAGCATAGCTCATATATCCAGGAAGGCTATACCTATGGCTAACTATGATAGTATAACATATTTTTCTAAGACCAATCGCAGGTTAAAGTTCAAGTATTCAAAATAACGGACGAAGTCATAGGCTGAAGCATGCTTAGCGTTTGTGTTGTTAAATTTTGCAAGAATAATGCTCATACAACCAGGCAAAAAGTGCTAACAATATTTTTGTAATTTCCAGGACTCAATGTCAGAGCTCCGAGAGCTGTGCTACCCTGGGACTGATGTGTTGATGCTGTGCTTCTCAATCGTAAGACCGGAGACTTTCCGCTCGGTCGCCGAGCGATGGACGCGCGCCGTCGCTAATGTGAACGCACCTTTAATACTGGTCGGCACTCAGAGCGACTTGGCACAAGAACAGAGAGTGCTGCAATCCTTGAAAGTAAGTTTTGTCACACGCTAGTAAGTAAAAAAATTATGTGGTGTTAAGCAGTCGCAAGCTACGAGGCAAGTCCAAATCCCGCCCGGTCTGTAGTAATGAGCTATCTCTAAAAACACCAGCATGAGCTTTACGAATAAGGAAAACATCGTGAGGAAATCTGCGTACGTCTGTGAAGCAATGAAATGACGTATGTCACAATCTGTCACGTTGGCACTTGGCACCTTATAAACTTCAGTGACACTTCTACCTATCCTTCGGGGCTAGGGCCCCTCTTAGTTTGACCTGAGCTTTTTAGTTAATGTAACGACAGCAAGAAGACCAAAGGTGGTCTTGATAGATCAGCAAAAGTAAAAAAATATGGCATTGATTTGAGTAATCTTGTCTTGATCTCAAGCTTAGCTACGCTGTCAATTAATTAGCCACTGGTCATTGAACAACACAACTCAATTAAAGTTGATTTGAATTGACAAATTATGATACTTCCCACTGCCACTTAATTATCTAGTATCTATTTGGTAGTACACCGAATTAGTTTTGCAGTCCTTGATACCCATTATGAGTTTAATTAATTTATCAGTTTCCTTTCTAGTTTGTGAGATATGATCGTGCATAGGTAATACTATTTCTGGAATATCTTGAGCGTGATATATTTTAATTTTATAACTGTCCTACCTTGTGCCTTCAAATCTCAATTAAGGAATGGCATATATTTGGAGTAGTGGAAACGATTGTTCATAAAGTTTTAGAGTACTCAATTGAACAAATATCAAAATCTACTTATCTGGCAAGCGCGAGACGTCTACCAAATATTTAATCATTATTATACATTACATGGTAGAAAATCTATTGTAAACCTGGCAGCACCCATGGCTAGACAGTATTTTAACTCTTGATGTTTAATTATGTAATTCTTTATTTCAGGCTCGCGGGGAACATGTCATCACAGAAGCGGAAGCCAAAGCTCTGGCGGCAAAAATCAATGCAGTCTACCTCGAGACTTCATCTAAAACAAGAGAACAATTAAAAGACGCTTTCGACGCCGCCATTTTGGCTGGTTTGCCAGTCATACAGACAAAGAAACCTTTTTGGAAGAAATTGTTCTGTATAAACTAATGTTAGTTAACTTAATAAAATAGAATTACGTAAAATGTTTATTTACTGAATGTGTATTTTACAAAGTTATGTACAGTCTATTGAATTAGTAATGAGTGTATGGCATTTATTATAACCATTTATGCGGCTAAATTGTTTTTTGATTTGTATAATTTGAACGATGATCTTCCTACATGGTGTCTGTGACAGGAAGGATAATTTAGAAATAATGAATTTACTTAGGCATCGATATCTATGTAATATGTTTGTACCTATGTTTTATTAGAAGTGCCTTGAAAATGATAGTTGGGAACTTAGTTCAGAAGAGTTTAGAAGCAATAGGAAGGAAAAGCTTATAGGTTATTTAATACGAATGGCAACTCTGAACAAAGCAGAATTTAAAAAAAAACTGAAGAAAAAAAACTTGTACGTTATCAAATAAATCCGCGATATTCGAAATCAAGGATTTTTTTCTTACAAGTTAGCTTTTGTTTTAAGAATCAATCTAATCAACCAAGACCCTCGGTATACGTCTATCATGTTCATGCTGCGAGACCTTAAAACATTTTTTGATATTAAATTTCTGTGTTATGAATTTTTTAACGGTATTAATAAAACTACTATCGTGACTGTGCTAGGAAGTAACAATAATAATGTTATGATGAATATGAATGTTAATTATGTACAGATTGTAATAAGTAAGCATTACAGTTTATAAGTGTAAATAATATCGATACATAATGTAACGTTGTTTTGATACTCAACACGAACTGATAATTATATTTTATTACGATGAAAAAAATGTGTTTTTCTTTATTATTTTATCTACCTGTTTACTAAAATTTATTTATGCTTACTAAAATGTGATTATGATGACATGAAACGATATTTTAAAAAAGTTTCCCTTTTTGTCCCATTAAGTCCTAGCTAGATAGTCAACTTCAAAATTATGGCCAATCATTTGCATGTCAGCTGTATGTAGGACATTTCTGTTCAGGTATAAGTACCTTATTAATAAAAACATGCAAATCAAAATGAATAAAGGTACTTACGCAAGGGAGAACACGAAAATCACTTTTGTACACGTATCTTGTCTTAATTTAACTTTACATTCCGACATGATAAGTATCATTAATCATTGCAATTAATATTACTATACAAAAAAATATTGGAAAAATCAAATAAACACACAAGCAATAACATTAATTGCTCAAATACCCGCCAAAAAGCTAAGAGCTTAACTCAGTCCAAAACGCGAATTTACTAGGGAGAGATCCAGCTTTAGTTGAAATAAAGATAGAAAAAAATTATACAAAGATGTAGACGTCCCTAACTAAATTTTTTTAGTAAAACAAAAAGTTCGGGCTTTAGGAAACATAAACATCACTGAAGGCGAATCAATATTGCCTGTGATCTGAGCCCACTTTTCTATAAATATATATAAAAGAAAATAAAGCCTTCGACAGCTATTACTGTCAATTATATGTCAGATTGACGTTAACAGTAATTGGCGCCAATCAATCAAAGTTATGTAGTCTAAACAAAACAAACGTGATAATTCAATTAATTCTTAAGGCCACGCAAAACCCTATTTCATTAATTGCATTTAATATTAAATAATAAATAATGGCCGAAGAAGAACATTACGAAGATATCGATATATCGGACATCGTAGACGACACGGACCACTACCTAAATGGAGAACAACTTACAGAAGTCACGGAATCCGAGATCGTAAACACAATACACGATACAGAGATAATAAACTCCGAAGAACATGCTAATGGTGAGAAAAGGCAGCCAAATCAGAATAAAACGGAGGTGATAAGGTCTACGAAGTTGCCCATGGCTAGGATAAAGCATATTATGAAGATGGACCCTGATGTTAGTGTGGTGTCTGGTGATGCTGTTTTCTTAGTTACAAAAGCTACGGTAAGTTAAATACTTCCTCCTTATTAAAAAACATAGACTAGTTCTTGTTTTTAAAAGTAGCTCCTTCTCTTTCTATGATACAGACTCTAAAAGGGATGGATAGTTTAAGGCAGTGTTTAGTCTAGACTTTGTTTAAACCATGTTAACCATCAAAGGTAGTAAATATAACCTAAAAATTCATGGGAGATAAACATTCAATATGTCCAGTCTGACCTGTGATATTTTCAGTGAAAAACATTTAAATTATTTCAGGAATTATTCCTTGAAACAATAGCAAAGGAGACTTATGCATACACATCAACAAACAAGAGGAAAATCATTGCTAAACGGGACTTGGATTTAGTTATAAACAAAGTTGACTGCCTGTGTTTCTTGGAGGGAGCTATGGATTTCTAGAACAGTATGTCTTCATATTTAAAATAATGATAATCATAGTTTATTAACACATTCACTGCTAACATTACAACTTCTTCGTAAATTCTCTAACAGTTGGACGCACATACACCTTGTTAGCAGTGAATGTGTTCACAGTTGGACGCACATACACATGCGCATCGTTAGCAGTGAACACATTCACTGCTAACAATGCTTATGTGCATCCAACCGTTAGATAATTTACGAAGAAGTTGTAATGTTAGCAGTGAATGTGTTTAGGTACAAATTAAGTCATAAATTCTCTAAGAAATGTTGGTTTTTATATCTTGACGATTGAGGTGAAATTAACCTTTCTATAATTTGCAGATCTTTGAGAATCAATATCATATTACAAAATGTTCTTATTTAATTCTCTTTAGAAGTCATTGGAAACAACAAAAATTTACTGAATTAATTTATAAGATCCTGGTTGACCAAGCTGTGTTTGGTTTCATTTCTCATACATATATGTTGTAAAAAAAGGAAGAGAAAAGATAAATATTACCAGTGAACACCAGTCTGGAACCGGGGTACTCTAGTTTCGATATTGCCCTGTAGGCTAGAAGCCTTACATCTGAGCTACCATATCTTGACAGATGCTGGCGAAATTTACTGTTGTATTGTAATAATATTGTATGACTTTGTCAGTGCCTGAAAACATGGTCCGAACTATATATTCCAAAAATGAAATATAGCTACATCTATTTTTTGCCCCTGAAACCCCCTACACACAAAATTTCATGAAAATCATTCTGAGATTCAGATACGCACACACACAAGAATTGCGCATTTAAAGGTATAAGATTAGATAATAGCGCAAACTTTTAAATAATTATACTGAAATTGAATGTAGTGTATATCTTTATGTACACTCGGATTACAGTAAAATAACAAATTTATTTACATTGAATAATTTATTAACAAATTTTGTACTTTAACATATTGCAGGTAGCCAGATATTCAGTAATTGATTATTGTTCAAAGTTCATATTCAACAGCAGTTCTCTATAGACTGGAGCACCAGGGCGCAGTGTGCGGGGACATTGATGCTGTCCTTGGATACATCCTCTCTGTAAAAATGTACATTTTGTGAGTTAGCATAACTATTCACCATCATAATGCACTTCCTGCAAAGTTTTTGGTATTTTGAGCAATATTAATGACATTGTCATATTTTCACATTTCATTAAGTGGATGCTGATAAGCAATAATGTGTCAACCCACAAAAAGTCAAATTCAAAGGTTTTTATATATTTTGATAATGCATCACGGATTTAACATTCTAAAAAAGTGTTTCAAGTCATCTGAAACATAAAAGTACGTAAAAAATGGATTTATGTCATAAAACAAATCTTAAATCACGTATACAATCATCTTAAGACGCCATTTTCTCAAAACCAAGTTTATGCGGGTTGACACATTATTGCTTATCTGCATCCAAGTTACCTTGCTAATAGAGATATGTAAGATCAAACTAAAATTTTACTTTAATGGCTTATATAGGTGTTCTTCCTATTCCATATTCATTTTATATACAGTATATAGTATATATTTAGTGAAAAGCTGATAAGCTGGAATTTCAAACACACTTAAATTTTATTTAACATTATAGATAGGTAGGTAATTATACCCCTTTTGAAGAGAGCAGTCGATGCCAGAGGCAGCAACTTGTAGTTCCGAGGGCAGGACATGCAGGGAGCTCAGGTCCACGGTCTGGTCCTCGTCAGAGAGGTTCATTACGCCCACCACTGCCGGACTTCCTGGCAACAACCTGACACAAAACAAAATATATGTATACTTATGACCTGGAGAACTCAATGTAAAATTTGTTATAGAGAAGAGGAAGGAGTTTAGTTTCTTAACCGGTGGTAATTATTCCCAGTTTCGTAATCCTGTACCTGAATACATATTTTTTTTATTCAGAGATATAAACAAAATATTGTAGTTAAATATTAGTTTGGTATTCAGTATTATGGAATAATTCTGTTACTCCCTAGTGTCAATATTTTAAATATGCTATTAATACATGTACTTTCACTGCCTTCGTACAGACGCGGCAAAACGCACGGTGAAAAAAATGGAGTCATTTTTAGACCAAGAAATATATCTCTGCAAATATAGTTATACATTTGAGAACCTACTGGTTCAGGAGAACATTTAAACAATAAATATTCTTGCATTAATAATATGCATGTTCATTAAAGCAATCTATTTACCTAGTAACCACCAAGATGGACTCAGACAGAGCAGTCGTGGCGAGGTCTCCTTGACGAACGGCTGGGGATTTCTTGATCGCCACCACATCTTTATAGAACTGAAATTTCAGTATTATCACACTTGAGCTCCAAAGTAAGCAAAACTGGTGTCAAATATAGTTTGTATAGCTTGAATGCATCATTAATTTGAAGAAGTTACCATCAGGGCGATTTAATATCTTATGCTATAGTAGTGCTCGACAAAGACTATATTTTTTTGTGTAACGATAAATATTTATCATCTCCCTGGCCTTATCCTATACATTGTTGGGATCGGCACTTGATTCAACCCGATGTGGCTGATCATCACCTGATTTTTATTCGAAGCGACTGCCATGTGACCTTCGCAACCCCTTTAACGAGGAAAATCTGTGATCTGGGTTAAACCAGTTGTCAGACTATTTTAGGCCACCGACTGACCTGTAACGATTGCCAAAAATGATAAATTGGAAATCGGGACCGACGGCTTAACGTGCTCTCCGAGGCACGGGGGAACTCGGGCGATCACCCATCCAATTACTGGTTAGGGCTAGGGTTGCTTAACTTCGCTCATCGAATGATATGCGCAATAGCAGCTGTGCCACGAGCTCCTCCAGCAGTAAATAATAAATAAATTATTTAATTAATACATCTTATTTATGTGGAAAATAAACACATGTATTTCTTTTAAAGTAGTTCGTTTTTAAACGCATCCAGTACTCATATCAAGAGTTTGCCACCGTTGCCAATAAATCGATACTCGCTAGCGTCGCCCAATATTAGTATGAGAAATTGTACAGCGCTTCCCAGCGGTGACGTGAAGAACTAAAATAACTTACAAATGAGTTTTTATAAAAAAAAAAAACTTATGTACAGTGATTTCACACCACGTGCTTTACGGTGAAGGAAAACATCGTGAGGAAACCTGCATATTTCTGAGAAGTAATTCAAAGACGTATGTATAGTAAACGGAGCAATACTCATAATAGGTCATGCACGTAGGGCATCTGATTTTGGATTGATGATTTGCTTGGAATCAGGATGGTAAGTGCCGAATTTCAGGTATATTAACAGGTAGGTCTTAAAAAAGGCACTTAATAACCTTTGATAGGTTTTCCCTTACCTTATAATGGCTCTTATCAGCACTCATTTGCGCGGCTAAGTTGACAGTTTTATAGTTATCAGCGACAGGCAGCCAGGTAGATCCGGTAGTGTTGGAGAATCCAGCGTTTTCCGAGTCGTCCCACTGGTAAGGGGTGCGGTTGGGGTCCCGGGATTTCTTCCAGTAGTTGACAGGGTCGTCAGTGTTGCACGCTTGGGGGTCTTTGGTCTCCTCCCAGGATACTTGGCCGTCAGTCATGCCGAGTTCTTCACCCTATTGGGGCATGATGATCAATAGGTAATAGATCCTGTGGTTTTTAGTATAGGGCCTATATCCGAACCGTCCATATTTACATAATATCATTAGTTAAATTAAAGTTGCTATTTCAATACAAAATTGTTTAATCTGATCGAACATATTGTTCTTCTAAAATAAGTACGAATCTTGATTTAGTTTTTACTACCAAGGAGTTGAACTTTGATAATTTTAAGGTTAAAAAAATTATTATTAAATACTTATTATATTTATAGATAACTAGCTGTGCCCCGCGGTTTCTCCCGCGTAGTCTTTACTTTGTACTACAAAAACGGGATAAATATCCTATGTCCTTCTCCTGGTTCTAAGCTGGCTTTCCACCAATTTTCAGCCAAATCGGTTCAGCCGTTCTTGAGTTATAAATAGTGTAACTAACACGAGTTTATTTTATGTATATAGATACAGAAAAGTCAACGTTTTGTAAGTCTTAAGGAATCGTAACACTAAGTGAAGCGAGGGAGAGTCGCTACTCGCTTATTATACGAATTTGAAATCGGATTAATATGTTTCAAGGCTGCCAATACAAACTTACTGAGGTTTATTTTCGTTTAGACTGTATTATATTATGGTCACCACTTTTCTAGTTCAAAAACTAAGTGATAGTAGGTATGTTTTAAATACAAGTTTCGCTTAGTATCCTAAGCTAGCTTGGTGCATGAGTGATATTAATTATAGTATGTTTAATTTACCTGATATGTGATGGTAATCCCGGGCAGCAGTAATGTGAGCATATTGAGTGCGTCGATGCGATCGACTCCGGCTCTGGACGCGATGCGGCTCTGGTCGTGGTTTCCGTTCTGACAAATACTAGTTAATTAATATTCATATCATCATTTCCCTAGCCTTATCCCATACATATTGGGGTCGGCAGTAGATTCAAAGCGATGATGTTTTTTTACGAAGCGACTGCCATTTGAGCTTCGTAACCCCTTTTATGAGGAAATTTGGCAATCTGGGCTGAACCAGTTGTCAGACTTTCGGATGTATGTATAATATAAGGGGAGTTGAAGTATTACGTAAGCGCTTGAGGGGGGGGGGGGGGTGAGTTTGCATTGCTTACTTTTGCTGACAAGGGCTTTCCCTTGTCAGCAAAAGTAAGCAATGCAAAGCAGGAGGGGAAAAAGAAGTATTGTAACACTCACCACCCAATTAGCAGTCTTATCGCTGGGCATATAAGTCATCCACTGGTCGATGACCAGCTTGAAGTCCTGAGCGGTCGACACGTTGTTAGCGGCTCCCAAGTACGCAAAGTTGAAGGGAACAGACCCGTCGCTGCCCCCAGTGCCGTAGTACTTAATCATACTCGATACTTCGGCGTAAGCCTCTGTCATCATCACCTTGGACTCGCCGTCCTTAACAAGGTATTCGTCTAACACGTCTCGCCACGAGTATACCACGTTGAATGTTTCAGACAAGTCTCTAGTGTATATATGGCTTAGGTATTCATAGTCTTCTGGTCCTGTGCCTTCAGTGCCTGTATATTGGAATGAAGAAAGTAAATTATAATAACGTTACTTTGTAGCAAGGGAAATAAGTTGATTGGCTCATTCTCTATTTACCTGACTACGTCGACGCAAAAATAAGGGTTATGATTTAGACCGGTAAGTATTTGTGATATGGATTGTTCTTTTGTGTGGTGGTCACTTGCTCAGCGGGGGACCTATTCGCTTTTTCCGATAAACTAAACTGCCGAAAGTTCGCAATGTTCCTACCACGGTTCTTATTCGTTCTAAAATTACGTCCGAACGTGGTCCGGTAGAAAATTATTTCACGTTTATACTGAGTGTCGGGGAAATAGGACTGCGGAGGCTGTTAAAATATGTGATATGGTATGATTTTAGGAAGCAAATAACATGATTATACAAAGTTGACACTATTAAGACCTTATTTTCGCATAAAAATCAGCGGAGAATTATTCACGTGAAATGTAAGTACGTTTTTATAGTTCGTTTATATATTTAATAGTTCCTAAAATAATTCCATAATACCATTTATCGAAACCATTAACCTTCTCCTTAATTTAAAAAGTTAGTAATATAGGTAAACGCGGCCGCGCGTTCATTCAATCGCATAAGCTCTTCGGCCCTTACCCTATAACTACGTTATCGTAGGTGCTAGATATTTTACGACTTCAACATAAGGGTAAAATCATAAAACCCTACGACTTCTAGAAGACAACTGTTCATTTTTCTCGATACCTTGTATATTCAATTATTAAACGAACGAAACCTTGAGATTGATAAAAACAATACTGAAAATACGTTGTATTCGTTCCTTTGCGAAGTTTCGTTTTCCAAGAAAGAGAATACACCTCCTGGTTTTCTAATCGAGTTGTAAGTTTTGTACTTTTTTCTACTTATTAGATGGGGTATATTACTTTACCTGAAAGAGGTTCATCCGGGTACCTGCCGCCATTGTCGCTGGCATCCACTTCATACAGATAATTGACGGCGTCCACACGGAACCCTGACACGCCCTTGTCCAGCCAGAACCGAAGCACATTCTAAAAACATAGATTTTAAACGGGTGATACATATAGAACTTAAAACCGGGTCATGATAACCGTGATGATCTCCGAACATTATTTACATCAACATGCTCACGCCTGTATTCTTCGGGTAGGCAGAGGTGTTGTAACAACAACACCCACTTTTCACCGAGGATGATTAACTGCCAACGTGATGGTGAGTCTATCGCAATCTCAGGCACTATACATGTCTTTGAATTCATTCACAAACATATGCAGGTTTCCTCACGATTTTTTCCTTCACCGTGCACGTGGTGCGAAATCACTACTCATTAGTTTTTTAGAAAAACTCATTGGTTGCCCTTGCGTCTCTTTCGCAGCGGACGACTGCTCAAACCCCACGGGAATCACGGCTCCAACATTATTTATTTAATGAAAAACCTGGTTATAAAATTAATTCAAAGTTCTACTACCTTCATCTCCTCTTGTACTGTAGCGTCGCGGTAGTTGAGATCGGGTTGTCCGATGACGAACTGATGCAGGTAGTACTGTTGCCGGTCGGAGTTGTACTCCCAAGCACTCTTGCGGAACACGCTCAACTGAGGACAAATGTAACATTGATTGATTTGATCCCAGGGTCGGGTAAAGTGTTATGGGGATTTTCCATCTGTAATCCTCCATTAACAGTCCAAAGTCTGGATTAGTGTTGGGTTAATGGCAATAGGATCGCTCCCTACCAACATAAGGTGTACGATAAGGAAACCTCTGCGAGGGATACACGATTTAGGTTATAATATATGTATGTAGATACTAGCTGGTGCCCGCGACTCCGCCAGCGCAGGGTTTGATTTATCTTAATATTTTGGACAATATCTTTATAAATTATAGTCTATAAAATAATTAAATACATTTTGCGAGAAACAGAAACAGCCGCAGTCACAAACTATTACGTTTATAATATTAGTAGGATTAATTACCCAGTTGCTAGGAGGCAGCGTCTGTCCAGGATTGTCCGGGTCCTCAACCCCATCGTCCCAGACGTAGTAGTTCTCGTACCCGGGCTCTCGGTGCGCAGACTTCACGAACCAATCGCTCTCGTTACTCGTGTGGTTGGGCACGAAGTCCAGAATTACTCTTATACCTTGACATGTGACAGTCAGTCACCTTTGAGTTGTATACATTTATAAAGATATAGATTTTTTTATCTCAATTGAATCTGTGTATAACAGAGATAAAACTATGGCAAATTTCATTATGCATTTCCATCGATATTAGGGTATGACAGAAATACATTTAGACATGCCGCAAAGTGTCTATTAGGGTTCTGTTTTTATCGGCACGTGAGTTTTATACTCAAGTGAACTCTCCTCTCTACTTCAAGAAAATACACCATCAAATACTTATGCATTCATAATAGTATGACGAATGTTGTCCTCCGCGAACAACTATGACAATTGATCGTTAAACGTTCAACCTGATGACCGGATACTGTCGGCCGATTATCATTGTCAATGTGGTTATGTTTATGACAAATATATTTTACCATTGTTATGTAGGTACTAAGTAGTACTATATTAATCCACCTAAGTACTAGGTATTTATACTTCCACAATAATATCATAAAGAATTAATACTTTGTAAATTTGTATGTATAATGAAATATGACTCAAGGCAGTTATTTTTTTTGAAAATTTACTTTCTTTAAATTTATAAACCGCGAGCATTATGATCACAGTTACAGTAATCCTTGTTTATGATGAAGAAACACGTCGTGAGGAAACCTGCATACGCCTAAGAATTAATTCTAAGATGTATGCACAGAGAGCCGTGGTGGCCTTGAGGTTTGAACAGTCGCCTGCTACGCAAGCGACGCAAGTTCGAATCCCAGCGGGGCTTGTACCAGTGAGTTATTCTAAAAAAACTTATGTACAGTGATTTCACACCACGTGCTTTACGGTGAAGGAAAACATTGTGAGGAAACCTGCATATTTCTGAGAAGTAATTCAATGACGTATGTACAGTGTCTGAGACAGCGATGGACTCACCATCTGTCACGTTGGCACTTAATCATCTTCGGTGAAAAGTGGGTGTTGTGATTACAACACCTCTGCCTACCCCTACGGGGAATACAGGCGTGAGCATATGTATGTATGTATGCACAGTGCCTGCGGGCGTTGGACTCACTACTAATCCCCACATTGGAATTTAATCATCCTCGGTGAAGTGAGTGTTGACACCTTTGTTTACCCCGGGACCCTTCTCGACTTTTGCCATCATAGCATGTATAAATTATTGGTAGTTATATGTACAGTAACGAGTATATAGCGCTGACTTTGAATGCGCAGTAGGTATTTTATGAGTCTGTCTCTCCCCTCCCTCCCCATACATCTTTAAATCTTGTATTCCCGTAGGGATAGGCAGATGTGTTGTAACAACACCCATACTACATCGAATATGATTAAGTACCAACGTGACAGATGGCGAGTCTATCGCCGTCTCAGGCAATATACATACGTCTTTGGAATACTTCTCAGACATATTCAGGTTTCCTCAAGATATTATCCTTCACCGTAAAGCTCGCGGTGCGAGATCACGGCTAATATTTTGAGGAACTCATTGGTGCCGTCGCCTGGATTTTGATTCCGCGTAGCAGCAACAACACTATTTTAGTAATTAATAATCGAATTGTGGCTCTTTGTAGGTCGGAGCTTATTTGCCTTATTACGTCGATTTGTTACTATTATCTTTTAATACTCACCCAGTTTCTTAGCTTCAGTCATGAGGGTGTCGAAGTCGTCCATGGTGCCGTACTCCGGAGCGACCTGCCTATAGTCCGTGATGTCATACCCAAAGTCGTACATAGGCGACAGGAACATGGGAGACATCCAGATAGCTTCCACGCCCGTTTCTTTCAGATACGGGAGCTTCTCTGTTATGCCTGCGAAATGTAAAAACGTGAATTAGAATAAAAATCTAGCTTCTATTTTAGTTCATCCCTGTGCCTGCCTCCCAAAGTAACATTCTCTCGCGCTTGCGCTAATAGAAACAATACAAAACGTATGGAAATTACATAAATCAGTCACGTGACATCATTCCCGTACATTTTGTAACGTTTATATTAGTTTCATGAAGCGTTTGGTACCTATATATATCTAATATATAAAATTCTCGTGTCACAGTTTTCGTTGCCATACTCCTCCGAAACGGCTTGACCGATTTTGATGAAATTTTTTGTGCTTATCCGGTATCTATGAGAATCGGCCAACATCTATTTTTCATCCCCCTAAATGTTAGGGGTAGTCCACCCCAAAAAATATATGGCAATACAACGTTTGCCGGGCACAGCTAGTATGATATAGATTTGGTCTCCGATGGAAATTCTTGTAAGTATATGGAGGAGATTAAAAACTAAAGGAGGACTAACCATTCAGGTCCCCAATTCCATCACCGTTGGTGTCCTTGAAGGAGCGCGGATAGATCTGGTATACAAGGGCTGAGTTCCACCAGGGTTCATCGGTACATTGGGTGGTTGCAATGGTTGCGGCAACCAATAACAACACTGTTGTGACGCGCATTGTTGCAGATCTACACATACATTACACAAGTTATTTTTTATGCCACTATGATGGAAAATAAGCATGCGGCTGTCCTCGGCTTGTGAACAATGTAGCATTATCCTCACGCTTCGCTTACTAGAAACCATAAAAAAATATTGGAATAACATATGTCACGTTTTTTCATTTCCATGTATTTTGAAAGCGCGCCAGAATGCGTTGCAGTTGCAGCCTATGGTTGCTTGCAATCCCAGAGGTGTCATGTACGCGTTACCAACCCTGTAAATATCTCTTCACCTTTCTTCAAGAGCCCCAATGCTGTACTCGTTTGGGAAAACCATGTTGAGGAGTTCATTCCACTACTTGTGCGAGACCAAGTTTAAAAGTGTGGAGATGAACTAAATGAAGAATAAGAGATCACTTTTATTAACACTTAAGCAACGTGTTCAAAACTAGTCACAATGAGGCTCGAGAAAAAGACTCCTGTATTTTCCATAGTGAGTACAGAAGTGTTTTACAAAGGCAGAGAAAAGTTTACAAAACCAACATCGTGCACGTGATGCCTTACAATAATTCATTAAGGTGTAACATTTACAAACAATGGACCGAAAACCATGTGCAAAATAGTGCGATGTGAAACGATCAAAGAATAAATTGTTGCAAATGAAAATTCTTGACTAGCACTAACCTGCACTCCGTACCGCGGCTAACAATACTGACTGGTGTGCAATCACACCCTTTAATACAAGCTTCAAGTGTAGATAACAATCGAGGAAAATCACTTACTATTGTTTACATCTTGACAGTACTCCGGACGTGAGTGCCTCACTTTTGGCGAGTACGTACTTGTGCACTGTACCTTCCTGTACAAATGACAATACAATATTATTATCAATATAAAATTACTACATGGAATTAAAATAGGAATTTTTAATTAATGCCTATTTCTATTTCCAAGCATATCATCTAACTAAAACTAAATTATAAAAATATTACTCACCTTTGGTACATAGTACTAACAACTCGAAGGCGATTCCTCTAATTTTTTACACAATACTCACTCACCGGAAAATATAGTAAAAACCTAAATTCTTAAAGTATGTCTCCGCACGGTTACTGTACAATTCAGTATTAAGCTGTGTAAACCTGTCATTGTCCGCAAAAGATGCAATACGAGGCCAGATACTTATGAATACTTTGGCGTATTGTCGCCGGGTGAACGTGGTTCATATTTTTACTGTATTATTATTATAACGAATAATCATCAGTGCGAAAGATAACTGTGCATTATAATTACTTTGGCTCTTTGGTTTCTGTGCGCATCGTATTAATTAAGCGGAGAGGCAGCCACTAATTTGTCCCTGCCGTGATGGCCGTGGGGTTTGAGCAGTCGCCAGCTACGCAAGTTTGAATCCCAATTTCCAAAAACTTGCAGTAATTTCACCCCACGCACTGTCAGGTGAAGGAAAATAGAGAACATCGTGAGGAAACCTGTATATGCCTGAGAACTAATTCAAAGACAATGTATAGTGCCTGGCGTGAGCATATATATATTGTTATAAAGTTACTGCCCACTAATATTTTTTACCAGTATGAAGCTATGTATGTATAATACTATATCGGATGAAAGTACAACTGCACATTGATACGAATCTTATCTCATACACAAATAGTCTGAACTTATAACCCCTTTATCAAGGCTTGGACAAGGGCCACCGCCCTTTGTCACGTTGTAAATGCAATTGAAACTAACAGCTTATTATGAGAAACAGAACAAGAAGTTATAGGAGCCGTCAAGAGTTATGAGCGCTCAGCGAAAATAGTGGGGTAACCGCGCATGTATTTTATTCGTTTCGCGCCATACAGACAGACAGAGACAGATTTATAAAATGTTTACGCAAAACTCAGGACGGTACCTATATGAGTTCCGAATGTCAAATAGGAGGTGCCCGACTGGGGTCTGTACCTCCACCTCTAAGACAAATAATACTAAAGTAAATAAATTCAAATTAAAAATAAATACAAATAGGAGCCGTGGTGACCTTAACGTTTGAGCGGTCACCTGCTACGCAAGGGAAACAAGTTCGAATCCCAGCGAGGCTAAAACTTATGAGCCTTCACACTATGTGCTTTACGGTGAAGGAAAATATCGTGACGAAACCTGCATATGTCCGAGTGAATAGTGCGAGTTTTCTTAAAATCGCCGTCACAGGTCATCGCAGATTTGTATGGGCTTACAATAGTGTCAGCTTTAGGCCAACAGACGGCGCTGTTTCGATCCTATACAAAGCTGTGTTTACGTCCACGCAATGACTTGTGACGTCGGCAGTGAAAAACTCCACTAGGCCCTCTAAGAAGTAATTCAAAGACGTATGTATAGTGACTGAGACGGCGATAGACTAACCATATGTCATGTTAGCATTTCATCATATCCATCAGACGTGAGAATATGTATGAAGGTATGTAAATACTAATTTATGCTATATATTAGTGTTATGCTCTCATGTTATGGAGGAGCTCGTGGCACAGTTGCTATTGCGCATATCATTCGATCAGCTAAGTTAAGCAACCCTAAGCCTAGCCAGTAATTGGATGGGTGACCGCCCGAGTTCCCTCCGTGCCTCGGAAAGCATGTTAAGCCGTCGGTCGGTTACAGGTCAGTCGGAGGCCTAAAATAGTCTGACAACTGGTTTAACCCAGATCACAGATTTTCCTCGTTAAAGGGGTTGCGAAGGTCAGATGGCAGTCGCTTCGTATAAAAATCAGGTGATCAGCCACATCGGGTTGAATCAAGTGCCGACCCCAACAATGTATGGGATAAGGCCAGGGAGATGATGATGATGATTAGTGTTATGCTCTTGCGGTATGTAAGCATATGAATGAATATTCAGACACAAAGACTTCAAGCAAACGCTGCGCGCCACTCACACATAAGGGTGATGATGTGTGAACGGGTTCAAGTACGCTCAGACAGAGCACAAACTGGATTACGTCGCATCACAATCCGTCAAGAGGAGAGATATAGGTACATTACGACGTCACTTCGTAGGTCAGCGATAAATAGTGGGGATAATTGCGCATGAATTTTGTTCGCACTCGCCCCTAAGAAACTCAGGAACGACTACTGCATTCAAAGGGAAAACTATTGACGCCAGGTATACTGAGGTAAAAAAAAACATATCATCAGAGTCGGAGATTTCACTTTATTCAATCGGCTTACTTGTCATTTAAAGAAAAATAAGTTAATCTATAGTATGCTCACAGCGCGTTCACTCGATAAAATATCAACATCTTGCATTGCTTCCATGACACCTTATATACATTTATATGCTAGTCTAAGAGATTTGCCGGGACATAATGTGATTCTATTTTGATTTTCGTATAACACCGTCGGTTCTATAGTAATGATCGATTCAAACCTCCCACGTCTACGGAAACAGCACTAGAATTGGAACCTTTTTAGGCTAACATTATAGTCACAGAGCATGGGCTGGTAGTATACATTAATTTATAAGGAGAATTGTATTATAAAGTGTTTGTATGTATGTTTGTAACAAATTGGGTCAAAAGTAGTGGACCGATTTAAAGAATTCTTTCACCATTAGAATGCTACATTATCACTGATAAATATAGGCTATATTTTATTGCCGTAATCCTATGGGAACAGGAACTACAAGAGGAAAGCTTTGTCACGAATTGGTACAAAAACTCCTGTACCGATCTTGAAAATTCTTTCAGCAATGGATAGCTACATCGTCAGCGAGTAACATGGGCTATATTTTATCCTCATACTCCCGCGGGAACGGGGACTACGCGTGTGGAGCCGCATGACGTCGCCATGTTTAAAAATAAGTAAGGTCCAATTTCGCAACTCCCCCCTTTTGAGATATGTCACAAAATAGCCCGGAATTTCATAACGAACTTAAATCAAATTACGTTCCGGCTTACAAGTACTCGATATTAAATATGAAGCAGTAGGCAGATTTCAATTGGCACTAAAAAGGGATTGTTGAATGAAACACATACTTGTTAAATATACAGTTAAAGAATCATGCAAATACAAAATTAAGTAAAAACGAAATGATATGAATAATATTTCTCGTCGATTTACAAGCTAAATATATTTTTGTCTATCAATCAGTAATTTTGATACAAAAAATATATTTTCGTTATACAAATTAATCAGATTATTTATGGATGCAAAAAAGGATACAAAGAGTATCTTTATTTAATTTGCGTTTAAAAACTTAATGTTTTTTTTATTAACAAAATTAGAGTAACATAGTACAAGTCAATATGTAGAAAGGTAATAGATATTATAGGAGAAGATATTGAAGGTAATAGAGGCAGAAATATTGAGAGATATGAATACCCAATTGAAAGAGATTAAATAAATTGATAAAACTAACTACAATTATCTAATATTCAAACTAAAGCATCATTGCATTTGTGTTAGATAAACGGTCATTCCAAAGGATTATGAATTGATATTCAGGATGTCATTATTCAGGGTCATTTAACATCTTGAAACCTTGACCAGAATATATGTTAAAGAGTTTCTACCCCAAGCGTATTAATCTAATATACATAATCCATGCTTAACATTTATTTTATCTCGTTTCCACGCGTTTCTTAGTAGTTAAAAGAGGACAAAACATTACTGATCACGCAAATCTAGTAGGGAATAATATTTTTCGATCAATCCCCAAACATTCACAGGTCACACGTAACTTTGTACTTTCATATTTATTATGTACTTAAATAACATTTTGTGACAATAATCTGTCACAAGATTTATGCGAAATAAAAAAATATTATTGATTTATCCGTTTTTTCACGACATGATTATCGTTTTAAGATTTTCTATAACGGAGAATGTTAACAATCTATATTATCTACGGTCAACACAAAAAGTAGGTGATCAAAATATATTTTGTAACATTGAAAGTTGTTTGAAACGGCTACTTTTGTATGCTGACCGCACCTATTATTAATATAATGATAACACATTTACTTACAATAATGACGAACTTCAATCTATGCAATGTGTTAAAAAATATTTGATCCATGAATATTCACATTTCTATTCTCCGAAATTGGAAATTGTAAATCAACAAAAAGGATTACAAGTCAGTTAAAAATCATATTGAGTTACTGACATATCAACAGATATATTTTGATTTAAAACAAGCAAATTTTGCACTTAATTATTCACGAAATATGGTAATTCTTAAATGATGTAATCTCATGTAAAATACTACAACATTTTTATCTATGAGGTCAAAATTTACAAAACTAAAAAAATCACAAAAACAAAACAAGCAAATTAAACAAGGTGCATTTTTCTAAACTGAAATCTCGCGCAGCGTATTTGAAAATGGTGGGTATCATTTCCCAAAAAGGTAACTGTTTTCTGCTGTGTACCCATTAAATATTATTGTACGATAATAATTTTGGAAAAGTGTTGGTCAACAGATTACCACCCACAAGTGCACTGTGTGAAACAAATCTCTGTTTAAAAAGTAGCATCCTATACAGGTGTGATTTTGAATAACTACATCCTGTATGTATTATTTTGCACGACAATTAATAATTCGAGGAACATTCCACTGAGACTACATTGTATAGACTAATAGCGATAAAAAAATTGATCATCAATCATCATCATAAATTATTCTTCACAGATTCTAAACACTTCATAAATTATTTACAAAATTTACAATTTTCTTATGTCTTTACATTTCAGATGAGCTAAATCTAAACTATGCAATTGCAAACAACTCTGAAAATAGATCTCAATTACGACCCTTTTTCTTATATCATTGGATTTCTATTCAAACAGACTCTTTGTATGAAAGATACATATTTTTGACGTTTTAACCGCGGTCCCACTGTTGTTGACCCATGGTGGGTCTACGAGTAATAATTTTTACCCGTAGACCTACTGCTTGTTTTAATTTATCCTTTTTGAAAACATTGATACCTTATGGTAGGGGATACCCGAATCACTGTTGAATTTTGGTGCGTGGGCTCACAGAAACTGATGTATTGAAAAGGATGAATCTAAATATATATAACTCAATGACTGACTGACTGACTGACATCAACGCACAACCCAACCACTGGACGGATCGGGCTGAAAATGGCATGCAGGTAGATGACGGCATCCGATAAGAAAGGATTTTGATTAATTCTACTCCCAAGGGGATAAAATAAGGGATGAAAGTTTGTATGAAGCAAAATCTACGCGCGTGAAATCGCGGGGCACAGCTAGTTAAAACTTAAGCAGTGGGTTCAATATGTGTAGTTATCCTAGGGTATATATATCATAGGGTATCAATGTTATCAAAAAGGATACATTAAAACTAGAGCTGTGGGTCTACGGGCAAAAAATATTACCCGTGGACCCACTGTGCGTCGATAGCAGTGGGACCACGTTTATTACCTCATATTGTTTTGTATAGTGTGTTTCAATAATTAATTAGTCAAAAAACCCTTTGTTCTATGGAGCATCAATGTTCGAAGACGTCGTCATAGTCAAACAGAAACCAACGCTATTACTACTTACTACGTCTGATATTACTTCAACATATTTTTTCATATTGGCAACATTAATGTCACTGAGTCAATTTATATTATGTCATTATTATTAATCTATTTGAAAAGGTAGATTAGCAGCTATTCTCGGTTTCTTTTTCTTAATTGGCCGCGATGCCGCGTTCTGTTGCTGGGCTTGCTAAAATAAGAATACAATTTTCAAGGCAATTGTCTATTTTTGTAGTATTTTTTTACGATTACAAGTGAACAAATTAGTAGGAAAAAAATTAACGTAATCGATTTTTTGTACAGAGGGGCTCGTGGCCCTTACCCAAGCCAGTAGTTGAATGGGTGACCGCCCGAGCACGTAAAGCCGTCAGTTGCGGTTGCCAATTTAACATCTTTGGCAATCGTTACAGGTCAGTCGGAGGCCTAAGAAAGTCTGACAACTGGTTTAACCCAGATTATCGATTTTCCTCGTAGAAGAGGTTTCGAAAGTCATATGGCAGTCGCTTCGTTTAGAAATCAGGTGATCAGCCACATCGGGTTGAATCAAGTGCCGACCCCAACAATGTATGGGATAAGGCCAGGGAGATGAATATCATTTTGTACTGCAGTTGAATCGATAATCAATTGAAAATCGAATTCCGAGCACATAATATCATTGTTTATCCCTCATAGTATACGGCTCATGATAGTAAATATGTAACTAACCGGCACAGTGGTCGGCTGCGGTTTCGGTAAAACTGCTGGTACCGGTGCTTCCTCCACATCTCTTCTGCTCTGCTGACCGCTCGTGTTCTGAACTCTTCTATGATAACACACAATTCTATTAGTTACAAAATCAAGCTACGCATTTAGTTATAAGTAGATGTACTAGATTTTTTGTTATGTTAATTTTTATCGACATTTGTACATTGGAACATTGTCCATGAGCTCACGCGTTTTTTTTTATTTGTTTTTTTTGTATTCTTGAAATTGTATAATATTTTTGAAAAGAGTAATTACTGAGTTTCTTGCCAGGTTCTTCTCAGTAAAAGCAACCTTCCGAACCTGGCGGTAGCATGTATAATCCTGTATAATTATGTCATTCTGACGATTTGAAAGTACTTTGTAAAAAGTCTAATCGAATAAAGATACTTTTGACTTTGACTTTGACTTTGAAATGTAGCCGTGGTGTCTGAGACGGCGATGGATTCACTCCGTCACGTTGACATTTAATCATGTCATATGTTCAGCTCACGCCTGTATTTTCTAATCCCGAACGGGGTAGGCAGAGGTATCCTAATATTTACCAGTTATGTTGAACTCTCATGTAATAGGCGGCGAACCTATTGCCATAAAATCGGGACTAATCCAGACTCCGGGCTACTACTTGGAAATTTCAGGTAGAAAAACCCAATAATACTTTGCCCGACCCGGGGTTCGAATCTAGGACGTCGTATTCCGCAGTAGCGCTTGTGACCACTAGATAGCATGTATAAATCCTGATAATTATGTCAATCTGACGATTTGAAATTATGAAAAATTGACAACAACAGCCTACAGGGATAGCGTGAGTATGTAGGTATTGACATAATGTTCTCACGTGTATAATTTTGAGTGTATATTTCATTCAACCTGGTTAAGTGTTGTTTATAGCAATCGATCAACCGAATACATTAATGTGAAACATTCAAGTATCTATACAGATAAATAATTATGAAGTTTCCGTTTGCCCCGCGGTTTTACCCGCATAGAATTAACAATACTAATGATCATCCAAAGCTACATAATTTCACGTAGTACCTACTTTTTGTTCATTCATATTTTTTTTTATGATTTATATTGTATTACTCATTTTTTTTTAAATATATGTTACTGAGTTTCTTGCCAGGTTCTTCTCAGTAAAAGCAACCTGGTGGTAGCATGTATAATCCTGTGAAATCGTGTCATTGTGACGATTTGAAAGTACTTTTAAAAAGTCTAATCAAATACAAATATATTTGAACTTAACTAAACTATGTTACTTAGAGATGAAAATCCCGTTAAAATCAGTCTAGAAATTAACTGGAATATTGAAGAGATTTACTCGAACGAATTGATAGAGAAATAAAATAGTTTTTTTAAAATATAAATATATAATTTCTTATGCATTTTGTGAAAAGCTCTTATTTTGGAATTTCAAAGAGACATTGTATAAATCTGCATAGTTATATATTTTATTTAAAAATATTACCTCATGTTTTGAACTACAAATGTAATTATTGTGATATACATCGTGACGCAATTGTTTGAAGTGTTCGTAGGGGAAATGTGTTTTCCAAAGTAGAGTTATTTTATCGCCATCATTGAAACTCAAGTGCCAACATTGCAGTGTGTATTGTCATCACCACGTGGCTTTATACATAATATGCTGTAGGGAGAGGTGTACTAATAGTACACCCTCATATCGCCAGCTATGTTTAAGTTCCGGGGCGAACCTTATAAACCCAATAACACTTTGCCTGACCCGAGGATCGAACCGTAAATGTAAGCCCTAAGTTAAGTTAGCTTAAAAATTGTGAAACAGTTGCAAGTTGAAGAATGATGTGGTGACCAGAATTGAAAAAAGTATGTTGAGATGGTTTGGACATATCGAAAGGATGAGTGAAAGGCGATTAACGAAAGAAATTTATAGAGCGAATGTGACCGGAAGTGTCGGTAGAGGGCGTCCAAGGAAGAACTATATGACCAAATTAATAGTATTTTTCAAAAAGGTCAAATTCGGAACACCCTTAACCGAAGAAAGTGTATGAAGAGATGCATGAATGTGGATGAAGCGAAATAAGTATGTAAGGATCGTAGCATGTGGCAAACGGTGGTCTCTGCCTACCCCCATGGGATACAGGCGTGAGCATATGTATGTATGTAAAACATAGTGTTCCAAGTGTGCTTATAGGTCCAGAAGAAGAGTTTTTTTGATTTAATATGAATCACAAATGTTATGTCATTGGCACCAAGCGAATCTATATACCTATACAGATAAATAAAATTGCAATGTCTGTTTGTAATTCCAAAATAATAGCTTTTCACTAAATGCATATGAAAGTATATACGGTACTGAAATATTTTTTATTTTTTTTTATTTTTCTCTGTCTGTCTGTCAGCTTGTTCCGGGTAATCTCTGAAACGACTGGACCAATTTTGACGACACTTCACTGCTACGAGGAGTAACTTAGGGTTATTTTATTTAAAAAAACCAATTAGGTTTCCGCGGGAATTAAATTAAAACTCGCAGTCGAAACCGCAGGGCACAGTTAGTTAATAATACATTACACAAAACTATATATTACCTTTGACTGGTCTGCACTTGCAGTGGCACGAATGGGTTCATGATTTTGTCCACGTTGTTCTGCGGCTGCGGCGGTGGAGGCACGGCCGTATACGACTGTTTTTGATTCGGCGCTGGTTTTGTATTCTATGGACAATTGACATTTTATTTCACAGGTTACACCGTAACGTTTTTATAAACATTCTCAAAGGAAGTTTGAAATAACTCGCGGGTTTTTCTTTCATGAAGTTGTTAGTTGCAAACAGACTATACCGGGTGTCGGAGAAAAAGGAACAGTTGTCTTCTAGAAGTTGTAGGGTTTTATGAAAGTTGAAGTCGTAAAATATCCAGCTCCAACGATAACGTAGTTATAGGCTATGGTTGCTAAGGGCCGAAGAGCTCGCGGCCTTAAGCCATTGAATGAACTCGCGGCTGCGTTTGCCTACATTACGTACGCGGTAATTCAAATTGTTGAATTAAGGAGAAGGTTAATATTTTCTAAGGTTTTATGGGATTATTTCAGAAACTATTAATGGGTTAAAAAATAAAAACGTAGTTATATTTCACGTGAATAACTCTACGTTACCGCTGATTTTTATGCGAAAATAAGGTCTTGATATGGTCAACTTTGATCGTCAATTACTCAAAAACGGAAGAAGATATTTTTGTCATAATATTTTTATTTGCTTCCCAAAATTATACCCTATACCCTATTTTGACAGCTGTTCTATTTTCGCCGACACCTGTATTGTCCCAAGTAGTAAGGATGTTAAACATGTATTTACTTTGACGATAACGCCTGCATATTTTCTATATACAAAAAAGCACAAGCGGGGCCTGTTCCAATGAGTTTTTCTTAAAACATCTTGAGGAAATCTGCATATGTCTGAGAAGTAATTCAAAGACGTATCAAAGTGCCTGAGACGGCGATGGACTCACCCTCTGTCGTGGGCACTTAATCATATTCAGTGAAATGTGGCTGTTGTTGTTACAACACCTCTGCTTACCCCTTCGGGGACCCTTCCGGGTTGACATGAGCATATTTATTTTTATATTACTTAGTATAAGGTATAAAAGTTGTGATAAAAATACCCACCGGAGTTTTCGCCCAACTAGGTCCAAGTGTGACATTTGCGTTGACGCTGGGCAAATGTTTGGGGAAACCTTGGTTCTGGCGGTAGTGACCCTGATTGCGTTGGAAGTGAGGGTTCTGGAACTGTGGGAAGGGGATCTGGGATGGCCCTGGCCCTTGGAAAGGTTGGCCGAACGTTGGGTACGGGGGGATTGGGGCTTGACTCTGTGGAAAAATAAGCATATTAATTCGACTTGAAATTAATTTGAAGAAATCTTTTCGGAAACAGGACCGTCGTGGGAAGTGAGGCCGCGTAATCGTAAGACACATCATCGATTTTAATTTGAACACAATATTTTTTTTTATCTTGCAAAAGAGAATATAATTTTCGTCCATCTATCATTATGCACTCTAAGTATTATTTGAAATCGAAAATATGCATCCTCATAAGTTTTCAATGTTTCAACGTTGGCGAATTTCATTGCGTGCTAGTGTGGTTAGACAGGGTTGAAAAGGCTTGGAACCTCTATTTAGAATGTAATCACCATATTTCCAAAATTACTTCCATTCGAAATCCATACATTTCCAGCCAAACGAATACATTACAAAATTTGACTTGTAACATCGATATCGAAACTCAGGAATATTAAATGCGTGATTACTTTGCGTATGTGAATACTAGCTGTACTCCGTGGTTTCACCCGGGTAGATTTGAGGCAATTTTTTTTGACAATAAATACAGTTTAGTTACTCCTTGTAACACCAGCTATCTGCGAGTGAATGTCTCGTTAAAATCGGTGCAGCAGTTTCAGATATTACCCGGCAAGCAGACAGATAGACGCCGTAAAATATTAAAAAAAACTTTTTTTAAATATAGTAACAACAGCTGTCAATTTGGAATTAAAAACAGACACTTCAATTGTATTTATCTGTATATATGTAAGACTAAGTGGCCATATGATGATGTCATGAACAAACGCCACAAGGCAATCAACGTATATGTATAACTGCGACTAATGTCCCATATTAATTAATGAGCTTGTTATGATAATGAGTGCAGTACACTCGTAACACAAACTCTGTATTATATACTTCATATATACCTGTTTGTATAAATATTTCTTTGCGAGTCATTTAAAAAAGAAGCGTAAAATAAAGCGACCGACCAATCTAAAAGCATGTAAAACCTGAAAAATAAATATTTCTGTAATTCGAAACAATGCATCTTAAAGACTGATCAAATAAATAGCATCAGTTAGTTACGTAACGTTCGTCAATGCTAATACATTTATACAATAAATTTTTTTTTTCAAATTTGTTTATTTTAAACAATTATACACTGTGTAAGAATGAACGAAGGACATTTTTCAGGAGAGTAAATATTATGTATGGGACATTGTTGGAGTCTGCACTTGATTCAACCCGCTGCGGCTGATCACCTGATCTTTGATGACAACGATGAAAATCTGTGATCTAGGTTAAACCAGTTGACAGACTATTTTAGGCCTCCGACTGACCTGTAACGACTGCCCAAGATAATAAATTGGCAATCGGGACCGACGGCTTAACATGCTCTCCGAGGCACGGACGGAACTCGGGCGGTCACCCATACAATTTACTGGCTAGGGTTGAGGTTGTTTAACTTCGCTGATCGAATGATATGCGCAATAGCAACTGCGCCACGAGATCCACATTCTCGTCCTAAATATGTAAATAAAATATACTATTACGTATGTTTATGACTTTCCCCTCACCCCTCATTTCATTAATAGGTCATTTCATTTAATAATAGAAAGACAAGACAGAAATTCCTACATTGCGCAGGGCATGTAACACGTGGTGTACTAAACACACTGATACGCACATATATAAAAACAACACATAAATGAAGTGGCAATAAAACAAAAACGCTAAGCAAAGTCTCAGCTTATGGCCGAGGAAACGCGCGACGCCTCCAGGGCATTAAAAAAATACATACATACATACATATGCTCACGCCTGTATTCCCCGAAGGGGTAGGCAGAGGTGTTGTAATCACAACACCACCACTTTTCACCGAATTTGATTAAGTGCCAACGTGACAGATGGTGAGTCTATCGCTGGCTCAGGCAAGGCCGTAAAGCACGTGGTGTGAAATCACTGTACATAAGTTTTTTAGAAAAACTCATTTGTACGGGGCCCGCTGGGATTCGAACTTGCGTCGGTTGCGTAGCAGGCGCTCACGCAGACTGTTCAAACCCCGAGGCCACCACGGCAAAAACATGTTGTACTGTCGGAGATAGCATGGAGAAGAGGTTTTCTCGACCCTTTATTAGTGAGGATTTTTCGGTGTATATTTATAAATTACTAGTATTTATGATTTATCAATCATTTGAAATCGTCCTTCGCTCATCCAAACATAGTGTATATATTGTGCAACCAAGCATTAATGTTAAGAAACCAATGTTACCTTATAATTGGCATTGTTCCATTCGCCGGGATGCGGTGGCTGCGGTCGGACGTGATTGAACGCGGTCTCCTTGCGCCAGTTCTGTTGCTGTTGTATTCTAAATCAATAAAAAAAACATTCTAGAACCATATACGTGATTAAACACCCTAATGATGTAAAATCGGCCTTATAAAGTCTCATTAAGATCGAATATCATTTGCACTAGGATAAGGGGTAGATCCCTTCGTAGATTTAAGCAGAGCGTATTAAGAACTTCTTAGCTTTGACGGTTCATTTTGTGATATGATAATTGAGAAGTACTAAATATGTCCTCTATGATGGTTGAGAAGGTCAATGGCTGGCATACACGTCATACTTATGAACAGGTGCTGCTTGTGGGGGCTGGGCTGGTGGTGGTAAGTAGATGTACTAGATTTTTAGTTATGTTAATTTATATCGACATTAATGCATTGTAACTTTGTCCATGAGCTTATGTTTCTTAAATTATTTATTTTGTATTCTTAAAATTGTATAATATTTTTGAAAAGAGTAATTACTGAGTTTCTTGCCAGGTTCTTCTCAGTAAAAGCAACCTTCCGAACCTGGCGGTAGCATGTATAATCCTGTATAATTATGTCATTCTGACGATTTGAAAGGACTTTGTAAAAAGTCTAATCGAATAAAGATATTTTTGACTTTTGACTTTGACATTGATATCAAAATTAAATGTCAAAGCTATGAAGTTAGTAAGACGTCACTACTACAAGGATGAGGGTAGGCCCCCAGGGACTATTTTTATTTGTGCATTTAGTGTGTCTAATCGAATCAACCAAATTCAAAATTTGAGCCTTAAGGAAATTTTGTTCCCGTACTTGCTAACACTCCTCCGTGTACTTCAACGCTAACGTTTGTACTCTGTCGGAACGTGCGTAAACACGTCAGTGAGAGCTTTATGTGTGAGTGTTGTAATATTTACTCAGGTGTTGATAGTATGCATCCAGTATAATAATATAAAACAAAACACTCTTTTAGCGTAAGTTTTTACTTTAAAGAGAGTTCGAGCTACTCATTGGCTCGTTTAGAAATCGTTTCTTTACTTGTGATTAATTACTTTTTCTTACCCAGCAAATATATTCCAGAACGGATGAACCGGTAAAGGGTTGCTTGTAAAAATAAATAAATATACAATATTATTTAGAATGGCATCATTGTTCTAATGGTCAGTATACAGTTAGATTCCCATACGAGAGCAAACAATTTTATATATAATTTTTGTCATATGTCTGAGAAGTAATGCAAATACATGCATAGTATAGTGCCTGAGACGTCGATGGGCTGTTATGGGTTGTCACTAAATCATATTCGGTGAAATGAGGGTGTTGTTGTTACAACTCCTCTGCTTGCCACTTCGGCGGGACCCTTTTGGGATGGCGAGAGCATATTTATTTTTCTGTGTTTTTTCCAGATTGTAATATATACTGTGTGGTGATAATAATTTCACGTTTGTTTTTAAGCATGTTAAATATTAAGCTTACTTAGGCGGTGGTTGATGTTGGTAGTGATTTTCATTTTTCGATCGCCAATTATGATTATTTTCTTGGACATTCTGTAAAAAAAAGGTCTTTAAATACAAAACATCCGTGGAGGGCGAGTGGATTGAATAGTTGCTTGTTTTGTAATCGACTCACGTTCAAATTCAAACTCAAATTCAAGTTCAAACTCTGGCGTAGTGTTATCCATTAACAGGGATGAACAATGAGACAATAACTTGACTGGTTTACGTATAATCGCAGACTAAGGGAACCCGCACTAAGTGCCATACTGGCTTCGGGATTTCAGCAGTCGCCTGCTACGCAAGCGACGAGAAGTTCGAATCCCAGCGGGGTCTGTACCAATGAGTTTTTCTAAAAACTTCTGTGGAGTGATTTCACATCACGTGCTTTACGGTGAAGGAAAACATCGTGAAGAAACCTGCATATGTCCGAGAAGTAATTCAAAGACGTATCTATAGTGCCTGAGACGGCGATGGACTCACCCTCTGCCACGTTGGCACTTAATCAAATTCGGTGAACAGTGGGTGTTGTGATAACTACACCTCTGCCTACCCCTTCGGGGAATACAGGCGTGAGCATATGTATGTACAAAAACTAGCTGGGCCCTGCGGTTTCACCTGTAACTATATATAGATAAACACACTGATTAACTCACCTTTTTTCTCGCTCCCTCCGGATCAGTTTCGCTAATCTTCAACAGACTCCTAAGCAGATGCGTCGCGTTGTCCTGAAGTGTCATATGAATTATAAGAAACATTTGTTTAAGCTTCATAAGTCATACTAGCTTTTACGCGCGGCTACACTCCTACGTACGCTAACACTTTTAAGAATATGTGTACAAAGTTTTATGATGATCGTTTAAGTAGTTTTCGCATGAAAGCATAACAAACAAACTCACATTCACATATATAACATTAAGTTGTAAATTTCAATTAGAAATTAGATCAATGGAGGTTTTATGCAATTAAATGGTAATCGGGTCCATTCATTCTACCATTTAAATAGTTCTTACCCTATAACTGTCCTTGGAGTCAAAGTCATCAATTCAATTCAATTCAGCGGTTTGACCGGTAACCGACAGACAAATACTTTGCATTTATAGTATTAGAATACTTTGAAATACTTGCGAAAGGGTTTATACTAATAAGACATTAGACTATTGCCAATGTTCAAATAATCATGTTTCTATGTATGTATGATATTTATTGAATCGTGCATCAGTCAATAAAGTATGAATGAATGCCTTGAATGCGCAATAGTAATTTTATGAGTATCTCTGTCTGTCTATATGGCATGAAGCGAATAAGATACATGCGCAATTACCGCCACTATTTTCGTTTAGCGCTCATAGCTCGTGACGGCAGATGTATTAGGACATACCTGGTCTGGTCCATTGTTGGGCGTGGCCTTAATAACCGGTGGATTGGTGCGGTTGTCACTAATCGACTGTGACCTGTTCTCACCCGGAGGACTGTGGAAGAAACATCACGGTCACGCGTGTATTCCTCATAGGGGAGGAGCTCGTGGCACAGTTGCTATTGCGTATATCATTCGTTCAGTGAAGTTAAGCAACCGTTACAGGTCAGTCGGAGGCCTAAAATAGTCTGCAACTGGTTTAACCCAGATCACAGATTTTCCTCGTTAAAGGGGTTGCGAAGGTCAGGTGGTCAGTCGCTTCGTATAAAAATCAGGTGATCCACCACATCGGGTTGAATCAAGTGCCGACCCCAACAATGTATGGGATAAGGGCAGGGAGATGATGTGTATTCCTCGTAGAGGCTGGGGCATTGGATTTTCAAAGGGGTAAAGCATAAAGAGTAAGTAGGTAAATAGGTTAAGTACATACTAATGTGGCGCGGCGTAGGTACATTTGGTATAGACACACACACACACAAAAGACACGAATGTGTTCAGTCATCACAAATGGTAAGCGCTACTAATCTTGTTTTATTGAATTCACGCCCCTGGTTATTATAGCACACCAACATTTGGCTAGTTATGTTTCAATGCCATGTAATACGGGACGAGACTATTGGCATCAACCGTACACTAGCCCAGAATCTGGATTGCTACTGGGACATTGTAAACAGATGGAAAATAACTCTTTTCTCAACTCGGGGATAGAACCCAGGATTTCGTGTTCCGCAATAGCGTTTGCAACCACTAGGCCAGCGAGATATTAATTAATTAATTAGTAGTATAAAATACATTCAAATATATAATATATTTGAATGTATTTGAGTGTATGTTCGTAGTTTCAAATTAATAGCTTGTTGCTAAACGCATATGCGTGTATAAAATGTACTGATAAAAAAAATTACCTTTCTGTCTGTCCATGCGTTTGTTCCGTCAAATATTTGAAACGTCTGGACGGAGTTTAACGAGAATTTCACTGGCAGATAGCTGTCGTTACAAGGAGTACCTTAGGCTACCTTTAATTTAAAAAAAAATGGATTCCACGAAATGAAGCCCATGGAATTTAGTCTATATGTTTACCTGTAACTAGCAAAAGCAGAGTTGTGTCCATCTTCCCTGCGCAGGAGTGTGGGCGGCGGCAGGTCTAGGTCGGGCTTGGATTGGGTGTAGTCACGAAGTTTGCGGCCGAACGATATGTTCAACATGTTGGTGGGCAACATTCTGAGGAAACATGTTGAACATTCAAATTCAAAAATGTCTTTAACACATTCACTGCTAACATTTCAACTTCTTCGTAAATTCTCGAACAGTTGGACGCACATACGCGTCGTTAGCAGTGAACGTGTTAAATGATTAGAACCACATGATTATACATGCTACCGCCGGGTTCTGAAGGTTGCTTTTCCTGGCAAGAAACTCAATATTTGCTAGTAATACATATGGGAATACAGGCAGTATTTCCCAAAGGGGTGGGTATAGGACTAAACCCACTTTTTATGAAAGACGATTTAGTGTCAACGTGACAGATGGTGAGCTTATTTTGGTCAATTTACTACCGTATGTAACTCTAAACCCTCATTAATAAAAAACCTAACATAGTTAAGATGGTACGTTCAAACAGACACACGAATTTTGTACGGAAAAGGTGACAATTTTGTACGGAAAAGGAGATAAAATACTTCTTAAGGACGCCATCTCGCGTCGATTATATGAAACTATAACTTACCGATAAAACCTGGGTTCTTCTTCAAAAAGATCTTCAACAATTGCCCCGGGGAAGGGTTCATCAAATAACACTTGGTATGTCGGCTCCGCGTTCAATTTGTCAGATAACCGCACAGTATTGTTGTTTGATGGTTGGTATATGGCCGTTATAGTGCCTTTAGCACCGAGCGGCACCGTTATATTGCGAGCGACGCACACTATTCTGTCGTACATCTTGAAGTTAGCCGTCGGGTCGGGCTGGATGTTGCCTTGGTGGAGTTCTGGCTGGAATTTCATTTGATTTGATATGCTAATTTCGATTGTATACAGTAGTGATAAGATTGACTTTAGATCGAATTTCGCATAATGATATCCCAACGAGGCTCCTCCTTCAATTCATTTAACGAAACATCACAATTATCTAACAAAATAACAAGCAACTTGACCCAAAATTACCTTGTACATAAGGTTCCATTTACCTTACAGCGTGACCTTCGTCTCGCTATCCTTCAACATCCCTTACAAATAACAATTACCTAACATAAGAACTTGCAATTTAGTTCCTAAATACCTTGTACAAAAGGTTCCATTTACCTTACAGCGTGACCTTACTATCGCTATCCTTCAACATCTTTTACAAATAACAATTACCTAACGCAAGAACTTGCAATTTAGTTCCTAAATACCTTGTACAAAAGGTTCCATTTGATTTGCAACGTGACCTTCGTCTCGTTTTTCTTCAACGAATTTAGCAAAAGGCCACAATTACCTAGCAAAATATCTTGCAAATTGGCACCTAAATACCTTGTACAGAAGGTTCCACTTGACTTGCAGCGTAACTTTAGTCTCGTTATCCTTCAACTTCTTGATCTGCGCGTCCAAGTCTGCGGCTAAAGCCTTCATCTCCTCAGGCTCGAGGGCATCGGAGCCACATTCCCTTCGCACCGCCTTACTGTGAGGCTGACTTTTGTGCCATTGTACTATCTCTTGGAGTTTTTTCTGCCTGTAAATATTGCCAGCTATTAATATAAATGGTCCCTGAATGGCGGGTATGATAACGCAGCAGACTGGCGGCATAAGTGGAAGGCTTTGCCCAGTAGTGGGATATAGGCTGATATTTATAATAATTTTTATTTAGAAAAAAAAACGTCTGAATGGCCAGATTGATACATCAACAAATTCATTTATTTATTTTCTTTTTGGAAAATAATAGACAATATACTAGGGCCTTCAATAAAAAAAATCTTTCTACGACATGGCACCGATTTATCCGTGAATTTGACGTTCCGTATACATCATTCACTAGTGCATTAATTAATATAGAAACGAGGTCAAGCCATAGCCATCTCGGCTCTCACTTCCATACTACTATATATGCTCACGCCTGTATTCCCCGAAGGAGTAGGCAGAGGTGTTATAATCACAACACCCACTTTTCACCGAAGATGATTAAGTGCCAACGTGACAGATGGTGAGTCCATCGCCGTCTCAGACACTTTACATACGTCATTGAATTACTTCTCAAAAATATAGAGGTTTCCTCACGATGTTTTCCTTCACCGTAAAGCACGTGGTGTCAAATCACTGTACATAAGTTTTTTAGAAAAACTCCTTGGTACAGACCCCGCTGGGATTCGAAGTTGCGTCGCTTGCGTAGCAGGCGACTGCTCAAACCTCAAGGCCACCACGGCTCTCTAATACCAATATAAAAAGGCTAATACAACTAGAAACAAGGTACAATATCCAAAACTCACCCTAGCTGATTGGGCCACAAGTCGCTCTCGAAGTAAATATCATTACTATTGGAGTATGCGAGTCTGTCAAACAGCTCTGGGAATTTCTGTACGTATTCCTTCACCAGCGCCACGCAACGTTCCGAGTACATCCACGTGTTTGAGAACTTACAGCGGCGTGTGTAGCCCGACACTTCTTGGTTCTGGAATAAAATACAATGTTACTGCCTGGTTGGTCTCGTGGCCACAATACTATAAAATGCCGATATACGACATCTGGTAGATTTTTAACTTTAAATGCAATTATAATGAGACAAAAATCTATCGATCTTCGTTTCCGAATACCTTGAATAGATTTGAAAATAATCCAAGTACTTATACTCCCAAATAGGTGTTGTTATTTTGTTGTCATGTTATTAAAATCAACGTTTTTGGTAGATAACGGCATTATAGGTATATCACGACAGTATTACCGAACGCGAGGTCCTGTGTTCGTTCCCTGATCGAATGCTTGATAACTCTTGGAAAACTGATGTTGGGTTTTCGTGTAATTACCCAGTAGCAGCCCAGAGTCTGGTCTTTTCCCGGTTAATGGCAATAGGCTCGCTTCCTATTGCCTTGTACTTAAACATAACTGGCAAACTGTGGGTGTAGCAACACCTCTGCGAACCCCTTCGAGGAACTCAAGCGCGTCTAAAGCACAAGGACATAACAATATGGTAGAGAAGGTTCCATACCTTCTTGTTAAACTTGAGGTTGAGTCCAATGTTGGATTTGTTCTGTGACTCAGTAGGCAAGTCGTTCCTCTCGCCGGACACCACTAGCACCGTGCCCGTTATACGAGACAACATCTGGTTTGATATACCTGCAAATTTACATGCATGGCTGTTTGTTTGTCATCCTTCGAGTATATTTTTTATTTATTTATTTTTGAAATATATATATATATATGTCTAAGCCTTCGGCATTAAAGTATGAAAGTGATGACGTAACAAAAATTTTGTTTTTTTGTTTTGTTATATAACAGAAAATAAATAATTCAATGTTGTCTCTGTTTCATCACCAAATCTATACAGATAAATAAAATTGAAGTGTCTGCTTGTAATTCCAAAATTACAGCTTTTCACCAAAACATATACGTTATTGCATACACGGTATTGTTATTAAAAATCAATTTTTTAAAATGTTCTCTGTGTTTCTGTCTGTTTGTTACGGCTAATCTCCGAAACGGCTTGACCGATTTTAACGGAACTTATTGACAGATAGCATATTTTACAAGGAGTAACTTACATTTTTTTTTAAAACCACTAGGCTTTTTTATCGTGGAGAATCCGTTGTGTATCCATAACGGATTCACCACGATACAAAAAAAAATGGTTCCGCTGGCCGCCCATAAAATGAGTCTACGCGGCTAATAATAAATACAGACTATCTTTATATATAGATGAGGGTAGTTACCAATAGCAGCAGCGGCGTGATGGGCAGTTTTATAAGGCGAGGCCATCGCGTGCTTAGATACCACTGGCTCGGGTCCACTGCGCACTGACACCTTGATACGACCACTGCGGATACCTTCTGAATCTATCACCTGCACAAACACATCACCATTGTCAAACTTCTACCCACTTACTCATCATCATCCTCCTGCCCTTATCCCATGTTATTTGTGGTCGGCGCAATGTGTTCTTCTCTTCCATTTCTCTCTATCAGCCGTCATATCTGTATTCACTCCTATTTTAGGCATATCATCTACCCACTTACAAAAAAAATAAAGTCAGATAATCCTTGACTTAAGAGTTGCATATCTTTCCGTGATACGGATTTAGAAAGGGACGGACATAGTTTAGACTTCTTTTTCTTGTAGTGCACCTCCAGTTATCGAAGGTTGGCTGTGAGTTCGGTAAGCTTCTGTCTATCCTTCGCGAGGCGGAAGAGTGCAGCAGCACTGCTGATGCCAGTCCACTCGCGGATATCGCGCAGCCACGACGTCCTCCTTCGGCCTACTGGCCTCTTCCCAGACACTTTGCCCATCATAATAAGTTGCAGCAGTTCGTATCTGGCATGTCTCATAATATGGCTCAGAAAACCAACCTTTCTCTGTTTGAGGGTTTGTATGATTTGGCGTTTACACTAGACTCGGATTAGAACTATGTCCATCCCTTTCGAAATCTATATCACCAAAAGAGATAGAACTACTTATAACCTAATCATTAAGTTGGTCTACCAATGTTTTGTAAGGGCACAATATCGCACCTTCAGAACAATAGGAGCTCAACTCCAAATTTTATGAAAATGAATTAAAATCATAGACAGACCAGAAAAGTTTGTGTTCTACATAATGTTTAAAAAAAAAAAGATTATTTTTTATTTATCGAAAAAATTAAAGTTTAATTTTACTCAAAACTAGTAAAATAATTACTGTCAGTATGAATCGAAACTTGCCGGCCGATCATGACTGCGATTTCCAAAAACTTTTTGATATCAACTGCATTCCAACTGCCATGATCAGAAGCTAAGGAGATTTTGAATAAAAGTAAATGAAATAATGGGGTAACAACATGTTAAAATATATGAAATCATAAACTCAGGTCTTCCCAGAAAGATCTCCGGCAGTCAGATATATTACAAACAACACTCACTTATCTCCAAAGATGGTTAGCTAGCAATCTCATATATGTTTTTGAAAGAGTATTTAAAAGTCCACATTCATAACAGATAAGTATGGTCAATCTGTGTTAGAATGAATGTTCAAAGTGTCCTTTATATTGAATAGAAATATTTGATCTGTCCAAGGAAGCATTGAGAGTATCATCAATCATTTGATGATCATAAAAATTATTAAGAGTCTCAAGTTTTTTAATCCGAATTGACTCTGTTAAGTTAAGATAATTCCATTACATAAGAAATATACCTGGAATGATAATACAATAAAAAAAATCTCCTTTAAAAATAGAATCGAAGCCACAATAAAAACCACTTACAGTAGCCAAACATCCGTAGTACTGTCCGAGAGTGAGTAAAAACACGCTCTCCCCCGCTGGATAAGCTTCTTGTGGGGTACTGAACTTTCCACTTTCTTGTATGACGTGTGCTTTAGCATCTTTTACTATGGCCTGAGCTGCGTATCCGCATGATATACTGCACCATTCTGGCTCCAATACCATTTGACAGTTGTCTTGAATTATGTACTTATAGCCTGGAAGATAAAATATCTTATCTTTTAAATTGTGACTTGACCTACACAAAAATAATTCTCTTAAATTAATGAATTAGAGAGTAGAAAATAATAATTTTATATTTTTATAATCCAGTAATGTTATTAACAAACCAAACTAAAGTGTATGGAAATGTTCATAAAAGTCAAAATTCAAATGCTTCTACTTATGTACTTTCTTCGAAATATTTAACAAAAAATTACAAACCTTTCAGATTGACAGCATGAATGATTGTCTTCACATCACCTAACATGATACCGAGGCGGTTCATATTACTGTAAGAAAAAATATATACAATTTGACATAAATAAATAATTAAATTAAGCACATCATTTTCTATTCATATTGGACATTAATTTAAATAATTTGAGACCTTAAAGCATTCTTGAGAAAAAAAGGTAACAACGGTCAGAGAATAAAACTATGTCCATCCCTTTTACATTCATATCACAAAAAGCGATGGAACTACTTTTAAACCAAGGATTAGATGTTTTGTAACAAGAGGGAAAAGGTCCACTTTTTTCATTCGAACATTTATACTTTACTAACTTTGCCCCAGTTTCACCCGTGAATACTTTATTTTGCGGAGTCCTTATTTAATAAAACAACTGTGGCCATAATTACTCCTGGTAACAACCTGCCAGTGAAACTCCTGTTGAAGTCGGTCCAGCCGTTTCTCAGATTAGCCGGAACAAACAGACGGACAGACAGAAAGACAGAGCAATTTAAAAAATATGTTTTGTTTTTATGTAAGTTAAATTTTATTCATATGTATATATATATAGACATCGAAATTGATTTTGGTACCTACTTGCTTTCAATTGATATATACGCCATCCCATAAGGGTCCCCGAAGGGGTAAGCAGAGGTGTTGTAACATCAACACCCACATTTCACCGAATATGATTAAGTGCCAACGTGACAGAGGGTGAGTCTATCGCCGTCTCAGGCACTATACATACGTCTTTGAATGGCTTCTCAGACATATGCAGGTTTCCTCACGATGTTTTCCTTCACCGTAAAGCACATGGTGTGAAATCACTGTACATAAGTTTGTTTTTTTCTTTCAATTGATGTAATCAAAAAAATAAATTATTTTTTTTGTTTTGTTGAAATGTCCAAGATGCCTGGCTGAGCTTCATGTTGGTTCCTCTCAGAAGGCTTGTTTTCGAACCGGTGGTAATTATTCGACATTCATAAGTGCCTTACCAGGACTAGTACTGAATGAATCGTGTCCGTTTAAACCCTAAAATATTTAAATATTAAAATGTACGAACTGTTCAATAATGGTGGACCTCTCGGAGATCCATTGTTTGTGTAGGTTGCCCTCGTTGGCCTCCTTGGTGTAGTTGGGAGCACCGTTCACGTTGTTATTCTGCTTGTCAATGTGGTGCAGCCGCATCTTTTCGTTCGATACTGATATTACCCTGCAATGAATCATTTACCCCCTTAATCCAAACCTTTAAACGATATATATATGTGGGATTTAAATAGAAATAAATAAGAATGTTTGACAGGAATCTTCTTTACTTCGTCTTCTTGATATAATAACTTAAATAAACACATCTTAAAATAATAAAATAATCAATACGTCTTTCGGCTTCAATCTTTCACGTCGTCCACCATCGTTCTGTCATCCGTCACATCCTTACTTCTTCTTGTATTCTTACCGTGCTTATCATGCTTACATAAAACCTCTTTCCACATATATATGTATATATATATAGAATCTGAATCTCGGACACGGCTCCAACGATTTTCATGAAATTTAGTGTATAGGGGGTTTCAGGGGCGATAACGACTTTAGAGTACCCCGGTTCGAGTCTGACATTCACCAGTTCAAATTAAAAAAAACTTTTTCCTTTTTCTAGTTTAGTGTTTTGTGAGAAAAAGAAACCGAGCACAGCTCAGTCAACCAGGTTCTGGTTTTAACATGACCAAACTCGGACTAAACTATGTTCATACATTCATACATATATTTAATTTAAAAATATCTTCATTAGATTTGACTCATAAAAGTGTAGCCTTATATTGATTGCGATCAACCTCAATTTCAACAGCACAAGACGGTGGATTAATTACTAAAATCATAATTATTCTCCTATCTTAAATATAGCTAACTGTGCCCCGCGGTTTCACAAGCGTAGACTTAATTTTACCCTAATACCTTTTTTTAATTAGTAGTAGCCTCAGTTACTAGTCTAAGTATAAAAGGTGTAATTTTGGAATTACAAACAGACACTTCAATTTTATTTATCTGTATGTATAGATTAATTGACGTAGACACATATCATTTTAGATGTAGGACAGAATATATGACCATGTAGTACTTACTTGGCCCTAGTCAAATGCGGCCACCCAACCCATATGACCTTCCCGAGCATATCCTGTGCGGTGTCCTCTAAAGAACTGTGTTTCCCTTCAAGGATCAGCTCTACAATCATGTTCTCGTTGCGGGACGGCTGGTCGAATACTCTCACTTTATTCTTCTTTAGACATGTCTGGGGAACATATTATCAATATTGTAGTAGGTACAGGTGCCGTCAAAAGTTTTGAGCTGTGGGAAACTGAGCATGTATTTGTTCGCCAAGTGTCTTATTACTTACGTCATAGCGAAGGCATTAGCGAAAAATTCTCACTTAGCCCTCAATTGTCAAATTAAGAAAGTCTCACAGCTGGTTTAATCCAGATTACCAATTTTCCAGGTAAAAATTATTGCGAATGTCAGATGGCAGTTGCTTTGAGTAAAAATCAAGTGCTCAGCCACATCAGGTTGAATAAAATGCCGACCCCAACAATGTATGGTGTAGCACCGTTTCTCAACTCACTACATAGATGGCGCTACTCGCTAACAATTGCAAAGTTCAAATACGAATACACGAAATCCTAAATCGCGCAATAAGAATTTTCGAGCGCATTTCTGTATATATACAAATTTCCAAATAGAACTGTGTTTGCCGGTGTTCCCCAGGCATGATATCCGATGGCTGGAAGATCTTCCCTTTGCTGGGGATGAGCATGATCCCATACATTTATTTGTCAGTTATTGACAAGTGTCAAACAGCGTACGGAACATTTTTTCGTTAATTTTGTGTTCGCACATAAAAATAATGAAGTCTCTTAAAATTGTTCCATGTAATTACTTAAAAGCAAAAAGAACCCACCTTATACTTCAGGTGCCTCATGGTGGGGAACCCTGGGAAGAGTAGATCTCTACTGGCATTGGGGAGCATGCCTCGTTTGAGCTCCCCATCGGCCAGCACCAGCTCCTGTCTGAACACTGTTTGTTCTAGAGCGTGGCAGTCCGCTATGGGGGGGAAGTAATCTGGCGCTGGTGTAGGACCTGGGGGAAAACATTTTAGGTGACAATCAAATTTATATATAGATAAATAGTATGAATAATCAAAACCAACAGTTTTTGAACAGACTTCTTACAAAGTACTTTCAAAAACGTATATTATACATTACCCCTATCACGGGTTTGCCACCGTTTTCGTAATCTATACTAGCTAGCGTCTCCGCCGAATATTTGTATTAGAAATTGTACAGCGCCTCCCAGCGGTGACGTGAAAAACTGAAATATCTCGTACAAATATTGCGAGTGACGCTAGCGAGTGTAGATTGCGAACACAGTGTAAAACTCGTGATATGGGTACAGGATATGGAATTTATCCTTACTGCTTGTAAAGCTTTTATTTATACTGTGACGCAAGCAAAACAGCGGACCGAAGCTAGTTCTTTATAAGATAGGCAATGCGTGAGTGACTCTGAGTGCCTAGTACGAGTTTTTCACAGCCGCCATCACAAGTCATCGCGTCGGCGTAAACGCAGATTGTATAATGTCGAAACAGCGCCCTCTGTCGGCCTTAATGTGACACTATAGTGAGCACATACAAATCTGCGTGTTTAAATTTATTGTAGCATTCAAGAAGGCCAGGATCTATTTTATTATCATCACAATCAATACAAAGAAAAATTATTGGTTTGAATAAGCTTAGGGTTTACGTCGACGCGATCGATGACTTTCGAAGACCGCAATGAAAAACTCGCACTAGAAACACTAGTATTGATCACGTACAAAGGTTACAGTAGTCACTTGCCAACAGACGGACTGTACATTTTGTCTGCCACCTTTGTAGTATTTATAAAACAATGGTGATTCTTACCCAAACTCTTAGCCGTCCAGTTGTAAACGAGCATTGGCCCGTGAGTGTTTCGTTTGCGTTCCTCCTCTGTCAGCCTCGCGTAGCACGGCTTCATTGCTGATAGCAAGTTTTTCTAAAGACATATATTTTATTCAATCAATTATTTTAAGATTACGGACCAGAAAATAAAATCACAAAAATAACGGCATTCTGTCACTAAAAAGATAAAATAAAACCCCATTGGTCACCCCCGCTGGGATTCGAACTTGCGTCGCTTGCTTAGCAGGCAACCGCTCAAGACCGGGAAAGATTTTGTTGCGAATTAACTCAAAAATAAAAATCAGTTTTAGAAAGCTACATAATCAGTGAGTAACATACAGTATATTGTGAAATTAATTTGGGATCCGGAATAATACACGGACAAACCGCAGACAGACGTCTGGTCTCTATACATAATAATATATACAAATAGTAAGTCAAGTACCTCATCAATAAAAGGTATGAGCACGACAGCTTCCCAGTCATTCTTCTTGCCATTCAAGTCGGTCTCGAAGTTTATAGGGTAATAGTTCACTATGGGGGACTCTTCTTCAGTCATCAACTCGTGGAACGGCTCAGGCAGCAGGTGTTTGCTGGCCGATGGTAACACTGCTAACAGCTATAGAAAAAAATAATACAAATCTAAAAGTACGCCTTTGGGTTAGGTTGCTTCGTCATTACGGCATGATTTTTTAACTAAAGAATACATACATAAAAATATATCACAAAGACATGTTGTATATTTCATATATTTTTTATATTATTCAAGAAGACACATACACACACATGCTCACGCCTGTATTCCCCGAAGGGTTAGGCAGAGGTGTTGTAATCACAACACCCACTTTTCACCGAAGATGATTAAGTGCCAACGTGACAGATGGTGAGTCCATCGCCGTCTCAGACACTTTACATACGTCATTGAATTACTTCTCAGAAATATGCAGGTTCCTCAAGATGTTTTCCTTCACCGTAAAGCACGTGGTGTGAAATCACTGTATATAAGTTTTTTAGAAAAACTTATTGGTACTGACCCCGCTGGGATTCGAACTCGCGTCGCTTGCGTAGCAGGTGACTGCTCAAACCTCAAGGCCACCACGGCTCAAGAAGACACAGTCAAAGGGAAATAAAGTAAGAATTAAGATAGTAGATTATATAATACATTTTCGACATTCATAAGTGCCTTACCCGGGCTCAAACAGATTAAATATTTTCATGACAATCTGTGTCACAAAAGTTTACGGCTAAAGCATTGCATCGATTTGTTTGAAATTTGGAATAGAGATAGTTGGACTTTATTAGTTTATTTAAAATACAATATGCCAGTTAAAAAAAAGACCACGTCCTTAGGGGTCTTCTCTCTTTCTCCGAAAACGAAATAACAATCAAAAATTGTTAATAGTTAAATAATTTAAAAAAAGTAGGTTTAAAATATTTTTTTTTGCGCTCCACGTTCGGATGTAATTTTAGAACGAGTAAGACCTGTGGTAGGAACTTTGGGAGCTTTCGTAATTCGTTGAATAAGAGTAGGCCCCGAAAAGGGTACCCGTATGAGTAAAAAAAAATGGAAAATGCTAGTAGGTATTATGTAATGTGTATTGTATTTTTAAACCTATGAAATAAATAGCAACAAAGACATACCTGTTCAAAAGGCCTAAACGGTTCACCAAGCTTGAATTCAATCTTCAAATCCTTGAATCCCTTGATGTCTGACATATACGGGGCGTAATGGTGAGGGTAATACCAACACCAGGACGGACATCCTTTGTAGTAGTAAAATAGGTTCCATTGGATGGCGCGTACATAACCTTCCGCTTGGTCTGCTAATACTTCACTGGAATATTTTATAGTGTTACTAGGTGTTGCTAGTGAGCTTCGTATCACCTTTTCCTTTACTCATTACACGCGGTTTCACCCACGTAGTTCCCGTTCCCGTAGGAATACAAATTATAGCCTATATCAATTAATGATAACATAGCATTATAATGGTGAAAGAATTTTTTTAATCGGTTCAGTACTTTTTGAGTCAATTTGTTACAAACATACATACAAACCTTTCCTCTTTATAATATTAGTATAGATTTATTTTATTCACCGTTAAATCTTCCGCGAAGTTTCAAAAATTACCCAAACAGTGCAGCCATTATCGAGTTTTATCGAGACAAACAAACAGCAATTCATTATTATATATAAGATTATGAAATCAAACAGGGAGGAGCACGTGGCACAGTTGCTATTACGCATATCATTCTATCAGCGCAGCTAAGCAACCCCAACCCATTTAGCCTTTAGTTGCATGGGTGACCGCACGAATTCCCTCCGGGCCCTGGAGAGCCAAGTAAAGCCAGCACGGTCCCGGTTGCTAATTTAACATCTGTGACAAAAGTCTGAAAACTGATTTAACCCAGATCACCGATTCTCCTCGTAAAAGGGGCTAAGAAAGGCAGTCAAAGTCAAAAATATTTTTATTCGATTGGACTTTAACAAAGTACTTTCAAATCGTCACAATGACATAATTATACAGGATTATACATGCTACCGTCAGAGGGTAATAAGTCAGGTAAATCACGTAATCAACCACATCGGATTGATAAGGCTAGGCGTCAGACAGGCTTGGTAAGGGTTGTAACATTAAAGAATTGCTAGGCGTCAAACATGCAACTTTTTTATATGACTATAAAATTTATATTGTTAACAATTTGCAACTTACGCTGTAACTTTCGAATAATCCAGCTTATTCATATAATAATCTTTTTTGTGCAGTACGAATTCCATTTCCATAGTGGCTTCGTCTGTAAGATAAGCATACATTAAATACCGACTCAAACAGTTATATACCTTAAAGAGAAGTAATAAATATCATATTCCATTACCATCACTAGTGTCTTCATATTCGTCATCATCATCCATTTCTTCTAGAAACTGTAAACCAACCAAATGATAAAGGATTTCATGGACAAAGGTGAAAACAGGGAATTGGGGTATTTGCCCAGGGCTCATTATAATAATAATAATAATGAAAAGTTTATCAATAAATAAAATTGAAGTGTCCGTTTGACATGAACAGGTTCTTCACTAAATGGATATGACAATAAAAGGTAATTTTTTTTATATATTTCTCTGTATGTCTGTCTGTTTGTTCAGGCTAATGACACGGCTTTATCGATTCTAACGGGACTTTCACTGACAGATAGTTGACGTTAAAAAGAGTTGCTTAGGCTATAGAAAAACGATATATGACTGCGTAACAAATTTATATTGTTGGAATTCTATGCACTTAAGACCGTGGGACATGACTAGTTATTTCTAAAGACAGTATTAAACCACTGACCATGTCCTCTGTGGCGTTGATGAGAGCCTGCAACTCGGCGTCTGGCTGAGCCTTGATTGCATTCACGTCCACGTTGAACGTCTCGTCGTTATTCGGCTTGTACTGGAACATCATTCACATTTAATATTTGTGCCTAAGCTCACGTCCTCGCAGATGGGTCCTCGAAGGGGTTATTAGAGGTGTTGCATGTAAATATATAAATTAATAACCTAAGTGCCAAAGCGACATATTGTAAGTCCATCGCCGTCTCAGGCATAATACAGGGCATTTTGCATTCGTGCCATAAAAGAGATTGATATTTCATTCATTAAATAGGCCATAAATCAATCATCAAAATGAAACAAGTAATTTATTTTAAGTTTGGTACAAATAGTGGGTTGCTAATCACAGCTGGCGGCGCCTACACTGAGCTTGTTAGATATAATTACAACTACTAAACTTTTACTATATGTTCATTTTTATCGACATATTTAGTGCATTGCAACTGTGTTCATGTGCTTACATTTCTTAAGTAATTTATTTTGTATTTTTAAAATTGTATAATATTTTGAAAAGAGAAATTACTGAGTTTCTTGCCAGATTCTTCTCAGTAAAAGCAACCTTCCGAACCTGGCAGCATGTATAATTATGTCAATCTGAAGATTTGAAAGTACTTTGTTAAAAGTCGAATCAAATAAAGATATTCTTGAGTTAGAGTTTGAAGGATGTATTGCCTAGCAGATTTTTTCCTACTAAACTTCTAAAAATATTAGGAAGATTGATGGGCAGTCAAAGTGTAACAACACTTCGTGTCCAACAAGTATCTATAACAACCACACCTAGGAGCTACTTCCAAATTCCATTTTGGGCGATATATAATTGAAATGCAGCACAGTTTTGTCACGTTTTATATTAAAGAAAATCACAAATAAAGTTAATAAAACTTATTCCGTATGTTTAATGGCGACAAGGCGGGTAGAGAGAGAGCGTGCTCATAGACAACAGGAAGTTATGAGGCGATTACACTCTAGTGAGCAACCGCCAAACAATGCACAGATGCAAATATATATTGAACACATTTGTAAACAGTATAATTATTCTACGTCTATCAAGTTCGAATCCCAGCGGGGCCTATACCAATGAGTTTTTCTAAAAAACTTATGTACAGTGATTTCACACCACGTGCTTTACGGTGAAGGAAAACATCGTGAGGAAACCTGTATATGTCTGAGAAGTAATTCAATGACGTATGTAAAGTGTCTGAGACGGCGATGGACTCACCATCTGTCACGTTGGCACTTAATCATCTTCGTAAAAGTGGGTGTCGGTATTACAACACCTCTGCCTACCCCTTCGGGGAATACAGGCGTGAGCATATGTATGTATGTATATATATTCATTTGCCACCTTTGCTTATATAATAGTACAAAGCTGAAAAATATATATAGAGATCTCACCTCTTTCCTTTCCAAAGCGTTAGGTCGCCTGCCGGTCTTAGCTACGAAAAATTTCAAGTCCGCATACGTATCTTGGAATTTTTCCTTATCTATTTTGGCTAGTTCCTGCATGAATATCTCGAAACGTGCCAAATTAAGATCGCCGGCTTCGTTGATATAACCTTGAAAAAAACATTACAATGTATTGTATGAACAGATTGAAACATATGCATGATATATATGTTCAGATTGGATGTTTATGAAGTGTATGGTGTATGTTTACGGTGTACCTACAAGCACTATGGTTTGGTTAACAAAAAAATTATATTAGCTGGATTGCTCTCGCTATCCTATAAAGATATATAGGCTGTTTCAAGCAAATAATTTAATTATTAAATATCAAAATATGTTGGCTCCATAAAAAGTATAATTAAATTAATTTGTGTTAATAAAATAAAAGCTTATCTATACTTAAATAAAATTGAAAGAGTTGTTCTTTTGGAATTTGTTATTCCGAAATAACAGCTTTTCACTACACGCATATGAAAGTATACACGGTACGGATAAAAACCATTTTTTTTTACTGTCTATCTGGTTAATCTCCGAAACGGCTAGACGAATTTTAACGGGACTTTCACTGACAGATTGCTAATGTTACAAGGAGTAACATAGGCTTCTTTTATTTAAAAAGCATTCTACGCGGGCAAAACCAAGGGGCACAGCTAGTTACTATAATAAAACTCACCATCTAATGTAGGCAGTACCGTCATATAAGTCTTGTAAAGTAATGGTAGAGCATCGTTACTGATGTGCATATTGGGCAAGTTGGGTATAAAGTCATTGCCCACCAAGAACCCCATTAGGACCCAATCGTCGACTATCTTCTCAATGTCGTAAGGAAAAGGGAGTTTATCCTTCAGGAGTATAAACTCCTGCTCCAAGTACTCCCGAAGGAGAGAGAGATGGAGTAGGAAGAAGTTTGTCTCTTCCGGACTAGTAGCTCGTTGGGTTGTTTTGCCGAATTTTACCTGTTGGATTAAATATTAATTACAAGTTATTGACTGATGTATCAAAGCACAGGCCAAACTCTAATCCCTAACGACTAAGATAGTCCTTGGTATAAAAGTATACCCATCTCTTTCTGTGATAGAGATTTAAAAAAAGGATGGGCATATTTTTGTTTGGGTTTAGTCTAGTCTTCATATAAACCATGTATTGTAAAAAGGTAGTTAGTGCTAGAAACTTATAATTTCGCCAACATATTACTCCTGTGATGTATACATCCATTAAGGATTTTCAAAATTCAACCCCTAAGGGGGTGAAATGGGGGTTGAAATTAGTATGTGAAAATTTACCCAAAATATATGAACAGAAACCCAAAAAGACCCACCTCTTCTCTAAGCAGTGCAAAGTGGGGTTCGTGTGTGCACATTCCCAACATGATGAGGTCAGCGTCGAGCCCGTACAGGCAGTGCCGGGTGTTGGGGTCATAGTCGGGCTGGGAGCGAGCCCACCTTATGTAGTCCATTATCTTATGCTCTCCTTCACCTGGAGTCTGGAAATAATTAAATCTTATGATTAAGAGTATAAGGTTGTCTTTTGGTAGGATTACAAGATTAGAAGTATATTTATGTATTATGGAATACAATCCAGAATCGAAGAGGAAAGATGATTGGCCACCTTGTACGACATGACGGGTTCTTTAAAAACATATTAGAAGGAAAAGTAGAAGGAAAGAGAGGAAGAGGAAGACCCAGGATAACATACATGAGACAAGTTAAGGAAAAAGTGTCTGTCACGACGTATAGGGAGGTCAAGGAGATGATACTGGATAGAGACGAATGGAAGAAATTGCATCGGTTACACTGACAAGAGTCAAACTCTTAAAATTATGATGATGATGGAAGTAATAAAGATATGAAACAACTAATGCAAAGGATTGAATATTATCTAGGAGCAACCAACCCATTAAATCTTGTTATAGTTATATTGGTTCGACTCACTGTAAGGTATGGATGTAAAGCAACTTGACATAATTTTCTTCATAATTCACTAAATCATTACTATGAAAAACATTATGTTAAGCATTTTACAGTTTTACACTATTCCTACGTACAGAATCTGTACATATACAGAAAAATCAATTTTAAGTGTGTTTGTAATTACAAATTAGAAAAACAAGCTTTTCGCTAAAAGTATATACGGTAGTGACATAAAAAAGAAATTTTTAAAGTTTTCTCTGCCTGTCTGTTTGTTCTGGGCAATCTCTGAAACTGCTGGACCGATTTTAACGGGACGTTCACTGGCAGGCAGCTGATGTTACAAGGAGTAAATTAGGCTACTTTTTAAAATCAAGGTTCCATAAAAAAAAATCGCATAAAATTTATTCTGTGCCGGTAAATCTGCATGGAAACGAAGAATGGATTGTGTGAAAGATGACATAGCTAGAATGGGAATGAATACAGATATGACAGCTGATAGAGAGAAATGGAAGAGAAGAACACATTGCGCCAATCCCATATAACGTGGGATAAGGGCAGGAAGATGATGATGAAATCCGCGGGACGCAGCTAGTTATATAATGATGTGGTAATTGGTTGTTACTCACCTCATGTCCTGAGAGAATAACTTTTACTTTGGCCCACAGGGGATCGGTAGACATTTTCTCCTTGACAAAAAACCTCAACTGTTCATGCAGTCTCGCCATGAACACTGTTCCCGGTGTGATGCAGTTGCTGTCAAACCGCTGTTCGGTGGGGAGGGTTTCACCTAAAAATATATTTATTTTCAAGCACCAGAAGATAATAAATTGTGCCTTAGGTTTCTCAACAACTGAATCTAGAAGTATACATACAAATTCACTGCTAACATTTCATCTTCAAATCAAATCAATTTATTAATAATATAAGTAGGTACATAACATGTGATATCGTCATCCAATCCCAACTAAGCAAAGCTTGTACTATGGATACCAGATAACTGTATAACAATAATACAATACATACCTTAAAGACTAACATACTTCGTAAATTCTCTAACAGTTGGACGCACAGGCGCGTCGTTAGCAGTAAATGCGTTGAAGCATAATATAATATTTATAAATACATGAGTACTTTTCAACATTCAGTCATAAATACTTGAATATATACCAAATAGCAACTAAAAAACTTATAGAATTTAAACTTAGTATAGTTGGTGATATAAGAATATTTTTTTAATATTAGTTATATTAATATTACCCTTTGATTTTGCTTCCTCTTCTAACCTCTCTGCTTCCCTTGCAGATCTGAATCTGTAAACAAGATTGTGAATTAACTGTAAAATTATATCATGTAGACCATAAGTATAAGGAATGGAACTTATCTCTTACAAAATATATTATATTATAATATTTTGTGGTTTGTCATCATGTATTAACATGTTCATTATTTATGGGGTTTAGGTACATTTTAATAATATTTTGTAAGGGGAATCTGTTATTATTATTATGTATGTCTTTCGAGATTATAGCGCGATTTTTATTATTATTATATACAAAATTCATGCAATTTGTTCATGCACGGTGTTCCTCCAAGTAAGTGGGGGGTGCACGTGATACATCTTCACATGCTTCGCCGTGACCCCCCCAGAATGATTTGAATACCTAATGCGAATTCAGAACATGGTGCTGTGTGAAGAGATGCTTGAATGTGGATGACGAAAGAAGTATGTAAGGATCGTAGCATGTGACAAATAGTGGTCTCTGCCTACCCCCTGGGATACAGGTGTGAGCATAGGTATGTATCAGGGGCGTGCATTGGACTTTCAGAGTGGTAAGCATACACAATAAGTAGGGTAGGATGTGGCGCGACGGTATAGTCATCACAAATGGTAAGCACTGCTTATCTACTTGAAAAATGAAATGCACGCCCCTGGTATGTATGTATGTTGCTAAGCATTTCGACAATGCTAAGTGCCATGTGAACACACAGATTAAGGTGTTAATAATTCATAAGTACCTCCTTCCTCTCTGCTGGTTCATCTTAGCCCTGGGTGCCACTCCATCAATGGCCATGAAGAACAATTTCTTCGGCTTGATAATTTGGAAAAGTATAGTCAAGTAATGGAAAATATCTTGGAATATCTTCTCTTCTGTTATCCTGAAGTGTGGGTTGGAATCATCCGGGTGAGAGCAGTTGTGGATTATACCGTTCATGTCCAAGTACATGTTGTCAAAATCTGGGATCTAGAAATTGAAGAATACAGCATATTTGATATTTAGTAGCCATAAGTTATGAACACAGACCTTGAATTGTCTCTGTCTATACAGGCACCATCAGAACAACAGGGACTCAACTCTAAAATTAATTATGTATAAAATCATAAGAAAGATCTCAAATACATTTTCTACACAGTTTTAAAAAAAGAGTTAAATATATTTTTAACACTTATTGACAGTGCAAAACCTACACTATACTTTAAAATATAAAATAAGATTTATTCAAAACTGGTAAAATAATTGCTGCCTAAAGTTATAAATTCAAACTTCCAAACCTTTGCCAATCTTTGATTATGATGAACAAAAAAATTCTATTTTTCACTTGAGTCCCTATCATTCTGAGGGTGTAATATATGGAGCAAGGTGAGTAAAAATATGTGCATTATCCCCACTATTTTTGCTGCACACTCATAACTCTTGACGGGCCTGTAAAGCAGCATGTTTATTTTCCCTCAAGTCTTATTTTTGCTTTCTGGTGATTTGGTGCAATTCATTTCAAAGGTAACAAGAGGCTAACAACATAGCCCAATAGCTTTGTATGTGAATATATCATTCAAACTACAAACTAGAATAATTATTAACTAGCTGTGTCCTGCGGTTTCATCCGCGTAGATTTAATTAGATTCCTGTGGAACCCTAAATGTTATTTTTAAATAAAATTAGCCTAAGTTACTCCTTGTAACATTAGCTACCTGCCAATGAAATCAAGTTAAATCTATCCTGCCGTTTCAGAGAATACTAGGAATGAAAAGACAGACAGAGAAACAATTTTAAAATGGTATTTTTATTTTAGTATTGTATATACTTTTTTAAATTTTATTTATCTGTATAGATTAGTCGTAAGGTGAATATGCATGTATAAGTGAATCCAGATAAATATTATAAAAATCCAGTTAATTATTTGTTGTGGTTCAAAGAACGTTATCTAATGTCGTGATAAAAGCCTATGTAAACACTAGCCAAAACATAAAAATTTAAGGTTAGCTTTCTAAAACATAAACGACCAGGTTACCTGATACTGCTTCACAAGTTCATTGAGACATGGGTATCTCTCGCTGGTGTACCTAAAGAACTTTGGTACACCCATCCTGAATGTCTACTCTGCAAAATTATTTGCGTTTCTGCAAAGCTGTTGCCACTGAACCCCAAACGCAGTAACCTATTTCGCTATTTAGCACATCTGTTCAAGTAGTGTTGAGAATACAAGTGTATTGTGAACAATTTTGAGCGCCAATCAACTGTTTTATTTTGTAGATTTGGAAAATGATTAAAGAAAATATTTCCCAGTAACCTACATGACGGAACAACGAATTTTATTTTAGTGTTGTGTCTGCAATTTAATCGGTGTTACTGTTTAGTCATCGAATGAGCGGCGCGAGTCGTGTCAATTTATCATACTCAATCCGGCTAACTGAAAATTAAACATGAAATCAGAATTAATAACATGGTAAAATTATATCAATAATTATTTTGTAGAGTTGGTACGTGAGTTTACTTATAAATAGGTTTGTCTGCTTTGACGGAATAAACATCTAAGTATGTGAGCATTACTATGAGCGACGGAATGTGTTGCATTTAATAAACTACACTTACAGTTACAGGTTAAAATAGGATGGGCTGTGAGATAACAATAATAAAAAATAATAATAAAACTTTATTTCCACAAAATATTTCTAGTACATATGTAACCTTAATAGTAGATCTTATTACAAAGTTTGAAGCTGTTACGTATAATATGTGTTCACATCACACATATCATAATAAAATTTTCTAATTAAAACACAATTGAACAATGGTCTTATGATTATAGATAAATCGAACCACTTGCTTCCCTATCGATCAATTGATACAAATAAGCATAGACAACTAGAAAAAAGTACGTTGTGAGTGAACTGTTTATGCATATTGTGTCTTGTTTTTTTTCGTGACAAGGGACTTGACAGACATGACAATATGATCTGGATTCTGGACTGGACGTCCGTCTGTTTGACTGACTTGTGTGTGTATTCATTATTTCTAGTGTAGTTTTGTATGACTGACGAATACATTCAATAAATATTTATTAAATATAAGCTAAGAAGACAATTTCATCGGATTGTGATTGAAATTGATTGGTTTTTATCAGTTTAAGCTCAGTACCAGTAATACTCACCGAACAATTCTAACCTTGCTTTATGATCAACCAACCATGGAAAACGATGACCTGGGAAACGAACTGGTGCGTCTGGATGGTGGGTTCCTGGTCGACGAAGAGACCTATGTCGTGAACGCTGATGATGTTTTAGGTAACAATAAAAAACAGTTTTCTTGGAATGCAATTAGACAGATAATCACTTGGCATTCTCTAATTTTAAATATTAAATCAAATTATGATTTTCGAATATATTAATATATTCTTCGTATATTCACTCACTGTTTGACATGCAGATGCGTCGTTAGTAGTGAACATGTTAAGAGTAGGTAGTAGTACCATACCTGGCAGGCTCTAAGCTCAGGTAAAGTAATGTTGTATCTCTCTCTAGTCATCCTATGATTCTTATACTTTTTAATATGGCAAAAGAAATACTTAAGACCAAGATAAAATAATTCTTCATGTACAATTGAAACATCACTGACAGTGTCACTTGATGAGGATTAGTCCAAGGCCTAAAATATGTTATATGTATGTAAAATCTGTTCATATAATTTTATGTCTTGCTACTTCATTTATTCAATGATTGACATAGTTTTTATTTTATTCAGTCTAAAAATTTTCACAGTTAAAAAAGTCCTAATTCGTCTTAATTTTTCATAGTCTGTCTTTTCAATAAAATTCCATAATAATTTCATATCTTTAACAAATATTCAGGCTAAATATTTTTTTTGCAGAAGATGAAAATAACTCAGATTCTGGAAGCAAACATGCACCATTAAGAGAACAGGACAGATTCTTACCTATTGCTAATATTGCTAAAATTATGAAGAGAGCCATACCTGAGAATGGAAAGGTAATTTTTTGAAATAGAAATTCATGAATGACATCCTGATGGGATGTATTATATTTTTTTCTTAAGATTGGAATTCCAGTAGTTTTTTTTACCTTTTAATGTCAATAAATTATAAAATACTGCTTCTATAGTAGAAGGTAGGACATATGAAGTTCTAAATCAATGCTCGGAGTTTGTGCACCTAGAGCTCCTTAAAAGAGGGCAATGCACTCCACGTCTGCAGGAAGTAATATTTTTTTATATCGTTAAATGTGCCTGAGCTTTTAAGACCCCACAAGAGAAGATGATCTTCTATTTTGAACCATATGTACTTTGTATTTAATCTAAAAATATCTTTTTTCAGATAGCAAAAGATGCAAGAGAATGCGTCCAGGAATGTATATCAGAGTTTATATCTTTTGTGACGAGCGAGGCAAGTGATCGTTGCCAGGTTGAAAAAAGGAAAACAATCAATGGAGAAGATGTTCTGTTCGCTTTAAATACTCTTGGATTTGACAATTATGTTGAACCCTTGAAGTTGTACCTTAAAAAGTATAGAGAGATTGTCATGTCATCCGTTAGTCAGGTTTGTTGCATCGTAATTTTTACTTATCACATATTTAAGGGGCCGTATACTTTGCACAGTGGCTTGCATGCAAGTTCAAATCTTAGCTGTGTACCAAAGAGATTTTAAATTTTTAAGTCTCTGAATTTGCAGTGATTAGTCATACTATGAACTTCACATACAGGTCTAGGATTTCCACCCTTATATCTTTTGAATTGAATACCTCAAGATTGCTTCCTTCAGTACCTACATATTATGTAAAAGTTTTGATTTATTTTTCAGGTTACAATCAACAAAGTGAATAACAAAACGATTGTAGTATATGGTGGAGGTAAGATGATGTTTTGAATACTTACTTAATATGCTTAGCAGTGTCAGCCTTAGTGATAATAGGCTCGCCCCCTATTACCTGGAACTTAACATAAATGGTGAAATGTGGTGTACTTCCAGTACCTTCCACCACCTCGGCCTACTCCTACACGGAATACAGGCATGGGCATGGGCATGTGTTTTTATCATAAACAAATTTAGTTCTAGCTTCTGCCCACGGCTTCACCCACGTGGTACATACTATACATATGTATATGTAATTTTTTTCTTCAATTAGATGAGTAGTTACAATTCCTCCTGCATTTAAACAATGGTCCAAACTTATTTCAAAGATCATCATCATGAATTTGAGAGTAATAACTGTTGTCAGTGTAAGACAAGACAAGGTAAGGAATGAGTATATAAGGGGAAGTCTGAAAGTAGCACCACTGACTGACAAGTTGAAGAATAAACATTTGTCGTGATATGGACATGTTATGCAGAGGGATGAGGATAATGTTGCCAAAAAAGTTTTGTTTATGAATGTGGATGGTAACAAGGGATGGATGGATTGTGAGAAAGATGATAAGGCTAAAATAGGAGTGCATAGAATGACGGCTGATAGGGAGAAATGGAAAAGAAGAACACATTGCGCCGACCCCAAATAACGTCGGAAAAGGGCAGGAGGATGATGAACTGTTCAATTCAATTCAATTCAAAAGTTGGTGTAACCAATGCATTTCTTTCCATTTGTCTTTGTCCAGAGCCATCTCTTTGACCTCCTTATATGTTATGACATAGGGCTAACATACATGAGACAAGTTAAAGAAAAGGTGTCTGTATGTATATCAAAGGTAGGTATACCTACTTGATAGAAAATGTATCAATTGTTTCAGATGGAACACAGTGTGTACAAGGAGATAATGACGGTGAAGCACACAATGATAGTGCCGTGCTTTATGCGTATCCTAAAGTTATCGATGACTTCACTATTTCATAAACAGTTAAATATATTTATGTATTATAAGGACTGTCTACTTGACGTGTGGATAATCGCTCAATAACACGAAAACATACATATTAATTAGCTTTTCGACCAACCAAGATTTGAAATCTCTCTTATAGCTCAATGAAAAAAATTTAAAATTCACTATGAGCTAAGGTGTACCTTATGCTCAATGTCTTTTTAGCTCTTAATCTCATTTCACTCGATCAGTTTATTGAATTCCAGTTTTATTCCAACAGTGCTCCCTTTCTTATGTCACTGCTAAGTTATTATATATTTTAAAGTAATTCAAGTAAAGATCAATTTTCAATAATGTATGTATGCACTGAGCAGATGAAATTTACACAGGGACGTCGGCAATGGCGAGGTACAGGATTTTTTTCACCGAGCTAATTGAGCCGCGAGCTATTCTGAGAGTTGAGAGAGTGAAGCCTAGATCATATTTATCTTTCATTCGCGAGCTACTAAATTATACTGTCTCCAACAGAAGTGACATAAGTTTGGATAGAATCCAATGTTTTTGGTAAAGTACAAAATTTGGGGTCGATAAGGAATTCAACTATTCGTAAAAACAATAATTGAATTCCGATAAATGGTTGTAATGAATTAGCTACAAAAAATAATTGATGCAGATTCAGTTGATTGGGGCTTTTGGGTCCAATTAATTGGTAATTGAACTCAAAATTGTTTATGGGTCAAATTGATTTACAATAATTGGACCCAATTAAGGCAATATGTATAAATATTTGATATAAGTAATAGGTAATAATAAATCATGCGATTTTAATTTTTAATTAATTCTTATTTATTTCATACATTTTAAGGACTTTTATTAGTTTTTTATAATTTAGATATCGATACTACCATACCATACACATATATTTTTTTTTTCTGTAGACATATTCACTTCAACACATTCTTTTCATTTTGTACCTAAAGTTAAAGTATTTTACATAATGTACTTATTACTACGTAGACATAATTACTTAAATACAAAACTGGACGGTATCTATATTAATATTAAAAAGGGGAAACATTTCAGTTGTCAGGTGAGGATTATTAAAAATAATCGCATTAAAAACCTAGCTACATAAGCCCTTGAATCTATTCCCTGAACTTATCAGTGATGTAACTAGGTAACGGTATTAGATACAAAAACTTGTTGAACACCATTATTCCAACGGAAAACGCGAATGAAATACCCAAATTGAAATCCGCATCGAAATCGCCCGCTTGGAAAATGTCTCCGGCGAAGTTTTTCGCCCCAAACCTCTCAGCTAGGAATGCTTTGCCGCTGGCATATCGGCAGTTTGAGTTGGAGTTTGTATTGAGATTGGATGAGGTTTGTATGAGGCTAGTTATTGAGGTGCAGTTCTCTGTGTCGCTGTACGGCAGGATGTTGAAGGTGGGCTGCTTGAACACGTTGCGATGGAGGAAGATGGAAGCGTAGCGCGTGTGGGTGATGTAAGTTATGTAGTACAGCCAATCTTCGAAGCCTTTGTACGATCTAGGAACAAGAATAAATACTTTTAAAGAGCTTTTTAGGAGATGCTCGACTCGGGACTGTTCGTGTTTACAGATCGTCCATTCAAATTAAGACCTCTGGCAGTAGAATGCAGAAGATCGTTGTGAAATCATCAATGTCTAATCATTCAATGCCTGTGGTGAGGTAGGTTTCAAGAGCTAAGGCGTTCAAGTTTCCAGGTGGCCAACTATGATCGCTTTATACAGCGCGTATTATGAACTTCTTCATAACTTAAACCTCAAACAAAGCTAAGTGTTCTTAATACGCGCTGCTTACCTTTTTTAAACATATTGCGAGTTAGCCACCACCCTCGTAAGCTACACTTGAAACGCCACCGCAGAATATCCGTACGTGGTATTTACTTATCCTCTTTATTATATGATTGTTAGTTCCTTGTGTAAGTAGTTATTATAAAATTACCTCAACACTCCACTAGCCAGCATGATGTAAACACAAGAGATGTAGATGGAGACGATGGCAGCAATAAGGCCGTTTTTGACGAACATCATGATCGCTACGGCTTGCTGTTCAGCGTAGATGTAGCACGACCACAACACCAACGCGAAGTATATGAAGTCCACACCCTCGGACAGGTCTGATAGAATGCTGAGGGAAATAATTATTAGATCTTATGCCCGTATTAATAAGGGAGTAATTATGCATTGAACAGCTTAATTATCACAAAAATTACGAGTATAGAATGAGTAGGTTTCTAGCTCTACTTTGGTACCTGCCCAACCTTGATGGAATCGAATTGATAAAGTGTCTAGTTGGAACATGTATGTCTTGTATTGTATCAAAGTACTCGTATATGTTTTCAAACTTTATTATCTACAATAACACTCTTGACATCACACTGATGGCCTAGTGGTCGCAAGTTCTACTGCGGAACTGGAGGTTTCGGGGGTTCGATCCCCGGGTCGGGCAAACTGCCGGGTTTTTCCATCTGTAATTTCCCAGTTACAGCTCAAGAGTCTTGATTAGTGCTCTTTATGTAGATTCACCTGCTATTACGTGAGATTCAAACAAAACTGGCAAAATGAGGGTAGGCTCAGTGAATTTATTTCAACTGAAACCGTTTCGTAATCGAAATCACATTACCTTTTTTTTTAACCAACTCCAAAAGGAGGCGATTCTAAATTCGACTGTATTTTTTTTAATTCATCCTTTGGCATTTCTACCCTCATCGCTGTGGTGTTATATATGTATATAATAGTCCACTTACGGATAAATGATGGCGGCAGAAGCACAAGTAGTGATCAAGGAGAATGGCAACGAAACCAAATTCCATGACAGCAGTAAACTTGCTCCACTGTACAAGCCTTCTTGGGACTCTTGGTAGTATCTCGTTCGGTAGGGGCCGTCTGGGGAAATAAACGTAAAAAGAATATATATACTAATATAAGTATTAAAGGTGAAGAGTTTGTTAGGTTGAACGCGTAAATCTCAGAAACTACTATGGTAGGAATTAAAAAAATGCCTCCTGCATATCGACTAAGTCTTTAGGACTTATAATCATAACTATATAGATAAAATCATAACTATATAGTGTAGGCTACGGTCACGTGACACAAATTAGAAATAAAACTACTGTTTCGTTGGATAAGCACTGCGAGAAACTTGGCATCGCGTAGATCGAGCTATGTGAACTTAGCACCCGACTTGAAAAAAAACAATTTTTTTTTGCCATCGGAAGGCTTTCGTATGTAGTTGTTTGTAGTGAAAATTATTTCGTTTGTAGTCGGAAAAAAAAAAGTTATGCCTCATGAAAAATGGTCAGCAACGGACATTCGAAATTTAAAATTTTATAACGGCACGTTTGTAGAGAATCGTTTGTAGTTGTTTGTAGTACAATTATTTTTGATTGTAGTAAAAAGACGTAGATCGCCCTATCCGTCCGTTTTGCTTCGTGACCGCCAGCCAAGTGTCATGGCGGCGCTGTCTATGCGCCGCGTGCTTTCAGTCTTTTTTGTTGCGTTGACGTTACGTTCGTTCGCAAACACGCTACAATAGTTTTTATTGTTAATCCTACATGAGAATAATATGGTCACGCCAGCCGAGTACGGTCCCCGAAGGGTTAATTAGAGTTGTAACAACACTCATTATACACCAGGCGAATTAAGAGTCAGCGTGACAGATGGTGAGTCCACCGCAGTCTCAGGCATAATTAATACTCTTCGAACTTTCCTTTCTTCTTCTCAAAGTTTCCTCACGATGTTTTCCTGCACCGTTAAGCTCGTGATGTGACATCACAAAAAACTTATTGGTAAGTACTGGCAGTTAGAATTAGAACTTGTGTAGCAAGAAGGTGACTTTTCAAACCATTTCCCAACCACGACTCTTTTTGGTACGATAAATTATGATTTCTATAAACGTTACTTGTCTACTTACATAAACATATTGTATTCATGATGCTGATGAAGTAAGTTCCGACCATCGCGTTGAATATCAGACCGCTTTTCGTGATGAAAGCTCTTTGATAGTCCTGAAAGGGAATTCAGTCATGTTGAGATATTAACATAACAGTTTGAAATTCTATAAAAGATTGTTGCTGATAAAATAAATGTTTGGGGTCCTCACCTTACATTCATTGTAAAATAACCACAGTATGAAGAAGTAAACGGGTAGGCAGAATAATCTCATGAACATTTGTTTTAATCCATTTTTCTTCAAGTTGAAAATTGAGGCCAATGTGCGTCTGAAATGTACATTGAATTAGACATTACGGTATTTTGTAGCAGACGGTATATATAAACTGAATAAAGAATTTTTAACAAACTGAACCTACCTATAGATTAGTACGCACACGCAGTTCTTTCTAAAGAACATATATATATATATATAGCGTCAACTGGAAATGCGATGGAAATTTAATTGAAACACATAATCCAGGGACAGTATTCGAGTGCTTGAGTAACAATCATTTTACCCAATTGAAAGTCATATTATTTTAAAACATTGATATGACTCTGCTAAGTATACTTACAAGTACAGCATCCAAATAACTTTAATCCCACTAGGCTTGCCGTAGTTCATCTGTATCTTATTGGGGTTGACAATGCGGCTGTGTTCGTTCAGATTGCCTTGCATCAGGCCTTGGCCTTCCATTCTGAACTTCTCCACAAGAGCCGCGATCTGGTGGTTGGACTCTATGAAGCGTTCGCGAGACCGACGGTCTACTGTTGATAGACATACTGTATGGAACAAGCAAATATATAGTAAAAATGTATCTTGGGATTCCAAGAAAAGGTAAACAGCGAAGATATTGCATGTTATATGGGACCTGCCGCCGCTAAGCATATCACGATCACTGACATTGATGACGGCAATTCGATGATGCTTTAGAAATCTTTTGGAATGGGCTAATGCTGGGCTAAACAATTGCTGCTGCTTAATTCTTTAGACTTCCGTGCTCACGTGACAGTGCTCTAATATGCAGCATAAGTAATAGTTTATTGTAATTAATTAGTTTATATTCTTGCGGTGAATTACGATTCCAGAATTTCTTTAATAACTTAATTGCGGTAAGTAATTGCTCATAAATCTGATAGGCATACAGAAGGGCTCGCACCGAGAGACTTAATTTAAATAATTATTTTTAACAGTACTCACGGTAATACATCAATGGATTCTCCAACTGCGGGCAAGGAAACCCAATACTCCCGAAGTAATCCAGGAGATTCCTGGTGGGGCCGGCGTATACCACGTCTCCCAGGCACAGATACACCACGCGATCCAGGAATGGGAATACGTCTGCAAGAAATCAGTCACTTTAAACACACTAGAAGACAAGTATCTAATCTAAATCTTCTTCTCTCTCTTCGGTTCTCCGAAGGTTTGGGTTTTGGGTAAGTATATGACATTAATTCAAGTTAAGTGTGGTCCGTTACTAATAAAAGTGTCAATAGAACTTATATGGGTTGGTTAAACCAATTGGTCAGATTCTATGAGGCTTCTAACTTTCATTTTTGACGAATAATGCTGCTTTTATTCCAATGGTGAAACCCTTCTTGGTGGTATATAAAAAAAACAAGTATCGTCAGGCCACGTGCTGCTCCCGCACTCCTCGTATGAGTACCTGATCTCGGTTTCTCCATGGTAAGGATGATAGCTGTGCCGTATTTCTTGGCAGCATTCGACAGGATAGATATCACCAGGTAAGTGTTCAGGGGATCCAAGTCCCACGTTGGCTCATCCAAGAGCAGGATTACTGAAAGTACAAGTCATGTTATTGGGAATGTCAGTTTATACCCGAGGGATTTCAGGAGGTCGCAAACAACGCAAAAGAAATATCTTGAAGGTACTTGAGAAGGTAGCATATGAAACTTACTCGGGTCTCTAATAAGTTGCAAGCCTATAACCAATCTTCTGTATTCGCTTTTAGTAAGATTTGTTACGCATTTATGAGCAACCTGAAAACATACAATATTATTTGCAACCATCAAAGAAAAATAACTAACTATAACTAAAAGTTTATGGTATGATGTGTCAAAATAAAGGAATGTACCTGCGACAGTGCTAGATCAGCCATCACTTGTTTGACTTTAGAAGACTTGAGGTATCCGGATATCTGAAACCAATTATGTAGGTATATCTACACGCCTACCCAGAACTGCGCCAAGGAATGGTAGAATTGTTATCCATATTCATATTATATATGGGGATTTTTTTAAAACAGAGTACATATTCAACCCCAAAAACGGACATTGGGTTCAAACGTACGTATATGTTATACAGAGATAATGAGTACTGTTTTAAAATTAATCTCTGGTCACCAACAGATACAAACGTGAGGATATGTATATAAGTACTTTAATTGTTTAGAAATTGAGTGTCACCTTGGTAAGAGACAGGGATAAGGTCTGCTGCACACTGAGGCCGGGCAGCAGTCTAGTGGAATGGCGGACGAGGGAGCAGGTGTTGTTGAACTGGTTTTCTTCCAGCGGCACGCCTTCCAGCAGAATATGACCCTTGGATGACACGCGACGCGCTATCACGTCCAAGAGGGCGCGCTTGCCGCTACCTGTCACATTATAAGAAGCATAAGATCAAGAATAACAGACAGTCCCTTCCCAAAAGGATCCTAGAGCGAAAGCCAGAGGTGTTGCAGCACTTTTAACCGATATAATAATGAGGTGCCAACGTGACTGATGGCGAGTCCATCGTCGATTCAGGCACTATAGAAATCCTTCTTAGAGATAAACGGGATTCCTGTAATTGGTAGAGACCGGTGAAATTGGAATTTATTCTGCAAGATAGATAAATTCCAATTTCCAAGTTTTAGGATAAAATCATATCGTATTCTAGGGTATGTCGTCTTCTCTTACAAGGCTAGTTAGAGGCACATTATACAGTGTCAAAGGTGTTACGTTACGTACTGTGTGGTCTCAAACATACACCTTGCCCTTTCCTCAGAATAATTAACATAATAATATTCAGACTATCACACAGGAGAGCCGTGGTGGCCTTGAGGTTTGAATAGTCGCCTGCTACGCAAGCGACGCAAGTTCGAATCTCAGCGGGGCCTGGACCAATGAGTTTGTACTAAAAAAAACTTATGTACCTACAGTGACTCACAACATGTACTTTAAGGTGAAGGAAAACATCGTGAGGAAACCTGCAAGAAGTAATTCAATGACGTATGTATAGTGTCTGAGACGTCGATGGACTCACAATCTGTGACGTTGGCACTTAATCATCTTCGGTGAAAAGTGGGAGTTGTTATTACAACACCTCTGCTCTGCTGCAACACACCTTCGGGGAATACAGGCGCGAGCATATGTATTTTCATGTGGGAAATAATTAATAATACCTTTAGAGCCAAGTATGGCAGTGACCTCCCCACTGTGAGTGGTGAAGGATACGTCCTTCAGGATGACTCCAGTCTTGACGCCGCCCGTGAGCCGCTGGAAGAAGCTGCCCGGCTCAACCTGACGTCAACGCCAACCATTACACATAACCTAACTATATTCTTAAAAATGGTAAGGAAAAATACGAACTCGATGCGGGACTCAAACCCACGACCTCTGCAAACCGTGCAGTTGCTCTACCAACTGAGCTACTCGTGATCCTACCTCATGCGTTGACTTTTCTTTCCCTTGTTTTGCGGTTTAGGGGCCGTATTTTCTCGTGTTCGTATTTTTCCAAACCATTTTTAAGTATTTAGAATGGAAACATGCATTAAAATCAAATTTTAACCTATCTATAGTTAGTCGTTGGTGTGTGTAATATATTTCAATGTGAACTGTTTTGATTAGTACAAATTATAAATTGGAAAGTTTATCTAGTCTCATTTATATATCTGTCATATTTTTACGTATTACTGAAAACATAGCTGTGACCCAAAGGACTGGGGGTCTATTCTGAGAATACGAAACTTCGCAAGCAAACGAAAATCTAGCGTAGTTTTTTTCTCTTCGTTTCCATAATTTAAAATTTTCGTTCGTTTAATAATTTAATTAAAGTATGTTTAGAATATACACATATAAACGTCCAAGAATTTTCAAGTTGACTACGTTCGGACGTAATTTAGAACGAACTAGCTGTGCCCTGCGGTTTCACCCGCGTAGATTTAATTCCATTCCCGCGGAACCCTGAATGCATTTTTAAAACAAAGATCCTAAGTTACTCCTTGTAACATATTAGCTAGCTGTCAGTAAAAGTCCCGTTAAAATCGGTCCAGCCGTTTCAGCGATTACCCAAAACAGAGGAACAAACAGACAGACGGACAGGGAAAAAAAAATGAAAATTTGTATTTTTCAGTCAGTACCGTATATAATTTCATATGCATGTAGTGAAAAGCTGTTATTTTGGAATTACAAACAGATACTTCAATTTGATTTATCTGTATAGATGTATAAGTGACAACCGTGGTAGGAACTTTGCAAAATTAGCGAAAGCGAGTAGGCCCCCACATACGAGATACTTAAAAAAAACCATCGTAGATGAAGTCGCGGATTTCAATCCTATAAGAATAAGACTACAAAATTAGCCCTAGAGAGCAGACAGAAAAGTTCTATTACTGTTTTTATACTAACATACAATTTTAAGTAAACAATATCATCCCTTATTCCCGTAACACCCGTTGATGTCTTCTCTATGAACAAACAAGGTCGACTAATATCATAAGATTTTGCTTCGTGTCAGTAAATACGGTATTAGGAGGTCAATTTTAAGTTACTTAAAGACTGATTTTCAGCTACTTATTCCATCAAATAGGTGTATGACATTCAATGATGAAGTTACACACCAAGCAAATAACATTACATACATGACATCTTCTAAGAACTACTTAGCTCATTGCCTTACATAATGTATATTTTATTTGGCGCTAAATGTCCATATTATATATTAAGCCCATTCTATTCCTATATTATAATGGAATATCATAAATATATAAAGTATTCCAATAGCCAGCTACTTTCTAGATGATTTCTCAGTAAACATCTCAGAATATAACCTTTTGCTTATGTATACTTTCACGAAAACTTTTCTACTTAAATGTATTAGAATAACATTAATATTATTTTATTGAAATAGGCAGGTACGTTCATAAATATGAATCTACTAACTTTTACAACAAAATTGAGCTTTCCTAAAAATACTCAAACATATACTGAGACTTCTTATCTATCTATCTTAAATACATTTCGTTATATCTTAATCTTCAAATAAAACATTCGTAGGTAACACAAATTTACAAACACTAGTGCTTACACACGGTATTCAAAAAAGTATTATTGTAATACTCACTTGACCGGAATGAAAATCATTGCACAATTCCAAGGTATAATCGCTTCCGATCATTTTTAAAACGATTTAAAATACAATTTATCTTCAAAACATCAATAAATTCTGTATTTTTTTAACTCTATTCATTTCAAAGCGACACAGCCTCCCCGTTGTATCTCAAGCCTGAACTAACTTAACTGTGGCTAACTTCAAAGTCAACCTTAACACTTTGCAACGTTGCCAGACCGAACTGTTGCTCACTTCTATTCTATAACTGTACATGATTTTTATAATATTTTTATGTGGAGAAAATGCTACTCTGAAACAAAGGCAGCAAGGTTGTTTCTCCTGTAAGTTAGAAGATGATAGTAATTAAGGGTAAGTCTCTTGTTAAATGTCTGCTGATGACAAGTGGGCTCCGAAGCCAAATTGTCAGTCATTGACCTTGTAAAAATCACGACACAATCTTCTTGCAAAACCTTATGCTGTAGGTATTTTGACGAAACCTGCATGCTATACTCGCTTAGGAATACCACAGCTTAAGAGGCTTCAAGAACTGTCAAAAGGTGTACATCAAGGCACATTCAAATTAATTTTGGTTTTAATATTTTCATGAGCTTAAATCCGAACAATATGTCTAAAATTACACATGTGATTTTGACTAACGTAATATTTCGTCTGCGCCTTAACGATGAAAGCCTAATTTTTCCCCGCATTTTCAACGACACGTTGCCACACATCTCACCGTGAACCTCTCAAACTCTAATACATCTACTCTCTCTCTCTAACCCACGTTAAAACCTGATTCAGAGGTGAGACGCCCACGCTAGTACTACCTCAGTTTATGTTCGTGCATTCCTACGAGTATCCGTCCTTATCTACCAAGTACATTGAGCAGGAATTAGAGAGAGAGGGGGACACCTGCGCAGTGTCACTGACTCAGTCCATCAGCGTGCAGTATCGTGGACACTGTTTCCTAACAAATTATCAAAGAACTAACATTAAATATAAAAAAATCGAAACGAATTCGAAAAACGAAAACTGAAACTGTGCTTATTTTTTTTATGCGCATGAGTTTCCAGTGATTTTAGTGACGGGCGACGCAAAGGTTTAGTGATTAGTGGGCTAGTGTTTAGTGCGTTCACGTTCGAGTCCCGTTGGCCAGTACAAGTAAGTTGAAGTTTTAACACATAACTTTATAAGTTCAATGCCGTTATACATTTGCAAGAAATAACTTTACTTCGATCAGTCAAAAATGTATTGGAATTTTTGAAAATTTGGAAATATTCATATACCCTACCCATGTATACCCATGTATACCCATATGTACCTACAGTTGCAGGCTTTTGTATGTTGTTTAGATTGCGTAGGTATGTATTAAGCATGCTCACGTAGGAGGTTTCATCTATAGCCAATTTTATTATCATGTGGGCATACCCGCATACAATACAATTCTTGGTCAACTTTTATTTTTATAAGACAGGCACACAAAGTGTAAAATGAAAATGAAAATGTAAAATATTTATTTATGCCTAGTACGACAGTTATGAATGTCAAAAAATTCCAACGGTTCGGCAATTAGCCTTCTGAGAGGAACCGGCAAGAAACTCAGGTAACAGCAAGGTATAATATGTTAATATCGAAGAAACTCGGTTCAGTTGATTCAAAATTAAATCTCATCTAACTTTGGTTAAGCTTTTGTAAAAGAATGAAGGTACCTACGGTTGCAAAAGCTTTGCATAAAGTTTTTCAAGTGTAACTAACTTGTTAAATTTATTATATCAGAAACAATGAACGAACTCCGGAACGGGATGAGTCAACGTCTTAAGGCAGTGGTAGAACCTACATCTTTTGACCTCTAATTTAGTTGTACTTAACTACCTACCAAAATTTCTGCCAAATATTTCTTTTCTCATAAGTTTTTCTTAGACCAAAATAATAATATGAACATTTTTCATTCACAGAAACATGTGCAAAAAGGATTACCAATATTTTTTTGATTTCTGCTCTCTTTGTATAGTGGATGATTCTTCCAGTACATATAATTATAACATTATTTAACTCTTTTGACAGTCATCCGACTTTATTATAATTACATGCTATGGGATATTACTTAGTCTGATGATGGACAGTATCAAAATCCAATGTAAAGTCGACCCCACCGAGTATATTATTATATCAACCCTGGAGCATTACCATAAGCTCTTCTTCTTTTATTTATTTAATGGCGATGAGCTTAAATAAAACTATTCCGCCAATGTCTAGTGATTGTTGAGAAAAATATCTTGTAAATTGTTAAAAATATGTGGAGGAACCCATTGGATTCCTCGCTGTCGTCGCCTCCACACGTGGATATTCAACAACTTTTAGTGATGTGATTAGTGATCCCATAAGCTCTTATTGCTATGATTATTTCGAAGAGTGACAGTGACAGATTTATAAATGCCATACACGTCTGTCTCATTTTGAATCTATAATGGCAAAAAGAATTCTTGCTCCCGAGAGACGCTGAATGAGTTCATTAATACTACCGAACTGTACATCAAATTTGAGTCATGTTTTATTACTAGCACATATTTTATCTGTGATTTAAATCGTAGTAGATACCTCACCTCAAGAAATGCTGAAATTATTTCTGTTACTATACTTACTTACTTTCTATACTTACACATTCGTATCATTTGATAGACATTTCAATGGAAATCCGCGTGGGATTTTGTTTTGCAGATGGATCCTAATCATGCTTCTTCCCCAAGGCCAGGATTAACCCATGACCTCTTAGTCAAACCCACTTACTATGTGTAATCATTCAAAATGACTGCAGCGTCATTAATACAGGTTTTGTAGTCAATTCACTGAGAAAGTCGACGATACACCATGAATTTCGATTTAGTGAAAATGTTACCTATACGCCATTTTAGAATATAAATTACAATCTGAGCAATGTTCTCGAGAAAGTGAAGAAAGGAAGAAAAAACTTGTCTATTAGATATATTTGTGGTTTGCTATTTATGTACAAATTTATATAAACGAGCTTGTTTTTAATTTAGTCCGAAAACAGGTTGTTCATGCTAGAAATTACCATCTTGAGCGCTCTTGAAGTGGTGGGCAGGTTTAGGGCCTCAACAAAATTAATGCTATAATATTTTCATGCCGCATTCTTCACAGGGCAGGATCTTATGCTTCGTAAGTTCAGTATTAAAATGAACAAGGATTTATTACTAGCTGTTTTATCCGGTTAGGGTAAACAATAAAAACTATGTTACTCAGAGATATTTTATACAATAAAAGTCTAAGCAAGTAGCCTTAGATACTCAGCCAGTGAAAGTCCTAAAATCAGTGCAGCCGTTTTAGAGATTAGACGGAACAAGCAGACAGATAGACAGAAATAAAATGAAAAATAGAAATTGGCGTTTAGTGATTTTTTCCACTCTGGTCACTAGGATACTTTCCTTAATTATCCCAAATTGTACAATCAGCATGGTCGAGGTAGTCTGAACTATAAAAAATATCCATACCTTTTTATTTTAGTTTACAAAGGTTAAACAAATTTATTGAAAGCGCCGAGTAGTATAGTCACCTGTAAACGCAAGTTCCAACCCCAAAACAAAAGATGTATTTGTCAAAAAACTAAAGTGTAGTTATGTCACACTAAGAGCATGAAAGAAAACTTTTCCGAGGACCTGCATATTTCTGAGAAGAATTCGAAGATGCCGCGCTGAGAAAAGTCATTGTTGTAACTCTACCTAAGCCTTCGGAACTCTTTACGCCTTAGTTAATATTATGGTAAAAGAGACGGGAATAGATAGCGAAGGGTAAGGTGATCTCCAAGGGGAACCAAGAACCTCAGCACTGAGGATACCGACAGAGGAATGTTATGGAACGCCCTACTTAGCACTAAAATGTGTGTTAAAATTCTTAAGCTGTGCATGCGAGGTCTATAGACATGGGTAGGGTTGCCAGCCGGTCCGGATAAAGCCGGACATAGTTAGGTTAAATAAACGACGTCCGGCTTGTCCGGTTTTTTGGGCTTCTTACATTTTGTTAACGAGCAAGCGCCGAGCGTGGCCGAGCTGATGACTGACGAATTAGTAAGAAACTACTTGCACTGATTTAGCATTCGATGTAAATAACATCGCATATTTCGTTAGAATTTAATGAGATTTACAGTAATATTTTTTTTAGCTTAAAGCTTTTTTTAGCTTAATTTTGATACCTATTAATACTGTGACAAATACCTGAATAATGGAGGGTGTCCGGCCTTTTTGCCCAAATATTCAGCCATTCTAGCTGAAGGTCATCTCGCTTTCGCCGAAAACAAACGAAAGTTAAACGTATTTTTATCGCTTAGTTATTATCAAACTCAAATATTCGTTCGTTTAGAATACATAAACGTCAAAGAGTTTTGTAGCAGATCATGTTCGGACGTAATTTTAGAGCGAGTAAGAACCGTGGTAGGCCCCCTGGTCTGTCCGGCTATTTGGTTTGAAGACCTGGCAACCCTAGACAAGGGTCTACTGACCTTGCCGTTACGTTACCAAGATAATTAGACCGGCCAAATTCATGAGTTTTGCACTCACGCTCTGGTTGCACTATCACCAGTTTATAATGCCAATTAACGCAAAGCTAGGTCGCCAGACCGTGTCTCTTCGCGCTAATATTGTTTAAAATGATATTATACATGACTCATGTGGGTATTTTTTATACGTTATGTGTTATTCTCAGCCCGCTTGATGGATTATTTCATTAACTTATTATTAATTTTATTAAATTATTCTGTTTTTTTTTATTATTGGCATACATATGCTCACGCCTGTATTCTCCGAAGGGGTAGGCAGAGGTGTTGTTATCACAACACCCACTTTTCACCGAATTTGATACATACGACTTTGAATTACTTCTCAGAAATATGCAGGTTTCCTCACGATGTTTTCCTTCACCGTAGAGCACGTGGTGTGAAATCACTGTACATAAGTTTTTTTTAGAAAAACTCATTGGTACAGGCCCCGCTGGGATTCGAACTTGCTTCGCTTACGTAGCAGGCGACTGCTCAAACCCCGAGGCCACCACGGCATTATTGACATTGTTTGGAATACGCCCCTCTATCATGAAACTGTGTGACTTTGAATTCATATTACTAGTTCTATATTCATATTTTCTTCCTCTACTGATTCGGTAAAGTCGGTAAAGTCGGCAAAGCCGTCCATCGGTTATTTCCGGTAAGTACTACGAGATCAATCTATGTGAGACTCATTGGTAGTTGAAAAGTTACGCTACTGTGGAACACGTGGCTCTTGGTTCCATCCCCGGCTCTGGCAAAGTGTAATTTCTCAATAGCAGCCCAGAATCTGGATTAGTGATCGGTTAATGGCACGCCCCTACATTGGATTTAATACTAGTAAATGTGGAATTACTATCAGTACCCCTCGGCGTGCCCCTTCGGGGAAATCAGGAGTGATCATATGTATGTATGAAGATAATATTTGACTAAACTGGCGGTTGAAGATATGTGTGGGTATCAACGAGGTTAAACCTAATACCAGTTTGTCTAACTAAGACCGTATCTATGAACATAATTTACTATGAGTAATGTGTGCTCGCATGTAGTCATGCCCTAGATCTTTTATCTTGAGCTAATATAATGTCTGCACTTAACTATAGTCTACAGGCTTTATAGCGTCATATTTGAGGATAATTTGTGGATTTTAATGATAATTTTACGTGACTGCAAGCTTCGACAGATTGGCTTGGGCTTGAGGCAGATCCGCTTGTCTGGTAGGAGTTCAGGTACAAACTTTCAATTCCCATATTTAACTCAGGATTATCCTGCTGAATCCATATTTAAGCCGATTCAACTAATACTTGGATTTCAAGGTAAAAAGTAATAGACAGTTTTTACATAGAAATTAAAGACAATTTATCTAACGATACAAAGTTAAAGAATGGTGTCCTGAGTGCCCGCAATGTGACACTACTTATTGCCAGTAAGTATGTTTTCAGTGAAAACTGAGTATTGTATTGTTCCTTCAATTACGTGCAAAATCGCGTAAAAAGAATTAAAAAATAATATGGCTATGTTTTCTTTATGATAATAATAATTGACCTCTATTGACACCGCAGAGTTTGTCATCAACAAAACTATACTATTGAAAGTGAATGTCTGCCTACAACAATGCATCTTAGAGATAGTAATTTAGAGGGTATATTCTTTGTGATATGTCAGTATACATGACTTCCTTAGGGGATGGCTGGCATTCACGTCATACTTGTGAACAGGTGCTGCTTGTGGGGGCTGGTCATCTCAAGCTACGCATTTAGTTATAAGTAGATGTACTATATTTTTAGTTATGTTAATTTTTATCGACATTAGTGCATTGGAACTTTGTTCATGAGCTTACGTGTCTTAAATTATTTATTTTGTATTCTTTAAATTGTATAATATTTTTGAAAAGAGTAATTACTGAGTTTCTTGCCAGGTTCTTCTCAGTAAAAGCAACCTTCCGAACCTGGCGGTAGCATGTATAATCCTGTATAATTATGTCATTCTGACGATTTGAAAGTACTTTGTAAAAAGTCTAATCAAATAAAGATATTTTTGACTTTTTGACTTTTTTTGGAAGATATTCGTAAATGGGGGGTTGAAATTACCACGCAGTCCAAACTGCAAGCGCAAGCTAGCTTACGAATATTACATTACCATTAGAACAACGGAACTTTGTGCCACCCACCTGTCATAGTAGCAATCATACTAGCGGGACTAATATCTCTGTCATTACCTCGCGTTACGTCATGTCATGTCGATGTTCTACCATTGGTAATACTGTGTCGTTATGTTTTGCAAACATTGGTGGATTATTTATTGGGTAGAATTTCTTGGTGTGCATTAAAGTTTCTTCACTCGACTAATGATTTAATTTGATTCAATAATGTTATATATAATTACAATTCTCTGTGTGCAAGAACTTTTACAGCAGTGAACGTTTATGTGCTTGGCCTAAATTTGTGGGTGTTTTGACACCTATATGTTTTACTCACCTGAAAACCCTTGCAGAGGAGATGCGACTATATCATCACATTGAAGTTTTTAATTTAAATGTTGGCAAGATGTCAACAGGGATCAGCCAGTCCAGTATATACCTAAGTCTAACTAAACTCATAACGCTGTTCAAATTAAGAATTGACCAAACTCGGACTAAAAGTATGTCCATCCTTTTTTAAATCTATGAAATGATTCCCAACAATTCAGCACTTTAATGTACCTACGAATTTTATATTTAAAAGACCTAAAAATATTCATAGCAAAACTTCATTAATGATTTTAATTATCATTTGAAATTTTGTTATAGATTTTGGATAGATTTTCATTTCGGATATCCGATGGTGACGCAATTGTAACATTCTTACAATTACCAAGGACAAAGGCTTAAAATCATCTGCAGGAGCGTTCTGGCTACCAGCGCGGCCTTACTGTCACGATTTCCTAGTTATTTTCTATTACTTAGTACCAACAATGGCAGCCACTTGGTAAACATAAAACTAAGACTGTAATAACTAGAGCGTTCGCATAAAAATGTGAATGTCGTGAGTTTGAAACACGTTCGTTACAACTGCGTAAACGAAACTGCCAGGGAAGTTGATAAGCCGAGCTCGCTGTTGTAGCTGTTGGCACTTGGCCCGGTTAGGCTGTTCGTAAGCCGTATTACTTCATATTAATATATTTTATTCCAATTAGTAAGTTAAAATGATACAACATAATCTTAATTATAATTATTACATTTATGTATAGCTAACATAAACCCTGTTAGAGGGCAGCAATGTGAGAGGCACTACTTAACATTATAGTATAATATATTTTCTAGTATTTATTTCTATCATCTATCTATATCATACATACATATGCTCACGCCTGTATTCCCCGAAGGGGTAGGCAGAGGTGTTGTAATCACAACACCCACTTTTCACCGAAGATGATTAAGTGCCAACGTGCCAGATGGTGAGTCCATCGCCGTCTTAGACACTTTACATTACTTCTCAGACATATACAGGTTTCCTCACGATGTTTTCCTTCACCGTAAAGCACGTGGTGTGAAATCACTGTACATAAGATTTTTAGAACAACTCATTGGTATAGGCCCGGCTGGGATTCGAACTTGCGTCGCTTGCGTAGCAGGCGACTGCTCAAACCTCAAAGCCACCACGGCTGTATCTATATAATATTATATATCTATCAATAACAAATATTAATTAATTAAACTTACTTCACGTATTGCTTTCTTAATATCATAAAATGTTTATTGAGATCATAATTTTCTCTTCATACTTATCCAGTTACTTACTTACTTATGATAATATAGCGTGATGTGAAGTGTAGCCATGAACATAGGCGTTAAATGTGCGTTTAATTTTTTACTTTGTGTCGTCACGAGTTATGAGCGCTAGTCTTTGACTGCACAGTTGTAATTTTTTAGGTGTTGTGTGCAGTGAGCGCAAATGAATATATGCGCATTTATCCCCATCATATTCGCTGATCGCTCAAAACTCGTGACGGCCCCCTGCATTTATCGTGCACTATATACATCGCAAGCTTAAATCCAAGCAGTGCAAACTACTGCAGATCGCTCAGATTTAAGCGCGTCATTGAAATTTTTTAAAAATTTTATTGCAATGATGATGAAAAATTAATCTCAAAAGTTAAGGTTGAGGTAACACCCATTTTTTACCGAAGATCAAAAGGTGTACCCGAGACAGTGAGTCCATCGACCTTTATAAACAGCGCATGTTTGAATATCTCCTCAGATGTTATGCCTTCCTCAGATGTTTCCTCATATTTTTACCTGCGCCTTAAAACTCGCGGTATATAATATTCCACATACATTTCTAAATTTGTTTCGTTACCAATGAGGTAAAAAGTGGTTAGCTTGGAACTTACGTGAATTGTGTGGCAGACTATTCACCCACTGGGCCATCACGGTGCTTTGGTTGACGTGAAGGTGCCTTTTTGTGACTACAGTACTGTAGTTTGCATCACGTACTCGTATCACCGTCCCAAAACCATGCGTGAAGGCAACTCATATATCCTCCATCCTGACCAATGCGTTTGCGTAACCCATTGTTTGTATTTGCACCAAAGGTCGCATCTATATGCGCAAGCGACGATCACTCAACCGATAAAATATATTGTTTATTGGCATTTTTTAACATTTTATAGAAGAAGGCTGTATGTATGTAAAATTCCAGTGTTTGTAAATCGTCAGGCAATTCAAGTGACGTAGTTCTTACCAAATTTTTGTTTTCTTAATATTTATGTACGGTTCACTTTCTACCATTAAAATTTGAACCAGAAAGAGAAATTCCATACAATTTCTTTCACTTCATCCACACTTGTGTCAACAGGATTCCGTCGACAATAATTAAGGTTACACAAAAACTCTGTGCATTAGAAAGATGCACATTATTTCTAAACTAAAAAAAGTAGAAGTGAGTATGGTATAAAAGATGGGATCAAACATTGTTTTTATTACAAAATGGTATTTAGTAAGATTGAAAAAAAATATAACCTCTTTTCTTGCAGTCTCTTATCTGTATATCTATAAATTCCTCTACTTCGCAATAAATACTTAAAATTCCTCGATATATCTTAAGCAACCGAGCGAGAAATCTATCAAAGTCATGTGCAAAAACATAAATCACATAGTGCAGAGCATACTATAATATAATTGTAATAAAAGTACTGCAAAGTAACCATTAGCCTTGGAGTATCCGAGAGATGATGATGTTATTACGTCATACATATAGCTGATTGTAATTATTATAATGTTTAGTGTTAACCTTGATAAAAGCTCTTATGCTTTAAGACTCAGGCCTATATATAAAGCATGAATTTAAAAAAAATATTGTATTAGTCAAGGGTAGTTGAAAATACCTACATTAAAGCTGAGTTTCTTGCTGGTAGTTCTCTGAAAGCTAGTTTCCATATTGGTGGTAAATTATCGACATTCATAAGTGTCTTACCAGGGCCTTAACTGAATAAATAATTTTCATTTTCAATATTGTTTGATGGAGCGGTGGTGGCCTCGGGGTTTGAGCAGTCGCCTGCTACGCAAGCGACGCAAGTTCGAATCTCAGCGGGGCCTGTACCAATGAGTTTTTCAAAAAAACTTATGTACAGTGATTTCACACCACGTGCTTTACGGTGAAGGAAAACATCGTGAGGAAACCTGCGTATTTCTGAGAAGTAATTCAAAGACGTGTTGATAAGTGCGTTGCCATGCAAGTGCATGACCGACGAATCAATCAGCTGAACATCATCAGCATCAGCATCATCACAAAGCATTATCCTTATCTCTCTGTTTTACCGTTTCACGCCTAACAAACATTGGAAGGATTATTCTATGTGATATTTGAATAAAATCTTGTGAAGTTACACTTTGGACTTATAAAAAACTACATAGGACTACTACTGTAGTTCAAGTCATCTCGTTGTTATGCTACTCCATGATTCGTGTAATACTGTCGTAATTTCCCAAATAGCTCCCGATTGCCGACATCCGATCAAAACTGTCCAGCAATTTGTTAAAAGTCACAACGGAACACGTTTCACGCTCCATTGGCCGATCATAATGCACAGTGTGTAAACAATTACAGTGGAATTTTAATAATATTATACATATATACATAATTATGCTCACCCCTTTATTCCTCGAAATGGCAGGCATAGGAGTCTTTGAGTGCATCCACATATTACACCGTGTAGTAAGGGCGAATCCATATTGCGGCCTGCTATTGGGAAATTGACAACAGACGGAAAAAAATAAAACTTTGCTTACCCAGGTCCTCGTGTTCCACAGCAACGTGTGCGACCCCTATATAAACTAAACAATCATCAGTTAGCAGAATAATATGTATTACCTATACAAACATCTGAGGGCCAACCATCATCGTTTAAGCAGCACGTGTAACTTCTCAGTTTCGAAGTTTGAATTTACGGTACAAAAATGGAACGTCAAAGCTCAGAAGTTCTTAATCCATGCACTATGTGAGGCGGTATTCCCATTTTTATTGTTTCTCGTTGGTCGCATTTTACGCGAGGGAGCTTACTCAAATTCAACGAAATACGAAGTTTCGGTCGATATTTCCTTTACTATTGTACCTACTATATGTAAAATAATAATAATGGTCTCCTACCGAATTTCGGTTATGGCGGCAAATCTCAACGAGGATCAGCCAACTGCGCCCGGATGGGAGGCAACCCGACACGACCGGAGAGATATCAGTGTGTCTAAAAAGGCCACTTTGAGAGAATCATAATATGATCCGAATAGGATTCATCTTCGAAATGACAAAATGGTCAATTAGGTGCAATTCATATTATGATTCACGATTGATTACAATAATTGTAGATATTAGTCCCTAACTAACTTTTCATGATGCTATTTGTCACAAAATCAATTCATATTTTGTGGACCATTTTAGGAACCTTCATACGTAAGTGTGAAACAGGCTACGAAATATTAATCATTCTTGAGTCATAATATGAATTGCACCTATGAGACCATTTTATCATTTCATTGATGAATCATATTCGAATCACATTATGATTCTCTCAAAGTGGCCTTTTTAGACCTACAGGCGTAGGTCCTACGGCTTAACGTGCTTTAAAATATGAACTGAGTGTACCTAGTAGAATAATAATGAATGTTTTAAATCAATCACAAGATATTAATGGCGTATTCCTGCACCATTTGTTTCTCCTTCACACACTGATGTACCCAACAATAGGTAATCACTCCAGTTAAATAATTGGATATCATTTATTTTGCTTCAATTACTCTTGAATAGAATCCTATGCAATTACTCACTGTGGCAGCTGTATGTGTTTGTAGCCTGCACAGAAGATTCTCCATATGCAGCAGACATCTGTTTCGTATTAGCAATAAGTAATTTATATTTCTTAATAACTAGCTGTACCCTACCACGCGTCGCTGTGGCACATTGTGATTGAAAATACATTTTGCGTACACAAACCAACACATTTATTTATATATAGATAAAAAAAAATTATAAAAAAAATCCTTGATGCGGACTACATATCATGCTAAAATTTCAGCTCGATCGGTGCCGAACTTATTGAGTTTTTGAAACGTACACAAACCAACATAATTTTTTTGTATATATAGATATTATTATACCAAGCAACGACTTCATTGGAAAAAATCAAATGAGGAAAAATGACCACAGCCCAACTACAAGATTGGATCAAATTGATTGAATAATTGAAGTCTTTTAAATGAATCGAAAGAATTATAATGACAAAATTAAGAGAAAGAGATATTCGGAAGATTAACATTCAAATTCTAGTCTTGGAGACTGATTTTGAGTAAGTGACGAATCCAACGAAAGATACAGAACCGACAATGACATTCTCTACAAATTCTTTAATTTCATTTTACTCTATGCCTAAAAACGCATGGCATATTTACTTGGTATCTTTTACGAGTAAGATCTTTGGATACAGGACCAGTGTTGCTCGTAACTGTTGGCAGCTTAAGGTCATAGAGGTTTAGTATTTAAAAACAATGATTTTATAATTAATAACATAGTATGTTCTATGTTTCGCAACATAATAGTTTCGTAGCCTACGATGTGGCTGCGCAAGTGACCGGCAGAACGGAACGACCACTATTGTTTTACATTTTTATCAGCGATGCGATCCGTGGATTAGTGTCGATGGTAAACCGATTCTAGTTGGCTTTCGTTTTTAAACTATATATTTTTGGTTAGTATTCAAGGGTGTCATGACGTCAGCTGTTCTTATGATGTAAGAAAAATCTTGATCTCTTCTATCAACACGCAGTTGGCATCCGATCCAATACATATCACTTGACGGATTTTTCATAATCCGATTGGGCAAGGGCATATATTTATATATAATTCTTCAGTATGTGTGTACGTCACCGAACTCTCCCTAAACTGTTCTCATGAAGTATGAAAAATCTTAATCTCTTCTATCAACAAGCAGTTGGCATTCGATCCAATACTTATCTGGTGACGGATTTTTCATAATCGACTGGACAAGGGCATATGTTTATATATGTATATAATTCTTCAGTACGTGTGTATGTCACTGAACTCCTACTAAACGGGTTGACTGATTTGAAAGAATTTGAATGGTTTAGATTCACTAATCAGCCCGGCCGATGGTGCCGTTTTGAGCGCTGACCTTGAACGTGCAGTAGAATATCCCCACTTTTTCTCAGAGCGCTCATTACTAGTACGCACCTGTACCATCTGATGAAGAATAACCTAGTGAAAAACAGCAGAATAGTGGTAGCGCAGCCATTTGCGCTCATTTTAGTGTTATTTGCTCAGAGCCATTGAAAATGTAAAATGAAACCTACTTTTAGTCACTTAAAACTCAAAATAACATAAAAAAACATTTCTTTTTTTTTGTTATGTTGTTGTTACTGTCCAATTCTAACAACTAACCTTATAAACCTGGAAGTTGACTAGAAAACCTCTAGACTAGAATTTTTTTTGTTGGCTAATTAATATTACAGTTTTGCTCATCAATATTTAGAGTTTTCCTTGTTAGTAAGTATATTGTATTTAGTAGTACATGCATATGCTCACGCCTGTATTCCCGAAGGGGTAGGCAGAGGTGTTGTAATAACAACACCCACTTTTCACCGAATCGTCTTCGGTGAAACATACTTTTAGTCACTTAATTTGAATTACTTATCAGATATATACACATATGCAGGTTTTCTCACGATGTGTTCCTTCACTGTACAGCACATGGTGTTAAATCACACCACATACGTTTTTAGAAAAATTCGTTGGTACAGGGGCAACCATGAGCGTTTATTGCAATGTTATTACAGTTGTGTGACAATGACATATGTATACACGCCAAATACATCTGTTTCATAATAAGAGTAAAACTATGATGGCAATAAGAGGTTATAGTAAGGCCTCAGCCCCGGTGAGATTTAAACTTGCATCGCTTGCGTAGCAGGCGAGTGCTCTAAACCCGAGGCCATCACAGCTCTCTTCTATTTAGTAGTTTTATATAAATATTAATGAGTTGCACAAAAAATCGATCACGGGTGAACACTTTGGTTCACCTTTGTTACTTTAATGACTGAAAAAGGCATGAAAGCTTTTCTCACGCTCACAATTTTGTACTGTAAGTATTTTGCACTATAACTGTAATTATTTTAACCAAATTCAAAGAACTGTTAACTGGCAACGGTACAAACGGTATTTAACTAACCGATGAGACAGTTTTTGCGATTAACGATGCAACTTTCAGTGTTGCCATTCAAATTAACATTCTTAATTTATTTGTAGTTCTTTGATGGAGCTCCTACGTTTTCTGTTGAGGTAGGTGAGTGTTATCACGGAATAAATAACACAGCAGCAAAAATACTACAAAGCAATTTTTTACGTTTTCATATGATTACGAATATATTCATGAAAGTTCTCAATGTGCTCGTATTTCATGAGTTTTGCATATCTTATATTTTGAACAATTATCCAACAATTTTCGAACTCGGGATGAAAAAAAATTTGAGCAAATCTTACAAAATCATTGATAGTTTAACTATCAATCGACCCAAAGATCCAATAGACCCAAAATCATTTTCACATCTAGGTCAACAAAACCATTGTAGACCAGTGTAACTTATTTATATAGCTACTAACTTACAGTGCGTACTTTGTCTGCGTGAAATTTCTAAGTATAACTTCCTTGACTTGAATTTCTTTGAGTGTACAAAAAATAGCAGATATAAATTGATTTACCCCTCACGGACTTCACAAAAAGCAATAACTAGATTTTCCCCTCATGGACTGAACAAAAAATGGTACGTGCTTCTTAATCAGTTTCTCTTTAAGTTTTCTACTTTAAGAGCACTTTACACTATAACCGTTACGGCTGGAAGTGCACTAAAATGCATGGTAAAATTGCAATTTCATGTCAGACCAGTAGTAAACACAAGTAGTGGTACCCGTTAGAAGGAATGCACCGACCGTTACGCTCACATCTGATCTACTTACAGATTATTTCGAGAGCAAATTGTTACACGGACCTCGGATAAGGCCTATCTGATCCTATTGTAGGCTATCATTTATTGTGCCGGCTGATAGATCGTTTTGAATTCTATTCTTTTTATTATTAATCAAATGAATATCGATCTTCCAGCGGGGTCAGTACCAATGAGTTCTTGAAGTGGGGTGTTGTTTGCTTGAAGTTTATATACTGATGCCCTAATATGGGACAAAGCTCTCCGCGCCCAGGCCGCGCACTGGCAGGGTCGCCATGGGCTGTTGGGAGTTGGGAGAGACAAGTGAAACGCTCAAAGTCTGACTACGTTCTGTTTATTGGTATCTTAGATGCTACTAAATATAATAGATAGGTAATTACGACACATTCTCTACACTACATTACAACATCACTGCCTACCCCTAGCGGGAATACAGGCGTCAGCATATGTATGTAAAACGACCTTGCCCGTAGACCGCTAAAATCTTCGGTTTGATAGCAAGTGGAGTGAAGCAATGATGGAGAAAAATATGACGTTTATTTATAACATATTCTAAATCTTATTTTATTAAATTATTTAACGAACTTTAATTTGAGCTTGATAAAAAAAAACGATTTCGAAAAACTCTTCAATTCTCATTCGTTTTCGGAGAAAGAGAATAGACCAAGTCCTTACTTATACCAGATTAGTCTTTACTCATGCCAGTTAAATACTTTTCGCACATCAGATCGGTGCTTACTAAAACCAGACCAGTTAGGCGTAATTGTATGAAATATATAACGTTTTTATACGATGAACGTAAAATCAACAAACATCGAAACCTCGTTGAAGATTTCATATCGTGGTTAGTGACCTCAGTTTTACAATAATGTTGACATTGTACGCAACTAGAATACCTAAACAACCACAGTGGAAGAAACGAGTTGTGTCGCAGTTACCTAGGTCATAAACAAGACATGATTTCTTATTATCCTATTTCAATTGTTAAACCTAGTGCTTACGTCCTATTGTTACAATTTACGGAATTCATTCCAAAGCCATACATTTTAAAGAGTTAATTTTCTTGTTTTAACAAATTGTTAGTCAAAACTACTATTATTTCTCATTACCACACAAGCGAAGTCACGATGAGAAGCTAATTACTGAAGTCTCCTTTTCTTTATTTTGTTAAATTTTATTTATTCCCATTATTGTTCTATAATAACTTTTCTACAATCATCGTTGATTAATAATTAAATTTAGTAAAATATTGTCGCCTGCTACACGAGCGACGGAAGTTCGAATCCCAGCGGGGCCAATGGGTTACTCTAAAAACTTATATGTGCAGTGTACGTATGTGTCTGAGACGGTAATAGTCACACTCATCACGTTGGCACTTAATCATCTACGGTGAAATGTGGGTTTTGTTATTACAACACCACTGCCTACCACTTCGGGGAATACAAATGTAAACATGTTTGTATGTATTTTCAATAATTTATTCGCCTTGAAATTTGTAAACAACTTCATTATTAAATGATGCCTATAAGTATCGCAATCATCATCCTTGCAATACCACAGTGCAATTAGCGCGTGTAACTAAATTGTCTCTGATTGCTAGTCAACAGCCAGTTGTAATCTCATTACAGACATGATACTATGATATGAACACTAACGTGAAAGCAAAACCATGTGCAATCTACCGTATAATCTTGTGTTATGTTCAATTTAGCGATAATTTTTATTTATTTATTTGACAGCGTGAAATGAAGAGAGTGGTGTCAACTTGTAGAACGTTTATTGTAGTGCAATATTACATAGTATACTTAAGTACTTTGAACACGTAAGTTGGAGTTGCAGAAAGTATTGCACGCACAGTCGTAACTCGTAACGGTCACGGGCCTTGAGACGTTCGAAAACCCCTCGTAATGATTCTAAAGGTAGACAATATTTCTTAAAAAGTTGAGTGTTCCCACAGACACTACCACTCTATATCGACAAATTGACATTTAATCACAGAGTTCCAATGACACCTATTTTATATACTTTATCACAGCTGTCAGGTTTATGCGAGCTGATAAGTTTTATGATTACAGGGGCACGACTTATGAGCGCTCAGCGAAAATTATGGGGATAACTGCGCATGTATTCGCGCTCTCTCCATACAATATTACATATTCAAAGCCAGAGCCCATAACTCGTATCGGCACCTTTACCTTCATAATAAGGAAGAAAGGTCGACCTTTTTGAAGGCACGTGTTGAGGTGTAAAATCATATTTGAATACTCGTAAGGGAATCAATAATTATAGCGTAGTTCCCGGTGACCTAGATTTAGAATAGGACAATGTACAAGCAATAGATATCCGATACCAATGAATTCGTAGTTATATCACTAAATAAATAATTTACAGAATCCTTGATACCGCCATACCACATGGTATGGCGCCTCGCACTTTATCGGCGTTTTAGCTGAAGTAATGGCCTCATTAGGTTCGTTTCCAAATGAACGATAATTTTAGATGATCAAATGGAAATATATTTATCCTCCTAGGTTCTGTCAATGATACAAGGTTCGCACTTATTTTTTCTATGCTTAACGTTTTTTTATAATTTTGTTTATTCTAAATATAAAATGGATTTTGAAAACACATAGATTAGATTGAGTTTAAAGGACCAAAAAAAGTCGGACAAGAAACAAAAACTTTGGTTAAAACCTCTTAAAAAATGTTAGTCACTGTCCGTTTTTCTGCCTGGACTAGGCCATAGTAAGTGTGACTCAACCTTTTTTATTTGTTCCGGCTTGCGACTGGGTGGTATCACTCAATTATCAACGTCACGGATTAACACTAGTTAGCACTTAGTATTGGTTTCCTATTTTTCTTAAAACAATTCTCGAATTACACTTTATCGAGGGCATAAGTAATTTTCTCGTCTAATCAGGCTACTGTACGTAATGTTTGTGCCAAGTAGTATATGACTGGCTACGTGGAAGGTAAAATTATCCTCAAGCTTCGATAGTAGAAACGCTACAAAATGTACGGGAATGACATATGTCACGTGATTTATTCATGTCAATTACATACAGTTTTATCGTTTCTATTAGCGCAAGCCCCAGAGAATGCGACCGAACTAAAGGTGTTTGCAACCTCTACACTGATCGGGTTTTCTTATCATTATCCTCAACTAGCGACACCCCGCGGATTCACCCGTGTAATCTTTATTATGTTAAACCACATTTTATTGGTATTCTGTCCTTTTCCTGGATCAATGCTACCTCCCCACCAATTTTTGGCCTAATCGGTTCAGCCATTCTTGTTCTTCTATATAGATTGTCTCCGCTGAGAACAAAGAGATAATGTTTAATTAAATCCAGAGAAACATGAAAGAGTGGGTTAATACATTTTGACCGCTGCTGATACCGCCATATTGACGCATAGATTTGGTACGCAATGTCGTCTATCTTCTTACCTGTTTGCCTTCAATATTATTTTTAAAACAAGCATCAGAGATCACGTCCCACACTGTATCGAGGTTGTTTTCACTGTCTCCATTCGTTTCGTATTCCGTTTAATTGGCATCTCGCCGATCGTTCCGGGCGCTTTCTTCGGTCGCGTCAAGGTTGTGTTGTCAGTTCTCACCGGCTTAGGCTCTACACATACGATGCCACACAATTATTATTGCATGCATACGAATACCTTACAACAACAAAAATCTTTCATACAGGTTTATGCTTCTCCGTTTACGAACCTGAAGAAATTTCACAAACTTTTTGTTTTTTACAAAAAATCTGTTTACCTAAGTTATTAACAAAAAAAGTACTATTATTATTTCTTAAGAGGCTCTCTAATTATAGCAGATCATTAAGCCTTAATTAAAACCTTAGAAATAATTCGATAATATTGGAATAACAGGCAAAGAAAAATTCACTTGAATAATACCTAAAAACTAATGAGCATGCTTACGTCTCAATAAACATTTGGTAATGAGAAAAAGTGTTAAATGAGCTGTTAAAGAGAGGTGGTATAAGAGCATGCTCTAACTCCTTTATAACCCTGGACTCGGCCCAACAAAATGGAGCGACAAGTAACTTAACAGTCATATAGTAACGATAGAGGAGTGACAGTAAAGAGGTACTTATTGCAATAAGTTATATGTAAGTCGGATCATGAGACAATAGCTTTATACCGAGTCACAGAACTGATCTGGTGATGGAGCGAGTCGCGTTATGCATTCGAAAGTTTAAATGGGGACGCGACTTTACAATCTTTGATTTACAATAACTCTTGTCTCGTCGATAAGTAACTGAGAATGTTGGTGCCTGGTCTGAAGTTATTGCGCTTGATAGAGCACCAATACTAGAAGAAATCGGTTCTCCAAAGCACTTAGTCGTTACTAAAAAGTATTGTATCCAATCATTTATGCCAAACGATAAAAGACGAACGACGAAAGAAGTTGTTGCTTATTTTATAATTTTAAGATGTTTATTTGAGTTTTTATATTAAGAAGACAAGACAAGAAGATTCAATCAAACATTCCTAATTATTTTTATTTCAATCCTTTACATTATCCGCATTGTGTCAGGTAGATCCGTTTGTTTTGCTTTAATACCTTTGCAATACGAAACGCATATAACCAAAAATAAAGAATTTGTGCCAATAAATTATACCCGAACGTAATCACACAGATCTATCTAGTCACAGCAAATAAGTCTTAAAGAACGGAACGCTTCTCGTATTACACGTATTACATTGCAAACGTACGTACATTTACTAAAAGTGAAGCATTTTGGTTGAAATTTATGAAAAATTTATTTCAATTTTGTCTCTTCCCTGAAGTTGCAATTTATCCATTGCCATCTCTTCGACTTTCTTATGTCCATGACACTTTACCTTTACACTAGGCTTGCATTTTTTAACCATGGGGTACGAGTTGCTTTCCTGGACAAATAGTGTAAGTGACTGACTTTCAAAAAGGCGCGTCATACATTTTGTGCAGATCACTAGAAAGTTAGTCCACGTCGTAATAATTTCTAAATTGATTAAATAATCATTAATTTTGTGTATGTACGTGTGAATGAATAACCAGTCATCTTAATTCTGAAATATATTATAGACTTCATATTGATAGGACAATTATGTCTTCCAACATACATACATACATATGCAGAGACCACTGTTTGCCACATGCTACGATCCTTACATACTTCTTTCGCTTCATCCACATTCATGCATCTCTTCATACACTTTCTTCGGTTACGAGTGCTCCGAATTTGACCTTTCTGAAAAATACTATTAATTTGGTCATAGTAGTTCTTCCTTGGACGCCCTCTACCGACTCTGTCTTCCAAGTTTCTTTTAACTTGCGATGTATGTTTGTTTTCCATCTCGCTACTAAATTGAACCGTGTAAATAAACTTTAAGTCAGTTTTCTTTAACCGATTGAGCAAATTGGTAAATACGCTTATTTTGAATGAAATACATACTAAGCAAGTGACGTCATTCTAATTTCCAATATGGTGGATCATCCAAGATGGCGATTTTTCTGCACTATCACAGTACGGGTATCAAATCAAATGGCTTGCTAAGGAGAACACGACAATAAAAATATTCTCTTTCTTTTTTGACGTTTTCATAAAAGTTTTTTTTTTAATTTAGATAAAGGTTATCCCGAAAACAAAAACGAATGTAAATTAAAACCTAGTGTATTAATCATGGATTATCAAATCATTTGTATAGTGTATTATCAGTATTATACCTTGGTTGTAACACGGCACATCATATAAAAAAATGGGCTGTAAAAAAAGGGTTGTAAAGTATAATGATTTAAAAAAATTGAAAAATTATACGTTTTAATCACTAGCGATATTATTTATGAGAAAAAAATGAGGTTGTTTTTTTTCATTAAATTTCACTTCCTGATAGCATTAGTACTATAACCACACATTAAACATGAGTATACACTCACTTTAACTAGCGCATGACTAAACCTAATGCATCTATAATGCACACCAATATGGACTTAATGCGTTACCTTAATAATCTGTTCAGTGAGCAACAGTGAATCTAATAAATAGCAGTGACCGTTCAATAATAGCAGTGAGTGTTCCCTAATAGCAGGTGCTTATAACGTTAAGCTATAACCGTTGCCGTTAGCGTTATTGAGCGGTTTGAATACAGTTGCGTCGGTAAATTACCAACAAATTACATTCGTTACCTGTTTGTCCGATGAACTTGAACATACGTGATAATATGGCAGAAGACGTGTTAGCTGATAATTAAATTATCTTCGCTTTATAAGTTTACTAGTTGAAGTGCGTAGACCAGAATATTTAAAGTTTATTCCGGCTTTGATGCACGGGTAATCAGGAACTATCCGCGCACTGATGGGTGATGCTGGTGGGTGGGATTTCTTCATTATTTGATGTCAAAAGTCAGGAATGTTTGGAAGACTATATCAGTGGTGACATTTGATGACTGATGACGAAGACAAAATATTTGTGTATGTGTAATTGGCAATGATAAAATGTGGTCTGTTCGCTTTAAGGATTTAAGACCATACTCAACAGATCAAATTGAAATAATGCATTAAATTTGCCAGGGGAACTCCAGCAGATACAGTTTAGGGAACGAAGGGAATATCTATATATTACTACTATTAGGTACTTGACGATATTCGGTGGTATGAATATAATTATGTGTACGTTGTTTATAACATACCTTATTTAGAAGCTCATATGAACATCAAACAACTGTGCATGAAACTATACATATCATAAGATTCGTGCATTTAATTGTAAAGTTTTGCTCTTTATCAAATACCTGAACAAACATTTTTCAGCAGTCTGCACGCGTAAGATTAATGAACCATTGAGGAAAAAGCAAAAAATGCAATCATTGTGGACATTTTAGTGGATTTTTGATGACTAATTGATATTCTGGTGTCCAAACCTCGTGTCCAATCGTTCGTGGAAGCAACCTTTACGGTTGGTAAGCGGGGGTCAACCGACCGCGAACATTATTCAAATCGTTTACTTACTACATCTAAATATTTAAATGGGAAAAATATTTTGCTATCCAATGCATTCCAATGCCTTTGTGATTGGAATGATATATTTCAATTTTTGTTTTGGATTTAATCAACAAGATATCTGACTGTGTTTCTTTTCAGTTTTTCACAGAAAGCTAGTTTCCGAGCCGGTGATCTCCTCGAAATTCATAACTGGGGCCTACACTGCATAACATAGGTTACATATACATATGCTCAAGCATGCATAGCCCGATGGGGTAGGCAGAGATGTACTTATGCTAGGTCCCATGTACTCCCATGTAATAGGGGTAAACTTATATTCATGGGGTAGCTTTATTAAGCGGAATCTTATTTTTTTTATATAAATGTAGCCTTAGTTACCTACTCCTATAACATCCGTTTCAGAAATTAGTCTGAACAAAACTGACAGGGATAAAAAATTAAAATAGTTTTTTAAAATTTAAGTGCCGTATTTACATTAAAATACTGTGTTGTAAAATTTATTGAAAAGTTGTTAATTAGGAAATACAAACAGATTTTCAAGGTAGACATTATAAAAATTTCTCATAACATTTACGAGTCAGTTCAGAAGTAGGGTAACAAACAATTTATAGACACAAAGATGCCGCATCTCAGTAACAACCATATCTCAACGGTAACCGTAATGTAACGGTTACAACTTAACCTTTGTGAGGCTACCAATTGTGCGCAACCGGCATTACTTTTGTTATTTATCCGAGATTTATCTTAGTTTAAAATGATACCTACTCGCTCAGAGAATCAGCATTGCTATTCAACGTGGCAATGCTGCCAGCCTTCTTGGCACGATCCCGAGAGACACCGATTTGGGCCAAGTTTTCTACTTGTAAATTAGTTTTAAGTACCTTCATGTATTTATTGAATTTATGTTACTTACATGTACGATACAAAATAATCTTAATTATAATAGAATCCCAAGTAAAGATAACCTAACCCTGTTAGGGCACAGCAACGTAAGAGGCACTACTAGAACTATTAATATAAATATATTTATCAATGAGTACCTAATATATATATAAATATTATATAAAATCTCAGAAGGCTAGTTTCTGAACCGGTGGTAAATTCTCGATATTCATAAGTGCCTTACCACGGCCTTAACTGAATAAATATTTTTCATTTTCATACCTACTAAATAACAGCCTAACTGTTAAATGCATGACGACTAATTTGGCCTGAGAGTCGGGATCCAGTGGGTTATTCATTTTGTCTTAACATTTGATACTACGGCATATAAAAAGCAATACACATCCGTCGTAAACTTGTTCAGTGACATCTTACGATCTTAATTTCCTATGTTACTCCTTGTAACATTAGCTATATAGACGGACAGAAAAAAAAGCACGTGAGTGACGTATACGCGATCGGCCACGACGTGACACTCTTACTGACATTACGCTTACTCCGTATTACCTCGTAGATAAGTGGGTCTGTGTGAGTGTGTCATTTCGAACGATTTGTTTAGTTCCTAGATTCCTAACTGCTTGTAAAGCTTATAGTTAAACTGTGACATAAATTGATCACAGCTTCGTAGTATTCGTAATTTAGTATGCAAAGTATTTTTTAAAACCCTCGTCACGTTACGTTGCGCCGTCCGCTTGAATAAACAAACACCTATGGCGGATGTATAGACTAACGTTCGGTAATATTTGGTAAATGTGTTGTTTTCCTTCATTATTTGACGTCCAAACACGTCCAAATAGATCTTCAAGCATTAGCTGTAACTTCCTTATGCATCGTAATTGGATACAAATTTCATAACAAATATAAATATACCTACGCTTATAGCTGATCCAAGGTCTTCTGTTTCAATACGAATTGTCTATATCTTTTCCGGTTTAAGAGAGTTTTTCTCAAATTAACCAAATACAGATTTTATCATATTGCGGCTTTTCCAGTGGAACAAAACGATTTTTTTCCAATCCTTTGGTTGAACAAATTAATTAAACAATGAATACGTTATCAATCTATACATACAGATAAATAAAATTGGAGTGTCTGTTTGTAATTCCAAAATAACAGCTTTTCACTAAATATATGTATTAACATACTAAAAAACCTATTTTAAAAAAATCTCTCCGAAACTTAACATATTTTATTAAAAAAAAAACACTAGGGCTTCTCGTGTCACCCATGACATCTAGTTTACTTATAAAATTCAAACTCCTGACTGACTGACTAATATCAACGCACAGCCTAAACCGCTGATCATAGAGACATGCTTGTTCTTTGTGAAGTGTATGAGAGTGAGCTGAATTATTGCTATATATGTAGTATATCGAGCATATTATATTTCTAAATAGCAGAGAAGTCAACGTTAGACGATTGTCTTAAAAAAATGTAACTAAATAAAATTGAATTGTTATTTAAAATTAAAAGCTTTTCACTTAATGCATATGAAAGTAAGATATACAGTAGGTACATGCATTTTCTTTCATTTTGTTCTATCTATCGGCCTGACAGTCTGTTTGTCTGTGTTTAAGCTACATTTATTTAAAAAATGCCAGTATTACTAGCTAGTTAGTGAATAAATATAGTTACATAGAGCATCGAGAGTCATGACAGCTGCTGTCAAAAGTCGATTAGCTCCCACACAACTGCATTCAATACGTATACACACATTGTCCTCTGTTCTACGGTGCCGAGTCTTCTCTTTTTGTTTTCACGCTTTACCGGATGTGAAACCAATAAAGGCATTGATTGCTTTAATTACTAGCAAGGCTTTTTACGTGCGTTTAATTGAGCTAGTGATTAGAACTATACTACGATTTAGAATTGTAGCTAACTACGATTTTGGCAATGAATTTTTGATTGTTTTTTTATGAATGTTTTTGCAAGGTTTTATTAATTGATCATGTTATTTTATAATCTAATAACAATCATATTCACGTTAATATCATCGACCTTAAATGCGCTTAAAAATACATGCGCAGTTATCCTCACTATTTTCGCTGAGCGCTCATAACTTGTGATGGATCCTGTACGTAGTGTGAATAAATGGGAAATTCTGTTTGTCTAAAACGTACCTTTTCGCAGCTCAACCATATAACAGATTTTATTTAAATTTATGGTAGAGGGCCACTCCGAGGACATTTTGTAAATAGTTTTTCATCATTCACATACGGGTAAGTAAAGGCACTTTCAGGTAAATTGTACAAAGCTTCTCTTTGTTAATGTTTTGCTTTCTTTTGAAAAACATATTTTTTTCCCGGACAAAGTACAGTAAAGAAATAAAAAAAGAGCACAGCTCGGTCAACCAAGTTCTTTTTACATACATACATATGCTCACGCCTGTATTCCCCGAAGGGGTAGGCAGAGGTGTTGTTATCACAACACCCACTTTTCACCTAATGTGATTAAGTGCCAACGTGACAGATGGTGAGTCTATCGCCGTCTCAGGCACTATACATACGTCTTTGAATTACTTCTCAGAAATATGCAGGTTTCCTCACGATGTTTTCGTTCACCGTAAAGCACGAGGTGTGAAATCACTGCCCATAAGTTTTAAGAAAAACTCATTGGTACAGGCCCCGCTGGGATTCGAATTTGCGTCGCTTGCATAGCAGGCGACTGCTCAAACCCCGAGGCCACCACGGCTCTTACTACATACATGTCATGAAATATATTCTTTAATTTAACCTTTATTGGGTCACGATCTTAACGGCAAAGCGTAAATGGGTCAACGAAGTCACAAACATGACGTCAAAAACTCCGTTATGGCCGTATTTTCAGTATTTCACGTTCAAAACATAAAACCAGCGTTACACTTATCACAATGCTCGTGAGAAAGATGCATATCTTACGTTTGTTTCTTGTGCTAATGTTCCTCTCAAGAGGTTAAGTACGGTCAAGGCGACCGGGCCATCAATGGGTTCGTATTTACGACATCTGTCGCGTATTATACGCGTTATTTTGCACAATAAAGTGGCTAGTGAACATATATTGAATAAAAACTCAATAAATACTTAATATATACAAGAGGTCATGGTAGGGACCTCATCTAGACATGATTTTTATATATATATACATATACATCTGTCTCATAATAACAGTTATTATTATGAGACAGATGTATATGCCGTGTATAAGTCTGTCACTGTCACACAGTGGAACTATGATGGCAATAAGAGCTTATGGTAAGGTCCCAGAACTTAAAAGTAATTACAAGTTGTAAATTTGACACAAATCGGCGTCTCTCAGGATAGTGCCAAGAAGGCTGGCAGCTTTGCCACGTTGAATAGCAATGCTGGTTCTCTGAGCGAGAAAAATGGCTATAAAAATGTTCATGTAGGGTGTTGTTAGTATCCGTTTGCCACACCACGAGCTTAACGATGAAAACATCGTGAGAAAACCTGCATGTTTAGAAGTTTGTTGTCGTTTCCCGGCTCTTCTCTAGTTTCCGAACCGATGGCAAATTATTATATCGACGTTCATAACGTTTTTAACTGGGCTTGAATAAATCATTTTCATTCTCATTCTAATTCTGAGAATAAATGTCATTGTTTATAGACGTGTGTGTCATTGTTAGGTGTCATTTCTTACCTCGTCGAGGACCCTTCTGTGAAGGCGAGAGCTTAAACATAACAGGACAATTCCTGTGATTTAAATTGTAATTTAATTGATTGATATTCGAAGTTCATCACGTAATCATTTAGCAATACCTCAATTAGTGTACGGTGTACCATATTTGCGTTCATTCACCACCTTACACGGCAAGCTGTTACAATAAAGTATTCACAAATATGATTTATAATTAATAGTAATACGCCAATAACTTATAATAAGCGTAGTTAAGTATGTAATTTTTAATAATTTTGCGTTAGTTAAATGTATTTTTTTTTGATAATTTGGTTGGTGTCAGAAAGTCATTCTTTAGACATAATAGTCTTACAGTCTTTATTTCTGATCGCAGCATAGTTTACTTATATATACTACTTAATAACATACAGTCTCGTAATAGTGTAAACAATACTAGTGCATATTTTTTTTAAGCACTACCAGATTTTTTCAACATAAAAAAATACGTATCGCCTTCGTAGACCTCTCAATATGTGAAACTGTAAAAAAGATACATCTCGCACATTCTAGGCTCTTAATCTATCTTCGTTTAAAAAAATCACGTCGATCTACATGCTATGTTATCGAACATACTGTCGCAGTCATGAAGATTTACTTGAGAGAAATGGAAGAGAAGAACACATTGCGCCGACCCCAAATAACATGGGATAAACGCAGGAGGTGATGATGATGAAGATATACTAAGTACCTATGCTTCTAGTAAAAAAGTCAAAGACTGTATTGATATAAAAATATAAATAATCACCAAAGTAGCGCGAACATTGCATCTCCTAGTTGCACAAACGAATTTAATCTTGACCCACATTAAACAACTGTTAGTATTAATTATTGTTAACACAAATTACTGTACTTAATATTGCGCATTTACAATAAAACAAATACACCTATGTAGACAGTTTAATCGTAGATTTTCGTGTCTTTGAAAACATATGCGAGATCCTAGACAGCTGGTGCAGCGATGTTTTCATCGAAGCGTGAGATTATGTTTCAGAAAGTTTGTAAACATGGAGTATCTATTTACCATAACGCAACAATTTTTTTTTTTTAATTATACTAAACTTAATAGTATTGAACGTCCAGAATTGAGCTTATCTTGGCTCTAGGTAATGCAATCCTCGCGGCCACTTTTTCTGTTACCATTTTCTTACTTCTCAAAGATATATTTTTTCCTCTTTATTCTCGGGCCCCTAGGCAGTTGCCTTCTCCGCCTTCTGCAATATCTGTCCCTGATCCCTACACTTAGAAAGTTACAGCATCCTCATGATATTTTACTGTCTGTCCTGCATGCAGTGCGTTAAAAAACTCATTGTCAGCCGATGAGATTGGCACTTACGTAGCTACCACGACAGGTTAGCGCCGTTTGTCGGCCTAAGATGACACTATTGTGAGCCTATACAAATCTGCGTTGACGTCGACGCGATGCCTCCCGACGCCGTCCGAGGCACGTTCTCCTTGACCCTGACGACGATATCACATTGCTTCAGCAAGCAATGTCTCAAAAGCACACACCCAACCGACCATTGTTCCGTCCTTGCCGGCGAGGCTTGTCGCGAACTCTACGTCATCGTCCCTCCCGTCCTTTGCTAGAGCCGGCGCGTGCCGAGCCACTAGCCTTAAACACGTCCCTAAATAACACCACTCAGATCCAGTTCCCTAGCTCATCCCCCAGCAACGCCCAAAGCCGAGGTCCGAGCCCCGCACCGGGGCGCCCTTTGCTGTGTTGCTTAGTTTTTAAGTTTAAGCTCGGCTGGAGGCCCTTGGGTCTTGCCCTTTTAGTCCATTTAAAAAAAAAAAGTCGACTTGAAGACTTGTGACAGCAAACTCGCACTAGGCACTTTGGTCACTAACTACGGTGTTCATAGTAAAAAGTGCACCTCTTCCCACGTACCTTAGTTTAACTCACAACTTGACTGTCATCAATTAAGCTGTTTCTTTAGGCATTATTAAATTTAAAAATGTAACAAATACGATTTATTCAACATTCGTGAGACAAAAATCAACGTGCTAACAATAATTTGTAACATAATGACTACAAATGTAATATTGTCAATCATAGCAACAATTGGTATGAGTTAATCGCAACGACAAGAATGCATTGCAGTCAAACACACGTTTTTGCTATAATTAGTTACATTTTGCTGCAATGCTTGAGAGCAATCTTACTAGAAATAAAATTCATCTTGTTTCGTATTTTTTCGAGTGATTACGGATTTAATAATTGCTTGGTGATTATCTACTATTAGGAAATTGCTAGGAGTTTTTTGTTACAAGTAATTACTTATAAGTAAAAACTAACGTCATACCCCTAACAAAACATCGCCTAAGATATATCTTTTACACAATCCATTCATCGTTTCTTGGGTCTTCCTCTCCCCTTGTAACCATCAGTTCATTGATCCGAGTATAAAATACTGCAAAATAGAATTTGTACTTATTTTTATTAAAGTACATATGCTCACGCCTGTATTCCCCGAAGGGGTAGGCAGAGGTGTTATAATCACAACACCCACTTTTCACCGAATTTGATTAAGTGCCAACGTGACAGATGGTGAGTCTATCGCCGTCTCAGGCACTATACATACGTCTTTGAATTACTTCTCAGACATATGCAGGTTTCCTCACGATGTTTTCCTTCACCGTAAAGCACGTGGAGTGAAATCACTGTACGTAAGTTTTTTTTTAGAAAAACTCATTACACGGTACGGTACAGGCCCCGCTGGGATTCGAACTTGCTCTAACCCCGAGGCCACCACGGCTCTTATTAAAGTACTTAATTAAATTGTAAAACATTTATGGGTGTTACAGATAAGAAAATATGGTATTGCCATAGGTATACAGATGACCATAGAGCTAATAAATCACATATAACACAAAACCTAATACTCCATTGTATTCTTATAATACTGTTACATCACAGTAACAAGACGAATGACATGCTGTGCTATGATTGCAAGAAGTGATAATTGAATACGTGATTTGTCAATGACTGTCTAGTGAACTTCGAGAATTAATATTGATCCGATATGAAAATCATCAAAGTGCTTTTACTTATTTTGTTTCGCTATTACGATACCCAAACATTATTAAACATTTATTAGCTATACAGATAAATAAAATTGAAGTGTCTGTTTGTAATTCCAAAATTACAGCTTTTCACTAAATGCATATGAAACTTATGAAAGTATATATGATACTCAACTCGCGAGCCACATCGCGCTGCCACCTTCCCGGGCCCGCGGCTCGGTGGTCAAAGCTCCCACCCCGACCACCGCCAGCAGGCCCTCCGGCCCCCTTTAGTCGCCTCTTACGACAGGCAGGGGATGCCATAGCCATATTCTTAGACCCTGCCTATTGGGTGGACCTAATCTGAATCTGGGTTAACCTAACAAATATAAGCAAAAACCTCACAACCGCTGAGAACGTGACCAAATCATTGGGAGATTCTAAGAATGATGACCTTAAGTGGATCTGTACAAAAAGCCTAATGTTCCCAGTTTTTGCTGCCTGCTAGGCTGTTACCATTCGGAAAGTAAAAGGCACTAGATTGATAGCCATGTGCTATCAATCTGAATTCGCTGAGTAAACTAACACTATGCAGGTAAGGTAAAACCTATGTTGGGCGCGGACCAATCATGGACATTTTTTGTTTCTTCTTATAAAATTGAAAATTAATTGAAATTTATATTATTTAATGATTTATCAATAGAAATGCATCTATCATTTCAGCCCTAAAACACACTAGATTTTTACTTTCCATTAATGGTGTCTAAGTAGGAGTGCTTTTTTTTATTATTTCATTGTACTAAGTACTAAACTGAAATAAACATTAAATTTTGATTAAGAATAGAGCTTTTAATTTACCTCCAAATACTTAAGAATGTATGTTGAAAAATAAAGAAATTACAGAGCAAATATGAAAAAAATTCGCTTATACTGTCCATGACTGGTGACTTTACCTTACTTAATCAGGCACTTTTGCATTGCCACAGTTCCCATGATCAATTGTAAAAACTAATTTTTTTAAATATTATTATTCCTATATGTTAGCCAATTATAGCTTAAGGGGCTTATTTCATTTTACAAAATGAATATAATTTCTTAAGTTTGTGCCGTGGTAAGGCACTTATGAACGTGGAACATTACCTCTATCATCTTTATCGGTTGTGTCGCAGAATAAAAAGTAGGCATAGTGGGATTAAGTGTTTGGAGGAATTATAAAATAAGCGTTATGTAAATGTATTAAAACGTAAAAAAGTCAACTAAGAGCGATAGTAGGCATCTTGCTACTAAATCTAAATTTTCACTGATTTGAACATAAGTTTAATCACAAATTTATTTTCTTTCGATTAATATTAATTATTTTGTCTCTTGTTGCAGAATACGTGAAGCCAGTTGTAATGTGAGTACATACTTATTCATTCATTAAATACAAAATAGATGAGCTTAATGTAAGCAACTCATCAAGCTTGACTAAATTAAGAGTACTGTCATCCAAATAAATAACTTTCTTAGCTCTATTAACCTATAAAATAAAGGGGTCCCTGAAGAGGTAACAGATGATATAACATTTCATTGCACTGAATTAATGTATACTAATATTATAAAATTAAAGAATTTGTTTATTTGGTACTAGTTGGAATAGAAAAAATATACTTGTGTTGGATAGTTCATTTATCGAGGAAGGCTTTTGGCTTTATAACATCGCACTGCGACCAAAATATTCAAGGAGACGAAATCACGGGCAACAGAGAGTTACTATAAGATTGTTCTCGTACAATTCATAGCATTACAAACGTCACCTTGAAATCATCATTTCCCAAAGTGTTGCTGAATTACCGACGTCTCGTGCTCAATGAACGGCAAAGATCGCACTTAATATCCGTAAGGAGGTAACCTTTCAATGTGAAATGAGAACCAGCCATGAATTCCCGTACTACGAAATCGTACCACGGCTAATTTAATCCGAATCTAATCTTACTTACCGGAATAGTGATAGAACTACGTAAAGACGGTTCTTGCTTGTGCTCTGGGGCTCAACCATGAGCTCGTTTTAACTGATGGCAAAAAAGGAGATTGTGAATTCTTTTCTTTAAAGCTGATGCCAAATATAGCATCAAACTCGGTTTCAAACAACAACTTAAAAAGTAGGGTGTTTATTTCACATCTAAACTACTATTATAAATAGGAAAGATTTGTATTTTTGTGTGTATGTTTGTAATGAATAAACTCAAAAACTACTGTGCCGATTTCAAAAATACTTTCACCATTAGAAAACTAAATCATCAGCAAGTAAATAGAGCTATTTTATCTCCGTACTAAGATATTTTATCTCCGTACTCTCACGGGGACGAGAACTACGCGGGTAAAACCGCGTGACATCCGCTAGTCATTTTATAATTCTCTTTTACAGGGCAGAGCTGGTTTTTACATACATATGCTCACGCCTGTATTCCCCGAAGGGGTAGGCAGAGGTGTTGTTATCACAACACCCACTTTTCACCGAAGATGATTAAGTGCCAACGTGACAGATGGTGAGTCCATCCCCGTTTTTTTTAAAAAAAAAAAAAATTGCGATGACTATCATCTTTGAACAATTGCGATGAGTATCAGCTTTGTGACAGTGACCGATCTATCACGTCATTCATACAATTGGTTAGGCAAAATACTAACACGAGCCGGGACTCGAACCCTCGACCTCTACAAACCGTGCAGTTGCGCATCCAACTGTGCTACTGGTGATCACACCTCTTGCGTCGAATGTTTCCTTCCCTTGTTTTTGCGGTTTAAGAGCCGCTTTGCGCCATCTGTTGGCTGGTGAATCCAAACTCAACTGATACATCTTATGTGAAATAAATGAACTGCAAATGAACCAACAGACAGACAGACGGACAGATAGCGATTTTTTTTATAATTAATGTTTTGTGTAAGTACCGTATATATCAAATGCTTTCAGTGAAAATCTGTTAATATGGAATTACAAACAGACATAACAGATTAGTAGTAATTTAAACACTGGAAGTGAGATAATTTTAACAGATCATATTTACTCATTCGATTAATTATATGGAGTCACTGACGCGGAACGTTACGTTAATTGGGAAGTTTGTAATGTTGATTCAATATTACTTAACTGTTTATGACCGTTAATAATCCAGTTTAGAGACAAGCTTCACAGAGAGGTCAAACGGTCTCCCAATAACCACGTTTTGGATATTACTTATAAGCGATACCGTAACTATTGTAATTCTATCTTAAAAAAGCTGAAGAGAAATTATGAAAAATCTTTATTATTAAATGCTAAGACTATTAAGGACTCGTGGAATGCAATAAAATCAATAATAGACTTCAATCAGGCTAAACAAGGGGCAGAATCCTTGTTGCGTTTTGAGGCTAATGCTACGGATGACATTGAGGATGTTAATAAATATTTCTCTCACATTGGAGAACAGCTGGCAAACAAAATAATTGCCTATGATGGAAACCATCCCAAACCATATAATTTCGACACTCCATCTTCACCCAACTCCATAGTTCTCGTCCCACCCGATGAATCTGAAGTAGAATCTCTTCTAATGAATCTCAAAAATAACTGTGCTGTTGGATGGGATGATATACCGGTAAAATTTTTAAAATTGTGTAAACAATATATAGTTTCCCCTCTCACTAATCTCCTTATACTGTGCTTTGAGCAGGGAGTGTTCCCTGAAGTCTTTAAAAGATCATTGATAACACCTGTTCATAAGTGTGGTCCTCGTAACGAAGTTTCAAATTACAGACCAATATCAGTACTAACATCCCTGTCAAAAATTTTTGAAAAAGCTTTGAATAATCGGTTAGTAAACTACTTGGAGCATAACAATTTATTTTCTAACTCACAATTTGGTTTTCGGTCGGGAAAAGGCACTGAGGATGCAATAAGTGAGTTGGTAGATTTTGTTTCCACAAAAGTCGATTCTAAACAAAAATGTCTAGGTGTATTCCTTGACCTAGCCAAAGCTTTCGATACCGTCTCGATTCCCATACTTGTTAACAAGCTTGACCGGATTGGCGTGCGTGGAATGGCTCTTAAGATTTTTGAGGACTTTTTATCAGCTCGTACTCAGCGTGTAAAAATTGGTAGTCACTTGAGCTCAGACGCTTCGATCTCATATGGAGTGCCACAAGGCAGCATACTGGGACCAAGTCTATTTCTCATCTACATCAATGACCTATGTCAACAACCACTAAAGAACGGAAAAATTTTCACATATGCAGATGATACAGCCATGATTTTCCACGGACAGTCCTGGGATGAGGTTCAAAATTATGCTGAGGCAAATCTACACATAGTGTACCATTGGCTACGTGCAAACCTACTTACGCTAAATGTCTCAAAGACCACATACGTGCAGTTTAATCTGTCTAAAAAACAAGTTCCTCGAGTTGACCTGAAGGTTCATTCCTGTAATTATCCTATTGATACAGTCTGTGATTGCCTTTCAATCTCCAAATCCCCAGAAGTGAAATATCTTGGAGTAATATTGGACGAGAGGTTAAGTTGGCAATCCCATATAAATCTCACTGTAACCCGAATTAGGAAACTTATCTGGGTTTTTAAGAAGCTAAGACACGTTGCTAATCTGAAAGTCCTTCTCAATGTTTATTATGCTCTGGTCCAATCGGTGCTTGGATATTGCGTGGTCGTCTGGGGTGGTACTTGTAAGGGTTTCATGATACATCTAGAAAGAGCTCAAAGATCTTTACTAAAAGTAATGACATTCAGTCCATATAGATTTCCCACAAAGTTACTATATGAAAAATGCCAAGTGCTAACCGTTAGGCAATTATACATTCAACAATTATTGACAAAATGGCATAAGATGACACCGTATAATGCAGATCTTTACAACAAAAAACGCACCATCACAAATATCAAACAACCCCTAAAAATGCGCACTGTCACTGCCCGGCGCCAACAGAGTTCAATGGCTGTTCTTTTGTACAACAAAATAAATAAACTTCTCAATATACATCCCCTATCAAACTATAAGGCTAAACTTAAAATAAAAAATTGGTTACTTGGACTGGATTACGATGAAACTGAGAAAGTGTTAAGTTAGTGGTGAAATGTAAACAAACATAAAAAATACACACACACACACACGCGTACACACACACGCGCGCGCACACACCCACAGACACGCACACACACATACACACACACATACACACACAAACACTCACGAACACACACGATTTTGCATGCGTTTTTACTTTTATTATATTACAAGTGTATATTTGCTTGTATGTTATATATTGTATAAGTGAATGTACACTTAAATAAAATATACTACACATCTAGTTTGTACCTTGTTATCACAGAAATTATTTAGGAAAACTAATGTGAGAAGACACTGATTTCTGTAACACAGGCATTCAAGCCTAGCTCAGAAGTCAGGGAATTCATAAAATTTTGTGTATATATTTTTGTGAAAATAAACATTATTATTATTATTATTATTATAGTTTTTTAATGTTTAGAACGTATGTAAGTAGAGGTGCCGTCTCGAGTTTTGAGCGCTGGTCTTGAATGCGAAGTAATAACTTCCGATGTACTGGTGCTAACCGCTTTGCACCAGTAACAAGATTCTTAAGATTGTTTTTTTTTTTTTTTTTTAATTTAACAAATTGAATAAACACATGCGCCCCCCTTCTATTATTACCAACTCTCTGGGCCCCTTTTGTATCGCCTCTTACGACTGGCAGGGGGTACCATTGCCAAATTTTAGACCCTGGCTACTGCTCGAGCCGCACCTAGTGATGATAATGTTTACTTACTCCGTGTAGTTGGTGCCAAATGTAACATCAAATTAGGTATCAAACACCAACAACAAAAGTATGTAAGTACCTACCTAATTTAATTCACATACTTCATTTTATTTTTCTCTTCTTGAAAGCGGTTTATTTCTATTGAATAAAATTACATACCGGTTAGTTTGGTATCCGATTTTGTAAAATGTTTAGGATTGTAGGTTCTTTACTTTAATTTAACACTCAAGAATTACATCAACATATTCGTTGGAAAAGTTAGTTTTGTTTGTAAATCATTTTCCCTTTACGTTTACATGTATAATATAATACCTTCAACAAGGCTCGTTTCAAAGTTAAATTACTTATGAAATCAATAAATTATGCAATTCATTAGATATGTATTATTTTCTTGTTTATCTAACATCGATACAAAGAATATCGTGGTAGAGAAAGTCAGTCATATGATGGTCTTATAACATGCACGTCATTGTAATTAATTTAAAATCATGATGTCCAATTTCGATATCTGTATAAATCAGTGAAAATAAATTATACATGTATCACCGATAATTTCTCCGCATAATAGAAAAAGCGTTTAAATCTTAAAATACCTAGCGAAAGTTCTTATGTTCGTGTCGTAAAATGCTTATTTTGTATTCTGTGAGCTTGGCTGCGACGAGCGAGAAGTGGTTGACCCAGTGCCAGAATCTTACTTGGTACTCGTTTCGGAATGTCTGTTGAAAAGGTATTCAATGAATATTGGATTTGGAAAATGTTATCTGTGTGGTAATCAGATAAATGCATTGTGAAAGTCACATTGAAAGTATTGTCGTATGGGAAATCATATTTATTGCTTACCTGCAAGTCGGTCAATCATAACTAAAGGATCAAAACTATGTATCTAATCCGAGATATTATAAAGAATAAAAAAATATATATTATTTTTTGCTAGTAGTTTAAAAAAAAATTCAATGCTCAATTCCTTTAAATCAATACTACAATATCACTGACTTACACAGGCTATATTGTAAATCGAATTAAATAACAGGTAATCCCTAAAAAACGCGGGGAAAGCCGAGTACGGAACTTGTAAACAAACGTATAGGTACTTTGATTATAAAAAATTCTTGCCAGGTTCTTCTCAGTAAAAGCAACCTTCCGAACCTGGCGGTAGCATGTATAATCCTGTATAATTGTGTCATTCTGACGATTTGAAAGTGCTTTGTAAAAGTCTAATCGAATAAAGATACTTTTGACTTTTACTTTGACTTTGACTTTGACTTTGAAAGGTACGAAAACGGCCAATAAATTAGTAAATATAATATACTATAAACGACCAATAAGAATAATGACTATTTAAATAATAATTGTGCACCTTGGTATAACCAAGTCAATAAGTACTAATTACCTGGATGGATTTCGGCCGAGTTCCTCCGAAGGTCTGTCAATTGAACATATTTGGAAATCGTGACTGATCTGTTACCTATTGGATTTCTCTTTTAAGGTAACGAAGGTTAGATAACAGGTTGTTTGGCGTAAAAATATGACAACTAAACGAATTAGTGAAGAGTCACCCCCATAAATTCTAATATCACTATAGCAGACTCTTAGAACAGGCTAGTACAAACCGCAATATTATTTGAGCGCTACTAAATTGCGTTCAAATGTGTATTTCTTGTCTACACGCATTTAAATCTTTCTACAAATGAAATAAGACTACATTTACAAGCCACGAAACGTTAATGTGAAGAAAGTGTCTCCGTAACTAACACCATGACCTAGATTGTGTGTAAACATTCCACCAATTATCGACTAGGCACGTTTAAGTAATAAAGTATTCATATGAGAGTAATGAGTATCTATGAATATAGTGGTTACATGCTGCTGTCAGCTTCAACTGTGTCACTGAATAAATAGTACCTGGTTTCTTTTTCACACAAAAGTAAGAACATTCTCTCTGCCTACCCCCATGGGATACAGGCGTGAGAATATGTATAAAAGTATATCCGAGATTTTTCTCTGAATAATAAAAAAGGGGAAAAGTCGGTCCGGTAACATTATGACTCGAACCGGGGTATTCTAGTTTTGTTATCGCCCCATAGACTGCAAGCTTCAAGTCTGAGCTATCGGTAATATTTAGATATATCGGCGAAATTTACTTTCGTACTGTACCTAATGATACTTCTTCTTGTACTTCGGAGATTTTCATTGCCTGAAAACATAGTCAAAACGATGCTTTCTGAAAATGAAACCTAGCTAGATCAATCTGTTGCCTCCGAAACTCCGAAAATTATATTGGAGCCGTTTAACGAGATCTAGATTACTTAAGAGCTATTCTTGTATATAAATATATACACATATATACAATCACACAGACACCCGCATTTATGAGAGAATAAGCGGCATCGGCGTAATGTCGTGACCGATCGCGTTATCGCGTATAAATAAATCATTGAGGTACGTGTTTTACAGACATTTTTCTAATCTTCTTAATTCAAGAAATTCAATATTCCTTTATTCGCTTAGACTATTAACAAATTACTTTCAAATCGTTAGAACTTTTACTGAGAAGAACCCGGCAAGAAACTCAGAAGGTAACTCAGTAGGTTAACGGAACAATTTTGAGTAATCCAAAGACAATCACAAAAAAAAACTCATGGACACAGCTGCAGTGCACAAAAGTCGATAAAAAAACAAACAGTACTACGTTTAAATTGTGTAGCTTGAGATGACCAGCCCCCACTAGCAGCAACTGTTCACAAGTATGACGAGAATGCCAGCCATCAAATCGACTTAAATTCACAGTAAATTAAGGTGTAAACTTTAAGAGTAACAATCCTCACGCTCGATGGAGAAACGTTATAATTTCAAATGTTTGGTTAAGATTCCATAAACTTATTACATATATATAGAGTGCTTTGTTTATTTGTTACTTGAGAGGAAATTACTATCTCGTTAGTCAAGTAGTGGCAAATGCTACTGCAGAACACGAGGTCCCGGGTTCGATCTCCGGGTCGGTTAAATTGTTCTGGATTTTTTCATCTGAAATTTGTGTTTTTTAGTGCCCGGTTAATGGCAATAGGCTAGCTACCTATTACATGGGACTTGTGAACTTGCGTCGCTGGCATAGCAGGCGACCGCTCAAACCCCAAGCCCGCCACGGCTCTTTTCATCTCATATCACAAGATATAGGCATGAAGGGGAAGAATGCCAAACGATATTTGCAACACATACACAGTGTTATTAAAAAGTATATTATTTCACATCCAATGGAAGTACTTATTGCAAATTTGTGGAAATGCAAAGTAATTCGGAGACACGTTTCCTTTTGATTGCGTCCGGCTGAGACTAACGTTAACGACATTCCAACTCAGTGAATAATATTTGTTTTAATGCAACACTTGTGTTACTGAGAATTCACGAGTGAGTCAGAAGGGTTAGCAATAGACGCTTTGAACATTTATGCCCTAAGAATTAAGGATAAAACATTTCTTTGCACTCACAGATCTGCCCCAATTGTGCCTGCAAAATGCATGTAATTTTTTAACACTGTCGAAATTCCTAACTCATTGGACAGTACCAATAATTATATTTTAAAAACTTATATAATGTTATGTGTATTCATTCAAGGATCCTTCCAGGACTGGAAGAGGATAAGTTCATATTTTTGGGTGTGCATGTGATTATGTATCAATAATTAGTGCCGTGGTGGCCATGGGATTTCAGCAGTTCGAATACCAGCAAGGGATATACCACTGAATTAAAAAAAAAACTTATATCCAGTGATTTCACACCACGTGCTTTACGGTGAAGGAAAACATCGTGAGGAAACCTGCATATGTTGCCTGAGACAGCGATGGACTCTCCCTCTGTCACGTTGGCACTTAATCATATACGGTGAGATGTGGGTGTTGTTGTTACATCACCTCTGCTTACCCCTTCAGGGACCCTTCTGGGATGGCGTGAGCATATTTATTTTATAATTATTATGTAAAACGAGACGTTACTTCAGTCTTGTTTTTTCTTGCAAAAATCGTAGTTGTAATGTGAACGTGAGTAAACATAATTTTGCATAATAACTATAATATATGCACTTACCCATCATGTATGCTTAGAAAGTGAAATCGATCGTATATTTGCAAACATTTCTTTAAAGGGAAATTACTCATACGCCTGCTTGCCAAGAACAGTTTTCTTTGCATACGACTTCTGTAACTTGGTGCTAGCTTTTACCCTATCATAATCCTCCAGTGTTGATCCCTATATATCCCATGCTATACGAATATGCGCCGCATATTCGTTTTATGCGTAAGTAATAATTTTTAAGTGAAATACCCTGCCCTGAGTTAGTCGCTAGGGTTAAAGCTATGTCTATACCAAGTTTCAACAAAATTGGTTGAGTCGTGAAAACGATATCAGACAGATATTTTTTTCTAAAAAGGCAAAAAAAAAAAACTTTCCAAAATTATGTCAAATTAAAAGCATATTAAAACCGATACTTGCGGTAAAGAACACCGTGTTCACTTTAGTTCATTATAGTTTGCGAACATTATACCAACGAGGCAGTAATATTTTTTGTTTGTTAAATAACATTACTGGTTTCAAATAACTGTATATCTCAAGATTGCAGTTACTTATCCAGAAATCATGACCTTCCTCACTTAGTATTTACCACCACATTGAGGGTCACTTATTATGAGCTATGAATTGAGGGTCATGCCAGTAATGACGTTATAATTCATCATTTCCTTTCGTGACAGAATATCATCAAATTGTCAATTCCACTCGCTAAGGAAGGCTTAATCTAACTAATACTTATATTTGACCGTAATCATAGACTTACACTGTAATTTTTTTCGCATTTTCTTTCATTGTCTCGCATAACAAAAGCCTGTTATCGTGACACGTTTAGTAAATACAGGTATTCGTACACATTGTTACATTAATAAGGAATAAATAAGAAAGTTTGTAATTCCTATCTTCTGTCATCGTTCTGTCACAGTCATTGCAAACGCTTCTGCAGAACACGAGGTACTGGAATCAATTCGCGGATCAGGCAAAATATTTCTTATTAGGTTTACCATCTGTTAATCCCCAGTAGCAGCTTGGAGTCCAGATTAGTGCTCGATTAGTGGCAAAATATCGCTCGTACCTTAGTGTATTATAAGTATACCTCTGCCTACCCCTTTGAGGAATACAAGCTTGGGCGTACCTATGTCAAAAACTGAAACTTATGTGCAGTAATTTCACACCTCGTGCTTTTCGGTGAAGGAAAACATCGTGAAGAAACCTGCATATGTCTGAGAAATAAATCAAAAGACGTATGTATAGTGCCTGAGACTGCGATAGACTCCTATCAAGTTGACACTTAATCATCTTCGGTGAAAAGTAGGTGTTGTTATTACAACACCTCTGCCTACCCCTTCGAAGAATACAGGCGTGAGCATATGCTTGTATATACCTTATCCTTTAAAGTTACTTTATTGAGGAAATTTACTTTTCCATACGCTGAATCAGCGAATTGTTACTTCATGACGTTGAAATGAGTCCGCTTTAGTATTTTCTGAGAAACGTTTGAATTATTTACAGAATGGACTTATAGAATGTAATATGATAGAATGCAAGTAAATTGTAAACTAATCAGTGTCAGGTAAAGGTTGTGAGAACCGCTGTCCTTAGCGGCACATTGGGTTCTCGTAACGTCATACGGTAGTATCTTGTGACGTAACAAGTTCACGTTACCATAATATTATTACTGTTATTTTACTATGTATGTTAACAAGAATCAGATTAGCAGCATTTTTTGAAAACACAATCATGAAACCAGACTTAAAATAGCTTGCAGGTAATAACGGCTGTTCGTTAGTTTCTTGATTAATTGTAGAATTTTATTAATTAGCTCCCATTCAACTTATAAACGTTGTACAAACATATTTTGTCATTATTATAGCCCGATGTGTCCCACTGCGCTGCACATATTGCGTTGGGCAAAGGCCTTTCCCTCTTTCCATTCCTAGCAATTCAGGGATTCCTCAGGCTAATTATATCAGCAAAACTTTTTTTAGTCTAGTGGTCACTTGTAGTAAATCATGTAAACTGGACAATAAACAAGTCAATTACACTTATGACATCAAATTCATCTGCTCCTATCAAAATATTCAATGCATGCTAACGCTATCATCTGCTATTAATTCGAAATTAAACATACTTGAGCTGTACCCCTATCACGGGTTTGCAACCTTTTCGTTATCTATACTCGCTAGCGTCACTCGCAATATTTGTGTGCGATACTTTAGTTCTTCACGTCACCGCTTGGAGTCGCTGCACAATTTCTCATACTAATATTCGGCGGAGACGCTAGCGAGTATAGATTACGAAAACGGTGGCAAACCCGTGATGGGGGTACAGATTAATTTCACACAACGTTAACAAAGGGGTATACTTAGTTTCGTTAATAGAAACATTACCGACGATGTAAATTATCGTGTGAAAAAGCGGAACAAACGTGCCGGATGTACTGAAAACGATTATCACGTAGTCTGTATGCAATAAGATTCGTAACAACACCTTTTATTCAAACAGTGATATAATCCGAAGCTTCCTGAATTTTCAGTTTTCCTTTCATAATACACTCAGTAAAGTAACTAATACAACAATACTACAGTAACGGAATCAATCGAGGGGGGATGTGGATCTCCCGTTCAATATTCAGGGACTGGGGGCCTACCATCATCGGGCCTACCATAAGCAGAGCGTATTAAGAACTTCTGTGCTTTGACGTGTCATTCTTGTACCGTAAATTTAAATATCGGCGCTTTTATCTCAGCCTATTCTATGAGGGATTCGGATTCTAAAATGGACGTTGGTGTTATTCCACCGCTATTGGCCTTAACAGGCACCCAATGGTATGAAGATACAGCTTCTGTGGCTTGCAAATTTAGTTATGCTCCCAAAGCTAGTTTAAAAATCCTTGTGAGTGTCTTAAACAATGAAATTGCTTTAGCAACAAAGTGAAAAGTGAAGTTTGCGACTTCGTCTAAAGCCAATTCGTGAAGGCAGTAAGCAAGGCTTCGCATACATAACTATTGGATTAGTCACACACTGCGTAGGAAATGCGTTGAACCTTCGGATTTAGGGCCGGTGTACGCAACAACCAACGTTACAGAGATTTAAGATTATGAAAACTACTAGCTGTTTCTCGTATTTTCACCCGCATAAAACTGTATTACATAGTTATTTATTTTTAATGGTTAGGAAAAGTTTGGATACGCCAACACAAAGATGGCGCAAGGCTGCCTCTCATCATCGCCCTGGCCTTATCCCATACATTGTTGGGGTTGGCACTTGATTCAACCCGATGTGGCTGATCACTTGATTTTTATACGAAGCAACTGCCATCTGACGAAAAATCTGAGGATAATCTGTGATCTGGGTTAAACCAGTTGTCAGACTATTTTAGGCCTCCGGCTGACCTGTAACGATTGCCAAAGATGATATGTTGATTTTACCACAAGTTGGCATTGTCCTCTTAATTCTTGTATCGTTCTATTGAACATCTCTCTCAATATATTATACTTATTATATTTTTTACTTACAATCAATTAATTCAATGACGTATGTAAAGTGTCTGAGACGGCGACACCATCTGTCACGTTGGCACTTAATCATCTTCGGTGAAAAGTGGGTGTTGTGATTACAACACCTCTGCCTACCCCTTCGGGGAATACAGGCGTGAGCATATGTATCTATGTATGTATATTATACTTACCGACATGCTCTACTGGTAGAAACTTGTCAAAACCGAGAGTTGTCAATCCAGTAAATACCAAGAGTGTATTGCCTGTATTTCACCATCAAACAAGCAACCCTAAGCTAAGTCCTCGTACAATAGCCTGGCCAATGACCGGGTCGATGACCCGATACAGGCGATATAGCCAGGGTAAAAATAGCACGTCTGTGCAGCTTTTGAAGCACGCATTGCAGGCCGCAAGCGCAAGCCTAATGCGCTTCGTGCCAATGTAATTCTGCCCTTAGAGATTGGCTCTCGGGTCACTCAAGTATTATTGGAGTCGTCTGAATCGAATGGAACGATTGTCAAGCTCCCGAGGGAAAGATGAGTATATTCCATAGTAATAATATTATGCTACAAATTGAATTACCGTAGTCTATTTCTCCATATCCATAGATCGAGGAATTAAAACTTAAATGTCAAGGGTGTTTTTTGTTCTACCCACTTTTTATACATAGATTTTGAACCCAGATTTTTAAATAGTATTTCTCTCACCATAATCTTCTCCTGACAATAACATAACGAATAATTCTTCTTTTTCCAGGGTATTCTCTCGTGATGCTGTGATAAAGGGATAGGTTAGGATTCACACAGACAGACGTATTGGTCTAAATACAGTTGCAAACAATTTATTTGAATATGCAACAGATGTATGAAATATGGATGTGCATAAAATGTAATGAGTGCATAATAACATAGACTCGTAAAACGTATTCATAACCTCATTGTTCGCTCCACAAGCCACTGCAGTCAAGATATCATCACATTTTGTTATATTTAGCAATAGACTCGCCAACTAGGCACTAATTCGTCACGCAAATGTTGTAAGTGCTAAATTCAAACATGTAATTTCGAGGACGTTATGTACGAAGAGACGTGGTGGGTGCGCCCGCGCATTCAAAAATATCATTATGAAATTAAACTTACATACATACACTCTCAGATTTAACAAGAAGAACATGCCTTAAAATAAAAAAGTTTCAAGTACATTCAAATTATCTAGACTATGTGCGGGTTCAAGAAATCGTTCATAATAAATGATAAAGGTGATGATGCAATTATTCCTTGGGTTTTCTTCAGGATCAAAAGCTTATATGGATCTCTGATCATCCCATTAAACTTTTTGTATATACCTACAAACTTTGTGATGGCTAAGTACTTAGGGGAATGTTTGTAACACGATTAGGCATACATACATAGCACCTTGATAACCCTAGTATTTTTTATCGAGTCTTACTAGAAATTCGCTTGAGCCAAAATTCTAATCGTATATATAAGAAATGCTCGTTCAAATATTATATGAATTGTAAGCAATTAACTGACTTGTAATTAAAACATGAATGCAGCACGATTTAATACAATGTATGACACCAGGTACAAGGAATTTCCACCTACACCATTATAGATGCAATTACGAATAGGTATTCCATTTAAAATACACTTCCTTGAAAGCAAACTATCAATACCTATACTGTTGGTTATTAATATAGTTAATAATCATAATTAATAAATTAATTTTATTATTTAATTTACTGTTAAAGCGCTATTGTTCAAGAGCCTTACCATTAGCTTTTATTGCCATGATAGTTTTACTCTTACTATGAGACAGATGTATTTGACGTGTATACATCTGTCACCGTCACACAGCTGAACTATCATCGCCTTAAGAGCTCATGGTCAGGCCTTAGATCTTCACGTCTTCCCATATGTGAACGGAACCTACGGTTGACTAGGAGAAAGCCTATGGTACCTACTAAATCCGCCTATGCTGTGCTTTGCGGGAAGTATAAAATAAATAATTCAAAACTATTACTTATTTTTTTTATGTATAGATATATACAAAGACTGCTTAAACGCGTTGACTACGTAACGCATAGATAAAGTAACATTCTCTCGCGCTTGTGCTGAAATTCATTCTCATACATTTTGTGTCGCTTCTATCAGTACAAGCGATACAAAATATATGAGAATGACATGAATCAGGAATATGACACATATCATGTCATTCCCATACATTTTTTATCGTTTCTATATGCGAAGCGAGAGGATAATGTAACTTTGTCTATAAGCAACTTTTTGTGCTTTTTAATACACGAAATCTTAAGTTTGAACAACTTCGGCGGTTAAAAACATTTACACAGTTTTAATTTTAGAAATCATTCCAAAAACTATTTGATAACAAAATGGAATATAAGCACTTTTGATTTGACTGGAATGCAGAATATAGTAACTTAATTTCTAATTCAATTTAAATGGCGAAACGTTTTAAATGTTATTTTATGTGATTTCTGCTTTCATTTTCTAAATCAATTAAGTATTCTTTAAATAGAGAAAATATTATTGATGCAAATATAAGCCTAGAAAAAAGCGTTCGTGTCTTGTAGATCTATATTTTAATTAATTGGTATAGTAATACGTTAATATGACACATCAGTAAATGATAATAAAATATTATTTATAACGAAAATGTATTTTAAAAAATTATAGATATATATATTTTTTTAATTCTTCGCTGATCGATCGATCGGTCCCTGATATACATATAAATCTGATGACATATAAACTGTAGACAGAGCTGCAGAGAACTGTAGAGCCGTGGTGGCCTCTGGGTTTGAGCAGTCGCCTGGCTACGTAAGCGACGCAAGATCGAATCCCAGCGGGGTCTGTACCAGTGAGTTTTTCTAAAAACTTATGTGCAGAGATTTCACATCACGTGCTTTAAGATGAACGAAAACATCGTGAGGATTGCATGTCTGAGAAGTAATTCAAAAGACGTATGTATAGTGCCTGAGTCGGCGTTGAACTCACCATCTGTGACGTTGGCACTTAATCATTTTCGGCGAAAAACGGGTGTTGTTATTACAGCACCTCAGTCTACCCCTTCGGGGAATACAGGCGTGAGCATAATTTATTATGTGTATATGTTTGTTGCATATATATAAGATGCATCCGGCTTATCTTATCGTGACGAAAGGCATCAGCCATCAACATATCCAGCACAATGTGTTTATCTCATTACTCAATGACTAAGCCATCAATAAAAACTCACTCAACGTTGCTCAATTATCATACACTCAGCATGCAATCACTTCCAAACCGGTAACGTTACTAGGGATGTGCTTTCTTTAAAATAACGATTGTGTAAATATTGTTAATTTTAATTTCAACTTCTTAAGTTTCGTCTGTGTAGTACTTAACGTCATTGGTGGCCTTATTTCGTGAAACTGTTTTTTTATATAATAGTAACTATTTTTAAAATTAATTTTAACATCAGCTATTCAGCAGTCAACCAGTAAAATCAGTCGAGTCGTTTCAGAGATTAACCGGAATAGACTGACAAAAATGTTTTTTTATGTAAGTTATTACTGTATGTACATATGCATTTAGGGAAATGTCAAATATTTCAGTTTTAGAAAGCCCATTTATCGAGAAAGGCTTTTATCACCAAAACGTACGTAACTACGTAAACAAAATCGAGGGTAGAAGCTAGCTAGTTTATAAATGCGGATTCAAGTCCCTCCGCGACCACAACTCTTTATAATTAATAATATTAATATTAACCAAGAGGTTACAGGCATCCCTAAAATAAAATTAGTCAAAAGCACGAACGACTCCAATGTTTTTTTCAGCGCTACCAAACGGGGTGAGGGTCTCCTAGCTTCTCGATTCTGGGAAGATGTAGACAATGAGATAATCATGGTAATTATCAACACCAACCAGTCTGACAGGTGGCCTATTGGCAAAGTCACATCAGGTTTAGCGACTAGCACAGTTATCCCATTTGCATGCTTATTATGTGGGCCTATTATTATGTTGTAAGTGGAGGGTATGTAGTATGGAGCTCGTAGCACAGTTGCTATTGCGCATATAATTTAGCCAGTAGTTGGATGGGCGACCATCCGATTACTCTACGAGGTTGCCAATATAACATCTTTGGCAATCGTTACAGGTCAGTCGGAGGCCTAGGAAAGTCTGATAACTGGTTTAACCCAGGTTACCTCCTGCCTTATTTTCCTCGTAAAAGGGGTTGGGAAGCCCAGATGGCAGTTGCTATGTGTAAATATCAGGTGATGAGCCACATCGGGTCAAGTCAAGTGTCGATCCCAACAATGTATCGGATAAGGCCAGGGAGATGATGATAATTAAGTTGTAAGAGTAACATCTATAATTATTATTCTTTTAGGTTGCTGAGCGATGCAAATTCATGTTCAGTTACAATTTTGTACCAGTATGTTTTCTAAAACCTCAAATGCAGTGATTTCACACTACGTGCTTTACGGTAAAGGGAAAAATCATGAAAAAACATTCAAATACGTATTAAAAAAATTGTTTTAATATATTGTAATAAAGCTGTTGTTTAGTAACATTATTCGATTTTCATTAGAAACCTTGCTCAAGTTTAAATCATTTCTTAGCAATAGATTTGCATAAAAACTCAACCGTGAACGCGATTTCACGCTGAAAATTCGGAAAATATTTACCTGAGGGGTGATTTAATTTTACTCAGCGACTTTTACAGCAATTGCATACCTTATTTTCTATAAAAATAACACTGTTGGTAATGTGGTAGCACATAAAACATAGTACAGGGGAAAACTCCAAGTACATACCAGCATAAATTTTTGATTTCGGAGCATCGTCTTTAAAGTTGTAGAAGTCCTGATTTTTTATTTGGGTGTTTATAGGTCTCTTCAAATAAATGAATGCAGTAGAAGTATTTCTTAATTAAAAAAAGCAATCACATTATTTTATTTATTTATACGCGTCTGAGCCGTGTTATACCGTAAGCTAAGCAATATGTTTACCTACTTATGTAGATAGATACTAGATTAGACAATATGCGTATTTTCTTTTCCTCGAAAACCTAAATTTATTGAATAGACCGTTATACCGTTGAAATACTAATGGTCACGTTGATTGATACTTAACCTTAGGTAATAATTTTCAAGTCTTTAATTACAATAAACAGCAGGTAGAGGATAAAAATACTAAATCCGAATACTTCCAGTTCAAAGTGATTGCATTCTAGAGGTTCTTGCTGGCCTATTGGCAAATTGCTATTAAAATTTACCAATCTCATATTAATTTGCAATCTTTACTTGTAAAAAGTATTTGATGTTGATCGCTCGTTATTTGTTTTATATTTGATCGACACGGCCGATTATTGACCTTTCGTTCAAATTACAATTATTAAACATTACGGAATGTACGAAGTTTTTACTTACGCAAAAACAGTGAGTAAGGTCGCCAATGCACCATGGAGGGGAAGGGTAATGGAGTCAATATGCTAGCATTATTTTGTAGTCATTACTTCGGCACGTAGCTTTTTATATATTCTTAAAATTGGTAACGGCAAATACGAACACGAGGCGGGACTTGAACCTACGACCTCTGCAAACCAAGTGACCTACCCGTGATCCTACCTCATGCGTCGAATCTTTCCTTCCCTTGTCTTTGCGGTATAGGGGCTGCCTTGCGCCATCTGTTGGTCGGTGTATCGAAACTTAAACTCAACTGATACGATTATCGATATATATATAATCGATTTTTTTATAGTAGTGAACGCGAGTGGTTTTTGGGTAGCTATGCATTTACTTCCATGACCTTAATATAAAATGTATCTGTTTATTTTGTGGAGTTTCATACAAAAACAGTTCTTGATGGTAAGTGTTAACCGCAGCTTATTAGTTATTAAGATGGGAGCCCTCAAAAGTTCAAGGTTGCATAATGTTCTAATCAATAAAATTCTCGGGTTGCGGTGCTTGTTACCAAACTTCTGCGAAATGGCTAGACCGATTTGTATGAAATTTTGTGTCCTTATTAGGAATCTTCGAGCGCATCAGCGCTATTTATCCGACTAGCGGTCAAAGTGGTCGCCATGGCCGAAATCGGTCGGAACAATCATCATCGTCATAGAATTAAATTAACTTTGTAGTTGAACACTGAATTGAATTATCTAAGGCTATTTATATATATTTTTGTTTTTCATTGTTATAATTAATATTCTCGTAGTTAGTCGTCACGACTATATTTTTTAAAGAAACTATACGAATGTCATTCACTGACGAGCTTTATAAAAAGAGCGATATGTAACCTGACATCTCCGAGACAGTATGTGACCTAGATTAAGTGAATCGTTATTGTAAAGATGTCTTCACTTAGAACAATAAGCGGAGGGTCCCATGGTATGTTTGTTACTTTGTTAATATATCAAAGGTCTAGTTCATATCTAACAAGTTCATCTTTCAACTTACTTGAGTGTAAAATATCTTGGGTGACAGGTTACTAAGGAGGTAGGCACTATTTTTCAGCGGAGATAACTAATTAATTGTGGACGTAGTAGTTGTTGCTGGTTCACTAAATTTTTTTTTTCAAATTATGTACACCTACTATTGAAAAGCTTCCAACAGCTGGAAATTCACACCTCTGGGACTTCTGGGAGCAATCATGTACGATTGTAAAAGAGTTTCCTAACCCGAAATGCAACATTTTGGAGATACTCCACTCCTTTTGAAAAGGGTTCAGAGAGATTCAGGGTTGGCAACGCGCACTGAATGCCCCTGGCATTGTTAGCGTCAGTGTGCTTGTTGGCAACTGTAATTGTGTAAATTAATAGTGACAAGTACATACACTCAAAACCAAGGCTCCGGAAGATCTCATAGATCAACATTTTATTTTATTAGGCTCACAATAGTATCACCAACGATCACAAATAAAATTCACACGTGTGACAGTTTTGCGTAACTCAACAATGAGCTGGGAGATTATCGGGCGGGTCTGACCGGCGTCCGGTGATGCAATGGACACTGGCCTTTACAATTTGACATGCAGTAGACCGGCCGAATTGGCCAATGTTGGCATATGGGATATGGCCAATGTCGGCATACCTGTACTTGATGATTTAATACCCGTAACGATGACACTAAGCCTCTTAGTATAGGTGACAAAGATGAAGAAATTGATTACGAAAACATATACTTTGTCCAACGAATAAGTTACGATGGTGTAGCAAAGAAATCGAATATAAATGTGTACTAGAGTTAAATCGATTCTCACTGTACTATTTAATAATCGATTCGGTTACAGGGCAACTTATTCGTTGGACAAGGATAGCTACGTTTTATCATTGCGTCGAGTACATAACGGGGGGTAGACAGAGATTACAGCGTCAATCCACTGTAGACTTCGACAGTCGATGTACATCTTTGTTATCCTGCCAAGAAATTCACAATAAATGCCCAGAGTTTGGAAGTTGACGGTGACTACACCCCATTGTCTCGGAGAGTACGATAAGCCGCTGGACCTACGCCTGATCTCTCTCCAGTCGTGGCGGATTGCCGTTCCATCGGACTATGAGAGTGAGGGAATAAGTAGTGCGTCTGTGTTTGAACACGCTTGTGTACTGCAATATCTCTACCTGTGACCAAAATTCGTTTAGGAGATCAGTCTCATATTTTCTTGTAAAATTTCTCACTAACAAATAAATTGTAAATTTGTTACAGATGAATTCTGAACACTGATGCAAGATGCGGAGGATGAGAATGAAGAATAAGAAGAACTTAGGATGACATAGGTGAGTTTGATAATATTTATTTTGTTTATAGTAAATTTCACATATTTCTCATAAAAGCCTGAGTCATGTAAAAAAATATTGCAAAAGATTGGGAGGAATATGAACCAAGGTGGAATCCGAATCCATGACAGTTTAAGAGGCAAAGAAAAAATTCACACGTGAGGACGAGAAATAAAGTGTGTGTTTTATAATTATTAATCGTTTCAAGATGTTTCATTGAAAGATGAAACTGGCATACTTATGTGTGGTCCTTAAAAACGTCAACACACCACCTTCAGTAAAATGTAACAATATCCATTTTTCTTTACCTTCTACTACCCTTCGGAGGAACTTTATGGAATAACATAAAGTAACTGTTTTCTTGTCATCAATATTGTAACACAGTGCTTTTCCTCAGGAACATAAACTCTAGTGCCCGCTATGTCTCAGTCAGCGCTCGGCCTGGGCGGCGAGCGACGGTACTCGGTGCCATCGAATCCTATGATGGTGCACGACCCTAGAGGCATGCATTCGGAAGATCTGCACGCCTGGTCTATTTATAGGTAACAAAGAAGTTCCAGTACATAAAAATACGATAAGAGTAGCATAGTTTACATCTCGTCTGATGGTAGTAGCTAGTCCATGAGCGCTAACAACATCAAGGCTTACATGCTCGTAACCAACGTTATAATTTAACGAGATGTAACAATGATCTCCGTTTGCTTTGCACCCTACTGATATTATAAATGCGAACACACAACATGTGTAGATGTTTGGATATCTTCATGATTACTTCTCAATAACGCAAAATAAATGAATTGATTTGGATGTTTGGATCACACAGATAAATTGCTGTGAATCGGATTTAATTTATCTTTTTCTAATTGCGGAAGCTAGTCATCAATCAAGACGGAAAATGCAGACATGGTCTGATAGTACAATTGTCAATGCCTCTATCCAGATAAGTTACGATACGCATAGAGGTTTGATTTCTTATTTTTATGTTTCCAGGCAAAACCTGAACTCTGACTTCACGGACAGCGCCCTCGGGAGTACAGACAAGAGTCCTCTGCCGTACGGGAACTTCCAGCTCAGAGACACCACCGTGCAGTCCATACTGTCGCATCCACGATATGGACCTAAGTAAGTCAATAAACATTCATTTATAACAATTTCACTAGCTAACTACTAATTGGTTTAAGGATCCCTTTGATCATCATTGAACCAAAAGCCGGTAGGTAGAATGCATTAGATTGGCATACCATTAGTTCGACTCATCTTAAAGGACAAATGTGTATGATGAGTCTCTGCTACTCAATAGTATAACCATCGTAATAAGAATTGCTAGATTTGCTGGTATTATGATAGGCAGTAGTAATCTGTACAGTTGCCCTAATTGAGTGCTAATACCATCATATACCTTCTATATTCCTGTTGTCTTCGAGGCATATATTGTATGTTCCACGCACCTTATTTACAAAATTGTCTTTTTCCTTTATAGATCAGCCCTGGGCTCCAATATGTACACATATCTTAAGTTTGGGTTGCCTCGGGTGTTCCCACCGAACCACAACGGATCACAAAGGTCAGGCACACCGAAGCCGAAGACATCTATTGGAAGTGGTATGAAACCTGCACCGAGGTAATTAATTTTTTTTTCTAAAACTAGGTCAAAACTGCCGAGCTATGTCGCTAAAAACTTCCTCGGTGGCCTACCTTCATGCACTTAGAAAAGCGCACAGGCAATACTCGCTGACCAACGTTTACGACAAGATGAGCCTCATCATACTACCGGTAGCTACATCCAGACATGCCAAGCTGCATCCCGCAGCAGCTCGCTGGCTCGCTTTTAGGCACCTCATACCAAAGGCAGAGGATACCATTGTCAAATTCTTGAAGCCTTATCTACTGAAACCTTTAATAAACTGTGCGATTTCAAAGACTCCAAAGTCTTCCATAGCCGCTTGTCCGTTAGCTCAGACTGTGGAAAAGCTCCTCGACGTGGTGTTTCCGAACGGGTAGAATAGTGGATTTTTTTTTCAGCGCACATGTAATGCCTCTGCTGTTTGCAGACTATCAATTACTATGCCTATAGAGTGTAGGCGCTTACCACCAATTGGTCTTAGTAGATATTTATGCTTGCCGTCAGGTGGTCATTGCCGCATTTAAAGTATGGCCCCATCAATGATTATAAAGTTAACGATACTTATTAATATTTAAAATGGTTGATTATTAGAAAACAAAACTCAAATTTATTGGATGGTGCGGAAACTTTCATATTACCACTTAGATATGGAAATTATGCACATTGGAATGTAACAGATTTGCTGTTACATATAAGTTATTCACGAATGTTGTTTTTTTAGGATACAAAGGCAAAGTCGAGGCATAAGGGAAACGTCTTCAGGTTACGACAGTTCTGACAATGAGACCTCAACAAACTACAAGTACAGTCGTAAATATAGATCAGATCCAGATTTTAGGATGCAGAATGTACATAATTCGTATCAGGTATGTTACACAAACATCCTACAGAAAAAATACTTGCATGTCCTGAAACAGTACTGTCCGAAAAAATCTGATGTTTTTATTGTTTGATGAATACGTTAAGAACGAGGAATAATTGAGCTCGACTTTGATTAGTCGCCTTCTACTTACGTAAGAGATGCAAACTCCAATCTCATCGCACTGTAGCAATGAGTTTTTCAGAAGTTTGATGGTAAAGGAAACGTCGTGATGAAACCTCATGAAGATATTTAGACGTTAGAAGCTTTTTATAAAGTTCGGGGCTCGCTACTTTTAGCGATCTTTAAGTATTGTTGAAGCATCATGTTACATGATGCATAATATAGTGCATGATATCGCATAGTGTGCGATAATGATTTACGGAATTACAGATTGTCTCTTTCATAAAGTCGATGTGCAATATTTAACGCCCGGTGCATAAATTAACATATTGATTGAACTACTCTTTCACGTTCTGGAAAAACAACTTCTGTAATATAACACCCATCTAGGTATATTATTTATCAAACAATTTCTAATAAAACACTCCGCATTGCAATATTCATAACAAAATTTTACATAAACCTAGAAAACACTAGCGTTGAGAAAATGTTCATATTTCAAACCTATTATGCGATTATTCACATTATGGTTGCATATGCAATACAGCATTAGCATAGCAACTTTCTACTAAATATTCGCGAGCGAATGTCAACAAAATCAACATAATAACAGAGTATCCGCGTTATGTAGACGCGTTTCACAAAAAAAGTTATAATTCAGACCCAAATTGCCTTAATTGTGTTGTACAACTGGAATTCGCGAGTTTTATAACTTAGATATCATCTACTCTGTAACGTGTATGTTTATACAGCATAGTACGGGCGTTCCTCTGGTGGCGATGCAACAGGCCGGTATAAGGGGGGAGCCGCACTGGACCAACTCACGGCACAAGTCGGTCAGCGAAGCGAATCTATTGGGAATAGAGGCGAGACCCCACCGCTCCCAGTATGGAAATAGAAGGAATAGTGTTGCAGACTTTGTTCCCGACGCTGATCATCAAAGGTGAGACATATTTTTCCTTTATTATTATGCAAAAGGATGGCAAATGAGCACTCCTAGCGTTACTCCTAGATGTTACAGTGACATCTATTAAAAAAGCATCCCGTGGGCCAATAAGACCTTTTCGTCTGTCATTATCTACAATAATATTATAGTGAAGACAGATTTGTTTGTTTGTCAGGAATAGGCTCTGAAACTAATAGACCGAATTTAAAAATTATTTGACTAATATAATCCTACATTATCGCTGAGTAACATCTAGGCTACATTGTTAATCGACGTTCATGAGGGATTCGTAATAACACGCGGGCAAAGCAGAGGGAAGCTAGCGTGAAAACATATATACACAGAAGTTCCTTCACTCCCACATCTTTTCACGGAGCGCTAACGACCCTATGTTATCACAAGAACGTAACACTACTGTGAGATAACGTTATTTAACTGCAAAATTCTTCTCAAAGATGAATGTACAAAGTACAGTCGGGCAGTGAAATATACTGTTTTACGGACTGATACTTATGCTTTATATTACGATACGGTTGCTGAAAGTGAAATGTCGATTTAATGCAGTCGATTGATGACTCTGACATACCTTCCTATGACGGTGTATGAAGTGTACAAACACTTCATACACCGTGAGAGATAATAATACGGACTGTCATATATTTCTAGTTACTTGATGCCCTCATCCCACCTCGGCGGCCGTATGTCGAAGGCCGGCAGCCACATGTCTCTCGCACAATCCAGGAAGCTGTCCACCTTGAGGCCGGGTGACCATTTGGATGGATATACGCACTCCGCGTATATATATCCTAATTATTATGTGAGTATACCCTACGTATTTCAGAAAGGTCAATTTCAGAGCACTCGTAACCGAAGAAAGTGTATGAAGAGTTGCATGAATGTGGATGAAGCGAAAGAAGTATGTAAGGATCGTAGCATGTGGCAAACGGTGGTCTCTGCCTAACCCCATGGGATACTGGCGTGAGCATATGTATGTATGTATGTATACCCTATGTTTTATACTGCGAAGGTGATAAACAGGCCTGTTTGATGGTTAGAGGTAATGCTACCTAAGAATGTTTGTAATCTAACCTTCAACGACGAGCAATAATATAATCTGTATTTGTTAAACGGCTCCAACGATTTGAATGAAATTTATTTAGGTGGTTTCGGGGGCAATCGACCTAGCTAGGTAATTTTTTTAGAATACGTCACAAAAACGAGCAAAGCACAGCACCTCTGGAAACCTTCTGTCACTTCTGAGATTAATGGAAGTAGGTATTATTACATCAAATGGAGCTTCTGTCGCCTCTGAGACTAATGGAAGTATTATTAATGCTCAGGACACCAAGAAACCAAAGAAACAGCGACAGGTTTGTATTCCGTAATACTGGGACTTAGTATATTTTCTGTGTAAAATGTGTTTTTAACATAACCTCTTTGAGGATCCTAGCTGGAATATTATGAGGAAATAATCATGTTTTTGTTTTGGCCCTCAGGTAAACAGTTTAGAAATAACATCACCAGAGAACAGATCAACGCTCCTAGTGTCCGGTTTAAGTTTCGAAGTGAAGTCTGGTGAAATATTAGCGGTGCTGGCCACGTCACAACACGAAGCTACTGGCTTATTGGATGTGCTGTCCGGGAATAGGAAAGTGAGTATCGGTTGTACAAAGTTTTAATCGGAGAAGAATTCAAAGAGGATTTTTTTAAATCTTCAGCATGTCTGCTTAAAAGACTCAAAGATGTTCTTTGTCTGTGTATAATTTAGAATGTTAGGTAAGTAGCTCCAGATAAATGTGCTCCTGAGAATAAATTTACTGATTAATCTGATATAAAGAGGAATACACTTGAATGATAATTTTATAGGTACTTGTTAAAAATTGCTCGAAATGAGCATAAACATTCAATCATATTCTTTTCCAGAAACTATCCGGTGACATAGTTTTAAACGGCCAGCCTGTTGCGTCATCAACCCTTCGTAAAATAGCAGCGTACGTCCGCAAGGACACATCCCTCTGCCCTTCGATGACGGTGGAACACACCCTGCGATTCCACGCAGCGCTGAGGAGACCAAGGAACAACCATAGTCAGGTCAAAATGGATGATCGGGATCAGGTGAGTTCAAAATACCTTAAAAAAATCTCACCGTAGGTATTAACAACCGAATTCGTAATAAGTACCCTAAGGTATACATAACATGTACTTTGCGTATATTCCGTATTTTGTATGGGAACGTAAATCTTCTTACATTCGCCACTAGGAGCACTTTTACATTCCTTTACAATCATATAGTCAAAGTTAAAAAAAAATTAAACCTATACTTGCGACACAGTTTAACAAAACAGGGATTTATCCTTTTTCGTAATGTGATGTTTTAGAAATTGCTTCTTAATTTTGGGCCCTGGAAAGCTTCTTACCTGGCGAAGAATCTAGCACGATTACAGGAACGAGCCTGCCTGGTCAGAAAGATAAATTTCTCAACCAAACATTGCTTCCAGATAAACCTCCTGATCGAAGAATTAGGTCTGGAACAAGTACGAGATACGAACGTTGGACGCCTTACTCGGTCTGAGATCCGTCGCCTCAATGTAGCGTGCCAGTTACTCCTGGACATGGCTATTTTAATCCTGGACCAGCCGACCAAGGAGATGGACATCTTTGACACCTTCTTCTTGGTGGAGTACTTGAGGAACTGGGCCAGCAGCGGTCGTGTGGTTATAATGTCTTTACATCCGCCTACATATGAGATCTTTGCCATGTTGACTAAGGTATGAAACCTCTTTAAGAGCTGTGAAGGTAATTTATGTGTGGGCCAAACATTGTTTCAAAGTAAAAAAGTTTATTTGGCTCATTAAATTCTTATACCAGATGGCTTAGAGATTACCTTATTTACATGTCTAGAACGTGCCTATGTGCTCTTATTGTCATGATAGTGAGACTCATATTATGAGACAGATGTATATGACGTGTATACGTCTGTCACTGTCGCACAGCTGAACTATCATTGCAATAAGAGCTCATGGGCCGCTGAAGTAGGTGTCGTAGGTGATAATAAATGTAATATTAAATTCCAGGTTGTACTGATTTCGGCTGGTAGAACGATGTTCAGTGGGTACCGAAGGGACATGTTGCCATATTTCGCTTCCATCGATTACCCTTGTCCCGCATTCAAAAACCCCTCAGATTATTATTGTAAGTAGTTTTTTTATGACCGACTGGGATTTTATAAGTTATTGAGCCCAAATTTCAAACATTTGCAGTCATTTTTGATAGCCTTACCATAAAATGTAACACCTAATACATTCCATGAAAAGTGAGTGTCGTAACCTCTGTCGGGGCAGGCAGGGATCCGTGTGGCTCCTAAAAGGCCCTAAACTATTTGTTCTCAAGGGCACTGCACGGCTGGGCGGCCTCGCTTCAACCCATCTTTTTCATGAGAGGCACACCAAAATACATTCCAATACCAGGTGCCACGAGCTATGAGCGCTGACCTTGAATGCGCAGTATTTTATGAATGTCTTTTTATCTGTCTGTATGGCGCAACGCGAATAAAACATGCGTAGTTACCCCCAGTACTTTCGCCGAGCACTCATAATTTTCGACCAAAGAATTATTTTTCCTCTTCCAGTGGATTTAGTAACATTAGACGACCTGTCAGCCGCAGCGATGTTGGAGTCCTCTGGTCGTATCGAAGCTCTAGCGGGGGTGTTCGGGGGCGCGGCCGCCACGGCCGACCCGCCGCCCCCCGTGCCCCTGCCGGCACCCCTCACACGACCCAACGCCTTTGTACAAGTCTTTGCTCTTATTGAGTAAGTATCATTCATAATCTTAAAAGCCTATGGATGATTAGGTAATAGCGTTTCTCTGCTCGATGAAGAAACTTCTCTACTGCTTACACATTTTCAATCGAAAGTTTGCGTTCAACTAGACAACAACGCAGTATTACTTTTGTTTGATACTTACAAGCTTTAATTTTTCTTGCAATGAATTTTATGTTTTTCCGGGTGGAATTTTGCAAGTGATTTTTAAATCTATTATCTTTAACCAATTGATCTGAAATTTGTTATACAGCATATGCATATTTTGAATTACATTACATGCTCGGCATATGACGTCATTCTTATTCTAATATGGCGGATCATTCAAGATGGCGGACAATTTACTTTTTCTGCGCTACCACATTATGGGTATCATATGAAAGGCATTTTTTTAAGAAAATAGTTTTTCCATAATGTTACCTAAGTATGTATGTGTTAAATACTATCACGTTTTTCTGAATATATAGATAGAGAAGATGTCCCTTTATATATTTATGTATTGTTGACAGAAAGAGCCTCGTGTACACCCAGATGACAACGTTATCAAACGTGATAACCCGGATCCTTATAGCTGCCATTATGTCCCTCATCACGGGGACTATATTCTGGGACCTTCCCGCCACCGATTCTAAGGTACCAATATTGGACCCCAAGTTGCATAAACATATACTAATAAAGTATAGAAAGCTAAGACTTAATTTATAAAGGAAAAAAAAACCTACCAGAACAAAAACATCAGAAATTTTTTTTCGTTGAGTGTTAGGTAGTGTGGCTGAAAATGTGTTGATCCGCTATCATTGGAATTCAGCCTCAACCAGTCTCGATAAAGTATCAAGGCATTCCTAGCTAGGTACATTTATTCGCAATGAAATTGTTATAATATTAACATTGAAGCAGGACCCTGGTCACTGTAGTACCTACCTACTTTTGGTAAATTTGGTAAAATATTCCCCACCCCTTCGAGGAACCTTGTGCATGTAAATTATTTTATTTATCTACGTAATTCCCCATAAAACATGTCAAAAACTATTACTTGGGGTACGGGGTACAGGTCCCGGCACGAGTAAAGAACGTGGAGATACTGCGCATGTTTTTATTCGCCTCGCGCCGTAAATATAGATAGAGACAAACTCATAAAATGACTACTGCGCAGAACACGTTCTCGTTAGTAACACGTCAGGTCCTGCCTGTAGTATCTGAGGTGAATAGTGGGTGTCATATCTTCCCCACCACTAAGAGCCTATTGAATATGAAGAATTTAGCTCTGTATTTGGTCACGTTCCAGTTAACCCAGAACGACAGGATAGGCTACCACTACGCGGTGACGTGCTTGACAGTGTGGCCAGTACTGCTGTGGCTGAGTGTACGAGAGGCCAGCTCCATGAGGCATCACGTGGAGAGAGACATCGCTGTAGGCCTCTACTCTAGGGCTGTATTTGTTTTGTTTGACGTGAGTACATTTTATATCCTCGGTAGCGTCAATATATAGCTTATTTTTATAAAGTTTTTTAGAGACACGCACAAGTGAAAAATATACATGAATACCTCATACTCTGGAGATGGGCGCTGGGACAGGCGCTAGGGCGTGGTAGAACACGTGTCACCTGCCGCGTTATTCGCTAAGGTTTCTCAGCACCGCACTCGTCGCCGAGTGTCGGTTTTAAAGATACGAAATTGAACCACTATGTATTACTACTATGTATCTATTTCCTTTGTTTGAAATCAACGCTCGTAGTCGAATTCAACGCTGAAACCTTAGTAATTAACGCGGCTGGATCGACCGCTTAACGTGCAAAATTTACATACATTTGATATATGTCTTTGTTTCCAGCAATTCCTGGAGTTATGGTCAGCAGTTCTGACGTGGCTGGCGTATTTGGTGCCAAGTTATGCTATGTCAGGTCTATACGCCCAGACGCCAGGATCTTTCGATGGGTTCTATTATTATTTAGGTAAGTTTTTTTTATGATATTCATATGGATTTGAAAAAAATATTCTCGTAATACCATCAACATCAATTCAACTTACTACTAAATCATTTGCGCTAATTCCAGGCTACATGCTCCTCTACCTAATAAGCATCCAGATGTTCTGCCGAGCGACAATATTCCTTATTCCCATGGAGAAGACAGCTGCAATAATATCGGGCTTGTGTCTACTCCTTGGTATCTTAGTCAACGGGGTGATGTTACACCAACAAGATCTACCTGATTACGTCAGATGGCTGGAGTACGTGTCGCCTTCGAGATGGGTGCTGCCTGAACTAGCGCAGAGAGAACTGAGCGAAATGGCCCTTAAGAGCAGCATAAGTAAAGAAATCAGGTGTACTAATAAACAGGTGCGTATATGAAGATGAATCTAAATATTTTATGCCTATGAGTTTTTCTAAAAAAACTTATGTAACGTGATTTCACACCACGTGCTCAACGGTGAAGGAATACATCGTGAGGAAACCTGTATATTTCTGAGGAGTAATTCAAAGACGTATGTATAGTGCCTGAGACGGCGATAGACTCACCATCTGTCACGTTGGCACTTAATAAAATTCGGTGAAAAGTGGGTGTTGTGGTAACACCTCTGCCTAACCCTTCGGGGAATACAGGCATGAGCATATATGTATGTATGTATTATATTTTTATATTACAGAGACCATACCAGGACATAATAGTTCAATCCCCGTGCCCGCCCCCGAACGGCACTCAAGTACTGTCAACATACCAGTACCTCAGAGCAGACCACATCTGGGAGTGGAGTGAGGAGACATTCCTGATCGCCCTTGCCATCTACTATGCAATCTTCGCCTTTATAGCCATGTTGGTGTTCGTGTTAGACTGTAGCAAGTACGCCAAGAGGAAGGAAAAGGTGTCTTACAAAGGACATAAGATTACCGTCAATACTCCTTGAAAGGTCACTTCAATACAATTCAAAATATTTTTATTTGATTAGACTTTTAACAAAGTACCTTCAAATCATCAGACCGGCATGATTTGGTAATGAGAAATTTGAGAACCCAATGGAAAATGAATCTTATGGGATTATATTCTAAAGGTATTTTAGGAATTCATGCGCGTTCATTTTATAGGAATGTAACACGTACCTATTCAAGATAGTTATAGATTAAAAATTTCACTATGTTGTGATACCTACATAATATTATATCATACATATAACTGTTTATTTGAATTTAGATTTTAAATTCAGTTAAACTTTGAAATTATGTACAAACCATAATAACTTTATCATAATAAATATCTTTATCGAATAATAATTAAAACGCAAGGCTGAATAATTAACGTCTTCCGTTCTAAAAGTATAAATATATAAAAAAATCTAATATAGAGTAAAATATCTTCTAGCGATAATAACCTTTTTTGAATAACTTTAATTCTTCCTCGTTCTTCTTCAATTTATATATCCTATCGGCTTTCCCTTCTCTACTTCTCTTCGGTAGAAAAGTAATTTAAGCTCTATATCGTATGTAAGTAAGTTTAAAATTGTGTAAATACGTGTACCGAATTTTTACATAATAAGATCAGAATGAAGTATTCATAACTTTATTTACAGTTATTCAGACTCAAATATTTAAATAACTTAAATACGAAATTATTCAAACTATACATTTTTAACAGACTTTTTTTTATTAAAGTAACTTAGCTGTTATTGTAAAAAATACTGTAAACAATAAGACACACACGGTTCAAATTTAAACGCGTTAAAAACGTTTTATAGTGTCTTCGCAAATTCTGAATGGCTGTGAATAAGTTTTTAATCAACTTCGAATCAAATTACTTTGGACTTTATTCAAGATACTTTAACGACGAAATAAGCTCTAAATGAAAAATAATTTGATACTGCCTCTAAAAAATGCTCATTTTTTATTTGTATTTCAAAATATCGGTTATTAAATCTCTTATTCGGTTTATTTTTAAGATTAGAATAATTTTAGAATTAATTATAAAGTGGAGCCATATCACTTATTTATAGAAAAATAATTGTTAAGTTACCTTAGTTTGGAAACGTATAACAATAAATAATACATCCTAATTATTTGCGATAGTTTTATTTAAATGATTCATTAATTGGTGTGTTTAACAACAATAAATAATGATAGTAAAAATAACAATGATTTTAAAATATACATCATAAATAAATAAATAATAGACTAAATTGAACATGGTGCAATTTATAACAATTTTACATTTACATAATTTAATAGCCACAAGCTAACAATTTATAAACTACGAATTCTACATATCTTAACTTTCGCATGTACCTTAGCTTATACGAATTGACATTTAATTCGCTAGACATTTTTGCATCACGTACTTTCCAAATTAGTGTGCACAATAAATTACCTATTTCGCTTAATTCCATTACCAATGATTGCACTGTAGATGCGTGGACGGTACTATTTATATACGTCATACGCAATCGTCACATCACAAAGCATATAGTGTTAAAGGTTTCTATACATCTTACGGTTTTCAACAGTACCCTTATCACGGGTTTGCCACCGTTTTCGTAACCTATACTCGCTAGCGTCACTCACAATATTTGTATGAGATACTTTAGTTCTTCACGTCACCGCCGGGAGTCGCTGCACAATTTCTCATACTAATATTCGGAGACGCTAGCGAGTATAGATTACGGAAACGGGGCAAACACCTGATAGGGGTACAGATACTTTCATACGTAGCGAGCGTTGCGTATGACAGTAGCAAACGTAAAATCCCGCAAAAATTGAAGGATAAAATGAGCTTTAAGTGAATATTGGTGTGATTTAGAAGATTTTATTAAAATATATTATTTCGGAGAAAGGAGTGAAAACTGATCTGAAGGCCTAGTGTGAGTTTTCTTAAAATCCCCGTCAAAAGTCACCACGTTGACGTAAACGCAGATTTATATGGGATCGAAACAGCGCCATCTGTCGGCCCACGGATGGCACTATTATGATCACATACTTGTGACGAGGATTTAAAGAAAACTCGCACTAGGCACTCCGAGTGAAATGAGTCATGAGAGAGAAATGGACGAGAAAAACACATTGCACCGATCACAAATAACATGGGATAAGGACAGGGTGCCAATGTTAAGGATATTTCGTTCTGCAATATTTTGTGTTGCTGGTTTATACATTCACTAACTCTCAAACTCATCAACTTTTAGCAGACTGAGCGTGGAATAATTCATGGTACCTTTTGCAAATCTCACACACGCACGGAGTGATTTTAACCCTTGTGATATATTTGATTTTATCATTGTCTTTATCGTCCAATTTCTGCTGGTCTATGTACCTGCTTTCTAGAATTATCTTCTGAAATCTATCTTCAGTTCCGTAAGTAGGCTTCATTGAGTCGCTATCGGACCTAAAAGGAAAGATTTATTAAATGAGACGGTATAACATTATAGATTCGTATAAACATTACTACTAGCTAATTATATTTGGGTTTTTTTATCTAATTAATATAAAATTATAGTAGTGTTTTTACTATCCAACAACGTGGGGTGAGACAAGACAGTCGATTACTTACTTTACTTGCCAAGCTTCACACAAACAAGCGGTGCGCTGCAAACTAGTGACACACTCACACAGACTTCGCCGGAGGTGTTCGCACATGTTCCAAGAAAGGATAACTGTGACGCGTGAGTACGCCGGGGGACGATGCAGCGCTCATGTGTGAGTGTGCTTGTAGCGCGCTTTATATGAAGCTTGGTCTCTGGTGGAGTATTTACTCATGTGTTGCTGCACCACAGCAATATAAAATAATTGGTTTATTTAACTTTCGTGTGTATGAGTAGGGGCGTGGCCCCTAGGCTATTTACACATTAGGCTTATCCGGTTTATGGATGATCTCGGCCCTGCCAATGACTATCATTATCATAGCACTCTACGAAGCCGAATTCAGTCGATTGACTTTTCCTGAGGTGTTAAATTGCTGAGTGGAATTGTCACTTTCCTGAGGTCTGTATCTAATATTTTACATTATAGATGAGCTTAACATCAAAAGTACTCTAATGACAAATGATCACCTTATAGGATCGTCGTCATATTCGCTGTGGTCAGTGCTGCAGACGCTGTTGGCCTTCCATTGCCAGGTGTTGTTGCGCGTGTCCACGTTATACACGTTGTACTGACGACAGCGGCGCACGCGCCGAGGGAGTTTGGGCTCACAGGTGTGGGACTTTTTTACTGGACTAGGTAAGGAAATGGAGTATCTATATCTAATATCTATATCTGGGTTGGGGAATCGAGGGGAGGATATGAAATTGGTTTTGATAGGATTCTGATCAACTACTAGAGTGTACTAGTGCGAGTTGACGTAAACGCAGATTCGTAATGGATCAAAATAGTCGACTTGTGACGGCGGCAATGGAAAACTCACACTAGACCCCCTGACCGCTATTCGCTGCCTATAGCTGTAGGTAGAGGTAAATACCGCGCCTATTCGCCTGGCTTTTGTATAAAATTACGCGACTATAACGAAATTTACTTAGGTACGGTGCGTACCGTTAGGCGGTTGTGAATAACGCTCAGTAGGCTTAGACTAAGTAACATTCTCTAGCGCTTGCGCTAATAGAAGCGATACCAATTGTATGGGAATGAAATAAATCAGGTACGTGACATGTCATTCCCGTACATTTTGCAACGTTTCTACAAGCGAAGATGAGGCTATGTTTTTAGTAGTAGGTACTTATATTTCTAAAAGTACTCCAATAACCATCTCATTTATGTTGTGGTAGATATCGCATCAGTCACATATAAGTAGGTACTAACCTTTTTTTTTTTTTTTTGTTGACGAGGGGGAAACCTTCAAACGGTCCCCGACCGCCCTGGGAGAGGCAGATCGGGGTATGTGGGATTTTTACCGCACTAAAACCCCCCCGGTGGCCATCCTCAGTGCTCAGGGGGGACTCCGGGTACTAAGTAGGTACTAACCTGGGACAATAACACTTGATAGGCTCAGGCTCCTTGGATGTGAGGCTGCAACACGACCGCGAGCCGCCGGAGCGAGAACGCGACCGAGACCGGGAGGCTGACGGCGGCCGCTTGGTTGAGTAACATTTGTTCCTGAAATACATAATTTCTTCAACGAAATCCTAGTTTATAGAAGTGTCTGTTTGTTATTCCAAAATAACAGCTATTCATCAAAGATATATGAAAGTTAAATCCATAAAAAATACCGGCTAATCTATGTAACGGCTACACAATATATGGAATTCAACGGGATTTTCACGGACAGATAGGTGATGTTATAAGGATTAACTATACTTTTTATTTAGCTTCTAAATCATCACACAGTACTTAACTTAGTTTTTATTGTTAATTCTACCGCGGGTGAACTCGCGAGGTGTAGCTAGTTTATACTATGCTACTTATAATATTACAAATGTCAATGTCATAAACCGATCATCATGAAACTTTATATACATACTAGTTGTGCCCCGCGGTTTCACCTGCGTATACTTTATTGCGCTATACCACGTTTTATGTCACGTGCCACGGGAACCGTATAAAAACGGTATCCTATATCCTTCTCGTGATTCTAAGCTAACTTCCCACAACTTTTCAGTCAAATCGGTTCAGCCGTTCTTGAGTAATAAATAGTGTAACTAACACGACTTTCTTTTATATATTTATAGATTCTTCGAGGTATAAGAGTTGGATACAATATATTTAAAAAAATATATATTCTATGCGAGTGAAATCGCGGGTAAAAGCTAGTCTAAATATTAGAGGATACTGATGGTAAGTAATTAAAATTTACCTGTGATACTGCGCCGAATGACAGACCGCCTTTTGTCGAACCCCATCTGTCTCCCTGTTGGTACAGTGGCACTCGCTCACTTTGATAGCGTCCAAGTTACACGGCTGGTTCCATACCTCGTCTATACGCACCTTCGTTGCTATCTCGATTTTTGGAGAAAGGATGCCCTGAAACAGTAAACATATTACAAAACTTGGTTCAAATCAAAACTAGACCAAACTCTGACTAAAACTATGCCCATCCCTTTTGAAAGCCGTATCACAAAAAGAAATGGAATTAGTCACACATAGTCAAAAATAGACGCATCCATAGAGCGTCTGGTGGTGCAGGGTAAATTCGAGGGTACTAGGGCGCGTGGCAGATCACCAATGAGATGGACGGACCAGATTAAGGCTGTGATGGGTGTTCCTACTATTAACGAATGCTCCCGTAAAGCAGCAGTCCGAAATGAATGGCGCCGTTTTGTTCAGCAAGCCACCAATTCTGACATTGCGACTATGACCGCTCTGCCAAGAGTGTAACAATTGAGGAGGAGTTAAAAATTGTATATGATACTCTTTGTTTTGCAAGTGTCTATAGGCAGCAGAATGTAGTATCTACCAATACCTGACCATAGAGTGGACAGTACAGGAATGGGTATGCTCATTTACCAAATTAAATAATAAAAGTGTAATATAAAAGGGAACAACAATATTACAGGAAACTCTTTAGACCTCCTCATGAGCAGATCTACGCCGTCATTGGAACACATGTTGGGCGGGAACAGAACATCATTCAGTGAACCTAGGTACTGGGCGAGGATGACACACTGCCCACCCGAGCAGTCTTCACACCATTGGACTAGTTCACAGTATATTGTTTCATCTTCTGCAAAATAGAATGTATTATTATGGCAAAAAGGTATAGTTTACAATGCATTCAAACCTATCAAGAAATTATGTAATTTGATGTTTAATCAATGGTATCAAATGCTACTCTTACAATGTTGTCATGAATTCATAGGATGCACAAAAAAATTATGATATAATATTTTTTTACTTGCGATACTTTTTTTTTCTTTTTCGGATTGATATAAATTATTTACTTAGATTTCATACATATGCTCACACCTGTATTCCCCGAAGGGGTAGACAGAGGTGTTGTAATCACAACACCCAGTTTTCACCGAATTTGATGATGAGTCTATCGCTGTCTCAGGCACTATACATACGTCTTTGAATTACTTCTCAGAAATATGCCGGTTTCTTCACGATGTTCTCCTTCACCATAAAGCACGTGGGTGAAAGCACTGTACATAAGTTTTTTAGAAAAACTCATTGGTATAGGGCTTGCGTAGCAGACGACTGCTCAAACCCCGAGGCCATCACGGCATGTTTTTTATGATTTCACTTAGATTTCATTTTATTAATGAACAGATTTTCATAAAAATATATAGGTACAGTTTCAGGCAATTTTTGTATGTAGTTAGGTAGGTACTAACATTCATAGACATACAGTAATAGACATGTCACAATACTAACTTAATAAACAGCAAATATTATTAAGCGCACAGGTCTCTTGGAACCGTTTCCGGAAGTAGAAGATATCTTTGAACATGAGCGGGAATCCTGGGGGCAGCAGGCATGTCTGGTAGCTGGTACCGAGAGCGAACACTGTCAGAGAGACGCGGCCATCCTGACACAGCCAAACGCCTGGACATGACACCTGTCAATTATATGGGCTTTTGATAAAATTAAAGATGATTAGGAAAGTTTTGACGACACTATCGCCTGTGTTGAATAAGAAGTGCTAAAAGTCAATCCTCAGGGGTTTGCGGTGAATAATGTGAAGACGTAACATGAGCACCCCTACAATCAAAAAGAAGCTTGCAATACATGCATACATAAGCTCACATGTGTATCCTCCCATGGGGGTAGAGACCACCATTTAATCATTTATAATTCTATACTCTTGAAACGTCATTCGTCAATATTAACAAGCCTGCCTAAATTTATTTTAGGCAAATATTTATGTGGAAATGAAAAACTACATATTATATTATGATAGCATATTAGCTTACCCTCTGCACATCTATTTCAACTGTTAACTCGATAATTTTCGGCATGTTGCAGCATATTATCACGATATTTATCGAATTTTCATTATTAATTGGTTAAATTGTCCATGAAGAAACACATTCATTATATATAAATAGTAGGATTCATAGAAACATTTTGTTTACATGTTTTGAAGTAGTTTGATTAGGCAGGTATTGATCAGATTGGTGATATGCAATAGTTAATTGGAATAACCAATCAAATTATGATTTACAAAATAAGTTTTTCCAAATTTTCCAACCAATATATTGTTTACTTAGTTGCTATGACAACTTATTGAAGTTGACAGAAATTGTATATGACAAACCAAAACATTCGTTTAGGAATTTAATTTATCTAAACTAAACCGTTAGGAAAATAAAATAAAATTATGTATTGCATATGTAGGATTATTTTGTTGTAATATTATCATAATTAGTAGTAATTTGTTGAAAATTTTCGTAAAAGGTTTGTCTTTGTTTTCGAACGGGAAAAGATTTTTTTATCTTTAATACTGTCAGTGAATAATGTCAAGAAGTGTCAGTCATGCCTGATAATTTTTTTTTCTTTAATTCTCGAAAAAAATGAATATTTAAACAACACAAACATTAAAATTGAAATATTTTAACTTTTGTCTGTATTTATCAATTCTATTTGAGAAAACTGTATATCAATTACTTAAAGATGACAATAGTTCCGACTGTTATTCATTGGTTTCGTTTAGACTTACGAATTCACGATAATCTTGCTCTACGAAATGCTATAAATGAAGTAAGTTTATTTATTGATTGTGTCCAAATAGTTCTAAGTAATGTAAATCAACCAAAATAAAATATAGGTACCTACTTATTAGAATCTGATCTGGAGATTTTATTATTTACGTAATAAATTTTCAGGCGGAAAATAGAAAACACACGCTGCGACCCATGTATCTACTAGACCCAGATATAAAAAACCGAGTTGGTGTTAATAGATTGAGATTTCTGATTCAAAGTTTGCAAGATCTTGATGTTAATCTGAGGAAGCTCAACTCTCGTCTGTATATCATGAGAGGTAAACCAAAAGAATTGTTGCCAAAACTCCTTGAGAAGTGGCATGTGAAATATGTAACCAGTCAAGTGGATATTGATCCAGAAATAGTGGAATTAGATGAACTTCTTGACAACATATCTGAAAAGAAAGACATTTTTGTTGTTCGAAGAGTTCAACACACAGTCTATGACGTTCACAGTGTCCTTAAGAAAAATAATGGCAGTGTCCCTTTGACATATCAAAAGTTCCTTTCCCTTGTAAATGATGTTCAAGTGAAGGATTCTATTGAGATCACAAAGACAGTGCTAGAGAATTGTAAACCTTCTGATTATGATTCTAAAGACTATGATGTTCCAACATTAAGTGACATTGGAGTTGATGAATCAAGTCTCAGCACCTGTATATACTCTGGGGGAGAGACTGAGGGCCTGAAACGACTCCATATGTACATGGCCAAGAAGCAATGGGTTTGCAAGTTTGAGAAGCCCAATTCATCACCAAACAGCATAGAGCCTAGTACAACAGTTCTAAGCCCATACTTAAGTCATGGCTGTGTGTCTTCTAAGTTGTTCTATCATAAGCTAAAGGAGGCAGAAAGTGGCATGGCCCACACAATGCCACCTGTGTCTCTTTTGGGGCAACTGATGTGGAGAGAATTCTATTATACTGCTGGGACTGGGACTGATAACTTTGATAAAATGGTTGGGAACTCCCTCTGTACACAAATTCCTTGGGGCAAGAATGATGAACATTTAAAAGCCTGGGCTGAAGGCCGAACTGGCTATCCCTTTGTTGATGCTATAATGAGACAGCTGAAACAAGAAGGTTGGATCCATCATTTAGCTAGACATATGGTTGCCTGCTTTTTGACTAGAGGAGATTTATGGATATCCTGGGAAGAAGGTGCTAAAGTATTTGAGGATTACCTCCTTGACTATGACTGGTCTTTGAATGCTGGAAATTGGATGTGGCTGTCAGCATCTGCCTTCTTCTATAAATACTTTAGGGTATACAGCCCAGTAGCATTTGGCAAGAAAACTGACAAAACTGGCTTGTACATAAGAAAGTATGTTCCTGAGTTGAAAAAGTATCCAACAGAGTATATTTATGAGCCCTGGAAAGCACCAAAGTCCATACAGACTACAGCTGGATGTATTATTGGTCGAGATTATCCCAAAAGAATTGTAGAACATGAAATAATACATAAGGAAAATATACAGAAAATGTCTGCTGCTTATAAATTAAATAAGGAGAAGAAATCTTTGAAAAGACCAAGATCATGATAATATTATGTACCTGCCTACTAATAAATAAGAAATATAAAGTACATACTAAACTAACTGTAAGTGTTAAAATAATAAAACCTTTTTTTAAATATATTACACACCCTTTTTTACACCAAAACCTCTCGTTCAAAGCTAGTTAAATGTCCGTTCACGGAGGGACATAGCAGTCTCATTAGAGATTCGCGTTTGCCGTACTGAGGACTAGATGTTGGTTAGAAGAGGAGAGTAGGTACTATAGGCCGATCAATTCGATTCTTTATAAGGTAGGCAATGTTGCTTTTAGTATTTAAAGATCAGGTAGCCATCAGGTGAACTGCTTATTTACCAATTTTTTTTTTATAATTCAATACATTACGTAGATATCCAAAGGACTCGGTTTCATCTTTACATAAACCCAATAAACCAAACTTTGCTTGTCATATGTCAAATAATGAAATGTCAATGTCAGTGTCATAATATGAACGAGACGAAAACTGATTTCACCGTATAAAAAAAACGCGATTTGTGATAGCCACAATGGAAAAGAAATTGTGATTTCGGATTAGATAAAAGTCGAAAGAAGAAAAAATGTAGATTGCACAGTCGATCAATGTTAGGGTCACGTTTGCTGAATGTGGAGACGAATGGTTCCAGTCACAATGAGGTAAAGTAGCAACATTAATATTTCACATAACAATTCTTCTTCAGGCGTAAAAAAACTTAAGACTGAAGAAGTCTACTGCTTCTATAATTTCAGCGTACATTCCCGTTTTATATTTAATAACCAGTCTTTCTAATTAGACTTCCATAGTACCTACATACCAATTTATACTTGAACACTGGAAACGCCCCTTATATGAATTAAAAAAAAGGATTTCGTACCTAATCACTAACGGCATAGACAATATATGAAGTAGGTGGTAACCATTGTTTCTAAATTTAACTATTTTTATTCTCAATGACACTTTCTCTTTGCATTGTAGGTATTGTATTATTTAATTCATCATTAAAAAGTTGACCTTTTCATTGTTTGAATTAACTGCGTACTTATTATGTAGATGAAACTATGTTAATATATTCTATTGCATCGGAATTGTAATGAATACTTGATTCATTCATATATGAATTTGTCTAAATAATAAAAGAAAAGGAGGTACTAAAATACAATGTAGGTAATAGTATCTTTGGAATCTGATCCATGAATGGACTACAGAGGAAAAATTTCATTGTAATTCTTAGAATATGGGACATGTTTGTAGCATTGTAGCTGACAAACCTTCAAGGAAAACATATAAATATATAAATCTGTGGAGTTTGTTTGTTGTATTGAACATTCTAATCTCAAGATCTACTGGCCGATTTGAAAAATTATTTCAGTGCTAGATAGCCCATATATTGAGGTAGGCTATAGGCTATATATCTTATAGCCTATAGCTTAATAATAATAATAAATAATGATCTCCTACCGAATGTCGGTTACGGCGGCTAATCTCAACGAGGATTAGCCGCAGGAGATATTATAGTGCTCAAGTGTGTGCGCAAACACAGGTGCACTCTTTATGCCCTCACTCTCATAATCCGATGGGACGGCAATCCAACACGACGGGAGAGAGATCAGGCTTAGGACCAAGGGCTTAACATGCTTTCTGAGGCATGGGGGTGGAAACACCGCCAACTTTCAAACTCCGGGCATTTTATTGTGAATTTCTTGACAGAAAAACCCAATATAAATTTTAGACCCAACCCAGGAATCGAACCCGGGACCTATAGCCTACATCATATATATCACTAAGTGGTTTAAAGTTAGTGTTAGCCCAAAGTACTGATTTCTTGTTTAATTTTACAGTACCAAAATGAAACATCAAAGCTATGTAGTTCTTAACTATGCTTTAACCGATGATGATTGGGTCACAAGTATCTCTAGGCTTGATTTAAAATTATATATTGCATTTGGCATAAAAATACAGGTGTTCATTTGGCAACGGCAACTTTAACTTCATCTATTAAAAAAATGCAGTATCATCAAATATAAGCAAACTCACAGTTAAAAATACATTGATTACAAGGCAATGAACTTTTAAATGTCAATTGGTTCAGCAGGTATCGGTTAGGTATTTGGTTTTTTCCAGATGTAAATATTTTTGTTCATAGATAAATATAAGAGATTATTCACTAATTATAGCGATTTATCTGCATGTTTTTTCTATTGTTATCAAAAAGCCTACAGAAAATGTTATTCAAAAGAATATTGTACCTTGGTGATATTTTATTTTAAGTCCTTATTTAATGACCCTGAATTTATCGGATAGCAGACAAGATAGGGATATCTACAAGCGAAATATTTTTTTTCCATTTTACTAAATTGGTAATTGTTTGTTGTTGATTTAACTACAAGTGATAATAAACGAATTTTTTTTTTAATTATAAAAAATTATTTACTTTAGAAATTAAATTTTCGGAAACTGTCACTGTGTTTCCCATCATTCTATAAATTTGAAACTTTCAAATTTAGTTTATTTTTGGATTATAAAAGGGTGATTACAGTATTAAAAAAAAAGTTTTGAAACCAGAGCTTTAATTTAACATTGATGTATAGCTGAACTACCTGTAATTATAAAGTGTTTGCTATTAAGGACCATAATTGAATGTAAAGTAAATTGGTGTATTATGGTTACTGAAGGATTTACTTTACTCAGTTCTGTAAAAATATATTCAATATGAGCTGATGTATTTAATTTAGTTCTTTAGGAGACAAACAAAAATATCATTAAAGTCACATCAAGACCACAGTACGCAAACTGATACTTGGATAGATATTTTATGTCACTGACAGAAAAAGAAAATGTTTTATTTATCCAAATTAAAATTGAGCGACGCAAGTTCGAATCCCAGCGAGGCCTGAACCAATGAGTTTTTCTAAACACCTATGTTCAGTGATTTCACACCACTTGATTTACGATGAAGGAAAACATCGTGAGAAAACCTGCATATTATGTCTGAAAAGTAATTCAATGACGTATGTATGGTGCCTGAGACGAGACTCGCCATCTGTCACGTTGACACTTAATCATATTCGGTGAAATGTGGGTGTTGTTATTACAACACCTCTGCTTACCTTTCTGGGATGGATGAAATTGTTTACATTTATAACAATATTGATGATTCTCGAGTACGTCGGGCAATACATAATATAATTTGATGCAATTATTTATATATAGATAAATGTCCAAATAATACTTTATTATAATAAAATATAACTGTTTTTGGTTAGTAAATATATTGCAGGGGCCCCTAATAACACCAAATCACGCGTGTCCGACGCTATCGGTGTCGAACAGACAGAATAACCGACAATTGTCCAATTGTATTCGTACTCTCTAATCTATAGGATAATGGGATAAGCGCACTTCGCAAATTACTTCCTCATTGGTAATGTTCACTCACTATATTTTCCTTGATTGCATTGACGGACAGTTGAATCTTTGATATGAATATAAATGATGTTTACATCGTGGAATGGAAGGATCGAGGATTCGTACTAGCACACTATTTGGTGCGTGATATTGTGTCAAAGAACAAATTGGTGTATATCTTTTTTTACATGTTTTTTGGAGCACATAGGTATTGACAGGCTTGAACGTCGTCACATGACCTGTCAATTTGAGTTTTCATTCACCGCTTAGGGCGCTTTTTTAACATTCCCATACAAAATGAGGAAAATATAGGCGATATAGTCACCGTAAAAATATTTAAAAACTTACTTACTTGGGACAATGAATAAGAAGTATTGAGGCTGGAAATTTCTAAATCCTTCGAGCTTCGTTTGAATCAAATCACGAACTTCAATAATGAGAGGCGGGTTGTCTCAAAGTGCAAATTCTACAATCTCGGTATCTTATGTAAATTTGATTAAGATCAATCACCTGAAATATTCACTATCCCGTTACACAGTGCTAACTAGTAACTGTTAATTCGATTTTAATCTCTGTACCCTGTCTGTTCAAACGTAGACGCTTGACCTTGCGTAAAACTCATGGCTGCGTGGCTCAAAATGTGTAGATACATTCTCGGAGCCAGATTTTAGTTGAATGCCTAAGTTGGCAGATCAATACATTTTGATCCATCCTAAAAAGCAAAGTCGAGCGACGACGTGTGAACATTTGCCGTTCTTGGGGTAAAGGTTCGCTTTATTCGGCTTTTTAGCGACGTTAATTTGCTAAAAACGGTTGGTATACTATATGAGATCTATTATTTATTGAAATAAATGCTTTGTTTCAGATTTAAATGACTTGAAGGAGGGAAACATATTACAAAAATGCATATAGCACCTGATTGAACATAGCTGAGTACAGGTAAGTTTATATACCTTTGGTCCTTCGAGACTATTCGAATACTAATCAACTTAACGTACCCACTGTATTCCATGAAAAATAAAATAGAACTCACTAAAACTCAGAACGTAGTATAGAGATTGTGCGGCGAAATATTGACCAAATTTGGCTGTCCATGTGGAACCTTCAGTGTTGTTGTTATTCATCATTCATTTAAGAGCTATGCTCTTATCAACACTCTTTGGTCCGCTAACACTTTGACTTCCTTGTAGAACATGACGCTGATTTTTCCTTCATATTTAATGAATGATATTAAATAATTAAAAAACTACTGAAAACAATCAGTTCAGTTCTAGTGTCGAGCAATCTTTTGGCAGAACTGACCCACTAAGCTGATTATAACGCCACTTGCTTAACCTTGAATAAAACGTTGACCCAATCCTAAAATAAACCGAGACATGCATCACAACTATTGGTCGTGTCAGTCACGTATCTGTATTTGATTATTACTTAATATTTTATTAAGTTTCTGATTAAGGTATTTATCTTTTAACTTTCTTATAAATAATACTTACGGAATTGTTACGAAGGCATAAAATTGTTGGAGCATACCCTGCACTATAACTTTAATTTAATGTTTCACTTTATAATGAAGGTATAACCCGTGTCTCTTCCTTTCGATATACATACTACTTATCCTAATTGTCATTGTTTGAAGGTCAGGCCACGTGCTAACGGATGAATTATGTCAGATTCCGCTAGCGAAATGCCCTTGACCTGTAGGGTGTAATGAACTTTTGGCGTATCATGTAGGATTGTAGGGTGTAAGACATATCGCACACTCAGAACGATAGGGGCTCAATTCCAAATTTTGCAAAAATTTGTTAAGATCGTAAATAGACCTAATCTATGGTCGTACGTACCTGTACCCGTAGTCATTAAAAATGGTTTTTTAATTTATCAACAAATTTGTATTGTACTCGAAACTACTAAAATAATTACTGTAAAAGGCATTAATTCAAATTGGAAGATTTATGAATGCCATTTGCAAAAAAAAAAATAATAGATTTTTGTATTGTGCTCCTATCGTTGTGAGGGTGCGATATATACGTGCCGTGACACCGTCTGCTTCAATATCGGAGTTGATTTGCGTGTTGTATGTTTATATGGGTTGTTCTATGCTTCGCTTGCCTTTCTCGTCGTGATGCAATGTTTCCGGAAAAATCGTCCTGAATGACATCTGTTTGACACGGATCGACATTCATTACTTACATTCGGTTTTATCTACATCTAAGATAATTTTATTCCAAGTACACCAGGAAAGGAAAATACTAGGTAAACATTCCTAGATATAAATAACACTGGTATTTATATTCCAATTAATTTGTTCGAATGTTAGCGAATGCTTTTATCTAGTGAGCTTAATATAAGTCCCGTCTCGAGTTATGAGCGCTCGGCAATAATAGTTGGGGTAAAAGCGCATGTATGTTATTCGCGTCACGCCATACAGGTAGACGGAGGCTGGCTCACAATAATGGCTACTGCTCATTCAAGGTCAGCGCTCATAACTCATGAAGGCGTCAGAAACATTCCAATAAAGGATGAAGAAAAGGGAATAAGCAAATTAAAGCAGTCGTAAATATCATGAGTTAGTAAAAAACGCTCTTGAGATCCGAACAAGATCTCCGGAAGTAGACTGGATGGCGACATTCACGCTCGATTTGCGATCACCACTGGAACACTCGATAAATGTAAACAAAAGACCTCTACTTATAAATGTAAATGATTCATATTCAGATCTTCTAATAGTTTTGATACTTGTCAGTGGTGCTAAAAAATATGAATGTCCTTCATCTGCATAATCAAAAACTAAACAATCCCAAGTTTTTTTAAGATAAGATAAGGAAATATATTTCCACCCATACATATTTTTTCTAATAATTGTGTTCTCCATTTCTTCAGCATATTTAATAAGACTACCAATTAAATTTAATGAGGCGGTTGCAAAGAACTAAGTCATCGTGCATAATGATAAAGAAACTAGTAATTTGAATGTGAATCATTCCAAAATGCTCTACTTAAAGAGTGGTTTAGACAAATACGCTAATAAACTCGTTTAAATTGGAAGTCAATGAACAGCCTCTCAATTATACAATGTTACGTCAAAATATGCACCGATTGTTTGCACGCATAGGCCGTTTAGGGCGTTTCACTTTGCAAAACACGCATGCATGCATCATAAAATAAAGAGATCAATATTATCCCCAGAGAAAGTGACAGTCTTATTACAAGTTGAAAAAACACTGCTTTGTCTTTTAGTCACTTGTAGACGCGTTTTAATAGAATTGGAATGATTACTTATGACTTTCAATCCTTAGATTGAGACGTAGATGAGTAAGTTGGTGTTTTGGAGGATAAAATGAAATAAACGATGTTTCCCTTTACAATTCAGACACAAGTCTACCCAATGCTATTACTCATTCTCGGAATGAACTAGTCGATTACTATGAATGGAAATACAAAGGAACTAAGAGTCAGGAAAAGGAGTGAGGCTATATTTTAAAGCAATCGTCCGAATCCAGAGATTATTGGCAATGACGAATTCAATTCAAAAATATCTTTATTTGATCAGACTTTTAACAAAGTACTTTCAAAGTAAGTGAACAGTAACTGAAACATGTTATACCGATGCGTTTATTGAATGTAGATAATAAGAGTGAATTCAAGGTCGCAAGCAAGAGACTGATAAAGATAATTATTTTTAGCAGGGTGCTGGAGTTTCTCGGAAAAATCAAGAAGATTTATTTAGTTTAGAATCTGGATTAGACGCGTATTTTCGTAGAAAAATACCACATACAGTAGAACTCCAATTATCCGAATTAATGGGGACCGGGACCCATTCGGATAATCAAATATTCGGATAATCGGATTTTTTAAAAAAAAATTGCCATTGGAGAGAATAAAAGCTACGTTTTGATATTGCACTATTTTTTTATTGAATTAAATGAAAGAAACATGAAATTTTCACATGTTTTAAATATAAATAAAATGTACTTATGTACAAGTTTAGAAATAAAAATCATTGTTTTTTAAACATCAGTTAAGACAGGCAAGTTAAGACAAGTCAAGTCAAGACTTGTTTGTGATTCGGATAATCGGCGATTCGGAGTTCGGATAATTGGAGTTCTACTGTAGTTAAAACTAAGTAGATAGTAAAAAAAAATTATACAGAAAAATATCTAATAAAACCTCTAGAAGAGTTTGGCTGATTAAAGTTTTGCGCCAAGCGATAAAGTTGTTCAGCACTTACGATCTCTTTTCAATTTTCGGATGTTCCGAAGCAATGACCTTTTTATTTCGTCCATTTGTATTAATCATTATAGTGTCTAACGCAGGTTCTCCGTGCCCAACTTTTAACGTTAGGATATCGTTAGTCTGTTTTAAATAACATACCAACCCACATAATTCTACTTCATCTATTTTCTAGCCACCATCTTTTTCTGGCCGAACGCACGATCTTTTTTCTAAATTTAAACATGTTGAGTAATCCGCGTTATCTATTGCGTCACATTTGCATTCATATAAAAAATTGGCAAGTCATACTGGTATGGCATATCGAGTGACGTCATTTTCAGTCAAACTTACTGCAACGCTTTTTAAAGTAATGGCGGTACATTTTTTCACTTTGCGTTCGGACAATTCCTCGTGTCAATTAGCTATCGCGATCTCAAATGTCTATTTAATATACAGGAGAAGGTTTTGGAAGATTTACAATTGTCTATGTATAAGGCCTATTAATTAATAACAGAAGATGGCTATGACTGACCGACTTACAGACCAGACTACGACAATTAACCAGTTGACCTTAGGCTAGGCATATATTAATACTTGAATAATCGAAGGAGATTTGTACGAGCTTTTGACGTCGACGTTGATGCTGCGGGTGCAGATAAATTAGGTTACATTATACATAATCTATGTTCAATAAAACCTTGTTTGTGTCCGTACTTGATTCATCGTACATGTGGTTAGTTATTACTTAGTTGTAAACTAGGTATGACATGGCAAAATAACAATTTCCCTGACAACGAGTCATAGTACCTGCTTCTAACCAAACTACTCAAGAGCAAGAACACTTGACAGCCATTGATATAATTACGCTACGGCCACTCGAGCCGCCTGCACTCCCGCAGTGTTATCATTCCTCGCTCGGCGCACCTTAGTATTGGTCGCGTGCTCCGCCATTTTTTAATTCGTGCGGTGTACGAATGTTTACCGCCAATTTTCAATACATTCAAATAGTTCTTTTATTACACTAATTTGCAGTTATTGTGCAGTGTGTTGTGCCAGTGCTCCCGTTGATACATTGTGGTTATGTAAGTATTTTTGTTTTATAAATATATTTAGGTTAGGTACCGAGTAAAATTAAATAACCAGTTTTCCACATTAATTTGCGGAATTTATACGTTTCGTTTCAATGCAGTCGGCGAGTGATGAATGATAAAGTCGAGGCCTGTTTCTAGTTTATTAGTCAGGTACGATTTCATTAGTATCTATAAAGATGTCGGCACTTCATAAGTAGACAGGTTTTATATGGTCTTCACTTAACTTTAGTATAATTGTATTGGTTGAGCGAGCATTAACTTCCAGTTATAGTTTAAACTGGCATGAAATTGATGGAAACAAAACATTAGCATGGTTAGCCTTTTTCTATTCTTTTTTTAAGATCTCGAACCATCACTTGTAGATTTTGTTTCATCTTAAACTATGACGAATGCATCAGGCTTTATGGCCTGCGCGACGCTGATACTAATATTTAAACTGCTAGGAGCCAGTTTAAATATTATCTTTAGTTCTAGCAGACAGCGTATAGACGCGTTATTCTGTAATGTTTCTCGGCGTCGAACTCGACATGGAGCGTTTAATTATGATAAATTGATACACAGACTATAAAGCTCAATTTCGTATCTTTAAAACCAACACTCGACGTCGAGTGCGACGCTGAAAAACCTTACAGAATGACACGGCAGCTACATAGTAAGTATAAGTATTTAGTTGATTTAAAAAGATCTCAGTTATAATATCTTATCTCGGACATATTTTATGTAAATGCAGTGAATAAGAATCTTTGTGAATCAAGATTTATCTTTAATTTGATACAACGCGAGGTTATCATTCCTTCGAATTTCAATAAGATCGTATGATAGTTACAGAAAAAATGTAAATAAAGTCAGTTAATATTAATTATTTGAAGACAACTTCGACACCATGCCGCTAAAAAAAAAGTGTCAGGTACTATATTTTTAGCGGCATTAACAATGTATGCAAAAAAGGCTGCCTTGCTTGTGTTTGAGTCTCCTCTCAGATCGTTATTAAGTTTTTGGCATCTGCATTTGATTTTACAAGCTTAGGAGAATTCCCTTTAGAATCAATCTTTCGCACCCTCAGAACGATAGGGGCTCAACTCCCAATTTTGCGAAAACGATTTAAGATCTTTAGACCTAAAAATTTAATTGTATCCGAATTTTTTGAAAAAATCTGTAAAAAAAAATATTTATCTACCAAACTAGAATTACTTTCAATATCTCGATTTCCAAAAAAAATTGACTTTTGAATTGAGCCCTGGTCGTATCGTTCTGAGGGTGCGCTTTAGTTATTACAGAAGCTTAGATATAATATCGCAGTTTTCAAGAAGAATTATTTATCAAAGAAAACATTCTTATTTCTTACTCCAGCAAAGTATTTGATAGGTGGTAAAATAATAGGTAGGTGTAGGTACTGTATGTTGTTATATTGAAAATAATTATGATAATTAGCTAGAAGATAATAGGCGTCGATGTCTCTTATAATAATGTCGAAGTCAATGTATAATGCAAAATGCAAAATAATGAATTTTATTATAGCCTCAATAATAGTTTGTGAATATACATATACAGCTGTATATGTATGTGAATATAAATATACATGATACTTTTATTAAGAATTTAAATTTTTGACTTAAATTTAAACATTTATGATAAGTACAAATTAATCAATATTTTTTCTATTCAATTTCTCTTCAATTTTCATGCGTTGTGGTGGTCCCCGAAGGGGAAAGCAGAGGTATACTTGTCATTACCGGGCTCTAATCCAGAATCCAGGCTGCTGCTGGGACATTATAAATGGAACAATCCAATGACACTGCCTGACCCAGGCATCAAATCTTTGACCAGCGAGGCAGTTAGTGGTTTTGTTGACATTAAAGGAGTCATTAGAAACGTATCCTGTAATACTTGTTCATACTCGACGCTTTGAATGCTCATGTAAAACTTGATCTTGAAGTAATAAAGCCATGACCAATCTAGCTATTGAACATTACGAAAACTTGGCTTTCAATTATTCATGGCTATCGATTACTATGCGTTAAGTTCGAGCTTCTGTCTTTTGTTTTCGTCACGTAGTTACCCATGTATGTCTATTATCATTTATTTTACCATTCATTTCCTTAGGGTGTTAGAATGTCATATGTTCAGTTCCAGCTCGGTTTGTATAAACACTCGTAACTCTGATGATCAGACAAGAAATTACGTTTTTTTTTATGGCGTCTATGGTATTTAAGTAGGAAATTGTGACTTGACCCAATAAGGCCAACATTACGATACGACTATCCTGTCTGACCTCCCGGTCCCAAAAGCCTACTCTCAAATAGTAGTAATTCCTACGTGACCTGGATCACGGTTCCGACAGCTTTATGGGACAAATTTACTATCTTATCCCAAAGTTATTATAATCAAATCGGCACGGGGTTCGTCAATAACATTGTGACGTATACTTGTCTGACACGGTTCTGGTTGAGTTCAAGTTCCAGAGCCTCGACCAGTGCAGAATGGCTTGTCGCTCGGTATTTTATGGGATACATTTTGGAGAAAGTGTACAGGAACTTCACAAATTAGATCCTCTATTTCCTTTCCGCCATCAGTTCGGGCACAGCCAAGGAGTGGATGTCTCTTCCCGAACAAAAGTTATAAGTTTCGGGAAACACAGAGAGTTTTCAGTTGTTTAACTTCACTTTGGTCTGGTAGTATATTAACGGGCCGGGGAGCTCCATAATCGATGCTTACCATCAGGTGAGGTTGAGGTCTATCGCTGTCCCGTAAATAATAGACAGAGATAATATAGCGATTGTCACTGTACGATAGAGATTTAGCTAAAAAAATAATTCTAAGACTAATCGGTGAACGAACCTACGCGATAGAATCCAAAAAAGCATTAGAAAATGTTCGAAGACGTGTATGCGTCAGTATCAATTATTATGTCACATATAAGATACATGTGTGTGAAACCTCAATTGTTAAACACGACACGATAATACAGTATTGCGAACGCCTTGGTTGGGAAATCAATAGCTTGTGTATTAGTTTCAGGTGAAATAGATGTTCATGCTCTCATTTATAGTCAACATGGTGGTTTCCATGTAAAGCCGCTAAATACATACATATGCTCACGCCTGTATCCCTCGAAGCTGTAGGCTGAGGAGTACTTATACGTACCTACCAAGTACACACATATTTCGTACATTTCCGTTATATGTAATAGTGACCAAGCCTATTGCCATTATCCAAGTGGGGTCCAATCCATAATTCAGTCTGGGAAAATAATCTGATCGTTATTAAATCTACACTAATATTAAAAATAGGAAAGATTTGATTGTTTTTTCGTTTGTTTGCATTGAATAGGTTCTGAAACTACTTGACCGATTTGAAAAATTCTTTCAGCAATGGATAGCTACATCATCAGCGAATAACATAGGCTATATTTTATACCCGTACTCCCACGGGAACGGGACCTACGCGGGTGAAACCGCGTGACGTCCGCTAGTAAAATATAAAACAAACAATTATTAGCATGAGCACTCCGCGTGCCTATGAAACTAATGGAGGTATTAGGTACTCTCATTAAACTAATAGAAATAATAATAGGGTTGGTACAGAAAAAGGCAGGAAAATCGTTTCAAAAACATGTCAGTAAATTGCAGTCGAATTAAGTGGTCTCGTAAATACAGGAAAATGTTACTGAATTGCGAACGAGTAATTTGCTTTGTCATTTAGTAAAGAAATGAATGGGTGTAGTATTTCCCATTTTGTTTTTCCTTCCCGATCCCATCCCATCTACACTTGTGGTTGTTGTGCGGTGATTTATCATTCACTCTGTGGTTTACCTACTATATAAAAACTATAAATGATGTTTAATTTATTGATATTACTAAAGATACATTGGTGACTATTACTACAAGACTTAAAAAATATAATATTATGTCTAAAATATATTATTAAAAGGAGTCCCTGTAGGCAAGGTTCCGAAGATACTGGCAGCATTCCCCCGTTAGATGGCAAGACTAATTCTTTGACCGAGGTAGCTGCCAGCTCTTCGGTCTCCTACTATTATATGTATGTGTAAAGGTCAATAACATTAATAATATTTAAATTAAATGCCGCTTAAACTAAAATTCAATTCAGTTCTCAATCTTGATAATAATTTTCTATTTTTGGGAACAAAAGTATTTTATGATTATTTCGTCGTAACATTTAAATAATTTGGTATTCAAGCATTCTGTAACCATTTCGATAATATGACCCTAAAACGCGAAGAAACCTTAATAGCTAGAAAAAATATATGTAAAGTTCTAAGTCACTAGACAGCGTGGCTACAGTCGAAGGATATCTCAAGAAAAACAGTTTATCACAAAATATAATAAAAAAACAAATGTAAAAAAAACTGTCTATTTGTTTCGGCTCTGAAACAGCTAAACCGATCTAAATGGGAGTTCCTCCACCTTGGCCGTTTTCTAACTACATATTAGGTTGCCGCGAAATAAACAATGAAAATAAATCAACGCGTGTGAATCCGCTAGTGTTGAATAAAATTATTTGATTTGGTTTGAAATGTGGATCATGAAAGGAGTAGATCCTTTTGTTCTTCATAAGGTAACAGTGGATGAGTCAGACTTACAACTAGACAGACTAACTGTATGTGTATAGTGATGTATAGTACATCTGTAGGTTACAAAGTCACGTCGCGAGATGACGAGGAAAGTTTTTATGAACAACCAAGATGATCGCATGCACGGTTTACGGTTATTGTCATAATGTTTGTTATTGGTAGGCACTCTTAATTTAATGTAGGTATATTGTTTCATTGTAATAACGATTACCGTCTCGTTTGAAGCTTATTTTATTACAAGCTTTATATTAGCTACAACTGTATGTATGTATATATGTATGTAACCCCAAAGCGTGGGGTGCATGGTGCCAATAGTTATGAGTATTTAATTGGCAGATATGAGAAGGATTATCATTCGATAATATCTTGAAAAGCACCCCCGCGTTTTTTTTTAATTAAATTTCTTATTCAAACTACCAATAACCTATATTTATTATTATTTTTTACATTATTATTAATCAATATTTATTAAAATTTATTTTCTATTTTTCGTTAATTTTTCTATATGAAGCGTGTTTTCTTGTTTTTTTATTAGTGTCAAGTCTCACTTTATAAGATTGATGGTTACAACCAACAACGCCGTTTAACCTGTGATTTATTCTGTGTTTATAATAGAGTGCATAATTAGAAGTCATATTACTGTTCTATCAATATCCACTGGCAAAAAATCATGTGTGGCCTCGAAATTTAATTGAATGTCAACATTTTTTGTTAACGTTCAAGGCTATTAATAATATAATAATATAAGCCAATGTTCATACCTGGGGACTAATCATCATCTCTTATTTCAACAATAGTTCAGTTTTGTTTGACAGTGACTAGATGTATACACGTCATATACATCTATCTCTTAATATGAGTCAAACTATCATGGCAATAGGAGCTGATAGTAAGGCACCTGGTTACTCCAAATCATTTTAGATTAATACAACAGCTTTTTAAGCCTTCGGTCTTCTATAACTATAGTTTAGCTCAAAAAGTGCCTCTTATTTTATACTAGCGGTTTCCCCCGCCTAGACTAATATTTTCCGTGCCTCGGAGTGCACGTTAAGCCGTCGGTCCCGGTTGCCAATTTATCATCTTTGGCAATCGTTAAAATTCAGTTGGAAGCCTAAGAATGTCTGGCAACTGGTTTTACCCAGATCACAGATTTTCTTCGTAACAGGGGTTGAGAAGTTGTTGGATGGCAGTCGCTTTGTGTAAAATCTGTTGATCAGCCACATCGGGGTGAATCAGTACCGACCCCAACAATGTCCCACACATTATCCTTTATATAAACATGGTAAGGCCAGCGAGATCATCCCCCAGTCTCTAGTTGAATTGTACATCTTTCTTTACCTTTGTTATTCTCGTATCTAACACTAAATAAAGCTACAAATAAATTTGTGGTTTCGATATCAAGTTCTAGTTGTTCGAGACATATTGAAACCAAGGTTTACCGCACCAGCATCTAATATAATATTTTATTGAGGTAGAACACAATTTATTAGTAATGTATACTGTACGAATGAATAGGTTTCAGCTTTTGTGTTCATTCATATATTGTGTTTACGACTCCCTTTCTGATCCTTCTGAATTCAAGTACTTAGTTTAAGTTCAAAATTTTTTGACTCATTTCTAGTTTGATTACATACTGATCTAGTAACACTGACACTAATTACATTTTCATCCATCAGATCACTTGCTGTGACATCGTTTGAAAATTACATTGTGCATACCGATCGAACAAGCTTATGATTAGGAATTGGCCAAACATTAATTACTACTTCATCGTCATCATGACCATTCATAGATACTTAGGCCCTGACCATGACCTCTTATTACAATCATAATTTGACAATTAATATGAGACAGATGTATATGACGTGTATAAATACGTCACTGTCACACAGCCAAACTATCCTGGATATAATAACTATAGTAGCGGCCGTTCAATATTCTTTCCATCAGTAATTTAGGTTACTAAAGATAAACAAACCTATCATTGTGTACTCACTTTCATTCCAATAACTAATCGCTAGTTAGCATTATAATGATGAAGCCAAGGAAATAAAAATTCTGATAGATAATTGAGGATAGCAATTCATCTGAAAGCTGTAGCTTATTGACGTCTAGTATCAGTATGTTTGAAACATACAAATTCAACTTTATCGTGTTTATATTAAGTATCGATTTCCAACGATTGAAACCGACAGTTGTCGTCGAGTTAGTTGCTGAGATACCTTACAGAATAACGCAGCTGGTCCTTCAACCGCTTTTACCACATTTACCGCATGTGCATAGCATAAAATATTATTCCTCACATTCTTGTTGTGATGTATACAACACAATATGGAAATAGTCATTGGTCACCTTCAAACAATGGCCTTCGAGATTTTGTCTGGAGCTGATAAAACATAGTAGTGTTCACTGACAGGTCTTACCCAACAAGCATTGCGCCATCGTACAGTGTCAACTGCACTTGAACATGTCGTATGATTATTATAGACATTTCTTCATAATGTCTGTAACCTTTTCTATATCGATATACCTTTAATTTCGCCACTAAATGTATATGATTAAACTTACTTATGTCTTGCACATTATGCCAAATTAGTGTCGTCTCGAAGGATTTCTCTTATGCAGCTTCGTTCAACGAAAGTGCACCTTATGTAATGCTAGAAAGTTTATTTAACTTTCTTATTATAGTATGGGCGGTAAATCATAAAACGTATTGGTATAATTAATGCTTTCTCGCTGTTAAATGTCATATTTTTCCCTTTTTTGCATGTGTTTTGATAAAAATGTTGGTTAAGGTATATATAAGTATTTCATTATTTATGGTAAATACTCATCAATTTCATCATCATTAGAATCATTTTCAACTACACTACAACATGTGCATAAGCCGTAATTAAGTGTGTAATTTAATATCATCGTCGTTTTTTCAATGAACAAGTTCTAGTGTATTCCGTTTGCCATGTATTGTGCCTTTGTTCTAAATGATTGTCATTTTTTCACGACGCCATGAGTTTCATTTTTCGCTATGCTACTAATGGTCGGCCTTACTTTAGCCTACCCAGATATTTACACAAAATGACTACCCTCTGACTTTATCAGTGTGAAAAAACCGTGGTGGCCTTGAGGTTCGAGCAGCCGCTTGCTACGCAAGTTCGAATCCCAGTGGGTCCTGTACCATTGAGTTTTTCTTAAAAACTTATGTGTAGTGATTTCACATCACGTGCTTTACAGTGAAGGAAAACATCTTGAGGAAAGATGCATATGTCTGAGAAGTAATTCAAAGACATATCTATAGTGCCTGAGACGGCTATGGACTCAACCTATGTCACGGTTGGCACTTAATCATATTCGATGATATGTGGGTGTTGTTGTTACAACACCTCTGCTTACCCCTTCAGGAACCCTTCTGGGGTGGCGTGAGCATATTTATTTTATTTTTTATGAGTAACTCGTTATTTTAATGGTATCTAACTCAATTTCCAATTTGCAAACATTAGGGATAGCATGACTCCTGAGGTCGTAGGTTACCTCGACAACTTTTCCAAGCTGATTATGTCGTGACCAGAAGCCACTTTTGACTTCCAAATAATGTCAACTATCTAAGCAAGTAACAAATACATAGTTCCATGAATTGTTAATGGAGTGTTTGTTTTGGGAAAAGCAATATACGGCCGCATATGTGTGGTGCAGACTAGGTTACTTGATCACATTATTTACAAACGAAATTGTGTTTTGTAACTAGCAAAATGTTAGTTGCTACAATTCACACGCCGGTCGCTTCCTTGGTGACTGTAAATAGGTAAGGTTTTTGTGGTTTTAAAAACATACATTTGTTTGTAATACGACGTCACTTAGCTGCTACCTTCGAAGGGTAACGTAAGGTCTTCAACATGCATTATGATCGAGGTTCAGTAACATGCGTTAGCGCTTGCGCTAATAGAAACTATACAATGAGAATAACATATGTATGAGAATCACATATGTCAAGTGCCTGATTTATGCCATTTCCATCCATGTTATATCGCTTCTATTAGCGTAAGCGCAAGAGAATGCTATTTTGCCCTACAGGTTTGTCTAGCAGTAATACGGCGTATTTTGTAAATAATCAATTAGAGTTTTTTAAACCTTGGGCTGACTGATTTTGTAGAACAAACTTCCAAAAAATGATTGTCAAGAAGATAGCTATTTAATTATCAATACATAAACCATTATAATCAAACACATTTTACATACATACAATTGCGTTCAACCTGCCATGCGGCAAATAATGGGTGCGACTGTATGAGAGACGAGCACGTTTGGACATATTTAGGAATAAACTCGAACTAAAACTTTATCCATTCCTTTTAAATCCGTATAAAGAGATGGAGCTACGTTTAAACCAAGTATCCTATTCTATGTTTTGTAATAAGGGGGTTAAGGCCTTATTTGCTTTGTTCTATCTGATTGACAGTCTGGATGATTTGTGATATCCAAGTTATAACGAATTGTAGTGTTGTGCATAAATGTATCAATCGATACAAGACAGCTTGCTTTTACTCCTGCATTTAAAGTGAAACTGGTTTGGCTCGATACCTATTTGGCAGTAACTGCTACTTGTAAGTCGTCTCATGTTAAACAGGTAAAGTAATTTAAAATCGGCAATTTTTTTCCCAGAAAACCATTGACTTCTTAAACTCCTTGCTTTTATCCAATCGAATGATTGTATTTGGGGCCTTAACCGTGATTACAATTAACATATCATTATATACGGGTATGGGGTAAGTTGGACGCTCGTATAAAACCGTATGATAAAAATTCTGGCGAAATAGGTCATATTTTGATTAGTCGTCAACATTGTAAATTTAATCTAGCTCCAATATACAATGATATCCGCTTCTAATATATGACTAGCTGTGCCCTGCGGTTTCACCCGCATTTTAGTTTCACTCCCGCGGAACCTTAAATGTTATCTGCTAGTGAAAATCCCGTTAAAATTGGCACAGCCGTTTCAGAGATTACCCGGAAAAAACAGACAGAAACACGGATTTTTTTCTGAAAATTTTGTTGTTATAAGAGAGTACCATATATACTTTCATATGCATTTAGTGAAATGCTGTTATTTTGGAGTTACAAACAGACACTTCAATGTTATTTATTTGTATAGAGTATAGATGTATACATTTCGCCAGAAACTTCTATCATATTATCTTATAGCGTCGAACTTACCCCAACGTACTATACATGGTCTCAATTTAATCAAAAATTGTATCACAATATATAATAGCTTATAGTACCTACCTATAGGTATTTCATCACCAAGACCACCTTTATGGACGGTCAAAAGGATTATTAGTTCTAGAGATTACATTTTAGAAAAAGAGCAAATAGGTTGGATATATCTATTATTATTTTTATCAATTTTAAAAAGAAAAAACTATATCTTCGTCAATTTCATTTTATTTAGTCTAGAGGTCAATAATCGTCTACCTACCAACAGTTAGTAGTTAAATTACGAACTTACCTACTATTATAATGTTAATTGTGATGCGTAGTGACCTGCCACGAGGTAGTCGCGTGGAAAAACTAAACCATTATTATAACACATTCAAATTTAAATTACAGCTAACGTCAAACTGACTGCTGCTACTGACACGTATTAAATAAAGTTCGATGCATGAATTAAATTAGTGACCTACCTAGAAATACCATGATTCAAAGGCTAGCCTTGTCCAATAAGTAATCGTATAGCATACATACATACGCTCACGCCTGTATCCCATGGGGGTAGGCAGAGACCGCCGCTTGTCACATGCTACGATCCTTACATACTTCTTTCGTTTCATCCACATTCATATACTTTTTTCGGTTACGAGTGCTCCGAACTTGACCTTTCTGAAAAATACTATTAATTTGGTCATAGTAGTTGTTCCTTGGACGCCCTCTGCCGACTCTTCCGGTCACATTCGCTCTATAAATTTCTTTCGTTAATCGCCTTTCACTCATCCTCTGCACATAAGTTTTTAGAAAATTCACTGGTACCGGCCCCGATGGGATTCGAACTTGCGTCGCTTGCGTAGCAGCGAATGCTCTGACGTTACAGTTTCAGTAAATATGCCTTAAAATTTGCTTTCGGCCTGAACTTTAAATTGTTTCTCTGACAATGATTTCTTTTGCCGCAAAGCACTACAAGCACACAAGGTTTACTAAGCTAAGGTGGCATCGTATCCGTGGAAAGCGACTACCCGAACCACGGATATTTTACGTATAATATGTGAAACGAAATAATCATAAAAGTTCGCAAAGTGGTGTGTGTAAAATGGTTTTCGTTTGTCTGTTCTTTGCTTTCATATATTCGTGCGGTTTTCCGAGTAATTCTAGTAATTGCATTTCCCGACAAAGTAATAACCTAGTATCCGACAGAAACCTCAGTCCCATAGAAGTTCTAGCAAAAAGTGACATACCTGCCTACTTAGCGATTTCTCCAAAGAGGTGAGAGAAAATTCAAGCAACCTTTACATGAAAGGAAACGTGTGATTAATATCGAGAATGCTACTTTTCCTTTTAATAGTATAGTGACATGTTGCGATAATTGTTTCTTCTAACAGTTTTTTTATCGCTTAGTTTGTGTCTGCCTTAAATTTATACGGTTTGTCATATTTAACTATTCATTAGTATATGCTTAAGAGTTATAAAAATATAATATTCGTGCCTTCTTTATATCTCAATCTCAAAATATCAGAACAATTACATAAGTGCGATTACTTAAACCCGTTATCGTATTTCTTTTTCTCTGACGTAATCTAGATAGTATTTCCTTTACATATTGCAAGCAGCCTAACTCTCCAAAGTAATTAAGTTGGACAATCTCTTTGATGTCCTGGTTTCAAATGATGTACACACCGCACATACTTATACTTACCAAAAAAATGTATACTTAATTTGCTAGATGTTATGTGCAACTTGCGTTCAATTGGGCAAAAAACTTCATTTAGAAAAGTCACCATTTCATTTACAAAAGTATCATGATATATATATTTCCCGTAGCATCCCGAAGTCTGGATAAGTGCGGGGTTAATGGCAATAGGCTCGCTTACATGTGACTTAAATATAACTGAAGAAATGTGGGTGCACTATAAGTATAACTCTGCCTACACTTTCGAGAACCACAGGCGTGACCATAATGTATGAGTTTAGTTTATTTAATATTGAACAGTACCCCTATCACGAGTTTGCCACCGTTTTCGTAAACTATACTCGCTAGCGTCACTAGCAATATTTTTATGAGATATTTTAGTTCTTCACGTCACCCCTGAGAGTCGCTTCATACTAATATTCGGCGGAGACGCTAGCGAGTATAGATTACGGAAACGGTTGCAAACCCGTGATAGGGGTACTGGTAGTAATGAAGTGCTTGCAACCATGAAAATTTACCTTAAGGAAGTTACTTAATTAGACTTTTGTATGTTTAAAGGTATTTACCAACTTCAACCATTACGCCGCATATCTTAGCAGCGAAAACCATTTTAGGAGATTAAGCTAATCTCCTAACTTCTTAAATAATCTTATTAGTATTGTCATTGTAACACAAAAGTTTTCCTCTTATGATCTTGGATATATTTACAGGTCTTTAAAATATTTTCCTCATTTATAGATTGTCCTACGAATCATTTTTTTAGTTTAAACGTGTGACTTAATTGTTGATCTCTCAACATGAAAAGCATGTGAAACTCATTTATTTGAATGAAAATCCACCAAATACAGACTATTTACATATGGTCACACCTGCATTCCCCGAAAGGGTAGGCAGAGGTGTTGTAATTACAGCACCCACTTTTCACCGAAGATGATTAAGTGCCAACGTGACAGTTCTCGTGAATTTCGTGGAGATAATAAATCACTATGAATATTCAAATTTATTTATAATTAAATTGCTCGATTATACTTTGTCCTAATTTTGTTTGGTATTGTTGGTATCGGATAGTTATTTAAATACATTTAACTTAATCATTGCCTATAGGTACAATTTGTAAAACAGGGTTTGTCTTAGTACAATCATCAAAATGGGCTTTTATATTAAATCAGAATATCAGTAAAAACTCGCCCAAACCACACCGGTTTTGAACTTGTTCGCATAAATCAACATACATTACATACAATGTACCTAATGCCACTTAATTACATTACAAATGGGAAGTTTGTTTCGTTGTTAGAATTAGAACGGAAAGTAGCAATAGGAGTATCTATCTTAAGTATGTCTTTTCGTGATACAGCTATTTGTATAAGTTATCTGGAGCGAAATCACAGAATGGAGAATAGCAATCTCTCTCTTTTCTGTGAATACGGTTTTCTGTTCTGTGAATAGGGTTCTCTGTTCCGTGATCGATACGATGGCAATAACTCCTTACACTTCAAGTGTAACGACACCTTTAAAGTGGTTGTCCAGGGGCCCAACCATGAGCTCTTATTGCAATATTAGTTCAGCTGTATGACATTGACAGATGTATGCACGTCAAATACATCTGTCTCATAATAAGAGTAAGACTATCATGGCAATAAGAGGTTATAGTATGGCCCCTGTTCTGTTTTCATCAAATGTTGTCTAGTATCGTGGCCATGAATCTAATAGAAGATTTACGAAAAACTGCATCTATTTATGCAACGTAAACAAGTGTTTACGATGTATCGTGTGAATAACTTTACATATTTTGTTATCTTTGATGCCCACGCTGCCCGAATTCTGTTATGTTTTTGTTCACTAATACTCGTGTGATATAACTCACTATTTTCTTATTGATTTTCAATTAATTCAATATTAATTAAATTTCAATTAGTTCAATGAAGTATTTTACGTGCCTCTAATTAATCTTGACTTTCATTGATATTATAACAATATTTTTTACATGTAACAGATGTGACACCTACTGACACTTCTTATGCTGAATGCTTAAACGAAAATATACCTCGTGTATTTAATGATATGACATTTTATATGTGCACTACCTAGCTGACTACACAATATATGTATGCTTCTATACAGATAAATAAAATTGATGTGTCTGTTTGTAATTCCAAAATAACAGCTAGTCAATAAATTACATAAAAAAATCAATTCTGTCTGTCTGTTTGTTCCGGGTAAGTTTGGAAACGGCTGGACTGATTTTATCGGGACTTTCACTGTCAGTTAGCCGATGTTACAAAGAGTAACTTGACTAAAGCTACTTTGAATTAACAAAAAAATTGAGTTGTGCTAAACCGCGGAGTACAGCATGTAAATAATAATAGAGATACATGGTAACAACAAGCTGCACATAATAGGACACGAGTCGTTACACTGTGGCGTTTATTTACTCAATTGTTACTTTAACACAGTTTCAAACGAATTTGACCTTATAAGAGCAGTAGGAGTTATACGCAACAGGAAACTCCTGTATAAAAAAAAATCTATATCCATTTCTGAACTGTGTTGATCTGTTGATACCCCGTGAGCATTATTTCCCTCATCTATTATATACAACTAGCTGTTCCGTTGCGAATTGATACTTTTTCCTAACATATATTTTTTTAAAATGTAAATGTAAAACCGCCCTCAAAATGAGACAAATTAAATTATGTGAAAAAAATTACTTGCTTTTGAAGTTCGTGTCAAATAAAGCATCCCAGTCGGTCTCAAACAAAAATAAAAGGGGGTAAAAAACATTTTTTTCGCGCTTTTCAGTGACTTTTGCAAAGTGCACCTACACCCGTCATACACATTTAGGTGTAAAGTTCTCATCAATACAAATTAATCAAGCCCAAACACTAGCTAGTTGTAGTAGCTAGGTGATTGTTGTAATATCGTTGAGGAGTTCCTTCGATCGAAATCAATTCACTCAGTCAAAAGTTCTGCGGTAACAAACAAAAAAAAATTCTGTCGAATTGATAACCTCCTCTTTTTTAAAGTTGGTTAAAAATAGCTTAAGTTACTCCTTATCTAACTGTAATTCAGAAAATTCAATTTCAGAAAATATTGAAATGTGAAATTCTGAAAATAGCAATTCGTAGTGCTATTCAAAAATATTGATGTACGAGTATTATTTAAAAAATATCTGTCATGTAATGCCTGATAGTAGGAGCGATAAATCTCAATTAGCTATGGAATGATTTTGCACGCTTCAGGTATTCGACAATTACGGCTCATTCAGTTGCAATTGGTCAATTTAGCATTTCATGTTCGTTATTATAATTTGTTGCTAAACACCGAAGAAAGGTGCTAGTTTGTTTATTTGTATTTTTTCGCTAAGTATATATCTTCAAATATGTTTGGTAATTAAGGTAGAACAGTATCCCAGATAGGTATATGTTTTAACAAGTTTTACGTAAACGTTAACGATATATAGGTATTGCGTATTTTTTTTTATTTTGTATGCTAACGTAAAGCTTTCTACACTCACCGCTAAATACGCAATCTATATCGTCCGTGTTAAATCTATACTTGAGGCATAGGTCGACTCCAACTATTTATGGGATATTTACATGATGTTGACATTCGAAATTAAATCACATTTCAACAATTCTTACAACATAATATGACTGACTAGTCTATACATCAATCATCTGCAATTTAACAGTATTTATTTGTCACGAAACAGGTTAGGTCGCAGATGTCAATGGCCTTTTTGTACATGTAAGTACCTACCAATCCACCCACATACAAGAGCAACTCACTTAGTACACCTAATGTGTCGCGAAAGCACGACGCTTTCTTCCAACTTGACCGTGTCACACGCATTCAACACGTACACTCGCATACTGAAGCACTTACAAAATGCAAGAATCCTTATATAGTACAATTTTCCCGGAATTACTCAAAGAGCTTTAAGGAGCTGTCTGCAATTAATCCATCCATATATTGCACGGTAGTCATAAAGTTTATTAATTTGATTTGGAGACAACGTATTTCGTTTTACGTTTTATGTCAATTGTTCAGAATAAATAGGCAGACGTTTCGCAACATATTTCATACATTATTGTATCCTATTATATCTATCGAATATATTTCTATACATCACGTTCCGTTTCATTATTCATTCAATGACCTTCAGCTTTGATAGGAAATTGAAATAGCTTACAACATGTAAGACCTAGAATATGTTTCGTGGTTTGCAATAATGGCAATTTTTGTAGTCCTGTCACTATTTTCCTTGCCAATTAATTACAACATTCCGATTTCTAGATCGAATTCACTCGACAGTTTTGCAAAGACGTCTAGTTCATATTATTACAGTTACATAGTTAAGTTTTTCTGAATATTGAAACAGAAAACTAGTCTAACCAGATTAAATCCAGCATTAATTAAGCCTGGATTCACTTATAACTCCTACGTTAGAACTAGTAGCCCTACATTGTTGCAGCAAAACTGAACTGTTTTTATTTTCTTCGTCGCCTGTACCAGTTAAGTTGTAATGTATGTAACCAAATTTTTTTAATATACTTACGGTGTCGACTCTAAGGTTTCCAAAGTACAGAAGTTATTAACACATTTGTAGTGACTTTACAAATGCGAGGAATTTTTATACAAATCACTTTTTATGATAATTAGATTATTTTTTACATGAAAATATTTGTGCTTTAAATTTTTTAAGTGTTGGAATAGTAATAAATATATAAGTGTTAATTATTTAAAGGTCCTTCATGATTAACGATAACTGTCAATTCAATCTTGTAGTCCACAATCAACAATCTATAGGATTCGTTGATGCCCCGAGCTCATGTATGTACTCATGGGTCACAATTAGGAAAGTATAAGTGGAGCTACGCGAAACAGGCTTATTTTTTCCACTGCGGTATAAGCTGAACCATGGCATAATTCTCAGTAATAATTGTTTTCTCAACAATGAAACATCCATAGTTGATAGCACCATTGATTTTTTTCTGCAATTGAAAATGTAATAAACGACACTATAAATGGGTGTATTGTACGCGAATTGATCTATGTCGTGCTTGACTATGATTGAAATGCTGGTAGAGGTTAAATCTCGGTTGCGCGATAGGTACTCGTTGTCAGAGCTGAAGACAAATTTAAGGATATCAATAGCCTTTATCTATGCCTAGCTTTGACTGGGCAATGCGTGTCACCTAATTACCGTGGGCGGTTAAACTCCGTCATACGACAATTTTAAAATGGATTGAGAATGAGACGAATCTTAAATAAAGCCAGCAATCATTAGTATTGTACTATATTCAGAGGAGTTTTGACGATTTATCGTAAATGGTAAAAACATTGTCAATGAAATGTAAAATTAGAAGTTTTTATTCTGAATAAATTACGTTACAAATTCACAACAAAACTTATAATTTTTACTCCACTTGACATGTAACAGAAATATCAAAAGCATTTGATTGTAAATACATCAGATCTATGCTGAAACTGTGATAATCTGCTGCAATAATGTTATGTATATAATATTATTTTTATTGCAAATGTAAGGGAAACAAATTCTGTTTTAATCATTAAATTTGATTAAACATTAGTACAACAGCATGTAGTAGAGGCATGTTCAAAGGCATGACATTGGGACCGCTGCTTTAAATTGTTTACATCACCCGTTGCATAGTTTATTTCCGTACACGGACTGCTGATAAGGCACTGGAAATAATTGAAAGTTTTGTAAACGAGATTTTATTTCGTTGAGGTGATTACAATTTCTCAACAATGATGTATACTCGAAATGAAATCATCATCATATATTAAAAATACTATAAATACATAATAGAAAAAAAAAATTACGTCAATACAAACTAATCTTATCATCAAATGCGGTCTGGTTACCTGTATGAAGTAACTAGGAAATGTAAATAATAATGTAGCCTAATTCAAATAATCATTTATAATATCTATACTAATATTATAAAGAGGAATGGTTTGTATGCATGTTTGTAACGAATTGGCTCAAAAACACTGGACCGATTTAAAAAAAATATCGCCTTGTGTGAAACTGCGTGATGTCACGTTAATTATATTTCAAGTATTTACTTAAGAACTACAACTAGTGCATAGTGTTAAGATTTAGCAAATTTATTCATAAGATATGAATGCATAATCATCGTCATTAAAAACTCTTATCACAATTATCATATTATGCTTGATGTTTGATTAGATACACTGACGTATCAAAATTATTAAACATAATCATAATAGTTTTATTATTGTAAATAAATCTATCGTTATGAGTGTGCGTGTAATAAGTTCATCAGATGTCATACGTCAAGAACGTGATTAATTAAATCTTAACTTTTTTCATACAAGTGAAATTGTATTGTATTGTTTTCAGTTAGGTAATTAAAATTTAAATATTTGTCTCCGGTTTATAAATAAATCTGCAATGATGAGTGCGAGTTTAATTCATGAAAATGTTATAAGCAATTAATTTAATTACAAATGTGTGATCCTGCCCAACCACGTAGTCTTATTGCCATGGTAGTTTGACTATGTGATAGTGACAAATCTATACAAGCCATATACATGTATCTCAATTATAATAGCGGTCGCACTATTGTAGCCATTAGATGGTATCTCATTTCGTAGGTATATCCATCTACTAATCCTAAGTTCTTCGTGGTTCTAATTATCATAATCATCATGAATTTAAGAGAAATTACTCTTGTCGGCATAACCGATGCAACTCTTTCCATTTCTCTCTATCCAGTGTCATCTCTTTGACCTCCCTATTCGTCATGACAGAACTTTTATTTAACTTTTCTCATGTATGTTAGCATTGATCTACATCTATTTCTAGTTCTAGCTATACCCTTCACAAAATTATAAATTCAATGTTTCACCTCTGAATTTTCACAATAATAATGTTGGTAGTTTACATGGATGATGAGTTTGTTCGCATGCAAAGCTTATGCGAACAAACTTATCATCCACTGATGACACTATGTTGTTTAAAGTTCGTAGCAATTAGGTATGATGATGATGCTATAATTCCTTGTTGTCATTAATTATTCATCCCCCTTATTTAGTAATACAAGAAGAAATAGCTCATTTCAATGACTTGTAATTTTAGATTTTGAATAATTTTCCTTTTTGTGGTATGGTTGTATTTTATGAATGACCTGACTCATTTTATACCCGTGCATAGTGTGCTTGGTATTTGCCATTTCCCCTGAATATCCATTGTTTACATTTTCCCTATTACCTATAAACGTTGTTGCGTCATCATTATCCGTTTAAATTTGTTTTGTATTATTTTCTCGTGTGACGTCAATGTCAATGAAAATATAGCAATACAACCCTACCATGACAATGATTATGAGACAGATGTATAGGACTTATGTATGCGTCTCACTGGCACACAACGGAACTGTCATGGCATTTAGCCCCTCATCACAAAACGTGGCTTAAACGAAGACTAGACTAAATTCCCATCGCTTATTGAGTTCGTATCACAGAAAGAGATAGAGAGTTTCAACCAAGGACTACCTTAGTCTATGTTTTGTAATACGACAGTGAGAGTTTAATTAGCTTTAGAGAATAGTACGAGTATTTTTCCTTTCTCATTGCTGAGTATAAGTGACCAAGAGACTATAAGGACAATTTATTGTGTGTGACTTCTCACTGTTGTTTCACTAACCCTATTTACCTTCAAACTACAATAAGTAGTCATTAAAGATGCGAACGACGTACACCACGTATTTATCAGTACTAGCTATTGCCTGTGAATTTGTCCTCGTGTAATTCGACCACAAGTCCAATCAAGTTGTGCACAGATGGACAAAAAAGTTGTCGAATATTTTCAAAACTGCTGAACTTTTTTCTTATGTGATATTCAAATGTTGAGTGTTACGACTATTCGCTTAGAACTGCACGCCTTTAAAATAATGTAGTGTACAACTGAGTGTTAACACACTCATTGCATTATTACCAGTGACCTCGTAATGTAGCCTCAAACGGGTTAAGTACAGGACATCAGTATTAAGGACACTTGAAGCCCCGTTGATCCTAAGAAATGTATTTATACATAAGTTACACAACTGTAGTCTAGTATTCTGTGCGACGTATTTAGTTTCTGTCAGCCACTTCGTAATAGTTAATTTAGGCAAACGCTCACTTTAATCGGACTTTGTTTTCGTAGCGTGATGATAGTGAATTAATAAAAAACCCAATAAAACCAGAAGTCTGAGATTAAAGCGTTCAAGCAAACAAACTGTTCAGGTTTATCTAGTATAGATGTACTGAATTTATTACTAAAGGATTGCATTCTTAAGTTGTTCTGAATTAGTTGCTATTCGATTTTTTAATGGTATTCAAAAATGGGGGTGGTTACTCATGTTGCAATACATTCATGATTTTCATCGGTGTCATTGGTATTTTGTAAGGTGTAAATATATTGTTTAGGTTTTATTTGTATAATCATAACAATCGTTATTATTGCGATATGCCATTTTAATAGTGTTTACAGTGAATGGACATGTGCAGTGATAACTTGTCTGTACATAATAGTAATACGTTACTGAATGTACGTTCATGGTTAGTTAGGATCAGGTTCAAAGCAGTCATTGCCATTGACTAGGCTGTTTGTGACACTCGACTGATGGCATTCACTGTATTGCATTATATATTAATTACTCATTATATTTATTATTAGTACAGAAGTGTCAATACAAAAATATTTTTTTTCAGTTGGCAATCCTAGACCTTCCAGTTTGAATTAATGCCTTTTACAATAATTATTTTACTAGTTTCGAGTACAATATAAATTTGTCGATTAATTAAAAATCTATTTTCAATGACTTTTAGAAATAAGCTTTGTGTTGAGTATACATTTTAGGTCTGTTTATGATCTTAACTATATTTCGCAAAATTCGGAGTTGAGCCCCCTATCGTTCTGAGTGCGCGATATGTTACTAACAAAATCGTGAACGTGAAAATTTAATCGTGTTTGCACTGGACAGGCATGACGACAATTTATTTTGTTATAAGGAACAATAATATCTTTATTGGATTAAACTTTTACAAAGTACTTTCAAATCGTCAAAATGACATAATTATACAGGATAAACATGCTACCGCTAGGTTCGGTTGCTTTTACTGAGAAGAACCTGGCAAGAGACTCAAATATTCTAAAATTTTAAAAGCACAAAATATTATTTTGTGTTTTTAAAATTATATCTATCAACGCACAGCCCAAACCACTGGACGGATCGGGCTGAAATTTGGCATGCAGGTTCTACCCCCAAGGGGATAAAATACGGGATGAAAGCTTACGCTACTTTTAATAAAACACTTAGGGTATGCTAATGCGGGTGAAACCGCAGGGCACAGCTAGTTGTTCCATATATTCGTCGCCATACTTACTTACTTATTATATCTTATACTGCAATATATAGTGCTACTAAATAACTATAAGTGATATCCGTGATGAGTTTCAACTTGAAAGCAGATTGAAACCGATACATAATTGTCCGGATGATTATTTTATACAATGTATATATATATGGTAAGATAATAAATAGAAGGCTGTAGCAAAGATTACAGGAGTAGTCGCTACTTAAACTAAAGCCTGTTGAAATATCTACACTGTTTAGGCCAATGATGTTAATGTTTACAGAATTCTGTACGTGCTCACTGAAGGCAGATAAGATTGGCACAATGCACGCTTCTTGTAAGCTCGTTGGGATTAGCTTTAGATTAGATATATATTTATGTATTGTTTATATACTATTTGTTTTTATTATTTAACTAGCGGACGTCACCCGGTTTCACCTGCGTAGTTCCCGTGGGAGTACGGGGATAAAATAAAGCCTATGTTATTCGCTGATGATGCTGAAAGAATTTTTGAAATCGGCACAGTAGTTTATGAGAATGAATACATTACAAACATACACACAAAAATACAAATATTTCCTCTTTATAATAGTAGTGTAGATGTGAGGTAAATATACAAATCAATTTTTCAAAATCTAATACCTACCATGTCGGTCTCAGCATCATCCAAATGTTGACTGGTACAGTACGCCTATGGCATTAAATCCGTCTGTGCATATTTTGTAATGCTTCCTACATTATATATTAATAAAAAAAATGGCTCAATCACTAGTTTTAACTCTGCCTCTTTGGTCTAGTGGTCGCAAACGTTACTCTTTTTCTCGCCTCCAGGTCGGGTAAATATTATTGCAATTTTCAATTTGTATTGTGACCATAGGCTCGTCCCCTATTGCAGGGGACTTATAATAACGAACTTGCGTTTAACTAACTTTAACACCGTTACTAAACGTAAGGTTAACTTGAATACATTCTAATAGTGGCATATAACCACGGCTATCTTCTCAACATCCTTTTTTTCATACTTTGGAGAGCGTGATATTTCAGTTATAGCAAAAAAGTACTTGAATGTACATCGTTCTAAAAATAAATATGATCACGCCATCCCAGAAGAGTCTCCGAAGGGGCTAGCAGACGTGATGTAAAAACAATACCCACATTTCACTGAATAAGATTAAGTGCCATCGTGACAGAGGGTGAGTCAATCGCCGTCTCAGGCACTTTGAATTACTTCTCAGACATATGCAGTTTTCCTCACGATGTTTTCCTTCATCGTAAAGCACGTGACTGATGTGAAATCACATCAGTTTTTAGAAAAACTCATTGGAACAAGCCCCGCTGATCGGTTTTTGTAATCTAATCGGTTTTTATGATAAATCACATCTTTAAGCAAACTCAGTGAACGCATGGCTAACTAAACCAACTCCTGCGCGTAAGTGATTCTTATCTTATCAATATTTCGTCATACATTTTGGTTTCTTGCTCGGGAGCAATTTAGCCTACTTTTAGATGCCTTCGAAATGGCATGTTACACAGTAATACTTAATTAGTGGTGCTAAAATTTACTGGCTGTTTAAAAATCGTCCAAGTGCGAGTCGGACTCGTGTATGTAGCGGTACATTATCTTTAAAAATGGCAAAAAACACGATTGTGGTATAGGAGCCCCCTTAAATATTTATTTAGTTCTCTTTTTTTAGTATTTATTGTTATAGCAGAAATACACTTTCTGTGAAAATTTCAACTGTCTACTTATCATGGTTTATGAGATACAGCCTGGACAGACTGAGTCACACAGACAGATGGACAGCGGAGTCTTAGCAATAGTGTTTTCCGTTTTGCCCTTTGACTCCCTTTGATATCCAATACTTTCGCGATTTGAATTCATATTAAAAGTTACTCGGAACTTATCACGATATATTTTTAAAATAACGTACCTCGATGTTTCGATTGGGTTACACAAATCGTGATTGCGAGCAGCCTTAATCTTAAATGCTCGGCGTTCACGTCATTATTAACCTGGCATTGGTAGGTTAATATATATTTTTTTTAGTTTTTTAGATAATAAGATTAGATAGTTTTGGGAACCGCTTTCCAACAGACAGACTGTGCCTTTGTTTGCCACCTGGAATAGTATTTATATATCAATACAGATAAATCAAATTGAAGTGTAATTCCAAATTAACTTCACAAAATGTGTATTGCATGCATTAAATTTTTCTCTATCTCTTGGATGGACCGATTTTATCCGGCACTTCACTGGCATATAACATAAGCTGATGATGCTGATGATGATGATAATGATGACAAGGGGTAGCATGGGCTAATTTTATTAAAAAAAAAATCAGGGTAGTGTGAAATATTCCCATGAAATTAAGTCTACGCGGGTGTAACCGCGGACCACAGTTGGTTAGTTATATAAGTAGGTAACACATTTTTGCTAGATTAACTCACAAAAATGTATGTTTTTCCATTACCAATGTTCACGGAACATTAACATAATCCGATAAAAACATTGTCGGCCAAGTTTACGTTTGTTATTTCTCAGGTTATTTTATTACTTTACGGTTGTTACACGAATCGCAGTCCACCTTTTAACATTGTAAATGTAAGCATACCTTGTATTTTCCAAGATGCATTTGATTATATGCTCTGGTATTGTTCTATATATACTCATTTTATATTTTACATACATTTTCGATCTTCCTCCTTCGCGCAACCATTCCCCTATTGCCTTTCAATATTTTTCAATAATCCCGCAAAATATATGATTGAAGTATATGCAATTAATATGAGTAGAAAAAAGGTTCCTTTTTACTGCAAACGGAGCATGGTTTAACGCTTGAAACTCGAACATGATAGTGCCGCTAGTTATCACTTCATGAGAGGCTTTTGGGACCCGCTGCGTTATTCTTTAAAATCTCTTAGCGTCGAACTCGACGTCGATTGTCGGGTTTCAATTTTAGGAAATTGAAGCATAATACATAGACGATAAAGTTCAATTTTGTGCCTTTCAAGCTGACACTCGACATTGAGTGCGACGCTGAGACACCTTACCTATAGAATAACGCGGCCGGACTGCGATGTCCGACGTAACCTTGGATTAATAATTATTTTCCAAAGAACCTTTGGGGACAACGCTCGCGTCCCTATTCCCCCCTCAATTTTTTTTCCGTTCCTGAATACCCCCTATCTCGTACAAACTCAGGGTCACATCTGTATATTGTTTAGCTATATTGGGTGCTACAAAATAATACCTATCCTATATGTCATGGCGATGGTGTCGAGTACATTTAAAATACTTGTGTATGCCAGTTGACCTCCAAGAGTCGCAATTTATATCATAAAGGTTGTTTAGTTGATCACGTTTCACCTTCTATTCGTTACTTCCCTAAGTATTAATTAAAATATCAACATAAATAATATTATTATTGACCTAAAAGTTTAATCTTATTAAAAATAAGCTTCATCCGCGTAGACTTAATATCATAGATGGCTTTATAAAGGAACCCTTATCTAAAAAAAGTAGCCTAACTTACTCATCGTAGCATCAGCTATCTGTTAGTGAAATTTCCGTTAAACTCCAGCCGTTTCAGAGATACAAAGAATAATGTTAATAATTGTTCTAGAAAGGTACTAACTGGTTGGTACTATGAGGGTAAGTAATGGGAGGTATGGGTACCCTATATATATTTGGCCCTTTTCTCTTTTGTTCCTTTTACCACAAACATTCCAATACTTAATATTTTATTACTTACAAAAACGTATGCCTAAATTTATGGAATTATTTAATTTTTTTACCTATCAGGATAAGGATGTTAGAAATTCAAATAATTTGCTGTTTGTTTGTAGTAGCACATGTATACAAATATTACGATATTCCTTATACTTATACCTACCGTAATAGGTGCAGGTATCCTTAATTTAAATTATATGAAAGATTCTAAAAGATGATATCTTACGTATTATATTCTCACTTTATTATCAACATGCATACATACATATGCTGGGTAGGCAGAGGTATTGTAAATCAGCACCCACTTTTCACCGAAGATGATTAAGTGCCAACGTGACAGATGGTGAGTCTATCGCAGTCTCAGGAACTATACAGCCTTTGAATTTATTTTCAGACGTATGCAGGTTTCTAGACGATGTTTTCCTTCACCGTCAATGACGTGGTGTGAAATCAGCGAACATAGTTTTTAGAAAAATAATTGGTACAGGCCCCACTGGGATTCGAACTTGCGTCGCTTGTGTAGCAGGCGACTGATCTAACCCCACGGCCACTACGGCTCTTATTTACAGATTTATCATTTTGTTACAGAGACTCCAACCGAAGCAGAGATGGCGCGAGAACAATCAGTATTCACTTCGTGCGGGGCGTGCGTCGCTAGTCATAGGATAGTTTGCTCTGTTTATATTGCCGTTATGTTGCTAATAGGTGAGTTATTGTATATTCAAGTTCAAAAGTTTGAAGTCCATTATTAATACACGCAGGCAAGCCCGCAGGCGGAAACTAGACAGGAATAAAGTTGAGTTAAGACAAATATTATACCTACTTAGACGAGCAATTCTTGTAAAAATGAATCTGAATCTCGGTTTTCATGCCAATTTGTGTGTAGGTGTTTTGTGGACAAACAATTGTTCTACGTGTTGCTAGGTTTCTTCAGAAAACATCGTTTTAACCATGTTTTCAGCTACAATAGCATTACAATACAAGGTTAATTTGGCCGACATCTGCTAAGTTTCTATTTTTTTTTTTCCATGGGAAATCCGCCATGGATACGCCAACCGCCGCGGGGGCAGCGGAAGGGTTATGCCGGACTCATACCGGCTAAAACCCACGGGTGTTCCTCTTCGTCGCTTTTACTGGGCGTGCGATCGCGTTAGCAAGCTTGCGTTGCCCCCCCTAACGATTGGCCGTTGGGCCTCTCCTTCTTCCCGGCCTGAACCCGGCTTACTCTCAGGGAGGGCGCGTCGGAACACGGACGCGCTTAACCCAGACGCGAGGCTTCCAGCCTATCGGGTGATAACGAAATTAGACAATTCGCTGATTCGAGACCAAATTTCATCGGTCTAGTGTTTTTTATATACTTTCGCTTATGCTTGTACTTAAAATTATGTATTAGTGACTTATTTTTTAAGTCAGTCCTTTAGTTTCCGATCCTATTAATTACAAAAACAGATATTTTCTCTTTAAAATAATGATTAAATGTGAACGATCGTTTATGATGTATTTTTATATTTTCCAGGCGTACCAAGTGCACATTCCCAGATAGAGAAAATGTATTTAGATGCCACGGATCTCAGTTTGCTGGTCGATGAAACGCATTTATTGAATCTAGTGCAGATGTAAGTATCCTTAAAATTATAATAAGTTAGCGCACAGAAAGAGATTGAGCTATTTTTTCGTAAGAAATTTGAAATGCGGAATGCATAGAGAGATGTTCATTGAATTTGTTCAAAATTGGTCCCTTTGACGCGATGAAGTATTTTTTTTATGACGGGAATTTATATCTCACCGTGGAGTACCTTACGCACCCTTTGAGATACACAATGTTCGTGACGTCAAGTAAAAGCTACTAAGAAGTATAGTCAAAGTTCTTACATTATTTTATTAAGCGCTTATGTGCAGTAAATCCACAACACGAGCTTTACGGCAAAGGAAAAAATCGTGAGGAAGTCTTCATGAGCCGTGGTGGCCTTGGAGTTTGAGCAGTCGCCTGCTACGCCGCAAGCGACGCAAGTTCGAATCCCAGCGGGGCATGTACCAATGAGTTTTCTAAAAGAATTATGTTCAGTGTTTTCACACAACGTGCATAATACAGTGAAGGAAAACATCGTGAGGAAACCTGCATATGTCTGAGAAGTAATTCAAAGACGTATGTATAGTGCCTGAGACGGCGATGTACTCAGCCTCTGTCACGTTGGCACTTAATCTTCCTCGGTGAAAAAGTGGGTGTTGTTATTACAACACCTCTGCCTACCCCTTAATGTATCTGCGAAGTAATTTAAAGACGTATGTACAGCACCTGAGACAGCGATGGGCTCACCATCTGTCACGTTGGCATTTAATCATCTTGGATGGAAAGTGGGTGTTGTTATTACGACACCCCTGCTTACACCTTCAGGAACGCTTCTGGGGTGGGGATAGTATTTTTTTCTCTGATCGTTTACTATATTTAATCTTCAGCGGCGAATACAACACAACCCTTCAAATGATAGCCCGCATCCAACACCCGGATATCGTCCAGTTCGCACCCCCTACGATAGAAATACCAGGCTCTAGTGATCCCAACACTACCGCTGAGAACACCTATTCCATCTGCGCTTACGGCAAGAGTCCTGGACATTCTGAGGTCACCTTCAACGTCACACCTGCCGGGTTTGTCAAGTAAGTCGAAAGCTTTATCCCCAACCATGACCAAATCAAACTCTGACTAAAACTATGTCCATCCCTTTTTAAATCCATATCACAGAAAGAAATGGACCTACTTTTAAACCAAGGATTTTCTTTGTCTATATTATGTAATAAGGAGGGATTATATTATACTATAAGCTGTACCCAGTGGTTTCACCCGCCTAGTCTTAATTTCATGGATGGCCCGCGGAACCACCAATTTTTATTTTTTTATAAATGTAGCCCAAGTTACTCCTTGTATCATTAGCTATCTACCAGTGAAAGTCCCGTTAAAATCGGTCCAGCCGTTTCGGAGATTAGACTGAACAAACAGACAGCCAGACGGACGGTCAGAGAAAAATTGTAAGCTTTGTTTTTCCTTATTCTGTACCGTATATACCTTAATATGCATTTAGTGAAAAGCTGTTATTTTGGAATTTCAAACAGATACTTCAATTTTATTTATCTGTATAGATATTTCTCGATTAGTCGTCGTCGTCGTTAGAAGTCGATTAACAATATAGCTTATGTTACTCAATAATATTTTACCGATTTCGTTAGTACATTTATAAAATCAATAGTCCTTTAATATACAAGGACGCTGGACTGACAATAATTTGACCTATTTATTTCGCGTCATTCTGATCCTGTTTTCTAAATCGAATCACTGGGAAATGTATTCTCAATCCAGTCTTAACTGTTAACAATGTTGATGGTTGAATGGCTTAAAAATTGTACCGCAGCGCAACCAATGAAAAAAAACCCATATATATATATATATATAAAAGAAAGTCGTATTAGTTACACTATTTATAAGTCAAGAATGGTTGAATCAATTTGGGTGAAAATTGGTGGGGAGGTAGCTTAAAACCAGGAGAAGGACATAGGATATTTTATATCCAGGATACGGGACAAAAATCCTGTTATAACACAATAGAGCTTACACGGGTGAAACTGTGGGGCACTATTTTCAAATAAATAATGTATTTCTTGTCCCTTTCCAGCGTCGATTCAATATTTCTACGGATAACAGTGATGCATTCGAACATAATCAATGTAATATCTTACATCATGGGATGGATCTACTTCGCGGCGTGGTCAGTCTCGTTCTACCCTCAAATCTACATCAACTTCAAGAGGAAGAGTGTTGTTGGATTAAACTTCGATTTCCTAGCCCTTAATATCATGGGTTTCACCATGTATTCGCTGTTCAACTGTGGACTGTACTTTTCCAAAGAAATTCAGGTGAGTTTTTTTTTATATGTAGTGTGTTTATGATACATACATACATACGCTCTCGCCTGTATTCCCCGAAGGGGTAGGCAGAGGTGTTGTAATCACAACACCCACTCTTCACCGAAGATGATTAAGCGCCAACGTGACAGATCGTGAGTCCATCGCCGTCTCAGACACTTTACATACGTCATTGAATTACTTATCAGAAATATGCAGGTTTCTTCACGATGTTTTCCTTCACCGTAAAACACGTGGAGTGAAATCACTGTACATATGTTTTTTAGAAAAACTCATTGGTACAGGCCCCGCTGGGGTTCGAACTTGCGTCGCTTGCGCAGCAGGCGACTGCTCAAACCTCAAGGCCGTCACGGCTCTCACGCACGGGTGTTTATGATCTTATTAGTTTTAGCATAATCATTGTGTCTGAGACGGCGATAGACTCACCACCTATCGAGTTGGCACTTAATCATCTTCGGTGAAAAGTGGGTGTTGTGATTACAGCACCTGAAGTCGAGTCCTGCGCGGACGGATTCGTGGGTGGTGTAGCTAGTATTCTATTTGTTTAAATCGCTAATTCTTTCAAGAGATCTTTTCAGACATGTAATTAAATGGGTATTATTTGCTTTTCAGACAGAATACTTCAGCCGGCACCCTCGCGGATTGAACCCGGTACAACTGAACGATGTGTTCTTCTCTCTACACGCAGCATTCGCAACTCTGATCACGATTGCTCAATGCTACTTTTACGAGGTATGGCGATTATCATCCTTATACGATAATGCTGTCTCGTTGGTCTTGTGGTGGTCGCTTGCCGATCACCAGGCCTCGGATTAGGCCTAAAAATTACCTATATAATTAATTCACAGTAAATGCCCGAAATTTGAAAATTATTGGCGTTTGCACCCCGTGCCTCGGAAAACGTGTTAAGCCGTTGGTCCTACGCCTGATCTCTCTCCGGTCGTGTCTGATTGCCTCCCATCGGACTATGAGAGTGAGGGAATAAAGAGTGCACCTGTGTTTGCGCACATTGTCTAACTGGCACCCTGTTGAGATTAGCCACCGTTCCTGAAATTCGTTTAGGTAGATATTATTATACTAGACTTGCTTGTCAACTTGAAAAGTTATTTATCGAATAATGCTCCGATATCTGTATAACGTAGGATAAAATTTATCAGAATTTGCGAAAAGTTACAAAAAATCGAGATTTAATTTCTGCCTCTATTGAGTTTTGATCGCGAACTCTCAGAACCCTTACTATTACTAACAGAACAATAATTACTTTGAGTCCTCCATCGTACTATGTATTGCCGTTACACACGTTATTGTTACTGTCTGTGTATTGTTCACACTAACATAGTTTTTATATAAATAGATGTAGCTAACAGTATTTTACTTAATGCAAATAACAATATATTACGGTACTTACGAGGAAATATTGTATCTGTTTTGAAATTTTGTTTATCTTACTGTTTGCGCCGGCTTATCTCCGAATCGGCTGGACTGATTTTGACGATACCTTGAATGGCAGAGAGCAGATGTTATAAGTAATAACTAGGACTACTTTAATCTTGGAATAAGTTGCTATGCAAGGCTATTTTTAAATAAGAATGGAAGGAGCCGTGGTATTAGAACAGTTGCCTGCTACGCAAGCGACGTAATGATACAAAGTATGTATGTGTAGCGCGAGGATCAACGCGTGTCTATGACCGGTCGCGGCATCCTGGTCGTGTTGTCTCTGGTGGCGATAGTGGCGGGCTCGCTGGGCGCCGCAGGCGTGCTGGCGTGGCTCGACTTCCTCTACTACTGCAGCTACATCAAACTGACCATTACACTCATCAAATATCTCCCACAGGTCTGTATTATCTATACTAATATTACAAAGAGGAAATATTTGTATGTAAATACGTTCGTAACGAATTGGCTCAAAAAGTACTGGACCGGTTTTATGAATCTTTCACCATTCGTATGCTACATTTTATCTCCGTACTCCCACGGAAAGGTGAACTACGCTGGTAAACATTGAGCTCCGTGTTACGCAAGCGACGCCAGTTCAAATTTCAGCGGTCTGCACTAGTTCGATAAAAAAAAGGTGTTATTATCACACCAGAAATTTTACGGTGAGGGAACCTGTATATATCTTTGAAGTAATTCAAAGACGCATTCGTAGTGCCTGAGGAGGCCGTGAGTAACATCTCTCACGTTGGCACATTGGGCGCGACCCAATTTATCTATATTTAAAAAAACGATGCAACACGCTTTTGTGTTGTTGTGCTTGTCTGAAAATACCTTACACCATTGCGATTTGTTAAGTCAATAAAAAAACAAATTACTTTTGACTTCTGTCGTATCTGTCTTTCAATCTATACACATAAGTAAATTGAATTGTCCGTCTATTCACGAGATGCATAGTAAACTTTATACCGAACTTCCATTTAAAACAGCTTTTATAGATTGGGAACTCGCTTACCAGCAGGCAAGCCGATATTTCTCGTTAGGATCCATACGATATCAAGCACCGTCGAGCAAGTTCTTAATCTTATATTTTCTCTGATTCAAATTGTTTGATATTTTTTTCCAGGCATACATGAACTATCAGCGCAAGTCAACCGTCGGCTGGAGTATCGGCAATATATTCCTGGACTTCGTTGGTGGTTCGCTGTCCATCCTACAGATGGCGCTGAACGCATACAACTACAACGATTGGATTTCCTTCTTCGGTGACGCTACCAAGTTCGGCCTCGGACTGTTCAGCCTCATATTCGATATCTTCTTCATTCTACAGCACTACGTTTTCTACAGGTACGTTTTGAATTCGGAATTTTCGTTTGGTGGGAGCTGTCATGTTGAGAAGTTGTTTTTTTAAGAAGCATGCGTTCGATACAAGAGTTTTTCATCGCACATTCATTTTCATCCTTAGTTTGGCTTTTAAATTGTACTTAAAATTTTAAATATTGAAAAGTTTTTTTCTGTAGCTATTTAAATTCAGTTTTTCATTTTGGGTTTTCATATCACTCATTTCTATCATTTTATTTCACATACCTTACAAAAGTTAAATTTTCACGTGACAGCTCCTGCGTTGTGTTTGTAATGAAATATGGACTTTAATTGTTTAGAAATACGGTCCACGTTTCATTGCCGCCAGCGGTGCCGGGTGAGCTACTAACATAGACATAAGCAGTTATTCATTAACACAACTATACACTGTCCTCACTAACACGTTTGTTTAAAATTAAACCAATTAAACAACGACGTGAATCGACAATGAAGTGAAGAGTTGCGTGGATTACGACATAGATGGCGCTGTTTTGGGTTCAAGATTTTAACGTACGAAGAAGAAAATGAGAGTAACCGAAAATACACAGAAATGTTTATATAATTATAGAAAATGGAAAAAAAGAAGAATCACAGACACGAAACAGACTATCAAGAAGAAAACCGAATAAAAAATAATAGTTCTGCTTATGGAAAGAAATACAAATGAAACGTGAATTCGTCGGAATTAAGTACCCCAAGGAGTCGATATTCAAAGATCAACAAATTCTTGAAGACACAAAGACAAACCACACGACACACACGACACAAAACGCAGTATTATTTGTAATATATATATATACACACACTATGTTAGGATAAACTAAGGACGTTTTCAAGCAGTCGATAATTTTTATTTTTCGATATCGTCTCTCGCAGTTGGTAGGGGGAGTCACCTCCACTGCTTAACCGAACTAATGGGTGAGACCCAAGGGCCTCCAGCCGAGCTTAAACTTAAAAACTAAGCAACACAGCTAAGGGCACCCCTGGATAATTCATTATTACTACCAACCAATAAAAATACACCGAACAATCCTCATTAATAAAGGGCCGAGAAAAACGCGTCTCCATGTTGTCTCCGACGCAATCGGCGGGTGGCAGCGGGAATATAAAGGGAAGGGGATACAACAGTAGGAGAACACGTGTTACATGCTCTATGCTATGTAGGCATTTCTTACGAGAGGCTTTCTTACCTATTAATCAAATGAGAGGTTTATGACTTATGTATTTCATCGGACAATTAAATCAAAAATTAGGTTTCTTTTACATATTTAGAAAGAAAATTTTTTCGACAGTCAAAATTTTCGACATTCATAAGTGCCTTACTTAATGTCTTACGAATAAATATTGTTCATTTTTATTTTCAAATTAAATATTGATTACTCTCTTGAAAATATCCTTCGTTCATCCTTACACACTGTATAAAACGAATTACAAACAATATTCCACCAACGAGTTAACATCGATCACCGTTCATCGGGTCACAACGCTTTGGCTACTTGCACGAAAGATGGCGCTACTTATACAACAGTATGTTAAAGGATATTTTTGTGATTGATATTTTCAGAGAAGTCAAGGAATTTATGATTGTAAACAGTAGTGACGAGGGTTCAAATTTGAGCGACAATGAAGGAGGTGATTACTTTTTATTGGTCGACAGTAGTTGGTATGTACTGTGCTAACTTAGATTAAACGCTTTATTAACATTACTTGTAAATACGCAGTAGACGTAAGCATTTTTTTGTTTATATTTATCATCTTAGAGGGTGGTGAACCTGGATTTTTTTAATTAATGTTTGTTTTCGTGCACCGGTTTGTTACTATTATCTTTGTAACTATTGTCTATGATATATTTATGAATTGAATGGGTTTTGGGGTGATTACAGTATTTTGAAAGTTACTTAAATTTATAATTCTTTTGTTTTTTTTTGTTATGGTATGGTATTAGGTTATGGGCTCTTGGGTTCGATAGTTTTATTATATTTTAAGGGAATGCAGACCTTATGTTTGAAGCGCAGAGCAGCATTTTATATTCGATATTCGTCGGCGATTCGTCTTATTATTTTGTAAAAATTATCACTTCGTTATTTATTATTATAGACCCTAAACCGCGTATATAAATATTAATATCGCGCAATTAATAATGACGTTCGTTCCATGGTAACAAACTTTTCATAAATTTATTTTTCTTATATAAAATGTTAAATTCATAGGCATTTTTACAAAGCTCTAATTGGCATTTTTTATTAATCCCATATTCACTTTTTATTTTATTTTTTGGTTCACCATCTTCGTTTTAAAAAAAAAACGTATAGACTGTCTAATTGGTTATTTTATATTTTTAGGCACGCAGATGAAAAAAATTACGACCTGGACATCAAAGCGTGAAGAAGCACCGCGATCCGTGGCGGCCGGCCTCATTATTTAGCCTAATTCATATTATATTCCAACGCCATACAGTTTATTTTAGCTTAAGTGCCATATGTGGCGAGCGATGCATTTTGTTATCGACATTGATTCAATCTACTTACGTGAAATTCTGTACGTAATTAATTCAAAAACTGAATTTTAAAAAAGAAAAAAAAAATTGTTTAGATATGATTTGACAAAAGAGTTTGCAATAAGATCTAGCTTCTTATTGACGTTAAATGCATTAATATATATAATTCGTTAGTGTGTTGTTCCATGCATATATGTTTATTCTTAGATCTCAATTTTAATTTAATAATAATTATATTGAATCAAAGGCGGTCAAAACATATCTCTCGTCTTCTGTGGTCGAAAAGACTTAGAAAATTCCCTTAAAATTTCTCGATTTTTACAATAAACTTAGGTATATTTTAAGTTAATATACGTCTGACGTCTATTGCCGATGCATAAACAGACTGACTACGCAATTTATATACGCATACCTTTTAAATATATTTATATTATATTTGTTATGTTGTTTCATGATCTGTGATTGAACACATTTTATATTAAAATGTGTCTGAATTTATCACTGAAGTTTTGATTTTCACCCAAAAAACTGCCTGGAGCTAATAATATTTGATAATGCAATTAGGACCTTACAAGCCTTATTATAGAGACTAAAATATTTTAGAACGTTTGTAACGCGGATTCGTACAATATCAATTTTGGTAGTTTATAAGTATTGTTTTGTGGTAAACAATAAATTGATACTGGTTTTGCTGTGTTTCATTTATCTCCTCTATCTATGATACATTTTTATAAACGGCCAATTCCTGTTTATAAACCCTATATGTATATGTAATCTGAATTGCGGAAACGACTCCCAACGGTTTTAATGAAATGCAGGGATGCGAGTAAAGCTCGCTCATTCAGACACTATTTTATTAATTCAATAGTCTATTTACATTACTATAAAGGATAGGATACAAACATGGTGTCAGCCAAGAAAAATAATCATTAGAAAAAAAAATATAACTGACCCTGGAGTCTGTTTTACAAATGGTGTCAGGGTGACTTGTTTTTGACATTTTCTTCACGCATTTTGAGGAAATCATGATCCTTTGATAGAGTATAAAATTATAACGCTCGTAAATAACCAGAAAAATTTAAAAAAAAAAAAGATTAAACTAGACTTTGTGTAGTAACATTTCCTCTGAGCTCTACGAACGCCAGAATCTATACTCCCGGCCTTCCGAACAACCTGTCAGATCGTGCCTTTAGGCCTTGAAGATGCTTAAGACCACGGGCAGGATGAGCTGTTTGGCTTACGGAGAATACCTCCTGTTCGAATCCCAGGTCTGTGATAACTTTAAAACTGTAAATGTTATATAAAAGTTCATTTAAAGCAAAGTAGATGCCTTACCATAGGCTCTCAAATTTTGGCTAGAGGAGAGATGGCATTATATGTACAACTGTCTCTTAATGTCAATTATTGCATTTAGAAGGCATGGTTAATTAGTTCTTACCTACAATATATTCTACTAGGTACTACTAATAAAGGCTTGATAGGTACTGAGGTATGAAAATTACGACAGACCATCAGAAAATTTGGAGATTTAGTATGGTGTTATCACACAGCACATGCACGCTCATGATAAAAATATGCTATGTACAGGTAAGTAAAATGAGTTTCTTGTCAGAAAGGCAGTTTCGGAAACGGTGCTAATTTCAACGTTCAAAAGTGCCTAAATTAAATTTATAATTGAAATACATACTTAAACAGGTATAAGAGTTTATTATAACTTTATTAGGATATATTATATTGTATAACTTGGAGTAAACGTATTTTTCAGAAAGGTCAAATTCGGAGCACTCGTAACCGAATAAATTGTATGAGATAAGAGATACATGACTGTGGATGAAGCGAAAGAAGTATGTAAGGATCGTAGCATGTGGCAAACGGTCGTCTCTGCCTACCCCCATGAGATACAGGCGTGAGCATACGTATTTATGTAAACGCAATACGGACTAAACCATATGATGGCCATTGACAATCAATAATTCACAACAAGAATATAATTTCTATTAAACACATGATCGTGTCAACAGCTTTGTCGTCATCGGCACAGTATACATATGAGCTCAATAAGTAATAAGGAAACTAGGAACAAGTCGTTCGAAACGGTTCTCTTACATAATTCTACTAGATTCTAAACAGCCCCTTGCAGTAGGTACTATCACTGTGTCATTAGTAACGTCATTTCATGTTCAACCGACTTTTTTCAATAAGATAAATTTGCTATACTTTGATAGTAAATTAAGGAGAACATTTCGCACCTTCAAAACGATAGGGGCTCAATTCAAAAGTCAAATGTTTTTAGAAATATTGACAGTAATAATTTTACTAGGTTTGAGTACAATGAGACTTTTTTTTATATTATTATAGTAAAGTCTAGTTTGTGTTTTGTCGATAAATATTTTTTTTCTGATTTTTTCAAAAACTTAGGGTTGAATAAAATTTTTAGTTCTGTCTATGATCTTCATTCGTTTTCGCAAAATTTGGAGTTGAGCCCCCATCGTTCTGAGGGTGCGATTTAAAAGAGAGTCGCAACCCTTATGGAACCTACGGGTCTTAAAAAAATACTTAGTCTATACTGTAAAGTAAATCCTTATTAGTTTACTAACTGTGCCCCGCGGTTTCAACCGCGTAGACTTAAGGCCCGCGGACCCCTACATATTTTTTAAATCAAAAGTAGCCTATGTCACTCCTTGTATAATTTGCTGTCTGTCAGTGAAAGTCCCGTTAAAATCTGTTCAGCCGTTTCGAAGATTATCCGGAACAAACACACAGACAAACAGAAAAAAATCTGTACCGTGTATACTTTCATATGCATTTAGTGTAAAGCTGATTTTGGAATTACAAACAGACACTTTTAAAAAAAAAATTACAGCTCTGAGTAATACAATATTAATCATAAAAAATATATATAAGCCCATGGACACAGTTCCAGTGCACAAAAGACGTTATAATTTTTTTTTAAAAATAAAAATAAGTACTACGAATAATTGTGTAGCTTGAGATGACCAGCCCCCACTAGCAGCACCTGTTCACAAGTATGACGAGAATGCCAGCCATTTCTTATACATATATTCGGTATAGGTTGGGAAAATGGTGCAAAACTCGCAATAGGGTCTGTGGTTGGTGGTCCATGTGTCAATTCCCCATTTGCAAAGATTCCAGAGATCCACGTGTAGTAAATGAAAATTATAAGACCATAAACGATTTCGTTTTATCTTTGTTCAGGGAAGCCCGGTACATACTCCTCCCAGGCACAGTCACCACAGAAGACGGCAATGACAACCCTGTGTCAGAGCCCTATCAGGGCGCGCCGGCTTAGACGACGGTGAACAATTGAAAATGAACCTTATTTGGAAGACATAAGGTGCAACGTTAGCACCACCACCGGTCGGGACTAGGTGGAGTTTGAGCAATGCAAGAAGGATCGTAAAAGGCGTGTATGTTTTTGGAGATAAACAATTTGTGTTTCCATATATTGTGTATAGAAGCTGTCGTAGCCTTTGCATTTAAGAGTGAAGTAGAACTATATATAGCCGGCTTATAAATGGTACCGGATGATATGCAGAGTTATAATTCTTTCAACCTTTAAGTATTTCGTTTTGGGTTGTTCCAATAATCCCCATTGAAAATCCCCATCAATGGGGAATAGTGGAAAAAAGTCCAGAAATCCCCATTGCGATCGAAAGCAGCTTGGAATGGGGAGTTTTGGACAAATTGTCCACAAATCCCCATTAGGTTTGACTATGATTTGATTTCGTTCTTCAGCATTAAATAATTTAAATGTAGGCTTTGCCTTATTACATGTATTGGTTTGATTTCTAAAATAACTTCGCCTTCCTCATTCTTATACAGTATGTTGTTCATATTTAATTTTAAACCTACCTTTTTGGACTTTTTTTCCACTATACCCCATTGATGGGGATTTTCAATGGGGATTATTGGAATAACCCTTTCGTTTTGACGTCGGCCCGTGGGATATGCATAAATCATGCAATATTAATATAACGGAAAAATGACTATTCAGTTTATATCAATAATTTTATTAAAAAAAACAACTAAATAATAAATACTGAAAATGGCCTGTGTTCGCAAGTATTGGGTCTAGAAGTAAGGTAGTATAAGGCAATTAAAAAATAAGTTTAGATTTAGTTAATAATCATTCCTTATGTACTGTGTTAAGTTAAAGGAGGACGCGGCGACGGTAAATGTGAAAGTTATAATCTCAATGTATACTTATCGACAATAATAATAGTTTTTTTAATACTTTATATATAATATAATTGCTTACTTAGCTAATATAATTGTTTTAATATGTTAAACATACTAATCTTTAAAGCAATAAAAATAGAATAGAAATAATTGTAATAATTACATCATAATGTATTTGTATGATCTGTATTTTCACATGTAAGTAATCTGTAGAATAAGTAACCTTAAAATCATCGTATTAAGATTGAATGCTGATTGCTGAATTTAGTCAGCATTATTTGTAATAGCAATGACACCTATTGTATTAGCAATAAGGTTGAATGTATCTTGTTTTATATTAAATGTGCGTATTCCTGTATACTTAAAATGTCATTATATGTAAGCGCTATAGGTTTGGTACTAGCTGTTAGTTTATATACCTATTCAATCTGAAAAACATATAAATATATAAATAATTATTCAATAGCCATTACATAAATATTTTACATGAATTATAATTCATACATTGATGTTGACTTTATATAATCATACACATATGTATAAATGGTATAAGTACCAAGCCTCTAATTAAAAAAAAAACAGCAGTACCAGGGACTGTAGACAAAGTAACAGTATCATTAAAAAAACATATTGTCAAAATATATGGGAATGACGTATGTCACGTGTCTAATTTATTTAATTTTCATATATTTTGTAACGCTTCTATTAGCGCAAGCGCGAGATAATATTTCTTAGTTGTTCGTTTTTTCGGACTACAGGGCTTTCACCATAAGCTTTATCGCCATGCAATGATTATAATAGTATAGATACGTTAATGTGCAACCACATGCACCCGCCTGACGCTCGTTTCCAGCGACTAATGTGGTCACGTGACCCCTTTTTAAATTTCCGGCGACTCAAAAAGGAACTACGTCATGCAGCGTCCAATCACGTATCGCTACATATCACGTGACCACATTTGTCGCTGGAAACGAGCGTCGAGCGGCTTACATCAGGTTGCACCTTTATGCGCTTACAAAACGAAGGAAAAAATCTTCCGTACGCAGTTTGTCACTTGTTGAATGATTAATATAAGAAAAAAATCTTATATCATTGTTGTTATTATAATTTGTGTATGTGACAGTGTCAGACTTATACATGTCACATACATCTGTCTCATAATCATTGTAAATCTATGGCAATAAGTCAAGGTAAGGCCCCCGTAGTTAATAAGGTTTACTTATCATTATTATATAAGCTTAGCTGGTGTTGAAACTAGATTATTTTGAATTTAATTATAGTCGAATATTAATGTGCCTTTATTAAAAAAAAAATTGTTTGTTTATTCTTCTAGGCATAGGTTTGTATTACATAATCTTCTTATTTTGGAAGATAGAAATTTAGTAATTATATTATATTTTTTATTTCACACAATATCTTTATTAATTGTAACCTATGTGTTATTCTAATGTTATTATTATTGTAAGTTTCAATAAATTTCAATTCAAAAGTTTTTGCATGAAACAGTAAAAAACATACATCCATGCAGACATATATTATATCATAGTAATTAAGTCATATTAATACCATTGAATCTTTATCAAAGTGTGAGTGATATTCTTGGTGTTGGTGAATTCCCCGAGGGGGTAGGTAGAGGTGTTGCAACAACAACACCCACATTTCACCGAAAACGTGACAGATGCTGATTCTATCGCCGTCACAGGCACTATACATACGTCCTTGAATTACTTCATGTGCAGGTGTCCTCGCTATGTTTTCCTTCACCGTAAAGCACGTGGTATGAAATCACTGTATATAAGTTTTTTTTGAAACACTCATTGGTACAGACCCTTTGGGATTCGAACTTGCGTCGCTTGCGTAGCAGGTGTGTGCTCAAACCCCAAGGCCACCACAGCGATAAGCCTATGAAAAATATTAAAATAATTACTACCAATAATTTAATTACACTTATAATCAATTGACTTAATTCGATAATATGTTTGTTTTATCTAATTGCGTTTGAGAGTGCAGGCGTACTTATAATATACCTAATGCCTTTATTCAATGAATGTATCTTAATGTAACCATCTACTATAGTCTATATTATAAAAATAAATATTGTAATACATGACGTGTTTTGGTTTGTCGATGAACGTAATTTGTCAACTTTAAAACTCATTACATATTAATAAACATAACTCAATCATGAGAACTTCGGCTGTGTGACAGTGACAGAGTTATATACGTCTGTCTCACACTATGAGACGAACTATTTTGGGAATAGGAACTCATGTTTTTGATAATTCTAGGATGTTATTAAACGAGGGTAAAACCGCGGGGTACAGATAGTTAGTAATATAATTCGCACTGAAAATAAAACTGTGCAGTAAATTGTGTGTATGTACAAACACACTGAATAATAAAGATAAAAATGTATGTTTGACATTGCGCCAGTCATGTGATCACTTATCATTGAAATACGCGGTCCTATTTTCAGTTCGTCCGTTTGTCGGACGTTTAAAATTACTTATTCTTCTAATCATATGTTTATTTGCGGGTATTATGCTCCTCCGCATTCCTTCTGCGGGGATCAAGGTGAAAGGCCAAGTTAACTGGGCTGATGAAATGTAAAAATGTATATGATACCTGGCTGAGTTTCTTGCCGGTTCTTCTCAGAGGGCTAGTTTTCGAAACAGTGGTAATTTTCGAAGTTCATAGTGCCTTACCAAACAGAATAAATAATTTTCATTTTTGCGTGTTAAGAATTTCTTAGCCTCCGCGTTTTGTTTTATGGTGCCAAAATAAAACATCAAAGCTTGGTAGTTCGTAATACGTGCTACTTAAAACGATCTTAGATATGTAAAAATTAGAAAATTTCAACCGGAGACCAAGGGGCCAACTATCATCGTTAAAGTAGCACTAAGCAGTATTAAGAACTTCTCAGCTTCCAAACTTTAATTACGGTATAAAAATGGAACGTCAAAGTTCTGAAGTTATTACGCTCTGCTTAAACCGATGATGGTAGGCCCCCAGAGTGCCTAGTATGAGTTTTTTTAAATCGCCGTTACAATTCATGGCGTCGACGTAACCGCAGATTTGTATGGGCTTACAATAGTGTCATCTTTAAGCCGATACACGGCGCTGTTTCGATCCTATACAAATCTGAGTTTACGTCGACGCGGTGACTGTGGTGACGGTGTGACGGCGGCAGTGAAAAACTCGCACCAGGCACTCTGGTCATCGCCGCTGGTAGTGCACTCACACATGGCCGCAACGCCATCGCGTACTCACGCGCCATACTTTGTCCCTTGTCGGAGCGTACGTGAATACAACGCAACGAGCCTATGTGTGTAGTAAATGGTGTATCACTGCGCGATGCAAAGACATAAATTAAAGTGCATATAACAAAAACAGGTAAGTACGATATAATATCTTGATTTCTTCTCGTTTTGGGGCAGTAGGTAATCAGAAAACATGAACACAAAATCCTGCGCTGTTTGCCCGAAGATTTTAAAATAATCTAACTTTTATGATTATTTACGTTAAATCATGCGCTGTTTGTTTGAACTGAAATTATAATCTCGTTATTATTGTGTATACACAGTCTTTGGAATAGTGAGTAAATTTTATATTAGGTGTAATTAAAATATTTTTAAACCTGATAACTAACACTGATAATAATAACAGTAGCGAAAAATGTTTGAATGATATCAAGAGTATCTAAGAGAGAGGTGGGAAATCCATCGAAATTTAGAGCTGAAGTTTTTTGCGAAAATGACTGGAAATTATACAGACAACAGCGTCAAAATGACGCGACTCAAATCTATTTATACATTATACCAATAAAAATTGAAGTGTATGTTTCTAATTCCAAATTAACAGTTTTTTGTTAAATGCATAATACGAAAGTATAGACGGCACTGACATAAAAACACAACTTGCAAAATGTTTCGCTGTCTGTCTGTTTGTTCCAGCTAATCTCTGAAACGGGAGGACCGATTTTGACGGAATTTTTCACAGGCAGTTAGCTGATGTTACAAGGAGTAAGTTAGGCTACTTTTATTATACATCCTACGTGGGTAAAGCCGCGAGGCACAGCTAGTTGACACCACATTTGACGGCAGCTCGGTTGTTCTAATGTTTTTACGCCTTTATTTGATTGCATTCCCGTCAATGTTACCAGGAAAATGGATTGAAGTTAATCGAATCTAGGTATGTGTTGTAGATCTCGGTACATTGCATCATAAATTTATTACCGTTCGTGGTACAGTTGCTATCGCGAATATTATTCGATCAGCGATTTTATCAACCATAAATAAAAATAAATATTGTAATACATAACCCTAGCCAGTAGAAGGACGGGTGACCGCCAGAGTTCCCTCCGTGCCTCGGAGATCACGTTAAGCCGTCGGTGCCGGGTGCTAATTTATCATCTTTGGCATGGCTTTTACAATCTCAGAGGCCTAAAATAGACTGACAGCTGGTTAAACTCAGATCACAGATTTTCCTCGTCAAAGGGGTGGTCAGTCAGATGGCAGTCGCTTCGTTTAAAAATCAGGTGATCAGCATCGGGTTGAATCAAGTGCCGACCCCAATAATGTATGGGATAAAGCCTGGGAGATGATCACGACGTTGGGAATGAAAGTCAACCAACTAAGTAGGTCGATACTATGTAGTATGCAACGATATTCATTTAAACATGTTTTTCTATCATAGGTAGTATGTACCTATAGGGTTATTTGTTACCTAGTAACCTAACCTTATCCTACTAATTCAAGGCAGGTATGCTAGTATAAAACATAATAAAATTGATGATAACCCGTACTTCAGATGTTAAACAATTAAATATGGCCTTAAAATATTTACCTAGAGAAAATTTCCGTTGATATGAATACTGTGCAGTGAAGTTATGGTTAGATTGTTATCAAGATCTTCTGGCGCTATCAATTAGTTAAAAGCGCTAAAATAAAAATAAAATCTTAGTGGTCGATTTCTAGGTTGTATAGTAGGATATTAGGTATTTTGAGGTTTTAGCTATCAACTTAATGGGCAGAAGGAATTCGCCATACAATCAATTACCATTGTAACAGCACTCAGCATGTCCATAAGATTATAAGGACGCGACGTCATTGATGGATGAGTTGGTTGGTTAACTACGTTTTATGTTTCTCATACATATTTTTAGTTAAAAAAAAAATTATATCGACTTTTGTGCACTTGGAACTGTGTCCATGGGCTTATATATATTGTTTATGATTTATATTGTATTATATTACTCAAATAATATGTATAGTCATATATGTAAGTAATATGTATTGTATTACTCAAAGCTGTAAAATTATTTTTTTAAAAGAGTAATTACTGAGTTTCTTGCCAGGTTCTTCTCAGTAAAAGCAACCTTCCGAACCTGGCGGTAGCATGTATAATAAGACATTTACCTGGCGTGATGATATCTTCTATATATATAAAAATGAATTGCTGTTCATTAGTCTCGCTAAAACTTGAGAGCGACTGGTCCGAATTGGGTAATTTTGATCTTAATATATTTATGAAAGATCAGGAAGGGTTTAACCGGTGAAAAACATAAATAATAAGCAAAGGAAACGGTGGTACGAAGTTCACCGGGTCAACTAGTATCATATATATATTTCCTCGATGCATTGACTTTCTAACATTGAAATATTTTTTCAAATCTGACCAGTAGTTCGTGAGATTAGCGCGTTTAAGCAAACAAACAAACTCGTCAGCCTTATATTTTACTATAGATAGGTGATTAAATAGATAATTATTGATATTGTGTTGAAATTATTGATTGGTACCCTATAATATCCTTACGAAGGCTTTTGGTTTGGTACTGGCTATTCTTTAAAAAAACTTTCATTTAATATGTAACACTGTTTTAGAACATCTGTCATATTGGTACTTAATCATCTGTTATGAAAAGTGGGTGTTGTTATTACAACACCTCTGCCAACCCCTTCGGGGAATACAGGCATGAGCATAATATGTACTGTTTTCGACTGTTATGGTATTATGACAGCAGATTCTCAAAAGTATATATAAAATATGCTCACGCCATCCCAGAAGGGGTAAGCAGAGGTTTTGTAACAACAACACCCACATTCCACCAAATATGATCAAATGCCAACGAGACATCGCCGTCTCAGGCACTATAAATACGTCTTTGAATTACTTCTCCGACAGATGCAGCTTTCCTCAAGATGTTTTACTTCACCGTAAAGCACGTGGTGTGAAATAGCTGCACATACGTGTTTAGTAAAACTCATTGGTATAGGCCCCGCTGTGATTGCGTCGCTTGCGTAGCAGGCGACTGCTCTAACCCCAAGGCCACCACGACTCAAGAGTATATCTTTAGGCCTTTTGCTTTGGGACCAAGTGACATTCAGTCTACAATTAAGGCAAAATTCATTGAGTTTATCGCATTCAACGCGTATTTAATTGTAAACAAACAGATGTGGAACAATGACCTCGTTACGAGTACCGTTAAATATAATTAGACATAGGCAGGTTTGGGCCGCATCCAACTGATAAGCCGGAATCAAAAGCGATCATACTTTGTTAATTACTTCGCGAATATGAATTTGAAAACATTGCTACAAATCTTCAAGTTTTTTAGGATTTTATAAGAACAGCTATGATCGTTTAAGCAACGCGTATTACCAAAATGGAACATCAAAGGTCAGTTAAGTAGTTCTTAATACTCTCGGCTTAAACCGATAATGGTAGGTTCCTGTTGTATCCCCTTATTAGAAAACTAGCGGACGTCACGCGGTTTTACCAGTGTAGTTCCCGTTTCCGTGGGAGTACGGTGATAAGTTATAGCCTATATGAATCAGTGATCATGTAGCATTCAAATGGTGAATTGAAAAGAATTTTTAAAATCTGTCCAGTGATATTTGAGCCAATTCGTCACAAACATACTTACATACAAATCTTTCCTCTATAAAATGTGTATGGAAATGTTTCCAGCTACTAGGTCAAATTCTGACTAAAACTATGTCCATCCCTTTTTAAATCCGCATAACAGAAAGAGGTGGATTTACTTTTCAAGCAAGCACTATCTTAGACTACAACAGTCTAAGTATAATTAATAAGTAATAAGACTATGATACAGAAGTACCAGTTTAGATACACATTCGTAGTTAGGTACTTGGAACACGATTCGTAAATTAAACACTTTAAATGCATGCATGAGTTCTATCGCATATTCGCAAGCCTTTAACGAGCTGTGTTTTGACGCTTATTCACCTACTTACTACCTATCAGCTATATGTATTACCTACCTACATAATTATCTATGACTAAGTACACTAGCCATGATTAAGATTTTTTGTTCAGCGTTCAAGTAACGTGATTTCATACCTTAGTAAGTTTCGCTCATCGACTTCTGGAAAGAAACATAAGTAAAATTGCTCATGCAATCCCAGAAAGGTCCCCGAAGGGGTAAGAAGAGATGTTGTAACAAACACTCACATTTCACCGATGATGATTAAGAGACAACGTGACAGACAGTCTCATGCACTATACATGTCTTTGAATTACTTCTAACATGTGCTAGTTTCCGTACGATATTTTCCTTCACAGTAAAGCACGTGAGGTGAAATTACTGCACTTAATTTTTAGAAGACCTCATTGGTTCAGGCTACTGGGATTTGAACTTTCATCGCTTGCGTTGCAGGCGACTGCTCAACCCCCATGGCCACCCAAGAAAAAGGGAATGAAACTAAACAACCAGGTAGTTTCGGATTTGTCGAGCGTTATCAGCCTTTGTGATGTCGCGATTGACACTGATTGGTGGAGACGACTGACTTTCCCGAGCTCGATGTGCAATATTTAACGCCGTTGTCCGTACAGCAGACTACCTAATGTGATGTAACTTCAGATGTATTTATATTTTAAAAGCCGTAACGCACTGTCCGAAAATAAATATTCAGAAAAAAATGCGTGTCTATGAAAATTCGATGGGATTCTAGAATAATTCGGTCCTTGTCATTTTGACACTTAATGATCTTCGGTAAAAAATGGTTGTTATACACCTCTGGGAGGACGTAAGCATATTCATAATTTACTAGCTTCCGTTTGCGGCATCGCCCGCTTTTATTCAGGATCTCTAATTTAACTCCATTAACAACGTAGGCTCGGGGATATTTTCGCTTTCTTTTGGTGACAGAATTTTTTAATTCGGTCAAGTAATTTCGGAGTCTATTCGTCATAAACAAACAAAAGTTTCCTCTTTATAAATGTGGAAAATTATAAATTTTAAGCGTTTTAAATCCTTTATTCTTTTAAAATTTAAATTACGCGGTATTTTTATGAGCTCCTTCCGTTACCTACTTATATTTACAGACATCGAAAAAGACAATGCATTAAAAGTATTTAGGAATAAAATTCAATAACCTGAGAAAAAATATACCTATTGAATCCACAGCCTGCAGACTACAATTGAATTTTCACTAATTGTGCTTACATAATGGACTGGACACTTGTGCAAATATGCGTATGTTGTATTTGCGAGGACGGCGGCCTTGGTTATGTGGGGGTGAAGTGGTTTAATCTGTACTGATCCGATACCCCTTTCTTACAAAACATAGCTTAAACCAAAGATAGACCAAACTCGGACTAAAACTATATCTATCCCTTTTCAAATCCGTATCAAAGAAAGAACTGGAGCTACTTTTAAACCAAGGACTATCTTATTCAATGTTCGTAATAAGGTTTAAACTACCTACGAAATTATTGCCTACAGGGGATAAAAAATTTTTTAAGCAGCGCGTATTTGGAAAGTCTATGCTTTGACTTTTCATTGGTATTATAAAGTTAAGAAGTATCTACGCTCTGCTTAAATTATCAAAGTTGATCAGTATTCCTATCAGGGGCCCAACCATGAGCTCTTATTGCAATGTTATTACAGTTGTGTGATAGCGACAGATGTATACACGTCAAATACATCTGGGTCATAATAAGAGGAAAACTATCATGGCAATAAGAGCTGCAGGGCTTGCAGACAAAGTAACATTATCCTCGCGCTTCGCTAGTAGAAACGATACAAAATGTACGGGAATGACATATGTCACGTGATGACTGACTTATGTCATTTTCATAATTTTTTTATAGTTTACATACATACATATGCTCACGCCTGTATTCCCCGAAGGGGTAGGCAGAGGTGTTGTAATCACAACACCCACTTTTTACCTAAAATGATTAAGTGCCAACGTGACAGATGGTAAGTCCATCGCCGTCTCAGACACTTTACATACTTCATTGAATTACTTCTCAGAAATATGCAGGTATCCTCACGATGTTTTCCTTCACCGTAAAGCACGTGGTGTGAAATCACTGAACATAAGTTTTTTTAGAAATACTCATTGGTACAGGCCCCGCTGGGATTCGAACTTGCGTCGCTTGCGTAGCAGGCAACTGCTCAAACCTCAAGGCCACAACGGCTGTCTTTGCTGGCTGTTTTTATAGTTTCTATTAGCGTAAGCGCGAAAGAATGTTACTCGAGTTAATGTTCTCTAGATCTACTGAAAGGTCTTGGTCGCAGGCTTACCGCTAAGAATTAATTAGATGAAGTTGAAGAGATGCAAATTGTGAATAAAACCAAATCAATAGCGTTTAGATGCGTTCAATGAATTTAATGGAGTCCTCATCGATTTTCAATATAGCTATTTTTACCAATGCTTTCATTTGACTTATAAACTCATTTCAGCATCATCATCATCATCCTCTGCCCTTATCCCATGTTATTTGTGGTCGACGTAATGTGTTCTTCTCTTCCATTTCTCTCTATCAGCCGTCATATCTGTATTCACTCCCATTTTAGCCATATCATCTTTCACACAATCCATCCATCGCTTCTTAGGTCTTCATTCCCCCTTGTAACCATCCAAATTCATAATCAAAACTCAGCATCGTGGCTTATAATATATTGTAAAATATGTAACGCAAAAATTGAGGCTGATCAATTCGATCCTACATTCTTATTTGAAAAGTCAACTGAAAATGTCCACGTTTTCACAACAACGTGCTAATATAAATATTGTACACACCTCCGGCTAGGTAACTTGTAGGACTAACAATAATATGTGTAACAATATGCCACATGATCTGTGATATAAATGATACTTATAATATTTAACAAAATATGCTCACGACATCCCGGAACGGTCCCCGGTAAAAACGCAACGGTCCCCGGTAAAAACGCAACGGTCCCCGGTAAAAACGCAAGGTGTAACGCAAACACCAAAATTTCACCGAAATGAACCCACACCTCCCCATTGTCATATTCTGGGACACTATTTTCTTTATTTATTTTTACGTATATAGGACTTTTGTTTTATTATTTCTGACTAACTTCACATTTTTACACTATTTTCTGATATTTTTTTTTATAAAATAATATAATAATTTTAAAGTCAATTTATAAAAAAAAATTGTTGACTAAGCATTGAGTTGCGATTGTATATACCGTAAAAGAAAAGCGTTACCTACTTCAAAGTATATATAATACTTATTCTTAGATCTCTACCAAATATAAAACAAAATGCAAATTGTTATAATAATATACATAATTCTAATGTTATAAAAGTCTATTTGACTAAAAATAAACAGGTATATATAGGGTCGTATCGGGCGTATATCTAACTCATCTGCGCCCTATGTAATATCCAATTTGATTTGAAATTCCGTAACAAGAATAGATTTACAAACGTCAGAAATCGCAACCTATTTATACATACGTCGAAAGATTAACGAGCTTCAACGCAAAAAGTACAAACGATATTTGAGTTTATTTTTCAGCATTTTCACGATACAGGCGCCTACGTGACAAGCTTGAACGTAGTCTGTAGAAAATGTTATGATATATGTGAAAATATCTCTTATCACAACAGTGCGCAGGAGACTGTCGTGCGCTGCAGACGTGTCTGTGAAGTTATAATGAACGCTTTTCACGTATTCATTGAATGTGTATAGAATAATTTAATTATATAATGTGAATATATATACGTAGCTAGTTACAATTATCCTGTGATTCCTGTGATATCGTGTTTTAGACTTTAATTGGTGATATTTATTTGTTTTCTCATCATGGCGGATGAAAAGTAAGTACCTGTAATTTAACTACCCTGCATTATTATTTATTGTATTTGGACGAATGTATTTAAATATCGTACTCATTAAATAGATGGGTGTACGGGTATACTTAAATGTATTGGTATATTTATTTTATCAAACCTATTTTAGTTTATGACCGAAATAGAAATTGTATCAGGAAAACATGATTGTTGTGTCATGTATGGTATGTATGAGAATTTACAGCTTAACGGGTATTATTACCATTCGAAAAATGACGGCATATATTTAGTTTTTTTTTTAAAAGTAATATTTGAGTTTCTTGCCAGGTTCTTCTCAACAAAAGCCACCTTCCCAACCCGGTGGTGGTAACATTTATAATCCTATATTAATGTATTGTTTGTGTCCTTCTAACTATTTGAAAGTACTTTGTAAGAAGTCTAATCAAATAAATATATAACGAATTTTGAATTAATTCATTGTCGTGAAAAATATTCGGAACTTCTCTTACTGTTAAAAAAAAAGCTATGAGGAAACTACCTCCTCCACATTCTGGCACGCTGGTAGACGTACTTTTAATAGCCGTAACATGATTTACACTCAAAATCTACATTTGCGTGTGTATAACAAACAACGAGATATAGAAATGAACTAGGACTATAAATCTATATCTATTTTATAAACATTATTAAAAAAAATCTCCGTCTGTCTGTCTGTTTGTTCCGGTTAATCTCCGAAACGGCTGGACCGATTTTGACGTGACTTTCACTGGCGGATAGCTAGTATTACAAGGAGTAACTTAGGCTACATTTATTTAAAAAACAAATTGCGGGTGAAACCGCTGGGCAGCTAGTGATAAATAGAAAACTGAATTAAAATAACGATTTTGGACTTGGATTTGAATGAGAAGAAAATCCTTGGAAAGCAACTATAAAGTATACTAGCGTATGCGCGTGACTTCGCCCCCGTGAATAGTTACTTTGGCCTAACGCTTACTTTACCCCGGGGTCTTAGCGTGACGATATATAGTCTATAGGCATCGATAAATGGACTATCTAACACTGAAATATTTTTTCAAATATCACTAATGGTTCCTGAGAGTAGCACGTTCAAACAAACAAACACTAAGTACTTAATGTATAAGTACTTACTTATGGTTAAGATTTACTCATTGTTTAATGAGTTCATAGTTATAACCAACCTTTTTAGAGCAAGTGAATACAGTACACTATACATTTATATTAAAAATATAATCTGTCAAATGAGTTGTAAAAAATAAAATAATTATTGAGAAAAAATAGTATGGATTATTTCATATTCTATTGATTTATAAAAAGCAACATTACAACTAGCGGGGCGTGTACCAATGAATTTTTCTAAAAAACTTGTGTACAGTAATTTCACACCACGTGCTTTACGGTGAAGGAAAACATCGTGAGGAAACCTGCGTATGTCTGAGAAGTAATTCAAAGACGTATGTATAGTGCCTGAGACGGCGATAAACTCACCATCTGTCACGTTGGCACTTAATCAAATACGGTGAAAAGTGGGTGTTGTGATAACAAGACCTCTGCCTACCCCTTCGGGGAATACACACTTCCGCATACAGGTACTGTATGGTACCTACTGTATTTACCTATTAATATGTGATCAACAAAGTAGATATTTCCTTATCGGTCGTACTCTTAGCTAGTATGATTGAAGAGAATTGTAACCGTTACCGCGTTCATGTCTCAACCTAAATACCGCCGAACCACTGGGGTGCATTATCTAATTGGGTAGAGTTCATTACCTACTTAATCAATCCACACTATGATTAGTTCATCAAAATAAATGACTAATGGATAGCGCCTATTATCTATAATAATAAATAGAAATAATATTTATTCACATGGAACATGGTACAAAATATGTCCTTTTAAGGTCACAAGAATCAAATATTCCCCTCAATTACACGGCATGTAAATATTAACTTAGTAACCTACTTGCGTACTGCAGTTACATTCTAACCACTTATTAATCTATATACTATTTGTATTTAAAGAACGGCTGAACCGATTTGGCTGAAAATTGGTGGGTAGGTAGCATAGGACCAGGAGAAGGGCATAGGATACATTGTCCCGTTCCTGTGTATCGTGGCAGCATGGAATACAATTATCTGCGCGGGTGAAACCTACACAGAAATAAATTTATTTTAACAATACCATAATCGGTATATAACGTTCTTTGTTATATATTGCACACTTGAAAATATACTATTTAAGTAAGTACTTAAGTACCTACTAGAATTTAGAATTAGTTTTCTACATAACTTGGGGATGTGTTCTTTGTGAGGTGTAGGTATCCACAATGAAATGGTTTTCCGAAATGCCCCCCCAAGGGGGCATAAAAGGGTATAAAAGTTCATATGTGAAATCTTATTGCCGAGCAGGCAAAGCTGCGGACAAAAGCTATATAATTATACCTAATGTACTTAATAACAGTTGTTAAAACGAGGATAAATATGTTGACGATAAGCTATTTACAATTTAACTGAATATTTTGGCACAGTTGAAATATAAGCAGTTGGGAAACTAGAAAAATATCGTTCGAAATGACACTCACGCAAACGCGCGCATATACGAGAAAATTTGCGGAATAGGTGTAATGTCAGTACCATGTCGTTACCGATCGCGTTATTCACGTGATCTACCGACATTTTTCAAACAAAAAAACTATGTTTTTACCGTAGGTTTTTTCCGTTAATCCTCACTCTCAATGGAGCAAACGTTCTTGTTTCGAAAAATAGTCCTAGGTTCTTTACTGCTTGTAAATCTTATACTTATTTATACTGTGATACTTGTATTAGCCATTGTTCGTTGCTGGAAACCTAAGAAATTCCGATTACATAGGAGTTGTAAGAGCGAGGGAAAAATTACCTTGCCTAATCTACGACATGAGACTAGATTAGACAGCAATGTTTGGAATAAGATAGTTTTACGCCGTCCACTTCTGCCATGCATAACCAATTACGAATAACTAAATAACATTAGCATGTTTGCCTCAAGGCTACTCGAATTTGTTAGCAAACGTTTAACAAAACAACACCCATTTTTCACTTATCACGTGACATATTTGGAGGCCTACTCGTTTTCTCCAAAAAACAAAACTTTGGTCGAGAGTTCGCGGTTTTTATTCGTTCTTAAATGACGTCCAAACGTGCTTTGCTAGAAAATTCTTTGACGTTTCTGTGGTCCAAAAATACCTTAATTTTCAACCAATATAACAATCAAATCTTTCTATTATTAGTAACAATGATTCGGTTTCTGTGAATAAGGATACTTTAAATGCTGGATGAGGATTAGTAGAAATAAACCACACGGCACATGAGATTGACAATATCGATTGCCTATTTTCCTCATTTTGTATGGGAACGTAAAACTTTCTGCACCCTCCGATAAAATACGTAATAGATATCGCCAACGTTACAACATATACTTGGGGTACAGTTCACTCGCGGGACCATTTAAACGTCGATTACTGTGAACGTAACATATCTACAAATAGTGATCCAATATCATTGCCTTCTACATTAAGTACTGGCTAATCTTCTTCTTATCGTGTCGATGACAGACATTTTAAATTGTTATAGCCCAGAACTTTGCTACTTCAACAGCATTATTGGTGGCAGCCATCAGATCTTGCAGCTGGTGGGGCACTCAGGGCACGATATAAGGTGGGCCATAGTTTGGGGTGCAGCGCACACACATCTTATGTTGGCATCATCCGTGAAACCTCACCTGATCATGTTGTCCTCGCTCCGACCAATCTCAGTCTTCAGACTCAGATCGGTCTGTTTAGTGATTTCCAGATTGGCCATGGTAATTTATGTCAACTGGCTAATTAAGGTATACGCTTTATGATATGCTATTATGCCTAAGCAGTCAGCTACTGGTATGACAGTACATTCATACGTTAGACCTAATCTTTGGCCACATCTTCGAACTCAGATGGCAGTGTTCAAAGTCAAACAGTGCATTTTTGGCAGGAAGTGTGTGTTTCTCAAAATAATTACACTTACAGTTTTAGCCCGTTTTGTATTCAATGGCGTCAGGTTGTCGACCGCGTCATCAGACCACACATCCACTTGACATTTCAGCAGGGTTGGCACCATCGAAAAATGTATACTTTTTTTTCAGGGTGCTTATGTTATTAGTGCACACTAATATATAATAAATAATAATAGGCAAGGTGTGTCACGGTAGCATAGGTTTGGGTATCGGCAAATAAATAATGTAGAGGGAGTCAGTTGAGAAGTAGTAAGTTTTTTACGTAATACATTATCAATTATTGAACCATTCTGAATTTCGTAATCCCAGTAATCTTTACCTATCACTATGACAAAGCTCGCAATCCTGACTGTGCGTCAATGCTGAGCTGAAACTACTTCAGCTAGTATAGAGAAATGCACATTTTTATATCGATATCTAAGGCTGTTAGTTATGTAGAATCATTCCCGTGTCATTGATTCCCTCCACACCGAGTCTCTTAACGCTTAGTCGCATTCTCTCGAGTCAAAAACAATTGCCTGCTACTTCATATTTTCATATCGAGTGTGTGGAATGACAGCCCTACCAGGAGAGAGCTCTTTGGCTGCCAGCCCGCAGCCTTCACCTTGCCTTGTCTGCGATGACTTGGCACTGTACTGTAACTGAACTTTTTGCTGAACAACCAAAGTCATGTGTTCTAGGAAACACACCCAGCGCAGGCGTTGATTGATATCTTCGAAAATATACAATGTTTTTTCAGACGCCATTGCGATTGGGTGCGGAATTTTTGTGTGGTTGTGTTACGTCACGTTCTCATAAATAAAATCTCCCTGCAACACTTTTTCTCATCTTATATTTATTTGATATAGTTCTACTGCGTAAGATCACTCATCATCATTCTGAAGCGAGTCTGCTCTGTGACTATTATCTGAGATGAGAACATAAAAACTAAACTAGTAGAGTTACGACCTATTTCACTTGTTTACGATATCAATGAAGAATTGTTGCCACAGCATAAATATAAGGTTTCGAGTAGTAAGGAATTTAGGCCCATTATTTGATTGCGATGGTTGTCAATCTTAAAGACTATTAATTATACTATTTACTGTCAAAATAATGTAATCTGTTGTTTTGATTTTTTGAAAAATGTTGGTAAAACACGTGATTGATATATACACTATCGGCCTTCTTACACGTCTTTACGCATATTCCGTTTATGTTCTCGTAGAACGTATGTGTCATTTGGAACGATTAGGTTCCAGATTACTAACTGCTTCTAAAGATTATATTTAACTGTGTCCCTATTTTGCGCCAGTATCTAAGAGACTTCCGTATAAGCAAAGAGAAACGGTTCCAAATTCAATGTTGTTAGTCATAAGTCGTTTTGGCAACGCAGATTGCGGATTTCCATCGCATCTAAGCCCCTGGAAAATACAAAGCAAATTCTAAATATACCAAAGAATGATAAATCTTCAGAATCGTTATCTAACCGACCGCGGTGCCTGTGTATTTTGGGTAACGCGTCTATCATCACGTGCAAATAAACGGGATGTTTGAAATTTTCCGTTCGATGAGCATTGTTTTTTAAAAGATTTGATTCAGAGCTCTTTGGCAGTCGTCACACCTATGTATAACTGATCATAGAAATCACTTCAATAGGAGAAAATAATTATTGAACCTAATTCCCTTATACCCTTCTTGATCTGACTCAAATATTTCATTGATCTAATCCCAGCAAGTCGTGTATGTAGGTATGTATGATGGCTGAGGTGGCGATAGACTCACCATCTGTCACGTTGGCACTTATAATATTCATCTTCGGTGAAAATGTGTGTTGTTATTACAACACCTCTTCCTACCCCAACAAGCGTGAGCATATGCATGTATTTTATTGATCGCTCAGGCACTTTTTTCTAGGTATAGGTACGTGGGATAATAAAGTTTTCTCATAAATAAGCTATCGCCTTAGAAGGGTCCCTGAAGGGATAATTAGAGATGTTCTAATACCCACATTTCATCTTAGATAACTAGAACCCAACGTATCACCATACCATACATACATAGTAGAAATTATTCTCAATCATATACATCATATACACATATGCTCACGCCTGTATTCCCCGAATGGGTAGAGATCTTATAAAAACAACACCCACTTTTCACCGAGGATGATTAAGTGTCAACGTGACAAATGGCAAGTCTTTCGCCATCTCGGGCACTAGAAATACGTCTTTGAATTACTCCTCAGACATAGTCTGGTTCCCTCACGATGATTTCCTTTAATGTGAAGATAGTAAGGTATATAAATAAGTAACATACTTCAATTGCAGTATTTTGAGAAAAACCCTTTGGTACAGGCTATTGGGATTTAAATCCACTTGAACCACTCGAATACCGTGGATTGGTAATGCTTTTAGTAAAGACAAATTCATTGAAGATTTTAATGCGAATATAAACTATTTTTTTGGGAACAATACTCAGCGAATCCCGTCCCTAGTGCGAAGTCCGCGCTTATAATTTCTATGCCAAGTAACTAAACAAGGCGACACGTATTTCAGGCGTTCACGTGAGCCACACGTGCCTGTGTATTTCAGGAATGTATTTAAGTATTTACCAACAAATACACGTTTTATTCACGGACTTTATCTCGATCTTTGGCGACGAATGGTACGATGACAGCCTGATTTTGCTTTGAAACTGTATTCGTAAAACAAAAGAGGTTTGTACTCAGAGTCATCCGATTAAAGTCGATGAATTAAAAAAAACATATATTTCTCCTTTTTGTGGCTGAAGTTGGCAACACTGCAATATCCACAGACTTCTTTCTACCACCTTCTTCCAACTAAGTACAGTGTGCATTCCCTTCTGAAAGATATATCTACTATCCTTTTGGGAAGATGTTTCCTGTGCGGGTTGTATTTATATCTAACTAACAAATTGTATACGACCTTCCCAATGTGGGTGTGTCTTTTTTTTCATAACATGCGAAGTTAAAAGAAAAACAATAATTTTCCGGCGCTGAGCTAATGAGTAATGGCTACGCTTGCCAAAAAATAAATTATTTTTAAATTTGAAATAGCATTGAAATAGAACTTGCAATTGGACGAGAATTGCGGAATTCATATTTACTCAACACAAACATGATCATAGTATGAAGCATAATAAAGTTACTACTTCCTATCCATCCAATCTATACGGATGAATAAAATTTAAGTGTCCGTATGCTTTTCACTAAATAAATGCATAAGTATCTCTGAAGCGACTGGACCGATTTTCACGGGACTTTCATCGGCAGATAGCTGATAGTGCAGGGAGTAAATAATAAAGATAAAGCTTCCTAAGAAATGAAGTCTCGCGGGTGAAACCGGGGCACGCCTAGTTGTATAATATAATGTAAGGAAAAGTAGGTAAAAATTATAAATACAAAATGTTTCATAAATTGATATTTCTCGGAATCGTGCCAAAAAAGCCTCATCGCAATCCCCATTGGTATTACTATAACATTGGACATTGCTCATTTTTTTAATGAGAATAGCCCCAACCCGCTCGTCACGAGGACTTAAAATATTCATTTCATCATGATCATCATCATATTCAGCCCACATGAACCCACTGTTGGGTATAGGCCTCCCCTGTGACACGCCTCTGCTCTCGGTCCCGAGTTAGTCTCCATAGTTCCCCAGCCGTCTGCACGATATCGTCGGCCCACCGTCTGCCCGTTAGTCTTTGCTCTTTTCTCGCCCACCATTCGGTTACTTTGGCCCACCTTCCGTCTTCCCGTCTCATTAAGTGTTCCCCTAAATCAAAACTAACTAAGGTAGTATGCAGTATTTTTTTTCAAATGTCAATACCGATCAGTTGTGCCAGTATTATAGCTGTCATAACTGGCACCCATTTTAATCGCGGCCATAATTTTTTTTTGTCTGGCGTAATTAAGTGTACCGTTGTTGTTGAAATTAATATTATTTAATGATTTATCAATATACATCTATCAATTTTATAATATAACCCGTACTATAAATTAACATTTTAGCCCTAAAACACAACACTGGATTTTTATTGTCCATTAATGATGTTTAAGAAGGAGTGTTGTTTATTTATATTATTTCGTTGTACTAAGTACTAAAATTAAATTTAACATTAAATTCTGATTAAGAAAAGAACTTTTAATTTACCTCAAAATTCTTAAGAATGTATGTTGCAAAATAAAGAAATTACAGAGTAAATATGAAAAAAAAATCGCTTATACTGTCCATGACTGGTGACTTTACCTTACCTAGTTATTTTCTTTATTATAATTATTCACAATCAATGCTAGAAGTCCTATTTTAAATCACGCGACATCTTGTGAGGATGACAACATTAAACATAACATTATCACAACAATTAAATAAAATCACTCATAGGTAAACATCATCAGTCAATACCATGAGAATCATGCGATTATATCTCAAGGGAATGTGCACCTTATAGTCTAGATTATAACATATCTTATCGCTTGAACTCATATGATTGGATATTATACAAAGGATGATTAGTTGCAGGAATAACAATTGTTATTTATTATTATTTACCTGACATATAAATGGAAATGCAAAGATGCAGACAACTAAAGATAGTGCTCGGATATTTGTCAGCTTTCTATTCAGGAATCATCAAGGAAGTATGATTCATGTATATCCTGCTTGGTGCATACATACATTACATACGCTCACGCCAGGGGCCTGACCATGAGCTCTTATTGCAATGATAGTTCACCTGTGTGACAGTGACAGATGTATGCATGTCAAATACATCTGTCTCATAATAAGAGTAAAACTATCATGGCAATAAGAGCTCATGGTCAGGCCCCTGTATTTCTCGAAGGGGTAGGCAGAGGTGCTGCATACATACATACATGTTATATACATACGTCTTTGAATTACTTCTCAAATTCATTTTTCTTTGTTAAACAATTTAATTAAAGTAAGCCAAGACAAAAACGTCAAAGAATTTTCTTGTAGATCATGTTCGGACGTAATTTTAGAATGAATAAGAACCGTGGTTGAAACAATAAATCGAAATTATGTATTTCATTGAATATGAGTAGGTTCCTAGATTGCCTGAGGCATACAGTGCTGGCGTAGTTCATCTACCTTCTGTGCGAGTTTTTCACTGCCGCCGTCACAAGTCATCGCGTCGACCTAAACAAAGATTTGTATAGGATCGAAACAGCGCTGTCTGTCGGCTAAAGATGACACTATTGTGAGGACTTGTGACGACGAGTTTAAGAAAACTTGCACTAGGCATTCTGGGGCCCAACTATGAGCTCTTATTGCAATGTTATTACAGTTGTGTGACAGTGACAGATGTATACGCGTCATATACATCTGTCTCTTAATATGAGTCAAACTATCATGGCAATAAGAACTCATAGTAACCCTGATCTCTTGTAGAAGACGTTGACGGGCACTGATAGGTTAGAAAAGTGAACGTAATGGGAAAATGTTTTCGATCGGATTTCTCACGCAAATGATTGAAAAAACAAGTGTTTTAATAAGAGATATAAATATATAAAGAGCCGTGGTGGCCCTGAGGTTTGAGCAGTCGCGTCGTGCTACGCAAAGCGACGTAAGTACGAATCCCAGCGGGGTCTGTACCAATGAGTTTTTCTAAAAAAACTTATGTACAGTGATTTCACACCATGTGCTTTACGGTGAAGGAAAACATCGTGAGGAAACCTGCATATTTCTAAGAAGTAATTCAATGACGTATGTAAAGACGGAGATGGACTCACCATCTGTCACGTTGGCACTTAATCATCTTCGGTGAAAAGTGGGTGTTGTGATTACAACACCTCTGCCTACCCTTTCGGGGAATACAGCCGAGAGCATATGTATGTATGTATAAAAATATTTCCTTGGCGTAGAAGTTTGGCTTACGCAAGTACTGGACAATTTTGTTGAGAAAAGTAAAATGACAAACTGTGGTCACTAGTGGTTACTTTGTATGGTGAAAATTATAATGATTTTTTTAAGCAAGTACTAATATGCAATGAATGAACCCGTTCGATGGCACCGACCATAGTTCTAGATATTAATCTTAACGTGTAAAAAAACCCCTTTGATAATCGGTAATAGTTCCATTATTACATATTAATTAATGTACTTATCAAATTTTGGTGTTATCTTACCGTAATGACATAAATTACAACAAATACGATTAAATATCGAGCCATTGACATAACAAGTGATAAAACAAATAATTAATTTTATCAGATTGGCAACAGTGCCGACCGATTAGTCTTGGTACTCGCATTTAGCAGCGACCACTATGAGAATGGTTACACACTAATTTCAATCTAATCGATATCGATCAAAATAATAAACAATTTAACGCCGATTAAAGTAATTAGTTCGTATAATGTCTTGTCTTTAATTATATGACCAAGATTATCACAGCGCTTCCTAAGAAGTTACGTCAATTGGTTACTGCTAATAGTTAAGTCATTTATCACATTTTATTTCGTCTTTGTGAATTTTTTCCTTATCCCTCAAAGCAATATCTAATTTCCTGTATAGGTTAATGCCCCCAACAAGGCTTCCCAAATGGGTAGGCAACCTAAAACTTGGTTTAAAAGTAGTTTCATCTTTTTTGTGATGGGGATTTTAAAAAGCTTGGACACATTTATGATCCTATTACACAGTTCACTACTGCACAGTTAACTACTAAGGACCACTTGTTAGATGATAAATAGTATTGATTATAATATTGCTTAAGTCACTGCAACTATAAATTTGCTTGTCATGTTTATATTGTTAAAAGTTTGTTATGTGCTAAGATGGATTTCATCAAGAGTTTGGACTAGTCTTGGCTTATATGATGTTTTGTTATAAGGGAAGTGCCCAAAAATCTACGAAAAAAGGCCGAAAATCATTCGAAAACAACGTGACATTATGTTGACCTGTCTCAGGCATTATATACCTAAGTATTCTATATCATATACCGAGGTTAGGTAAACCCCACAGTTTGCAGACGAATTAACCACCGGCTTATTTTTATGACAACGTATTTGTGTGTAGTTACATTAATTAAACGTGATAAAATAAAATAAATAAAGTGGAGGTTACAGACCTCCATTGTCAGATTTCACAACTGGCACAAATTAATTGCAGAAATAAACACATTATCAACTCTTTGTCATGTGACTATTATCTGTGTAACAACGGGCAAACAGATAAAAATGGGCAAACCACACGTCATCACGAGGAATTAATTATATTGTACTCATCCGTGTGAATACCACGTGGGCGTTATTTATTTTGGTTGAATTATATTTAGGCAAGGCCGTGTTCGTCTCTACCACGGAGTTTTTCAACTTATTTGCAGTTATTTAATATCACGAGCGTTACGGAAAACATCGTGAGGAATTCTGGATATATCTGAGAGGAATCAAAACATGCCGTTTCTAAAAGATGCCGTGGTGACCTTGAGCAATCGCCTGCTACCCAAGCGACGCAAGATCGAATCCCAGCAGGAGCTGTACCAATTATTTTTTCTAAAAATTTATGTGCAGTGATTTCACACCACGTGCTTTACGGTGAAGGAAAACCTCGTGCGAAAACCTCTACATGTCTAAGAAGTAATTCAAAGACGTATGTATAGTGCCTGAGACGGCGATGGATTCACTCTGTCACGTTGACACTAAATCATATTCGGTGAAATGTGGGTGTTGTGATGGTGAGTCTATCGCCGTCTGAAGCACAATACATACGTCTTTGAATTACTTCTCAGACATATGCAGGTTTCTTCACGATGTTTTCCTTCACCGTAAAGCACGTGGTGTGAAATCACTGTACGTAAGTTTTTTAGAAAAACTCATTGGTACAGGCCCCGCTGGGATTCGAACTTGCGTCGCTTGCGTAGCAGGCGACTGCTCTAACCCCGAGGCCACCACGGCTCTCAGCATATATATATAAATCAAAAACTTTAAATAATGGACCATGAGGAGTAAAGTCGCTGTGTTAGCAATGTCTGTCACTTACTAGACAAAGGATTTAATTATTTATAAGGTCGACAACGCGCGAGTGACACTTGGTGTTACAAGCATTCATAGGCTGCAGCAGCCGCTCACCATCTGGGCGTAAACTTGCTTGTCTTCTTATTAGAAAAAAAAAAATTCTTCGTAGTATCCAATCAAATTTCTTAGTGATAGAAATTAGTAGTATTTCTCCCGTATTTTATCGGCGTTTACATTAAATAATAATTGATTTACTCCCCTTACTTATACGAGGGGAGATAAGCAGTATCTAATCTGTGAAAATATTGTTAACTTAATAGCAAGCAAGGTATAGGAGACTGATATTATTACCTCCTCTAACTTATAATGTGTTTTGTCGTTCTTATTTTGCAACGTTTCTAATTGGCTATTTTAAATTATAGATCGTTCACAATAATGTATGTTTGACCACTCTTGATAGAATGTGGTTTAAGTGATGTGATATACTATAATAATCATATTATAAATAAAATTTAAGTGTCTGTTTGTAATTCCACATAACAGCTTTTCACTGAATGCGTATGAGAGTGTATTCCCACCCATTAAATTGATTCTACACGGGTGAAACCGCAGTGCACACCTATATAAGTAAATAAATTCTATAATTGGATGCAGATAAGCAATAATGTGTCAACCCGCATAAACTTGGTTTTGAGAAAATGGCGTCTTAAGATGATTGTATACGTGATTTAAGATTTGTTTTATGACATAAATCCATTTTTTACGTACTTTCATGTTTCAGATGACTTGAAACACTTTTTTAGAATGTTAAATACGTGATGCATTATCAAAATATATCAAAACCTTTGAATTTGACTTTTTGTGGGTTGACACATTATTGCTTATCAGCATCCAATTGTTTTAGGGATTTTAGGGATTGGGGAACGCATTATGACCTCAAATATTGACAATTTTTACTATATTGCCAGAGACGTAGTATGCATTTTTGCACGTTACGGATGCATTTTTGGTAGAATATGGCTTATGTCCTTATATTAAATTCTAGCTGTGCCGCGTGCTTTGACCCGTGTAGACAAAATTGTATGGGTGACCTGCGGAACTTTAATGTTTTTGTTTTCTTATAACAAGTAGGATATCCTAAGATACTCCTTGTAACATTAGCTATCTGCCAGGGAAAGTCATACAGATAGCCAGAGGAAAATTTTAGGAGTAACTTAAATACTTTTATTTAAAAAAACAGGCATCCCCGGGTTACTAATGAAATTAACTCAACGCTGGTAAAACCGTTACCGCCGGGGAGCAGCTTGTTTTAATCAAATACTAAGTATCTAGTAATATACTAAGCCAAACCGGTACTACAAGATAACTAAGGATTTCGATAAAATATTGTGGAATGTGTTTTCTTTCACATTGGAATGATCACGAGACGTAATAAATTACGTGTTACGACTAGTTTGGCATGTCTAGGCGGTTTGTTATTCTTAAAAACTAGTATTATTGATCTGTGCTAGAATCTAAGTATACTCTATGCAGATAAATAATTGTAAATTAACAGCTTTTTACTTAATACATACGAAATATTTGACGGTATTGACATAAAAAACCAATAATATTTTTTTTCCGTCAGTGTGTTTTTTCTGGCTAATCTCTGAAAGGGGTGGACCGATTTTAACGGGAACTTTCACTGGCAGATAGATGATGTTACAAGGAGTAAAATAGACTACTTTTATTTGAAAGTTTTAGTATTAATCCTATGCGGGTATAACCGCGGTTCGCATCTAGTTGATGATAAAGATCTAGACGGCCATTCACCTAAGCTCATGTGATCAGGCACCGTTTCTACAAGTATGTAAAAGTAGGATCTAAACCGATATTCAAGATCGATTATTTTAATAAATTTTTCATCTAAGGTTAGTTATTGTTTGGATACGCTTTCATTTTTGTAATAAGTGTAGCGTTTTTAAAAAAGTATCATTAATATTCTGTAATGAATTACCTACTTCTCCTTAGCACTAGTTTTCCTACATGTTATATATGTATTAATTAAATAAAAGCGGAATGTAGTTTTATATATGCTGGGCCCGTAGACAATATAATATTATCCTCATACTTTGCTAGTAGAAGTCATGCTAGATAGTATATGGGAATGACATATGTCACGTGACTGATTTATGTCATTTCCATACTTTTTTATAGTTTCTATTAGCGCTAGCGTGGCAACTGCAAGGCACTTACGATTCTACACGTGTTTAATATTGCTGTTTTTTATAGATTAATATTATTAATATCATGAAAGTTCAGTAGTTTTAAGGTATGGTTAAGATCGTAGGTAATTACTCCAGTGGTAGAATTGTTTCCAAATAATTATAATATAAGCTGGTTCTATCCTACTGCTGGGCAAAAACCTTTTAAGAATAAGGAACAATATTTTTTCATAAAAATTAGTATAATTATTAGTAGCTGTTGGTATTTTTTTCAAATGGCATCATTCACAAATGTCACTTCGTAATGTCAATGGAGTCAATTATCAAAGAATACAAGAAGAGAGTTACGAGCGAGGAATCCAATGGGTTATTCCACATATTTTTAACAATTTACACGCTATTTTTCTCAACAATCACTTGACATTGGCGGAATTGTTTTACTTAAGCTCATCGCCATTAAATAAATGAAGGAAAGGAAAGAAGAGAGTTGTTCACATTTTATTTCGATATTGTAATGGACTCAACGATTTATTTATAGTTATAATGTCATGTATTGATAACTAATATAATGTTTCTTTTCTAACCTGGATTAATAGGAGGAGTCTTCTGTCGCCGTCATCAGACGCAGATGGAGGTTACGGGTCCATGTAAGTCTCTTTGGGTCGATCAGGATTCTATGGTGGTAAGGGACTGAAGGTTGTATGTAGTGGTAATAGGGTACATTCTTGGTTGCTTATGGATTATCTGGCAAAAGGATTTAATGTAGGTTTGATTAAATGTTTGTGATCGTCTGTTTTTCATTGTTTATTGGCGTCGAGACTTTTTTTTCGGAATATTTGTGGTTGGTTTTTTGGAAAATGTATTCGAGAATACAAGGTACACGTATCTCTTTTCAAAAGCGTCTTATGTTGTTGGTGATTACTGCGCAGATTATTGTAATTGTGATTTTTTAAGGAAATATAAATTATGTACCCCGTTTTAGGTAATATATTAATAAAAAGAATTAATAAATATTAATTCGGGCATACTGGGTGTCTTAAATTTATTTTTCTTTCTTTAGAACAATCTTTGAAACCATTTATCTGCAGCAATAAACTGTTGATTATTTTTTGAATTCTCTTTGGTGTTTTTGGCATTGCAGGATTTATTTTATTCTTATAGGTTAGTAAATGGGTATTTTTGATGGTGTGTCATTTCGTTCTGATGTGCCTGGCGGTTTGCTGGTAAATGCGTGGGTGAAGATATATAATTCGGGTATATAATTATGTCAATTACTGCGTATGTACGCACATAGAATATATCGCCATTGAATTAGTGCGTTTGAAAATTAAATATATCTATACAGATAAAAAAAAATTAAGTATCTGTTTGTAACTCCAAATCAACAGCTCACTAATTGCATACGAAAGTATATACGGTACTCGATAAAAAAAATACAATTTAAAAAAATCTCCGTCTGTCTCCGAAATAGCTGGATCGATGTAATTATAAGGGGCTTTCATTGGCAGGTAGCTAATGTTACATAGGCTACTTATTATATAAAAAATAACATTAGGATTCCGCGGTCCATCCGTGAAATTAAGTCAACGCGTAATAAATACTGTGTTAAATTGAAACAATTGAATAGGTATTGGACGTTCAAACTAAATTTGAATTTAAATACCTAAACAAAAACGTATCGCACGTATTTATGTGCAAAATGAACTTCAGTTATCAACACTTGAACATAATACATTTACATGTACAATAGGTTAGCTTAAACAGCTGTTTTCACATATTTTTTATGTAATAACGCTTACTTTTGCTAGCATCTTCAATTCCTACACCAGCTACAAAGCCAATGTTCTAGTTTGTCCAATTCCCAAATGGACGCTAATTAGGACAAATTGGAAATTACAGTAGGTACGACAGTTTACCGGTGGCTCCTTTGATCTTGGGAATACTATCTGAGGACTGTGCTCCGAGAGCTTTAAGCTATGCTTTTACGTTGACGATATCAACTGCGTATTTTCCTCGTTTTGTATGGGAACGTTAAAAAGCGCCCCAAGCGGCGAGTTTAAGAAGTGCGTCTACATACAAAAAAAACGCAGGGGGATTCGAACTTGCGTCGCTTGCATAGCAGGCGACTGCTCAAACCCCACGGCCATTACGGCTCTTTCAATAAATAATTCGGATATTTCAATTGTTTTTCGTAAATCTGTATTGTTATTGCGATGGTTATTCGATTGAGTGACCTTTACCTACCTATATACGTGTTATATATATATATATATATTGTCCCACAGTAGGTCAGTCTAACGATACAATTATTTAGTAAAATTACAATAATTAAATAAAGCAAAATAAATTAACGTAAGTACGTAAAATAAGTCGCCTGATATTATGTAATTCCGTGGATATTTCGATCTTTGCTTAATTTAAATACAATTATTAACTGTACACCCGCGGATACTTAATTTGAAGGCCTGCGGAACATTGATGTTTTATTAAATAAGTTACTACTTGTAACATAAAACGTCAAAGCTAAGTGGTTCTTAATACGCACTGCTTAAACGATCATAGTTACACATAGACAATAGCTAAAGTGAGTTAATGCCACACTGGCTTAGATATTTATTGTCTTGTTAAGATGTGATAAGAAGGAGCTATGCAGTGCATTATACTTTTATAACTTACCTAATTAATGTCAAGGTCACATACTGTAAATATAATATTGTTAAATATAAATAAATAATTACTTAATGATTTAATATTGTTCTGACATTATCACAGGACAAATAATATTATAAATTGATAAATATACATCGACGCTACTATTATAAAGAGGAAAGATTTGATTTTTGTGTGAATGTTTGTGATGAATAAACTCAAAAACTACTGTGCCGATTTCAAAAATTCTTTTACCATTGGAAAACAACATCATCAGCGAGTAGCATAGGCTTTATTTTATCCCTGCACTCCCATGGGAACGGGAACTACGCGGGTGAAACCGTGACGTCCGCTATTATTTCATAATTTTAGAGCATTAGTCCTAATTTATATTAAAGATGACTTTCAAGGATTATCGCGGCCAAGCAAACAAAAAACTAAAGAGTTTTTTGTTTGATATACCTATTAGTATAGATAATACTTTCCTTTTTAAAAAAGCCGTGGTGGCCTCGGGGTTAGAGCAGTCGCCTGCTATGCAAGCGACGCAAGTTCGAATCCCAGCGGGGCCTGTACCAATGAGTTTTTCTAAAAAAACTTATGTACAGTGATTTCACACCACGTGCTTTTCGGTGAAGGAAAACATCGTGAGGAAACCTGCATATTTCTGAGAAGTAATTCAAAGACGTATGTATAGTGCCTGAGACGGCGATAGACTCACCATCTGTCACGTTGGCACTTAATCAAATTCGGTGAAAAGTGGGTGTTGTGATAACAACACCTCCTACCCCTTCGGGGAATACAGGCGTGAGCATATGTATGTATGTATGTAATACTTTCCTTAAAAATGGTTAGAAAAACCAGTATCTTAGGTTAAGTAATTTACGAGTAAAAGGAAACTGTGTTCAGGTCATGTCGCTTGTCCTTAGTGAAGCCCTGGATTTAACGATACCGATTGCCCAGCATAACGTCATGTGAATATTTTATGTGAGGAAAGTCAACGATTCTTTTCAAGTAACCACAGAATCATTTTGTTTTTTTATGAAATATTTTAGTTTAACCTTAGAAGTCTTGTTTCCGAACGGGTATGGAATTTTGCACGAGAAATATTGACAGTTAACCAGTAAATAAGTCATACATATATGCTGACGTCTATCCTTCCCGATGGGGTAGGCAGAGGTGTTGTAATAACAACACCCACTTATCACCCAAAATTATAAGTACCAACGTGCACTATACATATTGTCTCTATACATACTATCACAGGCAGGTGAAATCACTACACATAAGTTTTAAGAAAAACTCATTGGTACAGGCCGCTGGGATTCGAACTTGCATTGCAGGCGACACGGCTCAGTAAATAAATCATCTTCATAATTATGGTCATACATATACCACGCGAGTAAAGCCGCAAACGGAAGCTAGAGAGAACATTGCAATAAAGTTTTAATACTGCCTCGATAACGACTGTCTGGTTGGTCTAGTGGTGCAAGTGCCACTGCGAAACGCGAGGTCTTTGGGTTCGATTCCTGGGTGTTCTCATGCCTGTAAGAGGCAGGCATACCCACATGTCAGCAGTGATGTTTAAGTCTCATGTAATAGGGGGCGAGTTTATCACCATTAACCAACCAGAAATCCAGAGTCCGGGCTGATGCTGGGAAATTACAGATTAACACCCAATATCACTTTACCCAATCAAGGGAATTGAATCCAGAACCTCTAGTTCCGTAGTAGCGTTTGAAACTACAAGTCCAACGAGGTACTTTAATAATATAGTACCTAAGGTATTCATAAGTGACGGTAAGCGACGTCATAGCCTGATAACCGGGCGTTTAACCCTAACTATCTTTAACATTGCCAGAGTTAATTGCTCTTTCATCAAACATTTATCAAGGCTTCTGTTTGGTATTGCCAGCTTGTGGAACATAAATTAAACATGTTACTCATTCAATATACGCTGAATTTTAAACACGAACGATGAGCCGTGGTGGCCTTGAGGTTTGAGCAGTCGCCTGCTACGCAAGCGACGCAAGTTCGCATCCCAGCGGAGCCTGTACCAATGAGTTTTTCTAAAAACATAGATACATATGCTCACGCCTGTATTCCCCGAAGGGGTAGGCAGAGGTGTTGTAATCACAACACCCACTTTTCACCGAAGATGATTAAGTGACAACGTGACAGATGGTGAGTCCATCGCCGTCTCTGACACTTTACATACGTCATTGAATTACTTCTCAGAAATATAGCAGGTTTCCTCACGATGTTTTCCTTCACCGTAAAGCACGTGGTGTGAAATCACTGTACATAAGTTTTTTAGAAAAACTCATTGGTACAGGCCCCTACAGGTAATTTTGTATATACCAACATTAAAATAAAAAATCAAAAGCAGCCTTCCGAACCCAGAGGTAACATTTATAATCAGGTCGTTCTGGCGATTTGAAAGTACATTTTTAAAGGTCTAATCAAATAAAGAAACTGAATTTTGAATTGGTAACACAGATTCACTGTGTGCAATGAGGAGACTGGTGTCAGATTGTAGAAGGTTTATTATAGTATACCAGTAGTTGAACACGCAACTCCATTACAGAATTACAGAAAAAACATTACAAAGTATTGCACGCAAAGTCTTAACAGTCATGGCCCTTGAGACGTTCGAAAATGTAATCGTAATGATTCAATCTAAAGAAAAACATTTCTTAAAATGTAGAGAATTTCCATACTACTACTCTATATCGATAAATTGACATTGATCCACAGAGTTCCAATGGCATATCCACAGATAAACACAAACACAATTATTAGGTATATTTCATATACTTTATGTAACACACTGTTATCTAACAAAGTATAATATGTTCGTAAATACACGTGCTCTTCACGTCTTCATCTAACAATTATCAATCACAGCTAATGTAAATGCAATGTATTCCGGTAGTTGATTGATTCTTACTGCCAAAATTGTTTACTTCCAAATTGATCAGTCAATGTCAAAAACTTATTTAAAATCTTAAATATAGACGACTATTCCTTAACAGGGGATAATCTTAATTAAGCCTAATCAATACAGATAATAATAAGTGTCAGTTTCTTTCTAAAATTTACGGGAATGACATATGTCAAGTGACTGATGTATGTCATTTCCATACATTTTTTATCGTTTCTATTAGAGCACGCACAAGAGAATGTTACTTTGTCTAGGCCTAGTGGGGGCATTAAGGTCAGAGCGTATTAAGTACTTCTCAGCTTTGACGTTTCATTTTGTGATATAAAAATCAAATGTCAAAGCTATAACGATGATAGTAGGCCCCCTGGACAGTTTGAACTTTCACTGGTACATAGCTGATGTTACAAAGAGTAACTTAGGACTATTGAACCGATTTAAAATGTTTTTTTTTTTTAAAAACACAGCTAGTGAGCTTTAAATGTATTATGAACCGTGTTAACATTGTTTCAATCCACCTAAAAGGAACGAATACGTTCTTATTAATTTATCGCCGTTATCACTGTCCAATGGTCTGCACGTGTTGTCTACCTATCAATAATGCATTGTATAATAGATCACCTAGATTGTCTCACGTATTACACGTTTGGGTAAATATCAGAAATTAGTTAAAATCATCAGAGCAAAGATGAGTTTGCATATGTTCATTTGTACTTTCATCATAGAGTACTCAGTCAGATGAATGAATACTTACGATCTATGTTGAAACTCAACAGCCTTGACTGAGGTCCTAAGTCCTAACTATCTCAGGATAACGATAACCCTTGTACTGAGGCACAATAAAATACGCTATATCCATCTCAATACTCGTCTTGTATGAATATGCATGAAGAAACCATTGTTGGTCATGACAATTCTAGAGAACCTGTTAAAATTGTTGCGTTATTGTTAATAAGTGCTTATTCACATGCATGTTAAATTTAAATGAATGTATGGACAGGGAGTTTATGTTATGGTAATGCATGACGTTTCTTTCGAAATAAATGCTTTTAACGAAATGCATAAGAAAGTAGGTGTAGATTAAAAACACCGCAACGATTGGCGATACAAATTGACTAGTAATATACACAGAGCCGTGGTGGCCTCGGGGTTAGAGCAGTCGCCTGCTACGCAAGCGACGCAAGTTCGAATCCCAGCGGGGCCTGTACCAATGAGTTTTTCTAAAAAAATTACGTACAGTGATTTCACACCACGTGCTTTACGGTGAAGGAAAACATCGTGAGAAAACCTGCATATGTCTGACAAGTAATTCAAAGACGTATCTATAGTGCCTGAGACGGCGATAGACTCACCATCTGTCACGTTGGCACTTAATCAAATTCGGTGAAAAATGGGTGTTGTGATTATAACACCTCTGCCTACCCCTTCGGGGAATACAGGCGTGAGCATATGTATACACAGTTTTGACAAATACAAAAATAAATCTATTAAATGTTATCATTGTTGTCTCTAATCATTAGCATGAAACTCATAAAATTTCTTCATCCGTTTCCAAAATGGCCTTTTTACATATTATAAAGGTGATGTCAAAGGTCTTGAGCGGTCATCAAATATTGGGGGAGAACCAAGTTAAGTTTTTCAATATTTTGTTCAATCAACGTCGCTTGACATTGCGTTTTAGCTTGGCTCAAAATGTGTTGATCCGCCAGCCCAGGCATCCAACCACAACCCGCCTCCGAAAAACTATCAATACATTTGAGCCATGCTATAACGCAACGACAAGTGACTACATTTGAATGTGTCAAAACCTGTATTTGGGGCACTGCACATGTACCTATTTGGACGCGCTCTAGCCATACAAACCCAAAAAATTCTGCGCAGTCAAGGCCAGCGTCCAGAACCCACTCGAGGTGTACTAATAATACTCTCCTTCTTTCCAGGACCGATGGAGTTCCATTCATAAACAATGGCGTACAACCTACTGTTATTAAGGCATCAACGAAAACAGAAAAGGCAGGAAGAGGAGCGGCCTTCAAACAAATCTTAGCCTCATTCATCGCCAATCTTGGCACCATCAACACTGGCATGGCATTCGGATTCTCTGCGACCAGTCTACCGCAGCTCAAAGCTGGTTCTGCAGGCATACAAATCAATGACACTGAAGCCAGCTGGATTGGTAAGTACATTATAGCTATCTCCACGAATTATGACCGCTGCCCTTTTTTGGAACTTTTAGGGCGCCGCGTAAACAAATGCACTGTTTAGTCCAGTATTTTTGCTGAGCGCTCAGAACTCGTGACAGCACCTGTGCGATCGAATTCATGTTAAGCGATTAAAGTCATTCGATCGAAATCCTTTCCCAAGAATTCACGTGATCCGATGGAGCTGAATCATCGTAAGAAAAGTTGTATATGTCCGAGAAAAAAACAAAAACGTATGTAGAGAGACCCACCATCTATCACGTTGGCCCTTAATCACCTTAGGTGAATTGAGGGTGTTGTAGCAAAGGCGTGATCACAAATATTATTTATGGCTTAAAGCTACCTACTTATGACATTATTATGTGGGTGAGCAATAATTTTGACATTGGGTTGGGACCCTCCTGTATGTGTGCTAGATGCGTTTCAGCTCTGCTAATTGAAATACTCTCGCAAATTATTCCTTTCCTTATTTTTGCGTGTGAATACATCTAGAACACTCAAGAAAAACACTATTTTTCTAGATACGGAAAGATCTTGATACCTTACTGCAATAAAAGGAAAAGAGCTCAAGGATTTATTAAAATTGTCAAATAAAAGAACGCTTATCAAGTCATGATAGTTTGGTTGATAAAATATCATTAGGTCAAATTATTTGATTAGAAGACCTAAGTCTGGATAACAGGCAAGATAAACATTGTTTTGGTTAATTATGTAAGTGTATGTGTGAGATAAAAACGGAATACAATAACACAACGAATGGCCGTTGCTGTTGTGACCAAATGTATCCGATTTTAAAAAGCAAGCACAACAATTGTACAGCAAATTTCCTGCTTTTCCTTAAGGAGTTCTGTGTCTCAGCAGACCTTCATTTGATTTTTACAAACATTCCAATGACGCCAAATCTATACTCATTTAATTTAGGATTTAGGCTTGACACGCTTCGAACTTTAGACGAATAGGAGCGAAACATCATTCATCAATATTACAAAAACAGGAAAATCACAAATTAACAGTTTTTATGTTAATTCTACACAGGTAGTTAACCAGAAACTCTACTCGTTTTTAAAAAATAAATATGTAACGATAAATATTGAATTCGGGAACGTGTTCATCCGTTACAGGGGGCCTACTATTATCGTATCACTAAACGAAACGTGAAAGCTAAGAAGTTCTTAATACGCTTTGCTTAAACCGCCGACGGTAAACTCGTATAAAAAGCTTTTGGATGGCGTTAGGTTAATGCTTTCAATTTGACATTGTTCTACAAATTGAGCGGTTAATCGTCGTTTATCTCTTTTGTTTTCCGTAGTATTACAAAACTTACCGTAATCTTCTTATCTGATTATCTCTGATGCGAAAACTTTAATCCGCACTACTTATTTTTAGCTAATCAATGCCGGTACGCAGAATTCGTTTGCCAAGCCCACCCAATCTGTTATATTGTTTACATTGAGAGATTGATTACCTATCACATCATTACTATGTCATTCACCATTATATCATGTGATAAGGTGGGTCTGGTTGTACGTCATCATGTTATCATATTCCGTAATATTTAATTGAAAGGTCGAACATTGCGGATTTTAATGTTGAATTATGAGATTATTTTAATTCATCATCTCAATAGCCTTACACTACATTGTTGGGGTCGTCATTTTATTCAACCCGATGTGGCTGATCATCTGATTTTTAAACGAAGCTACTGCAAAATACTCAATATAGATAAATAATTGAAATTGAAATGTCCGTTTGTAACGCAAAATTAATACCTTCTCACTAAATGCATATATGTAAGTATAATAATAATATGTACAACATAAAAAACTAAATTTTAAAAATGTCTCCGTCTGTTTGTCTGTTTGTTCGGGCTAATCTTGGAAACGGCAGGACCGATTTTAACGGGGATTTCACTAGCAGATAGCTGATATTTCAAGGAGTAACATGGTGTATTTTTATTACAAACACATATTAGGGTTCCACGACACAAGCAGGAAATTAAATCTACGCGAGTGAAACGCGGGACACAAATAGTATTAGATGTGAACTAAGTCGCAGGCAACAGCTAGTTTTGTATGAAAAAGTTCATCTCGAAGAATGCCGACGTAGTTTATAAAGATTTGTCGAGGAACGAATCGAAACTAATCCGTAAAAACCTCTTAGAATACAATACACTTGAACGTTCGTCCGTTCCGTACTCGACCGGACACAGAAACCGCTGGACTAATTATGGTACAGAGTGTGTCTAGTGCGAGTTTTTCACTGCCCTTGCCACAAGTCACCGCATCCACGTGCACGTAGATTTTTAAAGGATCGAAAAAGCGCCCTCTGTCGGCCAGATCAGATGGCACTATTGTGATAGCATACAATCTGCGTTTACGTCAACGCGATTATGATGACACACATTTTTTTTCACATTCACATCTCATTTCGAACCTTGCGACATACTTTTTGAGGTTATCTCATCCCTGATTGAAGAGGATTTTTCGGGGTATTTCTATTAATTACTTAAAATTATGATTTATCGACTGCTTTAAAATGTCCTCTGGTCATCATAGCACTGTATATGCAATGCATGTTTTTCTTTGTAGCAAGTCTGAGTGCAGCCGGCACTCCCATAGGATGTATCGTCAGCGGGTACATGATGGACAATATTGGAAGACGTCGGACACTCATTATCACTGAAGTTCCCCTCATCATTGGCTGGCTCTTGGTCGCCTTCGCCCAAAACGTTCCTATGATCTATGTTGGTGAGTTCTATCTATGCACATAAATATAATCGAATTGTCCGGTTGTCATTAAAAAAATATCAGCTTTTTACTAAATGCATATAAAAGTTAATGCAATACTTATAGAAAAACAATTAAAAAAAAAAACCCTGTTCATCGAGACTCACAGACTGGGAGATAGCTGAGTTATAAGAACTAACTACTAATTAGGTTTCTGTAATTAAACAAATATATAATTTAGTGAAAAAACAATACTGTTATCCTACTGGTGAACCCGTTGAGAATATTATATATATTATTCCCAGACATTCACAGCCGATAGATTTTGAATAAACTTTCATTCCCGCGACCTCCATTATAATTCAATTTCTTGGATGAACAAAAGCCGTAGAGGTGGTGCTAATTAAATCATGGATGACTGGGAAAAACCCTATTTTCACCGAGCGCTTAAAGTTCGTGACGGTACCTGTATGGACATAATATTTATATATCTATCAATAATCATCGGCGGTCCCGAGCATAGTTGTGGTTTGTAACGTAAGTCGCTTACATAATACACATAGATGACTTCCGCATTGCAGGAAATTTTGCCTGGATTCTTACTTATATGAGATAGCTTACTTATAGGTTAACAATACCCTGATCGTTTGGGGCATATCTCAATATGAAATTTCAACCATTCGTGCTTTATATTTTTGAGTTTTGTTTCTAATGTTTGACAGCTACCTTTATCTAGTTATGATCCATCGAGCCATGAGAAGGCAGGATTAAGAAGGTGTTGTGTTCCCCCAGGTCGTCTCCTGATTGGGTTCGGGTCTGGCATGGTGGGTGCTCCAGCGAGGGTGTACACGTGTGAGGTGTCTCAGCCGCATCTCCGAGGCATGCTAGGGGCGTTGGCGTCTGTCGGTGTCTCTACTGGTGTTCTCATACAAGTAAGTGCACAGGACTATCATAATCTATTTTTGTAATAAGGTTTTTTTTTGTAATATCAAATATACTCTGGAGAGTGGTAATTGCGGGCCAACTATGATCGTCATGATAATTTTAAGATGTTACATAAAATGGAACATCAAAGCTTTAATTTCATGGTTTGTCTGAATTCCATCTGAGAGCACGTTGAGCTGTAAGACCCGATTACTAATCAAATATTCCATTACTACCAAAAAGTGCAAATGGCGCTTGGCGTAAAAATCTGATGTTGAGTCACATTAGGTTGAATCAAGTTCAGACCCCAACAGTGTTTGGGATAAAGCCAAGGAGACAAATTAAGACGTAACCTGCGTGGACACACTTGCTCGCTGCCACTTAAACTCGATTTCGAAGCAAGCAGGGGCGGCGGCAGTGTGTGCAGAAAACCTCAAGCGGCGGAAATATGCAGATATCAGTCATAATTGTATATTTCTGCCGTTTGGGGTTGAGACTTTGGGGCCATGGGGGCCAAATGCGCAAGTACTTTTTAAGGATCTTTCAAAACGCTAGGTTGACGTCTCTGGTGAGGGTCGAGCTGGTTCTTACCTCGGTCAGAGGATTAGCTTAGCGATCCAGCGAGGTAACGCAGCCAGCTTACTGTGCACCATTCCCGCAGACACAAATTTAAATTCCGTGTTTTATTTATAATTTTTATTTTTATTATATTTTTCTTTTTCATTGTATCAGCATGCATGTGTAAAAATAATAGTTGAATATTAAAAGTCGCTCTTAAGTAAATAATAGAATAGGTAACACTGCACACACCTCTTCGAAATCCTCTGACGCCTTCGATGCTGATTGAAGACACACGCATTGATCAAAACAAGATCATTGAAGGAGTTTTCTGTGTACAATTGTTATTAGTAATGTTAACTGAGCGTCATTACACGCCCATAACCTTACGCGTAATTGTTTTGATATTCCATATTTGTTTAAAGACAATTTGATAAGGACACATACATACATACTTACATGCTTATGCTTGTATCCCACGGGGGAAGGTAGAGGCCACATGCTACGATCATTATATACTTCTCTCGCTTCATCCACATTCATGCATCACTTTAAACACTTTCATCGGTTACGAGCGATCCAAATTTGACCTTTCTGAAAAATACTATTAATTTGGTCATAGTAGTTCTTCCTTGGACGCCCTCTACCGACTCTTCCGCTCACATTCGCTCTATAAATTTGATTCTTTAATCGCCTTTCACTCATCCTTTCGATGTCTCCAGACCATATCAAATTTTTTTTTCAATGATAAGGAAATGGGAACTTATAGTCCTGAAAAAAAATAAATCAGTATACCTATCGGTACAAATAAATGTAATGTGATAGATAGGCCTGTGTGTACGTCATATATAGACTCTTTTCACCGATCTCAATACCCGAAATTATACCATAATTTCAACATGGTAACAAAAAAATCCCCAACTTTCAGAAGAAAAAATATTAACCTTCATTTTGTATAGAAACTAGCTGTTAATGAGTAGACTAAATTCTCGCTAACTTAAAAACCTAAGTTATTCTTTATAGCTATCTGCAGTCCCCATTAAAATCATTCTAGCCCCCTAGTATACTTTTTTGAACGGTATAAGGCTAGTTTCAATAAAGAGCTTTTCCTTTCCTTTCTTTATTATTAAATAAAGAAAGGAAAAAGGCGATGAGCTTAAGTAAAACTATGTCACCAATGTCAAGTGATTGTTGAGACAAATATCTTGTAAATTGTTAAAAATATGTGGAGGAACCCATTGGATTCCTCGCTGGCAAACAAATTCATAAGAAATCCTTTTCCGTCAAATATTAGTTTCATGCATTTAGTAGAAAACTGTCATTTTTACAGATCGAACTGACATAATTTTTTTTTATTACCTACATTATTATAAAAGTATTCCTGCAGTTGTCTATGAACACCTCCTGTGAGTACTTTGACGTCATTTGTCCCGTGACAAATGTTGTAACGCGACAAACGTGATTCAACATTAATTTGTCACTAGTTTAGCACTTACTTGATGCGTACTTTTGTCATTTGGTCATGATTGGTTGTTACCACAACAATCCCGACGCCACATGAAGTCGTGATGAAATATTTTATAAATAAACTATTGCGAACTAGTTGATATCGATCATTAGGAATTCATTGATGTAACAATTGCTATCAATTTAAGAATATTGAACTGGATGACTTTGTATACACCCAGTTTAATACTCTGACGATATAAAAGTCCTTGCGTAAGGTTGCAATATGCTGGACTCTTTGGGCAGATTATGTCAAGAGGTCTACAGTGTTCTTTCTCCCCTCTGTTGAGGGGCCGCGGTTTCTAGTCGCATGGGCGTCCAAGACCCGTCAGCGGCTGGCACCTCCGGCTGCCATGCTTACTCTTAAGGTAGGTGCGCCGGAACAAGTGGTGCCGTATCACCTCTGGGGTTAAGTGGTAGGCGTCAGTCGCACCCATGCTCGATGCCCCCTGACTAGTGTTACGTAGCCAAAAATCTGGCATGTGCTCACCTTTGGATCCGCGTGAGGATCTGTCACGAATCCGCTCCATTGCCTTCTCCTGACTCAACATCTCCTCGCAGAAGATTTATTTATAATTTATGTCGGGCAACGAGTGCAATCTTTAGTACAAATCTTGCGGAAAATTTATAGTTGAAAGATCTTTAAGCTGCCGATCACGAAGTCTCACGCCTCTGGGAGGGGAATTAGCACTATTGCACACCAAAATATGTGCAAACTAAATCTAGTAAAATCCAGTTTCGATAACAATATCTAAAATTTACAATTACACTCTATGGAAAGTTTATTCTATTGGTAGCTCTAGTAACTTTTATCAGAAGGAAAACAACGCGCATCCTATCGTAACCTCATTCTCATACACTGACAGCAATATTATTCTAACTAACTAAATCAAGTCCGAATCCCAGCAGCCTGTACCAATGAGTTTTTCTAATAAAAAGTTAAGTGCAGTGATATACCACGGTCAAGGAAAACGTCGTGAGTATGTATGTGCAAAGACGTACCTAAGGCGGCGATGGACTCACCCTCAGTCACGTTGGTACTTTATCATATTCGGTGAAATGTGGGTTTTATTATTACAACACTTCTGTGACCCTTCTGGGATGGTGTGAGCATATTTATTTTATTCTTCAGGCATTCTATCTGCACAAGAGTTTGGATCAGCTATAGTATCTGGTCTACTGTTGGAGCTGATGAGTTTTCACCGAAATCGTAACTCTATTTGTTTTAGATAGGCCAAAAATTTGGCAATAGATCAGATTTCCCGAATGACAGTGTGGAATATTTTTCATATATTTGTAGCATCGTGAAGGCCCTGGCAAAGATTATAGATTAATTCACCCACAGAACATTACGCCAAAACGTTTGAACTGCAATATACCGTTTTGCCTATAATGTGATTAGCCTAGTAATAACAAATAACAAAATTATAATTGCGCACGTTTGCTTAGCGCAAGTGCGAAAAAAATTATACCCAGCTCTCTCCCTTTTTTTCGTTGAGAGCTCAAAACTCGTGACGGTACATGTATTCCAGCAACATTAACATAACCCTGTCTTTACAGTACGTGATTGGAAGCTGGACCACTTGGAACATTCTCGCAGGCATCAGCGCGACGATTCCCATGCTTTCTCTACTTGGAATGCTGATGATCCCAGAGACACCTAACTACCTCCTCAACCAGAACAGGAGAGAGAGGGCAGAGAGTTCTCTGGTCAAGTTGAGGGGCTCCACTTGTAATGTTGATGATGAGATACAGAAAATGATTGCTTTTAAAGAGAAGAACCATGTTGAGCCGTAAGTTTCATTCAAAATTACAGTAATTTCATTGAACGAAAACGTCACTTGGAATGCAATGTCCTAATCCTAAAATCCTTGGAAAATGCTACAGCATTTTTTCTTTCTCATTGATATCTCATTGAAGAAGAAAAATCATGTATTTTTTGACAGACTTAATGTAAATTTTATCAGCAGTTTCAAATTAAAAAACTGTGGTGGCCGTGGGGTTTGAGCAATCGCCTGCTACGCAAGTGACGCAAGTTCGAATTCCTAAAAAGTTTACCTGCAGTGAATTCACACCACGTGCTTTACGGTGAACACATCGTGAGGAAACCTGCATACTCTGAGAAGTAATTCAAAATGATTTATGTGCTTGAAACGGCGATAGTCTCACCATCTGTCACGTTGGCACTTAATCATCTTCGGTGAAAAGTGTGTGTTGTTATTACAACACCTCTGCCTACCCCTACGGGGAAAAGAGACTTAAGCATATGTATTCTCGTAAAAGGAGTTATTACGAAGGTCGGATGGCAGTCGCTTCGTATAAAAATCAGGTGATTTGGCCGCATTGGGTTGAATCAAGTGCCGACCACAACAATACATGGGATAAGGCACGGGAAGTGATGATGATGATAATTACATGTCCTTAAAATGTATTAAGCTATACACCATTTCTTTGTAGCTATGTTGTACTCCACGTGATAATACATTGTTTGACATGTTCGTCACGACAGCTACTATTAATGTTCAATAGAATATTTAATGAGAGTATTACTTTGTTCATTCACTGTAAATTGTTTCCATTATAATAAGTAAATGTTACGCTAATTGTTTTTCAAGTACGCCCATTGACTTAATACAAGAACTTCCTACGCTCATATTGTTTATGAAGTGAAGAAGTATGTAAGGATCGTAGCATGTGGCAAACGGTGGTATCTGCCTACCACCACGGGATACAGGCGTCAGCATATGTATGTATGCGGCCTGTACCAATGTTTTTTTTTAAACTTAGTTGCAGTGATTCCACACCATGTGCGTGCATATGTATGTATGTTCTTTTGTTTTCAGTTTGAAGTCTCCAAAGTCTATCGTAAAAGCTCTCCTCTCGCCGTCTGCGCTCAAACCGTTCAGTATTCTCGCCATCTACTTCTTCGTGTACCAGTGGTGTGGAGTCAACACTATCACGTTCTACGCTGTTGAAGTATTTGAGGTAGGTATTGTTTGATATCAATAAAAAAATATATAAAAAGTTCCATAGCATTTGAAAAAAATTGTCGCTAATTTATTTCCTTTTGGGGTAATTTTGGTTTATGAATTTCATTTCACTACCATAAATAAACATTGTTTTATGTTCCACAACTGCACTTAACCATAAAAATAAGTTCAAAAAAATCATGTAATATGTACCTACCACATATTGATAGCCTGTGCTAAAAATGTATGGCTAAAAAGTCTACACTCTATATAATTATTTTGACCGTCGTAGTTATACAGGTTATTTTTTTAAATGAAGTCCATGGAAACAATCATCTCAATCCATCTTAGTTTCTATGATCCTGGTTCTATGACCAAAGTTCAATGATCTGACGGCAAGTTTAATTTCTACTGCAAAATACACAGTCTTAGTTTTCTAAACATGTTTTTATAATTCCAGGCAGCAGGCGCTATGACCGACAAGTATACGCTGACCATATCAATGGGTGTTCTGCGCGTACTGTTCACTGTTATCGGTTGCATATTGTGTAGGAAATGTGGCCGACGGCCTCTCACATTTATATCAGGTGAATAACATATTTTCGTCTACACTAATCTAATAAATAAAATTCTCGTGTCACAGTTTTCGTTGCCATACTCCTCCGAAACGGCTGGACCGATTTGTATGAAATTTTGTGTGCAGATCGGGTAGGTCTGAGAATCGGCCAACATCTATTTTTCATCCCCCTAAAAGTTAGGGGTAGTCCACCTCAAAAAAAAATTGCAATAAAACGTATGCCGGGCACAGCTAGTATTATATAGAGGAAATATTTGTATGTAAGTATGTTTGTAACGAATTGGCTCAAAAAGCACCAGTACGATTTTAAAAATTCTTCCACCATTTGGATGCTATATTATCACTGGTTAATATAGGCTATATTTTATCCCCGTACTCCCACGGGAACGGGAACTACGTGGGTGAAAACGCATGACGTCCACTAGTATAATATAAAAATACTAGCTTCCATCCGCAGCATCGCCTGCGTGGCAGAATGGTTTCACATAGGAACTTTCAGCCCCATCTATTCATTAGTAAATACTTAAACTTCCCCAAGAACACACCCTCCAAATTTCATGTTTATTGGATCAGCGGTTTGGATTATGGGCTGGTTTTAGTCAATCTGATATTATAAATAAAATAAATACCTAACGCTCATCTAATTGCATGTCACATTTACCAATAAACCAAAATTATTATAAAGTTTGTTACTGTTTGTGATCAATAAACAAACAATCTATCTGAAACAAAAAATATTGACTCTGAAGGTTAAGGTGTGGCATGTGCAGAATAATAATTTGGTAAAGGAAACAGTGAAATGGGGTATTTGGCAATATGAACTACAAGAATATGCAAATCACAAGGTGCAATTCAGACCCTTGACCTTCTGCAGAACGTGCAGTTGCTCTGCCAATTAGGAGCTAATGTAAAATTCGACTCATGAGGTAGTACCTACTACCTACCTTATGTCGAATTTTTCCTTCCTTTATTTTTGTGTCCTGAATTGAAAAAAAATTGGTTTGCAATGACCTCTTTCAATCGAACAGTTTCTTTGCCAATTGGTTCACGGTTCGAATTCCACCTTGTACTGTACGTCACCAATATACATAATGATGTTATATGAATATAACATTTTAGAGCAGCAGCAACCCGTATGTATTCGGTACTGAGTAACAGGTGCGCCATCTAGTACCGAGTAAATAAACGCTACACGCGAATTCATTCCGTTGCTCGCATTTTTCGTATGATGGGTACCTAACCTAGACGTCATGCTGTACGAGTACGCTATAATAGGTACGATACGACTTGACTCGTTGCTCCAACATTACATAGTATGTTATGAGATAACAGGGCCTTTAGACGAAGTTACGAGATCCTCACGCTTCGTCTTTCTTCTAGAAAAACGATACAAAATGTAAATGGAATGACTGCTATATGTAATTTCTATTAGCGTAAGCTCGAGAGAATGTTACTTTGTCTAAGCCTACAGAAGTAACGAGTAGCGTAACCATACAAATTTTGTGTCCCCAGCCGTCGGTTGCGGCAGCACTATGCTGATCCTCTCGGTGTACATGTACTACGTGAAGTTCTGGAAGGAGAATGACATCCCAGTCTCGTACTCCTGGATTCCAGTGGTCAGCATCTTCTTGTTCACGGTGTTCTGCACCCTGGGCTACCTCATTGTGCCCTGGGTCATGATTGGAGAGGTTTATCCAACACAGGTATGTTTGATTTACTATAAGTCCTGTCACTTAAATAACTGCGCACGTATTTGGTCGCGCAAATACCCCAAAAATCACTACTACACCTTCAAGGTCAGCGCTCATAACTCTTGATGGCACCATAGCCATATTAACCGCGTAAGACACATCATCATCTCCCTAGCCTTATCCCATACACTGTTGGGGTCGTCACTTGATTCAACCCGATGTGGCTCATCACTTGATTTTTATACGAAGCGACTGTCATCTGACCTTCGCAACCCCATTACCGAGGAAAATCTGTGATCTAGGTTAAACCAGTTGTCAGACTATTTTAGACCTCCGACTGACCTGTAACGATTGCCAAAGATGATGTATTGGCAACCGGGATCGACAGCTTAACGTGCTCTCCGAAGCACGGAGTACCGCGTAAGACACATGGTAATATATCACGTAAATTTTGTTAGATAGCTATCGATAATAGAAGCTCGGGGACCAGTAAACACTTCCGTGTTGACTGCTATTTCCATAGCACACGCGCGTCACGGCTGTTTCACGCGATTCCAGATGTAAACGCTTCCAGGGACGTAAACAATGTTGGGATTGATTTAAGTTCGTGAACTTGATTTCAAGCGAGTATGGCATGGAAATTCAACTATATCTTTTAAATAACTTAATGTAACACTTTTCGACAACGTACAACCTTAACTAAAGGATTATTGCCTATGTTATAAATTCAAACGAGCCGATTGTGATTTCCTATAAAAAAAAAATTGAGTTGAGCCCCTATTCTGAGGGTGCGTTATGTCTACGGTCATATATTCTTATTAACTGCCTCGTTGGTCTAGTGGTTAGTACGTTCGCCTGCGTATCACGAGGTCACGTGTTCGATTCCCGGGGTCAGCTCAAAAAATTATATTAAGTTTTTGTGTTAAGAAATTCACAATAAAATGCCCGGAGTTTAGAAGTTGGCGGTGTTTACATCGCCGTGCCTCGGTAAGCACGTTAATCCGTTGGTCCTTCGCCTGATCTCTATCCGGTCGTGTCGGATTGCCTCCCATCGGACTATGAGAGTGAGGGAATAAAGAGTGCACCTGTGTTTGCGCACACACTTATGCACTATAATATCTCCCGCGCAGTTGGCTAATCCTCGTTGAGATTAGCCGCCGGAACCGAAATTCGGTAGGAGATCATTGCATTCTTATTGTTTTGTGTGATTCTATTTCTTGTGTGCAATAAAGTGTAATATTATTGTATGTGTAGGTGCGAGGCATCGTAGGTGGTATGACGACATGTGCGGCCCATCTGTCTGTATTCTCAGTGGTGAAAACTTTCCCGTTCCTAAAGAAACAGCTCAACGACTACGGCGTCTTTGGACTATACGGAAGCATGTCCCTTACGAGTCAGTATACCTTCATTACATTGTTCACTTATTTTTATAGATGTATTAGTACGAAACCCTTTGTATTAATTACTATGGGATCCATTACACTTTCAATACCGCATTTTAATTAGATTAAATTAACAAGAATCAAAAGAAAGGAAGCGAACATTTATCACTAGCGGACGTCATGCAGTTTCTTATGCGTAGTTCCCGTTCCCGTGGGAGTTAGGAGATAAAATGTAGCATTTAAATCTTTATATCTTTAAACGAGCAATTCTTGTATATATATATCGGATTCTCGAAAACGGCTCCAACGACTTTCATGAAATATTGCCTCTGAACCCAAAGGCAAAACAACAGATCTAGCTAGGTTTCATTTATGGAAAACAGCATTGTGATCATGTTTTCAGGCACTGAAAAACTCATAAAATATCATTACACGATAGCAAATTTCGCCGACGTCTGTCAAGTAGCTCAAAGGTGTGGCTTCCAGGTTACGGGGCGATAAAGAAATTAGAGTATCCCGGTTCGAGACTGACGTTCACCGGAATATTTTTTTTGTGTGAAGAAGAAACCGAGCACAGCTCGGTCAACCAGATATTAGTGAAATAAGTTTTAAAATCTGTCCAGTACTTTTGAGCCACTTCGTTACAAACATACTTACATTCAAATCATTTCGCTTTATAATATTAGTATTGACGGGAATAGCCATAATAGGCCTTTATTTCCACGTGCTCAGGTTACACAAATGCCTGATTATGTAAACTGCTGAGACTGCCCTAATATAAGTTATTTTTTCTCTAGGTATATTATTCTTCTACTTTTTTCTTCCTGAGACGAAAGGCAAAACTCTTCAGGAGATCGAAGATTACTTCTGCGGCAGAACGAAAACCCTCAAGAAAGCTGAGCCAGGCGAAGCGTGAGAGACGAATGTGTGCATTAATTTAAAGAATTAAGGTTTAGTTTGCCTGTTTAGTCCCAGGGTCAAAGTCTTCCAAGGCAGGACCGATGGAAACTGTAACCTTTCGAACAAACTAATAATTAGATCTGGTGAAAATGAGATTATCTAATATATAAAATTCTCGTGTCACAGTTTTCGTTGCCATACTCCTCCGAAACGGCTTGACCGATTTTGATGAAATTTTTTGTGCTTATCCGGTATCTATGAGAATCGGCCAACATCTATTTTTCATACCCCTAAATGTTAGGGGTAGTCCACCCCAAAAAAAAATATGGCAATACAACGTTTGCCGGGCACAGCTAGTATCTTATAGATTCATATTCTTCTATCGATCTTGCGTCCAGTTAGTTTCAAGATGTTTTCCTCAAACCAGTTTTACCCAGAATAAATTAACATAACAAGAATTTAGCAATTCACTTCGCGACTGTACTCAGTCCTTATATTAAAAGGTTTCTAATCTAAGCAGCTGTAATATTGGAATATAATGCCTCAAATAGTAAAACTTAAGTGCCAAGTTATTTTGGCAATTACATTTAAGGTTTAAAACCTGCACAGATATTAAGGTGCTTTGATTAATAATATGAGACCTTAAAAACGTATCAAATGCAGCCGCGTTATTTTGTAAGGTTTGTCAGCGACACGTCGTAGTGTCTGTTTCAAACATATAGATTTTTTTACATTATCGGGTATATATTATTAATGATTAAACGAACTTACCTGTAAGCGAAGTTCTATCATAATTATACGAGCGCGTCGTCCGAAGAGATTATTATACAACTTGTAGTATACTAATCTCGAGGACGAGGCGCGATATAATGAATCAATTTCCTATGATTGGAACAGAAGCTCAACGCCGAGTTCGACGCTGGTAAACCTTATAGAAGGGCTGTTCTGTCATCAACATCCAAAGGTACAAGTTACTATAATAATCCTCTAAAATTTCAGAGGCTGTAATTAAAGTATTTAACAGCTTTTTGAGAACGATATAATATATATTTATCTGACTATCTTAGAGGTAATATAACTCGTAAAAACTTCAGATTATAACCATATAAAGTGCAAACTATAATGTGCCTTAAATACCTTACTTAATATTGATTTGAAATTTAGTGTGTATTGAGATTGAAAAATAATATTTATAATTACTTAGTCAAGAGCTGACACCAAACGGTTACCTGTCAATAGATTATATTAGTGGTGTCACAGACATGCCTAAACACCTATCCTACCCAGGTAGACACTTGTTAGGTGCTATTTTTTGTCGCAGAGCATATTCGGCTGGTCGTACATATCGATACAAAAATAAAATAAAATTAATTTTTTTTTTATTTCATCGTTATGATTTATTTTTGCGGTCATGTATAGTTGTTAAAGGCTTTTGTTTAGATTCGATGTTTATTGGATGATATGTGGATCATAAGACAATGCTTATTTTTTTGGTATAATTAAATACAAAACAAAAATTTTTTTTTATAAAATAAACACCTAAAGATTTAAAAAAATGTGAAGGATTTTTTTTTTATTTTTAAATGAGAAGTGTTTATTTTTTTGTATTCTATGACTAAATAACAGCAAATCTTAAAAATAATAATCGAATAACTATTTAAAAATATCTGTTAATTATTTGCATTGTGGCAAGAATGTACGAGTATATGAGGGTTCTTTAAAGGAAGGGCAGAGTTGTATCATCACTTGAACAGATGATCATCCAAAAAAAACTATGAAAAAATCTAAATTTACACTTTTGCGGTCAACTGTATGATACATTTGATAGTGGTCTGTATTTAAATAAAGAATATACCTCAGTGATTTTTTTTTAAAATTAAAGGAAAAATATAATAAAAATAAAAATTATAAATAAAACACGGAATTTAAATTAGTGTCTGCGGGAATGGTGCCCAGTAAGCTGGCTGCGTTACCTCGCTGGATCGCTAAGCTAATCCTCTGACCGAGGTAAGAACCAGCTCGACGGTCACCAGAGACGTCAACCAGGCGTTTTGAAAGATCCTTAAAAAGGACCTTCGCATTTGGCCCCCATGGCCCCAAAGTCTCAACCCCAAACGGCAGAAATATACAATTATGACTGATATCTGCATATTTCCGCCGCTTGAGGTTTTCTGCACACACTGCCGCCGCCCCTGCTTGCTTCGATGTCGAGTTTAAGTGGCAGCGAGCAAGTGTGTCCACGCAGGTCGCGTCCCACACAAGGGGCTTCCCGACACTCCAGGGAATTAACGTCATCCCGTCAGGTCTTTTGCCATCGTCTCGTGCAATACCAATCGGTTCTAGAGTTGCTGGCACGTTGACGGTGACAAAAGCCCTACGAATGACGTCATTCAAAGTGGAATGTCGGGATAGGCGACCCGCACTGCGGCGACAAGAGAGGCCATGGTGACCAAATTGGTCGACGTCTTCCCCGCAGACACAGCGATGGGGCTCATTCGTTTTGCAGCCAAGTCGCAGGCTGGCAGCTAATGAAAATGAAATGTTGTCGAGCATAGTACCGATGTTGGCAGATGGTGTGATTGTGTGAATGAGTTTTTGAGAGCATTTTTATGAAAGTATTAATAATTTGTACAGATATTTAAATGTATAATGTTTTCGCTACGTAGATATAAATTGAATAGATTTAATGTGCCATTTGTAATATTTTATTTGTGTGATGTTAACTTATATATAAATGTACGTGTTAATAAGTATTGTTAAAGTCTTAGAAATAACAAAATATACATATTTGCTTCTTTTGAAGCTGTTTGTATTAGAGATCTGTTATTTTATTCTAAGAAAGTTAATGTACAATATCGAATATTGTTGTAATAATATTGTTTTTGTTTTTAAAATAAAACTATGACTAAAAGCTTTTCAGAATGCTTAGATAGTCTGAAAACTGATTTAATTTAGTATCTATGTATCAAATTTCCTACGGCTATGGTCACCGCTTACCATACCGAGCCTTATGTTTTGTTGGTACTTGGTACCTTAGCATATACGAAATTTGGTTATGGAGAATATGAACAGCATGTAATGCATTTTTAATAGCATAATAAATTATTTTTGTAAATTGTAATCGATTTCTAACACTGAGAAAGCATTTGTGATAGTGTTCGTAGCTAAATGATCTGTGGAACATATCTGAATTTACAATATAAAAAGGTTTTTGAAACTGTATTATCGTTTTAATTTTGCACTTCGCTTTCGAATTGTGTGGTGATTTTGTTCCATTGTGCCTTTAAATCTCTTCATTATGTTTAAACCACTTAAATAAAATGAATAAATTAACAATAATGCCGGTTTTTCAACATTTTCATTTTAAATGTACCAGGGTATAATACAGCAGCAGGTGTCATTTGAGTGACGTGTACCTACTTTACAAACTATATATATTACATGGATGGCGTTTAAAACTAAATTGAAGAGCCCATATTTGATAGTTTTCTTCGTTTACAATTTAAAAGTACCAGAGTAACATAAAGCATTAAGAGATGCTGATGTCTTACTTAGTTTGTCCACTTGACAATAGATGGCATTATAAATTAAATTTAATATTAGGCCATCACCGTCCCTTCTTTATTCGGTAATTTATGAACGTTTTCACTATAAAAGTACCAGGATACCAGAAATCATAAGGCGATATTTGACTTTGTTTGCCTAGCTAGATTGATTGCACACTTTCTCTCATTTATTGGGTTTAAAGTACCAGGAAAGCAGATAGTATAAGGAGGTGTCATATGGCTCAGTGTGAGAGAGTGACATACTCTTTTGTCTACTAGACACTAGATGGCGCTATGTTTGTATTTTTGGTCCATTATGTCACATTTGCTTTACATTTTACAGATTAAAACTACTAGGGTACCAGGTAGTGCAAGGAAGTATAACTTAGAAGGCGTGGCTTAGGGTTTGTCTACTCGACGCTAGATCATGTCGTATCATAACCTGCTCCGTATTGCGCGGGAATTTTGGATATGACACAACGGGGTTGACATATTGTTTACAATTTTTGCCAGCTACTAATAATTTTTACTAATAAAAAAACAATAAAAAGTTATCCTCCAGTTATACAATTATATAGATGTACATCAGACCATAAATCATGGGGTTTGATCGAGAATGGAAGTAAAAAAACAAAATATCTAGACTCTATGATATAATACAAATAAGTGGCATAAACTACATAGGGAATAAAGACTCGTATTTATCCACAAAAATCAACCATCAGCGCAATTTCAACCCGCAATATGCAGGAAAAAGAAAAACTGGAATAAATAAAAACTGAATGTTTTGCCCTGTTTGCAACAACATAAATGCTTATCAAGTAACGCTGTGCTAAAATAAAGTTGAGTCAATGACTCATTTGACTTTGGATTCAAGATTGCGATGTTGGTTACTTGTGTTAACAATCTGATCCTATTAATTTGGATTTCTTGTTCAGCTGATATATCGACGTGCTGGAGATCTGATTTAGGTAATATTGTTTATGTAAAAATTACATTATTAGCAAGGTCTTTTTAAAACTGTAATACTTCAGGGTGTTCATTTCTTTCCCCTGAATTATTACACAAACAAAAAAATTACCTTTGCAAAAATTATTTTTTTATAGATTCATCTGTAGATACTATATACAGGCAAGGTAAAGAAGTGATTCCAGTTACAAAAAAATACACCAACGGTATTGAATTCAGCGAAATCTCCAGGGGGACACTTCTGAAGATCCTCTCAGCATATGAAGAGGATATCAAGGCTAAGATTGCTAAAAAGAAGGTCCAGTCAGTTTTCACCGCGACTTTTGATAACAACAAATTTTCTAAACGTCATCTTTATCCTACATAAGGAATAAGTTAATATTTTACAGAGTTCTATTATAAAAATAAATAATTTGTTTATGTTTCATGTACTATTAAACAATAACTCGTACGCTCGATGCGTACATTTTCTTATTATGGTGACAGTGTGAAGGTGATTAGTCCACGGTAAATCCAGATGCTGTCACACGTTAGCAATAGCAACAACAACCTTCTCCATGATATCAATGCCTCTCTTATAAGCCTCAACATGGATCCTCTCATCATGAGCGTGCAGCAACTGTGGTGTATCGGTGATAGGAGAGAAGCCTAAGACAGGTATGCCTTGTAGACGCACATATCTAGCATCGGTGGCGCCTGGGCAAGTCTTGCTGTCGATTTTGTGGCCCCTGAAATAATTGATTCCAATATCATTCGTTTATTCAGTAATGCAATTCTTTTAGGTTACAAGGTTAAAAAGGGGAAATATTTGTTTGTTTGTGACAAATTAGATCTCAAACTAGTAGACCTATTTAAAGAATTTATTGCTGACCGAATCAAGAAATTGCGAGAGATGCTTTGGATGTAAGCTAGTGGGTAATATTTTCGGATGGTTAGAATTTCCCTGGGTGTCGATCGTGTCTGGAATAAAACTTACGACTTCAACATAAAAGTTTAAATATGCCTTACTGCCAAGGTCTGTCCATTTGAGTGAAAGTGTCGAAGTCTTAAATCGTTACGGCAAATCGTGTCTTGTGATTGTAAATACTCACATTTCTTCAACTGTTCTACACAAAGCAGTACAAAAGGACACACTGCCGTCAATCTTCGTGCTTTTCACTTGAGGATTCTTTACATAATACTCGAAGGTCAACCCTTCACCGGCCTCTTTGCACCATGTAGCTATCTGTAAAATGAAAGTGAGATTGAGAATAAGAAGTAAAATGAAAATTTAATTGCAAAATTAATTCCGAAATTTTTTTATTCAGTTTAGTTCCCTGGTAAGTACATGTCTAAATATAATAAGCAAAATAAAAATAAAGAATAATAATAATAAAAGGAATTCAGTTTATTTAAAAGTAAATAATGCAATAAGATCTTTTAAGTCAAATTGTTTAACCAAGACTAGAAAAAAACCTGAAATAAAACTTATTTCATAATTTTATTATAATATTTTACAAAATGGAACAGCACAGTGGTTCAGCTAGGATGGTAAGTGAAGTTATAAAAATGGTAATTTAGGCTTTAAAACAATGTAAATATAGTACTTATAACTTACCATGTTGTCAAACTCGTCCAGGTCAATCTCAGGAGCGATTCTTATGTCGAATGAGGCCGAGAGACTCTCAGGCAACACATTCACTTGTACACCACCCTGGAATTACATGGCATGTGTAAGAAATACCCCGAGTACTCTGATAGATCTCACCGGTTGCCCTCCGTCAATTTGCCGGGGCACATCTCCGGGGCAGCTGTGTCGCCGTCCGTGGAGACCTCGCTGTGCAAGGCAGACACCACATCATGCGCCAACTTCCCGGGCCCGTGACTCCACAGTCAGAGCTCCCACTCCGACTACCGCCAGCAAGCCGTGCGACCCCCTTTTAGTTGCCTCTTGCGACAGGCAGGAGGGGTACTATAGCCAAATTCTTAGACCGTCACTATTGAGGGGACGGTCCGTGGCGTGCTTAACAGTAACAACCTAAGACACGGTCCAGCTTGAGTCTTACTTCATTCGTGCATAGGTTACTGTAAATTTTTGATGTAAGTAACATTTCATATCATATTTATGTTTAATTTTATGTCGTCATATAATGTAAGTAGTATTCAGTTATCGCATATCTCGCGAAGAACCGACAACCGCTGGGGTAAACGTGTTCTTGAGTGGAGACCGCGACTCGGTAAACGTAGTGTAGGACCCCCTCCGGTTAGGTGTGATGACGATATGCGAAAGACTGCAGGCAGATGCTGGATGTGGCAAGCTGAAGACAGGGCGCTATGGCGCTCATTAGGGGAGACCTATCTCCAGCAGTAGACCAAAATAGGTTGATGATGATCGTCGCAACCCCTTTTACAAAACAAATCGGTTGCCAGACTTCATTAGGATTCTGTCTGACTGGTAACGATTGCCAAAGATGTTCAATTGACAACCGGTTCCGACGGTATAACGTTGATACTCATCCAGCTAATAGCTGGGGTTAGCTTCGCTGATCGAATGTTATGCGCAATACCTAGCAGCTGTGCCACGAACCCCTCCAGAAAACGCCCAACCAGTTATTTGCCAGATCTTCAACGAGGTTTCCGAAACTTAGTCAGTTATTTAATGAGGTTTCCGAAACTTACGTCAACTATAGTCAGGTTAACGGTGGTCAAATCACCAAACCATACATTGCTCGTTCTCAGTTTCCTTAACTCTTCGGCTCGGAAACTCATGAATTTGTTTATGATGTAGTGTAGCTGGAAGAAAAGTTAAAATTTAGATTAACTCATAATTATTATTTTCTTAACAATCTAGGAGAAGTTGTTGAAATGTTCCGCTGCAGGTGCCGTCGCGAGATATGGGCGCGCATCGAAAATAGTGGGGAAACTGGGCATGTTTGTATTCGCCTTGCCTTTATTATCTATAGACAAAGATTGACTCAACTGTAGGTACCAACTATAGTTTATCGCTAACCTTCTCTCCCGCAGTACCACACTGAAGCATAGACCCATGTCCCGGCTCTCCCTTGCAAGTCACTTTGATTTCTATAAAGAAAAAACAATTTTCAACAGGTAACTCGCGTACATTAATAGATTCGTTGCGAATAATGCCCCTCGCGTGACACGGATTTCTTTTACGAATGGCGTACAGATATAGATTAGTTGTCTTTTATAAATTATAAATGATCCTTAAAGTTTGAAGACCGTAAAATGTTTACAGCTTTCAAGCTTCAAAAGGACATGACTCAGCCTGTGCTGCCCGTAATTTTGTATTACTTTAAGCGCTGATATTAACCTACTCTCGTTCCCTTAGATATTGTGAAGGAACATTGTGAAGAGGGAGGGTATGGCGTATGACTTGCGAGAGGCGTCACGAAATTATATATTAATAACACCGCAGCGAATCGGTTGATTTCCATATTTTGCATTAGGTATCATCAAATTTCGCTATTCCGCTTAATACATTTTAATTAATTCAGGGCCCTGAAATATTTCTCAAAACTAGTATCGTAGGAAAGAATTAAATATATGTATGTAAGTGTGATCAGACTAAGTATCGTGTCACACTCTGCAAAAGACTTATCTAAATATCACAGTATAAAATTATAAGCATACGAAGCAGTATAGAATATAGATGATATTTTTGAAGGAACGTTTGCTCCATCGAGCATGAGAGTTTTTAAAATTTACTCCTTTATTTAACTGTCAATGTAATGTCGATTTGAAGTTTTGAAAAAGTCAGTAAAATACGTATATAGGCTATAGGCCACGACGTGACACTCCTTACCGACATTACGCCGCGTTGGGGCCGCTCATAATCTCGTAATCACGTCTGTGTGAGTGTGTAGGTTTGAACGGTTCCCAGTTTCCTTACTGCTTATGGTAAGCTTAATATTTATTCTGTGTAGTTACTTTCATCATAGATTTTTAGTGCAGATTTTATCTTATGGCGTTACAAACTGACAATGTAAGTAATTTGTGTACGATAGTCACACATTAGTCGTGCTAATTGGCAGGTCTGTGTAATATGCTTGATGCCAGTCATTTCATAAGGTACTAGGGCACATCCTGCAGCGTTTTGTAACATTATGTTATGAAAGTAGGTTTTCTTTGAGCAAGAGTAACAAAATGCAACAGTTTTGTTTGCCTTTTTAAAACAATCAAGTAATTCAGAGATGGAGAAAACTAGCTTTTACTCGTTCAATCCTGTAGGTATAAGCCTGTGCGACATTTTAACGGATCGGGACCCACTTGTCCTCTGAAATTCGCATCCTGTGCCCACTCGTCCCCATACATTTTTGAGGTGTTCATCCCCTGGTCTATCTAAACTCTCTTAAGTATTAGGTCGTCAGAAATTTACGGAGGTAGTTTCATTGTTTTTCGACTATGTCCGCATCATAACGTAACATTTATACCAGGAGATGAGTGGGTATCTTAAAATATATAAATATTTGACTGTTGTCTTCCCGGAGACCAATGGGCACCAATATAGGGGCCGAATCTACAACTTTAATTCTAAATGACGAATATTGGAGGCCCAGTGGGTTCTGACTCATTTTAACCCTGTAAATCTCTGTCACTTGTTATAAATCTATCTTCTATATTTTCAATGCATTTAGTGAAATTCTCTTATTTTGGAATTACAAACAGACACATAAATTTTATTTATCTGTATACATATAGATGTTTAGAAGATGTAATAGGCTATCCGCATAGATGTTTCGGCGGCTTAGCTGTGAAAAGTTTCTACAAGATTAAATATTAATTATTCATAGTAGGTACTTATAGACCCTTGGTCCGTGGGGTCCTAGCACTATAAGGTTTTTTAAAGAAACAACAAAAAGGTTAGTCGACATCACATGAGACCGAAGAGCTGGCAGCTACCTCGGTCAAAGAATTAGTCTTGCCATCCAAAGGGGATTCCCCCTTTTGCTGCCAGTATCTTCGGAACCTTGCCTACAGGGACTCCTTTTAATAATATATTTTAGTTATATGATTATATTTTTAAGGTTTGTTGTAATAGTTTAGAGGCTACTTATAGGAAAACTATACGTACATTTAGATACTTACGTCTAGAAACCCTTTCTGCATTAAACATTACAATCTCATTCGGTACAACACTGCCCATGCTCTCGTCCAAACCGAAACCAATGTTTAATTTCCGAAATTCTTCAGTTTCTGAAAACTTCATCATGCCATCGATGCCACCGATTTCTTCATCTACAAAATGTGCAATATTTATATGTAAAATAACATTTATATACCTTTGGCTAGAAATCGACAAACTACTTATCTCTAAATCATCGACATTTCACTCACTATTATTGTTTGAATTAAGTTTCTACTTCTATATATCTATATTATAATATCTATACTTATAATATAAAGAGGAAAGGTTTGTATGTAAGTATGTTTGTGACGAATTGACTCAAAAAGTACGGGACCGATTTTAAAAATTCTTTCAGCGATGGATAGCTACATCATCAGTGAGTAACATAGGCTATATTGTATCCCTGTACTCCAACGGGAACGAGAATTAAGCGGAGGAAATAGCGTGACGTTCGCTAGTATAACAAATTTGAGAAAAGCTGGTAGATTTGAAAATATACCGTTTTAGATTTGAATGAATTTCGCATTTGATTGTCCCTGATTTGTCAGTTTGCTTAGGGCTGTCAGTTATCGCATCTAATTGACTTTTTACAATATGCAGGTACAAATTATCCGTAGAATAAATATTCAAGGATTTAAATTTCTGTATTATATTCCTTGTGAATAAATATATTTTATCTATTTCTACAACACACCACTGGAATTACGATTGTACCATCTTTGTTTTTTTTTGTATTGCTTATGGGTCCTATTACTTTCAATATGTTTTAGGTATCAACTGTTGTTGGACAACATTTAGTACCTACTAATCAAATGATGCCCAGATCCAAGTAGCAGTCCGTAGTTTTGCTAAGTGTCCGCTGGCACTAGGCAATAGGCTCATCCCCATGCTTTAAGCCCCATGTTAGCTTAAAACATAACTGGTGATGTGTGGATGTATTAAGAACTCCTCAGTCTATCCCTTAAGGGGATAAAGGAAGGAACATTGTATGAACTTTTAACTTGGCCATACACTTGATGAGTTACGAGTTCTCAGCTAAGTAAGAGTAAAGCTGCGCATGTATTTTATTCGCGTCGCGCAATATAGATAGACAGAGAATCATAAATTGACGGCACCTTTTCCCATCACCTTACCTGGTACAAAGCTGATATGAACAGTTCTCTTCAAAGTAACTCCAGCATTCTTTAGTCTTCGAACAGACTCCAGATGCATCATGCCTATGCTTTTCATATCTTGAGTCCCTCTGGCGTATATGAAGCCATCTTTAGATATCGTCGCTTCAAATGGAGGATAGGTCCAAAATTCCTGAAAAATTGAGTTGGACTGTCTGTTTTAAGAATAAACTACTTATGCTAGCAGTTGTGTGTGATTTCTATAAGGATTCCAAAGTATTGAAAAGAACCCTTAAATGAAAAATAGCTCCTATGGGATGACTTCGTTATCCTTCTCTGTGTCAAAACTAGCAATTTAAGAATGGGAAATTTGGGAAGCTCTGAAAGCCGTCGGTCCCGGTTGCCAATTTATCATCTTTGGCAATAGCTACAGGTCAGTTGGAGGCCTTTAACCGTCTGACAACTGGTTTAACTCCGATCACAGATTTTCCTCATTAAAAGGGGTTGCAAAGGTCAGAGGGCAGTCACTTCGTATAAAAATCAAGTGATTAGACGCATCGGGTTTAATCAAGTGCCGACCCCAACAATGTATGGGACAAGGTCAGGGAGATGATGGTAGGCCCCCTGTAGATACTTATAATGTAGGTGCAGGTGTAAGTCATGATAAACAATCATGTAATTAGAAATACTAGCAAATAAAGTTTATCATGTTACTATTTGTTTAACTAGATACTTTATGAGTATGTTTAGATAGTAGCGGTTGCTATATTATCAATAAACATTATTCCTTACTGATAACGTACTGATATTAAGATACAACATTATTACATATTTTCTATTGGAACCTCATTAGAATATCCATACATATGGCTCACGCCTGAATTCCCCGAAGGAGTAGGCAGATGTGTTGCAATAACAACACCCACTTTTCACCGATGACATATACGTGCCAACGTGACAGATGGTGAGTCCATCGCCGTCTCAGGCACTATGAATACGTCTTTGAATTAATTCTCATATATATGCAGGTGTGTATATGACATGTATACATCTGTCAATGTCGCAAAGCTGGGGCCCAACCATGAGCTCCTATTGCAATGTTATTACAGTTGTGTGACAGTGACGTATGTATACACGTCATATACATCTGTCGCATAATAAGAGTTAAACTATCATGGCAATAAGAGCTCATGGTAAGGCCCCAGAACTATCATTGCAACAAGAGCTTATCGTTTTGTCTCGGATAGTTGGCATCACCTCGGTACTTTTGGCGCACTCAACTTTGAGACGTATCTGCGGGCGTTCTAAAGAATTAAAAAAATATATCACGCCTTCCTAGAAGGGTTCCCGAAAGAGTGAAAAGGTATGAGAGACACTGACTTTTCAACTATGTTGATTGTGTCAACGTGATGAGTCCATCGCCATGTCAGGCACTGTACATTCGTCTTTAAATTGCATCTCAGACAAGTATGAAGGTTTAATGTTTTCTTCCACAGCAAAGCTTATAATCTGGGTTAAACCAGATTACCGATTTTCCTCATAAGAGGGACTACGAAGGTCAGGTAACAGTTGCTTTTGTCGACCCTAACAATACATGGGATAAGGCCAGGGAAATGATTAGTATCTATGTGATTTCCAGAGCCTCTTTCCACCACATACCTCATAAACTGGCACCACATCCATATGTGAATTGAGCAGGATAGCTGGCAGCCCCGGCTGCGCTCCTTGCCATGTTATCACCACCACAGGCTTTTTGGGTACAAACTCGTGCACTGTCACTGGCAACCCCAACGATTTCGCTTGCTTTGAAAGGAATTCCACACATTCTTCTGTAATATAAAAATAATAACATAACACAAAACTCATTTCGAAGCAGATGCCTGATACTACATAGCAATATGCGAGGATGTAGTATGACGTCTGATAGAGAGAAATCGAAGAGAAGAACACATTGCGCCGACCACAAATAACATGGGATAAGGGCAGGAGGATGATGATGATATAGTATGAAGTAAGAATAATGCTATCTTAGGGTTGCACACAAATATTTAAGGGATGTTATTAAACCACCTTAACATCAACTTTGCTGACTACTCGCTGAGTGCAGTACTTATCGGGTAGGTAGTAAAATCGATGCACCATTTTAATTTGAAGAGGCGACTGGGACCACTAGCTAACTGGAACCGCGTTCCCAGTTGCCTGATTCTTTTTTATTTATTTTTATTATCAGGCAAGTCGGACCACTCGTAATTTTAACCAGAAATATATAATTTAAACCGGTTTTTTAAGTGAGACAACTGACTATAGCTTAATATACAACCTTTCACATATTGAACATAGTATTGTCAATACTATGTAAAATTTACATATAAGAGCATAATACTGATTCATTTGCTGTAAATCGTCCTATTAAAAAAATAATATTCAGTCACTATTCAGCAAAACTCCGATGACAAACAAATTTGAAACAATACATATAATTTAAACGGGCCATTGTTACACCCTTCACGCCATTATAGCTAGTAATATGGTAACGTCTCTAGCTTTTGTTTCCCGAATAATAGTGCATTACCTACCGTGGCAAAACGATACAAATTCTGACGCGAGTAAATAAATATTCTGTACCTAATTTTATTTCACTTTCGTATTTTTTTATCTCACCTAAACAGTAACAGTCACGCTAACAGATAAATTCACAAACACTTACTTACTTACTTAATATTTATAAAATTCGCTTTTTGATTGCCATTTGTACTGATAATATAGTTGTTAAATAAGCAGTAAACTATAATGAGCCTTATTTAAACGTAGTAAGGTTGCACTTACTGTAATCAACATCAGGATGCACGCTAGGTATCTTCAAGTACTCCCTAAACCTTTGGATTTCTTCATCAGTGTTCCAACTTCCACTCATGATGTTTAAAACTCGACTGCTCTGTAAGATTGCCTTATAGATAATGAGAACAATTATTTACAAATCGTTACATAAATACTACTACTTGATAACAAAATTTACCAACTTGTTCGCAATGACAAATACACGGACATTTTAAGCCTGGTTATTATACCGACAGCGAGTTCAAAGCAATGATGTAAATTTATTATACTTAATACACTGGAATATAGAGAAAATCACGGGGAAAGCTTTATTGTAGGTTTTTGGTAGAACCATCCGAATAATTTCACCAATAATATTAGATTGCGTATATATAGGTACTACTAATAATAAATATCTAAATATATATAACTTAAAGGTGACTCACTGACATAGTGATCTATCAACGCACAGCCCAAACCACTGGACGGATCGGGCTGACATTTGGCATGCAGGTAGATGTTATGACGTAAGCATCCGCAAAGATTTTGATTAATTTTACCCCCAAGGGGATAAAATAGGGGATGAAAATTTAGGCTACATTGAATAAAAATCTTAGGCTATGGTAACGTTCGTGAAAAGGCTCGCCTTATGTGTTTCGGCGAGCCTTGCACGGAGATAGCCTATAGGCCAAGGGGGGAGCTAATCTGTCCCCTTCAGGAGGGGCTACCCTCGGGCAAAAAAAAGGCTATGGTAACGTGGGTCAAACCGCGAGGCACGGTTTGTCATTCATATGTATATTTTATTGACGAAATCCTAATTAATAAAAGTACCCTATGTAACTCGTTGTAACATGAGCTAGGTACCAGAATGGACAAACAGTCAGATAGTGACAAATGTAAAAATAGTTATTTTTATGTACCACCTTCTATACTTTCATATGCATTTAGTGAAAAGCTGTTTATTTGGAATTATAAACAGACACATTAAGATTTATTCTTATGTTTCTATTATGGTTTATAAGATTATGTTTTCTCTCCTTTTATACACCTGCCATGTCTCTTTCTGCATCGGTATAAAGGCGTTTTTATGTCCTTAACGCACTTGGAAACTCGTGGCTTAGAAGCAAGAATAATTTACCGGAGAAGAGTTTATTTCATGGGTGACCCGCCGAGCCCCTTATGTTAAAATCGGTCCAGCCGTTAAGAAGATTCGATGGAACAAACACACAGAAAGACAGATTATTTTTTCAGTAACCGTATACGCTTTCATATTATGCATTTAGTGAAGTTGAACTTCGAATAACACACAGACTTATTTATCTGTATATATAAAATTCATATTATTGTGAGTTTGAAGGTCCCCCTGTAAAGCAAACGAGCGACAAAGCCCAGCTGTCTGTATGAACCAAAAAAATAACATACATACATACATATGCTCACGCCTGTATTCCCCGAATGGGTAGGCAGAGGTGTTGTAATAACATCACCCACTTTTCACCGAAGATGATTAAGTGCCAACGTGACAGATGGTGAGTCCATCGCCGTCTCAGACACTGTACATACGTCATTGAATTACTTCTCAGACATATGCAGGTCTCCTCACGATGTTTTCCTTCACCGTAAAGCACGTGGTGTGAAATCACTGTACATAAGTTTTTTAGAAAAACTCATTGGTACAGGCCCCGCTGGGATTCGAACTTGCGTCGCTTGCGTAGCAGGCGACTGATCAAACCTCAAGGCCACCACGGCTCCAAAAAAATAAAACAAAATAATATGTGCAGTGATTTTATACCACGAGCCTTACGGTGAAGGAAAACATCGTCAGGAAATCTGCATATTATGTCCGAGAAGAAATTCATCTATATGATTGCTTTAAGTTTCATACAGGCGCTTTACCCGTGTAAAAATGTAGCAAGTACTGGGCCAACTATGATCGTATTTGTTTGTTTGAACGCACTAATCTCAGGAACTACAGGACCGATTTCAAAAAATCTTCCAATGTTGGATAGTCCATTTATCGAGGAAGGTTTTAAGTTATATTTTATTTTCAAAAAATTTGGGATCCTTTAAGGAAATTGCGATGACCTAAGGTGTAAAATCGAAAACCTACTTATGCGTGCGCTGCAAAAACTATTGAAAAGAGAACAAAATTATGTACTACGGGTTTGTAGGTCTTATTAAGATCTACAAAAAAGTCGGCGAGAGCACATATCCAATAATCATAGTTTAGTAACAATAACCGCTTTTATGTTCTTAAAAAATATTAAATCATCTGAAGAAAGAAACTACGTTAAATGTGTATCGTGATAATAATATTATATAAAACTAAATCTATGCGGGTGAAACCGTGGGGCACAGCTTGTTATACGATAAAATAATATCAATAAAGAAATTTATAATTTGTTTTTAGTACCTACTTATTTTTATGTGCTGGCAATTTTTTTGCATAAAGCAAATAAAATGAAGCTAATCAGAGAGGACCTATTAACTACGAGTTCCAGAAAAATCTATTCGAAATTTAAATTCTCAATCCAAGTAAGTAAACGCCACCACTGCTTATCCGTACTAACGCAACATCTGTAGTTTGCGTAAAGCCGAACGCTGCAGAAATACCGCGAAACCTACGTACGCGGGCCTTTCAAAACCTCCGCATTCAAGTTGCGTTTCAACTGCGAACGAACGCCTTTCGCCGTCGCGGCTTAAAAATATTTATTTCGTGTGTCAATAAAAGTTATAGTGCAAAATGGTACGAAAAGTTAGTGCGCTTTTGTGCTGTCTGTGCGTTTTCGGTATCTCATTGAGCGACAGCGCTATATCTGCTGAAAATGTAAGTTACGACTTGCTGCTACTATTTTAAACCAGCTGTGCCCTGCGGTTTCATCCGCGTAGAATTAATTTAATGGATGGCCCGTGGAACTTTAATGGTATTTTTAAGCCTATGTTACTCCTTGTAAAATTTGCTATCTGCCAGTGAAAGCCCCTTTAAAATCGGTCCAGCTGTTTCGCAGATTAGCTGGAAAAAACAAACAGACAGACAAAGAAAAATTTGAAAAACTGGTTATTCTAAATCTCTACCGTGTATACTTTCATATGCATTTAGTGAAAAGCTGTTATATTGGAATTTCAAGCACTTAACTTTTATTTATCTGTATAGATAAATAGATTTTGTTATATAAATTTATTTTTATTGCTCTATTATATTTTTTTTTATTTGGCCATATACATACATATGCTCACGCCTGTATTCCCCGAAGGGGTAGGCAGAGGTGTTGTAATCACAACACCCACTTTTCACCGAAGATGATTAAGTGCCAACGTGACAAATGGTGAGTCCATCGCCGTCTCAGACACTTTACATACGTCATTGAATTTGGCCATATATTTTTCAATTTCATAGTTTCGCATTAGTTCTTGTACAAAGGAACTGTAGGTTCTCTGTTCTAGTTTCTAACAACCTTGAACGGAACCTGTCACACAAGACAAATATTTCTATATCACAGTGTGGTACCGATGACAATAAAATTAACTATTTAAATAGACCAGGAAGTGTTTTTTTGCCCCTTCAATATCAATACATATAACCGATATTAGATCCTATCTGATGCTATTTTATTTGCTAATTTATAATCAATAAATAAGTAAATACTCAAGGAAGCCTGAATATGTCTTAAAATAAATTCAATCAAAGGTTTTATGTATATTGCCAGAGACGGCGATTACCACCACTTATCATCTTAGTTAAAAGTTGCTGTTATATATATATTTATATATATATATATATATATATTTTTATATATATAACAGTCTCGGGGCCGTGAACTTAAATTAGCTTAAAAATTAAATCTACAAAAATCGCAATAGGAATACATCGATTATATTTTCAAACACTCGTAACATTAACTAAATTTTATATTCATGTTTTCATTTGTCATTCAACCAAAAGTTTAGTTCACTAGAGTACAGAGGTACTCAATTAATACTTAGATCGTATAAATATGACAACACAATAAAAAAGAAAGCACCGTAGTGGCCTTGAGGTTTGAGCAGTCGCCTGCTACGCAAGCGACGCAAGTTCGATTCCCAGCGGGGCCTGTACCAATGAGGTTTTCTAAAAAACTTATGTATGATTTCACACCACGTGCTTTACAGTAATGGAAAACATCGTGAGGAAACCTGCATATTTCTGAGAAGTAATTCAATGACGTATGTAAAGTGTCTGAGACAGCGATGGACTCACCATCTGTCACGTTGGCACTTAATCATCTTCGGTGAAAAGTGGGTGTTGTGATTACAACACCTCTGCCTACCCCCTCCTGGAATACAGGCGTGAGCGAGTGAGAATCGATGCGAGTTACCAATAAGTCAGGTGTCAGCAACAATTGGTGCGTGGAAATGCAACATAGGACAGGAGCTGGCGGTAACATTTACCACACACGCATTCACCATATTATGTATGGGTTTCAAATAAGTGTCGATCCGATTCCAATGTTTTTTTAACTTATGTTACTTAGTTATTACTTATTGATATGATTCTTAAAAATGCTTTGAAAAAATGTGAACACGAGACGGGCTTCGAACCCATGACTATATCTGCTAGTAGTGCAGTTTATTTGCTAAGGTACTGCGTGATTACGCCAAAATTTATACCTTCCTTTATTTTTACGGTTTTAGGGTTTTATCTTTATTAATCTAAAAAGCAGTATAATAAAAGTTTTGAAACATAAAATCACACTATCTAACATCGTCTATTTAAACGAAGATATTTAAGCGGTCACACAATCTAGTGTCAGCTATCACCGAAGATATTTAAGCGCCAATGACAGATGGTAAGTTGTCATCTCTCACGCACTGTCCATTCCTAAGCATATCATTTGTATTGTGAATGTCAAACAGTAGCTTTGTATTAACTGCTTTACACGGAAATAAATGTGTGGTAAGCGATTGCATCAGCTTTTTTGGGACTATTTGATACTAAAGGTGGCAAATATTTCACAGGGTAGACAGGCAGAAGGATATTGACTGTAAGTATCTACGTCCTCCAGCCCTTATCCCGTGTTATTTTGGGTCGGCATATGTGTTCTTCCCTACCAATTTTCTCTATCAGCTGTCATATTTATTCACTCCCATTCTAGCCATGTCATCTTTCACAAAATCTATCCATCGTAGGTAATTTATGGACTGCAGGTAAAAAGGGCTGAAATGAAGATGGCTGGACCATTTAAATTTTTAGACAGTTTAAAATTCAAGTGATGCACCAGATTAAATTGTAATGGAACAGTGATATACGAATTTAGTAAAATGAAATATTTTTAGTATCATATTCGATTTTTTATTTGACATTCTTTACATTCTGAATTCTTAAAACTGGTTAGGAAAAATACGAACACAAAGCGGGACACGAACCCACGACTCTGCAAACCGTGCTCTTGCAACTGAGCTACACGTGATCACACCTCATGCGTCGAATTTTTCCTTCACTTGTTTTTGCTGTTTAAGGGCCCGCCCTGCACCATCAATTTTATCATAATTTTCCGCTAGCTCTTGAACCATGGGAGAAAGCGTTGCATTGTACCCGTACTATGGTGTGCTGTACATTAACAATACGTTTTACTTTTGTTCAGCGAAAAGCGAAACGTGGCACTAATCGTTGGATTTAAGGTCACGCTTTGCATTTTGTATGAACAATGCCGCTTTTTGTAATAGATATAGATCAGCTATTTTGTCGCGGTTTGAAGCCTTAATTAACGTTTTTGACCATTTTATTAAAAGCGAAATTTGTTATTGTTTCACGCTTGAAATAAAGTTAATATAATTCCGTGATTTACTAACTAAACGAATTTCAAACCAATCTTTTTCCAAAAAAAGTTATGGCATAAACTTACCGTTATTTGTATTGTGTTAAGTAATGCAACAAAAGCTTAAGCACCATCTAAATCCAATCCTTTTATTAAAATGCTACAATTTGCAACAAAGTAATAAATCTTGATGTCAAAGAGTTACGGAGGTTAATTACGTATGCCCATTGCAGTTCCACAATGCATTTTTTGCCAATTATTTAAGATTACCAAATCGGAGGGAATATTGAGCAAATTTCACTTTTTAACTTCTTCTTGGATTTCGTTTCATAATTCTGTTACTTACCGGTGTCTGTGCAAATCGGGTAACAAATCAATTACATTGACACGTAATAGGTAAGTAAATCAAGAAATGTTGACAACAACCGACTGTAGAAGGGAATTGTAAGCAAACGTGAAATTATCATGTTCTCAAATAAATAAGCTCACGCCATCCCAGAAGGATCCCCGAAGGGGTAAGCAGAGGTGTTGTAACAACACTCACATTTCACCAAATATGATCAAGCGTCAACGTGACAGAGGGTGAGTCTATCGCCGTCTCAGGCACTATACATACGTCTTTGAATTACTTCTCAGACATATGCAGGTTTCCTCACGATGTTTTCCTTCACCGTAAAGCACATGGTGTGAAATCACTGTACATAAGTTTTTTTGGAAAACCTCATTGGTACAGGCCCCGCTGGGATTTGAACTTGCGTCATTCAAGTATCATGTTCTCAAATGATACTTTAATCCTTGTGGCCGTGTGGTTTGAATGGTCGCCTGCAACGATTAGACTATCACAAACCTATTTCTATCGATAGACTGATAGAAATAGATTTGTGCTAAGATTTCTACTATTAATTAGTATCAAGTTCTAGGGGCCTACCATCATCGGTTTAAGCAGAGCGTATTAAGAACTTCTGAGCTTTGACGTTCCAATTTTGTACCATAAATTAAAACTTTGAAGCTGATAAGTTCTTAAAACATGCTGATTAATGGCCCCCTGTTCCTTGTACAATTTAAGTTTAAGAATATATAAATGCATTATATATCTAGTATGTTATTATAATATACTTAAAGTATTTTTGTCTACATTGTATAAAATGCTCTACAGATCTCCGATGTGCCATGATAAAGTATGGGCAAGCCACCCATCCTACACTATACCTTATATAGCATTAGCTAAATACTCAAAGCAAGGTCCCGCCCACTGAGGTGACTCAATTCACATAGTGCTCATAACTACACTTTTCAAACTTTTATTGTAGATTAGCTGAGACTCTGCGAAGCCCGCGTAGGTTTCATTTCATGGATGACCTGCGGAACTCTAATGTTTTTTTTTAATTAAAAGAACCTTAACCTCCTTGTAGCATCTGCCAGTGAAAGTGCCGCTAAAATCAGTCTAGCCGTTTCGCTGATTAGCCGGAACAAACAGACAGACAGACAGACAGAGAAAAAAAAATTGGTGTTTTAATCAGTACCCTATAAAATTTCATATTCGTTTCATGACACTTCAATTTTTATTTATCTGTATAGATTAGAGAGATACCCTCGGTAGAGCAAGAGCATTAAGTAGATATGCAAATATAATTTCGTATGAATGGAAAAAAATATGTTTTTATTAAACTTAGCCCTAGTTGCTTTATGATTACATACATATATATGTTCACGTCTGTTCTCACCGAAGGGGTAGGCAGAGATATGATGGTTGCCCCCCATGGCATTTAAACGATCATAGTTGGGCCCCTGGTCCTGGGCCTCCACTCTGCATCTTCCCGCCCCCATAGCGTACTGGCGACCTTACTCTCTACAGCCTACAATTGCTTCTGTGAGTTTGAAATGCAGTCCCAATTCGGGTAGTTCCGGAATCCAAACGGGAATCCTGTTATGGATACTTAAAAAATAAAGATTGTCTATCCAAAGCCCCCATTATGTTAGTTTCTGATACTAATTAGCAAGATGACGTATAAGGCCAACTGCTCTGCCCACGACGTGTTCATTCGAACTGACATGATATTAATTTAAGAGCCGCCACTAGTTTTGAGCGCTGGCATTGTACGTGGAGTAGTATTTTTTTGGTTTCGTATGAACTGAACGCTTATCCTACTATTTTCGGTGAGCGCTCAAACCTAGTGACGGCCCCTTTAGGTACTACCGACAAAGCATCCAAATGATTGAAAATCCATAAAGCTATTCGATGAGATATTTCGTAATGAACTTAAGGTCGAGTTACATAATTATGCAGTTCGATTGCTCCTTATCAATGATGAAATGCGATGAAAATAGTTCTTTGCATAACACCGCGTATGGCAAAATGAACCTTAATGACTAAGTCCTAGGCTATTTGCAAGATTGTTCGCATATCAACATCGGCGAGGAGGTTGAAACATCGACTGCAGTTTGTGAAAGTAAACCAGTTTGTACCAATCAAGACCTTATCACCGTCACATTGGAGCAATTTTAATGTCATCAAGTTTTCGCATTGAAGAGTTTCTCGATAGACCGTATTGGCCAAATGACATTTGATTATTAAGGACAGAGACTCTCAAAACAACAGATTCTACATGAATTTGTACACAAATACAAGTAATTTTGTAGAAAATACTAGGTAGTGCTAATTTCTTCCGTGTTTCTTCCACTATATAACAATGTAACGATTGCCAAAGTTGTTTTAAATATTCCGCAAACGCCTTAACAAAGATAATAGATCGATAAAAAGCGTGAGATAGAAATGTCCCGGTTATATAACTGTGTTACTTGTACTTTACCTAATATTGCGCACGCGCAGGTTACCTAGTGATCTCCTTTGACTAAAGCTGTGAGAATGCCGTTTTTGTTGAAGGCAAGCAGCCTGCTTAACCCTCGCCCTAGTTACAATTTATCTAGGTATCTAATAAGTGAGATTATTACAACCAATATGCATAACTTTCAAAGTGCAGCGTAATTTTTCGATTTAATTCAAAATATCTTTATTTGATTAGACTTTTAATAAAGTACTTTCAAATCGTCAGAACTACACGATTACACAGGATTTTAAATGTTCGGTAGGGTCGGTACGTTCCTTTTACCTCTTTCCTTTTTCCTCTAAGAACCTGGCAAGAAACTAATTAGTAATTAGTCTTTTCAAAAAAAAAATTACAAGCAAGAGCAATATAAATCTTAATAAATATGTATAAGCTCATGGACACATGGATAAAAATATGCTCACGCCTGTATTCCTCGAAGGGGTAGGCCGAGATGTTGTAATCGCAACACCCGCTTTTCACCGAAGATGATCAAGTGCCTACGTGACAGATGGTGAGAGTATCGCCGTCTCAGACACTATACATACGTCTTTGAATTACTTCTCTGAAATATGCAGGATTTTTCCTTCACCGTAGAGTACGCGATAGCATAAAATACGCTTGATAACATAATGCTTAATTTGGATAAGGATAAATATTACGAAACACAGCCTATAACCTTTCTCTATAGATTGACTATCCAATACCGAAAGATTTTTTGAAATCGGACCAGTAGTTCCTGCGATTATCGCGTTCGAACAAACAAACTGCAGCTTTATAAAATTAGTAGGTATATAGATTACACAACCGTGTTTGGGACGATCAGAACTTCTTGCTTAACTAAATACCATTACTAAACTAACTAGTTTACAGTTTAAGTATTTGATGTTAGCCAATTTAATTCCACTCAGTCGTGTAGAAAGCAAAGTTTGCTGGAAAAAATCTCGATCACCTAGATTGCGTAGATTTATAGCTCATTTTATAAATTAAATACTAAGAGTGAACCAAAATGCAAAAGGTCTCTATTTTTTTAGACTAGCCGTGCCCCGCAATTTCACTCACGTAGACTCAATTTCACGGGTGGCCCGCGGAACACCCTGGATGTCCCGATGTGTAAGGCTGTATACACTTATTTTTTATAATTTTAATATCTTATGATTATATACTAAGCTAAAAAGAAATTAAAGATCATTTATTATTTATTATTGATTTTATTTACTAGCTGTGGCCCGCGGTTTTACCTGCGTAGAGTTCATTTCATAGGTGGCCCGCGGAACGTTAATGGTTTTTAAATATAAAAGTCGGTTCAGTCGTTTCGCACATTATCCGGACTGAGAAAAAATGTTATTAACTGTTGTGAGTATATCAGATATACTTTCATATCAACAAAGTACTTTAAAATCGTCAGAATAGCATGATTAGCTTTCGCTTCATCTCCGTGCCAAAATTATATATCAAACTGGCTTGTTTTGGGTACTGTTTATTTTTTTTAGGTATTAATAATTATTCATGTAATTTCGCTTTCTTAAAAGCATGAAAACCTAATTTGCGACCGTGAACTTTCTATAAATCAATACCTTGTTAGATTGCATACATCCATACTCACAAACTAGAATGGACGTAGCATTATATATATTACAAGAAACAAAGCCACAGACAGACACTAGTTTAATTTATATATTTATTTGACCTAGGTTTCAATCCTAAGACCTCAACATAAATAACTGCAAAAAAAAATATTTTTCGATAAAATAATATATTTTCACTTTCCACGTAAATGTAGGTATGTAAATGTGAATCATTCGCAATAATATTCTTTAGTAACGAGATGTGTTTTCAGAACGTTGGTCAACATTAAATATTGGTTAACTAAAAGCCAGTACATATGTGTAGCAAGAGCTGACAAAATATCAATAATTCGACCTAGACCTACACGTGCCCATACTGTAGGAGTTACGGTTGCCTTATATGTATGTTGTTCTGTTGAGAAATGTTGCATAGCCCTACGCTGTTTATGATTTAATATGCTAACTTATGAAGTAGGTTACAAAAGGGTTTAAGTAAGCTTATATAAGTGGACGAAATATCCGATGCAGGGCTGATGTCTGTGGCCACACGAATTATTTCTGTCTATTCTTTGCAAACATTGATTATTACTATTGTTATTCTATGTATTAGACAAAATATGCACCTTAATATATCCTGCGTAGTTGACAGCTTCATTATAATCTTTAATCTTTAGTTTTTCTGACCGTTAGTCCCTTTGTCTGTCTGTATGTTGTTTAACCGATTTTTACCGGACTTTCACTGGCATAAAGCTAATGTTAGAAGTAGCTACTAAGGTTTTACGTGTATAAGTGTCAAGCTGTTTAAATTTCGTGATTATTTACACCGATAAAACAAATTGGCTTGATTCAGTAGAGATATATCGCCCCTTAGAACCTTAGGGGCTGAACTCAATAATTTGCGAAAATAATTATTTTAAGATCATAAAATACAGACCTCAAAATGTACTTCTAGACGTAGTTTTTGTAAAGATTTTTTAACACTTATCGACAACGCACAACCTAAACTATATTAAAAATATAAAATACGAGTGCGATATATCTGCTATATTCCAAGCAAACTAGAAGCGTCTATTGGAAGCATAGAAGGTGGTAAATAAGCAACTGTGCTCTAGTCTGTATGCATGATTGCGCCGTAGCGACCTTGATGACACGTGACAACACTGAGCAAATAAGTGCGCTACTACTTTAGCAGTGACTTATCTAAAGATATTTGTAAGTTCACAACAGGGTTGCCTTTATTAGATACCTTACTCTTAAATTACATATGCACACGCCTGTATTCCCCGACAGGGTAGGCAGAGGTGCTGTACTCACGACACCCACTTTTCACCCAAGATGATTGATGGTGAGTCTATCGCTCTCTCAGGCACTATACATACGTCTTTGAATTATTCTCAGAAATATGCAGGTGTCCTCACGATGTTTTCCTTCACCGTAAAGCACGTGGTGTGAAATTACTGTACATAAGGTTTTTTAGAAAAACTAATTGGTACAGGCCCCGCTGGGGAACTTGCGTCGCTTGCAGGTGTCTGTTCAAACCTCAAGGCTACCACGGCTCTCCTAAATTAGACACAGACAAGTCACCTCTAGGACACAACACATGAAATTGCTGCAATATGGTTTTACAGCACATTTCTCTCAGTACAATAAACGTCCGCATAAAATGGCCCACGTCTAGAAAAAAATAAAAAATAACCGAATTCAATTGCTTATAAAGTATATTTTGACGATTAGTGGAATAGCTCTAAGTACTTGGAAAATATATACGTTTGGTGCTAGTCTTCATGATAAGTATAAAAGTGATGATGAAGAAAATATTATGATAATCAAACAAGTAACAAACAAAGTAAAAGTAATAAAATTTAAACAATAAAAAAAAGCATTGCTTACGGTTTTTGGTGCCTCTTCAATGGCTGAAGGTTGGCCACCATATCACGCCGTCTCTTATGACGTGAAACAGCTCTGTAGTGCTCTTGATTCGGTCCAATCACGAATCTTTTTCAGCCAGGATTTCTTTCCATGGCCCAATCCACGTCTCGCCTGTTTAATGGATAGATATTACACTCTTAAGAAAATACCGAGCAGCAAAGACATGTTCCTTGCGCAAGAATCTACGGTATAATGATAAATATATGTTGGGGATAATTTTATCATCAATATTATTTTCCTGCTTTATCGATCGGAAATCGTCTCAGTGGGAAAGGTGAGGTACCGCCGGTTACTAACCTTTCATCATCTCGCTACGTCAAGAGAGGAAATTAATAGCGTATAGCTTTGTAGCTAACATTAGGCTTAGACCTAATACCCTGGGTAGGGATAAATTAATAGGCAGACATTTTCCATAGATAATATTTGGCTCATCAGACTCGTAAAGTCTCTACGACATAGGATAAGTAATTACAAGTGATCACAAAACAAATGTACATGACCTTTTTCCTCTCGCTGACTAAGTTTTATCTCGCAGATCAAGATACTCATTAAAAAATACAAGAGTATGATATTTATTCCAGATTATAATTTAAAACTATACATTTCCAAGGGATAACGATATTATATTAACAATTTTTTTTAATGTCTCAAAAGAAATATGAATACAAGTAATTTAATTATTACACTGTTATCTCTCAAGATTCTGCTCAACGTCACCGCACGCTTCAGATAAATTCAATTACCATTACAAATTAATTACTGACATTTGACTCACAACATAAACAAGGTTCTTTCCCTTTAGCGGCTTATCGCGGGGTAAGAACCTGTGTTTCCTTAAGTTGGGGTATAAATACTATTCGCATCTGGTTGTAGTCATCAGTCGGATCACTACTCGTCTGGAGCCTATCGTATATTCAAACCTTTTAAGGATTCATATCAAAATGAAGTTGGTATTAGTGATCGGGTGTTTGGCCGCACTTTTCATCAACGAGTCAGCATCAAAATTCATCCATCCAACATACAAGCCACCGAGTACTTCGCCGCCAATCTACAGATTTCGGCGAGAAGAACCTTTATGGTTGTATAAAGATGACAACATCCCCCGAGCACCTGCCAGTGGGGACCATCCCTTCCTACCTCAGTACATCGACGACATCAAACTGGACCCGAACACGAGAGTTGCAAGGAGTCTAAGTACACCCGTCGTGCCTCGGCAACCCTCTCGCACAATCAACAGGCCACGACCCCAGACGCCTACTCGGTACTACTCCCCCAACCGCCGCGTCGCCAGGGACCTCTCCTCACTACTTCCCCGACCTAATATCCCCAACCCAACCCCTTTCAACCCGTACAACAAACCTAACTTCCCGCAGTTCCCATCGCCCAGAAGACCATTCAACAGAAGGCTTGTACGCGAAGCGGAGGATGACATGGAAGTTTTGGAGTAAGCAGCAGCAGTTGTGGTGTTTGGTGTGAGAATTCCCCTTCTTGTTTAGCATATTATTTAAATTATTTTTACTATGAATAAATTGTGTATTATATCGTAATAAATATTTTTTTATCGTATTCCTATTCGTGAAGATTAAAATTCTTTTAACTCAAGTTAAGTTGTTAAATTCATTCGTACACCGAATAAACGATAGAAAATGAGAATGAGGTCCAGAAGTTGATACACATGTTTTTATTACAATATAGTTGAAACAAGTGACTTAATTTCGCAAAGAGTCGCTCTTATTTAGAATTATCTATTTGCCAAACAATTTGTCAAATTTGCTAACTACATCGATGTACAAACCTGTAGCATTGTATTTCAATTCATCGTGTTTGCAGACTGGTGCGGATAATGAACAAAAACTATGACAATCATTGTTTATATCAATGTGACTGCATGCCCAATCTCCCATGTCCAGGTTAAGGTCTATGGTTATTTTTCCATCGCATTGGGGTCGGAAACTAAACAATTCGGTAAAATACTTATCTTAATAGATGAATTCCACTTGTTCACCAAAATACATTATGAAAGTACTTACATAAAAAAACCAATCAAACCAAAAAGTTTTTGTTTTCTCTATCTGTCTGTCTGGAATGTCCGAAATGAAAGGGACTTGGCGGATAGCTCATGATGAATAAAGAAACCCATGAAATTAAGTCTAGCCACGGGGCACATCTAGTGCTTAACATTCATAGACAAGGCTACTGATATAGTATTTGGAAAAGCCTTTCAAATTATCCGTTACGATTACAATTTTTCATGGGTTTCAAAACCGCAAGCTTTTAGGAGGGCAGAATTAGACGCTTCGGATTCGTGCTCCTACTAATTACTCCTACTGTCAGAAGCACACGTGCCCTGTGCCCCTATCACGGGTTTGCCACCGTTTCCGTCATCTATTCTCGATAGCGTCACTCGCAATATTTGTATGAAATATTTTAGTTCTACACGTCACCACTGGGAGACGCTGCGCAATTTCTCATACTAATATTCGGCCGAGACGCTAGCGAGTATAGTTTACGAAAATGGTGGCAAACCCGTGATAGTGTTACTGATGCTCCTATACAAAGGAAATGAAATATCGAGTAGGAGTATCAAGACATTATTATCTGACATTTTAATTAATATATTTAATATCATATTTCATAGACATGATTAACGTAATTCTAATTTCTACTACATCGTGATATATTTACCGAAGATTAACTCAGTATCAGTAACATTCAGGAACAATACCTTGTTAAATAGTACAAAATAAGTAATACTATAATTCATTTGTACGTAACATAAACGTGATTTAAACACACGATTAGCATTAGATAATACCATTACAAAGCCTTTGCATAAGTGTTTTACAGGCACTAATATACAAACGATATCTACAACATAATTATAGCGAGTTCCTTGAACTCATCCGTTACATAAGTTAATATCTTATTGAAAATGTCATCGGAGGTGCGTAAGAGACGTATCAAAACCTTTTAGAAAGTCCCTACGTTTGTACTGTGTACGTTCTAACTCAGTGGCTCATGAAATTACTGAGGAACTTTCTTAAGTAAACATACATTGTTAATTAGTGACTTGATCAATTGATAAGTAATTATAAACATTATAGTGATTGAAAAAACTTCGCGATTTGCATGTTCCAGTACATACATATGCTCACGCCTGTGTTCCCCGAAGGGGTAGGCAGAGGTGTTGTTATCACAACACCCACTTTTCACCGAATTTGATTAAGTGCCAACGTGACAGATGGTGAGTCTATCGCCATCTCAGGCACTATACATACGTCATTGAATTACTTCTCAGAAATATGCAGGTTTCCTCACGATGTTTTCCTTCACCGTAAAGCACGTGGTGTGAAATCGCTGTACATAAGTTTTTTAGAAAAACTCCTTGGGTCAGGCCCCGCTGGGATTCGAACTTGCGTCGCTTACGTAGCAGGCGACTGCTCAAACCCAGAGGCCACCACGGCTCTTTACGGATGTTCTAGTAAAATTATAGAAATAAATAAAATAATGAATAAAAATGTAAATGATATATTCGGTTAAGGCACTGCTAAGGCACTTATGAATGTCGAATAATTGACCACCGGTTCGGAAACACTAGTCTTCTGAGAAGAGCCGGTAAGAAACTCAGCTAGGATCAAGGGAAAAAAAGAGTCATATTCAAAAAAATATATTAAAAAGTTCATAATGACAGAGACACCGAATTCAGTGGATATTGCACCATATTCCCAATTTAATAAGACTTCTTTCTTACAGGAACAAAGATGCAGAAACCCACCCACGGCGCCACAGAAGATAGAAAGAGTCATCACACTTTGCCAGGATGAGATCAAACTCTCGATACTCAGAGGTGAGAATTTTGTAACAGTTATCAAAATATTGCTAAAATGAATCATCGCACTCGCCTTATCCCATACATTGTTGGGGTCGGCACTTGATCCAACCCGATGTGGCTGATCAGCTGATTTTTATACGAAGCGACTGCCAACTGACCTTCGCAACCCCTTTAACGAGGAAAATCTAGGATCTGGGTTAAACCAGTTGTGAGACTATTTTAGGCCTCCGACTGACCTGTAACGATTGCCAAAGATGATAAATTGGCAACCGGGACCGCCGGCTTAACGTGCTCTCCGAGGCACGGAGGGAACTCGGGCGGTCACCCATCCAATTACTGGCTAGGGTTGCTTAACTTCGCTGATCGAATGATATGCGCAATAGCAACTGTGCCACGAGCTCCTCTAAAATATTGCTAAAATTAATGATTGGCAAAATTTTCTGCCAAGCCGCACCGGATCTTGGAACCGAAGCACAGTTAATAGCTTACAAGCAGTATACAAAGTAGGTAATAAGAAAGTTTGTTCCCCTGAGCGTGAGGGTTGTCACTCTCAAAAACTTCAAATTTTATCCCTTAATTTACTTTCAAGGTATTGTCGATTTGAAGTTTAGATAAATGTCTGCAAAACACGTGAATGATAAATACGCGATTGGCCACGACGTGACATCCCTTACTGAAATTACGCCAGGGTCCTTAATTACCTTACATCTGTGTGAGTGTGTCATTTCGAAAGCTTTGTTTCTAGATTCCGAACCGGTAGTGAGCATAGTATACTGTTGCTGAAGGCATCTTTTGTGATCGTTCACGAAAATATAGCCCTCTTACTGATCTTGACGGCTTTCAAGTAAAATTGTATTCCTTTACCATTGATTCCAATCACGATTTAAGTGTCGTGTTATGCAATCATAACTTATCACACCGGTGAGTTATATTGTAACAGTAACTTATTATATAGTGGAGCTATTGATGTATCTATGGACCGTATTGGTTGATCGCTGCAACCATTATGCTCGCACCAGTAGTTTGATTCAAGTGAAAGTAAATTTGGTAGGTACGTTGTTCGTTATAATTAGTTCTAATATCTCTAGGCCGTGGTGGCCCCGGGGATTGAGCAGTCGTCTGTTACGCAAGTGACGCAACTTTGAATCCCAGCAGGGCCTGTGCCAATGAGTTTTTCTAAAAAACTTATGTATAATGATTTCCCACACCACGTGCTTTACGGTGAAGGAAAACATCGTGAGGAAACCTGCATATGTCTGAGAAGAAATTCGAAGGCGTATGTATAGTGCCTGAGACGGCGATGGACTCACCCTCTGTCACGTTGTCACTTAATCATATTCGGTGAAATATGGGGACGCTTCTGCCGCGGGGCACAGTTAGTCCCGAATAATATTACGTTCACCACGTGCTACATACGACGACATATCATACGTTTCAAACTGACCTCTCATTGTTCTGAAAGCCTATACACGGCGAGGTCTACTTAATGTGGATATTGTATGTATTATCAACTGGGCTCGGGGTCGACAGTAGTCAAGGTCACGCTGTACTTTCACTCTCAACACGTAACACGTTGTAACAGCTGATTGACCACTTGGATTTAATGAAGATACGAAAACCAAGAAGGTATAGGAAAGTATAGGAGTGTTTAGAAGAAAACTTCTTTGGAAATATTCTTACTTGTGCCCTTAAAATTATAGACCTTTTGTTTCAACAGCCTTAAACGTCGTATAGTGCCTGAGACGGGCTTACTTTGGGGCTAACCATCTCTCACTTTTTTATGGAAAGGCGTGATGATACGAACTAAGGAAATAAATAAATAATGCGGGGATTGAACTCCCGTTAAGTATTAAGGCAGATCAACTGACCTATGAGGGCGTCTATAGCGTAAAAATCTATACTCATATTAAAAAGCTTGTTTGTTTGTTCGGTTGAACTTACTAATCTCAGGAATTAGTATCTATTTTGAAGAAAGGTTAGTCGACATCACAGGAGACCGAAAATCTGGCAGCTACCTCGGTCAAAGAATTAGTCTTGCCATCCAAAGGGGGAATGCTGCCAGTATCTTCGGAACCTTGCCTACAGGGACTCATTTTAATAATATATTTTAGTTATAAGATTATATTTTTAAGGTTTTTAGTTATGTTAGTTTTTAGTTATTCTATGAGTATCCCAATTCCTTAGAGTTTTACTTAAAATAGAATATATTAATTTTTGAATGAAATAAATATTTTTGTATTGGATAGTTCATTCATAAAGAAAAATAACATCAAGCTATGATCAAAGTATACTTTTTTCAAAAATAGGAAAAAAATATTAACGTGTACGAAGTCATGGACAAACAGCTAGTGTACTATATATAACTTCAAAAAATCATACAATTTTTGTGATTTCATCATTGAAAGAAATGCAAACTCGTTGAGGTTTATTTCCATGAAGGGTCACAACTTACTTAGGATTGATCCCAAAGAAATATGAACATGAATGTTGTAAGAACCAGTCAAATGGACCACTTGCAAGGTAAACACTTCTATAACCTTGTTTCAAATTATCACATGCTTGCGAAAGGTTGCGTTCAAGTCCATTTTTGGATACTCCGAGAGGTTACATATTTATTTAGTAAGCTGTAATCAAATCTATATAAATAAAAATTTGTATCTCCCAAACGAATCATATTCTTTATTCAACATTTGTAATTCAAAAAAAATAAAATTTAAATGAATCACAGAAAATATAAGATTTTGAATTATGCTAGTTTTACACATAAAAAAAAATTATGGGATAGATAAAATACACATCAAAAGACTTTATAATTACTAAGTATTATATATATTCTAAATGTTTTGTAAAATAGCCTTACACAGTTCTAGGATGTCTCACATTTCATTAAAAATTACATTGAAATCGCTAATGCATGCCACTAAATCAATATAATTGGCAAAACAAAATTCATTAAAATTTTGCAGCTTCCATGCGGTCCGCAAGCTACAAAATTTGACTAATTAAATGATTCTGTACCGTCCCCAATATCGGCTCGTCAGAGGCGTATACGTCTTATAAGGAAGGTTGCCTTAACAGTACTTCTGAGATCATGTCTGACTCATGACCACAGGCTATTGTTGAATCTTGGCGACAAATGGCCTAACAATGTACGTAGATAATGTATATATAAAGATACTATGTTAACTAGGACAGTGCATGCCGATTATGTATGGCTGAACATCTTGCCGATTCTTCCGCAAGATTACACGGAATAAATATTTTCGTTTGTAGATCGTGAGATCAGATCAGATTTTAAGACCTGAATCGCTGAGAAATATTTTGGGCAGCATTATTAATTACCAGTCGTAGTTTTATTTGCGTTTTCTGATTTATATAATTATTGAATTGACCACAGAAATAAAACTAGCAGTATTTAATCCAAGTTAATAGCAAGCTAATAGCTTTAATTTCTTTAATTTAATTAGCCACTTAAAATTTGATTTAGAAATCAAAACACTTTGTAAACAAGCATACTCGTAATTAATAAAACTTTACCTACTTCAAATACGAATGCATACCTTGAAACGAATCAACCTTATTACTGCATGAGGTCACATAAAGAGATTGTCTACTCTATGGTCGAACAGTTGCCCCAAAAATGGCGGCCATACCACAGAATAAAATAGCCGTCTCGTGCTCAGATTGTTTCGCATTATTAGCTGCAATTAGTGTCTGCAATGCACCTTTATTTAATGCTCTTTATAACAGTACTCTTTTTAAAAGGAAGCCTTAACGAGCGGCATATAACCAAAAGCTTACAAATTGACATAAAAACAATTTATGTGAAGCCAACGTATTTTTTTTTTACCGTAACGATTGATTGATCCACCTTGAATGCATTATTTTAAAGTATTATAATTAAAAAAAAACACTTAATGGGTGAAACTCGTTTTTTTCTTTTTTTTCTTAAGGTACAGCTTATGAATGCATAAAAAACTGTAAAAGATTTCATAAACAGGATTGTTCTATTTCGATCATCCTCATATAGCAGTTTCAGTCAGGTTGTATCTTAATAAATTAGTCTTCAACTACCGCGGGCCACTCTTGTTAGTCGAGGTAAAATACTATTAATAATGTTACCTTCATTTACCTTATAACCCCTGATTACATCACACAAGAACTTTAACCCTTCGACAGTCGCTTGTGAAATGTAAATATGCCTTCAGCAGATAGTCGTAGAACTACGAATTGCAATAGCTACCCAATGACCCATATAGCGCGTTTGGTTGCGTAACAGTTGCATAAAGCATGCAACTGCAGCAGCGACATGCGATGCCCACTCGACTGTTGCTTTTACGAAATTGTTGCGCTGTTTGTCGGTGCTATATTTAGGGGTACTAATAAGTACTTAAGGTAGAAATAAGTACTTAATGATATGTAGAAAAGCAATTGCTGTTTGTAAGTCTCGCTTAAATTCACAAACGATTTAAGAAAACTGCTTTCCTTCCGTTTAAAAAAATATATATGCTCACGCCAGCTCATAAGGATCATCGAAGAGACTTTTCACCGAAAATGATTACGTGCCAGAGTGACTTATAGTGAGTCTATCGCCGTCTCATACACTATACATACGTCCTTTGAATTACCTACTTACTTACATAGTTTAATAATTACTTTGGGATAACCATAATCCGCGATTGGTCTTAGCGCGATGATATATAGCCTATAATAGCCCTCCTCGATAAATGGACTCTCTAACACTGAAATATTTTTTCAAATCGGAACAGGGAGCCAACCATCATCGTTTTAGCAGCACGTATAAAGAACTTCTCAGCTTCGACATTTAAACGTTTCAGTCAAAGCTTAAAAATTATTAATACATTCAGAGTGTAAAGTGCGAGGTTTTTTAAAATCGTCGTCTCAAGTCATCGCGTCGACATAAACGCATATTTGTTTGGGCTTACAATAGTGTGATCTTTAGGGCGACGGCGCTGTTTCGAACCTATTTAAATCTGCGTTTACGTAAGCGCGGTGAAGGTACTAGGCCCTCTGCTTAAACCGAGGATGGTTGGCGCCCAGTAGTTCTTGAGATTAACGCATTCAAGAAAATAAACAAACTCTTCAGCTTTATATACTAGTATAGATTAATTCACATGAAATACAACGTTAGTCAATTAAAACCTTCGGTAAATGAAAGATAATTGAGCGAAAGTTTTGATACGGAGGAAGTGATTGCTACTAATTACGCGCTTCCTCTCTCTGTGCCATATATACACAACAATAGGTTATAAGGGATATTGCACTACAAATGGCAGGTTGGGTTTTATTGCTTGTTTTTCAAGTTTAATTATTTGAAGGCCGCACTCGCAATTCAGACTTGGAAAATGACAATGATTATTCAGATTTAGGTTAGGCGCTATAGGCGTCAAGAAACTGTGATTGATAAGCGTGAGGTGAGAAAAGATAAAATGAAAATGCTCACAGAATTACTTAGAGTGCCGTGGCCTTGTGGTTTGAGCAGTCGCCTGCTACGCAAACGACGCATGTTCGAATCCCACCGGGCCAGTACTATAAGTTTTTCTAAAATCTTATGTAGGTACAGTGCTTCACGGTGAAGGAAAACATCAGGAAACCTGCATATGTCTGAGAAGTAATTCAACGACGTATGTATAGTGCCTGAGACAGCGATAGAAATTGGGTGTTGTTATTACAACTCCTCTGCCTACCCCTTCGGGGAAGGAGTGAGCATATGTATGCATGTAGAATTAATTAAAACATGGTACAAGTCCTTTCGTTTTCGCATAGTCTATCTCGTAACGTGTTATGTCAACAATACCTTGCGTTGAGTAGTCCGGGAAGAAGGCACATAATTTTTTTTCTGTTTAAATTTTTTTCTGAATCTTTTTTCGGGAATACGGAAGAATAAATAACATACTTATTAGATATTAAAACAAAAAATCAGGCTGGTTTACTGTTTACGTAATACAGGAACAATCGCATCATTCCTACAGCCTTCAATGGGGCAAAAAGATAATGTATTTTAATAGATTTCGAAAGTGAAGGTACATACGTGATCGTCTTGCAATGCAAGTCGTGACCATACTTCTTGCTTTACGAATTTGGCTCTTATTATTCTAGTGAATAAAACTGTTAATATCTTTAATACAGGTAACTAACCGTGTCTTAGATGATTTTTAAAGGTTCGTTGTTTAAAGTTCATTAATCAGTTATATCGTGGCACCTAACCAATTTATGAAGGTAATTGATCTGACTTCGTATGACTTATCGTATCCGCACACTTTGTTGTAACCAAGCAGGTAGGTCCGTCACGAGTTGAGAACGAGTAGCTTTGATTGCGCAGAAGTCATTTTATGAATCTGCCTCTATATATCGCACCTTTAGAATAATAGAGGCTTAACGTATAAAATATCATCACTTATCGACATACTTATCGACAATGCGGTTGCGCTTTGTCGATAAGTATAAAAATAAATAAACTATACCTTAAAAATATAAAATACATTGTATTCAAAACTGGTAAAATAATTACTGGCTATCACGGGATTGTCACCGTTTTTGTAATCTAAATTCGCTAGCGCCTCTCGCAGTATTTGTATGAGATATTTAAGTTCTTCACGTCACCGCTAGAAGTCGCTGCACAATTTCTCGTACTAATATTCGGCGGAGACGCTAGCGAGTGTAAATAACGACAACAGTGGCAAACGCGTAAAAGGGGTACTGAGGACCTAGTACGAGTTTTCTTAAAATTGCCGTCACAAGTCATCGCGTCGGCGTAAACGCAGTTTTGTATGGGCTCACAATTGTGTCAGCTTTAGGCCGACAGTTGTCGATCCTATAGAAATCTGCGTATACGTCGACGCGGTGACTTGCGACGGCGGCAGTGAAAAACTCGCACTATGCCCTCTTCACTCTTGAAGAGTACATATGCTCACGTCTGTATTCCCCGAAGGGGCAGGAAGAGGTGTTGTAATAACAACACCCACTTTTCACCGATGAATGTGCCAACGAGACAGATAGTGAGTTTATCGCCGTCTCAGGCACTATACAAAGGTACGTTTTTGAATTACTTCTCAAGCATGAAAGTTGCCTCACGATGGTTTCTTTGACCGTAAAGCACGTGGTGTGAAATCATTGTACATAAGTTTTTGAAAAAACTCATTGGTACAGGCCCCGCTGGAATTCGAACTTGTGTCGCTTGCGTAGCAGGCGACTGCTCAAACACCAAGGCCACCACGGCTCCCCCTCTCGCTCTCCTCAAGGGACCAGAACATTGATAATAACCCGATATGCTCTGAGAACTTAATGTTTTTCACCTCTAACCTACCTACCTACCTACCTATGTTGAAAGCCGATCTTTGCTAACTAGCTTATAAAATTGTAACTATTATATAATTGGGTGGGACTAGTGATAAGATTGGTATATTTAAATATCCATAAAGTTTACTTATTAAGCTTCCATATTATAAGGTGCACATAATGTGTAGGAGATATACGGATACGTATAATGTCTGATGCATGAACCAATTCCATATAAACATGACATCATGAAGCAATGTGACTAATTTGAAGTGAATGTTGAACAACTGAACAAATAACTGAAACACCTTACTGCTTATTAAATAGCTCTGTAGACATTATATAAATAAATGACTTCAACTTCGCACCCGAAGCTTTAAAAGGGTAAGCAACGCTCAGAGGGCTTAGCCCAGGGGCCTTACCATGAGCTCTTATTGCCATGATAGTTTTACCCTTATTATGAGACAGATGTATTTGACGTGTATACATCTGACACTGTCACACAGCTGTAATAACATTGCAATAAGAGCTCATGGTTGGGCCCCAGGTGGTATTCGTAAGATAGCGACCTGATAGGCGAGCGATAGCGATCGAACGAAGTTGAACGCTTAAGCGTAAGCGATTTACCGCTTACCATCAGGCGGAACGTTACTCTTTAAGTAACTTTATGGTCAGAACAATTCATGCAGTTGAGATAGAACAAAATATGCGTAGATTATAAAAAACAGTACCCGGAGTCTGCATTAGTGCCCGGATAATGCGATTTAAACTTAACTGGCGAAATCTTGGCATACATATCTGCCTCCCCTTTCATGGAATACATTTGTGATATAGGTACCTACTTTGTGTGGAATGCGTGGAGTTGGAAATATATTCTGCGTTGGTTTAACAAACTATAACAAATTTTTATGTCATGGCTACTGTAATCAATATTAAATACGATGTTTTTTATATTTCAGAGGCCCTCGACGTGATCAAAGAAGAACACACGATGCCCGCGCAGAAGAAACGCAACAAACGTGAAGTGCCGTTCACACACGATGAGAAGAGAATTGCTGGGGTAAGGGGACATTTGGATATAAAAAATAATCTTAGTTGTTGCGTTAAAATTACAACCAGGTTCTCATTTTGCGATATCGAAAATTAGCCTTTAAATTTGAAACGGTAGTAACATTTTCAAAATCTAGCTTTTGGGACCGGAGTCCTCAACTCCATCTTGGATTTAATAATTATTTGTGAGGGAGAAATCGAGACTAACGTTCCAAGATTCCGTTTCTATAAACAGTTTCTAAAAGACTTTTCATATTTTTTAAAGTGATAATGGAAACAGTACTCAATATGACTAATTTTCAAAATAAAAAATTGAAATAATAAACAGATGGATGAGGTCTCCTAATACCTTCGGACACATTCGTATGGCCATTCTGTAATTTTAGAATTAATCAATCACTAGGTTGGAACTTGGCTATGAAATATAACGTAAAGTGTGGGTACATTAATTTTTTATTTGCACTTTTGCATCATTAATAAGTGAAGAGAAAGGTGTTTGAGTAAGATTACCTTTTTTATTTATTTCTATTAACTAGTAAATAATTTCACTCACTTTTCATTCCAGTGTCTACTGCAGTGCGTCTACAGGAAAGTGAAAGCAGTAAGTATCGATGCATTAAGAAATCTAATTAATCTTTAAGTAGAATTACCGCGATCGAGTCGATAATATGGCATGCTATTGAACAAAAACAATCAAGGTCTGCAATTGGATATTGGTTACGATTGTGGTTCGCGATTATAATTTGGTCTGAGTGCCAAGTGCGAGTTTTCTCATTATCGAGCCGTCGCGTTGTCGTAAACGTGGGCTCGCATGGGTTCGAAACAGCGCCATCTGTCGGCCCATAGATGGTATCTGGTAACTCTACCTATTACCTTATAAATATTATAAGGTAATAGGTAGAGTTACCTATACTATATACATATAATTTGAATAATATTAGCGATGGATTCATCCTCTTTTACGTTGAAATGTAGATGTTGTTGTTACAAGACCTCTGCATACCCTTCCGGGGCCCATTCTGGGATTATAGCCTGCATAAAATTTCGGTGTAAGGGTATCATCACAGTATTAATAAAGGTGACTCTAGAGGAAGAACGAAGTGATAGGATTTTTAATCTTATCCTTGTGTGTAAAGTATATTCAGCAAACATGCATTATTTAGGTTCAAAATGCAAATTGATTGAGTATCATAAAATTATACATCAACTTTTATCGTCGGCTCGCGAACATTAATTTATGAGTCAAAGGGACTGTATTTTATAGTCACCGTTATTTAAGAGCAGTAATGGAAAAAAAGTTTCGCTCAATATTTGTAATCAAGGGGTTTGTAAGTCAGCCTGTCGTCTGTAGAAGATTTTAAAAGAAGTTAACGTTGTGAAGTTAGTCATACAAAGGTAGGTTTAGTTGGAAAGAGACAGAGAGTAACTTGAGCAGTCTTGGTATTAATTGAATCGACCACACTTGGTATTGACAACCCCGATATTGATATAACCACTTGACCACACACATGACGTTTATCACTGAAATATATATGTAAATAAAAGAGAATCTCAACATCGAGATGTAAAACAACACAGCGACATCTTGTGAGAATATTGTTAACTTTTATAAACACGTAGGTATCATGATCCCATCGATCAGGCTTTCCTTATACTTATCTATCTAGTATAGTATAAGATGAAACAGGGTACAATAAAAGCATTTTATTTAAATAAAGCAGTGTACACTTGATTAACAAAAATCTAAATTCCAATTCAGGGATCTTTTTTGCTTAAAAATATGTGGCATTATGAAATTAGGTTTGCAATGTCTTCTAACAAGATGTATTCTAAAAATAACTATACAAAGCCTTCAAATATATCTTTTGAGATTTTTTTGTAACAAGGTTAAAAACGGTGTAACTGGGTGACAGTGACAGATTTAAACGCGTCAAATAAATCTGTATCATATTATGAGTAAAACTATCGTGGCGATAAAGAGCTCATGGCACTTGCAAAGTTAGTAAGAAAAATGTAATGAAAGACTAACATACGCACTAATGCTACTACGATTTTTGAAGGTTCCCCTACATTTCTCATGGATGTAACTGCCTGAAGTAGGACCACGTGAGATGCACCAGCTTTCAAATAAAAAAAAACATCCAAAACGGTTACGCAGATCCAAAATTTTGAAGTAAGAAACAAAAACAAAAGTATTCAAACCTCCTCCTTTTTTGAAGTTGGTTAAAAAGAGCAACCATTATATGTGACTCCCCTTATGGAAGTGAAGGACGATATTTTTTTATGTCGTACTAATTTTAGCGTTTTCGAGTCTCAGTTGGAAATTGGTCCAATTTGTAAACAATAAATGAACGCATACGGTATCCAGTCGCATCGTAAATCTGAATGTGAGTAATTGTTGTCTATTTTCAAAGTTCTTGATAAATGGACGTTCAACAGAAATATTACAGCCATAAACGTGGGTGCGGCCGCGTCAGTTTATTTTATAACTAGCTGTGTTCCAGCCGACGGTTTCACCCGCGTAGATATAGTTTTATTATAATATTAATATTACGAGCCGAAGAGCCGTGGTGGCCTCGGGGTTAGAGCAGTCGCCTGCTACGCAAGCGACGCAAGTTCGAATCCCAGCGGGGCCTGTACCAATGAGTTTTTCTAAAAAACGTATGTACAGTGATTTCACACCACGTGCTTTACGGTGAAGGAAAACATCGTGAGGAAACCTGCATATTTCTGAGAAGTAATTCAAAGACGTATGTATAGTGCCTGAGACGGCGATACACTCACCATCTGTCACGTTGGCACTTAATCAAATTCGGTGAAAAGTGGGTGTTGTGATAACAACACCTCTGCCTACCCCTTCGGGGAATACAGCTGTGAGCATATGTATGTATGTATGTATTAATATTACGACGATAACATAAAAGCGGTTATTGTGATTAAACTATTATAGTTAGATGGTGGTGGGACGTTTTTGTAGATATTAATAAGACCTACAAACCCTTAGAGTACATTCTGTTCTATTATAGTTTCTGCAGCGCACGCACAAATAGGTTTTCGGCCTTACACCTTGGATTACAAAATCGAAATTTTCTGCCTATACCCTTATTCGATAAATGGACTATCTAACACTGAAAGAGTTTTTGAAATCGGACCAGTAGTTCCTGAAATTAGCGCGATCAAACAAACATACAAACTCTTTATAATATTATAGTATAGATTTACAGAATTCATTTTATTAGTATGCCCACTAACGACTTGTAATATTTTTCGTTGTTACCTATTTTACGTACGTTAATATTTATGTTTTCCAATTAAGTATGTACGACGATACTTATTTTTGCATGAGAGTCGTAATGAGATTTAGTCGTAATAATATGACATAGGACGTTATGCGAACATGTGCGTAGGTTTTTTTTTGCTTAGTGTGACATTCTAGTGCACTGCCAACCTGACAGCAAGGTTGGCAGTGCACTAGAATGTTGAGGCAGACCGGGGTATGTGGGATTTTTACCTCACTAAAACCCCCCGGTGGCCGTCCTCAGTGCTCAGGGGAGACTCCGGGACTCTGATAGAACGCACCGGTGTCCCCCCACACTTTGCCGGGGCACATCCCCGGGGCAGCTGTGATGCCGCCCCTGGAGACCTCGCTGTGCAAGGCACCGTCGCGCTGCTACCTTCCCGGGCCCGCGGCTCGGTGGTCAAAGCTCCCACCCCGACCACCGCCAACAGGCCCTCCGGCCCCCTTTTAGTCGCATCTTACGACAGGCAGGGGATACCATAGCCATATTCTTAGACCCTGGCTATTGGGTGGAGCTACAGGGGACCTACCATCATCGGTTTAAGCAGAGCGTATTAAGGACTTCAGAACTTTAACGTTCCCATACAAAATGAGGAAAACACGCAGGCGATATCGTCAACATAAAAAGATGCTAAGACCTATGCTTAAGGCACTGACTCAAAACGGGAACTTACGTGGGTGAATATGCCGTCACGAGTTATGGGCGCTGACCTTGAATTCGCAGTATTCATTTTATGAGTTCCCTGCTGCTCTGTCTGTCTGTGCGACGCGAATTAAAACACTATTTTCGTAAAGTGCTCGTGACGACACTTTAGGGATCTTATTACTAACATTTCACCGTGCCACCCAGGTCTAATCTCATGAATCGTTATAGTCGTATTTGGCCTTTTTAACAAAAATTTTGCTGTTCTTTTTAGCATCCAAAAATCGCGTACCGAGTGAGCACCCAAGCAACTTCGACTCCCAAAATTTAATGCAGTACGGTTTGTATTGCGTGTGGTCTCGTAAAATACATCATACGGGTCCCCCATTTCACTAAAAAGTGGCAATTTCGAGGTACAGATGATTTAAAAGTCATAAATCAGACACTCAACTTTTTACAAGAAGGATTAATCATCTGTTCCGTAACAACAACAAAATCGTACACACATCGAATCACCCTAGATTGTAATCGTAATCTCAAAACTACGAAAGGGGACTGTTACAGGAAACATGCAGTTAAATCTGTACATCTATATAGAAAAATTAAATTGAAGTGTCTGTTTGTAATTCCAAAATAACAGCGTTTCACTAAATGCATACCTACCTAATATGAAAGTAAGTATATACGATCCTGACTTAATTTTTTTTTATCAAAATGTTTCTCTGTCTGTTTGTTCCGGGTAATCTCTGAAACGGCTGGACCAATTTTAGCGGGACTTTCACTGGCAGATAGCTAATGTTTCAAGGAGTAACATAGGCCTCTTTTATAGGCACAGCTGGTTCCGACTAAAACTATGTCCATACATACATATGCTCACGCCTATATCCCCCGAAGGGGTAGGCTGAGGTGTTGTAATCACAACACCCACTTTTCACCGAAGATGATTAAGTGCCAACATGACAGATGGTAAGTCCATCGCTATGTCAGACACTTTACATACGTCATTGAATTACTTCTCAGAAATATGCAGGTTTCCTCACGATGTTTTCCTTCACCGTAAAGCACGTGGTGTGAAATCACTGTACATAAGTTTTTTGGAAAAACTCATTGGTACAGGCCCCGCTGGGATTCGAACTTGCGTCGCTTGCGTATCAGGCGACTGCTCAAACCTCAAGGCCACCACGGCTCTTATCATATAGGGTTCCGCGGGAAATTTATTTATATAGGCAGAATAAAGTCAATAAGAGCAAAGTTTTTTAATATTCTTGTTTGTTCTTTCTATTCCAATGTCTTTAAATGGATTGTTCGCCTTGCACAATAAATACTAAATTAATTAAAAACACTTGACTACAGAGGGAAATATAAATCGCAAAGAATAAATACGAGGCACGCCCTAACATGATCTTGTTGAAAGTTACAAGTACATTTATTTTATTTTCTCAATCATAAGTATAAGTATATATTGCTTATTGCTAATAATATTTTTATTTTGTTTGTTTTATTTTATGGCTCTTTCAATGCTTCTGGTATTCTAGAGATCTATTTTATTATTTTTACTACCTACTAGCTGTGCCCTGTGGTTTTACCCGCGTAGATTTAATTTCTTTCCCGCGGAACCCTATATGTTTTATTTAAATAAAAGCTTGTAACATTAGCTATCTGCCAGTGAAAGTCCCGCTAAAATTGGTCCAGCCGTTTTAGAGATTACCCTGATAAGCAGATAGACAGACAGATAAATATTTTGAAAATATGTTTTAAGTCAATACCGTATATACTTTCATATGCATTTAGTGAAAAGCTTGCTCTTGAAAATATTTGAATTACAAGCAGACACTTCAATTGTATTTATTTGTATAGATATATAGATTTAATTTTCTATGTAAAGGTGACTGGAGGAATATCTAATGCGAAATAAAAAAATAACCTAATATATTATAGAGGTGCTACACCTACTTTCGAGTCCATCGTCCACATGACTTAACGTAAATTGGAGTTTGAAATAAGTGGTCCAATCTTCTCTATGTGTGTTTCAGGTGGATGGCTTTGGTTTCCCTACCCTTGAGGGTCTGGTGGGCTTGTACTCAGACGGAGTCAATGAACGCGGCTACTTCATGGCGGTGCTCGAAGCGTCGCGAGAATGCCTCATGAGGAACCATGATCAATTCTCTAGGACTGTTCCTATGGGTAATGTGTCTTTGTAGTCATCATCATGTTGGGGTCGGCACTTGATTCAACCCGATGTGGCTGATCACCTGATTTTTATACGAAGTGACTGCCATCTGACCTTCGCAACCCGCAACTAACGAGGAAAATCTGTGATCTGGGTTAAACCAGTTTTTAGACAATTTTAGGCCTCCGAATGACCTGTAACGATTGCCAAAGATGATAAATTGGCAACCGGGACCGACGGCTTAACGTGCTCTCCGAGGCACGGAGGGAACTCGGGCGGTCACCCATCCAATTATAGGCTAGGCTTAGGGTTGCCTAACTTCGCTGATCGAATGATATGCGCAATGGCAACTGTACCACGAGCTCCTCTCTTTCTCCGAGCTGTCTTTGTAGTACTTAGGTGATAGGCATATTATATAAGGCATTATGAATGGATGCCTGTGGTACTTTACAATACTCATCGGACCCTACCATCCCTTAATGTCATCATGGATTGACAATGACGTTTAACAAGACCCGTGGTAAACGTGACAGATGGTAATGACACATACGTCTTTTGAATTACTACTCAGACATATGCAGGTTTCCTCACGATGTTTTCCTTCGCCGTAAATACATAAGTTTTTAGAAAAACTCAGTAGTACAGGCCCCGCCGGGAGTCGAACTTGCGTCCCTTACGTAGCAGATACCTGCTCAAGCCCCACCCACGACTAGGTATCTTTTAAAAGATTTTTTTACATATGGGATAAAATTCAATTCGGAAACAAAAATCCCACATCAATGATTTCAACATGCTTTGTATGTCAGGGCTCGGACAAGGCTAAAAAGGACATGGTTTACTCCTAATAACGACCTAGTAGTCTTTGTTATAAAGTTCAATTTTGATGAAATACCTTCTTTTATTTTTCAGATAACGGGCGAAACTGCGACATATCTTTCGACATCTTCGAATGCATATCTGACCGCATCGGCGAATACTGCGGGAACTCCGGACTTTAATCAATCCATCGCCGCTTATGTTCACTCGCTTTTGTACATTAACTTAGTATAAAGAAGCAATGGAAGCTGAATGCAATATTAGCCTAAGATGTCTTGATACTCGTAAGGGTAAGGTGGGTTTGATAATCCAGGCCTTATTAAATAGGGTGTGGTCAATCTATTCGTTTGAGAATTTATCTAGATAATTCCTTAGAAAGTGATATTGTAGACTAGTGATTGGGTTGTATCGCCGTTCAAAAATCATATAGATTCAGTACTAAATATATATATATATAAAAATAGCTTCGTAGACTAGTTGGCAGCAATTTTTTTTTTGTTTATGTTCCGCACCTAGTATTTGATTTAAATTCGTAGATGATGCATAAATTATATGGAAAATGTTACTACATAATTTTCTTACTCTCAAATGTGCCTGCCAAACTTTTCCCTATATTTCTATTAATTTCATTTACATTATTGACCATTAATATAGTAGTTACCAGAAAACAAGAAAAATGCACTTAAATAAGATCATTACATAATGTAGACATACCTAGTTAGTTCATCTGAAAGTAGCGTCACGTAAGTTGAACGAGCATGAGTTCGATTTAGGCTATTATCGACCTTATTTACATAGAACTAAAAGCGCTTTATTGGCTCATTGGTTCAGCTTACGTGGCAAAGACTATTGCAATTAAATATTGAATTTTACTTTAAAACTTATTGATGACTCACTCTGTTTAGACAGTTCTACTATAGATAAAATAGGATTTTTTCCGTCAATCTTTGGTTTTAAATAATGTATTAATTGGGTGAAGTGTTGCTAGAAACTGTGATTAATTAAATATTAAACAATGCCAATGTTTTTCATACGTTATTAGTTTACGTTTGTATTTTAAAGTTTGTCCACTTTTCAGTCTAGTTAATCTATGTCTAAATAGCTTTTGTATTGTATGTCACTTCCTTAAATTAGCAAAATCTTAACGAACTGATAGATTAATGTAGTTGTAAGATGTCTTCTAATAAAATAATCTGTACATATAGCTAGCCGGCTGTTTTTTCTTACACCCTGATAAGTCATTTAATATTGTTACCACACACTTACACATTCTCACGTCTGTATTCCCGAAAGAGGCTCCTGGGCCACTAGGCTCACTTACAATACACCCACATTCGCCAGAAATATTATAAGTCCCATGATATAGAGGGCAAGACTATTACGATATGATCTCTAGCAGTTGGTAGGGGGAGTTACCTGCACTGCTAAACCGGACTAAAGGGCGAGACCCAAGGGCCTCCAGCCGAGCTTATACTTAAAAACTAAGCAACACAGCTAAGGGCACCCCGTGCGGGGCTCGGACCTCGGCTTAGGGCGTTGCTGGGGGATGAGCTAGGGAGCTGGATCTGAGTTGTATTATTTAGGGACGTGTTTAAGGCTAGTGGCTAAGGGGACGATGACGTAGAGTTCGCGACGAGCCTCGCCGGCGAGGACGGAACAATGGTCGGTTGGGTGTGTGCTTTTGAGACATTGCTTGCTGAAGCTATTGCTTCAGCAAGCAATGTGGTATCGTTGTCAGGGTCAAGGAGAACGTGCCTCGGACGGCGTCGGGAGGAAGGCAAGACTATTGCTATTAACCGGGCTCTTATCCAGACTGCGGGCTGCTTCTGAGAAATTACAAATGCCCTTCCTGGGGATCGAACCCAGAACCTTGTGTTCCACAGCAGCGTTTTGCGACCACTAAACCAACAATGCAATTTGTTATAATTTTGATTGTATTATCGTTTGACGTAGAGACCTAATTAGTCCCATATATTTTTCTGATGTTGGTGCCCACTGTGGTTTTATAAGGTATTGAATTCATAATACAATTATTTGCTTAACTGTTTGTCACCCCTGAAATAATACAAAACATGGCTTTACCCAAGACTAGACCAAACTCGGACTAAAACTATGCATTCCCTTTTTAAATCCGTATCACAAAAAGAGATGGAACTTCTTTAGACCAAGCATTATCGTAGGTTTCGAAATAAGAGAGTTATTAATTTGTAAATCATCATCACCTGACGTTTTCCTTTAAGATATTGTTTACATCGAAGCTGTCGTAATTAGTTTTTAATATTTTTTTAATTATCCAAATCTTAGTCCTGTACCGTGCTTTTTAAGGGATGTCATGTATACATATGCCAGAAGGTGTAGAAAAGTGTACTCATAACGCCTATTAGAGGTTCAACTAAATTCAGATACCTACTTCTTTGTGCATTGCTCTTAAGAAATCTTCAGGCTAAGTTTAGTATTATTTCATGCAGAAAGTAGTGACATCTCCCGATACACCACGGAACTAAAATGAACTGCTGAACAAAAAACACTGACTGCAAACAGGTACAAGATATTATATCCTGGACTATAGGTAGGCAGTGTATCGACTTAAAAGCGGGAATAACTAATTATTTTGTAAAAAAAAAATATATTGGAGATCCGTGGTGGCCTCGGGGTTTGAGCAGTCGCCTGCTACGTAATAGACGCAAGATTGAATCCCAGTGAATTTTGCTAAAAACTTATGTGCAGTGATTTCACACCACGTGCTTTACGGTGAAGGAAAACATCGTGAGGAAACCTGCATATGTCTGAGAAGATATTCAAAGGCTTATGTATAGTGCCTGAGACGGCGATGGACTCACCCTCTGTCACGTTGGCACTTAATCAAATTCGGTGAAATGCGAGTGTTACAACATCTCTTCTAACCCCTTCGGGGACCCTTCTATAATGGCATGAGCATAGCATATTTTTTTTTATTTTTTATATTTTGGATAAGAGAATATTTGTACTAGAGTGAGAACTACGATAATTTAATGCTTCGAAACATTTCCATTGCTTAATTGACATACTATATAACCATCATACAAATAAGCAATAACCTACAATCATTGAATAATTCGCAGAAGTATATTGATATATAAGTATCTGCTAACTTATAAACTAGTACTAAAAAATACTATTTGCTTACTAGTTAATTTCTGAACCTTGATGTCTCAATTAAGGTACTTATCATAATATCATAATAAGTATCATTATAATAATCTCAAACCAGCATTTGTTTAAAAACCTGAAATTATGCGAACAATGCCCTTAATTAGGCACACGTCTTAACTAATTAGATAACTTCAATTCATTTCCATTGAAATTACTCATAATTTTCCTCCCACGATTTTTTGTTTCCTGATTCAATATTTTATCTGTATTAGAATATCTGTGGGCAATTATTATATTATCCTAGTAGGTTCAAGTCTACTGTGGAACACACGGTCCTGGCTTCGATCCCCGGGTCGAGCAAACTGTTATTGGGTTTCTCTATCTGTAATTTTCCAATAGCAGCCCGGAGTCTGGATTCGTGTTTGGTTAATAGGAATAGGCTCGCCCCTATTACATGGAGCTTAAACATAACTGGCGAAGTCTGGGTATACTATAAGTAGCCTACACCTCTGGCTCTTTGGGGAATACATGTGTCACCGTATGAATATATGTATGTATGTTTATAAGGCTGAATGCATTTTTTTACTTAGGTTGATACCCTTATTGAACCCGATACACCCAAATTGTAATACTCTTGAGATCTTTATCAAATTATTTTACAATACTCTTACTAATCCATTCATTTAAAATACGCATTTCCTAAATACAAATATCTACCTTAAATCTTTTGAAACAAAAAATTCAGAGCAAAAGTTTTTAACGAAAGGAATTTATAGAGCGAATGTGAGCGGAAGTGTCGGTAGAGGGGGTCCAAGGAAGAACTACTATGACCAAATTAGCAGGATTTTTCAGAAAGGTCAAATTCGGAGCACTCGTAACCGAAGAAAGTGTATGAGGCAATGCATGAATGTGGATGAAGCGTAAGAAGTATGTAAGGATCTTAGCATGTGGCAAACGGTGGTCTCCGCCTACCCCCATGGCATACAGGCGTGCGTATATGTAGGTATTGCATATCGGGTGTATTTCGATTTTCAATCTACTTGTTATAATCAATAAAACGCATTTTCCGGGGAAATAAACAAAGTGTTTTTGACATAAGTACCTTACGTGGCAGGTACCTAGTATGGAGATAAAATTTAAAAATATATTAAAACGGCATATCTCCGTAATATTAAAAATGATTGGCATCCTTCCGTTTCTTTTGTTGTGACTTGCGTCGCGACCAATTATAATTATAATTGAGAATTCTCATTTCAATATGCGTATAAAAAGGTTTTGTCTTGTCTCTACCTCCACACTAATAACACTCTACAGTTTCAGGAAGTACTATGAAAAGGATAATTTAAAAAATACCTAATAAAAGTATCGAAAATTCAAACTCGATATTTTTTTGGATATAAGCATATGAGAGAGAAAGAGGCCTTGAGAACAGAGTTATTAATTATTTAAGATTCAGCAGTCGACATAAAACAAGGTCACAAACGACGGGTGTTTTTGTTAATGCGTATCGATATTTTTGTGTATCGATACCAATGCATACGATATGAGGAAAATAGAAACAAAAACAAAAAAAAACTCCTAATTAGAATAGTATCATTATGATAAAATAAACATTCGATATATCGATACAAAGTGATCTGAAAATTGTATAAGCCAAATATACAAAGAATATTGCATGATACTTTAGTTGTACGTTATGTCGATAGATGGTGTTGACTCTGTTGACATTAGTATTTAACTCGCGCTATTGAGAGTCTCAAAGGGGATTATATATAAAATATCTGTTGATTAATAACTTTTTATAACCACTCAAATTCAGCTCCCTAGCTCATCCCCCAGCAACGCCCTAAGCCGAGGTCCGAGCCCCGCACTGGGGCGCCCTTTTTTGTTTTGGTTAGTTTTTAAGTTTAAGCTCGGCTGGAGGCCCTCGCCCTTTTAGTCCGGTTAAGCATTGGAGGTAACTCCCCCCTACCAATTGCGCTAAAAAAAATTATAACTTAATCGTTATTTCTTTCGGTCCTAAGGACTTACTCGAAGGCCGTAGTACAGTACTACAAATATAGTACTATTAGTACTAGCTAACTTGATTTGTTCGATATAAATTTGTCCTTGTATGGAGACGTAAAATATCCTACACTCACCGCTTGGGGCGGTTTTTAACGTTCACATACAAAAAGGAAAATACGCAGACGTGTTAAAAACTTGGGGCTCTGTGCAACAATTATGTAGATTTGATAAAACTAGGCACTAAATATACGGTCATAAAGCACAGCTTCCTCGTATTAAATCGTGGGTATGTATAAATACAAAGCGAGAACAAAATTGATGATCACAATCAGCATCGTATCCCATGACCTCTCCTTCTAACAATCGCTAGATAAGGTTCACCTCGAAAACAAATTTATTATCAGTATATCAAATTTTCACACTAAATCCGGGAAAACTATAAAATATATGAATAATGCCTTAGGCAATCATCTTCGGTGAAAAGTAGGTGTTGTTATTACACTTCTGGGTGGCGTTAGCATAATAAAAGTATAAAATACTGGCGGACGTCACGCGGTTTCACCCGCGTAGTTCCCGGTCTCATGGGAGTATGGGGATAATATATAGCCTATATTAATCAGTGATAATGTCTCATTCAAATAGTGAAAGAATTTTTAAATCTGGCCAGTAATTTTTGAGCCAATTTCCTCTTTTTAATATTAGTATATATTCGCGAAGGGAATCCAAAATGTATTTCGAACAGTACTTACTTATGTAGGTACTGTCATAGTACACTGCATGAGCATTGTAGTGAAGGAGGCTCCCTTCACTATCGTGAGCAAACAAACAAATCAAACTTATACTATTTTTTTAAATTTATATTGGCCGTTAAGTTACTCCTTGTAACATTAGTGATAGTCCCGATAAAATCGGTCTAGTCGTTTCGGAGATTAGCCGGAACAAGTTTTATTTTTAATTAGGGTTTCTGTATCATTTCATATGCATTTAGTCAAAAGGTGTTGGTAAATAGGTAGGTATATTAGTGTTCCTTTGAATGATTGTACGAATACGAAAAAGTATCTGATCAATATTTTTTTTAATTTCAATCTTTATCTTTTTTTTAGCCTTTTAAAATTGCACACATGCTTGGCTTGGAATCTTGCAGATGATAAAAAAGATGAAAAAACCACATTGCTAATGATCTCCTAATTAAGATAAGTAAAATATTTGGCAGCTAATGTCATGTTTAGGTCACCGCTGTGTGACTTAATGAATGTGACATAAGTCTACCCGGATGAAATCTAGTGTACGCCATACTTTTAGATTTAAGGAATTCAATAATATTTCCTACTAATTGTACCTATAGGATTCGGTTGGAAAATTTTGTATACAAAATAGATTACTTAGATTGGTCTTTATGTGGCTAAGAAAAATACGAAAAAAATATGGAATTCAGACCCTCGACTTCCTGCAAACAGTGCAGATGCTCTGTTTATTGAGCTAATCTAGTCCCTACATCATTGTGCCATCTGTAGAGAAACAAAGTATTATGTTTATCACATAAGAATCTCAGGTCTTTCTTTTACTCTTCAAAATTTTTTAAAATATTTGAGATTTACATATGCTCACGTCTGTATTCCCCGAAGGGTTAGGCAGAGGTGTTGTAATCACAATACCCACTTTTCACCGAAGATGATTAAGTGCTAACGTGACAGATGGTGAGTCCATCGCCGTCTCAGACACTTTACATAGGTCATTGAATTACTTCTCAGAAATATGCAGGTTTCCTCACGATGTTTTCCTTCACCGTAAAGCACGTGGTGTGAAATCACTGTACATAAGTTTATTTTGAAAAACTCATTGGTACAGGCCCGCTGGGATCCGAACTTGCTCTTTTGAGATGTTTTTTTAAGGTGCCTGGTGATCTTTTGTTATAATAAATGTTGTGTCCTTCTGTAATAGTTGGAGCATTTCGAATTTAAATACATTAAGCTAATATTTGATAAAATGTTCAAGAACCTTAATCAATAAATGAATAAAATATTTAGTTTGGCCCATCTACTTTACCTTGAAATTATCTTATTCGGATCACCAACAATTTTGGTTTTTGTTAGTAAGAGCAAATCTAAATACTATTCAGAACCACAATAGCATGTAGATATAACTGCAAATATCAGCGGATGTTAACAAGAACGGATCTGATTGTAACTGTACTTAATTTGAATCTCAAAAAATCAAAGGGTAATGTTATCCGTGCAATCTAAAACAACCTTTATTAAATGATAAGTACTAAAATTCCGTCCAAATGCACCGTGGATTCAATTGGGCGTGCGCACGCGCCGTAAAGATGGGAGATGCCCTCGGAGCTCCATTGTGAGGCCCTCCGACCTGTCCTTCACTCCCTTGTGCTTATTGTGTATGCACCGCACATAGGGCTTGAAGACATTATCATAGATTTTCCCCCTTATTACAAATCACAGAAATATAATTTAGTATTATTATCGTTTATAATTGGTCCATCTCTTTTTGTGATATGGATTTCGAAAGGAATGGAATAGTTTTAGTATGAGTTTGGTCTGGGGGTCTACCATCATCGGTTAAGGCAGAGCGTATTAAGAACTTCTGAGCTTTGACGTTTCATTTTTGTAACATAAATTCAAATTTCGAGCTTTGCTTTTTTGTTTTGCCTTCTATATAGAAAATGGATAACTTCTAACATAGGTGGCGAACGGATCCCACTGTAACTCGCACTTGCCCCAAAGAAGCATTGGTATCTACTTAGGTTACATTATTTGGCTGTGATTTTCAAGGTGAAGTAAGATACAGTCGGGTAGCTTCGAATTTTGAACGAAAAATCCAGTGCGCACTGAGAGGGTATCTTTTAAAACTCTCATAAAAAAGGATTCCTATTAGCAATTGATCTTAAGAGCGTTAACGCCTTACGGCTCAAGTAAATTTTAGATAAATTCCACTCACACAGACACTTGCGCGTGTAGTTGTCGAACTCTCTCACCATATTGACCCATCCGATTATTATCTATTTGTGCTTTATACGATAAAATATAAGGTTTTTGTTTGTATCACAGTTCTATTCTGCATATCATATCCACTGTGATGAGGATCATCCCCACATCTAGAGTTTTTTCCTTGCTCCTAGGACATGAATCTGCCAGAAAATTAAGCACGTTTAACTAATGGTTTAATCACAAGCACTCGGCCAACCTGACGGTAAGTGATTGCCGTAGCTTGCAATTACAGCAACTTTAAGTGAAAAGCCTCTGAAGTCATTAAATACAAATCTATGTGCAGTTTGGAGGTGCCATCACGAGCTATGACAACTGACCTTGATCGTGCTATAATAATTTTATGAGCTATATATCATTCTGTCTGTCTGTCCCCCACTATTTAGAGGAGCGCTCATAACTCGTGACGGCACCTGTAGGTATGTTCCTTCCGCCCCAATACCTTGCCTAACTTAGTCAGAGGTCAAGAGTACCTCATACAGTGTGTTCGACGGAGCGAGCCGTTTACCATTCAATAGAGACTTGAGGATATTGCACAATGTAACATGATGTATCACAGGCAACAGTTTACTTGCTAATATTCATTATTACATATTGTTGTGGAGCCGAGGTGGCCGTGGGATTTGAGCAGTTGCCTGCTACGCAAACGACGCAAGTTCGAATCACAGCGGCCTACACCAAGCTTTTCTAAAAAACCAAAGAAAAAATCGTTTTTCGTTCTTTTTTGAGACTTTTAATTCTCAGAGCCACACTACTATCTGTTTGAGGGCGGCAAAAACAGTGATTTGGCCAATTATTATGTCTATATACTTTAAATTACGGATCAAAAGCATGCAAGGTTACATTTGTTAAAAAAAACGTGACGTGTCAAACAATATGTGCGTAAAACCCCCTCATAAACAAATGCCAAACTAGTTTCCTATCTCAATAAATATTCAGCAAAAGCTAACTTATATATTTCGCCAAACAATAGCTCACTTGGAAGGACAGATGCAAATATTATGCTAGCAGCCAGTGTAAGTTGATCTGTGAATAGTATTGGAGTGGTACGATATGAGGACTCACGAATGGTTTCCTTCACTATATAGCGAGTACAATTCGACACTGTACTATGAGATGATCGCACCGGAACGAACATCGTTAAGCCAGTTTCCATTGTCTCACGGTTTTAAGCATAAATCATTGAGCAAGGGCATCTAGATGCAATTTTTTTTAATTTGTCTATAAAACTGGTTTGAGAAGAGGCTTCTATAGGCTTAAGGTAATACAAACTGCATAGAAAGTAGACGAAAGACCACAGGTCTTTTTAATGGGCAGGGACTGCCGGCTTGTTCGGGGAGAATTTGAGGAGTCAGGTACGTAGAGCATAAGGGCAAGGGCGGCACAAAAGATCCCAAAGGCCGACATGCTTCCGGGCAACCAGACAAATAATGCCACAATTAAAGATACAATAAGACCAAGAAATAAATACAATAAAACCAGAAAGAGATGGAAATACTTTTAAACCAAGGATTATCTTAGGCGATATTTTGTCATAAGGTCGCAATGATTCTCGAACACTAAGCTAAAATCCTTCTTATAAGGTAATAATAATCCTACAATGCGCTCACGCACCGCAAAGGTCTCTCAACAGATTTAAACATTTATTACAATATTGTGGCACACAAGGTGAACTAGGAAGTACGACAAACGCCGGACGATGATATTAATTAACTCGATAATGGACTTAACAATATTACTGCTGCGGACGTCTTGTTCATCCTTGAACCGGGAAAGGCTAATGAAGTGAAGATATAGTGAAGGGAAGACTCGTGTTATCTTTGAGCCAGGGCATAATAGGGCTGTACCTCCATTTTCCAGATCCTAGCCAAATAATGTTACCTTAGAGTATTATTATGCTCCTACCAGTGCGCTATCTTCAACTTTCGCGATTTAATATTTTGATAATAACGTACCTCTACGCTTCGATTGGTTTACACCAATGGTGCTCGCAAGCAGACTAATGGAATCTTCGCAGCCGCCTCGAAACATTGGTAGATTTTTCGTCTACCCTCTTTTGTATCTGCGTTTTTGTTCTTATAAAAACTACGACGTTTGCACTTTTTTCACCTCCAAATTCATATGAAAGTGCATACGGTACATAAAAATACTTTTTAAAAAGAAACTGTCTTTCCGACTGTCTGTTCGTTTCGGATGGTCTCCAAAACGACTGGACCGATTTTAACGGGACTTTCACTGGCAGATATACAAGGAGTTTACTATTATTCAAAAACATTAGGGTTCTGTGTAATAAATTAAGTATTAAGTCGGGGCATAGCTAGTTATGAATAATCAATGAGTTTTATTCTAAATAATAATTATTTATTCTATGTTGAAAAGAGTCGTAGTGGCCTCGGGGTTTGAGCAGTCGCCTGTTACGCAAGCGACGCAAGTTCGAATCCCAGCAGGGTGCGTACCAATGAGTTTTTCTAAAAAACTTATGTACAGTGATTTCACACCACGTGCTTTGCGGTGAAGGAAAACATCGTGAGGAAACCTGCATATGTCTGAGAAGTAATTCAAGGACGTATGTATAGTGCCAGAGACGGCGATAGACTCACCATCTGTCACGTTGGCACTTAATCACATTCGGTGAAAAGTGGGTGTTGTGATAACAACACCTCTGCCTACCCCTTCGGGGAATACAGGCGTGAGCATATGTATGTATGTTGAAATGTATACGATGCCAGCGAAGTTTCTTGCCGTTCTTCTCAGAAGGCTAGTTTCCGAACCGGTACCTAATCAGTTTTTCGACGTTCATAACCAGTAATTACCAGGGCTGTAACAGATTTAAAAAAAATTAACAATGTTATATAATATAACTTTAAAAAAATATCTAAAATAAAGAGTTAACACAGTCCTCATTCCCAACAATCTAAAAAAAATATAACCTTCTAATAATGAGACTTCCTGCGTTCAGTATAAGATACAAATTACCAAAACACATTTATTTTATAGCACATTGTGTACTCTGACGATAAAATCTTCTGCTTTGTTACATTTTTCAGGACAATACAACTACCTTCAAATTAATTTAACACATCTTACATTGCATTAGTTCCGCGAATAAGTTTTTTGATCTCCATTTATATGATAACTAAGTATTTCTGTATTTTGGTATTATTGCTTTGTTTCAGTAATATTCAGATTCAGTAAAAGAGCCGTAGCGGCCGAGTGGCTTAAATAGCTGTCTGCTATGCAAGCAACGTATGTTCGAATCCCAACGGTCTTTTCTCTAACAACTAGCGGACGCCACGCGTTTTCACCCGCGTAGTTCCCGTGGGAGTACGGGGATAAAATTTTGCCTAGGTTACTCTTGGATAATGTAGCTTCGAATGGTGCAAACTTTTTAAAACGGCCTAGTAGTTTTTGATCCTATTCATTACAACCAAACAAACAAAGTTTTCCTCTTTATAATATTAGTGTAGATGAAATATTTTTAAAACGTAACTGCAATTTTTTTACACCACATGACCACATCGTGAGGAAACTTGCATATGTCTGAGTAATTCAAAGACGTATGTATAGTGCCTGAGACGGCGAAAGACTCACCCTCTGTCACGTTGGCACTTAATCATCTTCGGTGAAATGTGGATGTTGTTATTACAACACCTCTGCCTACCTCTTGAGGGGAATACAGGCGTGTGCATATGTATGTATGTATGTATTTATCTGTTTAAATTTAAATATAAATGAATGATTAAATATATTGCTTACAAAAATTTTACTCATAAATAAGTTTATTTAAATTAAATTTACTTAAAAAATATAAGGAACCACTATATCTTACAGGCAAAATATTTCATGGATTTTTTAATTTTAACATTAAGTAAATACAGTCAAATAGAAAGCAAAGTGCAAAGTTCTGGGATGGCGTGAATATATATTTATTATTTTATCTTTCATCATACACAGGTCAAACCTTTAGATTTTGAAGCCAAGTGTGAAGTATGGAGGATATATACCCAGTTTCTCTAACTACTGCCTCCTTGTACCGGTTTGGTCTTGATAACATTGCGAGCTATACTATCATACCCTTGTATGAGCGCTAAGTTTTTCTAAGCATATATGGAGTACTTGTTTCTGTTCCACAGTATAGTCAAATTTGTCTGTGCAGTAGCAGTTTTCAATCCTACTGTGATACCTAAGTATAAAGAGAATAATAATGTAATGCAAAATTAATATATTTTCGCTATTTATTTGATTAATAGGACAAACGTTTAGGTAATTATATATACAAGAAAAAGTATAACTGATTACAAGTCGAAAACTTAGCCCAAATGTAAAAAAAACAAACATGGAAACCGGAGGCTTTTGTTTCAGTTAAAGTTACGTCCTAGAAAAGGTATAAAACAAGAGATTATAGCTAATTTACGTATCAGCAAAAAGTGAATCGTTAACATCCAGTTTTCCCTTAACATAGAATCCCATGCATAGAAAATAAGCACTTAAATACATAGAAAGTGTTTAAAGCAAAGTGATACGCTGAGGCATGGCCCATATGCACCACTGCAACGCATGCCATATTACTGGACCTAAGTTCCATTGTTAATCGATTACTTACTGAATGTTTATTTTGTTGGTCATCGTCATGTATTTTAGTGTATTTGTTATTTATTTATTAAAACTTCATATACACAAAGTATTTAGGCGGACTTAATGCCATAGACATTGTCTCCCAATCTACCTTAGAGTGGTGCAGAGAGAAAATAAGTAGGTGCATTGTATAGAAACAAGAAACGAAAAAAAAAATGTTACTTTGTGGCAATTAAACATTTGTATATATCTATCTATCTAATAGGAGTTAAATGAGCTGCATATGTGTACAAAGTCTTAACCAAAACATCGCAAAATTTATAGCTAGAAGTGGATTGCAGCACTTATCTTAATAACAATGGCGTCCGGCCGTTTTCACGCGGTATGACTACGCGAGACGGCCAATTTTAGCGCCATATATAAGTAAGGCATTGTTTTTTAATTCCATAGTCATATCCGAATCTCAACCCTAAACACTCGTGCAGAGAAATGATATAATATAAAAAAGTTTATATATAAGTGTTCAAAATGTATTGGAGCTTACAAAGTGTGTATATTCTGTGTTTATGTGTGCTGACACGGACTCAAGTTATACCAGGGAAGGCCAGGGCGAACGATGGGGACTACAATAATGTTAATACGGACGGATCCTTCGATTTCGGGTAATTTCATACAATTTATAATCTTAACGCATGGATGACGTCTCTGGTGAACGTCGAGCTAGTTCTAAACTCGGTCAGAAGATCAGTTTAGCAAGTTTAAAAGATCAGTCTATATTATTTATATTTTTTTATTTTACTAGAGATGGGTTAAGTTTGTTATATTTTTCAATTATTTTAAGAGCTATTATAAAATGTTATTCAACTTCGCAAAAGCAGCAAAAATTAAATTGGATGTAATTTGTAATTGGAAATTATTTATTGGGTTCCTGAAAGTCAAAGTCAAAGTCAAAAGTATCTTTATTCGATTAGACTTTTTACAAAGTACTTTCAAATCGTCAGTAATTTTTACACTTTTAGTTTATTGCATAAGTACGCTAATAATAACATTGGAATTATTTATGTCTAGCACGAAATAAAAAAAAATGAAATAAAAATAAAAATTATAAATAGAACACAGAATTTAAATTAGTGTCTGCGGGAATGGTGCCCAGTAAGTTTGGGTTATTTCTATCTGTAATATCGTAGTAGCGTCTGGCATAATTAGTGCCGAGTTAATGGCGAAAGGCTCGCCACCTGTGTTACATGGGATTAAACATAACTGGCCAAATGTGGGTGTACTTTACACCACTGCCTGTGATACACACGATGTATTCTCCAGTGAATACCTACAAGAGTGAGCATAAATGAATGTTTGAATTGGAATATCAATACAAAGAAAGATTAATATTAATAATATTTTGAAGAGTTAACTACATATCTTATCCTTGGACCATTGGTATATCTTATTACCTGTCTATATGCACCTGCGAGAACGTAAGGCATAGATTAAAATAGAAATAGCATTTTTGTTTGATAATTTTATAAAAAACATTATAACATACTACTAATCTCAATTCATTGCTTTTCACTTTACTCCTTATATTTTGTATCAAACACTATCAATTAGAACCAAAACATGGTTAAAACGAAGACTAGACTAAAAGATAAAAACTATGTCCATCCCTTTTTAAATCCGTATCACAGTAAGAGATGGAGCTACTGTTAAACTGAGGATTATCTTTTGTAATAAGTGGATAAAGTTTTTAGTTTTTTAAAGTCTTTCATTGTTATTTAAAAAACTAAAATAAATGTATTATTTAACATCGTCAGTATTAAAAACGGTAGATAACAATTCCCACAATCATTACCTCTTCATACAAATAAAAACTTCAATGGTTATCTATGGAAGCTTATAACAATGTTCAGACAATACATTATGGGATAAATAATGTTATCGTAATCTAACATATTGTACATGTCTGTGTAATTATCAGGTATGCGAACAAAGACAGAGGGTCAAGCTACCACCTAGCGCACGGCGGTGCGAATGGAGTGGTCGGGGGCAGGTTCGGAGCCAAAGATCCTGCGACCGACACTATTAAGGAGACTATTTATACCGCTGGACCTAGAGGGTGAGTTACAGCTTTGTTTCTAATATGTATAGTGATATTCGTCTTACTTAAAAAAACAGGTGAGTATTATGGAATAGATATACTCCATATGGTCTAGAATTTTTGGCGATCATTTTCGGAACGAAGCATCGGTTAGTGGTACATATAATTTTTTTCACTTTACATTTTAGTGTGATTATAATAACTACGTAGTGTGCTGGAAAATAAATAGTTAAAGGATTTATTTTTATTTTATTTGTACCGCCTACTAATACCCTGCGCTGAATATGTTCGCCTTATTAGTCTACCAACATCCTGTGTATGTATGTAGTGTAGGTATATCATTTGATATTTTCGCCCCACTGTGCACCCAAACTTATTTTTTATAAGACTTTATATTACTTTTTTTATAAGCAACTCTTGCCTTAAAGCGAACAAAATAATTTTCAGTCAGCAGTTGAGTTTTAACAAGAGCTTTCTTGCTTGAATCATTGTTTTTTAATATATCAATATACTAAAATACTAGATAACCTATTCTTTAAAATATGAAAAGGTTCATGTATGTACCTTCCTGACACTGTCATGAAATGTAGAAAAATTATGAAATTGTGCCATTTTTCTATTCTTACTTTTTTTTTATATTATTGTATTATTGATACATAGACTAATTCACTTCATATCCCATCACCCCAGATTCCGCGCGAAAGGTCCCAACATCCACAGAAAGTTGGACTTGGACCAGCGCCCGAGAGGGCCCATAGGGACCAAAGATGACCCCTACGCGGACCCAAACGAAGACCCAAGCTACTCCTTCAAATTTGACACAAGGACTTATTCTAAGAATGAGAATGCGGACAGCAGAGGTGATGTTAAAGGTATGAGCGCTGTGAAAAGTTGTTTTAATAAGCGTACAAACTTCCGTAGAGGTAAAGTTGCAGAAGCTAGTGATAACATTGCCATATAACTAAATAGAGGTTCTGCAAACTTCTTTTATATCATGTGGTTCTGCCTTTCATTAGAACTGCCTAATATTGTAACTTTATATGTTGATTTGCCGATGCTCAGATCTTCATAATAATGTGTTACGATCAATAAAAAAGATTCGTATTTAACGCTAAAAATCATGAAGAAAAACCGTAGTTCGCCAAATAACTGCACCACAAATTGTAAACAAGGATATCGAATTGTCGAGGTCGGTAGGTGCGACAAATAATGAAAGCCTACTGGCGACGAACCTCCAAATCTGCCTCTGGTTATAAGTGTTCAAGAGTAGGTATTAAGTCGTTGAAATTTTGAATTTGATCCAGGTCACTATTCTTTCGTGGACGACGTTGGAGAGCGTCACGACGTATCCTATATAGCAGGCAGAGACACAGGGTTCCACGTATCGTCAGCACACCCCGACAACCCTACCCTAATAGGGTCTCCCTTCCATCGTGCTCCCCTGGTGCGGGGTGAGACGAGGCCCAGGGGGCGAACTGCTGTGCAAAGAGGCACTGATGGCTCTTACAGGTAATTTTGTTAAATTAACTAGACATTGATTAGAAATTGTTGCTAGCCCTCAAGAATAAAATTTGTGTATCTTAATCACCGGGGTTCGGATTTTCAAATAAGATAATTTACTTTACTGCCTCACTTGTCTAGTTGTTTTAAGCACTACTACTGCGGAACACCAGGTCACAGGTTCGATTCAAAGGCTGGGCAAAATGTATTTAAGTTTTTCCGTCTGTCATTTCCTAGTCAGTCCGGTGTCTGGATAAGTGCACTGTTTATTGCAATACAGGCGTGAGAATACAAATGTATAATCAAGTTATTGCAAATATTGAACTGCTGGTTGGTCAGATACCTACAGATCAGTCTATTTACTATCGAGAGCATTTTTTTGTATGTTGCACTCATAAAGTCTAAAGTTTATATTAATAAATTTGTATTATAACAGATTCATATCAGCGGGTCCTGACCAGCGGAGGACTGAGAGCAGCGACTCCCAGGGGAACGTGCGCGGCTCCTACACGTTCTTAGACGATAAAGGAGTACAGAGGTAATGGTATCTTGACTTAATTATATGAGGAATGCGAATAAATACAATGATAGCTCATGATGTCGTATTGCTCTTCAGAAAACTCTACTTTCATAGTTATGAGATTTGTCAATGCCTGAGAACGCATGTGTATGCCAACGCAATAGAGCCAAAAGCATTTTTTTATGGTATATTAATTTGAATACGAATGGTGAGCAGACTTCGAGTGGTTAAAAAGATAAGTCTTCCCACAGGACGGTAAACTACATAGCCGGACCGGGCATAGGGTACCGTATAGTGAAGAATAGCAAGGACCCATACATCCCCTCGTACTTCCCGACCATACCCAGCGCTTACGACCCTGACTTCGCCAATGCCGCTGCGCCTGCGTACGCGCCAAGTGATCCCGCCACTGACGATGTTTTTAAAGGTACGAGGCATTTGTAATCAAAATGATATATTTCTTAAAAATGCTAAGGATAAATATGAACACGAGGCGGGAATCGTACCCACGAGCAAATCGTGCAATTACTCTGCAAACTGAAAGAAGACAACTCATGCGTCGAATTTTTCTTTTACTGTTTAGGAGCCGCCTTGCATAAATTTTTCACTCTCTGAACATCTATAATGTGACTTATCATTCCTGATAGAACCACTTTTTTGGTAAATTACCAGTATTTATTATGAATGTGTTATATAAATGTAAACACAGTATATATCATATAACTCTGCATTATGTGCATGTTTTAAAAAGAAGCACACCTACGAAGACAATGATCAATGTTAAAGTTAGGTGAATGAAACGATAAAGTTTCAAAATTCTCAATAAATTACGTCGTACTTACCTATTTAGACGTACAATCTAAGTTAGACCTATTTAGTAATTGCATATAGATCCATTTCAAGGGACCTTATTACTAACCAAAGTAATATTTACAGGTCCTGACGGAACAGCAGCATCAGGGCACGTGAAACCCCCTCCATTCCCTAATGACAAAGACAGACCAAACACCCCTTCTTCAGGACCAGACGACTCTATTTCCAGCTCCGAATCCTCTGACAATAGCTATAGCCCGGGATCTGAATTCGGTTCCAGTCCAAACTTCGACTCATCTGGCTCGAGTTTCGGTCAACCAGGCCCTAGTTTCGGTGAAACAGGATCGGAAGACATAAGCTTCGTTGATGAAGAGACAAGTTTCGCAAATCCAAAACCGACAAAAGGACCAGGTGATAATTAGTACCGAATACCGATTATGGTTGGTGTTGTGATCTCGATGCCTAAATTAATAATGTACCAGCAAAAACAATGCTTAAGAATCTCAAAGCTAAATTCGAAGTAAACTCAATCGCTTGGTGAACAAGATCACAACATCGAATCAAATAGAAATAATGCACAATAATTTATTATAAAATTGCTTGAACGCAATAAATATTATTCACATAACAATTTGGTTTTTATTACACCAACACCTTTCGGCACCACAGCACCAAAGCACTGAATAATAAATTTAGAGGTGATTACGTCTTCCAGGCAAACCAGGCCGGCCCTCGAGCAATTTTAGGCCGACGAAGAAACCTTACGTACCAATAAAACCTGCGAATATTCCAGACAGCGATAAAGAGACAGAATCCCCACAATTTGCTATAGGATTCAATGTAAACCACAATAAGCCTGGCACTACGATAATTAGGAACATTGGTCGTGAATACTTCGGAGTACCTCCCGGTGTATCCGTAAGGGCTCACGTGCAAAGTATTGATCTATATCCTTTCAATTCTAAGCCCATTTCACCATCGGAAGCTTTAGAAAAAGATCACACGTAATACAATAAAACACCTACAATCCTACTTGACTGTACTAATAGACAGAACGTGATAGAACTGTGTAAGCCTTAACTTGATGCTAATAAAATAAGTATTCTAATACCTACATGTTGTTTGATTTTTCCATTGCTTATAGAATACGATACCACATGAAAACAAACAGAAGTTGAAAGATCGCTGTCGACAACCGCAATTTTTCCATTAGACGTTGAACTTTGTATTTAGGATAAGAATGATGAAGACACTTAGGTAGTAACTCAGTTACCCCCTTGCATGTTAAGGTGACGGCATCCAACTGTCAAGGTTCAAAGATTATCAAACGACAGACGCTTCAAAAATGCTATGCCTGGGTGTCTACAGATTGTTGTTAGTAAACTGCTTAGATAGAGAGCTCAAATAAATATTTCGTTCGACAACAAATTCAAATTCTCCAAAAGAGGAAACTTTTTCCCGTCAAAATAGCCCAGATGATAACCGAAGTATTGGTTTTAATTTTTTGCATCTGTTTTCAATAAGTAAGCCTTAGTTGCAGTATAGAAAATAGATGCAGAAAAAATGCTATACAAATATATGGAACAAATCCCACCTAAATAATTCTTGCGATTAAAAATATTATTTGAAACCAAAGCAATACTAAATTTAAAACCTTATGATATTTGACAAACACCTAAAACATAATGGTATTATTCAATGGAACAGATTCGTACTTTATTCATAGTAGTGAGCTCCCGATAATTCCTCCCGGATTTGCATCCACTGTTTAATGTACGCTCTCGACACATAACAAGAGACTGCGGGTAGATAGAAGGTTAAGGACAGGTGCAGCGGTCTACCCTCCAATTTGGTAGTTTGTTCTCACCACTATTGGAACTCACTTTTAAACCATCGTATTAATAAGTAAACTCACCGAGTCCACGCAATATTTAGCACTTGTCGTTAGTAACACTTCCACAGAAATTTCCAAACAAAATTCAGCATTTCCAACTATATATAAACACTAACGGACTTCGTGCGGTTTTACCCGCGTAGTTCCCATTCCCGTGGGAGTACGGGAATAAAATAAAGCTTACGTTACTCGCTGACGATGTAGCTATCCAATAGTGAAAGAATTTTTGAAATCGGTCGAGTAGTTTTTGAGCCTATTCATTACAACCAAACAAACAAAGTTTTCCTCTTTATAATAATTTCTTCTTTACGGTCGTTGATTTATGTCGAACTTCACAGTAAATTTCAAAAATCTTCCTTTCCTTTCCTTAATTTATTTAATGGCGATGAGCTTAAATAAATTGTTAAAAATATGTGGAGGAACCCATTGAATTCCTGGCTGTCAAAATCCTTACAACATGTTCAGAGGTTTTCTTCTGAATCCCAAAAAAATCTTATATGTGTTACTTATTTATTGTCACATACCCACAAAATTTCGACGTTGACTTTGACAAATGTCAATTTTAAGACGGCGATGATTTTTATTACCTATGGTTTGGCCAATATGGTTTAATTCTAAACGAGGTAATATTAACAAAAAACAATCGATTATTATTTCATTAAAAATTTATTTGAACAACACGACTGTAAATTTAACAAAATGCAAAATAGTATCTATTACAAAGAGTGCTTGAGTCATGGTCTAGAAATCACAAGATTTGTTCAATTGGAAAGGAACCCAAATGGTTGACACTTCGTCATTATTAGCATACCACCTTTACAAATACTTCACGTCAGGTTACCCAACGATAATTAAATAAACGGAAAATTATTCACATATAATTCATGACATATTTGACGCACATTACTATACATTCGTGGAAAGAGGTACCCTACACCCACGTTACACCTGTAAATATTTACGTGTAGATATTAAGTCCTATTGGTCTTGTTTGATAATTTAACACGAAGACTGAAAATGTATTAACATAATAATCTCAGAAATTACACAATACAAGTTTTCGTGTCTCTGGATGTATTAAATAGATGATCTTGTGAAGGTTCAAACTACTCATATGAGACTAGCCATAATCATGCACAATTTTTTTTATAAGAAAATCTTAGTGCTAAAAAATATTTTGATGCCATAGACCATGACCCGAGTCCACTGCGTCACATCCTCTCATACCATACGAACAACGATTATAAAACGTTAATGCAAGGTGTAACAAAGTTAACAAGGGAATAAGGTAGTAGGTACTTATTAGTGGAAGGGTACATTTTGGCAATGTAAGAAGGTAGTTAGTTAATAACAAGTATGTATGCTATGATTCGGACAATTTGAGACTATTAGTTGAACTTTGTTAAGGCTGCTCGCGCTCGGATTCGAGTCGAGCTTCGGTGGTAGCTCGGCTGTCATTGGGTTGCCAATCTATATATTAGAGAGTAGAGGTAATACCCAATCAGGCAACTTCGAAATACAAACGAGAAATGGCGCTACGCCCTACCCTTTTTAAAACATAAAATCGAATGGTGTCAGTCAATTAAAAAGGTTGTTTAATTCGCTGATGCTAATTGCACGGACAAATTAAACTGTGAATAGTGAGTACTCAAGTCTCAAATTAGCGTGAACCATAGATTTTAAATTAATTACCTAAAGGGCCTGTTGGACAATGTATCAAAACAAAAAAAATTACAATTGTGATATATGAAAAAAAATCATTCTTTTTTTTAAATGTATTTGTAACTGTGTAACATTGTGTCACAGGCCATAAGTAAATATACAGGAGTATTTCTTTCACTATTCATATTTAAATTTGGAAAGTGATCAACCCTGTATACTTATTTAATTACATAATATCTAACGATTTGATAGGAAAATTTAAATAATCTTATATAATTTTTATATAAAAATGTTATACATCGGTTAAGTATAGATAATCTAGGATAGAAGATTAAATTAAACGTATTATAAGTAATATTTGAATTTAAAGCATGAATATAGGTAAAGTTCAAGAAAATTTAGTTCTCAAATAAAAAAAAAATCTTTTGATACATTTAAAAAAATTCCATGGGAAATAAATTTGACTAAAACAATTATATGAGTAAAATTATTTGCGAACAGTACTAAACGTCAACTCTTCATTCAAATGTTCCGAAATCCAACATAATTAAGTAGGTACAACGACAGATCTTCTTCTAGATCTATTGGATACTACTCAGCTTAACAAACTAAGAGACACTTACAAGAAAGACGCAAATAAACCAGTTTATATCGCTGATAAGTTACGATGCCTTACCATCAATATCAATTGTGATCGTTGGTGACAATGGGGCCAACTATGATCGTTTAAGCAGCGCGTATTAAGAAATTTTAAAGCCAAAGCTAAGAAGTTATTAATATGCGCCCTTAAGCCAATGATGGTAGGCCTCCAGATCACACCATCTAACCATTAATGGTAAGGATATCAGAACATTCCTAAATTATTACAAAAATATTTAACATAACCATATAATATTTAAAAAAATTACTTTAAATTGATGTCACTGAAGCTTTGCTCAGCATTAAAACTATTAGCTTAATATGTAATATATAAAACTATCTAAATTGTTAGAAAATATTATAACTTTATCCAAATGAGAATAGTTATTACGAAACCGCCATTTGTGTTTCCCTCTTTATCATTACGAAGAGGAGTGAACAAGACAGAAACAGGAAATGGCAGTCGATCGAATCCTATTCTCATCTTGAACTTTGTATACATAGAAAAGACTCTAAAAGGCAAATTAGCAAATCACAAGAGAAAAGCTATTTTTGAGCGATAATTGTGCAAGCTTATCATTAGAAACATTATTTCAGGTCTTGTTCAAATAATTTTAAACCGCATTTCAAAGTACATTTGAATCAGTTTGAAAAATCTTCTTTTGTTGTTTTTATTGTAATAATCAGTTAATACTTTAATTGAATTTATAAGGATACTTTTAATACCTAAGATATTATTACGAGAAATTGTGAGCATTTATCTCAAGATAATTTGAATGTATTTATAACCATTTCGTTAATTTACTTAATACAAAGCACTGATTGTGAATAGTTTGGACTGAAAATGGGTGTTTTCACATTATTTTCACAGCCAATATTTCATCTACTGTAACTATTTAATAACTATCAATTATGTACTTAAATTATATAATAGTTTACAAATAATACATATTGGATTTAACAATATATAATATGTGATAAATAAACGTTAATGGCCTTATTTATAAGGGGTCACGACGGGGTATTGCCAGGATTTCATATCTTTTACGTATTGGGCAATCTTCAAGGAAAATTCAATTTATTCGTGGTCTTAGGATTAGCCATCCGCGCAAGAGAAATTATTGTGCCCAAGTATGTGCACAAACACAGGTGCTCTCTTCATTTTCAGTGTTATAGTCCGATGGGACACGACCGGAGAGAGATCAAGCATAAAGACCACCGATTTTACGTGCTTTCCAAAGCACGGTGATGTAAACACCTACTTCTGAACTCGGTTCATTTATTGTGAATTTCTGTAGCCTATGAACGTGCCCAGCACGTGAGTTTTGGGAGTATAGTATCTTTGATAATCGTCATTGTTTGAACTGCATATATCTGTCATTATCATCATCCTCATGCCAATATAATAAAATAAAATTATAGAATATTAGAACCCTTCTGATACTACGGACCCCATCCATTTCACCTTTATAAACAATGCAATATTGAAAAGCTGAAATATTACAGCGGGATGTATAAGAAATTACATAATAAAGCGATAAAGCCTGGCATTCACTACGGATCAAATGTTCCAACACATTCAAAACGTGTCCGACAACAACGCGCGACGTACGTTTGTAAGTAGATTAGTTGAGTTAGTAAAGTACATCGCACTATTGAAATCTGTATCACGTTACATAAATACGTCTACCATTGTTTTTGTTTCAGACCTTTGGATGTGAACCCTAGTTTTATTTAGTTCCTGCAATCTTCGGAACGCCAGTTTGATCCCCCAAACAAACTCGCTCCCATACAATATGAGGAAATACGCAGTCGATATCGTCAACGTCAAAAGCCTTTACCGGGGGCACAGGAAGGTTTACCATAAGTAAAGGTTTGTTCCCTAGTGAATAGAAGGTATTACAATAAAAGGTTAATCATAGGTTATTCATTACTTAAAGCTATGTATTTACAAAAAGATTGTTCATTCCATCTTTATTACCAACACATGACAGCTTGCCATAGAGTAAATCTAGATTAAAATATTTTTAATTCTAACTAGAAACTATGTTAATAGATTGCGATAGAAGTTTTAGTGCTGTACAGACATGTTAGATACTAAAAAAACAAAATTTTGTCTACAGAAATTTAATGAAAAAAAAAAAACAATTTATTTGTCAATTTACACAATCCAATCCATAAAATTCATAAAACATAAAAACTATAGCCTATAAAATATGAAGATAAGGTTTTTCATAGAACAAGCACCGTACCTTAACATTAAATTCATGAAAGTATACGCTAAAACAATAAAACGTAATATTTATGGGTGCCGTCAGGAGTTATGAGCGATTTGGAGAAAATAGCGCATATTCACGCACTTGTTCACGCTCGCGCCCACCTAAAATTGCTACCGTTTTTGTTGCGTTTATAGCTCGCGACGTATGCGTACGCGACGATTATGGTATGTATGTCTTTGAAAATAGTTTTGACCTTAGAAATTAAAAGTTTCATTATTTACGTGCAAAATTATTTGTGCAATATACAGTCCAAAACATTTTCATTATTCCGACTGTTAATTTTGCCTACATTTGTAAATTTTACTACGTGTCAAAATATTTTTTTTATTATTTTGAACAATTTTTTTGGTTCCAAATCTTTTGTTATTTTAATGAACACATAAATTAGCTCAAACAGACGCCACGCAAAAATAAAGTTATTTTTCTTAAATTCAATTTAAATAATATATTTTTATCTAATAATTTAAAAGCACACCGAAACAGTATGTCAAGTCTTATCGTAACTTTAGTTCGTTCGAGACTAGAGATTTATAGGTTTTTTTTACATATTACATTTATTTAAAATAAAAATACCTTCAAATAATTTAACAAATTCTCAACTCTGCACATTAATTAATTGGTTTCTAATAGGTTATTGATAGTATAAACTATCAATTAGGTTATACTTACCTCTAGTACATATACAAGAAAGCGGGACTGGCTTTTAGTAGATACTGTTTTCTACGAGTGATACAGATGGTATTCCACAATGACACAGGAGTAAAATTGCTATGCTTTACAAAATGACAGCTTGATTTTGTCTTGTTTTGAAACGATCGAGAATTTCCAAAACCAAATTGACGTTTATTCAAGACACTTACGTATTCCATCTCTGCAGCACCAAAATGGCGTCAAAAAAGTATTTTTTTTTCATCCAGTCTAGCGAATGTATAGTATTAGAAGTCAGTTCAATCTACGGTCCGCTTTCGTTTAGAAATTGAGATTATTTTGTAAAACTTAAAAAAATAACTATAATAGTGTAATTTAATCAAATTTATGTTATATTTTAAGCTCTAAAAAATAGGAAACAATTACTGAGCATAAATTTAAACCTAATATAGAATATGACAAAGTGAACAATCAGTACGTTTATGTAAAGTTTTCACATTTCGAATAAAAACAAAAAAAAACTCATAATTTTTAACTGTGGCAAGAAATTACCATGTCAAGTCCAATATGCAATGTTACTTGAAGAAAAAACTATTCGACAGTCGAATAAAACATTCGAAGTTTTAAATCTTGCATTAAATTGTGAAACATTTCGCTTACTAACTAGTAGGTAACAATTACAGAAACTGTTATATTGAAACATCGTTGTACTTGTGTTTGGCGCAAAGGTCTCTAGCCAGTACATTAAATATACAAATTAAAAATAAACTGACTCTATGGTGCGGACCATTTTTGAAATCTGGCATTTAGAACAATGCCCGCTTTAAAAATAAAATCATTAGATTTTTACTAGGTGTAAACATTTTAGTAGGTGAATAATAGTTCAAGAAAGATTACTTACGTCAGAAGAACAAAAAGTGACTAATGACTATATACATTATTATAGAGCCTCTAGTCGTTCTAAAACTATATTGTGCGAATGGTTTGCGAGATTCGCTCCAAACAATACATTTGGACCCTAATAGGCCGATTTCCAAGCTTTTAAGGTGCAACCACATGCAGCCGCCCGACGCTCTTTTCCAGCGACGAATGTGGTCCCGTGGACCCCATTTTAAATTTCCCGCAACTCAAAAAGTAACTACGTCATGCAGCCGATCCTATCACGTATCGCTACATATCGCGTGACCACATTTGTCGCTGGTAACGAGCGTCGAACGGTTGCATGAGGCCGCACCTTGATGCAATGACGTTGCATCTCTTTATACCCATATGACACCAAACACAAGCGAGTCAAATAAGATATTATTTTTAAATTATACTAAACGCAAAATTACTATTGACTACAAAACGAGTAAGCGGTGCGGGCAACATTACTTTCTCGCTTACATTTTAATCTTAAGAACGAACTTTGGTGAATTGGAAAGTAAGATAATTTTATTTATTGATAAACTCGCTATATGCGTATTACTTACTACGCTATAATTTTTGACTCGGCTGTAGAATTTTGCGTTTACTATAGTAATTTGTGTATCGTCGAACGAAACATCTTACGGTGCGAGAGGGACAGAAACAACATTGTTCCCACGTTCAAACGATACCAGCAGCGTTATTCTGTAAGGTTTCTCAGCGTCGTACTCGAAGTCGAGAGTCGGTTTCAAAGACACGAATTTGAATGTTGTCCTCTATGCATTATGGTTCACTATCCTTTGATGTATCCGACGATTGACATCGTGTTCGTCGCTGGAAAACCTTGCAGAATAATGCGGCAGTACAGTATACCACTGATGTAGACTTGGATGTTTTTGCGCAGTAAAGTTATTTGGATATACCTTCTCTTTGGACAGTGTGGGCATTGCTCAGACGTATTAGGATTACAACAATACTAAAAGCAACATTAAATTATTGATTCTGCATCCGTTGAAAACACAAGAGTAAATAAAAATCATGTTTTAACTTTATTCGGTTTACTTGCTCTATCTTACGACCATTTTGCTATGGACGCTATATTAATACTTTTAAAATAAGAACAAAACCATCGGTCAGAAATTATAAAAAAAACTGCTAGACTCCATAGAGCTATTATGTTGCATACTAGAGAATACACTACACCTAGAAACAATTTTCCCGCATTTATTTAATGTTATGTGTCAAATAGCTGTCACCTGTCATTTTGTGCATGACATTTTCTCGTAGTGTTTCCGTAATGTTTTCTCTCCATAGTAAAAGCACAATATTTACGTCACACCTTCCCAAGCTAAGAACATCAGCGCAAAAACTCTCAAGAGTGAACATACGTGGTATGACCGTTTATTAGCGCACCTTTAGCCAATATTACGTGATTTTGATCTTCTTTGACGTCCCTTCGAGCATGTCCTTTATTTTAGTGAGGGGGGAACGTTTGTCATCTAATTTCCCAACGTGAGACGAAGGCAGGTGGATCTGGAGTGGGTCCCGAAGACGTGCGAGGTCTTTTTCTAGTTTGTTTACCTGGAATTGTACAGGAATAGATAAACTTAATAAAAAAATATAAAATGAATCTCTTCGTATAATGCTTAAAACACTTCTAATATGTTTAAAATATTTTTAGCGGTTAAGACGCATATTATATGCTTGCGCATGATTTTTCATTTCTAATTATAACCAAAACCATTCAATTCCATTCATCCATTCAATTGGATATATGTTTTTCGGGACACAGTACGAGGCCAACTATCATCATTGAAGCAGAGCGTATTAAGAACTACTTAGCTACAAAAAAAGAACGTAAAAGCCCAGAAGTTCATAATACGCTCTGTTTAAACCGATGTTGCCCCCAGTCCCCATCACGAGTAAACAACACGCAGCGAAAAATTGTGGGGATACTGCGCATGACAGAGACAAGCGCATAAAACGACTACTGCGCCTTCAAAGGTTCTCGCTCTGACCTCGTGACGGAACTTGCACCAGAAGGACACTTTAATTGGTAGCAAAACTCGCAAACAAGAAAGATAGAACGGAGCGCGTACCTCATCTTTGAGTTGGTTATAGTGAGTGATGTCCAGTCCTATCTTTTTCGCCTTCTTGTGTAGAGTCAGCAGGTGCTGCCTGTCTTTCACATCGGGCAGTATGTACTCCTGGAAACAAATAACATACACACCAATTTATAAGAGATGCCATAAAAAAGAAAAACAAAGCGATTTTGGCTAAAGTTTTTCATCACATCATCTAGATATAACAGGATCTACCATAAAAAATCTACCAACTTAGGCTATTACTTCCTATTTCAAAATTTTAATTCATTCTGACTTTCCCTTCCCAGGATTCTCGATGGGGTAGACAGAGGTGTTATATCATCCACTTTTCACCGATCGTGATTTGGTGAATATATTACTCCGAAATACGTTCGCAGTCCCAGGCATTGATTATACCTACATAAGTCTTATAATGTATTCTCAAACATCAACAGGTTTCCTAACAACAGCGAACAATTCAAAGTACTAGTATACCTTCTTACAGAACGAGAAGAATTGAGACCTGTCTAATGACAGGGCTCTCAATTCATTGATATTTTCCTGCAGTGACAAAAATTGCCACAACTCTTTGAATCTTATGTTGCTGGAATTAATCTGCCAAAAGGGCTTCTTACCTGTTTAGTGAGCACGAAGTACGCATACGCAGCCATCGCGGTGCCGTACGTAACGAAGTACGTGACAGGCTCCATGATGTCCCAGGAGTACTCCCACCAGGTGAGACGAGCTAAGACTCCGAATTGCACGCCCATCAGACCGAGACCCACCCACGTCAACGCTGACGTTTTACGAGTCGTCTCCACTTCTAGACTCATACGCTTCTGAAAGGTAAAGTTAATTGACTTCTAATGCACGTGTAGTTACCCCGACTGTTTTCGCAGAGCGCTCATAACTCGTGACGGCACCTCTACCACTACTGTTAACAAATTATAGTATGGTTCCACTATTTATGAAGGGTTCGAAGGGAAAGGAGGGTGTACTCATTTATCCAGATGGCCAACGTGATACATCGTGCATCGAATCATTCGTCATAGAATTTCTTGTCAGATACTATAATAGTATACAGATTTCTCTTTTCGTAACGCCCTCGCAATTCTTCGTCATTCATAATTGCGTTAATAATACCTAATCTAAATAAATAATTGTCGTTTTCATTTGCAATTCAAGGGTGGGTAACTACCAGCTTAAAACACAAACACTCCTTGCAATCAATAATAAAATTTAAATTTGCTCGATGACCAGGGTCACGAATCAGGATCTGTACACGAAGTAACACTGTCGTCACGCTTTTATAGAAACGTACGGAACGAAACAAAACGACCCATGACTTGTGAGGTCTCACATAAAGCGAATAGCTACAATGACATAATAATTATTTACTGAATCGTAGTTACCTCTTCTAAAGGCTGCAGCTCAGTGGTAAGCTTCTCAAGCTGCGACCTCAGTTCCCTCTCTTTACGTATCTGGTGCTCGCGGACATTCAGTGCTTCGTACAGCTGGTTCACTAGGTTCCTCACGTCGCTGAGTCGTGTGATTTCTTCCGTACCGAGCCGTTCCTGGAATGATGATGAACATATTCAAATTATATAGAGCTCCAGTTAGATTTCTGGAACATATTTTGGGCACCCCAGCTGTATAACAAATTAGGCCTGGGGGCCAGGATCATTCGGAGCAGACCTTGGTCGGTTGGAATGAAACACGTGGCCAATCCAGGGGGCCAACTATGATCTTCAAGCAGCGTGTACTAAGAACTTCTTAGCTTTCATTTTTAATTTTACGGTACAAATATTTAAACGTCAAAGCTCAGAAATTCTTAATAAAACCATCGGTTTAAGCAGAGCGTATAGCGATAGTCAATTATTGGTTCGACAATTGATATTGACTGTAACTGACGTTCAACGAAATATATACGTAACTAAAAGAATCTCAATAGCGTGATTTAGAGGGGCTCAGCTCCATCTCGTGTTTTAAGACCTATAGAGAAAGAAAGAGAGAGAGAGATAAGAGAACAGAAAACAGTACCCAATGCATAAGTTTTAACGTCATATTTGAACTTCGACGCATTTCGTTTGAACACTGGTTCTGGTTGAATTCCAAACACATTTCATACATATATACATATGCTCACGCCCGTATTCCCCGAAGGGGTAGGCAGAGGTGTTGTAATCACAACACCCACTTTTCTCCGAAGATGATTAACTGCCAACGGGACAGATGGTGAGTCCATCGCCGTCTCAGACACTTTACGTACGTCATTGAATCACTTCTCAGTAATATGCAGGTTTCCTCACGTTGTGTTTCTTCACCGAAAAGCACGTGGTGTGAGATCACTGTACATAAGTTTTTTAGAAAAACTCATTAGTACAGTCCCCGCTGGGATTCGAACTTGCGTCGCTTGCGTAGCAGGCGACTGCTCAAACCTCAAGGCCACCACGGCTCTCCACACACTTCATGCTGCGTAAAAACAACGAAATTCACCAATGCTCATACATGCCAATTCTTGTTAATACTTACTTTGACATGGATCTCCTAACCAACATTTTTGGCTTTGAACGTAGTCATGGAGGCTGTAAAAATATGTTTACACCAAAAAATCCCTTGTGATAATCTGTGAGGGAATACAACTCGAAACACGAAAACATGAGAATACAAATTGAACAATTCCGTGAATACACCTCCCAACTGGTAAACAATTTTGTATTGTCGACGGAAACGAATCAATTTGCTAACTAAATAGGCTCCCGTACTCATGTTATATTCAGGATGCATGAATTAACCAACCTGGCATGTGAGGGTACAACCTCGCAAGATGTACTCAATTACCAACATTTTGAAGCGTTCCATGAATTAAATATTACGCTCTTTTGAACTTACACTGTATTACCGGTTTCGTATTTATGTTTCTACTCTGTAATGCAATATAAAGTTGTTTTCCAACAAACATTGTATTTGAAACTTTGCCTAAACATAAATAGCTGTATGTTCCAGGTTCACAGGATATTATAGCTGTACCATATGGTTTCACCTGCGTAGATTTAATTTGATTTGAGCTCTATTTTTTTTAAATGAAATAACTTAGTTACTCCTTGTAATATCGGCTATCTGCCAGTGAAATTCCCGTCAAAATTGGACCAGCCGTTTCAGAGATTATCCGGAACAAACAGACGGACAGACAAGATAGACCGACAGACAAAGAAAAGTTGGTTTTTTATTTATGTCAGTATCGTATTTTGGAATTACAAATAGACACTTCAATTTCATTTATCTGTATAGATATATATACTTTTTCGATCAAGGTATTTGTATAATTTGAGGACATAATAAAAGAAAGTCCGTAATTAGAATACCTGCTGGAATGTCGGTATAATGTTTGTAACACAAAATACAATTGCAAGGAATATTGTCCAGTGGAAGGAGGAAATAATTAAAAAAAAAATCTATATTAATGACCGTTTCAATCGCTTTTTAAATGCAAACTATAAAAAATGTCTTCCTATACTAAGTACTGTGGTGGTGTAGCTCTAGATGGTAGCCCAATTTATTAGAAATAAACTATTTATTCGGGATTATTTCAATCATCTTTTATTTTATTTCATTAATTTTATATTTTAACACCGAATCACAAACATGACATCTTTTCGAATTCCTTTTCTGCATTGTAACTCCTTACAGTACCTACATTACCGTAAATTATTATACTATTGGACTAGTTAATAATTGACATAAGCTATGTCAAGTGAACAATACACCATTTGAACCTAACCTGACATAGACCACAACACAGAATCACACGTTACCAACAATGTCACATCAGATCTAACACGAATACAACAATTTGCGGTTGATCGGTATACATCATGAATATTCAATTACACCATTATCTAAACCCGCCGTATTTTGTTTGTTACTTTAAAACTTGCACATGCAACGCTTTTAGGATATACCTTTACAAACAGTTTGTAGTTAAATAAATTTACGTTAATTATTTTAGTCCGGTTTGTAAGGTAGGTGTTCTGATAGCTCTCATATAAAACACAGAGTCGGAAAAATACTTACCGATTTTATTTTATGGAACGTACATTCTACCGATATCACAGTATAATTATAAGCTTACTAGACACAGTCGCGGGCGATCGCTTTCCTTCACATCGACATTACTCTGCGGTAATTAAGGAGTAAACTTTAAAAAGAGCTCGAAAATCTGCTACCTCTCAGAACGAATCCTATAAGGGAGAATCGCGTATATAAGGAATTTCAGGAATATGGTCCTAAAATTATTTATTGAGAAACAGTTGAGTGAAGGACTGCTGCTTAGAAAACTCATTCCATCTGGACATATAGCGTAGTACCTAAGGAGGGTACATAATTTCAAGGCTTAACAGCCAAAGTTACATTACAACAATAAATTACTTGTTACTTTCCACCCGAATGTACCAAAGTTGTGTGTACATTTATCTCAGTGCAGCTTGAACGAATTATAGCAGACAACGTTCTAGCTAACAAGCACTACAAAGCGCTACATTATCTGTAAAACAAACAACACTTGTACCTTAAGAGGGAAGAGGCACAAAGATACTAATGAAACAAAGGATTTTGGAATACGTCTCCATCTTATACTTACATACTTATTATATTATGAACGCGAAATTGTCTCTATCTGTCGGTTCCATTTTACTGCTGAATCGCTGAACCATACATACATAATTATGTTCACGCTTTTATTCCTCGAAGGGGTAGGCAGAAGTGTACTTATAGCACACTTACATTTCGCCAGTCACGATTAATACCAATGTAATAGAGGGCGAACCTATTGCTATTAATCGGGCACTAATCCAGACTGTGGACTCCATAATACTTTGCTAACCCGCAGCTGGACCCAGGATCTAGACCAAAGAGGGAGCCAGGAAGATATATATACGGACGAATTGCAATGTAGCCTCCCCTCTGTTTCCCCTAATTCGAGCCGGGTGATAGATTGAGTCCGTTAACATGAATAATTATACACCATGATGCGCTAAACGTATCAGACTGGATGGAATAATTGATGATGAATGATTATTTATTATCAGAGAGCATTTCTTCCTTAACAAAGGTGGCAAATAAGATTACAGTCCAGCAAACGGCTAATACTGCATATGAATATACCGAATATAGGGTATGAAGAAATGCATGAATGTCGGCTAAGCGGAAGAAGTATGTAAGGATTTTAGCATGTGGCAAACGGTGGCCTCTGCCTTCCCCCATGGGCTACAGGCGTGGGCATATAAATATGTATGTATTAATATTCCTATTTTATGTCTGCCACGTTGGTGAAGGCTACTACAGAGAACGAGGTCGTGGGTTCAATCCCCGGGTAGGTCAAACTATTACTGTGTTTCTCAATCCATCCACCTGTAATTTCCCCTTAGTAGCCCGAAGTCTGGATTTTGCCCGCGTTAATTTACGTATTATTTTTGCTTAGTGGTAATAGTTTCGCCCCCAATTACATGGGACTTATACATAGCATACACGAAGCTAAAATGGATGCTGATAAGCAATAATGTGTCAACCCTCAAGAAGTCAAATTCAAAGGTTTTGATATATTTTGATAATGCATCACGTATTTAACATTCTAAAAAAGTGTTTCAAGTCATCTGAAACATAAAAGAACGTAAAAAATGGATTTATGTCATAAAACAAATCTTAAATCACGTATACAATCATCTTAAGACGCCATTTTCTCAAAACCAAGTTTATGCGGGTTGACACATTATTGCTTATCTGCATCCAAATAATAAACATGCAAGTTCATAATTGAATAGATAGTTATGTACCTATAGGTAATAAGTAAATAAGTTTAAGTATAATATTATATTAATAAATATTACTATAAAATGCATGAAAGCTTAGAAATAATTAATTAAGAAACTAGTCCAAGTAACGGTATAAATAATAATAGTGCCTCTCCAATTGCTGTGCCCTAACAGGGTTGTTAGTTATAAGTTATAATTAAGTTTATATATGTGTGTAAATGTAACCAACTTGTGCAATAAATATATGAATATGAATATATCTGGTGAAATGAGAATCACCTAAAGCAAACTTACAATACTTATAATTCTATTACGTCTGTCACCTTCTATTTTGTAAGATTTCTCAGCCACGAATTTCGACATCGAGTGGACTCAACGTAGGAAATTGATACATAATTAATCTATACTAATATTAAAAAGATGAAAGGTTTGTATGTATGTTTGCAACGAAATGGCTCAAATGTCTATTGGATCGATTTAAAAAAAATCCTTGACCAATGCTACATTATCACTGATTAATCTAGGCTATGTTTTATCATCATACTCCCACAGAAACGGGAACTACGCGGGTGAAACTACGTGCTAGTACAAGATAAAGTTCAACTGCGTATGTTTGGAATCAACACACGACGTCGAGTTCGTCGCTAAGAATGTATTCGTCATAATTTAGATGTGATTACATCTCTTTTTCTTTTTAAAATCCCCTCTTCAAGTGTAACAGCCTTTGTAGCTCTCGTGTTAGCACTTAACGATGGAGATGCACTTAACCTCATTGCCTACACTTGACGGCTTCATGTTCAAGAGTATTGAAGGGGCATTATTAACTCTGCCGTGTGTTTGTCCTTATTGCCTGAGGGCCAAATTTTGTGCTTATTCTTCACAGATTTAAACTGTGATGAAAATTATACTGTATACTAGCTGTGCCCGGCAAACGTTGTATTGCCATTTTTCTTTTGGGGTGGACTACCCCTAACATTTAAGGGGATGAAAAATAGATGTTAGCCGATTCTCAGACCTACCCGATCTGCACACAAAATTTCATACAAATCGGTCCAGCCGTTTCGGAGGAGTATGGCAACAAAAACTATGACACGAGATTTTATATATTAGATTTCTTACGTTTTGGGTCCAAAAAATTAACTTTTGGTTTAGATTTAAGATATTTGTGAAAATTACAGGTACTTAGCTATGATTTGTTAGAAAAACAATGTATTTAATAATCGACAATACACAGCTTAAAAATCCGGCGAGTTTATCGCCGTTTCTTCTGAGTGCCTAGTTCGAATTTGCTTAAAATCGCCGTCACAAGTCATCGCATTGACGTAAACATAGATTTGTATGGGCTCACGATAGTGTTGTCTCTAGGCCGACAGACGGCGCTGTTTCGATCCTATACACATCTGCGTATACGTCAACGCGTTGACTTGTGACGGCAGCACCGAAAAACTCGCACTAGGCCTTCTGGAGTCGGATTTTCATTTTTAAACTAAAATAAGTAATGCCATTAAATAAACAAATTTTGCGTTTAAAAAATAACGTTCTATTGATGTTACTTGTGTGGTGTGCAAAACTCAATATCATTTGGACTATTCATAAATGTACCGGCTACGAGCAGATGCACTAAAAAAAATAACGATATGAGGAATATATATTATTATTCTGGGCGGATATTAAATCTAACCCATCGATGTAGATTATGGCGACCCAAACTAGAAACTAAATTTATTATATAGTCCCACGAACCTGATATGGATCGCTGGCCTGCTGAAATTTATTTCAAACCCGATATAACAATAGAGTCGACCTTCAGAGTAATAATTTCCATGTAATTACAACTGTATATTATTTAAATAGTAAGTTTAACAGTGCCTACATAATATACTTTAACTTTTTTTAACTTATTTTTTAAGGTTTTTAGTTATTCCAAGAATATCAACCTCTATGTAATAAAAATAAAAATAAATATAATAATAAAAAAAAACATGAAATATCGAAGAAACTCTTGAGATATCTATTAGATTAACAGAAATTATATTTATTGTATTAACTGACATAGTATATTCAGAGTAAAAATTAGATAGTTTGTCTTCACGTTGACTTTTGAATAAAACACATAATTCAACTAGTCTAGTTGAGTCGTAGCGTCACTTGTTCATCCGACGTAGTACAAAAGTTAGTGCACATTTAATTGGTAAGTGCTTTCGGGTAATTTGAGTGGCGTCACTAGTTAGTTTGAACTCATACACACTGGTATGAATACAAATTCGCTTAAGTACAAACTTTAGGTGGCGTGAACGACCAAGTTTAGTTAATAGTATATATGAATGCATTTCATTGGAAAGTAATCCGCCAACTGGGACCGCCGTTCCACTTAGCTAGCGGTCCCAGTCGCGAATCCTGTTATATCATCGGAATCTGTGAGGAAATTATATTTCAATAAAAAAAAAATTGTTGTGTCTTCACAAAGCTGTCATATATATATATATGTGTGTGGTATGAGTTTGAATGAAAGGGAATGTCTGAGGACAGAAATTGTTTCAGGAGGGCCGAGTGTGGAATTGATGTAATGAGTTTGAATGCGACAATGAAAGGCAATGTTTAAAAAGTTAAAAATGGAAGTTGAAAATAAAAAAGAAATGAGAATGACAGATAAGAAAGACAAGGGAAGACGTGAACGATGAAAAATAAGAGTAGTATTTTATTTTTATTTTATTGTGTTGTAAAGGAGACGAAAAGACGAAGTAAAGATATTGAAACGCTTATTACACTTTTATTATAAAAAAAATATTATTGTTTGGAAAAATACGCCAAATTACATATATTATGACAGTGGTAAGTAGTGAGAGGAATTTATTTACTAGCTTCGCCTACGGAGCACTAAATTTCACATACAAACTTATATTCCCTATTTCACACGCTATGGACTTGAATTTTGAAAATGCTTGATTAGTGGATGACTTCGTCATATGAGGAATGCGTGTGCGAAATTTCAATTTCCAAGAATTTGTGGTTGTGCGTTGATTCACCAGTCAATCACTTTTGCCTTTTATATACTACTAGATGGACCCCGCGGTAGCATACGCTAAGATTTTTATTAAAAGTAGCCTACATTTTCATCCCCATATTTTATCCCCTTGGGAGTAGAATTAATCAAAAACGGATGCCTATGTTATAACATCTACCTGCATGCCAAATTTCAGTCCGATCCGTCCAGTTGGGCGGTGCGTTGATAGATCACTATGTCAGTCAGTCAGTCACCTTTAAGTTATAGCTACTAATAGTATTATAAAGCTGAAGCGTTTGTGTCTTTATTTGGATAAACGCGCTCAACCCATTGAATCCCTATATTGAAGTGAAAAAATATTTCTGTGATAGATTGTTTATTCATCGACAAAGGCTTTAGGCTTTTTAAAGATGCTCATTGGTTAAGCCGACTGAGATTTGAGCTTGCTCAACTCCACGGCCACCACGGCCACTGGCATACATAAATTATTTTGACTAATCGATTAACTATAAGCAATAATGTCCGCGTAACAATAAAATGTTTTCAATAAATACGTTTAATATTAGACTAATTCATTATTAAGTCTTTATACCACTACATACAACACTGTCAAGTAAACAGAAGATATATTAGACCACCGGTACTTGAGCCATCTATTCACGATTGAGATCTATTGACTGAGACTGTGCGCCAGACTAATTAAACGCATTGACTGACACACAGCTCCGTTTCAATATAAACCAACTACTAGAACCTCGTCGTATATCACTAGCTATAGGTACAAAGTATATGCTGATAGCATATATCTACTTGCAACAGTGCTGTATGTGTGTTTTGCAAATCAGTTCAATAATGAATAAATAAAACTAAATATATTCACGCCAACCCGAAGACGTAAACAGAAGTGTTGTCAACAACACCTACTTTTCACCGATTTCGTATATATACTGACAGAGGATGAGTCCATCGCCCTCCCAAGCACTATACATAGGTCTTTAACTTACTTCTCAGACATATACAGGATTCCTTGAGATGTTTACCTTCACAGTAGTGGTGTTAAATTACTGATGATGAGCTGTCGTACTGTTTATTAGATTGCGATGAAACTTGAAATAGGAATAAAGTTTAAAAGTTTAAAAAACTACTTAAGTCCTTAGGTTAGATAGGGTACTGGAAAAACTCAATACACATAAAAAAACACGATAATATACCTGTTTTGTGTGATTTATCGACACAAAAAAATCATCAAAAGCTTTAGTTTAAATCTGATGCGCGAACGCAACAAAATTCCATAACCACTATTTAACAATCTGTGCTCACCTGTGGAGGGCTCTTGACGAAGTACTCGGTGTCATTGATGATCAGTCTGAAGTCGGACTCGAGGAGCGACTCCACTGTGTCACTGGCGGCAATGCGAACACGATCATCTGCCGCTAACGCCGCCGCTCGCTCCACACCACGATCTTCTGCTTTCACCTGCAAGTTATAAGGTCTATTATGTAATGTGATACATTATATTCGGAGGAGCTCGCGGCACAGTTGCTATTGCGCATATCATTCGATCAGCGAAGTTAAGTAGCCCTAGCCCTAGCCAGCAATTGGATGGGTGACCGCCCGAGTTCCCTCCGTGCCTCGGAAAGCACGTTAAGCCGTCGGTCCCAGTTGCCAATTTAGCATCTTTGGCAATCGTAACAGATCAGTCGGAGGCCTAAAATAATCTGACAACTCTGACAACCCAGGTCGCAGATTTTCCTCGTTAAAGGGGTTGCGAAGGTCAGATGGCAGTCGTTCCTATAAAAATCAGGTCATCAACCACATAATTTTTACGACAGGCAGGGGATACCATAGCCATATTCTTAAACCCTGGCTATTGGGTGGTCCACAAGTATACCTGTTCTAATAGGTCTCCAACAGTCTGAGAGACTGGGCGCAAGGTGAAGCGGCACCGCTCTCGGCGTGAAGGTAGCGGCACTGTGATCACTGGCAGCCCGCGGCGGTATGTCACTGTCACCTCTGGAACAAGTAAACATTCATATTATAGAGTGAGAATCAACGTCAAAGAGGTATGTAGGAGGTATTTATCGCAGAAAAAAATGTCCTTTCAGCGGCTACGTATGAGCAACGGCAACAAATACATTTTCGAGATTGGAAATATGTCTGAAAGAACACGACATTACGTCATTACTCACATTTGGCAATTCAAACAAAAGTGGTTATTGAATTCCATATTAATAAATTCGCGAGCAGAGGACCTGTACATAAGTAGCATTATACACACGCTTTGCTAGTAGGAACGATAAAAAATGCCCCGTGACCGATTATTGTCATTTCCATCCATTTTTTGTTATTCGAAGAGAGAGCAGATATAGAGCTGAGAGAAGATAAGTATGTCGAAAAGATGACAGTGAGTTCTGGAGTAATGAAAGTTAATTTTGATTTTATAGTGTAATTTGACAACCTTTTATTTTCCAACATGTCCATAGCAAAGAAACGATTTAGCGTGAAGATAATCTTTTTATAGCAATAAAGTCGGTCCAAAACACAAAATAACTAAGCTACAAGATGTCTACGAGGCTGAGTTTATGCCCTAAGGCTTATTGCTGCCTTTTGTACCCTCACAAAATGCCTTTGAGGTATTTTATAGGGTTATACGAACAAAATATACATTTACAAAAGGCCAACCTCCATACCAAAGATTCAACTTAGTTTCTGGTAGTGCAAGGCAGAATGGGCGCTCGGAATAGAAAAGTTGATCTCCGAATACAGTATCCAGAACCCCAGAAAACCATATTCGCTGTCTTTGTTGAACGCTCATAATCGTTGTACACCGCGAAGTCCGCACTATAGCGATCGCGTATCTCTTGAGTGCCTATAAACTTAAGGCGCGCCTCACGGTGTCTCTCAAAGCATCTTATCGATAATACGCGACCAAAAATAATATCGCAATTTATGCAGTAATTTTGTAAGTACCTACTTGTCAAAAGAAATTACATTTAAGAAGTTTATTAAAACCTCCTGTCAAATAAGTGATCTATCGAACTCCACTCGGACACTGAAGTTAGGGAATACCAAAACGGCTGTTTGACAGCTGATCTTTGTACATTTCGCAAAGTGATCATCACGGCTACGGAATTACACCGCTAGTAAGTCCGAATACAGTCGTCACTCGGCACCCACACTACGTATACATACGAGCATCTCGCTTTGAATGAAAGCCGACATTCTGTTTCCTTTTTATTTTGTATCAAAGGGAACGATTAAGGCATTCAAAAGAAAAATATTGATAAAGAGGGTTGAGATTTGTAAATTAGATTATATGCCTTTGCCTTTTTATATCTAAAGCGAAAAAGATAAAATGATTATCTGATAATCTGAATGATTTTATTACGAAACATTATTTTTAATTTTGTATTTGAAATCCTCTCAGTGCTGAATGAGAATATCAAAGGAACCTAGTTAATTTAATTGTATTTCCTGTACTGTCTTATGCTACCGTGTCAGGAGTTTCTTTATTCTTATTTATTCATTTAAATATAGCATCTTTACAGATAAATAAAATTTAAGTTTATAAATCCAAATATACAGCTTTTCTCTAAAAACTTATGAATGTATATACGGTACTTAAATAAGAAACAATTTTAGCCGGACTTTCACTGGCAGATAGCTCATGTTACAAGGAGTAACTTTAGCTCTTATTTAAAAAAAATTGGTGCCCCTAAAATTAAGGCCACCCGGGTGAAACCGCGGGGCACAGCTTATAGGTGAATTCTTAAAAGCAATCTGCAAATAATTATATATCACGAAGCTCACAAATCCAACAATTCCACTTAACCCTTTGTATAATCTTGTAACTAAATCATCTGGTATGTTCGTAATTAAATTCAAGTGAGAACAATATTGTTTGCAAGTTAATTATTTTACTACGACGCGGCCGGTGGACTCAGCTCACAAACTCAGGTCACAGTATAAAGTATAAGCTTTAAAGCAGTAAGGCATCTAGGAACAAATCGTTCAAAATTACACACATCAGTTTATAGGAGGTGTCACGTCTTGTCCAGCGCCTATACGTCATTTACGCATTACACAGACTTTCAAATCGACAAATCTTTAATCTAAATTATTTTGACAGTAAATAGAAGAGCCGTGATGGCTTTGAATTTGAGAAGTCACCTACTACGCAAGCGATGCAAGTTCGAATTCCAGCGGGGCCAGTTCCAATGAATTTTTATAAAAAGTTATGCGCAGTGATTTCACAGCACGTGTTTTGCGGTGAAGGAAAACATCGTGAAGAAACCTGCATGTGTCTAAGAAATTATTCACGACGTATGTATAGTGCCCGAGTCGATAGACTAACCATCAACGACGTTGGCACTTAATTATCATCAGTTAAAAGTGGGTGTTGTTATTATTACACTTCTGCCTAACACTTCGGGAAATACAGATGTGAGCATATGTATGTATGTAAAAGAGTAAATTTATAAAGAAAAGTAAAATAAAAATATGTAAAGATATTGAATCTTTGAGATTGACCACCCTCACGCTCAATGGATTGCTCTACTGAGCGTGAGGGACATTACTATTTTTAAAATAGGCCTAGATTCCTTACTGCTTGTAATGCTTATATTTATACTGTGGCTCTGTTGCCGACGCGCTCCACTTAGCAGCGAACATTCGTACTGTAAAGTGATTAACTTAAACGTGAGCCACATTAATAGCTAATCCACTTTTATGTGAATTAAGCAAGTTGTAGGTAAGGAGCATGTAGGACATGCTACTGCAGAACACGAGGTTTTATACGAGGATTTTACAAGAGTATCTATCTCACATTCCCTTCGGCCACAAGGCGTGTTAAGCAAACTCTAGGATAATCTTTATAAATTTGTTTTATACCACTAAGATGCAAGCTATGGTCGCTTGCGATACCAGAGGCATATCGCGCGCGTTGGCTATCCTGTAAATTCTCTTCACAACCTTCTTTTTGAACCCTACTATATATCTCGTAGAAGGAAATGAATAATAGACGCCGCAGCCGATAAAGAAAACTCTACATTTAACTTGATCATGTAACCACAAATACGAGACCTAAGCTATTCAAATCACTTTGACAAATACAGCACTACTTGATGGACGCGTTATAATATGTTATATGGCTACGATATTCAGTAATAGTAATAGTCATTGAAAATTATAGCTCATCGAACGACTCTAAATCCTCCCGGATTTACGACGTCAGCAGTAACCGATCTCAAACTCCAACTGAGCTTCGGCTCATTTCGAAACAAAGATTTATCCACAGATTAACGACTAAGCTCTCTAAAATATTAATATACGCTTAACGCATTATTGATTACTTCCAAACTTGAGGTCAATTGTTATCGGGTTAGAGGTAACAAAACATTCAACTTATTGATAGAATATTCAGAAACATTAACTTAGGGTTGGTCCACTCCAATACGATTCAGTCATGACTTTTAGTTTTTAATCTCGATCGAACAGTATCGGATTGAGGGGCCATGGTATTTTATTGCAATGATAGTTCAGCTGTGCGACAGTGACAGATGTATAGACGTCATAAAAATCTATCTCATAATAAGAGTCAAACTAACATAGTAATTACAGCTCATGGTAGTGACGCAGCTGGCGCTGGGTCCAATTTCCCGTCCAAGGGATTAGAAATAAATGTATATTAGCAGACAGACAAAAATCTAGTCCCAATTTCTGTTAAATATTGGACATTAAAAGTTATTGAAGCAAAAACTTAAGGCAAATTCGCGGATAAAACTAACTATCTGCGGAATGCGTTGCACCAAATTACACTGGCAAATTTCGCCGTCAGTGTAATTTTTGTAACTTGTAATTTTAAGCAGAAAAACATATGCGGTTGAAGCTAATAGTTTACGTATCTCGTCTGACTGACAAATTTAAAAAGGTGTTACAATTTTTTTGTCTTAATTGTACTTAAACAAGGTTCAACGAAAGTTAGTGCGCCCACACCAAAAGTCAAATGCGATCGCGAACTGCCGATAATAGTTGTATCAGTATAATTCCCTCCTGCTGCCAAAATATAATTATTTCGCGCCTGAGGATAATGATACACTTATGTGCAAATACACCGCTCATCGTACATTACTATTAATGTACAAAGAAATAATTGTCTTCGTGCAAAACCGGGTAATGTAGGAAAAAATCTTCGTTCTTTGCACATTACTAGTTCCGTTGGCAGTTATGAACGACGAAGTAAATATACTTCCTACATTACCCGGTTTTGTACAAAGAAATGGCTGTTCTGACTACAAAACCAAAGAGGTTCTCCAAACTGTGTATCTAATTTCTTAATGTTGATCACACATCTTTAGCTTTTTTAATATTTACAAGTCTGTAACATATATATTCCAAAAAGAATGTTTGGCAAACTAAAGAATGACAATTATACTTAAGTCATTGACCTTGTTTGAAAAGTTGCTTATTAAATGATTATAATCCAAAGTAAGTACATGAACAGATTAGGTTTTCTTTGGGTTCCGTCGTTACCTAAAATGTAATAAGGTCAATTAGGTAATTTAGTAGGCCTAGACAAAGTAACATTCTCATAAATGAAAAGATAAAAATAAAACTTCACAGTACAGTGTACAGTACAGTGATTTCACACCACGTGCTTTACGGTGAAGGAAAACATCGTGAGGAAACCTGCATATTTCTGAGAAGTAATTCAAAGACGTATGTATAATGCCTAAGACGACGAGAGACTCACCATCTGGCACGTTGCCACTTAATCAAATTCGGTAAAAAGTGGGTGTTGTGATAACAACACCTCTGCCTACCCCTTCGGGGAATACAGGCGTGAGCATATGTATGTGAAACGATTAAAAAAATATGCGAATGACATAAATCAGGCACCAGTCACGTGACATATGTCATTCCCATACATTTCGTATCGTGTCTGCTAACGTGAGAGAATGTTACTTTGTCTTCAGGCCCTGTATAGTTATCATAACTTCAACAGTGAAAACGAGCGTGAAAGAATCGTAATGCATAACGAATTCTCGACCGCATCTGGCAGAGTATTATGAAAAACATAATGATAGGGCCCGCAATTCAGCGGCAACTTTAGGCACCCAGCCAGGTGGGTACTAAGGGCCACTTAGGAGCATATTCATAGCCACCCCTCGCCCACAAACTGTTACTACCCTCGGGATCATTTAAGGGTATTTCCTCCCAAACTACTTGGATATTCAAATCAGCATTTTTGTGGAAAGATTTCAGATGATGTTTTGAATGAGTTACCGCAAGAGTTCGGATTTATTTGCGTACATTTATGAATACCCTTTCATTAAAAGGTTCGCGTTTATAAATTGGATTTGGATTTCAATATTGCTTTAATCATTACATTAGGTACGTTCACAAAATATTCAAGCCTGGTATGTGGACGTGGAACATTAATCAAACCTTTTATTATTATTAGTCTTCATTACCTTCAAATGTTAAGCGACTTGCGTTAAGAGCCGTGGTGGCCTTGAGGTTTGAGCAGTCGCCTGCTACGCAAGCGACGCAAGTTCGAATACCAGCGGGGCCTGTACCAATGAGTTTCATAAAAAAACTTCTGTGCAGTTACTTTACACCACGTGCTTTACGGTGAAGGAAAAAATCGTGAGGAAACCTGCATATGTCTGAGAAGTAATTCAAAGACGTATGTATAGTGCCTGAGACGACGATGGACTCACCCTCTGTCACGTTGGCACTTGATCATATTCGGTGAAATGTGGGTGTTGTCACAACACCTCTGCTTACCCCTTCGGGGACCCTTCTGGGATGGCGTGAGCATATATATTTTATTTTTGTAGATGAGTTACAAGGCTTAGTTGTCTCAAACAATATGAATATTCATATTTATATATTTATTGCAATTAGTTAGTTACATGATCTATATACATATATATATAGCTGAAAAATGTTCATTGTTTCTTGAACTGCCAATCTCATGAACGACACAACAACAAGAATTTATCAAATCTAAAAATTATTAAAAATTAATAATGTTAGATAGCCCATTTATCGAGGAGGGCTATGATCATCACGCTACCAGACCAAGCGCAGGTTAAAGTTAGCGTTATCCCAAAGAAACTCGGATGAAGTCGCGGGCAGAAGCTAGTGCATTTATAGAGATTACCTTGAAATATCCAGACTGTGCCTTGAAAATAAATTTAAGAATGTTCTAAATTGTTATATTGATTATAGCTTTGCCGACGTCGCGCGTCGTTGTAACGTTCGTACTTTTAAAACACATTGACACTTGAACTTCAAAACTGTCCATAATAATAATATTTTATTTTAACCTGAATCTGTTAGGTAAAACACGTATTGGGTACACCATTATAAAATATATAAGTTCATAGACCTAGTTCAAATAAATAAAATGAAGTCAGTAATTATGAAACTATCCGATATTAAGATAAGGGACGATGATAATAAATCACTGACTGTAAGTAACTGCTGTAATATTTGTTTTATGTCACTAGCTTGAAGCAGGACGCCCCTATAAAAACGACAGGAATGAACAACTTGGAGTTTAGTCACGAAAAAAATTTACGCGAATATTTTGCGGGGTCAAGACGTGTTCAGTTCAGGAAAAATGCTGCAGAGTATCCCGTTAGGATAGGCCGAAGTCTAACAACATCAAGTAATTAACAAATAGTCAACTAACGTTGCATATTTCGAGAGTCATCACTATCTCAGGGTTTATTAAAAATGTTTTTTCTTCATCCCAGATTATTGTTTCCTCAACCCTTACCTAGATTTATTTGTATGAAGAATGTTTTGGGTATATTTCAATGGGTTCCTGGATGGCCTGAAAACGCAATTGATCCCGGTAGATAAAGTCTTAGAACAATACAACGTCTATCCATTTCATACACCGGAACAATTTGAACTGAGATCGACTGCAGGCGACCACTCAAGCCATTCGGGCACGGCTCTTTCATTCGTCATTTTTTGAAGGTCTTCACCCCTTTGTAAAAGTCTATCACTCATGTATCTTAAGTAACACAGTAGATAATTGTAGTTTGTCTGTCGATCTTTTCACTGCGCTCTCCCCGTTGATTATGCGCTTACGCATCACAACGCGACTCCGGCGCACATGCGGCCGACGCAATAATTACCCTGTCACTTTCCTAAATCATAATCACGTTTCTCTAATGTTCGATTAATAGATAGATGCAAGGTTTGCATGCAATGTTTACTATTCTATTAATGTATCTTGTGTATCTATGCAAATGTTTGTTGGTGAAAATTGGCTTTTTTTTTAAATTGCAGCTGTTATCATTTGCATAGTAAAAGTGCTATTCAAACATTAACAAAGGAGTCAGAATAATGTAAACAGTACTCGAAATCAGCTGGAGATTTGAAAACATGAAGTTGGAAGAAGGAGAACTTCATAGTTGAAGCATGTCTGATTCCAACACAATTATATAATCTGTGCTCCGTGGTTTAAAGTGAACCCTAATAAAAAAAAAGATATAAACTAAGTTGTAACATCAGCTATCTGCAAGTTTCAAAGATTTTCCGGAACAAGCCGACAGATGAAATTCTTCAATTTGATTTATCTGTATAGGTTCACAAAACCTCATAAGTACAGATCGTGGCTATGTATGTATAACATGTATATACCTACATAGTACATATATTTGGTTGTATGTTATGTATGTATTAATTAAATCCCCTACAAAGTGCGGAAACCGCAAACGGAAATCTTAGGACCCTTGTCAGTGGAATATTTACAAGTAGTACCTTCCTATGTTATATTACATTGAATTGGATTTACAGGATTCTAATGAATTACTCTGAGTGTACCTGACAGGGGTTCTCTCTAGAGTGAATTCATTATAGGTGAGTAAGGGAAAATAGTTACTTTCAGTCACATCACAGTATGAACCTAGTGACGAATATTCGAGGATACTGGCTACTGGACCCACTAAGAACTGGAACCACGGTCCCAGTCGTATTCAATTCAATTCAAAATATCTTTATTCGATTAGACTTTTTACAAAGTACTTTCAAATCGTCAGAAAGACACGATTACATAGGATTATACATGCTACCGCCAGGTTCGGAAGGTTGCTTTTACTGAAAAAACCTGTCTAGAAACTCAGTAATTACTCTTTTAAAGAAAAAAAAATTACAGCTTTGAGTAATACAATATACATCATAAAATATATATATATAAGCCCATGGACACAGTTCCAGTGCACAAAAGTCGATATAAAAAAAATATTTAAAAACTAAAAATAAGAACTACGAATAATTGTGTAGCTTGAGATGACGTATGCGGCGTTATTCACTAAGGTGTCCCAGTGTCGCACTTGCCATCGAATGCCGTTTTTAAAGAAACAAAATTGAACCTTGCCCTCTTTCTTTTATGTATCAATTTCTTCTGAAATCAAAGGACACAAATGTAACACATTAATAGCATTAAAGTAAATTATATTAAATTTGAGCTGGGAATCGTACCCAGGATTACAGGACAGCTATTCCATTGTTGATTACGAAATATATGGATAATACCTAAATGCTATAATATAAGCTATATATAGCCAATACCTTTTTGCATTACCTACATTGTCAAATTAGACCCACTATTGTGTCAAAGTAGGAATTATGGCGGTATTGGGGACTTAATCACTGGAATTGTTTAGCCCCAAAAATAGCATTTATACAGCTTCTATACTGCATACCACTGGTTTGGAACCAGCCACAGATTAAAATACTTTTTTACATCGTATAATAGAAAGTTGGAGCCGGTCTACGACAAAATATTTTAAGCACAAATTGTTACCATTTTTATGTGTTTTTACATGCTTGTTGTATTCTCTTCTTTTTTTTTCATTATTTATTTCAGTCATTGCGTTTTTAATCATCATCATCTCCCTGGCCTTATCGCATACATTGTTGGGGTCGGCACTTGATTCAACCCGATGCGGCTGATCACCTGATTTTCATACGAAGCGACTGACCTTCGTAACCCCTATTACGAGGAAAATCTAGGCTTAACCACTTATCAGACTCTTTTTAGCCCACCGATTGACCTGTAACGATTGCCAAAGATGTTAATTTGGCAAACGGGACCGACGGCTTAGTGTACTCTCCGGGGCACTGAAGGAACTCGGGCCAAGAATATTTCATAGCCATAACTTGGTTTGTACCAATCCGCTGCACAATAATAATTTTCTAGAAAAATCTTATGGACCGACCCACATTGTTCATGTATAGAAAAAAATATGAAATATAAAATAATAAATAGAATTGAATTGAGTTAAAGCAATCTGTTTTTAATGCGACAAATCTTCTGAAGCACATAGAATGACAAAATATGTTTCATAGTACCAAATACTAGAACTTTAATATTAATGACTTTCGAGTAGAACTAAAACATTTATAAAAGTAATTAAAATATATTCGCTGGTAGAGTCAAGCCAGCCCGCTCCCCGTTTAAAATTTGACACGCAAATGGCACGCCACTTGGTTGGAACCCCAGACTCATTACATTTTTATGAATTTTATGCAAGCGCCAACCCCGCACTTTAGCAGATGTGCCTACATACATGCATAATAATATTACAATCTCGGCTGTTATATACATACGTTGGTTCCATTGCAGTTAGAAAATAACTACAGACTGAGGGAAGACTATGTACAGCATCCCGTCACGAGTATGGAACGAGCAGCATAAAATAGGGGGATAATTGCGCGTTTTTTTGTACCTGTTTGTAATTTTCATGAAATGAATACACTATTTCATAAAACATTATTTTTATACATGCATGCTGATACAATTTTCACTATTATGACTAATACTTGATGATTTTTTTGTAATTATCATTGTTTACTAAGTGATTAAATGCATGATGCCAGCTGAGTGACTTGCCGGTTCTTCTCAGAAGGCTAGTTTCCGAACCGGTGGTCAATTCCTCGACATTCATAAGTGCCTAAACTGAATAAATCATTTTCATTTTCATTGATAAAATTCATAATATTTAAACGTCAGTTAATAAAGTTAAGTTGCCAATATGTCTATTGGTAACCTTTGCCTTCCAAGCGTCGATATAGACAGAGACAAACCCATAAAATTACTGCTGCGTATTCTAAGGTACTCGTTCTTGACATGACTCGTGACGAAACCTGGAACATTCTATTTAAGCCCTACATACATACATATGCTCACGCCTGTATTCCCCGAAGGGGTAGGCAGAGGTGTTGTAAACACAACACCCACTTTTCACCGAAGATGATTAAGTGTCAACGTGACAGATGGTGAGTCCATCGCCGTCTCAGACACTTTACATACATCATTGAATTACTTCTCAGAAATATGCAAGTTTCCTCACGATGTTTTCCTTCACCGAAAAGTTTTTTAGAAAAACTCATTGGTACAGCCCCGCTGGGTTTCGAACTTGCGTCGCTTGCGTAGCAGCGACTGCTCAAACCACGGCTCTTTTTAAGTCCTCTTTCTCTATACTAAAGGAAGAAGTCCAAAGCTCCCATATTCTACAAGATCCATACAGGTCTTACTATCCTCTATCTAGAATTAAGTTAACATTGTGGTTCGGTTATGAATATGAATTGGTTATGGAAAATTTGAGAATGGACCGGAATCATAAACCTGTGAAAACAAACTAGTTGTCACTGAAGATTTATAAGACAGTATACATATATGCTGCGTTTTCATTGTACTAAGAAGCCAATGACAACTAGCAACTATTACATTCTTCTAATATATTAAATTCACAATGTTAGTTACCGTACTCCTCCGAAACGGCTGGACCGATTTGTATGAAATTTTGTGTGCAGATCGGATAGGTCTGAGGATCGGCCAACATCTATTTTTCATACCCCTAAATGAGGGTGACCACCCAAAAAAAAATATGGCAATACAACGTTTGCCGGGCACAACTAGTATACAATAATACCATTTGAATTTGGATACATCAAAATGACGTTTCAAATTGATTTCACCAGAATTGATAATATTGGGCAAATACAGAAACTATTGACCTTATTAAACTAAAATATTTTAAGGAATAACGAGTTTAACAAGAACAAGCGAATTAATAATTATAATAATTACCGTTTAAAACGTTTTTTAAAGTTTCAACCCATCGCTTTATATTGGAAAAGTGTATCAAAGAAAATAGTGTCAATAGTGGTAACAATAACATTATACCACCTTTTATCAGCAAAGTGGTGGGCAATAAAATCCTGTTTTAGAGGAAAGTTTCATCGGACCACCTTTGTCAACGTCTGCTTTTATGGCTCGAAGGACATCACATATTTCTTTATTAGGGTACCGCGCTACTGAAATGTTCCGATTTTGGAAACACTGTGTATCTAATGGTTATCGGACATTTTGGACATAATCTCGTCATGATGAATAAATAGTAAATTATGAAGGGTTTTGGGATACAAAGATCTTCTTTTTAGAAATCTACTTTTTGAGAAGTTTAATTAGTAAAATGACTTTTACTTCTCCTTGGAAATTGAGTTTTTTGGAATGGATATATTTGGAGTAGTACGTGAATAAGGAAATTTAAGTTAATTTTATCTGGATTGGAAGAAGTGCAGATTCAAGGTCAAGAATTCGAAGCTCTTAGGAGAAGCTCGTGTTCCAGTTGTTACTGCGCACATCATTCGATCAGCGAAGTGAAGCAACCCTAATCCAGGCCAATAGTTGGATGGGTGATCACCCGAGTTACCTCCGTTCCTCGGAGAACACGTTAAGCCGTTGTTCCCGGTTGTCACATTAGTATCTTTACCAATCGTTACAAATCAGGTGATCAGCCATATCGGATTGAATCAAGTACCGTCAACCTAACAACGTATGGGATAAGGATAAGATGATGATGGATTCAAAGCTCTCAGAGGTAAATTGGGGATCATACAAGGTCTTTTATGTGTAGTATTTTTGCATTGATGCTATATACACGGCGGTTGATACATTCAATGAATCTAAATATATATAAATAACTCAAAGGTGACTGACTGACAGACATAGTGATATATCAACGCACAGCCATTGGACGGATTGGCCTGACATTTGGCATGCAGGTAGATGTTATGACGTAGGCATCCGCTAAGAAAGAATTTTGATTAATTCTACCTCTAAGGGGATCAAATAGGGGATGAAAGTTTAGGCTCAATAAAAAACTTAGGGTATGCTAACGCAGGTGAAACCGCGGGGCACAGCTAGGATAACATAAATCACTTCATTTAAGCGACTTGAAATTGCAGCAGAAGAAACATGGCAAACACAAAATTATACTGCTCAAGCCAATTAATTTTTGATCTTATCATACGGAACCATTATTCTAAATAACAAAGAACACACTGGCACCTTGAATGTGCTTACCGTTTAGTGAAAGTGTCGTCTGGGGTGGGTTCAAGAAGAAATGTGTTGTATTTTATTTACGACACCTCTAGAGAGCTCCGAATATTTGTTACTGTTTTACGACGAATAGCGGGATCTTACTGTTTCTGTCAAAAGTAATGCGTGTTCACAATAAACCGATATATCATTGTAGTGGTAGGATTCCTTTTATTTATTTCATACTTTCTGCAAACAATTACCAAAGGCGGGTTTAATGCCTTAGACATTTCTTACCTCTTGATGATGCAAAAACAGAATGCCATTTCGTAAAATACAAAATGTTTCTTGCAAAAAAAAAGTGGTGACATAAAAATCTTCATCTATATCTATACAGATAAAATAAAAATGAAGTTTGTAATTCCAAAATTACACCTTTTAACTAAATATATGGATGCTGATAAGCAATAATGTGTCAACCCACAAAAAGTCAAATTCAAAGGTTTTGATATATTTTGATAATGCATCACGTATTTAACATTCTAAAAAAGTGTTTCAAGTCATCTGAAACATAAAAGTACGTAAAAAAATGGATTTATGTCATAAAACAAATCTTAAATCACGTATACAATCATCTTAAGACGCCATTTTCTCAAAACCAAGTTTATGCGGGTTGACACATTATTGCTTATCTGCATCCATATATGATAGTATACACGGTACTGACATAGAAAAACAAATTATTAAAAGTTTCATCTGTCTGTCTGTCTGTTTGTTCCGGCTGATCTCCGAAACGGTTGGACCGATTTTAACGGGACTTTCACTGGCAGATAGCTAATGTTACAAGGAGTAACTAAGACTATATTTATTTAAAAATCTAATTAGTGTTACAGCGTGATACTAATGCGGGAGAAACCGCGGGGCACGGCTAGTTATGGAATAAAGCAATGTATATCCTATCTGATTCCCATTCTTAAAAAAATATAGAACTACTCATTACAGTAGTACATCAAAATATTGCGCACAGATTAGTCTTGTTTCTTAATAAGGGGTTAAGGGTATAACCTCATCAGACACAGGCAGCATCCCTATCTCCTATCCTACATTTATCTTGTTGTAAATATAACAACCAACTGATTTTAATCTGATTTTGGGTATATTAATAACTTACACCCGAATTGATTGGAATTAAAAAAAAAACTTTCTAAGTGCTTACCTACAACTCACGAAGCACACATCCTTCGAATAAAATGTATCTGTGATCAGTGGGTTAGGCTGTGTTTTGACACACAAGTCAGTCAGTCCAGACTTTGATATATATGCAGTTATAGACTAACTAGATCCTGATAGTAATTACCAATCTATACTAAACCATAATATATTGGAAAATGTGTCTATGACCCTTTAAGCAATAATTTATCACGATATACAACGAACAGTAACATAATAACAAGCTAAGTCGAGAACATAATCTTCCGTGTCATCGATCATGTTCCGTCGTATTAAATTATCCCCAACTGTCGAACGGTTGTTAAGGATGAAGGAACAAGGTAACGTAATGAACTAATGGCTAGAGGGTTCACTGTCTTCCTTCTACAGTAGTCGTCACAAGTTATGAGCGCTTAGATAAATTAGTGGAGGTAACTGGGCCATACAGACGGACAGACTCATAAAATAGCTGCATATGTCTGAAAAGTAATTATGATATAAAAAAAAAGGTCAAACCTCAAAAAAAAATCCGTATCCTCGTATTCCGCAGCAGCGCTCTGCGACCACTACACCAACGAGTGAGCCACTCGAGATAGGACCATATATGGAATGTCTTCATCTCGTCTAAGGAATCTGAGGTTGAAGTAATAATGTTACTGATGGCAAAATATTACATTAGGAAGTAAATATGCTAATTGCAACCGAATTAGCATTAAAATGCAATAATTGGCATCGCTATAGTGACCGAGAAGGGAACGGTGCCATAACGTCAGCGGCGATCATAATTTCACGGTGTAACACAAACCGTTAATTGTTTATCTTTTTCTAACAGCATTAATATGAGGAAGATGGAAAATGTGATGTGCACGAGAGGGCGCCAAAGGCTTCCCATGCGGAAACCGGAATGCTTCAGTCAAAAGTCAAATTGAACAATCTTTTCATTTTAGAAATTTTGTTGTAGGTTGCAAACATATTTAATATGAAGGATAGTATTAAAGTCTTAAATCTCGGTAAGATAGAAAAGAAATATGTGTTAAGTAGAAAGAAGAATTACAGACACTATCATAATGGTTAAATATCTTTTCCAAGCTGGCCATAGTTTTTGCTGTAGGCTGAAAAGTTAATTTCACTAGAAACTTAACACAATTATCTAAAACCTGTTGTGTTCACATTAATTTAAGACCTACATTAGAAATGTATTTAACATTATGATAAAGTTATATACAAACATATAGTTCATGCTTTGTATTGGCCTAAAAGCAATTTTCTGAACATAATAATATAATGGATACTTTGGTATTTAAAGAAGCAAACGATATAAAAAACAACAAAATAATGTTTGCATAATACTCCTCTTCATTAAACAAAGAGAACCGTACGCCCATATTACTTACCAAGATTAATTAACTTCATTAGAGAGGTAATTTGCCATATAAAAATCATATTTTATATGGCAAATTACCTCGCAGTAATTAATGGATCCAGATTAATGGTTCCTCAGGGGAGTATTCTCTGCCCACTACTTATTAATTACCATGAAATATGTGCCCAGTCTTGTGCATTGCATCTATCCCACTATAGCTACAGCGTGGATTAGAAAAAATATAATCCCTCTTGTAATATCATAGGCTAATATAGTAAATACTTAGTTTAAAAGTATCTGCATCTCTTTTTATGGATGGATTTCGAAAGGGATGGACATAGCTTTAGTCCGAGTTAGATCTAATCTTCGCTCCAACCATGTCTTGAAATTAAAGAGAATGTGTTTAATTGCTCATGATATTCTATGTGATGAGGAAATTACGAAAATATCTTGCTTCCAGTATTCCGGTCTGTGAAGTACATCATCATCTCCTTGGCCTTATCCCATACATTGTGGTCGGCACTTGATTCAACCCGATTCAGCTGATCATCTGATTTTTATACGAAACGACTGCTATCTGACCTTCGCAACGCCTTTGGCGAGAAAAATCAGTGATCTGGATTAAACCAGATTATTTTAGGCCTCCGACTGACCTGTACTGATTGCCAAAGATGATAAATTGGCAATCGGTACCGACGGCTTAATGTGCTCTACACGGCACGGAGGGCACTCGGGCCCAACCTATCCAATTACTGGCTAGGGTCCTAACCCTTGCTGTCTTGGTTAAGCTCGGGTCTGTGAAGTACGAAGGTAAACATTTTCATTTACGACGCGTCGCGGTATTCCTAAAACACAAATTGAGATATTTAGTCTTTTTTATTCATAGCCTCGTATTGCAGCAATGGCCGGCTGTCACAGTGGACAAATGGGGCCAGGAGGCGCAGGGGCGTACAGTTCGTTCCTTCCGGCTGCGACGTTTCCATCGGGAAAGCAGCCGTGTAATTACTAGAAACGAGAGCGAAGCGATTTCCGAGACGCATCGCGCAACAATTAGTAGTCATTGTATGTTCTTTAAGGTATGAGTGATGAGCGGGAAGGATCATTTCTTCATGATAATTAATTTGCAAAGGGTATTTAAAACGGCATTTCGAGGTCCGCTATTGAACATTTATCTTGTTAATACTGACTATAAGATGGCAGATAATTATATCCAAGTATGTCTTCAAAAGTATCAATAGCACAAAAGTGCCATTTATAGTCTGTTACCTTTTCAAGGCCTGGCCGCTGAAACAAGTTTGCCTTCCTTAATTTAATTTTCAGTCAACTTGAACATAGAGAGGACATATGCTTCTTCTACACCACTAATCGCGTATATCGGAATATCATGGCTTTATACAGATGCTAGGAATACAAAAACAAATACAATTTTCTTAATTGAACCTTTTAAACGCTGCCTCTCTTTGCTCAAATGAAAATTGCATTAATGTAAGACATGCGCGCACTTGCGCGTGCGCCGGTACGCTTCACATTCACACCGCGGTTCGCTCGGACACTACGCCGCTACGGTCTCACACCGCGACACCCCAGTTCACTTCACACCTTTATCCATAACTAACACCAGTGTCTGAATAAACATCTCCTTGAAGATACGCGGTATGCACTTCGAGGCCAATCGAATTAAGAACACGCGCGTATCCAAATTAACGCAAGCATTTGAAGTTTTAATTAGAAGTGATTCTGATGTGGCAAGAATGTTGTAAAGTACTCTTACAACCCTAGCATTCGAAGAAGAATTTGAATTAAGAATAACGGCGTGAGCTGTCAGTGATTTTGAAGAACGTGCGTACTACTGACGTGCTTGCAAGTGATTTGAATTCTAGAACACGCACGTACATAGCACTAAAAGTGATTAGTATTTAGAGTGCGTGGGTTTGTCGTGTTTGGGGTGTCGCAGGTGTCGTGTCAGTGAGTTGTGTTGTGGATGGGGCAAGATGGGGGCGAGCCACAGCGCGGAGGGCGATGGCGTGTATGCGAGCGACCCGCCCGCCAGCGATCGCCGGAAAAGCTATAGTAGGAGACGGAGGTCAGTGCCACAAGACCACATTTTTAATGCTGTTTAAACTGTATACTGTGTCTTACTCAACCATCTATCAACTCGATAGAGATGAACAAAACCCTGTTAACTTATAGGTGGATAAAATAAGTTTACTTTCACATAATACTATTTGATAGTAACGGAGTTGGATACTTCAAACGGTCACAGAATACTTTTAAAGTACGATAACTTTGTCTACATACTTTCCAACGAACTGTTTATTTAAACGAATAAGGTATACAACTTTTACGTACAATCCGAAATGTCAAAAGTTGATGAAAGGTGCTCTCCACAAAAATTTAAGGTAAGGTTTACGACGAAACGTCACGTTAACTCACGGGGCGGATACGAGTAAACAACCAATAAAAAAAAAACATTTTATCGATCATCTCTGATTCGCTTCTTAATAAATACATACATATATATGCTCACGCCTGTATTCCCCAAAGGGGTAGGCACAGGTGTTGTTATCACAACACCCACTTTTCACCGAATTTGATTAAGTGCCAACGTGACAGATGGTGAGTCTATCGCCATCTCAGGCACTATACATACGTCTTTGAATTACTTCTCAGAAATATGCAGGTTTCCTTACGATGTTTTCCTTCACCGTAAAGCACGTGGTGTGAAATCACTGTTCATAAGTTTTTTAGAAAATCTCATTGGTTCAGACCCCACTGGGATTCGAACTTGCGTCGCTTGCGTGGCAGGCGACTGCTCAATCCCCGAGGCCACCACGGCTCGCTATTTAAATTCATAACAATTGCGAAACGGCTATTTACTTATAAGCTCGTAATAGTTAGTAGTTATAATATTCTTCAAACAAACAGATTTAAGAAGCACGAAGCCAAATTAAATCTCTATTATGTCAACACTAAAAAGTAAGAAGCCGTGGCTGCTACGCAAGCGACGCAAGTTCGAATCCCAGCGGGGCCTGTACCAATGAGTTTTTCTAAAAAAACTTATGCGCAGTGATTTAACATCACGTGTTTTAAGGTGAAGGAAATTATCGCGAGGAAACCTGCATATTTCTGAGAAGTAATTCAAAGACTAAGTAAGTATAGTGTCTGAGACGGCGGTAGACTCACCATCTGTCACGTTGGCACTTGATCATATTCGGTTAAATGTGGGTGTTGTTATTACAACACCTCTGCCGACTCCATCGGGGAATACAGGCGTGACCATATGTTACATACATATGGTCACGCCTGTATTATATTTAAAAGTAAGTAGAAAATCATGCAGAAACAATTGTACCCTTAATGAAATGAATCGTAAAATGCAATCACATAGAGAGTTGTTAATAATAGTAGTGTCTACGTAAGCATGTTAATTGGCGATAACATTTTCGCAAATACCAATTTGATATACGAGTATGTCTATGAAGAAAGCAGCGGCGTACATAATTATATCTGCGTTATGCTCTATTAAATCCCTTGTGATAGTGGCTGATGGATCACATGTTCAAGTTTCCACTGTGTTGTTAAAACTATGAAAATACAATTTTGAGTATGCTTTGACAAATTGTTTGTATTTAAAACAAGTAGAGTTAATTTCATGGGTGACCCGCGAAATCCTCGTGTTTTTATTTTTTCAAATAAAAGTAGCTTAAGTTATTCCTTATAAAATTAGTTACCGGCCAGTGAAAGTCCCGTAAAAATCGGTCCAGCCGTTTCGGAGATTAGCCGGAACAAACAGACCGACAGAAAAAGAAAATTTAAAAAAAAATATTGTTCAATATCAGTGCCGCGTATACTTTCATATGCATTTAGTGAAAAGCTGTTATTTTGGAATTACAAACAGACACTTCAATTTAATATATCTGTATAGATTTGCGACGTTTTTATGACCACTGAAAGGCAATATCTTTAACTCCTGTATGAGATTGGATATTGTATAGACTTATTGAAAGGACTTTTGCACAGACGTAGATAGTAGAGTAGAATATGTGTATAATGTTTCAGCTATAATTTTAACTCAGTCAAGAAACTATCTCAATAAGACTGATAAGAGATAACAAGAATCAATCTGTTAATAGCAGGAATAGCCACAAATTAAAAAAATGTACCACAGTATTTTACTTATTCTTGTATTTTTTTTATATTTTTAACCAGCGAACTAATTCCCGTCACAAAATCGGACGATATAAAGAATGGATGAAGTCTGGAAGAACTATAATATTCTCCACTCAACTAAAACAACCTCACCAAATACTACGAGGGTACAAGGAGTTAATAAAAAATAAACAACTGGCAGATGTTTCCAATCGAATCTGAAAAGTTAACACGGATACCTCTACCTTGGCTCAGTAATGCATGTTTGATGGCCTCTTCCGTGACCCGTGGCCCCAAGGGCTAAACCAACAAACTTGACAAATATACTCACAGACCATTAGTTTTACTAACATTTGATGTTGTATAGCTTTGATGTTTACTCGCCTAGAGCTCTCTAACGGTTGAATGCGTATGGATTCTACGTCGACATCATTTATCGATGACAATTCACTTCAACCTCTTTGGATATACGTGCCATCACGAGCTATGAGCGCTGACCCTGAATGCGCAGTAGTAATTTTATGAGTATGTCTCGGTCGATCTGTATGGCGCGTGAATAAAATACGTGCGCAGGTACCTCCACTGTTTTGAGCTGAGCGTTCATAACTCGTGACGGTACGATACGATTGCGTGACATCGTCTTAGCCATCCCAATCTACGCTGCATTGGATCGCATTCGGAATTTGTGAACGTTTTTCCTCAAATTCCCATTGATATGGATTTTTATCGGGGATTAGTGAAACTACTCTGCCTCTCAAACATTACTGGAAGAACCCGATCCCACCCGAGGTGACCTCACCTGATGTTGATTGACCTTTACAATCTCGACAAAAAATCGGTAACCAGTTCATTATTGGGGTTCTGACTGACCTGTACGATTACCAAAGATGTCAAATTGGCAAACGGGGCCGTCGTCTTTGCGTGATCTTCAAGATATCAAAAGATTTCGGGATGCGTACCTGCGATGGGTCTTGACGTGACTACTTTCTCGATAAATGGACTATGTATCATTGAAATATTTTTTCAAATCGGAGCAATAGTTTCCGAGCTGAGATTAGCGCGATCAAGCAAAAAAAAAACTCTTCAGCTTTATATTAGTCATATTCTCCCTGGCCTTATCCTTGACCGTATCGTGGTCGGCAATTGATTCAACCCGATGTGGCTGATCACCAAATTTTTATACGAAGCGACTGCCATCTGACATTCGCAACCCCTTTGACGTGGAAAATCTGTCATCTGGGTTAAACCAGTTGTCAGTTGTTCAGCTTTATATTAGTATAGATATAGAAATGTTTTTACGGGATAGCAAAAAAAAGGTAAATGAAATGTGATCCCACCAACAAACAACAATATAATTCTCGACCTAAGCGTTGCAAGTTAGTTAAGCGACCATTTCAATCTCTGCAAACATTTGGCTTGTTTCCAATATCAGAACAATACTTCTGTTATTGCGGTGCAACACTGCTTGAAGTTGTTTTTATTAAACAATAACTATTTATCGAAGAACGAACGTTTGATGGGCAAAAGCAATCTTTATAATATTAACAAGCTGTGTCCCGTTGTATTTTCATATTATTTCTTTGGTTGGATTACCCTTATCATTTAGGGTTATGCAACATAGATGTTGGCCGGTTCTCAGACCTACCTGATATGCACATTTTTTTTGTTTCGGATGAGTTTTGTAACGAACACGACGACACGAGAGTTTTATTAATTAGATTGAGATCAAAATAAAGTATTGACCTCAACTAAAAGGTTCTTTTAACAAACATTAAAATTTTTACGAGAGTACCTTACCAATTTCCTACCATACACAAAACACCACACCACTGTCACGACAAGCATACAGTCCATCCGATGTAAGTCTATGATCTGACTCAACTTGCAAAATCACCGGCTGCTTCAATACCCTATATAATTTTTGGACCCAGTATCTGATCTGATAATCATGTGGGGCTTGTACAAAGATCGAGATTGAAGTCGTTTCAAGATTGCTAACCTTACGCTAAGACGCTAAGAGCATAATTAGTTTAAGCAGAGCGTATTAAGAATTTCTGAGCTTTGACGTTTAATTTTCGTATCAAAAAAATAAAAGTCAAAGCCAATATGTTCATTATACGCGCTGTGTTAAAGATAATAGTTGGCCCCCTGCTTTCTTTATGAGTAGCTTATATGTATTGACCTGTCGATTTGATTACACTAATCGTGGCTGTGAGCAGGTTAAAGTATTCGATAAGACTCAAAACATTAGTAGATTCTCCAACGCATCATATCATTACCCAAATAGAGTAAACTCAACCTCTTATAGTACTGTTGTTTAGCAACCTTTGTGTTTTAATATATGAGCTCGCTTACGTCAAAACTTTGGTATTGTCATGTGAATCAAACAGACTATTGAAAAGCGCGGAAAGTCAATCCAGTATTGTTATTCAATTCGAGTCACAATAATATGATAAATATCCAGCTATGAGGAAGTCTTACGGCAGATATTGATACGCTTGCTTGGTTCGTGGCGCGAGTTCGTATTGCGGATAAAAGGTTAAATTATGACGTGTTTTGGAAAACAGCTTCTATACCCCTATCACCGGCTTGTCACCGTATTCGTTATCTATACTCGATAGCGCCTTCGCCGAACATTTGTATGAGAAATTGTGCAGCGACACCTAGCGGTGACGTAAAGAACTAAAATATCTCATACAAATATTGCAAGTGACGCTAGCGACTATAGTTTACGAAAACGGTGGAAAACTCGTGATAGGCGTAAGTTACCACATTTATACAAGTTATATTTATATTTATTACCCATTGGGGGCCTTTCTGGGAAGGCGTGGGCTATTGTAAAACCCACTTTTCACCAAAAAATATTTAATGGCAACGTTACAACGTTGACATTAATATTTTTTGTTTAGCCTTTGTATATCACCTTTTCAAATACTAATAGGGAGGAATTTATTACAAAACATGGTTTGAACCAGGACTAGACTCGGACCAGAACTGTATCTATCCCTTTTCAAATCCTTATCACAGAAAGAGATAATGTTGCTTTTAAACCACCGACTATCTTAGTCTATGTTTTGCTATAAGGCGTATTGGAATAATGCGCACGTCTTTAAATATCTTCACAGATTTCTTACAGGATATTTTTCTGCATTGGAATATCGGCGGTGTGATATTACTGTCTTGACATAGATGTCAACTATTTTTTTTTTACTTTACAGTTATAGAAATAAATTTATATAACTGTAAAGTGGGCATAAATACATTTTTCAAACTACAATGTTCCATATAAAATGGAAGGTTACTCAAGTTTCAGATAAACTTAATGAGTTTTTTCTAGATTCATAGTTGTAAGTAACGAGCGTTCAATGCCATCATCCACGGTCCATACACGCCTTGAAATCTAGACGTCCAGTCCAGTTGATGCTCACGAGCGGCAAGCGCACAATTGGAGCGGAACCTAACTGGATCCCGCGGCAGCATCCGTTATCACACGACTTGCCTATCAATATGATTATGTAAACATAATATTCTTTACCAACTGCTATTTAAAAAATTAAAATTAATGTGCTCGTACCCTCCCAGAGTGGTCCGCGAAGTGGTAATATGATCAAGTGCCAACGTGACACAGGGTGAATACATCGCCGTCTCAGGCACTATACACACGTGTTTGAATTACTTCTCAGATATGCGCAGATTTCCTCACGATGTTTTCCTTCACCGTAAAGCACGTGGGTGAAATGACTGCCCTTGAGTATTTGGAAAAAGTCATTAGTACAGGCCGTTGGGATTCTTTCAATGCAATTTTTCTGTATCGTACGAAGTATTCCTAAATTTAATTCACGTACTTTGATTACTTTACGAAGATAACCATCAGCGTTCATAGCACATTATAGCAACACAGCAGCGCGTTATGACACCCGGTAGCGCAGATGAAAGTCGGTCAGCGACTAATAACTGCATTATGGGCACATCACCTTAATGCTCTATAGATAACAATAACAAATTACCCACCACCTAGAATAGGAAGACAGACTCTTGCCATTATCTCTTTGTTACATACAAGCATACAAGTGGTCACTAACAGTCCTTGAACGCTTGCAATACCAAAGCATTTCTCGGTACTCAAACATACTCCACATTTAAGTATTCGTAATCAGCAATATAATGTCAGTCTTGATTAATAGACGGCGATTGATATCGTTAGTTCCAATCCATGAAGGGACAAGCCTCTCGGGTATTCGCCTGCCTAGTATCCCATTAGAAACTAATATTTTTCCACTAAACTAACCGCGAGTCAAACTTCCAAATACGATCAGCCATTCAAACTTTCACTCTTTTACCTTTTAGTATTTCAATCTAGATCGATGTATCACCCCCAGAAGCCGTTTTTGAGATTCTGATAAGATTAATTTACATACAATTTGACTTGTAAGTATGTATGATTATTCATACATACTTACAAGTATCAAATATATTATGATATATATATACTATGAGTGTGCTTCAAACTCAAACTAAATAATAATCTTAATTTATTGGACTTTTAAGACAGTACCTACTTTCAAATCGTCAGAATGACATAATTATACACGACTATACATGCTACCTCAAAGTTCGGAAGGTTGCTTTTACTGAAAAGAAGCCAAGAAACTCAGAAATTTCCTCTATTAGCATTTTCTACTAAAGACCTACCTTTCCTCAACATTTTTCATTTCCTGCCTGATCGTCGCTCAAACTATATATAATTATTATCGAGAATCAATCGATCGTCGTCGATATCAATCGTATATACTTCCTTGGTCGCCCAGAGACACTTCTGCTCGTAATATACTTTCTTCAAAGATCGTTTCCATTATCTTACTTTCGCTGGCTCAGTGACCCGAAGAGGATCTTGGCCACCGAAAATCGCCACTATAAACTCTTTCTCTATGCCGTTTGTCTCCAATACGCTTTTTGGAGGGAATTAAGGCCTTTATACTTCGTCATATCTCGGTCGGTCTTTACTTATATAGGCTGTAGACTTTTTATGTGTACATTTTTGGCACTAAAAATCGGTTGGTGCATATCATTTAAAAAATCCCTTAACATTTTTAAATTTTTTCACTTATTATTTATTTGGTGGTAAAGTGTGGTTATTAGAACACATACATACATATTCTCACGCCTGTATTACCCGAAGGGGTAGGCAGAGGTGTTGTTATCATAACACACACTTTTCACCGAATTTGATTAAGTGCCAACGTGATAGATGGTGAGTCTGTCGCCATCTCGGGCAGTATACATACGTCTTTGAAATACTTCTCAGAAATATGCAGGTTTCCTCACGATGTTTTCCTTCACATTTACGGCGAAGGAAAACATCACGTGGTGTGAAATCACTGTACATAAGTTTTTTTAGAAAAACTCATTGGTTCAGGCCACGCTGGGATTCGAACTTGCGTCGCTTGCGTAACAGGCGACTGCTCAAACCTCAAGGCCACCACGGCTCTCCATTTTATTTCTAAATTCGTATATACTACCAGCCTTTGCTCTGTGCCAATATTGTGCGCCTAAACAGTCTAGACTCTGTATATTGGACATTGGCCGTCTTCCCCTAGGTCTAAGCTTGAAAGCTTTCCTTGTTGCACGAGCCTCTCCCTTACCTTCAACGTGATCACACCAGCGCAGTCGCGCCGTTTTGGTTTTGCTGAATATATTTAGTTTCCATATCATTTCAACGTATTTACTTTCGAGCCGTGGTGGCCTTGAGGCTTGAGCAGTCGCCTGTTACGCAAGCGACGCAAGTTCGAATCCCAGCGGGGCCTGTACCAATGAGTTTTTCTAAAAAAACTTATGTACAGTGATTTCGCACCACGTGCTTTACGGTGAAGGAAAACATCGTGAGGAAACCTGCATATTTCTGAGAAGTAATTCAATGACGTATGTAAAATGTCTGAGACGGCAATAGACTCACCATCGGTCACGTTGGCACTTAATCATCTTCGGCGAAAAGTGGGTGCTGTGATTACAACAGCTCTGCCTACCCCTTCGGGGAATACAGGCCTGAGCATATGTATGTATGTATGTATTTACTTTCAATTCTCATAACGGAGAGTCATCACGAAATATTAATCACATGCCAGACTAATGCCCAGTAATTATTGGCGAAACTATACAATAAACATCAATTATGTTACGCATCCATTGATAGATAACATTCTGTAGAAACACGAAGAATAACCATTGATAAACATCTAAAATAATAATATGAAAATACAGTCGGACTATATTGACGACTGTATAAATATAGTATTTTCTTTCGTACTTAACTAAACGCAACAGATTACCAAGTTAAATAACTGTGAAGAACAATTTTAATAGTGTTTTTGCTTACACCTATGCACTGCGCCGGCGCAAACTGTCAATAATAAACTGCGGTGTCAGCGTTAGCGGGGAGGATAGCGGTTTAGCGATTTTTGCAACCATAAATTTTTGCTCAAGAAAACAATTATCGACTATGACGTATCAGTCAAAGGAGCTGTGACAATCCGATGACTTTCAACAATATGTCATTTGATGAGACCACGAAATAATAAAATGACGAATAAAAATATTGAATGAACGTCAACACTTTTGGGATAGTTTCTTGCTAACTAGTTTTCAATAAGAAAATTTTATCTTAATTCTTAATTTTGCTTCCAGAGTTCCTTCATTTTATCAAATCTCATTTAAACGCCAGATGCGTTTCTCGCTCGCCCTCCCGCTATCAAAGAGACCCCAACTCTAGTTTCGTATAAAAAGCATTCAGCGGAGCGTGCGCGCCTCTCTCGCGTTTCTCTAGCCACATACTTCTCTATGACACACATGTAACTTGCTGAATCGCTTCACGCTACATGAACAGCGCAACACTAGATTGCTAGTTCGGCGGTGAAGTCGATCTTTATCGAAACTGTTTTCAAATGCGTTTTCACTTGAGTTTCTGATTATAACAGTGACAGTAGGGCTCGGAACATAAGAATTTGACGAATGAGATTATATACTACCACAGTATAAATATAAAGTTACCAAGCAGTATGGAATCTAAACAATTTTTTTTAAAATAAGACAGTTGAATGATCTATCTATCTTGCAAGAGGGTAATCAATCTTACATTTATTCCTTTATTTACTGTCATAGTATTGTTGAATCGTCAATTTGACGTTTAGAAAAATGACAGAAAACACGAAAATTATTTATACGCCAATGGCCACGTCGTGACACTCCTTACTGTCATTACGCCGATGCCGCTTATAGTCTCCATACTTCTTGCAGTAGTAAGCTTTTATTTATACCATAGAAGTATTAGCTTACACTGCACTAGACAGGAAATTACGGAAGACCTCTCTCAGAAGAGCTTTCATCCCAGCATCACATGAGTAAGACGAGGCGGGCCCCAACTTCCAAAGCTTGGTTTTCCCTAGTGACTATTACAAGCCACATACTCGATCTAACTAAAGCGGTTGTAACACATATAGAATTACCCAGGCAACTATTACGAGCTAAGCACATAAATTCTAGTTATTCAAATTCTATCTCAGCGCATATCAAATGGCGCATATGACACGTAACTCGATTCTAAGGTGCATGCATCTCCAGATCACGGCGAGTGGCGTACATATTTTATGTAAATGCCTTACATACATTATTTCCACAAATGGATAAGATTTTCACTCTCTTCTACGTTACGTGATGGGGTCAACGCACTTGTGGATCAGATTTTATCGAAATGAGCCGCAAACGAAGGGATTTTAAAGCGTATCACTAATTTTGAGTGTAAATAATTATACTTCGTCTATGGGTAATTTTGCACTGCACATTGTTCAAATATACATATTAACTATGCAAAGTTACGATAGTTACGGCTTTTACGCATTAATCTCAAGAACTACTGGTCCAATTCGAAAAGTACATTTATCGACATCAATCGTATATACTTCCTTGGTCACCATTGACACTTCTGCTCGTAATATACTTTCTTCAAAGATCGTTTCCATTATCTGGCTTTCGCTGGCTCAGCGACCCGAAGAAGATCTTGGCCACCGAAAATCGCCACTATGTCTCCCATCTGCTTTTTGGAGGGCATTAAGGCCTTTATACTTCGTCATACCTCGGTTGGTCTGTACTTATATAGGCTCTATACATTTTAGATGTACATTTTTGGCACTAAAAATCGGTTGGTGCATATCCCAAATAAAAAAAATAAAATCCCTTAACATTTTTTAATTTTTTCGTTATTTCACTTACTATTTATTTGGTGGTAAAGTGTAGTTATTAGAACATATTTTTGTTGTAAAATCAAATACTAACACTACATTTGTCGAGACATTATATCATCACGCTACGTAAACGAAGACGTGGGGTAAAGTAAGCACCCAAAGGAAATATTCCCCGCGGGCAGAAGTTAATCCAAATTATATTTGTGAATATAGTCTAAACTAAGTTTAAATAGGTACCTACGAACGCTGTTACTTCGTTGTAGATGTACGTACCTGAAAAATAGAAAGCAATTTGTGAATAAATAATGCATTATAGATGCTGCCAAATACAGGTTTAACATGTTTATACGTGGATGATATCGCCTGCGTATTTTCCTTATTTTGCATGGGAACGTTAAAAAGCGCCCCAAGCGACGAGTGTAGGAAGTTTTACGTCTTCAAAATGCAAGGTCAATTTACTTTCTTACTAGTACCTGGTTGACCGAGCTGTGCGCGGTTTCTTCTTCACACAAATAAAAAAGAAAAAAAAACCGGTGAACGTCAGTCTCGAACCGGGCTACTCTAGTTTCGTTATCGCCCCGTAAACTGTTAGCCTCACCTTTGCGCTACAATAACTTGACAGATGTTGGCGAAATTTGCTGTCGTATTGTAATGATATTTTATGAGTTTTTCAGTGCCTGAAAACATGGCCAAAACGATGTTTTACATAAATGAATCCTATTCCCATATAGAATTTCCTAGTTAGATCTATTTTTTGCCTCTGAAACCCCTCTGAAACATACAAAATTTCATGAAAATCGTTGGAGCCGATTCCGATTATATATATACAAGAATTGCTCGTTTAAAGGTATAAGATAAGATCTAAGAAGAGTTAGGAAAAATATGATCTTTGTCAAAAACTTATCATTTATAGCAAAAAGTTTCTTATATTAATTATTATACACTACCCGTAGCTTCGCCTGTGTGGCAGTAAGATTTCACAAACAAACATTCAACCTCCATTTAGCCTTAAGGGGGAAATTCAGAAAGCCTTTTCTTAGTATAAACCTCAAACTTCACCAAAAATACATCCTTCAAATTTAATGTGTTTAGGATCAGCTGATGAAATCACATAATTTAAGTTCTGTGGGAATAAATAACCTTTGTTTTATTTGTTATTGCTCGTGGTTCTACCAGTAGTATCACGGGAAAACATTTCTTCCCGAAATACTTCCAAGCAAAGTAGAATTACGATAGAATTAGTGCAGAGCAAAGCGTTGGTGTCGGCCGGGGGTCAATTCTCGTGACTCCAATTATTTGTCCTGACGGCAATGATCGACCTTATTAAACGATATAAGTACTTTATAACAATTGCATAACGTATTACGTAATTTTATCGTAGGAAGCTGCAGGCACAAGGAATGAGCGCTCAGCAAAAATAGTAAGGGTACCTTCAGACACACAGAGACAGACTCAAATAATGACTACTATGCATTTAAGGACTCTGAACATCTCTTAATAATATTATTCACTTTTTACCATGTGATTTTTAAATTACTTAAAAGATTTGTTTGTCGATATTTTTTAAAGTATCTTATTTTTGGGGTTATAACTATACAACATTTCAGCTAAATCGGTTCAAGTATTTAGCTGTGAATAGGCAGCAGACAAACAGACAGGGAAACTTCAAATTTATAACATTAATATGTATAGTATAATCGATTTCCGAATACCCATCAATCAAAATAATCAAACAAAAACAAGCTTCTTTCATGACCAAAGTGTTACTGAATTAAAAGTAATATGCCTTCATAACATAACAAGCAAGTACTAAAACAGAAATGAGACGAGATGATAATGTCTGTAAATACCTGGATATTGTGTATGAACGCTTAAATAATAATTGGGAAGGCTTACATCCTCGCCCACGCAATCTCGTTTTACACTCCTTTGAAAACAAAATAAAATTTCAATTTACTGTAAACCTCAAGGTCAGCAGGTAGTTAGCACGTTAGGGTTGGCACACATTAATACGCGATCACAGCAAAGTCCTAAGTACTTAGTCTCCAAACGAAAACTTTAATGAAAATTCCCAATATTGCATGCGTTTTCTAGATAATGTAAATTACTTAAATTAATTAAAAATAATAAAATTGTTTTCTAATATACAAAATGAATATACTAAGAGATTCATGAAATTTTATTTGTGTCCCGGTTTTGACATATTTGAACGTTCATGAATTTAGTTTGCGTATTAGCGTAGCTGTGGTGATACTTTTTGGGATGGTGGAATTGCAGGGTGTTTAACCGACTTCAAGAAAAAGAGGTTCCTTAAATCGACCGTTTTGTTGTTTTGATAGATTGAAGAAGATGGCAAGCGTGTGATGGTAAGCCTGCAGCTTATGCACTTGACCAACTTAGCAATAAAATAAATATGCTCACGCAATCCCAGAAGGGTACTCGAAGGAGTAAGCAGAGGTGTTGTAGTAACAACACCCACATTTAACGAAAGATAATGGAGTGCCAACGTGACAGAGGGTGAGTCCATCGCCGTCTCAGGCACTATACATATGTCTTTGAAATTCTTCTCAGATCAGTTTGCCTCACAATGTTTTGTTTCACCGTGCACGTGCTGTGAAATTCCTGCACCAACCAGATTTTCAAAAAACTGCCACCACGGCTCTTAAGCCCTCCCGTTTAGTCATACGATGCGAGATCGCAGCGCTTTGTTCTTTATACGCTGCGAATTCTCATCGCGGTAATGTAACCTAACCATAGAGGTTTCATTACACAAGTGACGGTGCGCAAATCGCTGGTTAAGGGCACAACCAACCCACGATGTAAGCAGAAACCCAACAATTTGTCACAGTTAAGTACTGGGGCGGAATGTGATTTAAGCCTTACGCAGAGTTTGTTGTGTTTAAATACAGTTTCACCTAAGCTTTTTTGATAATGGTACTTTTAATTAATCCGCTGTTAAGAAAAACGTTTTACACGGGAAAACATGAGTTGTTATTTTTTTAATTAAGGTTTTTAAAATGCAATATTCATGTTGTATACAAAAAATTTACGCAGCGTAACGAAAATCCTTTTCAAAAGTAAAGTAAACTTTTGAGCATTGCCGATTAATTTCTGTACCGTAAAATTAAACACCAGAGCTAAGAAGTCCTTAATACGCCCTTCTTAAACGATCATAGTTGACGCCTGGTTACTTGTATAGCTAACTGTACCCTGCGGTGATACCCGCGGAGAATAAATTTTAACATAGACAAAAAAATATAGAATTATGTTTTTTGAAATAAGTACCTTATTTCGTATACCTTTTTGCCTTTATACGCATTTAGTATGTAAGTGTTAATTTGACAGTACGATACGAACAGATACCTACTTAAATTATATTTATTAGTATGGACATCGCATACAATCGAATGGCTGATATTGATTCCAACATTGCCTAGGATGCATAATTCGTACACCAACTTGAAACCTTATTTTTTTTTGTTTTATAGAAACCTTGAGAAGCCGAAACTTGGGAATGATGATACATATAAAACATTTCTTCATTAGAAATCAATTAGAAACAAACGAGGGACACCGGCTCCCATGCAGAACAAAGGAAGTGGAATAATGTCTGGAACATTACTAATTGTTCTTTAACGATTCTCTCTTTAATATTTTATTCTTATTTCTTTAGAGAAAAGCTATATGCTGCCAATGAAATACGGCTACTTTATTAGCTTTTGTGTAGGTTTTTTATAAATAAGTGTAGTGCTGTATTTCAGTTGAATTAAGAGTATTGGTTTTAGAATCCACGTCTACTTGAACTACTGTTTAAAATTGTATCTTAATTTTATTATATTTGGGTACAATTTGCTGTACTTGTTATGGCTACTACCTAATATTTATCACTTAGAAGTCTGGACCGACCGTTTTTTTTTTAAGTAATATTTTCTCTCGCTTGCGCTAATAGAAACGATACAAAAATTATGGATATGACATAAATCAGTAACGTGACATGTCAATCCCGTACATTTGTTTCTACTAGCGAAGCGTGAGGATGATGTTTGTCCACAGGCCTTGTACGGACAACTCCGGATCTATAGGAAATTGTGATTTGGGAAAAATCGCTCACTTTTACTCAGCATTGTAAACTTACGCTTGAATTTTCTTAACAACTCGTTAATAAAATATGATTTGTCTGATACTTGTGTTAGTCAAAAAAATCTATAGTTATTACCTACATCTTCCCTAACATCAAGCTCTGAAACTACATAATATTTGGGATCATAATACGACCTTTCTGAAGTCTCCACGGAAGTTGTATAAAAGAATAACATCACATAACGATGTTTCGAAGTCTGTTACAGGATGAATGCTATATTCGCCATTCGCCATTACCCTTGGCGCACAAAGGACGACCCTAGATGAACCGACCTCTATAATGCTACCCCTGTATCTGCACACGTTATGGGATCCCTAATTGGGATGCTGAATAAGCTTAAGTGTGGTGACGTCATGAATATGGAGCTGTTACATTTTATAAATGGATTTTTCGGCTTTGATCATATTTTTGCTTTAAAATTTGTATGTGATGGAGTTAACGAGATCAATTATGTCAAAGCGAAAGCATTGGTTATTGGACTCTGTCTGATAATCTATAAGTACTTTATATTTAAAGCTGAAAAGTTTTTTTGTTTGCTAGAACGGGCTAATCTTAGAAGTTACTTGTACGTTTGAAAAATTCTTTCAGTGTCAAATAGCCCTTTTATAGACTATATATCATGACGCTACGTCAACGAAATCGCGGGTTAAAATTCCACGCGGACGAGTCGCGGGCTGAAGCCAGTACCTAATTCATAAAAACTAATTTATATACAGTTTCCATAAACGTGGCGTGCACTAACTTTTCAATGATTGAACTCGTAAATTACGTTGGATATCGATATCAAATATCAATTTATGTTTTGTAATATAATTTCTGTACTCTAGTATGTATGAATAGTAAATAATTCAATCATTGTTTTTAAAAACCTCGGAAAGTGTTCCATATTCAATTTCAAATGTTTACTATCTGACGTACATGTTTTCATTTTGACAGACGTCAAATCGTTCGTTTGACGTTTCCATTTCCGCAAACAAAATGCAACGCAAACTATATGTGTACTAATATGTAAAGCTGAAGAATTTATTTGTTTATTTGCTTGCTGGAACACACTAATGTATATATAAATAAATAATTCAGTGTTTGATAGCCTGTTTATCGAGCAAGGCTATATATAGGCTAGATATATCGTCACGAAATCGCGAGTTACAATTAGGCTTAGCCCAAACTATTAGTTAATAGCGAAAAGGGAAATATGATCACTAATTATCATTATTTTATTGTTAATCTTACGCGGGCAAAACCGCGAGTCACTATTACTTAACAAAAACAAAAACAAAGCTTACTTTCCAAAAGCACTGTAAATAAGTAAAATCTGTTATCAAAAATGCAATGGCAATAAAAAAAATTGTTATGCTTTGGGTGTGTTTGTACCTGTAGTTTTTTTTTCAACGGATACTGCACGGTGTTTGAATTATGTTTCCGTTTGCAAATAAAATTCATTCGCTGAATAAATGTTATTGTTTAGCATCCGTACGAGTGTGTTATATTGCATTACAATATTCCTTTCATTATTCAATTAATGTAGAACGCATGAAATGCACTTCAGTGCACTCATACAAAATCAACGCGAATTATATTTAAAGTTTGAGTTATGTCAAAACTAACTTATAAGTAAAGAGTTTGCACAATGACTATGGGCATGTGTATTTTTTGCGACCTTAGTAACAACTTAAGTGGCGCTTGTGGCAGTCAAATCCATCCCAGTAGTCCAATGGGTGACCACCCGAATTCCTCCATGCCTCGGAGAGCACGTAAAGCCGTGGATCTCGTTTGCCAATTTAACATCTTTGGCCATCGTTAGAAGTCAGTCGGAGACCTAAAAGATTCTGAAAATTGGCTTAACCCGTAAAAGGAGTTATGAAGGTCAGATGGCAGTCGCTTCGTATGAAAATCAGATGATCAACCGCATCAGGTTAAATCAAGTGCAGACCCCAACAATGCACATACATTGTTGGGGTCTATAAAACCAGGTGTGTGAGTAACAAATTTATTATTGTTTATAATAATGATGCTTTAAGTTTGTTCATACAAGCTAACGTTGATATTTGCTGAAGGCCTGTGTTGATCGACTGTTCCTACGTATCTGTGACGGTCTCAGAAGGAAAAAAAAACCGCTATACACTTTCGTACCAACCACTTTCGCGTGATCTAAATTAATAAATCTCTTCTTACACGATACGGTTTGGAAGGTATTACGAAAGTACTTACATTTAATTAACTCTATGCTCTGCATTCATTTACGTAGCGAAGATAGTAGTTAATTACAACCTATGAATAAATCTTTCTTCTGTACAGACAGCATCAATATAAAAAAATTATCGTAGTTTTCAAACTAATGTAATTTTAATACTCTCCACCGTTCCGAAGGTTTCAGAGAGCAAATAGACAAGCAAACATGTTTTTTAATTATTTAGAGGCTACATTTTTCATATTCTTCTCAGCCAACGCGGTCAGTGCTGACCGACACGGCTTGGACAGGAAACTGCGTATTTTTCTCGGCATAAAATGTTATAGACTAAACAATTTTGAAATTACTCTTATTTCTTATATACAAAACATCGCCTAAAATAATGCTTGGTTTTGTAATACGGATTCTAAAAGGGATGGACATAATTTTAGTGGAGTTTGGTCTCGTCTTGATTTGTAAATAAAATTATAAAGAGAAAAGATTTGATCGTTTTTGTTGTTTGTTTGTTTGCATTGAATAGAGTACTTGAAACCGAAAGTACTTGACCGATTTGAAAAATTCTTTCAGCAATGGATAGCTACATCATCAACCAATAACATAGGCTATATTTTAACCCCGTACGCCCACAGGAACGGAAAATGGAGCTCAATTATATTTGCATAGACGACAATCAATTGCGCTTGACATTATAAATCGACGTCGTCCTAAATAAATAGTGACATTGGAATACCATTATTATTGTACCGTGTTAAAACCCAAATCTCAGTAACCCTAGAATAATATTATATCACGTAACTCATCTTACGGTACCTATCAAAATCAACATCTTGCAATCCCTGTACAATCTGATAACCCTATTACTCGACCTTAAACCTGTTGAGTTTCTACCTTTCTAACTTTCCTGGAACTCTCGTACAAACTTATTGAAATGAAATCAACACGTATCCAGAGAACGAGCGACTCGTACAAACTCTACAGGAAGGCAGGAGTTCCGCATTGCGTCTGTTTCAGGAAACTTTTGATATTTTTGTTTTGTTTCTTAGTTGCTTGGGGCGTGGTCATGTTAAGGGATGCCATACACTTTTATAAGGATACACTTCTGGAACCTGACTGCTATTGCTTCTAGGAATAACACTGTGCCTGAACCTGAGACCGAACCTAGGGGTTCCGTCTTTCTCCGAAAACAAAACTTCGCGAATGAACGAAAATCTTGTTTCAGTATCTTTTCATTATTATCAAATTCAAATATTCGTTGGTTATATAATTTAGTTAAAATTACGTTTAGAATATATACACGTCAAATAATTTTCTAGCAGACCGCGTTCCGACGTAATTTTAGCAATGATAAGACCCGTGGTAGCGACTTTGCTAACTTGCGACCGAAGCCGTGGTGGCCTTGAGGTTTGAGCAGAGCCTGCTACGCAAGAGCCGCAAGTTCGAATCCCAGCGGGGCCTGAACCAATTAATTTTTCTTTCAATTAATTCAATTAATTTCTAAGAAGTAATTCAAAGACGTATGTATAGTGCCTGAGACGCCGATTGACTCACCATCTGTCAGGTCGGCACTGAATCATCTTCGGTAAAAAGTGGATGTTGTGATTACAACACCTCTGCCTACCCCTCCTGGGAATACAGGCGTGAGCATATGTATGTTCGACCGAAACTCGTACTTCGTTGAAGAGTAAGCTCCCACTAGGTACCTCATATTCCACAGAAATACCAACGAAGCAGTAATACTTATTTATATATAAATTTCACATAGATAAGTCGAAAAATTAATTAGTTAGGGAATAGCTTTAAAACTTGATAACGATCTCTTTGTATGAGCAACATCTCAACATTTAATTAAAACGTGAAAGCTAAGTAAATCACTTAAAAAGTATTTTTAAGACAGCAATTGAAGCATATTTAAGAATAATTTACTTATCAAGGTAAGAGGAAAATATTTAAATTAAATATTGTATTGCAAGAGGACCACACTTTTAATTAACAGGAAGGAAAACATTAAGAGTAAAGCTAAAAATTGCTGTCAAAAAGTCTCTCCTACAGATCTGGTTTCATTAAGATATAACAACCAATATACTGTAGGATAAATACTTGTTGTGGAGAAGGCGCGCAGCTCAGGGTGTTGAAAATGACAGCTTTATTTAATCCCTTGTATCGTTTATTTTATTGGTTTACAATAGGCACATATTAATTTCGTTGTTACGTAGTCTGTCGCAGCGAGAGGACGAAAGATAAGTATGGTGGGGGGACGCGAAGTTAGCTGCGAGCGGCTAGGAACGTTTCGATTGCAGTGAAGTTGGCTTGTGCGTTAACAATACTTTATATCCTTAATAGCTACACCTATATATATATCTATCTATTATAACTATGTCTTAATACTATTTACGTACGTACAAACTACATGTGACGCGTGTACTAAGTATAAAGATATAGTAACGCAATGCGTTATGTGCCAACACGGTGTGTATACTTGTATTGCGAGCGTTTGTAGACTGCGGTGACCATTTACTATCAGGGGCCTAACCATTAGCTCTTATTGAAATGATAGTTCAACTAGCAGTGACAGATATATATACCTCATATACATATGTCACATAATATGAGTAAAACTATTATGGTTATAATAGCTCATGGTAGTTTGATGATGGCTCGACTGCTTGTTTGCTAACTTAGAAAAAAAATATTGGACCTAAGGGTCAAGTCACTAAGCAAACATTTACCCCTAGGATGATACTCTTATTCCCCCGCCAAGTGTTCAGGCTCTGTGAATGTAAAAGCTATTCATATAAAACGAGCCGCGTCGGGGTTGATGTATGTACCGACACAAGAAATAATGTATGACTTACGACCCAATGTTTAGGGTTCCATTTTAAATGAAAAAGAGAAAGAAGCTTGAACTTTTTTATACCTGTATATTTGCTTACATAAAATAACACTTTGAAAAGCCGTGGTGGCCGTGGGGAGTAGTTCCCTGCTCCACAAGCGACGCAAGTTCGAATACCAGCGGGGCCTTTACCAATGAGTTTTTCTAAATACTTATGTGCAGTGAATTCACACCACGTGCTTCACGCTGAAGGTAAACATCGTGAGGAAACCTATGTATGCCTGAGAAATAATTCAAAGACATATGTATTAAGCATATGTAGTTAACTTCTCAGAAGGGTTTCCAAAAGGGATAAGTGAGTACTTCGCCGTATCAGACTTTTTGTATACGTATTATTCTAAGAAATTATATATTTTGTTTTATGTCAGGTTGTCGACATTCCAAAGAATATGGTGTGGCTCGAAATGCGTTGATCAACCAAGTTAGGAATTCAACCACAAACCACCTCTGTAAGAGAATCAACACATTTTGAGCCACGCTAAAAAGTCAAGGTCTTTGGTCGACTGAATAATTTATTGATTGCTACGCTCGTAAATTGGCCTTAAATGAACCTTTGAAATAAGAGTCCAACACCCACTTGTCCTTTTTTATGTTTATTCCGTACAAGGATTGAGCGTATACGGGATTCGTTGCCTTTGTTTATTTTGCTGGAGGTTCGTGCCTTTCTTTGAACTTCGGATTAAGATATTTCTTTTGTACGCTTTTCTTTCAAGCACACGCAAGCGTGACCGAACCCGGGCAAGTACCTGAAATACACGCACCACATAAACTACCAGCTTTGTAAATAAAACGAAAACGAAATATTGTGCCTTACGTGTTTTGAAAACCTTTACCATTTATCATTCTCTGCAAATCTGAGGACAATAACTCAAACGCACTATCTTACAAGATGAAAATAGCGACATCATATATGAAGAAGCCGTGGTGGCCTTTGGGTTAGAGCAGTCGCCTGCTACGCAAGCGACGCAAGTTCGAATCCCAGCGGGGCCTGTACCAATGAGTTTTTCTAAAAAAAACTTATGTGCAGTTATTTTACACCACGTGCTTTACGGTGAAGGAAAACATTGTGAGGAAACCTGCATATGTCTGAGAAGTAATTCAAAGACGTATGTATAGTGCCTGAGACGGCGATGGACTCACCCTCTGTCACGTTGGCACTTGATCATATTCGGTGAAATGTGGGTGTTGTAACAACACCTCTGCCTACCCCTTCGAGGACCCTTCTGGGATAGCGTGAGCGAGTGATTTTGTTAAGAACCATAGTTATACTCACGCCTATATTCTCCGAAGGGGTAGGCAGAGGTGTTGTTTTAACAACACCCACTTTTCACCGAAGATGATTAAGTGCCAACGTGACAGAAGGCGAGTCTATCGCCTTCTCAGGCACTATACATACGTCTTTGAATAACTTCTCAGACACATTTAGGTTCCTGACAATGTTTTCCTTCACCGTAAAGCACGTGGTGTGAAATCACTACACATAAGTTATTAGAAAAATTGCATTTGGGGCAGACCCCACTGGGGTTCGAACTTGCGTCGCTTGCGTAGCAGGCGACTTGCTCGAACCCCAAGGCCACAACGGCTCTCTTGTCAAGAATCATAAGGCGAAATAAAATCATAGGTTCGGTATAAGTTGTGAAATGAGGAGACTGGTGTCAACTTGCAGAACGTTAATTGTATCACAATACTATAGTATACAAATACTTCTAGCATGTAAGTTGGAGTTGCAGAAAGGTGTCAAGCACAGTTGTTCCGGCAACGGCCCGTGACACGTTCGAAAATCCATCGTAATAATTATATCTAATCGTTCCACAGACACTAATATTCTTTATCGATAAATTGACTTTGATCCACAGAGTTCCAACGGCATATCCATAGATAAAACATAAAAACAACTATTCGTCCTATGTAACGTAATTTATTGACTTTGTGACTAGTGGCATTGCGTGGTTTCACCCGCGTAAGTACACCTTGGCCTTTTTTCTATATCAAAGAATAATATAGACCATGGTCTATGAGTTACTACATCACCGAATATAGTTTTGACGTCTAAATGTTATATTTACTTGGGATTAGTGAAATAATTATCGAATCATTCAATTAGGTTGTATTGGAAATCTTATTGCGTAATTCATTAATATTCAAACTTGCTGTATTTAAGGTACTCAATCAACAATACGTCAAAAATTATTCCAAATAAGTCCTCCAAAGGGATGGATATATTCCACGCAGACGAAGCCACAGGTGGAAGCTAGTCTCTTTATATATGATCCACAAAATACACTTGTCTCTTCTTAAACACAAATATATTTTTGACAAAATGATCATTCTTTTCTGAAGACAGTCTGATCCGTATTCATAATATGGAACCACATAATAAAATTCCTTTGGGCTACACTATAAATATTGTTAACGTTACTAACATCCAACGAATACTAATACTTTACCCCAAGCTATGTGTGGCTTAGAAAAGGGTTCATAATCTAATTTATTTTTCTTAAAACACACAATGTATGATGGTATATTACGATGATGAGCAAACAACATACTTATCTGTGACGAATCATGAATTTGTATGCTATTTAATTGACTCTCAAAGTGAAACTTTGTACTGAATATTAAAAAAAAAATTAAGATAAAAATTCAAAAAAAGTATTAGATATAATAAACAGTACGCTTACATGGTATGACGATTCATATTTTTTTTATGACACTTTAAATACTTTCATGAAATGAAAATTGATAATCCTAATTAGGACACAGTAATGTGATTATGTAACCCTCAAGCAAATGTTGTTGCTTCTCTTTCTCAAACATTTGCACGTGAGAACTGACTGAGAAAATGTTGTCGTGGCATCCCATCAACGCACAGCCCAAACCACTGGACGGATCGGGCCTGAAATTTGGCATGCAGGTAGATGTTATGACGTAGGCATCCGCTAAGAAAGGATTTTAATTAGTTCTACCTCCAAGGGGATAAAATAGGGGATATAAGTTTGTATGCAACTTTGTCAATTTTAAACCGATATATAAAACTAACTACTACGCAGATGAAACCGCGGGCACAGCTAAGCTAAACATATAATATTCAAGGGCCATTTTGACTGACAGTTATTTCAACGTACGGTTTAATCCTCTGGTCTTAGCAACATGAAATTTGAAGAGACACAGTCTCCTTGTGAAGTGTAGGTATCCAGTAATAAAGGGTTTTACGGAATTCTACCCCTAAGGGAATTAAAAATACCTTAACCCCCATGGTTAAGGTTCTGTGATTAATTTGATTCTTTAGGTAAAAATAAAACGCGGGCGAATCCACGAGCTGAAATTAAGATATTTATATGTGGCAATTGACTGGATAGTCAACGGATATAGAGCAAGACTATCCCATCCCACATCTATTTTGACGAAAACCTTATGAGAGTACAGGGTGGCCAACTATGATTATTTAAGCAGAACGTATTAAGAACTTCTTCGCCTTGACGTTTAATTTTACGGTACAAAAATTAAACGCTCTTTCTAAAAATTCAAAGCTCTGAAGTTACGCTCTGCATAAAGCGATGATGGTAGGCCTCCAGTACGTAGGTATTATCAATAGCAAAGTTAAAAATCTATCAATACACTATCGCCACTATAAATGAATGTTAAAATAGAAAAAATGGCTTAGCAAGCGCACGCTAAAAGGCCTGACTTAGCGGATTTCTATTATGATTTCACTGAAGGCTATTTTTAAGGATAGCTAACAAAGCGAAAATCCATTTCGCTTTGTTTGCGATTAAGGCCAAGGCTGCACTTACAATATGAAATAAATTGAACTATAATATTCGAAATCCGCTCGGTAGCTTACCCTTTCAACCGCTAACTGTTTGAAAGTGTATAAAGAAATACGTTTAAGATACCTACCTACTATATAATACAATATGACTCCTTAGGCACTGTGGATTTATTTTTTAAAGGTAAATATTAAATACTAGCTGTGTCCCGAGTCTGCTCGTTAAAATCAGTGCAGCCGTTATAGAGATTAACCGGAACAAAAATACAGACAAACAAAAAGCGGGAGCAATTTTTTTAAATAGTTTTTTTTAAGTAGGTACTTACCATGTAAACTTTCATATTATGCATTTTATGAAAAGCTGTTAATTTGAAAATACTAACAGACGCTTCAATTTTATATATATATGTGTAGATGTATGTCCTGACATTATCACCCACCTGGTACCAACATTAGAAAATTTTCCAGTATGGACACAAGGAACATAATATTTTGTTTGGAACTCTCAATCTTTCTAGGATTTATAGGCTTCCATCCAACTGACTTGTAACGATTGCTCAATATGCTCTTTAAGTTAGTGTACTCTTCTAGGCACGGAGGGAATTCGCACGGTCAACCATCCAACTACTTGACTTCTTGAATAATATGCACTAGGAACTGTGCCACCACCCCCCAAGGATACCATTAGGAGTATAGATTTTAAATAGATCACAGCGAACCCTCTCGGGATTAAAAAGAATGGAGAGCCATTTCAATGTAGACTAAGACAGCTTTTATCCCAAGAAACGTGGAATGCTTGTGGAATCCCAAGCGGATAAAGTTTAAGTAAGTCGCGGTGAATGCGGGGAGCATCAAAAGATACTGTTGAAAATGACCTTTCTAAATGTACTTATGCTTCTGATAAAGATACCTGTTTGGTAAAAACACCTGTTTCCTTTAGAACATTTTCGGAAATAAATTTTTTGACATAAATGATTACTATTTGTAAAGAGAATACGCTCGTATTAGACTAGATTCCCATCGACATCTACACTTCTATTATACTATTATAAAGAGGAAATATTGGTGTTTTAATGTGTATGTTTGTAATTAATAAACTCAAAAACTACTGTGCCGGTTTCGTAAATTCTTTCACCATTGGAACGCACACATTATCAGCAAGTAACATAGTCTATATTTTATCCCCGTATACCCACGGGAACTACGCGGGTGAAACCGCGTGACGTCCGCTAGTTATTTATATGTATATAGTATAAGTAATTTCCAAAACTCGACATCAATTAAAAAAATCCAATAAAATATGTATTTTTAAAGGGCCGTGGTGGCCTCGGGGTTTGAGCAGTCGCCTGCTACGCAAGCGACGCAAGTTCGAATCCCAGCGGGGCCTGTACCAATGAGATTTTCTAAAATAAAACTTATATCCAGTGATTTCACACCACGTGCTTTACGGTGAAGGAAAACATCGTGAGGAAACCTGCATATTTCTGAGAAGTAATTCAAAGACGTATGTATAGTGCCTGAGACGGCGATAGACTCACCATCTGTCACGTTGGCACTTAATCAAATTCGGTGAAAAGTGGGTGTTGTGATAACAACACCTCTGCCTACCCCTTCGGGGAATACGGACGTGAGCATATGTATGTATGTATTTTTTCTGATTATCGTAAATACTAGACAAGACCGAGATGGTCAGGAGGTAATTTTCCAATGTTCTCATGTTTTGTACTATAAAGACTCATCGTTAGCTCATTCAAACGTTGGCCAAATGTGTGGCCTGGTCCACTTGGCAACGTTTACCCACTTTAGAGACATTGTCTAAATGTGTGAACCCACTTGGCAACATTGGTACGCAATGCAGACGAACTTTGACCCAAATGCTCCGTTACGCATTAAACCAATATTTCATAGCTAACTGGAATTGCCACCGGTTGATATATTCACGCATACGGCAAATATATTGACTTTGGATAGGAATGTGATTTTTATTTGCATTTCGTTTTATGTTTTCTCAACGAAAACTGAAAGGTGGAGAGATGAAGTTATGTTTATTTTAAAGAAACGAATTTGATTGATTTATGCTCGCTATAATGGTAAGTTAAAACAGATATGAAGATGGGAGTGAGAAAGAAAGAAACATAATATTTCACACAAAAAATGAGACGGAGGATAAATTTAGGCTAGGTACGAAATAAACTATCAAAAGATGACACGTCATAGATATATAGGTCTAGACTTTTTAAGCGAAGATTTTTGGAAGAGAGCTTTGGCTGCTGGTATCAATACAAAAATATATAATTAGTGCCTTAATATTAAAAAATACATTGTCAATCATTTTATTTATTTTTGAGAATTACCCCAATTGTTTTAAGAATTTAATTTTACTTTAATAACTATTATATCTTAAACATATCATCAAATAAATATCGAACCTTCAGTAAATCCTTAACACAGGAATAAGTAATAAGTATAGGGACGGAAAGCATGAAAAAAGAGTTTTTTTTTATATTTATAGATTGTAATGTAGCACCTGTCGGTGTCACGTGCCAAATATGTTAGTCCAAAATGTCTCCACACCCTTGATATTAAATCTTGATAAGACACTTGACATTAATGACACGGAAAAACTAATTTTTTAAAAATGTTCACCGTCTGTCTGTTTGTTCTGATTTGAACGGGACTTTCACTGGCGTATAGCAAATGTTACAAGGAGTAACTTAGACTCATATTAATTAAAAAAAATATAATTATTCCGCGGGCCACCCTTTAAATTAAGTCTAAGCGGTTGAAACCACGGGGCACATCTAGTATTGTATAAGTGCGACCAGCCTTACAATTGTATTCACAAAAACCATTTCAGTAATAATTCACATAACGCAATCAAGCATTATGGTTAGTTAACTCGTTGATTAATAAACAATGGTATATAAACATATGCAAATACTTGGATGGCTAAACAAATATTTCCTCTCGGCTATTATAACCAACAGCATAAATTAATTTCACATTAATGATAACCAAACTACTATAAATTTAGTGTTAGTTTAGTGTGGATACTAGAATTTGATTTGTAAGTTCATCGAACATCCAATACATCATACAATCCTAGTATTGCTTAGTTTCATTCATCATCCTATTAGATTTTTTCGTCTAAAATATACAGGATACAATGAGCATACCTTAGAAACAATTTTAAGTTTGTGATAGGCATGTGTTAGATAGGCGCGTGTTGTTTAGGTGTGGAATGTATTAAATTTACAAATAAACATGTGATGACCGGAAGTTAACATCTTCCATGAGTTAATCCTCTGTAAAACACTTTATTATAACAGTAGAAAATAATGAAATACCTTTAAATTAATTATAATACATAGTTGATATATATATTTCATCATATTCTTCCCCATAATAGCTAATATATAACACATGCACGAATACAATGCCTCGTAAGAAATTAGTTTAATCTAATAATCTGCTTATCATAAATTCAAAAAAAATTTAGGTATTATTAATGTATGAAAGCGCTCAACACCACGCTTATTTTTTACATACATTTGCTCACACCTGTATTATATAAGCAGAGGTGTTGTAACAACAACACCCACTTTTGACCGAAGATGATTACGTGCCAACGTGACAGATGGTGACTCCATCGCACAGACCATACATACGTATTTAAATAAGTTTTCAGATATATGCATGTTTCCTCACGATGTTTTCCTTCACCGTACAGCACGAGGTGTGCTATCACTGCATATAACAATTTTTAAAATCTCATTGGTACATGCCGCTGGGATTTAAACTTGCGGCACTAGCGTAACATGTAAGTACTTAAACCCCACTCCATCATCATCTATAATCTCAAGATACATTAAGTTTAAGTTTCCAGAGCCGTGGTGGCCTCGGGGTTAGAGCAGTCGCCTGCTATGCAAGTTCGAATCCCAGCGGGGCCTGTAACAATAAGTTTTTCTTAAAAAACTTATGTACAGTGATTTCACACCACGTGCTTTACGGTGAAGGAAAACATCGTGAGGAAACCTGCATATTTCTGAGAATTAATTCAATGACGTATGTACAGTGTCTGAGACGGCGATAGACTCACCATCTGTCACGTTGGCACTTAATCATCTTCGGTGAAAAGTGGGTGTTGTGATTACAACACCTCTACCTACCCCTTCGAGGAATACAGGCGTGAGCATATGTAAGTTTCCTAGTATATCTGTCCATATTTGCCAGCAAACGGTTTACTTAACACTTCACACTCCGTTGTGATAACGATTTCGCTTTGAAAGAGGAAATTCAATAGCGTTTCGGGTCAGCTCTCAATAGATTCCAATTGAAAAGTTTCGTTAGCTTTCAACTGCAAGTGCTTTTAAGCTGCGCTTTATATACTGCACTTTGAAAACAGGGTATAAAAGAAAAATAAATATGGTGACGCCATCCCAGAAGGGTTCCCGAAGGATTAAGCTGAGGTGTTGTAACAGACTAACTGCTATATTCATGAGATCAAACTAGATTAATCCGGATTTTGGAATCACTGTTATTATGAAAATGTAATTGGATAGGAAAATTCATTTCTCTTCCTGTCTGTCATTTAAATGGTAAGTAAGCTCGTAAGCCTATTTTAATTGTGGTTTTCAGTTCAGCTTTGACGCGAGCTTGGTTTGATAAACAGGTCTAACAAATACAACATTATAATATGAAAAGCATTAATATTTGAATATTTGAATGTGATATTTAAGATATGGTGTTGGAGAAGGATGGAGAAAATCTAATGGACGGAAAGAGTAACAGATGATGGTGTACTCAAAAGAGTTATCAAAGAAAGAGTACTGTGGAATACAATATAGATTCGAAGAGAAAAGAATGTTGGCCACCTTGTACGACATGAAATCTTTAAAAACATATTATAAGCAAAAGTAGAATGAAAGAGAGGAAGAGGAATGCCCAGTATAGTACATGAGACAAGTTAAGGTAAAAGTGTCTGTCATGACGTATGGGGAGGTCAAAGAGCACTGGATAGAGATAAATGGAAGAAATTGCATCGGTTACACCGACAAGAGTCGGACTCTTATATTTATGATGAATATTTAAGATATAGGGAATCCCAAGGCCAGTAATCAAAACGGAAAACGCAAAAATACACATAAGCAAAAATCGTAAAACCTAATTTTCCTTCTGGTTAGTAAAAAAACAAATATTATTTTCCCCAAGGAAAGTAAAACGAATTTCGAACAGCTTCTACGTAAGTGCTACAAATCTTCGTAGAGCGCTACACTCGTTGCTACGAGTAGCTTTCGTATTGCTACGCTGCTACGGTTCGTAGCAAGTCCTGTGTAGTTAGATGCATATCATATCAAGGATTATTTTTATATGCGTGGTGGCCGTGGGATTTGAGCAGTTGCCTGCTATGTAAGAGACGCAAGTTTGATTTGCAGCGTCCTACACTGATGAGGTTTTTTAAAAACTTAAGTGCAGTATTTCACCCCACGGACTTTACGGTGAAGGAAAACATCTTGGGGAAGCCTGCATATTATGTCTGAGAAGGAATTCAAAGACGTATGTATAGTACTTGAGACGGCGATGGACGCTCGTTCTGTCACGTGGGCACTAAATCATATTCGGTGAAATGTGGGTATTGGTGTTACAACTACTCTGCTAACCTACCTAATAACCTAATATATATAAATATAGATATACAATCGGAATACATATTATGCAGTCTGTTGAAATTTACTGCCAATTGCCACACAGTGGAACTAACGGTCCATCAAGTAACCAGGTAATACCATTTATTAGTTCCGAGGGGAATTGTTTTGTAATTATTTTGCTGACTAACTTTCCGCTAATAGGATTAGCAAACGGAACCCTTTTAAATGTACCTTGTATTTCTCGTTGTTTTAAAGCCTTATAAATCTCTCACTCACTTCCTCACTTCCCTCTATAATGGTTGAAGAGGGCGATGGCTGGCATTCTCGCCATACTTGTGATAAGGTGCTGCTAGTGGGGGCTGGTCATCTCAAGCTACACAGTTATGCGTAGTACTTATTTTTAGTATTTGAATATTTTTTTATCGACTTTTGTGCACTGGAACTGTGTCCATGGGCTTATATATATATAATGTATATTGTATTACTCAAAGCTGTAAAATTATTCTCTATAAAGAGTAATTACTGAGTTTCTTGCCAGGTTCTTCTCAGTAAAAGCAACCTTCCGAACCTGTCTTTCTGACGATTTGAAAGTACTTTGTAAAAAGTCTAATCGAATAAAGATATTTTTGAATTTTTAATTTGAATTTGAAATGTTTTCGTTGTCAAAAACATGCTGTATTACAAACAACAACATAATATATTGTCAAAAACATAATATATTATGGGTGTCGGGGAAAATAGGCGCTGTTAAAATATGTGATAGGGTATAATTTTAGGAATCAAATAATATTATTATGACAAAAATATCTACTTCCGTTTTCGAGTAATTGACGTTCAAAGTTGACCATATCAAGACCTTATTTTCGCATAAAAGTCAGCGGTAAAGTAGAGTTATTCACGTGAAATATAACTACGTATTTTTTTTCTCCTACTAATAGTCCGTGTATAAGAAGTTTCATTTAATATATCAGATTAAATCTGGTCATATTAGAAATTCTACGTTTCAAATCTCATTTCTAGAAGAAAGAAGATTCGTGATTTTGTCTGATTTGAGAGTTCTTCTTTCTAGAAGAAAGAAGATTTGTGACAATTAAAATTCATTGAGTTTTATTGAACAATTCTTAATTTCTCTTAAACCTAATTAATATAGGATTGGTTTTGCCCAGAGGAACATCCAATTTCGATAGAAAAGTTTAATTGGTAATTTAGAATGGGAATTGGCATTTTCCCGTGCGGCCTCTAGGGATTGAATAAAAAATACGATATAATATACTAGCGGACGTCACGCGGTTTCACCCGCGTCGTTCCCGTTTCCGTCGGAGCACGGTGATAAAATATATAAGATAAAATTATATTAAGCAGTGATAATGTAGCATCCTAATGGTGAAAGAATTTTTAAAATCGGTCCATTACTCATTGAGCAAATTCGTTACAAACATACATTCAAGCCTTTCCTCTATATAATATTAGATACAAATAAAAGAGTACTTTCTGATAGCTGCGGCGTAATTACTTTTTTTCAATTTAGAAGGACCAAATTCTGGCCATTTTTTGTATTTCACAACCAAATGGTATATATACAACGGGACCCAATTACTATGTCTTGGCTTTACTGGCTGTATCTTATGAGCTTATTGCTTACCACACATGATGCATTTCTATTGCCGCTATAACAACAAATACGAAACAAGACAATATAAGAAATATTTAACGAGGCTCCCATACAACAATCGTGATTTAGCACGGCACACTGCGTGCGCGAGTCCGACCGTCACTTTTTTAAACTAAGGAGGACAACATTCTGGGCATTTTTATAGCAAAGCAACACGAATTAAAGTTCCAAATGGAACCGCTAATGTGAACTGCGAAAAATTTGTTGACAGTCACTCCCCATTACCGTGGCGTCATTATTTTAAAAGCACCGTACAAAAGTTGACGCTGCAACGTCACAACAATAGGAATAAAATGGTGCGTTTCCATTAGCTAACACTGGAAAATTTGTTACTCTCCTCACGTGGAGTATTCTCTGGATCTCAAGGATACAATTGATTTCACTGCGTGTGGCTGGACATGTATGACAATAATTTATCGGCGGGATCCATAAATCGCATTCTATTAGATAAATATTTTTCGTAATCGGTTCAGTAGCTTCGGAGTCTATTCTTGGCAAACAAACAAAATAAAAAGGAAATCTTTTTATAATATTATTATAGAAAATAATTACTGAATCAACAAACACATATTTAAATACGTGTGCAATGTTTTTCAGCCTTTCTGTTGGAATGGAATTGAAATTTGTTTAAAAATTATACAATTACTAGAACGTAGTCTTAGATTTTACTGATTGTACCCTATTCTGAATTTGCCATCATTGTCCTATTAAATACACAATCTTTTTATCAGTTATTGTAGTGACTTTATTGTAAATAACTAAAAATACCTTTTTAGTTTTTCAGTTTTGTTAGTTTTCCATAATTTATATTATGAAAAACTAACTTCTGCCCGCGATTTCGTCCGTGTGGAATAATTACTTTGGGATAACACTAACTTGAACCCGCGATAGGTCTTAGCGTGATCTAACATTGATATATTTTTTCAAATAGAACCAGTAATTCGTGAGATTAATCCGTACAAGCAAACAAACAAACTCTTCAGCTTTATATATTAACTATAGATGTGCAAAACTCATCACACTCAGACGTATATTAAAACTGAAACGTGACGTGACTTATAATGGAAACAGAGATTTAAAACAGTTGAATGGCGTTAAACACTTGATTCAGACGGCGACGAAGTTTCAAATGCAATTTGTGAATAGAAAACTGAATAAAATTCACGCAACGTTTCATGAATTGGAATTCGTAGAGCTCTGCTTACACTTGTCGTGTAAAGTTAGTAGGTTACGAAGCAGTGGTGACTAGATCTATGCTAAACAAAGCCGTATGTCGCAAGAAGGATAACATTGCGTATTTCTGCGGGTGAACAGAACAATTTTGTTTATTTGATGTGTGCTATAAATAATATTGTATGTAATTAAAAGACGCATGTGAAGTTCACCAACCCATACTGACTGTGCATGAACCATGCCCCATAGGCAGAGGGTTCCTGTTAATGACAAAATTAATATGAAGAACTTAATATTAGTTCACTCAAGTTCATTAGATGGCGCTGGCCAAAATTAGATCGCGCTATCGGGATTCTATACACAATATATAAATAGGACAAAGAGTCCACAATAAATGAGATGCAGATCGAGATCTAAACGTTTGTATTCAAATCAATTCGCATTGGTGTTTATTCAGTACCTCACCCAACGGGAACCCGTTCTGTTCAGTTCAGTGATGAAGCGCATCTATATATCTCCTCGGTGCTAATCAGATAACCCCAATAACAACAGACATCTGAATATCCACTAGACATTTTGTTCCAATTTTGTCTCACAAGCAAACTATTTGGACACCACGTGCTCTGTGATATCCCCAAGGGACCTTAAGGGAATGAGATGAAAATGAGAAAATTTCCAATATAACCATATATAGTAAAACCAACTGTGAAATTGGTTCACATAGTTCAAAATTGCTCAACAATTGTATTGGTCTGTAGTCTGTGTAGCGAATTCTATTCTATTGTTGATAGCTATTGTTAGAAAGTTCCTTACACCATTAAGAAAAGCTGGAACGTTTAATATATTTCCTGGACTCATATGGCGTGACCAATAGAGGAGAATACAAAGTCTGACAACTACTTTACGTCGGCTTTCGATTTTCCCTGTAAACGGAGTTGCTAGCGTCGAATTGCAATTGCTTCAAGTAAAAATCAAGTTACAATAGCTGAATCGGGTGCCAACTCTACCAACAATTAATACAGAATCAAATTGAAGCGATTTCATAAATAATAATTACAAAATACCATCAATCCTTTATGCGTATGCATGTACAATTAATAAAATACCGAGAGTATTTATAATCAAATTTTGAGGTTTTGATGGGACTCTCACTGACATCTGAGTTAAGTACAAAGAATTATATTATTATTTGAACTCTTTATAATTTTATTTTAGAAAAAAATTCGTGTTGCCCGAAAATAAATTAAACACATGAAATAAAGCGTCGTTCACAGCTGTTCTATAATAACATAACGGTGCATTCACACTCCTCGCAACTACATCTACATCGCAGATATACACAATGGGTATTTTTCGCATAATCGGCAGGTTTGAAAACCTACCGGTAACATTACCCCATGTTATCGTATGCACATAAAGACTTCGGTTAGGTAAACCGGTTATCGGTTTTCTTAAGCCTCGAAGTGTCTTCATTCTTCACCTCTAGATAATCTTGACACCTTCTTAAATAACCGTTTAGATATCTGCTGGGGAAATACTTGGTAAGGATTGGTGGATGCCACGGGCTCTTAGAATGAAATGATCAACATTTCATTCTATAAAACTAACTGTGCCTCGTCGTTTCATCCACGAAACAGCATTTTTTTACATAAGAGTAACTTATGCTTATTTCTTCAATCATCAGCCAATGAAATTCCTGTTAAATCAGTTCAGCAGAAACATCAGATCACGGAAGCGTTTGGTCATTGTGGTATACATTGCCTACGAGCACTGAAAAGTGTAAAAATTGGCGGGAAAAGATTATATCTTATTTAGGAAAAAAGTGAAAAATATGTTCCTTTATTTATATATTCCAAAAAGAAAAAAATCATAGCGCCGAATATAAGAGAAACAAAAAGTTGTATGAATAATAAAATAAAGAATGACCACCAAATCAGTTTTAACAACTTGCGAACATCTCTCCACATGTAAAGGGTAAGAGAATTCTCGCTGCAGACGTCTTAACTAATGTCCTATTGCTATTCATGGACAACTAGCAGTCCTGACACGTAACGCAATGACGACTTTTTCTATAGTATCTTCAAAGTTTAATCTCAATTGGCAAATGTTATCAAAGTTTTCGTATTCTAACTTTTTCGAAATGCTTAAAACCCGCTCTTGTATTCACTGCAGTGGTAATGCATTATTTAGTTAATATTATGCAGAGTGAGAGTTTGTAAGTTGTAATACTTTTTACTTACTTAATCCGCTGGCTTACCGACCTGAAGTGAGTCCTGGCCTTCGATATGAGAACTCGCCATTGGTCCCGGTATTGTGCGGTTTCTTGCCAGTAGCAGGCTTGAAGCTCGCGTAGGTTCGCGTAATACTTTTTATTAGCAGTATAATTTTAGATTTGGTATTCACGAAACAGGCTTGCCTAGTGTGAAAACCACAAGAAAACACAAAATATGTAAATGAGCTTCCTCACATAAAAAACAAATTTAAACACTGTGCTTCCTACTGCTGCAAATTAATTATCATAATTTTTTTTCACTGTATGCTGTTTTCCCGAAAATTTTATATTTTTTTCTATATTAAACTACAGACGGAATCCTGAATACGGAAGCAGTGAAAAAAACTTTTTTTTTTTCACAAACGCGTTCCAATGTTTTTTATTCGTTTCAAACTGTCTAGTAAAGCTGGAAGTCGACCAATAAACTGTCACAGCCAGCCGAGTCGGAAAACTATCAGATTCAAACACGACAGAAGCCTATTGCTATTCGATTCGATGATAATATAGCGTGACAACTGGCAACTTTGTCAGAAAAATATTCAGCTGTGAAAATAGTACATACTGATATTTCGTGACTGAGAAACGCATTAGGTAGGTGCATTTTAGATAGTGTGCTCCAGAGGCATTCACTAAATCAATTATTACAAGAGCCCATGTAATAATCAAATCCCTTTGCTAATATAATGACAACTTTTGCTATCTCGGCGACAATATTCTTAATCTTCCCCTGCATGAAGCACTGGCGTCCTTACTCACCACAGGAACACAACACTAATCAAAGGTAGCATTATTTGGCTGCGATCTTCTGTAAAGTCAGGTAAAGTGGGGTACAGTCCCCAGTGGGGCTCTATATACCTTTGTGGGATATTTATATTTGTAGATGGGTGCGGCTATTGGTAGGTAGGTAATTTAGATTGTTAGATCATTGAGATAAAACGTTATTACTTAAGATGGAAAGCAAAAACCAATTAGCGAAGCGACTTTCTCATTTAAAATATATAATTAAATCTATACAAATATTATAAAGAGGAAAGATTTGTATGTAAGTACGTTTATAACGAATTGGTTCAAAAAGTACTAGACCGATTTTAAAAATCTTTTCACCATTTGCATGCTACATTATCACTAATTAATATAGGCTATATTTCATCCCCGTACTCTCAACGGGAATATAGTATACCTGACACGGTTGGGTCTCGCCTGCCGATCTGTGCGTCAGGGCAAACAATATTGTGATCAAGATCTTGTGTGGTCAGAGAAAGATGAGTGAATGAACGTCATTATCAATAATTATTAAATTTTAATTATAATTCTTGGGGACGTCCAGGCGCCAGTGTCAAGCCCCGCCCGAGAAAATCCCACATCTGAAGCTGTACGCAAGATAGGCATTATAAAAGATGAAGGCAAAAGTGAAAAGACAAGGCGTATTGTCCCTGTCCCTGTGATTGTCCTCCAATTATATTAAGGCTCGACTTAACGACTTGTGAACAAGAGAAATCGTCTTTTAATCCAACTTCCCTTCCAAATCATTAATATAAATAAACGTTAGAGGAAATACAAATAAAATGACGGAATTCAGTTTCCGGGGCTTAGTCGTATCTAATAGATGACGACAATCTTACATCACTGTTTAAAATAGATTATGAAAATAATACCATGTTGGAGAAGTGGCCGGCAGAAGCTAGTTCAAGATTTGAAAGTTACTTAGTTGACTCGGCATAATTCTTGCATTCCTAATACCCTGTTATACTTACAACTTTATTTCACGGACATTATCACGTCGTATGATCTCGATTAATGTAGATTACTTGACGAGAGGTTTTATTACAACGTCATTAATCAATTTTGTTTTCAAGTTGGTACCATTAGTAGTATTATTTCTGGAATTTCTAATCTGTGAATGATTGAAGAATTCACTATTCAGTTAACGGATTCTAATCACTTTTTTGTTGACGACAGAATGAAGAATATTCTATTAAATACTATTAGAAAACATTATATAAGTACAACTCTGGGTGTACACATAATTATACATAGGATTTAGGTTTAGATAATTGTTAAAACCGTGCACAAAAAAAATATATTTCGTTGAATGATATTAGGTATTTACTTTTTGATGACTGAGTCACTGTGCCGGGTTTTTACTATAATAGTGTATACTTTACTACAATTAAGTGTGTATATAATACACGCCTATATTTCCTGGAGGGGAAAAGCTCGTACATTAAACCAATAATGTACAGATTGCTACGTCTATGCACGGTTTTATTTTTGTAATTTTTACGCCACCATTCTCCTTGTAACGATGCACACACACGTCAGCTTTATTGTCCCGACAGTCAGGTCGACTCAATATTTATTGATGTTTCAATAGAAGTGTATCTACTTTGGTAGTATAAAAAATGCTAGAGAAAAATTCCTAACAAGCAGTTGTATAGTTTTAGTTTATCGGATCACTACTCAACATGACGCAGTAGTAATAAGCTTGATTTTATAACAGGATGTCCTACTGCTCAATTGAGTTGAGGAAAAAATAGTTGAGCTATGGCATATAAAATGTTTAGTAATATAAACTACATATTGTTTACTACTGCTCAACTAGTTGAGCAATGTAGTTGAGCAGTGGGGCAGTATCGAGAATGACACAAGGTGCCACACAGTAAAATAGCGAGAGGAAAATAAGAATTTCAATTGGAAGGTAACCAGTGACAAGAATTTGGTAGATTAATTATGAGTATGCGGCCCTTAGGCAAAGTAACTTTCCTCCGAGCTTGCACTAATATTAAAAAATATATAGAAACGACATACATTTTGTATAGCTACTATAAACGAAGCGTGAGGATAACGTTACTGTGTCTGGCCCTGGTGTAGCTACGCTTACGCTACGCATGACGACGCTATTCCAAGTGTTATAAGTTATCCCATACGAAAAGTTAATTTCTATGCAACGTCAGCTATATATATGCTAACTTCCGTAGCTTGCGTATAAATATAATCGAGAATAATGAGGATTAAATATAGAATTTACTATTAATACAGAGAGAGGTCAATGTATCAAATTGGATCAAAATATTTTTTGGTAAAAATTGTATGTGAGCGAGCGCCCTTATAAGGATAGGAAACGATCAGCCTCGTAATTCCTCGTAAACCACGAAAACTTGATCCGTATACTGCTTTATTCCTATTGCGTGTGAGAATAAACAATAAAAACTTCTAATAAACTTCCTATTGTTGCGACATTAAAGGCACAAATAAAACGCCTGTTGATTAACCACATGCAAAGCTCATAAATAATGCAAGTATTAAATTCTGGCAGGCGCTAATTAACTAGGTTAATATTTTTTCGTAAAAATACTTTTTTAAACGTGAAAAAACTTACTATACGAATATCGTATACTCCAAGTGATCATAATCCTTGTACCTGGAATGCTATTGGAATGAAATAATTGCCGCGACAATGCATGCCGAGTGTGGGCGCGGAGTGACGCATATACACGATAAATATGCACTGCACGATGCGTCGCGCCAACGCGCGCAAACCATTTATCACTTTACTTAATATATTCATGCTTCTTTGAGATAACTTGCTTTCACCCCTTCTGAAATATATGCGCTAAGGACTTTTTAAATAGACTGTATATACTCATGGCACAGTATAAATATAAGCTATACAAGCAGTCCTATTTTTTGAACTAAAAACGTTTGCTCCTTTGAGCTTAAGGGTTAAGATTGACATTCAATATTTTAATATTAACTGTCATAAATATGTCAATTTCAAATTTAAAAAAAACAAGTGGTGACACCTCTTAGGTACTATCATTACGCCTATTCTGAGGGCCTAGTGCGAGTTTTTCACTGTCGCCGTCACAAGTCACCGCGTTGACGTAGACGCATATTTATATGGGATCGAAACAGCGCCATCTATCGGCCCACGGATGGCACTATTTTGATCCCATATAAATCTGCGTTTACGTCGACGGGAAGATTTGTGACGGTGATTGTAAGAAAACTCGCACCAGGCACTCGATTATTTTCTTGTAGATACGCGCATCTGTGTGAATGCGGTGTGTCATTTCGAACGATTTATTGCTAGATTCCTAACTAAAGTAAAGCTTATATTTAAACTGTGCTAATGATTATGATATTTTGGCGGTGACTCAGCCTGTCTGTCTCTTCAAATTGAGATAACTCAGCCTTGAAAAAGGGGCGTGTTTACCATTGTGATGGGGTAATATTTCTATATTAATATTATAAAGAGGAACGATTTGTCTGTAAGTATGTTTGTATTCAGCTCTGAAACTACTGGACTGATTAGAAAAAAACTTTCAGCAATGGAATTAACGAGTAACATAGATTATATTTTACCACCGTACTCCTTCGGGAACGAGAACTACATGGGTGAAACCGCGTGACGTTTGCTAGTATTAAATAGTTAAAATTGAAGTTGACAACTATGACTGCAATTTAAACTATTTAATAAAGATATAAAAGAAGATGGTTCCAGGTAGCGATTAATAGTATGACGTGTATACATTCAAAGTTTAAAATATCTTTATTTGATTAGACTTCTTACAAAGTACCTTAAAATCTTACATACACAAAAATACATTATACATGATTGTAAGTGTTACCACCGGGTTCGGCAGGTTGCTTTTATTGAGGAGAACCCGGCAAGAAAATCAACAATAATAACAACATTACATGAAGCAGTGACGTCTTAGGAACTTCATAGCTTTGACGTTTAATTTTGGTATCACAAAATGAAACGTCAAACCTAAGCAGTTCTAAATACACTCTGCTAAAACCGAGGCCCCCAGCTCACTGGTATTATTTTATTGAACAGAAACAAATAATGAGCTGTCACGTTTTACCAAAAATCCGTCCTAAGCCAGGGTATAGCAGGAATCGCCAATAATAAAAATTACTTCCCACAGCACGTACCTAATACCTTTTATCAGTGAATTGTTGGCGACCTCACAACCCCCAAATTCCTTTGATAAATCAATATTTTAGTCACAACCTTACCCTAACAAGGTCAGATCGCAGTGGAGCTCATCTATATCTATACAGATAAATAAAATTGAAGTATCTTTTTGTAATTCCAAATTAACAACTTTATACCAAAAGCATATGAAAGTATGTACGGTACTTACATGACAAACACATTTAAAAAAAATCTTACAGTTTCTCTGTCTGTCTGTCTGTCTATTTGTTCCGGGTAATTTCTGAAACAACTGGATCGATTTTAACGGGACTAAATGTTACAAGGGACTAAATGTTAAAGTAGGGTCCGTTTTTTGATAAAAATAAAGATTTCGCGATGAATGACCAACGCGGGTGAATCCGCGGGGAACAGCTAGTCTTACATGTAACTTTACACCGCTCAAGAACTTTCAAGTTAATAACACACTTGATAAAACTAAGCAAACACCAACTTTGAATTCGTAAGTTATTCTATTTGATTTGTTTGTAAGTTTAACGTTAGTCGGCCTTTGAATTTCTTCTCTGACATATGCTGGTTCCTCACGTTTTCCTTCACCGTAAAGCACGTGGTGTGAAATCACTACACACGTATATAAATCACAAATTAAAATTTTCATTTCATATGCAGGTTCATCAAAAACGTGTTAAAAATGTATCCAATTATATACAGAACACCCTTTTTGTGGATTATCTCACGTGTTATTTAATAAAAACAACATTATCATGTTTGTATTTAATTAAAAATTCAGGAGCTTTGTTGGCGTTCAACGTATTTTTACGGACAAAAATGTGTTTCTAACATTTTTCAGTCATAATTTTAATATACACTTTCAAGCCCACTGGCATTTTATGACATAAAAACTCGTAACGCTTGCTCCGGATGGAAAAAGTGCAAGTCTCAATTGCTGCATCATCTATACAGATAAATAAAATTGAAGTGTCTGCTTTTCACTACATTAATAAGAAAGAAAACAAAAAGTTTTTAAAGCCGGCTAGTTTATGAAACAGTTGGACTGATTTTAATGGGACTTTCACAGGCAGATAGCTAATGTTACAAGATGTAACGTAGGCTACATTTATTTACAAAAAGGGTACCGTTCGTTTGTTTTATTTTCAAAGACCTGTGTTAATTTAATCCAGCGGTTCCATAATTTGTCGAACACATCGTAATAGATTAAGTCCAATGTAGAAATTGATGAAGCCGCTTGGAACAGGTTAGTTCCAAATAAGACTAATGATTATATAAGGTAAAGTCACCTGTCATCATCTCCCTGGCCTTATCCCATACATTGTTAAGGTCGGCACTTGATTCAACCCGATGTGGCTGATCACCTGATTTTTATACGGAGCGACTGCCATCTGACCTTCGCAACCCCTTTTATGAGGAAAATCTGTGATCTGAGTTAAACCAGTTGTCAGACTATTTTAGGCCTCCGACTGACCTGTAACGATTGCCAAAGATGATAAATTGGCAACCGGGACCGACGGATTAACGTGCTCTCCTAGGGCTAGGGTTAGGGTTGCTTAACTTCGCTTCGAATGATATGCGCAATAGCAACTGTGCCACGAGCTCCTCCGGTAAAGTCACCTGTCATGGACGGTATAATTTTTTTCATATTTGCTCTGTAATTACTTCATGAAATGGTTGAAAATTCTCAACAAAACCAAATGTAAAACTTTTTTTTTGAACACAAATTAGGAATATAAAGTTACCGAGAAGAGTTCAGATACTCAAGTGAACAAATAGGTTGCTGAAACAGTCGTTACATCTTTACTGGATTCAAGTTTCATTGCCGAGGTCGGTAAAATGTACAAACGGGACGTAAAATAAGACATACACCTTGGATAGTAACGTGAGGAGACACGGCGTATTTGATGGGCGGCATTTTATTGGGGGTACCCGCGGAGAAGCATTATTATATGGTTAAACTAGCTGTGCTCCGCGGTTTCTGCCGCGTGAACCTAGCTTCAATTCGCGGAACCTATTTTTTTTTTAATAAATTTAGTAAAGCCTAATGTTACATCTAGTATCATCAGCTCTCTACCAATTGCCTGACCAATCTGCCTGGCAGACCAATTGCCTCGCTGGTCTAGTGGTTAGCAAGTTTGCCTGCCGATCAAGAGGTCCCGAGTTCAATTCCCGGGTCAGGTCAAAAATAAATATTGGGGTTTTCTGTCAAGAATTTCACTATAAAAGCCCGGAGTTTGGAAGTTGGCGGTGTTTACACCCTCGTGACTATGAGTGTGAGAGAATATAGCGTGCACCTGTGTTTGTGCACACACTTGTGCACTATAATATCTCCTGCGCACATGGCTAACTCGTTGAGATTAGTCGCCGTAACCGAAATTCGGTAGGAGACCATTACCAGTGAGTCCCGTTAAAATCAATCCAGCCGTTTCCGATAATACCCTTAATAATTCCTAAACAAACGAATTGACTGACAGAGAAAAAATTAAAAACAGGGAGAACCTTACCTTTTAAATTAAATCTGTCACTAAGTCGTAGGTACAATCAACACAATAAGAACTGATGGCACACTAATATAATATCATCCCCAAGATTTCACTGCACCATTTATCTCATCATCCCCTCTGACATTTCGTATAATGTATCCAGTTTACGGTCCAATAAACACGTTTTTGCCGGGGTCAAACTGTTATAACGGACAGCACATCCACATTTGTATGCATATTATATTTTGGGACACGCTCAATGTTTGTGACACTCAAATTCCTTCCGATTGCAAGTACCTATGCCATACATGTGAGTTTCAATGTTTAACATACAAGTACTTTTTTCATAATTTCATAGTCTTGTTATGTTTTAATAAAATAAAAATACGGTTTTCTTTTTATAAAGTAATTGACCTCCGGTGAATTTATAGCCAAAAAATAAATATTATATTCATCAAAAGTAGAGAAAAGTCGACGTTTTGTTATAGTCTTACATAATCGTAACCCAAAGCGAAGTCAGGGCCGGTCGTTAATGTTAACTTGTAAATATTAGCCTGCCTAAGGACAGACGTATTAAGTTTATTACTGCAGCTCATGGATGGAATAAACGCTTTTAAGGTATCACTTGCCTTCTTCCGCATGGTATTAGTTTGACTAATTAATTTCTGTGGTCCACTAGTTTAAACACAGCCCTAAAGAAACGAGACTTTATGCAAATATCCACCTTAGCCCAAAACATTTAGGTACGATGTTTGCCAGCACAAATAAAATAATGCTAGGGCAATCTCACCCTAGAATGTAATAATTAACACGCAACATACTATAACATAATATTTTATGAAGACCATATACACCCTTGATATATGAAACAATTGTAGCTATTTATGAGCTGAAAGTTTCATTCATTCCAGCAGAATTACCTTCAACATTATATGAAGATATTTATACTCAAGTATATGTACCACATTATTATTATTATTGTCGTGTCGTGTCCCATTGCTGGGCAAAGGCCTCCCTTCCACTTTTTCAACATTCTCTGTCCTCAGCAGTCCTCTCCCAATCGCTCCTGAAAGCATCAAGCTCATCCCGCCATCTCCTACGAGGCGGTACCTAATATCACAGAATAAATATAAGATTTACAAGCAGTAAGGAATCTAGGCATATTCTTTGAAAAAACATCTTTTGCTCCATTACCCTTTACATTACCATGCTCTGAATAATTTCATATGAGGTTTATTTTATTTAATCATTATTTATTATGTTATGAAATGTACATGATGCCAGGTGAGTTTCTTGCCGGTTCTTCTCAGAAGGCTAGTTTCCGAACCGATTGTCAATTCTTCGACATTCATAAGTGCCTTACCAGGGCCTAAACTGAAAGAAACATCTTTATTTTCTCGTAGATGTACGCGTCTGTGTGAGTTTGTCATTTCGAACGACATGTTCCTAGTTTCCTAAGTGCATAAAGCTTATATTTAAACTGTGCTAATATGTAATCTTCTTCCTTCGTTACACGAAATGTAGAGGAATCCCCAACTATACATACATCCAAACTTCGATTCCCTAAAGACACCTATTTACAACACTCGCATACATTTTGCACAATGGCAAAACGTAATTTCAGAACTAAAGTTCCGTGTATATTGGTAGGTGGGCGTACCTTTAGATATGTCGACAATTTTAGCGCATTTTCCCCTGGGATTTCGTATCTACATTTGAATAATGGAAGCAGTGTATATTTCAGTCAAGTTACATTAATGTTGCCATTTTGGTATTATTCCTTACCTACCTACCGATAGACATACAGCTTAATATCTATTACACGTAATTTTTTTTAATATCCATGTTCGTTCCTGGTTTTATTGGAGTCCAAACTATGTCTATTCCAGATTTAAATGAAAAGTGAAATGTTTTATTCAATTTAGGCCTTGGTAAGGCACTTATGGATATCGAAGTATTTGTCACCAGTTCGGAAACTAGCCTTCTAAAGTCAACTGGCATCATGAACATTTCTTAGTGGTTTAGTGGTTCGGCTTTGAAAAAGTAAGGCAGACAGACATATCGACAGATTTACACGTTTATAATATTGGTATAAATTTACAAAAGAAGAGTTGAATATTTCAGGGAATTTAGCTTAACAAAACTCAAATAGCAGTGCTTAGTTTAACTTCTCCTCTTCTATAATTTACTTGAACTAAATTTATGTTAACTTAAGACACTACTACACTATCTAGCCAACTCTAGGGGACCTACGTGTTAATTGCAAGACCTCTATCGAACTTCGCCAAGTGAAGCGCATGCTCCATAAGTAGTTCTTGCTAGTCAAACCAAGTTGGAGTCATCGGTTCGTGAAATCTACAATTGAAGGGACACGCGGGAACAAGGGTGATTTACGTTGTGTCCCGAAAAGTAAGTCCCATTTACACTGTGGCCTTATTATTTTTCATTTTCATTGAGGCTCGACGATTCACCGATCGGGCCAACGTGTAAATGATCAAAATAAATAAGCAGAGATAATTAGAACATTATTCCACTCTATTTTAATATCTTATTTCCAAAGATGTACAAAAAACGCAACGGGATTTCGCACTCGAAATACGGAGTTGTCGGACTGTACCTCCACTATACAGAAGATCGCAGCCGAATAAACCTTTGAATGGCATGGAGCATGTGCCTAGTGCGACTTTCCTTATAATTATATATAATATAACGCACAAGTCTTTATTTTTCATTTTGTATGGGAACACAATAGTGTCATCTTTAGACCGACAGACGGCACTGTTTTGATCCTATACAAATCTGCGTTTACGTCGACGCGATGACTTGTGACGGCGGCAGTGAAAAACTCGCACTACGCTCAGTGCTCTACAAGGGCCCTCCCCTTATAGAGCACCGGTGCTCAATAACATAATAATGACAACATATAGATACGTGTTTTATTTAAATATTAACTCAGAATACGTCTTTTTTCCTCAGACCAATCTGGCCCTTATTAATTATCCCTTGTTAAATCCAAATTACACGACCAAGTGAAAATTTTATAAAACTTCGCCAAGTCCTCGGAAACATAAGCGCGCTAAATAAGACGGAAAACAGTGAACACAATAAAAGATAAATTGTGCTAAACTTTGTTATAAAATGTTCTCCTTGAATCTTCACGGTTCAAGTCTTTCTACTCGGCAATAGAGGCATAATGACACTTTCCGGTCACGATACTGTAATAACACGTTTAACATAACAACAGGTTGATAAAGCATAAGATTTATCGATACGTGTAGCCTTCACATCAACCCAAGACCCTTGGCAGTACGATGTGGGCACAATTTGTAGCCGAATCTGTCATTCTCTTATCAGACTTTTGTTAGGAAGACTGATTTATATCCGGCTCGAAGGACCAAAATGTGAGGATTCTTCGACGATGACGTGGACTGTGTATTTAAATTGGTTTATTTTAGTAGAGTTGTATTCATATATAATTCTAGAAAGGCGGCGGATTGTTTGAGTTTCGAACGTTTTACTTGTTTGCATCTATAATAATAATAATAAATCATATACCTTTAAACGAGAATCTGAATCTCGGAAACGGCTTCAACGATTTTCATGAAATTTTGTGTGAAGAAATTTATGAATCAGAAACAAGACCACATTCACACCACTTTCCATGAAATTAATTGATCAATTAAGGCTCCTACCGGTCGGTAAGTGTATTAGAAGTTGGGCATGTTTGGAGAGATGGTTTGATCGTGGCTCGTGGTAGATCGAAAGAGGTCTGCAAATGTAGAACGGAATTTCGTTTTCGATCTAACCCGTAAGTGAAATTTAACGAGCTCAACCAAGCACCCTTGTATAGCACCATCCGTACGGCTAAGTGTTCGTTAGAAGCCGGACCGTCGTCGGTACTGAATAGTTGAACTATCGGTAAATAATCTTTACAGTCTGATATCCATAAATATTAAAAATGAGATAAATTTTATGCCGCTTGTTGGATGAGGAGAGCAATTACAGATTTAGCAAAACGATCTATATGTCGTGTGGCGCCATTTTGTTAGTAAGTAAGAAGTCTGGGTCGATGGCTTAATCCTCAAACTTTCACGAGATGACGACAAACCAAACATACAAGTAATATGCCGAACGATAAAGTTACATACCTCGATACGCTCTTTCTATATTGGCATGTTAACTTGCACTATATCTATATCTAAATATATATAACTCAAAGGTGACTGACTGACATAGTGATCTATCAACGCACAGCCCAAACCTCTGATCGGGCTGACATTTGGCATGCAGGTAGATGTTAACAATCTATATACAAGTACTCCAAAGATAACTAAGTCCATCACAATTTGAGCGTCCTATTTTGTGTGTAACTGTCAGTGAATATATTTTCCAATACTAATTGGTCCGTAAAGTTGGGTGCGTTTAAATGGCGGGGGGCCTTCATCTTAAATATATATAACTCAAAGGTGGCTGACTGACAGTGATATATCAACGCACAACCCAAACCACTGGACAGATCGGGCTGAAATTAGGCATGCAGGTAGATGTTATGACGTAGGCATCCGCTAAGGATTTTGATTAATTCTACTCCCAAGGGGATAAAATAGGGATGAAAGTTTGTGTGAAACTTTGTCAATTTTAAACCGATATATTATATAAAACTAAATCTACGCGGGTGAAACCGTGGGGCACAGCTAGTAGGTATATCAAAATTAACCCATATTTCTCCTGATCACAAAACTTGAGAGCCGTTCTCTTTTACCGATTTCATTCTTTTTTTTTAAATGATTTGTAATACTTCGTAGAAGATTCTTACATTCGAAATAAATTAGGGACCGCGGAATAAAGCCACCCTAATTAAAATTTCTCTAAACAATTCGCTACAAGCGCGATAGAGGGACAACACTTCATCCCCTGTAATGCCTTCCGCACTTGAGATATATACCACTTGGATCTTATCCTACTACAACGACAGTGGTGAAATATCTGGTCTCTCATCCTGTTAAATCGTTGCCTTATCTCAACCTTGCGACACTTTCGTAGTTTAATACTGCTGCAATTTATTTCCAACTTTCAGTGTCAAATCCAAACTTTGGTTCGTGAAAATGCTCTTTTCCAACTTGAACTTTTTAGTTACGTCCTATGTTTTTTATCCATTTCTTACACATGATTATGTGCCAACGTGACAAAGGATGAGTCCATCGCCGTCTCAAACACTATACATACGTCTTTCACTTCTCAGACATATGCAGGTTTCCTCACGATGTTTTCCTTCCCCGTAAAGCAAGTGGTGTGAAATCACTGCACATACATTTTTAGAAAAACTCATTGGTACAGCAGGCCCCGCTGGGATTCGAACTTTCGTCGCTTGCGTAGCAGACGACTGCTCAAACCCTAAGGCTCCCTCGGCTTTTTTCTGTTAGATATCTAGAAAAAAAATTATGCATTGCGGAGAGTTCCATGTACCCCCGGAAAGTTACATTCCGGATAAAATTATTGACTCCGAAGGGACTCTTGTCCATTACTTTGAAGGTTGCATTTGTTAGTCATCCTCATTGTTTGTATGACAATGGGCTTTGCTCATTAATATTAATGCTGGATCTTTATATAAAGCAACCACTCTTCATTTCGCGGGATTTACTTACGGTGCAAAGATATCAACAAGAACATTTTGGTTTGAATGATGTTAATGTTACGAAATAATAAATGCAGGCCTACAAAAGACCTATGGATGGATGATTTAAGCAGTAAGTTAGGTTTGGTTGATGGCACTTCCGCCAGTGGTTGAGAAGGCCAATTGGGGATTGATAGGTCCGATCACAAATTGAGCCCTAAGTTGAGTGGTTAATGTCTTGTGTTTGAATAGATGCGAATATGAAATAATAGTCATCATGAAAAACAACTTTATACGCCGTGACATACATCCTATACCTTACTATAATACGTGCCCTAAGAAAATCCTATGGAGAGACTAGCGACACGCGGTTTCGCCCGCGTAGTTCCCGTTCCCGTGGGAGTACGGGGATAAAATGTAGCCTATGTTACTCGCTGACAATTTAGCTATTCATTTCTGAAAGAATTTTCAAAATCGATTCAGTACTTATTGGCCAATTCGCTTAAAACATACTTGCATAAAAATATTTCCTCTGTATAATATTAGTAAAAATGAATATTTAGTCCGAATTTGGTCTAGTCTTGATTTAAATTATGTTTTAAAATAAGTCGCAGGTTAAGGACAATGCCTAGAGAGGAAATTTTCTAGGCGATACTGCAACAGGTATAATACTTGTCTTACCATCCTACTAATATGATTAAACGCGATCGTTTTGTATGAATTTGTTTAGATGTATGTTTGATACTCTTTCAAGCAAAAACTACAGAATGCATTTTGATGAAACTTAACAAGAATATAGCTTACACATCAGAATAACACATAGGCTATAATTTATAAAGATATTGTGGGAATTGTCCAAATTAAAAGATAAATCAAGAAGAGCTCGTGGCACAGTTGCTATTGCGCATTCGATCAGGGAAGTTAAGCAATCCTAGACAGTAATTGGATGGGTGACCGCCCGAGTTCCCTCCGTGCCTCGGAGAGCACGTTAAGCCGTCGATCCCGGTTGCCAATTTATTAACAATCGTTACAGGTCAGTCGGAGGCCTAAAATAGTCCTACAACTGGTTTAACCCAGATCACAGATTTTCCTCGTAAAAGGGGTTGCGAAGGTCAGATGGCAGTCGCTTCGTATAAAAATCAGGTAATCAGCCTCATCGGATTGAATCAAGTGCCGACCCCAACAATGTATGGGATAAGGCCAGGGAGATGATGATGAAAAGATAAATCAAGTTCGGCGCAAACGGAGTCTCGGTCACCAGCTAGTTAGTCATACATACATACATATGCTCACGCCTGTATTCCCCGAAGGGCTAGGTAGAGGTGTTGTAATCACAACACCCACTTTTCATCGAAGATGTTTAAGTGCCAACGTGACAGATGATGAGTCCATCGCCGTCTCAGACACTTTACATACATCATTGAATTTCAGAAATATGCAGTTTCCTCACGATGTTTTCCTTCACCGTAAAGCACGTGGTGTGAAATCATTGTACATAAGTTTTTTAGAAAAACTCATTGGTACAAGCCCCGCTGGGATTCGAACATGCGTCGCTTGCGTAGCAGGCGACTGCTCAAACCTCAAGGCCACCACGGCTCTAGCTAGTTAATCATAAGTTAATAAAAAGGGATATGATATAATCGAAACACTCAGATTGAGACAAAGTAGGTCGAACTCACCCTTTCGTTCTCGTATTTGTATTCCTTCCAATATTCGTTACAAATCTAATAAAAAATATAGCAAATTTCTGGGTTCCGGGGAAATTTGTTGTTGTATAATATTTTCCTTCAGCTGGTTTGACCAGATGGCTCCTCGTTTGAATTTGTATTTCCGGTCATTTCATAAACAGGGAAAATAGCCTGTAATTGGTCTCTTTGTGGCTATTAACGGGATTTTTATAATTTGTTAAGGGGATGTGGGTCGGCAATTTATTCTTCCTGGCCTCGTTTACCTTGTTACTAATGGTTATTTACGCACTTTGGTAGCGTAATTATTGTTGGTGCCTTGTTAGGTCCTGCTTGTAACTACAGCTTATACATATTTCCACGCAATTCCAGGGGTTCCGGAGGGAATAGGGAAGGATATAGAGGTGTTACAAATATATTTGAAAATGTCTGAAATAATTTCAGCGTCAACGTGCCAGAGCACATAAACCTCTGAATATATAATCCTCAGATATAAGCAAGTTTCCTCACGACGAAGCAGTTCCCTTCACCGTAAATCTTGTGGTACACCGAAAAGATTGAATATCTATATATACAGATAAATATAATTTGAGTGTCTGTTTGTAATTCAAATAAACAGCTTTTTACTAAATACGCATGAACAATATACGGAATCGACATAAATCAGAAAAAAATTGAAAAAAATATCCATCTGAAGCTGAACCGATTTTGACGGGACTATCACTGGCTAGTGTTACAATTAATAAATTAGGATACTTATTGAAAAACAAAATAAGATGGTGTCGCGAAATAAAGCTACTCATGCAATTAAGTTTACGCGGGTGAAACCGTAGAGTGGACCTAATCTATACACATTTATAAAATTGAAGTGTCTGTTTGTTATTCCAAAAGAACTGCTTTTCACTCGTTACATATGAAAGTATACGCGCTAAACCAATTTTTCTCTGTCTGTTTGTTCCGGTTAATCTTGGAAACGGCAGGACCGATTTTAGCGCGACTTTCCGTGGCAGTTTAGTTATTGATTTTACTAGAAGTTACATAGGCTACTTTTATTTAAAAATACCATTAAGACTCCTCGGGCCACCAGTAAAATTGTCTACGCGAGCTACGCGTTCTACGGTTTCGTAGAACGCAGCTAAAAAATATGATAGTGTAAGGGAGAGCCTTTCAACCTTTCAACACGTTACTCTCTACTATGTCAAACATCAGTAAAATCACTTCAGTAGAGTCACAAACGACAATAGACCGCATGATCCGCGAGCAAACAAACAAAACAGAATTAAGTTAGCCAGCGACAAATAGGTCACATAGTTGTATCGGACTCAAAGGCTTTTATTTAAACAGCGACTGAGCCAGGCCGAAAAGTTTTCGATATTCTGTGCCATTTAAGGGAATATTCGACGTATCTTTGTACTATAAAACATACAGTCGAATTGATAACGTCCTCTTATTTTTGAATCCTCTTATATTTGAAGTCAGTTGAAAAGATATGGTATTTTATTACAAAAATATTCGTTAACTTGCATTTACTTTCTCGTTGGTCTGGTGGCCGCAAAATAATGCCACTGATAAACACGAGGTCCTGGGTTCGTTCCTCGGGTCGGGCAGGGGTTTTTCCATCTGTAATATCCCAGTAGAACCCGGGGACTTCATAAGACCCCGGTTAATGACAATAGGCTGGCTATTACATGGGAATTACACATAGCTAGCGAAATGTGAGTGAATCATTTCCCTGGCCTCATCTCATACATTGTTGGGGTCGGCACTTGATTCAACCCGATGCGACTGATGACCTGATTTTTATACGAAGCGACTGCCATCTCACCTTCGCAGCCCTTTTAACGGGGAAAATCTGTGATCTGGGCTAAACCATTTGTCAGACAATTTTAGGCCTCCAACCGACTTGTAACGATTGCCAAAGATGATAAATTGGCACCGACGGCTTAACGTCACCCATCCACTTACTGGCTAGGGTTAAGGTTGCTTAACTTCGCTAATCGAATGATATGCGCAATAGCAACTGTGCCACGAGCTCCTCCGTGCGAAATGTGAGTTAATAAGTACATATTTAATTCGATTAAATTCTAAGCCATATAGCATCGTAAAATTTGTATAAAAATTACAACCTCCAACACCACTTAGAAATTGGTAACCATGTAGGAAACTGGAATTAATTACCTGAAACAAAAGAAATTATTATTAATATTTACCAATTTATACCACAAATAATTTCTTAAAATAGCAAAAAACTCGCTAAATAATTGGACTTAGTAATATATTTTTGAAGAATTCTCCTAAATGCTGTATTCACGAACATAATATTGGACATCAATGGTATTTTGGAACTTTATAACAGCATAATAAAGTTTGTTCTACACAATATTTCTTACAAGTACTATTTTTGGTTAGGTTCTACTAATCTGAGAGCTGGTAAGCAATCGGTCTTAACAGTCTCAAGGTATCAATCGACCACAAATGATACCATGATTTCTCACACGTGGGATACTATGTTTGCTGTAAATGTATACAAATAAGGCTTCAAAACAGCAACGTCCCTGAAGGCGGGTCCCGCAATACACTGATTTGGGTCAACAATTTTGACTTTTGGATATGTTAATAAATGTTATCTATATCACGTACGCGACAACGAGGCCACAATCATCTTCGGAGCAAAGAGTGTTATAACACCATTGCCTGCCCCTACGGAGTAACGATTCGCAATCGAGTCGATGGAAGAGTCGACTCGCGAGTTCCTTCTTATCGAACACGGCGCGATGCATCTTGTGGACCGACGATCGATTCCATTCGGCTACATTCGGCGCGACTCGGACAAATTGCATGCATCAAAACAATCGAAAGATCTCTTGTATGTTTCATCGCCAGGACGAGTCGATGATTGCTTCGGTTGGTAAAAAGGTATGAACTATATGAATAAGGAAGATATCTGTTACATGAACAGACCAGCGTATATTGTTTCTTGTTTTCTTTCTATCAGATAAAAGCTACATACTCAACAGCGCAGTCATTACTGAGGTGAGAGTCGAGTAATTAAACCACAATTATCACGAACGAGACACGCTCAGAATGTTTAAACATCAAACAAAATGAAGCTCGAATATAATGATAGGGAAGTAATTAATTTTTACCTATCTCACAAGGATCTCATTCAAGGGTAAGCAGAGGTGAAGGGGAATTGTTAGCAATTTTTCACGGTGGATTAGGTCCCAACGTGAGATAATTTTGTATGCATGACGAGGCGTCATGTTAAATTTGGTATCCCAAAATGAAATGTCAAAGCTAAAAAGATCTAAGTAAGAAAAAAAACGAAACATGCTCAAGCCATTGCAGAAGGGGCAATCAGAGGTGTTATAACAACAACACCTACTTATAACCGAAGATGATTAAGTACCAACGTAATAGTGAGTCCAACGCCGTTTAAGGCACTATAAATACGTCTTTTGAATTACTTCTCAGACATATGTAGGTTTCTTCACGATGTTTTCCTTCACAAGCACGTGAAATTACTGCATGTAAGTTTTTAGAAAAACTCTTTGATACAGGCCATTGGGATTCGAACTTGCATCGCTTGCGACGCAGGCGCCTCCTCAATACCGACGGCCATCATGGTTTCTTAATACAGTTTGATTAAACCGATGATGGTAGACTCCCAAGGCGACGAGACTAAATATCGTATTACAATCTTGAGGCACGTATCCTCCGAAATTACTTGTATCCATTGGTAAACTCAATCAAATAAATCTGAGGTTGGGACCACGTTATATAATAGTGGGTTACTGACAAAAAGTAAATGTTAGCTCCATTTCATTAGGTTTGATGTGTCCCGGCTCAATATGTTATTTGATTAGGGCTGGGAGGGTCTATGTCTGATGTGTCTCGACGTAATGTGTCTTTTATCTCCTCACATGTATTCATTATTGTTTGCCAGGATTAATTAACTTATAATATGTGGTGCTAAGAAAAAAATATTACTTTCGTCGTTTTGTTAGTAGTCGTAAGATGTATAAGACGTGATAGGAAAAATGTTTCTGAACCTCAATCCCTTCATATCCCTGGCCGTATCCCAAACATTGTTGGGGTCACCTGATTTTTATACGAAGCGACTGCCATCTGATCTTCGTAATCCTTTTACGAGGAGGGTGGGTAATCTGAGTTAAACCAGTTGTCAGACTCTTTTAGGCTCCGACTGACCTGTGACGATTCCAATGTGATGTCTCTCTCTATAATCGCCGAAGACTTAGCACTTAAATAGGCTGTTTTACATTGCAATCTACAAAAAGAACATCTACGAGAACAAATTGTAACACAGAATGGAATTTTAAATTAGCTCCTTTGAATATAATCACTTCATTTGAATTCAACTCGACTCGGAGTTGAGGTATAAATTATATAACTCAATTATTCAGTGGATCGAGAGTCCTTTCTAAATGTCAATTAAAAACTCTATTCCACTTCAGTACTTATTCAAAATTCTCTTCTTAATAAATAATCATTTAACATCGTAGTTTTCACAAGGATGCTTCCAGCAATGGGAATAGTGGATAAATATTTAAGCTTCTTTCGAGACAATCTTGGTGTGTTGCGTTTATAAGCTGGAGTGAAATCCCTAACCCTACCATGAGCTCTTATTGCCATGATAGTATAACTCTTATTATGAGACAGATGTTTATGACGTGTATAGGACTGTCACTGACACACTGAACTATGGTGGCAATAAGAGCTTATGGTAAGGTCAATGATTGTACGCTTTTATAGCAAGATTCGTAGGCAAGTGCAGTTGTCTAAAAATACTTGTTCAATAAAAAGTACATTTTAACCCCAGTAAGTTATTTCAAAATAACCAACGTAGTAATCAGATTTCATTGTTAATTCTCTCGGAGGCCTGCTATTAATCAAGAAAATCCTTTGGGCGCAATTTAGATATTCGCACCGGATGCGGTTAAAAGGACCAATTTGCAATCTACAAAAAAGATAAAAGGCTAAACGGGTACATTTTAACACTAAAATTTTCCTTTTTGTTCACCAAAATTTATAAATAATTACCTACAGTAATGTTATAAAAATTATCGAGGTAAATTATGAACTGTTTAGAAGAAGTCTGTATATAATTGGCACTTTGTTATCCCTGCCTATCTGCCAGTTAATTACAAACTTACCCGTAAAATTCATATACCTACCACTGATAGACGTAATGACATTATTATTATATGTGTTCGAATTAAGGATGCCGCCTTTTTAATGGTGAAAGTAAATACATTGTTTATTAATATATAGGTAAGAATTTTTATTTATCAAAATCCTACATTTCACTTTGTTTATTATTATAATATACTAGATTAAGTTTTATACAATACTTTTTTTCGCAATTAAAGGTAGCCTATGTCCTTTCTACGGGACTAAAGATTATTTGTGCCAAATTTCATCAAAATCGGTTGAGAGGCTTAAGCGTAACAGACAGACCGAGTTACTTTCGCATTTATAATATCAGTAAGGTTTTAAAACGTACCTAAATGGCAACATAGATTCAACGCCAATCGAGAAATGTTATTTAGCGCCAATTAATACTTACAACTTTCAAAATCCCAAAGGAATGAAATCATGCTGAATAAAGTACTTTCGTTCTTTCCAACTTACAATACTGTATTATAAAGTACGGTTGGCAACCCTAGTTCATATTCATATACTTACGAGTATAAGTCATGTTTGTAAGTACTGTGAGATCGAGTTGTACTCACTATATGTACCCCGATCACGGGTTTGCCACCGTTTTCCTAATCTATACTCGCTAGCGTCTCCACCAAATAATAGTATGAGAAATTGTGCAGCGACTCCCAGCGGTGAATTAAATATCTCATACAAATTGCGAGTGACGCTAGCGAGTATAGATTACGAAATCGGTTGCAAACTCGTAATAGGGGTCCTGACACGAAGCATAAGCATACGAAATTTTGCAACAAGAATTTGAAAACTTAGTCTCTGTTATCATGCAAACAAAACATGTTGTAATCAAACGAATCCGAAATCCAAATTAAGCACAGATATTTCAGTGCATGAATCCTTCTAACAACTTTTCCTTTTTCGCTTCAACTCTTTGACTTATCAACCGCCTTTGATTGCGATCCAAAAGGTAAGTCAATTAATGCCAGAAATCCTTGAGAGTAAGCGTTCCTAATTACTTGCTGCAAAATTCTAAAATGTTCCAGATATTTCAGTGTCTAGTGGATTGAGTGACCTTTAAGCATTTTAAATAGATTTAACTTTATCGCTTTTTTTTAAAGTGAATAGCTTCATACCATTTCATTTTCAAATTGATTTTTGTGTGAGAATTTAAGGTAACTTGGTCCTTTCCCTACCACAGAAGTAAAAAGGGACCTTTATAATTTTATTACGTGGTCCAACTGTGACTGTCTGCCAAGAAAACCTGCATATGTCTGAGAAGTAATTCAAAGACGTATGTATAGTGCCTGAGACGGCGATGGACTCACCCTCTGTCATATTCGGTGAAATGTGGGTGTTATTACAACATCTCTGCTTACCCCTTCGGGGACCCTTCTGGGATGGCGTGAGCATATACCTATATATGTAAATTCAATTCAAATATATGCAAGTAGACAATATCTGGATGTGCTTCGGAGCTATAAAAAAATAAACTTAATTAGAAGATACGAGTGTTATTAATGCATAATCAAAACCTGTGTACTTAGAATCATTAAATTTGTCTAAGAAGTGTCATATAGCACAAGAAAAGGATTATTTTTCATAAGTTTTCGTACAATAATATATGTATTATGTGGGTCCGACTCAATCTACACATAAAAATATATCATATTATATCATATCTATAAAAATGATTCTAGCATTAATTAATAAATCATTGTCATTGTTACAAGTAACTAAGTGAGTGCAGATTGAACATCGAACTGAAACCACCTCCAAGAAACCCTCCAATTTCCCACATAAACATAATGTACGAGTATATTTCCGGTAAATACTGAGAATCATTCTGGTGGTAAGAACAAGCGTCTTTATAAACAACAAAAGCAAGAAACTCTGACCTAATGATCGAGTGACACTCAAAACGTGATTACAAAGCAATTTTAATATTACAGCTGTCTGACTCAACTCAATTCGAAGTCGGTACTTCTTGTCTTTGCCGTGTTTGAACCTTGGTCGTTCATTGTGAAGAATAATATAAGGATCCTTACATAATATGCATATATCCTACATATATATTTTTTTCACACGCTTTTCCGCACGACTTTTCCTATCTGATAATTGATGCCCGTCTATTCCAATTTTTTGTATATAGTTACATATATATATGCTCACGCCATCCCAGAAGGGTCCCCAAAGAGGTAAGCAGAGGCGTTGTAGTGTTGTAACAACACCCACATTTCACAGAATATGATCAAGTGCCAACGTGACAGAGGGTGAGTCCATCGCCGTCTCAGGCACTATACATACGTCTTTGAATTACTTCTCAGACATATGCAGGTTTCCTCACGATGCCTTCCTTCACCGTAAAGCACGTGATGTGAAATAACTGCACATAAGTTTTTTAGAAAAACTCATTGGTACAGGCCCCGCTGGAATTCGAACTTGCGTCGCTTGCATAACAGGCGACTGCTCTAACCCCAAGGCCACCACGGCTTTTTTCGTACACTTTTGTTTACGTCTTATTTTGTAGAATAACTAAATATAAAACGGGCCAACTCAGGAAACGAAGCTGAGGCCGAAAATTCGCAAAGTTCCTACCACGGTGCTTATGCAAAACAATGTTTTGTTTTGCATAAGCAAAGACACAAAATAGTTCGTAATGATAATCATATTTGAAAAAGCTTACCTAAGCTTTTATCTTCTTAAAAATACACTTGAGATGAGCACGTGTAATGAACGCTCTAGTAACCTAGTTCACGTACACACTCCCAAAATAAGTTTGTCGCGGAGGTGTGTGTGTGACATCCCGATGTAAGGTGAGATACACATCAATACATTTTTACATATACTTGCGGCATTTTACTGTTTCTAATCGTACACAACACTAAATATTTGACGAAACATCCTTTATATTTTATAAATTGCCCTGCTTATGTGTATCCAATAGATGTTCAGTAAAGCATTATAATTATATCTTTAAGATTACATACTTACGTATGTAATCTTAAAACCTAGAATTCTAATCAAAATTACTAGAAGCGTTTCTAAACGTACAGTATAACTAGCTGTGCCTCGCGGTTTTACCCTCGTAGGATTAATAATAAATAAATATCATTGATTCGTTATGGTCGTAGCGTGATGTTATTACGTCTTAAGCCTTTCTCGATGAAAGAACTATCCGACACAAATATATTTTCGTTCAACCAAACAAACTCTGCAACTTTATAATATTACCATAGATAGCTGTACAATTATTAGTGTCAAACTAGTATTCATATATTATATATATTAATATTATAGTTATAACTCATGCAAAAGCTGTTTACCCGTAACCAATAAAATATTATAACTTAAGGACCGTATTTATAAACACGCGATGTAAAATTAAAATACAATGTAATAATTTCATCAGAGCCAATGTTTTCCCAGCAACATTGTTTCGGGTGAAATTAAACGTAAATAATATGCTGAGCCCAAAGAGCCCTCACTCTAGTATTTTGAAAGGAAAATAGACAATTGAACGAACATGAAAATTAATTTGATCAATCTTTAAATTTATCGTGATTCTGGGGATTAGTAAGTCATATTAGAACAGCATTCTCGAGGGCCCTTTACGCGTGTCATACTGCCTGAATTATTATTTTCTGACAGTGAAATCTTTATCTACACTACTATTATAAAGAGGAAAGATTTGTATTTTTATGTGTATGTTTGTAATTAATTAACTCAAAACTAATGTGCCGATTTCAAAAATTCTTTCACCATTAGAAATCTACGTCATTAGAAAGTAGGTAACATAGGCTTTATGTTATCCCCGTACTCACACGGGCACGGGAACTACGCAGGGGAAACCTCGTGACGTCCGCTAGTTAACATATAAATCTGAAGAGTTTGTTTGCTTGCATGAACGCGCTAATCTCGGAAATTACTGGTCCGATTAAAAAAAACAGTGTTAGATAGCCCATTCATTGAGGAACGCTATAAGCTATATATCATCACGTTAATACCAATAGCTACCCATGGGAAAATGCAAGGAATATCTAGTTACATTTATAAAAGTAGTAATTTCTAAAAATATTGTTTTTTCTATAATGAAATAATAAAACTCAATAAAAACTACATTATTATTCTGAACACGTCATGAGTGAGAGAATGTCGTGAGGCCCCGGTCAATATGGGCCCCTGGGCAGTTTCCTACATTGTCTTATGGATAATCCAGTTCTGACTACTAGCGTTCAAAGTAATTTATCTATTGTTTTGCAAACTTCTTTGACTAAACCAAAGTCATTAGTCAAATTACAATAGGAGGGCACTCTAATATGAGATGGACGTGACCATTTTGAGTGAAGTTTCAGAACTAGGCCGATGGTCTCGTTAATGGAATAATGATGCAACAAAACTTAATAGGTAATTTAGTTTTTAACACAATTACCTGTTAAAGATAAGCCACTATGTGCGTGATAAAGCAATATATTACCAAATCTGTGTTAATACTATCCTATCTAAGTATATTAACAGCTGTATTACTGCAACCTCAGTGAATTTGATACGGATTACATAATGTAACACCATGTGCCTATTATTACGATATAATATAATATTACTTCAATGTAATTTTATTACATACTACCGGATGTCATGCAGTTTCACCAGCGTAGTTCTCGTTCCCGTGGGATTACCGGCATAAAATATAGGCTATAATAATCAGTGATAATGTAGCAACCAAATGGTGAAAGAATTTTCAAAATCGGTTCATTACTTTTTGAGCCAATACGTTACAAACATACATACAAACCTTTCCTCTTTATGATATTAGTATTGACATATGCTCACGCCTGTATTCCCCGGAGGGGTAAACAGAGGTGTTGTAATAATAACACCCACTTTTCACAGAATATGATCAAGTGCCAACGTGACAAATGGTGAGTCTATATACGTCTAAGGCACTATACATACTCCTCAAACATATGCAGGTTTCCTCACGAAGTTTCCTTTACCATTAAGGATGTGGGAAAATCACTGCACATATGTATTTTAGAAAACGTCATTGGTCCCGGTGGGATTCGAACTCGCGTTGCATGCATATTATTAAAAGGAGTCCCTGTAGGCAAGGTTCAGAAGATACTGGCAGCATTCCCTCTTTGAATGGCAAGACTAATTCTTTGACCGAGGTAGCTGCCAGCTCTTCGGTCTCCTGTTATTTCGACAAACCTTTTTGTTATTTCCTTAAAAAGCCTTATACTGTCTTATTAAATCTGGCCCTGCACACAAAGAATAAAAAATCCGGTCGACGCAAAAACATATTAAATTAAAGAGCAACAGCAAGTGGACAAATATCTTACTCCACGCATCTAAGCGTCAGATGACCGACCATCAAATATGGATCATGGCCTTATCCCATACATTGTTGCCCTGGCCTTATCCCATACATTGTTGGGGTCGGCAATTGATTCAACCCGATGTGGCTGATCACCTGATTTTTATACGAAGCGACTGCCATCTGACCTTCGCAACCCCTTTAACGAGGAAAATCTGTGATCTGGGTTAAACCAGTTGTCAGACTATTTTAGGCCTCCGACTGACCTGTTACGATTGCCAAATATGATATGATAATTGGCAACCGGGACCGACGGCTTAACGTGCTCTCCGAGGCACGGAGGAAACTCGGCTTAGGGTTGCTTAACTTCGCTGATCGAATGATACGTGCGACGAGCTCCTCAAACATGGACCATCAAATATGGATATTTAATTTCAATTACGAGTATTATATGCATAATTGGAGTCGATTCTTGAACTACCTGACTATCAATCAGTCAGTTTACACATTGCATAACTTTTTTATATGAAAATAAAACTGAATTGGTATAGAACTGGCGGTGGTCAGATGGTTATCTAATCACGTGACACACACGAGCTCTTAAACTATATACTTAATATTTAAGTATAACGTTGCGTGTTAACAAAGTAGTTTCAACTTATGTTGCATGTCGTGAAACGCCACAAATCCTGCATAACATCCACTCAATAACGAAAAAATATATAAATCATAAATTATTTAGGTAAAATATTCTGAACGCAAGCTTCGCATCCCTGATCAAATCATTGACGTACAAAATAAAATACATATAAGCAAAGCAATCATGATGAATCTTCTCATACATGTCACATACCTGCTAGAAATACACTACAATTTATGGGTACTGGATTGTTATGGATTGACAGACAGACAGGCGGATAGATTATATACTTTCATAATAATTTACTAAAACGCTGTTAATTTAAAATTACAACAGACACTTCAAAAAGCCTTGGTGGCCTTGGGGTTTGAGCAGTCGCCTGCTACGCAAGCAACGCAAGTTCGAATCCCAGCGGGGCCTGTACCAATGAGTTTTTCCTAAAAACGTATGTACGCACGCAAGCACGTTGTGTGAAATCACTGGATTTCACACCACGTGCTTTACGGTGAAGGAAAACATCGTGAGGAAACCTGCATATTTCTGAGAAGTAATTCAAATACATATGTAGAGTGTCTGAGACGGCGATGGACTCACCATCTGTCACGTTGGCACTTAATCTTCGGTGAAAACTGGGTGTTGTGATTACAACATCTCTGCCTACCCCTTCGGGGAATATAGGCGTGAGCATATGTATGTATGTACTTACATTTAATTTATCTGTATGCATGTATGTATAGATATGTATAGACATGTATAGATATAGATGACTTGATTCTAAAAGGCATCGTTTAAGCAAGCACGCATAAGTACGTATACCTTATTACAATATAATTGAGAAAAGTTAAAATTCCAACCACTGAATGTAGGTGAGTAATCAATAAACGGGCGAATTCACGGTGCGTTACGCGATGTAGATAGATGCCTAATTATTTTATTTTTTACACGGTGTTTTGGCTTATTTCCCGCATCATTAAAGGCCTTGAGACTAATTATGATTACACTCCAAAGGAAGGTTTGTACAGGTTATATTGATGAAGGTAAAAACATGCCAGTTTCGACATAACATCAGATACAAATCTTTGACAGTAAGTAGGCGCATATGAGTACGCAACTTTGCATTGATCAAACATGATTTTTAGACATCAATGTACGATCGGTGAAGGCTAACAATTTCACTTCCAAATCTATTCAAAACTAGCTGTAACCAGCGGTTTCACCCGCGTGGATTTAGTTTCATGCTTTATTGCGCGGAACTCTTTTTTTTTATGGTGGAGAATCCGTTATGGATATACAAACCGCCGCGGGGGCAGCGGAAGGGTTATGTCGGACTCACACCGACTAAACTCCTCGGTGTTCCTCCTGTTCGCTAAGTGGGGGGTTGCGCGGAACCCTAATATTTTTTATAAATAAAAGTAGCCTAAGTTACTCCTTGAAACATCAGCCACAGCCGTTTCAGAGATTACCCGGAACAAACAGACAGACAGAGATTTTTTCGAAATTTGTATTTTAATGTTAATACCCTATACACTTTTTAATGCATGGAGTAAAAAGTTGTTAATTTTTAATTACAAACAGACACTTGATTTTTATTTATCTGTATAAATGTATAGATATGTGGTATACTTAATATGTCACGTTCGGCTAATATATTACAACATTACCTACTAATTATAACATGTTACATGGCAACATTCTTTAGACGGAAACTAATTCGCCCTTTTATTAATCCAATAGTAAGTTTTTATGGAACACGAGCGCGCAAAGTTTGGACGCCGACGAACAATTCTATAGTTAGTTTGTAACACTTTGATTCTTTTCGTAGTTTGTAATTGCCAAGTTTGCATGATTCATCTCAATTATTACCGTAACGTTCACTTAAGTCGGATTTTGTTCAAATGTAAATATCATAGGAACAAAAATAAAGAATGTTACATGTTAAACCGAAGCATTCAAACAATGTTGCACAAATAGATTTCATGAGGACGATTACGAGGGAGAAAGAAACTAAGAAGATATATCTAGAAAGAGGTGACCACAGATATGATGGTTGATATACAGACATTCAAGGGAAACATTAAAAAAAATTTACACAGATAAAAAAAAACTTTTATTGTAAAAAAAGGCGTGGGTGCATAGTGTCAATATTTATGAATATTTAATTGACAGATATGAGAAGGATTATCATTTCGATAATATCTCAAAAAGCACCCCCGCTTTTTTTTATATAAAAGATTTTTTTTCTTATTCAAACTATTAATAGCTTACATTTATTAAAAAAAATACATTATTCTTAATTAATATTTATAAATTTACTTTCTATTTTTTAGTTTAGTTTTCTATATAAAGCGTGTTTTCTGGTTTTTTTAAACTATTATTTTAGCAAAAACATCCAACTAACTGCTGTGGTAGAAACGAAATTGTTATTTCACCCAAGTGCCTTCGAAAGTGTATTGGACCGAGTGGAATTTCAAACGAAAACCCGTCGTTCTAGAATATTGCGAGCAATGCATTAGCGGTTATTTCATAACTTCAAATTTAATCAAGGTCAGTCAATCAAACATCAAAGTCAACAAGTTGCGGAACAAGTTAATAAACTTAAACTGAGAAGAAAGACTTAATAGAATATTTAATTTCCATTAGTGACCTCTTTAACTCAACTTTACTTAGAATAGAAAAAGAGATACACTACTACTAAAGCTAATATTTCGTTTATAATAACTGATCTCACGCGGTTTCTCTCGCGTAGTTCTCGTTCCCGTGGAAGTACGGGAATAAAATATCCCTACTAATATTATAAATGCCAAAGTAACTCTGTCTGTCTGTTACGCTTTCCCGCTTAAACCTCTCAACCGATTTTGATGAAATTTGGCACAGACAATCTTTACACCCTAAGAAAGGACATGGGACTTTTATTGCGAAAAAAAATATTATATAAACCAAATCTACGCCGGTGAAACCGCGGGGCACAGCTAGTAGCCTATATTTCTCGCTGATAATGTAGCTATCCATTGTTGAAAGAATTTTTCAAATCGGTTTAGTATGTTTTGAGCCAATTCGTTCCAAACATGGATATTATGGATATAATATACTTAGATCCATCGGAGATCAACTCCTACATGTAAAATATTATAATAGCTATATGCCTCAGAACTACCGATGATTCTCCCCATGCCAATCCATCCCATGGTTGTCTAGGAGATATTGCCCTGTACAATAAAGTTTAATACTTAATTAAATTTATAAAAACCGCTTTGAACAGAAAAAGAAAATGTATGGAAATGGCGACTTCAATTTACAATATCTGAACCGATAATGCTGAAATTTAGAATAGAGATAGCTTTAGCCCCAAGAACGGATACATAGACTTTGAAACTGTATATAGTTCTATAAACACTACTTACTGGAATAGTTGTTAACCATCGTAGGCATTAACAGGTGGATAACGCGGCAAAGACGCCATCAAGAACCTAAATCTCTAGATTAAAGGCTCTATATCCATAATCCTTAAAGCCGGGCCGGGCCGGGGTCGGATGATGTAATTTAGGTGTCAGACTAGGTACAATGTTTCAATCCCAAAGCATTTTCTTGGAGCTAGTCTATGTCACCGAATAAGCTTTACATAAATGGTGAATCGATTTAATTATTTATATCTTTAACAAAATACTTTCTAATCGTCAGATGTCAGCAATAAACTCAATAATTAATTTTGTGATTGTAGGTACATACTATTTGGTATATATATCAGTAGTGTCATTTCGCCTGTTAGTAAAGCCTACATTTTCATTAGGAAATCATTGCTGAAAATGGAAATAATAAAGTAAGAATTCACGTTAACATTTATGTGGCTACTTACATAATATATAGTCACCCGCATGATATTCGACGTAGGGAATAATATTTCTTATAAATAGCAACTGCACACATTACCCCCTAATAGGTAAAAATTAGGAAGAGCCTTTCTTAGTGGATACATACTACACGAAGCAAACGCCCTCCAAATTTCATGTCTCTAGGACCAGCTGTTTAGTTTGTGCGTTGGTATATAAATCAGTCAGGAACTTGATTTTTACATGTATAGATGCTAAAGATCCAACATTGAAACTAGTAGGAAGTTTAAAAGCTGCAGTAACACAACTTCAATGTTGGATTACAAATACGTCTTAAGATTAACAAAGACGTGTTACGTAAAAACTGTAGGGGAGGAAAATAAAACAAGAGGAACAGAGCAGTGAGAACGGTTCGTTTACTTGTCTCCACAAATTACTATGTGTAGCGAGAACAGTAGGTCTAAAAAGGCCACTTTGGGAGAATCATAATGTGATCCGAATATGATTCATCATCGAAATGACAAAATGGTCTCTTAGGTGCAATTCATATTATGATTCACGAATGATTACAATAATTGTAGATGCTAGTCCTTAACTACCTTTTCATGGTGCTATTTGTCACAAAAGCAATTCATATTTTGTGTACCATTTTAGGAATCTTCTTAGGAAAATGTGAAACAGGTTAATTGCGAAATATTAATATGATGATTTTCGGATCACATTATGATTCTCCCAAAGCGGCCTTTTTAGACCTACAGGTATTTACGTAACAAGAGTCCGCAAATGTCACTTGACACAATATACGTGGTAGAGAATGTTTGACTAAATTACGAAGTAGGTATTTCCAGCTTAAGGAAAACGTAGAATTCAAAGAACAAATATGCACACGTTGCCCAAAATGGATGGGTACGCAGAAGGTTTACGACCCCCACTTTTAGATGCCGACATGACACATAATGAGACCATTACCGTCTCAGGCACTATACGTACACGTCTCAAAGTAAGTAAAAGGTTTTTCAATCTGTGATTACCGAAAAGCTGCCCGGAGTCTGGATAAGTGCCCGGTTGATCGCAATAAGCTCGCTCCCTTTTACTTGGAGCTTGAACATAACTGTATGTAAGTCCCTAACGAAAACTGTGACATATTTCATTATGCGTGCGCGATATGCGTGCCTTATCATAATTAGGAAACCTCGCAACGATATCACGACTTCAACCACAAGTTCAACTATCATAGTACGTAAAAATAAGGTAAACCACACAGCATTGTATTATATAAGAATAGTGTCGTTAGCTCAATGACAGTTGTATTCATCTCGAAGCCTTGTGAATGAGGTAGAAGACGTGTGATGTTCTTGTGCGAAATGATTGTTGTTGAATATTGTTTGCCACAAACAAATGTTTTGTTATACTATTTAGAGGTAATTTCTGGTATTTGTCACACATGACATTTAAAATTGCTCAAAACTGACAGTCATTATACTTTATAATGTGAATGGAAGGTACTTGGCAATTTTCCTGCCTAACGTACGAGTATCTAGAGGTTGCGAATGAAATAAGTACCGTCATATCAACTTGACTCTGTATAGTAATTAAAGTCTTTTTGAAGTCCCGATAAAATTTATAGACTTAAAAATAAAACGAAGGTTCGTACGTAATATTTATATCTACGACCAAGTATTGAAGCAAACGTACATACATATGCTCATGTCTGTATTCCCGGAGGGGTAGGCAGAGGTGGTGTAATAACAAAACCAATTTTCACCGAAGATGATTAAATGGCAACGTGATGGAGAGTCTATCGCCGTCTCAGGCACTAACCAGTTGTCTTTGAATTACTTCTCAGACATATACAGGTTTCCTCACGCTGTTTTCTTTCACAGTAAAGCATGTGGTGTGAAATCACTACACATAAGTTTTTAGAAAAACTAATTGGTGCAGGCCCCGCCGGGATTCGAACTTGCGTCGCTTGCGTAGGAGGCGAATGCTCAAACCCCAAGTTCACCACAGCTCAAATATTGTAAGCAACGATCATTATTATCGAACATTGTTCTGTAATAACCATTAATCATAGTAACACAGGTACAACAATAGCACATGAACCGTACTATGTGAAATATAGTAATAAACAAGATAATAGTGAAGAGGATGAAATAATCCCACGAGTTCAAGCGCGTGATCTTGAATTGAAACGTGACGCGCTTCTGAATTATTACGACTTTGTAAACGTCCCACAAATAACTATTTCAATTATGTTTATGTCACGAGGCGAACTCAATGACAGAAATATGTACGCAACTATTTAAACCATTTCAAATAATACTTGAACCAGGGACTTGAACCAAGAAACATAATATTATTAAATAAACAAAATTATCTCTATATAGCGTATGAAGATTAAAGTGTACATTAAGTTTGGCCTCAATGCTTACTTATTAATGGAACAATCTATGGAAATTATAACGAAATCAGATAATAACAACACAATAACAACACAAAATGAGAAGCCATAGAATTCCATATAATTTTGTCTTTCATTAACCACAAGATACAGCTGAAACTCAATAATATACAAACATGATGTAACAAAATGAGAACAATACTAAACAATACAACCAATCTGCAGATGGAGTGTAAATTGAGCATAATATTTCTTAATTCTCTTGCGAAACACGCTTTCGTAAATTATATTTAAGCAAACATAATTTTGAACACGGTATAGAATATTTTCGGCGAAATGCAATTTACGTCATGATTTCTACTCAACCCAGCGTTATCGCCCAAAAAGAAGCCTATTTGGAAGAACCAAAAATTTTGGTAGCTGATTCAATTATAATTCAAAATTTCTTTATTTGATTAGAATTCTTACAAAGTACTCAAAACGTCAGGAGTCAGAAAAAAAAGCTAGCTCCGCTTCGGCCTTTAACATCGAACCTAAAGGACACAGAAGAAAAAATATATTGTACAGACTTATAAATGTTACCACCTAACTATCAAAATAAAAGACGATAATCAGATGGTTGCTATGTTTCAAATATACGCATACCCACACTGTGGTTCTGGACATTAACATTTAAGCCTCACGAACATTACACCTAGCCTTAAAACAAACACCTGTTGGACATATTTGCTCTACGCTGTCAGACCTTCGACACTGAGCATGACTTCACCACAAATTTTCAAAATAAATAATGATGAAACAAATTCAAACGTATTAGAAGCCTCTATCTAAAGTATATTTAGACGACAAGCCAAGGCATTTAGATCAGAGTAAGCAGCGAATCCTAGAAACAGGAAATTTCTTTAAAGCAATCAACTGACGCCGGTGTTTCAGCAAACACGTGCAATGTTAAAACAATAGCTCGACAACTTTTGGAAGTGCACACTACACGTTTGCACAGAGTGTTGACAAAGCCTTGAATCCCAAATGCAGTGCAGAAGATTTGGCTCGGGAAGCTTACGTTTGCACCGTGCAATCTGAACGTGCAATTTGCTAACACCACCTAACATTCGAGTTGTGCAATCACAAATGCTTCCTCATCTTTGTTTAAACACAGAACACTTCAGTTCAAATAAAATTAATACATCACAGCCGCCAAAGGTTATTTTGCTAAATGTTTTGTTTAAATTTTTGGCTTGCTTGGAATTAAATTCATTCAGAACACCGATGAGTTCTGGTATTTCGAAATTAAGGTTGTTTGAGTCTTATTCATAGCGTTGTATGTTATAATAACTCCAACCGTAATCATTTAAAAATATTAAATGTAATGGTATGGTATTCATTAAGGCAATGATAACAATTGCGCCGATCACAAATAAAATGGCAGGAGGACGATGACGATGATCTAAAGACAAATATTTTCTTTTTAATTTCAATAAAAAAATTGTGTTCTACAACATTTGTGTTTATAACCAAATGTGACGTGATAAGATTCCGAAAACCAACGTTAGAAAAAAATGCAAGATGAACGTATAAAAATCAAGCTTTCTCCAACACTGCATAGAATCAATTGCATTAATAACAGTTTCGAAAGACTGCAACCATTCAAATAGATAACTGGTAGAGCATGAAAAGCGCCGTTAGTTCCATCGTCTGCCGTAGGTTGCCGGCTGGGGAGCGCCACTAGTCTCGCACGTGACGTGATGTATGCGCGCGCGCAGCCCATCAGACGCGCAGCCGCCGCGCGACAGCCTCCCGCGCGCAACTGACAACAACGCACTTATCAACGCGAGTGACAGTGAATTTAAAAAAAATATTGTTTGTGGAACTTTTTGTGTGGGAACCGCCATGTGTTTAAAGGTAAATAATCAAGTTGACTTTGAAACGAGGCACATTTGTTGCTTATTATAAAACAATGATCGTGTAACAATTAGCACCGGCTTTGTAATTATCTATTCACATAGTCAAACAATTGTAATTGTGTACGCGAAGTGTCTAATTAGGTATTTAATATTTTCTCTAGCACATCTTGATTCGTTTTAGGATAAAGGCATGATTTAGGTACCTGGATTTTTGGATAAAGAACGTATTTTGAAATATTTTCTTATCGTCGTAAGTCGTCGTATTCATGTTGGTGTAATTCCATATAAAAGCGATTTCGTCAAAAATTTTGAGTACAGATAAATGGAAAACCGATTGAATTTTTACTAACTGTAGCCAATGTGTCAAAGAATGTATTTTCATTCAATTTGTAACTTGAAAAGAAATTTGGGCCCGTATTCGAGACAATTGGATGCGCACCTGTACAGAACCTTGTTGCCCCATCATACATCACACACGTAATGTCTCAATTTCAATACACTACACAATAGACTCACGGCAAACAAAATGTTCACCCTCAGAGTACAAAAGAAGCCTCATTTCTCACAACAATGTAATTTTCTGCTTAATAACAAGAATTGGGCAAACGAATATTTGTAATGTCCGCAATTGGCCAATTGGCAATATTGAGGTTTCTCCAGCCACGTCTAAGATACGGATGTTTGCTGATAACGTTTAATCTGATAAAAGATCCAATATCGTCCACTGTACCTCTTAGATTATATTACGTAACAACAGATACATTATAACGGAAACGTGATATTAGAATAAATAGAGGAGCGCTTCCTAGTATTGCTTTGGTAAATGATACAATTGCTCACTTTTTACCGATTCGAGTGAATGTTACATTTGATGCAATTCTTAATACGTCATAGCTATCTTGAGTAACACTAGTTCGAGTGCTCGAGTGTTAGGATTGATTGATCAATATTGACGATGGTGGATTTGACGCGCTCGTAATAACAAGATAGATTAATTTTATGTCCAAGGTTGGATTAGAGTGGTAATCTCCGGAAAATGTTAATTTCATTTTCCAACGACAAATTTTCGCAGAATTGTAATTAATTAGGAGTTCAAGGGTACTCGTAGGTTGCTAGTAAAATTACGAATTATAAATGTTTTGGCTTAGGATTTCATGTCTTATTACGTAACGTAGCACGTAGCCCCTAATTAGCGACTGTGGGCCTATCATCGTTACAACAGTGACGTCTTTCTAATTTCATAGCTATGACGATTAATTTTGGTGTCACAAAATGAGACGTCAAAACCCTGGTGAAACACCATGGAGTTTAGTCAGTGTGGATCCCACGTAACCCTTCCTCTGCCACAGCGATGGTTGGTGTATCGTAACATAACATATTCTTTCATTATTGGAGAGCCGTGGTGGCCTCGGGGTTAGAGCAATCGCCTGCTACGCAAGCGACGCAAGTTCGAATCCCAGCGGGGTCTGTACCAATGAGTTTTTCTAAAAAACTTATGTACAGTGATTTCACACCACGTGCTTTGCGGTGAAGGAAAACATTGTGAGGAAACCTGCATATTTCTGAGAAGTAATTCAAAGACGTATGTATAGTGCCTGAGACGGCGATGGACATCAACATCTCTCACGTTGGCACTTAATCAAATTCGGTGAAAAGTGGGTGTTGTGATAACAACACCTCTGCCTACCCCTTCGGGGAATACAGGCGTGAGCATATGTATGTTCATTATTGGTGGTAAATTCTTAGACATTCAAAAGTGCCTTACCAGGGCCTAAACTGAATAAATCATTTTCATATTGGTAACAGTGTTAACACTTATATGTGGTAAGCATATTATTTAATAGAAAAAAATATCGAAGAAACCGTGAAATTTTGGGCGAAATAAACGCACGTTCGCAATAATTGTATTTTTCTATCCATCATGGAATTTTTAATAAGAACGGATTTACTGATATTCCTTCGACTTTTATCTTAGTTACTTTTATCTAAACAAAATACAACACTCGCATGTAAAAGGCACAAATTAATGACATTGCATTTCATACTCCTGCATTAAACATATTTTTTACGCTGAACGTAATACAATCTAAAGATTAAATATTTCACACAAAAATATCTGGGCTTGGAGTAATCCAATAAAAATTTCCATTCTCGTTAAAATTTGCGCAAATACCTATAATTGGTTTAACATAGAAATGTGAAAGCATTATGCAAAACGAGACTGTGATGCTTAATCGAATTTACCTGCCTTATCTGACTTTTATGGTATAAAATATGAATAAAATACGAAAGAAATAGCAGTAGGAAAACTTAATAACACTTTTTTGGTGTTCGAGATAGAAAATATAGTACGTAATAAGTAATTCGATAGAGAATGTTCAAGAGTTAAAAAATTAAACCTCCCCAAGGCGCAGAAGAATAATGGTGATCAAGAGAGGCTCTGCAAATTAAAGCTTAAACAATACAAATCTAAAAAAATATAGAGTATGATTGATGAAGCTCCTGTTTTTTTAAATAATATTCAATTTTAAATCGTTTAACACCACTTGTTTCAACTTATTTTCATACAGACTTATTAACCGTTCATGAATAGAGTTACTCATAAACCTGACCTTCAGAAGGACGCTCTCAAGACGTCAATCGCAAATATTTATTGAGAGCGTGTTAATGACTTACACAAATTATCGGTATTCCGTGATGTGGGACCTACATGACGTCACGCGTCTCAAAACTGTATCAAGGTTGAAAGGTTCCGCACTTTCTCTGGCTTTATTGCCCTTCGTGATCCAAGAACGTGTGTTGCTTGATAATTGTAAAATGTTCATGTAATAAATAAGTAAAGCATGTTGAATGCCCTTTTAACGTTACTGCCGTATATTGCGTAATTCCAAGATATTACTTGGAATACTGATGGCGCAGAAAGTTTCCATCCTTGCCCTATAATTATTTCCTTGCCAGCTCGTTCTGTTGCTCTTAGGAAATACTAACTGTGGATTCCACATACTTTGCATATTTTGGGACCTCTAATTGAACTTGGCTGCCTCTTTGATCTTGTGCTCTCAAACACTACCGTGGGACACGAGACGAATGGGTTCTGGGTGTTCGATTCCCGGGTCTGGCAGTGTTATTGGGGTTTTCCATCTGTAATTTCCCAGTAGCAGCCGGATGTCTGTCCGTGCTCACCTTTTGCATGGGACATAAACATAACTGGCTAAGTGTGGATGTACTATTAGTACGTCTCTATATGTTGTCAGTTCTTTTTGAACTGACAATAATGACTCTTATTGCCACTAACCTCAACCATGTCTCGTTCCGTACCTGGTGGTAATATTGATAATCCTGTACAATCATGCTATTCTGTCAATTTGAAAGTACTTTGTTAAAGTCAATAAATAAAGATATTTGAATTTGAATGAAGTATTTACGCAACCGCTGATTTTTAATGGCAAGTTCAAGAACGTCGTCAGGAAAACGTCGGTTTCATCAAATTGATTCCGCATATTTTTTATAAAGGCTTCTTTTCATTATCTCTGTTGTTAATTTCCGTGTGTTGCAATACCTACAATGACTGCACTTTGCTTTTATTGTTCATTAATTTTACATCTATCTTATATCAATTGTATACAACTCTCGTGTGGCAGTGTTTGTTACTCCGAAACGGGTGGACCGACTTGTATGAAATGTTGTGTGCTTATCGGCCAACATCTATTATTCATACCCCTAAATGTAAGCGTGATTCACCCAGAATAATATACGGTATATTTTAGACCAATATTTAAGGCAGCTTAGACTTAAATCATCACCCTGGCCTTATCCCATACATCGTTGGGGCCGGCACTTGTGTGATCTGGCTGTGATCTGTGATGTGGTTGATCACCTGATTTTTATACGAAGCGGCTGCCATCTGACCTTCGCAACCCCTTTAACGAGGAAAATTTGTGATTTGGGTTAAACCAGTTGTCAGATTATTTTAGGCCTCCAACTGACCTGTAACGATTGCCAAAGATGATAAATTTGCTCTCCGAGGCACGGAGGGAACTCGGGCGGTCACCCATCCAATGCACAATAAATGCCAATGCACAATCGCTGATCGAATGATATGCACAATAGCAACTGTGCCACGAGCTCCTCAGCTTAGCCTTTAATACTGGTCTAAATTCAGGCATTTTGTGGCCACAGAGGGCGTGGTTTTCAACCAGTATCTGCGCAACAACAAAATGCTGTCAGTAGAGTAAAATGCTCTCTCATTCTGAATCACGAATGTGAGAAATTTTGTGAGTAGATTTTCATAGCGTTGGTACTAACCCAACAATGAGCTCTTCAAACAAGGATTCCGTTTTTCCTATTGATTCCAGTATTTCGAAAAAAAGCATTATCAAAAGTTCCTTACCTGTTTTTGTATTGAAAACCATAATTAATCAGGTATTAATTAATGTACAAAACGGTTGGTTGACTGAGAACGACACGTAATTTGAAGCAATTTACTCCGGTACATGCTAATTTTCTTTTATAAATGTCATGTTTTAACAGCATAATTTTCGCAACACACCCCAATTTCGTAACGTATTAGGTAAAACAAACTTAACTTACCAAAAAGCAGACATAAACGCGGTAAACGAGTGTAATTTAGACAATTTATGAGGTGAAGAAAATTGCTTAGTTGTACTCAATGACAGTCGCAGCCATCTTAGCCAATAGTCATTGCTCAAATAGGTATATTTTATGATCTTGATCTATGACATCATTCACCCTATTACGACTAAAAGAGTATATAATACTACACTATACACACTCATATTATATGGGGCAGTCGGAACAATTTTGGGTCATACCTCTAAATACAAATAAATAAATATGCTCACGCCATCCCAGAACGGTCCCAAAGGGGTAAGCAGAGGTGTTGTAACAACAACACCCACATTTCAACGAATATGATTATGTGACAACATGACAGAGGGTGAGTCCATCGCCGTTTCAGGCACTATACATACGGTTTTGAATTACTTCTCAGACATATGCGGGTTTCCACACGATGTTTTCTTTCATCGTATAGAACGTGGTGTGAAATCACTGCCCAAAAGTCCTTAGATAAACTCATTGGCGCAGGCCGCTGGTCGAACTTGCATCGCTTGCGCAGGCGTCTGCTCAAATCCCGAGGCCGCAACGGCTCTAACCTAATACCAATATCACTTGTATTCCCGGAATTTATGCATAAGTGATGCGGATATGGGTTTTTAAATTATCAAGATAAGAAAATAAAAACAGGACTGCCGAAAAATGCTGCTGGAAGTTTTAAATCTATGAGGTTCCCCGACTGCGACTAATAAGTCCACCTTCTTTTTTTTGTGTACGTTTAATTATTTATTAATTTAATTTTTATGTGAAAATTCTATGACAACTTTTAATAAATAAATTATATACTTATATAATTATAATATAATATACGGATATCATTGCGAAATATGCCGTTCAGATCCCGATTTATGATCCAAATCAATTTTAATTGAATGATCAATTTTAATAAATAATTATCGGAATGTTGAGAAGATTATTGTGGGTGCTCGAATATGTAACTATTTTGGTATAAATTTTGTGTTGGCCAGGAAACCTCCACAAGGCTCTTAAATTGTTTGTTACATTTTAGTTTAAGAACTAGCAGACGTCACGCGGTTTCAACCGCGTAGTTCCCGTTCCCGTGGGAGTACGACGATAAAATATAGCCTTTACTACTCGCTGATGATGTAGCTATCCATTAATGAAAGATTTTTTCGGATCGGTCCAGTAGTTTCGGAGCCTATTCAATACAAACAAAATTTTCCTCATTATAATATTATCTAGTATAGATGAAAATATTGATCAATTTCATTGCATTTAATCAATTCATTAACAACATCCCGGGCAATCGAAGTTTATATCTAGATCATAATCTACTTTCGATTAACTGGATAAGGAAATAATTACGCGAACAAGGTGCCGTAATTGGTAAATAAATAAGTTGTAAGTCGTACAAAATTGGAACGATAATTACTTTTCATTAGACAATTCTCTTTCTACAATCGCAGTCAATGAAAATTTATCAGTATCATTTGAGACATTATTTCAGCTTTGTCGATCATATATATACTTTTTTATGCGGTCTTATATCCTGAGGGAACAAACACTTCGCTCAAGAGCAATATCCCAATTCTCGAAGCCCTCGAGATTGATCTCATTACTTTAGTTGAAGTTAATTTGAAGCATTACAGATTTGAAGTTATTGAGGTTGCCGAATATAAGATTACCCAGCATTGATCTATGTATATTTACCTATATACATAAACTGATGAATAAAATAGAAGTGTTTGTTTGTGATTCCAAATTAACAGCTTTCCACTAAACGCATATGAAAAGTATATACGGTACTGAGGTAAAAAAAAATAATTTTCTCCTTGTCTGTAGTGCCTGAAAACATGGTCGAGACTATGTTTTCAAAAAATGAAACCTAGCTACATCTGTTTTTTGCCCCTGAAACCCCTACACACAAAATTTCATGAAAATCATTGGAGCCGTTTCCGAGATTCAGATTTTTGTATATATACACAAGAATTGCTCGGTTAAAGATATAAGATTGCATCAATTTATAACTCACACATTCAAATCATGAGTATATGATTTACCATATACCACCGTGTGAAAACATAAAAGTAAAACTAATTGTTCAAATGTATTTCACAAACTGCAGACGAGCTCGTTTGTAAGCCATTTCTAGATTCCACGCCTAAACTTTTATCGGTCAACATCATACGGGTTTTTGAGAGAGACAATACAACAGGAACCACGCTTAGCTGGCAGTGTTGTACACCACATAGAGTTGTTATGACTCTTATATAACACATAATAGAGTTCATTTCAGTTCGTTTTGCTAGCATAGTAATTTTGGCTCTCTAACAAATTTGCGGTGTAAAAGCCCTCGCATTTTCGTCGCATATACGTATCACTTTATTCTAATCAGTGTGACGTCACTATGTAAATTTACAAAACGGGGTCGAGCCGTGTAAACAGTGTTGCTAAAAAGGATAGATAAAACTTGCAGTTAGTTAGCGAAGTAGACGTTACGAAACATTTGTCTTGCGCTGTGTGTGACCCATACATGTTTTGGTATGCACCATTGTTTATTCGCATAATTTAATATTCAATATTCGTCGGTGAAATTATTTTTAAGTACCGCTGTTACTTACGTATAAGCTGTGCCCTGCGGTTTTACCCGCGCTAATGGTTTTTTTCAAAAGAAGCCTAAGTACTTGTAAAATTACCTATCTGTCAGTGAAAGTCTCGTTAAAATCGGTCCAGCCGTTTCCGAGATTAACCGAAACAAACAGATAGACAGACAGACGGAGTTTTTTTTTAAATTGTTTACTCAATATCAGTACCGTGCATACCTACATTCATATGCATTTAGTGTAAAGCTGTTACTTTGGAATTTCATACAGATACTGCAATTTTATTTATATGTATAGCTATGAGTAAAGCGTATATAATATAAGTATAGATGTTAGAAGTTACTTCAAGCTATCCAAGAAAACAACTTCTAAACTTCTCTCTGGAGGCCATTTTAAGTTATGACTTATAACTCTTACTGTATTGCCCCAAAATATTACTTGTACTTTCGGAACGGTTTGTGGCAATGTTCTTGTTTTTTCCATGGGATCAAAGAAAATAGGTTATAATATATTTGAGACCAAATTTTTTCAATTAACATTTTTACAAAGTAGTATAACTGTAATGTAGTATTTTGGTTACAGTATAATCGTGTTCTTTACCTCTTTAACGCGTTCACTGCTAACGACGCGTATGTGCGTCCAACTGTTAGAGAATTTACGAAGAAGTTGAAATGTTAGCAGTGAATGTGTTAATTTGTCTTTAGCTTCCTTAATCTAAGTATCATTACTCCAGCCAATCGGTTTTAGCCGTGAAAAGGTTTATGTAACAAACAGACACTCATATGTATCACTAGCTGTGCCCCACGGAACAAACACTTCGCTCCAGAGTACCAATTCTCGAAGCCCTCGATTGATCTCATTATGAGAGATTTGAAGTTATTGAAGTTGTCGAATATAAGATTATCCAACATTGTTCTATATATACCTACATACATAAACAAATTATTAAAATCGTGTCTGTGTTTAATTATAAATTAACAGCTTTTCACTAAATTCATATGCTCACGCCTGTATTCCCTGAAGGGGTAGGCAGAGGTGTTGTTATCACAGCACCCACTTTTCACCGAATTTGATTAAGTGCCAACGTGACAGATGTTGAGTCTATCGCCGTCTCAGGCAATATACATACGTCTTTGAATTACTTCTCAGAAATATGCAGGTTTACTCACGATGTTTTCCTTCACCGTAAAGCACGTGGTGTGAAATTAATGCAAGTTTTTTTAGAAAAACTCATTGGTACAGGCCCCGCTGGGATTCGAACTTGCGTCGCTTGCGTAGCAGGCTCAAACCCCGAGTTCACCACGGCTCTTACTAAATGCATATGAAAGTATATACGGTACAGCAATCAGTTATAAAAAAAATTCTCTCTCTGTTTTTGTAAGCTAATCTCTGAAACGGTCAGACCGATTTTAAGAGGACTTTCACCGGCTGATAGCTGATGTTGCAAGGAATAATATCAGCTATAAGGTATTTTGAATTTAAAAAGTATATGTGTTAGACAATCTTTTCAGATTCTCGCTCTATATTTATAAACCTTCAAATTTTCCTTATCACCCGTAATTTCTAAAGTCCATTATAAAGGTTTTACATTAGGAAAAAGCCTAACCTTAAAGTATTAAAGTGTGCCAATGGGTGAGTAAGTATGTAAACAGAATATTATCTTTTATCTCGTTCCAAATATAGTGCGTGTGAGCCGTAACTTGTATCTCGTAATGGTAACGTTATAATATCGTCACTTTGGAAACGAAGCACGCGATCTTCATAAAAAATCGGAGAAAGTACGTTGATAACTCTAGACATAAGTACGTTGCGAAACAATTATTGTTATTTATATGTTTATTTTTATGATTAAAGTAGCAGTTAGAGATGAAATGAAAATAGGAAGATTGGTAGGTAATGAAGACTGTAAATAATTTAAACAAATACACATAGCACCCTCAGAGCAATAGTGGCTTAACTCAAAAAATTCCGAAAATAATTGTGTTCAGATCATAAGACAGACCTCAAAATGTATTCAATTCAATTCAAAAATATCTTTATTCGATTAGACTTTTTACAAAGTGCTTTCAAATAGTCAGAAAGACACGATTACATAGGATTATACATGCTACCGCCAGGTTCGGAAGGTTGCTTTTACTGAGAAGAACCTGGCAAGAAACTCAATAATTACTCTTTTAAAAAAAAAATTACTGCTTTGAGTAATAATATATAAATTATAAAATATATATATAAACCCATGGACACAGTTTAAGTGCACAAAAGTCGATATAAAAAAAATATTTAAAAAATAAGAACTACGAATAATTGTGTAGCTTGAGATGACCAGCCCCACTAACAGCACCTGTTCACAAGTATGACGAGAATGCCAGCCATCGCCCTCCTCAACCATTATAGAGGGAAGTGAGCGACCCGTCATCCTGACGCCGCCGCAAGCAAAGGCATTTTTGTGAGCATGACAAAAATGCCTTTGCTTGCCTTTTTCTACACATACTTTTTTTAACACTTGTAATGCATAACCTACACTTTACTTTAAAAATATAAAATGCATTGTATTAAAAACTTGTAAAATAATTACTGCCTTAGTTATAAATTCAAACTTTGATTATGATGTCAAAAAAATTAAATTAATTGAGTCCCCATCGTCCCGAGTGTGTGATATGCTCACGCCACACTTGTATTCCCTGAAGGGTTAGGGAGAGGTGGCGAGCGTATTGTTAGAGACAATACCGGGCACTAATCCAGACTCAGGACAGCTACTGGGAAATTTGTAATGGAAAAAGCCAATAACACACTCGAACCTAGGACCTTATATTCCACAGCAGCGCTTTGCAACCACTAGACTATCGATGCAGTCAAGACTGTAAACCAACCTACATAATTTCAAGTATTACATACATTTAATTCAATAGTCTAGACTGCAGTCACATTTATGTAGGAAAATTCCAATTGATAGTCGACCTTCCATATCTTAACATTGAATACAATTTTATTTGAAAACCCTGACCGAAAGTTTTTCTGCTCGATTTCGTACAGCTGCATATTTTTATACAAATTCATATTTGAATCCAGAAGTTTGAATTCAAGATGAACCGATGCTCGCAAGGAACACGTGCCCCTTATGAATACCGCCCATAACTACGGAGTTATGAGGCCTTATGAAAATAATAAAAAGAAATTATTTGTGTAAGCTCGCGCCTTTACAGAATTGTATATGTAGGTACTACAACATTCCCCCTTAATACAAAACATGGTTTAGCACAAGACAAGACCATTCTAAAAAGAGATGGAACTAATTTTAGACCAAAGAATTCCTTGAGCGTTATTTTGCAATAAAGAGGCTTATGTTTTCCTTAAGATGAGATGCCAACGCGGCTGATGGTGAGTTCACCGTTTCAGGCACTTTACATACGTCTTTGAATTTTGTCTCAAACATATTCTTATATGTCTGATGTAATAGGTTCCTCGCGATATTATCTTTCACTGAAAAGCTCATAGTGCAACATCGCTGCACTTATATTTTTAGAAAACTTAGGTACAGAGAACTAGTCGGTAACCATTTTGCAGTGGAACATTTATTTGGATACAAATAAATCACAGCAGCGAGAGCTTTAACAAATTGAAAAACATTCCAACTAGCACAAACTTTGGAACCTCAGTAACCTTCTTAGAAAGTTTAAATTGATTGTTAAATCAGATAATTCAGTTAGAAATGTAGATCAAATCAGACTAAAAAGTAGTATAGGATGCTTCGCGAGCTATGAGCGCTAACCTTGAATACGCAGTAGTACCCAATTTTTTTTAGGTACATGCGCAACTATCCGCTCTATTTTCGCTAAGCGCTCATAACTCGTGACGGCACATGTACAGTTAATAAATAATCTTCTCCCGGGCCTTATCCCATACAATGTTGGGGTCGGCACTTCATTCAACCCGATGTGGCTGATCACCTGATTTGTATACGAAGCGACTGCTATCTGACCTTCGCAACCCCTTAAACGAGGAAAATCTGTGATCTGGGTTAAACCAGTCGTCAGACTTTTTTAGGCCTCCGACCGGCCTGTAACGATTGCCATAGATGATAAATTGGCAACCGGGACCGACGGCTTAACGTACTCTCCGAGGCACGGAGGGTACTCGGACGGTCACCCATCCAATTACTGGCTAGGATTGTATGGCAACTGTGCCACGAGCTCCTCCCTAATACCTAAACACCTAAGCTATGTATGACCAAATAATAAACGAAGCGTGGTAATAATTAATTGCTTCAAATTTAAAAAACTAGAACACAGCAGGATACCCTCATAAAAATAAGAACACAAGTAAACTAACCTCGATGCACGTGAAAGTTGTACGTTACAATACATGTAATATAACCCATAACGGATTTGTGTACAAAACCAAGTGCAATCGGAGAGAGAAAGTGCAATCCCAAATCCCAAATTTACAAGTCATTGAAATTGAGAGGCAAAGAAATACGTACAACCGTCGTTCATTCATGAATCTAATGATAGCAGTACCTTATTGATAATCTCCTCCTTTTTTGAACATACATACATATGCTCACGCCTGTATTCCCCGAAGGGGTAGGCCGAGGTGTTGTAATAACAAAACCCACTTTTCACCAAAGTTGATGAGAGCCAACGTGACAGATGGTGAGTCCATCGCCGTCTCGGACACTTTACATACGTCATTGAATTACTTCTCAGAAATATGCAGGTTTCCTCACGATGTTTTCCTTCACCGTAAAGCACGTGGTGTAAAATCACTGTACATAAGTTTTTTAGAAAAACTCATTGGTACAGGGCCCCGCTGGGATTCGAACTTGCGTCGCTTGCGTAGCAGGCGTACTTCTTGGTGTTTGACGCGTAAATTTCTTTGTAATCTACCTATTTATTAACGACCTCCATAGTCGGATGGTAAAGCTAATACCACCAGGGGTTCAATCCCGCTGAGAACAAATACTTGAGTGAAGTAGGGTATTTTGTGCTCTATGACGTGTTAGTTTGTCCTATAAGTATTTATCTGGTTATGTATATATTAAGTTTATTTGTATATTAAGATTCTATTGATTTACGAGGATGTGTATGCCCAACAAGTGTTCTCGTATTATTAATTATTCCATCCACTTTGCTTCACATCTCTCCACTCCACTTTGACAGCTACTCAAAATGCTGCATCCAACAGCACTCCCGGAAAACTATGATCGTTAAAGCAAAGCGTATTATGGAACTTCTTAGCTTTGACAATTTACTTAAACGTAGATATTAAACTCGAAAAGTTATAAGTTTTTTCACGCTGCTTAAAACTCTTGCCATGATAGTTTGTTTGTGCAAAAATGACAAACTTATAGACATGTCATATACACCTGTCCCATAATGGCAATACATGGATGACTGAGCATTGCTCGTAATTTTCTTAAACTAAAACCTAGCTAGATCGATTTACCGTCTCCGAAATCCCCTGAATGCAATTTTCATGAAAATCATTGGAGCCGTTTTTTATATTAATTTAATACATATAAATATTGCAAGAATTGCTCGTCTAAATTTATAAGATAGATAAGAGGTCATGGTAGGCCCCGTGTCATAGCAACAGTGATATCATACTTATAACGCAATCTTCTAAAAACAGTTCTTAATTTTTAAACATTGAGTGCTAAACCTTGGAGTCTTTGACCTAGGCGCCCGATATGACTTGTTTCAGTATTCTTGTGGCCTTAACCAAACTTCATTCAGCCGTGATGTTTGTATGCAAATATACTTACATTATGATTTGATGTATGCATGGTTAACTTGAACAAGACAACACAAGCGCAGAATAATACGACGTGACGTTTGACTAATTAGCCACACACAGAAACAGAATTGATAATAATAATAAAAATTCTTTATAGCACAGCATAAACAAAACAAAAATATAAGATACAATAAATAAAAGAAAAAATCATTGTAACTTGCGTCGCATGAGTAGCAGGCGACCACTCAAGTCACTCAACAACCACGGCTTTTATTTCACTTAAGCGTATACATATACGCTTTAGAGTCCACTCACTAACTAATAGTCATATTGCATAACAAAATTAGATCTTTAACGTTAAGGCACAATACGTTCATAAGAGAACTGTATTACCATAACAAAAAATTACATAATTGATTAGAAAATAACGTAATCGAGTTAATTTGTGCAGAACAATAAGAACAATGATAATAAACTCCAATGTATAATCTAACCGTACTAGTAAAATAAATTGTTCTTGATGCCTACATTATATTACATTACGTAGTACATTCAAAACTCCGGAACTTCAACCATGCCCCGGGCTAGATCTACAGAATCTGCAAAGTTTATGTCGGAAACTTGAATAGGTATTTATTTAGGCGAAATTGTTTGGACTAGCTTCTATCCGCGGCTTTACACATGTGGTACACGACTTAATGGATTAAAAGTCTCAAGCAAATTAAACCTCACATTTATCACCTCACCCTTTTTTAGTGGATACCAATACAAAGGTGACAAATGATGACAAAGATGACCTCCAAATGTCATGTCTTGAGGACCAGCGGCTGTGTAGGCAGTCGTCAGTCAGACTTTGAATTTTATAGATAGATAATCTGTTTTATCGCTCGTGTGAACACTTCTTGATTTCAATACTGCTAGCACAGCGCGGCCTCAGGGAGCAGGAAACATAACTCACCGTAGGAATAGAACACCACAATGTAACAGTGTCATTCGGCTACGATCTTTTGTAAGGAAGAGAGACTGCGCCATTGTAGGGACCCCTGATTTTGAATAGGATTCCCTTTGTGCCTCACCTATCATTAAATATGAACATTACATACGTCGATATAACACAACATGTGACGTGACGACAATGTTGATGTACTTGTGTTCTGAGCGCTCAGCGATAATAGTGGGGGATGACTGCGTATGTACTTAATATCAAGACCAGTCCAGCTCCCTAGCTCGCGCACCAGCAACGCCCTAAGCCGAGGTCCAAGTCCCACTATGGGGCGCCTAAGCTGTGTAACTTAAAACTATTTGCCTGGCTGGAGGCTTTAATTATTCTCGCAATAGTCCGGTTAAACAGGAACGGCTCCCGGAGCTTACTCCTTGAGCTGCAAGAGACAGACTAATGAAATGCCTACTGCGAATTAAGGTCAGGGCTTATAATTCGACGACGGCACTATATCATGAAACTCAAACCATACTTATCTACCACATCTTCATTTTAATTTTATCTTAACTATTATAACACTAAGAAGGCTGTCACCAAATACTAATTCATAATGCTAAGTAATGATATATTTAACATCGTTATTCTAAATAAGTGATGGGCAAAGAACAGCCCGTGGGCCAGCTGCGAACCCCGATATTATTTAATCCAGCCCACTGACAGTCCTTCGACCGAAGTGCCCGAAGTCCAGAAGAATAAAATAGGTTCTACTTAGTGCAGTGCTTAGTAAAGCCCCGAGTTAAGCATTATGCCCAAAGGATTTCTTAGTGAGGGACCCCACTTTTTCATATGAGCACAGACTTTCTGAGATTTCGCAAACATTTTTGTATACATATCTGGCCTCCCATTAAGAAACTTTGCCCAACACTGTTCTAGATATTTCTGCAAAGCTTTTGAGTTACAATAGACGTTTCGTTTCGCAACCCTTATATATCCAGTACATTACTGACTGGAAAGTTTTAACGAGACCTGAAGTATTGAAAGCTCGTTCCTAGGCTTAATCTAAGGCTGAATTTATTAAGTCTTTGGGCACAGTTCTCATTATGTTCTTGTTAATTGAATTTGTACCTCCTTTCATAGATTGGATTCCAAGCGTAAACATTGCTTTCCATTGAAGTTTGTTGTAAATTACTTCCGTGCAGTATAATAACTATTAGACCTCAGTTTTTGTATTCAATTCCTCGCTGTATCCACTTCATCAATCAAATCCAATTACCTATCGCGAAATCGTTATCTACCCGTTATTTGGATGCAAGCATTTGCATAAAAACTATTATATCAACATCAACTTCAAAAGTCATTCAGATTACATTAAACTTGTTGAGACAAACTTATATAACTAAATCACAAAGACTCGAAGACAGTCAAATGGTGATAAAACTTTCGTTCAAACACAAAAGTTCGGAACGATTCATTGTTATTGATTAATAGAGACGAGAACTCTAAAAGTAGACTTGTTAGCAGGGGATCCGATTGAAGGCCAATCTTTATCTTTATATTATAGTTTACATGAAATTCGTTATATTTTGCCATTGCGTCAATTATAGGTTTTGAAACGATCAAACGTCGTCGCTTAATGCATTTCAGCATGGCTCAAAATGTGTTGATACTTTTTCTTGAGCGGGTTTTGTTTTATTACCAAAGATGGCGGATCAATACATTTTTAGCAACGCTGAAACGACGACGTTTAAACATTTGCAAACCTACCTATGATTGGGGTACAGATAGTTCAATGGGAAATAAATATTGCACACTAGCTGTGTCCTGCGATTTTACCCGCGAAGAGTTAATTTCACGGTTGAACCCCGGCATCCATTTTTTTTTAATAAAAGTATTTTAAGTACTCCTAGTAACCTTTATTTGATAAAAGTATATATTTTGGAAAATTCAAATAATACCTTTATAAATTGCAGCCTATGTGTTATTCTGATGTATAAGCTATATTATTGTGAAGTTTCATTAAATCCATTCAGTAGTTTTTTCGTGAAAGATTTATAAACATCCATCCATCCCTCCATCCATCCATCCATCTTTCCATCCATCCATCCATACTTAGGTACAAACTTTCGCGTATATTTGAGTAACTGGTAAAGATGACGCAACGTCGAAATTCTTATTTGATACGACTAGTCATATTTATTTATCGTTGTTGATATTTTAATACAGTGTTTCTAGTACAATAAAATGAGAAGTACGCGTCGTCTTGTAGCGTAAGAGGTATGTTTAGAAGACGTGTTCAAAGGACAAATAACAATGCCATAGAAATAGAGCAAACTCCGAGTACAATATCAGTTTAGCAAGTCAAACTCAATGTGACAATGATTTCTGATGACAGGGTACGAGTACGTTATAATTATAAGACGTGTGGCTCAACTTGGTATGCTAACTCAGTATAGATATGATCCTCCTACAAGCAGTAAGGGAATCTCAGCCTATATTTTGAAAGAAACAAAACGAAGCTCTATTGAGCGTGAGGGTTTTCAAGCTTAAAGATTTTAAAATTTACTCTTTTATTGACTGTCATAATAATCAATACGTCGGTAAATTACGTAAATTGCGTAACGATTCGGGACGCTACAGCTATTCTGCTTATAATCCCGTAGATGTGCGCGTCTGTGTGAGTGTGTAATTTTTAACAGTTTGTTCCTAGATTACTTACTGCTTGTAAAGCTTAGGTATATTTATACTATATTATGTTGTCTTCGAAGTTCTAGGAACATAATTATTCAAGCCATCGCTGACGTATTGCAGTCACGAAGCCACTATTGATTTGTTAATAACCTTGTGTGAAACACGCTTTCGCTAAATGATATGCAAATTAAACGATAAACAACTTAAATTTATTTTCAGTGCTATAAGGATATGCAGTGCTTAGCTCTTTGATAAACACAAAAGTATACTCTATTCCAATGACAGTGAACACAAAAATGTCTAAACAGAACGTGGGCTTCATATTAGCGAAACTACAAGGTGCCACATGAATAATAGTTATGTAAGGGTCACATGTGTTTTCGTGATACTTCTTTCTCATATTCAAGTCCTTATTAGGTATTGCGACTCCGAAGTATTGCGATTTGGCGACCCAGAGTGGTTATAAAATGATACGACCATTTGGTTTAGAAGGCGATTACTGCAAAAGCTTAAGAACTAGGTAAAGCGACATGTCACCTTCGGCCACTACCCCAAGTATAGCTATTGAGTTTTGACACAAAATGTGTTGATACTGTTTCGGAGGAGTTTAGGGTTGAATGTCAAAAATGGCGGATCAACACATTTTGAGCCACGCTAAAACAGGGCAAGCAACGATGTTTGAACAACAAATCTATACATTGGGCACAGCACGTAAAGCGGTCGATGTCGATTGCCAATTTATCATCAATTGCAAACGTTACAAATCTGTCACAAGCTTAATTAAAAGTCTCTGACGATAGGATAAGGAATTTAAATAAACTTAAATCTCTATCACATTCTACTAACGTGGTGAAACACAGCGCGGTATTGAGTTTTAATTGTGCTCAGAACTGCAGAATTTGATTAAATAATTGTCGCGAGTTGTGAATCCAAAGACTACTTAAGAACTCCAGTGTTTTGTTTATTACCAATACCTGACAGATATATTTGCCCAGGCTATTACATATTGACGAAGTTGGCACACAAAAGCACTTTAGAGACCCATTATTTTAGTCCCTTCAACCAGACATCTCCCAAATAACCAATTTTATAGAGATGTTGTGTCTACAAGCCCCTTGATACCCATGAAATTGACGCGATAATACCGTACTTCACAAGACTTTTAGCAAATTTATATAAAGAAATTGTAAGTGAATTTTACGTTTTTTTATCAACATCTGATGCTGAGAGCATTGATTCATACCAAGGCACATTGTCACAAGTCGACAACGGTGCTAAGGTCACCAAAGCTGATTTCGCAAGGTTTGTTTTGATTTTTTCATCGTTTGGACTATAAAAACGTTTGTTCTTATTTTCTGTTAAGTAAACAATGAAAGCAAATATCAACTTTACATAATCGACTGAATTGACACCCTCCGTCAGTGTTTTTGAATGAGTTTGCATTAAAATCGTGCTCCATTATCTTCGCTTAAATGATATTTATTCACGCCTTATTCCGAGGGATTCTTTTTTGTTTGTTTTCGTGTTGTTTTTATCAACTGTCTTCTTGCTTATTTTTCAATGTTGTTTTAATCAACTGCTGTGGTAAATGCTACTGTGGACCACGAGATGCTAGATTATACTCCCGGATTGGGAAGTGTATTAATTAATGGGTTTCTATCTGTAATTTCCCAATAGCAGCCCGAAGTCTGAATTATTGCCCCCTAGTGGCAATACGCTCGTCCCTTATCAACTCGGAATTTAAATAACAGAAATTAGGGTGTATCTACTATACACCTCACTATCTTTCTGAGAATTCAGGCTTGAGCCGTATCAATGCTTTACTCTCAAATAGTACAATTTTATTTCTTGTAACCGTGTCAAATAAATTGCATACATTATCATTAATTAGCGAAGAACAGTTATTTTTTAAATTGTCTAGTTTAGGTTTCTTGAAAATGTCAAAGACCTCGATGAATAAGATTGATTTCAATACTTACTCGCCCAGATGTATTTTTTATTCGTTTGACGATCACTGCCTTGGTTTTTATCGAACCACTATTATCGGGTTAGAATTGAATACCTTGCAAATTAAACGATAATACGTCACAGTATCTGATCAACAATGACTATTTTTTCCTCCCGTTCGCACTCAGCTGATGTTCCACTGACATTGGCCGGGTTTTACGTGCTTAACGCTCCATGTTGATAACAAAATGTAACAGACTTGTTTTTTGTTGTAATTTTTCATAGAGCTAGTAGAGGACTTGTGATAAACTTGTCTCGCTCGGAGACACAGTAGTGTTGTTCAAAAATGCTGCCAGCCTTATCAGCACGGTCCTGAGAGGTACTGATTTGGGTCAGATTTTTTGTTTGTAGGATATTAAGGTACTTATCATGACTAAATTAAATTTAGTTATTTTTTATTGATTTGCTCTTGCAAATCAATCATCAAAAAAAACTTAATTATTATTAATTATATACATTAATAAAACTAAATTATATTAATAAAATAAACAACAGCTTATTGATTGGTTGATTTGTAAGATGCTGGAAAACCTCGTAATTCAAAGTCAAATTCAAAAATATCTTTATTCGATTAGACTTTTTACAAAGCACTTTCAATTTGTCAAATTGACATACAGGATTATACATGCTACCGCCAGGTTCGGCAGGTTGCATTTTATTAATTTACATTGATATTACACCCTACAGTTATTTAGAGGTCGAACGAAAGTCTATGGATTAAAAAACATATTATATTTAGTCCAACGGGATTCTTACACATTATATTAATTAAATTACTTGTCAAAGTTAATTGCGGTCATGGTACATTAATTTAAATATATATCAGCTTTTGCTTTGACGAAATATACACTTGTTTTTGTGAGGAAAGTACTGCGTAACTTTGCATTAAACACGGCGGTTTATATGATACCTTGTACACCTTGAAGTATTCATTAAGAAAATTATTTAGTCAACAAACCAGTACATATTGCTTAAGTTTACATAGGAAATGATTACTTACGTTCATAGGACGGGATTAGCGTGATGCAAATATTGCTTTCCTTGAACTGTATTCATGTCTACTGAATTCACTAACGAAACTATGTACCTACATTACCTTTTCTTAGTTTTAACGCTATCATACAAAAAGTTTCCAAGATAGCCCATTATACTGCCTCTGAGTAACATGAGTTGCTTAATCTAAAATGTAGTTGTATTAAATGAACCCTATTTACATATTTAATTTCATATCTAAAAATGTTTCAAGTCATGTTTGAAACAATTATCAACGCAACAGTTATACAATACCAGAAGACTATTAAAATATCCACTTAAGCTAATAATGGCAACTTTTCTTAGTAATCTACTAATACATACAATGTTTCACTAGTATTCTATCGTATATAACGCAATAATTTAAGGATCGATAGCCAAGAGTAGTAAATTATTATAATTTTGTCTGATGTTCCGGCAACGTGAGATGAGCACGCCCCATCCCTACCTACACCATAATTAAACAAAATCAGAAGCTAAGGAATCCGTTTATCATCAGACGAGTCGCATACGTACTTATATTCCCAACTTTACGTAATGTGGTCCAAGTTAATACTCTATGATCGAGACACATTACGAATTGAACACTGACATTATGAATGCAATATCACCTTAGTTTCAAATGATGATATACATTACCTACCTTCTAATACTCAACTTACGCAAAATATTGGACTTGATTGCATCTCGTTCGTTTCTTATGAAAATGACAGAGATAACGATCGTCACGAAAACACTCATTTAAAATTAAGGGCCACTTTACTGCCGGGAGCTAGCTTATTATGGAGATGTCTTCAATAAATCAACCTGAATGCATGTTTGGGGAGTTAGTTTACCGTGTACGATGTAAACAACAACCTGTACATTTTCAGGGAAGTTAACTTGGTAACAATAGGTGGGCACAATAGGGTCTTTTTAAATAGAAACTGTCCGATTCGACATCTGATGCATAACTTTTTGCAGAGTAGGGAGGTCTTACTCTGCAAAGGCGGATTTTAATAGATTTTTGCAAGGTATATGGGTGGGTCCAAAAACTCCAAATTAGGGAGGTTTTTGCGAATTTTTCATCGTATAACACGTTTCACAACTTGTATTTATATCTATACATCTATACAGATAAATAAAACTGAAACCGCTTTTCACTAAATGTGAAATTGATATGAAATTATAGACGCTACTCATATGAAAACCCAAATTATATTTTTTTCTGTTTGTTCCTGCAAATCTCCGAAACGGCTGGACCGATTTAAATTTAGATGATTAAAAGAATGCATTTATAAAAAAAAATTGAGATCCGCGGGTTACCCACGAAATCAAATCTACGCTGATGAAACCGCGGGGCATAGCTAGTCAACAATCATATCAGTTATCCCTTCTATTTAATGACAATAATTTCACAATAAATAGAAGGCTCACGGACTAATATATATCGCTCAAAAACAAGTCCATCTCGATCGTCTCACGATCTTGTACGAAAATTTTTAGTTCGTCGATATTTTACAAGTACGTGTCAGATTCTAAGAGATTCTAAAAGAACGTAGTGCAGTAATCTAAGCGACTTTGGGTAAATATGACAAATAAGAGAAAATTCCAAAGCTTGAGTACATTTGCCAAAGCCTTTTCAATTGAGTGATTTGAGCTCCGACAAAGGGCGAAGCGGCCCATACGACCCATTTTCATGCTTCACTACGAACAAATAGAATTTCTTTTTCGCTTAATCCTGTGTACAAAATCCAGTTTTTCTCGGAAATTATTGTTGTTAGCTGTGCTTAAGAATTTTTTCAATGTACCGTTAAGTAATTGTACTCATTACATCCATATCCATACTACATACATACATACATATGCTCACGCCTGTATTCACCGAAGGGGTAGGCAGAGGTGTTGTAATAACAACACCCACTTTTCACCGAATATGATTAAGTGCCAACGTGATGGTGAGTCCATCGCCGTCTCAGACACTATACATACGTCATTGAATTACTTCTCAGACATATGCAGGTTTCCTCACGATGTTTTCCTTCACCGTAAAGCACGTGGTGTGAAATCACTGAACATAAGTTTTTTAGGAAAACTCATTGGTACAGGCCCCGCTGGGATCCGAACTTGCGTAGCAGGCGACTGCTCAAACCTCAAGGCCACCACGGCTCTTTCATTTCTTCCATATCCATACTATCAATACTAATATCATAAAGAAGAAAGATTTATATCTAAGTATGTTTGTAACGAATTGGCTCAAAAAGTACTGGACCGATATTATAAATTCTTTCAGCGATGGATAGCTACATCATCAACGAGTAACATGGGCTATATTTTTATCCCCGTACTCCTATGGGAACGGGAACTACGCGTGTGAAACCGCGTGACGTCCACTAGTTTATAAATGGTATAGTATCTTGTCTCTCTGTTATGATACATTTTCTCGGCTAAACCTATCAACATTTTCAAAGCTAAAAAAATAAATCTACTTACTAAGTATTCCATTGTATGAGTAATTACATTTATTGTACTTATCTCCGACCAAATGCGGCAAGCAGGACAATCAGCGGTCACCTATCCGGAAATATATTGGCCGTGGCCGCTTAACCTTACATCTGGTATTTATTTATACATATATGCGCGATTTAACCTTATGGCAATTGCACTGTAGTACCGTATAAAGAAATTAAAAAATTATATACTTACTTTAAAATGACTTTCTTTTAAATTTGGTATGTGATAAATATATACTAACGCCTTACAAATCTATTTGAAATTTCAGGAACGTTATATCTGTTCAATTTATAAGTAACTAGCTGTGCCCTGCGGTTTCACCCGCGTGGATTTAATTTCATTTCCGCGGGAACCCTAAATGTTTTTTTTAATAAAAGTTACTCCTTGTAACATTAGCTATCTGCCAGTGAAAGTCCCGTTACAGTGACAGACAGACAGAAAAACATTTAGAATTAATTTTTTTAAGTCAGTACTTCCCGTATGTACCTACTTTCATATGTATTTAGTTTAAAGTTGTTATTTGGTATTACAAACAGACACTTCAATTTTACTTCTCTATATAGATATGTTCCTGAAGGTTGAAATTAATTGCTCACTTGGCTTCGTGGAACAGCGACTTAATCGAAATCAAGTGATCCGATTTTACGACTTACGATTTCCATTAGCTAGTGTGGGATTATTAATCTGCGGAATTACTACATGTAAGAGATAATTCCAAACGGAAACTTTCGCCTTCTGCCGCTACTTTATCCGGATTCCAGTAGGTATAGGAATATCCCATATTCCAGTACCATCTACTAAGTACGTCATATCAGAACAAACTGATATAGAATTGACTTAATATTTACACAGCTACAGGAAAGTTAGGCTGAAGCTATATAATACCTTTTTTTTTTCTCTCCCCAAATAAGGGCAATACCCGATCGATTAAAAAATTCCAAGATCAACTGGCAGTTCAACATGTATTGCAGTTAACACATGAAACTACACTATTATAAAAACCATTAAAAAGTACGAGTACCTAATATTCGGATATGAGCTCTGTTACCCAATTAAACGCCATTAAAATATAGCCAATATATAAATCATCCGTCATTATTCCAGTAATGGCATACAAATATTTATTTTGCGCTCGTATATTTCTCTATGATCATTAATTTCCTAGACGCACGGCAAACGGGCAGTTTCGCTTCGGACCAGATACAGCAATTATACCTAACATAGTTATGATTAAGTATGTCTGAGAATGAAGATCCATGTGGAAAATATTCTTTTTCCCACAAATATGTTATAATACACTTTAGATAATTGTGCTGAGCTTTAGATACTCGATTAATTTGAAAGACGCTTCATCATTATCATCAAAGATCATTAACATTGAATGACTTCATGTTTTATAAAGATTTTGCACATAACTTTTATTGAATAAAAACTTAATTATATAATATACAAATACTTGTACAAGCAAGTGCTTAAAACTAATTACAAGTAGAAAACTTGGCATCTCTCGAGATCGTGCCAAGAAGGCTGGCAGCATTGCCACGTTGAATAGTAATGCAATCCTCAATGGAGCACGGACGACCTTACTCACCACAGGAGCACAATGCTACTCCAAAATAGTATTTTTATCTGTAGGGTATTGCTGTAGTCTCCTTGCAGCTCAGAATTTCAAACGGGATACCCCGTTCTTATTCTTCTATTATTTAAAGGCAACGAGCTTGAGTAGCTATTCCGCCAGTTTCAATCAAAAGCTGAGGGTAAACGAAAGGAGATTGTTCGATGGGATATTATAAATAATTTTTGACAACGAGACTTGAGTTCCCAGGCAAAGCTTTACCACCGGATAATGGGTTATCGTTATGCCCCTCTCATAACAAGTTAAGTTTGAAGATGACATCAAAATAGACAACAAAACAGATAGAGTTGGAGAGAAATCTCAAATTATCACAAGATACCGGGAGCTTATCAATAGAAAGACACAAACACAATGTTTATTTGCCAAACAATAAAGTTTAGATTACGTCAATTTTGTTGATAGCGCCGACACATTTCAACGTCAATGTTCTCTGCAAAGTTCGTTTAATAGCAACCGCGAGCGTTGAATTAATAATATCAACAATCCTGAAACAATCCACACCAGCTGCTCTAGTTATTGCCACTGACATTGTTGAAGTTATCTTGCAACCTTTCTCTACCTCTAATGCAGCAGTTGTAGATCGCGTGACACTTGCCCTCACCCAGTTTGCATTCAATTATTTACGTGTTGAGATAATTCGTTGAATGGTCGCTAAAATGATAAGAAGGAACTTTTATGATACACCCATAGTCTCAGAAGTTGTGCGATGTTAGCACCTATTTATTTATTTACGGCGAAAAGTAGGTGTTGTTACTTCTCCTCTTTGGAAAGGGATGAAGCATCTTTAGATATGAGAGCAAATTATGTTTCTAAATACAAGTTTCTATGGAGTTAAAAGTTAAACAATAATATCTACTTTCAATTGCTAACTGGCAAGAATAATGGGTTTTGATATGACTTTTAACGAGGCATAAATTTTGTGTCCATTGTCATAAATTATACAATACATATAACAATCGTTTCCCACTATTGTCTCATTAGAAGGAAACACATGTGAAATAATAGTTACGTGTTAAAAGATTAATGATAATCTTACATGTTAACAACACGTTTTGGAAGTTCATACCGATTTATATGAAACATTTTATATTTAAACAGACCTGACAGACTTGTCCTGCATACCAACTGCAACGCCATCTGCCGGACTGATTTGTGAATCTAAACCATCCAGGACGCAATCCAAACGCATACAAAAAAAGCATTCATTGAAATCGGTCCAGCCTTTTAGGAAGAGTTCAGTGACATACACACGTACAGTAGAAGTATTATAAAGATGGTACAAGTGCCGCATTGACCAAAATTTTAACACTTATCGAAAATAGTGGGGATAACCGCGCATGTATCCAAAAACATCAAATATCGAGAACTACTAATACATAACCCTGAGGTTGGATGCCCTCAGAAACCAGAAGAAAAACAAGATTAAGATTTCGAAGTTTAGCCATCCATTAGCAAATTCAACGGCCTTAAATTAGGAGTGTTTTGAGACCGCCTGCCTCATACCACAGACAACTGAATGACTCTAACTTCATCGATTACTTACTCTTATTATCAGTATCAAAAACAATGCCGCAACAAGTCAGTAAGATCGCACAATCATTACCTTTCCTAAAATATTTCAATGCCAAAATACCCTCCCTCATCTGACAACCGACAAAACACTTTTCCCATTTATAAATATGGACATGAACCAATTAAGCCAATAGCTGCGCCAATAGTCTGTATGATGAGTGTTCTACCAATATTTGCGAAAATGAGAACAACAATACAATAACACTAGATCTCATATCGTCCATCCCCCTCGAAGTTTCGAATGTTTGCCAAATACCCTTATGAAGAGTTATTGAGATGGCTGAAGTTGTAAGCCTTTGATTTTGACAATGTTACGCCTTCTTGAGCGTTTTAAGAGAAACGCAATTAAGGTAAAGTCACCAGTCATGGACAGTATAGGCGATTTTTTTTCATATTTACTCTGTAATTTGTTTAAAGTTAAACATGCATTCTTAAGTATTTGGAGGTAAATTAAAGGCTCTTTTCTTAATCTCTTTTCATAATCTTAAATTGGTGGCTTTACTTCGCGACAGTAATTAAATAAAAGTAGTCTACTCCTTGTAAGTCAGCTAACTGCTCGTTAAAATCATTCAGGCAGTTTCAGAGATTAGCCGGAACAAACAGACAGAAAGACAAAGAAAAATTCAAATTTTGTTTTTATTTTAAACGGTGCTAATTTGGAATTAAAAACAGCCACTTCCATTTTATTTACCTGTATAGATTATAAAGCTGAAAAGAGTTTGTTTCTTGGTTGAACGCTCTAATCTCAGGCACTACAGGCTTGAATTGAAAACATTTTTTGTGAGGTTTCATTGAGGACGGCTGTTGGCCTTATAACGACATGCTGCGATATTGATCGTATTGACGAGCGATTATCTTAAAACCCGGAGTAGACAAGTTCTTTACTGTTTCGTTGAGTAAAAAAGAATAAGACAATAAGATTTAACGAAGTCTTCAGATAAGACGACCACAAATCCTCAACAAATGGTCCTTAAAGTTCTAAAATGGACGTTGTATCTAGAGGCGTAAAACGTAAGGTGTACACTTTAACTTAGCTCCTTATTCTCTTGTAATGGTCGTTAACTTATCCGAACACACCCGAAGGTACCGCCTTTGGAGAATTTCAGTCAATTTACGGTCTACCCCCAACTTCGGGGATTCCTGTATGAAAACAAGTGCAACTATTTATTTATTTGTTTCGGAAAAACTAAAGAGTCTTTTGTTTTATGATCCACCTTACATTTTGTCATTAGGTCAGACCCACATTTATAATTTTGACAGGTAAGTAGGGTCAAGAGGAATTATACCTCTTTTTATAATTAACTTTTATTACAATGTTTTGCTATGAGTAGCATCTTAATGTATTGTATGAACACGATGCTTAGATATTTACATAACCTGGAGACTAGATTTATTAGTCACTTTGTAACTCTTATGACTAAATATATAAATGGTAAACTTAAGGCCTTAAGTTGAGGTCAAATTCGAATATATAATATCATGAAGATGAAATTTAAGATGATTTTAAGCGACTGATAGGCGACTTTTTCTTGTTTGAAAGTAGCTCCATCTTTTTCTACGATACGGATATAAAAAAGGATGGAAATAGTAACCTAGTCCGAGTTTGGTGTAGTCTTGATTTAAACCATGTTTTGTAATAAAGGGGATAGTATTTGGTCACGTTTATAGGCCGCCTGCCATTAGGCAGACATGTATTACAACTTTGTAGTATTAAAAAAAACATTGAACAAAGAAGATTTAAGCGCAGTATGGAATTCCATAGAGTAAACGAATGAGCTAATAGACAGTATCATGGTGGAAGTGGTAACACATGCATATTCATTGGACCCAGAACGTAACTAGGGTATCACGCTCAAGACCGGAAGAAAGCACGAACACCAAGTAAAAACTTACTGAGTGGATGTGCATTGGCATTCATATAAACATTGTAGGAACATGCGTGACAAACATACGCATGTTGTACTCATTGGATTAGGTAATTAATTACAATTTAACAGGGTCGCGAAGTAACGGACAGAATTGTAATTTATTTAATGCAATAATTTCAAGTTCCAGGAATTACATGGTATTTTTTGTATATGTACTACTTAATACAAATACAACAGTTGCAACTTTCTTCGAATTCTTCTTAAACATGCTCATTGTAATGAACATATACCTAATTAACAACCAGACATAGAAAAGGTAAACGGCTATCTCGAAGGTACAGATTAAACAACAATTAGTACAAGAGATACACATTTTACGAGTAGATAATGTGTATGTACGTTTATTTAGAAATTTATTTAGAAACTTACTATATATCAAGGCAATGTACAATTCCTTAGAATCACTTCAGAGTTTGGTTCGCAATGTTTTCTTGCTAAAACATTGCCGTACAGAAATGGGAAGGAATCATTCACCGTCGACAGTTCGTCTCAGTAAAAGCAACCTTCCGAACCTGGCGGCAGCCTGTATAATCCTGTAAATTATGTCATTTTGACGATTTGAAAGTGCTTTGTAAAAAGTCTGACCGAATAAAGACATTTTTGACTTTGACTTTGAAGTTCTGGGCTACAACAATTTAATATGTGTGTCATCTACACGATAAGAAGAAGAATGCATTTTACGACCACTTACCATTGTGCTACAATCTTGGGTGGGCGGGGATTGTAAAGACCATGTGTCATCCCCTTATTGAAATACAAGTAAAATTGGGAAATGTTGTACTTACTCCATACTGCATCATAGCCCTTCGGGAACCCTTGCAATTATTCGGAAAGAAGGACACAATAATGCGTTAAAGCCTCTGCTTTATTAGTATTTTTGGTTACCTAATACTTACCAATGAATGCATTATCAATATAATTAAAAGCAATATTCAATGAACAAGCATAACGCAAATGTACATTATTGCTTGGACCACATTTTTAACTGAAAATAAACAGTAATAAATTGTCATTAGGTATGTCAGTCTGTTTAAACTCCCGAAATAATATCTGACACTGGATCACGAAAGTTCTATCTTTACGAGATCTAAAATTATCTTCGTCGGAACCGAGAAACGCGGATTTTTCTCTCATAGATGAGTTCATAAAATCGTCGCCCTTGGGCCAAAGTAATATTGTGTTGATCTTGAATAATTTTGATCAGTCAATTTCAGTTGCCTCGAAGCAAGAATACTTTACTATTTCATGATATCATTTTCTTCATAGAAACTAATTAATAATTTGTGACAGCAAAAGCAATATTGTAACCTAGCCAAGTCGACATTCCAATATGTTACGCTTTGTCAAATCACACCAATCGATACATATAAATAAAATTTAAGAATCTCTTTGTACTTCGAAATGAATAGCTTTTCACTAAATGCATATGACAGTAAGTAATTATATACGGAACGAACAAAAAAAACATTTTTGAACCTGCTAATCTCTGAAACTGGTGGATTTTAGCGGGGCTTCTACTGGCAGATAGCTATGATACAAGGCTTAACCTAGTCTAGGTTTATTAAAAAAATGGGATTTGTGAAATGAAGGTACCCATCAAATTGATTCTAATACGAGGATACGGTGCGAGGAAAATCATAATACTCGCATTCTTAAAGAAAGTGAAAGAAAACTCCGTGAGTAACCTTCATAGGCTATATTCATCGTCATACTTATCGAAGTCAATCGGTGGTCAATTCTTCGACGTTCATAAGTGCCTTACCTGGGCCTAAACTGAATAAATAATTAACATTTTCAAACAGGGCTCTTTCTTTCTTATCAAAGCCCAGCCCGACTTGCTCGAATGACGAAGCTCTTACTTGAAAAGTTGTTATTCAGTCAAGGTCCACTTGTTTCAAAGATAAGCCGGAGCCTACAGTCGGAGAAAATCGTTTTGTTATATGTTCCGTAGAAGTAGGTAATTACGTAATAAAGAGACGGCGACTGCTCCGCAAGTAACGCTATTTCGAATCCCAGCGGGACCTGTACCAATGAGTTTTTCATAAAACGTATGTGCAGTAATTTCTCACCACGTGCTCTACGATGAATGAAAACATCGAATCCAATTGAGGAAACCTGCATATGTCTGAGAAGTAATTCAAAGACGTATGTACAGTGCCTGAGACGGCGATGGACTCACGTTGTCACTTAATCATATTCGGTTAAATGTGGGTGTTGTTGTTACAACGCCTCTGCTTACCCTTTCGGGGACCCTTCGTGAGCATTTTTTTATTTTAATATCGACTCTAAAATTTTATTTATTTGTATACCTAAATGTATAGAAATTATAACATAAACATTTTGATTGGTTCTCAGGGACGGGCGTTTTACAACAGAAAGTGTTGTTGTTTTAATACGCAATTTCAACAGAATAATATTTACGTTGCAGAGCTTTACAGCGAGGCCTTCATCAATTCAGCTTTACTTATTCAGTCCTGAGATCGTAAAATAAACAATTTTAATCAAGCTTATTTAGAACCTCAATGACGGAGAGATAAAATAAACAGAACTGTAAAATATAGATTTAACTATGAAAATAATAATAAAAAAGCTTTCAGACGCTGCGTGCCTCTGGTAAACACAGGTACAAACGTCAAACTTATAACACTTATATTTTTAAATAGGTTAGTTTCAGCCTAATTAAATTATCCAAGCTTGTCTCATTACACTGAACGTAGTTAAAAAAGTTGGACTAGTTGAAGTTGCCAACTTGAGCAGAGTCAAATATACATAAAAACTTTTGTAATGTGAAATTATGGGACACGATGGGAAAATGTTTAAAGTTTTTAATATTCACAATATTTTATCAAAACCAATTATCTCTCATGGGTTTAAGAGAATAGTTATCGATACTAATATTATTAATGAGAAAAGTGTCCTGTTTGTTTGTTAGTTGAGCCTGTATGTGTGATCTTACTGACGGTGGCACAATCTTATGGGTAGATAGATCGTGTGTCTGTCTGTTGCCTTGTCACGGCTAAATAACTAAAGCCGAAATTTGAAGCAAATAAGTAGAGATAGCTTAAACACGGCCGGTACATAAAACACATTATGCAAACGAAGTTGCGTAAAAGCTTACTAACTAAAAGCTTAAAAGCGTAAAAGCTAACTTAAATAAAAATTGGTACGTTTGAAGATATATTGACGCAACAGTTAATAGTATATTTGGAAGAAGATTTTTATGAGTCTATCTCTGTCAATATGTATGGCGCAAGACGAATGAAAACATTCGCAGTTGCGCAGTATCCCCACTATTTTTACTGTGCGCTCATAAGTAATGACGGCACCTGTACCAGCCTTTAACCATTGATGTCTGATATAAGGTAGCTTGTGCTAAGGTAGTTTGAACGACCTCCTATTTTGTATGCGTAACTTATGGTTTGACGTTTTAAATATTAACGAGGGTCTAAAATGTTGAGTGGTGGTTCAGTATTAGACCATGAATACATATAAGACAGCTGGCATGTTAGGAAAGATTAATTAGCGTTGATGTGAAGCAAAGCGACTGCCTGAGTTTTCTGTGCCTACCTCGTGTAAAGATCTGTGATTATCTATACAGATAAATACAATTTAAGTGTTTGTTTGTAATTCCAAAATAACAGCCTGTCAATATGCATATGAAACTATAAATTAACGTAAAAGTAAAAAAACAAATTCTCAAAATATCTCTGCCTGTCCGCCTGGCTGTCTGTCTGTTTGTTCGGCTAATCTCTGAAAAGACTCGATTGATTTATTTAGGCTAACACTGGAAGATACGAAGTGTAAAGTAGAATACTTTTATTTAAAACAATATTAGGGTTCTACGAAACAAAAGGCACCCATAAAATTAAGTTTATGCGGGTGAACCCGCGGGGCACTGCTAGTAACTAGTAAGACATAAAAAGGGTAACGCGGCCCCAAGCCAAACTGTGACAATTCTTCATGAAAACCGACAACAAAAGGGAAAATTTCTACGTTATTCACGTTATAAATTATATTTTATTTGACTTATATACAATTTCTGAAAACATGCAGATTTATTTTACAGCACCATTAACTGTCGTAAATATGTCACATACATATTACAACAATATTTACGCCTAAGTATATTGGTATATAACAATCCATCACGACATAGTAGTAAGATAAGTTAAGCTTCTTAACTCAGGTCATTGAAATAGTAAATTTCATGAAACCACCTCGATAGCGAGACAGATTGATGATGTCTTAAAACAAAAAGTATCAAATAATTACCGTTACGTCTATATCCAAGAGAAACGTACGAACAATCCATCAGAACCTCGACCTTGTCTGGAGATCACATTAACATGTTTCACATAGGCGTTAGGACCTATTTCTTTTTATGCTAATGCCTAGACGATATTGAATACTATTGACTATTTATCTAGCATTTATGTTATGTAACTTTAGTCTTCATATTACTTGCGAATTCCGTATCGAAAATATATTGTAGACTATCTTTTTCCGACAAAGTCAAAATTATCTTTGTTCGATTAGACTTTTAACAAAGTATTTTCAAATCGTCAGAATGACATAATTATACAGGATTATACGTGCTACTTTGCCATATATGTTTTTAGGGTGGATCAGCCTTATCACATAGGGGTATCGAAATACCCGACGAACCTACCCGATATGCAGCACAAATAATGTCATAATCGGTAATTTATAGTTATAAACTAAAAAAAAGAATATACATTAGATTTATTATTACTTACCTATTTAAGTTGTAAATTAAACATCCTAACGACTCAACAGTGCCCACTTTTTTTTATTAACTAAATGCTAAATTATTTAGAAAAACATAAATATATCAGCTGATTTAATTTTGTGGCAAAAATAATATGATGGTCACTTATACCCAATTTACGGCATAGTTCTATGTGCAAATCCAAAGTCGGACTTTATCACTATAAAAGCGATAATTACAGTTAAGCATAGGTATATCATACCAACTTTCTTATTATTTTCATAACTTTTAGATTGAAAAACTAGTGCAACCCAATTCCGAGAAGTAGGTTAAATATCGATCAAGATTATATTTAGGGTCTAGTCTTTTTAGGTGAATTTTTTTGTCACAGAGCACCGGTTGGTGGTACCAATCTATTTAAATTTAAAAAAAGTCACTTTTATAAGCATTGAACTTTTAGTAACCTCTAACAATTACACTTTATCACAAAAATATATACAGTTAAATAAAATGTAAGTGTCTGATTGTAATTCCAAAATAACAGCTTTTCACGAAAGTATTTACAGTACAGACATAAAAAACCAATTTTAAATTTTTTTCTCTGTCTGTCTGTCTGTTTCTTCCGGCTAATCTCCGAAGCCGCTGGAACGATGTTTATAGTGTAGATAGCTAATTACTTTTATTTAAAAAAAATTGGGTTCCGTGGGACACCCACGAAATTAAGTCTATGCGGGTGAAACCGCAGGGCACAGCTAGTAGATAGTAAGTTTAACGAAGGAAAAATACACAATTAAGGGATTTATTATTTTATTTTAAATTGATATATACCACCACCGGGTGACAAAAATTTGCGGCAAAAAGTCTCGACTCTGTAGGCATAGTCCAAATAGCAGTAGGCCATGAGGGTTGCACATAAAACTTCATCGAATTCGCTCAGTCCCCATTCCAATAAATAGAGCTGTAGATAGTACTATAATTTTCTCAATCGAAATCACTTGACCGAAGGATGCTCTTATCAATTCGAGTAATCTCTAGAGATGGATTTGCGTGTAGCTTATATTGCCTTGGATTTCGAATCGTGATTGACTTGGTAAGCCGTACCTTCTCGGGATATTGTTCTTAGAGGGGATTGGTTTCATTGATTTCGAATTAGGAATTTCAATTTCATCATCTTGCGTATGACATTACCTGTCAGCTGCACCGCGTGGTTTTAATCTTGGTGACTATCCCTTTCCATCTATCAATGACCTTAGGGGCCAACTGCGGTCGTTAAGTAGCGCGTATTAAGAACTTTTTAGCTTTGACGTTTATTTACAGTACCGAAACGTTCTTAATACACTCTGCTAAAACCGAAGATGGCAGGCCCTAATCTTTAAAGATCAAGAGAAGTCGTTGCTGCTTAGAACAAACATGATAAAAAATATTGCGTGAGCTCAGTAAGTAACGGAAAACACTGAAATTCCTCAGTGTTATTCTGGATAATAGATACCAATAAAACGGAATCCGAAATGGGACATCCGCGTTCGTCTACCTTAAAATTTTGCATCACTATTTTATCGCAGATAGATTTCAGCAATTCTTACAAACTTAATAGCTTGGCTAGTATCGGTAGTGCACTAGAAGATTTTATGAATGTGAATAACAAATCACAAAAAATAACAATTGTGATAGAAGCTGCTGCATCTTTCGCCTACCAAGTGTATAGTAAAGATAGTGTATAACGTTAGAAACTTTGTGTAAAAAAATAAACAGTCGAGCGTCATTGAGAACATTATTTCTGTCGATAAGTAGGTATTTGTTGTTTTTTGCGTCGTGTGTCAGTGTTTCGCGTTATTTTTATGCAGATTGGTGAGACATCGCACCACGTAACAAGCAGCAGGTATTGTTCTGTATATTGGCAAATTTTCTACTCATTTTGAAAGAAAAGAAACTTATGAGATATTTTCAGAAGTTACCAACTGGGAACGTTCAAGTTAGCTAGTGGTCACAGTCGCCTGTATCCTCGTAGTACAAATCTTAAGCCTAGCCAAAAAATGTATTCGTAAAGTCGTGTCGTCGTTGAATATGGTTTATTAGATCCACTTTTGCGGTGTATTTCACTTCGTGAAATTCGCAACCCAATTTACTTAGGTCAATTGGTAGGTAACCTAACTGAGGCCAATTTTCAGATTCCTTAGGCTTACACAAATCCCTTAAAATTTTTGAAATAAGAAAATGAGTATGTTATTTGAACTAAGAAGCTAATTCTTTTTTACCAATATTGCGCGTACAATGCTTTAAGTAATACTGTAAATAAATAAACATGATTATATTGTATCTTTATTCTTACAACGATCGCCTAAGAAGTTCAATGTAACCGGGGTCGAGGCGTAGATAAGTTGAATATTGTATGGATAGTTGGAAAGTTTGTAAGCTGAAAATACATGAACACTTCCAACATTGTAAATTGAAAGCCATTTCCCGATGCTCTGGATAGTGTTAAATATGCAGTGCAGTCATGGTTAGCAAGTTTAATATTATGTGGTGTTGGGAGTAGATGTCTGTGGTGCACCGTAGGTAAGCTAAATTGAAATTAGCTCTGCAATTTCCCGGTGTGTAGATTTAAACGGTCGACACCGGCTGTGCATTAAATCGTTTAGTTCCAGTAGGTATCCCGGGAAGAAGTTCGATGACGGGACTGCTTAGACATGATTAATTATTTCATATCAATAAGCTAGATTTTTGCTCGTTTAAACTTCATATGTGTGATCTAGTGATTTAGTATAAAGGCAATTATATTGGCACATGCAAATGTAAACCTTATAATGTAAGCTTCGAGCAATACCTAATGATTGCATTGATCATGGAGATGTGCCAGGAATAAACATTTATAAAATCACGTTATGTGAGCGTAAAAAACGAATGTTACATCGCACAATTACGTCAGAAATGTAATAACAACAATGTGATTTGAGGCTTGAACAAGATTAGATGTATCACGTATTACGAATTACAAATACAAAAAAGAGGTATAATCACCAATAATTATATTTGATATAAATTAGGTAAAACCTCATAAAGTGAATTTGAGGTTCAAGTCTTACTCACCTTTACGCAGAGCAAAAGTAATCAAATAAGTAAACCCGAACAAAAACCGGAAAATATTATATAATATTACGACTAAATTATAACCAAAATGTGCGGATGCGTTGTAAATCTACACTTCCTCGGGCTAATCAGTCATTGTTCTTGTGAAGCACTGGGGAAAATTGCGATCGTCCTGTATTACAGCCTAACCCAAGGCGCGGATGGCATTTCCTTCCGTCTAGTAATTACAGACGACGATTTGATTCCAAAAGCAATTACCTCAACATGTCAGGGTGATGATGGATACAAAATACACGATTTCACACAACGAGCTCGAGAACGACTGCAGATGTCTGAGATAAAATTCAAAGACGTATGTTTGTGTCTGAGACTGCGATAGATTCACCATCTATCATGTCGGCATTTAATCATTTTGAAAAGTGGGTGTTGTGATAACAACACCTCTGCCTACACCTGCAGGGAATTCAGGCGTGAGCATATGTATGTATATCTATAGTGCCTGGAACAGCGATCTTTCACGTTGCCACTTAGACTTCTTCGGTGATGGATGACCACTGCATGCGCATAGCATCTTGTCATAGTTTCATCATCATCCTCCTGCCCCGATCCCATGATATTAGGAATCGACGCAATGTGTTCTTCGTTTCCATTCCACTCTATCATCCGCCATATGTGTATTCGTGCCCATTCTAGCCATGTAATTTTTCCCACAATGCGTCCATCGTTTCCTAGGCCTTCCTCTCCCTTTATAACCACCCATATTCATAACATAACTAATAGCATGTTTATGGCATTTTATTACTTCTCGTGAAAAATTTTGTTGGTATTATGGTATTAACATGATTCAGGCAGGGTAAATGAAAAAAGTTCACAGCTTTCCAGCGCTCTTAGTACGTAAATGCAATAATAAATTAACGACACATTTGTGCCCGCATGCCAAAATGTTAATCAAAATCATTCAGACCATTTGTTTTGTTTGCCACACTCACTGAATAATAAGCAAACGCGTTTATTGTATGTGGCATCCGCATTAAAACAATCCTCAATATTTCACACCACGACGCGTCACCAAATAATATGTGCAATTGTTAAATGCTTTGGTCCCTCAATGCAACAAGTTGTTATAAGGATGTGTAGTTCAATTTGAAACAGCATAATTATATGTTTATCTCTAATTATTTATTAAGAAACGCTTACGATCATATTCGACAAATTGTTTAGATGTTTAAAAAAAAAATTGTGTTGCCAGCTACAGCAATATTTCACAGTTTTGAAGAATCACGTCATAATATCATAGAAACTGTTACAACCTCAGGTTACAACAATTATGAGATTTTGAGCCAGAAACTACATATTAATTCTTGCAGAATAAGAAAATATATGCGGTTGACTAAAGAGGTTATTTTAAGGCGCACAGTTTTGTTTTGCTGTTTCTAAAGCTATTTTTAATTCTTGTAATTAAAGATATGACTTTTTTTTTATTTTGCATACCAATTTCAAGCTCAAATTATAACGAATAGTTATTTGCAAATTTTGTTGAATGGCTATTGTGATAAATTCCAATTTCCTTGCTGACGCCGCCTGCGTCATGTCAGACGAAAATAACGGCTACGAACTTCTAAAATTCTTATTATGTAGAAGATTTTTTAAAGCTGTCCGACAAGAATACTTCTATATCGTCATCGTAATAAGTTTTGTTTCACAAGCACTCGATGTTAATCCAAAGTTTCCAGTAGAACTATACAAGCTGTGTATAAACACATAAATTATATTCGTTATCTAGTTATCCACAAACAACATTTTTACACCGAAGTTCTCAACTAATAAACCATTTCCATTACGACACCGAAATATAAAGCTGAAGTCAAAAAAAGAAAATTTTCAGACTGCACCAAAATCTTATGAGAGCTCTGGCTTTCTAGATGATTACATCGCTCTAGTGAATGAATTTGTGTATATTTTCCCTAAACATCTTGCGAGTTTGAAAACCTTAGGCGTACGTACGTATATAACCATCTAACTGAATATAGAAGGCGCCAGCTCTTTATTACTGAGACAGGCCAATTTTGGCACAGTTTCAAATGTCCCTGCAGATGTCGTGTGTTTAAGATCGTTGAGATGGCTCCCTACTTGTCATCTGGACAATAGCTGTGTTAAATTGAGTCAGAACCAGGTGTGTGAACTCACGAGATTCCGAAATCTACCTCGGTATAGCAAAAATCATTCACTTAATCGTAGTAAGGGTATTCAAATGTTCGTAGTAAGTTTTTTAAACATTTGGGATAAAATTAAACTAAGTAAAAATATGTCCTCGAATAATAATTCATGTTGAAGATTTGTTAAATAAAGCATTTCAAAAGCAGCAATTGATTTTGCTTAAGAAAGAATTGCTTGATTGCTCTTGATCTTGTTCCAGCATAACCCAAAGTTTTAAATACAAGCACGTTTACACTTTGTCTTTACTATGCATATTTTGTTCTAGAAGACGAATTTTATCTTTATATAAGACGTGCAGTCAAATAATACCACACTTATTTACACCATAGTAATTTCATCCAGCTCCAAATATATTAGTATTTCTCCACTACACTGCTTACGAGATGGTTTATTTGTTGGAGTCTGTTGTCAACGCAAAACCTGCATTTCCCTGGCACAATGCCAACATCATCTTCCTGGAATATAACATAACAAGCTGACCCAGACATCCTTTCAATATAACATCTTTAAGCGATAGCAAAATATTATCAAGTACCTTATGGTGATCTGATGTTATGTCGAATATTTATATGTTGATGACTCAAAGCTATCATATCCAAACCAAAACCACTTATCTTATGTAAACAGTACTATCACGTTAAGAAAGTAGGTATACCTTAATCTAATCTATGATGTTTTGCGTTACAGGCACTCGGTGGACTCGGTCGCGTCGTATTCTAGCCAGAATCACGTTGACCGTATAAGGGCACAGAACTTCTCAGCGGCTTCTTGTCAAGACGAAGGCGACTTCGGGTCGATCAAGACAAGCCTCTTTAGACGATCTTCTTCTTCCAATTTGGAATACCCGAATAAACGGCCGGAAAGTGTAACGTCAAATACCAGCTCTACAAGAAGCCGTCTTCGAGAATTTGTCGAAAGGAAATCGAGTCAGGACGAGCATAAGTCCGCGGCAAACACTGTCGGTGACATCCAGTACTTTGAAAATCCAACAGAGACACTTGAGTTTGACAAGCCAAGAAATTCACGCTCAGATACAGAATCCAGAAAGAGCCAAGAACGCCCTAAAAAGAGGAAACTATCAAAAAGCAAGGATAAAGACAAAGATAAGGACTCAAGCGATAGTAAAAATAAAAAGCATGAAAAATACCAAAGCAAGTTAGCTGAATATTACAAACTACCTGTTCAGCTGCCTCAAGACGAGTTCTATCAACATTTGACTCGTTCGAAAGCGGCGGAAGATCTATTACAGAAACGATTTTCAAACTCCGACACTGAATTCAGTGGAAGCTACGGAAGATTATGCAAACATAAAGAGCCGGAAGGGTCTAATCTAAGACGTAGCAGAAGTCTAGCGGTTATTAGAGAGGAGACCTTTACAGACCTTCAGATTCAAAATCACGCGAAGAGCAAGAGGTCCCAGCTAATACCCAGAGCTCGCTTGTTTGATAAGCCTTGCTTCAAAGATAGGTAATGTATTCTTTATTTTTGAATTTTATTTGAATTACTTACAAAAACATTTTGCTACAACTGGCGAATAATTATCGCCTCTAACAGGCACAAAAACACAGTTTAAATTTAATTGTTTCGAATATTTCAGGTTGCCTGGACGTGCAAAATATCAGACCAAAGAAGAGGTATTAGAGAGTATATACATCGACAGCACCGCATCTTGCTTTGGCGATATAAACGCACAGAGAGAGAACGAACCCCAAGAGAAGACAGAGCAACCAGATAAAGAAGACGCAGTATCCCGTAACGAAAGCCATCACTCTGGGTCGATTAGCGGAAGTTGGCCTAATTTAAACGAAGAATTAAAACCAGTACATCTTTCCGAGGACAGCGTAGGACATTCTCGTAATCCAAGTGAAATCGATAGCTTAGACTCAAACTACGTAAGAAAGCATTACAATTTTGAAGCTCATAGGAAACATTATAAGGATAGTTCACCTGAAACAGAAAGATCACTTGTATCTCCAATACCCAGCAAAGAATTATACGTAACTACCGACGAACATTGCACTGACAACGAAGGCAAAGAAAGATCGAATAGCACACCAAAATCGTTTACTAACGATAGCTTAACTCGAAGTGAAAAGGATAGAAAGCAAATTGAAGAACCTATTCAAGTGACTATTACTGAAACATATGAAACAGTTTCAATAAAAAGTAATACTAACGATAGAGAGCATTCGGAACCTAAAGATAAAAGAAAATCACCAGAAAAGACCGAAGAAGATTTGCATTCGGTAGCATCTGAAAACGACGAAACTATATCAAGTCCACCTGACAGCATCACTTCTTATATCTCTATTTCAATTGCATCATCTACCGACAAGTCTCACAAATTGGAATATTTAGCAAACTCACTTGCGGAGAAAATAGACGAATACTGTGATTCACAATTTCAAGAGACGACATCAGTTTCAACGCAACCTATTAACAGTGAAAATAACAACCCTGAAGGTGATCCCATATACACTAAGGTAAACAAGAAGAAAACATTTGCGGACATTCGTAGAGATTCCTTCTTAAAGAAGAACGGAAACCTATTCAACGAAATTCTAACAAAGCAAAACAACGACGTTTACGTCAGCAATACATACATAGAGAATGACAATTACACTGCAATAAATAATTGCACATCTTCTAAAAACATAACAACTGAGCCTTTTGTAACAACTTTTATTGAAAATCAATACTACTCTCTGCCGGATATTAATATCAGTAAATGTTTAAGAAAATCTGAACGCATTGACGCTCAATTGAGAGAGGAAGATCCAGAAGATATTCCTTGTGAAAATACTTACGAAGTAGCGCAAACTCATTTCCGAGAAATTATATCTTGTAAAGCAAGTGAAAACTATGGTCAATTAAACAAACCAATAAGTCCGAATCATAAACTTCCAACAAATAAGTGTATTTATCTGCCTGACTATTCGGAGACCCCATTGATACAAAACTTCTCCAAACTCGAAGACGACCTAAAATCCATAATAACAATTAATAGTTCCAACGGCGACGACAAAGACGAAATCTATTTTAGATCAGATACACATCAAAACGAAAGAGAGTTAAATGAAATTGAAGGAACAATACGGAATAATAAAATAATTACCAAGTCCGAAAGCGTAAAAATAAATTCTGGTATCTACAGACCACAAGTAAATATACTTAAATCCTTGTCAAACGACAATATTAATATATCAGTACAAGAAAAGAAATCGCGAACGGGAATCAAAAAACATTACTCACTGCGACAACGGGATCCTACGGATGATGATATAAATTTCTTACCAAGCCCGGATACTGTGAAAAGAAGCTTCGGAAAACCTATAGAAACTACGATCGTTAAAACCTCTAGCACCGAAGAAACTAAAACAAATTCCCTTCTGTCAAGGGTACAATCATTTAAGACGTCGGCCAATTCCAATATCGCCTTAATTCCATTAAGTGGTCATCAAACCATTGTAATCGATCCACCACTCAAGCAAAACTCAGCTGAAGTCAATAAACAAGAGCCACCGCTCAATGCACTTCCCGAATTGAAAACAACTATACAATTAAAACCAAAAGCTGTGCCGAAAGCAGAAACTTTAATAAAAAGTGCTGATCAAATAATAGAGGGTAATAAGGACACAAAGAAACTTATTACTGAGAACTTTATCGATAATTCTAGTTACTACACTCCCAAAGATCCTTTCATAGCTATTAAATTAAATAAAGTTGTGAAAGCCACCGTACCAAAACTCAAGAAAGAGACTTGCGATAACGTTGCTTTAATACAACATAAATTTGAGAAACCTCCATCTAAATTAATAATCAAAGATAATAAAAAGTGTGCAGATATACCAACATATACATTTAAAAAAGTAAGCACAAATATGTCCCGTCCTCAAGTTTTACAAGTTATTGACTCAAAGAACAAAAAACAAAATACACCCGTCACTATGGAAAATAATAAAGAAACTGACATACACAATAACATTAAAGAAAACAATGAATCTGTTAAAGCTGATACCATACCATCACAGGCTAACAATGAATCAGGAGTTGAACATCACGATGTTAAAAACGAGAACAATGTTAAAGATAAATTACATAATGCTATTAAGACAGATATAGAATACCAAGAAAAAATCAACTCAGTTAAGAATTATTGGTCAAAATTGATTGATAAAAACCCTGAAGCAAAAGATTCTAAGGATCACCAAGAGGATTTCAATAATAACAACGAAAATAAACAAGATACTACTGATAACAGTAAATGCCAATCAGAGTTGTCTGTAGGGAGTATAATAAAATCTTTAGAGAGCGTTAAAATAGTGGACAGCATACGAAAACACAGTCAAGCAAAACTGCAACTATGGAAAGATGAAACAGAGAAAGTGAAAAGTGACTCAGAAATAGAAGAGACTCCTTTACAGAAAATAGTTAAGGACATTGAAATGAATACTTATGAAAAACCAAAGGTAAGGAAACCAGAAATTGATTTATGTAGAGACACGCCGGAAATCGAGATTGTAGAGCTTAGTAGCGTTGACAATAAAAACCAAAAAACTCAGGCAACATTGATAAAAGCTAAAGGTTACGAACAAGGATGTGACGAATTCGATCATGTCAGGTATAAAGTTATGAAATCGGAATTATTCAAAAATAGCATGATAGCTAACTATCGGAAAGAAGCTCAGTTCGATGGCTTATTGCAGTATTTGCAAGACTATAGTTTCCAAGAATTACTTGTAAACAACAACATAGTAATAATTGAACCTGTCAGGACCAAGGTAGAACCAGCGCCTAGAAAAAATACAGACACGTGCAAGATTCCAACAACGCTTCTAAAGAAAAATGATGGTACAGGACAGGTGGATAAGTCGAAAAATGCCATCCGTAGACACTTTTTTTACCACCCCATCAGAGTAAATAAAGAAATAATAGAGGAAGAACTACCGAATCCAGATACAGTGAAGAAGGTGAGAAACTTGTTCGAAGATACTTTAAAAATGAAGAGTCCGATGACTCAAACAATAATGCGAGACCCACCATTGGTTGAGGAAACCACTGGCTTAACTAGACGAGCGACATCGTATCGAAACTTAACTGAAGAAACAAAAGGAAGTAAGGTCGGTGGAAGGAAGAAAGTCATACGGCAGTTAACAATTGACACAAACTTCGGAAACAAGAAATGGGATAACGCTAGTCTTTCTAGTGGTGTCTCCAGCGGAGACCTCAGTTCCACTAACGACTATGATACTGAAGGCTTGAGCCCATATTCTCAAAAAAACTTAAAGGATAATGCGTATAGCTCGAGCGATGAATATCTCTGTGATTCTATGAGCCAAGATTTTTGTTGTGAAAGTCAATATGTGAGCCCCGATATTCTAAGAAAAATACGAGAATGCGGCACTTCTGTCACATACTACGGAGGAAAAGTTTTAAACTCAAAAACCGGTTCTTCTGTAAGTCCAATGACAAAGGCTATCATGGAAGAAATTAAAAGCCTTCAAAAAAACTGTAGCAGGGATTGTTATTCATGTCAAACGAAATGTCGAGGAGAGAAATGTTCCTGTCTAGTTGCTGACAAACACAAACAAATGAGCACGGACAAGCAAACTCCGATATCACCAAATGATATGGAGAATCAGATTCAAGACAATAACAATCGCACAGAGGGCTTTCCCGGATTCAAATTCAAATTGGTAAAATCAAACAGCTGTAGTAGCCGTCTTGAATTAACTGGCACAGATGATAGTAAAAACCCGCGCGTTAAGTACAGAAAGCAAAACTCAAGAGAGGATCCACCACTGCTTTATGACGATGAGAATTCAGTTAAAAACAAAATTTGTAGACTTGAGAGTTATAACAAAGGAGTGGCTAAAACACCATTCGAAAATAAAGATAGCGAAGATAAGAGAGGGTCAATAAAAACCAAGGTTGAAGTGGGCAAACATAATGATAGTAGTTCTAAGAAGAATATTATAGAGGAGGCGTCACAGCAAAAAATACCCGTAGTAGTTGAAAATAAAAAAGAAGAAACGAGAGCTGAAGAAACAGACCAAGAACCTGGTGACAATAACATAAATGAAGCTCCAGTTGATAAACAAGCCGATGAACATAGCTTTGAAAAGAAATTTTATTATGTAAATGAAAATTTGAATCAAAGCAAAACGACAACAGGAAAATTTGGAGAAATGGTTTTCGAAGAGTTCGAAGTACTGGAAACATGTTATGATAGTTTAAATAGCAATAGGTCAATGAAATAATAATAAAACATACATAATTATAAATTTAAGCTGTTGCTTATATCAACCATGTGATCTGTTTGCGTATAATTATTAAATTATTGCTAGAAAATTTAGTACCTATTGTCCATAAATATTTAGCTTAAAACATGTATCAAATTTTTATGTTAAGTATACTCGATTTAAAATAGGTTAGGTTTTAACATTCCCAATCGAAATGTACCGTAATATTTGGTGATGGTCTCTTAATTTCTGTGTAAGTAATAAAGTATTTTATCATTTTTCAGTGTTTCATTGTCCAGCTTACCCTCAGATTTTTCGTGATCGACTTTGGTAGGTGAAGTTTTGGATCCATGTGCACATATGCTCGTGAAGAAAGATCGACGCGTGGGCCGCCACCGTCGACACCACGACTCCTAAAATAAAACATACAAGTTATTAAATGATGAAAGTCGCGCCATCCAAAAACTACGTTCCATTTTTGCTTTCTGGAATGCGACATCAAATAACATATGCTCACGCCTGTGTTCCCCGAAGGGGTAGGCAGAGGTGTTGTAATAACAACACCCACTGTTCACCGAAGATGATTAAGTGCCAACGTGACAGATGGTGAGTCCATCGCCGTCTCAGACACTTTACATACGTCTATGAATTACTTCTCAGAAATATGCAGGTTTCCTCACGATGTTTTCCTTCACCGTAAAGCACCTGGTGTGAAATCACTGTACATAAGTTTTTTAGAAAAACTCTTGGTACAGGCCCAGCTGGGATTCAAACTTGCGTCGCTTGCGTAGCAGGCGACTGCTCAAACCTCGAGGCCACCACGGCTCTTATCAAATAATGAATGGTAAATGGTTACTGGTGGGTGACATCATTGAGTTGAGGCGTCTATCTTTAATAGGTGTATTCAGGTAGGGTAGATAAGTAGACATATTTAATTTTGAATTGTTAGCGTATTCAAAGTTACTCTTTATTTCACAATCTTGTTCAAATTGTTTGTTCAATGAAAACTAGACAAAAACGAATAGTTTGGTCACATTTTATACTAGATCATTTGCAAAGTGATTCCGTTCTAATTGATGTCTTTGGATTGGCACTTTGGTTTTGGCACCGAACGCATGAGATACTTGTGCTAAATAAAACTATTTCATATTTTTATATGATTTACCTCTCCACACAAGACTTGGTCTGTGTAAAGTTACTTATATGATAAACATATAAGTTCAAATACAGCAGGGACAGATTCGCATTGATGATCTTATGTAATACTGAGAGTCAGGATCTTTACATTTTTCAAATTAGTATTAGCAAATTTTACTTGATCATAGTGACACGTATGATTCATACCTACCAAGCAACTGCATCGTTATAAAAAAAGTATTTCAATTTTCAATTTCAATTTATTGCTTTAAAACATATTCTTAATTTAGCACTTACAGGTACTGAATGGTAACACTATAAATTAACAATATGGACCCTGTTGGGCACAGCAATTTTTCGAGAGTATTTAATTAATAAGTATTTTATTGTTTAACCGGATAAAGAACATTAATCGGAATATCACCCCAGCGATTCAATTTTGTAGCTACGTAGTACGCCTACCCGCAAGCAGAGAGCAACAAATGAGGAGAGGCGTGTGACATGAATATTATTATGCTCATTTGAATTTATAATCTGGTCTAGAACTAGGTATAGGTATATGCTATTGTTGTTGGCGTAGGTTAGTGACATCACTGAGATCTGAGGGCAATATTCTTATCGTATAAATAAACCATTATCTAGTTCAATATTTTTTCCTGTCGATGACATACATATTTGTTTAATATCTCCATAAATCTTTCTACCTATCTCGTGAGCTCTGTTAACCCTAACAGTTGAGTAATCGCCGCAGGGACACTAAACTAGTCCCATTTGATTAGGATTTTTGAATGGTGCGATGCAAGTACGTATGTGAGGTCCTGAGAAAACCAAATAGAACAATATGTTTTTGGTAAATCTAGCCAATGACATCTAACAAATATTTTTAACGTTACAAATTATCTATATTTTATTTGAGTTAAATTTGTTACAGTATACATTTGCACCAATGAGAGATCAAAGCAGATACACGAGATCATATCAATTCTATTAGTTGGCATGTCTCCCTTCGGCTACGGATGAAAAAATATCTTCATCACCCCGACCTTTTCCAAAAATAAGGTTTCGGTAGCTTCAGATATAGGACAGACGAAAATAATAACACAAGGAAACATCTCAGGCACCTCGTTAGAAAATTAGTTTTTAGCATTGTTCAGCTAATTTAATGGACTCTAGGCGCGATGTTATTCCAAATGTGATTAAGTGCGTGTTCACTGCACTCGTGTGTATTCAAGTGTGCAAAATGATGAGAGCATCCACGTACTTGAAAGTATTGTTATGATGTTAGGCACTAATACTTAGATAATTTCGAGCAAAGTTATCATAACTATAAACATTTAGGATATTGTTTCTTTTCAAGGTTTCGTAATAACCTCTGGGTCAAATGGCTAGAGAAAGATTTTACAAAATATTTTGACTGAATGCTTACCAAATCGAGATATAGACATTCATGTATGTAAAAATAACGGTGATCCGATTTCAAAACGGTACGTGAGCATTCCAACAAATACTGAAAAGCTAATATTTTAAAGGTTATTTACTTATATTTCTTAACCTTGTAATCCTCTTTATCTGCCGGAAAATAAGCTATAATTTGCGGACAGGTGTTTGGCAATCAATGATCACACAATTCCCTATAACATTGGTGACGCAAACGTAAAATTATTTTTGGAATTCAATTGAAAACCAGGTCGTTAACTGCGGAGTTCGCCGACGCTGGGCCCATGATGACTGTATTATATCCCCCTATATAGACTTAAGATTGCATTGAGCTCACTTAACGTTTTGTGCATCAATATGAGTTCTTGTCAGTTACAGCCTTAAAATAACAATAAGTAACCTAATAACCTTGGCTGTAACTATGGCTGTTTAAGTAGATCTTTAAATATTTTCGAATATTCGGATATAAGTTATTCGGATGCACTTTTAAAAGGATTATTCGGACGTGTCTATACAATAAAACGAATAAGATTTTGCTAACTTGACTGCTATTAGAGTTCGAGAGATTAATCTGTCTCTGTAAGAAATTTTAAATGCAAACAGTGCGAGAGCTTATCCTAATGATAACAGTAATACCTAATTATATTAAAAGAATAGTAATTTCACAAATACACCGATAGGCAGGTCTACTTAGGTACTTATTTAAATCTTTTGTTTGTCCAACTTGCCGTTTTTCGAGAACTCTTCAAGAAATTATCAATATATCTAAAAGATCATGAAAAAAAATTGTCTCCGTGTAAAGCGTCTTACTTCTATGGTAAATTACTAGGGGTACTTTTACAAGGCTTAGCTGTAAAAAGAAAATAATGCATGTCGAATTTTTGAATTCTCATATTAATGCAAGAAATCCGGATGGATTTTGCGCGAAACTCTATTAGTTTGTTAGCGTAGGTAAGTAGATACTTTTTTTGGATTAAGATTAAGACGCGCAATCATTTGAATCTCCTGTTACGTAGGTTCAAAGATCAATAAAGAAGAAACATAATCGGCCCTTATTTTTTAATATCGTAATGTAGCTCAGACGGGACAGGTTTAAGTTCAACGACCTGTCAACTGATTGTGTGTACACTTGGTGTACACAATATAACCTTGGTGGCATACATTTAAATGAATCATAATAGCCAGTCTCATGATTCTTAGTGCTGCCTCATGTGATAGGTATCAGCTGGCCTTACGTAAATTAAACAAACAAAAAAGAAATTAAGATGATGTGTCAATGTATCAACGGTATAATTGCTGGTACCTTATTGCCAAAAATAGCTTTCTTCTTAGGTAGGTAAAGAGTAGGCATAAAAACATCAGAACATATTTTTTATTACATCTTATTCTAAACTTACACTTTGAAAAAAAATTAAGTCCACGCCAATGCAATGCATTATAAAGTACCTAGAACCTAGGTAGGTAAGTGGAACATGGCCCAAATGTTTAATACTTCCGGCACTTTTTGGGAATTGTGTACTATTTTCTTGCATCGTGTACAGCAATATTATTTTATGGTTATTTTAAGGAAGAGTTACTTACTTAATAAATACCTCCTATTTTAAATACCTATTTATTCAAATTAACATCGACATTATATATTACATAAAGACTTAATATAGGTAAGTAAAACCCTACGTTATGGTAAGGATAACATTTTATAAGTGAAGTAAACCAGGAAAGTCAATAAATAAAACCTTATTAGACTATCATATTCCAACTAAAGTAAAACTTAGGAAGTAGATACAGTCATGTAAATAAATCCAACATAGTTATCTACTTTAAAATAAATATACTTATAATTTAAGGAAAGTATTGAAAATTCTAACAAAAAATTGTAAATAATAAGACCAAAACCAACCTCTATGTTCTAAAATCATAACCGAATATCTGTGACATTTATAAAAAAATAAAAACAATTTTGAAAGAAATGACATGACGTTTAACAGCTGCTATACATAACAATATACGGCAGTATAACACATCACTCACACGTGAATAACAAAATTTTGTCCCGCAAACGATATTACTAAATGAAACACGGTATTTTATAAATTCGTTAATAAAGAGACACATTCGATACTCACCCTGCTATTTGACAAATCCCTTGATATTGGCGATAAACACAAACCACGATTTATTTCTAATTTTGCTAACAATCGGCACCTCGACACACACACCGTCGACGCCATCTTTACACTAATGTACAATATAGGTATATATAGTCTGTAGCAACGCGCCGGTCGTCGGACTCGCCGCCGCCGGTTCCGTCACACTCGCTGTCAAACAGGCAACTCGCTGCGCTCTTAAGATGTCGTGCTTGAGTTAACCAGAAACTGTGAACCTGATTTTCATACAACAGAAGCGAACTGCGAAATGCTAATAAATAGGCTTACGTGGATACTGTTAATTATGTACAACGACAAAAATACTCAGATTTAACATATCAACGTAAACTTTCTATTACTTAGGAACTAATAGATACCGGTAATCTGTCAAAGATCACACAGTTCTTGCGTAAAATCGGTATGTTATAAGTAAATTGCACTTGCACTGGACAACATTAATCGATAAGCAAAAAAATACGGTGTCGATGAATCTTAAAGTGCCCTGAATGTACTTAACTTACACATGAAAAAAAAATACACTTCAAATGATTTAACCCGATTTCAGCAATAATATATTGATTACGCACACAGATTAGGTATTTGTAATGTTGTATTTATATTAATCGACTTGAACAAATTTACGTGCCCGCTTATTCAGGAAATTAAGTGAATAGGGAGCGAATGAGTTTTTTAACACTTTAAAATATGGCGGGAATTGAAATTCATGCCTGAATGTTGGTACGTAATTTGAATGATTTCGTTCAAAAACTTGGTATTCATTGTGACTTGAGACGACTGTCCTACCATAGACCAATCCTATCTTGTTTCCTACGTCTCCTTTTATTTGACTTCTTATGTGGTTCTCAAGCGAAAGTTATGGAGCAAAATGAAATTGGTAAAAAAATTATCAAAAATTGATTTTAAAAAACATTTGTAAAACTATGGATCTATTGAAGTTTAAATACATACGTAACCACTTATCCTATAATAAGCTAACTATGTGCGATGTGTTCGATATATTCTCGATCACAGAGTCCGAGTGACTGAGAATATTATGATACAATAACGTACTAAGTCATCTTAAACGTATTACTTCGCAAAGAAGTATCTTTTAAGTCTAATTTAAATTTAAAGTTTGATTAAAGTTTTTCAGACTTAGCCGTATGATTTCTGACTCTAGTTTGTTTCATAACCGAGTAAAAAGAGCAAAAAAGTATAGATTATGTTACGAAGAAAAATAAAATAATAAAGAATATATGACAGCTTACGTCAACATGACATGACAACTTTTGTATGTAATTATTAGTCCGCAGCCGCTATTGTTTCCTTCCAGTTTTACGGCTTTACGAAAACAAATTAATACTCTTTTAAATGGCTGTCTCGGATTATAAACTCAGCGCTATATTATGTGGACACTCCCTAGACGTGCGATGTGTCGCTACCACGAAAGAATATTGTATATTATCGGCTTCGCGAGACCGAACTACTAAGCTGTGGCATCCGGAAGGGTGAGATATTTTGTGTTTCACTTGCAAACTTGAACATACTAGGCACTAACTTGTTAAATTACACATTTTAACATTAATCATAATTTCTTCATAGTCATCTCAATTGATAATTCATACATTTTCGCAGTGTAAAAGATTTTGTCAACGTAGTAACTTACAAGGGGCATAAGAACTTTGTGTCGTGCGTGTGTTGGCTGCCGCCGTGCGAGGGGTTCCCCGAGGGCATCGTAGTAACTGGCAGCAACGACAATACAATATTAGGCTACAATCTGCAGGATGGCACGATCCAGTTGACTTTGGAAGGTCACGAAAATGCCGTGTGCAGTGTCAACCCAGGCCGGGACTCTGGAATACTCTTGAGGTGGGTATTTAGACTTATCAGTACCAGTATGACTTGGAGAGTGCCATATATTAAGTACTAATTTTAATTATGATTTTATTGTTAAGGCCTGTTACATCGCATTGGTAGAACAAAATATTGTAAAGAGGTTATAAGTAAACAAATAAATAAATAAAGGTAGTACTTTTTGTTTAGAAATATATCATTATATTGACACCTTTCATGGGGTATAAAAGTAGTATTTCTATTTCACATTTATCTGCAGCTCAATAGCTTTGAGAAAGGATGAGAAAATGTAAATCCATTGTTGCATTCAAATTATATTGTTAGGTATAAGATATTTAATCGCGTTAATACAAATCTTAGGGCTGAAGTATCTAAAGCAGGGGTAATGTGCTTGGATTGATCAAGGATAAGTATTTAATACATAATATGCATGTGAACTAGTGGAGGCTTATTGTGGCAAGGGAGAAGGAGCTTTTCTCTATCGGCTCTTGCATTTAGTGTGGAAATGCCGCCAGCCTTGAAACAATGCAAGAAATACTGTTTCATGAATATAAAATTTTTAAAAAGTATTTTATTTAGTTAGTTATACTTTTTTGTACACCTTAACTTTTTAATGTACATCATCAGTCATCATCAGTACATAGCTTGATAAGAGTACAAATGCCCGGTTGTAAAGCTCGAGGCAGTTTCATACAGAAAGCCATTTTGTTCAATAAATGTCTGTAGCCAAATCTTTAACCTACTTACAGCTCGAGCTGGGACAGCACAGCAAAAGTATGGAATGCAAATAACCCAAGAGCTGCTCCTCTGACGCTCAAAAGCCACCAGGCTGCAGTATGGTCTGTTGTAGAATTATGCAGCGGTAGCTATGCCACGGCATCTGCTGACAAAACTATCAAATTGTGGAGAAAAGATGGAGAGCTCATTAGTACTTTGACTGGTAACTGTAGATGAGTTTTTTTTATTTGTTACCCATGCCCCTTATAATTCATGGTTGGCCCGCAGAACCTTAATGTTTTTCTTTAAATAAAAGTATCCCAAGTTACTCCTTATAACATTATCTTTCTGCCAATGAAGGTACTGTTAAAATCAGTCCAGCAGTTTAGCTGGAACAAACAAGCAGATAGACTGAGAGACATAATTTTTTTTTTAATCCTTTTTTTTCTAGTGCGGTATATACTTTCATATGCAGTTATTTATCTGTATAGACTAGCTAGTTTATTGTTGGACCTACATTGAGCACTACTCCTTGGGTACAGTTTTAGAGTTTGCAAAGGTGAGAGAGAAACATTGAGATTGATTTAGTACTCAATCCAACAATGAGAAATTATTTATATATATTGAATTTTTTCCTGATTTACTTTTCAACTGAATTTGTGAACCTTCCAGTTTCATCCACATATGATTTAACTACCATGAAAAGTCTTATAATTTTTCTAGTTGTCCATGCCAGCCTATGCCACATTATACAGCAAATGATGTGGCTGTCTTGTGGCACAATAATTTTCCAAATTTATTCAGTAACTCTACCTCTTGATATAATTAGTTATGATATAATTGCATATTATTTATCTAATTTCCAGGTCATACTGACTGTGTAAGAGGCTTAGTGGTGGCAAATGCTGAGACTTTCCTGAGCTGCTCCAATGATGCATCCATTAGACTTTGGACTAACAAAGGACAGTGCCTTAACACATTCTATGGACATTCTAATTATATCTACAGGTGAGTTTATTTTAATACCGAATTACCACCCTTCAACAGTCCGAGGGATACTTATTGGGCATCATCTCCCTGGCTTGTCCTAGGAAAATCGATAATCTGGTTTGAATCAGTTGTCAGACTTTCCTAGGCCTCTGACTGTCCTTTCATAATTGCCAAGGATGATAAATTGACAATCGGGACTGAGGGCTTTACATGCTCTTCGAGGCATGTAGGGGACTTGGGCGGTGGCCCATCCACTGGATTAGGTAAGAGTTGATTGACTTCACTGATCGAACCATAGGCACAATTGTGCAATGGCTGAGTTTCTTGCTGGTTCTTCTCAGAAGACTAGTTTTAGAATCACTGGTAAATTTTCGATGGTAATAAGTGCCTTATGTCTAAGGCCCAAACTAAAGAAATCATTTTCATTTCATTAGCAATAGCAATTTCATGATAATTATTATTAAATGTTTTTTCCAGTATAAGCATGAACCCCGGCGTGCCCAATGGTTTCGCGACGTGCGGCGAGGACGGCAGCGTGCGGCTCTGGACCGGCGGCGATTGTGTTCGTGAAATTAAACTGCCAGTCCATTCTGTGTGGAGTGTCACTTGTCTGGACAATGGTGATATTGTCACTGGTGAGATATCAAACAGGATTTTTCTTTTCAGGATTCCATACCCAAAGGTAAAACTGGATCCTATTACATAGACGTCACTGTCCGTCTGACTGTCGATCTATCTGTTCGTCTGTCACCACAATATATCTCATAGACCCTGAATGTTAGGGGGTTGACATTTTCACAGATGAAAACAACATTAAATAAATATTTAAGGGTGACAAACGTGAGTTGTTTTATAGATAATGTGCATTGCGTCGGAGACACCATGAAGACGCGGTTTCTCGGCCCATAATGAGGTGTTTCGGTGTATTTTTATATATTTCTAGTAATTATGATTTATTGACTTCTTGAAAACGTCCTTCGCTCATCCTAACAGTGTATATAGTCAAATCTCTCTTCACTCTCTTTAGAGTTCAGATTATAAACTTGTTTTTTGTTTAAGGCTCAAGTGACGGTCTAGTTCGTGTGTTCACGAAGGACCCGACGAGGTACGCTGACGAGGTGACGCTCAAACTATTCGATGAGGAGGTTGCGAAGATGCAAGCTGCTTCCCAGCAAGAGATTGGCGGGTTCAAATTGTCTGAGTAAGATGTTTTATTAATGCTTATAATTATTCTGTCTGCTTGCTTCGTTGGTACAAGAGACATCATGTCAGTATGCTTGGAGTACTGCGAGAAGACTGCGTAAAAGTGCCTACCTATTACTGTAAGTGGCTTATAGCCGTTCTAACATGGTTTAAATAAATAAATAAACGAGATCCTGGGTTTTTCCATCTGTAATTTCTCTAGTAGCAGCTCAAAGTCTGGATTAGTGCTCGGGTTATGGCAATAGACTATTACATGGGACTTAATTATAACTGTTAAAATGTGACTTATAAAACTAAATATGTCTACAATTTTATGATTGAGAGTCGTGGTGGCCTTGAGGTTTGAGCAGTCGCCTGCTACGCAAGCGACGCAAGTTCGAATCCCAGCGGGGCCTGAACCAATGAGTTTTTCTAAAAATGTATGTGCAATGATTTCACACCACGTGCTTTACGGTGAAGGAAAACATCGTGAGGAAACCTGCATGTGTCTGAGAAGTAATTAAATGACGTATGTATAGTGTCTGAGACGTCAATGGACTCACTCTGTCACGTTGACACTTAATCATCTTCGGTGAAAAGTGGGTGTTGTTATTACAACACCTCTGCCTACCCCTTCGGGGAATACAGGCGTAAGCATATGTATGTATATGAATGTAGTTTTAAGGTTTATATTTGATATTTCAATGAATATATCAACCTCCATAAATATGGCGCCAATGGAAAACTAAAATTTGTATAGTTTCATATGCGTTGTGGAATAGATGTTAATTTCGAATTAGTTATAATAATAAACGTGTATTGATCGCAATAAACAGCAATAGCACAAATATATATTATTTTTAAATGTACAGAAAGGAATAAAAGAGTGTTGTTATTGGTGTGAGGTGGTTTGCACCAGTATATCGGCGGTTACCGCACATTATCATCAACACTACTTATCTATAACTGCAGACCAAACTGAATAGTCCAGTCTAGTTACTACACACTCTGGATATTACAAATTACAAACATACTATTCAATGTTATTAATGTGTATAGATTACCCGGTCCGGAGGTGCTATTAGAGCCGGGTAAGACGGACGGACAGACCAAGCTGGTCCGTCGAGGGACCAACGTGAAGTGCTACTCGTGGAGCGCCGCCGAGAATACTTGGAACGAGATCGGTGACGTCATGGGGGCTAACCCCGCCACCGAGGGGAAGACTATGTTCCAGGGGAAGGTATACCATACTGTACAAAATCTAAGAGCCGTGGTGGCCGTGGGGTTTGAGCAGTCGTCTGCTACGCAAGCTACGCAAGTTTGAATCCCCTATACCAATATTTTTTTATAAAAACTTTTAATGCAGTGATTTCACAGCACGTGCTTTACGGTAAAGGATAACATCGTGAGAAAACCTGCATATGTCTGAGAAGTAATTCAAAGATATATGTATAGTGCCTCAGACGGCGAAGGACTCACCCTCTGTCACGTTGGCAATTAATCATATTCGATGATATGTGGGTGTTGTTGTTACAACACCTCTGCTTACCCCTTCGGAGATGTGCGAGCATATATATTTTCTTTTTAACAACATCAATTAGGTGCCAACGTTATAAATGACCGCCATCGTCAGCGTTTCTAAAACCATATTCATCATCACCCTGGCCTTATCCCATACATAGTTGGGGTCGGCACTTGATTTAACCCGATGTGGCTGATCACCTGATTTTTACACGAAGCGACTGCCATCTGACCTTCGCAATCCCTTTAACGAGGAAAATCTGTAATCTGGGTTAAATCAGTTGTCAGACTATTTTAGGCCTCCGACTGACCTGTAACGATTGCCAAAGATGATAAATTGGCAACCTGGACCGACGGCCTAACGTGCTCTCCGAGGCACGGAGGGAACTCGGGCGGTTCCATCCAATTACTGGTTAGGCTTAGGGTTGCTAAACTTCGCTGATCGAATGATATAAGCACAATAGCAACTGTGCCACTTTCTAAAGCCATATTGATTGTGCTTATTCTTTGCAGGAATACGACTTCGTGTTCAGCGTTGATATTAAGGACGGAGCGCCGCCCATTAAACTGCCTTACAACAAGACTGACGACCCGTGGGTGGCCGCGCAGGCGTTCATACATCAGTAATTATAATCATTGTTCTATGGACCTTTAATTTAATTAATTGTATAGAATAGAACAGAATAGAATAATTTATTTGCATGAAATATGGTTACAAAAGATGTTGTTTAAAATAAAAGGTACATAGCATATTTCACCCATTTTGGGTATGTAAATATTAATAAAATGTTAAATATTTTGTCTGTAAACAACATGGCTCTAAACAAGCATATTATTTTATTTATATAATACTATATTTTAATAATTTGTAGGTTCTTTAGTAGATATTGCACATTGCCTATATAAATTATACAATATAATATTTATTACTTAAGGTTTTATAGAATCAGATTTATGAATTCTTTAATTTAATTAAATTATATTTCAAATTCTCAGTCACTGGGTCTGAGAAGTTGAAGAACGTTTGTCGTGATATGGACATTTGCCGAGGGACGAGGATAATGTTGCCAAAAAAGTTTTGTTTATGAATGTGGATGATTACAAGGGGAAAGGAAGACCTAAGAAATGATGGATGGATTGTGTGAAAGATGATATGGCTAAAATGGGAGTGAATACAGATGTCATATCTGTATTCACTCCCATTTTAGCTGATAGAGAGAAATGGAAGAGAAGAATACATTGCGCCGACCAAAAATAACATGGGATTAGGGTAGGAGGAGGATGATGATGTTCTATGCACTGTGTCCTGATTTCAAACGCGTAGATTTTAATTTCAGCAATGGCTTTTGGCTAAGTTACTCCTTATAACATCAGCTATCTGCCAGCTAGTGAAATATTTTTTTTATGAACATATAATGTGGAAAGCTGTTAATTTTGAATTAAAAACAGACAAATTTACAATAACTTTTATTTTTACAATTATACTATAACTAGCTCCTTGGTCTAGTGGTCGCAAATGATACTGCAGAAGACTAAGTCCTGGGTACTATCCCCAGGGCGGAGAAAGTGTTATTGTGTTTTATTTATCTTTAATTTCATCCATTACAAATCGTGTGAAAACGCGCAATAATCTCGAAAGACATATATAACTATGGATGATGTTTTTCAACTCTTATTCTTTGATTCTCAAAATTTATATTTATCTTCTGTTCCAGACACAACTTGCCCCAAGTATATCTGGAGCAGGTGGCTAATTTCATCATCACCAATGCCAAACTAGACACCTTGCCAGCGTCCAGTAATGGGTGAGCTATATTTTGTTATATACCCTCTTCTTGTACCCTGTACTTATATTGACATACTGTTCATTCGTTGCGCTAAGACTCAAACATGACGGATGGTTTAAATCCCAAACCCTTATAATAAAACATCACCTAATATAATACTTGGTTTAAAAGTAGTTCCATCTCTTTTTATAATACGGATTTCAAAAGGGATGGACATAGTTTTAGTCGGAACCAGCTGTGCCTGTAAAAGAAGCCTATATTACTCCTTGTAACACTAGCTATCTGCCAGTGAAAGTCCCGTTAAAATCGGTCCAACCGTTTCGGAGGTTAGCTGGAACAGACAGACAGAGATTTTTTTTTAAATATGTTTTAGTTTTTTATGTCAGTACCGTATATACTTTCATATGCTTTAGTGAAAAGCTGTTATTTTGGAATTACAAACAGACACTTCAATTTTATTTATCTGTATAGATTTGTTTTAAACCATGTTTAGTAATAAGCGCGCATAAGATGATACAAAAGGTCGGAATAAAATATGATAATTGTGTTCCCACTAATCCGTGCGCTCGCTATCGTCACGGCACAATGTTTTTATGAAATATTTAGTTCTTTACGTTGCTGTTGGGGCACTGTAATTTCTCGTGTGAAAAGAAAAAGGTGCAAATAGTATTAGGGATAAAGCACTAATTATTGTCGGTTGGTCACATATAAATTCAAATTTAAAAAAATATTTTATTTTTGAATTTCATTTATAATCATTAAGCATCGAACCTTTAGTAACCTGTAACAACTACAATTTACCACAAATAAATATGTAGTTTTTATAACAATGAAAAAAAAATTGTGATTTTTTTTTTTTAATTCATAATTACCACCAGCTGAATGTGCGCCTAAAAAGTGGTGACTTTGTATAGGTTTGCGGACCCGTTCACTGGAGAGGCGCGGTACGTACCGGGCTCCACGACTAGTGTCCCCGCCGCGGCTGCGCCCGACCCCTTCACCGGCTCTGGCGCATATACCACGCAACAAGCGCAAGAACACGCCGAGAAACCACTCGTGCCTCATGATGCTTATATCAGGTAATTTTCAATGTACTTTTTAAATCCTTGTGCTAACATAATAGTGAATTGCACAGCACTAAATACTATGGTACCAGTATTTAATAGATATTTGCATCGAGTGTTCGTTTGGTGCTATGATGGCGAAAGTACCAACGGCCCGCGGAAATATGTACTTCGGACCGCCGCCGGTCCTTTGACGTGATGGTCCGCAGAAATTATTATATATTTTGACGGTCCATATGTATAAAGTAGAGTCTACTACAGTACTAAAATTCCGAGAATTTCTCTTTAGTGTAGACACAGTCATAATAGCACAATATTTCGAGGCGAAAAATATATTTAATAACCTAATTAAAATGTATATTCAACTGTTCATTTCCAGATTCGACCAAGCAAACTTCAAGGCGATATACGAGAAACTAAAGGAGTTCAACAGCAAAATAGGAGACGGCCTCAGTCCGCTGACTGACGAACAGTTAGAGGATATTGTTAAATTAGGTGAATTGGTGAGTATTGCTTTAACGAGAAAAAAAAATGTAATCGGTTAAACCAGTTTACCCACAGGTCGGACACAATGTTCATCACATAAAATTTTTACCCTTACTCGGGAATCGAACCCGCGACACCTAGTGTAGCAGTCAGGTGTACTAGCCACTAGACCAACGGCGGCGTCAGATGTATCCCAGATGTCTAATGCAGATAATAATTATTTGTTACAGAACAGTGCTTACAATAATGAAACAATTAATTTATTGAAGAAAATGTTAGAATGGCCCAAAGGTAAATAAATTTCACAATATTTTATTCATTAACGCGTTCACTGCTAACGACGCGTCTGTGCGTCCAACTGTTAGAGAATTTACGAAGAAGATGAAATGTTAGCAGTGAATGTGTAAAAAAGCTCACGCCTTCCCAGAAGTCCCCAAAAGGGTAGAGTTAAGTAGCACAACACTTCACCAAAGATAATAAGTTGCCAATATGACAGACATAAGCAGGTTTACTCATGATGTTTCCTTCACCTTAAAGATCGTAGTGTGACATCACACAAATTAAGATTTTAGGTAATTAACTAGTCCCATAATAATATTTTTAAGCATATTATTGCTTTTGCACTAACTGATATTTTCTCTTCCAGAAATTCTATTCCCTGTGTTGGACGTCACTAGGTTAGCGGTAAGGAACAAAGAAATTAATGGATTAATATTCGATACCACGTATGGACCAAATTTTGTGAAATATCTGCTCACCTTACTAACGCCAGGTATGTTTAATAAATATATTTATTATTCTTCTCGTGACCATACTCTCTAAATGTCAATATGCCTTTACTCTATTTTTCAGGATACTATATCCTTTTAAACTGTCTGATAACTACATTAATCTAATTTGTGTCTGATCAGATGAGATCAGACTGACGGAGGATATTTTCCCATGTATAATATTCAGATATATAATATCAGATAGAATATCAGATAAGTTCCGTTTCGCAGATAACTTAGCCGCCAATCAGATGCTAGCAATGCGCGTTTTAGTGAACGCGTTTAGCGACCTCCCGGGAGAGATGCTTGTACTGGCCGCCGGAGACCCGCTGCTCGCCGCACTACGCTGCCTCGCCCTCACCAACAACAACGCACAGGTACTGCCTCACTAATGACGCACAGATACCGCCTCACCAACAACGCACAGGTACCGCCTCACCGACAACGCAATGGTACCGCTTCACTAATAACGCACAGATACCGCCTTACCAACAACGCACAGGTACCGCCTCACCGACAACGCAATGGTACCGCTTCACTAATAACGCACAGATACCGCCTCACCAACAACAACGCATAGGTACCGCCTCACCGACAACAACGCACAGGTACTGCCTCACCGACAACGCAATGGTACCGCCTCACCGACAACGCAATGGTACCGCCTCACTAATAATGCACAGGTACCGCCCCACCAACAATGCACAGGTACCGCCTCACCATAAACAGCGCAATTTATAAAACATTTTAGTAACAGTACCTTTTTTTTTTGTAATTACATTGCATACAACTTTCTGCCAAACCTGAAAGAAAATATTGGTACTAATTTTTTTATTGAAATATATAAATAAATTGTAATGTAATACACAGATAGCAGCGACGTCGTTACTGCTTAACCTATCGGTGGCGCTCGCGCAGCAACCCGACAGCGTGGAGCTCGCCGACTGCATCGTGCACCAACTGACCGTGGTCACTGACAACGAGGCCTACTTCAGGTAATTGTACAAACCCAACGTTTGTACATGAATAATATCCTCAATCTTGTTGTAGATATTGCCGTCCCGTTATTCCAAAACAATAAAAATTATGGCTGACAAGCAATCTTATATTTTACCAAATCAAAATACAACAAAATAATATTAAATAATAATAAGATATCAATTCAATATCAATATCAATCTCCAATAGCAACAACAATAATATGTGAGAAGAAAAACAAAAGAAAAACGGAAATATTTCAAATTTAAAAACATATTCTTTTTAAATAATTGTAGAAGGCCAGCAGCAAAATAGGTCCCGGCCTTCTTGCATGCTACAATAAATTGAACAGTAATATAGCTGTGCCCCGCGGTTTTACCCGCGTAGACTAAATTTAATGGTTGACCCGCGGAACTGTAATGTTTTTTTTCATGTAACATTAGCTATCTGCCAGTGAAAGTCCCGTTAAACTCGGTTTAGTCGTTTAGGAGATTAGCCCGAACAAACAGACAGACGGACAGAGAGAAACAGACACTTCAATTCCATTTATACTGCACAGGTTGCAAAGTAGCTCACTATGGCTAGTACACAGCGTACGGGGGATCTAGTTATGCCCCAGCTCTCTTGTTATATATAATATTGCTTTAACATTAAATCCACCTTTGTACCTCATTGTACATAAAGTTTTAAATAAATAAAATAACAAACATACCTGGAGCCAACTATGACGATCATAGTTGGCCCCAAGAGCTCTATTGTCCCTTTACACAAGTTAGCCAATATCACGTGGAAAGTGAAGAAAAGATTAGATCAGTTGATTGAATACAACGAATGAAATTCGATAATTTTATTTGTTTGCAAGTATAGAAATTGAGGCTGATTCATTATTGATTCATAACTTTTTTTTTTACAGAGGATTGGTAGCTCTCGGCACGTTACTAGCGGAAACTCCAAACAAACTCCAAATACAAACCAAAATAGTCTCCAACATCCAACTGATTAATAGACTGAAGAAAGACGCCGCTAGCGCCGCCGTCGACGGAACACTCAGGAAAATAGCCATCTGCTCACAACAAGTAGCTAGGCTTTTATGAACAATATATATTCAACTCTAATACTGCGCGGTAAGGCTGTTATTTATATAACCTTGGTTTTTTATATAAATGGTTAAGGTGCTGTTGAATCAACACGCCCGGATTGGAGCCACGCTGTTATAGTTTTAATTATAACTACCAGATAAATCAGCAATAACATTTTCTTAACCTTAGTAATTTTCCAAAAACACCGTACTGGAATATTGTATAAGGGTCTAGATTTTTTTGGCGGACATTTTTGACTCAGCATCGGCTGGTAGTACATATCAATCTATACTACTATACTAATATTATAATTAGGAAAGATTTGTATTTAAGTATGTTTGTAACGAATTGGCTCAAAAAGTACTGGACGGATCTTGACAATTCTTTCAGTTATGGATAGCTACATCATCAGCGAGTAACATAGGCTATATTTTATCCCCGTACTCCCACGGGAACGGCAACTATGCGGGTGAAACCGCGTGACTATCGTTATTTTAATTAAATTTTTATTCTTTTAATATTGTTTTTACAAGTTACATAAATGTTTGATATATGTTAGATGTTATGTGGAACAAAAGACAATGTTTATTTTTGGTAGTATAATGAAATTCTAAAAACGATAATGCCCCAAATTTAAATTAAAACGATTTTTAATTGATATGAATTGTACCGCCAGGGATGGTCTGTATCAAAAATGTGCGCCCAATAAGTCTCGACTCTGTTAAGAACTTATCAGCTTTGGCGTTTCATTTTGACACCCTTCAAAGCTAAGAAGTTCTTAATACGCGCTGCTTGTACAATCAGAGTTGGCCCCGAGGTCTAATCGTTTGAACACCGAATTATTAGCGTATTCCAAATGATCCGTGGCGAATTTTTTATTATTTGACTAGTACTTGTTGTTTAAGCACTTTAATGGACAAGTGTGGGTGCCGTCATAAGTTATGAGCGCTCTGGAAAATACTGGGAATAACGACGCATGTAGTTGTTCTCACTCGCTTGATACAAGGCCCAAAAAGTGATCATTCAAGCTAACTCATGACGAAACCTATAGTAACCTCTTTACGATCAAAGTAGGTGAGAGGGAAAGTAGGGTCGTTTAAGCAGCACGTATTAAGAACTTCTTAGCTTTGACGTTTAAATTTACGGTAAAAAAATTAAGTGTCAAAGTTCAGAAGTTCGTAATACGCTTTGCTTAAACCGATGATAGTAGGCCCCTAGCGCATCACGACCGACCTATGTCCAGCAATTGATTTATATACTTATGGCATCTTTTGCAAACTAATATTAAAACAACACTGCCTTAAAATGCTCATTAAATTAGATTGAACTATCTTGATATTTTATTAATTTGTGATATGTTTGTCACAATTAAAATTTCTCTCAAAGAATTCTCAAAATTATTTATTATAACACGACTAGCACGCATTGTCGTGGGAAACTATATATCAGGGGCCCAACCATGAGCTCTTATTGCAATGTTAGTTCAGCTGTGCGACAGTGACAGACTTATACACGTCATATACATCTGCCTCATAATAAAACTATCATGGCAATAAGAGGTTATGTAAAGCCCAGTTCCCCATCTAGTACTAATATTAATATTAATAATATTAAATATTATTAGTATAAAGAGAAAATATTCTTACAGCAACCAAGTAAAAGAATAAAATGATATCAGTGTTATCAAATCTTTATGGAGTACAGGGGGCCGACCATCATATTTATTCATTCACGGTACAAAAACGTCAAAGCTCTGAAGTTCTTACACTCTGCTTAAACCGATGATGGTAGGCCCCCAGTACCCCTGGGTTTACTATCATGGGGCTGCCACCGTTTTCGTAAACTATACTCGCTAGCGTCTGCGCCGATTCGTATGAGAAAATAGCGACACCTAGCGGTCACATCGAAGAACTAAAATATTTCATACAAATATTGCGAGTGACGCTAGCGAGTATAGTTTAAGAAAACGGTGGCAAACTCGTGATAGGGGTACAGTATTGTTTCTCAATCAGTTGACGGTTGGTCCAAGTCAGACGTGAGTGACGTGACGTGAGCATTGCAAGCTAGCACACAGTAAAATAAAACTGGACAAAATGTATATGTAATTTGTATTTCCCGCTTGCTACAACTGGCATCGATGCAAGTAACTAAATAGCATTACTTAATTAAATGGTTGTTACTATACAGCAATAATTATATTATATAAAATATTTTATTTTTTCTTTCATTTCTTTTACAACTAACAATATTTCTTTAGTTACATATACTATACATTTCATAGTCTTCACTTTGTGTATTTGACTATATACAAGATAATTAGGTATAGATCTTTTAAATCACAATAATAATATATAAAAAATGGGTCAATTCCAAATTAACTTATGATTAAAGCCGAGGCATAAGAATAGAAAAAAGTTTACGAAATAAAACGTTTTGATTTGTTTGCAACTCTATTATACTATTTCGAACCAATCAATATTCGAAATAGACAGAAACATTAATAAATCTTAGCATTATATGTATATGATTCAAAATATATTTACAATTAAATACATGCAGAACACGTAAATATTTATCTACAGAATTATAAATGTAATTTCAATCCAAATGTGAGGAAAGATTTCATAAGACTCCATATTAAATATGCCCTTAAAGAGTTACTTCTACATCAAGACTTTTCATGTTAGTTCGAAAGAGAGTATAATAAAAAAAAAACAATATTCCATAGTGAGTTTGAACCCACAGTACTCCTCCCATTTATATAATCAATATAAAATGAAAAAGGGATGGGGTGTACTATGATTTATGACCATTAACATATAAATTCTATATTTCACAAAATAATAACGCACACGCAGACGTCGCGGGCAATATTACTATTGGTAGCATTGGTAGGGAATATATTAAATTACTTACCTATGTGTGACGAAAATATTTAATGAATTTTAACATCATCCTCCTGCCCTTATATTTAATTAATTTTAATATTCCAGTAAAAAAAATAACCACGCAATCAAACGAATACACTTTCTATGCATTAGCGTTAGCTCTATTTGCTGGAAAATTATGTTAACATAATTTTAAACACGCATAGTGCTGTTATTACATATGTTTAATAGCGATTATATTTTGATATAGTAATTTAAATCCCAGATAAGATTGCCAACAATGTTGAGCAACATGTGACGCGTCAAATTATTTTATAACAAGGTGTCTGCTGCTGTATGGTAAGCGGCTACTACAGGTGCCGTCACGACTTATCAGCGCTGACCTCGAATGCGCAGTAGTCATTTTATGAGCGTCTGTATGACGCGACGCGAATAAAATACATGCGCAGTACCCCCACTATTGCCGCTGAGCGCTAGTAACTGGTTACGGCACCTGTACATCTCATAATCGCTTGGATGTCATTGTTGACTTGTTTTGTGAAAACTTCAAAATGGTAGAAAAGCGTTTTCGGCAAAGCCATTCGTCCAATTACTACGATCGTCACCACAAAAACTCACTTCTTCTTCTTAAGATCTTCGAATCGACGGTTGAGGTCTTCGAAGTCGATCTCGTCAGAAGCACCGGGTGTGTCGTTGGGGTGAGTCGTGTTCGAGTTATTGCTGTGAGGCACCGATGGTAGGATCAGATCTGATGGTACTGATGGCAACTCTGGTAGTTCGGGGAAGTGGCCTGTAGGGGGCACTCTTGAACGCGGTTGGGGCGTTGGTACATGGGCTGGCTGAAAATATAACGTCATCTCAGTACTTATGCTTAAGATAAGTGTTTGTTTAGATATCTAAATGGTTACGAACGGGAATATTACCAAATCTATAACACAAAGAAGATTTGCATTTTATTTTTATCGGATCACAATAGAGCACATTCTGGTAAGGTAAGTTATCTAATAACAAAACTATATTTTTTTAATTTATATATCAGTACATGCATGCAATTTAAAAATAAATGGTGAAATTAAGTGATTAAATAAATAAATAAAAAAAATTACCACATCATGGTGAATACTGTCATAAGCAGGTGGTAGGTTGCTCATTTCATCCTGTAAAGGGTAAATAGTGTAATGCAACCATAAGAATAATAAACATTTTGAAACAAATACCTTCTCACTCGCACTAAACGCGTTCACTGCTAACGACGCGCCTGCGCGTTTATCCGAACTTTCCTATATGCTAACGACGCTTATGTGAGTCCATACAAATTTCTGTGCCTTCGCTGTGTGCTAAAGCCGACTCTGCGCGTCTATTGTTTAAATAAGACCAAATTGTAAGGGCCCTTACCCACCTTGCTATATAGAACAGATACGGAATTTGCCTACATGAAATTATACCGGATATGTACCGACCCTTTTCCTTTTCGCATGTTTTTATTGCCTGTCGTAAACAAGCGAGTGTTTTATGACCTACCATAACAATACTCAAACGCGCAGAAGCGCCGAATAGCACTGGGGAATATGTTACGTCGACGCTATGTTGAGGTTTTAGCACAGAGCGAAAGCGTATTTATACAACGATATGCGTTTGACGCACTGGTGTAAGGTCCGATTGTGTAGCACACGGTAATGACTTTTTATTTAGCTTTAGCAGTGAATGCGTTAACACGTGCAGTATATGTCTTTCTCACTTCCGACGTATTATTTACTATTCTTATGTAAAAGGTTCAAAACGCATGCAACATTAACACACATTAGACATTTTTATTATTTTACCTGAAGAAAGCTGTTGCTCAGATTCTTCGAGTCAAGATTAGGGGGCATGTTATACCCCATCGGGGATTGACTCGGACCCCCGAAGGTTGGTGGGGGTGTTGCGACGAACCCACCAGCTTTGCCGCCTGATGGTTGTTGCTTAAACAAAGATAATCAATAAATTGATCAAATAAAAAAGTAGCCAACGAAAATATCTTAGTGTAACCTTATATAAACATACATACATATGCTCACGCCTGTATTCCCTGAAGGGGTAGGCAGAGGTGTACTTGTAGTACACCCACATTTCGCCAGTTATAAGTCCCATGTAATGAGAAGCGTTCCTATTGCCATTAAATGGGCACTTATCCAGACTCTAGGTTGCTACTGGATTTACAGATGGAAAAACAAATAACACTGCTCAATCTGGTGATCGAACCCAGGACCTCGTGTTCTGAAGTGATGCTTGCAACCACTAGACCAAAAAGATACCCTTATAAAGAATTAATCTTTTGTAAGGAGGTACAGTGCCCAGTAGGTCTAAAAAGGCCACTTTGGGGGAATCATAATGTGAACCGAATATGATTCATCGTCGAAATGACAAAAAGATCGCAATTCATATTATGATTCACGAATGATTACAATAATTGTAGATTTTTGTCCCTAACTAACTTTTTATGATGCTATTTGTCACAAAAGCAATTCATATTTTGTGGACCATTTTAGGAGTCTTCATAGCAAAGTGTGAAACATGTGAATTGCGAAATATTAATTATTCCTGAACCATAATATGAATTGCACCTAAGTGACCGTTTTGTCAATTCGATGATGAATCATATTATGATGTGGCCAGATCAAGGAGATCCTGTTATGGTCATAATTTTTATTCATCTCTATTTTTTTATACTGTTTGTTGAATAGTAAATATGTCGAGTACTCAGCGAAAATAGTGGTAACTAACTGCGCACGCATTTCTTCACGGCGCGCCATACAGACAGAGACAGGCTCATAAAATTACTACAGCATATTCAGACAGAGGAGCTCGTGGCACAGTTGCTATTGCGCATATCATTCGATCAGCGAAGTATAGCAACCTTAAGCCTAGCCAGTAATTGGATGGGTGACCGCCCGAGTTCCCTCCGTGCCTCGGAGAGCACGTTAAGCCGTCGGTCCCGGTTGCCAATTTATCATCTTTGGCAATCGTTACAGGTCAGTTGGAGGCCTAAAATAGTCTGACAACTGGTTTAACCCAGATCACAGATTTTCCTCGTTAAAGGGGTTGCGAAGGTCAGATGGCAGTCGCTTCGTATAAAAATCAGGTGATCAGCCACATCGGGTTGGATCAAGTGCCGTCCGAAACAATGTATGGGATAAGGCCAGGGCGATGATGAGCATATTCAGACAGCGTTTAAAGGAACTGTAGCATACTTACAGGGTAGCTAAAAGGTGTCACTGTGGGTGGGGGCAGGTTAGGCATCTGTCCTGGTCCAGGTGGTGGGTAGTTCTGTCCTGGTCCTGAGGGGTAGTTAATGAACCCGGGGGGCATGGGGGGTCCGTTGATGTCAATCAGCATTGCGTCTCTGGCTAAAAATTATAATTATATGCTTCTTGATTATTTTCATTCATACCTTCGTAGTGTATATTTTCGATTTCATATAAAAACTATTAACCAAAATTATATTTTAGTATTAACATGACAGATAGGTTGATTGCAGTCACTAATGCATGATTAAATTTATTTTTAAATATTCAATCATTATATTACACTAGTACATTTCCGAAAAGAAGCTATATTAGCCTGCTTCTGCATAGACTAGATATTGCAGACAAGATGTTGAGGCTATCTATACAAGTAAACATTGTAAGTCATGAGTCAATCACATTATTCCATGAGGTAGTTTGATCTTGGAACTTTGAAGTACTTAGAATTATTATTTTAAATTATTAAGGTACAAACAATATTTATTAAGATGATCCAGCTGTTTAACCTTTATAAGATGATTATGTTACCAAAATTTACCTTCATCTTCCCTCATAACTTGTTCATCGGGTGTATACTCCACATTGTAGTTCTTAGCGATCTCAATCAAATACCTCTCAATCAGTATTTTAGGTGGACTGTGGACTGACATCTTGTGCTTTAACTTTTCACTTATCGAGTTGACATTCTCTGTCCTGCATGCGTCAGCGTAAATTTTACCATATTTCGCTGTGAATAAGTCTGATACTACTTTGAGTTCCTGTAAAATAAGATTTATTGCATCATTATTTAAAATTCCAAAATCCCATGGTTGTATGTAACATATATAATATAATGCAATCTATGTACATACATAGATACGATCACGCCTGTATCCCATGGGGATATGCAGAGACCACCATTTGCCACATGCTACGATCTTTACATACTTCTTTCGCTTCATCCACATTCATGCATCTCTGCATCTCTTCATACACTTTCTTCAGTTACGAGTGCAATCTATGTGTAACTAAATTATTTGAAATAATAAGGTGTACAATAAAGTGTTAATAAATATAAATAAATAAATTTTTAAGGCTAACTAGCTGTGCCCTGCGGTTTCACATGTGTAGATTAATTTTCATTGCTGCAAAACCCAAATTTTTTTTTTAATAAATGTAGCCTATGTTACTCTTTGTAACACTAGCTATCTGCCAGTGAAACTCCAGTTAAAACCAGGCCAGCTATTTCAGAAATTAGCCGGGACAACAGACAGACAGTCAGACAGATTAAGTCAGTACCAATATTTTAAGGTAATAATCTGACACTTCAATTTTATTTATTTGTATGGATGTATAGATTGTAGATTGAAAGGAAAAATAATTTGTATAATAAAAAATTTTTTTTTATCAAAAGTACATCATTACATAGATTAATAAGAACTCTTGCTGAAGGCAATTTCTTACGACCATTGGATGGTATTGTAGAAAAGATATGAATTACTAGCATAATAACACAATGGTAATTATTTACCTGAACATCAGTATGCATTCTGGGCGCAACCCATATGAGACTTGAGATTGCTTCGGCCAGACCTTCGTCCAGCTCCTTCATCTGAGTGACAAGCCCGAACCTGGCCAGCACCAAGTCACAGTACATCTCCACTATCTCCATGGCTTCCACCATGTAATCCTCTCTACACAACACAATGGTACAAGGTAAAGTTATTGTTAACATGCAGAAAATAAAAGTCAAAATGCAATACAAACAGCAGCAAATGTTGTGTAAAGGTGTCCGCATTTGTCGCTGGAAACGAGCATTGAGCGGCTGCATGTGGTTACACCTTTAAGCCTAGGTTTATCCCAAACTAGCTGTACCCCGCAGTTTCACCCACATATTGTGATATGGCATGTTTATGTCATGTTCCTCGGGAATGGGATAAAAAGTCCTATGTCCTTCTTCTGGTTCTAAGCTACCTCCCAGCCAATTTTCTGCTAAATCATTAATTAAGTCCCAGAGTAAAATTACAACATTGAAATGATATTCAAAGTCAAAGTCAAAGTCAAAAGTATCTTTATTGGATTAGACTTTTACAAAGCACTTTCAAATCGTCAGAATGACACAATTATACAGGATTATACATGCTACCGCCAGGTTCGGAAGGTTGCTTTTACTGAGAAGAACCTGGCAAGAAACTCAGTAATAACTCTTTTCAAAAATATTATACAATTTAAAGAATACAAAATAAATAATTAAAAAAACGTAAGCTCATGGACAATGTACCAATGCACAAATTTCGATAAAAATTAACATAACAATAAATCTAGTACATCTACTTATAACTAAATGCGTAGCTTGAGATGACCAATTCGATAGTGTAGAGCAGTGGTCGTCAAACTGCGGCCCGCAAGAAAGCAAACAATTTTGGTATAAAATGGCCTGGTTTTCCAACAAAAACTAATTAAAGCTAAGTTTACATCGTCTGTCACTTTCATTTATACCAGCAAGAAGGTGGTCATCTAAATAATCCAAGAATGTGAGGCTCGCAGCCATACTTCACATTGTCCCATGGCCCTTGACCAGAAGAGTTAAAGACCATGAATAGAGGCATGTGATTCTATAGCAATTTAAAGAAATATTGCAATCATGGACTTAACAATGAATCACTATCCAGTGTGACCTTGTAAAGTAATAAATACATGATTAAAACATAATCTACTTTCAAGAGCTACATTTAAATAATTTACCCACTCAAAACATAAAACTATTTAGTTATGACTTAGGTATGACTCACTAATTACTTGATACTTGTAAGATATCACTAAAGAAGTAGGTACTAGAAGTTTATTGGTGTATTTCTATGTGGTTACATATTGTTTCATATGTTGTAAGATTAACACTCACCTAATTATATGTTCGACGCGAATTTTGGCCCTCTCACATTTCCCTGCAGCAATATATTCAGCAATTTCCTTACGCGCCTTCTGCGCCAATTCTGTTTTCTTCTTTTCCAACAATTTGAGACGATTTATTGCCAATCTCAAGTGAGTTTTGAGCTTTGTATAGTTTGGGTTTGTTGAAAACATTTTGATTTGTGACTAAATTAATTCAAATAACAATAATACATTGAATTACGTACGATCTATGACAGGAATTGGATGACTAACACTAGAAAGAAATTGTTAAATTTGTTTGTTGGTTAATGGACTTGACAATTGACTTGTTTGTAATGAGTGAGCGAGAAATAGATATCCAAGACAAGCTGTGTGTGAGAGACAAGCAAGACGCGATTAGGTGATGTCAGAACCTAGTGTTGTTATGATAACCGTAAATAGATAAAGAAAATTGTGATTACCGATAGTATCCACAGACAAACTATAGTTTGATTGAAAGCTACTTAAATCTGCCTTACACTATACGAGAAAGGATAAAAATGCTACCTGCTTGCTCCTACCTGCCTGTCGTATCGTAGGTTCTTCACTTATTTTATAAGATCCCAAAATTAATTAAAAGATTAGGCAAGATATTCGCCATTTTTTTTTCCATCAGAAGGTAATTATTGATTATTTAAATATTATTTCTGGACTCTAGCTAGATTATTTAACTGTATGAAGTCTAAAATTTCCTACTGCTAGCATTGTATTTATCTCCTGAATACAATGCATTTACGCATCGTAGCAGGAAATTATCTACCAAAAAAACTATAACCAACAGAGCTATATCGGGAACTACTTTAAAATTTTAGCGAAAACCCTATTAAATGGAATATGTATACTAGAACTTTTATCTAGAATTTTACTAATCCAGAATTAACACTACTGATGTTTCATCTATTGGCTACGAGCTCCTGTAAGGCAGTTGGTGTGGTGATACTAATACTCTAGATAGGGGTACATCCATCGTGCAGTTCCAACAGAGACCTCGTTCGTGCGGTCTATCTCTGTATGTTTTTTCTTGTGTGTAGTTGATTTTTCGATTTGTTCGCAAGTAAATAATATAACGATGTAGAAAAAAAAATTTACATTTTATTCATTTCTTATACTTACGTGTCGAGTTTCTAATGTTTCTAAGAAACTTTTCGACTTTATTATTACAGTAAGTACCTAGGTATATGAAGTGTAAATTTCGTACAAAGTCAATTATTTACTCATATTAGGTACTTTATCTCTAAATCTTATGCACACACAGAAGTTCTTGAAAGTATTTAATTAATTTTAATTTATTTTCTTAAGTTTACCTATCTAATTACTTAAGTACAAACATTTAGGTAAGTAATACTGACGGTTCCAACATATTTTACATTAAAATGTTTGTATATAGGTAAGATATCTATTTATGGTACTTAGTAACAATATCGTAACAAAAATATTACTTATCTCGTACAAATTTTGTGCATATTTCATTTAAGTATCTTTGTGTTACCAAATGTGCGCTTGCGTAAAATGAATAACACAGCAAGCCTAAATACTTTTTCACGATTATTACACCAGTATGTTAATTCACACTTGAAACATTTAAATTCGAGTTTACGAAGTTAACTATACACAGTAAATACACATAAACAGTATCATTACATTGTATACATACATACATTGCAAAGAAGTAAAATAATATTATTGTGATGGAGGGATTCCATTTCTTTTTTAAATTTCTATACAAAATATTAATTTATGTTCTTTTGGATTAAAAAGCGTGGAAATTTCCAGACAACAAGTTTAAACTCTTTTATTATATTAACACTTCTATTATATTGAACTCAGTATTTCGATGTAGATAAAATGTTCAAATATTTACGAGTTTTCAAAACTAACATTTATCCAACATCCAGTAACATCGTCGTTAACGTTAACGTAAATAAAGTATACTTAAGTACGCCTATGTTACCTATTAAGTATATATTATTATAATATACATTTAATATTCAATTATTGTAAATTGACATGCAGTAAACAAGTTGTCCCGCATATTACACCTTGTGTACACACAATTAAAGTACCTACGTTTTGATAATTTCAATTTAAATATCAATATCTTATACAATACTCCTAAATGGCCATACAAAAACATTGAGCAGCCTGGCAAAACGTGTACAATTCCAAATAAACAACAGAATACAACTAACATATTTAAAAAAATGCTACCACATTAACTGCGGAATATTAGTGGTCATATGTTTTGTTTGGATTTATTAATGCATCATTCTATATCCCACGTAAAAAAAATTAAGTACTTAGATAGAAACTGCAAAGAATTTTTTAATCAGTTTGACTTGACTTGAATGAGACTGATCTGAATCTATACTGATTTCTTAGCATTCTGTTTAATTTAGCATTCGACCCAATACATTAATTAATAGATTTGAACACACCTTATTTACAACATTAAATTTAACTTTTGCAATTTAGTGCAGTATCTGAATGTTGCAATATTATTTACCGCGCTCAATTTGATTAATAAGTAAGTACTACTTTTTGCCAAGCTGTGGCTGCATTCATTGGGAAATTATCACATTATATTTAATACTGTAAAACTTAACATTCGGTAAATGTATGCAAAACAATGAACATTTCTAAGCTAAGCTCGATAAGATCTTATATTGTCGTTTGGGATCTATTATGTGATAATTATTGTCACAATAACCATTCCGTCGTCTTGATTTTATGAGATAAAACTCTAGTATATTTACAGAGGCAGAAACTACAATAATAATTAAGACGTAGCACAAGTTTTAACATACTTAAATTAAACAATTATAAAAATAATACTGCATAGTTGAAAAATACTCCAAAAACTTGCTGTCTTAGATACTACCAATTAGATCTAAACATTCAGTCATTGTCACATAATATGTTACTAGTAATACTAGGCCTAGTATCTACACTATTTTGAGAGTTCCCATAATCGTCGTGTAAAACCACTGTAGTTGCACTAATATTCGAAGGGCTATGGGAGTGCGTTATATTCGTACGATTGCTGTCAGCTAAATGCTCCAATTCGTGACTCTCCAAATTTGGCACACCAGTACATATCGAACTAACGCGAGAAACAGACTTCCTTTCTTCTGGAGGAGAATCACGAGAACAATTTTGACCAAATATAAACAGTAGAGAACATAAGAAAAACGTTGCATAAATCCAGCTCACTGTCATAATTAATGCCAGAAATGACCCTATTTGTGAATATGGAAGTAAATGCGAACGCAATAGGAAAATTCCTGCAAATCCTGTGGTAAGTGCTGCCGCAGCAGTGGGGCCAGCCGATGCAGACAAAGCGTATTTAACCCTTGCTGATTTCATACCGCTAGCGTTGGTATAGCTTAATGCATAATGAAGACTAAAATCTACGGCTAACCCTGCTGATGTCGATATAGCTACACTTTCTAGAATGTTTAGTTTCCAATCATTAAGGACTAAAATAGCTATCGTAACAGTGGCAGAAAATATCATGGCAATCAAAGCACAAATACTAACTATGAAATTTAACGTAGCCGGTATAAGAACGGCGAAACCTAAACTAGCCGATAGCAATAGAGCCATCCCAGTTCCGCTAGCTAAGGTTTTTTGTAGATCGTAAAATTGGAAATCAGACAGAAACCAACCTGATTTCATGCCAGGTGGGGCAGACTTTAACTCTTCTATAGTCCAATTCTCTACATTCTGAAAAAAATCGTTCATTGCAGTGTATGACATGGAATAAGGAATAACGCTTTCAAATTCTACTACAATAGCAGATATAGTTGGAGGTGAAGCACTCCTGAGAAACTTAGGACCAGCTACGCCCGGCATGAAAAGTTCGCGAGGAGTTTGGTACAGAGATTCCATAGCTTTTATGATACAGAAGTCAAATATTTCTTTCTTGTAAGGGAAACGAGATGACTCACAACAAGGCGTTCTATTAATTTTATCCATGCTATCGATGCATTTCCTACTCATGAACATTTTGAAACTTTCAATGAAACAGTTCGGAAGTAAAGGCCCTAAAGTTTGTTGATAAAATGGCTGGCCCTTGATTTTCGTACAAAAATGAAGAAGCCACAGTTGTGAACTAGGCTCTGAGATTGAGAATCCGTCATCAAAAACTAAGTAGCCTTTTGATGATGGGTTCATGTGGTTACCATTATCAATGGCTGTGACTCCCCAAATCCACCTCAATGGCATTTTAATGCCTGCACTAATATCTTTGCCAAATCTCTCAAACATAAAGTGATCTCTGTAGTGCATATCATATTGCTCAAATGGATGAGAGCTTTGGAATATTTGAAACTGCTTCGAATCTGGCAACTGAAGCCCAGGAGTACAGAATACTACAACAATGCTGGCAATCCCTATAGCACCCAATACAAGTACAAATATTACATGCAATTTTGTAACACAAATTACTATAAATCTCATTAATACAATTCTGATATCTTCCCAAGTTTCATTAATACTTTTGTGTAACAGATGAAGTATCTTTTTATGATTTAAGCACAATTTAACATCAATTATAAATACTGATACTGGCAACCAACTTATCATTAGGAAAAAGTTGACTAGAACAGCAGTGCCTGCAAAGACACTAAAACAATTTATAGCAGGAATGTTGCTCACAAAGGAAGCATAAAATGCAACAGCAGTTGTCAGAGAAGTTACGAACATTGTAAAAACTGTATGTTTTAAAGTCTCCTCCAATATTTGAATGAGAATAGTTTCTCCTGCACTAGACACACTCTTTATGTCAGACAACCCATTCTCTTGACTAGCTACATTGTCCCTAATTAGTTGCTTACTGATCATCTTCCATATTGTGACATAGATAAATGCGTCATCAGATCCAATACCTATAACCACAACTATCACTAGCAAATTCATGAAGGGAAAAAACTCTAAATTGAACACATAAATATACAAGAAGTATGCAATACCTAGCGAATATGTTATAGCTGTAAATAGCAGTAAAGTTAGAATTAGAGATCTAGTGTAGAGCCATACACATACAAATACAAATAGTCCACCTAGTCCTATCAACCAAGTGTCCTGTATCACCCATAGGTCAAAAAGAGCATTTTTCAGTCCAAAATCTATAGCTGGCACAATGAGTGTATCATAAGATAAATTTGAACTTTCTAATTTCTTGTAATATGGTAATATTGTACTACTGCTTGGCAGTGGTAAGAAAAGCATAACATCTTTCACATATGTTTCAGAGAAATCAGGTGGTGAAAATGCACCTGATTCAATTAAATAAAACAATAAATTATATACAGCGTCATACTGGGAACAATACTTGGGGACTTTACAACGACCTAAATCACATGAAGCCATTAATGTAAAGTTATGAAAATAGCCTGCACATTTTTTCAATATAGTAATGGATTTGTTAACATCTTCTTCGTTTAAGTTTTCACAAGACTTCTTACCAGATATTAAAGCTATGTAATTTGGCACACTCCACACCGGACAACACTGTTCCTCGGGTGCGGTTGACATATGGCACATATCATAGTAATGTGTGTCACCTAAATCAACTAGTTGCGATTGAAATGAGCACATCTTCTGAATGTTCTCATAAGACAGCAATGATGTGTTGTCACTACTTGTTATGACTAAATGTGCATTGTCAGGGGACGGAGGGCCACAGGTACCCGTTGAATAGTAGTAGTGGATGGGTTTGTCCGGTTTAAGTTGCATCTCCTTCAATGACACCCATTGCTTCCTGGTGTGGTCCTTCAGAATTACTTTATCATCATCTTCAATTATGTTTTTCTTACCAAATCCCCAGTGTACATGTTCGTTGCTTGTGTTGGGCTCCAATGCATCTGGCCTGGTTTTTTCTACACCAGTTATATTAGCCTTGTTTTTCTTTCGGTTGTGTTCCTTGTCTTTTGTACGTTTTTTGCCCGATCTAGGACTGTCTTGCCGCGTTCTGTTGTGGTACGTGTGTTTCATACGTATCTGATCTTCAATTTCCTGAGGGTTCACAGCGAGTCTGCGGGACGGTCTTGTCTCGTCGTTCAGATTTTCCCATGCAATGAAGCGATGCGCGAGCGTTGTACCTCGGGTCTCGAACCCCAGTATGGGGTCGGAAAACGATGGCAAAACATGACAAATAAAAGGTATTACTGTGAGGACGGTGGAAATCACACTAACAGCGAAAAGTACTAAATAGGAGTGGCGGACGATAAACCTGGCGTAACAAGACAACATTTTTATCCGATGTTTTCATGGACCTCATAATTAATTCGTTACTCCATCTTCTCCCGTCAATGTAACACAAACTTTATGAAGTTGTCAAAAAAATATGGGGTTACATTTTACAGCACAAAATGTTTATTTACCACATTTGGAAAATGGAAGAAAGATACAACACAACTAACACAACACAACCTTGATTTGATTGATTGAATTGAATTTGACCGAACGGAACGAACCTGGAACCACAGAAAAGTAATAAATGAATTGCCAGAACGTTTGAGACAAAAAGACGGATGCTAGCGACAATCATTTATAGCATTGTATATCTTATAGCATTGAGAATGCAATGAAATCAAGATAATTTTAATTTGAGCGCTTTTTATACATATTTATGTACTATAATATTATAATATCTTATATACTATATTATAATAAGTACCTGGATAACCGAGCTATGCTCGTATTTTTGACGTTTTCAATAAATGTAAACTAAATTTTATGAATATCATTGGAGCCGTATCCCAGATTCAGATATTAATATGCAAGAATCAGCTTATCCAAAGGTATTAAAAGTAATAAAAAATATGCATAGCGTCGTGATATGGATGGTCGGACGATAAAGACGAGAAGATAACTTTATTATCTTTTGTGCTATATTTTCCTTTTGGAATCAATTTTCCACATAATTTTTTTTACTATAGCAACTTTTCTATTGTCTCTGACATCTTGTGATCACAAGACCTCTCCGTTTTGAGTTTTCTTGTCAAGGCAAAAATTGGGCGAAAAAGGCCGTCCCATTCGGGAATAGTGGGTAAAACAGCTCCAATTTGCTCAACAAATATCTCAAGATGAGATACTTCCTTTCGTACCTGTTCGTGCTGCTTGTGGGAATCGCCATACCCGTATTCTCGCTGTACTACTTGCTGAATGGGAAGGGTGAGCAAATAAATATCGGATGGTTCCTCGAGAACACGTCCCCTTACATGTGGGGGACGCTGGGCATCGCGTTCTCCGTCTCCCTATCCGTGGTGGGAGCCGCGATGGGCATCCACACGACCGGAGTGAGCATAGTCGGAGGTGGAGTCAAAGCGCCAAGAATTAAGACCAAAAACTTGATCTCCGTCATTTTCTGTGAAGCCGTCGCCATCTACGGTCTAATCACGGCTATTGTGCTGTCGGGTATGTTGGAGAAGTACCCGGAACCGGTGCCCGATGATGTGACCAAATCCCAGAACTGGATGGCTGGTTACGTGATGTTCGGTGCTGGTCTGGCTGTGGGGCTCGTCAACCTGTTCTGCGGTATCGCCGTCGGCATCGTCGGCTCGGGAGCTGCCCTCGCTGACGCCGCCAATGCTGCCCTCTTCGTCAAAATTCTTATTGTTGAGATTTTCGGATCAGCCATTGGTCTTTTCGGACTAATTGTTGGCATTTACATGACATCAAAGGTCAAAATGGGAGTAGCATAACTTATGAAGAGTAAATACTTGATTTTAAGTGTGAGTATTTATGTTTTAATATTATAAAATCACTTTTATGTTTTCCGTTGTACCAAAAAATCTATAATTTTTATGGTCTGAGAATCATTTTAAACCATAATTTGTTGCTGTGAAGGAAAACTGGTATAATTTGTTATTTAATTAATTTAAGTAAATTACATGAATTCTGACTTATATACTTGTAATTTTATTGACCTATTTGATTGAAAATGGACCGAAAAATATCATCTTATTTCCAGTATGGCAAGAGTTTTAAGTAAACAATGTGCAAATAATCATGTGTCAGTCACATCACATGATTGGTCAGACAGATCAACAGCCATAAGCTAATGAATCATAGTAATGGTTCACATTGAATTAAGTTTAATAAGAATGATCATTAGTATGGGAACATTTTATTAATTATATTAAATGACATTTTCTTCAACTGCCAATGTTCTGATTATCACTACTTGAAAGCTATTCATGGATCTCAAGTACTTGTAATTAGAACAAGATTTAAATCAAGTTTCCATGAATAATGGCAGATATGTTATATTTATGAGATATAAATACTGTAACCAAAAACATTGTATAATATATATTTTTTTAAAAGAGTAATTGTTGAGTTTCTTGTCGGGTTCTTCTCAACAAAAGCTACCTTCCGAACCTGGTGGTAACAATTATAATCATGTATAATGTATTTTGTGTCCTTCTGACGATTTGAAAGTACTTTGTAAGAAGTCTAATCAAATAAAGATATTTTTAATTGAATTGAGTTCTATGCTCATGCCTGTAACTATGAGAGTAGGCGCAGACTTCCTTTTTTCCATGTAATGGATATAAATACAGTTCATTTATCATGAAAAGTTCTGACTCTGGAAGTTTAGGCGTATTACCACTGTAGGATAAAAAAATTGGTGATGCTGTGCCAAATTAAAATAAAATCAAAAAAGGTGAAAGGTGTATGTGACGCTGAATTTAAATGTTTGTGTAAATAGTACTGTTACACAATTACAATTATACTAGCCATACAATTGGCATCTTGTCTTTAATATTTTATATTAAACTAATTTACAAAGAGATATTTCATGTAAGATAATTTTATGATACTTCATGCATTGAAATATTGAATTAAAAAAATTTTAGCTATTCTCAATATGTTTTCTTCAATGTGGTTTCTTCCGAAGGCTAGTAGGCAGGGCCCTCTTAGGCCTAAATTATATTTAATTTTAACTACTGTTGTACTAATGTTTTTTCTCTCTCCTTTCAGTTTACACAGCACTGGACACCAACCTTGGCCTGACCTTATAAATGAAGCATCCAGTGCTTTAACCATTAGTTATCATGAGTAAAGCTTCACAATTTTCAACTATAGCAGTGTCCAATGTATATAATATTATAACTCTGCGTATTGTATGTTAACTACATTAACATTGTTATATCTACCTTTCATCTCCTTGAGTTTACTTAGATCAATATGTTCACTTGCATTTTGTTACATATCCAAGTTCTTGGATGTTATAATTTGCTGTTTTCATTTGTATTGGAGTGTTTTCACAAATATTAATTGAGATTGAGTTAATGTTTACAGTTTTCTAGTATGGGACTGGATACGCATTGTATTTCAGCAACATATTGCATGATTCAACAAAACAATGTTGTATTTAGTCTCTAAAGTCTTGAACATTCCATAAAACCTTGTTTCAAAGTTTCGATTGGGTTAAGTCAATAGTGAACTTACATAAATAAGTGTATATAATACTGTTTGGAGTATTTAACCATGTTATTTACCACTGGGCGCGAGCAAGTCTCAATATATTGAAAGGAATTCAATAGTATTATTCAATTTAATTATGTCACATCCAAACTCTTGTCTTCTGATGTGTGTCCATTTGGAGTATATAAAAGTTGTTAGTATATCTCACGCTTCCTATGAAATTGCTGTTCCAAATTGATAAATTATTATTTGATAAATCATTATATTCTTATTTGTAAATATTAGCTTGCTTTCTTGTACTAATTTATTATACTTGTGTAAAGTCAAATACTATCCATTATAAACTTTACTATAGATGTTGATGTAAATGCCATAGGTTTGATTAACAAAGGGCGTATCAGTAATCGTTCATTTAAATTCGTTTTGGCTTAGGCACAGAGTGCAAATAATTTCAGACCACAACGTTTGAGAGTATTATATCAGTGTATAAGTACAGCTTACTGATGTAATTCTAAGTTTAATATACTTTATTTGTGCAAATGTAGATATTATGTATGTTGATGAATAAATAGACAAAAGTTACATTGTGCCTTTGATATACTTACCCTTAACAGAATGTACACCGTTGCCAGTTATGAGCGCTCACCGAAAATAGTGGGGGTACGCATGTATTTTAAACGCGTCGCGCCATACAAGCAGAGAGCGTCATTAAAGGTTACAGAGTATTTAAGGTCTGCGCTCATTACTCTTGACTGCATTTATATCAGGTATATGGTTCACAAACGAATTGTGTGTTAAAATGTGAGATCTATAGGATCTATTCCCAGAAGTCCCCGTGAGCTCTTTTGAAGCGTTTAGTACTCGCCGCCCATGGTACGGGTACTTTTTATCTCTTTGGCATCCTTTAAGAAATATAATGCTGCTACCATTGAAAGGCAAACAAACACCTCCCACGATTTTTCAGTCACGTGGTCATTTTTGCAAACATCAAAATATCACTCAGCTTAGAACTAGGTGGAGCAGGTAATCTTAGGCTAGCGATATTACTTCCCTCGGCTCAAAAGTACTAGGCGCGCAGAACTCTGGAGGAGGTAATAGCAATGTTAGTTGATCAAAAGTACTAGGCGCGCAGAACTCTGGAGGAGGTAATAGCAATGTTAGTTGGTCAAAAGTACTAGGCGCGCAGAACGTTGGAGGAGGTAATAGCAATGTTAGGTTTGCTATATATATACTAAAGTGCATTTACAAGCAGAATTTTATAATATCGGCAACCTAACATTAACCTAAAGTAACCTCCTTCTAATGTTCTGCTCTGAACTGATCATTGGATCAGTTCAACTGTACGACGGTGACAGATGCTTACAGCCCATATACGTCTGTCTCGTATCATGAGTCAAACTGTCATGGCAATAAGAGCTCATAGTATGGCCCGTGTGGTACTTTTAAGCAGAATGGCTATCGCAAACCTGACATTGCTGTAACCTCCTTAAATGTTCTGCACGCCTGGTGCTCGTTGGTGACATTGAGTGGGCTTAGAAACTTTGACGGAGCTAGCATATAACGAACGGGTCGATGTGAACGATGTTGATGGTGTGCTGTGTTTTGTAGTCTTTAGAAGCATCTGAACCCAAAATGTAGGTAAATAAAACAAACAATTAATTTAGCAATAAAATATTTATATTTCAATATAAACAATTCAGATGTTTGTACCACTATATTAAACGTTGCCTGTAAAAATAGATCTTAAACAGTCGAATAAGTTGGTATCACAAAATGGAATGTAAAGTTCTTAAAAAAAGTTAGACAAAGGCAAATATGACCTTAAAATCTAACGCAAAAAGCGAAAATCTCAATGTGATTTGAAATAAACTGTTTTCACCAAATCTGAGAAATAATTGCATGCTACATATAATGTATAATTCCGTACACTTGAGCGACAGGCTAGAAGAGAGGCCTACACTTTATCTAGTTGCTATCTTGCAAATAAGAGTATTATCAGCATAAAAAATAAACAAATTATTCAAATATGGCAATCCGACACTAGAGCATACCTAAATAAAGCTTTCCCGTAATATTCGCTATTTACTCTAGTTACTACTAAAAAGTGTAAAAATCTATTTATTTACAAAATAGGTGGACTCTTCGTTAAAACGCTCAAATTCACACAACACTCGTATTTATATAGTTGACAAATAATCATTCTGCTTATACAAATGATTGAATGTTACCATTTCATTAATAACTTCGGTAAGTCCTTATATTTTATAAACCTTGCCTTCATATTATAAAAGTTAAAGCCGTGTAGGTACTTAAGCAATACAATTTGATTTGTGCAAAAATAACAAAAAATTTATTACTCAACGGGATATCGAACGGAGGAAAATTATTCAACTCCTAGTTGAATGTAGTAACATACTTAAATAATGATATTCAAATTTAAATATCATTAGGTAACTGCATTTAAGCTCTTGAAGTGCATTACTGTGGTCTTTTGAAGGCCTTTTAATCTTTTGGCCGTAAGGAATCTTATCTAAAATCAATAACAGATTTGGCGTTATATCTGATAAGGATGATTCCGTCCGTGAACTTAGGGCGTACAATCATGAACATCACTATTATAAGGACTTACCTTGAATAGAAACGATATTTAGATAGTTCGTTACAAATACTTTTGGTTTATATAAAAATAATGTAGCAATTCACATTTTATTATCTAAAATAGGCTTACAATTACGTGATTCTTTCCAAGTAAAGTTAAGACCCACAGATGGCGCTAACTATCTCTTGGATTACAAATTTATTTTGTTAGGAATATATCTACGGTAAAAACTTCACTTGGAGAATACATTTAAATCTTAACTATTTACATGACTGACTTTGGAAATCTATAACCTTATTACTTACTACCTAACGAGTTTAATTTCATTATAATTTTATATGCTTGCAAAATGTCCTAGTTTGCACAAGTCCCGGTGCGTTACTCGAGTGCTTTTAGAAAGAACCGAGTGCATTTCATTATTAAAAGTTAGACTTACTAAAAAGTTTTGTTATGCGAGACATATTTGTATTGGATTTAAAAAAAAATTGTTTTATACAGAGAATGTTACGTGTGTAGGTTTAACTTCACAGAGAAAAAAAATAAGTCTCTAGCCTTCGAAAATCCGAGATTCATACTAATCATATTTTTCGAGTAAAAGCAGTATAGCAGATATACTTTTTAATATTTTAGTGTAAATTGGAAAAAAATATCTGAAGCCCTAACCCGCTTTGAAGTGAAATAAGGGAACTAAAGTAACTATTTGAACTAACGATTTTAAAAGCTTAGATTCATAGTTTATGCGCTCACTAAATGAAGGAAAAAAAAATTCCATACGCAGTTTGTCGCCTTGTCAATTAAGTAGTATAAAAACTTAAGAATAACTGAGGAATGAGGATAGTTCTGACATAACTATCTCCTTAAAAAAAGTCTTATATCATAGATTCAAACAAATATACAATCTGGAAAATATTCAAATTGAGCTTTACAATGTATTTTATAAAATAAAATGTCTCAATTCCTTAGAAAACTAAATTATACAGCACAAACACACAACAAACAATATTTCAAAATGGGTATGTCATTTAATTAAATAAACATTTTTAAACCATTCTTTCAGTAGAACTTATTAAACCCGAGTAAATGTGAGTATTAAATTCGATTAATAAATCAGTTCGACTATAATTAATGACCTACAAGCATAAACTGAATAATATAAGTTAACTATTTTAAACTGCAGTTTGTAACTCTTTACTTATAAAAGGATCTAAAAGGTTATACACACTGTTTAAAAGTTAATCAGTGCTCCAAGTATAGATAGATTTTGTGATGTGTCAACATATACCAATGACTAAGAAGTACTTTGACCAAAGATAAAGCGATTTTTTTCTTTATCTATGACTTCGACGAATTTAATAAAATTGTGCGTTGACACATGTCAAAGTACACCTGTGGCACAGATTATATATGTCCTATTTATTTCACTTTTATACGTAAAGGTTGTTTCTCAAATTGCGTCTTAACTATGGCAGTGGGTACTGATTGTTAGACAGTCTTTGCTGAAATAATCCTATTAATACAATCTATTTTATGAGTAATGCTTAAATTAAAACTAATTGAGATTCATTGGAAACCTTGTACTATAAGTATCCTACACTCTCGTCTCTGCGTCGTCTTCAGTAGTAGATTTCCTGAAATAAAAAAAACATTGTTGAATTTACCTGGTTCGTTTTTTATACATAAATTATAGCATTATCATTATCACACTTCGCCATTAGGGCCCAGACTAAAACTCGTACTATGGTAGTATGGTATGGTAGTTAGAATTATCTAGTAAAATTTGGTCTGACGCGAGGTTCAAACCTGCGACACTTAGGATACAAACCATAAGAGTAGATAGAGGTCGGTTGTATTAAAGGAAGCCTGATGTATGTCTTATCAAAGACTTCAGTGAGCAATCGATCTCAAATTCCTATGACGCCGCGTGATCTTTCGTCGTATATTTATACTGAAGGGTCATCAAGGATTTGTCCTTCTGATGGTAAACGGCTTGAGCAGCTTATGAACACCAATGACGGACATTGATTTCATATAGTCTCTTAATTTTCCTAAAATAAGACCTTTAGAATAACGAAAGTAATGGGAACATGCAAACAAGTATCTCTGAATAAGAGCGACTGCGATCATTCAACATGTGATCTACTTATCTACGTGTTATCACATGTATCACTTGTATCTTTACACTGTTGCCATACCTACTCAATAAAATATTAATAATATTTTTCATTTAACTCTGAAAAATTATAGTAGCTTTGGCAACGGTGGCTAGTGATAGATAACTAGGTTGCAGGAACGATTTCCACATGAGAAAATTCTGTACATGGTCTTTAGGTGTAGGTACTTATTATTAATGTGAATATGCGAGTTATTAGATGTGAATTTAGATACAAAAGGTTATGTCGAAAAGATAGATATATATAGACACATAATAAAAGAAATATTTCGTTACAATATTCAAAATTAATTATATACAGACATATCTAGTCCACCACCCATAATCTTAAAGTAAGCCGTCCAAATTCAGAGACAAATTTCAGGCAAAAATGAACCTTCAACAGAGCTATTAAAATTTGAATTTATTTAATACGATTATTAACAAGATAATAAGGTTCATTTTTGCTGATAATAAATGTAAATAAAGGATAGTTACCTCCTCTCTAATGATGGTTGATGATTGAGCGGCAACACCACCGGTTAGCAAAGCAAAAGATGATTACAATGAATGTTTCTCATACAACCGCCACCATCTATAGACAATTTATACCATACACTGTATTCAAGTGCATTGGCATTATACCCAAAAGAAAGAAGATAATAAATTATACACTGACTGCATATGTGCCATTACACCTAGCAATATAATGACAAATATTGCAGAACATTATATACTGCAGAGGTGTCGTTATATTTCTAGATAGGACTACCTTCCTGATAAATAATTAACGTTGTTTCTACGTTAATTATTTATTATAATTAACGTTGTTTCTACGTTAATTAATTATTAGGTTCACGTAATAAAGTTTTGTCGTTTGCCCATCAAGATAGATACCAATGTCTCTCATATCATTCAAAAACTTAAATATCTAGACTTTATTTTTATAAATGGCAACCTACATATTTCTATCTAGATTGAAGAGAAAAATTTTAATTATTTAAAAACAAATCAATGCCATTGCACTTTATTTTAAAAGTATAAAAAAATAAAGGAAACAACCTGCAATCGACGTCACATTTCCTGAATAGCTAAACTAGAATATTAAAACAAATATAAAAATTTAGAAATCTTAAATCATGCATAAATCCCGGGCCACAGATGAAAACCCAGTTCAAAAATTATAATGACCATCACAGAATTAAAAATACGTGTAAAACAAAATACACTGATGAAATATATAAAAAAAATAATAAACAGGTATATTATATAGAAACTTACTCGCTAGATTCCCCCATACTTGCTAGAGGTGCTCCCATTGGCTGTTGATCACCTAGACAGTTGAAATACAGGTTAAAACTAAACATGTTATAACGCTTTTTAATAGTTCTGGATGAGAAATGGAAATCGCACAGACAACTATGTATAGGTGCTGTTGCAAGTTATGAGCACACATTGAATGCGCAGTAGTAATTCTCAGAGCCACTATTTTCACTGAGCGCTCATTACTTGTGACGGCACCTGTACCTACCCAAATTACATGATACGTTGGATATTGATGTCACAAAGTTGTTATATAGATAAAGCTATCCTATAGAAAAGAAATCACTGACCTCTTACAAGTTCGCTAGACTTATCAAACAGAACACCTACATTTTGTGTTGATTTAAAGCGCCTCTAGCGAGAGGCTTCGAAATTAAAATTTGACGTTTATTGAGAAAACAGTTGAGTTCTATGTTTTTTCTATCTCTAACACATTTTTTAAGCACTTTTTTAAGTCTATGGACAACAGTGCCAAAATGTTAAAATGTCAGTTCAGTACCCCTATCACTACTATACTCGAACTAGCATCACTCGCAATATTTGTATGAGATATTTTAGTTCTGCACGTCACCGTTGGGAGTCGCTGCACAAATTACCATACTACAAAAACGGTGGCGAACCCGTGATAGGGGTACTGTGTATATATTATTAAAAGTCAGTAATTGAAATAAAGTGCTCCTTATTCAATAAAAATAGTATTGAACCTTCAAGTACACAACTCAAATAAGACTCAACATATAAATACTACAAAATATTGTAAATCATTATAAGAATAATAAAGCAGGAAATTTTAAAATCGTGTTTAAAAATGTACAAAACAAATCATAAAAACACACATTAAAATTCAAATTAAAAGGCAAATTAAAGTTAGCTGGTGCGTATTACCTGCTTGTGGTATTTCGCTACGCGCTTGCGGCGATTGGGTGATCGTGCGCAACGTCGCGTGGTCTTCCTCCGCTAAAGCAAGCAAATAATTTGGGGTCAAGCATCGGACTGGCCGATTCGACAATTTGGAATAAAATAAAATAACATTATGTACACTGATTTAATTTGACTGCAAGCGAAACAGCCAAATTTTTCGAACAAATTAAAAACATTTATTAGTTATATGGATATAAGTAGGCTACTATAAAACCACGTTAAGTATTTGAATTTAAAATTTCTGATTTTGTTAAAGAACAAAAAAAATTATCTAAGAGTATGACAATATGAACTGCTAAGTTTTGGTTATTTAGTTATAATATATTATATATATTAAATTCGTATTCTTTCAAAGTGTAAAAGCGACAACAAATGGGTAAGCATCCACACGACGTGGTTTAAGACGAAGCACGTGGGCCTAAAAGAAAGTGCGAGGGGGGGTCAAAAAACCAAACAAAAATCCACTCAAAACCGGTCAATGCAACTATCACTTACCAGTATAAGGGAATAGGTATTTATCATGCGCATGATGTTTGTCAGATCCTTCCGACATCCTGTCATTGTAATCGTAGCTGTCCATCTTTCTTTGATAGTCATTTTTCAACATGGTGGCAATCCCTGAATCCCTGAAATCTCTAGGAGGGTAGCCATCGTGTTCTCTCGTCGTGACCCCATCTCTAAAATCCCTTGAGCCGTAAACGTTTGTTTCTGAATTGAGGTATTTAGTGGGACTATAGCCGTAGTCCGATGTCCTCGAGGAGAGGTAAGTCTTGGAACCGTAAGGGTTGCCAGGCAGTCGGTACATTGTGGGAGATATTGGATAGTTCGGGTCGTATGGCATTTGCTTCTCTGTGTCTGTGGGCATCACTCCGTACATTAATTCGTCTTCCATTACTCCGTATCTGTAAAAGTAGTTTGGATTCTATTGAAAAGCAAATTGCCTTCATAATTATTATACCAGAATGACCGAGATCTGCTCGGTTTTTTCTCACTAAAAAAAACTTTTTCTCCCACAAAAAATAACTTATACAAATTTATAAAAAGGAAAAAAATGGACTGAAGACATTTGGACTCGAGTTTCGGTTCATTGCAGGAACACAATACTATACAAAGTTTGAGATCTTGTGTAAGGTGTAGGATATGATTGTGTCCCTAGTCAGGCAGCATCGAATTTTGAACAGGAATCCAGTGAAGCAATTATTTTAGTTCTGGTTCATTTGAAGGGGTTCAATGAGACTTTGACACCAGTCACCTAGTACTAGTAATAGTACCTATTTAAATCTTCAGTTCTTATCCTATCCTATGACTAATCGTCAAAACAAGCGATCTTATTTATATAAAACATAAATTTTAACTGTCTCGTTGGTCTAGTGGTTAGTATGTTCGCCTGCCTATCACGAGTCGGGTAAAAAAATATATATTGGGTTTTTCTGTAAAGAAATTTACAATAAAACGCCCGGAGTTTGGAAGTTGGTGGTGTTTCCACCCCCGTGCCTCGGGGCGCACGTTGCACCGTTGGTCCTACGCCTGATCTCTCTCCGGTCGTGTCTGATTGCCTCCCATCGGACTATGAGAGTGAGCGAATAAAGAGTGCACCTGTGTTTGCACACACACTTGTGCACTATAATATCTCCTGCGCACATGGCTGATCCTCGTTGAGATTAGCCGCCGTAACCGAAATTCGGTAGGGGATCATTATTACATTTATTAACATCGAAATACCTGTTATCCAGGGGCAGCCTGGAGGCGTCGACGCTAGCGACATAAGTGTCGTGTACATTCTCAAGTATGGACGGTTTCATCCGATGTCTGCTCAAATGGAACACGTCTGACGTCAAGTCCGGGTTTGGCAAAGGGTTGGGTGAGGGTGTGGCCAACCCGGCCAACCCTTCGTTGTCTGATCCTGTCTCTTGCGACCACCTTCCTGTTTCTGGACGATTTGCTTGTTCTACAACAAAAGTATTTATGTAACAAGCCTGACGTTCAAAATGAAACCTCAAAATGCCAGTCATCAAACATAATTCACGCGTTTTTTTTTAAATTATTTATTTTGTATTCTTGAAATTGTATAATATTTTTGAAAAGAGTAATTACTGAGTTTCTTGCCAGGTTCTTCTCAGTAAAAGCAACCTTCCGAACCTGGCGGTAGCATGTATAATCCTGTATAATTATGTCATTCTGAAGATTTGAAAGTACTTTGTAAAAAGTCTAATCGAATAAAGATACTTTTGACTTTGACTAATTGGAAATGAATTTAATCCTTGTCCAAAGAATAAGCCTGTGGTTTTGTAACTTTTGATAGTTAAAACATTATTCTAAGCAAAATTTTATATCTATTTGTGCTAGAGTTGAACCGGTACTCAGTGTATAATCGAATCGGTACAGCTTTGGGTATCACTTTTTTTAGTTTGGATCAATCTCAGGGCTAATTAAGGTATTAGTTCGGTTAGTATTCGTAATATTTCTGACATGTCGCGAATTAATATTCGCGAACAATTTTTTCTACTCTCGATAATTCGAGAGTAGAGTAAAATCACCTTCTCTTATATGTGAGGGCCACCTCGGCGTGATGGCTAGCGGCGCACCTTCAGTTATGTTAGGGAGGTAGCTGCCGCCATTACTGCTTCCTCGATCCCCTGGAAGGATTACATCATTAATAATTAATTCGTCTTTTAGGTTAATTATGTATGTAAGGTACTTAGTCGATTTAATTAAACCACATATCAGAAAAAAACAATGTCATATATATGTGAATGCTAAGAAAGTTGTTACGAAGGCATAATTCATATTGCCGCATTTAACTAGTGCAAATGCGCTCTCTGTTAGATAAGATCGCATCGGAACATTTGTGCGTTCTGTTTTGTTTTCTGGCAAACCTTACCATCAAAAATTCACAAAAACTATAGGTTTGCAACTAAATTGAAGGTTTAAGGGATCTCCCGTTCCATAGCTGCCCGAAAAGTGGGGGCACCTTCGAATAATTGTTCTTGTGGTGAGTAAGGTCGCCAGTGCTCCATAAGAGGGAAGAAAGGAGTGGAATCAACGTGCTAGCAATAGTTGTCATGTTGGCACAGGGATTTAATTTCGTTGTTGATAAAGTACGAGTGGAGTGCGTGGACGTGCGAGTGGCACTGGGTGCTACAATCATTCATAGGCTGCAGTAGCTACTCATCAGGCGGTCTGTACGTTATTTTGTCGCGTTAGTTGTATATAAAATTTAAAAAATAGTTTAAAAGTACTAACTGTGTGAAGACGGTGGTTGTGAGTGTCGAGTGCTAGTCTCGTCGTCGTCGGACGAGTGGCTGGAGGCTAATTCGAGGCTGCGCGCGCTCCCCTCGCTGTCACTATCCGAAGCCTCGCCAGATGGTCGACTCCTGCGCCGTCGGTGACTCTCGTCTAAACGTACCATTGTTTTAATATAAAACGTACAGGATATGGTTTTTTACGGATGTATATACGTCACAGACATACATATTCTCTCGCGTGTATTCCCCGAACGAGTAGGCAGAGGTGTTGTAACAACAACACCCACTTTTCACAGAAGATGATTAAGTGCCAACGTGACAGGTCAGTCTATCGCCGTCTCAGGCACTATACATATGTTTTTGAATTACTTTTCACACATATGTAGGTAAAGCACGTAGTGTGAAATCATTGCACATAAGTTTTTAGAAAAAATCATTGTACGGAGATTCGAACTTGCATTGATTGTGTAGCAGGCGACTTTTCAAAATCGGCCACCACATTTTATTTACTTACGGTTTTACTAAAAACAAAGTGCGCGTAGATAAAGACTAGCAAGTTTCAGAGTATAGTAAACAGTACCACTATCACGAGCTTGCCAGCGTTTTCGTAATCTATACTCGCTAGCGTTTCCACCGAATATTAGCATGAGAAATTGTGCAGCGACTCCAAGCGGTGACGTGAAGAACTAAAATATCTCATACAAATATTGCGCGTGACGCTAGCGAGTATAGATTACGAAAACGGTGGCAAACTCGTGATAGGTGTACAGCTTACCTTCTTTCCTAGTGCGTAGTGAAGAGTCGAATCCTCTGAGGTAAGCCGGCATGTCACTGGCGCTAGTGTTGTAGTTGGACGTCGAAGTGCTCGTGTGGCGCAGTTGGCCATCGCTTCTGCTACGATAAAAGGTTTATTACATTACTTTTCGCGAGGGACCTACTATTGGACAATCGATAACCTTTTATTTTTATTCACATTTTGTTATACATCGATGACTCTGTACGAACCAGTGTGAAAAAGATGCGAAGACAACGCTCCGGTAATTTGTTGTAAATTTTTTTTAGCCCCAACTTTTTTTTCTTATAATCATATGTGGTGAGAGCGAGTGATCATTCTCTCCCCCAGCATAGAGAAGATCTTCCAGCCAGGCTGATGTCATGCCTGGAGAACCACAGGTCAAACTGTTCTAGTTGGAAACTTTTATATATACTGCAATGCGCTTGAAAACTCTTATTGCGCGATTTAGGCTCTCGTGTATTTGTACTCAAACTTCGCATTTCTTAGCGAGTAGCGCCATCTATGTAGTGAGTGGAGAAACGCTGCTACACATACATAAAAAGTATTTAAGTATATGTTTAAATCCGGGTCAAATTATCTGTGTGTCAAATTTTATCCAAATCCGGTCAGATATTTTTGCATGATTGAGTAACATCAAAATATCCAAACTTTAGTCGCTTGTGTCGAGTGTGTCTCTGTCTGTCTGTAAGGTGCGACGTGAATAAAATACATGCGCTGTGACCCCTACTACACGTGACGTCACCAGTAGAAAGAATGCAACATGGTATAAAAAGGCAGGATTTGAGTTTTACCTGTAAGGACTAGAGCTGGTCTTGGTGGTAGATCGCGAGGTTGTGGAGGAGGCAGAAATACCAATATTGCGCATTTGGCGGCCTGGCTCCGTGCTACTGTGGTACGCCAAGGCTGACCTACAAACGCATTAGATCTTTAAATTGTATTCATTATATATACAAGGAACAGTATTTAAAACTTGCCGTGGTGGCCTTGGGGTTAGAGCAGTCGCCTGCTACGCAAGCGACGCAAGTTCGAATCCCAGCGGGGCCTATACCAATGAGTTTTTCTAAGAAAAAAAACTTATGTGCAGCACACCACGTGCTTTACGGTGAAGGAAAACATCGTGAGGAAACCTGCATATGTCTGAGAAGTAATTCAAAGACGTACGTATAGTACCTGAGGCGGCGATGGACCCTCTGTCACGTTGGTACTTGATCATATTCGGTGAAATGTGGGTGTTGTTACAACACCTCTTCTTACCCCTTCGGGGACCCATCTGGGATGGCGTGAGCATATATAGTATTTAAAACTAATTACAAGCGACAAACTTGGCACCAATCTGTGCCTCTCAAGATCGTGGCATGAAAGCTAGCAGCATTGCCTCTTTGAAGAGCAATGCGGATTCTCTGAGCGAGAAAAACCCCAGCACGCTTTTCACGAGAGGCTTCTACCAGATGACGTGCAGCCTCTAGTAGTATTAATAGTATAAATTGAAGTCGCCTTCATATCCTCATGATTATCGTCGAAAGACTTTGAAAGAAAAAGCGAGGTTGAGCTACTTACATGAATAAAATTTACGTAAAGAACGAGTATATAAAGCATCTATATAGTATATACTGTGTACCCTGTGTACTTTTTATGTGTGAACATACCTGTTAGTCTGTGACAGATTCTGAGCACTGCTGCTTATGATGATGGACGTGTCAACTAGAGGCACTTTTTTCCCTAGACATCTTAGCATTGTTCTGCAAAAAAATTTATCGGTATAATACATCTTTATAGTTTTGACGGATTCGCTGAGTTTGTTCGCCTAGGTGTTTTATAATTCATCAACTTTTAAGAACAAGAAGTTTAGGGCTTTAATATATCTATTGTCTATGGTAGATATTTTTTCTTGCAAATGAAAGATATATGACGAAAGACATTTATAGGCTGCAGTGGCCGTTTACTATCAAGAGGGACTATATGTAAAAGTGATCATACATACCTCTTTAAATTGTCCCTGACGCGTACATTGAAGGCAGTGTATCCGAGCGAGGCGGCGGCTGCATGCAATGCCACGGCGCCGGACAGAATTGAACTCAACACGTTGCGCTTGTCCCCCGCCTCGCTCGCTAGTATCAGACCACTAGCCCACGCCACGCACAGAAGAGGAAGACAGACTATGCTCACTGCTAGAAGCATTCTGTAAGAAAAAGAACATCATCAACACATTGATACGATCGGAATGGTTTTGTTGTGGAATCTCGTTGAAGAGATATCGGTTTTTGACGAATTCTGAGAATATAGGTATAATTACTCATTGCGCCTCGTCGTTTGTATTTACATCTACTAGGATATTAAGGAATATATTAGTCAGAAAGCTTTTGACCTCTATTTGAATCGAAAGACCAAAAAATCATATTATTCTAAAGGTTAGTACGATAAAAAAATAACTAGCGCTAGTGTTATAGTGTACGATGAAGTGCTCATAAGCGTAGTCAGCACTTAATCATTTTCGGTGAAAATGGGTGTTGTAACTTCTGCCTACCCTTCGGAGAGACCGGTGTGTGGCAAGTCACCTGGAGCAGCGTTTCTCCGCTTCGTCATAGATGATGGTAACAATCGCAAATTTTCACAAGAACCTAAAACTTTTATAGCGATAACAATTTTCAAGCGCATTGCAGTGTTATACAAGTTTCCAACTATAACAGCTATAACCGGTGCTCTCCAGGTAGGAGCCTGGCTGGAAGACCTCTCTGCTGGGGATGAGCATGATCACTTGGTCTCGACACATCAGTTACCAAGTGGGTACCAACCTGAGGTTGCCGAAGCCAGTGACGTGGTCCCGGACGGTGAAGGCGGCGCGCGTGGCGCCCGCCAGGAACACTAGGGCCGCGCCCCCGTACACGCCCGCCGGCACCACCACCCACCATACCACCGGCTCATGGCAACTCACCCAACAACTGAAATATCCCTCAAGACTATTATCTGGATGAAAGGTATCCGTTGTTCTTTTCTATACTCTTGGCAATGAGTAAGAAACATTTCATGATGATTGATTAAGTACACCTGTACTCCTGTCATGACGTAAGCATCCAAGGAAGAATTTTTCAAACTTCAGCACCTAAATATGGTAAAACGGAGGCTGAAAATTTGTATGTGAAATTTTACTGCCAGAGAAACGAAGCTGCGGGTGGAAGCTAGTTTCCAATATAAGTGTTGCATAGTGATACTCACAAGAGTGCGTTTCCATACTGGTGTTGATGGTGCGAGGCGGCGAGCGCGAGCAGCACGGCGGGCGCGGCGTAGGCAGCGGCCAGCGGCGCGGCCAGCCCCGCGTGGTTCACGTCCCGCAGCGAGCGCAGCAGGCGGCGCACCTGCCACGCGTCGCACGCGCTCCACGCCACCGCGCACACCCACCAGTAGTGCAGCGCCATGCCCACCAGCTTGCACGCGAACTGCCGCACACACATACATCACCCACCGCGCACACCCACCAGTAGTGCAGCGCCATGCCCACCAGCTTGCACGCGAACTGCCGCACACACATACATCACCCACCGCGCACACCCACCAGTAGTGCAGCGCCATGCCCACCAGCTTGCACGCGAACTGCCGCACACACATACATCACCCACCGCGCACACCCACCAGTAGTGCAGCGCCATGCCCACCAGCTTGCACGCGAACTGCCGCACACACATACATCACCCACCGCGCACACCCACCAGTAGTGCAGCGCCATGCCCACCAGCTTGCACGCGAACTGCCGCACACACATACATCACCCACCGCGCACACCCACCAGTAGTGCAGCGCCATGCCCACCAGCTTGCAAGCGAACTGCCGCACACACATACATCACCCACCGCGCACACTCACCAGTAATGCACGGCGCAGTCCGCACGCACACACATACACATTCACACACACAGATAGGATATGTGACTGATCATACAGCAAAATTACCACCATGGGCTTATAAAATAAAATATATTTACAATCTGTCTGTAAACCAGGATATGACTGCAGAAACTTATGTAGATGACAGGTGACAGTTAACTTATCTTACTATACTTCTGATGATTTGAAAGTACTTTGTAAAAAGTCTAATCGAATAAAGATACTTTTGACTTTGACTTTGACTTTTAAATTTGTCACGTAGGCCTTTAAATAAATTTAAGATGAAAAGTACGCATTTATATATATGATAACTTACCTCATTCTGCACTAACGAGGTGCGAGCCTTCAACGCTATCATATACAGCAGCTCGGCCATGAACACGCAAAATATAAGGTGTTTATGTATCGAGTTGGAGACGGTAGCGGCGCCGCCTCTCATGAGGCACAACGCTATCCATGTCGCGAGGAGTAGCGGGAGAGATATGGAAAATGCTGTGTACGACGTTACTGACTCCAGGAGCGATGGCTCGGGGATCAACTGCAGAAAAATAATGGTGTTTAGGCCTCCCTAGGAGGTCATATTACATCTGGTTGCCGGGAAAATTTTGAGATTCAATATTGTTGGAGTGATCCAAGTAGAAATATAAGCCAGATATTTTTTTGTTTCTAGAATTTTAATAATTTTAATAGATAATTGTGGTCGCCTCTATATTTCAGTGTTAATTATTATTTCTTATAAAATAGAAATCATCACAATTAGTTCTGAACTCTATCTATTTCTTTGTCCAAAATAAAACTAGCTAGTTAGTTATTTCATATACATGTTAAGTAATTTAGACACTTACATGTTATTTATTTGTATAGATTACCTCAATATCCACTTCATCGACGAGTACAGCGAATGTGGACAGATGGTTGCACGTGCAATTAATAAGGAGAGGTTCGCCGGAGTACGGGGACCAGTCGTAGTCGATTTCTGTGTGACAACCGACGCGGGACCATTCGCCAGACCTAGATTCGAAAGGTACACATATTCAGATATAATACCGTGTCATTAGCACTCAATCATCAACTTTATGTAAGTAGATATAAGGTACAAAGCGCCAGCCGTGTAGATAAACTATTTTTTATAATTCTTTTTTTGTATTAAAACTAATCACCCAATTAAAATACGGTATCTGTAAGCCAATCGCAGATAGTTTATCAAAACATTCAAGTGTATACTTATGGGTGAGAATAAATTCAAAGTCGCATACATTAGTGTCTGAGATGGCGATGGACTCACCATCTGCACATTGGTACGAAGTTGTGTTATAAATGTGTATGTACACTTTTGAAAAAAAAAATGATATGGCTATAAAAAAGCATACCCTCTCAAAGTAGACCAATGCACACACTGCGGGTTAGTCCTAGAACCAAACGTCTCCCTATTTATATCCAGCCACATCTGCAACCTGATTGGTTTCTTCAGTCTGATACCACTCATGCTTTTATATACCAGTTTCCTCTTGCCATTCTTAGTTCCGTTCACTGGTTCCATTACCAGCGCCATCGCTTTAGGTCCCTCTTGATCTAATTTCTCAGCGACGTACGTAGATTCATTATCTTGAATATTGTCGTTGTAAGACTTCTCTTGCTTCTTAGCTGGTTGGATAACTATAGGACCATGGTTCTCGTTCGAGGGTGGCCCGTCTTCCGTCGGCCAAGGGTTTTTAGTTTGGATGTTGTTGGTAGTGTGCGAATGATGGTTGCCTCTGGTTGCATATACCATGCCTAGAAGTAAAGTGGATTCAATTAATTTTCTTTAATATTCCACACCCCGTGCTTTATGGTGAAAGAAAATTCTGTCGAAGAAGTAATTCAAAGACGTATGTATAGTGCCCGAGAAGGCGATGAACTCACCATCTGTCACATTGGCACTAATAACATCTGGATTGAAGGATGTTATCAGGGGCGTGCATTCCATACAAGCAGATAAGCAGTGCTTACCATTTGTGTGAGTACACCACATACTTACCTACTTATTGTTTCTGAAAATCCAATGCGGCGTACATTGGATTTTCAGAAATTCTGGATGCTATTATTACAACACCTCTGCCTACCCCTTCAGGGAAAACAGGCGTGAGCACATGTATTTCTTTAGTATTCTACAAAGGTGGTAAACAAGCTTACAGTCCGTCTGGTGGTAAGCGCTTGCTGCACCCGGCAAAAACTTGTACCACCAAAGAATTTGACTTGAGCATTCAAGCCATTGTCGAAATTTGTGCATTGGAACATTGTCCATGAGCTTACGTTTCATGAATTATTTATTTTGTATTCTTTAAATTGTATAATATTTTTGAAAAGAGTAATTACTGAGTTTTTTGCCAGGTTCTTCTCAGAGAAAGCAACCTTCCGAACCTGGCGGTAGCATGTATAATCCTGTATAATTATGTCATTCTGACGATTTGAAAGTACTTTGTAAAAAGTCTAATCGAATAAAGATACTTTTGACTTTGACTTTGACTTTGACTCTATGGAGCATTCATGATGACAACCCCCACTATGACCTAACTCGTATGATCTATAATAATGTTAAAAAGACGAAAGATGCTACTAATGTGTTTCTGAAGAGCGTAAGGGTAGTTTATTTATCTTTCTTGCCTAGTATATTAACAGTTTCGAAACTTACCTTCATCGTCACCTTCTATAGAATTATCTTCAGCATTAGACTCCTTCATCCAGACGACCTCAGGCACGAACAAAGCCACTTGTATGATAGGTGAACCAACAGTTATGTTGATCCCCCATCGTTGGCTCACCGATTCATCCATGCGCAGTGGCATCAATTGGGAGAGGTTGCGAGAGTATTGCAGGTATGAGAATACTGCGCGGGATTCGTACGACGTATCCATGTTTTCTGTTAGATAAATATTTTGTGCATTTAACGCTGATTCTTGAAGATAATATTCTAAAAAATAGTATAGAAATCTTTTTTAGTCAGAGGAGCTCGTATCACAGTTGCTATTGCGCATATCATTCGATTAGCGAAGCTAAGCAAACCTAACCCTAGCCATTAATTGAATGGGTGACCGCGCGAGTTCCCTCCGTGCCTCGGAGAGCATGTTAAGCCGTTGATCCCGGTTGACAATTTATCATCTCTGGCAATCGATACCGGTCAGTCGGAGGCCTAAAATAATCTGACAACTGGTTTAACCCAGATCACAGATTTTCCTCGTTAAAGGGGTTGCGAAGGTCAGATGGCAGTCGCTTCGTATAAAAATCAGGTGATCAGCCACATCGGGTTGAATCAAGTGCCGACCCCAACAATGTATGGGATAAGGCCAGGGAGATGATGATAGTAGTTTCATCTCTTTTTGTTGTATGGATTACAAAAGGGATGACTATTGCTTTAGTCCCAGTTTGGTCTAGTCTTGGTTTAAATCATGTTTAATCATGTTAAATCATGTTTAAATCATGTAATAAAGGGATTATGGTTTAAAATACTTATTTACCCAAAAATTTTATTCACTTATAATAGATTTCTCTTCAAATACAAACTCTATAACATCAACAAGAGAGAAGAGTTTACAAAATTAAATTAGGTTAATATAACTTAACTATGACTCGGCATCTATGTTTTATTTCGAGGCAGATTTTAACATCTTATTTATAAAAGTTGAACGGACTTCGATGGGCTTGGAATTTAGTCTTGTTTTCCCTTATAGTAGATATAAAGCGTGAAAAAGAGACAAACATAACTCAACTTATTGAACTCGAAGAATAAAGATAAGCACGTGTTTTTCCCCAGTGGTATCCCAACTGTATTACTTCGGTATTAAGACCTAATTTACCTTGCAAGTTGTTATTAGTAATCCCGAGTAGATCCAAAGGCAGCAACACTCTCGTGTATTTGTCAAACTTATTTTTGCTTTTCACGTAATTATTGTATTTGGGGAAGGACACGGTAGGGCTCAAAGCCTTCTTGGTCTTCGCCTTCCCGTTGCCATAGTAACCGGGCTGTATGGCAGAGTGGATGAACGAAGATGTGTCGGGAAGGACCACTCGCTCGGTCGTGTCGGTATTGCGGTTCAGTTGGAGCGGTTCAAATCCGTATATCGACTCTGCTGTTACTATATCCACGCCAATTACTGTTGGAAAAAAAATTATTCACGTAAGATATTATGTAGACTAGCTGAGCCCCGAGGCTTTACCCGCGTAGAGTTAATTTCATGGGTGACCCGCGGAATACTAATGTTTTTTTTAAAATAAAATTGGCCTTAGTTACTTCATATGAAATTAGCTGCCAGTGAAAGTCCCGTTGAAATAGGTCCAGCCGTTTCCCACCCAATAGCCAGGGTCTAAGAATATGGCTATGGTATCCCCTGCCTGTCGTAAGAGGCGACTAAAAGGGGGCCGGAGGGCCCGCTGGCGGTGGTCGGGGTGGGAGCTTTGACCACCGGCGCGGGCCCGGGAAGGTGGCAGCGCGATGTGGCTCGCGCTGCCTTGCACAGCGAGGTCTCCAGGGGCGGCGTCACAGCTGCCCCGGGGATGTGCCCCGGCAAAGTGTGGGGGGACACCGGTGCGTTCTATCAGAGTACCCGGAGTCCCCCCTGAGCACTGAGGATGGCCACCGGGGGGGTTTTAGTGCGGTAAGAATCCCACATACCCCGATCTGCCTCTCCCAGGGCGGTCGGGGACCTTTTGAAGGTTTCCCCCTCGTCAACAAAAAAAAAAAAAAAAAAAAAAAGGTCCAGCCGTTTCGGAGATTAGCCGGAACAGACAGCTTTTTTTTAATTATTTCTTTTATATCAGTATCGTATATTCTTACATACATAAATGCAAACAGACACTTAAATTTTTATTTATCCGTTCTATATAGAGAATAGATTTGTCAATGAAAAAAAAATCACATCAAAAATATCACTTACCCAAATCACTGGTGACGATCTCGAAAGGGCTGGTGTATGTGTCGTGTTGGCTCTCGGCCAATACGCCAATGTATTTATCCAACTTCTGCAGCAACAGCTCCGCGCCGTGGCCAGTCAGTTCACGGATGCGGACCCATTCCTTACGGTATTGTGGGCTTAGGATCGTGTTGGCCGATTTTATTATGTTCTGTTGACATAATTATTGTTTTGTTTAACAATGTATGAAGGGTACCTAGTTACGTCTGTCGACTCTACGCGTCAGCGCTCTATATTCTAGTAACTGAGACGCTGAGTCGGCAAGCGAACGATAAAGACATCCGCTCCACGGTGGTCTCATGTTCAGGCCCTGTATTTTATTATTAGCTTTAAGTTAGTCTTAGACCTATTCTTGTCGAGAATAAACGTCTAGTATTTTAAAATAGTTTATTTTTAAAAGATCCTCCGGCTCCCTCAATACTTGACTGGCGCAGCCGGTAGGATTTCCGCGACGCGAAAACTCTGAAAAGCATCACGTGTCGTACGTTTTCACACGTTTTACGGAAATCCGCGAACCAAATAAATTCTGTCAAGAACATCACCGTGACACGGAGGACCACGTCTAAGGCTCAACGAGGGACATGGGCAGTCTGTGAGTAGACCCAAATAGCTATTTCCAGTCAAAGTCCAATCCTATTCACTATTTTAGCTATAGTTATCTAGAGTATCCAAACGCTATTTCTGAAAATCGAAGTGTGTTTTGTGGTTTCTTTTAAATAGATTTAATACGATATATAAGTAATATAGTTCATAGCGACTTTATAATTTTCATAAATATACAATTTACTTTATAGATATTTGAAGTGTTAGAATAGAGTTTACTAAATATAATAATGGAAAATATAGTGCAAGTACCGCGTGACTTCGCTAACGTCATCCCCAAATTTGACGGTGACGAAAAATTGCTAAGCCTATTTATAAGAAAATGTGAGTACGTGATAAACTGTTGTAGAGTTGAAGGAAACCCAAACCAAGACCTATATGTTTTCCACGTTATAACATCGAGATTAACGGGTAGAGCTGCCGCTCTTATTAGCGAAAGACAAGACTTAGATACTTGGCCCCAACTAAAACTTGCATTTGAACAACATTTTGGAGATCCTCGTTCGGAGGAATGTATAGCAATAGAATTAGAGACACTTAAAATTAATAATGGCGAGTCTTATCTTGATTTTTGCAATAGAATCCAACATGTTAAAAGCACGCTGATTGCCAAAGTCAACTTAATAGCCGACGTAAATCTTCGTCGCAGTAAAATAATTATATATGACAACATGTCAATGAACGTGTTTTTATATAACCTACCGGAAGAATTGCTTCGTATTGTGCGTCTCAAAGGTTCGAATTCACTAGAAAATGCTCTAAGCATTGTGCTCGAAGAAGTGAACTTTATGTACCAGTACAATTCTAGAAATAAGATGTTAAGATCACAAAATTCATTACAGCCCAAAGTTCAAACTATGAATCAAAACCCCTTTATAGAAAAGAGTGGAATGAAGCCTTTCTTCACCCTAAATCCGCAACATCAGCAAAGCTTTAAATTTGGCATCTCGAATAACCCTGTGACTACAAACCCCCATCAACCACAAGCTAACTTTAAATTTGGTATACCACCTAACAAACAGTTTGACTTACCTGTTTCACGGCCCCAACAATCTAACTATAGACCTCAGTTCAACCAAGGTCAACAGCAATTCGGATATAAACCGCAGCTTAACCAACAATTTGGCTATCGACCCCAGCTCAACCAGGGTCAACCACAACAATTTGGTTATAAGCCCCAATTTAATCATAATCTCACCCAATTTGGTTACCGACCTCAGTTTAACCAAGGCCAACAGCAATTAGGCTATCGTCCACCTTTTACCCAAGGTCAACAACAGTTAGGCTACCGTCCCCCACAGCGGCTAGCTCCACAGATATCCACAGATGTCAGCATGCGCACAGCTCCCCAAATGAAACCTCAAGGTTTCAGAATGAATGAACTGTATAATTTGAACGAACCTGAAATTAACGATACTGCTTGTATTTTCGAATGTCCCGAAACCGACTTTTACCAGGAGTACAATGATAACGACCCTTCTTACAACGCTGAAACTTACGATGTGTTCACTAATCAAAATGATCAAGATGATCAAGATGCAGTAGTACACAGTGTAGAAAATTTTCACATAAGTGCCTCGGACAGACCCCTGAAATAATAAAGCTTAATTATAATACATTAAAATTACCATATGTAATTATACCCGAAATTAATTCAAAGTTTATGATAGACACGGGAAGTTCAAGATCATTTATTAGTCCCAAAAAGGCTGATGAGTATTTCCAAAATTTTAAAGTCTGTGAACCATTTGAAGTGATAAGCACCCACGCATCTAGCCGACATGACGAAGTAATAGTTATACCCTTGTTCCCAACTTTTAACAGTACTGAAACGCATAAGTTTTATATTTATGACGTAGATGGCTGTTACGATGGACTTATCGGAAGTGACTTACTAAAACAACTGAACGCCAAAATTGACATGCAAAACGAAGTTCTCTATACTCAGTCGTCAGCTATACCTATTATTTACAACCCCAATAATGATGTAATAAAAATAGCACCACGTTGCGAACAAAGAGTTAGGTTACCAACTGACTTACAAACTGGAGACGCTATATTGAACTATAAACTATTTTGTGAAGGTGTCAGAATGCCAACCGCTTTAGTTACATGCCAAGACGGATACACAACGACAATCATACAAAATACTTTAGACGATGAGATGACCTTAACAGTTACGAGACCTTTTATAGTTACAAAGTATGACGGCGAAAAGTGCAATTTGAATAAACTAGCCGATCAGAATGACTTAGATATTGACTCAATACTGACCGAGAATATTAGTAAACTGCGTTTAGACCACATGAACCCTGAAGAACGTGACTGTATTCAAAAGCTTTGTCTCGAATATAAAGACATTTTTTATACTGAAAAGTTACCGTTGACTTTTACTAACGAGGTCAAACACCACATCCGGACGCGTAACGAAGACCCTATTTTTGTGAGACCCTATAGACAGCCCCAAGTAATAAATGAGGAAATTAACAGACAGGTAGATACAATGCTAGAGAATAATATAATACAAAATTCATTCTCTCCATGGAGTGCACCCGTGCACCTAGTACCCAAGAAATTAGACGCTAGTAACGAAAGGAAATACCGTCTTGTTATAGATTACCGAAAGTTGAACGAAATTACGACTGACGATAAGTACCCATTACCTAACATTACAGAACTATTTGACAAATTAGGACGCAGCTGTTACTTTACTACCCTTGACCTTGCTAGCGGCTACCACCAAATAGAAGTCGCTGAAGAGGACAGACAAAAAACCGCATTCAGTACAAACACGGGTCATTACGAATTTTCTCGAATGCCCTTCGGACTTAAAACAGCACCAGCTACTTTTCAGAGGACAATTGATAATGTACTGCGTGGATTACAAGGAATCCATTGTCTGGTGTACTTAGATGACATTATTATCTATTCGTCTAGCTTACAAGAACATATAACTAAGTTACGGACAGTTTTCGACAGACTCAGACTGACTAACTTGAAGGTACAGCTCGACAAGTCCGAATTCCTAAGAAAAGAAGTGCTGTACCTTGGGCACACAATAACTAGTGATGGTTTGAAGCCAAACAATGATAAAATTAAAGCCATTTTAGAGTATCCTTTACCTCGCACTACGACAGAAATAAAAAGCTTCTTAGGCCTCATCGGTTATTATCGTAAGTTCATAAAGGACTTTGCAAAAATTACCCAACCAATGACAGCCCGACTGAAACAAAAACGTTCAATGCCCATAGATGACGAAAAATATATAGCAGCTTTTCAAAAATGCAAAGAGTTACTCGTCAACGCTCCGATATTACAATATCCAGATCCCGATAAAACGTACATACTGACAACAGACGCTTCAGAATATGCTCTTGGAGCAATACTGTCACAAGGCCCTATTGGCAATGATAAACCGGTGGCATACGCCAGTAGAACACTGAATGACGCCGAAACGCGTTACAGTGTTACAGAAAAGGAATTGCTCGCAATAATCTGGGCAGTTAAACATTTCCGCCCTTACCTTTACGGTAAGAAATTCACGATAATTACTGATCATAAACCTCTAGCCTGGCTCAACTCTTTAAAGGAAACTAACAGTAGATTGACACGTTGGCGATTACGTTTATCTGAATACGATTTTGAGATAGTTCATAAAAAGGGAAAGCTTAACTGTAACGCAGATGCACTATCTCGAATTCGAAACAACGCAATAGGTGACAATGAAAATATCTCCATGCAAGCTAATGTTGATACGGATGAAGATAGTAATAGGGAAATAAGACAGTTGATAAAAGACATCGACCAATTAGATAAAGATCGAAAAAAAATCTTTGCCCAACCAGATAAGACCATTTCTATAATATCAGACGACGACGAGACAATAGTTATATCCGATTCAGAGAAATCCATAAAACGTCGTTCCCCATATTCCATACCAAGTCCTTCAAGTTCAACTATAACAGCTTCAGAAAAATCTTCTAATACTGACACTGCTCATTCAGGACAAGATACTGAATCTCAAGGTATTCCAATTTTGCAAGAAGCCATAGACACAAAGCCCAATCAAATTTTAGTTTATTCCTGGTTCATTGATAAATTAACTGTCAAAGATTTGTCCCGAGAAAAGCAAAAGATTTTAGAAGTACACTTACCGTTGAACCGAACCGATCTTGTAAAACAATTTCTTAAAGAATATATTAGGAACAATACGAAATACTTCATTTATTTTGAAGAAGAACAGCATAGGCAACAATTTACACAGATGGTAATACACCTGTTTAAAAAGGAATCCGTTAGATTTTTTGAGTGTACTAAAAGAGTAGTATTTATTGATGATGAAACGGAACAGAACGAAATAATTAGTAAATACCACACTGGGAAGACGTGTCATCGTGGCATAAAAGAAACCTTAGCCCATATTAAACGTAGTTACTTTTGGCATAACATGGAACAGACTATTTCTAGTTATATAAATTCATGCGAAGTATGCAAACAGATGAAATACGACCGAAAACCATTGAAGCCTAAACTTCAACTGACCCACACTCAATCAAAACCACTAGAAGAAATTTTTATTGACCTGTTCTCCATTGAGGGACACTATTATTTGACAACAATAGATGCATTCAGCAAAGTTGGCCAAGCATTCGAAATTTCAAACCGATCCACCCCCGAGGTAGTACGAGCACTCATTAAATACTTTTCGTTTTATGGCGTGCCCCAAAAGATAAGTTCAGACCCTGGCTCTGAGTTTAACAATGCTCTCTTAAAAGAGCTTCTAGCCCTTTACAAAGTAGATCTACATATTGGAACTCCTAACAGCCCTAATTCTATGGGTCTCATAGAGAGATTTCATTCCACCATTATAGAAATTTATCGACTAGCTAAATACGAGCATAAGTATACCGATGCCGCTACAGTAATGACTTACGCTATAATGGCTTACAATCACTCCATACACTCAACGACGGGTTTCACACCATTCGAAGTTTTGCTAGGCCATACGGACTCTAGAAACGTTTTTAACATAGAGTTTGAGAAGCAATACATGCAACAATTAATCAAAGAGCATGCAAAAAGAACTAAGTTTCTGTACGAACATTTATCAGAAAAGATCATGCAACAAAAAAATAAAATAATTGAAAAAAGAGGTGGAGAAACAGAGTTTAAAGTTAAAACAGGTGACATAGTATTTGCAAAAGAAGTCAATAAGAGAAGCAGCAAAGACAAACCACGCTTCCAAAAGGCTATAGTTTCCGATGAGATTGTTAGAAACGTAATTCCCATTCAAGCTAGAAATCGTAACACTAAGGTTCCATTAAAAAATATTAAACGCCCTTCACAGGCACCTCCTCGTCCTCCTAGCAGTGGCCATGATGAGCCAACTGCAGGCCCTTCAACTGCAGGCACTAGATAAAAACCCTGGGATCCTGCCCGTGAAAAATGGTGTTGCAGTAATCAGTAGAGACAAATGGACACTCGCAAGGATTTTAGATGTTAAACCCCTAGAGGAAGAACTAAAGTTTAACGTCCAACGTCTATTAGAATTAGATTATTTAGTTAAGAATACTTTTGATAGGATTAACTTTACTGATAAATTTATAGAGATAAGAATTCAAGTAGAGTACATGAAAAATATAACTATAAATAAATTTACCCAAACCATACCAACTGTTCGAATCAAACGAAGCCTTATTAATCCGCTGGGTTCACTTATTAAAATGATTACCGGAAATCTTGATAACGACGATGCCATTAAGTATGATAAATTGATTAACGATATTAAGTCTCAACAAAGCATTAGTAACAGAAGACTGACAGTGATTACAGAAATAGTACAACTTCTGGCAAACTCTACACTCATGCTAAATAATAATCTCGATCAACTGAATAAAAGAGTATGTAACATAACGAATCTCAAGGAATTAGAAGATTTGAAAATCCAGTTTCTAAATTCGTATAATTTATTGACACATAACTTTCAGACAATTTATGCTCAGTTAAATGAAATAGAAACTAGTTTATCATTTAGTAGGTTAGGCATTTTACATCAGTCCATTATAGAGACGAATAAGTTGTTATACTCACTTCAGAAAATTGATAGAATAGAAAAGTTAGTATTTACACCTAGTTTAGGAAATTTAGTTAAGATTGAACAAACTATAACATTGAAAGCCTATTTAAAGGAAAACCAAATAACTTACCTTCTAGAAATACCTTTGATTGAGAAGGATACTTATATCTATTATAAGCTAATTCCCATACCTATATTGTCCCGTAACTCCACCGTCGTCATATTGCCCAAGTATCCTTACCTTTTGGCTAAAGGGTTGAAGATCAGACTGCTCACACATCCATGCCAAGAAGTTGACGAGTCCATCTTCCTCTGCATTGATGATGGGACTCTCCAGTACATTCACGACCCCTGTATCAACGACTTGATGACGTATACCGAAAATGTGACGTCATGTATGCAGATTGCCATATCCATTGAAAAAGTCAGAGTCCAATTCCTCCAAACTAATAGATGGATTCTCTATAGTAGAGATGAAGAGCTACTTACAAGAACATGTAACGATGAAATGTTTCGTCAGAAGGTTAAAGGCACCTATATACTTACCCTGGACGATCCCTGCGAACTAAAAATCCAAGATATAGTCTTGCGAACACACCAGCTTTACACAGAAAATGTAACACATCCAAAGTTACCTATAGTAAATCTGCCTTCGGTTTTCTCATCTGATGAAACCAAACACTCAGCACCTGTAAACCTAGAGGGTGTGGACCTGGATGACCTGAAGATCCTGTCCTTGGCATTGAAGAAAAGTTTCAGTGAATATGAAAATAGTGAAAGTGAAAGGGCAATTATTGAAGTGCATAGTATAAGCGTATGGACTCTTGGAGTCTATGTTCTGATCCTTGTAGTACTCTGTTACCTACTGTATAAAAATTATCCAAAATTTGTGTCAAGGTCATGTGCTCGAAGTTCTCTCAAAAAGGATAACTTCGAACTTGAGGAGGGAGGAGTTACGTCTGTCGACTCTACGCGTCAGCGCTCTATATTCTAGTAACTGAGACGCTGAGTCGGCAAGCGAACGATAAAGACATCCGCTCCACGGTGGTCTCATGTTCAGGCCCTGTATTTTATTATTAGCTTTAAGTTAGTCTTAGACCTATTCTTGTCGAGAATAAACGTCTAGTATTTTAAAATAGTTTATTTTTAAAAGATCCTCCGGCTCCCTCAATACTTGACTACCTTCATACAAAAATAACAAAACAATAAAAAACAATACTTGAAGTCCCTATTGCCATAAAAAATTATTTCGTCAGCTTTAGCGCATCATTTTTCTATACTAAGTTACAGATCCTGATATGTAGGAGGATGTTGAGCTGCGATGTGTTTAAAGCTAAAAAAAATCCATGTTATATTTATGGATAGTAGAGAAAATTTAACGTCTTAAAAAAACTTTATCGGAAGCAATTTCATATTTCGTAGTCCTTCGAAATATCGCAATTTAAATAAAATATGATCGGCACACTTGTAGCCGCTTATTATTCGGCGGCCAATATGATTTTCTTAAAACAACATTATATTTAGAATGTTAAGTATATGTATATACAGATGACAGAGAAAGTGGCACCAACATTGGTTTCAAACACCATGAAGTTGTTTATTAAGAAGACTAGTATGAAGAAGGGCACTAGTACTCACTCTAACATAGTCCTTATCTTGGCTGTGCGTAAGGTTCAGTCCAGCTTGCCTCAGTTCATACTGCATCAACTCCAGCAGTATTCCTTCAGCGACGAGCACATCAGCTCCATAGAGTAGCGGTGTGTTTTCACATGCTGTAGTAAGATCCGCTGCTAGACGGACTCCGACAAATGTATTTACCGACAACTCACCTGTTTCTATTTTGTTTAGCTGAAAGTTATAGATAAGATACAATATGTAAATTTCAAAGGAGGTTAGAAGACACTGGTTCTCTATATGGGATTTCAGTTTGGATTGCTAAGTCAATGTATGATTGTGAACAGCGTTATATCTCGATCAGCGATTATAAACTCGCGAGATTTTAGGCTATTAGTGAATTACGAACTTTTAACATAATAATAGTTATGTTAACTATTAATTTTCGATAGTTTATAATCTATCCATGGTAAACCGTCAAATTGTGAACTGGCATTATAATTAGTGTGACGAAATGCACCTTGATAGGCAAAAATAATTGAAGGATTTTTTTTAGGATTAGTTCGACGCATGAGGTACACGAGTAGCTTAATTGGTGGAGTAACTGCACGGTTATATGGATCGTGGGGTATTGACGACTAGCTTCCACCCTCCCATAGCTTTGCTCTCATGGCAGTAAATTTCTAGCCTTAAGGTTTGGTTTGTGCGTTGGTCACCACACCAGACAACAATTGTATTACCTAGGAACTAGATCTAGGAACAGCTTTAATAGAAGAAAAGTCCAGTACGTACTTGTTTCCTTAGCTGATAGAAGGTAGACGTTGTACAATTGAACATATCAGGCTCTTGCCACGGCACCACTTGAGTTTCATCACACACCCTGGTCGCTTTGCCACTTGTGCCTTGAAACCAATAGATCGCATTTAATATTGATATGATGTCCCAATATAGACCTTAATGTCATACTTTTAAGACGTATTACCTGCTGGGCATTCAGTAGAAGCGGTGACTCCAAACTTAGTACGCGGCCACCACACGCCGTGTGAGAAGGAGCGAGGACAACCGTCGTACACGACTGTGAACAATGAAGTCAGGATTATTTATGGATAAAACAGTATGACAAACGCATTAGATTGCAGTTGGGGGAGAAGAAGAGGGGAGACGCTGAACTAGGTAGTGTAACTTTTCTTTTACTATGTTGGCACAAGAGCGTTGCGGAGTTTTTCCACCTCGCAAGGGATGGCAGAAAATATTCAGAGCTGGTTGCCAACCATCATTAATTGAAGAAGATGTTGGCACAGTCATTATATTCATTTTTAAGAAGGCAATGCGTGAGTGCCACCCTAGTATTGGTCATGTAGGCTGCAGAAGCCGCTTACCATCAGGCGGTTGACGTAACCCAATCGAAAAGTCTAGGCAGGATATTTTCAACATATTATCGTGATAAGTCCCGAGTAACTTAAAATATGAATATAGGCGTGAGCATATTTATGTGCAGGTGTCGTCACAAGTTATGAGCGTTGAAAATGCGCGGCGCAAAAAAAATACTTGCGCTGTTACTCCCACAATTTTCATTCAGCAAAGGAAGAGAAATAAATACCTCATGTATGTAAGAAATTAATACCTTGGCAGCCAGCATTGGGCGCGACTTCAGCGTACAGGTTGGCGCAGGCGTCGCAGGCGCGGCCCACCACGCCGGCGCGGCACGCGCACTGGCCGGCCCGCGCGCCGCACGAGCTGTTGGCCGCGCCCATCGCGTAGCACGCGCATGGGATACACTCCGATGATCCCACCGGTTTGTAGTGGTTCTCCTATAGGATTTACTCACATTTTAGTCACAATCTAAAAAACATTACATACATGCCCACGCTTGTATTCCCCGAAAGGGTAGGCACTTTCCACCGAAAATGATTAAGTACCAACGTGACAGATGATGAGTATCTATCTAGCAGGCACTAAACATACATCTTTGAGTCACTTCTCAGACATATGCAGGTTTCCTCACGACGTTATCCTTCACCGTGAAGCAAGTGTGAAATCACTGAAAGCTTTTTTTGGTGTTTACGTCGCTTGCGTAGCTCTCAAACCCCACTACCACCACAGCTCTTCGATTGTAGAGAACATTCGGAGATGAAAAGCATTATGGACGACACACTACACGAGCGTTTGCCTCTTCAGGGTCAACAAATATTCTCTCACTCACTCACGCTATACCCAGCGGCAGCCAAATGACAGCCGAGAAAAGAGAACGGCTGAAGCTTGGCTCAGGCGAAACAGGGTCTAGCGAGCGTCATCAATTCAAATTAGACGTTATCGCTTATATGAAATATGAAGACTTGGTATTTTCAGCGTCGTCTATAACCCTTATTCTCCAGCCCCTACGTAATCTTATTGGAGCGGATTTGTGTTTAATCTTTGATTTGACTTCAAAATAATACCTTGCAATGGCATTCACCAGTAGACCGGTCGCAATGCGGATGGTATCCGCGCGTGACGTCACACGCACAAGGCCCACACCCGGATACGCCCCACCATCCGCCCGGGCACTCTTCCACGCCTGCTTCTATACAACCGGACGCTGGAAACAACAAAATGTATGCAAAAAAAACCGATATACGTATATATTGCAAAGATGCCTCCCTACAGTTCTAAAAACCTAACTGACCGCATGAGTATATTGACCATATTGTCCAAAGAATAAGTTGCCCACTCCTTTCGTCTTTTTATAAGAAGAGCCTAAAAATATAGACGAAACAAAATCGAGTATTATTACTAGACCGATTTGATAGACCTAGTTGAATCGATACTACTTAAGTAATCGAATTGGTAAGGCATAAGGCCACTCGCATAGGGCCACTGTCACTTAAACACTGGACAAAAATGTCTGCAAGCCTCTCTAAGGTGAAGTATACTACTCCAAACAGGTGATCAGTTAGACACAGGTACTGTAAATAAACTCACATGTCATCATGAATCCCTGGTCGCAGTGGCAGGAATACCCCTTCTTCGTGTCATCGGGTACACAATGCGAGTGTTCCCCGCAGGGTCGCAGCTCGCACGCCGCTATACACTGAGGCCCGAGCCTACCACCCTCACATACACACTCCGTTGTATCCCACGACGGGACGCATTTACTCTGGAACAATATTTATATATGTTTACGTCTGTATTCCCTGAAGGGGTAGGCAGAGGTGTGCTTATATGTACTCCCACATTACGTCTGTTATGTTTCCCACTAATCCAGACTGCTACTGGGAAATTGCAGAAGGAGAAATTCAATAACACTTTGTCTTTGGGGATCGAGCGAGGCAGTTCAATCTTGGAACTATTCAACAAAAATATTTGGCCCGGTATTGATACGCTTGATTCCATAATATAATGTAGAATTTTGCATATATTAAAAAATAATAACACCCGTGAGATGAAATGTTTTCTTATATTATTATTTATTATTATTTTAATATGATGTCCAAATATATTCTGGCTTCAAAGATTATTGACCAGCCTATAAATGTAGCACCAAAAATGTATGTACTTACATAAGGCGGACATATAGAGAGCATGCAATCGGCTCGTGATTGACACCCGTCCCTCACATTCTCTCTGACCGTCGGACGGTTCAGTAAAGACTGCGCTGTACCAACTCGCACGTCCTGAAAACACAAACTCTATATAATACAGAGTATAACGAGTTTTTTGTTAACTTAAAGACAAAAGCTGCCATGTTGACTGGTAGATTGTGAGCATTAAGTCCACCAATGCAAATCGGGAATAATTAAACTAGAGTCGGTTCAGAAAGAGACACTTCACGGTCAAAAAGTCATCATCTCCCTGGTCTTATCCCATACATTGTTGGGGTCGGCACTTGATTCAACCCGATGTGGCTGATCACCTAATTTTTATACGAAGCGACTGCCACCTGACCTTCGCAACCTCTTTAACGAGGAAAATCTGTGATCTGGGTTAAACCAGTTGTCAGATTATTTTAGGCCTCCGACTGACCTGTAACGATTGCCGAAGATGATAAATTGGCAACCAGGACCGACGGCTTAACGTGCTCTCCGAGGCACGGAGGGAACTCGGGCGGTCACCCATCCAATTACTGGCTAGGGTTGCTTAACTTCGCTGATCGAATGATATGCGCAATAGCAACTGTGCCACGAGCTCCTCCGAGCACTTCACGGTCAAAAAGTGAACTAACGAAAAACATATTGCATGCATCCAGCCCGTTATATCAATTCTCATAGAGATAAGTTCAAAAAAAAAATATGATGACACATAAGTAATGTTTCAAATATTCATCTAATGATTGGCTCTTTCTTTCTGAACAAACTTCAAAAAAAGTCACACGAATTTCAAAAAAATTATAAACGGTTTTCTTTCAGATGCCATTTAAGAAGAATCAATTATTGCAGATAGCAGAACATAGTTGTGAAAATGTTAAAAGATAAACAAAGGATCTTATTCTAACGAAAACATCTTAAGAAATCTTACCTGAACACATCCCTCGAAATATCCAACCTCCGACGCCAACAATCCAGCAGTCGTGTCAGGTCCGCCAATGAGTATCTTGCCAATATATTGGCCTTGAATCTTATTGGCCAACATTGGTAATAGCACGGTCCTTAGACCATAGTCCACGGTCACTGATATATCGGTCCCCAGCCATTTGATCTCGATGCGATGCCAGTTACCGTCGGATAGGGTTGTGGTTGGGAGGAACATTGTTTCTCCGTTGAACGAGTAGTAAAGAAGTCCATTTTTCAACTGAACAGTTTAAGAGAGATCTTCAATTAAGTAAATAAAGGTTGGTATAGAAGAACAGTGCAACAAAGCTAATCTACACTAATATTATAAAGAGGAAAACTTTGTTTGTTTGGTTGTAATGAATAGGCTCAAAAACTACTGGACCGACCATTGGATGGCTACATCATCAGCGAGAAACATAGGCTTTATTTTATCCTCGTACCGCTACGGGAACGGGAACTACGCGAGTGAAACCGCGTGAGGTCCGCTAGTTCTAAATAAAATATAACCCATCTTGATTGCCATATTAGATTACCAAAATGTTCACACATAAGATAAAATACAAATTAGCTAATACTATCAGGTCTAATTTCAACATACAAACTTAATACTCACGCTAATCAAAATAGTGCTGTTCTGTCCGACTTGTATGGACATAATGAAGGCTTCCCTCTGCCTCGTCCGGAGGGAGAGTGCGTTGAGCCACGGCAGTTGTATCGGCCGCAACAGAGGGTTGAATGATAGCATGCCATCACCGCTAAACCGCCATGGAGGACTTGTCGCTAAACATTACAATAGGTTGTGATTTACTTTACTGCTGGAACTGCTTATAGGCATGACGATATAAGTTATCCTTCTTATAGAATATATGCTAAAACGCTAAAATGTAACAGGCAGAGTAATCTTCAAGAAAGATAAAAGAAATCCAATTAGTTTGATCGAATTCTGGTTATGGATGTCTAAGTCGAGCATTACCGCTAATGAAATCATTATATATGCTCACGCCATCCCAGAAGGGTCCCCGAAGGGGTAAGCAGAGGTGTTGTAACATCAACACCCACATTTCACGGAATATGATTAAGTGCCAACGTGACAGAGGGTGAGTCTATCGCCGTCTCAGGCACTATACATACGTCTTTGAATTACTTGTCATACATATGTAGGTTTTCTCACGATGTTTTCCTTCACCGTAAAACACATGGTGTGAAATCACTGTACATAAGTTTTTAGAAAGACTCATTGGTACATGCCCCGCTGAGATTCGAACTTGCGTTGCTTGCGTAGCAGACGACTGCTCTAACCCCGAGGCCACCACGGCTCTCATTCATCATCGAAATCATTATATGGAATTAATATTGACTAAGTGTATACTTTCCGCATTGCAGCTTTGTTGAGCAATTCCCTGGATGTATCATTGTATGACGACGTGTACAGTGATAGAGAAACTCACATTCAGCACAATCCTTGCCAGTGTATCCCTCGGTACAGTCGCACATGTAAGTGTCCCAGAGATCGTTACACTCGGCGCCATTGTAGCACGGCGCGGAGCTGCACTGGGAACGTTTCTCAGGACACCCTGCTAGGGTGCCGTTGTCTGCTACGTAACTAAAGGTAAAACAATCAGATTTAAAACGATATAGACGTGTCTCTGTTTACTCAATTTAATCCTACTAATATTATAAACGCGAAAGTTTGTTTGTTAATCTTTCATGCAAACTTAAACTACTAAATGAATTTTAATGAAACTTTAAAATAATATTGCCACATAATTACATCAGAATAACACATAGGCGTTAATTTATAAAGGTATTTTGTGAATTCTCCAAAATATTAAGATAAGTAAAATCCTACGTAGACGGAGTGCCGGGCACCAGCTAGTTTAAAATAATATGGTGCCTATTGAATTGAAAAAATCAAATCAAATTAAATTGTGTTCATAAGATACGACAAATAAAAAAATACGTACCTATTGAGATCCACAAACTTGTGATCGATAAAGAAATCTGAAATGCAGCCAATGAAATCCTTGTTCTTCACTTGGAAACTGCTGGGGATGTTCGGCAGCCCGCCTATCTGTAGTGGTCCTGTTAGATCTAGGAACCTGAAAGCAGCAAAAACATCATTTTTTTATATTTTCAAAGCATTTAAAGCCCAGACACACTGGAATCAACGCACAGTCTAAATCGTTGGACCAGTAGACATGGATTTTGGAGGATGTGGTCTTTGTGATATGTATCCACAGGGATTTTCCAAAATTAAACCCCTACGGGGGATGACATGGGGGTTAAAAATTCGTATGTGACTGTAAAACGCAAACGAAGCAGTGGTTGCAAGCAAGTATCATTAAAAGCCGACAGCTTTAGTACAATTTTCTGTTCTCGTAACAACCTTAATTGCCTTGGAGTGGTTAATTTAGGTAATGCACACCATATTGTAAATCACATTCAAAGAAATATAACATCTACCCAAGTAAAGATAGAGTCTAATTACCTGTGGCAAGTCTCAGTTGGTATATCACATCGTGATGGTAAGACTTTTCTGGTGAAGTTAGCGCATGCGTACTTGGCGCCGAATTCAGCAGCACCGGCCAATGAGAGAGCTTTGTCACAATCGTCCAGGGTTATTGTTACAGTCTGCCAAAAAAAATATTTACTCAACATTTAAAAGCATCCTTATCATGATAATGATTTTTAAACGCAAACCACTAATATTTAAAAACTACATTATGGTCCTTGGAGAATGATTTGACTACATAATGAGAGTGATTGATCATGCTGGGTACACCGGCGAACATTGTTCTAGTTGAGAACTTGTATATAGCTACTGCAATGCGATCGAAAACTATTATGAAGCGATTTAGGTTCTCATGTATTTGTGCTTTACGGTGAAGGAAAACATCGTGAAGAAACCTGCATATTTCTGAGAAGTAATTCAAAGACGTATGTAAAGTGTCTGAGACGGCGATGAACTCAACATGTGTCACGTTGGCACTTAATCATCTTCGGTGAAAAGTGGGTGCTGTAATTACAACACCTCTGCCTACCCCTTCGGGGAATACAGGCGTGAGCATATGTATGTATGTATGTGTGTTTGTGCTCAAACTTTGCAATTGTTAGCGAGTAGCGCCATCTATGTAAGTGAAGAAATGCTGCTACAAATTAATAAAAAACTTTAGTAAATCCTTTACCACTGGCAGTTCGTGAGATTTACAATTAGTGTCAACTGTCGTCCTACAACGTAGCCTTTGTTTCACTTCTACTTCATCTAAGGATTTCAAGGGAACAATGCCAAAATGGCAGGAATAAAATAGGCACAATAATCAAGCAGTTATTCCCAGATATCGTATTGATATAAGTTAGGATACAACTGATTTATTATGATAGAAACTGTATAAGCTGATATATAGTGCCGAATGCGGGGCAAATAAATTTAATTATTGTTTACATTTCCTAAATATGCTGTATCGGCGCTGACCGCTGAAGCTGCATATTTTGAATACATATATGGAAACCCGTAGAGTATTCCAATATAGGTACATACCCTGTTAAAGTAGTCCAGCTCTACAGTATGCCAGTGTCCATCAGCGACGTCGGCCGCCACGGTGACTTCAGTCCGCGCGCCTCCCAGCCCGAATGTGAACCTTAGACCCGCTCCTCCTGAACCAGCTCCCGAGCTAACCAGCTCTAAGGCTATGAAGTCGTGACGCTCGTTGTACCGACCGTTGTATAGCAGTAAGCCTGATGTCGCTTGGGTTGCGAACCTGGTTAGAAAAAAGAAAAACTTTAGAATTCCCCAAATTTAAAAGTGTCCCGCAAGTGGTAGGCAGACATTTATTATTTATTCTTATTTCTATACCTAATCGCGAGTACACTGCCTCATTTAGTCCCAAACAGTCTTAACAATGTGCTTCTGCAAACTGCTATCTCACCTTAGCATACCAATTCATTTACAAACAAGATCATAAACTTGGCTTAACAAATGAGACTGAAAAACTCGTAAAGCTTGTCAACGATTTTAAATTGACAATTTATGTAATTGATTCTGAAAGGGTGCACAAAGGGGGCATAAAGAAACCTACGTTCAAAAACCACGATAAAATACTCAAAACAAAAAAGGTCCTCAAGCCTCTAATACTGGTAAAGCTTACCGTTAAATTTTATTGAGGCTGAAGGCGTTTGAAAATGTTTAAAAATGTTAACACACTTACTTCAACTTCAAATGCAGTCTATTCCTCTTCTTCAACCCAGGAAAGGTCAGGAAGGAAGAAGCAGGGAAGCTCCTAGCCCTTAGTTCACACATGGCAGTAGTGTAGGCAGCGTCTATAGAACAACCTTGGCAGAGGATCCCGCCTTCCTTCCTGGCAACGCATTGGGAACCACTGCGGCATATCGACCCATCGCCGTTGAGGTCGCACGTTGCTTTTGTGAGGATCGTCTCGCAGTTCACACCTGGGAAGGTTTTTTACAGTTACAAGTTTCGCAGTACAGTATCTGTAGGCAGCAGTAGCCACTTACTATCAGACAGGGGCGTGCTCTCTATATAGTGAAAAGTGGGTGTCACATCACTTCTGCTCTTCCCTTCTCACCCCTTCGAAGACACTCCTATTTCAAAATATTAAATTAAAAAGAAACTGACCAGTGAATCCAGCAGCGCACACGCAGGTATATCCCCCCTCCTTCCTGACACAAGTACCGTTGTTCACGCACGGCGACGAGTAACACAGATCTACCTCTGTGTCACACATGTAGTGTTCTCGGGAACCTGTAATAGAATGTTATAAATACAGTCTAAGAATATAATTGAAAAAAAAAACACAAATAAACAATCTATAGGAAGTTGCTGCTTGAATTCTTGAATAAGGGTGCGGTTCCACCAGAGATGTTTAATTTACCTAGCCTCGCACAGCGCAGTTATTCTTTTAGTTTTTAATAAACACACACCCTCATTAAGCACACTACATATATCTTTGATGAAAACGCACTCTTAGCGGCGGCAAAGCGTTCGGATTTCTCTGGCATTGCAAGCGTCCTAGGTCCGTTTACTATGTGTCACCTAAGTGGTTTAAATAATGTTGAAATTGTTATAAAAAAATATATACTAATAATGTTGATTTCATGATATTATAAGTTGCACTAGCCATCAGGCATTGCTTTTGTAGTATTTATACAAAAAAGTTTGCAATACACTGTAGGGAATGTATATGTGTATGTGTGTTTGACATTTGTACCTTTTAGTGCATCTGTGGTAAGACCTAGAATGTTTAAGAGAATTTCTTTAACAACTAGGTCTATATTAATATACAATTGCTTAATATTATTATAATATAATTTTGAATAGAAAGCAGAATATAAACTGCCGACATTAATTCGACGTCATACGAGTATAATTATCTACTTTAAGGTTCTCAAAACCCACTAATAAATATACAGCATGAAACAAAATCTAGAAAAATAAAAGTGTAATGTGTTATAGTCTTTCTACCCTAAAGAATAGAGTTCTATTTATCTTACCAGTAAACCCGTGTGGACATTGACAAGTGAAGGTAGTGACGGGATATATTGGTCTGAAGAGAACTGAATCACTGTTGATGAAGCCTGAGGCGTTCCCGAACTTGAGTACTGTGAGGCATTCTTCGTAGTTCAGGCACGGCTCGTGCACACACACGTTGTCGTCGAAAGGTAACACCTGTGATGCAAAATGAACCTTATAGCTTTTAGGTTAAGGTGTGATTTTGCTTACAAATACCTTCAATGAAGGCTTTAGAGCCTCCTAAGTTTAAGAATAAATCCGTCGAATATCCCAGCGATCCCTCATAGCCTAAAGTAAGTGGTTCCCATATAAGGTAAGATTACGTATCATCCAGAATATTTAAGCTTATCTCGTTGATTGGCACGATCCTTAGCGACAACAATTTGAGCCCAGTTTTCTACTTGTAATTAGTTTTAAGTACTGTTAATTGTATATATAATTAACGTTTTATTCAATCAATATAACTTTATTGAATTAGACTAAAAATATAAGTGTATATTACCTGTACAGTAGCCAACCTGGCCAAAGTAGATCTGTGTAAGTACACCCGCTCCCGCAGGTGTGTGGGCGAGTAGTATGGAGATGTATCGCCCGCGACGCCGATCTCTGCCTCCGGCCGTCGCGCCGAGAACGACACGTTCAGAATGTTACCGGACACATCTGTGTCGTCCTATTAACAAGATCACACTATATTATACTGATTCATAAATTAGGTTCCTTAACTATTAGCAAAATATCTTATATTGAATAGACATCTTACTAAAATAGTCAGAACGAACCAAAAAATCACGGAATAGGATTTAAACGTTATCGCCGAACCGCTCCCGCTTAGTTTTGGGACTTGCTGAGGTGGAGCTATGTTATGATATCCAGAATAATTGATTTTACTTTAATTTACGCTTTTTTATTGGTTTTATGAAACATTTTAATAAGTAGGCAGAGGTGTAATAACAACACCCACTTTTCACCGAACATGATTACTTGCCAACGTAGCAGATAGTGAGTCGATCGCCGTCTCAGGCACTATACATACGTATTTGTATTACTTCTCAGACATATGCAGGTTTCCTCACGATGTTCTTTTCACCGTAAAGCATGTGGTGTGAAATCACTGCACATAAGTTTTAGAAATCTCACTTGCCCCGCTGCTCAAAACCCAAAGCCACCACGTCTCTTCCTACTAACTTTAAAAACAACATAATGGGTAACCTCCTTTTTGTAAAGGTTGGATAAAAAAAATCCCGTAGGCTAAAAGCTAGCATTTAAAAATAGTCAAAATGATTTTCTTTTCATCGCAACCAACCTGTATACTGAACAAGTAAATGTTTTCCTTCGGGCACGGTATGATGGCAGCTAAGCCGTCTATGAAGAATCCCAATAGCGGAGAGAGGAATTTCTCCGCGGTCATGTCGTTCAACCGCACCGTTATAGAGTTGAACAACATCTCTTCAGTTATGAGACGTACAGACAGCTGCATCATGGCTTTTATCTCGTTCACGCCGTCTGTTCACAAAAGAACATTAATTCAAAGTTTGAACCATATCAAAAATATACACAAACATTTCTTTATTACATTAGACATCATCATCATCTCACTGGCCTTATCCTATACATTGTTGGGGTCGGCACTTGATTCAACCCGATGTGGCTGATCACTTGATTTTTATACGAAGCGACTGCCACCTGACCTTCGCAACCCCTTTAACGAGGAACATCTGTGATCTGGGTTAAACCAGTTGTCAGACTATTTTAGGCCTCCGACTGACCTGTAACGATTGCCAAAGATGATAAATTGTCGGGACTGACGGCTTAACGTGCTCTCCAAGGCACGGAGGGAACTCGGGGGGTCACCCATCCAATTACTGACTAGGCTTAGGGTTGCTTAACTTCGCTGATCGAATGATATGCGCAATAGCAACTGTGCCACGAGCTCCTCTTTCTTTCCTTTATTTCCTTTATTACATTAGACAGCAACAAAATTATGCTCACTACTTAGAGGTGTACTTATAGTGCACCCACATTTCGCGAGTTAAGATTAAGTCCCATGTAATAGGGCGCGAGCCTATTATCGTTGCCCGGGCACTAATCCACACTCCGGGCAGCTACTAGGAATTATAGATGGAAGAACCCTATAACATTTTGTCCGACCTGGGGATCAAACTCAGTACCTCTTGTTCCTCGGTAGCGTTTGCCTCAAAACTAACGAAGCAGTCGATACTACTATAATGACATATCTTCACCAACAATGTTTTTGTATAAATGTACTTAGTATGTCTAATATGTCCACCCTAAAATTCTAATTGCACTTTCAACCGATTACATACAAACGTTACGTGCCTCATTTCAGCATTCGTATAAATATTTTGAAAGCAAGTTGCCTTTTTGTACTAACCTGATACAGCAATTTCCATAGTGGCCAGTTTTGGCACATTGGTGTTTAGTTGTGGGGATAGCGTCATCGATCCCGACGTCTCATTAAGCAGCACTAAGTTGGCATTGTTACCAGATAGTATACGGTATTGGAGCTGAAAAGAAATTAAAAATATATCGTCTATAAGTTTCTTTATATCATAAGTTACACACAATGAAATCTCACAAATTTATTTGTATCATAAGTTACACACAAAATTAAATCTCGATAATTTTCTGAGGCAGTTCCTGGTTGAATTCGCAACGAAATTCGTCGACGTTTGAAACTAGCAAAATCTATACTAATAGATCTCGCCATCAAACCATCTAGGACTCGGATCCTCGGTCATCAAAAATAATTTACCTTATCAGTAACATCAGCATCAAAAGCGGGCACTCTCCCGAACGGGCCCACGGGAAAGCAGTCCTTATAGTTATTGAACATGACGTTAAAATCCTTCATCATTGGAGCGTTGTCGTTGACATCTGTCACTAATATTTCCACTCTGACGTCATTCCATAGAGGCGGGCTGGCGGCTCGGATGATCAACTCGTACTTTTTGCGAGGACTCTCGTAGTCCAAGTCGACCATAGTGACCAGTTCCGCCTTGTCTGAACCTTGACGAGTTTCCAGAGAGAAACTGTTGGAATCGTCGCCACCTATGTAAACAGAATAACGTCATTAAATACAATTAAAACAGTTTTAAACTTGATAAAATCAGCGGTAAGAAATGCTAAGAGATTTCTCAAATGCAAACATACATTTGTACATATGCTCACGCCTGTATCCCATTGGAGTAGGCTGATACTATTATGTTCACGAGAGGATTCGATCCTTAGAAATCCGTATCGCAAAAATAGGTGGTATCCCAACCCAAGAATCTTATGTGATGTTTTATACTAAAGGATAAAGACTTCTCCGTCCGTCTCTTGTCGGTGTAACCTGTAATTTCTACCATTCATCATCCAGTGCTCTTTGACCTCCCCATACGTCATGACAGATACCTTTTCCTTAACTTGTCTCATGTATGTTAACCTGGGTCTTCTTTATCTGTTTCCTTCTACTTTTCATCTCGTTTAATGACCGCTAAATATTATTGAAGTAAAGAGAGTGCATACCTTTAATAGAATAATGTACGACCGCATTGGGTCCCTCGTCTGGGTCCCGAGCGTATATTTCCCCGATGGTGGTTCCTATGGGACTGTTCTCAGGCACGTAGAACGTTAGACAATCGCTCTCGAAGACTGGAGGGGAGTCGTTGATGTCTTCCACTTTTATGTGAACTATTACCTAATTAAGACATGAAAATTAGATTATAAAACACTAGCGGACGTCACGCGGTTTCACCCGCATAGATCCCGCTCCCGTGGGAGCACGGGAATAAAATAAAGTCTATGTTACTCGCTGATGATGTAGCTTTCCTATGGTTAAAGAATTTTTGAAATCGGCACATTAGTTTTTGAGTTTATTCATTACAAACATACAAATAAAAATACAAATTTTTCACCTTTAGTAGTGCAGATTTGAGTATCATGTTTGGGCCTGGTAAGGTATTTATGAACGTCGATGATGTTAGTTTCGCAAACTAGCCTTCTGAGAAGAACCGGCAAAGAACTTGGGCATCGTGGTCACAAGTTGGTACTCGAAATTGGATGTTACATAATCCAATATATATAACTAACAGTGCCCCGAGGTTTACCCGCGTAGAGCTCATTTTATGGATGACCCGCGGAACCATAATATTATTTTTAAATAAGAGTAGCCTTAATTACTCCTTGTAAAATTTGCTATCAGCCAGTGAAAGTCCCGTTAAAATCGGTAGTTATTTCGGAGTTTAGCCGGACCAAACACACAGACAAATGCATTTAGTGAAAAGCTGTTATTGTGGACTTACAAACAGACACTACACAGATATATAGATGTATGTTTTGGATGATGTACTACCCATGACCATGTATGAAAAACCAAAACGAAAGGGAGAATTTAATTTATAATATTCAAAGAATTATGGATATTAAGAGACTTACGGTAGAACTCTGAGGCGGCGTCCCTCCATCGACAGCTAAAGCTTTGAGGTCGTAAGTAGCAACAGATTCTCGATCCAGAGCCTTATTGGTCCGAATCACTCCCGACGCCGGATCAATTACAAAGGAACCTTCCTCCCTGTCCTTAGAGTCCAGTTCGTAATGCACGCGACCATTGAGACCCACGTCCGCGTCTGTTGCACTCACTTGCGTCACTGATGTACCTGTGGAGGATTATTATAGCTAAATATTACTTGAAATTTAACTCAAATGTAGAATATTAGTAAGACAGATCTTCTATTAGGGTTCCGTATCAAAGGTTAAAACTTGGCCCTTTTACATAGACTCCGCTGTCCATCCGTCCGTCTGTCTATCTGTGCGTTAGGCACCAGTTTATATCTCATGAACTGCGATAGATAGACAATTAAAAATTTCACAGATGATATATTTACATCATCTGTGAACATTTTTAATTAGAAATTTATTGCCGCTATTATAAGAAATAAAAGAAAACAGAATGAAGTAAATATTTTAGGGGCTCTCATACAACAAACGCGATTTGTGCCGTATCGGAACGGAATCCTAGGGGTCGTGCAATGTCCTCTCATTACCATGATACATTGACAATGATTACGAGACAGATGTATAAGTCTGCCACTGTCACACAAGCCCATAGATAGATTGTTAATTTATCATCTTGGAACTAAAATGGTTACTATGGTATATAATGTTTGTATGATACTAATTGCAGGACACGGCTAGTTGATTTAAAGAAAAGGTTTCAATTCCAAAATATCTTTAATTGATTAGACTTTTAACGAAGTACTTTAAAGTCGTCAGAACGACATGATTATATAGGATTATACATGCTACCGACGCGTTTGGAAGGTTGCTTTTAAGTTATCACAAGCGGACGTCACGCAGTTTCACCCGCGTAGTTCCCGTTCCCGTGGGAGTACGGGGAGTAAAATATAACCAATGTTACTCGCTGATGATGTAGATATCCATTGCTGAAAGAATTTTTCAAATCGGTCAAGTAGTTTCAGAGCCTATGCAATGCAAAAAAAAACAAAAAATCAATCAAAAGTGTGTAGATTACGAGACCTAATAATCGACGAATTTCAGAAAACACCTTCAAGTTTGAAACCCAGAACAGACCAATTTTCATCACTACTAAAGATGCTATATGCATAAATTATTTTATGAAAAATATCGTACCAACTAAAGCATCCTCCATGATGGTAGCAGTATAAAGTTGCTGCTTGAACACCGGTTCGTTGTCGTTCACGTCCACCACGGATATCTCCACGTCTGTCGTGTCTGATAATGACGGTACACCGCCGTCACGAGCCGTCACTGTCAGCAAATAACCTGAGGAAAGTACCGTGAAATTATCACTGGCTCGGAAACATACTTAAAGGAATAAATTGGCAGACATTAGGATTTAACATTTCTTTGGTCAAAACTCCTCTTCACGTCAGAACTCAATGGGATAAAACTAAGCACCCTCTGCTTAGCTTTGCCAGTTTCCTTAAAATCGCCGTCACAAGTCATCGCGTGGACGTAAACGCAGATTTGTATGGGCTCACAATAGTCATCTTTAGGCCGACAGGTGTCGCTGTTTCGATCCTATACAAATCTGCGTTGTACGTCGATCGACGCAGTGACTTGTGACGGCGGCAGTGAAAAACTCGCACTAGGCCCTCTGATGTTTATTGATATAATTCCTATGCAGTGAAAAGCTGTTATTTTGGAATTACAAATAGATACTTTAATTTTATTTATCTGTATAGATTTATAGATATAGATGTCTCGTTACATGGTAAAAGCTGCAGTACTTACCACTCATAGTCTCCCTGTCAAGCAGTTTGTTAGTAGTTATGGCGCCAGTCTGGGGGTTTATGAGGAACTCCTGTTCGTGGTGCGCGACCGCTTCGTTGGATATCTCCGAGCTGAGGCTGTACGTGATCTGGGCGTTCACCCCCACGTCGCTGTCCGTGGCCGATACCACTAGCACTGTCGTACCTATCGGCGCGTCTTCGAACACCTATGTGAAAGTAATTTTAATACATACATACATACATATGCTCACGCCTGTATTCCCCAAAGGGGTAGGTAGAGGTGTTGTTATCACAACACCCACTTTTCACCTAATTTGATTAAATGCTAACGTGACAGATGGTGAGTCTATCGCCGTCTCAGGCACTATACATACGTCTTTGAATTACTTCTCAGAAATATGCAGGTTTCCTCACGATGTTTTCCTTCACCGTAAAGCACGTGGTGTGAAATCACTGTACATAAGTTTTTTAGAAATACTCATTGGTACAGGCCCCGCCGGGATTCGAACTTGCGTCGCTTGCGTAGCAGGCGACTGCTCAAACCCCGAGGCCACCACGGCTCCACGGCTCCACGGCATGTAACATTAGTGTTAGTACAAACATGTCTGATTTTTAATACTAGTACTCAATATGCGTTAGTGAGGGTTTTATGGGAAAAAATATGACTTACGGGGTGAATTTTGAAGTGTGAGTTATTAATCAGAGGAGAATCGGGGCAGGTTTTAATGAAGTTTAATTAGTAGGTCTTGAAACTCCTTTCAGTAATTTTCGCTATTTTATTCCTCATGGTTCCGGATTTGGTCATCCACTAACACTTACAAAATTCCTCCTTTATAATATACGAGACATTATTATGAAATAGGTTGCAAATACCAGATAGCAGTCGTTTTGTGTAAAACAGGGGGCCTAAAAAAGCTATACTACGTTTGATTTTAGTTCGATTGCGATGTTCTCCGGTTGAGAAAACGCATTCGGTTCTATATAGTGCTCCAAAAATGGAGTAAGGTAATAAGATACTTACCGAGGCCGTATAAGGTGCATTCTCGAACACAGGCGCGTAGTTATTGGCGTCAGTAATGTTGATATGGACCATGGCGGTATCAGACCTGCCTCCAGAATCAGTAGCCGCCACTGTCAGGACGTATCTACGCTCTTGTTTGAAGTCCAGCGGCTGAGCGACTGTGATGAGACCTCGACCGTTCTGAGATGTGATTGAGAATCGACCGCGTGTGTTGCCACCAGTTATTTCGTAGTGTAACCTGTAAAATTTGCGTTCATACAATTGAGATACGAGGATTAGAGATAGAAAAACCCGCGAACATGTTTACACATCCCTAACTAGACCTTATTTCTTACTTTCTAACGAACTAAGCAAGCAAATGACAGCAATAGGATATCAAGCAATCAGCGCGCCAGTTCTCAATTTGACGCTTTGAAATGATTAAATTTATTGAGCACAAATCTATATATATATATATATATATATATATATATATATCAATAAAATTTAAGTGCTTATTTGTAATCCAAAAATTAAATATTTTCACTAAATGCATATGAAAATATGTACGGCAAATACTCCGATAACAAAATATTTTTTAAATAAATTCTACGTCTGTTCTGCCCGTCTGTTTATTCCGGCTAATCTCTGAAACAGCTGGACGAATATTCACGTGACTTTCACTGGCAGATAGCTGATGGTATAAGTAATAACCTTTTTAAAAAAGAGCTACTTTTATTTTGGAATAATAATAGACGCGGCCGCTAGTTAAGTTAATAAAAGAAAATAACCTATTGTCCTCATCAGCGTCAGAAGCGGTGAGTGTGACAACGGGCGTGCCTGGAGGCTCGTCTTCAGCCAGTTCGACCTCGTACTGCGCCGGCGTGAACACGGGGTCGTTGTCGTTCACGTCCTGAACGACGACCACTACTGATGCTGTCGCCGACCGTGCGGGGGCGCCACCGTCTGTTGCTGTCACCTATCAATCACAAACGTCATATAAACAAATTCTTAGAAAAACAGTGGAATCCAAATCTGCCGGGTTCGAATCGCCTGTGTTTTGAACCCGGTTTTCCCATCTGTAATTTCCTAGTAGCAGACCAGTGACTGGTGCCCTTAGTATCCGGTTAATGGCAATAGACTCGCCCCATGGGACATAATCATCTAATATCTAAACTGGAGAAACATTGATGTGCTTGTAAGTACACACATATTGCATATACAAACATTTTGTATGTAGAAAGAACTCGCGGTCTTTTGGGACCGGCGTCAGCATCAAGTTGTACCATACATTTATGAAAACAGCCTTTGGGGACCATGCTTGCTGTCTCCCTCAAAAATAATTAAATTAAAGGTGGCATTGAGGATCGCGGAGCCCCCCGACTCGTAGATACAATGTGTCATTCGCAAAAGACATTAAATACTTACCAAAAGCTGATATTTAGCCTGCATCTCCCTGTCGAGCTGGCCAGAAGTGTACACCCATCCTGATCTCGGATCTATTGTGATCGGCAAGTCAGTGTTGCCATTGTATTCTTTATCTGACAATGTGTAGGTCAGTTCTGCATTCACGCCTTCATCTGCATCGTACGCTTGGACCTGTGGGTGTAACGTCATTTAGCTTTAGCCTAGATTTGTACCGGGTAATTTCAGTATAAGTGATCTTGATCATCCAAACCCCTCGGTACATTTATAATCCTGTATGATCGTGTCATTATGAGGATTTGACATTATTTTGTTAAAAGGAATTTGAATTTTGAATATTCTGCAGGTATTAAATTTTTTCCTACTTATCATAAAGTATAAACAAAGATAGTCTAGTTTTAAAATAAAAAATATTACTCCATCTCATTCTGTGATACGGATTTAAAAAGGGATGGTTGTAGATTTAGTCTAGTAGTCTGGTAGTTTAATCTACTTTTTGTAATAATTATTAAATTTACCACACAATTTTGGTGGTATGTACCAGTTCAGGCTTTCTAAATTCTTGGAAACTGAATACTGTCATGTCATGACAGTATTTATAGTTATTAAATAAGAGGGTCAGAAAAGGTCGAAAATTAATGCATACTTCAAATCAAAGAGATAATGTTTAAAGTTTTGTTTGGATCTTATTGGCTTCAGATCACATTATGCTTTTGAAGTTATTTTTAATATTTTTCTTTAGAAACAGTCTTCTGTTACGTACCCTGACAATACTGTACCCGACGGGAACATTTTCGCTAACAGATTCCTGGAACAGCGAAGTGTAGAATCTGGGAGCGTTGTCGTTCACATCCTTCACGTTCACTAACAACTGGGTTGTGTTCGATCTGGAGGGACTGCCGCCATCTGCAATGACATTATCGTTATTTTTTTATCTACACATACATACCTACAAACCTACAAATAGATAAATAAAATATAAGTCTGTTTGTAATTCCAAGATTTTCACTGAATGCATATGAGAGTATATTCGGTACATACATAAAGAAAACAAATTTTCAAAATGTTTCTGTCTGTCTGTCTGTTTGTTCCAACTCTGCAACGGCTGGACAGATTTTAACGGGACTGTCGTTATGTCGTAAATAGAGCTTATGTTACTTTTATTTTAAATTAGAATAAGGGTACCGCGAAAAAGAGCCAGCCATGAAACTAAGCGGGTGAAACCGCGGGGCACAGCTAGGTTTACAATATTTTAATACACCTACGTTACCAATGATGACTGGTTAACATTAATGATGTTTGAAATGCAGCAATAGAGGAAAATGCGCACTTTTCTCGTAGGGCGATCAGATTTAGACATAGTTAATTTCATGTACGTAATTAACCACATACATCGAAAGTTATTTGCTACGGTTTCTAACACTTTCGATAACTTAAAACTCTTATGGCATTTCGTGGGCATTTGCTCTTCGTTTGTACACCAAAGTTTGATCGGCCAAATTTGTACCCTTATTTCGGCATAGATGGCGCTACTAGTAGTGATTATTCCTTCGTGACTTTCGAGACGAAAAGTTTTTCAAGGTTGTCGTACTTTTAATATTGTTTGACGAGAAAGTATTTTATGATTGAAGTTACTCAGAAAAGTTTAGTGACATCTTCACCATAATATTAGACCGATGTGATAATAGTCCAAAGTCCTATTCTTACATTAAAGTCATCTTTATAAAAAAAAAATTATTGGTGTAGATGGCGTCACGAGCTATGAGCGTTCAGCGAAAATAGTGGGAGTAACTGCGCATGTCTTTTATTCACGTGACGCCATACAGAAATACTTAGCTACTACTTATTGAGCATGACCTCATCTTGAGGTCACCACTCATAACTCGTGAAGGCTATTGCAGCTATTACTAACCTTGCGCCCTGATAACAAGTCTGTAGCTCCGAACTTGTTCGTAATCGAGAGGTTTGACGAGTGACACGTCTCCGCTGAGGCTGTCGATAGAAAACTGCATCTGAGTGTTGCCGCCTATGATGGCGTACCGAATCGCAGCGTTAGACCCGACGTCCGCGTCCGTTGCCCTGCGGAAAAAATAAAACATTTGTGAAAATCTATACAGATAAATAAAATTGAAGGTTCTGTTTGTAATTCCAAAATAACAGTTTTTTTTACTAAATGTGTATGAAAGTATATACTGTGCTGACGTAATAAAAAAAAAATATTTTTAATTTTCTCTGCTTGTCTCTTTGTTCCAGGTAATCTCTGAAACGACTGGACCGATTTTAACGGGACTTTCACTGGCAGGTAGCTAATGGTACAAGGAGTAACTAAGGCTACTTTTATTTAAAAGAAACATTTAGGGTTCCGCGGAAATCAAATTAAATCTACGCGGGTGAAACCGCAGGGCACAGCTAATAGAAAATAAAAATTATCTATAGATAAATCTGTTTAATCCGGAATTCTGGTAGGTATTTGACTCAGATCATTAATTTCATTTTAAGTACTTACGGCAAATGTATACCCCCTTATTACAAAACAGAATAAAATTACTTTTTTTTTAGTTTATTATAAAGTATTTAATAGTTGTTCCATCTCTTTCTGCGATTTGGATTTGAAAAGGGATGGCCATAGTTTTAGTCCGAGTTGGGTTCTCGCAATCCATGCATTGTAATAAGAAGAAGGGATAGATGCTATACCTAATATTTTAATCATGAAACGGATAAAAAAATTATATCATAAGAAAGTATCCTGCAAATTTAATATAACCAAAAAATTGGCGCCAAATAAGACAGACAAGTCATTTGTTTGACTGACGTTTCCAAGAGATAATCTGTGTTCAAGTTTAAAAACTTTTTGATTAATTAAAAAGTTTTCAAACGTCATTCTTTGATTTACGAGATTATACGGGAAATTGTAAAACTTCGCAGCTTCGAGTGAAATAATAAATATAAAGTTGGTGCAGCGTTTTCAATAGCAATATAGAATATAGGGAGGTAAGATTTAAACTGCCAGACGGGGTTGCATGTGCGATTGGGTGCCAAGTCAGGGTGAAAGCATTTTGTTCTTTTGTACCATTATGTATAGACGGGTAGGAGCCAGAGGATGCAATATATTTCAACTACCGGTCCATATTGCTCGTATTTTAAAGAAATGAAAAATATTAAACTTGTCTTTGTTTCACAGAATAATAGTGTAGTGACCTATTAAAAAGTAGAATATCTTGGCAAGCTACCGAATATATTTTGTGAAGCTGAGACAGGGCATGGATAGCTTATTATTCTATGTAGATTTAGTTGAACGACATTTTGATTTATAGAGAACCTAGCTGTGCCCCGCGTTAGCATACCCTAAGTTTTTTTTATTAAAAGTAGTATAAACTTTCATCCCCTATTTCATCCCCTTTAGCGGACGTCATAACATCTACCTGCATGCCAAATTTCAGCCAGATCCGTCCAGTGGTTTGGACTGTGCGTTGATATATGTCAGTCAGTCACCTTTGAGTTATATATATTGAAATATTACGCTATTAAAACGCGAAATACATGCAATTGGAATGTAAAACATGAATATAATATGTATCTGTTGTCAGAACAGATATTTTTTTTGACCTTTAACCTTTTACATTCTATATAAAAGTGTGTAATGTGATCCGCGGAACGCTAGGGACATTGTTATGCTGAAGATTTTTTGATGCTTAGCGGCTTTGATATTATCAAATTTGATGTTATCAAAGTCGGTTAGCATCAAAAGTCATATTTGTTTAATCCTTTGTGAGTAAACAACAAGTCCTTATATAGATTTTTTTTTGTCCTGTTAAGATGGCAAGCAAGCATACGTCCCATCTAATAGTAAGTAGTTACCGCAGCTTATGACGGGAGTATCACGTGCGCGTTGCCAACCCTGGGGGTCGAAACTTCAAATAAACGAAAATCAGTACCGCTTTGTTTTTATCAAACTCAAACCTTCGTGCGGTTATTAATTAAATGAATGCCGGTTTACAATATATAAAGATCAAACACATTTAAAGCGGACCATTAACGTACGTCATTTTTGGACAAATAAGAACCGTACCCGAAGCTTAGTTTTTCGAAGAAAGAGAGAAGAATGCTTGTAGGTAATTTTTATATACTTACTTGATCCTCGCTACGATAGGGTTGTCAGCGACGCTGATGTCTTCGTCCACGGTGACCGTGTAGGTCTTTTCGCTGAACTGTGGGTAGTTGTCATTGTCGTCCATGATGTTCACGTACACCGTAGCACTGAAATGCAGAGTATAAATTATTTCCATATTTAAAAATGACCTAAATCGTCTTCTATGGAAGGTAGGCTGTAATCGAAGCTTTCTCCTTCCCCGAAGGGGTAAGCAGAGTTTTAAAACCCTTGTGAGTTGATGTGAGCATAAAATACTTACGTGCTGGACAGTCTATCACCAACAGGGCTGGCCTGATCCGTTGCCTTCACAATAACAGTATACCGTGAAACCTTCTCTCTGTCGAGAGGAGCCCTGGTCAGCAGCGCACCACTTCTAGTGTCAACCCTGAACACGTCATGGCCATCAGAGTCACTGGGAACTGATTCATTGTCTTCTGGACTCTCTGCTATCACTGATTCTATTGAATACTCCACCTGCAAGATTAGTAAGTTAAAGATTTGTTTGAGGTTTGGTGATTTGGTTCAGAAAATAAGCTTTATGAATTTCGATTTTTTACTTTCGTAAAAGTCTCGTCGAGGAATTATTCCACTACCTATTGGACTAACAAATTTATGTTTAATGATAAGTTATTTGTGTCTGTGAATTGGTGATACTGGTTGCTAATCCTCAGAAAAATTTAGAGATCAGTGGCATATAATTTTCATAAGGGACAACGTTAAGATGTATATTATTGTCTCTTGTCGTCTCCATCTTTTATGGACCATCTTCCACCACAGTCACATTACTTAGAGAACCTGGTTGACCGAGCTGTGCTCGGTTTCCTTTTCTCACATAAAACTAAACTTTTCCCACAAAAGAAAAAAAACTGGACGATTTTTCATAAAAAAACTTAACAGATGTCGGCGAAATTTACCTTCGTATTATAATGATAAAGTAGCAATTTTTCACTGTCGGAAAACATGGTTAATACGATGTTTTCTGAAGATGAAACCAAGCTAGATCATTATTTTGCCGCTGATACCCCCAACACACAAAATTTCATGAAAATCGTTGAAGCCGTTTCCGAGATACGGATTCTACTACAAGAATTGCTCGTTTAAAGGTATAAGATAAGATCAAAGGTTCTAGGCTAAGACAATTTGAAGTGTATGTGGTCATTATGTGCATTGTGCATGTTCTATTGAATTCACCTCAGCATTCTTCCCAATATCTTGATCAGTAGCTTTCAAAGTGAGCACAGTAGTGCCAGCGCTAGCGCCCTCCCTCACTGAAGCTTCATACTGTTGCATCTCAAACACTGGCGAGTGGTCGTTGCAATCCAGAACATTGATCTAGAAGGTGAAAAATAATAACCTGACGATTAAGTGAACTGAGAACTTAAAACAAATTAAATGTATTGTAAATTTGGAGCATTCACAACTGAACATTTTATGAAGAGATACATGCATGTAGACGAAACGAAAGAAAGATATATGTGAGGATCGTAGCATGTGGTAAGCAGTAGTCCCTGCCTGCCTCAATGGGATACAGGCGTGAGCGTATTATGTATGTAGTATGTATCAAGAAGCCTTGACGGGATGATGCAAGGAATTAAATCAGCCGGATCTTGCTTTTATTTACCACAATTGATAAACTAAAGCCATGAAATAATAATAAATTAATATGTAAGTAATTAAAACGTAGGTGGATCTTACACGAAAGCATGGTATGAAGTAATTGATGTAGCCAGTGAATGTAAGTTATAGTTAGTTTCTATATTTTTTTGTTATCTTCTCGGGTCAGGTAATTACTTGCCTGGGGCTTACCATTAACCTGCCCCCATGACATTAAGACATGCCTTCACTACGACCTTGAATCAAATAGTAGCTTACCGTGTTCTTAGTTCATAAGTCCCTTAAGTAATACAAATTTCGTGTATTTTTTGAAAGACCTTTGAAAGTTCATTTGCAGGATTGCTGTCATTCGATATTAAAATAAAATTGTACATGAAAAATAGCTACACTAATATTATGAAGACGATAGATTTGATTTTTTGTTTGCATTGAATAGTCTCCGAAACTACTTGATCGAATTCTTTCAGCAATGGATAGCTACATCATCAGCGAGTAACATAGGCTTTATTTTATCCCCGTACTGCTACGGGAACGGGAACTACGCGGGTGAAACCGCATGACGTCCGCTATTAATAAGGCTATGGACTTAAATGGTATAACTAATGAAAAACTTAAAACCTACCTGCAGAGTAGTAGTCCCAGTTCTAGGAGGAAAGGTATCATCCTGTGCCACTACCCTGAAGTAATGGACATCGAGCCGCTCTCTGTCCAGCCTCGCCTGTGTGGTGACCACTCCGGTCCTGGTGTCCACGGCGAACATCCCAGCTGACCGGGAGTCCAGTAGACTTGACATCGAATACGTCACTGGACTGTTCTCTGGGTCACTACGAGAATAATATCTACTATGAAGGTTATCTTGCTGGGAACCATTACCGCTGGCACAAATTCAATATGTGTAAAAATATAATTTTTACAATTTATTTTTGGATTCGTACTGGGGGTCCAGAGCATCTTAGCTCTAACGTTTCATTTTGTGATACCAAAATCAAACGTCGAAGATAAGTTTTTTAATTAGATTATAATCCTTGTTTAATAATATTGATCTTTGAGTAAGTAAACAATAAACGTTCGTTCGATTATCGATCTTTACAATTTACACCCGCTCTCTTTTGGGGAAAGAATAGAAAATATCGCATTTCACCCTTGTTTACTTAGATACAATCAAGAGGATCGAACCCCAAGACCATGACGTTTTGATCCAAACGCATTTCGTACGTATTTACTAAATAGTCATCAGATAACAATCCTTATAGAGACAAAGATGTAAAATTGAGTAATGGCAGACAGTGACGGGCCTTTTTTTGAAGCAAGGATTACTGGATATTTTTCAACAATGATTATGAAGATGTTAATAACCCGGAGCGCTTCCACTTCAAAATAAAAATGCTGAATCATTAGTCTCATTGAATAGACAGCATTCCGAGCAAATCCACATTAAGCTGACTAGTATGTAATGTAAACGTAACGTAGAAACATAAAATTTATAAATCATTTAAAGATAAAAACAGAGGATGTGCACAATTTGCACACACCAGTCATTATAGCGTGATTGTCAGTACGTGATGTATCTTGGAACTCCAGCCGAGTTCTATCGAGTGCGCAGGAAATGCGGCAAATTGATCATCATTCCTAATCTCCTCTATAAAATAACACCATTACCTACTATTATGGGAAATAAATCTTTAATAAGAAACTTTATGTGACTACAATTTCTACATTGTTACGGCGCGATAATGATCGTTTGTGAAAAATTACAACGTCATCAGTATAAATTGAAGCGGCTTACGTACAGCGGTCGCATTGTCTGGCGACGCGTGCAATGGCTCATGACAATGGCGGGCCACATAAAATAGATGAGTTCATAAAAGCTCAACGAGCCAGCATAAAGTCAATTAAAACAACAGATGGGTTAGAGCCACGTTTAGGTGTTATGTCGCGGTATTTACGAATCGCTGTTATCTAATGGGGGATTTATGGATGAACATGTTCAAACATACCGAGCTCTGACTGTAGTGACCACAACTCCTGGTGGCTGTTCCTCCGCTACGGAAGCGACGTACAAAGCTTGCTCAAAATATGGAGACTGATTCCGTAACTCCCTCTTCACTCTCCTCGCAATGTCAGTATCATTCAGCTCTTGATGATGATACACTATCTTGAGCCGGTGGTCCGAATCCACTATATTAGTCCGGTCGCAGTTGAACGTGAACAGAACGGACACTTTCCACATCGGTTCGTGGATACACAGGTCTTCGGTAGCCACTAAATCACCCTGACTACTCTCGATCATAAAGCGGGGATCGCTCACATCCAAGAATTGTACTTTACACATTTTCTGCACTGTTCGTGGCAAGAAAGCTGTTAATGAATTAACAAACTGTGACTTCTTAAGACATATACCTTGCCACCGATCGGTGGTTGGTATCGCGAAGCTTGCATACGTCTCTGATATCCACTGTTTAGCCTCAGCTATCTTAACATCTATGGCCATGTCGAAGGGTACTAAACTGTGAGATCTCTTCTTTCTACTCCTATTATGAACTACATAGTCTTCAAACTCAAACATCGCCTCTGACCACGGATAAGCCGTGGAAAGAACATTATATTGACTAGAAACTAATTCATTGTCTTCTAATAATCGCCAGTCTATATTCTCTACGTGTAGTGCTGCTCTCTTCTCTCGTACTGGGGAATCTTCATATTGTAGCGCTGCGTCATCTTGATCATACACCCTGTCGAAGTCTATGTCGTACAAATCTGCATGTCTTCGACTGCAGTCTTCTCCTGTCACCAGTATTCTGACAGGGAGGCTGTAGTAATCGATATCACGTATTCGATCCGAGGTTGAATCGACATAGAACGTGAAAAGGTTAGGGTAGAGGACGCCGTCACATCTGAGTCGTTTTCTGAGCGTAACTAGGCCTGAGGTTTTGTTGACTCTGAGGATATGATGGACGAAGTTCGCCGTTCGGTGGACGTCGATGGTGTAGGAGCGCTCAGAGCCGAGCTTGTAGACGGCGGCGTCAAGCACGGCGTGGCCGGAGGGAGCCGAGTCGGGGACGAGTATGAGATAAGCGCGTGCGGCCGCCAGCGCCAGCGCGGCGACCACCACACGCACCCATGCTCGCGCCATCTCGGAGCTTATTCACCTACAGCGCCGCCGCCGCACCCACCAACCGTTTTGGCTTCCCATCTATAACAAAGAAATATAATCAGTATCAGGGCATTTGTAACATACGTAAACTCACGCCTTCCTCCTCGAATCGTCCTCGAACGAAAAGGTAAGCAGAGGTGTTGTAGCACCCACTCTTTTTCGAAGATGATTGGGTATATGCCTAGTTTCTATTCAAACATTTACCAACGATCTTTTCCGTCCTCGTAAAGCTGGTAAAGTGGTTAAATTGGAACACATAAGTTTAAAGCGCATAAGTTTTTAGAAAAACCCATTAGTGGATGATATTGGAACTTTCGTTATGTGTGTACACGCGGTATTTATTACAAACAAAAATAATAAATCAAAAATGTATCAACTAAAAAGTTCGTAGATCCAGATCTGACAAGAGACGTTAATTATAGGTGAAAGCGTGGAGTTCTAGAAAACCAGTCTCACTCAATGGCGCACCGATCTCGTTTCATTAGCATCGATGCTCTTTCTGATAAGCAATATTTATGTAGGTACTTTACCAAAAAAAATAATTATAAAACACGTGCATAGTGGATGTAATCGTTTCACTAAACTAAAACACAGAGATGCATAAGATATGCACAGTTTCACAGCAAATCTTGCTATTTATTTGTGTGCCCAAAACAAAAGTATCTACAAATTATGGCTTGCAAATATTGAATGGAATAAACAACATTAATAAATACACAGTTCCAAATATCCTTCCTAAACAAACAAACGGCTTTTATCCTGGATTAGCTACAGAATCTAATAACCCTGTTTATACTTTGCAAGCAATTATCGCTGTACGGCCATGGTTCGGCCAGACTCGACAGTGTCCGACTGCATTCGGGTGAGAGAGAAAAGGTGTCGGTTACAGTCAAAAGATTAATGGTATCAATTAATGGGGGCGTCCGTGTGCTCGCCAATTTCCCTGTTTTCCAATTTGGGTAGGTGTGCCGGGATCATTTTACACCTGGTGGTGCATGTAACGATAATGTTGACGCCGTGTAATTGATTAATGAGCCTAATTTACCGACACGGGATTCAAGTTTAAACATTCCGTTATATTCAGTAAAATGCGTTTAGTTACCGAAACATTGAAAAACAAACCCATTGTTCTCCCTATGTAATGTAACGTTTATAATTGGACCAAAATAATCTATCAATGCTCAAGGCTCGCAGTGACAGTGACAGATATTTACACATCATATACATCTGTCTATTACATTGCGACCAACAGTAAGAGTTTATGGTAGTACGGCCTCTGACTAGAATCGGGTTCAGCAAAGAAAGCAAAATATTTCAAACATCGAGAAACAATATTTATGCCCTGCTATAAAAGTCAACGGTTCACAACGCTATTCCAATAAAACTGTACACATTTGGTTAAAAGCCTAGATAGCTTCATCTACAAGGCATCTACCATAAAGCTATGTACCAGGCTGCCATAAAAATGAACTGTTTTTGGGATAAAACGGACTCGAGGAAATAGCCGTTAGAGCCGGGCAAAATGAGAAGCAACTAGTCCCTTATGTAGGGTGCCTGTGGTAATTTATTTTGTTAGACATTTAATACACTGCGTGAGTTATGGGGATGGGCATTTTCATGTATTACGTTTTGAAGACCGAAAATGGGCGCTTCTTATCTATTTTGCATATTCAAATCAGTGTTCGGTGGCTTACAAAGCTCGACAACAAAGGATTTATTGAACACAAAGGCGCGTGAGTGATAGGTGACACGCGAATAAAGATGTAGAAGATTAAACATTGTGCGAAAATTGAGTTATACATTTTATCTAGAATACGATCAGTCGTATTTATTGGTTTTATGTATCCCTTATAAAGAGAATTAGACATTAGTACAATACGGTCCCGTCAAGAGTTTTTCAATCGGTAATTTTTTCAGTCGGTCTCTGTCTGATATTATAGCGCCAGAGAGAGAGAGAGAGAGACCTGTACCCGGCGATATATATTGCACATCTGTCAGACGCTTTCGCTAATCGCGATATCACATCACATCACACAGGTAGTGTGCGACAAAGATAACGTTATGCCAAGCCGAAATTTGCCGATTGTCTCTTTATCGAGGTAGGTATTAAATTTATATCGCAATAAGATTTCTAGTTGGTTTTTATTTGTAAGCATTTACTTATTTAAAATACCTTGTGGAAAAAAGGTTTCATCCCTGTATTACGCGAAGAAGGAAGAGACATAGTAGTGATAATGGCGCTATCAATTAAACGTGCCTGGAATCGCCGATTCGATATCCATTCCAGACCCTTTTCCGGTCATTTGATCGTCCCATATATGTACAACGATATCTATCTTTCGTATCATGCATGCTAGCCTATCGCATTAAGTTAAGTAAACTGCGTGTGCAGTTTAAATATATCCTTACAAGAAAACCCACGTGTTGCTAATGATCAAGATAACAAGAGTATTATCATCATCTTCCTGACCTTATGCCATACATTGTTGTGGTCGGCACTTGATTCAACCCGATGCGGCTGATCACCTGATTTTTATACGAAGTGATCGACTGTGTACTCTACATCAGTAAGTAAATAAGCTAATTCTATACAATCAATATTGAATACATATTATGCTTTCGCTTGTATTCTCCGAAGGTGTAGGCAGAGGTGTTGAAACAACAACACTTTTCACCGAAGATGATAAGTGCCAACGTGACAGATGATGAGTCTATCGTCGTTTCAGGCACTATACATACATCACTGAATTACTTCCTTTCACAGTAAGGGACGTTCACGTTTTTAAAAAAACTCATTGGACAGGCCCCGTTGGGATCCGAACTTACTTGGCCATCATGGCTCTCTAAATTTTCGTGTTCCCCTCAGCAAATTCATAAATTTTTTTAGGTACCCATATTGCGGTGGAGTTCTTTGGATCATTACCAACTCTATATATGAGGTAGAGTTTCAATAATGGGATAAGATGAGCATGGTAATAAATACGAAGATACAATCCACAACCAGGCTCATACAGCATTGCTTTGTTTGCGAAATATTATAATTAATAAAAGGCGATCATTCATAAATTTAATTCTGTTTGTATACATTTGAAGAATAACAGTTTCCGGACCGTATTTTCCACTGTATCGTACGAATCGCACCGCAGGGTCGTATTAGGATTAAGCTTTTTAGTTTTATGGCTGTTGTTTCCTTCAACTATTTGCTTAAATGTTTTGAATTTAAGTTTAACATTCGTTATATGGTCAGATATTTCGGTGCTATTTGTTTTACAGTCTTCTATTATGTTTATCTACTATTTATTGTAAACAGAACTCAATACTAATTTAATATAACAGGGTCAAGGTGTGATCATGTCAATGAACTATGTTCTAAGGCGACTAAGACTAGAAAAAAAGTTCATATACGGGTCTCAAAAATCTATAAATCAATATATATAGTCTATAGTCAGTATACAAGTGCCATGCTTTACGTGTCAACGGCAAAGTAAAAGGACTGTTGAATTTTATTTTAACATATTGAATACCAAGAAATTTTGTAATAATTTATTTTTTGTTGTTCTTTTGTTTTTTCTTACTTCTGTCATATAAATAAAATATACAGTCCACTAATAAATATCTTAAAACATTAAATAAATGTTTTAATTGGAAAATTATTTTTCAAGAACATTTTCACAAAAAGACAGTTATTCTCTGCCTATATTATTGTACATGTCAAATAAAGTTATTTTAAATTTATTAAAAAAACCTAAGTATTTAAGTACTTAAGGTAGCAAATGTTGCAATCAATAGCATCGTATTCTGACATTTCTGATGCAGAAGTTTAATTATTTTATTGGCATATTAAGAAACTCTTAAAGTGATTGCTAAAACTAACTTTCTGTGGTTCTTTATAAATCTATAGTTATTATAAATTCTTAACACATTTTTGAGTTGAACCTACGGCATGCCACATGCACTGATCGATCGTCGTATCGTGTCGCGCCAATCTGACGCCGGTGTTCAACGCCAAACATAAACAAACGCATAATTGCATTTACAAATAACCCGTTTTGTTTTTATTAATTGGTAATTAATTGAGATGAGCGTTAGTTGATACATGTCATATAATTAGTATTACCATAATATTGTAGTTAGCAATATCTTGGCGCTCGAATAAAATTTGATAAACTAAAGCTAAAGGTTTTCACGTTGTATGTAGTTGATATAATATCTTTAAAGTTTGTGTTAGCATTGATTGTATTTTGGAAACGCGAATTGGGCAAAAAAATACGCAAGTAGTACAGACAGACGTGAGAATATAATATGTACCTAAGTATGTAGGTACCATAACATCTATATCTATACAGAAAAATTCAATTGAAGTATCTGGTTGTAATTCCAAAATAACAGCTTTTCACTAAAAGCATAGGTGAGTATAAAAGTTTATACGGTACTAACATTAAAAAAACTTTTTTTTAAATTTTCTCTGTCTGTTTGTTCCTGCTAATCTCCGAAACCGCTGGACCGATTTTAACGAGACTTTCACTGGCAGTTAGCTAATGTTATAAGGAGTAACTTTGGCTTTTAATTAAATAAAACATCATCACCCATTAACCCTCGTGATTGATTACCTCTAGCTGGGAGGCTAGTTTTATATATCGATGTTCGTAGTAGAGCTAATACTGCCATGATTATGATATAAACTAGGACATGATGGATTTGTCAAAATATAGTTTCTAGGAATCATGAAGTGACAATTTTTGAAACAGCAGTATGTAAAAGTTTTATTTAACATTTACCCAGTCACTTTCTACGAACATTTCGCTTAATTGCTTACGAATATTGGAAGTCAGATAATGACTTTATATTATGCCAAATTATCTCATTTACATTCACTCTAAGATACAAATCGTATAAATATTTAAATAGTCGGTAGTCTTAATGAGATAGAAAATAATAAATACAGGTATTTCAAACAGTCTTTATACAGCTTTGAACCAGGGCAATGATCTAATTAATGGTTTTTAATTATTTAAATGAAATGATGTAAATGTGGAATTTCTAAGACGTTTTTAATTAGATTTAATTTTGTGACATGTTTTGTTGCTTGACTCGTGTTCTTCATGTCAAACACAAAAAACTTGATACTAAGTTTTATACGCGACTTCGTCTGAGTAGGTAAGTAGTAATTTTTAATGTGATCTGAATGTGTCAAGAATGAAAACTATCTAAATTCCACTGCTGACATTAATTTTGATAATTATTAGTATATAATTAGCACATGTTTCCGTACCTTTGCGTTCCTAGAGTCGGCTGCACTCTTTTATTTACTCCGCATCTGTAACAGAATAAAAACATAATTATTTTTTAGAGAGCCGTGGTGGCCTCTGGGTTAGAGCAGTCGCCTGCTATGCAAGCGACGCAAGTTCGAATCCCAGCGGGGCCTGTACCAATGAGTTTTTCTAAAAAACTTATGTACAGTGATTTCACACCACGTGCTTTACGGTGAAGGAAAACATCGTGAGGAAACCTGCATATTTCTGAGAAGTAATTCAAAGACGTATGTATAGTGCCTGAGGCGGCGATAGACTCACCATCTGTCATGTTGGAGCTCAATCAAATTCGGTGAAAAGTGGGTGTTGTAATAACATCACCTCTGCCTACCCCTTCGGGGAATACAGGCGTGAGCATATGTATGTATGTTATTTTTTTATATATCTTTGCAACAGTCGGAAAAGATATAGGGAGGCCTTTGCCCAGCAGTGGGACACAATAGCCTGATAATAATAATGATGCTCAGATAGCTGAAACTAAAACGTCCCAAATGATATTTTGTAATTTCAATAGATAGATTAGATGGTTTGAGTAAAACATAACTTATAAAGTGCTTATTATTATTAGCAAGGTATTTGGTAATATATTAATTAAAATTAAGGTATCTGAAGCTAAATAAGGTATTTTGTTTGAGAACGGTAGATAAAATATAATGGGAAGGTAATTTTGACAAATGAGTAACGGTTGGTGAGCGCCACGATGAAACTTGATTAATTGACGTTTTGATCCAATGTTACACAGCTCATTTACTATGCAACGCTCTTAATTTACCAACTGAAAGTTAACGATCTTATTTTAGTTAAACTTTCTTACTGGTATTCTTGTTTTCAATATAATGATGCCAAAATAGAATCTAAATTAAGCCAAGTGATTATTTCTTGTGAAGGGCGCTAACGCAGAACTAAGTACATGTATTAAACTGCCCACCAACATGATGCAAGTGATTAAATGAAACTATAACAATTTACTTAGCCTCTTCAATGTATTCAGTTACAGAATGAACTCATAATGTAGGTTGCCTTCAAAGCATAACATTTCTCCAGAGTAAAGTACTAGGATACCATGAAGTGAAGAGCGGTCGACAGCACTGGGGCGTGACTGGCTCAGCACGGAGTCGCTACGAGTGGCCACTCGCTTCGAGTGCGTGCAAGCCTCAAGAGCCGTAGTCGCTTCGCCATAAAATGATATCACACTTGTTATGCTGCCCTGGTACTTTGTCGCTTCGAGTGCTCGAGAAACGGAGGAAGTCTAGACGTGTTTGAAGTTAACTACATGGGTAACACAAAGACTGACGACGTCGTACTTTGTTCAACGGAATTTAAAAAAGAACATCAAGCTTCTTTCGTGTCTGAGTAAGCATCTGGTCACAAGATTTTATGCCATAAAATGATAATCATGAAACATACGCATACATACGTAGGTATACGTCTATAGGCATCCTAATGAAAAAAGAAGCAACATCGTAACTATTCAGCGTACCTATCATGCTGAACAACTCTTAGATGTGCTACACTGAAATGATGATTGTATGAGACAATCCAACAAATTCAAATAGACGACTCGATGAGAACGCTAACCAAGTAATAATACAATCATTTGTGGCTTTCAATTCCTTTCGTCGTCCAATTTGAAACAAGGTCTTTGAGAATTTAATAAGCACGCGTGGGTGTGTAAGATATGCGCGGTGTCATATAAAGGGAGAATCGGCCTAATCTACATGCCACGTGAGAACCGCCGGGGAGGATAAACGATTTCATTTCAACGTTCAACTTCCTTTGAATATATTTATTTTATCCAAGAATTATTTGTCAAAAATATTTACATTCATCTTTCTGGTTCAGTAGGCAGATATTATTTAATCAAAATGTTTTGTTATACTTTCCTTCCTCTGCACAATCAAGTTGTTTCTCATAATTATCATATTTCTACGAATCTACTTAATTTAATGTTAATAAAATGATGTTTTATTCATTACCGAACCAGTTCCACAGTCTGCGCTGTGTACAATACATAAAGCCTTTTGTCCATTTTAAATAATGGTGACTACTATGAGTATTAGTATATATTACCACAATAGAAAGGGAAAATCGAGATTTTCCTTTGAAGAAGGTTGAGGAGGGAACTCTCTATTCGACGTGTCTTTTTGTAAGGACACTGATTTGCCGTAATTTCGGGTCGATATTTTTTTGATCAGTCGGGAAAGTCACGAAATGCTGCCGATATAATTTTGTTAACATCTTCAGGCGTATAATAATATATGTAATAATTTTAGTGATTAGATAAATATAAACGTTTATTTCACAAACTACAAATTGCAATCTTTCAACATCAATACCGAAATATTTAACGTAGTCAAACCAATTTAGAGGAATCCTAAAAATAAAGATATCATTTATAGCCTCCTCACGCACGTAGTGACGCAGTGTGTGTGGTGAAGGCTGGCGTACAACATTCAACAGAAGTACATACTTCCAAGCTTGCAAACTGAGCAGCCTAATGTGGGACCTTCGAGGTAGACTGTACACATCGTAAGGGATTGAAATCGTCTCACGTGTGCGCGTGATGAATAGGGACATTTCCTCAGAGGCAAGTACAGAACTTTCAAGACCAAGTTCGTATTTGATTTAGTCGGTTATTTCCTCAATAAAGAGAAGTTACCCGAAGTCAATTTATTGAAGATCTGTTTGTTTAATTTTCGTGGTCAGACTACCTTAGAATAGTTATAAGTAGCTTGAATGAATAACGGCGTGGTGACAAGGATTGATGAAATAGCTAAAGATGGATTTGATGAAAGAGTCATAAGAGGGCGGCCTAAATGCCAATGGAAAATGTTCAAGAGCACTATTCCATCCTAGTAATAGGGAAAGCCTTATTTGTATAATAAATGCTAATGCTAACCGTATACAAGTATTTGTAACCCGATTCATATTCATTACAATTCATTTCGGACACACTGTAACTAATGATATCATAAAGGAAAACCTCTATATAAAATCTTGTTTCAAACGAAATATGTATTTGAAATAAGTATAAAAGGACAGGTACTTTATAATTAACTTCAGAAATGCTTATTTAAAGTTATTACGAGCCTCTATAAGGCATTTCTTAATAAACAGATATCTGCAATGCAATTTTCCTTAATGTTCGCGGGCGGTTATCATTTGATTCACTAACTGTTAAAGTAATCAGGTTTAATTGCGTTTGAAATTAAAACACTGACTTTGATTTGCATTTCTTATTACATAATACGGTGAAGCTACTGTTATAATATGCTGCTGTAATATGCCAAAAACTATGGATTTAGTTCTCCTCCACTCCTTACTATGAAATTTTGCAACGATTGCACATATTTCTGGCAAGACTGCTCTAGGTATACCTACTCGTTTTTGAATGAAAGCCCCTTGAAAATGATTCTATTGAACTATTGATGAACTATTCACAAAAAGATTATGGTTTTTTACTTCGAAAACGTCGTCTGATTCTTTTTATTCACTGATGATTTATAATGTTTTTTTCGATAAGTAGGTAAATCTAATCTAACGTTTAAAAATCTTATGTCACAGCTGCAAGAAAACTCCGCAGCAGCTTGATTTTTAAGTTTTTTTTTCCATATTCAGGTCTCACAATAGAACCTAAGCTATTTTATAATTGACTTCAAAAAAAGGAGAAGGTTTCTCAATTCCACAGTCTATATACATTTGTTTCATACCCCTATGAATGTATGAGAGTAGTCTGCTCCAAAATGTGTATGTGAAAAAACAACGTTTGCTCGGGCACAGTTAGTTCAATGTAGGTTTCGAAGATCAGAATCTTGCAAGGAATAAAATGTGCTTATTTATAAGCTCTATAAAGTAGCGTTATAAACTCGGCGCCTGCGCCTAGCAGACACTTTATTGCATTAGCTAATAGAGCCGGCACGGCTGGCATTTTTATTATAGACTTAGTCTAGTTGAAACTTATTGGTTCATTGTATGGTGGAGAAAAGGTAATTGATCGGTTGAGACTGATTTATCGGAAACCGTTTAGTAAGTGTAAACGATTTAAGGTTATACTTACTTACTGTCATTTAATAATAATTCCATTAAACTACAGTATATTTATTGTATTTATTGTGAGCAGTAATTTCACCCCCATGCTTTACAGTGAATAAAAACATCGTGAGGCACCTGCATATGTCCCGGAAGTAATTCAAAGACGTTCTTATGTAAAGTGGATTACGATGGACTCACCCTTTGTCACGTTGGCCCTTGATCATATTCGGTGAAATTTGGGGATGGCGTAAGCATATTTAAGTTATTAATCTCGTTTGTGAACCTATTTATCTAATATATCTATTTATTTTTCGCGAAAAGGGGGTGTAGTCACATATCTACCCCATCGGGATCAACATCTTCAATCGTAATGTGAAGGCGTGTATAAGAAGAAATTTTACCGAAATATAACCCAACTAGATTCAAAGTCAAAAATATCTTTATTCGATTTGACTTGCTTACAAAGTACTTTCAAGTCATCAGAAAGACATAATTACACAGGGTTATAGGTACATGCTACCGTCAGGTTCGGAAGCGTTCAGAAACTCAGTAATTACTCTTTTCAAAAATATTGTACAATTTTAAAACTACAAAATAAATCACTTAAGAAATATAAGCCCATGGACACAGTGCCAATTCACAGAATGTCGATAAAAATTAACATAAAGAAAAGTCTATATTTATCATAGAATGCACTTCGATCCAAAGACGCAGTACAGGACATTGGTAAAGATAACAAGGCACCATTATATCGACCGGCGGCCCAGGTGGGGTCGCCAACCTATGATTGCAGCCTTCTGTGAAGTGTCACTTACTAGGAATTTTAAATGAAAGCCAAGAATGCATAATTTACGATCCGTTCTGCAGTGAATTCCTTATATAATTTTGTTAAATTATAAAATGTTTTCAGATTTATGATTACATAACTAATAACTTAAATAGCAATACAGCTGTAGAAAAAAAAACTATGAGTGCAATAATGATATAATCCAAGAATTCGTTTCAAAATATCTGTCTTCTCGCGTTACTTGTCTTCATACCATTTCTTTCACCCCATATTTACTTACGTACGTGAGTAGGTCAGAGAATGAAGGATTTTTATATATTTAATTGGATAGATAACCTCATAATGTATCACAATGACACAAATGTTATGAAACTTTTCACATTGGATTGTCTAGAAGATGGCAATATTGAAATGCAAGTAGATAGCTGGTGTTCCCCTATACATTTCCATGTAAACCGCTTAAGAGCTCGAACTCCACTCAAGTTGAAAACAACTTGGCGGCCTGAAAGCCTCTTAAAACTCGATTTACAAACCAAATACCTAGGTTTACAAATACTTCCGAACAACAAATACTTTGGAGAATTTAATTGAAAACTACTCAAAACGAAACCAGGTAATTTTTACACCAATGTGATGAATTGTATAAATAAAATGCAATGCGGCGAAGGAAAACATCGTAAGGAAACCTGCATATTTCTGAGAAGTAATTCAAAGACGTATGTATAGTGCCTGAGACGGCGATGGACTCACCATCTGTCACGTTGGCACTTAATCAAATTCGGTGAAAAGTGGGTGTTGTAATAACAACACCTCTGCCTACCCCTTCGGGGAATACAGGCGTGAGCATATGTATGTATAAATAAAAGAAAGTCATAACCGGTAATATATATTTTATTGTATTTTGAACCACCCTCGGCAGAATGTTTGTCGAGTATTTCCAGAATTTCCGCGTGTTTCGCTAAGCGAATTAGAATTGCCAATATTGCCATTGCCGTGCCATACCGTGGAAATTCCGTTGCCAGCTAGTGATTTGAGTTTTTAACTGTTGACATTATTTGTTTTTGTTTAGCACTTAGATTAAATAATTCTTATTACCCGAGCTCTTAAATAAAATATTTGTTCTCGAATAACTTTCATCAAAAACTGTAACATTTATTGGATTAAAACACTCTACTATTATACTCTACGCTTATTAGTATCTACTACTGCATGAGATTGCTTAAAAAACTACGTAATCTCACCGAACAAAGCCTAATCAAACACGGCGTGGGTTTCTGGTCATCGACCCTCGGAGTTAATAAGGTTGTATGTACTTGTAGTGGTGGCCTTAATATCTGAGGTGTAACCCAACACAGTAATATTTTACTGTTTACTTCACACTCAAACATTTGTTTAGGAGAATCGATTTCTCTCGATTTGAAACGTTAAGGCTGTTGAATCAAAGATGAAAAAGTAATGTGCCGATGTGTCGGATTTTTCGGCCAGTATCTTTTTCTTCTTTTCGATTGAAGGTCTATATCAGCTGATGATAAACTGGAACTCTAAGTAGTAATTAAGACAGTAAAAATAGACGTGGTAGCAAGTTAGATAAATACCATCAGCCATGCCAGCTTGGACCCAAAAATAATGTGTCCAACCCTTTCCAAGTCCCTGTTGCAGAAAGAGATAGGACTACTCAAATTGGATCATCTTATGCTGCGTTGAATTTGTAACTAACTCGACAGGTTAACCGTCAATAGCAATAAGCATTGTAATAACTGTTTCGATTTGAAGGAAACATCAGAGGGCCTAGTGCGAGTTTTTCACTGCCGCCGTCACAAGTCACCGCGTCGACGTAAACGCAGATTTGTATAGGATCGAAACAGCGCCGTCTGTCGGCCTAAAGATGGCACTATTGTGAGCCTATACAAATCTGCGTTTACGTCGACGTGATGACTTGTGACGGCGATTTTAAGAAAACTCGCACTTGGCATAGAGTACCTACATCACGGGTTTGTCACTGTTTTCTTTATCTATACTCGCTAGCGTCTTCGCCGTACATTTTGTACTAGAAATTGTGCAGCAACACCTAGCGGTCACGTGAAGAATTATCTCATACAAATATTAAGAGTGACGCTAGCGAGTATAATTTACGAAAACGGTGGCAAACTCGAGATAGGGGTACAGCTAGTAGATAATAAATTTTGGTGAGCTTTATATTTAATTTACCCATGAGTTACTACTTCTACTATTGGGTGTGAAAAAGCAACTCTGCACACATGAAATTAACATACATACATACATATGCTCACGCCTGTATTCCCCGAAGGGGTAGGCAGAGGTGTTGTTATCACAACACCCACTTTTCACCGAATTTGATTAAGTGCCAACGTGATAGATGGTCTATCACCGTCTCAGGCACTATACATACTTGAATTACTTCTCATAAATATGCAGGTTTCCTCACGATATTTTCCTTCACCGTAAAGCACGTGGTGTGAAATCACTCTACATACGTTTTTTAGAAAAACTCATTGGTACAGGCCCCGCTGGGATTCGAACTTGCGTCGCTTGCGTAGCGACTGCTCTAACCCCGAGGCCACCACGGCTCTTTGAAGCACGGCACATGAAATTAAGTTTTAACAATCGCAAGTATTGGAACTTCCAATTTGTGCTCTTCACGTGGAACTTCGGAACATGAACCGCTAGGGAAGTTTGATCCGAATAAGTAATGAATCTTACACTCAATGCTCCGTTGGTCTCCTTTGATCCTACAAGTGTTTGATGGATTAGAATTCCTTATTTATTTATATCTCCAGTTATTCCGGTCGCCTGGTGACCTTTGAGTTTTCGAAACTCCGTTAATTGTATTGACTACATTGATATACGGTAAGAGGGTTTAGTAGCGAGATGCCTACTATCACACTTAGTTAACAATGAAAACTTTTTAAAATTTCCATACATATGATCGCACTATGTCACAAATAGCGTTTGGGGAAACCTTATCCTCAAAAGATATTTTGCGTCGCATAATGTCTAATTTTGATATCACCAGTATTATCGATGTAAGTATTACGCATATTTTGCACCCAACGTATCTTTTTCAGCATTAATTAACTCCATTTGCTGGAGCTTAGATTTATCGATTATTTTTGACTCGGAGTGATAGAAACATAGTTATTATTATATCTCAAGGAAGTATAACTAAGTTACGGTACGGTAACTTACAAATACGGTAAATGACACAATAAAAATGGCTGAGTCGTTTACCAAAACATACCTTTATTTGAACTAATCTTAATGTAAGTATATTAATATTATAATGAGGTAAAGTTTGTTTATCGTGTTTTTATGTTTCGAAACAACGATTGCAAAAAATATTTCAACATTATTTAGAATGGACTTCGTTCGCATAGAACTTACTTTGTATTAATGTTCGGAAAATCGGCGTGTAGAAGTTTCTACTAACTTAATAACAATGTTGTATTTCCTGATGAATATAACAATTGGCAAAGTAGCAGTCAACATTTGTGTATTCGCTAATACAGAGAAAACACAGATGTAGCTAAACACTGTTCCCAAAACAATCTAATTAAACTGCAATTAAGAACTTCTGTACATCCTTGGCACATTGTTCAAACGCGAATGTGTAATTTGTACAAAAGACGGAGTTGGGCCACATTGTTCGAGCCGCCTACAATTGACACCATAGTTCAATACCAGACAGTATGTCAATAAAACTGTACGCCAAGTATAATTTTGTAAATTTTCACACGCCGTCGTTTGACCTTGCATTTTTGCATATCTGAAAAAGTGACATATTTCGAGCCACGCTAAAGCGAAAAGTCAAGCGATGACGTTTGAAAGTGTCAAATCCTTGGGGTGCTGATTATATAAACTCAACTCACGAGTATCTAACCTAATAACATGCATGCTATTAGATTAGACTAACTGCTTTTATGTATATTGCCGCCTTAAGTACGCTAACGATACATGTAGACTAGCTTAATTGCGGCTTCAGACAGCTATTAGTATTAGTACAATCTTGCAAGGAATAGGAACTTGTGGATTTTTGTGGACGTTGATTCAGCGCTAATCAATACCAGGTTTTAAAAGATGCTCCCGTCCCGATGCCACATTAAAATTTAGCGTCTTTTTTTTTGGGTTCACAGTGTAACTAAGTCCCCAAAAAGAGCCTCTTATGCATCTCAGGTACTGCTTCAAACTTATATACTGTGTACGAAACTTTACTAATAATATTATGTAATTATGTTAATCTCACATCAGGGATGTCGCAACAGATAACAGGTGTTATTGAATGTGTGCTTGTAAAACAAATATACAGTGTCAATTTGTAGTCGCTCTTCATAACTTATTGTGTGTTCGACAAAAATGGCTTTCTTTAAGTTCACTATTATACTTAAGTACATTACATGTTTGACACACTATATAACATTGGTGAACAGAATTAATTGATCACTTTACATATTTATGATCATGGATATGTATTAAGTGGACAAATACTTGTATTTTGGTTACCATATAAGTCCTTGCTCATAAAATTCTGCAACTTTGATAACTCAGCCTTGCCTATGATATTTTCTATTGCTCAATGATTTAAAAGAATATGGACTCGATCTTAAGACGAGACCTTACGGCTTATACTAAGCATTGCAATCAGAGATTATGTAGGTATTAATACAAAATAGCAAGGGCCGTTTCCTATATTTAACCGCACGCAGGCGTACAGATGCGTATAAAGGTCTCAAGTTAATTTCAGTATCTTTAGAACAAGAGGTCCTAAATGTGAAGGCGTCTGTTAATAGTATATGGAAGTAGTTTCTGTACGGGAGTAGTTCTGAGGAGCTTGTGGCACAGTTGCTATTTCGTATATCATTCGATCACCAAAGTTAAGCAACCCTAACCCTAGCCAGTAGTTGGATGGGTGACCACCCGACTTCCCTTCGTGTCTTAGAGAGCATGTTAAGCCGTCGGTCATGGTTGCCAATCGTTACAGGGCATTCGGAGGCCTAAGAGAATCTGAAAACTAGTCTAACACAGATTACCGATTTTCCTCGTAAAAGCGGTTACGAAGGTCAAATTTCGTATTAAAATCACGTGATAAGCCACAATGGGTTGAACCAAGTGCCCCAATAACGTGTGGGGTGAGGCTAGGGAGATGATGAGTAGGCTTTCTGTAAGTTTTTTTATTTTATGGTACAACTCCAAGCTTAGTTCGACTAACGGTACTAGGTAATACCAGTATTCCCTTACTAGGCTTGGAATGTATTTACATTTAAAACTGTCTTTTACTTAAAGCAATTCAAACTCTAATGCATAATAAATAAGAACTATAACAGTTGTTGGATAAGGAAAAAGTAGAGCTTTTGTACACGCGGTTGGAAGTTACTGGTTTTGTACGGTGAATTAATTATTTTTTATCAGTAAAAAATAGAATGGCGTTTTTTTTAATGGATGCTATGTCTTAGGATACTGATTAATCATTTAAGCAGAATATGAGTTTGTGAACTGGCAATGTTGCCAGAGTTGCTAGATCTAATGGCACTTAAACATGGATAGGATCTTGAAAAGTTGAAACTACTGACATAATAATATTTAGAAATTTTTATTTTTGCTTTGTTTTATGTGTGTCACTGTAAAATTGTGAACACTGTTGATTCATAATCTATCGCGCGAAATTATCGAGAAAGTGAAGAACAATGCTCTTAAGTGCATAATAATGTGTTACTTTCAATACAAATAATGCTTTAAAGCCAAAGTCAAAGTCAAAAATATCTTTATTCGATTAGGCTTTTACAAAGCACTTTCAAATCGTCAGAATGCCATAATTTACAGGATTATACATGCTACCGCCAGGCTGCTTTTACTTAGAAGAACCTGGCAAGAATCTCAGTAATTACTCTTTTCGAAAATTTTATACAACTTAAAGAAAAAAAACAGAATAAATCACTTGAGAAATGTAAGCCCTTTGAGCCCGTTGAGAAATGTTGGAAAAAATTAACAATAATAAAATTAGTAGTTCTACTTATTTTAAATGCGTAGTTTGAGATGACCAATCCCCACATGCTTTCAATAGTTAATAATCTTTATACTATTAGGTATACACGTCACATATTATGCTCTACAAATGTTTTTGTACCTTGTTGTTATAATATAAATAATGAAGTTTTTCCCGTATTCAAGTTTATCAAGAAATTGCAAGCGTCCAAGCTCAGGTATAATAAAGTCATTATTAAATTACAGGTTACAGTAACGTCATCAAGTTAATCTGAATAATTCAGTAACCTGCGATATGTCTATCATCAGGTTTAACGTCATCAGTAACCTTAATTACTGGGCTTGTTAAAGATGTAATACAAGACATACTTATCTAAACATCTATATCTGGTTTTTAGGCGTGCTTGGTGCGCCAACCTCTGTTGTAGCTGGTAGGTTTATCCGATTAATGTTTGGATTGTTTAATGATTGCTGAGATTGTCTATGTTAGACAAAAGTTCCAAATAAATTAAAGAATATAAAAACATAACCTCCACTATCCGATGTCTCTATATCCCAAAATATTAGGACAGGGAGATATAAGCTATCAAAAAAGACAGGTACTCGATGTTCATAAAATTAATTTATTTTATTTAACACAATATAATATTTCAAGCTGAGAATATTCAAAGTTAATTGGTTATATTACAAAGTACAGAGCATTCTTTAGCGGCAAAGGACAACATCGTGGGTAAACCTGCGAAATTCAATGTCTGTATAGTATATGCTTGAAACGGCATTATATCTTTAACGAATTTGAATCAGAGCCCTTAACCATTAAGTACTCTATGGTTATTTGACAGAGTGACAGTGACAGAATACACGGCAGATGCAAATGTTCCTCACAGTTAAACAAATGCAATATTTAAGAAGTTTATGTTACAGTCTGTGGTATCACATATAGTCCCCTAAAGAATAGTTCCATAATATGTTGCTATCATATTATGGAACTAGTTGTACCCCGCGGTTTCACCCACGTAGACTTAATTTCATGGGTGGCCCGCAGAACCCATTTTTTTTAAATACAATTTGCCATCGAAAGTCCTGTTAAAATCAGTCCAGCCGTTTCGGAGATTAGCCGGAACAAACAGACAGAAAGAGATTTTTTTATTGGTTTTTTATGTAAGTACCAACCGTATATACTTTCATTTGCATTAAGTGAAAAGCTGTTAATTTGAAATTACAAACAGACACTTAAATTTTATTATCTTTATGTATATTTTATTTATCTGTAGATTGGTATGTGCAGTTGTGTGTGTATTTTCAGTAAAACAAAGCTATTGGTTTCCCAGTTTCAGTACAACATTGTTCTGGAATTGTAAACTGGTTGTTGCTATAGCCACAACAAAGAAAGTTTATTCGGACTAAATGAGCCTTTTCCAAGCGTTCTGGGCCTTCCTACGACGTTATTACTACCATTTTGCGAGGGAGCGAAAAGGACAGATTTATATAATTATAAGCCTGCCACTTACCAAGAGCATTACATTAATAATAAGATAATTAACGGTTAGCTACTCACCTAGTAGCTATTAATTCTCCATATGAATGAAATCTTTACTTCTAAATATATATAACTCAAAGGTGACTGACTGACTGACAGTGATCTATCAACGCACAGCCCAAACCAGTGGACGGATCGGGCTGAAATTTGGCATGTAGGTAGATGTTATGACGTAGGCATTCGCTAAGAAAGGATTTTGATTAATTCTACCCCAAGGGGATAAAATAGGGGATGAAATTTTAGGCTACTTCTAATAAAAAACTTAGGGTATGCTAACGCGGGTGAAACCGTGGGCTCAGCTAGTTATATTATAAAGGTGGTCTGTTTGTAGTAATTCCAAATAACCGGCTTTTCACTAAATGCATCTGAAAATATACGTGGCACATACATAAAAAATCACTTTTTAACATTTTTCTGTCTGTCTGTTTGTTCCGGGTAATCTTTTAAACAACTGGATCTATTTTATTGAGACTTTCACTGACAGATAGCTGATATTACAAGGTAACTTAGGTCCCGCACAAGACAGGGACCAATAGCGAGTTCTCGTATCGGAGGCCAAGACACACTTCAGGTCGCTGAGCCATGGGAGTAAGTGAATAACATAGGCAACTTTTTTAAATTAAGGTTTACGTGAAAAAAAGTCTCCTCATGATATTAAGTCTATGCGGGTGGAACCGCGGGGAACAGCTAGAGGACAAATAAGATAAACTAGATCTACAACTTGACTGAAATTTACATTCTAAATATTGCTCCACATCTCTACTGAAAATTCATTTTCAGATTCACCTTACTCGTACAACACAAATAAAACTCCGTCAGAAATATTTTAATGAGCTTGCTTTCAAACAAACTATAAAGTGCTAAATACACGCAGTTTTCACGTCGTAATTATCCAGGTGAGAGTAAAGCGATCCAGGAACAATACATCAACTCGGTATAACCAGGATGCAAGGATGTCTAGGTATTGTGCAACCACTCCGGCCCTCTTAATTAAGGGGGGCGATACTCAAACGCTTCTGGCGAAGGGGGCTATTCAGACATATGCCGTCTGCAAGATAACGAAGCTCTCTCGCTTATTACGTCTATTTCTTTCAACTTTTAAGAGGAAACTTTGTGGCGACGCGACGCTATTTGTAAAAGCAAGTTAGGTGCGGTAAGTGTATGGCGCCTTTGATTATGTGAAAGAAATACGTGTGAGATGGCTCAGGAGCACTTCAGGTCTGTTATATCATTATTACAGGTCTGATAGCTTTCCTTTCAAGTGCAGGCTTTGGTTTCAACGTTGCAATTGTTTAGCGAGCACGTACCATCCGATAATATTCCTAGAATTATTTCAGTTTTAAGGTTGCAACTCTTCTAACTATTGTCCATGAGACTCTCTTAAATAATACAAAACTTTTCTAATTTTGATTTATGCTCTTAAAAAACACCTAACCTTGTAGTATTATAAACTGTTTTTCAGAAAGTAGAAATAGGTAAGTGTACCATCAAGGGCCATTGCATGAACTCTTATTGTCATGATGACAGATGATATAAGACATTTATATAAATTTGTCACTTTCACATTGATGAACTTTCAATGCAATAAAAGCTCATGGTTGGAACTGTCACGGTCATTATGACACTTACCATCAGATCAATGGCGACATTATGGTAAGGACCACAGCCTGCTATATTCTTCCCATGGTTCACCAAGATTACATCCCGATTGTGACGTCATTGATTGACTTCAGCATAATATACCCGCACCGCAGCGTTACCTTGGGCTTATCACATGGCTTTGTGTCACGGAAAGGGCAAACCTTCCATTATATACTTAATTCACTCTTACGCTTCCATTATATACACATATTCTTACGATTGAAGTCACTAGCGCTTACGAAAAGACCATTTAACTCGAGCTTTCTTAGAGCAAAAGGCGAGAGTATTAAGCAAAAGTAAATATTATATCGAACTGAATTCTTTTGTGTCAAGCAATATTCCATAAAATCCTATATGGGGGAGTTTATATTGAATAGGCTTGAGGCTTGTATGGCGAACCTATTCAGTTAGTTACTCTTTGCGTTAAACCGAAGGGTGAATGGGCCAGGTTATGGCGTTATGAAATCGAAATTCGGCACTTAGATATCATATTCATGGGAGTGTTTTCCGTAGGGCTTATGTATACCGTGATCATTTCGGAGATAGTTGTAATAGAGCGTTTAATACAACATTTCAGTCACTTTATATCCATGTTTTCTTTGTAATATTTCGTGACTCTACAAAACCCTAGACGGTTTTCTCCGGTCAACCGTCTAATTCATGTTATCTTTTAGGCAAATTACAGCTTGTTTCTCGTTTCGTGTGACCCATTAAGTTATTATTGTGTCCGTTTTGTGACCCATGCGATCCGTCACGCGACAGACACTATCCAGCCTAGCAATAATCATCCTTTTAAAAACGACCCTCGCCTAAAGTTTGATAATTCTACCCTAATAGCTTCAAATGTGTTACATTTCACCTGAAACAAAAGGAAATCTATCTAATCGGTAGTAGTGACACCGCTCATAAATCTTCGCACCTCCAATCATTGGACAAATTACATGGCCATATAGCACAGCCACTGTAGCTTGATCTCTGATTTATCATTTGTAGACCTCAATGGCTATTCAAAAAGGCTCGCAGAATGGGAGGTCCATGCCTCTGGTCGGTCGACAGATTGGTCGTATTCACGCGCGGACAATGGGATCAATGGAAACTCATACACAAAAGCGGAAACTGAAATCCACAAAGAGCAATGTTACAAGCAATATGGTTAGATATAAATATTGATACTAGTAAGTATTTAATCTTGTAAGATGTTTCCCTTGAGCTCTTCCTTGAATATCTTTTAAGGTATAAAATACATTACAATATCTAGGTTTTTTCAAAACAGAAACTTGATTGCCTGTTTAATATATATTACTATCTGCACATTTACACAGAAAAATAAAATTGAAGTGTCTGTTTTTAATTCCAAAATAAATGCTTTTCACTAAATGCATATGGAAATGTATATTACACTGGTTATTAGCTAATATTACAAGGAGTTACTTAGGATAATTTATTTAAATGAAATTAAGTCTACGCGGGTGAAACCGTGGGTCACAGCTAGTATTAATTATATATTGTATTGTATTTATCGTGTAAAAAAAGAGCCGTGGTGGCCTTGAGGTTTGAGCAGTCGCCTGCTACGCAAGCAACGCAAGTTCGAATCCTAGCGGGGCCCTGTACCAATGAGTTTATCTAAAAAAAAACTTATGTGCAGTTATTTCACACCACGTGCTTTACGGTGAAGGAAAACATCGTGAGGAAACCTGCATATTTCTGAGAAGTAATTCAATGACGTATGTAAAGTGTCTTAGACGGCGATGGACTCACCATTTGTTACGTTGGCATTTAATCATCTTCGGTGAAAAGTGGGTGTGATTACAACACCTCTGCCTACCCCTTCGGGGAATACAGGCGTGAGCATATGTATGTATGTGTGACAAAAAAAACAAGTATACAACGCATGCATGTTTTTGGAGCACCCTCTTAAGTGTCCTAGGCCACATGAGACAGGGTAAGGGTATTGTATGAACATGATTTATTCAGTTTAGGCTCTGGAAAAGCTTACACTTATGATGTGCCTAAATACTTATGAATTTTTCCTTATGGTTTTAGCTTTGCAGGTTAGGCTTGAATATAATTTGGCAATATCGCATTCGCGTGAGTGTAAGATGTTCACTTAACCTACATTTAATGTGATGTATAACTTATTATTTTCCAATACACTTGGAAAGTACAGCGGCTCGTCGGCGCCACATGGCGTGAAACTTAGAAAATGTTTTCTTGATACAACACAGATAATATATAGGATTGATATTCTTGTCGCGTTGAAAGATTGCTCGCTTTTGTTCTCTTGCAAATATACGAGTCTCTTGTGAGATCGCATTTCTTGGGCGTGAAGTTTGTGTTTGGTCTGTATATGTGCATATTGATTTATTACTTCCACAAACTGATATGATGGAAGGCAAGAGAGGAGGATAACCCTATCATAGAGCAGGACGGCGAATCAATGGAATGAAATCAAACACAATATTTTGGGCACGTCACAGATTACAAAAAGAGGAGCTCGTGGCTCAGTTGCTATTGCGCATATCATTCGATCAGCGAAGTTAAGCAACCATTACACAAGTCATAAGTTGAATGGGTGACCGCCTGAATTCTTTCCGTGCCTCGGAGAGCACATTAAGCCGTCTGTCGTGTCAATTCAGCATCATTGGTAATCGTTACAGGTTAGTCGGAGGCCCAAGAAGGTATGACTATGAGAACCCAGATTACCGACTTTCCTAGTAGAAGAGGTTACGAAGGTCAGGGGCCTGACCATGAGCTCTTATTGCAATGATAGTTCAGCTGTGTAACAGTGATACATGTATGAACGTCAAATACATCTGTCTCATAATAAGAGTAAAACTATAGCAATAAGAGCTCATGATAAGGCCCAAGGTGGCAGTCGCTTCGATAAAAAATCAGGAGATCGATAATAAACATATTTTGAAAGAAAGAAACATTTATTTATTTGCAGACAAAATACCAGGCAACAACATTAAAGTAGTAACAGTTACATAAACATTTGTCGGAAACCTGCTTCATATTAATTATGAAGTCAGTTATAAAATTACATTAATATAAAGTTTATAACTAACACGCCTCACTCAACAAAACCTAACAAGCCCTGTTTTTTAACCCGAACTAATCTCGCTGAATAGCAAAACGGAAATCCAGGCTTTACTCCCAGTTCCAAGTAATAACTTTAAACTCAAATAATTTGATGAGGCGAAAAGCTTTTTATAAAGAATGAATTTTATGGCTGCGCTATTAATTTTATATTGCTTTAAAACTGCTTCGTTTAATATTAAACTCCATTGTAGTAAATGTACAGTCGACGACAAAATAACAGATAAAACACTTCGTGTTAATAATAAAGGACATTTCGTCGCGAAATAAAAAATGCTATCATTGTTCAGATGAAAATTAAGGGATGTTTATAAATTACGATATCGATTTTCATCTTATCTTGAAGTTAATAGATTGCTCATTCTTATTCTTCTCTACATCCTTGTTTACTTCTCAAAGTTTTGACTAAATACGTGGAGGTTTTGTGTTTGATCGATCTTCAGAAGAAAATAGTGTCTTTATGTATATATGTCTTTATTATATTTGTGATAAGGAAGCCTGGGATGTATCTTTGTCGGAAAATTATTGTAAATAATCCCATTGACAATGTACTTTTGCTACAATTAATTAATCTTAGTTTGATCTTTGCATTGTATGGCTGGAATTTGCCATGCTCACAAATATTTGTAATATTTTAGTTATTAAATTGGACAATTGAGCATTTGAACTTTGTCCATGGGCTTATATTCATGAGATATAAATACTGTAACCAAAAACATTGTATAATATATATTTTTTTAAAAGACTAATTGTGGAGTTTCTTGCCGGGTTCTTCTCAACAAAAGCTACCTTCCGAACCTGGTGGTAACATTTATAATCATGTATAATGTATTTTGTGTCCTTCTGAAGATTTGAAAGTACTTTGTAAGAAGTCTAATCAAATAAAGATATTATGAATTTTGAATTTTATAGAAGTACTACTAAGTATGTATACGATTAAGATTTAAGATTGATACGAACATACTACTTGACTCTACCCCAATTTTTTATTTTATAATTATTTATTCATGGCATGAACGGGACGGATTTATAATATCTGCTCTCTTATTGTTTATTTCAATCAGTGATTGTGGACGTCAACCTAATTACATAATATACACATAAATGAGCGAATAAGATTGTTGTTATTGGTAAATTGGTCTTCAGCATAATCTGTACCTATTGAATTGGGACAAAATTTATTCTATTTTTTTCCTTGCTCGCGAGGGATGTTACAACACCCACTTAACACCGAAAATGATAAGTGCCAATGTGACAGACGGTGAGTCCATCGCCGTTTCTGACACAACGTCTTTCGAAGTTCTTCTCAGACATTATGCAGATTCCTAGCGATGTTTTTCTTCACCGCTGCTCTTTGTAAAGGGTTCTTTGAAAAGCAATGATAACAATATTCCCTCGTAATACAAGTCTGTAGATGTTTCTCAAGTGCCACCATCGAGAGGTATTCGCGAGTCAAGAGTGCCGCGGAAGGGCGGCACTCCAGTTTTGAAAGGCTACGCGACAGTTTTCCTCCATTTGCGAGGCTCAAAGAGTGTTTATTGTCGAAATTAACATTCCCTTGCCAAGCTGATCTCGTTATTTTAAAGGTTTATTTCATAAAACAACGGTTTGACATTCTCTACAAGTACCATTAAAACGTATTTTGTTCCGCCAAACATAGGAGGAATAAGGTTTTCTACTACGACAAGACGAAATATATTAATTACTATAGCAAAAATACGAGTATATACTTCAAATTAGAAATGAACATTTGGATTGACCAAATTTTTTTAACGCTTTTTTATGATATTTTAACGATTGCTTACTTTAAGTACTATTTCCCAATTAAACAAATTCAAATTTAACCAATATTATATTCATACTATATACGTCCTTTCATTTTAATTTGAGTTATGCAAATATATGCCTCGTTGAATCTAACAATCACATACCTATAGAGTAATTCATCACCATCATCCTCCTGGCCTTATCTCATGTTATTTGTGGTCGTAGCAATGTGTTTTCTCCATCAGCAGTCATATCTGTATTCACTGTAGCCATATCATCTTTCACGCAATCCATCCATCGTTTCATCACCACTTACTAAAATTATTCATAATTTGCTCATTACTAATTATTTCCAACTATTATTTAGTAGGAGTCTAGATTAGAGCACGGTTAATGGCAATAGGCTCGCCCCCCTATGACATGGGAATTAACATAACTGGCGACATGTGGATGTGCATTACGTACACCTCTGTCAACCCCTTCAGGGAATACTGACGTGGTATGGTATGCCACGTAAATTTCTCATTAGTAGAACAAGTATATAACAAGTCCTGTTCAGCTAATTCTATTACAAAGTCACTAATTACCGGTCGTCCTATTTTCTTAATATCGAAACCACAGAATGGAAACCACTGGACATCCAATCCTACGGAAGTGAAGACGCTGCGTTTTGTGTCAAACAAAATCCTTCTATTATAAGGCTTCCAACCTATACAGGATACCGTGGCTCCAATTATACATTAATATCCCGTAATTGGCTCTAAGATTCACTTCATAATATACTAACGGACGTCACACAGTTTCACCCACGTAGTTCCCGTTCCCGTGGGAGTACGGGGATAAAATATAGCCTGTATTTATCAGTGATAATGTGGCATTCAAACGAAGAAAGATTTTTTAAATCGGGCCAGTCCTTTTGAGCCAATTTGTTACAAACATACTTAGATACAAATCTTTGAGATGAGAAAATGTGTGAATTTTGCCTATTATATAAATAAAAAGTATTAGCTTTTACCCGCGACTTCATCCACTTTTTTAGATAAGTATTTTCCAAATTTCAGCAAAGATTACCGAGGCACTGCGTTAATTCTCACAATGATTAAGTTTCAAATTCGAATTCAAAATTATGTTTATTTGATTAGATTTTTTATTAAACAAAGTCTACTTTTTAATCATCAAGAAGAAGAACCCGTTTTCTTAAATCAATATAAATCTTATCTGACATCTGATAGGACACATTGACATGGTCAGTATATGAAATTCGATAAAAATAAGTACTGCCAGTATTCATAATAACCATATGGCCTTTCTACGTCACGTCCTTTATATGCCAAAACGATATTAAGGAAAATGTGTAAATGTTATTTCTAAAAGCTCTGTATAACGACGGTACTTTCTAGGAAAATAAATATAATATACCTTTTGTTATCAAACGCCAAGTATAGAGTAAGGGCAATAGGTAACGTGATATGAATGAAAGGTGGATAAAAAAAAGAGGGTTAATCCTAAGACTAAGAATCGCAACTGCCTTATTGAGCTGTGGTCGCCAGCGCAACTGCGGAACACAAGGTCCTGGATGCGATCCCCGGGTCGCCGAGAAAATGTTAGGTTTTTTCCATTGGTAATTTTCCATTAGCAGCCGCGAGACTTACCGAACGGTTAATGGCAATAGGCGGGCCACTATTTTGAAACATAAACATAACTGGCGAAATGTGGGTGTACTAAAAGTGCACTGCCTACCCATTTGGAGAATACAGAATAAACATTTATTCCAAGTTTCTTACAAATCTAGGCTTACAGCTATAAGGGAATAATAATAACGCAATTAAATTATCTTCGGTCGCATGTATGCGAGGAATCTACAAAAAAATAACATTACACAAACCGAAAGTTCAAAAAAGGAATAAGAGTGATCCTCAAGAAATGTTGGGAGGAAATCCGAGATATATCATTCGTTGTCGGGATGGGCATATATGGCGCAGTGTCCATTTGAGGGAGCTTGACAAATTGGACTCCGGGATTATCCCTTGAACGTTGCCTATTACAACGTTGCTGCCAGCATTATATTCTCTGGGATTGAGGTGGCGGGATTGCCAGTATATAACATTGTCCCTGATTCCCTGATACTTTGATACTTTTGACGGAATTCTGATATTTACAAGGCCCGACTTTATTGCTAAACTTCTAGTGACAGAACATTTCTTTATGACCTTTGTTATTTTATATTATGTTTAGTTTATAGTATAAGTACTCACCCAATTCTAAAAATCGAAATATATAAAATTCAAAGTCCTGACTAACTGAATTATTCGATCAAAGCATAGCCTAAATCGTAAAAATGCACAGAAATTCGATGGATGTTTTCTTGGTGAAGGTGTACGTACACTAAGATAAGGTTTTTGCGAAAATGTACCTAACAGAGTTAAGGGGGGATTATAAGTTTGTATGTGGAATTCTTAAAGGAGGGCGTAACTGCGGGCGCAAGATAGTATCTATACAGATAAATAAAATTATATAAATGCATATAAAAGTGCGCGATATGCAATACAGACATAGAAAAAGCAAATTTTAAATTTTTTCTCAGTCTGTCTGCCTGTTTGTTCCGGCTAATCTCCGAAGCGGTTGGACCGATTGTAACGGGACTTTCACTGGCGGATAGCTAATGTTACAAGGAGTAAATTAGGCAGTTAAAAAAATAAATAGGGTTCCGTGGGCCACGCATGACATTAAGTCTCCGCGGATAAAACTGCCGGGCACATCTAGTAGTAAATATTGCTAGACATGCAAGCTTCTCCCATGGTGCGCCACAGAGCCTTGTATTCAGTATTCCGCCTAAAGCGAAACCCTGTGAACTTCGTAGGCTGTTTGGTTGTTGTGTTACAAAAAATATCATAAAATTCCGCCCCAGTTGTCTCCGTGTCTAATTCTAGATCAAATAAATTACAGGGGTAATTTATCAAAGGTAAAATGAATCGTGTGTCGTCGTCTCTCATCATTCAGCGTATAAACGTCTACGTTGGGATAATTCTTTATCGTTTTTGTTAGGTACATTTTCAGTTTTTAGATCTAGTAAATAATGTGATGAATGGAAATAAGGTCTTGGGTTTCGTGGTAAATTAGCATTTATGTCATTTAATTTAGAGTTCTTAATGGTATGCTTAAGGGCTTTGCAAGGATAATGTAAACGTACCTGGTCGACCGAGCTGTGCTCGGTTTCTTTTCACACAAAAGAAAGAACTTGCCATTTAGCATGTGGCAAAAAAAGGAAAATATCGAACCGGTAACAAATTTGGTCTCGAACCGGGGTACTCTAGTTTCGTTATCGCCCCGTAGGCTGGAAGTCTCACGTCTGAGTTACCATAACTTGACAGATGTCGGCGAAGTTTACTTTCGTTTTCTAATCATATTTATAGGAGTGTTTCATTGCCTGAAAACATGGTCAAAACGATGTAGCCTAGCTAGATAAATTTTTTGGCCTCGAAACCAGGGGGTTTATGTTGTAGGGACAACATACAACATTTCATGAAATTTATTGGAGCCGTTTCCGATATTCTGATTCTATATATCGCACCCTCAAAACGATAGGGCTCAACTCCAAATATTACGAAAACTAATTAAGATCATCATAGACAGACCCTAAAAATTTATGTTCTACCCCAAGTTTTTATTAATAATTTTTTTTTATTTATCGACCAACCGCAACCTAGACTTCACTATAAAAATATAAAAAAAGTAATTGTACTAGTAAAATAATTACTTGCCTAATCTATGTAAAATCTATGATTCCGATTTCCAAAAACATTTGATTCCTGAATTGAGCCCCTATCCTTCTGAGGGTGCTCGTTTTAATGTACAAGAGATGCGTTTGAAATACGTCTCACAGCAGGCTCTGTAAGTGAGTTAGTTTAACAGTTCCGATTATTAAGTCCATATCTTGCGTATATCACTGTAGTTTTATGTTAATGTGAACTAATCAAGTTTATGGTTAAGTATGGGTTAATTATAAAGCAATTAATTTTGATTTAAATAGTACCTAACGTTTTACACACTCGTTGGAAATACGAGCGGTAATAAAAATACTATTAAAAACTGCATTTGCCCAGTGAAACGGGCAGAAAGAAAGTGGTGTCTGGAATGAGAAAATTTATTAATTTAAGGAGCACTTATCTTGAAACTTTAATTCAAAATAGTGTACTGTATATCAATGAGTTTTTCTAAATAAACTAATGTGCTGTGATTTCACACCATGTACTTTAGAGTGAAAGAACCTGCATTGTTCTTGATGCAACTTATAATGATGGGCCTTTGCCCATCATTATAAGTTGCATCAGACACTTTTGTCTGGGAAGAGGCCAGTAGGCCGAAGGAGGAAGTCGTGGCTGCGCGATATCCGCGAGTGGACTGGCATCATCAGTGCTGCTGCACGCTTCCGCCTCGCGAAGGATACACACAAGTTTACCGAACTGACAGACAACCTTCAATAACTGGAGAGGCACTACAAGACGAACAAGAAGCATTGTTCTTCTTGAAGCTTCGGAAAGCATTAATTCGTTGATCACTTGATAAATTAAACGGAAAAAACAGGCATATGTATGTATGTAGTATACTTTAATACATGTTGATATTTATAAAAAAATTCGTTTATTTACAAATGAATGCTTTCCGAAGCAAAGGAAGACAAAAAATAAACAATGATACAAATTTTATAAGAAATCATAATGTTTTGGAATCCATTACGGCTATATTAGCGTATTTCTCAATGGGTTATGCTTGAATCCAATGAAATAGAATACAAATACTCAGTACATTTCTTTGATACCTCCAATGCAAGATGCAACGTCTCATTGTATTCAAAAACACACTCGAATTGCAACCGCTCTATGTATTATGCATTAAATGTAACACAAACAAGTAGTTTGTGATATCTGATGAAGGATACGACAGGCACCCAGGAAATGGATATCCTTGAGGAAACCTAATGGCGTCAGATCCCAGGAATAATGGGTTTATAGATTTGTAATATACATGTTTGTTTGGTTCCTGGATTTGTTTTAAATGTTTCACGACTAATTATTTAGACTTTACTAGCTCTGCCCCGCGGTTTCACCCGCCTAGATTTCGGACTCGCGGAACCCTAATTTGTTTTTAAATAAAAATAACCTAACTTACTCCTTGAAACATCAGCTATTTTCCAGTCCAGTCGTTTCGGAGATTACCCGGTACAAACAGACAGACAGAGAAAAATTTAAAAAATTGTTTTTTTAGTTCAGTACCGTATATACTTTCAAATGTATTAAGAGATTTTTTTATTTTGGAATTACAAACAGACACTTAAATTATATTTATCTGTATAGATTATACATTATTTAAATACTAAATAGATAGATAGAGTGCACTTATTACAGGGCGAGGGCGAGCTTATTGCTAACCGGTCACTAATCCAGACTGCTTGCTAATGGTCTGGGAAATTACAGATGGTAAAACCCAATATCACTTTACCTGAACCCTGGGTCATCGGATTCCGCAGTAGCGTTTGCGACTACTACACCAATGAGGCTATTTCTATTTCGGGATACAAATTTTTTTATCAACAGATAAATAAAATTTAAGTGTCAGGTTGTAATTCCAAGTTTACAGCTTTTCGGTCAATAAATATGAAGTAAAGGTACTGACATAAAAAAATATTTTTTTTGTACCATTGAGTTTTTCTAAAAAACTTATGTGCAGTTATTTCACACCACGTGCTTTACGGTGAAGATAAACATCGTGAGGAAACCTGCATATGTCTGAGAAGTAATTCAAATACGTATGTATAGTGCCTGATACGGCGATGGACTCACCCTCTGTCACGTTGGCACTTGATCATATTCGGTGAAATGTAGACGTTGTTACAGCACCTCAGCTTACACCTTCGGGGACCCTTCTGGGATGGCGTGAGCATATTTATTCTTTATATATTTTTTTCTCTGTCTGTCAATCTATCCTTTATTTCGGTTAATCTATGAAGCAACTGGATTGATTTACAAACAAAAGATTGACTAAGTCATGAAAAAGACATGAAATGAAGTCTACACGAGTGAAACCGCGGGGCATAGCTAGTTATGACATAAATGACATAACGCGTACATTTCTAATTTCAAAGTCAAACGGCTGGTTTGTTTATAGTACATACATACGTGTGAAAAGTTTCAATTACATTCCTAGACCATTAGCTCGTTTGTTTTGCCTTTATTACCCTACTGTACAGGGAAAGGGTTATGATTTTACCACGATGAATGTTAATTTGGTTTAAAGAAAGGTTGTTTGGTGAAATAAAAACTGCGCGAGAGAACAAAGGACATGCAAATAGAAGTAGAATTTTAATTGAAAAACGCTGGCAAATGTGTTTAAAATATCATATCCAACTTGGGGGCCTACTTAACTACCTAAGTTTGAATATACGGTACGAAAATGGAACTTCAAAGCTCTGAAGTTCTTAATACGTGCTGCTGGAATGATGATGGTTGACCCCCTGTATCCTGGTTGGATATGATATTTTAAAAAAAGATTAAAAACTCCGATACAAGTTTTCAAACATTCTAGATTACAGAATGTTTTGGAAGATTTCGATCCGAATTCAAAGAAGTTACTGAAATAATATCCAAGAATTCTCACCGACCCCTTTATTATAACACAAACTACAAACATACATTTCCAAACACATCCTGTATAAGCAATATAAGCTTAATAAAGGGTTGATTATGAGAAACGATATTGACTCCAGGCTTTGAAACAACGCATTCCTACCAAACTGTGTCGATTGAGGCACGCGAACCGCACAGAACTTCTCTATAATGCACTTTGAGAGCTATTACTTATAAAATAGGGTGGTAGTTTCTGTGATGGATTACCATGGGTATAATTTGGTAAGCAATCAAAGTTAATACAGCCTGCAGACCGGTTGCAGCTGCGTTTACCTGCACGCACTCTATCTTTCACTTTTTTTAACAAACATCTTATAAACGAGTTCCTATAGTTTTGGACGTGAGCTAGTTAGGGTCCATCAGGGTTCATAATATGGCGGTAGTTATGATGTAGTTACTTCAATATTGTGGCTTCGGCTTATCGAGATTGTGATTGCTTTTATATTTATCTTGTACCGTGAGCTTTTTACTTTTGTTTCTGCAAACAGGGTTGGGTCCTCACGTAAACTATTGTCTTTGTTCAGGATACAGCTGGACGCAGATGGTTTGTGTTATATAAATTCTGCTGTTTTGTTAAGGTTCCTTTAGAATCTTCGATTTTCTATAGGTACTTATTATACCAATAATAATTAAAGCATATGTTTCTTGTAGGTAAAGATGGTCCGCAGCATATGGCTCTTATAATAAAGATATTCACATAAACCTGGCTATCATACTCGCTTACTTGCAGATATATGTATAAGACAAAAATATATCAGCTTCGTAACTCCAGACAAAACATATTTAAATAATCAAAACTCATCAGCTTTACCATATTCATAGAGGTCTATGATTATTACAGCTCATAAATTAATATCGTCCGAATTTTTTTATTATAAATTTTGCAATTGAACAGAGACAATGAATACATACAAACAACTAAATAGGTATAAAACATCAAACGCAGCTATATATCGCACAAAAATACTTCAGATGTAAGTGCTCAGTTCTTTGACATGTTGTGTACACACAAGGGGGCGAGGGCAACTTTAACTTTGCAAGGTTACATCTAGGAAATACCAGTGCCAGAGAAAATGCAACCTTGATGCTTTGTTATAGAGTTCTATAAGTCTGATAACATGCCTCAAATTGGCAGTTGGCATGTTGTAGGCAGCAGTGTCGGAATTGGTTTGAGAGTTTCATCCCTGAATTGCCTCTATAATTAAGTAGCTTAGCAAAACGTGAGGCTGGGCTAGCTACGTGGCAATAAGGCTAAATGACGTGTGTAGACGACACAAGTAGCTTTACATACACAAATGCAGTTTGATTGTGGTCGTGTGCATTTAGCAGTGAATCATTCACAATTACTGTATTAGGTTCATTTGCTGAACATTATTGGTAAGAGCAATAGGTGAGCTTTGCTAGACTTTTCTTTAGATGAATATAGTCAAGATATCTTGAACACAGACCTAACAGGAGATTTGTACTATTTATTGTTATAATTTTAGCTCGTAAGCTCCACTTAATTTTCAGGGTTTTGTAAGCTGAACGTGTGTAAACGTGAAATTTTGATGAGAATTGGGCAGATTTTTGCAAAATAATCTGCTAGATTTGGGAATGTTCACAATATGTCACGCGCATTCATATAATTAATAATTAATATCACACGAAACAACTTTTGCAGATGTAGTGGAACCTTTATAGAAGAACCTTGACACACGCAAACATTTCCACTTTAATCAATTTACCGGTCGACCACGTTGGACATAATTATTCTCAACGTACGGATGGATTAAATAATTTGACTTTGTAAAACCCGTGTAATCGATTAGTACTCGTATTCGTATCGTTTCTTTATCGTATGTCATGATCGTGTGAATGATCGCTGGCTGTTTAGAAGTCCAAAATTAAAAATTAGTTTTTAATTTCTTCGCCACAAATGACTAGTCCAGGAGTTAGCCATTGGCAAAACACACGGTAAATTAACTGCTTATGCCATTCAGAGTTAATTCTGCTTTGATGGAATGATGTGCCTAATCCTATCTAGCTTAGCTTAATGTATGTATATCTGCCAATATAGACAAGCTCCAGGCGTTAATGAAACGAAAATAAAATACGAGTGTAATTTAAAATATATAACTGCCATGATGTTTTTAAGTTAGTTGACAGCTATCACCGCAGGGTATCCTATCTACACCTGTCCAGTATTCCCGTTTAGTGTCAATGAATTTATATAATTTCTGCAATTCATGCTGACGTTAGAAGTTTGGAGGTTGACGAGAAAAGTCACACGAATAAGCTTTAATTCTAAACCTGAGTGGCTAAAATTGGAAGTTTCTAAGTCAATCGCAATAGTCAGTGTAATAAACTATTATTTTAATCAGGGCACATAAAAGTAGGATTTCAAGCCAACCTCGTGCTTGTTGAAATCTTCCATAGTTCATAAAACGTCGTTAGATCCTAGAGGCATACATAAATTAGGCATTATGTATATCCTGGCTACATGGTCTCTCTGTTAACTAATCTAGGCTATTGATGGTATTTGGTACACGGAACAAGGATCAATTAACCAAAGTCATGTGTACCATTGGCCATTAATACCGTATGGGCGTTAGTCCACGTTTGTCTCTGTTAATGCTCATTGCTAATGGTCAAACCTAAGGTATACATACTAAAAGCTGCCCATAAAGTTTAATTTTGAATTTGTAGTAAGTTCCTAGATTAATTATTTGTCCTGTGCATGAAAATTACATGTACATAATGCTGATTATATGTTATCCCCGAGCATACTACTCACAAACAAATCTGATATTATATCATTATTTTTAATTACCAAGCGTTTCTACTACTACATTGATAGTACTCTGGATATAAATAAAAACGATTATATCAAGTGCAATAAAATAAATGGATATTTTTAACAATATGCCAGAGCTACCGAGAAAATATTGCTGCCTGAAGTTTTCCCAACGTCATTTGCAAGCGAAGTAAACACTTTGATAAAGAACTGCCAACTAAACGTTTTTACATTTAGTTCAATTTGCAGACTTCTTGAGCTTCAATATTACTTGGAGATTTTAAATGAAACGTCAGTTATTTAGAAATTTGAAGCTTGCTTTGGTAGGTATTTTTAATTTAGTGCTCAAAGCACAGCTGTGGCTCGGAAGAGAAAATGGAGGAATATGGAACGCAGCTAAATTTGTTCTGTACAGTGGAATATAGTGGAGACTGCGTAGGTAGCTATAGTAGAAAAGAAAAGTTGCCCAATTTCATCAATGAAGACACGTGTGGTTTTGCATTCGAGTCATACTTACGGAGGTTGAGTATTCATTGAATAGAACATAGTCACGTCATATTCTTTGAGATTGGCACGAAAAAAAACGTGCACAAAGTATACCTATTGAAAATGAAAAATGAAAATTATTTAATTCAGTTTAGGTAGGGCACTTATAAATGTCGAAGAATTGACCATCGTTTTTCATTTTTATAATTATCAATGTAAGTAATTTTTCAAATCTATAAAACACACAGTCTTTTGCATTTAGCCCAAGGCAAAATACAAAAGACATAATTATAAGGAAATATTTTATTACAAACGGATATTTTGCTGTTATCTAATCTACTACAATTTAGTACGTGAGCAATATTGCCAGATTCATAGATCGAAACTAGACTTGAAGTAATGTGTACGATTTTAAAATTTCAATGCTAGAAGTTCAAACCAAGACAAATCTGAAAAAGTTACAAGCTCTCGAACTAAGTTTCATAAAATGTTTATGTACAGGCTGTTTATATTACATTGTCAAATAAAGTGCCTACTTGGTATGTATGCGAATATGTGAAGTATTCTCGAATGCCACTATGTATGAAAATGCTAAGTCGTATAGTCGTATAGCTGTTGCGAACGAGGAGAGCGCTCTAGTTAGCATTTTATAGCTTTGTTAATGCTTACTGTTGAATTACTTCACTGCTGTAACTGTACTTTATGAAGGATTTGAATTGTTATATTTGTGGTAATCTATTGTGTATTGCAATCTTTATGTATTTATTATGTAACCTAGAATATACAGACACATATAAAATATGCACGATTTTAATTAGATTCAGTTGGAACTTAGTTTTGGCTAGAGATAATAGGCTAAGGTAAGGTTACATATGAATATGAATGAATATGAATGAAATATTTAAATAAAGATACAGCTGGTGAGAGGGTTCTTAGTGATTTCAAAATATTCGCCGGCTACGCAAGCGACCGTAGTTGCAATCTAAGTGGACATCATGAGGTTTACTCTGAAGGAGACCATAGTACGGAAAATCTAGTCTGAGAAAAAATTTCAAAGACGTATGTACTTATATCTAACCTAGTATCTGAGACGGCGATGGAGTCACTATCAGCTACTGTGGCAGATGGTGTAACCTAATCATCTTCGGTTATAAGTGGGCTAGTAACCAAATTTCGACAAAATACTCTACATAACAATGAGACGCAGCGAACAATTGTATAGTATGACGACACACGAAGGAAGTGTGTTACCAGCCAAATGACAGTGAGAACCCTAAGGTCTGAACTATGAAGAGATCATTACGAGGAATTTAGCCAATCCGGAGGTCCTTAGCCTTTATTAGCATATCCTGTAATTAGAATGCCCGCATCTACTCAGCAGTTGGTTGAAATAACTGACGGTTTAAACCACTTGAGTGAGATAAATGACTGTAACCTTATACGTATGGTCCTGGACTTGAGACCAAAATGAAATGTGTCTAGACGGCTGTTAAAAGAGCTTAAAATTTCTCTTCTGCGAAATCTTTCTTTTATACCATCAGTTTCTTAAGATTTTTTAACTTTTCTTACCTTAACTAACAGTATTAAATTCCCTCAAAATGTGCAGTGATTTCACACCACGTGTTTACGGTGAAGGAAAACATCGTGAGGAAACCTGCATATTTCCGAGAAGTAATTCAAAGACGTATGTATAGTGCCTGAGACGGCGATGGACTCACCCTGACACGTTATGACTTAATCATCATCGGTGAAAAGTGGGTGTTCTGATTACAATTTTTCTGCCTACCCCTTCGGGGAATACAGGCGTGAGCATATGTCAAAATGTGCCTTTTAGGGACTGCATAATAAACGCAAAGTCAAGATACTTCTTTAAAAACCTACTAAGTATTAAGTACTAATGATAGAATTTAACGGATGGAATTATTTCGCTAACATATTTTTCCAAGAAGCTTGATATATCCTTATCTAAGGTCAATCTGCGCTCAGATATTTCATATCTCGGCCTTTATGACATAAAAATGGCTCTTCGCTTCATCATAACGTCTAATAAGGTTAAGATACGGCCATTTTCTTACGCTTATGCTAACGCTTAGTCGGTTTAGCGAGGAACCGTCATTATTGGCTGCCCTTATCTAAAGGACTTGCCAAGTCAGATCTGCAGTACTTGTACAACTGTTGCCTCAAAGTTTGCGATTCAATACCGGTAGCCGTGGTGAGATCACTATCGGGGTAGTTAGACCGAAACAAATGACAACCGACACCACTAAACTTATCTTAGTATTTGCGGTACGGATAGGTCTGCTAGTTGGGTGGCAAAATGAGTTTCTTAACAGACATTTGAAAACTTCAAGTTCGAATCCCAGCGGGGCCTGTACCAATGAGTTTTTTTAAAAAACTTATGTACAGTGATTTCACACCACATGCTTTACGGTGAAGGAAAACATCGTTAGGAAACCTGCATATTTCTGAGAAGTAATTCAATGACGTATGCAAAGTGTCTGAGACGGCGATGGACTCCCCATCTGTCACGTTGGCACTTAATCATCTTCGGTGAAAAGTGGGTGTTGTGATTACAACACCTCTGCCTACCCCTTCGGGGAATACAGGCGTGAGCATATGTATGTATGTACTTTAGAAAACGTTATAATAATACGATCTAATTGCCATAAGTCAAATAAAGTTGCCATGTCTGATATGCATGAATGGCTGAACCAAAATGTATTTGAAATAGATAGCTTTCACTCCAATGACGGAAGATAGTTAACAATAATTTATGTACATCATTGTTAGTGTTAACTCTAAGATCCTTTTTAAATTTTATTGAAGGGTTTTAAATTTACCGCACATAAATTAAATATAAAATTTAGGTAGTACGTTCACGCCATTCCAGAAGGGTTCCTTACATATGGTAAAACGCACAAATTTTTCACTGATGTTGATTCGACAAATTTAAAGCCTCTATATTTTCGGAAAGTAAATCGTATCAAATTCTAACGAAACTAATAGAAACATTTTTGTTCATCTAGTAGGTACAATGCAAAATCGGTTCGAAATTTACTTGTAATTGAACAATAGTGTCGTCTGTTTCACTTCGATTAAATTAATGTTCTACCTGAGGTGCTCCGCAGTCACTTACGTGTTTGCTATGTACCTCAATGACTTCTCTGACGATAGCATTCCAAGTACTTTTGCGGTTGATGGATAAAGTTATAAAGAACTTTATGTGAAGGAACGCGTACTTCTTTTCGTATTTTAACAACTCAACTCAAATAAGTGTTTGTGTAGAATATTATATATTTGCTTATTAGTTCTCTTGTGATTATATTATTTGCAAATATCCAGCATAATAGACCCTTATTTGTTGCAATTTAAAAATATATATATTAAATCGTAGTTTATTGGTGTTTTCAAAAGAAATGCAATAATTATTTCATATTTTAGCATCAACATACGTAAATTCAGTAAAACTTTACGCGTTTTAAAAACATTTTCACTAACGCTTCCAGTTCAAGGATCTACTAAGCTCTTGCATCTTGAACTGAATGGATTTCAAATTTCAATGCTGTCTGCATTTCCTTTGCTTAATTTCCTTACGTAGTTTAATCTCAATGAGGATTTCATTCAGTCTGATTTGAAATTACTCTTGGTTATAGATGTTAGTGAATGCACCTGCATTTCACAGAGTTTGCGAAGTATTTCCAATTAATAATGATTGATTCTTACCTTCATTGATGTTGCCGTATTTGGTGGAATCTGAAAGGATAGAAAATATTTAAGTTAGAACCTATTTAAGTATTAATCACTGTTCCCGAAGGGGTAGTCAAATGTTATTATCTGGGCTCTTATCCAGACTCTGCGCTGCTACTGGGAAATTACACATGGTAATAACGGGCAAAGACCCGGGGATAGAACCCAAGACTTCGTGTTGCGTAGGCACTACAACTACTATACCAACGAGGTAGGCAGTCTGGTTATAGTAAAATTATTTTTTTGCGTCTTTCCGTTAAATAAAGCGACGTATCTGTATTTTATGAAAATGCAGAAACATTCTGTGTCAAACAACAACACTTTCCAAGTAACATAGCAAACATAATGAACTCCAGCAAGTAAATATATTTACAACTTAATCCACATGGCAAAACATTTTAATCTATTGCTAAATTATGTTATACTAAACTTAGAGAGACAATATTTGAAAGTGGGAGAGAGTAAACAACTTCTATTTTGATAAAATAATGTTGGGATAGCGTTTAAGGTACCCGTTGATCTATGAGGGTTTATATTACGCGGTGCGGCCTGATGAAGCGGCCTGAAACCTAAGATTAGTTTAACAAATTGTGCATATTACACAATGTTGCCATTCAATTTGCATAATACGGGTGTTCCTATTCAGTCAGGCGTTTCTTGTGTTCGAGCAAAAGTTACTCAAGTTTCGCGGCTGATTCTTAATTAACTACAATTCTGAGCCTTCTGTGCGCGAATTGGCAAGTTTATTATATAGCAGGGAGCGCGGGGGAGGTAAAAATACGGGGGATGCGCTCTAATCACAGTTTATTTTCTTTTTTCATCTGTTCTGTCGCGCTTTTGGTCGGGAAACAGGAAAATGTTGGATATTTTTTGTTTTTTAATATAATATTGTTCTCAGCTGCTTCATTGGGCCGACACTGCTCATAATTGTTTTGCTTGTGAATAAAAATATATATTTAATTGCTAGCTGCGCCCTGCGGTTTCACCCTCGTAGACAATTACTTGGGTGGCCCGCGGAGACCTACTATTTTAAATTAAAAGTAGCCTTAGTAACTCCTTGTTCAGCCGTTTCAAGCCGGAACAAACAGGCAGACAGACAGACAGGCAGACATACAGACAGACGGACAGACAAACAGACAGAGTCAATTTAAATTTTAGCTTTTTCTATGTCTTTACCGTGTATACTTTCCAATGCATTTAGTGAAAAGCTGTTATTTTGGAATTACAAATAGACACTTAAAATTTTATCTGTATAGATGTTTAGTGGAATTATTAAAAACACTAACTATGTTATGCTTTGTATTTAGAAAATCATATTCAGCATTTTAACTAACAAAACGTCGTAGCAAACGTATTACGATTTAATATCAAAACTCCAAACATCTCAGACAGTGCTGTAGGTTCGGTTCATATTTCGAGTATATTTTGCACGTCAGTTGCAAAGTTCTCGTCTAGCAAGCTTAGTTATTCAGTAATATTTTAGGTTGGCAAGTAGAGCACACGTGTTACCGAGGAGGTCCCGATACCTTCATTATGTTGAAGGGGGTCTGTATGAAATATAGCGTTAGGGGTACTATCTGGGACGTTACGATAACAGGTCGAGACACACTGGTGGGAAAATACAGCCGCGTTATTCTCTAAGGTTTCTCAGCGTCGCACTCGACATTGACTGTACGAAATTCAAGGTCAGCAGTCATAACTCGTGGCGGCACCTGAACCTACTTATGCGCTTCATACGTGCTTTGATCTCACTTTTACTATAAGAAGGCCTCTGTGTTTATCTGTATGTGGGTTTATTAGTGTTGGCATGTGCATGTGCTTGTGAATCTGTGCGTCTGTATGTAATTTGGATTATGAAGGAAAATTAAATGGATGATAGATTTTTAAAATGGCGGTGTAATACAATATGATAAATTGATAAAATGTATTTCTGCGGAGTTTGTAGAACTATAGCCATAATATTTATGAATGTTTTTGAGTGTGTTCACAAATCAGTTACATTTTCGGAAACCTGCTCTACCTGTTCGATTTTGAACTGTGATCTGAATATTTGTTGTGTCATATTTGGCGTCCGTGTGTAGCCCAGAGATGTCCCGTAGCGATAAAGGCGAGAACAACTTGATAAAGGCATTAAAATATGCAAGTAACGGTATCCAGAGCTGTTTATACCCCAGCCGGCTAATTAGCAGCCGCATCGTCCTCAATTACATCGTAAATAGAGACTTTTAACTGTAATGACGAGGTTCACTGATTATTTTTGGTGCTCTTTCGTACGAGTTAAGATATTTTACCCTTTATTATTTTTTATATTGTCCTATATTCTAATACCTTTAAACGAGCAATTCTTATATACATATTTATCTATATATTAAACCTGAATTCTTCGGTGTTGATAAATCGGTCTAGCAGTCGGAAAGACTGCCAGAAATAAATTTTAATTAGTTTTTTTATATGAGTACCGTATATACTTTCAAACACTTCAATTCTAAATAAAAGTGCATTAAACAAGGGCATTACTCAAAACGTATTACAAGTAGAAAACTTGGCCTAAATCGGTGTCAATCAGGAACGCGATGAAAGACAATTTTAATGGCTTTTAAATATATATATGTAGTAAAATAAGGCGAAATTACGCTTGAAAGTCAAAGAACAACTAGTTACTTGCCTGCACTACGCTCCTGGCTTAGGTACTGTTGAGCTATAAAACAGTTAATGAGAAAATCGATACGGGGTGAGTCAGTCACGTAAAACCTCTACTCTATAGTATTATTAACCCCAAGTGTAGAAAATTCAGCAATGTTCAACCGATTGCTCTTATAAAAAGAATAATTTTATCCAGGTCGATGAACGCCCTTTGTCATTCATTACGCATGTTTAATCTTACTTAATTACTGTTACATAGACTATATAGTTTGTGTTAATCTGTGGTTATGCTATAGTCTGTATGTCAATGTAAATGTCAATTGATCGATATAGAGCAGTAGTATCTGTGGAAACAGTCTATATTTTGAGAATTATTGTCTACCTTTAGACAGAATCATTACGAGGGATTTTCGAACGTCTCAAGGGCCGCGACCGTTAAGACTTCGCGTGCAAAACACCCTTCTGCAACTCCAAGTTACGTGTGCATAGTATTATACTATAATGAACGTTCTACAAGTTGATACCAGTCTCCTCATTTCACAATTATTTACATAGTTACTTAAAGGGTTGGTTTCGTTAAGTTTAGAGAATAAACATCGTGTTGCTTGTTAACATATTTCTTTGACTTCAAAGCCCTAAAACTCATAATTGAACCGCATGTAAAAAAAAGGAATTCTAAATATTATAGCTTTTGCCATTTTCTTTATCTGTCCAACATGTGGCTGAAAACCGTGAGAGCCATGGTGGCCTTGAGGTTTGAGCAGTCGCCTGCTACCCAAGCGGCGTAAGTTCGAATCCCAGCGGGGCCTGTACCAATGAGTATTTCTAAAAAACAGTGATTTCACACCACGTGCTTTACGGTGAAGGAAAACATCGTGAGGAAACCTGCATATGTCTGAGAAGTAATTCAATGACGTGTCTGAGACGACGATGGACTCACCATCTGTCACGTTGGCACTTAATCATCTTCGGTGAAAAGTGGGTGTTGTGATTACAACACCTCTGCCTACTCCTTCGGGGAATACAGGCGTGAGCATATGTATGTATGTATGTGGCTGAAAAACCTGATTTTGTAAACCTCGGGTAGTGTGTACAACTCATCAATCTAATCTCAATTTAATTACAATCGGATGAAAAACATTGTTGACAAGACAATTAGTCGGGCGATTAGCCACAAAAAGAATTGTTCAAAACCTACTAAGGGTCCAATGGGGTACGCGTCGATTCGCTGGGTGGCAAACACTATATACGACGATAATTTTCTTTTACTACTGATGGAAAATGGTTACCTTAGCCATGACGTTTGCAACGCCAAGGACGTTCCCGACCCTCAGATACTTTGGTCGAGTGCCGCCCCTGCAAAAATGTCTCCTGCTCTCCAGGGTGAAAATATGGGAAATGAAATTTTTAATTTTAAATTGTTATATCATAGGAAAGAGAATGATTATTTAGTTTCGAGTCTGCGGTTAGGCGTTATGAAAGTTGAAAAGTTACTATGCACAAAAGAGTTAATGGTTATTAAAAATCTTAGTACGAGTAAGCCCACTACGGGAGACGTATAGAATTCGATTACACAAATATTTTCAAAAGCATTCACATGAAGCTCGTACACAATCTCCATCCATACAACATGTAAGTGTCATTCCTCTTACTGTAATCGCATTTGATCTTACGTAAAGGGATCGCACGCTCTTTGAATAACAATTTAGTTCTGTAATGCAGTCTGTCTTTTTTCCTTGGCTTTACGATGGTAATCTCGCGTTTAGAGACCGTAAAACCTGGAGTGATAGTCGGCTGAATTAAATTGGTGCCCCAGTTTATAGGGATACGACCAGGTATTATTGGTGACGTAGTGAAAACCGTAACGATGTCGTAGCGATTTAGTCCTTAACTGTGTATTATATTAAAAAAAAACGGAATAGTTCAGTCGTCGTCGTGAAAACGTCTTATCGAACTATGATTTCGGAACACGAGAATATCACATTGGGAGAGGATTTCGATCGAAATCGAATAAACTTAAATCGTTTATTTATCGTTTGCTTAGGGGTTATCCATAAATTAAATCACACGAATTTTATGCTTTTTTTTGCAACAAAACAATTGGTATCTTACACAGATATTATTGTATATGTTTTTGAGGTTTTCGTAAAGAAATAATTTAAAGTTCGTATTTGAACACTTAGATTATAAAAGATTTTGAAATGTGATGTCACGAAATTTAGAACCCCTCCCACCCTGTTGTCACACAATGTCACACTTCGTCGACACTCCCCCTTAACGTGTGACGTAATTTATGGATGGGCCCTTAACGTGAATCGGGGCACTGATCTCTGAGTATCTTTGACTTTTTCTTCCATGACGATTCATAAGAGTTAGGTATAATAATTTAGTTTTTTTGTGTTAAAAACGTTACGATACACTTTAACTGCATTAATTAACATTCAGGGGATAGTTGGCCCCAAACAATACACTTACGTTACGAAAGAAAACTAAAATGCATTGTTCACGAACTCTTAATTACCGTGAGGTCATATCCCTGACTTTCATTCGTCATTTCTCACGTTAATATCCGAAGCATGTAAATAATTCAGTCTGAAGTCTAGACGTTTTCGTGTAGGAATCGCGTGTTGTTTAGTGCAACAATTCGACGCGGCTATTTATTACACAAGCGACCCACTTGCTTTTATACCAGTGTGCAATGCGTCGACTGTAGCTGGAATACAGCTTTATGTGCGTCTTTGCGTAAAAGCTCTTATAGAGGCATTTAATTTCAATAGTTTTTAATTAATATGAGTGTTTAATTAAACCTCAGTTTGTACGATAACGAGTTTAGTGTTATTTGCGACTAGCTTGTGTCCCGCGGTTTCACACACATTTTTTTCTGAATTCTCACATTTTTTCTGAATAAAAGTAAATTACTCCTTGAAATATCAGCTCGTGAAAGTCCCGTTAAAATCGTTCCAGGTGTTTCAGAGATAAGCCGGAGCAAACAGACAAAAAAATAAGCATTGGTTTTTTATGTCAGTAGGTTCCCTATATATTCTCATATATGAATTTAATGAAAAGCTGTTAATTTGGAATTAATTAAACATATACTTCTATTTTATTTATCTGTATAGATACTACGAGCTTTACAGGTTAGAACCTTATTAAGGAAACCTGCGATGAATTCGACGATAATGACAGGACACGCCCTTATTTCAGAACTGTATTAATAGTACCTAATGACCTAGTGTTGTGTAGTAATGACCTCACTTCCCCCCACTTGAACAATTTAATATATAGTCATGTTAGTTAGGTCAAGCTAATCCAGCTCCCTTGCTCATCCCTAGCAGCACCCTAAGCCGAGGTCCGAGCCCCGCACCGGGGCGCCCTTAGCTGTGTTGCTAGTATTTAAGTTTAACCTCGGCTGGAGGCCATTGGGTCTCGCCTTTTTGACCGGGTAAGCTCCCCCCTACCAACTGCGTGAGACCACATAAAAAAAATGGTCTTGAGCTTGAGCATTCAATATACGGTCGTAATACGCCAAAGTTGTCGTTATTCAACCACTCACGGTCCCCACATCGAATGGCGACCCTTCTGTGATTTTTTGAAATGTGCTAATCAACAGTTTGTATGGAGAAAGACACTAGTTGTGTACATACATATAATCAACGAGGAGGTTTCAAGAGAAATGTAAACTGACCACTACGACAAAGGAATGGTCTGAGAATATAGTTCTCACACAAGTCACACAGGTACATACTTATCTCTTCCTGTATTTTCTCTGGCATGGCAATTTGAAATATTGCGTACCAATGTTTTAATTACAAGTTTGCTGCGTTCATGGTTCATTCACGAGGCAGAGAACTTAAATCAAATCTCATCTAAAATATCTTTATTTCATTCCATTTCTTACAAACTACATATAAATATTTCGCGCTTTTCAGTGACTTGCAAAGTGCACCTACGTCAGATAAACTCATCTGGGTGTAAAGTTCTCAGCAATACGAATTAATCAAGACCAAACTAGCTTATTAGCTGTAAATAGTTGAGGAGCTCCGCCGAGTGTCGTTCGACCCCATCATCAGATCGACTCCGAACCTTCATTATATCCTTATGTTACAAGTTCAGAGGTACAAAACATACAGTCGAATGGATTACCTCCTTCTTCTTTTGAAGTCGGTTAAAAAAATTATTAGATTAATCGGGATAACACATTATACCACCAACTCTTCTCAATATAATATACTTAAATATATTAAGCAATAATTATATGGAGGTAGAGTTACAAGGAAGAATAATCTTATAATTAAAACTTTAAAGCAATCAAGTTCGCTCAAAGAGGGTAGCTTATCGGCAAAGAAGTGTTAAGTTAGTGGCTATTAAGATAGCGACCAGAGACTTAACTTGGCAACTTAACATCTATCTTGTAAAGTCTTTGTTTCCTTGTCTATATTATGACTTAACTTTGACACCCCGCACTTAGGTACTTTGGTCTCGTATCTGCATGAGATTCATGACGAAATTATGTTCGCATTATTGTTATAGTACTTACCATTAGCATCAGAAGTGGCAAATGTATACTACGGTAGCCGGTTACCATCAGGAGGGCCATTAGTCACTCTAGTCTTCTGTTATGTAAATAATTTCGAGTCTTCTTCATTAAAGACTATTCCCGAAACTTATCAATCTCGCCCTGTGTTATTTTGCGGCAAATAATTGTTGTTCACGATCAAACCACCATTTATTTATGGAACTTCAATAAAGGATACATCTATATGCATATGCTGACGCCTGAATTCCTCGAAGGGGTAGGCAGAGGTGTTGTAATCACAACACCCACTCTTCACCGAAGATGATTAAGTGCCAACGTGACAGATCGTAAGTCCATCGCCGTCTCAGACACTTTACATACGCAATTGAATTACTTCTCAGAAATATGCAGCTGTCCGCACGATCTTTTCCTTCACCGTAAAGCACGTGGTGTGAAATCACCGTACATAAGTTTTTGAGAAAAACTCATTGGTACAGGCCCCACTGGGATTCGAACTTGCGTCGCTTGCATAGCAGGCAATTGCTCAAACCTCAAGGCCACCACGGCTCGCTTTACACGATAAAAATATTTGAAAACACAACAACATAAAAACCAAAATCAGGGAATATTACAATCATCAACAGACATACACCATTTAAAGTCAGTAATAAACGCAGAAACAGACTGAATGAGTCAACGAAGCTCTATTCCACTGTGCCACTATGAATCCCGGCGAAATTTTGGCTGCCCGCCTAATGGTGCAGCTCTGTAAATTGTTTAGCAACAATTTTGCGAGTCCATTGTCGGGATCGCAGACAGCCTTTTGCATCTAACGCTTTAGATTCAGACTATAGACGTCAGATATAAAATAGTTTTATGGATATTTAGTACCTAGTTCGAGTAATTTGAAAATGCTCCTTTTAAATACATAACGCTTGGTTGAGACTTTTATGCAAGTTTTTCCAGTAACGATCTAAGCGCTCCAAGACTCTTTGTGTTTGGATTTAAATACACTCTAGTTCCAGTTTATCTTTGTTCAATCAGTGATGACCAAGATTGGTATTTATTAACTACTAGCGGTGGCAATTTCGCGGAACCCTAAATTAATATAATATTAAAATTAGCCTTAGTTACTGCCAGTGTAAGTCCAGAAAAATCAGCCCTTTCAGAGATTAGTTGTAGCAAATAGATAGAAAGAGAACATTTTTATACATTGTTATTTTCATGTCAGTACCGTATATACTTTCATATGCATTAAGTGAATTTCAATTTCAATTTTATTTATCTGTATATATGTATAGAGTTATATTTACATTGGGTCACTCTCTCAGTTCATTGTTTAATTTAATACATTACGACGACGTAATGAAATGTTCCGTTCATGCAATTGAAATTCAACTCTAAACATTCTTACGGCAAAATTGATTATTGCAAATATGGGAAAGGTTAGCAAGTTCTACATGTAGATATCAGCAACGGTAAATGGAGGTTGCTGGGTCATTATCGGGCTCGTGATGATTGCAGGGAAGGGTCAGTACCATCGCTAATAGAACATTACACCTACGGCGCTTGGAACATGTTATATTAACACTCGCAATAACTGAACATTATAATGGAAATGTAACTGCTACTTTTTTTAATTTTTAGTAGTATCACTTACTCAGGGATTGCAATCAATTGTTCCACTTTCCACCATCACTTCTTACGATTACTTAGTCTTGGTAAATGTGGAGCGGTAGACGAGATGCTAGTACAATAGAATTTATTGCCTAAATTTACGTCTATACATACGTATACATATGCTCACGCCTGTATCCCCCGAAGGGGTAGGCAGAGGTTTTGTAATCACAACACCCACTTTTCACCGAAGATGATTAAGTGCCAACGTGACAGATGGTGAGTCCCTCGCCGTCTCAGACACTATACATACGTCATTGAATTTCTTCTCAGAAATATGCAGGTTTCCTCGCGATGTTTATGTCTTATTACGATTTACGTCGGTATTTCCCGAAAGAGTGGAAGTATTGGAATAACAACACCCACTTTCCACCGAAGTTGATTAAGTGGCAACGTGACAGATTGAATCTATCGCTGTGTCAGTCACTATATATACGTGTTTGAAATACTTCTCAGACATTGGCCGGTTTCCACAATATGTTTATCCTTACAGTAAAGCACGTGGTGTGAATTAACTTAGCATTAGTCCAAATTAGCCTTCGAAAAGAACCGAGTGAAAATATCATGCTCATAACAATGCGTACGTAAATTGTTTAAAAACAAAGTGAACATTTTGCCACACAAGCCATGCAGTTAGTGGTTACCATAGCCCATGTATTTGAGCCCATGCCATGAACATGGCGTATGTGGCTAGGTTGATCAGCCTAACTATTTATACATTTAGGTATGTACAAAACAGCAAGAATTTATATCGATCGAGCTTCGGATTTCAAGCAACATGTGGGCTTAGGTGGCAACTCACCCAATAGAAATCTCATCAACGGGTGAGTTTTCGACTTTTTGAATCCTTAGTGGTATATTTCATTATTTTCTTATATTTTCATTGGGTGAGTATACTACAATCTCACCAACGGGTGGGTTGGTGTGATTTTTATAGGGTGAGTTGCCCATACTAAGCCAAATGTGGGCAAACATTTTTTTTCGTGGCTATGTTAATAGTGATGGCAACTCTACTCTGTGATATACGTAATCTTTTTTTTTTAAAAGGAGACCACTAGGTTGTTTGTCATTTGCGCTGCCAACTTTATTTGGAGTGAGAAGATAAGCTCGGAATGTTTTAATACTATTTGATGTTAACAATATTCTGGGTGCAAATTTAAATTAAACTGTTGTAATAGATGAACATTTAGGGCTGATGATTTACATGAAATTTGAATTTAAATTGGCTTTGGTTAAGTACAAATTTACCACGAACCCCTTAAATTTCAGTAAATTTAAGACTTATACTACTTAACTAGTTTTAGCAAATACTTTGGTGGTATGATGAATTGTAACTTTACCAAATCCATTTGCAGTGTATAAAAATATTTTCATCAGCGTCTAATGAATAAAAAGCAGAAAGTATATAATTTTAAGTAAACATATTCTAGATAATACTGTAGAAATGAACCCTTTACTCAGGGTCTGTTAAGTATAGCTCTCTCTCTATACTTAAACCATTAGTGATACAGATATACTGCACAGTTTACCGTTGACATTCACCCGAGGGACAATCATTTAACCGCCGTTTATATTCCGCGTAATAGCAACAATCTTAGTAACCACAGTTTCTCAACTGGTTTCGACTTCACTTTCCAAGTAGAATCTAAATGCCAATGGGTAATTATGTTTCTATCGGATTCCAGTGACGAAACCCGTCAAAGGTTTTTAATTGATCGGTCGGTTGATACGTCCGCATATTTTCTGTAAACTAAGGACCCGCAACTTCGTTTACGTAGAGTGATTATAGCGTTGATAAATGAGCTATCACTTAAATTTTTTTTCTAATTGAACCAGTAGTTGTACCAGTATCAAACTCTTCATATATCAGTATAGATGTTTTATCGTTGACGATATCGATTGCGTATTTACATACATTAGATTTAGTACAACACAGCTAAGTCCCTATCTTAATTCACAATCCTCCCTCCCAAGAAGAAAATCTGTTCCATTTACATCTGTCAAGACAAGCAACAGCTAGAAACCCGATTTCAAAGGCTTTGTCCCAAAGTCCTTGAGATCGGAAATGAATAACCATCGCACATAGTATTTGCGAGGTTTACTAATGGTCCTAGGTCCTGGTAATAAATTGTAGGGCGTGATTGAGCCCAAATGGTAAGTGGGCCAGTTACAACCGCGTCCCAAAAGGGCACCTTCATTAATCAGGGCAATTTGAAGGGCAGAACACATTTAAATTTAATTCAAATGGTTATTTACAAGCACTACGATGTTTTAAGTATTGAAAGAGAATAATTAAGTAGAGAAAAGATTGAACACAGAAGCACTGCTGATTGCAGTAGATAAGACTGTAGCCATTTGCCACCAATCGGACTGGATTTTGAGGTTTCAATTATGCATTGTTTTTGATATTTAGGCAATTTATCATCTTTGGTAATCGTTACAAGTCGGAGGCCTAAAATAGTCTGACCACTGGTTTAACCCAGATCACAGATTTTCCTCATTAAAGGGGTTGCGATAGTCAGGTGGCAGTCGCTTCGTATAAAAATCAGGTGATCAGCCACATCGGCCTAGGAGATGATGATGTTATTGATATTAGGCACAAGTTATGGTGCTCACTAGCAAAGAGGTTGGTGTCATTCAATTCATAGTTTAGAAACCGACATTAAAGTGAAAAGGATTATCTTTCCAAAACTTTACGTCGAAATTCGAAAAGTTTAGTTTCCAAAGAGGAAAGAACGCAGTCGTTACCTAACGTTTACAATTTTTAGGTATCACAATGCCGTATTTCTAATGAAAATAACTTTAAACTTGATCAAAAAATAAATCCCTTGTTCCTTAATCTGTGTTCAAAGTTCTTTAAAACTGTTTTAATAGATTCTAGCGACCCCATCCTTCAAGTTCGCACATAATTAAAAACCACTCCGTGATAGAATTTGTTTGGAAAACGTATTTTTTTTCATGGCTGAGGGTTACGTCCTTGAAAAGTATAATCTGGCGGATTCGTTAACGCGACCCGGCCATGAATAATGTATAACCCGACGATGGGGACTGTACTCGCGACAATATCGTATAATTTTTGCTTTAAAATGTTGCAATTTACTTGCAAAAATATTTTTAAATTCGGTAGAAAGAAGCCAAATATATTTTTTGCAATTTGAGCTCACACAATGTTTTTCATTGCATCAGAACTAAATAGAATATAGATTTGGAAATTAGCAGTTTGAATTGTGGTGACAAATGCGGTTATAATAATACATTTTAATTAGTGTTTTTCCTGATATTATATAATTGAATAGTTGAAAAAGTTAAGATGTATCCAGCAAATGCAAAAAACCGACTACTCCAGTGATAAGAGTTATATAAGCAGAAAAATACGAAGGCTATAAAATGAGTAAATGTAAAAAAAAATATAAAACAATGGAAATACATTAAACAACAATACATTGAAATACTCTCAGGTTATGAGAATATTTCAATGTATTATCAGCCTCTCTCACCCCTATACTTTGTCACAAAACAAAGAGAGGATTTTATTTTGCGTCACATAGATTAAAAACGTATTGTCATCCCGCGGTGCGGTCCTAATACTAGGTTTACAATTTGGTAATGGTAGGTACGAAAACTGTAACTTATACGGGTTCTTCCCAGACATTCATAATTTTATTACCACCACCTCACACGGTTTAAGTACACAAATTAATTCTCAGGACATCTAAGAAATATAGAGTACAGTGAGCAGAAACAAGGTTTTTTTTTACTAAAGATAAACAAATCTATCATTTAGTCGTTACTTTTATTCCAATAGCTTTTCGCTAATTAACATTATAATGAAATTTAAGTTATGAATATATCAAATGTAACAGATAACTGTGGATAGTAAACTTAAACTTTGTAAGGTTATTGAAATCATCCGATATAGATTTTTGGAATTAAAGGATTTTAGGAGGATATTTACAAAATAATATCAAGTAGATACCATCATCGTCGTAACAATGAGGTGAATAAACAATGAATTCATAAAAGCAGACCCAGAGTACCTACACGTGGTAGAACCTAAAATCCATTAACAATTTAAACATGCTCATCCTGGATTAAGTTAAGAGGAATGCCTACATAGGTACCCTAGCGGTATATTTGGTACGTTTACCCTGAACACACACATATGATATGTTGTGCACATTGCGAAATGAACATCACAATGTGAAACACGGCGCTACGAATTTTTGTTAGGAATTAATTTCAGACGCGGCGACGCGCACTCAGGAAAACAATGTCTAGGCTTACGAAACAGTTATTTGCAGATAAATATAATACTATTACAGAAAAACAAAGAGTAATTGCAGTTTATTTCTTGAATTCGATAAAATGTCCTTAGTAGTAAAGTAGTTAATAACTTACAAGTCATTCGTAAGCCTACAGAACTTTATACAGCTTCAAATGATCCTATGTTCTATGCATATTATTTAGGGCCTTATAAATATTATATTGTTATTTTACCACGTCCAATTCTTCCCACGTCTAAGTCGGGACATGTTTGTCCACCCTCCTGTCATGAGCTTAATTTGAATTATGCCAGGGCAGACGGGCTCTCGATATGTATAAAATTCACATTTACCACCCCCGGACGGCACAGCCGGCGCAAGAGAAATGAATTGTTTATAAATGTTCCAGGCACGATAGCTATCTAAAAACATTTTCGTTTCATACTTTGATGTTTCATCTGGTATTTTGGCGAAATTTGTATCCAAAGAGATACCAGGATCAGAGCTGTCACTTCAAATTAGCAGCTGGTAAATTTAATTATTTGAATATTCAAGGTCAATTTCCTCGCAGTCCTTCAATTCGATTATATCTAAGTAATTTTACTCTACATTACAATTTCAATAAGGTAACTGCTTGAAAACATTATTCAGTTCCAGATTGTCGAAATCCTTGCAAATACACATGTTATAGTTATGACTTTGTTACTAAAATATCTCGTAATACCCTTAATATGGTTAATATTATATTTGTAAAAAGTGCAAATTAAAAACGAATGCAAATTTTACTCCTTTGAAACAGTCGGCGGATTGAATTGGTCCATTTCATATCTTACCGTCACAGTTTTATTATACAATCGTAAAACGCGAAGACTTTATTAAATTCTGAACCGGTCTTATGGTCCATCTGGGCATGTGTCGGATAAAAAACGAACAACACTTTGATGATTTTTGTTTTGATTTTTCTTTAAATGTGCTTTTTGTTAGTATTGGAAATATTTACCTGCTGAAGACTTCACAAGAAGCGTATATGGCATTCTTCCATTTAAGCTTAAGGGCTTTACCACGTTTTTCAACTTCTTTATCTTTCTCTGTAAACACTGTTCATGCTATCGTCAATGAGTGCTGGAAGAGAGAAGGATTTCTTGCAGCGGGCTTCTTCAATCGATTTATCTGTAGTCACTTCCTTACTAAATAGGATTAAAGGAAACTAAGGACTTGTGCAAAGGCAGGAAACCTGATACGAATACGAAAGACTCCGTTATCCCTAAGGAGCCTTGGATTATCCTTATCCCTCCCTACTTATCCTGGACATCCGAGCATTTTCATTAATCACATATCAGTTAACAAGGATTGGGTTTCTAATACATTTGACGAGTTGTTAATTTTCTTGGCTAATGGATCGTAAGATTGGTACGATAGAGAATTGCTTTCGGAATAGGCATTTCGATTAGTAAATCCTAGGATTTGGGCAGTAATTGACGATTACTACATTGATTGTGCTCATAGGGAACTGGGCTTACCTACAATGGCGAGAACTCTTTTTCGACCCGTCATTAGAAGAATACATACATACATACATATGCTCACGCCAGTATACCATGGTGGTAGGCAGACACCACCGTTTGCCACATGCTACGATCCTTCCATACTTCTTTCACTTCATCCACATTCATGCATCTCTTCATACACTTTCTTCGGTTACTTCGGTTATTAGAAGAACTGAACAACAAAAACAAACATTTATTTTAAAGACGTGTTTGCAGCCAATTTATACAGATAAATAAAATTGCAGTGGTTGTTTGTTATTCCAAAATTACGTCTTTTGACTAAATGCATATGATAGCATACACGGTACTGACATATAAAAACCAAATTTAAAAAAAAAACTCCTTCTGTCTTTTAAATCTACGCGGACGAAATCGTAGGGCACCTATATAATAACAGATCTTACTGTTCATGCAGAACTCTCTCGTCTGCTTACAAATCAGCAATATTCTATAGATAATAGTCTTTGATAAGTCGTCGTAAATTGGTAAAAGAAACGGACACAAAAGATTTCGTTCTAATATAACGCGGCTATATTCAAATGTAACATTTCTTGCACAATTCGTTTGATATAATTTGATGCGGGTCCTTCGGTGGACGGACTTTCTCATGCGGTTCATTGTGTTGTGTGGCATTGTCTGCGGTTTAATATGTGTTGTTTTATTATCATATGTTATTCTTTAAGTAATTTCTAAGAACTAAATATAATAACATAAACTAAATAAGAACATAAACTTGTCAGAGCCGTATTTATTCCTGTATCATTAAAAAAAAATTTACCTTAAATATAGAACCGCCTCGCTCGACTTTGTCTACGTGGTAGTAAGATATCATATCAAAATTTGTGCCCCCTTTAAGCCCCATTAGGGATAGTGTTTTGGTTAACTCGTTCTTAGTGGGTACCATCATCTCCCTGACCTTATCCCATACATTGTTGGGGTCGGCACTTGATTCAACCCGATATGGCTGATCACCTGATTTTTATACGAAGCGACTGCCATCTGACCTTCGCAACCCCTTTAACGAGGAAAATCTGTGATCTGGGTTAAACCAGTTGTCAGACTATTTTAGGTCTCCGACTAACCTGTAACGATTGCTAAACATGATAAATTGGCAACCGGGACCGACGGCTTAACGTGCTTCAATCCATCCAATTACTGGCTAGGCTTAGGGTTGCTTAACTTCGCTGATCGAATGATATGCGCAATAGCAACTGTGCCACGAGCTCCTCTTAGTGGGTACCTTCACCTCATAAAGACCATACCCTCCAAATTTCTGAATTATAGCTCCAGCAGTTTGGACTGTGCATCGATACACCAGTCAATCACATTTGCCTTGTATTATAGACCTCACAAATGCCTTAAAACCTGAAGAGTATCTCAAATCCTTCGAGGTCGATGGCTAATTTAAAGGGACGTAATTATCTGCATGGCAGCTTGGCAACCAATATAATTACGTATGATCGATTATCTTAAGTTAGGTATATAATAAAGCGTTTTGGTTACTTCTTCGGGTTTCGATCAAATTTGCGGATGAATTGGTTAGCTAATTAGCAAGAAGTATAAAATTAAGAGGTATTAATTGATAACTAATTATATGTACTACTAGCCGGTGCCCCCGACTTCGTCTGCGCAGGATTAGAATTTCAGCCAATGCGTTATTATATAAAATCCATTCCATCGTTTTTCCGTGACAGAGTAACAAGCATCCATCCATAAATCCATACTTAGAAACTATCATGTTCATAATATTAGTTGGATCTTAGCATTAACCGTACGGCATACAGTATTAGCCCCAGTGGTTTTTGGTATCCCGTGTCATATGAAAATAAACATACATACATACATATGCTCACGCCTGTATTCCCCGAAGGGGTAGGAAGAGGTGTTGTTATCACAACACCACTTTTCACCGAATTTGATTAAGTGCCAACGTGACAGATGGTGAGTCTATCGCCGTCTCAGGCACTATACATACGTCTTTGAATTACTTCTCAGCGATATGCAGGTTTCCTCACGATGTTTTCCTTCACCGTAAAGCACGTGGTGTGAAATCACTGTACATAAGTTTTTTAGAAAAACTCATTGGTACAGGCCCCGGTGGGATTCGAACTTGCGCCGCTTGCGTTGCAGGCGACTGCTCAAACTCCGAGGCCACCACGGGTTCATTTTCTATTGATTTATAATTTGAATATATAAACTTACACCTATGTAACATGAGTGGCTTGTCTGACAGAAAGTGGCAAGGCATTCAATAGGCGTGCAGCCTGCACTATGAAGGAGCTGTCCATGAATTTTGTGAAATAGTTTGGTGACCTCAGTTTTAAGTTTTCCGATGAACTCAAATGTCGAGTCTTAACTTCTCAACTAGTTTTTGGATTAGCATTATTATGCCTTACTGTTTTTCTACTCATCTTAGTTTTACTCAATAAACGAACAGCAAAAGCTACTTTACCCCAATAGCAATAAACACCAATTACGGTAATCAAAATGAATTACGAAAGTTCAAAAACCTTCCGACGCGAAGGAACAAAAGCACACAGATTGATCATTAGACATAGGTACCTACTGGGTGTAGCTTCCGCAAAATGTAAATTAGTACACTGGATTTGTCTGCCAAATTCACTTCGAAGACGCCTCGGGCTACAATGTTCTTTCACAAAGATATAATCAAAGGAAAACGTTGATTGATTGCTTCGCGTTTCCTCTACTCAGGGAGTTCGTCTATGAACTTATTCAATGAGTACCGTTATGTACTTCTTTTGAAAGTTAAAAAAGTACGACTTAGAAGTACGTCTTAGTAATTTGCGTTTTAGAATCCACGTCTCTTATCTAATACAAAGTTCGTCTTTTATAGAGCAGAAATGGATTTACCGTTATAATATTTAAGAGAAAGGGCAAGTTAGCTATTTAATGTTTTTAATTCACATTATTTTTATAAGTTAAGACGAAGTAAGTGAGTCTGCATGGTCACTGTACGCCCACCATTGAAGGCAGGTGTAAAATATAAGTTCAACAAATAGTAATTGAATAAGTAGTTAGTCTATCAAATCATTTAAAAGGACAAATTAAAAAAAAACTAGACCTATTCGAATTACAGAAATCATGCTATTGTAGAATTCAGAGCAGAGTGATTGAAATCAAACACTTTCTCCGCATCTTCCATATCGATCTCAATATGGATGGAATTTATCATAAAAATCGCTATATAAGTATTCAATTTTATTTTGAACTGCAAACATAGTAGCTTTGACTTTGAATTATAATGCGCAATACCCTAATGGTAACGATGCACATCCCATTAAAGCTGTGCTAATCTTCTTCAAGCCTCACAATTTGCAAACATATGTGCAAAACATTAACGAGGCACATATTCCGTAACTGACTCGTGTAGATAACGAGGGAAATGTAGAAACATATGAAAATTAAGCATGAAAACAATTGAACCAAGTCTAAAGTAGGGCGCTGGGTACGTTTCACATCTTAAGAGTTTCTTCGAAGTTAAACTTGAAAATTTATTACCTGCGAAGTAATTTAACTAACTTAAACGGGCATTGTAAGCTAAAGGAAGATATAAAATTGTCTTCGTCTTTGGTATATACGGCGAGAAACGAATCGTTTACTAACAAGACAGAGAAAACATTATTGAACTCCTATTAATTGACACAACACTATTTTTATATGTATTTATTTTCACACATACCGAGCCGTGGTGGCCTCGGGGTTAGAGCAGTCGCCTACTACGCAAGCGACGCAAGTTCGAATCGCAGCGGGGTCTGTACCAATGAGTTTTTCTAAAAAACTTATGTACAGTGATTTCACACCACGTGCTTTACGGTGAAGGAAAACATCGTGAGGAAACCTGCATATTTCTGAGAAGTAATTCAAAGACGTATGTATAGTGCCTGAGACGGCGATAGACTCACCATCTGGCACATTGGCACTTAATCAAATTCGGTGAAAAGTGGGTGTTGTGATAACAACACCTCTGCCTACCCCTTCGGGGAATATAGGCGTGAGCATATGTATGTATGTACTTGTGTAATCCTAGTCTATAATTATATACTAATATTAGTAAGAGGAATGATTTGTATGTAAGTATATTTGTAACGAATTGGCTCAAAAAGTACAGGACCGATTTGAATACTTCTTTCAGCAATGGACAGCTACATTATCAGCGAGAAATATAGTCTATATTTTATTCCCGAGCTCCTACAGGAACGGGAACAGCGCGTGTGAAACCGAGTGACGTCCGCTACTGTACAATAAATAGAGAAGTTGGTATGATATGTAAATGACCCTTAAACAGATAAATCGGTAAATAAACTAGAACAATAATCATATTCACGCGAACACCATTATGAATATGGCACGAGGTAGCCATAAGCAACAGTGCAGCTGTTAAGTAATGGCAGAATTAACAGTTTAACATAGCGTGCCATATGCGCTTGGCCGACGGACCGAAACCACTCGCTTTCGACGTCATATGCATATCATTGTCTAGCTTTTAATAGCGAAGGACGTCTGTAGTTAAGATATTATTACTGAATCTGAGCGGAGATTCTGTTGTAGAATTCCATAGTTGATTTAGATACTTATTGCTCGTTTTATTCTCAAATGGTGTAAGAGCTAAATAAAGCAAAGAATATTGATGGACGTAGTGTAAGTTTGATTTGTAATAAGATAAGATTACGAATCCCTTTTCTGATTGTCCAAGAGGTCTTGTTGGAAATTATTTTTATTTATTATTATCCTAAAAATTATAACATTTTCTTTATAATCATTGGTTTTAATACAGATTGAATTATAATTTTCATTTATTATGTTATTGATTAATAGGGATTCTAAGGGCCCTAAATATAATGTCTAATCAGCAGTACCTAATACTTACACAGGGTTCTAAATTTCGACGCTACGTATAACTTCTATTAAATAATCTTGTGAATGGATGATTTAACCACGTGTCATTTACAGATTGTGAATGTGTATAATACGGTTGACTAGTCAACCATGCATTTATTGTAAAATTATAGAGGAGGAATAGTGTGGGTCTCAAAAATAGTCCTTGAGGCACCTTAAATACTGATAGATAAATAAAATAGTTATATTTCCGTTGCTTATGGCGAACATTTAACATTATTTTCTCAAACTAGTTTAATTTAAATAATCAAATTTCTTAAATAAGGCTTTTGTCTTTACAGAACTGTATCAAAAGCTTTAATGAAGTTCGAAAATATGTTAATATATAGATAATAATAGATTTAAGTCTAACGAAAAATAGATTAAACCTACATCAAAATGTTGATTTAGGGACAATTAAGGAAAAGGGTCCCACAAGTACTTAAATAATGTTACAGAGAGAGAGAGAGCAAAGGTCAAGCACGTAGGTATTGTGAAATCTGAGGTAAATTCCTTACACGGCGGAGTGGCAGTTGTGTCGCAATGTTACCAACCCTACTGACATGGGTCTTGTAAAATCGCATTAGTAAGACTAATCTAAGCTAAACCACACCTCTATGTTAACTTACATAACGGGTTCGTGTAATTTGTACTCTACTAATAGGCCGAGTCAGCCCTATTACACGCTCCTTGGTTTGAGTCTGGATTAACGAGAGTTTTATTCTGTAAGTAGATGTACCTTGCGTTAACATTCCCTAAGGTATTTAATTAAAAGTAGCCTAAACTTTCATCCTCTATTGTATCCCCTTGGGGGTAGAAATAATCAAAATTCTTAGCGGATGCCTACGTCATAACATCTAACTGCATGCCAAATTTCAGCCCGATCCGTCCAGTGGTTTGGGCTGTGCGTTGATAGATCCCTATGTCAGTCAGTCACCTTTGAGATATATAAATTTAGATTATGTATTTGGTTAAAAGCTGTTTAATTGCAAACAGACAGAATTACTGTATAGATGTATACAATAACACTGTAGTATTCATTCCAATATATGTCTGTATTCGAAAGATGGAGAGAACTAATAACAAAGTGTCTAAGTTCAGAGTGGTCTACAATAAAACCTAATACATTTTCCAATCGACATTCATAACCTAGCTTATTACGCAAATGTTAAGTTTGAACCCTTTACATTTCTGTCTGTTAATCCAAGCGTATGAGGCCTAACAACAAAACTACGTAGTGAAAAGTCCGGCAGAGTCGGCGAGGCTCACATAACAAAAGACGAGTAGGGCGTATAAAAGCAAACCGAGGGCTGACTAGACCGGTAGCAGGCCGTATTGTGTCCATTGTAGCCTTTGCACTAATACTTATTTGAATATTTTATATATATGTTCACGCGTCTCCAAAGGGGTAAGCAGAAGTGTTGTAACAACAACACCAACATTTCACCGAATATGATTAGGTGCCAACGTGACAGAGCGTGAGTCCATCGCCTTCTCAGGCACTATACATACGCCCTTTGAATTTATTCTCAGACATATTCAGGTTTCCTCACGATGTTTTCCTTCACCGTAAAGCACGTGGTATGAAATCACTGCACATAAGTTTTTATAAAAACTCATTGGTACAGGCCCCGCTGGGATTCGAACTTGCGTCGCTTGCGTAGCAGGCAACTTTTATTTGAGCGAAACCGCAGGGCATAGCTAGTTTTTTTTATTAAAAACAACAGCCAGAAGTCGTGGTGAAAAATTACTACTTACTTCTTTTACTTAAGATGGAGTTCTAAATTCTGATCAAAACTAAGTGAAACCTATAATTAATTTCAATAAAGATGTATCCAAATTGCCTTAAAAGCTGAAATGTTACTGCTTTTGTATAGCTAGGAAAGTAGGCTAATCGTTTTGTGGTTAGCTAATGCTAATCACTATATACAAAAAATACATAATGATGAGCTAAAATAAGAGTAAGGAGTAAATAAAAGCTTTGAGGCTCACTAAAAATGTTGTACAAAAACTATAACATGTATGCAGATAAATAAAAATGAAGTGTCTGTTTGTAATTTCAAAATAACAGTTTTTCACGAAATGCTAATGAAAGCATATACGGTACTAAGTTAAAAAAAATTTTAAAAAAATGTCTGTCTGTCTGTCTGTGTGTTCCAGGTAATCTCTGAAACGGCTGGACCGATTTTAACGGGACTTTCATGACTACTTTTATTTAAAAAGAACATTTAGGGTTCCTCGGGAATTATATTAAATCTGCGCGGGTGAAGCCGCAGAGCGCAGCTAGTGGTAAAAAAAATTATAGTACTCCTTTGAGGCTCACTAAAAATGTTGTACAAAAACTATAATATAACATCTGTACTAATATTATAAGGAGGAAAACTTTGTTTGTTTGTATTGAATAAGCAGCGAAACTACTAGACCGATCTTGAAAATTCTTTCACCATTGGATAGCTACATCATCAGCGAGTAACACAAGCTTTATTTTATCCCCGTACTCCCACGGGAACGGGAATAACGCGGGTGAAACCGCGTGAGATCCGCTAGTTTATAATAAAGTCGTTGTTAAATGGAAACACGACGTTCACAGAACCGGTTTCTCGTATGCAAATGATCGTGGTCAAACGAAATTTAGTCCTAAGCCAATTTATACCCTGCCACTATTTAATAAAGGGCAAATTGAATTGAACACTGCCCCAGACAGTTCTTTGGGGATGTTAAAAAGTGTTGAGTGTCAGTTAATTAAAGAGAAGCCTTCGATGAAACCATAGTAGAATGCAATACATGTTTAACAAATTGCATGATATCGTGAATCATGACAATAGCAACAAGCCTTTTAAATAAGCATTTAAAACTAGATTCAGAACCTAAATAATGGATTCGTAAGTCTTCTTTCGATCTATTTTCGTGCAGCAAAAATCGGGAATCATTTTTGTCTTTATAAGAATTTATTCATAATATTTTAATACAATATAATTCATATTTTACAGTTGAACGACCTAGCCATTATTGTATTGCTTAGCAAAAGCTTGAGATGTTTCAAGTAAGTGAAATATAATTGTACTAGAATCTATATTCCATAATATATTCCTATTTTTTTGGTTTACAAACGATTTTTACATTTTCAGCTAACATTGCTATGATGCTATAATTATATTAGAATTAATAATATAGGTAATCACAGTATGCATATATTTGATCATAAGTTTGGTTGACGGAAAATAGTATAGTATAGTATAGTAGAAGAAATCTCTATCTATACTAATATTATAAAGAGGTAAGGTTTGTATGTATGTTTGTAACGAATTGGCTCAAAAAGTACTGGACCGATTTAACCGATTTTCTTTCACCATTTCATTATATTACATTATCGCTATATAGGCTATATATTAATATAGGCTATATACATATATTTTAAATACAACGTTATAATATATTTTAATATACAAGTTCTGGTTAAATAATGTGCAACTTTCGTGTGCAATAATTAACAGTTATCAATATATTTCTATATCACAAACTTAAATAAATTGTATAATGTTACATACTAGCTTTTATCCGCAACTTCATACGCGTTTGTCCGTCCTTGAGGTCAAAGGTCTTTCACACTTCAGCAAAATTCGTGCAGCGGTTTGACCGTGAAAGGGAAATAGATAGACGAATACTCTTTCAGATTCTTATATTAGAACCGTTATGTTTCAGGTTTAAATTCCATTCGGTTGTTTAACAAGTTCGTAAAATTAATCCTTCTGTGAGAGGATACCTACTTCCAAATGATTGAATTATAAATTTCATGATGATTTAGTGGAAAATTTTAAGTGGGTTTAAGTTGTTAATAGTTTATAAAGGCTTAATTATATCGTGGTACTAGGTCCTCTATGACAAGCGACCAAAGTAAATTAGCAATTGCTGTAGAATGCCCTAAGGATCGTAACGATACCTATTTTCAATCCTGTTTCTAGAGGACAGGGTAAATTAATTTACAAAAAAAGAAAAAGAAACACGTTATCCCAGAAGGCTCGCTTAAGGAGTAGACAGAGGTGTTGTAATAACAACATCTACTTTTCACCGAAGGTGAATAAGTGCCAACGTGACAGAGGGAGAGTCCATCGCCAGCACTACACTTCCTTTTGCTACTTGTACGGTCTTTGAATGACTTCTCAGACATATGCGATGATGACGATCACGATATTTTCCTTCACCGTAAAGCATGTGGTGTGAAATTGGAATTCGTGCACTTTAGTTTTTCTACGGACTCATTGGTACAGCCGCTGGGATTCGATTGCGTCGCTTACGTAGAAGGCGACAGCTCAAACCGCACGACCACTGCGGTTCTTCTTATAATGACTAAAAAAATTTATACGCAATATTGCTAGAAATATTTTTTTTCTCCGATATGAGAAATATTGCCCTCCTCTTTAGAATTATCAACTTAGTAAGTATTACGCGATTGCAGTAACATTACATACAATATCTCGAACAGTATCGTCGAATACAGTTAGAAAACCGGTCGCAAACTTTGATACCTCGCACGCTGCGGAACGAAAATAAATGTGGAATTCTTGTAATGGAGATAAAGTAGTATATTATAACATAAACGTGTTTTTATGGCTCGTAAAAATAGCAGCATCATTATCGGCCGCTTTTACATCTTAAGTGAAGTTATATATTAAATGGCTTGGAAAAACACTTTCTTATTCGTGATATATTTTAGCTTAGGATCACATCATGAAATGATAAAAATATCTTCACGCCTGTATGGCTCGAAGGGGTGTACTTAAAGTACAACCACATTTCGCTAGTGACAATATCTCATGTAAAACATCCTCTCATAAAAGTAAACCCATCTCGCGAACTGAGCAAGATTATACCACAGACTAAATGAATTATACGTATAAGATAAACCACACATACCTATATTGGAAAAGGCATTTGGAAACTGGAAACGAGTACTTGGGGTCAGAGGAGTGTATTTCATTAAATTTTCAACTTGTACAAATTTTCCGCGACATGAGCGGCTTGGGAAGACGACACGACGCCGACGCCTCGCTCGAGTTCGAGATAACTGCAAGCCACAGATTATACATGCTAAGCATTTCAGATAAGTTACTTCATTGATACTTTCGATATAAGTTAATCAAGTTAATCTCTTAAGTTATACTGACTAAGGATAGTAGATAGGTTTATTGACATTTATAAAAGAGTAAGAAATTATTGATAACTTAAGCTGTCTTAGCTAGTAGTATAAGAGAGTCATTTGATATGACGTGGGTCCTCACGATGAAGCCAGTAAGAAAAAACGCCATTCAACTATAGACTAGCATTATGCATCTTCATTTTAATTTATTATTATATAAATTAGTTAGATTTCTATAATAACTAGGCTTCGTAATTCTTTCACAGTATGTTGTCCGTATTACATTTTCAACCTAATACGGTTTTGTGGAAAATTTGTCCAAAAATCCCCATTCCGAGCTGGTTTCGATCGCAATGGGGATTTATGAACTTTTTTCCAGAATTCCCCATCGGTGGAGAGTTTCAACAACCCCTACATTCATCAAAATGTTTTTTAAAAAACTTCATCATGGAAAGGTAAAAGTTAGGCATCGTCTTCATCCAATTCACAACTAACAAAAACAAATCAATATAGACACAAAAGTTGTTGTGACAGAAAATGTAAGAGAGCTCAAACAGCTTTATGTTACTAAGTTATAAATCATTCAACGTAGCATTCGTGATGACTTCGGCTCGATGGGTCGTGAAATATGCCATTATTCTTTGACAGAAGCAGGTGTCTGACAAGGGAACAGTTTTTGCACAAAAGCTATTGAAGCGAGTCGGTAGCTTTGCTTTTATACCGTTGTGAGTTTATGGATTGTTATAAATATTAACGGTCGATTTCAAAATAAACGATTATTATCGCGGTACACATTGTGGACGATACCATGGACGAATAATATCGAATTGAGGTTAATAAGTGTACAATTGCGAATAATGTTAGTTATTATCTGTAATATTATTATAGCTAGCTATTACGTAATAAACAGAGATAGGGAAAGAGAAAAAAGAGAAATTTCACTACAATATAAATAATTTCATACCAGTACTTTCAAGAGGCATAGAAGTTAGGCAGATAAAACTGCTTTAATTTTATGAACGTCGCCTGAGCATTTATCATTGAAAATAATCATGTTCTCTGCATATTTTATTGTGAAACCTATCACCAAATTTTAAATTAATGATCCTACAATTACTATCCTTCGTTAACATCAATGAGTATTTCATTCATAAAGAATTCATAGTCTTGCAACTCAGCCAACACCAGTTGTAAGGAAGTCAATGTGATTAGTGAAGTCGAAGTTAACAGTGTTCAGAGTTGGGTGATAGATAGTGTTTTAGTCTCGTCTAGTCTTAGTTTTGTTCAATTTGTAGTTGAGTTGGGCAAACTTGAAGCGGGACTTGGATCTAGCTTTAGAACTTGAACACTAAACTAAACTGTTTATACTTTGATCACGTACAAAATATTAGTATAGTTTGGAGCACAGGAAACAATACAAATTTTGTGGTTTTCTAAGTCGGTTGAAACTAAAATTATATACCCAAAAATGCAATTGGGATCTTCTTCTTTAATTTAAAAGCTTTGCTCTTGTCGGTGGAGCAATCGCCACTCTTATCTCTTTTGTGCACGATGCTTGACCTCTTCATTTGACACTACACCCGTTTTCTCCTTGAGTTCGTCCATGTAGTTTTTCCTTGGTCTTCCTCTTCGCCCTTCGATTGTCTTTTCCAGTACTAGCTGCATTAGATTGTCGTGCCGTATCTAGTACCCAATCATTTTTCCTCTTCTATTTTCGATTGTTCTTATTTTTGCAATACCCAAATTGCATATTGCAATTGCATGTCGCTCTATATTATAATGTCATCAATGTAAACAAGATTCCAGATTTTAAAATTTAATGAAACAATACTTGCAGTGTAAGAGTCGAATTGAAGGCAAAAATCGAATTGTTTCTGTTCTTACAACGATTTAATAAGGATAAAATCTATAAATACGATATTGCAACATTCACAGCTGGAAATTACACCAACAAGACAGCAACGGATATATCTATGCTAATTTCTTGCACATTATACGAATACAAATGCAAATCTAAGTGTTTAATTTATTTATTTTATGGAGTGCGTCGAAATGCTTGCAAAATATTTACTCTTAAACGCGCACCTTTAAATTCAACTATTGATTTTCTTCCACTTCGCGTCACTATAATCTTATTATAAGCTGTTAGTTCCGTATCGACATCGCAGCAGAATGTTATTGACAAGCTGACAATCAATCATGGTGTAGTGAGTGATGATGGAACATGCAATCGATGGAGAAAATAAATATGTGATTCCCTACTATAAAGAGTAGATTAATTGGAATCCGAAACAAGTGAAGGTTATCGTTCGTAGTAATCTTTCACTTTGTATTAATGCATTATGCCTTTTGGTGATCGTAGCATTTGCACAAGATTCTACGATCCTTAATAACTATACTAAGTACTAAAATAATAATAATCGTAGGTTGCCAGTGATTATGAGACAGAAATATATGACGGGTATAATTCTGTCACTGTCATCTCAAACTATCACGGAATTAAGACCTTATGGTAAGACTCCGGCTTTTACATTTTCGAGAATCTGGGGCCTTACCATAAGGTGTTACTGCCATGATAGTTGAGACTCACATTACGAGACAGATGTATATAATATGATTACATCTATAACTGTCACACAGCTGAACCATCATTGCAACAAGAGCACATACGAGGACTCTGATAATATCAGAAGTATACCTCTGGTACATAGGTAGTATGACGCGCCGCTGCTGTAACTAGGCACCATATTCCACATGACAATGAGAACATTTGTATGCTACGTGCAAACCCCGTCGATGGCCGTACGCAACTGTCAACTCTGTATAATATTGCGTTATTTTATAATCTAACGAGTTTTGGATGGCTTTTATATTCTTTCATAAGAGAAGTTCTTGCATTCGCCTTGGAAATACGAATTTTGCGTGCGCTTATGGCAGTTGGTAAAGAGATTATTTTGAACTGGAAATTTTTGTTTACAAAGTAGAAGTTTTTATATTTTTTTTATGGTACAGTGTCACCCAAAGTAATTTTAATGTAGAAACACTTCATTATGAAATTAACAATCCTAATAAAGAACGTACGAATTCAGTCGCGACACGCACTGATGTTGCTAATGGCTGCATATTTGATCAAACATACCAGAATTTGAATTTCAAAGCGAATCTTTCAATACATGTTTCAAAGTTATTTACTAATTTATCATAATATTTGATTTAGTTTTGTCTATTTGCTTAATTTTTCAGTCCACAGATACACTTTTCTATAAGCACATAAGTATAGTAGACAAACAATTATATAAAACTTATCGGTCCTCTTTATAATATTAGTATTCACAAATAATATCATAGGATACAATCGAATCAAATCGAGCAACGCAGTGACACTATCAGCTCCCTGAGAATTGTAACCAAAGGTAACTAATGATACCCTTATTTAAATTCGTCAGGACGTTTGGAGATCAAATTGCTCTAAAGTTATTCGGTCGAGTGATCGCTGTGGGGATTACAGAATTACAGGAACTTTAAATTTGATTGCCTTTGTCTTTATCTGGGACTTTGAGTTTTAGTCCTATAGTGGTTTTTGTTTATGCTATAATATTATGGCTAAGAAGGCCGATACGGGAGCGACAGATCCGACCACAGCACGCGCACACGACAGAATTTCCTAAATGACGCTGCTTAAATCATCTGTCAGATGCAATAGGCCAATTATATTATATTATATATAATATTATAATGTAATATTAGAATAATGACATCAGGTCGAAAGCAATTCCAATTTGACTGGGTAATTTTAATGCCGTTGTTTCACTTAGTTATGCTAGCACTCCTAGGCTGTATATTCGGTAACATTGCTTTTCTAGAGCATTTTCTTAATAACTGAAACCATCCTCATGATTCATATTAAAGACGTACCCTCTTATTACAAAACGAAGTCCTTGGTTAAAAAGTAGCTCCATCTATTTCTATGATTTGGGTTTAAAAAGGGATGGATATACTTTTACGAGATTAGTCTAATCTTTGTTTAAATCATGTTTAAAAGGGGGATAAAGTTTAATTACCTATTTTTTTCGCAGATACTTAGTTGCTAATGGATTGTAAATTACATAAAAAACTTGCGAAAGGTCTAACAATCCATACTTATAAATATTTTTCCATACATTCATGGTGTCATTAAAACTAAAAGTTATTCAAGTAATACGACGCCTGCCCCCTCCCCACAAGTTTAACATAACGGTCGAAAGAAAAACCTGTGCAGCGACTACAACATTTATCGTATCGATACAATGGCTGGTAGGACTGGTATGGTTGCGGTTCGATGCCTGGGAACGACTCGGGAACAGGCTGCATGCGAACTAATTATATCGTCACTTATAACATTATCTTGAAGCGACTTAAGTATCTTGAATGTTGATTTTAATTACGGCCGGCTCATTGCGTTTGACTTTGAAACTGTTGCAGCGTTTCTCCACTCGCTTGAAAGATGGCGCTACTCGCTAACAATTGCAAAGTTTGAGAACAAATACACGAGAACCTAAATCGCGCAATGAGAGTTCTCATTGCAGTATATATACAAGTTTCCCATTAGAACCGTATTCGCTGGTATTCCCCAGGCAAGACACCCGCCTTGTTGGAAGATCTTCCCTTTGTTGGGGATGACACCACAAAACTTAAATATATTGCTGCTTTACTTAAAAGCTATTTTCTATTCCCAAATTATTCTTTAAATATTATGTACAAACGACGTCACGAGTTATAATCGCTCAGTGAAAATAGTTTGGGTAACTGTGAATGTATTTTATTCGCTTCGCGCCATACAGACAGACAGAGACAGACTCATCAAATGACTACTGCGCATTCAAAGTCAGCGTTCATATCTTGTGAAGGCACCTGTATATTTGTAATACGGACGAAAACTCGGAAATGTAAGAGTACAATATTTATTTAAAGTTCGTAATACTGTCTCCTGTCGAATAAATAACTTTAAACAATTTATACCGAAGGTGGAAATCCGCGTTTTCTCTTACACATCGTAAATCTAAGAAAAGGTTCTTGTTGTAAGAAACAATGCCCCTCGAGGGAGCTATTTGTCCTGAACCCATCACTTGGGAACCAATGGCTTTCTATAAAGTAATTTTCGTCCCATTAACATTTAATGATCTCTTGAGATACTCCAAAGATACACTTGGTTCAAAAGGTATTTGATTTTGATCTCCGCCCCTCATTTACTTTCATTTGCAGGATGATTCGTCACCATGGAATGTTAGTAATACTTGTAAGATTCTAACAATGTAAGAGTAATCTATACTACTTAATATTATAATGAGGAAATATTTGTATGTACCGATCTTGAAAATTCCTTCAGCAATGGCTAGCTACATCATCAGCAAGTTATATCCCCGGATATTTTATCTACGTACTCTTTCGGGAACGGGAACTACGCAGGTGAAACCGCGTGACGTCCGCTAGTAATTAATATACTAGCAGGTGACCGAAACCTCGTATGCGCAGGATTTGACTTGTCATTATATTTTGGACAAATCACACAATCTACACTACTATTATAAAAAGGAAAGATTTGTATTTTGTGTGTATGTTTGTAATGAACTCAAAACTACTGTGCTGATTTCAAAAATTATTTCACCATTGGAAAGCTACATCATTAGCGAGTAACATAGGCTTTATTTTATCCCCGTTCTCTCACGGGAACGGGAACTACGCGGATGAAGCCGCGAGACGTCTGCTAGTATCATATAAATTGTAACTTATGTGTTATTCTGATGTACAAACTATTTTATTGTAAACTTTTATAAAAATCCATTCAGTAGTTTATGCTTGTTACTTTAGCGTTTTGTAATATTAGTAGGATACAAATATAAAAAAACGTTACTAGCGATGAAATTTTGAGATAAAACACGCACTTGGAACCACCTAGCACAGATATTAACCGGAAACTTTCAGAAAACTCATCAAAAAAGTTGTTTCAACTTTAAGACTATTATGTAGAAATGACAAATGCTCGTACTCTTGGTACCCTAACAAAATATTTCCATAACATTACATATGTAAATTACTGAGAATCAAATGCATAATCATTTATTGTCCGTGAGAATTGTAATTCTTACCAACGTAGCCGTGAAACACAAGTAACGAATGATCTCAAGGACACAATGGGCAAAAACTTTGGTATGCAACGCTCGTCTTCGTAGCGAAGTATGCGATGCTCGTACACAAGTCTATAAGCAAGCATTGTGGTAAGGGTTCATTTGCGTGCATTTGACGATCAAGGATGCTTGCACATTCCTCTGCTTTTATTGGTAGCAAGGTAGTTAGTTTACTCATTGGTTATATCTTTTCTTTGAGCATATCGTCTTTTTCTCTGAAATGACGAGCACAAATTATGAGCTGTGACCCGTAATTTCACGCGCATATACTTACTTTCATTGGTGTCTATAATTCGCGGAACCCAATATTTTTTTAAATAAAATTTGCACTTAACTTCAAGGATGGTTTTATTAATAAAGTAGCCAAAGTTATTCCTTGTAACGTCAGGTATCTTGCAGTGAAAATCCCGCCAAAGCGGTCCCGTTGTTTCTTAGTTTAGTCAAATCAAACAGACGCACAGACGAATATTTTAATAACCGTTTCTGTTGTTAGTATCGTATACATATACACTTTCATATGAATTAAATGAATACCTGCTAATTTGTAATTGCAAACAGACACTTCCATTTTATTCATCTGTATATAGTTAGTGAAGAAATAATAAATATGCAGTTTCAAAATACGAGACGTAATAACACCGAGGCATTAGTAATATTAATTAGGTACCTAATCGTTTATCAAGGCGTATTCATCTGAATAATAAATATGGTTGATTTTTAGTCATGTTCCAATAACATGGATATCGATATCGCTGATTGCTTTAATTTCTTTAGCGGTAAGTTTCTACAAATGTTACATATTAAAAAAATAAAAAGACTTTTAAAATTATTTTCAGTTGTAAATATCAAAGTCTTTTTAGCTGTACATATCAATAAGGCTCTAGCCAGTCAATTTGTTTTGTCAATTACAGCACAAATACTTATTGATATAAAACTGCAGATATTCTTGAGGGTAGATGATTGATTCAGTGATATTTCTATAGAAATAGGTATGCGTATCTCGGACTGCGCTAATGACTGCTTTCAGGATAGGGTATTTCCATATCGCTTGTTATAATCAATCAAGTCTCACGGTCTGGCGGTAGTGAATCGGCACAATTAGTCGCCATATTGCCAAATGCCAACCCTCTATTACTTGGGGGAGGGATGCATGAGTCACTCTTATGTTTGTGGATGCTGGTTCTGTTTGGTTTATTGGCGTGATCTTTTCTTATATGACTTTCTTTACGAAAATACATTATTGAAAGGAACAAGGTATAGTTTAAAATCCATACGGATAAATAAAATTGAAGTGTCTGTTTATAATTCCAAAACAACAGCTTTTCACTAAATGCATATGAACGTATACACGGTACAGACACTGTTGCTGTTCGGGGTTGAGCAATCGCAGTAAAATTTCGAAAAACAGCAATATCACGTTTTTATTTTTGGTAGCAGGCAGTACATACAAATTTGAATATAGGCAGCGTGCGTCGTGCGTGGAGGAGGTGCAACGACTACTTTTGCAAAATGACATTCTGAGATTGACACATGATTCCCCCGGACCTCAGCTCGCAGACCGCACTCTCCCTTTGACAGGTTATGCATACGATAATGACAGATGACATACAATATTTTAAGAGGACGTAAGGATATTGTTGTAATCCAACTATATGCCTATTGCGTCGCTAACAGCCACCGAACACTTTTCAAAATTGTTCATCAATTGTGCGCAGAAACGGCTGGTCTTTTTTAGGACTTTTACTGACAGACATTTCTTTTTATTAAAAACAATATTTCGGATTCTGCGGGACACCCATGAAATTAACTATACGCGGTTAAAAACGCGGGGCACAGCTAGTATTTAAATAAAAAAAGTGCAACCTCTTATTGTAATCGGTGTTTTTAAAGGCATATTAAATTTGGAACAATCATCGATTATTTCGGCGTTAGTGCGTGAGGGTAGAATTTTAATTTTGATACGGGGGTGTTCGCCCCTCGTGACCCCTGTCGTCCGATCACTGAATGACTCAACATGGTAAGCTCAATCTGCATAATATAATTAGTTTATTCATATATTTACATGAATCGTAACTTTAGAAGCGATATTGAACTCGATTATATTGACGGTTATTTTAAGACAATTTTATTTAAAATGTTGTTCGGAGCTACGCAGCTAAGAACAGCTAAGCACGACGCAAGTTCGAATCCCGGGGGCCAGCACAAATATTTTTTTCAGATTTTGTTGTGATTTCACACCACGTGAAGGAAAACGTAGTATATAGTATAATTTATGCCTGAGAAGTAATTCAAAGACGTTTGTATAGTGCCTGAGACGGCGATAGACTTGCGTCGCTTGCGTAGCAGGCGGCTACTCTAACCCCGAGGCCACCACGGCTCTCTTTCAATTATATTATTACTGTTTCAAATAAGTGCTCGAACGACACAACAAAGAAACTGGCGCCCAACGTGGAACTATAAGTAATCATTGCAAGCCACTTACTTTGTATTTTATGCTTTCAACAAGTGCTGTGTGAATCTGGAACAAAGAACATACTTTGGTCAACAATGTGCGAGGAACGTTCGGTAAATATTTTACGTTGTTACTAAGTAACACGAGTGCTTTAATAAAATTGTTACTAGATATATTTATTTCAAACAAGTATTAAAGACGACGTCACAGAATGAAACTAAGAGCTGTTGTAATAAACTAAATTTCGCAGTAAATATCCATTATACGGCTTTCCAGATTTGAGATGATATATTGAACCTTAAGATACGACAAAAAAATTGATAATAAAGCAAGAGAACGGCAGAAGATAACCCACCTCCTAACAACACGTATAACAAACACCAAAGCTGCATAAAAGCCTTAAAAATAAGGTAAGTATAAGGCAGACCTTAATTTATTACCATTAGTAAATTACCGACCGTGTATGTACATTTTGTGATTATGGAGTCGGTAGAGAAGCAGCATTTTATCACCGCGTGAGTCACTAGGGGTTCCATTTGAGCGAGTGCACGTGGGAGGCAGTAATTAGATTAGACCCCGGGCTTTAAGAATTATCCCTTTCAACTGCTCGCAAAAGAGGGATTTTTTACCCTTTCGTTTAGTGTGCTATATAAAGAATGATACTGTATGTGTTATACTATATATTCTAGTTTCCTTCGCGTTGAAAATTTTCATAATTCCTGTGAGATGATTTACATTTTAACATTAACAAACGTTAACTGCGTTTAAATAACACACTCTTTGATCACTTAATATCTCCATCATACAATACAATACCTAATCTAGTTACAGCTCATGTCATATGACAAAACTGCAATGATTTCCATGCCAGTATTATACACCTTTGGTAACATGGAAATATAAATGTCTTCTAGTGTCAGCAAAGCTATCTATAGTGCGAGGGTGTGTTCGTCTTAAACAAATAAATTCTCTCATAAATCTCTTCTCATTTCAAACGTGACTCATTGAAGAAGCACAAAAACTCCGCGGCAAGTTCAATGAAAACATCCTGTTTAACTTGTACGGACTTCCCGTCGCAAAACTCGTAGACTAGAGTTACGAGCGAAGTTTACACTTTACTGCAAACAGGGAAAAGAAAAGTGTGTATCGCTACGAAGCGAAGATTAAAATACTGACTTTGGCAATGTACGGTATAAGATATTAATATGTTAGTAATTATGAACTCGATACCCTTTTATATAAACGGTGGAGAAATGACTTATTAGCGAAAATATTATAATTTGTATGTGTATACATACATGCATACGGATAAATACAATTGTAGTGTCTGTTTATAATTCCAAATAACAGCTTATTACTTAAGGCATTTGAAAGTATATACGGTACTTACATAAAAAACAACTAAATTGTATCTCCGAAACGTCTGGACCGATTTCAACGGGGACTTTCACTGGCAGATAGGTAATGTTATAACTCAGGCTTCTTTTATTTACAAAAACCTTAGGGGTCTGCGGGCCACCGATGAAATTAAGTCTACGCGAGTGAAACCGCGGGGCACAGCTAGCTATTAAATAAGTTTTTATTCGACAAAAAGTCTAGATTGATTATACTCATTATATAGAATATTATACCGAAATCAAAATTATTATATGAGCCGTGGTGGCCTTGAGGTTTGAGCAGTCGACTGCTACGCAAGCGACGCAAGTTCGAATCCCAGCGGGGCTTGTACCAATGAGTGTTTCTAAAAAAACTTACGTACAGTGATTTCACACCATGTGCTTTACGGTGAAGGAAAACATCGTGAGGAAACCTGCATATTTCTGAGAAGTAATTCAATGAACTATGTAAAGTGTCTGAGAAGGCGATGGACTCACCATCTGTCACGTTGGCACTTAATCATCTTAGGTGAAAAGTGGGTGTTGTGATTACAACACCTCTGACTACCCCTCGGGGAATACAGGCGTGAGCATATACATATATGTATGTATGTAAAATTATTCCGCGCAATTTATCTGCAACTACAGCAATCCTATTACAATGAGCAAAAGTGGCATTTAAAAAGTTTTATTTTTATAATAAATTTGGAGGGTTCTTAATGCTACAAACGGAGTAATAAAAACGCAACAAAACATCTCTGACAAAATGCTATGGACGCAACAAAAAGCGCTTGTAATGGGTTTGCGTTGGGGTGGACGGGGAACCCCTGACAACAAAAGATGGTTGCCAACGTGTTTGTATCGATTCTTCGACCGGAGTACACAATAATAAACACGGACAGTGAACTGCACAGGAAGTGTCGGTAGTACGGCACTAGTTAGTTTGGTTCGAATTAACCTTTAACCTGCTTTTAGAGGTGGCGAAAATATGACACGGTGGCGCGTATATATTATGATACATATACATATGCTCACGTTTGTATTCCCCGAAGGGTTAGACAGAGGTGTTGTAATAACAACACTTACTTTTCACCGAAGATGATTAATCAGATTTGGAATACGTGGATTTACTTGTCCTTTGAACTCATAAGGTCTGACTGTATTACCCTTTCAGGATTAAACCGGTACATCGATTTGGCTGAAATTTGGAGTTAATAGTTTTGACTGCAAGGTCCGTACATAGAGTACAGATGCCGTCATAAGTTATGAGCGCTCTGCGTAATTTTCATTTTAATTTTCACAGACAGACAGAAACAGGCTCATAAAATTACCACTGCGCATTCAAGGTCAGAGGTAACTTGTGACGGGTCCCGTATCTAGCTTAAAAATAGTTGGGACATTGTTTGTATTGATATTGAAATATTTAAACAAAAAAAACTACTTATAACCTTTGTAGCGATTTCACTGCAATCAGATAAAATCCTAGTTAAAACAATGGTTCCACTAGAATAGCTGAACGATGCATCGCAACAATGTCCAGTGCCAATAACAATACGATCCACGTAGATAAACCGATTTATTCAATTGTCAAGGCCGTGTCGTATGATGTTAATGATGGACCGTGGGTGGTCACGGTCATTTGTATATAAAGCAAATTGACTGGAATACTGTAAGTAGTGCAATATGAGTTCTCTTACTGTGGTCGTGTTGGTCGGGACGCTGGTGGGATGGATCGCAGCGGCGCCAGCCGACCGTAAGTACACTTTAATGATCATAAAGATGTAATCAAAAGGATACGGCAAATTAGGAAGTTGTAAAATTTAATTAATTTGCCGTCAAAGTACTAGAACCTTTGCTATGCTCTAACTGGAGTTTAATTAGAGATTATAATGCTGGTGTGTACAGCCACCACGAATATGATCATTACCTTAAAGAATAGTCCCACTATAATTAGTGCCTGATGGAACACTACACAAATCTATGGTATGGCTATTTTTATGCAAGTTAAAGGTAAAATTTTATTAAAATGTCAGAACCTATGAGCGCGCAGCGAAAATTGTGGGGATACTGCATATGTTTTTATTCGCCTCGCACTATACATATAGACAGTGACAGACTCATAAAATGACTACTGCACATTCAAGGTACGCGCTCATAAGTCGTGACGCGATCTTTGCCTTTTATTGACTTGACCTTTAAAGCTAAGTTTAATACTAATGTGATTAATTTAATTATATACAAAAACTAGCTTTGCCCGGGAAACCTTGCATAGCCATAATCATATTTTTTGGGAAATCTATCCCAAAAAATATAATTATTAGGGTGATCTCACCCTTATCATTTAGATGTATGAAGAATAGATGTTGGCCGAGTCTCAGTTCTACCGGATATGCACACAAAATATCATATATATCGGTCCAGCCGTATCGGAGGAATTAACAAAGTGATACAATCACGAAAATAAAAAGCACGTCCTTAGGTCGTAATCTAATGGAGTACCTATTTCGTGAGACAAAGACTAGTCAATCCTTCAAATTGTTATTCAGGAAGTATCAGCAATTTGTCCCCCAGACAGAGGCCCACAAGACCTTGTGATTGGTTTGGGCCACTAGGGACCAGTCGGGTTGGAGTGATGGGTCTACGGTCAATTTACGTATACGTTTCTATACGTGCATATACAATTTAAAGAACTGTTTTGTTCATTGAATTGACTATAGTGGTAGCACTATACAGATTGACTGATTTCTTACATACACTAGATGTGCCCCGCGGAACTTGCTTCATTTGCGTAGCAGGTGACTGCTCAAACCCCAGGGCCACTACGGCTTTATACGTAGATATGTATAATTACGGGAAGTCATCAATTACTTTCATCAACTACCTCAAGTACGTTTATATGAAGCTCACACGAGTCAAAGCGAACGCAGTTGTCAGTTACAGAGCTCGTTCAGTTTCAGCATTCTGAAGTGAAAAGTGTACGTTTACAGATCAATGTTCCACAGCCAGTAGGGTTATAAATAACCTGGAACCTTTTCACGTGAACCGGTCCAACTTCCTAAAGTTATCTTGGGTTTAGCTCTATCCGTTGCCAAATTGAAAATATCGCTTTTGAACTTTGTTGTTCAACCCTAGCTGTTCAGAATACCTTTTCTTCATTTGGTTATTGGATTTATTTCAGGCGAAAAGGTTAGGTGATATTTTGTTGTATCATTACGAAATATACCGAAGTTCTTTAGTGGGTGAGGTGTAATAACAAAACTCACTTTTCACCGGAGATGCCTAAGTGTCAACGTGACAGATGGTGAGGCTATCGCCGTCTCAGGCCCTATACATACGTCTTTGAATTACTTCTCAGACTTCACCGTAAAGCACGAGGCGTGAAATCACTGTAAATTAGCTGTTTGGAAAAACACATTGGTCCAGGCCTCGCTGGGATTCGAACTTACGTCGCTTGCGTAGCAGGTGACTGCTCGAACCGCAGGGCTACCACGGCTCTCATAAATGTTATAAATTTACTCAGCATAAAACAAATAGTATAGGTATTCCAAAACATAGTCCCCAAGTAGTAGAGAGCAGAGACGTGAATTATGAATTCAAAAAATATAGCTAGAAAATTGTAACAAAAACTTTTTACTTAAAATTAAAGGCATGAAATATGCGAAACATGAGTGCAATTTATAAAACTTATCTCATAACATTGTTCGGAGCTCAAGCGCTGGAAAATAATAACGAGTGTAATTCTACGTGTTTATGTAAAACTAGATGATTTATCTCTGGTTTTTGTAATGCTAGTTCAATTTAGGTTTGTGTTCCACTAACAAAAAAACTTTAAATTTACTCTTCCAAGCAATCTAATACAATCCCTTACTCGCTCGTCGCTTGTTAGTGCCGAATCAATCGAAAGACACTTTAGTACTTGTATTTTTGTTAAAATTTGTATTTCAAAATAACAGCTATTCACTAAACGCACATGAAAGTATATAAGGTACTAAAATCTTTTTTTTTTCTCTGTCTCTGTTTTGTCCGGCTTATCTCCGAAACGAGTGACACGATTATAACGAGACTTCCTCTGGCAGATAGCTGATTTTTCAAGGAGAAGCTTTTTATTTTTAAAAAACATTAAGGCTCCGCGGGACACCCATGAAAATAACTCTCGGATAAAACCGCGTGGCACAGCTAGTATAAATATATGATCACGACATCCCCGAAGGGGTAAGCAGAGGTTTTGTAACAACAACAGCCACATTTCAACGAATATGATTAAGTGCCAACGTGACAGAGTGTGAGTCCATCGCCATCTCAAGCACATATGTCCTCACGATGTTTGCCTTCACCGTAAAGCGTTGGATGAAATTATTCCACTTAAGTTCTTAGAAAAACTTATTGGTGCAGGCCGCTGGGATTAGAACTTGCGTTACCTGCGCACCAGGCGACTACTCAAACCCCACGGTCTCAACGGCTCTTTTAGTTCCTTTATATAATTCCTCTAGCCATTCATATTTATTAGAAAGACGCAGACTGCAACTTGCTGGGATGTCTATTTTAAGTCTCCCGAACGCCTTATTTATAAGGAGCTTGACACATCTTTAGGTATGTCAAACTCGAAGTACGACAAGTGAATCTGTCAACTTTGTCTCGCGTAATTCAAATTCAAAAATATCTTTATTCAATTAGACTTTTTACAAAGTACTTTCAAATCGTCAGAAAGACACGATTACATAGATGACATATGCTACCGCCAGGTTCGGAAGGTTGCTTTTACTGTGAATAAATTATTATTTGTAAAACCATTATATTGTACCACTGTTTCGTGCATTGTACTATTATTTATACTGTGTTAAATAAACATACTTAGTACTACGTAGAGCACAGTATGATGTAATACTGTAAAAGGGACCAACGTTTGATAAATGGGCCACCAGTTTTACAAGAAAACAAGAGTGGCCATGTAATTTATGTTAGGTTATCTCTGAAAAATATAAACACTATATTTTTTTTAAGGCATCTTGAGATAAGTAGCATCACACCACCTCGTAGAAGTTATACAAAGACTTTTATAAAAATAAACTAACTGTTAACTTTCTGATAGTTTGAATATTTGTGACTTAGTCATGCAAAAAACATGCACGGATTTTCTAAAAAAATCACATTCACATAATTTGTTACCCGGATTAATACAAAGAAAACATTTGATCTTTCTAAAGACAATAGGAAAAAATTCGCGTATAAGCTAGTATCTATAAGATTTAGCAATCAAAATGTATTATGACACTTAGTTGTCATTACTAATTAACTTCTTGATATCTCCAAATGTTTAGACGTGGTTTCTTTTGTAATTGTGTTCGTTCCACCTACCACATTTATCTCTGAGCATCTCCCATCTATCTTAACGAAACCAGTTCGGGACCACTGATGGTATAATTGATACAAATATCGTGGTCGAATAATTTTTTACCTTGCCACTTAATTCTAGGGTACTTTTTCGATTGCCGGCTCCAGCCAAGCATTCTTGTGTAATTATTGATACAAGAGGTAATTTCAACTCGAGGCTAGCTTTGATGCACTGTTGCACGTGATTGTATGTAAGTGGAGGTGTCAATCCATATATTTTTTTTCCTTGCTTATCATAATTGCAAAATAGACCCTGAATGTTTCTATAACTTCTTCTCATGCCGAAGAGGTTTTGCCTTCAAATGTTTTTGGAGAAAGATAATTATTTAATCTATGAGTTAAGCGAAGCCGCGAGCGGAAGCTAATCTATAGGTTAGTATACTAACTTATATATAGAGCTGAAGAGTGTGTTTGCTTGAACTCGTTAATCTCAAGAACTATTGCCGCGTTATTCACGAAGGTTTCTCAGCGTCGAACGCGACGATTCGAACGCGGTTTCAATCATAGGAAATTGATACACAATACATAGATGAAAAGGTACAATTTCGTTTCATTAAAACCGACACTCGACTGCGAGTGCGACGCTGAGAAATCTTAGTAAATAACGAGGATGGGCTGGTCGGATTTGAAAAATTATTTCATTGTTAGATAGCACATTTATGGAGTAAGGCTATTTTTCATTACACTAAGACCAAGTTAGCTTTAGCCCAAAAAATTCCACGCGGACGAAATCGCGGGCGGAAGCTTCATGTATAAAAAGTTGGGTACTGTATACGTGGAAGATAGTTTAGACCAATCTTGTTTTTTTAGTATTTATAATTAAAAACATATCTATATGTTCACGCCATCCCCGAAGGGGTAAGCAAAGGTGTTGTAACAACACCCACATTTCACCGAATATGATCAAGTGCCAACGTGACAGAGGGTGAGTCCATCGCCGTCTCAGGCACTATACATACGTCTTTGAATTACTTCTCAGACATATGCAGGTTTCCTCATAATTTAATTTATTTATTCCTTTATAATTTACGGTTATGTGTAAATAAATTTCCACGTAGAAGTCGGCTTAGTAAAATGACTAACAAAGCCAATTAAATGTTTAAAAAAATAAGAATGTTATAAATATATTTTATAGACGTGCTCCCCAATCAAGACTATCAATAAATCTTGGACCCAACGTGGTCAGTAATTAAGTTCCAAATGGATTTGGAACAGATACAAAAACCCCACCTGGAATTTACCTTTTATAATTAAACTGTTTTGGTCAAGTGGGTGGAGAATTAGACAAGGGTTGGGGAATAACATGTATTGATTAAAAAAACTTTTTACATTACATATCTCCCTCAGAACGATAGACGCTAAACTCAAAAATTATTAAATACCTCACCTCTAAATATATTTCTACAGGTACTTCAAAAAAACATATTAATATGATTTTTTTACGCTTATCGACAATGAAAACCTAATATACTTTAAAAATATAAAATACATTGTATTCAATACTGGTAAAATAATTACTACTACTAATTACTACCTAAACATACCGATGTTTAATTATGAAGTCCAATATTTTTTTTTGAATTGAACCCCTACCTGTAGGAATACATTTTTAGGTATCTTAATAATTTTCGCAAATTTTGGAGTTGTACGTCTATCGTTCTGTGAGTGCAATATTATCACGAGTTCAATTGCGGTGAGCAGGTGGACAGATCAACATAATCTATAGGCCTATCCTTGTAAACTTACAATATGGCTTTAAAACGTTTTTTTATGGGCAGGTTTAGAGCGGATATATCCCTACATAAACGGGTCAGGTACTAGGTAAATAGTGTACTAATGTATATCTATTACACCTTAAGCTTTATTCGACTCCTTGCTCTCTTGCGCCATCCAATATAGGTTCTGTGAGTCGTATTCAGTTTAATGCTATCTTTTCTATAAGTATACTAGGTGGAAATGTTCACGTTAAAGAGGGTAAGTATTTTAAATTCCAATTGGACCCGTTTTTGGGTTTTTGACTTACGTATTTCATGGGACTATTATATCAAAATTTTATATTTCTTTTACATATTTAGGACGCGAATCAGATACTGATTCTTCCTGAAAAATGTGCTTCGTTCATATATACACTCTGTATGCCTTATATTTAAATTCTCAAAAATGGTTAGGAAAAATAGGAACATAAGGCGTAACTCAAACCCACGATCACACATCATCCGTCGATTTTTTCCTACCCTTGTTTTTGTGGTTTTAGGGACCGCCTTCGTGGGTTCGAATCCCACCTCGTGCTCGTATTTTTCCTAACCATTTTTAAGAATTTTCGAATGTAAACATGTGTGTTGGCACAAAAAAATCTAATATTTAGTCTTATATTTGTTAATCGTTAATTTTGAAGGACGCTTTAGTAAATTTTATCTCGTATGCTAACTTTAATTAAATATCCCCGAAACAAAGTCACATAATGCTCTCAGCTTAATTACTTTAAATCTTCCGAGAGGGAGTGGGTTCCACCTTTTCAGAGTTAATTACGGATATGTCTGATTAGAGATGCTAGACGGCTCTCAGATTTGCTTCAAAGACTTGCGGTGTAACCTAAATTAACTGGATAGCCCGGTAGCACCGCTTTAACGATGGATTTAGGAGACGTTAAAATTTAACGTGCCTCGTAAATTACAATCGGATCCAAGACTGTCATTGAAGATATGGATCCACCATATCTTCAATGACAGTCTTGGATCCATGATGAATTAGAATTGATTGTAGGTAGTCAGTAAGTGTATTCAACTTGTTCAATTCAGTTATTTGAAACATTTTTGAAATGGTAACAAGCAATATGAATTAGAATTTTTTTCGTTCTGCATTCGGGAAAGACAACGTGAAGATATCTATACATACAAATAATTAAATAGAAGTAACTGTTTGTATTTCCAAAATTACACCTTTTGACTACAGTCATATGAAAGTATACACGGTAAGACCTAGAAAAACAATTTAAAAAAAAATCTCTGTCTGTGGCTGCTAGCTAATATTAGAAGGAGTAACCTATGCTACTATTAATTCAAAAAAAAATTAGGGTAGGGACCACCCATAAAATTATGTCTACGCGGAAACCGCGGGGCACAGTTAGTTGTAAATTTAATTATGTTCTAAGTATGTATAATAAAGAGAAAAATATATTGATCCTAAGCATAAATGGCCAGTATACGCTACGTCGCGCTTCGCCCTCTTATGAATTTCATCAGAAAGTACTTAGGATAAACAAACTCTTCACACTTTACGTGAATTAATTATGGTTTCTTAAGAACTATGCCGTTATTATGATTAATTACAGACTAAAGGATAAATTGGATCATGGAAGCGTAGAACTTACATTTGTATCGTTAATTAAATCTAAAGTTCCAATATCAAACATTAACACATTTCAACCCTTTATAATTAAATACACAATTCAAACTATTTCACATAGCAATGGCTAACCCTTCGGATGGCTGGGCTTAAATCCTTTGTAATACCTACATAAATTTTCCAAATTTTAATCCTTTTATCGGTGGAACACATTCTCTTTGTTCGGGTTCAAATCGGATAGGCACGGATTAGGTCTAAAGGGCCCAATCACAAAATAATAATTTACATAATGTCGGCTCCCATTCATTAGTGAACACAAGCATACGCATAAGAGAACCTCAAGAAACGAATAGAAGCCTTTGAAATGTGGGTCTACAGGCGTATGTTGGCTATTAGCTGGACACATAGAGTGACCAATGAAGAAGTTCTCCGTCGAGCTGGTCAGAAACGCCAAATCATACAAACTCTCAAACAGAGAAAGGTTGGTTTTCTGGGGCATATTATGAGACATGCCAAATACGAACTGCTGCAACTTATAATGATGGGCAAAGTGTCTGGGAAGAGGCCAGTAGACCGAAGGAGGAAGTCGTGGCTGCGCAATATCCGCGAGTGGACTGGCATCAGCAGTGCTGCTGCACTCTTCCGCCTCGCGAAGGATACACACAAGTTTACCGAACTGACAGACAACCTTCAATAACTGGAGAGGCACTACAAGAAGAAACAAACGCACTCAGACGCCTATAGAGAAGTCTCGTCATAAAATAATTCTACTAGATTTAGCCCACGACATGATCAGTATACCATAGAACTAGATTGACATTTTTTGACATTAATAAATAAACATGCTCATGCTATCCCAGAAGAGTACCCGAACCTGCCTACCCCAGGCAGAGGTGTTGTACTGTGTGAAATGTGGGTACATTTCACTGAATATGATTAAGAGCGTACTAAAGTGCCAACGTGGCAGATGATGAGTCCATCGCCGTCTCAAGCACTATACATACGTCTTTGAATTACTCCTCAGACATATGCTGGTTTCTTCATGATGTTTTCCTTTCACCGTAGATCACGTGTAGTGAAATTACTGCACTTAAGTTTTTAGAAAAACTCATAAGTAGGCCCACGCATACACGCAGCCTACATTAAGGATAATACCGATATACCCATATCTTCGTAAACGTGCCTATGTGTGGGTGAGACGATTTTCAATCCATATAGAAGCCCGCCCTTCTGTTACCATTGTATTTTGTGACGTAATGTTGTGGATTTAACCGTTTCACTGCTGCTGGGTCTATCAGACCTGAGAAGCGACGCGACGTATCATTGTGTTTGGGATCGAAATACTTTTAATTCAGCAAGCTCGGTGCCGTATTTTTAGCTTTAGTGAATATTCTTAGCTAGTAAGTAGCTTTTCATGTTGTGTCGCCGAGCTAAGTAGTAAAAGTTTTAAATAGCTCTATAGTGTTTTGATTTGATTAATTAATATTTTGCGATAACATAGCATTCAACAGTCATATAAAAAGGGCTGTATATATGTTGCATCAAGTGCCTTGGTGGCATTGGGGTTGGAGCAGTTGCCTGCTACACAAGCGAAGCAAGTTTAAATCCCAGCGGAGCCTGTACCAATGAGTTTTTTCTAAAAACTTATGTGCAGTGATTTCACACCACGTGAAGGAAAACATCTTGAAGAAACCTGCATATGTCTGAGAATTAATTCAAAGAGTGCCTGAGACGGCGATAGACTCACCATCTGTCACTCTGGCACTTAATCATCTTCGGTGAAAAGTGGGTGCTGTTATTACAACACTTTGCCTACCCCTTCGGAGAATACAGGCGTATGTAACTTAATAACAAATCCGAAGCGTATAAATCACAATCATATTATAATTATAACAAAAATATAACCGGAAGTCCTCAACCAAAATATGACACTGAATCACAAAATAATAACAGTTACACGCAATTATATCGTCAGAACAGTGGGGGGCATTGTAAAACTCGTTTATTACGTATCGTCACGCGAATGGCCATCAATAAACATGAATGTTTACGGTTATGGTCTGATGCTATGACCTTTCATGACACAATGCTCTCATATTGTGTGTTTGGATTTAGAACCCTACAAATTTCACGTACCTACCCACTTTTGCAAAATGTTTTTGTATTGGTAACGTTATATGGATGTGATTCTTTGGATAATTCACAGATATTACATTTGAAAGTGAGATAAAAGTTATGATTGTTGTGTAGGGTTGTCAGTTCCAAATCATTCACATATATTCTTTTTCTGAGAGGTAAATTTTCTAATTGTGCAAATTCCAAAGAAAGCCTAAAATCCCAACTAATATATAAAAGCATGAACGGTATCTGGAACCTATGAAAATACACGTATTTGAAATAAAAACGAAATAAAATGTCGAATTTATAACAAAATGAAAAAGGTACTCCCGAATCGAATAGCAGCCAGCAAGCACCATTTTTTTAATCAATTTAAGTAATCCTTCGAATGAAACAGACATAAAATATTATTCTACTGAAACTTTTACGTAATCGGGATGTTCCCTTTGGGTTTAATTTTTTAAATCCATTTGCAAATGCCAAGCGAGGGTCCCGCCCTAGCAACTATAAAGTATCATGAATACTGTATTCCGCAAAATTCGTAGTTTGTATCCATAAAGATGTAAGCTTATGTTATTGAATTAAATACGATCCGTATCCTTCCATTTTGTTTGCGATTTATAGTTATTTCGAGGTTGGAATTGCAAAGAGCAGACTAAAACATGGTCCAGTGACCATAAGGCTCTATGACCTCTTATGTCTCTCTCTCTCATGAGCAGTGGCGTGTCACAGGGGAGGCCTATACCCAACAGTGAGTGCATGTGGGCTGAATATGATGATGATGATGACCTCTTATACCTTGATGGTTTGACTTATATTATGAGACATATGTAAATAAAGTGTATAAGTCTGTCACTGTACACAGCTATCATGGCACTAAGAGCTGATGGCAAGGCCTTAGTTTAAAATGAAATATTAGTGCACCATCTGTGTGCATTATCTATCTCAGAGACCCAACTACTGCTACTAAACACAGTTGTTTGTGCATTTACAAAATATTGGGGAACAACAACCATATTTATTATGACGTAGTAACTGTAGCATTATAGATTCATCCGAAACCTAGAACTGCTTGCAAAAGAAGCAGGTGAATTATAGATAGAGAAATTTACTTGAATCAAAATTCAATTCAGAGTGTAAATTATAGTCTACGTAATTCCTCTCAAAACTTTTTAGCCTGGCAAACTTTATTAACATTAGTATTTTACAGAAGCTCGATAAGCAAGTCCAATAATCCATTAATTACGTATTCAGCCGCTGCTGAAAGCTGAACCCTCTGTCACATGTGGAAAGATTATATTCCTTTGATAAATGACCGCATTTCATATATGGGAAATGGTCGACTGGTTATTTTTTCCTGCATACATTGATTGGAAGGTTTTCATCAAAACGAAAGGATTTTATTTTGACGTTCGTTCGTTTGTTTCATAACTAACGATGTGTGTATTGCATGTTAAAAAAAATATTGGTTTTGTGAAAGGTAATAAGCGGAGAGGAATACCTACGACTAAGATGGATTGTGTGAAAAATGATAATTATGGGATAAGAGAGTAAATACAAATATGAAATGAATACAGATAGAAATAAATGGAAGAGGCAGTCGAATGATGATGTAGTAGATTGAAACAAAGATTGAAAAAAAACAGAGAGATAGTTGTACCAGCAATTCTTCGCTCACTACCTAGATGGCGCTACTCGCTAACAAATGTGAAGTTTGAGTACAATTACACGAGAACCTAAATCGCGCAATAACAGTTTTCAAGCGCATTGCAATATATATAAAAGTTTTCAACTAGAACAGTTCCCCAGGCATGAGACCCGCCTGGCTGGAAGATCATCCGTTTGCTGGGGATGAGCATGATCACTCTGCGCAGTCTAGTCTGTTGTGTCACTTTGGGGCAATTGTTAAGTGCTAGTATATTCTGTTTCTACTTATCAGTCATTCTAATTTAAAACCTATTCCGTTGTAGTCCTAATTCCTCAATATAAACTACCATTCAACTAAACTTAACAAAACGTCAATCTTCTCTTGTGTAGAAGGTAGTACTCACCCTAAAACATACGTGATGAATGACGGCATCGTCACAGTTCCTACAGTAGGGGTGCCGCGTGCGACTGACAACCAATAAAACACTTTGGAAATTTAAGCTCTTGATTTATAACCACAGGGTCGAAATTGAATGAATCGTTTTTGCGGGTTTTTGTACTTACAAGTTTACATAAACCAATTTGTACCGAGAAAATTTTAAGTCAAGTCTAAACGGCCACAGAGTAAATTAATTACTCAGTTGGCAGAGCAATTGCTTGGTGTGCAGGGTTCGAGTTCGTATTTTCCTCACTATTTTTTAAGGATTCAATTACTGTTTTATAAATATTAATTTCCCTGTAATGAAAGAACTTTCCAATTCTTAATTCTATTATATACCTTTGTTTTTCAATATTTTATTTATCTTGTAATGTATGTATGTATGTAAGTGTGCTCGTTTGGGTGTAATCTTTTTAATACATAAGTTTGTAATAATGGAAATATTTTTGAAGTATAATTATATATTTTAGTTTCTTGGTTTAAACTATAAAATCAGTAAAAATCATAAGTTTTAAGATGGAGTGCTGAATGATGACATCCACTTAATACTCATCGAGGAGATGGGGAAGAAAATTATTTCGGCTAGCGCAACACAAGTTTTGCCATTAAAACTGTCGGGCGAGAGACGTCCCTTAAGAAAATTGGATGGACACGGAATGTTCTGATTAAGTTAGTTATGTTTTAATAGTTTTACGTAATGCACTTTTCATGTCGGTATATTTTATGTTGAAGTTATAAAAAGATGTATTTTACTACATTTTAATGGATAGTTTGAATACGGCAAGAAGGATGTAATGGATATTCCCAAGCATTACTTAATTAAGTGCCGACTCCAACAATGTATCGAATAAGGCTAGGGAGATGATACATACATACATACATACATATACATACATACATACATACATATGCTCACGCCTGTATTCCCCGAAGGGGTAGTCAGAGGTGTTGTTATCACAACACCCACTTTTCACCGAATTTGATTAAGTGCCAACGTGACAGATGGTGAGTCTATCGCCGTCTCAGGCACTATACATACGTCTTTGAATTACTTCTCAGAAATATGCAGGTTTCCTCACGATGTTTTCCTTCACCGTAAAGCACGTGGTGTGAAATCACTGTACATAAGTTTTTTAGAAATACTCATTGGTACAGGCCCCGCTGGGATTCGAACTTGCGTCGCTTGCGTAGCAGGCGAATGCTCAAACCCCGAGGCCACCACGGCTTTGAGATGATAATGATTAATTAATCATCAGCAAGGCATGTATTCTTCAGGGTCGGCAACGGTATGCCCCGGGCTATGCAAGCGTCCTAAGGCTGCTGTAACCACTTACCATCAGGTGAGCCGTATGCTTTTTGCCACCTTAGTGACATGAAGGAAATTATAAAGACTAAAATCAAACTAAACTATCTTTATTTGATTAAACTTCTAATGAAGAACATTAAACCGTCAGGACACAGAATAATACTACATTATACGGGAATATAATAAGGTTGATGTCACTGATAAGAACCTAGCTTGAAACTCAGCAATTAAGTACTCGTTAAAAATATCCTCAAACCGAATATTTGTACCTAATTGAAACATTGAAGCATTTCAAGCAGAAATGTATACAAAGAAATCTACCTTATAAGCAATTTGCTAAAGATGAACAAACTTGAAATAATACTGCAATTTGTAAAGAAAAGATGCAAAACCGAAGATGAATCACCTAATCTAATGGTCGGTTGGGACGGGACGCCATTGCGCGGTCGACTGCCAACTTTTTGCGTGTTAACTTAGCACAACTTCCACTTCTAACGACTTATATCCCGGGGGATAAATCAGAATCGACTTTGAAACTTCGCCATTAAAGAACTGAAATACCTATTAAATGCAATGGAAATATGGTAGTTAAAGTAAGTATGATTAAGTTTCAAGCTTAAGTTACGGGTGCAGAAGTTTGTTGCCAAAGTTATTTGCTTTGATATTCGGTTAGTACGTAGATAATTTTATGCGATTTATATAATTGCGAAAACCATTTACCTATATTCGTCTCGCATTATTTATATTAACTAACAGTACCCCGCGGTTTCATCCGCGTTGTCTTAAGTACATGGGTGGCGTAAGTAATTAAACATGTGAGACTGCGGACTGAGGAACAGAGTATGAAATCGCTCGGAGGCAAGACACTCGAAGAGTCGAGCACCAAAAAAAAAAACAATTATTTAATTTAAGACCTTAAAAAATAATGTAATAACTAAAAACCTTAAAAAATATAAACTAATAACTAAAATTTATTAAAAGGAGCCCCTTGTAGGCAAGTTTCCGAAGATACTGGCAGCATTCCCCCTTTAAATGGCAAGACTAATTCTTTGACCGAGGTAGCTGCCAGCTCTTCGGTCTCCTGTGATGTCGACTAACCTTCTTGTTATTTCTTTAAAAAGCCTTATAGCGAAAAAAATATACATTATCGATGGTAATACGTATATAAAATTATCCATATTCTATGTAAAGCTCACACGGCTAAACATAAAACTTTAACGTATGTACGTGCATGGCCATAATTTTCACGGAAGTCGTAAAGAGACGCGTTCGCTTCACCGCGCCGCCATTTTGAAAACATGGCGGTTGTATTGGCGGGAAAACCTGTGCTGTGTGATGATGTATTATTTTCTTGGCCTTGGCGGGAACAACATTGTATACGAGAGAAATTACATTACTTAGCGGACATATACGCGTAGAACTAAACTTTATCTTCCTTATGCCGCCTTCAAGTTTTAACATACAACACAATGATACCATACAAAATTGAATTCCTTGAGCTGTTTCTCTATTAATGATAAATATTAAAAATATATATAGAAGAAAAAAAGAGGAGCTCGTGGCACAGTTGCTATTGCGCGTATCATTCGATCAGCGAAGTTAAGCAACCCTAGGCCTAGCCAGTGATTGGATGGGTGACCGCCCGAGTTCCCGCCGTGCCTCGGAGAGCACGTTAAGCCGTCGGTCCCGGTTGCCAATTTATCATCTTTGGCAATCGTTACAGGTCAGTCGGAGGCCTAAAATAGTCTGACAGCTGGTTTAACCCAGATCACAGATTTTCCTCGTAAAAGGGGTTGCGAAGGTCAGATGGCAGTCGCTTGGTATAAAAATCAGGTGATCAGCCACATCGGGTTGAATCAAGAGCCGACCCCAACAATGCATGGGATAAGGCCAGGGAGATGATTAAAAATATATATAGAAACGTCCACCTCAGTATAAGCTTTATTGCCATAAAAAAACCCGCTAAAATTCTATGCCTTATTGGTATGTTTATTTGGCATACTTTGTAAGCCACCTACTGGTAAGAGAGGCAGGGCATATGCATAGCGGTCTCTAAATTAGAATTTCACCTTCCACATATGGATGCAGATAAGCAATAATGTGTCAACCCGCATAAACTTGGTTTTGAGAAAATGGCGTCTTAAGATGATTGTATACGTGATTTAAGATTTGTTTTATGACATAAATCCATTTTTTACGTACTTTTATGTTTCAGATGACTTGAAACACTTTTTTTAGAATGTTAAATACGTGATGCATTATCAAAATATATCAAAACCTTTGAATTTGACTTTTTGTGGGTTGACACATTATTGCTTATCAGCATCCATATGTGACAATACCTGAGATCGAATGGTACTCTATGGTATTATTTGTGTTCACCACGAATTGGTTTCTAGCCAGACCTCCTTTTGAAAGCGTACTAGTAGAGATTTCTATAAAAATGTTAGCATTGCAATTAAAAGCTCTGTTTCAAACGCTTCTATGCTGTGGTAATCGCTTACTACTGCAGACTTATATGTATGACTAGCTGTGTCCCGCGGTTTCACCCGCGTAGACATGTCTCAGCCAGATCGGTTTAAAATTGACAAAGTTTCATACAAACGTTCATCCCCTATTTTATCCCCTTGGGGGTAGAATTAATCAAAATCATTTCAGCCCGATCCGTCCAGTGGTTTGGGCTGTGCGTTGATAGATCACTATGTCAGTCAGTCAGTCACCTTAGAGTTATATATATTTAGAAGGGAACCTGTATTCATTTATAAACATAAAGGCTATTACCATTTATATTTTACGAGGAACAAAAAACTCAATAAAATAATACATCTATATCTCAAAAACAATATGAGCGATAAGAATCCCTTTTTCGGCGGAATAAAGACAATATAATGACATGGTTTCACCTCCTGTCGATCCGGGATCAACGTGTCTTTTGTCCCATCACGATAACTAAAATAAACATTATTATTATTATTATAACTTAAATGTCTTCCAAGTGAAAATGTACTGAACAAAGCAGTTGTAGCTATCCTAGCTGTATGTATATATATTTAATTGTAATCGTAGATATTATCGATTCGAAAAAGAAAGAGATCTCTGAGAACATGTTTAAAATCCATACATTCTGATCTAAGAATTATTACCTACAAAAATAATAATTGTGTTACCTAATTTCATGTAGTAATTATGTTAACCTATTCACAGTTTAACTTTTTTCCAGTGTTCACGCGCACAAAGTCGCAGATAGAACCTAGTTGGTTACATCAGCTGGATCTAATATGGGTCGAAAGTAAACTTCCCTACGCTTGCATTTGTACCATATATATGGGCAGAGGCACAGTCAGATCAGCATAATAAAAAAACATACAAACTCCTCCTTTCTAAAATTCGGAAAATAAAATAAGCATCTAACTCCGATCTCGACGAAATCAATATGTTTGCATCTAACCGCACAGAAAGACCAACTTCCACGGTATATTATGAAATTGCAGGGTAAATTAAGAAAAGTTAATCAATTACCACAAAGCCCTACAGCGTTTTGATAACCAAGTTTCCCTATCATAGGCAATTGCCCTGTTTGGAACTATAGGGATATAGAAAATGTAATTACAAGTTGATATTTATTGATATTCACAAGTTTGGTGTACATAATATATGCAATTATTGGGACGGTTCAATGCCAAATTTTGGTCTTTCATATAATACTAGCTTCTGCCCGCGACTACGTCCTCGTGAAATAGTTACGCTAACACTAACTTTATCCCGCGATTGGTCTCAGCGTGATTATATAAGCTTTAGATGGGCTATCTAATCTTTATATATATAAATGTTATGTTGGTTTGTATACGCTTTAAAAACTCAAAAAGTTCTGCACCGTTGAAATTTTAGCATGATTAATAATCCGCATCAAAGATTGTTTTTATCAATTTTTTTTCATCTATATATATAAACATGTTATGTTGGTTTGTGTACGCTTCAAAATGTATTTTCAATTACAATGTGCTACAGCGAAGCGTGGCAGGGTACAGCTAGTACTGAAATATTTTTCAAATCCTACCAGTAGAGACAATGTAACATTCTCTCGCACAATCGACGTGTAGCGCCATCTTGTGAGTAAGCAATTAAACGACGGCTCTTAGAAATAATAATAATGAATGTGTAACCAAATAACTTAGTGAACATCACATGGTCCAAGTAGATCGATAGATAGGAATGGAGTGCATGCCGTACACCGTACAGCCGAGGGTAGTAATATCTGTAAGGGACCTCCCCTCTGACTCATAAAGAGGGTGGTCTCCCTTACATTTTGAGGGTTTGGTCGATACCGCTCACTTTTGTTTTCGCACTTTAAATGCATTTGCAGACTCGATTTGCTAGTTTTAAAGTTCAAAGGCTTAAACATTAAGTTTTTTGGAATAGCAGTTTTTTTATGAGAGTATACAACTTCTGGAAATTATCCAGTCGTCTAACCTTAAACTTTATGGAAATGCATTTACTTATTATTTTTTCATTAAGTGTGATTTCAATAAGGGGATCAAGCATCGGATGGGTAATGCGAGGTGTCTGGGGACAGTTACCGTAGACGATGATCGCTTGCAAGTCTATTCTAATTAAAATTAACCTCTTGAGACTTGCATTGAAGCATAGCATATATAACAGAGTATTAACAATTTACATGGAGATGTTAGTAGATACTTCTAGTAGATCTGACTAAATGGTATAAACTTTTTTGGGGGGTGTCATGGGCCCGTGACGCATTTGTTTAGTGGCTACCCCTGAAGTTTTGGGGTTTCGGCCGTTGAACTCTAGGGTGCATATCGAGCAGAACTAAAATTGGATACGTGCATCGCATGCATTCGATGAAAAGGCATAACAAAAAACACGAGTTGGTGGAACAATTAGTAGATCATTCGAGCCTTATTACACCTGAACGAAAATTATTTCCTCAGCTTGGATGTAGGATGGAGTAGTTAATCAAAGAAAGCTCGTGCCGGTGTCTATATATTTGAACAAATAATTATCTCTGAATCAAACTACTGTATTATTAACCGTGAGGTAAGCTACAAATTGTGCAATATTATTTCAAAAGTGTAACGCCGTCTGGCGCCATCTATGTGTAGACGTCAATTCAATTGTATTTTGATAGTTTTTTTTCCTTCTGGAATTCTGTCACATGATGTCGTGTGCTGCGCTCACGTGTGTAATAAAAGAAAACGTGAAAAACTGTAACTGTAACTTAATTTATTGTAGGGGGTTCAAATCCCCAATACAAAAGTTTATTGTAATTCTAATAACTGTTTATAAGCCCAGTGCAACATTATAAATGAAACAACGAATCGTAATATGAGTACAGGGTTTATTCCAAAGATACATGTGACATCAACCACCAGTACAAAACAACCAACACGTTATTGTTCTGACGAATTCCATACACAAGATACAGGGACACCAAACAAATATAGCCGACAAGAAAAGAAGTATGTCTAAAAACTGTTTTAACGCATTCGCCAAACTTAGACAATGAGGGTAGAACCAGGGGCAGCTATAGTAAACGATAAGGTATGGTCTTTTTCTGAGTTGACCCATGTACGGACTGCATTCGAAATCTATCGGCTCTTTTCCTTTCTTCCCTTCACCAGGGCGGCGACGGCGCATTCTCTTTTTGGGATCACTTGAGCCTATATGCAAGAGATAGTTAGTTATGGCGTATTTTTCCAATGTAGCTTTAGTTCCTCTTACAATCCTCATTGCACAGATTCTTCTCTTAATTCTCCTGATCGTCGATGCACCGCCACTATCTAACACGGCTCCCTTTATCATTACGAAAATTCGCTTAGGATCTCTTATTATTGTTTTCACTGCGTCTATAACTCGTTTTGGGTCTATTACTGCTCTACACATACAACGCAGGATGTCATTAAAAATAATGAATATCAATTTAAGCATGTCAACTAATGATTCAGCCAGGAGAAGACAGTCAGGCGTGCCTTTGTATTTCTCAACTTGCTTATCATTATAACGATCTTCTTTATTTCTCTTCTTCTTACGAATGTTATCTTCTATTCTGTATTGCTTTTGACGAGCCAAATAAGCCGCATACTGTTTTTTCTTTGCCTTTTTCCTTTTCTTGGCTTTAATTTTATTCATCTTTGCTTTATATGCCTGCTTCATCTTTTCAACTTTTTCCTTATTTTTAGCTTGTTTTATCAACTTGGCTTCATACTCAGCATTCGCCTTAGCGGACGCAGACGCATGTTTCTTAGCTTTTTTAGCATGTTCAGCTTGTTCAGATTTTTTGTCTTTTTTCTTTAGCACCTTTGCACATGGGCCCATACCACAAGTGCAGGGTTTCATTTTCTTTTTCAGTTCTGCTGCTTTTTTGTCGGCTTCGGCTTTCAATCTATCAGCAATCTTTTTCCTTTCTTCGGCACAAATAGGACTACCACAAACACATATTTTTTTTGCCTTTTTTGGTGATAAGGGCTTTTTACAAATACAACATCGGCATTCACCCTTTGTAACTAGAGGTTTATATGTCTGGGTGATATCTTTTGGTTTGGGAACCAATTTCCGTTTAACTGGTTTATCGTCGGTGTCATCTCGAATTTTATATACAACCTCACTAATATAAGGAGAAATAAATTCAGCTTTAGTTTCCTCCTTCTTAGCTTCGTTTTTCTTTCTTTCGTTATCAGTTTTATCATTCGAAATAATTCCATTTTTGTCTTGCTTATCACGGTTACTTGCACATTTTAGGCAAGCTGGGATGTTACTAACTGGATTGTCACGGACTTTTTCAATTGTTTTCGTCACCATACAATTTGATTTACAATCGGAGTCTTTATTATGTAATTGCTTCTTTCTTTTTATGTCGTTTGCAACATGTGCGGTATATACGTTAAATTGAACATTGCCAGGATATTTTGCTTTTTTGACATTGTTAAGCTTTGGATTATTCTTTTCATTTGATAAAGATGTTTGTTGAATTGGTGTATTATCACCAGCTTGGAATCTTGAAAACTTTGAGTGTATGTGAAGACAGCCCGGTACACATTTCACGCATTCATTAGTAGCTGTTCCGATTTTTAAACTTTTCGACTTCTTTGGTTCTGATCTCTCATTATAAAGTTTACTTTTGGTGTCTTCCTGCCGTTTACTGAGTTTTTTATTCTTACGATCATACAGTTCCTTATCAGTAGTAAGACATTTGTTTTCACTTAAAGACATCTTCGTATCGTCTTTTGAAAAAAAATATTTGCAGCATCGAACAGCGTCTTTCAATGAATTCCACACTGGTTTATTGTCCTTTGAAGATGACACTTGAATAGATGTTTGCGTTAATTTGGCAGTCAGTCTTTTGGGATCCTTGGGGAAATTACTTTGTGATAGTTTTGGTATGCTATCGTTTTGTTTAAATCTATTAGGCTTATAGGGCAATAAGGTTTGCATTTCATCATTGTTTGCTTTTTGTTTCAGGTTAAGATAATTTTTCAATATTTTATCATCCTTCGAACACGGAAAGTTTTGAATAACTTGAAAGTATGGGATGATTTCTGCACGGTTTACCATCACCACACGATTTGGCTTGGGAACAGCTGACTTATGAAGCTTCGTCGTACAAAAGCATCGTTTAAAGGCATCGTCAGTACCGGATGATTTGTTGTTAGTTTTTACATTAGCTGCTTGAATTTCAATATTTTGTACTTTCATAGATTTATTCGCCCCACTATGTGCTGCGTTGTTTTTGTCTACGACGTTTCCTTTTTCCTTGATAGCTTTAACTTCACAATCTCTTTTGTTTACTGGCAAATCTTTAGTTACAGTTTCCATGTAGAATTCAATATTGAGACTGACGTTCGATCCAAATTTGATACCTTGAAGATTTAAACTGCTTATAGGAAAACGAGGCTGTTCCACGACCATAGACTTTCTGGATTTGTCATCAAAATTTGCTTGCATTCGCCTTGTTCTTGCTAGTGGTTTTAAGTGAGACGCCACACTTGTCACAGACGTTTTTCGTATATGTGTACCTGCTGTTCGTGATTTACGCCTGATGCCTCTTCTTTTAATTCTCTCTCCACATTCGCGTGGGTCACATTGTCCAGGGATGCAAGTTGCAGGTTCACATTCATACGGATCAATCTTCCGTGAGTGCTTTACTTTAGTCAAAGTATTTTTTTCCTGCGTCAGCACAGATCTTTCCTTCGGTTTTTGATTTGCTTGCGGTTTTTTCTGTTCTTTTACTACTTGCGGATTGTATCGAACTTTCTTTTTGTTCATATTAGGCCACGGTTTATTTTGTAAAGCTAATGTACAAAAACAACGTTTTAGTAAAGGCCCCATTCCTGAACCTTTGTCAGTCATCATGGCCGCTGCTTGCAAGCCTTCTTCTTTAATACCAACTCTATTACAAGATCCGCCACTAACCAATTTTGTTTTATGCTGTATTCCTTTAACGTGACCTGGCCTTGACACAATTTGCTTATAAACAGGTAGGACATTGTATTGTTGACCGCATCGATCTTTGAAAAACTCTACATTGAAACTGAAATTTGAACCAAGTCGCACAGCTTGGCGACTAGTTCTATTTGTGGTTCGTTTAGACGATTGGATAGACGTTCTGACTGGTTTTGTTTCTCTAATTTGTTTATGTTCTCTTTTATGCTCTTGCTTGTGGTCCTTAGTGCGAGCATACAATTGAGTTTTCACTGTCCGTAATTTAGGATTCCGAGATGTCATTGTAGAAGTTGACCTCAATCGAGAAATGTCTGTTCCAGCACCTAAATGTTTCATTCGACGTTTGATAAATTTATCGCATTCATAAGGATCGCAAGTACCAGGTATACACACGCCGGGTTCACATTCGTAAGGTTCTAATTGGCGTATCTTTTTGCGAACTCCTGTACTGGCATCTTTACTTGTAGCGGGAAGTTTTGGTATATCTTTTGTGGATGTTCCAACTCCTGGTTTCGGTTGTAGTTGCTGTACTTGAACTTTCTGTACAGCCTCACGTTTACCCGTTTTTTGTAGCTTTAGTGTACAGAAACATCTTTTAAGTAAAGGTCCGATGCTAGACCCTTTCGATTCAGTTTTTGCTCCTTCTGATTGTGAATGACGATGATGTGATCCGGTGCCACGTTGGGAAGCTGTAGAATGGTTTCTTTTTTTCGGCTCATTAGTAGCATGTTTAACTTTTCGTCTCTTTTCGGATGGTGGTGGAATTACAACGGTTTGGTCCACTAATGGACTACACATTGATCTATCTTTGTAAAATTCAACATTGAAACTAAAACTAGAACCGATTTTAACGGCCTGTCGTCTTGAACTAGCGTTCGAGGCACTTGCCGGTTGAACCTTTCGTTTCTTACCTTCCCCGGCCTTTCTTTGTATGTGTTCACGTCGTGGTTTCACGTTATGCTCTTGTTGTTTTGCCTGAGTGTATTTTGCTTTAGCACCAGAAAAATTAGAGACAGTACTGGAAACGGATCGCACTTTAGCTCTCCCAGTACCTGCTATTTTCGATTGCATTTGTCTTTTTTTGACCCTCTTTTCGCATTCATATGGATCACATTCATTTGGAACACAAATACCTGGCTCGCATTCATAAGTTTCAATATTTCTGATCTTATTTTCTGGAACTGCTTTAGTACCAGTACCTTTATTAGTACCTCCAGTTTTTCCGCGAATTTTAATGTTATCTTGCGTTCCAATTGACGCAGTTGATTTCACATCAGGTCTTTTAGCTTCTTTATTTTCGGTCTTATGCAATTTTAGAGTACAAAAACATCGTTTCAAGATTGAAGGCATACCTGTCATTGTGGACTGTACATCTTTAACAGCTTGAGAATCTGTATGCCGAACTTCTTGGGTACCTTGTAGTTTTTTATGTTTGACTTTTTTCGCGCCTTTACCAGCAGCATTACTGGTAGTGCGCACATGACGAACTTTGTCAACTTTCGGGGGAGGCGATCTTACTCGCTGTACTCTTGGTGTAATATCTCCGCCAGCATGGGATCTGTCTTTAAAGAACTCAACATTAAAACTAAAATTAGAGCCAATTCGCACAGCTTGTCTAAGTTTGGAATTTTGACTGCCTGGTGCCGCAACAACAGATATTTTCGGGGATCGTCTCTCTTTAACACGCAATTCTTTTAGTTCATGCTGAGGTACCTGTTTGCCATATTGTACATTTCTGTGCTTACGCTTATTGGTGCCTCCCACCTTACTTGATGTCGATTTGGTTCTTTGGCGTTGAGTTGATGTACTAGAATCCCGTCTATTTCGCTTTTGTATGAGCTTATCACATATGTAAGGATCACACTCACCTAGGACACAAACACCAGGTTCACATTCAAAGGGTTCCAATTTATATTTCATAGGTTTCACTTTGTCTGTCGCAATAGCTTTAGCATGCGTGTCTGGTGTTTCTTTCATAACAGAAGATATGGTACCTGTGCGTGTCTTCGCTTCAGCTTTAGGTGGAGCCTTATTCTTTGCCACAGCATTCGCAGCCTTCGTTGGAGCTGTAGTCTGATCTTTAGTCCGAGGCTTTTGTGGTTCCTTAGGCTGTTTATCGTTGTTCTTTTGTTTCTGTAGTTTTAATGTACAAAAACACCTTTTAATCATGGTGCCAATAACAGTTCCTCGATGTTCTCTTGCTACACTCGCCTGTGATCTCTGATTTCGACCAACTCTCTCATCATTCATTACCCCTCTGTTCGTGGAACTTGAACTTGTTCCAGTTCCCTGTGTTGAAGCTGTGTGAGGTGCTTGTTTTATTGCTTTAGCTGCAGCTTGGACTTCCTGATAGTGAGGCGATTTTTCTTTATAGAATTCAATGTCAAAACTAAATGTAGAACCAATGCGCACAGCTTGTTTCCTTGAAGACATTGGTGACGGTGGAGGTTGTTTATGTGATTCTTTCATAATATATTCCTTAGAAGATTCCCTTTTCTTAGTTGTGTTTGGAGCTTTTATTGCAACAACTTTTGTTTTTGCCTGTGTATTTTTATGTTTAGAAGTTGTCGAAGTATAACTGGATGAAGTTGATTTCCTTCCGGGTCCATTCGTATTGGATGATCTTTCATGTAATTTAGTATTTCTCTTTTTGAGAATTTCACTGCAGACATATGGATCACACTCATTGGGAATGCAAATTCCAGGTTCACATTCATACGGTTCAAGTATACCGGGCCGTACATTATGTGCTCGGCGTGTATTCATTTCTCTCTCAATCTTAGCTGGAGGTAGTTTTGCTTCAGTTCCTGTGTCAGCAGTTTTGGAAGGGGGAGCGTGTGGTTTATGTTTAACTGCTGTTAAGGATTTTAGCGTGCAGAAGCACCGTTTTAAAAGTGTTTGTGACTTATTTTTCTTCTGCTTCATCAGAGTACCAGTATTAGCATCGTGAAGCTTTGCTGTACAAAAACAGCGCTTTAGAATTGAATTAGTCATCGTCGATTGAACATTTTTCACTAACCCTTCAAACTGTGACTGCCTGTGTCGAACCAACTTTGAATCTTGTGACGACCTCTCAGCTACTGCAGTCTTCGACCCCACGTGTTTAGTAGCGCGTTTTTTCATTACTATTACTTTTGATTCTCTAACTCGTGTCGGTTTTGGAGGTGCAGAATATCGAACGGATTCTTCTTGGCCCTGTGATCGATCTTTATAGAACTCAACATTGAAGCTAAAACTCGATCCCACACGAACTGCTTGCCGTCTAGACGGTGGTTCAAACGATTTTTCTCGAGGCACCTTTGGTCGGGTTGGAGGCCGCGATTTTGGAGAAGGTTTTTCAACTATAGATTTTTTTTGGTTAAATTCAGCTTGAATTTCTTTGCCTTTGCGATTTTTTTTAAGCCTAGCCGAACTAGATATAGACGTGCTAGAACGCATTGATTCAGTGCCAGAACTCTTGGTATGTTTATGACTTTTTTTTATCAATTCTAAACATTCAAGTGGATTACATTCTCCAGGAACACACACATTTGGTTCACATTCATAAGGTTCTACTTTGTGAGTTTTTACTGCTTTAGTGTTTTGAGTGGAGTCTACAGTTCTTACTACGGGTTTTACATCATGTCTTCTACGGGACGGAGTTATTCCTTGATCCGTTGAAGGTCTACGGTCTTTTTGTCGCGTACCTTTTTTTTGAAGCTTTAATGTACAAAAACATCTTTTCAGCATGGGGTTCGCGTCAGAACCCCGATTTTCCATTCTAGCTATCTTAGATTGTGTAACCGAGTCAGACCGTTTGACACCAGCACCTTTTGTACCTTTAGTTCTTAATTTAGCATCTCTGGGACTCAATTTCTTGTGACTATGCTTAGTATGAACATGGGTTTTATGTTCTTTTAAAATTTTTTGAACTCCTGAAGTAAGAGATCTATCTTTAGAAAATTCTACATCGAAACTAAACTTGGAACCAACGCGTACAGCTTGCCTGTTTTGAATTTGGGTCATTGGTTTGGGATAAGATTTATATTTTATACCCTTCGGCTGTGTTTTAGCATGAGCTTTAGCTGGACGTGACATTTTTCGTGCTTTTGTGCCTCTTGAGCCTACCGCTGAAGATGGTGCGTAACTGGAAGTGGACTTGGTTCTGATATTTGTCCCGGACATTTTAGAAACCCCTTTTCTTAAACGTCTCATTATCCGCCTCTCGCACTCATAAGGATCACACTCGTCTGGTACGCACATCCCCGGTTCACATTCATAAGGTTCCAATTTATGTCTTGCGTTTTTCTTGCTTCTTGCTGGTACTAGTATGTTCATTGTACAATAACATCTCTTCAGAAATGGATTAGGGTGTGACAAAGTTGATTTATTTGTACTTGATTCCCAATATTTTAATGTACTTCTGCTGTCTATTTTTGCTTTCCCATGTATTTTAGTTGATATTTCGGATTCAGCGTACTTTGTCTTAGCACTTTCCCTCTTTTTCAACACAAGAATATCTTCCGTCTCTTCGACTAATTCAATTCTTTTAGTAATTCTGGATTTGAGTTCTACAGATTTTTGCATTTTTGACGGCTGGAGTTGAAAATATGTTGGTTTATTTTCTTTAAAATAGGACTGCATCTCTTTATATTTAAATACGCCACTTGTGCCAGAATCGGTACTGGTTATGGGTTTTGAAGACATAACATATGGATTTAGAGATTTGTATGGCATGGAAAAACTAAATCCATTATTATTAATATGAGATATCCAAGGTATTCTTCTTGGAATTTTATTATCAGGCAGCTTGGTTATTTGGGTCACAGCATACACTTTGGGATTTTTATTTAGGGATATGTTTTTAATTGGTTTATTTTTCTGTAATTTAAGTGTACAGAAACACTTTTTTAGCATCGGTGCTACTCCCGTGCTTTTATGCTTTCCCTTAATTACTTCTACTTGGGATGAACGTTGACTCGTCGATTTTTTGTATGGTCTCCCTCCGTTGTCTCTTACTTTTCTTGAAGTTTTGGATTCAACAGATTTTACGAACGATTTTGATATGCCTTGGGCAACGATTGCTCTAGCTTGCGAAGAAGAACGCTCTTTATAAAATTGTATATCAAAACTAAAAGATGAACCAATTTTCACAGCTTGTCTTGAAAATGTATTTGGTTGAATATTCACGACTTTTGGAGACTGATCAGATAATCTATCAGATTTTATAGACTTCTGTGTTATCATAGCTTTCTGTTTCTTTTCTTTCGATTTAGCAACAATTTGCTTTGATCGGGTGCTCAGCTTGTTCGTACCACTGGATGTTGTTTTCATTTTGGACCGGCTTGTTCCGACGCCAAAATCTTTTGATGATGGTTTTCGCCTTTTGTTTCTTTCGAGGCATTCGTAAGGATCACACTCTCCAGGTACACAAACGTACGGCTCGCATTCATATTGTTCTAATTGTTGGAAATTTTTGTATTTACGTTTTGTTTTAGTACCCTTAGACATGGTTTCGATTTTGAGCTGTTTAATTTCCCTAAATGCAGGTGTTCCTGTACCAGTATCAACTGCATCTTGCATTCTTCTGATTTTGCCTGTTTTGTGTAGCTTGAGGGTACAAAAACACTTTTTCTTTGCTGGACCTATCATAACATTTCTGTCTTTTCTATCTGTTCCTGTGATGACTGAATTTTGCCGATGTATGTAATCTCCTTGAAGCCCGCGACTTGTAACTCTCGCTCTTTTCTTTTCTGCATCGGATCGAGTTGGTTCCTGCATATGTTGAGTTTCGAGTGGCAAAGTTTTTTCTTTGAAAAATTCTATATCGAAGCTAAATGAAGATCCTATTCTGACTGCTTGTCTATCGAGACTACTAGGCGAAGTCTTTACTCTCCTTGGCGCAAGATTTTTTTTAGTGTATTGTGTTGGAACTTCACTTTTGTACGCAAATAATGATGTAGATTGAACTTTTTTTGCTTTTGGTGTAACCGATCTGGAAGTTACACTTGATGTAGATCGGGTCCGTTGACGCTCAGTGCCCGCCTGAATCGAGCGACGCTTCACTTGACCCTTATTTCTTTTACGCATGATTTCAAGGCACTCATAAGGATTACATTCCCCGGGTTCGCAAAAGCCCGGGTCACATTCTTGTGGTGATAATTTCTGTTTTGGTACTTTACGATATTTCTGCTTGTCCACGGCTACTTCTCTAGATGTGACTTCTTTACTCATTTTAGGAGCTTTTATAAAACTTTGACTTGACATTCCTGTGCTTTTTGTCAAGCTTAAAGACTTATTTCTTTTTCTATCGTTTTTACCTAGTTTTAATGTGCAGAAGCATCTACGTAAACTATGTTTTGTTAATGTGTATTTCGATTTGCCTGTAGTACTGCTTTGAGATTTTTTATGTTTTACTTTGTGCGTCGGTCCATCTGTCATTTTGTTTTGTCTCTTTTTCTCTTTTAATTTGGTTGGTTTAGTTTCATTTGGCACAAGATTGTCATCTGCGGGATTTTCTTTATAAAACTCAATTTTGAAACTAAAGCTGGAGCTAATACGCACAGCTTGTCTTTTGGGTTCAGAGCCTACTGCGTCGATTGCAGTGTCATCTGTTACGCTTGGAGAATAAGCGCGTATTTTCTTAGAAGTACCACTGGATATAGATTTGGATGATATAGTTGAAGTAGATTTGGTTTCACGGTAAGTAGAGTTTAATTTCTTATTACGAGTTTCAATTCTTTTGCTACATTGAATGGGGTCACATTCCCTTGGTACACATATGTTTCGTTCACATTCAAATGGCAACAAGGATGTCGGTAAATTTGGATGAAATCGCATCTTACCTTGTGCAATATGTTTTTTCTTTAGTCTTAACGAACAGAGACATCGTTTCAGGGTAAGCTCTGCCTGTTTTACTTTCTTTGGATACTCTGCATGCAAATCTTCTTGTTTTGGACTTCTTGGTTGTTTTTTTATTCCTTTAACTTCGTTTGATTTTTTTAAATCTTTGTGTTTAATCGCGTTTGATTCATTTAATGCATTAATATCGTTACGGTTTGGACTTCTTACTTTAATATTGTCTATCTTACTGTAATCTTCACTCGTTTTTAACGCTTTGTGCTTGATAGCTGTCGGTTGATATAATTTATTTACTGGTATATTAGGCGGTTTTTCCTTGTAAAACTCAATTCCAAAACTGAAGGAAGATCTTACCTTGACTGCCTGTTTAGAGGGTCTAGCCGTTGCCTCATCCAAGGTTTTTTTATTACCTCGCCACATTTTCTCGCTTCTACTACTAGATACGGAACTGAATGAACGAGTTCGGCGAGCATGTTTGGTAGTTTTCGTTTTATATTGTCTTCTAGTTAGAGATTTTAAACTGGCTGAACTAGATTTATTCTTTAGTTCAACAGGTTCAGTTGATAATTTCTTATTTAAGCTACTCGTAGATACAGCTCGCACAAAGCCACCTGCTGGAACCTGAGTCACAGATTTAATTTCCTTTGATTTATTTCCTCGACTTTGAATCGGTTTTGTAGACCTCTCCATGCCCTTTCTTTTCCCTACGGTTTTATGTTCTTGGCCTCTTGGTCTTGCAACTGGAGAAGTTTTTTGATGTGTTTTAACATGCGAACGGTTCATCTTTGGACTTTTTGTTCCCGTTTTAACATTTTTCTCCATTCTTTCAGATTGTATATTAGCTTCAGAGGTAATTTTATGGCTTGTCTCGTTTTCATTCTCCCTCTTTTTTGCTTTAAATTTTAGTTTTTTGTCACCAATTATTATACTTTTATCGGGTGCCAGTTTAGCTTGAACACTTGTGTCTGAACTATTACTTATTGCATAGGGCACTATTTCATAGTTTTTATCACGTAGAATAGTTCCTTGGTTTACTGCTTTATTACCGCCTAATTCTTTTTTCAGTCTAATTTTTTCACGACATTCTTCAGGATCGCATCTTCCGGGTACACAATCTACTGGAACGCATCTTCTGCATGAATCGGTTATGTTCACAGAAGTGTCACCCATACTCGCTTCATGCTTGCCATAGGATGCAGATTTTCTTTTCAGGTGTGCCTTTCGACGCTTAAGTTTTTCAAAACATTCAGCTGGTATACACTCTTCTGGATCGCATACATGTTTGCACTCGAAATTTTTTAACTCTCGGTTTCTTTTTAACTTTTCCTTGAACTTAGCAATGGAGTCTTTCTTTATTTTAAAATTTGTTTGTTCTTCAGTATAATTAGGCAATTCAAAGTCTTTCTTTGCCATAGATTTTCTATAAACACTGGAATCAATTTTCTCTCTAGCTTTGTTCCTTGCATTCTTTACTTTATCGATGGACCTGCGCGCACTAGACTCTATGTTCTTTCTTAGCTTTGTTTTCGACCGATCTAACGCAGTCCGGGAATGTTTCAGTTTCCGTACCGATGTTTGGATTATTTCATGAGAATTAGACATTTGCGGCACTGACCTATCTCGGCGTGTCCGTTTATGTCGTCCTTTGGAAGTGTATATCCCAATATTGTTAAGACCACGAGTGCAAGTACAGGGATCAGATTGTATATGCTTTGTTTTGAATTGCACGCTTCTACCTCTATTCCCTCTAGAGTGGTACCTGCCTGTATCACTTGACTTTGATAACATATGCGACCCATGCCTATGTCTGTGCCTATGTCGTTTTCCTGCCCCTGTTCTCATTTCGTGTTGATGTCGCAACGCTTTCGAAGCGCAAACGCAGCAACTGCAGCATTCACTAGATTTTGAATCGATTACTGCGCCCTTATCAACCATGTCAACTATTTCTATGAGTGCACTACTTTTATTCCGATTTAGTTTTTTATAAGCTGAATGCTTTCTTTTTTTTAAGATAGCCTTCTCTGCATCTTTACTACTGCTATCAGCCAGTAACTGAGTTCTAACATCATCATACACGGCTCTTGTCCTGACTAATCTGTCAAGCAACTTCCTTTCACGTAAAGGTATAAATTCATCTAAAAATAATTTATCGATTCTCGTACCATGTTGTATAATTTTTCTTACAGACGGATTTTCAGATTCGCTTTTATAAAAACATGAGGTACATGAACAGCTTGGATTGCCGTCGCCTTGCACAGCCATCTTTGTTTGGTATCATCTACTGACTAAATTATTATCAAAGCAATAAATGTATAAAAATGTATACTCTAAATCTTCACTATAACACGACGTCACATTTGATCTTTACACACGACCCACATGACATGATTTTTATCTGAAAAACATTTTTTTTATTATATAAAGTCTGGCGAACTCCACTAAAGGGTAGGCTGGACACATTTATGCGTTAAAACTATATTGTCGTAGGACCTACATCTAATATATACAATTTCCATGTCACAATGTTAGTTACCGTACTCCTCCGAAACGGTTGGACCGATTTGTATGAAATTTTGTGTACAGATCGGGTAGGTCTGAGAATTGGCCAACATTTTCGTACCCCTAAATGATAAGGGTGACCACCCCAAAAAAATATACGGCAATACAACGTTTGCCGGGCACAGCTAGTATATATATAGTCTTGAAGAACTAGACACTTGATTCTGTATCGTCGCTATAAATGTTTGGTTATATTATCAGATGTGAAATTATTTTGTAAAGTTCATTCTCGCCAATGAATAGTAGAATGATAGTACAAAGACGGGATAAACACGTGAGTAAAATATATAGTACCATCTGAAAACGTTACCATTAACATTTAACATTAGGTACTTAGGTTCCTATTGGTGCCATCACGAGCTATGAGCACTAGTCATTATTTGGACCTTGTATCTAATAAATACATGCACCGCTATCTCAACAATTTTGCTAAGCGATCATAACTCGTGTCGGCCTGTGTCTGCCTCTTTAGTAGTACATAATATCATTGGTTAACACTCACCAAACGAGACAAACATCCCTGTGTCTCTATAAGAGTCAGGGAGGCGATGGCTACAAGTAGCATCGTCCTAGATTATCGGCATTATTTACAACTTTGTACATTGCACCGTAGAGTCTCCGCCTTGATGCCACGACGAAATCACTAAACGATTAACGCAATAAAACATTTATTCAATAATTTTGAATAAATCTTATCGAAAAACTGTCACCGCATCTTAAGAAAAATATTATGACACAGAAAGTTTGACGTTAATTTGAATATACTCTTTTTGATGTCTTGCATTATTTCATGGCGTGTTCAGAGGGTGCCAGAATTTTAAATGATTTAAGCATAGATTATAAATTCGGTATGACAAAATTGGTTTCATGATCTTATTTAGAGAGAAGGTTTACCTAAATGGCACAATTAGATGTTTGTTACTCAATCACGCAAAAACAGATATGGCCTACCTAATTATTATTCTAATCAAAAGATTTTTTTCCGAAGTATTATTGTGGAGGCCCCACTTTTGTGCCGGCCTCGCGGCTGTAACCCCGGTTGCCCTACCCTGAACCCGGGTCTGACTACCTTCTTATCCAAATTACAACAAAATAATACGTAATAATCGTATTCAAGTCTGTCTATCTACGTAGGTAGATAACTATTAGTCAGTTATTAATTATGGTTATGGTTTAGGCTTGGCTGCGATGCGGTTAATTATACCCAAATCCGTATAGAAGCTACCTACCTAAGAAGGTCTAGGTAGTTAGGTCAGGTTATACCATACGCAAGTACTCTACTCTGAGACCGGTCTTACTAAAATAGCTCCCGTTTTGGTAGGTAAGTAGATATTTACCCCCAAAAAATGGCAATAAATCTACGGCTCGCTTGTCTTGATGGTTTTGCTAATAGTAAGCGACTATGAAAGTTAACATAGCCTAGAAGCTTGTCAATAACAATTCGGGATTTTTATACACATTAGAATTTTCCTAGACTTAAGGTACCGAATAAAATATGATCAGATACCTTTTCTGTGATAGTGGAACTAGCTAGTGAACCCGCCTATTATTCGTCAGAGGTTACTGACTGTAGAGACACCTGCGTGACAGGTTGCACCGAAGACAACGAACAAACTTACCTCAAAAAGTTCTCGGAAAGCTCCCAACACTCCACAGTTACAAATCCGTTCACATTCAAATTCAACACTGCACTTTTCAATTCACCACAAACACATAAAAGTATTTTATGCGAGATATAAGTTAGTTCGCGACTTTTATATCCCCACAGCACTCGACACACATCCAACTACCACGCGCGAACTGCAAAAGCAAACTAAAGCCAAGCCAACCAACCAAGTATAAGCAACGCACGTATCTCTCAACTTGGTTGGTCACGAGCAACGGACTCCAAAAAAAACAATTTCTGTAAACTTTAGCGCCATCTGTGATTTTTCTAAATATACTTTTCATAAAGAATTTGTTAGGTGGCAACGCATTATGAACAGGACTTAGCATTTTAATACGGGAATGTTCCAACAGATGGCGTTAAATGTATTTTCTAACCTTCGAAAAGTACTTCGCTGAGTGGCGACTGATGACGTTTCTACTATTTTAGTATGTTAAAAGTCCATTAGATGGCGCTAAGCTTTTGTTCACTATAATTTTTGTCTCAAATGTCTACATGGTCTTTGGTGAAAAGTGAGTGCTGTAGATCCTCTGCAACCCATTCAGAGACTACTGGGATGGTATGAGCATATTTATTTATTTATATATTTATCACTCTTAATATTGGCCACAAATAAGGATTATAATATTATATTTTAGTCATAACATATATTAACCAAAGCTCTTATTCAATATTACATTAAATAAATTTGTCTATTCTTCAGATTCAGATTCACTTGGGGGCCACATTGGTCTGTCATCTGTCTCAGTCTGTGCATCCTCTAAGAACTTAGTCTGAGCTTCTAACACACTTGTACTGTCTGTACATGCTGAATACAATTCTAACACATCAGCGTTTAGTTCCAAAAATGAATGACCCCATGAAAACTTGGATAGATAGAACTTTGCCTCTTGCCTGTGTCCCGTAATGAACATTGCCGCTGCTAATGCTTCCACACAACTTAGTTGATATGGTTTACCATAATTTATTGGATTAGCAGCGACTAAGAATGGCAGTAACCTTGGATGTGGTGACTTCATTCTAGTAAATGGAGTCTCGTCAATTTTCGCCCACGAGCAATCTATTACAGCTAAGCCAAACTTCTCTATTATGTCTTTATCGTTTGGACTGACGCACTGTGTCCCTACTGGCGACAGGACCAAGCCGGGGAATCTTTGACCAAGTTTCAGGTTTTTTATTAAATTATGTCTAAGAAGTTTTCTCCCCGAACATTTCTTTGGGTCACAGTGATTCAGGTCCCACATGCTGACTGTAAATGCTGCTTCATTCCCTTCGCCTTCCGAACTGCTTTCATCGCTTTCTTGTAAACTCAAATCATTCAGTCTCTCAGCATAGTCCCGCTGCACATGATTTGAGGGTTTCCTGTGAGCATTTCCTTTTTTGCCGGGTGCCATGATCAGTAATCTGAAAAAGTTTAATAAATATTAACACTCCAGAAGTAATTTCCTTGGCCCTAACAGTCCACAATTATTATATTAGTTGTTAAGGACTCACACAAACTATTAAATACAGAGTACAAATAATAATTGAAATATATTCTTTGCATACAAAACACAAAGTTTACACAACCCTATGAGCTTGGTTTGGTTAGATTGGTTATTTTATTTGTTTTGTTCAACCTGTCAGTGTCTGTCAGCTGGACAGTTGACCTTGACTTGACTGACAATGCTACCAACAGCTAGTAACTAATTAGAATTGCTAAAAATGTTACTAGTGTCTGATATTTTCTGGAACGCGAGAACGTGATATTCTCGACATGTAATTCATAATAATAAAGTATTTTTTTATTTCGGCTATTAAATAAATTTTGAGATATTGAGGTGTTTCAAATTGTGCTGAATATTGAATCAGTATTGATCAATCAGTCATTATAATTAAGTTCATATTGTGTGTCAAATGTATCTAATTTATGCAATAAAATTAATATTACCTATATTATCATATCTAAGCTTTAACCTTTTTATTGTTTTTGTTCGTTATTAAAATAGATTAGAGACAGCCGGAAAAAGGATTAATAAATTTTCTCATCACTGTCAAAATAGAACGTTTGAAATTGTTTATTTTATAGCCAAAAATAAAATATAGTTTTTATAGTGACGCGTCAAATAATAAATCAAAATTGATTTTACACGAGGAAGGATGAGCAGCGCCTCTATGGCAGGTAAGTTTTTAGAGGGATACATATATATGTATATATCTCTTCATAGATATATATTTATATGTTTTCTACCTGATCTATTAAGGTACTGCGTTGACGTCGAGGTCTCTGAAACTCAGTCTAGTCCAACTATCTCATATTATAATGCGATATCTAAGTACACGAGTAATTTTTTCTGTAACGTTTTAGTTAACCTAATAGGATACCTTGCAACATTCGCGTGCTACCAACCTTATGAAGAAAGGAAACGCTGTGCTAGCACTTTAAAAGATAAACCAATTGTAGCTCCACCTCTACCCCAACTCACAAATGGAGCACCAGCGACCTTACTCTACTCACAAGACGCAGTAGAATAATTTGGCTGTGATCTTCTGTAAGGTGGAAGTACAATCATAAGTCAGATAGCATCTAATTTCGAACGACCTATTAATTTGAACATTGAAACCAATGTCGGCAATGTTGTTTTTTATCACAACTCGATAATTAATATTATTAGGGTACCTAGTAGTCAAAAGGTACCTTAGTAACTATAGTATAGAATATTATCCATTAAAAACATGGAATGGATATGGAAAATGTATTGATATAAATAATCAATCAAGGACGACATGGCATGGTCCATTAATAATGCATGGACGTGTCCGTCTGTATCCTTGAAAATATACGTAATTATGGAGGTAGGATGGGTAGAAATTAGAAACACACTTGGGGTACCAAACCTACTTTACTGCTATACAACACAAATATAGGTAATTTACGTATAGTTATAATTGCGTTATAAATAGTTGATGCTAATTGATATTAAATCAATATGCCTGGCGCAAGAGTAGCGAAATCATACCACTAAAATAATGCTATCACTTTAGGTCCTCTTTTGAAGGTCGAAAATACCGCTTTGAGAAACACCTTATGAAAAGGAATCCCGCATATTATGTTTGAGAAACATTAATTTAAGACCTGGATATATATCTAGATAAAGTACCTGAAACGGGGAAGGACTCACCATCTGGCACGTTGGCTTTTAATAATCTTATCTGAAAAGTGGGTGGACCTATACCTCCTCCCCTCTGATGGCCCTTCTGGCAAGGCGGGTGCATACACAGGGAACTATTAAAAATGTATGGAAATGTTTAGTGCTTAGTACAAACAAAAGCAATCTTATTAAAAAGTTCCATTATTAACATTTGTATTATATTAATGATCGATTCGATTCGCTCGTGTTGTGTGTGACTCGTTAGTATCAACATTATTGTGTCGGGAGCGATCGGGGCTGGTCGGTTGTAGATATCCAAGGAAATTGCCGCTTATTGGTGAGTGGACACTAGTTCTATTAGGTAATGTTTGAGATCGAGTATTACTTTTCATATCACGAAGGTTACAACTAAGCCTAGGTATTAACCATTGGTGATGCCATATAGGGTCTTTAAACGATCAGCGGTACTGTTATGATTGGCCAACTTCCAAACTCCGGGCATTTATTGTGAATTTCTTGACAGAAAATCTCCCGAACCGTTAGCAACCGTGCCATGGAAAGCATGTTAGCCGTCCTACGTCTGATCTCTCTCCGGTCGGACTGCCTCCCATCGGACTAAGAGAGTGAGGGAATAAAGAGTGCACCTGTTTTTGCACACACACTTGTCCACTATAATATCTCGTGCACAGATGGCTAATCCCAAATAAAATTCGGTAGGAGATTATTATTATGTCCTATATATATATATATATATATATATATATAGTATAGTAGGTCCTATTACGATCAGGATAGACCGGTAGGTATACCTTACCTAATATTTGTTTGTCGATATTGAACAGTAAATGGATCCAATTTTGATCAGGTGGTGTCAGGATGCATTAATCTATAAAATGCTTTGATACGGTTTACTTTAATTTGTATGAATACGTTATGAATTTTCAATAGTTTATATTTTAACTAGCCGTGCCCGGTAGTTCCACTTGCGTGCATTCAATTTAAACAATCCTAAAAATATGCTCTTGCCTTCCCGTAAAGGTTCGCGAAGTGATAGGCAATTAGGCAGAGGCTGTTATATTACATCACACAATTTTCATTGAAAAATCTCGGAAACGGCTCTAACGATTTCGATGGAATTATTTCAGATAACATTTGATTACAATCCATACTCTATCTTTACTAATATGCTAAATTGGAAACTGTCTCTGCTTGTTTGTTTCCCTTAAACAGCTAAGCTGTTGTACCCGAAATTTGATATATAGTTAGCATTGACCGCTGGGAGGAACATAGGGTACTCAGAAATCACGGCTAATACAATATAGATTGCTCTTTTCTGTAATTGTAACAATTAACTAATTGAACGAAGGCTCAGCTAGCAGTTGTATATTTAGTGGGCTATTGTCTGCTCAGCGTAGGCTTGGCTGTCACCGTGAGTCACATTCGACCGTGACTCCACGATGCTATGGTACGAACACGTAGCCTCTAACGTTGCATATTGGGGTTTATGGCGTATTATATTTACACGCTTGAAAAGGTTTTACTGCAATCGGTTTCTGGTTAAGACTTAGACCTTTTCTTCTTTATTTGATCACATTGCAGCACAATACTTTGTGGCGTCTCACAAATGACCACTGATCTGTCAAATATCAATGACAGGACGATTGTAAAAAGCCAACTAGATGTTAGACAGTAAGAAAAAGGTAGAGCGGGAAAATATAAAATTTACATATTGCATTACATAAATCTTGATATTAATAGTAATGTTTTAATTATATCCCAAATACATCATATCCCAAAACTTAACCGTTTTCACTTGGTTATAGGCTTTTTATCGTTAATGTTAAAGTTGTTTTGAATACCTACTTACTACATTTAATCTTATATTTAGCATACTACACATAATAAACCAGGTGAAAAGACACAGAGCTAGTTTTAGAAATAAAAGAAAACCCATAAGCGATGTTTCTAACAATTAAAAAGCTCAAGTCACGCTTCGCATACAACAATGATACTCAGCATACAATTATGTATATGTCTGGTAAAGTGAGCTGGATTAAGATGATGTTATATTGTAACATCCTATGTTCCTCCTAAAAGTACCTAATCGTACACGGCTAACCTAATTTAGTAGTTATGCTCAATTATTTGTCTGTGGCCAGGCTAGTTTGATGTTGCTCGTGGCAAGCCTATGAGTCGATGAACCTTATATTTTCCTGGACAGATGATGTGTGCCAAACATCCTAATAGCCCAGGGAAATTACGAGCGTTTGTATTGAGGGGTCAGCACTAATACCAAACTGCAATGTTAAATGCTGATTAGCACTATTAGCTTAAAAGATTTATTGTAAAAATAGAATGGGTAAAAAATTTACATTGCAACTTAGAAAAAGAAATCAAATTTCAGCGAAGCTTTATTGCTTACTAGCCAAAAACATAAACGTGCTGATTTTTATACGTGTAATATCTAATTTTATATACTACACAATGATGGCAAAATCTGCCATATTAGGTAACGCATGTAACATAAGAAATAAGATATAAAATAAAAATAAATAATACGTTCAGCTATTTTGAGCGATGTAGATAACAAACCTACAAAAGTATTACATTTACAAAATAGGTAATTATTCGATGCATCAGAATATCCATTTCATAATTATCAAGATGGGTTGATTGTTAAGCCGCTATGGAAAGCAAACGGCAAATTTAGCCATCGATTTTACCACGCCATGATATTACGATGTTAGTAAGTCACGCATAGTTCCCAGGTATAGGTGTAGCATAGTTTATGTGCCTAATATACAATATAATTACTGTTATAACTATGTATTAAGCTAATAAATTGTTCCCATTACGGCTAGGGCTTAATGTTTTTGTCATGTTTGAGCTATAGTAGGTACATTACATACTAGCAATTACCTGGGACCCAACCATGAGCTCTTATTGCAATGATATTTCAGCTGTGTGACAGTGACAGATGTATACCCGTCAAATACATTTGTCTCATAATAAGAGTAAAACTATCAAAGCAATAAGAGCTCATGGTAAGGCCCCTGCTGTGTGTGCCTATCTGTACCTACAAGAGGAATACCCAATATTTCGATATTATCCGCTCATTTTTCAGGACTTTGAATTATTTCTCCCAAATGTTGTTTTTTTTTGTAACTCGTTTATTTTAGTAACCCTTTTAGGTAGGTGCCTACTAATATTTATTCTGTTTAAAACTTAATCTTACTTCACGAGCGTCTAACAAATAATTAACGCCACTACGATTTATCGTTTGATTTATGATACGATTTTGCCGACAGCTTGCTTCAACTACAACAACGCAGATCCGCCGAAGAGCAGTCGGGCTGAGAAAGACAAGAGTGTTATGGAAGGAGCATGTGAGTATAGTACATACTTAGCATTATACTTATAACGGGTAGGGGAGTAAATTACCAATAACGACTAAAGAGCACATCATCCTGACGCCTGCTAGGCTAGAGGGTGATGTATGAAACCCAGTATGTGCAGTGATTTCACATGAGATAAACATAGTGAGCAAACCTATATATGTCTGAGACGTTATTCAAAGACTGTATATGTATAGTACCTGAGATCATCACCACCATCTGTCACGTTGGCGCTTCAATCATCTTCGGTGAAAATGGGTATTGTATTTACAACACCTATGCTTAAACCCCTTCGGGAACTTTTTAGGATAGTGTGTACTTATTAATTTTATTTATAGCGCGTTACACATAGGTAATGAATTACCAAATTCACATCGGTAGGTATAGGTACCCACTTACTTACCTAAGTCAAATAATATTGACTGTTTTGCTTCGTGCGAAGGGGTGTCACGCGATCGTCGCGCTACTCATTTATAATTAGCAACCAACGACCTCGATGATGGCGCCCGTTGGGACTCATAAATTGACCAAATTATTTTTTAGGTGGTAAACAAAGAAACAGTACCCAATAAAAGAGCTTATCGATAAATGTTATACGTTAAACAGTTATAAGCGTCCCTAATGGCGAGTGTAGGAACTATTACGTTCCCATGCAAAATACCTGGTGGTAAGCGGCTACTAGCTCAGCTGCATCCTATTGCCCTGTGCTATTAACGTTTGTGACACCAAGGTTTTGTAACTTAGGCACATCTAGTCCTTATTAAAATGAGGCTCAATTTCTTCCACTAATGCAACTAATGCAGTAACCCGTGTCTTGTGGAACGCCAGGTGCATTATCGACCCTCTAACAATGTGTTCACAATACACCCTTAATGATAGACAAACTCTTCCCGCATGACAAGACAACGTAGGGGAGAATGAACATAAAATATTATACTCTACTAACTTCCGTCTTCGGCTTTGCCTGCGCCTTATTACAGATCCCGCATAAACCTTGATTAACACTGTAGCCTATAAAAAATTGTATACTATTAGTGAATTGATTTTTGAAATCGATCGATCAAGTTTATTCGTCACTTATAAAAATACAAATCTTTCCCTTTGTTTCTGGATGCGACTCTTCAAGATACGTGCATTTATTTGCAAATGCTCAGAGGAGAAATTAATAGGCGTGTGTGGACAAGGGCCTAGTGGGTATGCAAGAATCTGCACGGTTTGCAGGAGACCGTGGGTTCACTTTTTATTATCTTGCAATGTATGTATTATTTTCTGAGTGGAATTTTACAACTCATTTTTAAATCAGTTATCTTTTACCGATTGAGCTGATATTACACGCTTATTCTGAATGACAAAGCATGCTGGCATTAGGACGTCATTCTAATTTCCAATATGGCGGACTATCCAAGATGGCGGACTAGTTATTTTTCTACACTACCAAAGTATGGGTATCAAATGAAAGGGCTTGCTGTGGAGAACGAGCTTGTTTTATTTTTTTGTTTTATTGGAAATGCTTATAAGTTTTAAGAATGGTATTCAATGATTCATGATCATCTGCAAATGCTTTACTAGACATAAATTGAAGCATGCTTGACTTGTTATTTAGACAGGGTTCAATGCAAAGACGAGCTGTAACAATGTGATCTATAATATTAAGGGAGCACTTACTAAGCAGACCATCTGGGCCTTAGTCGATCATCCATGAACATTCCATTCAAACTTTATCCATCCATGAATAACGTATGTTGATGATGTGAACAATATCAACGTACTTTACTACTTTTTAAGTTTTTTGTATCGTATGTTACTAGCAGGACATATAATGGTCAACATGTACTTTTTTACAAATTTTGCCCGCAATTTTGTCCGTATGGAATAATTTCTTTGGGCTAACGCCAACCTTAATCAGAATCCTCGATAAATGGGTTATCTAACACTTTTTATTTCAATCCGATCAGCAGTTCCTAAGATAAGCTCGTTCAAACAAACAAACTTTTCAGCTCCTCCTCCTATAGAACAATACTAACCTAAGTACTTACAGTTGCTAGATTTAATTTTAGTAAATATTTATTGGAGCGGCATGGCTGATTTCAAATCGAAAATTAGGTAATAATTTGAAAGGTTGGTTAAATATTTAATGGCTCCACTGCATTGCTTTTTCATTTACGTGTAATATACAGAGTTGGTAGGTGAGGAGATATTATTATAAGTATTCCGTATCATCCATCCATCCATCACAAATTTCCCTTAGCACGTCATAAATCATGTGGTAATTTTTCGTCGGTCATTATAAGTGCCTTACCAAGCCTTGAAGGAATACATCATTTACGTAATTCATTTAATATTAATAGGGTTGGTACTTTTGTAATAACACCAGAATGGAAGGGGGTTTAATGAAATTTGTAGATGTACTGTGAAAGATCAATGGAATGAAGTTAATGGTTCTTGAAGACTATGCAGAACAGCCGCGTTATTATCATAGGATATTGATACATAATACTTAGACAATAAAGTACAATTATCGTATCATTGAAACTTTCTATCGTAACATTGAAATCAGAACTTATTAGAGACAAATTTAGGCGACCATTTTCGGACTATCGTGCCCCAGCCCCATTCGAAGTTCTAGACGGATTTACTCTAAAGACATTGATTACTAAAGCACTTTGTATCTAGGCCGAAAGTAGTCAGGCTGTGTGACAATGTTACTATAATAATAGAGTTAGAACTACGGTAATCCTTGGATTATTTTTTTCCTTTTTACCGGCTTCTGTCCGTGGCTTCGCACGCGTTTTATTAGGGATCCCGTATTTAATTCATTCATTGCCATCTGACCTTCGCAACCCCTTAAACGAGGAAAATCTGTGATCTGGGTAAAACCAGTTGTCAGAATATTTTAGGCCTCTGACTGACCTGTAACGATTGCCAAAGATGATAAATTGGCAACCGGGACCGACGTCTTAACGGTCTCTCCAAGGCCCGGAGGGAACTCGGGCGGTCACCCATCCAATTACTGGCTAGGGTTAGGGTTGCTTAACTTCGCTGATCGAATGATATGCGCAGTAGCATCTGTGCCACGAGCTCCTCCTAATATTCGATCTACAATATAGCTTATAATATGTTCTTCAGTGATATTTTAGCATTTTTATAATCGGTCCAGTAGTTTCGGAACCTATTCGTAACAAACCGACCCTTTTTCTTCATAATACTTGTATAGAAGTAAGTATATATCGAATAGGTATATGTGGGGTTTAGTATGTCGTCGTCAAAGCATACTTTTGCATATAAATAAGGAAGAATTCAATTTGAGAGGGATTTAATTTTTAAAGTGAAGTTTTAGTACCTATTAGGCTGTAAGCCAGGCACACAGGTATTTATTAGAATGGAAAAGTCTTTACACAACAATTACCTACTACCAAAGCCAAAGATAAGTAATAAGAATATATTTACTAGGTACACAGGCGCATAGACTACAAAAAGCGGGCCGAGTGAGAACCCTAATGCGAAGTATGTGCGTCTCACTCTGCTAGAGTGGCCAAATTATAAATGGGATTTATCTTCAAATCATACTGTTGTTATTAAGTTCTAAAATTAGTACTTAAATATTTAATTAGTACTTTAATGATATTGCAGTCCATTCCTTAACAGTAATGTTTTTATCTACGATAGTAAAATGTCTATAATTTGAAGATAAAACTGTTATGACTCTATTGTTGTAATGTCAGCGTGTATTATAGCGATAATATCTGTGACAATATTGCATAAATTTGGACAATTAGTCTCACGCAATCTAAGTAAATTATGGAAACTAGACAACGATATTCAATATAATATGTACGTACTTATAGTAAAATGTGCCTTAGCGGGATTCAAACGCGCGACTCTGTACTCTGAACGTAATTTACAGCTGACTGCTGAATGCCATAACTATAAGCCGGGTTGTTCAAGGAATGACTATCGATATAACTAGCTTCTTCTGTCTTCGACTTCATCTCCTTGCTCCAACTTGCTTTCGGAAATACATATATTAAAAAAAACTGCAACACATTCACTTAATTAATAATAACTATCTATGCAGACTTGGCAGTTTATTTTGGAAGTCCACATAGTGACTAATGTATTGTTACCCTACCAACAAAGAATTCGCAATGCCAATGTCGCGTCGCAGTAAAAAAAATACATTATTTTGTTTGGCAAAAATAGAAAGAGATACATTAACCTCGGGTCTTGCGGTCTCTTTCGCTCGACATCTTTTTGTGTTTTGAATATAAGCCTTCTGCGTTCACCTTAAAGTATATTTTTGTGTGGCACTTACGTTTGGAATTGTATGCGCGTTCCAGTATTCCAGTTGTACGTAGTAGGAACATATTAGTTCTATACTATTATTTGATATATAAATTTGTAAAATCGATCAACCGGCTAAATACTGCGTAGTCTGTCTGGCCGGCAGCTGGCTGGAGAAACTTTCCGCATTCGACAGATGGTGCGCTTGAATGTTTGACGTGGGTAGCATCATAGTGCTCGAAGCTTCGTTAGTATAGTTACCGGAATAGTGTTTCTAGTGATATTACTTAGTGCCAAGCGTTATTTGTTATTCCAATAAGGATACCTATCAGCTATCTACTAATTCAACATGATTTCGTCGTATCACAACACCGATAAAACCAGCTCTAGCAGTAAGTCTTTTTGATTATATTTATTTGTTAAACATTTTCATTTTGGTTGCGATGCAAGTATCGTGCAAAACAAAACACTGTTTTGCATGATGCTTTTAAATTTACCTGAGTGTATTACTTTTTTACTGGTCCGAGGGTTTAAAATTTTTTTTAAATCCCTGTAGTTGTATCCCTATAATTATTGCGCTGCGGCATAAAGTGTAGTTGAGAATGCTTAAATAAAAATAAGTTGCATCCATTTTGTAGGTTAAATGGAATGGAACATTACAGAACAAATTTTGGAGCGGTAAAATTTCGATCGTATCGTTTTACGAGAATATAATCATTGCAATCGCGGGTTTTCCAATCTTGACCTTGATTTTCCGAGATCGTTAAGTTTGGTCAGTCACGCTCTCTATAAGTATATTTCTATTCGAATTCATTCAGCTCTTTTACACGGCTGAGCTTAGCTTAACTTTCAGTCAGTCAGCCGCTCGCTACGTTTATGCACGTATTTTGGTGGCGGTTACAGTTTTCGAAAATGTTTTTCGAGTGATCATTACACTTAAGTTTATTATTTTATTGTTATTATTATTTCAACAACAATGTATCGGAACACGCGGAAAACTACATCGAATAGTATGTAGACTATTTAATCAAGGTGTTTTGATTTATTTTTATTCACATTGTGGTTGTTTTTACAACAGAATTTTTGTTTAAACTGTCTCGTAATTTTGTCATGATTGAATATCATGATGATGCGGGAAGATAACTTTTCGTGTGTTAGGTTACATTACGAGTGTTAGTTAGGCAAATTGGTAGATCGCAGCGTTTTGGTGGATTGTTTGAGATGATATCCGCCGCCTGCATTTCATCCGGTTGTTCTGCACATGGGCACCAAAAATGTTCCAGTGCACTTCCACAATGAGCTTCCTTTGTTCCAAGAGGTTTAGTTGTCAGGATGAACTGTCTGACGTAGTTTTCAAACTCATCTAGAAATTCTGCTGAAAGGGTGGTGTCATGGGAATATTTGAACTAGGGTGTGTCTATCCTCTAAGGTCGGTAACGCGCGCGATAGATCAAGGCATAATAGGTATCAAATTCAAAAAAGTTACAATACAATATAGATCACAAAAAAATATAAGCCCGTGGTTCCAGTGCACAAAAGTCGTTAAAAAAATATAAAAAACTAAAACTAGGTATTATGTATAATTTCACAAGTATGATGAGATACAGGTACACACATCTATGTACCTACTTACCAGCATGAAGGAAAACAGTTACATAGCCTTGTGTCAAATAGCGTGTGGGTGGGTATTGCTATAGGGCATTATGCAGGGCCTAATACTTATTGCGCCGCGGATTTTGTTAGTGTGCGATGCGGCCCGCTACAGTATGCTATATTATATTGCTAGGGGATTGAAGTGTAGGCGCGAACGAGCTCATTATTACGATATTTGTTACCTCTGGCAGTATGCAGTGCCCCAAGTATTGGTTTTGACCCTTCTTTTTGAGCTTTTTTGTATGGAGACGAAATACTTCCTACACGCTTTTTAATGCATGCACGCCCATACAAAATGAGAAAAATGCGCAGGCCATATGGTCAACGGTAAAAACATTGTAAAAACTTGGGGCACTACTCAAAATTCGCCAATTCGCTGCGACCAGCCATAAAATCCTAAGTAAGCATTTTGCACTGCGCTGCGTGCGGTCCTACTTTTTGATGTGCATTATTGTACGTAGGTAGGTGCTACCATCGGGTCTTCAGACTGCCAAAATGCCGCACTGGATTCCTAACTCACTGTAGCTAGTAAAATAACACTTTCTAACTTGCTGCTCCAAGTTGTAGATGAGAGATCCCGTGGTGTGGATGGATGTAGGATATTGTCTCTGCTGGTCATTGAACCCCTTTGGTGTCTTATGTGTTTTGGATCCAGGGTAATTAGGGTATACTTAATTTTCACTTTAGTGGAATATGGGCCTTGTTTGGTAATGCACTTAAGTATGTATGAAGGTGGGTTGTTATTGTCTAACATAAAGGTTGTTTTTGCTTGTAACATGGGAGTTAGCTTTCGCAAAGTATATTGTGTAATAGATATTCTAGACGACGGTGAACGAACGAACTAGCGTATCGATTGTTACTTACGCTACGTAAGCATGGTAACCGGCCTCATGAATAATTTGTCATGCGGGTTGGTTGTCTTTCTGTGATAATTTTGTACTACGTTATAACTTAGGAAAGCGTATACGGTAATTATAGGTAGGTTAGTACATACTGTGTACCCAGTAGCAATTAATTTTATCCCTCCTCTCATGTAATACGTCACTAACAACGCCTTAAGTTTAATGTAACGTAACGCTGCTATCTATCGTCTAGCTAAAACACGTTTAGCCAAATTTGTACCTAATTCTTAACCCTTTTGGGGACCGAATTTTGGAGCATTTTTAGTACATTTGGAGTACCAATACCTACATACTCAACAAAAAAATATTGATGTGTTTTGTTTCTACGGTGAGTAAGGTCACCAGTGCTGCTCCCCGAGCAAGACAGATCAATTGTGTTTACCGAATTTGAGTGCGATTTTCTACGAAAATCTAGATATATTTAGGTACCTTCGGTATCAACCAACAATTTAAATTATTTGGTTATGTGTGTTTAAGTACACCAGTCTTTTTCTTGACCCGCATCAATCCCAGACATAGCCGCCTTTCTTTCATAAAGTAAATCAACTCATTCACCATAGATTGTATCTACTGTAATCTCAGTAAGTGGACCAAGTGTACATTAGAATTAAAATAAATAGAACAACAACGTACCTACGAGGTGGCAGTTGGATGTTATCGTAAGGCAGGATAGGAGGGTTCGTGATCGCGTGCGAGCCCCTTTGTTTTGAAGAATTGAGAAATAATGTTTCACCGAGTGCCATTGCCCGTTTCGTGATTATTTTATGCTATAAATTGGATTACTTAAACACTTGACCAACAAACTAACCATAAGTTTCCACTCAGAAGGAGAATGATGAAAAATATTATGTACAACAATACTTACTTAGATTAATAAGTAAGTAGGTACTTATACGTGAATGAGGATCGATTAAAATGAGACAAATAGGACAAAAATGTTATATTTTTTTCGAAATTTAGATTTAATTTCTTTCCATTACTTTGCTGGCCGGTTAAGGATTCAGTAAGCTCATTGGTCGGATGTTTGGTCCTTCGATACAAGACTAAAGGAACAATAGATATTATTAAAAAACTACGATAATTTTTTTTTTATTTATCTATATATAGCTTAACAAATTTATCAAAATATATATTCACAAATTTAGATTTTATTTCGTTTTATTTAACTTATAAGGGGTTTGTCTATCTGTTTTATAAATGTTATTGTAAATTTGCAGTAGCGATGCATAGACCGCAGTCAGCGACTTCCAGGACCGAGGAAGAGCTGATGCAGAAGAGTGCCCGGGCTATAAACTCGACCACGGATCCTTTGGAGAAGTTGCGTCTGCTGTGTCTGTCTCGTGGTGCCTCCAGCATTATGGGACTTGGCAGGTTTGTAAAATATCCATATTGCGTATTTGACCCGTTCTGTATATAATATTCGTTTACACTGTATCCTAACTCGGGTCGCTGCGTCAGATGTTTCTGGGGTCCGGGATGTTCATTAGCTTTACTATAAGAGTATGTTATTATCATACCTCTGTATACTATAAATTGGAAAGTCTGACCAAAACTGTTTTACGGCTAAGTCGCTTACTGGTTTGGTTGAATTTTGAAAAGAGATACCTTCGGCTTTTGGGTACGGTAAGACATAACACCTAGACCTAATGAAATCATGACGCGGATAAATTTGCTGTTTAAAACTTGTGAAAGATAATTGTAACCATGTTTTATTAGTTTAATGGTAACGAGTTTTGAGTACAGCTGGAAGCCAATGCCAAGTGGTTGTGGAGAAAAAAATCCTGTAAGTTGGTATAAATATATGGTGGAGCCCATTAAGTCCTCCTCTTCTTTGATGTATTGATTGACGCCGGTTTCGGAATCTGCCAATCATACAACATTTTTAATGGAACTAAACAGACATTCTGAAGTCTAATGTGGAATGAAACGGCCAGTTATATTAAGGTTACCTTTTATGGATGGAACTATGGAGGTCAGGCGTTGCAGTATCAATAAAGTCTCATATCGTGCGAGTAACAAGCTTGGTTCATAGATTGCTTTGCATGGAAGCATATCACATGGGTTGATATTCATTGCTTTACTACTGTGCGTCGCGGCTTCACGCGTGTTGGTTATATTTCGCGAATCCCTAGTTTAAAAAAAATTAAAGTAGCTTAAGTTACTCATCGTAGCAATAGCTATCTGCCAGTGAAGGTTCTGCTAAAATCGGGCCTGCCGTATTCGCAACAGTTTCGGAGGTTAGCCGGAACAAACAGACATACAGACAGACGGATAGACAGACAGGCCGAGAAAAAATAAATAAAACATTTTTTTATGTAAGTAGCGTATAATATTATACTATTCATTTATGTATTTAGTGAAAAGCTGTTAATTTGGAAATACAAACAGACACTTGAATTTTATTTATCTGTCTGTTTTTCTAGGGTTTTCCGCCGAATGGATGACGACGGCAGCAACCAGCTGAACAAGGAAGAGTTCCTTAACGGCATCAGGGAGACTGGACTTGAACTGAGTCACCAGGTAAGAAAGTTCGAATTGGCGTCCCATCGGACTATGAGCGCGAGGGAATAAAGAGTGCACCTGTGTGCGCACATATACTTGGGCACTATAATATTTCTTGATGGCTAATTCCGCGTACATTCGGTAGGAGATCACTATTATTATTTTGTAACTATAAATTTGATGTAGTGTCTGTAACTGTTCTAGACGTAGGTAACGCGTGTAAAAACTCAAAAAATTATATGACTCATTTGGATAATTTTATACTGGTCTAAGTTATTATCTGCAATGCGCCCATTACGCGAAATTTGAGCATATTTTGTGACAACTTCGGGTGCAGTTAATGCCAGTTTCGATATAGTATGATGATAAATACTACATATATACATACATATACCTTTCCATGGGTAGGCAGACACAACTGTACGCCATACGCCATGGTGGTACGCTACACTAAATTAAATAATAAGGCCCGAGTTGTAATGAAAGTGCCCAGGAAATTCCGGAAATTCCGAGGCTTCATTTGTACTGTCACATTAGCACGGAATCAAATCAATGTAGATATTCCTTTGTACATAGTTCTAATCTTTTTTTCAGGAGGCCGATGATCTCTTCGCCATGTTTGATACAGACAGGAGTGGTTCTGTCAACCTCGATGAATTTATCTCCAAGATAAGGGTAATAATTTATTTTAATATTTATTGCACAAGTGTCTACTATGGGTAATACCTTTACTACTGCATTTCGGTAAGCAGTAATAAGTTGAGCTCCGACAGCTCGTATATTGAATAGAACACAATATAGAGGAAAATTTCCACATATTTTTTTTACTTGCATTACTAAGGTGACGTAGACAACGAATACACCCAAATATAATCATTATAAGTGGTGTCAGAGATCATCCTCTAGCAACGGAGCTATAAGAAATGTGTTTGTATATTTTGGGAGCACGTTTACAAGTGTGTGCGGCCTAAAAAAATTACTGATAAAGCTGCATTGCTCACTCGTCACGCACTGCGCAGTACTGAGGGTCTAGTGTTAGTTTTTCATTGTTGCCGTCACAATTCACTGTGTTGATGTAAGCGCAGATTTGTTTCGTAACAGCGCCATCTGTCGGCTCTCAGGTGGCTCTATTTTGATCCCATACAAATCTGCGTCTACGTCACCGCAGACTTGTGGCGGGGATTTTAAGAAAACTAGCACTTGGCATTCTGAGGTACTGAGACATCTACCGAGAATCCGATCTCTGAAGAATCGATACCTAAATTAGTCTCGATTGTCAGGAGTAGGTAGCATGTCAATTACGCGTGGATAACTGTGAGCTTTACAAATGATAGTTGACCTCGTTCCCGTTAATTATTTTTATGATTTCATGCATTTATAGTAATAATATTTAGGTTTTAATTTATTATTATACTTTATTTATTATTATATTTGGTTGCGAGCTTGCGAGGTTCTAAGTGTGCCTTTTGTTCCAGCCGCCGATGTCGGACTCTCGTCGCGCCATTGTGGAGCAAGCGTTCAAGAAACTGGACAAGACTGGCGACGGCGTCATCTCTGTAGAGGATATCCGCGGGATGTACTCCCTCACCGCTCATCCCAGGTATGTTTGTTGGGTGTGGGGTGAGCGGAGTGATCATGCTCATCCTCAGCCTGCATAACTGTGGCTCCGACTGTTCTAGTTGGAAACTTTTATTTATACTGAAATGCGCTTGAAAACTCCTATTGCACTGAATAATCAAACTTCGCAATTGTTAGCGAGTAGCGCCATCTATGCAGCGAGTGGAGAAACGCTGCTACGTTGGGTGTCTTATAAGGTGCAACGTGATGTAAGCCGCTCGACGCTCGTTTCCAGCGACAAATGTGGTCTCGTGATACGTAGCGATACGTGACTGGAGCGGCTGTATGACGTAATTCCTTTTTGAGTCGCGGGAAATTTAAAATGGGGTCACGTGACCACATTTGTCGCTGGAAACGAGCGTCGGGTGGCTGTATGTGGTTGCAGTTCACGCCTCACACCTCGATTACTTAAAGGACGGAAATTGACAGCTATTCTAGGAAATATGTAGGCACCTCAAAAGAGAAAATAATTTTGTTATTAGCCGGCCCAAACATCGAGTTCCTGGGTGGGTCGGAAAGTGTTATTGGGGCTTTCCATCTGTTAATTCCCAGTACGCAGCCCGGAGTTTGGTTTAGTTGCTTTATTTCGCAGAACCCTATTTTATAAAAAAGTATTAATATTTAAAAAAAAGTTGCCAAGTTACTCCTCGGCAATATAATTATGTCGGAACTATAGTGACGCCATCTGCCGAAGATTGGTCGTACCAACTGAGAGACCTTCGTGGGCTCATGCAAAACACTTTGCTGAAGTTGTTCAAACGCATATATTTAGATATTTTGAAGGATATACAGGAAAACCTAATTTTTATACATGTATTGATAGTTAATTTATTGTATTTTACGTTTTAGATACATGAGCGGTGAAGAGTCAGCTGATCTCATTCTCAACAAGTTCCTTGCTAACTTTGAAGCTCAAGACTCTGTTGATGGAAAGGTAAAATACGTTATATGATATGATATATTAATTTATGGATCGTGATCGTGTTAAATATTTTACCTGATTGTTTTTTATACTGTAAAGGGCGTCATTCCGCCTAATGTTTGTTTCCTACTTTTGAGAGCGTAATTTTTCAATAGAATGGTTTTAGTTTGTGCCACAAAGCCTAAACTGAATAAAACAATTCACTAAAAAACATACAGGTTTTTAGCTTAGTAATGGTAACTGACTCACTGAAATCGTAATTTTTTAAGAGATCCATGAAAATATCAGAGCCATAGGGTACAGATGGCCATTTTAGAACAATTTGGCATCCAATCATATGGCTCTGATGTTGGCATATTTTCATGGAGTTGTCATAACAAAGGATTTCAGTTAGTGAGTCGCAACTTAGATAAGAATAAGCTATTTTTATTTTCAACCCTCCTTGTTTTCAGGTGACTCCTGAGGAGTTCATGAACTACTACAGTGGCATCAGCGTGTCTATCGATAACGACTGTTACTTCGACCTGATGATGCGTCAGGCATACAAGCTTTAAATATATACTCGTCTCGTTCTCTCACTCACATATGCACCGAGAGAGAAGAGAACCATCGGACTTCGGTCTGAAGTGCACCAAAAGGCTTAAATGTTTTTAACTAATGAAGAGTTTATTTAAAAAAATATTATTGTGTGCCGGAAAGGAGGCTTTAGCTATTGCGTTAATTGCATTAAAGTATTTAAATACTTGTATTTGTTTCATTAAGGGGCCTTTATACACACAATGGAAGGGGTCGGGTGCAGGTTACCAAAACGCTGATAGTCTAATCAAACAAACTATGGATTTACGACATGACGTAGACATTCTTTAACTTGTTTGTAACAACACCCTTCCTCCTCAAGGACATGTAATTTGTTCACATTCTGAGAACGGCATTCGCTCCCTTTTCCTAGAAATTCATCTATGTACTCAATTTACACTTTCGTATCTCTATCTAATTCGTATCACTAATATTCCGATGTACTTCTGTGCAGTGCGAGGTAAATACAGCCTCAGAATGTGCGTAGCGGGAATTGGCGTAGGGGGAATCGACGACAAGGGAATGATACAAATCGTTTTAGTTCTGTCCTTTTGTAGTTCTGTCAGGGCATTTGGTTCTTTTTATTTAATCCCAAACACCCCGGAGTCTTGGATTAGTGCCCGGGGCAATGCTCGTAGAATTATTCCCGTGTTATCGATTTCCTACACGCCGTCTCCTTACGCGTGTTGTCGAGTTTCGCTATATTAAAAAAAAAAATAACCCTGGTGATACACGGTAGGTGTTACTATAAGTAGGTACATCTCTGCCTACCCCATCGGAGAAAACAGGCGTTGTGTGAGCATACGTAAACGTTTGATTGAAAGAGTTCAGACAAATTGTTCATACCAGGAAGCGCTACTTCCCCACTGCTCAACTCAAATTGCTGACTAGCTTTAATTTTTCAGGATTTAAATTGACATTCAAAAGACTAAGATTGACGTACATACATTGGCTATAATTTCATAATGCGTAATAGAAAACCTGTGTCCATTGTTGCGGTATTTTACTTAATTTAATTCTTTTCCCGTTTCGTAATTTTCTTTGCCCATGTTTTTTGCGGTATCTTGATGGCTCATTGGTGTCTGGATGGGATGGTTTATTTAACTCTGAGTCGGCAGGTGCTTCTGGGTCGGTAGGTGCACCTGGCACCTCGAGCACAGCAGGAGCTTCTGTGATCTCTGCGATTGGCAGGGGTTCGTTAGTCTCTGTGGTTGCAATAGGCTTATCGATATCTGTGTTTTCAAATGGTTTAAACTTTTCTGTAGCAGCAAATGGGTAGTTAAGCTCAGGTTCGGTTGTATGTGGGTGAACATTTTTCGTTGTTTTTGTGGACGTCTTCGTGGTCGATTTTGCAGTCGAATTTAAGCCCTTATTCTTACCAGAATAATCATATGGGTAATATAAGTAATCCGTGTCATAGTAGAGAATTTCTTCAGTGGTAGTGAAGGGGAGAGTGACTTCTGTAGATGTAGTGCTTGGAGTTGTCGACACTTCTGTTGATTCTATTTCAGTGTCGTTTCTCGAGCATTCAGTGATATCCCCAGGTGTTGGTACGTATCTCGTGTAAGCGGGAGGTCGATACTTCGCGTATCCTAGACCGAAGAAGATTTTGTCCAGAGTGCCTGTGGCTCGGAATATCAATGCGAGGATGAAGATAGCCACGGCGGACATTAGGCAGTCGCAGGCGCCGCCTCTAGCGACAGGGCAGGGACCGCCACCGCCGCACATGAAACACTTTAGTCGCGCTGTGGCCAGGAACACGAGACATATCGGTACGAGTGATATCATCTGCAGCATGAAGGATATGAAGTTGTATAGCGTCTGGAGCAGCATGCGGATCACGTTCTCGATCATCAGAATGACGGTCATGAAGACACGCACCAGCATTTGAATACCGCATATTGCGGTTTGCAATAAAGCGTGGACTGTGCGACACATCTTTTTTGTTTAATCTGCAAATAAACAATGCCTTATAGTAGACTATAATAATAAAATATATTATATCTAATATATAAAATTCTCGTGTCACAGTTTTCGTTGCCATACTCCTCCATAACGGCTTGACCGATTTTGATGAATTTTTTTGTGCTTATCCGTGTGATTATCTATGAGAATCGGCCAATATCTATTTTTCATCACCCTAAATGTTAGGGGTAGTCCACCCCAAAAAAAAATATGGCAATACAACGTTTGCCGGGCACAGCTAGTAGACCTATAAATATCTATAATTTAGTTTAAGGAAATTGCCCAGTTAGATATTTATGTGCTACTTTTCTAAGTACGGGCTAATTGTCCGATGACCAAATATAAAAGGGAACTCTAACCTGCGGGATCTTTACCTAATTTAATTTTGAGTTCTTATTATGAGGCAGAATAGTAATAAGGTGGAGGTGGCAGAATCTTGCTGGATGCGAATTGATGATCACTGGGCGCATGGTGGGAGAAGCCTATGTCCAGAGGACTCAAATCTTTGGGCTGATTGTAAATTCAAAAACTACACAGTGATGATATTGACTATGCTGGTAAATAAAAGCGTACGTTGATGATAGCGTTGCGATAATATTTAGTATGTTACTAAGCATACCTTGTACACCTAAATAAAAATGATGTCTGCCAGGGATAGGCGTGGATAATCATTTACTCACTGAAATCTTTCACTCATTCTAAATAAAACTCTAATAATTTTGTTGGCGTGTGTTTACACAAATCTTAAGAATTTACAAATGTCATAAGTACGTCTACTGACACATCATATTTTTATTTTTTTTAAGAAGTAAGCAGGTAAACTATTCTTTTTTCAAAACTCATAATCACTTTAAAGAAATATTAGGTACGTGGTTCATCCCGCGGCTTTACTCGGATTTTATTTATGTTATGGAAACACACGCAGGAACCAAATGTCTTCGGGTTTAAACTCATGTCTTCTGAGAAGTTTCTATTGAATTTAATCTCTGAACATATATATGTATTTAATGACTAACCTACTTATTATTGTGCATTGTGATTGCAACAGTGTCAGCTGGTCCACTGAATCTACTACCCATTCCTACCTAATTTTGCATTGATTGTGTAGCTGTGCCTGCTGGATAGCGACGTTACCCCGCGGTAAAAAATCTCTCATAAAATTATGACCTAAGCTACCATCAAAACATTTCATCCAAATTTCTTTCGTATTTAAATAAGTCCTCAGAAAAAAAAACCAATTGCGAGTCGGACTCGCACACAGCCGATACTCACAAACTAAACGTTTCCATTGGAATGCTGCACCTCGTGCATATCCTGACACTCGCAAGGGAAATAAAACCTAAGCTTCTTGACACCGTTGACCTAGAATTTCGAAAATAATATTTGTTGAACAAGTTTAAAGAGTTTTTATGTGCAAATAGAAATTAACAGTTTTCAGATTATTCCCTATACATCCCCTAACATGTATTGTATTATAAGAACACAACGAAATGATTCGTATAGGTTCCTTTCCTTTTGAGGTTTGGAACCCTAAACTACGGATTCCGTTACTAACCGTATTTCCAAACTGACATTTTCGTAATAAATAATAACCATGAATTCCCTATTATCCAGAATTCAACAGAATTTCTCATCACAGGATATAAACTAAATAAGTATAAAGGCTGACATTCAAATGCATAATTTATAATTTTATATCAAGTAATATAAAACCGTGGTCCAGTTGTGCGGTATATTATTGAATTTAATTTTTTTCCCTTTTCGTAATTTTCTGTGCCTATATTTGAGTCCAGTAAATAATCCTTCTGGCTTAGTGGGTGCTATCTTTATTTGTTCCATTGTAGGAACCTTCGAATTTTCCATAGTGTTATCTTCAGGCAGGCTACTATCATCACCTACATTTGACGTGGCAGCTATTAATTCATCTCCAGCTTCCTTAGGCTTTTTAAGATCTGTATTGTTCGAAGCGTCATCATTATAGTCATAATCTTCACTAGGCATTTTAAACGGATCCGGTTTCTGTGTGGGTTTGCTTGTGGTCGATTTCTTTGTAGATGTTCTCCGACTGTAGTCGTATGGGTAATACAAATAATCAGTATCATAATACATGTATTCATATTCAGTAGTGCTTTCCGTTTCTTCCATCAGCTCAGTAGTACTTTCAGTCTGAAGGGGCTCTGTCGTGGTTTCAGTGTCGTTTCTCGAGCATTCAGTGATATCCCCTGGTGTTGGTACGAATCTCGTGTAAGCGGGAGGTCGATACTTCGCGTAGCCTAAGCTGAAGAAGATTTTGTCCAGAGTGCCTGTGGCTCGGAATATCATTGCGAGGATGAAGATAGCCACGGCGGACATTAGGCAGTCGCAGGCGCCGCCTCTAGCGACAGGGCAGGGCCCGCCGCCGCCACACATGAAGCACTTCAGCCGCGCTGTGGCCAGGAACACGAGACATATCGGTATAAGAGATATCATCTGCAGCATGAAAGATATGAAGTTATACAGCGTCTGGAGCAGCATGCGGATCACGTTCTCGATCATCAGAATGACGGTCATGAAGACACGTACTAGCATTTGAATACCGCATATTCCGACTTGCAACAAAGCGTGGACTGTGCGACACATCTTTTATGTTTGATCTGCTAGATCTGGAAAAATTTAAATGACACGGAATGTAATTGCTATTCAAAAGGTAACACTATTGTTTAGATGTAAGATCCTGACGTATGTAGAAACATGTGGTGAGCAAAGTTAGCACATAAGAATTTACATACATACATATGCTCACATCTGTATTCCCCGAAGGGGTAGGCACAGGTGTTGTAATCACAACACCCACTTTTCGCCGAAGATGATTAAGTGCCAACGTGACAGATAGTGAGTCCAACGCCGTCTCAGACACTTTACATACGTCATTGAACTACTTCTCAGACATATTCAGGTTTCCTCACGATGTTTTCCTTCACCGTAAAGCACGTGGTGTGAAATCACTGTACATAAGTTTTTTTAGAAAAACTCATTGGTACAGGCCCCGCTGGGATTCGAACTTGCGTCGCTTGCATAAGAGTTTCACCAAACATAAAGAGCATTATAGTCAAGACATGGCACATAAGGTAGGATCTGCCCGCCTGTAGATAATATCCTGTTATGTGTCATGTAAAAAATATTCTTTAAGAGCTTAGTAGCTTTGTGGCGAGACGCTATGGAGTTGGGATTTAGCCACGTTTCCGAACAAGGACTCGAGCTGCACTTATTTTTGTAAGTAAACTTTATAATTTCTAGTTAGTAAACAGTGGCTTAAGTAATAATGTGAATGTTACCAACAAATACACGAAGCATTATTATCTAACTCTGCAAAGTTTCGGTACTGTATTTGTTGGTTTCCAGTGCTCAAATTACTTACCCGCTGCAATGAAATATAAGGGATTCCGGGCAGCAATACAAAAGGGGTATCATTTAGTATACACCTAAACTTTTCACATTGTAAAAATATCTAAATGTTTTGAAATATAACGAGAAATATTTATAGCAAATTACATACAAAAATGCTTGTGCCAACCAAAGAAAACCCAAGCATTTCTTTTTAAACGTAAATTATATTACTTCTATCTTCAAAATTGTACTCTTTTCCAAAAGAGTATTTAAGTGCTATCGACATTAGCTATGCTAATATACGTGATTACTTTGATATAGAACAAAAATCGCTTACTCAATATTCTTTATCTTTGCGTGACTAGATATATACGCATAGACATTACTACAGTGTGTACCGCTTACACAACAAGCCATGATATTGACAAGCTGAATCGTCCCATTTGGTCATGACGATAATTTATTCAGCTTAAGCTTATGGTGATGGTAAGGCACTTATGAACGTTGAGAAAATTACCACTAGTTCGGAAACTATCCTTTTGAGAAGAACGGGCTTTTGCCTATTGGAATATCAAGATATAATTTCTAAGCTTTAAGGAATTACTAGCGATTTTTTTTCTATATCTATGGGAATTACTAATTGTCTGTTGTCATGGTTGACAGCAGATAATTCCACGACACATTTTGATTTTATACAAAAATATAAAGGTAAAAAAAAGTAAAAGATTAAAATTATGAAAAAATAACGAATATTGACTATAAGTAGGTAGATAATTAAATAACATAATAAGGGGACGCAGGCTGAATATTCTTGATTATAATCGAGAAAGATTTCATATAGTTGTGAATGATAATGTGCTTTACGTTATTTATGCCAATAATCTGCGCGATACAAATGATGACTCGAATATTCATCACTATACTGTTTGCTATCGAAGATGTGATACGTCTTATCATTCACACTGTGCACAGTTACGTATCCACCTGCATCCATGCATTCTCAATGATCCCCATGTGGCTTGCTATGTGTTGCGCTAAAAAATGTATCTGTTCGTCTTTATGTTCCACAACATCGTGCTATCCCAAATCAGGAGCAGTTGACTGTGGATGCAAGTTCATTATCATCGTGACCCTACTTGTTTTCATCATCCTATACTTCACGTATTGGTTCGAAGATTTTCTGGCAATATTTGGTATCAAATATCCTTGTAATATGTTCAGGAAACCTAACAGGACAGCTATAGAAATTAATTCACTGAATAACAGTAACATCAGTTCTGAATTGGAGAAATCCAACCGTAATAAAAACACTCCAAAGAAAGAACTCTCCAAAGATAATAAAGTATTAGACTTAAAAGCGATGATGTTGAAAACTTTATTTAATGGTTGTATGAATGAAGGAAAACAATGTACAACTGATGTGAATACTTACTCTGAAAAAATGGAAAGTAAAACTTTAATTGCTGAAACTGTGGAACCTGTTCGAAGCCCAATAGATAAACTACATGAAAACTTTTATAATGAGTATATTGAAACGAAAGTTAGTAACGAAACAAACGGCTTTGTTGAGTTTGATGACGTAGGTGATGTTGGGAATGGAAACGTCACTGATGCTTTTCCTTTACTGGAACAAAAGCCTGAAAATCCCCGAGCTGACCAAGTTGGTGATTCATACAATAGTACCATTTATTATGTAACTACTACAAAAGTCACCGATGTACGATGAAGTGTATTTATTCTGTAAATTGCATCCGGATTCCGGATCATCTTATTGTCAATGTTATTGCATATACAATAAAAAATACTAAAAGTACTTTCTGAAGGATTTCTCTAATGGTTACACCGATTCTGATAGAACTGGCAGTTAAATGAGTTTGAGAAATAACTTGGCTATTTTCGAAAATTTTTATTCCCAGGGAATTTTTTTTATGATATTCTAAGTTAATAAAAAGATGCACTTGTGAAATAATATTGGATTATTCAACAAAAAAATACATATAAAATATGGTGGTAGACGAGTACCGTTGTAACTAACTTAAATAAAGAAAAATATTTAAGAACGCATTGTTTTGTGTAAATAAAAATGAAATTAATGAAGCACCCTTAGTCTCTATTACATCATGAACTTCAGCCAATAAGGTTTTATAATGGGTATGTATTTACCAAAAATGTTTTAACGATTGATTTTCCAACTTATAATAGATTAAACCTCTTTTAACACAAGCACGATTAATAAAAGTATTTTAATAAGACATAAAATGTCAGAATCGACATATAATTTTCATTTTGAAGTGTTTTTTGCAAAATGAGGTGACGAACGTTATAATTTTGATCAAAATCAGTAAGTAAACAGTAATTTGTTCTCTGCTTACCATACTTAGATTTAATTACAGTTTTTCCAGAAATTGAGAAATGTATATTTTTTATAATTGTAATTTTCAGGTGTTTGTGCTGTTTTTGGTGACTCATCTTAAATTGTAATATGATGATATTTTGAAGCAATGTCTAATTTGAGATGTGTTTTGGCGAGTCTACTTATCTATACGCCGATTCGTATGATTGTGATAATATGTTGATGGATGTATCTATGTAATAAATCATATTCTTAATAAGTAAATGTGTGAATCAACACATGCGCCGACACAACATGGCTCTTTATAGTTCTTGGTCAAAAATTTCCTGGGAAAGTGAGTCAATCTTATTTGAACAGCAAACAACAAAAATAGAATCACGGTTTGATATAAGATGTAATCAGGAATTTTTAAATATGCGTAAAAGAAAATTGCTTGAAAAATTAGTTGAAACTAGAGCTACTTACGAAAGTGTAAAAAACCAAATTCTAGCTAATATTGCAAATAACGCAGACGACAAAGGACACAATCCCGATACAGAAGTTATGGATGACGCTGGGACGGGAACGAATGTTGTCAAACAAATTGTTGATCTAATTGATACTGGTTATGTAAGGTCAAGCAGTGTTATAAGCATGGAAAGCTGTATTGGACACCATAAACATTCCCGTCGGGAAACATGCAGATATAAAGTAACATCTAGCAATAGCGAAAATAACCAAAGTGAAAGAACTACAAATAATCACAAGAAAAGAGTAGTCAACTCGAAAGCAAAACGAATCAGTTATGGTCCTTCCAGTAAAACTACTCTAAAGCCTGCCAATGAAAATATCCATGCCAATGATTTAGCTGATAATGATATTAAAGCAAAATATTCCGTTTCCATACTAAATCGATACATTTACATGAATTATGAAGATTCATTTGTGACTAGTATGGTTGGAAGTACAACATTTATGAACATAAAAAACGATGCAAATTTTGATACAACACCTAAGATCAAACAAAATCAAATAAAAAAAAGATCTCAAAGAAAACTAGATGTTCATGTAAGTACCTATCGGTTAATTATAATACAAGCATTCATACATTTAAAAGGGACGCCCTTGATCTAACCATCATTTCTTTTTGACTCATTAGTTGGATTTAGGAGGTGTAGGCGTGAAGGTAGATATATACTTACATTGTTACATTAAATCTATATTATTTTATTTGACATTGCAGATGCCTCAGCAAATATGTACAAAAGCAAATTTAGATGCAGTATGTGAATATTACTGTTCAAGACATCGGTTACGAAACTGTGGTAGTAAAACTTTAACAAAGAACACTCCAAGTAGAATTTGCTATGATCTTCAAAATGTTGGACTAAATATCGAGAAATCACATAGTGAATTTGAATTTATCGATGGATTAGATGACGACAGCAAACACATGCCTATTGCCTTGTCTCGAAAGAAAAACAAACCGGGGTTAAAGGATTGTTCTTCAATTGAATTCTCGACAAAAGATCTAAACATGCATGTTCTGTGTATGTTAAAATTACAATCACAAAATAAACTACCGCATCACATATTAAGTTCGATATCCACTAATAGTGTTTTATCAAGAAAGTTAAGCGATCTTATAAAGCAAGTGCAATCGAAAAGTCTATATGACATGTTTTTGAAAACAAAATGTGTTAAAATCGACTCAAGCGTTGAACCGGTGCATCAGTCAGTCAGTATGCTATCAATGATTGCCATTGGACCAAAATATGAACAAACTAATAGAGTAGTTCACAAGTTAAAGCAAGCAACATTTCTCAAAACACCGCACACTGCGCAAAGCATTATTGCAAGAAAATCTAATCCTATTGAAATAGAACAAGCAAAAATTAAAAAAAGAAAATGCTCTCGACTTCCCTCTGCAAATTATGAAAATAGTAGAAATAAAAACGATTTAGTGAACGAAACCACATATGTAACAAGAACTATGTATAACAATCATGTTTTTAAACATAAAATTTCAAGTCCATCAAAATTACATTTTAATAAATGTCTGTCTAAATCACCAGGAAATGTAAAAGGCTGTTTTAATCCTTCGAGCTTTAAGCTGAGAGAAATAGCAGAAATTTGTAGGATGCCAAATTGCTCAAGATCAGTATGGGAAAATAAAAGTTTCATTGATTTTGATACCAATAGAAGATATGCAGCCGACACACAATATGTGGATAATTGTACATCACAAACAAACAATTATTATTCACATGATTATGATGTTTGTTACAACTTTTTATATGGTTCAAATTACACCGAGACATGTAAAAGCCGTCATCAAATTGAAGTTAGCAGAAAGAAAAACAATGATCTCAACATATTTTATCCAAAACCCGATAAAGGAGAACATCAAATATCTCCCAATTTATTGAATAATAGTTACTATGCTTTGAATTTACAAAGCATTGAAAATACGCCTTATAAACTAAAAGACTATGAATGCGAACCTGGGGTTTGTATTCCTTACGAATGCGATCCTTTGGAATGTGATAAAAGAATCAGACGTCGTCTAACCAAACACAAAACTGTACAGTCTTCGCAAAGTTCTGATAGCAAATCAATTTCTACTGGTCACCCACGATTAGAAGGTCGGGCAAACAAAAGCCAAGCATATCAAGGCAAAAACCGACCAAGTAGACAAGATAGAACTCGAAAGATTGCTAAATGTAAGAGCATCTCCGGCAGAAGTTGTGTGAGATTTGGCTCTGATTTATCATTGAACGTTGAATTTTATAAGGACCGTTTATCGGCCAGTGAAGGAAGTTCTAAGCCAACGCGAAAAAGTCATATACCTAGTATGAAAGGTACAATGTCCAAAGAAATAAAGAAAATTCATAAAGATACTGGTATGCAACGAAAAGGTCATGATAGAGAATTACAGGTAGAAACCCATACTGCTTCTAAAGGCACAGGAGGTGTCGGTAAGCTGTTACAACGCTGCTTTTGTACGCGGCAACTACACAAACGTAATAACATAACTAAACCTATAAAACGTGGTAGTAACGCAGCATCTCAATGCTCAATTTCACCAAAGAAAAAAAAACATGAAGAATTTAAAGCAAACAAAGAAGACACTGCTTCGGTCGGGACCATTACTAAGCATAAATTTAAAGCGGAACCCATGGACAAGCTTGAGCCAGGGGAATGCGAACCTGGAATTTGTGTTCCTAATGAATGTGATCCAATTGAATGTGAAAAAAGAATAAAACGGCGCTTAAATACGCATAAAACAGTACAATCCTCACCAAGTTCCGATGACAAATCAATAAATACATGCTCAATTAAGTCCAGTGCATGTGCTCAAAAATCTCAGGCTCACTTTAAAACGAGGAGCCATCCAACTAGACCAAGTAAAGCATGTAAGCCAAGATGCCCACGAAAGATTACTGAATGTGAAAACGTTCCTCGTAAATCATTTAGATTTGGTTCGAATATATCTTTAAACGTAGATTTTTATATGGAACATCCAACAATCAATGCGAACCTTTCACGTCAGCAGAAAAGACGCGTCACAAAAACAAAAAGTACGGCACATAAAGAGAAAAAGAAAGTCAATCGCAATTCTGCAATGAGTTCTGCAGGCCGTCATAGAGAATCACAAGTAGAAGTCCAAACTGCGTCTAAAGGCACAGGGGGTTTTGGTAAACTTTTACAGCGCTGCTTTTGCACGCGGCAGCTCCATAAACAAAGTGATGTTACTAAACCTATACAACGTGGAAATAACGCAGCATCTCAATGCTCAATTTCACCAAAGAAAAAAAAACATAAAGAATTTAAAGCACACAAAAAAGACACTACTTCAGTTGGGACCATTACTAAGCATAAATTTAAAACGGAACCCATGTACAGGCTTGAATCCGGGGAATGTGAACCTGGAGTTTGTGTTCCGCATGAATGTGATCCAATTGAATGCGAAAAAAGAATGAAACGTCGTTTAAATACGCATAAAACAGTTCAATCCTCGCCGAGTTCCGATGTGAAATCAATAAACACGTGTTCAACTATGACATGTGCTAGAATAACTCAGGCTCACTTACAGACACAAAGTCATCCAAGGAGCCGAAGTAAAAAATGCAAGCCAAAATGCCCAAGAAACAATACTGAATGTGAAAACGTTCCTCGCAAAAGTTTCAGATTTGGTTCGGATATATCTTTAAATGTTGAATTCTTTATGGAACATCCTTCAATTAGTGCGGATGTATCGAATCAACGAAAAGGTACGACAGTTAAACAGCATAAGAAAGTACATCGTGATTCTACAATGAAATCAAAAACCCGTCATAGAGAATCACAAATAGAAACTGAAACGGCAACTAAAGGTACGGGTGTTGGTCAATTTATACAACGTTGCTTTTGTACACTGAAACTCAGAAAACAAAGCAAAGAAATCAATCAAGAACGTGGTAAAAACGTTAAATCTCGAGGCTCTAACACTCAAAATAGATATAAACGCAGTTATCTTAAAGAAGCTAAAAAAGACACATGCGGTGACGATTGTAAGTCAGTTGGGACCATAACTAAACGTAAATATAAACCAGAACTCAAATTTAAGCTTGAGCCTGGAGAATGTGAGCCAGGGGTGTGTATCCCAAATGAATGTGATCCATACAAATGTTTGGAACGAATGAAGCATCAGTTCAAGGATTCCAAAATGACTTGCACTGATAAGCCCGTTAGTAAATCCACGTTTACGACTCAAACAAGATCAGTACCAGATGCAAAATCTACTTACACAGAAGAACATAAAATAAAAGTAAAGAAGGGAACTATGAGCAAAAGCAGAGGTCGAGCTTACGATAGTGCACACCCATCTCGACAATCGGTACATTTAGGATCAAATTTTAGTTTTGGAATTGATTTTTACAAGGAAACCGCTGCAATAGGGGATCAACCATCGAAAGCTTACAATAAGACTGGAAAATCATGTGATCGAATTCAATGTAAGAAAACAAAAAAAGCTAAAAGCTCAGGAACTAGTAGAATTAATACCCAACATAGCGAAAGTCAAGCCGTTGTAGATAACAGAAACAAAGCATCCGGTATGGGAAAAATTATGAGAAGATGTTTTTGTACATTAAAATTGCAAAAAAGCGAACCAAACCCGTCACTGAAACAGAAGCAGATTAAACCGGTCGTTAAACGGGAACAGCCACCAAAGACAATGATATCAGAAGGGACTAGAACACCTAACAAAGTAAGATTTCAAGGGCCAGTTGTTACACGCAAATTAGAACCGTACGAGTGTGAGCCAAATATATGCGTGCCGGGCCAATGTGATCCTTATGAGTGTGATAAATTAATAAAACGACGCAACAAACAAACAAAATCAAGTGCTACAGACTTTGAAAAGAGTAAAAAGTGTTCATATTGTAATACTACTAGTTCCAAATTAGATGCGAAGAAAATACAGTCCGATAAAAGTACTAAAAATTCAAGAAAACGAAAAGATTCACTATCACCTGAATCTGGAACTTCAGTTGTGAGATATGGATCGAGTATACGAATAAATTTCGAGTTTTATAAAGAAAATGGATACCCTCAGAGTTTTGCAGAACTGAAAAAGCATCATCGGCCATCCGAGGCTGCTTCTGAAATGTCACAAAAGAAGAAAGAATATCAGAAACGACACATAAGGATGAGAAACAAGTCATCAGGAGGTACTGTAATTATTCATTATGTGATACATTTTGATTCATTTACGGTTCCACGGGTTATTTATTGTTCCACACATTAAAATAGTATAAATTTCTATATCACATCTCGCTTCACTATAAAACTACCAATAATGAGTTATTATAAATGTCGAGTGAGTTCATTAGGTAAAGGCACACACTTAGAATAACTGATTTTTATGTCTCATTTAAGCTTTGTTTGCATCTGCATTTTTTTAAATGTCACCCACAGGCACTGAATGCGGAGTAAAATGTAATAAAACATCACAAGCACAGCCTCCAAGGAGAGACACACAAACTAGCGCTATTTCAATGCTTCAGAGATGTTTTTGCACGTTAAGATTAAAAAAGAAAAACGCACAGCAGACCAAATCAAAGCCTTCTATAAAAGCTAGGAAACATAAAAGCATGGAAGAAAATGTATGTAATATGGAAACAATAATGCCATATTCGAAAAAGAAGTTTAAGAAATATACAAGTGAAACCAAATTACATCAACACGACCGCATTAAACCGTCATCCAATAGAGAACTGCATAACAATGTTTCTGAAACTGCTCTGGGAAGTAAAAGTAGAGCTGTTGGAGACTTAATTAGAAAATGCACTTGTCTTATTCGTGAAAAATATAGATCAAGTCGTTTTAAGCGCAAACAAGGAATTGACATTAAAGTGAAACCAAAAAGAGAGAAAATTATTAAACGTAAAGCAGATAATGAAGAAGCAGTTGGTGAAAATAAAGCCAATCGAAAACGGAAAGATAAGGTGGACGATTCATCACATCAAACAAATAAAAAACATATAATTCGTGGTGATGTTGAGAATACTCAAATGGAAATAAAAGGTACAAAAACTATAAAACTTCAGAAGCGTCCAGAAAACTGTCCGCAAGAACCAAAAAAAGACCGTCCCAATGATAACTATGAACTCTGTGATAAGTGTGGCAAACACAGACATACGAGCAAAAAACCCAATCTCGAGTTAGAAATGGAACGCAACATTCCGAAAATGAAAGATAATGAAGCAGGTAAAAAAGAGAAAGGGGAAAACGATGTTGATACCAAAATTCAAAAGAAACACAAACCTGTCAGAAAAGCTAAAAGTTTGAAAGCCGTTGCTTTTGGAAAACCACCTTTAAAACCAACTAAAAGTGAACGCCAATCTGATAAGAAGAACCCAGATCTCTGTGATCACTGTGGTAAACAAATAAGAAAACAAAAGACGAAATACTCCAGAATAGACCAAAGAGGTAATTTAGTAACTTTTAATATTGGTTGATTTATCCTTTTATGATTTACACTTTTAGCCTTTCCATGGTTGAAAAAATTTACACAATCTGAAATATATACAGCAATTTGGGCAATTCATATTTATTTAGACTCGTAAACATTACAATAGAATGTGTATGGATATCGTAAAAAGTATTAAATAATTAAACATATTTGAATCTCTCTTAAATGTAGTATTTGTTTTTTATAGAAGAAGACATAGCTTTTGCAGGAGAAGCTGAAGCCAGACTAATCCATAATTCGAAGGCTCTAACTAAAAAGAAGACCAAAGGTGACAAACGCAAACAAAGCCCTAATGATAACACAATGTGTAAACATTGCGAAGACAAGCTTACTGCAGAACAATTAAATATAACTAATCAGAACTCAAAGGGTACAGAATTAACATCGGAATACAATGTCAACCTGAAAACAAATGACCTAGAGAACCACGATGGTGTACCGTGCAGGCAATGCCATCCTTCATCTGCAATAATACGGAAGAGGAGCAAAAAAGACGGTAAAAAAGCTATTGCTGAAAAGAGCTCACTTAAAAAGGCTAAGTCAAAAATATTAGATACGGATCCCAAAAAGGTTATAAGCGATCTTAAAGAAAAAATCGGTCCTTTATTTGATAACTGTAGTGGATCAGTAGATAAATGTGTCAAGAAATTGACAACTATACCTGCAGTGAGAAAATTTAGAGATGCTGTTAAATGTGTACGTGAAATTATTAACAAAGATTACACAGAAAGGGATAAAAGCAAACCTGTTACTAATTCGGAGGGCGCTACAATAAATCAAACGGAAGAAAAGGAGGCAGAGAAAGCAGTTTTGGAATTGCGCATTGACCAAGGGGGAATGTGTATATTAAATAGTTCCGATATTCAAACAATGATGCGAGATGCACAAGCTAAATTTCGCAAAAGTCAGAAGGAAAAGAATAAACCAGATTCAAGGAAAAGTAAGTTTGTTTTCATGTATTTTACAATTATAACGTATGTAACTAAAGTTAATACTTTATTTCATGCACTTTAAATTCTTGACCGCTTTTTGGTATTTTGATAATTTTATTGATAAGCATACCATAAAACTGTAACGTTTGATAACCGATTAACCAAATCGTAATTATGGATTCCTAATAGAATTTAACAAAACAAAAATCTTCTTATATTAGTGAAAAATTAAATACACATATATACTTTTCCATAAAATATTCTCATTATTTCTTCTTTTTTAGAAAAATCTGAGAAGAAACCAAAAAAAATTAAAAAGGAAAAGAAATTGCAAACACAGAAGGAACAAGGTGATGATGAAGAATACTTAAGAAAAGGTCACAAATGTAACATATGTTGCGAATGCCAACGAGCCAATAGAGAACGATATAAGAACATTCTGTGTAGGAAGAAACGTTTAAATAAGCATTTAGTCTGCTGTGAAGAACCCAATCCACAACGAACATGGGACGATGAACCTGAACAGGATGACTTGATGTTTAAACCTGATTTTTCGGTTTATGTAGACACATACAGCAAAAGTATAGTAAATGATTTAGATTTTCGCCAGAACACTGCAGGCACAGGGTGCCCGATATGTGACGCTGATCACGGTAAATAAATATATTTAATTTTAATAATGAACATCGAAATCCTCAGTTAAATATTACCCAGCTGTACATTAATGGTTTTCTGTCAATTCTAAGTCCATTGAGAATAAATCTGAACCTAAAAGAAGAATCTCTTTATTTTTGATAAAAACATTCCGGTCTGGAGCATAAATTATATTATTCTGGGGAAAAATGTGTATTTTTTTCGATAAACTATTTAAATTTAGTAGTCTCAAGTAAGACAAGGTTTTATATTCATTGTTTAATTTTTTAGCTAAACAAAACTCACAGTTTCCAATACCGCCAGTTGAAATTCTAATCGACAAAAAGACTCTGAGTATCACGAACCTGCCTAAAGCGAGGCTTAAAATGAGGGAAGCAGTTAACAACATGCAGAAACTAAAGGCAACAAGAAGAAAGGAGAAGATGAAAACGGCTATAGATTGTACATGCAGCTCCACGTGCAAAGAAGGCTTGACAAAGAAAAAACCAAAACCGAAGAAGGTTCAAAAAATTCAGAAAAAAACCAGTCCTTGTCCTTGTGGTGACGTGTGTAAAGGTCCAAGACCAGGCGTTAAATTAAATGAAGGTAAAAAGAAAAGTGATAAGAAAAAAGGGAAGGGAAAAGGCAAAGGCAAAGAAAAAGGAAAAGACAAAGATAAAGGAAAGAAAGACAATAAAGAAAAAGCAAAAATTTTAGAACAGCGTGCCAAAGATCGACAAAAGATCAAACTGCACAAGAAGCTGCAGAATGAGAAAAAAAATAAAATTAAGAAAAAATTTGAAATGAAACACAGACAGCAAGTGCAGGCAAAATACAAGAAAGAAGATGCTAAACGACGCAGGGCGAGATTAAAATCAGATAAGAAAGCTATGAAGAACATTAAAAAAGTGGATAATGATTTCGCACTAGTTGCCGACTCTGTATTTGACATTTTAACGCTAGGTTCTCGTACTGTGGCTGGCTCCGCGCGGTGTGCTGAGAGAGAACTCCTTGATTTGAAGGGAACTGTAGAGAAAATCAAAAAGTTTAAACATAATCCACAGTTAGCCGTACAACAAATGCAAAGTACGTTTAGTGAGAGCCCTGTTCAGTCAACCTGCCAACGTATCCGGTATAGATGTGCTAGAATGAAATGCACACAAGCCTTTATAAGCAAAATGGAAGAATGTGCCTGTACAAATTATTTGATACACAGCTGCGACAAGGATCCAAAGAAGAGGCTTAAACATAAGAAGAAGAAAGAAAAACGTGAGAGAGTTCCTCTCGACTTTGAATGTAGTTTATACATGGGTCAATTGAGAAAAAAGACTTGGCTTTGCATTTACTATATGTGTCCGTGGTTCTATCCCCATTGGCGGGCTATTGTTGAAGGTTTTAAGCAGTTTACCGATATGTTACTATTTCTCTTGGCGGTGCTGGTTTGGAGTCCGTGTATTGCCGCTTTTGAACTATTTAGAACCTTCATATGTTGCGTTGTGTGCACCAAATAAAATGTTTTGCTACAAAATGTTCAGGATGTTATTAAAACTTATTTATGTTGATATTGAGCATGCAGTTTTATTATAGCCTAGACATTACCTCTGCTCCTTCGGCATCATAAAGGATAAGCTCGCTAGACCGAGCTGGACTGGACCAGAGTTGTTTCAGTTGTAGCTTAGGCCGTTATTGTTGCTTGGTCATCACTTGATATAGCGTACCAATAAAAAAATTAAAGTATTAGTAGTTGACCGTGCTACGGCTGTATCTTTTTCGGACCCGGTTCTCGGTCGGCATGATCACATTAGCTTTGTACTATGACTCAAGTTCACTCAAGGTCCATAGTATCCAATAGGTTTGTTGTATAAATTTCAACAGATTTTGTAAGGCTTAACAGTCACAGTCCTCTATTGCATAAAGGTGGCGGTGAGCTTTGTGTGTAAAAATTGCTCCTATATAGTAGAACATTTTGTGACGTGGTAATTCTAGGTGCTCTGAGATTCATCTTTTTAATGGTATATTTATAAGTGGAAAACGTCTATCTATATTGTATAGGCCCAGATTCATTGCGTCAATTTAAAAAATAAAGACTGTATAGGTTGTCACAGCAAACTCCCTTCAAAATTTTTCGTGATGAGTTGACACACGTGGACATTTTTGTATTTAATATTTAAAGATTATAAAGTAAAAATGTAATAGTGAGTTAATTTATAAACAAAATATAAGCCCTTTGATGTGATGATATATTACTGTATAATGTGATGCGTTCTGTTAATGAATGTTATAACAGAAACTGTGAAGTAAAAGTGATCACTCCTTGTGTTGGAGTGCGTTTGTGATTTGAGTGAGTTTTGCTTAATGATGCTTGATTATCATTAAGAACTATTCATACAGATAGTGTATAAATAGTTCTTAATTTGAGATGAACCATGTTACCATGATCAGTTAGTTTCTTACTTCTTTTACGGGGTTTTTTTTCTGGTACATTGCCCGAAGGTGAAGAAGAAGGCTTGAAGCTTTAGTCATTTCATGAGTTTGCTTCTCTTGTGAATGCGTAGAGGTAACAATGCTATTATTTTTCTATGTTTACCTTCAATCACTTTTCTCTGGTCTCACACAGGTGTGGTTGTTGGCCTAAGCTGAGTGTTCGTCTCCAACAAAGGGAATAAATATCTTCAAGCCAGGTGGATGTCATGCCTGGGGAACACAGGCAAACACTGTTCTAGTTAAGAACTTGTATTTATAATGCAAGGCGCTCTATAGCTCTTATTGCGCGATTTAGGTTTTCATGTATTTGTACTCAAACTTCGCATTTGTTAGAGAGTAGTGCCATCTATGTAGCGAGCGGAGAAACGTTGCTATACCTGAAATCACAATGAAAGCACTTGATGAGACATGCATCAATCAATAACAAAAAAATGTGTAGTTTTTTTCAGGCTTATGTGGAATATTCTGTCTTTGAAATTAAAAGAGAAGCGTTAGACAACAAAAAAGACCGCAAACTATTGAATTAATCTGAATTATGTAAAAAAATGGATCGATACAATTTAGCACATGGATCCAGCTCTGAAGAACGGTTTGCAACCAATCATTCGAGTAGGCCGTCGTTGCATATGATTGTTAGACGAGGCTCAAAGATCGGCAGACTTCTCTATGGCAAACGAATACCGAAACGAGAACGAAAATTACTTGAACAGTTAGTTCAAGCCCGAGCAATGTATGACAATGTTAGGAATGAAATTCTTCGTGGTGACGACAAAAGTTTGCAAATTAAAAATGAAAATTCAAGAAAAAGAACGAATGATACGAGTCATACAACATTACAAAGAGTTGTCGAACTAGTCGATAAGGGCCATGTAAGGCCGTCACACTCTGTGACTACTAGTTGCAGCTGTTGTTCTTGTAACTCTGATTTAATGCATTCTCACAAGATGCACAGGCATCCAAAATGCGCGGAACAAAGAAAAACATCAAGAAACAGTGCAGTGTATGATAATCCTGGGAACGTACACGAAAATTATGTGAATAGAGGACTAAGGAAAATACGTTTCCACAACGTGAGATCCGACCCCTGCACATGCGCTTTCAATAAATTAAGAGATATGAAAAACAAAGCATCGAGAATTCTGCAAAGAAAATTCTCCAAAGAGAAAACGCAGGAAATACTCGAAATACCAGAAACATTGCAACCTAAGGTTAAAAGAAACAAATTGAAAAACATTCTGTGCGCGTGTAAAGTATCGAAGCTGTCCAGGAGTTCAATGGAGAAAGTCAAGCGCGCTAAATCACAATTGGTTGAGAAAATATCATCTAGTGCATCTATAATACAGAACACGTTTCGTTTAAAAAAAGATTCAATAATGTTATACAGAGATCTATTAAAGAAGAAGCAAGGAACGAAAGCTTGGGAATGTAAACCAAGTTACTGTTCGCACGATGATCTGTGTTATGATATCATCAAAGCTAATCAATTGAAAACCACAAATCATTATCAAAGACCTGAGCTAGATTTTTTATCAACTCCTATCACATTCAGGATGGTTCCAAAAAAATTGATTTCCAATGTCATAGTGGAGCAGAAAATTAAAAAACATCGTATAAAAACACCAAAGAAATCTAAAGCTAGGCACGTTTTATGTGAATGTAAGCTTGAAAGTAAATCATTTTCCTCTGGACCAAGTGTGTCAAGACCAAACAAACATGTCATCTCGCAGAGGCCCCCAAGAGATAGGCATATATCGAGTCCAAAATGGTTAACCACTAAATCCATTAACAAAACTAGAAGTCCTGAAAATTTAAACATACAGAAAGACTCTAATGTTTCCAGGAGGCATAGAAATGATACTCATTCCAGTTCGAGTCGAAAATTTTCGGAACTTTCTAAAGATTATACAATACCTGAGAGAGATATACCAATCGAAAATTCTGGAAAGTGTGCACTGGGCGTCAGTTCTTCATTTAGATTCGAAATTGAATTTTACAAACAGAAATATCCATTGATAAGTGATGAGCAGGTAATATCTAACGTGCAAAGGAAAAGAGGTGATAGAAGGGAACAGTTTCAAAAGAGAAAATCACTCGAATATGAGCCACCAAGTGAATCATCAGAATGGATTCGATTGCAAAGTAATCAAATGCATAACAAACATCATAAGATACAGAAGAAATTCAGCTCATCTAGATCTATGATACGTATACCATCTCGTAGTAAGCCACGAAAAAGCTCTCCTAAATCTACTGTATCTACACCGTCCGAAATAAGTAAAACTAAGCCGGTGAAATGCGCCTGTAATTTAAAACCAAGAAATGTGAAATGTGATTGTACCCAAAAACGCAATCATAAATATAAATCTCAGGGTATAAAAGGATCTCAATCAACTCAAACAAAGAAATCAACTCCACCAGATATTGCTTACGTGGTACCACCTATCTCCAGTATGCCTGAGCCTTATAGACAACCAAGCATATGTGAATCATATGTTTGTAAAAAAAGGTTGGGAGGATATAAAAAATGTCATTCTAAAGAAATCAATACTATAGACGTACCAAAAATATCCGTAGACACTAGTACATCTGATAATCAGTTCTCTGAAGGTACTAATCCACAAAAGAATAAACTAAATAGAAAAGAAAAATCGAAAGAACCAAGACTTAAGAGAAGATATAAACGATATAGTCAAGAGCCTCAGAGTTCTATTGCATCGCCTAATCAATCAGTGATAAGAATTGGATCCAGTTTTAATTTTAATTTAGAATTTTATAAGGAAAAATTTGAGTCTGGATATACCAATTTTGAAAGATTGGATAGTTCAAAGAAAGTCAGAAAATATAGTAATGACAATTCAACTGAACATCAACCAAAACAAAATCAGAGCGAAACTCAATATCCTTATTTAAAGGATAATACCAAGAAAATAAATATACCTAAGTACGAAAAACCAAAGGAATATAAGCCAAAACAAGGCAACGGTATTAAAATACACAAACCACGAGTAAGTAATAAAGCATCTGAAACAATTGAAAGAGTGTTTCGATATAATACGAGAAAATTAATCTTGAATAAATGTCTTTGTACATTAAGACTCTCAAAAAGAAGAGAGAGTGAACCATTGCAAGAGAAAAGGGACATTACATCAATGGGATCCAAAATTAAACCAATACAAGCACACAAAATCACTCAATCAGAGATAAGTCCCAGGGCTTATATGCGTTTCAAGAATCCTCAATATTCACCATATGCACGTTCTCCACCAGATACTCGTGCGCCCTATGAACACTATAGACCCTTTAATAAGAGTAAAAACAAGTTCATGGAAAGTCAAAATAATCAACTGCAGAATAAACCACCAAAAAAACAAAAGGGGTCATACATGGCATCCACCGTGCAAAAATGTTTGTGCTCATTAAAACTGCATAAATCGGGGCATGGTCCAAAACTAAATGCAAATAATAAAGTATCGGATATTGGTACTGAAACTACGGATGTAACAAGAAATAGGAAGCGTCGTACTAAAATAAATCGGGTCGATCATTTATCTGATACAAAGCCTGGGTTTAGCACACAAGGGATTTTTAAATCCCAAGAGAGATACGCAGAAATGAACCAAAAAGTAAGAAAACACTCGATAAGAGAAGACACAAGAAGAACAAGAAGGCATAGCCAAAAAACTAAATCCATTTTGAGTCAAAGTACAGCTGATGTTAAAAAGAATACCAATAAACCTAGAAAATATAACCATCGTGTAACAGAAAAAGAATTTCAGGAGCCCCATGCGGCCGAATTCGAGGAGTCACAACCGTCACGCAGTGTACTGAGATTGAGTTCCAGTTGTAAGTTCAGCATAGAATTTTATACGGATCGGTCACTGCCTGAAAATAATTCACCAATTTTAGAACGGAGTGAAGAAGAATATGAGCGTACTAATATTCATTCCACGCCTAGAAATAAAGACGAGGAAGAAATTAAACTAGAATCTAGAAGGCACAATACGTTTTTGAAAAATAATCCTTTTAACGATGAAGTTGGTAATCAAATGAATAGTGAACATATTGCAAAAACATCAAGTGTCGGGGCTGTTTTGAAAAAATGTTTTTGTACACTCAAATTACATAAAAAAGGAAAAACACAAATACAGAGAGAAATGGTTACTCAGAGCACAATCACTCCTACAAAGATGTTGAAAAATTATTACGAAAACCCTCATGCAAAACGGCCCCGTGATAACGATACCCATAAATTCTCCGAGCCTCTGAAAGGTATTGATAAAGGAATTGGTCCTGAAAAAGTTAATTACAAAAACAAATCCATATCGAATTCTTTTAAAGCACCCAGTTCCAAATCTAAAAAAATGCAATCTAAAGTACAGGAAGACGAACCCTCACTAAAAGAAGACCATAACAAAAGTAACAAACACGCATTGCGTTTAGGCACTTATGTAAATTTTGATGTAGAATTTCGTAAAAATAAGAAATATCCTGATGTTGAACAATATGAATCACCATCTTCTCGATATAAGAATTATCAAATAGGTTTTCTTAAAAGCGAAGTATTACACATGGATTCAAAACCCTTTGAGAAAAATGTATGCAACTATAATATGTACGAAATTAATTATTTGAATACAAAATGCAAATGGTAACTTATATAGAATCCTCTACGGGAATCGATAATGTATGCCTCTTAATCCAGTGTATCTGTATCAAACTCCAGATATCCTACAGATATCATTACGAAAATTCCTGCGATTTTTTAAATAGACTTCCAGCCGAGTACTATGAATCAAATAATTTGAGATTCATGAAAAGAACATGGACGAAATGACGAATTTATAAAGCTAAAAAGGGCTAATCTAATTCCCTGTCTTGAGGGCGCATTCAAACTAATGAAAACTTCTATAGAAAATTCTGCCAAAGAAGCCGAAATCGCTATTTCTAAATTCAACGAAGATGTATATAAAATAAATAAATTCGTACTTATTATGGTACCAACCGTAACCTGTTGTCAACATACTGATTTATCGAGGTTCGAGGCTTGGGGAAACAAGAAGTACTTACTGCTCTATTATCCCATAGTATTATTGAATAAGGTAATAAACATGATATAATTTATTATAATGTGTCAGGTATATTTTTTTCCAAGCAATATACGAGAATAAAGAGCCGTGGTGACCTTGGTGCTTAGGCAGTCGCCTGCAACACAAGCTCGAGTCCTAGTGAGGCTAATACCAATGTGTTTACCTAAAAACTTATGTACAGTGATTTCACACAACGTGCTTTACGGTGAAGGAAAACATCGTGAGAAAACCTGCATATGTCTAAAAAGTCATTTAAAGACGTAAAGTTACGTTACGTTACATTTAACGATGTAAAGTGCCTGAGATGGCGATAGACTCACCATTTGTCACGTTGGCACTTAATGATCTTCGGTGAAAAGTGGGTGTAATGTTTGGATCTTAAATTCAACGTACTTACGATATTTTTATTCGAGTCCCTTTTTTACAGATACGTTATTGCATGTTAAAATTGCGCCGGCAAATGGTTGAACAAAAACTCTAACGTGAAAGCACAAATCAAATTTAACATTACCACAAGGAAAACTATGCATTTAAAGAACATTACCAACTACTAGGTAATACAAAAAGTAACAAATTTGATCCATACGATCATAAAGGTGCGATGAATACAAAAATTGCCATATCTAAGCCGGTTGCTGTCAGTGTTAATAATCAAGATATGATTTCTGCGATATGTTGGTTCACGGATGTTAAATGGTGGTATATGATGCAAATTTTAAGGATTCTATAAAATAATCAGAGAGAGAGAAAAACAGAAGAAAAAGAGATGCAGGAAACATCCAAAATACTGAAATACATTTCTCGACAACACGTACTTAAGACCGGGTTGCTGATCTTTACACATAATTTAAATTAAAGTATCATACACATAAATCAAATTGTAAGTGTCTGTTTGTAATTCCAAATTAACTGCTTTACTCAAGGCTGTATTTATTATTAAAGAAACTTTTATGCTTTTTTCATACCGTCTGTTCTTTCACTGGCAGATAGCAGATGTAACAAGGAGTGATTTAGGCTACTTTTATTTAAAAAAAATAGGGTATCGTTCACCCATGAAATTAAGTTTATGCGGGTGAAACTGCGGGACACAGCTAGTTAATCGTAACGTTGTATATAACATGGGTTTACAGGATAAGTAAGACAACGAACAATACTATTATACCTCGCAAGTTTGTTTCGTAGAGTTTCCAAGTTAGTCATGAAAATTCTAGTGAATTATATAGGTACCTACCTACTGACGTAATATTTATTGAAAGTGGGTATTTATTACATAACAATAATACATAGTTTTACATTTACGTGCCACAAACTTAATAATCATGAAATTGTTACACATAGTTCCCCGAAAGTCAACCGCCTATCAGGGAAATCCTACACAAAGCCTTAATATAACTATTAATAATTATCATTGAAGGCTAAGGGATGATAATGTTGATGGTGTAAAGTAAAGCAAAAGAAAGGTAACGAACGAAGAGATGCTCAATGAGGTCAAAAAAGAAATTGTGATGAAATTTATTTAAATTATAAATACGATAATGGTCAAGTAATAAGAGTAGAAAGAAAAATGTAAAGTCTAAAATAATTATGTTTTCTCAGGGGCAGGGAAGGAATGGACAAACTGGTACTCTTTCTCCGAAAACTAAACTTCGCAAAAGAACGAAAATCAAACGAAGTTTCTCTATGTTTTGTTTTTACCAAACTTAAATTTATGCTCATAATAATAAGTAATTTAATGAAGATTGGTTTAGAATGGATACTTAAACATCAAAAAAATATCTTGTAGATCATGTTCAAAGTACGTATAGAAAAGTAAGTGTGTAGTGTGTTAGTTGCCACCAAGTACTTGAAAAAGTCCATGAAATGTGCTGTCAGTTATATGTTATACATAATTCTTTATGCTTGTCGGATTTTTGAAAATATATATTTTTTAAATTTTTATATAGTTTCAATTATAGATATTATTTTCATTACGACTATTTAGTTGAATAATCGTTTAAGGCAACAGGTGCATACAGCTTGGGGCTAAAATCGAAGAAAAAATGCGTTCAATAAATGAACAAAAAATTTGCTTCCCAGTAGATATTGATCCTCACGAAGTTAGGACTAGCACACACATGGAGGTAGTGTACTACTGAATTGCAGATTTTTCTCAGACAGTCTAATATTCCTATCACGAGTTGTATTCTATACTCGATTGCGTCTCCAACGAATATTTGTATGTCAAATTTTTGTTCTTCGCGTCATTGCAAGGAGGCTGTACCTGAGCCTGAACTGAATAGACCAGAATGGAATTTCATATGATGGGACCGTAGCAATGTAGCGAATTCTCACGGATCGCTAGGGCATGGGAACAAATTAGTCGAATATAAAAAATAACGAGGATAAAATATTAAATAGGCATAGAATTGTTTCGTCATTCACACGTCATTTCGTGTCGAGACAGCTTACTGTTGTTTCCGAATGACGAGTCCGAAGTAGGTAAGTAGGTACGTGATACGGTAGTAGGCATAGTCGAAAAAAATATATTTATCTATCCATGTCGCTTATAATGTTTTGCTTGTGATGCGAATAAAGCCTCGAAACGATCCATTGGATGGTACGAATGAAATGCTATTTCCTAAAACTAAGTACCACGTGGTTATACTAGACAGCATCTACTAACTACCCGCGCATATCATCACCGTGCCAACTGCTAATATACCAGGTATGGCATAGTAGATCCGTGTCCCTTTCGAGAGAGAAGGGATCTGCAAGTAAGTAGTAATATCTTACTTAAGTACTTACCCATAAGGATGCTGACCTCAGGTCAGTGACCCTCTCGTTCAAATGAGCGATATTAAGATCAGTCTCATTCTGTGAAAATGAATAAAATTTAAAAGAGGACGTAGCCTTCCAAGTAGCAGATTCTGTATTGATGGAACTTATTTTTGCGGCTACAGTTGAAAGAAAAACCATGAATGAATACAATTTTACTTCATGACCGTGAAATGAAAAGTACCTATTGTGTAAAAGAGAAAGACACAAATTGGGCAAATATCATTTATTGCCTATAAGTAGTTACATGCGACAAACAACGCTAGCCGGTGCACACAGTACAACACATACACGCTCGGCACAATTCACAACAAGCTATACACGGCGTCCACACTATTAACGCTGCGCAAAACAACATTATATCTGCAAAGCTTCGCATAAACCCCAAAAGACTCAAACACTGCGGGTAGAGAGTGGGACAGATGTGATACACCCACAAACAAGGTGTTTTTCTCAAAGTCGTTAATAAGGTATGTCTGCAGCTGTAAATGGCTTCATCATGACGTCTTCTGACCCTTTTACTCCGCTGTTTACTCTCCATCTCAAGTTTTTGCCTTTCTTCCTTTGTCCTGCCTTTACTCGAAAAAGCTTTATAAAATACACTATCCTTAAAAGTATCAGACAACACTATCATTGTATGTGATCCAGACATGGTTTTAGCCATCTCCATTTTCTTCAAATAAACAAAATCCATAAACCATTTTTTTATACGTATGACCGTGCCACTTGGGTCCATTATTCTTAGCCTGGCATATCTATAGGCACCTTTTGGATTAAAAATCGCTATAAAAATAATTTGGACGGTCGTTTTCACTATGTTAAAGCCTATTTTGAAAATTCCAACAATGAAATCTGCACAACAGTTGGTATCTTGAGATTCTTCTTTGCCCTGAACTAAAGCTTGTAAGTCTTTAAGTTGCTGTTTTCGCAATTTACGTTCTTTTTTTTCTGCACGACGTCGCTCTTTCCTTTCTGACTTTTTTAACTCTCTATCCTCATTCATGAGCTGCTTCCGCTTTGCGGTGTTGTCGTTTACTTTTTTTTTCTTCTTTATGATTTTCTCTTTTTTCTTTACTTTTTTAGGCTTCGGCTTTTTCTTTGGCTTTTTCTTCAACTTTTGCATTTCCTTATGACATTCGCATGTATGCTTAATGTTTCCTTTTTTATTGTTTTCTGGTAAAGGCGGTGGTCGGCCTCGTAAGGTATTTATTGTGTTAATCAAAGTTGATATCGAGGCACACACATATTTTCTAGCATGTAATATTTTGGATAGACACGTGCAAGTGCACTCGGCGGGGCCTTTCCCACAAACACAACACTTGCACCCATCACCAGTAGAACCGCCATAAAGTTTTACTTGCCTTCTCTCGTAACCTGCCTTTTTTGCTCCAGGTAGTTTTAAAATGGTATCATGACAAATCATATCGCCGCATTGGTATTTAGGTTTTTCTTTTATTTTCTTTCTCTTCTTGTTGCACTCTTTACAATTACAAAGTTTCATTTCATGCATTTCATTCTTTTTAAGAGTTATTTTGATGCCATCTCTCGAATGGTATGTACCTGGTCTAGCGCATATCTTGTCTTTACATAAAAGTGCTCCTTTCTTAATGGATTCTCTTTCAGCCTGTCTCCTTTGACTTCGTTCCAAGCATCTTAATCTACAGTAAGACAAAAAATTTGATGGTGTCAATGCAACAGGTTGTTCAACCATTGGCGTTTGCTGCTCCATTATGTAATCAACCGGTTCCTTGGAGTTAATAGGCGATTTATTTCTCTTTTTCTTACTACATGTAGGTTCTGAACATGACATGATTTCTTCTTTCTTGTTTTTGTTTAAACAATTGCAAATGAAACTGTTTTGCTTCCTGAGGCACTTGAACGCCTTATTTTCTTTATCTTTACAAATACCAATACTACAAGGTTCACGTTTTTCTTTTTGTATGCTTTTAAGTGTGTCAAAGATGTGATCTTTGTTTACTACACACATATTTCTTGGATTAACTAATATATCCATTAAAGGTTCATCGTGCTTATTTGAATATTCTTTTAATGACTCCTGTATTGATGCATTTTTCGCTTGACTATGTTCCTTACACGTAGAATCAAAGCATTCTGTATGTGGTTTGCTGCACGTACAAGTGAAATTTGTTCTTTTATTCTTGTATGCCTTAAGACAAGGTCCAGCACGACATGTGGTATCCAAGAGATAATGTCTTCTTCGTCTCTTATGTGAAGGACAGACACATGTTTTCCTGAGTATTTCTTTCATACTCTTAACTTTGTCATTTACCTCATCAGGATTAAGTACACACATATTGTTATAATTTATCTTCATCTCGAAAAATGGCTCTCCGGATTGATCTCCTTGATTAATGATGTCATTATCTTGTTTCTTTATTTTATTGTCATTTCGTAATTTATCACCTTCACCTGCAGTAGGAGCGATGTTACGCTTACCTTTGAGTTTCTTTTTTTTTGTTTGGAGCTCTTTTGTTTTTTTCGTGTTATTATTTTCATGTATTTTCATATCTTTCTGTTTTTTAACGTTGCATGTTTCGTCAGTGCATTCTTTAACTACAGTACATTTACATGTAAAATCATTAATATTTTTTTGGTCTGCTGCGTGACATATACCGTTGTCACATATGTTTCGTTTTGCTGGCTCTTCTGGAACTACCATTATATTTTTTATCTTTGTACTTCCTCTACGCCTCCTAGACGTGATTTTTTGTGAATATTTATGACATAAGCACTTAATTTTTCCAATTGTAACTAATGTCTTACTGCTTAGTGTGTTAGAAGAACTTAACGATTCGGTTGGTATCATACTTGTGGTCATGGGGGACACTCGGCAAGTAAAATCTGTGCATTCTTTAGGGAATGCAGGTATTCTCGAACACTTACAATTGAAATCCGTTTTTTTCTTCATTGCTGCGTCTACACAAAGACCTTCTGGACAAGTATCGATATCCTTATAAGGGTAATCAATTTCTATTTCAGGGTTTAAAAGTGTTGCTCTATTGTTTTGCTTTAGTTTCTTTTTCTTTTTAGCCTTAGCCGGTGCCTCAATCTGATCCTTGTCATTATGATTACATATATTTTTTGTTTGATACTGTCTGTATAATTCACCACAAGCGTCTGGGTCACATTCTTCTCTAGGTTTTACTTCAAATTTGATGTTTTCTTGCATACCCTTTGCTTTATTCTGTTTGCTACTTTTATCCAAAGGTTCAGCTTGATTTTTAGGTTGAGTATTAAGTTTTACATTTTTTTTGATACATTTACAACAATTTTGATCACAGTTAAGCAGTGCATCTTTGCGTGAAGGTGAGTAACTCTTTTTACGATCGGGACGAAAATTATTCGATAGTATATGTCTTTTTGGATGATCGTTATCTTCGTAAGAAGTTTGCATCGGATTAAAGGATCGCTTAGGGCTTTTACTTTTAGTGCCAGTATCTCCATACATATTTACATCTTCTTCAAGTGTTGGTGAATAACTTTTTTTCTTTATTCTTTTCGAATCATTATTATCTTTATTAGTTGATCCTCTAAATACCTGCTTAGCATTGTCGTTTTCTGGATCCCAAACTTCTGTAGTATCACTGTCACCATACATCTTTACAAGCGAACTCCAGTTTCTTGGTTCGTGTCCATATGTATTATCTGCCCATGACACTTTATTTCTGCCCATATTGTTATCACCATCTAAGCCTTTTTGTAAATCCCCAGACAGCCCAGTGTCTGTAGATAACGTTAGCTTATGAGATCTCGAAAGCACACTAGCATCTTTTATCTTTAGATCCTTCTGCGTTTTTTTCGTTTTATTCTGACGTGATAATATTTGGCCTAAACAATATACATGTTCCACACTACCAATATGCGGGAAGACCTTTGACGTGTCGTGATCATAACAAATCATATCATATTTTTACAGAACTCGCGGCCTTTGCAAGCCCTTTGATGGGTTTTTGGATAATTAAATATCCATTTTTAAGCACTGGAATTTTTAATTTAATTAGATGAGTATACAATTTTTAATATGCTACTTTTCGATTTTTACCAATTGATTTGTAAAAATTGTCAAAGAGTGACGTTAGATTTTTTCTATATTGATAATGCAACCTCTACCGTGTTAATATTTAAAGTTAATTCATAATAATACACTTGCCCATCAGTCTGAAGTCGACTATAATAAAGGCAAGTTGAAAAGCTGTTTCAAATGTCTTTCCTATATAATACAATGTTCTTCTGAAATGCATACATTTATTTAATTGATGAAACCTACAATATGCCTGAAGTCTAAATGAGTTCCCTCACTTTTCAGAAGGCGAGTTTCCGAGGCGGTTAATTTTTGACCATTCAATAAATGCCTTATAAGACAAACAGGGCTGAAACCATCCAATAATTTTCACCTGCTTCTGACAAAATCCTTTTTAGTATCCAACTCTAGTTATTGGTGTGGTGAACACCATATTTAGTCAAATATATCTGACTATATTGCCTAGGAAACTGCAGTATTTTGTGGAATCATCCTCAACGCGCAAGCGGATAATGGCATAACTTCAAATAACAAATCCAGTATATGAGGAATTAATTATAATGAGCAATGAGGATAAAACTCGTGTCATTTAATAATTGATTGGGAAGCTTCATGGCACTGTTCATTTGGTAGTGATTCGTGTACCATCCAACATGCTACCGAACAGTTTTCTTCTCTTTGTTACATTACTGTGCCTGTACGCTTGTGGTGAGTACTATTATGATTACGCTTTTTGAATTAAAGTATTCGGTACTTGTTTTAACAGCTTGGAAAAGCTATCAAATTAATCTTTATTAAATTTATAAGCTTATTCATGCTATTTAATTACTAAGCTGTATTTTCCATCGTAAAGGTGTTGTATCACTCTTGCATTTTACATCAATTATCTAATTAGTAATTTTATTGAAATAAACTTAATAACTGAATTATAAAGTGTTAGTGTCATTGTAGATAAGTGTTTGTTTGCTTGTTATTATTATACAGGATGTCGGAGAAAAAGGAACAGTTGTCTTCTAGAAGTTGTAGGATTATATAAATATATCACTATGTTGAAGTCGTAAAATATCTAGCTCCAACGATAAGGTAGTTATAGGCCATGGTTGCTAAGAGCCGAAGAGCGCGCGGCTTTAAGCGATTGAATGACGCGCGGCCACGTTTACATACATACATTACGCACGCGGTAATTAAAATTTTTAAGTTAAACGAAGGTAACTGGTTTCGAAAAATGGTTTTATGCGATTATTTCAGGAACTGTTAGAGGAAGAAAAAAAATAAAAACGTAGTAAGATTTCACGTAAATAACTCTATGTTACCGGTGATTTTCATGCGAAAATAAGGTCTTGATATGGCCTAATTTGAACGTCAATTACTCGAATACGGAAGAAGATATTTTTGTCATAAACATTTTATTTGCTTCCTAAAATTATACCCTATCACATATTTAAACAGCTGTCCTATTTTCGCAGACATCCTGTATGTTTAATTTTGATGTATGTGTGTCAAAGTAAAGTTACCTGGAAATATTTTTGTGATTTTTAAAATGTGTGTTTGAGACCTTTGATATCACTTATCCTATATGGATGCAGATAAGCAATAATGTGTCAACCCGCATAAACTTGGTTTTGAGAAAATGGCGTCTTAAGATGATTGTATACGTGATTTAAGATTTGTTTTATGACATAAATCCATTTTTTACGTACTTTTATGTTTCAGATGACTTGAAACACTTTTTTAGAATGTTAAATACGTGATGCATTATCAAAATATATCAAAACCTTTGAATTTGACTTTTTGTGGGTTGACACATTATTGCTTATCAGCATCCATATATCCACTTTAATTTCATGAACCAAATTGCAACTTACGTAATATAATATTTAGTGGACTGATTAAAGATCATTTAATCTTGTTTTAGATGTCGTCGCAGGGGGGAAGGTAGAAGAGAATGCGAGATTCGATGAATGTGTTAAAAATGAAACAGTCAAGGTACGTAGAATATCTGTCAACCCCTATTTACTTCCCTTAGCGGTGGATTTCAGAAACCTTGTTAATGTTTACCTACCCCGCATCATCCAAATGTCATGTCTCCAGGACCAGCTAGGCTATGCGTTGAAATGATCGGTAATTCTATAAATATTTATTTGTTAATAAATATTTTCGACAATTATAAGCATTAGAATTGTGTCCATAAGATATATTGCAACCTTTACAAATTGTAAAAACATTTTTGAAAAGAAAATTTGTTGTGTTTCCTGTTGGATTCTTCAGTAAATGCAACCTTATTATACTGGTAACATTTATAATCCAATGCAATATATATATTTTTTGTGTCTTTCTGACGATTTGAAAGTACCTACTTAAGTATTTACTTACGTATTTTGTAAGAAGTTTAATCAAATAAGATATATTTGAGGTGGAGAAGGGAAAAAAATCTGTTCAAGGCCACGGTGATCACATACCATCAAGTGTGTAAACCATAGCGCCGTAGCAAGTTCTAAGTATTTTAGGAGAGTCATGATCCTTATTATTATCAAATAAAGCTTCCTTTCTATGGGTTGTCTGGGCTAAAAATAGGTGGCCAATGTGAAACAATTTGACAGGAGACAAATAAACATAGTAAAATGTAGGTATCATCATTACGTTTGTGGATTAGCCCACGGTACAGGGAATGTTATGTTCGTAAACAGACAAGTAGTTACAACATTAGCGTATTTGTGTAACTTTAATAATAATTACTTACCAATTAATTACATTTGCTACAAAATAGGGAATCCCTTCATATGCGTCATATATTATAGCGGATATGAACGCTGAAAAAGTTATATAATAATAATGTACCTAAATATTGCAGAATATAAACAATGGCATACCTAAGTAGGTACATACTACATATACATAAATATAGGTATATTGATTGATTAATATAACCATATTCCGGTTATATCAATATACCGTAAGTAACCTGCTCACTGCAGCCATGCTCGCCCTCTATTTCATTTTGGCTGTACCACTTCGGAGAATATATTGTTCCTAATTAATTACAGGATGCCTTCAATAAAACGGCTAGCTGTTTTACAGACGTCATCGAAGAAGTGAAAAGTTCCACGAATAATACGTAGGTGATATTTTTTAACTGTCTATACTTCAAACCACAAGGAGAAAACTTGGCCCAAATCAGTGTCTCTTGGAATTCTGCCACTTGGCAGCATTGGCACGTTGAATAGCAATGCTGATTCTCTGAGCGAGAAAAGTCATTTTCCAATATACATATATCTCTTTTACATTTTTTTTTATAATTCCTTATTACTGAGTACATATAAACAATGAGATCACTTAATATGAATAATTCGTAGTTAGTATTAATAATAATAATGTTATTTTTATTAAAACTAACTACGGCACTTACAGCGAAGAACTGTCTGGCTGAGTTTCTTGCCGAAACTACGCAAAAGCCTAGTTTCTGAACTGCGCCTGTAGACAAAGGAACATTATCCTCACGCTTCGCATAAGTATGTCACATGTCGTTTCCATAGATTTTGTATCGTTTCTATTACCGCAAGCGCGAGAGAATGTTACTTTGTCCAGGGCTATTGGAGGTAATTTTATCGACGTTTCTAAGGTTTGAACTGAGTAAATCATTTTCATTTTCAGATCGTGCAAGAATGCAACTGATTTCAAACACAGCTACATAGCTGCTATGAAGGTATTTGGACAATGTAGTCCTTATTTTAAACCAAAACAGGGGATACATGCAGTTCAGCGGCATCACATGGCAAACTTCACGGAACACAGTTTAGATAAAAAAGTCATTCAGGGTATGTTTATAAAAAAAATATGTATATTTTAAAGACTAGTAGAACCCGCGAATAATTCCTTTATTTAATAAACAAACACCCAAAAAAAAGGTTAACGTGTCTCATGTCGGACGGCTCGTTCAGTCATTCATAAGAAACGAAATCCCCCAACATTGTAAGTATTGTTAAAAGAGTTAAACCAAAGACTGGAGATAATTTTCTCCGATAAGTGCGTTAAGCCCCCCAAGCGTCTACTGGTCCCCCATAATAGCATCAGATCTCATCACCGTCATAAACCTAGAACAATGTCTTGTGCAATCACTTCTTTTCTGGAGGAATCTGAATAAAAATCTAATCTGGAAGCAACTATTATTGCTTAATATCGCTATTAAATGTTATACCTTTAAACGAGCAAAAGTTGTGCCTTTATATGATCACAATGCCTACGCCTACTATATATTAGAATAACATTATAATTATATACTTTTCAGATTTCATTAAAAACAACAGCACCGAGTGTCTAAAGGACCCAAAACTGCTGAATGCTTTAGTTCATTGCGTGTCGAATAGTACGAGCTATAATATTACTGCATCGGAACTGCATAACTATACTACAAACCCAATACATTGGATACAATCCACTAAAAACCTTAATTGGAATGTAAGTAAAATTCATAGGTACCCACTCATTTATTAATACCTAAGTTGTTCCTAATGCTCACCTTCGTACCTAATGCCGACCGCCCTGGGAGAGGCAGGTCGGGGTATGTGGGATTCTTACCGCACTAAAACCCCCCGGTGGCCGTCCTCAGTGTTCAGGGGGGACTCCGGGTACTCTGATAGAACCCATCGGTGTCCCCCCACACTTTGCCGGGGCACATCCCCGGGGCAGCTGTATGGCCGCCCCTGGAGACCTTGCTGTGCAAGGCAGCGCGAGCCACATCGCGCTGCCACCTTCCCGGGCCCGCGGCTCGGTGGTCAAAGCTCCCACCCCGACCACCGCCAGCAGGCCCTCCGACCCCCTTTTAGTCGACTCTTACGACAGGCAGGGAATACCATAGCCATATTCTTGAACCCTGGCTATTGGGTGGAGGCTTTCATACCTTTAAATTTAAAAGTACGAACGCCTACGAAGATATCAGAGCAAGTTTAGCTCAGTACAGTGTGATTTTTATGCATGACACATGCTTTGTTTCTTTCTTTAAATGGTCAGGAAAAATATAAACGCAATTCTTCCTGTAACAAATTGAGCCGCTGTATCACCACTTCGCGTTTCGAAGTTTTTCTTCCATGTATGTTCTGTGTTATTCCAATTTGTAACTTTTAAGTCAGATGTGTATATGTGCATGAATGTAGGTACTTGCGTTTTTATCGTCCTCGATGTAGAAGCGCTGACCTTACATAAATGTTTATTTTGTGATCGTTTCAATAAACGATCACATCGTCATCGACATCGAGTTCGACGCTGAGAAACCTTGCAGAAGAACGCGACAGTGCTTCGAAGAGACCGAGGCTGTTATTCTGTGTGTCTCTAACTTTGGCTTAGTACCTACTAACTAAGATCATGTAAGATTTTGTCTCTTGTAGGGGGATATTTTAAATAATGCAAACTGTAAAGGTGTAGGTGCGCTGTATGCACCAACATTATTATTTTCCCTGTCTACTCAGAATGCAATAAACAGGAAAACGTAATAAGGCCGGGGACTGTTTAGTCGTTGAACATATATCAAGCTAAATATTGTCTTATTTTTTTTATGTCTTCGACAGGCTATCTGTAATCAGCTACCACACATTTTCATTCCATCAAGTCCTTTTCCTGCAAAAAACCTCTTTTACTTCATGCATATTCATAAAACATTTAATAATGTCCTTTGCAATGCAACGAGATTTCGTGTTCGTATTTATCTGCTTTAGTTTCAATAATATCATCCTCCTGCCCTTTTCCCATGTTATTTAGGGTCGGCGCAATGTGTTCTTCTCTTCCATTTCTCTCCATCAGCCGTCATATCCGTATTCACTCTTATTTTAGCCATATCATCTTTCACACAATCCATCCATCGTTTCTTAGGTCTTCCTTTCCCCTTGTAACCATCCACTTTCATAAACAAAACTTTTTTGGCAACATTATCCTCATCCCTCCGCATAACATGTCCGTACCACGACAAATATTTATTCTTCAACTTGTCAGTCACTGGTGCTACTTTCAGACTTCCCCTTATATACTCATTCCTTACCTTGTCCAATCTCGTTACGCCACACATCCAGTTTCAATAATATATCATTATTAATAATATAATATATCAATATTTCCAGACTAATACTACGTGTGTGGCTACTCGACGGAATAAGGAATGCTTCAGTAACATTGAGAGGAAACAGTGTACTGAACCTATAATAAAATACCTAACATCGTTGTGCGACGTTTTTTTGGATGTGTGCAACACTCTGAGGCCTCCAATTGTTATACCACCACAAAAATTAAAGGTAAAATATAATAAATATGTATTAAACTTTATTTAAGTAGAGTTAATTTGAGATGTTAGAAAAAGACATATTATCACATGAATAATATAAGGTCTTTCCTCTGCCATCTTTAGGCTTTCCCCTTCTGGAGCCACAAGTAGATCATGCTCATTCCCAGCAAAGGGATGATCTTCTAGCCAGGCTTCTAGTATCATGTCTGGGGAGCCGCGGCTCCGACTGTTCTAGTTGGAAACTTGTTTATTCTGCAATGCACTTGAAAATACTCAAACTTGCAATTGTAAACGATTAGTGCCATCTATGTAGTGAGTGGAGAAACTCTCACACAATAAAAAAGGTTTCTTATGTTTGTGACGCTTGTGGACTACGGAATATAAAAATGCAACCACATGCAACCACTCGACGCTCGTTTCCAGCGACAAATGGGGTCACGTGACCCCATTTTAAATTTCCCGCGACTCAAAAAGGAACTGCGACATGCAGCCGCTCGTCGCTCGTTTCCAGCGAAAATCTGTCGCTCGTCGCTCGTTTGGTGATGGTGGCATTTTTCGTGATTCAAAGATGGGCCAAAAGGTCAAGTAGAGAAAAATGAGTGTACCCGAACCAGAAAAGCTAACGGTTGATGGAATGGCTTTACCATATGTGGTAGTTGGTGACGGGGGATTCTAATTAACAAACTACTTACACTCTCGATACTTCCTAACGACAAAGCTAACATTTTCAGTTTTGTCGCTACATATCACGTGACCACATTTGTCGCTGGAAACGAGTGTCGAGCGGCTGCATGAGGCCGCACCTTTATGGATACACCAACCGCTGCGAGGGCAGCAGGAGGGTATTTTCAGAGTAGATATACTCTGAAAATATAGGTTTCTTGTGTTTGTGACGCTTGTGTACTTCGTTATCTTAGTCAAAAAGATTGTTTTATTTTTTTAGAATACAAACTCAACACAGTCCATTGTGATCGCATGTGTACTGGTTATTATGGCAGTTGGGGTGATCGTTATTTTATTCAAACATCGGCATCAAATATCATCCAAAATAAAATCCCGTCGTACCAGAATGTGTGGGACAACTGAAGAACGGAATGTAGCCTTTTCTAATACTAAGTCCTCCTAATCGCATTTTCTTAAATAAGTTCTTAAGTAACATGTCCCCTTTGTTAAGTAATGTGGTATTAATAATAGATTTATATAAAATCACTTTTTATATTTTTGCTATCATACATGTTACGAGGATGACAATTTTAATAGGAGTGTCAAATTCTAAGTTTTAGCCGACTTCAATATAAGGAGGATTTTTCTCATTTCGGCCGTATATGATATAGTAAAATTTCAATAATAATGTTTGATATATTTGTCTAAATGTGTATTTAAACACGCTACCCACCTATATTAGGTCTGTAGTCAATATTTAAAATAATGACGCTGAATAGAAAAGCAATAAATAATGTTCTATGAATCTCTCAATTTTGTTTCATTTCATTACCATTGTGATGATGGGCGGTGCCCACAGTACACACCCAAGTGGTGTGAATGTTTATTATCATGTATGTAATGGTCACTAGCAAAGCTTAATAATAATATTAAGTAAGAAAATCCCATATTTTTATTTAATAACCATCAAGTTATAAGTTATAGAACCTAATCGTTTTTTTTATCTGTTGTTTGTTAGACGTCAGTTGAGTTTGTCAATTTGCAGTCAATCAGTAGTTTTTCTGTCATTACATCCGTCACATTTTCGCATCACGGACGGTCGCGGTGGACCGAGTGGGTTCGTTTCGTTTGTAAATAATGAAATTGTTTTTGTGAGCAACTTAAAATGTATTTCATGTTCATAATACTTCAATTATACGGGATTATCGGTAAGTTTTAAAATATTGCAATCACTTTTACATGAGACTTAAACAAAATTTGGTGAAATAAGGGTGTAATGTTTAAATTATCAATTAAATTAATTATTATATGATACGTAAATTTATGTTGCTATTTTACTACTGTCTAAGATGACTGATACTGTGCACATTATGGCAAAAATAAATGATTGCCTGATTGTACCAGGTAAGAACCTACTCTGTAAACTCCAGCGAGCAATACAGACAGGCTTGATATGATTTTTACCTAAAAAAAGTTTTATAAAGTTTATTTCTCAATCTCAAGCTCAACTAGGTACACATACATATCACACAAGTTTAATAAGAAATTGAATTTTCTAGGTATTACTTTAGCTGATCCAAATGACTGGGAACCGTTAACATTGCCCCCAGCAGTTGTAAATCGGTTAGAAAAAGATGATGCTTTGAGGAACCCCAATCTGACCAGTGTTGAGCGGAATTGTGTGGAATATGGTGGAATTAATGCTCACACAGTTGCTAAGGTGATCTAGACTGTACATAATTTATACTTTAACCCATGCACTGCTAGCTTTGCATTTTGTCCGTAAATTCTCTCCCTGTTGGATGTGCAGATGCGTCATTAGCAGTGAACACATTAAGTGGGTGAAGTAGGTAAGTGTCTATCATATTTACAAACAGCAAAGGACTTTCAAACAGTGCATAAGTAGCTATGTAAATATTGATATTAAAAGAAAGTCTTAAAGTATAATTTTGAATATATTCAATTTCATATTATGTAGAAGAATGATACAGTGTGTCGGGGAAAATAGGAATGCTGTTAAAATATGTGATAACAACATAGTGATATATACATAAGACCCTATAACTTCTGGAAGACAACTGTTCCTTTTTCTCCGACTGTATAACAAGCTTTATAGAATCTTAACCTTACTGTAAGGATTGTACATGTCTTAGATTTAAGTGATTAATATTACACTGTTTTGATCACCAAATATACAGTATCTATCATACATACTGTATATTTGGTGATTATTATACTATTAGGTAGAATACTGTCAGTGGCTCTACAGCCGCTTCAGACAGATACAGAATCTTCACTACTGATAACTATACTGCTTTGGTGAAGATTCTGGATTTTTTGTAATTATTCTACTATTTCGGTGAAGATTCTGTATATTTTTGGTGATTATTCTACTATTTTGGTGAAGATTCTGTATATTTTTGGTGATTATTATACTATTTTGGCGAAGATTCTGTATATTTTTGGTGATTATTATACTATTTTGGTGAAGATTCTGTATATTTTTGGTGATTATTATACTATTTTGGTGAAGATTCTGTATATTTTTGGTGATTATTCTACTATTTTGGTGAAGATTCTGTATATTTTTGGTGATTATTATACTATTTTGGTGAAGATTCTGTATATTTTTGGTGATTATTCTACTATTTTGGTGAAGATTCTGTATATTTTTGGTGATTATTATACTGTTTTGGTGAAGGTTCTCTATTTTTGGTCATTATTATACTATATTAGTTTAGATACTGTGAGCAGTTGTAGTAAATATTATACTGTTTTGGTGAAGGTTCTCTATTTTTGGGCATTATTATACTATATTAGTTAAGATACTGTGAGCGGTTGTAGTAAAGTTATACTGTTTTGGTGAAGGTTCTCTATTTTTGGTCATTATTATACTATATTAGTTTAGATACTGTGAGTGGTTGTAGTAAATATTATACTGTTTTGGTGAAGGTTCTCTATTTTTGGTCATTATTATACTATATTAGTTTAGATACTGTGAGTGATTGTAGTAAATATTATACTGTTTTGGTGAAGGTTCTCTATTTTTGGTCATTATTATACTATATTAGTTTAAATACTGTGAGCAGTTGTAGTAAATATTATACTGTTTTGGTGAAGGTTCTCTATTTTTTGTAATTATTATACTATATTAGTTTAGATACTGTGAGTGGTTGTAGTAAATATTATACTGTTTTGGTGAAGGTTCTCTATTTTTGGTCATTATTATACTATATTAGTTTAAATACTGTGAGCAGTTGTAGTAAATATTATACTGTTTTGGTGAAGGTTCTCTATTTTTGGTAATTATTATACTATATTAGTTTAGATACTGTGAGTGGTTGTAGTTTGGTGAAGGTTCTCTATTTTTGGTCATTATTATACTATATTAATTTAGATACTGTGAGCAGTTGTAGTAAATATTATACTGTTTTGGTGAAGGTTCTCTATTTTTGGTAATTATTATACTATATTAGTTTAGATACTGTGAGTGGTTGTAGTAAATATTATACTGTTTTGGTGAAGGTTCTCTATTTTTGGTCATTATTATACTATATTAGTTTAGATACTATGAGCAGTTGTAGTAAATATTATACTGTTTTGGTGAAGGTTCTCTATTTTTGGGCATTATTATACTATATTAGTTAAGATACTGTGAGTGATTGTAGTAAATATTATACTGTTTTGGTGAAGGTTCTCTATTTTTGGTCATTATTATACTATATTAGTTAAGGTATTGTGAGTGATTGTAGTAAATATTATATTGTTTCAGTGAAGGTTCTCTATTTTCGGTCATTATTATACTATATTAGTTAAGATACTGCGAGCGGTTGTACTAAATATTATACTGTTTTGGTGCAGGTTCTCTATTTTTGGTCATTATTATACTATATTAGTTAAGATATGTTCTGTGAGCGGTTGTAGTAAATATTATACTATTTTGGTGAAATGTTTCGTGTTTATTATATCACCAAACTGTGTTCTGTTGGACAATGTTGGTTATCTCCATTTATATATTAAGCTTATATTTTCAAGTGAATTATTCTGTTTTGAAAAAACTTATACTATTGAAAAGAGTAATTACTTAGTTTTTTTGCTTACATTCTTCAGTAAAAGCAACCGAAACCTGCTGATAGCATTAATAACATGTAGAATCATGTAATTCTGACATTTAGAAATTACATTGTTTAAAGTCTTATCAAATAAAGATATTTTTGAGTTTGAGGTTTTGTATGTGGCGTATATGTTATACCTATGTAGTATATATTTTATTTTATATTTCAGAATGGTACCTTCTACTTCACGGAATGCTTAAGACACACGCTAAACTCTAGTCTTTTCCAACAAGAGATTGAAAAAGGAAAGTCCAATGGAAATTTGAATGATGTCTTTAAACAGTGAGTACACCCACTTTTCACCGAATATGATTGAGTGCCAACATAATAGATGGTTAGTCTATCGCCGTGTCAGGCACTATAGGTACATCTTTGAAATACTTCTCGGACATATATAGATTTCCTCACGATGTTTTCCTTCACCATACAGCATGTGATGTGAAATCACTGTACATAAGTTTTTAGGTAAACTTATCGGTACAGGCCCCGCTGGGACTCGAACTTGTGCCGCCTACGTAACAGGCGACTGCTCAAACCTCAAGGCCACCACGGCGTCTATTAATAACGTTTTCAATCGGCAGATATTGCCAGGCCGAGCGTAAACTGAAGGTGATCACGTGTTTCAATGAATCGCTCACCACATTATCACCATGTTTCTCGAAAGGGGACAGAAGAAGATTTGATCATCTACTCCAAATGGTGAGAAATCTGGTGGGAGCTGTTTGCAAAATGGACGGTCAAAATATAGCCCGTAAGAATTCTTTTTACTCACAACTTTATTACCACTAATTCAAAATAAAATCTTTAGATGGGGTACTCTATATATTTAAGTGTATATGTACTTAATATTTTCCTCATTTCGTATGGGAACGTAAAAGCGCTCCTAGCGGCGTGTGTAAGAAGTTTTACGTTCCTATACAAAATGAAGAATATACTCTATCAATATTGTCAACGTTCAATCCTTTACTTGTATTGAATGTGCCACCGTTTTCGCAACGAAAAATTCATGCGCTAAACCGTATAGGTGTCACCGTCAGTAGTTATGAGCGCTGAGTGCAAATAGTGGGGGAACAAGGCCTGTAGACAAAATATTATCCTCACGCTTCGCTTATAGAAACGATGTTTAATGTACGGTGTTCAATTTATTGTAGCATGCAAGAAGGCCGGGACCTATTTTGCTGCTGGCCTTCTACAATTAATTAAAAAGAATGTTTATAAATTTGAAACAATTCCGATTTTCTTTTGTTTTTTTTTCTTACACATGATTTGTTGTTGCTATTGAAGATTGATATTGATGTTGAAACCTATTTTATTATTGTTTAATATTATTTTGTTATATTTTGATTTGGTAAAATATAAGATTGCTTGTCGGCCATAATTTTTATTGCTTTGGAATAACGGGACGGCAATATCTACAACAAGATTGAAGAAATTATTTATGTACAAACTTTGGGTTTGTTCATATGGGAATGACATATGTCACGTGACTGATTTATCTCATCTCCATAATTTTTTATCGTTTCTATTAGCGCAAGCGCAAGAGAATGTTGCTTTGTCTAAGCCTGCTGGTTCTGTAACGAGTTAAGAAAGAGTACCTTTGAATGCGCAATAGTCATTTTATGTCTCTGTCTCTGTCTATATGTATGGCGCGAGGCGAATAAACAATACATGCGCAATATTACCACTATTATTTGCAGCGTGTTCTTTACTCGTGACCTGGGGGCCTACCATCATCGGCTTATACAGAGCGAATGAACTTCTATTTTTGACGTTTTATTTTTGTACCGTAAATTTAAATATCGAAGCAAAAGTTCGTAATACGCGCTGCTTAAACGATCATAGTTAGCTCCCTGTATCTGCGGATGTATTTTATTCGCTACGCGCCATACAGACAGACAGATATAGAGTCATTAAATGATTATTGGGCATTCAAGGTCAGCACAATAACTCGTGACGGCACCTAATTGCTAGAGGCTGCCTACAATATCTCATATAACAATGTGCGTCAATAGATTGCGAAAGTTGTGCCAAACTCGTAATATAGGTACAACACACGTTTTCATTTGATCTCCTTACAAATACTACATCTGATAATTTATATTATAGTATAAAATAGAGTCCGCGATGGTGTGTAAACGATACATGGTACATATATATAGATAGACATCTCTTAACCCAAATCAAGATTTTTTTGTCCATAAAATTAGGTTTCGTTGGGTGAAACCGCGGGGCACAGCTAGTATGTTTTTGAAAAAGTGTATAAGTCATTATTTTAAAAGCGTACACGCCATATTACATAGACCTTGATCTACATATCACATTTTACACCATACAAATTGATTCAGCTGTTTCTGAGAAATTGAGTAACATAAAAAAAACACATTCAAATTGAGAACTTCCTTCGTTTTTTAGCCGACTTCAAAAAAGTTGCAGGTTCTCAATTCGACTGTATGTTTTCAAGATACTTTAATATCGTGGTGACGCCACCACAAATAATATGAATATACTAAATATTTACTTGCCAGTACTAACATTGAGCCAACTAGTCACACATGAAAAAATGTGGGTATTGTATTACCTTATACCTACAGTAAACGCTTATCAAGATAACCCGTAACAGTCTGGCGTTCTATATTCAGCCTAAAAATGTATGCAAACACAATCTATGAGTACGCGTCGGTCTTGATACGTTTTACGAAACACATGGTGTGTGTTTTTATTCACAGGCAATGCTATTTGACTCCTACGAATTCTTCTTTATTGTTTTCTTGAACCACATGTAAATAAAGCCACAAGATTTATTTTTCCCTTATCATCAAACAATGACCTCAAAAAGTAAGTGCGAAATTGTAAGTACTTACGCGTAGTCATCGAAATTCTGAAAGAATTACGGTGTGTCTGAACTAAATTTGGATACACCGACATAAATTATACTAATGGTCGGCTTCCTAAATGGTACAGCATCGCAATAGAGGCTTGCGTTCGAGGTCGTTTCCCAAAGTCATGACATGTTACAACGTTGACGAATTTCGATGTTTACTTTGTGGTTGGAAATGTGTTGATATTTGAATTCCAAAGAGAGTGCATTATATTTCTAGTCACGAGCGTTTAGATTCGCATCAAGTTGTGTTAATGTTGAAAGATCTCGAAACAAAACATATGAAGACCATCTTTTATATGAAAAAGATCCGATGCTAATAAAGTGCACATTTACTGCAATAGTACTATAGCAGCTACATAGATGGCGCTACTGGCTAACAATTACGAAGTTTCACTACAAATACACGAGAACCTTAACCGCGTAATAAGAGTTTGCGAGCGCAGTATATATACAAATTCCCAACTAGAACAGTTGGATTTAGTCCGATTAAGCAGTGGAGGTAACTCCCCCTACTAACTGCGAAAGACCATGTTATAAAAAAAATAGAACAGTTGGAGCCGCGGTTTCCCAGGCATGTATACGCCCTTTGCTGGGGATGAGCATGATCACTCACTCTCCCCACAGTAAAATAGCATAGAGTGTGACTAGTGTCAGATCTTCCGTATATTTTATTTTGTAATTCCAATATCATTTAGGCGCGGCGATCTATTGGTGAGATCTTTTGGTGCCTCATTCTAGTAGGCACTTATGTCAATAATATACTGACACTTTATTATATGTCTCAGTTAATAGTATTAATGAATACGAGAGACCAATCGCATAGTCATATTGACCTTTTGAAACCAAACCTCTGAATTGAGGAACAGTTTAAATATAAGCATTTAGATATCTAGGAGAAAATCGTTCAAAAGTACACATTTACGAGAAAATAAGCGAAATATGAGTAATAACAGTAACGACATTGATCGATACGACAAATCTACATTATTTTGACAGTAAATATACATTTTAAAATCTTAATATAGACATCCCTCACTAGGGGAAACTTTCTAGAAATAGGTCTTGTTTCCTCACTGCTTGCAAAGCATTTATACCGTGATTAAGTCATACCAACCACGTGTCCGTCGTTAAATTTAAAATATGATAAAGTTTTCATCATAGACATCACACAATACTTGCTTGTTTTATATACCGTTGTAATGTGTAAAGGAAGGTACTAACTAAATTTCTGTATATAGTTCTAGATTATAAAGGGAAAAGATTTGAAGAATATTTTTTCACATACATACATACATATACTCACGCCTGTATTCCCCGAAGGGGTAGGCAGAGGTGCTGTAATCACAACACCCACTTTTCATCGAAGATGATTAAGTGCCAACGTGACAGATGGTGAGTCCATCGCCATCTCAGACACTGTACATACGTCATTGAATTACTTCTCAGAAATATGCAGGTTTCCTCACGATGTTTTTCTTCACCGTAAAGCACGTGGTGTGAAATCACTGTACATAAGTTTTTTAGAAAATCTCATTGGTACAGGCCCCGCTGGGATTCGAACTTGCGTCGCTTGAGTAGCAGGCGACTGCTCAAACCTCAAGACCACCACGGCTTCTATGGCTATTTTTGTTCATAATAATAAATTCCAAAACTTATGACCAAATGTTACATTATATTGCAAATAATAACTATATAGTAACTACACTTAATGGATGTATGTTTTCCAAATAATCGCTCTAAATAAATTTACTTGTTCAAAAAATTGTCACTCATTTTGCTTGTTGTTACCAAACTTATTGCAATAGTCTGCATATCTTTTCTTTATTTACTTTATATTACTTTTCCTTAAGGATAACCAGGTGTTTTTTCCAGTATTCTACGCGGAGGACGGCCCCCAATGTTGGAATAACCACGAGCCTAAGATAGAGAAGTGTGTAATGGACCATTTGGGCATTAACGTAACCGTTACTGAAAGCATAGATAATATGGGCATTAGTCTACAGTTGGACAACGATAACCTGCTAAGCAACTTATCGAAAATAACATTTGACGTAAGTAGCTATCCTAGAACAGGTGCCATCACGAGTTACGAGCGCTGACCTTAAATGCACAGTAGACATTTTATGAGTCTAGCTGTCTGTCTGTATAGCGCGGCATCTATATAAGCGCAGTACCCCCACAAATTTAGATAAGCGATCATAACTTATGACGGCTAAGTAAATCCAGAGATTACCAGGACAGGATTTTCAGCGGGGTAAACATAAACAAGTAGGGTATGTAGATTGACTTCGTACCAATGTGGCGCGTATGTACATACGTATTGGTATGTAATGGTATTGGTACGTAATGGACACACACACACACACAAACATAAACACAGACACTAGTGTATTCAGTCATAACAAATGGTAAGCACTGCTTATCTGCTTATATGAAATGCACGCCCCTGACTGCAGCTTATGAATGCTTCTAACACCAAGTGCCACTCGCGCGTTGCTTACATTATAAATAATTAAATCCCTGTGCCAACATAATGACAGTTATTGTTAGAACAGCGACCCAACTGCTAATCCTCCGTTCCATGGATCACGTTGTGACCTACCTTACTCACCTACTACTCAAAGGTAGCTAAGGTTATTAGTTGCGATCTTCTGTGTGGTGGAAATATAGTCTCCAGTCGGGTAGCTCCCAATATCCAATAGGAGATCTTGTTATGTCCTACCTCTCTGATATAGATGTCACAATATTACACACAAAGCGCCGGAAATATGCATTGGTCTAGGATACTTATTTTCTGCATTTTTTATACATTTTTCAAAGAAGTTGCACGTTGTCTTGTAAAAGCCTCTCGTGACAAGCGGGCTGGGGCTTTTCTCGCTCAGAGAATCATCATTGCTATTCAACGTGGCAATGCTGCCAGCCTTCTTGGCACGATGCCGAGAGACACCGATTAAGACCAAGTTTTATACTTGTAATTAGTTTTAATTACTGTTCCTTGTATATATTACGTTATTATTCACACACAATTTCGCTAAATTTCAGGACACAAGTTGTAACCAAATGCTTGATCTAAGGAAGTGCGTGATCTCAGAGTTAAATCAATGCCCTAAAGGCTCGGTGTCTAAAATTTTCGAAATGATATTCAAAGAAGTGCTCACTGACACGCCATGCCAAGTATACCCCGTAAGTACTTACATTTGGTATTTTATGCTAAGGAAAACGCTGTCATCAGGACATGGAATATTCAACCTTACGTATACTGCACTGGGGTGATAATTGAGTGCAGTACAAAATGATATTGTAATTTTTTTAATAATCTAGTATCCAATACTCATCGTGTTTGGCTTATGCCCACTTGCCACTGCGAGGGTAACGAGGCGATGACGAAATGGCGATGAATATAAATATTTCCTTTTTTATGATATGGTCTCTCGTAGTTGGTATACTGGTGTTACGCGCATGTTTTTATTCGCCTCGCGCCATACATATAGACAGAGACATACTCATGAAATGATTACTATACCTGTGCCAGTATACCTACAGATATTATAAGATATTTGATGGCGTCTGAATCTATAGTGCAAATTTATTTTCAGGACTTTATTACGAAACTGAACGAGCCTAACTCGGCGAGTGATTTGAAAGTGATAATGCTTACTATTATAATGTCCGCTATCGTTTTGATATTGTAATTTAAGGTAAATGTATCCTGCCCTTGCTAATTACGTAAAGATTAATAGAAAGTATTCACTATGATAGGGCAAGTAATTAATGAAAATACACCGAAACATCCTCATTAATAAAGGGGCGTGAAAACCGCATCCCGGTTGTGTCCGACGCAATCAGCGCAAGTTGCGGCGGGAATACAAAAGAAAGGCTTGGGCTACATCATCAGGACATGTACTTCCGATGACCCGCACGGTCTTAACTACTTACTGCAATAAGCTGGCTTAGTAGTAATGATTAATGACTTATAATTTTTTATACTATAAAAAGGTTGGTATCACCTTTACCATACAGAGGCGGTATCACCTTTGCTATATAAAGGTGGGTATCACCTTTGCTATATAAAGGTAGGTATTACGTTTACCATACAGAGGCGGGTATCAACCTTGCTATATAAAGTCGGGTATCACCCTGGCTATATAAAGGTAGGTATCACCTTTACCATACAGAGGCGGGTATCAACTTTGCTATATAATGGTGGGTATCACCTTGGCTATATAAAGGTAGGTATCACCTTTACCATACAGAGGCGGGTATCACCTTTGCTATATAATGGTGGGTATCACCTTGGCTATATAAAGGTAGGTATCACCTTTACCATACAGAGGCGGGTATCAACTTTGCTATATAATGGTGGGTATCACCTTGGCTATATAAAGGTAGGTATCACCTTTACCATACAGAGGCGGGTATCACCTTAGCTATATAAAGGTAGGTATCACCTTGGCTATATAAAGGTAGGTATCACCTTTACCATACAGAGGCGGGTATCACCTTAGCTATATAAAGGTAGGTATTACCTTGGCTATATAAAGGTAGGTATCACCTTTACCATACAGAGGCGGGTATCACCTTTGCTATATAAAGGTGGGTATCATCTTGGCTATATGCGGTATGATAACTGGCACAGTTTCATGGCCTTGCAGTGTTTATTGATCAAAGCTAATGTATAATATCGATGGGCAGCTAGATTAGGTGTTGTGGTCTATTTGATGTATAATTAGGTGCCAACGTGACAGAGGGTGAGTCCATCGTCGTCTCAGGCACTATACATATGTCTTATGTATAAGATTATATTTTCTATCAAAACAAAAAACAATAAAGATTTTCGTTTTGAAGTTTTGAAAAATTTGTAAATACGAGAATGACGTATACGCGATCGACCACGATGTCATCTCTTACTGTCATTACGCATATTCCGCTTATTTTCTCGTAGATGCGAGTGTGTCAACCCAGATCATAGATTTTCCTCGTCAAAGGGGTTACGAAGTGCAGATGGCAGTCGCTTCGTATAAAAATCAGGTGATCAGTCTCATCGGGATGAATCAAGTGCTGACCCCAACAATATATGGGATAACGCCAGGGAGATGATGTTACCTTAGTCTGTATTTATTTAAGAAATGTATTTGAAGAAAATCCATCCAGGTATTTATAGTTAAACGTCCCGTCGTTTGATTGAAGTTCTTTCCTGATATGGTTGTGATTTCTTTACGGGAATCGAGCACGGCTTCGATTGTCCCAATAGTTGCTATACATTAACTTTATGAATAATTATATACTTGAGCTTCCGATGCTATCGTAGGTAACTAGTTTATCAATTAACTATAATAATATGAAATACCTTATGAAGAGTAGAAATACCATAGAAGAACGTACTGGAATACGGAACTGCATTATCATATCATTAACCATTAAAGTTATCAATGTAACGGTATTAAATGCAATTTAATATACAATTCCCATACTTTACAAGGTTTTTTTGTGAATTGTAATATACAGGTTGTCGGGGAAAATAGGACAGCTGTTAAAGTATGTACGGTATAATTTCAGGAAGCAAATAAAAATATTTTCTTCCGTTTTCGAGTAATTGGCGTTCAAAATTAACCATATCAAGACCTTATTTTCGCATAAAAATCAGCGGTAACGTAGAGTTATTCACGTGAAATCTAACTACCTTGTTATTTCTTTCTCCCACTAATAGTTCCTGAAATAATCCCAAAAAACATTTTCGGAACCAGTCACCTTTCCCTTAATTAAACAAGTTTTAGGTAGATATTTTATGACTTCAACATGGTGATATATTCATAAAACCCTACAAATTCTAGAAGACAACTTTTTCTCAGACACCCTGTATTACTGGCTAACTTAAAAAAATACTAACTTAATACGTACTAAATTAATTTAATGAGGGAATAGGAACTTTTAGCCCAGTTTCCTTTACAGCAAGTACTTTTGTATGAAGCGCTCGACTTTTAGAATTAACAGTGCTTACATTTTTTAATTCCTAAAATTGTGTGGTTAATATCCGTGTAACACATCTATACTTTTTAATATCATAAGAAGAACTTTGCATTTATTTCGCGCTAGAGCCTGACAAATCACTTCTGTGCATTCAAGGTCAGCGCTCTAAGCTCGTGACGCTAGCCAGGTATACCTGATAATGGCTAAAATACCTCTATGATACTTAAGTACCTACTTTTTATGCACATGTTTGAGTATATGTTTTCTTAATTCGTAATACATTATTAATGTACTTATAATTGTTTTATTTTACCTAAATCATCCCCACCGTATAGGCTTAGTTCATCCACTGAAAAAGGTTTCGGTGCAATCTAAAATGAAATTCGTAAATAATTTTGCTTTTAATATTTTATTGTATTAGTATACAATATGATGGCACATATTTATTACTGCTCAGTCTGCGGGACGTCCTGTAACAAAGAAAAAAAAAATCTTTCGCTGCGCGATTCAATAGGAGATTTATTCTCCTGATGGAGAGCCTGAGACGGCGAAGAAAAGTTCCAATTTTTTTTTATTTAAGTCAGTAAATAGTACTTTCATATGCATTTAGTGAAAAGCTGTTATTTTGGAATTCAAGCAGATACTTCAGTTTAATTTATTTATATCTGTATAGATGTAAGGTACCTTGCAAGGTGTGCTCTTGCGCACGTATCTGAAGAGGGACTCGGCCATGTTGGCGGGAGTGGGGGTAGTACATGTCTCTAATGCGGAGACCACACATCTTGAGAAAGTGTCCGATTTGCCACACTTTTCCTGTAAACAAAGACAATATAATTATTATACCTTCACTAGAAACGGAATATGCCAATAATACTTATAAATGATTTTCGCCTCTCCGACAAATGGTGTCTGAACGAAATGTCTATGTCATTGCATTATTCCGAGGCACAGTTCCTTCGCATTAAAGTTCATAATTTGATGGTTTACAAAAGATTGATTACAAGCTATCCAAAATCCGTTTTATTGTAAATAGTACGGTCGGTTCACAATTCGACCATTTCTAATGTAACTAAATAGATTGTATTTGTAAACGAACGGTGTTCACAATATTAACTATAGAGCTAATATCCTCGGATTAAAAATTTTTAATCAAAGTACACGATATCAACAAGTAGGTAACGTACGTTTAAGCTTAGAGCCTTGGCGGCATCGAGATTGGGGAAGCTACCCTTCAGCGTTTCGAAGCAGGCCCTAATTTCGTTAGTCTTCTCCTTGAAACAGTCTGGACCACCCTCGGCGATGAACACTGGAAAATATCACAAAGTATTAGTGATAAAGATGCGTTCTAAAATGTGTTTTTCTTTTGATTATTATTATTATCAAGATCTTTATCATATTACATAAAATCAATATAAAGGTAAAGGTCTAAAGAGATCTGTTCGAAATTCAGAGCTTGCTCGACTGTTAGACTGAACAGAGTGGGTACCTTCATCTTACAATACTCTTATCACGAGTTAGTTAGTTAGAGGCGCCGTACCGTTTCTCATACAAATATTCGGCGGAGATGCTAGCAAGTATTAGAATAGTAGAATAGTAATAGTATAGGAAAACGGTGGCAAACTTGATATGGGAACAGAAGATTACCTACAGTAAAATAACTTTTGTGTTCTTGCCGTGAATGTGGTTACCAGTTTAATAAACATAAACTACGAATACATACAAGCGATCCTGTCGCCATCCTTGTGGCAGACGAAGTCAATAAGCTCGTTGGCGCTGCTCTTAGCGGCGCTCACGTGGGTGCCGGCTTCTTCGGGGAAACAGGGCAGAGCGGCGTCCATGACTGTATGGAGGCAGGTCTTGAACTGAGGGGTCTTTGCGCAGTATCTGAATACCAGAAGTTTTATGTCTCCATAGAAAAAAAGCGCAAAATGCAAGAACAAGCGACGACGTTGGAACGTGTCAAAACCATAAATTATATTTGAGGTACAGAAATTAGCTAGGAATAAAGTGAAGTTAAGTTGGCTAAACTTATACCCACTTCTGGAACACTTCATCCAAAGCTCCGTTGGGCTTGGCATCTTCGATTTCTTGGTTTAGGGTTTGGAAGTTTACAAGTCCCTTGACGCAGTCGTAGAAGGCGATAACGGCGTTCTGAAGAAACAAAAAATCGGTTGGTAAATTGATTTATACACACCTCGCAATATTACTCCGATATTTTGGCATTAAATAAAAATAAATGTGCACTGCCAAGGTGTATGCAGGAAGTCTATCAAATGCCTACCGTGAAGGAAAATGACTAACATAAGATATTAATTTAGTTCAAAAACTAAGAAACAAGTAGTAATAATAAGTATGCACCTATGGTCCTATATACGAATTTATGCTTACATATGCACATGCCTGTATTACCCAAAGGGGTAAGCGGAGGTGTTGTCATAACAACACCCACATTTCACCGAATATGATTACGTGCCCACGTGACAGATGGCGAGTCTATCGCCGTTTTAGGCACTACACATATGTCTTTGAATTACTTCTCAGACATACGTAGGTTTCCTCACGATGTTTTCCTTCATCGTTAAGCACGTTTTATATAGGCAAGGCAATACGTAAGTAAAAGCCCCGCTGAGATTCGAACTTGCGTCGCTTACGCATCAGGCGATGAATCAATACATCTAATGAAAACTAAAAAGCCACCACAATTAAACACTTAAATCAACAAACATTGCTAAGAATACTTCGTAAAACAAAACAAGCTCAGTTCACTCGTAAGGGAGCTACATCACTGACACATGGACGCGTCAAACCTATAACACCCCGTCAATTTTTATTCGGGGGTTAAAATAATGGCACAGTATTTCAATAAGCAATACCAAGCAGTATGGAAAATAGGCCTAATGTTTGAAAGATTTTTTTAAAGTTTGACGTTTGTCAGGCACTCCTAAAGTTTTAGGTTCGTTAATTTTACTGTCAACGAAATGGTGTTTATCGTTTTGAAGTTTTGAAATGTCGTATACGCGATCGACCACGCCGTAACGCCCCCTACTGGAAGTACCTACCTTCTGCTTAGAATCTCGTAGATGATGCGCTGTGCGATTGTAATTTCGAACTATTTGTTCCTAGTTTCCATACTGTTTGTAGATAGCTTAGATAAACTGTGACATTGGTATACTTTTTGAAGTGACTTTAAAAAATTGAGGAGGTTCTCAATTCGTCTGTATGGTTTTTTGTCAAATATAATGAGTACCTCAACATCTTGCACTTTGTCTTCCTTGCCATACTGCTTACACGCGTCCCTCAACTTCTGCTTCACTGTCTCCACTGCGGCGTTGTTGGGTGTTGCCAGCTCGTCGGCTAGTATGCCTGTAAAAAAACAACTCATAAATAATCCCTGGGCTCGGAAAAGTTCACCATAACCACCTAAGTCTTTCAGGTAGGGTTCGGTGGTTGGTCGGTTTAGTCCCGCCCAAGTGTCTGTCTGTGAAACACGCTTTGAAAAGTTGAAAATTAAGCATATTAAATTAAAAGTTCTGTATACCCAAGTGTGCAATCTATATCTATACAGATAAATAAAATTGTAGTGTCTGTTTGTAATTCCAAAATAACAGACTAAAAACATTAATTTTTTTTAAATTTTTCTCTGCGTTTCGATTTGATCCGGATAATCTCTGAAACGCCTGAGCCGATTTTAACGGAGCTTTCACTGGTAGATAGCGAATAATGCAAGTAGTAACTTAGGCTACTTTTATTTTAAAAAAAACATTTAGGATTCCGTGGGAATTAAATTAAATCTACGCGAGTGAAACCGCCGGGCACAGCTAGTTTTACATATATTTGTACCTAATAATTAAATAATATCGGTACCCAAAGCTCAATGACCTCCCTTATCAATGATTTAACATATATTATGAACATGCCTTATTCATTATTATTTTGATAGTTTCGTGCTAATCAAATTGTAAACAACTCAGGTCAAAAGGTTACAATAAAATAATGAACTTGAGCTATCACAATTTATATAACCGATAACAGAACTATGCACACTTTGACTGAATGAGGAGGATAAAAATGGTCAATTATAATATAATTATATATAAGTATAATACTTATATATTTACTAGCAAAACAATTTACGAAATTATGTTTATTTCAAAAGAATTAAATAATCAGTTACTTACAGACGAAATACAGAGGCAGGTACTTGGTTGCAATAATTAGATCGTGTTCGAGTTCTGTACGGTTAAATAAATTGAAGTATCTATGTGTAATTCCAGATAAATAGCTTTTCACTGAATGCACATGAAAATATACTAAGTATATATTTACGCGTTGCTTACCAGATCATAGTTGCCTGCCTACTCCATTGGGGAACTTTCTGAAAATTCGTCGCTTTAGTGTAAGAAGTTATTATTTGCGTGCCAACGACAATAGACAACGGAGTCGTCTGGGGCCCAACAGAGCTCTTATTGCAATTGTATTTCGGCTGTGCAACAGTGTCAGAGACAAGTCATATACACCTCATAATATTAGTCAAACTAGTAGAGTAGAACTTGAACCGATTTAGTAATGCAGTTCCCGAAAAAACAATAAACACATTATATTAATATTATAATACTAAGTAGGTTAGGTACCTAGTAACTTTTATCAAGACCGATGGCAAACACATTATTGTCACAACAAATAAAAAATTTACATCATACACGAATTGAATAAAAGTAGCTAATGATGATGGAAAGTATTATCTATATTTGAAAGCATGGTAACTTGATTCCAATATAATAGAATCTCGCTATAATAGGTAATTACTATCACGACACCATAAACGGTGAAAAATAGGTGCTGTAACTCCTTAGTCCTACGGCGACCCTAAGTACAATATCTGATCCTAAAAATTACTGCAGTAAATGTCAACAGAGTGATCGGACTGATGAAGTAAATTGATAAATGGGACGAAGTGCGCCGTACAGGAAGAGGGGCCGACATACGTACTATACACTTATGGTGCATTATATGTACGTATTCTGCTGCAAACACTAGCTTTAGCCCACGACTTTACATTAAAGAATGTTTTACCCTATGCCCGCCGTCGGGTTTAAAGCTTGAAGGCAGCAAATGCTATGGATTTAGCCGTGAAATGGTAAGACAGACTAACATATATCAGAAGATACTTAGTATAGATGAGCTCGGTATGCATGACTAGATACGTACGCTTTGGGGTATCCGTAGGTCCCCGGATGGAAAAGTTCCACTAATACCCACATATAAATAATTTTATTGTCAACTTACCCGAATGTGTAGTCAGATGTAGTAACATCAACTTTTCATCAAATATAATCAAGTAGTCGAAAGAAATTTGCAAACACAAGTGTTTTTGTTAGTGGTTCTCATATTAAACTTCGTACTTATTGGAAGAGTAAAACAAAGGAAGAAAAATAATAGGTTTTAGGAAGCATTGACTGTGAACCAAATTTAATTATTAGAACCTAGTTTGTTCCACTGCATTATCCGAGTACCCACGTTAAAATAATCGAAAGACTTATAGCTACTAGCTTTCCGAATTCATCTTATCGTCAAAGTACCTATATGAGTATACTATACATGTAAACTAAGAACTTAAAAGTTTATTGAAGTTAACATTAGAAATAGAGAACGTGATAAATACGTATAAAACGTGTTAGCAAATATAAAGTTAAGTTAACACAAGACCTATCAAATAGGATACGTTTACACAACTACCCACTTCAAGCTATTTTTTTATTCACACATCCACAACATCAACCGCATTTTGTATGTTAATAATTTTAAGTTTTATCTTTGAAATATGTATTAATTCATATTTATTCAATTTCATTAATCATTAATAATCATACAAAGAATTTAAAATCGTATCAGACGAAATCGTAGATAAATTTCAACATCCAAGTTCTTAAGTTTCAAATCACTTCATATCAGATTTTAGAATATGAGTTATGAACAGCTAATGAGATCCACAAAGTAACATTTTTAAGTTAATCTTGTTAGTAAATGATTAGGGGAGGTAAGTAAATGTTAATCTAGTAAATTTAATAACTTACCAACGGCTAGGATGGTGAGGAGGAAAGCCTTGAACATCATGTTGGACACTGTTACTCTTCGCGAAGTCGACCGACAACTGAAGTCCGACCGGCCATAGGTCACATTTTTATAACGGCACGGGGGACTATTCTCTAACTGCCCGATATGTTCATCGAGATATTTGTTTTATTTCTTTAGATTCTCTTCGGGGGCAACTTAGTCCACACACCACACCATAGACGACTATTAACTACAGAAAAGTCAGGCCGCGACCTGAATAAATTACATAATTTTTTTGAATACCAAAAAAGGTTTTTCATTGATTTCAAATAGTTTTTTTAAAAAAATTTTTTAATAATAAATAGGTAACTAAAAACTAATTACAAGTAGAAAACTTGGCCCAAATCGGTGTCTCTCGGGATCATAATTTTTATGTATTTTTTGAAAACGAAAATCTAGTATTTAAAAGAGTATTGTTTAATAAATATTGCAAATATGTACTACTATTATTTTTTCGGGGGCTACTGGACCCACTAATCGACCAAGGGGTCTACTTCACCCGCTGGTTCAGTCGATTGATTTTATCTTCTTTGAGATGCAAAAGTCTCAGCACTCATATTATAAAGAGGAAAGATTTGTATGTAAGTATGTTTGTAACGAATAGGCTCAAAAATTACTGGACAGACCTTGAAAACTCTTTCAGCAAAGCTATGTTATCAGCGAGTAATATATTTATCCCCTATATTTTATCCTCGTACTCCCACGGGAACGGGTAATAAGACGTCTGCTAGTAATAAGATAAAAAGAGTTCTATCCTCTCTGTTCACGCGTGTCTTGTGCGTATTACATACTTAGAAACTTACCTAATAAGGAAGATAACTCGACTAAGTATATAGCAACGCTTAAAATTATTAATCAGAGATAACCAATTACCTTTAAGGGTTTATGAGACTGTAATAAATTGTTTTCCATTCACAAGGTACATAAAAAAATATATGTAAGCTAGCAGTTTCTGTTGAACCTAAGTAAAATGATTAAATTTGAAAATCCCAAGACTGATTTATTATTTATTTCAGATATATTTCTTTATAATTATATTTGTGCATGACTTGTTTACCACTAAGGTGACAAGCGTGATGTTAAGTGATCACCGCGACCTACGACATGGACTACCGGACACACAAGAAACAACGTAATAAATAAACAATTTTTCTTTGTACGTTTCATAAAATATGCAAATACAATCTAGTAATTATACTTGAATCTAATTGAATTAATTTGTACGTAGGTAGATAATAAAGGGTTGTACACACCAAAGCGCTCTGACATAGTCTACAATTTCTTTTAAAGTAATTGCGCACAAGACATTATTAATCTTAACAAAATATCCAGATAGATTTCTTCCCTCTCCCGCTCCCCTTCATTATATTAATTGTCTAACCTATTCTTATACGACAGCGACTTAGGCTATAGCGCCGCAATCGCTCAGGTGTGATTAACCATTAAAATGTAATTAGCTCCACATTAGTCCTTTCTAGGCACATACGATTCAAGTAGAATGCGGTATCTTACCGTGATCTAAGTCGCATCGCATCGGTTAATAAGATAACATTTCTTGGGATATTTCCATACAGAGACTGATGAATATTTGCAATGAACGGCTAATGTTCAACGGATTCCTTTAGGGTTACTTTTCCAGCCGAAGGTGAAAAACGGAGCATTATTCTAAACTGTAGCGGTTTCCAGAAATAACTTAAAAAATAAACCTGTGAGTTTAAGTTTAATGTGAGTTTAGTTTACACCACCATGAATTTCTTAATTATTTTTGAGGTGGAAATTGGGGCCTCTTTAAATTACATTAAGTTAAATACTTAGGTATCGTTCCTACTTAGGTATTAGTACGACGCAAAGGAAAGCAAGAAGCTAAGTCGTTTTTATTTCACGTAGTACAGAATAGCCCCCCGATGTCTTCGGATCGTTTATCATTTATGCGCTTGACCTCAGGGCTCTTTATCGTTACACTGGGTTATCTGCAAACAACACCACTCCACCCATTCTTGAAATCGTCCGTAACAAACAATACCTATTAGTTGACGAGATATGCGGGGATTTTGATAAATATACATAATAGGTAAGTATTTTTGGGCCATATTTAGGTGCTACTAAGTATTTTAAACTACATTTTATAGAGTAAGTACTGCCTCACCCAATCAATTCAATCGACTTAAATATACGACAGAAGGTATATCATGTCTAAGTATTCATGCCAAGAGAAAATTGTATATCTCTCTATTAATGTCTTTTTTCGCGTTAGTTCGCGCATGTTTGACTGTGAGCAGCGCGAGCCAACATTTTCAAAACGTAGATTATATTATGTTAATGGAAGTTAAGTAAGAGTTAGGTTACAGACAAACAATTTGAAGATGATGGGGAATATTCCCCTTTGGCACCATTTTCTTCGGAAACCAAGCGCATAATTTTGGTGTAATTAATGGGTGTACGGCAAAGCTAATTTTATTCAATTGCCAAAATGATTTGAAGGTAAAACGGAAGATTTTACTATTTGGAAGCTCGGACACGCTCGTGTCATTGAAATAATCAACTGTGTTGAATCAACTCAATAATTAGCACACGTCAATTAATTTCAATAGGTAATTACTTACTCAATAAATAAATATTGTTAAGTACTTAGAATAATTAGGGATATTATAGGATAATTATATTGTTTTTGTTTATTAGTATTAAGTTGGTTTACCCTCATTACCCCACACTACACGTGTTCTCGGATTTAACTAAGCTAAGTGACTAAGGGATAAAAATAATAGAGAAATGTATAGGTCCGTATTTTAATTTATTATCATATAAGTAATATGAATTATACTGGCAATCATTGGAATTACTTACTCGCTGTTAAATAACTTAGTTATATTTACAGAAACAGTCGTCTTATTATGTGTGGCATTCAATGCCGTAAGCACGAAATATTTTATAGTTTCCGTTACGTTTTAGATCGGTGATGGTGTTGAGAGGCGGGGACAGGTGATGTAGTATAAAATACATAATTAATTATAATTACAAATTTACATATCCTAAGTTATAAAACTATTCGGAAGAGAAGTCGTGGGATTTCAGCTGATAGAACAGATAGGTCCATTTCAGGGTACAAGGAACACCACCGTCCCCTCAGGGATAGGTCACGTGATTAAAACTACGTGACGTCACTAGCTAGGCGGCTAACTCTTTGGATGTGACGTGAGCTTGTTCTATCATAGGATGGGAATACCAGTCCCTGTTATATACGGTTGCATCAAGTTTCAAGACCAAAACGGAATTTTATTCTACTAGCTGTGCCCAGCGGTTTTACTCGAGTAAAGTTAATTTATAACCCTAATGTTTTTAATTAAAAGTAACCAAAGTTACTCCTTGTAACAATAGCTATCTGCCAGCGAAGGTTCGTTAAAAATGGTCGAGCCGTTTCGGAGTCTTGCCAGAACAAACAGACAGACAGACAGAGATTTTTATCAAAAATTGTTTTTTTTATGTTGGTGCCGTATATACTTTCATATGCATTTAGTGAAACCTGTTATTTCGGAATTACTAGCATTCACTTCAATGTATAGATGTAGATTAATATAAGATAGTTACTAGTGCTTCGTTATAACATCTACACATCTATATAAATAAAATTTAAGTACATATCTGTTTTTTATTTAAAACAAAAAGGGTTCGGCGAAATAAATTCACCCATGAAATTAACTTTACGAGAGTGAAACCTCCAAATATCCAAGAAATGGAATTGAAACATGCTATGAAATCCGTACATAATAGCCTTTCTGGCTGAGTACTTACCTATACTGAGTGCTTATAACATGGACCGTTCGAATTGTGACATCCAACCAGGGGTCTCACCATAAGCTCTTATTGCCACCATAGTTCCACTGTGTCCTTGTGACAAGACTTAATGATAATAATGATCTCCGGAATTTCGGTTACGGCGGCTAATCTCAAAGAGAATTAGACGTAGGAGATATCATAGTGCACAAGTGTGTGCGAAAACACAGGTGCATTATTTACTCCCTCAATCTCATAGTCCGATGGGACGGCAATCCGACACGACCGGAGTGAGATCAGGCGTAGGGCCAACGGCTTAACATGCTTTCCGAGGCACGGGGGTGTAACCGCCAACTTCCAAACTCCGGGCATTTATTGACAGATTTATATACGTCATATATACCTGTCTCATAATAAGAAGTCATGGTAGGGCACACCCTGTTTGGTGGTGCTGCCATGCAAAATTACTATTGCTTGCTTACTTTAGCCACGACAACTCTTTCAGAAAAGACTTTCAGTTGATACCATAGACTTAATATGTATTACATTAGGTACTTTCGTGAAACTACACCCAAACGTTTGACGTTTACGTCTACGGTGAAAACATCAACAAACTGATTTCTCTAACGCCCTTATTACAAAACAGTTTAAACCAAGACAAGACTAAACTCGGGCTAAAACTATGTCCATCTCTTTTCAAATCCTTACCACAAAAAGAGATGGAACTACTTTTAAACAAACGATTATTTTAAGCCGTAATAGGGCCGTACTCATGCACCATTATTGGCTTCCGAGTCTGCGAAAGCAATGTGTTAGTTTCATTATATATTTTATTATACAATTTCGGTGACAAGCAGATAGTTATTAGTTAAACCACAAATGGTATAGGTGCCGTCACGAGATATGAGAGCTGACCTTGAATGTGTAGTAGTAATTTTATTAGCCTGTTTGTATGGCGCAACGCGAATAAAATACATGCGCAGTTACCCTCTATTTTGGTTGAGCGCTCATAACTCTGTGACGGCATCTGTATTGATATTGTTTTAGAATTATACATTTAAAGTTGAATAGAAGTAACATTTACATTTTAGACGTGTCATATAATATTACATTTATAAGAAACCATCAATCTGGTTACTTTAAGATTGTAAGTGAGGCAACACCAAACATGTTGCCAATCTTGAAATAAACATCAATGGAATTATTCACTTATAATTACATTTATTTTGTACAAGTTAAAATATAACGGACATTTAAATGCCAAGTCTCATCCATTTCAATAATAAAACACAAATAGATAATAAACAGATAAGTACATATAACAAAGGAAATATATACTTAATATCTAATACAACAATTATAAAAAGTGAATTATCTTGTTACACAAGAACGTTTTATAAAATCACAGGTAAGTACTTTTATCCCTAAACACTATATAAATATACATAATAATATACTCGTTATTTCTATGCGTGGAAAAATCTCTTACAGAGACATGTTGGATAACCAGAAGTCTCCAAACAAAAGGTTTTTAGCGAACAACTGAAAATACTTGAAACCATATTAATGGACTCACTTGAACACATTGGAACATTTTAAGGTTTGAGCCATTTTATTAAAAAACATTTGTGATGTTGCCAAGTATTACCCGTCATACGATACCATGATCATCATCATCCTCCTGCCCTTATCCCATGTTATTTGGGGTCGGCGCAATGTGTCTCCGTCGAGCTGGTCAGAAACGCCAAATCATACAAACCCTCAAACAGAGAAAGGTTGGTTTTCTGGGACATATTATGAGACATGCCAGATACGAACTGCTGCAACTTATAATGATGGGAAAAGTGTCTGGGAAGAGGCCAGTAGACCGAAAGAGGAAGTCTTGGCTGCGCAATATCCGCGAGTGGACTGGCATCATCAGTGCAGCTGCACTCTTCCGCCTCGCGAAGGATACACACAAGTTTACCGAACTGACAGACAACCTTCAATAACTGGAGAGGCACTACAAGAAGAACAAGAAGCAATGTGTTCTTCTCTTCCATTTTTCTCTATCAGCCGTCATATCTGCATTCACTCCTATTTTAGCCATACGATACGAAAACTACCGAAATAGAAATCCAGCATTTAGTTCCTGCTGCTTTATGCACTAAGGTTTCTCAGCATCGAACTCGACGACGAGCGTTGGATTCCATCATAGGCAATTGATACATAATACATAGAGGATAAGGTTTAATTTTGCTTCTTTAAAACCGACACTCGACGACGAGTGCGACGCTGAGAAACCTTAGTGAATAACGCGGTTGAGGTCAAATAAACAATAGTTATAAAGCGTAGGCCTTCAGATATCCACGTATTAAGCAACTAAGTAGGGGGGAATTCCCAACGGCTGTAATTTTCTTTGTTATTGACATACATAATGATAAGTGTTACACTTTACCCCAATTGCGTTTTATTCTAATTTTTTATGGGAACAAAAAAGCGCCCCTAGTGGCGAGTGTTACCAACAAGTTTTACATTCCCGATCAGATATCGTCAACATATTAAACTTATAGGTACTTGGGGTACTGGAACATTTATGTACTAAAGATGACGTGAGAAGAAAATATACATACTAAAAAATACTAACCATATTTGGAAAACGTTCATCACTTTGATCCATTTATAATACTAGGTACCTAATCGTAGATCAGGTCGCGTAGTCATTCACAACAACTATAATTAAGTAAGTTTACAATGATAGTTATTAGTATAGCTCTTATTAACGTCAAATATATAAGAATATAGACATTTATTTAATAATATTTATATGTCGTTTTTGGAAATGGCTGAGGTAAGTCACAATTTCAATTCAGATTATAATGTAAAATCGTAAAAAAGGAATCGATTGAGTCAAATTACACGGAGTTTGATAGACAAATGTCATTTTGATCGATTACTACACTTTACTATGATTCGCGGACCTATATGTAATATGGAAAATCACTCACATACATTTATTACGGTTAAATTTTATAATTTGGGGGACCCCAAGTTGAGAAACTCTGGATTGGGGAAGATCTGTTTAGTCTGACCGAAACTGCGCTATTGTGTACTATAGACTTGCAATACATCGGTTCATAGATCATGATCATGATCATGTTATTATTTTACATTATAAAATATAGTTCATACCAATACTCTACCAAGTCTCCACACGGTCCCAATCTTCAAAGCTATGCATCCATCACTAATATTATAAAATGAAAGAATTAAAAAGTTGAACTATGGAAATTTTTGAATGTTGTTATACTGAATTGTGCGGGGAATTCCGGAACTACTTCGCAGGAAGCTAAATCACAACATTCCTAAAAACATTACGTTTCCATGATAACCTATGACCTCTTTGTATTAGCGATAATATGACAAAGAATATGTAATGCCCAAAAACTATTCCGTGCTGTGTTTGTATTGGTTTCTTAAAAAACATGCCATATTACCTCGATAACGGTAGCTACTGGCGATAAAATAATTTAGCCAAGTAAACATGTTTCTGAAGGAAAATTCCAGAAGTATTGTACCTAACTAACAAATAATAAAATTTGGTAGTGTGCAGGTATTGGCTATAATATTCCAAAAAAACATGCCAGTTTCCTTAAAAATAATGTTTATCTTAATATGGCTGTTAGTTAATTATATTATTGTAAACATGTTGTTATAATTTAACTGTTGCGGGAATTAATTACTTAATTTTACGAATTTACATGCTTAGTACGATATTTTGATAAGGGTTAATTTTGGTCGTAAATTATTTGCCGGAGTTCCTAGAGAAATTGTATCTTAGTAGGAGGCGTGGCATATCGTATATTTAATAGAGTGAAGATCAAGGCCTGCGATTGTTTAAGCTGCGCGTCTTAAAAACTTCTTAGCTTTTACTTTTAATTGACCAAAATGAAACGTCAGAGCTCAGAAATTCTTAATACGCTCTGCTTAAACCGATGATGGTAGGATCTCTGTCAACTATTAATTCCTGCAATAAAACTAGTATATTATTTTATTTACCTAAATTCTGCCTCAAATAACTCTACTGTAGGTATACGAAATTTACTGTTTATGTACAAGTTCATTATGTTTATCTGCCACGTTGCTTAGTATTAAATGATCTATTGATTGATGTTTACTTAACGTGGGTTCCAATTGAAGCTCATATAATAATTTCTTAACTCCGTATCATATGCTTACGTTTAATATTTTTATTGAGTTAACGTTTAACTTTGTTCAGAACCCGAGTAACAATTCGGATATTGACGTCGTATGGCCTGCATTCAGAAGCCATCAATGTGTAATATTTTCTTAACTTCAGCGATATAAAATAATATTTGGCACTGTACAATTGAACTGCAAGTTCCTATACCATGTCCAACGAATAAAGTAACTCTGAAGCTTTGTAATTTTATTAACAAGATTGTCATGTCTCATGGGCTAAAAATCTAAACAATATTAAACAAAATCGAATATAAATTAGTTCTTGTGAAATTATTTATATCGATGCTCAAAGTATTATCGAATCGGTACGGCAAAGGGCATCCCTTTTTGGCTCAGGGCTTTTTATTTAGTCCAACAAACGTATGTAAGGTATAGGTACTTAATTTTGATTATTTATATAAAAAAAAATTAGGGAACCATGTAGAGAATATAAGGCTAGGCCTGCGGGCATAATCAACAACAAACTTTACAACCACGATTTTCCTCTTAATTATTAAAAAGTGAATAAAACCATAAAATTGGGAAGCACTAGATTTTTCACACGATTAATTCTTAGATGTTTCAGTTAAGTGACCGCAATATAACTTAATTATTACTTAACTAAATTTACTCCGTCAATCGCTCTGAATAGTTAAAGTGCCTAAGCGCACCGTTTCAAAAACGGTTAGCTTTGTTGAAAAATCTGAAATAGATGAAATAAATATGTCAGCCACTGATCTGGAGTACCCTTGAATCTTCTTCTTGGATATAATAAAGGTCACATTGAATGTGCAAACGAAAATAGACCTTGTCATCCTATTATTAAAGTTTACATCATGTAAGGTCTTAAATTTATAAGTGGCCTTCTAGATCAATTTAATATATGCCTAAATATCAAATCATAGTAGGTACGTAAAGAAACACCAAAGTTCCACTAAATATACCCAGAACTGGCCAGAACGTATTTACTATCCAGATCTGATCCAGCTGCAATTTAAGCCAAGGCTTTCTGCTTGTTGATAAGAGCATTAAGCAGTTTGATTCTAGCCTTCGCGGCTTTGTAGCGCTGGTATTCCTCTTCGTGTCCCTTTTTATCGTCTCGCTGCACCTTCCTGCTGTTCTGCAACTCGAAGCTCACCTCGTAGTCTTTGATACTGCGCCTTAATATCTGCGGGATAGAGTAGAAAATTGTAAGAGTCTAGAGCTAGAAAAGTATTAGACTTAAATCTATACATATCAAATTCAAAGTCCCGACAGACTAAAATGAAGTCACAGCCTAAGACCCTGGTTCTAGAGGTATGTAATTTTGAGAGTGTGTTCTTGTTAAGATGTGGGTATACACTAAGAAAGGGTATTTCGAAATGCCTGCCAAGGGAATGTGATGGAGGCTGACAGTTATATGTGAAATCTTAGAGTTACGTGAAGGTGCGGGCGGAAGATACGTCGTACGAATAAAAGCTGCGCGACATCATGCTAATCGAAATCGCCAATGCTACATGAAGGGAAAGGAATGGAGTCGCTGAGTTAGCAGTAAGTGATTCCAATCTTTATAAGGTACGCGATTGAAATTTTTATCATTGCAAACGTCCATAGCCGCTTACCAGCAGACTGACTTAACACATTTTAACCACCATTGTAATATAGACAATAGAATTTACAATTCGCTTCTGGCTCGTTATTGTGCTACAAAATCATTTCTTATGAATTTGTGAAATTATCATAAGATAAATGGAAGTAGGCATCTTTGGAGTACTACCCGAAAACTGAGTAAAAGTGTGCACATATTAGGATACCGAACTGACTTAGTCGAGCGTGTATGGAATCTTACATAGTTAAATAAATATCATGGAAACCCTTATCCTAACCACTTGCTACTCACATGTTTAACGATTCTTCTATAAATGTAAAAAATACTTACACATTTATGCATTTTAGCTTCAGCAAGAGCTCTGGCCAGGTCTTCCAGGCCAAGACAGTGTAGACCTTCATTGGAGGGAGTTGCTTCCTCACTCGCGCTCTGAGCTGATGATGTAGAAGAAGGAATTTCCTCGCCAGCAAAAGTGGAGTCGCGGGTTGGCGGTGATTGTAGGGGCGTCTCTGCCGTCTCCTATGAGGTAGGAAGACTTAAGAACTTAAGAAATAGCTGCAGTGGCTGAAAGGTTTGAGTAGTCGCATGGATATGTAAGCGACGCAAAATTAATTCCGTTCGGGTTTAATTTTTCATCATTGGCTTCGACCGCTGAGTCTGTATTAACGCGTTCACTGCTAACGACGCGTATGTGCGTCCAACTGTTCGAGAATTTACGAAGAAGTTCAAACGTTAGCAGTGAATGTGTTAATGAGTTTTAAAGAAAATAGAGCAGTGGTTTCACGGCTTAACGGTGAAGAAAAACCTCGCGAAGAAATCTGCATATGTCTGTGAAGTAATTCAAAGATGTAGTGCCTAAAACGGCGATGGACTCACTATCAGCCACGTTAGCACTTCGTCATATTCGATGAAGAGTGCATGTCGTGTAGGCTGGGGCACTTCTGGAATGAGTAAATTCGGATAGGGGATTTTGCCACCAGGAAAAAATGGGGGAGATTTCAGATGGAGACGGGTATGGGAATGTCGTTACCTGCGAGGAGTCTGATGGTTTTTCTTGTGAGTCACTGGAGCTGTCCACGCTCGAATTGAACAACATCGCCTCGTGTTCGTGGATCGTTGCCAGCTCACCGTTCGTACTGCCCATCATCTGTCAACGGGGCAACCATTCAACCAATTAAGACACATCATTGTATAAGGATAACTCTAGATTATGCATTGTATATAGTATCTACATAGTCTTTATAAACTAAGGTCGATAAAACAATGGTTATGCTAACGGTGTATCCCCATACAAGTTACTACTATCGTTCTTGGTTGATCCTACCCAGATTTGGACCTGGAGTTTTTATCCGCTCCCAGCGGCTGTGATGAGACTAGGGCAATATTAGTACCTTTACTGCTGGCACAGGAATTCCACTTGATATTAGCAGAGCGGAACCTTAGTAAGTTAGTAACACCCCCAGTGCTTTCTAATATATACATTCTCTTGTTAGTGTTTGTAACAAAACTTCTCCGCAACGGCTTGACCGAATTTGTATATTCGATAGGTCTGAGAATAGACAACCTATTTTTCATACAACATAAGTGGCCCCAAAATGTATCTGGCAAAACAATGTTTGCAAGGCACAACTAGTAAACGTATATTTTCATCAGCATGAGACAAGTCAAAACTCACAGCATCAGCCCTAGGCGAGGCGAGTGCTCGCTTGACAGCCCTGTACCGCTCATACAGATGTCGTGCAGCGCCGCGGTCAGCAGAGTGCGCGGGCGGTCGGCCTCGCGCCGCTTCCAGCCTCAGCAACGCGCGCTGTACACACGCCTTCTCCGCACTCAGCTGACCAGGGGACCAGTTGCTTTCAGGGACCGATGACCTGCCCGCCGCTTGTCTACAGCCCTCCAGCCACTGACAACACATTTCGAAGTTATATCTTCATGCCTTACCACAATTCTCAATATAGGCTTGATACATAGCAATGATCCCTAAGGTATTGTTGAACGGGTTTTAAAACATTAAGTGACAGTTCTTCAACAAAAATTATGATAGCAGTCGAATAATACCTTTACTTACTGTCGGCCAGTGAGTAAGGTGCTTTCATTCACACACACACACACACATACATATACACACATATACATACATACACACACCCACACGCACACACACACACACACACACCTAAGTTAAACCTAAGTTACAAATTTTGTTTATAAAAATACTGTACTAAACATAAGTTACAAAAATTTGTTAATATTACTTTTCTTTTAATACTTTTAATATTGTGTTTCTCCGAAGGTGGGCGTTGTCAGACGCAACACAGTTTTTAAACTTCTGCGACTGTCACCGTTCCTCTGTATACTGTACTAAGAGTTATGCCAAATAAACATTATTATTATTATTATTATTCAAAATAAGATCTACTCGTCAAGAAACAATTGCTCAATAGTATTTTGTATTGTTGGAATACCTTAAGATGTTCAGTTTACCTCTTCAATATCTTTCACTACATCAACCATAGACTTGTCACTCTTCAGCGCTGCATCGAGCTTATCGTCTCTTTCTTTCTGCTGTTTAGCTGCTTGTACTTTCAGTGCGTATTCAACAGGATCCGCTTTGATGCAGCGCTTTTCTGCTTGAAGCCTCTTTAGGGTCTCGTTCATATGTGTTAGTTGCACGTCGGTGATGCGGTCACTTGGAGCTAACGGATACCCATTCTTTGTTTCAAATTCATTTTCGTATTTTGAAATGCTCTTCTTTAGTACCGATATCTGGAACAGCGAAAAATATCAAGTTAATGTAATTCAGATTGGATGTGCTGTCAAGCATATGATTGTGGACCCCAAACCAATGTTCAAAGATGTTAAGTACATTGGGTTCACTCCACGCGACCGAACAAAGTTCAATGGACAGCTGTTGCAATTGCCTTATCTTTGAGATTTTAGATTTTGAGGAATGATCGGATAGGCTGCAGACGAAGTGCTGGCTAGCTTGTTGGAATCTAGCAGAGCTACTCCGCATTTTTAAGAATATATGTTACATACATACATACATATGCTCACGCCTGTATTCACCGAAGGGGTAGGCAGAGGTGTTGATATCGCAACACCCACTTTTCACCGAATTTGATTAAGTGCCAACGTGACAGATGGTGAGTCTATCGCCGTCTCAGGCACTATACATACGTCTTTGAATTACTTCTCAGAAGTATGCAGGTTTCCTCACGATGTTTTCCTTCGCCGTAAAGCAGGTGGTGTGGAATCACTGTACATAAGTTTTATAGAAAAACTCATTGGTACAGGCCCCGCTGGGATTCGAACTTGCGTCGCTTGCGTAGCAGGCGACTGCCCAAACCCCGAGGCCACCACGGCTGTCTTAGAAAAAATATGCGAAATAAAACATGAAATTCATGAAAAATAATCATTTATGCGAGCGAAACCGCGGGGCATAGCTCGTTAGTAATATATGCACATAGTGGTGTGTACGGGGCGAAGTTGAATGAAGCAACCTTGCCCTATGTGGGCTATTTTTGTCCGGTTTGGGAATATGCAGTGCAATCTTAGCAAGCTGCAGCTCAGTGGATTTTAATATGACAATGTGCAAATGATGATCAGACGCAGTATGTATGTTGGTGTTTAATGAATAAATACCTTTATAGATATTACTTTTTGATAAATGTATATGTATACATGGTAGAATTAGATATAAGATAGAAAACATTTCTTAAAGTTCAATAAGTAGTGCCTCTGTATGAGAGAGCCCTAACAGGGTTTATTATTTTGTATCTTTCAAATAACTAACTTAAATGCATCAACCATCTGCCAACATCGGTACTATGCTCGACAACATTTCATTTTCCTTAGCTGCCAGCCTGCGACTTGGCTGCAAAACGAATGAGCCCCATCGCTGTGTCTGCGGGGAAGACGTCGACCAATTTGGTCACCATGGCCTCTCTTGTCGCCGCAGTGCGGGTTGCCTATCCCGACATTCCACTTTGAATGACGTCATTCGTAGGGCTTTCAACGTGCCAGCAACTCTAGAACCGATTGGTATTGCACGAGACGATGGCAAAAGACCTGACGGGATGACGTTAGTTCCCTGGAGTGTCGGGAAGCCCCTTGTGTGGGACGCGACCTGCGTGGACACACTTGCTCGCTGCCACTTAAACTCGACATCGAAGCAAGCAGGGGCGGCGGCAATGTGTGCAGAAAACCTCAAGCGGCGGAAATATGCAGATATCAGTCATATTTCTGCCGTTTGGGGTTGAGACTTTGGGGCCATGGGGGCCAAATGCGAAGGTCCTTTTTAAGGATCTTTCAAAACGCCTGGGTGACGTCTCTGGTGACCGTCGAGCTGGTTCTTACCTCGGTCAGAGGATTAGCTTAGCGATCCAGCGAGGTAACGCAGCCAGCTTACTGGGCACCATTCCCGCAGACACTAATTTAAATTCCGTGTTTTATTTATAATTTTTATTTTTATTATATTTTTCTTTTTCATTGTTAGCAATAAGTTACTCAAATGTTACGTTAATAATGTTATATTTCATGCAACAAATATATGAATATAAATTGGACGGTGGTGTTTCTATTAAAAGTGAAATATTTAACAATTTTGTTGAAATGGAGGACGTAAAATACGACTGGCCACGTGATTTGAACTGGCTTAATATGACAGCGGTCATCAAGACCTTTTTATCTGTCTGTCTCATATATATATCGGTAATCTGCTAACGTGTCTTGTGTTAATTATTATTAAAATAAAGTCTTATAGTGTACTCAGTAATTATCTTTTACAACAGGTTATGGGCCCAGACCTGTAAATGTGTAAAAATATACGCATTCAAAAACAAATTTTATTTATATCGGTTACTTAAGTGTAAAAAGGAGTGCAAAAAATACTATTTTCGTTTTCCTGTATGGATTTAATATTAGGGTATGCAGTCAACAAAATTTGAAACTATAATTAGCCAGCATAAGCTGATCTAGGATTGAATACAGGCTCATAGAAATAATCTTAAATGTATTACTTATCGAAAAAGCCCTACAATTCAACTTTAGCCCTAATTCTAATTATACCTTTTCCCAATAATTTTCCAATCAACAAACTAATCAATGTGCCCCTCAATGGTTTTCCCCATTGGAAAAAAGAACGAACGAAGAAAGTTTCCGAATTACTCTGACCTAGTTCTAAATCCGTCATAACTTTGCAATGTGGAAGGTTTGCATCATACTTTTCTTGGAATGGTTGGTGCCTTACTTAAGACTCAAAGTCAAACGTCATCGCCAAAATAGATAACTTGACATTACTTAAATACATTTAATCCTTTCCGTGACGGCTATTGTAACAAAGGAGATAAAGAGATTAAAAAGTTTACGATTGCAGTGAATTGCAGAGATGAAGCTAGTTTGCAGTGAATTTAATTTAAGAAAGTTTACTATATTTTGATTTATTATTAGCATATATTCGATACATATGTTATAAGGCACTTTACTAATCTATACAGAAAAGTAAAATAGGAGCTTTTCAAGTTCACAGGTAGTCTATTATAAAAAAAATAAGTTAGAAAACTTATAATGACTCCTTTTAGATGACGTGAGCATAAGATGTTTTTAACATAACTCCACCGAAACGGCTTTATCTAAGTGTATACTCGACGTTTTTCATAATTTTTCATACCATAGGGAGTGGCCCATCCCAAATAAACTACACAGCTATTGTATGTATGGAATTACTTACCTTCTTGTTAATCTTTTCGAGCCGACGATCTGGGCAGGGTTGTTCTCTCCGAGCATGGTGGTGCGGCGCGGCGCTTCTTTCGTCCCGCCTCGCGCGCTCGGCTGCTGCGCACACGCCTTCCGCGTTCACTTCATTCTCCATGTCAGTGATGCTGCTCGTGCGACCCTGGCGATGAGCCGCGCACGCGTCTAATGTCTCCGGTTCGTCGCATACTGGAAAATTTGTCATTCATCTTTAATTATTATACATTGAAGTCGCCATTTCCATACGACATCATTTTGTCTATTTGAACGTAACGTACTTCTAAGCTACAGTACGGATCTTAAAATGGTTCTTATTAATATGCAGGTAATTGTATTTTTAGCTGTAGCGTTAGCCTATAGCTAAAATTTATCTATTTTTAGCGTAACGATTTTATGAATCTAGTAGTTAGTTTTACAATATCTTAACACGTACCTACTAGTTACTTAAAAATTACAATTGCTTTGCGACAAAAGATTGGCTTAATATTCTATTCTCTAATTAGCTTTCACCCGCAACTTCTCCTCTGTCTATTTCTATTTCAGGTATAAAAAATATCGGTCAAAATAGACGGACTAACAGAGGCACTACCATTTATAATATTAGTGTAGGGTAAGATATAATTATTTTATCCTTCCTTATAATTTACATTTTTATCATGAACCAACAACGACTTGTATAAAAATCTTGCAAGTAGTGGCTACGTAAGAATACACAAGAATACAAGGATTAACTTACTCTGAGGCTTGAGTAATACAGCATAGTCAAAGTGAGGGGGTGTTGAACACCTAACTTCATCGGCGATGCAGTCGTTCTCCTTCGGGTGCTTCGGGATCCTGGTGGGCGGGCGACGCCTCTTGCCGCCATATTGAGGGCGACGAGCGCGCGATAAACGCTCCGCTCGACGTTCCGACTGCAACGGACAATAATGTAAACAAAATACTGAATGTTTATTCAAATAAAACCTTGGTTGAAGAATTGAATACACGATCTTGCGCTAAATACAGTCTTCTAGTAGAAACCTAATAGGAATCGAATGTTAAATTGAAAATTTAAAATAAAAATATAATAATAATCGAAAAAAATGGCCGTTCCAGAGCTTACAGCCAACTTTTTTGATTGAGCCGCTCATGATTATGACAAAACTAGCGCACCCCGCGGTATTTGTTGCCAATTCAAAATTGACAGCTTTTCACTAAATGCATATTACAATTATTGAACGGCACATAGTGTTCATAAAAAAAACAAATAACTATTATTTTTTTTTAGTTATTTGACAAACAGATTTATGTAGAGTGATTTCACACCACGTGCTTTACGGTGAAGGAAAACATCGTGAGGAAACCTGCATATTTCTGAGAAGTAATTCAAAGACGTATGTATAGTGCCTGAGACGGCGACAGACTCACCATCTGTCACGTTGCCACTTAATCAAATTCGGTGAAAAGTGGGTGTTGTGATTACAACATCCCTGCCTACCCCCTTCGGGGAATACAGGCGTGAGCATATGTATGTTGACAAACAGACAGCTGATGTTATAAAGAAATACTTTTATTTAAGAAAAAAAATCCAATTAACATTGCTTTTTAGCCGACTTCAAAAAAAGAGGGAAGTTATCAATTTGACTGTATATTTTTTATTGTTAATCTTACGCGGAAACAATCGCGAGTCATTTCTCAATATTATAGTTGGATTCCAAACGTGACCAATACCTCGAGCCGGTTGAAGTCATGCAGTGGAGGCGGCGGCGGGGGTGGCGGGGGCCTCTCCTCGCTGTGAGGTCGGCGTTCCTTCCTCTCGTGAGCGCAGCCCGAGTCGCGGCGCTCGCGTCGCTTGCGTGCCTCACGCTCGCACTCAGGCGCCGCCATGTCTTCTGTCTCTTTCCCCCGGTCCTCGCGCTCGCAGCACTGCGCACGCACGGATATTACAATCCGTGTCTCGCTCGGGCACTCTTCGTGCCCGTAACCCTATTGTGAATGTCAATGTAATGTGTCATGTGCGGTAATGTGAACCTTCCGTCGTCGGAGTTATAGTTGATATTCGATTGTGGTAAGCTCTGATTTCGTAGCAAGGAATACAACTTTTTCATACAACAATATTCTTGACAAATAATAATTTAAACGATTAAGTAATAAGATTAAACAGAGGTTTATTTATTGCATTCCAATACTACGATTGTTGTCGGCGTATCATGAACGTTGACTGTGGGTGAACAATGGTATAATATAAAGTGTAATTTGTAAAGGAATTGATCGTATAAACGTGTCACAAAGTCACAATATTGGCTTGAAGCGTTAATGTCTATAAAACTAATTGGGCACAAGTTAGTTAAGCTTATTTCATTCTACAACACGGCTTTAAGAACCTACACATATATTTATACAGGGTTATAGGAAAAGCAAGCTAATGGAAGCCAATTTAAGTTGAATTTAATAAAAACTAAAATGTGTAGATATTCTGTACATTGTAAAGCTTTTCCAATAAACCCTTTTGTTACATTGCAAAGCATATTTTATGTACTTATATACTTATCATATTTATATGTAATTGTTTTGTTGTAATGTATGTAATACATATTGAACTATGTTACTTAACATATAAGATATTCTACATAATTATTTACTCCAAGTTAATGTTACTTAAAGCCCCATTGTCTATAAATTTCAAAAGTACCTGTAAAATTTCCAATTGTACCATTTTCGAAATAAAATCACCAAATTTCCAAAAGTTTCAGCCGTTAATGTGACGATTCTGAAATTAAACCATTTTATGGAACTAATGCAAATAAACTCATTAAAAACAAATCAATCTGACCATGTTGCCTTTTCTGGCTACTTTATGAAATATGCGTAGCTACCTACGTGTGCTATATCGATTACGAGCCCTGTAGCCAAAGTAACATTATCTTCACGCTTGGCTAGTAGAAACGATACAAATTGTACGGGAATGACATATGTCACTTTCGTTACATTTTTTATCGTTTCTATTAGCGCAAGCGCGACAGAATGTTACTTTGGTTAGGCCTAATGTAGCCAGTGCTACGGCGTAGCAGCAGGTTCTTGCTACGCACGTAGCATTATGCTACGAGTGGATGTTACGAGTGGGTACGCTTTCATTATCTATGTGAAAATATATTTGTTAAAATCCTAAGATACACACACAATTTTCTTTTATATCTTCATGTCTTCCCACTAAGGTTCCAGTAGGGGTAAGAATAGGTAATTTGCCTAGTATCTGAATGGCGTTTAGCACTAATGTGTATAGAGTAACTTACAATGCAGAATCGAGCAGCGCCGACAATGGTGTCCAATATCCTGGCTATGGTGTCGCGAGCTCGGCTGGCCAGGGTCCGGGCGGGGCCTGTGCTCCGGCACAACCCCCACAGATCCACAATCGAACTGAACAAGCGGGCTATTGCTTATCCTTTGATGTAAAACAAAATGAAAGAAACAAAACGTAACGGCGGACCGGCTTGAGGCGCCGTTTTGACGGAGTACTTTACACTACAATATTCGACTATAACACTAAAGTCAGATAATATATCTATTTGATGATGTCGCTGAGCACGGGCATGTCTCGGTCCCGGCACATGATGGTACGACACACGCAGTCAGTGGTTTTATGGTCCTTCGCGAATTTACGGCTGCTTCAAGAAATGTGTGGAAACCAGTCTGTAATTTAGCATTGAAGGTGTGAGTGTGTGGGAGCCGGCTAGCTCAGTGTAGCCGATGGGAGGGCGACATGCTGGACACGCGGCCTGACTGGACTGGCGAACTACAACTGCCCTTCAATTATCTTCCGTCATTTTGAAACTCGCACGCACTGGGTTTAAATTTGGTGTTAGTAATCTGAAACAAAAGAGATTTCAATTAATATTAATACTCCCCAAATGCGTAAGCAGACGTGTTGTAATAACAACACCAGATTGTCATCGAAGATGATTAAGTGCCAAAGTAAATATAAAAGAAATACTTTGTTAGACAGATAAGTAACAAAATCTTTTTTTTCCTCCTTTCTTCGGATACGCTAAGAGCCTACAAGTTTCATCATTTCCTACACTTTATTTTTAAATAACAAATTCTAACCCACGTATTATGTATACACAGTAGGTGAATTTAAGCCGTAACATATAATTTTCATACATTTATATCACAGTTTCAATATTCATAAGAATTTTATATCCTTATATTTGATAAAATAACTGAAACACGTTGACATTTTATGACGCTTTAGTAGAATATACATACATATGCTCACGCCTGTATTCCCCGAAGGGGTAGGCAGAGGTGTTGTTATCACAACACCCACTTTTCACCGGATTTGATTAAGTGCCAACGTGACAGATGGTGAGTCTATCGCCGTCTCAGGCACTATACATACGTCTTTGAATTACTTCTCAGAAATATGCAGGTTTCCTCACGATGTTTTCCTTCACCGTAAAGCACGTGGTGTGAAATCACTGTACATAAGTTTTTTAGAAAAACTCATTGGTACAAGCCCCGCTGGGATTCGAACTTGCGTCGCTTGCGTAGCAGGCGACTGCTCTAACCCCGAGGCCACCACGGCTCTTCTCTCTAGTAGAATATAACTTCTAAAGATATGGTTATAAAGTTCAATTTATACTGTCAGTCATATTTAACGCATAATGACAGAAGCGGGGTGAACGCTGTCGGTTGCGTGTGGAGTATTCGATCGACGATCAAGGTTACACGAGACATTCCTACCGAAAGGTTTCTTGCGTATTTCCAAGAATATTTTATAGACACATTGCCTCTTATTACAAAAAATGCTGTAGACCAAGACTAGACCAAACTAAGGCTATCAGTATGTCCATCCTTTTTAAAAGCCGTAGCACGAAGAGATGGAACTTCGAATTACTATCTAAGGGTGGGTTGAAAACTAAAATTTTCAAGTGACAAATTTGCTGTCGGTGGGATTTTTGATATATTTTATACATTTAGATATAGTTATATTCATGGCGTCATCTGACAATATAGAAATTGTAATAAAAAAAAAAAGGAAATTACGCGGGTGAAACCGCTGGGCACAGCTACATAAAGAGAAATAGGTATCATAATTTGACACTAGCCGTCGCATAAACAAGCACTCTATATAATAAACTATTGGTTGCTAGGTTTTATGAAGTCACCATAAAATTGTTATGAACATAAGAAAATGTGTAACTGTTAATTAACCTGAAAGCCTTTCTAGTGCATTTCTCATTACTTGTTGTTTAAGTAATTAATTTGTTAGCTAGTTTATTTTATTACGTAGTTTAAGTACGTAGGTCGAGTGCCTCGTGACGGTAAAAACAAATGGTAAACTGTTAATCGGATATGAAAAAAGAAAAAAAATCTGGATTCTCGAGATACTTTCTTACTACAAAGAAGGTAAATAAGCGAACGGGGACAGATGTATATGACGTGTATACGACTGTCTCTGTTTCTGGGGCCTTGCCATAAGCACTTACTGATATCCTAAATCCACTGTGTGACAGAGACAGACTTATACGAGTCATAGATATCTGTCTCATACAGAGTTAAACTAGCATGAAAATAAGAGGTCATGGTAGGGCTCCAGTTTTAGCTGCTAGTGAGTGGCTATCGCAGTCTATAAAAGCGGAGCCTTGCTTGAATATGGATACTCAATGATACCTTAGGTTCTGGGTTATATTGCAATGTATCTTTAAAATTTAAATAATATCCAAAGATCTGAATATTTTTTTAATAATCTTTTCGTATCCGAATAATAACACGATACGGCAACCAAAGCAAAGAGTTCGATATTTCGTTTGAATGGGAGAGCAGTCTCCGAACCAGTATTATAAACGTTTATCGGCAACACTAATCGCTAGCTACTAGGTATATTTATCTTTGTAATGTTAAAACAAAATTCTGTCTCAACACAAGCTTCTATTTAATGTAGACTAATTACTGTTTTCTAACTTTAGATAAGTGTTTAGTGGAGTGTTTGCTAGCTGGAGGAAATGAGCATAGTTCGGATAAACCATTATTGTTTGGCAACATTTCAAGGTTTCTATCCGAATCTCGCGAAGTATTTCCACAGTTTACAAAGCACATTTGAAGTAGGTTACCTATTGAATGTGATTGGTAATACTTATGTTCAGTAAATATTGATCAGCTTTTATCTGCTAAGAGCATAGGCCTCCTACACGGCATATTTATACTTATACAAGCAGACCAGACAGACGTTACCCTGCATAGCTGAATAACCTAGATACCGACTGCAGCGCCATCTGCCGGGCTGATTTGTGAATGTAAACGCATACAAAAAATCATTCAAATTGGCACAGCGGCTTAGGAGAAGTTCAGTGACATACACCCGTACAGTAGAAATTATATATATAAAGATTAAAGGGAGGAAAATAAAATCCGACAATTATAGACCAATTTAAAAAAACTGAAATTGCTACAATAACATTGATTTACACAGGCTTACAAAAAATATGAATTCGGACGAATATACAAATCTTTACAAATAAATAAAATTGTAATGGCTGTGAAGAGCAATCTATATGAAAGTACTCGGGATCGATCACTGATGTATAGCTGATGTTACAAGGAGTACGCTCATTTAAAAATAAAATTCCGCGAAATAGAGTCATGAAATTAAGTCTGTTGCGGGGCTTGCCTTCATATCATTTTCACACAATAAATTCATCGATTATTAGGTCTTCCCCTCTTCTTGTTACCATCCACAACATTCATGCACAAAGTCCGTCCTTTAAGTAATTTTTTTTTTTCGTAACATTACTTAACATTCCATCATCTCCCTGGCCTTATCCCATACATTGTTAGGGTCGGCATTTAATTCAACCCGATGTGGCTGATCACCTGATTTTTATACGAAGCGACTGCATTCTGACTTTCGCAACCTCTTTAACGAGGAAAATCTGTGGCGGCACGGAGGGAACTCAGGCGGCCACCCATCCAATTACTGGCTAGGGTTAGGGTTGCTTAACTTCGCTGTTCGAATGAAATGCGCAATAGCAACTGTCCCACGAGCTCCTCTATATTAGTAATATTACTTTACATTATTGAACTTTAAATTATTTATGTCAGTCCGTAAAGAGCACGATATATTATTCAACATCAAAGCTAGAGCTTAAATGGCAACTTTATAATAGCTCTGTCGAGCGAGGGAGCGAGGAAATCCAATTATGGAAACACTCGAGAATAGGCTGCATGTTAGCAGGCTTCACAGGTGCAGGCTAGCTGTCCGGATGTTGATTAATTCGACTATTTGTATGGTTTCTTCATGTCGCACATTTACACAGTACACTAGATATAATTTTCTAGACAATTTAATGCCTTCGCACAATATAACCGCGTGAATGACAATTATTTATTCAGTTTGGGCCCTGTTGAGGCATTTTTGAATGTTGGAAATTTACCACCGGCTTAGCCTTCCCAAATTAGCCTTCTGAGAACAACCGGTAAGAAACTCAACAGAAGGTGTCATGTACATTTCATCAACACAATAATACGTATATAATTACGTACTAAAAGTAACGTTTCGAAGTATGAGCTATCAGCGACAATAGTGGGGGTAACTGCGCATTTATTTCATTCGACAGAGGCAGACTCATAAATGACTACCGCGCTTTCTTTTCAGCGCTCATAACTCGTGACGGCACCTGTATAAAGAAATATTATAATATGGTCTTGAATTTACGTACGTGATCTCATGTACGTTTCCAGAAAGGTTCTCAAAGGGATACGAGAGGTATTGCAACATCCACTTTTCACCGACGATAATTAAGGTGACATATGATGAAGTATAAAATATAATAAAGCTAAAGGCTTTATTTATTAAACATTTCCCAGATATCCATGATTTTATTACCATTCACGGCTTTTGTTTTGTTATACAAATGAATTCTCAGGACATTCAAGAAATAGAATTGTCGAAGAGGTCACGAAAACGTTGTATGAAAGTTAATTTTTCATAATCTATGGGTGTGGATGTCTGGGAATAAGCCGAGAGTAAACCACCGTCTTTGAAAATCTATATCTTTGAATTTCAGCAGCAAAAATATTGCAATGTTGTTTTTCTTAATCGGTAAGCTAGTCAAATTACATCACCGGGGATTTGAACTGGCGATTGCGTAATAGACTTCTCAAATTACTCGACACGGCTCTTGTCTTAATTTAATATTCACGGCAAAAAAGGGCCTATTATAAAACATTCATACAGTCTGTTAATGTTATTTAGGACTCAGTCTACTTAGTGTTGAGTTAAATCACTATTTTTGAAGCACATAAGGTAGTAAGTAAAGTAGATGGTAGGTAAATCAGACTATCACAGCGCTTCCTAAAGGAGTTTTGGTCCAATTAAAGCATTTAATCATCTTCGTTGAAAAGGGGGTATTGTTATTACAACACCTCGTCTAAATATTCAGGGAATACAAGCGTGAGAATAATGTATCACTTTATAGCATTTCATAGGCCTGCTTACAAATAGTACCTAAGGTCAGAATTATGAAGACAAAGTAAAAAATTTAATGTCGTCCCACTTTTGGTCCCAATACAATTAGCAACCTCGATGAACTGGGGGCCTACCATGACCTCTTATTGGCATGATAGTTTAACTCCTATTATGAGACAGATATGGCGTGTATGAATCTGTCACTGTCACACAGTGGAACTATGATCGCAATAAGGGTTTATGGTAAGGCAGCTTAGCTAGAACGTACACAAAGAAAATGCGTAATACGAAACTACGCATCTCATTTAAAATACTGCGTAGCATCTCGTAGTAGGCGGCGTAGCACAAGCTACGCTTCGTAGCTCGTATTTTACGTTTGATATTTTCTTCATAAAATAATCTCTGGTACATTTTACTAACCATAATAATAGAATTGAATAACTTATATTTTTACAGCGTAATTGCTTTTGGAACGATAATTTTAGGAAGTTACCTTACATTAGTGAATATGCTGAGCGTGATAGGAGCCCGACCTCATTTCCCGATCCCAATTCATGCAGTCATGTAAAATGATGACCTGCTAATGTTATCCATAATAAGAAAAGTAAGGGAAAAGAGCTATTTTCGATTAATCACATGTCTCATTTTCATGTCTTATCAATCTCCACACACATGAAACCGGATGGTTTTTAATAAATTCTTCATTAATCAATTGTATGATGATTTCATTATGATGATATAGTGTATCGATGAAATCTACATTGAGGTGCCTCGCTGAGTTTCTTGCCGGTTCTTCTCAGACGGCTAGTTTCCGAACCGGTGGTAAATTTCCGACGTTCATAAATGCCTTACCAGGGCCCCGAACTGAATACATATTTTTAATTTTAATTTTCAATCGATTTGGTCAAAGTAGTTAAAGCGTATTCCTTAATTTCTTCCAGACAAACTGTGCTGTAAGAAAATTCGGACTAAAACTATGTCCATCCCTTTTTAATCCGTATCATAGATAGAGATAGAGCTACTTTTTAACAAAGAACTATCGTGTTAAACAAAGAAGTATCTTTATTGCGAACCTTTGAACAATGTCACGTCTAAACTAAAGTATTGTTCGATTGATGGTAACGTTGGGACCAATATATTGTAAACCATCACCAGTTTTTCCGATCCTAATTCACACAAATTGATAGAGAATGTTCATCTATCTTCACCGTCACAAAGCCCTTGCCTTGACTTTCGCATCGTCAGTTCTCAAGTCTTTAACGCGGAGTTGCGAAGAAAGTCAAGTCATCGCAATTCATTCATTAAATTCACCGTGTTTATTACATAATCGTATGAAAACACCACGGGTTAGTGCTTGTTTGACCCGATTCTGGAGAGTTCGACGATCGCGGTGTGGGCGTGTCGCCTGTGCCGTAATAAAACGCTGTAACTAACCGGAAATTCTACTCAATTACTTTCAACCAATGTCAAGATAATGGATATTAATATAAAATATTCCTTAATTTTGTTACAGATTGAATGGTCTTCATAATCATCTGCCGGAACAATGTTATGTGCATTCGTTATCAAGACGATGTCTTTATCTGTATGTTTGATCAATATTGTTGAGGTGACGGTGTTTTATGTTAGTATAATTAGGCTATATTTAATACGTAATGTTTAGGGTATATTATAATGTATATAATAAAATATGTTTATACCAAAGAAGTCTATTTATATAGTTAGTATAAGGACAAGAGAAGAGAGAACCACATATAAAACCTGAAAATCCCACTTAATAAAAACTCTTTAATTATCAGCAAAGATTCTTAGAGGTATTAAGTTAATTTTATTGTAAATATGAAGGAGGTATAAAACTAAAAAATGCTTCATTGCAACACCTCTATATTCTTGAAGGTATATGCCCCGAATGAGGCAGGACGTGCTATATTTACACTGTAACAATAACGTCCTTGAGAACGCAGCGACGAGATACTGCGTGTTTACTCATAAATTACACCACAAATGTATAGTGAAACAATTAAAATTCAACTTACCAAATGAATATGCAGCTTAATTGAGAATTTACGCGAAATTTTACTAACTGCACTAGGAAATGACCATGGAATGGCGTCTAAATCAAAATGGCGTCGATGTGACCGTTCGCGTACGACCGCCGGAACCAACTGAAGCTAGGGCGGAGCTCACCCAATGTAGTGAGGCACTGATGTCGATTCGCTTTTCCTTTTACATGGAAAGTGGCCTTATTTGTGGGATATAAGTTTGCTCTTACGGTAGGTTAGGTGTTATTGTAATCGTTTCTTGACCGTGTGTACAGCTGATCGGAAAATAAGATCTAACTATGATCCAATATTATAGTCAGCACTATTACTTTTGTTATTTAGCAATCGCAGTGTATATTAAAGAAAATAATTTGGTACCGGCTAAGATTTACAGTTTTACGGCTTTTGTAAACAAATGAGCAAAATATCATAATTTCCAATTTTCTGCACAGATTATATATATATAGGCGAGAAATGAAATATTTAATATTTTGGTAAAGGCACCAGAGAACTTCGAGTTATTACTAATTAATAGGTAAGTATATTATTATTTCAACTAGCAAAAGTACTGAGTAAGGTACTAGACATGATTCTTATTTCTACTTACTTGTTTGTCGGAGAGCATTTTTTTCTTTGTAATTTACGCTATGCAATATTAAGCGAATCGAATCATTGCTATATTATTGCGACCTACGTGAAGCGATATATTGATCTACTCTAAAGCTATCGATACTCTTGATAGAACAACATCAAAGGTACGTAAACATGAAAACCTGTGAGGAAAACGCACGCCGGCCGGCGACGGCGCCCTACCCTTTTCATGATATAATACTGATATGAAAAACTGCAGCGATGTACATTACTTATTTTCCATCACTGACGAACGACATCCTCTATTGAAAACCAGCATTGGTATGCTACATATTGCTAACGCGTAGCGCTATGTGGGTGCGAGAGAGTAAGCATACACAATCGTTGTACATTACTTCTTTTATATAATTTAAAAAAACAACTCTCAAAGCAAGCCAGTAATGGAATACTGGTATCGCTACGTCGTAGAACCCTATAGGTGTAAGGGAGTACGATGGATCCCGTTCAGTTTTATCATTCTAGTAGATTGTATGTATACATTTTTTTGGAAGGTTATTCAGTAACCTGTTAGGGAAGACCTTTGTTACAGGTATTAAGTATATTGTTGTGATAGTCATGTTTAAATTACGTGGCCTTGAATCTGATAAATTAAATCCATACAATTTTATAAAACGACAGTATTTCTGCCTGTCTGAAACGTCTTGAAGGTTAAAACGCTGAAGCAATTATCTTATATATTGGTATAGGGTATAGTATATTTTAGAACAAGGACATGAGGTATATGCAGAAATCACACTACGCGGAAAAGTCTTCCCATTAACGCTTAAGACATACAAGACATTATTTTACAGCCTTGTAATATGTGTTTAATTTATTGTATTGTATTGAATACTGGCCTTCTATAATTAAAAAATAAGAATATGTTTTTATATTTCAAATAGTTTCGATCTTTTTTTGTTTTCTTCTTACATACATATTACTATTTAATTGCTCTTGTTATTGAATTCACATATTGCTCTTGAAATTTCATTGTTATTGTATATATTTGAATATAATCGTTCTGTAAAAACATTGTCATGGTTTTTTTATTATCATCTGCCTTCACAATCAATACAAAGAAAAATTATTGTTATGAATAAGCTTAGGGTTTATTCAATATGCATGGATTTTACGAGACGCTATTTTGTTTTATTATGTAGGAGTAATCATTTTCGAACCGACCCATGTGATTAAAAAAATATTCAGCAATGATTGGAATAGGCTTTCAGGATGAAATAGGATTCAGTCCTGACTGACTGAGGACTAATATATTATGAACAGAATAGAATAAGCCGCTGATCATAGAGACAAGAAATTTGGTGAGTGTGTTCATGGAGGCGTAGAGTTATAGGTACACTAAGATTTTTTTTTATTTGACCCTAAAGGGAATAAATGGGGGTTGAAAGTTTGTTTGGGAAATGTGAAACCCAGACGCAAGTTTATGGTCAACTTAATTGCGGTGTAACTTTGATAATAAGTTACAATCCCATTTAGAGCGGCCTTGTTCCCTCCGGCTCGAGGGAGGTCTCACAGGAAATAAGATCAATTAATAAATCGATAAAACATAAAGTTTGTTAGCACTGTTGTTATTATTGTTCTACCAGAATGGTCCAATGGAAAGTTATTTCATTTCTTCGCGTTGGTATAAGTTGGTGCGTATTTATTTATATTTAAACTTTGCTCGAAAGGTTTCTAGGCTTCAATGAATCAGTCGCTATGAAGTTTTCCATTTCAAGGATATCTCGTATAACATATTATAAAATAAAAAGTTGACCATACATTTATGTATGTGCATTATGTATTATGCTAGTATATATATGCTCACGCCTGTATTCACCGAAGGAGTAGGCTAAAGTGTTGTTATAACAACACCCACTTTTCACCGATTATGTAGAAGTGCAAATGTGACAGATGGAGAGTCTATCGCCGTCTCAGGCACTATACATACGTGTTTGAATTGCTTCCCAGTCATATGCAAGTTTCCTTACAAACTTTCCTTCACCATAAAGCACTTAGTGTGAATTCACAGAAAATAAGTATTTTAGAAAAACTCATTGGTACAGGCACCGCTGGGTTTCGAACTTGCGTCCGTTTTTGTCTGTTATTGCATAGCAGGTGACTGCTCAAACCCTACATCCACCACGGCTTATTGTAGATAGAAAAATATAGGTATGTAAATGTCAGTAAAGCTTTGTAAATTTGTTTTTTTATCAATAATGTATATACTCACTTTCATGTGCATTTAGCGAAAAGCTGTTAATTTGAAATTACGAACAGACACTTCAATTTTATTTACCTGTATAGATGTATAGGTATAGATTATTGGCCCTTGTAAACCAATAAATTCAGCGAACACAAGTGTGTTATTAAGACTTTCGCTCACAACAGTATCATATTGCTAATTAATGCCGTACAACGTTCCATCAGAGCTTTCAGAGCTTACAGCTTTCAAGGTACCTTGAAAACTTTTACAGTAATAGACGGGGGACAAAAGGCTTAATAGAATTTATTTATTCATCAAGAACGCTTTGTAAACATAATGGTAAAAAAACGATGAAGGATTATCTATTTAGTTCCATTTCAAGTAATTAACTCAATCATACTACTTATTTATGTAAAAGCTGAAGAAACAATATCTCAATTTAACATACGCTCATGCTTGTATTCCCCGAGGTGTAAGGCAGAGGTGTTGTAATAACAGCACCTACTTTTCACTGAAGATGATTAAGTACCAACATGACAGATGGTGAATCGCCGTCTCAGGCGTTAACATACGTCTTAGAATTTCTTCTCAGATATGACTGGTTTCCTCACGATGTTTTTAGCACCCTAAAGCACGTGTGAAATCACTGTACATAAGTTTTTACAAAAACCCATTGGTGCAGGCCCCGTTAGGATTCGAACTTGCGTCGTTGAACTTGAGCAGGCGACTGCTCAAACCCCAAGCGCGCCACGGCTCTAATTTAAGTGTAAAATTATAGTATACTAGCTGTGCCCTGCGGTTTCACCCGCGTATTTCCCGTTCCCAAGATAAAAATTATTCTATGTCCTTTCCCGGGGTCCAATCTACCTGTGTACCAAATTTCATCCAGATCGGTTCTGTGGTTTTGGTAACAGAGTTAATATCACATTCATAATATTAGTTAGAAGTTACATATAAAACTGGTTGAATATAGTATCTCTCTAATAATCTAGGCACTCACTTGTTTTATTACGCTTTTCGGCTATAAAACCTTAGCAATTTTTCTTACTTCAATAAAATTACAGTCAGTAATCGGAGTTCTTCTTTTCGTGTTTTTATGTCTACCATCCTGATGAAAACGAATGTGGCATGACATGTGCCGCTATGAGCGATCAGCCAAAATCGTGTGGGTAACAGTGCTTATTCGCTTCGCACCATACAAACAGACAGAGACAGACTCATAAAATGACTACTACGCATTCGTGGTCAGCGCTCATAACTCGGCACCAGTATATTCTTATCCTAAGAGAATAGAATAGAGAGGAAGGGAAAAGAGCACCATTATATCGATAGAATTTTCCTTTACTAACATTTATATTATTTTCATGGATATGTTCTGATATAAAAATCCCGTTTCTTTGTCCACATTCATCGATCTCTACGTGCCAGCCCATCGACTCCGAGTACTCGTCACTACCATCCATCATTGTGTTTGGGAAACTTGAGAGCAATCAATATTAGTTATTTCCAATCCAAACAAACTTTACGCGGTCTAACGGCCGTTACATGTAAGTTTACTTAACAAGTTAAAAAATTACATTTACTTACTCACGCACTTATGTATATACCATATATGCACTTATGTAGTAAGTAGTAAATAGCCTGCTGTTTGATCCGCGTAGACTTAATTTCATGCGTGGCTTTATTTCGCAAATATATATTTATATTATTAACTAGCGGACGTCACGCGGTTTCAACCGCATAGTTCCCGTTCTCGTGGGAGTACGGGGATAAAATATAGCCTTATTATTCGGTGATAATGTAGCATTCAAATGGTGAAAGAATGTTTTTAATCGATCCAGGAAATTTTGAGCCAATTTTTTATAAACGTACAAACTTTTCCTCTTTATAATATTATGTTATATAGATAAAATAAAAGTAGTTCAAGTTAATCCTTGTAACATCAACAACGGTTCAACCGTTTCGGAGGTTTGTCGGAACAAAAAGACGGACAGACAGATAAATTTTTTAAATAGTGTAATTTTCTTTTAGAAACAAATACTACAATAATTATTTTATTTATCTGTTCCTATAGATTACATAATATTATGGAAGAACTTTCACACTGCTCATAGCTCGTTCAATATAGTTCCGTTGCACGTGACAACTGACACAAATCGACCAAATTATGTAAACAGCCACCGACCTTCAACCGAGTGTTCAAGCTTAGTTTACGTACGTAAGTATTGTGTACACATAATCTTATGTATGAAACTATAATTAGGTTGACGAACTAATAGAGCTTCTAATATTATTTAAATGTTCAACCTATTATGCCTGTCTTTCAGGCTACGACAAATTAGGCATTTTATTAAGAGCGAATAATTATGTCTTTTGCAGTAATAAGTAACGTATTGTTTTTATAAAAAGAGCAATTTTTGCTGATAAAAAAGTTAAAACATACAATCGAATAAAATACTACTGAATTTGTTTATGTTTTGTTTTATAGATACGTAAGTACACAGTCTCTCACTATCTAAAGTATACTTTTCCTTTTTATCCACAAAAAGAGTCAAATATAAACGTACCTATTGTAATCCATTGATTGTATTACGCACACCTTCAAGTTTACTATATAGATATAGATTTGAATCCCGATGGCAAAAGGACGAGTTTCCCCGGAGAAATTAATCTTTTCTCCAAAGAAAAACTTCAAAGAAAAGTTTTCTTGTAAACATTCTCTGAGACAGAAATTAATTATAGCGAATCAATAACGACAACAGTTTTACATCACCAAACAAACATGATATGTTAATTGCTTAGATAAATTGTTATCACAATGCCCTTGTTTATAAACAGTCTGTCGGCGAATTTTACACCGTGCTAATTTTCCGAAGAAATACGATATATTTTATACAGTATCTAAACTTCCCTCTCTCTCGCACTTAATATCGATCGGACGTAACCTTGGGACCTTGGCAATGGCGGGATTGTCCCAGACACCATAAGTTTAATGCGTAACCAGATTACCAGATACCTATTGCTAGATCTTGGACGGTGATAGATTAAGTAGTAGGTTGGAATCTATTCTAGTAGTAGATAATTTTTTCTTCTCTTTGTGTCTCTCTGTTTATTCCGTCTAATCTCCGAAACGACTAAACATATTTTACCGGGACTTTCACTGGCAGATAGCTAATTTTACAGGGAGGAACTTAGGCTACTTTTATTATTAATCCTTTTATAAAAACATTAGAAATCGGTGGGGTCTACGTGGGTGAAACCGCAGGGCACAGCTAATGTTTAATGTCACTCCCGCGGAACCCTCAATGTTTTTTTTAGATAAAAGTATTTACGTCTTGTAACATTAGCTATCTGCCAGTGAAAGTCCCGTTGAAATAGGTCCAGCCGTTTCACAGATTGCCCGGAACAAACAGACAGACAGAGAAAAAGTTTGTTTAGCAAATTGTTTTTTTTTATGTCTGTACCGTATATAAGTACTTTCAAATGTATTTAATGACAAGCTGTTAATTTGGAATTACAAACAGACTCGTCAATTTTATTTATCTGCATAGATTCTAATACCCCACACAAATATTATGCCCACGTACTTAAAAGGCTTGCGGAAGCATACCTAACTACTTCCTTATCTTGCCACCGTATTGTGTGTCAATATTACTACGGATAGTCTATAACGACATCTTTGAATTTTTAATTCGAATCAAATAAGAAGAAAATAGGTAGGTATGCGATATTATATTGTATACAAATTATATTGTAAATATCTCTTGACGTAACTGGTTAAAATTTCGTAATAGGTACTTAAATATTTTGAAATAATATGTAAGGATGGCATTACAATCCTAATAGTTTCCGAAATTTCCCTTTATCCTAATAGTTTCGTAAATTTGTGGTAAATTTACGACGTTCGTAAGTGCCTGGATATCAGGATATCGATATATTATTCATTCATCTAATCGCAGGATATAATACCCTATATATCCTTCTTAACGAAGAAGATAAAATGCTCACTGCCTATTCCGTAACAGATTGAGAATGTATCTAGATATTTAGGTTAAAAGCATATTTGATGAATCGTCTCACGTTGAGTGCACTTAACTATTGTGCGCAATATTAAATTATTCTCATAGTTGATGCTCACTAGGTTTCATCTGTCTATAATAGGCATTCATTCCATCGCATCGAATCTATCCTTTAAAGTCCTGAGTGGGAGGGGGCAGTCGATAGCTTCACGCCTGCGTACTACCATCCTTCAAGCTCTCTCAACTTCGAAAATAAGCTCTATCACAACTATATAAAGTCCACAAAATGCTATCTCACCAGCTTAGTTCCCTGTGCGAAATATAAGCTCTATAACAATAGCCTAAGGTGGAGTCGATTTTAAGTGCAACAAAGGAATACTAGAATATTAAGGATTTGAAGATCTCTTGCATAACGTTTAATAGGGATCATTTCTTATGTAACATAAATTGCTGTTCTACATATTCAATCTATATTTACCTATGTATAAAAATAAATAAAATTAAAATGTATGTTTAGGCTAATCTCAGAAACGGTTGGACCAATTGTGACGGGACTTTCACTGACAGATAGCTGATGTTATATGGAATTACTTACGAGATTTTTGATTTTAGTAATTCATATAAGTACCTTTGAGTAACGTACTTTTATTATTAATCCTACGCATCCTACTATGATTAAACCCGCGGTTTTACATACGTGTCTTTATTGTTAATATATGGTACTGAAGAAGTAAAAGCTCGCTTTTAAATGGCAAAGTGGCGAACAGGCGTGCATTCCAGGTCATGCGGCCTGCGGCTACTACAGCCTAATTAATGTTTGCAACGGCAAAAGCCTACATTCAAAATAAGAAATAGTGCCAACATAACCATTAATAATTACCAGTACACCGCCACTACCCACGGTTCGGTGGCGGTTTAAGCTATCGCAAGAACGTACTAGATACTCTAAGCTAGCATTATTTTTGCGATTTTTATTTGTATTAATATATTTATTTTTATTAGCGATCTTCTGTAAGGTAAAGATACATACATTCCCACCAGTTAGGAAGTTCCTTTGGACATAATTTATCACTAATATTATAAACATGAAAGTTTGTGAGTGTGAATGTATGTTAGGTAGGTATTATTTCACGCAAAAACCACGGAACTTTCCAAAATATAAAGATAAGGCAAATATTGCGCAGACGGAGTCGCAGACACCAGCTAATATATAATTCGGGGGAAATCGTAATACACTTAACCTATCATTCTCTCTACTTAGGCACCAAGGTAATGCTTTATTATCCTATCTGCCTATAGATTCCCACTACGCTCGTACACTGGATCATTGGATCTGCTGGTGGTGAACTTTCGAACTATGACATTTAGCAAAAGATCGATGGAAGCACCGTTTCTGTGGAGACTTGATCAACAATTCCATTAAAAACTTGTTCTGAAAACTGAATGTAGGTAAGTTTATTCAAAAATCTTCAGTTGCTAACTAAGTTACTTTCAATGTTCCGCACTTTAGAACTAAGCCTAATAAAGGATAAATATAGAATTAAACTCACCTAATTTCAATAAGTTATTGTCTTCTTAACAAACGGCGTCTAGCGAACTTCCACTGAGCGTTTTGAATTACCTGTAAACAAAACTGAAGTTTGATGACAGTGGAAACTAACGATGCCGTGGGAAGGCAGCAGTAGCAGCTTAGTAGATTTTGGTAACTATTACTTACCTTAGTATACAGATTGGTTATGTTAGGAAATAGTTTCAAAGTCAGAACAACGTCAGAAGTGAAAACGCCAATCATTAAGTACCTACTATCTGTAATCGTAGTGGGGTCCCTAACTACTTCCGATTTACTAATATTAAATATTGTACCATGGCAGCTACTTAGGCAATGATTGTGTAAGGAAGTTCTCACACTGTACCTATTGAATAATGATCTCTCTGAATAATGTCATGTACAGGCCTACTCTCTCTCTCTCCGAAAACGAAACAAACGAAGTTTCAGTATCGTTATATTTTATCAATCTCAATTTTCCGTTCGTTAAATAATAGAATTACTTAAAGTAGGTTTAGATTATATAAAATTCACAGAATTTTCTTGCGAGCCACGTTCGTACGTAATTTTAGAACGAATGAGAACCATGGTAGGAACTTTCGCCCGAAACATCATATTTTGTTGAATATTATGGTAGTCCCAAAAAGTATTAAATAGCTGTCACTGCATGCAACAGGTACGACACACATATCTATGAATTGAATGATATTTATCAACCTTTTTTATCAATGTGCCTGGCATGACCCCTACTATTAAGAACATCGAGTCGTTTATCTATCGCAACTGATTCAAGCATCCATAGGCTATCTACACCGTAAAAGACTTGGGACTTAAAATGAAAAATATTTATTCTTTTTGAGCCCTGGTAAGGCACTTATGGATGTCGAAAATTTACCACCGGTTCGGAAACTAGCCTTCTGAGAAGAACCGGCAAGAAACTCAGCCAGGCATCATGTACTTGTATATTCATCGATACAATATAAATCATCTTACAAACATCTAACAAAAAACTTGTTGACGGTTAACGTCAACTACGTAACTCTTATTAGGTATATCACCTAAGATAATCCTTCATTTGAAAGTAGTTCCATCTCTTTTTGTGATACGGATTACAAAAGGGATGGACATAGCTTTAGTCAGAGTTTGGTCTTGTCCTGGTTTAATCTATATTTTGTATAAGGGGTAAGTAAACGATTACCAATAGGCGGATTGTTAATAAAGTTTGTATTTAAATTAAGCGTACCTAGCTTACTAAAATTGATGACTTCAAAAGCCATTGCTTTTCCTTCTTGTTTTCCAATTAGAATAAAAAGCCCGTTCCGCAAATGCATTATACTTGTTTTTGGTTAAATTCAATTACTTTATAACAAACTTCAAAAGTCTAGAAATGAAATAACGTGCGCTGCCTTGACTAAGAGGCGGCGGTCACAAATCGACCGGCCGACCTACTTGAAGGTCATAAACTCTTGCTCGGTTGCAATGCCTCGCTTTCATTTACTTAAAACAGTATCTCAGTACGTGAGTACCTACTTACGAATGGAGGAATGAACAAACATGGTCTAAGGAGTTATATTTTTTATTTGCAGCCTTATCCATATAAATATGTAGGTAGGTAGGTAGGTAATGGGTGCCCCAAATATAGGTTTTGACGTCGTCGACCATGGGTTTTTTTAATGAAGACGTAAAACTTCCGAGCTTTTCAACGTTGGGAACGTTGAAAAGCTCAAAAGTTACAGGTCAAAGTAAGGAAAATACACAGTCGATATAGTCGAACGTTTAAACCTATACTTGGAGTACAAAACAATATACAAAAATATTTCATACAAGTATTAGTAACTTTACGGTATTGTTTTACCTAGTCATATTGATTGGCTTGTTTTCAAAACTACAGTGGTATTTTTTATCTATATTTAAATAGGTAGTTTAGTACTTAGGTACTATTTATACAAAAATATTGTAAAAAAAAGTTTAACTTTTTCGACTGCTCATTTATTATGAGTTATAACTTTTCACAACACTCGATTTCTTAAGCGTACTGAGTGCCTGGAGCGAGTTTTTCATTGCCGCCGTCACAAGTCACGACAGATGGCGCTGTTTCGCTCCTATACAAATCTGCGTTTACGTCAACGCGGTGAGTTGTGACGGCGGCAATGATAAACTCGCACTAAGCCTTCTGTAATTCAGCTTTCTGTATGTATGTCGCGTCGGTATTTGCAATTTAAAGTCGGCCATGGGTGTCCATTTCCCTTTATGAATATCATTTGCACTTCATAGGATGAAAAGGTCTATTTTCGTTTGCACATTCAATGTTCAAATTGTTGCATTAACGTCGAACAAGATGACTCAAGGGTATTTCAAATTGTGGCTAAAGCTCAAGGATTTAATCTCAATACGGGTAAAATACTATCATGGCCGATCATATAATACATCCTTTGATGGAAGTAATGAATTGATAATATAGGAAGGTACTTATATACTTTTATTAGAATTACATATTATATTTATTCACAGTAGTAAAGTATGATTAATAATGTCTTATCTTCTTAAAAAATAAACACAAAAAAAGAACAGTTTTTTAACTTTAATAAATTTTGTTGACAGCAATGATAATAAAAGTCTAAATTTTAAATTTGATGTTATCTGTACGATTTACAAGAAAATACCCACATACATTTGACGAAAACTGAAAAATACATTACTTACCTAATCCGCTAATTATTTATAGTGTTAAAATACATATAAAAAAACATGGTTATAAAATAACAAACAATGAAGAGAGTTTTATAAAATGGTTGTGTTCCATAACTGATATTTTTTTCGTTTACAAAACATTTTCACATAATCAGGACACACTTTCTTAGTTGAAATTGTCTATGACTTTTAACTATAGTAAAAAAAATACTGAATTTAAAGCTAAAACTCAATAATATCTTATTTAGTTAGATTTTTAACAAAGTACTTTCAAATCGTAAGGATGACATAATTTAAAAGGATTATACATGTTACTAGGCTAATTAATAAAAATACTTTATTACGAAATGCTACAGTACAATCGACCTCCAACCCTTGTGTCCACTTCAATAAACGTCACGAAAATTACGAAAAAAACTTTTTTTCTCTTGTAAGATAAGTACGTTAAAACATAAATAAAATTCTCCTTAAACCAATATTTTTTATTAATATTTTGCACTTACAATATATCCATTTCACTGCACAACAATCACATTGTTTCATATAGCATTCATCAGTTCATAAATTCCATTCACTTGTGTTGAATCGAAGCCAATGCCAAGTTCAACGACACTACTAGCACATACATAGTAGATACACACAGAGGACGAGCCTTCTACATTGGTAGCACGCACACATCGACGGAACACATTCCCTTGTTCTTTGTACATAACCAAGTTACATTACTAGTAATGTACAAAGAAAAAATAATCTTCGTACAAAACCGGGTAATGTAGGAAGAAATTTTCGTTCTTTCTACATTACTAGTAATGTAATTTGGTTATGTACGATGAACAAGGGTATCGTATGGGACCCGTATGTTAAATACATGCAATGATCGTTTATGAGTCATGAGAGCCCCAGTGGGGATCGACGCAAGTTCGGGTCCTAAAGGTGCCTGTACCGATGATATTTTTTAAATACTTATTTACAGTGATTTCACACAACGTGCTGTACGGTGAAGGAAAACATCGTGAGGAAACCTGCATATGTCTAAGTAATTCAAAATACGTATGTATAGTGCCTGAGACGGCGATAAACTCGCTATCCGTCACATTAGCACTTAATCATCTTCGGTGAAAGTGGGTGTTGTTATTACAACACCTCTGCCTATCCCTTAGGGGAATATAGGCGTGAGTATAATGTGTTGTAGATATCATTTATGCGATTATCGACCCTATTGTAAAGTACTCATCGGCACATATTCCAATGTAACTTGGAATTAGTCTCGTAAGTATTCGTGCACTTGTTACCAATGTATGATAGCTGGGGTCTTACTACCAAATCTTATGGCGAGGGTTCGACTAAGTGACATTGACATGTATACTCAAGACTGAATTAAGCCTGTACCAAAATAATTCTTTAGTTTCAAGTTGGAAAAACACAAAATGGCTCTGATTGAACATTTAACCTGTTCAAATACATAGATATGATTAGTTAAAATGTTAGTATACTCTGTTATTTATGGGCACACAGCTGTTGCTATCTATAACCCATACAGTAAGCGTCATATATGTACGCAACTGTTAGTCGAATGACCCCATAGTCCCCATAAGAGTTGTTTGTACCGCCCCTGACCTTCTCTATGTATTACTTTAGTGCTACTAAATCTCTCTATGAGAGATTTAGTAGTAGGGTCGTCGCTTGGCCGGTTGGCCCCGGACTACTAGCTAGTAGCGATGTCTGTTGGGGTATATGTTGGGGTTGGGCCCGTTGGGGTTGGGCTGCACGGGGTAGCCCTGGGTTATGCTACCGGCCTTCGCATTCTGCAACAAACACACAACAAGTACCTATTATATGCTTATTTTTTTTATATTCATCATTTTAATATTTAAGATAGGTACGTAATAAAGGAAAACAAGGGATTTTTTAATTATATATATTAATAGAAAATACAGCAAATATGCTGTAATTTACTATTGATATATATATTTATCTATTAATGTCAAGTGTCAGACATCGATTATTTTGACTGTATAGATTATACAGAAAAATATTGCAAGTATATTTAAAGTTGTTAAGATTTATGAAAAAAAAAATGAATACAGAGTGCAGTTATTATTTCAAATAACTTTATTATATAGATGGCTACGTTCCGTTGAGATTACCCATCGTGAACGAAATTGGGTGGATTGTTGTTAGGTATATTACCTGCATGTTATGCTGCGGCGGCGGTTGGTGTATGGGCACGTGCCTGTTGGCCTGCGCGTACACCGCGCCGCTGCTCACCGCCGGGTGGTGCGCCTCGCTCAGACCTATCAGCACCTGGGGCTGACAAACACATACCTATAAACTGGGGGTCAACCATCGTCCATTAAGCAGCACTTATTAAGAACTTCTCAGATTCGAAGTTTGAATTTATGGTACAAAAATGGAACGTCTGAGCTCTGAAGTTCTTAATACACTCTGCATAAACCGATGATAGTAGGCCCCCTGTACTCAACATTCGACCATAATCATCATCCTCCTGCCCTTAGAGTATCCCATGTTATTTATGGATGGCTACACTCGTCCAATTCTCTCTATCAACCGTCATATGAGTATTCACTACCTTGCAAACCATACAAAATTATGATCACGCCAATCCCAAAGGGGTAAGCATAAGTGTGGTGATAACAACACCCACTTTTTACCGAAGATTATTAAGTCTGCTACGCAAGTTCGAATCCCAGCAGGGCTTGTACCAATGAGTTTTTCTAAAAAAACTTATGTACAGTGATTTCACACCACGTGCTTTACGGTGATGAAAAACATCGTGAGGAAACCTGCATATTTCTGAGAAGTAATTCAATGACGTATGTAAAGTGTCTGAGACGGCGATGGACTCGCCATCTGTCACGTTGGCACGTAATCATCTTCGGTGAAAAGTGGATGTTGTGATTACAACACCTCTGCCTACCCCTTCGGGGAATACAGGCGTGAGCATATGTATGAATAAGTGCCAAGTGACAGGCGAATTCATCACTGTCTCAGACATAATAGGTACGTCTTTTGAATTACTTCTCAGACGTGATTCTGGATGTTTTGAAATCACTGTATTCATGGCTGATTAACCAATTTATAGTAGGTAGCACGGAAGGTCGCTAATAGTTTACAAAATTATGTCAATACTTAAAAATTAATGTGTGCTATTTTATCGTTTTTTCGTCTTTGTTATGTTTTAAATTGAAACTGTATTCAGCTAATGTTCGTAGAGAGTAAGACTTGGATCTTTCAAATACATTTTTATAGACCATTGAGTCATCGTCGGTCAGTCAGCTGCCTATAACCTACTGAATAACGCCGCATAATACCAAAAGTCAATACTGTTATACAAACAGTTCGCATAACAGTAACGTGTTTGTATGTCGCAGACAAATTTCAACCTTAATCATATACGAATAAGATCGCGCGTATTAACCTGCGAATCCTTCTTAGGCTCCTGATGCTGTTGTCCGTCTCTCTTCAACATATCCATGTATAACTGAGGCGGTTGTGGAGCGGGGGCATACATGAGGTTCGCGTGATGCGGCGTGTGTGGCGTGTGAGGCGTGTGTGCGTGATGCGCGTACAGCAGCGGCGGGGGGCGCTCCCCGACCACACCCACCACACCTGACGTCGGCATGTAGTACGTCGACGATACCGGCGAATTACCCACATTAGACGCGTATTGAGATGGTTCTGGAAATGTGGTATATAATTAGCGTGAGCTTAGTCTAGTACAGGTGACGTCACGAGTTATAAACGCTCAGCGAAAATAATGGGGATAGCTGCATGTATTTTGTTCCAGTAAGACTAAAAAAAATATTACTGGGCATTGAAAGTCAGCGCTCATAGCGGCGTGACGGCACCTCGTGACACCACCGTATCAAAAAGAATTATTGATACATATAAGATTTGGCGCAAACGGGCCTCTAGCCCCAGCCACCAGTCAGTGGCTGGCGACAAGCTGATTATATTTTATTTTCATGCATTTTGTTCTGGTAAAATTATCCACACATCAATGTCCTTATGAGTAAAAAAGCGTAGGAATTACTGGTCACTGGCCAACGGCAGTTGTAATTAGTGGCCCGTTTGCGCCCAGCCTTAGTGTTAATATGATCAATATTGGAAGTATTTAATGATAGAATATGAGGCTTGTATGATTTCTCTTATGAAAGTAATGACCAAACAGTAATGATTTGGGAGAAAAACAGAACTAGGCCTACAGACCACGTAACATTAACCTCGCGCTTCGCTAATAAAAACGACACAATTTGACATATGTCACGTGCTTCATTTATGTCATTTATGCAATTTTTCTATTTGCTCAAGCACGAGAGAATGTTACTTTATCGAGGCCTACAGATGGGGTTTCACAATTAAAGCGTACACAGTCGAAAAACACCACACAACATTTTAAATATAAAACCAAAGAAAAATTGCCAATGAAAATGGAAAATTGTTAAACTCACAACGAGTAAAGCAGCACACAAATGAACAGTACCATCACGAGTTTGTCAGCGTTTTCCTAATCAACACACGCTAGCGTCCCGTAGAATAGAATGAAAATTTTTACCGCGCCTCTTAGCGGCGACGTGAAGAACTAAAATATGTCATTTTCAGTGACACTAGCGAGTATAGATTACGTAAACTATGCCCCTGTCACGAGTTTGCCACCGTTTTCGTAAACTATACTAGCTAGTGTAGTGTGCGTAGGAAAACGATGGCAAACCCCTGATAAGGATACTGTGCAAAACTCGTGGGTATAGAACACGCAAAAGAAAGTATAAACATGGTTCATTAGTAAAGGGAGATGGAAGATGATAAAATGAAAGTTAAACACAGAGGTGTGAGCGAGACGGTACTAAGGTGAGAAGCGACAGTAACGCCACCTATCGGTAAACAACTCACTGTTCCATAGAACTGCGCGGGCCATTTGGCGGCCCATTCGGCCATCCTCTACCTCTGCAAAAGTTTACACAAAATAATTCATACAGTTTACAATCATTTCCCCCTTTATTACAAAACATTACATAATATAGTGCTTGGTTTAAAAGTAGTCCCATCTCTTTTTCTGATGCGTATTTTCAAAGGTCCATTTTAAACTATGCCCTATAATTCTAATATGGGAGTGTATCTTTCACAATAGACCCATCAATGGACGAAAGGGAGTAATTATTTTAAACATCTTTTTCAGTATTCCCATTGTAAACTAGTTGAATTAGACCTATATTTTAGGGAGTCCTAGGTAGTCATCATACTCTGAAAGGATTGGTCCAGATTCTATTTGATTAAATAGGTACCCGCAATTTCACCCAATTTCAGCAAAATCGGTTCAGAACTTCACCCGTGGAAAGGTATTAAAATAGACATATGCCGGATGTCACCGCACGCCAATTATATCATACAATGATTAAATTTGAAAACGCTCTTCTTAAAAAAGAGCCGTGGTGGCCTTGAGGTTTGAGCAGTCGCCTGCTACGCAAGCGATGCAAGTTCGAATCCCAGCGGGGCCTGTACCAATGAGTTTTTCTAAAAAACTTATGTACAGTGATTTCACACCACATGCTTTACAGTGAAGGAAAACATCGTGAGGAACCCTGCATATTTCTGAGAAATAATTCAATGACGTATGTAAAGTGTCTGAGACGGCGATGGACTCACCATCTGTCACATTGGCACTTAATCATCTTCGGTGAAAAGTGGGTGTTGTGATTACAACACCTCTGCCTACCCCTTCGGAGAATACAGGCGTAAGCTCTTCTTAACTGACAAGACATTTTTCCCATTTATAATATTACTAGGAATCGCCCTTGCTTCTCTTTGAGTTACGATTTCTTAACACTAATACGAAAAATCGACTTTTCTATACCATCTGTAAATATAATATTGGATTTTTTAAATAAAACTTGCATCAAGATCCGTAACATAGTTTACAAGAATGTTGCATTACAATAATTACGACTCTAATGTACACTATTTAAATAATCTGCATAACTTACTATGATCGGAGTACACGTGTTGTTGCTTCATAGGCGGCTGATGTAGTCTATGCGCATACAGTGCGTATTTAGGCGACGGGCTGCGCGTACGTTTCACACCAGTTTGCATGGGCCCGCGCACAATTGTTTGCTGTTGTGGAAACAGCATGTAGTTTGAATGCTTTGGCTGGAACAAATATAATTATTGGCATTAACACATGACTGGCAGGCTACAAATCCATAGATAATAATGTTGTGTTAAAAATTTTATATGATTTATTTTTTATTTTATCATTATTTACTATGTAATTCATTATTTAAAATGTACACGATGTTCTTCTCAAAAGGCTATAGGTGTAATATGAACAGAATATTTATTTAGATGATAACTGGACTGGATAGGTCAGTTGATCAACATAACTAGTATTTTTTTTTAATATACTATTATGGTGACACACAAGTCCCACTAATGGTAAACTGCTACTGCGCAGCAACTTCACTTCAACTCCTCCTTGTATTAATGCTTGTTAGTACCTATTATGTGGGGAAACAGTCCTCAGCTGAGCAGCTCCAAATATCTTTCTTTATTTATAATACATGCAATACAATATAGACAGTAAACTGGAGCTCCAGACAACATGACTAATTTTCGTTGAAAAAAATACTCTCCATAAAGTCATACACTACAAAGAACCAGGAAATACCTTATTTAGCATGTGTTGTGAATGTTGCTGTGGTCTGCCTTGTGACGGTGGCGGCTCCCCTTGTCCCGTTGATGGGGGCATTGAGAACATGGGCATCTGTACATTGCCCATCTGCATCTTCATCGGTTGCATATCACTGGAAAATTCACTGTTGACACATTCTTATTGTGATCCAAATAAATTTGTTTTATTTACACTTATTAAAAGCTTATTTAACAAACATTGCATACGTTTTCAGTTTATAATACACTAAAGGTGATGTGGGCCCACAATGGCGCTGACATTGTCTATATTGCATATTTAGACATTGTATAATAATTTAATAATTTATTTATTTATTGCATTTATGTTAGTTACATGTACGATACATACCAATCTTAATTATAATAGTAACCCAAGTAAATCTAACATAAACCCTGTTAGGGCACAGCAACGTGAGAGGCACTACTACAGCTATTAATATATTTATCAACAAGTACCTAATATGTATAAAATTATTTATTAATAAACAACAACATAATATCTATTATTTCCTACAATTTATTACAACAGACAACGCACACTGCCTTATCTGTTATAACACAATATAAAAAGCTAAGATCCTATTCTACATGTTCTTCTTTATATTATCTACTTACTATATTTAGTTACAACATAACTTTAAATCCTTAACTTATTTTTACATGGTTATATTTAAACTAAACCTATTAGTAGTAAGTAATTACCAATACTTGTATTAAAAATTTACTTAAATGTATCTTCTAAATAATCCTGTACAGTATAGTAGCTTTTATTTATTAATAGTTGCTTAACTAGTTTGTTGTATCTATTTACATTATATTCCTCTCTTATATATTTTGGTAGTTTATTATATATTTTTATACACATTTTGAAGGGGCTTGTGGAATGTAACTTAAGATTAGAACTGGGGACTACTAATTTATTCTTATGTCTTAAGGTATATCTTTTTTGTATGTCTTCGCATTTGGTAAATAAGTTGGGGTATTTGCGCACATAGTTGCATACTTCTAGTATATATATACATGGTAATGTAAGGATTTCATGTTTTATGAAATATGGTTTACAGCTTGTTGTGTTGTGTGTATTTGCTAGTATTCGGATTAGTCTTTTTTGTAGTGTAAATAATGATGGTGCATCTGTACTATTGCCCCACATAATGATGCCATAACTTAGCCATGAGTAAGCATAAGCATAATATAGTGTGAGTGCGGATGTAAGGTTTGTTGTTTTCTTTATTTCTCTCAGTGCATATGTAAACTTAGAAAGTTTTGTTTTTAGTTTTAGTATATGGGGTTTCCAGTTTATATGGGTGTCTATCTCTAGACCCAGGAGCGAAAACTCTTTGACGTTGTCTAATGGTATTTGGTCCATATTTAATTGGATGGTTATGGGTTCTTTTTGGTATGGATAGAAAGTCATTATTTTAGTTTTAGTTAAATTTATTTCAAGACAGTGTTCATGTAGCCAGTTTTTTGTTTTATTGAGAATTATTTGCAATTTATTATCGATATTGTTATTATTTTCGCAAGAAGTAAGTATGGATATGTCATCGGCAAACAAGACACATGTGTTGTCCATTATTTTAGGTAAGTCATTGATGTAGATGATGAAAAGCAGACAGCCTATAACGCTGCCCTGGGGTATGGAAGCGTTAACGGGCTTGCGTTCTGATTGTATGTTTGATACCTCACCAGTCTTTTGGTTGGTGTATTCTATCTCTACATGTTGCTCTCTGTTATGGAGGTAGGAGGCAAACCATTTGTGTGCGATCCCTCGGACTCCTATTCCATATAACTTATTTAATAATATGTTATATTGTACCCTGTCATATGCCTTAGTCATATCTAATAGTATTCCTAGTGCATATTGTTTGCTATCTATTATATTAAGAGCTTCTTGAATGTATTTATATATTGCTAACGTAGTAGATCTTTTTTTTCGAAATCCATGTTGAGAGTCATCAAAGATTTTATATTTTTCGCAAAATGTATATAGTCGATTTGACATGGCTTTCTCAAATATTTTTGATGCTGTAGGTAGAAGGGCAATAGGTCTGTAATTATTTTTATTAGATTTTTCTTGTTTTTTATGGATGGGTTTTATGACGGCTTTTTTAAGTAAGTCTGGGAAAATACCCTGTTCAAAAGATTGGTTAATTAAAATTGTGAAGGGAATCGTTAGTTCGTCTGCGCATCTTCTAAATAGTGAAGGGGGTAATTCGTCCACTCCGAAACTGTTTTTATTTTTTAAATTTTTAATAATAGTATTAATTTCACGGTAATCTACAGGGTTAAGGTACATAGATGTTTTGGTAGGGTTTATGACGGGGTGACCGCGGGGTAGGGGTCCACTCGGTTGTTGGTCTTTAATTTGCCCAATGGATGCGAAGAATTCATTGAATGTGTTCGCGATTTCTCTCGGGTCAGAAGTTAATTTATTGTTTATTTTGAGTTTTATATTATTGTACTCTTTTTTATTTTTTTTATTTGTACGTTTATTAATTATATTCCACATTGATTTTATTTTATTATTAGATTTATTTAATGTATTGATGAAGTGAAGCCTTTTGGCTATTGTTATTGTTTTTTTTAAGGTCTTTTCGTATTTCTTATAGTACTCGTTAATAATTTTACTTTTACTCCTTTGTGTCAGTATTTGAAGTAGTCTTTTATTATGGCATGATAGTTTTATCCCTTTAGTTAGCCAATATTTTCTGGAATTAGTTGATAGCTTGACTTTTACTTTTGGTATGCATTTATTTAATATATTTATAAGTAGATCGTTGAATATTTGGTAGTTCTGATTAACATTTTTATATTTAGGTAGCAGGTTATGCCAATTTAATTTTTGCAATTCTATTTTAAATCTTTCTATGTTTTTACTGTTAAAGAGTCGTTTCTTCTTAAATAACGTTTTTGTTTTGGTCGGTATTTTAATTGTCATGTGAACAATAGTACTGAGATGATCAGAAAATCCAAAATCTTGTACTGATGTGTTAAGAGAGTGTTTATTAAAATTTGTGAATATTAGATCTATACATGTTGAGGTGGTATGTGTTAAATGTGTAGGTCGGTTTATGTGTTGTGTAAACTTATATTCGGACATTAAGTTAAGAAACTTACTGGTTTTTAAATTATTTTGTATTATATTAATATTAAAGTCTCCGCCTATAATAATGTCATACTTCTTATATTTATTATTTATGTAGTTTAATATTGTTTCTAATTTGATTAAAAACTCATCCTCACCTCGTCTGTTCCAGTACATGCTTACAAGAAGGATATTTTCCTTTGGCAGTTCCGTCGCGCAAACTTCTAGGCAATAGTCCAACGACATAAGGGCTATTTCAGGTTTGTCGATACATTCTATTTGTTCCTGGACCAGGATGCAGACGCCGCCGCCTCCTCGGGTCTTCCTGCAGTAGGAGGATGCAACCTTATATCCTTCTATTTGTAGTATATCTAGTTTTCCTTCGGAGAGCCAGGTTTCTGATGCACATATTATTTGGTATTTCTGGTTTTGGTCAAGAAATGTTTCTAGGAGATGGATCTTGTTGCAGATACTCTGAAAGTTTTGGAATAGTATATTAAACTGAGAATCGCTGGTTGCGAAATGAATCGATGCCATCTGTCGCATCTCCCTGATTGGTGTGCTGGTTTTGTACGGGTCGGTGTGGATTTCTTCTTCCTCTAGTGAAGTTTGAGGCGGGTTCCCTTTTCTTGTTAGGCGCATCTTGTCTTGTCTCGTTGATATTTTTACATACATCTTTTTCCATCTTGTTAGTGGTGGTTGTCGATTCAATTTGTTCTTCTTCGTTGCTTGCTTTCTGTAATATTTCTTGAATCAAGTCAGTTTTTTTCCCATCGATAAATAGCTGGTTATTACGTATTACCGCATGCAATCCTTTATTTCGTGCTAAGAACATTTCATTTTTCATGTGCTTTCTTATTTTTCTCGTTTTTTCGTCTAAGAATTCTGATACTGAGAGTTGTGTTCCTTGGAATTGGTAACCATTCGTTGTTATATATTTTACCATCCTTTTGCTCATCAGTTCTATAACCAACGGGCGGTTATAGCGGTTATTATATCTGCCTAATCTGAAAGTGTCCTCGATGTAGCCGGATAGGTCCACTTCTAGACATTCTCTGAAAATGTGAATGATCCTCATGTGTAGGTCATGTTCCTGTTCTTTATAGTGCTCTGCGAGGCCGTAAATAACAAATTTCTTCGTATTTTGTTCATTACGGGGAGTTTGTATGGGGATTTTAGTTTTTGCTTGTAGTACGGTAATTTCTTTTCTCAGATTTTCATTTTCTGATACAAGTGATTCTACCTTTGAATTTATAATATCTATTTCATTTTTTCTATTTTGATTTTGGGCGGCTAACGCATCAATTTCTTTATTGAAGTTTTCTTGTAATTCAGCCATTGCTTTGGATACTTCTGCTTGTATTGTGTCTTTAATTTGTGATATTATTGATCGGTTATTCTCTTGAAGCTGTTTCTGCATCATGTCTCTAAGATTATCAAGTGTAATAGGTGTCGAGTCCAAGCATGTATTAGCTGCGTTATCCGCGTGTATTGTGTCCCCTAGCAAGCTCAATTCTATAGAATTGATTGAGTCTGTGTTTCGGGCCCTGGGCTTGCTTCTCATGGTGATATTTCCAATGTCTACCGAAGGTCTCTCCTTTATTGGAAGGAATTAACACTCCAATACGTCCAAAGGATAGTGATATCCTTTGGACGTATTGGAGTGTTAATGTTTCCTATTTTAGGCGTATTGCAATGGCAAGCAGGACATTTCCATATTAATTTATGTTTGGGAGTCATTACATAATGGTAGCGCTCGTAGCTTATGTTAGCACACTCCAAGTCATATTTGTTGTTACAGACGGAGCAGATCAGGTAATCTTTATTCGGGCATGTTTGTTTACATCCAGCGCACAGTGGTGCCATCTTGTAGCTGTGGTGCCTAATCTATTTCAAAATCTATAATTGATGTCAGATTTCTTTAGTAGTGACTAGTTAGTTCCTTCTAAAGCCATAGATGGCTCTGTAATTTAATTTGGCGGAGGCGATGTACAATAACAGGTTAAAAAAAAAAAAAAAACATAGGATATGTTTTAAATTATAGGTTTAACTTGCTTATGGTGTTCACTGACCTCTTGTTTGGTGTTTCTTCTGTTCTCACAGTGTTTTACTGAACTTCTTACGTTATTTGTAAAATCCGTTATGAAAATGATTTTTGAATTCTTGTCGAAACTATAAATGTTTTTGTGATGAAACCATTTATATATATGTTCCACTTTATACTAGTCACTTTTAACACATTTTTCCCACTAAAGCTCACTTTTTTCTATTTTTAAATTCAAATTTGTTACGGACTCGATGTCAACATGAGCACAGTAGCGCCATCTCTCCTATATTTGATAAGTTCGAAAAATATTTCGAAAGTTTGAAAGTTTCACTGTTTTTGTCAAACATAGTTCCACCCCATCAAGCTTTAAACATTGCTTTGAGTGAAAATTTTTGAAGAATAGTAAATTACAGTTCGTCTAATGTAATCTTGTACGGAAATCTGTGTGCATGCTATGCAAACCATATTGTGAGCCAGTTAGTATTTGTATATAAGAAACTAGCTGTGCTCCACGGTTCCATCTACATGGACTTAATGCAATTGACTTTATTTTGTAGACAAACGTAAGTGAGAGTTCTGGTTAAATTGGAAAAAACAGACAGACGGAGATATTTTTTTATTACAAATAGTATTTATTATATGTTAGCATATAGCACATAATTTCACATGCTGTTAAATTCAAGTTACAATGAGACACTTAAACTTTATTTTTCTGTATATATGTATAGGTTTAGGAAGGGATTAGAATCTATCAAGTTTTTAGGAGGAGGGATACCTTTGTTATAGGATTGTGTATTACCTCTCCTATTCCCTTAGTCCAACTTGATGGAACTCCAAGAAGTTACCTAGCTAACTCTGGAGAGACATAATAAGCCTGGACATTGATGGACTGGATATAAAAATAATTTGATACACATTTCTATACTCACTTTGTTTCCTTTAACTGTTGCCTTTTCCTTGTCTCATCCTCATTAAGGACTTTCTTCAACTGCATGAATAATTGCTGTTTCTCTTTCTCTAATTGTTTCAGCTTTTGTTCCAGATGTTCAATTTGTTCCTTTGTTTCTTCTGCAATGTAAAATGCAAGCAAAAGTTATTAAATCTTATTTCTTATGCTAATATATGACTTTGGTGGCTCAATATGCCACTTGTGTATGTGTGTTTTTTTAATATCTATCTCAATACAGAAATTGCTTCTAACAATATGCAGTCAAGAGATAGTTGGTAGGCTAGCTGCATGCTTGTTTGCAGTATAGAAACAAACTGTAAAACTAAGCTGTGGTGGCTGTGGGAATTGAGCACCTGCTATGCAATCAATGCAAGTTCGAATCCCAACGGAGTCTATGAGTTTTTCTAAATACTTATGTGCAGTGGTTTGGATCCTTAGGGGAATTCAGGAGTAAGCATATGTATGTATGTTTGCAGTAAAACAAAATATTTATTTACAACATACCAAGTGTCATGACATCTTGCCGTTCCCTTGCCTCTCTTTCCTTCTTAAGTCTTTCTTCCTCAACCTCTGCCTCATATTCTGCAAAAGAATTGTAATTTTTTACAGGCATTTAAATGCTAACAGCAATTTTGTTATTCGTTCAATAAACGTCAAAAGCAAGACAACAATCTCACCTTCTTTCTTTCTCTGCCGTTCTCGTATGATATGTCTTTTCAAGGCATTCCACATCTTCTGATCAGAGTCATCTTGCTCTTCGGACATCCGAGATGTTACGGCAGGCATTTTGAAATAAATCTTTCTTTCGGTACGACAACCACGAACTCAAAGATCCACCTACTGAGTGGCCGATATTATGGACACAGCGATTTCGTGTATCAATAGTAAGAAACAAATTATTATTTTATCATCAGCAATTTCCAATTAATTTATTAAACGGTTATATTGCGTAAAAACCAAATCAAGATAGGTAAATCGCTTAATAAAACTGCGTTGCGTATTCTATTCAACACAATATTTCCAATATTGTCTATTTGACATTTTGACGTTTATCTTGTTGTATTTTGATCATTATTTTTTTTGTTTCAACTTCAGTGTGCGCTAAGATCATTAGTATGCATATCACATTTTATTAATTAACTTAAATTAAAATATTTCTATATAGAACTGTATTTAAATTACTTTTTTATTCAAATGTGACTTATACATTTTCATGTCTGTATTCATGGCTATGTATTGAAGTTAAGGTATTGATATTCTTCTTTAAATTAGTCTATTTATAAACGAAATACTAAACGTCAGTCAATTAATATTATGGTGCTGTCTCATTGGCTGATAATTGGCTATCTCCCTCTCATCGACAGCTACGTGACTGACAGACCCCCCCGCTCACCCCCTTCACTCCACCTTTCAAATCAAGGCGAGGTAGCTGTGAAATCATTTTGTTATTTTTCAATATTTATTTGAAAATAGAAATTGAAAATCATTATAAATAAAGTGTAATTGAGCATATTTTTCCTTTGAATACTTAAGATGGACGGACCCTCTGGACCTAAAAAGAAACTTAAAACCGTGAGTGCTTTCCCATTTATTCTATGTTTATGTGTGTTATATATCTACTATGTTTATTACAGTTATTTATTACGCTTATTTTGTATTAAAATGTGTATTTTTAGCTTTGAAAACCCTTCTAGTTCTTATTTCTGTTCTTCAACAAACGTTTATTATAGAACGAGATATGACCTATGTAAGGTAATCAATTATATTATTATTAGACATTTTTTAAAAGAACTATCTTTAAACTATTTAATTTTTAAGTTCTATACTTTCTACTATAAAGCACTATCATTTATTTAAGGTGGATAATTATATTTCTAGAACCATATATCCATCAATATTCTTATTCTAAAACTGGTTTAGTGAAGAGCAGTTATTATTAATAATTTATTCTTGAATCATTATAATAAAATTAAAACAACGCTCAGATTCTGCATAATTCTTATTACCGGTATACTTAAGAACAAAATTACTCAGTAAATAAAAATACACACCTTTTTAGTTACACCTTTTTAGTTGTTATAAAAATGTACCTTTATATTCAAATTATTTGGCACCAGTTTAATCAAAGAATTGTTTAAAGGTATTTGGTATGATTCTTGTACATTGTACATACATACTTTTCTATTAGGTATGTATGTACTAGCATCATCAACTCATTGTCTGCATGACGAATTAGGAGTATTTCACACTGTGTTGATGTGAATTACTGCCGTTTGCTTTGAATTAATTTAAATATGTGTTTGCTTGCTTATACACAACACCATTTACTCAATGGGAAATACTTTGCCTTCTGTGAAGGATTAAAATAAATCTTTTACAAATGGCAAATTTTTTATTGAATAAAATTGGATTTGGATACTATAATAGCAATGCTCAAATATAGTGCATTATGTTGCATATATATACTATTTACTTAAATTTTTTACTAGCACTTAGTAGGTTTTATGAATACTGTTTAATTCATACGGAAAAGAAGAGAAATAGATGGTACATATAGTATACAGATTTTTCATTCTATGAATTCTGTCTAATTCATATAATATACTTGCTCCATTGACAAGAGCAAACCTCTTAAATTATAGAAGAAGTTAGGTATATTATACAGAATGGTGTTCTCAGAAGTAATGAGGGAAGATGTAATCTGCTGTAGCTAAAGGAATACCTATACTTTGTCATACATATCTTTATGATGTTAGTTAGCAATAGCAACATTCATAATTGGTGATAGCACTGCTATTTAACACAAAATTTGGTCCATGTCATAAAACATCACGGCATGAGTTGATAAGCTGATTCTGGCATACTTTAAGATTTACTTTATATGTACCCCTTATGACTGCAATGGGCATACTGTCTGCATACAATTATGTATGTTTTACCAACAATATAATTTGAGATATATTTTCTTTCATACTACTAAGACGTCAAACAATATACAGCTTGCCTGGCTAGAAGCTACCGCAGCCTATTAATGCTTGTAAAACCAAGTGACACTCGCGCATTGCCTACCTAATAAAGAATTAAAAACCACTCCTACTTCTCACCTCCATGGAGTATAGGCTATCTCACTCATCCTAGGAACAAAATACTACTCAAAGGTAGCACTATTTGCCTGCGATTTTTTTGTAAGGTGGAGTAAAACCTCAGCTTTAAATATTGAACGGGAGATACGCCCTACTTCTCTTATCTATCATCCGTCCATAACTTCGCTCCTTCCCTGAAGAGTCACCGAAGGGAACGAGAAAACATAAAATAATAAATAACATAGCAGCTCCATCTATGTCTCGAACTAAGCAAATCTTATATTATGGGTACCAGACATTGGATATAATACTTATATTTATACAACATTTAAAATAAATATATTCCTATTGTTATTCATAAATACTCATCTCATACAATGCCCTGACGCGGGAATCGAACCCGCGACTCCTAGTGTGCAGTCTTCTAACCACTATACCAACGGTGTCGTCCAATTACAGCCAATTTTGATAGATAGAGTAACAAAGAAAAATTTTATTGTGCATTCCTAAAGGGGTGTTTTCAACCTTAATGGTGTCGTCACTTGTCAGCGCAAGCCTGTTTTGAAACCAGTTTTGTTGATTTGCAGATAACATTATGACTCTTTTGTACCTGATGGCTGGGTAACATCTTCCTACGGATTATTAAGATGAAAAATTGCACATTTTTGTGTTGTTCGCGAACCCAGTAACTGTGCCCTAAGTATAGACTTAAATATATATCTGCTGTAGGCCTGGAAGTATCATTCTCTCGCGCTTGCGCTAGTAGAAGCGATTCAAATTGTATGGAAATAATAAAAATCAAGCATGATATATCGCACCCTCGGAACCACATACCGGACCATAAGATTATAAAACAGACCTCAAACATTATTTCTGTAGATAGTTTTTGTAAAAAAAAAAAATATTATTACCACTTATCGACAGAGCACAATCTAAACTATACTGGTAAAATAATAGCTGCCTAAGATATAAATTCAAACTTGCCGATCTTTGATTGCTTATCATTTCAAAAAAATATATTTTTGAATTGGGCTCTCTGAGGCTGCGATATGTCATTATATCGACCCATACATTTTGTATCGTTTCTATACGCGATGCGTGAGGATAATGGTACCTACTCTGTCTATAGGCCCTGTGTATTTTCCTAATTTTGTATGGGGATGTTAAAAAAATACCAAGCAGCGTGTGCAGGAAGTGTCTCCATGCAAAAATGCGCAAAACGCAAGGTCAAACGTGTCAATGCCTATACTTTGGGCATTGATGACCATAACTAAAGTAAATCCTAACCACGTAGCGAAAATAATTCTTGGCCCAAGCAAAACAAAGCGCAGCAGCTCTCACAACGAATATTCGCTAACCAGATATGCATAATGAATGCTCGCGATGGTTGCTCACCGTTCTTTATATACTCTGGTTCCAAGTTCCTAGATACGCAAGTTCAAGGAACTTATATCAGATTTCACCTAATTTTAATCGGTGTACTGTCGCCTATGGCGTATAAACAATACAAGCTGTCCAGCTGCACAAATAATTTCTCATCTATACATCTATACAGATAAATAAAACTGAAGTGTCTGTTTGTAATTCCAAAATAACAGGTTTTCACTAACTGTATATGAAAGTATACACGGTAATGACATTGAAAAACAAATTATTCAAATATTATTCTATATCTGTATGTCCGTCTGTTTGCTCCAGCTAATCTCGGAAACGGCTGAACCGACTTTAACTGGACTTTCACTGGAAGGTAACATAGGGTAACATAACATACTTATATTTAGAAAACATGCTAGGGTTCCGCGAAATAAAGCATGAAACTAAATCCACGCGGGTGAAACCGCGGGGCACAGCTAGTATTTAACGCTACAAAGGTGACTAACCAGCTTACTTATTTCGATTATTTTGCGGACATTCGCCTGCCGCGATAGGGTCACGGTTTTGTTTCATAAAGAAACAATATTTGTCTTCAAACAACTATTTAGGGTGCAGGTATTTGTTCTGAGTCAAAACTTTATGTATTTTTTGAACCTATGTCTAGCATTAACAGGAACAGGTAGGAAGGAATGGCAGGAGTAGGAACATCGTCTTAGTATTGGGCGTGAACACTCATGAGCACAGTCATGTGCATAAGTCATATTTAGATGCGTTACCTACTCATTGAATGTGCCATCTAATATTGACTGCCTTATTACTCTTGCTATGCTAGTGGTCGCAAACGCTACGGCAGAGGACCAGGTCCTGAATTCTATCTCCGGATTGAGCAGTGTTAATGAAAGAGTTTTGCTTAGATTAATGTCCGGTTAATGGTAATAGGATCGCCCTATCATGTATAAGGGTATTCAAAATAACTGGCGAAATGTGGGTGTACTATAATACCCCTACACCTACCCCTTCGGGGATTAGTGTTGACTGAACCCTAGATGAAAGTAAGTTTATAATTCGTAGTATTTTTGACCGGTCCTCGTGAAATACGAATAATGACTATTTTAGTATTTTTAACTATGCATATATTTACCATCCAAAGCTAATTATTTAGCTTTTGTAAATATATAAAATGCTTAAAATAAATACCAAACACCCAAACAAGGATGTACGTCTCATAAACTTTTCATATCTTTGCCCTTATGCGGGAACAAACCCGCAACACCCAGTGCAGCAGTCAGGTATGCTTGCCACCGACTACACCTAGACCAGCTGTGCCGTCGAAATAGGAACTGACAATGTATCACGAGACCCTCAAATTTAATTGAAACATTCTAGTGTTCCTAGTTATTGTTCAGATCGTTCAACAAAATGATAAAAGCATTCATGTCGTGATGAATGCGATCGGTCAATAAAACCAACTGCTTTTACAACCAATTTAAATTACAGTATCATTCACATAGAGCGTCAGTATTGTAAACATCGGCGCGCGCGCGGTCGTGTCTAACCGGTCCGCTATCATTAGTTCGCGGTTGGCGCGAAAGTGCATTGACAACATTAATATATTTTTTAATTTCATACAATGAGTCTCGAGCTAAGGAACCAGAAGATTTCAGAAACCTTCAAGAAATATAACATTGCAGAATGGGGCAACGGCAATATCAGAACGGTTTGTTATTGTTTTGTTTTGGTTCGATAGTTCTATACCATATACCATAGTGGTATTGTTAGAAACTGCTAGAGTAACAATATAATAGGTCGCTTCTTAATTAATGTTTGGTCGTTCCTATTAAATTATGCTATCTAGCCTAAATGCCTATTTAACGTAACTTGTAACATTCATATATTTCTTTGAATTCTATTAAATCCATTGGAATTCATTTCATCAGAATTCGTAAATTACTTTAAATCATTAATCTTTCATAATATTAATATTAGAAGCGTAAGTGCGACATTCCAACTATTTCTTCACAATTTGGCGATGAGGGCAAGTCTCTATCAAAAACCGAATTACTGTTTATAACACTTCTAGATTAGTGAACTTTCTCCATGTGTTGCCTTTAAGATTTCAACTTTCCTTCCGGCATTAAACTTTCTTCCATACTGAATTCTTTGTTAATATATAAAATCGTAACACTGTTAAAACTGGATGTTGCGTAGTAATTTGATGTTATTAGTAGTTAGCACAGATTGACGTAAAAGTTCCTCGTGTCGTTAAACAAATCGTGAACACTCATAATTACGAATAAAAGTAAATTTACAGCTAATAACTTCTAGACAGAAATATTATGTGAAATAATAAACCGGTTAGGCTTGAACTTCAAGAATCCAGGGATGGAATAAAATAAGGGAATCAAGGAAAAGACCTTAGAGATGTTGATGAACGCAAAAGAGCTTTAGTGACCGACAGAATCCGTCACTAACTAGGTAGGTGTTCAAAGATATACTATCGCAGTTGCAAACAATAATTTACATGCAAAGGGTCACTGCGGTAGCAGTTACATGTCCTAAAGACCTAGAGGAATCGGTAAACATAGTTGTTCTTAGGTTTGCTTAAAGTCGGTTTTGGAAAGTTAATTCAGTATGATTATTAATGTTAAATTTTCCGATATTGCGTGGATCAGCATAATCTTCCTTGGTATTATGTATCAACGTATTTTACATTATCCAGTCAGCATGTTTATCATTCGGCGCATTATCAGTGCGTATCATTTCATTAACTAATATCAAAGGCTTAGGGTAGCACCTAACATTACCTAAGAATAAATTAGGTTAAATTGATGCACCATCTGAAATTGGCAGATGACATCGTGGTTTTAACTTATAAAACTGAGTATATTCATTAGAGTAATTATCAATAACACTGACGGCCAATGTTTTCAATTGGCAGAGTAATTTGGTGCAACGCATTTCGAAGACAACGCTAAACGATCCATAGCTGAGCAGCTGAGCATCGTTTAACTAATAACGTGCAACCCACCCCTGCAGGGTCAAGATTAATTTGAATTAAATGTCTCAATTGTTACACAAAAACAATACTAAGAATAAGCTAAGATGATAATATGCTCATCAAATTGGATATCTCCCCAGTGCGTCGAGATAATACATTTCGGCGAAGTAGATATTAGACGCAAATTGTCCTCAATACGATAGCTAGTTGTCATAGGAAATTGATAAGATATTTTATTTGCCAGCGTTTATCATCGAATTTGTATCATAGTCGTGTTAATACTGTTATGATCGCGTAAGACATTTTCCTGGTGAAGCGAATTCATGTGTACAATACATGCACAATTTGAATTTCTTTTTTTTTAATGAAAATCATTTTGGTAGTCAGGTTAGGTCTTGGTAAACCTCTATTATTTACAAAAAAACAATTCAGTACTTGTAGCAAATTGGAATGTATTTCTATGCAATGCTTTCGTTGAAAAGCCTCGGCCGGCTAAGTGAAGCTACTTCCATTAACATAACTGTAATCTGTTGTATGCTCACTGTACCTACTTCGAGGATTCGATTATCTGCAGAAAATATGTGTAGGGTTGCCTAAGGATGTTCATATTTTAAAAGATGATTGTGAGAATAATATGTTTACTTACGATGTAGAGAATTCAATGGGGGCCATTAGTTCAAAAATATTAGTAGTTATTTCAACCAGGCATTTTAGCCGTGGAACAAGAACACTCGTTATTTCGGGATCTTTACACGGATTTAGGTAAGCTATTTTTTGTAGTAAACTCATGCTGTTTTTCTTTCCAACAATCCATGCACACAGTGGACCATAAGTTTATGGAAAGAAGGACATTTCACATACATATATTAAAATACTTATGAGTAAGTATTTGCGCCAAGGAGTATATTATGCTTCGTAGCATTATACGTGTTATTATCTCACCGGTTACGCGGCTTTACGTAAACAAAACTTTCTCCACATTTCATATGCCATGCGATGCGATCAAACTAGTCGCGTTATTGACAGCCATCTACCGAACATACCAATATTCACTAATGTCGATCTTGTGAATGATGTAAGTATTCATCATGTATACTAAGGGCAGAAGAAGATCTAAGAAATTATGGATAAAGAGAGATGAGGGATGCTGGATAAAGTGTGAGGAGGCTAGAAAGAGTGTGACGAGATGATGGCTGATGGATAATGAAAGAGAAAAATATTGCCAAAATGTAAAATTAGTTAAAACCGTATTAAGTACCGTAGGTAACATAGTGTAGCAGACCTTTTTAGCAGATATAATTTTGTATCGAAATGGCGATTTCAATTTATACTATTTAAAGAAGTGAAGAAGGGCATGTATAGGAAAGGTACTCACGCAATATATCAAGATACTTTATCGGTTAATGTTTTAAGTATATTTTCCACAAAGCTACGAGTAGGTAAGGTAGGTGGCGTGATTTTGATATGTCATCGTGTTTTAATATCTTAATATTTGGCTTATGTGCATTTTCTCTAATCGTCAAATGCGATCGATACTTTATCAATCTATACGATAACGGCCTTATTTATTATTACACAATAACCCCTTGTGGTGTTTTTGAAACTCACTCAATTGATAAATACGTCCTAGATTAGATACAAATTTATTGATTGGATTATCTGGGAAAATACAATACCTATTTATGTTATTGCATTTAAATGACTTTACAGCTTTTTATCGACTAATTGTGCTCACAGCTTGATTGTTGCTGACACAAAAAAGGTGCAAAATAGTATCATATCTTTACGCTTTTCTAAGAACTCTCCCGCTGTAACAGCACCCATTTTTCACCTACAATTAGTAGAACTAGTGTCCATGATCCATCGCAGTCATAATATTTCATCGTCTTTCAATTTCCTCTTACACCTTTCTTCGTGATGTCTTCCTTTCCTTTAGCATGAAGTATGTGGTTTGAAATCACTGCACAGTTTTATATAGAAAAACTCATTGGTACAGACACACTGTTGATATCCGAAATTGCGTATGCTACTCAAATCACTCGGCTGTATAGAGTCTTTCGTCTATTTCGTTATTAGTCTACTAGCCGTGCGCCGCGGTTTCACCCACGTTGACTTAAATTCATGGGCTTATTTCGCGGTACCCAATTTTTTTAAAAATAATAGTAGCCTAATTGACTCTTTGTAACATCAGCCATCTATCCTTTTAAAATCGATCCAGCCGTTTCAGAGTTGGAACAGACAAACAGATGGACAGAGATATTTTTTAATTGGTTTATCTACGTACCGTATACCTATACTTTCAAATGCGTATAGTGAAATGCCGTTAATTTGGAATTACAAACAGACAGCACAATTTTATCGGCCCGCCTTCAGCCGATGGTCTTTGACAGAAATGTGCGCCTAAAAATTTCGACTCTGTGGCATAAATATATAATAATAAAAATATGGAATATATTATTATCAATATATAGATTATAAAGATTCAACTCATAAAGGATATTAATCAGTCTGGTGTCAGAAATATTTTATTGTTATGTACTTACAGTGGAGTATGAATTGAAGCAGGTTAGTTAAATATTAAAACAAATTGTATTAAAATATTGTATGAACAAGTGGCGATATCATGACGAATATACTGTTTTTATCAGCCAGTGTTAGGTGTGTATATGGAATTAATTATAATAAATATAACATTTAATTTAATTTGTATTTTAGGATTGTTATCAGTGGTTTGCTCTTAATTTAATATAAGTACCGGGATGACCGAGCTCACTATTAATATTTTTTTTAATTATACCCAGCTATGACGATTTACCGCCCGTGAAACCCCCCGCATACTAAAATTTCATGAAAATCGTTGGAGCCGTTTCCGAGCTTCGGATTATACATGATGTCGGGGAAAATAGGACAGCTGTTTAAATATGTGATAGGGAATAATTTAGGACGCAAATAAAATTAATATGTCAGAAATATCTTCCGTTTTCGAGTAATTGACGTTCAAAGTTGACTATATCAAAACCGTATTTTGATATAGCGGAAACGTAGAGTTTTTCACGTGAAATGTAACTACGTATTAATTTTTTTCTCCCACTAATAGTTAATGAAATAATCCCATAAAACCATTTTTTAGCTAAACACGGCCGCGCGTTCTTTCAATCGCTTAAGGCCGTGAGCTCTTCGGCCCTTAGCATCCATAGCCTATAACTACATTATCGTTGGAGCTAGATATTTTACGACTTCAACATAGTGATATATTCATAAAACCCTACAACTACTAGAAGACAACTGTTCCTTTTTCTCCGACATCCTAACATAAATAAGGAGTGAAGTGAAGTACTCTGTCTCATAGTGTGAGTCAAACCATCATGCCAATAAGAGATCATGGTCGGCCCCGCCCCTGTAGACTCATACTAATTGATTTCAGTTTTAATTTTAGGAGCCAAATCTCCTTTCTATACAATTGCTCGAATCTAAAACTAACCTTACAAATTTAAAGTAATTTTTGTTATAGGATACCAAACCGTAAAGACTACAATCTAATTTCCATCTACGCGTTAAATAATAAAATAGGCCTATCGAGCACGTACCTTCAAGGTTCGTTAGGAACTAAAAAAAGGAATGGTACTATTTGGTACTATTATTGTCGTGAAAATAGGCTTCCTACTTCATTAATTGAAAGCATTTTCCTGTATTTTGGTGCATTGGTGCAGTTTTCTGAACGTCAAGGTCACATACACACCGTTCACTATTAGGTTCAATTTATTGAAAGTCTATTTAAATGAATTTTCTTACAAAGTGTTGGTTTAGTAATGTGTATTATAGATTGTCCTCGACTTTAACATTTATTGTTCAAGTTCGAGGTTTTTCAATATTGAGCATGTTTTTCCAACACAACAAGGCTCTTATCTCGTGGTTTCACCCTTGTCGTTCAAATGTACCATGATAAAAATTAAAAAGTTAAAGCCTATGTCTGCAGACATAGGCAAGCTTTTTAATTTTATAGACAAAACAACTACAAATCTACATTCTGTTTTGAATACTAATGGTCTGAATAATTCACAGTGTACGATAATAGTTTTTCTTTATTTCTAAATGTACGAGACTCGAACAAGAATCTTGTTCGAGTCTCGTATTCTTATCCCCGACCGGCATAACTTTCCTAAACGGGGGGTTTAGGAGAGTCATGGCAGTCGGATCCACAATTTTGATCCAATTTTATTTTATAATTAGTTGTGCCCGCGGTTTCTCCCGCTTAGTCTTAATTTTATGGTGGACCCGCGGAACCCTAATGTTTTTTAAAATCAATGTAGCCTAAGTAACTCTTTGTACAATTGGCTATTTACCAGTGAAAGTCCCGTTAAAGTCGATCCAGCCGGAATAAACAGACAGACAGAGAAACATTTTTGAAAATTTGTTTTTATATCAGTACCGTATATACTTTCATATGAATTTAGTGAAATGCTGATATTTTGGAATTACAAACAGACACTTTAATTTTATTTATCTGTATAGATTATATTCTATGCCGCTCTGATTCACCCTGCCATGCTGTGATAGCCTAGTCATATATTAACAGAGTTTTTAGGTTTTAACATGTTTTAACGTTAACGATATCGATTGCGTATATTCCTCCTTTTGTATGGGAACGTAAAATTTCCTACACTCGCCGCTAGGGACGTTTTAAAAAGCCTATAATTTTGGGGAACTGATGCGTATTATTTGTGGGACACTTACTAATATCTAGGTACAGTCCTAATGATTATAGTTACGTGTTATGTGAGCAACTGTCGCTTGAACTTAAAGGAACGTAAACACATAAAAAGTACGCAAAATGTAAGCAAATCATGTTCAGCCTTCATGGATCATTACATTAGTTAATATTGCACGTTATTTTAACAGTTGCAACTTTGATCTACGTTTTTTCGTCAACATTAGGAAGAGGAAGCTTTGCCTAAACTGCGAATGGTTAGCTGTTACATTAAAAACCATTTGGAAACAGTTAGAATTCCTTGTAAAGCATATGTTTGACCTTCTCTAAAGGCCATATTTGATTGCTTGTAATTTTCAATCAAGCTTTTGTCCTTTCGATATTATGTCTTCCTGTGATAGCTAATTGTACCAGTTACATTGTATTTATAATGAAAAATATATATTAACAATTGTAATTGGTTAAGCCTCCTCTACTATAGCCAATATCTTAGTAAAAAAGGGGGAACTCGGGATCAAAATAATTCAGCCCAGTCCGGGGGACCTATTATTATGGGTGTCAATGATGACTATATTCGTTACCATTAAAAGGCATGATGGTTGAATTAATGTGTTTTCTAATTTTATTAGTTATTACTTCGTCTCTTCTTTATTTATATATTTAAAAAAAAGGTTTTTTTCCATCGCAATTGTTCACTGGAAACAGGGGCCTTAGCATGAGTTCATAATGCCATGATTTCATCATGGTTTTGCTATGTGAGGGACTTATAAGCATCTGTGATTTGAATGATTATGACCGTTGTCAAAGTATGCTGGCAATAAGAGGTCATGTCAGGGTTCCAGGATTATAACTTCTTGAAACATAGTACATAATTGCGCCATCACAGGTTCGAACCTACTACGAATTATTCTGATCCTCCACCCTGGGTAGGAAGTTGGGAATTGTATGGCCCAACTTCCAACCGATCGTAGGTTGGATCATGGGAATATATTATTATCTGAATTATTTTTGTTCCCATCAGGAACATGGGAATAAGTCCCTTCGACCATCCATACTTATCTCATGCAGCGCGACCTTTTACACTGGACACCTATATGGTATGACAATGTAGGCGTTAAATTTATTCATTAAAACTGACCTAATTACTTCTCTTTGTCGGCTTTCTTTAACAATTTAATATACGGAAATTGATTGTGTCAATAGTATTCTCAATCTCATTACCTAAATACATAATTTATGCGACGTGTGATAACGAGAAGTTGAACGTTTTTAAGTACTTGTTAATTTATCTTGTTTATTTGTATTCAGAATATAGTGTTTTAGTTACCTATAAATCGAATGACTAGTTTTGTGCATTATATGGTAGGTTAGGTAGTATAGTACACTTGCTTTTCCGCAATAAGTCCATTAAAGGGCTACATTTTTAAACATTGACATAACACATCAGCCATCATTTTTCGTAGGTTAGAATACGTCTCTTGGTGTACTAACGATATCGCCCTTCTCTTTGAAGCGATACCTTGGCCTTTCTCTTTATATTCTTCATTTGACTGGGGCTTCATACATTTTTGGGAACTAATATTTTGTTACCGTAAACAACTCTTATCAATTATTTGTGTAATAGGTGGAGATTGACGCTATCATTGCGATCAAATTTATCTTGATTCCAAAATGTTGTTATCAGGTAATAAACAGTAGGGATATAGGTATATCGGCATCCTTGGATAACATTTTGACATATGCTTTGTACTTAGGTACTCCAAATGCAACCATATATCTGGCTGTGGATGTGTCTATGTCTATCACTGTTCCAATAAGCGTTCATTATCCGTTGGCCTTATCCCATACATTGTTGGGGTCGGCACTTCAATTCAATCCGATGTGGCTGATCACCTGATTTTTATATGAAGAGACTGCCATCTGACCTTCGCAACCCCTTTAACGAGGAAATTCTGTGATCTGGGTTAAACCAGTTGTGGTTCCAATAAGCGTTGTTGGCAACGGAAAGGGGCACTATAAGTGCTGCAACCGTACATAGGCCGCTCACCATCAGACTGATTATTTTTCCCACCTTTATATGTATGTGTTTAAAATGGTTGCAAAAATCACGTCTGCATTCCCTGAACAGGCAGGCAGAGGTGTTGTAATAACAACACCCACTTTTGATTAAGTGCCAACATATGATTAAGTGCCAACGTGACAGGTGGTGACTCTCAGGCGCCAGTACGTATATACGTCTTTGAATTACCTACTTCTCAGCATGCAGGTTTCCTCACGATGTTTTCCTTCGTGGTGTGAAATCAATAAATAAGTTTTTTAGAAATACTATTGGTACAGTTACATGCAGCTACGATTGGAACTTGCGTCGCTTGCGTAGCAGGCGAAAACTTAAACCCCGCGGCACCACGGCTCATTTTAATATAAAAACATACTTATATTATAATCTCGGGATAGCGCAGAGAGCGCCATTCAATCTAGTCTTTCTTGTTCGCCTCATCCACATCTACCAAGCACTTCATATAAGTATGTACTTACGTGGTTGTTAATTGACATAGTTGTAGACATAAAAAAATCACCTGCTCTAGCGATTTTGTAATCTATGGGTGTATACTTAAAGAGGTGTACATTTGTTCCAGTGTGCCCAAGTGGCGACCAATGTGGTGGAACAGAAGCACCAGGTGTCCCGCGCCAAGAGGAGTCGGGCTCTGGGCAGCCGCGCCTTCAGAGGTAGCACTGTATGGTTCACCGGCCTCAGCGGCGCTGGGAAGACCAGCATTGCATTCGCTCTTGAAGCCTATCTAGTTTCTAAAGGTAAGGACTCGTTGATACATTAAAAATCTGACCACGCGCTCGTCGGCCTCTTGACCGCACCTGTACCAGCATGTTAGGCCTACTTACTAGTGAACTGTTTGCTATAGTCTCACCTCATTGCTAAAGAAATACTCAGAACTCATGAAATAATCAGTTGGATCATAAATTACCTTGGTTGACTTATCTCTTTGTGGTAACTTGCGTAGGTTAGGTACAAGCAACCTTAACAATCTTGTAATATGTTTGGATTAGGTAACTGAAGTATTGTAGGGATAAGATAGTGTTATTGTTCGATTAACAACTCGAGTGCAATAAGTGTTATTATTATAAGATTACGGTCCTACCTAATAGAACAAATATAATTCGTAATTTTCTTGAAACGGCTGTTAAGTATCCGTCTCTTATCCTGTATATAATTTACGGACCTACCTTTTACATGGTGGGTAAAATAATCTACAAAATCATATCGGAAGTTCTAATAACCCTACGGACGACACTTTCCCATTTTTAATATCAATTGATGATGACGACAAGCACAACTATTGCATAAGCCTGTTTCTGAATTATCTCGACTAATTGACCTACTATTTATTAACGACATTATTAATATTTTAAAACCGCTTTTACAAATACAAGACTTTCTTGCTTGGCTGTCCGAAAAGAAGATGGTTTGTTGCTCTGATCAATTATTCCAAAAACGTTAAGGTCAAAATTAAAAATATCTTTATTTGATTAGACATCTTGCAAAGTACTTTCAAAGCGTTAGAAGGACACAGAAAAAATTACATTATACAGGTTTATAATCTTAACACCGGGTTCGAAACGTTGCTCTTGCTGAGAAGAACCTAGCGAGAAACTCAGTAATTACTCTTTGAAAAGGTCATGTTCCAACCACATACCTGTATTCCTGCAAATGCATGGTCATTAAAATATAGTTTGATCTAACGTAGAATACCGTTTATTGCATGATTGATCATAATTCTGGCATCCTGCCGTTTACGGCAAAATGAATAGATAATATGCATGCAATTTGATCCTATAAGTAGTGTGATTATGCAGGTATACATTTATGTAGAGCTCTTTATTGTGGTGAACACGTGTAGTGTCATGTTTCAATGAAGTCTTGTTTCCAAACAATCAAAACCTGCAACTAATGACAGGTTCCAATAGGTACTCGTCAGGTAACTGTTTCTTGTCGGTTCTTCTCAGAAGGCTAGTTTCCAAAACGGTGGTAAATTCTTCGACATTCATAAGTATCGTACTGGGGCCGAAACTGAATAAATCATTTTCATTTTCAACTTCATTGAAGACCAAGGTATCCAAGTCTCACCACTCTCACTCAAATATCATCAGGGAAAACCGTGACCTTGCATTTCATGACGTCATAATCCTTAATCCTGGTCCTGGTCGAATTTTCTTACATACGCTCGTATTTTATTTATTTATTTGCGTTGTATCGTAGAGATAGACTCATAAAATGACTACTACGCATACTAAGTCAGCGCTCATAATTTGTGTCGCTATCTGAACCTACATCTTATGCACACACTTATATCCTTTAGATGTAGACCAAGACTGTTTGCTACATGCTAAGATGCACAATTTCATTCACATTCATGCCTTCACTTCCTCAAGTGTCTGGTGCTTCAACGACGCCCATTGCCTCTTTGACTCTTTCGCTCGTGGTCGCTCCATAAAATATTTCACTGGTATCTAAGGAGAATTATAACATGTATTCGAAAAGGAATAAGTAGTTCTATTTCGAAGAGTTTGATAGAAGTTCCAATACGGCTACGATTAACGATTAGATTTTTCATCCAGCTTAGCAGTTCCTAATACGCGCTGCCTAAACGATCGTAGTTGGCCACCGGTTGATTGAATCTTGTTTTTTTAGGTATCCCCGCATACGGCCTCGACGGTGACAACGTGAGGACTGGCCTGAACAAGAACCTGGGCTTTACAAAGGAAGACCGCGAGGAGAACATCAGACGAGTCGCAGAAGTAGCCAAGCTGTTCGCCGACAGCGGGGTGGTGTGCTTATGCAGTTTTGTCTCCCCATTCGCTGAGGTAAATCGACTTTCTCAATAACTTTACTAGCAGCCTAGAGTAGGTAGGTTCAGAAGATGTTCAGGAGCTTAACGTGTTTTGTTTGGCTAGCAACACAATAGCTCGCTATTTGTTTATTAGACAATAAATCTTTGACAGTAATAAACTAACCCAGGTGGAATGGGCTGCCTTGTGTAAACCTATAGATATAGTGAAAAACCGCTTCAATTTTATTTAATTGAAGCGGATTTTCACTAAATGCATATGAAAAAAAAATCGCAAAAGTCTCTGTTTGTTTCGTCTAATCTCTGAAACGGCTGTATAGATGTTAACGGGACTTTCGTGGGTAGATAGCTAATGCTATATACAAGGAGTAACTTAGGCTACATTTGAAAAAAATATTAGTGTTCCGCGAACAAAGGTTAGCCTTTTTAGTCAGTTATTTATACATTTTATGATAGTAAAAAATGTTTTTAATCAGTTACAAATCAATTTATTTCGAGCTAGCTGTATTGAAAAGGGTAAGGAATGAGTAAATTATAATATATGTAGATTGGCGTTCGTTGTCCTAGATATACATGAACGAAGAATGAAGTCAAGATCTCTAATACAATATGTACCTGAGTACTAAATTATAGTAAACGTTTACTAGTTCACGGTCACTTCACAAATTAATAACTACATTCATAATGGACCAATTAGATTGATTCACAATACACCCTAATGAGACAGGTAATACTTAAACTCTGCAGTTACTGGTGTCGTCGCGAGTAATGAACGCTCAGCGAAAATAGTGGGGGTATCTACGACTTTTTTTTTATGCGCCTCATGCCACAGACATACAAAGACAGCTCGTCTCTCATGACAGCACCTGGGGGCCAACCATCATCGTTTAAGCAGCAAGTATTAAGAACTTATCAGCTTCGAAGTTTGAATTTACGGTACAAAAATGGAACGTCAAAGCTCAGAAGTTCTTAATACGTTCTGCTTAAACCGATGATGGTAGACCCCTGTATATATTATTACCAACTAGTTAATAACTAATTTCGCATTGGATTTAATAAACTTAGACCACAGTACTTACTGTATATAATATTCTTTTGTATTAAAACGTTTACAGCGCCTCCAGCGGTCATGCTAAGAAATAAAATAATGAATTTTTAATAAATATTAATAGGAGAAAAAATCGTCAAGGATAATATTTTTGTTTTTTAAGAACAACTGTATATAGGACCCTAGCGGTCTTGAAGGGAACTAAAATTTCACATACAAATTATTTGCAGCGTTATTTGTCTAGCGAATTTCTATTTTAGATATAATAATTAAATGTATACTACAGTAGAAACTGCCTCTTAGAGATAACGTGCAGTATAAACGTGACCATATTATATGTAAGGTATTTGCCTTATTGTATCATACAATGCGAAGAAATGCATATGTTTGCTTACAGTATTTGTTCATATTGACGCAACACCGGTTTAATTGTTCTAGGATCGTGAGGTGGCTCGTCGTATCCACACTGACTCGGACCTGCCCTTCTTCGAAGTTTTCATTGACACCCCATTGGAGGTTTGTGAACAAAGGGACACTAAGGGACTCTACAAGAAAGCCAGAGATGGACAAATCAAGGTAAAATTCGAATTGTTACTATTCGTACTAGAATGTTATTTTCGAAAAATAATGTTACATTCATTAATTTTCAACCGATTTGTTAAATTTCAATCAAGATAACTTTGATACCAAGGACGTACTTACTACCTACCTTCAAAATTAATTAGGCGTACGAAGTCACGGAAAACATCTAGTGATATTATAAAGAGAGAAAGTTCGCACAGCGCCATCTAGTATCAAACTAAGCAAAACTTTTATTACGGGTATCAGACTAATAAAATACCAACATTATTTTTATTTTTAGCTATATATTAAGGTTAAGATAATATTGTGTTGAATCCAGGTGATAATTCATATTCATATATTTTATTGCAATTATTTAGTTACACTGATACAACGTAAACTTAATTATAATTGTTACATTTATGTGTAACTAACATAAACCCTGTTAGGGCGCAGCAATGTGAGAGGCGCTACTTAACATTATATTATAATATATTTTCTAGTATTTGTTTCTATCATCTATCTATACCATACTTCACTTATTGCTTTCTTAATATTATTCATGTTTACTATTTCAGGGTTTCACCGGCATCACCCAAGATTATGAGAGGCCGGAAGCACCAGAGCTTATCATTCAGACCGTGGGGCAGTCCATTGAGGAATCCACTATGGAGGTTGTCAACCTGCTCGAATCACAGGTAAATACGTACACAATAGCTTAGTGCTATGAAAAATGGACTACATCCTATTCTCTGAATACATATGCTCATGCCTGTATTCCCCGAAGGGGTAGGCAGAGGTGTTGTAATCACAACACCCACTTTTCACCAAAGATTAAGTGCCAATGTGACAGATGGTGAGTCCATCGCCGTCACAGACACTTTACATACGTCATTGAATTACTTCTCAGAAATATGCAGGTTTCCTCACGGAGTTTTCCTTCACCGTAAAGCACGTGGTGTGAAATCACTGTACATAAGTTTTTTTAGAAAAACTCATTGGTACAGGCCCCGTTGGGATTCGTACTTACTATTCTCTGAACTACAGAATATACTCAAAAAAATTCATAAAAATCCGTCAAGCCGTTTCAGAAGAGTTTTGTTGCTACAGTGACAATTTTATATATTTCGCTAACTGTGCCCTCCGGTTTCACCCGAGTGGATTTAGCTTCATGCTTTATTTCGCGGAACCCAAATATGTTTTCTGAATATATGTACCCTATGTTACCCCTTGAAACATCTGCTATCTGCCAGTGAAAGTCCCGTTTTAAATCGGTTCAGCCGTTTCCGAGATTATCCGGAACAAACAGATAGACAGAGAAAAATGTTAAAAATTGTTTTTTTCAATGTCAGTAGGTACCATGTATATTTTCATTTACATTTAGTGAAAAGCTGTTATTTTGAACATGCAAACAGACACTTACATTTTATTTATCTGTATAGATAACACATTTTTCGGCAAATGTTTTATTGCCATATATTTTTTTGGGTTGGATTACCCTAATAGGGATTTGAAAAAATGATGTTGGCCGAATCTCAAACCTACTCGATATGCACACAAATGTTTGTTAACAAACACCGCTACACGAGAATTGTACATATTAGATAGTAAACATTAATAGACAATCGCTTATCATCAAGCTGAAATCCTTGAATTATCGTGACTGAATTCAGGCACCAAGTTTTTATAGAAGCAAAATAAAGTAAAAAACACACCGTATTCCGGATTAACAGTTGTTACAGGTAGTGTAAAAAGTATTTCCTTTCGCCCAGTAATTATTTCCTAGTGTGGCCTTGTTTGATGTTTATTTTTCCTTCACTTCACCTTGACTGTGTTCGAGGTTGAACAAACTAGTCCTTCAAACACAACAACTGCACTTAGTAAAAGTATCATTACTTTATAATGTAACAATAGTAGTAGGTATCTCGTTACGGATTATTTATGTCATGTCTCTTGTACCTAAATATAAAACAGTCTTAAGCTGACTTATTAACAAAGTCTGTAATAGTTGAGTAAAATTCCATCAAAACCGTAAACTGAAATTTAAAAAAATCTTTATTTGATTATACTTTTAACGAAGTACTTTCAAATCGTCATAACGACACGATTACACAGGATTATATATGCTACCGCCAGGTTCGGAATGTTGCTTTTACTGAGAAGGACCTGGCAGAAGATTCGGTAATTACTCTTATCGAAAATAATTATTATACAATTTTGAACAATACAATATAAATCATAAAGTAATGCTTTCCTTATAAAGACTAATAATTTTCCTGGCCTATTAGGTAATATTATGGGGAGAGCGAGTTATCATGCTCCTCCCAAGTAAAGGGATGATCTTCCAGCCAGCCGGGTTTCATTCCTGGAGAACCGTGGCTCCGACTGTTCTATTTTTTTTGGAGCTGGTCTCTCGCAGTTGGTAGGGGGAGTTACCTCCACTGCTTAACCGGACTAGAGGGCGAGACCCAAGGGCCTCCAACCGAGCTTAAACTTAAAAACTAAGCAACACAGCTAAGGGCAACCCGGTGCGGGGCTTGGACCTCGGCATAGGGCGTGGCTGAAGGATGGGCTAGGGAGCTGGATCCGAGTGGTATTATTTTAGCGACATTGTTTAAGGCTAGTGGCTCGGCGCGCACCGGCCCTAGCAAAGGACGGGGGAGACGATGACGAAGAGTTCGCGACGAGCCTCGCCGGCGAGGACGGAACAATGGTCAATGGTCAAACAAACGATACTTTATATTTGCTGCCTTATTTTTATTGATATTTAAGTTTTTTTAATGTTTTATCGTATTAAAAACCAAACGTAGACTCACGACCTGAATCTTAAGTCAATGACCTAATAAAAATGAGCCGTAAAAGGTTATCAACTTAAAGGTCGCGATCATTATATTTGAGTAAATTTGAGACGTTCTTACAGACGGATCCAATTATTTAGGGATCTCTTTGTCCTGAGGCCGGTATTGGATTCGCATCGTTTAGGTGCATGTTATATAATAATAATAATGGTAGATAGCTGATGTTAAAAGGAGCATTATTTACTTTATAATATCAGCTCTGAGCAAGATAATATGAATGAAAAAATATAAATTTAATTCATACTTTGTCATAGGGTATCATCCCGCATTTCGACAGCAGACTTACCGTTATCGAAGAGCTGTTCATATACGGTAACAGACTCACGAGCGCTATCGAAGAAGCGACCAAGCTGCCGCAGATTCAATTGACCACTTTGGACCTACAGTGGGTACAGGTAAGGCACATATTTATCTGTGACGTTTTGAGAACTCTTTTGTTATGCCTAATTATATGGAAATGCCTTATTAGAAATTATTCTCTTATTTTTTGATTTATTGTGGTTATATATGATTAAATAATGTTTGCAGGTGCTATCAGAAGGCTGGGCCTACCCTCTGAAAGGATTCATGAGGGAACATGAATACTTACAAGTAAGTAATCCTCCTATTCCCATCTATACATCATCATCACCCTGGACTTATCTCATACACTGTTGGGGTCGGCACTTGATTCAACCCGATGCGGCTGATCACCTGATTTTTATACGAAGCGACTGCCATCTGACCTTCGCAACCCCTTTAACGAGGAAAATCTGTGATCTGGGTTAAACCAGTTGTCAGACTATTTTGGGCCTCCGACTGACCTGTAACGATTGCCAAAGATGATAAATTGGCATGATGATATTCCCATCTATACAGATAGCTGAAATTCAAGTGTGTATCAAACCGCCTTCAAAAAAAAGGTGGAGGTTATCTATTCGACAGTATATTTTATGCTGTTACCTCAGAACTTTTACTTTGTACATACAGGGAGAACCGATTCGGAAGATTCTTACTTTATTTCTATACCTACTCTATGTAATAGTTTGTTGTCAAAATAAAAAAATAGTAAAATTTTATTGTAATTCCAGGCACTGCACTCCAACTGCTTGACTCTCCCAGACGGTTCGTTGGTGAACCAATCAATCCCAGTAGTGCTGCCAGTTGACACCGAAGTTAAGGAACGTTTGACCGGCGCCGCGGCGGTAGCCCTTACATACAATGGTAGGGCTGTCGCGGTCATCAGAGCACCTGAGTTCTACCCCCATAGGCAGGAGGAGAGGTGCTCCAGACAATTCGGCATTTATCATGCGGAGCATCCTTATATCAAGGTAAGTAACCCTATTTTATATACTTAATTCAGTATGCATGCCGTCACGAGCTATGAGCGCTGGCCTTGGATTCACAGTTCGAAATTCGGAGATGCCCGACTGGGTATTGTACCTCCACCTTACAGAAGATCACAGCCAAATAATGCTATCTTAGAGTAGTATAAGATTGCCAGTGCTCAATGGAGGGGAGGGGAGGATTGGAGTAGTTAGAGTAGTTGTATCTTGTAATATGTTGGCACAACAATATTGTACTTTATAAGGTGGACAATGTGTGACTCGTCAGTCTGGTGTTTGTCAGGTTCATAGGCTGCACTGGTCGCTTACCATCAGCGGACTGCACACTGCTCTTGTACGGAGCGCGCGCGAACAAATACGTGTACGCTGAGCGCTCAAAACTCATGACGGCACCACGACGACACAACACGTGTTCTCAAAGATATTTTCATCACTTCATTATTTCATTAAAGCAAAGTGCACCTAATTACAGATGATCAAGGAGTCCGGCGACTGGCTGGTGGGCGGTAACTTGGAAGTGTTTGAGCGTATCCGCTGGGACGATGGCCTCGACTCATACCGTCTAACGCCGAATGAACTGAGGCAGAAGTTCAAGGAACTCAATGCTGATGCTGTTTTTGCCTTCCAGGTACTTTTATATTACGTTACAGAAGCTAACGTTATATTTGGCGAGCTACAGGTCTCGTATCAGTCGTCATATCCAGACTAGATTAGAGACTAGATTTTTAGTTATGTTAATTTTTATCGACATTTGTGCATTGGAACTTTGGCCATGAGCTTATGTTTCATAAATTATTTATTTTGTATTCTTAAAATTGTATAATATTTTTGAAAAGAGTAATTCCTGAGTTTCTTGTCAGGTTCTTCTCAGTAGCAACCTTCCGAACCTGGCGGTAATGCTACCGCCAGGTTGTGAAAATGACATAATTATACAGGATTATACATGCGTATAATCCCGTATAATTGTCATTCTGACGATTTGAAAGTACTTTGTAAAAAGTCTAATCGAATTAAGATGTTGTTGACTTTGACTTGACTATCTGTATTCAGTCCCATTCGTAGCCATATCATCCTTCACAAATCCATTCATCGTTTTCTTATTACCCAACCTAAGGTGAATCGAAAAGGAGATATTTTGTATGAATGTATGTATTTATATTCATCTGTTCGCTCACAATTTCACAACTACATATAATAATTGGACAAATTAGGTATTGTTGGATGCATCTTGATTGTCCACTATATATAAGATCAAATACAGTTGGATGTGGCGCCTTCTAGAGGAGAGTACGTGATGCAATAATTGTTTTTTGTTATTCCTATAGTTACGTAATCCAATCCACAACGGGCACGCGCTCCTCATGCAAGACACTCAACGCCAGTTGGTTGAAAGAGGGTTCAAGAATCCCGTTCTACTGCTGCATCCACTTGGTACGTTGTATTACTGAATTTGTATTACTGTTAGATTAGATGTTAATATTATTAAGTGTCCTGTCAGGAAAAAAAAGTCATGTAAGTAATTTGTCCGTTTGCCTTTGTCCCAGCATAATGGAGCTTAATCTGAATGGATTTGATAAAAATTGGTATAGGATTGGAAAAAAATTATTACTCGGATGAATTCGCTGATAACTAAATCTAAATATGTAGTCAACACACTAGTTGGTATCATATTTTCATTCATATGCTCACGCCTGCATTCCCCGAAGGGGTAGGCAGAGGTGTTGTAATCACAACACCCACTTTTCACCGAAGATGATAAAGTATCAACGTGACAGATGGTGAGTCTATTGCCGTCTTAGACACTATACATATGTCATTGAATTACTTCTCAGACATATACAGGTTTCCTCACGATGTTTTCCTTCACCGTAAAGCACGCGGTGTGAAATCACTGTACATAAGTTTTTTAGAAAAACTCATTGGTACAGGCCCTGCTGGGATTCGAACTTGCGTCGCTTGCGTAGCAGGCGACTGCTCAAACTTCAAGGCCACCACGGCTCTTATGAATCATATTATTACCGTAACAATTTCGTTACCGATGTCTTTTTCATGGAATTTGTGATTGAAAAAATATTGTTTGTGTGTAAGGAATCCCGTTCGGAAATAGATAAATCCCGAATTCATTTAAGATTTAAGAGCTATTTTCTCTTGTCTGTGAAGTTATCTATTATTTGATATTCTCAGAATTCATAGAGAATATGAATACATTTCACCATAAATATGATTTGAGTTTCGAGTTTCGTCCAGTAGAGTACCATTTGCAAATAAATGTGTATTGTTTGACCAGGTGGGTGGACCAAGGATGACGACGTGCCTCTAAACGTGAGAATCAACCAGCACCTCGCCGTGCTCAAGGAGAGAGTGCTCGACCCGAAGGCCACTGTCCTCGCCATATTCCCCTCACCTATGATGTATGCTGGACCCACTGAGGTAATGTGTTTAATCGTATTCGCACTAGATGGCGGTACTTGTGAATTACTTCGCGTTATTTTTACGTTTTTCTCTAGATTAGGTATTTTTTGTTGAATTGACCACGTTTCGTTTAGTTTAGATTTTTCTTAGTTTTTTTTATCACATTCGCACGATTCCTAGAAAAAAATAATTAATTAAAAATGTTGGGATCACAGTGACAGACACAAGAGAGAGCTAGTACAGGAGGAATCAAATTAAAAATAAATTCCTTTGATAGGTTAAAACCTCCTTACAGTCTAACAGTCTTACAGTCTAGTCTTAAAATTGACAATTGAGCATTTGTGCTGTGTCCATGGGCTTATATTCATGAGATATAAATACTGTAACCAAAAACATTGTATAATATATATTTTTTTAAAAGAGTAATTGTTGAGTTTCTTGCCGGGTTCTTCTCAACAAAAGCTACCTTCCGAACCCGGTGGTAACATTTATAATCATGTATAATGTATTTTGTGTCCTTCTGACGATTTGAAAGTACTTTGTAAGAAGTCTAATCAAATAAAGATATTTTGATTTTGATTTTGATTTTAACAAAAATCTTTTATATTCAATGTTCTTTTGAAAATAAAATAAAGTGTACTGGTGCGCCAACTCGGAATAAACACAAATCAAGTTAACTTGAGTACATACTCCGTTGTATCCCACGACGGGACGCATTTACTCTGAAACAATATTTATACATACATACATACAATGAGCTGTGGTGGCTTTGAGGTTTGAGCAGTCGCCTGCTACGCAAGCGACGCAAATTCGAATCCCAGCGGGGCCTGTACCAATAAGTTTTTCTAAAAAACTTATATACAGTGATTTCACACCATGTGCTTTACGGTGAAGGAAAACATCGTGAGGAAACCTGCATATTTCTGTGATGAAATTCAATGACGTATGTAAAGTGTCTGAGACGGCGATGGCTTCATTATCTTCGGTGAAAATGGGTGTCGTGATTACAACACCTCTGCCTACCCCTTCGGGGAACACAGGCGTGAGCATATGTATGTCTGGTTTCTAATTTAGAATGCAATATAATGTACAGGTGCAGTGGCATGCGAAGTGCCGAATGAACGCGGGCGCGAACCACTACATAGTGGGCCGTGACCCCGCGGGCCTGCCGCACCCGGCCGGCGGCGGGGACCTCTACGACCCCCGCCACGGGGCCATGCTGCTCAACATGGCGCCCGGCCTCAACGAACTAGAGGTAAAGTAATAATCCATTGCCATTCTTTGAGTAATGCATTGCGGCGTCATTAGACTTATTTGGTTGATATATTGTTAGGGTCGGCACATGATTCAATCCGATGTGGCTGATGACCTGATTTTTATACGAAGCGACTGCCCTCTGTTCTTCCTAACCACTTTCAGACTCTTAGGGCTCCGACTGCCCTGTAAAGATTGCCAAACGTGTTAACGCGTTCACTGCTAACGACGCGTATGTGCGTCCAACTCTTAGAGAATTTACGAAGAAGTTGAAATGTTAGCAGTGAATGTGTTAAAGATGTTAACATAGTTTTAATTCAATCTAGATGGAATATGGTTGGGGTCGGCACTTGATTCAATCCGTTGTAGCTGATGACCAAATTTTTATACGAAGCGACTGCCCTCTAATCTTTCCAACCTCTTTTAGACTCTCTTAGGGCTCCTACTACCCTGTAAGGATTGCCAAAGGTGTTAAAGATGTTAAATAGTTTTAATTCAATCTAGATCATTCCATTCCGCGTGGCTGCATATGACACGTCGGTGGGCAAGATGGCGTTCTTCGACCCCACTCGCAAGGAGGACTTCGACTTCATCTCAGGCACTAGAATGAGAGGTATTATACATAATAATCTTATTAATTTTAATGCGATCGTGTCAGTCTGTCAAACAGCAGAACATTAATAGGTAATCATAATCTTGTAATTATCAATAATAATTTTGTAAGCCTCGCGCTGACGAACTGGCCGCTAGCAGCAATTCTAAGGCCTTGTTTGACTAATATTTTGAATAACCGCCCGCTGCATAACTGAGCCAACTTCAAATCCCAGCGTTCTGTTTTGACATGGTGAGTAAACCTGCATGTCTGAGAAATTGAAAGACTTCATATGAATAGTGACTGAGACGTCGATGGACTTACCATCTGTCTTGTAGACTTATCACCTTAATCATCTTTGTTAAAACACCCACTTTTGACTTTCGAAAACCCTTCTGGGTTGTCGTCAATTTACCTTCAAATTTAAGCTTTTGAATGTCACAAAAACCAGCCTTATCCCCCTTATCAAACATCGGCTAAGATAATCTTAGATTAAAAGTTGTTCCATCTCTTTTTTAAATACAGTATTAAATAAAGGATGGAAATAGTCTTAGTCGGAGTTTCTCCTAGTATTGGGGTCCTACAATCTATCATATTTAAGGCATATTATGTATATAATATTTGAGAATTAATTATCAAATTGTTCCCAGGTCTCGCCAAGTCGGGCAAGGAGCCACCGAATGGCTTCATGGCCCCATCAGCTTGGAAAGTCCTCTCGGAATACTACCAGTCGTTGAAATCCAAGATGGAGATCAACTGAACGCAATAAGGCCTATCAAAATCGAACGAGTGAATAGAATCGAATGTTTTTAAAGTAAGCTCTTCAATACTAGACATTCTTAGAAAATATGTAGCTGTTTCTTCCGAAATCTGTAGGTATTCTACTGTACTTAATTACTTCTTAGTATATGCAATTGGAAGTGTCAATATGAGAGTAATATTTGCGGACCTACATAATGACGTCATTGCGTACGTCACTAGTCTCGCCTATCAGTACTAAACGCGTAAGTAAATGTTTTGTTTGACACGTCCAATAACTAGTGCAATACAATCGTAATATTCGACTACTTATGATATTACATTCCCTGTATTTTATTTATTTTACATTGTTATACTAATATTCGCGTGTAATTATACACATTCCGACTTGTTTAGTTTATACGACTGCATTAGTATCGTCGCCACCAAAATGTAGGTGATTAAATTCGTACTCAACTATATTTATTTATTTTTATAAAGGAATTGAAATCTAATATTTTTTTTGTATTCGTACAGATTATAATTTGTTTTATTATTATTAAGATGACTTTTATTTTATCATTCTAGTAAATGACATTGTATTATTAATGTATGACTATAAGTAAATTATAATGTAAATATTTTCAGAGCTGTGCTCTGTTGTGGTATCGCAGACCAAAATAATAAGTATAGTCAGCGAATGAAAAGGTGTGAAAACTTTTTTACGCCAGCGTACAGTCAGCCTCAAAAGGAGTATTATATATTTAAGCTTGGTATTGAGATATTATGTTCTACATATTAGTAAAATAAATATATTTATTTAAAAAGACTAAAATTTCCAGGATAATTAACTCTGCTGCCATTTTCGCGACGTAATGGTTACGACCATGTATGTTGAAATATTCTCGTATTGCGTACCTACTCCAATTATCAATTTCACTGCACCTTCATCGCTCCGTCAAATATTATCTTAGTCTGTGATGTGTTATCAATATCCTAGATTTTATTTTGAAATTCAGCTTAAATATTATGTGGTGGGTCAAACTGTTAATTTTTAAGAGATTTAATCAGTAAATTGTTGTAATTTTAGTAATATGGTGCTTCTAAAGCTAGTTTTATTAATATACATAATTAAATTATACAAATACAATTATGTCTATTTCTTATGTAAGTTAATAAACAAAACTAAATTTAGAAGTAGTAAAGATCATGAGCAAATTTCATAATCGAAGACCAATTGTACACACACATTCGCTCTCGCCGAAGGGTTCACTTACGCTCCGACAGACTAAAAACTATACAGGACGCTACAGTGCGTATGTGTGAGTGCATTTGATATGGTCTCTCGCAATTGGTAGAGGGGAGCTACCTCCACTGCTTAACCGGACTAAAGGGCGAGACCCAAGGGCCTCCAGCCGAGCTTAAAAAACTAAGAAACACAGCTAAGGGCACCCCGGAGCGGGGCTCGGACCTCGGCTTAGGGCGTTGCTGGGGGATGAGCTAGGGAGCTGGATCTGAGTTGTATTATTTAGGGACATGTTTGAGGCTAGTGGCACGGCGCGCCGTCCCTAACAGATTTTATGAAGCTTGCACTCTGGTGGAATATATACTTATGTGCTAAAAAACCGAAAATGCGAGTCGGACTCGCGCACGAAGGGCTGTAAAAACACGGTAAGAAAATAGTTTGTTGCATGGGATCCCTTCACTATTTATTTTATATAGTTTATTTATTACACATTATTATACATCATTTGTGAAATTTCAACCTTAAACTCAATTTAAACTTAACTATCGCGGTTCATGAGATACAGTCTGGTGATAGACGGACAGCGAAGTCTTTGTAATAAATAGCTCTTGTTTTTTACCCAAGGAACTCTAAATAGACTACGAAAGTCTTTTCTTTGTTTTATTTATTTAATGGCGACGAGCGTGAGTACAGCTATTCCGCCAATGTTCAGAAAAATCTTGTAACTTGTTAAAAATATGTAGAGGAAGCCATTGGATTCCTCTGACAATGCAGCTGACAGTCACTACGAAAGTCAAGACAATGTTATTTTTCACTGCAAGCCGACTAAGCAAATAATTTGTCATGCAAAGCGACACAGGCCTTACCATAAGCTGTTATTGCCACCATAGTTCCACTGTGCGACAGTGACATACTTATATACGTCATATACATATGTGTCATAATAAGAGTTAAACTATCATGTCAATTAGAGGTCATGGTACGTCCTCAGGTCGCGGGTTCGATCTCCTCTGTGTCTTAGTGTCAGTGTCAGGAGACGTTTGTTGTTGGGCGATCGACTTTCACGCGGCAAGGCGATTCACATATAAAGATGCAACTTCATGCAGTCGCCCGACGCTCGTTTCCAGCGACAAATGTGGTCACGTGATATGTAGCGACAAAGCTGAAAATGTTGAGCTTTATCGCTGGGAAGTGACAAGAGTGTAAGTAGTATGTTAATTGGAATGCCCCGTCACCAACTACCACATATGGTAAAGCCATTCCATCAACCGTTAGCGTTTCTAGATCGGGTACACTAATTTCTCTCTAATTGAATTTTTTGGCCCATCTTTGAATCACGGAAAATGCCACCATCACCAAACGAGGGGTGAGCGACTGACTGTCGCTGAAAACGAGCGTCGAGCGACTGCATGTGGTTGCACTTTAAAGGCAAAAATACAATACTAATTCGTCTCACAAATATCCTGAATGGTAAATGTGAAGTACTCAAGTGTGACTTAGGTAAGAAATATTTTTAATGTCAGCTATTTGAAGTAATAATGAAGCATAACTTAACATAAATGTAATAAAATAAAGAGACAAAAATATAAATAGAACAGAATTTTAATTTGTGTTTGCGGGAATGGTGACTGACCTGACCCTCTGGCAGAACAAGTTCGACGATTCAAAACTTAGCCAAAATCTGCCAACTGCCTCATTAGTCTAGTGTTTGCGAAACGCTACTGCGGAACACGAGATCCTGGGCAAGATTCCCTAGTCGGACAGTGCTATAAGATTATTATTTTTAATTTTCCATTTGCAATTTTCCATTAACAGCCCGTAGTCTGGATTAGGACCTGGTTATTACTCCCCCCTATTACATGGGACTTAAACATAACTGACGAAATATGGGTATACTTTAAGTACACTTCTGCCTAACCCTTCAGGGAATACATGCGTGAGCATATTTATGTAACTACTAGCTTCTGCCCGCGACTTCGTCCGCGCAGAATGGTTACTTTGAGTTAACTCTAACTATGACCCATAATTGGTCTTAGCGTGATGATATAGGTATAACCCATAGTCTTATAGAACAATGTTTTCTTATTTGATCAGCAGTACCTGAGATTAGCGCCTTCAATCAAACAAACTCTTCAGTACATATAAGTATAGAGTACCTATGTATGTAATGAATTTAACAATATCTACATATTATGATCTTATCTGTTCGTCGTCTTTTAAAAACAAAGGTTCCAGCTAACAAATCACAACTAGTAACAATATCACAATTAAGCAGATTATAATAGAAATTTAATATACCATGATTGTGATAGCTATTATCAATATTTAATCATAGCTGCTTAAATACATGCGTCACGTTGACAGCAATAACAGTTCTTATTACACGAGTCGTAAGGTTCAAGGTGGCTGGAATCAATTATGCAGATAGCAGTAGATATTACAACATTTACCGTACTTTGATGTCAGTGTGTATTTATTGCGTTAACGTGAGGACGTATCGTGTAAAATGGCTGTGAGATTGAGTAATGTTATAAAGGGTTGTATCAAAAGAAATGGGGTGAGATCTATGTCCTATTATCCGATAGACGAACATGTGTTTGGACTGTCTAGTGAACAACAACAGGTAATTTTATTTATTTGACTTTTCATAATGTTGTCGGGTCAAGAAATTCATTAATAATCACTTGTTTATACCAACTTAGGTTGGCATTTTATCTTTGTATAACTTTGGTGCGCATTTAAATGACATGTTTTAGCGATTATAGTTAACTAGCTGTGCCCCGCGGTTTCACCCGCATACTCTAAGTCTTATATTAAATGTAGCCTAAACTGTCATCCCTTATTTTATCCCCTTGGGGGAAGAATTAATCAAAATCCTTTCGTAGCGGAATCTAACGTCTTAACATCTACCTGCATGCCAAATTTCAGCCCGATCCGTCCAGTGGTTTGGGCTTTGCGTTGATAGATCACTGTGTCTGTCACCTTTGAGTTATATGTATTTAAAAGTTAAAAAGACACTTACTACCCAATTGAAAATGATGTGGGTATTAGTGACTAAAATAGTAAAGTACTTTAATAGTACCTTCGTATACAACTTTTATATGAACGAAAAGAGAGAGAGAGGGAGACAGAGAGAAGAGCTAGAGCATAGATATCTCTTTGGAAATTCTGAGTCGATTGGTGTCGTAAGTTTGGGTGCGGGGGAAGAAGATTGCAGGCGCTGTGCTAACTTTAAAATGACCCCTTCGTCTTTGGTGTTGGCACAGCGATTCCATTCTTGATAAGGCAGGTAATTTGCGAGTTCCATAATGACAGGACTGTAGGTTCGCTTCTTTGTCAACTTAATTATTAAAAAAAAACTTATATATAGCTATGTCGACTAAACAAGGTATCTCCTATTGTACAATATATATTTTATATCTGTGCATTGTTTGGCTCACTAGAATGTAATCGCCTCACTGTTTCCTTGTTTTGTATATCTATTTTTTTTGTTATTTCCTGTTGTCTTTGAGCACGCTCTCTCTCTTTCTTCTCTTCTTGCCGCCATTACATGTACAACACAATTTTATGCATTAATTTCATTTGGTGCCTTTTTTTTAATATAAAACGTTATAACAGAGTTGCATATCATTTATACATCGTCCACCTATTATAATATATACTAGACATACCGCTCGCTTGATTGTAGGTAGGTATGTGCCGCGATCCAAGGTCGCACTTTTGCGTATCATAACTTATGTATCAATACTTACTTATGTACCTACCTAACTAAAACTTCAGAATACATGAATAAAATGTATGTCCTGCGACTACAGGGGAAGTAAGAAATCATTGTGTACAGGTGCCGTCACGAGTTAAGAGCGCGCAGCGAGTTAGTATAATTTTGATACTGCGCATGATTTTATTCGCTTCTTGCCTTAAGTACTTTAAGACCGAGACAGACTAAAAAATGAATTCGTACCTATTCAAGATACGCTCTCCTACATCACGCACAGTCGAACATTTTATAAACATTTAGTACCTATTTAAAGTTACTCGGTTATCACGATAATGCTTTGAAAATAACGTATCTCGAACGTAACGTGGTCGCGAGCAGGCCGCGCTAGGTGTAACCCAATCGAAACGTCGAATTTAAATTGCAAAAGCTTAAGAAATATTAACATTTAGTATGTTCCAAACGATTCAGAATTGAATGTTAAGGTAAGGTAAAAGGTGGTTATAGACTATGTGTTTTAATGTTTTATTTCCAGCTCCGGCAAGTGGTATTTGACTTCGCACAGAAGGAACTGGCCCCAAAGGCAGGCGAAATAGATAAGGAAAACAATTTTAAGGAGCTGCGAGAATTCTGGAAGAAACTTGGACAGCTTGGTGTACTAGGTAGGTTCAGCAGGCTACCTAAATCTGGAAATCTAATTCCGCGGTAAAGTGTTACTTTGAACCATAATAAATTGAATCGCAATAACCACCTCTATCGAATCAAAGTGGAGTGCGCTTTCAAGATTGTAAATAAATACCAGTCATAGGAATATATAAGTACCTACCTAAGTGACCGAGATGTTTCATTCTCCCGTGGCTGGGTCACCATGCGAAGTGGTGACCATGACCGGTATTTAATGAGACGAGTTCAGGTCAAGACCCACAGGCCCACAGAGGTTTGAAAAGTTTTAACGTTGACGATATGGATTGCATATTTTCCTAATATCGGATGGTAACTTAAAAGCACTTGTAGCGGCGAGTGTAGGAAGTTTAAGGTCCCACATCAACACTTTAAACTACACCCACTTGGGGTACTGTTTATTGATTTATCCTTGTGACTAGAATCTTAGTCTAATGGATGGAGCGTTAAACATCACAGTTCAGTGTCCTTATGTTTAACCTTCGTATTATCCGTGTTTCTATGTTTGTCCTGTATTGTAGGGTTGACTGGCAGAAAATGCTTTAGCATTAAGACCACCTGTGTCTTTTGTGCATAAAGATTTTAATAAAAAATATATAATTAAATATCTTTTTGAAATTCCAGGTATCACCGCTAGTCCAGACTATGGAGGCACCGGTGGCAAATACTCTGACCATTGTGTCATTATGGAGGAGCTGTCAAGGTTAGATTAATGTTATTTTATCAAGTTTTTAAGCTACTAGCAAATAGCACTGATAGGTAAGCTTTTAACCTCAGGAACGACAGGAGCCGTCACTAGTTTTGTGCGCTGAACTTAAATGGGCAAAATTGTCATGTATGAAACAAGTATGAAAAAATTCATGTATTTATCAAAATCTTAATAATTTCAGGGCAAGTGGCGGTATAGCACTATCGTATGGAGCTCACTCCAACCTGTGTGTTAACCAAATTAATAGAAATGGTACAGATGCGCAGAAAAGCAAATATTTACCAAAGGTAAGTTTTTATTGTCGCGTAGATAACTATGTAATAAATTGGAATAAATTTTCTTTAATCAAACTTTCAGCTATGTTCAGGAGATCACATCGGAGCTCTTGCCATGTCAGAGCCCGGCTCGGGGAGTGATGTGGTGTCCATGAAACTTCGGGCTGAGAAGAAAGGCGATTACTACGTACTTAATGGAAACAAATTTTGGATCACCAACGGGCCAGACGCCGATGTTTTAGTGGTAGGTATATTAAGTACCTGCTCATATATTTATATCATCGTAGGATGGGTTAGCTACATAACATAAAACGAAATCCTGGTGGGGACGCCCAGGTCGACAAAATTAATAAGTATTGAGCCGGAGTCGGAACTAGTGCCCGATAGCAATATAGGTGTAGACGCGCCAATGTAGGTGTAACTACTATAAGTACTCCTCTGCCTACCCCTTCGGGAATTACCAAGACCAACTTTAAACGTTGACAGTTCACTAATAGGTACCTACCGTAATTACTTAGGTACCTCTTCGCACAAGACTCGACGTAACGCCACTCGGCGTATAGCGACTCAGATTAGACGGTATCGACGTTGTGCATGACTCTAAGTAATGCCTTTTTTCATTGCGCATGCCGCTTAACGCGTTCACTGCTAACGACGTGTCTGTGCGTCCAACTGTTAAAGAATTTACGAAGAAGATAAAATGTTAGCAATGAGTTGAAATCTCAAATTATCTTTTCCTTCCAAGGTATACGCGAAAACGGATCCAACAACAAGCAAACCACAGCACGGTATCTCAGCATTCCTGATCGAGAAGGACTACCCTGGATTCTCAACCGCCCAGAAGTTGGACAAATTGGGAATGAGAGGGTCCAACACTTGCGAATTGGTTTTCGAAGACTGTAAGGTTGGTATACCTTTAATTAGTTAGTTGTGGTGACGTAACAGTCAGAAAATGCGATTTAAACATAAGAAAAAAAAATTGCTATCTTTATTTTTTAGAATCTTTGTCGACCTTACATAGACAATTTCTTAACAATTATTGACTTAGTCGAAACATTAGTATTCGATTGATTCTTTTACTATTATTCGCTCTACTATGTCCTAAGTACCTCGTACTTACTCCAGTAAGAGAGGGTTTTTGTGTTTCAAGCTGTTAAATATAGGCTGAAACGGCTTGAAGGCGGAATGTACCTAGGTAGGTACCTACTTATCCACGTAAATTTTTGGTATAAAGAAATTTGAGTGAGTACTTGGTGTAATTATCTACTTACTATATATTTTCCAGGTCCCAGCGAAAAATCTTCTAGGAGAGGAGAACAAAGGCGTATACGTCCTGATGTCTGGTTTAGATTTGGAGAGGCTAGTGCTGGCTGCTGGACCAGTGGGCTTGATGCAGGCGGCTATTGATTCCGCCTTCGACTACGCGCACACTAGGAAACAATTCGGGAAGAGGATTGGAGAGTTCCAGTTATTACAGGTAGGTAGTTAAAGCATCGTTGGTTTAGTGGATACGTGACTATTATGCTACGCTAGGTGTTGTAGGTTTGATTTTAACGGCAAAAATTTTGATAACGTCTTACCAGGACATTACGATGAGGAATTTTCTCAAGAAGGAGTTATGTAATTATGTAAGTACCTATATTTATTGACTAGTACCCATAGTACAAGCTGTGCTTAATTTGGGGCAAGATAGCGCTGTTTTATAATGTCCAACTATTGTTACTGGTCCCAGCGAGATGTAGGTATTTCTGTTGGGCATAAGTCAAGTAACTAGCAAACATATTATGTCCGTTTGAATATGTAGGTATCTATATGGCACACATGAATTAAGATCTATGAGCTATGCACTTACAAGTCCACTATAAGAAAAATCTTAGTGTACCTACTTAAGTCTGATTATAAGTTGGTATCAACAGTTAACAACGTCACACGCTTTTCATCACAAATTATTGAATCTCTGCCAATTTGGTATGTCAAGTGATACAATTCAAAATATTCGTACGGAGTTCGGACTGCTAAATAATAATGAACATTTTCACGTCAATCCTACATACGTATCGTACTACCGTGCGCGTACAATGTCGTCTACTACTGTAAGAATACGTAACTTAGACGTAGTTATTTCTCTTCGCCGATATGTCTGCCCATAAGGTGTAGGTGCGTAGTTTGGATGCCAATGGAAATAAATACTTAGTGCGAATTCTTTCACATTCACCTATAACTAGATATACCTACTTATAGGTAATGCTACTTAAATCGAAATGCTATATGCCATTCGGAGTAGTCACGGGGTGGTCACCACGTCATATCATCATAGGCTTAATCAGTGTTTTTTTTAAGCTTTCTGAGTAGGTAGTTGAAGAACAGAGAATTAGTCAACGGCACCGTTTCTCTTTAATACCGACATGCGAAATTCGTGGATGCCACGTGGCTTGAGTAGTTGTCAGATATGCAAGTTCAAATCCCAGCATGCCATTTTTTATTAATTTAAGTGCAGTGATTTCACATCACGAGCTTTACGGTGAGGGCAATCATCGTGAGGATACCTACATGTCAGATATGAAATTCAAACCTATATATTGTTACTGAGACGCGCGACTATGCTCACCATACGTTTGCAATAAATAATCCTGAGTGAAATCAGGGTATTGTATTACTTCTGATTACACATCATAATATCACATACTTACCCTTTTTACTGTTCAATGGAAATAAAAATAAACCTGTTTTCTTTACCGTAAGTATCCGCAGCATTGTCATAGAACATGTACCTACTAATATTTTGATATTTGTATACAGGGAAAAATGGCGGACATGTACACGACATTGAGTGCCTGCAGAAGTTATCTGTACAACGTGGCGAAGGCGTGCGACGAAGGTCACGTCAACAGCAAAGACTGCGCCGGAGTCATATTGTACTGCGCCGAGAAGGCTACTCAAGTCGCTTTGGATGCCATACAGATACTTGGTAGGTGAACGGTGAAAGTTACTATAATGAACCGCGATCCATAAGTTAAGTCATCATGCAGCAAATGCCCTCAGTCTCATTGCTTACATGGATACCACAGGTCTTGACTAACACTTACGCGCCGAATGGAACTCAGTGAGGTAGTAAATTATTTGTGTGGGTATTGAGAAGTTTTAAAATCGCTATTATGCGCCTTATTACTATGAGTTAGGGTTCATATCTAGTTTTAAGATCATGTTAGAAATGTCCCAATATTACAGATGGTTACTCTACAAGATTATTTTGTATTTCAGGCGGTAATGGGTACATCAATGACTATCCAACTGGTAGAATACTGAGAGATGCTAAACTGTATGAAATCGGAGCCGGCACTTCAGAAGTAAGGAGAATGCTGATTGGAAGAGCTTTAAATAGTGAATATAGATAATGTTAAAGTAAAAAAAATATTTTTACTTTTTGTAATATTCATAATATAATAATTTATTAAAATGTTGACATATTTTACATGATTTACTCCCACCAAAAACTAACAGAAAAACTAATAGACAATGACTCAACAAAGTGCCACCATTTTGGTGGTATATACAACATCTGTCCTGGCTTTAGCACACAATAATAAGGCTTAGCCTCATTGTATTTAGGATACTTTTCCAAATCAACTTCCCTTGGATCCACTTGCGCTGTGTTATTCATTAATTCATGTTCATGGGGATATAAGAAATCAGAATCTTTTGGGGAAAAAAGAAATATTTGTTTTTCACCAACAACTTGTGAGAGTAGATTTTTCTTTGGGTCATGATGTAGGGGAGACACAGTGCCTTTGGGACCGTACCAAGCATTAACATCAACAGGGTCATTACTTTCAGAAAAGCAACAGTATTCAGGCTCTATAATGTCTTTTTTTAATTCTGGAATTTGATCAAACAGTTGGTATTGGGCAAGATAGCCTGTTGGTCCATTAGCTTCATAAATATGTTTTTTGATAAAGTCTTCTACAGTCATAAGTTTCTGTGTCCAATCAGAGTCTGTATATTTACTCCCCAGCTCAATAGACACCGTCCTAAAGCCAGCGAGTTTTATAAAATAATTTTGATCCTTCCATTTTGTTAATGCTGGCCAGTGATTCATACAATTATTTAAAATAACAGGTTGTTCTTTAAGAATGTATTCGCTGTAGAAATGCTCCATACTTGGACAATCAATGTTAGGTATTGTAACTGCATTGTATTTCTTACTATCATAACCTGTTGTACTTTCTTCTATATTCATCTTGTGGTTATTTATATTTGATACTTCATGTTCCACAGAACTTAACAAAGAAGCACAATTTTGTAATAAATCTGGGATACTATCTAACGGACAGCCAAACATTATACCAAAGTCAATTATCTTAAAAGACTCTTTTATAACATCATCAACACTTAACCTCAAATGTGCTAAAAGCTTAAGATACGAAGCTATTGTTATCGTTTTCCGTAGAAACACTTTAACTTCCTTCCAATTGCCTATATTAATATTTTCATACATATAATCAATGACAGCTTGTATTTTAATTAATGATACATAATTCATGTCATTGCTATTTTTAATATTGAATCGGAGAACAGATTTGCATGCAGCATCAAGCTCCTCAATCTCTCCCATTGACTTCGACACACTGCTCTTAAATTGTTCAATATTATCAAGAATTTCTTGAATTGTAGGCATGTTTTACCGTTTTTCTCAGGCCACTTAATTTTTGACATTTGCAGATTCTTCTGATTCCTTACTGGCGACAAACTCTCACAGTGACAAATATATCATTAAAATTTTAACAAGTTGTTGGTACTTAACTAATTAAATGGTTAATCCTAGTGACAGTTTTTTAAAGTGATCGACTCTCGACTCTGACTGAATAACTATGTACATCAATCAAAAATAGAAACGCAAATAACACCAAACTAAACAAATATTATTGTTATGAACTAAACTAATACAAATTATGAAAATTATTTAACCAAATCAAACAAATTCAAAGGTCATTTCCAACTAACATTTTCTGCATACATTGATGTCACGTCATGTCAATGTGTCATGACAGATGGGCATTGGACACAGAAAACTAATACAAGTGAAAACAGGACAGAGACGGAGATTAGTTCGCGTAGATGATCAATAAAATTATGGCCACTTTAGCATCGGCGATGACATGCTACAATTGTTCGTCTTAGGTAATACCCAATAGCCCGCGAGGATCAGACAGACCTTTGTTACTTTTAAGAGGGCTTACTTTCTATCCACCCATGCCGTGGATCAAATTTTTTGACGTTTTGCACCCAACTTAATATCACAATCTTGTAATGTTGATTATCATCGAGTAAATTCATAATTATATTGATTGTATTCGCTATAACATAGTGGAAAAGTCTGTTTCCACATAGTTCATAGTTCTGAATCTTTTGACTCTGAAGCACAGAGAGAATATGATGCTTTTTTTTTAAAAAATGGTCTATGGTTATAAATTATCCACAGACTACACATGGACATAACTTTCTTTTTTGACCTTGACCTTTCAACGAAAGAAGATAATCTTGTCTATGATAAATCATATGACTTTTGCACGTGATCTGTCAGACTATTTACATTTACAAGAAGTGTTTCGAAAAGTTTTTGTATCGCATTGTTAGCATTCTCTCTTGTGGATATTCTTAAAAGATGTCTGCAAAACCGGACCACGGGAATTTCGTGATATGTTACGTGTGACGCAATGGGATTATTCGACAAACTTTTTTCCATAAAGAGAAAACTCGATTCAGAGATAGAAGCATTTGAATCACAATACCGGGGCAGGTACGTCATACTGGATGTTTCATCGTAATACGAATCTATTTCTGATGAATGGAGTGGCATGCGACAGTGGGGTTGACGCACGAATGACTCGTGGCGAATGCTCAGCTTCGCGGAGGGCAGGACATGGACCTTCGTGGTGGGAGTGGTGGTACGTTGACGCACGCGACTCTGGCAGTTCAGTGCGGCGAGCATGTGATGAATGCGCGGGGCGCGGGCCGCGGGCGTAGGCGACCGTGCTATCGCGTCATTGTCGGCAAGAGGGGCGGGTCGCACTCGCACGTACTGTTTACTTGTTATTTACACGCGAAGGTAGTATACCAGCACATTCCACAATAACCGGACGCCCGTCCGCTCGTACGCCTATCGATGTGCATTTAGTGTGATCCAACACAATAGTTGCATTTCGTGTTTAGTGTGTGCATGTCAGACTGATTGCTGTGCCCATTTGTGAATGTTTATCCAACATTGGTGAACAGCTGTGCAGACAGATGAAGCGAGCATGAAAATAAAATGAAATTTAGGTATTGCTACTTGTGTTGGTAGCCTTATGAGTGTTTCAACCATGTACATATCTTTGGTTATTACTCTTCTGAGTTGGTGCTAGGTGTAGCTTAGATTGAAGCAGTGTGAACTTGTTTTATTACAGTTCTCAATTAACCTAATGGCTTAGATTTTGCGTGATGACAATTTGATGTTTTCCTTAAACTTGTTTCTGATAGCAAATCATCTTTGAAATTAGAAAATTTGGCTAACAATTCCAAGTGCGAAGATGAAATATCACAGTGTAGAGAACCAGCAGAAGAGAAAGTTAAAGCCTTGTTTACTGTATGTAATAGGCTGTGTTACCAACACCTATAAAAATGAATTCATTTATAGTTCTTCAATCTTGAATGAGCATTAAGTATGTACATTTTTAGTCTATGAATTGTTATATTATTAATTAATATGACTAACAAAATAAAGCTACAAAAACAAATTGCTAATTATCTATAAAATAATATTAAAGGATATTCCATATCTCTGCATACTACCTATCTATTTTGATTACAACTATTGGTAGTTTTAATGAAACATATAACAAGATAGTGGTACTTACTAATTGTGCATAAGACAAAACTGATAATAGATATTATCAGTCTCCTCCTTTAGGAATTGTTTTGATACTTATACTTATTTCCATACTAATAGGTTTAACACATTCACTGCTAACATTTCAACTTCTTCGTAAATTCTCGAACAGTTGGACGCACATATGCGTCGTTAGCAGTGAACACATTAATTTAATACCTATGCAAGTAATCAAATTTCCTTTTGAACTTTATAGATGTAAAGTGCTTGTTAATTAGTGAACAGTACCCACTTATTATCTAGTAAAGTACATAGTGTGCTTATCAATTTGCAACTTATGCGGAACTACCTTTATAATCTACTAAATTAATTAAAGAACAGAGTATAAAACATAGCTAATAGGAGTATATAATCAAAGCTTTTCCTCCCAATTAATTATATGGTAGGAGAAATATTGCCATGCCATGATGACCATTATTTCTCAGAAAAAATCTTATTTGAAATTGTTATTTTAAGGGTATTGTTACATCTATATATTTTAACATATTATGGTACATTTATATCTTTACTAGGATTTCACATTTTAAGTATGCATACATCTTTGACAGGTCTTGTCAGATAAACCCAGAGCAAGTTAGATTGCTTCTATTCAAGGAGTGTGATTGGCGCGGAAGGAAGCTTTTGTTTGACTCATCTGCCATACAAAAAGTTGCTGCTGGCAAGGATGGAAAGCCAGATGTTCGACAGACGGAGAATGTGCCAAGTATTGTTGAAATTGCGGACGGATTCCATTATGTGGTGAGTTTATTACTTTATTTAAATCCTGATTACAAAGTAGAACTTTATCATGTTACAAAATCTATACAAAAACATTATACTCTGTGCCATTAAAGCAATTTCCCTTAGAGGTTCCTTTTTTCTGCTCATATTATAAATAATGATAAAAAATATATATATATATTTATTACCAAAAAATTTGAGGAAATTAGTGATATTGGCAGTTAATACATATGTTTAGAAAAAGAATAAAAAAGCTTACAAAAAATAAGGTTTAATTTGCGGAGCTGACAGCCAACCTTCATTAGTAGAGAAGCACCACAAGAAGAAGAAGAAAAATAATAGCCATTGAATTTGGTTCATTACTTAGTGTCGACTCCTATTTCCATCACAGGCACCTCTAATTCCTATCATTTACATGAACCATGTTAATGATAGGAACCACACTGTCAAAGTCAAACTGCGAATATAGTCCACATTAGAAATGACAAGTTGCATATACATGGATTAGGTAACATTGAAACTCGGTAACGCGCCTTGCAACAATTGGGACTTTCATTTTTTCGTCATCTGTCCATCGTCGCATGCATGTTGAGCTTATTATATCAGTAGAAAATATTGTCCAACCAGGTTTACCTTAAATCAAACCCTAAAACAGGCCACGTTAAGTAGCATGCGAAAGCGAGTATTATATTATCTGGAGTAAAACAATATTTGGTCCAAAACTTGAATGCTGCGTATAAGAATACTGGCACACACCTACTTTTAAGAGTTAATGAGCGCTGACCTTGAATGCGCAGTAGTCATTTTATAAGTCTACCCTGATGCTCGCTCCGCGCTCATAACACGAGACGGCAACTGTTTACCAGAAAACCCTACACACGCCTTAACTTCACCGGAGTATACCAACTTCTCAGTGTTTTCCTTGACGTCTTCTCGTAAGTAGTTCCCGGTTGTCAACTAGAAGTTACGGTACTGGCATTCCAGAAAGCTCGTGCAGTCCAACAGTTTCAATAACCTAGGCAAGACTGTCCCAGTACGTAGGTTCATTCATGTCGCCCTCGTGCTCCAACGGTACTGCGCTTGGCTTGTGTTGCATTGTGTCATGTTTAACGATGTACTAGTACTTCTAGTACTAGTAGTAATCTGTCTGAGAGACATCACCTGCGACATTGGCACTTAAATAAAATTCAAATACGTATCTTTATTCGATAACACTTTTAACAAAGTTAGAATGACATTATCATACTCGAACGCAACAAGGCTCGAACGAAAGGTTGCTGTGACTTAGAAGGACCCGGCAAGAAAGGCTGCCTCTTTACAATTTCTCTATCATATAATATAAGGATAAGGATAACGCGAAAGACTGATATATATGAGAGCTACATCCAAATACACGTCAGTGGCACATCGATTCCACTCAACACAAAGTCGTTCAAGCGCGAGTGATCCTAATAATTTCTAATTCTTTGACATCTTCGCCAGTTACAGTCAGTATTGACATTTCATATCAATATGTTTGCTGGACAAAGCCTAGTAATGTAAAGGCATAAGTATACCTTTAGCAATAGGTTAACTATTCCTCGCAAGGAGAATCACCTTACTTATCTGTTTCCGATATGAGTCACATTCAAAGGTCGCGAAGATACTCGAGGTGACACCGCAATACGGATTTATGAATATTTAACTGCCGAGGTTGATATTTTGGTTCCGTTATTGCCTTATTCGAAAGGCTATTGCATTTTTTTATACAGATATCGTATAAGGTTGCTTTTAGCTTTTGGTCCGAACGTGTACACTTTCATTCTTAATATCTGGGGCTGGCTTTACGCCAAATCGGTCACACATCGTTAAAGGTTTAATTACAAAGTTTATAAAATCGAAAGCGATTAGTTTATTGTTCTGTGCCTCGCTACCATAAAAATTAATATGTAAATCGTATGTGGATTATGAAATAATCTATACATCTATATCTATACTCTATACAGATGTACGTAAACATACTGCCGTAAAAATTATCAATTTTAAAAAAAATATCTGGCTGTCTGTTTGTTCCGGCTAATCTTCGAAACGACTGGACCGATTTTAACGGGACTTTGACTGGCAGCACTTCATACTGAAAGTTTATACGAAAGGTCCGTTCAAAATAAATATTCAAAAATAAAAAGTCTTAGCATCACTCACATTTTGCATCATAACAAAACGACTTCAAAGAAATCGTTTTTAAACTTGTGGTCTCATTTGCATCTTATACCTTTAAACGAGCAATTCTTCTTCAAGGGCAAAAATTAGATCTAGCCAAGTTTCATCTCCAGAAAACGTCTTTTTGACCATGTTTTCAGGCACTGAAATACTCATGAAATATTATTACAATACGACAGTAAATTTCGCCGACATCTGTCAAGATACGATAGCTCAGAGTGAGGCTGCCAGCTTACAGGGCGATAACGAATTTAGAGTTCGAGTTAGGTTCGAGACTGACGTACACCGGTTCGAAATAATTTTTTTTTTCTTTTATTTAAAGTTTGGCTTTTTGTGAAAAAAACAAACCGAGCACAGGTCGGTCAGCCAGGTTCTAAATGTTTGAGCCTCTCTTTATTCAATCTGCCTTTTGAACGTACGTTTGTGGACTGCAGTAATAAAAATTAACCACGGACCAATTTTTATTACTGTGTGAAGTCCAAACACTTATCTTAGTGATATCGTTTATAAATAGCCGACTCGTAAGACAGTGTGATCACAAGACTACATTTTCAGCTTATTCACATGTAGTTATCACATACAAGTGCTATATTTAGATCACTTGTTGTTAGGTCGCTCCTGTAATTGGTCAGATGAGACATCGTGGGATTGTTATTTTAGCTTCATATTAATTAACAGAACTCCCATTGTAGTTGACACTTGCACCGAGCTCATTGAAGTCGTTGAGTATTTATTTCCGTCGTATCATAATTAAGGGGAATAAAGTCTCTTAATGATTGGACCTAGTTATTTTTTTTATTGTTATTAGGAAAGGTTACAGACTAATTTACATGTATTATAATGATTTTTACTAGTAATCAAGTTGCTAATTAAAAGCTTCCACATTTAGATTAACATTAAGTTGAACCTATTATTACTAGTCAGTTTCACAGAAATATTTAAATAAGCAATAAATCGTGCATTTATATATCGCAAGAATAATGAGCTAGGTAGGTATATATGAATACGTAATGAATGGCGCCGTTTTGTTCAGCAAGCCACCAATTCTGACATTACGACCACGGCCGCTCTGCCAAGAGTGTAACGATTGAGAAGAAAGGTATATATGAGATTTATAAATTTAATTTAGAACGACAGGTACTAGAAGAAGTAAAAGTAGTTTGGGAAGAAAAATAGAGCTTAGATAAGAGTCGCTTCACTGTGTTTGCGCTGGTGCAGAATAGGTCAATGTTCAACCCGAGGGGGAAATTATTAAAACTAAGTGTACTTCTCTGTATGAAAGCATTACTTATTTTATGCAAAATCAGATTAAGCCATGTTGACGTTTTTGAGAAGCCTAGTAATATAAAAAAATAGTAAAATTTCACGCGTCTTCTAGTACCAGATTTGGCCAAAGTTGTGCGTTGCATCCTTTTTGCAGACCTAGGTGCAACTCTGGGAGCATGCAGATAGCTGAGTGGTTTAGGTAATCGCTGGTTCTGTCAGTACCTACTAATAAACGTTTAAAAGGTGAAGGAAAATATAGTGACGAAACCGGCATGTCTGGGGAGAAATCCCTTGACGTATGTGATTGACCATTGAGGTATAGTGCCAAAGACAGCGATAGATTTACTATCTTTCGACGTTTGCACTCAATCTTTCTCGGTGAATAATGGGTGTTTAAACACCAAGTTTACGCGTTTGAGAGGTACTCGGGGTTCTAGGAATGCGTGAGGTTATTTAGAAGATTTATTATATTAGAAACCGCGAAGAACAAGATGTTTCAGGTCTGTGTAAACATACAATTCCATTTTTAACTTTCCAAGAAAGAGTGATAATGAATTGTGTACATTGGTATCCTTATTTTGTGTCGAACTTATCTATTTTTGGGAGTCACACCCTAAAACCTATATTTGTCAAACTATTTATTACTATGACCATATGAGTAGACGTACGTATCCACTTTTCACCTCGCCTTAAGTTTGTTTTGATGCTTAAATAAAATAAAAAAAAAAAAAAAAAAATAATTGATCTTTATTGCTTTTTAGTACTTAAACAAAATATAATAAAATTACAACAAAATAATAAAATTACAAAACAAAAAAAAAAAATATGTTTAAGGCCTTTTAAAAGCAAGGGGACATGGCTCAGCCTGTGCTGCCCGTAAATTTAATTACGTTTAGCGCTGATTTTCAGCCACTCCCGTTCCCTTAGATATTGTGCGGGAACATTGGGAAGAGGGCCATGAGGGGAGGTGTTGTGTACGTAATATAATACTCAGAGAACAGCAAAGACTGGTAAATTACTAGATACAGTACAGTTATAATTATAAACAGAATACATTATTGACATGCGTACATGTTTAACAGAGAGTTCTATAATTTATCACTCCATCTTATAACTGTGAATTAATGAATGTGTGTGAGCGTGTGTATGTGTGTATGTGTGTGAGCGTGTGTATGTGTGTATGTGTATGTGTTTGTAAATATTTGCGAATATTCGTGATCCACGTGATTAGATAACATGATACTTCATTCACTGAACATTTACATTCATACATTTTGAGTTTGGTCTCTAAGATCTACGAGCACATGTGCCGTCACGAGTTAAGAGCGCCCAGCAAAATCAGTAGTGGGTATAATGTGCATGTTTCTATTCCCTTCGCGCCTGAATTAAAATTTATTGAGGCACCGTTTGGAATTGAAATATTATAGAAGTTTCGGCATGGTGGGATAGTTGTCCACTTGGTAGATGAATGAACCTGTTTGTCATCGTCTCAAGGAACTCAAATTTTAGACCTCTTTTGGCAACAAAATTCGACGGGCTATATCAATTTTTTATGTTAATATTTAGGCTATATTTAGCAGTGTCAACAACGTAGATACCAAAATTCGACGTGCTGTGATCATCCTAGATAAATTTGCAAATTTTGCTAGGGTAGGCAGGTAATTCGACTGGGTGACGTGATAAATACACGGCAAATGTTCCTACATCTGTCCTTTACTAATGTTACAATGCAAGTTTGCTTCAAATCTTAATTGAAGATCATCGAACTTATTGTTATGTAAGTAAGGCAAACTTTTTTCAAGAAAATATTTAATCGTACGCAGCAACGTGGAGAGTAGGCGGACAAGCTATGAATAAAGTTATATTTTTAGATCCTAATGACGTATTTGGTGGTTCGATATTTGTGTGTTAGGGAATGCCTTTAGGGCTGCCAATTTCATCTTTATTAGGATGTTTTGGTTGTTTTTATTTCTTAGCGTCACCGAAGATGTCGACAGTTGGTGGAATAACACACACGGTTCACCAAATGTATATTAGCTTGTCAATGTGACACACGATAAGTCGCTTCTCACTGCACATTGTCACTCCCTGCAGGCTTCGACAAAGCAACATTCACGCGCTTGCGCTAATAGAAGCGATACAAAATGTTCGGAAAATACACAAATCAGGCACGTGACATATGTCAATCCCATATATCTTGTAACGTTTGTCTAAGCGACGCGTGATAATAATGTGACTTTTTCTACAAAGACACTATCTTTTACGCGCGACCAGAAAAATCTGCGATTTAGTCGTGAACAAGGCAGACATACGCTTTCCCATTTCATAAAATCTATTAATTAATTGTAAATGATAAGTGGTTCAACCCTGTTATCTGTCACGCAACGCACGTGATGTGCAAACCCTGGAAAATATCACATGGCGTGGCGTGTCTAATTTAGTTTGCGAGTGGGCATTGCGGAATATAAACCGCCAAGATTAATCATAATATTCATATCAAGCGTGTTTTGGCACTTTATGAATGATTTTATTGCTTCAAGAGTATAATATAAATGTATTATTTTTAATAAATTTACAGTAAAATTGAGAATATTAAATATATAATATGACAAGCTGTACCTACCTACGTTGTTTTTAATTTTTCACACCCCTTATCACTTTTTAGCATGCAGGTAGATGTTATGACGTAGGCAGCCGTTAAGAAAGGATTTTGATTAATTCTACCCCCAAGGGGATAAAATAGAGGATGAAAGTTTAGGCTACTTTTAATAAAAAACTTAGGGTATGGTAACGCGGGTGAAACCGCGGGCACAGCTAGTATGATATATATTGCTAAATAAACAATTACTGTATGTACCGAAGTACTCAACGATATTCAAACATATGCTATATAATAGCCTGTACTGGATGTCTTCTTTATTTTATTCTCAGACGTGTGCAGGTTCCCTTGATTTTTCCTTCACCGTAAAGTTCGTGGTGTGACAACTTTAAGTTCTTAAAAAAACCAATGAGTTCTTTTACAGACTGGTCACATTGGGTCTTTCGCCGACTACTAGGTATATCACTTATTTTCTTCTCCTCCACTCCAACCGCCATCATTAATTACAAGTTCATAAATTTCTTTGCGTTTAATTAGTGTTTTTTTTTGTCCAGTATAAAGGTCCGGCGTCGGATGCGAGTGTACTCGGTGAGATGATATTCGGCGCGGTCGCTATGAACTATAAGAGCGTGTCCTTGAAAATCCACATTATGGATGAACCGAAGAGGTAAAGGCTTACTACTTCAAATATATTGAATAACAAGCGATTTTAGACCTTATTTTCAAATTCAACTAACTCAGTTTCAAGACCATCTACTAAGTTAACCTTGACCTTGGGACTTATTCGCAAATTTCGTGCTAAGGTCTTGGCCACGCCCTGATGCGTCGCATGGACACGAAAGGATATAATTAGTATATTTCGTACCTATTACAACAAGGAACCCTGAAGTTGTTATTTGCTTTTCGACAATATTAAAATAGTACGAGAAACCGATTGACCGACTTATATATTAACGTACAGCCTAACTGCTGATTACAGAGACATGGAATTTGAGGGCGTATATTTTTTTAAGGGTAGGTATTGTAACGTCCACACCCCTACTGGGATACTAGGTCATCACAGGTTACCAGGATATTCAAATAAATTAATGATTATTTTAAGATAATTATTTTATTCCTTTTTATCACTTTTTTACGTACGCACGGCTAGACTGCCGGCGTATGAATTCTGACATTGACATACATATGCTCACGCCTGTATTCCTCGAAGGGGTAGGCAGAGTCGTTGTAATCAAAACACCCACTTTTCGCGAGTTCAACAATTTCCAAATCCTGACATTGTCATATTTAAATACTATAAAATACTTCTACTGTCAGTCTGGCATTAATCAGCTAGTTTATATGAGGGTTCTAGGAAGCTTTCCGTTACTATATCAGTGTTTTTAATAATTCCATCCGAAATGGTACAAAACATCTGTAGACAGCTTCTTTAAAAACATAATAGAAGGAAAGGTAGAAGGGAGAGAGGAAGAGGAAGACCAAAGCTTACATACATGAGAGTTAGTCCTATGTTAAAGAAAAGGCGTCTATCATGACGTATAGGGAGGTTAAAGAGATGGCATTGGACAGAGACAAATGGAAAAAGTTGCATCAGTTACACCAACAATAGTTTTCATTCTTAAATTCATGATGTACAAATATTTAAAAAGATCCTATATTCAGGTTTATGTGCACAAAAGTGTTCTGTGTGCCGACAACGCGGCGCGTGAGTCGAGCGGAGCGCAGGAACCCGGAGGGACCCGAGGGAAGCACGAATAACTTGAGGAACGGTAACGGGTCCAAACCACTCAGTGTGCCCTCGTTGAGGGAGGAGGGAGTCAGTTTGAGCTTCTCGCTCGACAGGGGGGATTCAGGTAAGGATACATTTATCGAAATATCTACAGGTGTCGTCACGGGTTATGAGCGCTCAGCGAGAATAATGGGGCCGGCGTAGATTTTTTTTAAATACGTAAACTTACTTTATGTTACTCCTTGTAACTTATGCTATCTGACAGTGATAGACTTGTTAAAGCTGTCCAGCCGTTTCGGAGATTACCCGGAATAAACAGACAGACAGACGGATTAAAATATAATGAATTGTTTTTTTATTATATCTGTACCGTATACTCTTCCATATGCATTAAATGAAAAGCTGTTAATTTGTAGTTACACTTAATTTTTATTGATCTGTATAGATAACTGCACATGTAATGTATTCGCGTTACACCATGCAGTCAGACAGAGACGGACTCATGAAATTACTACTGCGCATTCAAGGTCAGAGTTCATAACTTGTGACGGCGTCTGTAACTGCGCTAGTATTCGTTCGCGTTCGCTGTATATATTAATTGTCTGCGCTCAAATCTCGTGACACCACCTGTATTCGTTTGAATGGGTGGCTTAAGGTGCTTAGCTATATTTTAATTTCAGGTTACTACGGAGATCTATCGCCATACAGCAGTGTCGGCTCCACATGCGATTATTTTTCAATGTTCGACACTTGGGACGGGAGCAATTCACAAGAGGACTTCTACACATTTCACTGTAAGTACTAACAAAGTAGCCTTTATTACTATAATGTCTAAGTTCGTTTTTGTTTATTCCAATAAAACTACAAATTTTGGTTGTAATTATGAGCAAAAACTGATTAAATGATGTAATTACAGAGCGAGTGGTCAATGTTTAGACGTGATTAGCATTTTTTAGTTTACACATTAGCAGTTTGATATATCGCACCCTCAGAAGTCAGAACGATAGGTGCACAACTCAAAAAAATGCGAAAAAATTAAAAATAAAACAATTTTTTTTTAACACTTTTCGACAATATAAACGTAAACTATATTAAAAAAAAATACATTGCATTCAAAACTGGTAAAATAATTACTGCCTAAGTTATGATTTCAAACTTGCCGATTGCAATTAAAAAAAATCTATTTTTTAATTGAGCCTCTTTTGTTCTGAGGGTGCGATATGTAGTTGGGTGTAGTTAAATGCGCTAAATTAACACTAATCGCCTTGCTAACTTAGCTGTTAATATTATGTGTAAAATGGATATTTAAGGAACGAAAGTCACCTAGTAACATATCTACTAATTCTATTTTTGGTGGATATTTATAACAATTCACATTTTCACACTAAATTATGACACACACTTAACCTTGCCGGGCCCGAGCCGAGATTTTGCCGTAGTTTCGGCCGTTTTCGTTGCTCGGGCATCACTCGGCTGCCGCTCGGTATAGAGCGAGTATGTCCGTAATAAATATATGTAACACTAGCTATACCCCGCGGTTTCATCTGATAGATTAAAAGAAAAGCTGTTAATGTTTGAATTACAAACAGATACTTAAATTTTACTTATCTGTATAGATATTGATTAGTTGACTGCGAAAGGCCGACGCTCGGCTCTGACCTGGCTCTACGCGGCTTGATCTAGCGTGACCCATCGTTAGATGTTATAGTTAAACCCAAATTTACGGGAAAATTGTCGATAATAAGACGTCAAGATATAATAACACTAGCGGACGTCACGCGGCTTCACCTGCGTAGTTCCCGTTCCCGTGAGAGTACGGAGATAAAACATAGCCAATGTTACTCGCTGATGATGTAGTTATCCATTCCTGAAAGAATTTTCAAGATCAGTCCAGTACTTTTTCAGCCAATTCTTAACAAGCATACAAATACCTCTTTATAATCTAATTTATAAAATTTCCATGTCACAATGTTAGTTACCGTACTCCTCCGAAACGGCTGGACCGATTTGTATGAAATTTTGTCTGCGTATCGGGTAGGTCTGAGAATCGGCCACTATCTATTTTTCATACTCCTAAATGATAAGGGTGACCACCCCAAAAAAATATATGGCAATACAACGTTTGCCGGGCACAGCTGGCATTAGTATAGACTTTCAGGTACCGTGTATTTTTAATTTTAATTAATTCCTTTTATTAGCGCCATCCGGCCGCAAACTCAGCACTTCAAGCAATGGTAGCTGGCAACGAAGAACGTTTCAGAACATCGCGACGCGCTTCGACCTCGGCCACCAGAGCTCCAACTTACTCCTGGTGCCCACGCCCACTGCTGGGACCGCCAGTTATGATTCACAGGTAATAGGCATGCTTGGTTTAATCGCGATGGCTTTATATTGCGGAACCCTGTTTAACCACTGATCACTCAAATTTTACAGTCGAAATGGGGACATGAGTTGTTACATTGCCAGATAAAAATCAAAAATATTATATACGGATAAATAAAATTGGAGTGTCTGTTTGTAATTCTAAATTAAAGTATTTTTTCACTAAATGCGTAATGAAAGTATATCATCATCTGCCTGACCTTATCCCATGCATTGTTGGGGTCGGCACTGATTCAACCCGATGTGGCTGATCACCTGATTTTTATACGAAGCGACTGCCATCTGACCTTCGCAACCCCTTTAACGATTAAAATCTATGATCTGGGTTAAACCAGTTATCAGATTATTTTAAGCCTCCGACTGACCTGTAACGATTGCCAAGATGATAAATTGGCAACCGGGACCGACGGCTTAACGTGCTCTCCGAGGCACGGAGGAAACTCGGGCGATCACCCATCCAATTACTGGCTAGGGTTAGGATTGCTTAACTTCGCTGATCGAATGATATGCGCAATAGCAGCTGTGCCACGAGCTCCTCTAATGAAAGTATTTACGATACTTAAATAAAACTCAATTAATTTTATTTTTATTGTCTCTCTGTCCGTGTGTCTGTCTGTCATGAGGTTTCCGTCACTCATGAACATAACAGAACACTTTCTTTCAATGCAAATGATATTGTATACTAATAGTTTATCTTGTTTTATCTGGAGTGTTAACGCGCGTGACGGCGTCACATGAGTGACCGCAGCTATCGTTCACGTTGTCACATGACTCGTTATCACGCTATTGACAGAAGCTAAGCGCGTTTTGATAATTCGGTCCTACATTATAATTGTTAATTGCAATCGCTTGTGCACTTGTTTACTTGCCAATTGTATCAGTTTATCAGTACCAATTATTGTTTTACAATAATTGTATTACCTATGTGATAACGTTATTTTAAGTACTATACCATGATGATAAATTACCTATGTAAATTACCCGCGCGAAACTTTCCCGTATTTGTAACATTTTCCATTGATTGTTCGCTCCCATTGGTCGCAGCGTGATGTTATAAAGCGTAAAAACCTTCCTTGATAAATTAACTATAATCATAACACGAAAATATTTTTTCTATTGAAATCAGCATTTCCTGAGATAAGCGCGTTCAACTAAACATACAAACTCTTCAGCTTTATATTATTAGTGCAGACTAGCTGTGCCATGCGGTTTCACCCGAGTAGATTAAATTAAATTGGCGCGGAACTCTAAATGATTTTTAAATTAAAGTAGCCTTATTCATTGTAATATTTGCTATCTACCACTGAAGATCTCGTTAAAATCGGTCCAGCCGTTTCAGAGATTACCCAGAACAAACAGACAAAAAATTTGAAAATTTGTTTATTTTTTTTAAGTCATTACCGTATATGCGTTCATGTCCATTTAGTGAAAAGCTGTTATTTTGTAATTACAAGCAGAAACTTCAATTTTATTTATCTGTATAGTTTATGCCCATTGAAAGATGCAAAATACATAGACGAAGTTTTTACATAAATGTTTGTTTACGTCTAATTTCGTTCAGGGTGCTTCAAACCAATGCACTATTAAATTTTGTATGTACGGAAATGTCTAATCTTTAGAAAGTACTTGCATAGCGGCCTAGACAAAGTTACATTCTCTCGCGCTTGTGCTAATAGAAACAATAAAAATGTATGGAAATTAAATAAATCAGTCACGTGACATGTCTCTTTCCCGTGCATGTATCGTTTCTACTAACGAAGCGTGAGGATAATGTTATTTTGTCTAAGGTCTGTAAGGTACCCTTTAATAGTTTAAATATATAGGTCCTATATAAATCTGTTTATGTAAAACAGATATACAGCAACAGCTCAGCAAGTACAAGCGACAGCGTTTCCAGTTCGGGATCGTTGATGCTGCGAAAGAACAAGCTGGGACTCGCGCTGTTGATCACCGTTACTGACTCAGCTGAGATGTGAGTCCCTAGTACATGATGAGTATAAAGATTGAACAGTATCTCTTAGATGAGCGAAACAAGTTGGCACATTTTAGGATTTTAGGATTACCTGGTGGCTTTCATTGCATATCTTGGCAAATTATACAAAGTATGATGTATGATGATATAAATATACTTATGCTTACGTCTGTATTCCCCGAAGATAATATGTGTTGTAATAACAATACCCACTTTTCACCCAAGATTTTTAAGTGACAACGTGACAGAAGGTGAGTATCGCCGTCTCAGGCACTATACATACGTCTTTGAATAACTTCTCAGACATATGCAGGTTTCCTCTCGATGTTACAGCACACAAGTTTTTAGAACCCATAGGTACAGGCCCTGCTGGGATTCGAACTTGCGTTGCTTGCATAGCAGGAGGCTGCTCAAACCCCATGGCCAACTATACAAGCAGGTTCCTAACTACCCCTAATGTTGCAGGGATCTAGTCAGAAGGTGCGTGGAACATTCTCCACAGCTGCAAGCGTTGGTGTGCAGATTACGGCTCGCTACTATAGCCGCGGGAGCGGGGGGCAGCTTTGTATCCACTCTGTATAAAGCTACTGAGGACGCGGCGAGGTGGTAAGTTTATCCAATTCATACATATACATATGCCTGTATCCCATAGGGGTTGGCAGAGACCGTTTATCCAATGATTTTCATAAACAAATTCGAGTCTCAGAAGCTGAGATCAGCACATTCCAATGAACTTGGTCGAGGTAAATTAGATAAATAATGTAATCAACGCGTTTGAGTATGCGTATTATACCCGTATTTGTTTTTTTAAATATGTGTTAATAAAGAGCCGTGGTGGCCTCGGGGCTAGAGCAGTCGCCTGCTACGCAAGCGACGCAAGTTCGAATCCCAGCGGGCCTGTACCAATGAGTTTTTCTAAAAATCTTATGTACAGTGATTTCACACCACGTGCTTAACGGTGAAGGAAAACATAGTGAGGAAAACTGCATATTTCTGAGAAGTAATTCAAACACGTATGTATAGGACCGAAACGGCGATACACTCCCCATCTGCCACGTTGGCACTTAATCAAATTCGGTGAAAAGTGGGTGTTGTGATAACAACACCTCTGCCTACCCTTTCGGGGAATACAGGCGAGAGCATATGTATGTATGTATGTAAAAAAAATCAGAATCGGTCCGTTCGTTTGGGCGAGAGTTGAGCTCGATAAGCCTTAAAGTTCGTATAAACTGACTGAGTAATTTTATCATTTTATAATTTGAATACATCATTATTGCTTTTCATGTGATTTCGGTTCTATATGAGGTGCTGATTTCAATAACAATACTAGTGTCTGTTCGTTTCTTCATAAAAATTCAATTTGTCCTTAAACAATGTTTGCCAAAGTAGAAATGTAACATTTATTTATTTATTTATTTATCACCATTTATACACCATCATTACAGATATTTAAACCTAATGTGATGGAATACACACAACAATAGTTTAGCTTAATTCTAATATAATCTTAACCTGTACCTAAATATATTGTGCCCATGTGAAGTCGTTCAATGACCCCGAAAATATACAAACTAACAGAGAAATATGGTTGGACTAGATCACTAGTATCGTTTCATACGACGTAGTTGCCTTGAGAACAATTGAAAACATATTCAATCTCATTGTTATCCATCGTTAAATACATCAAGCTGAGAATGAACAAAAGAAAGGCGATGAAAATTTAAAAGTCATAAAAACAATATTTTTTGGCAATACTTCCATCGACCAAAATATAAAAAGCATAATCACTCTTCTTTTCATTTTCTAAGTTAGATAACGAACACTCGTCACTCATTCATCTTGGAAGTTTCCACAAATGATGAACTCTCCTACCGAATTTCGGCTACGGCGGCTAATCTCAACGAGGATCAGCCATGTATGCAGGAGATATTATAGTGCACAAGTGTGTGCGCAAACACAGGTGCACTCTTTATTCCCTCACTCTCATAGTCCGATGGGACGGTAATCCGACACGACCGGAGCGAGATCAGGCGTAGGACCAACGGCTTAACGTGCTTTCCGAGGCACGGGGGTGGAAACACCGCCAACTTCCAAACTCCGGGCATTTTTATTGTGAATTTCTTGACAGAAAAACCCATTATAAATTTTTGACCCGACCCGGGAATCGAACCCGGGACCTCGTGATCGGCAGGCGAACGTACTAACCATTAGACCAACGAGGCAGTTGTTCCACAAATAGTGTGTATTTGAACAAGAAGTGTCACTCACATAAACACCTACAACTAATGACGTTTACACTACAAAGTAATTAACGTTATTACTGAGTTTTTTTTTTAATTTCTTGGGACATGATTTTTTTATATATTTATATCTAGCACATAAGTCCACCTGATGGTAGGTGGTAGCAGCGATCTGCTGTCAGTTCCAAGTACAGAGCTGCGATTTTCTTCAAGTTGGAAGTACAGTCCCGACTCGGGCAGCTTCGAATTTAGATGGAAAGATTATCCTTATCACTTAGTCTATCTAAGTCCCTTATCATTTAGAGATATAAAAAATTGATGTTGGCCGATTCTCACAATTATCGGATATGCACACAAAATTTCATACTGTAGTTATATATAAGATGATGACTAAGGACTTTACATTTTTAATAAACCTGCACGGCTAGTCTATAGAGATAATTAAAATTTAAGTGTTTGCTTATATTTCAAATAATTGCTTCTCACTATGAATTTATCATACAAAAGTCGAACCACAAATTTGTAATTTTTGTCTCTATTTATCTGTCTGTTTGTTCCGGCTGATCTCTGAAACGGTTGGATCGATTTTAACGGGAATTTCACTGGCAGATGAAAGCACTGGCAGTTGTGACAAGGAGAAGAAAGAGTGAAAAACCTGCAAAGAAATCTGCGCGGGTGAAGCAGCAGGGCACACCTAGTATTTAATAAAATGATAGTGTTGTGTCCTTAGGAGGAGCTCGTGGCACAGTTGCTATTGCGCATATCATGCGATCAGCGAAGTTAAGCAACCCTAAGCCTAGCCAGTAATTGGATGGGTAACCGCCCGAGTTCCCTCCGTGCCTCGGAGAGCACGTTAAGCCGTCGGTCCCGGTTGCCAATTTATCATCTTTGGTAATCGTTACAGGTCAGTCGGAGGCCTAAAATAGTTTGACAACTGGTTTAACCTAGATCACAAATTTTCCTCGTTAAAGGGGTTGCGAAGGTCAGATGGCAGTCGCTTCGTATAAAAATCAGGTGATCAGCCACATCGGGTTGAATCAAGTGCCGACCCCAACAATGTATGGGATAAGGCCAGGGCGATGATGATAGTGTTATGTCCTTAATTGCAGGTTGACCGACCTGATGTACGGGCCTCGGCTGCAGCCGATGTGGTTGGATCTAGTCATGAGCGAGCCGCGCGCCTCCTCCCGGTTGGCCGAGTCGCTGCTCTCGGATCTATGCGCCGTACTCGCTGTCGGGGACACCAAGACCACTAATTTGTAAGAAACAGCCCTGAATCTATTAGTGCAGTTACACTTAAGGATTTAGGTTGCCAATTTATCATCTTTGGCAGTCGTTACAGGTCGGTCGGAGGCCTTAAATAGTCTGACTTAAGGATTTAGTACAGGCGTTAAAGTATGTATACTAACATCTATAACAATGTTGTTAATACGACTGTGTCTATCTATTATCTTTTTGGCTAAAATTTGGTAGAGTCCAGGGACCGCCATAGGCTAATTAATTAAGTGGAAGAAGTTCTCCTAGATTAAGTTCGATTCTTACGTCCAACATCGACCCGACTTCACTTGGGGTTGCGATTTTTAATACTATTACAAAACGTTGATTTTTCTCTACTATTCTAACTTCCTACGCGAAAGATTTAAGAATATATGTATGTATGGATGTATGTTTGTAAGGCTTTTAATGACTTTACAATAATATTGCTTCAATTTATAAATATAAGTATTAAACATACCAGCTGCTTGATGGTGAACGAATACATCAGAGAATTTTGTCACTTTATCATTGTAGATAGGTTTATGCCAAACATATACCTATATATTCATTTAAGCCTGAAAAGTAGTCTGACCACGAGGTTCCCAGTAAAATAAAAACATTTAAAATCCACTTCCTTACAATTTAATTACACCCGAAAGTCATTCTGATAAAACATCTCGTGACACAGTTAATCCCATTGGATGTTGTAAATTATACGAACAATTACCAGCTATACATTATGTTAACATTTAGTATGTCCGTGAAATATTATGTGTTTTGTTAAAACATTATTTTATTGCCAAAGACACCTCACGTGATTGTAGTGGGTGATAAGTTGTATGGCTCTCACGTATCTTTATTGCTCAGATACATTCACGATCGCGCAAATATAGAATCAGTACCCCTATCACGAGTTTGCCACCGTTTTCGTAAACTATACTCGCTAGCGTCACTGGCAATATTTGTATGAGATATTTTAGGTCTTCACGTCACCCTTAGGTGTCGCTGCTCAATTTCTCATTCAAATATTAGGCGGAGACGCTAGCGAGTATAGAAATACGGTGGCAAACCCGTGATAGGGGTTACTATTACTGTTGATAAGATCCCGTCTTTTTTTTGGTAAATAGAGTAAGTTAAAGAATCAAAATGGATTACGATTATATAAAAAAAGCGGATATAAATAATTTTTTTTTCAGTGTAAGTAACGTTTCCTAAAGTGAAAACTACGATTTAGATTTAACGGAATGCTAGTGAACTTTTGTCAACTCCTAAGCATTAAATTTCTCAATCTTTCGTTCCTTTATAATTTAAATAAAGAAGGTTAAAAAAATTCTTGCGGACCACGTTTTAGAACAAATAAGATCCGTAATCAGAAATTTGCGAACTTTGACCGAAACTTTGTATTTCGTTGAATAATAGTAGGCCCCCAGACTTGTTGGCATTCTTCCTCAAAACTGTTATACAATTGCAGATTAATTCTGAATTAGACAGAGTGAAACATGTTATGGCTCCATTCCAAACTGCGTTAGATTGATGCTACATATTTGATATTTCAAACGTTTTTATGTGTGAACTAATAAAAAAGGTGTTATAGTGCTGACACTTGTATTACGGTACATTGCATCTTCATACGATAAGTGGTTACCGAGAATGATATATGTGTAGTAATCCTAGGTACTTAACTTCACATAAGGTATAGCATATAGCATGATTTCCCCGAACGTATACTTTGAAGTATGCCGTTTTTCAAGAAGGGTGTGATTTTAGATTATTAGAGAATTGGCAACGAGCAAGTGTTGCACAGGCTCCGGTTACCGCTTACCATTAGCTGGCCTGTAAGCTTTGCGTGGTACATATTTTAATTCGTTACAATTTCGGGCAGATTTTCTTCACTTTGTTTTCCTTCACCGTTGAACTCGATTTCGGGCAGATTTTCTTCACTTTGTTTTCCTTCACCGTTGAACTCGAAGTGACTAATCCTAAATCCTATTTATTATAAACGCGAAAGATTGTGAATATTTATGTATGTTTGTTACTCTTTCACGCCAAAACTACTGAATGGATTTTGATGAAACTTAACAATAATATAGCTTACACATACATACACATAGGCTATAATTTATAAAGATATTATGCGACTTTTTTATTCTCTGGGTCGAAGACTACACGGGCGAAGCCGCTGGCGGACACTAGTGCTTATGCGTACATCGGATCATTATATAAAGTGATCGAAGGTATATACTCTTGGAAAACTCATTGATATAAATCGAGTTACCAATTTTCTTTTTTTATTCTCGTTACAAAACGTAGACTAAGATAGTCCTTGGTTTAAAAGTATCTCCATCTCTTTCTGTTATACAGATTTAAAATGGGATAGACAATGTTTCAGTTCGAGTTTGTTTAAACCATGTTTTATAATAGCGTTGATGGTTTTATCTTAAATAAATGCTCAGTCATTCTAGATAAATTATTCAATGTAGTCCAAAGTCTAATAAGAGAATCTATAATTGTATCAGATGTGTGAATGGAAAAGCTGTCTCGCCTCAAACGTATGTTTATTCACCACGTCAAGTACGCGGTTCGCGAAAGGTGGCTATTTTAAGACGAATGTTTTCGTACGGCTCACGTGATTCCACGTTTTTTAATGGTTTGACGTGCGAATTGTCCGACATTGTTGTGCAATCGTGTTCGTCTAAATGTTTTTCACTATGATGCTAATTGATTGTTTCCGTTTTAGTAACGTTTTGGCTGCTGTTTATTGATGTATTGTTGTTCCGATGTTTAATTCGCGTTGACTTATTAAGAGTTTATCCAATTATATTAAATGTATAGATATGTTATCCCGTACGCAGTGTTTGTCACTAGAAGTTTGACAACTTTAAGACTCAGTTTCAATTTAACACCCTAGTGGCATATTGCACCCTCAGAACTATAGAGGCTCAAATCAAAAACATTTTTTTTCGATATCGCAATCAGCAAGTTTGAATTTATAACATAGGCAGTAATTATTTGACCAGATTTGAAAACAATTAATTTTATTTATTTAACCTCATAGAACGGCTTGAAGCCACTTAAATTAAAGGGAAATAAGGAGCACTTTTATGAAGTCTCCACACTAAACTCCAAACATACCGACAAAATATTCTTCCATTCATCCGCAAACAAATCACATTCAGGGTGTTTAGCCAGTGATTAACCAGAAAAGTGTTGAATACGGAGAGAGTGCGCGGGACAGGCGAACGGGCCCGAGCGACTGTACGGCTCGCGGGCGCACAGATTATATTAAAGTATAGTTTAGGTAGTGCATTGTCGTACGTGTCGTATGTATAAATACACACTTTTTGAGGTTTGTCTATCTTAACATAATTAATTTCGCAAATTTTTAAGTTGAGTCCCTATCGTTCTGAGGGTGCGATATCTACTTCTATTTTGAGAATTTCATATCATTGCCTTTATCTAGTTCTTTGTTTATCTTTTTGCGACTAACTCACTTTCGTATTAACAATATTAGGATGGATAAGGATTTGCGCACCTTTTGCTTGTAATTTATATATTCATACTAGCTTTAACGACGACTTCGATCGCATTTTTTTTTATAAAAATGTATTCTATCTTATTTCTAATAGCTCCAAGAAAGTGTACAAAGTATCATGACGATCAATTAAGTGATTTTCGGGTGAAAGCGTAACAAACAAAATTTATAATTAGTAATTATATGTTCAAGATTTTTATTTAAAAAAATAACAGGTGAAGATACTCTTTCGTATCCTACTATGTTGGCACAATGATTCCATTCCTTATAAAATACGCAATACAAGTTACTATCGGTCTTGTCCCCATGGGCTGCAGGAGCCACTAACAGTAGCAATAAGTAATTTGCAGGAATATCTTTGGTGTACACATTATATCCAGTCACTTTGTATTAATGATATCGTTGTATCTCTCGTTACAGTTTCATCAGCACTCTTCTGACGCATGTCCTGACTTATCATCTAGGTTGGGTCACAACCATCAGTCCTTACGACACGGTAGAATACCAAGAACAACCGAGACCAACCGAGAGGCCTTACAACGCGCTCTGGGCTCAGTTGGGCGACTTATGCGGCGCCATCGGTCATCCTCCACGCGTCGCAAGGACCGTCATCTCGGGAACGGCCAACTCACAATTCCTCAACCGACTCCTACTAGTCCTCACTTACTTCGTCAGATGCGGTGACGTCAAACGACGAGATTTCAACCATGATATAGAAACAACAGTAATTAGTATGAATGAACCTGAGTGTAAAAAGTCAGATAGTGAAATAAATGTTATAGTTGACAGTGATAGTGGCAGTACAGTGACAACTCAAGTGTATAATGCCTTGGTGTCCGATAGTGTTAGTACGTTAGCGAGTCAAACGACGCTCAAGAAGTCATCGACACTCGCGAATTTATCCGAGAAGCTCTCTAGTGGTTCGGAGCTGTTCGAGGCGAGGGAGCGCCCCTCCAGCACCCTTCGGCGGAACCCCACACTAATGCTATCGCTCAAAGCTTCCTCCGACTCCAGTATCAACTCCTCTCTCTCCGACGACTCGGAAGTCGAACAAAAAGTTGTATTCGTGCTCGGTGACAATGACAAGCTGGTTGGACTCAAGAACAAGTCAAATGGCGGTAAAAGCGTCAAGAAATCCTCAAAGGTCAATGAACCCTTCAAACCAGAGAGTGAGGAGGTGTGCCCTAAACAAGGCTGTGAGGTCAAGAGTCCCGAGAGCCCGTCCAAGTGCTGCGGGCAAACACTCCAACATTCCAAACCAATCAAACATTCCGGATTTAAGTTCGAATTTGATAAGTACCCTCAAATAGTCACTAATTATATGAAGAGCAAAAACTTAGAGATTCTAGATAGGCATTATATCGGCAAGCCGGGGAACTTGAAGCTAGATAACTTCCAGTTCGACCCCACTATAGTGCCGTCGATACAAGAGGAGAGGTGCGAGACTTGTGTTAAATGTCAGATGATGGAGTCGATGCTGCAGACGCCTACCAACGCTTCTGAAATGGAATACATGAACGACATGCCCAGGCAGTTGGAGCCCCAGTACGCTACAGAGAGTGTCGTCGATGATTCCAAAACACACCGAGAGATGTCGCCCAAAACGTTTGTCAGGCGACGGAAAGAGAATACAGTAGTTGTCAACATAGATAAAACCAAGCCTGATGGAGAAGCGAGACGGGGGCAAAATATAAGCAGGGAGAAAGAGAGGGATAGAGCGGTAGATGTGAAACAGGTTTTGAAGTTCCCAGTACCAGAATTGACGAGGAAATGTGAAGCGGGTGAACTTCGGACTGGATTTGATGCTTCGCTCTTAGGCGGGGTCACTGACCACTATGTACCTGATTTGATATTGCAAGGTGAGATGTGGTTTTGTTTATTTCACTCTTCTTTATAAAGATTAAGTAAGCAAATGTACATGGCTTGCCTACTGTAGGCTACGCTAATGACACCAAACACTTTCACCCATAGGCTTTACTCGCGCATTACCAATATTATATAGATACTAGCTGTGCCCGGCATACGTTGTATTGCCATTTTTTTTTGGGGTGGACTACCCCTAACATTTAGGGGGATGAAAAATAGATGTTGGCCGATTCTCAAACCTACCCGATAAGCACAAAAAATTTCATCAAAATCGGTCAAGCCGTTTCGGAGGAGTATGGCAACGAAAACTGTGACACGAGAATTTTATATATTAGATAATACCAGCTGATACCCGCAACTCCGTCTGCGCAGGATTTGACATATCTTTATATTTTGTATAATTCACGCAATATGTTGTAGTGTATGCTATATTATTGCAGATTCATCAAAATCCGTTCAGTAGTTTTTTCTCAGTAGTAACAAACATACATCCATACACACATTCTAACAAACTTTAAATATTAGTTAAGTAAGGGTTATATCTTGTAAAAAGTAAAAATGTGTCATTTTTAATATATAGTCACGTCAATTTACTGTTTAAAACTTTAAACAAATTCAAACTATTAAACATGTTGTTTCCTAAATTCCAGGGACACTAGCAAGGCCTAACGAATGGGAGAAGGACTTACGGCGCGACCTAAATTTGACGTCATACCTCAACAAGACCCTGGAGTCTCCGATACAAGCCGTCGCCATACTAGGGGATACCAACACTTGGTAAGCAGATATATCAGTGACATCCCTACACCAATGATATTGCAACACTAGATATGTTACCTTCTTAGGAATCCACTAGTTGTGCCCGCATAGGATCAAACATAAAAACGATCTATATTACTTAGAGATATTTTTTTTCTAAAATAATCTACGAGCTAAGTTACTCCTTATAATATCAGCTATCTTCCAGTTTAAGTCCCGTGAAAATCGGTCCAACCTTTTCAGAGATTACCCTTTACAAACTGACAAACAGAAAAAAAATATAAATTGCTTTATTAATGTCAGTATATACCGTACGTACTTTCGTATGCATTTAGTGAAAAACTAATAGTTTGAAATAACAGACACTTAAAATTTATAATATGAATAAAGATTCAGCTTACAGCTATAATTTCTTGGTTATAATTCAAAATCTAATACGACAGAACAGCAATTAATAATGTTGTAACCGAATGTTCCAGGGAAGTGCGAGTGGTAGGCAGGGATTGCGGGTCGGGAGGCATGTCTTCACTGGTGGGAGCAATGTTGGACGCACTGCCTGTTATGTGGAGGGCGAAAGTCCCAGCTCATCATGTAAGATGACTTTCGTATTACTATTAACTGTTAGAATTTACCACCAACGATAAAGACTGCCATGTTGGTTTCGTGGTCGCATTCGCAAAGAGACTACTACTAGCCGTTACACTAGTTCCTGGGTCGGGGTGACTATACTGACATGCCTTCAAAAAGCCCCCCCCCCCCCCCTTCTCGATATACCCAAAGTACCCCACCTCAAAAAACCAATTCAAATAATATACATCACATATTGCGTGTATGTGCACACAATGAAGACATGTATGCTAATCTGAATTTAAGAAACAGGACAATTATATATTTTTAAAATTTTTATTTTTATTTGCAGCTGCAACAGATCACAAACTAAGGTCGCGTTATATTGTTTCAGTGTTTGTCTTTCTTAGAAGACAAGTTGAGGGAGTTCTGCGTCCTATCGAAAACGCTTGCAGACATGCTAATGTCCACGGATTTCTGTGATATTACAACATTGACTAAAGCTCTGAACATCGACGTGAACGACGTCCCTCTTCTCTTAGCCGTCGCTACAACACACACGCCGCAGGTTGCAACTAGATACGGCATTAGCTACAGGTAGTAACATTATATACCTTATGTCCTTACGTACACAGCACATTGAATAAAAATATTTGTGCCTATGACACGTTTTGATGGGCAATTTAAAAGTTAGCTGCTTTAAATGTGAATCAAGATTTTTTAAGAACCTTTTTTAATTATGTAACCGTAATTCAACAAAAAAATTTACAGTTTGAAAAACAAATTAACTTGTTTATATTGTCGCTGGTTATTTTTACTAAAATAAAGACTGGAATAATGTCCATGGTTTGGTGGTAAACGTTGGTCTGTCATTTCGATACTGTAGCGCCCAACAAGTGAAATTAAACCTTATAACAAGTTGTACTAAGTCGATACCTAAATGTATATAAATGAAACGAGTCGATCACTCGATTATGACCATAAATATCTATACTTAGTAAACATTGACATAAGGCCTAATATCGCTAGTTTGGAATTTCGTTCTTAAAACCAACCGTTTACTAAAGCAAATAGAGTCTAAATTGCAATAATATCACAAAAATACCACGTGTACAAAGTTTTTTTGTTTTGGAGCTGTTATACAAAATTGGATCCTCATATCAATAGAATTAGCGTTGAATATACATAAACATAATAATATGCAGTAAATAGGAGGGATCTGTGATTTATTTAAATTTGTTATTTTTATTGTATTATATTATATTTTATATGTATGTATGTACAAATGTGATATGGAATGAAACGGTGTTTTTGTGATTCGAGATTATTTTAAAATGTTTTCTAAGGCCGCGTGTGAAGCTTGGAAGAAAAGGGCATGGACAAATTATACTGAATGATTTGTCTTTTAATATAAAACATATTTTTTACACTTTTATTTGAATTAAACACTTGATAATTTCTGTTCTTGAGAAATTATGCAAGGTCCCATCAAAAAAACCATCTGGAAAATGAAATTAACTATCTTAATTACCTCCTTCCAGGTCAGTAATAATTCTTAATTTATTAATATACCTGGGTGACCAAACTTTGAGTATTTTTGACGTTTTCTAAAACTGAAACCTAGCTATGTCGATTTATCGCTCCCGAAACATCCTACTAATTAAATTTCATGAAAGTCGTTGCAGCTGTTTCCGAGGTTCAGATAAATATATATAGAGAGAGAAGACGAGAAATAAGAATTACTCGTTTATAGTTCCTCTTAGTTTACTTACCTCGTGTTATTAGAGACTGAAGCAGAAAGTTACATCTGAATGTAGACTATATTACATAATCGTTAGAGACTATAATTGTTTGCTATAAGCGCTCCCATATCCTTTTCTTCCAAGCTAATAATTATTTGTGATAGTCAAACTATTATCAAATTTATTTGATATAATATATTTATTAAAAACTCTAATCGCAGCTTAAAAGCTAGTTATTTTCAATAGTCGTTTAATAATTATACTGGTACTAAATAAAGGTTTAAAAATTTAATAATATATTACGAGATAAGGACTGGTACTAGAGATATGCTAAAGTAATTGAAGTATAATATTATATTATTGGTTTTATATCCAATGAAAATATTCGGATATTTATCTAACGGTCACGTGACTGGCGCTTGAAAATAAATCTCCAAATTTTATAAGGGTTGCCATACAGTATTACGTAGAACAATCCGTACTCACCGAAAGCATTTGTTCTACAAACGAGCGATTATTGTGCAACTTTTGCTTCTGCGTGATCAAATAAATAATTCAAAATTACGGTCATACCAGAACTATACTATTTCAACCCTATTATACCCACCTATTTAAGGTGGTTTAATAATAACTAGCTTCTGCCCACGACTTCGTTCGCGTGGAAAGTTTGGGCTAATGCTGACTTTTAACATGATGATACATAAGCCTTAGCTTTCGTCGATAAATGGTTTATCTGTATCTGAAATATTTTTTGAAATTGGAGTTCGTGAGATTAGCGCGTTCAAACAAACAAACAAACTCTTCAGCTTTAAGGTGCAACCTGATGTAAGCCGCTCGACGCTCGTTTCCAGCGACAAATGTGGTCACGTGATATGTAGCGATACGTAATTAGAGCGGCTGCATGACGTAGTTCCTTTTTGAGCCGCCGGAAATTTAAAATGGGGTCACGTCAGTGTTCGGAACCGTACGATAATTATCGTACACATACGATAATTTTGTGCCTACGTACGATGTACGATAGCATGTAATAACATGCTATCGCACAATCCTATCCTATCATACAATCTGCGTACGATAATAATCGTACGCAGATTGTACGATAATTTCTATCATGATGCAAAATTTGAGAATTTATTATTTCACTCATGCGCTGATAGTCTAAATCGCAGTAGCAAAATGTTTTTCATTAAATGAAGAAAATTGGGTGAAATATGTGATTCTTATAACCTTTAATAACACCTACCCATTGTACCATATTTCATGTGAATAAATATTATGTCTATATTTCTAAAAAAAAAAGGTCATTTTCTAGAACAGATTTTTTTTTATTAGTACTTGCATGCATTTCAATATTACATTTTATATGATTTATTTATCTATAATAGACATTATCCTAAAAAGTACGATAATTTCGATCCGTGTACGATAATTTTACGCCCCTGCCAGCCCCTGGTACGATAATCAGTCCACTTCAGGTTCCGAACACTGGGTCACGTGACCACATTTTTCGCTAGAAACCAGCGTCGGGCGGCTGCACCTTTATATATTAGTATAGGATAGGGTTGCTGGTTATTTTAGAGAATATTTTTTGATTAATGTTCACAACGAATGGTCGCAAACCGAGAGTGAGAGTGCTCGCAGTGAGTACCTTAAACCAATGGCATTTATCAAAAGATGGCAACTTTTTTTAATACAAATATCTTTCACTCTTTCCTTTACGGCAACACTCAAGGACCTTAATACACTTACTTGATCATTAACTTTATTAATATAACTGATTAATACTCAATTTTATCACATGAATGTAATTACTATTTGTACCTTAGACTTATACCTGAATCTATCTCGGAAACTGTACCTTATCCATATCGTCATAAGGGTGATATGTAAAGTAATTTTTTTAAGGATTAATTTTGGAAGTAACGTACCTTTTTTATACTGTAATCAATAAATATTTTTTTCATATTGACTTATGTGTTTTAATTACACCATCCACTTTTGATTAATTCGATTTCTAAAGGATTAAAATTATTTTGTTTTTCAATATTCTATCCATCTGTTATTTAGGTTATTAAATATAAACTAATCATTTTGTCTCTACTTTCATTGCAGTAAATTATCTCTAGTTGATTTTGAAGGTATGGACAGATCAAATTTGACAGATAATTGGGGATAGCGATCCATCTGTAAACTTTGACCTCGTCTCCCTCTTATCCCATACATTGTCGGGGTCGGCACTTCATTCAACCCGACGTGACTGATCACCTGATTTTTATACGCAACGACTGCTATCTGACCTTCGCAACCCGTTTAACGAAAATCTGTAATCTGGGTTAAACCTGTTGTGAGACTATTTTAGGCCTCCGAATGACCTGTAACGATTGTCAAAGATGATAAACCTTAACATGTATTAGATTTTTTTGATTTAACTTGCACGTTACACAGTATTTTTTGTTTTGTTAAATGAGGGATGGCTGCCGAGAACATGCGGGCAAAGCTGCTAGACAAGCTAGATTTTAGATAAATGCGGATTTGACCCAATTTTAAAAGTAAACAGTGTCTATGCAAATTTTGTTGGTTTGTTTTGCAAAATTCACAATGCGCAGTTTCGCGTTCTCAAAGGAAGCCTATAAAATTCTAAAAGTTAGTTTACAATTGGGAAGTTTGTAAAGTCGGAATTTTGCATATAATTATATCGCCCTGTCCAAAGTTCACCCCATTACTTAAGCGAGGGAAGATTAACGAGATCCGGGGAAGTTTTAGATCTGACATGCTTATGTAGCCGATTTCCGACATTGGTTACGATTTTGGTTAATCTATACAGATAAATCAAATCGAAGTGTCTGTTTGTAATTCCGCAATAACAGCTTTTCACTAAAGGCATATGCAAGTATATACGGCAGGTACTGACATAAAAACTAAGTTTCAGAATTTTTCTCTGTCAAAGTCAAAAGTATCTTTATTCGATTAGACTTTTTACAGTTTTTTTTTGACAGCGAGGAATCCAATGGGTTCCTCCACATATTTTTAACAATTTACAAGATATTTTGGCGGAATAGTTTTACTTAAGCTCATCGCCATTAAATAAATAAAGGAAAGGAAATTACTTTTTACAAAGTACTTTCAAATCGTCAGAATGACATAATTATACAGGATTATACATGCTACCGCCAGGTTCGGAAGGTTGCTTTTACTGAGAAGAACCTGGCAAGAAACTCAGTAATTACTTTTAAAAAAACATTTAGGGGGAATTAAATTAAATCTACGCGAGTGAAACCGCAGGGCACAGCTACTTCTGACGACAAATCGTAACTGTGGTTGTATTTTAAACTTTCCTAGAATGCGCAGTACTAATTTTATGAGACTGTCTGCCTGTATGGCGCGACACGAATAAAATTAATACAGAAGGAACTGCGTGTATTTTATACTATATGAAAACTCGTGACGGTAACTGTACTAGGCTTGTGTTTGCACCTGTATAATTATATAATTGAAAGGTACGTACGTAATTTGAGATATAGTTAGGTAAGGTCGCCCTTGAACGTTTTGCATATTCCCAGACATCCACAGCCCAAAAATGAAACAATACATATGAAAAATTTACTTTCATACATCAGTTCCCGCAACCTCCACGACAATTCAATTTCTTGTTCAATTATATTTTATGAAGTTGTCGCTTGAATATAATTATAATTATATAATTACATTGTATGTGCAAACTAAAATAGACCTTGTTTTCCTTTGGCGTCTCAGTTGCAAATTATTCGACCATAAGGTGGTAAAGGACTTAGTGCCGACTATACATTCACCCTTTGAAGTTCTCTTAACGACTGTAATCAGCGGGGGAACATTAATACTAAAGTCCATCCATACCACAGAATAAAATATAAGCTTACTACAAACAGTACGGAATCTAGGAACAAATCATTCGAAATGACGCATACAAGCGCGCGCATTTACGAGATAATAAGCGGATACGGCGTAATACCTGCTAGCTGTGTCACGTCGTGGCGTACACGCCTATGGCGTAGTTATACGCCATTAAGGTACCTACGTATCTTACAGACATTTTTCTAAACTTCTAATCGACACATTGACAGTAAATTTTAAAAACTTGTGTGACTACCCGCACCCTCGATAGACCAAACGTTCTTGTTTCAAATATTTGGTCTAATTTCCATACTGCTTAGAACCTTATATTTATACTGTGCCCATACTAAAGGCCAAAGATATATATTGGCAGGAAAACCGTAAGCGGATTGTGTGAGCCTTACGACCAAACAAATCCGAGTGGACGCAACATCAGACACCTGTGGCTCTCAGTTTTAATGAGGTCGCATTCATCAGAATTTCAGATTATATCTGTTATTCAGAAAGAGGAATATATTTAGAAATGTGTAGCTGCACGACCGGGATTTTTACCCCCACCTTACAGAAGATCACAGCCAAGTAAATAAGGATACCATATAGCTGAAAAGCTGTAGTGTTGTGTTAGGCTAAAAAAAGATCTCGGCATAGCCTTACATTGAAACAGCGGGTAGTAAATAAAAAATCCTATAGCATATATTTAGAATACTCTTGAATGTAGTGCAATTGACATTAGACCTTAAAGTGGTGGACTTTCATGCCCTACCACAGTGCCCTTCATATGCACGAGAAATTTAATGTAAAAAATGGAAACTTTGGTTGAAAGCATTTGCTATAAGCACAGAGCATATCTACTATGCCGTTCTTATTTAGGTATCTACATAATTATTAATAATGATCTCCTACCGAATTGCCGTTATGGCGGCTATCAGCGGCAGGATATGGCGAGGATCAGCCATCTGCGCAAGAGATGTTGCAGTCTACAAGTGTGTGCGCAGACACAGGTGCACTCTTTATTCCTATTTTTTTTCTACTGGTCCGATGGGACGGTTAGGGGTAGGAACAACGGCTTAACGATCCAGAAATCGTACCTGAGACCTCGTGATCGGCAGATGAACTTACTAACCACTAGACCAATGAGGCAGTTAAAACGTCTAACTAAATAAATAATTCAGCATCTGTATGTACTATGCTAATTTATAAATTAGCTGAGCGAGAGAAACCCATTGGCAGGGTTGCTGTAAAATTCCCATCTACTGAGTTAGATAATATTTTATGTACGACGTAGAGCTCTGGCAACGTTGATGCATTACTTATGTCGCGGGAGCATAAACCGTTCCCGCTGGATTTAAGCCGTTAAGAGGATTACAGCATTAAAGCATTAACTACCTGCATTGTGGAGTGAAGGATTATGTTGTAACGTTCTTAGACGGGATGTTGCGGATTAGTGTTACCCCCAAACGAGCGTTCACTTCTAGGAGTGAACGTCTGAGTTAGTGTTCCCAACATGCTCGAGTATTAAGTTCTAGACGAATAACGTTAGTGATGACTAGACTGTAAGATGAGGTAATTTAAGAGACATATCCTTTGAAATTACCTTACAGGCGCTGTCATAAAGAAACTGTAGGTAACTGCGCATGTATTTCATTCGCACCGCACCATACAGACAAAGACAGACTCATTAAATTACTACTGCGTTTTCAACGTCAGCGCTCTTAGCTTGCGACGATGCAATATTATTATATATTCCATCGTGACAAGCGGGCTGGGGCTTTTCTCGCCAAGAGAATTAGCATTGCTATTCAACGTGGCAATGCTGCCAGCCTTCTTGGCACGATCCCGAGAGACACATGTAATTAGTTTTAAGTACTGTTCCTTGTTTATTATTAAAAATGAATATATTTATATTCCATCGCCAAAGAGCCGTGGTGGCCTCGGGGTTAGAGCAGTCGCCTGCTACGCAAGCGACGCAAGTTCGAATCCCAGCGGGGCCTGTACCAATAAGTTTTTCTAAAAAAACTTATGTACAGTGATTTCACACCACGTGCTTTACGGTGAAGGAAAACATCGTGATGAAACCTGCATATGTCTGAGAAGTAATTCAAAGACGTATGTATAGTGCCTGAGACGATGCATTGTTGAGCAACTTCGCATTCAATCGTTTTTAAATGAAGTGTGTTATTATGTTTTATTAACCATGCTATCTCATATATTAGGATATATATATAATTTGGGAAATTAGCAAAGGTACTTGCTTTCATCCAAGCAACACCGTCAGTTTATTTGGGAGGTAATTGGGTCAACAAGGTTTTTAGCCGTCTTATCTACGCACTGTTGAGTAAGGTTCTTCAAACTCACGACTCCTGCGAATACTTCGCTAACTTCGACAGGCTGGAGGCTCGAGACGGTCCCTGTTTTAATTGAAGAGCCAAAGGTTACGGCTCTGAGATGTGATCTAATGATAAACGCTTATTATAATTATACAGTAGGCAAGTAGGTTCACTTACTTACTCGCACTATTTAGGATTTTCTGTATCGTGGGTACGTCACATACCTATCTCCTGTCTTAAAAATCATACCTACCCCAAAACTCACGAAACTCACGAATGCCTATAGCGTTTAGGTAGCATATATGCCATAGTGTTATAATTGACTAACTTTGCTATCCTATTTCGTTCGAATTCAAACTGATCGGGGGGGCAACTAAAATCGCTTAAGTAGCGCGTATTAAGAACTTCTTAGCTTCGAAGTTTAATTTTACTACGTTTTGATTAGGCAGATTTTGGTAGGCCCCTTGGTAGTTGTGGGAACATTTTGTCTTTCTCACTCGCACTCTGCACTTTTTATGGACAGTTCGTTTATTCTATTCAGTTGTTATCAATAACTCACTGACATGTACCTAATCCTAATAAGAATTCCAACATCAAAGCAAAATTACAAGGAAATTCTAAAAATAATACCTACGAGGCGAGAAAATAACTTGCTAACTTGTAAAGTTTTAACGTAAAGCTTGAGAATTGTTTGTTGAAAAAAGAATCTTATTTGCGTATAGAATAAATAAAATAGTACTGAGTAGGTAGATATAGGTATAATTTATAATAATTTAGGTATAAATTGGTGTTTTGTGTGTTGCTCTATAGAATAAAAAAAGTAGAACATTTATATTCCACTTATTTTAATAGAAAATTAGTTATTTAAATAAAGAAAGATACTTAAATACAATGTAAATAATTTTAATATCGAAATCTATATATACATTGGCACAGATAATTAAAATTTAAGAGTCTGTTAGCCATTATAAATTTTTATTTATTAAAAAACAGCTTTTCATTAAATGTAAATGAAAGTTTAATACGGTATTTAAAAAGAATAAGAAATTAAAAAAAAAAATGCCGTATGTCAATCCGTCTGCTCCGGCTAATGTCTGAGACGGCTGGACCGATATAAACGGGACTTTCCCTGGCAGATAGCTGATATTACTAGTAGTAACTAAGGGTTTAAAGGCGTATGCTCACGCCTGTATTCCCCGAAGGGGTAGGCAGAGGTGTTGTAATCACAACACCCACTTTTCACAGAATATGATTAAGTGCCAACGTGACAGATGGTGAGTCCATCGCCGTCTCAGACACTACGTACGTCATTGAGTTACTTCTCAGAAATGCAGGTTTCCTCACGATGTTTTCCTTCACCGTAAAGCACGTGGTGTGAAATTACTGTACATAAGTTTTTTAGAAAAACTCATTATTACAGGCCCCGCTGGGATTCCAACAGTTTTAAAAAGTATTTAAAAAAAATGTTGGGTCATCGTAATAAAGCCACTTATAAAATTAAGTCCATACGGGTGAAACAGGACTCAGCTAGTTAATTGTAAATCGAAGCAATATTACAAGTAGAGCATTTCCAGACAAGCTTTTCTCGAGACTCCTCTTAGAGTTAAGTGTGAAATAATTTAGTAAGGTACAAGATTGTAAATACTCTTAATAATACTTACTTAAGTTAGACTTCTTAATTGCCTCGTACTTAATAGGATTTGGTTTTGTTCTTGAACCTTTGAGACTTTTTTATTTAATAAGTCTTCTAATTATCACACAAAGGTGAGACCAAAGCTATGGATCTTCAATGTAATTAAACCGTTATAGCCGTGTTGTTTGAGTCCTTACCTGTCGTGTCAGAGATGCATGTTCTAATCGCACTGATGTGTACCAAAAGTATTTTCTTAATTAATTACTAATTTGTCACATGCTCAATGCCGTCTAATACATAAATATAATAGACTTACTTTGCAATGCTTGACAAGGTCCACTGAGTAATTATCTGCCATTGTAAGTCCCATTAAAATCAGTCTAGCCATTTCAGAGATTAGAACAAAAATTAAAGACAGCAAAATTAAATAGTCTATACAGATAAATTAAATTGAAGTGTCTGTTTGTAATACCAAAATAACACCTTTTAACTAAGTGCATATGGAAGTATATCTGTTTGTTCCGGGTAATCTCTGAAACGGCTGGACCGGTTTTAACAGGACTTTCACTGGCAGATAGCGAATGTTACAAGGAGTAACTTAGGCATTTTTTTTAGCACAAAAAGCATTTAGGGTTCCGCAGGAATGAAATTAAAATTACGCGGGTGAAACCGCAGGGCACGGCTAGTTGGTTTTATATGGTCAGACATCAAAAATGTATTTATCTTAGTTTCTTAGACTTCGGATGCAATTATATATATAATATTATATCTTATTTTTATTTTTACCCATGACTTCGTCGACCCTATCAGCCCTATATTCGTTCCTAGCATATTCGGTGTCGACTTCCGAACCCAGGACTTCATACTCCACAGTAACACCTGCGACCGTCAGATCAACAAAACAGTCAGAATTACTAAGTTGCTGGTATAACTTTCTGTTCACTCCCTTTAAGAACAAATTGCAAAGTATACCCAAAATCTTGGTTTTGTGTTACTTCACGCTCCGCTCCGCAAGGGTTGAGGGTAGCGGTTCGTTGGGATAATGGAATTTTAATTATTCATAAACAAAGACTTCGGTGTGTTATAATTACCGCCGAGTAGCGAAGTTTAACCTTTGTGTTCAATTAACGGAAGGAATTTACCTAATTATACTAATTCTTCCTTTGTTTCTAACTCCGAGAGCATTTTAAATGAACAATTTTGGATTATTAGTAATCTGTATTTTGTTTTGAATTGATACAAAATATAAAATAATACGAGACTTTACTAGAACGTAATTACACCAACCCTTATGATTCTTCATCTCCGTAAGCTTTTAAGAAGGCATGTACCTATGTAGGTATCACTAAAAGAAACAAGCTTCGTAACAATTCGAGTTTGTACGCGAAAATTGGCTGACATTTACTTTAACAATTACCTGATTAAAACAGATTTCAGTACCGATAATGCATTAAGTTACTTACGTAAATAAACTTAAAACGTAAATAAAACTTATGTAAATAAGTAATGTAAAACACCGCGGACTTAAGTAGGTCTAAGAATTTTTCGATTGCCTTACAAATAAGTGGTGTTTAACGGATTCTATCTTCGTTCAGAATTGTCAGGAGGACCGTCTCACGTAAACATCTGTCTGAATCTTATCTCACGGTGAGCTGTTTGTGCCGCGATTTTACTGAACGTGTGTTTCATCTGACAGGGCTGTCTTTTGCACTTAGCGGAAATATTTTGACGTAATTCAGATAAGACGGTGGGCTCGATATCGCATTCATCAGAATGTTTTGTATTTTCTTCCAATAATAGTCTTCAGAGCCACGCCGTGACGACTCAGTGCGTATATTGAAGGAAAACGTAGTAACGTAATGTTATTATTATATCTGAAACATCCGATGTCGTGACGAAACCTGCTATTATGTCTGATACTAATGGCAGGTTTCACCACGACGTTTCTCTTCTATATACCTGGCAGAAGAAATGTATTTTAATGGCTCACCATCAGTCACGATGGTGCCTAATCGTCTTCTGTTGAAAAGTGGGTGTTGTTGTAACACTTTGGCGTATCTCGTTCGGACCTCACAGAGAAGGCGTGAGCTTGTAAAAATAGTAGTAAGAAAAATTATTATTTCAGACAAATTCAGTCTGGCAAACAGATATTTATTTCTGTCTTCGGTAAGAGATTTTCAATTATACAGTTGTGTGCTTCAGCCCTATTCAGAGTGAGCCCGCAGGCTGTGTCACGTACGGCACTCCAGGACAGATTCGGTCCATTGTCTGAAACTCGCAAAGTTACCTTATCAGCGAATTGTTTCGGTACTTTCCTCAGATCTCATCTCTTTGATGCTCCATTCCAAGATAACTATGTAACTAAAACAATAAGGCAACACGGCTAGTTTAAGAAGTGCTTTTACGTTAACTTTTTGTAATTAGCTAAGTAATTTGGAGGCGAGGGGATTTTGGGGCTTGCGTTGGAGTAAAGATTCGAATATGTTAAGTATTCTGCTTCACAAAGAAGCCTACAATATATTCTAATATTATAAACGGGAATGATGTGTTCGTTTGTAATGAGGAGGCTCCGAAACTACTGGCCTGATTATAAAAAAATATTTCACTAATAGAATCTTTATTGTTGATCCAATTTCGATAAAAATCGGCACCCTTCTGAGAAAGCGTTAACGTCCTAAATAATTAGTGCAATAAATACCTCTTCCTCTTCTTAGTCGTAACCTCATGACTGAGGGACGTGACCATGGTGCGACGTCTGCATAATTAACGTTGCTTTCCAAGCCTCTCTATTTTGTGCCATCTGGATGGTAGCCTGAAGAGAAGTCCTCGTTGCAGCCTGGATCGCATCCGTCCATCGTGTTGGCGAACGACCCCTGCTTCTTTTGCCCTCGACCCGTCCCGTAATCATCAGCCTTTCTAGGCTGTCTGGATCGCGTCGTGCTGTGTGATTTTGAGAATCGCGTCGTGCTGTGTGAATTTTTTTTTAAATAAATACCTAGGTACTCATTATTATGTCTACCTACTGAAATTCTACAAGCAAATTAACTACTTGTAAGTTAACTCTATACTTACATACTGCGTTACCTATTTCTGTTGATAGTTAAGCTCGATGAACACTTAGGCCCACATAATAGTGAGAGGCTAACAGCATTAGCTCTCTAGATCTTTCCACGGTAATTAAGTAGCTCACTAATGTATTAAGTATATATGTAGGTATCATACTTTTCAAGCACTTACAATACATAAATATACGTAATACAGTAATGTGCCCTGCGGTTTCACCCGCATACATTTAATTTCATTCCCGCGGAATCCTAAATGTTTTTTTTAAATAAAAGTAGCCTTGTAACGTCAGCTATCTGCCAGTAAAAGTCCAGTTCCAATCGGTATAGACGTTTCGCAGATTAGCTGGAACAAACAGACATACTGACAGAGAACAACATTTTTTTTAAAGGGTATACCTTTCATATGCATTTTGAGAAAAGCTGTTATTTTGGAATTACAAACAGACACTTTTATTTATCTGTATAGATGGTAAATAGTACTTTAGTAGCAGCTGTAACCTAGAGTTAGTGAGAGCTCTTATACGCTTTTGTAGGCACCGCACTAATGCAATGAGTTAAGTAGTTCCGAAGACAATTTATGACTTACCAGCAAGTTAGCTTTGAAGACATATAGCCTAAGTTTCTGAATTAAACATACTACATTGAATTACAGTGGTAAACTCCTATGTGTATTTGTACTAAAAACGAAAGATAAACATTAGTTTTTTATGCATAACACATATGTTTACATTCTAAATATTTAAGCATCCCCAAAAACCGCAAAAATCGACCCGAAGAAGGATCACGAGTAGCTCAGTTGGCAGAGCAACTGCACAGTTTGCAGAGGTCGTGGGTTCGAGTCCCGCCTCGTGCTCGTATCCAGACCATTTTTAAAAAGAAAGATAAGACAGGCATATAGTCCACCAATATAGGGTAAAGTCTACCATGGGGACAACTATGATCGTTTAAGAAGTATTAAGAACTTCTGAGCTTTGAAGTTTCATTTTTGTACCGTAACATTAAATAACTGAATTGAATGAAAGCTAAAAAGGGTGGTAGTGTTAACCAGCTATGGCAGCCTATGATCGTATGCAACCGTATGTGTCACTCACGTCTGGTCTTCCTAATAAGTATCAACGTTCAACCCCTTTTTAAACCCACTAGAGGTGGAATTTCGGAAAACCCTTCCTTAGTGTATACATACATTTCAGTAAAAAGACACCCTCAAAATGTAATGTCTGCAATTCATGGATAGGATAATGGTTGGGTTAAACAAAGTCCTCATCACCCTGGCCTTATCCCATACATTGTTGGGGTCGGCACTTGATTTCACCCGATGTGGCTGATCACCTGATTATTTACGAAGCGACTGCCATCTGACCTTCGCAACCCCTTTAACGACGAAAATCTGTGATCTGGGTTAAACCAGTTGTCAGACTCCACCCAATAGCCAGGGTCTAAGAATATGGCTATGGTATCCCCTGCCTGTCGTAGGAGGCGACTAAAAGGGGGCCGGAGGGCCTGCTGGCGGTGGTCGGGGTGGGAGCTTTGACCACCGGCGCGGGCCCGGGAAGGTGGCAGCGCGATGTGGCTCGCGCTGCCTTGCACAGCGAGGTCTCTAGGGGCGGCCCTACAGCTGCCCCGGGGATGTGCCCCGGCAAAGTGTGGGGGGACACCGGTTTCTATCAGAGTACCCGGAGTCCCCCCTGAGCACTGAGGATGGCCACCGGGGGGGTTTTAGTGCGGTAAAAATCCCACATACCCCGATCTGCCTCTCCCAGGGCGGTCGGGGACCTTTTGAAGGTTTCCCCCTCGTCAACAAAAAAAAAAAAAAAAAGTTGTCAGACTATTTTTAGGTCTCCGACTGACCTGTAACGATTGCCAAAGATGATAAATTGGCAACCGGGATCGACGGCTTAACGTGCTCTCCGCGGCACGGAGGAAACTCGGGCGGTCACCCATCCAATTACTGGCTAGGGCTAGGGTTGCTTAACTTCGCTGATCGTATGATATGCGCGATAGCAACTGTGCCACGAGCTCCTGTGGGTTGGGTTACACAAAGTGATTGTACTAATTAATCACTGAAAATGTATGTACAAGTCCGGAAAATTCCTAAAACTTAGTTATTTTTTTTACAAAAGTCTATTAACATTACAATACTCGCTTGCTATCACCATCCTTATAATTTGCTAACCACACACTCAACCCAGCTTGCAGTATGCAACGAGACCTGACAGTAATACCTACGCGCACACTCAATTAGCTATTCCTTTGCATCAGTCAAAAACAAATAACTCAGTAAATAGAATCGAACCTCTGTGCAATCACTTTGCACTTAGTTTTATTCCAAACCTTATAATTAAGTCAGTTAGTCACCCAGGGCTTTAAATTTTATAATAGCTTTAAAGTATCTAATGAAATCGCTGTGAAATGGCATCTCTCCGGTTTTTCCATCACCATAGGGCGCTTTCACATTGGACGATAACGGTAACGACACGATACCATCGGACTAGTAGCTTGATACAATTACTACTGAACGCTTTCACACTGTGTGGTTAACGTCTACGATATCGTCGCCGAGAGATTATCAGGACGATATCGGGCGACGACACAGTTCAGGGTGAATCTGCGTTGCATAGTTCAGCGCGTTAAATAGAATGTGACAGGACATTTTAAATAAAGTAAGTTACTTTGGAAGTCATAATTGCTTTTTTAACCACAAACCTCAACATAAAGGGTTTTATTTCGTAATAAATATCCGCATTAGCTTTTTTATTTATTTTTATTTTCCTAATTTGGAAGCTTTAAATGGCTCTTCTGTAAATTTTGTAAAATGACTTTTCAGACATTGCCTATCACCCGCCTATATATAAAGTTAAAAACTTTTGTCAACTTTTGAAAAGTATGGCAAAAAGAAGAGAAACGCCTAACACCGACCGATATCGGAAGACGGTATCGTCCCTATATCGTGGCAGTGGAAAAGCGCTCATAAGTTCGCAGTCTAATATTGTTTAGTAAGTGTAGAAAAGATAATTTCATTTCACCTTATTAAATAGAAAAATATTTCACAAATGAAACGATCCATTACTTACAGCGATTCATTAGTAAATGTTTCGTAGCAACCCACAACAGATTCTAATGAATATTGATGAGAGGTTTATAATCTGGGGTCCGATACAAATTAAATTATCCGATAGCTGCGGCCGTTCAGCTTGTTCGTAGAATTCATGATATTTAGTTAAGTACATACGTTTATTTTAGCCTTAGATTTGGACATTGTGATGTGTTTCTATACCAATGTACTAGAGTTTGTAAGTAGGGATTCACTAGAGAAGAGTAGGTTAGGTACGTAATTATATGTACTGATGCTATATGCATCAGTACATATAACACATGTAATCAAGTCAGTGTCCCTCGAAGCTTTTGGCATAGGTGTATAATACTATACTATACTAATAATCGGCTAAGGTTATGCTAGTATGAAAAACGAAGCTCCTATTGTGACATCACTGCAGGAAAAACTGATTGATCAATTTAGAACATGCGTGTTTTAAGTACTTAAGGAGACTAAAGTTAGCCATTGTGGCTTTATAGTCAGCCCCTACTCCCACCATTCAGGGGTGGAATTAAAAAAAAACATTACTTTTTGTTTAATGGTGTAAGTAAGTTTCAGTGAGGCGTAGATAACGCCACATCAAGAATCTACTCTTCAAATGTTATGTAACTTGGATCAGCTGTTTAGGCTCCACGTTGATATATTACAGCTAGTGAGTCCGTCATGAATTTGAATCTGATAATGTATAGAGCAAATATTCAACCTTCCCGAAGATATTGCACCTCCGCACCATTTCATTTTACGGTAACATTTTTCTTTTCATGTGCTGTGAATGCCGATTTGATATACATTTACGTAACTTGGGTGTTTCTCTTTATCCAATCGTAACTCATGCCAAGCCCGGTGGGTATATTGTTGTACAAAATATGTAATATTACTTTCCGATGGGTTTGTATCTCGAAGTAGTGAGCCCCAAGGCGACAGGAAAATGTAGGTGAGTATTTTTGTTGCGTAAAAATGTTGATATTATTCGGCTTTCACACAAGATATCTATAAAATTACTAGGATTGGAAATGGTTAATAATTTTCGGTGAAAAGCGGCTCTTGCGACACCTCTACCTACTTTTTTGTAACTCATTCTGTTAATGAGAAGATACCGCGACTTATGGCAAAGAAATATATTTTAATAATTAACATACATACATATGCTCACGCCTGTATTCCCCGAAGGGGTAGGCAGAGGTGTTGTAATAATTGTTTAATAATTAATTTTAAAGTAATCCTTACTTTGTAATTCATTCACGCTCCAAATCGGAATTTAAGAAATTATTGATGAACTGAGATTTCGAATTAAACAAATAAATATTCGGTCACCATCACACAACGCCATCTAGTCCCAAACTGAGCAAAGCATGTACTATGGGTACTAGACAAAGATTATAACTATGTAATTTTTTTTAAATACTTCCTTATCATATATACCAAACCCTACTTTGTGTTTCGATGTTTAAGACACAAATGGTCATCACATAAAATGCTTGCCCTGAAATAATAACAATATATACGCCTGTATTCCCTAAAGGAAGAAAATAATTGCGTTCTAGGGCTCAGTAAAATAAATTGCATTTTAAATCAAGGAATAAGTAAGAATAGATAACAAGAAATCCACGAGGAAGAATTTAATGGAAATAATTAATTGTGATTGGGCGAGTCGAATCACCACTCACCGGGAATTGGAATTGCGCATCAAATTGCTAATTAAATGAATTTATTCCACCCTTCGAGTAATCAACCGATGCGCCTCATTCCACTGACAGATATATTGCAGTTTACGATCCTAAATTGGCTTTTTAAATTGATAGAATTTATAGTCTTTGTAAATCTGTTCCATTACTCCTCTCCATTTCTTTGATCTAATTCAAGAAAGTTCTTTGTAGGTATAATAAAAAAAATCGATAATCGAGCTGTGGTGGCCTTGAGGTTTGAGCAGTCGCCTGCTACGTAAGCGACGCAAGTTCAAATCCCATCGGACCTTTACCGGGTTTTTCTAAAAAACGTATGTACAGTGATTTCACTCCACGTGCAAGTGGGTTGAATGTCAAAGTTGGCGGATCAACACACTTTGAGTCATGTTAAAAAGCAAGGTCAAGCGACGACGGCGATGTTTGAATATACATGTATCATATAGAAACTTGAATCGTTCAGTAATCGTATGTACACTCACCCTTAAAGCCTTAAAAGTGCTAAACACAAAATAAAATCTCCCGCAAAAGTTTATCGCAAGTAGATACCTTCGGTTGAAAGTTACAAGAGTTTTAAATTGCTTCATAAATACCTTTTGGAAATATCCAGTAAAAAATGTAGGTAAGTTAATGTAAAACAAATTTCGGGGCTTTCGCATTAACTTTGTAAAAGCGCTTTGCTATAACCTAAAAGCGTTTTTGCGTCCCGGTCTCAAACAAAGTTTAATACGGAAATTCCTTTGAACGAAGAAATAAAATGATTACGAACTAAATATATAAAACGACGGACATACCTCTACATTGTTCCATATCTATAAATATAAATAAAATTGAAATGTCTGTTTATAATTCCAAAATAACAGCTTTTCTCTAAATGCATATGAAAATATACACTATACTGAAATAGAAAAAAAAAATTTTAATGTCTCTGTCTGCCTGTCTGTGTGTCTGTCCGTCGGTTTGACTGTCTATCTGTCCGTTTGTTCCAGCTAATCTCCGAACCGCTGGACCGATTTTAACGGGACTTTCACTGGTAGATAGCAATTTTTTCAAGGAGTAACTTAGGTTACTTTATATTATTATAAAATATTTTTTATGTAGTATATAAGTTGTAATACTTTTGATGATGCCTGTCTTAGTCTAATGGCCCCAAGCACTGGTGCGCGAAACACTGCCTACCTTCGATCTCCAGGGGGCCTACCATCATCATTTTAAGCAGCGCGTGTTAAGAACCTCTTTACTTTGACGTTTTTACGGTACCAAAAGGACACAAACGATCATGAAAAGTGTTATTGTGTTTATCAAGTGCAGTCATGGCAGTCGCTTCGTAAAAATCAGGTGATCAGTCGGGTTGAATCAAGTGCCGACCCCAAGAATATCCCTACATATAAGGCCATGGACATGATGATGAAGATATAAGCTTATTTAATTTAGTTTTAAACTAATTAGATACGCGTAATTTGTCTAATTTGATTGAAATCTTAGCAAAGATTAAACTTATCATAATTAAAAATTCTCAAGCATCTCTCGCAACTTGCAGACTCCTTAATTACTTATCCCGAGAGACTTTACCTAATAACACTTTGGACCCTTCCAATGCGACCTTAGACGTTTAAGTCTTAAGTGTGTTATAGTTTGACCGTTCAACTTCGGTTCCAATCAATTGGCCCGCAAGTTTCATCGTATCTCGCAAAGGACGAAACTTTGCTAATAATAATAAATAATACTTAACTATTCCAAGTTATAACTTACCTTCCATGTTCAGAATGTCGGGTTAAATGGGAATTTTCAACAATTTTGATTGCGCTTGTAATGTGAAAAGTTTTACATTCACAATCGTGGGAAACTCTTGTTAAAGACAACGCGGTATTTGGTACTTTGGTTATCTGGCTTATACATACATATGCTCACGCCTGTATTCCCCGAAGGGGTAGGCAGAGGTGTTGTAATAACACCACCCACTTTTCATCGAAGATGATTAAGTGCCAACGGGACAGATGGTGAGACTATTGCCGCCGTAAAGCACGTGGTGTAAAATCACTGCAAATAAGTTTTTAGAAAAACTCATCGGTACAGGCCCCGCTGGGATTCGAACTTGCGTCGCTTGCGCAACAGGCGAATTATTAAAAAATAATAATAACTAAAATTATTATTAGCCGTAGAGTTGGCAACCGGTCCGGAAACTATCCTTCTGAGAAGAACCGGCAAGAAACTCTGGAGGCATCATTACACAGTAAATAATTATTAATTGCAATAACATTCATAATAAATTATTCAGTATAGTGAAGATTATATCAGTATGTAAAAATATAGTAAAGGGCGTAGGCATTTGTGTCATTCAAAATATTAAGAAGAAGCACTAGGATACCAGATAGAAGACCTATCTAGATAAATAAAATTGAAGTGTCACCAAGTTTCACTAAATGCATGAAAACAGGTGACATGAAAAAAGGCAATTGTAATTTTTTTTCTCTGTCTATCTGTTCCGCCTAATCTGGACTGATTGGATTTTCACTGGCAGATACCTAATGTTACAAGGAGTAATTTAAGTTTTTTTTTTAATAAAAAAGAGGTTAGGTTCCGCTGGTCACCCATGAAATTGGCTCTAAGCGGCTAAAATATAACTAGGAAGGGTGTTGTAACCGCGTCCATTTCAGACGTCCGAAACTCGACGGAATGTCAGGAGAACTTTTCGAACGTTCGTCCTAACCAGGGTTTTATATAAGCAGGGATCAAGCTACGCCTTCCCTAAGGCTACGTACGGTAATTGCGTGGGTCAATCAATTAAAACTTTTTACGAACCTCAGTTGAGTGGGATTGGAAAGTTTTCCAATCTCTCCTCTGCACTATGTACGACCAACCTTTAGGATTAAATGTGACAAATTTAAGCGGTATTGAAAAATGGCTTCCATTTGTTTTTGATTGTTTTTAATAGCTTGGCTTATCTAGCGGGAGTGATCTGTAGGTTTTTAAGGATAAAGGCGTATGTATATATTTCGTTGTATTATCCATATTTGTGCAAAGCCTTATGTTTTATTATAGAACAGTTTATTTGGCAGCATTGGAAAGTTACAATTGTATATTTAAAATGCAGTATTTGTCGAGGATGCTAAAGAGCTCATCTACCGAATGTATCGGGGATCCAAAATAATGATATGTACGAATATGAAAATATCAAATACATTGGTTAAATTCATATATGCAATCTTCTTAAACAAATTAAATTGTTAATGAAATTACTGGATAAATAAAATAATATAATATCTGACTTCATTTTATAATATTATATTAGATTGGGTATAATAGTGTTATTTATATCATATGTCCGTATATTATTTAGATTTGAAGTTTTTATTTTTTTATGCCATTAGCATATTTATGGTCACTAATAAACATCGTAAAAATATATTTTCGGTCGAATTGCGAATGCTTCTTTTTGAAGTCGCTTAAAAATCACAGTAGTTCAGGAATTTGTCTTCTGAAAATAACCAGCACGAAACTCAGCCAGGAACCTTGTACAGTTCATCAATAAAAAACCATTACAGTTGACCAACACGGCTCGTATATTCTTTTATTATATTCAATTAAGTATATTATATTAGCTTTTGTCCGTGAGACACGACGCGGACAGATGAGCCATAAATTCGAAATGGCTGGGTTGTGGGTATATTTTTATAGAACGCTTATTGTCTCTGTCGCAAATGGGCCACACAGACTGTCGCTGGAGATATAATGCACGGTTTTATTGCTAACTATACGGCCACAAGTGAAATGGTTACTCTACGCTTTACGGATTAAGGTGTAGCTTTTTAATTAGCTGAGTATATTTTATTTTGGTACACTTCTATGGTGCATTACGGCCAAAATCCGAACGCAAAAGCTAGTTTGATCAGAAATGATTCTACCCAAGTTTACCCCTAAATGAATGTGACATATTAGCAGTTGTCCTTTATATAATAATTAGCTGTTTCGCACGAATTTTTCCCCGCTTTCTGAGTACCCTATATCCGTTTTTTGGGGTCAAAGCTCTGTACCAAATCTCAGCAAAATCGGTTCTGTATTTAAGCCGTCAAAAGATAGGTAACAGAGTCACTCTCGAATTGTTAATATTAGTACTTACATATATAAAATGATGTACTATGTCTACTTATGATAAACCTTTCAAATATGTTACTAGATATCAAGAGTGCAAAATAAAAATGTAATTAAATATCAAAACTGATCTTTAGTTTGCTATTTGTAAAGACACAAACAATGACGCTTACATAAAACATATAAAGTCCTATAAAAAGGTAATTTATACCTACTTTCATTGCTATCCCATTGTCTTTAAGGTTCAAATTTTAACGTAAGTATAAAACAGTGTGTAAAACTACCATCTAAAAGTTTAAGCTATGTGTCTTCCAAACGAGGAAACTCCTATAAAATATGTGTGTTGTGAGTCACTGAAATATTATCTTGCGCTGTGCCTGTTTGCACAAGCTTGTTTGTCGACGTACCCTCATGTTATATAATTTATGCGGGTAAGGACTGGAGTAAGCAGCATTGCGGTCACCAAAGGCTTGCAGGTGGGACCAATGGGAAATGATGACTGATAGGACACAATATTATATAATTGAGCTCTTTCTGCTACTTCTTCCGCATAATGGCTTTTAAGAACTAGTTATGTATAAGACGATTAAAGCTATCTTCATTTAATTCAAAATTAGTTGTTCAGTGGCAGCCGTAAAAATGTAGCAGCCATTTACTTCGTGTCATACTTTATTTCGGCAATGCTGCCAGCCTTCTTGGCACGATCCCGAGAGACAACGATTTGGGCCAAGTTTTCTACTTGTAATTAGTTTTTAGTACTGTTTCTTGTATATTATATCAAGTTATTAAACATTAAAAAAAACTTTATTTCGCGGGTCCCCAATTAATGTAAAAGTAGTCTGAGTTACTTCTTGAAGAATCAGCTATATGCCAGTGAAGTCTAGGTAAAATCAGTTATGCCGTTTCAGAGATCAGAGCAAACAGACAGAGATTAAGATTTTTTTTTGTATCGTCCATACTTTCATATACATGTAATGAATAGCTGTCAATTTGGAATTGCAAACAGACTTACTTTTTTTTCTCAATCTGACACGAATGCAGTATCAAAAAATAATCTTTAATTCAAAAGCCCTGTATCAAAATCTCAAACACAGACTACATCCTGACACAATAAAAAAAAAAAATACCAATTAAATTGAATTTCGAACATGTCATGTTGCCCTGCCCGAGTGGATGGGATGTTTACGTTCGATCAGGGATTAAATGCGGCCAGATTGAACACCACTCCTGGCGGCAATCTGATTGAACCACTCGTGTCCACAATCTCTATATATCACGATGATTGGTTTTAACGTATATTTGGATATGTTCATTGAGACGAAGGTGAACAGCTGTATGAAAGGATTCCAATCTAGGGGTATCTTTTGATAAACAAGTAGAACGGAAATGTATTGAGGATTTATCCACGAAATAATATCGAATTTTGCTGTATTCAGCAGGATTTTGGATTATATGTGTACCTGTTCTTTAAGATCTTACGGAGTCTGATCGAGAATGAATAATTAATTAAGACGGAAGTAGATAAATGATATTATTTTTATATCCAAGTGGATATTAATAAATGATGTATGTACGTTTGCTTTATTTACACTGTTAGATTTTAGTTAATTATTTTTTGTTAGTTTAGAGCCGTGGTGGCCTCGGGGTTTGAGCAGTCGCCTGCTATGCAAGCGACGCAAGTTCGAATTCCAGCGGGGCCTGTACCAATGAGTTTTCCTAAAAACTTATGTACAGTGATTTCACACCACGTGATTTACGGTGAAGGAAAACATCGTGAGGAAACCTGCATATTTCTGAGAAGTAATTCAAAGACGTATGTATAGTGCCTGAGACGGCGATAGACTCGCCTTCTGTCGCGTTGGCACTTAATCAAATTCGGTGAAAAGTGGGTGTTGTTATCACAACACCTCTGCCTACCCCTTCGGGGAATACAAGCGTGAGCATATGTATCCCTTAAGGTATACCAGTCTGCTAGTATAAGTCAAGCTGCAAATGCAACCACTATCATTACTTAATCCAAAGTTCTGGAGTCTGCGAGACAACCGTTTAAACTTCTTAATGACCGCTGCATCTGAAGTGAACGGCTTTAGCTTAATTAATCTTCTACGGGCTTGTTTATAGTTAAGCAAGAAACATAAGCTCTAAGTTTTTAATGTTGATTAGATTTCATCCGCGACAGTAATACCATGATGTACTCGAAGTGTGCTCGAAGAGATCATGATCATCTTTCGCGCTGGCACCTTCAATACTCTTTATGAGTAGAGATAAATAGTAGGGTAAAACACGTTGCGCCGACCACAGACACTCTTAACATAAAGGGATAAAGGCAGAAGGCACTATGTATGTGATTCAAGAGAGCTTTTATTGCCTATTCTCATTAAAAACTTGTAACTTTAACCAATTCATGATCAGTAATCGTTAATAACCATGCTATGAAACCTGAGTAAAGGAAATACCAACTTGTTTTTATCGTAAATGTCCGCTATTTTATGTCGCGTCATTATTTTTACACCCCCATAATCTTCGGGAGTCTCATTAAGAACACCCCCGGATAAAAATATTGTTCTGTACGATTATTATGTACTTATTATCAAGGTGTAAGGCTGAAATTTACGTGATATTGTTTTACGTAGAGCAAAATATATTTTTCACGTTAAGAAAACAGGTAGATATATCAATTAGTAGTAATCTTAGTAGGTATTTCCCATTGTGGTCCTGGAGCCCAACCAAGAACTCTTATTGCAATGACAGTTCACTTATGCGACAGTAACAGATTTAAACACGTCATATACATCTGTATCATTTTATGAGTCAAAGTATCATAGTAATAAGAGATCATAGTAGGGCCCGTGGAAAACCGTAACGCATTGATGTACAAAATTTTGCATGCTTAAATCGGCGTTGTATAAAGATAAATACAATTAAAGTGGTACCAAATCAACAGCTTTTCACTGAACGCATATTATGAAAGCATAAACGATGCATAAATATATAATATTTTTTCTATCTGTCTGTCTATTTGTTTGTTCCGCCTAATCGCTGAACTGCCGTTTTAGAGACCGAATAACGGGACTTTTACGGGCAGATAGCTGACGTCACAAGGGTGAACTTATCTTTCATTTATTTTTTAAAAAGTAGTAACACATTCACTGCTATCATTTCAACTTCTTCGTAAATTCTCTAACAGTTGGACGCACATACGCGTCGTTAGCAGTGAACGCGTTAAATACCTATTAAATTCAGTCTACTCAGGTAACGGGACACAGCTAGTCGTCTCGTATAAAGATGTTTTCTAGCCCAAATGATCCTCATTTTTTTCATTTGATATAAAAGTTGACTATTAGTGTAAAGTTGCATGAACATTAGTCTGGAGACGTCCATATCAGATAGTAATTATATAATTACGGACCAATTTGAGTGGCGCTCAGAACATTTCCAACCCAATTAGCAAGACGTACACCGTACACCCTACTCACGTTGCTTTTCATGTGAAACAGATGAACTAATAGCTGTTAGTACATCTAAACTAACTATGTAAATATACGGAGGTAAAGTTTGTATGTAGTTTGTCTTTGAAACTATTCACCGCAGTTTCATCAATATTTACGTTGGACTCGCGTTCATGGCAGACCTATGTACCTATGTCTTGTTTCCTCCTCCTCTTTTAGTAGCATTTCTGATGTATGAGACCACCTTTCAGAATCATTTCTTAATGCTATAATATATGGATGTAGAATTATGTTTTGATTCCTATGCTTAACCTTTTTCGATCAACTCTCTTTTTAACATTCGTTTGGTGCGCTCGGTCAAAAAATACGTTGGTCGACGCTCAAATTTCAAAATTTAAAATATATTTATTTGACTTTTAACAAAAAACTACATGCTACCGCCGGTTTCGGAAGTTTTTAGTGAGTAGAACCCGGCAAGAAATATGGTAATTATTCTTTTCAAAAAAAAAAATATTTTACAATTTTGGGGTATATAATATTAATCATATGAAATATAAGCCCATGGACGCAGTTCCAGTGCAAAAAATCCATAAAAAATATAAAAACTAAAAGTAGGTACTACGTACAAATAGTGTAGCATGAGATGACCAGCCCCTACATACTTGTTAGCAGCATCTGTTAACAAGTATGACTCCACAACGATATGGGTCGAAAACCTCTCTGAATCGAAAAGATCATTAATTAAATTCATCCTTGGACGCCCTTTACAGAATATTCCGTCCACGTTCACTTTATTTTTTCCTAAGCAAAGCTGCTCCACGCACTGTGTCATCACCTGATATCGTCACGACAACCTGTCGACGACGATATCGTTGACTTATTGTATTGACCGTTGACAGGGACATACGTGTGAAAGCATTTAGTAGTAAGTGTATGAAACTACGAGTCACACGATTTCGTGCAGTTATCGTGTAGTAAGAGTATCGTATATGAATACGCCCTTTGTTTTAACTGACGGCTGTAGTCCCAACAACTACAATGAAAACACGTTTCTCTGTCAAAAACAAGATAACAGTGGGAGGTTATTAGGGTCGGTCATCAAGTGCAAAGTTACTGACACTTGTTGATTCATTTATTAATGTTTCCAAGCCGCATCAAGATATGCTAGTGTTATTCTAATGATTTCTGTTCCTGCGATCCTAGAGCGAGAGAATAATTATTATTTCAGTATGTTATTGTTTGAGTTTATGATTATATTGTAGCTTTTATCCCGACTTGGTTCGCTTGGAAACTAATTTACGTATAATTTACATTAGGGTCAATTCCTACCAAATGACAGCAAGACCGATTCAGCAGTTAAGTTGTGGTAATTACTTACCAAAATACCGAATAACCCTAGAAATGCAAGCCCATATAATTGACTATTAGTACATATAGACGTGAACACTAAAATCAAACCATAATAAGGATATTCGTATGTTTTATTAAAGGGCCAAGTAAAACTATTGTTAATGATAAGTAAAATAATAAAATTTATTTTGTTTTAGGATTAATAATGGATTGAAAACAATTTAAAATTACAGTCTACAGTTAAGTTAATTCTACTTGTGTCTTTGTCCTGATATTTCTCCACAACTCCCGTGTCTTTTTATTGCCAAATACCCAAAATATAATAGCGAAAGCACAGTGATACATTGTTAGCATGTTATAGATGAACACGACTATAGACATTTCGCAATAAAATATACGCGTCACATAAAGAATAGTGTATACATCCAGTATTATTTGCTGAAAACCGAATACAAATATTAAAACAACCATCATTATAACTATCTTAAAATTACATTCAGGCCTACTGATATTGTTTCTAAGAATTGCTCTTAGCACTAAAATTAGAAAAACTGCATTCGAGATCAACACAGGCCACTTTACTAACAGCACAAAGGTCAGAAATACTTTGAAAGTTAAAAACTGTATGAAATACAACAGATACATCGTAGCGGCGATTATTACTGGTATAATCCACGTAAACAGCGACCATTTACATATATTATACTGATCTGCATTCAAAACTTTAGCTAGAGAATCGTACATGCACTTGCTGAACGCGTACATCCAAAATACCAGCGTTATTTCTGTGTAAGCCATACTGATCGTAGTTGCATAGGTAACGTTTTTAGAATCCCATTGCAGAATACTTCCCAAGTCACGGGCATATCTGGCGAACGTATAGAAGAATCTTGCGATCATGAACTGTATTAGCAGTTGGTTTTTGTAGATTTTCCTCCATTCCGAGAAAAGTATTGCAGTGACGATGAGCAGGCAGAAGGCAGCTACGGACAATAACATTCCCAGTGTGCTGAATGTAAATATGAGTGCCTTCATGTACGTTGTGTCATTTCTTTGAGCGATTGTAAGAGTGTCATAGTCGGCATCAAACGAATTTTCAAACATCTTTAAGGGACATGTAATTCCATATTCCATATTCTTTGATTAACTTATAAATTACCTAACGTTTTTCATTTACACTATAGATGTAACTATTTTGATCACTAAACGTATGTATAATCAAACCTCATTTTTTTGACTGTAACTTTCTCGGGTCTCCAAAAATACGTTTTATCATCAACAGCGATTGAAGATCACTAAATTTAGTTTCAATAAATTGCGAATTATCTGTCGAGATAAGATTGGATGTATTAATATTACGATAACTAACATAAGATAACAATTAATATGTTATTATACCTCTATCAAATGATCGGGGTCAAAATATTTACATTCTACGTAATTTATCATAGATTCGTAAGGCTTATATATTGTATTAACCCTTCATACGTAAAGAGGGCAGTGAAGGATATTTTTAACTGTTTATAATGTTGCTAAGTAAAATATTATTTACTTACCGTTACATACATGGCGTTGACTTCCATTCGGACAAAAAACAGTGTGCTTATGCAAGCTGAACTGTTGCACGATCCAACTCTCCTCCCCCGTGCACTTGCTGCCCTGAACCAACTGCTTGATAATCTACAATCTGATATTTTTTTTGCTGATAGATGCAATCATTTTATGTCTATGTATGTTTGAAGTTTTGTGAGTATTCAGACTGAATGTTATAATAATTTTGTATTTTATATTCTGTATTTTTGTATCTTCTTGTGTAATTTTTGTTTGAATGTATATCCTTACATTAAATTTTCATGACATAATAATTGTAATTGGCTATATGTTGCCGTTTTGATTCTTTCTCTATTCTTCTAATTCTAATCAATAAATAAATAAATTATCCTGCAATCACTATTAATTATTTATTTGGACGCCTGCTGAAAAGATATTCCAGCAGCCTTAAATTATTCTTCAGTAAATAAAAATCTTCATTTGATCCGCTATTGTATCAGCTTAACAAAAATAGGAATAAAACACAATTTAAGAAACACAGAGAATATATTTCCAGATATAATCACGACAGGTCCAAAATAAGACTCGTTCGTGTGAGGGGTAAGAAATACGGTTATACAAAACACTATACAAATAGTTAACAAAGTGACGGGTGTCTATGATTTAACATCATACAATTGAGGACAAAACTTTCGGAACACACAAAAAACAGAAAATATTTTTTTAAAACTTCGACATTGGATTAAAATGTAAAGAGACGTGCATTATCGTAGATTCCATCGTTTGACTTACCTTATTGATACTGTATTCAAGGAATTGTAGTTCTAGCTATAAGCTAAGAGATAAGATTTATTATAAAGACGAAGCTGATAGGCGACATTGCCTCTTTCAATACTCTTTAATGCTTCCCATTAATGCTACTAGAAGATGTTTAAGAGTGAATTTGTAGAGGAAAGCTGCTTTTCTAGAGGAAAGTAATATATTTTCTACCAAAATTAATTATGAAACAGGATTGAAAACTTACTGAACCATTATAAATAATCGGGGCTGGTAGCATTTTTTTAAACTACACATAAGTGTAAGCTTCTCTTCATATACACGTCTCTTTACTTGAAAATGTGTTTCACATAGGGACCTACATCACCTAAATAACTTTATTACTCAAATAACTCTCTACATAATATTGCAGCAGGTTGACTAGTACGCTTCATGACTCAAAAGATTAGTCAAAATTTTTGTCGTCAAGTGTGTACCGAATTCCCTTCTAAGGCTTTGTTTTTGTATGATAAAAGCATGAATGTATGGTATGTATAGGCTACATATGTAAGAATATGTAAAGACTGTGGTTATCACACGATACTAATTTGTGTAAGGGTGTTATGTTATAGTAAGCATTTTTTTCACAGATATTCTATTCGACTTTTTATCACATATAATAATAAAAATTCGATGGTAAATTTTAGGATAATAATGAATAAAATTAAAGAACTCACTTACTACATATATTTTTGTGATTGGATAGGAGCTTTGTGCAAGGACTTTGTATTAAATAAAAAACATCATATAGGATACGTGGACGTTACGTATACGTGGTGAATAGATCTAGTTCACAAGCTTTTCGATCTTTGTAACGAAAATTTGTCTATGGAAAAAAAATTCTCGATAACATCGTGTGATCACCACAGTTTGACACCTGCACAGGAATTCAGTATTATATCTATACTTAAATACAAGTACGTGCATCTACTTATGAGATATTATTGCATTGTCTAAATTACAGTAACGTCTAAATGTCAACATTTATTACCAAGAAACTACTAAAACGCTCCCTTAGCGATATGAATTTACTCTTAAAGAAACTTCTAAAGCTAAGCTTTGTTCCATGTTTGATTTTGCGAAGCTGACGAAACAAATTCAAATTGACTATTTCTTTATAGAATTTATAATGTAAACAAGGTATTATGTCAAATTGTCTTCTTGAGATGGTAACTTATTTATGATTTCAAATTATTAGCTGCGTACATTCACAATATCGTTATTTTTGTTGACCTTTTTTTCAAGTTGTGCCTTTAGTTATTTGTATCCAAATATTGAAAACATTAAATCTTCATAGACACACATATTTCAAACATTAAAATTACTCTATGAACTTATGCTAAGAGATTATATTTGTATTTCATTTACTATGTGTACTTACGTAGAAGTCTTTATAAGGGATCACAGTTGGAAAACACTAGTTCAGTACACCGAGGGACATATTTCTAATATTATGAACTATTTATATAGATACGATATAAGAGCAAATAAACAACACAGTTGTATAAACGGTACATATAGACATAGACGATACACTAGGACCACAGTACACATTGACAAGCAGTACCTACTAACAATGCACTAGCCACGTAGTTCACGCTCACTTCACCACACAATGTTACAATCGAGCAATCAATGGCTGCACTCATTTATGCTACATCAGTTAAGTGCTCATGCTCTCGAGAGAAGTGAATTTCGGTCGCCATTAAAACCTTAACATCTCAGAACTTAGGAGTAATATATAAAGTTTTTTCAAATTACAATTGATTTATTTTTCCAAGAGTGGAGGTTTTTGTTTGGAGGCCCAAATTCATTGTTCGACACAGTATTTCGTGCTGGTATGTAGTAATTAAGATGAGAATTGTGCATGTTGTGTGTGTTTTGTAGTTAGTTTACATGGGATACTGCTTGTTTGGTTGTATTATGTAAGGTTCAAAACATTTTGTATGATAACTATTGAAAGGAAACTTATTATTACGATATTGCACGGTTATGAATAAATAATACTTTGCATACGTGCTATAAAATTAAAAATTTAAATTAATTATACAAAATATTACTCGAAAATTGTGAACGCTAGGAGTATACCTAGTATTCGTTATTAGATATTAATTATATCAAATAGGTAATACAAATCCGAAATAGTGACATTTAAGACAATTTCTAGATTTAATTAAGTCGCAATAACAAAATAAAATATACTTACATAATACATCGATGCATAGTGTAGGACGACAAGAAAATAATATTTTTTCTAAAGTGCATTTAAGAATATTAATGGCATGAGTTTAAGAGAAGTACAGTTTTAAAGTAGACTAAGAATTGCAAAGTTCACTTGAGAAATAAGATTAATTTCCGCGCGATCGTTGTAAGTTTTTCCATAACTTGGAAAAATATAACGGAAAGACACGGAGTCAGGATTGAAAAATATTTGTCACTTTATTTAACGCAGACGCTCCGTTGTGAAAATATTTTCAAATGGTACCAGGAACACAATATTACATATTTACATTTATAAAAAAAAACCAAATCAGGGACATTTTTATATGGCTTGTTTTTTAACTTATGTGCCACACAAAATATATACTACCTATTTAATTTCATAAACTAAATGAAAGTTAGAACAACGTTTTAAAATTATATACTCACTATTTTCTCCTACATGTTATATTTTTATAGGACTTTATATGTATTTGAAGTATGTAAGTACATAGGTACTAAACTATATCTATAATGAGCCCTATTTTTTACGGTTGATTGTTATGATTTTAAAATAAGTATGATACTTACTATAAGAAGTTAAGTACAACGATTAATATTATTTTTATAGCAAGGAGACTAGGCTAGATATGGAAGGGCCAGCATTTATTTATACACATTTAAGCTCAAAATAAGATAAGGAATAGGAAGCCGCCATGTTTTATATTCTCTTGGTAATTATTACATCACTAAGATGCGTGACCTATAGAATCAATAAATGGCGGTTAGGTCTTTTTTTATGTAATGACGAAAATTTGCAACCTTCTTTACTTTTGTACTTTAATTTAAAAAAGCTTTAATTGTTTATTAATGGGCTGATAAATCACAAGTAAATGTAATAAAATTCACTTAAATTATATATTATTATGAATATTATAATTTTTTTTATCTGTACAATATTTAACTGGCCCTGAAATGAGAAGCTACATCTAGAAGATCACATTGCGTACAGGCTGGAGACCTAACATCTAAACTATAGAGATATATCGGCAGTTTCAAACTATAATTATTTAGCTATTAATAATATCAGTGTTATCAAACAATCCATTCGAATAATTCAATTCGGTCGCATAATAATATTTTTACAATTCTTCCGTTACCTCTTCTGTTTACCTTGCTTGGTATGGCTAGGTATGGATTTGGGTAGTATTTACTACCCGCTGCGTTTTCATATAATATTATACTACCCAATTGAATTAACCCAAATATAAAATACATGACTTCAACGACAGGCTTGTCACATAAATACACAAACGATAAAGTTGTTGAAAAGTAATTATAATGCTTTGGATACATTATTAACTAAACAAACGCTCTAAATTGTAATTTTAACTTATATTGGAGCAAATTAATTTAAAATACTAAACATTTTCGGCTGCATTACTCGACCATGTGCTCTGCAACCCCAAATATAAATATAATATAAGACACATGATATCATTTATTTACGAAGAAAGGGTTAAAATATATGGAACTCCTGAGCTATAATCAACATTAATTATTGATATTGAGCCATACGTAAAAAAGAAAATGGAAATTAAATTGTTTATTTAAGTAGGAATATTTACATGCAGTGAAACATGAATTATTTGAATACATATAATATAAGCCTATAATATAATAAAAGAGCCGTGGTGACCTTGAGGTTTGAGCAGTCGCCTGCTACGCAAGCGACGCAAGTTCGAATCCCAGCGGGGTCCGTACCAATGAGTTTTTCTAAAAAAACTTATGTACAGTGATTTCACACCACGTGCCTTACGGTGAAGGAAAACATCGTGAGGAAACCTGCATATTTCTGAGAAATAATTCAATGACGTATGTAAAGTGTATGAGACGGCGATGAACTCACCATATGTCACGTTGGCACTTAATCATCTTCGGTGAAAAGTGGGTGTTGTGATTTCAACACCTCTGCCTACCCCTTCGGGGAATACAGGCGTGAGTATACAGTATATAATATAACTTAGTCTTCCACAAGATATAGATCTTCTGTTAAAATAAATGGTTGGAATTTGACCAACTAATGTATGTTTCATATTCCCTTTTATCCTTATAGTAATAACATGCAGGAATTAAACAAAAAACAAAGATAAACATTCACAAAATAAAAAGACTAAAGTAAAAATTCAAGATTTAATAAATAATAATAAATATCAGTCGTAATAAATTACATGAGTTTAAAGAAATGTATGAATTTACCTTGCTCCTCCACGGGCGTGTGTTCTTCGTCCGAGGAATCGAACCGAGACTCTATTAACGAACTCTGTTTGGTAAGAGACTGTGAACAATGGAAATAATAGTTTGTATCGTCTACATCTATACATATAAAATAAATTGAAGTGTCTGATAGTAATCTAACAGCTTTTCACTTAATGCATATGAAAGTATAATACAGTAATGACATATTAAAAAACAAATTTGGAAGTTTTCTCTGTCTATCTGTTTGCTCCGGGTAATCTCTGAAACGGCTGAACTTTTAGAGACTTAGACTTAAAGCCTTGCATTGAATTAAACGAAAGTCTACGCGAGTGAAACCGCGAAGCACTGCTAGTATATAATAAAATGTCACATGGATCTACTAACCTTATTAGATCGACGTCGTGGAGGTGATATCTTGTTCCACAATGCTTCTAGTTGATCAAAGTGCTGCGACTGAGCAATGGCTGCCTCCGCTGGTCCCAGGCTCACCTATTACATTGAAATTATTATTCTATCGCCTTACGTACAGAGTTCAATATTGCAGTGTGAAGTTACTTTAAAATTTTACCTGGGAACCTAAATCTTTATTCTTGGCCTCTTGTATTTTGGATATCTCTTCCATTGAAGCGGATACAGAGAATCTGAAAGGAAAGTTATCTTGAAGAACATTGTAAAAAACAGGTGCCGTCACGATTTATGAGCGCTGAACTTGAAAGGGCATTGTAGCCTTGAAGATTTCAAGGAGAGATGTTTCTTTCAGTCGATCAGCGAAGTTAAGCAAGCCTAACCTAAGCCAATAGTTGGATGGTGCCCTTTTCGGCTTTCTTTCTCGTCGTTACACGTAAATCTGATAACTTGATTAACCCAGATTACCGATTTTTAAAAGGGCTTATGAAGGTCAGATGACAGTCGCTTTGTTTACAAATCAGATGATCAGCTGCATCGGGTTGAATCAAGTGCCGACTCCAACAATGTATGGGGTAAAGCTCAGGTGGCGATGAATTTTGAAGATTTCGATAAAAAGTTTACGTCTTACCGTCTCTTCAACCTTTCATCCACTTGTGCCATCATAGCTGAAGATGTGAGATGTCCATACTTCTTCTGCCAGGTGTATGTGTCTAGTGACACTTCCTTCTTGAGCAACCTTCGCATTGGTCGCTTTGGTGCCAGAGGACGCAGTTCTGTGTTAAACAATTATATATCAAGATGAAATGACAATCACACCAAATGTTTGAACTGAGCCAGCTGTTTGAGCCGTTTGTGCTTTGTGATGGCGATTTTAAGATAACTCACACTATGCTCTCAGATTACGGACCCAGATTTACGAGTTGACCTTAAAGCTATTGCAATCAGTATAGGTGCCATCACGAGTTATGAGCGCTGACCTTGAATGGGCGTCGCGTATATAGTACATACATATTTACGCCCACTATTTTAGTACTGTACTCACAGCTTGTGATAGCACCTGTAGCCCAAGTATGGATTTGTATATGTTTAAAAGATTACGATATACGATCGCGTATGCGTGAAATGTGTTTATTGTGTGTGAATTCAACCACAACTTGTCTTCGAAAAAGTACTTTGGGCACTGGAGTGCTGTATGCCTCGTATTCATATCGTTTCAATATGTTATGTGATCTCTTCTTAGTCGTAACCTCATGACTGAGGGACGTGACCATGGTGCGACGTCTGCATTAACATTGCTTTCCAAGCCTATTTTGTGCCATCTGGATGGTAGCCTGAAGAGTAGTCCTCGTTGCAGCCTGGGTCGCATCCGTCCATCGTGTTGGCGAACGACCCCTGCCCCTTTTGCCCTCGACCCGTCCCGTAATCATCAGCCTTTCCAGGCTGTCTGGATCGCGTCGTGCTGTGTGCCCGAAGAACTTATTGACTCTTTGTAGACAGGTTGTTATGTGATGGAATGACGCAAAACAGGCAAATTTACAAACAAGAAAATTTTCATCGTCGGAGCCCATACTAAAAACACCCATAAACCCGGGATAATCTGAAGGCCCAATAATAGGCCAATAAACTTACCATCTACGTCTTTACTTGGCGCTGTGTATGTCGGTATCTTGACATACGTCGCCGGCGTGTTGTGTAAGCAGATTATAGGCAGGCAACCTGTTGCATACATAGACAATTTATTATGGTAATGCAATGCAGGATACTCATTTCGCATGTCAACGATACGCATGTCAATAATGTATTCTGTTTATAATTATAACTGTACTGTATCTAGTAATTTACCAGTCTTTGCTGTTCTCTGAGTATTATATTACGTACACAACACCTCCCCTCATGGCCCTCTTCCCAATGTTCCCGCACAATATCTAAGGGAACGGGAGTGGCTGAAAATCAGCGCTAAACGTAATTAAATTTACGGGCAGCACAGGCTGAGCCATGTCCCCTTGCTTTTAAAAGGCCTTAAACATATTATTTTTTTTTTTTGTTTTGTAATTTTATTATTTTGTTGTAATTTTATTATATTTTGTTTAAGTACTAAAAAGCAATAAAGATCATTTATTTATTTATTATTTATACTACTTTGATTTCGTTTCGTTTTGTGATTCCTATTCAATCCCCATCGTAAGCTGATCCATGGAGGATCTAAGGCGTAAAATAATTGCTGTTATTTCTTAATTTTCCCAGAAGGGTCCCCGAAAGGGTAAGCAGAGGTCTTTTAACAATAACACCCACATTTCAGTGAATATGATTTAGTGCCAACGTGATCGCTGTCTCAGGCACTACCAATACGTTCTTAAATTACTTCTCAGACATATGCAAGTTTTCCTCACGATGTTTTCCTTCACCGTCAGTACAGATTTTAGAATTGGTCTACTTTTGAATTAAACAATTTAATTAGTAACGGGTTCTGTCAAACTTAAATTTAATCCTTGCTTGTTATATCATTTTCGAGTTGATAAGTACCTAAATTTGTGGAAAGGGTCTTCTAAAAGTATCGGATGTTTTATACGAAACAATTAAAATTCTACTTAATTATAAGTACTATTTCGTATAAAATACATTTAATTCAAAAGCTGTAAATCTGGACACACCCCTACAAATTCGGACGACCAGTAACCCTAATCCTTGCTGATTCCAAGTAATAGTTTCGAAGGGATTTATTATCAGATTATCGAGTCCAAGTTTACTTCCTCACTAATGCGGTTGAATGTTCAAATTTGATTTCCAATTCAGACCTATATAGATTTGTATCTATTGAATTATTGATCAGAATGTGGAAATTTAGAATCATCGTAGATTATTAGGATGATTTAATTTTTATAAATTAATATTTGTTAAGTTTTTCCATATATGTATAGATTACCTCTATCCAAAAGGTGTATGACAACTCGAGCGCTTTCACTTGTAATCTGAAAGCCTAGTAAAGGCACATGTAGAGCTAATGACGTCAGAGCCAATCCTCGCTTGGTTTCCCAGATGATAAGAGTCTTGTCTTCCGCACCTGTAGAGTATAGATAAAAGCGAATGCGTAAAATTTTCACCAAACCCTTAAAAAATGAAAACATAATAGACTGAATATAATGGTCCTTTCACAATCAGATATCCGATTTCAAGATGCACTTGTTCTCAAGCGAAGCGTTTTACCTCAAAACATCAAATTCAAACCTTTTCATAAAATCAATTAATTGATTTTATTCAACATAAAGCGTGGAAAGGTCTATGAAGCAAAATTTTACAACAGTTTCCAAATAAAAGTCTGAAAAGAGAAGAGACGACGAAACAAATTCTTATTTTTTTGTGTTAAACTATTTATCAGAAACAGCAAGAAACTTTCGTAATGGCATGGACATGTTTTGCGGAAGCATGAAGACATTGATGCAAAAAAATATTTGTCTATGACTGTGTATGGGGAGAGAAGGACCTAAAAACAATTGATGGATTGTGTGACAAATGATATGGCTAGAATGGGAGCGAATACAGATATGACGGCTAATAGAGAGAAATAGAGAGAAGAGAGCCGAATGGTTTGAGCAGTCGCCTGCTACGCAAGCGACGCAAGTTCGAATCCCAGTGGGGCTTTTACCAGTAAGTTTTTCTAAAAAACTTATGTACAGTGATTTTACACCACGTGTTTTATGATGAAGGAAAACATCGTGAGGAAACCTGCATATTTCTGAGAAGTAATTCAATGACGTATGTAAAGTGTCTGAGACGGCGATGGACTCACCATCTGTCACGTTGTTACTTAATCATCTTTGGTGTTGTCAAAGTGGGTGTTGTGAGTACAACACCTCTACCTACCCCTTCAGGGAATACAGGCGTGAGCAGATGTATGTATGTATAGAGAGAAATGAAAGAGAAAAACACATTGCACCAACCGTAAATAGGGATAAAACTGGAGGGATGATGATAACTTACCAGAAACAGCGATGGTCCCGTCTCCAGTAACTTTGACACAGGTCACCTTCCCCAAGTGTCCAGACAGCAGGTGCAGGTCAGAGCCAGTGTTGATGTCCCATACAATGAGGTTGCAGTCCCACGAGCCCGACACCACTTGGGTTTTGTTCGTGATAGACACCGCCACGCAAGTCACTATATCTGAATGGCCAACTAATACCTGCGTATGATAACATTAATTAAAATTTTAGTTGGACTTCATATAGGTACATAATAATTAGTTTTAACTGTATTCCAAATTATAGAAAAATTCGAAGAAAAAGAATAGACACCATTACTCTCAAGATGGCGCCACAAGTCAGTTAAATCATGCTATGATTGTTTTCATATTTATATAAATGCTCTCCTCATCCGATAAATGACAGCTACTTCATGTAGCTGTATATATAGGTATATATTCGCAGTAATTAGTATTTTATATGGAGCGCGCGAATAAATACATACGCAGTTTATCCCGACAATTTTCGCTGAGCACTCAAAACTCGTGACGGCCCTATAACTAACATCAAAAAGGCTCATTCAATTCTTACGTAACGAAGAGAGTAGTCATGATAATACAAAGTATGAAAAGTTGAGAACAAGTTTATCGCTTTTCGAAAGGTGTTCTACGTATGTTATGTTAAATTAATTACGTGATTGTAAAACTCCATGTTACCTATAAACTCTTCAGTACGTACTAATGCTTAATCTGTATCTATAAGCTATATGTTTGAAGAACACAAAAATACGGGTTCATATCATATCATATAAATTGTCAAACAAAATCAACACTCCGCTACAAGTCCCAAGTCGACGTCCAATTAATTAGATAATTAAGGATTATAAAAAGTCCTTTGCTTCATCAAAGTTATTGGTTCAACAATCTTATTTAATTAATTCGTCTCTAATCAATGAAATATTATTAATTACATTTATGGCAACTTGATGAATTTAGGAGTCAGTCAATAATAAAGAGCCTTTATGGCCGGGTAGTTTATATTCCTTCATCGGGCTTCAGTTTCAGGCTGATTAAAAGAATATGAGTAAACCAGCACCCGCTTGATATAACACATCGACCTCAGGAAAGAGAAAATCGGCATATGTCGGATTCGTAGAGCGTTATCTCTGTTGAAAACCACCAATTTGAGATTTGCCAGTCGTCAATCAATGTCAGTCGCGTCATCACAAACGTAGGATGTGAAACTACACCTGTTTAGGAATTGCTTAAAAAATATTTTCCAATGTTTATTGAAGACTTTTAAACATCAGTGAATTTTAAAATGCGCTAAATATATTGGGTTAGATTAATCGTGAAAATTTTATGAACTTCTTCAAAGTCATTTTCTCGATCAATGCTATGAACGATTAGTCACAGTCAAAACTTTGATTGGGCCATCAATATGGATGGATTCTAATCTATATACAAATGGACTTATAATTATACTCAGAGATTTATGGACTTTAATTGAATTCACGCTAAATGACAGTTACTAAGGACATATCTGTAAGTACTTCGAGGTGAGTTATGCCGGTCGGATCCCCATCTTTGATCCCCATGGGGATGAGATTTCATAATTATTGCTAATTCTCTCTGAACCACTTTGTGGAGCCGTGATAGCCTAGTCATTTATTAACAGAGCACTAGCATTCTCAATTATTGCAACAACTCAAATATAATTTAACATATTTATAATTTAATGTAGTTAGTATACAAGTATGGTCTGCAAAAATATAAACAAATCATCGATTTTTATAAATCCTAAGCATGATGAGCAGTTTAAAAAACATTTACATTCTTCAATTTGAATTCAAAATATGTGGACAGTTCTGAGATTCATTGAATTTTAAAACAAAACATCGCCTAATGTAATATAAAAAATAAAAAATATATAAGGGATTGACATAGTTTTAGTAAGATTTTGGTCAAGTCTTTGTTAAAGACATTATTTTGTAATAAGGAGGAATTCGTCTTGGTGAGACTGCCAAAAGTAATCCTTACCTGTGATAACTTCCCTCCATCCAGCTTCCAGACTTTGAGTGACATATCCATAGAGCCTGTGACGACGTGTTGCGAGTCAGCTGTCAGAGCAAAGCACGTGATCCTCTCTGCGTGTGATACCGACCGGCGGCGGTCCTCGCTCGTGTCCCCTCCGGCAAGGGCCCAAATACGGACTGAATTATCTCCGTCTGATTGAACCTGTTAGGAAAAATCTACTCTCAACTTCTACAATAAACTAAAAATGAATTATGGAAATTTTAAAGGTACGTGACAAATAAATCACTCAAATACTTATGAAGTAGCATATTGTAGCAGATGGTAGCTAATCAATCAGGATATACGTTTATTTACCCTAAATATATTTATAGGAGGAGCTCGTGACACAGTTGCTATTGCGCATATCATTCGATCAGCGAAGTTAAGCAACCCTAAGCAAGCCTTGGATAGGTGACCGCCTGAGTTTCCTCCGTGCCTCGGAGAGCACGTTAAGCCGTCGGTCCCGGTTGCCAACTTATCGTCTTTGGCAATCGTAACAGGTCAGTCGGAGGCCTAAAACAGTCTGACAACTGGTTTAACCCAGATCACACATTTTCCTCGTTAAAGGGGTTGCGAAGGTCAGGTGGCTATCGCTTCGTATAAAAATCAGATGATCAGCCGCATCGGGTTTGAACCAAGTGCCGACCCCAACAATGTATGGGATAAGGCCAGGGAGATGATGATTTATCCTACTCATATTTAAGATCACTAGCTGTGCCTTGCGGTTTCATCCGTGTAGACTGCCTCACTTGTTTATTACAAAATTTTACTTAGTTTCGATTTTAAGATGTTTTCTTTCATACAAAACTTGTCTTGACTGTTACAAACAAAACAAAAATGTCAAATACACGAACATATATTATTTTTATTAGCCTATATAAATAAAGTACCATACAGTACAGTACGTACCGCAAACTTCATGTTCAATGTAACATCGATGCTGGCAGTGGGACCAGTAGTGGAGTGGAGCACGATGCCCGAGTCGACCAGCCACACGTGCACGTTACGTGCCCTGTCGCCCGACATCGCTCGACGCCCGTCGGACATCATTAGCAGGGTTTGTAGGGCTGCCGGGTGACCCTAACAATCATGTCTTTCTTAATTTTTAAATAAAAACATTTAATGTAATACTTTCTTAGTGTGTTTAATCGGAAAACTTAGCCCAAAAAGTCTTAAATATATAGACTTTTTAGATGCTCATTTTTGACACAGAGCATCGATTGGTGGTAAATATTAATTTAAAAATAAAGTAAAAATCCCTTAATTTTTCTTCCGTGAAATATATGAAATATATACGATGTGACACCTCTATCCGATTCTTTCAGGACCTTTATACGTAGACTTGAAGATATCACTAACCTTATACGTCAAAAGCGGTGAATTATCAGCCAGTTGCCAAACCACTACGGTCCGGTCCTCGGAGCCACTGAGTACAAGCAGGTTATTAGCGGAGAAGGTGACGCAAGTAATATGGCCCATGTGTCCGTTTAAAGTGGTCTGCAGACGATGTGTCGACAGCTGCCACACACGTACTAGTCCCCGAGCACAACCGCTGGCAGCTAGCTGCCCATCTCGAGATACTTCCAGACAGCTTATTGGGATCAGCTCACTTTGTTCCGCCTAGGGTTAAAAGATATACGCTTTAAGGCATCTGATCATTCCAATACATTGTATACAAGTAGACCTAGGAGGCAGCTTCTTGTTACCTATAAGCCTATGACTCTTCTGATAAACGATAAAAAGATTTAATTTTTTTCTCTTAATCTTAATTTCTGCTCAAGATTTTTTTTCTTTTGTAACTGGCTGGGAAAGTTCAAATTGGCATAATAATTCTTCTCTCAAAACTAGTTAATAAACAGAAAAAAAAACTTGAGCGTCTGAAGAAGAAAGCTCATATTCTATGTTGTAATGGCTCTGCTTGGGGGAATTTATGAACAGAGAACCCCGTTGTTTGATCACGGTTTATTGTGACTCCACAAAATGTTCGTAAAGTATTATGACTAAAGTTTTTAAGAGGATAAAATACCAAAATTCCACCATAAGTAATAAAAGTCTTTATAAAACGTTAAATCATAATTTACTGAGTATGCAGGTGTGTTTTCATTACCTGTAATAAGCTAGCATTTGTAGTTGACTTGGTCTGGCGTCTGTTGATCTGTTTCGTCGGTCTAAAGTTTGTCAAATTGTCTTCTGTGTGGAATGAGTATATTGTAACTCTATTGCCACCTGAAAAAAATATTCATTGAAATAGGTTTTCAAGAAACAAAATTATACAGATGATTTTTTGCAAAATATTATAACTTAAAATAATCAGTCAAATTGCCAGCAATAGCAGGATTTCCAAAATTAGCTTTATTGGTTTTTTTTGGCGTTTTGCCTATATATACAAAAAAATTGTTTTATATCCCAGACGAGCACCCAAAGTCGTGGGATTAAAAAAAATATTACTATAAATCTTGAATGGATCTTCATTACTTCGTCTTCTTAAAAAACACGTCTCAAATAATAAATACGTATTTCGCCTTCGTCCCTCTTTCACGACATCTATCATGGTTCTGTCATCCGCTCACACGAATAGCGATATATAGAATAATAATTGGTGTTCAACAAATTGTGAGGTCTCTTACCAGCAGCTAACAGAAAGTGATCCTTGTCGGCTACTGCTAAAGCAGCTAAGTCATGTGCAGCGGCTAATGTCTTGAGCAGCTGAGCTGTGTGAAGACTATACAAGTATATTCTTTGGTCAGCGCAGCCAACTGCTGCTCGGGAGGAATCATGTCCCACACAGAAGCATTTTACCTGAAAGGTTATTTACAATTAGGTTCTTATATTCAGGTTTGCTAGGTGCGATGGAGGGTTTGAGGCCGCGCGTTATGAGAACACTAGCTTTGTTGTTACATTTGGATAGCTATAAAATTACAAGTCAGGCTTTTGCCTTTCACTGGGGCGGTGATGTTTTCAGAAACAGAGACTCTTGAATTACAATGTATTGATCTCATGTGTTTAGTATTGTTTTGATGCATGACTGCTGAAGCTGTAAATAATTTAAAATGAACATATAAAATAAAATTAGTAATAAAATACAATTTTTAGACCCGATATTGTACCTACTCAGCTAAGATCCACTTAAGTTTTTTGAAACAAACCCAAATATATTTTTAAGTTTCGATCCCAATAAGCCAGATAATGGTCAATTCAGCAATTTCAAATTTCTAATACCTACTCAGAAATAAATATATCACAAGCATTAATAACATTGACTTTTAATATGACTGCGTATAATAAATTCCATTAACAGGTAAGTGAAGTAGGTAGTAAAGTTGGCCATAACAAGTCGCATAAAACTAGCAGGAGCAATAATTCAACACGCCGAGCGTTACAACAATGTTGGTAATTTATTGGACAGTGTTCGAACTAGGATACTTGAACTTTGCCTTATCACTATAAATCTACAAATAGTAAACTAACTAACTAATAACATAGTCGATTTTTTCTTACTATAACTCGTACATCTTATTTCCATGATATTCAGGACACCTATCACGAGTTTGCCACCGTTTTCGTAATCTATATTCGCTATATATCTATATATATTCGCTATATATACTCGCAATATTTGTATGAGATATTTTAGTTCTTCACGTCACCGTTGCGAGTCGCTAAACAATTTCTCATACTAATATTCGGCGGAGACGCTAGCGAGTATAGATAACAAAACGGTGGCTAACCCGTGATAGGGGTACTGAACTGAATATATCGGTGGGGACGATGTTGAAATCTACTTACATTGATGTATTTAATGTAATTTATGGTTTTTATTAGTCTCTTTATATGTCAAAAGTTACAGTCTGTTGTCAATAAAATATATTACTTGTCATCTGCTTTTTCACTGCTCTCGCACTAATTTATTTCAGTTACTCGCTATATATATAATATTGCATGTATAGAGCAGTCGCCTGCAACGCAAGCATCCCAGCGGGGCCTTGCGCTTCATATTACCATATTCGGTGAAATGTGGGTGTTGTTACAGCATCTCTGCTTACCCCTTAGGGAATACAGGCGTGAGCATATGTTATGTTTTATCTATTAATTGCTTGATGATAATCATAATGATGGTTTATAAGCATGAGAGAAAGTAAGACTCTTCGATTATTTTCAAGTACAATTTCTGAGCGAAAAACATCGTTACCAACTTTCATTTAAAATTCTATTAGAATGAGATACTCAAATCCTTATTCCTCTGAATCATTCGTCTAACATGAGATCGTTTAAATTGAGTAAAAACCGGGGATCAAGAACTGCGTCTGACATTTTTGCGGTCTTAACAATTTCCATTTAATTTACTCTGAGTCTAACCGTAAGAAATTGCTGATTTATGTATTTCTTTGGCCATGGAAAAAACGTGGACATTTTAATTCATCTCAATATTTTCAATATTCGCAGTTTCAATACCAATATAGCTATATGGACGGTATCTGGCTGCGTAAAGCCAATATCTGTGTATGAGATAAAGCTGGCAGTTTGACATTATCTAGCCTCTTTACAACCATTCATACTAACCTGTTTTCAGACAACACTTTTCTTTAGACTTATTTTTTTTATTGAGTACGGTAAAGGAAAACATTATGAGGAAACCTGCGTATGTCTGAGAAGTAATTCTAAGTATAGTGCCTAAGACAGCGATGTGAGTCCATCGCCTCTGTCGCGTTGTCACTTAATCATCTCCGGCGACCTTTTTAGGGTGGGGTAGCATATTTATTTATGTTTTTTTTACAAATTACACAATCACATCAAATTGTTTTTGGTTTTAAATTCGACGGCCCCAGGGGGGCCTGTACCAGTGAGTATTTCTAAAAAAAAACTTCTGTACAGTGATTTCACACCTCGTGCTTTACGGTGAAGGAAAAAATCGTGAGGAAACCTGCATATTTCACATTTTGAAGTAATTCAATGACGTATGTAAAGTGTCTGAGACGGCGATGGACTCACCATCTGTCACGTTGGCACTTAGTCATCTTCGGTGAAAAGTGGGTGTTGTGATTACAACACCTCTGCCTACCCCTTCGGGGAATACAGGCGTGAGCATATGTATGTATGTTAAACAAAAAAACTAATATTTACATGCGTATCCATAACGTATTCTCCAATTTAAAAAAAACTGCCACAGTAGGTTCTTGGTGGTCCAAAGCCGCGAACATTTTTAAGCAGAAGTGAACGATGTCGCGTTTTTAGATCCACTAACCATGCGTGATTCCGCAACATCTTCGTTCACTATCAAATCCTTAATAACGGGGACGCAAAGAGTCGCGATTGAACACTTAAAAGAGTGTTGGTTCATATACAGAGATTGGCTTTACGCTACCTACTACAAAGTTACCAGGAAATGTAATAAGGAAGGGACTAAGAGCACTTACGACAAATCGGCGGTAATCTATTTTCCTTGGCCAACGAATAAGAGCTAATCCAATTTATTGATGCTCAATTATTTAGCAATGGATCTCAATACGTATACTTTAGCTATGGGTATTGGACATTATGAATGAAATATATAGCAACCCGCTCTCACTTTGTTTCGGGGTAAGACTATTACAAAAGCTTAAATTTTCTCTACTATCTAAAAATTTGGATTTTCTAAGCTTTATACCAACCGTCTCATGGTTCTTATTAATTTAGAAGAGAAATGCGTTCAAACACACTTAATTATGTTGTATAGAACTTGTAGCTTGATCTAAATAATTTTCTCAATCGAAGAGTAATTCAATTAAACTTAAAAATAAATAAAATAAGAAACGCAAATTATATTTAAGTATTGAGCATTATTTTATCCAAAACAATCACATAAAAACGATTACTACACAAACCACGTTAGCATTTATTCTGTGAAGCTTGTAAAGTTATAAAGTAACCTTCTTTCTCCATAATAAAACGTTTGATTGCAGGAAAATATAAGGGATGTTAAATTTCATTCATAAAACCGAGTAAGGAACTCAAAGACCTTCGATATGATTTTGCAGACTCTTCATCTAAATAATTTCGCCATCTTTTAGGCGGAGTATTATTTGATTATAACATTGTATGAGCTTAGCTTTTGTTCATTGGAAATCCGTTTGTTTGGTGCTAAAAGGAGTTTTGTTAGGTTTTACTGACAACACAAACTTTGCTGTGAATTAATTAGGAGGACAATGGTAGCTTCGTTTGGCTGGTGTTGTTCAGTAATTGAATACTGGTTCGTAAATTAAGACAGAAATTAATATTCATCTCTTTAAGATGTTAAAATTTAAATCTCTTCCTAAACGTAGTCTTGAATCTCGCAATGTTTACGTATTTTATAGACATTTGAAATAAAAGATTTCAAATATTTGTTCTACTCCGAAGGTTAGACTTTATTAACATTATTAATTAATCGAATTCGTGTCGTATCAGATATAATTAAGTAAGAATATTGTGCGATCTAATTGATGTGTGGGGTAAATTGTTTGTGTGTCTGTTACCCTTTCATGGTTGAGCCACTGAACAATCGAATAAAAATTGTTAACACCCCAAAAAGTAACCTAGGGTGTCAAAAACAGTACACAAACGAAGTCACGGGTTAAAACTAGTATTTAATATGTTATAAAACATAAGAAATGTATTCCAAATACAAAGAATACAACTTTAATTTCTATCTTTGCAAATCCCATAAGCTCACTGGTAGACAATTCCCGTAAAAAGTAGTTGGTACCTCAATAATAAAACGACATACCTTCGCCTTATGCCTTTTCAATACATGCAAGTGAGTGCCTGTTATGAATGTCCTCAAATGCAGTTCATTGTCGCCTTGCAGTGTAATTAGAAACACGTTATCGTCTGTGATATCCATGGCATGTATCGGAACTCCTGCCGTGACGGTGCTGAGCAGAGTGAAGTTGTCAACATTCCACGTGCACACTGTACCGTCTTGGGAACACGTCACTAGGATTTCACCATCTTGGATCACTTTGACAGCTGTCACTGAGCCGCGATGGTGGTCCAGCTTTGTTACCTGGTGGACAAAGTGGTGTATATCACGAAGAATTAGAATATAGCCGTGGTGGCCGCGAGGTTTGAGCAGTCGCCTGCTACGCAAGCGATGCATTCGAATCCCAGCGGTGCATGTACCAATGAGTTTTTCTATAAACTTATTTACAGAGATTCCACACCGCGTGCTTTACGAAAACCTTGTAATCATTTGAGAAGTAATTCAAACACGTATGTATAGTGCCTGTGTCGGCGATGGACTTACCATCTGTCACGTTGGCACTTTATCATATTCGGTGAAATGGGGGTGTTGTTGTTTCAGCACTTCTGCTTACCCTTTCGAGGACCCTTCTGGGATGACGTGAGCATTTTTATTCTAGTTAAAATATACAGGTTCAAACACTCGTCTTCTTGTTTTCTTGTTTCGTCACCCAGTGCAATGTACATTTTATAATGTATAATTGTTCTTACCAAGGCCCCATCGACGAGTGAAGTGATAATAACTGCCGAGTCCTCCCCACCACTGATCACTAGCGATCTGTTCACTATTGCTGCAACGCATAGTACAGGTGCGATGTGCTCCCTAGGAAAAAAAAAGTACTTACACTATTATATTATTATATAGGTTATAATTTTAATTAATCATAGTGTATGTGTGTGTGTCCCAAAAAGAGTTTTTTTTTCACTTTATTAATAGACATTCTATTAATTGAGACTGGACAATCAATAATTTAAAAAGAAAAGGTTTTTGTTTCTAGTGAATAAACTCAAAACTATCTAAAAAAGAATTCAAGCTTGCACAAAACAATCGGGCTAAACTATTCCCAGAAATAATAGCTTGATAGTTCCTCGTAAAATCGAATCATAAAAAAATGCGTACATTAATGTTATAATACGAACACATAGAGGTGTTAACGACAATTTTTCGTTTATAATACAGGCGAAAGAGTGAGTATCGTTAAACTTTTGATAAACTTACAGAATTCGTAAAAGTTTGAATCGGATTATTCTAATTAATACCAACATTAATATTTAAATGGCTGAAGGGACTTTAGGTCTTAGCTAATTACATCTTTCTGTACCTTGTTTATAGGATTTACGTGAGAAACTTGCCGGCAACCTTAAGGCCTAGTGCGAGTTTTTCACTGCCCCGTCACAAGTCACCGCGTCGACGTTAACGCAGATTTGTATTCGATCGAAACAGAGCCATCTGTCGGCCCAAAGATGGCACTATTGTGGCGGCGATTTTAAGAAAACTTCACTATATATACTTTATTCGTTTATTCAAATGGCAAGTTGTCCTTAATTACAGTGATATACAATGTCCAGTAGACTTTGTTAATCAACTTAGTTTTTCGATGTAGCAGTTAGTTGATGACAAAGAATTACGCTTTCTTTTTTATTGTTACATTTTGTGCCAGTGTCATTATTTTTTTATTAAATAAAAAAAAATCTAGATATTACTCGGGAATTGTGCAGTTTATTTTATTATAATACATATTGTTTTTTTATTCTGACAACTCCAACATTACAACATAAGGATACCCATAATTATATACACTGAAAAATCGATGTTAATTTTTATTTTACTTACATTTTTTGATTAAACATAGTACGGAGGCTGCGTGAGTAAATTCCGGAAGCATATAATGTTAACAAAGGACGCCAGAGTAAGAGTTAAAAAGAAAAACAAGTTTAACCCAATTCTATTCACGAAAAGTGTGAGCAAAGATCTAAACATTATAAGAAAAATACTTACAATATCTTGGTCTTGACAGCTAGTGTGTGTAGATCCCATACAATGACAGTGGTGTCTTCAGAGCCGGTGAGAAGATACTGAGACTCCCTCGTCACACACATGCATAGGATCCTGCCCGAATGCCCTGGACAACAAAATAATATATTATCTATACTAATAATAATAATAATGCCTTCTGAACGCTCCAGATACAACAACTACATACGTAACTCACAGTATATTTTAGCTAACTTATTATTTGTGCATCAAAACATTGGATCGTTTCAAAAAAAATGTGATGTGCATAACATAAACACAAGGCACAAAAACAAAATTGTAGTGCCTGCGCATCGCTTACAGAAAGTACATGGCTCATTTTTAGGACAGTGCACACGCTTCTATAATAAATTACCAACAGAAATTGTAAACTTGCCCTTCAATAAATTTAAAGAGACCATCAAAGCAGTTTTGCTCAAAAAAGGATATTATACTGTAAGTGATTATATTTGTGATAAGGAACCCTGGGATGTATCTTTGTCGAAAAATTATTGTAAATAATCCCATTGGCACTGTACTTTTGCTACAATTAATTAATCTTAGTTTGATCTTTGCTTTGACTGGCTGGAATTTGCCATGCTCACAAATATTTGTAATATTTTAGTTATTATATTTGACAATTGAGCATTTGTGCTGTGTCCCATGGGCTTATATTCATGAGATATAAATACTGTAACCAAAAACATTGTATAATATATATTTTTTTAAAAGAGTAATTGTTGAGTTTCTTGCCGGGTTCTTCTCAACAAAAGCTACCTTCCGAACCCGGTGGTAACATTTATAATCATGTATAATGTATTTTGTGTCCTTCTGACGATTTGAAAGTACTTTGTAAGAAGTCTAATCAAATAAAGATATTTTGAGTTTGAGTTTGAGTTTAACACACACAGGCAGACACAAACCCACTCGCATTCGGGACACAAACCACATAACTCTCATTACACTCACACACTTGAAACAGTCTACTTGGCAAAAGCCCGTACCTGGTTCTCTACTATCGACTTCGGTCGAGACCAAAGTATATCTTTGTTAAAAAAAAAATATAATAAGGATATTTTTTTTGTAACGATTTAGCTCAGAAATCATTACAAGTCGCAACGATATCGTTATGATTTTGGTTACGTGAATCGAGCTACTATGTAATTAAATTAATTATAATATTTACGCAAAGCTGAGATAAGCAAACGTTGGTTCAGGACTCCTAAAAGGAGTGGGATATCTCATGAAAAGGGTTATCATTAATTATTGATTATTATGATGGGTTGTGATTAATTATTATGAGCCGTGGTTGCCTCGGGGTTTGAGCAGTCGCCTGCTACACAAGCGACACAAGTTCGAATCCCAGCGGGGTCTGTACCAATGAGTTTTTCTAAAAAACTTATGTACAGTGATTTCACACCACATGCGCGGTGAAGTAAAACATCGTGAAGAAACCTGCATATTTCTGAGAAGTAATTCAAAGACGTATCCATAGTGCCTGAGACGGCGATAGACTCACCATATGTCACTTAATCAAAGTCGGTGAAAAGTGTTGTGATAACAACACCTCTGCCTACCCCTTCGGGGAATACAGACGTGAGCATATGTATGGATTAATTATTTAAGAGTATTTTGTGTGTTAAGTTACTTGTAAAGGTCGGTTTTAGCAGTTCTTTCATACTTTTAATATTTATAATTGATATGGAAGTAGTAAATCATTTATTTTTTATTCGTCCCGCGCCGTAAATATATACAAAACCAGACTCTTAAAATAACTACTGCGCATCCAAGGTCAGCGCTTAAAACTCGTGACGGCATCCGTACTCACTACCGGAACACAAAACTTTGCTAAGGATCTCTATAAGGTGATGGTAGAGTGCCTAGTCAGGCAGTTCTAACTTCGAACGGGAGATCCCATTAAGCTCTACAGCAACCGCTTAAGCAGTTTATGACATTATTTCGGATCCATTCTCTCTTTCCATCATCTCAGTATTCGTTCCCGATGCTGTTAGAAATAAAAGATCGCTATTTGTCTTGAAATGTTATGTATTCTCCTTCATTTATGTTGATTATTTCAATATTTTTCATAACGCAAACCCCACCGGTATCGATAAAATTAAAATGATATCAAAGGGTGCGCGTATAAAAGTGAAATTCAAAAGCAATTTTACTCTCACCACATCAATGGATGAAAAACAATTTCACGGCATTCCTTTTTGCACGTGAAATGTACTTCAAAAAAATATTATGAAACATTGCACTCAGCGACATGTAAAAAATACGTTGATTACTCTCACGCTGCTTTTCCAAAGAGTAAGTAAAAAAATAAAACGGCAAAAAATGTAGAGATGGAAAAATTAATTTGGATGGAAAAATAGGTGTTTTCTTGTTTTTATTGGCATATCATGAGGCTAAACAGAGGTAGGGGATAGCGGAATGTCCCGTTCAAAATTCGTAGCTTCCAACTGGGGACTGCAGATACCTTCATTTTACTCAGGATTATTCTGGATATGTTCTTTGCATCACCTACATTTATCAATGTCTATTGCCAATACATATAAAAAAAATCAGTCAAATATTTTTCCCCTAGCCAATAGTTAGATGGTTAAGCCGCCGGTCCCGGTTGCCAATTTGACATCTCAGGGGTAAAAGGGGTAACGAAGGTCAGATGATAGTCACATCTGGTTATACCCCAACAATAGATGGGATAAGCCGGGGAGGTGATTATGATAGAAAAATGAAGCTCAGGAGCCTTACTATAAGATCTTATAGCCAGGATAGTTTGAGTGTACGAAAGTGACACACTTATACACGTCATATACATCTGTCTCATACATTGTCAATCTATGATGGCAATAAGCAGAGTAGGGCCCTAGGTTCATCAGTTACATTTACTTATGTAAATGAATAGATTGCTGTTCTATAATAAATGTGTGTCATGTCAAATAACAAGTTTACCCCTTGCTCTGCGATGTTTTGTTGACTCAACCCCGACTGTGACAAAGGGTACCACTTGGCATTTTGCGGTCAAAACCAACATAAACTTACGAGCTCCTGATTTAGGGTTACCATTAATTAATACTAATTTTCTCCTTTCATCAACATTACACTGCTTATTCTAAACACAGAAAGGGCTTTTGAGTATTTTTCTTCATTAGTAAATTTTACAAATGAACATTAATATCACAGTAAAATGAATTCGGACGAGTACCGTCAGCTACGAGCGTTCAGCGAAAGTAGTGTGCGTAACTGGGCATGTATTTGGCAGACAGAGACAGACATAAAAAATACTACTGTGCTTTGAAGGTCAGCGCTCATAATTCGGGACGGCACCAGTATATAAGCTATGTCTGTAGCAAATATTGTGAAACAGACGATAACTGATAAGTTACTTTCAATACCATATACTGGTGTTAGCAGAAATACGCAAGTTAACAAATACATTGTCATACAAGTATGAAGCCGCTCATTCTTATTCGAAAAACAATCACAGTAACATTTTGCAGCTATTATAACTACATACAAACATATGCTCACGCCTGTATTCCCCGAAGGAGGTGTTGTAATAACAACGCCCACCGAAAAAGATTAAGTGCCAACGTGACAGATGGTGAGTCTATCACCCTCTCAGGCACAATACATACTTTGAAAAACTTCTCAGACATATGCAGGTTTCCTCTCGATGTTTTCCTTCACCGTAAAGCACGTGGTGTGAAATCACTGCACATAAGTTTTTTTATAAAAACTCATTGGTACAGACCCCGTTGGGATTCGAACTTGTGCCGCTTGAACAGAGCAGGCGACTTCTCAAGGATCAGCTCCTTATTTTTTTCTATTATAATTCTGCGACTCTAATATATCCTCGAATATTTTTTCTTCATAGTACATACGTGACTTTTCATTGGTACTCAAAGGCCTATACAAAGTAAAATTCTCTCGCGCTTGCGCAAATAGAAGCAATAAATGTATGAGAATGACATATGTCACGTGCCTAATGTATGAACCGCGAGGATAATGTTATTTTGTCTACAGGCCCTGGTATATATAAAAGAAGTACCAACCTTTAAAAGTGTGCACTTTGGAGTTAGACATGACATGCCATAGTTGCGGGTCACCAGACGAGGGGGCAAGAACGAGGTGTTGGCCAGATGGCGCTAGTTGCAGCAATCGTGCGCCGGCGCCGGGGCTCGATCCGCCCACTGACACCACTCGTACTGTTGATGCGATTGGTGGCTGCAGCCTATTTGAAAAGAGAACGTCTTGGAATATACTCGTACTTAATTTACGTCAACAACAAGAGCCTTTGAATGTGTAGGCTGAGTACTAGTGCTGAGTAACTACACTCACGTGCAAATAATACTAACTTGTCATCTATACATCCGTTATATTCTATACAGATAAATAAAATTGTAGTGTCTGTACGTTACTAAACAAAAACAAACTATTTAAAAAAAAATCTCAGTCTGTCTGTCCGCTTATCTGCGAAAGGGTTGGACCGATTTTAAGGGGACTTTCACTGGCAGATAGCTAATTCTACGAGGAATAACATAGGTCCCTTTTTATTTAAAAAACTTCCGCGAGTTCCGCGAGTTAAAGCATGAAACTAAATCTACGCAGGTGCAACCGCGGGGCACAGCTAGTCTAACATAAATTTAACTACCAAGCATATTTCCAATTCTGAGCGTAATGTTTATATTATGTCTAACTGTAAATGTATAAATGTTGTACTTGGCAAGATAGGTATACATCAACGTCAACTAGATTTGAGCTGTCACTGTTTTCTCAATTAATGGTTTCTTGTGACGTTATTTTTGTATATTAGACATGCCTAACAACTTAGTTACTCCATACTGAGTAATATTATTCGATCCATATTAATATTATAAATGATGACCTCGTGGCACAGTTGCTATTGCGCATATCATTCGATCAGCGAAGTTAACCAACCCTAACCCTAACCAGTAGTTGGATGGGTGATCGCTCGAGTTCCGTCCGTGCCTCGGAGAGCTCGTTAAGCCGTCGGTCCCGGTTGCTAATTTAATTATTTTTGGTAATTGTTACAGGTCAGTCGGAGCCCAAAAATAGTCTGACAACTGGTTTAACCCAGATCACAGATTTTCCTTGTCAAAGAGGTTACAAAGGTCAGATGGCAGTCGCTTCGTATAAAAATCAGGTGATCAGTCACATTGAGTTGAATCAAGTGCCGACCCCAACATGGTATGTGATAAGGCCAGGGAGATGATTAATATTATAAATGAGGAAACTGCCCGTCAGATGAGTAGAACATCTTACACATACATACATATGCTCACGCCTGTATTCCCCAAAGGGGTGGGCAGAGGTGTTGTAATCACAACACCCACTTTTTACCGAAGATGATTAAGTGCCAACGTAACGGATGGTGAGTCCATCGCCGTCTCAGACATTATACATACGTCTTTGATTTACTTCTCAGAAATGTGCAGGTTTCCTCACGATGTTTTCCTTCACCGTAAAGCACGTGGTGTGAAATAACTGCACATAAGTTTTGTTAGAAAAACTCATTGATACAGGCCCTGCTAGAACTTGCTTCGTTTGCGTAGCAAGCGACTGCTCAAACCTCAAGGCCACCATGGCTCTTACAGTTTATAAGAACATCTTACAGATTATAAATTATTAAATTAAAGAAAGCGTAATGATTGTGAGATCTAACTGACGTTAACTCATTACGCAGACGATGTCGCGGGTAAAAGCTAATCAGTAGTAATATTTGTTAGAAATCGAGCGATTACTCAAGACAGGTAGAAATAAATTTTGTTAATTCTACTCAAGCAGAAAGTCCATTTATACGAACATTTATTATTCCCGGATTCTCATTACAGATAATTCTGTGAGGTACGGCTTTTCTGTTGTCACCGAAGGCATTCATTATTATCACGAGGGATAGAATCGTCTTAGAACTTCACGCACCGTATTCATAGTAGGTTCTTACCTTGATTTTGATGAGGATTTACTTACAAACTAGCTGTGTGAAACCGCATTCACCCGCGTGGATTTAATTGAATATCCGCCACACCCTATTTTTTTTTTAAATAAATGTAACCTAATTTACTCCTTGTAACAGTATTACTATCTGCCAATGAAAGTCCCGTTAAAATAGGTCCAAAAAAATTTTATATTAGTTTTTTAAGTAAATACCGTCTATACTTTCATATGCATTTATTGAAAAGCTGTTAATTTGGAATTCCAAACAGACACTTCAATTTTATTTATCTTTATAGATGTATAGATATCTGTGTCCCGCGGATTCGCCCGCGTAGACTTAATTTCATATGTGATTTAATTTTGCGGCATTGTAATAAAACAAATGTGACCCTAAATTACTCATCGTAGAACATTGTACATCAGCTGCAAGTGAATGCCTGGTCAAAGACAGCCATTTATTTATTTATTGCATTTATTTAATTATTTTAAGAAATTTGCCGGAACAAACAGGCAGATAATTATCGAAAAATTGGTTTGTTGATGTCAGTCCCGTATGTACTTCTCGCGTTACGTGAAAAATTATTTATTTGGAATTACAAACACTTAAGTTTGATTTATCTGTATAGAAAATAGCGCAGTTTTAAAGGTTTGTGCTCAACATATTTAGTGGTAATGCTTAAAATTCCAAACAATCAGTTTTCATAAGCCTAATTACACTCATTTGTCACTCAAGGTGGGAATAACATCGTGCGAAAACATAGTATGAGAAAAATCCTCCTATGAACAGCCCAATTTGGTTTTCTATGTTTGACACTAGCTATACCCGCGTAAAGTTTCATGGGTGACCCCGCGGAACCTTAATGTTTTTCAAATAAAAGTTACCTAAGTTACTCCTTGGAACATTAGCTATAAACCAGTTGAAGGCCCGTTAAATCGGTCAAGCCATCGCGGAGATTAGCCGTATTAAACAGACAGACAGACAGTTTTTTGTTTTTATTATTGATTTTCTATGTCAGTATCATGTATAATTTCATATGCATTTTGTTAAAAAGGTGTAATTTTGGAATTACAAACAAACTCTTCAATGTTATTTATCTGTATAGATGTATAGATACTGTAACGTAGCAGTTGAATTTTTAAATTAAAAAAAAACGTAGCTCTACTAACGCTGGAGGCACCCTCATTTCTATGGAAAGTGGGTGCCGGTAATCATCCTATTTCTTATGTGCCCCCTTTCGTTGGCCATTTATGTCAACAGTTTTAATCACGTCGTGTTTATTTTATCAAAGAGGGAGAAAAATTGCCCTTCAAATACATGGTCTACGAAATACAAACCTTTATATTAATGGGTAAATACGAGTTGAGGCTTATTTCTGCGTAACCCTATTAGCTCAGAGCTACAGCGGCAAAATAACAATGTTAGGTATAAGAGTGTACGCTTGGATTCTTTTGTACACATTAAGCGTTCTTCTAATGTTCGCATTAGCAGGTGCGGTCTGGGGCCAATTTGACCGCGGCGGGTTGTGTAATTGAATAAAATGGAACAGTATCGGTCTTATTGATCACTATCAGCCGTGAACGGGTTACTTAGCATGTGCTCGCATAATTGAATCGTTACTTGTACTTAGGGCTACCACAATCCCTTGCTAATTGATTGTTTTATGATAATGGGTTGCATAAACATCCTTTATTATTACGTTAAGAGTAACATCAGAATCAGAGCCGTGGTGGCCTTGAGGTATGAGCAGTCGCCTGCTACGCAAGCGACGCAAGTTCGAATCCCAGCGGGGCCTGTACCAATGAGTTTTTCTAAAAGACTTATGTACAGTGATTTCACACCACGAGCTTTACGGTGAAGGAAAACATCGTGAGGAAACCTGCATATTTCTGAGAAGCAATTCAAAGACGTATGTATAGTGCCTGAGACGGCGATAGTCTCACCATCTGTCACGTTGGCACTTAATCATCTTCGGTGAAAAGTGGGTGTTGTGATTAAAACACTTCTGCCTACCCCTTCGGGGAATACAGGCGTGAGCATATGTAACATCAGAAAAATTAGTATAAAGAGATAATCTATAGGTAAATATACAGGAAAATTAAATTGAAGTGTCTGTTTGTAATTCCTAAATAACAGCTTTTAAAAGTAAGTATGGTGCCGACATAAAGAAACTCATCTAATTTTTTTCCTCTGTTTGTCTGTCTGTCAGTCTGTTTGTTCCGGCTAATCTCCGAAGTTGCTGGACTGATTTTAACGGGACTTTCACTGGCAGATGGTTACTTTAATTTAAAAAAAATAAGGGTTACGCGGGTTCCCCATGAAATTAACTTTTCGCGAGTAAAACCTTGGGGCAGAGCTTTTAAGAAATAAAATAGTATGGTTCCCAGTAAAATAGCTGCTTTATTCTACTGAATGGTTAAACAAATATTTTGACCAAGGCATCACCAGTATACTAGTCACAGACTTATATTTCACTACCTGCTTACAGCTACAGCTTCTACCTGCAAATTCGTCGTGGAATAGTTACTTTGGGGTAATGCTAACTTTAACCCGCGACTGGTCTTAGCGTACCTAATGAAATATAGCGATAAATAGACTATCCTATGAAATAATTTTTCTAATCTGACCAGAAGTTCCTGATTTGCAGAAACAAACAAACGAACTCTTCAGCTTTATCTGCTAGTATAGATTAATTAAATGAGGCTTACCACCCGTTAAGAGGCACAAGTAACGGTTTATCATATCCATCACACCAGGCCATTGCAGCGGTGACAAGCGTCGCCAGAACTCCTCGGCGGGCCACCGCTGGTCGGAGCCAAGCTATTATCTGTCAAAATATAATCTGTCAGGTTTCCAATACACAGTACTTAGTGACGTAAACATAAACTAGCTTCTACCATCAGCAGTTTCGCCTTGGTGGCATTTCAGCCACCATTTTCGCGGTTAGAGTTGGTATTGTGGAAAATCTTTTCTTACTCCTCTCTACCTGTCACCTGTCTTTTGACCTAAATGTAATATCTCTAGGGCCAGTATTTTAAACTGTACGGTGATTTCAGTCAGAGCTTTGAATTTTATATATATATAGGTATATTATTACCTGCGACTAAAATGTAATAATATGCGTAGTACGAAGTTTCTTCTAAGATCGAACTGATCAAACAATTAAGGATGGGAGTGTTACTTGAAACCGGCTGGCAAAAACTGGTGTGTATACACAAAAGTGGTGTCGAAAGTCTAGATTCTAAAAGGAATTGGCATCCTTTTGTCTGCGAACTTTATTCAACGGTATAAAAAACAGTAAAAAAATTGTAGCTTCTAGGACGTGAATAAATGTTTTTTTCTAAATTCTTAAAATTATTAGGAAAAAATACGAACACAAAGCGGGACTCGAACCCGACGACTGCAAACCGTGCAGTTCAAAATTCAAAATTCAAAAATATCTTTATTCCATTAGACTTTTTACAAAGTACTTTCAAATACTTTCAGAAAGACACAATTACATAGGATTATACATGCTACCGCCAGGTGCGGAAGGTTGCTTTTACTGAGAAGATCCTGTCAAGAAACTCAGTAATTACTCTTTTAAAAAAATAATTTTACAGCTTTGAGTAAAAAATATATATAAGCCCATGGACACAGTTCCAGTGCACAAAAGTCGATATAAAAAAAAATTAAAAACTTAAAATAAGTACTACGAATAATTGTGTAGCTTGAGATGGCCAGCCAGCCAGCATGCGTTGCTCAGCCAGTTAGACGTAATCAGCAACTCAACAAGAGTAGCTAACAATTTGCAAGCTGTTAAATTTTACGCTTCATAACACGATCATGTCTTAACTAAGTCATTCCGCAGTTTTATACGACAGTAAAAATATCGAAGAGTAAGGAAACTCCATCCGTTAGTGTCCATAAGAGCTTTTATTTATCACCATAACATTATTTTATTACCCAATTTGTATGCGATAAACCTGTTTACTATGAAGTTATCGAGCGCGTTAAAACATTTTACGGTCACGCTGAAAAGATCGCGTTGCGTTGATTGACAGTAAGCAATCAATAAGAGGCTTTACTTGATATCGTTCGATGAATTGATGGGTTTTAAGGAGATTTTAATTGAAATCTCCTCTTTAAAAGTAATTGCCTTTTTGATACTTGTAATAAAACTGTAAAGAGTCTCATTCTATGCCTGCTTACAATGAATATTTAAAGAAAAAAATTGAATGCAGGGTATTTTGATATACATACAGTATCCTAATCCATAGTCTTTTATTTCTCTGTATTTTAGATTTGATTCAATCTTGCCATGATTATAGCTACTACAAGTGCCTTCACGAATTACAAGCTCTGACATGAACATTGAATGCGCCGGAGTATTTTTTTGGGTTTTGTATGGAGCGATGTGAACAAGTTCATACACATTTATCCCAACTGTTATCACTGAGCGGCTAGGATCATTGATAAAAATGTAAACATATTTTTGAAAAGCGTGAGTTTCTTGCCAGGTTCTTGAGTCTGGTGGTAACGTTTATAACCTTGTACAGTGTAATTTTTCTCTGTCCTTTTAACGAATTATAAGTACTTTGTCAGAAGTCTAATCAAATAAAGATATTTTGAATTTGGAATTTAATAGGTTGTCTATCCCTGGTACAAACAGTAAGGGCACGTGAAAATTTTGATGTAGGTACCTAAGTATGTTTGTTCGGGTGGAATCTTTGAACTCAATTTTGAAGGAGATATCTTCAACAAATTGAGCTGAAATGTTGTATACACGTTAAGTTTGGATGATAATGCACAATATAGTGTGTGACATCATTCTAAATCCAATATGGCGGACCATCCAAGATGGAGGAATAATTGATTTTTATGCATTTTTCGAATATGGATATCTAAAGAAAATGTTTTTTTATACCTGAGCTCCCAACTGCATCGGGTCCCTGGTCAGTATGTCGCTAGCTTTCCTCACAGCCCCGTACACCAACTCCACGTCTCTATCCAGTATATAGCACCTCACGTGCTCCAGGATACACCGCAGATATGATATTGTCACTGTTTGCACCTGTGGGTGATAAAAAAGTTAGGTTATTACATTAGAAGGGGGCCTACTATTATCGTTATAGAAGTGACGTCTTATTAGCTTTGACGTTCTAGTTTGAGCAAAGTAAAAACTAGTACTAAGCACGATCTTAGTACGCTCTGCTTAAACTGACGATGGCAGAGCCCAGTAGTCATGTATTTTTTAGCAATACAGACACACAGATACAGACTCATAAGATGATTGAACTGCGCTTATAACTCTTGATGGTACCTTTACTATCCAATTTGCCAATCGAAGTCTATAACGTGAATAAAAATTAGCATTATTTTATAGAAAGGACTAAACTTCTCAAACTTTGAAGGAAATTATGTTTTCATAATAACTTTTTTTACGTTCGTTACAAGATAGACGAGTAAAAAAAATAGGTAAATTTATTCAGTTCATCAAAATTAATTATTTCTGTATAGAATACCTACGACAAATCTATTTGTAGTGCTGAAGTTTTCTGAAATGTCGATAAAACACGTGAATGACGTATCAACCTTCTACTGTCATTACGCATATTCCGCTTTTTTCTCGTCGATGCGCGCGTGTGAGTGTGTCATTTCGAACGATTTTCTCATAAATATTAGTTTTTATTCATGACATGACATTCATGTTTAAATTCTAAATTATTAAAAAGGGGTAAAGAAAAATACGAACACGAGGCGGGATTCGAACCCATGACCTCTGCAAACCGTGCAGTTTCTCTTCCAACTGAGCTACTCGTGATCCTACTTCAGCGGCCCCTATACCGCAAAGACAAGGGAAGGAAAAATTCATTCACATGAGGTCGTAGGTTCGAATCCCACCTCATGTTCGTATTTTTCTTTAACCCTTTTTAAGGATTTTCTCATAGATCCGTAACTGCATGTAAAGCTTATATTTAAACTGTGCTTCTGAAGTTCTCACGTACCTTTATATTAAGATGCCTTTACCTCTACTAAATACAATACATCTGAGCCCAATAGTAAGGGAACGCATCCACTATTGTTGGTTATCTAAAGTATCAAATAGGGTTGTGTTCAAAATTCAAGTTACTTACATTCAACAAGTTTGCGATTCAGGGCACATACTTCCCAGTGAATAACACGTGATTCGAGTTGAAACTATCTCACAGCTTGAGATATGCGATTCACAATACACTAGTTGAGAATTTCATGTAACCAAGCTACGTCAAAGTTGTCTCGCGTCGTCGTAACTGGCAAACTTTGGTGTTGTGCCCGATAAATTGACGTGTAATACCTAGCTATATTGGGTCTTACAACTTTGACAGTCATTGGATCTTAGTGACAGGGTTAGAAGATTAATAGATAGAAGAGGGTTGTTCAAGGTACTTTGGGAATCAAGACTTATGTTTTCATATCCATAACCAATGGAATAATAAGCAAATATGATTTTGAAGAAGAAAGGTTTGGCTAGCTCGAAATTGGCTCAAAAGGTACTAGGCAGATTTAAAACTTCTTTCACGATTTGTTTGCTACATTATCATTTAATATAGGCTATATTTTATCCCGGTAATCCCGCGGGACCGAGAACTAACGAGTTGTAACCGCGTGACATCCGCTAGTTAGTAAATAAACGTGTCCCGCTTCGTGTTCGTATTGTTCTTGACCATTTTTAAGAAGTTAATAAACGTTTTTTTAAAGGTTGTAGATTCAACTCGTTTACCGTTTTTATCTGAAAACATTTAGTTTCAACAATATTTTACTAAAATCTGCTACAATACGCAATTTAAATAAAACTGTTTCTACAGTTAGTAAATAATTGTAGGACATTTTTCTACCCGGCTTTTTCAGACTTAATTATAAATTAAGTCGCTTAATTTTAATTGGAACCTTTTCGCTCTTGGAATCGGAGCTGTAGTAACAGGCGTAGGTCGGTGACGCAAAGAGGAAATTGGCTGGCTTCAAGTGCTGACGATTGACAAATTTGTAAAGTCGCCTTTATTAAATGGTCACTTGAGACTTCGTTGTATTAAAAGCCAACGTTGTAGGGCTTATTCCCAGACATCCATGATTCTAATACCACCACATCCACAGCCTTTGTTTTGGTCTACAACTAAGCCCGCTATAGTGCCTATGAAGTTTTGGTTCTTTCCTGTTGTCATTTTTCTTTCCCAGCAGGTTTTTTTCCAAACAAAAGTACTACTGCTCATTATTCAGCAGATATAGTTTTGGGTTCAATTATTTTAAGCATATGCGTGTGCCTCCGACGACTTCAAGTAGAATTAAGTCTGGTCAAATACTGTTATTGAGGTACTTACAGCAGCGAGTAAAAAGTCGAAGTTGCAGACAGTTAGGTCCTTAAGTTTGGCGAAGTCCCCGGCTAGTAGTAAATGTAACCAGGACTCTTCTACGTGTCGTTGTGTGAAGGCTGCGGCTGTTCTAGTCCCCGAGTGGAACGGTGTCGAGTCCAGAAGTGCGTCGTCATCGTCCACACAGCCTAGAGGAGGGATAGGAGAGAATAATAACAAGTTTAAGAGATAGTATAACTGGACCTCAACCTTACAGAAGATTCATTAGAGTAACGTCGGCCTACCATCTTTGGTTCCAGCTGAGCGTATTAAGAACATCTGAGCCTTGACGTTTCATTTTGGTACCTTCCAATTCTGCTTAAATCTATAATGGTAGGCCCCCAGATGTGTCTCAAGATTAGAATGAAATTAATAGAATATACTTTTTCAAACAGCGGTCTGTTTCCAAAGATATTTTATTAAGATACAGTGGTCTACGAGTTTTTAAATTCTGCAAAATAATGTTTCTAGCACAAATATATTTCTAGTTCCTTAAACTACAGCGGTCTTGTAGTTTGTTTTTAAATCACAAATGTATATGTTGTCAAACGAGGTACGAGGAAATATCACAAATGAGAATGTAGCTGAATATTTAAGTTATTCCGGAGTTGGTTCGTGTTGGATTCCGCCTGAGGCACATTCCTTCTTCGATCACGTTGAATGCTCCCTGAATACTCTTAAGAAATGTTAACCAGCTATAACTCCTAATATGTTATTGTATTTCTTTCCATTGTATGTGCCGAAAAGCACCAAATATATATATTTTTTTACTATTATAAATTTGCATCTAGTCATAATTCCAGTGAATACAGTTATATTTATTTCCCATACTAAATCTGTCTGGTGCTCTCAGCCAAAGCCGATTACAAAATTAATTAATTTTGTAGATTCATAGGACAACAGATTTTTGGATTTATATTTGCCGGGGTAAAAGTGTACAAATCTGTGATATTTGCTCTACAGAGGGGGTTTGTAAAATATTTGCCGAGTTAAAAAAATTAAAATCTATGATAATTGCTGGTGGTGTTTGTTGGTTTCTAAGTCAATAATGGTTTAAGCTTACCAGGCTCCTGTGCCTCAGAAGTATCCGTGTCATCAGTATCCTGTAAAAAGTTAGCAAAGTGCAAAGCGGCTAGGTCTGAATGGGCGTCCCGTAGCGCGCTCTGCACTCGCACGTAACGACGACGCGCGCGCGCACCGGCCGCCGCCGCACGCCATCGCCACGTGCATCGGCCAGATACCACATTTTCTGATATTAGGGACTCTGCGACGTGAAAAAAAGAAAGAAATATATATATAACGTGGTTTATAGGTGGCATATGAAAATGATGGAATTGAGCTTAGGTTGATGATTAGTTTTACGAAAGATTTCATTACGTTGAGAAGCATATAAACATAAAATCGTTCAATACGAAAGACTTTTCTTCTCATCTCATTAAATGCCAATAATGGCGAAGTAAGCACTTGTAACGAAATCTTTAAGTCAGCAGATAGCGCCAAACGACAAAAGTCATTACTTACTCATCATATATTTGGCGACACATATAGTGGAGAAGTTGAAGTTGGCATCTTTGAGTGTTATTACTGCTTCACTGTTGCTCGTGGGCATCAAAAGTTCCAAAAGTTCCAGTTCCGTGAGTCCGAACTCAGAACAAGTTATGTAACCTACAAGTAGAGAACAAGTGTTATGAGCACCCCGTGGGGACCAGCCTTTCACAAGTGCCGGTAATTGGTTAAATCAACAAGACACAAAGTTACGATGCCAGTGTACGTGAGGGGATATAATTATTTTTTCAAATACTAGTTCTTGCCCACGACTTCATCGTACCTCATACCAAGGATATGAGGTTAAAATTATCTATATTACAAATTCCAGAAAAAATCGGAAAAAGGGCAGCAAACAGACAAAACTCCGTATTTATCAACTAATGGGTGCCTCATGTCAGTAGCATTCCACAATGATCGTGTAAAGTCATGTTGGGGGAAACTGAAAACTGGTGATGCGGCTTCTTGTGTATATTACACGAACCATACGGATTACATCTTCTTTAATTATTAAATTCTCTCCTCGTTAGACAACTGCCATTCCACTTTTTCCTATTTTATGATATTAATATAGGGCTAACATTATCGTGTACAATGGACACCCCAAATAGAGTTTCTCTCGCACCCCCACTCACACTCCGCTCAGAAAGTAGATTTTGCTTGCGTTAGCTATTCTATGCACATTGTAATATCTCAGTGTCATAATAGATCTGTATGTTACTAATGAAAACTGCTTAGAATCTCATTATCAATAGGTTGTAAAGTTATTAGAAATGGAAATTAATACGTACTTGCTAATTTACTAAAGGCTTTAGTTCCAAAGACAACTTCTAAATTATCGAAGGCACCATCAATATAGTCTCCATAGCTATTGTTCTCTGGAGTTTCCTCCACGGGATCCAACAAATAGTAACTATTCTGTACTTTGAACTTTTCTTTCTGTGCTGGAGTCAGTTGCAAGAGCTCCAGAGACACAGCACTAGTACAGACTAAGAATACATTTCTTGGTAAAGACATGGGTAGCCATGAGAGGCCAGTTACAATATCACAGTCTAAAGGGTTCACTCTGTGGACATTATCAATGAATATCAACAATATCTCGTTCTCCATATCCTCACACCTCCTCAGTAGACTTTGAAACCAATTGTTTATGTACAGAGGGTCGAAACTCGCGTCTTTCGGCAAGTATCCTTCAGGAATGTTCAATATTATCGATATTTGTTGGCATATAACTCGTAAAAGCTCCAGGTTGTAGGCCGATCGCGGTGTGGAGGCAGAAAATCGTATTATCCTTAGAACTGGCTTCGGGAACACTTCCTCGCTCTTAAAGTATAAGTGCGTCAACAAAGTGCTTTTGCCTGATGCATCAGGGCCGTGTATTAGTACCGGAGGATGCCTTGTACGGTTCTCGTAATTCATCTTGGCGTTACTCAGTATGTCCTTCGCCACGTCCTCGATCTGCTTAACGTTTACTTTATACATACGATTGTGTTCTATACATATCCTAAGGTGAGTGATGTGTTCCAGAAATACTTCCTGAAATATATATTGAACGGTGAATATAATGATTAATGGCGCCTACTATCAAGGCCTTGGGGCGGGAATGTGTATTTTTATTAGTTTATTTTCTGAGCGATTTCCTTGCTTTACTGTTTGTCTGTTTATCTATTGAAATAAACGTACTAAGAAGTTTTGGAATGAATATTGAGTTTTTAAGAGGCTGAATTCCTAATCCTTATAATAATTATTAATGTCATATTGTTTCTTTGAATAACTCACAGCTCTACAAAAAACATTTTTTTTTGTTGCCCTGGATCTTCGAAAATTTTGCGTTTTACATGTGCCCAGATTACGAATACATACATGAAAGTTCTCAATGTGCTCGTATTTTATGATTTTTGCATATTATAGGCTTGTTAAGAATACAACAAAATTTTCCAAGTAATGCTGAAAAAAAATTTGAGCAAATCTTACAAAATCATTGATAGTTTCATGAATTGTGTGCAAAACCTCTGTAGACCAGTGATCCATTCAGTCGGACGATGTTTCACATTGCGATAGATGAAGATAATAAGTACTGAGATAGATGATAGCTTGCTAGTCGAAAACTACATTTAAATAACGTTCTAGACACAGCACAGTAGTAAATAAGTTTCATGGCATGAAAAATTACATGATAATATGTATACGGTATAAGGACATTTAGTGCGTATTCTCTTCATTACCATACAAATTCATTGCTCTAGTTTCCTAGAAACAGTGTTGTTTTATGCTAATGACGATACAGTAAGAATTATAATTTCCACATTTTGTTAATGGTAATGGGTTTAGGCTCATTTATTTTCTGGAAAAACCTCTCTACATCTATAATGATCTACAAAAACCCTAGGTTTATTATCAATGTCCTGACCCACGTACACACACACTCTCTCAGTGAAGGCAATAGGTGATCGTAGACATTAGAAATTCGTTTCGTGGTATTCTATGCATATATACATACATACATATACTTATGCTTGTATTCCTCGAAAGGGTAGGTAGAGGTGTTGCATTAACAACGCCCACTTTTCACCGAAGATGAGTACGATGAAACAATGGTGAAATCACTGCACATAAGTTTTTAGAAAAACTCATTGGTACAGGCACCACTGGGATCCGAAATTGCGTCGCTTGCGTAGCAGGGGACTGATCCAACCCCACGGTCACCACGGTTCTATGTTACGTATTCTATGCATTTAAGTATTTTATAATGTATAGGTATGTAAGACGAACTGTGGGCTAGACAAACCATACCCCTCCGAATGCGGCACGGGAGGTCGAGAAAAATATGATAGGACCAATTGAAAGTGTACTTGAAAAACTGGTCTGAGCTATAGTTCTCAAGAAGTGGAAAGAGAGATGGGAGACTTTTGCCTAGCAGTGGGACACATCAGAATGATAATAATAAATACATAAGTAATGTGTGTATATATTCCTATTAGTGACTTATCTTAGCTTGATTTGGGATTTTTAGACTCTGTGTTAAGGGGGTGAATGTTCCTCCATGTTTATTTTACGTGAGAACTTACCTGTACTGTTTTTTTCCTCCCCTTTCCCTGGTCCGGCTCAGTGCTAAGGCTGTCGTCGATTAGTGAACTCATCACGGCATGCACTTGTTCTCTAAATGGAGCTAACTTCTCTTCATTATCAGACGCACCGTCAGTCCTTGATGATTCCGCTGATGAAGGCCTGACGACAATCAATATTCATATGGATTATACGTTATATTATCTATCTATACCTATTAAGTGCTTTGTCTTGCAGACTGGCGGACGGATCAACGCACAGCTGTAACCGCTGAACGTATGACGTAGGCGTGCAAGGATTTTCCGAATATCTACCTTTTAGGTGTGAACCGTTGGTTGAAAATGTGTTTTTGAAAGCCTCAAAATACAGATGAGATCTTACTGCCATTCTGACGAAGTTGTGGGAGAAAGATATAGTACATATAGAACTAAGTACTGCTACTAAAGTCAATTACAAGATGAACAGCTCAGTGCGGTCGTACTAAAACAATTATTGATCGTTGCCATACTAAGTATAATATGTCACAGCCTAAATTGTGCAACGAAGCGTAAGAGATAGATTTATACGATGTTCATAATTCTGCCACTGTCTCTCAACCAAAACATTACAATTAATAATACAATCTGCAGATTGAACTCAGTACCTTATATTGTGAGAAGGAAAACTTACTCAAGCCTGATAATGTGCGAATCTGGCAATGTATCTTCCAATCTCTTAATCAGCTGTTTTAACCTGGTGTGCGCCAACACGGCTAACTTGGAGTCTTCCGGCTCGGGGTCCGGTATGTCTCTGATTGCTGCGATCAGCCCTTTTGGGTGGTTTCCAGTTGACAGGAGGTCTGCGGGGAAGGACTAAGTATGTAGTTATGGGTTAGGTTTGATCAGAAGTTATTATTGTCGCGCATTAAGGAGACACACTGTTAATAGTATACACTTGATTCACAATTTCCATATAAAAATATTTTGCCTGCATTGAATGCACCGTTCTAAATTACATCTTAAGATATATTTTAACAAAATTTAAATTCCGATTGGTTTATTGCTACAGAAATCTATAATATATTTATATATTTAGAAGGGAAAAGTCAAGTTTTTAATAGTCGTACAAATTCCTAGTCTGAGTTAAAGGCGAGTTGCTGGTTTTAAAATAAAAAGAATAATATCTGTATGATATTCTTTTTTAAGTTTTGAACTTAATTCCGATAGGACCCCTGCAGAATATTTTGAGCAAAATAATTTCAAACTAGTAAAAAAAAATTACTTTATCCGGTTACGCTTTTACGCAATAATAGCCAAATAAATTGGATTTGATTAAATATAGTCTGGTCTGACAATCGAAGTTGTGGACAAAAACGAGTACATACTGATAAAATCCAATAGTAAACGAATGCATAACTAACCAAAGTTTCAATATTCAGTGAAATCTGCTCCCAATATGCATGCGGGTAGCACAAACGCGGTATTTCCATGAGTACACAATTCCACACAGTTGTTACCGTGAAAATGTAGGGTAACTGTGCACCCAGTTACCTTTTAGTTTAGCCGATATAAAACAATATTTACATGATGGCTTCATGTTACATTTTGCAGGCTCTAATGGGTTTTGTTGGCATCAGTTTATCTTGTTGTATTTTTATTAAATGTAAGTAACAGGTTTTTGTTTTCTTTAACGTACATACATACATACATATGCTCACGCCTGTATTCCCCGAAATACCCCTTCGGGGAATACAGGCGTGAGTATACAGTATATAATATAACTTAGTCTTCCACAAGATACAGATCTTTTGTTAAAATAAATGGTTGGAATATGACTAACTAATTTATGTTTCATATTCCCTTTTACCCTTTTCACCGAATTTGATTAACTGCCAACGTGACAGATTGTGAGTCTATCGCCGTCTCAGGCACTATACCTAAGTCATTGAATTCCTTCTCAGAAATATGCAGGTTTCCTCACGATGTTTTCCTTCACCGTAAAGCACGTGGTGTGAAATCACTGCACATAAGTTTTTTAGAAAAACTCATTGGTACAGGCCCCGCTGGGATTCGAACTTGCGTCGCTTGCGTAGCAGGCGACTGCTGCCACCACGACTCGGTTTTCTTTAATGGTTTATTTTTTTACAATTTTCAAATAGGTAGGTACTATTTTTATTCCAATATTGTGTAATGCGCGAGAAATAAGTCACATTTTTTCCAAGCATGCAGCGGTTTGAATAGAGGTACAATTTTTTGAGAGGCATAAATGACACCTTATGGTTAAACTAATAAGGTCCATCTTACCTAAAGCTAAATCACATTGTATTTCCAAGGGGCTTCGTAGCAAGTCCGCAACGTCAGCTCCTGCAGCTAAAGCTTCAAGCGCCGTAGCGTTAAACGCTTTTTGCACATCGGATAACCGGCTACGCTGCTCATCTCGTTCCATCAAATCGCTGAACCTGCCAGGAGAAACAATTTTAAGGTTTATTAATATGGTAATATTGTTCTTTTTCGCAAATAAGAAACTAGTCTTATACCACTAGGTTAAATATACATACATATGCTCTCGTTTCTGTCCCATGGAGGCATAGAGGTAGCAGAGACATAGGTTTTCACAGCATATTTTTTACTTTTTAACACTCACTTTTCACCGAAGCTGATTAAGTGCCATCGTGACAGATAGTCTCCATTGCCGTCTCAGGCACATACACCTTTGAGTAATTCTCAGACATATGTAGGTTTCATCACGATGTTTTTCCTTCCCGCAAAGCACGTGGTGTTAAATCACTGCACATAAGTTTTTAGAAAAACTCATTGGTACAGCCCCGCTGGGATTCGAAATATATTACTTGGGTACAAAAACATTGTTTCATTATTTATAATGTGTGATTCCAAATGTAATTTTCGGTATAAAACACGTGGGTAAACCAGAGCTAAGTTATGATGTATGTGTGAGCTACTCATAGCTTTATGTGCACTCAGAGACATTTTTTCACTATACAAATAACAGACGTACGTTACAAAACCTAGATAATATTTTCTGCAAAGTGGAGTACTGTCGGCAGAGCGGCCACAATTCAATTAACTGAGCAATTTCACCGTTTTTCCGTTGTTATTCAATTATTAAACGACGACAATGCACACCGCAGTCGGTTAAATGATATTAGATTCCTCCCGTGGACATAATCCTGTTTGGTTAAGTTTAATATCGAGTAAAGCAGGTGAGGTAAAAATGAAATCATTTTTACGTCATTTCGTTGTGAACCGTCTCTGTGGCTTAGCAATTTTAATGAGGTTTGAGACGTTAGGTCCGGTGAAAAGAACCAGCAAATATTTGAATTTTCTTTTGTGAAAAACGCTGACGACTTAGTCTGCGCCCGATTTGACTTATCTTTATATTTTGGACAAATCACACAGTATCTTTATAACTAACTAGTGGACCTCACGCGGTTTCACCCGCATAGTTCCCGTTCCCGTAGGATAAAATAAAGCCTATGTTACTCGCTGATGATGTAGCTATCCATTGGAGAATTTTTGAAATCGGTCCAGTAGTTTTTGAGCCTATTCATTACAACCAAACAAACAAAGTTTTCCTCTTTATAATATTAGTGTAGATAGCCTGTGTTATTCTGATGAATAAGCTATATTATTGTAAAGTTTCATTAGAATCCAATTGTTTTATACATACACAATTTCGCGTTTATAATTTTAGTAAGATACGAGATGGTAATAAATATGAAGATGGCTGAACAGTTATATTGGTGTCCGACAGTTTCAAAAAGGATTTCAAAAGGACTTATTTATTATACTAATGATTGAAATTTAGTATGAAAAGTTCGTCACTTTCAAAAAGGCAAAAGTTTCATGAGATATTATAATCTTAAAACTTTTTATAAAGACTAAGAAAAAAACATTAAATGATTAAGGTACCTACATATATAATTGATGGTCTTGCCTACCAACGCACAGTCTAAACCGATTTGAAAGACATGAATTTTGAAGGGTGCGTTTGTAACCACTAAGAATGGGTTAACAATAATCTCTGCCCTAACGCTTTTCTGTGAAACTTTTTATTCTCTGCTTCGAATGAAGTCACGAATTGAAGCTAGTATGCTAAAGAAACGTATTTAAATATTATACAAATGAAATAGCCATTCGGAACCCCGTCCTATTATCACACGTCTGCGACCATTCTCGCGACCCCTGTAATGATTCCATACATACAAATAGTCCTTTCTTCCAAGATCATATTCAATATTCCTCGTAGGTGATACTAATACCCACGCAACTTTCGTCTTTCCCTGAAGACAATAGAGCTCAGTTTTGTTTAGAAGCCATCTTTTCCCGGTCCTCGCAATAAAAGATAACCGGCAGGACCCTAGTAAGGTGTAGCAATATTTATGTGTACGCGACTCGCCCGGCCATTTGATAAATTATTTATTTTACGATCCCACTGAGTAATCGGACATCGTTCGAGGGAAATGGCCATAAATTGTAACACTAAATAAATGAGACAGCCTGTGTACTCTTGTGCATTGTAATAAGGATGTTAATAAAACAGGAGGATATACGATTAAATTGTTTAATCTTATGTCAAGAAACTTTTTGCAAGACACGCACAAAGCCTGAGTTTAAGATTTAAAAGATTTCATATCTCTTACATTCCATACATATATATTTAATTTCTTTGACACGAAATACGTATGCTATTTTTTTTGTACTGCAGGTACATATAATAAAACTGGGTACTTTAGCTTGATATATTCGCGACATTGTTTGTGAAATGCGCCAATCTTTTTTTGTGATATCGATTGGTTTTTTGTAATAAAAATGATAGCCTACGTTGCTCCTTGTATGATCAGTTACCTGTCAGTTAAAGCCCAGTTCAAATCGGTCCAGCCGTTTCAGAGATTAGCCGGAACAAAAAGACGGACAAATTGAAATAAAAAGATTTTTCTAATGTATATTATACGGTATGTACGGCGTATATACTCATATGTATTAAGTGAAGAGCTGTTAATTTGAAATCACAAACAAATACTTACATTTTATGTATCTGTATAGATATAAATGTATAGATAAAGAGGTGTACGCTCGCTTCGCTATAAAGGCGTAAAGGTGATTTTATACGAGCAATAATTAATATTGTGTGCTAACATAACACATGCAATGTGTAACACGTGTCGCTAAATACGAATTTATAAATTGGGCAATTTAACAATGTTAATATTTGAATAAACGTATTTCATCATATTATTGTTTCCCCACACAAACACGATCTAAAAATACATCGCTGTGTTTACATGAAACGAAAAAGGCGATTATTCTTTCATTCTAGATTAAAAAACTTAAGCTGCAGTACGAAACACGGGCTATCTACTCGGAAAATAAATAGTTCAAAATATATTTATAATTCCAGTATCTACAAAACATGAGACTGAAAAAGGCCATGGAAAAAGTATTTGTTAAATCGGATACTGGCTTCATGGATCTTGCACAGAACAGTTTGAAGTTTTCCGTCTAGTTCCCACTCGCTTTGTTCCGATTTCATTGCATCGGATCACATCACATACATACTTCAAATGCAAAAAGCTTTTAAAGTTCGTATGTCGCTGAGAGCAATATGTGCCTATTCTTCAAGAAACAATTTTTTTTAATACACACGACTGTCGAGTATATATGAGCATGGGATTTATCAAACGCTGTACTTTAATAGTTTTAGTACAGTATATATATTTTTTGGGATAAGAGCGTAAACTCTAACCCCCTCATTGGCGGCACAAACGATCCCAAGGGTCGACGTGCTTCCGGGCAACCGGACCTAATATTGCCACAAACAAGATAAGGTAAGGAGCCCCCTTATTACAAAAAATAGGCTTAGATAGTTATTAGTTCAAAATTAGCTTCATCACTCTCTGTGATATGGATTTAAAAAGGGATGGAGTTTGGTCTAGTCATGACTTAAACCCTTATTACAAGGGGAAATCATTATATTACTGTCGTATGTAAACTCTATCTATTCAGAGATTCTTGTTAGGAATTGTGATTGTAAAGTTGCAGGGGCCTAACCATAAACGCTTATTGCCATTATAGTTCAACTGTGTGACAGTGAGAGACTTATACATGTCATATACATCTGTCTCATAATAAGAGTTAAACTATCGTGGCAATCAGAGGTCATGGTAGGGAACCTGTTTTTTGCGGATCGCATAGTACTTTTAAATTTAGAAGGCGCAGGTTCTAAAAAGGTTTGGGTAATCATAGAAATAGATTGCTCCATAAAATTTGTATTCGATATTTAAAAAGCCCTTCGCAAACTTACCATTTGTCATCTCCTTCGAGATGATAACACCCGTCACCATTCAGTCTGTAACACGCACGCACTAGAGCTGCCTGCGCCGTATCTGACTTGACCAACTCCGTAAAGAGTTCTTCTTTAATCTTCAACGGCAATACTGGCTGGTAAGATGAGGCGTCGCCACCGATGATACACTGAGGGTAAAATGTTTTATTGGTATTTCCGAATATGGTTCTTTATTTAAATTTTAAAAACAATAGGTATGTACATGTACATTTTAAATATAAGTTTCGCATATCAAGCAGTTAGGAATAAATCGTTCGAATTGACACACTCACACAGACGCGCTCATTCTACGTGATTACAAGCAGTCCAGGTGTGATGTCTGTAAGGGTTGCCACTTCGTATACGTCATTTACATTTAAAGAATATTTTTTTAGCTTCGACAAATTAACTTAACTTTTATAATTTAAATAAATGAGGAAATTTAAAAAAACTCGAAGAGGGATAGACACCTCTTGCTGGATGGAGAGAACGTTCTTACTTTAAAAAATCTATCTAGATTCCATACTGCTATTACCTTATAGGTATTACTGTGCCTTAAAAACTTTGAACACGGATTATTCAAAATTATATACCGTAAAAACATTCAAATAGGGAACGAAATCACTTTTGACCCTTACCAGGAAGAACCCAGCTTTAGAAGAGCGGTTGCAGCATCGGATCTCGTCGAGATAGTATCGCAGTAACGCTGGATTTGTCTCGTCTCCGCCGTCGGTGCCGTAGTGCATGTCCACGAAATCAATCTGGTTCAAATAGGAAACTTTAATAAACGAGATATTCGATAGAGCCATGTTTTTTTTATTTAGTTTCAATGGTATTTTCAATTATATTTTGGTTTAATTGAAAGAACTATAAGGGTTCCGCCGGCTACCCATAAAGTCTACGCCGGTAATAAAATTTTTGAATCAGTAAGGCGCTTTTTTCGCTAAGGTTTCTCAGGTGGAACTCGACGACGAGCGATGGTTTAAATCATAGGAAATGTATACTTAATACGTATAATATAAGGTTTAATTTCGTTTCATTCAAACTCAAAACATTCCTTGAACCGTGTAATAACGCGGTAGATGCCATGAAAATCGAAAATCGAAAGTTTCATCTATCTACTTTTGGTAAGTAATGAATGCGCGAGCTACATACATATGCTCACGCCTGCATTCCCGAACGGGTAGGCAGAAGTGTTGTAATAAGAACACCTACTTTTCGCCGAAGATGATTAAGTGCCAACGTGACAGATGGTGAGTCTATCGCCGTCTCAGGCACTATACATACGTCTTTGAATTACTTTTCAAAAATATGCAGGTTTCGTCACGCTGTTTTCTTTCACCGTAAAGCACGTGGTGTGAAATCACTGTCCATAATTTTTTTTAGAAAAACTCAGCTAGTCGCTAGGAAGGATAACCACATCTTTGAATATACCCAAAACGAGAGTCAAAGTCAAATAATACGTAATTATTACTCTTTAAAAAAAACTTATACTATCATGCCTCACAATAATATAACTAAATCTCTCGAAGCTAAGAGCTATTGATTTTAAACTACGATTTAACTCTCATGCTGTTTCGAAGAATCTAATGGTCATGGAAACTTTGCTCTTAAGGTGATGAAAACAAGATTTGTTTTCACTTAATCGTTTTAGGTCTGTATATCCTCCATATAGCCCATCTACGATAGTAATTAGTTCAGTACCCCTATCACGGGTTTGCCACCGTTTTCGTTATCTATACTCGTTAGCGTCTTCACCGAACATTTGTATAAGAAATTGTGCAGCGACTCCCAGCGGTGACGTGAAGAATTAAAATATCTCATACAAATATTGCGAGTGACGCTAGCTAGTACCGTTTACGAAAACGGTGGCAAACTCGTGATAGGGGTACTGAATACCTCTACGAAACTCGGGTATAATTGGTAGGTACCTGCATGCAAAGCACAGTATTTCATCTAGTTCTGTGGCAAACTTCCATTTACATCCACTCCGCTACAGAACTTTGTTACATTGGTCGGCTAATATAATTTGTAGTTTACAAAATACGTTAGTAGTTCATAGTTAAATGTAGGCACTGAATAACTATTGAACGTTTAATAGTTGAATCTCCTACAAATAAGGGCATTATTTTAATTGGTTATTGTTCTGTTATTCTGTTACATTTCATATTTCAAACAGGAATTAACAAACAAAATAGGATTTGAAATGTGAGTCTTTAAAAGTGACCAAAAAAATTATTGAATGAAAAATCTTTCTTCTTAAAATGAAAATGATTTATTCTCTTTAGGCCCTAGTAAGGCGTTATGAATGTTGAGAATTTACCACTGGTTCTAAAACTAGGCACTAGGTTCTGAGAAGAACCGGCAAGAAACTCAGCAGGCATCATGTACATTACATTAAAATAAAATTCTTAATAAATAATTATTATTAAACTTAAACAATTATAATGCAGCTCGTACGTTGGCTCCGTCCCATCTCCCCGGCACTGCTGTGGCGGCCGGTGCTGCTGCTGTTCAGCAGGAGTGCCTCAAGCGCCGGAAATATGCTTGCATTGGTCAAGGGTACATGTTTTCTGCGTTTGCGGTTGAAACTCTGGGACCTTGGGGTCCAGATGCTCATCAACTTTTCAAAGAGGTTGCACGTCGTCTGGTAGAAACTTCTCGTGACAAGCGGGCTGGGGCTTTTCTCGCTCAGAGAATCAGCATTGCTATTCAACGTGGCAATGCTGCCAGCCTTCTTGGCACGATCCCGAGAGACACCGATTTGGGCCAAGTTTTCTACTTGTAATTAGTTTTTAGTAATTTTCATTATTATTCAATATTAAAAAAAAAAAGATGAATAATGCAGCTATAAGTACTTACTTCGTCAGTTACTTAAACCTTTTGTCAGCGAGACAAAAGCTCCCGTTTGATTAATATCTCAATTAACATAACCAACGTAAAGCTTGATTGATTGCAAACATCCATAAAACTATTAACCATTTACTTGATTAACGACGAAACGGTTTTAATGGAAACAATTAAACGTAATTGATATTAATTATCTGTGATTAATATGGCTCGTTGTTGACAGATATTGGCTTGTAACACTTTTGATCAATGTGATATTCTTGCGTTTATATTTACTACTATGAAGGTGACATGATCAGTTATTATTAAAGCATGTAGCACTAAGATACACTATATTTATAGATACGTCATTAAGAAGGCCTCAGAATCGACCACAGCCGAACAAATAATTGGCCAGTTGGATCAATGAAGTTTAAAATTAAGTTTTATTCGGTTGATACTTGTAAATAAGAAATTCGCGCGCTTGTTTACTTAGTAATAATCTTCGGTCACCCTCGTAGAAAGATTTTCGTAATACAGATTACGTATGTTATTATTCGATCGTAGGCGACAGGGGTCTAACAAACAGGGTGAAGGCAGGGACCAAAGCTTTCTACATTCTACATACATACATACATATGCTCACGCCTGTATTCCCCGAAGGGGTAGGCAGAGGTGTTGTTATCACAACACCCACTTTTCACCGAATTTGAATAAGTGCCAACGTGACAGATGGAGAGTCTATCGCCGTTTCAGGCACTATACATGCGTCTTTGAATTACTTCTCAGAAATATGCAGGTTTCCTCACGATGTTTTCCTTTACCGTAAAGCACGTGGCGTGAAATCACTGTATATAAGTTTTTTTAGAAAAACTCATTAGTACAGGCCCCGCTGGGATTTGAACTTGCGTCGCTTGCGTAGCAGGCGACTTCTCAAACCCCGAGGCCACCACGGCTCTACATACTTACAATATACATATGCTTACGCCTGAATTCCCCTAAGGGGTAGACATAGGTGTACTTGTAGTACACTCACATTTAGTTTTTCATTTCCAGTTATCTTTAAGTCTCTTGAGATAGGGAGTGAGCCTATGGCCAGCAACCGAACACTAATCCAGTCTCCAGGCTGCTTTAATAACACTTTGCCCGATTCTGGGATCGAAATCAGGACCTCGTGTTCTGCAGTAGTGGTTACGATGACTAATCCAACAAGGCAGTTCTACTCGTACTTCTTTCTCTGAGTAATGTGTTGCTATAGATACGAACATATTTGTATATACAGGGTGTCGGTGAAAAAGGAACAGTTGTCTTCTAGAATTTGTAGGGTTTTATGAATATATCACCATGTTGAAGTCGTAAAATATCTAGCTCCAACGAAAACGTAGTTATTGGCTATGGTTGCTAAGGGTCGAAGAGCTCGCAGCCTTAAGCGATTGAATGATCGCGCAGCCGCGTTTACCTACATTACGTACGCGGATGTTAAACTTGTTGTATTAAGGAGAAGGTTACTGGTTTCGAAAAATGGTTTTATGGGATTATTTTAGGAACTATTAGTCGGAGAAAAAAAATAAAAGCGTAATTAGATTTCACGTGAATAGCTCTATGTTACCGCTGATTTTTATGCGAAAATAACGTCTTGATATGATAAACTTTGAACGTGAATTACTCGAAAACGGAAGAAGATATTTTTGTTATAATAATTTTATTTGCTTCCTATAATTATACCCTGTCACATATTTTAACAGTTGTCCTATTTTCCCCGACATCTTGTATATATATAGTTACATGCACCTACTAATAAGTTAAAAGCAATATCTACCTCATAAACATAACTGTTTGGGCTCGTTGCCAACCAACATTAAAACGATCCTACATCAGCCAATTCCCATTTAACGCCGTACTAATGTTTCACGAACGGAAGGGGACCAAACTTTACACTTCAGATAGCATTACCACTAAATACGGATACAAAAGGTCGGCTTTCAATATACATCGAGGAGAATCATCACACACACACATAAAAGTGCGCTTTGTATCTCATCGAAGATCGTGTCATTACTATCAGTAGAAATTTTATCTCGGGTACTAGTTAGTATGTTTATTTTTGTGAATTATGCGATCTAGTGATTTTTCTGTGATCTTTTCGAAAACCAGACGTTTATTTAAGTTTCGATCGGTTTTTAGTGGTCATTGCAACGCAATCTTTGTTTTTATAAAAAACAGTCATGCCTTTGTCCTTTACGTAATGAAAGCAGGTTTGAAACTTATTGCATTGAAATACTTAATCCTGCTGCTTTATTATTATACTAGCTGTGTCCCGCGGTTTTATCCGCGTTGACTTTATTTTTGTTGAATGAGTGGCTTAATTTATTCATGGATCTGGCATTATATTTAAAAATAAATATAGTCTAAGTTACTCCCTTTAAAATGGGTTCAGCCGTTTCAGAGATAGTCAAAACAAACAGACAGACAGACAGAATGAGAAACAATTAAAATTGGTTTTTTTTTATGTTAGTAACGCATACACTTTCATATGCATTTAGTAAAAAGCTGTTGAATTGGAATTACAAACAAACTCTTCACTATTATTTATCTGTATAGATGGGAACTAGCTCTCTGTATGCATTCATTTTGTACATTTACGATGCAGTACCTTTACTTCAAAGGCTATCTGACTCAACATGTAAATGAACATCGCTCTAGTCACAAACTTTTGCTTTGCATGGATTTTAGACAGGAACTTTACCAAATTATGAACATGACAACATTTTCGTCGTCGAATGAAGTTGGTTAACAACATTTTTATGTTTTCTTTTCGCTACAGACTTTTAAAATTGTTTATTCTCTAGTCTGAGAATGTTGCAGGTTTCGAAGAATACACTTTATATACTTTATAATTGAGTTGCTTTTCAAACACTGGTAATTCGATAAGGCGATGCTTACTCGTCTGACAAAGGGAATATTCCTTAAATATCTTGTTTACGAAACTCAATAGCTTTGTGTTATCTACCATGCGATTTTAGAGTTCGTAGAGATTTATGTATCACGTTTCTTTTTTTCCCTATTGAATATCTTATTAAGGTTTCAGTTTCTTAAAGTTATGTTTATTCCCGGGATAACCTACCGCATTTTTACCGGGGTTCTTTGACTTAAAATTAGGAATTCTACTTACTAGAATATTGATATAAAAATTATGAACTAATCAAAGTTAAATGATTTGACTCTTTCGGTGAAAAATAAAATTCAGTAAAGAATTTTATGAGTTACCTCAATATATCGATCGTCGTATGTGGACTGTAATTCCGGCCCAACCATCTCCAGCACTTGACGTCTCTCCTCGCGAAAATCTGAGAAATAAAGAAAATGTCATTAAAAGTTGTTGCATTTGTAAGATTTGGGTAACATATGTAAGAATCAAAGCCTTTTCACTCACACATTGAAAACAGAAATCGCACAGTAAGGTAGGCAATGAGTTAGCTACTCTAGTGTCGTCACGTTTATACGCTGCAGAAGACTTCCTATCAGGCACGCTTGTGTGCCAAGTTCGTAGTATAAAAAACCAACAATATATGGGATAAGGCCAGGGAGATGGTTTATCTCATCAGATCCAGTGTAATAGCCTGGCACAGGGGCCTACTACATCGACTTAAGCAGAATGCATTAAACATATCTGAGATTTGACGTATCATTTTGGCACCATAGAATTAAACATCAAAGCTAATACACGCTGCTTAAACGACCATAAAAGGCTCCGTGCCGTTGCGAGGTATGAGCGTCCAAGGAAAAAAAGTGGGGGCATTTTTTCGAGTCGCACAATACAGATAGAAAGAGATAGACCGACGACCCCTGATATATATACAATATGCTAATTTTCTCAAGCTATACACAGATAGTAGCGGTATTATTCAATTCAAGCTTCGAAGGATTGATGAATCTGAATATCAAATATCCAATCAGTCTGTTCAATAACCACTTTAGTTTCGGTGAGCTTGCATCAGCTTTCATGCTACTTCGTACGTAAATATCGGAAATTGCTCCACTCTGAGCTAAAAGGGCCTCTTCTGATAGCTTTGTAATCATTTCTGTGCACCTGAACCATGCAAAAATATACATTGAGTCATTTGCATAAGTGTCATATTTCTCGCCAGACCTGTCTATTTTTCTTTTTATTATTTTAGCGTGCCGTACTCAAAAGGAAAAAAATGGATCACTTCGTTGTCTATTTTGTTTCTTGTTAGTCTAGTGGTTGCAAGCGTTATTGCGGCACAAGGTCTGGTTTAGTGCCCGGTTAATGATAATGGTCTCTGATTCTATTACATGGGTCTTCAATCATCATCATATGCACTGTTGGGGTCGGCACTTGATTGAACCCGATACGGCTGATCTCCTGATTTTTTTGGACCGATTTTAACGGGACTATCACTAGATGTTTCAATGAGTAACTAAGGCTAACTTTATTTAGAAAAAATACTAGGGCTCCGCTTTGTTAGCATGCAATCCACGCGGGTGAAATCGCTGGGCAAAGATAATACAATACCTACAGGGTATGTTAAAGGTATAGCCCAACATACGACTATTATGAAAAAATAATAAGTAAGTATTATTTTTAATTTGAATCAACCCATTTGATTCAACCCGATTTGGCTGATCACTTGATTTTTATACGAAACGACTGCCATCTGACCTTCGCAACCCCTTTAATGAAAATCTGTGATCTGGTTTAGTGACATGGGTCTTCAATATAACGGCGAAATGTCGGTGTACTAAGGGTACACCTGTGCCTGCCTATTCGGGGAATATAGGCGTAAGTATATGCATTCGCCGTCCGTCTGTTTGTCTGGTACAAAGGCAGTGTTAAGTTTGTCTCCCAGTATTATTTTTTTCTTCTTCGTATAAAACCAGGTAATCAGCCAAATCAGGTTGAATCAAATGCTGACCCCAACAAGTAAGGTAAGGACTAACATTAAAAATATTTGGCATAGTGTTCTTTAGTATTGATCGCAAACACTAATCGCAACAATCATGCAGTACGACCGAGACCGGAAAACTTTATGGGGAGAACGCTTTCCTTTGAGGCTTCCTGCTGTGACTGCGACGTTCAAGTACTCTTTTAAAGTATGAAATAAGTATGCAGTAAGTCTCATTGTTATATTTCCTCCTTTTTCTTGTTAAGGTTTTTTTTTTCTAGTTCACCTTCACTTGTTTCCAACTTAAACAAGAGATGGTTTATTCCAGTGAGATCAGATGCAGAAGTTTTCTCATAATAGTTTTCCATTATATTATAGACAATTTGCTCGACGCTTTAATTAATATCAAGTTCTATATACACGAGAGGCGTGGTGGCCTTGGGGCTTGAGCAGCATCCTGCTACAAATGAGTTTTTCTACAACAGAAACATACTTGCAGTGATTTCACTCCACATGCTTTACGGTGAAGAGAAACATCTTGAGGAAATCTACATATGTCAGAGAAGTAATTGAAAGACGTATGTATAGTGCCTGAGACGGCGATAGACGGTGATAGACTCACCATCTGTAACGTTGGCACTTAATCATTTTCGGTGAAAAGTGGTTTAAAGTATATTACTATTTCAGAGTTAATTACAATGTGCATAGTTTTGGTGATAGTGTGTGTGAATGTATCACGATGTATGTACTAACCATTGTAAACGGAAGCCACATAGACTTTAACCGCCCGCGGTCCGGGCCACTTGTCGCTGAGCTGGGTGAAGCCTTGCAGTGCCTGGAGCACCGCAGGCTCCGGAGCGCTCATCGCGCCCCCTCACACCACGCTCACCCCACACTCTTGGTACCGCACCACGCCATTCTGGAGACAAGGGGAACACCTTTTTATACTGGAAACATTTACTTAAACATTATTCAACGATCAAAGGAAGATTCAGGCACCTGGGACCATAACAACTGAGCCTACGATCCCAGTTGCTACGCAAACGCAATTCCGATCCCACCGTTCTCTACCAATGAGTTTTATAAGAACTTAAAAGCAGTACTTTTGCAACACTGTAAAGGAAAATAACCTGAGGAAACCTGCATGTCTGAGCCGGCAACGGACTCACCATCTGTCAGGTTGGCACTCAAATATTTTCCGTAAATGGTGGCTATTGTAACACCACTGCTTACTGCTTCTATTCGGGGTCCCTTCTGGGACGGCGTCAGATTATTTACTGTTAATAAATATAAATATTGTATAAAAAAAGAATATCCAAAAAATTACGTGTAAGGAATATCAAAATATATAATAGCATAGGTTGTCTGTTATGTTTTTAATAAAACTAAGTCAAGAAACATGAAAATAAAAGTTCGTAAAATAACTTTATATTATGCTGTTAACATAAATGAAGCTCATTCACCGTTATAACTCCCATCAAAAGTAGATTTAGCGTTATTAATCATATCGATATTATACCATCGGCCAAACAGTATTTTTTGTTAAGTGCGTACCTACATAAAAATTATATCAATTTATCTAGGAAGGGTGCTGTTGACATTCAACATAAATGGCAGTTTCATTCAGCAATCGACCTTACACGTTGTATAATTTATATTTACTTGTTATTATGGAAAGTTTTATATTTTGTTACATCACGTCGTTATAAATGAAATATTTTACTTTAATGTTATGTTTAATATGCTATATTTTTTGTTATAAAAAGTTTAACAAACTTAATCAGTAAACATAATATTTAACGTCTGTGTAGTATATAATTTACGATTTAACGAAAATAAAAGGAGACTTTTGTGAAAGAGTTAACTGCGTAATACTTCACATATAGGAACTAACAGTGTATATCATTTCGTGTTTCATGCGCTCATAGCCTACAGTAGCCGACCTTACTAGCAACAGTCGGGACACTTGCCTGCTACGTCTGAATACATATATCTCAAAGGTGACTGACTGACTGACATAGTGATCTATCAACGTGCAGTCCAAACCACTGGACGGATCGGACTGAAATTTGGCATGCAGGTAGATGTTATGACGTATACATCCGCTTAGAAAGGATTTTGATTAATTCTACCCCAAGGGGATAAAATAGGGGATGAAAGTTTAATACAAACTTTCATCCCATTCAACTTTGTCAATTTTAAACCGATATATTATTTAAAACTAAATCTACGCGGGTGAAACCGCGGGGCACAGCTAGTTTGCGGTATAAAAATGTGGTATCTGTAATTGTGTAAAAAGTTATCGCCATTTCTTTACATGATAATGTTGTGTACCATGTCACGGATATTAATACGGCTTTCACTGACTTGTAGGTATTGAACTCAGGGTGTATAGCTATGAAAAAACTAGATTATGTTTATAAAAAGTAGAGGAAAGTCTACGGTTGATAAATAGTATTCAAAAAGATTAACTCGTAGCGGTTGCTAGGTCTATATTAATTGCAATTAAACCATTTCAAAATATATTAAAAGCAAATCAGTCATTCTTGAAAAGCGAGGATAGATCGGTCACATATTCGAAAAAATGTGGTAATAATGTCACGATCGATCACAATTTTCATGGGTGGGATTTTGCGATAGTACTTCAATTAAGCTATACTTCAATACTAATATTTTAAACAGGATATATTAGTTTTTTTTTTGAAGGAAACAGTAAAATAAGATGTAAAATAAATGTGAATTAATATATTGTTTTTTCTTAATCAAGTCAAATTATACACGCAGGCGAAACCGCTAAGAGAAGATAGTCTTATCTTAACTTAATTAATATTCCGTAAAGAACTAGTACTCGAACACAAACGATGCCTTCAAAGAGGCTCTTTCATAAAAATATTACTGCTCTACTTTACAATAGCTCCAGAATTTATAACTGTGATGTATAAGTAAGGTATTATTCCGTGGATAATAGTGAAGAAATGATTCTCAGACACAATGGACGTGTAATCAAAAGCTAAGGAAGAAAGTGGATATAGAAGGGCGGCTCTTACATCGTTTATCGCACCAGGATCTTGGATGACTTCGCACAAATATCAAATTATACATAGTTCAAGTTCGAGCTTGGCTTGCACTTGGCTTACACCGTGTTTATCTTATACCTTTAAACGAGCAATTCTATATATCGCACCCTCAGAACGATAGGAGCTCAATTCGATTTTTTTGTTTTTGAAATTGCAATCGGCAAGTTTGAATTTATAACTTAGGCAGTAATTATTTTACCAGTTTTTAAATACATTATATTGTATATTTTTAAATAATAGTTTAGGTTGTGCATTGTCGATAAGTGTTAAAAAAAATGTACATATTGAAGTCCGTCTATCTTAACATTTCGCAATTTTTTTACCTACGTTCTGACAGTGCGATATATAGAATCTGATACTCGGCAACGGCTCCAACGAATTTCATGACATTTTGTGTGTTCAAGAACAAAAAACTATCTAGCTAGGTTTAATTTTATGAAAGAATTGTTTTGACCATGAATTCAGACCAGGCATAGAAAAACTCATACAATATCATTACAATACGACAGAAAATTTCGCCAACATCTGGCAAGTCATGATAACTCAAATGTGAGGCGCTTACGGGGCGATTACGAAAAAACTAGAGTACCCAGTTCGAGATTGACGTTCATCGATACACAATTTTTTTTTCTATTTTTCAGCATACATATATGACAATATGTCGTCGAAAAGAAACCGAGCACAGCTTGGTCAACCAGCTTCTAATAAGTAATAAGAGAAATTGAGTTTGCAAACGAAAACGCTCGTGAATATGTTAGCCTGCGAGCCGACTTTTAGCGAGTTTATTTTTCGTAGCTAGGGTGTCCATTATACGTTTTTTATTGCTCGGATCCACAATGAGGAGGAACCGGGAAGACTTATAAGCTGTACTCACGATCATAATGGGTACCTTCAATGTATTTAACCGCTTGTAAGGGTGGTGTTAAGTACACCTGGTTAGTCGCTGTTTTTCTTAGAGTGAAAAATATCAAAGGTAAGGTAAGCCAAGTCTTTGTATGTAAGCGAATGGTTCGTGCTTATTTTTTTTACACAAACTTAGTGTAGAATGTCTGTTAAATGACCGATGACATGAAGGTGATAGGGTCCTGATAAATACTGTACCGCTTAATACTATGTGTTAGGATCTTTCCAAATTAAATAAGTATACTTTGACTCTCAGACGGAAAACTTACCTTTAAATAAATAAATATGCTTTCGCCATCTCAGAAGGGTCACAGAAGGGGTAAGCAGAGGTGTTGTAACGACAACACCCACATTTCACCCAGTATCATGAAGTGCCAACGTGATAGAGGGTGAGTCCATCGCCGTCTCAGGTACTATACATACGTCTTTAAATTACTTCTCAGATATATGCAGGTTTCCTGAAGATGTTTTCCTTCACCGTAAAGCACGTGGTGTGGCCCCGCTGGGATTCGAATTGGCGTCGCCAGCGTATCAGGCGACCGCTCAAACTCCACAGCCACCACGGCTCTTACCTTTAAATGTACTACTAAATACTTACTTACTGATAGACAGAAAATGTTCGACCTAAATCTTTAGACTAAGATTGATTTGTTCTAGTATCCCTAGGGGTACAACTAAGGGCGAATTTTACGAATGGCATCTACTTATCTCATCAATGAGATAATAACGAGTTTGCCACCGTAGCGTAATCTATACTCACGGGTTACTCATCAACTGGACACAAGATACTGAACATATTGGTGTCCAGTTGGTGAAACTCAAAATTAGTATCAATTGTTATATTGTCGTCTGGACACGCCAGGTTTTTTGTATCCAAATAATGTATTTTAAATTAAATCACTTTTATATTTTACACAACTGGACACAATTGGTTTCTTGTGGCGAGTTTGTGAAAAATCTATACTCATTTATGTCACCGCACACCTCTAATACTTTGAGGCATGTATATTATCACCTGTAACCCTATCACTAGTTTGCCACCGTTTCCTAATCTATACTCGCTAGTGTTACAGCGCCCAGCGGTGACATGAAGAACTAAAATAATATTAACGCTAGCGAGTCTATACTCGCTAACGTCACTGTCTGCACTAATCTATATCAGGAAACTGTAGTTTACAACAGCTCAAACTCCTTGTCTTGAGACGTTTAATGATTGACTAAAAGTATAAAGTAAGAAAGGGCTTTCCGAAATTCTACCTGAAAGGGAGTTAAAAAGGGGAGTTGAATGTTTGTATGTGAAATCTACAGTCACGCAGGCGATGCTGCAAGCTAGTATTTGCTAATTTCTAACCAACCAGTGAAATTTGATTATTCTGTTCATACTGGCTCATTGGAAACAAACTGCATTTAAATACAAATAGAGCGAGCAAATGTGTTTGACTACTGATGTTAGCATAATTGCATTCTGCTCAACCGTGATTGCATGTGATATTGAAGCTCAAATTATACGGACGCTGCTTAATAACACACCCGAGATGCTAATTTTAATCCGTCATGTCATTAAAGGCCAAATATATATATGTATATTATATACTTTCTATAAATACTTTCATAATAATATTCTGTTCTATACTATATGCATTTAGCGAAAAGCTATTAATTGGAGTTACAAGCAGACACTTCAATTGTATATATCTGTATAGATAACGCACGGATCTTTTACGGACGCTTAGCGTTTTCCCATTCCCCACCCTGTCATGATTTAATTATCGAGTACTTCGACCCGTTTGATACAATATATTAAAGTGACGCCCACTTTCATTACATTACATCCAATGACAATCACCCAAATGGGGAGACTTGTTGAAATAGCGGTTTATAATCAATATATACAGACAAATATATATACAGATAAATAAAATTTAAGTTTGTAATTCCCAAATAGCTGTGCCCCGCGGATTCACCCGCGTAGATTTAGTTTTATATAATGTACCGGTTTAAAATTGACCAAGCTTCGTCCCTTATTTTATCCCCTTGGGGGTCGAATTATTAAAATCCTTTCTTAGCGGATGCCTACGACATAACATCTACCTGCATGCCAAATGTCGGCTCGATCCGTCCAGTGGTTCGGGCTGTGCGTTGATAGATCATGTAAGTCACTTTTGAGTTATATATATTTAGATACATACACGGTACTGACATTGAAAATCCAATATTTAAAAATAATGTCTGTCCGTCTGCCTGTCTTTGCGTCTTTTTATTCCGGGTAATATCCGAAACAGTTCCACCCGTTTAGACTTAATTTCAAGAGTGGCTTTATATCGCGGAACCCTAAACTTTTTAACCGACATCAAAAAAGGAGTAGGTTGTCAATTCGCCTGTATGTTTTTTTTATGTTTGTTACCTCAGTACTTTTGACTGGGTGAACCGATTTCGATGATTCTTATTTTATTTGAAAGGTGATGCATCCCAAGTGGTCCCATTTTAATTTGATTCGTTCTGAAAAAGAAAACCAGTACGAGGCTCAACCGTAAATGCCTTATAAGGCCGTTAAGATCTAAATTAAATTAGTAAAATAAATACAAAAATCGTCCAATAGTTCTGTTGGTTAAAGCGTCGTGAGCGCGAGGTCAAACATTCAGCAACATGCAAATGTGTACCGTATATGATTGTACATAAAGTTGGTTAAAGCAATCACATCACGCCCCTTTAGCTTCAGTATATTTGCTACAGCTTGATTACATATCGTGCCGTAGCGGTAATAGCGGTAATTGCGGTAATCGCGCGATAACCACTGTCAACCATATCGGTACCGCGGAAGGGATAGAGATGATTGTAGTTGGGTACAGGTAACTACGACACAAGACCCATAACATTACCTATTACTGTGCATTTACTGTTGGCGCTCATAACTCGTGACAGCAACATGCTTCTGACACAAAAAAGGTGATAGTAAATCACCAAGGAGCTCGTGGCACAGTTGCTATTGCGCATATCATTCGATCAGCAAAGTTAAGCAACCCTAACCCTAGCCAGTAATTGGATGGGTTACCGTCCGAGTTCCCTTCGTGCCTCGGAGAACACGTAAAGCCGACGGTCTCATATAAAATACACAACATTCATAATTTAAGAAGCTTTTCTGAAATAGACACGTTAAAGTTATCGTCCAATATGAAAACGCCTAAAGTCTGTATATCATAAGTATATAATTGTTTTAACTCCGATTTGTATAGCTTTGTATAGCCGCATACATGGTCATTCTCTTTTCTAATATTAGTACAGTACAATACATATGCTCACGCCTGTATTCCCCGAAGGGGTAGGCAGAGGTGTTGTTATCACAACACCTACTTTTCACCGAGTTTGATTAAGAGGCAACGTGACAGATGGTGAATCTATCGCCGTCTCAGACACTATACATACGTCTTTGAATTACTTCTCAGAAATATGCAGGTTTCCTCACGATGTTTTCCTTCACCGTAAAGCACGTGGTGTGAAATCACTGTACATAAGTTTTTTAGAAAAACTCATTGGTACGGGCCCCGCTGGGATTCGAACTTGCGTCGCTTGCGTAGCAGGCGACTGCTCAAACCCCACGGCTCTACAGTACAATACATTACGTATTATCTACCTACATAAAATGTATAATGGAGTGCTACCAAAATAACCATATTTTCCTGTGGATACTTTTAATATAAATGTATATTAAACCTTATTGCCAAACGTTTAATATGTATATTGTAATGAACACAATATTCTTGATTAAAAATGATGGCTCGTTTCCCGAGCACAATGTCGGATACGGCACGTGAGGGTTACACCGGAATTAGGTCAGGCTGTTGTTTTAAACAATGTACAGTATACCCCTTTCAACCCCTTGTATGAGAACCACTTATTTTCATCGCATCAGAAAAATAACCATTTATTTTTTTGTTCTAAAGCTACAATATTCTGGAGGGAAATTTAGTTACATTTTTTCAACGCTCCCTTCTATCCCCATCTATATCTATACAGATAATAAAATTGAAGTATCTGTTTGCAATTCCAAATTAACAGCTTTTCACTAAATGCATACGAAAGTACCTTATACACGGATACAAACGAAAAAAAAATCACTTCCGTCAGATAGCTGAACAGCAAGGACTAACTTAGCCTCATTTTAGTTTTAAAACAATCTATGATTTCATATAATATAAAAAATATATGAAATCAGTGTAACATGTGTCCTACCGTGATATTTGGTCGATCTTTCTCCCACCAACATTCTGGGCAGAAAAGTGGAGGAGTGCGATTCAAAATTGCTTCACCTTAAAACTGGACAAAACCGAATATAATTTGATTATCTTTTTCATTCATTCATTCTTCAGAATGTACTAAAATTATGTTACATAATATGCAAATTACAGTCCAAATTCAGGTTAAAAACCTTTACTTAGGCCAGGTAAACCCTGCACTTAGCTTAATTTGCATACTGTTGGTAAAATTGTATACCAAGATAGCGGTATTATCAAGGCTTGCTACATAGTGCTAATCCTTTTGCCGTTAAACGGTTGTGTGGTTGGATTTAATTAAATTCTGTACACGTTGTGACGTCATACTGTAAAGTTCAAGCCTACGTCATCGGCCTACGCAACGAGTTTTTCAGTTAATTTTGCATCGGCTTTGACATGCTACGGCTTACGAGCGCCTACGCACTTACGTGGAGATGTTCTGTTACACTGATTTAGGGCTTCTTGTTTCTATTTACAAAGGCATAATATTTTTTTTTTAATTGGTAACATTTTTCGGTAACGCGCAAAAGGAGTCAACCCTTGCAACTGCTACGTCAGCAAACTTAAGTCATTGCTTAACATGAAGGGAGTAGGGGGGCAACTATGATCGTTTTAAGCAGCGCGTATTAACACTCATAGATAAGATGATTTTTTAGCGTTATAAAATGAAAAGTTAGAGAGCACGCGCTGCTCAAACGATCATAGTTGGCCCCCCAGTATAATATACCTGTAAGATAGGAACATGTGTATAAAATAAGTGTCAAGTACGAGATACATAGCAAGTACGACTAATAACTAATTTGAATCGGTATTGGCAAAAACTTTCTTATTTAAATGTAAGTGTCTCGTTAGTTTAGTGGTTGCAATCGCTACTGCGGAACATGAGATCCTGGGTTTGATCCTCAGGTCGGGCGAAGTGTTACTGGATTCGATCTGTAATTTTCCAGTAGAAGCCCGGAGTCTGGATTGGTACTTCAGGACTATTTTCACCTATTTTAAACATATCTGGCGAAATGTGGGTGTAATATAAGTACACCTCTGCCTAACACTTTGTCATGATACATTTAGTTTTTTTTTTAAAGCTCACATCTACCGTTTCAATAGACGTGAATACTTCAAGTTATCTGAATTCAAATCCGCTGTTCAAACTACAGCGGGGTCTATACCAATGAGTTTTTCTAAAAAACCTTATGTGCAGTTATTTCACACCACGTGCTTTACGGTGAAGGAAAGCATCGTGAGGAAACCTGCATATGTCTGAGAAGTAATTCAAAGACGTATGTATAGTATCTGAGATGGCGATGGACTCACCCTCTGTCACGTTGGCACTTGATCATATTCGGTGAAATGTGGGTGTTGTTACAACACCTCTGCTTACCCCTTAGGGGACCGTTCTGGGATGGCGTGAGCATATTTATATTGAAATATATTTTTAAACCGAATGTCGACTTTACTTTAGTTTTTCGCAAATGGAGCAGGTTTTTTTACGTCATTGTCGGATCGCGTGCGAAACGCCACTGACTCACGTTCGTAATAACCATACCGTGAAACCTGTGACGGGACTGAGTCTTATTTTATGAGAAATATATAATTATATATTTCCATCTAAATATATGAGTCGTGGGCCGTGGTTATCGTGAGGTTTGAGCAGTCTCATGCTACGCAAGCGACGTAAGTTCGAATCCCAGCGGGGCCTGTACCAATGAGTTTTAGTAAAATCTTATGTACAGTGATTTCATACCACGTGCTTTACGGTGAAGAAAAATATCGTGAGACATATGTCTGAGAATTAATTCAATGACGTATTCATAGTGCCTCAGACGGTGACTATAAAATAGACTCACCGTCTGTCACGTTGGTCCTTAATCGTCTTCGGTGAAAAGTGGGTGTTGATATTACAACACCTCTGCCTACCCCTTGGAGGAATACAGGCTTGAGTATATATATGTATGTATATGAATATATGAGCAGCGGAGATATTACATATATAAATACTTAGGTATTTACAAGGCTTAAACATTTTAGATTACTGGCTTCTACCTCTGTAACACTTGGTGTTCTGATGCAAACCGCTTTGTACCAGTTTCCAATATTAGTCATCTGCCTGGCCTTATCCCATACATTGTTGGGGTCGGCACTTGATTCAACCCGATGTGGCTGATCACCTGATTTTTATACGAAGCGACTGCCATCTAACCTTCGCAACCCCTTTTACAAGGAAAATCTGTGATCTGGGGTAAACCATTTGTCAGATTATTTTAGGCCTCCGACTGACCTGTAACGATTGACGGCTTAACGTGCTCTCCGAGACACGGAGAGAACTCGGGTGGTCACCCATCCAATTACTGGCTAGGGGTAGGGTTGCTTAAATTCGCTGATCGAATGATATGCGCAACTGTGCCACGAGCTCCTCAGTTTCCAATATTAGTATTACCTATATATATTATATATATCTTCGTAGGGACTTGTTGTTGTCAGTCAAATGCTGTCTATTTTGACCCAGAAATATCCAATATGATGTGTGTCTTAAGCAAAGCATCTATACTCGTTACCGAAATGAATACTATATAAGTATGTCCTTCCCAACTCAATCTTCGTTACTCACACATTCTTTATCCTTCACATCGAGGCCTTTCATAAGTCTATGACGTCATTCTTTTTTTCCTCGCACATTTCGTATCAATAGACCTGCCATACAAATATATCCGATTCATCAAATGCGATCTCAGACTAGAGTACATTCATTCGTACTGGTACTTACATTTGGAGGTAGAGTTCTTAATCTATACATCTATACAGATAAATAAAATTCAAGTGTCTGTTAGTAATTCAAAATTAACAGCTCTTCACTAAATGCGTATGAAAGTACTTACAAGCGGGATTCACATTGAAAAAAAACAATTTTTCTCTGGCTGAACCGATTGTAAAAAGAAATTATAATTAAAACTTTTATTAAAAAAAAGCATACAGTCAAATTGATAGCCTCATCCTTTTTTTTGAAGTCGGTTAGTAAAATTTGGGTTCCGCCATCCATGCAATAAAGTCTACTCGGGTAAATATACATTTCTTTACTTCAATGTGTCTGCATTCACAAGAAAACTTATAGATGGAAAAAAAATCTTGTCCTATGATACATTGCTATTTGCTGGTTCCCTTTAAAAAGCATATGTTTATTAAATTCAGTGACTGCGATAATTGTTCAACCGACTTCAAAAAACGAGGAGGTTATCAATTGGATTGTATGCATGTTTTTTTTAAGTTTGTTACCTCAGAACTTTTGACTGCGTGAAAAGATTTCGATGATATTTTTTTTATTTGGAAGGAGATTCTCCCCAAATGGTCCCATTTGAATTTGGTTCGGTTCGAGGGGATACTTCGACAATCTTACTGGCTAAATTGATAACAACAAAAATATGTTATCAAAATATCGCCCTAATTTACACAATCATTGGATGATTCAGCGTTTATTGAAATAAAACCATCCCTCATTTAGATTCATGCATTTTCCATTACACGGTCTTAACTTCACATACTAATCAAAATACTCGTGCACTAATGACACAATATGTACTTTACATAATAGGTATAAAATACTGTGCCAATGAGCTGTAATAATCTGTTTTAACTAGTTGTATATTCTAGGCTAGACGCAGTACGGAATCTAGGAACGAATAGTGTCATTTCGAACGATTTACGCTTGCATCTACGAGATAATGAGCGGTCTTGTAAACCTAGACAAAGTATCATTCTCTCGCGCTTACACTAATAGAAGCGATAAGAGAAGCGTCAGGATAATATTGTCTATTTACAAGCCCCGTAATGTCTGTAAGGAGAGTCACGTCGTAGCTGATCGCTTATACGTCATTTACGTGTTTTACAGACATTTTTCTAAACTTCAAATTAAAAATCTACTTTTTACAGTAAATAAAAAAGAAAATAAAAAAAGGCTTTAAGTATAACTCTCGCGCCCCATGCGGTGCTTATTTAAAAAAAATGGTCTAGTTTTCATACTGCTTTGTAAACTTAAATATATAATGTGGCTGGACCCGCAAATCATAATTAACGTTCGATATTTTAAACAGAATAATTTTACCAAAATAAAAAGCAAATTAAGATTTGAATAGAGAATCCTTACTTCATAAAAGAACCTAATTTCATAATCAGAGGTTCTCTCAGCGATAGACCTCTTTTGAAATCGAACGTAATTCGCTATCATAATTATTAGAAAATAAGCGGTAAGGGCAATTAGGTTTTATTTACACACCCTAGTGTGCCATGATCGCGTGAACCGTCTATTTCTAACCGTGAAATATTACTGTTAATGGAGCTTGGTGTTTCGTGACTGGTGTGTCGTTAATGGTACTTTATTGCTGTAATGCCACAGAAGACATAATATTATGGTAATGTAGTCTTTATATGTATGTGTTTATACATAATTATAAGTTTGTGTTGAGACGACTATAGACTCACCATCTGTCACGTTGGCACTTAATCTTCTTCGGTGAAAAGTGGATGTTATCAAAAAACCTTTACGTACCCCTTCGGAGAATACAGCATAGACCATGTGCATAAAAAAATAGGAAAAAATCTTACTCAAATTTTGTGATACGAAAATTACTAAACAGATCTGACGAGTGATTTTCTTCTCTTTCTTTCTATATAATATAATATACATTTTCATCTTCATACAAAGAAGTTACGAATGAAAAATAAGAAAATATTTCACTACCAAAAATAAATCCAGCACGAAAATACTTATTGAATTAAAATGAAAAAATCCAAATTCATATTAATTATTATGTTACTTAACTGGTCTATGTACAACATCATCTATGTACGCTGTTAATTAAAATACAACTATTTTGAGAATGGTTACACGCACTCATTAGCGCTATCCCGGGACACACCTGTTGTGGGATTATCGATCCCGGCCGCGACCCACTGCCACTCTCCTCCGCTAGAGATCCGGGATTTTTTGCATATTAAAACTTCTGCCCGTAGCAATAGCTTGTGGATTGTATGGGCAGTTAAAAGTTTGCGGCCTTTTTGTTGATGAAAATGCTTGTACCTACTATTTAAAAGTTTGGGGAACATGGAAACAGTTTTTTTTTTTAATTTTTACGGTACAAAAGAACTCATAAAGTAGTTTTATAGCTATCAAACTAGCTGTGCCCTATTTCACCTGCGTATACTGAATGTCATAGGTGGTTCCATAGGTGGAACCTTAATTTTTTTTAAATTCAAAAGTTGCCTAGGTTACTCCTTGTAATATTTACTATCTGCCATTGAAAGTCCCGTTAAAATCGAAACAGCCGTTTCGGAGATTAGCCGGAACAAATAGACAGATAGACAAGAAAAAAAAATCGTTTTTCTATGTCAGTGCCGTGTATACTTTCATATGGATTTAGTGAAATCTGTAATTTTGGAATTTGGAATTACAAACATACACTTTAATTTTGTTTAGCTGTTTAGATCTAGATGTATAGATTATTCATATTTATCTAGTACTAGGTGTCTCCTGCGGTTATCTTTTGTTTCGTTTTTATTATATAATTGGAATTCTTATATTTTTTCAAACTATCTGTCATGATAGGCCTGTAAAAATTCGATCTAGCATATTCGAAGATAAACCGACCGAAGAAAATAATATATTTTTTTACGCATAAAAGTTTCGCGAAAAGAGCCGTGGTGGCCTTGAGGTTAGAGCAGTCGACTGCTACGCAAGCGGCGCAAGTTCGAATCCCAGCAGGACCTGTACCAATGAGTTTTTCTAAAAAACTTATGTACAGTGATTTCACACCACGTGCTTTACGGTGAAGGAAAACATCGTGAGGAAACCTGCATATGTCTGAGAAGTAATTCAAAGACGTATGTATAGTGTCTGAGACGGCGATGGACTCACCCTCTGTCACGTTGGCACTTGATCATATTCGGTGAAATGTGGGTGTTGTTATTACAACACCTCTGCCTACCCCTTCGGGGAATACAGGCGTGAGCATATGTATAAAAGTCCTTATTTACGATTTAATAGAATTTGAACTTGGTAAGTTGCATAACAAATAGACACTTTAATTTTCCTTGTTTTTTAAGTATAGATTTTAACTACGGTCACCACAGCCGAAGGATACAAAAGAAACAATTATTTAAAAATACTTTAGTATTCCTCATAATTAATAAACATTGAAGTTATTTTTTATGTTTATTAATTATGAGGAGCTCCTGGCACAGTTGCTATTGTCCATATCATTCAATCAGCGAAGTTAAGCAACCCTAGCCCTAGCCAGTAATTGGATGGATGACCGCCCGAGTTCCCTCCGTGCCTCGGAGAGCACCTTAAGCCGTCGGTCCCGGTAGCCAATTTATCATCTTTGGCAATCGTTACAGTCGGAGATCTAAAATAGTTTCACAACTGGTATAACCCAGATCACAGTTTTTCCTCGTAAAAGGTTGCGAAGGTCAGATGACAGTCGCTTCGTATAAAAATCAGGTGATCAGCCACAACGGGTTGAATCAATCCCAACATTGTATGGGATAAGGCCATCGAGATGATGACTTTAATATTAATTATTACAAAATCAGTTATTCTAAGCCACCTCGTTAGAATTGTGCACAGGGCGGGTGGATTACAATGTGGAAAATGAAATGGAACTTAGAAGAAATCTTTTCTTTCTTTATAATTATTTGTTTTTGACGCAGCTCTTAACAGCTCCCTGAGGGCCAACTATGAAGTTTCAAGCATCACGTATTAAGAACTCCTAGGCTTTGATTTAATTTGACAGTGACAAAATAAAACGTCAAAGGTCAGCCAATTATTTATATTAAACATACTTGAAAATAAAAATTATATATTAACTTTCTTTATAGCACACTTCAAAATATATTATGTAATTAAGTACTAGAATTTATAACTCGTTTTCTAATTGTTCAAATAATTACTTTATATGTGCATGAAGTATATTCTCTGCTTGAACCGTTGATGGTAGGCCCCTTGTATCTGTATTAGTGAGGACACTGGTCTAATGTTTCACTATCGCCTCATCCTTTCCCCAGGGACACCGACGTCATTTCATCCCATTTACCTTGTTATCATAGAGCTCATTACGATTATAATCCCCTGAAGTGTGTTAAGCCTTATTATAATAATAGAGTGTTCATGAGTTTTGATGAGTTCTATTTAGGTGCGAGTGTTTCGAGAGACATCTTCAAAGGTGTAATATCCTTTCAAGTTTGTTACTTTTTTAATGATTATACTAAAGCTACATTGGTGACTATACCAAAAAACCTTATAAAATATAATCTAAAAGAATAAAAATACAATAAATATGCTCAAGCCATCCCAGAAGGGGTAAGCAGAGGTGTTGTAACAACACCCACACTTCACCGAATATGATCAAGTGCCTACGTGACAGAGGGCGTGAGTCCTTTGCCGTCTCACTGGGCATTATACATACGTCTTTGAATTACTTCTCAGACATATGCAGGTTTCCTCACGATGTTTTCCTTCACCGTAAAGCACATGGTGTGAAATCACTGTACATAAGTTTTTTAGAAAAATTCAGTACCGCTGGGACTCGAACTTGCGTAACTTACGTAGAAGGCGACTGCTCAAACCTCAAGGCCACCGTGGCTAAAATATAATCAAATAACTAAAAGCCTTAAAAAATATAATCTTATAACTTATAACTAAAAAATATTTTTATCAGGAGTCCCTGCAGGCAAGGTTCCGAAGATACTGGCAGCATTCCCCGTTCGAATGGCAAGGCTAATTATTTGACCGAGGTAGCTGCCAGTTCTTCGGTCTCCTGTGATGTAGACTAATCTTGCGGAGCACCATATGCGTAGATACATTATAAAATTTCATAATATATTACGCCTGTTAATATAGCACAGTAGCATACCACGTGAGATTGAGTATATCATTCGCATGTATCAACTGAATATTATTACTTGAACACTTTTTAACCTACCAAAACCCCATCCAGCCAATGATTCAAACCAAATCATACATTCTAATTAGCAAATTAATTATAACTTTTCTGATATTTGCGCGAACACTGACGCATTAATCGTTGACTAAGCCGACTGAAAGTATATTAGCAACTCATCAAGAACACGCGAACCACCGCAGGCACTTTTTAGGACTTTTGATTTTTGCAATTTTGTAACCGTGGAATTAAATTATGACAAATTGCTAAAATAATATAAAAAAAAATTCAAAGCATTCATGCACATATTCATTGTATGAGTGGAAAATACATATGCTCAGGGGCTGGAAGAGATGTTGCAATAACAACCACTTTTCACCGAAGATGATTAAGTGCCAACGTGTCAGATGGTGAGTATATTGTCATCTCAAGCACTAATTATACATACATATCTTTGAGAATAACTTTTCAGACATATGCAGGTTTCCTGACGATGTTTTCCTTCACAGTAAAGCACTCGTGTGGAATCATTGCACATAGGTTTTTTAGAAAAACTCAATTGGATAGGCCCCGCTGGGATTCCAACTTGCGTCGCTTACATAGCAGGCAACTGCTGATACTTCAAGCCGTAAATTATAATGGAAGTAGGCACAACTATTTCAGAGCCATACATAGTTGTGCCTTATTCAATTTGAAAAGTAAATTAGGTTGAACTTGTTTGAAGAAATTATAAAATATTAATAGCTTTTTTCCAAACGTTGTTGGGTTTGCGTACCCAACCTAACCCGATAGGACACGCACAAGACTGCCTTCAGGGCTTTGCAAACCATTTAACTGAAAAAACAGGTAAATAACGACATTTGGAAGAAAATTATTTTCTTTTTAACAAATCCTTTTGAGTATTTTGTAGGTAAAGTTAATGCTTCATTGGAAATTTCGTATACCTACTAAAACAGTTTCAAATTAATTTAATTAATTAAATCTTAAACCAAACTAAGCTGGTGCTATGGGTACTCTCAAAATATTTGTTTTGTTATTTGTAAGTATGTATTTACAATTTTAATTTCATTCGCTGTCTATACACTGTTACACTGTCTATACAAAGGTTGAATGGTAGAAATGTATACATACATACATAGATATGCTCACGCCTGTATTCCCCGAAGGAGTAGGCAGAGGTGTTGTAATCACAACACCCACATTTCACCGAAGATGATTAAGTGCCAACGTGACAGATGGTGAGTCCATCGCCGTCTCAGACACATACGTCACTGAACTACTTTCAGAAAAACTCATTGGTACAGGCCTCGTTGGGATTCGAACTTGCGTCGCTTGCGTAGCAGGCGGCCACCACGGCTCTAATAAATACTTGATGTTCTGATCGCAGAACTCAATTTAAATTTATAGATTTTCTGTTCAGAACAACACCCTTAATGCACAGTGGAAACCTTAATCACCGCTGACCACAATACTCACATGAATGCAGTACTACTTGTCTATATGCTTTCGTGGCACTGTACGATACCACCAAAGCAGCTACAATTTTCATAAATTGATCCGTTTAAATGTCAACGTGTTAACTACGTAATATATTAGAGTTTTTAAAACCTTCCGTGCTAGCATCGCATGTATATGTACTTTTATTTGAAAGTAGAAAATGCTTAATCTTCACCATAAATGCTATTATTGGGAGCAAAACACGTAATATTATTTTACGCGACAGTCATAAAGTGACCCAGTTGATAAGTGTGGATATACCTTAAGAGGCCTGCGAAGTCTTGCCCCCACATGCAAATGTAAAATCCGATCATTTTTTTATCTTTATTATTCAGGTTCTATCTTGAAATACGTATCTGAAACATAAAGTAAAATTTTTCCATCCATCCATTTTGAGTAGGAAGTTATATTTCTACTATGGGTGTTCCATATTTCGTGTATTATTTATCTAAGAAGTATTTTGTAAATAGTTTACATACTTACTTTTCTCTCTGAGCATATCTATCTGGTTGGTTGCTAGGCGACGGATAATTAATATTAATATGGAGTAAAAGATTTCTCAGTAAAAATATTTATAATTTTATTACTATTTCGCTGCTACATTCTGGGGGGAAAGGTCTAGAAAATTGATGTTGATGAGTTAACATATCCATCACGTCAGGGTCACCAGAATGTAGCAGCGAAATAGTAATAAAATTATAAATATTTTTACTGAGAAATCTTAAACTCCATATTAATATTAATTATCCGTCTCCTAGCAACCAACCAGATAGATATGCTCAGAGAGAAAAGTAAGTATGTAAACTATTTACAAAATACTTCTTAGATAAATAATACGCGAAATATATATAATATGTTATATAATATATAATATATAATATATAATATGGAACACCCATACTTTCATATATGTTTGTTTCGTTTACAAAACCTCAGCGATCTAGATCACTGCTATTCACGTACTAGGAGGTCAGTCATACAACTATTGAGTTGGGGTTGATTAGCTTCGCTGATAGAATATTATGCGTTATAGTACTTTACCATACGTTACCAATGAATAAACCCTAAGTTTATTCACAAATGTTTTCTTCAGTAGTTGTAACCAATTCAGTAAAATAGGGTTAACTTTCAATAATAAAATTATATTTACACAATACAAGAGCACTAGAAGATTTACAATAGCAATATGATTTCAATTCAAGGGCAATAGTGAACAAAAAACAAATGACGATCAATAGTAATTCATAATTTGAATTTTTTCTTTTTCTTTTTTTACATGGCCAGCAATGAGTAGATCTAAACCATGGAAACCACATCTTCTCAGTGGGCACGGTCTTGTCAGGAGCTGTTACTTGCTTTACGATAGCCCGCCATCAATCTCTATTAGCTGTCATCCTTGAGCATTGGTACACTGACCCGCCAACCGCAACAGTTGACCTGGGGCCCTACCAAAAGCTCTTATTGCCATGATGGTTTTAACTGTTGTTATGAGACAGATGTATATAACGTGTATACATGTGTCACTGTCTCAAAATGGATAAGAGCTAAGGCCCCTGGTCTTTCCACCGCTTAGGGGACAACCACTTAACTCCGTGAAAATATGTGTCAGCTACTAATTATTTTGGCCGTTTATTCATATAAAGCCGGCCTTTTAAGTGAGCTCGTGAATTTTACGAACTGTCACATGACAGAGACGTAAAATAAATAACAACCCGTAAAAGTTTCCCTTTGAGAAACTTTAAAACGGAAGGTAAATAAGGAGAAAAGTATTTGCAATAGTACTTATGTAGAGATTGAGTAATGTGATTCTTTGAAATTAGATACTTCGCCCGCGTCTCATATTATATTTGCTTTGACTGTTGTCTCTCTAGAGTACCTATTGTATGGTGTACTCTTCTATTTGCGATCACAGGCTTATGGTACCTATAGATTAGTTCGTCCTTGTAAAAAAACCTTTCTTCTCGTGTCAAAAGACCTTTAACTCGATGTTAGCAATCATGAAATAGACAGAATTTTTTGTATAAAAAAAATGAAAGGATTTAGAATTGATAGTTAATTTCCGATGTCTAAATAAATTTCCTTCGATCATCTAAAACGCCTAATTTTATTATTTTCTTAAAAACATCCGCTTATTACAAAACATTGTTTAAACCAAGACTAGACCAAACTCGGACTAAAACTCCTTTTGCTTTGCCGTGGTCGGGGTAAAATAGATACTACTATTATACCAAGGATTATAAGGTAACATTCGTACATATGCTCACGCCTGTATTCCCAGAAGGGGTAGGCAGAGGTGTTTTAATAACAACACCCACTTTTCACCGATTATCCAAGTAATTTATGTGAATGTAACCGATATTGAAGTCAAACCGACTCAGTTCAGCTCCGTTTCTAGAGTTTCAACCTTCCCCGAAATGGAACTTTATATTCCAATCCGAATATTTTATCATGGAATCCTTAACAAACAAATTGTTACCTGAATATTGGATGGAAAATATTTTTATAAATTCCCCGATATCAGTCAGTGCGCGCTGAGAATTTCTATAATCTCCGTTTGTGATACTGAATAAATAATAAGTTGAAATGAATTTTCAATGATTCATTGATCTCTGTCTTCTTTCATATTTCATTCTCGTATTGAAAATTATTCTTTCGAGTACGTATCGATGTGCCATACCTAAATCCGGTATGAAGAAAATACTACCAAATGTCAAATAATAGCCTGGGTGAGTAAGGTCGCCAGTGCTCCATGCTAGCTATCATACGTTGGCACAGTGGTATCCTTGTATATATAGAGATTCAAATTATATATATGTCAGAGAATCTGAATCTCGGAAACAGCTCCGATGATATTCATAAAATTTTGTGACTAGGAGGTATCAGGGACAAAAAATAGATGTAGATAAGTTTCATTTTCGAAAAACATAATTTTGACCATGTTTTCAGGTACTGATAAACTCATGCAATATCGTTACAATACGACAGCAAGTTTCGCCGACATCTGTCTAGTTATGGTAGCTCAAACGTGTTCAGCTTATGGCGACAAAGAAACTGGAGTATCTCGGTTCGAGACACGTTCACCGGTTAAAATTTTTCTTTTTTTTTTCTTCTTTTTCAGCATACATATATGAGCAAAAGTCATTGAGAAGAAACCGAGCTCAGCTCGGTCAACCACATTTTTATTTCAATGTAGGCAATGCGTAACAGAGAAATATTAAAGAAATTGCTTTCTTTATGTCAGTACCGTATTTAGTGAAAAGCTGTTAATTTGGAATTTCAAACATACACTTCGATTTTATTTATCTGTATATATAATGTATGTAAACATCAGTTCAATTCAGCGTTTAAAATTCGAGCGCTTATTCCATTACCATCATTTGTAATCCCAATTTGATTAATAATCTTATCTATGGAATTAGTTTATTAGTTCGCGTATTAGGCGGTAAACCGCGTGACCTAATTCCCAAATAATTACAGCGCACATGAACCGACGGCGGGTTTATATTACAACGAGACTGGAATAACAAAATACACTAACATTTATCCCGTAGGTGGATTGTATTTATTTTATAATTCAGACTATTTTATAAAATATACTGTGTAGTGTAATGTGACCTGCGGCTTCCACTCCGTTTGATGAAGTTAAAAAAAGTCGTCGAATTAATCATCTATTTTTATTCATATAAAATTTTCTGCCTGTCACTGAAAGTGTAATTTTCTATTTCCATGTATTTACTTAAACTGTGTATGTGTTTATGTATCTTCGATGATATACACTTTGTTAATTACTAGCTTTGCCATTATTTCATGAGTGTTTTTATTTTAAGAACCCATTTTTTTAATACTGTTTAATCTATGTAAAATCAGCTATCTGCCATTGAAAGCCCCGTTAAAATCGATGCAACCGTTTCAAAGATAATCCTGAACAAACTTTTTTTTGTAAGTACCGCAAATCCTTTCATATACATTTACTGAAAACCTGTTAATTTGGAATTATATACAGACACTTCAATTTTATTTAACTTTATATATATTGGCACCGTTATAAATCAAGGAACATTATTTACGACCCTTACAAAACAAAGTAATGGCAAAGCACCGTTCTCCTGAACATTGTCCAGAAGTTACGTACCGTATCGGACCCGTCACGTGCATTCGTAAATCACGCCGAGCGTGTCTGTGCACACGTGTGTACCTAATAATGCGTTACGTGATATAATGGAGCATCTGTTGAATGGAAACTAGTAATCACACGGTATTTACTCTATTATAAAACTAAAAGTGGATTGACTGAGTATCACGGGAAAAGACAAGACTAATTTTTATTAAATGTCAAAGTCAAAAGTATCTTTATTCGATTAGACTTTTTACAAAGTACTTTCAAATCGTCAGAATTACATAATTGTACAGGATTATACATGCTACCGCCAGGTTCGGAAGGTTGCTTTTACTGAGAAGAACCTGGCAAGAAACTCAGCAATTACTCTTTTCAAAAATATTACAAAATTTCAAGAATACAAAATAAATAATTAAAGAAATACAGAAATAGATATAACTTTGATAAAAAGATAGAGTGGTGAAGGATGAACGGTGAAGGAAAACATGGTGACGAAACCTGCATGTCTCTGAGAAGTAATTCAAAGACGTATGTACAGTGCCTGAGCCGGCGATAGACTCACCAAGTAACTTTATGGAATAGTCATAAAAATATAATACTTACTTAGCTTGAAGGCGAATACCAACCACAAATAATCCTTTTAACAACGAGACATTACGCATTGGTAACTATGAATAACATAACGGAGTATATTTTATTAATATATTATTGTTTTAGTTGTTGTCTAAACACCAGCATCGGTAAATCATACGGTTTTTCATATCGTTGACTTGAAGATCGTGAATCATAGCACACGAACTTGCCGATCTATAAAAACAGAAATAGAATGGTTCCATTCGGTTCATTGTGGTTTTGTTCATTTTAACGCAATCAACATCTGATACCGAGCGTTCACAGGCCAATTTACTATAATGTAGGTTTGTATGGAAGAATATAGAATTACCAAATATAATATTTATAATAATTTGAATGCTTTGTATCTCACTTTAATTGTGTTTTTATTGTTATCTGAGCATTGATCCTACGTCCATGGGCATATTATATATATTTTCATTATTGTAGCAATCAAAATAGTTAACATATTGATTTTTGAAAAAAGTCATTGCCTATGTTCGGAAAGGGTTCCGTCTTTTCAGTAACATTTATAAACCTATCATAAAATTTTGACGAATTGATAGTATTCTGTTAAAGTCTAATCAAATAAATATATATCTAAGCTATCTATGTATATAATCAATATAATATAGTATATCGTAAACATTTAAACGTCCAATTCTTGTATACATGTAAAAATATAATCTGAATCTCGGAAAGTGCTCCAACGATTTCCATGAAATTTTTAAAGGACTTAGGGAGTTTCGTGGGCGATAAATCGATCAAGTTAGGTTTAATTATAAGAAAACGTCAACAAAAGTCATCCAAGTTCCATATTATGTGAGAAAGTGTTCCGCGTCCTGAAGAGGCGTTAATCTGCCGGTTTTGGTTGTAATTTCTAGATGACAGGCGTTAAATCATGTCGCAGGCTAAATGTGAAATTCCGTCGTGCTTGTCACATTAGTACGTAATATATCTATATAGGTACGCTTATTATGTAATGTTAAAGCAATACGTACGTTTTGTTGGGCTGAAATATGAATATAATTACGATTTGGTGACGACAACATATTATCTATCTACTAGTAATATATTAATATTGTAAAGAAGAAAGATTTGTGTGCTTGTAACGAATTGCCTCTAAAAGTATAAAACCGATTTTAAAAATTCCTTCACCATTTAAATGCTATATTATCAAAGATAAATAAAGGCTATATTTTATCCCAGTGCTCCTACGGAAACGGGAACTACGCGGGTGAAACCGCGTGACGTCCGCTAGTTGGTTTATAAGTCACCAAGCAATGCTTCGCTAGTATTAACAATGTATTTTATAATTGCCTGTACCAATGAGTTTTTCTAAAAAACTTTTGCACAGTGATTTCACACCACGTGCTCTACGGTGACGGAAAACATTGTGAGGAAACCTGCATATTTCTGAGAAGTAATTCAATAACGTATGTAAAGTGTCTGAGACGGCGATGGACTCACCATCTGTCACGTTTGCACTGAATCATCTTAGGTGAAAAGTGGGTGATGTGATTACAACACCTCTGCCTACCCCTTCAGGGAATACATGCGTGAGCATATGTATATGTATGTATAATTGTTTAAAACGATGCTCTTATGTCTTATATATATGTGCTATAATTTTTAACAACTTTGTTGTGAAATCAATCAATCATCTAAGTAGCTCAGTCCCAGTCCATAGTTTGCCATAGCCCGGTTAGTGATCGTAGACTCGCCCCCTATAACTGGCAAAATGTAGCTGTACTATAAATACACCTCTGCCTACTCCATCGGGGAATACTTATGAATTACCATCATCTTGTAAACTAGCCTGTTTTTATTCCTCTTAGACGGCTGGTCCAGCCTCACAAAGTTTATAATAATCTTCCTTCTTTGTTTATAATAATCCTTTAGTGATAAAAACACACAATAACTGTTAATTATCCGAAATAGAATAGTGTATAGAACATAAAACAATTTCAGAGGTGTTCCAGTAGACCTTGACGAAGAATTATGAGGACCCATTTTCTTTGTCGGTGTTATAAATAGCCGGATAGAAGATATTCCGCTAGGTCGGGCCCTGCGATCCGCCGGATGTAGCTTCATTCGTTATGTCTCATTAGCTTTATCTAGCCTTCAAATGTTATATTCATAATAATAGCTTATTTCCACAAATCCCATGGAGAATGGGTATTTTTAGGGTTCCCAACCAAAAAAGTTAAAAACGGAGTACTTACAGTCTCGCTCTAGGGTGAGTTTATCGGGAACGCAATAAGTTATCGACTTGAAATTTACCTTAGTTTGAGGTCCAGTTTTATACACATATCCAAAGCATGTACCTTCTTATTACATAGGTACATACTCGTACATGCACAATTATGTTTACGCCTCTATTCTCCGAAGGGGTAGGCTCGTTGAGGTGTAGCAATAATAACACCCACTTTTCACCGATGATGATTAAGTGCCAACGTTAAGTGACAGATGGAGAATCTATCGCAGTCTCAGGCACTACCTTTACAGACGTACGTATTTGAATTACTTCTCATAAATATGTAGGTCTCCTAATGATGTCTCCATCACCGTACAGCTCGTGATGTGAAATTGCAGTACATAAGTTTTTAGAAAAACTCATTGGTGCAGGCCCTGCTGAGATTCGAACTTGCGTCGCTTGTGTAACAGGTGACTGTTCAAACCTCACCCACGGTCACCACGTCTCTCTTTATGAGTATTGTTTTTAAATTCCTGTAGAATGGCGTCAATATTCAAAAGTTACACTTCATACTCCTGTGGAGTATAATTTTAAAGAGATTGAAATGATGCTCTGTACTTATATAATTCTTTAACCAATGTTTGCATATTGTAGCTAACGTTTGAAAGATCATTTTGTCGGGTTACCCTAAACTTATAAAGATACAATAAGACATCAAATAGACAACTAATTTGTACATCCGTTCTAGAAGACAATTCAGTGAAGTTTTATCGTTTGAAGAAATCTAAGGTAAGAAGAGGATATCCTGCCGGATCTAATTAATGATGCTCCAATTCACGCAGAGCCGGTTGTTTGCTGATTAAACCAAGATTTAATGAACATCTTGAGGATCTCGAAAAATGCTTTTGTTAAATCTACTAAAGGCATTTCACGGATACGGAGGTGAACACCGTTTATCAGATCGCTTTTAAGTAATACGATGGAAGTATTTGCCTGTTTTTCCCGATTGGGAAGGCAGAAGTTTACTATATAAATTTCCAGGTCCCATGTATGGGACATCCCTATTGCAATTAACCAACCTATCGCTAACTAATCCAAACTCCGAGTTACTCCTGGGAAATTGGAGATGGAAAACCCCGTTTAGTGGAAGTAGGCTCACCCCATATGGATATGGGACTTGGTATGTTTAAGATTCATATACATATCTGGTGAAACGTGAGAGTACTAAATTCAAAAAAAATGGCGGCCACAAAATCACAAAACAAGGACAGGAAAAAATCGACGCATTAGGTAGGCTCACAAGTACTAGCTCAGTTGGCAGAGCAACTGCACGGTTTGCAGAGGTTGTGGGTACGAGTCTCTCTTCGTGTTCATATTTTTCTTGACCATATTTAAGAATGTGAGTGTACTGTATCTGCGTACGAAATCAGAGAATACTACCATTGCATTTGTTAAAAGCGGTCTAATAAACGCCCCCCAATGTATATGGGACTTATAACTGGCGAAATGTTGATGTGCTATAAGTACACAGGTTGAGCATGTGTATGAACACAACCACTATGAATGTGTGTAACCTAAGTTACAGTCGAGCGGTCGGCCCGATTGACAAAGCCGCGCGTCTCTCGCTTAAACAAGCGTTAGTAATGCGATTAACGTACCAAAATATTATCATTTGTATATTTAAATAATTTCAAAATATTATAGTGACAGGCGCCGTCCCGAGTGCTGGCCTTAAATTGGATGCAGATAAGCAATAATGTGTCAACCCGCATAAACTTGGTTTTGAGAAAATGGCGTCTTAAGATGATTGTATACGTGATTTAAGATTTGTTTTATGACATAAATCCATTTTTTACGTACTTTTATGTTTCAGATGACTTGAAACACTTTTTTAGAATGTTAAATACGTGATGCATTATCAAAATATATCAAAACCTTTGAATTTGACTTTTTGTGGGTTGACACATTATTGCTTATCAGCATCCAATTAATAAAAAAAGTAATAATTTGTTTCGTTTGATATTGAGCGGTCGCGAACAAAATACACGCGCAGTTATCACTCATTTCTCCGAGACATCAAAAATCATGACGGCACCTGTATTCACTATTTGTTTAGAATCAAAATTTTGCCTCTTAATATCGACACAGGTGACACACACTGCCCTCTTTAGCGTAGGACGTGTGTAGGTCACATTAAGGATTGAAATATTTTTTTTAAGTGATGTGAAATTAAAAGGAAAGATCCTATTACTTGGACGTATACATTTTGCCTCTTAATATCAGTGCTAATGACACACTCTGCTCCTCTAGTGTAAGAGTGGTTAAGTTACTCCAAGGATTAATGTATTTCTATTTATTTTTGTCATGTGAAATTAGAAAGGTATGGACTTATTAACCGTGATTAAACTATACTAGCAGCAGTTTAATTAATAAAGGAGCTTATTTAGGAGATCATTTTTCTATTTGTAGTAAGGCGTGTTAAGTCGCACTATAATTTATCTTGTTGTATGAACAATAGCCGTCGAAATTATAGAATCTATTTCAAATGTGTCAAATTGATGCAAGAAACGATCGCAAAAGTTTATGCCTAGAGGTTCCACGGTAGTAAATTAACCTAAGATAACGTAAGAGAAATGACGTTCAATAAGTGTTCCAAGTGTCCCTTATGTTGATTTTGATTTGTTGTGAAAAATTTGTTCGAATACATTCAATATGTATACATTTCGTGAACTTATAAGAGTTTGATGGTGTATTATATTAACTCTACTTGTTATTAGTCTACGGCTTAAAGGGTCTAGACACTAGATGCTCATATTTCATTTTCATACCCACTACAAACGCAGCATGTACTTAGTACATAATTTAATAACGCTATTAATAGACGCGTGAAGTAAATAACAGGGTAGAATAGTATTTTTAAACTATTAGCCATATCGTCCGTTTCAAACCACGAGATTTACGGTGAAGGAAAATATTATGTGGGAACCTGCATAATGTCTGACAACTAATTTAAAGATGTATGTATAGTGCCTGAGACGCCGATGGACTCAACCTCTGTTATGCCGATGCGCTTTCCCTTTCGGGGATCTTTCAGAGATGGCGCTAGCATATTTCATTTTATTTAGTTTATTTTGTTTTCTACTATTTTACCATCTACTTATATATTAGAGCCGTGGTGGCCTCGGGGTTAGAGCAGTCGCCTGCTACGCAAACGATGCAAGTTCCAATGAGTTTTTCTAAAAAAGCTTATGTACAGTGATTTCACACCAAGTGCTTTACGGTGAAGGAAAACATCGTGAGGAAACCTGCATATTTCTGAGAAGTAATTCCAAGACGTATGTAAAGTGCCTGAGACGGCGATAGACTCACCATCTGTCACGTTGGCACTCAATCAAATTCGGTGAAAAATGGGTGTTGTGATAACACCACCTCTGCCTACCCCTTCGGGGAATACAGGCGTGAGCATATGTATGTACTTATATATAAAACAAATTTGTAAATATTCAAAACCATTCAATAAAATTGCATTAATATTTAATACAGATATATGCATTGTGTACATAGGTATAGTAGGTGTATATATACCACACGAGCGGAGAAGCGGACCAAAGTGAGTACATATGAAGCCTCCCGATACCCATTTTGCCTTCCATTACTTGTAAAGTACGATATTGCCAAATAAAACCAACTTTTTACGTTATGAATGTTGTCCGGTGGGATGGTGTTGATACCGAAAGGATCACTTTACATAATTTGAATGATAAGCATTTCATTTTATTTCCTAACGTTATTTGAATACTCAACAAAATTCTAACTAACCAAAACGTCTCCTGTTTAAGATTTTCTTTATGTTATACAATTTACGAGTTTTTATTGAGTTTAGGATAGTATTATATTGAGATAAATATTATTGTTTAGCTAACTAGCCAGTAATTGGATGGGTGACCGCACGAGTTCCCTCCGTGCCTCAGAGAGCACGTTAAGCCGTCGTCGGCCCCGGTTGCCAATTTATCATGTTTGGCAATTTGGCAGTCGGAGGCCTAAAATAGTCTGACAACTGGTTTAACCCAGATCACAGATTTTCCTCGTTAAAGGGGTTGCGAAGGTCCGATGGCAGTCGCTTCGTATAAAAATCAGGTGATCAGCCACATCGGGTTGAATCAAGTGCCGACCCCAATAATGTATGGGATAAGGACAGGGCGATGATAATTTGAACTTTTAAGCCCTTGAACTGTTATCCTATAATATGCTTTCGTCTCGCTGAGTAGTTCATAACAATGTAACAAGAAATTCAATTATGTCCACTAGATAAGCTGTTTTGCGCAAGATGTATTGTTCTAATGTTTGATTAAGATAATAATATTTTAGTTTGTTCATAGATAAACTAAGCAAGCATTTTGTTATGGAAGTATACACAAACAATATTAAGAAAAAAATATATCATTGTTACACCTCTAGCATGAATAAAAGATTTGCGCAATTTTATAATTACTATTCGCTGTTTACGCATACATTTCTAATTGTTTGATGATTCCTACCTACTATAGCCAATGATATTATAATTACGACTAAAGAAGTTATTTAAAATAATTTTCTACAACCGTAAGACCAGTCAGCGCTCTTACGGCCATGGCCACCACGCCATGGTGACCACGAGGTTTGAATAGTCGCCTGCTTTCGTTTCGTTTGTCGTTTTCTCAAAACTTTAGTGCAGTAATTTCACCCCATGGACTTTACAGTGAAAGAAAACGTCGTAAGGACATGTCTGAGAAGTTGTTCAAAGATATGTATAGCGCCTGAGCGGCGATGGAATCACCACCTGGCATTTACTCATCGCTGTAATATTTCCAGCTCCTTCAGAAACTCCTTTGACAAGGCGTAAGCTTGTGTGATGTTTTTATTATTACCATCTGGAATGCTTATAAAGCAAAAACTACAATATGTGTGTATGTGTGTGTTACCCAACGCCCTTTATCCGCAGTTTCATTCAAAAGCATTTTCTCCGACAGATAAGGTCTTTTGTTGGGATTTATTTAGCTTTTCCCTATTTGAGTAAACGTAAGAGGCGATGTCTAATAAATTATGGCCACTTTTTGTTGGGTGCCTCCTATGAATATATAATGTCCCTCATACATCACACTTTCACTATCACACGTCGGCTTACTTCTGATTTCAGTTTGGCTTTAAAATATTACCATGCATATTATTACCATGCATACCCCTTTATTACAAAACCTGGTTTAGACGAAGATTAGACCAAACTCGAACTGAAACTATGTAAATCTCTTTTTAAATCCTTATCACCGAAAGAGATGTAGTTATTTTTAAACCAAGGATAATCTTAGTACCTATATGTTCTGTATAAATCTGTCCATGTACCAGCTGAACTATCCTGCCAATAAGTCTCGGTGCTCGTGGTCGATGAATGCTAAGAAACTTTAGAGTTATAAGCTTATCGTAACTACTAGAAAATTATATGCTAAGTATTAGTTATTAAGATGAAGACCAAAAATGAGATGAAGCCTCGTTGGTCTATCCCTGGGTCTGGCAAAGTGTAATTGAGGTTCTCAATCTGTAATTTCCCAGTAACAGTCCGAAGTCCTGATAAGTGCCCGATAAGTGGCAATGGTTAAATTACATGGGAGTTTAAATATATATGGAGAAATGTGGGTGGAATAAGTACACCTCTGAACCCTTCGGGGACTCTACGTCATCTTGCCGAGCCATTTAGTCTTTAACACGTCCCTAAATAATACTTTTCAAATCCAGATATCTAGATCATCCCCCAGCAGCCGAGGTCCGAGCCCCGCACTGGGGCGTCCTTAGCTGTGTTGCTTAGTTTATGAATATAAGCTCGGCTTGAGGCCCATAGGTCTCGCCTTTTTGTCGAGATAAGCATTAGGGAAATATGCTCACGCCATCAGAAGGGTCCCCGAAAGGGTAAACAGAGGTGTTATAACTACAACACCCACATTTCACCGAATGCCTCCATACGTACATACGTGATCTTACTACGTCTTTGAATTCTCAGACATGCAGGTTTCCTCGCGATGATTTCCTTCACCGTAAACCACGTGGCGTGAAATCACTACGCATAAATTTTATAAAAACTCATTGGTACAGGCCCTGCTGGGATTCGAACTTGCGTCGCTTGCTTAGCAGGCGACTGCTGAAACCTCGCCACCACGGCTCCTAAATTAAAGAAAATAACTCAAATAAATTGAAAGATAAAAGCAATGTTGAATCCGTTAATTAAATCACTTCTCTCGCTCCATTTAACAAGTCAAGTTCATTTTAATTTTGAATACATTCTAGAACTCTATTTAAAAACGCAATTTAAATCCTTTGCTAAATCTAAAACTAATGTCGGCAGTACTTTCAAAAAGATATTAAATTGTTAATTGAAACTCGTGCAATTGTCATTATTTCTGAACAAATAAAAGCTCAACTTATTGTATGATAAGTTTTTGAAAATACACAATAACTATGCTCACGACTGTATTCCCCGAAGAGGTAGGCAGAGGTGTACTTATGCAACACCAACATTTAATTTTATTTTATTTCAGTCCCATGAAATACCAATAAAAACACATAAAAATACCAATTGAAAATCTTTTTCCCTGTCTGTCCGTCTGCCTGAATAGGCTTTAAAATAAAACATTAGGGTTCCATGGGCTCCCATGAAATCACGTCTACGCGGGTGAAACCGCGGGGCACAACATGTCTTCAAATAATTGAGGATATAAATATATATAATGTATGTATGAATGGGGACATGAAATTTAATATCGCAGGCCGCTTTCCAGTCAAATGGGCTTGTGACCTGAGAGGCTGAACGGATGACCGCGGAAGGGTGACCGTACTGACCGCGGCATGTATGACGAATTAATGTCATGATTGATTTATTATGATGGTACAAGCTTTATTATCTTTTAAACATATCTCTAAGGTATAGACATAGAATACTATCACAATAATAGGAAAAAATATTTCACATCCAAGAAATCGATTAACGGTTAAGATTTTATTCATAACGTGGTGGCGCGTATTAAGAACTTCTTAGCTTTGACATATAATTTTACAGTGCCAAAATGAAACGACAAAGCTCAAAATTTCTTCATATAATTAAACGATCATAGTTGGTCCAAGGTATCATTCGCCGTTTGTAGGCCCCTTGATTTGTCAAATTATGATGAGCACTGACGTATGTACATCTGACTGATGTATCGACATACTGATCAAAATCATAACCCACCCTTAGTCAAGTAAAAATTCACCTTAAGGATGCTATATATTTTTTTCTATGTTTTATACTTTTCAGATTTTAGTTTTTAAACGACTTTTTTAGGCTGCAATGTGTCGTGGCCGTGAGCCGTGATGGCCTCGGGGCTTGAGCAGTCGCCTGCTACGCAAGCGACGCAAGCTCGAATCCCAGCGGGGCCTGTACCAATGAGTTTTCCTAAAAAACTTATGTACAGTGATTTCACACCACGTGCTTTACGGTGAAGGAAAACATCGTGAGGAAACCTGCATATTTCTGAGAAGTAGTTCAAAGACGTATGTATAGTGCCTGAGACGGCGATAGATTCACCATCTATCACGTTGGCACTTAATCAAATTCGGTGAAAAGTAGGTGTTGTGATAACAACACCTCTACCTACCCCTTCGGGGAATACAGGCGTGAGCATATGTATGTATGCAATGTGTCGTGTGTTGAATGGTGGCGGTGAGGTAGATATGTAAGTTATGAAATTGCTCTGATCGTACTGCACAAGTTTTGGCCTCCCTGTCTATAGTTAAAATAAAAACATTTTGGCTGAAATTATTTCCTTTGAGAATTGCGGCACCATTAAGTAATTAGTTAGTGGGGCAAAAACCTCGTTGACTTTTAATAAAGAGTTCGTCACATTGTGTGAGGTAGAGTTGAAATACTTGAGTCTTTGGGGAATATTTCGAGAAGGCGTGGACATATATTATGGGCGTGCGATGTAATGAAATAAAATTACAGAATTATGAACTGGAATACAAAATACATAACAAATTTAAAGGTTAGTTAAGTGGTTGCTACATAGATGGCGCTACTCGTTAACAATTGCAAGTTTGAGTACAAATACACGAGAGCCTAAATCGCGCTCTCAGAGTTTTCGAACGGATTGCAGTATAACTTTGAGCAAGTTTCCAACTAGAGCAGTTGCAGAGCTGCGGTTCGTCAGGCATGATACCCGCCTCGCTGACAAATCTTCCCCTTGTTGCGGATGATCATGATCTCTCTCTAACAACATTACAAATATTGTTTTACGTGACCGTTTATGTTTACCGAATTCGCTTTCTAAGTTTTACTATAGAAGCATTCGGCTTATTATCAACAGCTTAGTAACAGTTATCAAAACCCAAATACCCGAAGTCGAAGAAACTATTGAGCTAAAAGGAGCCTACTTGGAGCTTCCAGTAAATATTTAATGACGTAATTCTGTTACAAAATTAAATCATCTCCCAATAAATCGATCAAGCGGCAAAGGTTGGGGCATGGACGGAATTCTTCGTAAAGTTTTCGGATAAAACCACTCCGGAATTGTTCGTGGTAATACCAACTTTAAGTTTAAAATTTTCGCGCCTCGTCGTTTATGTTTCGACTTCATTGACGCTATGCCTATGTGTCCCCTACACCTATACACAAAGCAAATAGCAATGACAATTATCAACCGTACAGTATCATTTGACTGCGATATTATACGACGGACACAACAAAATCTAGTTGGGTGTTTCACCTCTTCTTACGACCAGTCTAAAACTTATATTTATTTTTAAATATCAAAAAGTTTCATCCAAATATTTGGGAAAGATGTGAGAGCCTTCCTTAAATTCCTATCTTTACTTAACTATGACATTTTAGCAAAGCCAGTGGTTAAGCTGGTGTAAAAATAGTGGGGATAACTGCACATGTATTTGTCCGTGTCGTACCATACAAGATCCACATTATATCCAAATGACTTCCGCGCACTTAATGTCTGCGCTCATAGCTCGTGAAGGCACCTATATTACAGGAAAAAAAGGGAGGACTAAATACATTTTAAAATATTTTTCACCAAATTGAATATCTAATTAAAGACATAATCGATAATGTGGAGGTAGGAGCACCCGATAATCGGCTTAAAACTTTTGCTGACTTGAAAGGAGCTTTATGAAAACGTGTTACAGCATATTTTGCTTCAACTTTAAACTTGTTCCTAAATTGTTTCAGCCCATAGGATGTGTTTTAAAGTGGAGTAACGGGGAGTAAAATCAGCCAATGGAAATTAGGCGTATTTTTTGCTTCATGTCAGCCGAAGCATGTATAATAGGCATTTTGGGATAGTCCTTCTATCTATTGATCTATGTTATATACTACTATACTCTTAAATGAGCAATTCTTCTATATATGTTTATATATAATCTGAATCTCGGAATACGGCTCAAAAGATTTTTATGAAATTTAGTCTGCAGGAGGTTTTGGGGACGATAAATCAATCTAGCGAGTATTAATTTTTAAAAACGTTTAAAAGAACAAACCGAGCAAATACAGATATGAGTCTTTTGTCTGCGTGAGCGAAGCTCGTTGATCCAGGTGATACTTACGTGCAGAAGTTGTACTCTTTTGTCAAGGATGTAAAGAGAAGGTATAGTGATTAAAACCCCCACTCTCCATTGAAGATGTTTAAGCCCTGAGATAGATAGTCTACTTACCGTCTTTCAGGCAAGACACTATCAAATTTCTTCTGAGATCGGATTCCTCGCGATTATCGAATAAATACATTTCAGTAGGTTAACTTTTACACATCATTCAGAGGGAGAGTACGAATTGAATTACCCATTGAATTCAGTGTTTCATTGCACATAGCAATTACATAACATGGCATTATATAGAAAACTATGACGTTGTTAATGACATTTTATTCTGGCGTATTAATATACCGCACGCAGTTAACAAATCTTTCTCTATTCATAGAATTTGGTAGTAGTTCATTATGATATCACAAATGTTCAACCAAAAGCTTGGTGACGTCAAGCTAAAATAGTAAATAGGACTGTCTGTATCCAGCACTGCACTGAATTATTGATTCAGCGCGCCAACCATCCAGATTTATTTATTTATAACTGACCTTATTCTGAACTTTTCCGACACCCAATGTCAATTACTAGGAATGGAAGTTGGGGATACCAAACTCAAATAAAAACACATATATCAATTGAATAGTATATAAGCAGATACATATTAAAGTACCTGTAATGTATTGTAATTCAAGATATATTTGATCAGAAATAAGCTAGTGAAATATTTGAAAGGCCAGTAATCCGCATATCGCTGCTTATTAAACTTTGGATTAATCACACACGCCGGTTTCTAAAAACCATTCGAAAAATGGTTGCGTGAATGTTTATTTCATCCAAGTTTTTATTGCTCTTCATAGAAAATTTTATGTTTGGAATATGCCTACCTACCTACCTCAGAATGGGTATGAAATGCGTGAACATGAGAGAAAAATAAATAATAATATTACTTTAATGTTAAATTTTCACATAAGTGCATCTGAACCAGGAAAAATATTTAATGTGTATTTTCCAAAACACACACATATACAATTATATAACGTACGGCTTAAATACAAAGGGAAACATCATTTGAATACTTTTTGGGTGTATTTAAATAAACAAATAGCCTATCCTATGCCTTTGAATAAAATAACCCTTCGGTAGTGAAGTGGTATCCCGCAATGAATTTGAGATGAGTTGCCGACTTTTTAGGGAGCTCCGCGGAAACAAGCAATAATGAGGGTCCCAAAAGGTTCCCATGTGGACTATTGTCAAAGACTGCCTCCTTGTCAGAGTCTAAACGAGTATAAGGCCATTGCTTCCCTTAGCTTTTATTCCTTTGACAACCTCATTGGAATTTCATCTTATTTGAAATTCGTAAGTGATCAGTTGCAATATGTATAAAAGTACGAATAGGCTCCGAAGTTCCTGGACTGATTTTCGGGAACCTATTCGTAACAAACAAATCTTTCCCTATCGATATAGGTAAAAAGATATCGAGAAATATGTAACTATAACAAGATTTTTATACATCAAAGTTCCCAAGTCCCATTCAATTGTTGAGTGCCAGCAATATCAGGAACACTTCAGGGACATATTATACACGAGTTGCAGACCTTCGATCTATGGCAACTCAACTTTTGATAACTATCTTCTTGCGTAACTTGTCCGCGGAATTACTTTTTTCATTACAAAGTTTTATTACAATAGTTCAATACCACAAGTTTTCGTCAGTCGAATGGATAGAATCATAGAACACACATAACGTTTCTGTAAATTTGACGGATAAGTAGCTGTTATGCGTTCTATGTCGTGCGTACAACTGGCTCACGCTATAACTCACGCTAGACCATGCCGGGCCCGAGCCGAGCTCTGGTCGTAGATTAGGTCGTTTTTTTCTACCCTGGGGGCCTTCCATCTTCGGCTTACGCAGAGCGTATTAATTAATAACTTCTGAGCTTTTAGTTTTCATTTTTGTACCGTAAAATTAAACGTCAAAGCTTAGAAGTTCTTAAAACGCGATCATAGCTGGCCCCGTGTAGGCTTTCCATTCCGTCCCTTGAACTTACTAAGGGATTTCTATATAGCACAGTATTTTTTATTATTTTTATCAATTTGGTTCGCCAGGTATAACGAATATTTTATTACTATTTATAATTTACGGATTTCCACTTCTTGTTTTCTGCTTCGTATTTTTTAAATTATTATTAAATATGGTATTTTAAACGTTTTGTTGCTTTTTATTTATCGAATTGTCTTCTGGTAGCGACGACGGACGGTCCGAGATTAGACGGTTGACGTTTCTCGGTCATCTTTTGGTTGCAGCTCGAGATAGCGCTAAGCTGTATAGTGCTAAGGCCGACTATCGACTAGGACCCGGCTCGGACCAGCCGGGGCCGAGCGGCCGAGCGTGATTCATCCTCAACCCGATGAGGTCTAACCTAAAGAAATATTCTTTTGTATTTTGTTCATAAGATCCACATTATTCCTTCTTAATTTTTTACATTTATATAGTGCGTGTTCGAATTATAGTAGAATTACATTCTGGCTGGTTATGAGTTGCAAAAACCTTCCAACATCATTAAATTACGAACAGGAAGCGGTCTGGACGCTCCTGTCCAGGAAGATTGGATAGAAAATGGCCGCAGGAACCGGATGGACGTGGAAGGTATAAAACAGAACGGGGTGAAATATACGGTTACGGTCCAGTGAAACTTAATATCAATGTAAAACTTTATATTTTTTTGAATGTAAATAAACTTCATTGCTCAAAAAACTAATTTATACTTGCGAGTTTGGCTGCTACTTTTATTTAAAAACCATTCACGTTTCAAAAATACATCTCGTAGGAAATAAATCCAATCTGTTCTGACTCTTTAACACTAATGCGATTTAGTGTTGAATCCTGGATAAAGCGAATACATTTAAGTTGATAGGTATTAAGTTTCATGAATGTAGTAATTAACTATTTTATGTCACACACATATTCTAGTACAAAACAATTATTTTAATTGTGCAGAAAAGTGCTTGAGAAACTCTCCATCTGTTACGTTCAATTATCTATAAATATAAAATTCAAAGACTTGGCTTACTAGCTCAACACACAGCCTAAGCGACTGGTCCTAGACACATGCCTCCTTATTGCAAAACATGGTTTAAACAGATGGAGACCAGAAAAAACTCAAACCAAAACTTTTTCTATCCCTTTTGAAAACCGTTTCCCAAAAAGAGATGGAACTACTTTTAAACCAAAAATTATCTTTGGCGATGTTTTGTAATAAGTGCGATGTAAATTGGAAGGCTCAGACATCCATGATTTTATTACAAATGAATTCTCACAATACCTAAGAAATTGAATTGCCGTGGAGGTCGCGGGAATTAATGTATAAAAGTTTATTTTTCCAAATATATGTGCTGTGGATCTCTGAGAAAAAGCGTTTAGAGTATAGTCTTAGTGAGTTGAAGGCACCTATATAAGATTTTTTTTTTCCAAATTCTGCCATTATGGGTTGAAAGTATTTTAATTGAAATCTAACGGCTATGCCGGCAAAACTGGTGCTTAAGCTAAGGTTTTGTATGAAATGTTAAGTGTTAGGAGTACACTTAACATTAAAATTTCAATATTGAGGTGTATTTCGGCATCCATATCCACGAGCTACAAACTGATTACAACTAATTTGAATCATAATAGGAATGTACGTGTAAATCTTGGCGCGGAATCAGTGGAGCACGTATTTAGATGCAAATTAGTGTCACGTGTTAATCAGGAACTATTCAAACATGAGCGAACTTCTACCCTCAGATATGGTATTCAAACATACCATTACATATTGCGTACAATACGCAATCATCACGCCACCGTCACTCTCAAGCAGCCGTCTTATTCTGTAAGGGTTCTCTACGTCGAATTCGACGTCAAGCGTCAGTTTCCATTATAGAAAATTGACACATGATACATATACGGTAAAGCTCAATTTCGCATCTTTCAAACCGACACTATGCGCTGAGAGTCTTACGCGGCTGTACATAGAAAAAGACGAGCATTTAATTCGTTGCAGACCTTAGAATATATAAAGCGACGGGATTGAGTAACCATATCTAGAACAGAAAGTCGATGAAGACCACTTTTCAACCGCATAGATTTAACGAGCCCGAAACTCCGTCTGCGCAGGATTTTACTTTTCTTTGTATTTTGCACAAATCGCACAATATCTTTATAAATTACTGCCTGCAACTTCACCTGTCCGGAATCACTCTAAGACAAACCCACGATTGTATTAATCTTAGCGTGATGATAGATATAGATATGATGGAGAGAGATGATAAACAGATCCTAAATATTTATCCAAATCGCACCAGTAGTTCGTTAGATTAGCGCTTTTAAGCAAACATACAACCTCTTTTGCTTTGTATATTAGTATAGATAGCCTGTGTGTTATTTGTGTTGTAATCTAGCTATGTTATGGTGAACAACTATTATTATGCTATTTAATAAAACGACTCATCACACCTAATGATATGAATACTTAAATCCAGCAAGCATGTAGATTAATGAATGTTGATGAAGCGAAATACTTAGCGTGTCTTTTAGATAATATGCGCCTATCATTTGCACTTCTACAAACAGGACGATACATTTATTGACACACTAATTTACATACTAATTATTCTTCATAATGTTGGTGATAGCAGACGACTGCTCAAACCCCAAGGCCACCACGGCACTATCTTGTGATCTATTTAAATGTTATTGTAGTAATAAAGCTGAACAGTTTTAATATTCATAATTACTCGACCGATTAAAATTGTTACCATGAAATATACACACGTCATGCTTGATAGATTAGGCGAATCATGTTACACTCGTATCATTGAATATAATAATTATCACTCCGTATATACAGTTCGTGTTACGTTTAGGTACGAATTTCATCATACAAATGGTCGTTTTCAATTTTCCTTAGTGTTTGCAGAATAAAGTAATTTGTAGAAATGAAATAACAGGCATTGGGTAAAGTGTTCCATTGAAAAATTGGTCGCAACGGCTCGCTAAAATATTAAGCCAGATGTTGCCAGTTATTTATTTGCTGTTAGTGGGTATTTTTTTGCCAACCTTTGCTTGGGTTTGTTACGTAAAACTTTTGTATCCATATTCATTCGTATTAAAATGGAAAATATGTTCTGTCAGAAGTGTCTGACGTCAGACACATGAGGATAGCAGAATTATAAAAGGTACCGTATCAATAAGTTATCTTACAAAAGATCACATTGTGGAATTTTTTTAATTCTAGAAGTGGCCAATGGCTGCAAAAAGATTAAGAAAGACTGCACTAGGTGTCAAATAAGCATTCGACCACCCTGATGGTAAGTGGTTACCGCAGCCTATGGTCCCTTGCGTTGTAGCGGATATCCAACATGTGGACCCTGTAAGAATCGCTTGACACCCTTCTTGAACAACCAAATGGTTATAATAATGGTCTCCTACCGAATTTCGGTTACGGTGGCCAATCTCAACGAGGATCAGCCATGTGCGCAGGAGATATTATAGTGCACAAGTGTGTGCGCAAACACAGGTGCACTCTTTATTCCCTCACTCTCATAGTCCGATGGGAGGGCAATCCGACACGACCGGAGAGAGATCAGGCGTAAGACCAACGGCTTAACGTTTCTGAGGCATGGAGGTGTAAACACCACCAACTTCCAAACTCCGGGCATTTATTGTGAATTTCTTGACAGAATAACCCAATATCTATTTTTGACCGGACCCGGGAATCGAACCCGGGACCTCGTGATCGGCAGGCAAACTTGACAACCACTAGACCAACGCGGCAGTTAATGGTTATACCACCTTGGAGTAGACCACTTGGATTCTCGCATGTGAAAACCACGTCAAAGAGCTCATTCTACAGCCTTTAATCCGCATATTTACATATCGCATGTGACTTCTCAAACCGCACGACCACCGCGCTGGATTTTTAGTTAACGTATTTTTGTATTAATGTAGTAATTTTCTCTTTAAATGAAATTGACTATCGTTTAATTAAAGTAGGCGTAGTTTAGTAATTTGAAATGAGTCGTAAATATCGTAATATCCTTGACCAGAATAAATGATTTCCATTTAATTCCCTAAATTGCTTTTGGAACTTCATCTATCATTAAATTCCTCAATTTGATTCTAATACAAATGAAAGTCTGTAGTATAAAACTATAATTACAATGTACATACACATTTAAACATAAGCTTTATATGCAGTTAGGAATCTAGGAACAAATCGTTCGACATCACACACTCACACAGACGCGCGTATCTACGAGAAAATAAGCGGAATATGCGTAATGACAGTAAGAGGTGTCACGTCGTGGCTGGTCGCGTATACGTCATTCACATGTTTGGTACAGTCGTGATATTTATGTGATAACATTTATACCAACAAAATGAATGTCGAACGTATTACTAAATCTATATATATGTAACTCAAAGGTGACTGACTGGCATAGTGATCTATCAACGCACTGCCCAAATCACTGGACAGATCGGGCTGAAATTTGGCATGCAGGTAGATGTTATGACGTAGACATCCAGGATTTTGATTAATTGTACCCCTAAGGGGATCAAATAGGGGATGAAAGTTTTTATGAAACTGTCAATTTTAAACCGATCGGGCTGAGACAAGTATACGCAGGTGAAACCGCAAGACACAGCTAGTGCATAATAAAGCAAATATTATATTAATAAATGTTTTTTTTTGCTTTGGTTAGAAGACTGACTAGCTTGACTTATTATATCAGCGCACAGCCGAAACCGCTTTTCCTAAAGACATGATATTTGGAAGGTGTGTCTACTGTAAGGTGTAGGTAAGTATCCACTATGAAAGGGTTTTCCGAAATGCTAAGGGGGTAAAATGAGAGGTGAAAATTTGTCGATAATGATCTCCTAACCGAATTTCGGCCATGGCGGCAAATCTCTAGCCATGTGCACAGGAGATATTATAGTGCACAAATGTGTGCGCAATCACAGGTGCACTCTTTATACCTTCACTGTCATAATCCGATGGGACGGCAATCCGACACGACTGGAGAGAGATCAGGCGTAGGTCCAACGTCTTAACGTGCTCTCCGAGGCACGGGGATATAAACACCGCCAACTTTCAAACTCAGAAAACCTCAATGTCTATTTTGGACCGACCCAAGGCAGCGAACTTAATAACCACTAGACCAACGAGGCATTCATATATATAGGTATAAGTCTCTGATTGTGTAGTAGGTACATAACGATGACTCGTGGCCTGAAGGTTGAAATAAACGGTCGATCCTCTGAATAGCTTGTAACGTTTGCCGATGAATCTTTAATAAACTTTTAAAGATGTCGAATTCTGTGCCCTGATCCCTCACTGTTTGTTCAGGACCCGGCTTTTAGCCCCAACATTACTCCTAGTCCGTTGAAGGAAATCCCTCTTACGTCAAAATGTAATTCCAAAAATCGAATATCAAATGTGAAAAGTTACATGAATGAATTCTTTCACGAATGCGTGTGAGCGGAATTTCTATTTGTTTATACTAATATTATTATGAGAGTTGTATTTTGTTTGTAATGAATCACGTAAAAACTACTGGTGCAATATTTTTAATTCGTTGAGTGATAGAATGCCACATCATCACGGACAACCATAGGCTTATATTAGATTGTGGTGATTATAATCGAGTTAAACAAGGAGTTCCTAACAATACCCGGGTGAAGTCGAGGTCGCGAGCTAGTACTTAATACTAATGACTTTTTCATATTATGTGAATGCGCCTTAAGAAGAAAATGTAACCAATTTAAATTGAATGAATCATAATAAAGTTTACATTAAAAAAGTAGGTGAATCGTGTCTATTATAGACTTTCAAAGCCAAAACAATTTTTTAAATTATTTTTACGATCTTTAATATTGCAGCATCCGCTGAAATGTTCCCGTTCGTAGCTGAGATGTTATGAAATGCTCTGACATTGTTGTATTTTCAAAGTTGATACAGACCGTGTTAGGTATTTCACGAGGCTTGGCCAACCATTACTGCGATAATATTTCGACTCAGCATAAGGGACAGATGTATTAATCTGTCACCTTCACTCATTCGAACAAACATCACAATGAAAGATGAAGCTTACATTTAATGTTATTCTAGTACTCTATGAGAAGTTGTGTAAGATTATATTGAGAAGTTCGTCAACTCGTCCTGTATATAATTTACCTAATTTGTTAGCAAATGAAACAAGAAAATAACCCACTCAAGCCTTTGTAACGAAGTAAATTCGCCTCTGGACAAAGTATATTTTAATTCACCACAATCCTTTTTTGGCGAGATCAATGAACGACAGAACGGGCAAGTATTATATAAAAGTACCTGAGATGCGGTCAAATCAAACTGAGTTTATTTAAAGACCAATCAATATAGTATCTATCTATAGTATATATATCAGTAAAATTATTGCTTGAATCAAGGCATGCAACAGACGTTCATCGAAGCGTGAATTCTTCAAAAACATTTAATGGCTCAAAGCATTGAACTAGAAAACTCCTACGAGTAGTGAAAATATCCAAATAGAATGTTTAGCAACTAATTTAACCCGTCTTCTGTTGAAAATTGGAAACATCAAAGCGAATTTTAATATTAATAAATTTTAAATGCGTTAAGTCACCGGCCATCTCTGTCTTCTAAATGCACTGAATAGTTCACAAACAAATTTATTGAGGACACATGTTGTGGCTAGACAAAAGTTATAAATTGGTTCATTCTAATAATTTATAGCTATTAGATATGAATAATAAGGCCAGTGCTAACTATGTCACGTACTTCTATCACGTGATTAATTAATCCTGTGTTGTGAATGATTGTGCATATTCATCCAATTTAAAAAGTAGCGTATTCCTATTGTAGCTGCAATAGGCGTTTTCAATATCCTTCAGGGACCGTCTGTGTAAGTAAAGGTAACAATTACATGAAAAACTTTTTTCAGTATCACAATATCGCAATATTAAACCACGAGATTAACTGTGAAGACATTCAGACGGGCAATGAACTCACCATCTGTCACGATGGCCTAATCTTCCAGTGAAAAGTGGTTGTAACAAAATCAAAGCCCCGGTGTTATTCTTTCGTCTGAGAGGTCGCTCCGAATATTTTAACAAGCGGTCACACATAAAATGCGTATTTTATGGAATTACACTATTTAAAGATTGCGCGGAGCCGGGTGAATTCGTTAGTGAAACAATTTGTGGCAGAAAATAATAATCGGCACATCTTATTCCACGCTACTCGGCATAAATCCAAAGTAAACCCATTCGGAATTCAGATTCATATTATCATTGCGTTGGTACTCGTATTTGGATTGAAAATTCATCCTTCGTTTGTTCATGTCTGCCGCTGACAGAGGTTTTATTTTCTTTTGTTTCAATTTTGTATCATTCAAATTGTATATTTTATGAAAGTGTTGCGGATTTATTTTGAATGAGTTCGCGCAAATATGGCGTTGATATATATATTATTATATTCAGGGCTTTATCAATCGAGTGGGCTTTGCTCATTGTTTGATTTGGAGTGGTACTTGTAATATACACTTATTTGTAAAGGATTATTCGAAAATATCAAAATACCAATTCAATAAAATGTAACTTATTTCTGCAGTCGTTAAACGCTGTATAAAGAGGACATAGGGGACGGTTTTTTGTGCCCGGCTAATGTCAATAGCCCGTTATTACATGGGACTGAAATATATCTGCCGTGTTGCCGTGGCTCGCGTTGATCTTGGGGCTTAAGCAGTCGCCTGCTACACAAGCGATGCAAGTTCGAATCCCAGAAGGGCCAGTACCAATGACTTTTTCTAAAAACTTATTGTAAGAAATCATCGTGAGGAAACTTTCATATGTCTGAGAAGTAAGTAATTCAAAAACGTTTATATAGTGACCGATACCAATAGACCTACCATCCATCCTGTCACGTTGGCATTTAATCATGTTCGTTGAAAAGTGGGTGTTGTTATAACAACACCTCTGCCTACCCCATCAGAGAATACGGGCGTGAGCATATGTATCTGCTAGATCATAAATATTGTAGTTTTGATCGTGACTCTAGGCTATTGTTGGTCGCTTTCACGGTCATCTATGTTTGCAGTATTCACTAGAAGATCTGACGTATGTAAGACTGCCTACGTCATTCCCTATTTGCAAAGTATATCCGATAAGTAACTTAGCTTTTAAACTGCTATTTCTACATAGAACATACTAAACATTTTACTTAATTTGATTACCTTTTAAATATGAAATACAATACCGAATGGTGATTGTATTGTTTTAATACATGAATTCAATATGTGCTCGCTTGTATCCCACGGGGGTGGGCGGAGATCACTGTTTGGTTTAATATTAATATAAAAAATGATAAAATATGATCACGCCTTCCCAGAAGGGTCATCGAAGGGGTAAGCAGAGGTGTTGTAACAACAGCACCCACATTTCACCAAATATGAATAAGTGTTAACGTGACAGAGGATAAGTCCATCACCGTCTCAGGCACTATACACACGTCTTTGAATTACATCTCAGACATATGCAGGTTTCCACACGATGTTTTCCTTCACCGCAAAGCACGTGTTGTGAAATCACTGCACAAAAGTTTTTAGAAAAACTCATTGTTACAGGCCCCGCTGGAATTCAAACTTGCGTCGCTTGCGCAGCAGGCGACTGCTCAAACCCTGAGACCACCACAGTTCAGCATTAATATATATGTAATAATATATATGTATGTATATAAAGCTGAAGAGTTTATATGTTTGCTTGAACGCACTAAGATTGGCGCGTTCTGGGCCATAATGGGCTAATTTCAAAAAACATTTCAGTGTTAGCTCATTCATAGAGATATCATCACGCTAGGATCAATCAACGGCTAACCCAAAGTACCTATTACATGTGAACGAAGTCGCGGCAGAAGCTAGTTACTGTCATATAATTAGTGTAATGAGTTTATTGTTGCATCATTGACTTTTGAATGCTGCTTAATATTTTTGACGTCGAATAATCATATAGATTTTCAGGGCCCTTTACCTAAAATTGTATATGAAAATTGGCGTATGATGTATTTTTTTGATATATAATAAATAAATAAATTATATTATTATTAGTAATATATTATATTAAAACTTCCAATAAAACGTCTAGCGACAAGAACGATGATGGCGTATTACATTTAATAAATTTATAAAATGTGTAAGTCATTTAGTATTAACTGAAACGTTAATAGGGACTAAATTGGTCTCTTATAAAATATTAGTTTGCAACTCGACTTTCAAAAGCGTCAAGCTGCTTTTAATATTACTAGTTTAAATGTAATATGGCGCAATTTTATCTATTTTAATTTATATACGAGCCGTTGTGGCCTTGGGGTTTGAGCAGTCGCCTGCTACGCAAGCGACGCAAGTTTGAATCCCAGCGGGGCCTGTACCAATGGGTTTTTCTAAAAAAACTTATGTACGGTGATTTCACACCACGTGCTATACGGTGAAGGAAAACATCGTGAGGAAACCTGCATATATCTGAGAAGTAATTCAAAGACGTATGTATAGTGCCTGAGACGGCGATAGACTCACCATCTGTCACGTTGGTACTTAATCAAATTCAGTGAAAAGTGGGTGTTGTAATAACAACAACTCTGCCTACCCCTTCGAGGAATATAGGCGTGAGCATATGTACATATGTATTTAATTTATATTTATTATTTAAGTATTTTATTGATTTTAATAGACGTTATGTGACTCTGTATCAATGTGCTGCTCAAACGGATTCCATCGTAAGATAAATTCAAATAGAACGAAAATATTTGATAATGATCACAGATGAACAGTGGCGATTGACAGGCGGATGAGTCAAAGGTCAAAACATGACGTCATCTCATGGGAGAACTAGTTCACAATATCTTGATTTAAAGCTGATTGTACAATGTATATATGGCTCAATATTATATTAATACCATCCTTAAGCTACTCAGTACCCACTATGGATGTCTTTTTCACTCGCTATTGGACAATAAAGTTCCTGGGGCCTTACCATAAGCTCTTATTGACATCATAGATCAACAGTGTGACAGTGACGGACTTATGCATATCATATACATCTGTCTGATAATAAGAGTTAAACTATAATGGCAATAAGTGGGTCCCCTGTTATTTCGTCTCTTTTAATTTGAACTTTGCGTGCGTGCATTTAAAGCATTTTTGGAAACAGTAATGCAAGTTGCTGCATTTCTGACGGGATTTTTCCGAGTAAAAATATCTTTCCCTATTCGGAAGTAATTTCTTTAAATTCTGGCATTTGAATGTACTTCGTAAAAGGCCTGAGAACGCTTGCTTCCACATACTCAATCAACTTGTAACCCGATTGTATGGGCTGAAAAGCCTGCAATATTTTTATTCTCAAGAACATAATTGAAAAATGATACACAATAATACAAGTAATTATAATGTAGGTACTATACCAAAATTTATGCAATATTACACTCGGCAATTTGCACGTGAGAAGTATGATTACAATACATTTTATAAAAACAGTCTCGTAACAATGGAAAATTAACAGCAATGCTTTTAAAATTTAATAGCTACCTTGATTTGAGAATTAATATTCCAAAAGCACACTTCACTCACGAACAACGAAGCAAATTTGTTTCTTGGACAGAAGTTTTGGATTTTTCTCAAGTTAACGATAAAACGGACGATGTTATGCATATCTAACTAATCCTCTTATAGGGAAAGGATTATTGCGAATTATGTAACGAAATTCGTCGAGTGATATTGTAATCCGTTGAAATATAAACTTTTCGAACAAAATTTATAGCGTCATATATTTTTAAGACCTACTCTATAATTTACTCTCAGTTACTACCAAGTTATTCTAAGATTCCGCACCAAAGGCTTCAAATGAATGATCGCTCTTCAATTGCCTCCGATGAAAGTACTGGTTGCCTACCCATTTTAGATTTTAAAGACAAAAAACATAAACAGGAGGGGCTAATAAAAAAATATGCTAACGCCACCCCAGAGGAGCCCTGAATACATACATACGTCTTTGAATTACTTCTCAGACATATACAGGTTTCCCCACGATGTTTTCCTTCACTGTAAAGCGCGTAGTGTGAAATCACTACACATAAGTTCTTAGAAAAACCCATTGGTACAGGCCCCGCTGGAATTCGAACTTGCGTCGCTTGCTTAGCAGCCGACTGCTCAAACCCTAAGGCCACCGCGGCTCTCGGGGTTAATAAGGATCCTAAAATGTGACATTCCACTTCCAGCACCAATATGAGAGCACCTAAATAAAGTACTCTACATTTGGCACCCGTAAATTGTTCGAATAGGATTTGCCCATCAACAGATGCTGTGTAATTAATTACGTAAGGTGCTCGAAAATTAGAGCTGAAAGTGGAATTTCTCATGCTTACTTTCTTTCCTTTCTTCTTTTATTGCATTGTCTCCCTTGAACTCTTATTATAAAGTGTGATAACATTCCATTCCATGCATATGTCTGAGAAGTAATTCAAAGACGTATGTATAGTGCCTGATACGGCGATAGACTCAACATCTGTCATTTTAACACTTAATCATCTTGTGTGAAAAGTGGGTGTTGTTATTACAACAACTCTACCTGCACCCTCTGGGAATACAGGTGTGAGCATTTGTATGTATGTATGATTTCAGGTCCTCACAATTACGTAATAAACACGCATTAACATAGTAATAGTAATTGCCTTGCGTATCAATGACGTCTATCACTTAAAACGTGTCGTACTCACAAATAACGCAAAGCTAATGTTAGTTTAATAATCGTTTACGTTCTATCTTATCTCTACTATCTTATAAATAGGACTTACTAATAATAAAAGGATTATACTTTACAATGGCTTGTTATATAACTAAGAGTACTACGAGATATTATTTGTATCGGTAAGTAGTATATAGTAGGTACGCGCATAATGAAATACGTGAAGCGATTACCTTAAATGCGCAGTAGTTATTTTATGAGCCTGTCTCTGTCTGTATGTATGGTGCGAAGTGAACAAAAAACACGCGCAGTATCCCAACTATTTTCACTGCGCTCTCATAACTCGTGATGGCGCCTTTACGTATAAAATTGAAACGAACTCATAACCTAAACCGCTGGTTTTAGAGGCTTGGAATTTGGATGATGTGTTCTTGGTGCGGGTCTATAATCTATAATTAGTCTAATAGCCAGGGTATAAGAATTTGGCTGTGGTATCCCCTGTCTGTCGTAAGAGGAGCTAAAAGGGGGCAGGAGGGCCTTGACCACCGAGCCGCAGGCCCGGGAAGGTGGCAGCGCGATGTAGCTCGCCTTGCCTCGCACAGCGAGGTCTCGAGGGGCAGCTACATAGCTGCCCCGGGGATGTGCCCCGGCAAAGTGCGGGGGGACACCAGAGCAATCTATCAGAGTACCCGGAGTCCCCCCCTAAGCGCGAAGGATGGCCACCCGGGGGGTTTTAGTGCGGTAAAGATCCCATATACCTGGCTATCCTAGGGCGGTCGGGGACTTATTGAAAGCTTCCCACGGGTAACGTATTAAAAAAAAGTGTGCACAAAGGCAGACCACCCCTAATATTTTTTAGCATTTCCAAAAATATATCTTTACCCAAATGAAGGTTCAGAGTGTTTTTGTGAAATCTTACAACTATGCAGGTGAATCTGCGAGGGGAAGCTAGTATACATATGAAATTCAAAGACTAACTGAAATATACGCACAATCTAAACCGTTGGCCTTAGACACATGAAATTTGGAGGGTGTGTAGAGAGTTCTATTAGAAGCTAGTTCGATACTAAGCCATCATCTACTTTACCTTATTAAAAATTTTTTTAGCTATAACTATCATTTTGGGGAATGATTCAATGTATTTTAATATTATGACTGAGGCATCGGAAAAATTATACTGATTTTAAATTTATATAAATTCTCCACCGTCTGTTGATTAGCTGTTAAAAAACAAAACAAAATGAGTATAAATGTCAAACAATTTTGATGGTCAGAGGATAGCCGTCACCTATATGCCTCTATACTAGAAGAATGTTAGGGTATACATACGGCATATACGATCACGGTTATCCTCTGAAAATATTTTTTCATACTTTTGACAGCGTGATGATTAAACCCGACTAAAATTTTAGCCGACTTCAAAAAAAAGGAGTAGGTTATCAATTCGATTCGATTTGGATTTTATGTTTGGTAAACATACTTTTTTATAAACGGATAATAATATGTTAATAACTTTTTACTGAACTACGGCGAAGCAAAAAGGAGGAACTTGATCTACTCTCCATTATAGCAAATCATGTTAAATTTATACATATTACATCAATAAAATATTTTTAATGATTTTACGTTTTTTCGTTGATTATTTTAAATGAATAAAATAAACCAGTTTCTTAAATAAAAACAAAATATAAAAAGTTATTCAATTAATATACTAAATAACTATATTAGCTTATTCATGGTACATATTATAAAACGGAATAGTTAGTTTGTTTTTTTTAACGCGTTAACAAATTCGACATATTATTTTTATTGAAAAAATATTTCTGTACTAGGGAACGTCACGCGGTTTCACCCGCGTAGTTCCCGTTCCCGTGGGTGAATGGGAATAAAATATAGCCTATATTAATCAGTGATAATGTAGCATTCAAATGGAAAAATAATTTTCAAAATCGGTCCAGTACTTTTTGAGCCAATTCGTTACAAACATACATGCATACAAATCTTTCCTATTTATAATATTAGTATAGATTGGGTAGTTCATTTATTAATTAGGCTTTACAACATCACGTTGTAACCGATTGGAGCGAAGCATCAGTGTTTAATCTTACGCAGGTAAAATCGCGAGGCACAATTAGTGTAATAAATATATATATAGCTATATAGCTTTGTGTTCGATATTCAAAGGAAATTATTGCGTAAATTTTGACACCTAGATAACAATATAAGGATTTGTAAAGGAAATTTAAGTGTGCCAGTGACGTATACAATGATGAGTCATGATCCTTTCTCTACCAAACTCGGTCACGGCTGTTGTTATTCAAATTTGAGACTTGAGAATAATAGTACATACCAATCATTCTCCTATAACCGTGATGTATTTTACATTAACACAAATAAGATAATAGTCTTTTGTTTATAAAATTGTTGTAGATAAATTATAAAAATATATATGCATGCACAATATTTATATATATTTTGAGAAGTAATTAGTAATTTGGAAAAGAAACAGAAGAGGAAGGAAACATAAAAGTTAAAAATATACATCCATCAAAACTCACCTTTTTTAAAAACACAAACAAAAACCGGTGTTGGAGTTCACACAACAGATAATGTATTGTAAATATTTATTATTGTTGAATTGTACACAAAAGGGAACACACACAGACACAATTTAATTTATAACTTAGCACAATTTTAATTCATAACTCGTATAGGAATAGAAGCTAGAATCGCGGTACGGTGAATTAGGCGGGCGCGTGGCTCCGTCGGCGGTCGAAGATAGACTGCGGCGCGGGCGGCAAGGTGGCTGCTCGGTGCCACCCGCCCGCCCTACACGGATACGATACCTTGCTTATATCCCGCTAATTTCCGCCCTTCTCTAATTTTCTGCATATTTTTATGAGGATATGTTATATCGGTTTTGTTAGACGAAATAAGTCTGCCGTCATTTTAATTAATTTCTTATTTGTATTAGTGTTCTTTTATTGAAACAACATTTTCCTTTAATACTATATAACAAAACGACAAAAATTTTAAATGTTAAAGAATACATATTTTTAGGACATAATCAACTTTCAAAATTATTTTATATCTTTAGTTATTTACAATCTAAAACATATAATTATTTTAAAATTGTACAGTCTAGTCGATAAGGTTTACAAAACTTTATTTAATTAATTTGAAAACAGATTGTAATATAACTTTTTCTATTACAGAAAGTCATTTGCGTAGCCCTTCAATTTGTGTATTCCATTTAACTTTTTGATTCAAATTATAGAATGAGTCGACTCTTGCGTAATATTTCCGCGTTAGCCTACTTACCAATATGATTGATCGACTATTCCCACACTTGGCGTTGCGGCTGCCAAAATAATATGATGTACACTCAGGTGGAAAATAGCCTGCATAGAATTGTCTTATTATTTATGACATGCGTTTGTTAGAAAGTGTACCAATTTTTCTCTTTATACCAGAAAATATTGAAATATATAAATTTCAATATATACAATTCACGTGTCGCGATATTTGTTACCAATATCTGCGTAACGGCTGGACTGATGTGTATAAAATTTTGTGTGCATATCGGGTAGGTGTGAAAATCGGCCAATATACATTTTTCACGCCTAAAAATGATAATGGTGATCCATCGCAAATATATATGGCAATACTACATTTGCTGGTCACAGCTAGTATATAATTCAATTTCTTTTTCTTGTATAATGTATAATAAATATGCTCACGCAATCCCAGGAAGGTTCCCGAAGGGGTAAGCAGAGGTGTTACAACACCCACTTTACAACGAATATGATTAAGTGCCAACATATAAACGTAGTACATCGCTAATAGTAACTGCATACGTCTTTGAATTACTTCTCAGACACAGACTCGTGATATTTTTCATTCACCGAAAAGCACGTGGTATGACATTACTGCACTCAAAATGTATAAAAGTCGTCGGTGCAGACCAAAGCCAGTTAGCCACCACGGTCTTTCGGAGTTAAGCGTTATAAAATAAGTTTACCTGAGGGGATTATGCTACTCGTGTCTGTGGAATTTAAATTTTACAAGCGACTTCGGTATCGTGAGCTCCGGGGCTGCTAAAAGTAAAGCGACCAAGCGAGGTTGGGTGCATCGAAACGCTCGCTTTATAGAAGATCACAGTTAAATAGCTCTGCTCTATTTGTGGTGTTTTACTAACTTTTGCCCGCTACTTTGTCTACGTCCGCTTGAAATGTATACTCAGTATTCATTCGTTACGTTAAAACGTAGTAGTTTTGTCAAATCCCGTACATGTAGTAAATTAAAATATTATATTAACTAGCGGACGTCACGCGGTTTCACCTACGTAGTTCCCGTTCCCATGGGAGTACGGGAATAAAATATAGCCTATTTTTTTTCGTTGACAATGTAGCTATCCATTGGTGAAAGAATTTTTCAAATCGATCCAGTTCTTTTTGAGCCAATTCGTTACAAACATGCTTACATATAAATCGTTCCTCTTTATAATATGAGTATATATTAAATTTGTATAGATAATACATATGTGCATATACACGTGTATTCCTCAAAGGGGTAGGCAGTGGTGTACTTATAAATTTGCAGTCACAATTCAATGCCATTAATCTTTCGAAATGACACACTCACATACATATGTGCATCTATGAGATTATATGCGATCCACACGTAATTTCAGTAAGGTGTCACATCGTGGCCGATTGCGAATACGTCATTTACGTTACAACACTAAAAAAATGTCTCTGTCTGTCTGTTTGTTCCGACTAATCTCCAAAACGGTTTGATGGATTTTAACGAGACTTTTACTCGCTGATAGCTAATGTTACAAGGACAATGTAACTTAGGCTACTATTAACTAAAAAAAATTGGGTTTAAATATAATCACACGGGTGAAACTCTGGGGCACAGCTAGCACAAAATAAATTACTTAATAACTGTGTATGTCGATATACATTAACATACAGTAAAAGTCTGGTAAAAGTTCTTATTAAAAAATTGGCCCAGATTAGAAACTGTTTAGCTTATCTGTATAAACTGTGCTACTATCAACAGCTTTCAACTTTCGTTACCCATCAAGCTCCCTCCTAATTATCATTAGAATACAATAACTGTCATGACTAGCAATTTACAGACTGCCAAGCACAAATTGAACATTCATTTCGTATCTTCCATCATATTTCTTCTTTTTACCTTCCAAATACGTCGGTTAAAATGTATACAGCATATTCTATATAGCGAGTATTTGAAAGCCTCTTTCAAAGTATTCCTATTCAGTTTGAATGATAGCAAGCAAGTTTTACCTGAAAAGAGGTCGAACCTCGCCAAGGGCAGATATTTGTTTGGAATATTTTTTATATACATTTTAAGTTCTAGTACTACATTAGTTTTCGAAGTCAGAGTGTACCCACCAAACCCTCACATATGACGAGAAAATTTGATCGACAGCTCTCACAGTATAATACGAATTGTATTCATATTACAGAAAATATACGAGTATTTCGGTTTTCTTTGAACGCGTATGACCATTATAACGAGACTCGTTTTAAGTGCTCTTCTACAAGTAATTACGTCGTTACCAAGTGTTTAAGTGGGTCAGCGTTAACTGGTTGCTAATCTCGACTCCTTTGGTAGAATAAAAGTGCTATCGAGTATAAAAGTTAGACTTTCTTCTCAACGCCTCGCCTCCTCAATTATTTATTCAGCGGAACCCTTAAGTTTATTGGACCGGCGAAAAATACAATCAAGTAGGTACTTACGAGAATATTTTTATTCAGAGTATTACAGGTGCCGTCACGAGATGTGAGCGCTGACTTTGAATGCGCGTTAGTCATTTTATGAGTGTGTATGTCTGTATAAAACGTGATTAAAATACATGCGCATTTAATCTGAATATTTTTGCTGAGGGCTCAAAACTGGCAACGGCACTTATATGTGTTTAGATTGAACTGATAAACTTTGTTTCGTAGACTCATTTTCCCTGTCATCATCATCTCCTTGTCCCATACATTGTTGGGGTCGGCACTTTTTCTACCCGGTGTGCCTGATCACCTGATTTTTATACGACTGCCATCTGACCTTCGCAACCCCTTTGAAGAGGAAATCTGTGGGTTATACCAGTCGTCAGACTATTTTAGGCCTCCGACTGACCTGTAACGATTGCTAAAGATGATAAAGTGGCAACCGAGACCGACTTAACGTGCTCTCCGAGGCACGGAGGGAACTCGGGCGGTTACCCATCCAATTACTGGCTAGGGTTGCTTAACTCCGCTAATCGAATGATATGCGCAATAGCAACTGTGCCACGAGCTCCTCATTTTCTCTGTCATCAATATTAATTAATTCTTAGGTCCATTAAATGTTCATATCATCACCCCAGCCTTAACCCATGTATTGTTGGGGTCGCCACTTGATTCACAGATCACATGATTTTTCACAAAGCTTCTGCCAATTGACCTTCGTAACCGGTTGAACAAGGAAAGTCTTAGGCTTCTGATTGACCTGTAATGATTACCAAATAAGTTTTGTTGGCCAAGACTGACAGCTTATGCTGTTCTCCAAGATACGAAGGGGGCTCGGGCGGTCACCCATCTAACTACTTGCTTTGGTTGAGTTAACTTAACTTCGCTGGTTGAATGATATGCGCTACTGAGACTAAAGCACATCTAAAAAATGTTATACATTAAACTAATTATTGCCCGCTACTTAGTCCACGGGTAATACTTTGGGCTAAAGCTTACTTTAACTCGCCTTCTAGGATAAATAGGCTATCTAGCTCGGAAATATTTTTTCAAATCGGACCAGTGGTTCCTGAGATGAGCGTGTACAAATAAATAAACAAACGGTTCAGCTTTTTATATTACTAAAGGCTAACTGTGCCCCGCGGTTTTACTCACGTAGAGTTTTTTTAAATAAAAAAAGTAGTCTAAGTTACTCTTTGTAAAATTAGCTACATGCCTATGGAAGTCACGTTAAAATCGGTTCAGCTGTTTCGGAGATTAGCCGGAACAAACAGACAGAGAGACAGACAGAATTTTTTAAAATTGTTTTTTTTTATTGTTAGTACCGTAATTTTGAAATCACAAACAGACACTTCAATTTTATTTATATGTCTGTATGTATATATGTATAGACAGGTATAATACATACATATGCTCACGCCTGTATTCCCTGAAGGGGTAGGCAGAGGTGTTATAATAACAACACCCACTTTTCACCGAAGATAATTAAGTGCCAACGGTACAGATGGTGAGTCCATCGCCGTCTCAGACACTAAACATACGTCATTGAATTACTTCTCAGACATATGCAGGTTTCCTCACGATGTTTTCCTTCATCAAGCACGTGGTGTGAAATCACGTAAGTTTTTTTTAGAAAACTCAAAGGTACAGGCCCCGCTGGGATTCGAACTTGCGTCGCTTGCGTGGCAGGCGACTGCTCAAACCTCAAGGCCACCACGGCACAAAAAACACTAATAAACATAACAAGCCAAGGCGGAATACCGAATGAAACTGATTGCCAAGTGCACAATAAGGGGCGCTGCTAACGAACCCCGAGATTCGGTGCAAAGTGTGTAGTTTACTGGAAGAATATGCAGCTTTTTAATTGGATGGGAATACATGCATGTTACAGTACAGTAGCGTATAGCATCGTACAGAATAATTTACAAAAATACTATTTCGATTTTGTTCATTCCGATTTATCTAATATATAAAATTCTCGTGTCACAGTTTTCGTTGCCATACTCCTCCGAAACGGCTTGACCGATTTTGATGATTTTTTTGTGCTTATCCGGTATCTATGAGAATCGGCCAACATCTATTTTTCATCCCCCTAAATGTTAGGGGTAGTCCACCCCAAAAAAATATATGGCAATACAACGTTTGCCGGGCACAGCTAGTAGATCTATTCATACATACATAAAGTACATACAGATAAATAAAATTGAGGTGTCTGTTTCTGATTCCAAAATAACAGCTTTTCACTAAGTGCGTATGAAAGTATATACGGTACTGACTTAAAAAAAGTAATTTTAATTTTTTTTCTCTGTCCGTCTTTTTGTTCCGGCTAATCTCCGAAACGGCTGGACCGATTTCAACGAGACTTTCACTGACTGATAGCTACTGTTACAATGAGTAACTTAGGGGTAATTCATTTTAAAAATTACTAAGTTTCCGCGGGCTACCAATAAAATTAAGTCTACGCGGGTGAAACCGCGAGGCCCAACAAGTGTTTAATGTTTAAAAATACATTTTCCATAGCTTTTAATATTTCAGAAATTGTTCGTAACTCTAAAAGTAGAACTTTATTTAATGCAATTTATAATTATTTGTATATTATAAAATTATAACTAAATATTATTCGACTGAGCGTGACGAGAAATGTACTGGTTCGATTAAAATGAAGCGTTTTGTAATTATAATAAAATTTTAATGTTTTAACGAAAATGTTGGTAATATACTAATAGGAGGAGCTCGTGGCACAGTTGCTATTGCGCATATCATTCGATCAGCGAAGTTAAGCAACCCTAGCTCTAGCCATTAATTGGATGGGTGACCGCCCGAGTTCCCTCCGTGCCTCGGAGAGCACGTTAAGCCGTCGGTTCCGGTTGCCAATTTATCATCTTGGCAATCGTTACAGGTCAGTCGGAGGCCTAAAATGGTCTGACAACTGGTTTAACCCAGATCTCAGATTTTCCTTGTCAAAGGGTTTGCGAAGGTCAGATGGCAGTCGCTTCGTATAAAAATCAGGTGATCAGCCACATCGGGTTGAATCAAGTGCCGACCCCAACAATGTATGGGATAAGGCCAGGGTGATGATGTTGGTAATATATTAATAGTTTCATACGTAGAAGGTGTCGGCAAATATGCACCCCATGAGTATTCTTGGGCCTAATATTGTCTTTATTCCAACTTTCAGCAAAAGCGGTTTAGAGGAAGATAGCATACACACAGACAAGTATTTACCCATAGGATGGCGCCACACGTCCTTTATATATATACGCACAATTATTACGTTACCTTAAATCTATCAAAATGCTCTCCTGACCCGACAACTGATAATGCGTAACTTGTAATCTTGATAGCGCGGTAATAACAATAATATTTACTTATCTAACTCGTTGGTTTGGTGGGCTCAAGTGCTACTAAACTATGTCCTGGGTTCGATTCCCGGGTCGGCAAGGTGTTATTGGTATATCTATAATATCCCAGTAGCAGCCCGGAGTCTGGCTTAGCGCTCGGTTAATGGAAATGAAAAATTAAAATTAATATGAACGTCGACAATTTACCACATAATGGCAATAAACTACCCTTAAACATGGGACCCAACCCCCCTATATAGGGACCAAAACCTATTATATATTATACAACTGAAAAATGGGTGTACGAAGTCCACCCCTTCAGGGAATGTTTGTATTCCCTTTTAATTTTATTTTCCAAATCTTTTATCCTAATTTGGTCGAGTTAAACTTATTTGAACATATATTCAATCATCATTTTTATTGTTTCAGGTAACAAATGTTCAATCAAAAGTACAGACGGTAAAACAAATTGTTCTTTGCAATTCGTGCGAAAAGTTTCAGCTGAAATTGATTAGGAACCGCACACAGGTTTCAGGGGCGTAATTTGCATGCTATAATGAAACAAGCGAGGCAACATTTCAATTTTGCCAGCTCATGTCTCGAGTAATCACCCGAAGTCATACCCTCATTACAGCACATCGCCATTTTTCAACAGGGCCGAATTTAGAAAATCAAAATCTAAAAGTATTAATCAATGGCAGGGTAAAAACATGTCATATTATAATAATAATAATAATAATAATGTTTATTTGGCATAACTCTTAGTACAGTATACAGAGGAACGGTGACAGTCGCAGAAGTTTAAAAACTGTGTTGCGTCTGACAACGCCCACCTTCGGAGAAACACAATATTAAAAGTATTAAAAGTAAAGTAATAATAACAAATTTTGTAACTTATGTTTAGTACAGTATTTTTTATAAACAAAATTTGTAACTTAGGTTTAACTTTAGGTGTGTGTGTGTGCGTGTGGATGTGTGTAAGTATGTATGTATGTGTGTGTGTATATGTGTGTGTGTATGAGAGTTGCACTAAATGTGTAATTGAAGAAGGTCTTCAGTATCTTGATATTTTAAGGATTTTAACCACTTTGCACATTTTATTTTACATGAATATCGTGAGAGTGGATAAATATTTAAGATTCTATTTAGTTTATTATAAAGCATAGGACTTATATAAAAATAGTGACGACTCGCAAGAGCCGTCCGTCGTCTTATGGATTTACAAACCTTGTCAGATCTACGTTTGGAAGATGTTAAGTTCGGATCATATGGTAATTCTATATGTTTGCGTAACACGGTTCGGAAGATGAAAATCTGCCGGACCGTTAATACCTCACAAAGAGAATAGAGTTCAGTAGTAGGAAAGCGGATAGGTTTTTTAGTGAGAACTTTAAGAGCTGCCCGTTGGGCCCTTTCCAACCTCAGCATGTGATATCTACCAGAGCCGCCCCAACATGTTATACAGTACGATAATATTGATTCAGCTAGCACGAGGTACACATTCTTCATACTTTTAAAATCCATGACATTACGTAGCTTTTTAAATACATACATAAGTTTTTTGATTCGGGCTGCAACTGATTGAATTTGTAATTTCCAAGACATTTCATCATCTAAAATAACACCTAGATATTTTATAGATGTAGCTCGCTCAATCGATATGCAATTGCAGGAAGATGGGATTAAATGTTCAACACATGTATGTGCTTTAATTGAAAAAGTGGATGGTGTTTGTCTGGATTGGTAGGGAGAAAAAGAAATAAATTTTGTTTTACCTAAATTTAGAGTAAGAAAATTAGAGTTCAACCACGTCATAACAATTTTTAACGCATTTTCTCAGAAGTGATGGACATCTTTCCAGTTTTGTCCATGGATGAGAAGGGCAGTGTCATCTGCATACGAAATGATTTTACAATTTGGAAGAGCAAGGTTGCATAGATCGTTTATATATATAAGGAACAGGGTAGGTCCAAGGACGCTACCTTGCGGAACTCCATAATTCAGCGGTTCTTCATTACTTTTGTAGCCGTCAACAAGAACAATTTGAGAGCGGCTTCTTAGGTAGCTGCTTAGGATATTGAGAGCGACACCTCTGATACCAATGTTTTCAAGTTTGTTAAGAAGAATGGGAATGGAAATTGTGTCGAATGCTTTTGAGAGGTCTAAGAATATGCCAGCAGTCTTTAGTTTATCGTCAATATTTTTGACGATGGTATCTGACATGACCAATACTGCATCTTCGGTTGATTTTCCTCTACGGAAACCGAATTGATTTGCGGACAAAATATTTTTGTCTTCAATAAATTTTAATAATCTGCTATTTATTATTTTTTCAAGTATTTTAGACATAGTTGTTAAGACAGATATTGGTCTATAATTAGTGATATTGTTTTTATCACCACCCTTGAAGATTGGATGAACAACGGCTTTTTTAAATGCTTGAGGAAAGGTGCCTGAAGTCAAGGAAAGATTGAAAACGTGATTAAAAATTGGAATGAGAATGTGTCTTGCAGATTTAATAACCATTGTAGTGATATCATCCCATCCAGCCGCACTCCTATCCTTAAGGTTCAAAATTATGCGCTCAATCTCATCATTATCTACATTAAATAATGCCATAGAATGTGTAAGCGACGCAGGGCAATTGTAATTTAGGTCCGGAATAGGTATTTTGTGAGTCAAGCTTATTGTTGGAATTTTACTTATGAGATTCTTTCCTACATTTACAAAGAAATTATTGATAAAATTTACAGATGAGAGAGGATTGTCACTTAATTTCAGTAATTCAGATGGAGATGATTTTTTCTTATGGAGGTTAGCGACTTGTTTGATAATGTTCCATGTAGCTTTGGCATTGTTCTTGGCGTTATGTAATTCTTTTTGTTCATAGTTCTGTTTAACTTTTTGTAAAAGATTATTGCAAAAACTACGATAGCGGGTGAATATTTGTTTATTTATATTATTTACGGGATCAGATTTATATTTTCGGTATAACTTGTCTCTTTGTCTTATACATCTAAGAAGGCCTGGGGTAATCCAGGGTTTGATGATACGTTTTCTACTTGGTATTAAAGAAGAAAAAGTGTGCTTTGAGACAACCTGGGAAACAATGTCGACTAATTTATTTGTGGCTAAATCGGTATCTGTAGCTTCAAGAACTGATGTGAAATCTGTACTGGACAATTCATCTACTATAGCTTGTGTATCCACACGTTTACATGTGCGATTAGTGTTATTATAATCCGGTACAAATTTAGTATTGCAACAAAAATTACTGGTGCATGATCGGTAACGAGAGTGTCAAGTACAATAGTTTTCGCTGAGTTGTCACACCTTGCGATAACGTGATCTAAACAATTTTCTTGTCGAGTAGGGTATAGATGAGCCGGGAGCATACCATGATATGCTGTTAGATTAAGGTACTCATCAGCTGATACGTCGAGACTACCTGGAGATATATTAATATTTATGTCTCCTATAATAATAACATCTTTATATGAGTTTAGAGTTCTAATTACTTTATCGAGGCTGGTCATGAAAGGGGAACAGTTTCTGTAAGATGGGGATCGATATAATGCAATAATAGCTAAGTTGTTATTAAGTTTAAGAACTATACAGTTAGCCTCATTGAACTCGGGAGTTTCAATATTACACGAAAGGCTGTTTCTGACAAAAACAACAACACCATCGTTTTGGTTTCTAAATTCTGATGTATAAGAATCATAGCCTTGTAGAGATGGAACATTAGGACACTTACTCAACCAACATTCTGAGAGTATAATAACGTCAAGGTTGTATTTTAATCTGTGAAGAAGGGTGAGAAGATTATCGAAATTACAGTTTATACTTCTGATGTTTATATGTAGAACTTTAAGAGCGTCCTGTTTAAGGTGTATAAAACTTTCTTCTGGCGAGCACATATATGATTCAGATACTGATATATGGTCAATATCGTTATTGATTGTATCTGTATCATCCATTATGTGAAAATAAATGTATAACTAAGGATGCAACTTTATGACAAGATTCTGAGGGACGATATTCAAAGATTTTGTATTCTGTGTACTGGTGTAAAATAATAACCGGATTTTTAAGACCTTCGGGAAGAGTGTGTGTGTTTGTGTATATTTTTATGAGTGTAAGAGATTGTAAGTGTGTGACTATGATTGTAATTTGTTGCGGTATCATTATAGGAATGTGGCAATAATTAATAGAAATCAACAATAACAACATCAAATGGAGATCATGTACGGAAAGCTTCGTTAAGGCATCTAACCTTAGCTTGCAGATAATTGCAGTGGTGTTATGTTTTAGTCACTTTTCCACTAGATCTTTTGCTTTTTCAAGTTCCCTTTCATTTGTGACCCGGACCAAAGTGCCTTTTTCCCTCTTGCGCAGGTATATTTTTCCATGTGAGACCCAGCAGAATTTGTAGTCATTAGCATTAGCAAACTGTCTGCTTAAAAAGAATAATCGCTTCATTTTTGTTGTGAGATTCTCAGATATGTAGACGGGCTTCGGGGGGCCACCAATGCGAAGGTGCTCTGTGGACAGTTTAGTCGGTCCTTTGTTATAGTCACGGTACCTAGTTATGATTTTTTCTTTTAACAGTGTACTTGTGAGATCCACAATTATCGTGCTACTGGCGTCCTTGGATTTGATGCGGAATATGTCCTTGATGTCATGTTGCTGGACTGGAACATTGAGTGCTTTGCTTGTCTTTAGAAAGGTTTCAACTAGGGTGGTCTTCGTCTCCGAGGCCGGGGCAGGTATATTCCTGATTTCCAAGCAAGCTGACCTGGCAGTTCGCTCTGAGAGTTCCAGCCTTTCTTCTAGGGTTTTTATATATTGTCCATCTTCCCGGCGATCACGTTCCATTTTTACCATTTGTGCATTTAGTGACTCGTATTTTTCAGCTAAAAAATCAAACGATGAACGCATTTCTTCGACAGCTGTACATATTTTATCAATCTTACTGTCCTGATCCTTCTTAAATTGTATGAACATTTGCTTCATTTCTTCCATGAACATTTGGAGTTTCTGTTCCTTTTGGACATATGACTGTTTGCGGACGGTGACATTTAGATTCTCAAGCGCATTATCTTCCTCCGAGGAACAGTTATTATGAGATTTATTAAATGCCACCGCCGGTGTTTCCATTTGTGCAAATGCGGGAACCACGTCGTTAGGTGCAGGCGATGCCTTTTGTGAAAGTCTGGTGGGCCGAGCTGGCCGCGCTGGCCGCACAGACTTTGTGGCAGTGGTAGCGGAGGTAGGGGGGTGCGTTGGGGAAGCCGGGGGGGGTGTACGATTTAGTGGCATTATGATTTCCTCTTGAGGTTTATGTATCATATTTTTAGTTTGATTTCGAAACACTTTAATGTCACTATTAGGCAAGTGACGTGTCTATATCATCATCTCCCTGGCCTTATCCCATACATTGTTGGGGTCAGGACTTGATTCAACCCGATGTGGCTGATCACCTGATTTTTATACGAAGCGATTGCCATCTCACCTTCGCAACCCCTTTAACGAGGAAAATCTGTGATCTGGGTTAAACCAGTCGTCAGATTATTTTTAGGCCTCCGACTGACCTTATATAATAAGCCGCTAATAATTACTTTTATTTTACTTGGTGAAAAATAACACCAGCATTAGGCGCTTTCCCACTGCCACGATAACGACACGACACGAAACCGACCGTAATATTTTCTACCGTAATATCTTTTTTTTTAATTAAAAAAGAGAAATCCAAATGTATATTCTAAGCCTTTCTCAACATTTTCTTGACTGATCTCAACCACCTCGTCTTTTGATATTAATAATCGCTATTTTATTCTATAATAATTTTAGTATATTAGAGGTACCTTGCGATCTACCTTCAGCAAGTTTTAACGATTGTTTCATTGAAACAAAGTGTATTATTTCAGATTTTAAAATGTCTGTTGAACAATTCATTGATTATCTGTACGATTCAATGGCATATTGTGACGGGATTTGAGATGCAGACGATCCAATTGAGTTTTATGTCGAAAAGTACTTTTGAAAAGTGTAGCATAAAAAAGCGTGTCGTGTTGTTATCGTGGCAGTGGGAACGGGCCCATTGGCGAACAAAAAGCTATAGTTGACATATACCTAGTGTTGCGTCATAAAATGTACCTGATTGATAAACCATATAGAGTTACAACAAAAATGTTGCACATGTGTTTTTTTTTTAATTTGCGTGATATTTCGGATGGGAAAACTTGTAAGGAGTCCTTTCCACAATACCCCATTGATGGGGACTTTCAATAGGGTTTATAAAGAAATAAAGCTAGGAGCCGAATATATCTCCAGCTCATTCAGATTTATATAGCTATAATATTATTCTGCTCAACTTAAAATTAAATGCTTTTTAAAGACGTAGGCGACACTGTGTTCAGATTGAGCTGTGTCTGGAAATGTATTTTAAATGTTGAATTCATATTAATGCTTCGATATCAAATATATATCTCATTTATTCCATTTCGCTCCACTGAACTTGATCCACTTTTGCTGAGATTGAAATAAAATTAGAAAACGTTTTTTTTTTGGAATTAGTTCAGCCTCAACAGTTAGACAGATTTGTTAGAGCAGAAATGAAAATACCTAGTATATTAAAGCTTAAGAAATAAAACTTAAGTACCGACTTAAAGTATATTGAAAACTCTTATACTAAATGTTTTCTAATAATTTGACTAAATACTCTATCTCAAATCATTGGGTTAAATACAATGAATTGTTCACGAAGGTGAAAACGTTATAAACTGACTTTGAAAACTTCAAAAATGGCGGCATATACCTAGCAGCGCTAATACACTATTAAATTCGTCAATGTCAAAAGTATACAACAGAATAAATATAAGCTTATTACAAGTAGTAAAGAATTCAAGAACAACTCGTTTAAAATGACACAGATGCGCTCATCTACGTCACTGCCTAGTGTACGTCATTTATATATTTTGTAGATATTTTTATAAACTTCAAATCGTCATTAATTTGACATTAAATAAAGAAGTATAATTAATAATGTATAAGATTGCCAACCCTCAAGCTCGATGGATGAATTTTTCTTGTTTCAAAAAATAAGTCTGGACTCTAAACGGCTTCGTAAACATGTATTTTTGTACTGTACCTATACTAAGTCATAAGACGGTATTACGAATTAATAAGTATATTCACCGCCTCGTCCTAATCCGACCCCGTTTGTGGTCTCATTAATACCCGTTCTTGTCGAAAACTTCTCACTTTTGCAGCCATTGCTATTCCTGTCTCGCGACCCTTCCCAAATTGACTTTCCGATATGAGAATTTTCAAAGCTAAGAACATGAAAATGACATATACAGAAGGGCAGTTCTCATAGCAGACTCGCATTACGAATGTTTTGTCTATGTTACTACTGTGGATGTATCGTGTAATATTTCTCAATGCAGGTTCAAACAACAGTAGATAATTCACATAATTCGGTCGTCGATATTTATTTACACACATACTAAGCTTACCCCTATCATTAAAGGCTTAGCCCAATGCGATATGGTAGCTAATAATAATTGTCTACTGGTAACATATAACAGTTAATGCAATCTTTGTAAATTCACTCAGAGAACAAACAAACAAGTCTGTAATGTCGGCCATATGGTTAATGGTGCGCAGTGTGCGCGTGAGCGGCGCTTCGTTGAGTAGGACGACGCCGCACGTACCCATCAGGTACCCATAGAGCCCCACCAGCTCTAACAATCCCGCATTGAACAATATTCCGCGCATCAATTTAAAAATATACAATGCTAGTGATAAATCTCTTCACACCCGCAGCTCATTGTTCCCTACCATTCCTACCATTTCGTATTCAGTTTGATTACTAACTTTTGAAGTTGGTGTTTGACACCGACTTTAATGCTATATTTGACACCAACTGCGAAAGTAGGTAATTTATTTCACATAATTTTATTTTTCTTTTAAAAAATCGGTTTTACTTTTTTTTTGTCTCTTCGTAGATCGATACGACTTGAATTCAATATAATGTAATCTCAACGACTACTGAGATATTCCGTTTAATATTTGATATAATGAATACGACAACACTATCAACGAAGGACTAAGTAGCTACGATATCGTTACGGTTTTACGTAAACCGGTCTAGTGATAACGTAGCCAAATCGGGTGGAAACCAGTGCTGACCTCAACGATGAAGACATATAGGAAAAATAAGTAGGAAGCCCTTCTGTAACCTTTAAATTTTGTGCCAAGAATCAGGGTCAGTTCGTGTGGCCAAAGGTTGGACAAGATAATCGTGAAACCGACCGAAATTGTAGATAAGGTGCCTTTAATCTTCAGGGGCAAAAAGGGCGGTTTTATATACTGAGGGCTTCATTTTGATAGTCTCGCTCGTGCAAATCCTTTGTGAAAAGGGTATTATTGAAAATATCACGTATTGATTGAATTTTGTGTTGAATTTGTTATGCGGATTGTGAGGTAGGCAGAGGTGTTGTAATCACAACACCCATTTTTCACCGATGGTGCCAACGTGTGGAGAGTCCATCGCCGTCTCAGACACTAATATGCAGGCTTCCTCACGATGTTTTCCTTCACCGTAAAGCACGTGGTGTGAAATCACTGTACATAAGTTTTTTAGAAAAACTCATTGGTACAGACCCGCTGGGATTCGAACTTGCGTCGCTTGCATAGCAGGCGACTGCTCAAACCACAACGGCTCTGTAATAACTGTAATGTTATATAATAGTAGCTGTGCCCCGTTACTACACTCGCGTAGACTGAATTTCATGGGTGGCTCGCGGAGCACTTATGTTTTTTTTTTTTAATAAATTCCTGACTAATATATGGGACATTACGTTGAGAATGATGACGAGTATAAAAACGCAAAGAGTTTATACCTAATAATGAGTTATTTGCTAAGTGCAAATGAAAGTACAAGGTACTGACATATAACAACCAATTTAATTTTTTTATCTCTGTCTATCTGTCTGGCTGTCCGCCTGTCTGTCTTTCTGTTTGTTCCGGCTAATCTCCGAAACGGCTGGGTCGATTTTAACGGGACTTTCACTGGCGGATAGCTAATGTTACAAGAAGTAACTTGGGCTACTTTTAATAAAATAGGGGTTCCGCGGGTCCCCCATGAAATTAAATCTTGGCGGGTGAAACAGCGGGGCTAATAAAAATTAATATTTAGCTGCTAAATCTGATCTATTTACACTTTAAAGATGTAGGATATTACCACACATAACAAAGATAGTCCACGCTCTATACTTTCATTATAGTTCAAAGTGTATTAATAGCTAGTACAGTGTCCATAAACATGGAACATTTTAAACTCTTCACTAGAGTAAGATGAATGGTGAGACGTGACGGCTATGTAACTAAGTTGCCAAGTTATACCAAACTTGATTGATTGATAGACTAGCAAATCCAGCGGAACGAATTTGTTCCTATATTTATTATCAACTCGATCATAAACCGGTTAATGCTAATGAGATGGATTGATTAATGCTGTTTGATCGTACTGAGTCGTTGTGGCTGAGTTGCTAGAGTTATCGCTAATATGCAAACGAAGTTCTAATCTCGAAGACTTAAAAAAAACAATAGTAAAAATAAGTGTATACCACGAGCTTTCAGGTGAAAAAAATACCTAGAGGAAACGGCCTTTGTAAAAAAATTACGAATAAATAAATTTAAATCAATGGAATTCGAATAACAAAAATAAAAGTGCCTGCTTTTAAAATGTGATAGCTGTCAGAAAACTAAATTTATATCTATGCAGAAAATTTAAAACCTAGAAGCCTGTTTGAACTTAAAATTTTTTTTTTCTCTCTCATTCTGCTTGTTCCGGCAAATCTTCGATACGCTTGGACAGGTTATAACGGGACTTTCACTGACCGATAGCTAATGTTACAAGGAATGGCTTAAGAAATTAGCTGGCATTCACGTCATACTTGTGAACAGGTGCCGCTTGTGGGGGCTGGTCATCTCAAGCTTGAGCTTACGTTTCTTGAATTATTTATTTTGTATTCTTTAAATTGTATAATATTTTTGAAAAGAGTAATTACTGAGTTTCATGCCAGGTTCTTCTCAGTAAAAGCAACCTTCCGAACCTGGCGGTAGCATGTATAATCCTGTATAATTATGACATTCTTACGATTTGAAAGTACTTTGTAAAAAGTCTAATCGAATAAAGATATTTTTGACTTTTGACTTTGACTCTAGTGTTCCGCGGACGACCCATGAAATTAAGGCTATGCGAGTGAAACGGCGGAGCACAGCTAGCTAGTACTTATATAAAGTTACTTGTAAGTTATTACCGTGATCCGTGGTGGCCTCGGGCTAGAGCAGTCGCCTGCTACGCAAGCGACGCAAGTTCGAATCCCAGCGGGGCCTGTACTGAAGGAAAACATCGTGAGGAAACCTGCATATGTCTGAGAAGTAATTCAGGGACGTGTGTATGGTGCCTGAGACGGCGATGGACTCACCATCTGTCACGTTGGCACTTAATCAAATTCGGTGAAAGGTGGGTGTAGTGATTATAACACCTCTGCCTGCCCCTTCGGGGAGTGCGGGCGTGAGCATATGTATGTATGTATGTAAGTTATTACTTTTTTACAAATATTGGTAAATCAAGCGATATACAAACGGTCGCCTACTTGTTCACGTGAAGCTATTAAGTCCAAAAAGGTCATTACATGAGAAGGAAAACTCAACCAGTATTTAATTCTTCTTTGAACTTGGTCACCATAATCCCGCTAACCGCCGTTCTTTTGTTGCTCTCAAATACTAAAAGCCTTTGTGAGTAAGCGTTTACTTCAAATGCTCGACCCCGACATAGCTTAGGTACCTACTTGCGTTCATATTATATCTGTGTGGTATTCAGTATGCGACAAAAACGTACAATTATGTTTTCCCCAGAAATTCATTCAGAAAAACATGTCGGTTTAGGGTGTGCCGAAATGATGTCAACGCGACCCTAATATTATTAAGCCGTTTGCTACTTACTCTATTTGTTCATCCTAGTAACGACTGTATCTTTCTAACTCAAATCCACTTCCATAGACTCACAATATTTTGAGCATAGATATATAATCAGTGGATTTTTGTATTTTTATCTTATCCATTTTATTATTACTGTGTAGTCTTTTATGTTCATTATTTTTTACCGTTTCGCGTCTGTGTGGAAAATAAAATAATTTCTGTTAAGATTTATGAAACAAACCTTCTTTAGTTGTTGTTCAAATATTATTCTTAATCTTATATGTTCTATGTCAAACTTAGAATTTGGCACTTCTATTAAAAATGTCATCCTTGTAACATGTACGATAGTAAAAATATAAAAAGTGATTTTATATAAATCTATTATTTCTTCAACATTAATTAACAATTTCTTCCTTTCTTTCTTTCATCCTTTCGGTACCGTAATAACACTGTTATTACGGTTTTTGACACATGCAAGAAGATCTGGACCTGCTAGCCTTAAACAATTAAGAATATGTTTGTAATTGTTCAAGTCTTCTTTTGTTTTTTCTTCTCTTCCTATTATTGATCTTGATCTTTTTCATTTGTGTGTGTTTTGTAAAATATTTATATGATTGATATCTCGATTCACTTAGATTAAATGATATTATTAAGTGTTAGCTATTTTTGTGATTTTTAGTATCACCTTGCTACACGACCAACCAAGCTTTGGGTTGCGACCCGCCCTCCCTTCACGTTGAAAACGTTGACTTTTCTCTACTGTCTCTGAATATAATATGGCTTTTAAAGTATAACCTATCGGAGTTCATCTCCTACATGTTACTGAGAAACTTAACAATAATATGAAAACAGTTTTGATTTTAGCCATGCTGGCCGTGGGGTTTGAGTATTTCCAGGGTCTGTACCAATGAGTTTTTCTATAACTTATGCAGTGATTTCACACCACGTGCTTTACTGTGACGGAAAATATCGTGAGGAAACCTGCATATATCTGAGAAGTAATTCAAAGACATATGTATAGTGCGAGACTCACCATTTGTCACATTGCCTATTAATCATCTTCGATGAAAAGTGGGTGTTGTTATTACAACAATATAATAATAATATTTTTTTAAAAGAGTAATTGTTGAGTTTCTTGCTGGGTTTTTCTCAACAAAAGCAACTTTTCGAACCCGGTATGTATTTTTGTGTCCTTCTGAAGATTTGTACGTACTTTGTAAGAAGTCTAATCAAATAAAGATATTTTGAACTTGATCTTGAACTTGAACATCTCCCCCCCCCCCCCATAGCCCATATGTATGTATTTTTATTCAACAGAGGGTTGAAATGTTGTCATAATTTTGTTTACGTCAGTTGTTCACGCAGCAATGGTTTTGTGATGGTGTGTCAGTTTCAGAAACGAGATTCAACCCTGCGTTACTTTACTGTTACAAAAAAATTATCAATTCTACATGTCACTGTATATAAAACCTTTTTGCACTATAATTTCAAGAAGACTTTCTGAACGAAAAAAGAAAAGTAAACAAGAGGGTTATCGATATACTACTTTTATCTACACTACTATTATTAAGAGGAAAGATTTGTATTTTAGTGTGTATGTTTGAAATGAATTAACTCAAAAACTACTGTGTCAATTTCAAAAATTCCATCACTATTGAAAAGCTACGTCATTAGCGAGTAACATAGGTTTTATTTTATCCCCTCACTCCCACGGGAAGGGGAAGTACGTGGGTGAAACCGCGGGACGTCCGCTAGTTAACAATATACCTGATTTGATATAATCTTAAGGAAGAAAAAGAGAACTGATTTTTTTGTATGTGCAAGAATATTGTTCAATCGAAGAGAATCTTCATAATTTAGTCCCTTCTTCCTTTACTTTATTCATCAAAACTAAATACACTATACCTTCTCACATCTTAGGGGCATACATGGATTAAGCAGAGCGCATTAAGAACTGCTGACCTTTGACGTTTGACGTCAGAGCTAAGAAGTTTTCAATACACGCTGCTTTAACGATCATAGTTGGTCCCCTGTTCTATGTCACTAATATTTCACACACAAACCGCGGAGCAAGAAAGGCGTCATTAATATCACCATGTTACCAAATAACCAAAGCATTATGTCAGCATCTTATTTTGTTGTTAAGAGAAGCATTTAATTTGAAAACTTAGCTAGAGTATCAGTCATTATGACGCGGTCCTTTCAGTCACTTGTAGAGTAGGGCTGGAAGACAGGAACATTAAATTTAATATAACGCTTAGTATAAATAATGAATCACTGACCCAACTTTACGGGGAGGAAAACCTTAATTAGAAGGCAGTTGTAATTACAGGCACTTTTGCCGTCTCATCCGTAAGACAAAATATAAACAATTTTCAAAAAAAAGTTTTCTTAATAGATGCCATCACGACTCAAATAAACGTATCTTCCTCCCCCCACTATTTTCGACAAGCACTCATAACTCGTGACGGCGTGTATTAACTTGCCTGTACTCTTTTTTCAAGTGTGAAACCTATTATGACCTGATTGTCTTGCGGAACATCTCTCGGAATCATCATTTATAAAATCTCACACAGCCGGCGGGGTTAGGTGAGATTACTAACTTAAATCCTCTCAGTGGCCAGTCACCGTTAACTCAGGCCCCTCGAACTCTCAAAAAACACTCGGTTTATTCCAGTACTTCACCTGAACACGTCCCTGCAAGCTCAAAGGTATCTTTAACGACAGGCAAAGGATATCTAAAGGAGACTAAATTATTGAACCTTGACTCTATGGAGGCAAAAAAGAACTCAACCTTATAAATCCTTTCGTTGAGATTTCTAAAACAAATATTAATAATATTACACATATTCTCACTCATACGCGTAAATGGAAATAATAATAATAATAATAATGACCTCCTACCGAATTTCGGCTTCGACGGCTAATCTCAACGAGGATTAGCCATGTGCGCAGGAGATATTATAGTGCACAAGTGTGTGCGCAAACACAGGTGCACTCTTTATTCCCTCACTCTCATAGTCCGCTGGGAGGCAATCAGACACGACCGGAGAGAGATCAGGCGTAGGACCAACGGCTTAACGTGCTTTCTGAGGTACGGGGGTGGAAACACCGCCAACTTCCAAACTCCGGGCATTTTATTGTGAATTTCTTGACAGAAAAACCCAATACAAATTTTTGACCCGACCCGGGAATCGAACCCGGTACCTCGTGATCAGCAGGCGAACATACTAACCACTAGACCAACGAGAGTATAAAGTCCCCGAACGGGTAGACAGAATACTTATAGCAGACCCACATTTCGCCAGTTATTTATAAGTCCCATATAATAGGTGGCGAACCTATTACCATTAATCCAGGCTGCTGCTGGGAAATTACAGATGGAAAACCCAATAACACTCTGCTCGACTTGAGGATCTTCGTGATTCGCAATAGAATTTAGCTCAAGTTTCAAACCATCGAAGCTCTTCACAGACTGAAGCATTCATGCAATTCTATTGAATACCAAAATTTCGTAAACTCGCTTCCGAACTTCTACTTGGAACGCAGTATCCGAATATCCGAAAGCGATTCAATATCCGAAAACCTTCGGATAACCAAACACATCCATAATCGTGATACCATAAATTTCACTTATCCAATAGGCGAAGTTGCTGGCGTTCACCCAAAATGTAAATTCATTTCGTTCAATAGCCTTTTGTTACTGGTTACTGAATGTGCATGAGCGCCTCCAATAAAAGTGAAAGGCAAACTTCAGGTTCGTTTTATCATGATCACTGATACGGAAAACTTTCGATTTGATAAACAAACATTGCCAGTTTTCTGAATATGGAACTACAGGCGCGATATCAGATCAAATCAACTTCTTTGTTTATACAAAGGAGTTTTGTTGCTCTTTTGTTCTGGGGGCCAACTGTGATCGTTTAATCGGCGCTTTATATAATTAGCTCTACTTTGAAGTTTAATTGAATGGTACCAAAATGAAACGTCAAAGGTCAAAAGTTCTTCATACGTTCTTAAGCCGATGACGGTTGGCTCCCAGTTTAATATAAAGTTTCTTAATACGTACGAACGATCGTTTAAGAAGCGCCTATAAATAACTTCTTAGCTTTGACGTTTAATTTCACTGTAACAAAATGACACGTCATAGCTCAAAAATTCTTAATACGCACTGTTTAAACCGATGATGTTAGGCCCTCAGACCCTTTGAATTATTTCTGAAATAAATAATATACTGGTAAAAATTTAGATCGTCATTCAGAATTATTTTAGATCAGATTCCGATTCCCGGAAATCTGCTGGGTTTTGGTTAACTTCGAATAAGATAATTTTGATCCCGTTAAATCCTGCTTGGTCCTTTTTTGTGATTGCAAAACGCGAATTTTATAAGAACCTGGAAGTATAGTCTAGTGGCATATATTGGTTCATGGATTTATTTTCATTCACTCGTCTCACGATTTGTCTTGGTGGAACCTTCATATTTGGTGAAAAATGGTTGTTGTAACACCAATGACTACCAATTTGGAGACCTTTGTGGAAAAGCCTGAGTACACATTAAAACACATCTTAAACGTTACGAAGACTGCCTCGTTAGTCTAATGGTCGCAATCGCGGAACGTACAAGAGGTCCTGGGTTCGATTCCCTGGGCGGAGTGTTATTGGGAGTTTCTTCCATCTGTAACACACAACATATGCTCACGCCTGTGTTACCCGAAGGCGGAGGTGTTGTAATAACAACATCCACTTTTCATAGAAGATGATTAAGTACCAACGTGACAGATGGTGAGTCTATCGCCGTCTCAGGCACTATACATACATGTACACTGTCATATGCAGGTTTCCTCACGATGTTTTCCTTCACCGTAAAGCTTGTAGTGTGAAATCACAGCGCATACTAGTACGTTTTTAGATAAACTCATTGGTACAGGCCCCACTGGTATTCGAACTTGCTCAAACCCCTAGGCCACCACGGCTCATGAAACTTAACTATCTAAAAATGCGGATGGGTACACCACTGCTTACCCCTTTGGGGTATACATGTGTGAGTATATGCATGTATTCGGCATAGAATTCAGTCACCACACGTGAAATAATTTAATATTCCACCGACGCTCTCGTGTAATTCAATCCAATCAGTCAGTGAGTGATTCCGTGTGAACTCTCGTGCAGCTGTCAGTGCTTTTATATTTGTCAGTGATTCTGTGCAAGAGCCACTCAGTGTAACTAGGGCAGAGAATCCCGGTGCAGTGCTATTAGGCAAATGGAAAATATATTTATGTCTTATGTAAGGTTTATTCATAGCTTAACAGGCTGGCTGTATTCAACCTAAGTTTTATTCGTACTCAGTGTAGGTAAATATTTTAACCTGAATGTAATTTATCTTGTTGTGATCTAGCTAAAATATTTTTTATGCGTTATGTGTAAAATATCAAAAAAATATATATACATAGAGGAGCTCGTGTCATATCATTCGATCAGCGAAGTTAAGCAACCCTAAGCCTAGCCAGTAATTGGAGAGGTGACCGCCCGAGTTCCCTCCGTGCCTCGGAGAGCACGATAAGCCGTCGGTCCCGGTTGCCAATTTATCTTTAGCAATCGTTACAGGTCAGTCGGAGGCCTAAAATAGTCTGACAACTGGTTTAACCCAGATCAAAGATCTTCCTCGTTAAAAGGGTTGCGAAGGTCAGATGGCAGTCGCTTCGTATAAAAATCAGGTGATCAGCCACATCGGGTTGAATCAAGTGCCGACCCCAACAATGTATGGGATAAGGTCAGGGAGATGATATATGACATACATATTTATTATACCCACGCCTATATTCCCCGAGGGGGTAGGCAGAGGTGTTTTAAAAACAGCATCCACTTTTCACCGAAGATGATTAAGTGACAGATTCAGGCACTATATTGTGTAAAATAGCTTTATTGCTTTACTAAAATTATAAGCAGGTAATTGAAAATAAATTAATATGTTCTAAGTACTGTTTTGCCCATATGTTCAAATAACGATCCGGTACGTATATAGGTTCAGACGTTATTCAGACGTGTTTTCAATACAAATATACCTCGTTATTCCAGCCTGAGGCAACTATTACTATTCTGTAGTGTTGTGTGCTTGAGGTTTTCCTGACCTATCTGCAATGTATTGTCTGTGTAAAAATGTTACCGTACTTACCACTAGACATTTTGTCTGATGTAGTTGTTTGCAGTCGCCGAAGGAACATACCAACAGATAAGCATTCGTGTTCACCGAGTGAAAAAAAAACTATTATGCAAAGTCTCGTATATGCTGATTATTTTTTTAAATTCTTTTCAATTTCTTATAACTACTTACTTAATCGTATTATTAAAACTCGAAACTCGGAAATCGATCATTCCAGCTCAGGCCCTGGTTAGGTACTTATAAAGTTCCAAAAAATAGGCAGCTGTGCTTGATAAACGTTGTAATGCCATATAGTGTTTTGAGGTGGGCCACCCTATATCACTTAGCGGATTGGAAAATGGATAACAACCTATTCTCAAACCTACAAAGTGCGAAAGTAAAATTTCATCAAAATCGGTTCATTCGTTTCGAAGAAGTATGGTGACAAGCACTGTGACACTAGTTTTTATACATGTATTTACATAACATTTTGGTAACATACTATTAAGAATTTTATATGATTAAAATGTATAAGACCTGTAGTGGCCTCGGGGTTTGAAAAACTTATTTACAGTGATTTCGCACCATGTGCTTTATGGTGAAGGATAACATCGTGAGATGCATTTTTGCATATGTCTGAGAAGTAATTCAAAGACGTGTATATAGTGCCTGAGACGGCGATAGACTCACCCTCTGTCACGATGGCACTTAATCATATTCGGTGAAATGTGGGTGTTGATGTTACAACACCTCTGCTTACCCCTTCAGGGAAGTCGTGAGCATTTTTAATTTTTATTTACTTTAAATGTATAACGAGCGGTAAATGAAATTGGCACCAAGTACTTATTCCGAGCACAAATGTCCACTAATTTGAGGGTGAGAAATGTTCAGTGCGGACATTAAGTAGCGTTAATGATCCTTTCTTGCAACTAAGTGTTCAATTCTAACGTTGAACGAAACACCTTAATGGCGATACCTACCTTAATTGTCCCGAAACCACCTAACCTCGCGCTCATATTGCCATGGCTGTGTGACAGTGACAGACTTATATACGTCATATATATCTATCTCATGCGATGAGCCGAATCATCGTGGCAATAATTGCTCATGGTAACGCCCATGTAGCCGCTTTTCGAACTTTGCTAAGAGAATTGCTTCCTATATTTACATTTACAAAGCAAACAGAGACTTGGGGCGGGCCGGCCGCGCCCTTTACTTTTGACGTCCATAAACGATGGATCGGCAAACAAATAATGATGGAATATCCTTCGTATCGTAACCATAAGACGGAAAATATATTTTTTTGTATGCAGAAACGCTTTCAACTTAACTAGCTTTCTTCCTACCTCGATTTGTTACAACGAATGTGTATGATAATTTATGATTACACGCTGCTGTTATATTATTAACAAACTGTGCCCTGCGGTTTCACCCGCGTAGATTTAATTTCATACCCGCGGAAACCTACCTAAGTGTTTTTATAATAAAAAAACAATTGTGTTTGGTGCCTAAGTTACTCCTAGTAACAGTCCAGCCGGTTCAGAGATTACCCGAAGCAAACGAACAGATAGACAGAAAAAATGAAATTTTTTGAAAATTAGTTTTTTTACTCTGTATCGTATATACTTTCATTATTATATGTATTTGCATTTCGTGAAAAGATGTTATTTTGGAATAACAAACAGACTTAAATTTTATTTATCTGTAAAGTTGTATAGATGTTTTTTTATCTCTATAAATTAAACGAACTTATCTGTAAATGAAGTTCTATCATAATTATACGAGCGTCTCCTCCGAACAGATGTGAGCTTTGTATGAAAATATTATTTCATACAAAGCATCGGTTAAACAGTCGTTGAACACGTGACCAGCTTTTAATATAATACCTTCCAATTCATTTGATACAACTGAGGGCTTAAAATCTCATACGTTCACTTCTTGTACGTGAAACGACCCATATCGAGGCACTTCGGTCCGACGAATTTCCCTCAGGCATCGTTATTCCAGTGTTACATCGCGATATCCAACAGCGAAATTGTTTTCTGTTGTACTTGAGTAATTGCTTTAAGTTTGTAAGTGCGCCAACTAAAGTGTGAACTATTCAGTGGGTAGCTTTGATTAATGCGTATTTTGCTCCGAATCAGTGGGAGAATTAGTTTGAAGCTGTAATTACTCACTTGTTTTAAACGGTCGGTTACAACGTTACGCTATAATACCTTTTGTATACGTTATTTCTCACTTCGGTCAATGTATTTATTATTACAAGGGCTTTTAAGTGGAGAGGTAGAGACGTACCACCTTTTCACGAAAGGCTTTCCATCTATACTAATATTATAAAGCTGCAGAGTTTGTTTGTTTGAACGTGCTTATCTCTTATCTCAATGTTGGATAGTCCATGTATCGAGAAAAACTATAGGCTTTTTATTTAAAAAAAAATGTGATCCGTAAGAAAATTGCGATTATGTAACCCAAGGTGTAAAATCGAAAACCTATTTATGCGTACGCTGCAAAAACTATTGACAATAGGACAAAATTATGTACTATGGGTTTGTAGGTCTTACTAAGATCTATAAAGAAGTCTGCAAGAGCACATATCTAACTATCATAGTTTAGTCAAAATTACCACTTTTATATTCACAAAAATATTAAATCGTCTGAAGAAAGAAACTACATTAAATGTGTGTCATAAAATTAATTAATATTATATAAAACTGCATCTACTCGGGTGAAACCGTGGGGCACAGCTAGTACAGATATAATACTATGCAGATTTTTTTGCAATGCTCCTGTTCGTAGCTACTTATTTACGTGCCGTAGCAATGAGATATTTGTATGCAATAAATCTATTTTTCAATCCTAAATTGCATTGCGAGTGTATTTGACTAGACTCTGTGAAACCTAATTGGTAGAATTAAACCCCGAGTAACTGCCCCGCTGGTCTCGTGGTCGCAAAAGCCATTATTGAACACGTAGTTCTGGGCGCGATCCCAGGGTCGGGTAAGTTATTGCGTTTTCAGTATTAGTGCCCGGCTAATGGTGATAGTATCAGTTGCTTTTGCATATTAAACAAAATCAATGAAACACCGTATAACTATTAAAGTCATTTGATCGAAATACTCTCTCTCGATGTGGTCACGTGATCTGAAATCGTAGTTCCATAGGACATCAAATCAATAGGACGTTTTCGCAACAATGACTGAGATCTTCCGTTTATTATATTCCTATACAGATAAATAAAATTGAAGTGTCTATTTATCATTCCAAAATAACAGCTTTCCACTAAGTATATACGGTACTGACTTAAAAGAAGAAATTTTCAATAATTATTTCTGTCTGTCTGTCTGTCTGTTTGTTACGGGTGATCTTTAAAGCGGCTGGGCCGATTTTAATGTAACTTTCACTGACTGATACCTAATGTTATAAGGAGTAACACTAAATACGAAAACACTATTAACGACTAAGTCGCTATAAAATCATTATGGTTGAAAACAATAATGATTTTACGTGAATCAGGCTACTGGGTTTATCGTTGCAGCGCAGGCTAATCGATATAAATAGCTGCAACCAATATCCTAATACTAATTAATTCTAAACAAGCAACTATCGTAATTCACAGCAAGCCGCGCAACCTGTTAGGAAGACAATGGCCCAATGAGCTGCATTGATCCGTTCACCCTGAAACGGCTTACCGGAGACAATGGCTTTGCATCACAATGGCACAAACTATAATGGTAACAGAAGGCATACTTCCTAGTTTGAGAGTCGTTGCATGTATTTATAGTCAAGCGTATAATCTCACGAAAGCAGACGCGTTGGTCTCAGTCTTCTATGTGCGTATTTCGAGAGCGCTTAATATCAGCGCTCAATAGAATTACACGCAGACATTGCTTCTGCGCACAGAAGCAATATGCAACTTACACACACAACGGAGTTAGACAAACCAGTCTCCGTGAAATAGAACTAAGATCTTAGATTAAGTTGGGATAAATTATAGTAGTAAATTGAGAGAAAGACGCTTGAAAATTTGCATATACGTGTACTGCGGTAAGTATGCATTTAGATGAGTGCGCTTGTTACTGCAAAAATATAAGAGCTGACCTTCAGTACATATTATTTTTATGACAATGGATTCGCGGGTTGTACAAGGGGTGGTCGATACGATATTTCTACGATACAACCTGAAAATAACAAGCATGTTTAATTTGAGCTCTGTTACAAGTGGGTAGAGTACAGCACAAAAGTGATTTTTCCTGGAGAGCAGATGAGTCCTGCGGGATAATAGTTAACCGCAAAGAAGGGTAAGTACAAAAAATATTGAAAACTTAACAACGAAATTCCCTTTGGCTATCCGCTATCCTTTACCCGGGCTTATATTTATCTACAAAAATGTATTTTACTTTCATAATAAGGAAAACCTTTCACGAGATATAAATAGAGCAATCATTTTGTATGGAGCTCGCCAGTCCAATTGTGGCAGCGGTCGCTTTGTGTCCCTAATGATGCGTTGCCAAGACAAAGCTCAGCATAACCCCTATTTTCCTTCACTAATATCGCTTCAAGGATACGATATACGTACATTTAATTGGTTTTTCCCTTGCTTCTACGTTACGTATTTTGTATCGATTTGGTCACGGTTTGACCTGAGTGAACTTAATTTTATTTGTGACTTATGGAGGCTAGTGTCATCTCAAGCTACACATTTAGATATAAGTAGCACTACGAGACTTTTAGTTAATAAAATGAACATCTATTTTACAGACATATTTTGTGAATTAGAACTTACATTTCTTAAGTGATTTATTTTGTATTTTTAAAATTGTATTATAATTTTGATAACAGTTATAACTGAGTTTCTTGCTAGGTTTTTCTCAATAAAGTAACCTTTCGAACCTGGCAGTAGCATGTATAATCCTGTATAATTATGTTATTCTGGCGATTTGAATTTTCAAATACATAAAAGAAAAGTATTTACTTTGTTAAAAATCGAATAAAATTATTTTTGAGTTTGACTTAATCTCGTAGAACCTTTTTTTTTAAATTAAAATTAGACTTAGTTACTCTTTGTAACATCGGACAGGTAAGAGCATTATGATAAGACCCTAAGGTTATAAGATATACAATACTGTAGGGTTCATAAAAAAGGTAGTATATACCCAGGCCAAGGTGTAAGAACACTAATAAAATCGTACACTCTACTGTTACACCTCGTTCTTAAGGTAGGATTTTATCAACTTTATTTGTTGGTTTAAATAAAAAGGGTGGCAACAAAAACTTTAATGAAATATAGGTAATTTATATTTAATTTATTAAGATTTCGTTACAATTCTATGGTGTGTTTCTTCACTGTATATAAAGCTAATATGTATACTGTGTCTGTAACTTTAACTTCAAAGATAGTCACTGAATGTACTACAAGCTGTGCCTCGCTTCTTCACCCGCGAACACTTTATTTTTATTTAATGCGTGGTTTTATATGCATAACCCATTTTTTTAAATATAGCCAAAGTTACTCCTTGTAACGCCAGCTATCTGCCAGTGAAAGTCTCGTTAAAGTCGGTCCAGCCGTTCCAGAGATAACCTGGACCAAACAGAAAATGGTTTATTACAGTTTTTTTTACATTGGTATCATTAAATTATATTAGTATATTTTTTTTACTTTCATATACATTAAGTCAAAAGCAGTTAATTTGAATTAACAAACAGACACTCCAATGGTATTTATCTGAATAGATATTTAAATCATTACATTTATGAATTTGTGGATTGAATATGTTAGTTGATTAAATAAAAGAACTATTAGGGAGGGTTAACGAAAAACAGACACCCATAACCTCACATACACGCATTTTATATGCCTTGTACACACGGTTAGGCGGGACTTTTATTTCGCCGTATTAGCTCCGACGCTCGCAGGCGGGGTTCGCATTAAGCGGAAATTAAATTGTCTACCGTAAAAAAAGGAAATAACATTTTGATGTGACGCGAGATACGCTTACGCTGCGAGTAATTTTTCCTCATTTATGTAACGTAAAGGAATATTCGCTTTCGGGTGGATTTTAAAGGTGTATAATGTTTAAAATAAAATTTTATAGTCGCTGGGATTGAAATTGTATTGCTTTGGGATTTGCGGGGAAGATTGCGTGGCTTTGTTCTAACTGGCAATTAAATTGAAAGATATAATTATACTGCAATGCTGTCAGTTTTGCTAGCACGGCTCTAAAGAAAAGAGTGCCCTAAAATTACGTTGGCTCGAAATGTGTTGGACGAAATGTTAAACGAAAACATTTTAGTTTGAACGAGTCCAATCATATATTTGAGGCACTGAGCCGTGCTGACAAAACATTTCCAAACTTCGAGTGCTTATTAAGAATCACCCGTAAATATGCAATTAATAATAATAATTATAATATAAGATCAATACTAAATGAAAAATTATGATGCAATAAGGTATTTGTATAGCGTCACACATGCATACATGTATTAAGGTATAAGTTGTGACCCGCAGCTTCACTTGCATTGACTCAATTTTATCTGAGAATTTTTGCACGACATCCAACTGTTTATCTAAAATAATGGTAACCTAAACTTGAACGATATAAAATCGAACAAGCTGTTTCAGAAAAATATAGTTAGATAAACATTTTAAAATTTTCTTTCGATAGTTAGTTTTAGTAAATGTTAAGGATACCTATTTTCATTACATGTATGCAGATAAAAAAATATGAATTAAACATTACGAACATACACTTTCAATTTATTCATATATGTTTATGTAGATTGTAAGTTGCTATTCCTATAAAACCTAATGGAAAGTGGTACTTACTTTTGGATAAAAAGTGACTTATAATACAGGGTAGGCATTATTTTCATCGGTAATATCATAAAACAGGGTCTTAATAACAATTTCTTGTAGAGGGAGGTTCTCTTCTGAAATTTAGATCGATACATTAGGGCTGTACACAAAAATGCTATTAGGTAGGGAGGCTCAAGTCAGGTTTCAATATTTTATATACTTACGAGACCGTGTGGGTTCATTGAATATGTTTAGTAGGTCAGGGAATTTTTACCAAATATTTTTTGCCGTATATCTGTCTTTGCTAGCATGACTCGAAATCTATTTTGTATGACTGTAGCATCCTAGTTCCTGGATGGGTATTGACCCAACAACATCTCTTTTACACTTCTGTGAAAAAAATACAAATACTACAACTGGTTTACCCCAGATATCCGATTTTCGGAGTTAAAAAATAGCGAAGGCCAGTATTGGTTTCGACAGGATCAAACCACATCGCTTGACCTTGCGTTTTAGTGTCGCTCAGTGTTGATACTTATTCGGATACGGGTTATAATTGAATGCTGAAATATGGCTGATGTACACATTTTATAAATATGTTCATGCTGAACCGATTTGAAAACTTCTTTCAGTAATAGATAGCTACTTTATTACCAAATAATATAGGCTATATTTATTTCCCGTACTCCCTCGGGAACGGGAACTACGCTCGTGAAACCACGTGACATCCGCTAGTCTTGGGATAAAGAGCATAAATTCCGACACCAACATTATTAAGTATCAAGATACGTTTACGATGGGTATCGTATTTTAATTAATAAATCAATCGTCTTCAAACCTTTTCCAATAAGGCCCAATCAAACGGAAAATTCGTTCAATCGTGAAAACATCATAAGGTTCTGCACACAGTCACAAATGCTGTGTGGTCCACATCCAAGTATTTATTGGACCCATTTGAGATATCCAACAACTCTACTATATTCTATCTTAGTATTCACTTTCATAAGAAAACTTCGTGGAACAGTTTGTGAATATTTTATTATAATTTTGTCTCACGCAAATACCTTCATTCTTTTAGGCCGCTCCCTAGCCGACGAGTCTCTCTCCCTTTTCCCTCCGATAAGCGACACTTGGTTAATAAAAACATACTTAAAATTGTTCTTAACTTTTCTCTTTATCTAACTTTCTAAGAATAATATTGTATTCATTAATGCATTATTAAAAACCGGACTAGGATGTTATTTGGATATTTTTTCTCTTTAATAAGTGCTGAAATACCCATACATTTAAGACGGCTTTTTGATTAATCAAAATCTTACTTAACTTGGAAAGTCATAATATGGTCGATACCGATTACGATTATCCAGATAAACTCTGAAATAAGAACATTCACCCTAATCAACTCAATTCAGACTCGATTCAGAATTTTGTTCCTATCAAATAAATAATCAATACACTATAAAAATATTTATATTATACAAGATGTGCCCTACGGTTTCACCTGCGTGGATTTAATTTGATTTCCCGCATTTTTTTAAAATATATGTAGCCTATGTTACTCCGCATGGATATGTCAAAGTATGCAAAGTCTCAGACCGATCGGTTTAAAATGTACTAAAATGTTCATCCCTTGATTAAAACTTTCATCCCCTATTCTATCCCCTCGGGGGTAGAATAAGTCAAAATCCTCTCTTAGCGGATGCCTACGTCATAACATCTACCTGCATGCCAAACTTCAGCTCGATCCGGCCAGTGGTTTGGGCTGTGCGTTGATAGATCACTATGTCAGTCAGTCAGTCACCTTTGAGTTATATATATTTAGATTTATCACTATAAAGAGATTACAGTAGCTTGTTTGGTACTTGTGTAGAAGGTAAGGTAGGTCTTTGAAACTAGTTTGTCTGATATATCAAATATTTTTTATCCAATAATTACTATGAACTTTCGGGGTGGACATAGGCTATAAACTATACATAAATACAATGCGTGCAAAGCCATAGGCAGAATATACCAACAATAAAGAAAGACTCAAATGCATGAAGGTACATATAAAAAAACAAATAGTACTTTGCAGAGTTGAATACAATTTACTGGTACAACAATAAAACTAAACAGAATATTTCTCAAAGAGCACAGAAACACATAATAGAAACGTACCTACAGAAGGATGGCTTCCATAAATAGACGCATAGCCTTGCGCTTAAATTACGTTCAGAATTACATTAGATATTTCTTCTCACTAAGCTGCACAACTCGTCCTGAAATTTGATATTTATAGAGTTACCAGTTGTTCGTAAACTGATTTCGCAGTAAACGAATGTGTAAGATTTTTTCATTATTCAAAAAGTTATTAAGTAGAACTGGATAGAAGCCCTGAGGGTCTACTCTCTCTTTTTGAAAACGTAATTTCGCAAACGAAGTTTCAGTATCGGTTTGCTGCCATCAAGTAAAATTTGTGTTCCTGAAATAATTACATAAAAGCATGTTTATAATACACTAGCTGTGCCCCGCGGTTTCACCCGCGTAGATTTAGTTTTATGTAATATGTCGGTTTAAAATTGGCAAAGTGTCATACAAACTTTCATCTCCTATTTTATTCCCTTGGGCTAGAATTAATCAAAATCCTTTCTTAGCGGATGCCTACGTCATTGCATCTACCTGCATGCCAAATTTCAGTCCGAGCCGTCAGTCACCTTTGAGTTATATATATTTAGATGAACCCAAAATATTTTCGTGCGGACCACGCGTTCTGTTGGAACTTTCCGAGCTTGTTAGTGTTAAAGTGTAGTAAAATCGAACAAAAACATGCGCAGTATCGCCGCAATTTTTCACTGCATATTCTTTACTCGTGACGGGATCAGTAATTAGCTCTATACTATCTGAGATCCGTACGTACGAGTGTATACACTCGACCGATCTAGGAAGTCGCCCTCCTAACCTTTTTATTTTGTAAAAGAAGTAATGTGGGCCAGTGCTGTTTGTTCAAGGAACTGTATACTTTTAAGATAAGTTAGTGCGTTCGTTTTCATCTCGCTAGCTCGCAGCAACGTAAGTTTAAACTGTAAGAAATGTGTTTGTCCATATTATTTGCAACGTTCATACAAACGTAGTCCATTTGAAGTTATTTTGTACCCTGTTTTATATGCTGATCGCCTTATTATACAAGCAAAGCGAATCTTTCACGGCCTTGAAGCGTATGTATTTGCATAGGGTTGAAATTGCCCTGCTTAAACGACATTGACCAACTTCAGTTATGGTATTTACCATACCATTATTACTAGTGCGAGGTAAATCAAACTATACGATTGATGATGGATTTATGTAACATAATCCCTCTTATCACAAAACGTGAAAGTGAACTAAAAAGCAAAGACTTGGAAGTATGTCTCTTGGCTGTTGGATTTGAAGAGATTGGCTACGTTTCCCTGTAAGTCTTGATATCAATTGATGGTTTGGAAAAAAAGTACTTATCTTTATTTGAAACCTAGATAGACTCCTAGATAAATGAAATAACATAATCATATATTCCTATAAACATTAATGTCGCTCTATCAACGCAAAACTCAGTTACCTAAAATAATTTGCGCTAGTTTAATAAAGTTAGCGAAGTGTAAAGTCTAAAGTGGGAATGTCTGTTCTCACATTACGCTCGCAGCCTCTTGCGGTCTCTAGTGAGCTATTAAGACCACTCAGTCACAAAATGAAAACTCACAGAAGTCCGGCTCTCACACGTTGGCAGATATGGACAAATATTTAAAAGCGTCCTAAACCAAAGTTACTGCTGAATTCGCCGAACTCGGTTCAAAATCCCCATATGAGAGACATCTCAGCAACATTTTAATACCAACGGTAACATAAGGTACTCTAATCGTGTAGAGGAAATATTTGTCGGTCTGCTGTGCATAGCGAATAGACTAGACTAGACAGAAATCTACAGAATATCTACAGAAGACTACAGAATCGTTTTTAAAATTATTCACTATTAGAAAGCTACATCAACACTACATAGTATAGACTATTTTGTTAAATAATTCACATTAGCAATATCGCAGAGCCAATGGAAGCTAGTCCTTTATAATCATGAAATGCTGACGACTTAAAGTAAACTAATTTGATATCCTCGATTGTTGTAGGAACCCGATCTTCTACTACCTTTTTATTTTGTGGCTCATGTCGTTGCTCGTGGCTATAGCTTTTAATGTGTCACAATTTGCACTTAACGTCAATTAATTAATAATCAAAGGTGAACTTTAATTAATCCTTTGTGGAATTGGGAATATATCTTAGAAATATCAGGATTAAAATATCGCAGTTTGGAATTGGGAATTATTATGGAATAGTTCTCGAATATTCCAATAATCGAAACGGGAAACCTCGCAATTTTTTAACCTTACTGGGAATATTTTTAAAAGATTTTTACATTTCAGCTCGACACAAGTCATTAAACAATAATAACAATAAATGAATAACAAATTGTTGTAATACATTTCCCAGAAATGTTTACTTTCTCGTTGCTTGTTTTTTTTTTAAATCCACAGCTTTCCCTAAATACTATGCAAGTATAAACAGTACCTAATTTTTTTTTTGGAACTGCTGGACCGATTTTAACAGCACTTTCACTGACACATAGCTGACGCTATCTAAATAACATACTTAACGTTATTTAAATATATAAGAGCCGTGGTGGCCTTGAGATTTGAGCAGTCGCCTGCTACGCAAGCGACGCAAGTTCGAATCCCAACGGGGCCTGTACCAATGAGTATTTCCAAATAACTTGTGTACAGTGATTTCACACCACGTGCTTTACGGTGAAGGAAAACATCGTGAGGAAACCTGTATATTTCTGAGAAGTAATTCAATGAAATATGTAAAGTGTCTGAGACGGCGATGGACTCACCATCTGTCACGTTGCCACTTAATCATCTTCGGTGAAAAGTGGGTGTTGTGAATACAACACCTCTGCCTACCGCTTCGGGGAATACAGGCGTGAGCAAATGTATGTATGTAGTACGTCGATGCTCATAAGCGCCTCACTAGGCCTAAACTGAATAAATCATTTTCATAGTTTTCATTGTGAATCCTACACGGGCAAAACCTCAAGGCACAGCTAGTATTAGATAAAATAGTTGACTCCCAAAAAAATGACACATTGACACATTTAATAAAAAAATAAGAAACAGCTACCTACCATCAATTGTGTGCGAGCCGAGTGAAAATACGAATACATTCAGGTGGAATGAAATACGTGACTAAGCTTAGGCGTAGAGACCTACAAATACAATATATATACCTTAGTATTTATCTGAGCCGTGGTGGCCTTAGGGTTAGAGCAGTCGCCTGCTATCACCAATGAGTTTTTCTAAAAACTTATGTGCAGTTATTTAACACCACGTGCTTTACGGTGAAGGAAAACATCGTGAGGAAACCTGCATATGTCTGAGAAGTAATTCAAAGACTTATGTACAGTGCCTGAGACGGCGATGGACTCACCCTCTGTCAGGTTGGCACTTGATCATATTCTGTGTTGTTGATACAACACCTCTGCTTACCCCTTCGGGGATCCTTCTGGGGTGGCGTGAGCATATTTATTTAGCTGAATTGTGTATTGAATTTTGGCAATGTTATGAAAAAAATATAATAGTATAATACAGAAGGGGCTGGATGATTGGATACCCTTATATATATTACATCAGCAACATCCTCCTGCCCTCAGACCATGTTATTTGTGGTCGGCGCAATGTGTTCTTCTCTTCTATTTCTCTGCATCAGCCGTCATATATTCGCTCCCATTCTAACCATATCATCTTTCACACAATCGTTACTTAGGTGTCACCATCCACATTGGACATCTATTAAGAAATGACGCTCATATTAAATACATCATAGAAGAAAAAGCGAAGAAGTGGGAGACCAAGGATTAGTTGCATACAACAGCTCAAGGAAAAAGTCAGGAAGGAGTCAAAGTTTAAGCGGCCAATGAAAAATATTTATTCACTTTTGGCCATGGTAAGGCACTTATGGATGTCGAAAATTTACCACAATGAAGCCTTAAACAAATGATGACTCAAATGTGTCAAAGGGTTTGAGTGGGACAAACAAACATCGTATTCATAATATTAGCGTAGTGAGAAATTGGTGACACCGCAAACGTTAGAGGATCGGTATTTGGCGACGATAATTATCGCTCCAAGCGCCGTTGTGGCGTTAATAGGAAAGTCAAAGCAGATAACATGGATGTTTTGTACAAAGGATGTGGTATTTCATACAAACACCTATGAGATTATGTAAAAGTTCACATATTCTTACTTCATGAAATTGTGGAGTAAGCGAGTGATCAGGGTCAACACCCTTTTTGACTTGGAGATTCCGTTATGGATACACTAACCGCCGCGGGGGCAGCGGAAGGGTTATGTCGGACTCACACTGACTAAACTCCTCGGTGTTCCTCCAAGTCGCTAAGTGGGAGGGTGCACGTAATATGTCTTCACATACTTCGCCGTGTCCCCCCAGCGACTGGCCTGTCAGGCCTCTCCTTACGTTACCAGGCTGAACCCTTTTTTCATACTAATGGAGGGCGCGTCGGAATACGAGCGCGCCCTTCAACCGCGAGTGCCATGCGTTGGCGCCAAGACCCCCGTCAACCCTAGCAAAGGGAAATTCTACTCCACTGGCTCAAGGCATACATTTAGAAACGGTAGTAACTTAACCTTAGTTAGTTTAAAAAATTACGTTCAAAATGTGTTTCAAGGGTCCCTTATATAGATTTTTTTTTAATTTCATATATTTTTTTATCTGACGACTGTCTGCTTTCTAACAAGATTAAGTCTAGCTTTGTAATAAGGAATCCTAAAACTCGACTCACACTAACACCACTCAAAACAAAGATGTAATGACTTAATTCACAAATAGATATTTAACAGTGATTTTGAATTAAATATAAATAGAGACATTATTTATGGACGAGGAATTATGTTCCATAGTCCCTTTGTCTCTGAGGACGGAAATCCAATTAGACGAGTTTTCAAGCGAAGTTTTTCTGTAAAATGAAAAATGTAATTTGGTATTCTGATATTGAAGAGGTTTTGAGGTTAACAAGCGGTTTAAAATGGTACACGTATTTTTAATGAGTACAATATAGAAGGGGAGAAAGGAAATGAACACTTGTTTAATTTAATCACAACTACCTATGCAATGCGGTTTTACCCGCGTTGGATTAATAAATACCATTTCTCTAAAATATAAGTAGCCTAATACTCCTTGAAAATTAGTCATCTGCCAGAGAACATTCCGTTAAAATCAGTCCAGACATTTCGGAGACTATCCGGAACAGACAGAAGATTTTTTTATTGTTTTATATGTGAGTACCGTATATAATTTCATAATGTATTTAGTAAAAAGCTGTTAATTTGAAATTACTAACAGACACTTCAGTTTTATTTATATGTATACACGTAGATATAACGTTTCGAGTTAAATTATACTGGCACCGCCTTTACAAGCGAGGTGAAAAATACATTAACCCGCATTTGAGTTACATTCATATTTATTTTGTATGAATACATACACGTTCTCTGGAACCCATGCATGTTTAATTTTGTATGAATAGATTTTTAATCATGGGTTTGGGTTATGCGAAAGACTGCGGACAGATGCTGGATGCGGCAACAGGGCGGTATGGCACTGATTAGGGGAGGCCTATGTCCAACAGTGGACTAAGGTTGTGAATGATGATGATGATGATGTTTGGGTTATGCGATTCCCATTTAAGATATGAGATATCCAGAGAAGGTATTTCATCATCTCCCTGGCCTTATTTCCTACATTGCTGGGGTCCGCACTTGATATAACGCGATGTGGACGGTCATCTGAATTTGTATTATGTCCGTATCATCGTTTCCCTCTACGCCGAGTCTCTTTACGCCGAGAAGCGTTTTGTAGAGTTAAACGAATCCAACCATTCGACCTTAGTAACTCTTATTACATTAGTGATTACATTTTATGGGTGCCTCGCGAAAACCTTGATTTTTTTTAATTAAAGTTGCCTAAGATACTCCTTGTAAAATTAACTATCTACCGGAGAAAGACCCGAAAAAAATAATCATCAGTTTCGGAGATTAGGAAAAAAGAAATAGACAAGCAGACGGACAGACATACTGATGAACAGTCGGACAGAAAAAAAACTTTCAAAAATTATGTTTTAGTGAAAAGCTGTTACAAACAGACTTCAATTTTATTTATCTGTAAAGAATTCGGTGTTCCTGCCGGCTTGAGTCGAAATCCTTAATATTATCAATATCTGAAGGATATGTAACTTTACGTATTCCGATATTGGAATCACTTTCATAGCCAAAGTTTTTTCTTCCACGGAGCTAACATAGCTACTTGTATGTAAGCCCGGGCGAAAATCTTCAGACTAATACGATTATCCGGCTTAAACAAATTGCTTTAAAAGGAGCACTATTTCCACTGCCAAACAAAATATGCATGAACCGATTAATTTTACATTAAAATAGGTTCTTATGTTTCTAGGATATGAACATTCATGTAAAAATATAGACTTATTTTTCTCTTTATTTCGTGTTAAATAAAATACAGGTTACAATGAGCACACCTTAGAAACTATTTTAAGTTTGTGATAGGTATGCTTGGATACAATTATATGAAAGCTTATAATATTTTGTACTATATACATATGCTCACGCCTGTATTCCCCGAAGGGGTAGGCAGAGGTGTTATTATCCACAACACCCACTATTCACCGAATTTGATTATGTGCCAACGTGACAGATGGTGAGTCTATCGCCGTCTCAGACACTATACATACGTCTTTGAATTACTTCTCAGAAATATGCAGGTTTCCTCATGATGTTTTTCTTCACACGTAAAGCACGTGGTGTGAAATCACTGTACATAAGTTTTTTAGGAAAACTCATTGGTATTCGAACTTGCGTGGCAGGCGACTGCTCAAACCCTTAGGCCACCACGGCTCTTATTATAATATTTTGTACTGTTATTGATATAGATCTACGAGACTTTAACTCGTACAGTTTTTAAGCACAATTGTATTATATATTTATTTATTAAGCAACTAAAATAAAGTAGCGTAATTTCTCCTTGTATTAGCTATCTGCCAGTGATAGTCAGCTTAAAACCAACAGTTACAATCAAACAGACCGACGGAGAGATTTTAAAAAATTGGTTTTCATGTCAATGCCGTATATACTTTCATAAAATGTATTTAGTGAAAGTACTTTTGGAATTACAAACAGACACTTGAATTTTATTTATCTGTATATATATATATAGAATGTATAGAATAGGTGTGTAGATAGTATATAAATATAGATTAAGTAGAATGTGCTTAGCGAACTTAAATTCTTAGAAATTAGAAATTATCTGTTTTGAATTCTAAATTAACAGTTTTCACTTAAACAATATGAAAGTATGTATGAACTGTTTGGATATATTTATTTTCTGAAAATCTCTGTCTGTCTGTTTGTTTGTTCAGGGTAATCTCTGAAACGGCTGTACCGATTTTAGCGAGACTTTCGCTAGCTAACAGCTGATGTTACAAGGTGTGCTAGTAACTTACTTTTAATTGAATTTACAAGATGAAATTAATTCTCGGCGGATCACAGCCAGTCTTAATTAAAATCATTTAGCTATCGATATTCCTCAAATAAGATGCGAAACATGACATGTTCGCAACTCTACCCGCATTTATTAGAACGCGGATGAATGTTCCGAAGGGTGCCGGCACTAATGAGGGGACGCCCTCTCGCCCTACTTTCCATGCATTCATGACTACATTCTCACTACCTCATGGAAACTGCTTTATTACAACACGATAAATACTTTTTGTATATTTCACGGTTCTTGTAACATTTACTTATACACATTTGTAACTCAAAATTAACAGCTTTTCACTTACAGCAAATTATGAAAGCATATAGTATATAAAATATATAAGAGCCGTGGTGGCCTTGAAGTTTGAGCAGTCGCCTGCTACGCAAGCGACGCAAGTTCAAATCCCAGCATGGCCTGTACCAATGAGTTTTACGAAAAAACTTATTTACAGTGATTTCACACCACGTGCTTTACGGTGAAGGAAAACATCGAGAGGAAACCTGCATATTTGTGAGAAGTAAGTCAGTGACGTATGGAAACTGATCTTTGAAGCAATATATCTAATTATAAATTGGCAAATTATTTTTCATATAAATTTCGTTCATACCGAAATCTTAATACCAGCCTCCACATCGCACTCTCAGAACGATAGGGGTACAATTAAAAACCTTTTTTTTTTTAATCACAATCGGCTAGTTTGAATTTATAACTTAGGCAGTAATTGAACCAGTTTTGAATATATTTAAAAAATCAAATTACCTGTAGTTTAGTTTGTGCATTGTTGAAAAATGATCATTATTTTTAATAAGTTTTTAAATCTACGTACATGTAGAAATCTGAACTTATTTTCGCAAATTTTTGCGTTGAGCCCCTATCGTTCTGAGTGTGCGAAATGTTCACTTATAGAAAGCAATCCTTGAGTGACAAGGGCAAGTTATTAATCCCACGCGAACAAGGTTTTCTAACTTCGTTGGTTTAAGTTGATGAAACTCGATAGAAGAGACCCAAGTTTAGGCCCGCGTTATCCCTTTGCAGCCAGCCACTTCACCACACTCTTAAGATATATACATAACTTTTTAAAAAATAGTCTATACAGACATATATAAATTGAACTGACTTTTATACAAAATTAACAGCTTTTCACTAAATACCGTTAAAACGAATGGTATTTATGGTAGTTTCAACAACAGTAATAAAACAAAACCATTTTTTTTTCACTGTCTGTCTGTGTGCCAGCTAATCATAGATAAGAAATTACTGAACCGGGACTTTTACTGGCAGATACCCGAAGTTACAAAGAGTACCGTAGGCTTAATTAAACTTAAAAATCATTGTATCCTGCGATATTAAGTGTGCGTAGGTATAGTCGCGGGGCAAAGCTAGTTCAGAAATATCTTCATACACGCGCTGGTTTCGATATTTTACCTTGTATTCTCCACTTGATTGATGGCTCATATTTTGTTATATTATATTAAAAGAAGTTAGAACGTATTTCCTAGCCTTCTTTTTAGCAAATAAGCAATATTATTAATGGTTAGATAAATAAGCTGAGTTTCATTTTTTATATCAATTTCAAAGGTGTCATAATTTTCTGAATTCGTATGCGATATTTTTGAAATTTCTTTAAGACTTTTTTAACCCTTCGCTGCCATAAACATAAAAAAAAGGTTCGTCATAAATCCAGCCTTTCAACCGTAGCATTTTGGATTCAAGTCAATCTTTGGAATTCGACTTACGGGAGTCGTTTTTTCCATTACGTCAGATATGTTTCGTAGCGAGAAACCATACGTCTGCGTCTCTTGGGTAAACAATCGAGCTGTTTATAGTAACACGGGAAAAGGGTTCGACGTAAACATTAAGGAAAATAATACTTCCACAACAATCCAATTCGGCGTGACGGTACAAAACTTTAACTGATACATACATATGCTCACGCCTGTATTCCCCGAAGGGGTAGGCAGAGGTGTTGTAATAACAACACCCACTTTTCACCGAAGATGATTAAGTGCCAACGTGACAGAGGGTGAGTCCATCGCCGTCTCAGACACTTTACGTACGTCATTGAATTACTTCTCAGAAATATGCAGGTTTCTTACGATGTTTTCCTTCACCGTAAAGCACGTGGTGTGAAATCACGCACATAAGTTTTTTAGAAAAACTCATTGATACAGGCCCCGCTGGGATTCGAACTTGCGTCGCTTTCGTAGCAGGCGACTGCTCAAACCCCGAGGCCACCACGGCTCTTGTGTGTGTATGTGTATGCGTATAGTTCTAAATATCATCCAAATTAGTTCAAACACTTTTTTTAGTTCCCAAATATATTTTTGCTTTCCCAAATATAATTTTCTAGGTCATAAAATAAGTCGCATAAAGATTGAACAAAAATAATGAATACAATAAGATAATCATGGCCATGTTGGACGACCATTTGTCATTTGTACACACACATTCGCGGCATGACATCGGTTTGTGTGAGAGTGGCCACGTGTGGCTACAGACCATTAATAATTTGGGCAAGACCATTAAGCCCAGGGCTTCAGTGAACTTCATAATAAATCATCATTTTTCATCGCTATAAACATGGTCAGGGCTGCCTCGGGATTTACTTTTAGGTTTCATAAAATGTACGCACTTATGCTGCTTCAATTCTTCTGGGAAGTATAGTTTTTGAACCGATGGTAATTTATTCGAAGTTCATAAGCAGGTACTGAAAGGAATAAATAATAAAAAAAAACTGGATGTAGATTTTTTTTACAAAGAAATAAGTGTTGCTTAGTCTGTCTGTACGTCAGCACGACGCGATCCAGACAGCCTAGAAAGGCTGATGATTACGGGACGGGTCGAGGGCAAAAGAAGCAGGGGTCGTTCGCCAACATGATGGACGGATGCGACCCAGGCTGCAACGAGGACTTCTCTTCAGGCTACCATCCAGATGGCACAAAATAGAGAGGCTTGGAAAGCAATGTTAATAATGCAGACGTCGCACCATGTCACGTCCCTCAGTCATGAGGTTACGACTAAGAAGAAGTCTGTCTGTGCATCTTTAAGCGTATGATACGCTTAGATAGAAAATGAAAACTTACGGGGTGGCTAGAGTGTGGTTCGTTTTTTGGCAACTACCTACAGGTGCCGTCACGAGTATTCTCGTTGCGGCATATAGATAGGCTATACAGACTCATAAAATGACTCCGCATTCAATGTCGGCGCTCATAACTCGTGACGAGACCTGTACAAAGGAACATGACGTCATTGAACACAACCTTCATGAAAAAATATTGCTATTATAATTTAAGTAAATGAATACTACAATCAGGCAATCATTCTCCGTATATTTACTTACTAACAGAACTGTTACTCGTTTCTCAAATACTTTTTAGAGCTCTACGGCTTAGTGAAATATAGAGGGTCGGCGATATTTCAACTTGAAATCCGAGGGACTTAATGTTTTCAGTAAGATGCATTATTCGCTATTTGTTCACAATGTGCAAAGATATTGCAATTCTGACTATACTTATAAAGGTAACTGTCCACGGTACGTAATTATTTGGATTGTCATCCTCACGGAATAATGTGATTACTGTTTGCCATAAGCTACGATCCCTGCATACGTATTTCTTTCGCTTCGTCTACATTCATGCATCTCGTCATAAAATACTCTAAAGTACCTGGCTGACCGAGCTGCGCTCAGTTTCTTTTTAACACAATAGAAAGAACTTGATATTCAGCATGTGGCAAACGATGGTCTCTGCCTACCCCCATGGGATACAGGCGTGGATACAGGCAATTTAAACGAGAGATATACCTAACCTCTTTATGAGAACATAACTGGAATTTAATTATGCACCCTACGATTCTAAAAATTCATATTCGTTTTTCTAGTTACGACTTTTACCCAGCGTTGTGACCCAGTTTAAATATAGCTATACAAGCAGCTAGGAATCTAGTAAATGACACACTCACATAGACGCGCGAATCTACGAGAAAATTATGGGAATAGGGGTAATGACACTAACAGGTGTCACATCGTGGCTGATCGAGTATACGTCTTTCACGTAATTTCACCAACATTTTTCAAAACTTCAGGACGACAAATTCACATTATTGTGACATAAATAAAAGAGTTACTTCTAAAATCTTTAAAATTCCTTAATAGCAGTAAGGAATCTTGGCCTATTTTTTGTCAAGCTTATATTTATTCTGTGATCGAGGTAAATATATATGCTAAACACTCGTGTCGAATTGAATGTAGGTATAATTAACTGATCTAATTATGTTGATAGCTCATTCCAATTACAAGCATAATTTCCAATTTGAATCCATAGCAAGTATTGAGGACAATCAATTAATCAGCTGTCAAAACAATACGGACGACTGAGGGCCGTTAGCGAGTGACGTTTCAATAAATACATGATCGATCTGAGGACGCTAGTCGAGTGGTCTTAATACTTGGAACAACTGTTTTACAAATGTATTATTTACTAGCTTCTGTCCGCGACTTCACCCGGGTGGAATAGATTTTTGAATCACCTTTTGAGTTCCTAAGATTAGCGCGTTCTAACAAGCAAACTTCCGCTTCATATTAGTATAGATGTATCAAACATCGTAGCAATAGTGCTACGGCGTAGTACATGGTCTATCGAATACGCTACCGCATATAACATTCGTAGAGTTCCAGCCTACTTTCTTTTAGGCGGACTAATAAAAATATACATTTGATTAAAAAAATCCGTGACGTCCGCACGACCTTAAATATCTTTTGATAAAGTGCGAGCGGACGTTTCGGTAGCGTAGTTAGATGCCCTTATAAACTCTGATAAATGACGGCAACCTCCGCGGCCATTAAGTGCAGAAAAATATATAACAAAAAAATATATAAAATATTGCCTGGAGTCCGTTACAAAACAATGACAAATTGTTGTTTTTCCGCGGCCCTTGTGAAGCTCGCCATTATTCTTGATTGCACTACGCTTCTTTGTTTTATACATCATAGCTTTTAATTAGACTCTGTGTTATAACACCTCGTTTATTCTCGGCTATTGTGTTCGTTTCTTTGCCAACGTTTAATATCTCAGACGCAAGACAAATCTTTCCGCAGAAGGAATTATATTGCGGTCTCTTTGGTCAGACACTGTGTGATTAAAACGGTAAGTTGTAATTTCTTGGTCCATTTATAAATACATATGCTCACGTCTGTATTCCCCGAAGGGGTAGGCAGAGTTGCTGTTATAAAAACACCCACTTTTCACCGAAGATGATTAAGCTATCGTGACAGATGGTGAGTCTATCGCGACCTCAGGCTCAGTCTTTGAAGTACATAGTACGTCTTAGAGATATGCAGGTTTTCTCACGTTTTCCTTCACCATAAAGCATGGTGTGAAATCAGCTTCGAAATTTGAATATACGGTACAAAAATTGAACGTCAAAGCACAGAAGTTCTTAATACGTTCTGCTTAACCCGATGATGGTAGGCCCCCCGTACGGTTAGGTTTTTACGTACGTTGTAGTGCGTAATTTAATTCACATTTTTTTTTAAAGGAGGCTTTTTTTTATCAAAAAAAATTACTGCCAAATTTAGTCCAGATGCTCATCAACTTTTCAAAGAGGTTGCACATCGTCTGTTAGAAGCTTCTCGTGACAAGCGGGCTGGGGCTTTTCTCGCTCAGAGAATCATCATTGCTATTCAACGTGGCAATGGTGCCAGCCTTCTTGGCACGATCCCGAGAGACACCGATTTGGCCCAAGTTCTCTACTTGTAAAATAGTTTTAAGTACTTAAGTGTCTAAATAAAAACTGTCTCTAATCATTTATTTTCATAATTTTAAAAATTACGGTAAAACGCGTGAATGACGTATACGCGATCGATCACGCACAACGTGACACCTTTTACTGTATCCCTATCACGGGTTTACCACCGTTTTGTTATCTATACTAGCTAGCGTCTCCATCGAATATTTGTGTGAGAAATTGTGCAGCGACTCAAATATCTCATACAAATATTGCGAGTGTTGCTAGCGAGTATAGTTTACGAAAACGGTGACAAACTCGTGATAGGGGTACTATTATCCAGTAGGCAGTACACACATTATTTTTAGTTTGAAAAAATAAACTTGTTCTTGCATGGGAAGCAAACATTACTGTATAGTGTTAGTGTTGACAGGTGGTCGATTGTATTAAATGTTTCAGGAAATAAGCCCAAAACATTGCTGTTCGTGCCAATTTGGTGTTAAGAAACTCACTATCGGTGGTGAGTCAGTTATAAACGTATTACGTATACATTTACATTTATTTTGCTATCGTTTTATTATTTTAGTAATGCCTATATCTTCCGACAACCTTCCTCATAATTTAATCGAAGTAAATTACCCTTCTATAGTTATCTAACCAAAACCTTCGCGATATTTCAGATTAAAAACAGATTTTTAGTATATCACTTTTTTTTTTAAATGTGAGTGGAATGATCTCTTAACCTGCAGATAATCAGTCACTTGCATAGGAGATATTACCTATATTGTATAACTGTGAGCGCAAACAAAGATGCACCCTGTATTCCCTCACTATTGTAGTCCGATAGGGTAGCATACCGACCAGGGGCGTGCATTCCATAAAAGCAGATAAGCAGTGCTTACCATTTGTGACGACTGAATACACTCGTGCCTTGACTGGGTGTGTGTCTTAACAACATATATACCTACGCGCCACATTGGTATGTAATTAACCTACCTACCCTACTTATTGTTTAAGCTTACGCCTCTGAAAATATTTTGCTTACCCCTGATACCGACACGACCGGAGATATATCAGGAGCAAATTTTATTTGAATTTCTTGACAGAACAACACAGTATATATCTTGAACTGACTCGGGAATAGCACCCGAGACAGTCAACTTAATCTACCACTCGATTTAACCTAGTACCGCTAGACCAACAAGGCAATTAAAGTTAAATGTACGTAAGTGTACATAAGTATAATATCCCTATAAATCATCTGCCTACCTCTTAGGAAAATACAGGCGTGGACATGTTGTATGTTTGTAAAATTTACGACGCGACGTTATTAATATTCTTATGAATTACATGTAAGTTGTATTTTTTCCATATTTTTATTAATTTTCAGCTGAGGCTACTGGTTCATGATTTATGAAAATTTAATAAAGCTACCATTCAAGTTCAAATATAGCGCTATGCTTGTTTTAAATAATTTACGGCCTGCTGGTGTACCCTAGACCCCACAGATAAAGACTTAACTACAGGAATCTAATAATAAAATTGAACCTTATCACTAATTTCATAGAGGTAAAATTACCGTGGAAAGTTTTGCTCATTGCATACTACTCTGCCGCTACAAGTATTCGAGAATTTAATATACAGGTATTTATACCGGCTGGTCCACGATGTATTTAAATTTATAAAATATTTTGGAAAACAGTTTTTTATTATTAAAACGCGCACAACGCCACTTATTCGCTAAGCCAATGTATGCATGTAACTCGTCAGAATATTTTCATATGCCGCGTTCGAATCCCAACGGTGCCTGTACCAATGAGTTTTTCTAAATACTTAATTTTCAAAATTAATAGGATTATTTGTAAGATGAGCGTTGGTGACTGAGGGGTTTAAGCAGTCGCCTGCTACGCAAGCGACCCATGTTCGAATCCGAGTTGGCCTTGTACTAATGAGTTTTTCTAAAATTTTATGTGCAGTGATTTCACACCACGTAGTTTACGGCGAAAGAAAACATCGTAAGGAAACATGCATATGTCTGAGAAGTAATTCAAAGATGTGTGTATAGTGCCTGAGGCAGCAATGGACTCACCCTCTGTCACGTATGCACTTAATCATAATCGATAAAATGTGGTTGTTGTTGTTACAAAACCTCTGCTTACCCCATCGGGAACCCTGGGATAGCGTGAGCATATTTTTTTTATATTATAAGCATAGATAGGGGCTTGAAAAGATAATAAGTCCGATGATAATTGGTTTCGATATCAAATCGGTTTTCAATACTAACAAGGTACTCGTTACATTTATGAATACACAAACTTCAGTGAACGAAGCTCGCTTTCAATTAAACATTCGCTGAAGCCATGACTGCGTCCGCAAATTGCTGGAGCAATAAATCAGCGCGGCCATCAAATAAATGTTGCCGGGTTTACGCACTTAATTCATTTTTAAGTACACTCACAACTTTATCTGTCTGTCAGCCAGATTTACAGATGGCTTAAATATTTTACATTTACCCAAATATGCTATGATTGATCAAACTTATTTTATTTCAATGGTATTTTTTTTTCTACATGATTCTCTTTGTAATTGCCTCCCTGTTGAGGATCGTAGCTCCTTTTTAATTTTTCCACGATTTGTCTCCATCTTCGACGATCCGCACCTTGGTGGATTGCGGCGCTGATAGGTGCATTTAATTGTTCTGATACTTGGTCCGTCCAACCTTCGGGCTCCGGTCTCTTGGTCTCTTGCCTTCTACTTTTCCTGTTACTATTAGACGTTCTAAGTTATCAGAACCTTTGCGGGCAATATGGCTTAAGTATTGTACGATGCGCTGCAGGCATATTGAGGACAGACGTTGCGCCTTCTCAATTTGAAGTTCATTTTCCTACATGATTATCCATAGTCCATTTCATTAACTTATCACACAAAAAGCCAAAATAGAAAAATGAACCTGAATCTATGGTTCAACAATGTAGAAAGCCGAATAGGAGATTAACCAAATTTCTTTTACGCGTTACCAACAACACATTTGGCCAAATATTACAATTTTTTTTACCGTATACAAGAAGTTCTTAACAATATGGGTTGACTGAACTCTCTCTCTTTACATTTATGAGACTCAGGCTTACCATTTCATGTACTGGCTGAACAATAGACATCAGGAGTGTAGGTCACAGACAAACTGTTTAAGTTCGGTTTTAGTTTGTGTTTCCGTCCCTAGATGGAGTTGTACTCTTTTCCTACTAGGTATCACTGTGCTCTTTTCGTTGTATATATAGTTTAAGTTAGTATCAATAAATGCTCTCTATGCTTTCCAGAGTTTGAAGTGTATCCTCATTTCCACGGCCCTTCCGACCATGAACACAAACAACAAAATAACAGTGGATAATAGCAAATATATTGAATGTCTTTTCTGTGGCGATTTTAGATTATGTATTTATTTTACATTTAAGCAGGTCTATTTATTTTGTATGACTACTTTACTCATTGAGTTTCTTTTAGAGTGGCAAAAAAAGGATTTTTCTTATTTCTATTTTACCTGTATACGATGTCATTCCAACATTACAATGAAAAAAATTGCGGTGTCTACATTCTTTATTACCACCTGTTGCAGAAACACGTACGAAAGTAATCAGCTAATGGTAACTAAATTATTCATACTGGGTTACAAATGACAGTTGAAATCCTCTATAGAATGTCTACGAAATTACATTACATCATGTGGGTAGATCACGTTTCAACAAAATACCTATAGACGTATATAATCATCATCTCCCTGGCCTCATCCCGTACACTGTTAGGGTCGGCACTTGATTCAACCCGATGTAGTTGATCATCAGATTTTTATGCAAAGCGACTGCCATCTGACCTTCGCAACTCCTTTAACGAGGAAAATCTGTGATCTAGGTTACACCAGTTGACAGACTATTTTAGGCCTCCGACCGACCTGTAACGATTGCCAAAGATGACAAATTGGCAACCGGGACCGACGGCTTAACGTGACCTAAAGACGTACATATTGCGGTTAATAGTTAATCTAAACGAACAATACTTGTATATCGGAAACGGCTTCAACAATTTTCATGAAATTTTGTATGCAAAGTGTTAAGGGGTGGTAAATCGATTTAGCTAGGATTTATTAAAAAAATACTCACCTAAGCTCGGTCATCTTGGTACTAAGAAAGTAAAGCTAGATAGGCAATAAAATAAAAAAGTCAACTCCAGCGTATATCGTTTATTCTTGTAGGAAGAAATTTAGTATAGACTAGCTGTGCCCTGGGTGGCCCGCGGATACCTAATTTTAAACATTTTAAATTCTCCCAAAGTTACTCCTTGTAATATTAGCAATCTGCCAGTGAAAGTCCAGTTAAAATCGGCCCAGCCGTTTTGAAGATTAGCCGGAACAAACAGACAGACATACAGAAAGAGAAAAAAATTAAAAATTGGATTTTCTATGCCCGTACCATGTGTTCATATGGATTTAGTGAAAAACTGTAATTTTGGAATTGCAAACAGACACTTCAATTTTACTTATCTCTATAAATATATAGTTAAATGTGTTTATTTATAATGAAGGCTAATTCTTTGCAATTGGCGACAAAGGGCAGCTTGTCAGAACATCGCATTTCATTCTACTTTTAGATGAACAAACAGATCTTTAAAATTCTAGTCAACACATAGCGGTCACGGCAAGTAATTTGAGCGGAACGATGCGATACACGCAAGTCTGGGTTCAGCTCATATTGAGACATTTGCGACGTGCTTCTATGCACTAGGACGTAACGTTATTTCTTATCAGATTCAATTTTATTTGGACCATTATATTTTGTACTTATTAAATTATAATGATCCCGATCAAAGAAATTATTTTCAGATCTCTCAATAATTTGTTTTGATATTATTAATGTCTTCATTATTTCCTCGATAATATATCAATTTCTGGACGCTGGTTATTACGAACAATAACAGGAATCCTCACATAACAAAATGTTACTTAATTTTTTTTGTAGCACATATCTTTCATTTGCATGCCGTTGAAGCTGGTCATTTGCAATTACAAATAGTGTCTGTTTCTATTCAATTTTATTTATCAGACCTATAGACTAAAGAAGCATAGATTATCGAACAAAAGCTCGTTCTGGGTGTCCAACCCAGTTTACGCGGTCCTGCCTGCATTGAACTCATAGAATTCTTGTAAATAAAAAGAACGTATGCGTATCCTACGTTTTTCGGACTTAAGTTTAGTTTCAACCCCCAATCCCAGTCAACAGTAATTACGAAAAATAGGGAACTTGAAAAAAAATAAGGAAAACATTTTAATACATAAACATTATTCTTCGTCATACCTTTGCTATAAAAGGCACGGACGGCCATCACTACCCCATAGTTAAACTCTCATGGCAATGAGATCGTACAGAGTACCTAGTGCGAGTTTTCTTAAAATCGCTATCAAAACAGCGCCATCTATCGGCCCTCAGATGGCACCATTGTGATCATACAAATCTGCGTTTGCGTCAACGCGATGACTTGTGACGGCAATGAAAAACTCCTACCAACGTTATTGACGGTCCTCGGAGGCACCCATAAACGTTTATTCCACGTTACATTCTCATTCCTTTTAGATATTGCACTGGCTGTACTCCTTGCTATTTATGTGCTAAGCAGGGGCCCAACCATGAGTTCTTATTGCAATGTTAGTGCAGCTGTGCGACAGTGACAGACTTATACACGTCATATACATCTGTCTCATAATAAGAGTAAAACTATCATGGCAATAAGATGTCATGGTAGGGCCGCAGTACATTAAAATGGATAACGGCTTTAAAAGTTCTCAAATAAATAAAGGGTATATTTTGTTCATCTGCTAAAACAACATGCGAAATATATAGCGTCTAGTCTCTGTTTTAACTTTCACGTAATTTGAAGATTCTAATCTGAAATTGCTAACAGATTTGGTCGTAATAATTAAACGTTTTATAAAAGCGTCTCATAGTTTGTTTAAAAGATGGTGACTAAATATTACAACACTAACAGTATTGAAGTACTCAGGGTGAGTTTAAAATAAGTAAAGCTCAGAGTATTTGTAACATCTTTTTGAAAAGATCTGTAGTGTAGATATTTAGGTTTGGTATATCGTTACATACACAAGTTTAAACATTGTTATATAACTATGTTATAGAACATTCTTATTACTGATACTCATGGATTACTTAAAATTTCGTGAGTGGTTAGTAGTTGAATTGGTAGAACAAATGTATGATGTCAACTACGAGCGTTTAAGCAGCGCGTATTATGAACTTCTTAGCTAACGTCAAAGTTCAAAAGTTCTTAATGCGTTCTGCTGAAATCGATGATGGCAGCCCCCCAGGCAGGACGTTTTATTATAAAAATGTTGCAACTTATCATGCCACCGAGCGACGAGCGGCTGCATGATTTAGTTCCTTTTTAAGTCACGGGATATATAAAATGGGGTCACGTGACCACATTCATCCCTGGAAACAAGCGTTGAGCGCATGTGATTGCACCTTAACACCAAGAATTTGGGACTTATTTTAGCGGTAATACACCCATGTGGACGGACCTTAAGGTGCTTTACTCTCTCGTAATCATAAAATGTGTAGTATGATTGTAATGATCTTTGTGTAGACATCAGTAGAGTTTCTCATTATAATAATTCATGGAAAAACCAGACAGCTATTCCTCGGCACGACAAACTCATTACAGCTCTGAGCTCTCATTGAATATTCTAAGAGGCACCACTCGTGTTGTAATGCCATGTCGCATAATATAACAAGTGGCGTCGGTATATTTTACAACTCGAAATCTCTTGAAATAATACTTCTGTAATGCTTGGAAAATGCCTACAGTCTCCCATACACCGCAAAAACGCAATACTTAACTCTTCAGTTAACATTATTTCCTACGCTCTTCTGTAAGGTATTTCGAACGGGAGATCTCGTTCCCTACCTCTCTTGAATGGACGTGAATAATGAAAGGGATGTTTTCTGTTCAAACGCTCAATATCCAAGTGATAAGGCAGCTGTTTGCACAGGTAAGTGTAATCTAGCTCCCTCTGTTGCTGTTGCACGTGCTTTACGGTGAAGGAAAACATCGTGAGGAAACCTGCATATTTCTGAGAAGTAGTTCAAAGACGTATGTATAGTGCCTGAGACGGCGATAGATTCACCATCTATCACGTTGGCACTTAATCAAATTCGGTGAAAAGTGGGTGTTGTGATAACAACACCTCTGCCTACCCCTTCGGGGAAAACAGGCGTGAGCATATGTATGTATTTATTAGAATTATCATTAACAAGCTGTGCCCTAAACTAATACTAAAACTACGTTACTCTTTGTAACATTAGCTATCTACCAGTGAAAGTCCCATTAAAATCGGTCCAACCGTTTTGAATATAAGCCGGAACAAATTTGAAAATTTACTATTTCATTTCAGTACCTTATTTATATAAGTACTTTCATATGCATTAAGTAAAAATCTGTAATTTTGGAATTACAAACAGACACTTCAATTTAATTTATATATATATAAAACCTTAAACAATATAATCTAATAACTAATATATCTTAAAAGGAGTCCCTATAGGAAAATATTGGATGTTATTTGTCAGGGTCGATATTACTGCTTAGGTATAACAACGTGTTTTTCCTACACAGGAAGTCCCTATAATCATGATTGCGTCTTAATTATTCCATGGGGAAATAAGAAACGAGAATTATTGTGTAACAAAAGGCGATTTTCCTGTCATAGCAAGGTTTCAATTAAGGGAGATTTTCTAAGCCGGGCGCGAGATTGTAACTAATTTACAATTCAAACTATTGACCCGAGCCCTCAATGTCGACTGTTTTAATTAGTGTTGTGATAACAGTTATTTTATAACCACGCTTTTCAAACGTTATGGTTTCTCAAGATTTTGAAAATATTTAAAACTATACCAATTTTTTTTTTAAATTACGTTAAATAGCAATCGCTCATTCTAATACGCATTTCAGAAAGTCCTTTTAATTTATCTATTTATAAATTTATTTACACACACATAAACTATCTTTACATGTTCACTTTAGGCGATAGTGTAGCTACTATATTACAGTTACATACTATACATGTTAGCCAATGACATACTATACACTAAGCAACATAAATATATTTAGTCACACAGTGAGCTATATATAGCCTTCATGAAGTCATTCAGAGAGCAAGAAAATATGTCTATATGAGCTGCGACCGTGTTGAGCGTGCGTAGCGGCTTCGTCATCGGCGCGTGTTCCAGCAGGTACTCGTTTCCAGTGACAAATGTGGTCACGTGATATGTAGCGATGCGTTATTGGAGCGGCTGCATAACGTAGTTCCTTTTTGAGTCACGGGAAATTTCTAATGGGGTCACGTGACCACATTTGTCACTGGAAACATGTGGTTGCACCTTTAAGAATATGTCAACCGAACAATAACGTAAAATAAAAATAACAAATTAATTTTGGTAACACTCATTTTAGTTAGAGTTTTTTGATAACGGTAGGTCCTTAAATACTAAATATTTAAACGTTCAACCCTAGTTTTAATTATATAAATTGAAACCCTTTTTGATAAGAACACTCCTCGTTGTCCCTAGAGGCTGGAAGCTGTAAATGGTATTTTGGTTGACAACTGTTTGGAATTCCAAATTAACAAACCTTTGATAGAATTGACGCGCTTATATTCTTGATTTGAATTTAAAGCACGTTTCTTATCTGCTCTTATTTCTTTTGATTTTGACCTTCACTGCAAAATGAACGGTTATAGATAAGGTTTTTGTCCATAAAATAATCATCTTCTCACTGGCCTTATCCCATACATTGTTGGGGTTGACACTTGATTCAACCCGATGCCGCTGATCACCTGATTTTTATACGAAGCGACTGCCATCTGACCTTCGCAACGCCATGAACGAAGAGAATCTGTTGTCAGACTATTTTAGGCCTCCGACCGACTTGTAACGATTGCAAAAGATGATAAATTGGCAACCTTGGCAAATAAATTTGTAAATAAAATAATATCTACTGATTATGCCATCAAAAACATAACTTGTAAAAGAAACAAGTCTCGCAACTCTGGTCTTTTTTCAGGACTTTTCACTGTAGATGTTTATGTGTCAACGTGATAGATGTTCAGCCCATCACCATCTTAGGCACTATACAGTCTTTGAAATACTTTTAAGACATCTTACGTAGGTTATCTTACATTGTATTCCTTCACCGCAAAGCAAGTGGTGTGAAATCACTGATCACAAGTGTTTTGAAGATCTTCGAACTACTGAAGCCTCGGCGACTGCGATCTTTTGTAAGGAGGTACTTTGTTTTTTCCGCAGTCGAACATCTTTGAATTTCGAACACACTTTAAATCAAAGCTTTATAATATTGATCCAAAGTTGTTTACTAAAAGTAGCCTAAACTTTCCCCTATTTTATCCCCTTGGGGTTAGACTTAATCAAAACCCTTTCTTAGCGGATGCCTACGTCTTAACATCTACCTGCATGCCAAATTTCAACCCGATTCGTCCAGTGGTTTGGGCTACGCATTGATAGATCACTATATCAGTCAGTCAGTAACCTTTGGGTTATATATATTTAAAGACTGTAGATAAAAAACTTAAGTATATATACAGAACCTGAGAGACACTGATTTGAGTCAAGTTTTCTACTCGTAATTAGTTTTAAGTACCGTTCCTTGTATATATAAGTAAAGCTTATATTTAAACTATGCCTTAGTATAAGGACCTAACCTTATACTAATTTATTTATGCAACCCTTTAAGAAAGCAGTCACGACTGAGGCTTTCATTAAGAACAGAAACGTGTCAAATTATAATTTTTGACACGTATTTAAACTCAGTCTAACGATTTAATTAATTGAAAATATAGGAGTGATAAGAAAATAAATTGGAGCACAAAAGGCAATTTCATTAAGAGGCTACTCCGTCTTAATAACTTTCCAATTAATATTGAATTTACGTCTCCCTTTTAAATTGTAACGTATTGTCCTTAAAATTACACTTTGTCATTATAATGTATCGTTAGGTTAGTTTGATCGTTATTTCACCCAATAGCCAGGGTCTAAGATTTGTCTATGGTATCCCCTGTCTGTCGTAAGAGACGACTAAAAGGGGGCCGGTGGGCCTACTGGCGGTGGTCAGAGTGGGAGCTTTGACCACCGAGCCGCGGGCCCTGGAAGGTGGCAGCGCGATGTGGCTCGCGCTGCCTTGCACAGTGAGGTCCCCAGGGGCGATACAGCTGCCCCAGGGATGTGCCCGGGCAAAGTTTGGAGCGACACCTGTGTGATCTATCAGAGTACCCGGAGTCTCCCCTGAGCATTTAGGATGGCCACCGGGGGGTTTTTATGGTTAATCGTTATTTAAATAGGTATTATATTAAAGTAATGATCAACCAACGATGAATTTAATTAAATAATCTAAATTAGAATCACGCAGATTATAAGGACATACACGCAGATTTTAACCTGGCCGAAACCCTAAAAAGCGTGATTTACCGCGAGACTTTTTCAATATAATGCTACTTACATTTCTGACTAACCTTAGGTTAGTAAATGACAGCTAACCTTAGTTTTGAGTGGAGAAAGGTCTTAGGGTTAGTGTAAAATAAAAGTTAATATTTTGAGGTCATCCAAAAGTTAACAAAAAACGCAAATTATATTTGTCTAACACTATATTGACTGATTGTTCTTGCTAAAGTTAGATGGTGCAATCCACCCCAAATCTAAATAGATACGCGTCCTACACAGTTCGTAGTACAAATAAGACACTCAGTAGTGGGAATCCACTTTGCTTTCGATTAGCCAGTTGGCAAACAGAAATATCGGCTTACCTCCTCATACTACCTTGAATTCTATACCACACATGACTGTTAGAGGTGTGACGTCATTGCCGATCGCGTATGTCATTCACGGTTTTCAGCAGGCCTAGACAAGGTAACATTCTCTCGCGCTTGCGCTACTAGAAACGATAAAGAAATTATGGATGTAATTCTCATACATTTTGTATCGTTACTTCTAGCGTAGCGTGAGGAGCTTCAAACGACAAATCTACATTATTTTGACAGTGTGTAAAAAGAGTAAACACACGCTAAAGGAGCAAACGTTCTTATTTCAAAATATAGATTCCTTACTGCCTGTATTTATACTGTGCTATAGTTACTATAATAGTACTTAGTATCAAACAAACAGGAAAGTTTTCTAAGTGAACTTATTACGAAATTATTTACAACATTACAAAAGGTTGTTATATTGTACCTCTTATAATCTGATATCTACCTAAGTGTTCAAATAAATGGTTAAGATGTGAAAAATAACTAAACAACTTTTATTTAAGTTAAGCAAACCAACAAGATGAAGAACTAGTACTTATCCTACAAAGGACCGACCTCAAAACCCGGGCCCCATTCGCGCAGCCTAGCAAATATTATTCTTGCAAGGATCGTTTCACAAGAAAATGTTTAATATTAGAAATGTCGCTATCCGGCAGATGGTAAATAATATAAATAGAGGGATGAAGGGATGCGGGTGATGACGCTGGCATTACGTAGGAAATGTGACGCGTTGGAGAGAGGCTCTTTATACGAACCAAGGTTTTATAAAAATAAATGTACATAATAAACGATATATTGTTTCCCTCTGGGTGCTGTTTTAACACGGTTATGAGCGAGTACCTACTGTTTGTCAACTGTGTCAATGAATTACTCATCTCGAGCACGAGGCAGAAGCTTTATAAAGGATTGTCGTGTCTCTGTAATAGACAGCTTAGAATACATTTAAATTATTTTGAAATGCTTTCTCTCATTTAAGGTAGGCTAAGGCTTTCAGCTAAGGGCTTCGGCTAAGCTTAACATCGGGTCGTTCAATGAGTACATTTTTTTGAATTTGTAAATACTCTTCACATCTGATAACTCAGTCGGCACCTTACAAAAAAACGACTGAAAGAGAGAATTGGAAAATATTTGTAACCCTCAATAACAAGGAATAACAAATAATAAACTGGAGGATGATTATGATAACCTGAAGCCCACGAGAGGAGACACTGCAGTGCATGGCAGTCAAATGAAACTGCTCTAATGCACAAGATAGAAAGTTTATGGAACACGGAGAAAAGTTTATATAAAACATACATACCTGTTTTCCCCGAAGAGGTAGGCAAAGAGGTATTGTAATAACAACACACATTTTCATACAACATGGTTAAGTGTCAATGTGACAAATGGTGAGCCTATTTGAATTACTTCTCAGACATAAATATGCAGGTTTCCTCACGATGTTTTCCTTCACCGTAAAGCACGTGGTGTGAAATCACTGCACATAAGTTTTTAGAAAAATTCATTCGCTGGGATTCGAACTTGCGTCGCTTGCGTATCAGACAAATGCTTAAACCCCACAGCCCACAGCTTATTCAATAAAATGTAAATAATCTGCAGATCAGAATTTTTGGAATTTTCACACAAAAGATAATGCTATTAAGTGTTGCTAGTGTCTGAAATCTTTCCCGAACGAAAGTAAAAGTAAATCCCACCAAATACTTATTGTCTCCTAACTTTAAACTGAACGCGCGTTTACTTTAATTATTGAATGGAATTTCATAATGAATTCCATCTGTCAACATGAACTTTACACAGAAAACGCGTACTAATTTAAAACGTCCGTACTTGGGTACTTGGCTACGAAATAAGCGCAAGGTCGGCTCCCATACGTTGGTAACAGACAACGGTGCACATCTACATAGCTGGGTAACTGTTAAAAATGTCATCTGCTCATTCAGCGTCCCGTTTTAAATACTTTTTATGACGAAATCCAAAATCCTCACTTTTAAGTGGAAACGCTTTTTAGTCGTAATAGATTGAAAAATACTAGAGAGGGCCTGCAGACAAAGTAACATTATCCTCATGCTTCGCGAATGACATACGTCACATGACTGACTTAATGTCATTTTCAAAAATGTTATATTGTTTCTATTATCGTATATTATATAATGGAACTGTAATGTATAGGATTAAAATTATTTATTTTTTATACAACTTAAAAAAAAAAAATATCAAGAGCTATGAGTATGCTACTTATTTTAATATCAGAAAATATTAATCTACATGTGTGTGAGTTTGTGCGTGGAAAAAACCTCAAATAAATTGGTATTGTTTGATTGATATAGTCAACAGCGCATTAACCAGGCTTGTTTCAAAATCTTCATTCGCAAGCGTTTATTATAATACGTGCATGGATAAATTTGCAACGCATATAGGAAGTAGCGCTTCTATTACCATAATATTTAGTGACTTGGGTATCTGTGTGAAGCGTCGGGTCGGGAGTCTCTTGACCCAGCTTTTGTCAGTTCACCTCACCATTTTAATTAATGCTGACCACGTAAGCTTTATTACTTGGGGAATTTTAACGAGTTGTCGGTTGTCATGCAAATTTATGTTTAGCCTGTGTTTGTTTTAATTCTCGTACTTCGGCGTTAACGCGACTCTCGTGTTGAAACTGAGTGTATTCTGTCGTTCTTCGATGGAAATGATCCTGATGTTGATTTTAAATCAAACAAATTATTGATTGTAAGTTCTCTTATGAAAAATATTTTCAGGATTTTTTAGGCAATTAGTATGAGTTGCCAAGCATGTGTCATAAGCCACAAGAGTAATAGCCACTATAGTTACCCTAGCATCTTCACTCCACTTCATTCACCTTTATGGTATAACTGGCTGTGCCCCGCGGTTGTGCTAATGCTTAATATCGCTGAACCCTATTATATATTTTATAAATAAAAGTAGCCTAAGTTATTCCTTGAAACATCAGCTATTTGGCAGTGAAAGTCCCATTTAAATCGGTTCAGCCAAACAGACAGACAAACCGACAGAGAAATAAAAAATTTTAAAATTAGTTTTTTTTTATACTAGTATCGTATATACTTACTTTCATATGCATTTAGTGAAAACCTGTTATTTTACAAACGAACACTTCAATTTTATTTATCTGTATATCTGTGGCCGTGGTGGGCTGTCACGTTGGCACTTGATTATATTCGGTGAAATGTGGGTGTTGTTACAACACCTCTGCTTACCCCTTCTGGGACCCTTCTGGGATGGCGTGAGTATATCTGTATAGATTTGACTGTCGGGTAACTAATGTATGCAAGTTAATTTTTCAAAATCGATAGGTTGTAGTCTAGTAGATGTCTTGAAACAAGCCTATTAATCCGTACGTGTTTAGTTTGTTCCTCTTTCAGCCTTTGTTAGCGTTATAATCTTCTCAGGTTACACAATAACCATTCTCTTCAAGACTAGGACCCGAGAGTAAAATTCTGGATCGATAACTTTCCGAATTTGCCAGTAAGTTGCTGTCTCGTGTATACAATATTGGAACAACGCGCACCTATTTTATTACATTAATATTCCTACACAACGGTTATAGTAAATATGTAGCAGCTGCTATTGAATTTCTCGGCTCTAATATTTTGTGATATTAACGTCTCCGATACCCTTTAGGTTCGGGCAATATTAGATAAGGCACTATTGTTTCATGAAGGGTTGATAGTGCATTGAGACTATAATTATCGTAAAGCGAAGTAACTACAAATAAAATAAGTTAAGACTATAATTATAATATAACTAGCTGTGTCCCACGGTTTCACCCGCGTAGATTTAGTTTTATAAAATATTAATATTACTATACACATTTAACGTAGTTTCTTTCTTCAGACGATTTAATATTTTTATGAAAATAAAAGAGGTTATTGTGAATAAACTGTGATAGTTAGACATGTACTCTCGCGACTTTTTTGTAGATCTTAATAATACCTACAAACCCGTAGTACATCATTTCGTTCTATTATCAATAGTTTTTGCAACGCACGCATAAATAGGTTTTCGATTTTACACCTTGGGTTACAAATTCGCTATTTTCTTACAGATCCCACATTTTTTGTAAATAAAATATAGCCTATAGCCTTCCTCGAAAATTAGATAAACTATGCAACACTGAAATATTTTTGAAATCGGACCAGTAGTTCCTGAAATTAGCGCGTTCAAACAAACAAACTCTGCACCTTTATAATATAAGTTTAGTTTTAATAATAATTTGTTAAAAAAACGTTCAATGGCATTACTTAATAGTACTGTTTAGAGACATGTAGGAGTCCGTAATATTTTTTTTTCTCGAACACGCTCCCCTCGATTATTAAATGTTCGCTCGATAGCTGGGCGAGATTTCGTATATCACAGATAGCACACCATTAACAGTAAGGAGTACAAATTGCTGGATATATCCCAAAAATATACAGAAGGTCAGCTCGAATATAATAGTAAGAGGCGAAAGAATCCAAAGTTATAATAATAAACCATTTTTTAAGAACATCAAAAGGCAAAAACACAAATGAAAATGGGTATTCGTGTAAGGTGGTTTGTACCAGTAGATTTGTTGCCGCATGTTTGAGTAGCGCCCTGGATGGTTTGGATTCACGAATCATTGCGGCAGATGTCGCTGCAGTCGATATTTAGGTTATATGCAGGACAGCGTCTGTCAGCTCCACTAGTAATGATAATATGTAAAGCTGAAGAATTTGTGTGTTCTTTTGCACTAAGAAACTATTGGTTAATTTAAAAAAAAACACTATTAGATAGCTCATTTATCGAGGAAGGCTAAGACCAATCACGGGTTAAAGTTAGCGTTAACCCGACGTAACTGTTCCACGTGGACGGAGTCGCAGGCAGAAGCTATTAATAGAGGAATAAAGAACACAACAATTTTTGATAAACGTCCGTTCGTTCCTGAGAACTATTAATTGCTCCAAATTTATATCAAGTGCAGGTTTAATTTAGTTTGGAATAGGCAGTCAACCATACTCGTACCCAGAGGTCAGTGGTGGATGACCTTCTGTGTCGTATCTGTTTTGTGATATAACACCATCCAGCCTGCGCGCCTGATTGAATATAAATAATTCACAATACTGCCACTGCGCTGATATTACTGCTACATAAACTGTGATTTGATGCGTATTCCTGTTTTATCACTTGTTTTTGCGGAAAAGCCTGTGGGAAAAGCCAATATGTTGCTTTCCGATTTGGACGCAGATAATATTGTATTTCGGGGATTTTCATTATTTATAGGCTTTGCAGTTTTGACTCGTATTTTTTGTTACGTATAAATATTTTCTTTTGAAAACTGAACCTCAATTGCGTCTTGTGATCAAAACATAAAAAAATATTAAAATTTATTACATCATTCCATATCCTTTTATGTAGTACTTTGCAAAAATTTTAACAATTCCTTCCTACATTTGCAAAATGTTTCCTCCAAACGTTCTTGTTCCCTGAAGATTGCTCTAATACATCTCGTCGCATCTAACACATCCATCCACTCATCTTAAAGACTGTATAAATATACACAAGCAATGTTCCAGAGTAAAATGGAACAAGATTCCGTCACGAAGAGCCTGTTAGAGTAGGTAGCGAGGTTTGAGAGTGCTTGAAAATGAGACACTTCGGTGTGTTTTGTGCTGAGTGTGCAAGGTGCGCCACGGTCGGGTGGGTGCCGAGAACTTGAGCTCGCCCGGATAGCAGGTGTTTGGTAACATTTCATTTGATATACCTACAAAAGTAGATTGATTTTTTTTATTTGAGACCTACACACGTCATCACGCTTAAAATTAACATGAGAATTGTGGGTGCATAGTTGGACAGAAGCTTTTAAATAATAATAAATAAATAATCTTTTAATGCTTTTTAGCTTAGGACATAAATACAATATACTAAAATTACAACAAGATAATAGAATTACAAAAAATAAATGTTTAAAGCCTTATAAAAGCAAAGGGACATGGCTCAGCCTGTGCTGCCCGTAAATTGTATTACGTTAAGCGCTGATTTTCAGCCACTCTTGATTTAGTCAAAGTTCAAACCATCCAAGCCATTGAAAATTACGCCCTAATGTACTAATTTTGTAAGAAGCATTTCTGGGATGACACGCCTTGAGTTCAAACAAATTTAGCTAATTTAAGTTACCTATTTTCCAATTGAACATCTTTGGCAATCGTTACAAGCCAGTCGAAGGCCTAAAAAAGTCTGACACCTGGCTTAACCTGGATTCCCGATTTACAAAAAGGGGTTACGAAGGTCAGATGGCGATCGCTTCTTGGAAAAACCAAGTGATCAACCACATCGGGTTGAATTAAGTGCCGACCCCAATTATGTATGGGATAAAGTAAGGGAGATTTAATAAAAAAAAATTTTTTTATTTATTTGTAAATCTTACAGTTTACAAATTTAAAACAAAAAACAAAAATGATGGTGACGATATATTTAATCGAAATCCTCCCAGCTCTCAGCGGCACGAAGAAACAACCTTACACAAACGAAAACACAAGCTCTCTTCTAGTTGGCACCTCATGAAGAATAGACCCTTCATAATTCATGTCTCTAAGACCAGTGGTTTGGGCAGAGCGTTGATATATAAGTCAGTGAGTACTTTGAATCTATACAGATAAATAAAATTTAAGTGTCTGTTTGTAATTCCAAAATAACAGCTTTTCACAAAATGCATATGAAAGCATACGGTACTGACATGAAAAAATATATTTTTCTCTGTCTGTTTGTCCTGGCTAATCTCCAAAACGGCTGGACCGATTTTAACGGGATTTTCACTGGCAGAGAGGCTACTGTGAGTTAGGATACACCGACCACCAGATGGCTCAAGGCGGGCCCTATACCGCAGAGATAAGGGAAGGAAAAATTCGACACATGAGGTAGGATCACGAGTAGCCAGTTAGAAGAGCAACTGCACGGTTTGCTGAGGTTGTGGGTTCGAATCCCGCCTCGTGCTTGTAGTTTTCTTTACCCTTATTAAGTAGATAGGGTAATTTTATTTAAAAAAAAAGCATTTAGTGTTTCGCGGGAATCAAATTAAATCTACGCGCATAAAACCGTAGGGCACAGCTAGCTGTAATATAAGAATAAAGAGAGCCGTCTTATCACGGGTTTGCCGCCGTTTTCGTAATCTATACTCGCTAGCGTCACTCGCAATATTTGTATGAGATATTTTATTACACAATTTCTCATACTAAATGTTCGGAGGAGACGCTAGCGAGTATAGATTACGAAAACGGTGACGAATCCGTGATAGGGGTACTGATGTCTTCCCAATAAAAATCATTATGACTTGCACTCCTTAAATGGTCACCTAATAACCTATAATAGGCTCTTAGAGATATTATAGTACGTTTAATATCGATAAAGGTCTGAAAGGATTCGTTCACATTGAAATGGGTGAAGCCCCATGATGAATAGGTACATTACGTGATTGAAATGGATTGAATTTTTCAAAGAATGGCTTTTGTCGATAAAAGCAAAGTGTCCGAGCTTGATGAAATTTATTGAACCGTTTGAAGCGCTTTGTTTTAATGGACATTCTGAATCTGTAGCAAATTTGGTCGTTTCAGTTACATTCTTGTTTTAAATTAAAAAAAAACGGTTGCTATTATTTTTTAAGTTGAAAAGGGCTGCAGCATCCTGTTTGTTAAACCTCATATGTTATACCTATATCTTGTCATCCAATATTTCGGAAACTTGGTTTATTGCCCTTACCGTCTCTATACTTATATGAGATATGTATGTTTGTGTGGAAACATAAAGTGTTGTTTAAGACCGCAGATGATGTACACTCTCGAAGTCGGCGAGACCCACACAGACTCGTATTAAATGAGATTCCAAACTCTACTAAATATAATAAAAGCTGTCTGGCCATGTGTGTCCGTGTATACAATAATTTACCTTGTTACCTTAAGGGACTTAAACAAGAAACATTTAAGTCAGAGCTGTTCAAATTCTTGTATAAGGAAAATGTATACAGTGTACAGGAGTTTATGTGACGTCAGTCAAACATTCGCATGCTATAATACAAGTTAGCTAAACATGTATGTTCTATTATACCTCACACCACCTTTATACCATGTTTTTAGCGAATAAATTTATTATTATTATTATACCTACGGCACATTATTATGTCATTTCAGTAGGTATTTGTAACCCGCGGAACCCTTATGTTAAATACAATTAGCATAAGTTACTCCTTAGAACATCAGCTACCTGCCAGTGAAAATTCCGTTAAAGTCGGTCCAAACAAACAGACAGACAGAGAAATACTTCTAAAAAAATTTTTTTTCATGTCATTACCGTATATACTTTTATACGCATTTAGTGAAAAGCTGTTATTTTGGAATTATAAACAAACACTTAAATTTTATTTATCTGTATAAATTATAGATGTATAGATATAGATTAGTTTACTAGCAAATAAAATGTGATGATTCATATCAGTTCAACCTCGGTATAAATTAATAGTGCTCAGCTGCAGAAGTTATCCAAAGGGGTGAAATAGTAAGTACCACGCTGGCATAACTGCAGGGCGTAACTAGTTAATGTTCGCTCTGAAATTTGCAATGATGCACTTCACTCCCAATTCTCGAAACTTGCAGAGTGGGCAAGATATTTCCGATCCGATTTCCCATAAATCATGCCCAAACTGTTGTATACCTAGAACCTATTGTATACCTTCGTACCTATCGTATACCTCGACTTGCGTCACTTTAACGGGCGACGCGACGCGTGACGTTAACTATATGAATTATTCAAGTTTCGAATGTGTCAGTATGGTACGATCGGCGGAATTTGAATTTTAAATGACTTATTCATGTATATAGATAAAGAAATATTTCAGATTCGCTTCAAATTGATATTTTAGATATGTTTTCCAAATAATAATTTCCTGCTTTCAGAAAAAAAATACTTTATTGGTTGCTTTTTCTAACTTAATAAAAAGTATTTGTGTTATAATAACTTAAAATTGTGTATTTATTTATATATAACTAGCTGTGCCTTTCACCCGCGCAGATTTAATTTAATTACAGCGGAACCATTAATGTTTTTTTAAATAAAAGTAGACTAAGCTACTCCTTGTAATATTAGCTATCTGCCAGTGAAATTCTCGTTAAAATGGGTCTAGCCATTTAAGAGATTACCCGGAACAAACAGATAGGAGAGAAAGAGAAAATTCTTGAAAATTTGTTTTTTTTAGATCAGTACCGTATAAACTTTCATATGCATAAAGTGAAAAGCTGTTAATTTGGAATTATTTTATCTGTATGTAATTTATACGTGTATATAGATATAATTAAATAAATATATGTAATATAGTATCGACTACATTTTTCATAGTATCGGGCAAAATTATGAAGCTCTTTTTTGTAATACAGAGAGATATTTGTATGAAACACAACTTATTATTTTTCACGATGAATAAAACATTTCTGAGATTCAAAGAGCCTGAAAATCCAGCTCATTTACAATTTAGCTACCAAGCCTCTTCAATCTAGGATCATTCGTCAAATATACCCGCTATTCTGGCTACATTCGACTGGTACGAACATAATAAATCAAAGTTTAACGACAATACATAATTTGGCGGGTGTGCGGTGCAAAATATTAACTTACAGAAGATCGGCTCGCATGCTAAGAAACGAAACCACACACACACGCACACACACTAAAAAAGAGTTGAATTCAAAAGAAATATATAATGATCGTCTCGCTCGATTCTAGATGTAGAACCGCTTTTTCATAATTCATACTCGCTAACATTACCACATCATATTTGTATGTGAATGTCGTCATAAGTGAAAGTGTACAGCGCCTCCTAGCGGTCAATCAAGGAAGCAACATTTCTCATACAAATATTGTGTGAAAGAGGCAAACATATAGGTACTGTTATTTGAATTGTCGATGTCCATCAAGTTTGAATGAGAATGTTAGTTTTCGCCAACGAGCCCGCAGTCGAGATACATAATATATCTAAAGTCGAGTAACGTTATCTTAAGTCGACATGCCTATCTTAAGATGAGATACCTATCTTACAAAATTATCCCCAAATGCATCAAGATCTCTATCACATTTAAATATAAGCTTTCAAAGCAGTTAGGAATCTAGACACAAATCGTTCGAAATGACACTCTCACACAGCACGCATCTACGAGAAAATAAGCAGAATAGGCGTAAAGACAGTGAGAGGTGTCACGTCGAGGCTGATCGCGTAAACGTCATTCACGTTTTGAGCAGACATTTTTCAAAATTTCATAACGACAAATCTTAGACATTATTTTGACAGTACAAAAAACTGTACTTTAAACAAAATCTGATAAAAATAGTCCTAGATTCCTTACTGCTAAGACTGTAAAGATTATATTTATACTGTGTCTCTACGCTCGTGTGTGTGCAAAGATTCCTCGACCAATGTAGAAAGCCGACCTGTTGCTATCCTTCTATTTTATGTGTGGGGTAATGAATAATGTATTTAGGGCTTTCGGATGTCGCTTCAAGACACGTCCTCAGTAATATCTCCAGTAATGTGTTAACGGTGAATATTATACCTGTTTTATTGTGTTTATGTTTAATTATTAACATAAAATATGCAATTAAGGATGGCAATTAGGGCGTGATATCGTTTTAAGAGAATGTAAGAGGTACTTTCGGAGGAGTTTTCAATATATATTTATCTGTCATTTAGGTTACTAAGGATAAAAAAATCTATCATTTTGTCCTTACTTTAATAAATTATTTCTAGTTAACATTAGTACGAAATTGAAGTTCAAATCCCAACGGGAATCAGATGAGTTTTTCTGAAAATATATGTGCAGTGATTTCACACCACATGCTTTCGGTGAAGGAAAAAATCGTGATGAAACGTGCATATGTCCTCTGCCTACCACTTCGAGAAATACAGGCGTGAGCATAAGTAAGTTAGGTGCACTCTGCAGGAATAATAACATTACGAAGTAAAATAAATTTTATAATATTAATCTGCTATGAAAACGTTACTTGATGTTCAAAGTATTAGCACAGTATCCATACGAGCTTCAAGTAGTATGGAATCTAGGAACATCTATGAGATTACAAGCGTCTGCGACGTAATTTCAATGAGGGTCACGTCGTGGCGGATAGCGTATGAGTATGTTTTCCAGACATATTTCTAGACTTCAAATCAACATTACATAAAACTTCTCCTCGCACGCTGGATGGAGAAAACGTCCTTATTTCAAATATTTGGTCTAGATTCCATCCATACTGCTTAGGAAGTTCATTGTTTATGATTCACATTTTATATGTACGTATCTCAAACTCAGGTGTCGCTCATGTCGTTACTACATGTCATCACGACTGGACCGATTTTAACGGGGCTATCACTGGATGTTTCAATGAGTAACTAAGGCTAACTTTATTTAGAAAAAATACTAGGGCTCCGCTTTGGTAGCATGCAATCCACGCGGCTGAAATCGCTGGGCAAAGATAATACAATACCTACAGGGTATGTTAAAGGTATAGCCCAACATACGACTATTATGAAAAAATAATAAATAAGTATTATTTTTAATTTGATTCAACCCACTTGATTCAACCCGATTTGGCTGATCACTTGATCTTTATACGAAGCGACTGTCTGTCTGTCTGTGATCTGGGTTAAACCAGTTGTCAGACTATTTTAGGCCTCCGACTGACCTGTAACGACTGCCAAGGATGATAAATTGGCAACCGGGACCGACGGCTTAACGTGCTCTCCGAGGCACGGAGGGAACTAGGGCGGTCACCCATCCAATTACTGGCTAGAGGTAAGATTGCTTAACTTCGCTGATTGAATGATATGCGTAATCGCAAATGTGCCATGAGCTCTTCGCTTATAGGAGGATATTCTTGAATTTTAGTATATACGTAGGTAAACAAATCCCCGTACAATAGTACAATCTAAACATACTAGAAATATTTCATAAATCATCTGATTTCTTTGAACTTCGCGACTTTATGTTTCACAAAAACATGTAATGCGAAACAAACAGCCTAACGAACTGAATGTCTGTCAACGTTTGCTATACGCTTCACTTATGGAGCGTGGCAAACGTTTTAAGGATTAGGAGTGCAATTGAAATATAGAACTTATGTATGCTTGCATAAAGTTGCTTGTTCAATTGGCAAAACACAGCGTTAAAATGCGGGTTCTGAAATCAAAATTATGATTAGGTTATATGCGTCATTATTATTGTGAACTGATTTCTTATCATAATATAAGGTACTAGCTTTTGCCCGCGACTACTCCCACGTGGAATAGTTACTTTGGGCTAACGCTAACTTTAACCCGCATTGGTCTCAGTGATGACAAGCGACGATAAATTGCCTATCATTCCTCAATAAAGTTGCTATCTAACACTGTAAGATTTTTTCAAACCTTACCAAAATTTCCTGAGATTAGTGCATTCAAGCATACAAACACTTTAGCTTTATAAATTAGTATAGATCAAGTATAGTCTACAACTTCACGGGTTTGCCACTGTTTTCGTAATCTATACTCGCTAGCGTTACCCGTAATATTTGTATGAGATATTTTAGTTCTTCACGTCACCGCTGGGAGTCGGCGGAGACGCTAGCGAGTACAGATTACGAAAACGGTGGCGAACCTGTGATAGGGTTACTGATCGTGTATTGAGACAAAACGCATTCTTTGAAGTTTTTAGAGCTTAGAAACAGAATAGAAAGCAGTTTACATACATTATTCTGCCATCTTTATTTAAACCTGTTCTGATAATAAAATAAAAAAAAGTTCTAATTAACAGGTTTTTACTAAAGCTGTATGGAAGTAAATAAGTACAAACAGACACTCCTATTTTATTTCTCTGATATGTATAGTTATGAAATATATTTTAATGATCATGGTATTAAATGAAAAGCTAGATGAACGTGTATATAAACACCGGTGTTATAATTTCATATCTCTTCAGTAGCTACTGTAGGTTAACATCTATTTCAGCAATAATTTCCAATGAGTTACCGTCGACCGCAGCCGACCGGAGATAGCCTGTCGATCGTGAGATATGGCCTGCACTACGTATCTTTTCAATTTCCCATAAGGAAAAAGTTTGGCTTTCTCAAGATTTGCTTTGCTTTCCTTCAAAAGCCAATGAAAGTAGATCTCGAACAATATATTTATTTATGACCAAGCATCCGTCCGCGGCTTCACTCGTGTGATATGCAGATTTTTTTTATGATGATAAAAAATAATAATGAATCCTTGACAGATTACAGAACTATCCCTTTGGAGTACTTGTAACCGAAGGAAATGTATGAAAAGGTGAATAAATGTGGACGAAGCGAAAAAAGTATATAGAGTTCGTAGTATCGGTCGTTTCTGCCTGCCCCCATGGGATACAGACGTATATATGTATGTATGGTAATGTAGCATTATATTAGTGGAATCTATACCAATGTTATAAAGAGGAGAAATTTTTATGTATTTTTGTATTAAATAGGCGCCGAAATTAGTGGACCGAATAAATCTTTCAACAAAGGATAGCTACATTATCAACGAGTAAAATAAGCTAAATTCTATCCCTGTACTCCCAGAGAAACGGGTGGGTGAAACCGCGTGACGTCCGCTAGATTTTTTTTTAATTGGTGACTTAGGCTTTGGGTTTTTTAGTTCAAACAAAATTTATGTAATAAAAATAACAGGATAAATATATTCCTTAGCATTGAACACAACCGCCGAGTGCGTTCTGCGTTCCACGTGACTGAGCGTATTGTGATGGCTGTACAGGTGTAACACGAAAGTACAATCATAATCGTCGAATTATGTGTAACTCAAAGAAAATATACGAATAAACTGTGATATGATTTTTTTCCGTATTGTAGCAGTTTTCGGGATTTGTTTACTTTGCGATCGTTTGTTATCGATTAAAATCCAATATATATTGATAATATACTATTATAGGCACAAACTTTAAATAAACTAAACGAATGAGTAGGTAACAATTTGAGAATGTGGTTAGATAGATAGTTAGCTATTCGTAAGAAAGTAAATCACAAACTTTGAATACCTACTCTTTTAAGCCAGTTATTTTGGATATACCTCTAGAAACGTAAATATTATTTCGAGGAAGCTCTCAAACACAAAATCACAAACCTGATACAAACGTACCTACTATTGTTCAATATTTATTCATTTTATTTTTATTATTATTGTGTAATAATTCATGTTTATTTTTTATCGTTTAGTGTCTGTGAGAAAAATAAAACATTTTCTTTCTTTCATTTCTTTCTTACAAATCATTTATTCCGTTATAGCTCTGGCCTTGTTCTTTGAATCATTCGGCACTCGATGTGAAAGATTTTTAAGAATCCGTACCTTAAAAATAAATCAGTTACTCTCATAGATCCCGGCCAATTGAAATTATTATCTGGGTGAATATTAAGTATACCTTCAGAATATTTCCCCTCACAAGTTCCTACGACCCTATAATTCTGAATTCAACTCGCCTATTTGATACGAAAGGATTGGAATTTCATTCGGCAAGGTTGATATGAAGGTACCTCCAATAAAATCGGTTCGATAGAGTTCTATTTGATATACAAAATTCCTGATTCAGGTTGAATAAGTATTTGGTACAAATAAACTACTCAGGTAGATCTTAGGAAAATTGGGTGCGTATTTGAATAAGCAAGTAATTTTGTAAATATTCTTACAAGTCGCCGATATTCATTTGCGTTACAGGAGACTGTTCAAACCCCATGGCCACCATGGTTCTTTTGTATCAATGAGTTTTTCTCAAAACTTAAATGCAGTGATTTCACACACCACGAGCTTTACGCTGAAGGACAACATCGTGGGGAGACCTGCATATGTCTGAAAAGTAATTCAAAGACATATACTGAGACGGCGATGGACTCACCATCTGTGTCGTTAGCACTTAATCTTCGGTGAAAAGTGCGTGTTGTTGCTAGAACACCTCTGCTTTTCCTTCGGGGACCCTGATGCGTCTTGTAAATATATAAATATAATATAATATAAATATTATTTGCAGTTATAAAAATTCCAAATCTTTGTATCAAGTCACCTAGTCAAGTTAGTGTATATAAATAGACAAGCAATACACACATCAATATGTGAAATACATCATTGACCGCAGCTATTTGTGGCCTCGCCCATTTGCGATTCAAAAGCTTATTGACATCGCTAATGCGCTTGGTTACTGTTTTATAAGCTGCTTATGAACAAACTACCTTATACCTATATTAATAATATGTATGACCCTCAGCGTGAGCGTTGTGTGTATGTCACAAAATGATTTTTCCGTAATACTGAAAGCTCGGACACCGAATGCAAAATGTTCTATTCCAATTTCCACTCAAAATCGTATTAAAACTTCGTCAACCGTCAAAGCATGACGTTATATGACATGTCATAATAATGCTGACAGCAGCTGCTGTATAAGCGCACGTAAATTGCATTTTCCTGACGTCAACGTGTAAAGTGGTGAGAGGTTTCTCGTACATGTTGTTTATATGCATGAACTAAACCTCGGCGCTGTATTCCATATGCACGGTTGATAGGATTTAAATATGTCGTCATGCTGTCGTCTTATGCGAACATCCTATTGGTAAGCGGCTACTATAGACACCCAGGAGCGTGCATTGGATTTTCAGAGGAATAGGCAATAAATATAAGTAGGGTAATATAGGTTGGTTAAGTGTGTAACCAATGTGGCGCGTAGGTATATACGTTTTGGTATAAACAGACACACGCACACACGACACGAGTGTATTCAAACATCACAAATGGTAAGCACTGCTTAGCTGCTTATATGAAATGCTTATAGTATGTTTTGCCGGTCAATTTTGGCCGATTTTCCTACCCTACAAGAAATTTCATACAAACCTGTCCAGCCGTTTCGGACGACTATTTTATATGTTAGACTTATATTTATGTATACAACAATTGCATAATACGTTAAGGTTGATAATAAATTGACACAATGTAAACATATTTAAAATAGCATCTACCTACATAAAACATTACTACAAACGAGACCCCTGCGACGAGAATGTTACTTTACTGGAAAAGCAAAAAATACAACAAAAGATAAAAAAATAACATGCTCCAAAAGGTCTAAACGCTCAATAGAAATAAAATTGAACGCGCTACCCCGAGGGCTAGTACACAGATGAAGATAAGGGAACATCCCCCGATTTAAGCCGTTACAGGAAAGTTATTCCACGATAAAGGTATATACGATATGTTTGTTATGAAGGTATATTGGAATTGGAAGAGTGAGGCTCGTGGCACGGTTCGATCATTCAATCAGCGAAGTTAACCCCAACCCAAATCCAAGTTGGATTGGTGACCGCCCGAGTTCCCTCCGTACCTCAGAGAGGACGTTAAGCCGTCGGTTCCGATAGCCAATTTAACATCTTTACCCGTTACTGGTCAGTCGGAAGCCTAATAAAATCTGACAACTGACTTAACCCATATTACCGATTTTTCTCGTAAAAGGGGTTGCGTAGGTCAGATAGCAGTCTCTTCGTGTTAAAATAAGGTGATCACCCGCATCGGGTTGAATCAAGTGCCGACCCCAACAATGTATGGGATAAGGCTATTTGAAAAATTCTTTCAGCAATGGATAGCTAAACTATCAGCAAAAAATATAGGCTATATTTTACTCCCGTACTCCCACGGGAACGGGAACTATGCGGGTGAAACCGCGTGACGTCCGCTAGTATTTACTATTTTAATAGACTTCAAAATTGGACGAACTTCTACTTTTGTTTGTTTGTTATGTTTAGAGAATTAGAGTATGATAAATTTGGATGACAAGCTGTTCCCTCTCAAAGCTCTCAATTTAGAATTACATAAAGACACTTCAATTTAATTTATCTGTTGGATATAGATTATTTATCTGTCCCATATCGTAAAAGATCCTCGAGTCTCAATAAACATGAATAGTATGATTTTTCTTCCGTTTCGTCTTTATTATTGTTTCTGCTATGACCCTAATCACTCAGAGTCTCAGATCTCAGTTATTACAAATCCAAAGTCTAATACTCCACTTGATTAATATACTGGCTTCAAAGGTTGTTATTAATATACTACGTCTTTAGCGTAATAATATTCATACTTGATTGATGACGCGAGTATATACCGACCAACTCTATACATTTATGGGTGTTCCACATTTCGTGTATTATTTATTACTACACATTTATATATCAAATTACGAAACATTTTTACAGTGAACAACGTAAATGGTATTCTTTCGGTTTTTAAAAAATATTTAAATGAAGTTGGTTCACTGATGTATTAAAAATACCTTAGTCATGTTTTTGTGAACTTTATCGGGGAAATCAGGGTCTAAAAATTTGGCTGTGGTATCCTCTGCGTGTCGTAAGAGGCAACTAAAAGGGGACCGGAAAGCCTGCTGGCGCTGGTCTGGGTGGGAGCTGTGACTACCGAGCCACGGGCCCGGGAAGGCACGATGTAGCTCGCGCTGCCTTGCACAGCAAGGTCTCTAGGGGCGGCGACATAGCCACCCCGGCAAAGTGCGGTCTATCAGTGTACTCGGAGTCCCCCCCTAAGCACGGAGGCTGGCCATCGGGGGGTTTTCCCTCATACCCTGACCTGTCTCTGCCAAGGGTGATCGGGGACCTTTTGAAAGTTTCGCCCTCGTCAGTAAAAAAAAATATCATCACGCAAGCCTTCGGGTAAAAGTATGAAGTCGGGAACAAAAGCTAGTAGATAAATGTGCTGTCGGCTCACGTCGCCCCAGAGGTATCTCCGAAAGGGTAAGCAGAGGTGACCAAAGATAATTAAGTGCCAACATAATAGATGCTGGGTTTGTTGCCGTTTCAGGTAGTATTCATACGTCTTTGAATTGCTTCTCAGATAATATTAAAATAAGCTAAGCTGCCTTACGATTGTTTCGTACTGAGTAACTACTGTGTTTGAAACATAGTAATGTAAATCGAAACAGTGTTTTTACTTTTTTAACTAAGTTTTTTACACATGCGTGCGTTCTAAATTGTATCAATTTTCATTAATGTGAATACATTTTTATGAATTTTATTATTAATAATAATAAGGCTAGTTTTATCGACGTTCGTAAGAACTGAATAAATCATTTTCATTTACATTACAATTTGCATCCCTTGCTAAATATGAAACTACTTCTGCCACCACGGGTCTTTTTGATTTATTTCTGATTCCTATTATAATCAATTCTGTAGTCGACATTCGATTCTGCGCGAAGCTTTCCCTTCCTGATTGTTCTGCGTTGACGATTTAGGTCGCTTCCATTTGTCCCTTGAATTTTAAAGCAGGAAAAAATTGTAAAAAACTCTTTTTTTGTACGATGTAATTTGCAAGTGATTATCAATCGAGCGGTCTCTTGCATATAAATATTCCAATTAGAACCCTTCCAAAGCCGGAGAAAATTATTTTTGCTCTTTGAATTTCTTTCCTTCTTTATGTCATCTTTCGTTATGTTGGCAAACCGTTTTTGGGGGGTTAGGTATCCAAAATGATTCCCCTCAGGGGTTGAAAATTATTTGAAATTTTATGAAAAGAAAAGAAAAGCTTGTATGTGAAATATTTTTGCTACGCAGACTAAGCTGCGATCTAAAATGCACGTTGACCTTCAACGTGATTTGATTGATTGACTTCTTATTCTTTTACTTAAAAAATTATACATACATACATATGCTCACGCCTGTATTCCCCGAAGGGGTAGGCAGAGGTGTTGTAATCACAACACCCACATTTCACCGAAGATGATTAAGTGCCAACGTGACAGATGGTGAGTCCATCGCCGTCTCAGACACTTTACATACGTCGTTGAATTACCTCTCAGAAATATGCAGGCTTCCTCACGATGTTTTCCTTCACCGTAAAGCACGTGGTGTGAAATCACTGTACATTAGTTTATTAGAAAAACTCATTGGTACAGGCCCCGCTGGGATTCGAACTTGCGTCGCTTGCGTAGCAGGCGACTGCTCACCACGGCTAAATCCTAACGATTGGTTTTACCGTGAAAATAAAATATACCCTCTAGATTTGCAGACCATTTTGCTTACACATTCATCAATCTCAACGAGGCAATTAAAAAGCTTATTAAACAAATCGTGAACGAAAACGGTCCATATTATCTACACGGAGCAGACTAGCAATTTATTCCGAAAGTCGACGCAAAGTTTGTCTCTAGGAGAACCTTACACGAAGTAATTCGAAGAAAACTTGAAACTAACATTAGTCTAAAGTGACATGTGATTGGATTTCAGACGTCGTCTGCACTGAACTAGGTACCATCCATTGAAAACAAATATTTTAGACAAAAGAACTCAGGTAATTCAAGCCACAGTGTTGGTTTTGTGAAAGGTATTCGGTTACCTTAGCTAGTTAGGGTATTTTTATAAATTGGCTAGTTCAACAACCTTGGTCTAAGTCTAAAGGTCTTTGTCTTAAACTTTAATTGAATAATATTATATATTATATTTTTATTACACGAAAAAGTGTATCTCATTTTGGATTTGCGAGATATTTCAAGCGGTCAACAATCGTGCAATAAGATCGTGAAAATATGAGGATGTTTTATTAAAAATAAAAAACCACTGTTGAAGCTGTGTGCGAAAGCTTAAAATATACATCTGTCTCATAAAATGAGTTATTCTGGGGGCCTACCACAATGTGTTTGAGCAGAGCGTATATACCAATTTGGTTTATACATAATACCAAAATTGAACGTCAAAGAAGTAGTAGTCACTGCTGTAACGATGATGTTAGCCCCCTCTTATAACAATAGTCCTAGCCCTGGACTCACTTCAAAGAATGATTGCGACGTCTTAAAAACGTTTTATAAAAGTCGTAAACTGGGACTCAAGTTGCGCAAGCCACAACTTGGGTAAAACGCGCTAAGTAAAAAACTTTAAAATTAGTTCGCTGGCCTTAACGCAAACTTGGTTTGTTTTACTTTTAATGTTCGTCATTCCAGTTTATTTATGTCTTATTAATAAACTTAAATAGTTGGTGTAATTACATCTGTTTATTTTTGGGTACAATCAAACTCATTACCACTTGGCCTTTTCACAAAAAAAGTCCTGAGTATGTTGTGCTGTAACCCCACTAACCCCTTCGGAGACCTTTCTGTGACGCCGTGAGTATATGTTTCAATGTTTCCTACATGACATAAAGATAAAATCGATCAATTTTATTGAGCTTCTGAGAAATTCCTGGTATGTGCAGGTATTTTTTTGTTAACGTCTACTATATTTTGCCGTAAAAGGCATTTTACATCATGGTTTGTGCTTCTATCAGCAGAGTTATTTAAACATAATATTGACTAAGTTTGTAACATACGGTTCCGACTGAAAGAAATCAATTTGGGAATTGAATGTAATATACCTTTTTGCAATTAAAGGAGGAAATATCTAATACTAGTTTGGTGTACCCTCAATATTTTGTCATAAACATTCATTCATAAGGAAAATTTGGTGATAGGTGATGTGATAAACTGGAGTCGTAAGCTCGCAATGTGCGCTTATACATTGGACGATAACGGTAACGACACGATATCGTCGGACTATTAGCTTGAAACAATTACTACTGAACGCTTTCACACTGTGTCGTTGTAGTCAAGTATCGGCGGACGATATTATTAAATGGAAAAATTCATAAGTATGGTTGAAATCAAAATCAGAAAAATAGGTAACATAATTAAGTTTATTTACTCTACCAAACAAAAAAAATTGTTTCTACGTCAAATTTTTTACTGATTAATCTTTCTTAAATCTAAGTCGGATTTACTTTATTAGCAAATAAATAAAGCTCGATTTTTACCTCGACGACGCTTAAAGAGATTCAGAAAGGAAATTAAGAAAATTCCAACACGCTCTTTTACGTAGAACAGAACGTAGTCAAATAAAAAAATGTAGTGCCGATATTTTTTTTAGTTAGCATGATATTTTATTTTACGTCTAATCATTATTAAAATTGATTAGCTTCTTCGTAGTACTACCTCTTATCTAATTACTGTTGACTTCTTAATTTTGATTTGTTTAATATTTATTTGATCGCTTTACTTAAATTTTGCTCCAATTAGATAGGTTTGTCATATAAGTTGTACTCAGAAGTCTAGTTTTATAACCGTTTTTTCAAAAGGCTAGTTTCCAAATTGTTGGTCATTTTCTGGACGTTCATAAATACCACACTAGAGTCAAAACTCTTATATTTTGGTGAGCTTTGTAGATAGGAAGTAAGGAGACGTCATCTTGAAATATTATTTTCATCCTATGTATCAATGTATAATATTCCTTGTATATAGAGCTTGCAGCTACCTCGGTCAAAGAATTAGTCTTGCCATCCAAAGGGGGAATGCTGCCAGTATCTTCGGAACCTTGCCTACTTTTAATAATATATATTAGTTATAAGATTATATTTTTTAAGGTTTTTAGTTATTAGATTATATTTTTAAGGTTTTTAGTTATGTTACTCCATTCTATGATTCGATTTTATTTTATTAAATAAACATGAGAAATATTCCTATATTTTAATATATTCAGTACTGCGTATATATACCGATTGTAGGATAAGTAACACATACATATGCTCACACCTGTATTCGCCAAAGGCTAGGCAGAGGTGTAATTTGGTACACCCACATTTCGCCTGTTATATTTAAGTCCCATGTAATAAGGGAGGAGCCCATTTCCACTAACCGGGCACTAATCCAGACTCCGGGCTGTTACTCGGAAATAACAGATCGAAAAACCCAATAACAGTCTTTATACATCATCCTGTCATCAATCTGTTAATACGCCTTAAATGAACATGACTAATACCAACGTGTAGGTTCCCTGAAAATTAGTTTTCCTCCGCCATCTTTGGCAGAATTCATGCATCATTGACGCGACTTTTTTAGTTGTTAAAGATGACAAGCGCCATCTACCTTCAATCCGTGTTAACAAAATCACCTCATGGTTTCTAGGAGAACTTTTAGTTGCTTTTTAGAATATTCGCAACGCAACGTAATAAACTCTACGTAATAAATGGATTATTTTTCATTAGCATCAAATTTCTTTCCCACTTTTCCATACGTCTACTAACGTCCACTTGATGACGAAAAACATGTGTCAATGGAAATTGACTTGTTTTACAATCGTCTTTAATTTCATTACTTACATCTTCTAGTGTATTAGGAATATGCCTCCTATAATGAGGGATGGGGGAGATTCTATGTTACTTAGAATAAATACCATACGCGACGGACGTCTAAATATTACGTCTAACAGACGAACTGTATGCAAAAATGTTCAAGGCTAGCTTGTGATACCCTAGTGTTGCAAGATGCAAGACACATTCTCCCAGACATCTTGGGTTTGCACCGTTTTCGTAATCTATACTCGCTAGCGTCCTCGCCAAATATTAGTATGAGAAATTGTGCAGTAACCCAGCAGTGACGTGAAGAACTAAAATATCTCATACAAATATTGAGAGTGACGCTAGCGAATATAGATTACAAAAACGGTGGCAAACTCGTGATAGGGGTCCATGTATTACAATGTAGGAGGGTGCAGACGGGCAATTAAAACAAGTAGAATTTCAACGTCGTATTATTTATTTTCGTCTGTGTTCCAGCCACTCGGTACATACGAGCGGCGTTTACTCATTACTTTTAGTACACGTATGTAGTAACGCTACTTTTTATGAAATTGTCGAAATACTGATATTATCTGAAGGGCCGCGCCCGCAACACAAACGTACAGTGGCCTTAACAATAAGAGGTCGACACTTGGACGTTTATATAAATCTCTAATTCACTAATATCTAATTCATTTATCCATAAAACAATTTGTTTATATATGTTTAGAGGCGAGATATCATACAATCGTTTAAAGCTCTAACAGAATGATATTTGGATATATTGGGAAATATTGACAGGTACTTCCATAACTATATAAGTATGTACCAATTTATATTAGACTATAATACCAAATGACTAAAATGTACAACGAAAATTGCAGCGTTCAATAATGTTTAGTTAATTTCATCAATTATTGTTTTTAGATATGAATAAAGTGGGTAAGTATTTTTTTTACTAGAAACTTTCTAAAAAAATATGTTATAAAACTGATATCGCTTCTATGATGTGCATCATTTTCGAGTTAACGATCAATGAGAATAGAATAACATCTTTGAGCATATTTGGCCTATTAATAACAGTTATTGCATCAATGAATCTATAAGTCATTACTGTTTATAACTTATTATGTTTATATTTACTCGGTGAAGCTGTTCGAAATATTTTTTAACTTCTTCAAATCTTATTAATTATTTTATCAGCTTTAACCTCTAAGCAAATATGAAGGTTAGAAAATCGAAGCGTAATGTTTTATCATCTGCAAATATGAAATGCACATATTATTTTTATTGATTTTACTTGGAAGAGGATAGGTAAATATTTATCTAAATCATCAATAAGGGTGTAAAGTCAATATCAAACATGGGGTTGTTAGAACAGTTTAAATTACACCAATAGAACTCTATGGACAATAAAAATATACAATATACAACTATCTAATGATTCTATAATTTAATATATAATATTTATTTATGTGGTCTGAGTGTGACCTCTCACGGTTATCGCCCTTTGAAGCCAACAGAAGCTGTGCGCCGTAGTCACTACACACTACTACCGCTATATGCGGCCGGGCTACGGGACTGTCGAGCGACACTTCAAGCTACTCCCAACAGATAGCACACACGGGCAACTTTCAGTCGCGCAACAGATGCTCAACATTATACCAAATGTGCTTGTAGATTATATTGTGATTTTTAATAAAAAGTTGCCCCTGTATACATTGGTTTTACAGCTATGAGTCCCTGCATACTACGATTTTCACCAACATGGTGGAAATGTGATTGGTATTTTCAACTCTAATGCAAATGTAATATGTGCGATTTCAATAGTTTACAGTAATGGCAATGGATGAGTTTGTAGCGTAGTACTTGAACATTGTTGTTTTTGGTTCATATTCACCGTATTAGAATTTTATTTATTTACTCTATTGTTCACAATCATTTAACGAATCGATAATATGAACAGGCGCGATATTCTGTAAGATTTTTCAACATCATCCTCGACGTCGAAGGTCAGATTCAAAGATGTGAAATTAATCTTTACCGTCTATGTTTTATGTATCAATTTCCTACCGTTGAAACCAATGCTCGAAGTCGAGTTCGACACTGAGAAATCTCACACAGGCCGAACTTCCATTCTCTATGAAGGCAGTAGTTCACCAATATAGCAGGTTACGAAAGTAAATATCGTTTGTCTCTCAGCCTTCATCGAAATATTTTATACTATACTCATAGTAATGTCGATGATTTATATGTTAGAGGACGAACATGGAGCTAATTACCCAGAGCCAGCAATGAAAAGAATACTCTAACATAATTCCTAGTACAAATAGGATGAGGTACAAAAAGTAAAAAGTATATCAAAAACATTTTGTGTCCCATATCAGTCGTGTTCTTTGTGCAATGCTATTTTACTAACATTTATAACAAAATTATATCTTGAAGTGTCGCTCAAAAGTGATATGTAGCCTCCGACAGACATATAAAACAAGTGTATATTATTATTACGGATACTATTTTAAATGGACCAATCATGGCAGTGAAACAAGGATCCAGTGCTGTCATTGGTCGATTTCCCACATCCTTATATGTCTAGCAGACGCTAATAAGAACCGAGGTTCTGTTTTCGAATTTCGAAATCAACATTTTATTTAGGGGGTAAATTCTTCAATTGAGTTATAAGGCCGTCATAAAAGATGCCATAATAATTACATTATATTGTTATTGCACACGATATCGTTTGGGCTCTTCCTGCTCCTTGGCCGTAGATATCTTAAGATAGCATTATTTACATAAATATAATATATTATAGCATCACCTGTGACGACCTTTGTTCAAATTACGAATACAGCTCCTCTGATCTTGAGAATGCGACCGAACTCAACGCCTTAATAATATAATACCATTCCTTCATAGAATTAGCGACTCGTAAAATAGGAGCTAAAGCCTATTTTGGTTAATAATATAATATTACCAATTATTATACTTAAAATTTACTTTTAATGAAGAATTCATTTAGCATTTTTAACATTCACATTACAGCCTGCATATTATGTGACGTAATCGCTCGTTCTACGACGGAAACCTTCAAGATTATCTACGAGCTACCTGATATGGTCTCAGTCTCAAGACAGTTCGAACGTCTGACCTATTGATACACTTCCCCTACTCGAGCTACAGACTTGTGTCCGATGTCGACACCGACACCTTACACTCAAAACTTACGTCTAACTTCTTATTAATGTCTCGGATTGTGAACACAGCCTTCGGGAATCAATGAGGGTTATAGTAGTGGTGATCGCTCGGTGGAGGCTCAGTATCGACCGCGTGCACAAGTCTTGATATGTGGGATGATGTGTGTAGCGCCGCGGGCCGCCCGCCGTCGTCCCGCCCAATGGTACAAAATTGGAGCGTACCTACATATACGTATATTATATACAATGTACAATACAATATGATAAACACTATTGAGGCTACGGGGCATGGCACCGGCGGGCGGGGAGGTCCTCACCTCTCGCGCAGCATTATACATTCTCACAATAATATACATCGTAACTCGCTCTATATATAACAAACATTACACGAACGCGCACCACGCTCGTCGAATAAACAACATAATATACAGCAGAATCGTAGCACTCTTTCGATTCGATTTAAAAAAATTGACTAGAAAATCTCAATTCGCTAGGAGCACTACGCGTGCGTGGAGGGCGAGGAAAATATGTCGGCGGCACGCCAGGTCTCAGCTTCCTCCTCTGCATCGTACTGCTGCAGGAACGGGTTGGTGGAGGTATTGTATCGCGGGCTGAGCGCGCCTGAGTTGAGCGTGACTGCGAGCCCCGCCGACGTGCCCGGGATTGCAGCTCGTGGTGACTCGCGCGGGGTGGTCTCGCGGGTCACGCCAGTGTCGCGTGGTGTTCCCGTACGAGGGGAGTCGCGTGGGGATGCGCGAGGCGAAGCTCGAGGCGATGACCTCGGCGAAGACCTAGGCGATGCCCGCTCAGGTTGGCGCAGTATCGAGGATACCGAGCCACCGTGTTTGATTGTGTCCGCCGGGCTGTGGCTGCCAGAGCTACTGCTGGGAGAGCCGGGCGAGGACACCGTCACCTGACGGGACCGAGGAGGAGCGGGTAGTGGGCCGCGGAGAGGCGACTGCGGACGATATTGGCCGCCCCTGACTGATGAGAGAACCTGCAAACAAACGATTTGGATATCTTCATTCTTTGTTTAGACGTGAGAATAAATTTTTAATTGGCACCCAACATAGGACTTTTAAATATGGATTAATAAGTTTAAGGTGAACGCTCAAAAGCAAAGGGAAAGGATGACAATAAACATTACTTACATGTACGGGCGGCGAGCGGTCGGGCACGGGCCGACCCGAGAGAGCTGGCGGCGGAGATGCTGCTGATGCTGCCACTTGAGGCCGATATGGACTGACTGAGGGCGGAACTCGGCCTGGTACGACACAATATATTCGAGTCTTATAATAACATAGACTTGCATTTGAATTTTCATAATAATAAATTTGGTATGTTCGCCAAAGGGTATGAAGAAAAAAAATTATGCAAGCATGAATCTATAATAATCAAATAAATAAATCAATGAAGAAGTTGTATTTACAGGAGAGCACACATGTGCTGAATCGGCCTACAAGAATAAGAGATAGAGAAAAAGAAGAAGAGAGTGGTCACCTGGGGGGAGGGTGACTGAGACCGCTGGCGACGCACTGACTCTGTTTCCACGCGGCCCGGCTGCTGGCTCGCCGCGCCGAACTGTCTACAAACATACATGCGTTAAGGTACCGCTTAGCCGTTTTCAACATCAAGGGACGATACTACAAAGGAAGCAAATAAATAAAACAAACAATCCGCCTGAAAAGACAATGACCAAAATAAAAAAGATTAGTCCATATTAGTGCACCCAAAAAAATATCTATAAACGAATCAAATAAGATAAATTCTATAATGAATTTTAATGGAAAAGTCGTGAGTTTGGTCCTTGTCTTTCTCGTACACGAGAACGGATAGTACGGTAGAAGAAAATTGTAAAGTCAGAGTCTAAAAGGTAGCTAATAGAATAAAAAGCATGGGTATTCTACTGATCACGAAGGACGATGACATTACCTGAACGTTTAGGAGCGGGCCATATCTGCAGGAGGCACTGGAGAACATGGATTGGCCTCTGATAGTCTAACTCTGTTGGCGGTTGAGACTGCAGCATTAATGGAGGAGCAAGGGCCACGGCTAAATGTTGCGGTGACATTTTGTTGCGGTCTTGTGCTGCGACCACAAGTGCTAAGTGGTCGAGCAGGAAGACTAGAGTGGCTCTTGCCGCGCGCGGCAGACATTCAACTATCGATGCCATTAGTCTGGCGTTTCCTTCTCGGTCATCAGGTAGGCATACACCTGTGGAATAGATATCTATTAAAAACCAATTTCAATACAAAAGAGCCGTGGTGACCTCGGGGTTAGAGCAGTCGCCTGCTACGCAAGCCACGAAGTTCGAAATCCAGCGGGGCCTGTACCAATGAGTTTTTCTAAAAAACTTATGTACAGTGATTTCACACCACGTGCTTTACGGTGAAGGAAAACATCGTGAGGAAACCTGCATATTTCTGAGAAGTAATTCAAAGACGTATGCTTGAGACAGCGATAGACTCACCATCTGTCACGTTGGCACTTAATCAATATCGGTGAAAAGTGGGTGTTGTGATAACAACACCTCTGCCTACCCCTTCGGGGAATACAGGCGTGAGCATATGTATGTATGTATGCACGAATTTCAAATTAACAAGTTCCTCAAATCGTACCTACTAACAACGTTTTTTTTATCTATACATATATATCTATACTTGTAACGAAACATAAAACCCTGCTTGACCAATTACATAAATTTTTTAGTTCTAATTAGGGCCATTTTAGAGTATTATAGAGAGAAATATATACCTAGAGCATCCAGAGTCATTTGGTATAAACAGCGACTGAACAGAGGCTGTGGCAATTCTCTCAAGTAATCCTTCAGCAAGCCCGTGATGACGTTGATGTCAGGAACGGAATCTGGAGCCAATTCCACTCCTCGGGCGTTTCGCTCGAACGCTTCCCGAAGTATACGCTTTTTACTTGCTGAGCCACACAATCGATACAGACCTGTAAAGTATAATTTTCAAGTATAAAACCAATTTCAGACGGGCAACTGGTACATGCTAGTTAGGTAAAATGTAGTGTAACATATCTCCCCAGAACATTGATATGTTCTGATCTTAGAGTCTTTCACCTCCACCTCTTAGGGTTGATATACCATGCGTCGATTTCTCTCTTTTCTAATGTATTGTATCTGTATTCCTTCTACAAAAAGCCTGATGACAAACCACTGTCCTATTTTGGAAAAAATCTTATAGCACAGAATAGACCAAAGCATTGTAATCGATTATCAAAGTCATGAACAACCTATATGGTTTGGTACACTCACCAATGATATCCAATCCTCGTCTCTCAATCTCTTCAACACATCGACGTACTATAAGCGGCACAGGCGGTGCGTGCGGAACCCTTATTTCTCTTGCCACAACCGCTTCTAACTCCGCTCCAAAGAGTGGGGGCGGGGATATACGACCAGCCGCTGGTCTTCTGCGGAACAGCTCGTGGGGCTCCGTATGTCGAACGCGAACGAACAGTGTGCCTCGAGGCTCCATCTATAATTTGATGGAAATTAATTAAGTGCGTCTTGGAGAAATCTAATGAACCCAATTTTGACTCCGACCTATAACATCGCATGCAGGATGTCTGATAACTGGTCAGTAAATTTCTTTATTCAATTATTTGTGCAATGGTGCTCACCTTGATAGCAAGCTGGTGTGAAGCAGAGCGTGCCAGTAGATCAGGCAAAGTGACCACTCCTCGATAACAGAGCTTGTGCCTGTGCTGCGGATCCCACGAGTACACCAGCACGTCTAATTGTCTGTTGTCTACTAATTCAAGCTCGAAAGATTCGTCCCAGTCAAACTGTAGCTCACCTGTCCGGACCTGGAATCAAGATTTTATTGGGAAACGCGAGACATAAAGAATGAATGGTCTGAGAACAATTTAATTCATTTAATTATTACTTCAAAAAATATGTGTCCCAAATTCACAAGAAAACACGAAAACCTTTTTTAGCACAATTTTTAGATTAATACTTACAACAGTCCTAGCTTTATGAACTCGATCACATTCCAAGACACAGTACAAATCTCGCGGTGCAACGGGCAGTTGTGCCGGAGCCATTGGTCCCGAGGGCGGTGACCCTGGAGACGAGCCCGATGGCGATGGTCGAAGGTTCCGTCCTGATAGAAGATGTACCCACAACATCCCTGATACTCCACCCGCCAGGCGGGACAGGCCGGTCATTGATGCTGAGAGGCCTGAGCTTGGTTTCTCCACTTTGTATTTTAGGAACTCTGGAAAAAAACACAAATTTGGTATTGACTACAATAACGACAAAGTAACTGGTTTTTGTTGCAAACGGGTATTACTTCAGGGTCAACTAAGAAATGAAATCAGTGTGATACTGGACATGTGAAACATATATTTTTTTTATTCAGAACTATAAAAAAAGAGTTTTTGCACAGAATGTGATAATATAAGTTGTCTTAGAGATGGGTAACGACCCATCGGTGCAGAATTTCTGAGTAGTCAAACTTTTTTAAAATCTCAATCGTAAGGTCGTTACAAATGGGATAGTTCGTAAAAAAAAAGTTAATTTTGTAAAAACATTTCATTCTTCGTAAATAAATCTTCAACAATCCTGGGGCCGACAGATGGTAACTCTTTTTTTGGATGGTACTAACCATTAGGGTTAATATCGAGATGTCTTTGATGTCTTGACCCTGGTGTTGGCACGGGACTGGGGTTAGGGCAGTTGAACCGAGAGCCCAGCTCCAATAGTTGGCGCACTCTGCGTGCAGATGGCGACCCTCCCCCTGCGCCTGGCCCTCCCAGTTGTTGTGACGATACTGAACGAGCTGGAAGGTGGCGAGGTCGCTCCATTCTACGGCCAGGGCCTGCGAGCCCTAGAGATGACCCGAAGCGACTGCCGCTTTCCATCTGAGGAATGTCATTATGTTTTTTGTAATGAAATCAGAATGAAATGAAATGAAGATAAACTGTATCTTAAATGTTATAACTATCATTTTCGTGCTCATTTGACTAGTCGAGATAAGTATTGCAGAAATGCAACTCATAGATGTGAAAGAATAATACTTACATTTTTTAACGCATCATGAATATTCTCTGCAGAGTAATGAGTGGGTAAGCGAGGACGAAGAGTTTCATACAGCGCACTCGTGGAAGGAGCTCGTGACAGCCACGCTCGGTACTCATCCGATGTGAACACGGACGGCGAAGACGGTAGCCGACCTGATGATGGCACCAAATCTTACAAGGGTGAAACAAGTGATAAAATTTTACATTGTTAATTTGTTGACATGATACGATGATTTGAAATATTATAAGATTTGTACATACCTCTGGAAGAACGAAGATCCAATCTTGATGACAACGGTTCAGGTTCATCTTGAAGAACACTTCCTGCTCGCCTGCTCAAGCCCAATCTGACAAAGAAATTAAGTATAAATCCACGCAATTTCACTCGTAAACAACGTCTATACTTGGTTTATTTTACCTTTGACCAGTGCCTCTTACGTCTCTCGGCAATGAATTGAACTTCGATCCGATATCTCGTCCCAATGTGCTACTTCTGTAACCACTGAGACCAGAATAATAAGGAGTCCTTGTAGGTGCAGTGGCTTCAGTATCAGAAGAGTAGTCTAAGCTGCGATTCCGTCTTGTAGTTCCAAATTTGGAACTGTATGAAGGAAGACCCAATCCAGTCGTTCCATAACCACCTCCAAGTGTAGACCCCAAACCAGATCCTGTCAAGCCCGAACTAAGGCCAGAATTGGTTAGACCTGAGCCTACTAAGCTTGAGCCAGTGAGACCACTTAAGCCAGTAGTGGAAAGGCCGGATGGAAGACCAGGTCCTCCCAATCCACTACCAGAAAGTCCAGTTCCAGAGAGCCCGCTGTTAGTTAAACCGGAACCTTGTAAGCCCACGCCTCCATATCGCTGGTTGTATCTTGATAAACTTGCACCTGGAATAAAATCTATATTAAATTTAATATCATATATATTTTTGACGGCACCATTAGAGTGTTTCATATTACAGATTATTACGCTATGTGCATATTAAATGTAAAGTCCGAAAATTACACTATCATCTATTATTTCGCAAAGAACGGGCATCATACTGATTTGGCTTCACATTGCAATCTAATTGTCAGTCATTAATTTGTACGTACCACCACCAGTTGCAGCAGCAGAAGCCTTCAGGCTGGATCTGAGAAGCGAATGCCTGCCGAAGTCCGAGTGAGTTTCAGCCCTTGGTAATTGTTGTTCCGAACCAGAGCGAGGCACTCTTCCCCCAAAGCGCGTGCTAAAATTAAAAAATGTTTACTAGATAACACAATTAAAGTTTTATATTCACCTCATTAGAAATTTCCCCCAAGTGTTAATAATGTGTTACGTACATAAATAAAAGTGTACGTGAATAGGCTTAAACGGTTGTCTTCATTTAAAATTGAACAAGGTAAAATATTCATTGGATTCGATCGAATGTATTATGTATGTCTCAGCCAGATTTACGAGCGACAAGTGAGGCATGCGTTCTGAATTTATTACGTACATGTACGTGAATCAATAAAAACGTCGCGTCATATTTAATCAATCAAATCGATTATAAGTATCATAGATTGGAACTGATACACATGGGACGCTTCTGAGGCTTCCAAATTGCTTATCCATTATAAAATTTGGCCTAGTGGGGCACAAGTATGATTGTTAAGCAGCGCGTATTATGAACTTCTTAGCTTTGACATTACATTTTAAGATACCATAATGAAACGACAAAGCACAGAAGTTCTTAATATGCACAGCTTTAACCCATGATGGTAGAGCCCCTGATCTTATTCTCGAATTCAAATAATCTTACGCACCTCCCACTATCAGCTGGATAGAACGAGTGAACCTTCTCCGCAAGACTTTCAAGCGTGTTTGGGTAAGATCGCTCATAGGGGACGAAGTGAGTGGCTTGGGACTTCGGCTGCTCAGTAATGACTGGCGGTGGAGGACGGTAGCTGTAGACAAAATACAAGTTAGTTAACCGTAGCACATGAGTAAATATTGGACCCACAAAACCAAACTTTATACAAATTGTACGCTATAGTGCACTCACACAACAATAAGCCTCTTGACAACGGTTTCACCCACGCTCTGTACAATGTATGTCACGTGGGTGTACGGGGTAACATTGCACGTATGTGTGAGTGCAGTTGCGTGCTGCTTGTATAAATGTTGATGTCTGATGTCATCATAATATATAGAAATATATATACATTTGTCCCTAACCATATAACTTAGGCTTACCTCCAAGTAGAATGATCTGACGGTGGTCTAGTGTTATAGTACAGTTCTATTGCATTGGAGTCTGGTGATAATGCTCCCAGTTGAAGTCGGCTGCGTTCCTCCCTCCCGTCTCCCACTGGACGCACTGTGCTTCCCGGACCTCCCACCGAACGCAGCGTTCCATGCCTAAAAATATAAAGATCTGAATTAGAATATCACTTGTTGTATCATCCCATAAGTTAGATATACATTCTCGAGCAGTTCACTTAAGAATTCATAGCGAAACCTTTGTAACTGGCATATGTTTTTTTTTGGAATCAAAATATTTAGCTTTAAGGCTTTTTGGTGCGGTCGTCTGTCATTTAAAAAACAAACTTATGCATACTGTGAATAAAGTCCATCGACGCGATCACGATCCCTCTCGTCATCATCACGGCAGTCCCTTTTCAGAACCACCACTGGAGGTGGCTTGTGTTCCGACCGAGGCATCGATGGTGAACCAGGGCCTGATTTACCTGCAAATTGAGGTAAAATCGTGAATTATAGAATCAATTTTGCACTAACACCTGCTCATAGAATTTATTTAAACTACATCAACACAATAAAACTATCTTATGTTTAAAGCGAAATATGAAATTAACAACTCTCACTTTCGTCATACTGAAGAAAACTATGAAAAGACTTTCATTTATTATTGAGCCAGTTTTGATGTTGATCCAAAAACTACTTAAATTAATGTGTGCCTTAGTAGACACATCGCCCATGCCTAGGCTTTCAGAGTCAAAATAATATGCATATTTGGCAATGGTCTGATCGAACTTATCGGATTAATGATCCAGCAAATCTCAACATCTAGTCAAAAGTTCGTATATATCGATCATTCGGAGGCGACTACTAAACTACACTACTACCACGACAACACACACATACATACGTACAGTGCACACAAAATTATGGTGTGAAAGGCACTACAGCCATAGTATAAATATAAGCCTCTCAAGCAGAAAGAAATCTAGGCTCATATATTGAAATAAGTTCGCCTGTTCCGTGTATGTTCTTATAAATGTGCACGTCTATGTGAGTGTGTCATTTCGAACGATGTGCTCCTAGTTTCTTAACTGCTTGAAACTTTATATTTCAACTGTGCCCATGGCGATTGAGAGCTTACAAAACCTAAACTACCTATTCGTTTACCTTTCCTCTGGCGCGTACAGAGCAACAACCGTCTTGGTATCGACATGATGATGACGACATCATCCAGAGACATCCTCCTGACATCCACCAGGTTGACAGCAAGGATCTCATCCCCAACCTTCAGACATCCACTGTTATAAACAGCTGATTCCAGTGCTATCCGGGATATGAACACGCCATCGGTCCTACCGCCTCCGTCTCCTTCCCTGATGTAAAGACCCAAGGTTTGTCCTGGACGCTTCACGATTTCCACCAGCTGTACCATGTGGCGGGCGTCCTGGGAAAGTGTTTATTTCATAGTATAGCCATTATATGCTAATATACATCAACACCATTGTGAAATCAACGAAACATAATTTTTAGGAAAAAATGCGTGTCGCAGTACAGTATTTTGTGATTCAAATGTTTTATTTAGAACTGAAATCCCAGTTCTAATTAAAAACATTTATATAGGTGCTGAAAAGTTCATGCAGTCGAAATTTTTAGAGCCGTGGTGGACTTCGAGTAAAAACTTATGTGCTGTTATTTCACACCACGTGCTTTACGGTGAAGGAAAACATCGTGAGGAAACCAGCATATGTCTGAGAAGTAATTCAAAGACGTATCTGGATTAATATGTATATGAAGCTGAAGAGTCTGTTTGTTTGTTAGCTTGATCGCGCTAATTCAGGAAATACTGGACCGAATTTATCAAGAAAGGCTAGGCTATAACATCATGACGCTAAGACAAATTACTATTTCACGCAAACAAAGTCGCGGGCAGAAGCTAGTAGTAAATTTTAAAAAATTACGTTTATTTACAGCTTTAATAAAAAAACATGAATAGTCAGAAACCCAAGAAGGCACTAAAGTCGAAACACGTTGCCCATAACTATATTACAGGGCGCAATTGAACAACAAACCACAATCAAATCTCAAATCACAGTCGTCGGTGAGTACCGACCGCAGCCAGCGATGCCTATTCACCGCATATTACATGGCGGGATGTATGAGCTGTTCTGCACATCCCAACAATGCCCGCCTAAATTGCGTTCACATTCCAACCGATCTAGGCCAGCCTTAACAATGGTTGGAGTAGCGTTCTTTCACAGGGTTCCGTACTAGGTTACGAGCAGAGTATTCGGGTCAATGGAGCGAGCAATATTACCTGTTATTCTGTTACGTATTTGTTTCCTGACGAGAAAACGGGATTCACTCGGATTTACAAATCGTTTTCGATTCTATCATTCCAACTGATAGAGTAACACTAGTTTCGAGCTTGAATCGTTACAAATATATGAAAAAATTCATTATATATATAACGATGGTTTTTTTTTAACGATCCCATTTCATGTCTGTGGTTTGTCGTCTGTCGCCAAGAAAATTGGGTAAATGATAAGAAAGATACTCTTTCTTTCCTTTAGCATTATTTTGCTCGTTAGTGTAAACTGTAATAGAATCTGGGGCCTTACTATAAGATCTTATTGCCATCATAATTCCACTTGTGACAGTGACTGCCTTACAAAAACACCTTCTATACATTTGTCTCATAATAATATCATGGCAATAAGAGGTCATGGTAGAGCCCCAGTTCCATAGTTTCCGTAAAGAAAATAAGTTTTAAAACGTTACTATGTTATATCGGAAAGTTTACCTTATGTATTTATTTAACTTATTTGGTACTTACTCACAGATGGTTGTTATGACAGTAGGTCTAAAAAGGCCACTTTGGGAGAATCATGACGTGATCCGGCATCGAAATGACAAAATTGTCACTTAGGTGCAATTCATATTATGACTAACGAATGATTCATATTTCGCAATTCACCTGTTTCACACTTTCCTATGAAGATTCGTAAAATGGTCCACAAAATATGAATTGCTTTTGTGCTTGGCCTAACATCTACAATAATCTACAAACATCTAGTAATCATTCGTGAATGATAATATGAACTGCACCTAAGTGACAATTTTGTCATTTCGATGATGAATCATATTCGGATCAAATTATGATTCTCCCAAAGTGGCCTTTTTAGACCCACTGGTCATAACAACCATCTGTGAGTAAGTACCAAATAAACCTTCGCAAATAAATTATTCGGTATTTTAGGCAAAATATTTCACTACCCGCAAGTATCCTTTAGGTAATCCGAAATACTTGGCGGTGAAATATGAGGCGAGATCCTAAGCCGGGATCACGTTAAATAGTTTCATCAAGTATTCACGGCATTGGCTAGCGAAATTGTGCCTTAGCGGTAGTTAATACGGTGCTTTATAGCATGTTAATAAAATGGAACATTACCTGTAATGCGAAGAATTTTTTGGCGGCTTCGATATTGTTTCGACCAACTTGTCTAACTTCCAGGATCCGTACAATCATCTCACCACGGCGTTCCACCGCCTAGGAATATACAATATTATAATTATTATTTTGGACTTAATTGCAGGTATATAAGGTATGTATTACAATATGTGTCTTATAGGAGCTCATTGAGAGTGTATCACTATTTCGATTTATCAGCTATTTGATTAAATAATTACATGAAATTGTCCAATATAAAGGTGCATTTATAAAATTATTCAAGTTTGAAGTACGAATATAGGCTTTCTTGTTTCCGATGTTTATGCCATGTTACTATAGCAGTGAGGTCAGGCAGACTGATTTAGATGGATACAGCCTTTTTAAGAGCCGTGGTGGCCGTGGGGTTTGAGCAGTCGCTTGCACATGTTCAAATCCCAGCGGGGCCTATACGAGTTTCTCTAAGAACTTATGTGCAGTGATTTCACGCCGTGTGTTTTACGGTGAAGGAAACCTGCCTATGTCTGAGAAGTAACTTAAACCTATCCAGTCACAGGGCCTGAGTCGGCGATAGACTCACCATCTGTCACGTTGGCACTTAATTATCTTCGGTGGAAAGTGGTGTTGTTATTACAGCACCTCTGCCTACCCATTCGGAGAATACAGGCCTGAGCATATGTATATCTATTTTAATAAAACCGTAACTCGACATGCAAAAATTTGCACAAAACGCGAAAGTCAAGACTTCAAATTGAGTAGTATCTAATTTACATAGGGATAATTTAATAAAATCACCTTGTATACGATTCAATATTTAGCACTTATTACAAATATTGATTTCTGATAAAAAAATTATTTTAAACGAGTTTTAAATTTATTATTTATTAAAATGAGCTTTATATTGAATGAAATTCAAGTGAAATTACCTCGAGCGCCGCGGCCGTGGTTGCATCGTGATCATTCTCGACCATTTCAATCTGCCTGAATATTTCATTGCTCACTCCAGATACCTGCCAATTGAATACAAATTACAGTATTACGGAGTCACCGACATAATTTAAAGTAATAGTATACCTACTTCAAAATGTATATGTACATAAAAAAAATTAAGTGTCTGTTTATAATTCCAAATTAACAGCATTTCACCAAATGCATATAAAAGTATATGCGGCACGTACATAAAAAAAAACTATTTTCAAAATGTTTGTATATCTATCTGCTAACATGCAAGTAGACTAATTTTACTGGCAGATTGCTGATGTTATAAGGAGTAACTCTATTATGGCTACTATTATGTTAGGAAGAAAGATCTTATTAGTAATCCTACGCGAGTGAAACCATGATCCTCAGCTACTCACATTCTATAAATGACCGATGACCGTATAATCTCGCTTACAAATATTTCGAATCTCGAAAGCTTATTAATATTCAACTGAACTTTTATTTTCCGCTATGATCGTTTAAGCGTCTCGTATAAACTCCTGACAGTTAAATTTGGTATCACAAAACGCTCTACTTTTACCGATGAAGGTAGGCCCCTGGTAACGCTAGCCAGTAATTGGATGGGTGATCGCCCGAGTTTCTTCCGTGCCTCGGAGAGCACGTTAAGCTGTCGGTCCCGGTTGCCAATTTATCATCTTTGGCAATCGTTACAGGTCAGTCGGAGGCCTAAAATAGTCTGACAACTGGTTTAACCCAGATCACAGATTTTCCTCGTAAAAGGGGTTGCGAAGGTCAGATGGCAGTCGCTTCGTATAAAAATCAGATGATCAGCCACATCGGGTTGAATCAAGTGCTGACCCCAACAATGTATGGGATAAGGCCAGGGAGATGATGAGTTATTTCCTACCTTACGAAAGTCGGTCTGCAGTACTAAGGGCGTTGCATGATTAGCGCGCGGCGGCTGCGGCGGGCCGGGCGGCGGCGCGCGCCCAGGCGACGCCGTCAAATCCGGCGCCGCGCGGCCGTTATCCTGAAAATATAAAATATTATTATAATGTCATCGTATTCAATCAACTACAGGATCGATAACATACATACGAACATATGCTCACGCCTGTATTCCCCGATGGGGTAGGCAGAGGTGTTGTGATAACAACGCCCACATTTATATACTATACTAGTATACATATACTGCATCATCTTTTCATTATATCTCAGACATACGCAGGATTGAAAATTAAGAAAAAATAAAAGTATCTGTAATTTCTCAGTTGCAGCTCGGAGTCTGGATTAGAGTCCGGTTAATGACAATAGGCTCGACCCCTATTGGACCCAAACATAAATGATGAAATGTGGGTTTCCTATTAGTACACCTCTCTACTTTGAGGAATACGGGCCTGAGCATAATATATATATACGTTTTATTTACTTTGTAAAAGTTATTCTTGCTCATACTATCATTTGAAAAGATAGTTCAGTAGAAAATTTTAAATTATTCCCGTATGCATCTTCGATATGTTAAACATCGTATGCATGAGATGAATGGTGATTGTTCGACACATCCTATACATCTCTCAGTACTAGAATATACATATGATGAATACAAATGAGATATATGACAACACTGTATGCATTTTATGACATGACGTATAACATTATATGATATTTCTTCACATTTTTAAAAGATTTCGATTGTACAAAGATACTACGTCGCAATATGTATTAGAAATAGCTTTCAATTACACACTATCTTTGGAATTGATCGTATGTATATGTATAACTTTATTTCTTCTCGGAAGAGGTAGTAGCGATGTATCATACATACAATTCAAAGTCCTTGCCGACATATACGTCAACGCACAGCCTAAACCACTGGTCCTAGAGACATGACATTTAGAGGGTGTGTTCTTAGTAAGGTACTTAGTATACACAAAGAAATGCTTATCATCCTTATTGACATCCTTAAGGAGGGTTAATTAGGGTTGAAAATTGCTAAGTAGTTTTTTTCGGGTATCCAATGAAAGTTTTTCAATAACGCACATAGTCCGTAGTCTAGAAGAAGATGCTTAGAGACCACATATAGCTAAGCTAAAACGATTTATCAATATTAAGGATGATAATATTACCGTTAAAGTGAGATAGATGAATTTTGCCGAAACAAAAGAAGACGTACAAAAGATACACAAAACAGGCGAAGATAGTCCTTGGTTTAAAAAGAGTTCCATCTCTCTCTGTAATACGGATTTCAAAGGGGATAGACATAGTTTAAACTATGTTTTATTTTATAATAAGGGAGAGAGCGATGATATGAAAAGTAAGTGTATCGATAGAGAAATAAGTAATCTATACATCCATATACAGATAAATAAAATTTAAGCGTCTGTTTGTAGTTCCAAAATAACAGCTTAATATAAAAAAAAAAAATATTTTTTTCAAAATTTTTCTCTGCCTATCTGTCTGACTGTTCCGGCTGAATTTCCAAAACGGTTCGATCGATTAGTAATTTAGCCTAGTTTTATTTAAAAAAAAATTGTGTCCCGCGGGTCACCTATGAAATTAGTCTACGCGGGGGAAACCGCAGGGCACGGCTAGTCTTTAATATATTTCATGTAAGGTCACTCCTTCCCAAAATACTCCCAGGCAGCAAGCGCGTCTGCGGAGCACGGGGTCCTCGGCTTAATCCCCGGGTAGGGTAAAATTTTGTTGGGTTTTGCCATCTGTAATTTCCCATTGACAACCCAGACTGGATTAGCTACAGATGCCAATTCAGTTTGTTCGTATGTTTATATGAAAGGTTGATGCTGTAACACCCCTGGTTGGGTACCTTCGGTGAATACATTAGCATAATATCTAAATGTAAATAAAATTAATATGCTCACGCCCTCCCAGAAGGGTCCCCGAAGGGGTAAACAGAGGTGTTGTAACAACAATGCCCACATTTACCGAATATGATTAAGTGCCTACGTAACAGAGGGTGAGGCTATCGCCGTCTCAGGCACTTTACATACGTCTTTGAATAACTTCTCAGACATATGCAGGTTTCATCGCAAAGCACGTGGTATGAAATCACTGCACATACGTTTTTAAGAAAAACTCATTGGTATAGACCCCACTGGGATTCGAACTTGAGTCGCTTGCTTAGCAGGCGACTGCTCAAACCTCAAGGCCACTACGGCTCTCTGATATCTAAAAGACGTTTATTTAGTTAAATATTTTAATTCAATTTCCTTGAACACTTATAATATTCTTCATACTATATTTGCGAATAACGTAGGTAAATTCTTACAATGAAATCACAAATACAATCAAATATAGAATTATATTTCCAACTGCAGTCTCTTAGTTTCTGAACGAACGTTACAATTTTGGCGGTCGATTGAATGCGACGTCGAGGGGGGAGCCGTGACCTAGATTCCCCCTTTGCCCCTCGCCCTCGCCCCCCTTGCGTACGCACGAGGTCACTGTACTGCAGTTGCAACCTCCCCAATACCGCAGAGGTGATTGGACTATCAAAATGGACCAACTTTTACCTAGTATCTTATATCAAAAAAAGATTTGAGTGAAATATATTGAAAATTTTTGACCTCATGCCTGTAGTCTGTCTTTCTTGCAAGCCTATAGGCCATAGACTTCCTTGAAGAGGTAGGCAGAGTATTGTAATAATACAACCAACATTTCCCTGAAAATTATTAAGAGCCCATGAGACAGATGTTGAGCCCATCGCCGTCGCAGGCACTATCTATACGTCTTTGAATTACTTCTCAGACATATTGCAGGTTTCCTCACGATGTTTTCCTTCACCGTAAAGCACGTGGTGTTAAATCACTGTGCATAAGGTTTTAGAATCACTCATTGTTACAGGCCCCGCAGGGATATGAACTTGCGTCGCTTGGGTAGCAGACAACTGCTCTCACCTCACAACCACCACGGCTCTTGACTTAAATTAAAAAATATTTAGATTCCGTCACAATTCTTCAAAAATTGACCTCGTTTCAACCTAAGCAGTTGCGTTATTCTATAAGGTATGTGAGAGAAGAAATGGAAGTCGAGTGTCTTTTTGAAACATATGAAATTGAACTTTCTCTTGTTCTTTTTATGTATCAATTTCGTATGATTGAAACCGGCACTCAACGTCGAATTCTTTGCTGAGATATTTGATAATAAGCATGGGTAATAAGACACAGTAGAACAGCCAATACTAAATCACAAACTACCCCCTTATCACGCAAATGTATGCCTAACGGGATATGCGAATTAAGCTTACTATTATTGAAAAGAGTAATTACTGCATTCCTTGCCGGGTTCTTCTTAAAGCAACTTTCTGGCCCTGGCCGCAACATATCCTGTATAATGTATTTTTATTGTTATGACGATCTGAAAGTACTTGGTAAAAAGTACATACATACATACATATGCTCACGCCTGTATTCCCAGAAGGGGTAGGCAGAGGTGTTGTTATCACAACAACACCCACTTTTCACCGAATTTTTGCTTAAGTGCCAACGTGACAGATGGTGAGTCTATCGCCGTCTCAGGCACTATACATACGTCTTTGAATTACTTCTCAGAAATATGCAGGTTTCCTCACGATGTTTTCCTTCACCGTAAAGCACGTGGTGTGAAATCACTGTACATAAGTTTTTTAGAAAATTCATTGGTACAGGCCCCGCTGGGATTCGAACTTGCGTCGCTTGCGTAGCAGGCAACTGCTCAAACCCCGAGGCCACCACGGCTCTTGGTAAAAAGTTTAACCAAATAAAGAGTTTTCAATTTTGGTTTTTGCAGCTGTGTGGTAATTTTCGAATAATAAGCGCCACAAATGTGAAATAAAATTAATTATGGACGAAATAACCTTTCCAGTGTTAGCATAGTTCGAAAATGTTAAAAATAACCCCAAGCCAAGAATAAACTCGGGACCCGGGCGGAATGAGCGCTGACTTCCCGAACCCAAAATAAACCTCGAACCTCACAGTAATATATTCTATCTCCACCCAACTCGCTAAATCAATAGTATTCCACACTATAATTTTGCGGTATGGCGAGAGTAAATCCTACGAGAAGTAAATTTTATTTATTTATTTAAACCTCATATACACAAAATATATAGGCGGACTTAATGCCATGGGCGTTGTCTCCCAGTCTACCTTAAAGTGGTGCAGAGAGAAAATAAGTAGGTGCATTGTATAGAAACAAGAAACGAAAAAGAATACATATTTTAAGTAAATATTTTTTCCTGCTGAAAGCAACCCTACGGAGTTCGTAGCACCCACTACACGTGCAAAGTATTGACATACAGACAAACAAAAAATAACCCGAATAAAAACCACACACGTTATTGAACTACTAATTGTTAAGTACATTTGTGCTACTTTCATAATCTTCCTCGTGAGTTGGAAGTTCCCAATGCTTAAAGATAATCTGAGATTTGCATAAGTCTTTTCTGATGAATCAAGTGTTCATTTAATACTATAATCTTGCTTGGCATTATAAAAAATCATCAATGAATTTTAAATGTAAGATATCGCGTAGTACCCCTCTACGAATCTCGTAGCGTCTACGGCGCTACGTATCGTAGCGTTTGTGTAGGAATAATGCTGTTAAATGAGGGTAAATTGCTGGGAGCCTTGATATTGTATTGTAAGCGCCTCACTCTATGCGAAACCTTACAATATTTTTGTACATTAGCGCGGTTTCCCGCCTTAAGGTGTTTGTAGTCACCCTCATTCTTGCCGTGAAGTCAACTTGAGTCAAGCCATTTTTTTCTGTAAACAAAGTGTGACACTTTTTTTTTCTCTTCGTGGACTTCTGTAGGAACGCGTGAGCATAGTTATTATGATAATTATGGACAAATTAGATTATTCATTACGTTAGTCTTCAATTTATGTATGACGATTAACTTCTTACTGTATATTTTTACATTTAATTTTTTTTTTAATAATTTACACTTTTTTTTTTATCGGATGGCGTATACTTCAACTTTGGTACAATAGAAATTTTTAAAAGATTTGATACAGATCAGTAGAGATGACATCCCTTTGTCAGTATGTCACTTGCTTTAAGGCATTGAAAATTGGAAAAACTACGTAAAACACTTTATTTAAACTAATAAATCCCTCATTTTCTATAACTCATTGTGTAACCTCGTTATAATCCATTATAAGTACACTTCATAATACTTATTTTAATGTCCACTTACATACACATGTTCCTCCATCTAACTCTGTGAAGGCTATTGCAAATACAATCTAATATCACAGGCGTTAAGTCACAATATTAACTGCGCGGACTTTTTAATATTCAATATGAGTTCCGCGAAGAGACAGGCGAATAATAGGGTTCTAGTCATTTGATATTCGAACGCCTCGTAAAAAGGATGTTATTAAAAAGGTTTTTCTCTCCAATCTTTTTTCTTGTTTTTGTAACAAGCTTAAGAATAGAGGTTCTGAATTCAAAAGAATCTTTTTTTTAAGTTATGCATTTAACCGGTTCCATTCAAAAAGAAAAATAACTGATATTTTGAAGTTATTGCCAACTATCAACCCTATTTAAGATATAATTTTATTTTCTTGTGATCTCGACGAGTGTGGCATATCTATGCGCCAATATTTATTATGCTGAAAGTCCACGGGTGGATATTAGCTACATCCATACTAATATTATAAAGAGGAAATATTTGTATGTGAGTAGGTTTGTATTGAATAGACTTCGAACTACTGGACCGATTAGAAAAATTATTTCAGCAATGGATAGCTACATTATCAGCGAGTAACATAGGCTATATTTTATCCCCGTACTCCCACGGGAACGAGAACTACGCGGGTGAAATAGCGTGACGTCCGCTAGTACTATATAAAATGCATGCTATGTGTGATATAATGAGTTTAAAAACCCGGAGAGTAACAGCATACTTAAGCATATTAATATAGCTTTCAAAGTGTTTTCAAGCAAACTATATGGTAATATCTACCTGTCGTAGTAATTTTAATAACCAGGCCATGACAGTCAACCTTATTCATCACCCTATGAAAACCTAAAAAACCCCGGTGAGCTACTCGAGCACCTATAAGTCCTTTATCCGGCCACTCCCTTACATTTCCGTGTTCATCCGGATATCTCTCTGATCAAAGCCAATTTATGTCAACGCCCTTGTAAGTCTTGTAACTGACAACACTTAACGCCGTTAAAGAAATAAAAAGTGAGAATCTGTAAATAGAACAACTTCAGAGATAATCCTAAAAATAATTTTAAATGCATAGAGGATTTAGTTAAAATATATATTATCATCAAATGGAGTATTTGAAATTGGAATGCAAGACATTTAAAAAGACGTTCGGCCAGTGTTCCCAAGACCCCAGATCGATGGGCGGCCTTACTCCTAATCGATACGCTCGTACTACCGTCTGAATGGGGTGCGCGCGCCGCTAGGCTTACGTAACGCGCAGAACTAACACCTGTTGCATACTACCACCCATTTATAATCCAACCAAGAGGAGAAGGCCGTCACGTTTCCCCACCAAGCAAATATACAGCTAACATTGAATTTGGTCGGGTAGTAGGAGTCAATGCACCGTAGCAACCTTCGGCGCTGCACTCAAGGGTGCATAGTAGTTGGTTAGTGTAGAACTATGATAATGATCTTCGTTAACCGTATCGAGGTAATGAAGTGGCGTAATACAAGGCTAAAGCCATTTACTCTTTATCGTAATACATTAAAGCAGACATAGTGGGGGCTGGTCATCTCAAGCTACACAATTATTCGTAGTACTTATTTTTAGTTTTAAATTTTTTATATATCGACTTTTGTGCACTGGAACTGTGTCCATGGGCTTATATATATTTTTAATTTATATTGTATTACTCAAAGCTGTAAACATTTTTTTAAAAAGATTCGTTACTGAGTTTCTTGCTAGGTTCTTCTCAGTAAAAGCAACCTTCCGAGCCTGGCGGTAGCATGTATAATCCTATGTAATCGTGTCTTTCTGACGATTTAAAATTACTTTGTAAATAAGTCTAATCGAATAAAGATATTTTTTAATTTGAATTAAGAAATATTTACTCACGTTTGCATTTCACGTAAAGAGAGAAACAGCATAACAGGATCCGTCGTTGGAAATTCGGATGAGCTCGACTATGGGTGGACTAGATCTCCCTGACCCATACATTGATAGGGTCGGCTGGTGTTATGATATTCAAACGAAACGACGGTCATCTCACCTTAGTCACCCATTTTTACGAGGAAAATCGGTAATCTAGGTTAAACCAGTTGTCAAACTTTGCCTGCGACTGACCTGTAACGATTGCCAAAGATCCTAAATTGACAATCAGGACCGTTGTCTGAGGCATGGAGGGAACTTGAGTGGTCGTCCATCCTACTACTGGCATGAGTTACGGTTGCTTAAGTTCGCTGATCCAATGATATGTACAATAGCAGTTGTGCGATGAGCTTAGCTGGACTATTGCTACACCTTATAGAAGAACACAGCCAAATCATGCTACCTTAGTGGGATAGTCTTTCTCTATATTAGCGCAGTGATTGCAATGTTTATAAATTCGGGAGCGATAGACGCCCCTATTGTCAGAATGATTCATAGGCTGCAATAGCCAACTATGAGATTGTCACTTTCATAGTATTATTTTTTCTAAATATACGAGTATTCAACTCTTACTTACAATTGAGTAAGGGTTGCAATGATAAAATCTAACTTTAAATTTATATATAGGTACGTACGTTCGCATATTATCGACGAATCTGCCAGGGCGTTGGAGGAGAGGAGAGAACACGATTTTCTCGTTATCAACAAGAACAATATGACTTTCAGGGAGAATGAAAATACTAATGAATGTGGAAGAATTTACCACCGGTTCGGAAACTAGCCTTCTGAGAAGAATCGGCAACAAATTCAGGGCATATACTTTGCGTAATTAAATAACAGACTGTATTATATAGCTTTCAATATTACAAATTTCCTTTTATGTCTAACCGCTGAACCAATTGGCCTAGGCTGTAGCCCGATTCACGTAATGAAAACCATGTATCAATGTCGTAGCGACTTAGTCGTTGAAGATGCTTTCGTACTCAGACGACGACTAAAGACGCGAATACGACTAAGATATTCCGTTTTTTCTTAGATATAAAAATCCCAGAGGGGCCTGTACCAATGAGTTTTTCTAAAAAACTTATGTACTGTGATTTCACACCACATTCTTTACGGTGAAGGAAAACATCGTGAGGAAACCTGCATATTTCTGAGAAGTAATTCAAAGACGTATGTATAGTGCCTGAGACGGCGATAGACTCGCGATCTGTCACGTTGGCACTTAATCAAATTCGGTGAAAAGTGGGTGTTTTGATAACAACACCTCTGACTACCCCTTCGATAAATATAAGAAAAAACGGAATATCTTAGTCGTCTTGCCGAAAATGTCCTATTGAGATAAATTCCTATCTGAGAGAGGATTTCGGTCGAATCAATTTCATCATTCAACAATATTTCGATTGTTTGGTTTACATAAACCAATTATTATTGTTTAAACAGCACGTATTAAGGACTCGTTGGCTTCGACATTTAATTTTACGATGTCAACATGAAACGTTAGAGCTCAAATTTACATAATATGCTCTGATAAACCGATGATGGTAGGCACCTAGGGCATTGAAATTTGCTTACAATAGAGCCAGATTTGACTGCGAGAACGGATATAATACGACATTTAAAAACACATGTATTTATATTATAGAGAAAATTGATATATCTAAATATTTTTCTAAGGCCTTTATAGGTTGGTATTCTTTAGAAATTGTGTGATGGTTTGTAGCATAAATACAAGTAAGTTAAGGTAATTTTTTGCCATAAATGTGTAAACACAATACAAGGTTTTTGTGAATAAGCTTTTTGTTGAATGTTCATAGCAGAACACGCGTACTTTACACTCCCACGCGAAACGTAACAGAATTATGAATGAAAATTAAATTACCTAACCAATTTCAATGGATGAGTAACACCTTCAATATGTATTATACAGTGGACATACATTTTGACATTGAAAGTTTTGTATGTTACGCGAACTAATAATGGACTGATGAATTTTTGAAAATCCATTTGTGTATAACCACACTTCACACAGAAAAAGAACTCCAAATTTCATGACCCAGGATTTCGGTTCGGGCCAGGCGTCGGTAGTCAGTCAGTGAGTCGGGATTTCGATTTTATATGTATAGATGGGAAACTATATCTGTTATTTTTTTCAAGGCTAAGGCGCTGAACCGATTTGTTTGAAAGTTGGAATAATGCTAGCTTTGAATCACAGGAAATAAATAATATGTTACTTAAACAAACAAGTTATAACTAAACTTTGTTAGTTCTTTAAATGATATACATATTTATGTTTTTCATAGGCTTAATTCAATATATCAACTGTGAATTTAGAATCGTTTCTAGAGTCACTTCATTTGTTCACGTTTTCCCTTCTGATGAATAAACGCCCAAAACTTTTTGATAAAGTGTATTTTTAATTTGGGATCAAAGGATTGTTTAACGCTTATTGAAATGGAAGGGTTTGGATCGCAGTTATATTTATGGCAAAATTAATCAGACTGAATTTATTGGACAAAATAACTTAGAAAACTTATTACTCTTCAGACTCGTATCTGTTTTGTTTGGTTTATGATAGGTTAAAAATAGCATTCCAAATATTTTGTTTAATCTTAAAACATCGCATTAGAGTAAGATATTCCTTAAACAGAACATTTTATAATAAAAACGAAAAAGTAAGTAAAAACTCTTCACTTAAATTCTCAAGATGATCTTGGCACCAGTTCAACTGTATAAAATGGTCCTATTTAATATCCCCAAGACATTACTTGAAATATGAAGAAAATTTACCCTAGACAGATTTATTATACTTGCCTCATGTGCATATATGGTGACATACTTAAGCCTTGAAGATGGCATAGCGGAGACTTCCCCGCTAAATTTGGAACTGCTGTTTGAACTTCCACCTAAATAGATCGCAGTCAATTATTGATACCTTAGAGTTGAGCTTCTGCAATGCGACAGGTAATAAGTATGATGTTGTAAAGACATTTTTTTGAAACGTTATATTACATAAATATAATCACGCCTGTACTACCAAAAGGGGTAGAGGTAGGCGTGTTTTAGACCCATGTAATAGGGGCGGCAAGAAACCGCTCAAGACCAGGACCATTGGCGAGTTCTCGTATCGGAGGCCAAGACTTACTTCGGGTCGCTGAGCCAGCGGAGTAAGTAAGTATGATCCATACTCATGGATTCTAATTATTGAATAAATAAATAAATGTGAGGACATAAATAAATGGAATATTTGTCCGACCCGGGGATTGAACCCTGGAGTAGGGTTTCTCAGTGTTTAACTTGACTAACGAGGCAATTACGTTACGTGATACAATCATATATTTTATTCACACTGTGCGCTTATTAGAAAATAGTTAGGCACAGCTCTAACTTTTATTTGAAGACAATTTGAATGACAAAGTAATAATGATAAGATTATTATGTCAGCGGACGTCACGCGGTTTCACCCGCGTAGTTCCCGTTTCCGTGGGAGTACGATGATAAAATATAGTCTATATTAATCTGTGATAATACATACATACATACACTCACGCCTGTATCCCATGGGGGTAGGCAGAGACCACTGTTTGCCACATGCTACGATCCTTACATTCTTCTTTCGCTTCATCCACATTCATGCATCTCTTCATACACTTTCTTCGGTTACGAGTGCTCCGAATTTGACATTTCTGAAAAATACTATTAATTTGGTCATAGTAGTTCTTCCTTGGACGCCCTCTACCGACACTTCCGGTCACATTCGCTCTATAAATTTCTTTCGTTAATCACCTTTCACTCATCCTTTCAATATGTCCAAACCATCTCCACATACTTTTTTCAATTCTGGTCACCACATCATTCTTCAACTTGCAACTGTCTCTTATCACACTATTTTTCATACGATCTACAATGAGCTACATAGACCATTGTAGATCTGTGATAATGTAGTATTCTAATGATGAAAGAATTTTAAAATCCGTCTGACACTTTTTAAGCCAATACTTTACAAACATACACAAACCTTTCCTCTTTATAATATTAGTAAAGATTACTAGGGAAGTATAATTACTTAGTAAAACATAAAACCACCCCAAGGCCGTTGTCTAGACAGACTACCAATTATGAATATTTCAATAGGAGAAGATATACTAAAACTATAATATTATGAGCCTAAGGCATATATATTACTAAGCAACATGTCTCGTCTAACAAGAAGGCTGGCAGATTGCTCTGTCGAGTCTATATTGGCAAAGCAATTTAAGTTAAGATTGTTTGCTGAGGAAGCTAGGTATATTTACGTAAGTTTCTAATTACAACGTGGCATTGTTTAAAAATTATGCTAAGTAAGTACGATTAGTACCTACTTATAGTCAGAAAAAATATTCCGGTAAATATTTTCTCCTTGGAATAGAAAAATTCGCTTGGTACATCGTTAAATTTCAGTCCTCTGCAGAAGTATTTGAAGTACTTAGGTACCTTAAACCAATTTGTGTTGCTGTATTACAAAGATGAAAGGTTGAAAAAGTTAGATTCACTACCTAAGTACACTTACTTAAAATGTATTGTAAAAAATTGCTGTGTTTCTTGTCTTCGTTGCAAAAGCAACCTTCAGAATCTGGTGGTAACTTATATAATCCTGTACAGTGTAATTGTTTGTGTCCTTCTGACGATTTGAATGTATTTTGTAAGACGTCTAATCAAGTAAAGAAGATTTATTGATTTGATTTCATATAAAAAATATTATTTTAAAAATACAAATATAAACAAGTAATTCCATACTGCTAACAAACAAAACGCGGACACGCGGTTTCACCCGCGTACGGGGATAAAATAAAGCCGATGTTACTCGCTGATAATGTACCTTTCCAATAGTGAAAGATTTTTTGAAATCGGCACAGTAGTTTTTGAGTTTATTCATTACAAACATACACACAAAAATACAAATCTTTCCTCTTTATAATAGAGCAGATAATGTAGTTAACCCTTCAAACAAACCTATACTAAAAATGTATCGCCTGCGAAGTAATTCAAACGCCACATGACGCTAAAGGGAGAGGCCTTGGCTATAAATCATCATTCACTTTATCCCAGTCCGTCGAGCAGAACAGATTAGAGTTTAAATAAGATCTAGTCTCGTCTAGACGGCGACAGCCTTCAAGGGAACCCATTACGGTGCCGCCACACTGTCACCGTATTATTGAAATATACACAAGGTCAGCCACCATCTCTTATCAAAACCATATCACAGAAACTTGCAAACCAAGGATAAAATAGACTATGTTTTGTAATGAATTCAACATCTTTTTTTTAATTTTTGTACGAACAAGGATGTTCCGATACAAAGCGCGTCGTAACGACGTCTCATAGCATAGTGATAAATATACCTGACTACTACACTAGAGTTTCAAGTTAAGGCAAACATATTTTTTTGATTGAACTTTTTTTGTTTGTGTTTGATAACTTGAGGCGCTGTGTTGTTAATATTCGAAAATTATTTATTTCAAATTTTTTGGCGAACATAGGTGCATTAACTCATAAAATTTTAATGTTAAAAGATATAAGATATTGGTGATATAACTTATGAGAGCGTCTATGTGTGCGCCGATTCTCGACCACTATAGGAGGCCGCCCTTCTGTTACCTTTATATTATTTTGTGGTGTCAACGTAACCACCCGTAACCTTTATTAAACAAAGGCTTTACAGACGATCTAGTTTACAGATAAAAAGGGTACGGTTTTATTAATAAACTGTGATAATGCATGTTGTTCAGTCATGAAACTTGTGACTTTTAAACTTTTAAATAAGTTTAACCTATTATTTACGAAGTTAGACTTCTTCCATCTAAATACAAAACGTGGGTCAAAACATAGACTAGACTAAGCTCTGACTAAAATTTGGCCATCCCTTTTGATATCCGTATCAGGAAAAGAGTTAGAACTAGGTACTCCTAAACCAAGGATATTCTTAGGCGATGTTTTGTATACAGGCTTATGTTGAAAGTGCTCATATTCAACTTAAGATCACACTGGATGTGTGCACAATACTCCATATAAATTAGCTAGACTGATCTCCAAATAAACTATGTGCAAAATATACGTGTTGAGAGTACCCCGTTCTTTTTTGTGTCGGTTAATGTCACCTATATTTTGAATCAAGTTGGGTCTTCGAAACAAAACTTGTGTTAAATAAATCCCTCCCCTCCGAGGAATCTCACTAGATGCTCCCAAAGTCAACGGCGGCAATATGGCGCCGAACAAATATGCACTGTTTAAAGCCACACTGAATTACAAGCTTACTTAGCAGTACGGAATCTACAGAACATTTATGAAATAAGAACGTTTATAACTTTACAACTATACTCGTAAAGTATTTAAAATTTGCTGTCAAAGTTATGTCGATAACACGTATATGACGTATACGCTATCGCCCCCATTTATTGACATTACGCTGGACTTGCTTATAATCTCATGGAAACTCGCGTCAGTGTGTGCCATTTGGTATTTTTTACATATGCATGCTAATACAATTTTCACTATTGTGAATAATTTTACATGATTTTTTTGTAATTTTCATTGTTTACTTTGTAATGAAATGTACATGATGCCAGCTGAGTTTCTTGCCGGTTCTTCTCAGTAGGTTAGTTTTCGAACCGCTGGTAAATTCCTCGACATTCATTAGTGCCTTATCAGGGCCTAAGCTGAATAAATAATTTTAATTTTCATATTTGAACCGTGATTTGGGAGTACTTTAATCTCTTCCCTTCTATATTAATTATGTAGCCACTTCAGTAGCATACAAAACCACGTGATTAGCAAGACGCGATACAAGTCTTTGAAATGTGTAAACATACGTTTAACGCGCATTTCAATGTAACATTTTGCAATAGTTAATTTAATCTCGTCGTGAAGCTATTTGCGTAACAAAAGATATATGGTGAACAATTACATTCACCGCTCGAGGAATCCCTTTGAATCAAAGCCTTTCAGCAGAGAACGTTCGCGTAATCTTGCGAGCTTTATAGCTATTTAACATGCGATTAAAATGTTTGACTATTTATTTGGAAATCTGTACATCTATACTTCTATATTAATATTATAAAGAGGAAAAATTTGTATGTAAGTATATTTGTAACAAATTTACTCAAAAAGTTCTGGACCGATTTAAAATCTTTCAGCATTGCAAAGCTACACTATCCGCGAAAAATAAAGGCTATATTTTATCCCCGTACTCCTACATATGCTAGACATCCAAACAGAAAAATATAAATGAGTGTCTGTTTGAAATTCCAAAGTAACAGTATACCATTAAATTATATTTATGTATATACAGCACTCACATAAATCAATATTCACATTTTTTCTCTGCCTTTCTGTCTGTCTATTTCAGCTAACCTCTGGCAACGGCTCGACCGATTTCTGACTTTCACTGGCATTAACTGATACTACAGAGTCAGAAAATGGGCAAATTTTAATAAAAAATAATTCTGTGAAATAAAACCCGAAATTAAGTATGAGCGGATGACACCGCGGGGCGCAGCTAGTTATGAATATATGTAGTTATAAGCGATTTTTTAATCCGTATCATTAATCAGGAAAATATCGTGAGGAAACCTGCATATGTCTAAGACGTAATTCAAAGACGTATGTATAGAGCCTGAGCCGGCGATGGACTCACCTCTGTCACTTCGGTGAAATGTGTTGTTAGAACACCTCTGCTTACCCCTTCGAGGACAATTCTGGGATGGCTTGAGCATATTTAGTTTTATTTATATCTTTAATCAGTAATTTTTACACTATTAACACACTCGATTAACGTTACAAGTCTACGAAATAACTCTCAATATTCTCTCAAGTTTTTCAATACTTCTTCGCGTCCTAAGAAGCAGAAGTGCCCTTTGGGGACCCTAACAGGAAAACGTAAAGAACATTATAAAAAAGTTCACATACTTGGGCTCGACTAAAATTCAAAGTACATGAATCGCGTACTACATTAGTGCAAGTTTTAATGGGCCATTAACTTACCACGATATTCAAAAGGATTTTCGACGTTGTAAAAGACACGTACACTCTCGTTACAGAACTAGCTGTGTCCCGCGGCTTCACCCGCGTAGACTTAATTTCATGGGTGGCCCGCGGATACCATTTTTTTTATTTTTAAATGATTATAGCCTAAGTTACTCCTTATATATAGGTAACTATCTACCAGTGAAAGTCCAGTAAAATTCTGTCCAACTGTTTCGGAGACTAGCCGGAACAAACAGACAGAGAAAAAATAATTACATTAGTTTTTTAATTTTGCTGTTATTTTGGAAACACTTTTATTTATCTGTATAGAGTATTGTTGTATAGATATAGACTAAGGTAGTATTTGGCTCAAAAGTATCTGCATCTCTTTTTGTGATATGGATTTCGAAAGCGAAGCGTGATGATAATGTTACTTAAAATTATAATAGTTGATAATAGTTTATTATGGGACGCGCTGTACTTTCAAAAAATAGTGGGGGTAATTGCAAATGTATTTTTTTCACGTCGCACTATACAGACAGACAGACAGGCTCATAAAGTGTCAAGGTCAGCGCTCATAACTCGTGACGGCACCAGGACCTACATAATATTTCAGTGTGTATAAAATAGTCTAGTTCGTCTCACAGTAACTACAAATGTAGTACCTTAGATCGCATGCTTGAATTATAAAGCAAGATACCTACTAACATACATACATACATATGCTCACGCCTGTTTTCCCCGAAGGGGTAGGCAGAGGTGTTGTTATCACAACACCCACTTTTCACCAAATTTGATTAAGTGCCAACGTGACAGATGGTGAGTCTATCGCCGTATCAGGCACTATACATACGTCTTTGAATTACTTCTCAGAAATATGCAGGTTTCCTCACGATGTTTTCCTTCACCGTAAAGCACGTGGTGTGAAATCACTGTACATAAGTTTTTTAGAAAAACTCATTGGTACAGGCCCTACTGGGATTCGAACTTGCGTCGCTTGCGTAGCAGGCACTCCTCAAACCCCGAGGCCACCACGGCTCTTATACCTACTTGATACCTACTAAATATGTCATAATAATATGTCAAAGTAAAATAGGCTTGAGTAAGTATTCCATATAATAGGTTTTACCAGCTGACGTTCTAAGAGTATGACTCACTTAGCTTTGTTAGAAGGGGTGAATCCAGTAAATCAATATATGTCTGGTGTATTTTTAGTCTAAACCACTTAATGTTTGCTTTCAGGGGTGGTTTTGAAAGGGTTAAATAAACAGAAAGAGATTTGAAATAGGAACATATTTTTTTAGCACGTTAAAGCTTTTATTGCCAGTGTAAAAATATAGATCAGGGTTAGTTATAAAAACCTGCCGAAATGGGTTCGTATCTTTCACAGTCCTTTGGTTCCAATAATAATGTATGTTATGATACTCATGAGAATTGTTCACGTATAAAGAATTTAATTAACGTACATCACCTCTTCGCCTTCCGTATAAAACTTCAGACCCTACCCCATATTACCATCATAATTGACAATGATTATGAGACAGGTGTATGTGACGTGCATAAGTCTGTCACTGTCACATAGCTGAACTATCGTGGCATTTTGAATGAAATTAAAATTGCGTAGTATAATCGCGTAGAATCAATTTCATGATTGATCTTATCATTTATTCACAAGATTTTAGCACTTTTACATAAGTAGGTGCAATTTTAAAATATTTTCTTTCATACAAACTTTTGTGCAAATATAACAAAAATAAGGTAAGTCAAATAGTTTAGGCCTTTTAATCACGTGATGCTCAAACATACATTCAAGAAAAGAATTGATATATGTTAATTGATATTCTACAGGTTTATATTCTCTCTTGAAGGAAGTTTGCATATAACGTGGTAAAATTTTAAATTTTCATTAAAATACTAAAGATAAATTGCCTCAAATGTAAAAAGTATAGCTGGTATTAAGATGCCGGAAAATATATGAGAATTAAGTTTACAAGTACTTGAAGAATCTTATTAACGAGACCGAATCGAAACTGGCAATTAACATCAATCACAAACTTCAGGCAGTTTGGGGAACGCTTTTATAAAAGTAATTCCACAAATATTTATGTACCCGAAAATGTTTCTTATAACTTCAAGCGAAGTACTATAATTCTTCAAATTTGAGTGTTCCTGAGTCACCTTAAATCAGTATGCCATCAGAAGTCCCTTTCACGCGTGTGCCATTGAGAGCTTAGGACACTTTATACCTTACAAAGTAGATATTAAAGTTGCATGTAGATTGTGAACCCTAACAGGGTTGCGCCAAACTTTAAACTCAGATACAAATACACACTTTCAAATCGTAAAATTGACTGACTTGAAATTGAATGAATGGATATAGAAACTTCTTTTTATATGTATTAACAGTTACGGTACGTAATTTTAAGGTTTCCTTCTTTTATTAAATGAAACTTGAAATTATTAACAGCTTTACAATAAGGTATGTAATAAATTAATTACCAGGGTATTTTACTTAATAAAATTGCTCATAAAGGATTCTAGGTGTTGTACGAGAACGGGATAAAGAGTATCCTATGTCCTTCTCCTGGTTGTAAGCTACCTCCCCACCAATTTTCAGCCAAATCAGTTATGTCGTTCTTGAGTTATCAATAGTGTAACTAACACGACTTTATTTTATATATAGATTTATATTCTTTTTGATAACGCCGTTCCGCGTTTCGCTGTTCAAATCTACAGCCACTGAAATGACAGAAACAGTACAGAATTTTATAGGGTACCTATGCAAATTACTGCTATAAATGAAATTAAAATGTATATGAAATTCATTCATTCTGAAAGCCATACATCTTCCATCATCTTAAATTATAATTCCATCAACGCCAGAATGGAGGCAAATTACTTTAAGCTGCAAAAAGCTTATTGTCGATCTTTGACAGCCCTCCATCACCCACTTTGAAGTAACGATACGAAACGGGAGAGTAAACCTTATTACGTAATGTAAAGAGGTGAAGTTGGCTCGTGTTGTCGCAGCTCATTAAGCCGCCTTCGCGTCGCGTCCAGACGGGGCCACGCCCAACAGCACTTTTTTTTTTTTTTTTTTTTTTTTGTTGACGAGGGGGAAACCTTCAAAAGGTCCCCGACCGCCCTGGGAGAGGCAGATCGGGGTATGTGGGATTCTTACCGCACTAAAACCCCCCCGGTGGCCGTCCTCAGTGCTCAGGGGGACTCCGGGTACTCTGATAGAACGCACCGGTGTCCCCCCACACTTTGCCGGGGCACATCCCCGGGGCAGCTGTGACGCCGCCCCTGGAGACCTCGCTGTGCAAGGCAGCGCGAGCCACATCGCGCTGCCACCTTCCCGGGCCCGCGCCGGTGGTCAAAGCTCCCACCCCGACCACCGCCAGCAGGCCCTCCGGCCCCCTTTTAGTCGCCTCTTACGACAGGCAGGGGATACCATAGCCATATTCTTAGACCCTGGCTATTGGGTGGACGGACCGGGGCGTGCGTTGCCTCCGCCCCGCCGTCGCCGTCGTCTCCGAGAGGGATCGGCTCTCTCCCGATCCCGCTCGGAGGTCTCCTTCTGGGACATTACCGTCTCGCAGAAGGAGACTACGGCCCTCCATGCCTCTCTGTCTGCCAGCATAGCCGTCACTACGCGTGGCAGAGAGAGGTCCTGCCCGATCCTGGTGACCAGGACTCGACGCTCCGAGCTCCACGCTGGGCACTGCTCCAGCGTGTGCTGTGCGGAATCCCGGTCACAGCCGCAATGGTGGCATTGCGCCGTCGGTTCGCGACCGATCCGATTCAGGTACTCACCGAAACACCCGTGTCCGGTGAGTACCTGCGTCAGCCGGAAGGTGACGTGGTCCTTCCTCTTTAGCCAGGGCCCGAGGCTCGGCAAAATTGCACCGACAGCGCGTTGGCGGGCGTTCTGCGGCTCACAAAGCCGCTCACGCCACGCCAAGAGCGCACGTCGGTGCTCCTGCCTCCGCACTTCAGCCGCATTAGGAGGCGCGGTTCCGTCCGCCCGGCGGAGACGGTCGTAAATACGAGCATCCATCTCCGCCAGGATGTCCAGGGGCGGAAACCGCGCCAGGACAGTGGCCGCCTCAAAGGACAGGGTACGGTACCCCCGTGCGACCCGGATGGCCATAGGACGCTGCATACTATTATACATAGTTCTGCAGCGCCTAACACCCAGTCTGGAAGACCAGACGGGTGCTCCGTAGAGAGCCACGGATCGCACGACCCCCGCATAGAGGCGGCGGACTCCTTCACTCGGCCCCCCGAGATTGGGCAGCAGTCTGTGCAATGCACCCGCTACCCTCTTGATCCGGGGGACCATGCGGCTGAAGTGCTCCTCGAAGCCCCAGCGTCCGTCCAGGGTGAGACCTAGGTACTTCAAGTACCGTCCCACCCGGACCTCCACGTCACCTACGCGAACCGACGAGCTGGGTGGTTCCCTTCCCCTCGGGAGTTTGTGGAACCACAGCGCCTCGGTCTTCTCCGGCGCTACCCGAAGGCCCAGCTCGTGGATTTTCTCCACGACGCATGCCACGCCAAGCTCGGCGAGCCGGTTGGTCTCCTCGAAAGTCGCCCCGACGGCTAGCACCAGCGTGTCGTCCGCATAGCAGACGATGCTGACGCCGTCGGGGCGGTCGACCCGCAGGACCGCATCGTACGCGAGGTTCCACAGGAGTGGCCCTAGGACCGATCCCTGTGGGACCCCGCAGTACACCTCCCTCCGGTGGAGTCGTCCATCTCCGCCCACATATTGCACGCACCTGTCGCGCAAGTAGGCACGGACCACGCGCTGCAGGTAGGGGGGCACGCGGTGGTACACCAGGGCCCCCCATATTGCATCCCAGGGCAGGCTGTTAAAGGCGTTGACAATGTCAAGGCTGACTGCCAACGCCACACCGCCCCGGGATACAGCCTGCGTCGACAGTGTTCGGACGCGTATGATCGCGTCCACTGTCGACCGCGCGCGTCGGAAGCCATACTGGTCTTCCGACAGGTCCGGCCCGACGCTCGTCAGGTGCGTACTGAGGCGGTCAGCCAACACTCTTTCGAGCAGCTTACCCGCCTCATCTAGTAGGCAGAGAGGACGATACGCGGAGGAAGAGTCCGCGGGTCTTCCATCCTTATGGAGGAGAACCAACCCAGCCACTTTCCAGCCTCTGGGGAACACGCCGCAGCGTAGGCAGTCGTCAAACAGCCGCCGCAGCCTGTTCCCCAGTCCGTTGGGTAGAGCCAACACCCAGGCCCGACCAGGAATTCCGTCGGGGCCTGGTGCCGTGTTTCGGGCTCCGAGGCGCCTCACGGCTCGGTCCAGCTCATCGGTTGTCACCCCCATCTCTTCGGACCAGATGGTCGGTTCCGAAGGAGGGGGCGCGGGACTGCTCTGGACCCTGGGGAAGAGGGTATCGACTACCCTCTCCACGAATGCCGGGTCCAGAGTTTCCGTCAACGGAGGGACCCACGGGCGCAGCTTGCCCAGTACCATCTTGTACGGGCGGCCCCATGGATCCCTCTCCAGTCCCCCGATGAGCTCATCCCACGACCGAGCCTTGGCGCTGGCAATGGCTGCCTGCAGCGCCTTCGTGGCGCCTCGGTATGCCACGTAGGCTCCACCCAACTCTTCGGCTGTGGCTCGCCTTCTTCTCCGGGCACGCGTGTACTGGCGTCGGGCGCGGAGGCACGTCTCCCGCAACTCCGCGATACTCTCCGACCACCAGTACACGGCCCGGGGCTTGGCAGGTCTGGTCCGGGGCATCGACGCGTCACATATGGACGTCATCGTGTCCCGGAACCAGGCGGCTTCCCTTTCAGGATCGGGCAGGATCCCATCCACTTGGCTCTCAGGCCAGGCCGCGACGATGGCTGCGGCGCAGAGACGATCTCTGTCGAGCCGCTTGAGAGACCATCGTCGCGGCGGGCTGCTACGGCGGCGGCTGTCGGGGCGGGGAAGGCGGATGGCCACATCCATCGCTATATAGCGATGGTCGGATAGTGTGACCATCTCCTCCGCCACTCTCCACCCCGTCACCATGCGCGCTGCCTGGGGAGTCGCCCACGAAAGGTCCACGATCGACTCCCCCTGCCAGCGCACGCAGGTGCTGACGGACCCACGGTTAAGCAACCGGAGGTCCAGCGCCGCCGCCCATTCCAGCACTGTCTCCCCCTTTGGGTCATCCCGGGCGCTCCCCCACTCACGAGAGTGAGCGTTGAAGTCGCCCAGGACGAGCACGGGACGGGGCAGACATCTGCGAATGCAGTTGGCCACCCCGTCCAGGTACGCCTCGTAGACGGCGAGGGTACAGTTGGGGGAGACATAGCAGCCCACAACGACTAAGCGGCCCCAGCTCACGGCGACGTATCCCAGCCCCCTCTCAATGAGGGAGCAGGGAGGGTCGCCGCTACCGCCACCCCAGTATATGGCGACGGAGTCCATGTCGTCACCAAACCAGCGAGGATGGTTTGGGACGACGCGATATGGCTCCGCCACCACCGCCAGTGCAACCGACCACTGCGCGACGGACTGCTGGAACAAGTCCTGCGCCGCGCGACAGTGGTTCAGGTTGCACTGCAGGGCTCTCTGGGGCCTTAAGGCCGTGCTGGGGCCTTCTTTGCCGCCTCGGTCGGAGCAGAACCCGACCGGGCCGGACCCGTGCCGCTCGGCAGCGCGGGACCCGGCTTACGGCCCCTCTTGCCACGAGGAGCGGAGCACTTCTTGCCCCCCATCCTGTGGCCAGAGGGCCGGCCCAGGTCCGCGCAGAGCGGGCACTTTAGCGGGCGAGTGCACTCACTCGCCCGGTGGTCCGCCTCTCCACATGCGTAGCACATGGTGCTCCGATCCGTGGTGCTCGGACATGTGCTACGCACGTGGCCGATCTCGAGGCACCGGAAGCACTGCAAAGGCCGTGCCTCCAGTGCCTCAACCCGCACCGACACCCACCCAACCGTGATGCGCCCAGCTGTGACCAACTTGCGCACCGCGGTGAGCGGGCAGCGGACCCATACAGTCCCCAGCGCCAGACGCGAGGGGCGCTTTATGACGCCCACTTTTACGTCCGCCGCCGCGCAGCCCCCAGCCTCAGCGATCGCGGTCGCCACGTCTTCGGGGGTGATGGCCTCATTGAGGTCCAACACCCTCATGTCCCCCGTCTTCACTGGGCGCACAATTCGCACGCCCAGGTCTGCGAGGGACTCCCGCATGCGACTCGCGAGCGCGTCGGCCTTGGAGGCAGAGTCCGGTTCGGGCACCTCCAGGATCAGCCCGCCGGTTATGGCTTTCCGATTCCGAAGAGTCGGAATGCCGAGGTCGGCGAGCTTGATCCTGTCCCTCGCAGCCGCCATCACCGCAGCGTACGTGACCTTCGATCCCTCCGGGATCGTCACAGTAATCGCTGCGACCGTTGGCGGCCGCGCGGGAGCCCTCTCCGGCTTGCGCGCCGGCGGAGGCCGGGACGCAGGCTTTGCAGGAGGAGCCCGTTGGGGCCCTGTGCTCGGCCCAGCCTTTGGTTGGGCCTTACGCCCCACCACGGTGCTCCACGCCACCTGGGGGGGTGGCGCCTGCACTGCCCGCGGAGCTGCAGGAGGAGCAGCGGTCGGCAGCACTGCGGCAGCGGCCGAACTCTGCTTGCTCCTCCTGCTTCTCTTCCCTCCCCTCCTACGTCCCCGCGTCTCCGGGGCGGGTGCCCCAGGGGCCGGGGCCGCCGGGCAAGGGGTAGGCTCTATAGGCGGTGCGGTAGGTGGCGCGACGGGCGCTTGAGCCGCCCTCCTGGTGTCCGCGGCCAATGGGGGACGCATGCGCCTCTCTGGGAGCAGCCGCTCTTCCAGGGCCTCGAACCGCGCGCTAATCATGGTCCCCACCTGGACCATGATAGCGCGCGTGAGGTCCTCCACACCCGAGGGCAGTACCGAAGCGGCATCACTGGCCCCCACCCTGCCCACCCCACGAAGGGTAGAGAGCTCCTCCGTGAGCTTCTCCATGCGGGCAGAGAGGGCCGCCATCTGCGAGCGCAAATCCGCGTTCTCGCGCTCCAACCTTTCGGTGTTGGCGCCCGCGGATGTGCGCATCGCTAGGACAAGCGACGCCGCCTCGGTCCTTCGTGCACTCACACGAAGTTGGTGCACGAAGTTGCCCTTCAGGTGCTTTGACCTGTCCGCCACTCGCTCCACCGCCGTCTGCTGCTCTTTAATGAGGGTGCCCAACTCGTGTGTGGGCATCTCCTCCATTTTCCTCTTGAGCTCCTCCACCGAGGGCAGCTTTTTCTTGGCCCTGGTGTTGGTCAGGGCCAGTTCGGGATCGGACAGGTCGTCCGCAGCGTCCTTAAGGAACGCCGCGAGGCAAGTCCCGGAGGGGCCTGCCCTGGGCGCTACGTTGGCCTCCCCTGAGGTCAGCGACACGAGTGACATATCCGACATCGCGTCGCTGTCCTCCTCGCGTTCGCTTCCAGCACACGGTGTAGGAGGCCGTATGAAGCGTCCAGTCCGATCCCGTGTTGGTTTAGCTGCGCCTGTGCGCGCTCGCCCACGCGTCGCCGAACCAACTTTGGCGGCAATCTGCTCGCCGCAGGAGGAGCCGGAGTTCGTCCTGCTCCTCTTTTGCGATCTTGTCCGCACCGCCACAGTTGCAGCACCACTACTGCAGCTCTCCAGTACGACTACGGGGGCCAGCGACTGCTTCTCCCCCGTAGACACCTTCCCTTGTAGGGAATTTACTCCCTCTACTCCTTCATCTTTTTTTTCACCTTCCGCCATCGTTGTTGTGTTTTGTTTGTTTTTGAATTCCATTACTGTTCCCACGATTATGGGTCGATATAAAAACCATTGCCGGGTGACGCCCATTCCGACAATGGGGGACTTACATACTGAGAGGTGGCCCAGAGCCTCTCAGGTTTTCACGACTTCGCTGTCGGATTTTTATAGAGGTTTGCTCCTCGCAGGCCGGCCAATTAAGGCAAGCCCTCTCCGGTCACCGACTCCCCGACGTATCCAGCCTCGCTAACTGGAATCGTTGAAGGAAGAGCCGGTGATTACGGCATTCACGGGGTGACGAGCGAGATAGCGTCAACCCCGGGCACCCCTTTCGGAGTGCCTCCCCATCCCCCTGACGTTTGACTGGGTATCACCCCCCAGCCCTAGACAGAAGGTCTAGTTCCCATAGGCACGCCGGGCCTTGGGAATGGGTGACGCAGGCTCGCATCCGTTGTCATCTCTGCTGAACAGAGACGCACAAGGAGCGAATTCCACCTCCGCCACAACGCAACCAGACAACCTTAATGGCCCGAATTGTATGTCTTGGTTTTTATTCACACACTCGTAATATATTAGAAGAAGAACTGGCTTGTACTCCGCGTTTTCTGAATACCCTAGAGGTACCCTATATCCGTCGGGGTCAAAACTATCCCTATACCAAATTATACAGCTATATCAGTTATACAGTTGTGCAATGAAAAGGCTACTTGGACTGACACATTTCCATGTTTTTTAAGTATTTTTTTAGTGAAAATAAGTTCTACAAAAAACTATTCTCATTTTTGTAAAGAATATTTTTATGAACATGTCGTATTTCCTCAACGAGGCCTTTTATTTGATACCCATACAGTCTGAAAAAACAACTTCTCCGCCATACGCTATATTGGAATTAAAATGACGTCACATAGCTATAAGCATGCATCCAAAATAAGCATATACCAAAGTTCAAGCAATCGGTTAAAGATTGATTTACAAGTTAAGTAAGTATGGACTTATAATATTTAAAATGGCAAAATTTTGCTGTCTTACAGTGATTAATCGACGTGGTTTTTGAAATAGGGTTAAGTAAAGAGAGAGTTGGAGAGTGCTTATCCAGGAAAAAATACACCGTTCCCGTAGGAAGGAAGTTGGAGCCCGTCTAAGTATATTTAATTCAACGTAATACTACTTATCTTGCAAAATTATATGACATTGTTTCATTAAATAGAATAAAATTATAGAGGATAGGATTATACATAAGCATAGAGAGCTATATCACATTTTAAGTATAAGCTTTACAACCAGTTAGGAATCTAGTAAAAAATCGTTCGAAATAACACACTCACACAGACGCTCGCATCTACGAGAAAACACGCAGAATATGCGTTATTACGGTAAGTCGAGGTGTCACGTCGTGGCTGATCGCGTAGGTATACGTCATTTATGTGTTCGTCATTTTTTAAACTTCAAACGGCAAATCTACATTCTTTCAGTAAGTCTAAGAGTAAAATTTTAAACTTTTAAGAGACTGCTTTCAAACTTTATATTTATACTGTGGCTATATTGTAGTACTTAAATGTAAGTATTATTAACCGACTAACAATACGTAGGTAGTCAATGTTTTCATTAAACTGTACACCTTTTCAATAACGTTTAAATTGGAACAAAACAATGACTAAATCACGGGTAATTAAATTGTCAGATAAATTGAAAAGGGTTTTGTTGCGTTGCTCTAAAGGGTTCCCTAGGGACCTAATTATTTCGTTTCAACACAAAAAAGGTTGAGTACTCATGCTAATGGGTACCGCTAATGTATTATTCAAAGCCAGGTTGAGACGACAATTGAATTTGGATGTATGAGAAATTGCTGTTTTATAAATTAGAAAGTTTGTTAGGGTGTCAAGATTTTTATTAGTATTTTAAGCAAAAACTACTGAACGAGATTTGATAAAAAATACATAAGTTGAAAGTCAAAAATATCTTTATTCGATTAGACCTTTTACAAATTACTTTCAATTCGTCAGAATGACATAATTATACAGTATTATACATGCTACCGCCAGGTTCGGAAGGTTGCTGTTACCTACTCAGTATTTATTACTATTTTCAAATCTATATATATAAAAGAAAGTCGTGTTGGTTACACTATTTATAACTCAAGAATGGCTCTACCGATTTGGCTCAAAATTGGTGGGGCGGTAGCTTAGAACCAGGAGAAGGACATGGCTTTTTATCCCGTAACCCTGGAACCTGACTTAAAACGTGGTATAAAAGAGAAACGTATACACGCGCGAGACCGCGGGGGATAGCTAGTATACTATACAAATCACTTAAGAAATGGACTTTTAATCTTTCTGTCTAAGAAAGTTTTGTAATCATTTAGTGAACCTGTAAAATGAAACATTTTGTGTAAAGTGGCATTTTCTCTTTTCATTATTATTGAACAAAACACGATATTTTGATCAACTTTTCGTTATACACCTTTATGACCTTTATTTCGACTAAGCTCTACTATTACATGTTTTATGTCGAGTTCATTAAAATCAACGTTAATTTAAGTGGCAATCAAAACTTGATTGTTATAACTTCATAAAATTTACATTTTAATAATGTGTAGGTGTTAATGTTATAATATTTTCATTGCTAGTTTTATTATGGGCAATAGGGCCAAGACTAGACTAAACTCGGACTAAACCTATATAATCATCTCTTTTATAATCCGTATAGCAGGAAGAGATGGAGCTACTCTTAAGCCAAGGATAATCTAAATCTATGTGTTTAGTTGTATTTTTTTTTAAGAATAGGTAGGTAAGTTCTCGGGAGCCAACTACGATTGGTGAAGCCGCACGTATTAATAACTACTCAGCTTCGAAGTTTGAATTTACGTTACAAAAATGGAATGTCAAAGCTCTAAAGTTCTTAATACGCTCTGGTTAAACCGATGATGGTAGACCCCCATGTGTCGGGTAGGCTACGCATATTTTGGGTAGGTTTGGCACGAGCGCGAATAGACATATGCGCAGTCCTCCCCACTATTTTCGCTAAGCGCTCTAACCTTGGGACGGCATTTGTGTATATGCATACGCACCGCAACGAAAGTCACGCAGATATAGAGGTAATGATATGTCCTCTAAAAGATAGAATCTAATGCATTTTAATGTCAACTGGTAAAAAAAAACATACAGTCGAATTAAGGACCTCCTCCTATTTTGAAGTCGGTTAATAACAACCGACATCATCGACTCAACATCTGTCACGTTGGCACTTAATTATTTTCGATGAAGCAGGAGTATTGTTGCTCCAACACCTCTACCGACCCCTTCGGGAATACAGGCGGGAGTATACTATGCATATGACTTTAGATGATATTCACATATCCCAGACAATATAATAATCCCATAATATATATGTATATACTCTAGGAATATTCTCGTAGCATGCACCGTGTAAAGCCTAGCGTAGAGACAGTCGCATAAAGACGCTGAGAACAAAACGCTTCGTCTTAGCACAATAGTCCCTACGGTCTGACGCCTCACCCCTCCCCCACCCCGTTAAATCCACTCCCTCCTCACATCTCTCAGAGAACTGTCTAATGAGAAGCGTTGAAACCTAAAATTTGGTGCCAACTCGAACTCTCAAGAGCTCTCGAAATTCTCCGCTTCAAAAATGAACTTTATAAAAAAAGTGATAGAGTTTGATTTAAAACGCTTTCGCCGTTCCTTTGTGTAATTTTGATATTGAGATAAAATACCTATATTTATCTCAATGATTTGTGAGTGAAAAAGCAATTCGGTGTCAAAACTAATTGTAAAAGTGCTTAAAACTAGGGTTTCGCAGAATAAAGTATCAGGTTATTTTATACTAGTGGACCTCACGGTTTCACCCGCGTAGTTCCCGTTTCCGTGGGAGTACGGGGATAAAATAAAACCTATGTTACTCGCTGATGATGTAACCATCCAATGGTGAAAGAATTTTTGAAATCGGACCGGTAGTTTTTGAGCCTATTCATTACTACCAAACGAACAAAGTTTTCCTCTTTATAATATTACTGTAGACATACATGTGCTCACGCCTGTATTCCCCGAAGGGGTAGGCAGAGGTGTTGTAATCACAACACCCACTTTTCACCGAATATGATTAAGCGCCAACGTGTCAGATGGTGAGTCCATCGCCGTTTCAGACACTTTACATACTTCATTGAATTACTTCTCAGAAATATGCAGGTTTCCTCACGATGTTTTCCTTTACCGTAAAGCACGTGGTGTGAAATCACTGTACATAAGTTTTTTTAGAAAGTTTTTTTTTCCCGCTGGGATTAGAACTTGCGTCGCTTGCGTAGCAGGCGACTGCTCAAACCTCAAGGCCACCACGGCTCCCTGTACTGTAGACATGCATTATAAATAAGGTTCTAATATTCATCGAGTACTTTAAAGAAAAATGAGAAAATATTTTAACATGGTTGGTAACTGACTGATGTAGGTAATGTTCAAGACTACCTATTGATTTCCATTTGGTATTGTTATAAAGGAAAAAGATACTTTAAAAAAGAAACTAATAAGATAAATATGCCTTGTCTTGTTAACAGGGCTTTCAGTAAAGCCAATAATTACAATCCGCCTTGTAAAAGAAAAATATTCAACAAAATGCTCAAAAGAATTTCAGGTACGAATTAAGGGCATATTGGGAAAAAGCTTTTAGACTTCAAAGGGATGCTACACCCAAACACTGTTCTTGGAATTATTTTTTATTTTCAATATTTGCTATTTTGGCGTGATTTAATAAAATTACCATATTTTTTTGCCGTAATTTTGACCCGGAGTGGCCTACAGTCTCCTGCTACGCAAGTTCGAATCCCAGCGGAGCCAGCAATAAGTTTTTCTAAAAAACTTATATGCGTCGATTTCACACCACGTGCTTTATGGTGAAGGAAACCTGCATATATCTGAGAAAGGAATGCAAAGATGTATAAGTGCCTGTTAAATTAAGTTTATTCAGACACAAATAATCATGGTTGGTTAGAAAAATAAGAATGAAGTGAGATTCAAAATTCGAACCAAAACTTCGTACAAAGGTAACAAATAATAATTATTTTTCGTAACACGACCTCGATTGTGCTGTCAATTGATTAAAAAAGCACTACGCTCCAGCGAATTTAATTTCTTTGTATTTTGAGTAAGTATCTACTTATTTACATATGATCTTGTAACACTAGTGGACCCGTCCGACTAACGCGTGGGAAGTTTTCTTAGGGAGCGATTTTCCCAACTTTGTCCACAAAAAAATATACACAAACCTTACTCGCGAATAATTTCAATTAAATTGTGCTCACGCCTGTGTTGCAGATTTGTACTTACTTAGCGTTCACCCAAATTTTGCCAGATATGTTTTAGTCCTATGATCACTAATCCAGCGTCCGTGCAGCCACTGAGTAATTACTAATAGAAAAATCCAAAAACTACCAATTTGCCGCAGTACATCGAACTCAGGACTACATGTTCTGCAGTGTTTGTCAACCTTTAAAAATCAAATTAGTAAATAATCTAGCGGTTGAAAATCACTAGGTACTCAACATACCTACATGAAAATCAAGAAATAAAATATTGTATTAGATGAAAATTATATATTCAGTTTAGGCCCTGGCAAGGCACTTATGATTGTCGAAGAATTGACCACCGATCCACTGACTAGCCTTCTGAGAAGAACCGGCAAAAAACTCAGTTGGCATCATGTACACTAGATATATGTTCTTCTATAATTAATATAGAGTTTGACGCCCATTTATCGAGGAACGCTATAGGCATATCGTCACAAGACCAGACGGGGGTCAAAGTTAGCGTTAGCCTAAAGTAACTATTATACGCGAACGAAGTGGCGGGCGGAAGCTAGCATCACTATACAGTTGGTACCAGCCGAAGGTATTACGTACAAAATCGATACCAAAGTTAATGGTTTTATAATTGCATTGTATTTCCATGTCTACAGTCCAAACCATCTATTTCAGTAAGATTACAATCAAATGGATTTTCAAAATAAAAAATAACATTGACTAACGATTCGTTTAAGTGTTCTGCTTGGTTCGTATTTATTGTTACATACTGTTATCGAAAGTTCTAGATTGAAATTCTATAGATTGGACAGTTGGCATAAGCGTATGAGAATTTTATTGTATCTATTCTTCTAATAAATAACAGTATTAACGATATCTATGATCTTCTAGTGGTCGCAATTGTTACAGTAAAACATGAGATCCTGGATTCGATCCTCAGGTTATACAAATATACAACAAACGTAGGGCAGAATTACGACCGTAGCTAAAAGAAAGCAGGTTAAAAGGACGCCAAACTTATTTATTGCAAACATTGGAGACTTCGCCCCACTTACGATACGTTCCAAGGCAAGACAGATGTAACTAATATGCCAACTGGCCCATATGAGTATACAAACAATTTGATATCCAAATATATTTCCTTTGCCGTTTCCGTGTCCTCGGGGCTTGAGCAGTCGCCTGCTACGCAAGCGACGCAAGTTCGAATCCCAGCAAGGCCTATACGAATAAGTTTTACTAAAAACTTACATGCAGTGATTTCACACCACGTGCTTTAAGGAAAACATCCTGAGGAAACATGCATATGTCTGAGAAGTAATTCAAAGGCGTATGTATAGTGCCTGAGACGGCGATGGACTCACCCTCTGCCACGTTGACACTTGATCATAGTCGGTGAAATGTGGGTGTTGTTGTTACAACACCTCAGTCAGAAGGGTTTCTGGGATGGCGTATATTTTTCTTTGCGTTTTTGATACCTGTACCTAGCGTGGGGGTATTGGGATGAGACAACTATTTTCTAGAGTGAAGAATATTTAACCACCCTAATTAATGTCTGTAGTACTTATTCTCTCTCATCTATACTCAAAGCTCCCACGGGAGGAAGGTGCTATTATTTGATGGTGCACATTTATCAATAAATTTCAAAAGGAAATATAAAATAGTGACAATTTTAATACTTTTAAATAGTATAAGCTATCTGTGCCCCGCGGTATTACCCGAGTAGAGTTAATATGATGGGTCATATCACGCACTGGCCAGATGGCGAATGGACCTACTGGGTAAGGCGTATCCGAAACCAGAGGACTACAAGCTCTTCCCCATGGGCAAGGTCTGACGGCTTGTTCAGGGAGTATTTGAGGATTCAGGTACGTAGAGCAAAAGGACAAGGGCGGCACAAAAGATCCCAAGGGACGAAAGCGACGTGCTTCCGGGCAACCGAGCCTAATAATGCCACAAAAAGATAAGATAAGATAATATCATGGGTGACCAGCGGAACCCTAATGTGTTTTTTTACATAAAAGTAGCCTTCTACTACTACTGGGTGATACCCAGTGAAAGTCCCGTTAAAATCGGTCCAGCCCTGTAGCCGGAACACACACACACAGACAGACAGACAGGAAAAGTCTTAGGACATTATTAATGATCAGTTTAACATCACCCTAGCTTTATCCCATAGATTGTTGGGGTTGAATCTGACCCAATGTGACTGATTGTCAGATCTACGCGCAATGCGATCTACGAAACCCTTTTAAAGGGATTTTTTTTCATTTAGATAATACCGGTTGTCAGACTTTACTTAAGCCTCCTGTCAGGCAGGAGTTCAATTAGCCGTTGAGGCATATAGGGTTTATCTGTTACGTGCCTTGTGCGAGTTTTCTTAAAATCGCCGTCACTAGTTGAATTTGTATGGGCTCACAATAGTGTCATCTTTAGGCCGATAGACGGCGCTGTTTCGATCCTATAGAAATCTGCGTTTACATCGACGCTATCACTTGTGATGGCGGCAGTGAAAAACTCACACGAAAACTAGTTTCCGTCCGCTAGCACCTACCTAGCATTTATCCGAGATACAATGTGTCCTAGGTATTCATTGAAATGTATTATGAGTTACATTACAAACCTCCAAACATCCAATCTTTAACATTTACCCACATCATGTTTACCGGAACGTCAAATCTTCACTCAGAAGCTATTCAAATATATCTCGCATAACATAAAAAGTGTTGTGCAAATTTCATTTGACACAGAACTTGCAATCAAGCAAAGTATACGTTATCACCTCGTTATCTCTCTTTGATAACACAGTAATCAACATAGAGAGCTGTCAACACGTCAAGTATTTATGTACTTACAGGACAGAGTCACGTGATACTGAAAGCTTTGAAATGCGTCACACCACTTTTATTACAGGCGTTGATATAGTAAAATGCGAGGACATGCCGCTAGATTCCTCACCTAAATGAAATCACTACACTTGAATATTATTCTATTCCTTCTTAGCACATTTGAGACATTGAAGTTTGAAAGAAATAAGACATAAACACCAATTAATTCGTAAAATGTATTATAATTCTTTAAAAAATCATGCCAAGTATAGGATAAAGAAAAATGACTTGGCGCAGACCACTGATTCAGACATTCGTCGTTTGCGTAGCAATTAACTACTCAAACCGGGACTACCGCTCTTGCTACTCAAATATTTATATTCTTACATACACCCAATAGCATGATACGAAACATATTATAAGCCCTTGACCTTTTATCAATAAATCTAGGCTTGGTGACGTTTCGATCGCTCTATCTGTCCGCCCACACGTCACCACAATCTTGCTATGACAACCATTGAATTACGCACGATATATTATAGTCAGTGACATAGTTTGGTACCCTCATTATAAATATATATATGAGCTTACTACATGCTTACACAGACGTGTGAACAAGATTATAACCGACCCCGGCGTAATGTCAGTAAGGGGTGGCACGTCGTGGCCGTGATCTCATATAATTATGTCATTTGCGTCTTTTCTACAAATCGGCATTAGTCTGGCTGTAACATTTTAAGAACATGTGAGAACCCCGTGAGGGTTGTCACTCTCACGTCTCGATTGAGCATACGTGTTTATTTAAAAAAATGGGTCCAGATTTAATTCTGCTTAGACTTATATCATATCAAGCATATTCATATTATACTGTGTCTAAATCATCATCACGTAATAAATAAGGACTAAATACCCGTGTGCGACAGAGATGACGCTCCACGAAACCAAATTAGCCAATTGTCTCTTTCCTGAAGACGATGTGCAGTATAATACAGGGTTTAGACTTATAAGACTAACATATTCGGCACAGGGGGCCTCGCATCATCGTTATAGCAGTGACGTCTTAGATTCATTGTGTGTATGTAGCACAAAATGAAATGTCACAGCAAGGAGATCTTAATATGCTTTGCGATGATGGTAGGCCCTCTGGACATCGGTAGATGGTAAGTACATATTACATTTATATATATATATTATATATTAATAACTCTTTTTAAAAACATTTATGTTTCGTAATACTCACTAATTATTTTGAGTAAACCACGTAAATATTAGAATTTAATGAAAATGTATATGTGCCAGTAACGGATGCTTGTAGCAAAAGATTTCCCCAAAAAGTAACGACCCTATATATATATCGCTGCCTCAAACATCTTACAAAAACTTTACTTCCATAGTGACATAAGTGTATTGCAGAAAAGCCTGATGCTCGTAGCAGAACGTCGGTATTACTGTTTCCTCCAATAGCTCAGGCATTCGACGTGGGAAATGGGAACTGTCGACGCAGGATATTTATTTTTAGGTCGCGGAGATTTCAAGATTACCGAGAACAGTTTCCTATTGACTTATCGGTTTTTAATAAATAATGTTTTAGTAAATAATTGGAGTTCATTAGTACCTAAGCTTACGCCTTTTCAGAAGGATCGCTGAAGGGGTAGGCAGACGTGTTAAATTGTTACTTTTTAATGAAAATTATTATGTACCGAAGCAATAGATGGGTTTCCAAGTTCTTATATGCATACATATTATGCTCATGCCTGGGCAGACAGAGACGTCAGAAGCTACGATCTTTACAATACTACTGTCGCTTCCTGAACATTAATGCATCTATTGTGTTAAATAAATCTTTTCATACTCTTTCTTTAGTTAAGACAGCTACGAATTTGAATTTTCTAAAAATGCATTGCTGCGGTAGTACACTCAAATACAGAAATATTAAACATCTGTACTTGAATGTTCTATCTGTATTACGTAAAACACAGTGCATGCCAATTGCCTGATATAAACATTTATAGGAGTCGATTCGTATGAATAATCTAAAAAGTGCTAATGATAATTTTTGTAAACGACTGTCCATTCAATCTAATAATTTAATATAATCCAATATTATTCACGTTATATTGTAAATATATTTAAAAGCGAGGGTGGAAAATGTCATTATTTTGTTTATAAATAAGCCAGTGGCCTTCGATTGAACCCCCATGGACGATTGATTAAATGACCTATATTCGCCACTCGAGCATAATGACGTACTATTAATTAAACTCTGCTAACCTTTATCTACATTCAGGTAATCCTTTTCAATGTAAAGTCAGTATTAAACTTGAGTAGGTGAAAATTAGCATTAGTACTTAGTATATAGAGTATAGTTTCTAATGCATTTCACCAAAAATATTATCGAGAGGTAGTTAAGCCATTTAAGCAGAAAACGGTAAATATTCTTTTTTTTTAATAAATTGTACATAAGGTAGCTTAACGTGTTGCAAATAAATTGTTAGCTTATTTGAAATTATGATACATCTCGATATTTGTAACAGATAGACTCGTGATAGACTTAAGTAAAATGACAGCTGTTTTTGACAAGTCAAAAACGTTTTCAGAAGCTGAATCACGATTTGGGTAAATCAACTGCAAATATGGTCTTGGGGGACGAGCATGACTAGAAGTCAGTTAAACAAAGTTTGGGCCTAAATATATATTTAATAAGGCCGATATTACAATGTTTTCTGCAAATTCTTTATATTTAGTACTAGCTGTGCGCCGCGGTATTACCCGCGTAGAGTACATTTTTTGGGTGAATTTAGTAATCTAAGTTACTCCTTGTAACATTAGCTATCCGCTAGACAAAGTCCCGTTAAATTGGTCCAGGTGTTTCGGAGATAAGCCGGAGAACAAATTGGTTTTCTATTTCAGTATCTTGTATACTTTCATATACATTTAGTGAAAAGCTGTTATTTTGGAATTGCAAACAGACAATTCAATTTTATTTATCTGTATACTTATGTATGGATGTGTATATGCATAGATTCAACAATCGTCTTCCTCAGTGATACAGTACAATACAACCTTCTTGTTACATAATTAACTAGGGTTTAACCCTCCCCATCGTACCATATTCAAGAATAGGTAAATTTCGCGACTACCCCCCTTTACACTCGGTATAAAAGACCAAAGCCGTGCTAGTGTTAAAAAAACAATCAAGTAAAAATCACTTTCATTCTCTTCCGTGCGAGCATGTTAATGGTTAAGGTTCATGCATCGCACCTTTCAGGGCCAACTGTACTATTACTCATGTTGATAATGGCCAGGTAATGAATGTGTGCTGAAGTGGTTTTTATTTGTATGTACTTTAGGCAGATATTAAATTGACACGTCAGGTTATTTATGTAGTTTAGGGATTTATTACAATACAATACAATATATCTTCTTCACGGGTTCACAAAAGGGTATGCAAAAGTGTCAACACCCACTTTTCACCAAAGATAATTTGGTACGAAGGGGGCAGCGTGAATTCATCGCCGTCTCAGGCACTATGATTACTACGTCATTGAATTAGTTGGAAACATTAAGGCAATGAAATACTTAAGGTAAAGTATTTTTTCAAAAATGAAACCAAGCTAGATTACCTTCGAAACCTACAAAATTTCAAGAAAATCGTTAGAGCCGTTTTGAGATTCAGATTATATAATTACAAAAAAAATATATAATACTCGTTTTATTTTTTATATTTAGCTACCTATAAACTTAAAATTCAATCCTATGAAATTCAAATCCTACATGGTTCATTCCATCATGCTGGAGAGGAAATACCTATTCAATTCAAGAAATATTTATTCTTTTGCTTCATAAGTAAGCATTTATTTTAAATTGTAAGGTATTACGGAATATTTAGAAGGCGAGTATATCTTGTACTTGGTTTCATTTGATACATTTAAAAATTTTCAAGACATGCAAAAGCAACCACTCAATCTTCAGTACATTAAAATATTGCCTTTTATTGACAGGAATTTTGGATAATGACAGCGCTAAGATGTGTTATAGGTACCTTCGTATAGATATAGTAAGTACCTAACGATGGCACAGACTCCTGAAACAAGATGGCGAGAATGTTGGACATCTTAGAATGTTAGAATATATTGTATATTATCCCAGTATAAATATATATTTTATATAATTATAGTTATACTGAGGTTCTTTAATCACTTAAATATGTAATGCAGTATTAACAATCACTTAGCAACACAGCTAAGGGTTAAAATAAACCTATGTGAAGAAATGCCATTTGAACTGGATTATCAACGACATTGAGCTCCTTAGAATAGAAATCGATTGATTGGCCCATATTTGTGTGACCTACAAGATTGCTGCTCCACGTAAGTAATTATCTAAGCATTTGCATAAAATTAATTCCTTTTGTGGTTTAAATATAGATTAATTGTAAAGCTATTAACATGTTTCAGATGAAGGGTGTAGGTTAAACATTCTAGTAGATGAGGTACATATAAAAATTGAAATGGTATAGAATTGAGTAATGGAAGTCGAAACATAAGCCTTACAGAAACATGGGCTAATTAATGAAGATATCATGGAAACAGAGGGTATGGTCCCGAGGGAGTGTGGTATTAGAGAAGGTGATAGTTAACCACAAGCAGGGTTTAGCGGGGTCGTCGAACGGCGTCGGGGCGTCCGGGCCGGGAGGGGCAAGTTTCGGCGCGCGCTATCGATCGGATCGCATACCTTCCTACGGCCGCAGCAAAGCATCCTCCGAGCGCGCGACTGTCCGCCCGGCGAAGACTTGAGCCTGGTGAGTTTGCGCCACTGCATCGGTGCAGTTCAGCGCGGCGGCTGCAGGAGCGGCCGCGGGGCCGGCTGGTCGCGCATCACGCGGCCGAAGCGCGCGAGCCTTCCTCGCGAAGTGCCCGCCGCCCGCCCGCGCATGCGCCCTACACACCTACCCTACCCACCCCGTACTCCGCGCGATTAATAATTCCCGCTACGCTGCCAGTGCGTATGTGGGTTAGTTTTTTGACGATCGATGCGATTATTCGGTGCGAGCCGCTTCCGCCCGCCAGACTTGCACCCGGCTCGGCCAGACGACCTATTAATCGCCTTCTGACATCATCCGTTTAAGAGCTGTATTAACGCTGCATGTGGCCTGCCCATTGTATGGATGTGACACACGAATTCACATCCCACTTTGTAGGGCAAGAGAGTTTGACCCAAATTTCCAAGAATGCCTACACACACATTGAAATATTACTTAATAAAAAGGCCTGAAATAAAATCTTAGGAATTTGCCGGCATCTTCAGATTTGCACAGACTAAAATATTTTATTAGGTACTTAACTTCCCAATAATTTTTAAAGTCTATATATCGGTTCTTATCAATTTAGCGTCTAGTTTTAGTACCTTCCAATGACCCCTTCCTCCCCCCACAATAGCAATGTTAAGCACTCAATTACATGCATAGTAATAATTACAGAGGGACAAAAGTCAAAAACATTTTACGAGCGATAATAAGCTATTACTGTAACAGGGGAATCTAAGAAACCCAGCGAAAGTTAAGGCTTGTAGGTAACTGGAAATATTTTCGGCGACATAGTGCATAGCCTACAGAACTGTTACCGTAAAAAAGAAATGGTACCACTTTCCTTTATTGGAATACACTTTAAACCATCAAAATTAGTCCAGTTTCGGATAAAATCGTGTAAATATACTAAAAATCAGTTTTATTGATATATTTGAAAAAAAAGTTCTACGATTGTTTTGCTTTGCATATTTTTCACTGTCGTCATATCTTTGGATTTGGTCACATCATAGCTTTGGAGTTGGTCATCCACGCAAATATGAAAAATTCAGCCTGTATTATCTTAAATGTAGTCGGTCGTCGTGTAGCTACGAAGTTTCATGTCCGGTGACCGCAGGGGCCCAACCACATAGGGCCTCAGCCTTTGTGATCTCCGCTCAGTTTGCTACTAACGACTAAATTAATGGAATTTTACTGACCTTTTCTCTATGTACATATTATAAACAGTAAATTGACAACGTGGGCGTTACTCAGCTGAGAACAATTTCCCTTTTGATGTTTACTTGGCGCTGTTGTTTAATTGTAGCCAAATTGGAATATTTCAAGCAGGTACAATCAGCAACATAAGTACTTTAACAAACTAAATATTTAAAAGTGTACCTAGTTGAAGCTCGCGGGCTCAAGGGTGCCACGAAAAAGGTCATCTTTTGGGTTAAATTATTATACAGCCTATGGACTCACAAATTTTGTGACATTCTACTGGTAAAATATTTTTGGAGATTAGATTTAAGGTTGTAGGGGACAACCTCATAAACTCATAAACTTACCTCTCGTATAAAGGATAGACAATGTAGATTTTAGTACTATACCTTCTTGGGTATTCAGAGCAACTTTAGTATATTCTACTAAATTTAGTAACACCTAAAAACCATGGAATCATTCAAACCTTCATGAAGAATTAAAACACGTGGAACTCTACGTCATTTGATTAAGTAGGTACCCAATAGTTAGTATTGATCACGCGATGAACAATATTAATAACTCTATATTGCTGTTGGGTATCATTCGGTACAAAATTTGAAGTCTAAACTGCGTAAGTACCTCTAAATTGCTTTCATAAATTTTTACGCCCACGCTATATTCGTATTAAGGACCAAATTACCTTAAATGCACTAAGTACATGCCTAAAGTAATTTGTTTCATCTATCGTAATCTAATTAATCTATCACACCTTCTCATCTGGTTAGCATGATATAAGTCATCTATACAGACAAATAAAATTGAAGTGCCTGTTTGTAATGCCAAATTAACAGCTTTTTACTACGTTTAAATTTTTTACATTTCTCTGTCTGTCTGTTTGCTGTGGCTAATGTCCGAAACGGCTGAACGGATTTGAACGGACTGGCAGGTAGTTAATGTTGCAAGGCTGCTTGTGGGGGCTCGTCATCTCAAGCTATGCATTTAGATATAAGTAGAACTGCTAGACTTTTCTTTATGTTAATTTTTATCGACACTTGTGCATTGCAACTGTGTCCATGAGCTCACATTTCTCAAGTGATTTATTTTGTTATTTTTTTTTAATTGTATAATCTTTTTGAAAAGAGTAATTATTGAGTTTCTTGCCAGGTTCTTCTCAGTAAAAACAACCTTCCGAAATTGGTGGTAGCATGTATAATCGTGATTGATTGTGTGTGGTTCGAGATTGGTTGACACGCGTGATTTGAAAGTGCTTTGTAAAAAGTCTAATCGAATAAAGATATTTTTGACTTTGACTTTGACTTTGAAGGAGTAACTTATACTACATTCATTTAAAGAAAAACATTAGGGTTCCGTGGGTCCCCCTTGAAATTAATACTACGCGGGTAAAACCGTGGGCACTAGTAACTATAATAAAATGCTTGCTAATTCAGTAAGGGGTCTAACCATGAGCTCTTATTTCAATGCTAGTTTATCTATGTGACAGTGACAGATGCATACACGTCTATGAAATCTTACAGTCTCATAATAAGAGCTCATGGCAAGGCCCCAGTTCAAAGAATTAAGCACCTACAGTACCTACTCACTCAGGTAATAAACCCGAGCCCAGATAATGATTACCTACTAATCTAACTTCGTAGGTAAAATAAATATGCTCACGCCATCCCAGAACGGTCTCCGAAGGGGTAAGCAGAGTTATTGTAACAACAACACCCACACTTCACCGTACATGATTAAGTGCCAACGTGACAGAGGGTGAATCCATCGCCATCTCAGGCACGCTACATACGCCTTTGAATTACTTCTCAGACATATGCAAGTTTCCTTACTCATGATGTTTCCCTTCACCGTAAAGCACGTGGTGTGAAATCACTGCACATAAGTTTTTAGAAAAACTCATTGGTACAGCCCGGCTGGGATTCGAACTCCGCTAACCCCGAGACCACCACGGCTCTTCTTAGGTAACTACTTTGATACAATCAAGAGTAGATATCTAGGTAGGTACTTCGATTAGAATTTTCGGATCTGGATATGCATACGGATATAAGAATTAGAATTATACCGGTTGCCTACTCATCAAATTGTTTCTGATTTCATACCTATTAGGTAGTCTCACATAGTTTTAGTTATGGATTTTATATTTAAATTTTATATTGAAATGCTAGATTACAAAATACCTAACCAACAAATTGACTAGTTATTTTCATAATCATTTCGAAGGTAAATATATTCGTTGATACTACTGTCACCTAAAAAATAACTTAGGTAAGAACTAAGTAAGTGCTTAGGTACTTAATGAATAATTAGTCAAATACAATAAAAAATAACTTCAACAAAAACTGGGATTTCCACCGGTGACGCAGTCTGCCAGAGTCCGTGGGATTCACTAGTCACCTATTGTGTTTCAACCACGATAAAAAAAGAAACAGTCATTATTTAAAGTTTGATCTCATCACAATTAGCCAATTCCTGTGTATTTTTTTTATGTACTAGGTAGTAAGCAAACACTATTTTATAAAGAGAAAAGATTTGTATTTTTGTGTGTATGTTTGTAATGAATAAACTCAAAAACTACTGTGCCGATTTTAAAAATCTTCCACCGTTGGAAAGCTACATCATCAGCGAGTAACATAAGCTTTATTTTATCCCCGTACTCCCACGGGAACGGGAACTACGCTGGTGACACCGCGTGACATCCGCTAGTGATATTGAAAGTAAAGCCTGATGTTACCTACCTGAGCAGCTACTACAATAAGTGCATTGTAAGTTAATAAATGTCACTTACGCGTCACCTTTTAAAATCGGAATCGCTGTGCTAACATATTAACCTATTGACAGCAAATAACTTCTAACTCAGCACTTCCACTCACACCTCAGTCGAGCATGCCGAGCACGCATTAACTTACATCAAGACATTTATAACATTGCTAAACAAGCGTAATACAAATAGGAATGTGTTGTTTTCCTGTCAGAGATTTTGTCAAGTGACTAGACAAGCGATTATGTAAAGCATACCTACCTCAGCCTCCAGTTACTCATCTGTTTAATGCGAGGTACCTACCACCCACGCGCATTCTACTGACTCATCTGCACTTGGGAGTTAACCAGCACTCAGTACAAATATTCGCGATCCTTGGTACATGGATGGAGCTAAACGGTATTTTCAATTCGAGTTTTGGGTCTGCCCGAGCTAGAGGAACTTACCTCCCACACTAAAGTAGGTAATAAATAAGTACAGTCGCCCTCAGAAGTTATGAGTGCTGACCTTGAATACTCGCTGAGCGCTCTTAGCTCGTGACGGCCCCTGTAGGTAGGTACTTACCGGTGAGGCCCTCCTTCAAGTAAGGTACCTAACAATCTAGTTTTCCATGGAGGTAGGTAGAGTTGAGTCGTTAATCTAAAGCAGTGGTCGTCAGTATGACGATATTTCTACGGCCCGTGACAAAGTTCACAAATAATTTTAGTAGATAATGACCTCGATTCCCAGCAAAAACACACTGAAGGTAAGTTTAGGTCGTCTGTCACTTTCATTTATACCAGCAATGTAAAGGATATAAGATAGACAAATAAGAAAGGATAAAGGATAGGAAGAGAAGGTTAGTACTTACTTAATTGGTAATATATTAAATGGCAATTGACTACTCAGTGGACAGCTAAATAATCCAAGAATGTGCGGCCCGCAGTGATATATTGTCGTATGTGGCCCTTGATCAAAAAAGTGTGATGACCACTAAGCGATACCAAAGCGTTTAGAGACTTTCCTTCTTGCATTATGTTGGCACAGTGACTCCATTCTTTATAGGAAAGTAAGCAAGTGACACCCTAGAGTTCATGTGGTGGCAAACAGCAGCAACTACATGTAGCTACGTTTGTCTGCCATCTTTGTAGGTAAGTAGGTATAGAAAAAAAAAGTGAAATATATTGAACATATTTATATGTTAAGGACATTTTTCAACACAAGCATGCGTCTCCACGTCCCGGAATAAGCCCGGATTGCACCAGCAGTCGCAGTAGTGTCTCCGATATGAATGCGCACTCCTTACTCCGCAGATCACCTCGAAGCTGCAATTGGGGCCTGGGTTATATTCCCCGGACGGACACCCGCTGGCTGGAAGGAATTTAATTCAATAAACATATAAGTTGGTAGGTTTTTGGACCATGAGTTGGGCACCCAAAGGCTCTATGGAATTCATATTTTTTTATGGTACAATAGGACTCTCGAGGTCCCGATTTCACCCTCAGAAATAATTATAATATGGTACTTAAATCAAAGGGGCAAACTCCAAAGCCCTCGACTCAAATAGATATTTCGCCGAGTCGTAGTTGAAATATAATCTAAGTGAAAGTACTCAGATACCTAATAGCTCTTATATTTTAAAATCATGATCATGTAAGTATATAGGTATCCAATTCTTCTTTTGGGTATCCTAAGCCTGTTCTCAGCCTTTGGGATATCTCTAAGTATACCAAATTTCAGTCAAATCGGTTCAGGGGCTTAGCCGTGAAAATGTAATAGACATAAACTTTTTCTAATTCAACATATAAGGTAAGTACCTACCATCTATCTAAAACGGGCTTTGCTTCAATGAACCGTAGGTAAATAATGTTTTTTAATAAATTGTAATGCAAGACATTCGAGCAGTAGGGAGGTATTAAGGCGAGGGACAAAATATTAGCAGGAAGATAAGAAGACCACACCGTCTTTTTTGAAGATGTCATTCTGTTTAATCTTGTTCCAAATATCCCATAAAAATAATAGGCGTATTCGACACGTATGGATGAATGGAATTCGTATACGTATGGATATTAGATAGATAAATATCGAAAAAAAAATTATGCTCTATTAACTAACTTTTTCAAATAATAAGCAAACAAATACAAATAAACTTACCAGAAGAATCTTGCTCCCCTAAGCAGTGACATCCTATGAATGCGGTCAACAAAACAACTCCCAGGAACTTCATTATTTATCTCAAGCCGGACAACTGTGTGTCGATAGTTTATCGCGAAGACTGAACAATTTGTAATAACACAACAATATTAATCTGCGTTTAATTATTCCAGCGATTTATTATGTATGTTGTATGATATACCTACCTATAACGTCGGCTCTGTTAAGTCGATTACCGCAATCGTATTTTAATTGCGGTATAAGAGAGGCCATCTGTGAACTTCTGTGACTACCTTGTATGTTTTGCATGAAGGTACAGTCAATTGCATAATATAAATAACTTACGTGTATTTTTTTACTTAATTTTATTCCTTTACTTAAATTATATTGAAGCAAGTTTATTCAAGAGGATCTCGTGATACAGTTGCTATTGCGCATATCATTAGATCAGCGAAGCAACCTTAACCCTAGCCAATAATTAGATGGGTGACCACCCGAGTTCCCCCTGTGCCTTGGAGAGCACGTTATGCCCTCGTTCCCGGTTGCATATTTATCTTCTTTGGCAATCGTTACAGCTCGGTCAGAGGCCATAAAATAGTCCGCTAACCCAGATCATAGATTTTCCTCGTCAAATGGGTTGCGAAGGTCAGATGGCAGTCGCTTCGTATAAAAATCAGGTAATCAGCCGCATCGGGTTGAATCAAGTGCTGACCTCAACAAAGTATGGGATAAGGCCAGGGAGATGATAATATTGAAGCTTTGTCCATAAATTGGAAATAGCTAGCTGTAGCTTAAAAAAAACTTTTTTTCATAAATACGTAGTATTACGTACCTTCTTTTACGTTACCAGTGTTCATTAGTATACTACTTATAATATGGATACGATAGGTAAAGAAAAAATATACGACACTCATGTGTGTGATATCATTGACTAATGAAATGAACTTATCAATATTAGAAACTATTTTCATCAAATTTTAAATTAAGAAAATATAACTTAGGCATGTTATATATGAAGGTAGGTGCACTTGTCATAAAATGTGTAATACATTTATATACTTCATATGCACTTGAGTGTACCTGTACCTACATTTTAGATTTGTAGATATGTGAGATACAAAAGCCCAAATTACGTATTTCAAGATCATTCCACAAATATTAAAATTTAATTGAACCCTCAACCTGTTACTTTATTTAGCTAAAACACTTATAAATACTCTGAAACTTTGTAAACAAACACAAGATTGGACAGTTGAAATTAGACCCCCTTAACATGTTCTTATTGCCAGTTCCACTGTGTGACACTGACAAGCATATACACGTCAGATACATCTATCTCATAATAAGATTTAACTATCATGGCAAAAAGAAGTCATGGTAGAGCCAATGGTGATGATTTATTTTATAAAATCTTAACATTAATGCTATCTTAATCTACAATTTCACTAATTATTTAATTAAATAAATAGCAATAACATTTGTACTAAATAAGTCAAATTGCTATTTAACATGGCAATGCTGTCTTCTTGGCATGATCTTGAGAGACAAGTTGTCTACTTGTAATTAGTTTTAAGTACTGTTCCTTGTGTATATAATTAAGATTTTATTCCATAATGTATATGAATAGAGCCTCTATTGTTAAATGTAAGTAAGTAAATTGGGTACTACCATAGTACTTCCACCCATTTGGCATGTATGAAGGAATCTGGTTAAACTATCTTATTAATTATGAGGTGGATAAAAATCCTCAATATACATGAACTCATTACTGTTAGAAAAATAAGGTTTCTGACATATACATGAAAAGTGAATGACTTGTTCCCTTCACTGTCTTTCGTCAAAGAGTAATTAGAATTTTTTCTCGAGCGGGACTGTCATCAATAAAAGTATTCATTAACTCTGGTGTAGTCCATAAGTTTCTGTAGTTTAGTTCAAACATTTCCATAGCTAACATTTATTTCATGGGTTCCTTAAGTTTAGTCCATAGGTTTCCTTAGTTTAGCCCAGGGGTCCTGCAACATGCATGGATGTAGGTATGCATCTATGCTGTTCCTATTATCCTGTTGTTGCCGCCCAGAGTCATTGTTGAAGCTCACATTATCACTCTATAACAATGAAAACTAATATTAATGATGTACGCACTGATATAAGATATTCATTCAAGTTGAAACATCAAACAGGCAAAATGAAATGTTATATCTGGTTTGACATAGGGTCATTCTTTTACACAGATTATGCCCACGAGGTTGGTTACTTGGACTACAAAGTCTAAGCCAATCCACTTACCATTGTATCACAAAAGTAGATAAATAAATAAATAATGTAATGCTCACACCAACCCAGAAGGGTCCCTGAAGGAGTAAGCAGAGGTGTTGTAATAACAACACCAATATTTCACCAAATATGATTAAATGCCAATGTGAGGGGGGTCGAGTCTATCATCATCTCAGGTACTTTACATATGTCATTGAATTACTTCTCAGAGATATGCAGGTTTCCTCATGATGTTTTCTTTCACCGTAAAGCACATGGTGTGAAATCACTGCAAATAAGTTTTTTTGAAGAACTCATTGGTACAGGTCCCACTGGGATTTGAACTTGCGCTGCTTGCATAGCAGGCGACTGCACAAACACCAAAGCCACCACTGCTCTTAAATAAATAATGTTCAGACATATCACACAGTGCTATCTAGTAATTTGTAAGGCACTTATGAATGTCGAATATCTACCATTTATTAGACATGAAGTTGTTGCTAATATAATACTTATAATATTATGTTTACCAAACACCCAGACTCATAGCCAACTGCTCATCAATTAAAATATGAGAATTTAACCCGCAATACCTAGCATTTAGGTATACTAACCACTACACCAAAGATGTCGTTTATAAAAGAACCTTTATTTGTGTACGAACCCCATAACTACTATTGTAAGATCTGTTTCCTCTCCTGTTATATCCACCTCCACGTCGCTGGTTTCCATTTTGGAATCGATTATGGTAACCTCTTTGCTCGAAACTGTTTCTGCCCTGTTGCCTCATTCCTTGGACGGGAGTGCTTTGGTTGATGGGAATAAAATCGTCAGACATATTTTAAATTAAATCTTACTGAAGTAATACAAATTTCTATCGATATTGTGTAATATTCATGAAAGTTAATTTTAATACGGCGTAAACAATGTTGTGATGTGCATAGGCATAATAAATTATTTAAAAATATATATATTCATACGCCCAAGAAAAACAATAATAGAATAGACGCAAGTAATTTTAGTTTGACATATAGATACAACACTAAAGACGTCAATCATGTCATATCACATGACATTGATACTACCTATCAATTGAAAATTACTGAGAAGTAATGATTTTTTTAATCTATGCAAAATAAGATACAAATCGCCTACTTTACTAACTCTATGCCTTTTTCTTTCATTGTAATAAAAGTGAACGCTCGTACACTTCGCATATAAAATAAAATTATGATACATGTGGACCGTACCTGCACGAGTATTCAGCGCTCAGCGAAATCACGCTATCACGTATCACGCTTGGATTAAAATTTTACTCAAACCGAATAATCGACTTTCTTTTCCGAGTAGTGTTGCTGCGTATGGCTGGCGTCCCCTACTATCTACAACACTAAACTTACTCCCCCTTTCCCTTGTTCTGTCATGTGTATCAAAAATCTTGACCGGATCGGATCGAAACTCGGTTTTGTTGTATGTTCCGATCGGATTGACTATTTTTCCTATGAAAATAACCATTTGTTTACGATGATTCTGTAGTATTTATAAACTTATATGGTGCTGCTTTGCAGCTGGATGCTCTAAGATGTGGATTCCATCGAAATCACCTAAATTAGCCGTCGGTAAGATTATCGTTTTTATTATTCACTCAACATTATACTCGCTAGCGGATACATCCTGCCAATTACTGCGGAAACGCAATAACATGTTTTGAATGTTAAATGTTTTATATCTTAAATTATTGCTTTTAATATGAACTATGTAATGCATCAAGTTTTGTGTATACACAAAATATTTTCTGTGCAAAATAAGGCTTGGAAGTACGTGCCTAAATTAACTCTACATTTTTATTTATAGGTCCTGTTTTGTTTTTCCGGATTGTATGTGTCATGTGAATAATACTCTGCTATCATTATTTAGTATTTTAATATTACAGGAACTTAGGGCTGCACACAATTTAAAAACTATCCATTGATTATTATTTTGTATCATATCATATGTTTATCCCACTTACACACCTTGCTTGAGTTTTTTATTATTATTCTGAACTGTTTGTGTGTTTCTTAGAATATGCTGGTAAATAGTTAGTAACTCATGTGCTATTATTACCCTTGTAAAGATACATTGAACCTACTTAATATAAACCATTGTGACTCATTGAAATAAATATCAAGTTTCAAAATATAGTTCATATTGGCAGGAATGACATGTAATTACATAGAGTCCCTAACACTTTCTCAGTCACAAATTTTGTGGCAAATTTAATGATATAAAAATAAAGAAAGAAATTTACTATGAGTATACTATATAATATTTCCTTGTTATTTTTATGGTGTGTAAAAGATCTAAATTATGAATGCCAATTCAAATTTTCATACATGCTTTAATTGTGTTATATGTAGGTAGAGACTTGCTTAATAAGCTAAGACTGTCCAGCACTTCATAATTCTCAGTCTTTCATTGAAATTGCTTATCAAATTTAGTAAATTATGACAAATATTTTGTCAGTCTTCTATGCCTCTCTCTGTTTACACCTTTCAATAAGGGTCCAAGGGCTGTAGGGATAGGTAGAGCTGTTGCCACTTTAGAACAAAAATAATTGGTATAGCTAGGCAATAGTCTAATTCCTGCCACAGGTACTATACCATATGTATAGATTTGAATTTCTTCTCAGACATAAGTTTCCCCACTATGTTTATACTGCCTCGTTGGTCTAGTGATTGCGAACACTACATCAGGGAAGTATTATCCTGGGTTTGACCACTGGGATTTGGCAAAGTGTTACTGGATTTTCCCATCTGTGAGTTCCTAGTAGCAGACTCCAGCTGGATTAGTGCCTGGTTAACAGCAATAGGCTCAGCCTTGAAATATAGGTGTACTTTATGTAAAGCTTGTAGTAGGAAATCAATGCTCCTATGTTTTTTAGTATAACTCATTGGTACCTACATACTTGGTGAGTTTGGAACTTGAGGCGTCTGTATAGCAGGCAACTGGTGAAATTATTCAGCCATGCACAGCTCACACTTTATAGCCCTCATTATTAAATTGATTGTTTGAAATTGGAGTGTGTCCTTAACAATACCATTAATAATTTATATTTAAATTGTTCCAGCTGTCTACAACTGGAAGGGAGATGTTAAATCAGGACTTCCTTTGGAAATTGGAGAGACGGTCCAGATATTGGAGGAAAATGCAGGTGATTAAAACTTACCTTATTCTTGGTCTATTTGTTCTACTTGTAATCAGGTGCTGCTTATCTAAAGTGTGACTTTGTATTATTAAACTAGCTATGTAGATAAATGCTAAATTTACACTCATTTGACCATTGGAATCACATCCATAGGCTAATATTTATATTTTCATTAAAATAACTATAGAATAAGATAGAATAACTAGAGAATATAGATGATCAAAATTTCAATCAGATTTTTTTTTGAAATCCTTATTACAGACTTTCTTTCCCAGTTAGTTGCCTTGCCTGCTCAGTAAAAGCAACCATCTGTAAAATCATGTCATTGTTATGATTTTAAAGTACTATGTTTAAGTCTAATAGAATAATGGTTTTGAATTTAGTATTTAGAACTCTATCTACATTATTTCTATGTATACATATAACTTATTTTAAAATTCCACCTTGAATATAAATAGATAAATTTTGTATGGATTTTACCAGTACTCTTTTAGGGTTGAAAGATTTGATGGTTATTATTTTTGATGCTCTTACTTAGGAAAATGAACATGAAAATGATTTATTCAGTTTTAGCCCTGTTAAGAAACCCAAGCATGTCAAAGATTGTCAACCGGTTCAGAAACTAGCCTTAGAAGAACCGGCAAGAACCATAGCTGACATTGTGTACATTAGAATAGAAACACTTGGTATCAAAATTGGGTGCAGCATCTCCTCTACCCACCCATTTAGGGATCCCTGTGGTTTCACACATAACAGGATATATATATTTTTCTTTAGATCTTCATGATTCTTAATAAAATTTTCAGATTACATTTTTTCTTAGATTATTTTTTAAGTATTTTGTATGGTGTTCCAGGCTGGTACAGAGGCTTCAGTAGCAAGAACAGGTCCGCTTGGGGTATATTCCCGGCGTGTGTGGTCTCCATACGACCCTGTACCGTCAAGGGGACTGGGGCGAACGCTATCGCCGAGTTGAAGGATGATCCTCTTGTCAGGGAGATAGCGTGTGTCCTGAGGGAATGGGCTCGGCTATGGAAAAAGCTCTATGTGGTATGTATGTATGACTATAATGCAGAAACAATTGAAAAAATTTGCTCACGACATCCCAGATGGGACCCGAAGGGGTAAGCAGAAGTGTTATAATAGCAGTCTGCTTTTCACTGAAGATGATTAAGTGCCAACGTGACAGATGGTGAGTCTATCGCCGTCTCTGACACTATACATACGACTTTGAATTACTTCTCAGACATGTGCTGGGTTCCTCACAATGTCTTCCTTCACAGTAAATCTTGTGATGTGGAATCACTGCACTTAACGTTATATACTTTCGTATATCTAATTATTTAAATTTCTGTTTTGGAATTACAAACAGAAACTTATCTGTTTAGATGTATGGATTGTCTTGAAGTAAAATTTGAATTGCAAATTTTCAGTGTTTTCACCACTCATTCATGACACGGTCAAGTGACTCATACTCAGATTTTTTTGTGAGTGAGTTTCTAGGACATCATACAAAAGTCTTTTGTTGTGATTGTTTGAATTTAAAACATTTCAAAAATTTTACGAACAAGACGCATACTTTACCAGAATGTAGAGAGATTCACCTGAAACTAATGCACTTTCCCTCAGAAATTCTGGTCCTGTGATGGACAAACTTTCTTAATGCGGCGCCAGAAAGTTTAAGAAATTTCAGAGAGGGCCAGAATTGTATACAAAATATATTTATGTATGTTCTGGAGGAGTGTGCTCTTATGAGTAAAGTGGGGTCTCAGACTTAGAAGACATTCTTATAATTTAGCCCCGAATTGAGAATTATAGAGGAGGAGTAGTGTACTAAGTAGCTTTTACTTTATACTTCTGGGTCTTCAAAATATAACTATCACGGGCTAGATACTATTCATATCATAGGGCCGTCGGCAGGTCGATGTGCAGGTCAAGTGTCTATTTGTAATTCCGAATTAAAAGCTTTTCATTTTCATAACGTCGCCGCTTATTTCCGAGCGAAATATTTTATCTGTGCCCGTTCGGAGACGGAAGGAACGGTCCCTCCCCGCTCTCGCGCCCCGCGCAGTCGCGGATGAACCAATAGGAACGTCGGTATCGCGCGACGCGCAAGAACGGCAACCGCGCCGTACGATTAGACTGCCTTTGCGCTACATGTAACTCTGTGAACTTTATATTTTATTGTGTGTTTCCCTTTTGTGTTTATTTTGTTATACCTTCCTTGATTTCAACTTTACACGTAGTTTTTATTGCGTAAATTCACCACAGCCACCCACCACGAACTCATACGAATCACAAAGAGAACCTCATTCTCACTAAAGACATTATTATTAGACCAATGCATATGGCATGGATTAGTTGCAATATCCTAAAGTTAATTCACGTAGGGTAGGGGATCACGAGTTTTGCTCCGTTTTCGTAATCTACTCGATAGCATCACCGAGAGTATTTGTAGGAGTTATTTTAGTTCTTTTCGTCACCTCTAGGAGGCGTTGTAAAATTCCTCATACAAATATTCCGTGGAGATACTGGCGATTATATATTAAGAAAACGGTGGTAAACTCATAACAAGAGTGCTGAATATACTCTATAGCCGACCTTTATTTTCAGGAGCGAGAAACCTACAGGTTCAGTGCTGTGGCCAAAGTGATGCGAGAGTTACTGAGTGGACGGCGGGCCCTGTTGGCTGGTACTTTAACTCAGGACCAAACGAGAGCCTTGAAGCTGAAACTTGTCGCCAAACTCGACTGGGGGAATAGGTAAGTCATTTGTAGATTACTCGAATTGTTTAATACCACTAACTTGGTAACCACCTGATGGTAAGTGGTTAATGCAGCTTATAGTCGCTTGCAATGCCTGGAGCATCACACGTGCGTTGCCGATCCTGTAAATATCTCTTCACACCATTCCTGAAGGATCCCATGATGTACTCGTTTGGGGAGAACTATGTTGTGGAGCTCGTGGGGAAAGCGAGCAATCATGCTCATCCCAGCAAAGAGGAGATCTTGAACCCTTGCCTTGGGAACCACGACTCTATCAATTAGGAAATTTTGTGTATATAATATATTGCGCTTGAAAACTCTTATTGCCCGATTTAGGTTCTCGTGTATTTATGCTCAAACTTTGGAATTGTTAGCGAGTAGCGCCATCTATGTAGTGAGTATAGAAACGCTGATACAAGTTCCTTCCATAACTTGAGCGTCCGGGGAAGGAAGCTCCATTAGAATCGAGATTATTATGTGAATTAACTAATCGATTCGTGCATCTTTACCGAATTCATTAGTTGATGTGTGCATCGGTAAAGATGGTTGTCATTTTTGGCATTGAATCTTCCAAGCTGTACGGTGATTACGGTGTTACATTGATACCTTCAACTTCACAAAAACTAAATAAGTGTCAAAACCTTAATTTACATTTACCTACTTACAGCTTTACGTAGTAGACATTGCACCAATGCCAGATTATGTAAAGAACGGTGACCTTTAGTCTTGTTGTTAAGTCAACGGAACGTGCCTTTTGTGGTCGCGGTTTGATTCCCGCGCCCTCTTTAAATATTTACCTTGCTTATTTTTTATGTTCGGTATGGATCTACTTGTTTTTAAGTTTCGGAACATAGTGTGATATTTTTTTAGAATTGGGTCTACTTAAATATAATAGAATAATTATTTATTAAACCATTCCAGAATAATTGCGTTGTAACTAACAATAGTGAACGATTCGTAGAATAATCAACAATCTTTGTTAGTTTCGTTAAAATAATGCGTATGAAATTTTGTTTGATAACGAGCCTCCAACAAGAGTCATAAAGGGTTTTTCTATAATTCCAAAAAACTACTTCATGTTTAATTATTTTATAAAGGCTTTTAACAATAATAATAAAATATACTAAACACAATAAGAGGAGGAAAGTATAAATAAAATGGGAATAGTTGCAATCTGGCTGGGTTACCTTGCTGGATTGCTAGACTGATCCTCCGAACAGTCACAACTAGCTCGATGGTCGTGCCGATACTATGATTTATTTGAATGGATTTAAAAATATACAATCTGCATGTTTAATAGGGTGTTTAATAGGGTGGTGGTTAAATAGTAAATAAAACAAGCTGATATAATTTTATTTGTTTAATTGAGAGACAAACAAATCACAGTAAAGTAAAAAATATTATTGTCACAATAGCAGTCTTCCCTAATTAAAATAATAATTATTCAATAGACTGAATAAAAGTAGGAATGATTTCTTTATAGTTAAAATAGTAAACTATTTATCAAATTTATATTTAAAATTCACAGACATACTGCAAGATACGTGATTACGTATCTATTTTTAAGCTATAAGTAGTGCGGAAGACAAGTTTTGAGATTTGTGAGCTATAAATGAATGACTTAAAATGTCTTAAATCTAAAATAATGTACCTAATAACAACGCATACGATTGGCCCCGTAATTCACTCTCAATCGAGAAGGTTTTCTTATTCAAAGTATTCGAACATTATAATAATACTACTATTTTAAAGAAAAATATAGTCTCAAAATGTTTATTGTTCAAAAAAGGTCCATACTTTACTTTGCAGTGTTTTTTAATTGTCTTTGTAATTTTTATACAAAACGTAGGCAACTAAATAAATCTGTGTATGTTTATAAATGTCAGGTTTTTAAAAAAATACATACACACGGTATTCGTGAGTCAAAACCAACTATTACGCGAGCTTCGACTTTCTTACAATACACGATCCGATTGGTTCGGGACATTTGTATGTATTTGTCTCACTTTTTATTTCTACTGCTTACTTGTATAATGTCTGTTGCCTTTGCCATAATATGTTATGTCAAACGAAATCTGTCACAACACAATGGCACGTTACTTACAAGTAAATTAATGGAGTAAAAAATATAATATACACGTTATTTGCACCAAAATCTTAAATACTAGGTCGGTACAATAAAATGATTTTGAATTTTACGTATTTTTTTTGTACTTGTCGTAAGAACTAACCATCGTTACTTAGTGGCATAATACTCTAAGCTTTTTATCGCCACTTAACATGCTATGGCAGAAATGAGATTGCCGAGTTAAATAATAATAAGCAATAGAAAAAAAGCTAGTCTTATATCTAATATTGAGGGCTAATAACATTGTCTTGTCGATATGTCTTTTATCTACGTCCTTCTTAACAATAAGATGTTCACTATAATGGGAATATAAAGTCTTAAATCTATTCGACGTTGCCTTAAATGTAAAAATGCTATTATGTAAATGAATTAACTCACATATTTTTATAATATGGAAAGGCTTAACATACGCACATTCTAAAATAACATAGCTTACATTATGCTCCCAAGTCGACTCAACCACGCTAATATAGATTCGAAAACAGTCTTAGCCGAAAATGTGATCCCTATTTTATTGGCTTTAACTATGGACCAACGAAAACTTTGGGTACGGTCACTTCGTATTACTCTATGGCCCAAGTTACCAACGCTCGCTTATTAAATGACGATATAATCACCGATTTATAAATTCGTTTTTTGTCTAATAAAATTTTGCTAATTCATTCATAATTTCCACAGAACACATCCATAAATTTCTCAGAATATAATTTTATGCTAAAGTAAGGCAAACGGTGGTTGTTGTTTAAATATAAAAGGAATGTCATGATTTTTGCAACGTGTTGCGCATTGTTTCAATACATGGAATATATATAAATTGTACTTACTAAGAATAACCGCAGTTAAGGTTACAAGCAGTAGACACTGGTAATATATTCAAAATAGATACAAGTGAGGAACAAATAACATTCATCAGTACATCATTTGACAAATTGTATTGTCAAGGAACTCATGTTCCGTGTAAGCATACGTTCGTGGAATCAGCCTTGGATTACCGAAACAATTATCAAATAATGTAGTTGAGTCGCAATAACTTTGAATATTTACCGTTGTACTGCTGTTACGTCATCGTTGCTTACGTTTCGGTTTCCTTGGAGAATTTGTCGATGTCGGGGTAAATAGGTGCCATTTCGAGAGTGGATGGTGCTGATGGTGCGTTGGAGCCGAGGTGCAGCCGCCGGGACAGTTCATCTAACACTTCGCCGAACACGCGCAGTGACATGTTCTGACCTAACAGGTGCAGGAGTAGGAAATCGCCCACCTGGAAAATATATAAAACACTTTAATAATATATGCGAATCTCTTTAAAGCTACAAGTATAGCAGACAAGAACAAAACAAAATCCGTGTAAATTATAGCGAATTATTTGGTTACTGGTTACTTAAATCTGGTCATAGATGAGTTATCAAGATGTTCGTCCTTGAACTCTGTTTTTATGAGAAGGTCAATTAGTTTAGAAGTTAATTACCTTGTCCATAGAGTATAATTTATTGTAAATACCTGAGTTTTCCTAACGAGTGCTTCAACCCCATTGGGTGTGCCGAAACGAAACCGGCGTTTGAGGATCGTTTCACGAGTGCTCGGCAAGAGAATCACAGCAGCAGAGTAAACGATAGCCAGGCCGGTCACAACAGACAGAATGATAAACCTGAAATTGATGACACTAAATTATAGACTTGTCAAATTGCATACATCGACGTTACTTTTTATAAACATACAGGTTAATATGGACATTAGTGATGTAGTCAGTGGGTCTAGTCGATTAGTCAAAGTCTTCTCTTTTTAAGGCTTAATGAAAATAAAATGATAATTTTAAGTTGTGGTTGTGGATTTAAGGATGATAACGCTACTATATAGGACAATAAATGTATCATTTGTCTAGATCCAGTTACGCTAATAGGTAGGTTTATAAATAACTACCAACAAGAATGAATAATAAACGTACCAGAACCACAGGAAGATGAAGATCTTCTCATTGAGTATGTTCAATGCCAGCACACAGAGTGCATCGTGTTTCTGAATAGATCCAGAAGCACCGAACTTGTGGAACGTACACTTCGTTACTCTTGGGAACACTGCAATCTGTAATTAATAGAAAAAATACTGTTTAAAAAGCATATTATCACACATTTTTAAAGTGGCTGATTTTATCAAACTATGGGAAGGAAAATTAGATTTCTCACCCCAACATTGTTCTACTCCTTCGGGTTTAGGAGGTATAAATAAAAATGTTTGGAGTTATTTCAATTAAAGTTCTTAGATTTTAGTGTTTGTGGATTAACTTACCATAGGATCAGTTCGTTGCTCTTGGTTCATGTTTGAGAACTTCACAACGTCAGTGCCGTAGGTAAGGAAAGCCCCACCAAGGAATGTGTCCAAGAAGAAAATGTTGCCGACCTGTGGAGAATGTATGAGTTTCGAAAAATTGTCTAGATCGATATGCACTAGCTATAGGTATTTTAAGAAAAATTACATTCATACAGATGTAGTAAGTGTTACAAGAAAGCGAAAGTTTTTCAGTCAAGCTCGAAAAGCGTGACGTCAGTTTTTTCTTTTTTACATGCAAGTAAGAAATTATTAAGTAATAATTTTATAAAAAATATCATAAGAAACATTATTGGAAGCAACTCCTAGTAAAATGATTTTTTTTTATTACTTACCACGTTGATAAAGTTTAAGAGTTCGCAGAAGAAATAGCCAAAGGAATACGTGTTGTGCATATGCAGAGTATCAAGAAGATACTGTACGAGACGATTCTGTAATTACAACATCTTATGTTAATTAGTTATTCATTACTAGATCGTACAGAGGAGTAACTGTAGCACCGCTTAATTTGTCCCGTTAAGGCCAATCATCCATCTTTATTAGTACTTTGACAAACAGGTCTGGCGTCAATTGACTTGAAACTCGAACTACGATCTTACGTAGAACAATAATATAGTACCTACATATTCGAGGCAAATGCTCTGAAGGTTTTTATTATCATTGGGCCCTTATCCAGTTATTAAGAGGCAGGATTCAGGTCTCACCTGGCGGTTTGACTTGTCGTCAGCAATGCAGGCCACAGTTCCACGCATGCCATCTGATATCATACGGACTTTGCCCTCTTCCCAGTTCTTCCAAACCCAATGAGGAATGTAAAACAGCAAGCCCTGAAATAAGATACAAAGACGCTCATTGAATGCAATTGTCTGCTCGGATCATAAAGATTACGTCATCTGGTTTTGCGTAATGCAATAAAGGCTTTAAGTAATTTCGAGACACATTACCCTTGTGTCGAGGTAAGTTGTAAATGTTTGTGGTTTGTATAACTGTATTTACCTGGAAGAATAGCATGAAAGGAACCCATTGGTAGTAAGCGTGCATGCGTTTCTCTTCTCCAAACTCGTTGCCAAGCCCGGGATGGACAATGCCCTTCGATTCAGTATTGGGCAGCGTGAACGTGTATGTGATCCAGCAAAATGTGTTGATCACGTGACCAGGAATTGCTCCATCGCCAATACATGAGATCGGGTCGCCTGGAATAGAAAGAAATACAATTAATTCTAACTTTGGACTTGTCAAATACAATGCAAGATTTCTTGTTAATTAATTAATGACTGCAAATAGCAAGTCATATATTTGATTATTTGAATTGAACCGGCTACAAGTGACGGCTGTTCATTCTTTGTTTGCCCTTGAAACTACACATTTGCGGATGAAGCTAATATTCACTATCAATGCAGCTGGCCCCTACCTGGTGCAATTGACGACCGTGAAACAAATTGGCCGTACCCCTATGCAAGGTTATGAAATATCCTTGTTGCATAGTTTCCTCATGAATTAGATTTGAATAAATCATGTCATTGTACACGATTCTGCATTGGCAGGGATATTTCGAAATTTACTAGCGATAAAATTCACCCGCTCCGGTTCATGTAACATTGAACATAGGTGTGTTGTCAACCACATTACTAGTCACTGGTCAAACCGCGTCACAATGCTTGTGACTCGGAAATAACGGGTGTGTGCCATGCCGTGTACTTATGACTAGCTCTCACCAGATAAAATGAGTCGCATTAAAGGTTAAATACGTTGCATGATCGGACTATGAAGACCTTAATCTTAATAGCTGTATTAAAGCATTGTATGGAGAGAAGGAGCATAAATAATAGAGCAATCATCGGTTTGAATGACTGTGAAGTCATTGACCAATTTCACAATATGATAATGTCGATGGCTATATAGCTTTCGTCTCGAGGCAGTTTCTCAGGCTGCATCATTTATAGTACAGTTAGTTACGTTATGAATCAGCGAGCAATGCTCGAGGTGTCAGTTTGACTAAAGTCACATGGTTGTTAATTGCTCCATAACGAGCACTTAGGCTCGTTATCGTCTATCAGTATCAAGGTACTGTTTCAATATTTCCCTTGAAAATAAAACTAAAGCCCACTAGATTAAGAAAATTCTTCCTGTCCTGTGATTTATATATAAATTAAACTAGCCTGCTTTAATAACAATCACAACGAATTATTCAGTTTGAAAAAATTTACGCATTACCTCCGTCGAGTTGCAAGATTCTTAAGTTTAATAGAGATCTGGGGGCAAACTATGATCTTTTAAGCGGCGCGTATTAAGGTGACCTTCTAAGCGTTGCCTTTTATTGTCACGGTACTAAAATGAAACGTCAAAGATCAACAGTCCTTAACACGCTCTGCTTAAACTGATGATGGTAGGCTGGTTTAGTTAAAGACGCCAGACACAGATAATGTGGCATTTCTAATTTTACTATTAATTCCTGAACACCGCCCTTATCTTGTTCAGACTATTGCCGAGTTGTATACGTGGCATTCAATGTATGCCCATATTTTATTGCCAACTTTCGATTATTGGCTTGAGTCTTACACGCTCAGACGCGATTGCCAGGTGAAATAGTAGGTCACGGTAAACTTCGCTGTATGAACTTTACTGTCATACAACAAACATAATAAAATATGTGATTTAAACTGATTGTAGCGGTATAATGATTCATGATGTATGCAATATTAAAAGGAAATGGGTCATGTAGTAAAACAATCGTACACGGGCATATTGTGGAAATGATTTTACAAATTATAATTATTATAAAGCATGGCTCGATTTAAGTGTGTGTATTAGATCAGTTATTAACAGCAATATCTGAAGAAATTAATAATGGCGTATAAAATGCCATAGAAATAAATAATGACGTATAAAAATAATCTAATTCTTGGAATACTGAGTAATGAGAAACGATATAGGATCCGTTTAAAAGTCCTATTTAATGTATCCCGTAGTAACAATGGTATGTTATCGTAAACATATATGGTGGTTTGATTACGAACACCTGAAGCATAAATATGATTGTACAGGAGTAGCTAATGTGCACTGTGTCACGAACTGCAAACGTTGCTCTCAAACTTTATGCAGCGGTGAGCAAATTGTTTCTTATAAGCTTACTTCAAAACTAGTTTGCTAACTTTAAACGTGACTTAGCTCATGTAAATATGCTCGTGCTATTCTTGGAATATTGTCGAGCAAGTATTTGTATTGGAAAGTTAGACAATACCAACTTGATGACCTGTTTAACGCTCATCAGCTGAGCAGATAGTTGCTCCTCTAACAAACACATTGTTACTTCAAATGAATTCAGGTTCTAACAAAAAATCCGTTTGAAGTACAAGGTAACAAAGTAATTATTAAGTAGCAGTTCTGTTTATTAGTGTGTGTAGCTCGTCAAATGGGGAGCACGCGATAACGCGAACATAGATATAAACATCGCCTATGGAACGTGTTTCGGCTAGCTTTGTTATCATTTGAGCCAGTACCGTACTGGGATCACGTATCTTTACATCTAACGATTCGGCGGATATTGCTTACAGCCCTAGAACTAATTTAATAGCTGTAATCATTTCATTAATGTTGCTCATTTCACGACTATTATTGTTAGGAGCAAGTACTGATGCTAATTGGATCATATCTACCTATATGTTAGTTTACATTATTTTTTCTTTATGTAATAGCTGATATTGCATGTTGATTGTATGCATTGTTATTGTGTTATCTAGTGCAAACATAATAGTTTTATAAAACATGGTTCACGTTCTTTTTGAAAGCACTAATAGTCAATATTCTTGTACAATGTATAGTTACACCTATTGGTCATCGCCATCTAATCTCAGAGTTGCAATAAGTTCATTGACCCATCTAATTGCTCCACTGAATTGAATCTGATCACGTACGTTTACAACTGTATTTGTTTGTACAACCAATTTGTAATGACGTCTCAATTTGGGTAACTGTTACATATGTACCGTGCTCCGTATTAAACGTCACGACCTGAAAATGACTCATTTTAGCAGGAAGATTGTCTAGCCTCTGCTACTGTTATCTTTTTATTCTCTCTGTGTTATCTGGTCTCTGGGTTACTGTCAGGTCAATACGTAATTGAACGTGATAATTGAAACTGTATTGTAATTAGCTCGACGTTTCAATTTGACTTTCACTAAGTTGTAACGGTATCTGCTCTGAAGATTGTACTTTTACAAATGACGATACCTCTTTTCCTAGTATCAAATAAATTCATATAATATTATAAAGAGGAAAAGTTTATAAGTTTGACAGTTTGAGTTTAGAAAGTCTTTGCAACTAAATATTAAATGTCCAAAATTCTTTACGAATACTTAGAATTGTCTTTCTGTATCGACATTGGTTATAAAATAATAGCGCGCAGAAGCTAGTCAGCATTATATTAAACGAGCATGGTACTTAGGATATATTATACTAAGTTTACTAATATTACATCCACGTCTGTAAGTAATTTACTAAATGGAAAAATCAATTAGGTTCACGATACATTTACGCAAAAAGTCAACTTCTAGTTATGGCAATGACGTTGCAGCTTTTAGATCGGAAAAAAAATCTTAGTTATTATTCGATCCTCTAATAGTAGTAGGAATGCTTAAATAAACTTACCAATAAGATTATTGGCGGTCACGAGGATACAGCACAGGAACAGTAGAGCTGATGTGATCCGATAGTGCATCCGAAAGACCATATTGTCAATGACTGCCTTGTCGATCAGGTAGCGAACCTTCACGAACCCAGCTACCGACGACACCAAGCCAAACACTGCCATATTTTAATGTTCTCGCTATATCTGAAATAAAAGAAACAACTAACTTGAATAAAGGATTCAGGGGCATAAGATTATACCAAAGAAATGGGCATCAATAACAAAGGATCTTAAAATAAGTCCGAGCCGACGAACTAGTTCAGTGACAAATGCCATACGTTACCAATACTAAATTAGATCATGAACGGTAAACATTATTGGGTGTTTTGATTTAACCAATGTGTACTGCAGCTGTAACGGCCCCGTTTGTGTTTTATGTTTATGGCTCTATTAGGAACGTTTGTTGTGACAATCAACGTAGTAGTATCTACAGTTTCCGAATTTGTTAGCGCAATGAATACCGTTAGATGAGAATATATTAGTTACTTACTCAAATATTGGTAGTCGCCGTAGCCAGGGCTCCTCAATCATTGACCTCAAGTATAATTTAACGATGTGGCTACCTCACCCACGCTCTGCATTAGCCACTCGTCTCTGTCGCTTTTTATATACTTTTTTTGATGACCGTTCACACGTGGTAAAATAGAGGCATCTACTCTTGATCATGATAAATCTACATAATTATTTTCGAAAACAATACATGCTAGGAATGCATTCATAGTTGGACGTCAACGAGTGAATTACTAGGTACGTACTAGACTTGTAGGCATGTAATAATAAATGGATCCAACCTTGGGGGCTTCTTGATCCTGTTCCTACGCAGTGTCATTCTTGTACGTCCAGTATGTGTTATTTGGGTCGTTGGGGACCAAATTAATGGGCATGATTGATCCATTTAGTTCATAGTGAAGAAAAATGTTGATTGGGCAATTTAAAAGTTTAATCTATAACATTAGCAGCCGCATATTTTGGAACATTTATTGTTTAGAAGCATTTTACAGATTTCGGAATTAGTCGCCCAATTTTATGATTGTAATTAATGTGTCAGGTACTCAACAGTAAAATTCTGATGAGCTTGCAATGGATGAGCATATTTTTGCTAGCATTACAGAGATCGCGCTAAGTTATTTAGTGTGGAGGCGAATGGTGCAGGCGCAGGGTATGTGGCGGGTCGTCGACCGGCCACCGCTGCTCGTGCGCCTCCTGCGTTTTCAACCGCCCGTGCCCCGCGTCATTCCCCGCTGCTATACCTCCCCCGAACCTGCGCTGATGCATCGCATGGTAACGCAAATTTTACAAGGAAACCTGTTCGAGCAACAACATTGCTGTTCTGCACGTCTTGATCTCGAATATCGATTCGGTTCGGACATTGTTCAAGATGTTCCAAATTTCTACTATGTAGAGGAACATTTTCCGATTGCACTTGAGTTATTGGTTTGCCGTCAAATTCTACGTCATTAATTTCTTGTTATCGTGGATCTCCCATACGTTTCCTATATAAGTAATAGATGTCTCGGAAATTGAGGTGAACTTTATTTGTTAATGTACAGAGTGACTGATAATAAGGCAAGAGGGAGCGGGACGAAGCGTACATTCCACCGTTTATGACATGCGGCCAGGCAATGGCGGGTGGCCGTCTTTTTTTTTTCGTCTTTGTTTTGCTTGCTTTGGCCATTCATCATTGGCGGCTCTAGTTGTAATATCTTTCACTGCTGTAACATATTGCATCATGCAGGGGCTCTCACGGGAACTATAGAAAGATGTCTTAATAATTTGCTTACCAAATTTAAATGGTACCTATCAAGCTAAAGTACGCATTGATAGCTGCTGCAGTACGCCTATTTAAGTCGCTCGGCACGCGTCGGCTCTGAACTGAATGGACACTAATTGTGGTGGATGCGAGCCGCGTCCATCTCTACATTACACGTTCACAGAACTCCGTATATATAATAGCGGCAATCAGTCCGTGGGAATGGAATCTGGTATCGATATTGTAGGAAACCTCTTAGAAATAAAGACTTTCATAAGCAGTAAAAGCGTAACTAACCAATGAAATGAACGATTGCATCGTACTTATATTAGGTAATGTCGAGAGCAAGATTTGTCGAGCGCAAGAGAATGGCCAGTTGGTGGCGTCTGTTGTAATGTATGGGTCTCTCAAATCGCGAATGGGCGAATTTTTATGCTTATAATAATTTTACACCATTGATTTAACACCTTTACATTTATGTTATGTATAAAAACAACAAAGCACCTGGTTTATAACCACATTAGTGCTATGTTATACAGTGGTGTAGATAAGCCCCGTTATTGGTCATCGTATCCGTCGAGTCGTCGAGTTTGCCTTTCATCACCACGGTATCAATTGATGCGGAAATGACCTTCGGGCACCCTGTGGTCTCTCTGGAGCGATTTAGATTTCATATTATTCTCAATGCCTGTAATTTTGCAACCAAGGAATTAGGTTTAAATATGATATTAAGTTGTGCATAAATGTACATAAGTAGCCATTCCATACTTAGGAAATACTGTGACGAATGATGTTGATGTTCAAAGTCCACGTCATAATACAAACACAGATAATACAAGGTACGTTACTGGTTTTAGTTGTAACGTTAAACCAATGCGGGCATTACTTGTGTTTAATTGATATCGCGTGCGTCGTGTACGTAACGAGGAATCTCGCCGTCGACTTTCGAACTATCGCATCGCCATCAACGTCAATAGTATATCTAATTTAGTTCATTGGATTCGTAAACTGTCGAGATTACTAGCCGAAAAAGTTTGAAGAATTTGAATACACATTAGGAATACGTTATAAGTTCTCATGCTATAATACCAGGAATATAGAAGAACAAAGGTATTTTCGATCGTGACTTGCGCTCCTGACAATCTTAAAGAATAACTGTGCTCAATTCGCATAATATTGCAAAACAGATATATACCTAATTTGTACTGCCTGGCTTAGATATTGAAATTTCAATTATATTGTAATGTGGGAAAGGAATTACATTATGAGAAAAAACACATAGCAAGTTCAAGTGAAGAGGTTATCAGGCGCCTGAGCATTGTCGATGCAGGTGGCATGGTGCGCACTGCATGACATGAATTCATCTGAGACCATTGGAAGACGCCCCCTTTAGTGAAAATATAACTAGTCTGTAAAACTTGTTTAATATGATTATTTATGTAAATTCTACTTATGATTTGGTTGGTGTATTTTTTTGTATAGTGCCACTAATAATTACCTACGTACTTATTAGTGGCGCCGTATAGTCTGTCCTTCCTCAAATGCCGAGTAATAAATCTCTTATGCCTTATTCGTAAAATGTTAACATGTAGGTGACTGTTATCGTTATGTAATTGTCACTTAATATTATAAAGTAAGTAGACTAGGTAGGTATCTACTAAGTAGGACAATTAACTGACTACTAGTCATTAGGACGATTGATTCTTCTGGGAATCATACGTTTTATATAGCAAATTTGCATAGCATTGTATAATTTTTACCTACTACTCAAGTTATAATTCTCTTCATTCTCGGCTCTTAATATTGAATCAGTTTAATGACAGCCAATTAACGTTTCCATCACAGATATTCAAAAATGCTTTGTCAAAATCTACGATTGAATGCGTTGTATAACGTTTAATTTAGTTGTAAACATATCCGGGTTGATTTTATTTAATTGAATCCAGCTAGTTGCTCTTGGTTATGTTTTATCTTTTGCGTCCTTGGCTGAATCCAAACATCTTGAATGAACGGTCATGGACCGTGGAACCATCATGTGTTTACCGAAATGAGGTTAAAATATTGACTCTTGTATTTTTATCTGTGACATACAAAAATCTATTGGTTCTCTTCGTAGTATTTATTGTAATTGTTATAAAGTGTGAGTATTCCTCTTCTGTATGGGGTTGCTTTGTCCATTCTATTCAAATATAGTTCCCGGGACCACACGGGGCCTCGCGTCCCTTCCCCCTTTGCTCAACGCTCAGGTAAACGGGACACGCTACCTGTGACTGTGTGAAACTTCGTACCGACAGGTCATTTTACTCTTACTAATTTTCGTAACAATTACCTATTTATACGATACATGAACGTAATATTGCGTGGAGGTACTAATAAAATGCCTCCTTCGCAAGAAAGCGGGCAGAATAAAAAGAAACGGGATGACTGTGCACAAGGCTTTCGTCGGGAACAAAAGCCACATGCAAGCTGTCAAACGGCATTCCTTGCATCGCTGATGTGATTTAAACGCGACCCGATGATTTTACTAAATTTTCATGAGACAACTTACCTTTTTAAACCTAACAGTTAACTTTCGAGCTCCGGTTTCTTTCAATGCACTTTGTCTTTTGTACACAGCACTTATTATTGGAACGTCACATAAAGCGTGCATCAATCACCACGATACATTAATTTACATCACTGTTTGTAGTAAATAATAATAAAATATAATGCGACAGTAGCGGGGCCCGCAGCATGCGGCACACCAGCTGCGCACGCGTTGGCAACACAAACTGGAAAGGGCAGCCGATTGGATCTGCCTCCTACTCTGAGCGCCCGGCAACGCGCGTGTACTTTACTACTGAAATCCGCTCGAGCTGCGTGCGAGTATCTACGTTCTCTTTCACACCCATCACTCCCTTGCCACAGATGCGTTCTCCATCCCTCTCTAAAATCAAAGCGCATGCCCAGAAGTCGGCAACCAAGAGAATCCATCGGTGAACAAGTTTTGTGGAGGGTTTTGACTTCGTTTCGCTTTTTTCTCAGTAGGCAGTATACTGAATCGGTGTATCGTCTGCTGATTTTTTTGGATTATGATGGCTGGTGTTATCGAGTGTGGATCGCTTCGGGCTGATAATTAACACATTTTCGGTTGCAGCGATTTGGTTTAAGTAACTATTCATGTTATTTATTACGTAATATAATAAATAGGCACTTTAAAAGATGTAAAAAAAGGTTTGGTTAAAGATCTATGACTTTTAATTATAATGAGTTGTTTCCCAATGAAGAAAACAACTTATAGTTTTAAATATGTAATGATTTAGGTAGATCGGTGGTACTAAGTAAGTACACAGATCCAAACTATTTTGGTATCATTGTTGCCGCTTGTTTTAGTTTATTCGTCTCGAGTTTTCGGTTGAACTTCCCAAGTCTATTTCAAATGAATTTGCATAAAAGGTAAATAATCTTGACACGTTTTCTTATTGTTATAACACTTGAAACGGACCATACAAGTAGGTAGTATTTACATATAATTTAACTCATTTGTCTTAGATAGGAAAATTAAAACATTAACAGGCGTGAATCTGATTTTATTGCGTGTTTATTTGATTAAGATATCGGTCAAGAACAGAGGTCACCCAGAATGGCTGTTTATTATCATACGTTTGTTTAATTAGGTAGATAATAAAATGTGAATGAAAAGAGAAGTAATCTTCATATATTTCTGAAATATGAGAGATTCATTGATAAACATTTTAGATCCTTAAATCTTAGGATATCTAAATGTAGTACTCGTCTTATTTAGTAGGGCAGTGCTACCTCATAGAATATTTATGACCGTTTTCAATAAACTATCAAAGTTTACAGATGGATTACTATCCCCAATAATCTGTAATTTTTTATCTATTCATAACTTCAATTTCATAATAATGTTATTTATTAGTATAAGCGATAAGTTAGTGGAATGCATAAGGACAATATGATACATAGATTTGTTTATCTGTACTTAGGTACCTAAATGACAAATAGATAGAATATTGAAACAAGGAACACTTATGAGACAGAATAAATGTATGACGAGTATAAATCTGTAACTGTCACACATCTGAGCTATCATTGCCATAAGAGCTCTGTCAGATAAATGTGTCATGAGCAAAGTAAGTACCTGCTACAATAAATTTATTTCTTCGTCATATCACATTTAATATCCCATACGAACCGCCATTCGGATTCAAATCGAATGTTTCGTCAAACCGTTCAAATGCTGCGAGTGAAATAATTCCAATCCTTCTCAATTAAACACATAGTCACAAGACTATGTAGATAATATAGAATGACATACATACCTCGCTTAATAAAACCATTGTATCGACTAAATAAGAGACAATTAAAATGTCAAGATATGAGTTCATTTCATCTGGACCGCGGCCGGCTCTGTCATTGGTTAGGCATGCGGACTGTCTACCTGTGCCTGACCGGATATTAAAAAAATATATATTTAAAAAAAAACTCTTGTCGACCGCGTTGCCAGTCGCATACTTAAATACGGATATCTATCCAGTCTAGTTCTTACTTGACTTATACTACTTAGGTACGTTTTTAAATACTTTACATTTATGCGATCTCAGTATGCGAATAAAATCTGCAATGTAGGCCGTCTGTGAAATCTTCTAGATATCTACTTAGTATAAAATTTTACCCGAAGTTTTTTTTAGCTTTTTTTTTCTTGGAGAGAACACTCTTGAATTGAAACAAATTACTAGGTTTGAATTCATTTCACAATGAAAGTTTCCAAAAACACAAGTATAGTTCGATTAGTACCTTTATATAATTTTGTCTCGTGTTTGAAACACGATACAAAAATGTACATTTGATTTTTTTTAACTATTGGCGAAAACTTTGCATCTCAGAGCTCATCCAATAGTGACCGAAGTGGAAATAGCGACTGAATTTAAAAACAGACCACGAGAAAAGGTCAAACACTCGAAGCTTCGAAAGTTCCAATCATATAACACTCCGAAACAATACCACAGAATAAATAATAGCATATCTAAATTCGACCCCTACAACCATTTACGAAATGAATAATAAATACCATAACGACCAGCGAAGTTCGATGCGCCAAGTTTTTGCTAAACTGGTTTTCCCTGTTTCGACTGTCACGATGGACGCTATCTAGCCTCATCTCGTTTATTTTTGGCTAACTTCAAAAGACAGACTTGAATCTACACTAAAATGGTCGATTTGCTAAGCGCATAAAATAATAGCAGTCTTGAGCAAATTTTACGAGGATTTCGTATTCTATAAATCTTTAGGACCGGGAGCGGTGTAGCTTAGGTATTTGAGCTTTGAGTTTTGTTGCATACATTGCGAATGTATGTAAGTTGGTTCATGTATAGTATTGGTTATAATTACTCTTTTTTATTATCTATGTTATTATCTCGATGTCATAAAACCGTACCCTGATAGAACAATCGGGTTTCTTTCACATTACAAACTTGCACTGTTTCGTGAGTGAATAGAGCACAGATGGCTTTACGTGGCCATATACTTACGTATTCCTATAATGTATATTTCCCTGTCTCACATTCACACATATAAATCATGCCTAGACTGCAACCTCGCTAAGCAGTGCTACTGGTGCCTCATTTGAAACTTAGATGCAGACCTTAATTTTAAAGATTTTAATATTATTTCTTTGAAAAATGCGGTCGTTGATCTGAAACACGTGAGAGAGCAATAGATCAGACTAGACTGGAATCTGGATTGCTTTATCGACTACGGCAAATGTCTCAAGTTCTTATGCTATGTATATATGTATAACGATCAATATGAAACAATTCAATATAAGAGTAATGTGACATAAAGACTACGGCTATCTTCTGAACATTTGAGAGCGAGGGTCTTTTGAGAGCGTGATTTTTCAGTAGTCGGGTTCTTGTCACAATGTCGCTAAAAACGTTGACACTAGACACTGTATCGGTCCATACAAAGATTGCTGCTATTTCTTGATAAAAACGAATAATGCAAACACCGGAGCTAAAAAAAAACACAGTCACTTTGGACTGCTTTGTTGAAATGTCGAAACGTAACTTTCTGTCAGGCTAATTTATAATTCGTTAGTTGAAATATTCTGTTTTTTGCACTATACATTAAAATGTAAAGGACAACGTTATATACAATATTAATCGCTTAATTATTTTTGAGAGCGGAATTTAAGTACAGGTTGATGTTATGATCACAAGTTAAGGTAAAACACATGAAACGATGAGACGTACGCTTTGCTGGTTTGAGGTACACAATAAATAATTGTGGTTTTTATTACAGAAGTGTTTTTATATTATGCGGTTTATGAATATAAGGCGGCGTCTTCGCGAATACCTAACCTAGTATCAAACTTTATACAACATAGAGTCTGCGAAAGGATTTAATTCACGAATACGAATATGGAACCTTCAAAATCGTCACTAAATTGACTGAGCTGAAACTTAAATCTTACTTATCATAAACTTTTTCTACATTAAGTACATCACTTCTACTCACTGTAAACAAAGAACAGATGCCGTTTACAGTTGTATCTAAGGTCTATACATATGCCAGTCTTCCTAGAATAACCATCTCAATTACAGTAGATGAAGGTGTAGGTACAGCGCCCAGACCGACAACTCCGAAATTCAAACGGGAGATCCCATTATACCCCCACTCTTTAACTGTAAAAAAACAGTTAATTTAAGGTGTAAGAAGACTTAAATAGCGGGTTTTCGCCTTTAAAATTATTTTGATTTCAATGTACGAAACACATGCTTTGTTACCGAACTCATAAAACTGACAGGAAAAATAAGAATCCAAGGTGAAATTCGAATCCTTGCGAAACCACGCAGTTTCATCCAGCCAATCCTTACCTTGTTTTTACCTGATGAGGGCATGTAGGAGCACGAGTTGCTCAATGGGTAGATCAACTTCACAGTTTTAATGAGATCGTGGGTGCAAATCCCACCCAGTTTCCGCTTATTTATGCTTTGTATTCCCTTCTTACTCTTCTTGATTCGTACAGGGTCGGCAACGCAAGCGTCTGCGGTGACCACTTACCATCAGGTGAGCATACTACTTTAGTGGCACAAAATATATCTATCGGGTTTATTGGACGCGTCGCAACTAGTGGCAGACGCGGACGTCAGTGTCTCTGGATAACTGGTTTGGTGACCTTTAGTGTGTTGCACATCAAACGGACCCATACCTTAGGCTTCCTTTTGTGATCGATACAAATACCACGGCCAATCTAGATAATTATACTTTGATAAAAGATTTATTTTGCGCATTCAAAATTACTTTGTTCTGACTGACTGACTGACTGAATTAACTCACGTTTTTTAAATTCTATGATATCTCGGAGGTCAAAGAGATGTCACCGGACACAAAGAAATTGAAAGAGTTGCATCGGTTATACCGACAAGAGTTTTTTCTCTGAACTATTAAGATGATGATGATATCCCAACTCTAAAATTGTGGTCGCTTATCTGTGCTTATTACAATCAAGCCATTTTTTATAATAATTCCGGGGAAACAATGGGTATACGAGTATATGAACAGTATGAAGACACGATGATGAAAATTTACACATCTCAACAGTGGAGGAATTAGATCTGAATGCAAGGTTACTTCAGGTGGCATAGGACACCGAATACAATACATATTTGTTGTAATCCTTGTACTAAATTATACCATTGTATTACGCTGAAACTTAGATAAGTCATAAAATAAATCAAGTGTAAATTCGCCTTTAGTTTTTCTTCTAGTTTTAGATTGCGTCAACCAGCTCGGTTAGTTTTTTTTATGACTTGTTATAAAATCTAGTTTCTAGTCGAGACCACCCTATTACATGCTATAACTTATTGTACAATGACCTGAACAAATTTCTTGGACACCGAACATAGAATTAATGAAGAAAGTTAGCTTTTTATTGCTATTTAATTAAGCACGCAAATGTAACTGACAAAATACTAGTTTAGGGTAACACAAAATTATATTGATGACTCAGTTGTTTATATTTAAATGGTCCGATTCACAATTTTTTTTTAAATGTGCTATTTACGTCCTTAAGTAGGTACTGCGTTTCATGTAATTTGTAGTTTGATCACTAAATTATTGAGGCATTTTTCTAAGGAGAACAATGAGTACCCGTGGTCGAATGTTAATACTTTTACATATTGGGATCGATCCACTGACCTCACTGTGTTTATTACTTGGTAAGTATAGAAATGTGCCTGAGTGATTGCTACAGGCTTGCCTCTGTCCGAATGTGTCATAAACTACTTCTAACTAGTTTTTTTTCTTGCAAGCATATCTTTAAAAGAGTAATGGCAAGTATTGGTAGTCTAACGAACCCCAGTCTCCCACTCCTCCCCTCCACGGAGTACTGCCGACTTACTCATCGCAGAAACACGAAACTACTCTTAGGTCGCATTTATTTGGTCGCGATCTTTCTGAGCCACACACTGAGGTTCTTCCAACTAAGACATACGCGAGCTTTCACCGTAATGTTCTAATACTGCGCAGCCTCAGCGTGCAGCCTGCGTGCCAAGTATACATAAACAGCATACAACGTATAATGACGTAGTTAAAGTTGAACACATCACATAGGTATACGTAATTTATACCATAATACCGACTCCAGAAGGTCTCATCTCAAGCAAACTTGTGCTGGAAAGAATTTCTGCACTTGCGCGTGAGTTGATTGAAAGCTCAGACTATACAACGGTGGTTACGTGACCGATTATCTCCTCGCCTAATTTGGCTTTTTAAAATAGCTGTTCAATAACATATCATTATTTGTTTACAAGACCTCTAATTGGTTAGACTAAAAGGATTTGGAGCATTTAGAGTAAATTGCATTCTTAAATCATCATTATCATATTATATTAATCTGAATGGATCAAAAGAGCCTGGTGGCCTTGAAGTTTGAGCAGTCGCCTGCTACGCAAGCGACGCAAGTTCGAATCCTAGCGGGGCCTGTAACAATGAGTTTTTCTAAAAAACTTACGTTAAGTTATTTCACACCACGTGCTTTACGAGGAAGGAAAACATCGTGAGGAAACCTGCATATTTCTGAGAAGTAATTCAATGACGTATGTAAAGTGTCTGAGACGGCGATGGACTCACGGACTCAATCTGTCACGGTGAAAAGTGGGTGTTGTGATTACAACACCTCTGCCTACCCCTTCGGGGAATACAGGCGTGAGCATATGTATGTATGTATGAATGGATCATTACCTACTTATCTACATTCTGATATACATTTTCTTTAAGTTAAACTCCTGATAAATACTTTGCTTCATTAAAGTATAAAAAGCGTAACAAAATATGTTTCGCATTTTATTTATATTATGTATATTAGATCATGATGGGTTTACTTTTTATACGTAGGTAACCGATTCGCCTACTTAACTTATTTGTAGCTGGTATATACCTGCAATATCCGGACAACTCTGAGAAATGTTAATGATTCATAATATTCACACAAAGTGATTGTGCGGTTGGTTATTTGATAAGTGGTAAACATAAATGGATGCAGATAAGCAATAATGTGTCAACCCGCATAAACTTGGTTTTGAGAAAATGGCGTCTTAAGATGATTGTATACGTGATTTAAGATTTGTTTTATGACATAAATCCATTTTTTTACGTACTTTTATGTTTCAGATGACTTGAAACACTTTTTTAGAATGTTAAATACGTGATGCATTATCAAAATATATCAAAACCTTTGAATTTGACTTTTTGTGGGTTGACACATTATTGCTTATCAGCATCCAAATGGTTGTGAGGAATCATTCCAATTTGAAAATTTCTATTTCAATGGACTCACCATCTGTCACGTTGGCACTTAATCATCTTCGGTGAAAAGTGGGTGTTGTGATTCCAACACCTCTGCCTACCCCTTCGGGGAATACGCCGTTATTATCTTTCTTTTGCAATCAACGTCAATATTACTATGCAAATAAGTAGCATAGTAAGATTAACACGAGCATCTATGTTTAACGGTTATTAGTGACCGAGAAACGCACAACACTCTCAAATCACCGCTCTTTAATTTGCACCCAACCCTAATCATTGTCTCGCACGCTAGTCAAATTCGCTATTGTGAAAAAGCGGCGTATTCCAAATGTGATTTTGACGGCGTTCTTCGAATGCCGAAGACTACACATTATTGGATTAATGTAGTCAGTAGGAGTTATGCCGTTCTGATCCCCATTTATGATCCACCTACTATATTATAACCTATTGACATCTTTCTACAAGTTTTAAATATTAGGGCTGACCAGAAGATTGAGGTCCAAAACGATGCTCGGACGCAATTGTAATGAATCGTAAAAAGCTACTAATTTTATAGGTACTTCATTAAGCCGGTCAGAAGCAATGGCCAAGCAAAGCAGTTTTCCTTTCTCATTGATTCAAAGTGTGTTTCATGTCACGTGAGGTTTGACATGTACACTTTCAATAGCAGTGAGAGTCCGACTCGGGGGACAATTATTGTATACATTATGATAATCCTTAAATGCTTCATTTTGTTTACGTGTTACTGTCTTCGCAGGTATTATGTGTCTTTTACCTCAAAAGGCACCATTTTCCGGTGACTAAAGAACTTACTTAACAGGTATTTCCCTGATCCAAATGCATCATTGTGTTTATGTTTTATTCGCTCTTTCCAGGAAATTAGGGCTGGAGCTAGTGCCCCGCCGGGGTGCGGAGGCGGTGGACCCTGAGGATATGAGTCTGGTTGAGCTGTACAGGGTTCATGTCGAAAGTGCGGAGAGGGCTGCAGCGGTAAGTTATATCAGGACGAAAGTCATATAAACAAAGAAAACAGGGCACTGTGCTCACATTCAGTAAACCTCTTAAGAGCTGACTGAAGTTTGAATTCAAGACTTGGTTTTACGGTTTAAATTTATGTCTGAGATCTGCAGTAGAATCTATTTAGAAGCGGTTTACTCGTAAATATAAACACACGCGACTATAGATCTTAAGGCAAATGTTAAGGTAAATATTGTATTTGCCAACAGCTAGTTCCAAAAAACCATGCAGTCTATAATTACACAAGATGAGTCACTCTCGTAGACAACATGGATGATGATGTTGCAATAGTAACTACTTATGTTCTTATTGCTTGAGTTAAAGAAATAATATAATTCATCATTTTCGATTCTTGGGTCCTGGTGAAGAGCAAATAAAAACTTCATAATGAGGAAAATACGCAAACGATACCGTCAACGTGTAAAAATGTTACCCTATATTTGGGGTACCTTAAAAATGTATATATTTGAGGTATGGATCAGGAAAACGGTGGTAAACACGTGATACGGGTACTTTGGCACACCGAACTCAATGTTATAACGTAGGTAATATTCTAAAATATTGATGCGACTGCATTTATTCCATTTTGCCTGTCCAATGCCAATGTGATTGTTGACCTAATATGGAATGTAAGTAGTAACTTACGGTGATATAGCAGTTCTCGGAGCAGTTAGAGACAGATGTTCGACCTTTGGTTATTGTGTCATTACGGGACTATTGATGTATGCGACTAGAGGTATCGCTACGCGTATTTACCGCTTCTCTAAGATAAATTCACTTACAACGCAAAATTTTAACTTATTTCATTTATTTAAAATAATTTTACCAAATAAGACAATTTTTTTTTAGGTCACGCCACATTTTGTTTTAATGGGGTAAAATGGTTATAGTTACATTATACAGTGAAATAAAATAACATGTTATAAACTCGGATATGTATTTATAGTGAAGTTGCTTCAATTGACGACGCTCCAGAGGGGTCAAATGACAAATAGCCTACCTAATCGTATTCCTGAGAGCACATACATACCTACTGCGATATCCACGGATACTATATCACTAGGTACTAATTTTTAAGAGGAAAGATTTGTATGTTATTACTCAAAAGTTTGGCTCAAAAAGTACTGGATCGACTTTAAAAATTCTTTCAGCAATAGATAGCTACGTTATCAGCGAGTAAATAGGCTATATTTTATCCCTGGACGCCCACGGGAATGAGAACTACGCGGGTGAAACCGCGTGACATCCGCCAGTTGATTAATAAAAGAAGAATTAAGTGTTTTAACAGGAATATCATTACTATCGAATCAAAATTCTAAATCCACTACACAACTCTAAACATAAATTATTTCTATGCAAATCTTCTGTCATTTACATTCCCTGAGAACAATATAGAGTAAGAATACTTTATTTTCCCCATTTTGTTTTTTTATTAATCAACCTCGTTCATCATACAAAAACAATGTTTGGTTAGTAATGGGTATTAACATTCTACATTATTGCAAGTTGCTAACATCGTGATCATGTGACACATAAAGAATATTACAAACGTCAACGACAAAACAAATACCAGGATAAGTAAAGAAGTAATAAACAACGTAGGACATCTCTATATATAGGTGTATACGGTAACACAAGCTGCCGTAAAGATGGATCACTTTTATTCCAGATGTCTGGTTATAAAATGAAGAATTCTGTAGCATTTGCCGGATTACCTCTACCTAAACAAAGAACACGTCCCACTGTCCTTTCCTCCTGATCTACACAGCCACACATATAAAGAGATTTTTCTGTTGATTTGCTAGGGTTCACTTGGTAGGGAAAATTCTTGGGCTAATTGTTAAATATTCCTCTGTGAAGACACGTTTTTTTTTCATATATAAAATGTAAATCGGCTTCTAAATAAAATATGTACAGTTAATTATGTAAGTAAGGAGGTACTTACTTTTAAGGTTGAGCCAAATGTAGCATCAAAATGAAGTGTCAGCTACCTGCATCAAGTATGTAAGTTATTCCATTTTGCATGAAATCATAGCATACACACACATTTAAAGTGGCACGTTACGTTTGTGGTTTGTGCTAAACATAACGATAGGTTACTCTACTCAAAAAGGAAATATGTAAATGAAATATTTTGTCTACTGAATTTTTAATTAACGTCATTAGCTTACCACTTTCCCGTGGTCAAATATGCTACCATTATTTAATTTGTAACTGTTATGCTCTAATTGGATGATTTAATAAAGAAACTATTTATTAAGTATTAAATGATGAAGACCTGCACAGTGGTCACTGGCATATTATGTACTTACAATACTTACCATCCATCAGGACCTTTACTGTTAGCGGACACAATTTGAAACTTATCTTTACCTATTTATACAATTCAAGTTCAAATTTTGACTGACTTACAAAACAGGTCAAATCCTGGTCCTAGAGACATACAATTTGTAGGGCGTGTTCTTTGTGATGTAAAGGTACCGGTGCAGACACGAGTTTTGTCACGAGTCACCAATTTTGGGAATGCTTGTGAAAAATGACTACTTCGCAGTCTACCTCTAACAAGATGATGTTGATGGTTGAATTTTCTGAATAACATAAAACTTTTTACTCTCTGGGTCAATTATCATTCGGGCGGAATCTAGTGATATTTTATAAGCTGTAACGAATAACTTTGTAAATAAACCACCTTATACAACGTACATATAGGTATAATGCACTCGCAGGTTATCAAACATACACGTCTTATATGGTCGTGATTGCTATAGTTGGCGATACTTGTCGAGTTATTTAAGAGGTCGAGTTTCATAACACGCTGCGGTGCAGTATCGTTTTTGTGTGTGCTGTTAATGTATCATATGTTACTCAATCGTTTTATCAATATCGTGTTGGCAGACGCTTCACTGGCATATTTCATAGATGCAGATGCATATATATATACATATACCATACGTTTTTGAAATTCTTCCCAGACATACATAGGTATGCATGGTTCCTCACGATGTTACCTTCATCGTAAAGCTTGGTGAAGCAAAACATCCAAAGGAAACCTGCCTGAATCACGAGAAAGAATTCAATGGATTAAATATCCACCGATCAGACTCGCGTCCTTATTAATAATTTATTGCTCTTGTAATTGTGTCATTTGATGATATTAAATTGTGCTCAATTAAGCTCCTGATAACACTAGGTTGGTAGGTGTCTACTTTGTTGATCTTATATGCTTCTGACAAATAAAATACAATATATAAGATATATTTCACGAAAATGTATGCCCCGCTGTATCATCTGCACAGAGGCAGGTGCATTTTATAGATTTGAAAAACCCAATTTCAAATCCCAGCCATTTGTGCCAATAAGTCTTTCTAAAAACATGATAATCAGTGGTTTACCACCAAGAGCTTTATGGTAAAAAATCGCATATGTCTGAGTGAAATTTCAAAGATGAATATGGTCTCTGAGAGGGCAATGGCCCTCGCCCTCACCTCTTTAGAGATCCTCATATTTGAACCAGCAAAGTTAAGTGCTTAAATCGTCCTTTGCTGAATACTTTATATGTATTTTCCAGTGGCGAGGCACTCTACGCCGAGCGGGTGGTTCCGGCAGTAGCTTCAACTCAGGCACCCTCACAAACTCATCAAATGTCGTCACCACTACCACTGTACAATCTCACCACCTCATGTGCAGTATGCGCGACTTCGGTCACACAGCAGGCGGGGACGAAGCGGAGTTACTACTGTGTTTATATGACGCGAGAAGGGCTCAGCCACTGTCAGAGAGATTCAGAGTACGGATAGCCAGGGATGGATTCTCCAATTATGTGGACAGACTACATGCGAACAGTACCTTATTTGCAGTGAGTATAAGGCTTATTTTAAAATACATGAAGAATAGTTATTATAGTAGATCGAATCTACTACTTACTTAACACGTTTATTTAGACTGTGAGATTCAGAGTCTTTTGTAGCTGTAATAACTAGATTATTGTTGTTCTTAACATAATAAGTGACAGCTAGTTTCGTCAGTTATGTTTAAGTCCCATGTCACAGGGGAGAGCCTATTGCCATTACCGGGCACTAATCCAGACTCCGGGCTGCCACTGGTTTAATAACAGATCGAAAAATCCAATACCACTTGTGAATCGAATCCTAGACCTCGTGAGAATAGCGCTTGTGACCACTTGACCAACGAGGCAGTCAAGTCGGTGAATGTTTTATTTACCTTATTCACCACATTGAATAAGAATAAGAAATTTTTATTTACACAAAACATGGTACAACACCTCTGCTTACCCCTTCGGGGACCTGGGATGGCGTGAGCACATTTATTATGTAAAAGAAATTTTTGTTCTGCATGTTTTGCCATAACATATTGGGATGCAAAATATTTAGGTATATGAAATATCCCGCAGGATCTATCGAGCACAGATCTCACGCGAGAACTGTGGCTGGTGGCTTGGGTGGTCCGCGTGGGGCGCTGGGCGGGCGCGGGCGGCGGCGGGACCGGCACCGGCGAGAGGAAGGGACCAGTGGCCCGGAGACCGCTTGGCGCCGGTGTACTCAACTTGGCCGACTTCTTGAGGCAGCCTGGACAGCATCCCGCTGAGAAGGAGTATACTTTTAAGGTTACCTTTATGATATATTTTTATACTGCCGAGGTCGTATCTAATACCTTTAAACAAGCAATCTTAATCTCGGAAACGGCTCCAACGATGTTCATAAAAAAAAGATCTCGCTAGGTTTAATTTCTGGAGTACATCGTTTTGACGATGTTTTCGAACACTGAAAAACTCATGCAATATAATTACAATACGACTATAATTTCGCCGACATCTGTTAAGTTCAAAAGTTAAGGTAGTTCAAAAGTGACGCTACCAGCTTACGGGGTGATAACGAAACTAGAGTAGGTACCCCGGTTCGAGACTGACGTTTACCGGTTACATTTTTCCTCTTTATTTTCAGCATACATATATGAGAAAACGTCATTGAATAGAAACCGAGCACAACTCGGTCAACCAGGTTCTTTGATATTTAAACGCTAATCAAATAGTTTTTTCATTTCTAGTGAGATAGATAAATAGAAAAAAAAACCGACGCATGTTCGAATCCCAGCGGGGCCTGTACCAATGAGTTTTTCTAAAAAACGTATGTACAGTGATTTCACACCACGTGCTTTACGGTGAAGGAAAACATATTTCTGAGAAGTAATTCAATGACGTATGTAAAGTGTCTGAGACGGCGATGGACTCACCATCTGTCACGTTGGCACTTAATCATCTTCGGTGAAAAGTGGGTGTTGTGATTACAACACCTCTGCCTACCCCTTCGGGGAATACAGGCGTGAGCATATGTATGTATGTGAGATAGATAAATATTGCACATCAACCTCAGTACGGGGACAATTGGCTTGTCGTTACTGTTTTGAACGTGACGCTAATCGGCAAAAACGTATGACAGATGTCAAATACGAAGTACCTAATCAACATTGAGATATTTTTGTTGCAGGTGTATCAATGCGAGGAGAAAGACTTCCATCAATTACACGACATGTTGATACGGAAACAGACAAATAAGTGCAGTATTCTGCCGGGCCAGCCCAATTATGGTAACTTATTGACATTAACTTTCTTTTAAAAAAAATATGCAAGGCTATGTCGCCGTGCCAGACAGGTTAACGGAGGTTTAGGCACAGGTGTTACAACGCACATATTTGAATATATGTATAGATATCTATCACTTGAATTTAGCTGCTTTCTTAATGCCATCTGACTGATTCAAATCATAAAGACCAATTACGCGTTTCTTTACCTACTACGTTTCTAAACGAAACATTCGTTTAGAAGATGGAATTCCACTCCACTTTCCGTAAACCTATTCTACTGTTACTCTTCAATTTGCTCTACTATCATAGTCCTTAAGCCATATGAACAATCCGAGTAATATATGGATCAATAAATTTTTGATTTTTATGCATGTTTTCCAAATGAGACTCTCGCTTTTTATTCTTATAATTTAAGAATGTATCAATAATTTACTTGTTATACAGGTATAGTAGTAGCCTTGCGCCTCTTGACCAACGCCGGTAGTATATCAGAGGCAGTATCATCAGGCGCTACCGTGACTGCGAAGCGAGGGTTCCCTGACGTCATAATGCCGGGGGATGTGAGAAATGACCTGTACCTTACCCTGGAGAAAGCTGAGTTTGAACGAGGGGGAAAAAGTACCGCTAAGAATGTATTGGCCACTGTCACTGTACACGATAATACTGGACAAGTTATTAATGTGAGTATCACACACACATATATAGCTATATTTCATATACGTGTCGCTGTCTATCACTAGCTATATATGATGAAACACTTACTGTATAAAAGATTTGAACTAATGTATTTGAATAGATAGTATACATTACAGTTTGTTGGGTTATCTTTCCCCGCGTAGGCTGTAATTTACAGATTATTATTATTTTTGCTTTCTTACATTTGTCAAGTTTCCCACCTAACAATTTTAGTTATATATTTGCACAAAGATAGTTACCAATATTATAATGATGCTAAAGTCAAAAGCTGCTATTAATACAGCCGTTGATTGAGTATCGTCAGCTTAATCAATAGCATTTAATTGTTAATTAATACATCTTTGAAAATTTACGAACTGTAGTTTCATAGGTGTTGTCACGAGTTATGACACCTACGCAGTTATTCCACTATTTTATCTGAGCTCTCAAAACTTGTAACCTAAACCTATTTTATATAAAGAGTTCTCCTTTTTCCCTAGGACTGCGTGTGGGGTGCTAGCGGGAATGGCTGTACTCTATATGAGTCGTTGGTTCTATACCACAACAACAGCCCCGCGTGGGGCGAGCAACTGAGGCTGACTGTACCGCTGGACACCTTCACTCATGCACACGTGCGGATCGAGTTCAGGCATTGTTCCAGTATGTATTAGATTGCCACGTGACCTTAAAAAATACTCATACCAGAATAGTCCCCGAAGGGGTTAGCAGAAATGTTTATCAACAACTCCCCCATTTTACCAAACATGATTAAGTGACATGACAGAGGCTGAGTCCAATGACGTCTCAGACACTATACATAGTCTTTGAATTACTTCTCAGACATATGTCTGAGGAGTAATTCATTCCTGATGATGTTTTCCTAGATTCCACTCGTAAGGTCGAGTCTCAATCAAGCCATCTTAATTTAATATCCTATTTATCAACCTTAGTAAGTGATATTGTACTTATAGTTTAATTATTTTTTTGGTTGTAGCTCGTGATAGGAATGAGCGCAAGTTGTTTGGATTTGCTTTCGCCCGCCTGATGGAAGCTAGCGGTGCTACCCTGAGGGATGGTGCCCATGAACTGTTTGTGTACAAATGTGATGACCCTGCCAAGTTAGTATCTATATATAATTATGAAATTATTATATTTTTAGATATGCGTATACGTAATAATTAGATGTTCAGTCTCTTTTCTGCCTGGTAGACTTTTCCAGCTAATGTTAGCACTGATAAAAGACTGCTGAAATGGGATTTATGTGAGAACAATGCATCTCATGATAATTAACTATGATTGAAAAAAAATTAAAAGTTCTGAGAAGTAACTAATTTTTAACCAAGAATGGTCTTAGCTGGTGTTATGTAATAAATAAGTCTATGGGTTTGGATTTGTCTCTGCTATTAAAGCTTTGGACGAATCCAATGGAGAGTATTTGGCAATTGTATCACAAAAGAAGCTCCAAATAGGTGATGCGTGGGTAAAGAGTTAACAACAGTATAATAATTATTATAGTATATAATTATTGTATTGTAATGTTAATTCATTGCATATGTATTCTATACTACTATACTAGGTACTAGCTAGCTATATTTGTCCTATAGTGTTCTTAATTATTAATCCATAATAATGTAATGTTATAGATTATCCAGTGCCAGCTACTTATCACTGCCATCGTGTGCGAACGACTCTGCTCGATCAGCGCCCGCCAACGGAGTAGTTCCATCCTTCCAAAGAAGTTCCAAAGAAAACTGCACCATTAGCACCTTATTATGCTCCACTAAATTGACGCAGAATGGTATGTTACTGTTTATTTACGCACTTGATAAGGGTTTCTGTATTGTTCGGGTCGGCATTTGATTCAACCCGATGCGGCTGATCACCTGATTCTTATACGAAGCGACTGCAATCTGACCTTAGTAACCCCTTTTACGAGGTTAATCTGGTTTATACCAGGTGTCAGACTTTCTTAGGCCTCCGATCGACTTTTAAAGATTGCCAGGGATGTTAAATTGGCGACCAAGACAGACGGTTTAACGTGATCTCCGCGGTACGGAGGGAAGTCGTGTGGTCACCCATCCAACTACTGCCTTGGGTTATGTTTGCTTAACTTCGCTAATCGAATTATATGCGCAATACCAAGTGTAACGAGAGCTCTTTCTTGAAGACACAAGTTGATTTTTATAAATAAGTATCATGTACATTAAAATGCTACAATATAGAGTAATTTTACACAACTTCCGAAAAAATATAAACAAGTATATTATTATTTTTATAATTCTACTATTGCTTTTAGAACTTTATAATTATTAAGAATTGAAATACAAATACAGTACAAGATTATGCATATATATTTCTTAATTTCTTTTTACAGAGGATTTACTAGCGTTGCTGCAATGGCGCGCTCGACCCGAGAAAGTACAAGAAACATTATTAAGAGTATTGAGACTAGGCGACGGTTTGAGCTGTGAAGAGCTCATCAAGTTCCTAAGAGATGTATTGGACGCGTTGTTCGCCCTGTTTTCTACTGAAGATGGCAATAGGTAAACAATACATTTCTTTTTAATATAATTTAAGGTTCTATAGGCGTCTATCACAAGAAACCAATAGGAGAATTGAGCTGAGAAATATTAGGTAAATGAAGCGATTGTGTGGTTCTTAACAAACACATTCTTCACCACGCATTCTCTCACATTTCTGATTTAAACCCACACATTAAATAAAGAATAAAGGTTTCCAATTTCATCATTCATACGCATATGTAAAATTAAATAACTTAATTCTCAATAAAAAAATCTTCTTATAGCACTCCACATTCAGGCACTGTGTTCCTAGTGCTAATATCGATATGCAGCCTTCTGGACGAGACTCGGTTCCAGCATTTCAGGCCGGTATTGGATGTTTATATTGAGGAACACTTCTCTGCTGCGCTCGTGTATAAGTAAGTGTATAAAATTTTTATTTGGATTTCTCTAGATATAAACCCATCGGAGTTCAAATCCTACGTTTTAGTGAAAACTGTATCTAGATACATATAGTAGAAGAACGATGTGTATGAAAATGACGACTTAACTTTATACTATTTAAAGCAGATGATTTATGATGATGATACTCATAATATATTGTTTTGCAGCTGTGCTTAGGTAGGGAAGGTATGAGTTGTAACGTAGCACTAGCTGTTAAGGGACAATCTGCTCACTGAGTTAAAACAATTCACACAGGGTCGATACAACACTGCGCTAGCCATATATTTTATATCTTTAAACGAGCAATTCTTGTATGTATATAATCTGAATCTCGGAAACGGCTTCAACGATTTTCATGATATTTTGCATGTAGGGGGTTTCAGGGGCAAAAAATAGATCTAGCTAGGTTTCATTTAGGGAAAACATCGTTTCGACTATGTTTTCAGGCACTGACAAACTCATAAAATATCTTTACAATACTACAGCAAATTTCGCCGACATCTGTCAAGTTATGGTACCTCTAAGTTACGGGGTTAACGAAACTAGAGTACCCCGGTTAGAGACTGACTTTCACCGGATTTTTTTTCCTTTTTTTTGTGTGAAGAAGGAACCGAGCACAGCTCGATTAACCAGATATTCGTTGTTAAAGTAGCTACGGGCTATTACGTATCATTAGCTTTTAAGGGACAATACCCTCAACTTCTACAAATCATTCGCAGAGGTCTTCTATCATCAGTTCAACACTGCGCGGAGTGGGCAGCAGGGGCTGAAGGCCAAGAACCGATCCGTAAATGTCTTCGATCGTTAGGAGCAGTATTTCGTCTTGCAGTACGATCTCGTAGACTGTTCGCTCGAGCTACCGGAGGGCAGTATGAAGACAGCTTTAGACGTGACGTCAGAGCGGCTTTACACGCCTTGAAGACGTTTGCGCAACATCCCCATAAAGAACACTTGGCGCCTGCACAGGTTTGTTTGACATTCTGAACTAGGGAGGGCAACCATGACCGTGTAAACAGCGTGTTAAGAGCTTTGACGTTTCATTTTACGGTTACATAATGAAACGTCAAAGCTTGAAAGTTCTTATTACGCTCTGCTTAATTCGATGAGAGTAGGTCCACTGATTGATCAAATATGCTCGCTTAATAATAATAATAATAAATTTAACCGAAATAGAAGACCCAACTAATACCAGACACAATCCATCCCAATGATATTCACTTGGTCTTGACCCGTGAGTATCATTTATTACCGGCCTCGGCTGAGAAAAAGAAAATATAAAAAAATAATAATAATAATAATAAAGCCTCTTTATTTTCTATCTCCTAATTAATACATATATTTCAACTTATAACTATTTAACGCTAATTTACAAGTTACATTACATTATTGAGATATAATAAAGAAGTTTAGATAGGAACCCCTATTTGGGTAAAGGCCTCCTCCAGTGCGCTCCAGCTTTCCCTATCTTTAGCTCGCTCAGTCCACTTTTTTCCCGCTATAGCTATGATTTCGTCACTCCATCGTTTCATAGGTCTTCCCTTCCGTCTTTTCCCACTAGGTCCATTCCATTTCGTTGCTTCTTCTGTCCATCGCTTGTCGCTATATCGTGCTACGTGCCCAGCCCATCGCCATTTCGCCCGTAGGCTGTACTGTAGGACATCGATTAGCCTAGTCTTCTTTCGAATAAATTCGCTTCTTATTTTGTTTATTTTTCTTATTTTTAAAAGGCTTCTTTCCATTGCTTTCTGGCAACTGACTAGCTTTGTTTTTATTTTAGTGGTGTAAGTCCTTGTCTGGCATCCATACGTAAGAGTTGGCAGAATGCATGTATCCATCACTGTTTTCTTTAGGTGTAGCGGGTATTTGCCTTTCATAATTTCTTTGAGAGACCAGTATTTTTTCCAGCCTATATTTATACGGCGTTCTATCTCTTTCTCTTCGCTTTTATCTTCAAATGATAGTTCTTTTCCTAGGTATATGAAATTATTTACGTATTCGAGTGTATTTCCTTCTAGTGTTATTGTACGTGTATAGCTGTTTGTCATAACTTTAGTTTTATCTTTATTCATCAAAAGGCCTACTTTTTTGCTCTGTTCACTTAACTCGTTTACCATTTTTTCTAATCTTCCACTACTTTCTGCAAAAAGAACAATATCATCTGCGAATCTGAGGTGATTTAGGTACCGGTTGCCCATTTTGATTCCTTCTTTCTCCCATTTTAAATTCTCAAAGATGTTTTGAAGCACAGCTATGAAAATTTTTGGGGACAGGGGATCTCCTTGTCTCACTCCTCTTAGAATTGGTATTTCTGGTCCCCTTTTTTCTAGTTTCACACAACTGGTACTGTTGTCATATATGTTTTTCAAAACATTTTTATACTTTTCGTGGACCTGACATCTATTTAATGCTTCCCAAATTGCATTGTGTGATATAGTGTCGAATGCTTTTGCATAATCAATGAAGGCTACATATAAAGGTCTATTGAACTCCTTATGTTTCTCTATTATTTGTTGCATTACATGTATATGGTCAATTGTTGAGAAGCCCGACCGGAAGCCCGCTTGTTCTATTGGTTGAAAATTTTCGATTTTGCCACTAATTCTACTCAATAGTATTGAGGTAAAAAGTTTATAGATGCTAGGGAGAAGGCTAATAGGACGATAGTTGCCTATGTCTTTGGGGTCACCCTTTTTATACAGCAGTATTATATCTGATTTCTTCCATTGAGTTGGTATTAGTCCCGTGTTTATAATTTTGCTGAATAAATATGACAGTGGGCGTGCTAAAAGAGCAATTCCAATTTTGAGAGTTTCGTTCGGTATACCATCTGGCCCTGGGCTTTTCTCAAATTTAAGATTTTTTATATGCCTTACTACTTCCATCGCCTCCACTTCCGTGGGTTCGTGCTCAGTGTCGTAATAATTAGAAGGATATTTGTTTTCGTTAATTGCTGTGTTACTTTTGTATAGCTCCTTGTAGAACTCTGTGGCACAGTCTATGATGTCTTTCCTCGTGTTGTTTCTTGTGGCATTTGTTTTTAAATTTTGTATCCAATTTTTATGTGTTCTCAATTGTTTATATGCTCTTTTAGTGCTTCTGTATTGCTTTAGGTTTGTTTCTATTATCTGTTTTCTGTAGTCTGCGTAGTCTTTTTTGATGGCCTTGTTAGTTTTCTTGAATAGCGTACTTAATTCTTCCTTCATTTCCTTGCTTTTGTGTTTTGTTTTCATAAGTTTTGAGCGTCTTGTCATAAGTTCTATTGTAGACTTTGAAAGTATTTTGTTTGTTTTGATTTGATTTTCTTCTTTTTGTTTCGTTGACATACTTTTTTTAATTATGTGTTCTATTTTATTATATAATGTCTGGACATTGACGTCATCATCTATGGTTTCCAATTCTTTAATATATTTTTCTAGATTTCTAATGTATAGAGTTTGTTCTTCTTCAGTTTTGAAAGTGTTTAAATTTGATTTGAAAGTCTTCCTGCATTTTTTACTATCTTGTAAAAGATAAATGGCTCTTACCAATCTGTGATCAGAACTAAATCCTAACCCATGTAGTACTTCTATTTTCCTAATCTTTTTGGGCTGATTTGACAGGATGTAGTCTACTTCATTCTTTGTTTTTTCATTTGGTGAGATCCATGTCCATTTGCGATTATATCTCGTTTTGAAATGTGTGTTCATAACCGACAGTTCATGTTCAAGGGCAAATTCTATGAGCTTTTCTCCTCGTTCGTTTCTTATTCCATAGCCGAATTTTCCTAGAACTTTATCTTCATTTATTTTAGATTGGCCTACTTTGGCATTAAAATCTCCGATTACTAAGACGTGCTCCCCGGCCTGATTTTGTGCTTCTTGTAGGGTATCGTAAAATTTGTCTATTTCTTCCGCGGAGGCTTTTTCTGTTGGTGCGTATACTTGAATAATTGAAATCATCTGTTTGTTGAATTTTAACTGAAGTAGGGCCACTCTTTCCGAGAAGCCTGAGAAGTTTAATATGTTGTTTTTGTATTCTTTTTTAATTAGAAACCCTACACCATGCAGGCCAAGTGTTTCTCCTTTATAGCAAAATATAAAGTCTTTGTGCTCTTCGATGTTACAGCCCATTCGCCTAATTTCGGCTAAACCTAATATATCAATTTTAATTTTTTCTAATGAATGCATGAGTTCGATGTATCTGCTTGTGGATGCTAAGGATCGTACATTGAAAGTTCCAATGTGTAGTAGATTTTGAATTGTTTTTGTATTTTTCACTGGAGGGTTTTGGTCATTTTTCCCCACGGGGACCAGCCGGCTTGGGGAAGTGTTTTTCTTGGTTATTTGTTGAATGTTTGTATCGTGGTAGTTGTTGTTCCGATTTCGGGAGTGCGTTGGTGGCTATGAACTGGTCTTCTCTTTCAATGAATTTGATCTCGCGCGTGCCATGTACTCGTACGCATTAGTTGTATTGGCTTTTTTCGAAGCTACATGTAATGGCTTATCTGTTTGTGATGTGCTGGCAGTGGGTGAAAAAGACGGGTCTCTTTTCCGCTTTTCACGAATTGCATCTATTTGTTTTTTTACGACTAGCTTATCTGCTTTTAAGTAAGCTATGTTACCTTTTTTTCGTTCTTCTTCAAGCTTTGGTTGTAAAGCTTTGCGCACTTCTAAGATTTCCTTTGTAAAGTCTTCTTTCACATATATGCCTGGAGGTAGTTTCTTTTTGCATTTCATTATTTCCATTTTCCTCCAATAGGATACAAGTGAAATTAAAATGGGTTGCGGGGAACTTTTTTTATTTCCAATTCTAAATGCGTTTATTATTTCGTGTTCTTGCAGGTTCAATCCAAGATAGCCGTTGAGTTTTCCAATTAAACTTTTTACGAAGTTTGACTCTTCTTTCTTATCTTCCTTTAGTCCGAATAGGAGTATATTATTTCTCTTTCTAGCCATTTCCATTCCTTTCATTTTCTCCTTCAGTTCTTTAACTTCATTTTTTAGTTGTTTATTTTCTTCGTCTAACTGTTTAAATCGCTCGTCGATTTGTTGCACTACGTTTTTAGTTACTGTTTCCGTTATAGTTATTGTTTGTTGTTGCATTTGTTCTTGAATTTTTTCGAATAACATTTGCATTTGGCTATCCATTTTAACAGTGAAAAACAATCTTCCGCTTTTCCCGGTTTATGGGTAGTTTTGTCTGAACTGGCAGCACTCGATGAAAAAGTAGCTTTTTAATTTCTTGTGGTGGCAACACTGTTTAATTTAATAATTCTTGCAGTTGTCTAGACTGGGTGAGATTGTCTATGATTTGAGTAGCAAGCCAACTTCACTCTGTACTTATTTTGAGGTTATCCATCTCGATAAAAGTATCACTTTTTGCGCTGTTTCTTATTTTTGTTGGATTAATTCAATACGAACTCACTTGTATTGACTTTAATTATGGTATTATTGACTTTTAGCACTGTATGTACGCGTGGATTAAGGTAAAAGTGAATATTATTGTGGGAACAAATGACAATACTTCTGACTATTTTGACACGGAATGGAATATGCTCGCTTAAGAAATAATAACGCAATTGAACAGCGTAACTTCAGTTATGAACGTGTTATATTCCATTGTTTACTAGCTGGTGAGTTCTTGGGCAGGGATATCTCGCTAGGCATTCTCCCGACCCCCATGATCTAACCAACCTCAAGTCTTTTTTCGAAGAGGTAATGGCATCCGAAACGCTGAGAGCCTTTTCAGTATATGTCAGGTATACTGTTTCCAGGTAGCCCTGATGAGCTCGTGGGCCGGGGTAGCGCGCGAGGTGTGCGCGGCGCTGGGCGCGGTGGAGGCGGCGCGCGTGTCGGCCGCCGTGCTGGACGCGCCGCCCGCCTCGCCCGCCCCGCCGCCCGCCCTGGCCCGCGCGCGCCTGCTGGCTGCACAGGACACGCTCAAGGGGCCGCTGGGACAGGACCCAGGTATCATACCGTTGTTCACGAATACAGCTTAAAGGTTGCCATTAGCTTTGCGATGCTAGGTCCGAATAACCATTTCAAAAATCATAGTTTGATACTTAAATATTTTAAACCTTTACAGCGTCTTAGGCACGCAAATAAGTCTCAGATTGCCAAATTATCTGATAATTATATTTTTTATAAAAAAAAACAGTATTCGGTATTACAATGTTAATTTGTAGATTAATTAATCAATAAAAATACAATATTATAACTTGAGTCCTAAACAAATTGCAAAACTGGGGAAACTGACAACTTCCTGGTCAAGTTTTACCGTCCTTATTTCTCCATACGCGAATTATATGTCCCACAGAGGCGCGCAACATAGTCCTTACCACAGCGTGTCACCATTTAAGACTACATCTGGCGCGACGCGACGAATTGTCCCAATGTGCCGAAATGCTTGGCGAATTGGTCACATTACTCTGGAAGAGAGTAGACCCAGAGGAACAGACTAACGAAGATGAACTAGACCCAGATGTAGACGTCTTATGTCTGAACACGCTCGATGTCTTAGTTGAAACTGTTCTGCATCTAATTGGAGGAAATTCACCTGTGTTGGTAAGGACTTTTTGTACTAAGGTGGCAAACGAGCGGATAATCAGCTTATTTACTTCAAAAAATCGAGCAGTTTTCAAAGTTATATATCCTTTGACGTAATTCTTTCTTCTCAGAATTGAAAAAAGTATGTTGAGACGGTTTGGACAAATCTAAAGGATAAATGAAAGGCGATTAACGAAAAGTGTCGGTAAAGGGCGTCCAAGGAAGAACTACTATGACCAAATTAATAGTATTTTTCAGAAACGTCAAACTCGGAGCACTAGTAACCGAAGAAAGTGTATGAAGAGATGCATGAATGTGGATGAAGCGAAAAAAGTGTGTAAAGATCGTAGCATGTGGCAAACGGTGGTCTCTGCCTACCCCTATGGGATACAGGCGTGAGCATATGTATTTATGTATGTACCATTAACCTCCAATCCGTACCTTATTAGTAATATGGATGGAAGAAGGATGGATTTTTGTATTTACACAAACAGGAGCAACTAATGTTTCTCGACGCACAATTAGACATTTTTCTTTTTGTAACCAGGGCTCTATGGTGGCTGGCCTGCTCGGTGCCATGGAGTTACTCAAGCCTATCCACTATCAACGACTGTGGAGCCATCTGGCGCCGCACCCTCACGACAGAAAACCTTTGAAGGACTTCTTGATGAGAGCTTTCCTGGTTTTCAGACACCTAGTTGAACAGGACGTAAGTTGATTGCTAGACTTTAACCTACTTATAAAATTGCGTAATTGCACCCCTTCCGTTTACAATATAAAATGGTTTAAAAGTAACTCCCCTCTCTTTCTGTGATACGGATTGAATGGGATGGACATAGTTTTATTTCACTATAATTTACGCTTAAACCATGTGAAGGGCTTGTGCCATGTGCTTTACGGTGAAGGAAATCATCGTGAGGAAACCTGCATATGTCTGTAAAGTAATTCAAAGACGTATGTATAGTGCCTGAGACGGCGATAGACTCACCATCTGTCACGTTGGCTCTAAACAATCTTCGGTGAAAAGTGGCGAATACAGGCGTGAGCATTTGTATCTATGTATGCTTAAACCATGTTTGGTTATGAGGGAATCAATGTTGAGTTACGTTCTTAAGTAAAGCATATACTTATAAAGGCATTATATATTTTTAATCATGTGTGCAGGTATTTCCAGCCGACTGGATGGTGTTGCGAGTGCAAAGTTGCAAAGTATTGCTGTCATCACTGCAGGACCTAGCTCAGCCTCTGTTGGAGAGATTCTTAGGAGACGAACCGCCTCAGTTTGACACACAGGTACAGTTATTGTAGGACTAATATTGTTTGCGTGTGTGTGACCTATACGATAATATTATTTTGGTACAAGGCGGGAAACAAGGTAAATAGTGCCCTGCACGCCGTGATGAGTGGCCAGTCAATAACAAAAAATGCGCGCCTGGCCATTCATAACGGGGTGCTAGTACCTACTCTGATGTATGGAAGTGAATGTTGGGTTTGGCAGAAGAAACATGAAAGTAGAGTGAATGCAGTGGAAATGCGGTCGTTGTTGATGTGGTGACCAGAATTGAAAAAAGTATGTTGAGATGGTTTCGACATATCGAAAGGATGAGTGAAAGGCGATTAACGTAAGAAATTTAATGAATGTGACCGGAAGTGTCGGTAGAGGGCGTCCAAGAAAGAACTACTATGACCAAATTAATAGTATTTTTCAGAAAGGTCAAATTCGGAGCACTCGTAACCGAAGAAAGTGTATGAAGAGATGCATGAATGTGGATGAAGCGAAATAAGTATGTAAGGATTGTAGCATGTGGCAAACAGTGGTCTCTGCCTACCCCCATGGGATACAGGCGTGAGCATATGTATGTATTATTTTGGTAATAAATATTTTAGACTTTAATATTACATGCATCATAGCAACTAAGTTAACTAATTTATCAGGCTACTCTAGTATGAACTTAATATACAACATGTGTTATTTTTACGTAATCTCATTCATTGTATCTATTTCAAATCAGTTATTCAATATTGTCCTGGCGTTATCCATCTTAAATCTTCTTCGAATAAAAAACTATCTATACCTACTATATCCTGATTGGTCCAGCGAAACAAACACATACAATTTCAAATAGATGTTTTATATAACTATATAGGTACTGTCATTATGTATTTAGTAAAAAACTGTTAATTTGGAATAACAAATATAATTTTTATTCATGCGTAATAGATTGTGAATGAATCCTTTAAATTATCACTTGTATATTTGGCAGCTATGGTCGGGCTACATGGAGCTGGGGGTGTCTTTGGTGACATCGAGCGCCTTGCAGCCTGAGCGCTGGGCGGGCCGGGGACCCGACCGAGCTCGCATGCGAGCCGCCGCCGGATTGCAAGTGTTGGCCACGTGGACCATGCTAGGTCAGTTTCGGAAACATTATATTATATTTTTCAAGGAATTCAACCTTGTCCAAGTAATTACACCTCAGTCAAGCGTTTTTATAATTATGGACGGGTAAATTTGCGGTTAAATACAAATTATGGCGGTGTTTTACTTATTTATATATATATATATTTGTAAAATGTACTTTTGTATAAAATTTGTTTCACATTAACTCAATTTCAAAAATACCTTTTAGATGTCCTTCAAAGTGTACGAATTGTACTGTATGTTTTAGTTTAATTCATTCCAAGCCCGTAAAAAAATACATAGATATGATCTATAAATTTAAAGCCACTTTGGCGCTAATTCTCTAAGGGATTTTTATCTTTCCTCTCCCTTATGGAGCATTGACGACATTACGACAATACTACTCTAGGCCAGCTCCAAATGTAGAACGGAGAACCCCGTTATGCCCTATCTTGTTCGGCTATGAATTCCCGCCGATAATTGCGATGGTAGGTGGTATTTATTAAACGTGTGTATTGTCAGGCAAGGCGCAGCTGCACGTGATAGGTGGTGCGGTTGGCGCTCTGCTGGAGATCACCCTGGTGGGTCCTCTCCGTCGGGCCGCGCTGGGAGCGTTAGTGGCGCTGATGGCGGCCGAGCGAGCTCACACTGGAGCCGCGCATCGTACCGAGGCGGCGCTTGTCGACAAACTGGATTCACTTGTAGCTGATAACAAGGCCGATGACCACTACCGCCGCCTCTTCGACACTGTGTTAGTATATGCTATTTATGTGGTAACTAAAAAATCCTACGGGTACGCTATACACATTACACTGGACTGACTTTATTTCCATACAAAAATTACATTATGTCGATTTGAAGCACCCCTATATAATAGCAGCGCGCGTCAAAATAATGTGGATAAAATAGGCAGAGTAAATGAACGCCTATTAATGGTCCAGTGGGTGAAGAGAAGTGGTGACCTAGTGACTTAGTAGTCACAAGCGACGCATCACGCAAGTTTCAGTCACGGGTTTTTCTAAAGATGAAATGATATCAAACCACGAGTTTAAAGGTGAAGAAAAACATTGCCAGGTAACCTGTACTTACTGAAATTCAAAGACCCGAAACCTTGGGATATAATATTTGTCTCAGATTTTCCCGAAAATTAAAATGATCCACGATACGTCTTCCATTTGTCATGAAAACTTCTTCCAATAGAATAAACGAAGGAAGACCTTGGTCTGATTGTACATATAATTAAAACTAAAAATAAATTGCTGAAAATCTTCATTACTAGTGACAAGGAGAGGAATATCGAGGGACCCTATTCCTACAGTTCCGGCTATAGCTCGATGACGACTTTGCCGATTTCATTATTTTTTTAAATGTTTTCTACCTAATATTATGTTAAATTAGGGTCCCGTAAAATGTTGTCTACGTGGGTAAAACGGGGCACAGCTTTAATAATTCTAATATTAGAATATGAATATCGATGGAGGGTTTATAGCCAAGCTAGTATTTCTGCCATTCCCCTAATAATAGTACACATCTATCTTATACTCCTTGGTGGCGACGTTTGTCGTCAAATCTACTGTATTTCCTTTGACACTAATCATAAACCAGCTAAATATTGTCTTTCTTACTGTTCACGCTACTTACTCAGAGAGCACCTGAGTTCAGTGTAAGTATGAATTGGTTTTTTTTCGACAAATTATCATGATAACAACAAACTTCAATCTTATGAATACGAAAATCTATATAAAAAAGTGTCGTAATCGTTGTGCAATCTAACTCAAGTGTGTAATCTCTTGGGCTAATAAGTTGTGTGCTTATCTTTACATGGTTGAACTGCTGAACCGATTAGGCTTAAATTAGATATATCTAGTTATAACCTTAAGAACAAGCCTCGGGTACGCAATTAAACATTACTATTATGTATGTGTTCCGAACTCGTTACAATTCAAGATCTATAAGCGTGATTCTAAATTTATATATTATCCTGTATAATGATGACTACCTAAATTCTTAATAATATCTTCTAGAGGCCATACACAACAATACGGCGTCTTTATGCTAATATATCGATTGACATTGGTTCCAAATTTAGTTCTAATTTTATCAAACCAGCCTTCATTCTACCTCAATTATTGAAGAAGATTATTGTGTTCTTACATTGTACTTGATAAATGTTTTTGCTTCTAAAGTTGTTGTATTCAATGGCTGGTGTAATGCTACGAAACTCCATGCAGTAAGTATGGCATAAATGCAATATATTATACCTTATTTAATCCAATATTCAATTCTATTAATTTGCCTTTTAACATAGTTAAAATTCATGGCTTCCACAGAATATTATTCATAAAACGGGAAAATATTTCGTTTCATCCCAAGGGTATTATTATTCCCCGATTTAATAATTATATGTAGACATATTTAATTATTTTTTTATAAAATGATCTGGACTACTATTTGCTGCTACTATGTGCTATTTGATGGTATGTGACTACCGCAGCTTACGGACGCTGGTAATCTCTCTCTCTCCAACTATTTACTAGCCTATCCTAATATAGAAAAAATAAGTATTTTTTCATGTTACTCCTTACGCAGGCTTATGGAACGTGTATCAACGGAAGGATGGCGAGAAGCCGGCGCGGCGTTCGTGGGATGTGTGACGAGGTTACTGGAGAGACTCCTGGACTATCGAGCTGTGATGCAAGGCGCCGAACACAGGGACAAGAGGATGGCGGCCACTGTCAACCTTCTGGTGAGTTACACGTACATGCTCACCGTTATTTATTATTTGTTACCATTCATTTTCTAATATGAGAAACTAGCTGTGCCAGAAACAAACAAACAGACAGACAGGAATATTTTTGAAAACTATATTAGTTCCGTATACACTATGTATAGTAAATGTGTTCACCATACATTTACTGAAGAGCTGTTTTTTTTTATTTTGGAAATGCAAAAAGACACTTAATTTTTTATCTATATAGATAGATATAGATAAAATATATGGTTAGTTAGTCACTACCCCTTGTTTATTGATGTATGTATCGCTGTTTCCAGAACTTCTACAAGAACGAGATCGATCGCAAAGAGATGTATCTACGCTACGTGTATAAATTGCACGACCTTCATATTGCATCGGACAACTTTGTGGAAGCTGGATGCACTTTGCTGGTAATAATAGTTTCCTAACGTATTTTTTGTACTTAAAAAGTGACAAACAAGTAAATCACGGCAAGTGGTTATCGTCGCCCATAAAACAATAAAAAACGTAGCGTTGTTCTTTACTTATGAAATACTAAATGTAAATGTACCTACCTAGCCTAATTTGCAACATATTTTTGAAAAGAATAATGCTGATCTTAACAACTTTATAATCCTGGGTATTAAATGTATAATCCTGTTTAGCAGCGTTTCTTATCTCGCTACACAGATGGCGTTATTCACTAACAATTGCGAAGTTTGAGTACAATTACACAAGAGCCTAAATCGCGCAATAAGAGTTTTCGAGCTTATTGTAGTACATATACAAGTTTCTAACTACAGTTGGAGCCGCAATTCACCAGGCATGACACCCGCCTGGCTGGATGATCTTCTCACTCGCTCTCCCCACACCTGTTAAGAGTATTTTTTTTCCTTCGACGAATTAAAAGTACTTTGAAAAAGTCTAAACAAATATTTTTATGGCAATTTTATGAAGAAAAAAAAATTCAATAAACCTTTATTGCATTGAGAATGTTATTGTTCAAATTCCTATTACAATTAACAGTTGTACGCGGAGACGTTATCTTGGGACAGCGACCAGATCGGCGTGGACCCCGAACACCCAGAGACACCTGAATGGAAGCGTAAAGAAGCTCTCTACAATCAAGTGCTGCAGTACTTTGATCGTGGACAGGTAACCAAACAATACAGCTATGATTAGCCAAAACTGAGTTCTTTACCAATCCGTTTACACAATTTTTTCCCGTTTCTAGACTAGTATTTTTATTAGTATCTAAACAATATCAATTTGTGCTAAATTTTAATTCAATGCTCGATGTATAATCGAATGAGAATGTTAAGGGTATCACTTTTTGGCTGGAATTCAGGGCCATTTATTCATTGAACAAGAGAATTAACCGAATACGAGGTTTGGAATATCTTCATTATGTACTGCCTCAAAAATTACGATTGTAATGTTGGATCAAAACAAAATCTGATGCTTAATAAATAATTGGACGCCGGAGTAGGTATTATATTATTAGGTTGGAGCCACTATGTACAAAGGGCGAAAATACAATAAGGTTCTTGTATCCCCAGTGTTGGGAGAAAGGTCTCCCGCTCCTTCGCGAGTTAGCTCCGTTATATGAAGCTCGCCTGTGCGACTACGCTCGTCTGTCTCATTGTCTCCGCACCCACGCAACGTTCCTGGACGCAGTGCTGGAACAACTCAGGCCCGAGCCGGAGTATTTCCGCGTCGGCTTCTACGGGAAAGGATGCCCCTTGTTTGTCAGGGTAAGAAATTATTACATTTTATATACAAAACAAAAGTAGCAGATTTGTCGCGAGAGCGGGTGATCAATGCAAAGGGAAGATCTTCTATAAAATAGTATTCACCTACACTTACAGTTCACCTACCCTTTCTGCCTTATTATTTCTACTATTCTTCTTCTCGCTTCTGTACCAAAGGTTGACTGGAAGAGATCGCATAAGTTTCTTATTTTATCTTTTATTGTTTCCATTGTGGTGTCGTATCAAGTTCCACAACGTAATATTTTTTGTGCAAATGGCGATTTCAATTTATAATACTTCGAGAAAAGTGCACTGTTATTTACTCCTATCCAAATAGTGAGTCTGGGAACACATATTTATGCGAATATTTCAATGTTATAGAATAAACAGTTCGTGTATCGCGGCTACGACTACGAAAGGATCGGTGCGTTCACCCAGCGGCTTCAAGCAGAGTACGTCGCCGCGCACATACTCATGCGGAACACTCCTCCGGACGAGTCTATCATTGCTAACGACGGACAGTGTAAGATTTTAATAGTAACTACAGTAATGCAGACAAATAATAGTCTCGTCATCGAAGTTCAGCCGAATTCCAAAGGGCACTTTTGAGCCGTGCATTAGGATTTCTCTTATGTTTACATATGGCAACTGCTTATGAGATGTATAAAAAGCTAGAATTTTATCAACAACTAGAGAAAAATAGTTTATTGTAATAGGTTAAACGAGACGCAAGCTTCCGAATTTATAATATATACATCAATATACTTACGACTGTATTCCCCGAAGGGGTAGGCAGCTATGATTTTGCTTGAGTACGCACACATTTCGCCTGTAATGTTTAGCCTGTGTTGTTCCATTCAATAGGGAGCGAACCTTATGCCATTAACCAGGCAGTACTTGAGATTCCGGCCTGCTACTGACATTTATAATATAATAATAATGATCTACCGAATTTCGGTCTCGGAATCTCAACGAGGATCAGCCATGTGCGCAGGAGATATTATAGTGCACAAGTGTGTGCGCAAACACAGGTGCACTCTTTATTCCCTCACTCTCATAGTCCGATGGGACGGCAATCCGACACGACCGGAGTGAGATCAGGCGTAAGACCAACGGCTTAACGTGCTTTCCGAGGCACTGGGTGGAAACACCGCCAACTTTCAAACTCCGGGCATGATATTGTGAATTTCTTGACAGAAAAATCCAATATACATTTTTGACCCGACCCGGGACCTCGTGATCGGCAGGTGAACTAACCACTAGTGGTTAGTACGAGACATTTATAATATATGTAATATATTAACACATTTTTACTGTTTTGTAGACATTCAAATATGTAACGTGAAGCCGGTAGCGTCTCGTCGCACGTGGCCTTCAGGCGCTCCTGAACAAGTAAAGCGGTTCTACGCGTGCAATGACGTCGACACTTTCCTGTGTGACCGACCACTGCACAAACCACCCATTGACAAGGATAATGAATTTAAGGTACGTATATGTTATACCAGAATGAGGTTCAAGAAAGCAGGTACTGTTGCCCACCTTGACAAAAGCCTATAGCATACATACCTGTATTCCCCCAAGGCAGAGATGTTGTGATAATAACACCCACTTTAGTCCCAAGGCCACCTCTACTAAGCCTATAGCGTACAAACTTTTTATTTTTATAAAAATGTCGGTAATCATGGGAACTCCCAGTCGTAACACCTCCAATTTACAAAAGATCGCAGTCAAATAATGTTACTTATAATTATTAGGAATATTCGCATTTAAAACACAATACCTCAGTACAATGATATTGTTTTGACATTTACAGAGTTTATGGATAGAAAGGACGACACTTGTAACAGAAAATACTCTACCGGGAATATTGAGATGGTCTGAAGTGGTTTCGAGATCTGTTGAAGAAATACCGCCGGTCGAAGTGAGTCACATATTATTTATGATACCTACTCAAGCTATCTTCTCTATCTTTATTTGTGCCTCCCATAATTTGCCAGAAAACAAAAGGGAGCTGGTAAACGTAACCATTCACAACGAACGACGATTTGAAAGTACCTTGTAAGAAGTCTAATAATATAGCGATATTTTTTTAATGAATTAGTTCAATTTTTATTTCAAATACCAAACTGCACTGATTCGACGCATGGATTGGATGCAAGTTTGATTCTCGTACGCAACAAATAATTAAGGATTGCTATTTTCGGTTTTGAGTGTATTATTCGATATCACTATCCTCACTGTAATATACAAATAGAGAAGTTTTACCTAACAATAAAACATATATATTACTCTTCCACCTATATCTGGAATCCATCTTAAATCAATTCAATCTTTTTATAACTTTCGGCCCATTATCTCCCTGGCCTTATCCCATACATTGTTGGGGTCGGCACTTCGTTCAACCCGATGCGGCTGATCACCAGATTTTTATACAAAACGATCTGACCTTCGCAACTCCTCTCCTTTAACGAGGAAAATCTGTGATGTGGGTTAAACCAATTGTCAGACTATTTTAGACCTCCGACCGAACCTGTAACGATGATAAATTGGCAACCGGGACCTACGGCTTAACGTGCTCTCAGAGGCACGGAGGGAGACTCGGGCGGCCAACCATCCAATTACTGGCTAGGGTTAGGGTTACTTAGCTTCAGAACTATGTATAATAGTATGCAGCGTCCTATGGCCATCCGGGTCGCACGAGGGTATCGTACCCTTTCCTTCGAGGCGGCCACTGTCCTGGCGCGGTTTCCGCCCCTGGACATCCTGGCGGAGATGGATGCTCGTGTTTACGACCGTCTCCGCCGGGCGGACGGAACCGCGCCTCCTAATGCGGCTGAAGTGCGCAGGCAGGAGCACCGACGTGCGCTTTTGGCGTGGCGGGAGCGGCTGTGTGAGCCGCAGAACGCCCGCCAACGCGCTGTCGGTGCAATTTTGCCGAGCCTCGGGCCCTGGCTAAAGAGGAAGGACCACGTCACCTTCCGGCTGACGCAGGTACTCACCGGACATGGGTGTTTCGGTGAGTACCTGAATCGGATCGGTCGCGAACCGACGGCGCAATGCCACCATTGCGGCTGTGACCGGGATTCCGCACAGCACACGCTGGAGCAGTGCCCAGCGTGGAGCTCGGAGCGTCGAGTCCTGGTCACCAGGATCGGGCAGGACCTCTCTCTGCCACGCGTAGTGACGGCTATGCTGGCAGACAGAGAGGCATGGAGGGCCGTAGTCTCCTTCTGCGAGACGGTAATGTCCCAGAAGGAGACCTCCGAGCGGGATCGGGAGAGAGCCGATCCCTCTCGGAGACGACGGCGACGGCGGGGCGGAGGCAACGCACGCCCCGGTCCGTCCACCCAATAGCCAGGGTCTAAGAATATGGCTATGGTATCCCCTGCCTGTCGTAAGAGGCGACTAAAAGGGGGCCGGAGGGCCTGCTGGCGGTGGTCGGGGTGGGAGCTTTGACCACCGGCGCGGGCCCGGGAAGGTGGCAGCGCGATGTGGCTCGCGCTGCCTTGCACAGCGAGGTCTCTAGGGGCGGCCCTACAGCTGCCCCGGGGATGTGCCCCGGCAAAGTGTGGGGGGGACACCGGTGCGTTCTATCAGAGTACCCGGAGTCCCCCCTGAGCACTGAGGACGGCCACCGGGGGGGTTTTAGTGCGGTAAGAATCCCACATACCCCGATCTGCCTCTCCCAGGGCGGTCGGGGACCTTTTGAAGGTTTCCCCCTCGTCAACAAAAAAAAAAAAAAAAAAAAAGGGTTACTTAGCTTCTGTAATATAATGTTTGTTCATAATGCACGTTTTAATACACAGTTCGCGTGTGAAACAATGGAGAACACCGAACGTGAACTTCGCAGTCTAATATCGCAATACACGGCCGATCCGACGCGGAATCTCAACCCGTTCTCTATGAGACTTCAAGGCACCATCGACGCTAATGTACAAGGGGGTATTACTAAGGTAAGGTAACAAATTTTGTATAAAAGTTTTTTTCTCAATTTATGCCGATGGTAAGATTTTGTAACATTGAAAAATATCGTCTCTAAAAGATTTCTGTGTGAAATTTGGTTTAAGTTCCTTCATACGACTGGAGACACTAACAAAAATACACTTCCTGATTCATAGGAATCGGATAAAGTGGACACGGCATGGGCCGATTTAATAAGTACTAGCTGTGCCCCGCAGTTTCACCCGCGTAGACTTACTTTTATGTGTGTACTTAAAATAATTCAGTCGTGGGTACTAAACTATGTATATATGGTGAAGATAAACTAACCTATAAAAGTGTATATATTTTACTGACTTACACAGCTTATCTTAGACACTTTAAATTCGGAGGGTGTGTTCTGTGTAGAGTTTTCCAAATTTTCCTCCCTTAGTTTAAAAACAGGGGTGAAGCTGCTGGCGAAAGCTAGTAAAATACATATACTGACTAACTTTGTATTTTGAAGTACGAGCAAGCATTCTTGACGGCGGAGTTTGCAAGAAACGCCACTCCTCGGGAGGCCGCCGCTGCAGCCAAACTGAGGCGATTGGTCGCGTCGCAGCTAGCCGTGGTCGACGCTGGGCTAGCGTTACACGGCAGACTGGCGCCTGAGGACGTTAAACCTTTGCATCGGTGAGTTGGATTCATACTGAATTAAGATGTATAACGGGATTTATTTGGGAAATTCGGAGCTATGGAATTGTACCTCAAGCCATCAGAAGTTTGCAGCCAAGTAAGAGAGTAGTGAGAATTGGAATACTTTTGTGTTGCTGCACTGTGTTCATTTATAGTAGAACTCTATGTTGACACATTCATTCTATTTTTTATAAGGTAGGCAAAGCGTGAGTGACACTGGTGTTGGTCATGTTTATAGGCAGCAGTGGCTGATTGCCATCAGGCGGATTATACGCTTGTTTGTAACCTTTTTAGTATGAATACTGGCCTCAAAAAGGAAGACTGTTCTAAACGTGTATTTGTGTGTTATCTGAGACAAACGTAGTACATTTTTCCGAAAAGAGTCCGAATAGATTTCGTTAGGACGCGTTCTTGCCAATATCTACTTCGTAAGTTTTACTTTTCGAATTATGCTGTTAAATCCGGCTACCTACGAAAATTGTGTTTTATGTATTCCAAGTTCAAAAAAAACTATTAATTTAAATTAATATCCTTTCCCAGGCGATTGGTAGAGAGGTTCAATCAGCTGAGACAGAATTTGGGGCCCGGTCTGGCGCGAGCTAGACGACAGATGTCAGAGAGTATTGTCAAGTAAGTAAACCATTTGTCGAACTTACCCTCGTGGCTAAGTCTTCGTTTTTATTACAATTGCAATCTTGACATCACAAATAACGGCAAATCAAAAGTGTCACTTACAACCATAATCATGTGTAAAATATTATTCGCTAATCAATTGCCCTATGGCAGATACAAAAATTGTTGCCCTATGCAGATTCAATTCTAATGAAAATGGTATTAGATTTCTTTTCGCGGAGCATTGAGATTTTTAGGTTTCATTTAGAAGCCACAGGACAGCTTATTTATTATAAGAATAATAATAACAAAGATAATAAGGATTTTTGGATGCTGTCAGATAAAGTAAATATGATAACAAAATTTGTTTCAGCACTCCACTGCCGCCAGTTCCGGCCCTGGATAAGAGATCTCAGAGCACTCAGCAAACTGACAACTATTATGATGATGGACATCTCTACGATAAGCCGGTTCGAGTCTAACCTTTTGTTTAGCATTGGCAATTGTATTGATATTTTTTGCACGTACATTATTTTATTTACGAGCCGTGGTGGCCTCGGGGTTTGAGCAGTCGCCTGCTACGCAAGCGACGCTAGTTCGAATCCCAGCGGGGCCTGTACCAATAAGTTTTTCTAAAAAACTTATGTACAGTGATTTCACACCACGTGCTTTACGGTGAAGGAAAACATCGTGAGGCAGGCTGCATATTTCTGAGAAGTAATTCAGTGACGTATGTATAGTGCCTGAAACGGCGATAGACTCACCATCTGTCACGTTGGCACTTAATCAAATTCGGTGAAAAGTGGGTGTTGTGATAGCAACACCTCTGCCTACCCCTTCGGGGGATACAGGCGTGAGCATGTGTATGTATGTACATTATTTAATATGATCACTATGATGATGCAATTGTCTCTTTATCATATCATCATGTTACAGAGGGTACCTTTGGAATATAGGTGTGCAAATTAAAACATTTTCACTTTCTTACTTTGCATCATACAGTAGTAGTTTCAGATTATACATATCATATATTGCTCGTTTAAAAGTATTATAATAGATCTGACGTAAATTTCAGCTGTCAATAGAAGACCCATTGGACCGTGAGCAGAGTATAATGTCAAACAGTCTGCCGGCGTCGGACAACCGGTTGGACAACAGGCTGGACAACAGGGAGTGCAACGATGACAACATATCGATGACCAAATCCGCGCCACCTCTACCCACTAGACCCAAGTCCGGGGACCCGAGGAGCCCTACTCGACCACCGCTTGATAAATATAGGTAATATTGACGGAAAGGAAAAGCAAGAAAGAAAGAAATATATTTTCCACATTATGAGCTTAATAATGAAAATGCTTAGGCACATGCGTCGATAAATTTAACCCCGGCTCGGAAACTAGCCTTCTGACAAAAACCAGCGTAATAACAACTAGCTTGTTTATACTTTATGTCATTATCATCCACCTGCCCTTTTCTCATGTTATTTGGGGTCGGCGCAATGTGTTCTTCTCTTCCATTTCTCTCTATCAGCCGTCATATCTGTTCACTCCTATTTCGGCCATATCATCTTTCACACAATCCATCCATCGTTTCTTAGGTCTTCCTTTCCCCTTGTAACCATCCACATTCATAAACAAAACTTTTTTGGCAACATTATCCTCATCCCTCCACATAACATGCGGAGCTTGTTTATACTTTATGTATTTTAGCTTAACTTTATATAGTACCATAACTCAGACAAATTTGGCATTTATTAACCGACTTCAAAGTTACTATTTGTTTTTTTTAATCGTTTAGAATGGCTTAGCATTCTTTTATGTCTGCTTTAGGGGAGTCAGTATAATCATGATAATAATATGTAAGTGTATATAGCACAAATTCGCGTGAATAGGCTACAAGAGCAGTTGCCGATGGACTCATCCTCTGTCACGTTGGCACTGAATCATTTTCGGTGAAATGTGGGTGTTGTTAAAATGAAATTATAATTAATATATATATATATGCTCACGCCAACCCAGAAGGGTCCCCGAAGGGGTAAACAGAGGTGTAACAACACCCACATTTTACCGAATATGATTAAGTGCCAACGTGACAGACGGTGAGCTCGTCGCCGTCAACACTATACATACGTCTTTGAATTACTTCTCAGAAATATGCAGGTTTCCTCACGATGTTTTACTTCACAGTAAAGCACGTGGTGTGAAATCACTGCACATATTTAATAATAGAACAATATTGTGTTATAATTAGCTCAACCATAATTATTATAAATGTTGCTATGCTCTATCACAGGGTGCTTGCTTAATGTTAGTTAATATCATTACCAAGTTTCCCTATGTAATGATCTTTGTAATATGATACTTAATTACCTTAGGTAGCATAAGAACTGTAATATGTGTTATTTTACTTCATTATAGAGACTCCATAGACGGCGATATTGTAGAGACACGAAGACATAGTCGAGCTTCGTGGAGTGAAATTGGAGATGCACCTCCGCTACCTCCAAGAGTTTCAGGTATGTAGCATTAGGATGCGTTTCCACCAGGAAGGAGGGTTAGATGTATGACGTTCGTATTAATTAACAGAAAAAAAAATTATAATGTACCAACTTACTCTTGAGAAAATGGTAATTTTGGAATTGGTAAAAATTCAGTAGCATATAAATTTTTTTTTATTTTTTTCTTATATAAGTACATTGATTCATTATTAGTAGTTGAAAAATCCGAGGAACATAAATATCACATTATTGATAAAGATAATTTAAAAAAGGATGACCTTGCAGGATGGCCGTGGGGTTTTTAGTCACCTGCAACACAGGAGTTTTTCTAAAAACTCAAGTGCAGTAATTTCATCCCACATGCGGTGAAGGTTTTCCTTCATCGTGACATATGTCAAGAAGTTATTCATAGAATATATATATATATATATATTATAATATTTTCTTATATATATTATCTACTATCTTATATATATTATTAGGGTTCGTTTGCATTTTTTTTTAGTAACGATAATAACACGAAAATATCGGCTACAAGCATCATTATTAAGTACCCATACAAAGAGTTTACTGAATATTGTGTGTACATACATATGCTCACGCCTGTATCCCATGGGGGTAGGCAGAGACCACTGTTTGCCACATGCTACGATCCTTACATACTTCTTTCGCTTCATCCACATTCATGCATCTCTTCATACACTTTCACTTCATACAATATTGTGTGTATATAGGTGATAAGCGTTCTTGGACCTCTCCCCCTCCGGCCGTTCCTCGGCGCGCGCGTGGCGAGTGTACTCCCGAAGCGCGCGACTCTGGTGTCAGCGTGGACACACACGCTTACACTAATGCTGATGAACACCGACATTTGCACACCAAAGGTACATATTTTTATAACCGAAATTTAAAAACAAAGGGGGTTCTGTGAACTACGCGAAAAAAATATATTTTTATATAAGAAGGGTAAATGACGCGACGAGTTTAGATAGACTTCCTCTGTCCGACTGACACACTACAGTAAGCCGATTTTATTGACGACAGTTACTGCCGCGCCGAAATCAAACAGTATGGAAGAAAATCCAGCAACAATAAAACCTACCGACGGGGAAGGTTCCGATCAGAAGAAGGGAAATCATAAAACCGGTAAGGGCTCCAAAGACAGAAGAAATGAAGCCTTCAGGCGTAAGAAGAACGCCGAAACCGACGCTGCCATCCAGGCAGGGATATTCGCCCGACTGAAGATTAAGGACCCAACCTCAGTCTCCTCCATTCCTATAGCCAACGAAATCCACCCGGTTGTTGTGCCAGTCACGTTTAACACGTTGCCAGCATACGTAGACCGAGTCTGGGATACAATGGAAGCTACAGGAACAAGACCATTCAGCTCATTGAATAATTCGACTAACAAGGAAATATTCAAAAAGGGAATGCAGATTCTAGCAGAAGTCAAACTCTGCTACGCACAGCGTGCTCATCAAGACAAGCCTGATGAAGATCTGCCAGCCAAGAAGCTATACACCACCGAAGAATTGCACGACTTCAACAATATGGCCGAACACTTGCCATACCCTCTAGCAATCTACCTAGAGTGCATTGGGAACACAGTCGACCGCAAGCAAACTGTCACACCGGTACTAGCTCAGCTCGCTGGCGATAACGCCGCTATCTCGGGCGCGATCACTCACAGCCCAAGACACCTTCTGCCTCTTCTCCGAATCCTTCGCGATGGCGTATGCCTCAACGCGGAAGTCTATTCAATAGCCCAGGCAATTAATTCATTGCCAGGTATTGTATGGGAGGAATTTGATGGACCGGCCGTGCCACCTGCACCGTCGCCCAGAATGGTAAGACTTACCCAAGCGTCATTTGACTTTTGGACGGAACCTGCTAACGGTAACTTCAAGATAAAATGGAATGACAGCGAATATAGAACTTTCGTAAAGATTGTTCAATCTATGGCATCCAGGAAAGGATTTAACGTCACCTCAGACCTTTCTCATGGCCAGGGCTCGCTAGCCCAGATTGTACAGACTTTAGACTGGAAGATCTCGCACTCCATTACATGGTTCGCCATGACTGAAATACCTGAGTACGATCAGAAACTCGGTTCCGCCTTCGCCTTTTGTAACTATCAAGGCGCAGAAGTTCAAGACTCCAGATTCTCAGGCACGTTCTCAACCGCCTACATCTGTGGAGAGATTACGCCGAGACGGGTAATGCATGCCATCTTGGCAGGCCAAGAGTAGAAGTAACTGCTCATTGTCCGATGTATAAATATAGACGTTAAATTTCTACAGACAATAAACAAAACTCCAACCACACATCGTTTTGCGATTTGCTATCGGCGGCTACACTTTCCCTCACTATTTTTTGCTAGAAAACGCCTGGACTGATTGGGATGGTTGAAAGAGTATTGTAAAAAGGGAGGTCCGAAGATCGTCCTACATTTATCTTTGTAACTAAATTAACAAACATACAGTCCATATGCGGCTATTGCACCGTATTATGAATGTGACCAATAACAAAGAGTATTACTCTTGCGCATTGCCAGTATCTTGATTAGCCTGAATGAAGCGCTGTACAATATTCGATTATAGTTTTTTTTGTTCTCTTAATGAAAAATTAATTTTAGCCGACTTCATAAAAAGAGGAGGTTATCAATTCGACTGTAAGTTCTTTTTGTTTATATTCACAATAACATTCGAATAACTACCTACCGCCATCGAGTTCCCCCGCTATGCTCATCATGAAAAGCGATTTTTTTTTTAAATCAGTTCGTGTTTTCTTAGATTACCTCCTACGTAGATACTTACAGTCTGTACCTCTTTATAATATAAGCATAGATTTGTTAAATTCAGATCTGGACCTGACAATGGACTCGCTGCGTTACGAGGAGATAATATCAATGATGTCCGAACCTCTACGAGTGGATGAAGGCGAGACACCTCCCCCGATACCGCCGAAAGGCCTCGGACACATCAGCAGCTTCGACTCAGGACATCATGAAAATGGTGAATCACATTGTTAGGATATACCTAACACATGATAGACGGAGTAGGGACGTGAAATGGTCATTTTATAAACAGGATGTCGGGGAAAAAGGAACAGTTGTCTTCTAGAATTTGTTGGGTTTTATGAATATGTCACTATTTTGAAGTCGTAAAATATCTAGCTCCAACGATAATATAGTTATAGGCTATGGTTGCTAAGGGCCAAAGAGAGCGCGGCCTTAAGCGATTAAATGAACGCGCGGCCGCGTTTGCCTACATTACGTACGCGGTAATTCAACTTGTTAAATTAAGGAGAAGGTTAATAGTCTCGAAAAATGATTTTATGGGGTTACTTCAGGAACTAAAAGTGGGAGGAATAAAATATTTCTATGCTACCGCTGATTTTTATGCGAAAATAAGGTCTTGATATGGTCGACTTTGCACGTCAATTACTCAAAAACGGAAGAAGATATTTTCGTCATAATAATTTTATTTGCTTCCTAAAATTATACCTTATCACATATTTTAACAGCTGTCCTATTTTCTCCGATACCCTGCATAGAACAAAACTATAAAATTGCAGTTAATATATAATTTTCTCTTATTAAATTGGAAGGCAAGATTCCCGAAGTGCATCGATGCCTATTTTTAAAAAAGCGATTTTTTTATCGTTAACGCGCGTTTGTGAGAGATATTTTATGCGAATTAATTACTCACAATGATTAGTTTATTTACAAAATATTAGTTTGCAATACCGCCTGATCGAACCTGTGAATAGTTACCAGCTTTTATACCATGTTTATGCCATACATTTTTAACAAGTGCAATATACCTCATGTTGTGTTTGTCAGTTTTTTTATTACTTAACTTCATCGAGATTTAAGTTGTTTATATTTCTTTTGAATTATTTCTTTCAGTAAGTATCACGAATTTTATCACCGTTGTTCTATTATATACTCTCTAGCGTCTCCGCTGAATATTTGTATGTGAAATTGTCTTCTCTTAGCGGTGACGTAAAGTACTAACATATCTCATACAAATATTGTCGGTGACGCTAGCGAGTATTGATTACGAAAACGGTACAAAACTCGTGGTAAGAAATAAAAGGAACTGATTTTGAATGTCTCACGCACCCGTTGTAAATCACGCACAGTTCATTATTTGCCTTATAAAATGTTTACAGCAATATGTATTTTGGACTTTGCTCACGTCATTTTCCAGGCGTTTTGAGTGAATGGGGTATTTTCTTCCTATACTTTAACAGAAGCTAAAGTTATTTTAAATATAATTCCTTTTCTTATGTAAGCATATCATGAAAATTAATTTTAAGTTTTATTATTAATTGGTGATTTTACATAGTATTCCCATTTTATTCAAAATGCATTTATTTTTATATTGAATATCGGGGCCATAATCAAGTGATAAAGCCAAATTTTGACGTCATTCAAATTATAAAGCCGTATTCAAGATGTCATCATAGGACAATTTTCCATATAAATAGTAGGATGATCTCCATAAAGATCAAATATATAAACATTGGTCTTTGCCTAACCCTGTATCAAATCTGAGGCGGTCTTATTTTGAGTGACGTTTAATTTTTACATTAGAATAATTATAGTTTTATTTTTGTCTCGTGTTTCATGTATGCAAGTAGCGCCAATCAAATATTTTATAAGACATTGAACAACATTAATAATTTCCAATGCTCGCGTAATACGTAAGTACAGTCGAGATCAAAGAGAATATTCAATTTACTACTAATTTGGCCTCGACTGTATTTTAATTACCGTTGCATTTATTACGGTCTTCGCTAATCCGAATTTAATTTATTTATAAATATATATTTTTTGTATTTTTTTTTCGATATCACAATGTTTTATTCAAATGACCTGTGTGATAAATCTGGATAATTATGATTCCTATTTAAAGTATTATTGAAGAAAATTTTCGTATTTTTTGGATTATTTTGTGAAGTCACAAAAAGGGATTATTTGATTTTATTGAATTGGAAATATTAAATTTTAGTTTTAATTTACTTAATCTGGCAACTAATGCATTATAATATTTTTTTTATCACGAGCTAAGAAATTGTACTAACCATAAATTCCTAAAGAAATGCTAAGAACATGTGCGCACAATTAGCAACCCAATACCATGTAGTATAAGGTCTAATATTGCAAGTTTCTTTACTTAGTTTTTAATGTAATCGCAAAACAAACGTTATACTTTATAAATACTACTTATTCTCCTATAATTGTTATGTTTCCTCGTGGTGACAGGCTCTGTCCAAACTTCAGCTTACGGCCGTTTTCAATAACCTACCAAAGTTAACAGACGATTCGTTATCCCCAGTTATCTGTCAGATTTGATCTGTCCATGAAAGTAATTCAAGGACATATGTATATGCCAGAAACGGCGATTGACTCACGCTCTGTCGCGTTGGCTTTACCATATTCGGTGAAATATAGGTGTTACAACACCCCTGCTTACCCCTTTGGGGGACCCTTCTGGGATGGCGTAAGCATATTTAATAGTTTATGACAGATGGATAGAATATTGAAAAGGCCATCAATCGACAGACACTCATCAACGTCAATCACTTTAATAATATTAGTAGGTACAAATTCTTGCGCGAATGGGTACATATACATGTATATCTTATATTTTTGATGAAGGTAAGGTTTTCAAGGCGATCTATGTTATTTCTCATTATTTCAATGCTCAACTCCAAATGCAATATTTTTCTTTCTAGTCTTAAGTCTTTAGTATGCATCTATCGTCCTTTATTATTCATTTATTATAATAATGATATTGAAAACATATAAACTAAGTGTAAAATATTGGCAACTTTTTGACTTTATAACCGATATGAAAATGAGGAGGTTCAATGTTTTTTGATTCGTCAAAGTACAAATTGGTAGCATTTTATTTGGATGTATTTAAATTATGTTAAAATTTTAAAGTAATAAAATTTTGCAATATCTCATCTATTTTCACCATATAATATAGTTCACTTAAAATGTTGATACATTTTATAACTGTTCTGAGGATGTGTAACCCAACTATTGTTAAAGCAATCGGCGAGTCTGTCAAATTATTAAAATAATACTAATTATACATACAACCATTGAATAGTACGTATAGCTTAGTGATTGTTAGTATTTCTTATGAATAGTTATATTGCAAGTTTGTAATTATACCTGTAAAGGTTGCACGATACTACCTGTCACTAGTTATGAGCGCTGACCTTGATTGCGACGTAGACATTTTGTAAGTCTGACGCTAATAAAATTCGAGTATTTGCGCAGTTAGATTTAATTAATGCAATTGCATTTACATAAATAATGGGGCTATTTATTATACTTTATTTATTTATATATATTCGCTGAGCGCTCATAACTCGTGACGGAACCTGTACCTTGTCCAACGAATAAGTTTGAACCATTGAAATCTAAACATAATATGAAACAAAATACACTCATTGCATAAATAAAATTGCCTGACGATACTGTTGGTCTAACGGTTGACATACCTGACTGCTACACTAGGTGTAGCGGGTTCAGTTCTTGCGACACGGCGGACGTTTTATTTGACTAGCAGTTGTATGCGTCCGTTGTCTGGTACCCATAGTACTAATTTTGTTTAGTTTGGGACTAGATAACGCTGTAGGATAATGTTCGTACATTATTTATTTATAATAATATCGACAGAGAACAATCTTATTCGCGGGACAATTGTAATTTAATGTATTGATCTAATTAAGATTTCAACATGAGCACAAAACTCAATATTTTACACTACGCAATAATTTTATATAACTTCTACAAATTTCCAATCAATTTGATAACTCTTGTATTAAATTTTGTACTTTATACAATAATGCAATAATGAAAGTACACATTCAAATTTTCATGTGGTTTTTCATGAATTTTCCGATTGCCGCGATATTTTTCGTATAAAGTAGCATTTTTAACTTTAGCTCTTAAGTTTTAGCTGATAAGAACTACATTTCCAACGAACAATATTATATAACTTTTGAATCGCATGTTATATTCTGGTTATATTTTGTTTGTTACTATTACGGTCTACTTTGTAATACCTAGAGCACATCACATTGTATCCACATAATTTATGAAGTCTGGACTTAGGGCTTTACAGCGATCGAAAAAGTTATATCTGTGAATAAATGCAAAGATGCCAATAAAGGTTATCACCGCGTCGATGTAAACACAGATTTGTATAGGATTGAAACACCGCCATCTGCCGGTCCTGAGAATGCATTATTTTAATCGGATACAATTCTGCGTTTACGTCAACGCGACGACTTGTGACGGCGATTTGAAGAAAACTCGCACTAGGCACTCCGGTCTCGAAAAAATATAAACAAACAAATTTTCTACACTCCGTGAGAGCATTTTAGCTCCCCTTATTACAAATCTTAATTTAGTGTAGATTTCGAGTATTAAAATGCTTCTAGTTTAAAAAAGTATATCTTAGATTATTTTTCTGAGACCTAGTACGACTTAGCATATCACTCCGTATATGTATGAAGTCATGTCTCATCACTTATTATTTTCATATTAAAGTGCCCATGCCCTCGAATGACCCATATAAATAATGGCCAGTCTAATGTTTTCATAAATAATAGTAAAGTGTTCCAATATTTACTCCGAGGTCAAAATTTTGCCGTAAACGTAAAAAGACACTTGAATCTTATGAAGGTACAATGTGATTGTGCTGAAATGTCTTAATCAGGATGTTGACTACATGGTTAGATGAGTTTATAATGTTCAATTTATGAATGAGTCAAGGTAGTATAGGTAGGTTCATTTTGATGTCGTTATCATTGATTTGATCGAATCGAATTGATTTGAATAATTTCTGTATAAAATAACTCTTTCTTTTTCCACTAGTGTTTCTCAAATAACTATGAAGACTTGTACAATTGAGCTGGGTGGAACATAAATAAGTTTTCTAATTTGAATATTTAACCGAAACTAAAATTATCTATTAATTATATCTTGCATATTAAGGCGATGATATCAAGAAATAGAAAGTGAATTTTATTTTTTAATCATAATTTTCGGTGCGTATTTTATATTATTTACATTATAATGTTGAATGTGCGTACAAAATCAATTCTATTATTTTTTAAGAGGAAGTCTGGTGCACACAATACAAAAGTATTTATTTGTAGTCCTGGGATTTACCATCTGACATGTTGTGTCACTTCGGTAAACTCGTGAAAATACAAAAAATGCTCTAGACTGCGGGGCCTGTACGAATGAGTTTTTCTAAAAAAACTTATGTACAGTGATTTCACACCACGTGCTTTACGGTGAAGGAAAACATCGTGAGGAAACCTGCATATTTCAGAGAAGTAATTCAAAGACGTATGTATAGTGCCTGAGACGGCGATAGACTCACCATCTGTCACGTTGGCACTTAATCAAATTCGGTGAAAAGTGGGGGTTGTGATAACAACACCTCTGCCTACGCCTTCGGGGAATACAGGCGTGAGCATATGTATGTATGCTCTAGACTATTCTTTTACGCCCGAATACATTATCGAATATTTATTGTATATCGATGATGTGAACGCATTTTCACTATATACCCTTTATGATGTAAGATGAAGTATTTGTGTTACCTATTATAAGTTTTGTATGAGTTTTGACTGATATTATTCGATGCATTTTAATCGAATGACGTTTATTATGTGTGATCAATGTATTCCTTTATTGTAAATTTTACATATTTTTTCTCATTAGCGTAGTTTACTAAATCGATATTTAATTATTATCTACTTATTTAATCGTACCAAAAATAATATTGGCTATTTTTGTAATTAATGTAGCTTTTTGTAATATGAATCCACACTCGCTATTATATCATACAAAATATAGTATATATATAAGTACATAAAATAATTTCCGTAAATGTACGTGAACAGTATGTACGTACATTTTACACCATGTGAGCCGTGTCATATTAGACTGTAATAAAAATTATCGTCAATGCTCCGTGTGGATTCATTTTTAGCGCGAATTTTCATATAGAGATGGACTTGTACTGATTATTTTAGAAGTATTATTGGTAACATTAGGAACGCATAGTTGGTCGCCAATTGATTGTTCAGTACAAAGTGTAGAGGTTAGCGTTAAGTGGAACAATGCAGACTAGAAAAGGTTTTGTTTTTAACGATTGCGCAAATTGCATAATTCTTACCAATGTTACTAATCTCGTAAGTTCTTTACTACTTTAAGGTCGAAAATTTATGACATTTATCCCTCATAGTATGAACTTTTTGTTTGTACATTCAATGTGACATTTGGAACTTTAATATCTAACGAAAAGATTCACACATATTCCAAAGGAGTTGTAAACATTTGGTATAGCGCTTTTATGGCCGACGTTACTTACGTACTTTGCGTCATTGCTGTAATTTTTTTTATTTACTATTTAAGTAAATAAAAATGGTATCCACAGTGACATACTGCAGTGAAAAAATATGAAATTGATACCTATACAAACGCAATGAGGTCCAATTTCATATGACAGAAAATACGAACTCTTGTAGATTCGGCTTTTGAGTTACCTACCTTACAGAATATCCTATGCGCAGTCGTGAAATGCAAGAACTTTTCCTAATCAAATGTGTATGTGAAAGCGAATAAATATAACACTAGATGGAAGCATGTCAATGTTTTTTATTTTAATATATACATTTTTAAAATGCTCATTACCCACAGTTCCATAAAAATGCGGTTTCAAAAATGTCTGGAACAATTAAGTCAAATTCAGAACTGACGATTGTTTGCGTTATTCACGGTTGAATGGGACACTCGGGTTGCTCTACGAAATTTGTATTAATGTCAAATTATTTCTATTAATTTTCATTTCTATATTTCTAAGACGGACAGAGATTATCCCGTTCGCCGAACGAATTCTGCAACGGTCATCGAATCTCCGATATGACGTAGGAAATGTAGTGTGTGATAACCCATCTTTATTGAATCTACCTAAATACTTTCCAGTGACTGCGAGTGACATTTTCTGCGATCATATGTGTGTTTCTAATTTGGAAGAAAATCTGAAGAAAGCAGTAGAAGGTAAATACCTAGTACTTAATGAACATCCTTTATTTAGATATCTACTTGTGTCTCGATTTAGCTACATGGAATTTTTTTGTGAGTAATTTAGAATACGTCCTAACATGGTTGTGAAAAGCGGCATTAGTTTTTTAGGCTTTCTTGTGGTATAAGTTCATACAAAGTGTCCCTACTTTTCCTAATAACTTTACCTTTTAGTTAAGGACATGCTTTATAAAATTATTTACTTACATATTACATTATGTAAGTAATTGATATTTCTTGCTATTCTGGCAGTGTAAATATTTTACGTGCTTAATTAAGTCGCTACAATACGTTTTCTTAAACCATAACATTATGTTTCTCGTCGAATGCAAGTGCACAGAATTTTGGTCATATGCTTTGAAATAATATTTGTACAAAATAGTCTAGGTAGGTGGGTATTAACTTTTCTAAATTGTCCTTCATTCTTCCTTCATTACTAGGTACATCTGCATACGTACTAATCTGTGACCCGTTTTGTTTAAGGTATTACATTTATGTCTTCCTTAGCTTTTTCATTACTAAAATACCTATAGCGTAATTTATAAAGCCGTCAATGTGCCGTCGATACGGCGTCAGTGCTGTCATGCGAATTATTGTATTTACCGATGAATTTCTAAATAATGATCGCTCTCAGTCATAATTGAAGGTAGTCGACGCGAACACTGCCACGCCCCGAACGATGGACCAGGTGGCACATGTGGATGTAATCGCTGGGATAGATGCGGAGATAAGATAACTTACATAGATACATACATGTTGCGTGACGATTTATGAGCGCGTGTCTTGGATGGGCAGTAGTAATTTTATGAGTTTCTCTCAATATTAATGGCGCGAATAAAAACATGCGCAGTATCCTCACGATTTTTGCAGCACGCTCTTAACTTGTGGCGGCACCAGCTCCGTGATGGACTATCTGGGGCCCTACCATGACCTCTTATTGCCATGATAGTTTAACTCTCATTATGTGACAGATGTATATGAAGTATATAAGTATGTCACTGACACAGTGAAACTATGATGGCAATAAAAGCTTATGGTAAGGCCCCTGTTTGCTTAGTTTAAAACCAATATAAGTTCGAAGGATATGAAGGGCTTTATTTAAAAGGTCACAATTGCCTAACTATTAACAACCATGAGGCTAAAGTTCGGGCATGTATTTAAGGCTGTATTACATAAGTATGTAGATATCTAGGCATTCATACTGAATTAGGAAAACCTGGACGGAGACACTGCAAGATTCTACCTACCGGCTCGTGTCGCTCAAAACTCTTTAAAAAATTAAACGTAGGTAGAGCGAATTTATCAGTCAACTTGCTCGAGGCTTTCCATTGAATTGACAATGATAATTAACGAACCCGGCTTCCAATGTATTCTACAATTTTTATCCAAATGAAAAGTTAAAATACAGATGATTTATCTTGCGATTCAAAGAGCGCGTATATTACCGATAACTTTTCAATAGCACCGCCCACCGTTGCCCTTAATGGAAGCAGCGGATATATTTGACAAAATTTGACACCATAATGAGAGTGGCTCGCATGACCTCTGTTTGGACATGTTCGTTGAAAGGCGATCGAAAGTTGCAAAGAATAAAATGTTGCGAATATTGATCGACTAGTGGCGTAGCAGAAGTAGGCGAAGATTTTTACTTAGTCTAGGCCTACTTTAAGCTTTTTTGAAGCGATACTAAATGTATGGGAATGCCATAAATCAAGCATGTGACATATTTCATTCCCATATATTTTGTAACTTGATAATGTTGCTTTATCTTTAGGCCCGGGGCTGCGGTGTATTAAAGGACCCTATCCCTTAAATATTTTTTATTCAATCAATGTATCTTGTCTACAAACAGTAAGAACCTATTGGAGCTCATGCCATTCCAAGTAGGGTCCCTGAAGTGATAGCAAGAGATGCCTTGGTATGGGTGTCGTGAGTTTTGAGCGCTAGCATTGAATGCGCAGTAGTAGGTATTGATTGATATCTAATATATAAAATTTCCATGTCACAATGTTACTTAAGGCTGGACCGATTTGTATGAAATTTTGTGTGCAGATCGGATAGGTCTGAGAATCGGCCAACATAAATTTTTCATACCCCTAAATGATGACCCCAAAAAATATATGGCAATACAACGTTTACCGGGCACAGCTAGTAATGTATATAATCTCATTCTCAGACAAGTACAGAATAGACATTTTAAATCAGCTACTTCATATAAAAACCCGTTCAATACCCCATTTTTGAAAACCTTAAGAACTTGCCCATAAGTTTAATTAACAGGCCAGTAAAAAGTACATGTCATAAAATATAAGTTCATATTAATAATTGGACAAAAAAGATATCTATTAGACATAGCGACGAAGGTGAACTGACTGAACACATTAATTGCTTCTTATTAACGACGTTATCAATTATAAATGTGCCACAACGATGCTAAGTGAATACATATATGTACCGTCAGAACACCTGCGTTTTTATTGTAATTAATAACAATTACACTTCCATGTGCCGATAAATGCGATGCAGATATAATCGAGCCGCATTATCGTGACGGATCACCAACACTATCATACATTAATGGCATTTATTGAATTTTCATATCTAAGTAAGTAGATGCCTAAGTTTTTAATTAAAGAACATATTATAATTTTTGATTTGTAAAGGCATTGTTTCTGCAAGACCAAGACTGCTAGGTGGCTTACGGGGTCTTATCGTTTTGATATTGTTATATTTAGCTCTAAAGATAGGGTTTTTCAAGAAGGTTGTGAAGAGATGTTTAAAGGATCGGCAATGCACGCGTGATGCCCCTTATTGCAAGCGACTATGACTATGGTAACCACTTACCATCAAGTGGGTCCATGCTTGTTTAACACCTTAGTGGTATAAAAAAAACTACCCAGGCCCACAAAACAATGGAACGGTTTTTCTCATTGCAATCAAATATAAGCGAATTTTTTCTTTATTGCAATAAATTTTGCAGTAGGTAGATATGTCACAAAGATAAAACAAAAACCTGTCAGTCAGTGTCAGTCAAGGAAAAACTATACTGTCATACGTAAAATACGTTATTGTCGCTCGTCTTCACTTTCCCTTGTCGTATTATTCTCACGTTCGTCTTTTACGATGGCTGTAGCACTACCGATGGAGTCCAACCCGGAGACTATGAACAAGTACTTGCAGAAGCTAGGAGTTCCTGAGAAGTGGCGTATGGTAGATGTGATAGGTTTAGAGGGCGAGGCTCTGGGGTGGGTGCCACGTCCCGTTCTAGCTGTTGTCCTACTCTTTCCCCTCTCCGATGCGTACGAACAACATCGCCGCGACCAAGAGTCTGAACTCACGAAACAAGGTCAGCAAGCCCCAAAAGACGTGTTCCACTTGAAGCAAGTCCTCAGCAACGTCTGCGGAACAATAGCTCTAGTGCATAGCGTCGCCAACAATATCCACCATATCCAACTGGACGAAGGACTCCTGAAGAAATACATAAACGACGCCGAAGGACTGGACGCTTCAGCGAAAGGGGCGCTCCTTGAAAACTCTACTCCCATTCTGGAAGCTTATAGAGACGTGGTTCGTTCAAACTCCGAAGAGGAAGAAAACGAGGAAAGGGTGAACAATCATTTCGTCACGTTTATAAATAAAGACGGGAACTTGTATGAGTTAGACGGACGCAAGTCGTTCCCTATAAACCACGGACCAACGACCACCGATAGTTTCCTGGAAGACGCTGCGAAGATCTGCCGCGAGTTCATTGCAAGAGAGCCAGATAACATCGGCTTTAATGTCGTCGCCTTAGTCCCCCAATGATGACATTATGTTACCTTTTTATTTACGTCAATAAATATTGATTACTTTATCAAGCAGTTATTACTACAAGAGCATCCAATGTACCCATTTCAACTGCCATTAATTAAAAATTGATGAAATAATCGAGTAGGTAGCAAGCTTATTCGGTTTTCTGCATCAAGCGATCCTTCACCGTGACACATAAACGAATGGAGTCCATTTATTCTTCTCATTAGCAAATTCGCAATCTTCTGTTACGAAGCAGCGTGGATGTTAGTTTTTAAGACCTAATTCATAATTAATCTTGTCGTATTTAACAAATCGCCTCTCGATGCTCGGAACGGTACGCCCGCGTCTCAATTAAGATATCTGCGGACACTCGCAACACAGTTCCCGCATTCCTCCTTAAAATTCTCTATCTTCGGAAACTAATTAAAAATTCGCCTCGCCTGCGTAGCCCCGTGTTCAATCGGGACAGTATAACTTCATTTAAAAACGAGCAATCTTGTCGGAGATAAGAGCTGGCGAGAAAACAACGAAGAGAAGCGGTCGCCACACGCGGCAGCGACGCGCCCCGACAAAAAGACTAAACAAACAAACTACTCCAAACTTTTAAATGGAACGCGAGAGAATTCAACGCGTTAACTATGTCGATACTGGGAAGGACGCGACATCGGTAAGTCACGTCACCGAATAAATGACGATAGCCCTGAAATAAATATATAAATATTGTGTAAATAAAGAAAAATAATGTGGCTGGGACCCGAAATGCTTTAAATATTCAAATGAACCGAGCCGAGGTGAAATACGAAGGTGCGCTCGCTCGAGCTGAGCCCAATTAAATCGGTGCCACTGAGGTAGAAATTAAAAACAAAAGGAACATGACGGGGGTCCGGCGCGCATTTTTCTCATGAGTATTATTAGCGCGATGTCAACCAACAAAAAATGGACTTAGGGGGTTGTCGTGCCTGCGATCATTATCGATAACATCCCGCGTTTTGTATTGTTTTGATAAGTGTGCTGCTGGCCAGCGGTGACGTTGGTGACATTTTACATTCAGCATACACGCTTGATCGATATGGATGCACCCCATCAATTACATTCTCATACTCTGGCCCTCCACTTATAAACTTAAAAGTATTTGCTGAATCAAATGTAGTTTCGACACAACGATGGGTGCGTCAATCACCTGACAAGTGCATATGCAATCAATATTATAATAGATGAATAAATGAGTGAAAAACAAAACCTCAAACAACATTAGGAACGGTCATTAGTCATCGGGCGGCCTGGTGAGAACAGATTTAATATTTGCCTATAAATCAATTATGGACGTGCGGGGAGGCGGCACTTAACGCTCTATTATTGTGGGTACTTTCTTAGCTGTGATGGATTGCATGTTCTCTTTACGCCTTGTTACTTACATGTCAGGTTGCAGAATGATTACGACCTACGCTTAACTTTTAAACTCAGCTAAAAGGTACCTTCGTACAATGCCTTATAACTACCAGATTACGGACACGAATCTCAAACTAAATTCGTGACTTTCACAATACTTGTTGCAGACAAAAATCGTTTGTACATAAATCAATTCGTTCAATTCACATAACATGCTGATAGTTTCATTGTTATATTTTACTTCACTAGCTTAGAGTTTGTGTAGACGCTACGGTAGGTGATGGAAGTGAATTAAATGTAGAACATTAACTCCACATTCATTAACACCCGTAACGACTAGCGGCCGATTTATTCAAACAAAATACATTTATTTTAGACAACGAGGCTTTAAACGGTTATTGGGAGCTGAGTACCACAGAATACAACCATTAACAGCACCAACTTGTTAACTATCCATTGCTGCATATACGATGCATTGTTTCCAAGATCAAAGTGTGCAGGGAGCAGTGTAAGTTGTTATGGGGAGATATGATAGCGCAACTGATCGCTCGTTCGGTCTGCACAGCGGGGTTCCCGGGGCCTACCGGCCGACGCTCATCACTATTCAATAAGCTCCATTTATTGAAATTACATAATTTGTGTGTGAATAATGACGATTGTGATGAATCTTCGTGGGCGATGCGAACGACTTAAACCCGATTAACTTTTGACCGGCACAAGATATTAATAAGGCACGCTCGACACCGCTCGCGCTGGCTTTAATGACATGGAAATACACTGCGGTGCAGCGTCCTAGGTTGATTTGTAACGTCATTTGTTGAGTTCTATTGTGCGATTGGTTCTGTATACAAAACACTTGTGTATTTCCAATATGCATTATTTATATTTATTGATGAATTTGAGCTTATAATGCAATGTTTGGTAGAGAAGGTAGAGATCTAAACTCAATCTAAGTAATCAACCGCTTTACCTTGTTAATTCACGTGTGTTCATAGAGTATGCTGAAGGGAGCGCAATTTTATCATATCTTCACAATAACCAGGTAGGTACTAAGCTAAATCTTATTACTTAGATACCAAATGCTTTATGATGATATGAATCAATAAATACGTAGGTACTTGTTCTTAATTTTAACCAACGTTACTTGCTAGAATAAAGATTTATTGCAGTATGTGGTGTTTGTGTATTGTAACATTAAAAACCCGTACCGATAAGTGGAATAAAGAACAGTTAAAAATATATTGTTATGAAATATAAGGAATAAATTATAATAAAAAAATACATAATTCTAATGTAAAAACGGCGATAAGCTCATCATTGATGCTAAAATTCTACATAGTCAATGAACAGTATATTAGACATTTTGGAGATTAACAGATCAAACAGACGGACTGTCAGAGATTTTTTTTTAAATTGGTTTTGTCTGTGTCTGTACCGTACTTATACTTATATCTACTTTCATATGCGTTTAGTGAAAAATTATTTTGGAATTACAAACAGGCACTTAAATTTCATTTAGCTATATAAGTAGATGTATTGATATAGATAGATAGATATATAGACAAAAATGTGCGCCTAAAACATCTCGGCTCTGTGTATAAGTGGTAGGATACATCCTGCCCCGAAGGTCATGTTATCTCCATATTCTAGATTCCATTAAAGACAGTTCCAGAATTTATTCAAGACACAAAATATTGAAATAGGCAGAAAAACACATCTCTAACTTTACAGGTCACCAATACTCTAAACGGCTTTAAGGAAGTTTTAAAACTTAACAGAGAACTTAACCTCCAATGTAAATAAAACTACTTACCTAAAGTTATTTATTGAAAGGGCAAAAATTCCAAAGTGTCCGCGGCGGAATACATTTATGTACCTAGAAAGCTGGATGATATGTACCAGAGATGCGCCCGCCTTGTCCACGTTTACGATTTCTGAGAAGACCGCGACACGAAATGTTATCCTAAAAACGGTAAATTGTCTAAATTAAATTAAATTTGAGGCGGCTCGCAATTAATGTCGTGATATATTTATTTAGTTATGTTATGGCGTCGTAAAACTTTTACAAAAGTTTACAGCATTTAAAACTATGACTTTCATTTCATTTTTATTAGCTGGATACACCTATACAGGTACTTATTGCCATCCGGAGAAATTATTAAATTAGTCAAGGCTCGTTTGATATACTCGTATTTAAATATTTGCCTGTAATTTACTACGAACTATCATACATATTTTCTGCTTTACTTTTTTTATGAAAATGAATACCTAGGTACCTTTTACCATCGAAATCTCTCTATCCGATTACTTTTGCTTGAAGTTATTAGAACGACATGATTACATATTATCGCCAGGTTCAGACGACTGCTTATACAGAGAAAATCCCGACAAAAAATATGTATTTTGGATACTACCCGAATCCATTTGGCGAGACATCATAATATTTACATAATTACATTTTAATACGAGATCTTTTGGACGTTCTCACATAAAGAAAAGCGTATCAGCAAATAAATTAACACAATACTCACAATAATACTTGTTAAATGTCGTGGATCCATTAGTTTCCGTCGGTCGTGGGATCAAGCTCCTGTGAGAACAAGGTCGATGCATCTGAATACTGACCGAACTTGAAATGCAACTTTCGCACCACTAAGTATTTAATGAAGTACGTAAATATTAATAAATGTATACATCCAGTAGTCAACAAAGGCTATAAAACTGTTGTAGGTTCAAATCCGGCGGCGGCCGCCCGCGGCGCGCTTTAACCTCACAATTATACCACGAATGAATACCATTAAACATACGCACCGTTTTACGGCAAAGACATTAAGGAGACAGTACTCATAAACTCGACACTTGATTGATAAATTCACCTTGCTAAATGCCAGAGCGTCGCCCGCGTTACGATTGATCCCGAATCTTAGCGTTTCGCTTAAAATGCATGCAGATAGTTATAATGTAGGCCACATTAACATCACCATGCTGATTACGGTCGACGACTCCTGCGCACATTATATCGCACACACAACGATTCAGAGCCCTGTATTAAATCTGTCCTGGTTAAAGTTGATTAATATTGACCAAGTTGAAAGCAAGGCCCGTTACGGCTTTGCATTTTTGAGAAATATTGCAGTGGGATTTCGAAATTTAAATGGTTCGTTGAAATATTTTTTTGCGTAAATTTTAAACATATTATAAATTACAAGTCCAAGTAGTTATAAATAACACACATTTTGGAGAGAGAGCAAGCAATTTAAGAAAAAAAATGTTCTTTATTGAATTTATGTGGTTCAAGAAGAATGAAAGAAGTTCATAAGTCTAGAGTGAATTAGGTCATGACGGGATTTTTCGTTCGTATGGAGCTGTCCAACTGGGAACTGTTCCTCACCTCATAGAACATCGCAGCCAAAGAACCTACTAAGTAGTAGTGTTGTGCGGTGAAGAGAGGATGGAGAGTGGTGCCGCTGTGCTAGATATGGCCATTTCATCTTAATTATGGGTTGGTTATGCGAGTAATTCTGCCTTCCAGTAGCTGCTGCATCAGGTGGATTGCACGCTTGTTTGCCTCCTTTGTAGTATGATAAAAGAGAGGAATTCTCCTTACAAATTCCGTGCAGTGACGCCAAAACGATGTTGAATGATCGCTTCTCTGGCTCAGGGAACATGCAAGCAATATTTAAATCCAGATTCAGAATTGTAGCCATAGGCGCCGGCGGTGAAACAGTTATCAGAGATGGTAGAATTTACCCGCAGTTCGTGAACTATAATTTTTTATACGACTTGGTTACCTACCTTTCTATCCTTATATATTTACCAAAACCCATTGGTAAGTGGGTGGTCTTGAGGTTTGAGCAGTCGCCTGCTACGCAAGCGATGCAAGTTCGAATCCCAGCGGGGTCTGTACCAATGAGTTTTTCTAAAAAACTTATGTACAGTGATTTCACACCACGTGATTTACGGTGAAGGAAAACATCGTGAGGAAACCTGCATAAGTCTGAGAAGTAATTCAATAACGCATGTTACTGTCACGTTAGCACTTAATCATCTTCGGTGAAAAGTGTGTGTTGTTATTACAACACCTCTCTCTCAACCTACCCCTTCGGGGAATACAGGCGTGAGCATATGCCATTGGTAAATAAAGAGAAAAACTCGTTCCAAAACTTGGAAATATTCCTATGTTTGCTTCCGTACATACATGCGGTGGTTGGTGTAACTGTAATATGGTGTTCTAAGAATCTGTGTGTATGTGTGTCGTGTCTAGTTAATTGGTAAAGTGGTAGCTGTGGTGGGGAGTGGGCAGATTAATGAGCGGCTACCGCAGGCTTATCGCGCAGCATCTGGCGCATGACTGATCATCTGTCGTGCGCCTGCGCATAGGTTGCGACAGTGATTGCCACCTTCCTCTTATCGATGATTTTATTCATCTTATATACATAATATTTGTATAAAAATGTGATTTTCCTACACTCTCAAACAATAGTAGAATAGTTAAAAATATAATAAAAACGTTAAATTCGTACGTACTTATTTCTGGTTATTAACCTGTTCTTAGAATAAATTGCGAATTATGTGAAAAATCACCAAATGATTCACGGGTCATATTCTGTGATTCCAATAGGATCGCTATATTCAAGCCATAAAGATAGTTCCAAAATATTTGTATCGATCATCGTTGAAACCATCGACCCGCTGCCAGCCCTAGTGGTCGTGATATGACAGTGGTCCGCATTTCTTCTCAGAACTCGTACTCATTGAATACCTTACGAGTACGGGGCCTGGGCTGCCTTTTTTCCACCATAGTTTTATTGGGCGCATTGAAATATTTTTGTTTAGATTAAACGACGTTTAGCCAGATCGGTACATTAGGATTAATGTTAGACATCAGTTACAGCGTCCACGTTACCGGGAACTTTGGAATCGGATATTGAATGGACGCGAACACGCACGATTGTTTCTGATGGCCGATTCAGCTGATAAAATACCTACCAGTGTTACGAAACCATTAGCCTCCCTATACTTGTATTTTAGATATATGATACCCGTATGTGATTGTATAATCCAATACGCCGGCAATATTTTCAAATGTCTGCCAGCTAGGTTGAAGGTAGGTTTAACTTAGGTTAAGCATTTTTTTTATTGTAAACTGGTTCGTTGATATATTTACCTATATAAAATTAAATATCTTATTTCTGAATGTTTTTATGCAAGTATGGTGACCAAAACGTTGTAATTTGCTAGGCAGCAGAGAGCTTATAGTACACTAACATATTACCAGTTATATTTATTCAAGTCTAAATTAACTGGCCACTAAGGCAGACTCAATAACATTTTTCTCGACCCGGTGTTCGAACCCACCGTCCTCGAATTACGCAGTTCTGCGACCACTAGACTAATGATTCAGCTGCTATTATAGTGAAATACGAAATGCTTACTACGGTTAGCACAATGTAATAATATCTACACCTAGTCTTAGAGAGCACTAGCGATTATGTATTCAGTAAAAGAAGTTAATTAATTGAGAGTCATATATAATTTATTTATTTATGGATCTCCAACAAAGGATACACGAATTCATACGAATAATATATATCTATACAGATAAATAAAACTGGAGTGTCTGTTTGTAATTCCAAATCAACAGTTTTTAACTAAATGCATATTACGAAAGTAAAATATAATACGGTAAGTACATTAAATAAAATCAATTTTAAAATACTTAATACATTCTCTCAGTTCTATCCGTCTGTCTATATAATATAGCATATATTATGTATCTGTATGTTTGTTTGGACTAGCCTCTGGATCGATTTTAACGGAACATTCAGCTACTTTTTTTGAAAATTAATTCATTAACGTTAATACAACGCAGGTAAAACCACGGGGCACAACTAGTAAATTATAAAATATGATTTATAGATAGCTAGGTCTGTCTAGCCTAAAACACCTTGATGTATTATAACCATTAGGGGCAGATAACAACAATAGCACCTTAATATAGAATCGCCAAAGCATATTTGTTTGTTTGTGATATACCAAATGTCAAATACAAGTATAAGCACGCATAAATCTTATCGCAAAAGAACCGGGAGCTCGCTCATAATTAATTGTTCATTTAAATACAAAGACTAATTTAATAAGTGACCCGACTCCCAAATGTCAAACGATTCATATAAAAAACGACAAAGAAATATTGAAAAAGGATGGTGCTCGAACAGAATGGAACGCCCAGGTTGGTATCATGGGAAAAGTGCTGTTTTTATACTCCAAATAAATTGGGAGTCATTTTTTAAGAAGCCTTTTTTGTTGTCTCGGTATTGAGAGTTACAATGGGTGGACACGAACGGCTGTTAGGTAACATTCTTAACATCATTATAAGTGAAAAGCAGTGAGTGATGATCGACCGGGCGACCGTACACCTTGGCACCCGAGGCACCCGGGGCACCTCTCGATACGCTATGTTTGTTTACTCATTGAAGTGAGGCACTTCTATAACCAACTTTATTTATTGATTAGCGGATTTACCCGAGTAGACTTACCTTCCATGGGTGGATATCACGGATTTATTTATTTTGGTAAAAATAATTTCTGTTTCTTCTCTAATCTCTGAAATGGTGGACCGATTTTAAAGGGACTTTCACCGGCAGATAGTTAATGTTACAAGGAGTTACTAGGCAATAATTATTTATAAAAATAAGGAGTCAAGCTATCTATAAAATTAAGTATAGGTACGCTAGAGAAAATTCAAAATAAAGAAATAAGGCCACAGTGTAAATGGGACTTACTTTTCGGGACTCAACGTAGAGCACAACGTAGAGCACTCGAATGTACCTATGATAATCTTGGTTTAATAGTAGTCCCAATTATAATCTTGGTTTAAAAGTAGTCCCAATTATAATATTGGTTTAAAAGTAGTCCCAATTATAATCTTGGTTTAAAAGTAGTCCCAATTGTTTTTGTGATAGAAATTTTGAAATGGGACGGATTTAGTTTTTACCAGAGTTTGGTCTAGACTTGGTTCAAACTAACAAATAATGGTTGAGGCTCGTAGATCCCTTTACCAAGTGATGTACTTTCATCTTATTGAGCTTAGGTACTTCTTCACCTGAACTAGATTTGTGCATCTATGATAAGATATCTATGGGAAATGTTCAAAACTGACGGGCTCTTTTTTTTTTGAAGAGTCTAGGGTAAAGTATCTCATACAATATCAATAACAATTCAATATTGATAACAATCAATACTTCCGCTTACGATACATTTTTTGTAAGCCGACATTCTTCGGGTCTTGCTCAACGAAGGCTTCGTGGCACCCCCTGGTGTTGGGACCCGAAGCGCTGCGGTAGCGCCTGCGCCCCGGCGACTGTCGCAAAACCAATTCCTGTTTCAAGTAGCTAACGGCATAAATTTAAAAGTAATTAAGACTGATTCATTAGTCACACATATTTACAAATCTATAGTAATATTATATTGTGTTGTGTCTAGACTTTTTTTACGAACATTTCAGGCATAGGGCATCCGGTTGGTGGTACATATGTATTTCCCTTAACATTTTCAATGAACGCAAACCGACGAATTTTTTAAAAAATGTTAATGGAATTTCTTTATATTTTTAACTAGCGGACCTCACGCGGTTTCACCCGCGTAGTTCCCGTTCCCGTGAGAGTACGGGGATAAAATAAAGCCTATGTTACTTGCTGATGATGTAGCTATCCAATGGTGAAAGAATTTTTGAAATCGGTCCAGTAGTTTTTGAGCCTATTCATTACAACCAAACAAACAACGTTTTCCTCTTTATAATATTAGTGTAGACTAGCTGTTTCACCCGCGTAGACTTAGTGCTTTAACTCTAGGAACCCTAATTTGTTTTATAAATAAAACCCTAAATTAATCCTTGAAACATCAGCTATCTGCCAGTGAAAGTCCCGTAAAAATCGGTCCAGCCGTTTTGGAAATTAGCTGGAACAAATAGACAGAGAGAGAAAAAAATTAAAATTGTTTACAAGCGTATTAACTTTCATATGCATTTAGTGATAAGCTATTATTTTGGAATTACAAACAGACGCTTCAATTTTATTTATTTGTATAGATATAGTAAAACTATCATGGCAATAATAGGTTATAGTAAGGCCCTGAAAAGTTTTTTTGTTCGTCTAGTTGAACGCTCAAATCTCAGGAACTACTTGCCTACTGGTTTAAATAAAAAAAAAAATGTTTGTGTTGGATAGTTCATTCATCGAAGAAAGCTCTGTAACATCACACTGAGACCAATAGGAGCGAAGCATCGATTGTAAATGTTAGGTACAAAAGCGGGGAAAAATATCACTTAGTAAAATAGTTTTTATTGTTACTCCTACGCAAGGAAATCCGTGAAGCATAGCTAGTTCTAATATATTGTAAGTATGCAAGTTAAATAATTTTGTATCTCTATTAAATTACTCTGGAAATAAGTAGTGGAAATAAAGCCGTGGTGGCTTTGGGGTTTGAGAAGTGCCTGCTACGCAAGAGACGCAAGTTCGAATCCCAGGCCTTTCTAAAAACTTATGTGCAGTGAATTTCCCACCATGTGCTTTACGGTGAATGAAAACATCGAGAGGAAACCTGCATATGTCTGAGAAGTAATTAAAAGACGTATCTATAGTGCCTGAGACGGCGATGGACTTACCATCTGTCACGCTGGCACTCAATATTATTCGGTAAAATGTAGGTGTTGTTGTTACAACACCTCTGCTTACCCCTTCAGGGATGGCGTGAGCATATATATATAGGAAATAAGTGAAGTTAGGACTTATGTAGGTACCAGTTAATTATGCCATTCTGAAATATTTGTGTTAAAATAAAAAGCAATCGAGCAGGCTACCAAGAAATGTTTTAATTCAATTCTCACGGTTATTCGGGTGCTACACGCTCTTATCTTAAAACAGAAGGTAAAATGACTTGTAAATAAAACAAACTCGATGTAATCAAAGTAAGGCGATAAAAGGCTAACTATATATTAATAGCTTTCATTCGATATCTCCATGAAATGTCTCTGCATATTTAAGTATATTTTTTTATTCCAAATCTCCGAATCCTGACCACTAGTTACGGACTCGAAGCGATCATTTAGATAGTGTATTCTTTTTTTGTTCCATCTACGAAGCTCCATAACCGTCTATGATATTCAAGCATCGACAGATATATCTGGGACGTTTGGGTCGAACATACCCCGAGATAAGATATGATAAAGTAATGGTTCAGATACACACCGCGGCTACCGAATCTGATACGCCACAGTAGCCGGCCAATCACACTAACACAGCATGTTTAGTTTAATAAATTCCTATCTAATAACTATTCGATTGATGTCATAGAGCGCCGTAAAATATACTAGACTAGCTTCTGCCCCCTTTATACTCGTGGAATAGGTTCTTTGAGTGCAGTGATATCACACATGGTGTGATATCACTGCACATACGTTTTTTGAAAAATAACTCATTGGTACAGGCCCCACTGGGATTCGAACTTGCTTGCGTAGCAGGCGACTGCTCAAACCTCAAGGCTACCACGGCTCCATTGATCTATTAGCCATCCTCGAGAAATGGGCTATTTAACACTGAAACAAGCAAATCAATTCTTCATCTCTACTTATATATTAGTATAGATACGGCATAATAACTCGACGAGTGCTAATTTTATAACACATTTTGCCTATCAAAAGCCCACAATGGGCTAATCTAAAAGCCATCAATATACCGTTATCAGTATGGCGACGGTAAACCAAGTATACGATCCATAAATGAGTTTACAAAATGCAATCCTAAGCGCCGGTCAGATAACCACGATGAAGAAACTGCGATGTACATAACACTTCACGTAAAATGCCACAGTAAAATAAAATACTTCGATACGCAAAACTTTATGCTAATCGACTATAAAAATATAATAAAAGCAGGGCTTCGTGGACCCTGCCCGGCCGCTATTAGGCGGGGTGAGGTGGTGTGTTTCCCTCCATTTATTGTCTACATAACTTCCACAATCTGTCATACTGCGTCACAAGACACATCAATTCAACAACATTAACCGAAGGCCGATATTGATTTATGGACTTTTAACTCACTGCTTTAAACGCAGTCAAAACTTTAGATGGTTTTTTGTTTTATTTATAAATGTTCGTAATGGTTGCGATGATCAGCGTCATCTTGGTAATGTTTTTTGTGTGATATTTTAATGATCGTTATATGATTTAAGTACCGAGCTTAGCCCACCGATCTGGTCGGAGACTGATCGGCAGCTCATCACGAACACAGGTAGCTTATCACCATCATCTCGTTTGCGACGCTCAATCCATGCCAGTTATTAATGAACTCAAACCATTTTCGAATTTCGCCGCTGTACGCACGGACTATTGACAGCTGTTTATTTGTCAATGTCTACTTGCCCCGACCCGAGCCCATCATCCGCTGCAAATATTTGAATTAGTATTCAGAAGGCACTCGCACCGCTTTCGCTCTATCGTCTTAAACATGCATTCCGACCTATTATTTTCCAAGAATCTTACACTAAGAAAATCAATCGTTATCCCGCATGTTACTGCGTATTGGTCGTATTGAGTTTTTCTCGAGGAATCATCGTTCTCATTATCATTTGATAACAAGCGCGTCGGCAAGTACAAGAATTCGCGTTTAATATTACGTAGACATTATGCTAATGGATATCAAAAAACTAACCTTCGCCGGAAAAGTTATCCGCGCGTAGCGACGGACCGGCCGTATTACGATTAATTGATGCTAATTAATAAATTAATTATCCATGTTAATACTACGCTTGAGCGATTCCAGTTTTTATCCTGCCACGGTCGTATTTATCGGCAACTGCATTCTTCCTTTTTGCCCAAACCGTCCGAGCTATGCTCCTGATCATATTTTGAAATTAATATATTTAATAAGCTCCAGAAATGCCACGCCAACTCCTAATTGGGACGTTGTTATGATATGACAGTCATTCATGTTTCTCCGATTGAATCGAAGCGCCATAGCTCATAATTTTATGTCATATTCTCTCATTTGTTTTCACAATAATTAATGAGGGGCGCGTTTCAACGAGGTTTTGCTGCGAGTTCGGGGCTCAAGTCGTTAAGATAAGCGAAGGAGTTTTAGGAGCTATTCCGAGTGTATTCTCATTTGTAATTCTTGTGTCCGGAAGAATATTATTATCATTCTTATTTGCGGTTTGGGTTTTATTAGTATACATAATGGCATGGCTGGTTGGATTGTGGAAAAACTGGAAAAACATAGTCGGCACGCGCTCAGCCCATTGATGTGTTACCGACGGGGTATGTCGTGGTCACGTACGGGACGCTTCTCTCAGGTATGTTCTTAGAAATGCAGCCTGTTTCCAGAATTTTACAAATGTCCGTTGTTTTGTAAATCTAGATTTGGAAATTGCAGTACGTGATTCAGTGGCGCGTGGGCGTCCGACACCGGCTTGACATAATCTTTTACTTCTCAGAACTCGGCGAGTTCTTGAATACGATAATTTAAGTGGCCAGCGACTTCTACAATGACACTCGAACCTGCCTACAACAAAACTCTTTGAGATTCATCAAAAAACTTTGAGTTCCACAAAAATTGTTATCGTTTCAAGATAGCGGTATAATACCGTTTCTTTCTATTCTTCTATTGGATATGCAGGATGAATTGAAGCCAGCTAAATATATTTTTCCATCTATACATATGCTCACGCCTGTATTCCACGAAGGGGTAGGCAAAGGTGTTGTAATCAGAACACCCACTTTTCACCAAAGATGTGCCAACGTGACAGATGGTGGGTCTATCGCCGTCTCAGGCACTATACATACGTCTTTGAATTACTTCTCAGAAATATGCAGGTTTCCTCACGATGTTTTCCTTCACCGTAAAGCACGTGGTGTGAAATCACTGTACATAAGTTTGTTAGAAAAACTCATTGGTACAGGCCCCGCTGGGATTCGAACTTGCGTCGCTTGCGTAGCAGGCGACTGCTCAAACCACAACGCCACCACGCTCTTTTCATCTATACCTAATTTCAAAACAGGCAAATGGCCAAATTCACAAGAAATCTTAAACAATTGAGCATGGTACGCGAACAAGCTTGCAGCACGCGTCATGCAGACATAAATACAGGCTCCCCGGCACATAATATAACGAGTATTGGGGGCCAATTTAACAGACTTATTGTCTCCACCCGACTACAATGCTACACGGAGGGAAACGCAAAAGGACCAAGACACTTGGAGACCCAGCGTCTGGCGAACAAAACAATGGTATTTAATCAACGATGATAAATGCAGTATTCAAGCACGTTTTTTAACGATACAGCCGTATTGTTTTGGCGGGAGCTTACCGTTGAATACGGAGATAACTCGCCGCGGAGAGTGGCTTAGCTGACAAATTGGAATAAAAGGAGAATTTATTCGTGCTTTGACCAGAGGTATCTTCAAAATGAAATGCATTATGTAGGTAAATACCTTTTAAGAGCGTTCCTTAATAGATTTGACCTTCATCAGATCAGTACTTAGTGACCTTTGTTTCGGTAATGGATCACTTCGGTAATACAATGCGAGATCTGATACTTTTATCTACGGTCTGTTAGTAAGTACAACTGATTCGACCATGGGAAGTGGAAGGTTCTCTTTTGTGCGGAGATAGTAACATATGGTTACATTACACAAGTAGATAAGTATTTCTGATTAGGTAACTTTAGGAATCTATTCCCTTTTTAAAAATGAAATAAGTTGGGATTTTTTTCTACAAAAATATTACCTAACTGTATTGTGTATTCTACTACTCACAGCCGTGGTGGCCTTGAGGTTTGAGCAGTCGCCTGCTACGCAAGCGACGCAAGTTCGAATCCCAGCGGGGCTTGTTCAGTGATTTTCACACCACATGCTTTAAGGTGAAGGAAAACATCGTGAGGAAGCCTGCATATTTCTGAGAAGTAATTCAATGACGTATGTAAAGTGTCTGAGACGGCGTTGGACTCACCATCTGTCACGTTGGCACTTAATCATCTTCGGTGAAAAGTGTGTGTTGTGATTACAACACCTCTGCCTACCCCTTCGGGGAATACAGGCCTGAGCATATGTATGTATGTTGTAATTACTAGTTCTTTTTTAATTTCAGGTCAAGATTCGGGTTTTCGCTATTCATCTTATTTCCAAATTCCTTTTACAAATCTTAATTTCAAAAGTTGTTTCAGACTCAGTATAACTTTGAACCAGACTCCCTTACACGGGACGTCATAAGATATATTAGCGACGCGGGCGCACGGTATGTGCTGAGTTTTGTATAAATCACAATATTTTGTTGAAATAACGCGAAGGAAACGATCGGCATCTCGTGTTGTATGCCTCGGGTACTGTTCGGGTGCGATCGTAAATTTGTGCGGTTAAACAGCAGGACGCCCGTATTGGATGAAGGACACGACGACGGATAGAGCAATGCTTTGATTTATAAACGACCCAGTACATGACATACCTGATGTATTTCCACGGAACATACGACACGGCTGACCTCTCCGATTTGCTCTTAGGGTGATACAGACATACTTAGTTAAGGTATATATAGAGTATGAACCTTTGATTACGACCTGTGATGAAAAATTACGATACGAGAACATCTTAAGACGAATTTAGAGCTCTAAGGTATAAAAAAATATAATAAATATGCTCAGGCCATCGCAGAAGGGTCCCCGAAGGGGTAAGCAGACATGTTGTAACAACAACACCCACATTTCACCGAATATGATTAAGTGCCAACGTGACTGAGGGTGAGTCCATCGCCGTCTCGGGCTCTTACTATACATACGTCTCTGAATTACTTCTCAGACTTAGGTTTCCTCACGATGTTTTTCTTCACCGTAAAGAATGTGGTGTGAAATCACTGCACATAAGGTTTTTTAGACAAACTCATTGGTACAGGCCCCGCTGGGATTCGAACTTGCGTCGCTTGCGTAGCAGGTAACTGCTCTAACCTCAAGGCCACCACGGCTCCTTTTTTCCTTTTAGATTAACTAATATATATTTTTAGTTTGTGACGCATTATACTTTCATATGCGTTTAGTGAAACGCTGTTAACTTGGAATAACAATAGACACTTATTTATTTTAAAGGGCCATCCATAAATTTCGTTTTACGTTATGGGGGAGGGAGGGGATCGACGAAGTGTGACAACGGGGTGGGGGGGTTCTAAATTTCGTGACATCACATTTCAAAATCTATATAAGTGTTAAAACTCGAACCAAAGCTGATTTTATTCAATAATTTCTAAATTAAATTTTCCAAAATATGTGACGTCATACCTATTTGATAAATCGTCGTAAAAATCCTTATTCTTTGGAGACCTCCCCAATGATAGATATAGATAGATATTCATATACTAAAATCTGATTCCCGAGGAAGGAACAAGTGTGAAAGCATGTTTGTATGTGTGAATTTCATGCGCAGACGTCCGATTAGAGTCAGAAGATCTATAAAAACAATTATATCCGTTCGGAATGTTGTATTTGCTTCTTGTTTTGTTTTCCCTGCGTGTGCGGTGGTATAATGTGTGCCGATAAATATTTATGCAATTTATTCATATTCCCGGCCGGTCATCGCCGGTTGTTCGGATGTTAGAAGAGCGGTTGGTTGGAGTTCGATTACGGGGGAATATATAATTTTGTTGAAATGTACATTTTAAGTTATAATTTTGTGTGAGTATCCATGGTATCCATCTAAGTCTTATCTAGACACTACTTTTTACGAAAATTTTATTTATTTAATATTTTACAAGTCAAGTTCAGTACTACACTTGGATGTATCATAAGCGTGGGCAATTAATTAATAATAGATTACATAGTTATTTTCATTAATTTTGGAAAGCTGTTATTTAGGATTTAATGGTTGACTGATAAAAAAAGAAAATTGCAATGCATTTATTGAGTACCATTAATTCGTTATTTAATAATCAAGAAATGGGTTGGGGATTTCCTAGACTTTCCTAAAAATTCTGATTCAGCTTTGTTAAATATAGCATTTAATATAGCTGCTTGAAACTTACCAAATTGTACAATACCGTGATAGAAATTATGATTTACTATTTGTGCCCCGCGGTTTCATCCGCGTAGATTTATTTTTATATAATACTATTTTTCGCAATAAAAGGTAGCCTATGTCCTTTCTCTTCTAAAGATTGTCTGTGCCAAATTCCATCAAAATCGGTTGAGAGGTTTAAGCGGGAAAGCGTAACATACAGAGTTACTCTCGCATTTATAATATTAGTAGGGATTGTTTCTACTGAAAGGAGGAACAGAGCAGAGCAGCCCGCTTCACAATTCATAACTTTAAATATACGGTTTCACATGAAATTTTACAAGTAAATAACAATTTTTTTAACCTATAAGAATTTCCAAGTTTCAACCATTACTGATAATTTAGTAAAAAACATCTTCGTTCGCGAGTGAAGCTACCGCGTATGAAATTCTGGCGCGAACGAATATCAAAACGTTTTGTAAAAACAATAGGGGATACAATAGGACTTTCGGTATCGAAGTGCAGGATCGTTGTCAAATCTGGTATCCGGCGGGCGCGCATCAGTGTTGCCTTTGCAATAAATACGTCCAAGTGACAGGCAAAAAGGGATAAGTATGCGCCCGCGCCGGCGGGCCAGGCAGTCTTCGTCGTGACGCTTTTTCCACGCTCAAATCTCATATTTGACCACTTGTTTTATTGTTATCTATTGTTTAATATATTGGCTACAAATTGTTTTGTAGCGACCTCGAGGGTACAAGCGAAGGGTGCGGTTTTGTTGGGGCTTTGTTAAAACATCGTTATAGTGAGACAAAACAAAATTATATTGACTTGACTTCAAAACAAAAAAAAAATTGAATTTGATGAAGGAATTAATTCCAAACGAAATTACATAGGATATGATTTTATTTTGCAAATCTTTATATTCATTTTAATATTATAAGGGGGGAGTTTCAGATCAGTTTTCAGATCAGGAGAGCATGTACTCTGTTGTTATATTTTCAGAAATGAACCGCTAAAAGCTATTTTTTATGCAAATATAATATAACTTCGTGCTACATTTTAATCTAAAAGATTTTTTTTTATGATCTGGGAAGTGTTTTGCTATCAACGGAACTCAATAATTAGGAATATCATAGACATACGTAAGCAAAACTCCTCCGTCTTTACTCGAATTAAATGAACGAGAGACTGGTTTCTCAGTTAGACCAACATCTGGTTTATTCTTTAACTAAGTTTAAAATCTCGAAGCGTGTTCAACCCTACAAGTTGTAAAACGTAACGGTCACCATATCAAGTCGGCCTGTTTAAATGTTGTATTTTTAGTACTAAAATGTTACTATATTAGGTAGTTTAGCTCGCAAGCTAGCTACTTGTGGTGCGGTCAAAGCTGGGCCTTTTCATTGCGCGCTAGTCTCTAGTGTGCACTGTCCCGTGAGGGTTTCAGCGCGCAGTGGTTAAGGGAGCTGACTAAAATATTGCATATTATGACCCGTTTCTTGGCGTAGGCTGTAATAGTTGTGGTATTCCAAAGTGGCGTCGTCGTCGGCGTCGCGTCGGCTGCGAGCCACAGCCTATTACCACAAAATAAAAGTATATAGAAGGCCGGTTTCCTACACTTACGAAAATCATGACACGTACATAAGCCTAAGTATTCGTATCTGAGTGTTATTCACTAGTTTCCGCTACCGCTGTGGGTATTATTACTGCGCGGGTAGTCTCCAGGTTTTGCAGTTAGTTCCGCGGCTAGATCGAAATTTTACGGTTCGTAGTGTTATAGTACTGCCAGAACGTTTGTTTTCATCAGCGAATGTCACTCCAACCGGCCTTGCATGTTAACTATGAAAAACATTAGCAAGGCTGTGCCGTATAAGGTATGAATAGGCCTTTTAGACGAAAGCCTACGAGGATATTGGGTAATGTCGGGTTTCGTTCATATTTTATTATGTGTCTAATTGTACGTCTGTTTTCCCCAATGTGTCAAAATGTGTTTTCCCCAATGTGTGCGAGCTTTCTGTACGTTTTTATTGTGGTTATTGCTATCTGATGCGCGGGCACGTGAGGGCATGTCACTCACAGCCCTCTTCACTTCACTCCGCTTGCCCCAAACTCCCCAGTTTCCCAGAATATGGGCGCGTGTCTCCACGTCTATGTTCTGGTCCAAATGTCTCGCGCGTGAGATGGCACTACGAGTTTATCTTTTCTAGATTTCAAAGGTTTTGGATGAAGCCGTCAGCGAACTGTTGAAGTTTAAGCGCGTAGTTTTCTGTTAAACATTTTCGCATGTGACTTTGTTAATCAGCGGTATTCATGTTAGGAGTAGGTATACCATTTAGAGGAAAAATAAAATGAAAAATGAATATGAATAATATTTATTCAGTTTAGGCCCTGGTAAGGCACTTATGAATGTCGAGAATTTACCACCGGTTCAGAAACTAACCTTCTGAGAAGAACCGGCAAGAAACTCAGCCAGGCATCATCTACAAAAATAATAAGTATGCCATCAAGCTTAAACTCTATAGTGTAATTTTTTTAATAGGCTTATGTTACTGAATGGAAAGCCAAACAGTTGCAGCTGATAATTCAGAATATTGCATAAAAATGGTATCAACGAATATACCTACAGCATACAACTGCATAATGTATTAGCTCAAATTATAAAAAAATCCATTAAAATTTCAACGACACCTTGTTGTTACACATACCAAAAAGCGTCATGGCTGTCTACCGAATTTAATTTATTGATGAAAAACCTGCAATGTGGCACGATGCGTCAGCTTATGTGCCATATTCGACACCGGCCGTGATATATACGGTATATAACAAAGGCATTTCGCTCCAGCAATTGGAGTTTTAACTTTTTCAGTGTTCATTGTGACGATATCAACTAAGGATGTCCATTGGACGTTCAATGATTTATAATGTTCTCATTTACATTTATAACACAATCGACACCCGCACACATGCACATTTTTATGGGAATTTTCCTTTTCTGCCAAACAACCTAAAATTTAAACTCCCTTGACTGAGCTGGATCCCAGTTTGGTCTGCGGTTATAGTTGAGTTGTAGCCATTTGTCGACAATCTGCGGTAACACTTGATGTACTGCTGCAAACCACTTTGCACCAATAACAATACTCTTTGTTACGTATTGTAGTGTACATACATACATACATATGCTCACGCCTGTATTCCCCGAAGGGGTAGGCAGAGGTGTTGTAATCACAACACCCACTTTTCACCGAAGATGATTAAGTGCCAACGTGACAGATGGTGAGGCCATCGTCGTCTCAGACACTTTACATACGTCATTGAATTACTTCTCAGAAATATGCGGGTTTCCTCACGATGTTTTCCTTCACCGTAAAGCACGTGAAATCACTGTACATAAGTTTATTAGAAAAACTCATTGGTACAGGCCCCGCTGGGATTAGAACTTGCGTCGCTTGCGTAGCAGGCGACTGCTCAAATCTAAAGGCCACCACGGCACGTATTGTAGTGTATTTTTTTTAATTGTGTTGCGGTGAATAAATCAACGCTTAGGTATTTGAAATTGATTGCTTCACTCGTGATTTTCTAACCCTATTCTCTGGTTCCACGTATGAATACTTACTTCTTCATCGTTTTCCTCACAGCTGAGGGTCGTGACCACCATAAGTAGCTATATCTGTAAGAGCTCTCCAGGCTGCTCTGTTCTGAGCTTGATGAAGTGCGGACTGTGTGCTACTATTAATTGCCTCTAGGAGAGGATCCGTCCAGCGAGTTGGAGCTCTGCCTCTACTTCTCGTTCCCTCGACACGGCCAACCATTATGCTTTTCTCTAGGCTGTGTGTTTCTCTTCTCGCCACGTGTCCAAAGAAAGAAAGTGCCCTCCGCAAGCAGACTACAGAGAGAGGAGTGAGGACTTTTAATTGGCTTCGCATTGACGCATTGGTGCGGCGTTCAGTCCACGACACTCCCAGCATTTTACGCCAGCACAACATCTCGAACGCACACGTATGAATAGGAAAGACAAAATATAGAGATACTTCTTCTTTCGTCCTCTTGTTGATCCGTTTGTTTTAAGGTCAGGCGTTTCGCCAGCTCTGTCCAGTAAAAATTTATTTATGCGAAAGGTTGCATTTTTGGAAATTTGTTTTCTTCTCTAAGATTGTAATGTGAAAATCCATGACCCTTACATTGTACAAATGTCTGCCTTAAAATAGGACAAAATAAATAACTATCGTCTCTCGCTAAGAAATGTTAGATTAATCTCGTCTATAAGAGGTTTAAGCCTACATAATAAATTTAGTACTGAGGCAGTGTTATAAAAAGGAATACCGCCGGCAAATAAAGACATGAGCGTGTAAGGACAGATTGCGCTAGGATGCCATCACGAGTGAAGTTCGCTGCGTTTTTCAAAGGCATACCTCGTGGTGAAGGACTTTATCCGACGAGCATGTCTTTGGTGTGCAGACGCCGCGATCTAGATCGGGCGGCGCCGGCGACCGCGGCGCGATGCTATCACAAAACGGTCGCGCGACAATTGCTAACACCGGCGCCGGAGTACTACGCGAATTATTCACGCCGACGTCCCTCACTAGCATTGTTCACATGCCCAGCTTTTTAAATATAATTAATTTATTCCCTATAGTTTTCATTAGTCCACCCGTGACTGTATTCGGTCGGCATTCTGAATATTATCGCTTTTGATGTGACTTAATCTTTACGCCTCGCAATATTTATTTAGCTTACAAATATTATGTCTAGATAGGACCTTAAATCGGGCCTAGGTTATGTTGCTAAAGCGATAACCACTGACCATCAGGTGCGCCGTATGGTTGTTTGCCACTCTATGTATATAAATAATCAAAATCATTAGGTACCCCTTTATTAACCCTGTTAAACTAACCAAATGGTGATAATGGCTTATGAGATGACAGATATCTTCAACTTGCGTTGGCGTCGCCTACGTAACAGTGTCTAATCCCTAGAGTCTTAACAAATGTTAATCATAAAAATAAATGCTGAGAACAACACGCACTTGCCGGTGAAGGCAAACCAGTCAGGACATTTCTACGAAGGATTGAGCGTAAAAAAAATATTTTCTAATTGCATAGACTTAACAGATTCAGTCTTCAAAAACAGCGTCCACACAAGCAAGTATTCATTCACAACATACCATTTTGACAGCCACGACTATGGGTCTGTGCTCATCAATATTGATCAAGCTGCATTCCGATCACAACTAAAGCACCATTAAAAATCCTCTCCCTCCAAATTATAGTGTGTTTAATATAAGCTAAGAAATGTGCGTAAAAGTTTGAACATGACCGCTGTAATATATGTAGCGCTGCCTCCTGGCGACCATTACTTACCGAACGTTGTTATTAAATTCGGCCTTATTTATTTATTTACGATCATGTTTATTGTAAGCGACGAGCTTTGAGTTTGAGTTTCATGTGATATTGAACGCTTTAGATTGGACTTTCATCGATATTTTTACATAACATCCTAAAACCGTTTTACTCTACCTGTAAAGGCTAAAGTTTACAAATTTTGAAATGTTCGATAGAATGGTTAATTTTAGTGATTGCTGGAAATGTTTGTGATTGGCCAATGTTGAAATGTATAGTGGACTATTTCAATGGCTAATGTCATACATACATACATATGTTCACGCCTGTATTCCCAGAATGGTAAGCAGAGGTGTTGTAACACCCACATTTCATCGAATATGATTAAGCGCCAACGTGACAGAGGGCGAGTCCATCGCCGTCTCTGGCACTATACATACGTTTTTGATTTACTTCTCAGACATATGCAGGTTTCCTCGCGATGTTTTTCTTCACCGTAAAGCAAAGATTCGAACTTGCCTCGCTTGCGTAGCAGGAGACTATTCAAACCTCAAGGCCACCAAGGCTCTTTGTAGTTGGCCAATGTAGTAGTTAGCTTTAGGGTTACCAATAAGAGTGGCGCGTACTCTGTGCAAAAACTTTTTTATAGTACAGAATCATCATCATTTATTTGAGAGCTAGTTTCTTGTCGGTGAAGTAATCGCCAACCCTCTCTATTGTCCGCTTACACTTTGACTTCCTTGTACGACAGCATAATACAGTATAAAAAACAAAATAAAACTCTCTCTGTACCTAATTGTTTTCTCTTTAGGATTATATTCACTGTAGGCCTTCGCTATCGTTTTGTCTGATTTTCCAGTAATAAATGCACGTTTTCATGCTTTCATCCTTATTCATATTCCAAATGGGAAACTGGTCTTGTCTGTAGTCAAATCTGGAGAGCATTTACACATACAGCGGCGTAATTTTAGGGGTAGGTAAATAAGTCGTCTGTCTGTCCACCTTTTCACATTTAAATTACGCAAAGATAACTTCGATCCCAACGAGTATAAGGTAAAAAAAAGTGTTCTGTTCACGTTAAAAAGATTATGAAAAGCTTAGAAAACAGATTCCATTAAGATATAAAAAAATATTGCACAAATCAATACATAAGTAACCGCTTGAACAACAAACAAAACAAATTAATCACTCGAAGTGTCGACCAATAACACTAGGCGTGATCATTCGGCGAGAGATCTTTAATCCCTGCTTAATTACTGAGGGCGATCACATGAAATATCGATTGGGTTTGTAAGGCCCAGTGGTACAGGTGTAAGGACCCGCCCCGGCCCCAGGGGCCCACACTTTGGCCAAGTGTTACCTTTAATACCAATTATTTATGGACACAAAAATTATTCTCAAATAATACCTACTATACTTGCCGTTGCATTGAATTCTATAGTTAAAGCCTCGTTATACCTAGTAATGAGGAATTTTGAGGTTGTACCCAAATAAAATATCTAAATATATATAACTCAAAGGTGACTGACTGACTGATATAGTCACCTAACAACACACAGCCCAAACCACTGGAAGGATCGAGCTGAAATTTGGTATGCAGGTAGATGTTATGTCGTGTGCATCCGCTAAGAAAGGATTTTGATTAATTCTACGCAAGGGGATAAAATAGGGGATGAAAGTTTAGGCTATTTTTAATAACATAAACTTAGGGTATGCTAGCGTGGGGCACAGCTAGTAATTAATATATTATTATATTAATATAATTAATATATCATGTCATGAGTTAACTCTTAAATTCATAAATATGACGATGATGTGAAGGCTGTTGAGGAATGTTTGATGTCTAAAACCTAAATAATTTGTTTTCCCTTTAAATGAAAATTAGGAATTTTAATTAATTTAAAGATTTTGCTTTAGTAAAAACAGAACTCTTCTCTATTCGTTTCATCTAGGATTTATTTTAAAACACACACATACGTATGCTCACGCCTCTATCCCATGGGGGTAGGCAGAGACCACTGGTGCCACTATTCTAAAAGAGAAAATATTTCCAAGTATGGAACAGTTCTTAGTTGTAGCTAAATACTTCGGTATATTTTACAAATACCAGCAATTTAAATTTAAGGCAAGCCTTGCTGAACATCGCATAAGCGTATGCAAGGTAAGAGCATTCGTATCGCACAGATTTATCTTTAAAACCTACCCGACTTTCTCGGATCGTTCGTCGGGAACATTAGCCGGGCTCGCAGATGCATCGTGCACGAATCGAGTTTTCCAATAATTTCATACCCAAGGATCGCCGTATCGATCCATCTCGCCAACGGCCACGCGCGCCTCGCTATGTACCAATGCCTTATTAAATGCAAAATATTGCATCTTTACATAAGCGATCTCGTTAACATTGCAACGGTTGTTTTGTTTCTCTAGTGTCGACATTATCAGTCACTAGAAATGCGAACATAACAAATAAATTGTAAGGACTTGAAACGAATTTGGAAGACGATAACAACTCCACATAAACTTATTTCAAAACAAAGTTTAATAGCCAGACTTGTAGACACCACTAAAAGATGTTAGCTAAAAGACAAATGGTATGAGTTCCTAAGTATTCTTGTGTAATAGATAAACAATATAGGTACGATAAGATTTATTTTCTTACAGCTTTCTTAAAGATGTCCTCCCAAAAGCTTCTCAAACACATTAATGAGTAAACTTTGGTTAGCTCCCTTCTCTACATGCTAAATCCAATTTATCTTTGTAACGGTACACACAACGCTGCATCTTTTTAATCTTCATATTTTCTCATAAGTAACAAGGTACAAAAGGATAAGTGCGCCGCCCTTTTGCACAAGCGTAGGGCGGGGCTCGCGATTGCAAATCTCTGCGCTTGAGTTGATTGTTCGTGCTTGACGACTTTACACTGAACTCAATGGAACTGTAAAACTCATCGGTAACTAGTCCGTGGACTGACGACTAAAAGATCGGTGTCTAGCATTTTTTCCAGATTAGTCCACTAAGCTCGTGGTGATATCATTATGCTATTTCTCCTACAGTTATTAAGAGAGGTCAGGTTTTCTGTGATAGTTTTCAAATTGACATTAATTAATTACCGCTAAGATTGATTAATTATCTTCAATAAGTAATTGAATAAAGATGAAAAATTTCTTCATAAAAATTTTGATAGTTGAAAAAATGCAAACGGAAAACAGCACTGCATGACAATAATTCATCGATCGCCGACCGTAGAACTTTAAGCGATCTTAATCATGTTTTAAGATATGGCGTATACTAATATGTACTATCATTATATTAAATTTATGGGCAAGAGAATCGCCTAGCAATCCTGAAATGGACTACCAATTCATATGGCCTATGGGTGCATATTTATTTGTTCTGATTTCCGAGGTATTGAGATTAAAATGTTTGTTGGCAGTAACGACAAAAACAAATTACCATTCCATGTGACTGACTGATAAGCATTTTCGTATCAAGGATCATCTTGGTCTGTGACGATTTCACAATGAGCAGGTCCTATGAATACAGTGAAAACCTGCCTAACAACAGAACTGTGAGTCACCTAGCCTGGATCATCGGTACTGATTCGGCACGATTGCTTATTTCATTTGACTTTTTTATTTATAATAGCACTGTGGGTTAGGTGTTTAATATTGCCAGGAATGACTATCAGAGGCTGGTTGAAGTTTTTACTGTCTAGAAAAGTAATTACGGAGACTGGTGTATGATGGCGGGATGCTAAGTAGGTCTTGCTTGTTTTGAATTCGTTAATAGATGTTTTAACTCTTGATTTGCAGTCCAAAATAGTTATTCTTAGTGTACTGGAAATTTTACAACTGTAGATAATGGAGTATTCGCATATAAATCTATTTTATTTAAAATTTTAGTTAGCAAGGTCAGCCAATGAACGAAACAAACAGACAACTAATTACTCACAATATGGCACATCTATTAATACGCATAATAGTATGATTTTAGTATGTAATAATATTAGTATGGATTCTGCAGTATTCAAATTTAAAAATGCTTGGAAGACTGTATTTGATATTACTCACCCATTGTGTATTTTATTTACGAGTTTAAGTTTTATGGGTTAGAATTACAGGGATATCCGCGCAGCTTTACATTCGACGTATTGGCGTTTTACCGTGGGCACTTGGGCACTAATTAGGTATAGGTAAACGATTAGTTGGGGAGCGGATTGTAGTTATTGTTGGTAAATGAGTGGTTGCAGTCGTTACATCTGTCACAATTATCGGACACACCTGCTCTTGCTCGCCGCACATTTACATAAAACGAAATCGCCCGTGGACGATACGCCACGGAATTCTCAATATCCATAAACGTAGCTGGCAGCATACCGAGGGCCATACTTAAAAACAAAATTAAAGGGGATAGCCGTACGATAATATGAATTAAAAATAATAAAACAAAAAATAGGAGTCACGGATCGCCCCGAGTGTGTGGGTTTTTTTTTTAAAGTTTTTTTACGTAGCTCGGCCTGCGAAGAGTGGTCGGTATCTGCTGACAATATCTTTGACGAGTGTTTTTATGCCGCATTATTTAAAATGAACAGATTATAAATGGTTGTTTGGCGATTTAACGCCCAATCTAATTAGGCAAATGATATGTGTTTTCTGTAAAGATCGCGTCGTTTCGCTATTTAGTGATTGATTTGTTATTTGTGATTTGTGATCCCTTCCTTCGCGAGTTCAACGAACCTTTAAAACAATATAAACAAAAACTCTAGCGCAGATGTTTTGCGAATCGTGCGTTTTTTGCGACTGTCTGTTGACTTTTGATTTATTTTTATTAGAAAACAGGTTATATAATCGCCATTTTACAATTTGTGTTATTTTAATTATTTGTTGCTATCGATCAAGAAACAAAATATATGGTGCAAAAATAAGTGGTACAGTCTAGGTGATAAATATGTTTACTTGTTTGAAAATCACATTTAGAAATAGGCATTGTGACCTACTATGATGAAATTTACTTTATGGACACACACTAGAGAGTTAATTTAGCAAAAAAATATCGTGGTTACTAATCGTTTGACAGAATCTGATGGTGAGTCAATAGAGATACATATAGAGATACATTGACTGAAATTGCTATAGCAAAAAGTACTTGAGCACTATTTTTCACTCACACTAAAATAATTGTCAGTCTTACTCAACTTGAGAGTTCATAGTTTTATACTTCTGTGTACTTTACTACTATGAATGCTACAGATTTTTTAGCAATCTGACACCATATATTATTGAAGGATTACTGATTGATATTTTTCATCTACACTAATATTATAAATAGGAAAACTTTGTTTGTTTGGTTGGAATGAATAGGATCAAAAACTACTAGACCGATTTCAAAAATTATTTCACCATAGGATAGCTACATCATCAGCGAGTAAATAGGCTTTATTTTATCCCCGTACTCCCACGGGAACGGGAACTACGCGGGTGAAACCGCGTGAGGTCCGCTAGTATTTATATATTCAAGGAACAATACTTAAAACTAATAACTTTGCCCAAATTCGTGTTTCTCGTCATGTGGGTCGTGTCAAGAAAGCTGCTAGAAAATGCTGTCAGCATTGCCACGGTTGAATAGCAGTCCTGATTCTCTGAGCGAGAGGTTTTTATCTGACGACGTGCAATGTCTTTGAAAAGTTGATGAGCATTCTGACCCCAAGGCCCCAGAGTTCCAATCGCAAACGCAGTAAATGTGTATCCTTGCCATATAAATCTGATGCACACCTTAATATTAACTAATGAGAAGCAGTATTAGGTTAAATACCTAATACTGCTTCTGCTTCGACCACAGTGAAGACCAACATGTTTCAAGTACTTAATGAACATATTTTGGCAGCCCAAACGAAGTGCTTTTTAGTTATTATATTTGACAATTGAGCATTTGAACTGTGTCCATGGGCTTATATTCATGAGATATAAATACTGTAACCAATAACTTTGTATAATATTTTTTTTTAAAGAGAAATTGTTCAGTTTCTTGCCGGGTTCTTCTCAACAAAAACAACCTCCCGAACCCGGTGGTAACATTTATAATCATGTATAATGTATTTTTGTGTCCTTCTGACGACTTGAAAGTACTTTGTAAGAAGTCTAATCAAATAAAGATATTTTGAATTTTGAATTTCTATTGTAAATTAAACCTGTATTTTACCATTATTTGTAACCAAAATCAATATTGTTTTACCATTATCCTAACCGGACCTGAGCCCCCTTATTGAATGTTAACTATCTGCTCATTTCATCTGTTCTTCTAAAATAGTTAATTATTTCTTACTAGAAGAACATACAAGGTTCTCATCTAATGGATGGCTATGCATGGAATTGACTGTCTTCCATCTAAATATTGACCGCGAGTAAGGATGCTTAACAGACTAGCAGACGTTTTTGCATTTCATAAACGAAGCATACAAATATTTCTTAGATTGGAAGATATCAACAGATATTTTTTATCTAGATGTAGACTCTATTAACGGGGCACTTAATCCAATAATTTATCCAAGTACGGAAAGGGCAAGATTCTTTAAGGCGCGATACGTCCTTGTGCGTGGCGAGACGCATGCGATATATGAGTAGTTGCTTCATTGACTGCATACTGCGCATACCTCGGGGCCAGCGTGACTCGGGTTTAGATGAGGACTCCATAACGTGGGAACTTGGGGAAAGTGACAGATCGCGATAACGACCCAAGAGCAATCCATACTGCATTCCTTACTTTTATAAGGAAATCCGAGACTCAATGTGGAAACTGGAACTTTTAAGCCATCATCATAATTTATTAAGCAAAAACTCTTACGTCTCAATAAATAAATCAGCGTATTTTTTCAGCGTCCATAAGTTAAGGCGGGAAATCGGATGGAAGTCGAGGGCGAAACTTTTAAAAAAGGAAAGTACGGTTGGTGTGTAGAGGCGCGCCGATTGGTCGCCGGCGCCGGGGCGGGAGGCGGCGCGTCCGCCATTGGCCGCGCCGACGCATGCAGAGGCGCGCTCATCTCGCACGAACAAATAGATTTTTTTAAACAAAAGCAATTTTCCTATTCTTCTTGTTGTGGCACTGTTACAATAGTTTGTTTTTGCTCAGCGACGTTTTGTATTGTTTATTGTGGCTGAGTGCGCGACAATCCACTCCAGAGTCCCGGCTAATTCCCAGCGATATTAACAAGTCGACGAGCATTGTTCTACGGGCGCATGCAAATTTACTAAAAACAAGCGATTGTTGGAAAACACAGGCGTGTTGCAACTCCACAGGAAGCCCCGCTCGCGTGCATTTTAATTACTTACGTACTACATAGGTACCTCCCGCTAGATATCACATTATGACAATAGGTGTATGCACAATAATAAGTCTTTTTTTCTCATCTTAACATGAGAATAAGTATAAACTAACAATAGCGAGATTTTCCAGCAAGTACTTATTTATAAGCTACTTACACATGACATGATAAATTTTAAATATGTTTAAGCGTAAGTAAGGTTTAAGTTTAAGTAAAGTTTAAGTAAGGTATAAGTTTTTGTGAACGGTGAAGGAAAACATCGTATGGAAACCTGCATTTGTCTTTCAAAGACGTATGCATAGTGCCTGTGCAGTAACTCACCATCTGTCACATTGACATTTCTCATCACTTTCGGTGAAATGTGGGTGTTGTTATTACAATATCTCTGCTTCCCGGTGTGAGCATATGTATGTATGTATGTCATGTTTTTGTACACTAAATTATTATTTTATTGGTAGAGTTTATCTCTATCCTAATATTATAAAGAGGAAAGATTTGTATGTAAGTATCTCTTTGGAACGAATTGGCTCAAAAATTACTGGACTGATTTTAAAAATTCTTGAACCATTTGAATGCTACATTATCAGCGAGTAACATAGGCTATATTTTATCCCTGTACTCCCACGGAAACGGGAACTACGCGGGTGCAGCCGCTTGATGTCCGCAAGTATAACAATAAATTCGATGTAAATATTTACCAATTTTCTTCAAAGGGGTCTTTGAGTCCGTTCAACCGACTTCATCATAAATTCTCACCATGAAAAGAAAACGTGAGTAAACCAAATTTCTTTCCCGATGTCGTGTTCCATGTTTTGACTAAGCGAGTAAAATATTAATCTGGTGAAATGCAAGTCGTGCAAGCCAGCACAGAATAACAAATATCTAGATTTATATCCCCATCATATAATCTGGATCAGGTCATGCTTAGAATACTTAGGTGTAGGCAGGTGAATAGGCTCGAATCAGAAATGAGGAGATCCGTAGACGTACTAAGGTGACCGACATAGCCAATCGGGTTAGCAGGCTTAAGTGGCAATGGGCAGGCCACATTGCTCGAAGGACTGATGGCCGCTGGGGCAGTAGAGTTCTCGAGTGGAGACCACGTACCGGCAAGCGCAGCGTAGGGCGTCCCCCCGCGAGATGGACGGACGATCTGGTCAAGGCCGCGGGGACCCGCTGGATGCAGGCCGCTTCCAACCGGGTGAGGTGGAAATCATTGGGAGAGGCCTATGTTCAGCAGTGGACGTCCTATGGCTGATATGATGATGATGATGAGGCAGGTGCGTGCATTGGATTTTCAGATGGGTATGCATAAAAATAAATAGGGTAGGTAGGTAGGTTAATTACATACCAATGTGGCGCGTAGGTACAAACGTTTGGGTATAGACACACACACACACACGACACAAGTGTATTCAGTCATCACAAATGGTAAGCACTGCGTATCTGCTTATTTGGAATGCACAACCCTGGGTGTAGGCAGAAAGGTTGGTAACGTTATTTTCTCCCCGTTTTAAAGTAATATTTCCCCAGTTATCTGTCAGATCCATCAATGCCTTCAATTTCAAAATTAAGGGGCATACCATCTTCAATTAAAGCAGAGCGTACCTGTAGCAGAGCTTCTTACCATTGACGTTCAATTTTGTGGTACCAAAATTAAGAGCCAATGCTTAGAAGTAAGACGTCACTGCTATAACGATTATAGTATTCATATTCATATATTTATTGCATTAAAGTTAGTTATTTGAAAGATACAAAATAAATCATATTCATATATTTACTGCATTTAAGTTTTAGCCGTGATGGCTTTGGGGTTAGAGCAGTCGCCTGCTACGCAAGCGACGAATCCCAGCGGGGTAGCTGCACCTGAGTTTTTCAAAAAAAAAAACTTATGTTAAGTTATTTCACACCACGTGCTTTACGGTGAAGTAAAGCATCGTGAGGAAACCTGCATATTTCTGCCTGAGACGGCGATGGACTCACCCTCTGTCACGTTGGCACTTGATCATATTCGGTGAAATGTGGGTGTTGTTACAACACCTCTGCTTACCCCTTCGGGGAACCTTCTGGGATGGCGTGAGCATATTTAAGTTTGTTACACGAAATATACAAAATAAACTTAATTATAATGAAAGAAGGAATGAAAGAAAGGAAATTTATTTTTTAAATACAAAATGTGATACAGCATTAATGGTGAATATAAGTACATTACAACATCACAGATGTATATTAACTCTTGGGCACATAAACTGTTGCTCTCTCTGTTGCTAAGCTACGGTAAACTTAAGTAGAAGCTACAAAGTTAGTAGGCCCCGGTCAAAGAAACCGAAGAGCCAACTCAACCAAAAACTACGGAGGCTGTTGCCCAACTGGACCATATCAGCTAACTAAGATAAGATTTATTGACTTTCTGGATTCAAAAATGAGCCTACGTTGATCCCCTCTGGGATTGGACAATATGCTTCCAGGTAACCTTGTTCACTGTAAATGACCATTGGACATCTATACATATAAAATTCAAAGTCCTGATTGACTGACTTATCAACGCACTGTCTAAGCCGCTGGTCCTAGAAACATGAAATTTAGTTAAAATAAATAAAAAAAAAGTCCTTTCCAATAACAAGAATCTAAGAAGAATTCGTCACACACATGAGCAAAACATATTTTTAATAGTCTTGTTTTGGTTAATATTCAAACGTTTCGATCTTTCTGATCGATCGATCGATCTTATGGCATTTAACCACAGCACACCTCCGGAAAATTACTGAGCAACACTTCTATTAAAATTAATTTAACGTAAAAATGCATAAATTTTTTTGGTTTTGTATTGAGTTGCGCGAACAAAATGTATATATGCGCAGTTTTACTTACTGTTTTTGCTGAGCGCTCATATCTCGTGACGGCCTGTACGTATTGTTGATATCATACTACCTTGATAGATAATGATGCTCATACGCAGCATTTCTCCCGGGCTCGCCCGAATCATCCATAGATGGTCTTAGATTGAGGCCATTTTTCGTCCAAATTGCGGTCTTTGTTATGCAAAGCGCGCAGTCGCCGTGTGCGGGCCACAATCGCTCGTCTGTGCCCTGCGCCCGCGCACCCGTGTGACACTGCCTTATCGCCCATCGCCCTTTTACAATGCCTAGTGACTGATTAGAATATTTCATCAGTTTCCTTGCTGGCTACGCACTCATTCTCTTTTTAATTACCTATTTCACTTCACGTTGGGAGGTCGCTTGACAAATCTATTTTATTTGTGTAACAATGCCTGTTGTCATATGAAATTTCTTTGGTATGATGTTTCCTGACACAGTTACATTAATAAAGTATTGCTCCATAAGTGTTTGAATAGTTATTTAAGAATCAAGCGGCTGTATGATTTGTTTACATTTGTCACCGTTGCATGATACTTATCATATCTTACTAATGTGTGAGTGACATCCTTGGTCATATTCATAGGCTGCAGTAGCCGTTTACTATGAGCACGCATGTTCGCCACGTTTGTAATCTATATATACATACAGATAAATACAATTAAAAAGTCAGTTAGTAATTATAACAGAAACTTCAATTAACAGCCTGTACCAATGAGTTTTTCTAAAAAACTTATGTGCAGTTATTTCACACCACGAGCTTTACGGTGAAGGAAAACATCGTGAGGAAACCTGCATATGTCTGAGAAGTAATTCAAAGACCTATGTATAGTGCCTGAGACGGAGATGGACTCACCATCTGTCACGTTGGCACTTGATCATATTCGGTGAAATGTGGGTGTTGTTACAGCACCTCTGCTTACCCCTTCTGGGATAGCGTGAGCATATATATATCCTCTTCTGTATGTCTGCTTTTCCAGCTATTCGCTGAAACGGCTAGTTGGATTTTTAAGGGGGGAGATTGCCGATGATACAAGAAGTAACATAGACTACTTTTGTTATATATATATTTTTATTAGGCCATCCCTTTAATTAAGTCTATGCTGGTGAAACCGCGGGGCAGAGCTAGTCTAAATATATATATATAACTCAAAGGTGACTGACACAGTGATCTATCAACGCACACCACTGGACGGATCGGGCTGAAATTTGGCATGCAGGTAGATGTTATGATATATCCCAAGGGGATAAAATAGGGGATGAATGTTTGTATGAAACTTTGACATCTTACGATTGCTGGAATTGAATGTGTCGGAATTAAATCTACGCGGGTGAAACCGCAGGGCACAGCTAGTATTTAAATAAAAATAAAAACAACTCCATTTATTCATTCCCTATATTGACCCTGCATTAAATATCTACCGAATAATTTTGCAATAAAAAAGTCCATATAGTAATGCATCTACAAAGTTGAAAGCGTCGATCTCTCATGTTGTATGAGTAGGCACGTAATCAACCAAATGAGCTCATTGATTTCCCTGCAATATGAAACAACTACAAGTTTACAGTAAATACTCACAGAACTCAATTTCTGATACTCTTATTGCAAGTAGATAGGGTTTAAAATTACGTGCAGGTGAGGGAGAAGATTGTTTAATTGTAACCGATCGTTGGATGTTGGTTATCGCGAATCGCGCCAATGCATCATATTTGTCGATGTTTCGTCAACGTGTTCTGATAATGGATGCATTGCATTTATTAGTATCAAGTCACCTGTCTGTGGAATAGTTAACCAATTAAGGTAACTGTTCAAGGGCGTTTGGAAAGTGCAATTATAGTTGATACTTTTTTAATTGTTACAAGGAACAGTACTAAAAACTAATTACTAGTTGTAATCTTGGCCCACATGCTGCTTGCTTGGCAGCATTGCCACGTTGAATAGCAATGCTGATTCTCTGAGCGAGAAAAGCCCCAGCCCGCTTGTCACGAGAAGCTTCTACCAGACGCGAGAGCAACCTCTTTGATAAGTTGATGAGCATCTGGACCCCAAGGCCCCAGAGTTTCAACCGCAAACGCAGAAAATATGTATCCTTGACCAATGCAACCATATTCCCGGCGCTTGAGGCACTCCTGCTGAGCAGCAGCAGCACCGACCGCCACATCAGTGCTGGGGAGATGGGACGGAGCCAACATATCGACACACGTGGCATCCCACACCAGCGGCCGGCCCAATCTCCACGGCACCAGCGACATACCATCCGGCCTCCAGCCATCGCCGCGCGCCAAACCTACTGGTTCCAGTACAGCAGGTTGATACTTGAATGCGTGGGAGTAAAATCTATACAGATAAATTAAATTGAAAGTTTGTAATAACTAACAGCTTTTCACTAATGTATATGAAAATATATAAGGAACAGAAATGAAAACGTTACAAGGAGCAATATAGGGGACTTTTATTTTAAAAAACCATTAGGGTTCCGCGGGTCACCTATGAAATTAAGTCTACGCGGGTGAAACCGCCGAGAATGTATAATCCTGTATAATAATGTCATTCTTTGTATGAAAGTGCTTTGTAAAAAGTCTAATCGAATAAAGATATTTTTGACTTTGACTTTAACTTTTCAGCACAGCTAGTTTCACGTAAAAACTTAAGGTAGCTGGAACATAATAATAATACATAATACTTAATAAAAAAAAATCGACGGGCAACTCTGGTCGACCTGTCAAGCTTTTAGGCGCCCGTGGAAATAAAATTACTATTTTCTTTCTGCTTATTATGTCATTTGATTTGTAACTAAATCTATAAGTTTAAATTTTAACTATACAAGTCTATACTACATTTATAAACAGGTATACTTTTTAAGTTTCTATAATAGAAATTACTGAACAAAAAATTATTTCCACAAACATTTGAATTAACCTTCAAGATAAGCTACTAATCATAAGCAAGTACAGCGATATTAAAGTTTTAAATGTGTTAAATCTTTAACACGTTGTAAAAACACCAGGTGTTGGACGAAGACGAAACAAGAGTCCGGCTAAGATCACGTGAGATTAGGCCTCCCTCCGCCATGTTGTGGCTCCAAGCTTGCCTTTACACGTATAAAATGCATTCCGCGGGCATAAATTTAAATTTGCCGTGTTATCGAAATAGTTATACAATTTATGAGCGAGGAGAAATGTAAAGGAATGAATTATGCTATCGTTAGTAATGTTTCGTTGCAGTATACGCATGTTCCACGTCTAATTGCATTCCGTGATAGGAATTACGTACCTGCTACATGACTTACCTACCTACAGTTCGGTATTCATACATACATTAATAATTACACCCACCTAAGTATGTGAAACATTTTAAGGCGATACAAACGTTATTAATTCAATATATAATTCGAATTTAAATAGTAAACTGTAACTATTACTATCTGTATATTACATTTATAATTAGCAGATTTTTTCCTTGCACAATGTTTTGAAATTTTCCGTTTATAATAAGTACTTTAAATTTCTTTATGCAAATATTTACTATCCTGATACTGACAGCCTTATATTGGGTAGTATCATCAACTGGCCTTATCCCGTACATTTTTGGAGTGGGCACATTTTTAGTAGTCCGACTGACCTGTAACAATTCCCAAGGATGTTTAATGGGAACGACGACTTAACGTGCCCTCCGAGGAACGGAGGTCTCAGACGGTCACCCATCCAACTACTGGCTTAAGGTAAGGTTTTGCTGATAAAATTATATGTGCCACTACTGTGCCACGAGCTTTTCTTGGGCATCAACATACCAACATTTATGATTTTGACAAAACACTTGAACTTTTACTTCAATCTGTAATGAATCAATATTTTGGAATCTCCTACTTTATCGAGTCAGTTGGCAACTTTGTACTACCTATCGTGCTAATATCAGTGTAAAAATTCACGTTCCCAACACTATTTATAAAAAAAAATATGCAGTTCTTTGCACCATCAGGTCGCGGAGACCTGGGGCAGGAGTCACGCGAGCTTTGTGGTCAGAAAGACAACTGGCAGCCCAATCAACTTGTCGGCACCTGATCGATAATTTCCTCACTCATGTTAGAAGCCAAACCGTTTTTATTTACATATTAATTTCCCTTTATTGCTCCTGCAGTTTATCTTTTACACAATTATGCAGGAATACAATCATTTATAAGGCTTGTTTATAATAGTTGTTTGTATAGTTTGCCTAAGTGCATTATCATAGTCGTCTGACATCTATACAGATAAATAACATTTAAGTGTCTGTTTATAATTCCAACACCTTTTCACTAAATGTATGATCATCATTAATTTAAGAATAATAACTCTTGTCGATGTCTTAACCGATGCATTTCTTTCCACTTGTCTCTGTCCAGTGCCATCTCTTTGACCTCCTTATACGACGTGACACTAAATGCTTATATAAAAAAAAACAATTTTTTTCTCTGTTAATATCTGAAATAGCTGGAACGATATTAACGGGACTTTCACTGGTAGATAGCTATTGATACAAGGAGTAACTTAAGCTACTGTTATTTAAAAAAACATTTAGGGCTCCGCGGGAATGCACAGCTAGTATAACATAAATATGGTTTACGTAGCTGCTATATAAAGAGGTTTTTTTTTGTGTATATGTTTGTAATGAATAAACTCAAAAACTACTGCGCCGATTTCAAAATTTCTTTCACCATTGGTAAGCTACATCATCAGCAAGTAACATAGACTTTATTTTATCCCCGCACTCCCACAGGGACGGAAACTACGCGGGCGAAGCCGTGATACCGTGAGTGAGCACCCCACGAGCTTTTTATATAAGAAAAATATCACGATAATATTTTTCATTTCTTATTTTTACTTCGTTTGTTTCAAGTAACATGAATTATATTAATTGAAAGTAATGAAAGGGAATCGGTGTTATTGCCCCAGAAGTCTAGATAGGTATAGATATAAATAAATTACTAGGTAATCAGAATAATTATTGTTTTTAATTAATCAACCTACGTACATAGTTATATATGCATTTGGATAACATCAGACTTGCGATGTTTTTTACTCAAGTACAGTTGGAAAATTAGTCAATAACTGCAAGACAAGTATAATTATTTTACTTATTTTCTTTTTGCAAATACATACATACATTCATATGCCCACGCCTGTATCCCATAGGGGTAGGCAGAGACCACCGTTCGCCACAAGCTACGATCTTTACATACTTCTTTCGCTTCATCCGCATTTTGCAAATACTTATATTATTATTTTCATAAATATGTTGCATAAATAAATTCGTGACGTTTATTAGTATGTATATTAATTAGGGTGTCATAATGATTTCAAATGTATAATGCAATGAAAAGAAAGTGCATAGACTGGTTACACAAGCTACATAGGTGGAAGAAGCATCGTAAGGTAATTTGCAGTATGTTTGAGAAGAATTCATAAACGCTGGCTATAGCAACGGCAATGGTCTCATCATGCCACATTGGAACTTCCTAATAAACTATCAAAAGTTGGTGTTTTACCACACTCTTCGAGGAAGGAATAGTGTGATATATTATAATATTTTATGGGTTTGTTATGCTGTCGGTCCTTAATGGCGATTGCATCGTCTGCCAACACCCTTGCGACGCGACGAGCCGACGTACCTCATACATTTATACGTTAATTAATTCATGCCAAACTTGCGACACGTAAATTATAGGAACGTTATGAACGTAATGCATAGTACTACTAACTCTATTACCTGTAGAAACTTAAGGTTTACAACTAACTCATCAACTCCCTGACCTTATCCCATACATTGTTGGGGTCGGCACTTGATTCAACCCGATGTGGCTGATCACCTGATTTTTATACGAAGCGATTGCCATCTAACATTCGTAAACCCTTTAACGAGAAAAATCTGTGATCTGGGCTAAACAAGTTGGTAGTCGATTTTTGGCCTCCGACCGACTTGTAACGATTGCCAAAGATGATAAATTAGCCGGGACCGTCGGCGTAACGTGCTCTCCGAGGCACGGAGGGAACTCGGGCGGTCACCCATCCAATTACTGGCTAGAGTTAGGGTTGTTTAATTTCGCTGATCGAATAATATGCGCAATGGCAACTGTGACACGAGCTCCTCAGGTTTACAACTAACTATCAGTCAACTATTACAATATCAGACAAAAGGTAATTTCGTGGTGGCCTTGGGGTTTGAGCAGTGGCCTGCTACGCAAACGACGCAAGTTCGAATATGGGCATTGATTTCACACGACGTGCTTTACGGTGAAGGAAAACATCGTGAGGAAACCTGCATATATCCGAGAAGTAATTCAAAGACGTATGTATAATGCCTGAAACGGCGATATACTCACCATCTGTCACGATGGCACTTCATCATATTCGGTGAAAAGAGGTTGTTGTTATTACAAACCTCTGTCAACCTCTGTCTTCAGGGAATACAGGAGTGAGCATATGTATTTATCATAAGGTAAGAACTAGTTTTGTGAAAATGTACGACGATGGTCCCATGCACTTAATAAGGACAGAATAATGATTGGATTCTTTTGCAAACATTGCTTTTACAAGCTACTCCATTTTAGATATTCCTCAGTTTTCTGCATTGATAAACAGATAGTCTACAATTACACCGATTGTATCGCACTTGAAAGCGAAAATGGTCGTTTCACGCAATTTTTGATGTTATTTGTATGGAAATCGATTTTTTACGGTTCTGCCGCATCCGCATAAGTTCAGTGTGCGTACACGCATGTGCAATGCGCATGTCCAATTAAAAAAGGCAGTAACAAAGCTGCGTTATTACTTAACCATTTCATAAATATTTCTTACACGTTCACATGAAAATTATTATGTTTCTTTATGTTTCTTGTATAGTACTAGCTGTGCTCCATGCATCCTTCAACGATACTTCATCTCATGTGTGTGTTTTTTCTAATAAAGTTTGCCTTAGTTCTTCCTTAGTTACTCCTTGAGATATTAACTATTTGACCGTTCAAATCGATCCAGCTGTTTCAATGATTAGTCGGAACAAAAACATATATAAAGAAAAAAATTAAAAAATGTTTTTTTTATATTATTACTGTTTATACTTTCATATGCATTAAATGAAGCTGTTAATTTGGAACAAACAGACACTTTTTTTTAGATGCATAGATAAAGATTTGAGGAGTTATGAGTGATGCTCCTTCGACTAGGTATCAAATTGGTTATAACTATTGGAAATATCGTTTGTATCTATTTATATTAATGATTGCAATAATGAGCTTCATATATCCACCGTACATACAGCGTGTACCTAATCCATTACAATGGGTTAATTCAGCAAGCCAATGGCGCACGAATCCATTGTTCTACATTTATTATAGATAGGCTTGCTCTATTCGTTGGCTTCAAAACGTTTATAGTATTGATTAAACCATTTTTCAAACAACCAACAAGGCAATTAAACAACAGCAATGGGATTTTATTCAGATTCATCAAACCAATTCGAAATCATAATTGATCTGGCATGTAAAAAATATACAGGGCTGTTAGGATGGAATAGGCGCCAAAAATACAAAACTAGAACGATGACTGGCCGAAACCACTTGGAGCCAAAAGTCAATTAACGATTGGGCCCGGGCACGTGGAACCGACTACGCTGATAGCGCAGTATACGCTCAAATACTACATGCCACCAGGTATTTTCAGAGGGGGGAGCATAAACAATAAGTAGGGTAGGTAGGTAGGTTAAGTACATACCAAAGTGGCGACGTGTTGGTACATATGTTTTGGTATAAACACACACACGACACGAGTTTATTCAGTCATCACAAATGGTAAGCACTGCTTATCTGCTTTTATGGAATGCGGCGTGCATTCCATAAAAGCAGATCTGCCACTACCATTCAATCACATGTGCTTTAAAGACGGCAATACGGTGACGTATCATCTAGTTTTTGTATTTAAAATGTATTTTGTGGGTTTTTGTATGTTTAAAATGTCTTGCGTAATAAGTATATTTTTTCGCTCTTTCTCTTCAGGCTTTTTAAATGGGATTTGGTATATATTTTTTATAAAGCAAAATTGCTATTTTGTTTGTTGAGATTTTATTTTTATTTTAGGTATCCAAATTAAGTCACAGTCTAAATTCGTTTCAAAATTTAATGTCCGTTCTCTTCGGTAAGTTATCGTCAGTTAAAATATACCTACTTATGTCCAAACCCAAAGTTTTGTGGTCTAAATAACTGTACGTGGAGATGCAGGCTAAGATATATTTTTTTTAAATTTAAAGAAAAGTATTGCACAATATCTACAAAACTAGAATATACTATGTAGAATTGTGTAGTGGTGCGCGGTCCCAGTTGGCGGCTCGTGTCCGACTGTCGATAGCGCGGCAACGAATTTCTGCAATTGTGTTTAGAACACGCACTCTACCAACTGCAATAGATACATCCTATATCTGTTTGTATTCAACATTACTTGAAACAAGCTTAACAACTTTTATTGGGAAAAATAGAAAATTTGATATAGCTCCAGCCTCAAGGGGTAGAGGTGTTGTAATTACAACACCCACTTATCACAGAAGATGATTAAGTGCCAACGTGATAGATGGTGAGTCTATCGCCGTCTCAGGCACTATACATACGTCTTTGAATTACTTCTCAGCCATATGCAGGTTTCCTCACGATGCTTTCCATCACCGTAAAGCACGTTGTGTAAAATTTACTAGATACGTAAATTTTAATATAAAAAAATGCGTCAGTTAGTAATCTTTTTCACAGTAATGTTATATAAATTATTATTTTAGCTAAGTTATTTTTATGTTATTAGTCCTGTGCTATTAAGATTGCCTTCCAAGTGTGTTAAAGTGCCAAGAGGGTTAAATTTAACTTTATTAAACTTAAAGATTTATATACAAACTTTAAATGTTAAATAAATGCTTTGTAAAATCTATCAAATTACAGAGGGTTGTAAATTTCCTAGTCCTCATAAAAGCGGTGTACACAACACTTGTTTGTTATATAAAGGAGTACTTTTCTAAAATAATTTCACGAGCGACGGCGCGCCACCGATGGCTCTCCATCACTGAATATCGTTATCGAAACAACAATGAGTTTCTGACTCGCTGGCCATCTTGAAACGTAATTCGCATTTTTCACGGAAAACCCGCTCGACTGTCGCGAGCATAGCCTAAAAATTAAATCCCTCGAAATTTATTCATTTCTCTCTGTTTTTATTATCTATTGGAATGGAAATTCCATTTGGTGTTTCTGATTGTGTTAAAATTACATCAATATCTATATGCGAGTAAATAAAATTAAAGTATTTGTTTGTTACAATTACAAATTTACAGCTTTTTCCTTAATGCATATGAATGTTACGGTACTTAAGAAAATAATTAAAGAACATCTCTGTCTGTCTGTTCGTTTTGAAACAGCTGGAAAAATTTTAACGTATACATATACATTTATTTAAAAAATATTGGGATTCCGCGTAAAAACGCGCCACCCATGAAATGAAGTATGCGCGTGCGAGTTTTCTTTATGTGTGGTGTGTAGGCTTGGACTGACTTGGAATTTCCTGAAAGAGTAAATACTGAGATTCACTTTTGAATCTCAGTCCAAGAACATTTTCGTCACGACTAGCTTGGATAACAGTTGCTATTATACTTGAAATAACACAATATTATAAAAGTTTGTATATTGCTAATACTTATCTCAAGATTTGCGAAGAATGGTTCTTCGCAAATCTTGAGATAAGATACTTAAAACACAGAAATAAATTGAAATATCTGTGTCAATGGACAGAGTGACAAGATTCTCAAAATTATGGTGTAAATTTTAATAACAATATAAATTGTTTTTATTTTCATATTTTATATATTTACACACAGTCAGTTAAAAAACAATTATAACAAAGATACAAATATTCTAAATGATAAAAAGTATCCACAGATTGATCCAGATTACACAGAGTAGGCACAAATATTAATACAAAAGCAAATAAGCCGTATACATTACTAGATTACATGAACTTATCTACATATTTGGTTTTTATTAAGTGCGTTTTTGAACGAAATCAAATATACATAGAAGTAGTCACTGCAAGGAATACTTTCCTGTGTCAGCATCTTGTTTGTCTAGTTTTATAATCCAGTACCCCTATCACGATTTTGTCACCGTTTTCGTAATCTGTACTCGCTAGCGTCACTCGCAATATGTATGAGATATTTTAGTTCTTCACGTCACGAGACGCTAGCGAGTATAAATAACGAAAACGGTGGCAAAACCGTGATAGGGGTACAGTTATCACGTCGTTACATACGAATGTTACATAATAATCAAATAAATAAATGTTCTCTAGATAAATATATAATATTAAACTGTTTTATGGGTTGTTTTAGTACCAAAGATCTACTTCTGATTATATTAATGACAACCTGTTATTTAAAAAAAAATTTTACACGCATATGTTATAAAAGTTTAAATATATTGAGAGAATGCGCCAATTCAATTAAAACTCAATTCAAAATACCTTTATTTGATTAGACTTTTAACAAAGTATTTCCAATCGTCATAACGACACGATTACACAAGATTATAAATGCTATCGCCAAATGCTGATTTGGAAATATGCTTTTACTGAGAAGAACCAGGTAAGAAAATCAGTAAATATTCGTTTCAAAAAAAAATTGAGTAATACAATATCAATCATAAAAAGAAATATAAGCCCATTGACACAGTTCCAGTGCACAAAAAATTATAAAAACTAAAGTTACTACATAAGTTGGCATCCAATGCACAGTGGTTATTATACCCCTTCTGGTGCAGAACGTATTAAAAACTTCTGAGCTTTGACGTTTCATTTTGGTACCGTAAAATTAAACGTGACGGCTGATAGAGAGAAATGGAAGAGAAGAACACATTGCGCCGACCCCAAATAACATGGGAAAAAGGCAGGAGGATGATGATGAAAATTAAACGCCAAAACTAAAAAGTTCTTAATGCGCGCTACTTAAACGATCATAGTTGGCCCCTTGATACATTTCCGAAAATAAAAGTGTAGCTAAAAATAAATATCTATTTGTATTCTCCTTCGATTTAAAATTCCAGAAATCCCGGTAGTAAATAGTAGTAGGTATTACCCGCTTACATAATTCACAATAACAACATACAATTCAGTAATTCAACCCTTCCAAGGGCTATATTTTTTCACAATTTGTGGGGGTTGAAGTCCCAACGTAAAGTTAGCCACACATTGTATTTTAATTAATTGTTACCGGCGGGGTCAAGAGTTCCCAACGGCGTTCCGACATGAAATCCAACCCGGGGCCGCCGTCGTAAAACCCAGCCCATTGGGCATTTTGTATAAAACGTAGATAAATTTCACTTGAACGATTTAAATTTTACGTGTAAAACTGCGTAAATTATACTTGTAAGCCCTAATTTTTAGTTTAATTAACCCTTGTTTCGTTAAGTTGCGTGTATATTCAGTTTGCTTAGACAAACATACTCGATGAAGTTTAATATGAAATAGTTTTTATTATAAGCGCCATGGTGGCCTCGGAGTTTCTAAAAACTTATGTGCAGTGATTTCACACCACGTAATTCAAAGACGTATGTATAGTGCCTGAGACGACGATTGACTCACCCTCGTTCACGTTGGCACTTAATCATATTCGGTGAAATGTGGGTGTTGTTGTTACACAACTTTGCTTAACCCTTCGGGGATGGCGTGAACATTTTTTTTTATTATAACTTAAATCTGCAACATCGTCAAGGCATTTGAATAGTTAAGAAGTTATATATTTTTTATTATTGTAGTATGTTTGTTGCGGGAAGTATTATATACATACCCATGGGATCTTACCCAGGACCTCGTGTTTCGCCGTAGCGTTTGCAAACACGAGATCAACGAGTCAGTCAATTGTATAATGAATCACTGAGTTAATTACCCTACTTTACTACATAAGCTCTTAAGGTTTTATAAGAATATATTTTGATAAATAATAACTTAAATAATTCAGGGGGCTTAAATCATTAAGCAGAGCGTATTATGAACTCCTCTAGACTTCAGAAATGAGATTTTTTTTGCAAATAAAACCCATTTGCTTAACATTATATAAATATGTATAGTAGATTGTAGAGCTACTTTTTAGCGTTTTTGTTGGCTACGAAGTATCAAAGTCCATTAGCGAAATGTATATTGTATTAATGTAAATTTGTTTGTTCGTACGTTTCTTTGGTTTCAGTTCAGGCTCTGGTAAGGAGTTTATGAACGTCGAATAATTACTATCCAATTGGAAACTAGTCAAGTATTAAGGAAATCATACTCAGCTGGTAAAAAGTGTATAAATTAATAGTAAATATAAAAATAAATAAATTAAATTATAAGAAAGAGAGCGTTAATCCTTTACTAGCATATAATTTGTTTGTCAATGTGTTCTTCCTTCATGCATCAACGACAGCCCCTGCGTATTTAACTTAGTCTGATTTTTTCAATTTCTTTAGGGTAGTAATTGACGCGAGTGACACCACGGGACGCAGTATGTTTTCCTATAAATATAGGTTATATTGTACAGTTTCCAGTGGGCAACCCTATGGGTGTATAATTAAAAGCTGGTCGCGTCCGTCGGCCGATTACAATGCAAATAGCTCTGGTAAATGTGCTCCTGGCACGATCTACCGGCTTTGGCTCCCTGAAAGGTGCTTTATTTGTTTTCAAAGGTACATACAGTACGTTTGTAAGACCTTTAGTTATTTCTTCTCTGCCTCGTTGGACTAATGGTTACTAAGTTCGCCTGCCGATCACGAGGGTCCCCGGGTCTAATATAGATTTTGGGTTTTTCGGTCAAGAAATTCACAATAAATGCTCGCAGAATACCAGTGTATATAGGTGCAGAGAGAGTAGATATTTTTTTTCTGTTCCAAAGGTACAGTCGCGTATCCAAGCTTAAAATAATAGTAATTGGAAATGGGTATAATATCTATCTATATATAAAAAAGAAATGTATAACTCAAGAATGGCTGAACCGAATTGGCTGAGAATTGGTGGGGAAGTAGCTTAGAATAAGGAGAAGGACATAGGGTATTTATCCCGTGCCCGTGGAACTTGACATAAAGTGGGGATTCACACAGTAAGTCTACGCGGGTGAAACTGCGGGGCACAGCCAGTATGATATATATTTTAAATCACAGATATACCTACATAATAGATGACATTACATGGATCAGATTGCTAAAATCAGCACCGACATGTATATATAGTACTAAAACTGTGACATCAATAAAACATTTTCACTTCTAAACACAATTTAGAACTAAATTTATTTTACCACAAAGTAATTTATGTGGTCAGCGATTTTAGAGCTATGTGGTCACGCGATCTGGGTTGCACCGCGCTTACCAAAAAGACAGTAACCCTATTTTGAAATTACTATACAATACAGTGTAAACTCACGCCCTCCCAAAAGGATTCCGCAGGCAAAGGTGTTCCCACTATCCCTTAGGAAGTAAGGTGTCGGTCGACGTAACAGAGAGCCCAGTGAGAGTTTTCCTAAATTCGCCGTCACAAATCAGCACGTCGACGTAAACGCAGATTTGTATGGGCTCTCAATAGTTTCATCTTTAGGCCGACAGATGGCGCTGTTTGGATCCTAATCAAATATGCGTTTACGTCGACACGATGACTTGTGACGGCGGTAGTCAAAAACACCTGTTATGCTCAACCTTTCTCTTAGTTTTTTTTAAATATAAACTTATATTTGTTAATTATCAAACCTAGTTATCATATTATTGCTTTAGTAGATATATACTATGCCTTAGGCAAGACACACTATATTATGTTGTATGTTATTAACATTACCCTAATAGGCGATAGTACATTACCTCTTTATCGATCGTAATTTATTACAGTTAAAAATAATTTGTGATCGTGTCTGTTTATTGCAAAGATGACGTATTTCACAAGATACACAATATGTTTAAGTCTTATTGGCGCCATCACGAGCTATGAGTGCGCACCGAAAATAGTGGGGATACTGCGCATGTTTTTATTCACCTCGCAACTTACATATAGACAGAGACAGACTCATATAATTATTATTACGCATTTAAGGTACGCGCCCAGAACCGACCGTGATCATATTAAGCAGCGCGTATTGCAGCCAATAGAGATTGATGACGGGTCATCGTAAAGCAAATAACAGCTGCTCCTAACAATAACTACATGACGACAACGATCGTTCTGACAAGAGCGTACCGAAAATTACCCCCCATTCCGTCAAATACAAATAATATATACATATGCTCACGCCTGTATTCCCCGAAGTGGTAGGCAGAGGTGTTGTAATCACAACACCCACTTTTCACCGAAGATGATTAAGTACCAACGTGACAGATGGTGAGTCCATAGCCGTCTCAGACACTTTACATTACGTCATTGAATTACTTCTCAGACATATGCAGGTTTCCCCACGATGTTTTCCTTCACCGTAAAGCACGTGATGTAAAATGACTGTACATAAGTTTTTTTTTTAGAAAAACTCATTGGTACGGGCCCCGCTGGGATTCGAACTTGCGTCGCTTGCGTAGCAGGCGACTGCTCAAACCTCAAAGCCACCACGGCTCTTATACTATGTTATACAAATAATATGTTTGCAATTGTTATTTTGAACAACATAATATAGAGTGATTAAGATTAGCATAGGGCATCGTCTGATTAATTGGTCAATATTGTATTTTTGTGTTGCAAACGCGTGCCAAGTTCGTACAAATAGAGATCCGTTCGATAAGCCATTTCATAGCCCGTGGCGATAATATGTGCAATTTGAATTAGGGATCATCGCCATATAACGCGGGTTTTACATTGTTTTTTGATAAGAGAGTAAGATAGTTCTATTTACTGATTCAACTTTGCGTCCAGGCTTAGCTATAATTTTGATTGGTCAATATTTAACGTAGCTACTGCACCAAACATTGACAAAACTTCTATATCGACTTTGCAGCAAATATTGTTCCACACATTAGTCGCAATAAGCTACTTTGGTGCAAATATCATCAATGTGTTCCTCCGGCATGAATGTATACACTATACAGATAAATAAAATTGAAGTGCCTATTTGAAATCCTAAATTACCTTAAATTAGCTTTTCACTAATAAAATATATGAAAGTATATACGGTACTCACATACAAAAACTGTCTGTTTGTTGCGGCTAATCTTCGAAACGACTGGGACGATTTTAACGTGACTTTCAGCTGCCAGATAGCTAATGTTACAAGGAGTAACTTAGGCTACTGTTAATTAAAACAGTTTATTATGTCCGCTCGCATATAACATAGAAGGAATGATCCTTTACTGCGATGATATTGATGCAGTGGTCAATAATGGTTCCTTTCACTAATGGCTGTTACCTTCAACCTCTGACACCAGCCGACCTGATGAATACCTAATCTGCTATTGATGACATAAACACATCACCTTTGTTCCTAGGAACTCCATGTCGACGACACAATTTCGGAAAAAAGAGGAGAGAGAAAAAAGTGCATCGTGGTTGCAGTTGATAATTTCTTGTGGAGTTCATACCCATTTACATATAAAAGTAAATATTATATGCATATATATATAATATGTTCTAACTGTCGTGTGACTTAGGCATCAATTTTACTGAAAATTAAATAGAAATGGGTCTCACCCCGGATACAGATTTATAAATATTATGCAAGCAGAGCTAAGGTCACGGTAAAGTCAGGGCTAAAAGCTAGACTAAATGGTGATCAAAAGGATATTCCTTTTTTTATAATGTAACTCTCTGCATTAGTTGTGAATAGGGACGTGTTGCAGTCCTCTGGATCTGAATATATAGCTCCGTCTAGTGTGTTGCTGTCCACGACAAAGCACATAAATACGTTCATGCTGAGTTAATATTTTACTCTTTTTCTCTCTTTCTATGAACAACCACACATGGGCCTTAACTGTGTGCAACGTAAAAAAAATATTGGATTATTTTTCCAATAAAATATGAACGCATATCCATCCCATGCTTTACGTAACTATTATTTCGAGACATTGCTTGGTTATTGTCTAATGAAAAGTAATTAACTGTCGATGGTGGAGGTAGACGAGGGGGGAGGGGGGAGATATTGACAGACAATGCCGAATGGAACAATCACTGGTGGAGTTAAAGAGGCGACGCTGAGTCAGCAACTATCGCGAGACGGGCCTTGTAACTAGTCGAGAGCAATGCTACCAGGAACTAAGAAATATTGAACGTGCCTTAAGACCACTGTGGCATACATATTGTCCTGGTGGTGATCAACTCCCTGGCCTTATCACATACATTGTTGGAGTCGGCACTTGATTCAACCCGATGTGGGTGATCACCTGATTTTTATACGATGCGACTGCCATCTGACCACTATTAAGAGGGAAATCCGAAACCAAGATTCCGAAACGCCGATTTTTAGGGTAAGCAATTGTCAGACTCTTTTGGCCTCTAACTGACCTGTAACGATTACTGATATGAAGCATCATCCAATGGGATAATAATGGCAAAATCGCCACCTCCAACACTATTTCACTTAGGTAGGTATCTTATATAATTAGGCACCTTTTAAGATTCATAATCAAGTAATGCAAGTCGCATTACTTATTAGGCATAAATGTCTACAAGATTCGAACACTTATCGCCAATTAGGTTGGTTCTACAACTGGAATGTAGTTGCATTGGTTTGACAATGGATATTGCTAATACTAAATTTGTTTCTGGTAACCGATGCTCTTGTCTCTCTTAGCACCATTTTGTAACCACCGTGAAGCTATATTTTTAAAATATGTTGTATTGATTTCTTCTATTTAACAATTCTCTTTCCCTATGTTACACTTTTACACCTTCAAACTGAACCAATTTGACGATCTCTTTTTATTCAGTGGGCAAAATTGAGATAGGTTTTTCAAAGTATCTACTATTTTTATCTTTTTAATCTTCTATAAATAGTATGTACTGTATTTCACAGTAGAAATATCAGTTATAATTAGAATGCCGCATCGTACTATTTCGTGAATCAAGAATTTGTTCGGTTAGTTAACCCGTAAAGACGCCGACATAACTTCATTGATTATAAAGTTCATGTTAATCGAACGTTCATTCTAAACTTTGATTTGGAAATTTGCTTCTTCGTAAGCTTAGCTATTCTGACTTGGAATTCAGTGACTAATTGTCTCGATGGCGAAACAGAAACTTGGGTAGTTTATATCGGTGTTTGTATGAAGATTGATGAATGCTTAAGAAAACGGGCTTCATAGATATGAGTAGAAGAACTATGTAAGTAGAAAAAACGCTGACACTTAGTCTGATCCTTTTTTTAATACGAACATACCATGTTTGCTGGAACGATTTTCGTTACTTACATACATATGCTCACGCCTGTATTCTCCGAAGGGGTAGGCAAAGGTGTTGTTAACACAACAGCCACTTTTCACCGAATTTGATGAAGTGCCAACGTGACAGATGGTGAGTCTATCGCCGTCTCAGGCAATATACATACGTCTTTGAATTACTTCTCAGAAATATGCAGGTTTCCTCACGATGTTTTCCTTCACCGTATAATGTGAGATGTGAAATCACTGTATATAAGTTTTTTAGAAAATCTTATTGGTATGGGCCCCGCTGGGATTCGAACTTGCGTCGCTTGCGTAGCAGGCGACTGCTCAAACCCCGAGGCCACCACGGCTATATTTTCTTTATATAATATCTCAGATCAGCCGTGAACTATTTGCATAAAGGTTTTAGTTCGAGATTCGTAGAGCACTCGTTATCTTGTTTATATAATGACTAGCTGTGCCCTGCGGTTTCACCCGCGTAGGCTTAATTTAATTTAATGGAAGGCTGGCGGAACATTAATAGTTTTTTTTTAAATAAAAATTTCCTAAGTTACTCCTTGTAAAATGTTCTATCTGCCAGTGAAAGTTCCGTTAAAATCGGTCCAGCCGTTTTGGAGATTAGCCGGAACAAACAGACAGTGAGAAAAATTTAAAAAAATAGTTTTACAATATCTGTACCGTGTTTACTTTCATATGCATTTAGTGAATAGCTGTTATTTTGGAATTACAAACAGACACTTAAATTTTATTTATCTGTATAGATTTATAATATTTTTTACATGAATTTACTTTTCTTTTTTATTTTCTTACCTTACACTGCTGTCAGCGGAACGTGTTTTTTTTTATAAAATACTTAAGCTTGCGACTTTAGTAGTGTGGATAATTTTATCGTGACATAAGTTGAACTCATTATAAGTTACAGACGTATTTACGAATGTACGTATTAATATATTTTTATCGAAAGAGATGGCACGGATACATAGTGGCTGCAGTTAATGAGAAAGCCCCAAGAATGTATCTTCATAGTGTATATTGTATGACAGGGTCCAAATATAGCTAGTACCTTCACTTCTTCACCACCCCCTTATCTTGACCGTACTCACCGAAGGAACACAGCACTCTAAGGTTATTTGGCTGCGATCTTTTGTTAGGTGACGGTACAGATCCCGTGACGACCTTTTCCATTTTAACTTCGTATTATTGTGACTTCCATTATTTGGTTTTGCGACATTTCATCGAAAATGCTACAAGCAAAATAGAAATTCTTATCTCTTTAAAATTATCATGTGTCCATCTTTCGGGTAAAGCTATCTCTGTTTTAATATTTCAGCAAACTTGGTTTAGCGGTTCAGCTATGAAAAGTTCACAGACATACCACAATTTTATCCACAAGATGGCATCAAACTTCATAGAATTCAGAAAGATTTTGTTAAATTTGTAAATGTTCTCCTCAGAACAGATGAGATACTATTCCCAATCATAATGTCTTCCCATGACTTCCATCAAGTTGACAGTTTTTTGTTGTATTTTCAATTTGTTTATACTAATTTAAGAACTAAAACTAAGCCATTAAAACACCCCTGGTAGGTAATTGGCCACATTTAGCAGTGCTGGCGCCCCTGCACGCACCGCTCCGACGACGCGTGAAGATGCCAAGATAGCCAACCGACTGGCCACATGACGCGCCTGCGCAATACACGACTGATTTTTGCACATATATACGAGGTTATAGTTATTTAAAAAATATCCATATTAATAGTTAAAATGGGAAAGTGTGTCCGTCTATACGGTTACCTTTCCACGAAATTTCGTATGTGTAGTTCTTTCATTAGCTTTAACCTTAAGGATGGACATTGGGGCAAAGTCACAAGTAATAAATTATTACACAGATAAATTATTTAAAATATGCAAAATGATTACTTATCGTTGAAGGGTGTTATCACGAAAAATCTGTATCCGAATAGTAAATGAAAAAGTCTGGGCAGATATCAGGAGAGGAGAACAAGAGAGCAATCAAAGCCGGAGGTGTGTGGTTAGTTTCAAATTAAATTAACAGTGAGCGTATATTCCATCCGTAGGCGAATGCGAAGCGCAGAACCGATGATTGCTTTCTGATACCAACGTTACGAAACGTTACCGTTAGTAGACAAACTAAAAATTAAAATAGCTAAACGGCCGGTGGTGAGGCAGCTAAGCAGGGCAATTGTGGCTCTCAGCGGGCGGTTCGGCTTTCATTATTTTATAATAACTCGTATAGAGGGCGAACGAAACCTCTATGTCATGGTGCGCGCGGCCCACGGCAAATAGCCAACTCTTACCGAATTAATTGCCCCATTCTGGGCGGCAACGTCACTCACGCAATCCGTACCACTCTTGTGTGATCCGCGAATATAATTACATTTATTTTAAATAAATAAATGTAATCCATCACTAAATTTTACTGGAGAAGACAGGATCGAACGAATATTATAGACCATTTTTAGATTAATGTAAGTAAAGATTAATTGTCGTTAAATGTCGAAATTAATATTAGTATCTATCTATATGGATTGTGTTTTTGGTTTATTTGAAGCAGCGTCAAACCAATTAGTTTGATAATAAAGCTACCATTTTATTGTATTATTTACACAGAATGACTGTGTATTTTACAAAATCCAAAGATTAGTTCCACACAATGGCGATCTTTGAAAGCATCGTATTGTTTCCCATTGAGATCGTTAACAAGGGAATATATTGTTTCTTATTGATATCAATGTTGCTACTTTTTGTGTAAATTATTAGTTGGTAACATTATTTCACGGAAGTAATAGGTACCAACGATTGTAATAGAATAGAACTGGGTTTTCCAGCACCCACAGTGACGCATTTATAGGTGTGTCTTCCTACTGGCGTTTTGTTAACGAAATTACAAATCATTTTCAACGTGTATTGAATGCAAAGATCAAGGTAATATAATTAGGCGTGGCATTATCTAATTGCTGATATTTATAAGATAACATACACCGTTCTCTTTGCAGAACTGAATGATTATGTACTAAGGTATTTATACCTGTAAATGATAATATAAAAGACAAATCTAATTTAATTATTTTTTATTAGTTTTATTCCAACATACAAACATTTATTTACTAGAAGTGTCTGTTTGTGATCCCAAAATTACAGCTCTTAACTTATGCATATGTAAGTATATAAAATACAGAAACGAAAGACCAATCTATATATATGTACCTACACACATACATACAGATAAATACAATTTAAGTGCCTGTTTGTAATTTTAAAATAACAGCGTTTCACTAAATGCATATGGAAGTATACACGATACTGATATAGAAAAACCATTTTTTTTCCGTCTGTCTGTCTGCTTGTTGTGCTGTTCCTAAGTTACTCCTTGTAACATTGGCTACCTGCCAGTGAAAGTCCCATTAAAATCGGTCCAACCGTTTCAGATATTACCCGGAACAAACAGAGAGATAGACATACAGACGGACAGATAAAGAAAAAAATCTGCTTACCCCTTCGGGAAATACAGGCGTGAGCATATGTATGTATAAATTTTTTTTTTTTGAGTGTCAGTACCGTTAATACTTTCATATGCATTTAGTGTAAAATTGGAATTACAAACAGACAGTTCAATTTTATTTATCTGTATAGATATAGATTAGATTGAAGCATCCTAGTAAGTATGAGAATACTTTTATCAATAAATTCCGCTCCTCCATATCGTATGCACCTTTGACGTACGTTTCTCATCCGTACCTCTAATTGTTTGTTAGACGCGAGGCTGCAAGGATATCATAACGTTCATAACCAGGCGCGGGGTATCCAGACCGAACATCTGTACAATCGATATAGCACCGATCCGAACCCGAGATTATGCTAAAGCGATGTTGAAACGTGTCGAGCACCTATCTCCGATCGATATAAATCATCTTATTAACTATTGTTTCGGGAGGTGTGGTGTGAACGAGCCGAGATGCTATCGACACTGTGATGTGTTTTAAATTAACATAATAGGTTTTGTGAATGGGTATCGCTTCTCTGTTTGTTGTTTGGCTATGGGAAACGTTTCGCGTTTATATTATGTTTTAATCCGGCTCTGTAATAGGTGTCTATGTAGGCTGATATGAACAATGACTTGATAGCCGCTCGTGAGGTTAAATGGCAAGAGATGACCAATCAAAATATCTACGCTACATAGGGTGAGTTAGGATCTTACTGTTCTTTGATTAACGAGCGGTAAAACTCATAACAGGCAGCGCTGTATAATAATATATTAATATATCCTATAATATGGTATACACAATAGATGGACCTATAATATATATAAACATACTGGAATATACGGTTTATATCGTACATTACCTACGGTATATCTATACTAATATTATAAAGCGGAAAGGATTGTATGTATGTTTGGAACTAGTTAATTCAAAAAGTACTGGACAGATTTAAAAAATATTTCACTATTTGAATGCTACATTATCATTAATTAATATAGGCTATATTTTATCCCCCTTCTCCCAAGGGAACGGGAACTACGTCGCTAAAAGCGCGTGACGTCCGCTAGTTAAATATATATTACAGAGACGTCAATTGCGGGGTTAAGGGGATATGAGAGTCTATCATTTTACTGGCGTAGCGATCACAATGGGTCCTAATTTATAAACTACTAGCTATGCCCTGCGGTGTCACCCGCGTAGATTTAATTTGATTCCCGTGGAACCCTAAATCTTTTTTGTTAAATAAAAGTTGCCTTTTTAAACAGACAGACAGAAAAAAAATTAAAATAGTTTTTTTTATATTTGTACCGTTTAAGATATGAAAGATATGCATTTAGTGAAAAGACGTTATTTTGGAATTACAAACAGACACTTCAATGTTATTTAGCTGTATAGATGTATAGACTATAGTTCATGTTCATAGTGATTATGTGAATAAATTAATATTTTTATATTGAAATAACATAATATTTTAAAAAGTGTAGGATGTATACTTGATTAAATATACACTCATGGCATGATATATACATGTATAGATCTAACGTTTAAAATCTTTCATTTCGTCTTTAAAAGCTCGAAAAAATATTTGGTGAGTTTGTAACATGGGTGAAACGAGCTTCAACGCGTTTGCGGAAATATAGGAAACGTAAAACATCGCATCATATTAGAAATTTTAATATTATATCACTGGAGTGCCGAAATTAAAGTGGTCAGAACTCTAGCAAAAACTTGACAACTACGTATTTTTACTAGTGACAGTCTGACTCCGTTCTCTCTTAACAGTTTTTTTTTAAGTTTTCTGAGCATGATTATTGCCATTGTCATAACATCATACCGAAGGCTGTATAATTGTAAACCCATCTATTGCGGGCTATTCATCTTACTTACCATCGGTTTTGCCAGCAACTTTTGAAAATAATGTGAGCCAAAAACGTCGTACAGACGTCAGTGATTCCGTAAGAGTACCTACTGTCGACTCTTTTTGTATTACTTCCCAGACATATGCAGCTTTCCCCACGATTCACTCAAAGCATGCATAACATATACATATAATATTTCAATATCGAAAAAAATATTAGTACTTAAAACATACATATGCCTGTATTCCCCGAAGGGTTAGGCAAAGGTGTTGCAATAGCAACACCCACCTTTCACCGAAGATGACTAAGTGCCAACGCGACAGATGTTGAGTCCATCACCGTCTCAAGTACTACACATATGTCTTTGAATTACTTCTCAGACATATGCAGGTTTCTTTCCTTCACCGCACATCGCGTGGTGTGAAATCACTGCACATAAGTTTTGAGACAAACTCATTGGTACACGCCCCGCTGGGATTCGAACTTGCGTCGCAGAATAATAATAATTAGTACGTAAACCGTATTTAATATAACTATCATAGAATTATTCTGCATAGAGAGTGTTGGAATTTGACAATGGCGACGCCAAGCATACTGGGCGAAAATGTATACCTAAGCTGGTTGCGTCAATGAAAATTTTCATAATAATCCAATTTGCTTGACATAGGGGTCCGAATTTCGAGCGTACAAACCACAAAGTATGTCAACGTGTGTTTTAGAGTTTATTGACCTGATGGTACAATGAATTAGTATGTAAGGTACGACTAGCCGGCGAACATGAGAACAGGCTGACTCATCTCGGAGACTATACGTCTCTACAGGGGGATTCAAAACGCGGAAACGAGCTGTACTACCAAATATGGACGCGGCTATTACATTTGACTGGCTTTATTTATGCTACAATTGTAAGTTGTCGTTTCCTGTGACTTTTTATCATTTCTGCAATCGTTTCTAACAATACGTTAAAGTATACAGATTTTTTTTTATACTTACGAGTTTTTACTAGTAACTCCGCGGCATAACATAGGCATGTGGGCTGTGGAGATAACCTATAGATAGAGATTTTAACTAAGGTGGCATCACGGTGTACGACCCGTCTGATAGTGAGCTGTTATCGTAGCATATATGGGGTTAAATATTCCTGTTTACTCCCACAGTGGCGACTCTAGAAAAATCACTTCACAGCCTTCTAGAAGACCTCAATGCTCGCTTGAACCATGGATGAAAAAGAAACTATGCTTTGAAGAGTCCAGCATCCGACCGACATGCAACCACATCTTTTTAATAACTTTATGATAAATCATTTAATGTCAACAAGTATTTTTCGCGGTTTAATGTAGAGCCATTGATCACATATCGGTGAAGTCCACAAATAAATACAATATATAATACATTGGATCTTATTTATTAATATAATAAGTAGGTACCATTAAGGCAGTATAACCATTTCCTCGACGCATCCTGTAACCTCCGAAACACAATGAATGTTGCTAAACAATTTTTTCATTCATTTTTAATTGCCTCAATTTAATTTCTCTGTTATCCTTGTTACTTTTTGTGGGGCACAGTGATGCAGTCGTTTTCATTCAATACCGATATACACGCACTGGAATAGCCTTATAAACGCGGTTTGGATATTTGAACACTTTATACATGTTATATTTATTATATCCTAATTTAGTTGTTGACGTAAGTAAACAACTTGTGCGTTATAAAACTATTCCAGTGTGTGTATCGCTATTGAATGAAAATCACTGAATTACTGTGCAACACACATTCAACAAAAGATATAAAATTATGATAGATAAAATATTAGACATACATATTTAAAAAAAGAAACCTTCAGAATTCGTTCTCATTTTTTTTTGACTACGCATTTGAAACAAATTTAAGTAAAAAGATTCTGACGGTATAAGGTAATGTTTTGTGTATCTATACATATACGAAAACAGAAGCGATAGTTTGTTTGCTTGAACACGTTAGCCCAAAGTAACTACGCGGGCGAAGTCGCGGGCAAAAGCTATACACGTAAAATACTCATAATATATCAAAATAAATCTTCAGTGCAATTTTTATATTCTATACCAATCCCCACTCTTCTGCCTACCTGTGAGGAATATCATGAAGGTACTATATTCAATTATACATTACTTTTCTAGGTACTCTCCAAATACGAATCGAATTGGTTTCACGTAATGTAATTATTTTTGTTTTATTAATGTGAACAGTTCCTATATGAGGCGGGTCTTGCGTCTTATCTAGTATTGTAGTGTTATATCCTTGTAACCTTATTAGAGAGCGTGTTATGACGGGAAGTGATTCTCGTAAATATGATTAAACTAACCAACGCTATGTTACTTGGCGGAATTAATATGGAGTCTAATTATATATTACCTGCAAGGACTTTCAAATGTTTGCAAATATACACCACCAAACGTAACTTCGTCTTTGTTATGATTTTTAAATCGTAAGGTGCTAGTGACATAGTAAATCTAAAAGTTTTTATTCTGATGCCATTTGAATCACATGCGTGGTTCAAGTTCCTTTGGAATTGGTAGTCTTAAGTCTGTGGTAATTTCGCTTATCTCGGACACGTCTTTCGTCATGACAGATACGAGGTGCTCCAACTCATCATGATGGGCAAAATAGCTGGCAGACGAGGATTCCTGGCTGAAGAAAATTCGCGAATGGACCTGCATCAAGAGCGCTGCGGAGTTGTTCCACCGCAAGGGATGGCAGAAAATATTCAGAGCTGGTTACCAACCTTCATTAATTGGAGAGGCACTTGAAGAAGAAGATAATTTCGGCTCGCATAGCGAAGGGGCTTATTCCAGCATGTTGAGCGGTGCCGGAGCTGAACGTGCTAAGTACCCTGTGTTCATCTTAGGGATTACAGATATCCTACATATTATATACAAAAGGTAACACACAGATACACAGCTTACAAGGGTCATTTTAGTACAGAAATTATGCCTATTGTTTCCCGAAGATGTAGGCAGCTTTGTACTTATAGTACACCCACATTTCGCACATGTAATAGAGAGCGACCATATTTCCATAAACCGACACACATATCCGCACTAAAGCAGACTTCATCCTAGTACTTACTACTGAGAAATTACAGATAGAAAAACCAGAACCTCGCGTATTTCAGTAGCATTTGAAACCAAGAGACCTTTGAGACTGTCAATTTCAAAAGAATTAAGTATTTTGAGCGTTCATAACTTTGATTACGTGTTTGAATTCTTTACTATATTTACACATAGAGTATTCATAACCAGGGCCTGTACCGATGAGTATTTCTAAAAACTTACGGTGACGTAAAAACGTGCTTTGCGGTAAAGGAAAACATCGTGAGGAAACCTGCAAGTGTCCGAGAAATTATTCAAAGACTTATGTATAGTGTCTGTCACTTTGACACTTAATCATATTCGGTTGAAAGTTGTTGCTGTTGTTAATACAACACTTCTGCGTACCCCTTCGGGGAATACAGGCGTGAGCATATACGTATGTAAGTATTCATAAGTGTGGGCCAAGCAATAATAAGTCAAACTGTTAATAGGTCCGTATTGAGATCAGTGGATAGATCTCGTTAGCACTATCTAAGATGGGCGTGCGCACCGCGAGCCAACTCACGGACGCCACTTGAAATATTATCTATTGCTAATGTATGCTCTTGTATAGAAATTTGAATAACTTCATGTTATTCAGGCCTTTCAGCTATGGTTCAAAATTATTTGGTATAATTCTTTTTGTATTTATGTCATTTTATTTTGCATTACGTTTATAAAGTCGTTACGTACTACGATCTATATGATATAGATATACGGTGTGTAATGTTGGGTGTTGAATGATACCTTTTATACTGACAGTAATGGATATACTAGGTACATGAACATATTATAATCTGCCTAAGTATCTTATGTTACAGCTGTGGTAAGACATCATAATATTATTATTATAAATCATCGTATTTTGCATCGTATTTTGTATTTTGCATTTTGTTAAGGTATTCATGCAGGGAAATCGTAGGTAAAAATATTTTTTATGCCTAACCATTCCTTTATGTCAAAAATGATTTCTTGAGTTGAATATACGATCTATAACGGAGTGAGTCTTCCAGCCACTTGACCAACGGGTTAAAATATCCCTGTCGTTTTTCTTATCCATAGGGCGAATCCCTGTTATGATTAGTTACAGGATTGTTTAATAAATAACATCTCATTATAATAGCAGCTTGCGGCCGGTACAATATCGCACTATTTCACGCGCTGCGCTTGTACCATAGAACAGAGAGGTATTTGGAGAGCACATGGCAATATTTAAGGTGTCGATGAAGTTTAGGATATACATAAAGGTTTTTATTGCTCTATTTCTCATTTTTTTTGTGTAAATACGTCATGACTTATATAATAAGAACTTTGGACGTCTTTAGAAAATCCTTCCTGCCGTTTCCATGCCTTTATTTCTACTCCTCTTAGCCTCAGCCCATTTTTTGTCAAATGCATCTGATATTCCGCGGATTCTTCATTCATTTCATTTCACTACATACCCAGTAATTTTCGTGGCAAATAAAGTCTTGACATAATTATGATTACCTATATGTATTCTTAAAAAATAAAAGCTCTTTAAGGCAAATGTGCACTTGCTTGCTCATAATGAATTCAAAGGTTATAAATTGTATTATCCACTTATCACGCATTATTCATCTGGAATATATTTTGCTCCAACCAGTGTATCCCTGATCCGTCCGCTGCGGGGCGTGTCGGTACGAGCGCCGCGGGCGGGGGCGTGTGCGGGGTGAATGCGCGTGCGACGATATAGCCCCGGCCTGCGCCGCCGGCCCTGATCTATTTTGCGCACTTTTGAAGCAGTAAAAGTAACACTGTACGGATACACGATCTAGTTTCTTATTCATGTGATTATTGGAATTTCTCAATTTGTACATATATTTCGAACTACGAAATACATCTTTACTAGTTTATGATAAAATATTATAGTGTAAAGGAATGCTAATCGTTGTCAGTGTCAGAATACTTAACAATATAAGGTAGCTAAAGCAAAAGGCATTTAAGTTAAACCTCTATTAAGTTCTAAGTGCCTGGATGATCACCCTTTACTTGTTTTTTAATACATTTATCGCCCCGAAACCTCATACTAAATTTCATGAAAATGGCTGTTGCCGTTTCCGAGATTCAGAACACAAGAATTGATCGTTTAACGGTTAGATACTACGGACAGGACTTAACTAATTTAATTACGTTAGTAAGAAACTGATGCGGGGGCCAACTATGATTGTTTAAGCAGGGCGAATTAAGAACTTCTGAGCTTTGACATTTCAATTTGGTACCGTTAAATTAAACGCCAATGCTAAGAAGTTCTTACGTTCTTATACGCTCTGTTTAAATGATCATAGTTGGCCCCATGGTCATATATTGCGAATCTTCCGTGGTAAGGTAAGTATGCACGCTGGTTCAGCGGTGTGTATGTCGCTTCATTCACTCATAAATTGTGTTGTGATTAAATATAATGAAGCAACCGAAACTGTTATACGTAACCAAAAATTATTATCTCCTTATATCTATTATCCTTGACGAATCTTATACATTACGCTAATATTAAAATATCCATACGTATCCTCGTTAATCCCGCAACGAGCGCTCAGGGCGGAGCGTAGCCCCCTGCGTATAAACCTCTCGTGCAACATTTAATTATCGCCTTTATTAAACCAGACGCCTTTACGATACCTTGTATGATATAACTCTTACTGAGAATGTATTAACACCTACCGATTTGAACGGAGTGAGTTCGAACAAGAACGGTGTGAAATTTAAAAATTCAATTAGGGTTTCACTTATAAACATACACCCATTTTTCTTAGGCTTATTCTCAGACATCCATGATTTTATTACCACCACGTCCACGGCTTTTGTTTTGGTACACAAATCAATTCTCTGCCTACCCCCATAGGATACAGGCGTGAGCATATGTATGTATGTAATTGTCGTGGAGGTTGCGAGATCACATGTCGCTCCCTCAGAACGATAGGGGCACGATTTGAAAATATATATTTTTTTGAAATCGCAATTTATGATCGACATTTTTGAATGTATAATTACTTTGAATACAATTTATTTTATATTATAATAATATAACATAAATTTCATATATAAATAATAATAATGTTTATTGATTAACATTTTTCTTAAATATTTATCTCATTATGTTAACATAATTATTTTTGCAATTTTCTGAGTTTTGCCCTACCGTTCTGAGGGTGTCATGTATGAATGCATATTTTTCAAAATCTATGGGCTGTGGATGTCTGGGAATAAGCCTTTTCTTACCGCAAAAATTAATATATAATCCGCTGTTGTGTTGTCTTTGATTAAGTCGTCGATGTACATATATGCCCACTCAGTTATATGAAGCTAGACATACTCAACTATATTTTGCCTGCGAATTCGATTTCAGTAGATAAGGATGTCTAACCTCGGGGTGGAAACTTGAAAGTGGAAAGTTGGCTGACAGAATGACAGACATAGACATTTTACCATATATAATCATGCTGTATAGAAAATAAAGTTGAATTGCAATCTGGTGTGTAGAGATTTTTGTTACTATTATACACAAAAACTGCTGAACGCTTCGATACGACTTTACGGTATTTTTTCTTTGTCTGTCTGTCTGTCCGTCTGTCTGTCTGTTTGTTCTGGGATTTTAACGGGAACTTTACACGGAGTAAACTAGACTACATTTATTTAAAAAAAAACATTTAGAGGTCCGTGGGGATGAAATTAAATGAACGAAGACAGTAAAAGTATTGAAATTCTTATCATTGTCATAAAATTACGTTAAGCCAACATTATCCTTTGAGGTCGACAGCATTCGCTTCATAAAATTTATCGGCAGGTATTCATAATACACGGCTAATGTCAACGTAAATTAACTCCTCCATTACAGACCAAACAAAAATGGAGAATTCCACGACACGAAAGGCGAATTTTAAGGCATTCCAGCTCCAAATCTCAAGCATATTGCTTACAAATCACAGGCGAATGGGTCGTTTAGCCGCCATTTGTTACACCCCGGGGGTGAGGGGGCGGGGGAAGGTAATTGTGTTTACAATAAACCCCCCCAGTTGCCCCCCATTGCTCATTTCTCATCCACAAAACATCGGGTGCTTAGCGATTTCAAGTCGTGGCATCTTGAGAAAAGTGCTTGTTATATTATGGGGTGAAAGGGGTGGGAAGAGGGGAGGATTTTCGTGTTATTGACATGTCATACGGCGTTACGTAAGCTATTTACGATGTACTTAGTAGGTAAATATGTGAGATAATTTGAATGGATTTGCTGATATAATTATCGCACGCACAATTCTCCATTGGCGATTGAAACAAAGCAAATATATTATTCATGCTTCTGTCATATTTTTTCACAGTCTGCAAAAATTTACACAGATGATGTCTTTAATTACTTTTTTCAAGGATCAACTGGAACTCTAGTCAATGTTGAAAGAAATACATTTTATGTAAGCTCAGCCATTCCACAGGAGCAACTACCCGAAGGAGAAGACGGACACCCACTTTTCACCGAAGATGTCCTAAGCTACCATGAAAACCTTTAGTTTCTATTTGTATCAAGTATAATAAATACACATATATAGGTAACCCGTAAAATACATAAAAACTTTTTAATCCAATATTATATCGCAGAACTAATTGTATAAAAAAATATACCAACCCTAATGAAGCACACCTGAATATATTAACTTTATTATTATTGACTTCATTAAAACCAAATACCAGTACGTGACAACCAACAGTAAGGTGGCTTTAAACAAAGCCAGAATGTCAAACAAGGAGCCCTTGTACCTACTAGAGGTGTACTAATCCCGCGATCGTTCTCATGAAAATCCCATAAAAAATAATAAACAATTTACGTTCGGTGACACGCGCGCTCCTTCATTATATAGGTACCATTTATATTATAACCATCTCGGATTTTTATAAAGCTTTTTTACTCTTTAGCTTTTCTGGACTTACCTACATCATACAAATACTTATTTACTTTAAACAATTTAATTTAGCGTACTCCCACCGAATAGGGAAATCTTTTTTGGCCTTATGTGAATTTTGTCTCTATGATATAAGTTTTACATACGTATATATGCTCACGCCTGTATTTCCCGAAGGGGTGGGCAGCAGAGGTCTTGTAATTACAACACCCATTTTTCACCGAAGATTTCACACGTACTAATGTGACAGATGGTGAATCCAACGCCGTCTCAGGCTCTATACATATGTCTTTGAATTACTTCTCAGACATATGCAGGTTTTTTCACGATGTTTTCATTCACCGTAAAGCAGGTTGTGTGAAATCACTACACATACATTTTTAGAATACTTCAATACAGAACCCGATAGGATTCGAACTTGTGTCGCTGGCGTAGCACCACCACGGCTCCCAGTCTTTTTTCTAAAAGTAATCCTTTGTCATTTATTTGGCTCTCATCCAAATCATATTAAGATCTGATCGCCAGCTTAGCTATAAAGACGTGTGCAAAGCGAATTAGTTCTACTCATCCCTTTGAGCCTGCGATCAATTGGAAATTGAGCATTTTTGTGATTCGTTTGTTTATCTGTCAAAAGACCTTGTCAGACAACTTGATTTCCTTAGAGTATTCTATGCATTGATTGTTTCTGTACAGGGATTGAAGGTCAGGTAGCTGGTACTTCACATAGAAATTTAGCCAGGCTAGAGGATGATAGAATGTACGGGATATTATCATGGCCAAGATCAATTAGCAGACAAAAATGAAATTAGTATTATTAATAAGCAAATTACTATTTAGTTTTTTTTAAATTCATAGTTAGTATCCTGACTAGTAACGTACACAAATGCATTCCTAATCTACTTAAATATTATAAAGAGGAAAGTTTTGTATGTATGTTTGTAACGAATTGGCTCAAAAAGTACTGTACCGATTTTAAAAATGATTTCACCATTAGAATGCTACATTATCACTGATTAATATCGGCTATATTTTATTTCCATACTTTCACGGGAACGGGAACTACGCGGGTGAAACCACGTGACGTCCGCTAGTATAGCTTACTTTGTTTAAAATGTATATACCACAATTGTAACCAGAGCAACACTTGTTCTAAAATCGATAGAATTGTCAATATATTCAAATTAAGCAACTACAAAACATCAACGGTGAAATAAACTTTTTCGAGTGTTGTAACATAACACTGGAGCAGAGGTTCAAATAGGCCTATTTAGAAGCAGGCTATAAATACAATGACGGGTGGTAACATTTCGAATATCGGCCGAGCGGCTCGTGGCCGAATCCCGCGTGTAATCCCGGATTATGTGACACTACCCTACATTAGTGATGGTACAAGATGGAAACATCTTTTCTCCAAGTTTGTGTTGTAGTTTTAATTCACAAATTAGTATATCTGTTATAGTTGTACGTACATTGAACATTTCAATTTAATATATCAAGTTTACTACTGACTACACAACAATAATTTATTATTTATAAAATTTAGATTCAATTTAAAATAATTCAAAAGGCCCGCGTTCCTTATTAAAAAAAATATGTCTTCATTTGCAATGTTCAAAGACTTATCCAGCCGATATACCACGCTACACACAAGCTATTCTCCTTCAAAATATATTCCTAAATTAATTGAGCCGATACGTAGAGAAACAAAACTGGTACCGTCCACGAGTGTACAATTCTTGGAATGCCTAACAAATGTTCCTGCCCTTGTCCAAGCTACATGGCCCAATTAAGGAGCCAGCCGACCCGCACTGAACTCTCTCTTATAATTCATTCGCTAAGTCTTGTGCACCGTTTTTTAAGATCACTATCGACATCGTAAACACCTTGTTTAGTCCCAGCTTGGTTAGCGATAAGTTTGGGAATTATGCGTGAGATATCGGTATCTCACGATGGGCTATTATCAACTTTTGTCGGTTTAAATATAGATTATAAAAGATATATTTAATTTAGTAATGATAAAAGTATTTCATATATAATTATATGTATCTTTGGGATAGATCAGTTGGAGATTATTATTGTAATTTTAAAATTGTAATGTTATAGGTAATGTGCTTTTTGCGTATTTACTTAATATTAATAATAGCTGTACCCCGAGGTTAAACCCCTGAATGTTCTTTTTATAAAATAAATGTTGCTTAAGTTACTCCTTACAACATTAGATATCTGCCAGTGTTCCGATAAAATCGGGCCAGCTGTTTCATAAATAACCCGGAACAAACAAATAGACGGAGACAAAATTGAAATTTAGTTTTTTTAATCAGTACCGTATATACTTTCATATGCATTTAGTGAAAAGCTGTTATTGCGGAATTACAAACAGACACTTCAATTTTATTTATCTGTATAGATGATGCAGTAAGCCTTAAACAAGTCGCAAAGATTCGACAATTTCTTTACAAAGACCGAATTCATAAGTCACTATTCTTATTTGTAACTAATTGGACATTTTAACTTAGACTTAAGCTTGATAAGCAAAACTTGTTTGGAATGTTATCTCGTAACTGTAAAAACCACCTTTTTAGATGTACGAGATGCCTGCAATTAAGTGGCCTGGAATTGTCCTCTAGATTAAGGAATTCCTTGCGAGCTTTAACTTTAACCTTAACTGTAAAAACATTCGTACCAAAATGTGTTTTATTTGAATGTTATTTTATCTTCTTCGGAAAAGTTTACAGTATTTAAAAATTACTGGCGTTTGTATGTTCTAATTGGGTGTAGTTATATATGTTGTTAACAAAAACCATATTGAAAGATGTATTTTCTACACTTCAAATTCCACGCAGAAGAGATCGCTGGCAGTTTATTGTGATCTAAAGTTAAAAACAGATCTAAGGTTGTGCAATTAAAATAGGAAAATCTAAGATTAAGTATTTATTTAACTGTATATTAAGAATTATTAGTGTCGCCACACACCCCAGTGTATTCGTGCGGGCACCGAGCAGTCCCGCAGTCCGTTCTCGGAACCCTTTAATTGCATCCACTCCTCGCAGATCGAACGTTTAAAATTGATTTTTTACTCGATTTGCTCCACTCGAGCCCGGTTCAAAATCGTGTTTTTGTTTCCCAATACCGAACGCTGTGTTCATGCAAATTTTACACGCATCTACTGAAACTTCTCAATTAATTAAACGGTGCACCGGGGATTTATAATGAGCCAATTTCAATAATTAGCTTATCATTACCTATTAATAATTGACAGATGATTATAAAAGTTAAATGTGAATGCTAATGTTATATTTAGCCTTTGCTAATGTTAGCGCTAACTGCGGATAATCCATTGATCATAATCGTATAATCCAATTAGTGTATATGTTAAATGGTATGAGTTTTTTATTACCAAATTGCCAATTAGAATATGCCAATTGTAAGATCATGTAAAGAAGTAAATACAATAGAATTGTTGAACTGACTTATCTTACTACTTTAGTTTATGGACACTATGGAAAGACAACGCCAAATTACATTGATCTATTGTAGGACCAAAGGTCTTTGAAGATGCTTTGCTTAACAACATTGTTGGACATAAGGTTGGTTCCTTAATCTATTTTCATTATACGTACTTACTTCTGTCAGAGCAAAGACTTGTTCCCAAGTTTTAAAAACAGTGTTTCTAAATATTATTGCGAAAATTGCAAATAAGAATTATTTTAATTGCAGACCGAAGTGGATAGCAAGCAATATACGAATGAGCGAAATTGTGGCATACCGGCCCTCGGGCCTAGGCAGTTGTTTTCACACCTTGGAAGTAATGTCTTTAACATCCAGCTATTATAGACTTTATTAAAAGCGGAATAAAGTTCGGTTTAGAAAGATAATTATACTTTATCAGTGCAGATATAAATTCAGTCCATTTCGAAATTTATACTGTAATATATGGAGTTTGGATTTGTCTACATAACCTTTGTTAGGAAGTTGTAACCAGCCCGACTGATTTGTAAAATTGTATTTTTTCATATAAACTGCAAGGTCTACATTCTTTTTAAGTTTTTATTTGAGGATGAAGTAAAGTATTTGGAGACATTAGTGCGCGTAGTGAGGAAAATAATTCAAAATGCATGAGGACTCGATGGAATGTTATTAGGTCATGTTTCTAGGAATTGGATTTTTATTCTTCTTGGAAACCTATAAAACGCCTTATGCAGTACTCCTATCCTAGTGGGTCACACTGAAAATCAGCTCCGCTAGATTGAACTGGACTCCAGTTAGGTCTGCGGGTATAGTTGAGTTGTGGCCCTTTGATGACAATGTGCGGCAACACCCGATGTACTGGTGCGAACCACTTTGCACCATAAAAACACTTCTTATTTCTTTTGTGTATTCTTTTTTGTATATATTTTTTGTATGAGTTTTATTTGTTTTGTTGCTGCTTATTGAAATCAATAAACGTTTTATTATATTATTATATTACTATCACGAGTTTGCCACTGTTTTCGTAAACTATACTCGCTAGCGTCTGGCATCTGGTATACTATACATACGTTCTATTAGACTAATAGCTTCTACCCGCGACTTCGTCTGCGTGGATTAGTTGCGTTGTTTGGTCAGAACAGGAGTTCCCAAGATTAGCGCATTCAAGCAAATAAACAAACAAGTTATTCAGCTTTATATTAGTAGACTACCTGTGCCCCGCGGTTATACCAGCGTAGATTTAGTTTAATTCCTGCGGAACCCTAAATGTTTTTTTAAATATAAGTAGCCTAAGTTATTCCTTGTAATCTTAGCTATGTGCCAGTGAAAGTCCCGTTAAGTCCAGCAATTTCAGAGACTTCCCGGAACAAACAGATAGGCAGAGAAAATTTTTGAAAATTAGTTTTTTTATGTCAGTACCGTATATGCTTTCATATGCATTTTATTTGTAGCATTAGCTGTTATTTTGGAATTAAAAACATACACATCAATTTTATTTATCTGTATAGATGTACGGATAGGTAAAGGTTGCGTGCTATTTTTCAGACTTTCTGCGTGAAACAAAATCCATTAAAGGACAGAAGAAAAATATAATTCGTAAAATTGATGTAAGACTTCTTGCGGTGCCTCTCCAAATGGAGGTTGGCCGTCAGCTCCGCAAATTTGTCCTTATTTTTTACAAGCTTAAACAATTCTTCGACGCTGTTTATCCCAGTCCATTGCCTTAGGTTTCGGGGCCATGACAACTTCAATGTAGAACTATAAAATTACAAGTAGGTGCTGAATTTTAATATTTTGAAATACTCTAATATAGAGCAAGACCAAAAACCGTTGTAATGTAACAATTTATATGATACCTACTACTTTTTACCGTCTTCGAAGCTCTATATCAAACCCAATCGAGCACAAATCGCCGCCGGCTGAGCTGCCACTATTTTACATTTACAATCCCTTTATTATCGCCATTAGCTTATCCTAGAGAGACAGAGATACCTATACACATTGCTAGTGTAAGAAAGAGACATGCGATCCAAACGTACACATTTGGAGCAAGGTGCAAGAGTGATCAGGTGTATTTGTTTAACAAGGTGTTCCTCAGTTGTCGTAAAATTAATATTTCCCCATTTGAAAATGTTCTCTTGTTGCTTAACCGTCAATATATTGGGTACTTGGACTAGAGTGTGAATTAACAAAGGCATTGAAATATGCGACATATTTTATGTTTAAGAGGTAGGGCATAACGAAGTTTCCCGTTTCCCGAAGTTTACCTTACAGAAGATCGCAGCCAGAAATGTTTCTGTGCCGATTAAGTTCGCCAATGCTTTTCCTGTAGGCCTTGACTTTGGAAATCACGAGATATGTGTCATTCCCGTACATCGAATAATTGCTGCTAATTGAATCGTTTCAAATAGCGAAAAGTAAGCATAATGTTTAATGAATCTTTTATCTGATATATATTGGCACAGCGATTCCATTCTTAATAAGATAGGTAATGGGTGAGTGATACTTTAGTGTTGGTCATGTTCGTAGACTGCAGTACCAGCTTACCGCGTTACTTTCATGGGTCACCATTCATGGATTCATTTTTTAAATAAATGTAGCTTATGTTACTCCTTGTCTAATTGGATATCTACGAGTGAATGTCTAGTAGCTGTTTCGGAGATTAGCCGGAATAAACAGACAGACAGGCAAAGAAAAATATCTAATAATTATTTTATTTATGTCAATACCGTATAGACTTTCATATGCATTTAGTGAAAAGCTGTTATTTTGGAATTACAAACTGACACTTAAATTTTATTTATCTATACTGTATGTACAGATATACTGGGCTTACGGGTTTATAGTTATACTGTGAATGTGTGAAGAGATTTTTAAACAGTCGGTAGCGCGCCTTTGATGTTACAATACACCAATATCATCAATTGGTATACTCGTGTGTGTAATAATCTTTAATTCCCTAAACCAATACCTTATTTTCCCAGAGTCCCGTACACCGGGTGTCAGGTGCGCCGGTGACACGTGCTCGCTGGCTCGGTAATCTCAGACCAACGTCAGCGCAAGGTGCAACCGCAAGGATCATATTGCTTTATGTTGCTTCTTTTTGTTTATGGTACATTAATCACTAGCCCTACTTTATATTAAGAGTGGTGTGATCATGTGATTTCAATATTGATGCTTAAAAATTGCATTCTTTGTTTGAAATGTCAAAAATGGTTATATCTATTATCTAATACTTATATCGTAAAGAGGAATTATTTGTAACAAATTAGCTCAAAAAGTATTGGACCAATTTTACCACGTGATTTTACCCGCGTAGTTCCCGTTCCCGTGGGAGTACAGGGACAAAATACAGCTTATATTAATCAATAATAATGTAGCATTCAAATGGTGAAAGAATTTTTTAAATCGGTCTTGTACTTCTTGAACCAAATCGTTACAAACATACATACAAACCTTTCCTCTTTATAATATTAGTATAGATTTATACATTATACTGTTAAGTCAACAATCCATCAAGTTAGTTTTAGTAATCTCTCAAGTACCTTTTGATAAGCACAGTGGGTACTAAGTAGATTCTTTATCATTGCACGAACACATGAGTGAAACTAATTGGCATTATTCATAGAGGGACTTAATTGCAAACATTACTCTACTTATTTCATACGGTGTTATAATACAAATGACTACTTTACAAGTATTATAGTAATGGAATTCTAAATGAGCCGTGGTGGCCTTGAGGTTTGAGCAGTCGCCTGCTACGCAAGCGACGCAATTCGAATCCCAGCGGGGCCTGTTCCAATGAGTATTTCTAAAAAACTTATGTACAGAGATTTCACACCATGTGCTTTACGGTGAAGGAAATCATCGTGAGGAAACCTGCATTTTTCTGAGAAGTAATTCAATGAAGTATGAAAAGTGTCTGACAAGGTGATGGACTCACCATCTTCGATGAAAAGTGGGTGTTATGATTACGACACCTCTGCTTACCGCTTCGGGGAATACAGGCGTGAGCATATGTATGTATGTATGGAATTATAATCTGAGTTCCTTCTATAATTAATTATATATTGACTTTATGCGCTCGTGGAGGAGCTCGTGGCACAGTTGCTATTGCGCATAGCATTCGATCAGCGAAGTTAAGCAACCCTAACCCTAGCCAGTAATTGGATGGGACCGCCCGAGTTCCCTCCGTGCCTCCGAGAGCACGCTAAGCCGTCGGTCCCGGTTTCCAATTTGTCATCTTTGGCAATCGTTACAGGTCAGTCTGAGGCCTTAAATAGTCTGACCTCTGCGACGAAGCGACTGCCATCTGACTTACGCAACCCCTTTAACGAGGAAAATCTGTGATTAACTTTACTATGTATGTATAGATGCATAGATTTCAGACCTGTGTATGAGCTATCTCCTTAGCTCCTTGGTTTGGACCACGGCGTTTGTCTTATTGAATAGATTAGCAATATATTTTGCTACGATCGCCTCTGAGCAGGTACAGACACCAAACCGAACGGGAGAACCCAATATTTCTCTATACCTTCACGTAAGTATAATTCACGTGATCAGTTTGTGAAGTTACTGTAAAGGGGACCAAATGAACAAGTAATCCAAAAGAGGCGCCAGAATCTCATACATAATATACAATATTCATGGCAGTGGCTATCCAACGATTCGAATGTAATTTAATGAACATTTGTAACAATGCCCAGCGTACGGAATGGATAATTAGAAAGCACGGGGCGCGTGTCACACACACATACACACGTTGTGTTAAACAATGTCGGAAGGCAGCTGAAGTTAGCCAAAACATGTTTGGACTCCCTTTAACAACATACATTATAATATTGAATTAGGGCTTTCGATGTCCGTGCTGAACATAATGAGCTGGCTTGCCTCTGAGAATATATAAATTATGACTATATACTTTTTTCAATCGTATCTTTAATTAATTATTACTTTGCTTAAGTTTGTCAAGTAAAGACCGTGGTATTACAAAATTGACTACAATATTAATAATTCATAAAAATAATCGGCAAGGATACTTACCTACCAAGTATGATAAATATCAGCTTTTACTTGCGAATCGAATTCTATTTACTCTTTCTATTTACTCTTTCAATCCATTGCATCGTTATTAATTAACATTAATAGCAGCAACTATAAGCTGTTTATTGAAATATTTCTTCCGCTTTGTTCGGAAGTCACCTTTCTCTACAAAAACTCGAATCAGTCACAATAAAAATAAAATCTTAACAGAATGTCAGCTCGCATATCTGCTAATTCAAGAGTTTCACTGCCATGGAAAAAAAGCACTCGATCGATAATACCACAACCATTATAAAATCTTATGAGCGTCACTCTCTAAAGTTACTTCTGGAATAAGCGGGTTTGAGCTTGCTGATGCGGTGTCCATTGAAATTGCAAGTTGTACGCACCGACGCCAGGATCAGCTAACACTCAAAGTATGTTTATAAAGAAGAAAAAAAGGAAAAACATTTATTTAATCGCACAGACTACATAAAGAATTTATCCGTAACCGACCGTAATGTCAGCGGACACTGAAATTCACTGAATAAATTATATTCTTTTCTCTTCGATACCGTGTAGAAAGCAGTCTGCTTGCTAACCTTATATTGATTGCGTGGCGATCATTGCGTAACTTATCAAAATTCCGTCGCTTTTTCCCGTGTCACCTGTCCTAGCTCGTTACAGAAGTCCGTTACAGCACAATTAGCATACTTTGGCCTCAAAAAAGATTATTACTCGCCCCCCAATACCAGACTTAATATTCAATACGTTTACACCAAATAATAATTACTGCTGTTCCTCTGCCGCATGCATTAAAGGGTCGTTTTACTTGTATATATTATAATGTTTAATGTGTGGGGGCAGCTCGGCAGGTGCCCAATGTTATTAAGTTACAACACAGAATGTCCACGACACTTTTTATATGACGACGTAACTTGACGTAAGTAACGCATCATCACACGAATACGTACCTATATTATATTTCTTTTTTTTTAACACTGGTGGTAAGCGATAGAATAAAATAAAAATTGTATTGTTTGACGTGAATTAATTGAGTGTAAACTGAAGAAATCATTTTAATTTTATATCATCACCCTCCTTCCTCTTTCTCCCTTATATACAGAACTCCCCCCACCCCCCCCCCAATTGGCCCCCTCAAAACTATCAGGGGGCCAACTATGATCGTTTAAGCAGCGAGAATTAAAAATGTCTTAGCTTTGATGTTTAATTTTACGGTACCAATATGATACGTCAAAGCTCAGAAATTCCTAAGCCGATCCTGCCGACCCAGGAACTATGTCACTCATACCAAGTTATGGAAGCATTTATGTATTGTGAAACGTTTTGTCTCAGATAAATGAGCTAGAACTGAATGAGAAGAGAACTCATTTTTACTTTTAATTTGCTAAATTCTAGCATCTTGCTGCAGTAGTATTACACAGTACTATTTCCATTTCTGTTACTTAGCTGCTATTGGAAGTAATATCTCTAAGCCACGAAGTAATCGTCTCGTAGTAAACTCAACATTTTATACTGTTTTATACTACATGTCAGCTCCTTCAGTTTCGGATTCCGTCGGTCACTTAATAGTTCCCATTTAATTTAAAATGATCTTTGATCTGTTATCTAATAGGAGTAGTTCCCAGAACAAAATCCAAAGATTTTAACGTGTGATGGAACTGGTTTCGTCATCGTTTATTACTCTGTTTAATGATCGAGTTTACAGTATTAAAAGTTTTATGGCAATTCTATGAATGTAGGTAAAGATAGTGTGCACTTATCAGATGTAATTCAATAAATTATTATCAGAACTATTTATTTTGAGAAATATATTATAGAACGGGAGCAATAAAGTTGTGTTCACATCGCTGGAACTGTCCTGAATCCTTGCAACAAATCTTTTTTCCCCATTGGGCGATGAACGGCGTGGCTATTATGTTCTTGTATTGATGTAAAATAAACTTTCTCATTCCATTATACGGACGTACAAATAAATACTAACTCTTTTAATATCAACTCCATTCTTTGCAATCTTTGAATTTCAAAATAGTTGCGCGATAGAATCTAGATATGGCACGGCATCTTGTTTTAAACCATCGAACCATTTTAGTTATTACAGTTCCTATCATAAAAAACGTAAGTCTGCCTTTCACCTTTAGACCAAACAATGAACATTGAAACATATCGCAAAGTCGAAAACAAATTTGAAAAGCAAATCAAACGTGTCGTGACATTCGTCCGGCGCGAGTCGGGGTCAGCGAGATAAGCGAGTTAAGTCCAAGATTGATTCCCGGATCAGTCGGATCTTTCGAGTGTAGACGATCCTTTACTCACGACTGACTGGGTGCTATGACTGCCCCATAAGGGATTTACTTTTACTATAATGTTTACATGTAAGTTGTAACACGTTTTGTACACTGTCGCATTTTATGAGTTATAAGTTACGGAGTTATGACAACGAATGGGAAAAGGTTTTGAAACTTTGATTTGAGCATACCAACATGACTGGATGAAAGTCCATCGCCTTCTCAGGCGCTATAAATGAATTTCTTCTCAAAATGTTTCATTCATCGTAAAGCTCGTGATGTCATAGACCTAAGAAAAACTGTTCTAGTACGATTCTACTCTCTTTCTAAGAAAACGAAACATCGCAAACGAACGAAATCAAATTTCAGTGTCGTTTTGTTTTTATCAATCTCAAATTTTCGTTCGTTAAATAGTATAACTAAAATATCTAATCTAAACCTGATTACAAGTGGTGGGCGAGGAAATTCGTGAGAAAATAATTTTCTTGCAGGCCACGTTTGAATGTAATTTTAAAGCGAATAAGAACCGTAGTAGGAACTTATCGAACTTTCGAAAGCAACTTCGTGTTTCGTTGAATAATGGTAGGCTCTCAGATCAGTGGAATTGGAATTTGCCACTCGTAGCACCTGACAGCTCAAACTACTCTACCACCAAGGCTCTTTAAACCTTATATAAAAAATTTATTAGTAAATAAAAAATTTATTTATTAGTACTTAGGTAAATCAATTTGATGAAATAATAAGGTACCTAGAAACAGCTCGACATATGACGTGTTCGTGCATTCAAGATAACTATGTGAATATAAATTAAAAATTCTTTTTAGCAATGATTTATTGCGCTCTGTGAGATTTGTGAGAGAACATACGTAGGCTTCTGATGTACTTATTTATTTAATGAAACGCAATCTATTAAAACTACGCCTCCGTCTTCCGCCATAAGTCTTCCTTGAGTGTGGAAACCAGAAACTAAACAATGGCCCATTTCAGTTGTCTCTTTCCCAAGCTTTAGCAATTGGTCTAAAATTAATGATACCCACGGACTTGTCTGGTTAACGCTGACACCTAGAATAGGACTTATCTAACACATTCAATTATGTTGACACGATACGTGAACTTAAGCTCAATTTATAGTTGATCGGGCAAGCAGTAGCTGTTCCAAATATATGGTAATTGTATATAACGACATATTCCTTATTGTTATCAAATATTATTTATTTAGCGTTTGCAAGAATTTAAATAATTTGATTGCACTTACTATTCAATCTCAATTGCTTCAGCACAATCGAAATATTGAGGTATATTATAAGACAATAATATCGGCCCGAGAAACTTGTTAACTTGTTTCATCCTTTTTTCTGCAACCTGTTTTTACGGTACTAAAATGAAACGTCAGAGCTCAGAAGTACTTAATACGCTCTGCTCAAGCCGTTGATAGTAGGCCCCCCAGGTATTATTATGTTTGTCATTGGCGATACGAGTACATAGCAGGTGAAGAGTGCTAAGCGTATGAAGAAATTGATGCGAAAGGCATTTGAAAAATTACAGCGTTGCTGTGAACGATACAATGTGATGGTAATGTATGGAATGACACTCAATGTTTAGCCCTGCCGCCAGATAATGTCCATGTTGTACAAGGTATACGCAATCCGCTTCAAAGTCATCCCCATGTGATTTTACATAAATCTTAATAATGATCAGAAGTTCTTCTCAAAAGGAGCGTGTAAGATTAACAACATCATATGTATACCCGCCAACAATCCGTTTCGAAAGTGTTAATCCACTTTTCTCGGCATGCATGGCACACATTCCGAAATACGGCAGCGTGTTGGTCGTAATTTAGCGAGGTGCGAAGTACGCTCTCATCGGGGGGTATCATACATTCCGCCGTAGGTGCACGAATATTTGCCACGGTCTCGAATATTCCTCGGCCCTCGACCATAAATCGTGGGGAGTGATGGCGCGCTTTTTGCCTGGGACATTTTTTCCCGCGCTATGTAGTGAATATATCACCAGCGGGACCATGCGACTGTGACTTATGCGGCGCAATGTCTCAAAAGTTGCCCCGAAACGCCGTCACATTTTTCAAGTCGCGTTTTGCTTTTAATATTCTTTAGGCCAGATAGGCAAATTCATCCTTTATCTTTTATGCATACTGTTATGACTACCTCATTGTACTGTCCGAAACACGTGTGCTTTCTTGCTATGAAGAAATATGATATCTTGTCTCTTTGTATATTTAAATCTAGAATTATACCTTCAGAATATAATATGGCGACTACATTATCACCACAAAAGCATCCTAGATAGAATCCTAGAGAAGAAAGATAGTTGATACAAAAACACTATTTAAGTCCATCAAAAAGCAGTTTGCAACAGTATTTTCCCAAGCAACTGTCAACAAGTAAGGGTCGCAATTATAGGTAATATGTGAAGCGTAAACCCGCAATGATCCATTCAACTTAAAAAGATCAAATGCAAACATTGCTCGAGTACCAACAATAAGTCACCCTTAAAATCCTGAGTCGCAACCGCAAATAAAAGTTATTAACTAAGGCCTATCGTTGCAAAGCGGGGTGCGTTTTATACCACTTTTATCCGATGTCCATTCTTCTGAAATGCGATTAAAATTGAATAGGTCCATATGTCGGCACCACGGCCCGCTATGTCACAATCTCACGGCTCGGTGCATTTTCAATTTGCCGCGAGATAAGCGAGACTTTTGGACGACTTTTTCTACAGGACGGCGGAATTGATCCTGTGACTTACTGTGGACGATGTATAAGACGTAATTGGATGGTCAATTTTATTTGCTTTCCAATTTCAGGGACCCTTGCCCTTCTCTAACGGACAGTGTGAATCTTTGAGATGCTTTTAGAATTGATGGAGGGATTTAGATACTTTAAGGACTGCCTCGTTGATCTAGTGATTGCAAACCCTACTACGGAATACGAGGTCCTGGGTTCGATATCCGAGACGCTAACCCGGAGTGTGGCTTAGAGCCCGCTTAACAGCAAATTACATGGGACTAAAACATAACTGGCGAAATATGGATGTACTATAAGTACACCTCCGCCTGCCCCTCCGGAGACTACAGGCGTGAACATATATGTAGGTACGTATACTTTAAGGGTGGCGAACAATAAAAATATAATTATAATATCAATATTGATAATTTATTCACAATTTCATTTAAAATACACAACTTCACAATGTTTTGTTTTAAAAACTAAAAACTTCAAGGGATATCGTTACAGGCTGTTTGCAGTGATCACTAATTTACACTTGTATTTAGATTGTCTTATAATGATTGCTTCATTTAATTTCTACATGTTTCATTTACACTTTCATATATACATTGTTTTGGGGTCCAATGATGATGTTTGTGAATGAAAAAAAATAATGTTTCAAATTATGGACAAAAACATATTAATTACTTAAGTGCTTCAATGTCATATAAATTCAATAAATGGTACAAGTTTCACATACTTAATACTTGATGATTGTAAATAACTTCATTCACATACACCATCGTACAATAAATCTTATGGCCACTCAATAATATATTAATTTTACAAACGGTTCAGTGGTACAAAATATATAATACATGTTGTAGTGACAAATAAAACATAGTTGGCATAATGTTTACATTCTAATACAGTGACCAGGAGGTCTACTATGATCTATTTAATGACTGCGTGTTACGGTTTGACGTTACATTTTATAGTAACAGAGCAGGCCCTGTAGACAAAGTAACATTATCCTCTTCTTCTTCTTTTGATGATGGCGACAAGCTTTGACAGCTATTCCGCCAATGTCACGTGGTTGTTGTGGGTAAACGACGGAGATTGTTCGGTGGGAACATTATTCTCACGCTACGCTAGTAGAAACGATACAAAATGTACGGGAATGACGTATGTCACGTGACAAATTTATGTCATTTCGAGTGTCATTGTTCGCCCGAGCAAATGCTATTTTGTCTAAACCTACAAGATTTGAAACATAAAAAAAATACATATGTCAGTAGCGTGGCATAATCGAGACGTTTGAGTTGTCAAAATTCTAGCCTCTTTCCTCAGTTTGTTTCAATCGGCGGAATAACTTTACTCAAGCTCGTCGCCATTAAATACATAAAAAAAGAAAGTATTTATACAAATTATTTGACAAGTGATAAACTATCAAATAAGTTCTACCTACGGAACAATATTTTCGTTCGTTTTGTGAGCGCATAACGTCTATATTCTCATAATAGTATTTGTAGTAAAATCGAAACGTCAAAGCTTACAATTTCTTAATACACGCAACATAAAACGATCATAGTTGACCCTCAGTATTCAATATATTGATAAAGTAATATTACAACTTGATATCCACAAATCAGTTCGGTAATGTCTTAAAAGAACAGCTATTATTTACAAAACTCGCAATTATAATATTTTATCTTTTACATAAATTACTATTGCATTTCATTCAAAAACAACTACAAATAAAATACAATGTACAAATTGAAAATATTACTGGAATAGCTCTCTGAACACATCACAATTCCTATAGCGAAACGAATTTAATAAAAAAAAAACAATGTACACAGGAACAGGATATAACTTAATTATTTACAAAATTACAGAAAATAATGTCGTTTGAATCACACTTATTGTAATCAAAGTCGATGCGACACGACATTCGACCTTATCTAATATTATAATACTGTACAATTTCGCTAGTTACTCATGTAAAACACTCTTACTTTTTAATACTTGTAGGAAAGTGATCACGGAATACCAAAGTCTTCATTGGGAACAATAACTGGGACATTTCCTTTGAGTTCATCAGATATGTTCGTCAATACAGTGTATGTATAATGTTACAACGTCAATTCTGTAGGACAGTCTCATTGATTATTTCATGTGTCACAGTACAATTTGGACTATAAATTAACGTCAATTAGGTATATAATGTGAAATCACAGCATCAGTTACCGCCTCTGATTTCATTAGAAAGCTCCATTGTGTCTTTCTTCGTCCATCAAGGCGGACGGTTATACGAATAAATTAACGCGTACTGCGTTTTATTATAGTTCACGAACGACATAATTATCCTTATACAATTAGGAGGCTCTGGTGTTTGGTTGACTTATCACGTGTACTCACTCCTCCAGCCGGTCTGCAAACAAAAACAATTGACTGTCAGACACAATCATAACAATACGTACAAGCTTAACTGATATAGCAAGTAATCCCTTTTAAGTACGAAACTAATACCACCTAATACTAATGACGAAGCGCACACTCCGCCTGATGGTAAGCGGCTATGAACTATTCCATTAATTAATTAAATCGCCTTGCTAAGATACTTATTAATATAGTTTTTCAATCCTTTCCTAGTGCCATTAACAGTTAGTTTTCCCAAATCAATTACATTTATTTTTTTCATTAAAACAAAACGTGCACTGGCTATATCTGGGTGTATCAATTGTTTAGCCGTTAGAAAACGTTTGATCTTGAGAAGCTAATATCAAAATCACTAGTGCGTTACTAATTTGTTTATCATTATAGGGTTCAGATACCACAGGACAACACCAGGAATATATTTTGCGTTTATAAGTACCATTGCATCAGCCTACACTTCTAAGAGGTTCTCTACTAGCAGTCTATCCAGAGGAATATAACAGTAACGTATAGCAGTATTATTTTGCAAAGTGTAACCCTAAAGTAGGCATCTCTTTTATTTAAGTACAACTCCATTACATCAGCCTACACTTTTAAGAGCTCCTACTTGCAGACTTTCCGTAGGAATATAATATCAATACGATATCAGTATTATCTGGCTGCAATTTTATGCAAAGTGTCATCATCACTCTTTTTTATTTAGAGGCCCAATGTGTACTTATCAATAAATGAATATTTCTCTCCTTACCATAGAATTGAGCTGCGCGAGGTGGTGATGATGGTAAGGATTATGCGACGCCGGGGGAGGGGCGAAGCCTTGGTGCGGCGCTCCGTACCAGTGGCTCATGTGCGCCGCCGCCGGGTGCACTAGCCCTACTTGGTGCTGACCTGATGAAGAAAACACAAGGTAAGTACATATTTAAATTAAACACAGTATATTTCTTAACGCCTACCTGAATAAGCCCTGGATCGCAATGGATGGAAAGAGAAAAGGGAGACCTTTGCCCAGCAGTGGGACACATAGGTCTCATAATAAATAAATAAATATAAAGTATGGATTTGTTATCTATAAGGTCATTTTAACGCATTCATATCGATAACCTATCTAATACCTGCCCCGCATTCAATTCTTCTTTTCTTTACCTTCGATATTATACTTCTTACTAGATTCTTTGGGTACCAATAGGATCTTTAACTATAACGCAAAATTTTTATATATTGCCTTAGGTATATTGCTCCTATAGCCCAAATCGGTAATCGTCATCGTATTCACGAGCCAAAATAAACTTTAGAAAAAGCGTATTTGTAGCATCGGAAAATTATTTTTGAAAGTATTTATTTGACTACTAACCGAAGTCCATAGCAGACGGGAAGGCCGACCCGCCGAATCCTTTACTAGCGTCTCCCAAAGGTTTGATCATGTCACCCATTACTCCGCCGAGGGCAAGTGCGCACGCGCCGCCACCCATGCCCATCCCACCCTTCTTCTTCTTGCTTTTACTGCTTAACTTACGGTTTCGTGTCTGGATGCCCTCCTTCTTCATCGTTAAGGGTCGGTTTACCTGATGGCAAAAGAAAACATGAATTAGAATGGTTTGACTAAGAAACAAACCCTTTATTCCTAATCTTTGCTTTAGTAGTTCTATCTCTAATTAGTTCTATCTAGGTAGGTGTCTAGGTAGTTCTATCTCTTTTTGTGATACGGATTTCAAAAGGGATGGACATAATTTAAGTCCGAATTTGGATTATTCTTGGTTTAAACAATATTTTGTTATAAGGGGATTTAAGTCTACCACACTGAGTGAGAGTAGTATCTAAATTCTAATCAATTTGACTACAATGACTCCAAAAATTCAATCTCAAACAAATTCATATCACGATTCAATCAAAAGATTGCAAATAGAAAATGAAAGTATACAAGCGCAAATAGCCACACATCACGTATAACCAATTTAGGTTTACTTTGAATATAATATAGTTTTTAATTGAAGCATCAGTGTATTCCAAGCACTATTAATTGTAATTGTCGTCAGTGCTATTGTGATTCAAGTATATTTTGCGGTATTCAATTTTATTGTTGAGACACGACATTTTAGCGGTATGAAAAAACGTCCGTGGCACCAATCGAGAATGCTAATAGCGAGCATAAAGGCAAGCCGAAACCATAAAATGGTATCACAATAGTCGTGTGCGAATATTCTGATGTTTGGTGTCCGACGGCGACGCACACGGTGCATCCTAATTAGTGCACCTATGTCGTGCACTTGTCACTATATTTCGTGCGCGGTGGGAATCGATGCCTGACGTATTTTGGCAAGGTTCTCGAACTTTGCAGTCAGTATTGTTCGTAATTGAATTACCGTTTAAGGTTGGCAGCTATTGACATAACCAAAATTCCAACTGCCGTGACCAATTTGATTGAACACATAAAGGAACTCTAAGACGGTGGGCATTTATGAAGAGCCTGATGGTGCTGGTGAAGGAATAGCTGGCTATGCTTGAATGGGGCTCTCCCCATTCAATCAGAATAGAGATTATAGTTATCTATCTTTGTTAACAGTTAATATATTTTTTATAAAGCTTTGAGATCTTTATCGAACTGCACATTCCATTGCTTTCCACATTCGCCCAAAATTCGAGGGTCAACTATCTCGGTCATTTCACTTCGTGGTTTCTAAGAAGCGTGCGTCACGGCGACGGACGGACGGACGGACAATGAGTTATTCATCGGCTTCCATGAAACTGTCGGCATGTGGCCTGTACGCACGATTGCAACGCACCGCTGCACTGCGCATGACCCGATTGCACTCCTTGTTTTTGGTGATATGCACTTATTTCAATCTTACGCGGCTTAATTGGTGTCTGTGTAGATGTAATGAATATTTCTAAATCTAATTCTAATAGTGTTTGCTATGTGATATATTCTTCAATCGTCTTCTTCTCCGTACTTCACTGTCTAGTTATTTAATGAAGGGTATTTACTAGAAATGCTTAACGACTTCCACCATTGAGCACTTATTTGATATCCAGATTGAACGACAGTAAAATTTTACTTTTCCCAAGAACATAATTGCATCCTCATGAGGAAAAACGCATACAAAAATCCATTAAAGAATGGTTGGTTTGTTGCTTGAGAACTACGAGATCACTATCCAGGATAAGGCTAGAAATCCAAACGCAAGCAAGTTCCACTAATTGACCCGTGCTATTGTTAGCCCTCCGTTATGCAACCAACTCTGAGCATTACTAAAATCCCCATCAATCTAGCTCGGCTAGGTCCAAGTGCGTGCCAATTCCCGGCGTCCCTAATACGTTCCAGCGAATCGCCCACACATGCGGCATACCGCGCCGTCGCTCCTCCCAATTGAACCAATATAAAATGCATTAACATCATGCACATGTCGACGGATTGCAACCGAAATTAGGTCATTGCGACCCTTAACTACGGTATAAATATTTTTAATTGCTCTGTCGCGCGCCGTTTCTGTTGCTTTGGTCGGGTACGTTTTGGGAGTTAATCGTGCTTAAAGTGTCTACTAGCTCTTTAATGTTAAATGTATGATAAGCGTGAGTTATGTTAGGAAGATTAACGTTTTGCTAAGATGTTATGTAATCTTACATAACCTGTCCGCAATCACCGGTCTTTCGAAGAAATAAACTGTAATTTGTTTGCGGATGAATGGAAGGATTTATTGTCAGTATGCTTGGAGTACTGCGAGAAGACGGAGTTAAAATATGTACCTATCAGAGTAAGTGCTTATAACCGTTCTAATATGGATTCAAGTAAATAGACAAATGAACCTCAAAGCAAATATTTCCAAGCAACATTCCTACTGCACACTATATGTAGTTAGTTGAATCTTCCAGAAACTTTAAGTGTTTTAAAAGATTAGGAATAGATAATGATTCTTTATACCTTATAAATGGAAGAATGTATTGTCTGTATGTTTGGAGTTTTGTGGGTTAGTTAAAGTGGCTTTAAGCTGTTCTATAAGGAACATAAATAATTGCAACTTTATTTATAGAAAGGGCTAAATCCTTTCTAAAAATGTGACAATGTACGAGATACGGCATAGATTATTTATATTCTTATTTAGTACATAGATTCAGACGTGTTTAAGAGCTAGAACGAGCTTATTTACAATTGTGATCAGGTGCTCTCATACTTTGCATACAAAGTGTTTCGGTGGATTACTGACTAGTACGATATTCGGTACCTACATACACGGAAGAAACTAAGAAATATACGTAAGTGGTTGAAGTGAATCTGGCTCCAGCCCACTTCAATGTAGTAACATATTCATCATAATATGTCGTTATGCTGATTAAAAATAATTAGTAAACGTCATAACCAAATTAATTCAAAATAAATGAAAAAAATGGAAATACGTTTGAGATTAAAACACAGATCAATAGGCAAACAAAACATAAGCTGCTTTTGTATATAAGTATTCTTAATATCGATAGCAAATTGTGAAAATCTGAATTTCGCTTTTCAAATGTATTAGTGAAAAAGAAAATGTTACTTATAAAATTATTTTAATTTGTTGTAGGACATAGATACGAATGGTTAGAATGGGAGTGAATAGAGAAATGACGGCTGATAAAGAGAAATGGAAGAGAAGAACACATTGAGCCGACTACAAATAACATGGGATAAGGGCAGGAGGATGATGATGAGATACGCACATCGGACTAACGGATACTAACCATATTACTTAGGCATTAAATAAAATATACAATTTTAAGTTTGACAACCCTCACGCTCAATGATAAAACGTTCTTATTCTAAAAATAGGCCTAGATTCCCTACTGCTTGTAAATATTATATTTACATTGTGGTTATACTATATACAAACATATAGGCAGGTTTGCACATAGAACCCGTGTAATCTACATGACATAAGGCGTCCGCCGTGTTGAGGCAGAAATTGCTTAATAACTGGCCATTATGTCAGGTTAATTACGTCGCAGGTCCCCATTACATATACCTGCATGTATTCCTACATATATCAAGTAGCGTTGGGTTAATGGGTTGATCGCCCATACATGGATCAGTGTAGTAACACCCATGGTCGTAATAGACAAGTCAAAAGAGACAATTATCATTTTGATGCTGAGTTTATAGACCTAATATGATCTCCATACATCTATGAAATTACAATTGAAGTCTGTTACTAACTCCTGATGGACAGATTTTCACATAATGCAAATAAAATAATTTACGGTACTTACATAAATAATAACAATTTTTAAAATATTTCATTGTCTGTCTGTTTGTTTGTTCCCCCTGTATCAGATGGCAGATAGCCCATGTTACAAGGAGTAACGAAGGCTTTCATCAAAAAAAAGCAACAGCTCGCACACTTGCAGTAAGATTACCAGTAGATATATAGCGTGAAGCCAACTCACTTGATGATAATCTGCTGTAACCTATGAACGCTTCCACCAGAGTACACCATCTCACAAATGATACATACCAAAAAATATGTTTGAAGCTGTATGTATAGTGTATGTTGGCAAAAGTTGGGGCTTACAACTTCCCACGCAAAGAAGATTGGCCAACCTATTGTCAAACATTGGAGTGTGTTATCGCATATACTAAGAAGTTTGGCCATTTGGCAAACCTATTGGCATAACCGTGGCACAAATCCTTCCTAATACAAACAACCTACTTCCTAGAGTGCACGTGTTATCAGTGAAACTTTCGAGCCTCGTACGTTCGCAATTACTCAGAACTGAAATACAGCGGTCATAGAGCCATGAATATGTCTTCCTATGTACATACATTCAGTGGCAGTTAGCGCATGCAACCTACAAGAACGTGGCGAAAGTTATAGGAATACCATATTTTACATTACCTATGGAAATTATGATCCCTGCTTCTTATTATGAAATTTACATAATGCCCGTATTTGTACCAAAGTCATTAATTAGTTTTTTTGAATTAATTTTTATAATGGTTTTATATATATTTTCTCATACCAATCAACTATCGATCCGCTCTCGCTTTATCTCGGGTTATGATTTTTAAAGATTATCACAAAACCAACTTTTTTCTTGCTATATATAAATATAATACGGATTTTTTAGCTATAATCTAATGGGAAATATAAATATGAAAATAAATATATAAACTGTATTCATACAGTTAAAACAGTACGGATATAGCTGTCTTTCATACAGCTATATCCGCAATGTGGTTTGCAAGAACGATGCGTTAAAACAGACAAAATAATTCTGTATGGAAATGGCGACTTCAAATTATACTATTAAAAAAGCAGCTAAGCTAAGTTCGTAAATAGTACTTTAAGTATGACGTCACATGAAGCCAAGGTTCAGTAGGGTACCCTGCCATAAACCTAGCAAGTTGCACCGACATGCACCGCACGTGTAAGCCACAGTAATGTACGCTATGCACGCCACATATTTAGCCGATGCCTATGAAATATGTTTCAGATACTGTTTAGTTTGACTGAAGTTTCAATCAATGAATACATTTTTGATTCTAATGAGGCAAATTTAACTGATCGGGTTTTATTTTTATGAGTTATATATTATCGTTACCGGCCAAGTACAATGACCATCTGCGAAGACAGAGCGCTATAGCATTCATTAGGGGAGGCCTCTGTCTAGCAGTGGGCAAACATAGGTTATTGTAGTAGATATTATCATATATACATTTTATTACACCCGTAATACGCAATCGGAGTCCCGCGTTGGATCCTACGAACTTTAATTGAAAACAAATATATTTGGTAAAAAGACTCGTATATATACGATATATTCTCATCTGTAGAGATAGGCTTATAATAAGTTAATACACTGTTTTAGTTATCAAGTCACGTAGTTGTATATGACAGACATGTCATACTAAGAAGCATTTAATCTTATTCGTAGAATACTATAGAACGCCGCGGTGGTAAAAAAGTTTGAGCCGCTACGCAAGAGACGCATGTTCAAATCTCAGTAGTACCAATAAATTTGTAATAAAACTCAAGTTCAATTGCGTCACGTGAGTTTTGTAAAGCAATTATAGTGAAGAAACTCAAATACGTGGCCGAGAAGGCGATGGACTCAACATCTGTTTCTCCGATGACTGATGAAAGTAGGTTTTGTAACACCACTGCCGACCCCTTCTGAAAGTCGTATGTGGACCCTTCTGAATAGGCTTGAGCATTATACATTCCAAATCAGATGAAGAAATTATGGTATTGGCGGTTCTTGCTAACGATTTTGACTCATGAAAGTATACAACTATCTCCATGCACTAAATAGATTGACTGCTCAATTCCTATGCATAAGTGCATGTTTAATTGCCGAGGAGTAATGGAAGCGTGATTGGTCATAATGCCTGCAACACTGCGTTTGCGTTTCGTTCTGCGTGCGAATAATTGTGTTACGTTTCTAGTACGGAGAGTGCGCAAGTTATTACACTATCTGCTCATCTGCCAACAAACACAGCAATAAAACCGCTCAAATGGGAAAATAACAGGCTCACTCCACAATGCCATGGAAAATGGCCTTTGAGTGCAATTTTCCGACCGCTAGAAAGCTTACACAGTTAATTGTAGGAAAATGGCAATAGCACAGTTTTTTTCAATTAAACGTTGAACAATGACAAATGAACCAATCAACGCGACATGATACAGCTCAATCAAATTAGAGAAAAACCGAACATTAACTTAATAGCGGCAAAACCATGTGTTGATAATTATGCGAAGTGGATTAACTGACATTTCTGCTACACGCAGACAATTGTGCTTCTGATTTATCACGTGTTTTTCAATATATCGTAATTATTTAAATATGTTACTTGTGACATATTTCCTTATTACATAAAAACCGAGGGACACACTTGCGCTCTTTTAACCATTTCAAACCCACTTAAAACATTTTTTGAAGAATTCAAGCAAGATTCAATCCACAGCACAAATTAAAATCTTTACTAAACCACCTTCTAAAACAACTTAGAAATCACAGCTATTTTGATATGAACAAAACGATTAGATGCCTAAATCTAGTGCTTGCTTGCTTCCCCTTGGCAAATAAAGGAACTCTAGCCACGACTGAGCATCACCAACGTCTTAGAAATGAGAGAAATGCTCGTGCCTTAGCTGTAAATCAATCGATAAAGATCAGATGACTTCAGACACTACTCGTTAGCGACAGTTTGAGAATATTCCGTTTATTATATAATCAGTAAAAAATAAATAGTGCAATTATCTTTTTAGTTAGTCTCGGGGCTTATCACGATTATATTGTGACTATTTGAGATTATACCTCAACGTTTATTAAAGTAAAATATAAAAGCATGAATATAAATAAATAATCAGCAAATGGCAAAATATAAATATTTTTTACCTATAAAACTTAATTCACTAATGTCATTCATTATTACGTCGAAAAACTTTCTATAATAATAGCTGCATACAATAAGCAACCAATCCAACATTGAGATATAAATACTAATTCATACTTACAACTTACTAATGCAATAAGCGATTTGATAAGTGAAGATAAAGTCAATAACTTCAGTACTAACGACTATGACTCATTAACCGGGACTTTAGTTACATAATTATTTATTCAGCTGTAACTTGCAACCAAGTTGTTCGACTTGGGACACTTTTGTTGGCGTTGCGAGAAACTTTTCAATTAATTGTAACGTGACATGTGTCATTGTATTATTATCGATAAGAAAAATATATTTATTAGCCTATGTGGCCAGCTGCGAGCTAAGTTACGGCTAAGTTAGCTATTTATTATTGACAACCTACTTAAGGCCGTTAAGGCGATGTCAATAAGACATGTTGTAGAATTTATTACAAACAAGATAATCCGGTGAATTTTATTTTCACCGTTTAAGCATTCCCTGAACTTTTACTAACATATTATTATGAAAATTACCCAAATCGGTAAAACTATATAAACAATATATAAGGTAACAATATAAAACATTCTCTAGTTTCAGTGACACAGAGAAACAACAGATAGATAACACACAAACTTCTGTTCGTATTTGGTCAAGAAAAGGACACAATTTATCAAAAACAAAAAAAATACGAATTGATAGTTTTAGTGTAAACACTGAAGATGACTTATAAGGTAGGTTATGGTATACAAGCCTGATGGTAAGCGGTTACTCCATACTTTAAACTCTTGCAAAACAGAACGAAATAACAGCAAAACGGTCCTGTAGGTACATTGTCTGTTAATTTGCCACCTGTCTTGCAAATTCCTCTTTCTATTTTATTTGAGCTCATTATAATGAAATTGCCGCGTACTGCGTGAGTTGTGAGAGCATTTCTCGACGGCTTGAACCATACAATAGCAGGAGTATTTTACAATCATTCAAATTAGGTGCCGGCTGATGTAGGTATGTAAGTCTTACGATATAGGTGGACATGGACAAATAAGTTAAAATTTTATTTGCATTCTATTACTTTATTGAAATTTTTACGTCTTGCAGTAGTATTGCTTAAGTAAGATTCTTTATAATTTAGTTATAAAAATAATATAGGTAAATTATTGTAGTTCGATTGCACGGTAATTTTTATTAACCAAATTAATAGCAGAAGAATAACTGTTATTTTTCAGTAATCAGGGAAATTTTTGAAAAAGAATATGAACAAATCAGTCGAGTGTCGAGAGTAGTAATTAAGAGTCTGGCTCGAGTGAGATGCGGCGTGGAGAAGAAATAAACAATCGCAGTCAATTGGGCGCGTCGCGAGTCGCGACATCGGTGGCCGCCACACACGGGAACTACTCGGAATTACTCACATTTTTCCAATCCCATTGGAACCAGAACATTTTCTTTGCAAAATATAAACTTGACCCTAGAGATAACACATGACATAATATCTGTCACGTGTAAAATTTGACAGAAGATAGGTGATGTTGGATGCTAATTAAAAAAAAACGTATTCGAATCCCAGTTGAAATATTCTAATTTTGAATCTAGAATTCTATTTTTAAATCTTTCCGTGTCACTCATAACTCTTTTTTTTAACATAATATTACTAACAGTAACCCATCCGTAGTCTATTGCTACATTGAAAACCAGATGAGGAACAAACGGTTTGAAAAAAAACAAGAATCCTTTATGAAAAAAGTCCCGTTATATTTTACCCGTGTCGCGACATACTCAAAAAACTTATTTGTTGACGTGCGTAATGACACAAATATTTCGGTGACGTGTATTAGTTCCGCATAGTTAAATAGAGTTAGTTGCAATGAAGCCTGCCGACGCCATCTTATCTAAGTTCCTTAGCTACATTGTAAACTATCTTGAATCCATAATATTTAAAACTAGGGATCCTCCAATAAATTGCTATAATGTTAAATAAAACTTTCCAAGTTGATATAAATCGATTTTTACCTCTCAGCCGCATGCGACCACGGTGTGGCCATACCAATAATATTAACACTACACAAGCCTTGTAAATAAACACGCAAACAATTCAAATTAAATAAAACGAGTAACACGTAACCATTAAAAAAATATATATTCCATTTCAACTTAGCTTAAAACCTCTAGCCGCAACAGAGTAAGTAAATTAAATAATTAAGGATGTGCCCGTATGTATCGATAAAACGGCGTCTTGGCGTGTTTGATGTGTTCACGTGATTAAAATAAATACTCGGGGCAGTAGTGGAGAGTCCGTCGACAGCTGCTACTCGAGGGATAATTGAAACGACGATTTATTCACCCGCCAAATTTATCGACACAGACAATTTATAGTGAGAGACCAGCCTTATTCGGCCGTTGTACGTGTTACATTTTACTCTCGTTGCAAATAAGGAAATGAATTCCCAACGGTGTTTTTTTTCTAATTACATAAAGCTACCAGCAATTAACTGTCGTCAAGTAATTATCACGACAGAGAGACAATCGGTGAAATGCAATTAGCTTTATACATTAATGCAATTATAACGCTAGTTCTCAGTTTTGTTAATCTCTATTTATCCTTATCTAGCTGTGAGATATTTGATTTGTTCATTAGTGTCTGTCGATAAATTGACTACTGTAACTGTATTGCAGAAATTACTACTGTCAATTTGGATTGAAGTAGATTTCTCATAATGGTTATCTTAATATTACTGAACATTATCCTAAAACCTTATTGGTAAGGTTAAGATTGTAATTTTTTTATTTAACTGAGTTTACGATCATTTTCTTCTTTAATGACCGTCCTATCATTTTAGGTCTGGTCAGTTCATTGAGACTTGTAACATGTGAGTAATCTGTAGTACATTTTCCTTTATAAGTATATGTTAAAAGTACCCTTTAAAGCGAATTAATGTCACAGTCAGGTAACTAAAGTAGCTAATGCAAAATAGGCTACAAGTATATTAACGACACCATTTATTAGTATTGGAAGGGAAACAGTAATATGCATCTAATAATGTCATCAATGGAACCGGACAAATAAATTGACTTGTATCTATTAATAGTTAACTTTTAAATATTTGTTTTGAAGATTGTGTACGGGGATAGGTGCGTATTTCAAAAACAATTATGGAAAACAATAAATTGTACCGTTTCGCGCCTCTGGCGATGAAGCAGGTCCAATTAGAGCCGACCCGTCCGCACTAAATCTCACATGGCTACCATGCTACACTAATTCATACTCGCCCGCCAACGCACGTAAGCATCACAACACGGATTTTAACAGGTTCTCGACTATCGATATGTTTTATGGCACAACCCTGAGCACTGAGAACTATGGTGAAGACTTGTCTCGAAGAGACCTAACTTTCTTTATCTCACTCCCGTACTTTCATGAGTTTCTTTTTAAGCTCTCATGTCAAATATATCATATTCGCTTGATCTAAATTACTATATATTTATAAACCTACTCGCACAGGTCAGGCCACTCCCAAAGTAGTCTTCAACTAGCCGTTAAAGTAAAAACTTTAACACATTGGTATAAAAGATAAAAAAGACGCACACTTCGTCCATTTCAAGAAGCAATAAAGTCAGGCTATCGAAATGTGTATTAAGATAATGAATACTATTTCACATTGGATAATAATCATTTGTCTTTCGGTGGTAGGCGAGGGACGGCGCGTGCGGCCGTCACCTGCCTACTCCTCAGGCCCCAGTAATTATTCCACCACTTATTATATGATTATAATACTTTTTTGGTGCTTTCAATCAAATTACACCTTGGCCAAGCCACTTTGTACGAGTGAGATGTCATAAACCTTTTTTTTCGCCCCAATTATTTTCGACCGTTGCGTGGCTACAGTGTAAAATGGAACTTAATTTTTTTTGGTCTTTCTACTTAAGCTAGCGTTCGAATAGCTACTCCTAAACCTAATGTTTTAGGACAATACTAAACATTGTAATGTTCTGTATTGTTGGAAGCTAAGCGGCACAAATAAACAACCACTTAAGCATTAAACACCCTTTGTCAATAACAAAAGAGTTCTTTGTATTTATTACAAAGAGCAAACAATACAGATGCAAGACAGTAGTTCACATCTCCATAAAATGGAACGTTTCAAAAATAGAAGAGGTAGTTGCATTACTCTAAATTCCTATTAAACTGTCACCGAGATCACCTACATGATAACGGAACGTTTCTGATTCTAAATTTGAATTCGTGTAAACTCGCCCGCACAGTTTTGCACTCGAGCGCATCGATGGTGTGATAGGAGACCATAAATAAATAATTAGACAGAGGAGAGGAAGTGGAGGGGTAACGGGGGTGGAGGGGGGAGGGGCTGGGATAGTTTTGAGATAGTAATCTCCCGCAACCGCGCTTTGTGTCAAACGTCAGATCGTTATCTAGAAGATGTTTACAGATGTACCGAGGGGAGCCCAACTCGTGGAAGCAATCGACTGGCAACACTAATATGCCCGATAGACTGTCAGTTAATTACCCGTTTTGTGCTTCAGTGTTAACATCAATAATATTTGGCCTTTTATAAAGTAGATTTCAACTAAGACAACAATAATATTAGTATCTTTCTTTGACACATTACTTTGTGAAAACTGACCGTCACGAGGATTCCGGAAAAATTAAAGACTCAAAATTTAAGATCACATCTTTACTCAATAGACGTTTCAGGCGCCGTCACGACTTATGAGCGCTCAGCTAAAATAGTGGAATATTTTGAAGACTATTACGCATTCAAGTCAGCGCTCATCGAATAACACCACTAAGCGGCCAATAGCATGTTAGTATAGCCATCTCAAGATGGGCCTGATACAGTGGCCCAGAGCCAGATCTGTGATCATCTGCTCTCTAGCCTCGTCGCGTAATTACCAGATTACTCCCCTGATGATAATCGTGCGCATTCAGTTATATTATTTCTGTTCGAATTCATAGTTTGACTATGACCTAGTTAAATATAGGGTCTGAGTAACTACGATCGTTTATAATTCCATCTTTCTGTAAAAAAAATATGTGAGTGAGCCTAATAATTTTAGTACGTGAAAGTGGCTGAACCACTGTACTGGCTAGCTTATGGGATAGGAATAGCTTTGACCCCAAAGACGGACATAGGATATGGGGTACGTACTTAAAAACCAATATCGCGGGTAACAGCTAGAGTAATCTTATAAACTTGAAAGTGTCTCCACCTATCCTATTGATTTTTAGGTGCTACGCTGACTTAGAAATATAGTGTAGAAATAGTTTGAATCCTGAGAGAAAGACCTGAGGTACTATTTCTCGTGATAAATGATTCTACACAGACGGATATTTGGGTAGAATGTCATATGACGACACAGAACTATTAAAGTTCGAATACGATTCCGTCCGACTCTTTCGGACGAGTGGAATTTAATAGTTACGTCTTGCACTTGTCTTTTGAAATGCTCTTACCATCGTCATAATACTCATACAACTTGAAATATATAAAACCTCGGTTAGTAAGACAGTCAATGTTACAGATGCTGTCACGAGTTTTGAGCGCTCAGAAAAAAATGTCAGAAAAAACTGGGCTTATGTTTGTGCGCACTCGCTCCAAGGTCCTAAAAATTACTGTTCCAAGATAGTCCAAAGGTCGGCGTTCATAACTTATGATGGCACCTATACTTACAGTATTTTATTTTGGTATTAAGCCCATGATAAATCTTTCACAATTCAATTCTCAGGACAAAGGTTACATGAATACTGAACTAAAATCTATATCGGTTAAAGTGTCCTTGCAAATATATCGGTACATTGTACCTTGCAAATATAGCGACAAAAGCTTGCGTTTTGACAATAAGCATAGCATTGCGCAAATCTCAACCTAAGCGCAATAATTGTTTTGTAGAAGGACACAACGGTTATCGCGCGGACGATCGCGGCTGACTGCAGCTGCCATTTCAGTTCCTTTTTTAAAAATATACCCGCCATAAAACTAGAATGTAAATGGAAATTGATTTGACTGTTGCTTTTTTTTCATTGTTTTTTTTTTTAATCCGTGTTGCAATGAGTGCCAGTGTAAAAAATAAAGTTTTTTCATGGAACAATTTTTCAAATTGAGGATATATTTTTCAAATTAAAAAATATATATTTTAGGTAATGGCCTACAGCTACTTCTCACTATATTTTCTTCAAAGTACGTACCACGTCTGTTTTCAAGTAATGCATTAGAATAATCATATTTAATTAACGCCTTACCAACAAAAGTGCAACAACAAACAGGTTATAGTTTATAAACTTTTATTACCCGCTATAAACAGTTTTGTGTATAATTCTCACATTTTCACAAAATTTATTACGAAGACAGTAAATCAGACGAAGACCGCGAACCAAACAAAATGGGAACAGAGTCTCATGAATAAAAACATAGTATTTAGCGCTACACCCGCCGCGTCTTGCCGAAATACACCATTAAATTAGCCACGCGACATGTGACCTTAACTATCTGAGTTAAGCATCAAAATTGCTTACTAACTTTATCAAATATATCGCTATTCGTCAATGTGGGGCAGTTCTACGCAAACGCATTTCCGGTCGAACGCTGCCGGGAAAAAGCCATTTAAAACAAAAAAGAAAAAATAGTAACGCGCCGCGCGCCGCTCGGACACTTCCGGTGGGCGCCATTTTTTCTGTATTGCCAACAGATAAAATCTTTCCGGCCTACTGCGCGAACGCCCCATTTTATTTTCTTTTTTTATTTATATTTACACGATCTATTACTGGCAAATTTTTAAATTTCATTACTTACATAAGCTCATTATGAAGAAATGAATGATGAGAACAATCAAGATTTATAATAAACTAGCTGTTCCCTGCGGTTTCACCCGCATGAACTAAATTTCATATGTGACCCGTGGAACCTTAATGTTTATTTTAAGTAAACGTAGCCCAAGTTATTGCTTATAATATTAGCTATCAAACAGTGAAAGTCGCGTTAAAATCTGTCCAATCGTTTCGGAAATTAGCCTGAACAAACAGACTGACAGACATACAGGGAATTTTTTCAAATTAGATTTCGTGTCGATCGATTTGTGTCGTGTATACTTTCATGTGCACATAGTGCAAAGCTGTTGTTTTGGGATTACAAACAGACACTTCAATTGTATTTATCTGTATAGATAGACAAACTAAAACCCTCGCATACTCGTAGTAGAAGGAAAGAAAAAAAGTTGGCTCAATAATTCCATCAAAATATTAGCCTCAGCCCAAAAGGTATCAAAGCCGCAATTATTCAATGCAAACCGACCTGTGAAAACTGGAATTAAACAATAATAGACAAAGCATACGCTTACATTTTTACACGGAACAATGCACGGCACAATTAGTGTACCGAATAACATTTGCATCGCTACAAAATTCAACGGCCGAACTTATGTTAATGGGATAGCTGTTCAATGTTGAATATTCAAATTGATGTCATTATAACATTCGGCCAAACGTGCCAACGCTTGGCCGCCAGCCAGCCAACTATGTAATGTAATGAGTAAATTAAGTGTACAACACTTTTTATCTCGCGATTTTCAAGCTCGCCACACCGGGTATTCGAATAGAATAAAAATACTGGTGGTTTTAATAAGGTTAAGCTGTCTATAAGAGCGTTTTTAAAAGAAGAATTTCAATGTTTAAATATCGAATAGTATCCAATAGGTTTAATCGAAATAGCCATAACTATTTATTTGTATAAAATGTTGGGGCAAGTGCGTTCTCCGTTTAAATTTTATAAATTCCTATGCATCCTCGACATCAAAACATTAACTTGTGCATATAATATTTATTCACCTAAAAACATCAAAAAGCAGCGCCAATAAAGTTCGTACTACTCATAACTCTAAAAGACCAATGAAAACCTTGTGAAAAAAGAGTGACTGTCAAAAACTATCGGATACTGAACAAAACAGCACTTTAGGCCGAATAGGAAAAAAAAGAAAACTAAAAGAGCGTTCTCGATTCAAAAAATTGAATTGATCGCTCCATTGTATTCGAAATGTATCATTTGAGCTATTATTATGGACGCTCTCTCTAGCTCTATACAAACTGGTAATCCAATACTTTTGTATGGAAGGCACTTAACGCACCACCTCGGAACCAAAATGGCGTAACTGCTATTGGGAACTAATCTTTATCGTTATGCTTATTTTTATTTTTACTGTCACCTCGTTAAATATCATTTTTATTATTGAATTTTATAGTTTCTTTATGTTAGTTTTCATGATAAAAATATTATTATAATTATAACTGTATTGTTTAAAAGAGTAATAAAATTTACTTAATCATAAATTATTTATATATTTATTAGGGTTCCGTAGCCAAGTGTCAAAAACAACACGATATTACTTTATCATGTATGTAAGTATTTATGTTCGTACGCACGTGTACTTTGCGTCACAATCGTTTAACTAACGAAATGGAAAACAATCGATACAAACCGCAAAAACTGAATCGAATTCATTGGAGGCAAAGAGGTTGCGGTAAAAAATTAAATAAAATACCACAAAAAAATAAACGGCCGTATTATGACGGAAGTAACTTTTAAACGAGCGTGATAAATTAAATAAACAAATGTACAAAAAGTTACACGAACAGACGGGCAGAGCAGCTTTGTATATTGCGGTCGGCAGGTAGGAATCGAACCCACGCACCCGCAGTAATCCTATTAACCGGCTATTGTGGATGGCCAAATAAATAATTTATTTTCATTTGTACAATCGTATATACCAACTAAGCTTGGTTTGGTCCCATGGTCGTTGTTAATAGTTACGAAATTGCTTTATCATTTTCTCAGAAAAAAGTTATTTCTATAAACGTAATCCCTACATGTATTTGGTCGAACTTTTGCAATATTAAAATCCAACATTTTATGGGTCAACAAAATCACTTACTATTCAGTACCCAAAGGTTTAACATGTTTTTACATAGACGATATCGACTGCGTAGAGGAGCTCGTGGCACAGTTGCTATTGCGCATATCATTCGATCACCGAAGTTAAGGAACCCTAACCCTAGCCAGTAATTGGATGGGTGACCGCCCGAGTTCCCTCCGTGCCTCGGAGAGCACGTTAAGCCGTCGGTCCCGGTTGCCAATATATCATCTTTGGCAGTCGTTACAGGTCAGTCGGAGGCCTAAAATAGTCTGACAACTGGTTTAACCCAGATCACAGTTTTTCCTCGTTAAAGGGGTTGCGAAGGTCAGATGGCAGTCGCTTCGTATAAAAATCAAGTCATCAGCCACATGGGGTTAAATCAAGTGCCGACCCCAATAGTGTATGGGATAAGGCCAGGGAGAAGATGATTTCGACTGCGTATTTTCATCATTTTGTATGGGTACGTAAAAAAGCGTTAGGATGTTTTACGTCTCCATACAAAAATAAGCAAAACGCAAAGTCAAGCGACGTACTTGTCAAAACCTTGGGGCACTGTAGAATCATACCAATACCAACTCTTAACTCTAGTACCAAATTGGAAATATGAAATAAAATGGCAAAAACAAAAGCCACCTCAACATTCCCACATCAATCAAACCCGAACACACTGTATCAATTACGTATAAAATGTTTTTATTAAAAACAATGCGTTAAGTGTAGAGCGAGCTATAGAACACGATCCTTGTTGCCTCTCGAGAGGAGAAGGGCAATTTGAACCACTAAAACCATTTGTAGCCGAACACAGTCGTGTAGAGCCTTTAAGAAATACTTTGGGTAAACATACTTGAATATTGTTTGTTTGTATACCGCGCTGCATAGACCTTGATACTTGTCGCTTGCATTTATTAAGTTACAATTGCGTAAAATAAAAGTTTATAAAATAACTTTAGGTGTTATAAAATATTTATTGTTTGGGTAATATTTAAATATTCTGCGTATTAATTTAAATATTAGTATCTGCATGACCGAGCTTTGCTCGTCTTCTAAAAATTAAATATAGCTAGATCGATATATCACCCACGAAACCCTCTACATACAAAATTTCATGGAAATCTTAAGAGCTGTTTTCATCAACGTCACACTATTTTTTTTAGATGGATAGCCCGTTTATAGATTATGATTACAGAAAAGTGGATACTCTCAGTACATCCCTGCTAATTCTTATTGTACCACTATGCCAATATTTTTTTAAATCATTTTACAGTAACACATTAATTTTACGATGAAAGAAATGGTGCGTAAAAGCCTACTTTATCTGGAAAAATAAATCTAAATACATACGCATACTGTCTTATACGAGGTTCATGTCTGTCTCACCTACCTAACTCTTTTAGTAGAGTTTGAAATAGTCGGATATTTTTTATAAAGACGTATGATTAAGTATCAAGATTTTTCGTTTGTATGCAACACAGTGACGTCGGTAAATCACAATGCGCTCGTGCTTTGTTGTATGAATTGCGTTTTTTGATAGAAATCGATCATAATGTATCCGGCTCAGGAACCAATACTGTACTGTATTTATTTACACATTGTTCCCTTAATTTGCTTTTTAAATGCAACTTTATCTCAAGATTGGGATCCGAATTTGCCAAGATTGTATATAGAAAATATATACAAATAAATGAAATTGAAGTGTCTGCTTGTAATCCAAAATAAAAGCTTTCACTAAATGCATATGAAAGTGTATACGGTACTGAAATAAAAAAAAACATTTTTTATTTAATTTTCTCCTTCTATATTTTTGTGCTTTGTCCGGCGAATCTCAGAAACGGTTGGACCTATTTTAACGGGACTTTCACAGGTAGATAGCTAATTTTACAAGGAATAAAGTCAAAAAAACATTTAGGGTTCCGCGGGAATGTAATTAAATCTACGCGGGTGAAACTGCAGGGCGCAGCTAGTATGAAATATTATTCAGTACCGTGTTCTAGTAATCGGTGGTTTTTACGACACTTCACACGAGTGTGAATGAACGTAACATGCTACGTTTATAACCCAATTAAATGTCATCGCCAAGTGTCAAAACAAGATAGCATATCGCTTCATTACCCATTAATTATTCTGTTTGAAAACAAGATTTTAGAATTAAGTTAAATTATTGCAACTTACGTTACAAAACCAGTGATATGGGATGTATAAATATGTATGAGAAGGCGTTTACGGATCTTTGACAATGCTACTATGTTCCCTTGTGCTCCCTGTCATTGTTATGGCTTCTGTAGCGGGCACTCCCATTCGCTCCTTTGTCGCTCCTTCCGAATAATTAGAGCTGGGCATATTGTAGTCGATACTCGAAGACGCCGATAAAGTATACATTACAGGAGAAAAAATGTCGAGAGCTTTCAACGAAGGGTCGCATTGACAGTTAATTTCTGTCATTCTTATTCGTATTTGTGCTTTTTTCGTGCGCGACTGTTTCGTTGAGTGAAACGCGGGGCTCAACGCGGGCTCTTGTTTATTGTTTTGTGAGAGTCGTGAGAATTGTTACTTGACATTTTAACTTTGCATCTTGTAATGTAAGCCCCTTGAAATAAAAATAGGTTTTGTTTGCCACAACCGCTCCTAGATTTAATTTAAATGTCACCGCTGCAGAGTTATCGCAAAAGCAATCTTTTTTTTATTTTTTATGCATACGTTTCGGCCAGTTGGCAGAAACACAAACATTTTATTAAAAATTTTATGAATTCCTTCAACGTTTCAGATTCCAAACTGTAATTAATTTCAAATTTTAGCATCATATTCTAAGTCTCAATTTTTCAATACGGTTTTAAAGATATTTGTACTTTTTATATCAAAATTGTTTAATCTTTAAAAAAAATATAGGTTTAACCTCAGCATATAAAATATAAATATCATCTCCTCTGAATACAGATGCAAAATGTTATCAACCGTATATCGCTAGTATCTCGCGAGTCGTAATTCATTGAGACAATGACGCTGGGTTTTATGACACATTAGGGGTGGCTTTGACTGGACTATCTGTCACCACAAAAAAATACTCTCATAAGGTCGACTCCCATTCAATGACGGTTATAGACGCATAGCTACGAGGATAACGACCATTACCCCCACGCCGATTCATTAGCCTTAAACATATCCATAAATAATACTACTCAAATCCAGCTCCCTAGCTTATCCTCCAGCATAGCTCTAAGCTGAGGCCTGTACCTGGCACCAGGGCGCCCTTTAGCAAACAAAACGATATTACATGACGATTTTAGACGAAAAGTTTATGAGTTCACCTCGGCTGGATCCCGCTATTTTGAACGTTTTAGCAATGAACCTCCTCCCGAACATCTGCATGAGACGATATTCAAAAAACATCGAGGGCTTTCCATGAACTTGTGACTACAATTCCCAACGTAGAGAGCCGACCTCCGGTTACGTTTCAAATGTATGAGGGTGCGTTTGACTGGGCTATCTGTCACTAAGATAGTGTCAACCCGACCTGAGGGACCACATCCCTACGGACTGGGATTAACTCAAATAAATCGGGGGAGGGCTCTCTAAATAACCATTTATTATGTTATTACACCAAATTGGCTTTTTATCGTCGTTTGTTAGGTTGTTTAAGATAAAAAAATGTGATATTTAGTTTGTTCTATTGACACTTCGCGATTAATATGTATACGGATAAATAAAATTGAAATGTCTGCTTGTTTCACTAACTGCATATGAAAATATATGCGGTACGGAAATAATAAAATTCTCTGCGAAGTCCTAACGTCAAACGCCCTACCTGGTTTTCTAAATCAACGAATTATATTTTATAAGTATAGATGCCGTCATAACAGCATAATATGTATAACTCCGACTGTTGATCGCGCTGGTGGTAAGGTACTTAACACAGCATGCATAGAAATGCTGCATACGATAATGTGTACATAGATCCAATGTGGGGTGTATAAATGTAAATAACTCACGTTATGTAGCTTATAGTAGAGTCCGCAGGCGTTGCAAACTGGCTCTCCGTTCTGATTGCGCCTCCATAGAGTTGTGGTGGTCGTCTTGCAGTTAGCACAAGACGTGCCCGCTCGTCTCGCTGCACTCTGTAGCGACTGTTGAAAAACATGCACCTATTATATACCTATATAGATTATGAACCGTAGTATAGAGGAGCTCATGGCTCAGTTAAGTCGAGTTCCCTCCGTGCCTCGGAGACGTTTAGCCGTCGGTCCCGGTTGCCAATTTATCATCTTTGGCAATCGTTACAGGTCAGTCGGAGGCCTAAAATAGTCTGACAACTGGTTAAACCCAGATCACAGATTTTCCTCGTTAAAGGGGTTACGAAGGTCAGATGGCAGTCGCTTCGTATAAATATCAAGTGATCAGCCGCATCGGGTTGAATCAAGTGCCGACCCCAACAATGTAAGGGATTATGGCCAGGGAGATGATGATAGCTTATGAACCGTGGAGGCCGTGGAGTTTGAGCAAGTTCGAATCCCAACGGATACCAATGAGGTTTTCTCAAAACATAAATGCAGTGATTTTATACCACAAGCTTTACGGTGAAGGAACACCGTTAGGAATCCTGCATATATCTGAGAAGTAATTTAATAACGTACATATAGGGCCTGAGACGGCGATAGACTCACCATCTGTCACGTTGGTACACATACAAATTTTAATACCCCTTTTCATTGCACTTGAGCTGAAATTTTTCAAAACCATTCTTCCACATTATACATTTCATGTCTCTAGTTACAGCGGTTTAAGCTGTGCGTTGATATATAATTTACTCACGACTTCAGTACACATGCTGTTTCTATATTCATTCTTTTAAGGCGACACCTTAAAAGAAAAAGAAAGGAAAAATTCAACACACGAGTTTATCTTTTTCAGGACACACGTAACTCAATTTGCGGAAAACCTGCGCGGTTTGCAAGTCGTATTTTTCCAAAACATTTTTAGAATATTATTAAGAATATTAATGTGAATCGAACTAGAAATAATCTTAATATAGCTATAAGTGATGCATTAAGTGACGTATAATGACGACTATACATTTCCATTAAACATAGTATAAAATAAACATGTCGGTATCAAGACACAAAACGTCGCGACTGACAAAAAGTGAATATTCGAAAAGTGAGTGGAAAAAGCGGAGTAGCTATCGACTCTTACGCACCTGCCCATTACTACCCGTCGTCCGTCGATCAAACAAAAAACACCGAGGCATGCGGTGGCCGCTTATACACTCCACAAAAGTGCCTCACTCAATTAAAAATGCATTCGTCCTAAACCGACACCAGAATAAAAAGAGCGGGCGCAATCCGACTCATAATAAATCCATTAATTTGTCATGTCATTTATCGAATAAAAAGTATTTTAAGGTCGTAAAACATTACAAGAGGCAAACTATTCGGAACACCGGCTATGTTCGAGTATTCGATTCTCGGTAACTAGAATCGAATACTACCAAAGATTATCGTGACCGCATCGGTGTATTGTCCGATTTAATATCGTAAGTGACTGTGTCGGTGCCCGTCGACTGTACACTCACACACAAAAGCCATTCCTAACGAAATTGATTTCGGAGAAACACTAACTACTATCACTAATAAAGTGACAGTAATAAATGCAAAACATGTATGTATGTTAATGCTAAGTAGCGGTGATAAATCTGTTTTTCAATAAAACTCTATTGTCACTGTGACAGTTAGAAGTCTGAAATGTAGGACCATTCAGATTTAGTAACTATCAATCCAATCGTCAACCTTGCAGACGCATTGCGAATTCGTTCCGTACATGTTTGTCATTAATATGATAACATCGTATTAGCCTAATCTAGAAATACCTATCAGTCATACCAATGCGGATATACAATAAGGATTAAAGTAGCTATAAAGAAAGCAGACAGATTAAAGAACAACATTTTCTGATAGTTTTACATATAGGATTCTTAAAAGTACATTGATATATAAAAGTATATCAAGAAACCATCAAATTGTAGTGAATTCTGAATACACCTTTGTCGACGGCAGTACTGCTGCATATTGGAATACCTAAATATTAAATGGTTTGCGTCAAATATCGCTTCGTCATGGCAGCTCCTTTGTGCGAGAATGAGATTAGAGCTCTGTATATTAGCCGAGCCTATAACAGACACTTTTTCCAACGGGATGACTCGATATACTGCCATTTGTGACATATGACTTGTTTTATCGTGTTTGTTTATTTAACTATTGCGAGCTGTCGAATGTGGAATTGTAGCGTTGGGAATTAATTTTAATATTAACTTGTGTGTATAATACATGAAAAAACATCACATACTCACGCAAAAGATAGTAGAGCTAATTGTAAACTTTACCATTTATGTATAGATAAGCTATTTAAGGAACAAGTTACGTTTCAAATATATTTCGTTACATTTAAATAAAAATACTCGCAGCTCAAACCATCCCTCCAAGTCACCCCGACCTAAGCCCAGTTTGAATACAGGCTCAATTACCCGAATCCGATTTTATAATCTGTAGATAAAGATTCCCATCAAGTTATAACGGGTGCATCCCGAGGGAGGCGACCGAATGGGATCCTCTAAGCCGATTACAGGAGTCACCCGGCGGGGTTGTTTTTATTTCCGTGGAAAAACGGCTGTTTACTCGTAATTTTATGAGTGAATTACTTTCGCTCCTCAAACGCTGAAATGGCAGGAAAATGTCGTAAATTTTACGAACCGGATTATATTTTATTCGGGTCATTTTTTATTGGAGTCGCGGACCTCGGTTTTGGCTACAGAGTAAACGAAACGCACACTTTTACGATGCTCATAAATACATAGATTCAAGGGTATAGGTACTTATTCACTCTTCATTCGGGTAATGTTTACAAGATCGACAATTTATTACAAAGGCCCCAAGCTACTTCATCATCAAATAACTGGCGTGTCAAACTTCTAAAAGTATAAAGTAAAATAAAGGTAATAAAATGCCAAGTATGCCGGCCGGCACTCGTCCCAGCCAAGAGGTTTATTAATTGTTAAACCCATTTCACTGTCAACGACATTCCTCCCGGATCGATATCTTACATACTCCCAAAAAAAGGAGACAAACAGACAAGATAAAAAAGACTTCACAAACAGAAAATTCAGTACATATTGTTATGGCACTTTAATTTTCAGTGTAGTGTAAACTCAAAGCGCGCGCTCTGTGACAACATCAAGGGCTGCCTTTGTCCTCGTGACACAAACAAAAACATCCCCATTGTTGTATATTTGGACGGAAATACACCGAACTGTATGCTGACCGAATAAGTGGATATTTTCTACTACACTATTGTATTTGGATGGAGAAATATCGAAACAATTACACTCACAAGAACATAAACATCCCTACAATACGTTCGCGTTAATTAAACACGAACCAATGAATACTGAGCTAGTTATCAATACCAGCAACGTATTAAGCTCGCGCCACTACACAAACTCAACTAATTCAATAAACCAGCCGCATTAAAAACATATTTCCATAAAGCCGTGCCCTCCCTCGATTCAATCAGCGTTATCTCCCCAACCCTCCTGCGAACACCTCCTAATCAAATCAAATCACAGACTCCGACTTCCCTAATCTATCTACCTATCTACGCTTCCAACATAAAATTATATTACAAAAAGGGATACCTACAACCGCTCATATATTTGCAAACACAAGCAGAATTTAACCCATACTTATAAAGGACGAGGGTACGCCAACCGGGCACACTCCGACGCTCAGTCACAGCGACGCACACAGAGCCTCGTATCAGCATATCTACGCCATCTAGATCCCACTATGAGAACCCCCAAGGGGGAGGCAATCCATTTACTAGGACTGATGCTTCACTCAAATTTTCCTCTTATCCGTATACAGCTAGAGATGACAATCGCGCGGCCAAAGCGATGTTTTTAAAGGTTTACACGGCCCCTAGCAGTGAAAGCGCGGAATCGATGTAGCCTTTACCCCTCGCCCCGCGCCAGTTTTTCCGGCGCTCTGTCCTTATCTGACCGAAGCGATTAGATAAAGAGAGATAGAGCGTGAAAATAAAGATTTTCATCGTGTACACTCACACTACGGTAGTTTCAACTGCACGATAATATAACACTGGTGGTGTGTGTAATTCACGGCGGTGGAATGGGTATGTATAAACGGACGGAAGGGCTCCTCGAATAGAGCGAGGGTCGACAAAACTTTGATGTTGTGTGTAGGAAGGTTCTTAGATGATCCAGTGCGTTTGTTCAAAAATACATAACGCTAAGTCAACGTAGTCTTACACGAGTATATTGGTTGAATAAATAACACGCACGTGGAAGTAAGATGTCAATCACAGTGATTGGTGTGAACTCATAGTCTGACCCACACAACTACAATGGCAGCCGCGCAGCGAATACAGAATGTTACTCACTATTTGTAAGTTATGGCTACTCGATAGTGGCGGGAAGTTTATCGTCGTGGTTGGCGAACTGCGGGTCATCGTAGCTCATATAATAAAAGCAGTGCTCGTATTTTTTTTTTAATTTTCACACGAAGATGCAGCTCCGTGGCTTCCCCGCCCGCGCCGCCCCCTGCCTCCCATTGGCCGTGCCGCGGAAGCCATGTTGGGAAATTCGCTTAACGATTTATTTGTGTGCGGATCGTAGCGCGCACCGGCCGCGGCCTCGTGTAGCAGGCATGAACAAGGCTCGCGTGGGCTTCACTGGAGACCTTTAATTGTAGACTCTACTATTGTCTATGTAAATAGGGGAGTCACGGAAACGTCTCGTTTGGAAAGGCGGCCGGTATTGTGCGCTCGAACTCTGTTCATGGACCGTCGAATTTTATAAGTCCGTTAGGATAACAAAGCGTGGCGGTTGCCCAATAGGAGCTATCGTGCGATAGCGATCGACGCTCGCTCGGATTGACACATCAAACCGCCAGTCGCTCGATGGAGATTACCATCGAAATACATTCGGCTCGTAATCGACACGCCGGCGTCACGCTGCATCGTCATTGATGCTGCTAAAACTCCCCACATTCTTCCTCCGTGAATACTATGACAATGCTAGCTTACCGCGTAGACTTAATGTCGTGGATCACTTTATTTCGCGGATGGCTCATTTTTCTCAAAATAATCCTTCCTTGCACCATCAGCTATCTACCGGTGAAAGTCCAGTTAAAATCGGTCCAGCCATATCAGAAATTAGCCGGAACAAACAAACATAAAGATCTGTCTTTATGTTTGTTTTCAGAGTTTAAAAAAAGAAATTTTATTTTGGGATTACAAAGAGACACTTCATTTTTATTTATCTGTATAGTATAGTATATCATTCCACGAATATCAAACGATTTCCATTAGTAAACTTACAAACTTAACACAACTTGTATAGTTACTCAGTATCATTTAAGTATGATTTTCTTACAATGTAACATATAAGATACCATCAAAAAGTATGAAAATTAATTAATACATTGAGCAACAATAATTAGTTCCACGGGACGTTGATGGATGGCGCCACTTATCTATAAAACGCTACGTCCGAAAGATACTTCGCACGGAACTTCCGAGCTTTGGTAACTTTAACTTACATTTACTGTCTTGAATACGTTATTTTATAGTAAATATAGCTACTTATTTCAACTATACGTTCAAACATATTAGTATACAAACTTCTTTAAGCGTACTCGAGTTTTATTTTTATTTTATAGTATACAAACAGCTATGGTGGCCGTGGGGTTTGAGCAGTGGCTTGAGTCGCAAGCGACGCAAATTCGAATCCCAGCGGGCCTGTACCAATGAGTTCTTCTAAAAACTTATGTACAGTGATTGCACAAATCATCGAGAGGTAACCTGCTAATTTCATCTTCGGTGAAAAATGTGTGTTGTTATCAAAATCAACAACACCTTTGCCTACCCCTTCGGGGAATACATAACTGAGCATATGTATGGAATACAATAAATTAGTTTTAAATCGGAATGCTAGTTAGTATGAGAAAGTATGAAAAACATTCTTAGCAATCGTTATGTAAATTGGACTCTTTTTCATAGCACTAGTGTTCTCAATTTACGTTCTTGCTATTAGACATGATTTCTTATGAAAGTGGCGTATTCAAAATATGCAAAGATAAGGAAAACCAATTGTTCGACCCTACGTCGAACCCAGACCTTACCTAAAGCTCCTGAGCTTCCCAGATGCCTAGAACTAAACATCATGTTTTACGAGTATGTAGTGATCAAATTACTTCATACTATTCGCAGAATGCCACAGTAGGTACTAAATCGTGCGGTAAGTCTATAAATAAGCCTAGGATTTAATAGATGCGCACGCGCCTGGTCTTCACCTTTCGTTCAAAGGTCTTGACACGGCGATGATGTATGCGACATCGGTAAAAAGTCTTATCTTTTCATTTATCTACGGTAATCCTTCATTATGTTCGGTGTTTGATAATTTTATTATTTAGTATTTACTGTCCTTGTTTATTTGGGCGTTAAGTGTATATTTATGTACTTGTAATCCATCTATACCTACTAATATTATAAAGCTAAAGAGTTTGTTTTGAGGAGCTACTATTTTTAAATCGGTCCAATACTTTCTGAGCGAATTCGTTACAAAAATACTCACATACAAATCTTTCCTCTTTATAACAAACTATCTAAAGAAAGCGTGAGGCACAAGTATTGTATATTAAATGTACAGTCCATGCTGACTGAAATCAACCTAAGCCGCTGGTCCCAGAACATGCAATTTGGGAGTGATCTTGGTGAGGTGTAGGGATACACTGAGAAGCCTTAAGCCCAAACACATTAAAAATGTTGAAAGCTAGTCTATACTACAAAGCTACCAACAAGAAAACGCAGTAACTTCTAGCGCAGTGATTCCATTTATTCTTTCTTATGCATTTATATACGATTTTAGAGTTATAATTTTCATTTCAATGGGGTACAGTTAATAAAGCAAAGTGGTACAAAATGCGGCTATCGATCTCCATTACCATTCAATGATAAATCCTTTCTTTTATTGGTGAAATCAGATTTTTAACAAAAGCCACTAAATAACGAAAGAGGCGGGAATTCGGCAATATTACAAACTCAAAATTATGTACCAGAGGCGACTAAACGTTGGTAATTCTACCTGAATAGCTTCTTATAACGTGTGAATTTGCATTGAATGGCAAAGGACACTGAGGGCGTTTCCAAAACAGACACACAGTGCGACACCGTGTTTCATTGTGAGCTTTATTACGAGTTTGATTGCGAAAGCTCCTCCTAAGAAGTGACACAATGGTTAAATGGAAAACTATGATACACGGAGTTTATTAAAATGCATTGTTTACGAATATCTGGTGTATTTTGAGATTTTATTGCAACAGAGCTACAAGATAACAGAATTCAAGTAAGGCTTTTTGAATAAAAACACAAACGGGAGCAGTATATAAATTGAGTAGGAATTATTATTTATCTCACGTCAATTGTCAAACAGTGTTGAAATGTAGTCTGATATACTGCCACGACTTTTTAATGATAGCGAAAATATTGTATTAAATGACATACATGCATAATATATTTACGTCTGTATTACAGTATCTATATTAGTGCTCAGCCACATTTTACCAGGTATGTTTAAAGTATCATGTAATAGGTGGCGAGCCGTGGTGGCCGGGGTTTGAGGAGTCACCTGCTACGCAAGCGACGCAAGTTCGAGTCCCAGCGGGGCCTATACAAATGAGTTTTTCTAAAAAACTTATGTACAGTGATTTCACACCACGTGCTTTACGGTGAAGGAAAACATCGTGAGGAAACCTGCATATTTCTGAGAAGTAATTCAAAGACGTATGTATAGTGCCTGCGACGGCGATAGACTCACCATCTGTCACCTTGGCACTTAATCAAATTCGGTGAAAAGTGGGTGTTGTGATCACAGTACCTCTGCCTACCTAAAACATTAGGATTCCGCTGGTCCTTCATGGAATTAAGTCTACGCGGCTGAAACCGCGGGGCACAGTTATTTATAATAATAATAAGGAAATGTTTTAGTATTTTATGTTTACGCGTGATGATGATACGAAATAGTTATGATTATTTTATGACAGAATTGGTTGCAATTAATCAATCGAGGCAGGTGCAATACATTGCCGGCCGACGGGCTCTGGTAAAGCTGCGTCGATGGAAGTCGTAAATACGGCAGCTGCTTGTTGCCGATTCACTTAATATACAGTTTCTGCCTTCACTTGCTGATTTGACAGTTGTATTGAAATTGTTCCACACTATTCGTAAAATAAAATTAGCTTTCACATTGCCATACATAAATCGGTAATTGTCTCGTATCGGTAAACGCGTTATTGAATGGACTATTATGTAAGTGGTGAACTTAATATTTGCGTTAAAATAAAGAATAATAGATGAATCAATAATTATCTGATAGTATTTTGCTTTGGTCCATCACCAACGAGCATATATGTATCTAAGTTAATTACTCTCTCTTCTTCATTGCATGTATCTTATCAAGACACCTTTATGGGATGGAAAAATGCACCTAATGCTGACTCTCGGGGATAAGTGCACTTGACCTTTATCCTCTACTGTAGGTCGTGAGACCTGATACATACATATATACACAAATAATCAAATAGAAGACAACGAAAGTGCAATCACTTTCGCCTATATCCCTAATAATGCTATCAAAAGTCTTTGCAAAATAATCTTCGATCCGACACCCAACGAACACTTCCACATAATACCATAGTACATCATCTCCCTGGCCTTATCCCATACATTGTTGGGGTCGGCACTTGATTTAACCCGATGTGGCTGATCACCTGATTTTTATACGAAGCGAGTGCCATCTGACCATCGCCCTTTGACGAGGAAAATCTGTGATCTGGGTTAAATCAGTTGTCAGACAATTTTAGGCCTCCGACTAACCTGTAACGATTGCCAAAGATGATGAATTACCATAATACATATTGAAAGGAAATGCGCAGGAGTCAGCATAATACCATGGTATCTAATTGTGGAAACGAAGATGAACGGGAGTGTGATGTTCGCACGGGGTCAGCGGGTCGCTCGGCAATGTTCGCACAGCTTAGCACCGCGTCATATTTATAATTACACGCGCGCGCGACTCTCCTGCGCGCCGGCGCGTCAATAAATCAAAATTTTAAATCACCGGTGGGCGGACCCAGCCGCTTGGCCAGCGCCGAATAAAATGAATTAAAAATAAAATAACGCGAGGGGGCCGAGCACGTCCTGAGAAAATTTAAAGATATTTTCGTTTAGTTTTTTTAATTAATACCTTGTTAAAATTTAATATTGAGGGCGCATGCGTTATTACAATGGGTGTGCGCGAGATTTTAAACCCGTGTAGGTAACTTATTGAAGCTGCGCAGGGCTCTTTAATTGGATCATCTTAATAAATGATAACCTTTGAGGAAGGATTTGATTGACGTAAAGTTATGCGGTTTTGCAAATTTATTGCTATAAATGACCCGGTATATAATCTAGTTACTGAAATTTAACACAGAACTGGGGGCCAACTATCATCGTTAAAGCAGCACGTATTAAGAACTTCTCAGCTTCGAAATGTGAATTTACGGTACAAAAATGGAACGTCAAAGCTCTGTAGTTCTTAATACGGTCTGCTTAAGTGCTCTAATTAAATCGTCTAGTTTCTAATAATTATGTCTTACGTCATAATGAGAACCAAAAACTGAGATAAGACGGTAATATATCACTATACGTCACGCTCATCACTGACTGGGTATCGTGTAAGCTGAACAGCATCTCAAACGGAATTCTGCTCAGGTGATCGAACCATTTGTACCGCAGCGTACGAGTTAGGAATGCGTCACAGTATTTCACATTTGATAGGCTTAAAATGTAGACAAGCATTTAACTCGTAGACGGCGTGTCTGTGGCTTGGTCTGTCAGTCTGTCATGCTCATGTCAAGAGCCGGCTGCCGTAATAGCCGACCCCCTTAACTGTTTTTGAACGAATTTTATGAGCTTCTTTTTAGACATTATAACACAGCACTATATGGTTCTGCACTAAGTAAAGTTTTTACTATTATGCTATACGAAATGACGGATATACACATTACAATCTATACGTAATATATAGAGATGAAAAGTCTGTTTGTTCGCTAGCTTGCACTTGCTAATCTCAGGAACGAATGGTCCGATTTGAAAAAATATTTCAATATTAGATAGCCCATTTACTAAGGGAGACTATAGGCTATTATCACGTTAAGAGCAATCGCGTTAGCCCAAAGTAAATATTTCACGCGGACGAAGTTGTGGGCAAAAGCTAGTATTTTTTATGATATGGGAATCCATATTAACATTAAATATGCATTCGTACTATTTAGCAAACTCGGTTTAGTGTAAAATATATAAGTAACAAACAGTAAGAGACACTTTTCGATTTACAAGTATAGTATAAACTGATTACAAATATATGCATGTATGTATTTATGAATGCTACGCATTTCCCGCTTAACAGTTCCTTCTAAATGTCTGTCTATTTTAAAACTTATAATATTACCTAAATATACAGTGAGATAGTCCTTTATCTGTGAAGATTTAGATTATGTCTAAGCTGAACATTTACATATGAATGACACATTATTTATGTTATAATGCATTTGTATGTAAATAATATGGTGATCAACAGCACCATATTATTTTATTGAATGCTTTCCATAAAATGCTGATGATATTAGGTGACAAAGATACATAATTGTTCTATATGAGATTACACCGTTTAGTCGCTGAGTACCTAAAACCTGCCAAATTTGCTTTATGCCTAAATTGCATTTAAAATTAGGATTGCCTGTATATTGGTATCGCACACTTATAAACTGCACGATATGTAGGTAAGCCTGTGACAAATAATTGGATTCAAATAAAGGAAACAATTCTTGAATTACATGCATTATCTGGTACTTACACGTAATTCAGTTTATGCTCACGCTATCCCAGAAGGGTCCCCGAAGCAGAGGTGTTGTAACAACACCCACATTTCACCGAATATGATTCGAATATGAAGTGCCAACGTGACAGATGGTGAGTCCATCGCCGTCTCAGGCACCATACATACGTCTTTGAATTACTTCTCAGACATATGCAGGTGTCCCCACGTAGCAGGTGACTGCTCACACCAAGGCCACCACGACTCTTTTCAACTGTATTATTTTTAATTAATTGATTTTATTTTTTACATTGAGAACGTAATCACAAAGGTGGACCAAATAAGGGCCCCATAACATAAATGGTAGCTATCGACGTTACCTAGCCCTAACGCTGAGAGTTGTTGACTTATACCTACTCGTATAATGTGTCCAACAAACAAACCACCCATCTGATGGTAAGTGGTCACCCCAATAACACTAACAACATTAGTGGCACGAGCCGTTCATTACTGACTTATCCATCCCCCATAGATAGGTTTTCTAACACAGAGCAGGGCCTGTAGACAGAGTCACATTATCCTCACGCTTTGCTTATAAAAACGATGCAATATGTATGTCACGTTACAAATGTATGTACCTTGTTCCTATATATTTTGCGCAAGCGCATGACAAATGACACTTTGTCCAGGCCTACAGTAGATCTGGAGAAAGAAAGGTTTTTCTAAGTTCTCAACATTCCATCACCTTTAATATCTTCCCTTCTCTCAGAAGGTCACTTTTTGTAATTACACAATCATGCGCAGTAGATTAACCCGAAGGTCACGCCGGACGGTAGTCGAGGCTTCCCTGACAGCGCTCATTCGTTCGGACATAATGTTGACTGGTGCGTTTTTAATAAAAACCTTTATGAACGTGCCTCCGACCTTCTCGAGGTAATGACCGGTGAGTGAGCTTGACTTCTGCGCTTCTGCAACTAGGACTTGACAGTGTGTGTGTCAGAGACGGTTTATAGATACCAGTCGGTTTATGTACTCAATGCTCTCGAGGAGCTGTATATATGTACAAGTGGGTAAATAAGTCCTCAATGCACCCTACGTATGGATGCTTGAAGACTGATAAAACAAACAACTTATATTTACTACTAGCCGTGATCATTTATCCGCTTAGAATTAGTTTCATGGGTGACTTTATTTCAAGGAACACGCATTTTTAAATAATGTGCATGTAACATCAGCTATCTGCCAGTGAACATTTTGTTAAAATCGGTCCAACCAAACGTATTAGAGATTATACGCAACAAACAGATGGCCAGACAGAGAACAATATTGTGGTCACAAAAATTAGTAAAAACATCAAAATCGACCCAGTTCAGAAATTCGTGTGGCACAATCGTAAAAGAAAATAATAGCTAGACGCAGATACGAAGGAATAGTTAAAATCCCCACACTCGAGCTCAGAGCAAATAATTACAGTCCATATTTGGTCTTCATGGGAATCGAAACTGCGGTCCTAGCGCAATAGACGTATTCGCTTAACCAACGAACCACGCGGGTCGTCAATTATCATACAAAAGACTTCAACGAGATGCGTTTGTCTTAAGTCCTATCTTATTGATGTCAAGAACTTCTCTTGCAATTCATAATTTATTTCGTCGTCAAATAAAATCTTAAATGTATATTAAATATCTATACTTCTATATTAATATTATAAAGAAGAAATATTTGTATATATGTTTGTAACGAATTGGATCAAATAGTACTTGAAAATACCGATCTTGAAAATTCTTTCAGCAATGGATAGCTACATCATCAGCGAGCAACATAGGCTATATTTTACCCCCGTGCTCCCACGGGAACGGGAACTACGCGGGTGAAAACGCGTTACGTCCGCTGGTATCTTATACATTTGTTCGAAATCATAGGTTTAGATAGATAAACATTATAAATTATGTAAAAGAATTCAATTTCTATATGTATGAATTAATTAATTATTTTGTATCTGTTGTTCAAATATAGCTTCTGGTATTTAATAGGATGAAAGCTTACAGTATTACATGATATAAATAAATCATGCATATTGTATTGATTATATGTCAATTATGCCCCAAGAAAACATTAGGATAAATAAATGCAAGTATTTAAAAACCATAATAGTGTTTTCAGTTGTCGTCTATAGATATAAAGATTAATATTCAATAGATTATCCATTTAGTACCTATCATGTTATCAGAATAGTATAATATTTCACATTCTCGTCTTTAAAAATATAATCGTGTCATTTAAAAGCAATATCCAGAACACTGAGTGCTAAATTCAATTTCCAAATCCACAATCGAATTATATTCAAACAAATAAAATTCTATTAGTTATTTTAATCTCCTCGTCGAATATATTATTGAAAATAGAAATATTTAAATGCAATAATTAAGGATATGGCGTAGACACTTTAAGCTCAATTTATATACTTAATTGCCTCAAATATCACTCACCTTATCAAATATTTACATAAATGCGCAATTTGCAAAAATGCACCGAGCGTGGCTTTGTTTAAAAACGTTTTTTAAATGGTAAGTATCTCCACATTACAAATAAATACTCACTAAGCAGTATGGAATCCAAACCAAGTTTTTGAAATAAGAATGTTTGTTCCATCGACCACGAGAGTTAGCACTTTTAAAGTTTTTCAAATTTACACATTTATTAACTGTCAAATAAATGTCGATTTATCGATTTAAAGCATATAAAAATGGCTGTATCACAAGTAAATTACATGACACTGACACTCCTTGCTGACATTACGCCGTCTTAGCTTACAATCTCATAGATGCACGCGTCTGTGTGAGTGTATCATTTGGAACGATTTGTTCCTAGATTTCATACTGCTTATTGTTATTTATGCTGTGGTATCACTCTCATAATAGACATAAAGTAAATATAATGCTTTATAAAAAAATGCGCTTAAATGTTCTATAAAATTACAATTTGCTTAAGATAAGAAGAATCGATAAGATTTCTATCTGATCAATTGATTGTATTCTTATAATGTGTTTGCACATATATGCATAATTTAACTATACACATGTCCTAACTAAATAGACTGACGTATAGATAGACTGACCATAGGTGATGAACGTGTTTGGTAAGTATTAAACGAGTTCATAATCTACACACTCCTCATATAGAGACGTATATGATATTTATAAATCTGTCACTGTAACACAACTGCATTATAATGGCAATCAGAGCTCCTGGTTGGGCCCCAGGTCACGGTTAGATCTGTCTTATTTTATATATATATATGCTCACGCCAATTATGATTAAGTGCCAACGTGACAGAGGGTGAGTCTATCGCCGTTTCAAGCACTATACATACGTCTTTGAATTACTTCTCAGACATATGCAAGTTTCCTCACAATGTTTTCCTTCGCCGTAAACACGTGGTGTGAAATCACTGCTCATAAGTTTTTTAGAAAAACTCATTGGTACAGGCCTTGCTGGAATTCGAACTTGTGTCGCTTGCGTAGCAGGCAACTGCTCTAACCCCGAGGTCACCACGGCTCTTCTCTATAAATTATGATAAATATTAGACACATTTCAACAGCAAGATTTTCTAGTAAAGGGTATGTCATGAGGGTAGTTTCCTTATTTTTCGAAATTATACGTCGCAGGTTACACGGGTTAACAGGTAAAAATTAATACATATTTTGGATAGGACTAGATATTATAAACTCTATTATAATTATTAGATAACTTCGTGTAGGCTTATTAATAAAATAGAGTGCAAAAGAATTGCATTATTCATAATTCAAATAAATTATTTACAAACTTGATATCATAGGTATCTAACCTCCAATTACAATATGCTAGACTAGTCGACTATTCGTGATTCCCGAACGTAATACATTTCAAACCTGTCATAACGATTGAATTTATGAGCTCCATTAACACAAGCGTGAAAAAAGAAGACATTAAATATTATAAATTCGGTTAAAACCAATTAATCAAAACGTTAACGCCAATCCCTTTAGAATTGTAAATAAATTGTAAACTAACATCGTTTTATAATCCTCGCAAAAAACCTTAAAATAATAACACTGATTAAAAGTTAAGTTGCAATTAATTAAAAATAACCTCTCCGCGTCCTAAGCTACCGTGAAATGACATTCAGTAAGTTGAGGTAAAGAGGTTTTTTGCGATTAACCGAAGCGAGAGTTTTAGTTTTTGTCGGAAATAACACATGAAGGATGGCAGCACTTAACCTATTATCGAGCAATGGCTAGGCATCGTAAACTCAACACTTTTTGCCCTCAATTAGCTGTGAAGATGGCGTTCAATTGAAGTATACGATCGCATGCCACCTGTATTCATAAAATTGTATGCTCTATGAATGGTGGAATATATCAGTTTTAATTAACAATTAATTGCAATTGTATTTCCACTCACCACATTCAATTACCAATTTTACGATCCTCTAGTTCAACGCTCAGGAACTAAACGATAATTTGTTTCGTGTTAAGTATTACATCTCTCAATTAAAGAAGAACGGATCGCTAAACAAGGGTGGCCCGTTTCAGTTAACAATAAGGATTAATTATCGGCCAAAATCGACTACTCAAATATACCTGTCAGCAGTGTATAACGTCGTGGCCCAATTTATTTGTGCCCCGAACAATGGTAAAAGCGGTAAACACAATGGCAAACGGGTGCAAAATGAACAAAAGTGGAGCGCGCCGCCGCGACTGAATCTCGTACGCTGAGATATGAGGCCCTTGCACCACCCACTATACATACTTTAATGTTGTCATACATCCCCTAATTTATTTGGGATTGAACAGTGTTTCAACAACACTTTCGATGCATAATACCAGAGGATATGTTACATTCCGATTGCAGACTGCATTTGAGACTTTTGAAAACTTTTTAGTAGGACAATTAAGCAATACACACTCCTATTGCTCTATCTATATAGCTCTACATATTATGTCCCCTTCTGTCTATCCATACTATCCTATGGGAGGTAGATACCCCCTTTCTTCGAAATAAAAACCTAAAAATTAAATATTCAGGAGAAAAGTGTTACGAATAAAATTATCATTCAGTGTGGTAACGAAATGTCTATAAATTATGTATCGCAATCCAGCTTAAATTATTAAGTAATTATTGATAACAGCGCCATCTACTAGTATAATAGTAAACTGTTACAAATCAGTATATTCATCGCCCATTCGCTATTTTTAACCAACGAAATAGCAGGTCCTCTATTCATACCGTATATTTAATGTTTTATGATTTAATATCAAAATGAATTTAATTAATTAAAGCATATTTAATTGATTAATGATGTACAATGGACTACTAACCATATTTTAATTATGCAAGACTGAAATACATGAGAACAGAATGTCGCACACTCGTTGGTGATGCCCGGACCACCAGCATTCTTTGACAGCCCTGATTCACAACCGTATAAATAGGGGTGTCCCTTGCAATAAATATCGTTGCTATAAATTAATACATTGCGTTAAAATTTTAAATTGTACCGAATCATTGGAATGCTGATTTGGTGTGGCGTGTGTATTTTCTTTTATGAAATAATTTTAGTAACCGAATTTAATATTTTATGTGCGTATTTAATAATATTTTTGTTTTGCGAAGAATTTTCGAAATTCTATATCATAATTATTAGCATATTTTAGTAGTAGAATCGATATGAAGGCAGCCCTAAGCGTGCGGCGTGGCGGTCGCGACAAGCGAAGCATTGTTAGGCCGAGACCGCCCTCAGCCCTGAATAAATACATTCATATTGCCACTCTAAATATCCGCGATCGATGCTCCATACGTTTCTCAAACGCCGACAAACGCAAAAAAACTGCGCAAACCACGACAGGCTGCTTATAGTGTTTTATACGCGGTAGCTCACCTCACTCTAACATTAACTATAGATAAATAACGCTGCGTGCGCGCTGCACTGGGGAATCATGTCAACTATTCGATCCAATAACTCCACCGAACAGGTAGCCATGATTATCCGCATAAAATCACGCCAGCTGAGGTGTTTACCGCCGATTTAGATTGTTAACACTAACAACTTACTCCATCGACCTCCGGGGCTTAATCGTGCAAAATCTACAGCGTCTCGTCCACTCGATCGCGCCAAAATGTGCAGAAAATGGAAAAAACCTGGCGCTAAGCCGCGAAACTGCGTGTATTTAAACGCCGAATTCGAGATTCCGACTATCAAAAAAGAGGGCAGCGGTAAGTCATTTAAATTTTTCCAAAACGCGAACACAATGGAACAGATTCGGTGAGCTTACTTTTTTTATGGAACTATTTTTAATTTCAAATATAAAAAAGGAATTCGGTTCAGCAAAGGCTGTCACATCATTCCAGCGCTGCTAAGTGACGCCGGACGCACGTCACTCCCCTGGATATGTTTTATTTTCATACGATTCGGACTGACTCGGCTTGTTTTTTGTTACAATAGTTGTTGTATCCGAGTCTCGTACCTAATACGGCTATTTTATAATTGTTTATCGTGTGAAGCTTTGTCCCTACTTTAGTTATGTGGCTTTTTCTTGATTTAATATTTTATTTATGATTTTGATTGTACAGTTATACGATTTAGGTCTCGTCATAATGTTGTCGCCCTTTAAAAAGTTATCCGAATTTATGTCCAGCCTTATTGAAATGTACCCTCGCACTCTCTTTCTTCATAATAGATTCTCTTTTCATTCAAGCTACTTAGCATAAAGAATACTAGGAAATGAATGTAGGTATGGCTTAGGTATTTCATCGACCTAGATAGCGTATCGTAGTGTCGCGGCTAAGCATAATAAGGACGAGCGCACACTGACGGGCCTGCACGCGATTGACGTGCAAGCGAATGACGCTAAAAGGTCTATTGTATACGAAACGCTCGTTACTCGCGTCCAACCGGTCTTTAACACGGTTGGACAATGATCACTCTATACATAGCATTTATCTTTTCTGAAGAACATCGTCCGCATCCAAGTATTAGCTGCAAGACCTGTTTTTTCTGTTGTAAACTTCATTCAACATTGTTATAGTCGCTGTTTTTATCTAAAACTTTACAAGGCTTTATAGTTAGACTAATTAAGTTGGAATTTACTTTCTATTTTGACTAAAAGTCATGTAACAAAATATAATATTAGCCTAATAAAAAGCGATTATGTTAATATGAAACTCATTAAACATTTCAAGTGGGTAAATGCTGTCACATTGGATAAGGCTATCGGCTCGCGATGCGTGATCTTACATCGCGGATAATATCGGATTGCGTCAATTACGCGATCCGGCGCGATCGCACGATACATACGAATGTATTGTATGCAACTACCTTTATTTACACTTGTGTCTTTACAATGTTTCTGGACAATAATATAAGTTGAACATTTTGGATAAGGTTTGATATGCCAATTAACTTACTTTTCAATTGTTTCCGAACGTACTATAGTCAAACAACTTTTCATGTTGACAATACACTGACTGTTGCCAGCGTCTTTGTCAGTTTAGAATACGTAATTTATGAATAGTTGCCTTTTGCCCAGACAATTATTTATAAATTCACATAATCAAAGATTCAGCGGGTCAGTGCAGTTGGGTCTGACAATATAAAAATAGGAGTAGTATAAAATATTTCGCAGAGTTCAAACATTATTAGCAACGTGATTGGAATAGTAATATTGTAGGAAGTATGTTCCATTTAGCGCAGGCGCAAGCTGACACGGAAGTGGCCGGACGATGGCTGGACCACTGCGCGTGGGCCGATACAACGCACCCTTGACTAAATAGCACTGCTATTGAGATTTCACTATGGTAAAGCTTGAGAACCCTGCCTGTATACACTAGGACTAAACAGTGTATTTTTAAATCTGGAGAAAACAAATTTATTGGTTTGTGTAGGGAATTATTCTACACCGACGTTAATAATGTGAAATGAAATTTAGAAAACAGACATATTCAGCTTAAGATCAAGATAACCATCTATCGCTCATAATATAGCTTAGTATTGCCTAGAAATGAGGAGTAGTGACCCCTAGGCTCGTGCCAGTCGCGGCAAATGTCGCCGATATCAATAATAGTAACGGCCGCATATTAAATATGCGTCCAGGCATGCATTGTCCGGGAGCCGCGTCATTAGTCAGCGAGACACCGAGGCGCACCCGACAATTTGACCGCTCGCCGAACGCGCACCAAATTGCACCCTGCCATCACGCACACTTTTATTTATTTGTTATTTTGATATAAGGTTATAAAGCATTCAAATGCTAATTATATTGGCGGTGAGTGTAAACTGTGATTGGATTCTTTGGGAACAGTTGGCGCTGCCGCTCCGTTGACGGGTTAATGACAGGCCGCGCTTCCTGCTATGTTAATTGTGGAGAGGAAGTCAATAGGCCGGGCGCATCGCATTATTTATTAGATCGAGTTTTGGTTTTGTTTGTTGCGTCACGTTCGGTAGCCGACTGGCGAGGCACTTACCCGACTGTCAGTCTCGCCGCGGCTTAATCCAGATTATAACGTAATACGGTAGTTTGCTTGTCTCTGGTGCCATTCAAACGGTTGCTTAATGCCTTTAATTGCCGTGCTGTGATCCACAAAAACATAGTGACGAATCTCTGACACTCACAGATAGGTTTCTTCGCGGCGATTGACCACCACCTAAGTAGCCAGCCTGTCGTGGCCCCAAACATTTGTTTTTAATGTGATTTCTATCACGACTGCGAAATGAGCATCTATCATTATCAATCTAGATTCCATTTATTTTTTCGGCACCCACTTAAATATTACTACGAGTGTCAGTTAACTAAAATAAAACAATATGTGCGCATTTCTAAGAATAACACCTACAATTCGGTTCTTTTTATTTGATTTAAAAACTAAGTGATCGACCGCAGAGTAGATATATACCTATCATTGAAATAAGTCAATAAACTATTCATTTATTTTTCTTTACATTAAAAAACTTAAAGAGCGAACGCTTTCATATCGAATAGGTGCGGCAAAAAGCGGACAGCCTCTAGTCTAGAACTCCTCAAAACATTTAAATAATATAGGAATCGATGCCGCGATCGTACTACATTAAAAGACTCTGATAATAAATCCAGGTGTTGATTGCACGTGCGGTTCAAGAAGATTGCGATGTCCCGCAGTGTGCAATTTGAGGCTTTAAATCAAACAGAACGTTCCTGCTACCGCGGACGAAGAGTTATTGCGAAACTTCGTAAATTAAGAACCAATTAGTTGTAACTCGAGCATTAATACAATAAATTAGAGCTTTCATATTTCTTCGCGTTTAAAATTGATAAAAAAACATTGGTTTATGTTTCATGCAATACAGGATCAATGAACCGAAAGATTAAGCAGAGTTGATCGATAAACACATGCTTGTATTTCCCCAAGGAGTAGGCAGAGGTGTTGTAACAACAACACCCACATTTCACCGAATATGATTAAGCGCTAACGTGACAGATGGTGAGTCTATCGCTGTCTCAGGCACTATACATACATCTGTGAATGACTTCTCAGATATTTCCTCACGATGTTTTCCTTCACCGTAAAGCACGTGCTGGGTAATCACTGCACATAAGTTTTAAGAAAAACTCACACATAATAAGTATCAGTGAATCAAGTTCCCACAATTGAAGTTGATTTAATACCTACACATCTGACACATTTATATACATTATAGTGTCAACGACTTGCCAGACTAAAGCTAGACAAGGCATTTACTAGTTAAGGCAATTGTGATCATAACGTTACACGCTGCATGCGCCAACGTCTAATCAATACATGTTTTCAAACTACCTTTAGTACAAATACTTAAGTTAGGTAGTTGAGAAAGAATGTATGTTCTCCTGTCGACGGGATTTCTTTATTTGAAAATTGAGCAAAATAACTTGAATGAATAAAAATAAATAATAAATATCGTTCGGGTATTATGACACAGCGCCATCTTATCCAAACTAAGCTAAGCTTGTACCATGTGTACCAGACCACGGATAATCTAACCCGCGACACCTAGAATAGCAGTCAGGTATACCAATCTACTAGACCAACGGTGTCGTTTAAATTACCTAACCGATGATTCTAAGGGCTTAAATTATCCGTAACATTATTTGAGGTCTTCTTACAGTGCAACAAATCAGACGATAAAATATAAAATTGAAAGACAATAAAACCCGGTTATAGAGCTGGAATCAGTCCTAAGTGATTCCTACCCATAAGTCCACAGACATATGACCTGACTCCTGTGAATAGGGGCACGTACCAGTACCCAATCGATTCGGCCCGCTCCGCGCGTGAAATCGATCGCCATTTACTCGACCTACTCATTCGATTACACAAACCCTTACTACTGTTTAAGTATAAGCATTACAAGCAGTTAGGAATCTAGGAACAAATCATTCAAAATAACACTAATGTATACAGACGCGTGCATTTACGAGAAAATTAGTCCAATAGGCGTAATGACAGCAAGGGGTGTCACGTCGTGACTGATCGCGTATAATTCATTCTGTAGGTATTCTAGACAAAGTAACATTCTCTCGCGTTAACACTTAAATAAGTAAATAAATTTAATATATTGAATAAACAAATGTTTTTCTCTTAACCGTACTTACTTGTCAAAGTTATAAATGTGGGTCTGACCTAATGACAAAATGTAAGGTGGATCATAAAACAAAAGAGTAACCAAGATTGGATCGAAAGTGGAGATCAGAACGGCATATCTCTGAGAAACGTATGAAAATCACAAAAATCTGTCACGTGACATATGTCATCGCCGTACATTTTGTATCGTTTTGACTAGCGAAGCGTGATGATAATATGACTATTATGTTTTACCGACATCTTTAAGATTGACATCCCTCACGACCATGAAACAAACGTCTATTTTTTATTAAAAAAATAGGTCTAGATTTCTTACTGCTTGTAAAGATTATATTTAAACTGTGCCTTTACTAAAAGCTACCTTCACATGAGACACGGTAATCAATATATCGATGCCCAAAACAAAAAATGTCAAAAGATATTGTGACAAGAAACAGGCCCCTGTTTGCCCTCCACACTCCATCATATCAATTTATGAGGCCCCACTCGTTTCCTCGTTATTAATATCGACATTAATAGTGTCCCAATATCCTGGCCATAAATGTCACAGCCGCTGGCGCCTAGTACAGGTAGAGCACAAAACTATAAAAATACACATACAAAAACGTTCAATTCCGAACAATGAACGGTGAGTCAGTAGAAAAAAACATCGATAATTTATAACGCCGGGCCACCGGTATAAAAATCCTGAGAATAGTAATTTTTCTTACTAAATTTAGTGATATGTCAAACCTGTTCGACGTGGCAAATAAAAATGTACAAGACGGTGTTGAGAAAAAAAGGAGCTAAGGACTTTGGGTTACTGCTAAAACAAGGGAAGGTTAGCATATCAATCAACGCGTTGACAAAAGTGGGGTTTTTTTTTTCTGATCCCTGCATCAGAAACGTGGGATGAAAAAAGGGTCTGTGTTTATGGAAATGTAATAAAAGCTAGGAGAGCAATGCGCGGGCGCAACCCATACCGCCCTTGCGTTCTAACTAGGAGTTCCAGAAGGGTGAACCCTTCAACCAAGGATATTTGATTCAACTTTACTTCCAAGTATTATTTGTAAATACATGGAAAACAATTGACTATTGAATTATTTGGAATGAAGTTCAAACAATGAATTAGTTCAAATACGTTTTATCTATCTTGCCTTGAAATGTCACACTACACAAGGCAATTTTAAGCAAGTAATTAACTATAGTTTCAATCAGCTATTCAAGCTTTATAAATGGTTTATTTTACAAATGCGAAGCGCTTACTTGCATTAAAATATAACTATATTCTCATTTTATTTTTAATTTATAATAACCAGTTTCTAATTCAAAACTGTTACGAGGAATTGTATCATAAACTTAAAATAGTTCCAAAAGTGTGCTCATCATTACCTGTATTTTACTTTAACAGAAAATGAATAAAAGTTAAATTATCTTCAAAAATCCCTTCTGAATGTAACTGAGAATCGAACCCACAGGGCTACAAAACCATACATTTGGTCAAGTATCCCGCCTACCCTGTCATAATACTACCGAGTCAGGTAGAATGATAAAAATGTGAGCATCCCGCAGAGAAGTCACGTCACTCACACGACTCGCATCGACCCACCTTTTTACACCACGGGAAAACCTCATAATATCATCATTACAATATAAATAATATTACGGTTAATGTTAACGATAAATGAAATTTAATTGGCTGTTGAAACTTCTGCGTTTGAGGCTAATTAATTGTTTTAAAGGATGGACAATATTTTAAGTTTAGATATCGTAAGATGGTATAATTACAAATAAACTGATTTTCTTAAATGCGTAGGAAATTGAAAAGGCTGGACCAAATTGTAACGGGAATTAATTGGCAGGTTACTGGTGTTATTAGGGATAACCTAGGCTAATCATATATTAGAAAAATAAAATCTCTGAGTAACATAATTTTTTGATGATCCTATGCAAGTCAAACCTCAGGGACCGGCTAGTATAGTATAAGATCAGTGCTACCCTACATGCTTTGCTATTTTGCGAAGATACTACATAATCCTCTTAAAATAAAATCAGATGATGACGAAAAAAATACAAGTGTTTCCATAAATAAGTTATTTGAAGTACGCCAGTAAATTTAAAGTCCAAAAATAAACCATAAGCTTAGCAGAGTAGGTTAATCTATTTTTAACACAGCACAACGCACATTGTATGACAATTAAACAGAGAGTGAGTATCACGTGACCGTTTCGATTAAAATTAAGAGCAACAATACAATGAAACCTTTAAGATACAGATCGGATATATTAATTCAACAAGCCGTTATAATTTCAATCATAAACAATAATGGATATCAACATATCAAGTCGCGCTTTTAATCTGTTGACCGCGGGTCGTGACCGCGAGTTGAGTCGCTCGTGTCCTACTCGACAGTGACTCACATACACTACAGTAGTTACTCGCTAATTTTGCCATATTGTTAACAATTAACAGATTTATTTAATTACAAAATATAACTATAGGATAGCTGGACTTAAAAAATAACCAACATTGAAATTCTTCGACGAGTAAAGCAGAAACGTGAACTTTTGCAGACCGTCAAACAAAGAAAAGTTGCCTACCTAGGACATGTATTGAGACATGATAGGTACGAGTTACTACAACTTATAATGATGGGAAAAATCGCGGGCAAAAGACGTGTTGGTCGGAGGAAAAAATCTTGGTTGCGTAACACCCGGGAGTGGACGGGGATAGCGAGTGCAGCCGAACTCTTTCGCCTCGCCAGAAATAGAGAGAAATACTCCAAATTGACTCCCAGCCTTAATTAATCGGAGAGGCACCTTAAGAAGAAGAAGACAAAATATGAGAGAAAGATACGGAATAACACTTGCTGATAAGAGATGGTGAGACACGACATTTATACTAGGTAACATGTTTTAGCGTTGGTGATATTGATTGCGTATTTTCCTCATTTTGTATGGGAACGGCGAGTTTAGGAAGTATTACCATATAATATTGAGTAAAAACGCAATCGATATCGTCAACGTTACAACGTGATAAATTCTATATTTGAGGTACAAGTGGCAGAACAGAATCCTATGTATTTAACCCCTTTTTTAATCGGAGCCTTCTTACAGAAGATCTGAACTAGTTACAGCTTAAGATATACATCATTATTATAGAGTTATGGTGATAATATGTTTGTAAATATTGATTTTTGGAGAAATTATCAATAAAATATTTTTAGCTCCAAAGTTACCCCAGCATAGCATAGAGCAACATCCTTGAAGCAATTCCCCAGAGTTGAATTCAATAATCTCGTTAATTTAAAGTTTGGGCCACACGAGAGGCACAATTTATTCGACGGAGCGCGGTGATCGATGGCCACAGCGACCTGTCCCGCCACTATACAACACGGACAACGGCCACCGTTCCAAATTAAAAAAAAATATTACCACGTTCCACATTTAAAATTTGATTTAATTAAAACGTCCTTTCTTTGTTTCGGAAACACGCATTTAAAAATATTTCCAAACAATGCAATGCACAATGCCGCTCTTTCACAAGAACTTTGCAAAAGTATTTTTATGAAATAATATTGCTCGTCGTATTATGCGTCTGTGTTTGTACCAAACTAATTGTATAGACAACTGATTTCTATGTACGTAGGTGCGTAATAAATTGTTGCTAATTTATGACATCATAGCGATTATAGATCAGACAGACAGTGTGGGACCGATTCCTGCCTCCTGTAAGGCCATAGAGCTCTTATTGTAATCGTTTATTTGGCACTAGTTCGGCCGGTGAATGCCAAATAGGAAAGTTCTATGACCGTCCATCTTGTGCGAGGTTGTTCGAAATTTAAATAAATTTAACTTGAATAAGTACTGTGTTAATATTTTTTTTAATCTATGCTTATAGAATCGCGTATAGATAAATGAGTTTTACTTTGTATTCCAATTGAGTTTGTTTTTAATCGGCTTCATAATGACATCGTGGCAGATGTTTCGGTAATTAAAAGTAAATCTATAATACCTACCCGAATTTAGTATTAGCTGTGCCCCGCGTTTTCACCCGCGTAGGCTTAATTTTATGAGTGGCACGACGAACCCTAATTATGTTTCCTAGTTAAAAGTAGCCTAAGTTCCTCCTTGTAACATTATCCATCTGCCAGTGAAAGGAGGTTAGCCGGAACAAACAGACAGACAAAAGAGAAAAAAAATAAAATTGGTATTTATATTTCTATACCGTGTATACTTTCAAATGGATTTAGTCAAAAGCTGTTATTTTTGAATAACAAACAGACACTTAATTTTATTTATCCGTATAGATTATAGATATAAATGTATAGATGGCTATATTTTTTTATTTCAACAAACGGATTCAAGTTTAAATTGTATCGTAACATTAATATGTGTATCATTATTGGTGCAGTGACTCATAAAGTGATTTGCCTAAACCGTAGCACTTGACGTTTGTAATTGAATTACTAAACGGATATTAGCTCATGTCAACATTATTTATCATTAGTTACACAGATTAGAAACCTACGAACCTAATATCACAGTATAAATATAAGTTTACGAAGCAGTATGAAATGTAGACGAAATTGTGCTCTTACTGTTTTTTTTAAATTTGCTCCTTTATCAACTGACATTGTAATGTCAATTTGAAGTTTAGAAAAATGTCACAGTATATTCAAGGCCACGACGTGACCCTACAGCTCGATTTATCCGAAATCCCCGTTTATGTGTGTGTACTAAGGATTCTCAAATCTTAACCAATGTTCGAAGCCGCATTTCGCGATAACAATCATGCGAAACCAAAATCTGGTCTACTTATATCAGATTAATTCCAATACAATTAAACACAAAACCGTTTTTAAAATAAGCATAAAGTTTTATCACCAGCCAGTGTAAATCCTATTTCAATGTGTAATTCTATTTTTGAACAAATTGCATAAATCAGCCTTCCATAGACAACTAAGCCGCATTGTCCCTCGTACATACCACTATATCAAAAACTTGTGAGTTTAAATACATCTCATTATTAAGCTTGCAGCGTCGTTAGGTATGCTTTTCCATACAAATGTAGATAATACCGAAAACATTTTTATTGCATATTATATTCACTGAGGAGCTCGTGGCACACTTGCTATTGCGCATATCATGCGATCAGCGAAGTTAAGCAACCCTAACCCTAGCCAGTTATTGGATGGGTGACCGTCCGAGTTTCCTCCTTGTCTCGGTCTTGCCATTGGTCCCGGTTGCCAGATTATCATCTTTGGCAATCGTCGGAGGCTTAAAATAGTCTGACAACTGGTTTAACCCAGATCACAGATTTTCCTCGCAAAAGAGGATACGAAGGTCAGATGGCAGTCGCTTCGTATAAAAATCAGGTGATCAGCCACATCGGGTTGAATCAAGTGCTGACCCCAACAATGTATGAGATATGTATGGGCCAGTGATGATGATTATATTCACTGCTTTATTCGGACGTAGATAACATAAATCTAGGTCACAGATTTTGGTTAAATAAAAAAATATTTAAGTATTGGTAAAATTCTGCTCGCTCGCATGATGTCCTCGGTAACTGTTTTGCATGATAATATATCTCGGCACCTTTAAAATTTAAATTGAATTACAAATGTAATATATATAATGAATTATTAATGCTTTTCCTTACAATGTAACACAAAAATATGCTACATTGTAAGGAAAAGCACTCCTTCGCAGGCCTCCAAAGCAAATAACTCGCGCTTAATTTCCCGTACAAAGATCAACATAATTGACACTTCGGCACGTGTGAACTGTGACGTTGTTGCCATGTATCGTAGACGTTTTATTTATTTATCCGAATTTGTACGTTAATATCATACATTCAAAAACACATGGAGTCTGAAAATGAAATAACCTCTTATGTTCCCAAGTAATTGTAGACCTTAAATAAATAAGGTATTATTAAAAAAAAACTATTACAAAAATTCTAAATTGTGTTTTGAAAAAATAATATTAAGTAAGTATAATTTTATTTTTTAATAATCAAGACCTGTTTAAAAAAAATATGCGTCGAACATCAGAACCTCATGTAATGAATACATGAGCATTTTAATATAAAATACTCGAGAATTTTTATCTCCAAAAAGCAAGTAGGTGCTTTAATTTAATTATACGTGTCTTTGTCAGATTTCTATGTCGTAAAAATCGACAAATACATTTCACAAAGAAAAATATTCAAATTAATGTGAGGAATCAATTGGATTTAGCTATTATGAATACTTAAACTTAGTTGAATATATTTAATATTATCAACTTTTATCAACTTTGCACAAAACTGATACAGATCTTATAAATTCTTTATTAATTAAAGTTAATTGCATTAATATGCAATCTTGACTTTTCCTAACATTGGAAAAATAAAGGGGCTTTACCAAAAGCTTTTATTGCCATATTAGTTCCAATGTGTGACAGTGTTCGTAATATACATTTGTCTCATAATAAGATTTATACTATCAGTGCAATGAGACGTCATGGTCTAATATGTAAAAGTTTTATGTTAATATTGGATTTCATTGCGGTAATGGTAAACTTAAACTACCAAAGCAAGTGTTTGCCTATGTGCCCATAAGTGGGACGAATCCCGGGCAATGGGACTGCCCGGGACTAGTAAATTCATATGTATATATATCAGGTATGGAATGGAAATAAACATAAATAATAATTACAATGATTTGTCGAATTAAACAAAATCCTCCATTGTGTATTTTTTTAAATAAAAAATTAAATTTTTCATAAATAATTTAATTTTTTTAGATTATAATGTTATTCTACCGGGTCTTAGTTGCACATAAGGATATGAATTTGCTATCAAAATAAAAATAAATTAAATGTGCCTATTATTTTTTATTGTACGCAATCAGCACCAATGTTCCTTCTACAGGTTAATATTCTAATATGTTTTTTTTTATTGTTGAGCATCAAATTAATGAATTTCACTAAACAGGTATAATAAATTTTATGTTTAACATTGTGAATATAAAGTCCCACATTAACACATATTTATTATAAGATCCATTTAAAACTGGATGACAAATGGAAAATTGCTTCGATCAAGTACCAAATTATGTGAGAATATAATTTTAAACGAACAATCCCCAACTCTTCCAGGCCAAAAAAATCTTGTACTTTTATAAACTATCCATGTAATAGGAATTAAACGTTATAAGAAATGTTCTATACTTGGCTTAACATCGCCACAAAACCTTAAGCAGTGTTGACGTACTTTGTTTAGATATATTGTACGTGCAGTTTTATTATAAAAACCTGACATTTTTGTAAAACAAATAGATAAATAGAGAATAACATAATTTTTTTCATTAACACATTCACTGCTAACATTTCAACTTCTTCGTAAATTCTCGAACAGTTGGACGCTCATACGCGTCGTTAGCAGTGAACGCGTTAATAATTATGAATTAAATAATTGGCGCTATTTTTCGTATATGATTAAGTTTTGAGCAAAAAAAGCGTTAGCTATGAAATCGCAAAATCATTCAACTGCATATTAAATGCATGAAAATTAATGACATATTCATGAATTCAAATATGAACCGATTGTGCAACGAGTAGGTATTCAATTATGTTCGTTACTCCATTGTATAATTGCAAGGTTGCTCATATTTTATTAGAGTAGATGAATTATTTCTAACGTTCTCCAGTCTGGGTATTGTTAGGATTTTCCCATAGAATTTTCTAATTCGTGTCAAGTGCACTTTAATTCCAAATTATGAATAGCATATTAAATATTCTAAGTGCATTGTTCAATTAGTGAGCTTGCAACAAACAATTGTTGGTCTGGACAAAGAACATAGAGTGTATAATCTTATCATGCAGCTATGTGATTTATACCAGATCCTACCGGTTATTACCAAAATATTATTGCATTACAATACAAATAAATAGTAATGATATTTCGATTACTATGTTGCCTTTCCTCTTGGTATTAAATTAACTCAAATGTATTTTTTTTAAATTGTTAAATAAAGCATACTTTTGCAACGTAATATTAATAATCCTGTAAAATGTAATCATCCTAACGATTAATAGAAAATGCATTGAAAAAATGAAGATAGCTTCAAATTGGATTTAGAGTATTTCCATATTGAACATTCAATATAGTCCGAAGCGTAACGTGGCGTAACGGCGCATCACACTACAGCGCCACCTTATTATTTATCCAACCAACATCCGGGCAAAAACAAAACAAGTACAAATTATACTGTTCTACCAAATGCCCATAATTTAGAATGAGGCGTGATTTTATTACATTCAGTAAGTGAAATAATCGGCAAATAAACAAAACAGCTAATAACGTCGAACGCGGCGGCCATAACGCGCGGAGCGCTGCAATGAAACCATAACGCCCGAGCATTACGTAATTTGGCCAACAAAAGGCAAATATTCAGAGCCATTCCGCTAGTTTATGTCCGCGAGACGGGTATTAAGGTAAATTGTATGTACAATTGCGCGCACGGGCCCTCGTTAGCCGGGCTGACGTGACACTCGCGGCGAATGTCGCATTGTCTCACTAGTCTCAGTTTTATGCGTGCCCGGGCTTAGATGAAACGTTGTCCCGGTGATTTATAGCGGCCACGGGCCGGCTAGTGCGGTGGGCCTTTCCTCGAAACGTTCAACTTTCATAAGAGTCCAATTTGTGTGAGCGCTTAATGCGGTGTCGTGCACCGACGTACATGCTCCGCCTTTTTATTGCTGCCCCTTAACTGTAAACAACACCCATTCCGAGAGAATGCTATTTGTAGTTGAAAGTATTTTATCTCAAAAATGCGCGATCTACTTATTTTTATGTCTTGTGGGAAGGAAATAAACGCACAGTTATTTTTTAATCCAAAACTGGGAGTATAAAGATTCGTGCTGCTAGAGATAAAAGATAGGCAATGAACACGTACATATTTATGTAAATTGTAAACCTACCGTCTCAGACAACTAACCATTTCATGATATCGAATCAATATGCGCTCTATGACAACGTATACCGTAACAATATGTGAGAATAGAGCGTTTCTATAATCTTAAAAATAAAGGTTTATTGTTGACATCCAGTGTTTCACCAAAAGCCTGGTTAACAACTTTACGAACGTAAAAATAAAATAATGTAAATGCTACAAACAATTTTAAAACAAATTTAAAATTGGTCGGATTCTTACACTCACCAATCTTCGCTTGGGCTTGATCAGGGGTCGATTCTGTCCGTTCATCTTATAATAGAGTCCGCAGGCGTTGCAGAGGTAGTGGCCGGTGCCGTCCCGCCGCCACAAGGGGGTACTCGTCGCGCCGCAGTTCACGCACTCTCGACCCTCTGTCGCAGACACGGGTTAATTAGGAACAGCCTATCGAGCCCTCTATGCGACAATACCGGAAAAAGGGACCAAATAAAAAAAAAACAATTCTAATTTCAAAGTTTTTAAAGGTTTGTTTGAGAAAGAAATACACGAAGGTTAAGTACAAATTAACATAAAGCGAGCAAATAAACACACAAAACCAACACCAAATAAACGTGGAAATACAAAGCTTCTATAAAAACACGCAAGATTTGCGATTTTGTATGTTAGTCAAAGGACCAATGTGGAATTACCTGTCTCCTGGCAGGCTGGGGAAGACGAGAGAAAATCACATTCAGAAACATTACAAATAGAATTTCACTAACTAACAAGCATGCGTACACACAAACACATTTATTACATAAATATACTGCGTCATCGTTAACGTTTGATCTCACCAAGTTAATTGCAATTACCAACTAAAATAGTAAAATATTCAGTTAACCAGGGAAAGCGCGACGAGTGAAACTTTACAGAAAAATATCAAGATTTTTTAACACGCAAAGAAAATCAAGAGAAAGTGAGTTGGAACGTCCGTACTTTTACACGAGTCATGCAAAACGCCCTTCTGTCTAATTATCTACAATTAGACAACGTGAAAGATCTAGATTGTTATACATCTTAATTATATCAAGGAGGATAAAATCAATATTGCATTACGAAACTCATGAATGGAATTCATAACAGCCAAACTAGGCAACATGTTGCTATATAAACAAAAATGGTTGCAAAAATGTATACCAGAGCGAGCATGGAAAACAGAGCGGAACCAGAGCTATAAAGTATTACCTACATGCTAGTTTCCACTATATGCACCTACGAATACGACTAAAACAATTTACAACATAAGCCAGCGCACCTCAACCATGACCCGCGTTGAATTGCAAATCTTTCAACTCTACATTTTGGCACCTACGAGTAACGTAGAACTAATCTACTAAACAGACTAAATACTTGTATATTCAACCATGCCATAGTAATATTGTAACCCCGTTGAGCCGCCCTCCAGGGATTTTTTATATTGTTGAATATAAGCAATTTCACCAAAGTGCTTACACGGTTAGTGAGAGGATGTGCTCGCATATGGGGTCGCCGCCCACAATCTCTCTCTAAACTCGATTACACGACCGATGATTTACCGAGATCGAATTTAGAAGCTCATCTCGTTACAACTTCGCATCCTCTTTAAATACAATCGATATACGTATATACCAACCGACTAAACTGTGGGAATTTATTACGACCGTGTAATAAAATCATGCTCGCTTTGTTAGAAGTTTGTTTAATAAGTTGCCGATTATATCGATTCGATGCATATCAACATCGATATCGATTGGTATCTATATTGAAGGTGTATATCTAGATCCGATTACTCAAGTCCCTAGGTGAGGTCGCAGTGCTGAATGAATAATGATGCGCCAGGACCGTCATAATGAAAGGTGAAAGTATTCCAATATCCAATAGTAAAAAAATAAAGTTAAACGACCCGAGAATGTTTTACGAGCTTAAGGCAGTGCAGCCATTCATCTTTTTTATGTAAAAACAAGATCAAACCCGGCAATTAAATCGCCCGGACCTTATCGAAACTTATTGCGATCAACGACTCACTTTTTGGACTAACCCTTCACATAATTTTTTGTGGCTTCGACAAAACCTGTAATTTGTTCCAAACTTTGTAATAAATAAACACCAATAACAATTATTAGGAAAAAATAACAGGATATTACACATGGCAAGCAGTTTTATGATAGTGTATTCATCTAGGTTTGGAATGATTTTGTTCAAAAGTAATGTCTCTATTGGTAAAAACTGTTGTGAAAGTCTTTGGGGCCGCAGGCGGGAGCGTTTTACAAGATTTACCGTCGGCTGCCTCTCATACAACATCGATATTACACGTATTATTAAAAGGAACACTGTTTCTGATTAATTACTCTACAATTTAATTGTTTGGCCCGCTCCAACCGGGACGATAACTGGGTCTTAACATGCTTGGAACGCGAGAGTTATTTCTTCATTTCCACTGAGTCGTTCAGACAATCGGACATAAGGAGCTGACCGGACGTGATTCTGACGTGAACTAAAGATATATTTTAATGTTATAACGGGCCAGAGACTGCCTACCCTGAACTGCAGAAACTATGTTGTAAAAATGAAAAATTCCAGCGTTTGTTCAAAATTAGAATGCGGCGCGGTCTTTATTGCCTGGAGTGACGTGCGGTCGTGACGCGGCGGCGCTACGTGACCGCGATAAAAGATTTTCATCTGCCATATTTACGTAGCCGAGTGGGCGGTTTTTATTTTCGAGAGATTCTCCAGAACACTAGGGCCGGTGGAGAACCGTGGAGTTTTCACACGCGCGACCGCGTGGGGAAAACACCGCACTCGCCACTACAGGCTTGAGCTGAGTGTAGCGTTCGAGTGACAACGACGCAAATGCTTCTGGCTCGATCCCGAATGATGTTAAAACGTGTATAATGAAGCACAGCTAGTGTGAGGCAACTGGTCAGGTAATGTAATATAAATGAAGGACTAATTCGCTCCCTTGTACCGTGACGCGCTCTCCCAGCGCAAGCCCATCAACACGTAACGGTGCGCCTATTTTGCATACAAACCATTAAATTATTGCTTAAAACTTATTCTTTGTTGCGCCACAGAGGCTGTTATTACGCTTTAATTACACGCCTGTATGCAAATAGAAATATTTAATGGAAGCTGATGGTCTTGCTCGTGGTTTTTTTTATTGGGCATTGTATGCGCAGGAAACAGGCTAAACGCTGGGTTACGAGTCATTGACTTGGGCTTCAAAACGTTTGTACATTTTTCGGCTCTTTAGCCCAAACTCTGTCCAAAAGAATAGATGAAGAAATAATGCATTTTTTATGGATATGCCGGCTGCTGTAGCCGTCGGACTGTCTGATATTTACATTTGTTATTAACATAGTCCGGAATAATTACGTGTGACGATCGAACGGCGCTCGGTGCAAGCGCTGAACCCAATGTAATTATTAGCTTCATACCGATCATACAGTGCAAATCAGCTCAACACTCACTAATAACCGTGCTTGCTTCACCGATCCGCCGCCGAGACTTTTTCTCCCACTAATTGATGTTAGTTGCAGAAAGAAGGCCTGGCTGGGGAACATTCGCGAATGGACCGGCCTCAAGAGCGCTGCGGAGTTGTTCCACCTCGCAAGGGATGGCAGAAAATATTCAGAGCTGGTTGCTAATTTTATTAATTGGAGAGGCACTTGAAGAAGATGTTTATATTCTCAAGCGGCTCCTAAACCACAAACAAGGGAAGGAAAAATTCGATGCACGAGGTGTGATTACGAGTAGCTCAGTTGGCAGAAGAACTGTACGATTTTCGTAAGTCGTGGGTTCGGATCCTGCCTCGTTTTAATATTTTCCTTACTATTTTTAAGAATAAAAGTATATGTTTCCTGTCTATATTGTGTTTTAATTTTGGTTAAATTTTGAATTAATGACTGTATTTCCGCAGATGTCCAGTGTAAAATGCAAATTCGACTGATGCAATTGTATCCCACAATGCTTGTCGGCAGACCGTGACCGAATTTATACCTAACAACATTGTTTGCACACTGAACATACAGTGAGTTTAAATTCAGACTACCTACAGAGATCGTTAAACACTAATTACTGATTATTTTGTAACATTTATCATCACTAGCAATTTAGGCGTCTTTAACTTAATAGCATTGATATAGAAACTTTCTTAGTAAGTTAAGTATCTGTGACTCGTCCCTCCGAACGAAAAACTGCGCTAATTAGTTGCATAATAATTTGCTGCAACTTTGAATTAATTACTTTAACAATATACTTAATTGACGTGCAGTATTATTAGAATTACTCTTCATACAGATAAATAAAATTGAAGTGTCTGTTTGCAATTTCAAATAAACAGCATTTCACTAAATACATACGAAAGTATAGAAAGTCTATTTTAATTTTTTTTCTCCGTCTGTTTGTCTGTCTGTTAGTTGCGGATAATTTCTGAAACGGGTGGACCGATTTTAATAGACACTTTCACTGGAAGATAGCTGATTATACAAGGGGTAACTTAGGCTACTTTTATTTTAACAATGTTTTTATTATTATTCCTACGCGGGTAAAACCGCGAGGCACAGCTAGTTGTTTAATATAATAACTCTGCAGGTGTAGAAAACATAGATAAATCAACGATTGTCTTATAAGTGTTGAATGGTTGCTTAAATCACAGTTCAATGGGCTAGTGTTGTGACTAACCATTAATTATATCTGTTGCCCTTTCCATGACATTCTTGAGTGGAAGTATTGTCACGATTTTTAGCGTAAATCAGAGCAAAATTTTGTTCGTGCCAATTCAATTGTTGACTATTTGTTTTGTTGATTCCTATGTAAAGTGGTTCATTTAGTTCACAACACAACATTGAGGTAGTTTAATGCAATCTTCTGTAAGAGATCCAGCTCTCACCCTCTTAACCTAATCGAAAACGTCTATAGGGTCCTAATAATAGGTTATGATATGTTTAACTCGATGGAGTATTTCGTGTAATTGGTTAGAAATGTGTGGTTCCATCATCTTTGTCAAAACCTGCCTCCGAAAAAGTATCAATTGTAATCAAGATATCGTCAATGCTAAATTGTGTTAAATCATTACTCGGGTGCAAATCCTAAGCTACCATCAGCTGAATAGCATACTAATACTAACTATGCTCAGCAAACGTTGTATTGCCATATTTTTTTTCGAAGTGTATCACCCCTATCATGGCAATAAAATGGATGAAAGACAGATGTTGGGTAGACACAAACAAATTTTCATACAAATGGGTCCAGGTCCAAGAGCCGTGGTGGCCTCGGGGTTTGAGCAGTCGCCTACTATGCAAGCGACGCAAGTTCGAATCCCCGCGGGGCCTGTACCAATGAGTTTTTCTAAAAAACTTATGTACAGTGATTTCACACCACGTGCTTTACGGTGAAGGAAAACATCGTGAGGAAACCTGCATATTTCTGAGAAGTAATTCAAAGACGTATGTATAGTGCCTGAGACGGCGATAGACTCACCATCTGTCACGTTAGCACCTAATCAAATTCGGTGAAACGTGGGTGTTGTGATAACAACACCTCTACCTAGCCTTCGGGGAATGCAGGCGTGAGCGTATGTATTTAAATGGGTCCAGCCGAGGTGTTTGGTAACAGACACCGTGACACAAGAGTTGTATATATTACATAGACAGAGAATCAGCGTATCGTTTGCATCTTGCAAGTAAGTAGAAAGAGTGCAACAATGGGGGCATTAATTGCTTGGTAGAGCCAGGAGGCTCGCTCGAGGTCGACCAACAATGGAATAGTCCGCATCCGGCCTGGCCGTATTATCATAATACCTTACCGAGGAACTCTTGTACTGGACTCAGTTTGCATTCATATCGACCTACATTTAAAGGTTCATAGTTCAAACATGTTTTCATCTAAATGTCTATATTTTAAGCATGTGAATTAACCAGGGTGTCTACCATCATCAGGCGTTTAATTTTGGTATCAAAAAATGAAACGTCAAAGCTAAGAAGTTCTTAATACGCGCTGCTTAAGCGGTCATAGTTAGTCCCCAGTGGTCTATCTGTAATTTAAAAGCCGAAATGTTTGTAAAATTCACGAAATGGTGTCTGACCTTTACCCATTTCATTGACAGAATACTAACTACCGTATTATACAGATATAACTGATTCAGAACATTGAGGATAGGTCTTAACATATTTACGTTGACGGTATCGCCTGCGTATTTTGTACGTGAAAAAAATTCCCCAAACGTCGAGCGTAGTAAGTTTTACGTCTCCATATAAAAAAAAGTTGACTACTGAAAAACAGAATTTAAAAATATTGACGTTTACGTTGCTCTCTGTATTCATGAGGCACATAGTGTGATGACGTCATACATTTATCTAGACTTGCAACAGTTGCTAAAAACTCTTACCCTCTTTTTACAAAGCATGTTTTAAATTAACGGAGTTAAAGTATTACTTAAAAGGTGATATTTTGACAGCCAGATAGATCGGAATCACAGTTCTAAGTGATTTGTTATATTGTTTTTAAAAAGTTATTTAGGTCCACATGGGAACAAAAAACAAAGAGACTAAGGTCACGAATGCCCTTAATCAATTACTCCACAGGTAAGAAAATATGTTTTCCAAGAATCGAGACACCCTCAAAATAAAATTCTACGAAATTTGAATACGATATCCGGTTCGAGTCTAGTAGTTGATCCTTGAAACATAGTAAACAAGTTGCGGATCCCACTTTTTAAGATACCTTGAGAATTTCCTATGCAGGAATGCAGGAATATCTAACACTGTTACAAAACATTTATAGTTATTCTAACTTTTACTCGTGACTTTGTTTGCAATTTTTTTTATTGCTCTATCTTCTTTCTTGAGGTTTCAGCGAAATCAGTGGTGAAAAATAAACAGTCAGACAGACAGCATACTCATAAATTGCGCTAATGTAAGGATTTTACTAAATTCACTCGGTTTATTCCTAGCAATTTATAAAATAAAGAAAAATTATGATAGTTAATTTCCAATTATGCGCGTGTACTCAGGTTTTTACTACAATTAGGTGGAACGTGTAAAGGAATACAAAAACTGGGGAACGGTGCGGAACAATGTGTAAATTGGTATTAAACCTCCGACTACATTGGCCCCATTAAAATACCGAGCTCTAAGAAGTAAGAAGGGACTTCTTGATTCCATTATAAAGCCTTAAGTGTAGTTAAAATCATACTCGACTAGTATTACTTTTTGTGGACAGAAACATTTGTGAAACTGTACTTTTGTAAGTAGGTACCACTTGTCCGTCATTGGGGCTCTACTCTATTGCACCTTTCGAGAAAATCGGCCATTGGTTCAGTATTGTTTTCCTAATCTATACTCGCTAGCGTCTCCACCGAATATTTGTATAAGAAATTGTGCAGCGACACCTAGCGGTGACGTGACGAACTAAAATATCTCATACATATTTTGTGGGAACGCTAGCGAGTACAGATTACGAAAACGGTACAAAACTCGTGATAAGGGTACTTTCATGAAAATATACAGACCGACAAACCATATATTTAGCCACAAGATGGCGGCGCCACACGTCAGCTAGATCGCACGACTCTTCCTGATATGTGACAGAACTTTTCCGATTTAATATAAGAGGTATTGTTGATTTATAAGTAATATTATTTATTTAATTCCTACTAAAAGAGAACTTGAATACATAAAATCTATATTAGCATTTTAAAAACGCCATATAAATCAGGTAAACGATATGTCTAGATTGTTGTTTGATAATAGCAATTCCTAGAATGTGTTCGCATAAATTTATAACAATGTGTCCATTCAGATAATTAAAACTGAAGTGTCTGTTTGCAATTCCAAATTAAAAAAGTCTCGTTCTTTCCGTCTATCCGTTTGTCTCTCTATCTATCTGTTTGTTCCAGCTAATCTCGGAGACTGCTGAGTCGATTTTATACTTTTTTTATTGAGCCCGCGATATAAACTCACCTATGAAATTAAGTCCCCGCGGGTGAAACCATGGGGTAAAGTTAGTCTACATACATATTCTCACGCCTGTATTCCCCGAAGGGGTAGGTAGAGGTGTTGTAATCACAACACACACTTTTCACCGAAGATGATTAAGCGCCAACGTGACAGATGGTGAGTCCATCGCCGTCTCAGACACTTAACATACTTCATTGAATTACTTCTCAGAAATATGCAGGTTTCCTCGCGATGTTTTCCTTCACCGTAAAGCACGTGGTGTGAAATCACTGTACATAAGTTTTTTAGAAAAACTCATTGGTACAGGCCCCGCCGGGATTCGTAATTGCGTCGCTTGCGTAGCAGGCGCCTGCTCTAACCCCGAGGCCACCACGGCAAAGTTAGTCTACATTATAAATAATCAGAAGCTTAAGATACATGGTCTAAAGATAATCAGATAACTCGAAAAGAACTTTAGAGAACAATACAGTGGAGCCGAGGAAGTGTCAAGCGCAACACAATTGAATGCTCTTTAAGTTAACGACTCAATCCCCGACATTAAAGTAATTTCATTTTTTAAAAATCTCTAATTAGCTCATGAGAAAATCTCTACCAACTTGATAGCGAAGTGCTTGTCAGATGGAAACATTATTACTCCATTACTTAGGCTTGTACTTAATGTAGTTAATTTAAAGCGAATTTAAAAATGAACCTTATTAACAGGAGGATTTTGGCTCACGATTTCATATTTAGAAAATTCTTGTGACAGTTCAAACTATCTTTGAAACAATTGGTATCGAAATCGTTTTAGTAGATTATTTAAATATTATATTCGTAATGGTAAAGATTGCTTGATATAATGACAGCTGGGGAGCAACTATATTTACTTCTAAGGTTTCACTTTTCATTATATAACCGTAAAATTATACGAGCAATTCTTATACATAGAAATTTATAGAATCTGAATCTCGAAAACGGCTCCAATGATTTCCATGAAATTTCGTAGGGCGTTTCGGAGGCAACAAATTGATCTATCAAGATCATAATACGCGCTTCTCAAACGACCATAATTGTCTTCCTAGGTGCTTTCAAAACCGTCTGTCTGTCTTTAGGTCATGATGAATTAACCCAAATTCGCAACCTACCTACCATAATATACCTTTCCAATTAGTACATAATTTAGCCTTTGAAGCGCCAGGGTCGTCTACTGTGTTTATTTGTATGGACGTTGATTCCACATAATTTTGTTAATTCATTATTCTAAACAATGACGCGGTTCCCGTCCATTGTCAAACTTTAACAAGTATGAGAGATTATAAAATAAAGCGTTGCAGTGTTAATACAATTAATGCAGAGTGTTTTTTTTTATTATTTTACACGGTTCTAGGCAGGTGTTGCTAAATATCAACGGTTACAATGCGGAGGTCACGTTCGAATCGCCTGTTCTTTTCTATGATTTATTAAGCTGAATAATTTTATTTGGTTGTTTGCTTGAAACGCACAAATCTCAGAAATTGAATTATCAATTTCTGATAGCCCATTTTTTGAGGAAGACGATAGGCTATAAAACTTCACGCTAAAACCAGTCCCGGGTTGAAGTTAGCGATAGCCCAAAATAACTATTCCACACAGACGAAGTTGGGGGCAGAAGCTAGTTGTTTATATTTACATTTAATTGCTTCAATTCGTTATAATGGAACTCTGTAAGTTATGATAGAGTTATATTTAAAATTTAAATTTGACATTGAATCGGATTTAATAAAAATATAAAAACAGTTTGATTTTTAAATATGTATACCCATTACAAAGTACTGCAAATAAGGGTACATTCTAATAACGGTAACACGCGAGTAATTTAAAAGACTGTCTCATAAATTAATAGAAATCTGCTTAGCTGTATTTGTTTAATTACGAACGGTATAGCAAAACAATAGCTCTCGCAATTAAGTAATGAGAACCGTCTGGTTAGTTCGGTCAACATCACAGACGCCGCGTTCACATGGTACGGTTAGCGTCAACAGTGGCTGAGCTGAATAACTTTCAAAAAGTCAAATATGATGCTGAAATCAATACGTCCAATCTTGTAAGTATTCGTTTAAAAATGTATCCGCGTTTATGAACCATTTCCTTATCATATTACTTTCAGAGTAATATTACATTTCATAAAGGAGTTTTCTTATGTTACTTTTGTATCTGACCGTACCTACAATGAAAAGTTGCTCTCGCAGCTTGTGGACCTCTCCAGAGCAGTGACTAAGCACTTGGAAATCGTTTACAACCTACTTTTGGTAAGTACTATTTGTATTCCAACAGTCTTTAGATATACTTTTCGAAGGTGAGACTATGAATTTAATGATCATAGAAAAGCTATCTTATCGGGTTAAGTATAATGTTTAAGTTTGTAGGAAACAGGCATCGGATGTAAACTGTAAAAAGCCAATATAAGTTAGTTATATGAATATCCCGCCACCGAGATGAGCAGTTAGTTAGAGGAGAAGCGTTAATACACCGATCCCAAGCGTCTTCGGCCGGAGCCGGTACACGTGTGCCGCCACAACCCCCGGTGCAACACCTCCTCGGCTTATCCGACACATCACTATAACCAAGTCTGATTGCGGTACCGTTTCGAAATACCTAATGAAATATTAATCTTAAACGTTTATCGAATTAATAAATCGCAATTGTCAATGAGACAATCTGCGTTGAGATTCTAATTACGCGAGTGTATCTTGGCAGCCATTTTGTTAAGGCTTCGATTAACAAGATTCGAACGGCTTCTCGGGTATTTGATTTATTTCACGATTAGATATCGAGAATACTGCAAGTGAAAGCTTCGTTATTTTAATAGGCACTTACTGAATCAAAAAATATAGATCTAGATCATTTTTGATGTCAATTGTAAGTTCGGTGTCTGTGATCGGATAAGCGTCGGTGTGGTGTAGTTAGTGTGGTGCGTCGTAGCGAGAGCGGTGCAGACGGGCAGTGAGCGGACTCACCGGCGCTAGTTCGCGTCTTGTTCGGTCGCGGCTTATTCTGCTGCTGCGCCCCACTGTACCCCTTCCCCTGGTAGTTGTAGTAGTCGCCGCCGGCGGCATTGTATTGCGCGGGGTAGTTGGACTCCCCAGAGGGCTGGCTCTCCTGGGGGCACGAGTCGGGCTGCGCACCTTCGCGCTGCTTGGAGGGTGGCGCGCCCATCATGGGCTTGACGTCGCCGCAGAGGGGCAGCTCCTGCTGCTGCTGCATGAAGGCCACGCTCATGGCGGTGGCATGCGCCACGGCCGCCTGGTAGTCCTGCTGGCCGAGCGCCGCTGCCGCTACCGAGTCGGGCGTCGAGTCCTTCGGCGGCGTGGGGGGGAACGAGAACAGGGGATGGGGGTGGTGGTGCTGCGCGGGGGAGAGGGGCTTGTCCGCCGGCGCGGCGTCCTGCTGGAAGCCCCCGCCCCACGCGCCGCCACCCAGCGCCTTCGACTCCAGCCACGGGTGCAGGGGCGTGTGGAAGTGCGGCCGGCATACCTGCCCGCTGCTGCTGCTTAACGTCCGACCTGCACACACGAATATACCAAATAAATATAAAAATATACATTACAGCTTACGAAGAAGAAAATTCAAGAGAGAAGAAATAAAGAAATAAGAGTAGATAGAGAATGTGTTTACTTCAGTTCGAAGGTCGAATAACTAATAATTGCAAAGAAGTAACAGCATTACTAATAGACTTCCATCCCTGTCTTGTCAAATTTATGAGGGTTTAAGTAATCATTGTCATGGTAGGGCCCAGATTCTCCGATAGGAACTATTGTAACACGAGCCCGAACCATCAAAACTTGTTGTCATTAGGCGGACAATTTGGAGGCGTTTTGTTACCGCCCGCGCTTGCCTAAATTAATATCATTAGTCTGTAACAACTGGTGTTTCACACGACATCTTCATCCTCGTCCAAGTAATTGCGGTCATGAATATTCTCTTCTTTAATGGCTATTTGATAAACAAATAATGGAGATATAACTGTACTAGGTCGGTGCTCGGTGCGCGGTGCCTCGGTGGTTGCGTCCGTGAACAAAAGGCCTTACTTTTCCGAAATGTTTCAAAAGCATGTCACAACACAGAGCAATTAAAATAGTGGGCCAACTGGAAATTTCATTAATTATGTACATAGCTATGTCAGGTCTGATGATACACTATGTTGATTTGTTTGCGTATACAGTTAATTCTTGTTTTGATTAGTGATCTTGTTTAATTAATGACATTATTTGTGTAACGTACCATCCTGGCTCTGAAAATTTATTTCAAAGTTATAACAATAGTGTATGAGGCTCCCCTTTCTAATTTACCGAATAGTGTACAATTATTATTTAAAGAGTGAAAGCAAACATATGTAGGAAGGAATATATTTAGTAAGTGAAGGGTCGGTGTAATGATATTTGTGGTGCTTGGGGATTGGTGGAGCCGATGAGGGGTGCATCCCTTCGACTGTAGTTCCGAACACAATTGCTGGCGCATCCCTACCGCGCGCTACGGGTACCTAATACACGGTTACTTACACTTACGCCGAACCATTATTTAATATCACAAACACTGTAGTGTTAATAACAACCTTAAAATGAATCACAGTAGGTATCATTTAAATCGATAACATCTCGATCCGATAAAGCTCTAAAGCAAATATACCCTTGAACTTATAAAAACAATGGCGGTCGATATTTGTAGGCTTATGAAATGACATTATGCGACGTCTATTCGTCACTAATAATGTAATAGAGTTTAGAGAGCCTTAGTACCTACAAGCCCGCATCGGACCGATCCAGGTGTCGATCGCAGTTTCAGATTATCATCGATTGTTATCACAAGGACACCCGTACATTGCCGGCTAGTCACGGCGAGGCCCATGGGGGACCAACCTACAGCAGACAATGAATACCCAAAATAACTAATTAGTCTGAATTGTGGCAGATGTTTCCATAAACAAAACGCATTCTGTCCTATTTAGCAGTCAGAATCTTAATTTTAGCTGCCTCTAGGACTGCGGGGCAAGATGGAGAAGTTATATCGAGTGGGACGAAATAGGATTTTTTGGAATGTGTTTTAAGAACGCAAGCCTTTACTGTTGCATTCAAAATGTTGGATTAAATTTCTTGTAGGTAGCAATAAAAATAGTTACAACGATTGTTTTCAACGAGTAAAATTGTAGATAGCATCGGAAAAGTAGTTTCGAATGCGATTGAATCCGGGCATCGATCGGGTCATTACAGTAAACAACACGGAATAAAACAATAATCAATCCTACTGGCGTCACATTAGGCCCCGTACACACCAACGTTTTGACAGCGGCTGCGACAACCGGGAGCCACCCCTCGCCGCGTTAGCCCGCGTTCACAATAGCGCAGCGATGGCGGACCGATAACGCGCGTATGAATAATTCCTGTTATCGCGCCATCTCGCCACATGCCCTACCTGGCCGTTACCATGAAACTTCAAAACCAAATTCTCAGTTCAACTACGTAATCCGTTTCGTTTTAAAAAAAGCGACAACTCCATCCTTTAACGTGTCGTGGTACCAGGCCGCCACCGGCTTTTTATTCATTAAAGGGCTGCAAGTTTCGGCCATTGTACTAGATACGCCACTACTGAGCTTGATTGTTGAGGGATTTCGTGTTTACAAGCACCGGGGCTAATAGAAAACAAAACTAAACGTACCTACGTTTATGAATGCGGCGGAAATTGAATTAGGATGCTCGTTGGGTTATCTCTACATCTCTCTTAATACTACAACCAACGTAGACCAGCAAAACGAATGAGCATTGTTTCACCACTCTAGGCAAGACTCGGATGGGTTAGTAGCTGCATTGATTAAATATATCTATAGCATTTCAAAACTACGAGAAATATCTCCCTACGAGTAAAAAAATCATTTTCGTGAATGGTGTGTTATTTTTATGACTTTAGGTGTGTTTACTCAAATGCTAGTAGAGTACAATTAAATTGAAACTATACTAATAAATCTATAATGTATACTGTATACTAATATTATTAATGACAAAATTATCTCTGTCTATCCATTACCTTTTCAGGTCTGCGTAAATCATAGTAAATTTTGTTAAAATTTGCTACTTCATGTTACTGCAAGGCGGACATGGGGTACATAAACAATAACCATTACGCGAAGTCATGAGTCAAAGCTAGTATCCAGTAAGTACTGTATAAACAGTAGATATAATTATCTAACCCCCCAACTAACATATAAAGTAATAAAATTAATTTGCGGCGTGTAGTAAATCAAATCATAAACCAATCAGTCCCTGCTAGTTCTCACAGCTGTAGCGAAACAAAACACCGGAATCAAACCCCTGCCCCCATGGCCGGCAGATGCAACGGCAAGATCTTATCACTGCGCCACAGGGTACTGGCAAGTGTTATTAAAATTCACGATGCACCCACACACCATGTTTATTTTCCTAACGGCTTTTTGCTAACCCTTCTTTTGCTTTCTCATTGAATTTTGCAATGTGCAATGTGCATACTATTTTAGATGGAAAAGATTTTAAGCAATGTTACCAGAAATATTGCAAGCAATATTATCAGAAGTATTTGAGTTTTGATTGTGACTATTGCTTAAGAAGAATGCGAAGTCTATGCTAAAAAATTTACTTCAAATCTGCGTCCAAATGCCTATTGCTAATAAATATAAATGGTAATTCACTTCAACGATGTTATAACTTTAAAAAATGTTATCAAGACGAGGGTTAACGCTTAAACCTCTTCAATAACAGTATAAAGACTTTCCCTCGGACCAGTTTTAATCCAGTAAAAAGTAATGGCCCAAATTATTAATCGACGCTTATCCGCCCCTAACGTTCCCAAACGCATTGAGGCGTGGTTACAACGAAAGTGAGCTCCCTTCTTTCACGTTCCTTGACTCGCGAAAATTGCCCCTTTTAGTTCAACCGCCTCGTAACTGGCGCATATGTACGTAATAAACAGTAATATGTGAATACACAGCGTGACGTCTTCCGGTTGCGACTGTGTTCCCCCAATCTAAGTACATTGTATGTAGGGTTTAGAGAGCGCAGAGTTGTATGGTATTTAAGAAGGTGCATCCGGAAAGTACAATCGCGGCGTCGTGAGAACTTTCCCGGGTAAGCAAGGTCACGCGGGCAGCGTCGTCCAGTCTGCTGCGGTATATTTGCACGCGTGACATCAGCCGCATCCGCATGCGAGGTGCGTGCCCGCGCGTGCCCACCACACACGCTAACCTATCCCTTCTCTTCTTTGTCTTTAGACGCTTTATCCTTTGTTCCCGCACCAGATCATTACGTGCTCCATCATCTATGCCCTCAAGACCTCTAAGTCCATCGCCGTAAGAGCCACGTTCCCTCACCGAGCGTCCTCTGTGAAATGTCCGACGTGTTAGCGAATGATAAATGTAGGCGTCGGTATCGCGTATCGGATCTCACCGTTCGCACGCCGAATTAATTTTAATTTATTGATCGTCGTATCGACGACGAGTATTTTAGGTGCCTACTAACGTTGCAACGCTACTTTGCTTTCAATGCATTTATTTACAACATTTGCCTTTTAGCCGGTGTAAAATATTAGCTGTGGAACGTATTCGCGGTATACTATTTTTGAAGCGTTCAAATTGAATTTGCCTTATTGCATATTCATTGAAACGATAAAGATGGCACAGCTTAACAGCTTTTGAATCTATGACCAGTACATTTCCTGCGAATCTCCGACTGGATACAACAATAGTTCCGACTTCCGCAGCGATGCCTGCCTTATTAGAATGGGGCCAAGGATCGACGTGACGTTGACATTACGTCGAACCCGCCGAAGGTTGCAAAAAATAAATAAATCAAAATCAACTATCACATTTAATCTTCATCTAGCTGCACCGCAAATTATTTAAATATAAAACATGTAATTTATACAGATTTATCATAAACGTGGGAATTATGCAACTGGAAGTAAGTATGATACATTTTATTACAGAATTTTATGACCGCCCAGTAGTCTGAGTGCAGTAATTAATTGTATAATTGCCTGTAAGAATATAAAATCTTTTATGGTTGTGTTTCAGACATATAATATAATGTATCCACGAGCAATCAGAGACTATTGAAAGTATTGCGTACCAATTAGCTGAATTTCCCGATATAACAAGATAGTATAAAACTACAGGGTCATAGCAACATAATGCAATCAAAGCATTACACATAAAAGTTAAACGCTACCTTATTACAAAAAATTAAGGTCCAAGTTTGAGATATCCTACTAATATGTATGGTGAAACAAGAATAAAATAATTTTCTCACATTCTACAATTTATTGTTAGATCAATTGATATTGTGAATTTAATCAGTTTGAATATAGACATATTAAAACTGCCGGAACCAAATAATATTTTAAGCTCACAATCGATTGAATATCTTGATTGCGATATTGATCATTTTCGCGAATGAGACGACCGACGTTCCAAAGCGTCAACGAACTCGGCAAACGGAAAATTCGAGGAATTCCGTCGAAAGTGAACGAATAAGACGCCGTTTATAATACGCCAGGCAATGTGTGTGTCTTGTACTGCCTATTACTTCTAATTCTTTATAGTGTTGTACAATACAAAAATATTTAACGATCGACACGGGCGCGTTCCGAATTGTAAATCGTGCTCGCGGGCGGTCACACCTCACGTTACCTTCTGATTGGATTATAATGCTTTTATATTACAATTCTTATTATTACGGATGGGTGCTACCGAGTGGCGTGTGACAGACGATGTCGGGAATATCAACTAGTGTCCATCGAGGACGGAAAGGCTGTCGAGTCGGTAGCGAGCGCCCGATCGATCTGAACGCGGTGAAGTTAATATCCGAATATATTTTTTTGTTTATACCTGTGACAGGTCCCACGACAGTCGAATGAAATGGATACACTTATGCTATTACCAATTTTTGTACGTATTCTTCACGAACTATTACTAAATGAGCCCTGGTGGCCTTAAAGTTTGAGCAGTCGCCAGCTACGCAAGCGACGCAAGTTCGAATCCCAGCGGGGCCTGTACCACTGAGTTTTTCTAAAAAACATGTGTACAGTGATTTCACACCGCACGAGGTATGAAATCACTGTACATACGTTTACGGTGAAGGAAAACATCTGCATATTTCTGAGAAGTAATTCAAAACGTGTGTATAGTGCCTGAGGCGGCGATAGACTCACCATCTGTCACGCTGGCACTTAATCATCTTCGGTGAAAAGTGGGTGTTGTGATTACTACACCTCTGCCTACCTCTTCGCGGAATACAGGCGTGAGCATATGTATGTATGTATGCAATTACTAAATACCAAATATTTCAGCTTTGACATAGAGAACACTACTTTCGACTTTTCAAAATAATTTACCCAATTCTTATATTTCCCCATATGTTTCTTAGATTAATTAAACAGCTACATATATGATTTGTAATACATACGTTCTATTTCACGTTTACATATTGTAACAATGACATAATATCGCGCCGTGGTTATCAGAAGCCGTTACCCGTGGATTAGAGATCTTCGTGGGCGTCTCATAGATTTATAACATGGCGTCTGATTCGTTACGCACTGTCAATGACGTTAAGGACGTCAATTCACGTCTTGTTAATTAAATACTCTACTTATGTCGACTTTTTTAATCTTATTATTAATGGAGGTTTGGAAAAGTTACAGACTCGTCGGATAAAAGCAGAAACAAATAAGATGAAACATAAAGCTGTTATTAAACTGATAACTTTGTAATTTTCTAGTTTCATCGAAACTGGGCCTTGTGTATATGAAATTTTAATAAATAAATAATATAATTATACCTAGCAATATAATAACACATTCTCAACACATTACATTACTAGGTGAGTCAAATATCTTCGCCATAATCTGAGTCCCTGTGTACCCTTTTGGGAACAACGTAATCATAGCTCATCAAACCTATCTCCGTGTCTCACTTAGCCGGTTGTTGTAATATATTATCCAACCTATTTAATTTATACATCTATCGAATTCAATCGATGGTAATTCAAGGCTATACTGCACTGCGGCAGCTGATACAAGTAGGTCTTGTTTACCCAACAGCTATAAAGTGCATTCACTGGTAACGTTGAAATTATAGGGCAAGCAGGTCTATTCCAACTATGAATATATAAAGTCGATACTCAACCTTTATATTAACACCATTATACAAATCTCTCAAATAAAATATGCAGCTTGTATATTTTTATATCATAAAAAAACTATGTTATATTCAGAAAGGTCAATTTCCGAATGCAACCGAAGGAAGTGTACCAAGAGATGAGAATGTGGACGAAGCGAAAGAAGCATGTAAGGATCATAGCATGTGCAAATGGTGATCTCTGCCTACCCCCATGGGATACAAGACAGAACATATGTATGTATGTACTTTATATTATTCGCAAATAAAATAGTTGTGGCTATGGTCACCTAGGATTGGGGAACATTAATGTGTTGTTTATATATTAGATTTTACTGTGTATTAATCTGCTAGTGATCTTTATTGCAAATACACAATAAACAATTACGTCAGGTATGTATAGGATGGATCTGATCAGTAGTGTAGCAAAGGAACACCACCATCCAACAAGATGAAGATAAGCATAGGAATTAGATGCAGGCGCTACTTGAACGGTTGTTTATAACATAGTTGAGATAGACTTATGTTCAGCAGTAGACAACTTTCAACTCGGACTAATACGATGACTTTACTCAGTCATCGCTAACTAGCATTTGAATTGTAAATTGCATATATAGTGACATAATTTATTCAGCATTTTTTGATCTTGAATGGCAATATGAAGGGAGTTAAATGTGTTGTCAGTTTTGAAGGACCGTGAAAGGCATGTTTGCATCCAAGCTGTGTAATTTCAAGCGCATGCGCCCTGCATACGCAATGCGACTCGTTGGGACCCTTCTTGTGTAGAACATTGTATTTTTATTTTATTTTCTTACGAACCCATCACTTCTCATTAAGTGGCGTTGGGAGAATAACTTACCATCACTAATGTACGGACACGATTTTTATTGTTATTGCATTTTAATAAATTTCATTGTTCCAACGATTGTCAATGGGATCTCTACTACGATTCCGAGGAGTGAGGAAGGAAGTAACATCTTTTGTTTATGGTCATTGATATAAAATTTGTTGTTAGGCGCGTTTGTGGCATACTTAAAAAGAATAAATATTTACTCTTGACCTTATTTTCAAATAACTATGTACCAATACACCTATATAATCATACTAGCGGACGTCACGCGATTTCACCCGCGTAGTTCCCGTTCCCATGGGAGTACGAGGATAAAATAAAGATTATATTACTCGCCGATAATGTAGCTTTCCAATGGTGTTAGAACTTTTGAAATCGGCACAGTTATTTTTTTATTTATTCATTACAAACATTCATACAAAAATACAAATCTCTCCTCTTTATAATAGTAGTGTAGAAGTGTAGATAAGTTTTCACAAACCTTAACTCGGCTTTGTAAATAGATATACCAAGATTTTTAATATATCCATACAAAAGTACAATCTAAAATCAATAATAAATAAAGCAGCCAGAAAAGAAATATCTTACTTTTCCATTGCTAAGTAGTTAATCTAGAGAACATACTGTCAAGTTGTTACTTTCATCTTACTTAACATGTACATCAACAGTACAAGTAGGTAAGTAATCAACGGGATAAATAAAAACTATGTGACCGCAGGGTCGGTATATCACGGTGTACTTGAAGCGAGATCAAACGCGCCGACCTCTTTGCCATGCCGACTGCGTACGCGCACTGCCAAGTAGTTTCCACCACGCTTCACTTGAGATCATCGTGCCAATGCGATTGGATATGAATAGATAGCCCTAGATATGTGTTTGACATTCTGTTTTGTTGTTTGTATTGAAAGTATAATTTACTGCAACGGGTTCCTCATAGTTTTTTTATACGTTCTACAAACGGTGGCTATATGCCATTGCAACCTAATTAAATAAGACTTTTTCTTAAAAGAGGTATGGCGCTCAAATTGTCGGAACTCTGGCCTCTGTCCTCGGTTGATATCGCTTTTTTATGCTACTTATTTGACAAGTGACTTACTTACTGCAAACGGAACATTTATTTCATTCGTTTTGTGAGCGCATAACTTATCTATACTTTTAATATCATTGTTTCAACCTGAGACCAACATCAGAGTGTAATCTCGTATAATTCAAAATGGATTTATTTTCCAGTTTCTTATTAATGGTACTGGTGTTGGTTATAATTTCAGTTGGATCACAGAACACCTAGAAATAATCTACTTTTGGGTCCGGGACGACCTTGTAATTAATAATTATTTTTAAGGGGGAAAATGGAACCGCAATAATACAACTTTCTAATTTACACCCAACACTTGCGCCGCCGAGACCGGCATTCAAGACCCAAGACCGGGGGCCTATCATCATCAGTTTACTTTCATAATACGCGCTCAAACGATCATAGTTGGCCCCCATAGCTCTTAAAATTTCAGATCTATTGAACGTGTCTCTGCAAACACATCAGTTACCAACGGAACAATTAAATTCTACATCCAATCATACTTATATCACAAGCAAAACACGAACGTTGGGGATCGGTAGCTAATTGTTGTTGTTACTTGATTAGCATACGATACCGGGGAAGAGTACTGTTTAACAACCGTTAAGGAAATTATATTCAACTCATCCATGAATGTCTGGAATCAACTAATTACTTGGAACTAAATGTGAGGTCTTGTTGAGAATAAATTGTGAAGCTTTTGTCTGCTTTAAGAGATTGATTCAGATATTTCAAGCTATTGGTGAACGAACTTGCTACACGGATCCAACCATGGGCTCTTATTGCAATGATAGACAGTGACAGAATTATACACTTCATATACATCTGTCTCATAATATGAGTCAAACTATGATGCCAATCAGAGCTCATGGTAGGTTGAAACTTAATATAGAGATATGACTCCAAGGACGAACACGATGACTAAAGAAGTAAAGAGATAGAGTATCAGATTAGTTGACCGATGCCATTGTGTAATTGTAATTGCTGGAGATAAGTAAATACATCTACATCTTCATATTTGTTCCTAACGAGGATATTGTACAGCTAATAAGCTGATAAAACAACACGCTAAGTAGTGTATTCCTTGAAGCAAGACTAACAACAACGTTAGACACGACCCAACAACAATATGAGTCGTCATTATCATTTCCATAATTAATAACGTATGGTGGTCACGACATATCAACGTGATCTCGGCAGCTTCCCTTGAAAATGTTCGAGTAAATTGTTTTACTAGCAACGATTTATTGGGTTATACGAATAGTTGTTGCAAAATTGCATGTTGTTTAACGTCGGGTCTCTCTGACCCCACAATCTTGACAATGGCCGGGCGAGAGGCCGAGTGTTCCTGTAATAATGCCTATAATGACGGCGCGAGCCGGCAGCCTGCTTACATAACCGCTCGTGACTTGCGCATTACGGTATCGGCAGAAAAATACAACCCGACGCGAGGGATATTCTTGCAACATCGACTAAACTTTAAATACAAAAAAATATATCTGGTGTGACATCTTCTTGCCATCTCTCAATGTTAGATTCGTTCTATGATACTAATTATATCTTCTTTTTTTAGTATCAAAATGCAACCAATTGATAATTATTTCCTAACATGACATTCCGAAAATATTGATAATCAATTTTAGTAATTTGACATTCACTAACTAAGTTCAAGACATCTCGACATCACTCGTCAACGTAAGAATCACTCACGCCTTATTACAAATCCAAAGGTCTAGACGCTACTGCATCGCAAGGGTTACATTATTAACTATAGTACATTCATGGCACTCGGTACTTTCATTTCTTTCAATTAATAAAACATTATTACATTTTAATTATAATAATGTATTGCATAATATATATTGATTAAATTAATATATTAAAAGGTCACAATTGATGCCCTATGGGAATACAAATTGCAAAAAATTCAAACGGAAAATAGTACATTTTTATCACGCGATCGGAATGCTATGATTACTGAAACGGAAAACTGTTAAAATAATTAATATCATGAATGATTAATTATATTGATAACGTAGTCACAAAGGTAATATCTCCATCTCTATCTTGGAAACCTTTTTTTTGTGGCATCATAGAGATAGGACTTATTTTGTACAAAAGCATCGGAGCTTAATATGCATCACAAAACATTACCTACAAACTATTAAATTTCTTACTATTATTATTTCTTGTACATATATATTATGATATTGACTGGCACATTCACCTTTAGACCATATACGAAATTCTCTAATGAACAATGTTGCGACAAGAATATTTTATAATTATGAAATTATCCTTACGTTCAAATACATGGAGAACTTAAGCTAGAAATATTTAAAATATCTAAGGCATCTTACACATTGTCCCAATTAAAGCTTAAGATACATAGCAAGCATATTCTTTGCCCATAGGTCTGAAACAAAATGCGAATTTCACATGAACTACTTGATAAGAAAATTCCCAATATTATTCAATTAATAACATGTTCTTTCGCTGTTTTATAATTAGCTTTAGTGTCAGGACACCTGTCATCACTTGTTGGTGTATTTTCTGAGAATACAGGTGGTAAAGGTAAATTCAATCAACATTTTTGTGATAGTAATTTTTCTTACATATCATGAGTTTTGACGTTTCATTTCGGTACAGTACAAATCAACGTCGAAGCTAAGAAGGTCTTTATACGCTCTGTTTAAACAATCATAGTTTATGATGATTAAAGCACTGGTGCCTCTTACAATACGACCCTACTCGAAACAAGGCAGCTCAGTTGGCAGAGCAACTTCGATCCATTTTATGAAAATACCTTAAAAGTAAATCAATACGCCTGAGACATGATAGACTTACCATGTGTCACTTTGGCACTTGAGTGTTGTTGTTACAGCACCTCTGCCTACCCCTTCAGGGAATACAGGTGTGAGCATATGTATGTATGTAAAATACATGATTTACTCAATTTAGAACCTGGTAGAGTAAAACTAAACTACATTTTGAAATATATCACACAAAACAAAGAAACATAATCATATTAAAAAGCGCTTTGTTCAAAATAATAGCTACCATTCTACAAGTACCACTATTATTTGAGTCTGTGAATCTCGATGTTTAATGGGTAGATAGCTGTGACAGTGTAACGGCAGTGTTGCAATCAAAGATAATAAATCAAAGGTTACAATATTACTTACTTAGTGGATATTTTAATCAGTGTTATTGCGACGCCGGATGACAGATCGTTACGATCGCAGCCCGATGTGATCAATGGCTGCCTATATACAGACACGTAGTGTTGGTCGCAGTCACGACTAATAACTAGTCATCCGCGCAGGTTACAACTAAGTACTCGTACACAGGTTTGTACTAAATTACCGGTTTATTACGTCAATGTAAAATTGATCTTATCCCTTTATCAATAAATATACTAGAACGCGGTACAGTTTTGAATATCCCTTTCTGTATTATAAAGAGAGATAACTATTTGTAGTCCTCGGATTATTACACATTCCGCCACGATTCATAAGGAGGTTAGTGTAACATTTTATGCATTTGAGAGGTATTTTCTGATATTATATTTCACACTTAATTAAAGTAATAATTACATTTTAGTACGTTCGCGGCACACGTTTACGGCATTTAATTTTAATTTATAATATGGTGAAGGAAAACATCGTGGGAAACCTGCATATGTCTCAGAAGAATTCAAAGACGTACGTATAGTGCCTGAGACGGCGATGGACTCAACCTCTGTCACGTTTGCACTTAATCATGTTCAGTGAAATGTGGGTGTTGTTATTACAACACCTCTGCTTACCCTCTCGGGGACCCTTCTGGGATGGCGTGAGCATATCTATACAAAGAAAACGTAATTTTGAAATATTACATCCAAAGCAAACTATTTATAGTAAACAAGATCACGTTATAGAGAGCATCTCGGTACTAGAGTGGATCATAGGTTGATGATAGTTATTTGTGCGGCCGGTAACTCTGGCCAATTATCCTCGGAAGCTGGGTCTTCGGGTGCATTATTTGTGTAAGTCTGCGACTGCGAATATATTGATATAAATCCACTACTTACATACTTTTGAGTAGGTGAGTACAATTAAATGGGGTAATTAACCAAATTGACATAAATTAAGGTAGGATGTAACGGGATGTCCCATTCGAATTTTGAAGTAGTACAGAATATCGCAGTCAAACAAAGCTACCTCTGAATAGTGCTGTGTAGTTATAAACTGTGAATAATATAGTCGTCTGTATTTTTGAGTATATATGGTGATGTCCACTTTTTGTTACTAGATAAATTTGGTTTGCTACAAAATCTTGCTTGGGAACTCAAGACAAATTGCAATGTAATAAATTTCCCACCGAACGATCTCCATCGTTTATCCTCAAGTACCACGTGACATTGGCTCGTCGCCACTAAACAAAGAAGAAGGAGCCGTGGTGGCCTCGGGGTTTGAGCAAGTTCGAATCCCAGTGGGGGCTGTACCAATGAATTTTCTAACAATATGTGCAGTGATTTCACACCACGGTAAAGGAAAACATCTTGAGGAAACCTGCATATGTCTGCGAAGTAATTCAAAGACGTATGTATAGTGCCTGAGACGGCGATGAACTCACCCTCTGTCACGTTGGCACATAATCATATTCGGTGAAATGTGGGTGTTGTTGTTCCAACACCTCTGCTTACTCCTTCGGGGACCCTTCTGGGATGGCGTGAGCATATTAATTTAAGTTTAAAAAAGAAGATGAAGAAGAGTAGTACCGCAGCATAAATTATACGCCATATAGTCAACTTTTAACCACGACTTTGTCAACGTAATACATTTTTAGATCATATATCTGGACTTGGAGTCAAAACTATCCATCCATATCTATACGAACTTTCAGCTAAATCAGTTTGGCAGTTTAGTCGTGAAAAGGTAATGGATAGGACAAACAGACACACTGATATTATAATATGCATTCTTTGGTACCATTATTTGCGTCAGAAATCAATGAGGGCAATGTTGGCTAAAAGTCCCTTTATTGTTATGTATTTCACTTTAGCTACACTAACACATGCGTATGAACTTAAAGTTGTTGCTGATGAAGTAAAATACTTACGGTGCCATACAATTTTTTTTCTTAAAATTGCAATAATTCGAAAAAATTGGTCTATGTTGGCTAGTTTGACGGTAGCATAATTTTCATTTAAATATTTCAATTGGCAGTTATATAAATAACAATTTACAGACATCACGACAATGACAAAAAGTAACCGCTATTATAAAAAGAAAAAAGTCTAGACACTTAATTAGTACGGTGTATTTAAATGGTATGCAAGTACTTAAACACCCGTTTATTTTCTTTATAACTGACTCGATTTGAATATCGGACCTCTAGCAAGAAACTGGGGGCAAGCGACCGTGGAAGCAACTCATGTTACCGACAAAGATTAAGTATTTCGCTTCGGTCATGATTCGCAGAAGTGTCATAGGTACAAACTAACATTATTTTACCTATCTGCAAAAAATTGTGTTCCAAGCACCTACAGATAATCTACGGATGAATTAAATTGCACTTCAATTTAATCCCATTTGTAATTCAAATTAACAGCTTTTCGCTTAATGCATATGGAAATACATTAAAAAAACTATATTCATAATCTTTATCTGCCTGTCGTTAGATAGCTGATGATAAAAGGAGTAACTTAGCCTAGTTTTATTAAAATCTTAGGCAGCTAGTAAAATATATTTTTTATTATCTTCACAATGATTCAGTAACAAATAGCAAAATTCTTTAGAAAAAGTATTGTTTAGATGAAAAACTTACTTTCAATTAATTTATGCATATGTGAATGTTTTTTAAACAAAACATGTCTGCTTGTTTATTTTTTTACTCATGTACCGTGTGAATCTCAGTAGTTAGATAGATTAAAATCAGTTATAAAGCTCGAGTATCCGAAGCGATGGATATCTTTACAAAAGGTAGGCAACAAAGAAAGACAAATGTACACTCTCCCGTACAAAGGAGTGTCCATTCTTCAGTTCGGTGGATAATGAGTCTATAAGGCTAGCCGGTAGCCTCAGAACAGAGGCGCATAAATCATCTCGACCCAGGAAATCATTCATCCTCTGTAATGTGCTGCGAAAATAGGCTTCCATTCGGAACGGGTGCCCTAAATGCTTTGAAAAAATACGCTAATGAAAATATATATTTCAAGCCGAGCCAACAACACTTTTGAAGAGCCACTAAGCGGTTTTGTTTCGTTCTTTTATTTAAACCCACAACCTGTTCTGTTTTGCGTAATTTCAGGGTTATTTATATCGAACATTAAGTACTATTTAAAGAATGACATATTGTATGTGCAAAGTAAATTACTGACAAATAATGTTATGTAATCCGGGCAGAATAAATTGGCAACCTTGAATTAATTTTACGTGTTTAATAGCTGTCTAAAAACTTGATAATATTCAAGATAAAATCTAGGCAGCGCAACATTGCAATTGATGTCTATTTTAGAAAACATCGAAAGGTTTTTTTTTTCTGTGCACATAATTGGGGGGCTTGGGGCTGCCTCGCTTCTGTAGCGCGTCGGGGATGTTCATCTGCGAACAACTTTTATGCGGAAGAGATCCGGGTCCGTGGTGCGCAGGGTGCGAACCAGCGCCAACAGTCTCCTGAGGGCCTAGTGCGAGTTTTTCCCTGCCGCCGTCACAAGTCATCGCGTCGACGCAGATTTGTATAGGATCGAAACTACGTCGTCTGTCGGCCTAAAGATGACACTATTGTGAGCCCATACAAACCTGCGTTTATGTCGACGCGATGACCTGTGACGGCGATTTTAAGAAAACTCGCACTGGGCCCTCTGAACATGAACGCAAGTCGGATGGACTATGCGTACATCAACCATTGCTGCGTTATTTCTAGCGGGTTTACGAAGTAGTGCAATTGTAGTTTAATTATGATATAATTTGAATCTCACTAACATTAGGTTAAGACTAACTAACTCAGTATGTATGGACTAATTTGTCTGACAATAAATGTTCATTCATAGCTACTTTCTGGTCAGTGCCACGGAAGCAGATATTTAGTTATAACACATACCGAGTGGGCAAAGTGCTATAATATATGCTTTGTGTCCCAGAAGATAAAAGACTTTTAGAGTAATGTTTCGTCTTTACTGTGCTTTTTTAAGGGGAATAGAACAAGTGCAGGCGCTGTGCTATCTACAGGAGTCATTCAGCTCAGCAATTATATTTATAAGGGAAGGGACATTGCTGTTAAACATCTGTTCATAGGTAGCACAAGCCACATACCAACAGGCAATAAGCTTGATTGCTACCTACGTTGTATCTAATTTTTCAATCAGGGTGGGATTTGCTCCGTATAGATGAGCTTACTTTATCAAGTCAACGAAATCGCCATGTTACAAATTAATGTAATATCTTCCAACAAGAGTTACCGAAATAATAATTGAATTAAGAACAAGAAATTACCACAGCATATAGTTTATGAGCGAATGTGACATATATTCCATTGTTTATTATATTTTTATTCTAATATTTATGCACGTTTCTTATAATAATAATAATGTTATTTTGTGCTATAAATATGTATCCTATTTATATGAATCGTGAATCGATAATTAAGTTTCTGTTTATAGAGCTCGCTCGGTGAACAAGTTATTTTCCCGGACGCACGACCACCATTAGTCCGATGTTCTAACCTAATCAATTAAAAACCGAACAAGCCGTGGATCACCAGCCGTTCCCATGACATTGTTGTCATAACTTCTACTCAATGTGAACGCTGCGGCTATGCCTAGGGTCGCATTTGACCGCATATCGCTGTCTGACAAATCGGGACAAAACCACCAACTCATCCATACTTATATTAAGTTAACCCCTGTAAACTCGCACGCAGTGAAAATAGAACCTTATTAGAAGGTAAAAGGATTGTTATCAATAATAATTGTATGCATAAGGAATGTAAGAGTTATGTTTGTGGTTGGATACACGAAATGATGTTGGTGAGCCGCATGCCTGCGTCTGGTCTGCCTCCATCCATCAAGCTCGCGGCACATAACCTTCAGCGCTGCAATCGACCGGAAACAAGGGACTAACTAACCTCCAAATTGGACAAACACGACACTACAAATAATACAAAACTTCACTAAAAAATAACCTTATATTATTAAGAAGCGTCATTCGAAGACAAAATAGTTCTGAGAACGAAGATTTCTTTTAATTTATTCGAATGCAAAAAACAGCGTTGCATATGATGGCCCTTATTGAACCACACTTATCCATAGTATAAAAAACAACACTGTACCCTCGTATTGAAGAGTCGTACTTCTTATATTTATTTATTAGACGCAGTAGGAAACTTGATAAGTAGCTTATACTTGACACTTATGAAACTAGAAAAAACGCAGAAATAATAATGTCAGCCTCTGGTTTGTGTGTTTTTACCGCTTCCGAACAAGTCGTATGATCATTATTATTCATAACAACTCAAAGGACTTGGAAAATGTTATTTTTTCTTTTTCTCTCACGCACGTAGCGACATCTACACATCTCTGTCGCACTCAGTCGCCAGTATTCAATATCAAACATCAATATTTGGATGCAATCAATCAAAGTTAATCACGCGAAAGATATAAAAGCAAAATGAATACATTAACTTCTTTAGTGAACGGCGTCGGGGGCAGTCGAGCGATCTCTACCGGAGATTTTTTTATGCAGGGCCTAATAATGACCGATTAGAAAAAAACGTTGGGAACTGTGTACTCAATGTATTAAGTACATTGTCATGACGTAAGCAACTTTGAATATGAATTAGCTTGGATTTAAATAACGAGGGTCCGAGGGCGAACGTGTTGGCCAGTATTTCTCAATCTGCACGGGCTATCAAGGACAATGTTAATATTAAACCACTAGAGAGTCTATGCCTCTGTAACTTTAGTAATATTGAATTATACTGCAAAATTATAGGCCAAATATAAGATGTGATTAACACAGCAGATTTTTTTTCTTTTTCATGGTGCAACAAATAGTGTTAATGTTCAAAGTTTTACTAAATGGTAATTCAATTTAAATGAAACTGTTGATATTACCATAATTAACTAGTTAAATTTTCAGAAAGTAAATAAAAAAATACTTAAAATTGTTAGTTAATGTGTCGATTAAAAACATAGCATTGAGAACCATCGTTAAAGCTAAACAAAGAACGAAACGTAAGTTGATTTAAAAAGTTAACTAATTAGGTCAGCCGGTCCCGCGTTCGGAGGCAATAGCGATCGATACGGGGCGAACAAAGCCACGATAAACTAACAGACGTTTTGTTGTTCGATCGATATTTCTAATTGCAATCGACCTCCTGTGAAATAGATGAGCTTGTAGCAGCCCGAGACTGTTATATCGGTTACAAATGTAAATGGAACTTGCACGATTTTGTAAAATAAAATAATTTTCATCCTTGCCATAACAGTTTTAAGACCTGATTTCGTTTACATTGTTGCATGATCATGCCTTTACAGACGGGTCCTCGAAAGAACTACAATTTAGTCATACTTACATACATACATACGCTCGCCTGTATTCCCCGAAGGGGTAGGCAAAGGTGTTGTAATCACAGCACCCACTTTTCACCGAAGATGATAAGGTGCCAAGGTGACAGATGGTGAGTCCATCGCCTTCTTAGACACTTTACATACGTCATTGAATTACTTCTCTGAAATATGCAGGTAAAGCACGTGGTGTGAAATCACTGTACATGAGTTTTTTTTTTCTTTTTAGAAAACTCATTGGTAAAGGCCCCGCTGGGATTCGAACTTGCGTCGCTTGCGTAGCAGGCGACCGCTCAAACCTCAAGGCCACGGCTCTTAGTTTAGTCATTAAAGATGATTAGGCGTTAATTAGCAGATGATAAGTCCATCGTCTAGTCCAGGCAATATACTTCGTATTTCCCGGAGTACCCTCCGTGCCTCGGAGAGCACGTTAAGCCGTCGGTCCCGGTTGCCAATTTATCATCGTTGGCAATCGTTAAAAGTCAGTCGGAGGCTTAAAATAGTCTGACAACTGGTTTAACCCAGAACACAGATTTTCCTCATTAAAGGGGTTGCGAAGGTCAGATGGCAGTCGCTTCGTATAAAAATCAGGTGATCAGCCACATCGGGTTGAATCAAGTGCCGCCCCTACAGTGTATGGGATAAGGCCAGGGAGATGATGATAAAGCCACTCCACAAAGGCTAGTAACAGTAGTGAACCTAAGCCGTGGATTTCATACATACATAGTTTAGTTATGCGTCTATTTGTGTCATCTGCTTCAATAGGACCGCGGATGTGGTTGTCATAAACTGGTCTTTACTAACACAGTATTCCTCAAAAGGGTTATATTACAGTACGCTACCATAAACTGCGTACATGTATGGAACTGAACAGTTATGATTACGTAACTTTTTACCAGCACTTTAATGTGCCCGCTGCTTAATGTATTGTGACGGTTAATAAACGCTCGCTCTAATGAGTAACGGGCTTCACTTAATTAATCGTGAAATGCTCCTGCTTATACCCACTTTCGATTATGTGTACCAAATGTATTATGTCATAGTCCAAAAACATTATCCGTACGAAAAAAAAGCTTTCTTATTTTCTTAAACTCACATTAAAATAATATCTCAAGTATAAGTGTCCTTCAATAATTATAATTGGAAATCAATCAAAAAGGTTATAGCATTAATTGCCTGTGTTCGTATCTATTTGCAAAGCTAACCGAAAAATTGTAAGACTTTTCATGAACAAACAGAGAAGTGTTTTAGATAAGATCAATTTACTGTCATTATAATTTAACTGAAATTGTCACAAATATTCTTACCATCAGTAAGATTATGTTAGCCTTTATAAAAACGCAATTTTTCCATGAATAAATTAGAATATCCATTGTTATTGTGTTGAATATATTCGCTAATCAGTTGATTGAACCGAATCACCAACACAGTGTCTGGAAAGTTTAATACTTAAGCACAGAAAAAATGTGGCAATAGAATTCCGTGAATGTATCCAATGAACACATACAATAGATACTGTCGTGTACAAAAGTGCATCCAGATAACAAGTTTTTGAATAAAAAATTGAACTCATTTGTTTCTCAAAAATATACCATCGTCTTAAAACATTTATAAAAATTCGGTATCATTTTTAAATACTTAAACAAGTTTTGTTTTTATCTGCATATTCTTCTACATAAGCACATTATTAGTGATATTGCATAGCTGAAGAATAGGTACGGGCATAATCTTTAACTTTCCTTAATGATCTTTTTTTTATAGTTAGTTAGATCTTTAAATTCAATAAACACATGTTTAATCGCAATAAATTGACAAAATCTAATCGATTGAATACTTATGTGTTACTGTTAGCTTGTGACATTAATTCCGCTCAGAATGTATTTAATGTACATGTATAAATAGTGTATCACATAACACATTCTAGAAATTCAAATATTTTAAAATTTAGCAAAATATTTATTGGTTCGAATGTATCAGTATTCAATAGATAAATCAGGAAAGATAAGATAATGTTCACGCTTATTCTACAAGAACACTTATAATATACATACATACATATGTATTCCCCGAAGGGGTAGGCAGAGGTGTTATAATCACAACACCCACTTTTCACCGAATTTGATTAAGTGCCAACGTGACAGATGGTGAGTCTATCGCCGTCTCAAGCACTATACATACGTCTTTGAATTACTTCTCCGACATATGCAGGTTTCCTCACGATGTTTTCCTTCACCGTAAAGCACGTGGTGTGAAATCACTGTACGTAAGTTTTTTAGAAAAACTCATTGGTACAGGCCCCGCTGGGATTCGAACTTGCGTCGCTTGCGTAGCAGGCGACTGCTCTAACCCCGAGGCCACCACGGCTCTACTTATAATATGCATGTTAATGTATTATAATGGCACTTTTTTTTTAATAAAAAAACGCTTTTAAGCAACCAAACACTTCCGCTGTCGACTGTACAGAGCTAATAGTAAAACTTAAGCCGTCCTATTTGCAAGACAATTTACATTCCGCGTGTTTTTCAATCAGTTTCTTCGGTCTTACATTGCACGTTTAAGATATTTTCATGATGTTTTAATACTTTTTATAATTCTTTATATTATAGTATAGTGAGGTATGCAGCAATTATTTAGGTATCCATAAGGAAATCTCAATCATATTTTATTTCCTTTTTACATATTATTTTCAACTGTTTTAAATACTCATTATGCACTTATCCTACACATTTGTCTATGAATAAATTGGTATACAGAAAATTATACTTATATATTTTATTATTATTACAGAGCGGTTTCCTGTTTGAAAGGGTTCGTACTGAACATCTTATGGACGGAGGTTAATTTAATAATATAATTATCCCGGCATGCACATGGGAAATAATTAACGGTTGATGGTAACATTATTTGTAGTGCGCCTGTGTGTGTTTGGGAGGATGTCGTCGCGAGCTCGCCCCGCCCTCCGTTAATTGCACCAATCTGCGCGCGCGCACGCACGCACACACGCATAAACGCATGCACGGACATGCGTATGCGCTGCATCGCCAAATACGAAAATTAAACTAAACATGTCGCAGCAATTGCTGGGAAATAGTAAAATTAAACGTAATCCCTACGACGGATATCTTCATTTTTAATTAAAGTTTTTTGCTGACTTTAATTACAGTCGCAGAGAATCTAGACGCAAAACGAAACATACACAAATGCCTTTGTCAATAAATGTGTGTAGTGAGTGAGATGAGACAGACTCCCTCATTGCCACTTTACTCAATTCCCTTCACAATGCGCAGTTGTTGAAAAAAACAATGTTAACTTGCGAAAAAGTCAGGCGAACCGTCGGGCGCAATCCTCTCATTTAGTTACAGACTTTTTATGCTACCTGTAGGTACAGACTCCGGAGACTATAGGTACATGAATGCTAGTTAACAACGTAATACCTGTACGTATGTAGGTACTTGAGTTCAATGCTACAAAGATTCAATTATAGCCAGTGATTGACACTTGGCCACGGCAAAAAATAAATAAAAAATGCAGCCGCTGGCTCGGAGCTCATTGAAAATCAGTGTATCTAACCTTTTTAGTAAGCACATAGAGCTTTATTGAAATATGCAAAACGCATTGTGCTGCATAATCCGTTCTATTTGAATTTATTTAAGAAGGTTGGTCACTCGAGTCTTATAAATACATCAACTAGGTATTATTGTTATGTCTGCATTTGGTGTCTTGTGTTTAATATTAAATCTGTAATGTATCTTGAAAAATATCTACAAAATTCATTTATATAAGGTACGCCCTCCTTCTCCATGGCGGCACTATTTGCTATTGGTAGTATTTACGTACTTAAATAGGTACTTTAAGAAAGTATTTTTTTCGAGGCTGCTTGCTTTACTTATACTGAACGAATAGTCGTGTTTCTGTTTATCTGTGGATATGTCATAGGAAGTCTGTGTGTCAATGTAACTGTCAATTGATCGATATAGAGGAGTATCTGTGGAAACATTATATTTTAATAATTATTGTCTACCTTTAGATATAATCATTACGAGGGATTTTTGAACGTCTCAAGGGCAGTGACCGTTAATACTGCGTGCAATACCTTTCTGCACCCTCCAAAGTACTTGTATATATTATCAACGTCCTACACGTTGACACCAGTCTCCTCATTTAACAGGAATTTATCTTCATGTCACAACACTATCAATTTTAAATTAGAACGTATCTCTCTTACGTTTTCTAAAAATCTGGACCGAGATAAGAATAAGTAGCCAGTTAGGTTCTACTTTGATATTCAGATTGTATGTGATATTAGAGAGAGAAGGAGATTATTCTAAACCGAGATGACACATACTGCCCAGAACATAATATTTCAAGGTAATAATTAGCTTGTTTGAAGAGTACTATAATTTTTGACGTCGCATACAAGAACGCTTCCATCAACAGGTAATGGACTGCAATTACATTCATGAACTTAAATATAAAACAATAAAACCATATATTCCAGACCCTTTTAGAATAGTAATTGGCGTCTAAAATAGGTACATACACTCAATTCGGAGCAATTACCCGCTCATGTGAAGTTACGTAAGTGCACACCACTCAATAACTTAAAACAAGGTATCATAACAATTACAGTTTTTGTCACTGTCGCTTTTCATTGTAATGTAGACTGTATGACTGGAGCAATACAATTGCTATTTAATTGGCCACGAGGGCCTGATGTTTGTCATTGCTCAATAGGTGTGAAATTGGCGATGTGCAGCCGATACAGGGCGTTGGATTGAATAATGCCTGTTACGTTGTTTTGTTTTACTTGTGTTTGAATACTTAAATCCAATCGAGCGTACTCTCAGCCGCAGATTACGGTCACACGTTCGTTCTGTTTCTGTTTCAAATGTTACTAATGTTTGTAGAGGCATTACCACTCGTTTGAGCGTTCTTTATTTCCTTTTACGTTTATATCGCCTTTAACATGTTTGAATATTTTTTTAATTGTATTATGGTGGAATAAACATACAAGAATGTTATATATTACTAGCGGACGTCACAAAATATAGCTTATATTAATTAGTGATAATGTAGTAATCAAATGGTGAAAAGAATTTATTTCTTTACAAAAATACATACAATCCTATACTCTTTATAATATTAGTATAGACAAGTTTATCCGTGACTTTGTCCGCATTCCGTCCTAGGCTATATTTCAGTAACGATCGGTAAATTGACTCTAGGTAACTAACAGATTGACAATGTATTCAACCACAAGATGTCGCCACACGTCAATTACATTACAGTTAAACGCGTAAGTTAAATGCTCTCCATATTTATACCCCAAGTATAGGTTTGACATGTTTTTCGTTGCCTAAGTAGGGATATCATAAAAAGCGCCCCTAGCGGGGAATGTAAGAAGTTTTACGTTCCCGCACAAAATGAGAAAAATACGTTGGCATAGTCAACTTTAAAACCTGTTGAAACGTATATTTGGGATACAGAATACCGACGGGACACTTTTCCCATTTATAATATTAATTCGGATGTCCTTGATTAAAGTGTTTAAACAGGTATTAAAGTTAACGACCCCGATTATTTTATTATAAATGATAAATCATGTGTAACCTAAACTGTAAACTATAAAACTTTCAACCATTTAGTAGACGAAGTTGGAGGTGTAACATTACAGAAGTTGAAGCAAATAAAAACAACTATAAAAAGAGAATCTCCTTGTGAGTTAGATAAATAATTTGGATCGCGTCATCAATCCACAGCACAGGGTATCAATTAAGCGAGCGCGTCAAATCCTATATCGAGTTACTGGGGACCAGAATGGTGTCTTCGACGAACTGTCATTAAAGAATGTTTAATTGGCTCGATCTTACATTCCTTAGCATTTATAGCAGACGCAACTTTTTTTAAAAACTCGGCCATAGACTCAGAGCTAAAGTTCAAAGTTTTAAAAATGGCAGTTTTTTTAAAAAGTTTCTACCCCATTTCCCCCTGAATTTCCAAAAATATTTTCTTATTGTTCACCTGCAGTGTAAAGAGGAATATGTCAGTCTGTCTTTCACTACTTTTTATGAATGCAATGAAGGCTTTAGGGCCCAAATTACAATTACAACAACAAAATAAAAAGTAACAGAATAATATAATTAGACACCGTTGCTAATGTGCCAAACTTTCCTTCAGTAGGTATTTCAGTAGGTAGGTATTCAGAAGGTATTCATAAGTCCATTCCTTACTGTAACTTACAGCTAAGCTCTCTCTGTAAAACCAATCAGAAGTTTACAGAGAGCCTAGTGCGCGTTGACGTAAACGCAGATTCGCATGGGATCATAATAGTGCCATCTGAGGACCGACAGATGGCGCTGTTTCGATCCCATACAAATTTGCGTTTACGTCAACGCGGTGACTTGTGACGGCAGCAGTGAATCACACACTAGGCACACAGATTATACCCGTTCAGACAAAAGTGTACAACATTTCTTGGTATCGTATTACGTATTCATTTTATATTCTGGGCAAATTAAATTATAAAATTATAACGTCTTCAATGAGAACATACGATTCTAATTTCGCAAAAATGAATAAAAAAGTTAACGCATTTTAATAAATAAATGTGTATAATAATTGTGGTCGGTCAAGCGAGTGCGGCATCAGAACGGCAATAAAATCCCTCACCGAAGTGAAAACGATCCCAGTTGTCATCGTCGGTAGTTTATTCTCTCCTCTCTGAGCTTAAAAATACGTTTTATACCTCAATGCAACTCAAGCACGAATACAAAAAAATAAAACTTAAAAACACCTAGTTTATGCTCATAACGTTGAAACAAGTAATTGAAGGTACACAGGAGTAGAAAATGAGCCGAGATATACAAACAATAATTTTAAATTTACTTATCTGCGGTCAAATATCAATGTTTCACATAATTTTATATGTAAGTAACCTAATCGACGGGCCGTCGTGTAGAATATACCAAATTCAGATGTAATCAGGTCGACAAGGAAGCCGGCACCCGTCACTACACGATAACAGCGTGGCTTTCCAAACCCAATGTTGTACCCGCGCCGCCCGCGCACCCAAACGCATAAACTACACACATAACTGCTGTGAACGCGACGAAATCAATTCCCTCCCAGTTCCGATTCCGAGAAGTGACACAGTTTCTTAAGTGTCACATCACTACCGACGGACCGCTAAATAAATTCTAATCGTCCCGTATCGGACGCATGCCAATCTAGCTCGTAAGGGGCGCGCTATAGATGAACTTTTGTACGGCACCCGACGCGCATTTGAAATATAAAGAAGAGCCACCTGTCTCCACGAAAAACTTTATAGCTGCCATAAAATTTAAACCTCAGAAAAAACAAAAGTATGGAATAATTTTTTTTCTGTTGGCATACATGCCCATTTTAGATGGTGTTTACCTAAGCTGTCACCTTACAGTATGGCGATTTTGACTGGTCGGGTCCGTTGAATTAATTGTCGAGTTATGGAGAGACCGCCTGATGCGCGATAACGTCTGGCCGGTTGCCTACCGTCCGCCGGCAATTTGCTTAATCCTGACAGTTTTGGACACGGAATTAGAGCTCCTCTTAATGTTTTTAATTGTTATGGTTTTTAATTCGGCGAAGGACTTCTGTTTTGCATCGATAATAGCAGCATAACATGTCACGATATAATTAAGGCAAAACGAAGAAGAACTGAGTGACAGAAGGATATGTGACAAAGCTGGTCCGAGAAGGTTTTGTGATGAATCAAGTTTTTGTGAAAATTTTTATTCCGTTTAAGTTATCTGGCCTGAATAATTTAAACCAAAACAGTGTATTTACGTGACCAGCAATGCCTAGATGAGGTGAGTAAATGACGTCACGCCGCGGAACCATTACGTGGTGCATTTTTTTTTTGCATGTAAGGAGAAGTATATTAGTAAGATGAGTAGTTACCGTGCGATCCGACGGCAGCGGAGTAGGGTCCATGCATCTGCTGGTGGTAGTAGCGCGCTCGGCTGTGGTGTCCGCCCTCGAGCGGCGAGTGGAAGAAGTCGCCGTTGGTGTCCGAGGAGCCGTCTCCGGGGCTGCCGTTGACGCGGCTCTCGTACCATCGCTGCTGCAACGCGCTCGCCCCCGCGCCCCCCTCGCCGCTCATGTCCATGACCGCCGCACCGACCTCACACACCATGCATCGCTTTTATACACACCCACTGCAAGTCCACACCCCTATCCGCATTTCAAACAGTCGGCAGTCTAATATCGCTCGGCCACTATACGAGTGAAGCCGAACTCAGTCTTAGCATCGCGGTCACGGTTCGAGAGGTCACTTACGTCGTCTTCCACCAGTTCATATTGCACGTATCTGAAAAGGAATGGCACGAATTAGCATTTCTTTCTATGCCTTTTAATATTTTATCGCGTTGATAGCTTATCAGTTGAAGCATAGGGTTGTGCAGCTAATAGTTTTTTGTATCCACTCTACATGCTTGCGAATCTACACACGGATGTTAATCTTGCTGATCACGTTTTTAATTATCATATTGTAATGTGTGTATAATGAATATGCAGTACTACGTACATATGTACACATACACATATCCCAGTCTTATATAATTAGCTTGTTGTGTGAATTCAAAACAATTGTTTTCAATTTTGTAGATTTACATTCCGAGAACTAGACTCGGTTGAAATACGTGTCTGAAAGTTATCCGACAACTTGGTTGCGTCACGCGCTATCCGCTTATCACAATTTGCGCAACATCAAAGAAATTATATTATAAAAAAATACGTACAAATAAATAAATACGTGCCGGTGTTTTGTCAAAAAACAGACAATCAATTAAGATAAGTGTGGTGGGCTATCGCACGTCGGTGATATCGATACGCTCCCAATTTGATTAACTGATACGGACGGACAACACTCGATACCGCCGCGATAAGCGATAACCGCGCATTAAGCGTTGTTAGCTAACCTGCCGTGATTTTTATTACCACCAAACCCGCTATACTTGCCAAAAACACGTGTACTTCTAGTCCTGTGCAAACGGTTTAACTGATTTGCTAACCAAATATTTTCGTGAGACTTAAATAACTTTTCAATATAAAGAAGGAAAAAAATATTTGTATTGAAAATTAATAAATAAACAAATTTAGAAAACTTCCTATAAATAAATATAACTGATAGCAAAGTTAGTATGTAGTTTTGATATTAATGGTTGGATAAACAGTTTCAAACTCGATTCAACTTGGATTTTAATAAACTAATAAACAGTTCATGAAAAACTACCTGCATTTCGTATAATTAGTTTTTCATACAACTGTATGTGTCTATAAAGTCGAATCATTTTCATCGATAAAATATTTTTGTAATTAACGTCACTAGCGAAGGTTTAACTGGCCTGAAAACAATGCTATGGGTTCGACTTTGTTCCCCGAAATTAAATTTTCGTATGATTAATTGATAAGTTGATAATCTGTCTTTTGTTGTAGATATTAATTGAGATTGTTTTTTTATTAATTTGTGCTTTGAATTAATAAAAAATCCCATAATTGATAAGTTAAGTGACGATGCTTATATGTAGCTAAAATTTGTCTAAGCATTTGCATAGTTCAAATTAAGTTTATGCGTTCATTCAGCTTTGATAGTATTTTTTAAAGTAAACTATATATTTAATTATAACTATCCTACCAAATGGTTGTATCATCAAAATTACTCACAAAATATATATATATATATGTGTGTGTGTGTGTGTGATTACACAGGTTCTTTATTTTAATGGCAATAATTTATTCTTAAGATAAGATATGTCACAAGTTCCAATCAAAATCGTGTGATAATATCGATTAACGTTATCATTTTTATTGAGCCCTAAGGGATTTAATTAATAACTTATGTGAGATTTGATTTAATTATTTGGCTTGGTGGTACGAGTATACTTTTATTATCATTACTAGATATTATCATAAATAATATCCAGTTAACAATACGACAAATTTATAAAAGATGGGTGATAGAAATGGTCAATTCAGCTTAGGACTTTATTTAATTCTTCGTAAATGTCGGGATTAGCTTTTATAGGAAAACTTCTGAGAGAAACCCGGAGAACTCATCACAAACCACACAAATTTCCCTCTTTAATGTTCATTGTCTTAAGCTAAAGTATGTAAGTTGATAGTTGATTTGATTTCTATATACAGGCGATTTTCCTACACATTGTATCTACACTACTATTATAAAGAGGAAAGATTTGTATTATTGTGTGTATGTTTGTTAATAAACTCAAAGACTAAGGTGCCGATTTCAAATTTCGTAAAGCTACATCATCAGCGAGTAACATAGGCTTTGTTTTATCCCCGTACTCCCACGGGAACGGGAACTACGCGGGTGAAACCGCGTGACATCCGCTAGTTTAAAATATAAATGCTTCTTCTATTATATAAGAATAGAATTATATCCTACCTAACTACCATTTCATCCTAGCTAACTCCTGCAGACGGTTTTTCCATAATTTAAATATTATACACTATTATTTTAATATTAGATCTTTTAATAGAAACCTTATATTATTTTTGCTATTGCTTATAAGAATAAAATCAAAGTCGCTTATTTCTTCTAGGCAAAGATAAGGTATACATTACTCATAGTTATTGGAGCTATTGTTTGTATCAATTAAACATCATTATCGAAATTAAGTTTCATAATTTCGAAAATTTTTGAATAAGATTCAACATAAGCAAAAAATCAGAAACAGTAAAGTTGTAAAATGTATTTTATGTAACCTTTTTGAAATATATATAAAAGTATTATTATTTTAACATAAACCTATCTACCTTTTTGAAGAATTATCATACTAATATGTTGTGCGTAAAATTCAAAATATATAACTTATTTATATAAAAATCTACGATAAAATAAGAAGAGGAGTTGATTGAGAAAATCTTACCGATTGATAAGATGAGATCCGTCCCAAGGATATGAAGGTATGATAATTTGTGTTAGAAGTATTTATAATGAATACGATCTATCACAACCGATGGCTTTGCTATCTGACCATCGACTGAAATAAGGATTAGCTGATAATAAAAAGAAATCACACATTTTATCGCAAATTACGTCCATTTTATACGATTTCCCGTAACGTTCAGATATGATAAGCGACGGTGGCAGAACAGAACACGAGTATTATTTTATTCACAAGGTTCAATTTTAAACAATTAATTAATCCAAAGATATATTGCTAAAGTAGTCATACAGCTTTTTCCTACGACTTTGTCTACGACTGTGTGTTTAAATGCTATTTCCACCCCCAAATACCAAAAAGGATGTGCAGTGAAAAGGTAACACATGGACAGTCAAAGACTATTTCACATTTTTAGTATAAACTAACTGCGCCCTGCGGTTTCACCCACGTACACTAAATAAATAAAAGTCAAATTTACTCCCTGTAAAATTAGCTATCGGCCAGTGAATGTCCCGCTAAGATCCAGCCGTTTCGAAGATTTGCCGGAACAAACAGACAGACAATATTTAAAAAAAAGCTTATTTTTATCTTTACCTTACATACTTTAATATGCATTTAGTGAAAAGCTGTTATTGCGGATTTATAAATAGACACTTTCATTTTATTTAGCTGTACTTATAGATATGTGAAATACTGCTTCATTCGCCTTAAATTTAGTACCTACTTGTGTAATACTAAAGTTAGCCCTATAACGTAGATAATTATTTCCATGCTTTCCACACAAGTTTTGATCCAGCATCCACTTAGCATCGAAGACCAGGTACAATAATTGAAATCAATATAGAGTAATACGGTGCATAAGTATCAGATATTTTAACTATAAGTGCGTTATAAGCAGGTCTCAATAGACCCCGGCAGCCGTGCATGATCGATCCGCAAGCGCAACAGAGTCCGTATTCGTGCCGCGGTAGGCCTATCGGTCCTTCGATCACGATGCAATCTGCGTGCTCAGTGGCACATACTCGTTATAGATCATAGGTGTTTTCTTATTATCATATATTTAAAAAGATTAAGATATGTCTTTATATTTTCGATCACCTTCAATCACAAAATATATCACAAAACATTATCTGTGTGCCTATGATTTTGACTTAAAATAGACTCAACCGCTTCAGCTGGATCTTAAATTTTATTATTCTATTTTAAGAAATGGATCCGTTAAAAATATTGCGTTGATATGACTGAATATTATGAAGAGTGATCTCTATTATCTGAACACCAAGGGACTCAGTCTGATGATCATTTTAATGTATAGTTACTTAATGCTCTACATATGAATTAGTTTCAAAGAAGCCTTTTCCCCAACTATTGATTTTCACGCTCTAGCTACACCATGTTATGCATTTTGCTGAAACTTGAATTCTGGATAATAAGGTTTTTAAGTAACAAACATTCAAAATGAGGAATCATAAACAAAAAGAGATTCAGCATTTGTATTCAGCTGCTTTAATTACTAACGTCGTCTGGTAGACGCCTATCGTGACAAGCTGGGACTTTCCTCACTCAGGAATCAGCAGCAGTTCAGTGACAATGCTGCCAGCCTTCTTCGCACAATCGCGATACACCGATATGGGCTTAATGTTCTACTTGTAATTAGTTTTTAATAATGTTCCTTGTATATTAAATTAAGTTTGTGATAAATTATTAAGCTTTATTATCAAAGTGTATAATGAATCCCATATATTATATATTGATGTATTCCCATGGTATAACATTTTTGCGTTCTTAGGAAGTTAGTATTTAAACCCCATGCGTGTTATGTGTTGCGGAACAAAGTATTAATAATTACTAATATTACCACAGCACATACACGTTATAATTTAAAATCAATAAATTTCAATTAAACTTCTAGAAAAACACCGTGAAAAGTAAACCGATCGAACTCCAGAGAAAAGATAAAGGTAATGTTATAATCACCGTGTTTTATAAACATGGTTATCTCCTATTAAGATTAGCCCAAGTTCCAATTATGATAATTGATTCCCTTTGGCCCGCCGTACAGTTCTGACTCGAAAAAACTTGTTGGACATTATCTCGCCTTCATCAGAACCCGATGCAAAGATCACCTTAGGGGGAAATTATTAAATACTCACATTTACATTTCAAGCTTTTTATTAAAGTGGGATGAGTTCGAAATATGCATTAGACTGTATTGGCCCGGTTGATCTGGTCTGGGCCCCAACCATGAGCTCTTATTGCAATAATAGTTCAGCTGTGTGACTGTGACAGACTTATACACGGCATATACATCTGTCGCATTATAAGAGTTAAACTATTGTGACAATCAGAGCTTATGGTAAAGCCTACTCCTGCATAGAAAGAATATGACGTTTAAAACAGCTACCGTACAAATCGTTTGCTAGTTTATAAACCCTCAGAGTTCTAATGTATGCACACTTGGTCGTTCCCGTATTATAATGCAAATATATAGATAGACTAGCTGTGCCGCGTGGTTTCTCCCGCGTAGACTTAATTTTATGGGTGGAGATTAGCCGGAACAAACAGACAGATAGAGAAATATAAAAAAATTGGGTTTTCTGAGCCAGTACCTTGTATACTTTCATATGCATTTAGTCGAAAGGTGTAATTTTGGAATTACAAACAGACACTTTACTTTTTTTGTTCGTGTGTATGTATGTATGTATTGATATAGATGGGTATGTTAATAATAAGATGCTTCAAATGTTGGTTGGTATAGTATTCTTATAACGAGGGAATGTTTGTAAATTTGTATTCAGTCACAACTGACTTTACCAATATTTAGACAGGACTTCCGAAACGTATGATAACCTTTAGCATTTAGACTATAACATCATTAGAAGAAATGTTGTTCAATAAATTATTGATTCACGTATAACTTACACGCAATTTTTTATATGAATGTTACATTAAAAATCCTTAATTACTTCTTTGGAAGCGACTTGTTTCAATCTTGATTTTTACTGTACGCTAATACAAATTATATGTACATTTTATATCTCAGAATCTTTTAAACAACTGGCCAGTATCTCTGCACATAATCATTTTAACCTAACTTCTATTACAGAAGTTATCAAAACCATCAGTTTTATAAAAGCACACTTACCTACTTTAATATGTGTAAAAAATTACAGGAACTATGTCACTGTGTATGGAAAATGGTTATAAGTACACGATAACACAGTAAAGAGTTAAATATAACTTGTATTTTGATAATTGCTTAATTGTCAAACTGTGTTCATACTATCTGGCAACGGATATGTTTAATATCGACGAATTAGTTGATATGAAAACTGATCACGGTTTTTAATTAACTAGTTCTAAGAGTACTTTATTATCAATCAGCTTAAATCACAGTCCAATAAAAGAAGCGACAGAAGTGCGTGATGATTTTAACATATGGCAAGCATTTGTCAGTCTTAACCAATGATATTAAAAGTTCAAATAAGAAATGCACTCAAAAGCCGAACGAAAATATTTTCTGTGCCGTATTTGTTATTGGTCGAATATTAGCTTGGCGGTAGCATGTATAATCCTGTAAAATCATGTGGTTCTGACGATTTGAAAGTACTTTATTAATAATCTAATAAAGATTTTTTTGAATTGAATTTTTTAGTATTCTGACTGCTTTGAGGCCTCAATTTCAGCACGCTAGTCACACCTCATGTTTTAAAAATTGAATATAATTTACCTATCTTGTGACACAGGCGTGAGGATATGTATAGATAAACAAATTAGATACATATAAGTATATGTTTGTTAGTCTACCTGTTACATTTTAACGAATAAAACACTGAATCGATTTTACTAGATAATTAATTTTGGGAGATTGATGTAATATAATGTATAAGTTTCAATTTGCAAATAATTGTGAATTTTAAGTTAATAATTTAATTTTTAACGTGCATTTGCTAAAGAATTAAAATAACAACCAAAAGAACCTATACTAACGGATCTAGCTATCTTGTCAAAAAGTGCTAAAGAAGTTAATTTCTAAGGGTAGAACTAAATGCCTTGACTACAACCCAACATTGATCGCAATCCTAGAGGTTCCGTCCATAATCTCATGTAATATGATAAGTATTTTATAGGAAATGGCACGTGATAATGTCAATATAAACACTTATTTATACTTATAATGTCTCTACTAACATATTTGTATAATTACCAATTACATTTGAATTGAAATGTTCGAAACAAGTACATTACTAATTGCATTACAAATGACTTTGCCTTATTGAATAATTTAATTATATTATCATAGACATTGGTTTTAAAAGGTTTACTTATTAGTTGAATGTAGATAAAGTTTTGAATGTAAAATGCTCTATATATAGTTTACCCATCATATTTCATCAATACTGATATTATAAAAACCAAAGAGTCTGTTTATCGGTTTGGACGGTTCTAGTTATTCCACCTGGATTTAGTATCTACCTTAAATGAGTTATATTAATTAATATAAATATTTTTATATTGTTCTACGCGGGTAAAACCGCGAAGCACAGCAAGTACTTATTTAATATGCGATAAATTACGTGCGGAAAATGGTTTAGTTCGTATATTTTTAATGTAATTGACGTGGTGGAGCTTTTCTACACTACTATTATAAAGAAAAAAGATTTGTATTTTTATGTAATGAAAAAACTCAAAAACTACTAAGCCGATTTAAAAAATTATTTCACCATTGGAAAGCTACGTCATCAGCGAGTAGAATAGGCTTTTTTTAACCCCGTACTTCCACGGTAACGGGAACTACGCGGGTGGAACCGCGTGACGTCCGCTAGTTACAAATAAAATCATTTAGTACATTTTTCGTTTTAGACACTAGGTTTGAATTGAACCCGCAGAGGATACAGGCAACTGATACCGCGGTCCCAGTCGCCTGATAGCATTTTTGAATCACTCTATACTAAGCAGGCTTCTAGCCACAAAACAGCCACCACTCCTCCTATGGATAACTTTTAAATCCATTATTGATCCCAAGCTAAGGAGGAGCTCGTGGCACAGTTGCTATTGCGCATATCATTCGATCAGTGAAGTTAAGCAACCCTAAGCCTAGCCAGTAATTGGATGGGTGACAGCCCGAGTTCCCTCCGTGCCTTGGAGAGCACGTTAAGCCGTCGATCCCGGTTGCCAATTTATCATCTTTGGCAATCGTTACAGGTCAGTCGGAGGCCTAAAATAGTCTGACAACTGGTTTAACCCAGATCACAGATTTTCCTCGTTAAAGAGGATACGAAGGTCAGATGGCAGTCGCTTCGTATAAAAATCAGGTGATCAGCCACATCGGGTTGAATCAAGTGCTGACCCCAACAATGTATGGGATAAGGCCAGGGAGATGATGTTGATCCCAAACTAGTTTTTCTATTAAAATACATTTGCCAGAACAAAGGATTTAATCCCTAATACTTATAACTACACTTATGAAATGTCCACTTTAATATAAGCCCGTCTGTTAGTTTGTTTGTTTTATGATCAAGTGGCTACAAACAACAGGATTTGATGGATGCCTCGTAAATGAAGGCCAGGGAATATTTATTGGTGTTTTTTATTTATTACTTAAACATGATTTTAATCCGACACTGATCGCTTTTCAACTTACACTTTATTAAATAACCCGTGTTATTAATAATCGCTTGTTATTAACTCGTAAAATGAATTGAATATTATTATTTAATAGTTTATTGTATACTAGTGAAGACGCCTGACTACGCACGGAGATGTCTTACTTTTACCATAAATATCATAACAGAACGGCAGGTATAGGAAAAATATTCATAAGCTGTGCCCAGTTTTACCAGTAGGAATAACAAAATTCTAAATATCTTTATTTGATTAGACTTCTTACAAAGTACTTTCAAATCGTCAGAAGGACACAAAATACATTATACAAGATTATAAATGTTACCACCGGGTTCGGAAGGTTGCTATTACTCTTTTAAAAAAATATTATACAATGTTATTGGTTACAGTATTTATATCTCATGAATATAAGCCCATGGACACAGTTCCAATGCTCAATTGTCAAATATAATAACTAAAATATTACAAATATTTGTGAGCATGGCACAATATAAGCTATGTAACTTAGTGAAACTTTTTCCCTTAAATATAAAGTTACTCCCGATCTTATAACATCAGCTATCTGATCTGCCAGAAACATTAAAATCAGTTCAACCTTTTCAGAGATAAGCCGAAAGAAACATACAGAAAAATTAAGCAAAAATATTTTTTTTATATGAACCGTTTCCTTTCATATAGAGACGGACAGACATTTCAATTTAATGTTCTACACATAAATCTGCCTCGTGAATTAATCTACTTAATGGTGGAATTCGGATGAAAATCAACATAGTAAGTTTGTAAAATAATCTGTTCCTGGACGGCAGTTTTCGGCAGGCGATATTAATCCGCGCGATCCCGTGAGACACCGATTTGAGCCAAGTTTTCTACTTGTAATTAGGTTTTCCTTGTATTATATAATACATACATACAGATAAATAAAACTGAAGTGTCTGTTTGTAATTAAAAAATAACGCCTTTTGACTAAATACATATGAAACTATATACAGTACTGACATAGAAAAACCATTTTTTTTATTTTTACTCTGTTTGTCTGTCCGTCTGTCTGACTGTTTGTTCCGACTAATCTCCGAAACGTCTGAACCGATTTGAATGGGACTTTCACTGGCGGATAGCTAATGTTACAAAGTTACTCAGGCTACCATTAATTAAAAAAATTATTAGGGTTCCGCGGGCGACCCATTAAATTAAGCCTACGCGGGTGAACCGCGGGACACAGCTAGTTTTATAATATAAGATAAAAGTGTCAAATACTTGTATTTTATTGTAATAGTAACAAATATCACGTTACAATAATACAATGGCGTGTGAAACCTAATCCAAGTTGTTTGACCTTTGATGAAACATTGGAACATTAATAAAACAAAGCTTTTCTGAAGGACGCAGCTTATTTGTATTGTAATTTTAAGCTTTAAAATATGAATTTGAATTTGTAATGTTTCATTCTGATAAATTTTTTTTACTGATTATTTAATTTTAAAATATATAAGGTACTTACTAGCTACTTTTTTTTACAAAAAAGGCCTATTCAATTATTTAATTAAGGCCTATTCAATTATTTAATTAAGGCCTATTCAATTATTTAATTAAGGCCTATTCAAGTATTTTTTTATTAATTACTAATATTTACATTAATACTATATTGGGAACGTTGAAAATGTCATCGAATAAATGTAACAGTTGGTAGTGGTTAGACTTTTGATACAAACGTTCATTGGGCAGGAAACCGCTTACCATCATGTGTAACATCAAGCATAAAAAGTATGTATTCTTATTTGTATAAATAACAAACTGGCGTATTTGATTAATTATATTTGTATTTGTATCTATAAGTATTCATATTATGTTAGTTTAATCAGCATTATCACACCTTAACGTTGTTCTGTGTAACATTGGTAAAATGTATAAGCTTAAATAATAATATTTGTAAATGATATCGGCATCTTTGAAATATATTCTAATAACCATGATAGATAACAGTATATAAAACCGTGTGAGGAATTCTATGCATGAGACAAATATGTAAATATTTGAAGAAATATTTTTTTTTATAATATACAATATTATTTTTGCCGGTCCATATAGGCCATGAGAAGATTTTGTCGATCGGTTTTCTTGAGCATAATTTTTGAAACAGAATTTATAAGTACCTACTGCGATAGTTAGGCCTACAGAATGGCCTACCTGAAGACTTTTATAACTTTATTTAATTAATATGTTTGAATAATAACGATAAGTAACTTTACTAAAATTATTATTTAATACAGACAGGATGCTATACACCCACACATACGATTCTCCGGCGGAAGCGGTCACACACACAACGAAACAAATAGTTTATCGATGGCTAATCGATAGCAACGTTTGCGCATCTCGGACCGCATTCAAATTTCGAACGCGAACTGTCATGGCGGCCAATCGTGCGCCGAAACAGCCGACCGATATGAAAACGAAGTGAGGCGACATTGACATTGATTGGTCGGAGTTTGTGTACTCGAGAAAAAAAATTAAACATGGAATTCGAATACTGGCCAGTATTTAAACTGAGTATTTTATAGCGTACTAAAGTACATTGTTCGAATTTTAAATAGGCAGGAATTGAGAAAAATAATCTGAATTGTTGATCCAGACAGAAAATAGCTGGACATTAAAATGAAGATTCTTGATACTTGCAGATTATTTCTTGTGTTTTGTTTGTGTTTAAAGACGTTTCTAATTTGCATACTAGCCGTGCCCCACAGTTTTACCCGCATAGTGTTAATTTCATGGGTGACCCGTGGAACCCTAATGTTCTATCTTTTTGTAGTGAAAGTCTAATTAAAATCGGCCCAGCAGCTTCGGAGACAAGCAGACAGACGGACAGACAGATTTAAAAAATTGGTTTTCTCTTGTCACCACCGCATATAATTTCATACGCATTTAGTGAAAAGCTGTAATTTGGAATTACAAACAGACACTTAAATTTTCTTTATCTGTATGTATAGATTGTAACATTATTTAGTAGTTTCAATGATCATGTAGTTTTAAAATATTTTATATCTAGATATACCTATGTTAATTGTATAATTAAAATTGTTATTGGTAATTCTATTATTGGGATGCTGGTCTAAGTATATAGCTACTTTACCAAATTTTCAAAAAACCTTCAGGTAGAGTGAAGATAAGCACTTTGTTTTTAAATTGAATTTTGTATTTGATAACAAATGAATATATCTATGAGTTATAATGACATACAACTGCTTATATATTTAAATTCCATACATTATCTTTCTATGAACTATAGATCATTTATTAAGTCTCTATTCCATTTGTAATCGTTTTAACACACATGTAATTTGTAAATACACATTATGTTATGTAGTTAGCTAAATACTTAGTTTATTTAAAATGGAGAAAATTATATATAATATTTATTTTTTATTACATTTTTGAGTTGCTCTATAAAAGTGAACTCGTTTATGTCTTTTGTATAAGATTTTAATAATAATATTTTATATCTATAATAAAAATAAATTTTCTACTTATTTTGTATTTTTACAAAAAAAATCACGCAAAATTATCTTGACCAAGTATTAAACTTCATTGGTCATTAGATTTCAGATTGGGTTTCCCGTTTAAAGAAAAAATATAATATGATCATAAATGTTATTGAATACTTTTGGTAAGACAATTAACTTTGAACAAAATGTACAGTTGTGTAGAAAAGTCATAATATTATGTTTAATAATGATTTACATACGTTTATTTGAGCATAAGAAAGCGCGCCTTCTTTTACCGTCGGGTAGAGTTTCTTACATTTATAACTCAAATAACACTTAATATATAAGCTGTATTGATCTAATTTATGTTTGAAATATAATAATATATATTCATCTTAATCTACATCACTTTATTTTCGCCAAAATATTTGCAATACATTTCAAATATTTGCATTATGCCCCGTGAATGCTTATATTTTTATGACAGATCAAATTATGCACGTTTGTATTCCAATTTATTAGTTTTGAATTAATTTGATCACATAAAGCTGTCAATAAGAATGTTTATGTGATTTATTGCACATAATTTATGTGACAATTAATTTTAAATGCAGATGTTATGAGTTATGATGCATTTATCATTTGGTAGAGATATATGAAACGAGTAATAGACTGTAGTAATAGGAACAAAACGAATTCTTGAAGATAAAGGAAATCAACAAAGTACCTCGAATGTCCTTATCAGGTGCTTATCACAATGTAGTTCACTATCACTATGTATCACTGTAAATACTGAGCAGAGATCAAAACACACTGAAATCATGAGCTCCATTCCGTTAGCGTGTTCATTTTCATGGATTATTATGTTATCACAGGTCACGATTACGAGTTTGGTTGTGGGACAAAAACAGTGCAGAGCGCAAGCGCAATAGCGGGGCCGGCGTAGTGCGGCACGTGATGCGGCGTCGATGGGACGCAACCCGACACTAAAGCACACACTGAGTTTTTGTTGGTCGCGCGCGCAGTCGGGCGCGGTCGGGGCCGCTCGGAGCCGCTCGGCGCTCCTCGCCTCTCATTGGCCGGGGGTCGGCGGGCGGCCGCTGGGGCGGGACTACTCGGTGGGAGTGTACTCTTTTCTCATTTTCTTTTTCTCTTTTTGGGCGGGCGCTGCGCTCGTGTGCGTCAGTCGGCGCGCAGCCGAGCGCCTCGAGTGATGGATGGCGGCTCGCACTCTACACGCATTCTTGTACTTTGTTATGTCCATGACAGACGGATGACATTCGCTTTGTTTACTTTACATGCCTTTAATAAGCCTTCGATACTCTGCTGGACATTTTTGCATATAACAATGAAATTGGAGGGCGGCTTTTTATTCGGAACTTTTATTACTTTTGTCCTATTATTTTATTCAATTAATTACATGCATTAAGTTAACCTATTTTAAGTATACTAAAAAGGTACTAATACACATACAATTTAAAAATCGATAATTTAAATAGAACTGAGGGTAGTAAGCGCGGGTACTGCCAACCATGTGTTGAGTGGAATCGCTGTGCCAGCAGAAAAAGAGATTGGCTTGAAAACTGTAGGTACTCTTGCCGAAAATACATTTGTATCAATTGTGTGACCTAAATCTTTTTGTTTATGTTATCATTGCATACAATTGCATATAGAGCGCCTTATGAAATATGGCGATATGGATTTAAGAATAAATTGTAGATTATTGCCATGTCTCCATAATACCTTATTAGTTTACCGGTTTTGTCGTAGATCGGTTGAGGACAAGCAGGGAGAAAGACTGGAAAACATTTCAGCAACACTTTTTTGTAAATATATTAATTAATTCTAAGACGTATGTATTGTGTCTGAAACGGCGATAGATTCATCCTCTGTCACGTTGGCACTTAATCATCTTGGGCGAAAAGTCGGTGTTGTTATTGTAATACCTCTGCCTACCCCTTCAGGGAATACAGGCGTGAGCATATGTATGATGTCAATTATTTACTTAGGTAGCTTTTAATATAAATTTCTATTAACCTATTGACAGAGATACATAAAATTTAAGTGTCTGTTTGTGATTGCATATGAAAGTATATGCGGGACTTACATAAAAAAAACATTTTTTTAAATTTTTCTCTGGCTATCATCTATTTGTTCCGGTTTATCTCTGAAAAGGCTGGACTGATTTTAACAGGACTTGCAGTGACAGTTAGCTAATGATAGAAGGAGTTATGCATATTTTTTTGAATTACTTAAGGCTCCGGGAATTTAAGCCACCTATTCAATTCAGACTACGCAGTTGAAACCGCAGGGAATATAAAATAAAATATTATTGAATTACATCGTAAGAATTGTGGAAATGTTTTTGGAAATTCAAACAAAGGTTTACTCTTACAGTTGCAAACGTTGTTATGCTTAATCTTTGACAAATCATTGGTGCAAGATTAGAGCAGAAGGGGTTAGATTCGCTTGCCCCTACCACGGCGCTACAATGATAATATTATATTAACAGTAATTCTCATGTACTCAAAATATTTCCTATCTCTCGGAGTCTAATATCTTCTATTCATTTTCCGAGTGTGTACTGTACATTCCGAAAATCTATATTTCCTAGTGTAATTAAATCATCATCTCCCTGACCTTATCCCATACATTGTTGCGATCGGCACTTGATTCAACCCGATGTGGCTGATCACCTGATTTTTATACGAAGCGACTGCCATCTGATCTTCGCAACCCCTTACACGAGGAAAATCTGTGATCTAGGTTAAACCAGTTGTCAGACTACTTTAGGCCTCCGACTGACCTGTAACGATTGCCAAAGATGATAAATTGGTAACCCGGACCGACGGCGTAACGTGCTCTCCAAGGCACGGAGGGAACTCGGACGGTCACCCATCCAAATACTGGCTAGGGTTAGGGTTAACTTCGCTGATCGAATGATATGCGCAATAGCAACTGTGCCACGAGCTCCTCTCCTAGTGGAATTAAATACCAGTCGCATAATGTACCACTTATTTTTTTGCTCGATATCGTCTTTTTCTGAGGGGATTCCTGACCATTCGCATAATATTACAATAAGGAGAGATTTGTTATGTAAATAACAAACTTAAAAACTACTAATTTGAAAATAATTTCAGCAATCGAATCCCAGCGGTTTGTACCTGACTTTTTCTAAAATGTATAAGCAGTCATTTCACACCACGTGCTTTACAGTGAAGAAAAACATCGTGAGGAAACCTGCATATGTATGAAAAGTTATTCAGAAACGTAGCGCACCCTCGAATGATAGGGGCTCAATTCTGAAATCTTTTTTATTTCGAAATCATAATCAAAGATAAGGTTAGGTTATAAGGTTTTTAGCTATATGTATATCCATATACCCAGATACTGTTGAGCAGCTTATACTAATAAAATCAAAGATCGACAAGTTTGAATTTATTATTCAGGTAGGAATTATTTTACCAGTATAGTTTTCGTTGTGCCCTGTCGATAGGTGTAACTGTTTTTTTTTTAAACTACGCGTAGAAATCGTCTGTCTTATCTATAATAATTATTTTCACAAATTTTTGAATAAAGCCTCTTTCTTTCTGAGGGTGCGGTATGTATAGTCTCTGAGACGGCAATGGACTTACCATCTGTCAAGTTGGCACTTAATCATCTTCGGTGAAAAATGAGTTTTGTATAACACCACCTCTGCCTACCCTTTTGAGGAATACAGGCGTGAGAAAATGTATGTAGGCTATATTTTATCCTACGGGAACGGAAACTAACCTGAAACCGCATGACATCTATAAATTAAATATTTATGTTCAAACGGTGAAAACAAAATCCAGTTTCAAAACTTCCAAGTCCCAAGTCTCAAGAGGAGGCTGGTGTAAGACACCCCCCTTGATTTATTCCATACAGCCGCGCTATAAATCTGTCGGCCACAACACTATCTGTAGTTGCGCGTTAAAGGCTAATGACACTGCTTCTGGAACTATACTGGGTCAACAGTTTAGCTGGATTAAGGACTACATGGACATTACGTTTAGATTACCTCTGAAATAAAAAAATTGCCAAATTAGTAAAATTCAAATTCAAAATATATTTATTTGATTAGACCTTAAATAAAGTACTTTCAAATCATCGGAACGAAATGATTATTCAGGGTTATACATACTACCGCCGTTTTCAGAAGGTTGCTTATACTGAGAAGAGCCCGGCAAGAAACGTAAAGATATGTCTTCAGGCAGGGTGTCACCGAATATGATTAAGAGTTTGAGTCCCATGAGTTTAAGTCCCAACGTGACAGATGATGACTTTATCGCCGTCTCAGGCACTATACCTAAGTCATTGAATTACTGTTTTCCTTCATCGTAAAGCACGTGGTGTGAAATCACTGCACATACGTTTTTTAGAAAACTCATTGGTACAGACCCCTCTGGGATTCGAACTTGCGTGGCTTGCGTAGCAGGCAGTCACACAGTGGTACTATGACGGCTATAACAGCTTAAGGTCCCTGTACCATTGATTTTTTTCTGAAGTGTAATTACTGATTCAGCGTATTTTACTGATAAATAGAAAATTTTTAAGTTTTTTTGAACAATTGAGTAATCTAATTATTGTAGTAGTGAAATGCTTACAAAAGATAAATACCATTTGTACTTGTAGAGCAAATATTTGTAGATTTTTCTTTATAGAACTATCTACAAAATAATAAAATGGAATAACAAACTGACAAGTAATCAAGTGTGCCGTGGTGTCCATGGGGTTTGAGTAGTCGCCTGCTACGCAAGCCACACAAATTCGAATCCCAGAGCGGCCTGTAACAATGAGTTTTTCTAAAAACTTATGTGCAGTGATTTCACACCACGTGCTTTACGGTGAAGAAACATATCCTGAGGAAATCTGTATATGTCTGAAAAGTAATTCAAAGGCGTAGCTATGTTTAGTGCCTGAGATGGCGATAGGCCTACCATCTGTCACGCTGGCACTTAATCATCATCGGTGAAAAGTGGGTGTTTTATTACAACACCCCTGCCTACCCTTTCGGGGAATATGTATGCAAGTAATCATTAACCATCATAAAACTACTTCATTCAAACAAAACTCTTCCATCCATACGAAGAAGGTATATCCTTTAACTATATGTAAGTACGTATGTTAATAAATAAAATGAATAGCTTTTGTACCAAAAACCACATTAGCATTACCAAGACCTATTTCCCGGTCCCCCGACACCCACACATTTTCTAAGCGGGCAAGTCTGAATAACATTTAACCCCTTTCAAATGTAAAAGCATTACGGAATGAAAAAACAGCACTTATGTACCTCGCGACTCAGATAAACCATCTCTGGTACAAAGCGCACAAAGATACAATGCCTCTGAAAGGGTTCAAGAACGCATTTTTAAATTAACCCCCCTAAACTACAAAACGACTTATATTCATTTTTCAGTTCATGCGATTCACGTTTATAGCTTAATACTTGGAGCTAGCAAATAGCGTTCAAAATTGCTTGCTACAAAATTATGTTTTAAAATATTAGTCGCCGCAATACGCCTATTTTAAATAGGTCTGTTTACATTTTTTTTCTTTTCATGTCATTGTCTCTGGTCGGAGAGCGCTTGCAACCGTCACGTTCCAATTTTGAAAAGTGTTGGAACAAAATGGCAGTCGCTTTGTATATGCCCCCTATTCGGTTCAACCGCCTCGAGTTTGTTAATTTAGCAGATGGTGGATGCTAACTTTAATAAATCGAGGTTTATAAGAAATTAATCTGCGAAGAAGAGAGACCTTAACGTGAAGAGTTACTTTAAAGAGTTTCCATAACCTTAACAATACTATGCATTGGAAGGAAACAATACTTCCTATGGGAAGGCGGCCCGTTTGGTATCGTTTTGAACGTGATTCGTAATAATTCATAGCACATACCGACGTCAAAAGAGAAGTCATAGATACAAGCCATCAGTAAAGGCTGGTAACCAAATTGGAACATCACCGTGCCGTGTTTACAACTCGACAAAAAGAAAAAAATAACAAAGGAGCCGAATTTAAATTCCAATCGAACTTTGACACATGTCTGCCACCATAAACAATGGAAATTCAAATCATCGTGGTGTTCGGGCTGTGTGCGAGCTAATGCGATTGTGGCGTGCTGTATGCCTCTCGTCTATAAATAGGAGCCTTTTCTCTTGCTTTTTCTTCAGAGAATCTGAGCCGAGATGGGCCGATAAGGTATCTCGCGTTAGACGGTCTCAATATCCACAGATGCCCTTGCTCTCGAGTAATCTCTGTCGGAGACGTGGATATTTTTGACATTTTTTGCTTGTGATTCTTTGAAAATCTCGCTTTGTCCTCTAATAGGGACATTATTTTGACGTGGAGCACGCTGCCATAACATTGTAAACACTGATTGAGTACAGATAAGTAAGACAATCGGGGTTTTGTCCTTGGATGACATATTTTTGTGTATGGTCGCGAATTTAAGCTCTATATGCATGGAAAACTAAATGGTACCAGGAATTTGGTTGCATCTGCTTATTCTGTTTTAATACGCAGTAAAAGGTAGAGAGAAACTATGTTCACAGCTTCGTTACATCTGCTGTTTGTTTATTATAATATATTTGTTACCTTATGACATTCCAATCATCTCCTTTCATAGATTAGGTATAACCCATATTGATATCGTAAAGAAATGTTGCTTGGGTGGAACAACTTTTATCTTGGCAATATAAATTGTCATACAAATATGTACACCCTATATACTTAAGAGAACGAAAGAGCCGTGGTGGCCATGGGGTTTGAGCAGTCACCTGCTACCCAAGCAACCCAAGTTGGATTCCCAACGATCTGTATCAATGAGTTTATCTAAAAACTTATATACAGTGATTTCACACCACGTGCTTTACGATGAAGGAAAACATCGTGAAGAAACCTGCATATGTCTGAGAAGTAATTCAAAGACGTATGTTTAGTGCCTGAGACGGCGCTAGACCATCTGTCACGATGACACTTAATCATCTTCGGCGAAAAGTTGGTGTTATTATTACAACATCTCTGCCTACCCGTTCGGGGAATATAGGCGTGAGCAAATGTATATGAGCTAGATACAGAGTAACAAACTTAGCAACTATGGTATATATGAAACTAGAAAAACTCCTCCGTTTGTCTTTAATTCAAAGCTGATAATAAGACTTACTTAGTCTAGTAAGACCCTTTTCTTGCAATTACTTAATGCTTAAGATTTTCACCGATATTGCTGAAGCAAGGTGGACGGGGTCGAAATTTCAGATTAGACATTCCACTTCCTTTTAAAACCTGTGAAGTATATGAAAAATTAATAAATAAGGGTTGAAATAGTGAGTGAAAGTGCGATAACCGTTCGAGCTGTGACGTTGGCTTCTGATCATAAACCGTTTCATGACTGGCTCACGTGCACCAACTGTACATGATGGATTGCTTATAAACCAGTGAATAATTAAATACAAAGCACTCGACCTGTGTATGACCTGACGCTGTTAAACCAAGTACCCTCGACGAGACAAACACAATAAAGTTAAGAACATAAAGACACGCAACTTGTTTGTTGTCCTGCTGAGCAGACGATCTCGACCTATCCCTTATCAGTGCAAGTTAGCAAACAAAACATCGCAGCCGGCAATAAGCATAAAACAAAATCGTTTCGACCCCACACACGCCGTCGCCCGAACACTTGGAAAAATCCCTATGGATTTTCCACGCGGGGAGGCTGGGGCGCGCGGGGCGGGGGAAGAACGTAAAAGAGAAAAGCTGCGAGTTTTTATCTCGGCGCCATAAATTTTATTCGTAGCGTGATTTAGTGCGCAGATTGCCCCCCGCGCCCCGCCCGCCCCGCGCCTACGCCTCGTTCGGGTAAGGCTGCTAGTCATTGTCAAAATTATTGCACCCCTATCTACTGAAGCTTTAAATATATGTCCCCGACACGTAGTTATGCCTACAACCCTCTCCCACATCCGTGGAGAACGATGCTTTCATTATATACTGCTTCAAATATTTGAAGAAACACATTCTCAAGCACGTGTCAGTACAATGCGATCAAACAAAAGGCACAATACTAAGTACAGGAGAACCATTGAAATTTAGCCTATTCTTTCTATTTATATCGACTTTGTCCATTCTTGTGCAAAGTTCGCTTTCCTTTGCATAGTAGTATTGAAATTTCCACTTGATGTATTTACAATATTGGTGCAAGCAATGTGAAGCGAGCCGAGTGTTCCAATAATGCAATATCGGACTAGAGGCGCCATCCATTCCCAAAGGATAAAGAGAAAAAAAGATCGCCATCCTAATCCTCCATTATTTTTGCTTTAAGAGTAAATCTTACATATTTGTCAATACAGAGCCACAAAGGCGCCCAAATACCCTTACACTGGGTGAAAGGAATAATAAACGCCTCGTACTAGTGAAGCAATTCAGAAACTGTTAAAATCATAATGCGCTTTTGTTGCTCCTTTGACAGCTTACTTGGTTTTTCTGATCGCGGTTTCAAGTCGCCGCAGTCTAAAGTATACCACTCGCGAAAATGACATATTTGTTCACGTTTTCTGGTGAATCGTCGATCGCTATCGTTCGGGGTGTATTTTATGTAAACACGACAAATTTCATGGTGATGTAAAACGGTGGGCGCAGATGCGCCTGCGTTATTTTTATTGTCTATCGGCGCGGTGCGGGATCCGAGGCTCGCATTTGATCCGGGACGCTCCGCACTGTGTCTTATCTCGGATCTGGTTTTATGAAACCCTAAATTTACGACTGCGGCCAGGGGTGGTGCTGGTATTAAGCTGACTCTCGATGCTTCGCACCGACAGACACTTTTGTCATTGACAATTCATGGCGAAGCACGTTCGACAAAAATTTTGCGTGTCGAGTAACCGCGGTCTAAACGCTCGATTGATGTTAAGATTAGGGAAATCGTGGAGTGTCATTCAGCTTTACATTTACGATTATTACTCACGTACAAGCGATGAGGTACTTTTGTTTCCACGAGCCTATCAATGCTTTGCTGAAATATTACATTTAAGTATCTTCAAATAAAGTTGTATAAATGACTACATATGTTCACGCCTGTATCTCATGGATAAATTTATGTAAAACGGCCTCTGTGCCGCTGGTAATTAGAGCTCATTTCGCCTGATAGTTATGAGTGTTTCAGGCACGCTTATAACTTAATGGACATACGCATTAATACGCGTTCTAGACTCAAATTAAGTTCAACAGACGCCGAGACACGTTGCCTCAAAGCCATACAAATAGTTTGACATGTTGGCACCAAAATAAACGCAGAATTTGATAAACGACACAAAGAGCGTTACAATCTTAATTAGAAGAGGAGGTTGGAGTTAATTGCGGCCTGCTAGACCCAGCGGCGGGTTAGGCCAGATACAGGCGGATCCTCTATAAATTACGAGAATAAATCCCGGGAAAGAAAAATAGCCCTCTGGAGCACATAATTCTTGGCTTGTCACAAGCCCTCCTTATCTATAGCCAATACCGGATTACAATGCGATTTTTATTTCGCGCTACAGATACACTATATGTACCCGCCCTTATTGTGCTTAGGTTTTCGTAATATATGTTTGACATTATCAATAAAACATATTTTTTGGAAAAGTATCTACGCTTCTGTAAATATTATAATCATATTTTATGGAATCTTACAATGTCGATGCTACTGGGAATTTCATTTTAGGCTCTTTTTATTTAAATATGGTTTAAACTCCTCCTTTTTATGAAGTCGGTTAAATAATGAGGTTAAAGTTCAAAATTGGTAACGTAACTCCACCACACTGTAGTCACGTGACTGTTAATAATGAGGTGTTTATTGTGTCGTGCTAATACATAGTTAAGTAAACGTTTCACGTCAGGTATTTGGTCAACGAATACTTATAAAGGCTGGATCTAGATTTGAATTACTTCACCGGCTTAATTAAATTTCACTCACGTTTTGAAGCCATGTTATACCTATTTAATTGCGATTTTTACTTGAGTATATTTTTTATAAAACAGGTGTAGGTACCTGGTATGACGAAAAGTAAGTATTACAGTCACACAGGGATACTATTATGTCTAATAAAACTCTTTACTTTGGCGAGTTTTCTGAAGCCCTACCATGACAGCTTATTGCCATGATAATTTAACTCTTATTATGAGACAGATGTATATGACGTGTATAAGTCTATCACTGTCACACAGTGGAACTATGATGGCAATAAGAGCTTATGGTAAGGCCCGTGATCTGTAATATCTCAGTAGCATTACTTATAACGGAGGCTGGATAAGTGCCCGGTTAATGAAATTTAGGTATATGGGACATAAACATAACTGGCGAAATGTGGTACTATACGCACACGTCTGCCTACCCCTTCAGGGAATACAGACGTGAGCGTACGTGTGTATGTAATAATAACATACGCAATGAATAATATACATGTAAAAATCTCTTGAGTGTGTGACCAACAATGAAAAGTAGATATTTTATACAGTAACCTAACAATAAGGTTTAATGGACAATGACAAATGATTCCCATTGTGACCGATATTGAGATGTCAATCCTATTGTAACCGTCAATCGAGCAAATTCACCAAAATATTTCGGGCAAAAAACAACCAAATCGTTTTCAACGAAATATTTTGACAAGATAATGTATGGGCAGGTACCGAGTGGCGAGCTAATGATCCTTTAATAGCTTCAAGTGGGCAAATATTCGTGACTTTCCAATTTTTTTACTTTTAAATTTACTATATTTTAGTCGTTTACTTTCGCTAAATAAGTATTTCTTATTTATTTAAAGTTGGTACTGGCATTAATAATAAAAACTGGTTTTTCTATCGAAACTACTTACATTGCAAGTAAAATACCTAAATGACTACGAACCCTAGACGAGTATTAACTACGATACGAACTATCGAACATTATGTGGTGTTATTCAAGTTCCAAAAAATATTTTTCCGTTATAGGCAAATTTGCCGATGACAATACCGATGGATATGATTTTGATGGCGAAATGCATAGCACCGTACTACGCAGTGATTTGGCAAATTTGCTGTAAGTAATTTTTAAAAATCATGACGTCATCTCATAATTTGGAAATGGTGCAACGAATTTTTCGCTTGACGTACTTTAACAATTTTCACAATTGACGCAACCCTAAGACTGCATTTGTAACAGATTACCCCATGCGCGTTTAAACGCAGATAAATAATTTTCTTGTTACCTGAATGTAGTGTCTTATCTTTCCACAACCATCGAATTATCTTCGGTATAAAATGGGTGTTGTAACACCTCATCGGAGACACCTATGGGAAATCGTAAAGATGCATGAATTGTCTATACATCAACAACATCGAAAGAAACAAATAAATTTGAAGTATCTGTTTGCATTTGCATATTAACAGCAAAGTTTATACTCAAACAAATAGTTTTTTTAGTATGTAGAACTAACAAAAAAAAGAGAGCCATGGTGGCTTCGGGGTTTGAGCAGTCGCCTGCTACGCAAGCGACGCAAGCTCGAATCCCAGCGGGGCCTGTACCAATGAGTTTTTTAAAAAACTTATGTACAGTGATTTCACACCACGTGCTTTACGGTGAAGGAAAACATCGTGAGGAAACCTGCATATTTCAGAGAAGTATTTAAAAGAGGTATGTATAGTGCCTGACGTTGGCACTTAATCAAATTCGGTGAAAAGTGGGTATTGTGATAACAACACCTCTGTCTACCTCTTCGGGGAATACAGGCGTGAGCATATGTATGTATGTAACAAAAAAAAACTATTTTTTAAATTGTTCTCTCTCTGTTTGTTCCGTCTAATTTCTGATATAGTTTGACCGATATCAGCGGGACTTTCACTGGCAGGTAGCTGTCACAAGGAGTAACTTAGACCCTTATTTAAAAAATTGGGTTCCGCAAATAAAATAGCTACTCATGAAAATAAGTACGCGGACACAGCTAAGTTGTTGGTATATATAAGTTGACTTCGATGTAAGCATTGTCTGAACTGTCCCCTCAGCTACGAATAATCGATTTATATAATCGATAGCAATATCCAAAACATTATCTTGATGGAGAAAAAGTTTGCGCATAGTCACAATTAACTCCCAATTCTGCCAAAATCACGCCTATTTATTCCTTACTATTATTCAATTTCCCATCAATTGCATAGCAAATGCGGTGACAGTGTATTGTATTACAATTTATTACTTTCCTTTGTGACGCAGTGGCAACACTGTGGTGTAGTTAGCCACACAGTAGGCAATATTTATTTTGGTTGGCAAAAGATTATATTTTATTTATAAGTATTTGTTCGACGATATTGTTGGCTATTGTAGTGTTTTCAAAGGATATACAAGTTGTTTTCAATACATCCCTGGTTGACAAACACTTGAACTCGACAATGTGCTCAAAATAACTTATTCGTTACTTTTTAACAAAGGCCCACAGCTATGATGATGTTAATTTAAGAATATTTCTTATTCTGAACTAGCTATGTCCTGTAATTTCACCCGTAGATTTAATTTCACTTTAAATGTAAAAGTTGCGTTAGTTAGGTACTCCTTGTAACATTAGCTATCTGCCAGTGAAAGTCGCGTTAAAATCTGTCTAGCCGTTTCAGAGATTACTCGGAACAAACAGACAGGCAGAGAAAATTTTTGAAAACTCTTTTTTAAGTCAGTCCTGTATATACTTCCACGGGATATTTAGTGAAAAGCTGTTATTTTGGAATTACAAACAGATACTTCAATTTTATTTATCTGTATAGATGTATAGACTAGTTGTGCCTCACGGTTTCACCCGCGTAGACGTATTATTTACTGGTGTGTTTATTTCGCGGATCGCAATTTTTTTTTCAATAAAGTTGCGTGAGTTATGCTTTGTTACAAAATCAGTCCAAATATTTCAGAGATAAGTCGGAACAAACAGGCTGAAGGGTCGAGAAAGCGTAAAAGAATGCAGCAAAATAAACTTTCACATACATTTAGTGAAAAGCTGTTAATTTAGAATTACATACAGACACTTCATTACTAGCTAATCTCAACTACCATGCGTTCTTTTTACGTCGTTTGATTTTAAAATATTAACTACAAATTAATATGCAATAAGGAAACAAAGAAATCTGTGACAACACAAAGTATTATCCATTGCGCAACGTCGCTCAAACAATAGTGATATACTTCCAGTTTCAAAGAATAGTATGAACCCACGTTTTTATGAACCCAGGCTTGGTACCATTGTTAGTTTGAAAGGGAATTGCATAGAATTTTGGCATTTTTGTATAAATTTGATTTACAACAAGCCCTGTTTAACGTAGTTTATATGTAAATAAATAGTTTCGTTTTGTACACAAGATGGCGCTGCCCTCTTCTAAAACACAATATATATACAAAAATATAATCTGATAAGTAAAATATATTAAAAGAAGTCCCTGTAGGCTAGGTTCCGAAGATACTGGCAGCATTCCCCCTTTGGATGGCAAGACTAATTCTTTGACCGAGGTAGCAGCCAGCTCCTCGGTCTCCTGTCATGTCGTCGTTTAGTTATGTATATACCAAAAACAATGCGTCAAAATGTGGTAAAAATCAAGGTGGTCGAAACCTAGGGTTGTCAAACCGAATGATTTAGAAATTTTGCTTCCCGAAAATTACATTTTTATCAGAATTTGTTCGTATATGCACCATTAACCATATATTTTATTACGACAAATTTGACACTGAACTTAGTTAAGTTTATAGTGTTTGGCACATGATAATTATAATTCACTATGACATTTACCCACTGCATTTACCACATTAGATAAGACAGCAGTTTTGTGATAAGAGCTCTTAATCTCTACAATACCACTGAAATAATAACATACCCTGTGAGACGTTTTATTACTTAACAAGGGACTTGTTTAGCAACAAAACATCTCACAGGGTCTATAAACTAATAATGATTAGGGCAACTGAATATTATTGACCAGCTTCTTTTCAAGACAAATGTGTTGTCTATAACCAGAACAAAATAGAATTAGTAATACAATAACATAATTATATGCACAAGTGGTCCATTTTCTGCAAAACTGACTTTCCAATTTCACAGCCTCCCACAGCAAACTTCAAAACACGAAACAATTGAATCACTTAACATTACAAATCATTTACGCAAAAAATGTTTGACGGGTCGCGCCACACAAGGAGAAATGAGCCTCTAAATAAATAAATGCTTACAGATGGTCAGACCCTAACGAAGCGATGTCAGAGGCGCTACCAAGAAGTAGTAACATTAGCCTCGCGATTCGCCAATAGAAACGATACACGATGGGAATTATAACATACGGGACTGATTGGTTTCATTTCCATACATTTTGTATCATTTCTATTAATGGAAACGCGAAGGAGTGTTACTTTTTCTAGGTCTACAGTAGGCCTATACAGACATATTTTTTAGCGTTACTACTCAGATTAGCCCGACTTGGTTCGGTATATTCTATAAATCGACCATTAAAGTCTTTTAAAATGCCTTCAAATCGAATATAATTAGCACTTCAAAAGGTGTACATTCAATGTAACATTGTCGCTACGACGCCTTACAAGAAGGTTGAACCTTGCGTATTCCAAATTTGAACCGTAACGAAATATTTGTTACTTCGAAATTGTTCTAGAAGTATGTAGGAGTCGCCCTTCCGTTACGTTCCAATGTTGTGCCCCAAAGTTCCATCCCGCCTCTACACGCTCTATTACATCCATTACCATTCGCTATGGGTCCCAGTGTTTCCAAACACGGGACAAAAACCGACATATTTATTGCAATATTAGATAATTTAACGATGTGAACGCAATGATAACTCGGTCAAAGTTTAATTCGCTGACAAAGATTATGACACTTCCTAATCGTTCGGGCGTATGCACCTAATTGTGATTTCAATTTTATGTGTGGTTTAATTGTGAGAAAATTGATCGTTCAGTACTTGTTTTGCAGTAAATTTTCCAGGCTGATAAAGTTTGTGAAATATTTTGAGAATTCGATTCAATCCGCTACAACGATATAGGGCATAACAAATTTTGGGCATTTTCATATTACAAAATAAGTATAAAACGTGCTTCGCTTTATACTGGTTTCATATTAATGCAAAGTTTTTTTTATAAAATTGCTATATAATATTCAGTAGCTTTATTTCTTCAGACGATAACTATTAGAACTTGAAATACTTAAATACGGAGTCGTTAAGTACGAAACGGAAAAGCAGTTGCATTACATACGATTTACCTACCACAATTTTTAAAAAAGTTATAGTAAAACAAAAACCATAAAATAAAATAATCATAAAATGTAGTAATCATATTTATTAATTGTTAGATAAATAAAACTAAGCGCAAAGCTAAAGGTGAATTTCCTTGTATGTTAATCATATCATAAGACAATAATTTAAATAACCTCAACAATAAGTACTTACTTCCCCAATAAGAACAACAATAGTGATAAATGAGACTTGATAAGTATCTGCTGCCTACTAGATTGTATCTTCTGCCTACACTGGCATAAGAATAACATGCCTACCGTACTCACTAACTACGGGAACAAACCTGATTAAACTTACGACTACGTGTAACTAGCCAGAGGGGTAATAAAACGCAAATTACATGCATCCCGTGTTTGGGGCGGGTGATTAGAAACGGCCCATCACTGATTAGGTATGGTCCGCGATAACCGAAGGGGATGGCTCCGATGCTCTCTGTCTATAAACAGACGCAATCAAATCAATTAAATGTTATATTTCTGAGAAGTAATTCAATGACGTATGTAAAGTGTCTGAGACGGCGATGGACTCACCATCTGTCACGTTGGCACTTAATCATTTTCGGTGAAAAGTGGGTGTTGTGATTACAACACCTCTGCCTACCCCTTCGGGGAACACAGGCGTGAGCATATGTACGTATGTAAATATTATAATCATTTCACTAAAATAATGTTTATGAATTGAAGTACAATGCTTGTATGGCATTCAAGTCATACTTGTGAACAGGTGCTGCTTGTGGGGGCTGGTCATCTCGAGATACGCATTTAGTTGTAGATTTTTAATTATTTTTATCGACATTTGTGCATTGGAACTGTGTCCATGAGGTTATGTTTCTTAAGTGATTTATTTTGTATTCTTAAAATTATATCATATTTTTGAAAAGAGTAGTTACTGAGTTTCTTGACAGATTCTTCTCAGAAAAAGCAACCTACCGAACCTGGCGGTAGCATGTATAATACTGTATAATTATGTCATTCTGACTATTTTAAAGTACTTTGTAAAAAGTCTAATCGAATAAAGATATTTTTGACTTTGACTATAACTTTTATATACATCAGAGAAAAATTGCCGTAGTGTTTATAGGGAAGCACTCGGTGCCCAAAGTACAGGCCCACTTTCAAACGTCGTCACTTTTACCTTGCGTTCGTTGTAGCTTGGCTCAAAATGTGTTGATACTTATTCGGAGGCGGGTTGTGGTTGAATGTCAAACATGGCGGATCAATACATTTTGAGCCACGCTAATATGCACGATCAAGCGACGATATTTGAACATTTACAAACCCATACTTGGAGTTTTTCAAACCGTCCCAATAAAATTTATTAGTTTCGCCGGTATATATTAAGATTGCATATTAATCCCATGCCTTAGGAGAGGCTTATCTTCAACAGTAGCGAGACACATACTTATAATGAATTAATTAATTAATCCCTTGGAAACCTGATATATATTTTCCGAAATAGTTTTTTATTTTTAGTTATTTTTGCGTCATTCATGAACAAACATACAAACTGCCATAGTACAATTTATTGTATTTTTATGAATTAACACTACAGTCACGCCAACATGTGATGTTTAAGAAGTATTTAAGACCTAAGTATTTCATTATCAAGTGTAAGCAATAACACGTTTCCTACATGAGATCCGTAGTCTAGACTCCATTATACAAACGATTCAATACATACATACATACATATGCTCACGCCTGTATCCCATGGGGGTAGGCAGAGACCACTGTTTGCCACATGCTACGATCCTTACATACTTCTTTCGCTTCATCCACATTCATGCATCTCTTCATACACTTTCTTCGGTTACGAGTGCTCCTAATTTGACCTTTCTGAAAAATACTATTAATTTGGTCATAGTAGGTCTTCCTTGGACGCCCTCTACCGACACTTCCGGTCACATTCGCTCTATAAATTTCTTTCGTTAATCGCCTTTCACTCATCCTTTCGATATGTCCAAACCATCTCAACATACTTTTTTCAATTCTGGTCACCACATCATTCTTCAACTTGCAACTGTCTCTTATCACACTATTTTTCATACGATCTACAATGGTGACCCCACACATACTTCGTAACGACCGCATTTCCACTGCATTCACTCTACTTTCATGTTTCTTCTGCCAAACCCAACATTCACTTCCATACATCAAAGTAGGTACTAGCACCCCGTTATGAATGGCCAGGCGCGCATTTTTTGTTATTGTCTGGCCACTCATCACGGCGTGCAGGGCACCATTTACCTTGTTTCCCGCAGACACTCTCCTTTCAATATCACTATCGCATTTACCATCTCTTGCAAACACACTTCCCAAATACACAAATTCATTCACTTGTTCTACTTTCGTACCTTCTATCATAATATTACAATCCGTAATCATTTCCTCTCTTTCTATCACCATAACTTTCGTCTTACTTACATTTATTTTCATTCCTTTCTTCTTAAAAGCCTCATTCATCACATTCAACATGTTCTGCAGCTCTGTCGCCGACGGCGCAAGTAAAACTTGATCGTCGGCGTACAGAAGACACTTAACACGTAGTTCATTCATTCTAAGTCCACACTCCATATCTTTCAGATTTGTCAAACAGCTGTCCATATAGAGGTTAAAAAGCCATGGCGACGCTACACATCCCTGTCTGACTCCCTTCGAGATGTGGAACCATTCTGAGAGCGCCCCATTCACCCTGATGCAGGCTTTAGAGTTTACATAGAGGGACTCTAAAGCCCGCACCAAGCGGCCGTCAACCCCAAATGCAGACAGCGTAGACCACAGTTCATCCCTTGGCACTCGATCATATGCCTTCTCCAGGTCAACGAAGGCGCAGTACACTTTTTCGGCTTTCGCCAAGTGCTTCTCTGATATGCACCTTAAGGAGAAGATCTGATCTATGCACCCCATTCCTCTTCTGCATCCTGCTTGCACATCCCACAATCGTTCATCTGTTTCATTTGTTACTCTTTCAATTAAGACCTTTGCATATAATTTACCGACGACGCTCAGAAGACTTATGCCACGGTAGTTTTTGCATTCCTGGTGTGACCCTTTACCCTTATAGAGTGGCACGATCACGGCTTTGCACCAGTCATCTGGCACTTGGCCATCCCGCCAGCATCTATTAAAAAGCAGCCACAGCAGTTTTGCCACAATACCTTCGCCGCTCCTCAGCATTTCGACGGTAATCCTATCATACCCTGCAGCCTTACCCAATTTCATACTTTTCATCGCTTTCATTATTTCATCTTCCGTAATCTCATCGCCTGCATCTTGTGAGTGGGTGGTCTGTAACGGCTCTCGGTTGTTGTCAGTACCATCCTCACCACACTCAAACAGATCTTCAAAGTAGTTTTTCCAGCGATGCAGAACTTCCCTTTCATTGCTCAACATTTCTCCATCTTCTCCTTTTATAATGTTTAACTTTGATGCCCCCGTCGTTCCCCGGGCCAATCTAACCTGTTTCCAGAACAGTTTTAGGTTGGCCCGAAAGTCGTCAGACAGCTTCTTGTCAAACTTCTCTTTCATACCTTTCTTCTTATGCTCAACTACTTTCTTAACCCTCTTTTTTGTTTCCGCATACAAGGCCTTTGCATTCACTATCCGTCTTGCACCCTCAACACCATCCATACTTCTATCTGCTTTCATAGCCAAGAGATCCATCCACGCCTTTTTTTTTACCTCCACAACTTTTTTAACATCATCATCCCACCAATTGCCATCCATCGTTCTTCCTTTCCTCCTTGTCACTTCCCCACATACCTTAGTCGCTGCTGCAACTATGCCGGTCTTAATCGCCTTCCATACATCATCCATACTTCCCTCAAATGACTTCTCCCATAGGTGAGATGTTCTTTCATCCAGCTCTTTCATATATTCTCCTTTCAAATCTGCGTCTTGTAGCCTCTCGACCCGGATGCGCCTAAGACTAGTAGTCGACTTCTTACTTCTATGTCGCCAGGTCCGGAACAGACCACTAATCCTGCTAGTGACCAGATAGTGATCTGTTCCGGTACTGACTCCACGAAAACTTCTTGTGTCGACCACTTTGCTCCGGAGTCTTTGGTCTACGATAACGAAATCTATCAGACTTCTGCTTTCATTCCTCTCCCATGTATACATATGTATTTTCTTATGTTCAAACATACTATTCGTCACCACTAACTCCTTTTCCAAACATACCTGTAACAAGTTCATTCCGTTATCATTCACTCTAGTGTCTCCATTCTTACCTAGGACCCTTTCGTATCCTTCTCTTTCCACACCCACCCAACTATTAAAATCCCCTAACATAATTATTCTTTCATTATTCTTGCATTTATTCAATACATCTCTCATACCTTCCCAAAACTCTTCCCTCTCTAGAACTGGGCACCCCATATCCGGTGCATATACGGCCAACACAAAAAGTCGTGCCAAACCGATTTTGAGTCGTACCCAGAGGAGTCTGGGGTTCACGCATTCATAATCTTTCATACAGTGAGCAAGCCGATCGGACAAGATAATACCGACACCTTGGCAGGCCCGCTCCGTTTCCGGGACTCCGGACCACATCGCTGCGAAGGTGTCGTGTTGGGATACGTCCTTCCCTTTCCGTTTAGTCTCACTCACCGCTAACATGTCAATTCGTCTTTCTTTCATCATCATACATACTTCATCAATTTTATCATTCATGCCTCCCTGAACATTCAGCGTAGCTATGCGACATTCCGCAGCCCGCTTTTCGCCCCGTGGGATACATTGACGTGATGTGTGGCGAGCATCATCGCCGCCTCCGAGATTTGTTGGAAGTCTCATTTTGTTCCCACGATTAGCAAGGGAAATAAAACGTCCATCCTTGCAGAGCCCCGCATGCAAGGGTAAGGTTGCTTAGTGCCTGGGTGCACCAAATCCCAGACAACCGGCTCGCTAGAGACTAGGCTCGCCCCTAGCCACGCATCCCTCGGCACGGCACCTTGGATTGGCGGAGAGGAATAGGAAATGGGAATTGTGAAAGGAGTATGGCAAATAATTAGGATTGAAAGGTAGGGGATACTACTACCACGAAAGGAAGGGGGAGTGGTAGTAGTAGCTCGAGGGGCCGGGGACGCATACCCGTATCCTCTGATTAGTAAACGGACAGATTACTATCAGAAAGATCCTCTGACCTCTGAAACGATTCAACCTCAACATTAATAAAAACCACTTAGTGTTGGTCAGTTTTGCAATAAAACCAATAATTTACGTAACTACCGCACATTATTACATTTGATACTCGTTGAAACGAGGTAACAGAGGCAGTAACATCCGGCGTAGTAAGGAGCAGACATTAGCACGACTTAACCTTGTCACGGCGGCCCCAAATATTGATTTAATTACACAATAATATACTTTATTTACTACCTGGCTACCAGCTGTAGACACACGAATATAATTAGACTAATTAGATATAAATAACGAAAGAAGCCGAGATGCGTTCGGAAGTCGATGATTATCTGAATTACCTTGAGGTAAGGATCACGTTATAAAATACGGTTGGTAATAATTTCAATGGAGATGTAGGTATCTCATTTACACCGAGTGTATTGAACGCTGCCGTTTACTAATTAACGGAATGGATTTAAAAGAAAAAACACTGTTATAAATTAACTATGTACCTTATAACAATCATGGGAATTTAGTTATTGGTATTTAGTGAGGAGAGGTGAATCTTTATACTATGTTGGCACTAATGTAGCCCAATTCACGTGAAAAACCGTAACAATGTGGTTGATAGTGTTTTTGTATTAATTATATCAAAGAACCCGTGGTGGACTTGAGGTTTGAGCAGTCGCCTGCTACGCAAGCGACGCAAGTTCAAATCCCAGCGGGGCCTGTACCTATGAGTTTTTCTAAAAAAAACTTATGTACAGTGAAATCACACCACGTGCTTTACGGTGAAGGAAAACATCGTGAGGAAACCTGGATATTTCTGAGAAGTAATTCAATGACGTATGTATAGTGTCTGAGACGGCGATGGACTCACCATCTGTCACGTTGGCACTTAATCATCTTCGGTGAAAAGTAGGTGTTGTGATTACAACACCTCTGCCTACCCCTTCGGGGAATACAGGCGTGAGTATATGTATGTATCAAAGAAAAACGGAATAGCCCAATCGTCTTGAAAAGTCATATTGAGTTGAAGTTGTAGTTCGAATTGAAGTCGGCCCGCGTGAATACCATATTGGGAGAGGATTTCGATCGAATAACTTTAATCGTTTGTTTTACATGAATCGGGGCACTGTTATGATGGTAGTTTTTGGTATGGCATTAAGATCTGTCTTAATTATCATCGATAGATGTACAATTCAAAGTCTTGAGATCGATCATCAGGTATTATGTCGATCAGTCTTTAGTAAACTATAGTTACCATTACTTCTTCTATAAGTTCAGCTCCGTCACAACGTGCCATACTTAATTTGTTCATCAAACTACACAGTACTCATAATCTTCTTCCACTTACACCATAAGTAAATATAATAATGCCTATAATATATGTTGTTACGAGTGGTATTTCAAAACATGGTTTAAAACACAAAACTCGGACTGAAACAATGTCCATCCCTTTTAAATCCGTATCACAGAAAGAGATGGAACTACTTTAAACCACGGACTATCTTAGCCTATGTTTTTTAATAAGTCCCCTTATAAGTCACTTATATTAAGGAAATCGGCATTGATACTAATGTGATTTGTACATTATAAGAAACTGGTTATTAACTCTTTAAGTGTTCTAGAGAACTGGACATCTATATCCTTATCCTTGTTAATAATGGTGTGCGTAAAGTTATCCCAAGTCTATTGTAGTTATCTCTTTTGTAATATAGCGTCAGAAAGGGATGGATATAGTCGTACCAGGTTTAAGCGCTATTAGTGATAGAGGAGTTAGCGTATTCTCAATCGTATCGTTCAAACGTCGTCGCTTGACCTTATGTTGTAGAGTGGATCAAATGTGTTGATACTTAGTCGGAAAGGGCTGTGCTTGAATGCCGAAGATGGTGGATCAACACATTTTAGCCACACTCAAATGCAAGGTCAAGCGACGTCGTATGAACATTTACAACCTATACTTGGTGTACTTATCTAACGGTCAGGAATCACGGTAGCAACCTCTATTTATAAATTCCCAGCTTAATCTAATATTTGAAGTCCATGTGAACAAAATGAAATATGGTCATGTGACACAGTTAAGGGAAGAGTGCAGGTACGTAATAGATTAAAATTAATTAAGGGGAGACCGCCCGTGCGCTACCGTCCCCGCGGGGCGCCAGGTGACGACTTGCTTCCCGGAACAGGCTCCAAGCCTACCTGTGCCTTGAGCATTACCTACGTATTGAGCTACGAGTAGTTTTGTGAGGTCAATGATCCAGTTTTAATCTTAAATTCTATAAGATTTGATTGATTGAAGATTCGGATAGCTTCCAATCTGTATCTATAAAACATTTATATCCGAAGTTTGACTGTGTTGTTAATCAATCAAAGGATTTGATAACAATTGTATGTATTCGTATAAGATTTTCATGTTTTCATTAGATGCTTACCAGGGAGACCAGCTACCAATGTTATGGTATTATATTATATGTAATGTTATAAACGCTAAATAATAATATGTAGGTAAATCCTACTTTTTGATAAAACTATTATTTGTGTTGCAAGAGAAGAAGCTATTCTGACTTTCATATTTGTTAGTTCAAGACGTTTTTCTAAAAGATTTTGCGGCACCTATTACTGATGCGCATGGCGCCAATAGTATTTTTAATTGTAATAGATGCACTGTTTCGTAAGTTACGAGCTTTCTCTGTTCATTGTATGGATGCATTACAACAAAGCGAATTTGGATCTCATTTAAATAATAATGAGAGAATCAATGTCGCGCTCGTATTGATAGCTCATGAATCGGATGATTTGTGCGACGGCCCACTGCGCACCTACCTGTGCAAACACTGTCACACGCACAATAGGCTCGTCTCGCCCTTAACTCGCCCGCTATGACTTACAGCGACTGGCCCTTAAATATTTCATCGATTTTATTGTGGCTCCAATGTCAACCCCGTCTCGTCGATAGCTATAAAGACTGTCGTTAATTTTTTGCGCAACAACGCAAATCATGTTTCACACCGACCGAGGTAGGTACCTCAATTAAATTACAGTGAATAAATTAGAGAGGAGCGTAGGCCCACATGTTATTGAATACATCAAATGTGATTCAATGGCTCGGAGTGCGTGTGAGGAATAGGGCACAATGTTAACCCGTGCTCACCTGGCCGGAGCGGCTACACCCGCACATCTCTCCCACAGATAAAAAAACTCTTATATAGAGATAAATTATTGCGTTATAGCTTTTTGAAAGAGTCCACTGCTGCTGAGAAATGACAATATTATTAAAAAGTACGCGTCTTTGTCACAATATCTTTTTGTATTCGATATATTGTCGCCATAATAAATGCTGCCCCTTTATGGTTCGAGCATTGTGCTCCTTACCTTTGTGGACATTATTAAATATATTTTAAAGAGTTTTATTAATGGTAGGCGTCGTAAAAAGATTGTTTGATTTATTTTTTCGACGCGTGTGCTCGATGTTAGTCTTCACTTCAATCATTTGCTTGAGAACTTTAGAATACGACGAACAAAATACGATAATATTCCACAGAGCTGATGTGTTAAAATCTCGAACTATCCTCGTGGGACTGGGGGTTCTGTAATACAAAGGCATAGGTATTTAAGCACCCAGTTTTCGCTGAACGTTAGATGCCAAAGTGATCAGTGAAGCGACTATACGTTCTCCTATGATTTTCTTTTCAGATATAAGTTTTCTTACGGAGTTTTCCTTCACCGAAAAGCTTGCTGCTAAGTATTATTGTAAGAAACTAGGGTATGAACCTGAATATTTACCCATTGAAGGATATGTTCACTGTTCAAAAAATAACATTCCCAAAGAAAAAAACCTAACCACATGATGATCTTAAAATACCGGTGAAATTAAAAACCTTCAGCATTTTATGAGCCGCGGCAAGTTATAAGGATATATTTTACATTACCTTTCCTTACAACACCCCTCAATTACATACGTAATTACAACACACATTTGTATTACATATCACAACTCAAATGCTCGATATAAACATACAATCAAAACGTTTTGCACATACCCAAATTCAATACATATAAAATTCAAGCACCTGACTCACTGAAACAACGCACAGCCAAAACCGCTGACCCTAGAAACCTAGAGACATGAAATTTGAGAGGTGTGTTCTTGGTGAAGTGTAGGTGTGTGACAAATTAGGCCTGGGAGCCAGGATCAGTCGGAGTAGACCTTGGTTGGTTAAATGAAACACCGTAACTTGGGCAGTCCTGGTATTTATTGATTCCACAACTACGTAAGGAAATACGTGTGCTATATACATTACGAAAAGAGACTTTTGACAGCGCGATCTAAAAAGATATAACGCTATCTTGTGAGAAATAGTTACACTAACCTGGTGAAAGGTATTCTACGTTTAACAGTAGGTATAAACTAAAAAAGGGTTATTCGAAATTCCACCCTTAAAGGGGTGTAAAAGGGGCAAGTGAAGCTGCATGCGGAAGCTAGCTACTAATATAAATGGAAAGTCCTGATAGTTATCTGATGACAATTGATTTCCGTATTTACAAATTTGAGAGTTATCATTGTACGTTTTACTCACGCGTAACGCTATCCTGTAGGAAAGAAAATGACTGTTTGTCCGTCTGTTACCTTTTTACAGCTGCTACATTATTCTGTAACGTATCTTAGCGACGCACTCGACTTAGAGTGTCGGTTTCAAACAAACGAGTTTGAACTTTACCGTGTATGAAATAAAAAAATATGCATAAGCCATCCTAGAAGGGTGGGTCCCGGAAGGAGTAAGTAGTGTTGTAATAACAACACCTACTTTTCACCGAAGAATATTAATTGCCAACGTGATAGATGGTGAGTCCATCGCCGTCTGTATGGCACTATTTAATATATGTATTATGTATGAATTTCTTATGATTGAAACCGACATGTTGAGTTCCTTGCTGAGATACTTACCTTACAAAATAACGCAACTGAATGACTGAACCAATTTTGCTGAAATTGGGAATAACAGTACTGAAAAAAGCCATTCCGCGGACGAAGTTGAGAGCAAGAGCTAGTAGGATAATAAATAAACACAAATAATTCCCACATACCCCCAATGCGCGTAAAACATGCGAAAAATTGAGATATCAAATTCGTTGTTTTGAAATACGATGCTTTACCTCCTTCAAACACATTCACGCTTTTATAATATCATTTTTATTATGTTGTTTCTATAGAGATCTTGTTGCACGGACAGGTATGTGGCCACAATTATATTTTTTGTGATTTCTTTGTATAAATAAATACGTAGAAATATTTTTAACACCTGTAAGGCGATAAAAATAAAAAAAAAGATAAAGTGGTCTTTACTATGCAAATCTATTTGTAAACTCGTGATTATCATAGAAGCATTGTCCCAGGCCTATTTTAATCAGTTTCCGGTCTAGCAGCTTAATATTGTCATTCCTGATGGTTTCCTAAAGTTTAAGATTACTAGAGCTTTGAAAGAGTAGAAGCTATTCTGACATAACCAAATATTATAATATAATACATAGCTGCGATTTCCTGGGGGTTTCAATGCTTTTTTATATTAATTAAGAATCAAGTATGTAATATTAGGAAATCGAAACAGTTTTATTTTTCGTCTATATTTTCCACCTATCTTCTTGAAATTGATTTAATCCATTCCAAGTACTTAGATAGGAATTACTTATGTTTGAAAATCATATTATATATGAATCGCCCAAAGGGCTTCGAACTCATGACCTGCAAATCTAAAATAACATTACAACATTTATTAATTTAATCCTAACTCCTAAGCCCTTTTACCAAGAATAGTTGGTTCCATTCCCGGCTCGGAAGCCACGGTGGTCGATAAGTAATATAATAATATCACGTGGCGCCTAACAAATGGTCGGTCTGTGCGTTGCCACCGGTATACAGATATACACTTGGTCCAATACACAGACTTACTACTGCGTAGATAAAAACATGGAAACGAGATCGTTTAAAATAGCTTTAACGTTTACTAATCTAAAATGAAACGTCACGACTTGAAGTTACTTATAAATAATGAGGATTAATACGTGCTGCTTAAAACGTCCGTAATCTACTTTTTAAGCTCAACATAATATTGTGGAAATAATATGAATGTATTTTATAAGCTCATTGCCAAAAATGACGTTTCTCAATGTCTTAATAACAGGTATAATAATTTTGATTAGCGGTCTAGTGACTAGACTAATAACAACCCAACAAACGATAAATTATATTAGTATAAATATCGCAGTGTATCTATTATCTTTATATGTAATATTATAATATCCTTTTGATTTCATCTTGAGATCAATAAGAATTATTCAAATTTGAAAAAAATTACAAGGCTCTGCAAACGTTTTCAACAAGAACCCAGGAGATTGTAAAAATATAGGCATTTATATTTCTAATAAAACCAAAAGTCGCCTCTGCGTCCAAACGCACGATTCTATGACGGAACCCCCGCGATTCACCGGCAGCCAGTGTGTCCAGTCTCCTCAATACCATCATCAATATACAGAAACCATTTATTTTCTACCACTTGATAATAACAGAAATAGTACATTTCGATAGGAAATTCTCATTTTTCTCTCGAAGTGCAATCTCGAGTTATGAGCGGTGCCCATGATTACGCAGTTGTCATTACGAATCTATCTTTGTCTGTCTGTATGGCGCGGCGCGAATAAAATACATAAGCTCGTTTCGATCAGCCCTACTATGAGCTCTCATTGTCAGGATAGTTTGATTCATATTATGAGACAGAAATATATATATGACGTGTATAAATCTGTCACTGTCACACAGCTGACCTACCATGGCAATAATAGCTCATGGTGAGGCCCTAAGTTCTATTGTAATTAGCTAAAGTTTCGCGGTTACGTAGTTGGATTTACAATTCTACGCACCGCGGTTGTAATTAATTATTGCTTTATATACTTAACCTTACACGAGTCCTCAAAAACCAATAAATTGTACATGCATTTATATTAGTAGGTAAGAATGGGAACAAACTAAAGGAAGAATGTATCCCTAGTGCGAACTGATACGAATGTTATGTATGAGCAAAATAATCCTTGCTCCGATTATTTACCAAGGATAAGTTACCTTCACATAACACTTCATAAATAAATATTGAAGAATTGCAACTAAGGAATCATCTGCTTAGTAATAAGAAAGGTAAGCAAGCCGCCAAAAAGCGTGTTATTGAAAAAAAAAATATAATACATGTTGAATTAGAAAACCTTAATAAAATCGCCCAAGGTCCAACTATGTAATTGGGATTTTCATCTCATTTGGACAACAGGATGAATTCCGTGTCGGCGCGTGCTTAAATATAGACCCCACATTTTACACTCAAACTCGAATTAAGTTAAAAAATGTGTACTGCAAATTTAGTAAACAGAATTCGGAATTCTAATACAACTGGTTTGAACAGTCTAATTGGAGTTACATCCTGTGACTAAGCCCATTATTATAATTCAATACATTAATATCATATTTAGTGGCATTAATATGATATTAATGTGTGATCTAGAACGTGAGGTGAACACATATTGCAGTATCATTTCATCATATCCTTATACTATTATAATATTAGTACTAGCTTTTATCCGTGACTTCGCCTGATGATTTTTAAAGTCCTCTACTTACGTACACCCTTGGAGTTAAAGCTCTCTCATCATCTTCCTGGCCTTATCCCATACATTGTTGGGATCGGCACTTGATTCAACCCGATGCGGCTGATCACCTGATTTTTATACGAAGCGACTGCCATCTGACCTTCGCGACCCATTCGACGAGGAAAATCTGTGATCTAGGTTAAACCAGTTGTCAGACTATTTTAGGCCTTCGACTGACCTGTAACGATTGCCAAAGATGATAAATTGGCAACCGGGACCGACGGCTTAACGTGCTCTCCGAGGCACAGAAGGAACTCGGGCGGTCACCCAGCCAATTACTGGCCACGGTTAGGGTTGCTTAACTTCGCTGATCGAATGATATGCGCAATAGCAACTGTGCCACGAGCTCCTTCTGGAGCTAAAGCTCTCTATGACCTCAAAATTGGTTTAACGGTTCAGTTGGTAAAATGATAAACATGCAACATATATATAAATATATAAAAAAAATACACCACAAGTTACACACAATGATTACGTTTACTACTGAAAATGCTCTCCTCTCCTTACATCGTCTATATCGATTTGTATAGACGTTAATTTTGCTATATTTTTTGGAATATAATTATCAAATTATTTTAGCTATAAACCCATTGGAATTCTTCTGCTTATTTTTTTTTAACCGGCGTTTAGTAAAGAACGATGTGTTTAAACTAATTTTAAATAGATATGGTGACTGCAATTTATTTCTTTATATACATTAAATAAGGGATTTAAACTGCTTAAGTATACTAGAAAGAACACTTTTATGTTTATTTTCACAAACTCCAAACATACCGACAACATGTTTTGAAGATTAATGAATATATATTTCTAGCTTTCGTAACTTGGGTCAAGGTTACGTTAAATTTCTATTTCGTATTATATCCGTTTCCTTAAATACTTGATGCACTTGATATTTTAGGCAAGTCAATTAAGGCTTGCTTTTTAAACGGCTGTGCATTCCAATCTTACTATGTACAAAGTCCGTATTATATTAATGGTACATGGAAGTACGTTGTGAAATACAAAGGAATAAGTAACATGCCATCCGACGGTAGGCAGAACAGTTACAACACATTTTCACCTCATGTGATTAATCACGTGACAGATGTTGAGTCCATTGTCTACTCAGGTACAGAACATTTTACTTAATTGAACTGTGAACGTGTTATCGATATATACGTTTATTTTTTAATCTCGTGTCGTGGTGATTTCCACGAAAGTAGAGTTTTAGACATGTGTTAAAATAAATCTCACTTATTAAACGTGCGTACCTAAGTGCGGTCTACTTACTTTTACATAATTTTGAACATCATGAATTCATGTAGTTCCACATGAACTTAGACGGTCCATCTCTCTTTAAATCCGTATTACTGAAAGAGACGGCGGCGTCTGGATGACGGGTTGTCCACCTCCCCCTATTATGGTTGAGGTGGTCAATGGCTGGCATTCACGTCATACTTGTGAACAGGTGCTGCTTGTGGGGGCTGGTCATCTCAAGCTACGCATTTAATTAGTAGATCTACTAGATTTTTTTATTATATTAAATTTTATCGACATTTGTGCATTGGAACTGTGTCCATGAGCTTATGTTTCTTAAATGATTTATTTTGTATTCTTAAAATTGTATAATATTTTTGAAAAGAGTAATTACTGAGTTTCTTGCCAGGTTCTTCTCAGTACAAGCAACCTTCCGAACCTGGCGGTAGCATGTATAATCCTGAATAATTATGTCATTCTGACGATTTGAAAGTACTTTGTAAAAAGTCTAATCGAAGAATTATGTTTTAGACTTTGACTTTGAAATAGTACATTAAATATTATAATAGTCTGTAACAGTCACGGTGGTCAGACCACCGGCAGTCAGCACGTGCCGACAGTTTACCCTCTCGACGGTTCTCTACAAAGCTTCCTGCACTCTCGAGTACCCTTTAAATCTATAATACTAAAATGTAGTAAAAAAAATGTTGGCAGCTGTGTTCAGCACGCGCTCTTAATGACGCAAAGTGCATTGTTCCAATCAAGTACCGAGTTGTTTCAATCAAGTGTGTGTGCACGGTGGTCTAATGCTAACACCGTGATTGATACTTGGACCTTCCGCTGTGGATACAGCTTGAGAGGACCTCTGTAATAATATTTTGAACTTGTATACAACTATCTTTAGCCAGTGTATTCGTCCGCGAGGAATTGGGCTAACGCTGACTTTAGCCTTAGTGTGATGATGTGAGCCTATAAACCTTCCTCGAAAAATGGGCTATTTAACACTGAAATACTTTTTCAAATCTGACCTGTTCAAGCAAACAAACAAACAAAGCCATCGGCTTAATATATTAATAAAAATATGGGTGCTTTTTTGTCAGCCGTGTAATCATTAAATTTTTATTGTCTCTCAACGTTCTTAGTCAGAATTGGTCTGAACTGGAATCTTATACAGAACTAATTCAGAAGCTTTTAACTCTTAAGATAACATTTATAAGAACGTTGTTCTTATTAGAAATATGACCAAAATGTTTTAAATCCATACCACTAAGTAAGGAATGAGTATATAAGGGGAAGTCTGAAAGTAGCACCACTGACTGACAAGTTGAAGAATAAACATTTGTCTTGGTATGGACATGTTATGCGGAGGGATGAGGATAATGTTGCCAAAAAAGTTTTGTTTATGAATTTGGATGGTTACAAGGGGAAAGGAAGACCTAAGAAACGATGGATGGAGTGTGTGAAAGATGATATGGCTAAAATAGGAGTGAATATAGATATGACGGCTGATAGAAAGAAATGGAAGAGAAGAATACATTGCGCCGACCCCAAATTACATGGGAAAAGGGCAGGAGGATGATGATGATGACAACTAAGTAGAAATGCTGAAGAGTTTAATAAATTTTAGAACGTGCTTTAGATATACTTTACCTGGGGGCCTGCGGTCAACTATGATCGTTTAAGCAGTGTGCGTTAAGAACTTCTTAACTTTGACAGTACCAAAATGAAACGTCAAAGCTCAGAAAACATTGAAATTGAAAGACATTGATAAACATTATAGTGCTATTCATTTATAACTTGTCCAATTTTGTCATTTTAAGTGACGAACCTGAAAAGCTGTAGCTCAAGTAAAGGTTTTAACATGTTTTGACGTTGACTTTATCGATTGCGTATTTGCTTATTTTGTATGGGAACGTTAAAAAGCACCCCAAAGCATAGGGCATCACTTTTTGGATCCTCCATAGGGCAATATACCACGGGATTTATACTCTGTCTACAATAAATACGTCATGAGTTAACCTTTTTTTTTTAAACTTGTATACAAGTATGTAGGTTTTACACGAAAAAAACGTGAACACAGTACATATACTTTTAGGCTTACTAAACAGTAAGGAATCTAAACCAAATTTTTTGCCACTCTTAATGATTTAAAAATTTACTCATTAATTTTTAATAATTAAAGTTTTGAAAAATGTCTGTAAAACACGTAAATGAACGCGGAAATAACTGACATTACGCCGCCCGTGGTCGTATAATCTCGTAGATGCGAATGTCCGTGTGAATGTGCCATTTCCAATTTGTTACTCGGTACCGTACTGCTTCTAGTAAATATACTGTGACATGGGCAACAAACAACAAACCACGGACGCATCAAAGGCTGTGATAAGTAAAAATAAAATAGCGCCTTCCTTGTAAATACTGGGGGTGGATCACCGTTTGATGTCATACAACTCGTACAAAGCCTGAGGGAGGCCCACAGATCCTATCTTATCCAAACTGCCACAAACAGATAACGCTGTGCGTGTGTGCGGGATGAATTTTAATACACGTACCTATCTCATATAAGAGCATTTAGAACACGCATTGCTTAATTGAAATGTTATGATGGTGTAATTGGAACGGATACTGACATAGTTGGATCGCGTTTGTGTTGTTTTTACTAGCGATTAGATAGACTTTAGATTATAATTAAGTAGATGGTTAATATAGTTTAGATTAGGAATCCTGGAGGGGAATATTTTTCTCTTTTGTGTCGTCATGGATCTTCCCGTAGGTATAATTTTTTTGGTCTGTATATTTTTTTTTAGTAAAAATATAATTAATTACCCGCGATAGTACTTACTTAATAATTTAGGTTTCATCAAAAAAATATTTTTTATTTTGTTATTATATATCACTTGTAAAACGGTAAAAAATTCAATTCGTGAGATTTTGCAGCCTATTAAAATATCAAAGGCACTTAGTCTTGGTCCCTCATAGCTGGAGGGGACAAAGAAAAATTAAGTAGACATTATCAAGTTTACCCTGAAAAATGTGCAGGGTTGGCGGGTCGATACTGAACCCCCTCCCCGCAGGTGCGACGAGATAATCCAAGATGGCCGCCGAGATAGGACGTGACGTCACAGCGCAGCCGCCCGCGCCCTCCCCCGGCGCATCCTCGAGGCCTCTCGCCACCCTCCTTAGATCCTTTCAGAAATTCGCCAAGTACCGTGTGCATAACAATACAAAGAACGTCGACTTAGATCAAGTTTGTAGACTGCCTATATTGATTATTAATGTCAGAAATATAAAAGTGTTTCTATATTTTTACCTTTTTCACAAATTAAACTGAACCGATTCAATTGACCGATGCTTTGGTAAGGGATTGACCCCAATCAGACATAAGTAAGTTAGTAATGCTTCATTACCATACCGATCTCTAACATTCAAAACACTTGAAACTGTCTCCTAAGATCATGACAAACCTAGTTCGATGTTCATTTGTAGGAAAGTTCGACGATTCAACTGATGTAATTATTGGTTGTTATGAAATAATCAACAGAATTTTTAGCCAGGTCATTTATTTGCTAAGCTTTAATTGGCACTGCCACAGGCTGGGGAAGATGCTGTCCATCGACATGGAAACCATCGGGGCCTCCTCTGTACCTGGTCACATAAATCTTGCCATCGTCCCCAATGAACTGGTATTGCCCTTCAATCTCCATCACGTAGCCGCCTTTAACGCTTGGGACCAAACGACCGCGCTCCGAAACCACGGTATCTAGGAAAAAAAAGAAGTTGAAATAAGGAACACTGATGTATAAATGGCCAGACACAACTGACCTTCGCGTAGACTACACACCAACTTCATGGAAGAAGGTTATTGGCCTTATCCCATACATTGTTGGGATCGGCACTTGATTCAACCCGATGTGGCTGATCACCTGATTTTTATACGAAGCGACTACCACCTGACCTTCATAACCACTTTTACGAGGAAAATCATTCAATCTGGGTTAAACTAGTGGTCAGACTCTCTATGACCTCTGACTGACCTGTAATGACTGCCGAAGATGGTAAATTGGCAACCGAGACGGACGGCTTAACGAGCTCTCCGAGGCACGGAGGGAACTCGGGCGGTCACTCATTCAACTGCTGCCTTGGGTTAGGGTGCTTAACTTCACCCAATAGCCAGGGTCTAAGAATATGGCTATGGTATCCCCTGCCTGTCGTAAGAGGCGACTAAAAGGGGGCCGGAGGGCCTGCTGGCGGTGGTCGGGGTGGGAGCATTGACCACCGAAGGCGGGCCCGGGAAGGTGGCAGCGCTGCCTTGCACAGCGAGGTCTCTAGGGGCGGCCCTACAGCTGCCCCGGGGATGTGCCCCGGCAAAGTGTGGAGGGACACCGGTGCGTTCTATTAGAGTACCCGGAGTCCCCCCTGAGCACTGAGGACGGCCACCGGGGGGGTTTTAGTGCGGTAAGAATCCCACATACCCCGATCTGCCTCTCCCAGGGCGATCGGGGACCTTTTGAAGGTATCCCCCTCGTCAACAAAAAACAAAAGGGTGCTTCACTGTTCAAATGATTTGCGCAATAACATCTGAGCCACGAGCTCCTCATGGCTCACTTCAGAGAAGGAATGGACTTAAAAAAACTACGCAGACACAAATAATATCCCTGATTTCAACATTTATAGACATTTGAATTGATTGATACTTACTTTCAGCCGTAATGTAGCGTAGAGCATACTGTCCAAACTCGTCATGTACCTCTTCGTGGCGGATGGCAGGCAGATGTCGCAACGACGGGTCCACTGGCGCAGTCCAAGCCAAAGCGTACAGGAAGCTTAGTACAATAACCTGAAAAGGAATTTTATGAATATATTTCTAAATAGTAGTAGGATATTGGAACTGCTCAGAAGTGTTCTTGCGATGAATAATGTTACCTGTCCTCCGTAGGGGGCGAGAAAAATATGACAGGCGTGTTCTATGCAGGGTTGCAACCCCCCATTGTTTCTAGTTTTAAAAAACTCGGGTTTTTCCCAGACATCCATGATTTTATTACCACCACCTCAACGGCTATTGTTTTGGTATACGAATGAATTATCACGACATCCAAGAAATTTAATTGTCGCGGGAACTAATGTAAGAAAGTTTATTTTTCAAAATCTGTGCTGTGGATATCTAGGAGTAAGCCAAAAAACAAGCTAGTGAAATTTTAGGCGGCATTGGTCTATTAGCCAATATCATACGTAAGAGTGGACCAAATGAGGGGCTCAGACCGGAATAACTCGTAATATATAACATACTCAGTATTGAATTTCATATGTAATACACCTTAATTTAAAAACGCAAATAGATATCACACACGTTTGAATAAAGAACAACAAGAGCGTAGTCAAAATTAAAAAAATAAATAAATCCAAGTTTTGTAATAAAAATTAAAACAGGAACGGATCTATATTTAAAATTGAATTCAGCAATGGTTTTGTCAATCAGCACAATTATTTAACTTTTTTTTCAATATCGTAAACTACAGATAATATAAATAAACAGTTTTAGGTACTTACGAGCTTCATTGTAGGTTTTTTAAACGTGTCTTGCAGACAAAGAATGAATGATGTGCCGCAAACGTTTAGCTTTTATATAAAATTATTACTTTCTCATCGTTATATTATAATAAGTAGTTAATTAACGTATTAATGAACTTGATCACGTAAAATAACTATTAAAACTTGAAGTGATTACGATACACGTTTGTCTGCATTATTCAATCAAAATTGTATTGACCTGCCGCATGCTACTACTATATTATCAGGTTTTAGTATCCAACTGAGGCTTTGTCGGCTATCTGCTAATTTCAAAACTCAAAATTCAAAATATCTATTTTTGATTACTTTTAAAAAAAAGTTTCAAATCGTCAAACGACATGTTGATACAGGAATATGCTACCGCCGAGTTCGGAAGGTTGCTGGCGGAAAGCTGCAAGCTGGTCGGACGCGTGATACTTGTGAACAGATACTGCTTGTGGGGGCTGGTCATCTCAAGCTACGCATGTAATTCTACTACAAAATAAGTAGAACTACTAGCCCTTTATTGATGTTCATTTTTATCGACATATTTTGTGCATTGGAACTGTGTCCATGGGCTTATATTTCTTAAGTGTTTTATTGTGTATTTTTTTAATTGTATAATATTATTGAAAAGAGTAATTTCTGACTTTCTCGCTAATTTCTTCTCAGTAAAATCAACCTTCCGAACCTAACGGTAGCATGAATAACCCTGTACAATTTTGTCCTTTTGGCGATTTGAATGTACTTTGTAAAAAGTCTAATCAAATAAAGAAAGTTTTGACTTTGACTTTATTTTTACTGAAAAGAACCCGGACAAGTGAAACCGCGTACGAAAGTAAGTTTGGAATAAAGCAATTCATCATAGTGTTATGCTATCGGTACAGTTAGTGGGCGGCGGGCGCTATGTGCTCTGAGCTATGTAAGGGGTTATCTCCGCACTCGGCGCTCTATCTAAATCTGTATTATCGCAACACGCCGCCGAATAATTATTACTACATATACATCTTATATCTACACTCGTATCAACCGCCGTCTAACGATCTCAGGTTTAATTGAAATTAAATTAATTTATGCTTCTGACACTTTTTATTGTTAGGGATATTGAGATTGTCATCACTGTCTTTGTCTCTGTTATATCCTTGTCTATAAGTTTATCTTTTAGAACAATTCTAAAAATATCGAAGCCTATCCCAATTCACCCAAATTAATTAAAATAGTGTTCAAATACAGAATTCAAGATTAATCACTGCTTTATGCCATAACTTGATTACTTACCACTTGACCTTCGCATATGTAAGGAAAACTTGGTGCGTAATACAAGGTTATTAAAAAAATTAAAAAATTGAATATTTTGAAACATAATTTCACTCACAAAATATTAAATTTTTTATTTTTTTTGTTTATATTCTAAATTATTCAAAATAGTTAGGAAAAATATGAACACGAAGCGGGACTCGAACCCACAACCTCTGCAAACCGTGTAGTTGTTCTGCCAATTGAGCTACTCGTGATCACAACTCATGCGTCAAATTTTATCATTCATCATCATCATGCCCTAATCCCATATTTAATATGGTCGGCGATGTCTCTTCATCATCCATATCATCTTTTACACAATCCATCCATGGTTTCTCAGGTCTTCCTCTCCCCTTGTATGATGTATCCATCCACATATTTTTTTTTCTTATTTCAACATTACCTTCGTCCTTATTCTCTCATTACTTATATTATTCACGCAATATCTGCTTCAGGGGTCCTAGTATGACCTCTTAATGCCATGATAGTTTGACTCATATTCATTGCCAATTTATCATCTTTGGCTGTCGTTACAGGTCAGTCGGAGGCCTAAAATAGTCTGACAACTGGTTTATCCCAGATCACAGATTTTCCTCGTTAAAGGGGTCAGATGGCAGTCGCTTCGTATATCAAGTGATCAGCCACATCGGGTTGAATAAAGTCCCGACCCCAACAGTGTATGGGATGAGTTTGACTCATATTATGAGACAGATGTATATGACGTGTATACATCTGTCACCATCGCACAGCTCAACTACCATTGTAATAAGAGCTCATAGCTAGGCCCCATTTTTGTCGGAAACCAATTCTAGGATCTCTGAAGCTCAGTCGAGGACACTATTCAATCGAACCGGCTCTTAATTTTCCTAAAAAAGTAAAATTATCAACGACTTTCTTACCTCTTAAGTTATCATTCTAAACAATCTTCTTTAAGAACCATCGAACTGGTGTACCAGCCTACGTAAACTTGAATAAGATCCCTGAAGGGTCTGCACAGGGTCTGTAAAGGGTCCTCAATCCCATTTCCCTCTCAACACAATGGGGTGATGGACCAGGTATGCCTTATCGACCTCATCGGACCATTGCTCCCCCGATGGGAGGTTTAATTTGCTAAGTGAGCGAGTACAATGGTGTGAAACAAATTATTTTTTAGAACCCGTCTGTGTTGAAGAGTTATAGAGATCACTTTTATCGAATCGATTACTTTTGTCGATGAATCTTTTGTCAAATATATTTTTTTTACTAAATCAATCAAAGAGCAGAGAGCATCTGGAGCGAAGGAAAAACAATGAAATCAGTAAATATTTATTTTTGTTACTTAATTTTGTCTATGCGCAGGTGTGTTAGGTATAGTCATAAAAATATTAATGGTAAATTCTTAAAACGATAAAGAAAAAATACGAACACGAGGTGGGATTTAAAAGATTTTTCTTTTTAAAAATTTAAACATGTAGGTCATAAAAAAACTCTAATATTTAATATGAATGGTGTTAGACGTATGTCTTTCTGGACTCACAGTTTCTCAAAACACCTACACACTATATGTTTCTTATTTACCCGCTAATACCGTCCTACTGAATTTAGAAACATAACTGTAAAAATTTCGTACCGCAACCTACATATTAAATACTTCCTTAAATAGTACTTAACTACTGACCACAACCACATAACGGCCTCATAACATGTTTAAAACAGTAGCCAAAACAATGGTGGTGTCAGTATATTTCCAAATTACCGAATAAAACTATATACGTAGGCGGAGGCATACACGAGCATCGTCTCGCGGCGGAAATGGCGTCTAACCGGATATTGTATCGCGCCTTCATCTCCGGCGCGCTTCCGGTTCCGGCGCCCACCTCCCACGGCTCGTGCGTTGCCTAATTACTACCCTACATTCGTATATCTGCCTTCATATGTTCTGGGAACTATGGGGTTTATTTATATCTCAGTAGTTCAGTTGTGTTTCTTGACATCGAATTATCGTATTACCAAGTGTTTAAACAGACGCTATATTACTTAAAAAACATTAAAATAATCATATAAATATTTATATATAATAATATATTATAAAAATGAATTGCTGTCTGTTTCGCTACAACTCGATGCTGTCTGAACCGATTTAGGTAATTTTGATCTTGATATATTTATGAGTATTTATAGTTCAGACAAGGTTTAAAACATAAATAATAATAAGTAAAGTAAAAGGTGATACAAAATTCACCGGCTCACCTAACTCAGAATAAAAAAGATATGAATATGTTCGGGCATCACTTTAGTTTAACTGTTGCACCTATTTGGCTATATTCTTTTGTATTTGCAATTGTCAAATTGTCAGTACAAGATTAGTTTGAAATTTGCAGAGTATTTGTATAAAAGGCTCCCACATTATATTAAAGTCGATTTGCTGCCAATACAATAGACGGCAAATCATCGGCTAGTTGAAAACAGACCTTAAACTAATGATTTTAAGGTGAAGCATGTATTTGGTATCATTATATTTGGGATCGTTATTAATGAGTAAAGTACAGGTTTGTATGTGTTTAAGCGTCATCGCTGGACTTTGGTTTTAGCGTGGCTAAAATGTGTTGATCCAACACCTTTGGCATTCAACCACAACCCACCTCCGTGTAAATATCAACATATTTTGAGCCACGCAAGGGCAAGCGACAACGTGTGAACGCGTCAAAGCCTATACCTACATGGGACACACATCGATAATACTGCAACTTTTGCGGTTGCATATCAAGCGACCACTCAAATCACTGCGGCGAACACTGCTCTATTATAAAACCGGCTAATTGCGAGTCGGACTCGCGCACAAAGGGCTCCGTACTATCTACAAGAACGGCAATCAAAGCATCATGTTTCTTTTAAAGGAGCCTCCTTATTTAAGGAATGATATAAATATTTATTTATATCATTCAGTTTTTAGTATTTGTTGTTATAGCGACAACAGAAATACATCATCTGTGACAATTTCAACTGTCTAATTCTATATAACGATTCATGAGATACAGCCTGATGACAGACGGACAGCGAAGTCTTAGTTTACACTTTGGGTACGGAACCCTAAAATGACGCACAATTCTATCAACCACAACAACAATTCCAATTGCGTGTAAAGCTTGTTACACACCAGATGTTCCGCAACTCGGCTGACACATTAACTTCAGTGTTGACATGTCATCGCGCAATCGTCCCAGCGGGTAGCATCATTACCGGGGGTAGTTATTGCCCCAACATTTGTTTACTGTGTCGCTGCGGCTCCATATTGGTCATGTTAGACCATTGTTTGGCAAACAAACTTGGTGGAGTTGTGAATGAGTATCTTGTCTGGGATGGAATGGAAAATCTAATGGTATGCTGTTAAAGTAGCCTATGAATACGACACCGTGGTTTGATCACTTTAATTAGGTCAATAAAGTATGCATTTAGTAATACGAGATTTACAATAAAACTGTGGATTGAATTCGGTAGGTATTTCATTACATACTGGTAAGTTTAAAATTCTAAACATATCTTTAGATCTAGTGGTCGTAAAAGGTACTACTAAACATGATTTTCGCTTTTGATCGATCCCGGGTGTTATTTAATTTTGTCATCTGTATTTCTCAAGTAGGAAATCATCTACTAATGACCTAATATAACTGTCAAATTGTAGGTGTAATAAAAGTACACTTCTGGTTACCCCTTCGGAGTATACAGCCTATACAGAAAGAATATTAATATGGCGGTTAGGAAATTGTCTTGCTAGAGTGCAAATTAATATTCTATTTACATATGCTGACGGCTCAGGCTGCACCTCAGGGCGTTAAACTGTGATAAAAACTGTATATTCCCATCTTTTTAGTGACAAACTCTCATATGTGTCACAAAATTAACTGGCATCTATCTATCTTCCATCCAGTGTGCAACTATAGGAAGTGATGTGAAGAGAATTAGCCGCCGACGCGTGCATCCATTTTTATTCACACGACTTGTGTGTCGGGACCCTTATGTCAGGGATGTCACTCTACTCTTAATAAGTTACTATTGTTTATGGTCTGACATAAACAATAATAACGTTGCAAAGGAATAATATAATCGAATACAAATCGAAAAACAATTGGATTGTTAATCTCTTTTTAAAGAAGAACATAATTATTATTATTTTAATTTTCTGCCTGTCTTTCAATCCTAATATTCATTTGAACATATCGGCAGTCTAAAAAATCTTCGGAGCTTTTATAAGTTCACTTACAGATTTTGAATATTTTTGCTGTTTACTATTTGGGCATCGGTACAATATCTACATACGACCAGTTTTTGTTATTCTTTAAATTAAATTAGATAGTAACATGATCACAGTAGTTAATCGTTTAAGAAAATCCAGTGTTAATTTCCGTATCTATTTTTTTACTGTCAAACATATTCCTATAACCGAACTATGACATAAATTCATGCCTTTAAGAACTTTCAATCTCCAAAAATAAAATCCCATTTATCTTCACTAATTACTAGTAATTAATTGAATATATAAATAGATTAATAACTGTCCTAAACTCGTTATAACTCATTCAAATGATCAAAAGTGATTTTCCTAAAGACATTAAGTCAGTACCGACCTCACACGCCTTGAAATAACATTATAGTATCTTAATTAAGCGCAGATGGGTCTGTAGTAAATCAACTCTTAACAATATTCTCTTTTATGGATGTTTTGATGGGATCCTCACACAAAGATCGAGTAACAGTCTTACTCGATACATGAAGTGAGTATTGCGAAGTCATGACCCTTTAATTGTAGAGTAAACACGACGGTTAATTACAATTATTAAGTACTTACATTATTTATTATGGATATAAAACGGTTTATTTTCCGAGACTTTTTTTTCTTTTGTACTAAATGTTTTTTGTTAGTTGAGTATGCATATTACATATATAATTTAATATTTGTTAGCTTTAATAATCGTTGTTAGTTAAGTATGCATCTATACAAATAAATAAAATTTATGTGGCTGTTTGTAATTCCAAAATAGCAGTTTTTCACAGAATTTTTATAAAAGAATTTGAGGTACCAAATTGAAAAAAACTATTTTTATAATGTTTTCTCTGTCTGTCTGTCTTATGTAGATAGCGAATGTTACACTTAAATTTAAGCGTCTGTTTGTAATTCCAAACAGCTAGATATGAAGTCTCTATTTTCGTTTTTTAAACTGCCAAAAACTGTCTCAATAAAAATATCTCCCACAGTGTTAATTACAATAGCATTTTTACCATGATGCAGTCATTCAGTCATTCGAACACAATTACATCTGTCCCCTCGGCCACCCTCCACCCTCCGATATTCTAGAGCTCATTTAACCCCACACTAAAGGACAATTGCTCCTGTTACACACACCAAATAGATTGGCTTTAAATCACTGCTTATTTTAAGACGCTTAATTTATTATGTTCATTTTGATTAGAGAACAAAAATTGGTACTTAAAGAAAAAAATAGTTTCGTATAAAAATACTTATTTGACTGATTAATAAGTATCAATAAACGAAGAGATTTATTTTTATTAGTAAATTTATTTTGAAATGTTGACTTATGTCATATTATGGCTTAGACTTTTTACGCGAACTGAACCTATCAAATTTAAAGTGTTATAATACTGTTACTAGTTATATTGTACTAGATTTAAGTTAATAATTATGTAAAGAAGAATGTCGTGATTGTAAAAATGAAATAAATAAAGAAAAGAAGAAATTTAAAAAAAATACTGTTACTTTTTTATTTTTTTTCGTCGTTTTACCTACTATTTATTTTTGAGTACACTACGTATTTATTAAAATTTATTAAAAATGTTCAGGGATTTTTTATATATTTTTAAATTGTATACGTACCACCAACCGTCGACGCCCCGTGCCGAATATTCGCCTATAAAGTCTAGACGTATATTGGATGACTTTCAAAGCTAACCTCTGTAATAAACACTTTACCCGTCTAAATCCAATATAAATCGAGAGTCATATAAATTTCGTTGATCCCCAATCTCCCGAGTCGTAGACAAAAGGGATTTACATAAATCAATCAAAGTTTGAAACAAAGATGATAACTCCCACGCAGCGACTCTTCTGGAAAACTTAAATTACTCTTTTTTCCGCATTACGAGTGCGAATAATCTTCTTGACGGCCTGAGAAATTGATGGCGTCGAAAAAATGTCGAGTCAAAATCCGACAAAGTTTTTACGTCAGTCGAGTTTCACTTAGTGAAGTTTCTACATCCATTAGAAGTTGGTCTTATACGACAAGCTGACAAATTTTAATGAACCCAAGAGGATCGCTAATGTCTGCGAGTTGCGTAATGGGAAAAGTTGTTCAACCCCTCGGCGGCGGCGCGTCGTACGATCGCTACGACATTCTAGCTCTACATTACGCGCTACCTTCATTGTCTCCAAACATATTTACAAAACTTGTGACGAAACAACAATTTTAAGTTACCAACTCGCGTTAAGCATGCCTGAAGTATTTTATAGCTTAACAATTTATTAACACGTGTTAAACAAATATTGAAATGTTCCCAAGCCGGTAGGTAACATTATACCCCTGGGCGAATCACAATAAAAAGCGCAATGATATTGACGTGTGCCATTTCGGTATGAACTCCGCCTAGTATAAATTACATTATAAATTTCAACATAAACGTTCAGTGACCAGGGAAAAAATGTATTAGGGTCTGCATGATTGTGATTTAAACGGCTAACCCCAGCGAGGGCGGCTCGTCATCCATCATACGCTTTACATATGTTTGAATAAAGCTCGTGGGAATAGGATGTCCTCTCAGAAGTCAAAGCGGCGTTAAGCATACACTAGGGCGACCACAAAGTCAGTTAAGATTCGGAATATTGCTTTACTCATTCTTAAGTATCAGATTAGGTATAAAAAGTGACACCTACATGATGTTCATGATGTTCTTCGAGAAAGGTGTAAAAAGATTTTTATACAATCGTATGCGGTATGCTCCTAATAATGCAAGCGTAGTAGGCTACGGTTACCTACTTAGCATCAAGGGGGCCGTTGATATGCTGTGTTAATCTATACTTACTAATATCATAAAGAGGAAAGATTTGTGTGTTTGTTTGTCACGAAAACGCGCCGAAACAGTAAGTCATAAGGATCCCTTACTGGAATCTATTGTTTTCAACGTGCGGTCGGTAGCTAGTACAAAGGTAGTAAATACCCAATGAAGCCCCTATTTATTGGAAATTAAATTAAATTATTTAGTTTTTGTAATTTCGTGAAATAAACATGAATATAAGCTATATCTAATTCCTGTGACGTGGGAAGGTAGTTTCTCCAAAACTAGCACACGCATGGCATCCCTACACTACAAATAGTGGATTAGGGCAGTTTGGCAAACAAGGCGTCGCTGGCGTGTGCCGCCGCCCTTACACCTAATGCCGTATTAATGTCTATTAGCAGCACAGCATTGTTCTCACTCACGATTTATTTAGATTTCACTAATCTACTCTAAGCTGGTGACTTTCGCACGAGAGACGTTAATGTGTCAACATACAAGTCAAGTGAGCTGGATTTGTTTGTTTGTACAAAAGTATGGCCGGTTGTGTTCAATATATTGTAGTTTTTATAATATTTTAATAGACAATTTTCAATTAATTTAACTTTGCCTGTCTCATTTTAACAGATTTTCTCTCAATCTTCCTGATGGTTCGAAGAGCCAACTACGGTGAGGCAAAAAGGGGGGCTATTATTTTTTATAGCTGTGTAAGTATGTAAGTATTTATATATATAAATGTGTAAGTATGTTCATCTGTTCCCTTTAACATTATTTATTAAACTGGGGTCAACCTTGTCTGTCGGTGAATTTTTGTAAGTTCAGAAATTATATGATATTTATGAAAGAATACCAAAGTAGCTTCTTAATACATGCTACCTAATATTGTCGTCCCCAGAAAAGATTGCCGTGAATAAGGGCCACCAAGGCCAGTGGCGCAGATCGATGGTGCATCGATGGTGCAGTACTGATAGCTTATCGGGGCCCAGGCACGGCACGTGGCGGCCGTGACACGACATACAATAAACCTAAAAATAACTCAGCTTTGCACCCACTGATACCGATATTGTCCTCAAAATATTTCAAGGGTATGTTTAGTTGGGTTTTATTTTATGTAAAATACGTTATGCTACCTACTTTTATTTACAGACGTCTTCTTATGGTCTTTGGTTCCTTACATTACCCTTTACATTTATTATTACATTACCTATATATTTACTATTACAATACCTATATATGGTGAATTGACCCCGCGGTGTTGAACGCGTCTATAGGCTACAGTACCTGCCTAACAGTTTATCATTAATTTCAAATTCAATTCAATGACATTTTAATTTTTAGCTTAGAACTTATATCATTGTCATAAATCATTTTTTTTTATTGAACATACTTATCATGTTCCTACCTTACCATTTCGCGTTAGGTACCCTTGATGAAGAAATCTGATTGCTAGCAGACTTCTTTCGCTTCATATACAATCATCAATATTTTCTAACTTCCCAACCCTTCACTAGATGCATCCTAAATACTTCGATATGATCAAGAATATCGATATTTTGTCTACTTTGGCTTATAAGTATACTCAGCATTGTAATTATAACGTTTGTCCTTATCATTCTAGTACGCGTCATCCCACAAACGATCTCATTACCGGCGTTTCACTTTACACTTCCTGCTCATTGGTGTGCAATCTGTAGTGTGCAAATCCGTTAATCTTATTTGGCGGGTAGCCCGTGCACACGTGGCGCCACGTGGCCTCAAATCGAACTAATCTCTGGGCCGTGCGCGTCGGCGGGTAGGGCGCGTGCGCTCTCCCGATAACGCCAAGAAACGCCATTCATTCCCGCTCTTTTGTCGCGAACAATCACTTATTTATTTATGATATTTGCTACTATAACCTGCCACCCTCGTGAGTTAATGCGCTCTTAACTGAACTAAAGCCCCGCGTTTGTAGCGTAGGGTGTCTTAGACGGGGGTCCCTTTGATTTAAGGAAACTTAAATTAAGTTCATGTCTAGGTAGTAAAATATGTCCGTGGTAGGTATTTAATAATATCACGGTGGGCACATAGGTTTTTTTCTCGACGAACGGACTTTTGATAATCTGAATCACACTTTTGCGTGCAACTAAAAGGCCAAGATACTCAGCTTTTAGCATCATTTTGCACCCTATCCATGTGAGTATTAACTATGTTGAATTCCTTTTCATAGAATATTGAATATCATAAAAGAATCACCTATATAAATACCCCATATCGGACATCCCTTCCAATCTGAATCGTCTTGATTGGCATATTATTACATTATCATCCTAAACTAAACCATTTGAAGATAGTTTTGTAATAACATTGCAAAGATTGACGAGAATTCAGACACTATTGAAAGCAAATCTTTCTATTATTTATTTAATGGCGACGAGCTTGAGTACAGCTGTTCCGCCAATGACAAAAAAAAATGTTGTAAATGGTGAAAATATGTGGAGGAAACCATTGGATCTCGAAATTGGCTGACAAAGTCATTCCAGTTTAATCTAGAAAAAAATGTGACTTTCGTAAAACACAAAGAACTTGATCGTAGTCTTCGACTAAATAAAAAAACATTTTGACGTTTGTTTGACATTGAGACTGACATTAAAGCATATTTATCTTGTCCAATGTCAGGTCAGTCATCTAACCATAAAACAAATATTTCTATGTATGTGTCACGGAACGCAATAAAAAGATCAAACAACGTTAAAAAAAGTACAATAATTAGAATTCGTTACAATTTTGAGTATTGTTCTTAATTTGCACGTAATATTTAACATCTATTTGCTGTTTAATTCAAAGTATGGGTGAAGAAGACGAATACGCGTGTGTGAATAGAACACAACTAAAGATCAAGGATAACTCTGGAATTAAGAAGAAAAAAAAGAAAAAGTCTAACAAGGACACGGAAAAGATGATTGAGAATGAGATAAAAGACACAATCAAACAAATTAAAGATACTGACAAACGAACTAAAGCTGAAATTGCTTTCCAGAAGATGCAAGAAAAAATGGTAAGATTATCATAATCTGCAGTCAAGTAAACTATTTTATGTAACTAGATTCCGCCCGTAGTTTCGCCTGCGTGACAGTATGATTTCACATACAAACTTTCACACTGCTTTTCCCCCTCAGGGATGGATCTTTGGGAAACCCTTTCTTAGTTGATAACTACACCCACAAAGAACACCATACTTCATGTCTAGGATAAGCAATTTAAGCTGTGTGTTGTATAAGTCAGTCAGAACTATATTTTATGTGTATAGATTCTCTGTATAATCTGATATCCGTCCATGGTAAATCTATTATTATCTTTTGTAATTTTTTTACCAGTATTGCAAATACATATTGAGATGAGCGCCTCAACTAACCATGAGGTTCTTCTCCTCATCATATTCGGCCTACTTCTATCCACTATAGGATATTAGCCTCCCTTGACTGTTCTTGGTCTGTGTTAGTCTCCACCACAGTTCCCCAGCTTCACCAAATCAACAGAGATAGTGTTAGAGCCTTTGTATTGTTAGGAAAATAATACAATATCAGTTTGAACAATATTTTGATAATATTTCCAGCAAAAGCAGAGGATCCAACAGAAAGCAGAGATGACGCACAAACAGCGTGTGGAGAAATTCAACCAGCACTTGGACAGCTTGACTGAACACTTTGATATACCTAAAGTTTCATGGACAAAATAAGTTTATATTTACTGTCATTGTTTACATACTGCTATTAAGTAAGTAAGATCTATATAAGGTTGGCAATGCAAAGTGACACTCTAGTGATGCTCTCATGCATAAGCTGCTGTAGTTGTTAATGACCAGGGAGACTATGCATTTGCCACCTTGATAATATAACAAAAAATATGTTGTTTTGATGAGTTTTCCACTTTTAAAGCCATCTTATTTATTTAAGCTTTTTTCAAACTATATCAGTTCCCAAATAGGGATGCACAAATATGAAATGACTGAGTTTTGAATGTTATTGTCAGATTACAAGTTGTTAACTAATTCGAATCTGAAACCTATAACTATATAATATAATAATAATCCTGTTTCTACTTTTTTATCTACATCAACACAAGGTTCAAGACTTTCTGGCATTAAAAATAAATGTATATCATTTAAGGCATATTATCAATGAGGTTTTAATATTGTGATCCTAAGGTTATACAATTTACTAAAATTTTATAAGTTATTTATAAAATACAAAATATCATTTGCCAATAAAAAATAAAAAAATTACATCCGATTTTATTTTATTTTATTTTATATGAACTGCCCTGGTAATGGTTGAATGAAACAAGACATTAAAACATTTTTACTTAATTTATTTGTATATGAATGAACACATAAAATACACATATAACATTTATTTAAATCACTTTGATATTGGATGGAATTGGTTACAGAAAGGAATGTTACTTACCTACTTATATAATTATACAATTACTACTTGTAAGTCACTTAATCTAACTGGTGATTAGCTGCTTTTAAGGACAACAGACAATAGTGCAATAGAATCTTGTATTACTTACAAAAAATTCTGTCATTTCACTCCATTCATTTATTAAGATACTTACACGCCATTATCCCATGGCGGTAGACGACTATTTGTCTAACCAATTTAGATATATGTCAAATATATACGAAAATCGCTTGCTTCTTTACCTGGATTCATTGATAATTGACCTGGATTTATTTGAATAAATATTGGAAATATAATGTCAATTATAAAGTTTCATTGGTTATTAACATAGTTCATAGATATCTATATTATTTTTACCTTGGCAAAACATGTTCAAAAAGTGTAATAGTAATGAATATATGCTTAATGAAAACCAAGGTAAATACCAGATGTACTGCTGGGTAACATAGAGCTATCAACCAGTACACATTTCAGTGTAAAATATTAAGTACTGACAAAGAGAGTTTTACTAAATATAGTTAATAAAATATACATGCTAATATTTTACAAAATTGCAATGATCATTTTATAAAGCAAATTCATAAATCACAATCAAAATGTAAAATAGGTGATAGAACATTGGTACTAACACTGGTATTGAGTAGTGTAATGTTTTATGTTTTCAGTCATGTTTATTATAGGGAAGGATCTTTACTACTGTAAATACATAAATATAAACATTATAATGTAATGTTTATTAAGTAAGTAATGTTTATTATAGGGAAGGATCCTTACTATTGTAAATACATAAATATAAACATTATAATGTAATGTTTATTAAGTAAGTAATGTTTATTATAGGGAAGGATCCTTACGATTGTAAATACATAAATATAAACATTATAATGTAATGTTTATTAAGTAAGTAATGTTTATTATAGGGAAGGATCCTTACTACTGCAAATACATAAATATAAACATTATAACTGTATTATTGTGCATTTCCGAGTAGATAAAAATATCATATTTATTAACATTTTACTTAGTCTTACTTATGATAGTGTTATTGCTAATTTATTAAATTGCTTTTATTTCAAGGCACATTCAAGGCTATGCTTAAATAACTCGCATATCAAGATTTTAAGCTTTGATCATCATACCCCATCACAACCATCCTCCATTTGACTACTATAAGTGTAAACAGATATGTGTTATCAGAATGTAAGTATTACTACACTATATTAAACATTTACAACTACACATACATCAGTTATATTTGTCAATAAAATCTAGATACAAAACAGTACACAAATAAAAGGTACACTGCCAAGAAATTAAGTATTTGTCAAATAAAGCTAGACATTAAATTGTATAAAAGAGATTCAATAATAATTGTATAAAATAAACGCAATAAATTGTATAAAAAATATAGAATAATATGTATAAATCAGGTTATAAAGAAAGAATATGCAACAGAATAGAGATAGAGAACACATTCTAAGAAAAAGTATTCAGATCAATTATAATGTGCACTCTACGATATTCATAGACTATCTAGTTTCAGAGACTTGAAGAGTAGCCAGACTACATATTATTATGTAGAAATACATGTTATTATTTCCTTATGAAAGTGACTATGTATACTGGGGCCTTACCAACTTAAACACGTCATATACTGATACTGACACGACATCCCCGCAGAAGCCATAAACAAGAAGTGACATATATTATGTGACAGATTAAGGTTACATAATAAGGTTAAACTAACATGGCAATAAGACGTCATGGTAGGGCCCCTGGTCTAGCAAATAGAATCAAGATTTTAAATATTTATTTCATCAGTCATGCATGATTTATGAAACGATATAAATTGCATGCAAATTTAGATTTGTAATGCATTTCTACCTGTTTTAAATCAGAAGATGGATGAACTTGAGTGCAACTTCATCCTGAATAGTTTAGTGCTGTTGAAAAAAAGGAAACCTTTAAATAAAACAAAAATGGCATCGAATTCAAAACAGATAAAATATGCAATCGCTTGAAGAGTCAGTCTATGTTTTATACTAAAGTTACAAAAATACAATGAATGTTAAAATTAGTGATGTGACAGTGAAGTCTAGATGAGATGCACCATTACTTACTCTCCAAGGAGATAAAATCTTGATATTATTTTTCTTAGTTGCCCATGGATTACTGCCATCATCAAAGTCCATAGGACATTGGTCCCGCTCTCTCTCGTACTCTTGCATCTCTATGGCGACTGCAGCGCCCTCTGTATAGTTCCATGACGTCACATCTTGCTTCAAGTCGCAGTATGGGCCCAGCGCTTGGGACATGAGAATTCTGAAATTGATCAATACTTATGTGAAATATATACACAATACAAAATTTATGAGTAAAATTTTACAGCAATTCATTTTACAGTGTAGCAGATGGCGATGCTCCATAAACAAATGGGTAGTAGAATGTGCATAGATAACATTTAGATACTTATTGGTGATCTCTTAACGGATATATGTTGAATTTATCTCGTAAGGAAGTTACATGAACATACGCGAAAAATTTCATAGCATGTGGAAAAAGAGCCCTACCCTGCCTCATCCCATGGAAATGTGTCAAATATACGGTCTGATATTTTAGCGATAACATGCATGCAAATTTTATCACCTGTCAAGGTCAGCCTTTTGGTACACCCAGCACCTATACTTAGAGAAGGGATCCAGCTCATCATACGTAATGAGGTACGACTTCAGGTTCTCCTTCCAATACCCGATGCACTTCATCCTATAATCTGGATCACTGTAGATATCAACTGGTCTACCAACATAATCAACGGACAAGCAATAATTCTCCTTAATTTGTATTACTTTCTGATCCTTATCGCACACGGAGAAGTCACTTATATTTATCTGACAGTACAAATTTGGTCTTGGACTCAATGTAACTCCTCCAAGGATTCTTGTTTCGAATCTGACGTCTCCTTTCTGTGTGAAGTTGAATTTGCCAGCGACCGGGCATCGGATAGGAGTGGGGTCCTTCTTGAGGAATATGTCGTAACGCCACTGTTGGTTGTTGGGGAACTGCACCCACGAACACACTGTGTGGAAGTTACTCTGGATCATCGCTTGGCCTTTTCTATACCTGGAATGTTATATCTCAGTGTAAGAGCTTGTTGCCTAATTGGCAGACCACTGCTTTGACGGTTAAGTTAAGGCCTATTCTTACGTGGGGCCCTACCATCATCTGTTTTAGGAGCGCGTATTAAACTTCGGAGCTTTGACGTTCCATTTGGTCACCGTAAAATTAAACGTCAAAGCTCAAAAGTTCTTAATACCCCCCTGATTCCGTAGAAAAACAATCAAAACAATGTTGATGTCCTATATGTAGTCCTATTCAACTCAATAGGACCGACCATTAAAGTTATTACGTTTTTTCCTTGATACAAAGCATACAACAACGCTGACAAGTCGCTTTGTTATTCGCATACCGCTGTAAGTGAAATATTCGGCGGGATTTATCCTGGTCTCTTAAGAAATTCAAAAATATACGATAGGTACATACTCTCAGGTAGACACTCAAGTCTGAATAGGGAATTAAAGTAAAGTAGGTTATATATTATGTTTTTTATGTTCTTTGACATTTAATTTCTTTTTTACCTGATTATATTTTGATGCTGGGGAACAAAGTCGAAACACACATAGTCCTTTTGACAACCATCAACTGTTAGACGCGCCATCATCACGCGGCTATCGCGTTGTTCCCTGTGAAAGTAAACATGAATATTATTAACAGATAATATTGCTGTCTTCGAACCCAGGTCGAGCAATTTAGACCTCATACTCTGTGAAAATGATAACCGACATAATGATGAATGTTAGTTATTCGGCGTGATAATACTGTCTTTAAAGATAAAATAAGCAATTACGTAAGCGCATGATTAGATGACCTTACGGTCACGTGTTACTTTTACATTTTGTATGTAAAACATTTTTGTTAACACATTGACTGCTAACATTTCAACTTCTTCGTAAATTCTCGAACAGTTGGACGCACATACGCGTCGTTAGCAGTGAACGAGTTATATACCTTTACCGTCCAAAAAGCATAGAATTTGCATGTTGGTAAGCTGTAGCTTATAACTACTGCTTAAAGTTATACATACTTTATTAATATTTAAAACGCACCCCTGAAACGCTGGTGACCATATTCAAGGTACATGTCGCTATTCGGAGGCAGCGTTATTTGACAGCTCCGAGATAAGAACGAGAATATGATTCGATAGTTATTGAAAATTAAAATGATTTATTCAATTTAGCCCCTGGTAAAGTACTTATGAACGTCGAAGAATTGACCACCGGTTCTAGCCTTACCATTTCATAACATTTTACGTAATTTGTAAAAGATAGAGCGGGACCAATGTCCTATGGACTTAGACCATGGCAGTAATATGTGGGCTACTAAGAAAAATAATATCAAGATTTTATCTCCTTGGAGAGAACTTCATGATGATGACAATAAAATTCGTATAAATTATTTACATTAGTGAAATTTTTGTCAGCATGTGAGTAAAAAATTATGATTAAAAAGTAAAACATAATTATGTTTGCATACCATATCATTGCCAGGAGTTTTAATTCCATATGTCTTTATCATTTAGGTTACGGTTACGGTTTTTGTATAATTATTAGTGTTGTTAATTACCTGCAAACATATATAGTCCTTCTGTATCGACCCTCGTCTGGGTAGTATGTCTCGATAATGTGAGTTTCGTTTATAAACACGTCTGCATCTATATTAGCCGTATTAATCCAGTCTCCTGAGAAGTTCTGAGGCAACTTGCATCCTGGTTCCACTACCTCTGCCTGTGAACATCAATCATTACCAAATTACCCTCCATTTCTTAAAAAAACTGTTTGAAATTAAATTATTCTTTAAGAGGAGAGGATTAGCCTATTTTTGCAAGTGAATTCCATTATGTTATTTCAACCATATTTTTTATATGATAATATATAGGAATCATCATTTGTCACATTGCCTAAAAGTCATGTTTACTTCCTACCACTACTGGAACCCTTGTGAAAGGCGATGATATCGGTAAGACCATTTGAAAATGAAAATGATAAATTCACTTAAAGCCCCAGTAAAGCACTTATGAACATTAAAAAATTACGACCGGTTCGGAAACTAGCCGTCTGAGAACAACCGGTAAGAAACTCAGCCAAGCATCATGTATGTTTTAGACAGAACAAAAATATTTTGTGTAGTTTCTAAGTCGGAAAGTTGAATTCCCATTTAATGAATCCAACGTAAAGGTGCAACCACATGCAGCCTCTCGACGCTCGTTTCCAGCGACAAATGTGGTAACATTTTAAATTTCCCGCGACTCAAAAAGGAACTACGTCATGCAGCCGCTCCAATCACGTATCGCTACATATCACGTGACCACATTTGTCGCTGGAAACGAGCGTCGGGCGGCTTACATCAGGTTGCACTTAATGGGACGTTAATCTGGATTCCTATTAAGTTGGATTTCCCAAAGTTGTAAGTTAGGTGTAATATACCTTGACAGGTGTAACTCTGTATCTCTCAGGTGATTTTTCAACAGTCTTGAGTGTGTTACATTCAGCAGTAATGGAAGCACCAATGTACAAATCGTCATCTCTGTTCTTTAAGAAGCAACGATACTTTTCATCTTTACGAGATTCCTTCGTGTTTGCGACGGCGAAAAAGTGGTTTTTATCTACGAACCAATGGCCTGAAACAAAGTATTTAATTGTTAAATTTATGCGGCACAACAGATCCCAAGGTCGATGTGCTTCCAGGCCACCGGATCCAATAATGCACAACTACTATATTTAAAGATCGAAATCTTACAAAAATCGTAACTCATAGTGAACCGGAGGCGGGTCGCTAGCGTAAGTCTTTATCTATATGTTTGGAGATAATTATTTCTAATTCCAAGTTAACAGCTTTTTACTAAATGCATATGAAAGTATATAGGTGTGGACTTTTTGGGCGCAAATGTTTGGGGCAAGACAAATTTTTATTTTATTATTTAATAGCTATGCCCCGCGGTTTCACTCGCGTAAATTTAGTTTCATTCTTTATTTCGCGAAACCCTTATTTATTTTCCAAATAAAATTAGCCTAAGTTACTTCTTGAAACATCACCTATCCACAGTGAAAGTCCCATTCAAAACGGTCCAGCCGTTCACGCATGATGGCGTGACCAAGGGAAATAGGGATTCATTTATATTTATAAAGATTAAACCACCAGAAAAAAGTGAAGTCTCAAACCTGTATATGGAATATTCAAAAAACATTTTTTTTTTTATATTTTATTATTCTGCCTATACCAACGTCATCCAATTAATATACTCATAAGTACTGAACCTCTTCACAATAAGACCTTGCTCCTGTTGTATAAAGTTATCACACAATTACTTATCTATGCAAACTCAAACTTACCCAAACAACTGAACTCCACAACCCCGTCAAATGTGTTAGACATTCCCTGACACTTCCTGTAGGTGATGTTGAACTTCTGATTGGTGATCAAGAACTGTGTACCGGCCGTTTGACATGATTTGATCTGGTTGCCGGGGTGATTACACTCGCCAGTGAAGCGAAAACGATTTTGATAAGCAAAGTGCCATACACCTTCCAATGATGAACGACAATTAACCTGAAAACAGATTAGGCTTCGAAAAGGACATCTTATTCATATACAATACTAGCGGACGTCCCGCGGTTTCACCCGCGTAGTTCCCGTTCCCGTGGGAGTAATGGGATAAAATATAGTCTTTGCGACTATAATTTGAGATTTAAACTATCCTATCTCTCAAGTTGGATCGGACTGCACATGGTGTGCGAATTTTATTATAATCGGTTAAGTGACTTAGGAGTCCATTGAGGACAAACATTGTGACACGAGATTTATATATATTAAGATTAGTTATAGAATAATATTGTGTGCCTTGCAGTATCATACATATACTTAATTTCATGGAGTACTTCACAGGACCCAATAGTTTTTCTTCTATACCAATATGATAAAGAGGAAAGATTTATATATAAGTATGTTTGTAACAAATTGGCTCAAAAATTACTGGACTGATTAGAAATATTATTTCAGCAATGAATAGCTACATTATCAGCGAAAGAGAAATAAAGGCTATATTTTATTCCCGTACTCCTATGGGAACGGGAACTATGAGGGTGAAACCGCATGACATATGCTAGTTTTCAGTAAAAGAACCCTAAGTTACCGTGTAACATATGTTATCTGGCAGTGATCAGTTCGAAAATGAGTTTAGGTGTTCCTGGGATTATCCGGATAAAACAAACATACAGACAAATAAACATTATAAAAACAAGTTTTTATATGTAAGATAAGTTGAAAAACTTAATTTGGAATTACAAACAGACACTTCAATTTTTATTCTATCTATATTGATTTATAGATTAATACAATCTGTAAGAACCTTACATTGTTTCAATACAATTGAGAATAATTTTGATATAAAAGTAGTAAAACAATAGACTATGATATGATAAAATTCATAGACTGCATCATTGGTCTAGCGATTGCAAGTGTTGCTGTGGAACATGAGGTGCTGGGTTCAATCCAAGGGTCAGGCAAAGTATTATTCGGTGTTTCCATCTGTATCTATTCTGTATATATTGTTCCATCTGGATTAGACCCTGTTATGTATGTTTATATAATTAAGTATATTTTAGGTATACTCACAGGCACATGGTTTTCAGAAAACAATGTAATAAGATTTTGATCAGGGTTGAGTCCCTTGCACACCCTTTCCACAGTTGGCTTTTCATCAGGAGCCAAGTCCACACAAGGAGTCTCTATTTTCTCCAGCACATTCACAGTGCGCACAATAAGTTTAACACAGTAGTAACATTTTGTATATTTGAAAACCATAGTATAGTTAACTCTGTAGTCATTCTTTATGTTAACACATTCACCCCTGAAAACATATCACAATATATATATGCTCATGCTATCCCAGGATGGTAAGCAGAGGTTTTGTAACAACAACACCCATATTTCACCGAATATGATTAAGTGCCCACATGACTGAGGTGGTGAGGCCATCACCGTCTCAGGCACTATGCATACGTCTTTGTGTATCATCCTCATAGTATTTTCCTTCACCATAAAGCATGTGGTGTAAAATCACTGCACATAAGTGGCCACACCAGGGATTTGAACTTGCATTGTTTGCATAGCAGGCGACTGCTCAAACCCCAAAGCCAAGACCACCGTGGCTCTAATCAATCATATCACAATATCAATAATTTATTAATTACTCAAATATCTTGCAATAGAATCTATAAATTCTAAGGAATTTAAATGCATAGCCTAATGTAATGTTTTCTGTAATTCAATGCTATAAATAACTATGAAAAGACTACTACTATGGAGTGGTGTATGAGATGAGGCTGTCGGGGTGATGAAGGGTCAAAGAAGGAATATATAAACAAAATGGTAAGGGCCCAGTCTAATCTATATATTAACTATGAATTTGCAAATAACCAAATGAATTTGAATATAATTTATATTCAAATTGGTTAGTTAGAAGACAAAGTATACTTTATTTGCATCTGAATAAACTCTCAAACAAGCATTGAAGTCTTTGACCATAACTGTGACTCTCCACACAAACTCGGATCTAAGGGCTTACCATCATCAGTTTAAGCAAAATATATAAAAATATTGTGATGCCGTAAAATTTTACATCAAAAGGAAGTTCTTAATATGTGCTGCTTAAACAATCATAGTTGGCCCCCTGTTATTTTGCAAGCTGGTGGATTCAAGAGCTAATGAGTATTTTTGCTCCGATTGTAATTTAAATAGAATAATTAAGATATATGATAAGACCATAATAAATAAATACATCCCAAAGTTCTCAGTCATTCTCGTCCTGACACTACTTCCACTACAAAGTTGGAAGACCCAAGTAGTTCACATTTTGTGAATCATCAACAGGTTCCCCTTACCTTCCAGTCATTTGATTAGCATTAATGTCGGTTATCGTTTGTCTGCCATTCTCCATCGAGAACCATGTATTTCGCAGTACTATTGGGATCGAACAGTCCCCAGATACAGCTGCAACTAGAACAAAACAAAATTCGTTACATGGGCGTTCCCAGTGCTGTTTATAAACCCGATTCTGTATATACTACTAACCGGCAATTGATAGTACACACACTAAAACTAATAAGGGCAGATTGAGACCCATTTTTATGAGAATATTTACAATATCATCGATAGAATAATGAAAATTATTAGATTCTATAAACACAAGCCATACTCAACGCGGCGACGGCGACTGATTGATTAATTGATTGAATGAACGCGGTAGACTAGACTCGCTCGACTCGACCGACAGTCAAAATTCTAAGGGGGGACCGGGAGAGGAAAGGGGGGACCGGGAGAGGAAAGGGGGTCGATGGCAGATCGGCCGTTGGGCGGTTCGCTCTGTTGTACAACTGCCGCGAGTGCTACTTTCTTTGTCTTGGCTTGTCAACTTTGACTTGACTGACAGTAACAGATATACAGATATTTTTTTTTTTTACCGGCTGTATAAAAAGGAGGAGGTTCCTCAATTCAAAGTCGGCTAAGAACTTGGTGATGGACTTCAGCATATAGACAAAATAAATTGAAATATGAATTTTTTCAGGTGGTTTTTGAAGGCGGTTTTGTTTTTGTAAAATATTATATCTTTATCTGTGCCTATTACGGTTTTAAGTTTCATTTCCTAGCTAGGCTAGGATCGCAGACCAGGCTACATTACCTATTATTTATATATTTACTTTAGTTGGCTCAATATTTTTAAACGTGCTTAGAATTTGCCTTCCCAGTAGTCATTAGTTTTCTCTGTGATCTAATAAATTTTGTGTGTTTTATTATATATTTAATGACAATGAGACTGACAATGTCAAATAGTTGTTGAGAAAAATATCGTGAAATTTTTAAAATGTGTGGAGGATGTCATATTCCTTCTACTTTAAGTGCAGCGACCTGAAGGAAGAGCCATTATAAATATCTGATCTTTATTTATTTGATTTTCAGAAAATATAAATATATAAAAATGAATGTATAAAATTTTCAGATTTTTTTTTTAAATCTTTAAATGATATTGTTTTGTAATCTGAAAATCACCATCTTATATGAAGATTCATATAAGATGGTTCCGTTGCCATCATAGATAATAAAAAAATATTTTAGTATAGTCTGTCTTTGGTTATTTAAATTTGACAATTTTGACTTTTATTTGACGTATTACAAAGACTGTTTTTTGTTTGTAGGTACAGGTAGCCGATGAAATTAAAGGCAAATCTGTTTATTTATTGAAAATAAAGCGTTGTAGTCATAGAAGTCAACGTGTTGTAAATAAAGTAAGTGTTTTGGTGAACTTCTGAGCTTCTTTCAGGAGTTAAAAAGGTTGATATATTGCTGTTTCTGAATTGAAACTATTAAGATGACACTCAATTGAATCGTGGTCTAAGCGTATAAAAATTTTCAGACATGGGTCGTCGCAAATCGAAAAGAAAGCCTCCACCAAAGAGGAAGGCCATCGAGCCACTGGACCAGCAATTCAACTGCCCATTTTGCAATCATGAAAAGTCTTGTGAGGTGAAAATGTAAGTTTTTTTTTAAGTTTGCGGAACATGTATCACGTCAGCTGTTTAGATGTCACGTTTCGATTTCAGGGACCGGGCGAGGAATACAGCGCGGATACAATGCCGAGTGTGTTTAGAAGACTTCCAGACAACAACAAACGTCTTATCCGAGCCTATTGATGTGTATAACGACTGGGTAGATGCCTGCGAAAGCGCTAATTAACTTTAGTGTAATATTACCTAAAATGGTTATTTTTTAAGTTTTAATATATATTTTTCAATCTCATTTTTGTGATTCATTGATGGACTTTAAATGATAAGATTTTATTATAATATTTCTAATGGAAGCGAATGTTTCTTGTATAAATCTCCCTATGTAACCTCTTCCCTTAGATAGTCTTCACTATTCACTGCTTCCCCTTCCCCATCGAGCATTGGCGACAAATCATTACATGAACACAATACTATTCTCTTCATTATTTTACTGCAATCTTTTGTAAGGTTGAGGTAAGGGTATACCTGTCTTATAGCTCGAATTTCAAAAGGGAGACCCTGTTATGGCTTACCTCTCATCAAAAGATTGCTACATCATAATCATCTGATAGGAGACTTATATTTCAGTGATGTACTTCCCACTTGCGTGGTTCACTGAACTTTTGCCTTTGGCAAGTATTTTGAAAATGAAATTATTAAATATTTTATATAAAATATTGTACGTAATTGTAACAAAAAAAGTATTTGATTTTAGCTATAAGTATTTCCGACAGTGACAAAATGTATAGTTGACCCAAAGTCATGTTAGGATCAAACTAAGGAAGCCCCAGGGTGAGCGCGAGGTACATATATGTACAAGTGGGTAGTGTAAATTGAGAATTTACATTGGTTCATTTTCTATTTGGACCCTTTGGCAAAATAAAAACATTTCCAAAAAATCATTACACTGACGAAGATGCGGGTAAAAGCTAATTATGTAATAATTATCTGGTTTTATCCAGTTAACCAAACATATATGTAATAAGAGAGAGTAAGATTTGTCATTCGTTTTATTTTTCAACAGGAAAGTTAAGTCCAAAGAACTATACAGCCACTGTATCTAATATAACATAATATGTAAACTCAGACCAATTGGCACATAATACTATTTCAGTAAACATATTCAATTTAATCAAATATTATATAAAACAAAAGCAGTGTAATACAGGATAAATTTCACTAGAATACTTCTTCAAAACTACAGTGGCTATATGACATATTTCATAATTTTACAATAACTTACTCTTATACATAGACAGATATGGATTAATATTTAGCAGTTGGATAAATCAACATCCATGCACTACATTATATGCCTTTACTATAAAGCTTCAGATACTACTCTTTAATTTTATATTCATACATTTCATCTAGATGAATAGTGAGAATGGAATGTAAAATTTAAATACCACATCACATATACAACAACAATGCAAACTGGCTATGTAACAAAATAACTATAGCAACAATAATAATTAGTCAGATAATAATTTATTATAATACGTCTTAAAATATCAATAGAGAGAGTAACATTTTCTAGGAAAATTTATCAAATGACATACTAGATATAACATGCGGCAACCAAGTAGAAAGTTACTTTCGTAAGTTCAAAGTGCGCATATAATTGACTGTGTCCTGACTACATGCACGTAAGTACATCGCCTATATCTAACGCGTAACGTCCCAAGTCAATAAAGCTTTGCATCCTACGTAACAATATTTCCAAATAGATCATAATACTATTATACTTTGTATTGACAACATGGTTCCCTTACAAGCTAGCTATATAAATACACATTGATCAAAATTATTAATAATCTATTTAAGTATTAACAAAATAAGACAGCATCAAGCTGCATCACATTTCAATAACAAATTGAAATAAATAAAACTCACTATATAAAAATAAAATTATACAATATACTGTAGATAAAATTGAGCTATTGCCTAGACTTACAACCCAGGGATATCTGTAACCATGTCATAGTTCGCGGCTGTACACTATGCTACACGTTATGGTAATTGTAATAATGATATATTGGAGGTATTTACACGTGACATTGGCTACAGTACGTGGAAGGGACATGACATGGTTACCAGAGCCGCACACCGAGCCCCTCTGTGCACAAGCTGTGAACGTATATAGGAGAATAGCTCACAATACAATTAAAGTTAACCACGCCAACAACTAAAACAAACCCTATTATATAATCAAATCCTTCAAAATGCAGTATTGTACACGATAAATTAATAACACTTTGACAAACATCAATATTGCAATATTCTAAACGGCAGAAATTTCAAATTCATTTAACATCATTTTAACCATCAAACATATATCCACAGAGAAGCGTAATATATTTATTGCGTTAGTTAACATCATTATATTTCTTAATTATGATAAGATCAAAACTTGCCCATGTCTATGAAGGAGTCGTACTGGAGGTCGGAGGTGTCGACGGCGAGTTCCTCTTCGTGTTCGGAGGCGGAACTATCGCTGTCCGTGCCGATGTACTCGTACAACCTGCCCGTCTCCCCTGAAGTGATGCAAGCCTCAGATATCTCACATATACTCATTGCCGTAGATGATTTGTCCATATTGATGACGTCGGCTGACTGTGAGAGCAACGCGTCTTCGTATGATACGAGGACTGTTTCCAAGTGAAGCGAGCTGGCGTCTTGAGTGAATCGACCAGAGTCGACCACTTCGGAGACATTTGAGAGTGTGACGTCATTTAACGTCATGCTCTCACACTGAACACGATTGATTTCCTCATGGACACTAGAACTGGCTTTTGGTACATCTTCAGCCAAGTCCCGCGTCAAAGACACCGAATTATCATCCGAGAGGTCTGTTTCAGCGTTCAGCGTTACCGAGTCGTAATCGTTCTTCTCCTGCAAATGTTCCAAGTCATCAACGCATTTGGTGGAATCATCGCTGCTGTCCGAGACTATTAGTTCCATGCTCCTATCAAGCAAACCAGTGTCCGTACAAGTGGACATTTCATCTTCGAACACAATTTCGACGCTGCGTATTCTCATGAGTGGCATTTTCGCTGGGGATATCTCGTTGCCTTTGGCGGTTCTGCCTCTTTTGATGGGATCGTGTGAATCAGTTGACTCGCTGACGTCATCGTAGTCTATTTCGTAGCTTCTGAAGTCTGAGGCGCAAGGAGACGATTCCGTGGGGCGGGGGAGGGTTTTGAGTGTGTGGAGTGAAATTTGGTGGGGTGCGGCATGCGGTATTCCCTAAGGTTGCAGCGAGCCTTATTGTATGGTCGTGCCCAGGTCCAGCCCGCCCTCCTCCTGCATCTTGGTCAGGAACTTGAACACCCGCGACTCCTCGTCCGTCTGTTTAACCATGTCCACGAGCGCCAGCAGCTTCTTGATTCCGATGAAGATTCTACGGAACATTTAAATTCACGTTAGTAAAGAAATGAAATGAAAAGATCGGAAATTAGCAACTAACATACATGTATTCCTTCCCAGAAGGGTAGGTTTTGAGTTGAGATGATTAGGTGCCAATGTTAATGGTCCGTCCAATGAGTCAATCACCATATAAGTAGCCCTGTATCGAATTTAGCAGCGCTTTCCTAATCTATACTTTCTAGTGTCTCCGATGAATATTTGTATGAAAAATTTAACAGCGACTCCTAGCGATAACGCAAATAACTAAAACATCTAACGAGTGTAGATTACGAAAACAGTGTAAAACACGTAATAAGGGAAGGAAAGTATTATACGTCTTTGAATTCTCAGACGTGTGCAGATTTCTTAACGATGTTTTCCTTCACCGTTCGTGGTGACATCGCTGCACTTAAGTTTTTATAAAAACTCATTGGTACAGACCGGAGGTTTTCGAACTGGCGTCGCTTGCGTTGCAGACGGCAACTAAAGCTCGGCCGCCACAGCTTTTTGTGGCCCGGCATTACTGCTCTATAGACAACAGTAAATCATAGTGAAGCACACAATTTCACCCAAATTAATTTACATTCCGGATAACCTAACCAAGTTAAAAATACTTCGATACATGACATGTGTCTCGGAGGGATAACACCTCCATAGAATGCCTAGTTGTGCAGAGAAGTGGACGGCACCAGAGCACGTGGAAGGTCCCCTATTCGGTGGACAGGTCAACTCGGCGGTTGGCGGACTGGTGCACCAATGTTCAGGGATGGCGGATAATAGAGATAGATGGCGGGCTATCGTAAAGCAAATAACCTAACCTAACAATAACTAAAAACCACAATTGCTGGCATTCACGTCACACTTGTGAACAGATGCTGCTTGTGGGGGCTGGTCATCTCAAGCTACGCATTTAGTTATAAGTAGAACTACTAGACTTTTATTTATGTTAATTTTTATCGACATTTGTGCATTGGAACTGTGTACATGGGCTTATGTTTCTTAAGAAATTTATTTTGTATTCTTAAAATTTTACAATATTTGAAAAGAGTAATTTCTGAGTTTCTTGCCAGGTTCCTCTCAGTAAAAGCAACCTTCCGAATCTGGCGGTAGCATGTATAATAATAATAAATATAATATAAACTCTCTGACAAGAGCACACTGAATGAGAAGAAGAAATATGTCAACATCTTAAAAAATCGTAGCCCCAAGTGAAGCACGGGCGGGTCGCTATTATAAGACAAGGTATATTTACTTGGCCCCGCGAAGCTCTGATTGTATCTTGGCGAGGTCCCTCTTGGAGAAGGCGTCGCTCTCTTCGAGCACGGCCATGACGTGTTCAGGCTGCGACAGGTTGGGCACGTGCAGCACGCCAGTGAACGCTGATAGCATCTCCATGTCCTCCAGCACTTGCCTATACAATTGTATACCACGTTATAACTTCAACTATTAACTATGCACCACACCATGTATACCTCAAAGAAATTCATTTATCTATAGTTTTAAGTATTGAAGCAGGTACATTGAATGAGTTTAAAAAAAATAAGAATGTCCCTAATTAAAGATAAGTAAGATAAGAAAGATTACTTGACTATATGAAAGGAAAAAATTCAGTTATTAATTATTGTACAAAAATTATATGTAAGAACATCCATAATCGTTGTTCAACAAAAAGCGAAACGTAACATACGTTTCGCTTACCTTACCTATTAATATTTATCAAACAAAAGCGAAATTTGTTTCATGTCATTAAGTTGACCAACAAATAAAGTGACACAATCCATCAGATGTTAAATAGTTGCAACATTTTCTTATCGAAAATTGAGACTTAATAGAATTATAAAACTCATTGCCTCTTCCACATACATGGATGAATCTTAAATAGCATATTCCTTTATGAAATTATTAATGTTACCTGCGACTGCTGGTGCATAATATAAGCAGCTTGCGTCCCTTAGGCGGTTGTTTCTTGAGCAGCACGAGCAAGGCTTGTAGCGTCAGGTTGGAATACCTCGGCCCGATCGGACCGTAGTCCAACAAACGCTCGATGTTGTCTACCAGGATACACGATAATGTTGACCGGTAAGCGTCGTCGAAGTACTAAAAAAAGGACCATTTAAAAATAATCTCGTTCATTAAATGGCATTCAAATACGAAGAAGGTTTATTATGTGGAGTTTACATACATAGCTAAAGAGAACGATATCTAGTAAAAAAAAAAATATTCCTGTGTATTCCATTTCAATATGGCTGCAATTTACAACATACAACAGTAAATCTATTGATTTGTTAACATATTTACGGGGTTAATTTATATTCATAGAATAGAAAAAAATTATCACCAAATGAAAGACTTTTACTTTACGTACTTTTTCACAGATTGGTACAAAAAAATAAGCGTACACGTCGTATTCAATGTCACTGATATATTATCAACGCGCAACCTAAGCCGTTGGTCCTAGAGCCATGAAATTTGGAGAGGGCAGACCAATTCGCGACTTAATCAAGTATGGTAAGGCAATTACCTTTCTGATCTGCAGACACTTGGAGGTCTCAGTGAATCCGACCATGTCCTCGGGCGAGCACACCTTCACGAAGGGGAAGTCGGACAGTTTAGCCAACTCGGCAGCTAGCGCCGTCTTGCCACTGTTAGGAGGCCCTTCCAGCAACACCGATACTAGACCTAACGAACAATATAATGTTACACACCATATCGAAAGGATGAGTGAAAGGCGATTAACGAAAGAAATTTATAGAGCGAATGTGACCGGAAGTGTCGGTAGAGGGCGTCCAAGGAAGAACTACTATGACCAAATCAATAGTATTTTTCAGAAAGGTCAAATTCGGAGCACTCGTAACCGAAGAAAATGTATGAAGAGATGCATGAATGTGGATGAGGCGAAAGAAGTATGTAAGGATCGTGGCCCCATGGGATACAGGCGTGAGCATATGTATGTATGTACTAGTGACCCCAGATATACTATTCACTGTATAGATGTAGATCTAAATAGGTGACGCAAGTCCCTCGATCTATGTGAAAATAGAGGTTTCAATTTCGAAAAATAAAGTTCATAATACAGTGGCATCTGAATTTTATAACATTGAAAATGCAAATTAAATTCTTAGAATGGTGTGAAATATTTGATTGGATAAAAAATTGCACACTGTTGTCGCCGTTCACTGTTTGAAAATGATTAAAGTGAAGAAGGTAAGTATCCTCAATGTTGAAGTTTTATATATATATATGCTCACGCCGTCCCAGAAGGTTCCCCGAAAGGGTAAGCGGAGGTGTTGTAACATCAACACCCACATTTCACCGAATATGATTAAGTGACAGAGGGTGAGTCTATCTCAGGCACTATACATACGTCTTTGAATTACTTCTCAGACATATGCAGGTTTCCTTACGATGTTTTCCTTCACCGTAAAGCACATGGTGTGAAATCACTGTACATAAGTTTTTAGAAAAACTCATTGGTACAAGCCCCGCTGGGATTCGAACTTGCGTCGCTTGCGTAGCAGGCGAGTGCTGCACCATGGCTCTTGAAGTTTTAGTTTCAATATTGATGGTTTCCCAACAAGTACAGTTTATTCCATCAAGTAGGTATATCCAACTCACCGCTAGCCTCGGTGGCCCTGGCCTGCTGTATGTAGAGCTGACCATCCTCCAGTAGAGAGGTCACGGGGGTGCCCCAGTTGATCACACCACGAGAGAGGAAGTGCTCCAAAGCCTCGGCTGCGGTGCCGAAAGCCTGCCATACAAAACAATTGAAATGAAAAATAAGAACGAGACTACTATACCGAAAAATAAAGAAAAGCGTTTCTCCACTCGCTACATACGTAGTAAGGTCCAAAAGTTTCCGGCCTACCCACATTCGATAAATCAGAGATATTAAATTAGCTTGTCACTGTATAATTAGACTTTTACTGATCTACCTATAATTAGAAATATTTTTGTATTCCATTTATAAACAAAGTTATAACCTTTTAAAGTCAGCAAGTCAACAGAAAATTGAAATGGATAAGATTGAGTACCGAGCTGTAATAACATTTTTGACAAAAGAGAGAAAGATGCCGGCTGAAATCAAACAACGTTTGGATGCTGTATACGAGCATTCCTCCCCGTCATATTCCACCTTAAAAGAATGGGCGAAACAATTTCGTTTAAGAAGGGAATCAATTGAAGATGAACCCCGTCCAGGACGTCCCTCTGAGGCCATAACTGAAGAAAACATTAAATTTGTTGAAGAGACAGTACTGAAGGATAGGCGAGTGAAGACAAAAGAATTAGCAGCAATGACGGAGCTCTCGAAAACAATAGTGCTTAGAATCTTACATGATCATTTGGGTATGAATAAGGTCAGTGCAAGTTGGGTCCCGAAACTTCTTTCCGCTGTTCAGAAGCAAGAGCGTGTGAAGTGTTGTGCTCAATTTTTATCCCTATGTGAAAGCCGACAAAAATAAATTTTGGACTCAACTGTAACTGGAGATGAAACTATGGTCCTTTATCATGATCCTTTCACTAAAAAGGAATCGATGGAGTGGCGTCGACCCAGTTCACCGAGGCCCAATAAAGCCAAGGTGTCACAGTCAGGAAAAAAAATTATGGCCACAATATTTTGGGATACCAAAGGAATTTTACTGATGGATTTTAAAGAAAGCAACACAACTGTAACGGGTGAATACTACGCGTCTTTATTACATCAATTACGAGACGCTATTAAAGAAAAACGTCGGGGGAAACTGTCGCGAGGAGTGTTGCTGCTGCATGACAATGCGCCGGTCCACACATCGGGTGTTTCCAAGGCTGCTATTCAAGAATGTGGTTTCACTGAGCTCGACCATCCACCCTATGGTCCAGACTTAGCCCCAAGTGACTATTTTTTATTTTCCAAATTGAAATCTGACTTGCGAGGAAAAAGTTTAGCACCGATGAAGAGGTGAAGTCCGCGGTTTTGGCACATTTTTAAGACAAATCTTTAGATATTTTTTTTAAAGGAATTGAATTGTTAATAAAGCGGTGCGAAAAGTGTATTGAAATAAAGGGAGACTATATTGAAAAATAGTAGAAGTTGTTTGAGATTAATTCTTCATTTTACGTTATAGGCCGAAAACTTTTGGACCTTACTACGTAGATGGCGCTACTCGCTAACAATTGCAAAGTATGAGTACAAATACACGAGAATATAAATCGCGCAATAAGAATTTTCGAGCGCTATGAGCAAAGGTTTCCTAGACATGGCATCTGTCTGGCTGGAAGATCTTGCATTACATACATTTTAGGTATATTTATGATCTTAATAATTTTCGCAAAAATTGGGAGTTGAACTTCTATCGTTCTGAGTGTTAATGTTACCACCGGGGTCGGAAGGTTGCTTTTGTTGAGAAGAACCTGGCAAGAAACTCAACAATTACTATTTTAAAAAGTCAAGCTTACTTAACGAAAAAATAACACAAATTAATTGCTATATTCAATTCTATTTATACATTATTTACACTTTATTAGATATTTTTTTGTATATTATTAACACGAAAAAATTTCAACAAGTGTGATTTTTATTACATTTTTAACCCGGAAAAAAATAGAAGAGAAAAAGTTTATATGCAGTATGAAAACAGTACTCACAGGTTTGATATCATTCTCAAGCGCGTGTAAGAAGTCCCCACGCTCGACCATAAGCTTCTCCATGGCCTCAGGGTCAACCTCCACCTTGCTGGAGGCCTTGATCAATCTATTCATGGCCGTGGACTGAGCCGCTCGCACAAGACCTTCCAATTCTGCGCCTGAGAAGTTCTTCGTCATTGTTGCTAATTCCTATTGAAAAAAAAAATGTCTTTGGTTTATCCAATAATAATAATATAGTACTAACTGTGCCCGAGGTTATGCCGTATTAACGTTAGATTTTTTTCTAAAATATAAGTAGTACTAGTATTACTTTATAAGTAGTACTTTTCTTCATATAACATTGAAAGTCCCAGCCGTTTCAGGGATAAGTTAGATTATTGGTTCTTTTATATAAGTTTGTATATACGTACTTACATAAAACCCTCACGGGCATGTCACACTAAAAGTTTTTTTTTATTTACTGTCAAAGTAATGTAGATTTGTCGTACAGATTTTTTATTAATTCACGTACATGACGTATACGCGATCGGCCACGACATGATACCCAGCCACTTAATGACAGGACTTCCAGGGGTGCTTAAAATCTTGCTCTGTGTAAGTTTGTCATGTCGAACTGTCATTTGGTGTCATGGTTGTTACCTTATTGTCGACGTCAGGGGCGATCTTCTTGAAGTCCTTCATGCGTTTGGTGTGAATGTTCAGGATCTGCACTCGGCCAGTCTCGTCTGGCAGCCCTATCTCCATCTGCACCTCAAGTCGACCGGGTCGCATCAGAGCTTCGTCAATCATATCGCGACGATTCGTCATACCGATCACCAGGATGTTGTTCAATTGGTCCACACCTAATAAGCACCAATCAATGAAGGGATAAGGGCCAAGGGAAGTAGTAGTTTCGTCCGTGAATTATTTTAGCAACAGCACCGCTTTCTTCACATATAACTAATTATGTTTGGAGTCAAAGAGCATAATTAATTTAAAGAAAAACTTTTTTTTTCCGAGATCGTGACAAAAGTGGATTCAGAAATATTTTATGATCGAAAGTAATGCTCACAATAATGTCAAAATGTAGGCCCAGAGGCCTACCATCATTGGTTAAAGCAAAGTGTATATTAAGTACTTCTTAGCTTTGACGTTTCATTTTGTGATACAATAAAACGTCCATGATTTAAAAATATTATAAAATTAACTCAGATTATTTGTGGACATTAAAACAAGCTATCTAAAAAAGCAGTAAGCTTGTTCTCCGCGAAAAATGGTAGCTTTACGATGATATACAATGTTTATTTACCATCAATCTTGGACAAGAGCTGATTGACAACGGTGTCGTGAACGCCAGTGTTGCCCCCCACCGATCCTCTCGCCTTGCAGATAGCATCGATCTCATCGAATATAATTATATGTAGTCCACTGTTTGGTCCACACTAAAAGCACAACATTTCATATATTGCTCACAATATTGACCTGCATTGTACAGTCAGCACAAAATGTGGTCTACCACATTAGGGTTGAGGTACATTTAATAAGTATTGAAATAACAAGACCAATTAATCAAAATCCTTTCTAAGCGGATGCCTACATCATAACATTTCTCTGCAAGCCAAATTTCAGCTCGATCCATCCAGTGGTTTGGACTGTATGTTGATAGATCACTATGTCAGTCAGTCAGTCACCTTTGAGTTATATATATTTAGATTTAGACTAAATATTGATCTGTAAATATTACTGTGTTAAAACTAAACTTACCCGTTTTTCCTCCTCTTCAGCGTCAGCGAAAAGACGTCTAATGTTGGCCTCGCTCTCACCAACATATTTGTCCAATATCTGTGGTCCATTCACGATCTTAGGCTCGCGTGCATTCAACATCTTACCAATCTGGCGAGCCATCAGAGTTTTGCCGGTACCCGGAGGACCGAAGAGCAAGATGCCTTTCACATGTTTGCAGCCTGTAATATGTTATACATGTTACAATTTCTCTATACAAAATGTTTAGTTACAAGCTCTAAAATCATACGAATAAATATTATGAAAGGGGAAATGTTTGTATTTTTCTTAACGCTCAAACGGTAAAAAAGCGGAATAATAGTAAGCAAATAATCATCAAGTAATTGAATAAAGCTGTAATACATTGATTCATTAGTAGGTAATATAAGAAGTCTTATGTATTTAGAAGGTAAACTAAACTACTCATGATTTGTAAAATTTCATCAATGTTTAAAATGGTATAGTACAGGCTTAATAGTATATTGGCTATACCTCCCTTAAATCTTTTTATTCTCCTTATCGTGTCGATGACAAACATATTGTATAATAAAATAAATACAACAGGCGGACAAAGTCGCGGGGCGCAGCTAGTATATAATATGAATGAGAAACAAAGTAACTCACCCAACTGCTCAACAACCTCCGGAGGGAAGACTCTGGACGCGAATGCTCGTCTGAAGATCGCGTTGAACTCTTTGTCCAGACCGCCAATGCCCATCTTGCCGAAGTCCCAATCTGGGTTGATGATGGATTGACGAGGTTGTTTCCTACACCAACAATTATTTAGTTCCTTCATTCTTGTCATAAGGTAAGCGTCCTAAGCTTTCTTTCCTAACACAATAAAAACATAAGGGACGAACATAGAAACTATTGCTCTATTTAAAGTTAGTTAAAGTAGTAAAACAGACTGACAAATTGGTTTTTATATCATGTATCGTCTTGATTTGGAATTACAAACAGACACTTCAATTTTATTTATCTGTATAGATTTTTATATGGTGTACCTCCAATATGGCGCATTAATCCCCACTATTTTAGCTGAGCGCTCAAGACTTGTGATGGCACCTGTAATAACTAATAACACTCACCCCTTAGCTTTGCCCACTAAGTTGAGAGAAGAGCTCTCAGCCTTATCAAACTGGATACAAGCGTCGGGCAGTAAGCGGCCCATTCTGACGCGGCGAGGAACGGCGTTGGCGGCACCCGCAGCTAGGGCTTGAACGTCCACCGCTGGAAAAGAGACCATTTATTAAAACTGGAGGCTTTATTTGATCATTTAAGCAATGCGTATTAAGAACTTCTTAGTAATTTGACGGTACGAAAATGAAACGTCAAAGCGCAGAAGTTCTTAATATGCTCTGCTTAAACCGATTATGGTAGACCCCCTGCTCAATATAAGAAAGTGGAATGCATTGTATTTCGAACAACTGCAAAAATAGCAGTCCCCTAATAACATTTTCACACTTAGGTATCCTGCTTTTGAATATTTTTTGGCCTTAAAATATTGGAAGATATCCCATTAACACTGTACTTTTGCTACAGTTAATTAATTGTAATCCTGAACTTTGTTTTGACTGGCTGGAGTTTTCCAATCTTAATAATATTTTAATATTTTTTTTTTAAATGGAGCATTGAAACTGGGTCCATGGATTTTATATTCATAAGATAACCATATTTTTAAAAGAGAAGTTGCTGTGAATCATATCGGTTTCATCTCAGTAAAAGCAATCTTCCGAATCGGGTGGTAACATTTATAATATTGAAAACTGATTTTTTTTCCTTGACATTATGACGATTTATAATAATTTTGTAGGAAGGCTGATGAAATAAAGATATCTTTGATGCCATCATATAACATAAATATCCTACTCAAGAGAGTTTTGTTAGAAGTTACCTTCCAAATTTTTGACAAGAAGCGAGAGGACCTTCTTGTCTTGGAAGGAGAAGGCGAGCTGCTGTCCCACTGTGAACATCTGGTTCGCGAACTGAATGAGGAAGTCGCGGGCCATCTGCTCCGAGTCATAAGGGTCCAGTGATGTTCTAAAATATCACCTTCATTTTATATCTGTATGCTCATAATATAAGGAACCCTAATAGAATCAGGTTGTCCGTATGTGGCATAAACTGTCTGTTCCTCAATACAATTTGTCGCTGTCACAAACACTACAGACTCAAAATGATAGCGGAAATTTACTCTGCACAATCATAATATAATACTTTCAGCTGGGAAAAGCTAGGGCTGGTTGCATTTTGGTAACTATTATTTAATGTTTTCTTTAACACATACAAACATTTAGGAACTAAGTAATATAACAAATAAGCAGTTCCGAAGTAATCCCACTTTTGTGGAAACACTGCATTTATTCTGAAATTCCATTCATAAAATATTTTGAAATGCTGTCTATTAAATTGAGCTCAAACTTAGTCAGTTTCATGTATGTAATGTATGCAGTGTGTAACAAGGTGGATAATTAGATTACATTAACACAGTTAGCACTTACGTTTTCTTCATCATGTAGTCTGCCTCAATGGTCATGCTGCACAGACACTCAGCACTGCTCGGCTTGAATGGCTTCACATCAATGCTCTGTTATAAAAATAAAAGCAATGAAATACATGGATAACTTGGTCACACAGTAAAATAAGTTTTCAATAGGTTTCAGTACATAATTGCATTAGTAAAATAATCATAATACTCCTGTACTTATCCTGTGTTATTTGGGGTTGGCCCACCGTGGCTTTATTTTCCATTTCTCTCTATCAGCCATCAAAAATCTATATTCACTAACTATCTAGCCATATTGTCTACCACAGAATCCATTCATCATAAATACATAACATATTTAATTTTAATTGATTTGTATCAAGTTTTGTACTAACAGCCCATATTTTCGCTATCAACATGTGCAGGCATGTAGTGATGTATTATGATATCTAGCAGTCAACTAATATTACATATATTTTGTATGGACTCACACTCTACATAGCGGCAACTGAGTAACGGTACAAAGACACCAGCCTAAGGTATGACCGAAGCTCGGCTCGGAAAGGAACACTCTAGCTAGGGGATGACTCAACATCTTAACGGTCTTATTATACCCTGTCTACTGTTATTAGTCAAGTTATAGATTTTATACATACCTGTCCAATGGACAAGGTGGCCCATTTCCTCTGCGGTGCTGAGAAGCCCACAGTGCCACGGTCAACCCCATTGAAGAACCTAATGCTGAACACAAAGTGCTGCGATGGCCCTGTAGACACTTCAATGTGCCTGGAAAAATACTTATATGTTTGTAAAATCTAAACCTACTTACAAATATTTCCTTTATAATTAAATTTACAGGATAAAATTTGGAAAATTTATGGTTAGTTAGGTTTATGGTTCTTGTCTAATCTTAAGGAAGCTTCAAATGTATTGTCAAACTTATACTAAAATTCCATGATAATTTCCTACATTTCATAGTTCCCTTGTAAGTTTTATTTTATGAAGTCAATGATTTTTTTTTACAATATAGTTTATTAAAAACCCTGTTTCATTGGTTGAGTCTGTTAAAAACAGTGGATATATTTAATTAACAAAAATCAATAGTGTATCTTACTTGACATCACTGGGGAAGTCATCCGGGTTGATGAGGGCACAGTTTGTGATGGCTAGCTCGTCCGATGGACATTTTGCTGCCTTCATACGCTGCAGACATAAAAGTGAACATATATTGATAATTGAAAAAAATATTAATTCTGATCTTATATATAAAAATAAATATGATCACACCATCCAAGGGGTAAGCAGAGGTGCTATAACAACAACACCCACATTTCACCAAATACGATTAAATGCCAATGGGACAGAGAGTGAGTCCATGGCCGTCTATATGTCTTTGAATTATTTCTGAACTTAATATTTTATTAAGCCTGCTACTAACCAATTTACAAAAATGGAAGTTTTACTACTAAATTTCTAATTAATTTGAAAGAAAAACTCTTAGAAGGCTAAGTATGTTGTCACACAGACACACTTTTTGGTTTTATGTGAGTACACAAGTAATACTTACTAAACCCCTCGTTTTGCGTCAGGGGTTGAAAACACATAGTGATAAGCCAAATTAAACTACCTCAGGGATCTACAATAATCCTTACATTGTAAATTTTCTTCCTACAATAACAATTTCTGTTTCAACCTAGTAGAATTATACCAAATTTAGTTTATCTTTGTGAATTTACATTAAATCTGGATAAACCCACATTAAACTATTACTAAAAGAGATAAAACTTATTCACAGAGTGTATACAGATATATCCCATGAAAACCTTTAGAACAGATAGAATAGTGATAAAAATTTATTTAAATGGGGAGCTATACTTACCATTGAAGACATGTTTTAGGAGATTTTATTTTGATATCCTTTACACTATATTTTGACAAATGATTCACGCAGATTGAGTTGATGAAATGACATCAACCAGCCGAACCATCACTTGAACAACCAACGAATGACTGCAATGAATTTACTTTGGCTGAAAAACCATTGGTCGTTCGAACATCGACTAGAACGATCAATAAAATAGCTGAAAAAGCTGCGCTGTCAGATTAAGTGTTGCCATAGGAAACATTCGAACTGCTATTGATCCTTTAGATTTGAATCATAGACACGCCTATTAGGATAAATACGTTACGTTACTAAAGATTTTTGGCAAAGATAACATCCTTACAATCTGTGCAGTAAGGCACTGGAATGCGAGGATCAATCTAAAATATTTTTTTTTATTTAAATCTATGATGGCATTATTCTTGTAACATATAAATACTTAAATTTTTTTTTTAGCTTAGAAAAAAATTAATAGAATTACTAATATTAGTAATGGCCATAATTACATAAAATTATTCTTATTTAAATTTTTATATAATTTGGTGACTTCACATGACGAGAATGTACTCTTATCATTCACCCCACACTTCCGCTCTTATGTATAAAAAGAAATTCTGTCTATGCTTCCGTTTTCTTTCCTCCTGCACCCCCCGATGCCGTACTTCACCTCCTTCAAAACCCTAGTCAAAATATTACAAATGGCCGCTGCCGCAAGAAATTGTGGGAATAGAATAGTTGTCAATTAATTATTTTTGAGTTCGATTCAAAGAAAAGCTAAATACTCTTAAAACTCACGTGCATAAAAGTTACCATTACCTAGCATCCGCTCATGGGTGTGAAAGGTTTTAAGATATGTTTACTATTCGGTATAAAAAAGCACAAAATATTAAACTTCTAACCTCAATTGTCTACAAAAATGGAGCTTCCACAGCCGCCACAAGGTATGGTTGTTTCAGCTTTCCCCGTCTGTCTTAAAATACAACGTATACAACATAAATTGTATAGTAATAGCATGATATTTTTAGATCAAGATCTGCGCAACATAATAGACAAACTGGCTCAATTTGTCGCCAGAAATGGCCCGGAATTCGAGAAAATGACCAAGAACAAACAAAAGAATAATCCAAAGTTCAGTTTCCTGTATGGCGGGGAGTACTTCAACTACTACCAGTACAAAGTGACTACGGAACAAGCAAGTAAGCATAGTTGTGTGAAGAAAAGACGAAATACATATTGCAATGATCGCTGATTGGGTGTTGTAATCAGAGTTTTAAGTGAACCTCCGCTGTTTATAGTTCTAAAGCAATCGGCCGGTGGCCAGGCGGCACCCGCTCCCGCCGGGGCTTATATGGCACAGAACAGGCAATATGTAATGCCCCAACAGGCCGGCGCGACGGCCGCTCAGCTGGGCCTCGCGGCGTCGATGGCGGCTGCGCCGGCGCTCCAGCAGTGGCTGGTCGCTAACTCGGCGCCTCCCAATCCCCAACATTCACTTGAGCTCGACAACGTCTCAGCACAGATCAACATGCTCACAGAGCAAATTACTCAGTCTGAGAATAATCTTAGTGCACAGCATACGGTTAGTTTTACTGTTATCTATTTAAACAGCTAGCACCAAACAATATTCACTTCAATAATAATACAAAGATCATATCAATACAGTAATCTTGAAAGACCTATATTTGTTGTGAAATACCAACTTAATTCTTCTGTGATATTCATTTACAGGCATTGTTTTGAGGCTGGACTACTTCTGGATTCAATAGCCATTTTGTTCAAATTTACATTCTAAATAATTACTTGTTTAAATTTAATCATAGCTTATTTTCAAATTTATTATCAATATAATATAATATATAAGCTTATTGGTAAAGAAATGCTTCTGAATATATTGTATGTACAGGTGTCATCATGAGTTATGAGCACTTAGTGAAAATAGTTGGGATATTTTAGCATACAGTGCAGAAAACATGCCCTATAATAGCATAAGTAAAGTAATGCTACTATTGGACATGTACTTTACTTGCTTTGCACCATACAGACAAAGATGAGACTTGTTAAATGACTAGTGTGCATTCAAGATCAGTGCTCATAACATGTGACAGAACCATTATCTAGGAAATGTATAGTAAAAGCCATGTGAATGTTTTAGGTGCTCATCCAGCAGCAGCAAGCAAAGATCAAGGAGTTGGTGAGCAAGGCGCAGATGGAAACCATTCAGTTGATGGCTGATGAGAACAATATCAACCTCAGCGAGCTGGACTCTATCCTGCAGCCAATCATCGACTCTTGCACTAAAGATAGCATCTCCTCTGGTAATTTGTTATTGGGGACATGCAGACTTATTACTATGTACCACTGTATGGTGTAATGTAGGGTAACTTACATTGCGAGATGATATGTCAATCACAATTATGCTGATGAGGAAAACAATATTTAAATAAGCCTGGCAGTATTTTCTATATAAAATTTTCTGTTCATAATTTTGTTAATTGACTGATCAAATTTTCTTAGTATGTTATTAGTACATCAACTTTGTCTCTCTCATTCTTGATAAAACAAAATGGATGTGATAATACATTTCGATATATACGTTTGTTAAATACCAATATTTTCTTTTACAATGTCCCTTGAACAGGCAAAGGTTGGATATTGCAACATGCTACGTCGCACGACGCCGGCAAAGTGATATCACAGCATCTACTGCGAAAGGTGACTCAGCAAGGAGCAGGGTTCACACAGAAGCTACACATCATTTACCTTGTGAATGACGTCCTACACCATTGGTTAGTACCCGGTCATGATATGTTATTGGTCTCGCCTCCGGGCTCTAAGACTCCACTTCTAATATCAGCATCCAGTTATACCATTACTTACTAACACTTTTGATAAAGATTAGACTTAAATTTAGATGTAATGAATACACAAATATAATAGATTGCAGGGTTGTGAATATTGATTCATTTTTGCATGTTTGAAAAAATTTTAAAGAAATATTCACTTTGAAGTTTAATAATTCAAGTTGTGCCTCTTATGCTGTTGTCAATTCGGTGTCTATGATACTATTATTCCTAATTACAGCGCACGCAAAAACGCAGAAGATCTCAAGAAAAATTTGGAAAATGTGGTGGTTCCAATGTTTTGCAATGCCAGTATAGGTAACATATTTATAATAATGCCCTCAAGATGTAGGTCTCTCTTTATCGATGTGCATTTTCATCTATTTAACGCATCTAGACATCACCGCCTGTGGTTTGCCAGTCAGGTAACTTGCTTAGTGACACTTTGGCTTGTACGACAACAGTTTAATTGTTTTGCTGTTTCAGCGGTCACAGAGGAACAGGAGGCTAAGTTGAACAAGTTGCTACGACTGTGGGAGTCCAAGTCTAACTATTTCGACACCTCGGTCATTGACAAAATGAAGAGTCCCACCAGCTCCTACCAGGAGTATCAGAACAACTTGATCTCCCAACACTCAAATGCTATTGCTCATTTGACTCAACAAACTAAGGCCACATTTGAGAAGTAAGTTAGCTCATGTTTAGTTTGACAAGATAAAAAGAAGTGAAAAATTATCCAAAACATTGTTTTCAGCTATCAATCGCAGCATCAAGCATTTGTCGCGCACACGATGCAGCAGATACAGCAGCTAGAGTTGCAAAAACATGCATTGGATTTGCAAAACAACCATGATCAGAATAATGATAATAATATTCAACAACCAAATAACATGCAGAATTCATTCTCAAATAATAACTTCAATGAAAACTTTCCCCCTATGGGTGGCTACGATCAGAACTTCAATTCAAACAACAAGTATGGGAGCGAGAGTGGCGACAACTATCCCTCTAATAATAGTGTAAGCGGCAATGAGAATAGTTACGACAGTCAGATGTTTGATCAAATCACCAAGAAGAAAGATTCAGAGGAGCCTGACTTGTCAAATCTTCCTAATGTTAATTTCTCACAACCCCCTCCTGGTTTCATGCCTAAGGAGAATCCAGTACTGCTAGCATTCCAAAATGGTCTTCCAGATTTAAGTAAACCTCCTCCCGGTTTTCCCCCATTCCCTGAAATAAATAATGAAGAGCTAATGCCTGCGGTACCTTACTTTGAATTGCCTGCTGGCCTTATGGTCCCGCTTATCATGGTAAGTTGTATCAATCAAATACTATTATTGAAAGACCTATAGCCGCCTCTAATATGCCTAGTGGGGATAACACAGAAAACTAAAAGGTTTCGTCCACTAGTTATGAGCGCGTACCTTTAATGCTCAGTAGCCTTTTTATGAGTCTGTCTTTGTCTATATGTATGGCGCGAGGTGAATAAAAACATGTGTAGTATCTCCCCTATTTTTGCTGCGTGCTCATTACTCGCCACGGAACGTTTACTTACTAATAAAATTACAAGTAGATTATATACTAACTCACTCTCACATCTAACTGTTTGAATCTTGCCTGACTTTCAATAAACATGTGCGTAAACGAGGTTTCTTTACTGAGTTTTTTCTATAAAATCATATAGACCTAGTGCTTATACTACAATGTATACATGACCGGAATATACTCAAAGCAGATAAGGCAACTGCCTAGGAACTCCGCACAAACTAGGGGCCCGAAAATAAAGCGAGAATTTTTTTGTCAAGTAATAATAGTGTAAAGGAAAAGAGCTTCAGGAATTGCACTGCTAGGGGACACTGATAGGGTTTAATCCTGCCATGATAATTTAGTCTATGTATAGGCTTTACAGCCTTGTTTATGAGAATGCTTGTTGTTCTAGTTGGAAGAAGACAAGTACCGGCCGCTGGACCCCGCTATGATAAGGCTGCCGCCACCCGCCCCTCCCAATGACAGGCTGTTAGCAGCCGTCGACGCGTTCTATGCATCACCCAATCACGAGCGGCCTAGAGACAAGTTAGTATTCTATTCAAAATCAAATAATTTTATTCATCAAATGTTTACTTGGAATTAACACTCATGAACGAAATTCTAAGTGACTAGCGTATTATACTTTTATTACTGTTTCCAAATTAAAGCCTTCACGAAGACTATTCTAAATAATATTGACTGAACATAAGCTGAACTTTCTCCTCCTGTTATCTGATAGATCTGAAGTAAACAGGTAAGTAATAATTTTTTTGTTTTTAATTCAGTGAGGGCTGGGAGAAATTAGGGCTATATGAATACTACAAGGCAAAGAATGCAGCGAGGAAAATGAAAGAGGAGGCGATAGCTCAAGGCTTTAGAGATAAGTCTAGATCTCCGAGCCCCATCCCTAAGGACTTGCAGAAACAACCCACCCCACCAGGAAGACGATACAGGTAATGTTTATCATACCGGTGAACTTATCTTTACCTATACTTATTAAAATTAATGTTAACTGAATTTTCACAAATATATCAAGATCAAATCAGCTTCTGGTATGTGTTGCATATAATTTATCTTTGCTAATCTATGTGTATGGGCTTTCCCCCTGCCATGATATCGGGACGATGTCGTCCGCGGATACTTGACTACAACGACACAGTGTTAAAGCGTTCAGTAATAAGTGTATCAAACTAATAGTCCGACGATATCGTGTCGTTACCGTTCAATGTGAAAGTGCCCCATGGCAGTTAACATAATACACGTGTATTTGCATTTTGGTTATAGATCGTTTTCGACATAGATCCCGTTAAAATTTCAATAGACCCATTTTATTTTGCGGTACAATTAATGTGTTGGTTACACTCAGATATAAGACAACAAGGTTCACATATACAAATGACCCCATATACATGTTATTGAAATTCCATTGTGTATGTCCTCCAAGATATCCAATACTTTGTTCCCTTGTGGTTATTTAAATTTAGAGCTTAATCATGGGTGACCTTAGCAGCACCTTAATTGTTTTAATTAAAAGTAGCCTAATTTAAAGTCCCGTTAAAATAGGTCTACCTTTTTCTTAGAGATTAGAACAAACACAGAAACACAGACAGATAGACAATTTTTAAAAATTGATGTTTCTATGTTAGTACCGTAGGAACTTGTTCATATGCATTTGGTAAAAGCAGTAATTTTGGAATTAAAAACAGACACTTTAATTGTATTCATCCGTGTAGATATATATTGTATCGGGTGTCTGAAGAGTGGAGAGATAATGTAAATGATAATTAAAATTGACAGGTCAAAGAGCAAAACACCAGAAAAAAAGTCACCGGCAAAGTCCCGCTCCAAATCTCCATCACCGAGACGGAAGTCTTCCTCGTGGAGAAGAGAAAGGGAACGTGAAAGTAAGATATATTCATACACCATTTTTAATAGGTATACAAAGAAAGTGCAGATAAACATCAAACTATCAGACTTCATACATTGATCGTAAAAAATGGATGAGACTAGATCGATATACTGCCGAAAATGACAATCTAATTTTACTTCAATCACGAGTTTGTAACCGTTTTCGTAATCTATACTCGCTAGCGTCTCCGCCGAATATTAGTATGAGAAATTGTGCAGCAACTCTCAGCGGTGACGTGAAGAACTAAAATATCTCATATGAATATTGCGAGTGACGCTAGCGAGTATAGATTAGGTAAACGGTGGCAAACCTGTGATAGGGGTACAGTTTGAACGTTATTATGATCCCAGGGCCTGTAGACCAACTAACATTATCCTCACGCTTCGCTAGTAGAAACGATACAAAATGTACGGGAATGACGTATGTCACGTGACTAATTTATGTAATTTTCATATTTTTTTTATCGTTTCTACTAGCGCAAGCGCAAGAGAATGTTCTTTTGTCCAGATCTAATGTAACGGAACCTAAATATAGAAAACAAAACAAATCAGTTAAATTGAATATATCCTGATTTTAGTTCACTAGACATGTTTTAGCTGAATCAAAGAATACTAGGCCTGCCCGTGATTTCGTCCGTCAGGGATTCGGAACCGTCGTTTCCTAAGTTGATACGCTTTTATGTAATAAAGAAACTCAAAATATCAATTTTTATCTGTCTTGGCTTATCACGGAAACGGCTGAACCGATCGCGACGTGGCTCTAACGAGAAGGTAAGATATTGTATGTTGTGCAGTTCACCAACACTCAATCAATTCTCACAATGCTAGAATGCTACGCTTCAACATGGAACGAAGACAATCTTTTTACTCAAATTACCGTTTACAAAAACATTCCTTTATCAAGTTATAGTGTGCGGCAAACAAGTTGATATAAAATGATGCGCATATTATCCTATTAATCTATCATAGCACACATTCAACTTGCCGGGGAAAGTGAGATATTGAAATCTCATCCCATGCTGACGAAGTCGCGGGCAAAAATACATACAACGTATTACAGGGGCCGTCCGTTGTCATGAGCGCTCAGTGAAATTAGTGGTAATAATTGCATTGAAAATAGTGGGGGAATTTGCAGCGAGCGCGAATGAATAATACATATTCTTTATTCGCGCTCGCTGCAAAAAACGCTCAAAAAAATCATCCTTGTCAGCGCTCATAGCTCATGACGCCACCATAATATAATATACATACAGTAATTACTATGCTCAACCAATAACACTTGTAATAATATTGTGTTGCTCTTTTTCGTTCGTTTTGCAGAATAGTATTTTCATATATTCCTTTATTTCAGCCAAACAAAATGTGTTGTTTGTATCAGACCGTCGTCGATCGCGATCGCGGTCTCGATCACGATCGCGCAGTCGCTCACGGGAACGTGAAAGGCACCGTGAATCCCCGCGCCCGCGTCGCGTCGACAGATCACGCTCACCGACGCCGCCTAGCTTTCTGTTAGTAAAGCCCTCTTATATACCACAAATTAAAAAAATGGCAAACATTTGTCTACCTGATGCTACAAGGTCACCAAAGCCTATGGATGTTTGCCATATCAATGAATACTTCACCATAATGTGAGACTTCATTGCACAAGAATTTTAGAGAAATTCATTGGTACAGACACCCAAACACCACACAACCCATTGGTTAGGGAGCGTTCAAGTATTACGTAACGCAATTTTTGATATTTTTGACCCCCCTCCCCCCACTGTAACGCTCCGTAACGTTTTTCTGTACCCCTCCCCCCCCTCTAAACGTTACGTAACACTCAAGTGATCATTTTTACCCTGTAGTCGCATTAAGTTACGTAACGTTGTGTTACGTAACGTGTTGTAAGAAAGACCCCCTCCCGCCCCTGTAACGTTTCGTAACGTTTTACGAGAAAAAATTGCGTTACGTAATACTTGAACGCTCCCTTATAGCTTCTTTTACATGTATATAAGCAACTTCCTTACTATAGCCATGAAAATACTTTTTTAAAGTTTTTAGAGGTGCATTAACTTATATCTATATAATATGTTTGAACAGTGGGGGAGCATACCCAAGCTCATCCAGCGGCATAGACTCCAGCAACAAGGGTCACCAGCTCCTCCAGAAGATGGGCTGGAGTGCCGGCGGCCTGGGCGCCTCGGGGCAAGGCATCGCCGAGCCCATCAGCGGCGGCACTGTGCGCGACAAACAAGACCAATACAAAGGTAATAAAAATAAAAGGTAATGACTGTTTATTCAATACACTATTAATCTTCGTCCTTGACCTTATATCATTCATTTTTGACATTAATATTCGATCTGGACCATTAGGATTTTTCACAAAATGTCTGTCATAATCTGACCTTTGCAAGGCCATTTGCTACCTCAGTCAATTGTTAGACTAGGCTTTTTATAGAGCTTGGTATGGCATATCAAGCACTTAATAAGCCAATAATGAGGGTTGTTCTCATTTGTTTATAATGTGTGCAATTACCTTAAACTAGTTTTCAGAACATATTTCATTGTTTCTTCTTTGCATTCAAGGTATTGGCGTGAACCTCAATGACCCTTATGAAAACTTCAGGAAGAATAAAGGAGCAGCATTTATTACTAGGATGAAAGAGAGAGCCCTAGAGAGATCATCATGATCTCCAGAGACTTGAGATTAGATGTAAATGTGTACAATTGCGATTGTGTGGATGGGATATGATTTATTTTATGGAAATCAACTTAAATAAAAGTTATTTAAATTTTTCAGTTGTATTTTATTTTGTTACAACATTAGTTGGCCATTTATATTTTACAACTCAAAATCATCTTCATAGTTGTCTTTAAAAGCTGACAGACTGTCCAAACTTTCAGAGTAATCAGAAGCTTCCAAACCCTCTTGTTGGAACTTGTGTAGCTTAGAGAATTTTATTCTACTCACTTCTCTATGCAATTTCTCTATCATATCTGCCAAGAAATTACCATTGTGATATCCAGTTATAATTGGACAGCTTTCAACCTTTTGTGCATTGCCACCATCTATAAAACCATATTTGTTGAGATTGCTGGAGAAAATCTTTGGGTATGGTGTTTTTGTCTGCATTGGTTTTTCAAATACCGACACATTAGTGGCTGACAGGAAATTATTGGCTTGGAAGTAAAGTTCAAACATTTCTTTCACAGTAGTGCATCTGTAAGCAGGTAAATTCATTTGTTCCTTGGCTTCCTTTGGTGGTGCTTTCAGATGGCTCTCTGGTATACCTCTTACTGTAACCAGTTGAAATATCTTATCTGTTGCTATCTTGCAGCTAGGAGTAATGGATGTGTAGACTGGTTTTGTTGTTTCATTCAGATACTCTATCAAATATTGTGACTCCTTCATTGCAAAGGGCACACATAGTGATGCTGCTGCCATCTTTCTGCCATACCCAGTCATGTCTGCACATATGTCGGACATTGTGTGGACGTTGCTTTTATGTCTGTATTTTAGACTCAATGTGTCCATAGCTGAAGCTAGTAGAGCTGATGAGTGGTAATATAACTCAGGATTGTAGCTGAGATTATCAAATGTCCGAGGGCTTCCAGGTTTCCTCCATCCTTTTTCTCCTGTGCAGAGAGGCACAAACAAAGTTGCATGCTCTGAAAGCTTTTGTAAAGAGAGTGCCAAGTTCACTAATCTGACAGAATCCTTATTATTAGATTTTTCTCGATCTTCAGGTGTATTGGGATTGTTGTCAGGGAAATGTGATGCAATAATTGGATAAGAAAGTATTGGCTTTGAATACTCATCAGTTAAATGCTCAATGCAGCCTAAAGCTAATCCTGCAAAGCCATCGGTGCTGTCAAAGTTTACTTGGAAACCCTGCATACTGTCACACTCCTCCACATATTTTCTGATACTATCACTGAATGTGTCACCAAACTCTGACTTCCACATTGTACCTCCTGAATTGAACACATCAAAGGATTCCTGAAATAAATAATTCTGTTAGTGTACTTGTAATCTTAGATAATATATACTAGAGTGTAATCTTTGTGTGTATGTTAAAAAATATGTACTTACAGTTTCAGCTCCATGACTGTACTCTTTTACAATGTTGACTGTTCTGGAATGAAATCTTGGATACAAAAAATCAGTCCAAGATTTCACATTATCTTCAAAATTATAATCCTTTTTCTCTACAACTTTACTTGACCCTCCAGTATCTAGGTCTTTAACATATTCATTCTTTTCGGCAGAAGGTTCCTCAATTTTTTCAATGGATTCCCACTGGATCTCTTCATCTCCTCCCTCTATATCTTCCGGTAAGCCACCACTTTCGGGTAATGTATTTAGGGAGCCTTTCAAATCGGCCAAAAGTAATCTAGGCGTGTAAGTAACCTCATTATTTGATGTTCGCCCTTCTCTATACAAAACATCGTGATTTACATCAGTTTTTAATGTGCCAGTGTAATCGAAACTTAGTTCTTGTAAGTTCCAGAAATGTGCACCAATATAATTAGCGTAGTTTCCGAATTGAAGAGTAAGAATCTCACGTGTAGACATTGCAATAATTACAATTTAAGTGCAAAAGTGTGAACAGTAGTTTAATAACATTGATTTCAATCGAACTGTACTTCTAAGTCTTTCTAACGGATTTTCAAATTGAAATGCAGAGACAATTTAATTATTAAAAGCTAGGCTAAGCTATTGTTTGATTAACTACTCCGCACCGCACTTGAGTTTGTTTGTTGTTTTATGGTCATGACAGACATGAGACAAATGTCATTCAGAATCGAGTCTTGTTCTGTGATGTCTGAGTCTGACATCAACAGGTATGCTTACCATGTAATAAAATTGTCGCATGACGTACTCCATCGTAGACAAAGAAATCCATTTCATTGATATTCTCGACATGCTTTAAGGCAGATGTTGTAGAATAATTGTTATTTAGTCCAATAGTGTTTTTTTCCAATATGCTCTTTTATTCTAATGAATAAAAGAGCATATTGGAAATACAACACAGCCTAATGGCTGTGTGTGTATTCACTTCAATGAGTTTGCAAAGTGGACTAAAAATCCTTGACCGTCCTTAGCTACCCCAATACAAAACGAATTAAAGTGAGGGCACTCTGACATTACCGCGGTGTCGACAATTTCTTTTAAACTGTTTTTTTACCATGAAAAAAGTACTTATCTTTCCGTATATGATACGGTATGTTTTGTTTTCTATTGTTCAAAAAGTACTTTTTCATATTCTAGTAATAACTTTTGGGACATGCAAAAAACATTTTTTTAACATTTAGAATATTATATAGGCACTAATAAGATCCATCCAAATTATTATATGCTATTAGTCCAAATATCACTTTCATATATACATCATTTTCTAACCGTTTCTAAGGGCAAATACCCTTCAAATTAGATTTAATTGTTTAGGAAACACTTTCAATCAAATTTAATTTAATACTCAACCACATTATTTAAATATACGTAAAATACTCACAAATTGCTATTGTGCTAGACGTCCATAATGGAAAACTGTATATCACAGTATTTCTTATAATTTCAAATTACCCTATTGATCGTATAATGTATTATGCGTGGTATGGCGTCACGAGTTTTGAGCGCTCAGAGCGCGCGCTTATTAGGGATAACTGCGTATGTATTTGATTACGCTCGCGCCTTACTAAGAATACTACTGCGCATTTAAGGCTAGAGCACAAAACTCGTCACGGCAAATTAAAATTAATACTTACTGTTAAAGTTTATGGAATCATCCACATGACATACAACAGCTGAGCTCTTAATTAGATTATAAAAGCACAAGTCACTAATGTAACCCCCCTATATCCGTCTACCGTACTTACTTACTTTCTATGAATATCAAACACCAGAGTTCGTAGAGTTCATAAAACGTTATGGTACTATAGCTGTCTAATGTTAAAGTACAATAATATATGAGGGTAGGTCACACAAATAAAACACGATACATTCAAGGTACTCATTAATTTTATTACAAAATGTTATTAAAAATCATTCAACTTAGTTATCTTAACACAGTAGACACTAAAAACTAAACTATTCTCTACATTTTATTCCTTAAATAATTTTTTACTTGGATGTTGAAATACTGGCAGTGGGAAAATACACTTAACTATTTAAACATACGGTTCATTTTCAGCAAACGAGAAGTATGGAAAAACGTGACATATTAATAAGAAATTAAGATACAGTTTGGTTCGATATATGAGAAGATCGCTTTAAAAAAATGCAGAAAAAATAAAAGTACTTTTAACTTAAAAAAATAATTCTCTATCATACATAGTACATAATATTATGACGACGTCTACCCCAAATAGATAGGCAGAGGTACTTTCACACTCAAAAAACATGTGCTAAAGACATTTATGTGCCAACATGATACGGATCCCAAGATCTCATCCACATAACCGCAGGCCATGGAGCTCTAGAGGCACAATATTATTTTAAACCATCAAGTATCGCATAGTATTAGTACAAAAGAAATTATTAGAACAATGTATTATTTAAATTGTTTCTTTATTAGTGTTATTTACATAATTGCACTGACATGTCCTAAATCAGTATACACAGAGCACCTAATTTGACCACAACAGGTATTTATTTCTGCTAATACAATAATTGATTAATCAAGCGCAAATTCATTTCATAATAACATTGGTTATTCCAGTACCTACAAATCAACTATTTTCGTTCAAACACTGACAGTTGACTTCAACATACCTTATTATATAATCCACCAGTAAAGGATCTAGATTCTCCCTCTTCCTAACTTCAAACAGGTATAAGTAGTTACAATTCATGGAATACTAATAAAAATCTTAATATTACCTTAATTAAGTGTTGTTTAAAAGCAGATAACTTAACAAATAAACTGATTTGGCGGTGTATACTTGTTTTATAATTGTGTATAAATGCTACCGTATTTACAGCATATCTCATATCACAGTATCATCTAATCTAGGTCGATTAACATAGAAGAGATTGCTATAAATTACTGAAACAGGGTGTACTCAATATTACGTTATTACAAACACTATTTACAAGATTATTGGTGCATTGTTAAGTTATCTGCTTATTAACATATTAAAAAGCATTATTACAAGTTATAATTATCGACTCTAGAGCCAAGGTTATCGGATGTAAAGGGACATTCATACAATACGAACACAAGAGTTATTTAAGCCAATTCAATACTAAAATGGAAGATTTTACAATTAATATTTAAATGCAAAAGTAATACTTTTTGGTTTACTTACATAAATTGTGGCCTCACGGGCATCAATGATTGAACTTTGCCATAATTTTAATTGTATAATACATAGTAATAAACTAGAATGTCCCGTAATTTAAAACCCTGCAAACACTACGCTTAACATGGAATAATCTCCAATTTACCACTCAACTTATTCTAAAAGCGTCTACACACGGCCTTCATAACAGCAGCTTCCCCAAAACGTGGCTTCGTCTTGACACCATTTCAGAGCTATGATGAATAGTTATTCCAATGAATGCTCTTCACCCCTTCACATTGTCTCTGATATTAGCGCCGTGTGTAGGCACCTTAACACAATTTGTTTATACATTCGAGATCTACGACACAACCAAACTACCACAATTCACAATCATCGCACCCAAACGAGATATTATAAAGCTTGACACTGTCATTATGTTATCGATTACGGCATACATTTCCACAGGAAACAAATATCATAACCCAGACATAATGAGTTACGCATATTCATGTACAATACGAACACTATAATACTACACTAAAAACTACACAGAATAAGTATTAAACTGATGATCTGAGGATTCACTCAAATGGAAAATGACTACAATGATACGACATAAAAGACAATACATATTTTATATTGGATTAAGAAAAAAACAGTGATACAAGTTATTTTATGCCCAAGTCCTTACTTCGGACATAATTCAGTCTATCTTTCAAATGTGTTGAATTATTTTCACGCTAATCTTGTTTTAAGTTGGTACATTTTATAACTTCGATCAAACTATCTACCTTAATTCAAATCGGCAAGTAATTTCCACACAAAAGCTGCCAGTGACGACAAACGTGCCAGAATATAATTCACAGATATCATATTTACATAAATACCAGCGGTGGGAAATTTATTTATATACCCGCCTATTGTTTGCCACTGAATCGAGACATTTTAATTGCTTACAGTTATAATTTCTACGAGCAACTAATTATGTAGTTGCTCGTAAAGATTATGGTCCTTTGAACGGCGATTTGATATTTACAAACACTATGTGAAAAAAGTTACAACATAAAATAATACATATCTCTAAAATGTGTCAATACAGTTGCAATTTATTTGATTTTTGTACTGACATTATTATGGCTGTTAATCAACCGCTTATAAACTAATACACTGGATCATAACACACCTTGACCAACGAATAGGTAGCCCTGATATACAGCTAAAAACGGATGGCCTATGCAATATCCATTCGATTATAGAGTATCGATTCAACATCGTACAAATTGATGGTCAATTTCGCTTCACATATTGCTTTGACTTTTAGCTTGGATTGTATAGTCATGAATTACAAAACTTCAGAGCTATTTATTCGAGAGACAAGGTATAGTAGTCTGTTTACCTTTTCAGACCTCACCGCACGAATCTGTCGATATCAAAAGTTCCCGGATCTCAAGCGTCGGTAAAAAAAATTAAAACTATCAACAGTGTAAGATATGTAACAAGTGTTTCATTCTCGAAAAACATGTAAATACACTTATCTGGTACAGACTATCACGATTGCAATCTCAATACAGTGAAATTTTGCAATTTAAACACAATTCACAGCAAAATTATTACAATTCGAATTATTAAATGTATAGTAAGTAATGGAACGATTACTGGACAAGCCTATGTACGTACTACCGCTCACCCATATCGTATGATCACAATTTGTTTATTAAAGTCTTATGCAAGTATAGGAATATCACTTATATTAGTGCGACTCGGTTCACAAGTGGTGTTTTTCGTCTGCTTGTGTGTGTTTGTGTCGTAACCGGCTGGTAGATGTAGCTTGTTTTTGCTCTCTTTGCTGAATGTACTAAAAAAGAAACAAAACATTTATACAACATGCTTGCGATGAAAGAGGTTTTAATGTTTTTACTTATTATCGTTCAATACTCATATCATATCTTACAGTTATAATTCATGATCGAGGAGCTCGTGGCACAGTTACTATTGCGTATATCATTCGATCAGCAATGTTAAGCGACCTAATCCAAGCCAGTAATTGGATGGGTGACCACCCGAGTTCCCTCCGTGCCTCGGATAGCACGATAAGCCGTTGGTCCCAGTTGCCAATTAAACATCGTTGGCAATCGTTACAGGTCAGTCGGAGCCCTAAGAAAGTCTGACAACTGGTTTACCGATTTTCCTAGTAAAAGTGGTTACGAAGGTCAGATCGCAGTAGCTTCGTATAAAATCAGGTGATCAGTCAAATCGGGTTGTATTAAGAGGCGAGGCGATGTATGGGGTTATATTGGTCTTGAGGAAACTTCAAACATGGAAGTGGTATTTTGCAAATCTACGATAAAGCATTTTATTCGCAAAATGTTTAATTTTAGTTCTAAACCAAACAGAAATAAACTTACTAGTATAGTCTTTGGTCAGAGACAAATCTAGCTTCACGGGCTTTGTAACATCTATATCAATCTCTTCATACGACTGATCCAATACCTGCAACAAGAGAAATGTAAGTAAGCACTTAGTTGATCATTGTATCAATATTTTATTTATAACTAGAAAATAAAAATCGGCACCAACCATTTCAGAGATTAGCTGGAAAAACAGTCCGACAGAGAACATTTTTTCAATGTTTTTTTCAATGTTTTTATCACTCTGAGAATCAGCATTGCTATTCCACGTTGCCAGCCTTCTTGGCACGATCCCGAGAAACACCGATTTGGGCCAAATTTCTACTTGTAATTAGTTATAAGAACTGTTCCTTGTATATATAGATAATATGTATATTTGAGTATGAAAGTTTTTAAATTTGAAATTTAGATTTTAAGATAAGTTCAAAGTTCAAAATATCTTTATTTCACTAGACTACTTAGTACTTTGAAATTGTCAAACGGACACAAAAATATATTATACATGATTATAAATGTTACCACCGGGTTCGGGAAACCTCCCCAACCTCCGTTGAGAAGGTTCGGGAGGAACCCGGAAAGAAACTCAACAATTACTCTTTTAAAAAAATATATACATTTAAATACTATTTTATTTTTCTAGACAGTGTGTCACTGTTTATACTTTCATATGCATTTTTAGTTAAATTCTGTTAAATTGGAATTACAAGCAGACACTTCACTTGTATTTATCTTTATATACATAGATTTGTCGAAGGTCATTTGCAATATAAAACGGTATCTGAAAATAAACTGAATGCAAATTTATACCACTTTTGTGATCTTGTTGCTTTCAAGACAACTCTGTCATTGTCAGTCACTAGGTTTTCATGTATTGTGCAAATTATGTTTCATTTACGTCAGACCATCTATATATAGTACAAAATAATGTATTTATTACAATTAGATGGTTACGTAAAGAATGTGTTGTGAAAATATCATGAACGTTAACACTATTTGTAGACGAACAACAAAATACAAGGGACAACATTTTCCAGAATTACAGCTTTTCACTGAATGCATATGAAAGTAAGTATACACGGTACTGACATAGAATACGAATTTAAAAAAAGTCTTTCTGCTTGTTCCGGCTATTCTCCGAGACGGCTGGGCCGATTTTAGCGGGACTTTCACTAGCAGATAGCTCATGTTACAAGGAGTAATTTATGCTACTTATAATTAAAAAAAATTTATACGTGCGACACAGTTTATAACTTCTGCGGATGACATCGATAATTAAAATGTACCATAATGTATGCCAAATAAACAAATTTATTATTAATTTATTATTATTAATTAGGCATCCGCGAGCCACCCATGAAATTAAATTTACGCGGGTAAAACCGCGGGGCCCAGCTATTACTAAATATTTTGTGATTTGTGACCGATTAGGAAGAATGTATTGTTCCGTGTGTTACCTCAACATCGCTAATGTCGTCGTTGGAGTCGTGATCGCTGAGGTAGGAGTGCGGCAGCAGCCGGTAGCAGCCGCCCACCAGCGCGCCGGTGCCCAGCACTGCCTCCTCCTCCTCCACCTCTTCTACTTCCAACTCCTACACAACACATCACATTTAAAACTGGATTACGTTAAAACTCTAATCAGTTTATATTACACCTTTAGCAGTAAGTACACTATGTAAAATTATGCTTTAATAAATAAAAGAATATATATATATATATATATATATATATATATATATATATATATATATATATAAAAATATTACAGAACCCGGTTTAAGCCAAGACTAGACTAAGCTCGAGCTAAAACTATTTCCACAAATAGAGATGGAACTACTTTTAAACTGTATTCGTATTTGTCCTAGCAATGGCTAGTGTCCGAGCCGGTGGTCAGTTCTTAACCGTTCAAAAGTGTTACCAGCTGCGTTATTCTGTATGGTATCTCAAGCGTCGGTTTCAAACTTACGAATCTATAAATCTATACAGATAAATAAAATTGAAGTGTTTGTAATTCCAAATAAACAGCTACTGACTAAATCCATATGAAGGTATATACAGTACTCATTCACATAAAAAACAAATAAAGCAAATGTTACAGGGAGAGTCACTTAGGCTACTTTTATTTAAAAAAAATTACATTAGTAGTCACCTATGAAATTGAGTCTACGTAGGTAAAATCTAGTTTGAACTGTAATCGTGTATGTATAATGTATACATTTCCTATGAATGTCGCTTGAGATACTTTACAGAATAACGCAGCAGGGCTAAAACTGTATAAATAGTTATCTTTTTCAATGTAAGAACGTAAGCTCACCTGTTCAACAATAGCCTCTTCATCGTCGACCTCTTCCTTGACCTCGGGGTCGATCTCGACGTCGGCATCCATCTCGACGTCAGCGTCGACGTCACCGTCGTCGTCGATGTCCGCGTCACCACCCACCCCGCTGTACTTCATCTCTCCGCGCTCCAGAGCCTCTAAACTATCTGAAAACAAGGCAGTACACATTTGAATGGCAGTTCTAATCTATAACAATAATTCAAAATTCAAATTTAATCGCGTAAACAAGTATTCTTTAGTGTTTGTGTAGCTATGATACATAGTATGGGTTTCATACCTGGATATACCATCGCTTTCTTTATGGCCTGGGGATCTTTCCGCGACCATTTTTGAACTTCTTCGTCCATTTTACCAACTTTCGATGGATTCATTGCCCATAAACAACCTGTAATGGTGAAGAATAAGATACACAATTAAATTAAACCTTATTATTTATATTATTTTTTCATATCTTTATGCCTTCGAAAGGTCCCAGAAGGGTTAAGTAGAAACGTTTCATCACATTTCTATGAAGACTTTTAGATGCCAATGTAACGATTGGTGAATCCATCATCGTCTTAAGCGTTGTAAAAAGGTAAAACATACGTTTTTTTTTATTTCACCTAAGACCTGCAGGTTTCCTCACAATTATTTCCTTCATCGTAAAGCGCGTGATATGCCATCACAGCACTATTTAAAGATAAATCTTATTATGGGTTTAATAGTACGAATTCTTAAGATTGGAAACTGCGTCGCTTGCGTTTAGGCGTCTACGCAAACCACTTGGCCAATCATGTGTAATATTATAGTTATGATAAATACCTTTTCTTTGACTTCCATTTGTTGATGGCTTTTCAATCTTTTCAAAACATTTATTCAAACTAAGATTGTGCCGCACTGAATTTTTCCAGCCATTTGGTGCTGTTTTGAAGTATGGAAAGTGTTGACTGGAAATTAAATATTTTTCAATCAGTTATATAACAAAGTCGATGGCATTACTAAAGCTATATTTGTATCATATTATTTACTAACCACATAAAATTATAGATTTCGGAGACAGGCAAGCTGCCCGTTCTTGAATTCTTCAGGGCCATCGCAATTAGGCAAGAGTAGGAATACGCCGGCTTGGGGAACTCTCCAACGGTAGGTTTGATCGCACTATTTACATATTTAGCTTGGCTAGTGTCCACTGTAAACGAACCGTTTACTGAAGTTTTAATAATTTGCCTACTATTATTTAATGAGGAATTATCAATCAGTATCGTCGCCTGATTTTTATTGCCATTCGCTAAAATTGTTCTAGATTGGCTGATCTGTTGCGCATCCAGAATGTGTATATTACCGGATATAATTGTTTTAGTTCCTAATTGTTGGGTTATTTTTTGGTTTGTGTTTAAAATTGAACAGTGTTTATTAACTTTTACAATCTCCGACTGCGATTTTATTCGGACCGTTGGCGTTGGTGTTACTGATTTGGTCTTATCCAAATCTTTTAGTAAGTTTTTTACAACGGTCTTCTCGTGTTTCCTTACGTATATAACCATTTGTGTAGCTTCTTCCATGTCCGAGGTCCTCTTGACAGTGGCTTCTTCGGGTTCCTTTACTTTTGAAACCTTAATTGCATTTGGAGAGAATGTTAAATGGCTCTTTTCTTCTTTGGGACTGGGAAGCGATGAACTACTATTTAAGTTATTGTCGGTGGCAGCAGCGGACGTAAGTAATAAATTGGAGGCTTCTTCTTTGACTATACTTTTGACTGGTGTTTCCGCGAACGACGAAGGCATTACAGAATTGGGATTGACCATAACGGCATTCGCTTCAGATCCGTACAAGTCTAAATTATGAACGAAACTGGAACTATTATTTAGCCACGTTGCCGAGTTATCTGTGTCCATATCTAACAGCGGCGGCAATTCTGAGAAGTTTAATCCCAACGAATCCTGCAATGTAGGGAAAGGATAAGTACATTCAAATATGTTCTTGGATTTAAAGGAATTCTGTGAGAAACTAATGCCACTAACGGGAAAATCGTTGATACTGCCGAGATCTGTGGCTATCTCATTCTTGATGTCCATATCCAGCATATCTTGGAGCGAGTCGGTGATGTACAGATCCATGTCTGAGCTCGCCTGCAACAAACATTTTATTTTAACTATATTTCATAGAATCAGGTGTTACTATACGGAAGTCCATGTTTATGGTCGTGATAAAAGACATGTAGCGAGAGTGTGATGCTGCTGGCAGAACAGAAGATTACTTTTATTTGATCTTGTATTGCAATGTTATTTGTAATAGCGGAATAAAGCATTGTAGTTCTTCATTTTAGTTTGTATAACCATTATTATTTTCATTTATGTTGCACAAAATATCACGAGTTGGGCAATGAGTAAGGCAAAGAAAATATTTTGTAAATTATCCATCCAGTATATTTGTGATTGAAGGTTTTCCCGCCATTTTGTACAATAATAAAGCGAAAAGGCAACAGAAAGTTGAAAATAGCTCGGGAGAAACGATACAATGAAACCACTACGTAGTAGGGAAACCTGTTCCGTTGTTTGGTATGCGGCATACACTACCCCAACAAGGGCAACAGGCTGAAATAAAACTGCTCATTGAAATTTAACCATTCAGTGTTACCATACATAGGTACTTGTGTATCTGTATAGGAAATACTTATACTAAATGATATTTGTTTTCGCTCATATCCCTAACAATTCGGAGGCCCCTAACCACTGAGCTTAACAGCTCTATTTCAAAACCTATTGCCATGTAGTTATTTCCATAGTTCGTAATTATTAAGTTAAACTCTATTTAGTTTATAAGACCTACACCAACCCACGATTCTTTCCGTTGGCCGAGGGCCGGGACTGGGTCGGCTGTGTGATAAAAAACACAACCATCGAACGGAACCGTCCGGAGGCTTCCAACATTCGGGACGATATTTTTTGTACACTCATTTACTCTTGCCTATAAATAAAACTTGTTCTGGTATGCCGTGATCCATTAAGCTACGTTTATTATACACATGTTTACTTTCATCTTCTTCCGATCGGATATAAATTAAGGCGTCTTCAGGTTCGCTTACATATGTACATATATTATGATACTATGCTGAGGTATTAATTAAGTGTCTGCTTATTTATTTATCTCACTGGACCTTTTTATCAAAGGAGAATAATAGGTAAGTACGTTTTTCGACACTTATTTGTTCCACGCAATATTTAGAAAGAAATATTCGAGATATTTTTAAGGAGGTGCTATAAGCTATATATGAAGTAGTCAATTAGATAAAAATAAATATTGATGTTGATATTCAGTTTAGTACAAGCCCGGATCTACAAGAATGAGTGCACTGACAGATAAGCGATGTATACACAAGCACAGGCCCAGAACGTAGTAACATCGTTAACAATATTTTTATTAATTTCATTAGTACCCTTAGGAAACGTTATCGACTTTGTCATCTTACTGTCAGTTCAGTATGTTTGATAATAAAACAAATAAACACACCGAGCACCTGCCTTTACAAGGTGAATATATTTTTGTTTCCTCGTTTTATTTGGTTCCAACCATTTTTGAGTGTTTAATATGGTGAATTTTGGATAAATCTATTCTAAATACGTATTTCCCGCGAAAACGGCAAGACTGAAAACGGATAATAATGAACTTTAGGCAAGAGCAAAAGAGACCGCTATAGGTGGGGTGGTAGAACAAGATAGCGATACAGGGTCGAATGAGGGTGACTCCACCCCTAATGACATCGCAGCCGTTATACAGCACATCATGCCCTTCGAAGTTTGCAACACAAAGTTTGCGAGTATTTTTTGTCTGATAATTTAAATTGGCCTCGAACGCAATAATATTGTGCAAAAATGGGCTTCTTTAATCTTACAACACAGCTTTTTATTTATTTGTCCTGTGACTTCTTTAAAGTACACTTTATTTTGGTATTGCTCATACCGAAAACTTCCATCCGTCTCGTTTCGTGTCGTGCTACAGGGGCCATGAACTCGATCTTTATATTTCTCGAGTTCATACTTCTTAGCTTACGTATGTACAATATGGGCGAGAAGATCTAATAAAGATATTTTTAACAACTCTAGCAAAGTCATCGAAGTTTACCTACCTATATTACACATGCATTATGATTTTAAAGGTTTTTTTTTGTTTTTGAACGTGTAAGTTAGGTTCTTAGCTACTTATTTCGTAAGCTGTTAAATTATTCAGACATACATAAATAAGAACGTATCAGCTGATGCGATACAAGATCAGCCTAAGATGTTTTAGCAAACGCCAGTAAAACGTTATGAAGTCCGAAGGATCAGTTTGCATGCAGCCCTTTCTCTGATCGGGGAGGTATGCAGGTACCAAAGGTTGATAACAAGAGATGTTGAGATGAGATCAGAACGTGGTGAATGATGGAGGCGCCACGAGGAGGCCGCCCCGCGCCGCTGCCGCCCGTGTCCTCGAACCTGACCGCGTGCGATCGCCTTGAACCCAACATAGGCGGCTCTTGCGCCGCCGTCGTCGGCAGTAGGTAGGTATAAGCATACCTAGCTCGCCTCGTGTATGACCGCGAAAATGTCTCAGAAAAAATAGGCATGACTGGTATAAAAAATACAATCGATTTCGACTGGCAGCCTACACTTAGTTAAAAGTCCCAAATGTAAAATTGAATATGTAACAAAGTAGGTAGACAATTTATGTATCCAGGTTTACAGGTTACATCTTTGAACAATTTGTCAGTACTTAGTTATGTAAGAAGGGAGTTAGAAATATAGGTAGATAGGAAGGTATTTGGCGCCAAAAGTAAAGTACGTAACGTGCGCTCTCATTTAACAAGTAGGTAAGTAGGAACGGGAGGGGTTCAGTATTGATTTCGTGCGCGACTGGTTCCCCTCGCCTCAGGTACTTCCCTTCCTTGTTTGAACGAGTGGAGGGAAAATTTATAAGCACTTCTTAGATTGTATAGATGTACCGTCACATTTACCTCGTGTCTAAACGAAAACACATCTTTTTCAATAGTTGTTTGAATTCATAGGTAGGTGAATACCTACTACGCTGAAAGACAGACACATGGCGTACGAGGTCAATGGCCTCGCAGTAAATAACAGTCGGCGAGATCTATTATGAACTACCTACCTACCAAGGTGGTAGCTTTGATTCTTGCTATATTCAGTATAGATTCCTAGCAAGGTATGTAGGTAGTTAGTGAATTCAATCCTCATTTAAGTTTTGCTTTTGGGACATTAAGACTAAAAATTTATTTTGAGGGTAGTTTACCTTTCACTGGTAATAGGTTTTGTGTATGACCTAATTTCAAAGGGTTTAAAGTGGAGTCAAATGGACAGATATTTTTCAGAAAGGTCAAATTTGGAGCGCTCGTAACCGAAGGAAGTGTATGAAGTGATGCATGAATGCATCGTAGCATGTGGCAAACGGTGGTCTCTGCCAACTCCAACGTGATACAGGCGTGAGCTTCATTCATATTTATCAAATGGACTGTTCATTCATTATTTAATTATTTCAGGCAATGTGTTAGCCCTACTCCCCTTATGGAGTATGCATTGTCACCTTTAGGCAAGGACACCGTTTTTTTTACTCGATCCTGGAAATAGCTCTGATTTGTAGACGATTCGAATTTCAAAAGAGTTGGGGTGTCCACTTCAAGTAGAAACTAGTAAATTGAAAGTTCAGTTTTATGAAGATTTGGTTAAGATGATAACCGTGGCCATACCATCCTTAGAACAGTAATGTTCTATACTAATATTATAAGCTGCTGGGCACCCATTTCATTTCTATTTTCCATTATAGCACCCCACACCAATCAAATTACTTGGTCTAGCAAAGTGGGATTCTAAAGCTATCTTCGCAGCCGGTCAAGTTGTGGGATAAATGCCATCCTCATTCAATATAGGTAATCCCAAGCGAAGACAGTGAAACATTTGCAGTTTGGGCCAGTATTCCTATAAACGATGCTTGAAAATTTATCAGTTTAAATGTAGGATGAGATAAGAACATGCCGCTTCACTCATGACGTCGTTTATCGAGGAATGAACCTACGCGAGCTTAATCAACGCCGAGATCCCCCACATGCAAATTTCAGGTCTGTGACAGGCAGGTTACGCAGGTCTAAAGTAGAATGCTCTATGAGGGAAGCGACACATGGGTATGTATATAGGTCTACGCCCTTTATAGTTAAAGGTACCTAACGAAACCCTACAAATAACGAATACATCCTTACAAGGTTTCCTTAAAACTTTTGCGTTTAACTCATCAAGGATCTCTTGGAACCTTGGTTACTCACTTCAAGAAAACAACCCTGCGGAGTGGTATAAATTTACAGCAAACTGCAGATTCCTTAGACTTGATTAAAGATGAGGAGTGTGTTGTGTGCTGTACTGTTCCAGGCGGTCAGCTGCGATTTGGGTCCGTTAATTTTGAACCTGTTTTTCTGACATGAACTGTATTTCATTGTACATGGCTGTTATGGTGTATGTACTTCACATTATGTCGATGTTTTGGTTATGAGGGGTCGGAGAGATGTAGCGAGCTGAAAGTTACGAGAGATCACGTGTTGATGTCTAGCTTTAACAACCTATTTAGGGGGAGGGTGGGTACACAATGCAGACATACTTCATATGGGCGCCGCCGCACCTTTAATCTCAGTGGTAGACATTGATATTGATACAGCCTGACTGAGATCATAAGATGTGTAAGCTCACGATGTCCCACGGATTTTCAGTACGGTAAGTTCCTATCCATTTCGTATATTCACCTCCAGGCCTGCATTTTGATTGCCTATTTTATTTCATACATTATCATTCTCTTTCGAAGTGGAATGGTCCAGTATTTTCTCGGTGTATCAGGTAATTGCATATTGAAAACTGCACAAGGTGTAGTTCGGGTGTCTTAGTTTGTCTGCTGCTTCTTCAAATGTTATCCGATATTAGCGAGTAGGTACCAGGTACTGTATTCGGCAGGTGCGGCATCGTGGTACTTCGTCATTGGTCAGCGCGCTGTTTCCCTAATATTTTGTTGATCAGTTGTAGAACTTGTAAAGTTGATATCATGACATAAAGGATGTAAAATATTATTTATAATTATCGTTTCGTGAACCTACCAAAATTCTACCTAGGTAGGTATTACTTAAAATATTTGGTCAGTATAAGCCTAGTTTTATAAGACTAGTTTTGACTGCACGCACACCACAATTTTACTATGGTCTTGGTAGATAACCACACAGGTGTGTGTGGAGTGTACGATGACGGAATGCTACGTGTTCGGTAGACTACACATAAAAACATTGAAAGCACACAAGGACAGGTTGTGTGCGGCCCTATAGCCCCAAGCGGCGCGGGTTAGAGGTACCTTTATATGGTTGGTTCGTAGAGTGCACCGCAAGCGCACACACAGAGGCAGCAATATGCAACTGCTCCCCGTGTATACACATCTGCCTGCGCACACCACTACACGTGCACGGTTGACGGTGCACTCATTGTTCGACGTTTTGAAATTCTCGCTCGAAAACCGGCCGTGGGAACAACATTTTGCTTTAAGATAAAGTTCCCTGCTAATGTACACGTTGTAGTGTAGTAATGATATTACCGACTAGGTACCTACTGCGATGGAAATTGCTGAATGATTTTTGTTATATTGTAAGTTCTTAACTATGTTTTATGTAGGATCAATTAAGTTCGATTAATTCATAATCATCATTGTCATAATCCTAGGCCCCATCTATGTAGGTATCTATCTAAAAATCAACATTAAACTTAGTGCCTGTCTATCTAAGTTCATCAATGTGAAACTTTTTGATTTGATTGACCGATTTTAGTCAACTTTTATTTAATCCACGGCTATAACCACTGGATGTATTTTATTTTTGGGTAGAACGTAAACTCAAAAATCGTCCCAACGATACATTTTAGAGAGATAAGTACCTACCTACCCACATAGAATAGACACGTAGCATAGGTGGAGTCAAATAAAACAAATCTATATACTTAAGTATTGTAGGTAGGTACCTACCTAACTACCTACTACAAAACATAATGATACATACATAACATGCACTATAATACTCACACTCACTCACTACTCAGCACTCAGCCGTTGTTTGTAAGTTCATTGACGGCGAGTTGGCGCCGTTTTTCAATACTTACTTACTACTCCTACCTAACCTATTCATATTTGTATGGTTTCCAATATTAGGACGTCTCGAAATTATGTTTTGAGCTTACACAACCAATTTAAGGAGTACATTGGTTTATATTTTACCTACCTAAATGTTCATAAACAAATCGCGGCCAAATAAAATCAACACGGTCTGCCGGTGGGAAAGGCAAGAATACAACTTCAAAATAATAATAATTTTCATGGTATCCTTATCAACGGCCATAACAAATGCCGCGAAGGAAAGAGACGGAACATAAAATTAATGAACGTCTCGTCCGTTAGGTAGTGTATACTCACCTAACTCGCTCGAATAAGAAAATATGTTATCGAGCAGTTTTAATAATATTCTATGGGATAAGCAAATTATTTTATTGGATTTTATGCAGCACTAACGAACAAAGTTATTTTACGTTACCTTATCAATTAGGCAGACAGACATTGATTGTACCTACTTGGCAAGAGGTGGAACAATTTCCCGCCATTTAAATACTCGTCACTTTTATTTTAAGATAATATTATTGAATGCAGTAATATTATACGAAATGGTGCACAATATTTCATTTCTAATTGTAAACGTTAACGTTTGCCTATCAGTTATATGACATAAAAAAGAGCGGGACATGTTGTATCCGTTGGACTTTCCCATCTTACATCTCTTGTTTTCATATTATTGTTGATACACAGACGTCAAATAATTATGTAAAATCACTTACCGAATATTTATTAGCATAAATATCCTGATGCTCGACAGAATAATCCTGAATTTCACACATTTACGTTTTTAACGTCATAAGATTGACAGATATAACACCACTCACTCCATATAAAAACCACAATCTGTTTTACTATTCTGTGAAAAGGTATACAAAGAATGGTGTCTTATTCTATTGGTCGGTCAAACCCACGTGACTAGCTTTCAATCGCTGCCATTGGCTATAAAGGCATGAATTGTTGACGTCATGTTTCAATTGAGATACTATTTATTAAATATTCATTGATTTTATTCCTAATTTATAATTTCGGATTCTTAAATTGTGTACACAATTTAGAACTGCGATTTGTATTTCCGTTAAAAGATTTAATGAATTTTACGTTTACACTTACCGGCACACTCATTGAATATTCACAACAACATGGCGATTTGTTTACACCGGCATGATAAGGCGGGAAGTACTTTAGAAGCTTATCAGCGTTTTTATTGATATTCCAGTATGTAAAAATAAATACTTTATTACGAAGATCATATTTATTGAATAACATATTAATTAATAAAAACTTTACAACTAAAATTCTAAATAGAAAGGCACATGGGCGATACCACTTTTTCAGACACTAGCGCCCACTAGCGGCAATTTCTGCATACAGAGAAAACTGGCGGCAAATATGAAATTAAATATTATTCACTTTTTCATCAAAATAATACAACAGACTGGCAATAATTAAATAAAAAAATGCGATTTACAATCATTTGAAAATAAACTAAAATTATATTTAAATGCATGATTGGGAAGTCAAAATGTGGTTAATTCCAATTATGCTCACACACAGGTAAACCAAGTCTTAATTAAATTACAACTAAATAAAACAATGCAAACCAAAATTAACAAAAGTAGCGTGTAGATTGTATAAAATATTAATAATCGTGACAATGTTATAGAAAATAAAATAGTAAAGACGACCCAGTTTCGAAGGTCACACTCAAGCGACATGGTCAAGAAAGAATAGTTTTATGGTAAGGTTCCAAGCGTATAGCATACCTACATTTGAGAAGAGGATACCAAAGGTTTGGACATATTTTCAGAACCTTTATTAAATAATGAATTTTTTTTTACAATGTAGAAAAATTCGGTAGATAAAATAAAATCAGTCCCGATTAAATTACGAATATGCGCGAGTAATTCTAAAATAATTGAACACCCGTTTCATACAACATAACCCACATGTTCATAATGACAGTAGCTACTATAAACACATCCAGCCGCAGCAACCAGCACTTTTCGTTAATAATAAACATTATGGATATGTCAACAAAATTAGAGAGACGTACATAATATTCATTATGGGATTATTAAAATTTTGACAATTTAACATTTCTTCGCCTTTTGTACATTTCGTAAGTCCCCATTTTCTTCAGTCTTCTGTTTTGCAGGAAATCATTTTTGAAGTTGGGTATATTATTTGTTTGTGCAGTAAATTTAGTTTCTACTGGAATTGGGTTAACTCTAAAGTTTGTTGTGAATCCAGTAGCCGATGTAGATGCCGTAGGAATAAACGGAAGAAGTTTTGGATTCTTTACGGCACTCTTTTGTTTCTTAACTATTGATAAACCATCTATGTGTATACTTTCTTCTAAGTAGTTTGAAGGCTTACTCTTTTTCTTTTTGGTTTCTTCGACAATAAATTGTGTAGTAGAAGTAAGTTGGGTTTTTTTCTTCTTAAGATCTTCGATTTTAGGTTTGTCGTCTAGTTGATTTAGTAAGCTGGCAGGCAGTCGTGGTACGTGAACATCGTCGAAGGAATTCTCTTTAAACACCTGTAAATATTAAAGTGTTAGTTGGCAATTCTTACTATTAAGCAGTGCAATATTTTATAAAAAGAAGTACCTTCGCCACTGTGGGGTCATCATGATTAGCTTTTCGTTTCCGTTTTTTGTTTTTCTTTACGATTTCTGTGAAAAAACAGTTGAATGAGTATTTTTATAGAAAGCTGATGTACCGTTTACTTAAACCAATACAAATATTTCATGTTCTTACCCTCTTCTGACAGTACAATTTGTGAACTTTCGCGTGGGGGTTCTTCATGCTTTTTATTTTCAGGCGTACCTAAAATAATATTTAAATTATTATTTATTAAGCCCATACTAATGGTAAAATAATGTGTTCTAAAGCCGGTAATTACCATCAGAGGGTTGCTTTGGAGACTTGTCTTCATTCCGTGAAATCTTCCGCTTTTTATTTTGTTTTTCAACCACATTGAATGTATTGAGTTCTTGTGATGTATTCAGCAAATTAGTTTCGCCTGAAAGAGAATCAGATATATAACTATACAATAATTTGTTTGAATCATATTTCGGGCATAGGGTACTAATGCAGTTTTCTTCTTTTGATAATATTGATATTAATTAATATTTCGTATTGTTAAACACTAGTATAATATAGTATAGTAATATTGTAAAGTACTAAATTGTGCATATAGCAACCATAATGAGAACATTACCTCCCACAGATGGATCAGCAGATGTTTTGCGTTTACGCTTCTTAGATATAGGTTCCTCTGTCTTTATTACCTCTTCTTCAACTTCTGAAATGAGGATTTAACATTTTTAGAGTATGTTCTTGTAATTTAATATGTATCATAAATTATGTTGAGTTACTTGAAATAATACATTAAGTTACAATGCCATTATGATGAAGTTTATTTTATTATTCACTGTTTATATGATTCTGGTAAATGAATCTATACAAATAAATAAAATTTAAGTGGCTTTTCACTAAGTACATTTATGAAAGTATATTATATAAGGTACAGTATTTTTTTATAACTATTTCTGTCCATCCGTCTGTCTGTTTGTTCCGGCTAATCTCTAAAACTGCAGAAATTGGTTTCCGCAAAATAAAGCCACCCATGAAATTAAGTCTATGCGGGTGATAGCTAGTTTGAGATATGTTTCAAGGGCATTAGTGTGTTTCCAGCGCAGTATACTTATATACATACCATTATGATCAACATCTGCATCATTCACAAAGGATATACTAGTGTTCTTGTTTTTCTTTTTTTTTCCACTCTCCCTAAACACGGCATAAGCAGATACGTTCATTTTTGTATCTGTCCCTGTTGTGTCCACAAAGAAGTTGACTTCTCCTTTTCCTTGTATATCTGTAAATTACAGATTTGTTAATACTAATCTGACACATGCTCATGAACTCAAGGTCCTAAATAAATACATTACAGGTACCATCATGAGTTTGAATGCGCAGTACTAATTGTACGAGTCTGTTTTTCTCTGAATGTATGGCGCGACATGAATAAAATACATACGCAGTTACTATATTAGCTGAGCGATCATAGCTCGTGACAGCACTACTATATATGAGATGGTGTGGAAAAACACGAACACAAAGAGGGATTCGAACTCACGACATTGGATATCGTACATGGTCTATTAGACAACGTTACACTTCGCTAATAGAAACTATACAACATGTATAGAGATGACATATTATGTTACGTGCCTGATTTATGTAATTTCCATACATTTTGAATCGTTTTTATTAGCTCAAGCACGAGAGAATGTTATTTTGTCAAGGTCTGCAGTAGTTACGCCACTTTACTGACTTATGTTATTCTCTACTTCGTTTATTGAATGTTTACCTAGCGTTATTTTTAAGTAAGCAGCATATAATATTTGTTAACAGGGCTCAAACATTGTCAGTAAAATGCGGTCTTGTGGCAGTGTATATATATGTATTGATTGCACTTACCTGTATCAACAGGTTCATCTGGCGGACATATAGATGATTTACGTTTGCTCTTTTTGTTGCTAACGTTGTGCCCATCACTTTGCTCTTCATTTGTTAATTCTAAAAAATCAATAGTTTGTAATTTTAACTGAATATCTTTCAATTTATTTGCAGTAACTGTGTAAAAATAATATGGAGGACTTAACAAACAAAGTATTTTCTCTGGTTGATATCAAGATACGTCACAGTCTTTATAGGATAGCTAAAGAAGCAAGAGCGCTATATATCAGTCCATATTTACACCACATCAACCAATCTATTTCACTATTAGGGTAAGGTTGCCAGAGCTGTATAGGAAGGCTGTACCAGCAATAGTGAGACACTTTCGTTTTTCATTATATGCATAGCGATTTCAATATTTCTCATGCATATAAGTTTGTTTAATATGGAATTACTTTTATCATATTTTAAGACGAAACATACCAGTATTCACTTCTGCATCATTCAACGAGATACTCTTGTTTTTATTCTTCTTTTTCTTAGAGCTTCCCTGGAGCGAGACTTTAGAAGCATTCAGGTCAAATACTGACACTGTCGTGTCGACGATTGCTTTCACTTCGTCCTTTTCTTCTAAATCTGTAAGACGAAAACGAGATATGAAATTAATAAGTTCCAGTGCTACTTTATCTGACCGCCTCGTTAGTCTAGTGGACGCAACCGCTACTGTGGGACATGAAGTTCTGGATGAAATTGGGGTTTTCCCGGAGTCAAGATTAGCGCCCGTTGGTTATAGGCTCGCGTCCCATTGCATAAGACAATTATTAAGCATAACTGGTGAAATGTGGGTGTACTTCCTATCCCTTCGGGAATACAGGCACAAACTTATGAACTTATGTTGGAATACCCTGCCTTTAAGCTTCCTGTATTTTATCATTACATTTAAGACCTACAACATACAAGTAAAATTGCATGATATCTATGAGTTTGTTTTGGTGCTAATTTCGGGAGCGACTGGAACAGTTATCTTTTTCTTGTTATATTTTAGTGTTTTAGCAGTATGTATTATTACTATCAACGTCAGAGAAGGGTCTCGCGGCAGTAAATATACGTATTGATTGCACTTACTTATAGCAATAGGTTCTCCCGGTGGACATATAGAAGATTTTCGTTTACTCTTTTTGTTGCTAACGTTGTGCTCATTACTTTGCGCTTCATTGTTTATTTCTAAAACATAAAAAGCTTTTTATAATTTTCTCGCCTCGCCATTTTTTGCCGTTATCCAAACATTTGGAGGCTTTAACAAACAACATATTTTTTCTGGTATATGAAAATATACGTCACTTATTCTCTAACAGTATAATCAACAAGGGCGTCAGTCCACTCCAGATTTAGACCACTTCAAATATAAAATTTCAATATTCAACTAAGATGCCAAATCTGTTTAGAGGAAAGGAGTGAAGAGCTGTGCCAGGAATAGTGGGACACTTTTGTCTTTTATTATACTAGCATAGCGCTTATCTACTTAAGGCAGGCAACTTGCGAATACTTGTGGTGTTGCAATGCTCATATACTGCAGTAGCCGCTTATTTTAAGCGGAATGTAAGTTTATTTGCAAACCTTCCAATAATATTTTTTTTGTTGAAACATACCAATGTTATCTTCTGCATCATTCAAGGAGATGCTCTTGTTTTTATTCTTCTTTTTCTTAGAGCTGCCCTGGAGAGAGACTTTAGAGGCATTCAGTTCAAATTCTGACACTGTCGTGTCGACGATTGTTTCCACATCGTCCTTTTCTCCTAAATCTGTAAGACGAAAACGAGGTATGAAATTAATAAAGTTGCAATGCTACTTTATCTGACCGGCTTGTTAGTCTAGTGGACGCAAACGCTGCTGTGGGACATGAAGTTCTGGATGATATTGGGGTTTTCCATCTGTTATTTCTCAGTATAAGCCCGGAGTCAAGATTAGCGTCAAGAACATGCCATTATTACCTTCTGCATCATTCAAGGAGATACTCTTGTTTTTATTCTTCTTTTTCTTAGAGCTGCCCTGGAGCGAGACTTTAGAGGCATTCAGGTTGAATTCTATCACAGTCTTGTCTACGATAGTTTTCACATCGTCCTTTTCTTCTAAATCTGTAAGTTGTTGGAAAAAATAAATAAAGTTGCAATGTTACTGTAGTCACTCTGCCTTTAAGCTTCTTGTTTGTCCTACTATAGACATCTAACATACAAATAGTATTGTATAATATCTAAAGAGTTAGTTTTGGTGTAGGAGGCAGTTGTAAATGTACGTATTGGTTGCACTTACCTGTAGCAATAGGTTCATCTGGCGGACATATAGATGATTTACGTTTGCTCTTTTTGTTGATAACGTTCTGTCCATCACTTTGCGCTTCATTGGTTAATTCTGAAACGTAAATAGCTTTCTATTAATTTTTGAACATGATATCTCGATATTTAAAGATTCAACTATACTTATAATAAAAAGAGGAAAGATTTCTTTCTATTTTATGATTTAAGTCGATAACTACTCAACCAATTTCAAAAATTACTTCACTTTGCTATTCGCTACAAATTGCTAATAGGCATATTGTTAATGGAGTTTAATAAGGGATCTGAAAAAATGCTGGCAAAGCGGACTAAAGCTAGTTATAAATAAAGTTGCAATGTTACTGTAGCTACATTGCCAAGTTTCTTTACATAATATTTAAATAATTGAAAATATTATGTTTCACATCTAGATAGTTTTGTTTCTTTTCATACTAATATAAGAATTTTTAATGAAGAAGGTAATATTGTAATGTTTACGGCACATTCGCTGGCTGGAGCTGGAAAGTATAAAATATAAATAAATAAAGATACCTTTAGAAGTGTTGTCTTCTTGGAGGCAAACAGAAGTTTTTTCTTTTTTCTTCTTTTGGCTCACATTGAGTATGTCTTCAACTGTATTCGATGTATCTGTAACATATCAATTAATCAGTATCTGTCCGTATGTCACCTTTTCGTGATCGCATGCAAGACCGAATTAGCTGAAATTTGCTATAGTATCCCTATACAAGTGTCAACACGAGTTTTGAGCGCTATGCGATAATAGTGGGTAGATCTGCATGATTGTTCGTATTCGCGCCAAAGAAAATTCAAGACATTCACATTCAAGACTCGTGCTCAAAACGAGTAATTAATAAAATACGACGAAATGTTTATGTATGAACTCGTATCTGTGTTGTTTGAATGGTGTAAAAGGTATCATAATACTCACTCTCTTTGTTAGTTATGTCAGTTTTGGCTTCAGTCCTTTTCAATGGTATAAAATCTTCTGTATCATTAATGAGTATTTTGTCATTGCTTTTCTTATCAGCAAATTCACTGTCATTGCTGTCTTCAGGGAATAAAAGTCGCATATCAATTGAATCTGAAGAGTTATCTTCATCAACATTTACTGATGTTGATTTTGTTATAGATTTAGTCTGAGATTTGCCTTCAGAGTTTGCATCGAGACTTTTGCTTTTCTTAGCATTTTTAGTAAGAGTAAGATTAAGTTGGTCGACAATTAATTCATTCGGCTTTTGTTTCGTTTTCTTATCTAAATTCAAAGATGTATCCCATAATTTTGCTCGCTTGCTTTGGACATCATTGTTTAGCTCATTAAGCATTGAATCATAGTTGTCTATAATTTCATTGTTATCACTACTTGAAGAAGTCTCGTTATCCATTACTGTAGCTTGTAGAGGGTCAGATGTTTCATTCATTTTCATTATAGACATATTTTCGTCAACTCGAACCTCTTCAACTTCAGGTATACTATCATCCTTTTGAGGAGTTTTTGGTTCTTGTTTCAGCTGAATAGAAAGAGGATCACTTTTTTCCACGAAGCTTTGATTGTCGATAGTTATTTCTTTCTCATTCAGTACACTTTTGTCAACCAAGGATTCAGATAAACGTTTGCTTTTCTTCTTTTTCTTAGAAATAGATTCATCTACATCTAAACTATCATCTTGGCTTGAATCTATTCGCAAGCGATTACTTTTCTTTGGTTGAACACTTTCATCGTTGTCCGAATTTAATAACGTGGAATCTAAACGCTGGCGATTTGATTTCTTAGTCTTAGGCTTGTCGGACTTTGAACTCAAGTCTGAATTATTTATATTGTGACGCGCTTCATACATTTCTCTTGATGCTTTCTTTCTCTCCTTTTCCTTTCTTTCATTGTACTTCTTCTTCGATTTTGCAGTCATTGAGAGCTCGTTATCGCTTAGAGACAGATCATCCCCAGAACCGCTAAGCAAATCATTATCATCTTCATCAGAGGTTACAATAAAAGAATCCTTTTCATAATCCGAGTCATCAGATATCATATCCTCCTCAGAGTCTAAAGTTTCACCTTTTACTCTTATTTCATTCTCCTCTTCATATTTCCTTTCTTCTTCATCTCTACTGTCACCTGATTCATAATCATCACTGGCTTCTTCTGCTTCATCATCGAACATTTCGTTTCCTTTTGATCCACTTTCGTCATCAGATTCCTCTTCTGAAGATTCTTCAGATTTGGTCAACTGCGATTTGTTTACTTTAGATGTATTTTTAATTTCTTTAATCTCATCTATGTTTTCTTTGGATGAAATGATAGATGTATTCATTTGCATTAGTTTTTTCAATGGTTTCTGCTGCAGAGGTGTACTTGTAAGATAAGTAAGGGAAGAGTTCTTTTGATCAGCTTCTTTGCCTTTAGAAAGAAGCGGTAAAGTGTTTGATTTCAATGATTCATTAGTTGTGACTTTGGGTGATCTTGACGTGCTGACGTCGTTGGTTGAGATATCTTTGATTTGTGACAATATAAGGGTACTTTTATTTTCATTACTACTTTTTTCCAGATTTTGTGATTCTATTTGAGAGAGTGACACTTTCCTTTCAGATTTATTTAAACTTTTGTTGCTAACGTCATTTACCAAGCAAAGCGATGATTTACGCCTTGAAGAATTTGTAGTGTTCATTTTGAATGAAGCAGACTTTTTCTCTTCTGAAATATTTGTAGACACGTTTCCTGGTATAGTTATATCGACATCCATTGGTTCACAGCTATCATCTTGGACTCTTGTGCTATCTAATTGATGTTGGACTACTGGTACACACTGATCATCACCATCAAAGTTACTGGCCGAGCCCTCTTTTCCTAAACTTCCTGTGTTTGAATCTGTATCCTCTATAATTATCGAATGGATCAGACCAGAAGGTGCTGTACCAAATATTGTAGCTGAAGTGTTTAAAATTTTAGTTTTATCATTATCCATGACAGATATGTTTTCTTTATTGCTCTCATTAGAATCATTCATGCATTTAGAAGCCTCCGTATGAGATTTGTTTGTAGACTTATCAGAGATTGGAATAAATTCAACATCAACATCAATTGAAGTTACTTCTGCATCCACTTTTAAAGATTTTTCTAATGTATCTTCATTCTTATTATTTGTAACAGACACATTCGATGCTGTGTCACCAGATCCAGATTGATTTAGTTGACCTGAGATTTTGGATTTAACTTTTTTCTTTGAACTTTCATTGTCACTGTGGAAATTCTCAAAGTTTGCAATTGGAGATGCTGTAGAAATGGTTGTCCAGGATTTCGTTCTGTTCCTCTTAGATTTGGAATTATTGGACCCTTCTATAGCTGATGTACTTTTGTTCAAATGGGACAGTGTTGTTTTAGATTTTGTTTCCAAATCTTTTAATAATTTTGAGCTGGTAATGGAAATATCAGGTGTATTTTCCTCCACTACATTATTTTCACCAATAAGCACAGATGGGGCATTATCTGTTGAGTTTGAACTACTTGAACCTGATGTATTTTTTGTTACTGGTGTAAGTTGTTCTTTACTCTGCTTTGTTTGAGTGTCATTGGTTCCTGATTCTTGATTAGTTGAACTGCGTCTGCTATCACTATTCTTTGATAGTCTGGGACTTTTTCTGATAGATGTGTTAGCTTTTTTGCTGTTTGGAGTATGTTCTTTGCTATTACTTTCTCTTTCCTCTGGAATGATTTCTGCAACTGGTTCAATTTTAGTGGTGCTAACTATTTCAACTGAAACAGAATATGCATAAGGCTTAAATCTGTATACATTTTATAGATATATAATTATTATTAATAAATATTTAGTAAGTTTTTTTTATCAATTTATTTATTTAGTATGCCTGATGCATACTAATATTATGAATGTGAAAGATTTGGATGTTTTGATACCTAACATAAAAAAGTCTGGTCAGATTTGTATCAGATACCTAGATTAACACCTAAGATACTTTTTAGTCTGGAATCTTAAGTTCCATTGGGATTAAAAATAAAAAATACCACACTGACGAATCAGCAAATAAATGATAGAATACCTTGTTTATCTATACTAGAAGTTGAATCTTTTCTAGTTCTCCTGGTGGCTCTTACAGGTGTAGAAGGTGCCTCAGTGTCACTACCTGTAAAATGTTTAAAAGGTATATTATAGCATTTATACAATGTTTAAGATCAATTTACCTGTCACACCACAAGCTTTACAGTTAAGGCAAACATTGTGAGGGAATTTGCAAGTGGATGTTGTAGTATCTCTGCTTACTCCTTCGGATATAATTCTGGGGAGACATGAGAATTTTGAATTTTTATTCATCTACTTCTCAAATCTATAATATTGTGAGAAGAAAAGGATTTTCACCTTTTCTGCACTAACTATTATTACACTTGCCGACTTAAGTTACAATAGGTCAGAAGAAAAATAAAACATACCAATTTGTGAATTCCTCCTAGCAATTCTCTTAGCTCTTGGCGAGTCAGTAACTTGAGCTGTATCTGAGACAATGCTTGTATTTGATTTTATCCTCGCACTACGCCTCGATGGTGTGGCTGGCTTCTCCTCCTGTTCTATAATATCTTTAGCTATTGACTTCCTTGTTGTTCTTTTAGGAACATTCTCTGTTGCTGAAAAGGACAATGTTTTTGTATGAAATAACATGAGGAGTAAATAATTTCTTTCCTTTAAGCACTTCTTGTCTATCCTAAAAAGATGTCAAGCAAGCATGCAGTCTGCCTAATGGTAAGTGGCCATTGCAGCCTATGTCCATGACCAACCCAATGTCACTCACGCATTGCTTACTTTATAAGGAATAGAATCACTGTGCGAACATAGTAAGACAGGGTCTCACTATAGCTAACACTTCTCCCATAAGGCACTAATCAAGCTTTCTGAGAAGAACTGGCAAGTATGTAAGGGTTAACAATCAAGAAAAAACCTTTGTTTGTGCTTCTATCCTCTGTCAAATTGTATCACTATTTTATTGAACGGTCACCTTTATAGTTTTACGAAACCTTGCAATTTTAGTCCAATGAATGTTCATAACAACTAAATAATGTTTAGAACATCTTATAAGTAACATTTGGAAAACCATGTAAAAAACAGTTATTACCCTTAATAATGTATTTTAAAATGAAAACAACATTACAGTAACCCCCATACTACAAAATTATATTTTAAACCAAGACTAGATCAAACACAGACTAAAAGGATGTTTTAAAATCCATATCACAAGAAGAAATGGAACTACTTTTAAATCAAGGACTATCTTAGGCAATGCTGTAATAAAAGGGTAATAAGGGGGCTTAAGCAATGGTGTCATTCACCTTGACTAAGGATTATGTTTTCATTGAGATTTATAAACATATTATACAAAATTTTATAGTGTGTTCACAATGTTACTCTTCTCCCTCTCCTATAAACTCCAAACTACCCTTGCAATGTATGAGAAACCCATAAAATCGGATAGGCTTACAATCCTTATTGAAGCTAGTGTGACAAATCTGTTTTTCTTCCTAACATGAAGATTTATTGTAGGTAATGTAGTCTTATTTTAATATTAATTCTTCTAATCTAGAATCCCTAATAAAAATTTTACATTGCACTATTAATGCAGTAGTTATTTGTCAAATTGCAGTATCTGCCATGAATATTAATTCATGGCAGATACTGCAATCAGGCATTGGGCAAACTTGTGGAAGACTTCTTGATACTCATAACATAACTTCATAAGGCACCTTGAGCACCTGAATTAACCTCAAATAATCAGTTTTATGCCTTAGTACTTTATTGTTGTAAATGAATCCTCTCCAAAGTCTCAGGTAAGCATTGGCCAAAATATGCACACAAATAAATGGCAATGATACAACTCTACTATAATAAATAAAATAAGTAAGTGAATCCTACCATTTTCATCGATTAATTCAAGTTGAGGCTTTGCAGCCAACCTGCCTCCCCTTTTCTTGTTTGGTGTGGAGGGTGTACTTGGTGACTTCACATCCTCAGCCTCCACTGAGAGTCTGCGCCTCAATCGGGTCACAGGTGCTGAAAATTTTGAAATAAAAATGTACTTGTATCTTATATTTGTTGCCTGTCAAAGGTTATCTTAATATACTTTGTTTTTTATTATACATGTTTAAGAGTGGAGTGGAATGTGATTCCCTTTTAACATTTCCACAATTATATTGTGTACGTGAGTCCATGAGCTGAACTAAAACTTCTGATTAAATAACAAGATTGAGTTCACTGTCTTAAGGTATACTTTATGTTGAAAACAAACCCATTTTAGTAAATGTTGTTTGTCTCATGGTACCAAGTTGAATGCGGAATGAAAGAGTAAGATAAGATAATTGAAGAATGAAAGGAATCTGGGGCTATATATTTGAATAGTACGGATTTAGAACTTTATCAAACGCTACTGCGCCATGCGGTATTGCTGCGATTTTTCTTGAAATAACGGGTCTTATACCAAAGAAACTGGTTTGTCGGCACGGGTATACTTAAGAGTAGATAAAGAATGACGTTAAGAACCTTGATACAATGTATTAGTTAGTTAAAGTTCTATATGAAGAGACCTCTCAATAGAGATCCATAGAATGTGTCGACATAACAGCTAACCACGCTTCCATGTGTGTAACTATAATATTTTAAATCTGTAAATACCTTTCACAACGCCTTCGTCTTCCATAGTTTCTTCAACACTCACAACATGCACCAAATTCTTTCTAATTAGTCAACACGTGCGGCTTGGTTCTAAAACGCACTATTGCGAAGCAGCGGATAAAACAGCTGTTGGGACGCGGCGAACCAAACTGTCAAATCGAATCAAATTTTACTCGATCGACGCGTGCTTTAAATATGGCAGCACTGCAATATCCGTCTATGGTTCTTCAAGCTTGAAGTAAAGAATGTAACTTCGTTTTTGTGTGGCACTGTAATTTGCAGCTATTAACTTTTTTCCTTCGTTATTGCACTGTATGTGCAATCAACACAATTTGTTATTAGGTATGACTTGGACGGTCGCGAGAAAAATCCTTGTGATTTTGGACATTATCACACAGCGCCATCTAGCCCCAAACTAAGCAAACCCTGTGCGGTGGCTGTAATACCAATTTATTATTATTCCTGAAGGAATGGAGTAAATACTTTTCATATAAGGTACCAAGTTCCACGTTAATAAGTTAGACGCCTTTTTTGAAGCAATTTACATAATGTATAATACTTCTCTGAATTTCTTCCCACACTAAGTTGTGAAGAAAGTTGGCTACAGCCTACCTGCATGCTTTCCTTGTTCATAATGTTCGTGGTGTGACGCAATCGCACTTCATTCGATTTGAATTCGCGTTTCTTGTGTTGCAGACGAGACGATTCGAACTACACAGACATTTTTTTATTTAGTTCCCTGCACAAATCCTGCGAAGTAATATTTTAAGCGAATAAAAAGGTAAAATATACTATGCCTCGAGGTTTTATCCGCGTATGAACAATGAAAACTACATAGTTATAATTACCTATGTAACATTATCAAGAGATACAAATGTATTTTATTCGTATCACACCATTCAGACGGAGACAGACTCGTAAAATGACTACCTACTGCACATTAAAGGTCAGCGCTCATAGCTCGTGATGGCACTTGTACAGTATACTTTCATATGTGCATTAAGTGAAAAACTGCTAATTTGGAATTACAAACAGACACTACAATTTTGTTTATGTGTATAGATAAGATATCTAAGTATACCTAGATGTACCTAAAACATGTTTTGTTTTGACACTTTGTTACCTCTGTATAGAAATTTTAAAAATGTTTTATTCTTGACTCACGAAACCCTGAAAGTAGAAAACAAAGTATTTCTTTAGGTTCCTAGTAGGAACAAGGGAATATTTATTTTTATGAAATAATACAACTTTTTGTAGCCATTTCTTTTCCAAAGGTGACAGCGAATAGCGGCGCAAATACAGCCCCGCTTTGGTCGCGTTAGGGTTAAGTGGGTCCGCACTTAAAAAGACATCAAGGGTGCAGAAAAAGCATTATATTTTCCTGATGACCCTCTTCAGAAATTACGTTCAACGATGTTAACCCCATTTCTCTCTGGGGACAGTCTGTCTGTAACATCCCGCCATTCGAGATTTGATAAACACTCTGTGACAGTCATGATACAGATAGTGCGGTGCGGTTAGGTAGGTTAGTGGCCCAAGAAAATAGGCCACTATCGCCTCGTAATTAATAGACAGGATAATCTATGAAAATTAAAATGATTTATTCAGTTTAGGCCCTCGTAAGGACTTATGAATGTCGAAGAATTGACTATCTACTATACATCTATATACTAAATAAATAAAAATTTAAGTGTATGTATGTAATTCCAATTTAACAGCTTTTCAAAAAGTGCATATGACAGTATATACGGTACTGACATAAATAAACCAATTTAAAAAAAAAATCTCTGTCCGTCTGTCTGTTTCCTCCGCCTAATCTTCGAAACGGCAGGACCGAATTTGACGGGACTTTCACTAGCAGATAACTAATTTTAAGAGGCGTTGTGTTATGAGATATGAGTGTTCCGCGGGCCACTCATGAAATTAAGTCTACGCGGGTAAAAACGCAAGACACACTAGTAATCAAATATTAGAATAAAGTAATCAAAATTTCAGTATTCAGTCATGTCATGTAATAAGCGTTGATGAAAATAATGATGATGTATGGAAACTGGTCTACTTATAGTACCTAGTGATATGTTTACGCTTTAGGTGCACGTAGAGCCTTCGTAGACGCGTAGGCCGTAGTCTCAGAGCAAATAAGGGCGTAACATATTTATTCAGGATTTATTAGTTTTAGAGAAAAGTCGAGCAAAGTTACTAAGAAGTAGGGTTTTGGTATGTGGGTATCGACAAAGAGAAATTATCTTTTCTCTAATAACAACGCGGACGTAGTCTCAGTAACCATAGACAAACTTAGTTAAATAAAACCCGCGGTTTCACCCACGTAGAATTAATTTCATTTTTAAATAAAAGGAGCCGTAACATTAGTTATCTACCGGTGAAAGTGCTGTTAAAATCGGTCTAGCCGTTTCAGAGATTAGCCGGAACAAACAGAGAGACAGAGAAAAATTAAAGCAATTTTTTTTTATGTCAGTACTATATATTTTCTAACGCATTAATGGAAAGCTGTAATTTTGGAATTCCAAACATACTTTTAAATGTCAGTTTACTGGTGTCATTAACAACGTTTCAGAGATTACTTTAATTATTTTTATTTTATTAAAACGAGATCGGTATGAAAACTCTTTTTTGTTGTGAAAAACAAGTTTTTCGTAGACAAAGCGACCAACGACAATAGGATAGGAAGTTCAGTGCTGCCGAGATCAAGCATTTGCGAAAGATGGAAAGTTAGTTTTGTTGTCTTCTATATAGCTTGACGACTATTGATAACGTTCGTCTCAACAATTTTTTTTAACTTGCTTAACCCCGCTGCTTAATTTCGTCGATGGCTAACGGTACTGTAATGTTATTCTTTTAAATAAAAGTAGCCTGTGTTACTGCATCTATCTGCTAGTGAACGACCCGGTACAGCCGTTTTAGAGATTACGTGGGACAGACAGACAAAAAAATTAAAAGGTTTTTGTTAAGTAAGTACCTACCGTGTATACTTTCATATCAATTAGGTGAAAAGCAGATAATTTGGAATTACAAACATACACTTCAATTGTATTTATCTTTAAATTGTTTGCATAAATATTGATATATGCGAATGTCTTTGTCTCTGTTATGACGATGAAACCGATGAACTATTCTTGAAACTTTTATTTATTTTATGTTCTAATTCTATTGAATTGAGATGCGACGTAAATATTTCCCGGGCATAACAAGCCGGGCTATTTGTCGCGGCCCGCCGATATCCATCAACTGATTACATAGTCCGTTTTCCATCAGGGTTTACATGGAAGTGGTTGTGATCCGGTTTTAGTGGCTCTTAAAACGACGATTTCATTGTTATCATCTCTACGCCGGGCAATGTTATTACCCGGGGATAACGCACCGATAGCTTTAAATCACCGAGTTTCAATAGCTGAAACCTTAATGTGTTATGTAATGGTAGATATATTTTATGAGTACTTTTATAAGTTTTAGGAGTCATTAACGTGTTCGTTTTTGCGATGAAACGATGGCTTGAGTTGGTAATTGTGAATGCGTTGGGATATACATGTTGGGAAGTAGTTTAGTGGAGAGTGCGAGCCGCGTTGGGATCTGCGAGGGGTCACTCGACCATGAAATTGCACCGCCGCCGACTCCAGCTTAAATGACGTGATAATTTACAAGTGTGCTCATCCACAGTTTTGTCCCTCTGTTATAGAAGGAAACTTTCACAATATATTCATTTTAATGATGAATATTTTACGAAAAGCAAGGTACATAAAAGCTAAGAGCTCCGTAATACGCTACCTATGGTTTTTCATAATTTTCCTACCTCTGTGGCTTAAGTAGGTACCTATATCAAAATATTAATAAAGAGTGGTTGCTGAGTGGCATGAGTTACGTCCATGGTAGATATTTTAAGAATCCCTGTTTTTATACCGTGTGTACTTTCATAATGCATATTGAGAAAAGTTATTAATTACAAACAATTTTATTTATCTGTATACAAAAGAGTACGTATATTTGATAAGAGAAAAGAACATACATACATATGCTCACGCCTGTATTCCCCGAAGGGGTAGGCAGAGGTGTTGTAATCACAACACCCACTTTTCACCGAAGGTGCTTAAGTGCCAACGTGACAGATGGTGAGTCCATCGCCATCTCAGACACTTTACATACGCCATTGAATTGCTTCTCAGAAATATGCAGGTTTCCTCACGATGTTTTCCTTCACCGTAAAGCATGTGGTGTGAAATCACTGTACATACGTTTTTTTAGAAAAACTCATTAGTACAGGCCCCGCTGGGATCCACCCAATAGCCAGGGTCTAAGAATATGGCTATGGTATCCCCTGCCTGTCGTAAGAGGCGACTAAAAGGGGGCCGGAGGGCCTGCTGGCGGTGGTCGGGGTGGGAGCTTTGACCACCGAGCCGCGGGCCCGGGAAGGTGGCAGCGTGACGTGGCTCGCGCTGCCTTGCACAGCGAGGTCTCTAGGGGCGGCGTCATAGCTGCCCCGGGGATGTGCCCCGGCAAAGTGTGGGACACCGGTGCGTTTTATCAGAGTACCCGGAGTCCCCCCTGAGCACTGAGGATGGCCACTGGGGGGGTTTTAGTGCGGTAAGAATCCCAAATACCCCGATCTGCCTCTCCCGGGGCGGTCGGGGACCTTTTGAAGGTTTCCCCCTCGTCAACAAAAAAAAAAAAAAAAAAGGCCCAGCTGGGATTCGAACTTGCGTCGCTTGCGTAGCAGGCGACTGCTCAAACCTCAAGGCCACCACGGCTCTTAAGAAGAGAAAAGAAGATTCATTCAAATGAGTGAATAGTTATTTTTATATCAACACCAAAACTATGTCTAATTCAAAAAAGGTAAACCTATCCTTCTTGATAATCTTGGTAATGTTGAAATGTCGCGAAACCTTGTGATAACTTTTTCTATTACCCTCTCAACTCAAATAGACCGAAAATATACCTTACAATGTACGGCAATATATCATCCTCATGACCTTTATGAATATAATAACGGTGAAGAAAGTATACAGGTAGCTTTGAACAGGATAAGAATGAGCTCACTAACTTAAAGTAGATATTAAGAACTTCCCATAACTTTCTTGTTGTAGGTAGGCAGTTATAATTTGCAGAATTTGTTAATGTAATATTAAACAGGTAATACGATCCCATCCAAAGTATCGTAGCTATGTATGTAGTTCTATAGGCATAAGGTACATTTGTTTCAGAGGTTTTAGGCATGTTGGTGTTTTTAAACTCTTCTTCCTCTCTTCTTTCAATAATTCTTCTCCTTACTTACCAAGACTAAAATAATTAAATATGTCGCGAAAATTTGCTGGGTATCTACTACTAACCTACATTCTCTTTCTTTACCGCATTGTTCTTTTAGTCTTGGGTATAGGAAATATGCGGTAAGGTGCTACACTTACAATGAATTAAACTTAAGTTCCCATAACTCTTTACCCGCTTAAATAGCGACCAAGAACAATAATTTAAACAATGTGTCTTAAACGTAGGAAGCCAGTTTGCTTAGCACAAGCTTGAAGCGTCATAAAGATAAATGGGAATAAGGGAGGATATTCAGAATAATAAGATGCATTTGCCGCATAGGATGGTATAGCATGTGCTTATGTCTGTTTGACAAAAATAATGGCTTTGTATATATCAGAGCGCGTTGGCGCCCGTTTCAAGAGCATTGCGGGGCGATGGGGGCCCATACAAAGCCTTATTTATTTTCAAATATTTGTTTACTCGGCTAGATCATTTCGCACGAGTGGTCGGGAGCCCGGCCTTCTTTTATACTTCGGTTCATTTACCAAAGAGGCTCCCTGTAAAGATATTGTTCGAATCGAAATTAGGATTGTTTTCTTTTTTAATCGAATATTTGAAGAACACCACCTGGGGTACCAATATCCATACTATTATTATAAATGTAAAATGTGTAGTTCGATAAGACGATATTATATTTATTGTGCGATTTTACAACGACATTAACTATCTGTCTGTCTGCTACCTTTTCAAGGTTGAACCACATATTCGATTTTGCTTAAATAGATATTAAATTATTAAATATTTGGCCCCAAAGACTGACATTCATGGTACATAGCAAAATTATTACATAGAATTGAGTAAATCAATTTTAAAGATATATAGATATCAGTGGTCTGCTTTCATATTAATACCTTGGGATAATGAATGGGCCATGCTACTGTGTATCACTGAAGACATTCAAATTAAATTACACAACACTCTTGTATATCCCGAGGAAGCTCATGAGATTAGGGCTCAGATGACAAAGCTGTGATGTCTGCAGTCGTGTGCAGATATCGCGTTCCATTAATTTCCGCATTTAGAGTTGGTTCTTAGAAATCCTTTGTAACATTGACTTTGTTTCATTCATGTTAGTCTCGAAATAAACAATTGTATTAGGTACAGTAGATACCCAGTAATATAGGTAGTGTAGGTACGACAGAGATAACGCTCCACGAAGCCGAAATCCAACGAGTGTCTTATTTCTGAGGTCGATGTGCAATCTAATTCGCCAGGTAGTTACATTTACAATCAAGTAAATATTTAACCTAGAAAATGTTATTAATGAAACAAAATATAGATAATAGATCTACGCCTGAGATTATAATGCCAATCATAAAGGTCTTCCTGCCCAGCAAGCTCGCTAAATAAAGCCTCTGACGAAGGTAAATGGTTTCCACGAAGGGGATAATCTTTGAAACTAGGTACTTATTTAATTTAAAAAATATGCAACAACACATTATGTTGCACATATATAACATAAGAGCCACATATTATATAATAAAGACTCTATATCAGAAACCACTCGTAAAGCTACGCCAACACACTCAGGAGAGTAGCCGTCAAATTCTGGTCCTACATAAACATCATTCAAGGGGAGAAGAGAACAAATATGTTCGTACGTTAACATGCGAGGTGGAATGGATAAAAAGAATCCTTTATAATGGATTATGTACGCAGAATCCCCATCGAAGTTATAGCGTGCTCGAGCAAATGATGTGAAAATTTATAGGAATTGATATTCAGGTCCTTGTTTAAACTTCACCTCGTGCGGTTCCATTCTTCATGATTTACAATTTAACACACTTGTTTGGTATTCCTAATGGATATTCCATTGGTTCTCTTTTACGTTGAAAATCCTTCCCTGGCCTTTTATCTGAATAATCTGTTTTCTGTCTGTAGCAACGTAGCAAATGTATCTAGGATTTTGGGCAATCTTGCAGTTTGTGACATATCACACTACTAGAAATAAAAAAAAAATACTTGTACGAAAAAATATGTAGGTACCTATTACAAAGTGTTATTTTGATTAATAAATATTTTTTGGCCGATGAAATTACATAAAACCATGGAATACACATACAACTATTTGGACAACATTGGAAGAGCAAAATAAAATTTGGAGTGTATAATAAATCACTGCCGGATCAATCTATAGCAACTAAAAGATTAACAGCTTTCGATTTGAAACGTATAAAAGTGGCATTTCATCATCATCCTCCTGTCCTTATCCCACGTTATTTGGGGTCGGTGCAATGTGTTCTTCTCTTCCATTTCTCTCTATCGGCCCTCATATATGTATTCACTCCCATTCTAGCCATATCATCTTTCACAAAATCCATCCATCGTTTCTTAGGTCTTCCTTTCTCTTTGTAACCATTGGTTAGCCGCATTTATAGTACTAATAAAATATACCTGCTTCAGTTTTCAGAATGATGTTGACGTAAATTCAGATGCAGATGTACTGCGATTTTATTCGAATTGAGGAGGTATTGCACCGACGCATGTGAATAGACGAAGCAATACAAATTCATCCAGTTGTAAGGGTGTAGCAATTTGCTGGACACACGGCACCTATTCAATATAATGACGCTATTAACAGCTGCCCACCTTACTACCCAAGTAGAACGTACGTGTTTAGCTCACAATGTGTTCCATAAGGCTGAGATTACAGAAACTAGTGTTAACGCTACAATAATTTTAATGGGTTTGGTTTTGTACTAAAAGGTTAAGAAATAAAGCAAAGGATTTAAAATTTACGAAATCAGTTTCTTTAACGTTTAATATTATAAAGTGATTGTTTGTTTGCGAGTTTGTTGGTTATAGACTAGGTAAATTGTTTGATCTAGCTGTGTTAAGTTTGTGTCTAAGATAGTAAAAAAATAAGAAAGTAACTTAAATCAATTAAACTTCTAAAGTTTTAGGATAAAATCAACTGCAGAAGTAAATTACGCGAAACATTCACACTTTTTATTATGAATGAAAAGTAAACACAACTGCTGGTATAACATCTGGTCTAATAGATGAAACAAAAGATGTCTATGGGTATTTATACATAGGAAGCACCGGAAAGAAGTCAAATGAAGTCCCACAGTGAAAGTTGGACGTTCTTGTATTTGGAATTATATTTTTATCGAAAACACAAGTATTTAAGGGTTTGTTTACAAGCTAGATCAAGCTTTAGTTTTGAATAACATAGAATTATTATTTGAATTTTATCTCTAACGATGCTGTTTATGGCATTGATTCCACTACTATTTTTGATGCTTAGACTTCCATTCATAGACAAACTTAAAAAGTTATATGCATGGTCTATGTTTATAATAGAGATAGCATAGAGCAATAAACGTGTAATAACGTTTTTGGATTTTTTCGCGCGCATACGATAAAAGGTGCAGGTAGGTAACGCTCGGGGCGACTACCCTCGGAACAAATTTCACGGAAAGTAGCGTGTGCGCGTGAGCAATCAAAATCGGATTATTGTAATATCTTATTTTAGATATTATCTAAATTCATCGTTACTAGTGACTGCTGTATGAGCCATCGACTGGTCGAATGCTATATCGATACTATAATAATAGACGGCGATATCCGTATCCTCGTGCTACCATGATTTGAATTAGGTAGATATGGTTATGGTCTGGATACTGTTTGAACTAAATAGCTTTTTTTATTTGTGGTGAATATGATAAAAATTAATGGCACATGTTTCTTCATTTATAGACGTAGGTATGTCCTATCCTGCCCCTCTGTGCTGATGGAACCTCGGCTCAATGCAACTTGAGCCGAGTAAACTATTAGATTGGTTCTGTGAGTTTACTGCCGTCAAATATATTATGTAGTGGCCTATAGCCAGCCGCCCGTACTTGATGTTGGACTAAGCGTATTAAGAACTTCTGAACATCATTTTGGTAAGTACCATACAATGAAACGTCAAAGTTCTTAATACGCGTTTCTTAAACGATCATAGTTAGCCTTCATTTCATGGATGCTTTCGGTTCTCAGCTTATTGTCTATCATGTAACCTACAATAACTACTAATAAAATACATATAAAAAAGGGATTAATTTTTCCCTGAGTTTATCATAAGTACGTACCAATATTGTAGAAGTAAATTGAGCCTAGATTGTAGAAGTAAAAATGAAAATTAAGAAAATGTCCCATATAACTGTACTCCATACAATACAGGTACAAAGTTATATTAACCGTTGAATCTCATTGCATGATGTTGTTCGGTCACTAAATGAGGAAAATTTTCCACAATGAAAGGCTTAACGCGTACTTGCACGTGAAGTAATGAAAATAGTAGTCAAAGTTTATTCGGGCCTTAATATTTGCGTAGCCAGTGTTATTAGAGCAATCCGCCCTTTTATACGAGAAGTTCTCTCGTAAATTAAACGGTGAACACCTCCAGCCCTCAAGGTAAACACGCCGAGTTAACTGTACCCACTCGCTGATGAAATAGACGTAACCTTTACAACTAGTACCGTATACCGGGTCCATTAATGTAGGGTTTGGTACAGATTTGCCGTGCACGTTTTAATGCGCGCTTAACGTTTGATCGTTCATCCGTACGTATTGTCTTATCTACCCAAGCAATGTCAATTTAATTTGAGTCACAGTAATATAATATGTTCTTGCGGTAACTAAGGTTCCCGGAACATCGTTATGTCGAAAAGGATTTTGGGAACAACGAATGTTTTTGTCGTCATTTGATTACTTAGTATAAAAATACAACGTGTAGTTCAAATCATATTTGACATCCTTATTAAATTTATCGAGAAGTTTGTCACTATGAGTAAAATTCAAAATATCTTTATTCGATTAGACTTTTTACAAAGTACTTTCAAATCGACAGAAAGACACGATTACATAGGATTATACATGCTACCGCCAGGTTCGGAAGATTGCTTTTACTGAGAAGAACCTGGCAAGAAACTCAGTAATTACTCTTTAAAAAAAAAATTACAACTTTGAGTAATACAATATAAATCATAAAAAATATATATAAGCACATGGACACAGTTCCAGTGCACAAAAGTCGAAATAAAAAAAATTAAAAACTAAAGATAAGTACTACGAATAATTGTGTAGCTTGAGAGGACCAGCCCCCACTAGCAGCACCACAAGTATGACGAGAATGCCAGCCAGTAGTTAAGTGATTTACAAGCAGCCATTTTAAACCACAAAACATCCAATTAGCCATGTGTGCCAACGCGACGCACTAACTCAACTATTATTTACCGTTTAAAACTAAGGTATACTTATTACAAATGAAACTTCCCAGAGTTACTAGTTTACATGCTCACAATTTCGAGGAATGCACCAATTGTTTGCTGGCAAAGTTGAAATCCGTATGTTTATGTTGATGATGCTCACAGTCGCTTATTTTATTTCCTGCGGAGAATCCTGTAGATACTTCACGTTGTTGAACTAGTTAAGTGGTAGAATGTGCAGGCATTTCTCATTTGTATTCGGTACTCCCAACCACTAAGTATTACAATAATTATCACGAGTGCCTTCGCATGTGTAATATTTTTAACATACGTAGCCCCAGACGTCTGCCCTTGAGGTTAAAGATACTCGTATATCTAAATCCAAATATCAGCAAAATCGCTTCAGTCCTGTAAAGGTTACAGATAGACACATCTTATTTAGCCACAAGACGAGGTTATGTGCTAGATATTTTGTTTTCTTAAATCTGTTAATTCTCTTCTCATGTGATATGGCAACTGTGTAGACACATTTGACCATTTATTATATGTGAATATGAATAATATTGATTACAATATATATTTCCAAACCAAGATGATAATTTCTTCAGAATCTATCGCCATCCTACATCTTGGGAATAGAGGCACACGTCTACCTATTCCTATTATACCTTATAAATACCTAGTATGTAGCCCGTAGTGCAGACAGACACAGGATCCGGAGCGGGAGACGTGAACAAGACACGCTAATTAGCTATTAATTCGAGAGCTCGGCTACACGACCATTTAAACTCCTGCAAGAATCCGAGAGAGCGCAAATTATTTCACTGGAAATAACGGAGTTCTTTCCTTTTATACTTTCATTACATGTTATATATATTGCGGTAACGGTCTTAATTTATGTTTACTTATGTGTTTGCCTTTCGCGAGGAATCCTTAATTCAAAAATGTTCGTCTCGTGAATTTTATACAATTTACCAAAATGCAAAACCACTTAGCTTAAGAGTTGGCCTGCATAAAATGTATTTGAAAGGCAGTTTTTGTGGCACTTACTGCATAGTAGGTATTTTTTGTAAGTGGGCATGCATTGCGGCGTGGGTGTGCGGTCTGTGGGGGCGCAGCCGACAAACCAAACAGAATATAATGGCCAAATGTACGTTTTCACCTAAAACCATTTTATTTCCACAAAAGTAGAGTTCACTAAGCGTTGTCAAGCTTATGCTAATGACCTTTCATATAGATATGTTTGCTCTAGGTACCTACGCTATAAGGACTAACGAGTGGTACTTTCATTTGTACAGGAATTAACGTCGTAAGACTGTAACAATAATCATCGTTTGCAATAACCAAGGATGTTACTCGTGTCTTCTCTACCCTTAGATATCCAAGTTCCCACCGTAATATGATATGAGCTTGCGATAGAAGGTCGGCTGTGGTTTCTTTTTCATCAATGAAGCCACTTTATGGCTCATGATTGGCTAAAATGTATCAGCCAATTATTAAGGTACGCCATTGTTTTATGTTTGAATTTTTTACTTAGCAATATTATAAACTTTGAGCCGTACTTATATTTAACTAGCAGTAGTGCTTTTTATAATATATCGGTTTAAAATTGACAAAGTTTGTTACAAACTTTTATCCCCTACTTAATCCCCTTGAGGGTAGAATTAATCAAAATCCTTTCTTAGCCGATGCCTACGTCATAACATCTACCTGCATGCCAAATTTCAGCCCGATCCGTCCAGTGGTTTGGGCTGTGCGCTGATAGTTCACTATGTCAGTCCTTTAAATTATATATATTTACATTATTAACTTTTCCAGATACAAAGTGCAAAAATAATATACATCGTCAAATACCCAAGATACGTCAGGGGCGTGAAATTCAGTTAAAATTCCGGTCTCGCCTTGAGCGAGCATTGCAGGCCACTTAATAAATGAACTTCCTTGTCTTTTCAATTCGAAGACCCGAGTGCAGAGGAATTCCCAGGCAGAACTTCTAGGAGTCATTGTCTCAAATGAAACGTACCTAGGTACAGCTTTAGATTTAATTGAAGAGTCGGGTTAAGAAGTGCTGGATTTGTGGATTGGTTTTTGGAGAGCATTGCGCGTGAGAGATAAGAGAGGTCCACTCAGTTCCCGGTCGGGCTGACTAATATATCGTCATTTATAAATCGATTATCTCGGCATTGAATCCATGCTTAGTACTAACATGCATCCGTGAGTCCGTATCACGTGTAAGCAAGCATGTAAATTTATGAACTTTATTTCAATAATTAGCTGTTTTAAACTATACAAACTTATTAATTTAATAAAATAATATATGTAACTACAAACTCATAAGATGATTGATATTACCATGACGTCTTAATTACGCGTGAAGTAAGTCACAGTGGAGCACTACACTTGTATTGAAATGATACGACCTACCCTGCTATGCGCGTGTTTTCGAGTACATTAGTTAATGATTTATCGTCGGTTTATGATCGCGCGGCATATCCACTCAATATCATAATAAATGGCCACACATGAGGGGTTATTCATTCCACCCAAACTGGAACCCCCTGCGAATAATATACACATAGAGTAATCTCACGCAAAACAAAAGCTCGTATCATATCGTCATGTTTTTCTACCTTAATTTCCCATATATGGTACTTATGCAGTAAGAAAAGTATTAATGGACACATTTTAATGGGTCTCTTTTTAGCAGTTTAGAAGTCGGACATAAATAGCTTATGTTGGCTAGATCGTATTTGCGTATCTACGATTGTTGATAAGTACACCATTAAAAAACACTGTTGTGTATGTTTACGATTAAAAATAATGTATTAATGGCGTTCTTAAGTATAGCTTTTCCAAACTCCGTACAACGTCTAAACTACAAATATACATAATTTCATTTCAAATTAAAATTAAGCACATGTAGATTTCATTATCTAGTGAAAAATATTTGCATGAACAAACACGATCATTTTATTAAAAGCTATCCTGTACTTAATTTTTACATTTTAGTCTCTGGCAAGACATGCATTTAAAAAAAAACTTAATTTTATATTTTCACTACCACGTCTGACTAAATGGAGAAAAAAATCGCCCACCCATTCGGGGGTCACTGCGAGTGACACGTGGAGTTGGCGAAAATAATTGCATCCCACCTTTGCAGCGTCCACACTGCATGTACAATTAATACGTACCTTGTATAGCATACTCAAATTAGTTACTATACACATACTTAATCCAATGCCCATGTCCTATGGGGGTAGACAGAGACCTATGTTTACATCATAGCTATTACAATACTTTCGCTTCGTTTATGAGCTTTGAACCAAATTGAAGAAAACCACGCATAGGTTCGAGAAGATATATAAACAAAGGCGTATATATGAATGTATGCCTGAGAGGTTCTATAAAATCACCATCTGACGATATGTAATGACTTTTAAAATATTTAAGTATGTTTCATTTTCTAATAAACTCTGGTAGGTACTAAAATAATTTACGGGATTATAGTTGGGAACTATAATTATAAATATCTACGTAGGTACTGAGTAGAAGGTACTATTAAGAATACAGAATGTAATACAGAAATTGAGTACAATTTCTATCGTAAAGAAATAAATATTCGCCGTAATTCGGTGCCCGCCATTGTTATATTGGAAATTACTTAGCATTACCGACACGTACTTGTTACGTACTTTACGTAACCCGTAGTGACGGCTTCTTGACGTCTTTATTGATATAAATATGACTCATTTCAAAACTAAATAGAACAGAAATACGTGTAAATCCTACTTGATTTTGGAGTAACACGTGGTAACACTACGATTTTTAAATACATTTTATAGAATAGTGGTTCGTTTTCGTGAACGCCAGGAACACGCTAGGTTGAAGAAGACAAAATTGACGCTAGAAAACTACCCTAGTCTATCAGCCTAGGGTTATAGCCACTATTAAATATTCAAGTATTAATCGTTAAATAATAATTAATTATTATAAATATTAATAAGTCCTGCCTGCCATCTACGACAGTTGCAAATTTAGCAGTGCATTTCTCATCCAATCCGATGTGTGTAGTTGGTTACCATTATTTTAGGCTGTCCGAAGAGGACAGGTTACACGGCAAATCGGTTAAAAGTTGCAACCTTTTATAGACCACAGTTTAAACATAATTGCTCAAATAAATCTATGACCAAGCCAAATGTTGGCGTCTCGGTTCCCATTCCCCCAAATAGCTATGTGTATGGTCTAATGGTATTTGTTCCGTACTTTGGTGTTATGTTTCAACACCGTGCATTACAAATAAATACGCCCATGATACAGTCCCAGCCAAGGGTGGTGAACTTTATTTTATTGTCAGTCTGCTTTTTAGAAATTACTCCGAAGTAGTAGACTAGACGTATTATACAATGATTTCCAAAAAACATATGACATGCTTTTGAGTGATGCCGAAAATATTTAAAGCTCTTTTTTCTTCACATCTCGAGATAATTACAAGTTAATAAAGATTTTTTTCATAATTGTTAGTGCACAGATATGTAGGTATATGCACAAGCCAAAAACATCTCAAGCTCCCCGCAAAGCATTTATATATATTATAATGGCATTTTCAATGAAGTAGGGACCATACTTATACTCTAGTTTTGTAAGTCATAGAGTTGAGAAGACCATCCATCTACCCAATGCACGTATAACTGAAAAACCAAGCCAATATAAAACTTTACATGTTCGTGTTTAACTTAAATGGAAGAATTTTGCTCACAGTAAGAGTAAGATTTTTCAATATTCGATATCAGTTGAAAAGCTCGGAGCATGGGCGAGATGGAATAATGGAACAATGCGAATATTACAGTACTTGTATCATATTGCTAATATGTAGCACTGGGTGCAGGCAAAGATTCCATTGATCGGCACTTACAGTTTATTTCGTTATACAATATTATATTGTAGTAACAAGCATGTCATCATGTAATGTATAGCTTATAGTCATCTTTGGACATAGTGTTGGCTTAACCAGATCGATCCAAAATCAGCATACCATCAAGCTGACTGCTTGTTACCACTTTAGTATTAATCTATCTGTCATTATCCTTCTGCTCATGTTGTTGGGGGTCAACGCAATGTGGTTTTTCTTCCATTTTCCTATCAGGGCGTCCTGTCTATATGTCCATAAATTCTGCTCGATCGTGTATCTCAAGGAAGTAGGCAGATATTAAGGTGCGCTATATACTGCGAACCTCGCATCCTACTTTCTTCTTCTTTCGCTTCGCCGACATTCATCTACATATAAATGTATCAGTAGTAATATATCCATATGTATAAGAAGTCTTATCACTCTCACTCACTTACAGCACATAGCCTAAACTTGGGGGGTTTATTAATCGTGAAGGGGTGCAGGTGTTCTATGAAAGAGTTTTTTAAGTTTAATATTTGTTTGTAAAATAAATACATAATCGAATCATAGTCCTGACTCACTCAATAACTTAGTCATTGACAGGTAACGCAAGTAACGTCGTAGAGACTTAAAGTTTGTAGCGACCCCAGAATCCTGTAGCTTCAACCACAATCGCAGCGAATATTATGTATGATCCAACCAAAGGCTCTCTCTAAGTATTAACGTTACCCAAATTACCGACGCAATAATTCTGCTTAACTCAACACAAGGCCGCCACCTTCAGCCCTTTCCACAAGGGACAACAATATACCAAGAATTATTATGAGATATACTATAGAGTTAGATCCGTCTATGGGTTGATAAAATAAATAGTGAAAAGTTGTTATTAATGATACAGAGTGTGGTTATGCCTTCGTGCCATATATATAAAATATTATAGCAATTGTCAAAATGGATGTATTTACATACATATGCTCACGCCTGTATTCCCCGAAGGGTGGAAGGGGGAAGGCAGAGGTGTTGTAAGCACAACACCCACTTTTCACCGAAGATGATTAAGTGCCAACGTGACAGATGGTGAGTCCATCGCCGTCTCAGACACTTTACATACGTTATTTTAAGCAAAACTACATCGTATCTAGTCGCTTGCAACTAAAGCGACGCAAGTTCAAAGACCAGCGCTCTGTACCCATAAGTCTTTTCAAAGCTTATGTGCAGTGGTTTTTCACCGCGGTTAAGGAAAACATCTTGAGGAAACATGCATACTTATGTCTAACAAGTAATCCGAAAGACATATATATGTATAGTGCCTGAGACTGCGATGGACTCACCCTCTGTCACGTTGGCACAAAATCATCTTCGGTGAAAAGTGGGTTTTTTTTTGGTTACAACACCGCTGTTTACCCCTACGGGGAACTTTCTGGGAAAGAGCAGAATATGTAATTATTAATATACTAGCTGTGCCCGCGGTTTCACCCGCGTAGACTAAATTTTATGGGTGGATTTTTTCACAGAACCCTAACTTAAATAAAGTAATCTAAGTTAGCCCTTGTAACATCAACTACCTGTCAGTGAATATCCCGTAGAAATCGGTACAGACGTTACATAGTTTACCCGGAACAAACAGACAGACAGACAGCGAAAATGTTAAAAATGTGTTTTTTTATTTATGTAGCTTATATACTTTTATATGCATAAAGTGAAAAGCTGTTAATTTGAAATTACAAACATACACTTCGTTTTGATATATCTGTATACACAGATATTTCGGGATATAGTATCCTTTCAAGTTACCTCCCCACCAATTTTTAGCCAAATCGGTTCAGCCGTTCTTGAGTTATAAATAGTGCAACTAACACGACTTTCTTTTATATATATATATATATAGACGTATTTTAAAGTGCATTACTTATACACCTACAGGTGTACCTGGATACCTTTATATAAATAAGTTCTAAGAGCTAACGTCGTACACGTAGTGAACTTGTGGAAAGTTGTCGACTTTTCTTATTGGAAGTTGGATGTCGCTGGCTCAGATTACACGTCGGATGTGATGACAACGGCATTGTGTCGTACATTTATAAGAACTCACAATAAGCGAGATGTTATATCTTTCAATCCTTTCGTAGTATGACGTTACCAAAATATTGCATTTCTCGGTTCCAATAGTATAAGCTACATAGTTAAGTAGGTATCTAGCTACCGCTCACATCATCGAAAGAGTTTACATACATCTCCTAAATCCTCCGTGAAGGGGTAAGCAGAGGTTTTCTTGCAGTACACCCACATTTTGCCAGTCATATTTAAGTTAATAACAATAAAGTTTTTTCATATACACTCTCACTAACTACAGACAATGCCATAAGCGATACTCAGATGGCCTAGACCCGTGTCTTAAAAAACCGGTTTATGAAATCGAGATGCGTTAACGAATTTAAAGAAAACATAATATTTAGTTATTTTAATAAAACTCTTCATTACACACTACATTTTTTTTACAATGGAGCGAGCCTATCGTTACTAACCAGGCACTTATCTAGACTCCGGGTTAATACTAAGAAATTGCAGATGTAAGACCCCAATAACACTACATCGAACGCAGGACCTCCTGTTCTTAAGTAGCGCTTTAATCCAATAGATAAGCAAGATAGATTTTACATACATCATAAATAGCCCATTTTTACAAAGGCTCAAGAAGTTGCCGTTCTCTATCCCTCTAATAGGGGAAACAATGAATCAAAGACTCGGATAAGGTTTATTGTAGCAAAGATGTGCAGAAGTCTAATTGGATCTATATAAATCACAAAGTGATTTTACATAACTTTCAGCGCCAGTTGGTGCTTCGAGAGTCCCCTCCGATCGTTACCTCAGGACAATCCAATTATAATGAAAATATCCTTCCATTCTTATAAGATTGCAACTGTATATTGATCAATAATTATTATACCCTTATTAAATCCATATCTATACATCTAAGCTATATAGTCTATGCAAATAAACTAAATTTAAGTATCTGTTTGTAATCCCAAATGAACATCTTTTGAATAAATGCTGTATATACGGAACTGATATAAAATACTTAAGCAATATTTAAAAAAACCTCTGTAGGTTTGTCTGACTGTTTGTTCCGGGAAATCGACAAAGCGGCTAGATCAATTTTAACAGGACTTTCACTGTCAGATAGCTAATAATACAAGGAGTAACATAGGTTACTTTTAGTTTAAAAAAAATGGTTTCGAGAATGTAAGTCAACGTGGGGAACCGCGGGCACAGCTGATATCTACTAAAATTTTTAGATGTTAAAAAGCGGATCAAAAAATGGTTATCCAGTAGCTCGAATCATGTAATGAAAACCGTAATGATATCGTAGCGACTTAGTCGTTGTGAGTGTATTCAAAAAGACGGAATAGTTCAGTCGTCGTCGTCGAACTACGAGTTTGGATCACGTGAGTACCAAATCCGTGAACATTTCGATCGAATTAATTTTATCGTTCAACGTTATTACGATATTTTGTTTTACGTGAATAAGGCAATAGTTGGCAGCGTTCATAAACAGGCGGGCGAAGTCGCAGGTGCAAGCTAGTCTGCCATCGCTAGTGTCGGGAGTCAACAAATGGTGGCGGTTCTGACGATGCACGGGAACAGTTTCATTTCCTTTCGCACATATTCACCGGACTAGGAACAATATCTCACTAACAATGGCTTCGTAATTTGGACGAGATGGCGCCCGCGGGACAATACGTCAAGTGACTCATTATCGTGGAAAACAGCTTCGGGGAGAAAAATCACTCTCCATTGCGTGGTGTCGCGGTGAGCACTGCGTGCGGACGAGTATGTGGTGATCGATGACCGGGGGAAATTAACCCTTATGTCACTGGGATACAGGTGGTCTACTGCTAATGCATTAATATATAATTTCACTTGCTCCTTTTCCTCCGTGCAAATACCTATAAGATACATAAACTGTGTGCGAGAATACAAAATCAAATTGCTCGAACATAACTTTCGTAAATGTAGATACTTCCTACCCATCTCAAAGGTTGTCAGGTTATTGGTTGTAAACTATATGTTTGGGCAAATCTAATTTTCTCCGTTACTCAATTTTCTCTCACGTCTAATACATTTTTAATGCGCTCCTCCCTTTATTTATTTGCTGTTTTTTCATTTCCTTATTGTTCGGTATTCAGGCTCGCTGTGTCGACGCCTATATTACATTCAAGGTGTGTATGTGCGAGTGTGACGTAATGTTTTAGGCGCGCCCGTGTTTCGGCGGTATTTCAAAGGTATTTTTGCCCCGAGCTATTGTCAGGTGTACATATTGTCTTGTCGTTGGTGCGAGGGTAGGTAATCTGCGTCGGGGTAAACACACATCACTTGTAATTAGCCATCTCACGTCGCATCACAAAAGGCCTGTGAGGCTGTCCTTTGACTCGTGTTCCGGCGAGTCAGCGGTGTCAGCCATGCGTGTACAATAGTGCTACGCCACTGCGCTACCGCTACGCCGTAGCTCCGTAGACCTCAGAGTTTGTTGTATTCGGAAGTTGAAACATTGATTTAAATAATTGTGCCCAACCCGTTAGGATACTAACATTATATTTTATTTATAATTATTTTCAAAGTATTTGAGTTAGTGACGTTCTGACGCATTTGGATTCGTAATGCCATACTAGAACAGAGACAGGAAATAGAACGACGCTTTGTGATATCACGCTAAGCATTAAAGTGAAAAGGTAATACTTTTTTTAAACAGAAATACACAAAGTTCATCCTTAGATGGTCTCTATGGCAGTTTTAATTATAATTATTTATGGTGCTAATTAATAATCATTGATCGTTTAAATTACTTAGATAACAATAGTCATCATCTCCCTGGCATTATCCCATACATTGTTGGTGTCGGCACTTGGTTCAACCCGATGCGGCTGATCACCTGATTTTTATACGAAACGACTGCTATCTGACCTTCGCAACCCCTTTAACGAGGAAAATCTGTGATCTGGGTTAAACCAGTTGTCTGTCAATTTTAGGCCTCCAATTGACCTGTAACGATTCTTCTTCTTCTTCTTCGTCTTAGCGTTTTCCCGGCATGGTGCTGGGGTCCGCTTTTCTGTTCTCTCTCCTCCACTTTGCTCGGTCTTTGGCATCCTCCTCTGTGAGGTCGTTCTCTCTCATGTTGGCTTTAACGACGTCAAGCCAGCGCTTCTTGGGTCTGCCACGGGATCTAGGTCCTTGTATTACGAGGTTGAGACATCGGTGCCCGACGTAATCTGGTGGCCTGCGGCTTACGTGGCCAAACCAACGGAGTCGACTTTCTTGCAGCTTGTCCGCAACGTCACGTACACCCAGGCTGCCACGGATGTATTCGTTGCGAATACGGTCAAGTCGCGTAACGCCACACATCCATCGCAACATCTTCATTTCCGCAACGCGAAGCTGTTGGATGTGCCTTCCGAGGGTTGGCCACGTTTCGCTGCCATACAAAAGGACCGGTCGGATGATGCTCTTGTATACAAGACCTTTTAACCTCACCGGTATCCTGCGATCACAGATTACGCCTGTGACTTCTCGCCATTTCACCCACGCTGCGCTTATCCGGGCTTGAACGTCGTGATCAATTTCACCAGACTCGTGCAGAACAGAACCAAGGTATCGAAACTTGTCCGTCTTTTCGATGCATTCATCGGCTACCTTGATGGGATCAGGATCCGTACTGCCGAAGGCCATGTACTCAGTCTTCGCAACATTGAGTTTCAGACCGCCGTTCTCCAGCGCACCTTTCCATCTGTTCACCTTTTGCTCCAATATCTGTTTGCTCCCGTCTGCCAGTACAATGTCGTCGGCATACATCATGAGCCAGGGAGATGACTCCTGGACTTCCGCCGTGACTACAACGAGCACTACATTAAACAGAAAAGGGCTCAGAGCCGAGCCTTGGTGAACGCCAACTGTGATGGGTAGTGGGCGAGTATCACCAACCGCGGTCCTCACTACAGAAGTCGAGTCGAGGTACATATCTCGGATCACATCAATATAGATTTCTGGTACATTCTTCACCTTCAAAGCCCACCATATTACCTGACGTGGGATGCAATCGAAGGCCTTTTGCAGGTCGAGGAACGCCATATATAGTGGTTCCTTCTTTTCCCTATATGCTTGCGCCAGTATTCTTAGGGCGAAAATGGGATCTATGGTACCACAACCAGGTCGAAATCCATATTGTGTTTCCGAGATACTGCACTCTTGCTGGAGTCTTGAGTCAATTACGCGCTCGAAAAGCTTCATAGTGTGACACATGACCTTAATACCTCGGTAGCTTCCACAGTCTTGTACACTACCTTTGCCCTTGTATATTGAAGAAATGATGCTCGTTCTCCACGAGTTGGGCATCTTCTGGGTGTCAATTATTCTGTTGAACAGGTCTGCAAGTATGTTCACACCGTGAGCGCCCATCGCTTTCCACGCTTCAATCGGTATGTTGTCAGGGCCCACAGCTTTTCGATTCTTCATTGTGCAAAGACATTTGAGTACCTCGTCAGGTGTTATAGGGGAAACAAGTCCAAGATTAGGAGGCAGTTCTGGAGGAGTCACATTAGAATGTTGCTTATTAAGCAACTCGTTAAAGTAGCCTCGCCATCTCTCCTTTACCTTTCCTGCGTCACAGACCAGAGTGCCGTTTTGGTCTTTAACACATAGGCATTTGGTTATGTCTTGTGTTGCCTTCTCCCGAACTTTAGCCAAACGATAGATGGTCTTTTGGCCCTCTTTGGTGTTCAGTGTGTCATACAGAGGTGACAACTGTTCATGCCGGGCTTTAGCAACAGCTCGCTTGGCGGCACATTTGGCTGTTTTGTACGCTTGATGGTCTTCAGGGGATTTGGATGCTTGCCACGTTTTAAAATGCGTTTTCTTCTCCCTAACTGCCGCCTGTACAGTGTCATTCCACCACCACGTCTCCTTGTCAATAGCGCGGCCTCCTTTAGAAGTGCCAAGCACTCGTTTCCCTAGGCTGTTGACTGCTGATAGGATCCTGGTCCAATGACTATCCGCGGATTCTTTTTCGCTTCCTTTAAGATCAAGGCTAACTGCGCCCTCACGGAATTCGTCTACCTTTAATCCATTCAACAGCCACCATCGGGTGTTGGGTCTGCGTCGTTCGAGAACCTTCTTCTTCGGTACTACAATTATGTCCATGACAAGAATGCGATGTTGTGATGTAAGGCTTTCTCCAGGAATGAGCTTACAGTTGGTTACTTTGCTTAAATGGCATCTCCTTATTAGCAAGTAGTCTATTTGTGTGGAGTGCGGCCCGCTCTTATAGGTAATGAGGTGTTCTGGTTTCTTCCGAAAGAAAGTATTCACGACGGCTAAGTCCGACACAAGACATGTTCTAAGAATTGAATCCCCTTCTGTGTTGGCACGGCCGTGACCAAATCCGCCGTGAACACGTTCACAGCCACGTGAATCCTCACCGACATGACCATTCAGATCGCCTCCAACAACTATGCTCTCGAGGCTAGGAATGCGGCGTAGAACGTCGTCGAAATCATTCCAAAAGGCCTCTTTTTCAGACTCCAAGCATCCAACCTGGGGAGCGTAAGCGCTGATGAGATGAGTGAATACACCTTCTATCAGTATTTTCACCCGAATGAGTCGGTCACTGGGTCTTTCAACTTCTAGGAGGCCATTTTGGAGTTCTTCAGATAGTACCACCGCAACACCATTTTTCCCTGTGAGAGAGCCAGAATATATAAGCTTGTAACCCGGTGTGATGTTTCGAGACTTGTTACCCCTCCAGCGAGTTTCCTGTAGAAATGCAGCATGCACTCTTCGTTTTGCCATTACGTCGACTAATTCTCGACAGCGTCCAGTGAGAGAGCCTATGTTCCAAGTGGCAAAGTGGAGCTTTCTCTTGGGTACTAGCGTCTTCAGCCGTGCCCGTACTTGACACGGTAGCCCTAGCCCACTTGTCGCAGGTGTAGGGCGATGTGCCTGCGCGTCGTTATGCGGCGACGCCCTAGCCATCGTACCCAAATTTCTTGTACTTTCCATTATTAGGTGGCGGGTACTGGTATTACATGGAGCGACTGCCGTCTGACCTCCAAACCCCGAGGGGAACCAGTTTCGCCAGAGCCTCGTTTGTATTTCAGCAGGGTGCACCACGAGCAGGTGAGGTTGGCTTAGGTCCAGAAGGTGTTAGGTAGGACCATTTACACCCCTGACCTGTAACGATTACCAAAGATAAATTACTAACTAGGGACTAACAGCTAAACGTGCACTCCGAGGGAACTCAGACGGTCACCTGTCCAATTAACTTAACTTCGCTAATCGTATGATATGTACAATAGCAACTGTGCTACGAGCTCCTCTTAGATAATTAATAACTAACTTAAACTTAGATAACTATAGTAAAAGAAGACATAAGATAATGATCTAATTCAAAACGTATATAAATCGAGTGTCCGAACTTTTTGAACAGACTATTTTATTTTCATCGGGTCCAGATATCCGAGCGTTGAACAATGAACACGAAACGAACAGGTTAACAAGTGTATCTGGGAATTCGGTGACAAAATATTGTGAATTGTTTCGCTACTAGGTATTTGTCGGGAAACTATTTCAGTAATGAGGCCCGTATCACCTGCAGCGTGCCTCCTCTACCCTCCATGTGGAGGTATTTCGTATCGTTATTCGAACATTGAGAATTTAGATTTAGATTTTAGGGAATTATCCTTAAAATATAGGAAACGTGTTATCTATATAGATTAATAAAATCGAAGTGTCTGTTTGTAATTCCAAAATAACAGCATTTCACTAAATGCATATAAAAGTACACAGGGTACTGAATTAAAAAAACAGTTTTTTTTAATCTCTGTCTGTCTGTATGTTTGTTTGTTCCGAGTAACCTTTGAAAAGGCTGGAAAGGGGTTTCACTGGCAGATAGTTAACGTAACAAGAAGTAATTAAGACTACTTTTCTTAAAAAAAAATAGGTAGGTTTCCGCAAGCCACCCATCAAATTAAGTCTACGTGGGTGAAACCGCGGGGCGCAGCTAGTTATAATAATAATAAAATGTTTGTTACCCTGACAAGGTTTTCTTACAACAAACGCGTGCAAGCTCGTATAAAGAGTGTCAAATCTGCCTTTTCTAGTTTAAACCCTGAACTCACACATGTATAATACTCACATATCACCAGAGCTGTAGCAAACCATATGTATTCGGTACTGAGTAACGGGTGCGTCATCTAGTACCGAATAACGAAACGTTACACGCGAATGCACTTCGTTACTCGCATTTTTAGTATGAGCGACTTGAAGGTATCATTGGTACATACACGCCATACTGTATGCGTATTGTTATACCACATCCATGTATAAAGTTGGGCTGTCGGGACTGCTCTCGTGAGCACATTATCATTCGTAGACTGGATTGAAGCTAGCCATCCAGTCAGTCGAGTCTCAGGAGTCCGTGCGGGTTAGAAAATAGACTCAGACATTATTTATTTCTATTTCCGAACAATTTAATTTAACATAACTTCATTAATTATATTTTACAATAAATTAAATATAAGTCTTTTTTAAAAGCCTCCCTTGAATCCCGTGTAACAATACGATACGACTCGATTCGTTGCTCCAATATTACATAGTATGTTATATAACGAATAACGTAACCATACTTAAGTAACGAGTACTAATTCCTATAGTAACGTATACGTACCGGGCACGCTTATTTTCGATACTTTTGCAGCTCTATATATCACGGCCAGCGGAATTCTATAGGATTTTGGGCTCAATTTTTATCCTATATACGTCACCATCCATAACGTTACTACTGTGAATTGTAATATATGCTCTCTAGTTGGTTTTATACGTGAAAAAATATGTGTACGATAAACTAGCTTTAGGAATAGTCAACAAATTTTATTTCTGACCAACTTCGCTTTCAATAAAAGATTAACAATAAACACAATAAATTTAAATCCCTAATAAGAGATTTTTTCCTATACATCAGCTATGCTATCTGCCAGTAAACGTTCCGGTAAAATTGATCCACCGACAAAGAGACTATTTTTATTATGTATTTTTGTTATTAAAATACTTAAGTACCGTATACATTTTCATATGCATTTATTGAAATACTCTTTGTTTGGATTTTAGAATTACAAACAGACACTTAAAATTATTGATTTGAGTAGATGTACTTAGTAATAAATAATCAAAGCAAGGTGACTAAATTTATTTAGCTGATTGTGAAATTATGCTGGGCCTAGGGATAGTTGAGGTAACCATCGCGGCTCGAAAATTAGATCCGACAACAACTGAATCTTCAATATAATTTTTTTTGAAGTAGGAAGTTAGGTATACTTTGTTGTGGCTCTTTGAAATAGATACCTTACTCTTATCAATATTGAACATTTGTGCAAAAAGTCGGTCGTTTTATCTCCGTTCAGTCACAGTCAGTATACAATCGGGTTATTTTTTAGACGGACACGATTTTTCAGTAGCATGATAATGTTTTTGAAACGTTACGTTACATACGCGTTTACGATTCATGTATCAAACACAAGTTTCTGCTTTATTTGCGTACATTTTAATTACAAAGATAATATTCGTTTACACTTTCCTATTTAGAAGAAAAATAAACCGACATTCTGCTTTCCTTTGTTAGATCAAAATTGAAATTGTAAGTACGAATTTTAATCGTGGCAATATAAATCGTCTGGTCCGCGGGAATATAACCGTACGAATTGAACGTAAAACAATTTATATTACTTTCTCGTTGATGGTTACAAAGTTACTTTATCGACTCACAATGATTAGGTGCTTTGTATAAAGTTTTGACGGAGAGATTGTTCCGATGAGAAATTATTGTCACTGTCATCTTGCGGGGGAAAAATGTCGAATATAGAGACGTAACACGTTTGGTAATATTAGAAATGTCAAGCTATGGCGTGAATGGCGTGATATGAGAGGAGGATGGGGTGTTAGGAAATAGGTTTGCGGCAGATTGATAGAGGGCTTTTTCTGTCACGACAACACGTTCGGGCCGGGGAGCCACGGACGTTTTTCAGATTTTCAGGACTCATTTCCAGACGGATTTCAGGGAATGATGACGTCTGTATTTCATGTTTGCTCTTATTTCACGACACTGCGGAGGTTTTATGCGATGTATTTTTTGTTGTGTTGTTTCATTGAACGTTTAAGCCACCTCCTACTACTACTACTCTTGGTCTACTACTTTGTTCACAGTAGAATATCACGTATATACGAGAGACGTTCTAGACGTCTCAATTAATCTATTCTATTTAAATGTAGAGAATATTCAGTAATTTTATTTGGATTCCTGTAACTACAATCACCACATACTATCAAAAAACACAATCGATACAAAACGTTTAAACTCATACAAGATATCTGTGTCACCATATGACTGCATTTCCATAAAAGCATGAATATTTTTTCTGTTCGAGATATTCTTTGATTCGGGTCATGATTTATGAGTAAGGCCATCGCATTCCCGCATGAGTAATTGCAGACCGACTATGTGATATAATATAGTTGGATCGTGAGGACATTTATCACACGTGCTTGACGCAGTGATCTGTCGCAGACTGTTAATGATAAAGTATTGACGCAGTTCACGCACTCATTAATATTTGATTGGAATTCGATATTGGAATCATAGTATTTAATAACGCTTATTACTCATCGCCCTACATAAAATTGCCTTTTTTGCACACATTATAATTACCATACATAATAGTTTAAAATATTCACTACAATCCATGAAAAATACATTTATGGTCTGTGTCAATGAGTATAAACACTATCGCGCTCCTATACAACTTCATCTATCAATTTAACTATGTTAAATTTAAAGTAATAGTTGAAACACTTAACCTAATAAGTGATATTATTAATTTCAACAATATTGTTAAGAATACAAAAAACTTTACACGTATAATTTATTCAGTTAAGGCCGCGGTAAGACAGTTATGAACGTCGAAGAATTTACCACTACCAGTCTGATAACTAGCCTTCTGTGAAGAACCGGCAAGAAGCTCAGCTGGCATCATGTACATTTCATCAATACAATATAAAAATATTAAGTATTGGTACAGAATAGGCATATAATAATTGAATACCAGATAGGTCTCTGGAATACCAGACAAGAAACTGCTACCGTTAAAATATTGCAATATTTGATCCCAAAAAGTTCACCACAAAATTAATTACGCTTCATACAGTGGAGCACGGTGAGCCCGCGGTATACACGGGAACGTTACTACTCGGAACCAGGCCAAACCTAGCTTTCAACCAGATTGGAAGCCAACCCTTGTTATGCTCGTATTTATTATATTTTTTCTACTTGCACCAAAACTTTTGCAGATTGTTTTAATAAAGGGTAGGTACATGAGCCCAAACTATTGTTGTTGGAGAGAGCTGCGTGTAATATCGTATAGAGGACATTTCATCTCCGACTACCTACGTACTCTGAGACCTACGTATTGTTTTCATTGCGAGTAATGAAACATTTGATTTCACCCGTAAGCGCTACGTTAACTTTTGTATTTTATACCAATGTTTACTGCACGGATTTCGAAACGATACCGCATAATATTTAATATCCCAGAAAATACTGCTGCAAAATATAATTTTAATCACTGAGCGCTATAGAATAGTTGAAACTGTTTTCATATGAATACAATATAATAATACCTACACATGTGATAAGAACCGTGGTGGCCGTTGCAGCGGTTGCCTGCTACGCAAGCGACGTAATTTCAAATCCTAAAAGAGTTTTTCTAAAAACTTATGTGCAGTGATTTCACACCGAGTGCTTTACGGTGAACGAAATAATCTAAGGAAACCGGCATATGTCCGAGAAGTTATTCAAAAGACGTATGTATAGTGCCTGAGATAGCTTTAGACTCACCATCTGTAACATTAGCACTTAATCATATTTGGTGAAAAGTGGGTGTGACAACACCTGTGCCTACCGCTTCGGGGAAAATTGGCGTGAGCATAATGTATGTATTATACGTGATATTTATTTACAAGGTAAGTTATAGTTTACATCAAAGTCATCAGACGGTAATATTAGTGCGTAAGTATTTCCGAAGTTAGTGGGAAGTTGGTCTTAAGGACAGCCAAGTCGAGAACTGTTTGCGGTAATTAGATAAGTTTGCAGATGTACAGCTGCTCGACTCGCGGAGCGTGACCATCGCATTCATCTCACGCGGCCTTTGTTTCATTATATTAACGTCACGTTCCCTTTGGTTCTGCTCGTATTTCAATCATAATTATATGTACTCTTGATATTATGTACACATAAATTCAGAAGTTCTATAAATATTATGTACTGTGAGCATTAAAAGCCATTGTTGATGAAACAATGTAACTTCTCGTACACATATTTTTCTACACTATAGTAACTAACTACCAACTAAGTTATATGTTAAGATTAGTTGTAAATGTAGTCACTCGCGTAGAGATGCTGTATTTACGCGGAACCCTAATTATTTCATCAGCCAGTGAAAGACCCGTTTAAATTGTTCCAGCCGTTTTAGAGATTATTAATATAATTATTATTATCAAACAGACAGACAGACATAGATCATTTTGTTTCAAATTGGTTTTTAAAGTACTGTCATATGCATTTTGTGAAAAGCTGTTTAAAATTCTTTAATCCTAAATATTGGTACCTACAGACATTTGAACTTCAGCAAGCTGATTATCTAATTACAAGATGATACATTCGCATTTCTTGAACAACAACACTTGTATGCACTTCATAGAAAATTTTGTTTGCAACTCAGACTTCGCTCACAGCAGTCGCAATAGTTTGCAGTCACAACAGCATCCTTAAAACAAGTACCTTGTTACGTAATCCACTCCTTCAGAAGTGGCAATCACGACGATGCTGATAACAAACTCGAAATAAAATAGACTAAGTCGTTTTTGCCGTCTGTCTGTTAATTCGCATTTTCTTTAAAACTCCGCGAAATTGATATCTAGATTTACCACTACTCAAATAATTTATGTCGAAGGAATTTCTTTATTTAATGTCTATATAATGAAGAAATAATCACCGATTGTGGGAGACTAGAAACTTAGTAGAGCATTAAGATAAAGCTGAGATAAAACAAAACTGGAATTTGTTTCCAAAGTTTGAATAAAATATCAATAAAATAGTGAGATGGTAATGTCTACTGTACTATATATAGACGAGGTTATCATCTCCCTGCCTCCTCCTTTTCCCATCCCATACATTGTTGGGGTCAACACTTGATTCAACCCGATGTGGCTGATCCCCTGATTTTATACCAAGCGACTGCCTTCTGACATCCGTAACCTCTTTTACGAGGACAATCGGTAATCTGGGTTAAACTAGTTGTCAGAATTTCTTAGGCCTCCGACTGACCTCTATCGATTGCCAAGGATGTTAAATTGGGACCGACGGCTTAAAGTGCTCTCCGAGCCACGGAGGAAACTCGGGCGGTCATCCATTCAACTATTGGCTTGGGTTAGGGTTGCTTATCTGCGCTGGTCGAATGATATGTGCAATAACAACTTGGCCACGAGCTCCTCCATACAAAGACAAGGTTAGACATAAAATTGCACTATTGTTCCTATTCTCTTAGTATAAATGTAAGCGAGTGCAGAGATCACTAACTGTCAGCCAGCTTGCGGAAGAGATAAATCCCACACGCACTAACTCTTTGTGTCAACTGAAGAGTTGTGTTTTACTAAATTTAAATATCGTCAAATGCACGCTGTTTCATGTTATTATTTACGTCAAGAAGGTTTCACCGTTACATCTTGACAACCTTTTCGTTGTCATATTTAACGTATTTATTGTTATCAAACGGAAATGTTGACAATACTTTCCCTATCCGAGTGATACGTTTTTTGTTAACAAGGGTATTACAGACTTAGCGTGTTCCGCCGATACGTGTGTTTGTGTTGTGGTTTTCGTTAGCCTTTATTGGATCTGGGTTTATCACAATGGTTTGTGCACTGCTCCTAAATTTTCCATGATCTCGCTCCCTAATTTACATAATCCGAGTGTAGGCATGTCCATTGTTGCGTACACAAAGGATTTCAATAACCCGAGAGTGATCCAGTCTTTTTGAGGCAGTCGGTTATTTATAACCGGGATGCCAGGCACGTACTCCTTTCGAAGAGGAATCTGCGGCTTGCAAAAGCAAATCGAACCTGTGACCTATGCCACAATAATGCCCCATCCCAAAGGTTGTATGCCATTATCCAATTGATTTTATTAATATAACATTCTATTATTCCTGTGAACCTCGTAGGAACTCCACATGAAGATAGTGTACCGTATAAAGTATGATACAGCTCACTCATATCCGTATATGCGATGTTTGCCACTATTCGTTCTTATTCTGCGTTCTCGCAAGGGAAATTACAGGAAGAAATTACTGTTATATTCTTTCTCTGACCTTGGACATCATACATAATAGAGCAATCTGATACTCAGCACATATTTAATTGTTTAGTGTCGCTGCTTACATGTTAATGAGAAATACGACTAGTAGTTTTGTAAATTACATATGGTTATATCTTTATATCAAACCTTTATATTTTACCTCATAACTCATATACCAGTTATAAAAATCTTTTATTTGATACTAATGTTATCACAATTCCTTCATTGCTTAACAATAGTCCCATGCAATTACTGAATATTTTAGTATTGCTTATGAAACCAAGCCATAATTAGATCATGGTTTTTGTTACATGTGTTATGACTTTACGGACGTGATTAAAACTAATAATTTGTTGGTATAGTTCAACGATAATCATAATCAATCAGTTTCGGTGGATATTTCTGACTGCTGCAAGTGTAATAAATCACTCAATATGGTAATACAGTGATTCGATATGGGTGTGGCATGTGGTTGCCCTCCACATTCCAGACACGTACAAAACTCCTCGCGGCGCCGTCACAAACTTCGTAGATATTTGTCAGCACTAAACGTATCTGCTCTAATACTCAGACTGGCACAAACTTCGCTATTTAGTTTCTCACGACTGCAGACCTACAAAGAAAAGCGCACTTATCTATTCAAATTGTTATTTTCTCCACTAGTTTTCTTTCCAACTAGTTCGATAAAATATGTCATTCGTTTGACGTCGTGGTGCCGGTGAGATTACATGAAAGTTGTTTTGAAACTTAGAAGCGCAGGTCAAAGAACCAATATTTAAACGAAACATTTTGTAGAACCCATTTGATACATTTCATTTGTAATATCCTATTTTATTGCAAAGTGCAAATATCAAACTAAGTATTTCTCGAGGAAAGCGCCGGTTAAAGCGGTCATCCATTATTATTGCTTCGCTTTGCTAGAATCATTTATAAAATTGCGAGTTCCTTTACTTTAATCTCTTAAAATATTTTCAATTTAATATCTACTGATATACTAGATGTTTTGTAAGTTCACATAGAGCCAATAGTTTCAATTCACGACAAAGTCACGTACCTTTGCAGCGAACACAGTTAGTGCAACGGTAATTTAAGAGAAATATTCCAACTAAAAGATAAACTTCACCATAAATCTCATTAGGTGTTCCTCAATACGACGTGAAAAGTTAGGCGAGTGAAAACTCTATCAAAGGCAGGCAGGTAATGAAAGCGGCCAAACCTCGGCGCAGCTGAGCGGGCGATGGACTCAAGTTGCTGAGTTGCCTGCAACACCGATATTTACGCCACTTTTAATTAAAATCCCCATTCAAATTAGGTATAATATTGGACTCTTTTTTCTTAAATCTTTTTGAAAGTTTGTTAAGTTTCAATGCTTAAAAGTTCATGCCCGTTTAGTCGGATTTGTTATCGGTCTCAGAGTCTTTGAACTTTCCCGATACGGCGTTGTTACGCGTACGTAGCTACTTCGACTTGATATTTAGGGTAATGGGAATAGAAAATGTGGTTATGTACTTGCATCTCCGTGGAACTAATGTAATATTCGACTGGGTGGCGTAAGAGAGCGTATGTATTGTTCGATGTGGAATTGAGGTTAAAACTTACTAGGGAATTCTGTCATCTCACTAGCATCGAGTGGAAATATCTCATTACGTTCGTCCTAAAATAAATGAGCTGAATAATTTTAATTTCATTACATTTTCAAACAGTTTTTTTATTCAAATCGCTATATCATGATAACGAGTATATCTTAACGAGGGAATGCAACCAGTTGGATTGTAAGATTTCTAGCAAAGCTATAAAAGTTATTTGCGTTTTACTTTTTGACATTTGACTTTGCATGGAAATGTTCATATTTTGTGTGACCCATTCTCAGTACTTAGTATAATGGTGGCTTCAGATGACCGTTTTATTTTGAGAGTTGTTTTAATAATTATGCCAATATATACTTGTTCAAAGTACGTAGGTATGAAGAATTACATCAAATATTTTAAACAGTTCTAATGCCTTCGTATTGACTTGCATAAATAAACCCATAAGTTATAATAGTATAACCTAATGTAACATTCATATATTACTTGATTCATATATAAATATTATTTATATATTTTAATATACCCATATCGAAGAAAGATGTATAATGACCGAAGTACTTCCAATAAGGATAATCTAGGCGTTAAAGTACTCAGTAGCGATTCCGTTAATGCACTGCGGTTCATAACCATTACATAGAGTAAACTTGTGAAATTCAGCGAGCAATCAAGGAATGGCGTCTGATCGTAGAGCGTGCCCTAAAACGCTAATTGCCAATGCAATTACACTGGAGCCGCGATACCTCCACTCAACTGAACTGCCTGCTATCACTTGGCACTCCTATATTCCACAAATAGCTGAATTGTACCTACACCAAAATATGAGCCAATTATTAATACTCTACCAGTACACAGGATGGAGGGTTAGTACATCGTTACTTTCCAACTCTAGGAACAATTAAAAAACCACAGATAAATTATTCTTTGAAACATCAGACTCATATCCCCTTAGAGCTAACAGTATGAGTGGTTCAAACAAGGTAATCCTGAAACGATATCTCATATCAATCCGGGATAGATTGGCGCGTCAGTTTGTCCCGTCCAAATGGCTGTATGCTGGAGGCTTCGCAGAAAGCCAAACAAGACACAAAGGGAGTGGAGATAAACTGTGTAAATCCTCAAGCATACAAATGCGAGCTCACTGCGCTTGATCCGCCATGATCTCCTTCAAGGGTTATGACGGAATGGTTCATCTATCATTCCACATCATGTAATGTAGCGGACTTAACTCAAGATAGGGCTCTAGCCGGTGGCTCTCGTTGTATTAATCTTGATATGAGAATATTTTTTTGCCTGAAAGGTCTGTTGCTTAACACGTTAAGCTATTTTAGAGATTTATGTTTCGTGATCAAATTTTCCTTCAAGGATCGCAGGTCTAGCTGTGTCTCCCTGCAACCTACGGTACTTTTTTGGCAACGTTAAATAGAGTGACAGTTAGGCAGTATAACTAGGGCCTTACCTCTTGCTCTTATGATAATGATATTTCAGTTGTGTGACAGTGATAGATGTATACACGTCAAATACATCCGTCTCATAATAAGAGAAAACTATCATGGCAATAAGAGGTTATGGTAAGGCCCCAGCTCCGAGAAGCGTTTAACAGCGTACATGTCTAAAGCTATAAATTTGAAGGAATATGCAAGTTAATTTGTTCTGTATTAAGTATTTTCTTGCTTTTGAATGCGATTTATTATGTTGTCTGTGTGCGTACTATGGAAATGTTGTTGAGAAACCCCCTAGGACAGATTTCGCGGATATCGAGTGGTACCTTAGCCGGGACAAGGTTACATATTAACTTTTACATTAGTATCATTCTAACTTTTACCCGCTACTTCGTTCGCATTGTAGGTTCAAGTTATCTCTTTACCAAATTCAGCAAAATAAGTTCTGTAGTTTAGCCGTAAAAAGAAAGAGACAGATAAGTTATTCACCCACAAGATGGCGCCACGTTAGATCGCACAGTGATGGACGCTTTCCCATTAATAAAGTTAATATGGATTAGGTATAAATATAAGCAATGAATAAGGATATATTTTCAAAGAGCTACAAGGAAAATAGATAACCACGCTTTTATGGGCGCAATCTCAAACATTATAGTAAAAGATTATTTATTACTATTGAATATTCAATACTTTTCCTAATTGCAACGTAGGAGCGAAGTGACATTCAGTTTGTTTTGGCTTGCCTTCAGTGGCCTTACTAGGAGCTCTTTTTGCCATAATAATTTGATTCATATTATGCGATGTAAATGAAGTGTTTCATCTGTCACCATCACACAGCCGACATAATTGCAATAAGAGCCTTCATATTTATTAAAGTAGTACGAAATTAACATATAGGTAAATACGTACATAAAGCGAGTTGTCCTTTCGCGGAGAGATGCGGCTCGCTAACTAGATAGTACCGATATTGGATTCCGTGTCCTCTTGAATATTTCAACTGGCGCCTCTCGCCTCTGCTTACTTACGCCTTAGCGAGCTATTAATTTATTTTGCATAACCATACAGTTGTTGATATTTAGACTATTACTGTACTTTTAATATTCAACTATTATTTTTACACATGCATGCTGATACAATGAAAAAGAAAAATATAATAAAAATAAAAATTATAAATAAAACACGGAATTTAAATTAGTGTCTGCGGGAATGGTGCCCAGTAAGCTGGCTGCGTTACCTCGCTGGATCGCTAAGCTAATCCTCTGACCGAGGTAAGAACCAGCTCGACGGTCACCAGAGACGTCAACCAGGCGTTGTTGATATTGAAAACACTTAATTGTTCGGAAATCTTTGAAAAATATTACAATGCTCATCTAAACGCGTAGTCTTTTGTATAACCAAATATTTATGTTTTTAATAAATAAAAATAAATTACCGCATATAATATGAAATTTATTATTCTTAAAATTTTCGAATTGATTACTGATTTATCTAAGAAAAATCTTTAAGCCCGATTTCGATACTGGAGATAGAGAAATTCACCTGAGCATTGTCAGTCAAAAGGATTTTTAACAATTATTTCTTAGGTATATTGATCAGATATGTATATCTAAATAATAAAATAATAAAAATAAATCAAATTCCAACCCGCGTAGGTTGGAATTTTGAGTGTACGTACAAGTACATTTTATTTCATCTCACAAAATGCGGAAGCGTAAAATCTATTAGTAGGAGGATGACTTGCAAATTCGCTTAGAATGTAATATAAGGGATCTCACCTTTTGGGTCCAAATATTCAATATTGGACCCTTTTTTAATGTGGGACACTTGTCCCTCGGGTGTCCTACATAATCAGCAGGGAAGCGGGGAAAGGGTTGATGATGCCGCAGTTAACTCAAGCCGCCGCCACTGTTAACGCAACACAAGTTCCTTTTATTGAACTAATCATTGCGAGCGTTAATGGGTTATTAGGTGCTATCTTATTAGAGGTTACCCTTATCAAAAACACAGAGATCGACCGCCGATATGTGAGGAAATTGTGTGTTGCTTTTTATGTTGTATTTTCATGCAATTTAATATTGTTCTCTAGCTTATAGCAGCCGCAGTTACATAATAATAATTGATATGTAGATTTTCGAAGTTGGTTGGTGTTTTTGGTTGGTTGGTTACGAATACCTTCTTATAAATTTCTATAAAGCTATCCGTCTAAGCAGGTTCAGTAGGGCTTCAATATTATTAGTATATACCGTGGCTGATGGAATGTATAGTTGGAAATCCGGCTGCAAATTCCTAAGGCCATCGATCAGTTAGCTTTTGGCAGCGTCACAGTGTAGTGTACCCGGGGCGCTTAGATTTGGCGCCCCTCCAGCGAGCCGGCCCGCACATCATTCCGACACAATCTCGCACTCCTTTTGCCATGTGCAATTGTGCATACCGAAAAAATGAGCCTTATAAGGGGCCTTATTTAGGAAGACAAATACGGTATAAGCCCAATCACGCGGAAATGGTAACAAGTAACTAAGCACAGGTGCTGTCACGAGCTATGAGCGATCCACTAAAATAGTGGGGGAAACTGCGCATGTACTATATTCGCGTCCTGCCATTCAGAAAAACAGAGGCAGACAGACTCATAAAATGATTACAGCGCATTGAAGGTCAGCACTAACTAACGGTACTTGTAGATATCATAAAACATTGACACTGGTTTGAATATTCAAAGTTAGCTATTTAATTTTCATTTAAAACAGGTTTGACATTTTATATTACAGTGGGGTCACTAGAATTTAAATTAACACTAGAATGCCTTGAAATGTTCATAGTTCGACCAACCACAGGAACAGAAATAAAATGTAGAAAAATACACCCGGCGGCGTCGGACGGAACGTGTGCTCGTTTTCAACCTTATGTGTCGTTAAAAAACGCTACATTTACTTGAGAACATATATTAACTGTAATTGATTCTTGAATATTGCCAGCCAGTTAGCCAAGTGCTTTATATAAATTGAGGAAAATGTTCGCCGTAACTACGTAGCGCTCCAATAATTGTTAACGAATACGAAGGACACGGGCGAGCAAAAGTTTTCACGTATCTTTTTCAACTTTTAATCTCTTATTCGTCGAGTATGGTGTAAGGCACGATTATTGAAAATACATTCGTGGGAAAATACATTCAAGTAGGTAACAAGTAAGTTATTACAAAACATGTAAATAATATAACAGTTCGAAAAATGTTTAGAGGAACATTTTATTCTAAATTTATTTCGAACTTTGGGGATAACAACAATAGAAATAAATAGGATTGAAAATTAAAATTGCAAGACAACAGTAATGTATTGACAATAATGTTTGTTTTAGACTGTCACCATATACGCTAATTGTCGTGGGTTCGAAATCCGTGTCAAATTAAACATTTTGTATTTCGATGAATATTTAATTTAAGTTTAACTTGGATCTGGGTTAGTATGTATTATTAGTATTTAAAAATATAAAAAAATATTCGTCTCCTTGTACCCATTAGTATAAGATAGTTTGAGACAAGATTGAGTTGTATGGTTATGTCCGACTCATTACTATTCTACAGTATGTTTTGTTATTACTGTTTACACAATAAGTAGGGAACTAAGACGGGATACATAAATAGAAATGCATGTTGAAGCTAAGTAATATTATTCAAGGGTTATACAAAAATAACACAGGTTTTGTGTTCAGAGTGTAGTCACGTACGCTCTTGTATGGAAGAGTAAGTTGTTCCTTATAGTTGGGGAAAGTATCCGCCATTCCGACCCGGAAAGGATTATGGAATCATGCCGTTATTTATGCCCGAACTATTCCTCGCGTACCCATTACATAACTTAGAAATATATTTGATATTAATCGAACTTCAAAACGTCATTATGAATTTACCTACGACCAAAACATAAGTCTTAGAAAATTCTCATTCAGATGATATAATTCACTCTATTTTACACCTACCATGCCTGGCTTTGTATCACTCACAGGTTGGCTGATAGAGAATGCCGATGGTATTAAGTCCACCTATACATATTGTATTGCAAGAAGTATGAATAAATAAATTCATAATACTGAAGATTGTTTATTAGCACTTTTCAGCGTGAGCTTCGAAAGTTTGTAACATATTTCAGATTTTTCATTCTGTGATTGTATTAGTTATGATACGAGTATGTATGTGCTACGTTACTAATTATACTTTTAGTAAAATGTTTTTTAAATACCTTACGTAACGATTATGTAGTAACAAAAAGGATTACGTTACGTTACATGTTCATGTTCACGACGGGATAGATGTTGACTGAAAATAACATCGAAGATTAAATGTAAATCTATTAAGAATAAATGAAATTTTACAATTCTACCTAAATCAGTTTGCCAACAGTGTTGTAAACATATTCACACATATATGGCTGAGCGTAATACCAGATTAATTGTTAACTGACGAAATTGCGAAACAATTTCATAACAAAACAACGCTTAAAAGTGAAACGGATAAAGTTCCGGCAAACAAAATAGAATGAAATTTAATAAACGGACATGGCAGGTAGAGGAAAATTCTAGAAACTGTGAAATTCGGGAAATAGTTTAAGCCGGGTCGGCCCGTTCATTTTCCGCTCGATGAAAGAATTCCGAGTCTATTCCGTGGCCATCCAACAATAACGCATGTGATCTTTCGAAGTAATGCTCCATTATGGGGAAAACGTGTCCCGAGCTGAAGTTATTATGGCTATAATGCGAACACCTGCAATCGTTTTAATTCATCGCTCTACATTAGCTGTGCTTTAGGTACTTAAGTAAGCGCCTTAATTATTTATTTTTATTGAAATATAAGCGTGAATTTTATTCTGGGAGGGAACGCGTAAATCGCGGCCGCCAGAAAATTAGGGTCTTATCCCAGATTACGTAGAACATTGAGCGCCGCTGTCGGCCGTCGCTATCGGTACACTCTATATTATGGAGACTCAGTTTTAATTTACTTTTTTTTGTAAAGTTATGTCGCAATATTTTCGGACATAAACCAACAGATAGAAACGAAATTAGAAAACTTCCCTAATAAGAAAACCGCGGTGTCCAATAAAGAAAAAGCTTTTTATGCTTTAAATCAATTTTATTATTCTGTAATTTCTCTAGTAACATTGAACTGGGACTTTTTTTGTAAGTGATTACTCAAAAACCTTTTATAGCTTTTACTTAAGTGGATACAATCGTGTCTCAAAATTTCACTTGACTTGATGAAGCATTAGATTACTCAGAGCGAATGAGTAGAGAAAATTGAGTTAGGGCCGAGATGAAAGCGTTACAAGTAAATTAGCAGGTAATGCAATGAGCCAACGCGAGGGTCACACGAAGCAAAGGTACGCTCCACGGGGGTGTTTATACTGATGTCGCAAATGTGGAATTATTTTTAAATAAATAAAAGCGTGTCAAAAAGGTAGAATTTAAAAGAAGTAAGCTAAGGATACATGTGTTAGGTGTCCCAGATTATACCATTTTTTTATAGTAACTATTAACGCGTTCACTGCTAACGACGCGTATGTGCGTCCAACTGTTACGAAGAAGTTGAAATGTTAGCAGTGAATGTGTTAAAATGAATTTTCCAGACAAACTTCCACCTTTCACTTCATTAGATAATGAATTAGAAATCCGTCCTTGAGATTAGCGCGGAATGTTTTTTTTACTAAAGCGCCTATATTCTGTAATAGCGTCTGTGGATAGGTCGACGAGTTTTGGAGAATATGGTCTGACACAATCAGTTAATCTGTCATGATAAGTACGTTGTTATACATAAGCTGAAATTTTATTTGAGTAACAGGGGGCCAACTATGATTGTTAAAGCAGAGTGTATTAAGAAGTTCATAGTTCTGACGTTGAATATTATGGTACAAAAACGTCAAAGCTCAGAAGTTCTTTCGTAGGCCCCCTGGACAAGTTGAAATCAAACTATATTTTCAACAAATCTAAAAACTTTCCTAAAATCCATCAACTAGCGTAGTTAATTATTATTAGCCCCTTCCCAAAGATATTATGGTGTATCCCACATAGCTTCAGTTGATGGTGAAGTATCCAATATGTATGTATGTATGAGCTATAAAATGATTAATGTCCCGTATAAGATTCACCAACACGCCGCGTCTGGGAGGCGGGTTATCGCCGTACGTAAAGTAATTAACGGGGCTCTTTGGACCTCTTGATTGGATTTGACACGTCATTGGGGACCAACCTCCCTTCCACGTGTCTTAGATAGCTATCATTTATGAGCCATATTTGAAGCACATTCTAAATTGCGATGCTTCCATAATTTACTATGTGGATTTGATTACTTATTGCATTTATGCTTTTTGATTTGAATCTTATTATAATGTGTTTCTTTAGTTAGTAGAACCTCTCAATAAACCAGTTTCCCTAGGTAGATACCGCCTTGGAATTGATATAAATACGTCAGATCTTTTATGTCAGAAACATACTTTTAGTTTGATGTAGTACCGCGGGATTATGTGATTTATATTCTCATTAAAATCCCCTCGATGGTCACTCTCAAGAACGGATTGGGACCTCAGTAAACCCTGAGGGCAGAAATTGCGCCAACTCTGAATAAAATCCTCTGTGCTCTCAGCAACGCAACACGAACCACATTGTTCTACCATTGCTACCTGCCCGGGCCTGCATTATGGAGGACAATTCCCCACTCTGACTTGCTAACCCGATTGCCTTTCAGAAACATGCTTACTCTATCTATTTATGGATGAAGTCATGCTCAAAAAGCTAGTAGTTACGTAGATTTATTTAAAAAAAACTAGCTGTGCTCCGCTGTTTCACCCGCGTAGATTTAGTTTTATATAATATATCGGTTTAAAATTGACAAAGTTTCATACAAACTTTCATCCCCTATTTTATCCCCTTGGGGGTAGAATTAATAAAAATCCTTTCTTAACGGATGCCTACGTCATAACATCTACCTGCATGCCAAATTTCAGCCCGATCCGTCCAGTGGTTTGGGCTGTGCGTTGATAGATCACTATGTCAGTCATTCAGTCACCTTTGAGTTATATATATTTAGATACACTGCAAAAAATACACATTTTACACAATGATTATGTTTTCCAAAAGAATCCTTTTCGGTTGATATTTTTATGAAAATAACAAAAGGTTACCTGAATACGTGATAGGGCTGAAGTGTTATCCACCTTAAGAAGGGATAGAGCTTTTTGCGAAATCCTCGGAGACAAACATTTTCCTTGTGATTTCTCGACTCATATAATCATGGCTTTTGAAAAAAAATGGCCCTTCTCATACTGCACGATGGAAAGTTACTGCATATTGAATCGCTGAAAGGGCACTGGCTTAAAATACAAAATAGTTTACTCTAAAAATAAACGCGTTTTAAAACTAAAAACTATTTGGCTTGATGTTTTGTATTTACCTCAGTAGGTCTAAAAAGGCCACTTTGGCCGAGTCATAATGTGATCTAATATGATTAATAATCGAAATGAGAAAATGGTCACTTCTGTGCAAGTCATATTATGATTTATGAATGATTAATATTTCGCAATTCACCTGTTTCACACTTTCCTATGAAGATTCCTAAAATGATTTACAAAATATGAATTGCTCTTGTGACAAATAGCATCATTAAAAGTTAGTTAGGGACTAACATCTACAATTATAGTAATCATAATATGAATTGCACCTAAGTGGCCATTTTGTCAATTCGATTATGAATCATATTCGGATCACATTTTGATACTCCCAAAATGGCCTTTTTAGAACTACAGATTCTTTTGTGGCAAAAAGTATTCTATATTCTAAATCGCCTTGGTAAATATTTGTCCACGGTTTAGTTCATGTGCACATCTGGAATGGATGATTGTTTGCCACCTTAGTGGTATAAAGAACATGATTGCACTGTAAGACAATTAAAAAACTTAGTAGAGTTTATAGCTATAGCAACTCATTAACATTCTGTTTGTTCCAATCGGCAATACGAGTATTAGCATAGTTCGGAAATACTGGAAGTATCTAGCAAAATTTTAAAATGTAGAAAAGTGGTTAGATCTTTACTTTACTTTATATAAAATGCAAATTAATAATTTAAATGTTTTGAAAAAAACCGCCATTTAAGTGAGGTGTGGCGCAATCTTGTGAGTAATTGTGTCTATTATAGTACTGACCGTTGAATCGATAAAGCCCAAGGAGATATAGGATAGTCTCAAAATAATAATAACACGGACGAAGACGCGGGTAAAAGCTACTGAATAAAGAACAATCTGAAAGTAAACCCTGTGATAAAACAAAAAATAACATTTCATGCCCTTCAGGAAGAAACAATAAAAAGTGGCCGATGATTGGGCAACAGAAATTCAGAATTGTGCCCAGTGAGCCGTGCTTGCCTTCCGCCATGATGGATTATTGGCGGTCGCACTCCTAGTGCAAGATACGCTATCATACGCTATAGAAATCCTTTCAGGCAAGCAAAATTTGACTCATGGCGTGAGGACATCAATGGGTTAATTGGCAGAACAACTGCACGGTTTTGAGTTCGAATCCTTTGTTAAGAATAAAAAATCCAATGATTATCGCACGAATTTAACTCGCACAAAATGTGCGAATCAACGCACTCTTTATAAATATTTTCTTTTCCTAAGGCGCTTTGCACGAAGATAATTAAATGGTGTTCTAATTGACAACTCTTATATATCTTAGTAGGTAAAAGGTGACTTGTATGAGAATTACCTCAAAACCCGTGCTTTTCTGCATTGCAATTTTCATGAAAAATACCTTATGTTTACCACGAGAGGTTTGTAAGGCATGACAGCTGTGTGACTAAGTAACTTTGTGACCAGTTATCCCCAGACAGTGCAAGCAAGTCACATCCTTGTTACGTATGCATACAGCGATCTCATATGAGCGCGCATCGGATTCAGAGGTTACTTTTGAAAAATGCTGGTCTATACTACAAGCTATTTGTTTACCTGTTCTGTTCTGTGAGAATAAAAAGAAGCATCATTCCGTAGAATTCTATGAAGTAACTGATGATATGCCCTTTACAACACATTAACTAGTAGGATTGATAGGTTGTTGATAGCAAAAGTTGTGTAAATCGTTGAGGAATTCCATCGACTGTCTTTCGACTCCATCATCGGATCAATTCCACACCCTCCATAAATAGTAGTGCTTAATGAAAATAATAAATAAGAAACGAACTAGTCGCCAGTAAGAATTACAAAGGTTCCCCTCTATTTCTCATGAATGCCACCATCAGAACTGAACCAAATTAAAATAGGACCACTTAGGTAGCATCACCTTTCAAATAAAAAGAATCATCGAAATCGGTTCACCCAATTGATAACCTTATCCTTTTTTTGAAGTCAGTTAAAAAAGCTTGACGCTATATTTACCTGTATACTAACTAATCTTGCTTGACATACTCATTATAAGTAATTGTATGAAAGAAAATAGATACACATACGTGTGAACTATATCACTAATAATCATATTACGATAGTGGATAACAAATATAGTAGTATTGTTTGAATGGTATGTGGGTGAAATAACCGCGGGCTAGGCTTTGTTTGGTATCAATGCGATCACCAGCGAGTGGTGCCTGTGATAAGCGATCAGCCGTGACTGACTTTTGACTTGTAAATATAATATATACACATGATGTTTTTGTTTTGCATACCTATATGTCAATTAACTTTAGAAATGTAATAGCATGAAAAAAAACAGCATTTATCATAATCTCCCGGGCCTTATTCCAAACATTGTTGAGATCGGGACTTGATTCAACCTGATGTGGCTGATCATCTGATTATTATACGGAGCGACTGCCATCTGGCCATCGCAACGCCTTTAACGAATAAAATCGATAATCTTCAGAGTTAAACCAGCTGTCCGACTCTCATACGCCTCCGACTGACCTGTAACGATTGCCAAAGATGTTATATTGGCAATCGTTACTTCGAGGCACGATGGAAACTAGGGCTGTCCCGGACACCCACCCAATTCAAAAAATTCAGCATCTAGTATAATAATATATTCATATTAGAAAACAGAGATGTGTGTATATAGTGCAGTGTGTGTGTAGTAGACATTTACAAAATAATGAATAAAGTGTTTAGGTACGCAGACACCGTAAATTTTGTGATTCATTAATTCATTATTGTAATCTCAAAAAATACAAAGAGTAGGAAAAAAAACATCATTCAGTCAATTTAATTTAAATATATGTATTTTTACCACGCGGATGGACTCGCTGGCTAGAGCTAGTATTATTCACCATGGTCTAGATGTTGCTTTGTTAGTCAACCTTTTGTTAAAAACCTGTTTCTTACATTAAAAAGAAGGAATACAGATATAATTTATTACATTACTTATTGCCGAAAGGACCCTGAAGGTTAAAAAGTTAATGATATGTATTTTTGCCTCATACAAATTTGTATCGCAAAGGATTTTGTCTTTCTAAATATATATTATTGTAGGTCCGAAGAGACCTTAATTTATTAGATCGAGCCCTAGGTAATCCGGAGCCCAAATTGACCTTAAACTTTTTAAGCAAAGCAAATTACCCTGGGACAGAGTAATAACTGATTTAGGTATCGTATTTAAGAGGGTTAATTGGGTGGTTTAGGGCAGTGAGGAAATTATTCGTTCATATAGAAATGTTATCGTACCTAAATTTTACTGAAAAGTTGAGTTTGTTGCTCGTGTTATTTTTAGTCCTTGGCGTTCAAAGATACGAAGATTAATTGTTTAGTAACTGGTTAAAAGAGCTGTGCTCGGCTTGTGTATAACACAAATAAAACTTAACATTCAGCATGTGGCAAACGATGGCCTCTGCCTACCCCCATGGGATACAGGCGCGAGTATATGTATAAATATAGATATGTTGAAAAAAAAAATAAAAAAGGGAAAAGATCGGACTGGTAACATTAGGACTCGCACCTGGGTACCTATTCTAGTTTTGTTATCGCCCCATAGACTGGAAGCTTCACGTCTGAGGTAACTTGACAGATGTCGGCGAAATTTATTTACGTAATGATATTGTATGAGTTTTTCATTGCCTGAGCTGGTTAATTTATTGCCCCGAAACCCCCTACATACAACATTTCATGAAAATCATTAGAGCCGTTTCCGAGATTCAGATTCTAAATATATGCAACAATTGCTTGACTAAAGGTAGTTCGATTCCGTAGCAGTACTTTTTGATCTTCATATACGATGAAGACAGACAGACATTTTCGAGATTGTTTTATTAACACTTTATTTTTATAATAACTATATTATAATGTCTGTCTGATACGACGACATACTCAGCATCTGTCACGTTGGCACGATTATTTCGGTGAAAAGTGGGTGTTGTTCTTACAACACCTCTGCCTACCCCTTTGAGGAATACAGGCGTGAACATATTTATGTATGTTTGCATGTTATTGATAATGTAGGTATGAAAGTTTATTGTTTAAGGAGTTAGGATCCTCATAGAATGACCAAAAACTAACATAACTAAAAACCTTACAAATATAATCTAATAACTAAAAACCTTAAAAATTTAATCTAATAACTAAAAACCTTAAAAAATATAATCAAATAGCTAAAATATATTATTATAAGGAGTCCTTGTAGGCAAGGTTCCGAAGATACTGGCAGCTTTCCCCCTTTGGATGGCAAGACTAATTCTTTGACCGAGGTAGCTGCCAGCTCTTCGGTCTCCTGTGATGTCCACTAACCTTTTAGTTATTACTTGAAAAAGCCTAATAGCGCTAGGACCCCACGGACCAAGGGTCTCGACTCCGAATGGGACAAATACCTACTTGGTCTGGTAAAGAACTCCATAGATTATGTTATAACTTAGCTTTCAGCATTGTTTTTTACAGCCAGAAAGTATACGAGAAGTACTTAGATACTCAAGTGTAACTCTCGAATCCCAGCACGCAACATTATCATTATGTCAGAGTTTGAAACTTTTCTCCAAGTTTTTAATTAAATTACGTTTCCATTTTAGATTTCATTAAGCACATCGCATGACAATGTGAACCAATTAATTAATTACAATTGTGAAATTATTTAATCTTTGTTACATTACTTTTATTTATATTAAAACTACCTGTGCCCCGCGGTTTCACAAAAAATTACAAAGTTTCATACAAACTTTCATCCCCCATCTTATCCCCTTGGGGGTAGAATTAATCAAAATCCGTTCTTAGCGGATGCCTACGTCATAACATCTACCTGCATGCCAAATTTCAGCCCGATCCGTCCAGTGGTTTGGGCTTTGTATGTGATAGATCACTATGTCAGTCAGTCACCTTTGAGTTATATATATTTAGATTAAAAATTTAAGAATAAATATGCTCGCTTACGTCATCATAGAAGAGTCCCCCTAAGGTTTAGGCAGATGTGTTGTCACAACAACGCTGTTCACCGAATATGATTAAGTGCCAACGTGACAGAGGGTGAGTCAATCGCCTTCTCAGGCACTATACATTACGTTTTTGAATTACTTCTCAGATATAGGCTTTCACGATTCCATCCCCGTAACCCACGTGGGGTTAAAGCTCATTGGTGCAGGCCACTGGGATTCGAATCCCACGGCCACAACGGTTCTTATATACTTATATTATGATATGTATAATATAATATTGATTGTACGGAGGGTAGCTAAGAAATTGCTTTAATTAAAACACGAAACAGTGCAGTAAATTAACTTCCTCCCCGACAGCTGATGAAGAAATGAACCTCTAATTAATATTTGTTCAATTGTCTATAGATAGGTGTGTATACAAATACACATTAAGGCGGAGCAGCAAGGAAATATTCCCATTGTTGTTATACTATAATACCGGAGTAAGTTCAGCTCTCTATGGGGTGTACGTTCTTTGTTATAGGTTTAGGGTAAGAGTGCTTATCAATACAGAATACAGATAAATAATATTGAAGTGTCTGTTCGCAATTGCAAATTAACACATTTTCAATAAATACATATGAACGTGAAGTGTATACGGTATATGCGTAAAAAAATTTGATTTCTTTCTCTGTCTGTCAGTCTGTTTGTTCGCTAATCTCTGAAACGGAATGGAACTTTCCCTGGCAATTAACTGATATAATAAGGAGCAACTTGAATACTTTTGTTAAAAAAAAATTAGGTTCTGCGAAATAAAGTACGCGGTTGAATCCACGGGGCACAGCTAGTCTATTATTATAAATTCAAAGTCCTTTTTCACTGACTTATACAGCGTGTAGACATTTTAGGCGTAATTTTTTTGGCATAGGGCTTCGGATGGTGCTTCATATATATATATATATATATATATAAATATTTAATATGTATTAAAAAATATCTTATTGTTGTTTAAAAAAAATGTTACAATTTTGTTAATATTTGGGGTAGTTAGTTTTGTTTTTAGAATTTCTTCTTACCCTTAACCCTTGCAAAAAAACAACCAATCGATTCCCTGTACCAAAAATTCAAGCCTAAAAAGTCTTCACTCTAAATTATTCATGCCACGGTGTAAATGGGACTCACTTTTCGGAACACAATGTAAAACACCCTATATATTGTACTCATAAACCGCTTGGTCCTAGAGACAAGAAATTAGAAGGGACGCGTAGGTACATCCAGTACGAAAAGTATTTTCAAAATTCCTCCTCTAAGGGAGAGAAAAGGGGAGTTTTCATTGGAAACAAATGTTATATTTTCTGGTACGAATACAGCGCGGGCGAAGCCGAGGGCGGAATCTATCATTACATAGTATAAAATGAAGTGACCTTTTAAACTAATCAACGGATTTTAAAGCAATTTTCTGCAATAGAGTGAATCAAGTTTTTTTTTTATAATAAGTGCATATGATTTAGTGTAACCGTGGAGAGAGAGAGAATGAACTAATTAGTTCTTATATAGTTTTATGCGTCTAGATCTTAGTAACTTAAGGTTAATTGTGAGATGGATCAAGTAATTTTTATCCTTATATACAGTGAAGGGTTCCCAATGTTCATTGAAGGTGGTAATGTACATTTACCTTCACCCCCTTACTTAAGGTTGAAATTTCGTAAAATCCTTTCATTGTGGTACCTGTACGTATGTATGTATATGACACAGAAAACATTCTATAGTTTAGGTCTGGAGGCCTACCATCTTCGGTTTAAGTTGAACGTATTAAGAACTTCTGAGCTTTGACGTTCCATTTTTGTACCGTAGATTCAAACTTCGAAGCTGAGAAGTTCTTAATACGTGCTGCTTAAACTATCATAGTTGGCCCCAAGAACTATTTGTTGTTAATCCCACAATCAATTGAAAGGTGCCAATTAATTCGCATTCCAATCAAAATGTTGCGGCTAATATCAAATTCTTCTCTATGACCACTCAGCGCAGACCTTTGGCTCAACTGCCAACAACGCTTGATTACGGGTTTAATTAGGATTGGATTTGGAACAAACATTTTACGCCTCAATTTTGTACCGTACCTACACCTAAAACGTAGCACATTTTAATTGCCTAACTCGAATATCAAGTTAACAAGATAAATGTTGAGCGAACGTTAACGTTATAAAACGATACCGAACAAAATACTGCTTAAATTTGATGATCTACCATCGCCATTATACTAAATGGGAGTTGTAAAGAAAATCTTACTCGAGAGCTTGTTAAAATATTACAGGCAATTAGAAAAGTAAACAACCTACGCGAATAAAGAACTGAATGCATGAATGAATCTCTTCAAATAACCTGCTTCACATCATTTCAATCATGATTTAAAGTGAATACGAGCAAATTACAACCTTTGGATTCAACTAGCTGTGCCCCGCCATTTTTCCAGACTTAATTTCATGGTATTTATTTTCTATCCCTCTCTTTTGTACCTCTTGTAACATCAGCTATCTGTCAGTGAAAGTCCAGTTAAAAGACAGAGACAGAAGGATAGACTGACAGAGAAAATTTAAAAAATGATTTTTCTTTTATTTAAGTAACGTATACATTTTCATGTGCTCTTAGTGAAAATCTGATAATTTGGAAATATAAACAGACGCTTCAATTTTATTTATCTGTTTAATATTCGGTTATTTATCCCCTTTTCATGAACATCCAAGAGTCATTCAAGTGAAGCTGAAGGGTTTGATTTGTAAAAATTGTAAAAGATGACGCACTCGACGCCAGCCGCGCCTCACTGAGTTCCTTTGCCTCATTTAATGAGGTTCGGTTTGTCTCCGACTTTCAATTTGTTGTCGAGTTACAGTTTGTTGTCTCCGAGTTACGCTCTTTGTAACATTGGCAACCAGCGTAATGACACGCATTACAATTTGTAATGCGTTTGTTACACGTTTAACGTCGCATGACAACATTTAAAACAATTCAAATTAAGTCCTAGTATAAAATTGGACCAAGGAAACTAGAAAAAATTATAAAAAAAATTAAATTAAAAAAAAACACCCATATTTCACCGAATATGATTAAGTGCCAACGTGACAGATGGTGAGTCCATCGCCGTCTCAGGCACTATACGTCATTGAATTTCTTCTCAGACATATGCAGGTTTCCTCACGATGTTTTCCTTCACCGTAAAGCACATGGTGTGAAATACCTCACCTGCTCATACCCCAAGGCCACCACGGCTCTTAATGGGAACCCATCTTATATTTTCTCAGACGTATGCAGGTTGCCTACGGCTATTTTCATTGACAAATAAAATTAGTTAAATTCTTTGGTTTGAACCCGAAGCTTCATAAATTGCAAGCGACTAGTAAATTACATGCGCTACCGAGGTTATACGATGAGTTGGTGTTGTCTCAACATTACTATGGCAGCACTGCAAGTATAAAATGTATTACACACAACATATGCTCACGTTTGTATGCCTCGAATTGTGAACAGTGTACTTATAGTACGCACAATTCGCACCTATGTTTGTCTCATGTACTTAATAGGGAGCGAGCGCATTACCATTAAATGAGCACTAATCTAGACGGAGTCGCTACTTGGAAATTACAGATGGAAAACCCGGAGATCGAACCCAGGTCCTTATGTTTTATGAATATGTAATAATGTAAATTATTTTTGATTTCTGTGAATATAAATTTTGCCTTTTAGAAAATAAATGGGATTCCATCTAATATTTTTTAGACGTAAGTGGGTTTTCTAAAGCTGTGTTTGTTTACTAAAAAATTGTATCAGGTCCTCATGTTCCGCAGTAGCACAATGAGTTAATTACTCTTACTTTGTATGAACATTCTATTAGCTTTTAAAAATGCTTCGTAATAAAAATAAGCGGAATAAACCAGCGTTACGGAGGCGGAAGAGTTAGAGGGCAGATTGTCTTGGTGGGAGAGAATCGCAGCGGATATATCCGGCCGACACGCGGCCACTCGCAATTGTCTAAATGGTCGCAGTTTACTGCCGCTCGCTGTCCCAGCCACTATTGTCTGCGCCTAACAGAAGCTTTATCTCCCAGTTATTAATCTGCGAAATTAAAAGCCCTCCGAAGAAAGTGCAGAATAATTCCTTTCAAATGACTTTTTGCTTTTACAAAGTTCGTAACCGACGAATCGGCCGCGCCGTCCGTATCGTATACATTAGCTGCTTTAACAGGACAATCGGGCGAATTATTACCATTATAAATTCCATGTTCTCAGTGAGAAAAAGATCCTTTTAATGCATACTTAAATCATTTTTATTAACTTGAAAAGGTTGGATTTATGTGCCAGGTCTGCTACTTGTAATTTGCGAGGTCTCGTTGGGAAATTAGGGCTGGAACTAAGTTTATATTGCTGGGCGACCGAATCTTTGTAGGATTTGTACTAGACTCCATAAATAAACCTGTTACTTAGTTTTGCCAAATAAATTGGGGCTTGGCTTAACTAGTGTAGTGATTTTGTCGAAGTTGACAGCTTTGTAATTTATGCGTATACAATAATTGCAGAATTGGCAAAGCTATGGATTTATGAACGGTGTATTTGTGAATGGATTATAAAGTACTAATACCATAATACACGACTGGGGCGGCTGCAAATATCGAGTGGTACAGTAAATAAAGAGCGTTATTAGCGGAGGCCGCAATGTTTCAACTGGTAATCCCCTTAGCTTCGTGGCCGACAAAGAACATTTTTGTACCAAATAAACTGTCCTAGAGCTCTGGATGTAAACCTTTTATGATAGAAAAATGTTGCAGTAACACGAAATTGGTTGCTTGTTATTGCAAAAGTACTAGAGCTTGCATTGGCATCGTGCACTTTCACATGTAAATATTAATGTTGGTGTATCGAACGGACGGAAAGGTAGGCAAATGGACGGAATTACTTACTTATTTAGTTTGTTAGTAAAAATGATTCATTTTTGTATATAACTTCAAGCAGGTTCGTATGTATGTTTGTAATGCATTGGCTCAAAAATTACTGGACTGATTTTAATAATTCTTTCACCATTCGAATGCTACTTTATCATTGATTGATACCGGATAAATTTGATCTCCGTACTCCCACGGGAGCGGGAACTACGCGGGTGAAACCCCTTGACTGCCGCTAGTCATTGATAAATATATCAAAAACTTTAACAACCAGGTATGCCCAAACATGTGTTTGAGCAGTAGAGGCTACGCCGCGCCCTGACGATATGCCGCGCCATTACCTTTAAGGGAATTTCCTTAATATCTAATTTTTGGTACCACTAACGGCGAAACTTTCTATCGTTACGGTCAATAAATATGCCATCATTTACTTTTATGCCGATAATACAGAGGGCGAGCGGATTTCTCGGCAAATAGAAGTGCGAGGACCCGCTTGGTGTATCTTGAAAGCTACGTGTTTATTCCTTACAATATTTATATATTATATGTATACGGCTATACCTATCACAATAGGACTCCACTTGTGTACAAAACTGATTGCTGTAATAAATGAAGTTCGTCGTTTATCTATATCTAAATCTATACAAATAATTTGTAAATTCCTACTTAGCAGAATTGGCTCAAAAATAATACGTCCAATTTAAAAAAATATTTCATCATTTGAATGCTACATTATCACTGATTAATATAGGCTATATTTTATCCTCATACCGCGTCTACATCCGCTAGTTATAAATTAAGTCACTTGTTTAAAAAAAATCTATCTCAGACTCTTTGAAATCTGTGTAATTATTCGATTATTCTTATTATAAATTATCTTATGTACTTATATACGTTTTAGAAATTGCTATTACAAAATAATCCTTATCAAAGTAAGGGAAGCCGCAAGTTGAATAAAACCCTTGTATGATATTCAGACTTAAGATGAAGTCGAGAAAGTATATTTTCCCTTGACTGCTGTGTTAAAATACTTGGAATATTTCCTCAATCTCGTAGCAATTTTCATAGTAAGCTCCCTTCGTTTTGTTATGCAAATCATTCCGATAACATGACACTTTGCGAAATAAAAACGCCAGTTTCCCTTTTTTCCATAAATCTGGTTCAGAATTGGTTTGAAAAGTCATTAAACTTGCTAGGCAATAAATCAAGAGAATTTCAAAATCTTTTTATAATTAAAATACGATACAAAGTAATAAATTAACTTGCGCCGGGAAATGTAAAAAAATGCAAAACTGTTGCGAGGAAGGCTTGTGCAAATAAGAACTTGTTTTATATAGTGTATTTGGTTTTAGACATTTAAACAGGCGGTTAGACTTTTATTGTTCAAAACTCGGGTAAAACACACTTTTTTAGACTTTTCTGATTTTGTTGATAATGAAACAACATATCAGTCTCTCAAAATTCATATAAATTCAGACAAAGGCAGGGAATGCATATGACACTAAGTCCGCCTAAGCACATTATAATGCAGGAAGTCTATGAATAAAAAAAATCGTCTAGAAAATTCAAATTTATCATTGAATATGTTTCAACCGCGGTCTCTGCAGCCTTCGATGATTTACTAATCGAGTGAGTAGTGGCGAGGCCTACGAAGTGACATGGTTGGAGCCCAGTCGGTCATACACCAACACCAACCAATCGGGCCAAGATTGGACCCAATATTCGGATTCACATTCCGAAGCGTTGATATTGCGCGTCCCATTCGTGCCAATCCACAGCCACAAATTGTGAACGTGTCTGCCCCAAGCCTAATATAGATACAAAACTCATTCGACGGTAAATGTACAGCTGTGTATGTCATGTTCTGATGTCTCTGAAACTAAGTGCCTTTCACGTTATGAAAGTCGTGGCGATGTCTACGTTATTCATGAACAAGACTTCACTACTTCTATTTCCGTATACTATATTGCTATGTTAAACACTGCTAAGATTACAAGTGAATAAATATGTTTATTGCTGTGTAAGTTACCCTTATCGATATTCGTTATTTTAGAGCTTGTAGTGTAACAAATCTACTGATCATTAGGACAGAATTAAATTTGAACCCAGAAACCCAGGATTGGTAAACTACACGGTTACCTGAGCTTATTACACACCTATAAGAATTAGACAGTAAGTTTGCTAAAAAAGTAATAAAATATTTAGATTTTTTTTTGAAACAACCATATCTGTAAATGTGGGTTTGAGCAGTCGTCTGCTACGCAAGCAGCGGGGCTTGCACCAATTAGTTTTTCTAAAAATTTATGTGCCGTGATTATACACCACGAGCTTTTCGGTGGAGGAAAATATATCACGAGGAAACCTGCATATGTCTTAGAAGTAATTCAAAGATGATATATTATATTATATGTAGTATAGTATCTGAGACGGCGATAGACTCACCATTTGTCACGTTGGCACTTAATCATATTCGTTGAAATGTGGGTGTTGTTACACCACCTCCGCCCACCATTTTTATCATCATAATCCATCATAATTAAAGCAAATCATTAATCCCTAAAAAGCCATAATAATTTAATACTCACACTGTTATAGTGCAAAAAAATAACTAGTCCGCCATCTTGGATGAGACTCCATATTGGAATTAGAATGACGTCACATAGCTACGCATACATTGCCATCCAAAATATGCGCGTATGTATAGTATATCTTTCAGGTCAATCGGATAAAGATAACTGATTTTAAATTCAGTTGCAAGATTTCAAGAAACATTTAAAGTTAAATAAAAGCTTGTAACGAATACAATAAAATAAAGTGCTTTCAATGAATATTGACCCTCGTTCAACGCCTAATTACGTTTGGGTATAATTAATCGAGTTACTCGGAGCGGCTATTGCCCATAGGATGTCTACGTCACGAAATATTTGCCTAATTGAAGCATTGACGAGTGTTCCCGCCGCACTCGTAATCTAAACCATCGGAACTAAACTAAACCATCGATTCATTGATCGGATAACAATCAGAATATCAAATGCCGACACTGATTCGTTTACATCTCTATGGTCTGTGGCTAAATGAAGGGAAATGTTGACTTGGCTGACACCTGTAAGTACCACAGCATATCGATGATTTTTTTATTCGTACCCTCACAAATACTCACAACAGATTTACTGTAGTAGTTAAACATTACCCCAAGTATAGGTTGTAACATATTTTAACGTTGACGATATTGATTGCGTATCTTTCTCATTTGTCTCATTTGTATGGGGACGTAAAAGCGACCCTGGCGGCAAGTGTAGGAAGTTTGAAGTTTCCAAATAAAAGCCCAAAAATAATTAAGATACGCAACCGAAACGTCATTGTTTAAACATGTAGAAACCTATCCTTGGAGTACACATGCGTTATTCATTGACAGCGTCGCACTCGACGTCGATTGTCGGTTTTTAATTAAATCGAACCTTATCCTCTATGTGTTATGTAATAATTTCCTATGATTTAAACCAACGCTCGTCGTCGAGTTTGACACTGAGAAACCTAAGCGAATGACGCGGCTGGTACATTAAAATTATACGACAAAGCATTTTCTTTAAGAGGAATAATTACAGACTCAGACTGACCAGTGGGTTTAGACGATTATGTCTGAAATTAAAACGTATAAAGAAGTTAAAACTCGTATCCCGAAGAAATAATTGAACTACGTATTAAAATAAATAGTAAAATCGTACATAAATACATGTCGAATGTGGGCTTGCACACTCTCATATTCTAGAATCATACCGCACAAGGACAACACAGTGCGATCATAAAGTTACTTAGTTTGCGGACTACAGCCATATTACATAAACTAGAAAAGGAAATATTTTTCGAAAAGTCGGTAGTCGTTTTTGAAATCGTAAAACCAGATTTACGTTGGTACTGTTGGTTAAAGTGAATATTGCGACAGAAACTATGTTTGTGAATTTATGATGTTCATATCCTCCCGCTGGAATAGAGCAATTGCGTTGAATGCGTGTATTTCGAATAAATAAGTACGGGTTCATTTTTATTGCGTACAGATATTCAGTCAGATGCGGTACGGAGTATTAAATGGAATCATTGAAATCTATATGACTGGCTGACACAGACCGCCTCATGTTGTTGCAGCTTTTTATTTCATCTATTTGGTATGAATTCGTGTTCGTATACGTACACATCACGTATACTCTGACAATGTAGATGCATAAGGTGGGCGCCATAAATTAGTAGTAACGGGTGCACTCACACGCACTTAAGAGCGTTTCGCAGTAATTTAACTATTGAATTTACAGCAAGATTGTCATCTGCGCACGTCTAGATACGTGAGGGTGAGAATTCTCGACTTATGTAAGAAGCCGACATTTCCAGACATTATACTAGCTTATACCCGCGACTTCAGCCTAATGATTTTTATAATACCCAATGTCTAGCCCCGCAGTTAAAACTATAAGTATAAGCATAACCTATAAGTATTCAACATTTCAGCGAAATCGGTACAGTGGCTCAGTAGGTGAAAAAGTACAAACAGACTGAAAGGCAGATAAATTATTCACTCATAAAAGAGGAGACACTTCACCTATTTATACTAAGAACATGGATTTCTATTTTGTGCTAAAAACGGGACACCGGACGTTGGTCATATAATGCGGGGTTGAAGCTACTTAAATATTCTGTATCGCGAGTAGACGCTAACAGCTCGCACATTTTGCTAAAATCGCCAGCCATCCTCGCATGTATTGCTTAAATTTATTGAACACTAAAGTTTTCATACGCTTTTATGTTTTTGGGAGACGACGGCACCAGCAGTTGAGCCAGAGCACCGATGTTTATATGAGTTCACGCCCAAAAGGGATGCGCGCAATTGCTCCTTTTGCTTAACAACAAAAAGCTCTCAGTAAGCAAATCGACTATGTCTGCTTACTTTAGGTATTAGACGTTTCCACTCGAAAGCATTGTTCAGGTCAGAATTATACGTTCAAACATTTCCAACATCGCGGATAATTCCTCCGGAACTACTATTACTACCTGTCATTACAAAAAGCGGAGCCAGAACTTTGGAACAGAATAAAGTTGGCCAGCTCGGGGTGGCTCGCTCGCTTTCCGCTCAATAAACGCTCGCAACTCGCAAGTTGCGCTCGCTCGGCCGCACTCCGACGGACGTACAATAACAACTTTCATCGCAACTTTTTGGCAGAGAGCGCTCAACAGCATGTCACCCAGGCTCGACATCTGTTCCATTTGAATCTCTGATTAATTGACATTTCAATTTGAGCTAACAGTGTGAAAGAACAATGCACTGCACTGCATAGGCCGCAGAAAACATTCATGGATGCGTTATATTGGAAAAAGTACCTGCTACGTCAAAACATTTCGGGGATTTTCAGTCTGGTTTAGATTTGATCGCTCAGTGAAATTATAGCCTACCATGATTATCTAGGTAGCTAATGTAAACACCATATTTAATAAATTTAAAGTTTATTTAGCTTACTTCAATTCCATCAGCGTTGAAATATGACGCAGATATCTACTTCACTATCAAAAATATTTAAAATTTCCACTGATCTTCGATTAAGTTAGTGATGTAGACAGGTAGGTGGTGGTAGATACTTGTTTCAGAACGTGCGTTATTATTGTGCGACCGTTCTCTGACGTTGATTTGAAAAGTGTTCCCAACAGCGGCCTGCTGGCGGTAGACCCGTTCCACGATTTATTATTGATTGAGTTGGTCACATAGTTTTCCTGTGTCAGTCGTAAGCCAACATCTAAAGAAAGTACTTTGTAAAAAGTTTAATCGAATAAAGATATTTTGATTTTTTTTTTATTTTAATCACCTGTGAGTTGATATTCAGACGGAGTTAATGGGTGCTTTTGTTGTCTTCTCGGATAACATAAAACACAATTTAGGTTGCTCGCAGATTGTCTCCGTTGAATTGAGTCTTAGCGAGGAGCAGACGCCCTTTGTGAGTGTTCAAAACGAAGTGAAGATGTCACTGATTTATATGTCGCCATTATTCTTACTTAGGGTGACGTAAACACATGCCGTTCCCAACACCAATACACCGCTCAGTGGCTGAGCGCGCCAAATAAAGAGATTCATGAACCGTTACCATTCATTAAATACGAGACACGTTATCTAGCTGAGGAACAAGTACCTACAACACGAATATCCCCCGACGTTCGTAAGAATACGTAGGCAGTCGGCTTTTAGTTTTACAGTTTTAAACAGCGAATTGCTGGTAAGAAAAAGATTACTAATTAATTAGAAATATATAATGAATAAAATATAATTAGGCGGGATTGTGGTGGACTTATTTCTATGAATAAACACAAATAACGTAGTAATACAGTATCGTACTTATTTTCAGTTTCGATGTGTAATACTCACGCCAATGATTTGAGAAAAATGGTTTCGTACATGATTCTTTTTAACCAGACACATATATCAATTGTACATACAGATTACTATACACAACTTTGTTACAACAAATACATAGCATTATTTATTCATACCAAAAAGTTAAATAGATGTATGAAATCGTAAAAAAAAACATGTAATTAAATATAGTTTGACATTACTTAAGATATTTACATTTTATTTTCATTAGTTTATTAATATTCTTATTTGTGTTTAAACGGTCAAAACCGACATTAACTTATACCATATGTTACGATTACGGAAGTTTTATGTAAAATTTGTTTGTTTTCCAAGTACATAAATTAAAGAAGGTATAAACACCAAAATACCATCACGTGTAGCGGTTTTTATTTCTATAATGACGTACTAACCTTACTTACCTAAAATGTGCATTTACACAAGTAAATGAAGTAATACAGAGATATATTAAGATAAGATTGGATACCTAGTATTTACATAGGTTCTAAATAAGGTCATATCTTTCCCAGTGTCTGTCGCAAAGTGAAGTAGACGAGTCTTGGCAACACAAATAGTAATAAGCTTCACAAGTCGCTCAAACTACGACAAAGTTTTCGGAGTCTTGGCAAATATTAGTGACAAAGCGACAACCTTAGATATTGTTTGTTGGACATCCTTGTACCGTAGATTGCTCTCGGAGATACAACTATGTACCAATCTACCGAATATGTTAACCAGTGTTCGGACAATAGTGTACTAAGTGTGTGCTTGACCCACATTGTATAGTAAAACTACATGAATAAATGGCTAAACCAAGCTCTGCTTCGTGGTTTTACCCACATAGGAATAACAACAATAACTATGCTATTCACACATATATGTTTTAAATAATATAGGATAAATTACTCCTTATAACATCAGCTATCTTCCAGTGGAAGTCCCGTGGCGAAAGTCCAGTCGTTTCAGATTTGCCGGAGCAGACAATAAGTATGAAATATTTGTTTCATGTGTGCTTTTTTATTTCGTATAATATTATATACTTTCATATACATTTAGTGAAAAGCTGTTTAATTGGAATCACAAACAGACACTGTAATTTAATTTACAAATTTGTTATAATTTTGGCTATATCTCGTGAAAAACCTTATCTGAACCAGCAATCAAGTAAATATGTATGTAAAATAAGATACAATCTAAAAGATTTCAATTTAAAAATGCAAGCACCATCAATTCGGTAATGCATCTGGCATCAAAATCCGATCGAGTGGGTATCAGGAAATGATAGAATGCACACCAGAGTGGCTGGGGCGGGGAGCTCATCAAAATCACGTTATCAGCCTCTACACTAACAAATCAGAGCTCTCGGAGCACGCGACCAAGCCTCTCTAACACCCGACCTTATTGCCAGTTGCGAAGGTATAAAATACTCGTGGTTACAAATATCGAAACCCGACAGTACCTTGGGCCCGGTGTAATAAAGCTGGCTGCCGGCGTCACGTCATAAAATGGCAAAATATCTCGCCTGCACCTAGCTTAGGTGCCTAGATAGGAAGAGGTAATGCCAGGTAATAATACACCTAGCTGGTAAAATTGGGTGATGCAAATGCGCTTCCGTGCACCCTCTAAGACATTTTTATTGCCCGCCGGAAGAAGTTAATATCCTTTTATGTAAAACGTTTAAATCGCCTTAATTTAATTTCATTCCTCGTTCGTTAAAGTGTTTTTATGATTTCACAGTTATTTAAGAGCTCCACTGTGATAATTTAACGTTTAGCATGTTTTATAAATCTGGTTTTAAAAATGTTGCTTGATTAATTATGACAAGAGTTAAGTTAACAGTAACGAGGTTAACAAAATTGAAGTGTAATGAACGCGATGCTGCAATATTGTCGCGTGCCGTTAGCGTAATAACACTTCAGCGTGTCAATTTGTAGTGGATTTGATGAAGCATCGCAGCCGGCTGATTCTTAATCGCAGATAAATGAATTACGCCGGGGGCTGCCATCCATCACTGTCGTTAATTTTAAGATAAAAACCATAGCGCGCAGGTTGCAGCCGCCTTCGGGATCATATTGCTGACGGTATGTCTTTAATTTTTACTAAGCGAATATCGGCGATTGAGAAAAAGTTTATGAGGAATGTAAAACTTACCTTCTAGCATTTGCAGAAACCAGAAGAATACAGGTTCTTCTGTGGGCAGGATCAGTTGGCAGTGGTTGGCACGTGACACGTAGATCAAAAACGTAGCCAGATTCCAAAATTCATTAGACTCCGAATTCAATTGTCCTGTCACATCGTAATAAGATATTCATGTATAGTAATAAAATCTTCTAATACCTCGGTAACAAGGTAATGTATTTACCATATAAAAAGTTCGTACGCGTTCTTTTCACAAAATTTCTGGTATTTTGTTTAGTTAAAGCTTGATGCTACAAATTTAAATAATATCATTAATGTGGTTACAATAATCGAACACTAACATTTCCATTAATCTGTATGTCAGCCGGTTCGATTATCAAGTATGCTTTCTCATTGTAAAATGATAAACTCTCTTCGTCTTATTTTTCAGAATTGCAAATATTTATGCAGTACTACAATTTACGAAATTTTGATAGAATAAAGTTATGTTCTTATCAAGAAAAACAGTAAAAGTGGAACCACAATCAGTTAAATTACTCACTATAAACTTAACAACGTTGAGTTCGAGAATAATGCCTTTTGGGAGCGGTTTTGTTTACGGTTGCACATTATTGATATGTGGAGTAATGGCTCCGTATAAGTATTCCAGCCGTATCGCACAAATACGGGACGGTATACATTTTTCAAGAAGCTCTTCTGTGGTTCAGTTTTATTGCTTCAAAATTGCACTCGGCTCAGTGAACTTTTAAAAATGGTGGACTTTCGTATCCTATAAAAATCAATCCTCGCACTTGAAGGTTTGGTTCAGGAAATGGACCCTATATATTGACGCCAGTTGCCTCATAAGCCTATCTTATACATATAGAGTGAGTTTATATTGTATTACTCAAAACTGTAAAAAAATATTTAAGAGTAATTACTGAGTTTTTTGCCAGGTTCTTCTCAGTAAAAGTAACCTTCCGAACCTGGCGGTAGTATAGTTAGTTCTGTGTAATCTTGTCGTTCTGATGATTTGAAAGTACTTTGTTAAAAGTCAAATCAAATAAATACATTTTGAATTTTACACATTTAAAAATTTCTTGTAAGCCAATACCTTTACCTGTCTGTCACATATAGTATGTGTTCAATTATGTGAGTTGAATGAATATATATTAAAAAAAGGTATATTATATTAGTAGTACCCTGCTGCTTTGAGCGCATAGACTCCCTTGGGTTAAGAAGACCCATTATTTAAGAAGAGAAAAAGGGATAAACATTAACAAAAGCGGAATATATTCGTACCAATTCTTCGGCTGTAGTTACTAAGTGAAAAGCTTAGGAAAGTAACTTTAAGTAGAACTTTGTTTCACCTCGGCCTCAGATGCTACACGTACTTACGGTATCGCGATTAAACTTACATAATAAAGATACCTACAGCATTAATTGAATTACCTTTATGTAACCACTTCCATAAAACCCATCTCGAAAGGCGTAAACTCAATTTCATGGGTGTCTTCAGTCTCACTCACTCATTTTTTAATTCAGTTTGTTCACTTTTATCGTACGTATTTTCTTACAAACCTTATCCTGAAAATTAGAATCACTACGTGTACGTTTATTTATTTATGAAGATTAGTAGGTTTTATGCAGCACCCTTTTAACTCACAAAAGGAGATAAACTACTTTTATACCCGTTACCTAAGTTTGAATTTATTAAGTAGGTAGGTACTAGCTGTGATCCGCGGTTTCACCCACGTAAACTTAGTTTTATGCTTTAACTTGCGGAAACATATATGTAAAGATGTAGTGAACAGTATTTTGAAACAATTAAGTAGTCTCTCCTTCTATTAATAACTCATTAATGACTCAAAACTCATTGTTGTGAAGTTGTCCATAGTCTGCTTTGGATATACGAATTATATCAATCTAATAAATATTTTTTATTCCATTGATTGGTATAGTTCGCATCGAATACCAGTCCATTGGGCCTATCAACCATGACATTGTTCGACGTTCTATTGTTTTATACATTCCGTGCGCTTTCATAACGAATTTTAAACGGTCCACTAATTCTTGGGTTAACTTAAAAACATTGAATTTATTCAATTGTTTAGTTTATTTTATTTTATTACTGTTTGAATACAATAGTTTTAAGCGCTCTGTCGATGATTTGAATATCCTGTAGCCCTAGACAAAGTAACATTCTCTAGCGCTTCCGCTAATAGAAACGATACAAAATGTATGGAAATTATATAAATCTGTTACGTGACATATGTCATTCACGTACATTGCCTATCGTTTGTACAACGAAGCATGAGGATATTGTTACTTTGTCTACAGGCCCAGTACAGGCTAGACAAAGTAACATTATCTTGCGCTTGCGCTGAAACTGGAATGACATATGAAACGTGAGTGATTTCTGTAATTTCCATACATTTTGTCTCGATTCTTTTAAACGCGAGAAGATTAGAATGTTAAGAATATACATGCATATGCTCACGCCTGTATTCCCCGAAGTAGGCAGAGGTGTTGTTATCACAACACCCACTTTTCACCGAATTTGATTAAGTGCCAACGTGACAGATGGTGAGCCTATCGCCGTCTCAGGCACTATACATACGTCTTTGAATTACTTCTCAGAAATATGCAGGTTTCCTCACGATGTTTTCCTTCACCGTAAAGCACGTGGTGTGAAATCACTGTACATAAGTTTTTTAGAAAATCTCATTGGTACAGACAGGCCCCGCTGGGATTCGAACTTGCGTCATTTGCGTAGCAGGCGACTGCTCTAACCCCGAGGCCATCACGGCTCAGTAAAGAATATAGAAGAAAATAATGTTACTTTTCCTGCAGGCCCTGATACGCTAACAATCTAACAATTGTCTGCGAAGCTTAAGGCCGTGGATTCAATCCTACTACTGTATGTAGGTAAGGTGCCGTCGCGAGTTCACACACAGGAGTTATTTTATCAGTCTGTGTGTCTGTCTGTATGGAATAAAAAACCAGCGCAGTTACCCCACTATTTTAGCTGAGTTCTCATAACTCGTGACCTGTATATTCCTTAAACTAATTCAAGAAAAGTCATGTGTAAATTTTAAATCATTTAATAAAATAAGTGATGTTATTAATTTCTTATAAAGAACACAAGAGCTTTCATTGGCTGTATTGTTGACTATACAATAATACACAATAAAATAAACACGTGATTCCAAACTGACTATGTATGTGGACATACAAACAGTTCTTAGCTTCGAATACAATACAGACACAAACCATTCTCTCCTACACACATTAAGGCCGTTTTCTACGTAACACACATCTTCACAATATTCAGAATATCGGTAGTTAACATACAATTTAATTTAATAGCCTTTAGAGACAATTGCTTTAACAAAATTAGTATAAATAATTAAATACTCAATAATATGTACCAAAAACATCAATATAATGCCTATATTCAAATATGAATTTCGTATTTTTCTTTTTTACTTTCTATCTATTTCTGATGAGAAATACATTGTTAATGTTAATGTACCGTCATATATTACAACAGAGTTAGAAACGTTCTCTAATCAATAGGTATTCCAAAGAGGTGTTCTTCCCGTGTCTCGCCATAAATCCATACTTATCAAAATATATACCAAATACATTTGACGATTCAATCGCGTCGTTATCGATATCATTTATTTAAAATATAACGTCACATCTCCAATAATATCGTGTATATTAAAAATTCTTACGCTAATACGGTAACATAATAAATAAAGTTGAATATGTCAGAACGTGTACTTCATCGTTAACAGCTTTTTTCTTAATGGTAATACTTCGATAAATCATGTCACTAAAAATAATAAGACTAGTTTTTGTCCTATTGTCAAAATATGCACTTTCGTTTGTGAAACATAAAAATATAGTAGAAAAAAATGCTGTGCCATATGTATATAACATAATAATGTATGGCACGAATAGATATAAAGCTCGTTAATGTAACTTTGTTCTACGTTCGATATGAACTGTATAAAATTAACTATAATTCCCTAACTCCATCAGGTACGGACATTGTAATTAAATAAACATTAAAATAAGCGTGTCACGAGTCGGTAATAGCATGGAATGAGAATTCGACGTAGCTGCGTAGACAATACTGGCAAAATGATCATTTGGGAATATTGACTATTATAAGCGCAATTATTCAGAATTGCTGAGGGATCTGTTAAATTACATCAAAACTTACTTTGACAGCAAAATAACTGTAATAAGGCGAACACACATGTTCACAAATGCAATTATAACAAATAGCACCTAAGCCGGCTTATAAATAACAAAGCGAGCCGGACACTCATACGTGGCTAAGAACAACTTGATTCAGGCAAGTAATCACGAAATACCATCGGGAACACAGAAACATACACTATTTCTACCGGACCATTAAACGTAACTTAAACGTAACTCAAACTTATGTAAAGAACATCAAGTCGCTTAATATCACTCTTAAAACTTTTATAGTACAAGGTCGATTGACAAAGATATCTTCAACAAGGATACTCTCACATTGATACACTTGGCTAACAACACTGCGCATCACATACACAGTTGTCATGGTAGGGCTGGCACACACAGGGCGAGAGTTAAGGGTCCCGCCGGGGGGTCGGTGTGCTATCCCGTGGAGAGGTCGTCCTTCAGCCACTGTGGCACGGGCCGGCCGGCGCGCACCAATAGTTTCGATAACGCAGTGTTATGCGCCGTGTAGTATCTCTTCAGGAACTTGGCAGCGCGTTCCTCCATCGGCGGGTACACCCTACCTTTCGACTTGCCGAGACACTTAGTCCTCTCGTTGCTCATCGCTTGGCAAAAGAAGCCTTTCTTTGCATCGAATCTGCAAAGAAGAAATATCCGTAGAGCTTTTTTGGAGGTTTACTCAACCGTAACTCTTGTATTATAGGATATAAATGTTTATTTCTTAAACTTAATTTCATGGGTCTTTATTTCGCGGAACTCTAATTAATGATTTTATAAAATAAAAGTAACCAAAGTCGTTTCAGAGCCATAGTCTATTTATTAGCTGGGACAAACAGAGTTATTTGTAATTTTTATTTTAAGACTGGATATACTTTCATTTGCATTTACTGAAATGCTGTTAATATGGAATTACAAACATACATTTAAATTTTATTCCTATATCGATTTACATATAGTTTAGCAAATAGAAACATATTTTGTGGTAGGTAATAAATAAAATATTAACTTCGTAAAAGAAAACGATTGAAGCATACGAATCTCGAGTAATCCAGACATTGTGCCCGTAGACATAGCAGCATGTACGTACCTATTACCTTTGGGATTTCTTCATACATTATTTATCCCAATTTATCGTCGTGTAACATTCTGTTTCTCATACCGTTATCCTATATTCGGTAAGCCTTTCAATAATTTGATCATCCATTTGGGTGTTAGGTATGTTTACGCCGACGGATCGTGCCTCAAATATAGCATTTATTAATCTGTTGGATACGTCATATGTCGTGTTTGTATTGCATATCAATCAGGTATTTATTCATAGTAATCATTATCCACGCTGATTTTCACTGAGATGTGAGATATGGCCTAGTCTCAGTCTCTCATGCTTGCCTTCAAGCGAACACAAGTAATTTAATTTCAGACAAATGTTACTATGCAGGTAGTGTCACGATGTTTTTCTTCTTCGAACAATCTTTGAAACTGGCTGATATTTGAATATTATTTTTTAACCACAAACATGGCTCTTAGTAAAGTTTTAATAGCGAAACATAATCCCATCTCAGTAAAACGGCAGAATGGAAAGGGTATGTATTTGCATTGGGTTATCCTAATGAAGCGCCGGCGGCAAGTGGGAGGTGGGTTGGAGAGGCTTACGGTCGCAAATATCTACGTAGATGCAGCTCAGCGCACCGTTATTAGCCTCGGCGACTGCTAAACTTGTGCCTCGAGTTTAATAGGCTATTGTATCCTAGTTATCGCCAATTGCAGGGAGGCTGCCCTTACTGCCCAGTCTAAAATGCAACCCTACAGCCAACTTCGATCGCGGAATACAATACTAAATTAATAGAACGTGTAAAATTTAATTATACAAATATTAATTTACATAGAAGCAATTTATATTTATAATCCATCTCAATATCATTAATTGAATATACGGTTCTAGACTTCGAGAAGAATTTTGAGAAGAATATTACATTTAAAAAAATAACGAATGTCAAGCCTTCGGAAAAGAAAATCTTTAAGAAGTGGTTTATTTAACGCGTTTTTTTTTCAAATTTGTTAGTCATGAAAAAAGATAAATGATGGAATCTATGTATATTTCATTGATATATCAATATCAAATCATCATTGATTTGAGTATTTGATATTGTGTGTATCATGTAGTCATCTACTTGTGAGACCTGGGTCACTATGACCGTTTAAGCAGCGCGTAAGATCAGCTAGCTCAGAAGCTCAGAAGTTCTTATAAACGCTCCGTTTAAACCGATAATGGTAGACCCCTGATGGTGGTAATGTAAAAAAATAGTGTACTAACTTGAGCAGTTTATTGTAGTCAATGTGCGGTGTGATCTTAAGGAACTTCTGCAACGTGTTCATGACGGCGGCGGGCTCGGAGCGCAGCAGCGACCCGTCGATGATGTGCAGCTGGTGGCCGCTGTACTCCGCCAGCCAACGCTCCAGGTAGTGGCTGTACTTCCCAGGGTTCAGACACCGGTTCCTACGCACCAGAACTACTCTATTTATCATGTTTTGGAAAGGACCTAATCTCCTTTAACGCTGCCAATACCATTCGTTTCGCAGGGTACGAAATAAATAGCATCATGACCTGACCATATCATGCAAAGCTTGAGTATAATAGGTTATACTTTTACGGATGATAATTTTTGTGATAACATGGTTGCAATTGCTACAAATAACCATCAAACTGGCCGTACTAATTTTGGCCACTGACGGATACTATAACGTCACTCAAATTTAAGGGTATACCTATTAAGGACGTCGTCGTAATACTACAACTTCACATACAAAATAGGAGGACCCTCATATAATATTACACAATAAGATTATTTCAGTTAATTTAACATTTCGCATAAACCCCTCTGGAGACAATGCTAGTCAAGAAATTCGATGTCGAATCCGACCCAAAATAACAGGAGCATGTAAAACTTAATAAAGCCAAAACTGTGTCAAACTTTTCCGTACATAAAAAGTGATTCGATTGAGAGATGTGGGCTGTAAAAACAGGTAAAAATAAAAGGTACCTCAAGTCCCGGAGCGGTTTGGGCACGGAGTCGTTCGCGGTGATCACCGTGTGGAATGTGTAGTTGTTCGCCACCGGGTCGCCGTGGGACCTGATGTGTTGGTACCACGAGTACGCCCTAACAAATTGTATTAAGGATTACGACACTGGTACACACACACTAACAAAAATTCACGTTGGAAAATAAAGTGTCGTTTTTCGTGCAGTTTCGTTGCAAGTTTTAAGAACAGTATCCATCGAATCACAACGAGGAAAAATACCAATGACACTGTGACAGGATTCGGTGTGACTTATTTAACTTTCGATTTCGTCATTGCCGGCAGCGGCTCAATACCGCTTTATAGATTTATGGAGGTAGGATTTTTATAGTTCCCAGCGAAAGTGTACTGGGGGCTTTATGTGCTTTAAATTTCGAAGAAAATAAACAAATCTGGTAGATAAAATACAAACATGTTATACAGAACGAGGCAACCTTAATTTCCAAGACTTAGAAAATATTATTTTTTATACATTAATTATTATTTTTAATCATTGATACATTTATAGATAGACTTGTGTTGAATATTAGTAATATACGTATGTTTCAGTGGTTAAATTAAACGCGTATATAACATCAAACAGTTGCCCTACTTCCGCCGATCGTGGTGATTCGATTGGGACTTGCCTTCGTGTTTATGTTTTGCAATCCATTTTAAAATTCCTTCTATATTTCAGTAACACGGTCATAAAAATGTTATAGAGAACTGATGTTATACGAATGAAATAAAATTTTATTGTTATTTCCTGCGGTTCTGTTTCTCGACGCGATGATTTTTGTATTGTTCTTCCTGCCATAGATTTAAAATAAATATTAGTATCTTTGGATGAAAAGCATTCATGTTTAAAATAGAAGCAGTTTGTCGAAATAAATATCCTACTGATTTCAACAGTCACATAATGTATACTCAGCAAAAAAAGCTTTAATGCTTAAAGCTTTTTTTAATAAGAATATCTCTACTTTGCATACGAAAATTTGCACAATGGAACAGTGCACATTGTTGCAGATAACTAAAACAGGCAGAATCCCGTAAACATTAATTAAAATTAATAAAATGAACGCTTTATTGCGAGAAACCATTTGTTAGCTTAAAATGCAACTGCGACTGAAAACCACGCATTTGTTGGGAGTAATTTTAACATGAGTATGGACAGGGATCACAAAAAATGGCTCCTTATATGTTCGTTCGCGCTCGCTCCATATTAGACCCACAAATGACTACTACGCATTTAAGGTCAGCGCTCATAGCTCGTGATGGCACCTTTTATTACTATGGTTTTACTTTTTTCGATTGTAATGACTCAATCAAATGAAACGTGAGATTGAACATTAGATACATTCAATTTATTAGAGACTGTTGTTTTTTTAAGTAAGATGTATATTTTCATTGTGAAAATGCCGCCTTCTCCTAAAGAGAGTACAATTAGATCTTACTCAGTATATAATCATGATAACACTGTATTTTCACCCATATACACGGAGGATTAATTAATAGATGGCTTCCAAAGCTATTGTGTTACAAAGCTACAAATAGCTGGAGATTAATTCACGTCAATACATCGGTATCATACCTACACGTGTACCGTATATCATTGTACAGTTCTACCAGGAATTATGTAAAGAGTTGATTACCAATGTATTTCTCTATACTAATACTATAAAGATAAATAATTATTTGATTGTTCCTAATAGGCTCCGAAACTAATTCAATAATATATTGGTAAAAATATTATCACTGAGGAATATGTTACTAAATAGGCTATTTTGTTAATCGAATTAAATGAAGGATCTCTAAATAACGAGCGGGCAAAGCCGCGAACGGAAGCTAGTGAAAATATAAGGAGACTTAAAGTCAATCGCATCGATAGTTCCATTATCGATCAGCGAGTGTGTATGCTAGTCTGGAAACGGAACCGGGGTAGTAGTTTAACTTTATAAAATATTAAGATTAAGCGTATGGAGAAATACGCTTAATCTTAATATTTTACTTGTAAGTAGGTGTAAATAACAGAAAAATCATAGTTAAGAACCTAAATTGCCCAATCGTCAGTCTGAAAAGCAAAAAAGTTACTGCAACTTTTTTTTCTTAGTAATAATTACACAAAATTTTTATATATTCTAAATCTACCTTCCTTAATTAATTTTATATCATATAGTTTATGTATTTCTTACATTATTATTATCTAGAACATGATCGAAAGATATGATGAATAGACCAAAAAGTAATGAATCAATTACACAATACATTTTAAATGATATACCGACGTTCCTATAAATACGTCACCGCAGTAAAATGTATAAATTGTTAGTGAATACCGGCGAGGCACGCACGCGATACGCGACATGCAGGTATCACTACGTTCACGCACACTGCGTGCTTGGAAACTGTTTCTGTCACGAGACATGAATCACCGCGCCACTAGTTCTAGTAATAAAAACTGTGCTTAGAATACTCCTAGTATTGATACCAACGTGATCATGTAAAACATCGAATACATTTTTTTATTATATTTTGTTGACACGAAGACAATATTTTGGATAAATCTTTATTAGGCAAACAAGGCGGTAACTTAATTAAAAAGCTGTCATTCATATCAAACTTTAGTTAATTATTGCCTATGACACACGTCAGAAAAGCTAGAGAAGTGCAAGACAGGCGTGAAGTTGTTTACTACCTTGTTTGGCTACCTATGAAAAGCATATACTTATAACTTGAGACAACATAACTATTTCAGTTGATCGCGAAATATAGTTAACTAGCGGACGTCACGCGGTTTCACCCGCGTAGTTCCCGTTCCCGTGGGAGTACGGGGATAAAATATAGCCTATGTTACTCTCTGATGATGTCGCTATCCATTGCCGAAAGAATTTTTCAAATCGTCGACTAGTTTCGGAACCTATTCAATGTAAACAAACAAACAAAAAACACAATCAAATCTTTCCTCTTTATAATATTAGTGTAAACATACATGTGCAGTCAAAGCCCCCATACAGTGTAACAATATTTATGAATTCTTAATTCAATCTAGGATTATTTAAGCTTGCATTGGACTATGTACGTATTAAATAACGAAAAGCACCACACAACAAACCTTTTAGAAGGCGATATCAATATGACGATGATTTTCGCATTGGGCAACAGCGCGTGCGCTCTCCTCGGCACCAAGTCGCCGTCGAAGTAGGTCGCGGACTTCTCAAACGTCAGCTGGGAACTGTTGCTCAAGCTGGGCGGGAAGAAGTTAAGGTACCTGGTGGAATTTAATAAATACAAGATTATAATATAAATTGCAATTTAACCTAATAAAGCTAAGGCCTTACCACAATGTACATATGAGCTTACTACGAGTAGTGTGAAATTAAGTAATTAAGGAACAAAGCGTTCGAAAGGTTCAACGACAATAAGCGACCTAGGCGTAAAGTCAGTAATGGGTGATGGTGACGTGGCTGATCGCTTATACACCAATTATGTGTTTTGTAGAAAAATCGACAAATCCACAGTAAAATATGGAGTAAATCAAAAGAATCAGGCGTAAATTCGTATAAGACTAGCCTACATGTGTTACTGGAAAAGCCGAAACATCATACTTATGGTGTTTTACAGATTAGCCGGAAAAATCAGATAGAGATAAAATATTTTTTTTTAGTTAAGTAAGCACCGTGAACTGAAGTGTCGATTTATCTGCATATATGTATATATTTAGATTATAAACTATTTAGTATGTCTTGGGTTTCAATATATGACTGTTACGAAAATCTGAAATCTCTTCGGAAGTTTTACTCACCACAAATAGTGCGAAAGAGGCGAGATGTTTGGGAACGAATGTCGAATTACTTTTTCAAAGAAAATTTGACTTGCAGCAATACATCTTTTTTTTTTTTTTGACGAGGGGGAAACCTTCAAAAGGTCCCCGACCGCCCTGGGAGAGGCAGATCGGGGTATGTGGGATTCTTACCGCACTAAAACCCCCCCGGTGGCCGTCCTCAGTGCTCAGGGGGGACTCCGGGTACTCTGATAGAACGCACCGGTGTCCCCCCACACTTTGCCGGGGCACATCCCCGGGGCAACTGAAGGCCGCCCCTAGAGACCTCGCTGTGCAAGGCAGCGCGAGCCACATCGCGCTGCCACCTTCCCGGGCCCGCGCCGGTGGTCAAAGCTCCCACTCCGACCACCGCCAGCAGGCCCTCCGGCCCCCTTTTAGTCGCCTCTTACGACAGGCAGGGGATACCATAGCCATATTCTTAGACCCTGGCTATTGGGTGGAGCAATACATCTTATGCTATCCCAGCATGATTTACACTAATCAGGCATCATCATTGCGCCTTCTAAAATATAACTTTGAACTACCCGTAAAGTTGATATTCAGGGTCAGTTATAACCAAAGCTTTATGATGTGATGTATGCGTAACTTCAACTAAGGTTTAATATAATTTAATATTAAATATATAGTACATACACAAAGTTTACATTAGCTTGAGACTAATGTTTGACTCCGGTACCCGCGTACGTTCGCGTTGTACCCAGAGGGCGGAAGTTACTTCGCACCCCGATGGAATACGAAAATGTTTTAGCGCCTGCTACCACTACACTACATTATTATTATGCATAAATTATTACATACTATTCTAATGTTTCCGCTACCAAATACAACTTTGGAATTGAATATTGATCGATCCTACGTCGAATACAAAAACATTTAATTTAATATTCCAGCTTTATGGCTGGAAATTATGTAAATATTCTATGTATACTGAAATAAATTTGTTATCCTATTTATATTGAATAAAATGTTTTGAAGGATAAGATAAGATGATAATTTAATTACTCCAATATCCACCCAATTCCCTTCTGAATAAGACATCAAGTTCGATGTAAATCATTTTATAATGCATGCAAACAATAATTGCATGATCGTGTTTTGGTTTAATTCCATGAGCAACGCGAGTTTATATCCGCAATTCGAAGTGGATGACTGCAGTCAAAGGTATAAACCCTCTTGAATGTTCAAATGTACTACAAAGTTGTTTTGTAGCTTCGGTTCCAACGGCATGCCATAAATGTGTTGATAAAATACGTAGACGCTTGTGTACTCTAACGCCTTTATAGCGATAGATTCGACGACTTGGAATGTTTGCCATAGAATTTCATCGTAGGAGATTGGTGATTGAATTTACAGGAGCAAAATATACCTCTTAAAAGATTGATAGGTGTAGTTTTTAGGAAAACTATATGTTTGTGTATGTCGGTGCCAAGGTGAAAGTTAAGTTGAGAAACATTTTTGCAATTAAACTTCAGTCATGTACTAACATTTGGATGAAAACTTTTATTGTCTACTTTATTCTCATTAAACGGTGCAGCCTAAAACTATTTTAAATTGATTAACTCCAAACTTACCAATCCAGTCCTTTCAAATAGTTATTATTGTTGAAGAACTGCAGCTCTTCATAAGTGGTAGAGCTGGGCAGGTTGGGGACGAGCGAGGGATGCATCGCCAGGAAAGTATACAAAGCTGTGCTGCCGGTCTTCTGCGGCCCCACCACCAGCATCTTGGGCAGAGTGCCACACCACTTGCTCTTCGACCAGATGCGTCGGTGACGGATGTCGTCGCACGGGTTCTAGGAAACGACGTGAATTGTTACCAAAGTTAACTTAGCTTAGTATATTCTAAAGATTTTTCTACGTGATTGTGATGATTAATAAGATTTTTGCCTTTCTGCTCCAATATGAATAAATTAAATTTTCTTAGAAAATCTATTGTTTGTTTACCGTTAATTCCTGTGCTATAGTTTGAATCGGACTACGCCGAAAACTTTCCAACTTATTCAAATCAAACAGTAAATAAAACAAATGCAGGTAAACCCACCGTACTTCCAGCAGTTCACAGAACTCATTATGCAACTGGATTTATAGCAATTGGCATGATGCCGGCAACCCTTTTAGCTGGCTTCAAGTTGAAGTACGAACAATAGCGCTTAAATATACAGTAAATAGTATACTTGATGCCCTGTCATATCAAATTACGTATTTGACTTTGTTCTTGACAAAAAGAATACCCTATCAGTTGAGTTGGGCTGACATCCATCAAGTCTAAGACTTCCATATTGTTTCATGAATAATAAATTTGAGTATTGTTCAGACGATAAACAATTGTTCCTGCGTTGAGCGTTATAAAATATATTTTCAATTTCTGTTCCATATTTCTGTGATATCTTGCATATATCGCAGGCCAATAAAATATTAAACTTGCATGCATATTGTTTCTGAGGCGTGCTAGATGATATACGAGAAAACATGTTAGGGGAAGTTCTCACTGGGACCATACCCAAACGTTTCACGAACGAGCGTTTTGGGATCACGTCGCAACGAATATCTGAAGATGATTTTCAGTTCTAACGGGTGAACCTAGGACGCTGTGTGAGAGACAGATTTATACACGTCCTATACATCTGTCTGACACGATGAGTCGAACTATCATTCCAATAAGAGCTCATAGTACATGTTCGTTCATGAAACGAATACTCCCAGTGAGTACCGTCCTTTATAGATATTCACAGGCATATAACTCGCGTTCGAATCTGCCATGAATTGTCGATGACTGTCAATACATTTGTGATTTTAACGAGGTCGATTCCTCGATTTCCCCGGCTGTTATCGAATTAATAGATTATTGTTAGACAGGTTTTTGCGTTAACCTTTTTCATGGCCGTAAAGAAAAAGATAGTAAAAGGCATTATAATCCGGAACCGATGATATTTTCCTGAATATTATATAATCCCAGTTGAAATAACGTAATTGAACATCAGCAAACTGCATAGGTCGCCTGTGTCGAACAAGTGGTTTAACATAAACAATCTATATTCCCAGTAAAGAGAATGCAAAGAAGTTACTTCGTTTAGAAACGAGTCTCATCGGATTAGATTGGGTGCCGACAATGTATGCCATACTAGCTTTTACCTGCACGATAAACTTAGATATATAAAATCTAATATATAAAATCTATCTACTTCGCAAACGAACGAAAATCAAGTAATAAAGTAAAGTTTCAGTATCATTTTTTTTTCAACAAACTCAAATTTCGTTCACTAATCAATTAAAGTTGATCTAGAATATTTACCGTTTCCTTGTAGAAATTTTACAACGAAAAAGAAACGTGCATTTTACGAAATTTCGACGGAAACTTCGTAATTCGTGGAATAAGAGTAGGCCCCCTGATAAGACACTATTAGCATTTATAATATGTTATGTCACACATAATATAATACATAATTTGGATAACACGGCCCATGAAAATGTGTCACGCAAAATAGGGTACACTTTTAAATGATGTGACCACGATGTGACAGTACGGCGACTTTGTTACTTTAAACTTTATCCCATAATAAATTAAAAACATTATTCATTATAAGGGGCAGCGTACGGCGAGCACTCCGGATCTCATTATAAAATAAGTAACGATAATGTTGGCCACCATGCAGTTAATACAGCTATTAATTCAGGTAATAATATTGCCCGATTTAAACTTTTAACGACCCCACTGCGTGTGATTAACTACAATTATAAAATTTATATTCCTAATAAAAATGCGTTTATTAATACAATTTCATGTTTATTTTGATGTTGCCTGTTTTAATTACAGCAGTATATGTGTGTACCTGTGGGACATTAAACTTTTAATGGTAATCATATTGTTTTCTTATTAGGGAAACAAAGGCGTGTAATAATAAACGTTTATCACAAATAACAGAAAGGGCCGATTATCACGGAAAAATCATCAAAACTCAAATAGATACTCCTATTTTCACAGCTGGATTTTGATAAACAATCTTCATTTATCTATGTGACATTTGAACCAACTGGATGTCGTTTTTTTAACATAAGCTGGTAACGATTTGAGCTTTAGGATGCCAGTTAACGCGTTCACTGCTAACGACGGGTCTGTGCGTCCAAATGTTAGAGAATTTACGAAGAAGATGAAATGTTAGTAGTGAATGTGTTAAAATAAGTTTATTCGTAAGACAAGATGTTGACTCGATTAAACGAAACTTTGATGCTTAGATATCTATTGAGATATCAAGTTAATATACGGTTGTTACAGCTAGTAACTACTCATTTTAGTTACTTGTTCATTACTTTTAGTACGATAAATAAGGTCAAACTTGGTCTATTGTACTACGTTGAAACTAAACATAAATATAATAAAGAAGTTTTCAGAAAAAAATGAACTTTATATAAATTGAAGCGATTTCCAAACAAAAGTATTCTGTTTGAACGAATTATTGTTCGAAACTAATTAATCTGTTAACTTAATATAGATTTTGATAACCCGTAGGACTTGGAACTTCGATGGGCTTATAGCTAAAAATCTATATTATATTAAGAGATAGTAAAGAAAAGTCAACGTTTTGTAATAGTCTCTAAAAATCGTAACCCGAAGTGAAGCGAGGGCGAATCGCTAGACTTACAAAGGAAAATGTTATTTATCAGATAGCATTGAAGTGATTCCAAAATCAATTTGTTGTATCGTATAACAACGAAGTTTCCTTGTATTTCCTACCCGGATGTTTGGCCACTTGAGCGCCGGGCACAGTCCGACAGTGTAGAAAAGTTAATTGATTCGCCGACAACGGCACTGAAAGCTTTCTATTTGCATAAAAACACTTCCAACTCTTAATAGACCCATTTAACTAATCGCTGAATATAAAATGACCCTAAAGGACCTACCCAATCAAGACTTAAAAAAGTAGAGATTGTCTAATCTAAAATAGCGCGACCTCAATCAATTTTTGCGAAAATGCAGAGACAATTTGTTAAAAGAAGTTTTATTCTAGTCGATCTCCAAAGTGCATCATGCAGGTTGTAGACTGGCCGAACAGTCTGTATTTAATTACTCTGTGACAGATTTAAAGCTTCCTTTACCGGTTAATGGGAAAGTGTCAAGACAATGGATTGATAATTATGTCAAGCACTTATAAGGCTCGCCTTGATGTCAGCTTTTGTCAAAATTTGGAATCTGCAACGTTTGCGAAACGTTAAACAATTTTAAAAGTATACCAGATATTTTTTTTTGTGAAAACCAGCGACACATGCTTAAGCTTTTTTAAATAGAAACATAAGTGACTCATTTATATGTTTCAATTGGTGAACCTTTGAGAAATCCCTAGGTATTTTTTCAAGGTAGCTGTTTCTCCACTAACAAAGCTTGAAACAATGTTATCTAAATGATGCACAGCTTATAGTGAGCACATAAGCACAACATTAAGCAGCCGTCGTCAATTATCGCGCGCGATGGTCCAACACTCATACAATGCGTTGCGCCGCCGTGATCGATGGCAATGCATTATTCGTGGCGAGCGATCTATTTCCATCGCAGATAAATACCGGCTTGTTTATCTATGCCCATTACGTGTACGCTGACTTTCATTCACTGCTTCCTTTATTTATAATTTGGTACGGCTCTTTATTTAATACTTTATTTAAATTGTATGATACATAAGCAATTCAAATGTTTCACTGGTAGATAAATAAAACGATTTCGAACACATTTACATTGGCCGAGTTTTTATGGCTTATCATGTTTTATCGAGGTTTATTTTTTCGAGCATAAAAATTGTTTTTGCCATCTCGCTGAACATGGCTAAATAATTATGGAATATATTATATTTTGTTACTTAAAAATATAGTCGACTGTAAGTGATATATTTGCGTCAACCTTTATGATGATGAAAATGTGTGTTCGCCTGGAGTCTAAATGTTTGGTATGTATTATAAAGTATACATCTACATAGAATTTGCCTGAACCCTCTCCCCCTTATTACAAAATTACGTCTAAGATAATCAATTCTTTAAATGATGTTCCATCTCTTTTCGTGATATGGATTTCGAAAGGGGTGGACTAGATTTTATCAGAGTTCGGTCTATTCTTGGTTTAAACTATGTTTTGAAACTATTGAGACTAGATGCCGATATGCGATAAAGTTCGAACATGGATTAATATACGCTCAGTGGTTTCAGTTGTCCCACACTTGTAATAACAGGTATGTGGGTAACAGACGTACATATAACAGAGGTTAGTATCAACCGAAGTAGAGAGCCGTTATGCCCTTGGGGTTTGAGCAGTCGCCTGCTACGCAAGTGACGATAGTTCGAACTTAAAAACTTATGTGCAGAGCTTTCATATCACGTGCTTTACGGTGAAATAAAACATAGCGAGGAAGCCTGCATATGTCTTGAGAACTATTCCAAAGACGCATGTATAGTGCCTGAGACTGCGATAGACACTATGACGCTTAATAATCTTCGGTGAAAAGTGGGTGTTGTTATAACAACACCTCTGCCTATCCCTCCGGAGAATACAGGGGGCATATGTATGTGTGTATCAACTGAAGGTGTAATGCTTACCCCCCACAGTGGATTTAGTTCGTCAGGTCGCAGTTGGAAGTACTTGTCGGCGAGCGCGAGGGGCGGAGCGGAGGCAAGACGAACGTTCGTCCAACACCGAAGAAACTTCACCACGGATTCGAACGTGTACAGCGCTAGTCGATCGTTGCCGTAGTTTGACATGTGAGTCATGAACACGTTGATCTATGGGAAAATATTATTCATTAGTTTTCTTATAGATACACTGTTGATAGCGGAGCCGAATCATCAAACATTTTTTTACATCAATTAGCACTAATAGGACATGGACGGCGACATTTCAAAGAACACATTATTCTATAATAGTGCTCTATTCTCTGTCTACTCCGTGAAGTACGAATGAGCTCAGAGTGATGATAAAGTATGTATATTTATATTTTATCAGCTTGTAATTAGTTGTTTGTAATTAGATTCAGTCATTATACTTTCATGATTAAATGTTCATATAGTGATGATAAATAGACAGAAAACTGCAGACCGTGCGGAAAGTAATTGTCGCGAAAATTAGGTACACATCATCCTAAATTCGATATCCTAATGAGAGTTGGCCGTCCGTTCGTTGCTGCACTGGGAATAATTTATTCGGCGTTTGAATTAAAATTACCTTATCTTTATTACATATATTGTTCACTCACAGTTTATACAGACTTTTTAGGCGCACAAATTTGCTATAGAGCATTTTTATTTTGGTCACGAATGTATTGTAAGCATATGTTCTTGAGTGTGTGTGAAATATGACTCTCTAATAAAGGAAAGCTATATATAGGGTCGAGATTTTTAAAGCGAGCTTTGTCACAGAAGATCTGCTGGTTGTCTATATCAATTTAAAAAAATATTAATTTTTTTTTGTTAAATGAAATTCTAGAAATATAATGTCTCAAACATAAAAGGCGAAAAATTTATCAAAAATAAATTATTGATATGTATGTATATTCGATGTTCTGTTGCGAAAATGTCCGCCTAAAAAAGCTAGAAAAGCTATGTATAGGGTCAACTCTATGTATAGATTTTCTATAACAGAGATTCATCCTTAGATTATATTACCTACACTCAAACACATATGCTCACAATACATTCGTGGCCTAAATAAAAATCACAAAGGATTCACAACACTGTAGATCAAAATGATAACCCCGATGATTGACTCGTTAGTATAATATTCGTATTTGATTACCATAATGTTGGCCCACTTCAGAATAACAATATTATATCAGAATAATTTGGTGTATTATATAAAGGAAGACATCATTCATAGAAGTGTCTCATTAAACTCTTGGAGAAAACCTAAAATATAAACAGTAATAGGTTTAATAGTTGGAAGCCCTTAATTAACCCAAGTTACAACACAAAAAAATCTAGCCATTGAAGAAACATAGAATTATATCTATACGAAGAAATACATAATATGGACCTTGATTATAATTGATACTCGAATATATTTGAACTGTAATCGGATTGGTAGCGGAGTGGGACCTTGCCTACACAATATTGGCTGTGGAGAGCTTTATTATTGGAAATTACGAGCGGTACGTGTAATACAACGAAACACATTTCATTACCCGTCGTTAATAACACAAGCCTCTAAATAGTCACAACATATTCGTCCGCTTATTACATACGCGTGTAATTTTATGATTAAGTCGACACGCACAACTTAACACGGCAATTTAATATATATTCACATATTTTTACACTTGCACAATACGTTTTTACACATTTTATCGTGGTTCTGACATAGTAAAATGTTTTGAATTAGACCAATGAAAATTAAAATCCGGTAGGTTATCACCACAGCGCCAGTCAGGATTAGGGTTCGTCACGTAAGCATATTTAGATGGAAAAACAATAGTATGTAGGTAGAGCATTATTCCATTGCTGAGTATCATGCTGGGTTCTTCTTAGTAAAAGCTAGGTTCTGTACCCGGTGGTAATTACATTTACGAGTATAATTCTGTATAATGTAATTATTTCTTTATCCTTCTAATGATATGAAAATTAATTTGTAAGTCTATTCTAATATTTTTTTTTTGTACATAGCACACACCGCATATGCTTTCGCCTGTTCCCCGAAGGGGTAAGCAGAGGTGTTGTGAACAACACCCACTTTTCACCGAGGTGTCCTCGGCGAGGATGATTAAGTGCCAACGTGACAGATGGTGAGTCTGTCGCCGTCTCACGCACTGTACATACGTCTTTGAATTACTTCTCTGACATATGAATGTTTCCTCACGATGTTTTCCTTCACCGAAAAGTACATGGTGTGAAATTACTGTACATAAGTTCTTAGCAAAACTCATTGGTACAAGCCCTTGCTGGGATTCGAACTTGCGTTGCTTGCGTATCAGGCGAGTGCTCAAACCCTAAGGCCAACTCGGCTCACAACAACACAATAATCGTTTAATTCCCATCAATTTATACACGCTGCCAATGCAAACATTTTGATACAAAGTTCCGTTCACTCATGAAAAAAATCCTTATATCGTACATGTATTTTATAAAGAACCTCACCGGATTATTGATGACAGTCTGGAAGAGCTCGCCCCCTTGTATGGAGCGGTCGAGCCTATGCCGCCCGCCCGGGTATCGCTCCAATAGTAATGTGTGTGTGAACAGCCCGCATGTTTGACGGGGCAGTACCATCACTCCTCGGTGTCTAAACCCACGGCGTAACCTATGACAAAGGGTTATACTATAAAAAGGATAGATAATCATTACTACCTACTTTTTTATTATTGCCTTAGCTGTCTGTATTCGATGCTAATTTTTTTACTACTCTGTCAAGTCGCTCAGTTTCTTAGGCTTAACTATAGAAGTCGTCAAACAACAGTTTCGTAAACAAATAGGACACTAAAATTTTAGATGGAATGGAATCAGTTCGACGACGTTTCAAAGATAGGCCGTATACCACGTACGATGAATCAGAGAAAATATAAGAATTTGTCTAAATTAACATATTTTCAGGTCTGTTTAGGAACACGTGTATCTTACCGGGATAACATACCGGGCCTTCCTTTCTCGAAGTGTACGTACACGCCTCGTACGACATGGAGTAACCATGGTAATCCTTGTTAATCGATCGTTTGTTACTAGATTAGCAAACCGAGGAACACTGCTCTAGGCTTTGTTTCTCGAATTGTACAACCGACATCTGCATTACAATGCAAGTGAGTAATTAATAATGTAACATTGAGTACCTCAAATCTATACATACATACAGATAAATAATATTGAAGTGTCTATCTGTAATTCCAAATTAACATCTTTTCACTAAATGCATATGACAGTATATACGGGACCTACATCAAAAAACCAATTAAATTTGTTTTCTTTCTGTCAGTCTGTATGTCTTTATCTTCCGTTCTGCTTGTTCCGGCTAATCTCTGAAACAGCTGGACCCATTTTTAGCGGGACTTTTACAAGGAATAATTCAGGCTACATTTATAAACGCATCGAGCAGTTTTTTACAGGGTGACTTAAGCATGGGCTTAGAGAAACAGGTATAAAATAAGTGCGCTTCTAAAACATAAGATAACATATAATTCTCACGTTGTTGAGCACGGGTAAGTACGTGTCGGTACGCACACATACACCTACGTAAAAACGCACGTGCTTCCCGAATTCCTAAATACACGTTCGTACGTGCATAACGAGTCCCTCGCTGCTGGCCGTTCAAATTTCACGGGACATATAAATCAAAATATACTAAAAAAGTCCCCCTTTTAGTACTATGCTGTGGCGGTGAGCACCTTTCAATATTTAAAGCATGCTTTTATAATTGATTTAAATTTATAGAATTAACATTGTATATTAATATACATAAGTATTGAAATATCATATAATTAATAAAATCGTTACACATATTAAAATATATACTAAATTGTATTTGTTTGTTCCGGCTAATCTCTGAAACGGTTGAACCTATTTGATCAGGACTTTCAATGGCAAATAGCTGATGTTATACGGAGGATTACGCGGATAAAACCGGGAGGCACAGCTAGTTGTAAATAAGTACTATAATTTACTAAAAAGTCCGTCTAGTTAATACGAGTATTTATATGTATGTACAAACTGTCATGGGAATGACGATAGATTGTCGATTATTGGAATTTCAGTGATGTGTGGTAATTGAGGGATACCCATATGTACCGCCGCAACGCAACGTTAGTGGTCAATACAAGTTTGGAAAGCACCGCACCATTACCGCAAACATTTCCCAGTAACAAGGACACTTATTGCGATCGTTAGTATCTCGCTTTTGTTACGTATATTGCGCCCGTATATGTGAAGTGCATGGTTTACGATCCTCATGGCGGTTTGGATATTGGTTTTATTCGAGTTTAGGTACACATTTGATGTTCCACATAAAGTGTAAGTATAAACAAGCTCGTTTAGTATCCCAGTTTGGGTGGTTGGTGGTTAATTAGCATTTTTAATGATTTGTGGGCGCAGTGCTCCATTGTTGGCGGGTGAAGTCCGAACGCGGATCGTCGAGTTTTAGCTACATTTAATATTGCTTTTTATTTTATAAATGTGAATGTTGCCAAGTGTGCGGGCAACAGTGTCGCATCTGAAACTGTTTATGTGCCCGCCAAGTGTTTTTATGAACCCACACAAAGTGCACTCTCGGAAAAGTCAATAATACTAGGAAAAATATCAGACGCGGCTCTAACACTACTAAACAGTTAGGCTGCTTAATAATTAAATTGAATTAATCTTATAGTTTGCAGCAAAGTTCATATACATTGTCGCTGGCGATATTTTTTTACATTGTTTTACTGAGTCTCTTACTAAGTTTTTGTAAGTACGTTGACACTACCTTTAGGCATTCACGTTCTGTGAACATTATTACATGAAGACCTGACTTAGGTCTTCGCAAAAATTGTTGTATTTCCACCTTATGTTGTTTTGTGAAAATTTGAACTGTCTTACTATCACGGTTCATTAGATAAAGCCTGGTAACATACGCACAGTGAAGTCTTACTAAAACTTACCGAGCCGGTCTCAAATGTGGATATTCCTCTGTGCTGGTGACTTTGACGTCCCATACTTTTCTCCAAGCTTCGTACAGGGGCTCGTGCACAGGATACACGCCCGAGTGGTGCGGCGATACAGAGTAGGAGGAGTTGATTGGTATGCCGTGTTCTATCGCGAACTGTTTGTTCAGCATCATCTCGGACTCGAGGTGAGTCACGTTGTTGTACAAGTGAGGCTGTTGGTGATTCCACATGTGGCAGAACCTAATGAAACAAAATAAATTGTCTGATGAATTTTTCTTTATGAAACTCTTCAGGAAGTGGTTTTTGTTTTACAAAACCTATACTTACTCACATACAGGCTGGCTTTTTGGCACTAAGGAGAGGAGGCACATAATCGTTGTATCTAGAGGATTTTCATATTAATCAAATTTCTTCAATAAGAATCAAAATACTTGTTCGAACCAATTGAATTTAGGGATTTTGGGTACTAGAATAAACAGAAACCCCTAACTTTATCCATAAATTTCTATATAAGAGACTCTCGACTTGCATATTTGTTATTATGTGCGAATCACCCATATTTCAAGTTACATCCGTCTCAAATTTCAACCAAATCCGTTCAATGCGCGAAGATATAGATATAAATGAATATTGTCAAACATACCATGTAAAGTATTCCCTATTTTTTAGTAGCGCGTCGTCACCGCGATTTTCTAGGGTAGTTCCATGATGGAAGTACTTGGCGCTGAATCCGAGGTTGAACCTGAACCCCGGCACCAGTCGCTGCAGCGCCGCCTGGGACGCCAGCAACGCCTCCACGTCTTCCTCGTGGAGACGAGTGCCTAAACAAAAGTTGTTACACATCGAAAAAGGTATCTTCTGCCTCATTCAATATTAAAAAAAATGATAATCATCGCGATAATTGTGTTTTGACCATCAATAGAAAATATTGTTATGATAAGATGGTTCTGTTCGAAAGGGACAACGAACCCGGCAAAAAAAATGCTCACTTAAAGCTGTCCAAAAGTGATACAAGAAGTTGGTCATACAATTTTAGTGGAATACATGAATCTGCAACCTAATACAATTAGTCACAAGAATGGAGAATCCTGAATAACCAATGGTACATTGTATAAATCATATTTGAGAGACATCATAAGTGAATCAACCCTCAATGAATAGACCTAAAGGAATAAATTAGATACTGGGGAACGTAATTTGAATCAGAGTTCTAACAAAATGCTAAAATATTATATTAAAGCAGTACAAAGCGTTATATACATAACAAGGGATCATTTAAACATGATATATAGCAACAGGAACCAGAAATCAAAAAAATACTCGTACTTAGAGATATACTATTATGAAACAAGTTATTGCGCTTCGCATTATCCGAGTAGCATTCAAGTTACAAGCGTTAATGGTATTCAGAGCCTATGCGCATACTAATTCGCCGTAACAAAGGCCGTCGTTAATTCATGTTATTCATACACAAGATTGATCAATTAATTATACACTATTCAACAACGACGCTATTTGGTTTGGCAATGGAACCAATAATATTGGATTTTTAAATGTTGCAAAATTAAATTCTTAATGTAATTATTGGTTCAATACATACATACAAGAGTAAACGGTTATACATTCGACAAACATATCCTCCTATCAGAGAACATCAAAATTCATGTGATTTGTGGACCGACTACCTACACTATAATATTTCCTTCTTTGATAACCTGAGAGCGATTTTCCAAATTCATTTATTGTCACTGCAAGATAAAAATGCTCACGCAACAACAGTCAAAACCCACTTTTCATCGAAGATGATTAAGTACCAACGTGACAGATGGTGAGTATATCGCCGTCTCAGGCACTATACACAAGACTTAGAATTACTTCTCAGACATATGCAGGTTTCCTCACGATGTTTTCCTTTACCGTAAAGCAAGTGGTGTGAAATCGTTGCACATAAGTTTCTAGAAAAACTCATTGGTACAGGCCACGCTGGGATTTGAACTTGTGTCGCTTGCGTAGCAGGTGACTTAAACCCGGCACTGCTACTACAATTTGGTACATATAACTATTGTTTTTGTTAACAGAAAAAGAGTATCTCACCTCTCTCACCGACGAAGATGTCATCAATGTCGACGAGTATCCACCGGTCGAGGTTCAGGCTGAGCTGGCCGTGGCTGAGGTAGCTGAGCGCGTCGAGGAACAGAAGGCGGTGAAGCCAGAACTGCAACCCCGAGCCGAACAGCACTCGTTGGACGCCGTCCAACCGACCGTGGTCTTGAATTACGGTCGCCAGAGGTATCACCTCCTCTGGACAAATACAGACATTTACGGTCAAATGTGAAGCAAATAATACCCATCGAAGAAAAATGTGATTTAGAGAGAAGATTATATATAGTTCGACAGCATTCAAAAACTTACTACCAACTCGAGAAAGTATTAACTAAGCCGCAATTACTTATTCTGTGATACTATCGTATCTAGATAACCTTATACAGACACATCAAATAGAAGATAAAGCCAAGGCAAGAGTCGCACGCAAATGCATTGAAATATTGAAGTTACGTTCTGCACACGGTTTATCTCAACTGTCAACGGCGCGGTGAAGGAAATATATAAAGTCGCTATTTTATTGACTAGTTTATTGTTAGCCATTGCCGCTATAGGTTTAGTTGCGACTGCTTCACTACCGAGGTGATTATTGCATTACACCGTACGTTGCTCGGAGGACGCAGTTTGCTTTCATGATTGAACGGATATTGAATTTTTGTGACGTCATAAACTTTGCCACACGGGAAATCGAGATGAATCCAAAGATAACTTATATTTTTTATTACGTTTGTGTATTAAGTCACGGAGCCAATATCTTGGAAGCTGGAGCACTAAAAATCTTATAGGGATCGTAAGATGCGATCCGTTTGAATTGGTAATCAGACCCAAGTTCTTTACAGTTGCAATCGACATTTTTAGAGAATGCTCTTCCTTATTATGATTTTTCGCATGTTTTGTAGCGTGTAATAACATAGGTATCTATAAACGGTTCGTTACAATAAATGTAATTACACCGAGTCATATCTCTCATTAATGTAAGTTTGTTTCATTCATCATTAATATTCTTATCACGGGTCAGACAATCAGTTGCTGGAGGAATATTAAAACTGTGAAAAACATTAAATATATTCAATCATAAATGTTGGGGTCAACACGTTATACTGATTACTAATCATGCTTGCGTAAAGACACAATTCATATTTCCATATACACTGGAAATACGCATGAATGAAATTGAAATAATCGTAAAGACAGAGATTGTCTCAAATTCAATACGGAGTTTGCGATGAACATATATTGACGTAACTTTGATTGATGTTATTTTATTTCCGAAAAATAGACGATTCCTGTGGGCAACTTGTTAGAATTTTGAGCGCTACTGATATAAAATAATAGGCAATGACAACATTGTTCTGAATTCTGAATGGATTAACCGAATAATAAATCAAAGAACAATTCAGTTGCACTCTACCAAATGAGCCGCTTTATAGTGGACACAGTTAACTGATATGGCATTCCGTGTGTTAATTGAAGCTGTGATTAATATTAATCAACGTTAAACTGTGACATAAGATATCGAGTTGATAATAGTGTGTTACGTGTAAACATGTATCTATTCCTGGCATTGTAATGGAGTTGGTTTGTCTACCAAAGGCGTTTAAGTCATGTTAGTTAAGACACGTTATTTGGAGCTTAATATGCATGCTATATGCACAATGAGCATGTGTGGGTAGTAATGAAGGAATCTGCTTGGCTGGCTAAACCGCGGTCTGCCATATATCACCAAGCTAGAATTTCTCTAAAATGTATGCAGAGCATAGTAATCTAGAATATGTGTAGCTGTGCCGTTAGCGAACGAGGTCACTTTGTATTTACTGAAGTTTGAATATTTTAATTTGTTTAAAAAGCATTTGCGTTTGTCCCTAACAAACATTTTTTAATGTAAACTTAGATTCGTTTAGTCGTCGCCACTGACATTTTTCGGCCTAACCTTTACTTAACATAAAAAATAAAGTGAATACCACAAGTGGGCAATTTTTTTCACAAAATTTATTACGTGTGTTATCTTTTATAAGAGATATAGGAAACAGTCAGACACGACATTACTGTAGAACGAGTCTATTCAGTTGTCCTATTTGAAGTGTATTGACTCACCTCCGGATCCGTACTCGCTGTGTCTGAGCGCCCAGGCGACTGGTTCGTAAGTGGAGCTGTTCGCTCTGAATACAGTCCAGTGGTCTCCGGGGAGCGAGCCCCAAGCTGTCTCGCCGGCACGTGACAATCGAAGCACGGGCGAAGCTGGGTTCAGCGTCGCATCCTATTGTAAAAATCTGTTTGATGAACTGGAACTGCAGTTGCTATTACGTATAAAGTTGCAATGTGAACGCCTGTATAGGTTTACTATTATTTTTAAAATGTACTAAAAATCTAAGGAAAAATATTAGGTAAAACGAAGGGGTCGGCATGTACCTTGAGATAATCATTGTTTGTAAAACAGCTTTCCAAATTTCTAGTTTAAAATTTATTTTTTAAAATCTATTAGCCGTGGATGTTTGGGAATAAGCCAATAAATTGCCGGTAAATCAAAGAAATAGATATACTTAATTAGGTTACAAAAGTTTATTGAAATGCAGATTTTGTGGTGGCGCTACCAAAAATATGGTTCTATTTTCGTCTTTAGTCGAGTTAACGTAGAGTAATATAGTTGAGCGATCCAGCTCTCACCAGTTGGCGGCAACAAAACCGCATGGTAAAGTTTTATGATAACATTAGCCGTCGTACACAACTTTGTACGCAGGCATGCGTGAATTAGACTGTACACTTTAAAAGGATGTGATATGAGCCAATTACTTTACAAACTTTACGTTGCACAACAAACAAAGCGAAGTATCCCATTAATTTTCAAAGGGATATTTTTACCGTACTCGTAGTCACGTAACATTAATGTTTGATCGGTACTTACGCGTTTTCATAGGTAATGCTTTAAGTCTCGATTGTGTTATAAGAAGTAAAACCGCGGGGCGCAGCTAAGTACTTTCATATTATACTAAGATTGAAAAACAAAAAACGTGCGAGAAAATGGTATAAGTACGTGTTTTCTTTATAAATACAGAGGAATTCTTAAAATATTCCAAAGGCCCGATGAGATAGCTTCCGAATCTCTTAATACAAGTTGAATTATTTTACTTAAATGTTTGACATACAATCTTGCCTAACGTGAAATTTTATAAGAAAGTTACACATCGTATTACTTGACGGGAAAATTAATTTGTTTCTAAGTAACTTGTATTGCAACATTAATCTTCAATCTGAAATTAAGGATTTAATTAAGATGGCAATCTAAAGCGGATTTCAGCTCTTATTATTCTTCAACTGAACATGTTGTTTCTTATACTTAGGTACATCGAAAGTATGTTTGGATGTTTGTTATTCAATCACACAAAAACGGCTGGACGGATGTGGATGCTCTGTATACAGATAGTTTATAACTAGTTACCTGGACATAGGATACTTCTAAATCTGGAATTTTTTTAGGTTTACGCCCCTAGTAGGGCACACTTTATTTGTAAAAAGGTATATTGGACACTTTTGCACCTTATAATATTAAAATGTGAAGTGTTATATCCCCACTAAAATACCTATCAACAAATTTAAAAAATGTGAAACAAATTTCAAGAATGTAAAAAAAACCATATGCATTATAGACGTTGTTTGTAACCGAAATCGAAAAAAAGTATCCTATAGTATATATAAAGGTACTAAGCAAGTAATGGCAGAGCTCTTTCGGCAGCTTTCCATTTAAGTACATTGATAGCCATTAGCGGAGTATCTGTATTAAGCTGCATATCCAAGACTATGTACTTACAATGGTATTTTCAATTCGTAGTCATTGTATGATCATCTCTAGTTTTATCTAACATTGAAAACTATTCTCACCTTGAGCCTCAGATTCGTGTGCATGAATAGCGGGAATCCTTTCAACTGCGCCCCGACGAGGGTTTCTTCGCCTGGAGTGGCGAACCCGACGACACCCACGGAGTATTCCCTGCAGTATTTGTCGAGCAGCTCCCGATTCCACTTGTCCATGTTGGCATATTTCGATAAAGACTCGAACACGATCACACCGTAACGCCCCTTATCCAAAGTAGTCAGCACGGGCAAGCTCTTGCCTGCCACTTCTACCTTGTACCTGTTTAAGAAGTTTATTAATACATTACTGGATTATTAAACATTTACGTAGAAAGACATCACATGATTACACCGACTTATAATTATTCGTACTCATGAGTACGACATTACTTTGTGACCGTAATTGGCTTTTAGAAAATTATCCTAATAACCTTTACCTAAGTAGGATACAGAATCTGTTGGTAAATGGTGAGGATGAGACGTAACAAGAACCCACAAAAATAGAATTAAAGATGAGTCGAACACAGAATGATGATGAGTACACAGAATTGCTTGTAGTCTCGAATGTTAAATGTCATTTAATCTAAGAATCAAGTAATATTTCAGCTTTATTTATCTTGTTAATTACAAAAAAGTGTTTCAAAGTTTTAAAACATAATAAAAATTCGATACCTTTTATGTACTTTTCGCAGAAGGCAGACTAGATTGATATCTATCTTGTTTGACCGATGGCCGAAAATTGTACGATATATCTCTGTCAAATCCCAATAAGGACGAGGGAAACCGTCTAAAATAAGTGCGCAATCAAATTTCTTTTACACAAGGAAATGCGGGGAAACTGAGCGTAGAATGTTACTCACCGAAGAATTTCATCACATTACCAACGCAATTTTTGTTTAAAAGGAAAATGTATCTAGTTCCAATTACAGAACATCAAAGAGATAAAGATTAAATTAATATTTTGCGGCTAAAAAAATACACAGATTTTTCCCCCGCACACTCGTGATGGAAATTCCATTTAAACAGAGTTCTCCCATTTTGTCGCTATTTTGCAATTTAAGATTCACTGGAAAAACAATATGCAAAAATATGAATTATTAAGTCGTTAACAACATATATATTAATAAAAAAAAGTAGCAGTAACACACACATACACACTTTCAAGGAAATTTTTAGGGATGGAATTTCGAAAAATCCTTAGTGCATACTTCCGCCTATTCAAGAACAAGCCCACCACATTTCATGTCTCTAGGTTCAGCGGGTACGACCGTGTGTTGATATAAATATAAGTCATTCAGTCAGGATTTTGATTCCTATACGTATAGATTTCATTATGTATGACGAGATCGATTCCTATGATATTTTGCAAAGCCGGAGCTACATAATTATGTAGTTATGCATCCAGAAAAATTACACGGTCCCTGTAGGATATTAGAGAAAGTAGACGAGACCGCCAAGAGTAGTTATTTATACTGTGATATATGATGACTATGAATCGAAATATTCACACGAATGGGTGAGGTTATTGTACATTATGCTTTCCTTGGACAGTCGAGGTTGTACATAGGATCAATACTGTGAAGGTAAAGCTCGTTGCGCTAGGCGACACACATTATACTACAGTGAGTGCAATCCTTCATACTTCCTGTATCCATATAAGTTAAAGTTAGTCTCACAATAGAAAATGTATGACGCATGCAGCTTTATGTACACTTTCATAGTGTTGTCTTAACAGAGTTGACTGACTCCATTTTATTCTAGGTACTAGAAACAAAGCACTGTTAGCACGAGCGATAGTTTCAATAAACGAATGCTTTATTTCCATCGACATAATGACATTTCGAAATTTTATCGTGCCTTTCATATTACCTTTAAAGTCCATACTTTTAATGCAAACTCCAACCTTAGTTACAGATGATTAAGCATGTAAAGGTGAATTGTCAATATTTATGACACAGTGTGATAACCTCGACAAGATACTAATCAAGGCAATGAAGGTCGACCCTTGTCATAAAATTGTACAATTTAAATAGATGCCAGCAGTGGCCTCCCCTTGTCAAACACCGAACAAGCCGCTCCAAGTTGATTGGCAATATTGAAAATTGATCTGTCTAAATATTCGCTCTTGAGATACTTTTCAATTTTCAATCAAAACATCACTTACACGATAAGCCTTTGAACTTTCAGTACGGAATAAATATAAGCGTCAGCTTTTTTAAATAAACTTTGATTTACCCTTACTTATTATTACAGGATTATTATATAAGGAACAGGTAAAATACGTCAGCCTTCTACTGCAAAGTAAAAAAAAATGAATATAAATATTGAGGGCAGTTCGTTTCAGTCTAGTTAAGGCTCGTTTCAATTTGGCAGACTGAGAGCACTACAGACCGAGTATAGGGCGAATGGCAACTTGCAAATAGCATTTACCTACTCGTGCCGGTTCGCCTCACTCACTAATGTACGATGCATTCGTTGGTAACTCTTGTGGTGCTCGTATACTTGTCGGACAAACAGCTCATGGCAGCGCGAATGATCTGAGGGCCTATTTACTTTCCTCGTTATTAAATTTATTTAACACAGCTACAAATAAAAGAGCAATGAAGCGGAGACGTGACGCCGCGTCACTATTTAGTCTGCGCTAACATGTTTCTAATTACCTTAATTAGTGTCCTACCGTTAAACACGGGGAGCGCTCGGTTTAAATTAGAGCGCGTGTAACGGCCTACTTTTGTCCGTGAACTGAATGCGACGAGGCTAATTCGTGATAAGAGAGCGCAAATAACTTCAATAAAGGGGGCAATGTCACGACCGTTGCGACCAACCAGTGTGCCCCCGTCGCCCCTCACAACACTTATCATAAAAAGACGAATATAGCCTTGCATTTAACTCAAAACTCGAGGAAGCAGCTTAAGGGTATATTAGAAAACTTAGAAGAGTGGTAGTTGTTAGTTTATACTTTACATGGCAAGCACCTAATAAAGTTATCTGACGTAATACTATAGTAACATAGTAATAACAACATTTTGAAAAAAGTTAAAGCAACGTGTCGATTTTTTAAGTTAATAAATTGTGTTATGTTAGAGAAAATTGTTCTGTGGAAGCTACAGTCACGCTAAAAACTGGTCTATAAACCTCGAGACGTCGCCCGTCAACTGGCTACTACTATGTGTCTCGTATCGAGCACAAAGAGCCGTTTCGATTGTTAGAACGCAATCTAGTGAGTGATAACATACCTGGTTTGAGTACATTACCTAAAAACGATCATGTAAAACCAAAAGCTATTAGGAAAATTACCCTTCATGTCTCGTTCAATTCGCAAACTATCGGATAAACAATCCTATGAAGGGCCTTACTTAGTTTTCTAAATGTGTGTTTTACAGCATGTATTGTTTTGAGCAATAATTGATCCCGGACAAGGTAAAACAAAATAGAACAGAATTAAATTGACAATTGGTTAGTAGTCTTCGAGGGTGTCGGGCTGGAGTCCATTAACGCTCTATTAAAAAAGCGATTTGCTCTATAGTGCACTATGGAGCTTAGTTTACGAGGGGTGGAAGTAATAAACGGCACCAAAGTTTACGTCAGTGCGAGGTCAAGTGGACATAAGCAATCTAACTCTAAAACTGACTATATAGGACACGGTGTATGGCAAAATGCCTCCGGATATGGGCTCCTAAATGAATTGGTTATAAGATATAATGTTAATGTGGTTAAATAAGACGACTGTGCTCAATGTTCTTAATAGTTACAATTGTTTGTCGGTAGGTAAACTTACTGCTAGTACCTACTTAGATGTTTTGTTCATACAATTCCACAAAATAGGAGAGGCACGAAACAAAACCATGATAACCCTACTCTTAGCTCTTGGGGTAGGTACGGAAGAAATTGTTTTCACTGGAGTGATTGCTTTGACGACGACAGCTCACATTAGTACTATGTTCATACAGAGTATTCTAGATAGACTGTATGACAGTGTCTACATTAAGTATTGTCAGTTACGACTAGAAGTATTTCAAAAGCTTGGACATGTGAGTTTTTTAATTGTAGAGTTCAGTATCGTTTGAATTGAACACCGTCGTGAATGCTATTGGAAAATGAATTGTTTCGCGAGATTTGGACAGAATTACAGTGAACAGCATCAAAACGACATAATTACTTTGCATTAAGTCGTTTTGGCACAAACGAGCATTAATGGAGAACGAGGCAGCAAGATGGGGGGCGCGATGCCGCGGGCTGCCTCTAATGGCACTACTAACTAACTGTCGCCGCAACTTGCCTTGTAATGTCGCGGGTGCCTTGCGCTGCGCCTCAGCTGTCATCGTACACCTTGCTTTATATTTTAATTAAGTTAACATTACAGTTCCGTATGAAACTTGATGTTCGCTTCTAAATTATCCTCTAATTGGACCGCATTGCATTGCGAGGTAATATTAATTAATTAAGCACTAAAGCAATTTGGGTCAATGGTACTCCTATTATGTATTGTGTTTCTACATTGTCCGCTGGGTTGTATGAATTTAATGTTTATCCTAATTGTATTTGGGTTTTAAAGTGGACTTAAATAAAGCTTGTGTTTTGTTCGATGTCCTCTAAGTATTCTGAATGATTGTTTTATTCAATTAATCCATTTGTGGACTAATTCGGCCATTAATCATTTCTTATTATCCGTCTCCATTTAACATAAGAACAATGCCAAAGTTTTCAAGGAGAATAAATTTAAAATCTTCACGGTATAAAGATTTGGTTCTATGAACGAGTGTCTATTTTTTGATCCAAGGAAAACTTGGTAAGACAGTGTGGTTCGTGAAAACAAGTTATAAAGAGGCCCGCCGCCGTCCCCAATGAAATCAATTGGGGGGGCTCTACGTCCACTATGGGGACGTCCGGTAATTGCCGAATCAAATTCAATTGCTTCCATCAAACTGTTCCCTTACATTTAATTTAAAAGTGAATTGACTTATCTCTTTGACTAAACACATTTAGAGCTACTACGAACGAACTTATTCTAATGAGCATGCATTTAAGAATCATCTGGTTATTTTCACATCTACTTTGTTGCAAGTATGATATTCCACACTGACATAGTATGATAATTTGATAGCGTCCAGTAATTGATATAAAAGCGATAGCTTTGATAGAGTGCTTTATTGTCACTGATACTTACTTAGTAATTTGCTTACGGTATGGTAAGAAATTGAATGTGTGCGCATAAAAATACAAATGTGCGGTAAACCGTACACTTTGCATTTATATAAATCAAATATTATTTTTAAAATACAGCCTACAGAGATATATTCTTGTGGATACACAAACACTTGAAGATACTTCAAAGAATATAAGTAACAAAAAATATGAGGAGGAAACTAATTTCTGACCCGTCAAACATTTCACAAACAAGCATGGCCGAGTTCAGTTAGCATCGAGAGGAAACCGATTTTTACTCAGACGAGACCAAGGAGATGGCAGTCGGCACCAAAAGATAGAAAGATGCAGATATAATAAAAGATAAGATATAGAAGTACGATAAATGACGAGTTATAAAAGAGGACTTCCGTGCTGTTACGAGATATTTTTATACAGTTAGAAGTCTTATATACAGAGGAATAATGATTTAAAGTTTCTATGGAACTTAATGAAGAATGGATGGAAGAAAAAGGGAAATAATAAGATTCAAAGTAGAGAGATAAATCTTAAAGTAGTATAGAAAAAGCAGTAGAATTCTTATTTTTAAGATTAAGAATGGTAACTAGTAACTATTAACATATTTTTCTAATTGATAGCAGGACAAAGAGTAACAGTCATGTCACAATGATAATATTTGATCTAACGTTAATGAGAAACGACGTTAACCCCCAGTCAGTTAGAATACCGATAGCCATGTGAATTTGTACATACTTAATCATGGCACTTATCGATGTAGGTCAAGTAGATATATATTTTAATTAATTTAATGTTTTCTTGGAATTTTGTTTATCACTGACGCTTACGATGTTTTATTTTCTTGGAATGAAGTTTATCATGGACGCCTGCGATGTTTGATATTTTTTCATTAATATTTATAAATAATATAAACGTACCTAAAATGAACAAACATTAGTCGACTTTCAACTAACAATAAACGTATGTGGACGCTATAGTACTGGAGCATATCGTGATCAAGTAACAGTGCAGTCAATTTCCTCTAGGTGCTCACGACACCGCCGTAGATCACCGTTCTCGAATGAGCTGCCAACGGCTCCGCCGATAGCCTCGCGCTCTCGACAAGTGAAAACAAACAAAGGGCAGCCGACATTGCCCTATGATAGCCATCATCAAACCAACAAAAGTAAATATTTGTACACTTCACATTTTAAGAGGATACCCGGTCGAAAGCTATACGAGTATTCCGGTTTACCGCCAACTCATTTGATCTCGAGATGTTTGTGCGACGTGCTCTTTGTTTTAAAACTATTTTTGCGATCTATTTCTAACAGTTAACCTATGTATGTAGGTGGTATATCAAAGGATGTTTGATAATAAGCTTTTAAAAATTTGTCTGTTGGGTTTCAGAACACAGACATTGATAATAATAATGCAAAGATAAGACCTTTGCATCTATTGTTCCCTTTGATATTAATTTAGAACCCTTAGGTATCTATACCCAGGTAACCGTTGGAGGCTCGACAGGCGACAAGTCGGTTAGAGATAGAGCAACAGACAGCAAGGTATTAGAAGCCAGGTGGCGCGATGACCTAGTAAAGTTGGTGGATCGACATGCTTTATGTTCACTTCGTGCTTTTATTTTTATCTCTACTAGGAAGGTTCTACGTCGCCATTCTCATTTCATTCTTAATTTACCGACGCAGTGACAAATGTGTAACATTAGCAAGTGGAGAATATACAATTAAAAAATGCACTGATCTATCATGGCCGGTAATATTTTTGTGAGGTGAGCCTAAAACTGTAAAATAACGCATACTTAAATAGTATAACGGCATAAATAGACCCATATGGTTTTTTTATATTTAGAGTTTATATTTGCAGAGAGAGTTCGAACGGATGCAAATTGTCGTACTCATATGTAGAAAAGTGCCTATATTGGTTCTTTGGGCGTGTTTTGGGGTCTAACCTGTATTGCAGCTTACCGTATTCGGTTGGCGACAAGAAGCTCGGCTATGTCGCGTCCGAGCCGTGAGTAGGCCGACTCGACGATGACAAGCACCTTGGCGTCGATTCTGAGGCGCGCGTCGGAGCGGTGGTCGCGCGCCTGCTGCTGTGATGCCAGCAACGAGCATTGCGACAGCGGCCTCGGCACGCGGTCACGCCACAGTAAACTGGTAAAAAAAACACTACTCTCTCAACATTGCATTGGTATAGCTAGTGAAAGTTTTCATTAGCAAAGGTAAAAGGTGATAACATAAGAATATAAAGATTATTGAAAAAGGCATTCACCATCTGGCACATTGGCACACTTTTCTTGACGAGTTGGTTTTGCAAACCGCTGTCTACATCCAAGGAATTTGTTATTCGATTCAGAGACTGTTATTATGATTATAAAAATATAAAAATTACGAAACTGGTGTCTAAGAAAAGAAGACAAATCTAAAGAAGATAAATAGGAATTCCAGAACTTAATCATTATATCTGTATATTATGATTGTGTTCTGGAATTGCTATACGTAGGTATAGACGTAAAGAAAAAAATATTCCTAAAATAATTTATAGAATACAACCAAACAATGAGTTCATTTGGTTGTACTCTATAATTTTTTTGACACAACAGTAAAGTAAATTAATGTGCAGTACTTACTAACTGCCCTTCTTCTTTTTTTACATCAAATAAATCCAAAATAAAACAGACAATTTATTACTTGTTTATTTTATTAATTAAATTTAAATAAAATCCATATTCAACAATGTCATCAAATGTAAATAGAAGTAATCAATGGATATTAATTATTAAAGAAGAAATCAATCAAAGTCTGCCAAAGTTAATACTGTGGTCCAAGTTGAGACACATCAAAGCGCCATTATGGTTTATCTCAATAGCGTAAAATAAATAAAGGCAGGAATTTGTTGAAATATTTTATCCGGAGGAGGCCGGCGGTCCTGTGAGTCAAGACTTGTGGCCTCTTTGCTTTAATGAAAGCCACGCCTGAATCAACTGGGGAAACTTTAACGACGAGCCACGAGACATATTGGACCGAGCCTACTTTGTATTTATTTCCCCCTCACAACGGAGCATCCAGGATAATCCCGTGACCAACATTCCTACCAAACGGATTTATTCGGCTTGAAAAGGCTATTATTATTTTCGCAGTACGACAAAAAATTATAAACAGAACGTACTGGTTGATGATGATAAATTGTGTAATGGCGAGTTAATTACGCATGCAATGTAGGTATGATAAATACGAAATGGACGCACATAAAACAGCACAGGTTTAAATCAACGGGTACCAACGCGTTAGCGGGAGCAGCTTCCATTAATTAGACAGAACACAAGTTTTGCTATAAATTCAACTGAGTTGGCGAAACTTACCGACCGCCTTTGCTGCTCATCCCATGGTATAATATTAAGCCGATAAAATAAATATAGTTTTCGCTGCACGACATCCGTTTTAATAACATAAAATCAAGTCATAAATTCTTACGAAATATTAGGTTTCTCGTCCTATTTTAACCGTGAAAAGCTGCCAAACAAAGGGCGACAAGGACGCTTGGCACAAAGTTAAACGCCTTTAATACTTCCGACGTAATTTCCTGTAAGTATTAACTGCCAATTTTATGCATAAAGAAACCTTTTCGGTTTATAAACATAAAAAAAATGTATAATCAAGGAATGCACACAAATCTTACTCCACATTCCAGTATGCAAGAAGGACACCGTGTAAATAGGAAGTTTTCTGGTTGTGCGTGTGCGGGCTCACAAAAGAGATAAGAATAGAATGAGTTTATGCAAACATTTTGCCGTACCTATCTGACATACGCGCGCATACAAAAGTTGAATAACTTTTTCAAACAAGCGGCGTCTGGTGCACATGGCGCCGAAACATACTGTTAAAATATTATGTAAGGTGTTCCGAAGATTTAGCACACGGTATAAACAAATAATTTAAATACGATATTCATAGATAGGTTGACTTATTGTACACCCAGTTAGGCGGACGATCATTACTGATAGCTACAGAATAGTTTTAAATATTTGGATTGACTTGAATAAGAAAATGGCAATGATGTGATTCGTACGTCTGCAACAGTGCAGACTTAAAAATTACGCGTCACTTTGTTTGTCCGCGATGGACTCCTAAACTACCTACTAAACTGATTTTAAATTTGATTTGAACATCTTGTGCAATTTGATCCAACTTCAAAGATAGGATAGCTTACATCTCAATTTATAGTCGCAACTTTGAAAGAATTATTCAAAGCGGACCAGTATTCCTAGATTAGCGCGTTATAATATTATCAAGCTAAGACCAATCGCGGGTTGAAATGAGCGTTAGACCAAAGTAACTATTCCAAGCGGACGAAAGTCGCAGGCAGACGCTATATAAATATATTTGAATGTTTTAGCTTATATCTTTGCAGTCGTAAAGCCAATGATAGAAACAGAAATATAAGAAAATAAAGTTAAAAACATGGAACTCTTCCAGTCCAGTTGGTGGACGTAGCCAGTAAACAAAATGCACTATTTCCAGATGTAGGCAACGGGTTTTAATGTTCGCGAGAAAGTCACTTTTAAAGAGGCTTCTTATAGACGAGGCCTACATCGATCGCTGCGGGCTTTTGAGTCAGACTTTGATGATATATGACATTTCGTTCAATGTATGCACAAATAATTTCGCAGCTTCCATAATAAACGTGACAACGAGGAAATAAAATACGTAGCATCGAACTAATCCCAATAAATTACAGTATGATATAACGATGAGAGCCTGCTGTCCGTATGCGATAATTTTCATATTATTAATTCGTATCAACGTGTTTGCAATTTGCACCCGATAGCAAATAAATTGGATTTATGCAGACGGTGGATATGTGTTTAATAAAAGTAATTAATACATTTTGGCATATTTAGTCCTTGATTATAATAATTTGCTTTAAATGTTTTCATATGTAAATAGGAATCTACTGGGAAATAATATCCCATATATCATATCAGGTACCATTTTTAAAATGTCCATGTGTGAAAATGTTTTTATAACCCACAAATAGATCAAACTATTAAATATTGTCGAATAAAAAATGGAAACATACCTTGTAAGAGGCACTGTGACGTAATATGTATAGAAGAATATGGTGAGGACGGAAAGCAGCATGACGCCGGCGACGCATTTCCTCACGTTGACGTGGCTCGCGAGCCAGAAGCAACAGCGCGGTGCTGATGTTTTGTGCGCGTGAGCGAACTCGCCCCCACATTCGAGCAGCGGGGCACGCGCACCCCTATTATCGCCCGCCATCCTTAACATCTACACACCACTATATTTACACAGAACAGCAACACTTAGGATTCTAAGGATTTTCACTATACAATGTTTCTATCTGGGAACCCTAACGGCTGGGTTTGTCCTTGGTGGTGACGGTTTTTGTCGCCACTTGCCGTGTTTCCACATTTCATAGTGCCGCGGTGGGGATTGCGAGTACGCGCGTACTGGGAGGCTGAGTACGCATACGCCGCGATTGACGGCCATCTCGAGCCGAAAAACGCCTCCGTTCCCGTTTTAAAATGGCCGCCGACGCATTATGGCGGGTTGTGCTCATCACGGCGACGGCGTGCGCTCCAGGGGCTAGAGCTCACGGCACCCGAATGCTGGCACTAGCGCGGTCGCTACTGCCGCAATCATCGGTATAATCTGAAACAATCCAAAAAACATATAACATTATTATGCGTTCCAACAAATGATTGGCGAAAGGCATGGGCTAGGAAAGATAATAATCCATAAATAAATTGTACCTAGTTAAGTACAAATTATTTAATATAAAAGAAAAAAAATTGTCGCATAAATGACATACACAGGCCGTGGGGTTACAGTTGCCTGCTACACAAGCGACGTGGGTACGTATCCTAGCAAGCAAGGGTCTGTACCAATGAGTTCTTCTAAAAACTTATGTACAGTGATTTCACACCACGTACGCTGCAGGAAAACATCGTGAGGAAATCTGCATATTTCCGAGAAATAATTTAAAGACGTGTGTATAGTTCCTGAGACGCGATAGACTCACGTTGGCACTTAATCATCCTCGGTGAAAAGTGGGGTTTGTTATTACAGCACCTCTACCTACCCTTTCGGGGAATACAGGCGTATATGTATGTAGAAAACACGATACTAATATTCATTTTAATATCCTTGAATTCGTCCGAACGTAAACAACTCGTTCGGTTGACCGCATCAAAAATTCACCCATTCAGATATTTGACTGTAGCCAATGTAGGCTTACATTGAAACACTTCTTTGCATCTCGGAACAAATCCATTCAACCGTGAAATGGGCGAACCATCCTCAAAATTTTCGAATTAAATTTGATTGAAAAGTTAGTAATAAAATTTGGAATCCTTTTTCCGTCAACAAAAGCATATTATACAGACTCTATCGACCTCAGATTGTAATGAAATATCTTCGTACAATGTTTTTGATTTCATCGCATTACCGACCGGTATACGAAGCATAAAACTTGATTCGATATAATATGATAAATAAAATATGTTAGTCTCGTCTTCGGCGTTTATAGGTACCTCGTAAACTTAAGTAAGAGTTGCTTATGGACCACTGCAAAACTACACATAGCATGAAAGCAGCGTGATATTTTGTAAAAATATCCGTCTTTTTGTTCAGTAAGCGAAAGAACCGTAATCGAGGGATCCCAGTTTATGCGAATATTCTGCGGTACCCATTGTCCGAACACATGTCTAAACTGTAATGAAATTTCGGGTAGGTATCTCGAACGTACGTATTTTTTTAAAGTAATTTACACTTTTATTTAGGGTCACTTTTATATTTGCACAAATTACGTGGATGTGTAATTTCACCGAGACAAAGAGAAAGAAGATATAGTAGATATATTTGGTAAGTAAAGGGAGGTTTTTAGAGAGAGGCCGCTCGGAGTTCGCTGGAGCGCAGTGGAACAGAAACGCGTACGGAATCCGTGATTGTGCGACCCTTTGAATATTAACTAGCAGATGACCCGCTCGTAACCGGGCCACGAATCTACAAGGCTACTCGAAAGGTTAATTCAAACTGCTCACTGTCGGGACGTGCTTCATTTCTACTTCTACGGTAAAATTGTTTGTTTTTACTTACCCTTAGTTTTTCAAAAAATGTGACCGAAAATGAATGTGATACCTTTTCATTTGTAATGAAATTCAAAGCTTCAGTCAAATTAACAGTACAGAGAAATTCATAGTGCTTTTGTTTCCAACTAGTAGTATCAAGGCGCGTTTTTCAAAAATATTTTTCTTTGTTTCGCATTGAAAAGATTCCAAATGAAAAAATGTAGCAAATTCTTTAGATTTACCGTGGAACAGAAATAATTTTGTCGTAATGAATAAAGGCGGAGATAAAATCGTAAATAGAAAGGTTTAAATTGTTAATCTGCCGTGACAAAAAGGTTTGTCTTCTGATTAGATAACTCCACGTTTAAAAATACAGTAAAACAGAACAGTTTTACTTGAATTCGTACTACGATTTAGTTTACAGTAATCTTATTTGTGAGTGATGAATCCCAGCGGGGCTTGTACCAATGAGTTTTTCTAAAAAAGAAAAAGCTTATGAGCAGTGATTTCACACTACGTGCTTTACGGTAAAAGAAAACATCGTGAGGAAGCCTGCATATGTCTGAGAAGTAATTTTACGACGTATGTATAGTGCCTGAGACGGCGATAGACTCACCATTTGTCACGGTCGCACTTAATCATCTTCGGTGAAGAGTGGTTGTTATTATTACAACACCGCTGCGTACCCCTTCGGGGAATACAGGCGTGAGCATATGTATGTATGAATATATTCATACTACCACAGACAGCACATGAAATAATCATAATTATGTAGAAATCGAGAGTTCGAGAGCACAAAAACAAACTTCATAGCTGATGAGGCTTTATCTGTCGAGGTCGGTAACTAAGATAATAACACGAATCTCATTACTCACAATGAGCGTAACGATACGGACGGGATACGTCCATATACGGAAAACGTAATGACCGAAAACAATTATTAGTTAACCCCGGGACCTTTTCGACGAATAAAACAGAGTTAAATAGCCTATTAGTAATTAGGGTCGTAGGGTGATAGTGAAAGTTTTTAGTTAAGCTCATGTGTGCTAGACATTCAAACATTTCATTGCTCTATATCGCTATGGTGTTTAAAGCTTATGATTTGTTCAACTCTAACGCTTGACTTTTGATTTATAATTTAAATGGGACTGGTCCCACATCTTTGTGTGGCATTCCTAATAGTAATATAACTTCATGAACGGTCTATTTTATTGAAAGGTCAAAATGTCACCTTCAGGCTGCTGTCTGTTTACCTATGCATAAAAAAAATTGTTCGTTGCATTCCAAATACCTTTAAAACTGTGATGATTAACCCCATGAAAATTTTATAAGATTTTCAGGGATTACTCACAACAAAGCTAACATGTATATAGTTTGCGATAATATGAAACCACTATATCAGATCAAAAGACAATGGCTTTACTGTAGAGACTAGAGACGGGGGAAAGGGTCCAACTTGTTATAACTTTGCCCGTTCACCACACCTCGTAGTCACAGCCCGTTCGAAAATCCGCATAATAATACCGCTGTCGTCGTCGAAATGATAATGGTCGGATCACTCTCCTGAAATATTGGGTCATGTGAGTCAGAGAATGATACACTCACAATGACAGGGGCTTATCGAATACATTTCATGTTACGAAAGTTGAATATGATTTAAGTATGTAGCTTTGCGGTTGCATGACAATAAAATGAGTTTAGGTCATAAAACAAATAACTTTTAAATGGTTTCTTCGGCGTACGAAGTGAGCACAGCACCCAGGCGTCGAGAGATCACAGTAATGTCGTCATTAGGACATAAAAGCGCCCACCACAATTCGCCCGCATATTTGGTCAAGATTAATTGCCCTAAACATCATCTGTCAAGTCGGGGGACATTCCGTGGACGTTTTGTGTGTACTACAAATAGCTATACTCATTCGTCGGGTAATGATACACGTTATTAAATTGTTGCTAGGAAAGAGTTCGTTTACAAGCAACGGATGTTTAATCGTCCCTTCTCCCCCTTAATTGGCACCGGCCTACCCTCATTACTGAGACGCATTGACGTTGGGCTGGTCATGTATCCGAAGTGTATAAGTTTTCGTTCTATTGTCTGAAGTGATGAGTAAAATACCAAACAAATAGCATGTAATGGTTATGATGGTGATGAGATCTATCATTACGCTGAATTAGGTCGACGTATTATCAATACAAGGTTCCAAGTAATCAATCACAACAAAATCCCTGAAAGTTATATCTGGGATAAAGAGAATATTAACTATAATAACAGATAAAGAGAATATTATTCGAAGTGAATAGAAATGAATAAACATTTCGGGTAACATTAACATTTCAAGTAAGTAGAGTGGGGTGCATTGGATCCGTACTTGCACGAAATACAGCAGAAGGTATGCAACGGCAGGGAAGGACAACAGAGCACGCCGTTTCATAATTTATTTGCTGAATCCCTTACCTGGTTGTTTCATTTGGTAAATGCAATGCAAGCTGCAGGGCGAACAACAATCGAGCACTAATTGTGATTCCACTAATTTGCATTGGCTCAACGACTCAGACTGCTAGCCTGTACTCGTTCGGCCGCCACTCTACTGTTTAAATAACTTTTTTACTAACTGTAATCTAGCATGATATAGGAGTAAAAGAACTAACAGAGTATCTATTCTCTATTATATTAATATTATTATATAAAGCTGAAGAGTTTGTTTGTTGCTCGAACGCACTAATCTAAGCACATTTTTTTTTCAAACCGGACCGGTCCGATTTGAAAAAAAATCATTGTCACATAGACCCATTTATAAGAGAAGACTCTATAGCCTTGCACTGTTTAGCCGTGCCTATGCACGATAAGACCAATTGCAGGTTCAAGTTATCATGAAACAAAAGTAACTATTCCACGTGGACGAAGTCGCGAGCAGAAGCTAATCTCGATATAAAGTGCACTAATTAATATAAGTAGGTATGTAACTATTCGTAAAAAAATAAGCCTGCTTTGCACCGGAATCGTTAACACTGGTACTAGATAAAATCATCGAGATCCGAAAAAGTTTAGAAGAAATCGTTTTCTCAGTTTACATGTCCACTTACCATACCGTTAAAGAAGCTACCTTGGTTTGGGTACCTGCGTACATTAGCATATTCTCACGTATTTATTAAATAATCAACTGAATATTGAAATATAAAATCCAACATGAAAATCTACAAGTAATTAGAATATTGAGATGTGTCGATATTGATACAAGAAATTAAAATATAATTGGTTTCTCTATACTGTATATGTAGGTAGGTATACGTAGTGGTGTCAATCACAAGTAAGTGCCATTAATTGGTCAGAGGCAATCAGTGGCTCAGTTTTGATATTGGTTCCGTACGCATGCGGCTAGAACAATCTATTCTCGTTGCAAATACAAATTGCAGCAAACAGGTACCCAACTCCAATTAACGGACCTTTAGCACTGTTAAATTCCTGTACCAGTTGGATATTCACATGCATAATTAGTGGATTCACTTAAGTAAAGTGGGAATATAAGTTTTATTCTTACAAGGAATATGAAATGAAATCTGCCTGTGACATTTTTAGTATAAACTGCATCGTTTGCTTGCATTAAATTATGCAAGTGGCACTGGGTTTACACGATTACAGTAAATTTATGCAAGACATTATCCGAGGACAGCGGTGTCGCATAACAACGCCTTCAGTGTCCGAGCAGCGGCGTCCCCGCCTCCTTTATGAAAACCCGCTTTGTGATATATGGGAGAGCGGGGCGTCACGATATTGCCTTCAGACACCCTGTTTTATATCTCATTATTGTTCTTGGGAAATAGCGTTTAATAATTTAGATGCTGATTTGTTTTTATTGGAATTAGATTGGGGTTATGCCGCTAACGACGGCAGAGGGAGCCTAGGAACAGGACGCGGACGCGTGATAATCCCCCGACCATTAGGCCCGACCACTCGCTCGCAAATCGTCCGCATATTTTGCGCAAGATTAATTGTTCTCGAATATCATCTATCACGGTGAGCTCTCTCGTGACCGTCGCTGGCAGTGCGTACGACGTTTTATTTGAAGCACAATGGCTCTCTCGAGTATTACAGTTAAGGTAATTAAATTTTTGTCGGAAAATAATTACGGTGCTCCAAAATACGGTGGGGCTTTTGGCACTTTATCACAAATGTTCGTTGTTATTATTTTAACTTCGTTATTGTCACCGAACAATCAATGCTTGCCTTCCTAGCTTTGGATTGTGCACACTAATCCCAGCAAGACGTAGCAACCGATATCAGGATGTGTTTACACTGCTAATATGTATGAATATTTTCTCAATCGATCACGGTTTCAGTGGGTAGCCATAAAGCATATTCCAATAAAATAATAAGTGCTTACAATCTCATAATATGCGCGGTGGTATCCCAGATACAGATGTTGCATAATTTATTTTAAATAATAATATATAAATAAATTATGTTCGGAGTAACATCTATGTTTTGTATATTAGTATTGAAATATATTTTAAAGTGTAAATGGACCCTCGTATTGGTTACTTCGACTCTTCGGGATCAGTTTACAGCGGACTAGCGGACGTCACGCGGTTTCACCGGCGTAGTTCCCGTTCCCGTGGGAGTACGGGAATAAAATATAGCCTATATTCTCGCTGATAATGTAGTAAATAAATAGTTGTTTATGCTATCCCGATGAAACAATGAATATAATCGTAAATCTATTATCAACGAAAAAGATTCGTATAGGTATGTGCAACATCATACTTAACATTTGCATAACTCATTAATCTACTATTTTAACACTCTGAATCCTAATTCCGTTTTACAAAATTAGGGCGATTACAGACTCCCTGAGAAGATAAATCCGTAGTTAAAAATACCCTTCGCCGAGTTTATTGCGCAACGGACAAGAACAAATTGAGTCAATCTTTTTTTGCCAGAGACGAAAAACCGAAACGCTCCGGATTTTCAACGTGTAAAGTTCGAATATCAATCAAGTCGACCTTTTTTCAATAACGCTACCACAGGGATCCTTTCCAAACCAATTTTTCGAGTAATTTCGCTCTTAGATCCCGGGTGTCCATTAGCTTTTACTGGCCTCGAGTTTGTTTCCGTTCGTCCAAATTGTTTATTAGCGAGTGTCAATAACGGCGTCCACGATGGTGCGCACTCCGTTAGCATTTTAAGCTTTCAAAATGTTGGGAAAGATATAAGGTACGGATTCAATTAAGGATGTATCAGGATACATATATTTTTTTAATTCCTTTTTTAAAGTGCGTTAATTTATACAACAAAATGTTTGTAACGAATAATGTTTTAAGGAAAAGAAGCAGTGTAAGACGCAGATAATCGTTTAAAATTACATGTAATTCATTCGGTTTAGAAAAATAAGTAGGTACTTAATAAAATTTACCAAATAATGTAACAGGTATTTTGGCTTGGGCTCTGAGATATTTAGCGTTTATGCTTTTAGTCACAAAGGAAGAGCGGGCGAAAGGAGTTGATTAAAGAGCTTCAAGCCTAGAGTGCGCGTGGCGACAATGAATATTCAGTGCATAAGCATAATGCGGCCGCAATCTTAGAGCCACGCCGACGCTGTCGCAACTGCATTGCTGCCCATTTCTCATCTTAAATGGCAAGAGCAATGCGCTCATTTCTCTGTGAACTTATTTCAGAACATTTTTTTCTTTTATGGTTTTAACTTTTTAAGGCTTTTAACTTGGATTGCTAACAAATTAGATATCAGTTTATGACTTTTAAGTCGATCTTGTAAGATTGCTTTGTGTATTCAGGAAAGTCTGGAAATAAAACTGTTACTGAAAGTAATGTTTCCTAAACGGTCGTAAGAATTCCTTTTAAGAGTAGTTTTAAATATTCGTCCCTTTTATAAAACTGGACCACCACCTCGTCAAAACCATGCATGCGGCCGAGTCCCTCTACACACGTAGGCTGATTGGTTTATACGTCATATACCTACTCTGATATTTTATTTCTGCGTCACAACGGTAATTGGATTTAGATACGCGGTAAAATGACACCCAGTTATTACATACGATAATGTACCGTCGAGTTAATTGACCGAAAACGCCTACTGGGTAAAAATGAGGAAGCTACGTGATTAATTTCATACAGAGAAGCAATAGTTTAAATATGTTAAGGATATTCACCGATCGTACATAGTATTTAGATATTAATCAACACTAGAATGTGAGGTATGCCGCATATCTAAATAACTTAGGTAACTTGTTTCCTTTGTAGCATAACAACTCCCTCATTAGACTATGTACATAGCTTGCTTAGAGTTACAACTTGAATATAGCGTAAAATAGACAATCGTAATACAATTTTGGAAGAATGTTAGGTTCAAGCTGTGATCGTTTGCTCGGTATACGAGTAATGTATGTATGCCTGACGCAGCGAATACTGATGTGATATGGTGAAGGTTGTAGGCATAACGTGGTACTTTTCTCGTCTGAGTTTTATAGGCGGAGTAGTGATTCAGTGCTGTAGCTAGCGACTGCAAATAGTAAAACACATGGCTGGAAGGAAGCCCTAATCTATCTTTATCATGTACATTTAGCAACTACGTATATCTGAACATAAAGAATATAATAACTAAATGATAACCATCGTACGTTTACCTATCAATAACATTGTATGTTCAAAACAGTGACCGTAATATATCAATCATAATGGTTTTCCTTTGTGTTGATAACAAAACAAAACCATAACAGTTCTACACTATGACTAATGAGTAAACGATGGGGGTAAAGCGGAAAATCACGCAAGTAATGTGCGGTGAAATCATATCGCGTGCGTACGACAGGTACCTTACATTATTTTAATGTCCCATTACGCATTCATTGAAATAATGAAAACAAAACAATCAATGAAATTATCAGTCTTACCTTATAAGATAACTTGAATACACTAATAGCGAATATTTAAGAAACGACACTTAATTAATGTAAGAGAAATATTAACAATGCAAAAGTCTATTCAATAGTAGGATAAGTCTATAAACACATCGAAATTCTAGATAACAAAGAGGAAGCAACACTTATTGTCACACATTTCGTACGCGTACATCGGACTGGATCGCGGCGGGCAAACGTCCGGCGTCTCATGCGTCTCGGGGCATACTGACTCTACCCGTAGCCCCGTAGCACTACGTAGCACGAATTGGCGTTACTAAAGGCAAACTGGCGATATCGTAGCTCACGTACAGCGGCGCTTAGGGCGGGCGCGGCTGCAAAACGCTACGCGCTACGTACAATTGTATTATTCGCAAATTCATATTCGAATTAAGATTAAACTATAGTTATGAGATTATTTCATTGAATCATGTGTTCCTTTGAAGATATTTGTTGTTTTAGATGTCAGTTTATTTCCTTATTCCTACAACAACATGAGAGCAAGATGAATAACCAATTTATGGATAAACCTGCGTATGTGACGATACGTAAATTAATACTAAGCCTTAAGTTAAAATGTAACTGCAGTACCTAAGTAGGTAACTAACTTAATATTTACAAAGTTTTGTGAACTATGTGATTCTTGTGACCTTAAGACATATTTTGTAATCAAGAGAATAAATATTATGTCCATTTCAAGTTTTTAACTTCGTACCTTTAGTTTTGCAGGAAGCTTAATCATAGAATTTTAGTTGGACGATAACATTTTTATAAGAAAATCGGAAATAAGAACAAATTAGGCACACTTATATAGTGACAGTTAATCTATACGAAGTCGCTAACGTTAGCTGGTTCCGTGGCGATACAGCGGTACGATCCCAGCCGATTAATACTAAGCACGCCAATAAATATTAATACTAGCTTCTTTGTCTTGCACGGAAGATTCGTTCCCTTTATTAATGGGACACTCACGTTCGCCTGACAAATCGTCTACCTTGGATACGAAGCGGAATTTACTTGCATTGTTTCGCTTTTGGTTTGGAAGAGTTATTTAATAGGATACATTGTGTGTTCAATTTCTAGAATCAAGCGAGCGTAATAAATTTTACACAAAAGACTTGAGTGGGCGATTGAATATACACTTAGTCATTACATGCCTTCAAGCTGGGTGAGTAAAGTTCAATGCGAGATAATACCTATAATTATTAAGGGGCTCTTAAACAAATTTCATACAAACTTATAATAAGGCAATTAAGGAGTAACTAAACTTCTCCCGACAAAATATAATGAATTAAAATAGTCAACTCCGCAGAGCTGATCCGACAGATCACCCGTATAAAAGCGTGACGGCCGGTAATCCCCTCCTAATTAATATATGGGGCTTGGTGAAAGGTTCCGACGTTATATTACCGTAATCCACCGTTCCTGACTGCTATTAGTCCTTCACAAAAGCCTTTTACATGTCCAAATTAAGCGAATACAATGTGTAGTTTTCTGGCGCTCACATAATGTCTGAATTTGAAGCTCTCTCTGGTTTTAATTGCTTCTTGTGCTTCAATCGGTATTGAAGTAAAACCTTATTATGAAATTAGTAAAATTATTTTACAACTGTAATTAAAAGAAAATATCATATATATCGAATCTGTCTGGTTAGACTATCGAGTAATCAGAGTACACTTGTTTTAAACTGTGTAATCTGTTAAAAGCTGGCCAATCGTGCAAATAGGCCAGTTATATGTAAGTATTTTCTGTGTAAACAAAGAGCATTAGGTCGCATGATGTACGGCGGCTACTTTCGTCGCGGCAGCAATGTACGGTTGAGCGATACATCTTGAGCTCTTGTGCAAGTCGTCAGCCGAGAAAAATGGGCAACAGTGAGCAAGTGAGTTGAGGAAACGCGTCCTCGACCGCTTGTTTTATTACACATGGCCCTTTACCGACGCTCTCCGATACCTCACGCAATTTACATGAGTTTTTCAGAGTGCGCCCAAGGGACCCCAACTTTTTATTAGCCCATTAAACTCAACAAGGTCTTTAAGGAAACGGTAAATCATTGAATTATCCACGTGATGAAGTTGTAATAAGGTTGTTTACAAAAGAAAATTCGTTTTCAATTACATTTCTAGGAATCTTGGGGTTCACATCAAATTGAATAAAGTAATAAAAAAACTTGCTTAAAGATTCCTTTATTATTTTTCTTGTACAAAACTTTGCTTTTACATTTCTTTCAAAAATCGACACTGATAGACATCTTAAAACTGCCAACTAGTTAATACAATCAGAATCATCTGGTAAGTGAATGAAAGGAAAATCGTTGAGTAACATAAGAAAATATTCTAATAATGTTCATAAAACAGAATGCGAAAGTGATAAATGTGTAACGGAGGCTCTGGCAATCTGTATCGGTGCTCACATTAGATTGCATGTACGGTGCCGTGTTCACGCTACCGCACGATCACGCGACCGTATCACTATCATATCACTCTCCCTATCTACACCACCGGGAACGATTTAACGACTTAACTTGCAATGATAAGTCAAAATAGAATTTAATGGTTCCTGCGGACCATCAGACCGATTGGACTACACCACACAGAGATCACATCCAAGAAAAAATCTTAAGAGCAGTGAGTGTTTATGCTGTAAGGGCACCAACGTTCTATAGAAAAGAAGAATAGGAAAAGCTGCAATACTTATTATACTAAAATGATACTAAATGTTGAGCTATTTAATCTAGACTAATATAATCAATGCGAAATTATTTTTGTCTGTCTGTTACCTTTTCACGGCTAAATCGCTGAAGCAATAAGGTTGAAATTTGGAATTGAGATAGTTTTGACTACCGGGTATGTACTAAAAAAACGTTGTTTATATGTTAGGTAACAAGTAATACTTAGTATCGTAAACGTTTATATAACGTTTAAACGTTTATATTGCCTATTTTGTAGTAGAAATAAAAAATAAAAATAATTTGAGCTATCATACCGCTTGAAGTTTCTAAGGAATGGGCAATCTCTCTAGCCATGAAACAACGAAGAAATTTACGACAGTAAGAAACATTTTTTAAATACACATAAAATGCTGTCATTAAAAACACTACTTTACACTCCTAGCCCGGAATAAATACTAATACCACATACTGTATCATGATAGACGTACGGTTCTACTATAATAACTGACGTATGATGTTGTTCATACAACTGTGGAGGTAAGTTTTGCTACATTGAATCGCTTAAGCATGGTTTATATTGTATTGTGCCTATGAATAGCAAAAATAACCATTTTTCATTCACATAAAGTTGGGAAGGGCTCACTAGGGAAAACTGAAAGTATTTTATGACCCTTAGTATTTCATAAACAATGAACTAATAACGGCACCGTTCCATGTTGAATTTAATAAGCTAATTTAAATAGCTATTAGACGAAAAAAAATATTATTATTGTATTTTGTATATAATATGAAAAGAACTACGTGAATATTGATAAACCTACCACTAACACTTATTAACAGACTTAGTTAAGTAATGTTTAGTGAAAGTAAACACTAGAATTGCCAGGCTGTTCGAGTGTATAATTGATAGTGATCAAGTAACGCGTAGCACGCTCGTATACACACGATGTGCATGTGATTGAAAAAGTAAACATCTCTAATAGCTCGTTTCTCGACTCAATCTACGTTCATTGCGTATATACACGTCACACTTATGAGTGTGCGTATGACACAATACCGTGTGTTTACATCACAAACTACAAAGCTTCTTATAACGAGAGCTTTTAGACAACTTGCAATGAGGTGGAGGTAACAGAGTACCTTCGTTTATGAAAAGCTTTCAGCTTCGACATGGTTTAACAAGAAGCTCTATTCAAATGGTCTTTCGACGAGCCTTTACATAAATCAAGTATTGAATAAGCTGTTTTCGCTCGGTTAACGTTCGTTGAAGAACAAAAACTTGGCCTGTTATCTATGAAGGTATCTCATTATTCGTAGTTTCCATGACAAAGCATCATTGTTGTTTTAATGCACCTACACACAGACGATCTACCCTGCATTACATTTTGCAGAGTTATGGCATAGGAACATGACAGGCAGCCATTATATTTCGGTTTAAATTATAAAAGCGAAATAAATGATGTCTGCATAACCTTGGTACAAATAGTTCAAAGCTGAAGATTTTTGTTAAAACGCGATAAACTCCGAAACTATTTATTTTGTAAAAAATATCCAGATTTATTGGGAATATAAGGTAGGTACTTATAAACTGTCTAAATAATTAGCGAGTGAAATCGTAGATTATATAAGTATACAATTATTAATAGTAATGCTTTATTAATCAGCCAGTACGCATTATACTAAAATTTTCTATATTATTGTTGAGTACTTAAACTGTTTTGATGGATGCATGTTTTGTTCGAAGTGGGTATAAGACAGTACTTCTAACAATTGTATTGTATCGAATGTGTGCACGAATAGATAGGGAAGGTCGAGCCGGCACATAAGCTCGGAAGCGCATGTGACGGAGCCCGGGGCACATAAGCGGCTCAAGCAGCGCCCTCTAGCCCAGGATCTTGCTCACCAGCCGACAATACAAAATCTTTTCCTTATACCCTCAATATGGACGGCTCAACATGAAGTGTGCTAAAACTTAAATTGATATACGAAATAAAAAAAAGTAAAAAATTTGCCCTAGACATCTTCGGATAAAATAACTTAAAGAATCGAATAGACAGCTTAAAATGCGGCTGGTTTATTTATCTCTCCCTCAAGTTTATTCCGTGATTAGAAGTGTATTATTAATAGCTGAGGGTGTTTTACTGAGTCCCATTTACACAGTGGCTTGCAACCAGTGTTCAAAGTAAACATGAAATAAAAACGAAAAGATACATAAGTTTCATGGCAAGTCAGAATTTACAAAGGCAAAGCCGTAGTGGAGTGCAACGAGTAAAACTTTTTTCATAAAAGTAGCCCGGGGCACTGGACGGCGAAGAAAACGCGCGACCAAGTGAACAGTTGTTGAGGTTACTTATTAACTTTTATTACTTTACAGCCTTTGCTTATTTAACGGTATTGTGGTTAATTAAAAGATTATAGAAATTGACAATACAGTGCTCTTCACAATTGACAACCATAAACATGGATGATGAGAGTACATAGAAATATCTAGTACCTACCTACCTACCTATGCATGCACACACGTGTGTTATTACGTACCTACTTAAAAATAACAAATACGATTATATAAAATAGGTACATGCTATATGCTTCTGAAAGCAACACGCCAAAATACAGATTTTATTTAAATCTGGTAGAATAAATTCAGCCAGCAAGTCGACATGACAATGCCAAGAATGTAGACAAAAGTTTCTTCATAAATGTGCAAGGATTGCAGAGACGAGTGAACAGCTGACGACCGCTCCGGGCGGAGGGTCGCGTACTACGGACTTTCTGCCAGATGTGTTAAAACGAGCACATCTAGGAAATTTCATCCTTCGCTTAAGGCGATATGAATAAAGGAAGAATTGTTAAATGCTCCATTCATACGATCAAAGAAAGTCAAGTTATCAAAGGGATGGATTTTAGTATCTTAATGCTTAAGGCGATGGTGTGAAATAGTTTCGTGGCTCATGACTTGTTCTTATTTGTTGAAAATATGAGTATCTGTACACAATTAATAAGTAGCTTACATAAGAGCAAGCTTGTTGTACCGATTCGGAAACTAGCCTTCTGAGAATCATTCATATTGTACTACGTTTCGAATAACTTTTAAAATAAAATAAACATGGAAAATGTTATCCGAAGCATGTACAATAAACGTTTCGGATAGAAGATATTTAATGCGATGATGATAGCAACTAAGATTGAGAGGCTGATACAAGATAAAATACGACGCTATAATAACAATAGAATAGATTTTGGCAATAACCTTTTAAATACATTTTATATCGTAGGCTATAACTGGATTTGTAATTATTAAAACATACTACAAACAGATTGTCGATTCCAAACTGAATTTAACTTTATTTCCGACGGGAGACACTGTCGAGTTACCGGAATGTTATACTGTAACAAACTAAACTAGATATATAAACGGATTTAGTTCATTACCATAGGTATTCAAGCAACAAAACTAGATCATACAATTTAAATTGTACAACGTAAATATAGATATAAGGGCCAATCTCAAAACGAACAATTATTCAATAAAAATACATCACTATTATACAAATTAACTTGAGACAATAGGTTCTCAACATATGGATATATTCTATGGGTTATAAATATTGTGGTAATACGGTAATTATGATTCAATTCGACTTCATAATAGCACAGACGCAAGTAAAAATATTGAATTACGCTTCAAATGGTAATGAATAAAACATTATACTGGACTCATCCAAGCACATCGATGTATTCACTCACAGGGAGAGAGTAAACGTCTCGAAAGTGAAAACATGTCTCAATATTTCAACACATTATGTTTGGTAATTATACGAATTCATTTTCAGTTTTTTTTAACGATGTTAATTTCGATACGGGCCATAAAATATAGTGCGAGGATAAGAAACAATTCTTGAACAGACGTGGCCACTTTAAATAAGCTGGCACGATTTCAAGTGCCACCAACCTGAATGCGAAGTATTCAGTTCATCAAAAACAGATGTTTCCAGATCCTATGTAAACACGGATATTCGCGCGCTGCGTATTATCAAATACATCAGCCGGCATTGTGATTTGTGTGTGTGGGACCCATTAATTAGGAAATTCACAATTCACGATAAGTATCAGCAATGTGCAGATATCGATATTTATCGTTTTACCACGAGACGTGTTGGTATGCAAGCAAATTAATATTCATCGACTGCGTATATTAGATACCAATAGGTATTATTCGTGCTGTATCCATAACCTTGTCATCGTAGTGTAGATTATGTGACGCCATCTTTTATTCGACATTTGATCTCAATACAAATTGCTTTTATTCCATGGGATAAGCATTATTTTCTATCACTAGCAATTTTCAAAATCCAATCTATCCGCCGTCCATTATTAGTAGTTTACCAACATCCTAAGGGTTCTGTGAGAGAAGAAAAGTCACTTTCGGTCATTTGAGAAAATGTGCTTTTGCATGTATGCTGTAAAATTCACATCCTGGAATACATTCGAAACACAGGCTATACACTCCTTATGCTTCTTATCAGTTAATTATTGTGAAATTGTACCTCAATTATGTCTTAATTGTGCAAGGAACCTTATAAGAATTCTCAGAATGTACAGTGAAAGAGGTTCGGCGACATTAAACGTTAATATTATAAACAAACAGCAGAGACGTTGGCCGCAGTCCAAGTGGGCTGGGCGCCGGCGCCAACACTCGCGTCCTATTTGAAATGCAGCTATTGCTCTATCAGATAGCCGTCTATGATTCCTATAACTATCTAAACGGTTTAGCACTTATCTATTCCACAGACTAAGTAAACCATAGATAAACCAGTGATTTTTTCTAAAGTCTAGAATATGTATATTATTAGTAATTCATCGTCTAACAATCGTCTTCAGGAATACACTGAAGACGATTGTTAGACGATGAATTAGATTTTTTATTAGATTACTGAGAGGGAACAGATATGGTAAGTTCTGTTCTTGCTATATGGAAATACGACAAAAATATCCAGAAATTAAACTTGTAAAATTTATTTCTGTTGTGTGAGATACGACAGTACATTACTTCGCTGTAATTTCATAATACAACTTAAAACTTTCTCGTCGACTCCACGTAACATTGGTAAGACTTGCACATACAATTTCAAATTAAGTCAACCTTCTGTTTTAAATTACTTAGTACCGCTTAAAAACTAAGAACTATTACGATGATACGATTGTTGATTATACTCACTTCTTCACAGAAAATTCGTCATAAAAAATAGTCTTTCTAAAGTAAACAAGGTCGGTTCAATGATTGTGAGTGAAAAGCGACAGACACACAGGAACAATTTACCACTTTTTTATTAATTTAAGTTTAGTGGTCAACTGAAAATTATGATATTATTCAAGCGACTATAAGTTTTATTGCAGAGTTAATGTTACTCTAGCCCAATTTATTGAATTAATCCGCGATAGTAGGCGTATATTTACATTATAAAGTTGGCCAGTTTATTCTCAGTTTCAATTAAATCGTGGTTTAGCTATAAGTTGCGCAGTTGTAGCGGCCCTATGCATGTAATTTTACTCACAAACCGCAGTCTTCGTGTGGTAGTGGGTCGACATAACTCGACCCAAGTTGAAAGCTTTAATTACGTGGAGTGACTCGTTCACGCAGGTGACTCCTTAATTACAGGGTCGCAATTGAGCTGCCCATTCAACTGACACGTTTGCAAACGAATTATCATGACCTATATCCATTCCATATCCCTTCCGCGTGAAACCTGGTTGATTACAATGCTCTTTGTTAACACAACCTAACCCACGACTATATTACCTACATCTATGTTTCCTTATCGAGACAACTCTGATTTTGTTCATATTTGATCACATACAGATTGTCCCGAAATTCAAGGATATATCGGAACCAAGGTAAAGCCCAATTTATAACAAGTAAACAAAAAAAATGTGTCTGAGACGGCGATGGACTCACCATCTGTCACGTTGGCACTTGATCATCTTGTGTGAAAAGTGGGTTTTGTGATTACAACACCTCTGCCTACCCCTTCGGGGAATATAGGCGTGAGCATATGTTGTTTAAACAAAAAAAATTACAACTTATTTAATACAAATGATGTTTTTTTACATAATTTCTAACATCTTCGCAGACCTGAATAACCCCGCTACAGACTACAACCCGAAAAAACATAGGATTGATGATGTTTCAGACCGATTTTTTTTATTTGAAATTAGCAGAAGCTTTTTTTGCCAAGCCTAATCCTTTTTCCTGTGAAAATAATTAAAGGGCATTTGCCAGGCTATTTGGCATGTTTTTTAGAAAATTTGCGTAACAAAAAAAGACAAAATGGTATAATTAAATTCACATATTTATTTCAGTGTTTAAAAAAGAAATTAAAGTCAAAGTCAAAAGTATCTTTATTCGATTAGACTTTTACAAAGCACTTTCAAATCGTCAGAATGACACAATTATACAGGATTATACATGCTACCGCCAGGTTCGGAAGGTTGCTTTTACTGAGAAGAACCTGGCAAGAAACTCAGTAATTACTCTTTTCAAAAATATTATACAATTTAAAGAATACAAAATAAATAATTTAAAAAACGTAGGCTCATGGACAATGTTCCCATGCACAAATGTCGATAAAAATTAACATAACTAAAAATCTAGTACATCTACTTATAACTAAATGCGTAGCTTGAGATGACCAGCCCCCACAAGCAGCACCTGTTCACAAGTATGAAGTGAATGCCAGCCATATAAAATAGTATTAGTAGTACAAAATCCAAAATAAAAAATTGTTTGGATTATTTTTATAGTACCTATTTATCCTTGTATTTTGGGATACTTAGTACAGTTCCACTATCACTCAAGAATAATTCGCCGTACTTTGAAATTAATTCGATTAGCGCTTTTGAAATCATGTACAGTACAGACTTGAAATTTAGAGGTTTAGTTATCTAACTACATTTATCATCTTTGTTTTCAAGCAATGGTAATTCGAATTAAGTTACACTTGAATACAAGCCTATGACTTAAGCAAGTGAAGCGCAAAACTTAAAGTTACTTATAGTCATATGTAAGTAAGTAGTGTTAGCACCAAAATATTATTAAACATTGCACCAACTTGAAAATTGTATTTTCACATACATATGCTTCGTTTCAACTTATTCCCAAACATCCATGATTTTATTACCACCATTTATACAAATGAATTTAACGATGTCCAAGAACTTGAATTTTCGTGGAGGTAGCGGGAATTAATGTATGAAAGTTTATTTTACAAAATCTATGGGCTTTAGATAATAATTAGGAATAAGCATTCGTTTCATCTCTTAATAAACAAAATTCCTGAAAGAATGAGCAACGCACCTATTTGCTATATAATGGACCAACGGTTGCTTATTGCACGATGAACTTTATATTTACTGTATAGTGGCTATAAAAATATTATGCTTGACCTAATTTGGATATCAGCGCCGCTTATCTCAGCCTAAAACTAAAGGAAGTTGTGTATATCTGTTAATCTATGTCAATGCGTAAATTTTGAGAACAACTAAATGAAAATAGTTGGAATATCATTACACTTCTGTCTTAAAATATTCAAGCTTAGTTGACAATTGTTCTAATCATTTTCAAAAGTACAAAATTTTATTCATACCATGAAAACATAGTTCAAATGTGGAAAAGTCAAATTTGTACTTGTGAACCGATCTCTCTGAAAAACTACTCACAAAGTGTAATAAATGCTATATTTATAAGAAGTATGCATAGGAATGCTACACCCCTCCGAGTAAAAAGATCACGCTTCATTAATCTTGACTAGCGTTTATGAATTAGTAACATACGCTTTTTCCAATAAAAAGATAACCCGCTATCACGTAAATTAAAATATTTCCACCCTACAACCAGTAACTGGATTTAAGTAAGCCCGTGGGACAAAAATTAGAGGTACTTAAAGTACATGAAATTGAAATGAGAGCCGTTTGCATTAAAGTAATTGTGTTTGTTATCTCGGCACCATCACGCCATCACTAACTGGAGGAGGCTGCGCTCGTTATTGAAACAGTTGCTTGTTTCGATGCTAATTTCCACGCGCTCGATAAACACATTAAACACACTTGTATCAAAGTGTATACATTAAAATGGAGTTGATATTAAACTGTTAATTAATTACTGAATTCTGAGTGTTAATAATGATAATGGAACATACACGCAATCAATATGTAATACACATTATGTTGTCGGTGGGTACACAAAGAAATCTCGGTTGCGTTATTTAAAAGAACCTACAGTTATAATATATTCTTCCTTAAAATGCCTCTAGGTATATTTTTTATAAAAGCAACAAAATATTCATCACACTAAGTATAGCGTGCGTGTAAGGGATTGGAATTTACCCCATGACAACTTGTTGGTGGTGTGTGATTTTCTTCAAATGAAATACAATATGAACACTAGCACCTATAAAATATTCAATATTTAATCGTTACTCTTTCTCATTTACTTATTTGACATTCCGTCTACGTTAACATCGCTAAGTACTTGAAACCAAACTGTCTCACAGCAAAACTGTTTTTGCTCTCGGTATCTTACTTGAGGCCTGTATGTGCATCCACTTTACATATAATCAATAACTCCTGAGTGATATTCCAGAATAATAAGCAGGAGAACCTTTAAAAATACAAAAAGTCTTAAGGCAGTTTAAGACAAATGGACAGCCGGCTGAGCCCCGTGATTCATTCCGCACACCAGACACACACAGACCAGAGGCATAGCATATGTATGCAAGGTATTTTAGAAATATTTAGATTAGAAACTGCAAATTAATGCAAAATAAATTGATTGTGAGCAAACAATAAACGTCGAATTAATAAGTCTATCTAAGTGCAAATGAGTTAAAAACACAATGGTACAAGGGGAATCAACAGCGGCTGACGACAAATGATATTAATTCCTGCCTGGACTTCAATGCGGAATGGCCCGAGTTTGAAGTCCGCTACCTACCTATTACAAATTAGAAACTCACGAAAGGTCGGTTCCTTTACATACATACATATGCTACATACATGCATATACACGCCTGTATTCCCCGAAGGGGTAGGCAGAGGTGTTGTAATCACAACACCCACATTTCACCGAAGATGATTAAGTGGCAACGTGACAGATGGTGAGTCCATCGCCGTCTCAGACACTTTACATACGTCATTAAATTACTTCTCAGAAATATGCAGGTTTTCCTCACGATGTTTTCCTTCACCGAAAAGCATGTGGTGTGAAATCACTGTACATAAGTTATTTAGAAAAACTCATTAGTGCAGGCCCCGCTGGGATTCGAGCTTGCGTCGCTTACGTAGCTGGCGACTACTCAAACCTCAAGGCCACCACGGCTCTCGGTTCCTATATAATAATATATCGGTGGAAATAGACGTAAGTATAATTCTACTCGACTCGCCTTTCAACTGGAATTAGAAGCTTGGACACTGACGTGATCCAAGAATTCCAAGATTTCGTAAGCGCGCTCTAAGTATGTATTTATGCGACAATTCTCGTCCAAAGTAAGAAAACGCCCTTCTGCTCCCTTTATATTCGTTAACATTTTCAGACAAATCAAAAGGTCGTAGCATCGACGTCGCATTATTCGTACCGTCTCGTCCATTCCTTGTGAATCCAATTTGAGCCTCAAAGTACGACGCCTTCGTCGTCTTTAATAGGATTTCAGCCACGTTCTAAAAGAGCTATTTACACACACATCTCTTAACTACTTTTTACATAATAAGTGATAAGCCTGGCTAGCTGTTGAACATGGTTTCAATCATTGTTCGACAAATATTTTATTCATATTTTCTTGACCTGGCTAGCCGTTGAACATTAAGTACAAACGAGTACATATGTACTTAATGTTCCGTTGCGGTTTATTGAATCGTATGAAGTATAAATAAAAGATGAATATTAACTATCGCATGACATAGGTCTGTAATTCAAATGTAAATTCACATTGGCATCGTAGCGCATAGAAACAGTGTAGGGTAACCATATATACCTACGGAATTGACTTCTGTGGCGATTTAATTAAGCGCGGAAATGAAATGTGGAAGTGGTTCCGGAACAAACAAAGAAGACTAACAACATTCTAGATAGCGATGAGAATTTTTACATTTATTAAAAGCGGAATAATTACGATGGATGTTGTACATGTAGCCTAAGCGTATTACACAATTGTTTATTGTACTATACAATAAAACAAATGAAATTACGACAATACATTCACATTATAAATATATACAGGGAGAATTGATTGAGCCGAAGTATGATTTTATTAAATAAATGATTATGTCTGAGGGAAGGTAATTTTGAGTGACAAACGAGCGGTTGAACGCCGGCTGCGCCTTGAGCCGAATCCGTCACGTGCGCTCGGTAAATAAATAAAACTGGATCGAGTAAGCCGCGGCGTCTCGCTCTTCCACTACTAACCGGGATGACAAATCTCATTCCCCATGCAAATTTCAAGAGCTCGTCTTAAGCGACCTTTATCATGTTTATTTTTGTAGATATTTTTATCATTTAGTCGAAATAAAACCAGAAAGCACAGTGGTCGATAAAAACTCATCGTTTCACGACATAATGCTAAGAATTTACACTAATACAACGTTCGGGTAAAACAGGAGAGCTCCATCACGCGTAATGATAAGTCATGATTATACATATAAAAAGGGAAATTTTGCGTTTTCAGTACGGATAAGGGCTATATATAGCGGTGAAAGAGCGACTCCACCGAACAGAGCGGACGCACGCTGAATCACAAAGTAGTAAATCAGTTCATTGTTGAGAACGGCTGAATATTCAGTTACTCACGGCATTTTCGTGAATACCATTTGAATTTTGATAAGAGTGCAAGAGCGGTCGTGTGACCATTCGCGGTGGATCTCTTATAATTTGGTCAAAGTAATTATACCTTGACACCGAAGAAATAATTAACAAACGTGTCCATCAAATAACTGGTCCTTTCATCCTGTCCTTATAAGCTTATAACACACACAAAACATCATCAATGCCGAACTGGAACGAGTAAAGTGGGGCTCTTTTCAGACAAACATCACAGCAGTAAAAATAAAGGTATTTTACATTGTGCTTGTGCCTTGGGGCTTAAGCCGAGCCAACAGCACAGAGGTCCTCGTGCATTAGCACATACGATTCTGGTGTTTACTCAGAGCTACTTTGTATTTATCCAACAGGCTTTGTGGACCCCGCCGCAGCGTCCCTAACCTGTTGGACCAAACGTGTTTATGTCGATGCCTTAATAGGATTGCTTAACTGTCCTACAATAGGTTTCTTATAACGAAAACATAATATGCTTTTCGTAATACAATAAGGAGTAGATAAACAGAAGGGTTCTTTGACGAGGTTTATAAGCCGATACCAAGAATAGAAGTTTGTGTAGCTGCCATTTTGTTCGATTCATTCAACACTGCGCCCGTTGACACGTGCCCTCCTTCAATATATTTATGAAGACAGTGTCATAGACAGAGAGTGAGTCGACTACAGGACTATCGAAAAGTGTTTGTTTGACGGCTCCCTTATAGCCGAATAACGTTTAAGTTGAGCGTGAACATGGAATAAACTGGCACATAAGCGTGTGCGAGCCGGAAATCGTAGCCGTCGACGAACCATCATCGTGTCGTCGTATTGGCCCGAAGCGCGGGGCCCTATATCCGCCACGAAATGGAACGTGATTCCACTTCCAATATTGAGGGGGCCGATACACCAATATGGCCCTGCCGCAGGGCCCTTCAAAGATTTGTGAACACAGCTTACGTCAACGTCGAGAGACTATGTTATTATTTATACACACAATAAAGGCTTCAGAAAGCCACAATATCTACATATTTATACAAACACGGAAATTGAGTGAGGTTCATGAAGACGTTGCTTTTGGAATAGATTTCTTCTACCCTACTCTCATGTTGAAGTGCAAAACTACATAGAATACGTACTCGTTTTCATTCGTTTGCAAAATATTTTTCGGATTTTTTGGCAGTAACCATAATACCTATACCAATTAACCATACAAATCTTAAACCCTATTTAAACCCTGAATGGAAAAAAAAATACTAGGTAGTATTTAGAACAACTTTAAATTCTCTACGATCAAACGGTTTAAGCTCTGAGTAAACAGTCAGTCAGTCAAGTCATTTCAAAATATTTATTGAGCAAGTACAGTAAGTATGTAACCTACCTATAATTTAAGTCACTAGTCGGTTATTTTCTCGAGAATTACCATTAAGTTTAATATTTTTTAATTTGTTAATGTGTGTGATGCAAACACACTAAAATAATAAAACAGTCTAAAAATGTATTTTTTTTTATGTTTGTCATTATTTTTACTATGAAATAATTTACTTATTGAAATCCAAGCGAAAATTTCTTAACAATTCTGGGAATCGTATCCAATGAAATACAAGTTGAAAAGACGACAGATGTTTCCTTCCGAGAAACTTCAGTTTTAAGTTTCCAAATAAAAGAATCGTCGGTAGGATTTGCGTTCATTCCATGATTCCTTAGAATTATATTCAACTAACTACCGTCCGCGGCTTATTATCCCTCAACATCGTTTGACAATATAGCATACTTCAGTCGCTGAAGATTTAGCTTTCTAATGTTAATATAATTTTTAAATCGTTTGAATAGTTTTGAATTAAATCGAAACAAACTTAATATATTGGTATAGATAGACGGTTGTATTCGAATGCTTTAGTATTTATACTTTTTTACTATATCAAAATCTAAAAAAATACTCACAAGATGGATCAAAATGTGTTGTTCTAAAGAAATACATAAAAAAGGATGACAAATCGAAGATGGAGCACCTTGTTTGTTTTGCTAGTAAATATTCTGGCTTATACCGTCATAGAATGATTGTCAATTTCCTAACGCATAAAGTGAACATTGTAGAGACGTCTGTACGCATAGGCATAGGTAGGTATGTGTTACTCTAGACGAAATTGTGAAGAGCATTTTAACCATTGGAATTTCCGAGATACAATAAAAACTGCTCTTGGTAACATAAAATGTGGGGAAAACCGTTGGGTGAACGTCGCAGCTTGTCACAGTCCGTCAGTCCCGGAGAGAAGCAACACCCGAATTAAATTCCTGCTCTCTTCGCCAATTCGCCTTCTAGCTCCCAAACACAAATTTCATGAGAAGTTTAACGAAATTGCAACAGTATTTTCTAAAATTGGGTACATTATTGAGCTATAGTGTGGCGCCTCGCTGAACACGAGTTGGTGTAAAAGAGCGACGCGGTCGCATCAAATTTCACGCTAACGACGCGACGTCGCGAATGCCCCGATGCGACGTGTAGCTGAACAATTGTGGAGTGGAAAAGCAAGTAATGTGCAAAGTGAAGGGAGAGGACAGGCGAGTGCATTAAGATATAGCGCGTTGGGCCGGAGCCAGTGTCTCAAGTATCCAGTCGGTGCCAAATACAACTGCGACAACCCTTTCATCTTCTGACCATAACCAATTCTCTAAACGACAATTTGTTTAAACACATTCAACGAAATTGTGTTTGATTATGTGTAGCTGTCATGAAAGTGAAATTGTATGCGCAGTCTTCGAATTCATTTGAGTATGCAGGGTTTCTACCATATTGGGACTAGGCGCATGTTTTCTCTTTAATCTATCAACCGTCCCTTTCTATGAACCGGCATTTCGGATGAGGAAAGAATTCCGGCCAAAAGGGTCAGTCTTTTTTGTACAATTTATTTACAGTGGTGTACCTACGTATAATTTGTATTTGAAATCAATATATGATTCAAGTACCTAGATATGTGATTTTGTTTCTTATGAAAATGTTAATTTCTGCCTGTATGAGCGAACGAGTGGGTCGATAGCCGATAGTGCTCTCTTTGTCTAGGGATCATTCCAGTATTCAGACATCTCAGAATCTTATGTACCTCAATTTTACAAAATCATATCAAGTGTCGTCAAGTGTTACTCCTTCATAAATTACACGGAGCTCACTCACTTGCTACGAGTATACCGAATTTTAATTAGTCTTGTAATGGCACGAGTGCAAGTTCGTTATAATAACGTAGTGAATATAATATCTCATGATTCTAAAAAGCTGTTTTCAAACATTTTTATTAAATTAAAGAAAATATTTCTTAGGCTTGCCTTGTATTACCCACCCAAAATCATTAAAACCTCAAGACGTTTAAGACTTCGTTAATGGAACTCATGGAGTACATGGAGGCAAATATAACTAAGTACCTGTCAACGTCCCAAATCCCTTGCGGGGATAAGTAAATGTTGTATGTACTCAAATCTACCCAACGACTACGAAAATGTTGTAAAGTTTCTTAAACTTATGTAGTTTCGATGTAACATATAATCCATAATATTATATATCAAGTAGAGTAGAGACAGTGCAGAATTTAAATCTATGCACCACGGTTCTCAGTAACTAACCTCAATATCAATAAACGAAGTTTCGGAAAGCGCAATAAACTGTTGAACCGTCTCCCCGGTCGACAGTGGAAGTCAGCAGTTTCTTTGAAGCGCATCTTTGGCGGAGGACAATAATGAATTCAGGCCCGGGTCCTTGAGCGTGCTCGTACGCTCCACTTTGCACTTCCGCTCTTATAAAGCGATTAATGGTTCTGCGACCTTTGACGACACAGACGATCAAAATATATATTAAATCCAGCGGTTTAACGACTTCTGTTGCCAATAAAACATTATTAAGTTGATCTCAATCACTTTAAAGTGAGGCTACGTGACTACAAATACATTCGAGCTTCAGATTTTTACGAGCCCTAAAAATGTTGATTGAATCGAGCAGTCGTTAGCTCAGACAGCTTCTATTTATTATTATTACAAGGTCACGGAGCAATTCATCTTGAATATGTTAATAGTTTTCTTTGTTGCATAATAAGGAGCATGTTAATTTATTAGAAAGAAAATTGAGATATCCGTCGCAAATGTTCAAAGACATACATTTTCGCGGACCAAAGAAGAAAGCGACTACAAACGAGAAGTCCAACTTCTACCAAATACCAAGAGTTTCTAGTTAGTAAACAAATTTATATAGAATAGTAAAATTTCACGTATCCGCTTACGAGCTTTCATGTTTAGCTCGCGGACATATGAGCCATAAGCTCGGGTCATGCATTTGTAGCATTTCTTACGTTATAAACATATTGCGAGTAAAGAGCCGAGGAAATGCAAACTATGTAGATATATGCTGTGGTAATACGTAGAAGCAAATATTCCTCAATTTAATGTGGTGAGTAAGTTTGAGAATTTTATAAACAGTGGAATAAGATGCCGCTATAGGTAGATTCTATGAACTTAAGATTTGGTATGTGCAGGGGTGGCCTAAGATTGCTGAGAATGTAATTTCGAAAATTCACATACAAAGGGGTTAAACTCATAAGTGAGGATCGTACCATGTTGCAAACGATGTATTGCCTACCCCCATTGGATACAGGCGTATATGTATAATGTATGTCACATCAGCGAGCTTTTACTAATTCTGAATATAAGTAGGTATATATATTTGTAAGGGAGGATTATAAAAAAATTTAATAATCCTCAGCAATGCATTTTTGGAAGGAGGTACTTATATAATTACCAGTTAAGAGCTTAATAGTCGTATCTCAATAAATTATAGTGTTGTGTAATTTATAGAATACACGAGAAAAAATGTCGCTCAATACCGTAGGTAGAGTGCAGGTGCAGAGAGCCGTGAGGAAATAGAATAAAAAGCATTAGCTAGATAACGCGCCGCTGTGCATTTCCACATTATCGGCCCGAATGGAATGTCGCCAACAACATCGCCATTAACTTTTTAAACGTTCGAAATGTTTTTAAAAACTGCACGAGGCTGTAGTGAATAAACTGAACCGAGTCGCAGTAATTACATTAAAGCACCTAAAAGCTATTTTCGCTACACATAAACGACAGTTAGCCATCGTCCGCAATCTCATTTCACTGTCTCTTTAGTGTTTCTACTTTTGAATAGAAAATAAGCGATTGTTTTAAGAAATAAGTATTTCTAAGCTAAGTAACAATATTGCATTTGCTGAAAATATTAATGGATGAAGATAAATAAGGTACTATTAAAGTAATTAAATACTTTCCACAAACGGAAATAGCGTTATGCTAAGCTACAAATTTCGAGAATACTTAATTTATAAGTGCATGCATACACACAACATTCAACGGAGATGCGAATGTTCAGACAGACAGTGTAATATAAATAAATTACAAAAGTAATCTATATGGTAGGATGGAAGGCGTATAAAATATCGCATAAGAAAGAGTGAAGCATTATAAAATAGAGACCATTAGATGAGATGAACGATTAGAAAAAGATGACATTGTAGAGGAAGGAATATATTTTTTATAATCCCAAGAGAAAACAAATATGGAAATAGAAAATAACGGTATAAGGACCTTAACATGACTACGACGATATTTAACATAGATAATCTTAATAGTTGCAATATTATGCAGATGCAGTAGCCTATTAGATGGGTGTATTGTTGTACCATTAGTCGTGCCGTGACTTGGCATCGGGTTAGCTTGCTAATGTGCAATCAAATAGCGCCAGTGACTGCCTGTTAATTATGCGTACGCCCTATGAATTCAAATAGCCTATGTAATTATTACGACAAACATCTTGCTTGGCGTAACTAGCACAGATTTGTTTTCCCTCTAGCCTGTAAATAGATACCATACAGATAATGTATCCGTTGAACAATTTAGCACAAAGTTCTCTTCTGAAATTGCGTTTAATTCCTAAAAATGCTTCAAACCACAGTGGTTACCGTAAAAGTTTGGCCAGATTAAGACGGAATTTCTACTTTTATTTGTTTAATGAGCAAACATAAACAAGAACTTGTTCAAAGGGTGGAAATGTCTCTGCTTAACCGCCGCGACCCGGATTTCGTGCCAAATATTTATTTTAATTACATCTCGGTGCCTTCAAAGCCCAAGTTAAATGTCGCTCCCACCTTCCACACCGATATTCTAAATTAATGTTTAGCTTTTCATACCCCTTATGTTTGCTGAGCCACAGTCAACCTAAGTGTATGTTATCAGTTATGTAATTGATCCTAACGAATTGGCTCTCTGTACTCATAACACAGTAAATAATTTAAAAGAGCACAAACGAATATTCAATTGATTTCTGCTTAAGATATTAAAAAAAGAAGCCGAGTCAAGAAAAGGAATCGCTATCTACGGCAGAATATCGATGAGCCGTTTCCTTCGGGAAATACGTAATATGACTTGCCCATAACCTAGTTCACAGACTGCAATAAGTAGGAAAAAAGCCTTTTAATGCTCATTTCTATGGATGGGACTATTGGAAATGAGCAGTCATGCAGTGAAGTTAATTAAAACTAAACGGGGGACGAAAGGGACAATGCTCGCGGGAAACGACAAAGCTTTGTGAGCTGTCATAACTGCTGTCAACTACAACTACTAACTATAAGATCCAAGATTACTCTTCAACGAGTTTAGGACAAGACGGCTTAACTATCGAATGGTGGTAAATTCAACAGATTTAAGTTCCACCAAGAGCCTTTCTCATCTCAATTATATCTGTATATCATCACCCTTAACACGGGTAGATACACTATTAGTTACTGCCAGACATTATTTATTGTCAGATATTATGTGTATGTTAATACTTTCTTGTAAATATTTTTCACGATCAAAATACTACTAGGCAAAATTTTTGCATTACTAGCTATTACTTTGTACCTACTCGTAGTACCTTTTCTGTGCATTTCAATTTATCAAGTAAGATATAAGTAGGTGTACATATAGTCCACTCCAGAAGCTGTTATTTATGGTCATTGTTGGGTCCATTAAGTCTCGGATTGATGGGGGTGATTATGCGAGTTAATGAAAATTACTTATGTCACGCCTTTTGGGAATATCCTCGAAGAAACGCAAGAGTAATGGCGCTGAAGCTAAAATAACGAACAAGTAATTTGTGTGAATTTAAAAATGAGCTCGGGGTAGGTTATTAAAGTGGGTAAGGTCGCATTCCTGAAGGCGTTGACATTTCTTAACGGTGCAAGAAAGTAAACTAAGAAAACATATCTTCGTATAAATTCTGAACACGTCCAGCTATATAAATTCATAACTTCGGAACAGAGCGGAGACAGACGGTACGCGGAGGCATCAGCGAATTTATTAAATAAATTAATTGAACCAAAACGAACGGGTCGGTTTGAATATTGAACGAGTTGAATGAGTGCCAGTAAAATGTTTCGATGAAAACGTAAAATCAAGTGGAGGATATTTCATATTAGCCTAGGGTGACACATCACACAAAATGATTATACCGTATGCGTCGGTCTCACTTCAGTCCTACTCATTGTATTTCGATCGTAATGTTTTGAAAATTGCAAAATCAGTAAATTACGTTCTAACGATCATTTTGATGTTAGTAAATACCAATTTATGATCCCTAATTCAGAACGCAATGAGGTTTACGTTCCTTTATATCTTTGAACTATACCTTGAATTGAAATGTGAAAATTCAACGAGAGCGTACAGCAAACATTTGTAAAGCATTAGTCGTGGCAACGCGGCATCCACTTTTCCAATAAACCACCCGGCGGAGTGTATGACGTGCTGGGCTTACTTATAGCCTCCAGAGAGTCAGGACTAACAACACAATTTGTTCATCCGGGACACTAGATTAATTTTCCCTCGAAATTTTGGTTGAACTTTTATTCATAAAAATATGCCTCAGTTGAATAAGCTTAAAGATACTGTTGTGATAACACAAGCGAGATCGCACACTCCCAAACAAACTACTTAAATCTGTTATTTAATTCCAGAGGAAGTCCTATGTATTACAATAACATCGACTACTTTATATAATACAATAATATCTTTTGTTTGACACCAGAATGGAACTAACTTATTAACTTGTTGTTAAATGAGAATAGTTTTTATACTGACTTCCTTTGTAGGAATTGTAGGCCAGGCAACCGACAGGCTCACGGTGATAGCTTTTATAACAGAACAAACAATGCAGCCGGAACCTTTTCCACAAGTTAAAAGTACGTTTTCTCATTTGAAATTGTGTTTTATAATTAAAAGAAGAGTGGGAAACAGAAAACAGATAAAACAAATAGCCTCATAAGTCTTTCTTACCCATTCAATAAAAATAAATTGTCGAATGTATGTTCATGCATCACTAAGCAAATTTTTTTTGTGTGTTTTAGAACAAGGTTTGTAATTGTGTGAAAGAAAAATAACAAAGAAAAATAACGTGAATCTCGTGAAGTTTTGTCTAGTTATTACCGATGCCGTTACGAGTATTGAGCGATCAGCAAAAATGTGAGGATAACCGGGCACGTCTTTGTTCGCGCGCGCGTTGTAAAAGACCCAAAAGAATACTATTGCGCAATCAAGGTTAGCGAAAATTTCGTGACGGCACCAGAAAGATATTATTGTAGCAGCGTCTCCACTCACTACATAGATGGCGCTACTAGCTTAAAATTGCAAAGTTTGAGTACAAATACACGAGAACCTAAATCGCGCAATAAGAGTATTCGAGCGCATTGCAGTATATGTACTAGTTTTATGACACCCGCATGGCCAGAAGATCTTCCCTGTGCTGGGGATGAGCATGATCACTTTCCCCACTCATTATATTTTGGGCTTAAGTACAATTCAGTCTAGTAACCCGTCTAAGGCAGTATGAGTATCTATAGCAAGAGCCAAGAACTTAATTTATCGTCATTGTCCTGCCCATCCGATTATGTATTACTCACGATGTGTTTTTCTTTTCATTGACCTCTATCAGCTGTCGTCATTCCGTAATCTATCAGCTGGCCTCATTAACTTTCTTCCTTAGCTATGTTAGGTTAAAAAATAATTCAATGAGAATGTGATAATCGAATATTTACTACAACTTAATACTAAAGGACACACTGAAATAAGACCGTTTTCAGCCAATACGTAGGTTTTAAAACTACCACAAAAATCGTAATAAAGTCAGCGTTCACCAGGTGTGTTTAGTGTGTTGGTGAGAATTTTATTTTCTTTAAGCATGGTTAGACGTTTGAAATTAAAGATCGCGTTATTAATTTTTAGCACTACTATTATTAGCTGTTTATAATTCTAACAATCTTTACCTATCTTGAATTGGAGCAAAGTTATTATGATAGCAAAGAACGGACATAAGAATATTTGTGTTTATTATTTTTATTTGGGTTGAATCAAAAATTAATATAGATACTTTGCAATAACTTGCTTACTTCTAATATTTTCATCTAATTTGTGAGATGATAAAGTTTAAAATATAAAATGAAATTACAATTTATGATCAGCGACGCTGAAACTTGAACGTAGTTTACGAAACTGTATTAATTATTTCAGTGAAGGAACTAACGCTAAGTCCATGAGACGATTAATTATGCTAGCAGGTGTTGCAAAAGATGTGCCGTCTTGCTAAGGCTGCAGGTACTTACTTAAGTAGGTGTCTAGGCACGTTATGTTTAAATAAATTCATTTATTATTGCTTCAATCGGTTTTTTAAGCAGCAAATGGTCTCATACTAATAAAGACTACAAATAGCCGACTATTATATCGGCGACCTTCGTCATACCTAATTTTCAAACATAATTTCACACTGTTCTAATTCAAATTCTTGTTAAGACCTGGACGAGAAAACATACAGTAACAAATTACAGGTTCAGAAAACTACAATATTTAAGATGCCAACGAAAATTTTATGGTGTTTCACCTGATTCTAAATATGAAGCATGTTAATATAATAAACATTATGTTGACAAAAAAGAACGATCTTTCAGTTCATCACTCAGGGATGGTAACGGTATCTACTCAAAACCATCGAACATGTATGAAAAGATTGATGAGTGTAGATGAAGCGGAAAAGTCTGTAAATCTATCGTTGAAAAGCCCTCTACCTACCTACTCTGGGAGGACCCGGCGCGGCTTTATGATATTATGTAAATGTATGAATGTAAGAACAAAATAATGTTTTTATTGGAAAACCAACCCAGGGTATATTATATATATAGCATTGAGAGCTTGTATTTCCCGATAGTAACTTGGGTATGTATTGCCTAGTATTTGCACATTGATTTAAGATAGCATTCTCTTTGAAGCGTTATTTATCAATAATGCCAATAGCTCTGACAAGTTACTACAAAAAACAAAAGACATTATCCGCAAATCAACAAAAAACGTTATGAGCTATTCGTTTGTTAAATTAAATTATTTCATTCGGTATCGGCTAAGCCACTAACACATTCATGCGTGTGACATACCTTATTTAAACAGGACAATTCAAAACGCTTGCTTATAAGGCATTTAAAGGATAACTTATCAGAATTTATATAATAAATAAAGCAATGCAAAAGTACTTGGCAGAGTTAACGTATAACTCGGCACAAGCATAAACTGCATTAAACATAAAATTACTCTATGTAGAAATTATCAAAGTCAGTAAATATGTTCGGGAAGATGTCAAGACGTTAAGGAATGCGTTTGATACAACGTGAACGAACGTTCCACGTTCCGTTTTAAATAGTTGCGGTTCCCGGGTATTAATTAAGTAAGCCATTCGTACAGTAATGCTCGGAAATTATATGAAATGTTAGTTAAAGTTAAAGCTGTAATTGATGTACTTTTACCGACTTGTATAAAAATATTGCATTTTGAACACTAATGCGATACAGTAAAAAAAGGGTTTAAAATTAAAGCGGATAATGCAGCGATGGCGGATGTTATCTGCGGAAACAATGCGAGGACGTTGTATTATGGGCACATATGGCACGAACTCATTAACGCGCCATAGTCGCAACGTGCTCACACAACTGCCGCAATCCAGGTCTTAACGAAAGGTGATTTACCATCTGTAACCATTAGTGGTCAATTTACAATGCTGTTATGAATGTAATATTGAAACCAACACAATAATAGCATCAGCTGTAGAAAGTTATTTCTTATTAATTTCCCAATAAACTTCAATAGCAATATTTGGAACATCACAATTCACATGTACTAAATTCTGAAAAAAAACAACATTTTTCGTTACGCACGTGTAGTCGACCTAATTATTTATCTAGTTACCTTTGTCAGTGATAAATGACTTACGTAGTGTAGTTACCGATTACAGACATCATTTACCTGCTCGGCGAACCTGATTCATCTCGAAATTGTGTAACTAAATAAAGCTAGAAATTTTGTTTGAAAAAAAAGGGGTTTTACTGCAAATTACACAAGTATATTTAGGAGAGTACTTTTTTGTTATAGGTTATAACCCAACAGCATTATATCACGAACCCATTCGTATAGATGTAATGTAATGTTTGCCGTATCTTGATTAGGTCGCTTTGAATGACGAATTTCGGTTAATTAAGACGGTATACCGGGAAAATTACTGTGGTCTTGTCGGAATAAATTTGATTCTGCTACCTCGGCGTCGAGTTTAACTCACACTAATAACATAGTAGTGTGGATGCCGGCATAAAATAATCGGTTTTTGGTATCTAGTTACAGTGGGTCAAGAGTTCAAGACTCATTCGTGCACTGAAGCTCGCACACTGAGACCACTCGTCCACTGATCTATTTCAATTCAAAATACCTTTATTTGATTAGAATTCTTTCAAAATACTATCAAATCGTCAGGACATCAAAATACATTATACAGGATTATAAATGTTACCACCGGGTTCGGAAGGTTGCTTTTGTTGAGAAGAACCCGGCAAAAATTCATCAATTACTCTTTAAAAACATATTATACAATGTTATTGGTTATAGTATTTATATCTCATGAATATAAGCCTTTTTGACACAGTTCCAATGTTCAATTGTAAAAAATAATAACTAAAAGATTAGAAATATTTGTGTGCATGGAAAATTCCAGCCAGGCAAAGATAAAATTAAGATTAATAATTTATTTATTTAATAGGTACCGGGGGCCAAATAGGGGCTGAATCTACAACTTTTATTCAAGGCGACGATTAGTAGTCGACCAATGGGTCCTGACCCATTACAATCAAGCCTTTATAAACACATACCGTTGACATAATTTCACAAACAGGCAGGAATTTCAACGCAGTCATATTTAAATACGTTTCACAGTATTCAAAATTCTTTAAAACTGTTTTCATACGAAATCAGTGGAACTGATAGTGTCTGCTGTTAGGAGGGTGCTATTATAAGGCGAAGCACATTAATTCAGAAGGTGGGACAATTGCGGCCGGCAGCTCGGTTAGGTCGGCGACACGTGTAATAAGATAAAGTAACGGCTCGCATCCGTGCCCTGTAGAACAAAGGTCTTCCGACGTCGCCCTGCCTCCGCACGAACAATACCCTGCCTTGTTCGCTCTAACCATTCAACTTTACTCCTCAGCAATGGAGTGTTTTTACTTTCATCATACTAAAAGTATAATATAAATGCCATAAATTGTGTCTGTTCTTATCGATATACAGGACTACATGAAGATAGGCAGGTCGGTGTAATAACGCATATCTGTTATTTTGGAACATTAGACAGTTCTTGTGGGATGCCAATATACGCGGTCGAAAACACGAGTGGTAGTTTGAAAAAAGACGAGAGTAAAACGCTATCAACAATCAAGGTACACACCATCCATTAAAAGATTTAAGCGAGGACGTGCATGTAAAATATATTTATTAAGTATCAAACCATCACGAAGATATGGAAACCAAATATTTGGTGTTTAGTTTTCATTTTTCAAATATTTAGTCGAGGCACAACATTTATAGCAATTGACATTGCAGATGCTCCGAGAGACAGTCTGTCAATTAAATGCCATCATTTAAATATGAAAAAGCTTATCAGAGTCCAGAATAATATTTTCAAATTAATTTCAAACTTTCCCTTGTTTAATACAGATTCTTGCTAATACAAGTTGAAGAGTTAGTTAGGTTCCGTGGGAAACGGCAAAGCGAGTTTCGTGCCTTGTTAGCGTTTTTGTTTCAGGAATCCAGATATCAAGCGGGAGGGAAAAGTTATGACTCTTAATTCCGTGCCACCACGTGAAGGAAATGAAGTGGTTCCCAGTCTTAAGTCAAACGTATAAATTATTCGATTTCCCAAAGTCACTCATGTGAGTCAGGTGGCGATATTACCTGACATTTTCAATGAGTAAACACTAGGTGAAACCGCTGAAACATAAGTGAAATCCAAACCCTCTGGAGATTCATTTCAAATATTTATTTAGATGACGTCTTCGGTTTAAGCATTGGAATAAAATATCAGAGGGTCGGTACCCTCCGTTTCAATTTTAACCTTAATCGCTCCGAATAATGGTGACTTCGGGATATTGCCGACCGTTACTGAAAGCAACGGCCTTTATAAATATGGATATAAATTAGGAGTCTCACCTTATTCAGTAGAAATAAATAATAAATTGACAGTGGCACCTTATTTCGCTATGCTAATTACAATTACCTATTTCTTATTTATACAGCTTCAATTACCGGACAATTTAATAGAGGAAGCCAACAGAACACAATATTATCAGGTTCGATTAATCCTTACATTCCGTCTCTGAAATCATCAATCGTGGAATTCTGGCGCCAGGGCTGCCTGTCCACTGACTACTGAATACAGAATGAACGTTGTGGTCAAGACACTACCTACCCCTTACTTACTGTAGTTTCCGTAATAAAGGTTCGTCTTCCCTTTCCTACCCACTTAATTAAGAACTAGGCAAATTCTTTCGTACCTTTCACCAGAAATCTCTATTACCTATGAATCACTGAATCAAAGTATTTCTTGTTTATATTAACTAACATTCGACTTCATGTTCTGGTTTTCATCAATTTCTTAATACCTGGAACAAATAAAGCATGTTTTCAGTGACAGTTACAAATGATAGAGTTACATAAAAAGCGATCATGAGTGAGTATTCATTCATGTTTAGAACGCCATATCACCGTCCGCCAGCCACGAGAGGCACATATTTAACGCTGGAGGCTTATCTGAAACGAGGTGGGCGCGGGAGGCGGCACGTGCTACAATATCGAGCCTATCTTTCTACTAATGGCCTACATGTGAAAGGTGAATGGCTTCATCCTAACGCGGAGCGAGGGATAACCAACTCGCTGAAGATAGATGACGTTATATTTACTTATCTATCTCAACTCTCAAGTGAAATCATTTTGACACTTTAACAAAGGTAAAAGTTTGCGACACGCGAAGTAAGATGTGTTTAGCGTTCTATGCACTAGCAAAAATCGGTAGAGATGCAGTTAAGGCCATCAATTATCTACATGTTAAAGCGACGCCCGCTACGGTACAAAACGCGTCACCGATGTCCATTACGCTGAAACATGTTGGTCTAATTAATGGACACACTCTATTATTGTGCTGAAGCAACGCGCTCCATTTGCTCATATATGTAGTAACTGTTAAATAGGTTCACATTACCTGGAATAATCACATAAAGCATAAGAAAGTAATGCGTTGTTTACCGAAGTTTATGTGTTAGTTCTAAAATGTTTTCGTGATAAATATTCACCATTTTCAGTTTACATGCCTTTTAGCCGAACATTTTTTACGCATTCTATGAATATTGACGAGGCATCATCACATTTACGATTCATTCAGTTTTCGTTTTTGTCAATTAGGTATTCCATTGTATGCTGAGATTTATACATGTTCTGAAATTTCACGTGTCAATTGTGTCGTCGTATGATCAGGTATAAAAACTGTAATGACTGTAAACAATGAATAACGTTACGTCCAACGAGACATTGAAATTAATTGACGTGATTCACCAGGCATTTCACATCGCGTGCGTTTTCGGTTCAATTGCTTCTGTTTAAACGCACAACAAAGTATACCTAATTAATAATAGACGTACTTATTATGTCTGTTGTAACTGATGGGTCCTTGGTAAATTATACACTTCGATTGTGGTCGTTAAAGTAATGTATTGTTTGGTTTGTCTGAAATTGCCGTTTTGTATGAAGAAAGTAAATAAAAGAACGTCAAATAAATAAGCCTGTACTTAATCAAATTACGGATTGGCTCCGGAATGGTACTTTTTGGAATAATTCTAGAAAATGGGATTGAAAATAATCAAACACACAACCACATGCAACAGTCGCATAATAACACGTGGTTATATGTGAGAAATTTCAAAAGAAAAAAAAGGTGCTTTTATAGAATCACGACAGCGCTTTTTCGAAAGCAAAATGTATTTCATTTGGTTAAGTCAAAATGAGTCAATATTGTGGGATTTGTAAGTAAGCTTCCGTCAGACTAGGCTTCTTCCTTATGTAGCATTGGTGATTTGGGACGGATCGGTTTCTTTTATTGTGCGCAATGCCGCATTGTTTGGTTTTGACCGTTACTCGTTTAGGTTTCTATCAGACTACCCTCATTTCAAACAAAGAGTATTTCACTTACGGTCTAAGAGAATACCAATTAATACCCGTGTTTGTCATACACTTGTATACATTTGCAGTCGACATTTTCGTAATAAATATATTGTCTATGCGTCCAAACGCATCATTCTTCTAAACTACGTAAGACATAAGTAACGATGGATGGATTGTGTGAAAGATGATATGGCTAAAATAGGAGTGAATACAGATATGACGGCTGATAGAGAAAAATAGAAGAGAAGAACACATTGCGCCGACCACATATAACATGGGATAAGGGCAGGAGGATGATGTTGATTCTTCTAAACTACGTTACGGATCTAGATACGGTTTACTTTACTTATATGTAGGAGAAGAAATCCAATTCCGGTTTATCATCATCATCATCCCTGCCCTTATCCCATTCATTGTTGGGGTCGGCACTTCGTTCGACCCGATGTGGCTGATCACCTGATTGTTATTCGATGCGACTGCCATCTGACCTTCGCAACCCCTTTGACGAGGAAAATCTGTGATCTGGGTTAAACCAGTTGTCAGGCTATTTTAGGCCTCCGACCGACCTGTAACGATTTCCAATGATGATAAATTGGCAACCGGGACCGACGGCTTAACGTGCTCTCCGAGGCACGAAGGGAACTCGGGCGGTCACCCATCCAAATACTTATTTACTATAATTATTTGTTTAAACGTAAAAAAAATCTTAAGATGAAATGAATAAAAAACGTACATATAGTGCAGATATATTCAGATAGTTCATAAGTAAGCAGTCAAATTATGTCAATATGCCAGTCGCATTTAATCGCCACGGTTCAAAGCAAACCCATTTTACAAATATTTTACGATCTCACAATCTGCCGTTGCGAAACCAAACCTAAAATATTATTAGTATACGTAAAGAGATCGCCAAATTCCCGGCATAAATGAATGCCAGGAATTTAAATTTAATTAGGCATTATAATAAAATTCAAATTCTTTACATGCGTTTTGACTCCTCTCTTGGGCCACCTTACGGATTTTTATGTTGTTATTTTGTTGCGTTTGTGAGTCATCTGAAGGATTTTTATGACCCGCGTTTTTTTTAAATTACTCAATCCTAATTCATTATTTTTGACATGTTATCTTTACAATTTGCATGGTTTCCGTAAAGGTAAGTACCGGCGGCGTCAGTACCTCTCTCTAATATACATCCATTTAGCCACTCGAAGGAAAAAATTGGAACCCTTACGCCAGTTTATTTCCGTATCTTGCGCTTAAGTAAGAAGATAGGTTATTTTATCATGTCAAATATCATCGAAGGGAACAGATACAATAATTATCAGGTTTTTAAAGGCAATTAGGAGGTTCTAATGAATGGGGTCACTTTGCGAAGCGATGAAAGACAAAATCAAGTGTTTGAGAGGTGGCGATGCGACCTCAACCCGGCACCTGAGTCCGAACCGTCTAATGGCCTGTCGTGCGTCCATCGACGGTGATTGATCGACGCACCCGACGTGCACACATCGCTTACATCGTCGAGGCGATATCGCGCGTGATCCATCACACATACCAAATTTGTGGCATAAACGGTAGCTAGTCGGACCGACCGTATGAACGTCTCGATATCACACTATTTTCATGTTGCTTTTGGACCTTTTCATTACCGTTTTGTCGAGTAGTATAGCGGTCACCGGACACGACTTATTGAGAACCATTTGGTAAAGAAAAATATTATTCTAATGTATTTAAAAGTAATCATTATTTTCATAGGATGTTATTTTCATCTTCGGGTATTTTCAATTCTCATCTCCAAGTAAAAGGATACGGATCGGATAGTAACTTATGAAAACAAAGCGAAAGCAGTTCTGGAAAAGTTTAAATTAGAAAAACTGGGAACGGACGTGTATTAAAACAGAAATTTCGTATTTTCTTAACTACAGTAGACAGTATTTGGATTTTATTATGGAACTTCAGTGATTTCACTCAAGACATATAAAAAAGACGGTTTATTTTTGCAGAGTTTGAGGGTAAGAAAGTGAATAAGTATTTTGGTTCAAAGCGTATTGGCAAAAATATATACGTATTCAGAACAAATATTATTCAATAGCGTTTCGGTACCGTACAACCCAACCGACTAATAATTTAATTACAGATATCTGTAGTCTCACAAGTGCCTTAGGTACTTTGTTCTACATACTTTCATATTATAAAATTGTAAATAGTCGAACTAAACATTATATGAATATATTAATATAACTAAAATCTAAAAGCTTTTTTCCACTCAGTAGATACTTTTATAATAAAATAAAATCGAAACTTTAGAAAATTTCGTATACTTTTATCTAATCTTTGCAAAATTTAAGACAAACTTCTAATATGATTCCTCCCGTTGGTCCTTCTTTAACTAGTTTAATGATCTAATAACGAGGTGAACTTTCAATGGACTCTTCCTACGATACGAAACCTTAAAAACAACCCATCAAGCGCTTTAAAACTTGACAAAGTTATTAACTAAAGTCTGCTATCTTAAAGCAGTCATTTATGAAAATTTATTTAACCATGGCGTGCTCCTTCTTAACTTTAAAGCCTTAGGGAGCGAGATTTTCGACCTAATACCACCGACCGTAATGTTTTTGGACCCAAGCCTGAAAAAATATTGTCTCTAAGATAGATTCAGAGGCGGGCTTTTGTGTGAGTACGTTTAAAATGTATGAGAGCATTTTTAAGTTAGAACATACAGCTTTTAGTCCTTTTTCACCTGTCCGGGTTTGTGAGCACCCTTTCATAAACATTTTTGTGGGTCTCGTTAAACTGGCGCGGTCTGACCGACTATAATTATGAATAATAATTTAAAAACATATTTTTCATATTTTGTATACCTATCAAAGTGCACAATATTGCGAAATATTGTGGTTAGTACATTTGTTACACTGTGTTCTGTTTTTTATCTCCGTCTAAGTCTTTTATCAGACACTCTCAAAGTTACCAAAATATCCAGACCATCTCCCATAAAGCAATACCTTACACTGTACACCATCCAAATCGCTTAAAGTGTTTCGAGTAATAGGTTTAACATAAAGCTTGTTTTACTAGTCGGTTGGAAAGAGGCACGGTAAGGACGACGAGAAATTCCCAGAAAATAACGTGAAATAAAGTATGAAAGCAGAATTTTGTAAGAGAAATATAAGTCCCATTCAATAAGTTTAATAAGATACTTACTTAACTGAACATAATTCGGGTACTTATAAAGGAATTCCTACGAAGTTATAAGTTAGCGTCAATTCCAAAAAAATATCGAAGTCTATTACTTCGATATTTTTATTTTCGATATAATAGGGGAGCCCAAGCGGGAATTTCGGGATTTACTAAAGCACGGCAGATTAATATACATGGGTATACCTTGTACCCGGTTAAGTACCTCCACCAAACATGAGGCCCATATATAAGGCCGCCCGTGAAGGATACAGGATCAGATTAGTAAAAAAAATTGACCATCAGAAATTCTCGAGCGCGTCAGATGAAGGTAGGGTGAGTTAATTCCACCCAATAGCCAGGGTCTAAGAATATGGCTATGGTATCCCCTGCCTGTCGTAAGAGGCGACTAAAAGGGGGCCGGAGGGCCCGCTGGCGGTGGTCGGGGTGGGAGCTTTGACCACCGACGCGGGCCCGGGAAGGTGGCAGCGCGATGTGGCTCGCGCTGCCTTGCACAGCGAGGTCTCCAGGGGCGGCGTCACAGCTGCCCCGGCAAAGTGTGGGGGGACACCGGTGCGTTCTATCAGAGTACCCGGAGTCCCCCCTGAGCACTGAGGATGGCCACCGGGGGGGATTTAGTGCGGTAAAAATCCCACATACTCCGATCTGCTTCTCCCAGGGCGGTCGGGGATCTTTTGAAGGTTTCCCCGCAACAATAAAAAAAAAAAAGGGTGAGTTAATTACATCCTAAAAAGTGTATATCCTACTAATCTGACAATTTGAGAGTGACGTAAAGAAAGTAGAGGGCAGCAAAGTTGTAAAAAAACGTCAGCTCGACATTCTCGAGCGTAGCTTATTTTGGAGGAAATAATTCAAGAATGATGAAAAATATATAATCTGACGATTTCCGCAAGCCGCAATAACAAAAATTCGTCGATAAAGTTAAATGCTTGCAGCTGCGTGATGCCTACATTTCCTTCTCCGCGTTTCTATTCCTCTCTCACTTTTTCTCTATCTATTACTCTCTCACTCTGTTCCCATAATAGTTTCTTTGAAATTTTGAAAAATCTCAAAAAAAATAAGTTTTTTTTTTAAATTGTTTTTTTTTTAATAACTCTTAAACGGCTTTATCGATCAACTTCAAAAACTTATCCGCCTTTGAGCTTCAAAAACCACGTCGATTTTGACCACCTTGGTGGCGACCAAGGTGGTCAAAATCGGTTGATTCGTTCGAGAGATATCGTGAACGAAAGAAAACCGAAAAAGTGTTTTTTCGGGATTACTCCGAAATTTTTGATTCGATCAATTAAAACGGGAAAATAACTTATGAGGATGATAAAACTGCGTCAATGCTGCCAACCGTGTGAACATTGCTTGATCCATTCAACAGTTATTGCGGTTTGAAATTCCGAAAATAGTGTTCTATGAAACTTTTATCAGACTTTCGAGCTGGGAGAAATCAAATGCATAGAAATATTATTTCTTTTAACTCAGCGAGCTCATAAATACAATTTTAAGCGCCCAGGAATTAGTGGGAAGTAGCAGGGATGGCCTTTAGGGTGAACCGTTTTTTTTGTCAGATCAGGCGAATTCCTCGAGATAATCGTCAGATTATGAGACAATACGTTTAGAACATAAAGATGAACCATATATATCTTATAAATCTGACGCGCTTGAGTATTTCAAAATGGCAATTTTTTTTGCATATTATGAAAATGGCCGCGAGTTTGCGTCCCATCGAAATCGTCAGATTAGTGAATGAGAGCTTTTTTTTGGTGCACTTAACACTCCCTTAGAAAATCTGTCGCGCTCGATTTTTTTTTTTACATTTTCTACCCTTACATACAACCACCCGCATCATGCAAACAATCAGATTAACATACGTAGATTATTAAGAATACGTAGGGCATTGATGCTATCAATATCTGACGCGCTTGAGGATGTCCATGCAACAGTTTTTTTACATATTTAAAAATCTATAGCCGCTTCCCCACCGATGAAAAGGTATATATCATATAACATTTTTTTCTAGTTATCATTTAAGCTTTGCAACCCAATAGGTCTCTACGACGCTCGAGTAAATCCCCATTTAGCATCATGGGCTCCCCTACTATAAATAATCATTTACTTTTCTGTCAATCATCAAGATCCCTTCCCAGAAAGAAAGCACTAGTTATTTATACGTGGTAGAATTTCTTCTCAGACATACTTACGCACATTTCATTACGATGTGTGAGTGTGACTACTACTAGAGGTTGCAAGTAGTCGTCATTTGTACATTAAAACATGTAAGTAAGTATTTGCTTTAATAATTTCCAAATAAGTATAACTTTCTTTTTCAGTGGAACGCAAATGTAATTTAAACTACAAGCTTCCCATCGGGGAAAATCGAAAGTGTATTCGAGATAAAATAGCTACAAAAGACGTTTGTAAGGAAATTTTAAGCTTACGTTTCAGCCTTACTATATAAACAAAGGCGAAAACCTTCTATAATAACAAGGCTAAGTTGTTCGAGTGGAAGTGATCAATTTTCTCAACAATTTCACCGTCATCTCGAATCTTTTCAGGGGTACAAAACATTTAGCCAATTCAGCGCACAGGGACCCCCGGCGATAATAGAGCCAGCCTGGCTGGGAGGGACAGTCATCGCAAACATAAGCCATTAGCGTATTGTTAGCGTCTTTTCACTCGTGCCCTCCATTTCGGGCCCTCGTCGACATCTTCGAGTGCCTATATCGAAATAAATCATGCTTCGGCTTCACGACAATATGAATAAACATCCGTGTATATGTATACTTGCTATATATTTGTAGAGGTATATCGTCTTACATTAACTAAAGAGGACTCGGGTTCTATACGAGTATTTTGTTCCAATTGGGGTGGAGCGGACATCTTGAGGAAATTAAATACGGACATAATTTTGCCTCGAGGTGAACAAGTATAAAAGGTTTTGCATTAAATAAGGTTTATCTATGTATAATCTGCTATTCAACCGAAGAAATTGTGCACATAATTGCGAAATTACAAATCCGAAATGACCGATTTTTTAGGATTAGATACGGCATAGGCGGTTTTTCGGAAACGTGCACATGGCAATGATGTATTTCCATTCCGGCATGATTAAATTACGGTAATGTTTTCTATCAGTGGTGTAGGTACAGTAAATTAATGCGGAATACAATAGGGTCATTCCAATGATTATTATTCAGCCACCACCGGAATTCTGATCTATGTGCCAAGTATTACGTATAAAAACAGGAATACTAGAAATTCCATCGGTATGTTCCTATCTTTATTGCTTTTGCAGTCCTAACATGTTGTTCCAAGCAACAAGATGTGCTTCTAAGCCACAGACGGCAGAGCCATTTTGATGCGATTGCAGAGTAAATAGTGAATGTTGTTTGTCGACAGCTACGAATGCTGCGGTTGGTCAGACTGCAGCTTCTGTAACAGGTACAGGGTGTAGCCGAGCCACAAACTGAGGGGCAGGTCGCGTAGCGTGCGGCCGACAGACGATAGGCTGCGGCGTGAACCCGGCCATTCTGCCCTGAACAATGCTCGCCTGATCTAATCAACACAACAATACACCTCGGATAACTTCACAATTGAGCTGGAAAATAAACCCGTGCCAGCACACCCGATATTTTAAATTACAAACAATATTACACAGTTCGGATACAAACGAGTCCATTGTAGGCCGTGTGCTCCCGACAGCTGTTTTAGATAACGTGTGACCTCCATACAATGAAGCGTGCCATCAACAATTACACCGGCCGTCATTTACACATCCACATTCACATTTTAATATCACAATAAAGCCCGTTCGTAGAATTCCTAAATGTAGGAAATCAGGGAAATAAAAATTGAAAAAAAAAACATACCTTTTTTAGTTACAAATAAAATATTTTATACGTTAAATAATTATCTTCATGTGTTCATGCCCGTAAATATATAATTAAAGTGAATATAAATATGGATGGCGAGACTGGCGCGCATTGTCTCACAGGATTTAACATTACGTCTTTTTATATCAAATGCATAGGTATCGTTTCCTGTCGATGTCCTTACTTCAGCGTACCTGCTCGAGATAAAAAAAATAAAACAAATCAATTTCATTTGGAATGTTTAATTGGCAGAATATTGTTTAGGTATAGGTTATATTTACTGGCTACTTAATAAATAATTTAAAGCACAACGGACGGCGTTGCGTTTAATATATACGTATTATTACAAATCATATTACGGTATATTGCTCAAGCCTTTATTTTGCGATCAAAAATAATCTACAAGAGAGGCATTATGTATCCAGTGTTTCAGTGGAGTGTTGACTGATTGGCTTAAAGCTGAAGCTACCAAGTCGAGGAGTATATTCAATTCAATGCGTATTTTATGATTTGGCACGGAAGACTTAATCCGAGCCTTACCGGATGGACCGTTGACCTTCTTTCATTCATAAACACGTTTTATTACGGCCATAAAGATATCTAATTTTATGTCATCTTCATAAGACTTGTTGAGCTCAGAAAATCGTCTCCCCAAGCTAGAATATATAGAAAGTATATCTATTAACAAACATAATAAAGTTGTTGTGGGCTAGGTACAGCTGCCTTCTTTTTTATTTATACGCTCAATAACTTTGATCTTCGGCCCTTTGAAGAACGCCTCTCAAGACCAACAGAATTCGCTGAAGTAAATGATTTTCTCCCACATTGGATGTCTGATAGAATTTGCATGACAAACATACGCTTACGCCTCATTCGAATTCTACGCTTATATTTTTTTTATTATTATTATTTTATTAACATGTAAATGTTAGTGAGTGCAATGAGCTTTAACAAATGTTTATAAACTTCTCTGGCATAAATACTTAGTAGGTATTAAGATATAGTCAGTCGCAAAAAAAATTTACTTTCTTAACTAAAGGTTCTCAATCTCAAACTTTGGTTTTACACTGAAAAATTTTTGGTATAATTTGGAATACATATCGGTCTCTATTATTAGGCTTGGGTACACCTTTGTCGTACTTATTCCATGGGGACAAGTCGCAGGCGGCAAATGCTTTACAGATTCATTAACGCGTTCACTGCTAACGACGCGTATGTGCATCCAACTGTTAGAGAATTTACAAAGAAGTTGAAATGTTAGCAGTGAATGTGTTAAAAGTAAAATGAAAATGTTTTATTCAGTCCCTGCGAAGAACTGACCACCTGATCAGTATGGAGTAAGTCTCGTAACTCAATAGCTAGTCTTAAAGTTAAACTAATTAGTTGATTACAGTGGTATCGATCAGCCATTACTAAATATAATTTCACTATAATTAAGAGGCCATCTTAATGAGGATTGAGAAAAGATGATGAAGATGCGGATTGAGAAACCATTTATTTTTGATTATTAATCCATCCAATCAATATTCATAGTCAGCATTCGGAGGTTGTATTCATTTCGATGAGCTATTATGTTATGGAATGGGATCCCTCATGTCCGTTCCGGGTTTACGGCCGAGCTGGGAGATGTCCAACGTCACAAACGGGTCGAGTGTGACTGACAACCATGCGAGATAATGCCCTCCTGCCTAAACAAAGCAACGGCGCATGGTTTAATCAACGATTCTATACGAAGATCAAGTGGAAGCACCTATCTATCTATCCAACCGATGACAGATATAGTAAGTGGGACGTGAGACGTGACGTTAATTCGCAGCCCAACGTAATAAATTATGGATACGAGCAATAAATTGGACATAAATCGTGGGTTGAATCCATACTGCAATTGTTTATGGTCTGAGACGCATTGCATATTATAATCCGATTACTGAGGTGATTGTTTTTGAAGGTTTACGTGTTCCGGTGATTAGTCATACACAGAACGGATGACATACTTTGTCATTCCGGATTGTAAGTAGGAAGGTACTCATTAATCCGTTCTTGAATGCTAATGTGACAAGTCATACCTGTCTAGTACGTGCAGATAGTAGACCTATGATACTCTACTTTGCATAAATCTATACAATTTGCGATTTTAAAAAGATTCAACCTACACCTTGGAATGGACCGTAAACAAAGACTTGTAAGAGAATAAGATTATAGGTACTGGCTTCGATTTCGTCTATTAGCAGACATTTCTGATAGACATAATTCTAGGTTATCATTTAATCAAGCTACCTATTCGCATACACTTGCATGACTAATTAGAAGTAGTCATTATATCGTTGTCGGGCCATGTTATCGATATCTCTGTAGGTAATGCAGTGTATGACAGAAATATTGTAATAAGCATCTACTGCAAGATGAAAGGTTGTCCTGCAAGATCATTCATATAATGGATGTAACGGATGAAATTAATAAGCAACAGTGTCTGTTCAAGAGTTAATGTATGTCTGTGACATTATAATGTACCTAAATTAATAATTTATTTAATACGCTTTCTAAATTAAATGAATGCTGCGTCGCATTGTTGTGTTATGATAACAAAATGTTTCTTTCTTCTTTCTATATTCATATCAGACGGTGCAAACACCACATTAAAATCAAATCTATCATGTACATAACTGTGGTCAGCCTGCGGCTACCTTTGGGCGTACACATTTTGCTGAAATAGCAAAGTATGTGTAGGTTTGAGATGTCTGTCTCCACATTTTTTACTTATTTAGATCATCGTTTTACCCATGCCAAACTCGATAAATAAGGCTCGTTTCCAATGCTTGTGATCGCAGCTCAGTGTGCTTGTGGTCCACTATATGGTCATTTTGCACCAAGCGACAGTAAACCGATCAATCACACTTAATTATGTGGAAATAATTCTACGTCTACATCTTTTCTTGTCAGGGTTCGCATACAAGCGTCTTGTTTTCGGTGTGTGAAAAATCCACAGCAGTTGGTGCCATAAGCAAGCTATCATGTAAAATGTTTACGACGTCGTCTGAAGGCAGAGCTGAGACGCAATTGAGACATTAGGTTGTTTAGCGGGCTGCGGGCGCGGTAACGAGCGCGCAACTTGCTTAATGCACGCGACAAATTACAGAGGAGCGCGACGAAAACACACACCCTTACTTAATTAACGTATTTTACGTGTTCTAGACACGTCATAAATTTCCTAATAGAGCATAGGGTTGAGAATGTCACTAACATGGCAATTAAGTCTGAGAAGTTGCAACTAGTTAAGGGATGTTTGAACTAAAATAATGTGACATGCGCCTGATGCACCAAGCACTATCTACACTTATATATAAATCTGAAGAGTTTTTTGCTTGCTTGAAAGCACTAATCTCAGGATATATTAGTCCAATTTGAAATATTATTTTAGTATAAGATAGACCATTTAACAAGGAAGGTTTATGGGCTATATATCATCAGGCTGAGACCAATTGCAGGTTAAAGTTAATGTTAGCCAAAAGTAAATATTCCATACTCACAAAGTCGCGAGCAGAAGCCAGTGTTATATATACAAAGCAGTTATATGTACAAATTAGTTATATATACCAAATGTTATATGTTATTATATTCACTCTAATATTGATTCCTTCCTCAGAGTGAACTGCCAAAGTTTTTACATTACAAAAACATGAATGTCATTGAAGTATAACTTTATTGCTATTAATAAGAATTAAAATTTAAAAATTACTTTGTTTGAGCTTAGGTAGGACTAGTTTACCAGTTCACAAATTAGACTTCTGAGAAAATACTCCAAAAAAAATCACATCAAATTACACCTACATTTCATCGATGATGGTAAGTAAAGTAATATTAAGAAAATAATCTTCACTGGCCTCATTTTAATCTTGACTTCTAATAGGCTTGCTAATGTAGCAACGGGGAATATTCTAGGCAATCATTTTTTACAGGGTTCAATTTATCTCACAATATTCTTTACATTTTCAGCTTTTCTGAAGGTACTACTTTAGGTAAGTTACATCACTTTCGAGTCAAAATAACTTCATAAGAAGCGACTAAATAAAATTATCTATTAAATAAAATTGAAGACTGCATAATTGTATGATAACAAAGTTGCGTGTAGGAAATTATGTTCCTTAACAATACTCTCTATTGAATGAGAGTTTTGGTTGGAACTACCATTTCATTTCAATTCAAAATATCTTTATTTGATTAGACTTTTAACAAAGTACTTTCAAATTGTCACAGGTTCTGAAGGTTGCTTTTAGTGAGCGGAACCTCGCAAGAAACTCATTAATTACTCTATTCAAAAAAAATATTTTACGATATATATACATAAAAGAATATATAATAAGCCCATGGACACAGTTCCAGTACATAAAAGTCTATAAAAAAATACAAAAACTACACTTTTAGATTTTTACATGCTTAGGTACTAAATATAATTGTGTATCTTGAGATGACCAGCCCCCAACAAGTGGCACCTGTTCACAAGTATGACGAGAATACCAGCCATCACACACACTAGACCACCAGGCTTAGAACAGGGAACTTACTATCATTGTTATAGTAGTAACATCTGACTAACTTAAGCTGTAATGTTTCATTTTGTCATACTAAAATGAAACATCAAAGCTAAGAAGTTCTAAATATGCTCTGCTTAAGCCAATGATGGTGACTTGTTCAGAGTTGATAATTATTTTAGGCTATTTGGTTAAAATAGTTTTCCTATCATATGAGTATCATATAAAGTTTGGGTGGTAATACATGTATAATACTAATAACTATATCAGTTATCACCATTATTTTTACATTATGATGATAGTCATAAAGATATTAATAGACATTATGTCTATGCGTGATTACATTTGTCACTATCTGCTTTTACTAAAACCCTGGATTTTTTTATTCTGGATTTACTTTAGATAGAGTTTGCATTGTACAGCTTAATTAATTTTATTATGCCTTTTACACGGTTTGTAACAAGAGGTGTGTGTTTAATTTGGTCCATTCATTATTTCATGTTGTAAGACTGCTGAGACGCTAAAGGCTCATGCTAATAACAGAAGTATAAAGTATTTGTATGCATAATACATTATTTGTTTTGTACCAAGTTAAGTTTTAGGTTGTTTAAACTACTGTTAGAACATAACTATCTACCGTTTTTCTGCTATGAAATTTTGGTGATTTATCAATGGAATGAAATTAAACACTATTTAAAGAAATATATTGTATACAATGTTGTTCAAACAAAAGTAAAAGAATGCAGTTTCTACCTTAGGTGAGCTTCCGTACCGCTGACAGGTTCCTCCAATGCAACATAGTACACAAACACAACGGTATTGTACGTAAATACAAATTATATATACAGTTCAAACTATTATAAAACGAGCATAAGTCTTTCTTACTTCACATCAGGTTTTTCCACTTTTATAATAATAGATTTCCGAAAATATTGAATCTATTTCGAACCAAACACCCACTCTAGTCATCGCGACATTTTTCAACTCACTCACACACACACACACACAAACACAGACGCATATATTTAAGCCAGCAACAGCAAAGCTAGCCATACATACACTGAAATGACCACAGACATACAATGTATCATATATACCAAAGATAATAAAAATCGCTATTGAATTATACTATCTGGCAGCCCTAACTACAACAAAAAATCCTGAAGATTATATCAAGTATTGTACATTTCTCAAAGATATTATTTTATGTTGGTACCAATAATCCCGAGAGGCACTAATTTAAGCCAAGTTTTCTTCTTGTAAATTAGTTTTTGTAATCTATGAAGTCATATTTTTAAATGAGAGCCGATACTGTACCGATTTACTGAGAAATATTTCGGTAAATAAATATCTTGACATCACTAAAATCACTTGCAATAGAATAAAAAAACATAACCTAAAAGTAGGTAAGTTGCTTATGCAGTTCAGTCTGTTTGATTGAGCGCATTCATAAAATGAATTCGGTATTTATCAGCAATTTAATCAAAAGTTCAGTTGCTATTTGCTACAGATCAAACAATGCTTTGGCGAGCATCTTTTCATTTAAAAGAACAATACACACGACAAATCCTTCCAATGATCTCATGGAATTCTTCGATTCTAAGAAAAATTGGGGAGAAACTAATATAAGAGTAGGCAGGAGTTGGAAGCTCGACGAGTTAAGAATTAAGTCTAACTCAGATTTACATAAACTATGGTATGTTCTCTTGAAAGAGCGTAATATGCTGTACACGATGGAAAAAGAGTGTAATGACCGAGTCCGTCTTTTCCCCAACCCGGAGAGGATTGATAAAGTTCAAGATTCCATGAACAATATTGAAACAGTAATAAGAGAGCGTAATATTGCTTATTATAAGCTAGAAACCGGTGAAACTGGAGAACGTCCAGAAGATGATGTAGTAAACCTTATTGGTCTCCCAGAGAAGTATCAAAGGAAAGAATATTACCTGCCTCAGTTTATGAACACACGGTGGGTTAAGCCTTATTTAGAACATGGGTTTATCCAAAGCCTTGCCGTCAAGAAGTTCCGCAGATTATATAATGAAAAATTGTTAAATGAAAAGAGGAAGGCCCGCAATAGGGACTTTAACCATGTCCAACAATTATTGAAGAGGTTCCCCAATATGGACATGGACAAACTGAAGGCAGAGTACCCAAATGTTGACATTGAGAAGGCATCGCGAAGCAAGAAAGCAAGGGGTCATTTCATGCCTAAATATTAATAAACTCGGATAGGAACTGGAAACAGTTAGTTGTTTTAATGTTTACTATTTTCAAATCAGTACCTTATACTTGTTAAAACCAGATATTTATAGTCTTTGTGATAAGAATAAACTAGAAATACTACATTGTGCTCACTCATTCTTATACCCAGTACTGGATTCCACATTTGCCACCAAGTACTACAATTCAATAACATAGTTCACAATTATATTAGTTCAATCTGACCTCAGCAAAAGTCATGCATGTATCATTCCCACTATAGAAATTAATCTGAGTAGTAATATGATGAAATTGTTTATGAAGACCCAATAAAATATTAGATATAAATTTAATTTTTCAAAATTATATGAACTCTTTTTTTCATGAATTTTTGGAATAAAAAATCTGGTCACCCTTATTTTCTACCCTACCCCCTAGGATCAGCTGTTAAGCTAGTAAGCTGGTAATCCACTGCTGTAAGACAATAATAATTAACACATTCACTGCGAACTTAGCATCTTCTTCGTAAATATGCTCATTTTTGGACTGATAGTTGTGTTGTTAGCAGTGACTGCGTTAGTCTTTCTTGGGTACTTGCAGCTTGCTCACCACTCAAAATAAATGAGGTACCTAGTTTTTTATATTTTTTATTGGGCAAACAGTCAAAACTTAGCTGAATATTTTATTTGTATTCATTGTATCACAGACAGAGAAACAATCAGTAATAATTAGAAATCTTATCTTATATATCTTGGAAACTTGTACAGCAATAACAAAGTACAAAAAAATTACAAAGTTGTTCCTAATAGTTTACATGTGATTTGTTCATCATTATATCTATCTCACCCATGATATTCTATGTACCTATCTATACCAACCTATACAACATTCTGGAATTTAGAATCCCATTGTGGTATAACATAAGCTAAGTTCAACTTTTAACATAGGTCTGAATTTTATTCATACTTTTCTTAATTTAGGCAGATGTAGTGTAGATTTCAAAACTCCAGACCAATATTAGCAAAAATATTCATAGCCTCAGGTAAGTTTTCTTTGGTTTTCTGTTCATTCAACAATAAAATTAGTTCTTTCAACAGTTGGCAAATGGACCTGTATTTTTTTATGAAGTTTTCTGTTACAGAATAAGAACCAAAATTATTGGTCACAGGAGCACCATCATTATGAATCAACTGTTCATTCAATATATCTAGTGTTTCTTGGACCGCTTGGACACTGTAAGCATCTAAATATGCCTCTAGAGTTACATATAAAACATGTATGATATAATTCCTACTTATTACAGGATCCTTTTGTTTCGTCTCAATAATCAACTTTGGATAAGACCTGCTGTCAGAATAGCTTGCTACTTCTTCCTCTGACATGGTAAAATCTCTACAGAGCTTAGCAAAATAATTAAGCTTATTCCTAATTTTCTTTGTTGTAAATAGCTTTTTGGATAATTTTATTACATCTTTGCATTCAGTAAATGATTGCCACTGTGTCTCTTTTATAAAGTAAATTAATGCTTTTAATACACAATCCTCTTGTGTGGGTAATACTATTTTGATGTGAAGCACTCCTATTAGATACTGCATAAAGGTGGGTTGAATCTTTTCTAATATCCTGAGGACTGATTCATGAGGCATTTCTGTAAATTATAACAAACCATTACCAAACCTACTAATTTACTAATATTATAATAAAATTATACTGTGCAGTTATTTCACCCCACATGCTGTACGGTGAAGGAAAACATCGTGAGGAAACCTGCATATGTCTGACAATTAATTCAAAGACGTATGTATAGTGCCTGACACGGCAATAGACTCATCACGCTGGAACGTAATCGTCATCGGTGAAAAGTGGGTGTTGTTATTACAATCTCTGCCTACCCTTTCGGGGAATACAAGCGTGAGCATATGTCATTATAATAAAATATAAATCCATTATTATATATTAGGTAGCAATTTTGAGACATTACCTACCTGAAATAATTCGATAGAATTCTTTAGCGAAGGCTGTGCAATACTTTCCAGTGTTAGGATAGTCACTGTTTGAATTGTTTTCATAAATATAAAATGTTTGGATTATGGTATTGACCCACATCTGAAATGAAAAACAGTTTGTCATCAACTGCTTGAATAAAGTGAACATAAACAAACCTGGATCTTTTCTAAACAAATTGCAAATTCAGCAGTAAGTACTTACATAATGTGATTCAAAACCAAATGACACTGCTCAATAAAAGTACAGAACTTATTATATTTCTTTATTCTTTCTTAAGGTTTGTATAACTCCTTGATGGACTTCAGTATGGGCTTCACACTCACCCTTAGTGTTAGAAATGTTCAGACTAACAATCTATTGTTAGCTAATTGGTTTTTAGTAATAAAAAAAAAAGTATAGGTGAATCTTACTGATATGATTCTCATGTGTGCTTCTGGATAATTTAGATGTATTAGGTAAGCAAATAGTCTCAATATTTGTCGACACAAGTTGTTAACAGCTCCAGTGTAGAGTACATTATTCGACCAAAGGACATTAGCCATTAGAGGTTTGTCTGATCTCATACTGTAACGGCTTATATTATTTGCATATCTGCAAAATATAAATACAATTTAAGTATATACTTAGGCAAAATATACTGAATGTAGTATTTATTTAAGCCCCTTTCTTATGCCCTCAAAACTAGCTCTATGCCCTTAAATGGTTCAGCGGTTTAACCATGAAAGGGTAGCAGACTGACAGACACAGACACTTAATATTAATATGAACAATAGCCTATGTGTATGCTATATTAATGTAAAGTTTTGAATGTGTGCAATACCAGGGACACTGTGTAAATGATAAATTATGAATTGCCAGCAGTTGAAAAATTTGGTGAGATATGAATGAAGGAATAAGTACTAACAGGTTTTTAGTAAGGGGATAGATATTTTAGCACACATACATATGGTCACACCTGGATTACAACAATAAAAATATACCTTGAGAGCCAAATAGTCAGGTCAAATTGCATCAATTCAATAATGCTTTCCAAGACAGCCATTATTCTTTCAATCCTATCAGGCCTCTCTAGCAGTTCCAATATTTCAAACTTTTCCTTCTGCCAATGTAATCCTTTGACACTTTGCTTCATTTCTTCTGGGATATTCTCATATTTGTCAACAAGGGGTCCATCTTTACTGTGCTCACTTATTTCATATTCTAGTCTATTCATGCAATAGGCAACTAATCCTTTCTCACTCTGGAATTGAGATCTGTTTGTGAAAGTGTTCTGTTTTGGGTCCATTGGGGATGTGAGGAAGGCATTGTAACAGTTCCTCAAGTCTTTGATTACACAAGGTGGGTGAGTACTGAAGTGCAATGCCAATATTTCCTGACATTTATCTATTAACTGTGGTCCTGTGTAGTCTGCAAATTCATCTTCATGTGCATTCTGAAAGGAATTTATGAATATGTTAAGATTTAAATAAGAAACTATTACATACAATTTTGATATTATGCTTTTAATTTATAATTAATTTGAAGAACTGCAGAGTGGGTAAGTAATGTGACCAGTAACCATATAAAAATTTGGTGAAAATCTTATTAAATAAGGATTGGATGCAAAAAATTTAAAAGGAGACATTGTTTACATAAAATATATGATACCTTTATAGATAGTAGGAGTTATAAAACAGCAATTTTGTAATTAGCATGCCTTTGTGGTTACCATATTTTAAAAGAGTGTGGCTCACATATTTACCATTATAATTTCAACTACACCTCGAAGCACATTAGCAGATAGATACTGATTAGGTCTTATGCACATTAGGCACACTTCTAAGGCTTCGCACCACATGTTTGTCTTCATTTCTATGTTGAATGACTCTTCTGCATATGATGGCATCTGCTTTATATTAACCTGTAAGTTAAAAGATTAAAAAAACCATCAGATAACAAAGAATTGGAAAGCACAATAATTTTTTATGGAATATTTTTCATGAAGATCTAATTTTGAGCTCTCCTATCCCAAGCCATACTAATATTATAAAGAGGAAAAATTATTTCAGTAATGGATAGGTACATTATCAGCAAGTAACATAGGCTATATGTTGTTTATAACTTTCACGGGAATGCCAAGTATGTAGGTGAAACCACATGACGTCAGCTAGTATATAAAGATGCCTGAAACTCATGAGAGGAAGAAGAAAAAGTAGGTAAGGTGACCCTTTTGTATACATAGCAAACAGTGATCTCTGCCTACATCGTGGGGTACAAATGTGAACAATGGATGCTTTTATAAAGGAAATATAAAAATAATATTATTAGTATGGCTCAACTATCTATATAAAGCTCCTCAACAGGTGAATTGAGACAAGAGTGCCGTTCTAATCTAGATCCCCTACATATACCCACTGTTGAGTATACCCAATAGTAGGTATATGTAGCATGTTACAGTTACATGCCGCTGCTCTCGGTCTTAAGCTAATCTCTGGGAAACTGTGGTATTTCCCAGCCGTCTGCAATACAACTCTAGAATACACTGTTCAACAGCTTGCTTAAATGAGTGTTAAATAAAACTCCTACCCTGTCTCCAGATCCGTGGTGTTGACACTGTAATACATTTGTGCATGATGGCAAATAAATCAACTGTAGCCTCGTGCAGTGGTCGAAATACGCTTCGTAAGACACCTGCTCGCAAGCCAACACGAAGTTCTTTCTCTTCCGCGCCTGCAGATCCTCATCAGCATTGGGAACTGTTCGGAGACGTTTCTGAACCCTGTCATCATTCTCTGTCGCTCGTTTTAATTCATTTGTGGTATCCACCTTTGCTTTTTTTTTTCTTGGGCTGCTCATGATTTACCAGAGCATGAAATGCAATTTATGCAGCAAACGAAAAAGAATCACAAATTCAAAAACCTCGTATTAAAGAGAGGGACAACAATATGCGTGAGGGATTTTCGTTTTAACCTTTTTATCAATAAATTTTAGCATTTTTCAAGAGAACTGAAATTGAGTTGAAGTTTTTCTTCCTTTCAAAATTCCTTTCCTTTATTTATTTAATGGCGATGAGTTTAAGTAAAACTATTCCGCCAATGTCAAGTGATTGTTGAGAAAAATATCTTGTAAATTATTAAAATGTTAGTTTTGTTTGTTTGACATGTTTGGCTATTGTTGGTTAGGTTTTTATTTCAATTATTTGAACATCGCGTTAAATACAGGTCAAGGTATTGTAGCCCATACAACCATGATAAAGTCGAGACTCGTGGATATCCATTTATTTCAGAAACTTTGTTTAGCTGTGATAATATTTTTTTTTATAAAATAAAAGTAACATAATTATTAGTATTAGCTGTTACCTCCGAAAAATTAAACCTATGTTACGTATATTTAGTGATATTTATCTTTTCTCAAATAATAGTAGCCTAAATTAAACATAAGCTTTCTGCCCGTGAAAATCAGTCCAGCCGTCTCAGAAATTAGCCGGAACAAGCCAGTCAGACTACAGATTTAAAAAATAATAATTTTTGTTTTATTTAGTACAGCTACTAAATAGATGTTATGTCCACTTAAAAACATGCTAAGTAAATGGCTCGCTGACTCCAGGGGGCATGAAGTTATAGGGAACACCAAATGATGATCTTTATGTTCGTTGATAAGTCAACGAACATAAAGATAAAGACTGATTACGACTTACGACGCAACTCTCTTTAAAGTTCGTAGGTAGATAATGTAAGTAGGAAAATTATAATTTCAAGACGACGATGATTAAGCAGAGGGCTGAGCATACATTCTGATTTGCACTGTGAAGAACTAATCACGATTTTGGAGGCTCGTTCATCTGCATCCAAAATTGGACAATAGCTCTATCTTGTTGGTCCTGCAAGACGACGAATTACCCCATTAGGGTATTAGTTTCTACCTTCCAAACATAATGTTCAGCAAAGAAATGTCCCCCAGTCGGCGGGAATCGTACCCGCCATCATTCACTTCGCAGGGTAAGTACCTACTATCATCGATCTACTATCAGTCTAACATTCAAATTATGATGAAATTGTCGATTATACACAGTTAATTAGGCTAAATTATGGAAATATTAAAATATAATATTTTTTGTAACTATCATTGACACAAACAAACAAGGCCCATTGTACGTAACAACGCAATTTCATATTGTAACGTTTGGCTGCGTACCCGAATATTGTAAATTATTGATTCATAGTTTGCTGCAACCGTAGTTGACAAGTTCACGACTGACTATTGCACCTATTCTGAGCGAGTAGGCAGCCGGTATAAAACCACTAACACCTTTGGCTGGGGCACAGTCCTCCTGGGAACATAGGTTGCCACCGGCGCGTACGCAACAATTTACAAAATGGCTTTCGTAATTAAGGTACATTTTAAATTATTATTGTATATGTATAAAAAAGGGACACATGTAAAGAAAAAAACACGCCGAGTTTGTTTCGCCGTTTCTTCTCCTGACAGGCTGACATTTGGAAAGGGTAGTTAATTAACCTAGTACTATACTAAAAGTTAGTGTAAGATAAATTACGTTCAATAAGTGTTCCAAGTGTCCCTTATGTTGAATAAAACTTTTTGATCTGATTTTGATTTGATTTGATATAACAAAAATAATAGAAAATATGAAAGTTTTAGAAACTATACTGCGGTTTCATATCACATCCTTGTAAGAAAGCCCCTAAATCATAATGTTTGTATTTCTTATAGCTATGCCCCGCGGATTCACCCGCGTAGACTCAATTTCATGGGTAGCTCGGGGAACCTTTATGGGTTTTTTAATAAAAGTAGTCTGAGTTAATCCTTGAAACATCAGCTTTCTGCCAGTGATCGGTTCAGCTGTTTCCGAGATTAGCCGGACCAAACAGACAGACAGAGAAAAGTTTTAATTTTTTTTAGTATCAGTACCGCATTTAATTTTATATGCATTGTAAAAAGCTGTAATTTTGGAATTACAATCGGACAGTTCTATTTTATTTGTCTGTATAGATTAAGTAATTAAATCAGTGTAAATTACAGTTCACTGTCAAGTAATTTGTAAAGTCTATGTAATGTTACGATTATTTAAATTTAACGTCAATATTCATAAATTATAACATTGCCTGTAACATAAAGTCACAGCGGCATAATGTATCAAGTATCAAGTAAGCATACTCATGATAATTTAACAGTACCTTAGTATGCTTTAAATTATCGTGCAGAATTATTGAGGTCCCGTGTGAAATAAATAGATATTATGTTGAATCTATTTTTATCACGCTTCATTTGATATTAGGCGCAAATGAAACTAATAACCTAAATTTTCTTTGCAGTCATTCATAAACAAGTCCATGAATTAATTAAAAAAAACCTACACAGTTGGTTCTTCGATCTTCTAAATATCGGCTTTCCGAGACAAGTCAATCACTATTAAATTATTAGTCAGCAAAAAGCCTCATGTAACTTTCTTCGGCGTCTATAAGTTTTCATTGTCACCGTTATTGGGTAACGAGATAGTACCCATTGACCGTGAAGGTCGACACGGTTTTGGTTGACAGAAACAGTCGTGAAAAAGCAAACAATATTTATTATTAGTTTCGAAATATTTGTAAAAGACACGACCTTGAGTTGGAAGGCTTATTAAATTAACCCTTACATTTTCTCTAATCTCTGCTTAATTATGTTTTAATTTATCTTGTGCCTAATCTAAAGTCATTGAATAAGATTAAGCTGAAATTTGTTTACTAGTTGAAATTATTCAGCGTTAAATGCATCGGTATTTGCATTTATTATAACATAATGATAATAATTACGATTGTCTAGTGGTTATTTTCTCAATGTCAGTCAGGTTATTGGTCTAAAATAAATCTATATTAACTCAAATGTAATTTAAGCTACTTGTACAAAGTTGTTTCCAAAGTACAGATGTGCTCCAGTTTGTTTTCGTTTTTAACAATGATTATTTACTGGTTACGATTTGCTTCCAGGTCCTTACCCACCTCACTTTAGCGTCAGTAGCTCTGGCAGGAAAAGCTCCTGGAGGTTACTCTTACAACCGTTTCAGCGGTCCAGTGAGTGGTCAGATAATTGAAGTCAAAGTGCCTGCAGCTCAGAATCTTGCAGCTCAACAACATGCTGACTACGGTTACGATCACAAGACCGGTCAAATTCACCCAGAGACTGCCAAATATGCGCGTTTGAAGACTGTTGATTATGTGGTAAGTATGTAAGTAAGCTGTGCTCCAAAACTTGTGTGTAAAGTTTCCAATTGTTTGTGTTGAGTCATAGAAATATGAGAAAGCTCGATAGCAATCTGATCAAAAATCTGAAATCCTTATATTTTAATTTCGGATTCTTCAAGCAAGCTACGTAACGGTACACAAGTACAGGTGCCGTCACGAGTTATATGCGCGCAGCGAAAATAGTGAGGATACTGTGCATGTTTTTATTCGCCTCGCTCCATACATATAGACAAAGACAGACTTATGAAATGATTATTGCGCATTTAAGGTATACGGTCATAGCTCGTGTCGGGACCTGTCCATTATGCTTGTTTAATATAAAAGATCGTAACCCGAAGAGCTTCGACCCTAAGTTGGCTAATTGGATATATATGCAGTGAATTTTACATGGAAAAAGTTACACAGTATGAAGTTTGTGGCAATAGTTCTTGAGTCATACAATTTTTCAGGCCAAGCCGGATTACACATACGCGTATGGAGTAGAGGACCCTCATACTGGCAACCTACAGAACCACAAAGAACAACGTGATGGAGACGTGGTTCAAGGCGAGTACTCGCTCGTGGAGCCAGACGGTTCCATCAGACTTGTCCGGTACACAGCTGATCCCAAGAATGGATTCCAGGTAACATTTGTGCCATCATGTATATCCCATAATATTGCATTGGACTGAGAGTTGTAAATAATGTTATGCCCAGTTATTTAAACATAAAGTGCTTAATTTGAAAATAAATTGCATTGCATTGGTATTTAGTGGTTATCAAATTTTACTTTTGGTTTCTTATACTTTGCAACGAAAAAGTTGATGCATGGTCTTGTTAATTTTTACTAATTATATAATACGCGAAGAACCTTCAAATCTAAACAATAACAAACAAAAGGAATCTGATTTACACAAAATACCAATTTGTAATATTAGAGTTGAGAAGATACTACTATACTATATAAGTTTGTATTGCCGTTATATGCGTGCAATGTGTATTTCGGTTGAAGTGAATAAACGAAGATGAGTGGAATGCTTTTTTTTGCAGGCTACCGTTCACAAGAAGCAAACTAATGGCCAGCAACAAAGGCCAGTCCATTATGGGCATACGAAGCAGGAAGAGGACGACTCCAGAGAATATTAGTCTAGTCTTGATGTTTTACATACCATTGTTATACAGTGTTGTTGTTTGTTTTTGTTGACTGTTGTTTTTATATCAGTTAAGAGATGAGCTGTTAATTAATGCTTTAGTTAACTTAATGTGTAGTTAAATAAAACGTTGAACCTGTGATAATCAATCTTTTTCTTTATCAATTTATAATAATATCTTGTAATATATATTATATCAAATTCATTGTCATATAAATAGGTAGGCACCTGTGATTATAAAAATATGTATGAAGTAACTATAAATTCATTTGAAAATTTTCTTCAGCAATCCCACCGAAAATGGGACTACGATTGTGTGCGTCTTGTCACCGGCAATCATGTGCAAGGATTGCAAATATCTCAACTGAAACACAATATTTTATGAAGCAACTCAAGATTAGTACTAAATTACTAAATTCTAGTACTGCGCTTCTAGTTATTAAGCAAGTACTTAATTTGTGACTAACCTGCATACATAATGGATTATCCATAAGCAACGTGGTGGCTTTTTGAAGGCTTTTTGTGGACTCTATTTCAGCCTTAGCAACAATGATTTTGGCATTTGCCAATCGTGTCGATTCTGCTTCAGCCGCCATAGCCTTTTGTAATTGTGACGGCAGGCATATGTCTTTTCTGTTATAAGTAAAGTCATATATATCTAGGTTAAATAATATCTATAGGTTAATTTATAAGAAACACTGAAGAATCTTATGGTAATTAAAAAAAAGAGTGATAAAGACAATCATGAAATTAAGTCAAATCGCGAAAAACATCGTATTTTAAATGAAATTATTGAATAAACACTCACAGCTCTACTCTGACTACTTGAATGCCCCATTCGCGTGTCAAGTTTTTCATCAGTTGGAAAACTTGGTAGCCCACTGCGGGTCGGTCTGCAAGCAATTCCGATAGCTTTTTGGTACCGAGAGCGTTCCTTAGAGTTGTTGCCGCCAGAAATTGGGTTGCTGCTCTAAGTATATGAAACGCAATAAACAAAATATCTGTTAAATATATCTACGGTCATCAGTTAATATTAGTTAAATAATAAGTTTTAGATTCTCCTTAATATCCGTTCGCAGTTGCACACAAGAGCCTTCTAAACGTAAATCTTAACATATTAAAAAAACAATTATATACAAAAATATTTGTTTTTTGAACCAAAGTGAAGGGAGGTCGGGTCGCTAGTAGGTACCTAATAAAGTGCAGTGTAGGAAGATCTGTGACTATATAGACCAAACAGTACCGCCGTAATAATACAGGCTGATATTAAAGACCGCGGAGTTAATCAATTGAAAAGAGTAGGTTGATGAGCTACCTCATTCAACATTGTGTATGTAGGTATATTATATTTACCTAAAATGACCAAATTCTTAAATTTTCATCACGTCACTTTCTTTTTGATCTACATACAGTTCAAAATATGAAACTAAATGTGTAAAGTACCTGAAATTAGCCACTTTAGTTACCGCCCACACTGGATCACATATTTTATAGAAAACCACTGCATCCACAGTCACCGTTAGAGAATCTTTTGTCAAAGCCTGGAATCACATGTAAGAACATTAGAAAAGAGAAAATAGATTTGAAATGTAAACTGATTATCAAAGATAATTTACTTCTTGAGGTGGGACCGCGTATGAGAATATCCTGAGATCAGTAAACTTGACCGTATCAACACACGGCAGATAACAGACGAGGCCTGGTCCAAACGCACGATTCTGATGGACCTTCCCATTGCGTAGAATCACAGCACGCTCAAATTGGCGAACAATCTACGAAACACAATACATATTATAAAACAGAACAAGGTATGCAAATAAAACTTTCGCTAGTGTTTTAAAACTTACCAATAAAGTGCAGAACAGAGACATTGGAAATGTTAAAACAACTAACAGTACAGACAGAAACACTAGAATTCTTTCTATACATTTAACTTCACCTGGAAAGGGACAATGACATCCTTTAATAAATTAGCATGAAAACGATTTATTTACTTTACGCCACTACCTCTTGACCTCGGTAATCTTCTGAAAAGAACCCACATGAATCTTAGCCAGGCAACTTGTAAATTTCATCAAAACAATACAAATATTGTATGTAGGTACAAGCTTGGTAGAAGATTCACAAAAGTAGGCAAGCAAGTAAACAAATGTAAATATGTACTACATTTGGATGAAGGGTATCTTCATAAGTCTAGTATAATATCATCATCTCCCTGGCCCTATCCCATACATTGTTGGGGTCGGCACTTGATTCAACCCGATGTGGATGATCTCCTGATTTTTAAACGAAGCGACTGCCATCTGACCTTCGCAACCCCTTTGATGAGGAAAATCCACGAGCTCCTCCTAGTCTAGTATAATATATAAGAGGAAGAAAATCATATTTTACATGGCTGGGGATGTCCCTGGATAGTTCTCCTCGTGGTACTACTCGAAGGTTTTTCATTTTCTAACGCGTGTCCTCTCTCTATCTCAGTGTCTTGTGAAATTGTTTTTATAACATTCAGCTTGCTTGAACTCACTGAAGTCGGTAGCATGTTTTATGCAATGCTCGGAATATGTATGAGTGGTTGTGATGGTTTGATAACCTAAGGGAAAACTGTTGAATACCAACTTCTGTTGATCAAAAGCACAATTAAAGTTTTAAATATTGACGTTTGTCAGATATTTCATCAAGTTAAAAGTGACAAATGTCATAGATTCAAAATTTTATGGTAAGACTAATTATGCCCTGCCGTTTCATCCGCGTAGATTTAATTTAATTCCCGCGGAACCCTTTTTATGTAAGGGTTGTTATGACTAAACTATGATAGTTAGATTTGTGTCCATGCGGACTTTTTTGTAGATCTTAATAAAACCTGCAAACCCGTAGTACATATTTTTTTTCTATTATCAATAGTTTTTGCAGCGGACGCATAAATAGGTTTTCGATTTACACCTTGGGTTACAAAATCGCAATTTTCTTACAGATCCCTATTTTTTTTGAAAATAATATATTAACAAAGAAAATAGCCTATAACTTTCCTCGATCAATCCAACATTGTAATTTTTTTGGAATCGAATCAGTAGTTCCTGATATTAGCGCGTTCAAACAAACTGTGCAGCTTCATAATATTAGTATAGATAATCATGATAACAGAGATAGAATAAAATTAAATGAAAAAAACATTTTAATTTAGTTATTCGTACTTGTTTGTATGACTGTTTGCTGTAATTTTTTTGTGGAAATAAAATAATGTTTTTAATTCATCGATCCGTGTGACTCTGGGATGTCAAGGGGGAACGGAAATAATACAGTAGTGCTTTGTTGTGATGCTATGAAATTCAAGGTCTGCAAGTATCTCAGCTGTAAGAGACGAATTTATATTTAGTATTATAAAAATAGGGAATCATCTCAACCGTCCAATTTCGTAAGATGTCTCACAAGCATAATTTGTGGGTTCTCCATCATAATTCTAGAAGCTTCTTTCAGATTCTCCGCCGCTTTTATTTCACCCTCGGCTTCTATTATCTTTGCCTTAGCTATCCTTGTACCTTCTGCTTCCGCTGCCATAGCCTTTTGTAGGTCGAAAGGTAGAACCACATCTTTTCTATCAAATCAAGGTTGAACGCTATACTCAATTTCACATATCTATTTAAGGATTCTTACTGACGCAATTCTTCTACGATGGCTCACGCTAGTACGGTAGTAGGCCATGCAGCGTCAAGGGTCGGCCTTAGCATGGTCAACTATATATTTTGTATGGATTCACGTTAGTATGAATCACATCTGAGCTATGATAACGGCTTAAGTTACGGTCGAAGCTCTGCGATCTACTTTTCGCTCACGTTCTAAGATATGATTGAAATGTTCTATCACAATAATGTTTACTATGTTATCGAAGTGTACAAATACATTAGTTACATACAATCATAAAAGAACACAAATAAAAACGTGTTACATTTCAACTCGTTCCATTTCTACGCCCCAATCAATTGTAACTTTGTCGATTTCTTTTCTTGCCGTTTGACTTATAGTTTGGCGACTGGTCAACAAATCACTCAAGGTAAATGTGCCCAAAATATTTCTGAGACTCGATATGGCTATGAGTTCTGTGGCTTGTCTGAAAGTGAACATAATAATACTAACACAATCAAACTGAACAAAATAGCAAATAGTTTCAAAATAACTGAGGCAATTACTTGTAAGATTGAATGTTTAATAAACAATGAAGGGGTCTCAATACGTGAAAGTAGACTACTGCATCCACCGTTACGGTCACGGAGTCCTTTGTTAGGATCTGAAAATCAAAACGGTACAGTGCAGACGGAATGTGAAATGCTACTCAAATTTAAAGATTCATAACATTTACCTCTTGAGCTGGTAAGTTGTACGACTGTGTTCTAAGATCAATAAGTAGAACTAGATCCGTACAAGGCACTACCCATATTATGCCAGGTCCTGCGGGGGAGTCAGCCCGAAGTTTCCCGAATCGTAAAATCAATGCTCTTTTGTATTGCTTCACAACCTGAAAGCATTGTATTGTACTACAAAGGTGTTTTGTATTTTGTGTAACACCTCGAGTATGCTCAAATTGTAGATATTGTATTGTGATAATTTTTTGGACTTAGCACATTTCTCAGATCATGCGTAATAAATTGGTAATAGGATATAGGTTAGGTTAGAGTAAGCCGATACGCCCACCCAATAGCCAGGGTCTAAGAATATGGCTATGGTAACCCCTGCCTGTCGTAAGAGGCGACTAAAAGGGGGCCGGAGGCCTGCTGGCGGTGGTCGGGGTGGGAGCTTTGACCACCGACGCGGGCCCGGGAAGGTGGCAGCGCGATGTGGCTCGCGCTGCCCTGCACAGCGAGGTCTCCAGTGGCGGCGTCACAGCTGCCCCGGGGATGTGCCTCGGCAAAGTGTGGGGGGACAGCGGTGCGTCCTATCAGAGTACCCGGAGTCCCCCCTGAGCACTGAGGACGGCCACCGGGGGGTTTTAGATACCCCGATCTGCCTCTCCCAGGGCGGTCGGGGACCTTTTGAAGGTATCCCCCTCGTCAACAAAACAAAAAAAAAATCCGATACGCCAGATTGCTATCTGAGGCACCTTACAAGAACCCGGTTACCTTACTCTATGTAGCTGAAGTTAATAAACGAAACTACGGACTGTAAATAAAAGTAGGTACCTTTATTTAATTAAATTATTAATTTCTTTAAAATACAAACCCGAAAGCAACAAAGGAGAGCGAAAGGAAACAGGAGTATGAAGAGTATTGCCAGAGCTTTCAATAATTTCTCTTTTAAACTCGCTTGCTTGAATTCTGAAATGAGAATATTATTATAATACAAGTTGGTTCCTCATTATTATTTATTAAATCATGCACGTAGTACTTACCTGTAAGTATACATTTTGAAACTTTTCGATCATCCATTTTATGAGAAACAAAGAATATGAATATATTATAAATTTCAAAGAATTTATAAACTGTTGTAAGTGGTTTCATATGATATCTTGTCTAATATTGACTTATGACATTTAGTTGCATAAAGGTTAAAATCTTTTTGAATTGAGTTCCTCTATGAAGGTTTGACAGATATTTCTGAAAGCAACTGCGACTTGGGGTTGTGAATCGAGACAGGATGTCACTGGGGTGGTTCTCTGGTAGATACTGTTTTGTGTACAGAATTTCCATCTTGAAATTACACAAAACAGTCAAATCGTACGAAGAAACGCACACGTTTATATGTATATAAGCTCGTACTAAAAACATTTTCTTCTATAGCGAAATACACCCTCACCATCCAACCGAAAACATGCACCTCAACATACCAAATAAAGGGCATTTAGCTAAAAACGCTTCTAAACTAATACTATTTACAATTAATAAAAACATCATTACAAATAATTTATTTACAAATTAAGGATAAGTATTTGGTACATTCATAAGACTAGAACATTTACTTCGTCATTTTGATATAAAGCTTCAATTTCTGTTTACAATCAGCTATTTATATGTGAAGAGCCGGCGCTGAACTAGGTCCACCTCCTAAGAATGTCTTTAAGAAGTCCATCGGGAATGGGAATATTATGGTCGAATTCTTCTCAGCAGATATCGTGTTGAGGGATTGTAGATATCGTAACTGAAAAGACAACACATATTTTAATTGTAATCGATATTGAAGATTGAAACATTCAACTATCTTTTGGCATTCCATATTGTCACGCGTAAAGTTCATCAATAGCTGTGTTCTAATTTTAAACAAATCTTCTGAAGCAAATTTTCAGTAGACTTACAATATTGTTTAAGCGATTGATCAATAATATGGATGAATATTACTCGTGGTCTTAATCGTGGGCAAAATAGTTACTTTACTATTCTGTCTGTCAAAAATCAACTTACTTGTAGTGCCATAGGATTATCAATCATCACTAGAGACGCTTCCTTCAAAGCCTTTGAAGCTTTGATTTCTCCCTCAGCTGCTATTATCTTGGCTCTGGCTTCTCTGTCGGCCTCAGCTTCTGCAGCCATCGCTCTCTGCAGTTGTACCGGCAGACGAACGTCTTTGCTGAAATCAATTACAATAACTTTTCAAACAGTTAAATTGTGGCATTTTTGGCAACAAGATGATGTTACACGAATGTTAATAACATTTGAAATAATGCAATAATGGAGCTTATTTAGCAAATCTATGGAATATGATAACGTCATAAAGGTCATAAAGGTGTGAATATGGAAGGCAAGGAAAAAAATTATGATCCAAATTACATAAATTCTTTCTATTCTTTCACAAATTCGTAATCGACGAATTAGAACTGGGTATTCTATATAACGCTTTGTTTTTGAATGATGAAAGCATATACTGACATTTCAACTCGTTCGACCTCCACTCCCCAAGGGTCAGTGGCCTCATCCAGGTTGGCCTGCATCATGTGGCTGATGGCCTCTCTGTCTGAGAGGAGCTGGGCTAAGTCCCTCATCCCGAGCACGTTGCGAAGTGTCGTCGCGGCCAGGAGACGGGTTGACGCGCTACCGATAATCCAAATTAATTATGTCAAAATTTGAGATTGATATAAAGAGCTGTAGCTTTTATGAATTTGGGGGATAACTATTAGACAGTTATAAATAACATTTGGTGAGTGACAAGAGACATGCACCCTAGCATTTCCTTAAACTCATTGAGACTATTATTTTAGATACAATGAATGCACTCATATTGTACTAGGTATTCTCGAATAGGCAATTCCTATTATTATTGCGAAAAGATAATATACCAACACATAATCTTAAGAAGGACCTTCAAAATCACGATCAAATTCAAAAGTATCTCTATATGATTCAACTTCTTACAAAGTACTTTCATGTACCTTCATGAAAGAGACTCCTTGTAACTACCTGTAATCAGCCACCCTGACGACTGCATTGAGTGGTTCCTTGATTCTGTAGTACACGACGGCATCTACTGCTACAGTCACTGAGTCTCGCGTCAGAACCTGAAATTATTCAGTTAAAATTGTTTTTATTTCGCCTGACTGGTCCAATGGTCATTAGCGCTGCAGAACAAGAGGTCCAGGGTTCAATCTGTTGGTCGGGCAATGTAATGTTGGGTTTTACAACACAACTGACGAAATGTGGGTGTAATTAGCATTGTCTATCCCTTAGGAGAATACAGGCTTTGGCATATTTACGTTAATTGGTTATATATTATACTGTAATTTAGTTTTTTATTAATGTTTGTTTTTAGGCTTAATCAACAATGTTTGTAAAGATCGAAGAGGAAAGCATTCATCTGTGATCGATTTATTACCGTAGCCAATGTGTTTGCAAATATTTACAATACAACTTGGAAAAATAACAGCTATTTATATAGTAATCTGGAATTCACCGTTTATTTACAGTACTATTAACTTCCACATTTATTTTCTAATCCACATCCAGATGCTAGCATAGAAAGGTCAAAGACACTGGAACAGTGCATGAATCCATTTGCAAACCAATAATATAAATTTTCGAGATGAATTTTAAATGATCTATTTTGATCCTACTATTTTTATAGGATGAATCGCGTTCACCTCCATAGTAAAAAAATTCATCAATTGTTTCCAGAAATATCTAAGATGACTCAGCGTTGTCTGAAGTGTTAAGAATTAAAAATAACCATCATTAAAAAATACATGACAAATTATTTTCAGGATCGTATAAAATCTATCACGTACTTAAAATTTCAATTCCATATTATTAATTGTGCAAGTAGGTCTATAATTGTTCACGTTTCAGTAGTGCCGAAACATCTTCCGGTTACACAACGTCGTTAAACAAAATTATTTAATCAGTACACGTGTAAATAAATGGCCAGTATCATAATTCTAGGATAATGTTTATTTTACCACGTCGAATGTTCGGCAGCCGCCAACAGACATCGTCCAGTGGCGCGACCTGGTTACATTGTGCGAACGCGATTAATTTCCACACAATAAAGTTAAATCGCTCCCGATAAATGTTTACACATGTATCGACATTTCAGATCCCAAATTAGATTATAAAAAATGCTCATTGAATAATCACACATTTACACTTCTTAAGCTTTCTCTAGAAGTTTTACATAACTACACAAGATTCATTTCCATGCCCAAGAGAATGTAGCTAACATTAGGCAGATCTCTTTCAATATTTAAAAGTCAGAGCCCACGGTTCGACTAAACATATCCCTTGAGTAGCAGAGTTTTTACAGTGGAACTGCCCTGACTGCTTAATATTACTATTTCAAACGATATCGTGTACGAACAAACGTGAAGCATAAACAATGCCTTTGTTCGCCATGTGGCTACCAAACGCATGTTGGCATTGGTATTGAAAACAGTTAACCCAGTTGGTGTTACAGCCATTCAATTGGGTAACGATTAATTGATGCGGCTGTAAGCTATCAATCAAAGTTTTACGACATTCAAAACAGTCGTTTCTTGTAATCCAATTGTCTGAGCAAAAGCCCGTCGGTAATAAGGTAGCTATTTATACGTTCAATGTATCACGTGCTTATGTTGCAAGTGGAATTTATTCTTTGTGATTTATTCATTCTTCCCTGCTTACCGACGGGGTAAGCAAAAGATGGTGATTCTGTCATCGTTTCTCAAGCACTATTACATAATGACACATCTTTTCCACGAAGTAATTATTGGCTTCTTCAAAAAATTTTCTTCAATCGTACATAGCTCGGGGTATGACAACTAACGGCGCTTAAGATTTTTTCAGAACCAGTCATTGGTACGATACTTGTCACTCCAGTGAGATTACACTTCGCATCGCTTTCTTGCAGGTGATTACTCAATTCACCCGGCCACGACGGCTTGTTACATTTCTTCCAAATAAAACCAAGCTATTTCTCCAATTATTTAACTAAGGAAAATAATTGACTTAGTTAGTATAATACCTTTGAGTTCTTGCAGATTTTTATCGTTGTTATAGTTAGCTATTTCCATAATATAATAATCAAAAAAGAGATGAGCAAATAATTAAAGTGATTCTAAATGCGAAGACGAAAGGCGTGGGTAGTAGGTGTTTGAAGAATACATTACAATCAGATGCATCAAACGCCACACACGTATATTAACATAAATAAACTGATCAATCACAAAGATAATTGACTTATCAATTAATATGAATTAATTTAGAAACTCAGGTTCCTCGATGTTCCTAAATAAGATTATAATATACATAGAATATCAATATAATCAATATACATAGAATTTAAGAATTAAACACCAGATGATGATCGAGACGAGATGGAGTTTCAATAAATTTGCTGTACATTAATGAACCCCACTCGAGATGCAGTTGCATTTGTATTTGCATTGAACGGTGATTTATCATCGCCTGCGCATCATGTGAAATGAATAAATTATATATAATTATTATTCGGTTCAATAAACATAATACTGTTAGGAATTTGAGCTACAATTGTAAAGAAAGCATACATTGTTAGTCTGACAGAGCACAGAGAGGGGTTTATTTTTCTCTACTGTCGATAGATAAAGTAATGTTTGATTATTATCACACAGCGCCATCTAGTCCCAAACTAAGCAAAGTCTGCACTATGAGTGCTAGACAAAAGATATTTTAGATTTTTTTTCATATATATACTAATAATACGTTACAAACACCAGAAGGCTAACACTAATGACGCGGCAATCGAACTCTCGACACCTAGTGCAGCAGTCAGGTAAACTAATCAGCAGACCAACGGTACGTCAAAATTATTTTTATCTATTTTCCGGAACTTCTGACGAAGAAGAAGAACTCTTATAACATCCAAGAACAATCAGCTGCAAAGCCTACCTCTATAAATAAATAAACCTACCTCTTGTGGTGGTACATCAAAGGAGACTGTCCTTAAGTCGACTTTTCTGTAGGTATCAATGCAGGGCAGCACGAAAAATAGACCTGGTCCTCTAGGTCCACCCTTTCGTACCCTTCCTAATCTAAAGATGACTGCTCGCTCAAATTCTTGTACTACCTGTCAAAAAGATGCAAATATTCAAACCATATTTGACGATTAGAATACCTAAGAAACGATACATGTCTAGAGAGGAAGTAAGTAGAGATACAGATATGGCCACAAATAAAATGGTACCTACGTATTTATAAGGGCAATGTTATGATATGATAGATAATATCAAAAATGGAAGATATTTAATATTTATTTTTATTGGAAAAAAATTTAGGTATATAAAATTTTCTTTTGTGAGATATTTTTTTAAGAATGCTATGAATTGTTTTGTTGTAAAAATATTACCTTAAAACACTCGAATAATGAGAACGGGAAAGTGATGATAACCAGCAAGAAAGAAAGGAATGTTGCGAATCTCTCTATACACCCCACTGCCTCAGGGTTTGCTGTAACAGAATAACAATATACTTCTTAATATATTGCACAACTGCCGATAAGTGTAAATTATTATTACATGAACTCAATGTCTACGTACATTTAGGGTACGGTTATAAACGTTTACTACAGCAATGAAGGAGATAAATTATTAATTCTGGGATCACAGATGGTTAATAACCCTAAATACGTCAAGGTACGCGTAATACTTACGCATTTGTATCGTGATAGCGCAAGAAGTACCGGTATCGCAATCTAAAATATTCAAACGAATAACATTAGCTTTCCGTTGTCATTGTGAACAAGTATCAAGACTTCCAAGTCTAAGCTCTACTCACGTCTCGGAACGTTGTCTCGTCTTGTGCTAACTGTCCTCATTTCCGAATGCATTATAACTACACTATACGTTATTGCACAGTACCTATCTACTATTATAAAGAATGTTATTATCACGAAAATGGTAAGCACAGTAATGCTAATAACAGCGTTGAACGCGGCTAACAATCTCAGACTGCGCTGACATACGAACTAACTTACTGTCAGAAGAGTCCGGCTGTTTACGCGACCCAAAAACTACACTGATTCCAACTAAAAATATCAATTACAATGCGATGTTGAACAACAATAGGAAAGCCAAAAACCGGGGATAGCGGTTAGACAAAATGTATTTACGTATTTCGAGGTAGCACTCCACTTCCCCCGAGTCCTTGTCGAGGCAACCAAAATCCATGTGGAGCGAGACCCCGGGCCCCGAGTGGCGCATCGACCTGACACTAAGTGGTCGTCTCTTCTAACCGGTGGCTACAAGGCTACTAAGGTGAGACCAACGGGAGACCAGGTTGGTAAAAATAAATAAATAACGCACTTTGAGCCATATCGCCGGAGGCGGGCGCACACCGGCCCACGGTGCTCCAAATTGTGAGAATTAGGTGGAATTAGATATCTTGAGCCACTGCACTCACTACACTACTTCGTGGAGGATGTTTACTCTATAAATGTGCGAATTCGAGTGTTTGTTTCGTTATTAATTCCCTAATGACTGCGCAGATTCTGCGAGAGTTGCGAGGCGGCTAACGACTCGGGAGGCTAATAAAAAAATGATACATCTCTTATAAAGTTGGTTTATTTTAGCGGATTGAGTTGTTGACGTTGGTGTACACACGTGGCCCATTCAAACAACGTGCAGTTTGTTTTATATATATTATAACCCATACAATATTTACACTACAAATCAGTCGTTCGAAAATCTCACGCTCTTTCGTGGTAGTTGTATTGTTTATGCTCCTATAATTAATTACGTTCTATTTTTACGTTATCCCATGTATGTTTATACAGATGTTTGCTTGCAGAATATATGGTGTTTTTTTTAATAAGATCCAAATCTTTATGCCTACCTACTCATAAGTATAGCACTATGTGTAATATATAGGAATGCAAGCCATTAGGTGCAAAACATAAAGAATTTCTCAATCAAACTAGGTTGGAATTGAATGCAAGAAATGCGAAGCATGGAACAACTGGAGCTTTGCCTCGATATATTTATTTTGTTATAGCTGGGTCAGGTATTTTTGTAATTTCTTTTATTTATAAGGTCTAAGATATTTCTTTTTTACCAATCGAATAATTGGATTTGATTTTTATAGGTATCATGTTGGAAGCCTTCGCAGGTTCATGAACATCTCACCAACCTATGTTTACCTTATAAAAATATTTATACATATAATATACTATACATATATTTTTTAAGCTGTTATTTTGGAATTACAAACAGACACTTCAATTTTATTTTTCTGTATAGATGTTTAGATTTTAATGCCACATAAAATTATACATTGTTAGATTTAATATTTTATTTGCAGTAAAATTTGCAATAAGCAGTAATGAGGTCGCAGTCGTATCAAAGAGGTTAGTGTATCGCGACCATAACTTTCAGTTAAAAGCTACGTTTGATCTTTCCGACGTCGCCCCATGTGGGCCCTATTTCCGTTCCACTATCCGTTATCAAAGACTACACTGACCATTTATTACTTGCCTTACACATCACCAGTAAAATGTTTATTCAGGCAAAGATAATAGTATCTCGTATCTACGTATGATCACAAATTTAAATAAGTTTGACAGTAATTAAAAAAAATAATGTGCATGATCACTTCATAAAGATCATAGCAGATGAGATGTACATTCACAATTCGAATTCGGTGGCAAGCACTCGTAGATTTACGTACATAAAACAATAACAAAAATGTCAGTCTATAACGGAATAAATAAATTCGTTGTTTATAAATATACCTATAACATATATTCATTAAAGTTAATGAAGTATGTCCAAAATGTCATGATCGGATGGAAGATTAATGAGAATAATACTTTATAGGACACATCAAAGGATGTGAGGCAAACATTACAAGATATCACAGGAAACTGTGATCTTACATTGACGCCGCGCCGCTTGATCTTAAATCATGTGAACTTTATAATGAACTAGCTTCTGCCCGCAACTTCATCCGCGTGGAATAGTTACTTTGGACTAACACTAACTTATACCCGCGATTGGTCTTAACTTGATGATATATAGCCCTCGTTCTATTTTTTTTTCAAATATACCAGTAGTACCCGAGGAAGAACGTTCAAGCAAACAAACACTCTCCAACTTTATGTATTATTATATATATTGTAATCAATTGGATATAAGAAGGTCCTATATGTTTTATTTATACTAAAAAGGTGGCAATGAAGCATAGAGTCAACAAGAAACACAAGGGCCCGGGTTCGATCCCCGGGTCGGGCAAATTGTAAAGTAGCAGCCCGGAGTCTGATTTAATGTCCAGTTAGAGGCAATATGCTCGCCCTCCCCATTTAGGGGTGTTTTATAGGAACACCTCTGTCTCTTTAGGTAGGTATGCATAACATTGTTTTCGGAACTAAAAAATATGTGTCTGTCTGTGTGTTCTGGCTCCGAAACGGCTGGACCGATTTTAAATTAAGCTACTTTTAAATAATAAAATTAGGGTTCCGTGGGCCAACCGTGAATTTAAATCTACGCAGTTAAAACCACGGGGCACAGCTAGTGTAACAATATAAAGCAAATAGTTCACAACATATTGGGACAAAACTAATGAAGCATGAGAAAAATTTAGTTTGACATTTTTGTTATTTATGTACTCAACATGTTTGAGATTCTATTACCTGGTGCGTTATTCACTAAGGTTTCTCACCGTCGAACTCACAACGAGCGTTGGTTTCAATCATAGGAAATTGACACATAATACATGTAGGATAAGGTTCAATTTCGTTTCTTTAAAACCGACACTCGACGTCGAGTGCGTTGCTGAGAAACCTTAGTGAATAACTACTTTATTTCGCAGAACGCATTTTTTCAAATAAAAGTATCTTAAGCATTTATACTTCAGCATTAAACATCTTTTATTTGAAAAATATTTTATACTTTTTATTTGAAATAGTTGATATTACTATCAACTATCTGCCATTGAAAATCCCGTTATAATCTGTCCAGCCGTTTTGGAGAATAGCCGGAATTCGAATGACACACAGACAACCAGAGAAATATAAACAATAGGGTTTTTATGTATATATCGTATATACTTTCATAAGCATTCAGTGAAAAGCTATTACAATTATAGATTCTTGAACTAACTCTTAAGGTTACATAACAACGTAGGTCTTATTGTTGTTGTATAACAGGGAAAGGGATTGCAAGTGGATGAGACTAAAATAAATTGTTACTCAACTCAATATTTGTTCTAGAGTGGTGTTATTAATAATGTCATAGTTCCCGTTCCCGTGGGTGAACGGGGATAAAATATAGTCTATGTTATTCGCTGATGATGTAGCTATCCATTGCTGAAAGAATTTTTCAAATTGTTCAAGTGATTTCGGAGCCAATTCTATGCAAACAAACATAAAAACAATCAAATCTTTCATTGTTATAATATTAGTGCAGATGTGGAGTGCTTTATTGACAGCGAAAATAAATCACCTTAATTGAGATTTCATTGAAAGTTATTTTTTAAGCTTCCTGTGTATTTATACGTAATCATGTGTTGGCCTAGTAAGGTATAGTGTAGTAGATGTAGTATAATAAGGTGTATTTAACGAACCTAACGCTATATCAGTAAAAAAATATCCGTAATACATAATGAAGCCACATATAGGCTTAGTAATTTCCAGTTTCGAAATGCTAACAGTACATAGGTGTGTACACTAGCCCTAATACATACGCTGATATCAACGGCTACATAGCCACATATTTAGGCAACCAACATTATTCGTGCAATGTTGAATACATGGGATTTTTTTTAAATAGAAAAACTAGCTATGCCCTGCGGTTTCACCCGTGTAAATTTAATTTCATTACCGCGGATCCCTAAATGAATTTTTTAATAAAAGTAGTTACTCCCAATTTACTCCTTGTCACATTAGCTACCTGCCAGTGAAAGTCCCGTTAAAATCGGTCCTGCCGTTGCAGAGATTACCCGGACCAAACAGACAGACAGACAGAGAAGTTTATTAAATTTGCTTTTTCTATGGCAGTACCGTATATACTCTCTTTTGCATTCAGTGCAAAGCTGTTATTTTGGAATGACAAACAGACACTGAAATTTTATTTATCTGTATAGATGATGTCTATACTATAGTTTATTAATTACCAGGCACACAAATCTGTAATAAAATAAGTAAATACGCTAGATATTTAGAAAAATATTGCGAACGATTATACATCTACTGATATTATGTGTCAATATTGTAGGAATGTGCATTAGGCCATATATTGTTATCATCAATAACAATATCACATTAAGGTGAAGATGTAGCAAAATTTGTCTTGAAGATTACTATCGTGTTATTACTGTAAGTGCGGAGACAAAACTAAAATAAAATTCGAACTTACGGTATTAAAATGGCGCTAAACAGCTAAAGTAGTTTATTTATTATTTTTAATGTATTATGTAGAGCTGCAATGTTGATGCAAAGTAAATCGAAAAGACTGAAGATTCTGAAAAACATAACTTACGCAATTCATGCTGTTTAATAAATAAACAAAGTACCTGTAACACAGATCATAGGAAGCCTTTGAGATATTATGAATTCTTTGCGCCATATGACTTACAATTTCATATTGCTTTTCCTCAAAGGTCAGGATTTAGAAGCAGCTTCACACCACCCCTACTAATATTATAAATGCGAAAGTAACTCTGTCTGTCTGTTACGCTTTCCAGCTTAAACCTCCTAACCGATTTTGATGAAATTTGGCACAGACAATCTTTAGACCATGAGAAAGGACATAGGCTACCTTTTATTGCGAAAAAAAGTATTCTATAAAACTAAATCTACGCGGGTGATACCGCGGGGCACAGCTAGTAGCTGATAAGGTTGAAACAGATATTGATTTGTCGCAAAATAGGTAATCGTTTAATTTTTGCACTTTCCACAGCGACGTGTGTAATTGGACACCGGGTTGTCAGTTTCGACACGAGTGTACACCAATATCTGACTTATATCGGCCACAATCTAGAGCAGAATGTACTTACATGTACAAGTATTGCTTTTGCAATACCCACATCTAGAAAATAACGTGTATTTTCTAAGAAAATATTTTAAACATATACAAAGTACGTTAACGTAACATAGTTATTAAATATTTGGAGTTGATTAATAATTTCAGTCATGTATTAACTTTATTAGGTATGCTCCAATAGAGCCTTGTAGATTTCATTAATTGTTATTTTAATAGAACGTAAATTCCTTCAAATACCATCAACGAACTACCTAAGTATGTAATTTGAAGGCTTTAAAAGGCTCACGGAATTTTAACTTCTAAGTAATTTCATTATTAAGCCTATGAACTTAACACGTATAAGATAACTGATTAGATTAGTTACAATTCTCCATCCGAAAATTAAATTCTGATCTATTTATATACTACTATATCATAACTCATCATACATGTCACCGTTAGAACCATAACTGGAGATTAATAAAATGGACCACCCGAGGATCACTAATAAACTAAGGCTTAAGTAACTATTAAGCTATTGTAGATATTATTTAAAAAAAGACCGCATACCAAAGCTCCAAGTGGTATGAAGCTATTAGGGCTTAGCTTAGTCAGGTGCATGGTGGGGTTCCTATATTTATAAGGCGGTACCACCGTCTCTACCGTATCTAGGATATTGTGTGTGTGCTTAGTGCTCGCTTATTTACAAACATGCTGGTGAGTTGATTATATTTAATCATAGACACAATTATATCGTTATTGTCATGGTTTGATATTACATAGATATTAAAACTGGAATAGTATTTTCTTCCACCCTGGTTAATGTAAAGTAATTAAATGATAGGACAGATTTATCTAGCTCGTGAAGTTTGGAGAAAATGTTGTAGGCTTAATGATTTTGATAACTCTTTACGATGCTTACTGACATATTTTGAAACGCATCGGTAGGGAAATATTTTATACTACTTATTTATTCCATTAAATTTCCTGTGTTCACACTTAATACTTTTCACACTTTTTTTCTTGAAAAGAGAAAAAAATACAACAGTGGAAATGGATGGAGTTATCAGAAAATTATGTATCTATTAATTATTTTCTTTTCAAAATCCACTATACATATATCTTAAAATGTTTGTTCCTTCTTCTTTCTTGCTTCTTTTTCGTCTGCGTGCTATATTACAGTCAGCTTTACTATTATTGTGGAAAGCCTATAACAAAGTCTGATTTTTTTGTGTCCAGTTCCTGGTGTTTTTAGCGTGCGTAAGCTTATCGGCGGCCGTGCCGATACAGTTTGGCGGTCTGGTAGCGCACGCGCCGGTGCTGCACGCACCCGTCGTACACGCACCGGTTGTACACGCTGTTCACGCTGAACCTGTCGTTAGTATTATCTTATAATTACCTACATAGATACACATGCTCACACCTGTAGTCCCCGAAGGGGTAGGCAGAGGTGTTGTAATAACAACACCCACTTTTTACCGGACATGATCAACTGCCAACGTGACAGATGGTGAGTCTATCGCCGACTCATGCACTATAAATAAGTCTTTTGAATTACGACGATGTTTTTCTTCACTGTAAAGCACTTATGGTGTCATATAATGGCTAAGGATAACATTTGTTAGCCTTAACACGTAGCTAGATTTATCGTGGCAAGATATTAAGAGAGTGAATATTATTAGAATTTAAGTTTCTGATTGGCAATCGAAGTGTAAACTAATAGGACAATATTTTACTTCTAGTCATACCCAAAATATGCGTTTAACTACGGCGTCAAGGACCCCCACACTGGAGACATCAAGTCGCAACAGGAAGAAAGAGACGGAGACGTAGTTAGAGGTACTGGTCAAAATTATGTTCTTTTTACTGATTTTAATTTCTTTGTGATTTGTTATTTTACATAACAGGCTCTCCCTAAAGTTTATCACCCAAAATTGGAATCATAGAATTTCCATTTGTATCATTATATTTACATGTTCTTAGAAATGTAGAACATGTTTACATTATTCTCAACATTTAAAAATCCCAATTTATAGTACCCCTGGGATAGGCAAATATTATACTGTTTCTCTCAAGCTGCGAATTTTGTTTTACTTTATGTACTATGTACAAAAAAAATCGTAATAAGATGTTATGGGACAGACTATGTATTTTAAAACAATAATTTTATACCAACAGGCAGCTACTCGCTAGTGGAACCAGACGGCTCCACTCGCACTGTAGACTACTCCGCTGATGACCACAATGGATTCAACGCGGTCGTGCACAAAACAGGACATGCTGTTCATCCGGTAAATAGCCCTATTACTTTCCCTATATCTATATAGGGAGCTCCAAACTCTTTTACTTGTTCCTAGAGTGAAAGTTTAATCTGCTCCAAAGAAATCCGGTAAAGATTCAACTTATAGTTTTAGATCTAAAAAGAACTTTTTTTTAGATTTTTATACTATTAGGTTGGCAAACAAGCCCAGTCTGCAAGATGCTAAACGCTTGCAAACAACAAGCGTCACCTGCACGTTACCAACCTTATAAATATCACTGTCCTAGATTTGTCCTTCCTCATTAATTATCCTGAACTTAACACGAGCTTAACATGAACAGTGTGAAGAAATCGTCATATTCGAGAAAACAAATTCGTCGATATACAGTCCATATTAGCTGTGCCGCACGGTTCTGCCCGCGCACCATTAACAATAAACACTGATATGCTGTTTGAGTAAAATCCTCGATTAATGCTACGCTCTTATTGGTCGCTGCGTGATTTCCAAAAGACTTGTTCGATGAATTACCCAAAACTTGAATATATATTTGTAATCAAACCAGTTACAGAAACTACTGAGTTTCTGTGATTAGCACATTCAACCAAGCGAATAAACAAACTCTTCAGCTTTATAATAATAACTAGCGGTGTCCTCCGGTTTCACCAGCGTAGATTAAACTTCATTCCCGCGGAACCCTAAATGTTTTTTTAATAAAAGTAGCCTAAGTGATATTAACTATCTGCCAGTGAAAATCCCGTTAAAATCGGTCCAGCCGTTTCAGAGATTACCCGGTACAAAAAGACAGACAGACAGACAGACAGAATTGTTTTAAATGAGGTGTTGTCTGTTCCTTATATACTCGTACTTTCATATGCATTTAGGGAAAAGCTGTTATTTTGGAATTACAAACAGACACTTCAATTTTATTTATCTGTATAGAAAGATGTATAGATGTATGTAGATATGAGTATGAATATTCACTAAGGTAGCAGATTGAATGTTTACAAGTAACAGTGTCTGGGTCGACTGGTCCAAGTGTGCCTGCGTCCTGTTTCCGGTAATTAGTCAATATACGTACATGTTTGAGTGTTCGGTTGCCCAACCGACCGTTGATATGTGACACCTAATTTACACAAATCGAAATACGAGTTTTTAAGGCAAAAACACTACTTGTTTTTTATAGTTAATATCTTTATTTAAATAATAGCGTACATACATTATGCTCACGCCTGTATTCCCTCTATAACTTATAGTCTCATGTAATAGGAGATAAGCCTTGAATAGCCATTTTTACCCGGTTAATAGCCATTGCTATTAACCGGGTACTAATCTAGACTTCGAGCTGCTACTGGCAGTGGCCCGGCCCAATAGCACTTTGATTGAAACCAAAGGCCTTATGCCAATGGCCACTTATTGCCATGATAATTTAACTTTTATTATGATACAGATGTATATGACCTGTATAAGTCTGTCACTATCACACAGTGGAACTATGATGGTAATTAGAGCTTATGGTAAGACCCTAGGACCTTATGCTCCTAAGTAGCACTTGCGACCACTAGACTAACGAGTCAGTCAGTGAGGACGATGCATTTTATACGTGTTGATGTATCAACACATATAAAATTAATACTTATGTTTTGTAATTATGTTTTGTCTCATTTCACTGTTATGAAACTCTTCGCCACACACGTCGCGGAATACACAGCGACTCATATCATTAATGCGAAACTGCCTCTGTCTGCCACTTTAATTATTAAAGCAAAGCCACTGAACCTCTTTTGCAAAAGCGTTGTATGACGAAACGTGGAAGAAGTCATGGGAAACCAAGTTTATTTTATACAATGTAGTAGAATTTGGTCATAGTTACTCTACTTCTTCTTTTTAAGTTCTTATTCACTATTGTTGTATTCACAGAATTAATGAGCGTGTAATAATATGAATAGAGTAATCATGAGCCAAATATATTGTGTTATTGAAACGTTTCGAACTCAGACGCTCAAAGGTTTTGATCACTTTCGATACGGACTTTTTTTATCATCAATAGGTAAAAAAGAATTGACTATATTGAAATTGAGTGTATAATGTTGTCAGGCACGGTATTTTAACAATCCGTTAGTACAACAATAAACTATTCATACCATAATAAGCCGTGAATACAATGATCAGACGCCCTATTAATGAGTTACTATTATCTTCGTTCGTGATTCCTTCACGGTAAATAGTTCTAAATTCACAGACTAATTCACATATCCCGGGAATTAATACACACCTTCCCGAGCAAGTACCTGGGTAGTTAGAGCTCCTTTTAGTCGCCTTTAACGGGTGCTTTGGAATACGCAGTAGTTATTTTTTAAGTCTGTATTTATCTCTATGTATGGCGCGAGGTGAACAATAACTTGTGCAGTATCCCCACTATTGGTCTCTGCGCGTCCTTAACTCGTGAAGGTCCTAAGACATGTGTCATCGTAACGCCAGTATTAAAAAAAAAACAATTTCGTACTTTGTATTTATTTTCTTGTTAGGCGAACTGAGTGTGCGTTTGTTATGAAACGGAACATTAATCAACTTTTTTGCGCGATGGTATAGTAGTTACGCCCATTTGGTCTAATGCGAGCTATTTTGCAAATGTTTTAAAAAATACGTAGATTCCGGACTGAAATTAGTAGCTTTGCAGGAAAGCCCTAAAACTATGCGTTACGCAGAGTTGGCAACGCTGCGTAACGCATAGTGTATAAGGCTGTAATGCCACTATGAAAAAGGCTACGATTTCCAAACCTTGTATCCAGGGGAGTCTTTGAAAGCTATCACAAAATGCTGATTATTATTTTATCTGATAACTGGCGGACCCGTTATTACTCAAACTCGATTTCTCTGCGATTGCGAGCGAGCGACGCTTGCGCAATGACAGCAGTTAGGCTTCTAAGGAAATTCTAAATTAGAATCTCGGTCAAAGGCGTTTTTCCTAGATATCACGCATTCGTTCATGGGAACTAATGAATATGGTTTTAGTTAGTTACAAATATTTAGGTTCAAACGTGTTTGTAAATATTGACTCTAAATAATAAAGTGTTCGTTTTGGATTATGTATTTATACTTTAGTATTCAAAGATTGTTTTTTTACCAAGGAACTGTTTGGAGAATCAATCTCATAGCTAGATCAAAATATTATTACCTTTTATAAATCAATTTGTAGAACATTATCGAATTAGTGATTTGTGTGGTAGCACGTGTATATATAATCATTGCCACACCAGAAGCCTGATACCTCCGTAAGTCTGTGAGTATACTCAGTGGTGGCGTGAAGTTACGACTACACCCAATTTTCAGTGAGAATTGGGGTGTTATTACCTCTGCCTGCACTTGCTATCTTTGTAGAAAGGCATGAAGGTAATAATTAAATCATAGGAGGACTTGTATTTCTTTTTCTAGCTCTCAATTCAACCGTTATGTATTTCAGCAACACGTGGCAGTAGCCCCGGTCGCGCACTACGCAGCGGCCCCGGTTGCGCACTACGCGGCGGCCCCGGTCGCGCACTACGCCGCTGCACCAGCCATCGCAGTGCCTTCCTACTTACATTGATACCTAAGACATGACCACACTCCCTAGATTAACATACTCACTAAGAAATGCTGGAAATATAATATCCCTTACTTATAAGGCATTCAGCGTTATACTTTGCTTCATCTTCTAAGCTAAGTTAATTTTGAATGATTCTTATAAGTAAGCACGTAGGTGTACAGGGTTAGTTTATGAAATCATAAGGTTTTTGTTAAGAACTTGACTGTCGTTAAATGGCTATGATTTGACAAATACTTCCTTAGTTATGCTCTCTGTTCAGACTTGGCTAATTCGTGCTAAGCTTTGCGGATATTGACCATTCTGGTTATTTGCCATTTGTATAAGATTAGCATCTGAAGTACAATTATTTTATTACATTAAGTTAAATAATGTTATTTATGAGTTCTGTCCCAGCATACTATCATCTACATCATTTGGGATGATCTCAATTTTATTGTATCGCTATCAATCTAAAACTCATTTTATTTTCATCATGATAGAGTATATTTTTTGTCAAGTATTGTATGATTAAATAAATGATTATATTTGTATCATGGGCTTTTTCATTAAGTGTATTAATTTATGTTGATAGTTTTCATCGGGGTTGTTTGGATAATAAAATTAGTAATTTTAGATTGCAAATACAGCAAGGCTCATCTCTTGCTTGCGACTGACAATTTAATTTCCTATCATACTTTAAATCTAGAATTTGCAAATTCAGTATGAAACTAAATCAAAATTTAGCTGGGTTGAGAATAATGGAAAACTAGCAACACTGAAGTTCGAGGTCGAAATATGACATTGAGATGTACATAGGCGCTGGTACAGACAACATCAAAATAATAATTATAAATGGGTAAGTAATATTTCTTCACAAAAATTTTGATTTGATGAATGTCTTCATGTTAATTGAAAAAGAACGAAGTAATTTAACTAACGTACCTTCAGCTTCGGTTCAACAACCTCCACACAACTTTGGTCATAACTGAATTTATGACTTCATATTTTTTATAACCGTTCCGAATATGTACAATGTAACTAATAACAAATTTGTCATTTCACTGCCGACTCTATTTTGGGATATATTTAATTTAGCATTCTTAAGTAGGAAAAACAATTTGGGCCTTAGACCATAATGTAGGTAATATACCCACAATGATTCGTTCTGTTACTGTAGTAGTCTTTGCATAAATGGCACCGAAGTTCCACTTTTCTTGAAAAGGCGTGTAGCATTAACAGTTAATCTGTTCTTCTCAGCAAAAGCCACCTTCTGAACCCGGAGGTAGCATTTATAATCTAGTATAATGCATTTTTATGTGTCCTGAGGATTTGAAAGTAGGTACTTTGAAAGAGGCTGATCAAACGAGGATATTTTTAATTGCTTGATTGATTATCTTGTGAGTAGATGTAATGAATACTTCTTCTGTTCGTATCTGTACATTAATGAAGATCGGCAGTTCCAGACCTAAAAGCCCGCCGTCTCACCAGAGAGCTCATTCCACAACTTAATTATACTCAATGTCAATTTTAGGCATGCTAAGTTTAAGAGCTGTTGATAAAATTGAGCTACCCTCGACCCTATCCCATCAAAAAGATATAAAAACTTTCTTTATATGGCTCTCACATTATATAGTATCTGCTTATGGTATTAAGTGGGTGTTGGCACACAAGCCGGTATCGTATAAACACCAAATTAGTATATTTACGGTATCACGCCTTTTCCACGGCGCTGTATAAAGAAATTATAAAACGCCATTATTTTGGCATTTACAATCTTTAACAGATTTAAATTCTTCTTAAAATAAGGCACATTTTATTAATTCATACCTTACATTAAATGCTCCTGCAACGCAAGCGAGGTAAGTTTCAATCCGGTCAGTACTTTTTATAATAAAACTAAAATAATGTGATGAGACTTCAAATCGATCACCGGTCACCATCCGCGAGCTTTACAGTGAACGAAGACGAAGAAGTGCCCGAGACGTCGATGGACTGACTGACGTAGTGACACGTTGACACAATATTTTTCGGTGAACAGTGTTTATTTCAAAACCACTGACTTACTCTTTGGGGACCATTTTGTGCCCAATACAGAGCCATTGGGTCTGGATTAAAGCTTTTGCCATCCTCTTTTAGACAAGTTTCATTCATTCCTTTTATTTAAGCAATGTGCATTTATGTGTTCACATATTATATACCGAAACGAACGAAGTATGCCTTTTATCATCTTTGCAATAAAAATCAAATGGCTTTGGTAATGTCATCTATCAAAACACGGTCACCCGAAAGGTATTTACAAACTGCACAAAACAGGAACTGCACTTAGCGCATGAAGACTTACGTGACTATTGTATGTAAGTGCAAAATGAACGCTTTAAGTACTCAATTCTTCATTGTTTGCAAATAAGATGCGGGTTTTGCACCGTGTTCATTAATTAGTGTTCACACTTATACAGCTCCGACAGAGTATGTTTTTCTGTATTGCGCGGTATGGCCACTATTTCGACACAAAATGTATCGATGACTTTACCTTAAACGAATTTATATCGCAAAGGAAATCCCGGTTGCTTTATTTGCACAATGATCAATACAGCAGAATGGTCATAGCTTGAAGAGACTTCTAGATTTTTGGTAAGAAAGTATAATATATTGACTATGATCTTAATATATTATTTTAGTGAGAGAGTTACTTTACTTTGCTACCATTTCGGGACACTCTTTTGGTAAGGTAACGTTATAGAATATCTGCTACTGATCACTGGTGCTATGCATAATCTATATATATAAAAGAATATCGTGTTAGTTACACTAATTATAACTCAAGAAAGGCTGAACCGATTTGACTGTAAATTGGTAGGGAGGGAGCTTAGAACCAGGAGAGGGGCACTTGGTCGGATATCGTGGAAGCTGTCATAAAATCTACGCGGGTGAGACAACGGGGCACAACTAGTCCTTAATAGAAGCCCTGCCCTTAATAACTCTGGGTTTTACTATATAATATTAACTGTATATATATATTATAGTCAAGATGTACAGAAGAAAAAAATCAACAAATAATTGAGGACTACAAATAAAACCTTAAGAGCACAGATAAGTTCAACCGGTTGCATTCGTTCTTTTTTAACTACGCGTTGTAAACAATCCTTGCTAAGACTACCTATCAGCACTATCTAGGTTCGTCTTGCCTCAAAAGGCTGTGCCTCATCCTGCTCTGCCCAAGCATGACATCAGCATAGTGCGGTTATGGGTGAAATTAACTTCACCCACGGATCGGAATAAAAAAAAATACAGAAGGCCACCGCTCATATTTACTGTGAGGTCTGTGATAGGTGTACGCGCAAGAAAAGGCTTACAAACTCGTTCTCGAATGTAATTTTTTTATACTGCAAAGGTGAAAAGCTTGCGTGCAATCCATGCGACGATTATATGACCAATTTAAATCTGCCCTTCTGTTACCTTTCTTCTTTGTGCCCACAGTGTCGTGAATCCGAATAGCTTTTGTTTTTGCCAAGTTCAATCCACTAAAAGGAGCTGACGATAAAGGAGAGCACGCATGCGTTAACCGAGCGTAAAGGTGGACACACAAGTTACATCGTATTGTGGAGTTGGTCAGTTACATTATTTTATATCAAGATGGAAGTGCTTATAAAGGTTAGTTAAAATTTATTTAAATTATTATTTAACATAGCTAATTAACCTAGAGTTTTATAAATTAGTGGAACATAAATTTAAAATTTTAAGAGCTACCTTAAATTTAAAATTGTAAGGGCTACCTTAAAATTTTATCACTGTCGAATTTATAGAATAGTATTTTTATATCAATTTTATAAAGGTCTTTATATTTATCAATTACATTGTTGGTGTCAGTAAGTAAGACTTTCGAAAACGCTTAATATCATAGTAAGCTTATATAATATATTTATCTTCAGTTGTGAGTAGTGGTGATAATGTGCAAATTAAGATGTATTACGGAGCTTTTCTTATCAATATCAAAATTCTCTTAATTTCTACTCATACAACTATTTTAGAAACTGTAATAGGTATTCTAGGCATTAAATTGAAATACATATTTCTACATTATTGTCATTTTAAGATATTATACATTTAATCGACGCGATATTTTTTAATACCAATTAATTAAAACAAAATCACGGCTTGAGGATTTAGTAGGTACACATTAATTTCGTTCAAAAACAATTATGTCTAAGCTTGAACGAACAACAGTATTTCTGCCGAAATAATTCACTCAACAAAAGTAATTCGTTTCGTTGAGTAATGTATAACATTATTCAAACTGACGTTAATATTATAGCAAATAAGCCACTGTTTCTTATGAAAAATTAGTTAATTAAGTAAATACGATACAGACGTAGGTGCCTTTATTTGAAATAAGTAGGAGGTACTTAAATTTTTTTTTGAGTAGTTTATTTGTGTTCAGCTTTTTAATAGCTATAAGAGCCGTCACGAGTTACCAGCGCTGACTTCGAATGCGCAGTAGCAATTTATTGAGTCTTCTTTGAAGCGACGACGCGATCATACACATACGCACCCCCAATATTTTCGCTGACCGTTCATACCTCGTGGCGGCACCTGTAATAATGTAACAAAGAGAGGAACTTAATTTGTACTGTGTGCAAATAGTTGCTGAATGTTTTAGTGAATGTCATTGGTATTTAGGATATTGGTATTTATACATCAAGTTTATTTTATATGATTCGCTATTAAAGGTGGTTATCAAGCATACAGGATGCCTGACAATAGATTCCAGCCAAAACACATCCCAAGTATGTGCTTTATTGTACAAGGGAGATTGTATTGGATGAGGGAGAAGGGTTTCCAGAGAGCTCTGTAAACTCTGCTTACGTAGAATACAACAGACAATAGAGCAGAGTGATTTGGTTTCAATCACAGACATATAACTATATTTGTGGCTTCCCTTTGTTGCCCAAAAAAATAAAAGATTGCAATAATTCTCGGAGTCTATTCATTTTAAATTTTAGCTCTAGTGCTCTATCACCAGAATCCTAATACTTTCAACATTTTAATGAGGATAAGCACAAATTGTTGTTCTGTACGTGACCGCTAAGAGGCACTGTTCATTTTCTCATAAAACGCTTTGCGATGCTAGTAATTATTTATTACAAAAACGATCACAAATACATGAGTAAAAAGTACTGTTTAGCTCGGATTTTGAATGAAAGCTTATATAATTTCAGATGCTATGGATCTTATGGATATGCCATGTGGTACAATCAGCACCAAGGCGACCCAGGCTTACCTTAGCTGAATCGCCAAGCTACTTCTATAATAATATTGATGGTAAATATACGTTTTTATAACTTCGTCGAAATTAAAGCGATTTCAATCTAAGAGTGGTTTAACCGCCTCTATCATCCAGTATATACAACCTCTATGAGAAGGTTATTAAAATACAAATATGGTATGTATCCTAAACCTCTTTATATGCAAGAAAATTTTACAGGAAGAGGGATATATTTTATAGCTAGAAGATTAAGTAATTCCTATGACATATTTTCTATGAAACATATGCTTGGTGGCTGGAAGATTGCCAAAGCGGTCGGTGTGCATAAGATACTGCGAGGTAAATGTCGATAAAAGATTGTTATTAGCAGAGTATTTTGAAAATTAACACATTATAATTAGAACGCTATATTTAGATTTAGACATAATCTCATAAAATAACGGCTATAAGCATGTAGAAATAGAGTTGATACATCTTACAATTTTCGGTACTAGAAAATTGGAAATTGATTTAAAATGCAATATGGGACGAGTCAGGTATACCTTAAAAAATACCTACTAACTCGCTTAAATAAAGCAAAACAATAATTCCGACATGTTTTTTATTTGTTCAAACTCGTGTCCTTTGGAGAAAAATTCAGAAACTATATAGGAGTTTCGCTTAATTGATATTATACAGATTTTTTTCTCATTCTACACTCTTCAATCTTTCAAGCCGCTTGGAGTTCTATTAGTTAGGAGGGCCATGACCTCTTATTGCAATGATAATTTAACTCTTATTATGAGACAGATGTATATTATGTGTATAAGTCTGTCACTGTCTCAGTGGAACTATGAAGGCAATAAGAGCTTCTGATAAGATAACTTTTATTTGTTCTGCAACGGACACCAACTGGGTTAGTATGTAGTTAGTAGTTAGTAGTAGGGTTAGTAGGTTTCAATCCATTTCCTCATGTCATGACAGAAAATTCTCTTGATTATTCCGCCATCCTTATTAAGAAAATGTCTATTGGTAACATGATGGAAACACATACCATGGACAGGCTTGTAAGATTGTTATACTTCTAGGTGACAGAAACGCCTACTCGTTTGGCTATGACGTATCAGACCCGGCTACTGGCAACACTCAATACCGAACGGAAGAGCGCTACCCGAACGGTACCGTCGTAGGCGCTTATGGCTACGTCGATCCACTGGGTACTCTACAGCGATATAGATATATTGCTGATCAAGCTGGATATAGGTGATTACCGAATATATACATTATATTTATAATAAAATAGAGTGTAAATTTGAACATTAATAATTTCACGGCTACTGTAATGATTTTTCTATCACAATAGATATGAATGTTGTATTGTGTTGAGTTGTCGCAGATGAACATTGCTCAAAAGTTATTGAAGGTAAAATTAAAGCTAGCTGTAAAAAAATAGATTCTATAATGGTTATTGAGATCAATAATAAACACATACGTACGTGAAATGGTCCTTATTTTAAAATTTCAAAGTCTTTATTATAGTACCCGCAAACGAAAAATATTCAATGAGTGCTATTAGAAATTTAATAAGTAAAATATTCCTCCAATATTTATTACAATGTGGTTTGCCTTTTCAGAGTAATGAATGATATCCCAAGTTACCATCAACCTGCTCTAACGGCATACACGACGGAAAGCCCAAAAATCGAGGCTTTGGAGTCTTCTATTACTTGGACACGTCCCAAAAGACCTAACAGGAAAAAAGGCGGTGACAACACGAATATTAGAAAGAAGTACCCTATAAATCCCAACTATCCTCCTAGTTTTTATGTTCAGTACGAATAAATATTTTGTAGACCCTCTGCAGAATTAATTCACATATTTGTTGTTCATAAGTCTGATACGGAAATAAAATTAATTTATTAAAAGCTGATCGATTGACTTAAAAACGCGATCTCTCTAGATGATAAATGATATTAGCATTGTAATATAATTTAAATTGTAACCTACTAAACATTTTTAATATTTTAGAATATTGTATTAATTATTTATTGGTAAATAAATGTAAAGAGAGTAATTGGATGGGTGACCGCCCGAGTTCCCTCTGTGCCTCGGAGAGCACGTTAAGCCGTCGGTCCCGGTTGCCAATTTATCATCTTTGGCAGTCGTTACAGGTCAGTCGGAGGCCTAAAGTATTCCGAAAACTGTTTTAACCCAGATCACAGGGTTTCCTCGTAAAAGTGGTTGGGAAGGTCAGATGGCAGTCGCTTCGTATACAAAATCAGGTGACCAGTCACATCGGGTTGAAGCAAGCGCCGACCCCAGCAATATATGGAATGAGGGTCATGATAATAGTTTATAAATTCTAGAATATCTAAAAGTTAATAACACAATCTATATATACTCTTTGTTTGAAAATCATTATCTTTTTCAAAACTGTAGAAAAATTTAAGATACACTGTCAAAACGCTGTGACAGTTTTTGAAAACGATTCATAAAAACTACAAAGATGCAAGCTAGAAATAGCTCGCATTGTAATATTATGACATGTCTAGAAGTGTTTTACTTATTCCTTATTGTATCTGTGACTTGTAAGCTCACGTTTGTAAAGAATAACTCTAAATTATTATACTATGTTCGGTAACAATAATTTGTTGTTGTCATTTATAGGTTACCCTGTGAGTAATGTTGATCAGAATACAGCTGAACCCTTAAATAATAAAAATGAGATAAGGCTTCCGAACGGGACTGTTGTGGGTCAATACACCTATGCGGATAATGACGGGAATCCTATACACGTGAAATATTACGCGGATGACGGAAGCTATGGGTTAATACTCGGCTTATATTACTATTACTTTTGACTATAAATTATTAAAAAGGTGACAAACAAGCGTACAGTCCGTCTAATGGTAAGCTCAGTCTCACTATGCGCTAGCACAGCGACTCTTCTTCCCTTCCATGGAGCACTAGCAACCGTACGAACACAATTCTACTCTAAAGTAGCATTATTTTGCTGCGATCTTCAATTTCGGGAAAAGCCGTTATGTCTATGCCTACTTCTCTTGAATATATTATTATTATATCTCTTTTATAAACTATCATCCTTTTTCCTGCTACTTTCATAGCCGTTTGTCATATTATTGTTTGTCTCTCTCTCTTATCTTTGTGTTCACTCCCTTTTTAGCCACGTCATCTATCAATTGATCTGTATCGTAAAAGCGCCTGGCCGTTTCAATTTTTAACTGTTTCAATATTTCACTTGTTACAATATTTGCTTTAGACTTCACCTGTTTCATCAAGCCTTATCCATTTAATTATTTTTTAGTGTCGAGCTAAAAAGCGTCAAAGTGGTTGAATCAAATCTTGAACAACCAGCTAAGCAGAACAAACAGTACTATCTGAAGACTGATTCCCCGATGAAAATACCAGATCTTTTGAATTCCAACTACCCTTTATTAACTAACAATTACAAAACCGATTTAGATGTTCCTAAATCGAATGAAGGAAAAACCAGTGATTATGAAATATATTATCAGAAGAAACTGAAAGAAGGTGCGAAGAGATGCAACGATGACAATATTAGAGTATATTATGATAAAGAGAAGAGAAGGCTTCGGAGTTCCATCAATACTAACTACGAAACTGTTAAATATTGCGACCAAATGTAACCTATTCTCAACAACATCCTCTTGACCTCATCCCATTTGTAGTCGAAACAAAGTGTTTTTCTCATCCATTTCTATCTATTTATACCATGACCAAATAAAAACATTAAAATTATTTCACGAAAGTTTTATTCTAAATCCCACAAACAATTAAAGAAGTTTGAGAAATACGTTCATTTGTCTTTTGTCGTCTATGAGTTTATTCGCAGCAATCCCTCTTATGATAAGGCAATCAGATCTGTGGTATACAGAGCATGCATCCTGTTTGTATCTTATATGAGAAGCTTCTCCGGTATAACTGAAGCTCAGTTTACTGTCTTCTAAAGAAAGGGTTACCTTTAAGAAATAATCGATAAGTTAATATTTGTACGAAGTATCGTGAACGGTACACCGAATACCTTGTACACTAAGTATAGTTTTTAACACATTGAATGCCATTACAATTTTCCTGATCTTTTCACGGAAGCCGCCTACATTTGACGGTCAGTTGACAGAATCAGGTCAGTCGCTGGTACTGGGAAAAAATTTAATGGACTCGCAGGGCGAGTTGGTGAAATTAGATGTTGAATTTTTTGAGGAGCCGTGGTGGCCTCGGGGTTAGAGCAGTCGCCTGCTACGCAAGCGACGCAAGTTCGAATCCCAGCGGGGCCTTTACCAATGAGTTTTTCTATAAAACTTATGCACAGTGATTTCACACCACATGCTTTACGGTGAAGGAAAACATCGTGAGGAAACCTGCATATTTCTGAGAAGTAATTCAAAGACGTATGTATAGTGCCTGAGACGGCGATAGACTCACCATCTGTCACGTTGGCACTTAATCAAATTCGGTGAAAAGTAGTTGTTGTGATAACAACACCTCTGCCTACCCCTTCGGGGAATACAGGCGTGAGCATATGTATGTATGTAATTTTTTTAGGTAGGAAGTTGCGTGGCTTGAGATATGTATTTCGGAGGCGAGCTCTGGTTAAAATTCCAAAGATGGTGAATCAACACATTCCACAAATAAGAAACATAATCTGTCGATGTTGAGACATATCAAAACCAATAAATAAAACATGGGGTAGGTATTGATTTAATTTTTCAATAAAGTGGGTATTGTTGTCAACTATTGTTGTCATCACCATACTTACATTGTAAACGTGATCTCTATTATCCAGTTTACAGAGCCAGATCATAAAATGTTCATTATCATAAAATTTATTTTCATTGCCACCAACGGTATCTTTTGTAGTGACCACATTGTTAAAATTGCCCACATTAGCTACACTAGGCTTATGGTGAATCTGTAAAAAAATGGTAGAAAAAAAATTAAGTTCAGTGCGGTACTTGCTTTATGGTGAAGGAAAACATCGTAGGAAACCCTGCACATGGTCTGAAGTCAACGTATGTATGGTGCCTGAGACGGCGATGACACTTTATCATCTTCGGCGAAATGTGCGTGATGCGTGTGGTATCGTGAGCATATTTTGTTTATATATTTATTTAAAATTGGTAATCTAACTATTGAAGCAACTTATCAAACTATTTAGTTAAAGATGCTGATGATAAAAGTATGCTTTTACATACATATGCTCACGCCTGTATTTCCCGAAGGGGTAGGCAGAGGTACAACACCCACTTTTCACCGAATATGATTAAGTGCCAACGTGACAGATGGTGAGTCTATCGCCGTCTCAGGCACTATACATACGTCTCTGAATTACTTCTCAGAAATATGCAGGTTTCCTCACGATGTTTTCCTTCACCGTAAAGCACGTGGTGTGAGTATGCTCGTAAAATTTTTGAATCAATTAAGTATAAGAAAGATGATCACTGGGCCTCTCCTTGGATTTGGTTGGCCGATGTAGACGTGGGATCGTAAAATAAGGCGATATTTACCGTCATAGTCACGTTACTAGGGTCTGTTTGGGTCCAAGCATTGCGTAGAAGTACAGAGTCTTTTTTCGCAGATTTCAATTGAAGTGTTTCACTGAACCTTCTCACTACGAGCAAAAGTAAAGGGTTTTGATCCTTCAGACGAGAATCCGAGGGCAATTCTTCGGGTAATTGTCTGAAATTACATTTATTATTAAGTTTAATATGAACAGAAACAGTAACTCACACTTAACAACTACCACTATTAAATAGTTTTAAAACGTACATATTTTGGTTACAATTTATTTAAAAATATTTTTCTTTTGCAGATTTAATGTGAAACGAAGATGTATCTTTAGAAGGGGAACCCAATAATTAGAATTGGTACCTGTTTCCATTCTGGATGGTAAAAATACCAAAACATCTAGTTTCAGTAGTCATATTGACTGTATTGAGGACGATTTGTTTAGTTATACCCTTCTTGAGAGCGAGTCTTGGAACTTTTGAATGATCAAAATAGAAATGCAATAGTACTGAATCTATGGCAACTATTTTGGAACATTTGGCTTCTGGACATACGATAGGCCTGGAAATAAAAGAAAGCTCGATTAGAGTACGTAATTAATGTGCAAAACAAGAATAAGAGGACCATTTTATGAAATTATGTTTAAGATTGAAATACCTTGGAGGTATAGTGCAAGCTGGATACTTATTTGGTCTTTTTAATACATCATCTAATTGAGAATGGACACTGGTTCCGCTGTCTCTGTAATTCGGGTTCTTGAAATGAATGGTTGTTTCAAAGTCGTGCTGAAAAACTATTTATTTAAAGCTTATTTCTTCAACACTTTATTTGTTGATAATTCTTGCCTGACTTACCTCTTTCTTGCCAACATTATTTGAATCGTCTTTAATTTCACTGAAACTTAATTTCTTTTGAAGTTTTTTCTTGATTCCTGCAATAATGCCATATTCTTTATTGAAGAGCAAAATCTAAGAAACGATGGATGGATTCTGTGAAAGATAGGTAGAAAGGGAGTGAATATGTCATGGCTAATAGCGATATTAAAGAAATTACGTCTTATACCGACTCCAAATTAAATTGTATAAGAGCAGAAAGACTACGATGAGTATTTTTGTGGTTTGTAAAGCTTCTATCACTTACGACTATGTTTACTTGGTTCGGTGAAATCCCCACTTGCCAAATTTTTTGACGAAGTACACTTTTTGATGGGAATAGAATCATTGTCAGCTACAAACTCATTTCTGTCACCGCCTTCTTTGATGTTATCTAGAAAACAGAATATCCAGGATGTCTATATTTCGTCTGATGAAAAAGTATTTGTCATTAGATATTTATCTAGTGCTTCCAAAATAAGCATGATACTTATAGTGCCTTGTCATAGGTATTCTTCTTACGCTAGTATGTGAACAAGTTGATAAGGATTGGTATTACGTAACATGCTGTTTTTATGTATAAAATAATCAGTTATTGAGAGTCCATGTAAGTATATGCAAAATCGTGAGAAACAAATTAATATATTCCAAGATTATCGAAGGCAATAAAAATAAGCTATATTATGTGACCGACTTACCCACACTCTGACAATGCTCACATACAATATGGCCGGAACTGCAAACGAAGAGGTTTGTCCCACTCGAATGCTTCCTGCACAGGAAACAATCGAATGAATACTCCTGACGAGACAAGTCACTTTGAGTCTTATGAATCTGGAAATAAGATAATTATTAAGGTGTGTTACTAATGCTGATTTACACATGCGGTTCAAAAAAAATTCTAAATATTTATTTGATGCAAGATGGTTTGATTTTTCTGTTGGTCAAGCAAATTAACCAATTCAGCTCTTTAGAAAGCCGTGATGGCAAAAATGTATATCAAGTATGAATATCAAAAGGTTTGTTTGAAAGAAAATTTTAAGGCATGAAAATCTCCATGTTTAAAAGTGAAGACAAATATGCGGAATCAACGTAAATTTTGCTCGCGTAAGGCATTAAGTTATGTATAATGGAAAACGCTGATATAATTTTAACATGGCAGTTACGCAGATACTAATACCCCATTTAGAGTAAGAATCAGTCCGTTTTGTTGTGTAACACTAGTTTGTATGCACGCGTAATCTATTCCATGTTCATCAATCCTGTTATTGGAGCGCGATTCACTTATAGATGAGCCATTTAATTCTGCTAAACAACGTTCTCACATAAACTAGATAAGGTAAAGTCACCAGTCAGGGACATTATAAGCGATTTTTTTTTCATATTTGCTCAGTACTTTCTTTATTTTTCAACATACATTCACAAGGATTTGGAGGTAAATTAAAAGCTCTTTTCTTAATCACTTTACTTAGTACAATGAAATAATATAAATAAACAACACTCCTACTTAGACACCATTAATGGTAAAAATACAGTGTTGTGTTTTAGGGCTAAAATGATAATTTATAGTATGTGTTATATTATAAAATTGATGCAGTTCTATTAATAAATCATTAAATAATATTAATTCCAACAACCATGATACACCAGACACAAAATAAGATGATAAGTGCAACCTTGCATCGTGATTCTAGTAAGAAATTAACGATTCCCGACACCAAATGACACCGCGAAACTAATGACCGTTATGGCCGCAATTAAAATTGGTGTCAGTTGTCAAAAACAGTTGTTATGACAGCTATGATACTACTGGCACAACTGGTCGATATTGACATTTGAAAAAAATATACTGCGCGTTTCCTTAATTTTGGAAGAAAAAACAAAAAATGTCCATGATTGGTCCGCGTCCAACAGCGGTGCTTTTACCTTGCGATTACTTTCGCTAGGGACTACGTAAACTACCTTAGCCCGCTTGTATTCTTGCACATAATATAATGAGTGAATTCAAACAAAGTCTAAGGATCTTAAAAGAATATAAAGGAATGGACTTGTTTTCATGTTGCACTTATAAATTTGTACTTGGAGACTTGATATTTTAATTTTGATTGCATTAACTTCCAACGTAGTAACAAATCAAGCGATCTATTTTATGATAAGCAGTTACTGTAACATGTGGACATCCATACATCGCGTAATGCCCATGCTTTCTTTCACGAAACTAGGTCGGTACCAAATTAACCAAATTCAAGCTAGGAAAAGCCTTTGTGAAATATGTTTTGTTTTTAGTTATGGTAAATATAGGTTTACTGCACTATGATATAATACATGTTTTAAAATAGTGTATTCGTACTAGAATATTGAAGAAATTTATCCGCAGGTTCTTGTATAGAAAGTGTTCCTCTTAATAGTACAATAGTGTAACTTGCATTATTGATTTTGCATCCGGACGATGACGAAATCGTACGCGTTCAATGAATATTAAAGATACGTGATCGCATTATATATAGGGTAAAAACTGTCTGTTTAAAATATAATACATACGCACCTTCTTCAACATAATAGTAAATAATAAATAATGATTACAAATTAATGTCGTTGACACAGTTGACGCATCTGATCATTCAGAGAGTAAGAAGAGACAAGAATATTGTTTCCTTTTAAGTAAGGAGGTTTTAATTAATAAATTTAATTAGTTTAATCGCACGTCGCCTATAAATAGTGTTTTTTACACAATCTTATAAATTATAGCAAACCAACCTTCTTTGAAAAGTCACAAAGGTTAAACAGATTAAGGTTGAAGTCACTGATTTATTACAAAAATTATATTTTAATACAAAGCGTGCAGCCTGTTCGATGCTGGAAGGGTGGGATTTCATGCTAATCTGTTATGATAAAACGATTGGTCATAATAATTTCAAATTCAATACACATTTTTGTTTGGCTTGGCTTAATTTTATATAGACTTTTAATTTTAAAATGCGTGCGTAATCTCGAAATATTTATGGGAGATAGGAATGTAACCATTGTTTCAATAGAGGCTATTCGCTCACAATACATTAAATAACATCTCAGTATTTCATCCGTTGGAAATACAAAATATTTTTCCCTCATTAGTTCGTGTGTTTGCGAATTCAAAATATGGAAAGTGACTATAGAAATACGAGAACATTTTTATTACTAAATAAATACTTTCGAATATTTGAGTTAATACGTGTCTTAAAAGCTATAATTGTGTTTTATGTTTTAATACTTATGCGAGAAAAGATAATCAAAGATATTTTATATATATTGTAAAAATATTTTTTATTTAAAAATCTTACACACTGAGCAATTAACCGACTGTATAACGGGGGGTGCGTAACCGCAGCGTAACGCACTACTACAATACTGAGTAGATTCTTCAAGCATAGATTAGTTAACCGTGCAGTTGCGCTGCCAACTGAACTATTCCATTTTCTTTCCCTTGTTTTTTGCGGTTTAGGAGCTGCCTTGGAAGGGAAGGAAAAATTCGACGTATAAGGTGTGTCACGAGTAGCTCAGTTGGCAGAGCAACTGCACGGTTTGTTATGTGTTTATCACAATTTTTAAGAATTATGAATATGCGATGCATAAAAATGTAATTGTTACAAATTATCGATAAGGTTGTCCTTCAGTGATATATTGACGTAACTTATACATACATATGCTCACGCCTGTATTCTCCGAAGGGGCAGGCAGAGTTGCTATAATCACAACACCCACTTTTCACCGAATTTGATTAAGTGCCAACGTGACAGATGGTGAGTCTATCGCCGTCTCAGGCACTATACATACGTCTTTGAATTACTTCTCGGACATATGCACGTAACTTATTAACTGAAAAAATGTGTATTTTAACTAAACATAATGTATTGCATTTACTAATGGGTTAGGGTGACAGATGGTGAGAGACCCGGATATTTTTGAAACAAAATACATTTCTATCGACAGTATAAGCCCTCAACATCTCCAATTTGGATCCAACGATCGTTTTGTATTAACTCTGCTTTAGATTTTTTTTGCGCCTAGCTGTGTCATATTTTATTCAACGTAGATATTCAAATATTTCACTCCATAGTATGAACGGGTTCCACTCACTGGTTCACCATCGCATTATAGTTAAATGGTAATTTGGTGGCTTGTTACCGCCATTGTCACATAATTAGATATAGTAAAGAAAGTGGGCTACACAGCCACTACACGACTGTTACGCAACGCTTCTCGCGTATTAGTGACATATTGTAATAACGTTCGAAAATACGACAATTTGACAATTTCATTGAGTAACCGGTTGAGATAACAGAAATCGTGGTTCACTTACACAGAAACACATTCACGTAACTCGCTCTTTTGGAATCGAAAATTATCCTTCATTGTGTTTTATGTACTTCAAATCATTAACATACGCACCAAATACGCGTGCATCGTGTCATAATGTTTGTTATTGCCTGGTTCCGCACGTGTTTTAGTGATAATTTCTATAGATTCGGTACAATTTTGTTTCCATAGTTTGAGAATATATATTTGTAAATTCGCCCTATCATAGTTTTCTTTTTGTTTTTCTTAATAATATAAATTGAAGCCACCATAAAAGTATCTATACAAAATTATTTTGTTTAATTGAACGCATCGTCCTTTAAATTACGTATAGCATTTAGTTAAGCGAATGCGAGTTGCTAGTTAAATATATAAGCACATTGGCTGTAAATTTGTGTGTTCATAATAATGAATAAATAAAGTAATAGGTATAGGTCATTAGTAACATATTCATCATATCTTCTACATAGCAATGAAGCAACTGACAGCAATACGGTCAATGGCTCAAGCAGTCCCGTGCAAATTATTTATCTTTTCTAATGATGGTTATAACTCTGAGTAATTATCTCATTGCATTCGCAGACCGCAAATTATTAAACAGGTTTAATAATGTGTAGTTTAAATAAGCTGTTCTTTCATCGGTAGTCCACCACTATCTACCTTATAATCTGGTTATTACCTCGTAAATTATAATTGAAAATGGATGCATAACTCAAGCCAAGCTTTCGTCAGGGGCTTCGCCTGCGTAAAATTCGTCCAAGAGAAAAAAAAATTCTTAGAAAATTTAACTTTGGAAAACCTTTAATATCCTTCTGAACATGTTTATAGGACCAGCGATTTAAAATATATGTTGATACTCGTAGGTCAATCAATCAACCAATCAGTTAGTCAGGACTTGAATTTTATATGTTATGATGACTACTAAGAAACTACTTTATAGAAAATGAATCGTGTTATGTGGTTGAATTACATAAAGTATCGTAAAGGTACTTAAACCTATTAATAAAGAAATACTAAAGACGATTAGTATATTTTCATCTCACTTTTACTTTCTTCATAATCTATTTTTTATTAATTCTTTTCGAAACATGTATTTTTGTTTCAAGTTAAGAACAAACATTTGCGCCGCATTTTTAATCTTTCACCAGTAATTTCGTGCTGAAGATGAATATATTTTGAAGAACTTAGTAGTGAGTGGGCCAGCGACGCTATACATTGCAATACAATTTGTGCGAGTAGCACTTCAATGTGGCGAATACGAGATGCTGTGAGCAATTATGAATTAAAATCTGGCTGGTTCGTTATACCTGCTGCTTAGATGGTCAGTGTTTGCAAAACGTTATCGCGGAATGCGTTATTCGAAAATCTGGGCTTTGTCCCTGGGTCGGGCGGTGTTGATTGGTTTGCCGTCTATTATATCGCAATAGCAGATACGCTACTCAAATCTTTAACTCTGTCTTAAATATTCAATAAATGTAATATCTCTGGACATTACATTTATTCATCACGGCCATATCCACTGAAGAAAACCGTGTCAGCGCAGACATAAAGTGATCCTTAGCGCCGGATAACTGGGCGATCGTAATTCGCACGACGATCCCTGGAGCCAGCAATGTGGACAAGACCCAAGTCCAGAGTTCCAATAAGCTTATGAAGGTAACTGGGAGAAAGACCAAAGAGATACGGCCGCTAACCTAGCCGCTAAGCGGTTATTGGCAATAAGTTTGTCCCCTATTACATGGGACTTAAACATAACTGGCGAAATATGAGTGTATTCAGTAAACTTCTGCCTATCCCTTCGGGAATACAGACGTGAGTATGTATGCATGGTTAGTTACAGGTAAAGTAATAAAAATATATTATTGCCTTCAGAGCCGTATTCTGAATCTTGGCTTACATATACCACAAATAAAATGTTCTGTTGTTATCATAATTTTTCTGATAAAGACATAGTTATCTGTCACTATTCAACTGGAATAATGCATGTGTTTATATCTTTCATCACCTGATGTAACTCTACTATGCATGTTCTTATTAACTAATTTGTACACGAAAGAAATTACGAGCAAATGATATAATCAAATGTATACTTTAAAGGTTGTTTGTGTTTAATTGGTTAGTATTTGAAGAAAATGAGCTTTGTCTTATTTAATTAATCTGAAAGTTTTCGATCTTACTTCCTCTGGATAAGAGTGGTTTATTAAACTGTGGGTCACTTAACTATGGCCTCTCAATTAAAAAAACAACTGAAAAAAACTACTATGCAATAAATAAATCATGCATTTATTACGACTGCCCCGTGGGTTTCGTGGTAGTCCCGGATCAGGCAAAATGTTTAGGCTTTTCATAAATAAGTGCCCGGATAAAGGAAATATGCTCGTCCCTATTACATGGGTCTTAGTCATAAGTAGTTATAACTGGTGAAATGTAGATGTACTATGCGTACACATCTACTTGCACCTTCAGGAAATACAGACGTGAGTCTTTTTATGGAATTAATAATTATTATGAAAACTAACTGCGGTTTCACCCGCGTGGATTTAATTTGATTCTCGCAGAAATCGGTTTTTAAACAAAAGTAGCCTTTTTTACTCCTTGTAACATTAGATACCTGCCAGTGAAAATCCCGTTAAAATAGGTCCAGCCGTTTTATACATTTATCGGAACAAACAGACAGACAGACTGAAACAGCAAGATTTTGAAAATGTATGTAATTTTTTTAAGCCCGTACCGTATATGCTCCCATTTGCATTTAGTGAAAAGCTGTTATTTTGAAATTACAAACAGACACTTCATCTTTATTTATCTTTATAGATTTTAAAAACGAAATTGGTTGTCGCACAGGCAAGTCCAATAAATTATTGGACATATATATTTATAGTTTATGTGGACATAATAATACAAATTATACAACTTATCGGATCATTGTGAGTTTTTACGATAAGCTAGCCGCCCTCCCTACTTATGCCCATATATAAATGCACCGATAAGTTTCTCTCTGCACATTCAGAGCATAGCTTTTGTGCCGCGTGTGTTCGTGTATTTATGTACAGTGTGGTGTGACAGTGCCCTTAAACTCAGATTCCTTATAAGCTGGAGAAATGGCTTTGAAGGTAACTATTAACATCATCTTCTTGAGGTTCATAGCCACATAAATAGTTGGCAGAATGACGACATCAATAATATTTATGTGAATTTTATTCATATACTAGGTGTGCCCCGCAGTTTCACCCGCGTAGACTTTATTGTATTCCACGTTTTGTCACGTTACACCGGAATGAGAAAATGTAGCACATGTCCTTTTCCTGGATCTTAGCTCCTGATAAATTTTCAGCCAAATCAGTTCAGCCATTCTTTAGTTATAAATAGTGTAACTTACACGACTTTATTTTATATATATAGAGATTATTGATTATTTATAAATCCTATCTTTACTAATATTATTCTTTACTAATATTATAAAGAGGTAAGGTTTGTTGAGGAGATAAATAAAATTTTTGATCTGTTTGTAATTCCAAATTAACAGATTTTCACTCAATGCATATGAGAGTACATATAGTACTCATAGATGATAGTATTGTATATATTCTCTGTCTGTCAGTTGGTTCCGCCTAGGCTGCGAAACGGCAGGGCTGATTTATATAGGTATAAATCAGGCTATTTTTACTTTAGTATAAAAGTGCAGGGCCCACCATCATCGGCTTAATGAGAGCGTATTAAGAACTTTTGAGCTTTGACGTTTCGCTGCTTAAACGATTATATTGTTATAGTTGGTCCCCAGGTAGTACCTAATAAGTAGATAACCAAATTAAGGTACAAAAACCGACTTCCAGGGGTCAACTATGATCGTTTAAGCAGCACGTAGCACGAGACTTACGTAGTACAAAAATGGAACGTCAAAGCTATGAAGTTCTTAATACGCACTGCTTAAAGCCTTAAACCGATGATGGAAGGTCCCCCACTTCTTTGTAGTCTTTGTCTAGTGGTTGTATCTTGACCGCGCTTTGCACTGGACGGATTGTATGAATCTTGGCATGAATACTTTTTATTCCTAAAATTGAACTAGGTCTGTGGCATCGACATTTTATGAGGTCAAATTGTAATATTAAATGTATAACTACTTTGAATATATAAAACATCTGGTTATGATAAATCTTAAAGTACTTGGTTCCACATATGAAATGCTTTTCACTGTAGGTATGTCCCATTCCCACGGGAAGCTTGTACACAATATGTTCAGTGAGCTATAAATTGTTTTATTCAACACCTAAAAAATACGGGTAAGGCCGTTTGGGTTACATTCCGGTACGCCCACGGCCGGGACACACCCCTAGTGGAAAATTTTGTTTTTCGGACATCCACTTGAACGAATACTGTCGGAAGAAAAGTATTTCAAACTTTTGTGTTATCAATTTACTACAATAACGACAAACCTAGTAGGTAGGTACATAACAAAGGTTAATATCTTAAGTATGTTAACCTTATAGTACCTTAAGCATTCATCCTCTAGAAATCCATGAAACAACACAATGAAAACACAAGCTGATGTGTGTTACTTAACGAACGTTAATAAAAAAACTGATGTACGTAACTATTATCAGCCTGGAAAGCGCATGTGGGAAATTATCGACAAAAAAGTGTTCTTGGTTATGCGAACATACATTGATACATCATAATAGACGTATTGTTTCAAAGTATTTAAACAGTTCTTTCGTACAAACTCTCAGATCTTCAGCAGAAATGTTAACAATTACACATTTCTTAGATATTTTTATAATATTAGAGGACATTGACTTTCTGGGATGGCTTTGTAATAGATGCAAACAAATGAAGACTAAATAAGAAAGTTTATATACACAATAGACTTTGGAAAAGCATCAAGCTCCGGTATACAGCTTTGGCTGAGGGAGCCAATGGAGCTTTTTTTTTTAAAAACTACATAATTATTATAATAGCTGTCTAGCGGTACACTATAGGATCTAAATATGTATATGTAGGATTTAAAAGTCTTTCGTATGCGTAGACATAAAGGGGAGCATACATCAACTCGAAAACGGATCGTTACTGTTTCGCATTACTTCATGAGCTAGTTTGAAGGCGAGGCTGCTTATATGTAATCCCCTCAGAATACAAAACGAACCAGAAACCGTGCTCAATAAAGAGCAGATGTGGTTTCTTGTTTGTTCTGAATTCTGAGGTATGTGCTTTTGAGGATAAAATTAAGTTTTTGATGTTTTTATATTCCAGTTCGCAGTCGTAACCCTTGCAGTGATGACGTGCGTGAATGCCCGTCTCTTCACGTTTTTACGACCAGCGAAGCCCACTGTGGATCTACTCCCAGCCCCGACCCTCCTCCGCGCTGAGCCTCGCTACGGGTACGAACAGCAACACATATCTGAGGACGAACACGTCGATTACTATGTACGTAGAAACTACTATTTATACACTGTATATATTACTAGCAGACGTCACGCGGCTTCACCCGCGTAGTTCACGTTCCCGTAGGGTTACGGAGGTAAAATATAGCCTATATTAATATGTGACATTGCATTTAAAAGGTGAAAGAATTTTTCAAATCGGTCCAGTAAAATTTGAGCCAATTCGTTACAAACACACAAATCTTTCCTCTTTATAATATTAGTGTAGATGAAAGCGAAGTTCCTATCTGTCACGTTGCTATTTACATGTTTTGTGATGGCAGCATACCCTTAAACTACCGTTACTGTAACGCTTGGGCAGCGTGGTGGTATGATATTGGAATTTAGTAATTTAAAGAAAGTACTGTATTTAAATTTATTAATGAAAGCAAGCACGGAAGCACATTCAAGCGGATATGAATATCTTAATTAAACAGTATTGCATAAAATCAAAACGTGCATTTATATTATCAGTTATTGCAAGCATTTATGCAAATCTAAATATATATATCTGAAAGGTGACTGACTGACTTACATAATGATCTATCACCGCACAGCCCAAACCACTGGACGGATCGGGCTGAAATTGGGTATACAGGTAGATATTATGACGTAAGCATCCGCTAAGATGGTTGGAAGGATTTTGATTAATTCTACCACCAAGGAGATAAAATAGGGGATTAAAGTTTGTATGAAACTTTGTCAATTTTAAACCGCGGGACATAGCTATTATTTACGAATGTAGTCATAAGATATAATAAAAATGTATGATTCCTTCAATATATTACTGGTACAGTGACCATATAACAGTGCGCGTATATTAATATATCACTGAAATTTCGCGAATTATGTCCTGGGATGAAGCAAGGCAAGCGTAATGTAGTACGAACTCAAGAAGGTGGCAGCGTCGTTGGGAGCGGATTACTGATGTCTTAAGCCTATATCCAGTAGTGTATCATATAATTATGTTGATTGTTTGACTGCCACGGACTGATCATAATCGAAAAGTGAAATTTTTAGTAAACACCAGTCCAGACAGGCGGAATCGTATTGAAGGATATTCAGAATATCGTTTCCCTGGAATCAAATTGTGTGGCACCAACAAGTTGTATCTGTAGATAACGGTTTTCTTACGATCTTTATATCAACTTTTAATAAAGTGCTGATTCAGTCTTTTATTACCTATTAAAATGCCAAGAGATGAATATCACACTAATGAAATGTTGGAAATAATTGTATTAATAGAACGATTCTCTTGAGTAAATATTGTCTTGCCAGAGCTTTTGCGCAGTTTCAACGCAGCTAACGGTAAACTGTGTATCACATTATATTCCAGTGACAGACCATTGGTTCATGTAACGATATGCGCTCACACACTTTCATTTGTAAACTTTCCTCTATGACTACATACTTATTTAACTTGACCTTAGATTGTTACATGGCAATCAATATGCTTTCATGCACTTTTGGATCACATCTTAAGGAATCCATAGGAATCCACTGTATAAAGTGTATATCACGATCCACAGAGTGGTTTTAAGCCACGTACTCTTACAAAATGTACAGTATGCCAGCTGAGTTTCTTGCCGATTCTTCTCAGAAGGTTAGTTTCCGTACCGGTGGTAAATTCCTCGACATTCATAAGTGCCTTACCAGGGCCTAAACTGAATAAATCTTTTTCATTTTCAAAACAATCTATTCTAATAGTATAGTGACATATGACCACGACTATCCTCTGAACGTATCTTCAAACTTTTAAGAGCGTGTATCGACGGCAGAGTTTTAGTTTTAAAACTTACTTTTCATGCCATAACTACTATTTTTTATCGACAAAAGTGGAACAATGGATCATCATTTGTTTCCAAATAGAGTATAAGACGAGGAAGCTAGACTTTTAATTGCTATGAGAATTTGTTAGTGAACAGGAATTACCGCTGACGCCGCTTCCTGTGTTCCGCAAGTAATAATATATCATCTGCTTTTTAGAACAATATGGAAGTATTAGAGACGATTAATAATATTAGAGTTTTAATTTTCAAATATTAATGACCATTTGTCCAATAAGATTAGTTGACGGGTGTTTAAGCGACGAGATGCACAACCCAAATAAAAAAAACTGCGTACAGGGGACCTACCACCGTCGGTTTAAGCAGAGCGTATTAAGAATTTCTATGTTTTGACGTTTCATTTTGGTACCGTAAAATTAAACGTCTTCTTGAAAACCACTCATACGACAAAAAATAATCTACGCGATTCATCTGACATAAGCAAACTTTACATCACTGGTTCTAGTGGTCAGTATATATGGCTGCAGCGCAATACTTCAGAACATTATTTGCTTAGCCATAGTAAGTATTGCAATAAATAACGCTGTGAAATCATTTATATGATTATGTATATATATATGATTATTGGAATATAAAATATCGAGCCGTGCTTGTTACGTGTGGAAGATACGCTTTCTGCCAGTCGTTTAGTGGCAGTGTTAGTTGTTACTGATCACTTGCGCAAGCGCACGTGGCATAAACGATTTCACTGCACGCGATTTGAACACTTCCTAATAATGAGCAATCAACACTTCGAGTTTTAATTAGGTTATCCACGTAATTAGGTAATTTATTTATCATACATATAATAAACCAGCTATTCCTCGCGGTTTTGACCGTGTAGACTTTATTTTTTATGTGGAGATGTTTACATTTTTCTTTTCACTTTGTCATCATCATCTCCCTGGCTTTATCTCATGTATTGTCGGGGTTGGCACTTGATTCAACACGATGTGGTTGATCACCTGATTTTTTTGCGAAGCGACTGCCGTCTGACCTTCGTATCCCCTTTTTACGAGAAATATCGGTAGTTTAGGTACAGTTTTTTTTCACTTTGTCGTTTGATATTTTTCATACAGTGCAGCTTTCCTCAAGTACCACCGTAACCAATGGATACTGTCCACGTATTTCAGGCACAGACAACGTTGAATTACTCAGACGTTAACAGGTTTACTCACAATGTTTTCTTTACATCCTCATCATGTTAACCTAGCTAAGTTCCTGCCTAGTTAAGTAATGAATTGCATTGTTGTTCCAGGCTTATCCCAAGTACACGTTCAAGTACGGCGTGAATGACTTCCACACTGGTGATATCAAGACTCACCACGAGAGCCGCGACGGTGATGTGGTCAAAGGTGAACATTATGATATATTATATCTTAATATATACAATTCAATAGTGATTGGCTGATATATCAATGCACAGGCCAAAATGCATCCATTAAGGTATCATCAAAATTTTACACCCAAGAGGGTTAAAAGGATAAAAGTTGGGTTGAAAGAGGGATAAAAATTTGTATGTGATATTAAATAAACTATTATTGAACAGAAATTGTGAATTTAAAATATTTAAAAAAATTTCGGGACTCGTGGCACAGTTGTTATTGCGCATATCATTCGAACAACAAAGTTAATCCATCCCAACGCAAACCAGTGACACCATCCAACTACTCCCGAGTTCCCTCCGTTCCTCGGAGAGGGCGTCAAGCTGTCGTCCCTAGTTGCAAATTTGACAACTTTGGAAATTATTACAGGTCATTGGGAAGCTTAAGGAAGTCTGGCAACTGGTTTAACCCAGACCACCGATTTTTCTCGTGATAAGGGTTGCGACGAAGAAAAGATTTTCCGATGAAATGGAGGGTTGAATTTTCTATGAAACTGTTTAATCTTACCTTCCAGGTCAATACACAGTAGTGGAGCCTGACGGTTCTCTCAGGACGGTGGACTACACAGCTGACAAGCATAACGGGTTCAATGCCGTAGTCCACAAGACTGCACCCATCTCAGCACATGAGGCCGCTCATTTGCATCACCATCATCATTAACTTTTATAAAATCATTAACTATCATTATTGTGGTTATCTGTTTCCAATTCTTACTTTCTGGACTTTCATATCTCTTGATAATGCATAATGTATGCGGTTAACGTAGATTATATTTATCGTTTGAGAAGAAAAAATACAAATTGGTTTTTAAGTTGAATTAAAATTCGAATTATTTGTAAAAATCAAACAAAAACACATAATTTTTTTGAGAAGTATATCTACCTCCCTGTTTCTAACTATATAGGAAAAAAATAACACTCCGTAAAATTTAATTGGAGAAGTTACTTTAATGTTTTTTGTTCTGATTGAATTGCTCAAATGACCGAAATGGGAATTGGAAACAGAATTCAAATGAAAGCCGAAAAGTAATTAATTAATTAAATTCTTTATTTAATTTTAGGTTATTACAATAGATTGTTAAGTGTTTCAGATGAGATATTTAAAACTTTTAAGCTATGTGACATGATTAAAATTATAATTAATTGAAGTCACAATCTGTCGATCTCCGATGATTCAATGTGTATTTTTAATTGTTATAAAATTATTGATATATTTGTTGTATTTATTATATTGTTGAATATTTACATACGAAAGTACCTGATTTGTTATAGTTTTGTTATTTTATTTACGACAAAACAAGTTTAATTGTAGGTATACCTAATGGACTATGCGTATGTATATTCCAAAGCTTATAGTAAACATATAAATAATAATGTTTGTTTTATTTTTGTCACATAGGGGCGATGAGTAGCACAATTGGCAATTGCCAAACTCAGCTAGTTTGTAAATATGCAGTGGTTGCATGCAGTTATTCTAATTTGAATACGTATACGTACGTCTGAAAAATAGCGGATATATTTACAAACTAGCTGAGTCCCGCGGATTTATCCGAGTAGGATTAATAATAAAATATTACTCTAAAATAATAGTATCTAAAGACACTTCTTGTAACATCCACGATCTAGTATTGAGAGACTCGTTAAACAACAAACACGCAGACGGAAAGATAGACACATAGAGAAAGACTTTTCAAATAGATTTTAGCTGAAAATGCTGTTGATTTGGAATTACAAACGGACACATCAATTTTATTTATATGCATAGATAGAATAGCCATATTGAACGTCGCAAGTACAAATTGCATTTTAAAGGTACCTGTTGAACAATAGCTATCACGTCAACAATCTACAAGTATGTGATAAAATCCTTATACTTGTGGGAAATAATTCCGAACTACAATAGTCCCTATTTGAAGCGTGTAAGAACATATCTTTGTCTCATAGCTTGGTACTACACCTGCCTTGACGTTGAAGGTTATAAGTTAGATAAAAATACTATTATTTTAAAATACCCTTTGTTTATGCTTGGGAATTGAACCATTTAGTTGAATTATTTAAAATAAATTAATAAATAACAACATAATTACATTCTTTAACCTACTTACTTATTAACTTCTGCAGTAGCTTTGTGTATAGATTGCGACTATTATCCAGGGTTTGGACAGAGATATAGTTTATCATTAATTCTTGACGTAGAGTCAAGAATGTTAAGAAGATTGCCAATTTATTTTTGAAAAATACTTCCTATGAAAGTGCTTGTCGACCTCGCACAAAAAGACACAAAATATTATTTCTTTATAAAACGCCCTTCGTCATTTACTTTCAATGAACATTAATTGTAAGAAATACAGACGGTCAGATCGTCATGGAAAGACAATTGAAACTTAGAAATAGGGATTTCTTAGTTGAAGTACGGACTGACGAAATACAGAATATATATATAGAAATATATAAATACTTATGGGTTGAGGTACTAGAAATAAGTCTTAGCTCTCTCGCTGAACTACAGGTGTGAGCGTTATATATAGTAGGTTAACAGTAAGAACTAGGATACTTAGTGATATTTTTTCCAGTTTTTGTAACATTTTCGTTGTTCGTTTTTAACATTGATGCTTTGCACCTGCTGTGTGATATATTATAAAGCATAAAGCCTTCCTCGATAAACGAACTATCCTACATAAAAATAATTTATCAATATAAACCACTAGTTCCTGAGAATAGCGCGTTCAACCAAAGAAACAAGGTTTATATATTCGTTATATATTCGTTTATAAGTTCGCTTAATAATATTGATATAGATTTATAAGGTAGATGTTTTGCTAAGAACACACATATTTATATGTAGATTGATAGCTAAATCACCACAGTCGTCACAACCAAGCAAAATCAAGTGAATCACAGAACACGGAAAGTCGTTTCCTATGTTAATAATAATAGTGCCATAGCGAAATGTCAAAGTAAAACCTTGTACCAAGGAGATATATATTTATTTACTTTAGAGGAATTCGGAAACGTCTTTAATTTCAAATTCACTTCCAATAGTTAATTAAACAGACACCGAATGCCTAGCCTTCGTTGCGCTAATTGATCAAAACAAAGGTATGACATATCCTATTGATGTTTCCTTTGTACCTAATGAGGATGTACTAACCTTAGGCAACAGTTTTACTTGCGGTAATTTGACGTGGTTTGTTTAGCTAGTTTGACTTTCACTGAATGTTATCATCATTATCATCCTCCTGTCCTTATCCTATTTTATTTGTAGCCGGCGCAAACCATGAACTCTTATTGCAATGATAATGCAGCTGTGACATATTTATAAGCGTCACATATATATGTCTCTTAATATTGCAGAGCCCCAGCATTCACATTTTTCACACTAGATTTTAGTTAGAAATTAATTTGATTTAAACTAATTTCTAAAAGGTAATACAGTTATTCCTGGAATTGTATTATTTACGGAATAACAATGATTGTATAGTAGATAGTTTATTAAGGTTTCGTACCAAAAAGAAACCCAACCCATTTGTATGCCCCTGTGTCTGTCTATTGTCGATCTATCACACTTATACTTGGGGAGCTAAATTAGCTAATCTTGATAATTATGTATTTGCATAAGCAATTTAAGTTCTAAAGCTATTAAGCTATTAAGTATCACTGTCCTCTACAAAACTAAAGAGTATGTGCAGCAAAATCATTATCATAGGCACCGAAAACTTCTGATTATCAATGTTAAAAAAATATGCTTAATACGAGTTGAATACTCTTCACATAAGGTGTTACATTTAGTGCCAATTGTCAAGCATGTCCGCCATTAAAACAGCCACTTATGTCCTCGGAGAATAGATTTGAGCAGTGAATAAAACCATTTGATCCTTATTAGTCCGCACCTTGAGAACACGAGCAATACAATGCAATACATTTGAATATGACCTCATGGTACTACCTGATGTTTTAGTTTTTATGACAAAAGTGCCCTCATTCTTGAGCAGTTTCAAAGTTCAAGGGTTCCAGGATTCCTTGAAGAAGCGCTATACTGGTATAAAAAGGGTTTATTTTGCACTTGCTGTGCCTAGCAGTTTCACCTGTGCAGATTTAATTTCATGTATGGCTTATTTCGTGGAATCCCATTTTCTAATAAGTATAAACGTAGCCTAAGTTACTCATTGTACCATCAGATTTCTGCCAGTGAAATCCCCTTAAAATTGGTTGAGCCGTTTTAGAGAATACGCTGATCAAACAGACAGACACGGACAGTGAGAGAAAATAAAAAAAATATATATATCAATGTTAATATAATAATTATCTGTTTAGATATGGAGTATTTGTAAGTTAGCAAACAACCTAGCCTTGATGGTAGGTATCATAGTAATATTTTTGGTAAACTAAGGTGTCATTCGCTCCAAATATAAATACATTATAGGTGCTGTGCAAGCTTTCGTGAAGACATTTTTAGCAATGCAATAATCTATACTAATATATAAAGTTGAAGAGTTTATTTGTTTGCTTAAATGCGCTCATCTAGGGAACTAAGGATCCGATTTGAAAAAACCTTTCAGTGATAGATAACCCATTTATCGAGGAAGGACATATACGCTAAGACCAATCGCCGGTTAGAGTTAGCGTTAGCCCAAAGTTACTATTCCACGCTGACGAATCCTTCGGGCAGAAGCTAGTTATTGAATAAAATTTGATTTGATAATTCATGTAATTGCAGAAACTAAAATGCGATAAGCAATTGCTTCAGTATATCAAAATAAGTACTAAGTGTTTGGATACTTTGAACTTTGAAGCAAATCATCCTAGTGAAGTGTGTGGTATGCTATGTCAAATATTAAGTAGTGTGTGAATTTATTGGAAGTTCCGGTTGGAATAAGGCTGGTTCTTCAGGGTATATTACATTAAATACTGGGAGCAATAACATTAAATTACATAGGAACCTACCATAACAATGTTCTAGTCAAATCTGATAATGAGGCGACGGCCAAGCTACCTTAATCTACATGGTATGTAGCGTGTGAAAATTTTCTCAATCAAAGGAAATTTAATTTTCGGAAGCTAAGCCCCGCCCACCAAGGCTAGCGTTCTCTCAAATAAGGCCAGTTATAAATGCTTGAGAACCCTGTATTGTGCTACTCACAGTTCAGCATTCGTCTGTACCCAGTGTGACAATGTGTCGGATCTCGTGTTTGTTTTTCATTGCGTTCGTTAGTGTTTGTGGTGCGGGACACAGGAATGCTAAATTAGGAGTATTTAATCAACCACCCCCTGCAGCCTACGATTATTATGTAAGTGATACGTTGCGTTTATTTATTTAACCAATACCTAAGCATTTTAAATCCATAATTAAAGTGATATTAATCGTGGACCCGTTTATTTTAAATGGTATACAAAAATTTTCACTAATTATTCAGATATATTTATTTTCTTTATAAAATATGAAACAAATTATTTGACTTTTGCGTTTGATTGATTGACTGAAGTCGAATTCGATGTACTCACTAATGACTATTATAACGCCTAGTGAAACATATATTGCGAAGTATTCTTTGAATTGATGTTTAACTGAAAAATAAATCCTTACTTATTTCAAAGTAGTGATACATAACTGTATTCCAGGACACGCCCAAGTATGCTTTCAATTACGGCGTAGCTGATCACACCACGGGAGACGTGAAATCACAGCACGAGTCTAGAGATGGCGACGTTGTAAAAGGTATATTAAATTAACAAATAGCAATACCTTGCACCCACAGCTTTGTTCTTGAGGTATACGACTCTGGAGAGTCACAGGAAATTCAAGCTCCTAATTCACCCCCACACCTTAAAATGAAAGCACGAACCAAAATTCTAGTGTCCGGGACTGGTGGTTCAGTGCGTAGGTATAATAATATCATCCAGTCAGTAAGGAATTTAATATATGATAGATTAATCAAAGAAATGCTAAGGCATTATAGTAGATGTGCGAAACTGCAGTCTCACAACTATTCCTAATGGGTATTACACCTGTTGGACCAAAATAAAATCAATCCATAATACCTTACTTTATTCAACAAGAATTTATTATTAGAATCGAGTTCTTATGCAGTAATTTTCAGAATTACATGTTTAAAAATTACCAATGGTTCTGAAAGTGGCTTTTACTCTACAGTACCCACAGTCGGTATTTACTATTAAACTGGATGAGCAGTTCTTAAGTTCCTCCAATAATGGTCTGATGACATGCTGATAGATCTATTTGTAAATGGTAGTCATGAGGTTTTAACTATTATTGCATACATTATACCAGTAAACAAACACACGACAAAAAAAATGTGATAGTGAACGGAGTAAACTTGATGGAAACAAATGACAATTTTATTCAAAAACGTTTGTATTAAATTTGTATAATTATTGAATATTATTATAAGTATATAATAAAATAAATAAAAAGTAAGAAAAAAACATAGTGAAATATTAAATTCTTAAACGCTTCAACCGCGCACACGCAGACATGCGTGATGAAAAATATGCAATTGCGTTGCAATACTCGTGCTACATCAATTGGTAATTAAATTTAATTTCTTCAATGGTGGGAATACTCGTGCATGTCTGAAAGAAATTTTATATCATAAGAATTATTACTGCGACCCTCCATTGTTACTCGTAGGGATCGCATATTATGTTTCCTTCATTGAGTATAGTAACACTGACAGAAATTATAGGATACTAAAAAAAAAATATTTTCTTCGACAAAAAAACGCTCAGATAAAGTTATGTATATTTTATTTTATAAAAAACATACTGAGCTTCAATAAAGCCCTGTTATTATTTGTTTCAATTATATTTAATAAGTATAAGTGCGTACCTTAATCTCTTTACATTATTTACATACATATGCTCACACCTGTATTCCCCGAAGGGGTAGGCAGAGGTGTTGTTATCACAACACCCACTTTTCACCGAATTTAATTAAGTGCCAACGTGACAGATGGTGAGTCTATCGCCGTCTCAGGCACTATACATTCGTCTTTGAATTACTTCTCAGAAGTATGCAGGTTTCCTCACGATGTTTTCTTTCACCGTGAAGCACGTGGTGTGAAATCACTGTACATAAGTTTTTTTTTAGAAAAACTCATTGGTACCGGCCCCGCTGGGATTCGAACTTGCGTCGCTTGCGTAGCAGGCGACTGCTCAAACCCCGAGGCCACCACGGCTCTTTACATTATTTTAACTTTCAAAATTTTATGCAAATTATTCTTCTGTTAAAACCCATCGCTTACCTTTCAGAGCTTGACTTATTCCTCACGTAATCGTGTTTGAAAAGTTGTGAATAGAGAAAAGCGTTTTAGCATTATCCGAGTCTTCGTCCTACTGTAGGTCTAAAAAGGCCACTTTGGCAAAATCATAATGTGATACGAATATGATTCATCATCGAAATGACAACATGGTCACTTACGTGCAATTCATATTAAGATTCACCAATGATTTATTTATTTATTTTATTTATTGTTAACTATAACGGTTACACCAATTAAAATAATTAACATGAAACATACAGGTATACAATACAACTAGAAATACTATACAAGATTACAAAATGCGATTAAAAATATTATGAAATAGAGGATACCCTCGGATTTATATTACGCAATTCACCTTTTTCACACTTTCCTATGAAGATTCCTAAAATGGTCCACAAAATATGAATTGCTTTTGTGACAAATTGCATCATAAACAGTTAGTTGGGACTAACATCTACAATTATATATATATATATATATATATATATATATATATATATATAATAGAAATCATTCGCGAATTGCACCTAAGTGACCATTTTGTAATTTCGCCGATGATTCATATTCGGATCACATTATGATTCTGCCAAAGTGGCCTTTTTAAACCTACTGAACCAAGCCATGATGTAACAGTCAAGGGAATGCGGCGTAAGAAAAGCAGCACTTGTTACGTAGTATTTATGTCTATTGTGAGCTCTAACACCTTCATACATTCACGCCAGAGTTTCCATGCCCATAGATTCTCATCACCGTGGGTTATTTCATACGTATTGTTCGGTTCAAATTGCCACCGTAGTGCCAACATTTAGAAAAACCGAAACAAACGCCTATTCTCATGAATTTTAAGGTGCTTTGTTGCATTCTTGATTTAATCTTGGTGCTCCTGTCTTTTATCTTTTTGCTCCAGCGTATAATAAACACTAATTAATTCTAACCCTAAATATGGCCTTCTCGAGTCCAGCCGTTTCAAATATCAGCTAATTTGTTGCAGCTTATTTCTGAAAAGATTAATTAACAATAATTCCTTCATAACTACTGTATAACGCTTTTTGACATTAAGAATAGACACTGTAATTTAATTTATTCATCTATACTAATTACGTATAATGTGTAAGTAAATAAGCTGCACAGCTAATTTTTTCTACACCAAACAAACCTAATACAGCCTATTTAATAGCAAATAATGCGCGGTAAAAATGTACGTTGCTTCGCCTCTGTCTAGCTTTTCTTTTCAATACCTCTCCATTTCCCTGAACCCTAACCGAGAAGAGGTGGAAATAACAGTTGATGCAAGAAATTACATCAAAATTTTATAATTTCTAGGTCAATACTCTCTTGTGGAGCCTGATGGTTCAGTGCGCACCGTGGACTACACAGCTGACCCAGTGCACGGGTTCAACGCGGTCGTATCAAAGACAGGGCCGAATGTCCACTCCGCCCCGGCACCCGCCCCAGTTCAGCAAGTCAAACCAGTCATACAATTTGTTGCCAAACCAATCCCAGTGCCAGTGGAAGTGCCTCAGATATATCCGCAACAGATATACCCATCTCCAGCGCCTTTCTGTGAGTGCAATATTTATCCTACTAATAATATAATGTTTGTTACTCTTTCACGTACAAAACTACTGAATGGATTATTATGAAACTTTTACAACAATATAGATAATAAATCAAAATAACACAAAGGTTTATAAAGATATTGTGTGAATTGTCCAAAATGTTAAGATATGTCAAATCCTGCGCAGACGGAATCGCTGGCTGAAGTCCGCTAGTTTATTATAAACAAAGATTGTGCTGTGATGTATTTACAGTAGTATGATTGAGTTTTTGGAAAGGAAACGTTACGAGATATGTATGGGGTGAGACTAAAGGATTTTTTTGAGAACCATATTTTGTCAAATCACTTTATTTAATTGATTTACAGATATGCTGCGTCTGTAAACATAATATAATTGTGTAATACAAAATATATTTTTGATTGTTCTATAAGGTGAACAGTTTTAAGTGGATAAGCATCATTATTACAAAACCAGTAAATTAAGACCAAAAAGGCATAAACCATACACAAAGTCAAATATTTTTATAACTCACACGAATGTCAACATAATCACCAGTAAAGCACTTCGGGCATGATATAATGCTACATAGAACAATGATAATAAGTTCAATTAGCGTCAAATAGCAATTTGCAACCCTATTGTGTTTCGGCTATTGTTCTTTATTTACTTTGACATACGTTTGGTTTCAGTTTATCCGAAGGTCGGCCCTCAACAATTTCCTGAGTACGACGGCTTTGACTTCGATGGGCCTTACCCACCACCACCCTTCTATTGAATAAGTTATGCTAAGTTAAGGTTAAGATAATGTATGTGCCACTCCAGTACTGTTTGATGATTATTATTTTATAGTTCCCTGTTTACTCCAAACGCTTTCTTTGAGTACTGTATATAGTGTAACAGTTATGACGTCATTAATTTGAATAGGGTATTGGCTAAAAGTACATATTTCCCCTGCAAGCAGAGTGCCAATTGAAATTAATTCAAAAATTATTGTATATCTATAAAAAAAGCATTACAAATTCACAGATTGAGGAGAAAATGTTAATTAAATATTTCAGAAAAAAGACGATGATAATTGATATTACATACATATGCTTACGCCTGTATATTGTATCCCATGTATCCCATGGGGGTAAGGAGACCACCGTTTGCCACATGCTGCGATCGTTACATACTTATTGTTATAATATACATATAAAGAATTATAATAATACAGTTATCAATTTCCTACATAAATTTAACATATCCATTCACATAGCTCAGAAAGCCTCTCCATATGAGGGTCTTCTTATTTGGACAGACATCATTGAAATCTATTTGTCTGTCCATATTCGCCAGTAGAACTATTTAGGGTTATCAAAACTTATATAATTGATGCCGTTATTATTTGAATTTTAACTCTAATGTTCATTTGATTAATGATGATTAGTTAAAATACTATAAGTAAAATATATTCCAAATTAATGTTAAAAATAGTATTGATTTTCATTGCAAAAATACTCATTATGTATGTGTGTGAATTGTATATTTTAATAAATAAATTTTCTAGTGTATAACATGTAAGAAATAAATTGTAATTATAATGCATTATTTCTGCTCGTATTTCTGTTCAGGAACAACAGTTATTTGTGAACATGGAGGTTATTAATCTAGGTACTTATAGGCTAATTAAATATAGAAAGGATATAACTAAATAAAACTAAGCTAGTAGTTCCCTTTTATTTTCTATAAGATAATTCTCCACCCCCAAATGACAACAGTAAGTAATATATGATAAATGAATTGGATTTTAGTTCCAGAAATGACGATCTACATAAAACCCAGGGCCCGTAATCCCTATGATCATCAAAATTCTGAGTTTAAATTCAAAAGCGCCATGAAAGCGCATTATAGTCAGCCTTCTTAGAATGATTATAAATTTGTAAGAAATTTAATTGTCACTCTTTTTAAACGTAGATATTAGTGCCGTATATAAAAATATAGAAAGAATCAAAACATTCCGTGCCCACAAAAAATTTCAGAGTTGTAGATGAGTTCTAAAGATGGCGGATCAACACATTTTATACCACGCTAATACGTAACGAAATTCGTTGAGTTGAGAGTGACCTACGCGGAAAGTATCGTTTTCAAACTTTTAGCCCTTGCACACGGCCCCATCATGTGTGCTTTATTATATATTATGGCCCAAGCTGCAATAAAGGCCTTCTTGATGGGACACAACAGTATTATGGGCATGCAAATAATACATACGGCATCCTTTAACTCACTGGTCCTCTAAAGTCTTTAACTTTAACAAAATGTATGATAATACTCGTAACATAAATAATGGTCGCATTTAGGTTTTCATATGCCGATTAAAGAAAGAAACGCCTTTTACAATATGACTTGCAATGCCTCTGCCAGAAAAAGTAAATGTTGCCAGCGTAGGCGCTACCATGCTATAATTATTTTAGTTCGGAACCACTTTGTAGTATATGCTTCAGTATGATAGGCGAATGTATTAATTAAACTTTTATGACCAAACTGATAGTCGAGTTCCTAACAATACCAATAAGCCACAGCGCAATATTAATTAATCATTCTCGATCACACTCTTTAATTAATTGAATACCAAATCTATCGCGAAGTATTCGACAGTAAAATTACTTTATATTATTTGTAATCATCTATAAGCTTCATATTGCAACATTGTTAAAACTTAAATCGCTATTCGTATGCTAATTCACTAGTTCTCATAGTAAACATCAAGAGTTGTGCCACATGTCGAAACAAAATCATTGCCCTAGTGCTCATTGTAGACAATTAAGCAGCTGGTCTGAGTGTCATTAGCGTCATTAGGCTGTTTAGGTCAGTCTCAAACATTTATTCCTTTCATACAGCATTTCTCAGAAAGGCCGTGCACTGCGGTTAAAACCTTATGCCTGTATATTAGAGTATAAATTTAAATACTTTAGAGAAACAAGCGACAGTGTATTTTTTTTTATTTCTATGGGTGTGAGGTCTACATTGCACATAGTTCTCATTCTGAGGACGTGCTTGCTGTGAGGAACTCTCATGGCATCGGTGGTTTAGTGGTAAGTTCAGCTGCTACCCATGACATCCAGGGGTTCGACTCCCACGTCAGGCACAAACATTATGTAATATGTTTGCGCATCGTTGTACCCAGACCAGACCTTCTGGTCTCAAGTACCTTCGGTTTTTATATGACTATATCGATTATGTATTTTACTTAGTTTGCATGAGAATGTAAAAGTGTCACTAACGGCGAGTGTAGGTGATTTTACGTTCCAAAATACGCAATTTATATAATCAACGTTAAAACTTGTACTTGTAATACTGATGAATTGCGCTGACAGCTCCGAATCTGGGGGTCTACTCAAAATTTAACGTAGATTTTAGTATCACTTTTTCTTTATCAAACTCAAATTTTCGATCGTTTAATAATCTAATGATGTACCTAGGCTTAGAATATATAAATGTCAAAGATTTTACTAGTATTAATAGGACCGTGTAGGTAGGTACGTAGTTTTAGAACGAATAAGAAGAACCGTGGCAAGAACTTTGCAAACTTTTGGTCGAAATTTCGTTTTTCGGAGAAAGCGAGTAGCCTCCTGAGCGGGAGAATCCTTATTACTTTTTACAAGTTCTGGACCACAATTTTATATAGCTATTTGTAACCGACACGCTCAGTAGAAGTTTATAAAAATATTGTTGTTCTTATCAAGAAGTAGTGATGCAATGTTGGTATGTCGTGAAGTGCAATCCATGGAATTTATTGTTCAATAACAAATCGTGACTAAATGTTGAGATCCGGAATGAATCTTCATTTTTTTCACATCGCTATTTACACTTCCTTGCAAATTTCTGTAACAGTATTTTCAATTCAACTTTAAGAATAAATTAAAGTTTTATTATTTGGGCTACATTTATTTTCGGAGTAAGCGGCACATAATGTTTTTCTAATAGTGAAAGCATACTGCAAGATATCACAACGCAATTTTAGGGTGGAGGAAAACGCCATGAGGAATATAAAGGTTTGAAACAAAATTTTAACCATCTATCCGTTGACACCTAATCCGTACGGTAAAAAGGAACTGGTAGGGTATACATTGTTTCGGAAAAATAAAGAAATTAAGTTACGAATCTGTGGAAAAATAAATACAATTATGTTGATATCTAATTATTACACTGCTGGTAGGCGTTACTTATATGTTAATTTGGTAATAAGATTTTTCGAACTTTAATTAATCCAATGGAAACGTGCAATAAAATGCACGCAAGTGTTCAGGACCAAACCATGTGATTGGGTCACGAGCGCTTGCAAATGCAGCATCATCTGATAAAAATAGCACGCTTTAATACTTTGGGATTGGGATGTACCATTCAGTGTTCCAATGTCCTTCTATCGTTGCGCCTTTTCTTTTTTGATTGGTAAAAATATTCGTTTGAACCACGCCATTATCTACCCTCAGCAGTATTCAAACAAATGGTAGCCCAATGGCCTAATAAACAGACCAGGGGCTTTACCATGAAATTCAACATTCAAAATATCTTTATTTGATTAGACTTCTTACAAAGTACTTTCAAATCGTCAGAAGGACACAAAATACATTATACATGATTATAAATGTTACCATCGGGTTCGGAAGGTTGCTTTTGTTGAGAAGAACCCGGCAAGAAACTCAACAATTACTCTTTAAAAAAAATTGTACCATGTTATTGGTTACAGTATTTATATCTCATGAATATAAGCTCATGGACACAGTTCAAATGCTCAATTGTCAAAAATAATAACTAAAATATTACAAATATTTGTGAGCATGGCAAATTCCAGCCCTCTTATTTCCATGATAGTTTTACTCTTATTGTGAGACAGATGTATATGATGCTGTCACACAGTTGAACTATCGTTGCAATAACAGCTCATGGTAGGGCCCCAGGCCTTATCATAAGATCTACTATCATAGTTCCACTGTGCGGCAATGACAGATGTACACATGTTATATACATCTGTCTCATAATAAGAGTTAAACAATCATCACAATAAGTGGTCATGACAGGGCCCCAGGCGGGTCGTCGACACGAAATTTGTGTATGAATGACACTTCAAAGAAAATTAATTTGATGCAGTTATTTCATATTTAAAGATGAAAAGCCATAACTTTGCTTTTAGAAAATAAGAAATTAACTATGCTAAAATTATAATTTGTTCACCTTTAATCGCCGTACAACATATACGTACGTGCTAACTGTACATACTACGTGTACCAGAGTATCCCAATGCAGAAGAATGTATTAGTATTCTTCACCTATAACCTGTCTATTAAAAAGATACATATCCTATACATGTGTGAGTAATTAATACCAACCGTAGAAGTAATTACATCATAAGAACTCATCACAGGCGTATCTATGTTAAGCTCATTGCTTTATTCTGAAGTGACATTAAAAAGTATGAGAACCGAAAGACCTTTTACATTGGATGCATTGACATCCAACGATTCGTCACTCGCAACTCGAGTGTAGAACAAACCAAACTGTGTTAGTACTAATAACTAATAGCAATCATTCGATTCACTTTAATTGCTGTTACGTTATTGTTTTATTGAGATTTTGGCAATCGCATCGCTTCGTTATCAATTTCAAAGCGATCTGAACTGATCAAATTTAATGGGCGATTTGCGAAATGTTTGGACCCTGTCGTTACGTCTGATTACAATGATGTGTTGACATCGCAACGAATTCATATGTAATATCTAAATACTCTTATTCTAATTGAGCACCAATAGGCGTAAGTCTTGCCTAAAACATGTCAATAAGATCAGCTTTTATAATTCAGGTTATAGTCAAAGTCAAAAATATCTTTATGCGATTAGACTTTTTAAAATCATTACTTTCAAATCTTCAGAATGACATAATTATACAAGATTGTACTTGCTACCGCCTGGTTTGGAAGGTTGCTTTTACTAAGAAGAACCTAGCAAGAAACTCAGTAATTACTCTTTTCAAGAATATTATACAATTATAAAAGAAATCACTTAAAAAATAAAAGCCCATGTAAGTACTAGTATACTGTTTTATACTAATAATATTATAACACTAGATATGGTCAGAATTATTGACGTGTAGATTCCGTTCCCTGAAATGAATAGTACAGGAATTAGGATATAAGCAAGCTAGTAAAAGAGATGTGAAAATGTGCCCACTTGGAACGTATTTATGGGTTCACTTTACGTATGTTAATGACGTATGCGTCTTTTTAGTGGTATAAAATATCTATACAGTTGAACAAAATTTAGGTGTCTGTTTGTAATTCTAAATTAACAGCTTAATACTAAATGCATAGCAAAGTATATACGTTCCCAATATAATAATAAAAAAAAAAAATTTTTCTTTTTCTGTCTGTTGATTTGAACACCACTGTGAAGTCAGAGAGCTGGTGCTACGAGGATTAACTTAGGAACTATTTTGAAAAAAAAATAGGGGTTTCCGAATGAAATAAAAATAAAGTCTACAAGGGTCAAACCGCGGGGCACAGCTAGTTATTAAGAAAATACCTAGAACATGTAAACATCACTAAAAAGAAAACGGATTTACCTCAGTTTTATGTTGTTGAAATAAACCAAGAAGGTAAAATACGAGCATTTAATTTCAAGACAGCATCGAAATTTTGACGTAACAACGCTTCCTACGACATGAATGGTCCACGTAACATGAAGTCATTTCCCCTTGATTGCTTCCTAATACGAATTTGTACATTCCTTTTTTATTATATGAGGCAATTATTAGACCAAGTTTACGGAGCAATTACGGTGATACCGATCTCAGGCGCGGCCAATCTGCCAATTTAGCTGGAAACAGAGGAGACTTATCTGGAAGTGAAGGTAAATGTCCTATGAAGTGATTCATTGTTTTACGTTTAGATATCAAGACTAAAGGCTCGATTATAATCGTAGATTAGGAGAAAAAAAAAATGGGAGTCAAGTCAACCGAATGTGAGCGGTAGTATCGGTACTATGATTAAATTAATAATATTTTTTTTCAAAAAGGTCAAATTCGGAGGACTCGTAACCGAAGGAAGTGTATGAAGAGATGCATGAATGTCGCTGAAGCGCATGAAGCATGTAAGGATCGGAGCATGTGGCAAACGGTGGTCTCTGCCTACTCCCATGCGATATAAGCGTCAGCATATATATATGTACGTCTGTTAATTTTGTTTAAAAAAAAAACATTTCAGTAATATTTACCAAGCATCACAAAATAAAATAAAAAACATAAAATGTAATGCATACAATATGACGGATGTTGATACAGAGAAGTATTTTAATGTCAATTGTATTAACCTTTAAAATCGAATACACTTATATATTCGGAATAGGTAATGAAAAACTAGATAATCTAATTAATCTAGAGAGTCTAATTGAAAAAAAAAATATGTTTGTTTTTGCCTCAAGACTTGAGAGGGAGAGATTAAAATTATAAATGGGAGAAGAGTCCTGCTAGTTGTCAGATGCAGTTTTGCTCAGAATACCTTTTCAAAAATACGCTGCGGCTCGATTTGGCATCAATTATGATTATAATATTATTTAGATTTGATTCCAATAATAATAATACAACTAGCCAAGTGCTAAGCAAAAATTATTAATCTCAAAAATAATAATAGTATTTATTCGCTTACAACATGGTATAAAGGTGGTTTGACATTTTTTTAAATAAAACACAACATACATGTTTTGCTGACTTATATTATAGCATGCGAATGTTTGACTGGCGTCATCCCATAAACTCAGACATCAGATTTTATAGCTCTGACTTAAACGTTTCTAGTTTTAGTTATTTGAGGTAACAAGGTAAATTATTATATACATGAACATATTATATTTAGGTGTAGATTAAGATTGTATTAGATTTAAGCAATATTATAATATTATTTTGTATTCCATCGCATTAGGTTAATAAACATCTGTAATGATGGTTTATAAAAAATAAATAAATAAATAAACATACGACTAATGACAGACATAGGGTACTTACAATCATTATCTAGACGAAATCGTGCATAAAAACTATAGTGTGAAAATCCTGATAGTCAGTCAGATTGCGAAAATGTGAAAACTTATAGTTAAAATGAGATTCTTTTTGCTACGGAAGTGAAGTAGCGGGAGCAAGCTAGTACATAAATAACAGCCAAGTGCGAGCGGCAATCGCATGGTGAAGGTTTTATAGCGCTATTTAATTAAGGTCTGCATTTAGGAGTATCTCAAAGTAATGAACCGGATTCCATCGAGTTCCTCCAATTGAATTGAACAATTTACAAATCCGTATTAAAACTGACAGCCGTCAATCGTTCACTACTCACTCTATGTATCATCATTACATTCTTATTAACTCGATTGACCGTGAATGTGTTATTATTGTGTCCGTATTATATTAATACCATGGTAACTACGGCTCAGGTGCTTCTGGTTATGTCCATCCGTGTTATGATTCGTGATACTTGATTGGAAGCTTCCGATTGAAATACTATAAGGGATACATTAAGCTACTAAACAGTATTCGGTCTATGTTAAATTAACAAAAAACCGAAATCTAGATATTTATATCTATACTAGTCTATATCTATATTTCTGTTATAATGAGTAAAGATTTGTATGTAAGTATGTTTGTATTGAATAGGCTTCGAAGTTACTGGACCGATTAGAAAAAATATTTCAGCAATGGATAGCTACATTATCAGGCAGTAACATAGGCTATATTTTATCCCTGTACTCCCACGGGAACGAGAACAACGCGGGTGAATCCGTGAGTTGTACTCTAGTAAGTTAATATAGTTTTTACACCGAAATTTATATTCTGCATTCAGAGATATACCTTTTTTTATCCGCAACTTCGCCCGTGTAATCTTTTATATAATTACTCTATGTCTGGCTTTGGAGTCAAACTCTTTTCCAAATATCAGTAACAGTATTCAGTCAAGGAAATGGACCGTGAAAAGTTGACAAACAAACACAGACACTTTCCATGCATAATTGCTCAAGTATGTATTCCCCGAAGGGGTATGTCGAGATGTACTTATGGAACCCTCATATTTTATCAGTTATTTTTATGTCCCATTAAATAAAGGGCGAGTATATTGCCAATAACTGGGCAGTAATCCAGACACCGGGCTGACTAGTCTAACGAGGCAGTCACATTCCGAATATATATATACGATATATATATTCGGAATGTGTGAATCGGATATATGTATATATATATATATGTATGTATCTTCAACAAACATCCCTACGTGTGCGTGTCCTTTAGTGGAAAAAATATGACGTTTCGAAAGGGACCAAATCAACTATTCGTTATAATATATAGTACTGGTATTTAAATAACACAAGTTAACATTGGTCCAGTATAAGCTGGGCTGGCCTTGACTTTTAAAGATTGCCTCCCGAGACGCTTCCGACGAAAGACAATAATAGACAAATGACGTATGTCTGTCCGCCTGCTCTCCTGCAAGTGTTAAGAGTCTGCGGAGGCTTGCTTGCTCATACGAACGACATAATAATATTATTTACCAACAACATTATATCTCCACCGTAATGTGCTTTTTATTCGGATGTAGAAAGTACCGTTTCTTAGCTTAGATTATTTAAATGTTTAAAATAATTTATTTTGTATACTAGCTGTATTAACTTCACGGGTGGCTTATTTATATTTATTAATTTAGCCTAAGATGTACCTCGTAACATCAACTATCTCCCAGTGAAAGACCCGTTGAAATCGGTCGAGTCGTTGCAAACAAACAGAAAAACAGCGGTTTTATGCATACATTGAAAATAAATAGACACTTGTTGAAAACTACTTACACGTATGTAATGTTTTTTTTTCTTTTTTGTATTTAATGTAATGATTTATGGTTTTTATATGTCAAAAGTTACTGTTAGTTGTCAATAAAATATTCGTCTTGTCAGCTGCTTGTTCTCTGCTCTCGCACTAATTTAATTCAATTAAATGTCGTCTATAATTGTATTTATCTGTATAGAAATCGTTACTATATAGGAAACGCTTATTTAAATATAGATAAAAAAGTGTAGGTAGTCACTTCGATGCATCCGAATAATAAATCCATTATTTAGGTAGTATGTGTATGCAAAGGATTTTGGTGTTACGTTTGTATGGGCAACCAAGCATTTAATAAAATTAAATTTTGATGCAGGTCTTAAGAAACTGAGCTTGGGTTTCGAAACAATATTCGATGCAGTTATTAATGTCGCTGGGATTCGATAGTGAAGCGTTGAGATTATCTGACCGCAGGCCAAATGCTGCAGGTTTAGGCTACGTTTATGGCATTTGATTGCATTGGCGATTAGTGCACGTGCAGCTTACGATATTATTTTGAAAATATAATTTACTAAGTACAGGTAAGTAAGGTTTAATTAGTATACTAGCGGTGCCCTGCGTTTTCACCCGCATAATCTTAATTTCATGAGTGGCCCGCTGAACCCTAACGATATTTATTAAATAAAAGAAGCATCATTACTCCTTATCTAGCTATGACCCGTTTTATAGATTAGCCAAAACATACACAGACAGGCAGACAGACAGACGGAAAAAAATCTATTGCTTATTTACATACATATAAATAATATCATAGTACATATAAATAAAATTGAAGTATCTGTTTGCAATTCCAAATTAACAGCTTTTCACTAAATGCAAATGAAAGTATATACGATACCTACCTACAGAAAAATACAATTACAAAAAAAGTAAGTATTGATTAGCAGCAAACGAGGAGTTGGAGTTCAAGATTTTTTTATGAAAATTAATTGTTCAACTGACGTCTGTGTTCATGCTTTAAAAAACTATTCCTAATTGTTTAGTCTTAATCAATAATCAACAATATGATTTCATAATTGCCTTTTTTCATGCACAAGCAATATAAAAAAGCCGCATAGCACTAATGGACGTAAATATCATTGGTAGGAATAAAGTAAGTCACGTTTTCCAATAAAATAATGATTGTGCTAATATAAGTGTATATATATATATATATATATATGCGGGTAATTAAAATTGAACCGTCTGTTTGCAATTCCATATTAACAGCTTCTCAATAAATGCATATGATATTGTATAACGGTACTAACATACAAAACCAATTTTAAAATTATTTCTTCTTCTATCTGTTTGTCCCTCTGTCTGACCGATTTCAACGGGACTTTCACTGGCCGATAGTTAATATTATAAGTAACTTAGATAACTTGTATTAAAAAAAAACATTAGGATGCTGCGGACCACCCAAATCTAGTCCACGGGGAGCGGGGGGGACCGCGGGGCACAGCTAGTATTGTAATAAGAGGGTCAATATTATACTAGGATGTGAATAAGGATCTTCATATGAATACGAAGTAAATACTGCCCTTCAAAGTTTAATATTATTTACTTTAGATATAAAGAACAATTAAAATGTTAATCCGGGTCACGGATTTAACGGATGAATTCAGAGCTTATCTTGTGACAAATGGCTGAATCATACACAATATACACATACAAAAAATACGGAAGCAATCGGTGCAAATGCTTCTCCGTTTTCCTTTGAGGTATGTTTTTTACAGAAACATTATGACAAGTAATTTTTGTAAGTAGTTAGTTAAATCCTACTTACAAAAACTACTTTTTGTCATACGTACTTTCTGTCAAAAATTTAGTAGAGATACCAAATATCCTTATCGTTTCTGATTTCCCCATACTTATATCCCAAAAATCTAGTCTTATACCTACTAATATTATTAAGATAAACAACTTGTATATTATATTAAATGATATATATTACATGATATAAAAATATATTATATTAATAACAAACAAAAATTCCTATTGTATATGTTAGTATATTCTACATTAGCCTTGGGGTTTGAGCAGTAGCCTGCTACGCAAGCGACGCAATAAAACACAAGACTTATGTACACCACGTGCTTTACGGTGAAGGAAAACATCGTGAGGAAACCTGCATATATCTGAGAAGTAATTCATAGACTTATGTATAGTGCCTGAGACGGCAATAGACGCACCATCTGTCACGTTGGTACTTAATCATCTTCGGTGAAAAGTGGGTGTTGTTATTACAAGACTTCTGCCTACCCCTTCGGGGAATACAGGCGTGGGCATAATATGTATGTATGTAAACAAAAATTCAAATCCTTCCACTGAGACCGCTGGACTGAATTGAAAAAATATTTCACTAAGCATATATGCTCACGCCATCTAAGAAGGGTGCCCACGAAATCCATGTTTCAGCAAATATCTGTCGCGTTCTTAATCGCTAAGGTGACAGATGGTGAGTCCAACGCCGTTTCAAGCAGAAATTTAAAGAAGTAGGTATAGTACGTACTACTTAAAAAAATCAGACATATGCAATTTTCCTCACGATGTTTTCCTTCACCGCAATGTTCCTGGTGCGAATTCACTGCTAAGTGCAGTTTTGATAAAACTTTGTTACATACCGCTGGGATTCGAGGCGTCACGTGAGAGAAGCATAGTAACATAGGCTATAATGTTAATCGAGTAAAAATAGAAAGCTATATACATTATAAAGGTATATTTAGCATGCGGGCAAAGCCGTTGTCGGAAGCAAGTACCCACCATATGCAGATCTAACAAGTACAACCCGGAAAATTTGCAACCTATTTTTTGTTTCACTAATTGCAAAATAAGGATTGGCATTAAAACTCAATAAAAAATAGAAATGTACGATGGCCATTATTTATTACTGAGTCTGAAATGATTTTAAATGAATACGTCAATCATCAATGCATGCCTGCCATTTAAGAATAAAGAGTTCAAACTAAAGCACTGGAGTTCGTTTCGTTTTTGTGTAGAATGGCTATATTTTCATAAATCTTCATTTGATTTCAGTTCTGAGAGATCGATTCGCATGAAAAGGGTAAAGAAAAGTTTTTTTAATGTTTTTGAAATTTTACCTAGAAATACCATCTAAAATATAAAATTCTCGTATCACAGTTTTCGTTGCCATACTCCTCCGAAGCGGCTTGACCGATTTTGATGAATTTTTTTGTGCTTATCCGATATCTATGAGAATCAGCCAACATCTATTTTTCATCCCCCTAAATGTTAGGGGTAGTCGATCCCAAAAAAATATATGGCAATACAACGTTTGCCGGGCACAGCTAGTTATTGTATAATATTTGGCATTTATTCAAAATAGCTGTGGACCGCGGTTTCACCTGCGTAGACTTAATTTCATGGGTGACCCGCGAAACCCTAATGTGTCAATTAATGTTACTCTTTGTAACATTAATTATTTGCTAGTAAAAACCCGTTGAAATCTGTCCAGCCGGAACAAACAGACAGACAGAAAGACGGAGAATAAAAAATTGTGTTTTATTGATGTGAGTACCATATATACTTTCATATGCATCTAGTGAACAGCTGTTATTTTGGAGTTACAAACAGACACTTCAATTTTATTTATCTGTAAAGGTGGATGTATAGTATCATTACTGTGTGGTAGGAAGGAGGTTTCCTCACTGTGCAAAATCGCTATATTTTAACGGTTGGCAACTAAGGCTGTTATGATATGATATTTAAATATTTTATCCATACTCGTAAAAATCGAGTCTAATTAAACGGATTGATGAAATATTAACTTGTTCATAATTAGCTTAACAAACGTAAGTGTACCAAATGCAACCTTTTAAAATCGTTTTGCTTTGCATTAAGTGGTCAGCAATAAAATTGCGAAATGAGAGTAGTTTATTACAGGTGTAGTATCATAGTAGGTGCAAGTACTCGTATATCAACTATTTGATCGATTTAGCATGTATAAGAATTATGATTAGAAATATAAACTCAGCTGTTAATTGCGAATTTGTATATAAGAAGAACTATTACTCTCATGTTTAAATATAAGTAGAACTATTAGACTTAAACTTTATTTTAACTTTTATCGACGTGTGTGCTTTTGATCTATGTCCATCCATTATGGAATTTTTGGTAATTTTATTATATTTTGGAAATTAATTATTATTAATTTTCTTGCTAGGTTCTTCTGAGTAAAAGCAACCTTCCGAACCCCGCGGCAGCATGTAAAATCCTGTGTAATCATGTTGCTCTGAAGATTTGAAGGTACATTGTTAAAAGTCTAATCAAATAAAGATATTTTAGAGTTTGAGATACCTTGAATTATATTTCTGCCGTGATATATCTAAAATGCCGTTATCTAGCAAAACCGTTGTATTGAATAACGTGCAAAAACCGCGGTAAACATTTAAACCGATGACAACACCTATTTGAGACTTGGAGGTGATTACTTGGATTATTATTTTTTATTTATATATTTTTATATTTTTTTCCTCATTATAATAGAATTAAAAGTAAAAACTCGACCAGATGTGGGATAACGGCATTTTAGTTATGCCAAGGTAGAAATTTATAGTTTAACAAGAAAACCTCAGTAGGTATAATCAACCTTCCGAACCCGGCGTAATTCGGTAACATTATAATGGAGTACACACAATTTGAAAGTACAGGGGGCTACCATCATCGATTTAAGCAGAGCGTATTAAGAACTACTTAGCTGTGACGTTTTATTTTGGTACCATAAAGTTAAATGTCTAAGCTAAGACCGTCAAGCTGGTTCTTACTTCGGTGAGATCAGTTTAGCAATTCAGCGAGGTAACGCAGCCAGCTTACTGGGCACCATTCCCGGAGACACAAATTTAAAACTTTTAATTTAAAAATATTAAAACTTATGTGCAGTTATTTCACATCACGTGCTTTTCGGTGAAGGAAAACATCGTGAGGACACCTGTATATTCTGAGAAGTAATTCGAAGACATATATATAGTGCCTGAGACGGCGATGGACTCACCCTCTGTCACGTTGGCACATAATCATATTCGGTGAAATGTGTGTGTTGTTGTTAATACACCTCTGCTTGCCCCTTCGGGGTATTTCTGGGATGGCGTGAGCATATATTTATATTATATTTATATACATTTAAATCCTGAGTTGTATTTATAGTTTTTATGTTTTTCTTTCTATCGTACTAGATTTAAGTTAATGGCGCTCATAGCTCGTGACGGCACCTATACTTTGTTTCCAAGTCTAACCAAATAAAGATATTATATATTTAGAATTTTGTATTTTTTCATGGACAGAATCATCAGAACCCATAATGAGGTGTAGGTAAATGGATTGTGATTTACTAAAATCTCTCACAAATAGAACACATGACGAAATTAGTAGTTCCTTAGGACACCTCTCTCAGGCATAAATATGTCAAGTCAACCTATAAACATATTCGGTATGCACGTGTTCATCAATAAAATTCTATCACGATTTGTGGCTCGTGAATTTTAAAATGCAGGGCAGCTAAAATGTTGCTAACACGTTTGAACATGCTGCAATATAAATGTAAATATTCAATACAACATACTAAGTCCCTCACGGAGTTGGTAGAGATACAAGAATGTGGAAGTTACAAGATTTTCAAAGGTTTCGAGAGTCGAAACAAAATTAGAATACTATTTACTCCTTATTACAAAACATAGGCTAAGATAGGTCCTCGTTAAAAAGTAGCTCCAGCTCTTTCTGTGATACGGATTTAAAAAGGGATGGACATAGTTTTAGTCAGAGTTTAATCTAATTCTAACAAAGTTTTTTAATTTGAGGTTTTATGTTTAAAATGATTTCAGCCTAATAATGAAAAGGGAGCTAAATTATCCCTTTTTTTAGTTTTTTTCAAGATCCTTATCCAATTCTATAAACGAAGCGGTACTGACACGACATCTTACATAGTTTTAAATTCTTAAGCATTTCAGTACATATACTATTTTGTATTTTAACTGCATAATGCAAAAATAACTTGCTGAGTAAAAATATGCAGTATATGTGTAGGAAGATTAATGTTAGATGTGTTCCGCTTAGATTTATTATTTATCTCTCAATTTATCAAACATTATTTTCATATCCAAGCATATCTTTTGTAATGTTACGTGATCAACAAACATGAGTAACGAGCAATATTTATTTCCTTAAGAATGCAAATTAGCAATGAAACATGTTCCTTGTAATTTGTTCTAACATTTATTAAGCTACTGCAGTATCGTACGATCGAGAACCAAAACGGAAGGTCTGGGGATTTTATTAATTTCTCAGAATCTGCCCACGACTTCTTCTTCTGTTTGGAATAGTTTTTGGCTAGGGATAACTTTAACCCACGGTTGGTCTTAATGCGACGTGATATAAAGCCTTCATCGACAATTACAAATCGGACCAGAAGACATACCATCATCGCTTCAAGCAGAGCGTATTAAGAACTGCAGACATATGCGTTTCAATTTGGTACCGTAAAATTAAAAGCAAACTATGATCGTTTACGTACCAGTTCATCATCCACCTGCCCTTATCGGTCGGCGCAATGCGTTCGTCTTTTCCATTTCTCTCTATCAGAGGATCTCATTTCTGTATTCACTCCCATTCTAGCCATATCATCTTTCACTAAAGCCATCCATCGTTTCTTAGGTCTTTCGACACGTACGAGTTCGTACGAGTAAAATGTTTCAATTAAAAGATAAAACCTATATAACTGCATAAATACATTGCAATGAAACCATTAAATAGAGTACCTCTTTTTACAAAACGGTTTAAACTAAATTCGGCCAAAAACCATATTCATCCCTCTTTAAAAACGTACTATAGAGAGAGAGATGAAGCAATTTTTTTTAAACCAATACAAGATGTATTTTAAGTTACCTTAAACTATGTTTTTCCAATAAGGGTTTATTTTTTTTATTGTCCTATATTGATCTAAAGGCTACATTTTAAAAACCCAGATATGGAGCAGTAAATCGTGAAGTAGGTGGCCCTGAGCCGTGATCGACGGCAGACGAGCCTTCAATTAACTCTTATCCCCACATCTCGAGCAGGGCTACCACACTCTAATAAATTACACAATAATTATGCACCAACCACCAGATAAATGATAGCACGAAGGTTGCAATTCACATGCTTTTAGGTTAGTTGCTCGCTCTTGAATAGATAACGACCGTTTATGATAATGTCTCTAAGCGTTACCTAGGCAGCCCTAGATTTAATTTCTCGAACTTAATTTTCACTCAATAATGTGATTATGTAAATATTTGCTCGTGTGGGGCGTTTCTGAATAAAGGTGGCTGATAAAGTACATTATTTTACAAAATGTATACTAAAAAAGGTGGTAAATGTAATGCTGTAATAATGGTTTAAAGTTGGTATTGCAAATATTAGATTTTTCTGCATGGCACACATATTTACAGTGGTTTGCAGAATTTACTAATTTAAGAGGCTATATTGCAGCCTGTGGAAGCGAATTACAGATGAAAAATTCTAATTTCAGCTTGCAGAGCTCCTATACAATATCTTCCCCCGTGGAGCACCCGAGCCTTACTGCATAAACATTTATTTGGCTGGGAATCTAGGATCTTCTGTTAGTTGAAGTTTTTATGGGGCAGGTATTTCAAATAGAAGATCCTGAATAAAACAAGGGGCCCGACTATGAGCTTTTTTTGCCATCATAATTCGAGACTCTTGAAGTGTGTACTCATCTGTCACTGGGTTCCTAGATCTCCGTTCAAAATTTTTATGTTTTATACTAATATGTAAAGCTGAAAAGTTTGTTTGTTTGTTTGAACGCGCTAATCTCAAGAAAGCAGGCTATGAAAAATGTTTTCATTGTGATGGCTCTTTTAATCGAGGAATGCTATATGCTATATATATCATCACGTTACATAATCGAAGTCGCAGGTTAAAGCTATCGCTAACCCAATTAACAATAAAAAACTTCAATATCTCCCTTACATTGTAAATTGCAATAATATACCATATGCTGTCCTTTTATGGACTCCTAATATCAGCACGGAATTACCGGTTGATTACTCTGCACTTTGCACTGTCATTATTACCTTGGCCGTGTGCGATGCTTGATGAGAATGAATGTCGATACTCGATTAGGTCAATGATCACTTTGTCGACATGAATCAATATAGCGACACAATGGCATTGTTGTAACATAAAGGACATTCAGTACACGATATAAAATCATACGTGTAGTTGGTATTGACATCATAGCATGTGTTAGGAACAAATACTATTTTCAAACAATATGAATATTTATAAATCGATAATGATGTTATTAATGGGTACTTGACGAAAATACATAATTATAAATTGTACAGTAATATAAATAAAAATGTGTAATAGCGAATATTATAATTATATACTTTTTGTAAAGTTCCTTGGCGGTTCTTCTCAGAGGGCTAGTTTCCAAACCGGTGGTTAATTCTTCGACATTTATATGTGCCTCAACAGGGCCTAAACTGAATAAATCATTTTCATTTTCCAAAAGACACACTTATAATACATACCTAACACCAAGTCTCAAAGCAAACAAAAATGCTCTTCACATAAAATGTTTGCTCTGTTACGGAAATCGCGCCCGCGACACATAGTGTAGTAGTCAGGTATATTAACCCCTAACCATATACCAACGGTGTCATCCAACGACAAACTAGAATTTTTTTTCTGCTACTTGAGTGAATTCAGAAGTGTTCCGTAGTTTACTTATAGTAAACCCAAAAGTTATTTTTAGAGCCCCATATAATTCTGGATTCTTATCCAGACTTCAAATTGACCAACGCACAGCTACTATTCTAATAAGAAACGACGATTATATGATATCAGTGATGAAATAAATGGTTGCTATGAATAATGCGATATATATACTTGTCCCGTCGACCTTCAATACATTGCTCGGACAACGCACTATGCAGCACCTTCATGTATTAATAGATATATGATAAACATCTAGGTACTGGTGTAAAATAGTACGAAAAAATGTCCTGCTCAAGTGTGATTGAAAATCGTTGTGGAAGTGCTGTGTTCCGTGGATGTCACTGACCTGATGTAAGAAGTACACTTTGCTCATGGTAATAAGACTGTTTTTTGAAATGTTACAATCTTATTTAGGTGTATAATTTAACAAAAGGATCATAATGTATGCAGAATAATATTCTTTCTGCCGTACTTGTTCTATTGATGCCAGCTTTAAATATAAAATAATATAAAGATTATTATTATGCTTCTTCATCCAAAGGGCTATCCTACCGTCTGTTTAGTCTATATGTCTGTCCGTCCGTGTGTCACCCTCCAGACACGTATCTCATAAGCCGTGATGGTCCCGATTTCCCCCTCAATGTTTTCTACATCTGTGGTGACGTCGTGGACCGCGGTCCGGGTTCCAAAAGCCCCCCGACTCGTTAAGTGAAATAGACTTCATCCACACGCAATATCTTCGAACGGTGAACTCTTAACCCCTTTTTACAAAACATAGACTAACGTATTCCTTGGTTCAAAAGCTCCATCTCTTTCTGTGATACGAATTTAAAAAGGAATGGACATAGTTTCAGTCCGATTTTAGTCGTATTGTTACAAGGGGGATAAAGTTTCTGTTTATTCATCTTTTGATTAAGAGTCATTTATTACAGTACAACCTTTTTAAATATAATAATATAGTGGTAAGTGTATTATAGTCTATCCTGCTTATTACAGACGCCGTCGTCTGACATGTTGATCCGCCATCTTAGGCATTCAACTACAACCCGCCTCCGAAAAAGTATCGACGGTATTTATCATGTCTGAGAATGTTCTTAAAATCGCCGTTACAAGTGATCGTGCTGACGTAAATGCAGATTTGTGTGGGATCAAAATAGTGCCCTCCAAGGGCCGACGCTGTTTCGATTCTATACAAATCTGCGTTAACGTCAACGCGGTGACTTATGACATTAGATTCGCAACCTTCCGCTTTTCTATGGTTGGCATCTGTTTCCGGGTTGCTCCAACGCGTTTAAGGACGTTTCTGTTGTTAACTTTCTGAGTAGGGCTAATTCGTATCTTATTATATTTCTTAATCTTGTTAAATATAGCTTAAACCCCAAACCAAAACAAGATATCTGTTCGTTCTTGAAACATTGTAAAGTCATGGTAATACATTGAGTTAACACAAAAAATGTCCTCATTCTGTATCTTGTCCATTGTTCTCATTTATTGTTTTTGCTCCAACAACTTTTATACTTGTGAATTATTGATGACATATACATGGCAGATTTATATCCTTTACCAATAAAGTTTCAACAAAATTGCTAATAGGGTAATGAGTTTCGAGAACTAGTCTTTAAATCAAAATGGTGGTCGATGAATTGCGTAGGTTAGTAGTTTTTTCGGACCCTGACATTAGAAGCGAGTATATTATCGTTACTTTACATTATAATTAACCATTTAATGTATATTTGGGGCGTGATTTAGTCTGTATAATAACTAGATTCAGTGAATTTAGGTTCGATAATAAACGTCAATGTAAGGCCAGGGTTACACTTCTTCCAGTCGTAATAAAGTTCAAGTTTATCATAGACTAGCTATGCCCGAGATTTCACCCACGTAGATCTTGGGGTCTTCTGCCTCACCCACACACTTTTTATATGGAGAATTTTACAATATTTTTTAGTATAGTCACAGTTGTTATGAGTTTTAGGAAAGTCAAACATGTGGCATACAATATTTGAACAAAATTTATTCAAATAATAATTATATGCTCAGTGCAAAAGCTCAACGTGAATCTAATCAGATTACTTCGGTACCAAGTACTGTGTGTATTAATTTTAGGAGATGAAGTAAGCTTTGATGCAATAACTATCAGAATATTATCTGATTTTCAATTATCGGTGTTTTTCCATGATGACGTACTAAGATTAGTTCCTCACGAGCTAATGCGATGCGCCGTGTGTTGGCTGGCACGAGTTACAATTTGCAATGCAAGAGCAAAAAGCAGAGTGCTCCCACATTCCATATATGTACATCTATATTGCGTAAGTATATGTTTTCATCTGCCTCGTTGGTCTAGTGGTTACCAATTTTGCCTGCCGATCACGACATCCCGCGTTTGATTCTCTGGTCGGGTCAAAAATAGATATTGAGTTTTTCTGTCAAGAAATTAACAATAAATACTCGGAGTTTGGAAGCTGGCGGTGTTTCCACCCCCGTGCATTGGAAAGTACGTTGATCCTACGCCCGATGTCTCTCCAGTCGTGTCGGATTGCCTCCCTGTGTTTGCGCACACACTTGTGCACTATAATATCTCCTGCGCACATGGCTGATCGTCGTTGAGATTAGTCGCAGTAACCGAAATCACTAGGAGACCATTATTATTATTATAAGTTTTCATCTATATTACTTAGCTTGACTGCCTCGTTAGTGTAGTTGGTCTCGATCCCCGGACGGGATAAAAAAAGTATTATTTGGTTTTTCCATCTGTAATTTCCCAGTAGCAGTCCGGAGTCTGGATTAGTGCCGGTTAATGGCAATAGACTCGCCCCATATTACAACTGTAACAATGCTGGATTTAGGGATTTTTTCATTATGTTTTCTACTGGAATATTTTATGTATTTCAATGTATAGTGCCAAAGACGGCGACAGACTCGCCCTCTGTCAGGTTGGTACTTAATCTCTTCGGAGAAAATTGTGTGTTGTTATTGCAACATCTCTGCCTATCTCTTCGGGGATAGGTGTGAGCATATGTATTTAAATGTAAATCACAGAAATAACGATGTGGTTATGTTGAAAGTCAAAGTCAACTTTGTAACGAATGAAATCATTTAGAAACCAATTGATTAAACTTAGAACAGGTGTTGACTACTTAATTAAAAACACATTGCCACGAATTAATGAGAGACACTCAAATAACAAATTAAATAATACGGAAATGTTGAGAAAAACATTAACTGAAGAATTTTATTAACCGTATTGGGTAAGTTACCGTACAAACTTTTAAAAGTGTACGTAGATTAATAATAACGGTTGGTAAAGGTAAATGTTATACTGTGTCTTATTGAATTATTCATCTCAATTGCTTTAAGAATCTTGCTACATGTAGGCAATCGCATTCCTTGGCGTAGCTTCCATCTGAAATTTTGAAATGTGTTTCATACGTTGTGATATGCAATTTTGAAAACATTTACTACAGTAAAGCTATCAATCTTTTGGATCTGGTCTACGAGGAAATGTCTATTGAGTCAACCGTAACGAAGATATGTATATATACTTAGATATTATAAATACGAAAGTGTCTGTTTGTTGCCTTTTCATGGCTGACCGTCAAACGGTAATTTGATTTTAAGCATGAACACTGATTCAAAACTCATTAATGAAGTTGTGGGTATTAAATTAGGGTAGACAATTAGCATCGGAATTCAACCACTCGCAGCAAGACTAAAAACCTAACCTATCAATAAGTGCTTTTAAAAAAAATAGCTTGAAAATAAAAATAAATATAATTTGCTCGCACTGCCATCCCGAAATGTATTAAAATTATGAGTATTGAATTTCATCGCAAACCGTAAAATTTCGCCGTAAAGCTCGTCGTAGGACACTACTGCGCTTACGTTTCAATTCATTTTTATCCATGTTAACCTCCCTTAGCGTCATAACAATCTATAAGTCGAAGTAATGACAATTAAATATAAGTTTCAACATTGTATTTCAGTGAATCCGTCTCTATTTTATAATAGCTCAGCTGAACAGAACAAGAGCTAAATGCCGACTGATTTTCAATGCGTCAAAATCAGAATTAGATCGGAGATGTAAACACTGTTATTAGGTGTTAACGCGTAAAATTTACCTTAAGATTATGGCAATAGTATACATAATAAGTCACGATTTGCTAGTTACGCCACAGATGATACCGGCGTGAAGGAGCCCTAGTGGCGAAATAAGACAACTAACTTGAAGCCAACTTGCGAAATTACACCTGAACATTTAGGTTGGTGACAACTATGAAATAGAATATTTACTTAAGATCCTTAATGCCAGAGCAAGGAACAGAAAGAGCCGTGGTGGCCTTGAGGTTTGAGCAGTCGCCTGCTACGCAAGCGACACAAGTTCGAATCCCAGCGGGGCCTGTATCAATGAGTTTTTCTAAAAAACTTATATACAGTGATTTCACACCATGTACTTTACGGGGAAGGAAAACATCGTAAGGAAACTTGCATATTTCTGCGAAGTAAAGCAATGACGTATGTAAAGTGTCTGAGACGGCGATGGACTCACCATCTGTCACGTGCCAACGTGACAGATGGTGAGTAAGTGCCAACTTAATCATCTTCGGTGAAAATTAGGTGTTGTGATTACAACACCTCTGCCTACCCCTTCGGGGAATACAGGCGTGAGCATATGTAGGAACAGAATTAAGACATTAAGATAAAAGTAGAGCATGAAAAAGTAAGAGATTGAGTTCAAAGAAATATTCGATTCAAATTAATAGCAATCTTGATTTTTACTGATGATGAACTATTATATTGAATATAACGGATACTTAAATACAAAGGAATGTTACAAGGTGTCTTGAAATGGTGTCCTTTTATAACGAAAGAATGAATGGTATCCAATGGATAATATTCATCATTCTTGCAAAAAGTGATTTATTTCTAGGGTTTATCATGAACTTATATAATTCATGAATGTATGATAAGCCATAACTTCATGTAGACTTATCATAAAATACTTAATGTATAAGTTTTATTAAATCTAAACTTAACGTAAGTAAAGTTTTTGTAATTTCTTAAGAGATCTAAAACATGGAATTCAAGCGTAAAATAGTATCCACCAGAATTTTATTACTTGCGCTTCAATCTGCAAGCATCGTACTTTAATAACAATGCCAATTTGTTTCTGCATTAACCATAGAGTTGCTTTAGCAATTTTAGGACCATGCTAGTTCCACTAACGAGTACTCGGTAACATCTTTATGATTGCATGAAATACCTTTTAGACGTGCCGATTTCCAAACTAGCGGCTTACCGACGTTACCGACTGACGAATTAACTGACTGTAGACTATAAAATCAGTCTTGGGGAATTTTATAGATTCTATCTAGACTGCGTCGGAATTGCGTCAGGTCACAATGGTCTATACCTACCATATAGACCATTGTGACTTATCTGAGTTAACTTGAAACATTTAAAAATTTTGCAACTCACTTGATGACGGCAGCTTAAGTAGCAAGCAATAGTTCACCGCGTGACGTTTGAACACAATAATCAGACCAATATCGCACCAAGACATCTAGACTTGGAAGTGCTTTAGATTGAATAATGACAGACAACCGACGTATAGCCGCTGGACAAACTAACGAAATGCGTCCATAATAAACAGTGAATTGGCAACGCTGGTGCTCAAATTGCGTGTTATTGGTTGAAGTCAATAAGTAGGTAGGTAGGTAAACACTTTAGCTATTGCATTCAAAATAATGAACGGCTAATCGATACGGTTGTTTAGTTTTCTTGGCTATTTGCACTTTACGGGGCAAGTGTCATGCGCTACAAAATAGCGATATTCCACAGTAGGCTTAAAACCTTCATACATTTTATCTAACACACCAACCTCTTATAAGTCCACTAGTTTAAGAAGCACACTCTACCATCCTTCATTTGTTTGATCGATTTAAATTAGGAAGTTATGCACTGCACTGCAAAGTGAATACCTACCTACGATAAATGTATGGCTTCTCAATTAATAAAATCATTTTGTGCATTTTTACGAATAACAAAACCGCCTATTTGTACTGCATCAGTTTTTTTATTTCGGTCAGGAGCAAACTCTCTTATTTGAACGTCTGTTATGTCCTGTTTCCAGTTCTTACTATAGTGACTCGAATAGCCATCATGGACGCGGAGTCAAATAAAGAATCAGTACTATTTTATATATTATTTTTAGAACAGTATCTTATAGCGATAATTAGCTTTACCCCGTGATTTTACCCACGTAGGGGTAAAAATAAGAACGAATCTAAGTTACTCCTTATAACATCAGCTATTTGCCAGTGAAAGTTCCGTCAAATTTGGTTTTCAGACAACAAACAGATAGACAGATAAAAAAAGATATGGTGATTATTTAGTAACAAGATGTTAATTGGAATTACAAACAGACTTTATCTTAATCGTTTGCTCTTGGCAGAGCGGTCATGGTAATGGATGCACTGGTACAAACTTTATTAGCAATGCTCCTCCGTTTCTCTCTTTCATGCGTGTTTCAGGAGTACTCCGTTATGAAAATGTACGTGTCAGATTTCACACGATCAGTCCATGTAGTTGGAGATCGATCTCAGGACCTCTATTCGACCTTGGACCACTGACGCTCCATCACATTCTCCTTCCTTGTAATATGGCCAAAAACCTTTCTTAATTATACAATTGACGAGTCTATGGTTGATATTGAGCTCTTTTAATATGGATACATTAGTGCAAACAGACAAGGCAATTTTATTTATTTGAATAGATGCAAAACTATCTTATAAAATTCAACCATCACCCCATTATGCTAATAACTGGAAGATAATTTTCTTAAGAGGAAGCGATCCCAAAAAGTTTAGTTTCTAAAGGACATTTTGGCAGAAAGTTGAGTAAGCGTCCAACTTACAAATGATAAAATTAAGGTTGTTTATGACACAATTAATTCGTATTCGGCGCGTATCTTGGTTAGGACGTGTTCAAACTTAATAAAGATGTTTGTAATCACTATGTTGCATGATTTTCCTCCAAAATAAATCTTGTATTTACTTTTGAGCTGAATAACATTGTGGGTACTCTCTGTATTATGCAGAAAGAGGCGTGAAGTAATAACCTTTCGCAATTTAAGCACGCAAATAGGATAATGAGATAATGATACGCTTAATTTATCTTTGTTCTGACGCGATAAATGTTGGTTGTCCGTGTTTATTTTTTATTTTAAACTCCATGATTACCCGTTAGATGCTAATTTAGGTAATTATTTTGTTTGATGTTTGCCGCATTGGTAATTGAACTGGAATATCAATATTATGCATAACGAAGTGCGTTATAGTGGGTAAATAAATAAATACATTGTATTTTTGTAAGAGAACGCCATTTAATTTATCTTGCTAGCATGTGTGATTACTGTCATTGATTCCTGATTACTGGTGTCAAGATGTTGTCTTAAAAATAAATCCTCGCTTTTTTATTCGATAAATAAACTTCTGGGTTATATCACTGTGTATATCTTAAGAGGTTTTATTGGCCTTCTCGATAAGGCACGTGAATTAAATTAACAGATGTTACTTAACGTTTCAAGGGGATTTTATTATCAGATTTACCTTTTAAATAGTGTAGGTACCACGCGAGTGACAATTGGTATTACAAGCATTCATAAACTGCAGTAGCCTATCTTGTTTATCGCCTTAGTAAATAATGGTCACACCTTTATTCCTCGTAGGGGTTGGCAGAGGTATTGTGATAAGAACACCCACTTTTCACACAAGATACTCAATCACCTAGTGTGAAATGCCAACGTGACAGAGGGTGAGTCCATCGCCGTCTCAGGCACTATACATACGTCTTTTTGAATTACTTCTCAGACATATGTAGGTTTCCTAACGATGTTTTTCTTCACCAAACTTATTGGTAATGGCCCGCTGGGATTCGAACTTGAGTTGCTGGTGTAGCAGGCGTCTACTCGTAGTAGAAAAAAACAGATCCGCATCGAATGGCACATCACGATAATGTCTCTATAGTGCTACTAATGCACACAGATAAGGAAGGTGCAGAGATCCGTGGGCGTACGTTGTCAGTCCGTTTGTACCCAAATAACCAGCAGACATTGAATGGGAGGCTAGAATTTGACAGCTATTATAACTTGTCAAATTATCATACAATGCACCCCTACTCGTAAGCAATGTAGTGTGAGAGCTTATTGTTATATGCTGATAAAAGTAAAAGTGGATACATAAATTCTTATTATAAACTATCGTACCGCCCTTCCTTCGCTTCGGGTTATGTTTTTTAGGACTATTACAAAACACTGATTTTTCTCTACTTTCTATAAATATAATAAGTATAGAAATATAATAGCTATAAGCCCTTAACTACAACATGTTAGTATGGTATGTAACTAATTTTAGAAGAATGATTCGTCCCAATTGACAAAACCATGTTGTATGGAAATGGCGATTTCGATCTGTTACACTGTTTATGTACATTTCATTGAGTAGTATGTGTCTTAATATAATCTTCAGTAGTAATTAACCAAAGCAACGCAATTTAATTGTGCCAAATCAAATGTTAACTATAATTCAGTAGTTGTCAGCTCCTTGCTTACAACGCTTGTTAACACGAAGGCTGTAGCGACATCTCGTGAGACGATGCTCAAAGTGATTCGATTAAAAAGTTTGTCTAGTTGATAAATGATGCATTGAAAACTATCTTGATGGCATTTGGCCATGGCTTTTCTATGTTTGGAGTGTCATTGCGACATATACATTGAATTGACAATCTGATATAGGTATATAACATTTGACGCATCGATTCACCGAATACATTTGTTAGTACAATCATTGCTTAAGGAAGAACATTTGATTAATGATTAAAATTTGCACAGTAGTACACAATGTTAAGGTAAATGTTGAAATCAATATAGTTTTAAAAGAATGATAATTGTTTAAAAATGTGCGTAGACATTTTGGTCCTAATAAAATTTTATTATATTTGGTATGTGAGCAATATTATTTTCCTTTACTGGGAATTCAAAGGTCCTAAAATCTAAACCTTTTCTTTTAGTAAGTCTTGCGAGAAGCGATTCAATGTATTTTAATGCAGCAATAAAATATAATGATTACTTTATCGATAGATTGAAACTCATTTGATTTCGTGGGTTCTTAAAATGGGGTAAACAACTGGTTTTTCGTAACTAGTGAGAGTAATTATGCTTTTATTTGAGAACCTTATTGGGTTAGACTTCAAACAACGAAAATACTTAAGAGTTGTGGTTTTATACTTTGCGGTGAAGAATCTCATCAAAGCTTGTGGGGATGGTCATCTCAAACTACCCAACTACACGTAGTACCTACCTACCTTTAATTTTTACATTTTTTATCGACTTTTGTGTGACACTGGAACTGTCATTGTTGTCATAACAGTTCCAGTTACTCAGAATTGTAAAATAGGTCAGGCCAGGTTCTTCTCAGTAAAAGCAATCTCCCGAACCAGGCGGTCGCATGTATAATCATGTTATTTATTTTATTTTATTTAGAGCCCGATGTGTCCCACTGCTGAGCAAAGGCCTCCCTTCCCTCTTTCCAACACTTCCGATCCAGGGCTATCTCCGGCCAGTTTTTGTGGTAAGCGGCGAGTTCGTCCTGCCATCTTTTTCTCGGCCTGCCACGTCTGCGCGTCGCATTCGGAGGGGTCCATCTTGTGGTTTGTTTAGCCCACAGTTCGTCTGACATGCGACACACGTGCCCAGCCCAGTCCCATTTTAGTTTAGCAGCTTGATGACCCACATCGGAGATTTGTGTTTTGGAACGTAGTGTACTATTTCGAATGCGGTCTGTTAATCTGACTCCCATTATACTACGTTCCATGGCTCGCTGGCAGACCCCTAGTCTGGATTTTTGATAGTCTGTCAAAGACCAAGTCTGAGCACCGTAGGTGAGGATTGGGAGAATGCATATGTCCATCAGTCTCTTTTTTAATGTTAAAGGGAGTTTTCCTTTCAAGAGGTCTTTCATAGCCCAATAACTCTTCCAGGCGTTTTCTGTTCGACGTGTGATTTCTCTTTCTTGTCTTGCCTGGAAAGAGACTATTTGACCGAGATAGATGTAATCTTGAACATAAGCGATCTCCCCACCGTCCACCTTTATTTTGTGCTTTGTACTGTTTGTCATGACTTTTGTCTTTGACATATTCATCTTTAGGCCAGCTTCAAGGCTTGCCTCATTTAATTCTTGAATCATCAAGGCCAGTTCGGATGCCGAGGAGGAAAATAAAACAATGTCGTCAGCAAAACGGAGATTTGTAAGTTTCTTTTCTCCAACTGTTAATCCTCTTTCTTTCCAGCAGTCGTTTAATGTTCGAAAGATTTGTTCCAATGTGGCGGTGAACAGTTTGGGGGAGAGAGGATCGCCTTGTTTGACACCTCGTCTGATTGGGAATGATGGGCCAGAAGAGTGAAGTTTGATTGATGCCGTACTGTTATTATATATGTTTTTGAGTAGATGAATGTAGCTATTTTCAATTCCCTGTTCTTTTAGTGCTTTGAATATTGATATGTGTTTTAGGCTGTCGAATGCCTTAGAATAATCAATAAAAGCCAGATACAGCGGGAACTTGAACTCAGCAGCCTTTTCAATTATTTGGTTCAGACTATGAAGGTGATCTGTAGTGGATAGTCCACGGCGGAAACCAGCTTGCTCTGGGGGTTGATTCTTGTCTAATTGTCCTGAGATACGGTTTTCAATTACTTTTATAAAGGTTTTATAGAGATGTATAATGAGACTTATGGGGCGGTAATTATTGATGTCGGACTTATCACCTTTTTTATGCAGAAGAATTATTTCGGAGTGGCAAAAATTATTTGGAAATGAGCCTGTTTTAATAATATTGTTGAATAAATGTGTGATATGTGGTAAGAGAATCGGTTCACCGCACTTTATGGCGTCGGTGGTGATTCCATCGTGGCCGGGACTTTTGCCGTATTTAAGGCTCTGGAGAGCTGTGTGCACTTCGGACTCTGTTATTGGAGGAATTTCTTCTGGGCATGAGTATGATTCGGTATTCTGTTGGGAGTCTGTGTCTGCTGTGTCATCGGAATATAAATTTTGGTAAAATTCAGTGCATATTCGTAGTACTTTGTCTCTGTCGCTCTGTTTTATTCCATTGCTGTCTTTTAGGTTATTAATCCAGAATTTACCTGTATCGGCACCTTTGATGGCTGTTCTTAAGGAACAGTTTTTGTGTATTGCATCTTCAACTATGCTCATATTATGATGGCGAATATCTTTACGAATACTTCTCTTTACTTCTCTATCCTTTGTCTTGAATTCTGATGTATAAATAACCAATTTCTGCCTCTCCTCTATTAGTTGACGGGTGTGGTCGCTAAGCTTTTTCATTCTGTTTTTTGTTATCTTTATTTTGTGGCTAGCTGTTCTAATGTATGTATAAATATAGATAAGTACTAAGTGTATACAGCAAGAATGACAAAATAATAACATTGACAAATATAGAACATGCCTTCTGCAAAGACATTCATATGTGAATAATTGAATGTTTGCTGCCTACTATTCCCATCCTAATGATATCATATTTTTCAACTTAATTGATTGTCATTATAAATACAGCCTACAGAAAAACAGCCTCCTCCTTGCGACGCCATTACACCACTCTTTGTTGGGGTTCTGTACCCGTACGGACTTTCTACTAATACTCAGTTATCCGTGCGTCTATTACCATACGGCTGTATGGCTGTATCTCATGAACTGTGACAGATGACAGTTGAAATTTTCACAGATAATGTATTTCTGTTGCGGCTGTAACAACAGTAAGGTACTAACAATTTAATGTAATAAATATTTAAGGTGGCTCCCATACAACAAACGTGATTGTTTTTACGGTTTTATAGATAATGGTAGGTACGGAACCCCTAGTGTATGAGTCCGACTCGAATTTGCCCGTTTTTTTATTAAATTATAATGGACCGTGAAATCTCAATGATAATAAACCTGCGCCATAAATCATCACTCGGAGAATATACGAGCTCAAGAACGTAGTAATAAATGGCCCTACTTAGGTTATTCATGCATTTTTTTAGGGTGAAGTCGAACAAACACACAGCGTTTGTACCAAAAACAGTTAAGTACTGTGCAATCACAAGATAGAATTATGTTAGACTAAACTTATATGTTAAGAGCATCAAAAAGGTAATGCTTTGAAGTGTGTGATAGAGAACAGTGTTATTAGTAGTCACTAAAGAAAAGTGATATCTATATTACTTAATACCGACCTAAGGAAATTAATAATACTTATATTTTTAATACAAAATTGGTTATTTTATAAAAAAACTTTGTGTTAATTTATGCACCTTACCATGCGTCTTTAGCTAATTTTAATGTATTTGATCCAAAGAGCTCGTTGTGGCATAAATACACATGGATATCTATACTAATATTATAAAGAGGAAATATGTAAGTACGTTTGTAATGTATTGGCTTATACCAGACCGATCTTGAAAATTTTTTCAGCAATGGATAGCTGATGATGTATCAGCGAGTAACATAAGCTATATTTTATCCCTGTACTCCCACGGAATGAGAAATACTGGGATGAAACCGCGTGACGTCCGCTAGTATATTTATATTTTTTTGTTTGCTTTAATTAATAATTCTTCAAAAACACGTCAGCTGGTCGTAATTTCAAGTTCCTTGTGTAAGTATTTTCCCAAAATTTAAGAATAAATAACTTCTTTTGTAAAGCTTTTAGCATCTCAGTTAATTGTACCTTCAAAACAAAATAATACGTAATTCACAGATGTTTAATAAATTCCTCTGCTTAGATTTCATAATACACGTCATAACTATCAATTTGTGGTTTCTGAATAGCACGTAATTACACTTTCATTATAATTCAAACCTCTTCATAACCTCTTCTTTTGATGTTTGACTAATGCTGGTCTAATCATGTTCATATCAATTAAAAAAATGTTAATCACATGTCAGAACATGTATAATTATAAGAACTAATTTCTCTTCAAAAGTTAAATCTAAAACATGCATTTGATTTGATTGAGGATCAAATAACAACCGATTTAATGTTAGTACCAGTAGGTAGGTACATTTGCAAAGTTTTTATAGAGAAAAATGACAAACAGTTTTGAAAAAAGTGGGTTTATGACAAGACACAAAAAATCGGAAATCACCGTTAAAAAAGAATTACGTTTATTTTATGGCAGCCCCCTTAATCATTTATTTATTCTGTTGATTTTCTTAGTACTTTATTATGTCATAGCGGCAACATTCATAAATCATCAGTGAATATGTCAACAGTCTAACTATTACGGTTCATGAGATATAACCCGGTGACTGACGGACAAACAAACGGACAGACAGACGGACAGACGGACAGGGAAGTCTTAGTAATGAGGTAGTTATTTACCCCTTAAGATCGGAACCCTAAAAGGTCTCGTCTAAATAACTTTAAACAAACTTTTAAGTTCGGCACAACTCAAATAGAAATGAACCTTTTGATCACAATAGAGTGTTTATTTTAATAACTTTATATGAATGAAGGTCATATGAACTAGGGGTCTTATTACGATGGTCGGTGAATGGCAGGTGTCAAAGTGATTGACTGCCTCTGTGGTAGGGCGCCAAAAGCTCTCAAGCACTTTTTGATGATTACCAACCGTGACGTCTATCAGATGATATTAAATTACGCCAAAGTAAACTGAATAAAATTATTATAACAACCTTACTTTACTATTGCTTTAAATAAATTTTGACTATTAATATTTTAAGCTTCTAGGAATTATATATACTTATGTTCACTCCTGTATTACCCGATGGGGTAGGGAGATGAGTTGTAATAACAACACCCACTTTTCACCGAAGGTGGTTGAGTGCCAACGTGACAGATGGTGAGTCTATCGCCGTCTCTGGCACGTCTTTGAACTTCTCAGAAATATGCAGGTTTCCTCACCATATTTTCATCAAGCACGTGGTGTGAAATCACTGCACATAAGTTTTTTAGAATAACTCAATGATACAGATCCCGCTGCTCTTTATGAATTATGTGAATTATTAATGAAATTTAACAGTTTGCTATTTATGTATGTAAAGCCTTATTTAGGTGTAATGATAAAATATAATTTTATTATGAATCAAATAAGACATTATGTGTTCAATAAAGTATAAATAGTAGTAGGATTACCTACTACTTAAACACATCAAGTAAGTGCTTACTTTCGATATTAAATTATTATTATTTATTAATTTATAAATAAATCTAATTTAATAAAATCTCTTTATTTTTTTTAAATCACATTTTTTATTTGTCGGTCCGAACTAAACGATATATACGTATATATTCCAAACTAGCTGCTCCCCACTTTTAAATTAAAGTAGCCTAAGTAACTCCTTGTCACGTATATCCTAAATCACGTAATAATTTGATGGACGAGCAATGTTGTATTTCCCGTATCAGTCGTTAACTATGACTAAGCCCTTAGTATACCGCCGGCCATCTAGGCCTTTCCCATCGCATGCTATCTGTTCATTGAACTTTGCTCGTACTAGGTACTAGTCAACTTTTGAGGTCATGAGAGTTGAGGTATTAGATATATATATATGCTCACGCCATCCTAGAAGGGTCCTCGAAGGGGTAAGCAGAGGTGTTGTAACAACACCCACATTTCACCGAATATGATCAAGTGCCAACGTGACAGAGGGTGAGTTCATCGCCGTCTCAGGCACTATATATACTTCTTTGAATTACTTCTCAGACATATGCAAGTTTCCTCACGATCTTTTCCTTCACCGTAAAGATGGATGGATTGTGTGAAAGATAATATGACTGGAATGGGAGTGAGTACAGATATGACGGCTGATACAGAGAAATGGAAGAGAAGAACACATTGAGCCGACCACAAATACCATGGGATAAGGGCAGGAGGATGATGATGATGTTGCTCCTCTTTAGTAAAGTTGCTTGATACATAGGTACCTATCTTTTTTTTTATAAAATAAATAAATTATCTTATATTAAACCACTCTGCTATTTTAATTTAATGGAAAACAAGTACACCTACGTCCTGGCAGATGATAAGCGCTTCTGCGGTCATCGGTAGCAGACCATGGTCATCAATCGTTGCTAACCCTGAAATAAATAATGTTATTTATCTCACTGTTCCTGCAACATTCAACATTAATTCAATTAACATACCAATTCGTAAGTAGTTTATTACAGAAATAAATAATACTTTTATCAAGGACATAATATTTATTGTCATTCACATTTTATAAATTTTTTATATGTGCTATGTATAGTTGCCTCTGGTGCGAATTAATCAAGGTATATTTTACAACGACTAAGTAAAAGTAATAAGTTCGTCGACCTTTTATGCAATTGTATTGTTTATTTATTTAATTTTCCTGATAACTAATTGTCAATCACAGGAGCTATGCAAGTAAGGAAATTAAAAAGATTCGCCTTGAGATAGAATAACCATTAACCTTGAGTCAAACTTAATTACCAAAATATACAATTAGATGGAGGTATCTATGTTTAGTTCCAATTTAGAACATAGAAGCAATAGACTAGCTGTTAAGATTTTTATAGTTACATTATATAATATTTTGATTTGAATGGAATGTACCCGTAGAATCAATATATATTTTTCGTAATTATATTTTTATTGGTAATTCAAAGACAAACTAATCCCAAACTAGTAATTAGGAAGCAATAAGGGACGGTGACTCCTATCTAGGAATTAACTAGGTATATGCGTTAATTCATATAGGTCATGGAGCTAAGAAACCCTATTTCTTATGATTTTTATTGCGTTAAACACAAAATTCCTAATAGAAGCCTTAACAATTTTGGAATTCAATTTCGCATTCACCATATAAATATCTAACCTCTTATTAAGCTGAGTTACTAGTGTTAACCATCATCATCTTCGATTTAAGCAGAGCGTATTAAGAACTCCTGAGCTTTAACGTTTTATTTTGGTATCGTAAAATTAAACTTCAAAGCTAAGTTCTTAATACAAGTTGCTTAAACGATCATAGTTGACCCCCAGTGCCCCGATTCACAATAAAATAAAGAATCGACATGTCGTTGAACGATTAAAATCAATCGATCGAAATCTTCTCCTAATGTGATATTCACGTGATCCAAATCGTAGTTCGATAGGGCTTCAACTCGATACGACTAAGCTATTCCATTTTTACTTTGATATAATGAATACGAAAACACTGTGAACGTCTAAATCGCTACGAAATCGCTACTGTCATTATTACGTGAATCGATATACAGGTAATTATTTCATTGAGTAGACGTTAGCTATTCACGCGAACAAATGAAAACCAATGTTGCCAATTATTGCATGAAATAGTGTAAAATCGTTCCGAGTTATCGATTGTTATCGGAACAATTAGTATGTAACCGTAGTTCCGCTGGCTATGAACAAGCCGTTGTAACCGTAATGAAACGGAAATCGAATCGATAGTGAAGAATAATGGTCACGAAATTCATATAATACTCATTAATCGATTATTAATCGTGAGTTGAATCGATAACTCGTGTAGTTGCAACTGATGATACTAGGGTAGTCAAATAGAAATTAAATAAGGAAGTAACGAGTTTGTTACAGAGAATACAAGAAGTCAATCAGTTTCAAGTTGATTGTGATATGTCAAAGAAAATTTTAATGTTGCTATTATTAACATTCTCTTTGTTTTTATGAGTCACCTTATGGCAACAATTACGATATTTTTATTTCACTTAAATATAATTTATAAGGTTGAGAAATTAAGTGACATTTAACTTATAAATGTGGTTTAATTATAAAACTTTGAGGAACCATATGCCGACACTGAACATTGGAGTTGTCAGTCAGAGAATAAGAATAATACCTCTATAAATAAAACAACAATAAATACATTGTGACAGCGACAGTTCCATGTTACTTCTACCAGTCAGAAAATAATTATTTCGTTTGAACTAATAAATATAGTACATAATCTTCGGACATTATCACACGGACTATCTAGTTCCAAATTAAGCAAAGTTACCAGACAATGGATAAAATACTTATATTAGATTTTTTTTGATACGAAGCACCCAAACTAAACGTACACCTATGTTTAATATTATGGTATTAAGTAGTATGGTATCATATACTAGCCATTAGATATTGATGTCATATTAAAAGTTTATTCGCAAGGGTCTACATTACGGTAATCAGATTTTCTTGACTGGCGAGCGATTTCGGCAACGCGCGATTCTTACCCCTGATGTTGTTATTTTCTATAGCTTATAATTTCTACTTTTGAGGTATCAATCGTAATAAAAATATATACATACATAGGGGTGGCCAGAGTTGTACTTATAGGTATATACTCACGCCTGTATTGCCCGAAGGGGTAGGCAGAGGTGTTGTAATCACAACACCCACTTTTCACCGAAGATGATTAAGTGCCAACGTGACAGATGGTGAGTCCATCGCCGTCTCAGACACTTAACATACGTCATTGAATTACTTCTCAGAAATATGCAGCACGTAAAGCACGTGGTGTGAAATCACTGCACATAAGTTTTTTTTTTGGGTGTTGCGATTACTTATAGGTATTACACCCAAATTGCGCCAGTTATATTTTAGCCTCATGTAATAGTGGATGGGGGCCTATTACCATTAAGCGCCAATCCTGACTTCGGGCTGCTCCTGATTAGTCCAACTAGATAATTTTAGGTAGACAATTGTATATTGTATATGTATATAGTACTACAATTTGCGACGACACAAAGGTTTGATTCAAATATTTAGCTCGAGCTAAATTGTTTCAACACTTATAAATTAATCGTAAGTCCTTAATAATTAGACATATGTTTAATGTAGCGTACCTTCAATAAATCAAGTATCAACCTATTAGAAGCAACAATGTTGGCATTGATAAACATGTTTTATGTTTGATGAAAACTTAATATTTCTAGCGTGGGCTTCATATATGAATCGTCTTGAGAATTGGAGCTCATGTCATACCATCTGTCACAGAAATACAGCCGAATATAACCTTTATGTTGCAGCAGTAATGTTTAAAACAGCATGTATGATGTGATACTTTAATTAACTAGGTAATGTATAAAGGCTTCACACGTCGACCATAAGGTTTTGTTTTTGCATTATCTTTAGTCGCTCGAGTGTGAAGTTGGTATGTGTTTAAAGGTTTCTTGTTTCATGGCTAAATATGTATTTATATTAACAACAAAAAAAAACCTCACTTTTGATTCAACATCAGTGTTCATAATTAATTAATGCTAGAGCGCTAACCATAATCGTTCCAACCAGGGGACCTAACATCATAGCTTTGAGCAAAGCGTATTAAGAACGTTTGAGCCTTGACGTTTCATTTTCGTACTGCAAAATTCAAGCTTAAGAAAATAAAGATCATAGTTCTTAGCTTTGACGTTTCATTTTGGTATCATAAAATGAAACGCTGAATTCTCAGCAATAGCACACACCAATAATCCATCTTCTAATTAGGAAAATAAATTTTGGATTCGCACCATTGATGGATATTAATATGTTTTAAATAACATGGCATGGGTGGCAGTCGCTTTGCACAAAATCCTTGTGATCAGCCACATCGGATTGTATCAAGTGCCGAGCCCAACAATAGCGATAAAGCCAGAGAAATAATGACGACGATCCATTCTTATAAATAACCTAAAGTGAACGAATTAAGCTGAAAAAATCATACTTCTAAATCCATCAAAAGGTATTGTGACAATATAGAATTTGTTCTTGGGTTCTTTGGGATCCAGATGCTCATCAACTTTTCAAAGAGATTGCACGTCGTCTGGTAGAAGCTTCTCGTGACAAGCGGGCTGGGGCTTTTCTCGCTCAGAGAATCAGCATTGCTATTCAACGTGGTAACGTGGCGTGCTATTCAATGCTGCCATCCTTCTTGGCACGATCCCAAGAGACATCGATTTGGGCCAAGTTTTCTATTTGTTATTATTTTTTAGTACTGTTCCTCGTTTTATTGATAAACATAACAACAACAGAACGATGTTGATGTTCTGCTGTATCAACAATTTGTATATTGTCTCACACTTGGCTTGTATTAAATGAAATTAATTTGAAGTAGCTTCCGAAACTATTATTAGATGCGAAAAGCGCAAATTGTAGGAATTTAGTATTAATAACATTATGTGCTTTATACGGACTATTGGGTAATTAAATTTACTACCATACTGCGATTGAAATATTTACCTACATTGCGCAAATAGAATGGTTACCGTGTATAAATAAAATTCTATAGATTAATTGTCAATATCGTTAGTTATGGGTAATGATTCTTTGATTAAGGTGTATTGCATGTGGATATAGAAAATAATACGTAACTGTCACAGTATTGCTTAGTAAGCAGTATGGGTGTAGATTTTTTTTTTTTAAATAAGAACGTTTACACCGTCGAGAGTCATTCTTGAAATTAATTTTTAAAATTTACTCCATAATTTACTGTCAAAGTAATATCGAAATCAAATAACTGTAAGACACGTAAATAACATATACGCTCACAGCCACGACGCGATACCCCTAACACAAATTACGCTGGAATCGCTTATAATCTCGTAAATGTGCGCGTCTCTGTATGTGCGTTATTTCGAACAATTTGTTCCTACATTCCGTACTCCTTGTAGTAAGCTCTTTAAGTATACTGTGGAGTCGTGGTAGTCGAGTTGTTTGAACAGTTTGCATGCAGTACCTGCGACATCAATATAATGTTCTATATCTGGAACAATGATGTTTTTCTGAAAACATGTAGTAATGTCACAACACGGTGAAAGAAAACAAGAGTAGGAGTTTGGTAACAAACACCGCGAAACGTGACATACTGACAAAACCGATAGCATAGTGTATTAACAAAAAAAGTATTAGTGTTATATCCGTAACCCCGAGCCGTGGTGGCCTCGGGGTTAGAGCAGTCGCCTGCTACGCAAGCGACGCAAGTTCGAATCCCAGCGGGGCCTGTACCAATGAGTTTTTCTAAAAAACTTATGTACAGTGATTTCACACCACGTGCTTTACGGTGAAGGAAAACATCGTGAGGAAACCTGCATATTTCTGAGAAGTAATTCAAAGACGTATGTATAGTGCCTGAGACGGCGATAGACTCACCATCTGCCACGTTGGCACTTAATCATCTTCGGTGAAAAGTGGGTGTTGTGATAACAACACCCCTGCCTACCCCTTCGGGGAATACAGGCGTGAGCATATGTATGTATGTAGTGTTATATCCGCTGTCTGGAACCCAAAGTACTAGTTTCGCTTTGTTTTTGACTAGATGGTATGCTATGTACTAATGTACGAAAATAAAATGTATGATATACCGTGCAATGATTTCAACCCACTTGGTTTACGGTGAAGGAAAACATCGCGAGAAAACCTGCAAATTCTGACAAGTAATTCAAAAGACATATGTATAGTGCATGAGACGGCGATGGACTCATCATCTGTCACGTTGCACTTACTCATAAAAGGTGAAAGGTGGGTGTTGTTGTTACAACACCTCTGCTTTATCCCTTCTGGGATAACGTGAGCATACTTTATTTGAATTTATGATTTATTCAAACCAATAAAAACGGTGTAGAAAAATTCCAAAGATCGTATGACAGTTTTCATTTTATCTTATTCATAATAATGAGTGAATAACTAAACATATTACTTGTATGCCATCTTCTTAAATACTACCTGTAGGTAGGTAGCGGTGTAACACTGCCCATAATTACAGCTGCAATTAAATAACCATAATTTGTGAGTATCACACGCTACTAACGAGTACCTCATTATTTTGTAGGCAGAGAGATTAACACGGAAAAGATATAAGTCATTTGCAGCCTCATCGTTATGGAAACATAGATTATCAACATAAATTATATTACAAGGTTGAGGCATCGTTTGAATGTCATGTTCACTGGCCTATGTGCGGCCTCGATGGAGGAATAATGAGGTCTATAATGTCTTATTTATAGATACAACTAATTATGAGCAGGTTGATAAAATATTGTTCACATTTAACCTAAGTGAGTGATGAGCAAGCAGCGAGAATAGTGAGGACAAGCTGAGCCCCGCGGTTTTACCCGCGTTTCATGGATGAAATTATCTTATTTTTTTTAAATAAATGTAGCCTAAGTTACTCCTTGTAACATTACCTATCTGCTAGTGAAAGTCCCGTTCAAATTGGTCCAGCGGTTTCGGAGATTAGTCGGAATAAACAGACTGACAGACAGAGTGAGAAAAAAAAGGCTGTTTTTTATGTCGGACCGTATTTACTATCATATATATTTAGTGAAAAGCTGTTATTGTGGAAATATAAGCAGATTCCTCCAAATCCTCTGGGGCCACTATGGCTCTTTGAAAAAAATGTCCTGCCATGTCCGTATAAGCAGGCGGCATTTCAATTTCTTATTATTTATCTGGGATGATCTAATCAATGTTATTCCTATCGTATTGATCGGCAACTAGCTAAATAAAACGCATCTCATGTGTGTCACACACGCATTAGTCGTAAAATTTTAAAAATAAGAGTACCTACAGAGTACATACCATTTCTTTATATTTATATAGATAAGACACCGCTGATTGATATTGGTTTTGTTCACATGGTTCAACTGAAAACTCCAATTCAGTTGAATCAAATCAACCAGGAAGCTAACAGTAGCTATATTTATACATCTATACAGATTAATAAAATTAAAGTGTATGTGTATAATTCCAAAATAACAGCTCTGATATACAAAAAAATATATAAAAAAAAATATTTTCTCTCCGTCTCTGTCTGTTGGTTCTGGTTGATCTCCAAAGCAGCTAGACCGATTTTGTCGGAACTTTCACTTGTAGATAGAAAATATTACAAGGAGTAAATATGGCTACTTTTATAAAAAAAATACATGAGGGTCACAGCTAATTTAATCATAAGAACTTGGCAGTGTTTCATTTGATAGTGAGCCTAAAGAGGATGAGCTACTTAAAAGGATCATACTTTTTCCTCTAGATCTTGTAAATATATCTAGAATAAATAATTCCACGTTGTAGTTACGTGTGCGATATATTAATAACACCATACAACTCGGTTACGAGGACCAATGCTTCATAACTTACAATGTAACTTATCAAAGGCTAGTAATTTATAGTGCGGAAGAACTATGTATTCGGTGTTAATTCTACGAACAACGAACTGTATGTTGGTTCAGTAATTTAATTAATGGCTTAGCAATTATACTTTATAAATACAGACCAAGAGTGCGAAAGTTATATGTTACAGTACGTTAACAGATTCAATTAAATTTAATATTGATTACTCTTCCACCTTACTCTTCAATACCTCTACAGACTTAGGACAGTTAAGAATAATTCCTATCACGAACAGCAAAAAATCAGAGACATTCCTACATAATATTCCTATTTAAATAAATCTTAATCATTTTTTGAACATATTATTTAAATTTGATAGGAAACAAGATTCACATTTAAGAGAGAAGGCAAAACATGTTTCCCATTCGGATTTCAGACATAAAAGATTGCAATAAAGTAATATTACCATATAACTATTATAATACTAGCTGTGTCTCTAGGTTTTTCCCGTGTAGAATTAATTTAGTGGTTTTATTTCACATAACCCTAACTAAGCCCTAAACTAGGAATATATAGATGAATATATTGTACAAGGAACCCTTAAAGTACCTAGTAAAGCAGCAACAAACCGGAAGAGAAGCGGATATGCCACGCAATAAGCGAGAATATGGCAATAGTAATTATATATATTTATGACTTCCCATCCATGTCATTATTGGATCGTGATCGTAAATATCGAAATAAAATTATTCTTCGCTGGTATATTATCAAATTTATAAAAGTACCACCAAAAAAAATCTGAAGATATAAGGTACATAAATTTAATTACGTTACGATTCATTGTCATCCTGCCAAGGTCTAGAGAATAACAGGGGACTTGTCCCAAAGACCCATGCCGGTCCATGTTTTTCAACATTTGTTTGGCTTTATAATTAGAAATTATGAAGTAAAGGAACAGTACTAAAAATTAATTACAACTAGAAAACTTGGCCCAAATCGGTGTCTCTCGGGATCGTGCCAAGAAGGCTGGCAGCATTGCCACGTTGAATAGCAATGCTGATTCTCTGAACGAGAAAAGCCCCAGCCCGCTTGTCACGAGAAGATTCTATCAGACACCTTCTACGTGCAATCTCTTTGAAAAGTTGATGAAGTAAATATAAGAAAGTATAATAAGTACAGCAAAGTTAGTAAAGATTTTTAATAGGGGAGAGGAGGATCTAAGAAACGATCGATGGGTTGTGTGAAAGATGATTATCATCTTAGAGAATAAGGGTCAATACAGAGTGACAGAAAAAAATGGAAGAGACACATTACACTGGCACTGACCCCAAATAACATGGGATAAGGAATTAAGTATGTGTGTTTGAACATTCATACTGAGAAGTTTGCTTACATTTTGTTAATAAGCAATGTAAGCAAGCTGATTATTCTGTATCATTAAAATTGTAATAATTCACAAAATAAATATGTTAGTACAGACTATATAGCGGTAGTGTATATGTAGCGGTAGTGCAGAAAAGTTTTGTGCCTAACCAGCGGCGTAATTCACTAAGGTTTCTCAGCGCTGAACTCGACGACAAGCGTGGATTTCTATCTTAAAAAATGTATAAATATCACATAAAGGATTAGGCTCAACGACGAGTGTGACGCTGAAAAACCTTAGTGAATAATGCGGTAGATCTTCACAGCCTCAATAAACGAGTTGAGAGAACTTGCAATCCTTAAATAAACTGCCTGCTTTAAAATTGTACTGTTTTGCAATACAGGTTTATTATACATTATCGTTCCTGGTTTCCGTAAACAACGATCATGTTTCTTAATAAAACAAAAGTAACTAGATTGCTCCGTTCATCAACCCGAGAACTACAATTTCTGCTTTTCATGAAGCATATTTATCCCTTAAAGGTCACATCTTGTTATTCTCTATAAACATATTTGAATATAAGAAATAGGCACTTGTTTTTCTACATTGTAAATTGTAAGCCTTTGTAGTCTTCAAGCACTTAAGCAGTCTTCACACGTAAGTATAAGGATTCATATTTGAGGATTTGTAGTAAACAAGGTTTTTGAAGTCATGATCACGTCATGTTATAAGAAAATTCCCTCTTTGTCCCAAAAATCTTCGGGAAAACATATTTGCTGGAACACACTTTTTTTGAAGAGGAATCCTTTCAACATGGCCGTATAAGAAAATAGCCGGTCTATGTGATACTGAACAGAAAGTACAAATAAAGATGTACTCTAAAAAAGTTCTCTATAGAAAGCAATCCAAAAACGATGACAGGTCGACTTGTACGATATGGCAGCTTCTATGAAACATAAAAGGAGGAAAGGGAGAAGGGAAGAGAGGAAGAGGAAAACCAAGGATAACATACATAAGCCAAGTTAAAGAACCTTGCATTACGTATAAGGAGGTCAAATAGCACTGGACAGAGACAAATGGAGGAAATTGCATCAGATACATCGAAAAGAGCTTTACTTTTAAATTCACGATGGTGATGAGTTATAAGTGCGTTCTTTTATCAATGTCGGAGATTGAGAGTGTGCAGTGCGATCAATTGAATCGATAATTTTTCCACAACGAGACATGAATGAAAGTAAGGTGATTAGAGGATAAAATTGGACGCATTATATACCATTAAAATCTCCAAACCCAACATAAAAGATCAAGCATCCTAACTTTTGACCTATTCAAACAATGCTTTCTAGAGATTGTTCGCGAAATTACCGATAGTTACACTAATGTGTTTCCGTAAATTATACATAACACTAAAAGCTGTTAAATCTGATGATACTCATAGATTATAATTGTGGTTTCTTTTACTTTCCTTGGAAGTCTTACTTAATACTCGATAGCTATATCATTAATAGGCTTTGCTGTTTATTTGCAATTTAATAAATCTCTGAAATTCTAAGTCCTGACTGACTTTACACATCTAAAGTCGATGGTCCAAGAGACATAAAATATGAAGGTTTTGTTCTCAGTTAGATTCAGGTATCCATTATGAAAAGTGTTTCGAAATGTAACCCCTATGGGGTGATATGGGAGTTGAAAGTTTGTATTCGAAATCTTACTGCAACTCAGGTGAAGCGGCGGGTAGAAACGGGAGGAAGACGTCACACGTTTAAGGAATTCTACTTCATTTGTTACAAAAGTTAGACAAAACAAGGTCATGGACTTGTAGGTAAATCTAAGAGTTATGCCTTTCTATTTAGATAACATTTAATTACTTGAAAGTGGGCCTCAAAGGAAATGATCAATAAATGGGCTCTACAGCTTTCGATAATTTGTTACAGATATACTTTAGCTCAACTTGAAAATTATTATTTACCTGAATTTGAAGAGTATTATATTCTCAGTAATATTTTGAAGACCTTTAGGTATGTTTCATAATCTGCCCCAAGTTTTTAAAATAACTACAAAAATGTTTGCTTGCATCAGATAAGCGGTGTCACTCACGATTTCAAATAATGAAAACACTGGGTTAACAAAATGATTACAAGACAGCTACTACACACCTTTTTCTGTGATCTGTGATGCACTGGCGACCATATTCACGACAAGAAAACACTTTTAGGCAAAGTTATTTCGCTGCGATCCTCTTGAGGTAGAAGTATACAGAGAGATCCCACTATGCTATCTCTTAGCCCTCAGATCTATCTATTAGGAGCTGCTTAAACTGTGAGTGGTAGATAGCAACGCATTATAAGAAAAACAAAAACTCGTCTTCATTGTCACACATTAAAAACAATTATTATATTATTTACTGGCTGTGCCCCGCGGTTGCACAGGCTTACAATTTCATTAGATGTTATTACAAATTTGTGGATTTTTTTAATAGATTATAAAATTTATTTCTTTAATATAAAATAATAGTAGCCGAAATTACTTCTCGTAACATCACCTATCTAGTGAAAGTCCCGTTAACATTGGTCCAGCCTCCTAATGCGGCTGAAGTGCGGAGGCAGGAGCACCGACGTGCGCTCTTGGCGTGGCGTGAGCGGCTTCGCGAGCCGCAGAACGCCCGCCAACGCGCTGTCGGTGCAATTTTGCCGAGCCTCGGGCCCTGGCTAAAGAGGAAGGACCACGTCACCTTCCGGCTGACGCAGGTACTCACCGGACACGGGTGTTTCGGTGAGTACCTGAATCGGATCGGTCGCGAACCGACGGCGCAATGCCACCATTGCGGCTGTGACCGGGATTCCGCACAGCACACGCTGGAGCAGTGCCCAGCGTGGAGCTCGGAGCGTCGAGTCCTGGTCACCAGGATCGGGCAGGACCTCTCTCTGCCACGCGTAGTGACGGCTATGCTGGCAGACAGAGAGGCATGGAGGGCCGTAGTCTCCTTCTGCGAGACGGTAATGTCCCAGAAGGAGACCTCCGAGCGGGATCGGGAGAGAGCCGATCCCTCTCGGAGACGACGGCGACGGCGGGGCGGAGGCAACGCACGCCCCGGTCCGTCCACCCAATAGCCAGGGTCTAAGAATATGGCTATGGTTTCCCCTGCCTGTCGTAAGAGGCGACTAAAAGGGGGCCGGAGGGCCCGCTGGCGGTGGTCGGGGTGGGAGCTTTGACCACCGGCGCGGGCCCGGGAAGGTGGCAGCGCGATGTGGCTCGCGCTGCCTTGCACAGCGAGGTCTCCAGGGGCGGCGTCACAGCTGCCCCGGGGATGTGCCCCGGCAAAGTGTGGGGGGACACCGGTGCGTTCTATCAGAGTACCCGGAGTCCCCCCTGAGCACTGAGGACGGCCACCGGGGGGGTTTTAGTGCGGTAAAAATCCCACATACCCCGATCTGCCTCTCCCAGGGCGGTCGGGGACCTTTTGAAGGTTTCCCCCTCGTCAACAAAAAAAAAAAAAAAAAAAAAAAAAAAAAATGGTCCAGCCATTTTAGAGAGACAGACAGAAGGCAGAAAAAAAGGTTTAAAGGTAGATCTTTTTGTGTTAGTATCATAATATATACTTTTCAAATGCATTTAGTTTATTAATACATACATACACAATAAAGTGCCCACACCAGTATTCTACGAAGGGGAAGGCAGGCTGAGGAGGAACGGGTTGTACCTACGGCTACGGAGATAAATTAGGGATAATACCGGAAAAGGGCAGTACAATAAATACCTCCAATAAACTAGTAAATAATCAGGCGGTTTTATATTACTGACATTACGGCCAAAGTTTGCCATTAATTAAATGCCACAGTTTAAATTACTTCAAACGAATAGTCACATTTTAATGAGAGGTTAATAAACGGTAATGTCGCTTGATTGCCCTGTGAAATTATTGATTAACTAGGTCTGCCCCACGGTTTACCCGCGTAGATTTAATTTCATATGTAACCTGCGGAACTTAATTTTTTTTAATAAAAATAGCTTATTTAACATTAGCTGGTCTGGTCCAACCATTTTGGGTATTAGCCCGAACAAAGAGATACACAGATGAGTTTTTTTTTTAAATTGCCTTTATTAAGTTACGTGAAAAGCTGTTACAAACAGATACTTCAATTTAATTTATCTGCATATATGTATGTGTATGTATAGATGTATAGATTTTATTAACTTTCTTGGTGGACATTTGACGGTCCTTCTTTGCCTCAGTAAACATTTTGGTGACAGCATAATGAGATGCCACTTATGGCTTGATATATTTAACCAGCAAATAATTGCACATTACTGTCGGATATTTTGATTAAGGGTATTTTATTATTAGCTTTTGTTTCCGTCCGAGTTCAGTGGTTACCGAGATGGTTTGAGCTCAGAATATGAATTGAGTTATTAATTCTTCCAAAACTAATAAACTACAGTTCTCTTTCTCTTGTCTCTGTTGCAAGTAAATCCTGTTCACGTCGATTATACTATTGGATCTTAAGACTGTACTAAAATACTTGAAATGGCGTAAATGCATACATACGTTCACACCTCTATCCCAAGAGGGTCGATAGATACCACCGTTTGTGGTTTGACCTAGTCGGCCTCCAGTAAATTTGACATAGTCGCCCTCGGTGAAAAGTGAATGATGCTACAGCGAACCATTCCTTCAGGATCCTTTCGGAAAGGTGTGAAGTTATCTGGTTTGTTTAAGCTTTGTTATCAGTTCAATTACGTATCAATACAATTTTATCTCACGCCATATTTATTGGGTAATAAAGCACAATTCTCAGATAATGAGTTGAGTTCACGCATTATTACCGAAGCGCACTGATGGACGAGTCGAAATGATTAATTCATTAACTGTTTCTGAATGTCAATAATAGCTTGCAAAATGTGTTATGCAAGATGAAACAAATTAAAAAAAAGTACATTGTGTTTATTGTCGTACATATAGGTAAAGCAGGTTATCCGTGGAAGCTATCGGGTATCGGTTATCAGTCGGAGTGGCGGGCAGTTAGCGCGGAGGATCAGTTGATGTTCGTGCGTCGAGAGGAAGACACATCCGCACTTACCGCGCGTGAAGTGATAGTTTTGTTCTTGTAACGCGAGCTGTGTGTACTGACTGTGTGACGCCCGGTGCTTGATAAGGGTGCGTTGTGTTTATTATCTATATATACATTTTATATGCTTTTGGGTGTTTATGGTAAAAGTGTGAAAATGCTGCGTTTATTTTTTCAGAATTTCATCTTTGTAATCTTATGAGCGTTGCCTTAGTTAAAAGCTTTTTTTTTAATTCGAAATGGTTTTGGTAAAATATGCATACAACGTCCAACTTTGTTTTATAAAAAAATCTAATGTTCCGAATTTCTAAAATATCATTTGATATTACATAATTTGGAATTACTGGAAGGTATAATAAGCTTTCTCTGCATAACGACGTGTATGTAAAAAAGAATGCAAAATCGTTACCCGTGACGAATATTTTATGCAAGACATCACAATACAGCACACATCAACACTTGAACACGTCATAATATATTGCACTATTCATATCGATATAGCTTTGAATAAACATTTATTTCAAGCGTTTGGCTATATTATAATTGATTAAAACTTGCATTAATTAATAACATTGACCTTGAACATAATTTAAATGGCATCCAAACATTTGACAAATTTTTTGTAGCTGTTATAATTTAAGGGGTTATGTGATGTTTAAGTTGCATCAGTTATGTTCAATAATATGTACTTATAATTATAAAATATTATTACAAATATTACAAAATTTTCTCTGTTTGTGAGAAAAGTATAACTACGCACAATACAATATATTTAAATTGATTTCAATATAATTATTGCTACAATGAGTTACGGTGTACTCAAAAAATACCATTACCATACCAAAATACCAGAGTAAACCGTCACAGCACAACGAAACCTTTGGAAAACATTTGAAAAGTTCAAGGATCATCTGCGAAAAACACCTCAGAGCTTTTGAACAGAAAAAGTATACCACTTTTTGCACGTTATGTTATGTCAGAAGGCAATCGATCTTATTACTCACGACAAGGTATCCTAAATCATTCGCATTACAATTGTAATAGGATTATCTATGCTTACACAAGGCATGCTAACAAAAAACACGACCTTATAAGGAGAGTATTAACTCAATGTAATGTTTAATTTATGTTATGTTATGGAGTGAGCTAACCACTTCTGTTATGATTCGGCTATGATTGAATAGTGGGTGTCGCATAAAATTATTCTGTAATTAATGTTTACATAACATGGTACTACAAAGTGTATTTTAATATCTCATTTATGCTTTAAATATTTGTAAAAATGATTTCCTAAAGGGACGGATTAGCAGAGATGTTATATAATGACCGCAATGTTGGTATGTGGGGGGACAATCATGGGTTTAAGCTGCGCGTATTAAGAACTTCCAAGCTTTGACGTTTCATTTTGGTACCGTAAAATTAAACGTCAAAGCTAAGAAGTTCTTAATACGCGCTGCTTAAACCGTCATACGAGTAGTTCGTCCCCTCATTGCTACGAAAGGGTAGTACCCTGGTGTATATTAAAAAGACATCTAATCTGGTGCCCATAATACAAGTTTTGCTGAGTTCGGGGTTAGATATCATTGTGTGATAATATGTTTTTATTTTATTATAATTACATAAGAACAACAATATATTTTCAATTATACAGAATTATTAACTTAAATCTAGTACAATATAACTGAGAGAAAAAAAAATTACAAATAGGATACAGAATTTAAAACTGTATCTGCGGGGATGGTGCCCAGTAAGCTGGCCGCGTAACCTCGCTAAATTGCTAACTAATCCTCTGACCGACGTAATACCAGCTCGACGGTCACCAGAGATGTCAACCAGGTGGTTTGAGATACTTAAAGAGGACTTATATTTTTAACAATTGCAGTTGCCGTCAACATGTCAATTATGTTATCTTTTATATGTTACACAGCCGTGTCAGGAGACAGGTTTCCTCTTGGTATTTTCTATAACCTATCGTTGCTTATATAAACTTATGACGTATTGACTGAGTTACAAACATGCATATCGACATATCGCTTTATCTCCCTGAAATCTCATACGCTGAACCAACCAAGTATTCTACAGAGTAATGAAGAGAAGATTATCTTCTAACAGGAACTGAAGAAGGTGGTAAAAATATGCTGCTGATGAAGCTCTGTTAACAGAGACATCAAGAAAATCGTTATTATCAGTAGTCCAATATGTTTTTATAAATTCACGTTATGTTGAATTAAAAACAAATGTTAGATTTTTATCCATGGCACGCACACAAGTTATTAAAAGTACTTTTTAATTATTAAGACTTACATACATACATTCATATGCTCACGCCTGTATTCCGCGGAGGAGTAGGCAGAGGTGTTGTAATAACAACACCCACTTTGCACCGAAGATGATTAAGTGCCAACGTGACAGATGGTGGGTCCATCGCCGTCTCAGACACTTTAATACGCAGGTCCCTCAACAACAAAACACTGTAATACAATGTAATAAAACTGGTGATTATAAAACTGGTGTAAAATCACTGCACATAGGTTTTTTTAGACAAACTCATTGGTACAGGCCCGCTGGGATTCGAACTTGCGCTTGCATAGCAGGCGACTGCTCAAACCTCAAGGCCGTCACGGTTTTATAATCATGTTTTTCCCAGTTATGCAAAAAATAGATTTATTTATAACCCAAAACATTTTCAAGATATTTTGGTTTATGGGATGCTAAATATTCCACTCAATAACCCAATGATAGCAATAAAAAAGTAACCTTGCGGTTACTTGATTTTAAGATCGAAAAATTATTAAGCAAAATTAAATTCAATCGCACGCGTTATGAATGCCAAGTGGACGGATGCAATCTATTAAAAGCTATACCATCCGTTTTCAATTTTGTAGAAGATGTGATATAAATGTGATTAAGTATCATAATGTGTATATTGGAGCGCACACTATATTAAAGTTATATAATGTCGAAAAATAACAAATTGGTCTTGATCAAGCCTATTACTAACGCAGAAGTATGAATTATGGTGTTCTTGTATTTCTTTATTTTGTATCGTTTAGAAAGCCGGAAATTTTGTTACGTTATTTACAAGAGAACGTTGTTTTAACGTTTGATAAAAACCTTCAATAAATTAAGATTTTTATATAAAAAAATTTAACTGCGCCAGAGTATTCTAAGCGCGAGTTGTAAACTGAGACTTCATTCCGAATATTCATTGATACTTTTGATACAATGTTTCCTTTAGGAATACTATAATAGTGCTAGCCAAAAATATTTTTGACGGTACTTTGTATGAATTGAATACATATATACCTACGGTCACACCTGTATACCCGAAGGGGTAGGCAGAGCTGTACTTTTGAGCTACCATATTTCGTCAGCTGTTTTAAAGTCCCATGTAATAGGGGGGCCTATTACCACTAACAGGACACTAACCCTAACTCGAGTGTGCTGCTGGGAAATTTCAGATGGAAAAACCCGATATCACTGCCTGATTTGGGGGTCGTGTTCTACAGTAGCGCTTGTGACCCCTAGACCAATACGGTAGCCTTATTAATTCTTAACATTATTTTCCTAACATTTATTATAGTTTAATTCAAAGAGTATCATACTAAAGGAGCTATAAATTGACCGAAGGACGATCAGATAAACTGTGCGTGACACGTGTGTATAATTTAATATAGTTATGAGGCACATTATGGCAATTACTCTAGAGCCAATCGCACTTAAGTACTGGCCTATGGTCGGCGACGCGTAGCACCGTCGGATCCATCGCGATACCATCAAACGACTATTTAATGCTTACAAATTACCTCCACATACATACAGTTTTAAGGCACTACGTTGAAACTGAGCTAGTATTTCAACTATTTTAGCTATCATCTATCTTTCTTTAAATCTAATTCGTGCAAACTAAGCATCAAGACGCATATAGCCTTGGTAAAGTCTGGCATTCTCAAGTTCTTTGGACATGTGTCTCGGCGAATTAACACCTCCATAGGACGCCTAGTTATGCAAGGTAGAGTAGAAGTAACTAGAGCATAGGGGAGGTCCTCTATGCGGTGGACAGACCAAGTCAAAACGACGATTGGCGGACCGGTGCACCAAGGATAGAGATAGATGGCGATAGATAGATGGAGCGGCTAATAGAGATAGATGGCGGGCTATCGTAAAGCAAGTAACACTAACATTAAAACTACATGATGACCGCAACCGCCCTAAGACAAGACAAGAGTACCGACTGAGAAGGATTTACGTCTCTATGGCTTAGCGGTTGTATGGTTGGCTAGGCGTCAAGGTCATGTCTCAATTTGAGTACAAATATGATTGCTCATGATCAAACCGGGGATAAGTAATCTATATTGCAAATGAAGCTTTTAGAGCGTTAAGAAGTAACAAATCAACACACTCAAACAGAAACATGTATCATCTTCCACGTGCATAAACAACTAGTAGGGACCCACAGTTCCACCGGCATATGAATTTTGGTAGCTTTTTTCTGTTTTATTTAACAATAAAACTTTAAAACTTTATTATATACGTTTATGTAAACATAAAAATAAGAATGTTCATGTACTCGTATATCTTAATAAAATATGAATTCGCCACGACGTAAAATAACTGCATGACTAATTACTGTATTGTTGAACAAACCCCAAATAAGAATAGTCGCTATTAATATCTGATTAAAAATTAAGGTTTTGCCAACAATTAACCCCTATGTAACCTTATCAGAGAAGGGAATTAATAAAAATAACTTCTGTTTACCACTAAAAACTCTGAAAGCGCACTCGATTGTGCAAATATGATAAATTAAACACTGGAGACTAAAAATGTGTACTAAATACCTAATTACATAATCTAATTTAACAAAGTGTAACCTCTTTCTTACATATTAATGAAGGCGTAAGTAGAAAGTTATTTATTTGCATATGTTTTGCCTTCACGATGGTAATAATACGTTTTTAACACAGATTTTCGTTTTAAACTACAAATGTAGCAAACAAGCTTACAGCTAATCGAATGGTAACCGATTTATTAAAAAGAGCCATAAAGGCCTTGAGGTTTGAGCACTTGCCTGCGACGCAAGCGACCCAAGTTTGAATCCCAGCGGGGCCTGTACCAAAAACTTTTGTGCAGAGAGAAAAAATTCCGTAAAGAACGTGGTGTGCGTTCTTTACGGAATTTTTTTTCGTGTACAGGTACCGCCTCGAATTATGAGCTCTGAGGGACAATAGTGAGGAAAAATGGGAATATATTTTGTTCGCATCGCTTTATACAAGGCCTAAAAATTACTAGTGCGCATTCAAGCTCAGCATTCATAGCTCCTGATGGCACCTAGAACTTTCGCTTTAAACATTACCTATACACACATATGCTTTTGCCTGAGTTAGCGCACATTACACCAGCCATGTTTCATGTCTCTGTCATAGGGGGGAGGCTTCTGCCTTTAACCGGACACTAACATAGACTCCGGGATGCCACTGGAAAATTGAAAATTGCGACTCAGGACCCAGAGACATACATACATATGCTCACGCCTGTATTCCCCGAAGGGGTAGGCAGAGGTGTTGTAATCACAACACCCACTTTTCACCGAAGATGATTAAGTGCCAACGTGACAGATGGTGAGTCCATCGCCGTCCCAGACACTTTACATACTTCATTGAATGACTTCTCAGAAATATGCAGGTTTCCTCTCGATGTTTTCCTTCACCGTAAAGCACGTGGTGTGAAATCACTGTACATAAGTTTTTTAGAAAAATTCATTGGTACAGGCCCCGCTGGGATTCGAACTTGCGTCGATTGCGTAGCAGGCGACTGCTCAAACCTCAAGGCCACTACGGCTCTCCCAAAGGACCCAGAGACTCAGAGTATTGCGTATTTCTAAGCTAAAATTCCTTAGAGTCAAGTCACAAGTTGTCAATTCGAGCAAGCCAGTTATTTCATACTAGTTCAAGAAGCTTGATTTAATAAATTTCATAACACTCTACATGTCAACCCAAAAATGTCTAGTGCAAGGCATGAAGCATGTGTTCTGTTTGACGTAATATCAATGGTGTACGTTATTTCGTAAAACGATCTTATTACAATTTAACTTCACCGTTAAATGGAAGGTTGCCGTTTCTTATAACAAATATCTAGCAATAACTTTGATTAATAAGTACAATTCACTTTGATGTAGCTGTTCCGTATTATTTCTAGACTTCAAACCATATCTCACGAATATATTTTGCATTCAATATTACGAGAGCCCTTTGTGCGACGGGCTGCGAAGGGTATCGCAGATCTGACAATCTGTCTTCTATTCGAATAGTTTCCTGTTTCTCTTTAAGGCTATGAAAGCATTTCGCTTCGTTTAGAGCTTGTTAGTCACTAATGTAAGCCTTTGAAAGATAACATTTGGTCTCCCGTAACCGTAACTCAAAAGGACGGTACTTTGTGCGAACATTCGGTTTTGTTATTGAAGAAAGATATTCGCTAGTAAAGGTATATTATTCTTACATTGGATATTAATTTTAATGAACCCACAAAAGGCTTAGTTCGCGAATAATATGATAGCAAAAATATACACAACGGACGATCGTTTGCAAAACTCATGTTCCCGGTGAGTACCATACTAAACCAATTAACCAAAAATTAGCATTGTTGCAAAAAGAAAAACCTGTTTTATGCTTAGAGTATATACATGCCTATTTTTATTAAGGTGCAACCACATGCACATGAACACATTTTTTGATGGAAACGAGCGTCGAGCGGCTTACATCAGGTTGCACTTTTATGTGAAGCATTGGTAGTGCTACCTATAACATGAATCTAACCATAACATGATGTTTATTCAACAAAATGATCGTTCAACGAACATAGCATATAAAAACCCGCAAAGAGAAGAGTTCAACGCGCGCTCCTTGATCATTATCTCTCTAACAAAAAAATATTAAACAAAAACTCATTCACTGCTCTTTTGTAGAGAATGTAATGAAGATGATGATTGCTAATGCTAAACTAGTTACCAGCAATACTCAATTACGTATAAAAACGTTACACCCTAAAAAAACTTTGGTACTTTAAAAATGTAGAGTACAATATTTCAAACTAAAATACTCATAATATATTCATATAACACAAATTAAGGCGTTACCTGCGTATTCTGGTGAGAAAATATAATACAGGTATTTTATAATGTATCCATAGACTTTCCCCAAACTCCTGCAGGCGGGGCATTAACATAGAATTTCCTTTCATTTATATTTTTTGTGTACAATAAAGAGTATTATTATTTTATCATAAATATCGCGGCAAAGAGCAAAGCAAGAAGTAATCAGAGATGTGACAATTCATAAAGAAATCACGTTCTAATCATTCAGTAATTAGATACTCTACTACTATTAAATTAACGAATGAAACCCACAATCACTCAAGACAACTGTTATGAAGGTGTAGCAATCATAATGTGTAGTATTACATAGGTAATATTAGGGCTACCGGTTAAATTGCTTATTCAATGTTGCAGTAAGACAGTGAAATATTTCAAGAGTTGCTCTATAGATTGGTGCCTATTTCATCTCGCAAGACTTGTGTGCCCGAAGGGCAGAGGTGTGACAAAGCCCATATTTTATTAAACATATAATTAAAGGGCTAACGTTGCAATGGAATATATACAAAATTCCTCAGGCAAATTAAGGTCAGATGTACCAAAAGGTATTTGAAGTAATTTTTACGTAGTCAAATAACAGTGAGTTTAAAATTGTTATAAGTAATAGTTATAAATCGGAAAAACTTTCAACTTTTAACACATTCTTAAACCTTTAAACGAGCAATTCTTGTATATAATATGTATTTAAATAATCTGAATCTCGGAAACAGCTCCAACTATTTTCATTAAATTTCGTATGCAGGAGGTTTCGGGGGCAATAAATTGATCTAGCTGGGTTTCATTTTACGAAAACGTCGAGTTAAACGACTATGCTCGTTCATACTGGTACTCGATAGTAAAATCTAACAGATGTTTTCAAACACAGTTCTGTTACCACTTTGAATTTATTTTTAAACAACTTCAAAGAAACGAAGAGATTATCAATCTGACTGTGCGTTTTTTTTGAAGATATGCAAACATAAAATACATTTGATTTATGTTCTAAAAGATAATCACTGACGTTAAGTCATCTTTATGATACATCTTATAATATATATCTATAATATTTATTACAATGCCGACAGTCGGCTTTGTTTTGGCATTGAACAAGCAAGAATCTTGATAAATTATTGTCTTTTACTATCGGCTTATATAATTTATAATCATAATAAAATATTCATGCGCATTATTGGATAAAGCTCGAGTAAAATCAGTCAGAAAAGTGTTTTACCAGTTATAAAACCAATATATTTTTCCCTCTTATTACAAAACATGAGCTATGTGCATCCCTTTTGAAATCCGTATCACAAAAAGAGTTGGAACTACTTTTATACCAAGGACAATTTTAGGTGTTCTTTCGTAATAAGGGTTAATATGTTTGGATTTCGAATATGCTTGAATCTCCTAGCTTTTTAGGTAAGCACGTGATAGTATATGCCAGTAAAAATTGACATGATTATCCTATGCGGCAAAATACTTTTGTGACTGACTTTACCGCGTTTCACCTCATCGTGCCCCAGTCGATAAATTCACAATGTTCATCGACAACCGTTCGGGTGCTTACTAACATATCTTAAATGCGCTTGAAACATACTTTAGTATCTAATCTTGTTTTTTAACTACCCGTTTATTAAGTAGCTCGATACCTTGTCTTTTTGCACCAATATTTCGTTACATAAACCCATAAGGTAAAGTCACCAGTCATGGACAGTATAAGCGATTTTTTTTCATATTTGCTCTGTAATTTCTTTATTTTTCAACATACACTCTTAAGGATTTGGAGGTAAATTATAAGCTCTTATCTTAATCAAAATTTTGTGTTTAATTTCAGTTTAGTACTTAGTACAATGAAATAATATAAATAAACAACACTCCTACTTAGACACCATTAATGGACGGTAAAAATCCAGTACTGTGTTTTAGGCCTAAAAATATAATTTATAGTTTGGGTTATATTATAAAATTGATGCATTTCTATTGATAAATCATTAAATAATAAAAATAAATAAACACAAAATAAGATGATGAGTTTTCCTTCCATCGCGATTCTAGTAAGAAATTACGATTCCAGAGACCAAATGAAACCGCGAAACTAACAACCGTTATAGCCGCTATAAAAATGGGTGTCAGTTGTGACAACTGACAGTCATAGTATTATAATACTGACAACTGATCGGTATTAACATTTGAAAAAAATACTGCGCGATTTGGAAGAAAAAACAAAAAATGTCCATAATTGGTCCGCGTCCAACATAGGTGCCTTTACTTTAATCTCGTTTAGATAACATAATTGAAGCGATGACATCGATGTGAAAGTAGTATTATAATTAACTACTACATGTCAATTACATCACATACACTAAAACTACTTCCATCCCTTTTAATTCCGTATCACAAAAAGAGATGGAACATGTATTCTGTGATGTTTTGTATTAAGGGGTATGAAGTCCATATATATTCCTCTTAACTCATAATGCCAGGAATATAACGAACGAGCTATCGACCCCCTCAAAATCTCTTTACACCTTTCACTCAACCTCGCTGCCCCTGATGAAAAAATGACTTTATCAGCAGAAAAATGTCTTTGGAATCATACATTGCAATTTTCAAAATTCATTAATGTGCGAAGATTCAAAAACACTGCAATATATATTCAATAACGTGAAGATGTTAAATATGTATGCGAACAGATATGACCGCTTCCAATGTATTATATAATCTGTACTCTGTCTGTTGGCAGTAACATATAATAGATCTATTTAAAGTAAACAAAAATGGCAATCACGTAAGAATGTCATCCGATACCGTTCGAATAGAGCCGAGGGCCGACCTTCAAAACGTTCTTTATTTCATAATTTGATATCACAAACACTCAAATTGCGTTTAAATGTTGAGGCCGAAATGACACTGAGTTCTATATACACACTTTCGCTCTAACATTTATATGGTTCGGATTACACATCGAGCTTCGTCCTATCCATTGATAACATCTAACTCCCAGACATTGGCCAGTGTTTAATATAAAAGAGGTTTTAAGTATTGCCTAACGCACTTCCATTGAGTAATTGCGATCGCTAATTTGATTTGTGCACTAAACAAGCGTTGAACTTAGCTGGCCAGATCATAATAGACGCATCTTTATGTTGAAATTGCTTAGCATTGTGGCGTACAGTCAAAATTTAAGACCTCTGCTAGACTGGAGCCTCACCTATGATGCATCAAAATTCAAAATTTAAAATATCTTCATTTAATTAGGCTTTAACAATGTACTTGACGGAATGACATGATTATAAAGACTTAATTAAAATTGATAAGTTTCTTTTCGGTAAAAACAAACCTTCCGAACCACCGCGTTCTTTCAAATCGTCGGAATTATATAATTATTCAGGATTACAAATGTCACCACTGAGTTTGGAAGTTTGCTATTATTGACAATAACCCTTAATTCAGCGAACACTCATAAAACTATGTTTACAATTTAGAGATCACATTATTGGATATAAATATAAACCCATGGACCATTCCAATGGTTAAATGTCTATAAAAATATTCCATTATCTACAAAGATAGTTTTTGAATACTAATGAAGGCTCGGTATGACCAGCCCCCACAAGCATAACAGCACCGGATCAGTATTCTGTATTCAGAGGAACCGCGTAACCTTCTTGAGGCTACCGGTTCATCTAGCTGTAGGACATCTTTAGTTTGCCTTGACATGGTTTGTTCGTCACGTGAAACAAACCAATGATAAGAGTCATACTATTACATATTAAGAGAGTATTTTCACTAACACGAAAAATTTAAATTATATACCATAGGAGTAATAAGACACACGAAATGGCTGGAATAGCAATTGGCAGAGATAATTCAAGGTTCGCAGGAGCTTGTGGGTTTGAATCCTACCGTGTGTTCGTTATTTTCCTAACCATTTTAAGAATTTAGAAACGAGATCATAAAAAAATATTCGTACCTAATTTCCTGTTGATGTGGGAAGTTGGCGTTTGATTTAGTATTCTTGCGAATACTTTAGCACTATAATTATCCTTGTCCTGGTAATATGTTTGATTTATTTCAACCACTATCAACTTCCTTGTCAGTATATTTCAATAATCCAGAATCAAACTATGATCACCTACAAAATAAAGTATAAAATACTTAAAAAATATAAAAAGTTTTGTATTCTTTACGTATTTAAGAAAACATTATAATTATCAATTTTATAATGAGTACTAAAATCACACCAAGTAATTCGTGTACACAGAGAAAAAAACATTCGCGGCAAAGATAAAACCTCCTTCATTTTTTATGTCGAGTACTTACCTAATTTGTAGAATATAAACGAAACACGTTGATACAAAGTAAGATGAAGTAATGTAATATATTGGATAATGATGTATTACCATGAGTGACATTAATAAAAAGACATGGGGCCGAGGTTGAACCTAATTATGACACTTGTGCACTGGCGTTAATGTGCGTGTCGATAATATCTATCGGGGTCGCAATCTGTATTAGCCTACATTATGGATTCAAGTATAATGCTCTTGGAATTACTAAACTATCGGTATACTTAGAGCGTGTACCAAATCGTTACGTAGGACTCATTTGGTCTATATTACGAAGAACTACAACGATTTGTATAATAAGATTGAGATGACTGAAATTATACTTAATGGCTCATCTTTTAGGGTCTCAAACATTTCTAGTTGTGTATTGATGACAGGCACAATTATACAACGGATTAATTAAACTAAATTTAATCAAAATACAGCGGGTTAACTACTTATTTAACCAGAGCATATTAAGAATTTCTTAACTTTGACTTTTAATTTTACAGTATTAAAATGAAATGTCAAAGCTCAGAAGTTCTTAATACGCTCTGCTTAAATTGATGATTGTAAGCCCCCGGACGTGGTTTTTTCAAATGAGTACAGCGTGGGGTTCCGATAAGAAAAGGAAGGGTGTGATGAGATTATTACGAGTCGGAGGCTTTATGGACCGTGATCACAGTGGATTTAATAATATTCTTGAGGGTTGGACGGAACTAACCGATTTGTATGCAAATATTTTTTGTTTGTTTTAAAGGAAAAAAAATGCATTTTTGAATAGGAATTGTCACTCACCAACTAAGGCTGCACAACTAAACAGTTAGTAATGAAATTGAAATTAATTTGTTTATTGATTTTGAAATTTTATTTTAAGTTCTAAGGCATCTGTTGCGATACTAAATTGTTGCTTCAATCAACAAAATATGATCGATTATAATCGCTTTCAGAATAGCCCAAATCAAGTAAACCTACTTTTATTTTCGTTAGCTTTGAACTAGTTCCCTGTCAGTCAAATTATTTCATTGTCATTGTTAGAGTAACTTGTGACTTTAGTGGGTAAGTTAGGGTTACTTAACAGCTGCCATGTAATAACATGTTCTAATTCCCTGGTTGCACAGCGGTCGCTACCCATTATATGCTAATTGGAAGACGACACGCGAAATTGCTAAACATAGAAAGTACATTATTGTGCGTACGACCAATGACCCTCGTACTTATTGTATTGTATATTATCTACTAGCATAATCTATGTCTATAAAAATATAATTGAAGTGTCTGTTTGTAATTCCAAATTAACAGCTTTTCGCCAAATGCATTTTAAAGTATGTAGGTGCCACATATATATATTTTTTTATATTTTCTTCGCATCTCCGTCTGTCTGTTTGTCCCAGCTAATTTCTGTAACGGCTGGATCGATTGTAAAAGGACTTCCACTGGCAGAGAGCTAATGTTGTAACAAGGAGAAACTTAGGCTACTACAGCATATATTCCGAATTTCATGTTTTTAGGAACAACGCTTTAGGTGTGCTTTGATTTCAGCCAGTAAGGTCTTAGAATTTTATATTAACTTTATGAAATAAACTGAGATTATAGCGATATAAATAAGGTCTGGAGAAAGTGCTTCTAAAAGTCCCTGTAATAAAGCATCAATTTTTCACTGATCAAATCTCCGATTACGTCAACGTGATGAACGTGACTCGTGAAGGGGATTTTAAGAAAACTCACACTAGGCACTCAGAGCGTATTAAGGACTTCTGAACTTTGACGTTTCATTTTTGTACCGTAATAATAAAAGCCAAGAAGTTCTGCTTAAACGATCATAGTTGGCTCCTGTACTTATTTTTTTATACCTGAAATACATTTGGAGTTTTTGATTAGAAAAAAAAATATTCTGATTGTTATTATCTGATAACATATATCGCGTTGAAAGAAAAACATTTGTAATGTCCCCGATGAATCGATTCACACCATCACACCTTATGTAACATATCTCATTTTTCTTACCTTCAAAGACCGTCACACAACACAATGCATCGAACAAAAAATAATTGACACAATATCCGAAAATAATAGAAACAATACATTACTTCAGTGTTACGAGACTTACCTTATTAGTAAAGTTACGTCAATGGGTCGAGCTGATGAGTTCGAAAACTGTCTTAAGACTTATAGACACCTAAAAAAGGCTTGGTTACGCAAATGCAACAGTGTAATGAGGGTTGGTCGCGTGGTGCATACAAAGACACGAGTTGCGTTTATATCATCATAATTGGTAGTGCCTATCAGGTACTAACTGTGCCTCGAGGTTTTACTCGCGTACGTATAACAATAAAATCTATATTATTTAATTATTTTTTTCTAAAAGAAAATTATTCTAAGCACCTTCTTATAACACCAGCTATGTTGAAAGCCGCCGAAAATTCCGCTAAAATCGGTTCAGCCGTTAAGATATTGACTGAAATGAACAGACAGACTAGACGACGACATATTTAAAAATATATATATTTGTAAGTACTTTCATATGCATTTGGTGAAATGATGTTAATTTGGAATAACAAACAGACTTTGCAATGTTATTTATGTGTACAGAAAGATTTACGATACTTAAATAAATCACTTCTGAGATTTTAGGTGAAAGTTCACTTGGTGTGTTCCAATACGATAATGCAAGAATATTTGCGGTACTTTTCGCTTACATTTGGAAACAATCGTGATAGATTTGTGATGAGTTGCGGTTAGCGAAATGCTATTTACCAGTGTTAGGTCTTACGTTTGTTTATATAACTTCCTAATTTAACGGTATACTATCTTATTTGGTAATATACTTATATTCATCACATTTGAGTCGTGGTGGCCGTGGGGTTTAAGCAGTCGCCTGGTACTCTAGCGACGCAAATTCGAATCCCAGAGGGGCCTGTACAATTGAGATTTTATAAAATCTTATGAGCGATTTCACACCACATGCTTTACAGTGAAGGAATACACCGTGATGGCGATAGAATCACCATCTGTCACGTTTATCATCTTCGGTGAAAAGTGGGGGTTGTTATTACAACACCTCTGCATACCCTTCGGGGAATACAGGCTTGAGCATATGTATGTATATATTTATATTCAAGCATGTTATGCGTGACTATAAGACATGCATGTCTAGCACTTTTTTGCTTTACTTGTCTTTACTTTTTCTAAATATCAAGTGGCATTTGAATGAGGCAAGTCGACAGTTTTTTTGTGAACATATCACGAGATTGCGGATTAACATTCTATTATGACAACGTTTTGTTGAGTTGAATTTGTGACATTTGGAATGATCATAACTCATTATTCATAAGATCTGTCTGTATGAGGTGTCATAATTAACCAATTCATAAACTGCTAATGATCGCGCATTGAATAATGAAGGCATATGTCAAATAGTCATAAGGTATAAAGTACTTATGTATTTAGAAAGTGATGCGATATTTTATGGCCCCGTTACACTAATCCCACTCGATGGATGGCTACTTTTATTTTCATTTAATATGGTTAGTGAAATGGATGAGCCGTAATTAAGTATTGTACATGATGCCGACGTTTCAGTAAAGTATTCGTGACGGTACCGAGTTGAGCACACGCATGGAATACTCAGGGCTGCCACGCTAATTTGTTGATAGCATAGTAAGTTTAGTGAACCATAAAACTTGGTTAAGAAACAAAGTCTTGTGTTCTAAGTCTTCGTGTACCTATTATAATATTAATGATACAAGTGTTATTTTTTTCTGTTGTACAAAAAAAAACAATTATTTCTTCTAACTTTCTTTATTTTTTGTAATATGCATATTCGACATATATTAAATAGACATAATTCATTTAAACCGATGATACAACATGAGTATTATAATATTATCAAAATATAAAATGATGAGTATAAAAACTTATAAGATAGTTCAACATCATGCTCTACATATATCTTCGTATTTAACTGATTAATTTATTTCCATATAATATTGATCAAATCGAGTCGTTGCAAACCCTTGCGTGTAATTCACTCTTTGACCTCCATTACTTGCGCAGTTGCGTAATCGATAGAGGATGAGTTTCCCATGTCAACGGTACAACACGGTGGCCTGTATTTACCGTTTCTTGTCAGATCCATGTTATCTAACACGATATCATGATCGTGAGAGGTTCGTACGAAGACTGGCTCAACATGATCGCTCATTTTATTAATTATTACGACCCACATATCCTTCAGTTATTTCTTCACAAATTTACTTACAATCGTGATTTAAATATGTTGTAATTACATTTATTAAAAATAAATTGATATTTAAAAATTGCTGCCGTCACTAATTATAGATATTATATTCAATTACACTATACGGATAAATAAAATTGAAATGTTTGTGTCTGTTTGCCATTTCAAATTAACAGCATTTCACTATATTCATTTCAAAGTATATGCGGTACCGAAACGAAAAAAACTGTCCGTCTGTTTGTTCCGGGCGATCTCCGAAACAGCTGGACTGATATTAGCGGGATTTTCACTATCAGATAGATGATGTTACAAGGAGTAATTTAAGCCTATTTACGTCTGTTTAAAAAAAGGGATCTGTGTATTTCAGTCTACACGGGTGAAACCGCGGGGAACAGCTGGTTTTAAATGTATTTTTGATGCAGTGCAACAAAAATGTTGATTTTCAATAGGTTATTTACGAGCATTAACTAATCTAGGTTCGATAAAAACGATGAGAAAAAAATAACTTTGCTTTGCTCCTTAGCAAAAACTGATCCTATTAATTAGTTGATCAAAACGATAAAAAGAGTATTAAGTAAATAATGATGGTAGGAGGTATGAATTGAACCTTCAGTGAATGAGTTTAATTCGTTTGAGCATTAACGAGATTGGACAAGGTAAGGAATGAGTTTATAAGGGGAAGTCTGAAAGTAGCACCGGTGATTGAGAACTTGAAGAATAAACATTTGTCGTGGTATGAACATGGTATGCGGTGGGATGAGGATAATGTTGTCAAAAAAGGTTTGTTTATGAATGATAAGGGAAGGGGAAGACCTAAGAAACGATGGACGGATTGTGTGAAGAATAATAATACATACATACATATGCTAATGCCTGTATTCCCCGAAGGGGTAGGCAGAGGTGTTGTTATCACAACACCCACTTTTCACCGACTTTGATTAAGTGCCAACGTGACAGATGGTGAGTCTATCGCCGTCTCAGGCACTATACATACGTCATTGAATTAATTCTCTGAAATATGCAGGTTTCCTCACGATGTTTGCCTTCACCGTATAGCACGTGGTGTGAAATCACTGTACATAAGTTTTTTAGAAAATCTCATTGGTACAGGTCCCACTGGGATTCGAACTTGCGTCGCTTGCGTATAGTAATAATAAGAATAATAATATGATGAGAAATGGAAGAGAAGAACACATTGCGCCGACCCCAAATAACGTGGGATAAGGGTAGGAGGATGGTGCCTTGAACACATACATTTTGCTGTCAGAAGTATCTATATCAACATAACAAATAGTACTGAAACAGTTTGTAAGCGATTTGTGCGTAAGCCTAGAGCTTAACATAATATTTGTTATGCACAATTACGTCAGTCATTCAGTCAGTAAACAGTTATGCAACAGCGGGCTGACCGTGAACTCTAGCACGTGCATAGCCCAATAAATAATGTGTACCTGGCTAATTGGCGCCTTCCCGTTATTGTTTTCTGTAAACGACTGTACAAAGGCAGTGTTAAAAAGATCGAGGTGATACGTTATATATGGCTGTATCGTAAACAATTGTTTTGTAAATAAACTGATGATTTATAACAGATATATGTTTTGGATTACTGTCGATTGTATTAAAGGCGTAGGCTTAGGCTTAATCTCACGGCTGGCTTTATATTACGGAAACCATTTTTTATTAAAAATTTGTCTAAGTTACTTGTAACATCAACTATCTGCCAGTGAAAATCTCGTTAAAACAGATAGACAGAGGAAATTAAAAAAAAATTGGTCGTTATACACTTTTAGGTACGGTATACACTTTCATAAGCATTTAGAGAAAAGCTGTAAATTCGTAAAATACTAACAGACACTTAAATGTTTGTGTTTCTGTAAGTTTCCAACTGATACATTTTAATTTCAACTGATACATTCCATTCTCATATATGCTTGGAACTCAAAAAGTAGCTGCCAGCTTCATTACGCAAATGTCACCAAGTAAAAACTACCTTATTATTTTTATTTCACTGCATACCTATTTAAATTACACTTGACAGTTTCAAATCGTCTTAACAGTTTTTGTTTTCAATAGTCACCTTGCTAGTCCATTGCCCTTTTACGTATCGAATACCTGTGTCAACTCAAGGAGATCTTTTGACCAACAACTTCTTTAATTAGTGCACGGCAAAAAATAAATCGCTCTAAAACAAGTTTCTAAGTACATGTCTCAACGTATATTTTATACGAAGAATACAGGAATTATAGACGATGATTAAAATGCTTCCGTGGTTTTTTATCTATTATTAATTACGCTGTTAGCTGTTACACACTCGAGTTAAAACAATGGCTTGTTTTAAAAACAATGGCGAATACACCTATATAAATGTCGTGCGTATGTTTGTTTCAATGTAATTAAGTGGAATTTGCTTTGAAAAATGATTTTAGTGCGGATGGATATACCAATTAAACAACACAATGTAGGAGTATTCACTATCTGTATGCATTATTTCTTTATGAACAACAATTAAAGTTGGTTTGATCCTAGCACGACCCTGACTGCTGGATTATATATGTGATTAACTTGATTAACAAGTATAAAGAATGAGAGTACAGGTGAAAAGTCAAATGCTTTTGTTGTGTTGTCTATTTCATAAGGGTACCAAGTAATATATTTTCAAGCGGTTAATTAAGAGATCTTTTATGTTCATATTGCGAACTTGGTATGGCTTCACAAAGTCGTCTTTGTCTACGACCGGGCGGAATTGACGTAAATATTAGCAAACTTAAATTGTAGATTGAACTAACTTCCAGAAATTAAATTCGATCAGTATTTTTATATTTGAATTTATTTATTATCTTCAATTGAACAGTTGAAATGTAAAAGCATGATTTATTTCTGGGTACAGATTGAGATACATGCAAAAAATATTTTTAATTATCTAGAACTAATTAACCAATCAATCAAGGAACCCCGCAAACATGTATACAGATATGTAATATTGTGGATTGAATAGCAGCTATGTAGGTCTAGGGTACAACGATTGGTCTTATTGTATTTGCTTACACCTACACTTCTGCACAGTATGATGCAAGTATGTACTTGGATTATATATATTTTTTACATTCATTACTCTCCGTGCTTACGTGTGTGTGCGAGAATCAAATATAACCCCAAGTCCTATATTCAATTCTTTAATAACATAATTATTTCGACCCTTTTGCGAGCGTAATAAAGCTCAAAGTAATTTGTAATAAGTTCTGAATGTTTACATGATTATAATAAAATGCTAATACCTTATCGGGCAAGGCGACTCGGTTGCGAAGCGATACATTTTACATTGATTAAAGGAGATGTTAAATATTAATGTTGGAACGACAACTATGTAGTTTTGCTAAAGGCTAGTTCAACCTTGCGCTAAGATGCACGTGTTTAAAAAAAAAAGCGCTTTATTCCGCTATTTAAATTCAAAGGCTGCTTTTTGTATGACAAGCCTTGAATTTACAGCCTCGTTTTGATACAATTTGTTTTTCTAACATTTTGTTTTGTATGGTAAACACAAAACATAATTTGTATTGAGTACTTATTGACACATACTAAACATATTAACCCAGTATTTTTTTTACTAAGAATCATTTTCATTCTATTTTAGCATCCTTACAGTGGATCTTGGTGTTAAAGCACCCATTTTACAATTATTAGGTACCTCACCGAAAATAATTACCTACAAATAAGGTGACCTAATCGTGCAATATTTGCTAGTGTCCACGCTGCACTATGTCACATATTTTAATGTTCTGATCAATAGCTCTGTTAAACACTTTAAGTAAAATTACATTGATTATGTATGAACTATACCTGTATACAACATTATAGTGCTAACCTTGCCCTATGAAGTTTATGATGTCATTCGACAAATATCATTATGTAGTGATATCGTGTATATAAATATGTGTTCTCGGATTTTATCCGAGATCCTGATGACACGGGCCTTTTTTTTTATTGACGAGGGGGAAATCTTCAAAAGGACCGCCCTGGGAGAGGCAGATCAGGGTATGTGGGATTTTTGCCGCACTAAAACCCCCCCGGTGGCCATCCTCAGTGCTCAGGGGGGACTCCGGGTACTCTAATAGATCGCTCCGGTGTCCCCCACACTTTGCCGGGGCACATCCCCGGGGCAGCTGTATCGCCGCCCCTGGAGACCTAGCTGTGTAAGGCAGCGCGAGCCACATCGCTCTGCCACCTTCCAGGGCCCGCGGCTCGGTGGTCAAAGCTCCCACCCCGTCCACCGCAAGCAGGCTCTCCGGCCCCCTTTTAGTCGCCTCTTACGATAGGCAGGGGATACCATAGCCATATTCTTAGACCCTGGCTATTGAGAGGAAGGGCCTAAGCCAAGTGTTCATCAGAAGTCTAAGTAAGTTGTGTATGTATTGGTTGTGAGTGCATTAGTGACAGTACTGTGGTGGATGTGTGTTATTATTATTATTATTATACTATTTGCACTTAAATATAACTGGCGAAATGTGGGTACTATAAGTATACCGCTGCCAATCTCTTCGGGTAATACAGGCAGCATATTATGTATGTAAAATGTATAATTAATAATAATAAGGTACCAGTTACCCGTGACTACGTCTGCGTAATGATCTGTTTAGAACCCTATATTTGGTCTTAATCTTGAGAAGTTAACAGATAGACAACTTATAAACACATCAGTAAGAGCGCACGATTTCTTAATTCCGTAAATGTCCTCCTTCTCCTGTCGACTGACAGTACACCTGCATCATTATGTCACAGCAACTTTTGTTGAGAGCGGTCTCTATGTAAGCCAGCTTGGTTTTCCGAGACTATTTTAGGGTTTGTAATCACTACTAATATTATAAATGCGAAAGTAATCTGTCTGTCTGTTACGTTTTCCCGCTTAAACCACTTAACCGATTTTGATGAAATTTGGCACAGACAATCTTTAGACCCTGAGAAAGGATATAGGCTACCTTTTATTGCGCAAAAAGTATTATATAGTATATTATATATATTATATTAAATCTACGCGGGCGAAACCGCGGGGCATAGCTAGTTGTAGATAACCTTCATAATAACATATTCATTTATTATTGCTGCCAGCTTTTTGGCACGATCCCGAGAGACACCGATTTGGGCCAAGTTTTCTACTTGTAAATAGTTTTAAGGCTATATTAATGAATAATCAATTTATTATACCAATCTATACTTATTAATAACATTTAAATATTTGTTTGTGATTTCAAATTAAGAGCTTTTCGCTAAAGGTGTATGAAAAATTATCGAACTTAAATAATAGCACCCAGTCTTGAATTTCTTTTTTTTCCTCTTTCTTCTTGTCTGTTTGTTTCATCCGGCTAATCTCTGCAACAGCTGGTTTGCTTTTAAAAATAATGTTCCGCGAAACATGAACTTAAGTCTACGCGGATGAAACCGGATGACGTATCTAGTTGATGTAATTAAATTACAACACAAAATCTATTCATAGTTTTTGTTTACGAAAATAAAGTCTACGAATAAATTAAACGAGTCTCTATAATTAAAAACCTTAAAAACAAGGCACTAATTAATAGTTATAGCACCACCTTTGCTTTATTAGCTAACATCCAACCTTTTCGTCTTTTATTACTTTTATTTGCATTTCCCAAAAGAGCCGTGGTGGCCTCGGGGTTTGAGCAGTCGCCTGCTACGCAAGCGACGCAAGTTCGAATCCCAGCGGGGCCTGTACCACTGTACCAATGAGTTTTTCTAAAAAAAACTTTTGTACAGTGATTTCACACCACGTGCTTTACGGTGAAGGAAAATATCGTGAGGAAACCTGCATTGTTCTGAGAAGTAATTCAATGACGTATGTATAGTGTCTGAGACGGCGATAGACTCACCATCTGTCACGTTGGCACTTAATCAAATTCGGTGAAAAGTGGGTGTTGTGATAACAACATCTCTGCCTACCCCTTCGGGGAATACAGGCGTGAGCATATGTATGTTCCCAAAACCCGTTTACATTGGTGTACATCGGCCGTGATATTTTAACACTTGTCACAACGACGCGGGTAATAAAATAAGTATGAATCGCGAACAGAGAAAGGGCGGTATCGAATAGGACTGCCCTTCCCTAGCAACCTGTTGATTACGTTGAGTTACGACCATCGCCATGTAACCTAGTACCAAGTGACTGCTAACTGTCAACCTTTCCGATACTAGTTACTTTCTCGGAGTACCTATGATCTAATTTCCGTTAGTAGGCTTTTAGAGATAGGCACAAAATTATAGATGGGTCGACGCATTCATAATAACAGATTTTTTTCAAGTGTTTTCAGTTTCTCAATGATCGATATCTATGAAGATAAATTGTTTTTTCCTGAAATCTGTCCAGCTAATTTCTGAAACGGCTGGACCAATTTTAACCGGAGTTTCACTGGCAAAAAGCTATAATTATAATATGACAATTTCATGGGTGGCTTTGTTTCACACAGAGAAAAGACTACACGGGTGAAGCCGGCACTGATGAATATACTTACACGTGTAAGTTCCATAATAACTATGACTAAAGTTACAGGTAGAAGTTAAGAAATTATATTCATTCAAAGCATCACGCCTACCAACGGTCACGGCGGGAATAGACAGTGTTACAGCACGCACTTCTCACTGGAGATTATTAGGTGCTAACGTGACTGATGCTGGACTCACACTTAAGTATTCAGAAGTAATTGGCACGAACTAGTGAGATGAGAACGACGGAGCTTGCATAACAGGTGACTAATCAAACACAGCATCAGGATATTTGTTTTATGTCATAACTAGCTGTGCGGAACCCATTTTTTTCAAATAAAAGTAGTGTCCGTTTCTTTTAGCTCGTAACATCACCTATCTGTCAGTGAAAGTCCCATTAAAATCCGTCCAGCTGTGACGGTGATTAGCCGGAGCCAACAGACGGACTGACCGACAGACAGACAGGCAATCAGATAGACAGACAGACGGAGAATATTTATATGCATTTATTGAGAAGTTATTAATTTGCAATTATAAACAGACACTTCAATATTATATATCTGTTTAGATGTATACATAAAAATGGTTACGCTGCTTCACCTGCTTATCAATATAATGAGTGAGGCTGAAAAAAGGTTGCCTTTGCGCTTACGCCATGTAACCACTTATTATCAAGCTTGTCAATCTACTAACACAGTGATACGAACACGTATTTTACATATTCTTGTGGCGACATTGCAAGAAATTCAGGCCCCTTTTCCCAAGCTCCGGCGAACCATACATTTTACCTTTCCGGATTCTCGTCGAAGCAAGTGAAATAGTGCAACCCGATATTAGTAATCGCATATGTATTCGCATTGCGTCTCTAGTTGCCCAATGGGCCAACGCAGGTGGGTGGAGCATTAACATTTGCATTACTCCGCGACTCTGACTAATGTCCTCTCTTTGTTACTTGACACATTGTCAAGGCACGGAGCCAAGGAGACGGGCCAATTATGCTTCCTCGCTTTTAAGCTTGCGCTCATTGCATGGACTGCGTGGACTATAATATAAATAGTTACCAGGGGGGCAACTACTCGTATGATCCTTTAATCAGTTTTGACGTTTATTTTTACCAAACTGAAACGTCAAAGCTGAGAAGTTCTTAATACGCTCTGCTTAAACTGATTATGGTAGGCCCTCTGCCAATAGTTTTTTGGTCACAGGATGTTTTCGGTTACAGAAATCATATACTGCTTTTGATAAAAATATATATGTTGTTTTATTATAGTAAGATATATTATATATTCTTAAAATGGTTAGGAAAATTAAGTACACGATTCGGGAGTTGAACCCACGACTTCTGCAAACCGTGCAGTAGTTCTGCCAACTGAGCTACTCTATCCATCGAATTTTTGCGATTATATTATGCTGAAGTTATATTATGCTAGAATACTCCAAAATTATATTCGTTAGTTAAAAATTATACTCACATCGGGTGAAAAATATGTAAACCAGTGATTTAAATAAGGAAAAATAAAGTAAATAATCTTGCTTTAACTCTTATAGGAGTTGTATATTCCTACCCCAATAGCTCCTTTTATGCGCTCGGAACCTGCTTACATTGTGCGACAAACAATAATTGAATAACATACTTACCTACCATTTATATGCAAGTTGTAGAATGTCGCCGAGAAACAATTGATTCGATACGCTGATTCTATTTAATAATAGGTTGACACTTGATTAATCTTAGTTTATTTATATCTCCATTTATAACACATTGTTGAAGCCAATGCCATTCCGAGGGATGTGATTTATTAGTGTTGTTATGCTTAGTTGTTTACCGTCATAGCCTCAAGTATAGCTTCGTTGCGTATAAGGGTGGCTATGAAATGTGTAACAAAATCAAGATAAAGTATTCCTGTCCCCCGTGTGGAGGTCATACGTGCATCCCCCCCAATAGCGATCCGGAGGTACACCGTGTAGTTTAGTCGGTGCAAGTCCGACATAACCCGTCCGCTGCCCACGCGGCGGTTGGTGTATCCGATATAATAAAATAAATAAAGAAGGGCCCCGAACCTCGAATTTTAAAAAGACCCCAGGGGCCATATATGATCGTTTAAGCAACGCATATTAAGAACCTTAGCTTTAACGTTTAAGTTTACGGTACAAAAGTGACTCAACTTTTAATAGCTCTGCTTTAACCGATGATGGTAGGCCCCTAAGGCCTAACCGCAACAAGGTGACGTTAACAGGCTGTGACAGTGTACGACAGCACGTATACATATTCTTGCATCTGTATCCAAAGTGTACATATAGCCAGGACCAGGTGTTCTGCAGTAGTGCTTGCAACCACTAGACTAACAAGGCACTCGATATACTCGTAGATGATTTCCCCTGTAAGGTAATAAGTACGAAACCAGGGAGCGGCGGTGTATTATAAAGGCTTAAATCAGTCAATTGAAAAAAGGTCTCACAAGCCAATTCAGTTGCAAAGAAGCAGTCATTCCTAATTTATCGAAGCTTTGAGCGTGCTTGGAATGCGGCAACCGCCAATTTTATGACAGATTCCCATAGCGTAAACGGATACCAAGCGCCTAGTTGGGCAAAGTATTGCAGTATTCAATTTATTACGACTCGTCAGCTAATCGGCTAACATCAGTGTTTTACTAAATGGTCAATGAATAATGTTAAGTATTTAAGGTGCTGGCTGGATTGATACATAAACCAAAATAAATAATTCAAATAAAAAACCTTGTAACGAATTGCACAAAGTCGTTATTTGTGTGCTTTCAAAACCATCAGTCAATGCTCCTAAAATTAAAAGTACCTACGTGTTGCCTATGAGCGTTAAGGTAAAGTTGGCATGCTTTCAGTCATTTCCATCTTGCTTCATTTATTGCATAAAGATGATAATACCTTAAAAGTATAATGACCCTTTGCTTATGAAAGACTTGACCCTAATTTGAGGAGCATGATCAATCAGGAACAGTTTGTTAATAGTTACCAACATCGCACAATTTACGATGAAGTTCACGGTCCTCAAGGTAACTAGTTTAGTAGCAAGCGTAGCGATAGCGAATTTAATGTACTATTGTGAAATATTTTATCATTAGGTATCTTTGGTATCGAAATAAGTTAGCATCTAAATACTTTTAAGTTTGAACCGCGAAGCACACGTTTTTAAATGCTCTGCCAATTTGAGCTACTCTGCGTCTCTCTGGTTATTCCCTAAGTACCCTGATCCCCGAGGCTCCCGTCTTGTTACATACCGAATACGATAACTACATTTCTATAATGTAGCAAGTCAGTTTTGAAAATACATAAGCAGTTTCTTCTTATGTGTTCTCTTTTGCAGGAGCTCGTTGGTTGGAACCAACGAGCTCCAATCCAATGTCGAAAAATTCAATATTCTCACAGACTTCCAAATCAACAGCGCCAACACAAGAGGTTTTAGAGACGTAAAATTTGGAGGTTCTTTGTGAAGTGTAGGTATACACTACAGAAAGTATTTCTGAAATTCCACCCTATGTGGGTAATTTAATTTACTTTGAATATTTTCCTCTGTGCTATAACGCGCGGGCGAGGCGTGGGCGGAAGCTAGTAATGAAAAATAAAAACAATAACATGATTCTTATGTGTAATCTAATTTAACAAAACTTTAAAATCTTTATTAAAAGAAAATACAATATGAATAGATCTACATGAATCACCACCATTCATATATCAAAGTATAGTAACGGTTGGTTCATATCCACATTTCACGCATAGATTGAAAAAGCTTTCAGTACATGTGTGATTTCCCACGATTCTTGTCATTGAGAATCACGACCCTTATTAATCTCAATGACGTAAGTGTATGTATAAATTAAGTTAGGAATCGCAGAAGAGCTTTCCCATACATCTCTTGGGGAAATCAATTTTGTAAGCGACCTATTGTGCTTACGCTTGTTAAAAAAATTACCTGTCAGTCTCTACACAAAACGTTCAAAGATGAATATTTGTATTTGTATTGAAGCTGGATAGACGACGTTTCCTAATATTGTGTGCAATAATAGGTAAGCACTCTATCCATTTGTGACAGGTAATACGTCAAGGGCTAAGCTGGAGTCCATTTTCTGTAGTTTTTGTTGGTGGTTTTCTGTTGTGTCCGTGATAGGTATGCTAAAATTTACTGTTATTGTTCATAACAGTAAATTTTGCCACTCCATCCGTGCTGGTAATATTTCATAACATCTTGTCTTATCATATTTTAGGTCATTTATCTTTTTCAACACAGCTTTGTACCAATATTGAATTTTACAGATACATCAAGGACAAGAATTACAAACTTTTGTCTTTGAAAAATCGGCTATTTTGAGGACTAGTTCGAAAATAGAGTAAACTTTTTATATTACCCTTAATTGCGTACTGCAATCTATTCGCCTATTTGCCTGCTTGCAAATATAAAAACACAAAGGACGTATGCGGCACATTAGTTCATAATAAATTAGGTAGTCATCATTTAAATACGAACAAACATACAGCATTAATATTGAGTGGAAGGGCTGGACTAATATACAGAACATTGCCATGATGGAGATTGGTGTGCACTTGCTTGGCACATTCGTTATTAATATAGTGTGTAATATGATACTAACTTGCAATAAATATATGAATATGAACCATTTAAATGTAAATGACGTAACTAGCTATCCTTCCCCATGTGACTCGGATCCAGCTCTCTAAGTCCAGCGCTAAGTCTTTTGCCGAACCGCCCCTACTGTCGACCGGGACGCCCCTAGCTGTGTTGAAATTTGCCCACAGTTTATGCAACTATAGCTAGCATAGTGAAAATGAAAATAAAAATGAAAAATATTTATTCAGTTTAGGCCCTGGTAAGGCACTTATGAATGTCGAGAATTCACCAACGAATCGTACTGTATTTATTAGCGTACCGTAATAGTATCTTTACTCTCCCTCCCCCATCCATGGAGCTCTGGCGACCTTCTAACCGTGAGACACAACACTATCCTAAGGAAGCTTTATGTAGCTGCGGTCATCTGTAAGGTCAAGGTACAGCCACTAGTCGGGTAACAACGATCATGACATACCGTTATAACTTATCTCTGAGATAATTTCCAGATCTCTTACAATATCGTGCCATAGTACTAGAACAATACACAATAAATAATACTATATCTTTCACGCTTCTGACTACTGAGGTAACCGTAGATAATGCCCGTATCGAAATGTGTCCGTAAAAGAAGTAGTTATAGGTCTAAATAGGCTGAATAAGTAGTGGCATGCGGCATACAACGCAATGTTTGAGTTGCCAACATTGAAAATGCCAAGCCTATTGAATTCAATTACGTGCCAATAATCCAATGAATTGTGTTGTTTAATAGGCATAATGTTGCCACCTACATTTTAATATGCATTTTAAAAGCTTAATCGAGATTGTTAAATACTAACAGGAATGTGTGAGCTTGATGCAAAATAGTTTATGATTACTTGCTTTTTGCTGTCACTTATTCCATACATAAAGATTGTAACAAGCTATATGTTGTTTGCATACGATAAAAGTAAGAACAGAATATAATATCAAGCGGAATTTATTTGCGTATGTCGCAGCCAGTATTCGGCAGCAGTATTCGAATTTATACACACACATAGATATATTAGATAGATACACTGTGCCTCTATTTTATTAAACTTATATTCATATCGAACAGTTGCCCAGAAGCTTTGATGGCCGAGTGGTTTGAATTATCGCTTGCAACGTAAGCGATGTCCGAACGTAAGAACAGTGCGATGGTCTTCCATCGCACTGTTCTGTACCAATGGGTTTTCATAAAACCCTAAGTAGGTACAGTAATGTCACACAAAGAGTTATACGGTATAAAACGACATCGTGAAGAAACCGGCATGAAAACGTGTACTTAGTTTCGGAGACGGCCACTCACCACGTGTCTTGTTGGCACCTAATAATCATTAGTATAAATAGGGTGTTTTAACACCTCCCCTTAGCTGACTTAGTAGTACTAAAATTGTAGTCAGAAGCTAAGATCTAATCTCTCTCATTTCATCTCATTTGATGATCTATATTCATAAGAGTACAAAACACACGCAATAAAAAAGAAGAATCAATGTATTGGATACTTAATAGTATACTCAAGGCTATAATTCAGATACTCAGTTATTAACGGCTTAACCTTTTGAGATAAAGAAATGTATGTTAGCTCCTTTTCGAGATAAGCTTTAATGTATTAAACATTGATGCCTTTTCTGCAATATAATATGGTCAGTATTTTAGTAATCGCGTGTCATGTACTGAAAAGAGGCTATCGATGAATTTAAATTACAAATTTGAGGTTTCCTATTTCGTAGTCCTCGCACAGAATGTGTCAACCTTTGGCTTATATTAATGTTTTGTCGAAATGCTTTGATGAAAATAGTATTTTATCTTGATTGTAACCTTTGCATTTCATTAGCTGTCAAGGTATCTAATTAAAACACAATATATTATGTTACTACGTAAGACATTGCAGCCAAGTCTTTTATTCCGTTATTTATGACTAGCGGTCTTCACGCGGTTGCACCCGCGTAGTTCCCGTTCCCGTGGGAGTACGGGGATACAATAAAGCCTATGTTACTCGCTGATGATGTTGCTATCTAATGGTGAAAGAATTTTTGAAATCGGTCCAGTAGTTTTTGAGCCTATTCATTACAACCAAACAAACAAAGTTTTCCTCTTTATAATATTAGTGTATATAATTAAAAAAAACTTTTTTTCAATATGAATTTCGCTTATAGATCCAATCATACTAATTTAATGGGTAAACATTTGTAGAAGTGAAGTTGCGTCAGCACTCATTAAAGTTAACGATTTAATAGCGAATTTTCAATTTACGAAAAACTTGAGGCACTTCAAACGAGATGTGTGTACATCATTACCGTAACCGTGTCATCTTAAAGGCAATACTGTATGAATTGCAACACTGTACTGCAGGTTATGTTATCTAGCGTTCGGTGTAATAAAGAGTCAAGCTCTATTTACTAAGCATTGTGATGCGTGCGAGATACACCACCTGACCAGTTCACCTTTCTTCCTTCCATTTCATAACACGGCTCGTATGTCTGTCGACGTTGTCGAAGTGTTCAAGTGACTTTTGATTAGACCATTGTTTCGAAATACAAAACTAAGCTTGCTGGTAATGAGTGGTTGATCACCGATGCGTGGTGGATTGTAATCCTTCAATTGAGAACTAGTTGCCAAATAAATTCTGGTTAAAATAGACGATAGTTGTATCCTTTGTTAAAAAAGTATCGAAGCTAGGTTTTTTTATTAGTTAGTATATAGCGTCTGGGATTCCAAATTAACAGATTTACACTAAACGCATCATCATCTCCCTGGCCTTATTCCATGCATTGTTAGGGGCGGCACTTGATTCCACCCGATGTGGCTGATCACCTGATTTTTTTACGAAGCGACTGCCATCTGACCATCGCAGCCTCTTTGACGAGCAAAATCTGTGATCTGGGTTAAAGAAGTTGTCAGACTATTTTAGGCTTCCGACTGAGCTGTAACGATAGCCAAAGGTGATAAATTGGCAACCGGGACCGGTGGCTTAACGTGCTCTCCGAGGCACGGAGGGAACTCGTAACCCATCCAATTACTGGCTAGGGTTAGGGTTGCTTAACTTCGCTGATCGAATGATATGCGCAATAGCAACTGTGCCACGAGCTCCTCTAAACGCATATGAAATTATATACGGTACTGACATTGAAAAGTCGGCTTTTTAGTCTCTATCTGTCTTTTGTTCAGGGTAATATCTGAAATGGTTGGACAGATTCTAACAGATTCCCTTGAAATTGTGTCTACGATAATAAATTATTTGACAGCGGCTATGGATATAAATACGAGATTAACACTAATTCCAATTCAGTAGTACTAGATCTCTTCAGTAGTATATAATTAGGTATTTACGCACACTTCTGTTCTTTTGAACTTGTAAATTACAATTTTTCATAGAGTGACGTTAACATATTGTTCTGACTCACTTAAACAATGTTTTAATTATTCCAACTGGCTTTGCAAATATTGCTTTGAATTACCAGTGGTAATGGGTGCCTTTCGAAATGTAAAATATTTCTCATAATTACCACAGTATGGCTCAATATCCACTAAGTATTATGTATGTAATTCGAATTAAGCCTCACCAAAATTTTCCTACTTACCACTAGTTATTTCGAGTGAATGCTTATTATCATATAATAATCATTACCTTATGTTATAAGGTAGTTGGATACTATCCTTAACCTCCAGCGTCTTCATTCAATCTTCTTTCCATTCAACAATTACTACCAAAGGGTAAGAATATCAGGTGTTAGTACTAAACTCGCCCCCTATTACATGCGACATAATACAACTGGCGAAATGTGGGTGCACTATAAGCGGAGCTGTGCCTACCCCTACAGGGTGTAAAGACGTGAGTTTATTTATGTATGTGAAGTAATACACTTTCGATACTCATGACCAATTACAGTCAAAGCAAGTTCGAATCCCAGGGGGGCCTCGGTTTAAGGAGAGCGTATTAAGGACTTCTGATCTCTAATGTTTCAATTTTGTACCGTAAAACTAAACGTCAAAGCTAAAAAGTTCTTAAAACGTGCTGCTTAAGCGATCATAGTTAGCCCCCCGTACAACTGAGTTTTTCTAAAAACTTATGTGCAGTGATCACATCACGTGCATGACTGTGAAGGAAATTATCGTTAAGGTACCTGCATAAGTCTTAGAAGTAATTTAAAAACTTATTCATAGTGCCTGAGACGCCGATAGACTCACCATCTGTGACGTTGGCAATTTATCATCTTCGGTGAAAAGTGAATGTTGTTATTACAACACCTTTGCCTACTCATTCGGGAATACAGGCGTGAGCATATGCATGTGTGACCGGTTTATATCATTCTATCATACGACGTTATATTTCAGATTAAATATGATAAATATCTCGGTATAGTTCAAAAGAGTATAATATCTAGTATATTTTGTCATTTAGCATCGTTCGCATTCATCAGTATCGTGCAAGCCCGCTGGAAATACAAATAACAAAAAATACTTTTCTTAGGAAACGTGTTTTATTCACAATTTAGAGTCTACTCCATTCCAAACGTAAAAAAGAGGTAATAAACACAGATGTAATTACGATAATTATCATCATAAGATGTTTATACGGAGTAGCGTCATTGACGTAGCGTTACTCCACTCCATTGGGTATCACCTTGTGTTATGGTATTGTTAGTAACATGTTTTTGCTTCTTTTGCAGATATAAACGGATGCTAAGGTAGACACACACGTGCCAACAAACATGAGATCCTCGGCGAGGTTGCAGGTGTGTACACTTCCTTTTAGGAATTACGTTAATCACTTACAATGCCACAAAAATAACGAGTTAGTAATACTGTATTACTTTACTTCTGAATGAACAGCACACTGTTTGAAATAATAAAGCTACTTAGCATTGTATGTATGTTATTAATTAGCATAATATGCTAAACTATTATAATGACCACATTTTTATGTTTTTTTATGCCTCCAACATATTCTTTGTTTTGAAATTTTAAAATGACTAGTATACATACAAGGCAGTGCATCAACACAAACAAAGAATCAAACATGCCCTATATGTATTGAACACTGCAACGGCAGAGCAACTACACAGTGTGTTCTCGAGTTTGACTCCCACCTTAAGATCGTATTTTTCCTACCCATTTCAAACTAGGTTCTAAGTTATTAGAATCATTGTCTCCCTGGTCTAATCGCAATGTTGGGATCGATACTTGATTCAACCCGATGTGGCTGATCGCGTGATTTTTATACGAAGCGATTGCCACGTAACTCTTTTTAGGAGGAAAATTGGTAATCTGGGATAAAACAATTGTCCGATTCTCTTAGGCCCCTGACTAACGGGTACAACCTTCTCTAAGTTTTAAGAATATTATATGGTAATAAGATCAATCTACGGTCATAATACGTGTGTGATATACACGCCATTGTATACAAATCAAGCCAACTTGGTATAGATAGCTCACACAAAGTGATTCAAATCTGCCAGCAAGATGAGATCAAGCAACTCGTGGGCATTAGCAAGCAACTTAATAAAATCATCAAGATTTCTTGATAAAGCCTGCATTCTAAATTGGCTTTGGTAATTCAAGAAGGTTGCCAAATGTGTGCTAACTTCACATAAACAATGGCGACCGCCAACATACAGTGGGCATGCGCAACTATTTGAACATTTAATAGATAAACTTTTGTGCTAAAAATAACGTTTGCAACAGTGGAGAGTCGTAAATTATAGTCGCGTGAGAAAAGTAGATAATTGACGAGGAGACTCAAGGCTGCATGATGAAAAACTAGATTTGATTGGAATTTAACATAGAAGTAATTTGAACATTTTCAGAGGATTTTATTGTTGCACCATTCACGTTCGCTCTCTTATAATAAAATAAAATTACAATTAAAGCGGCCGATGCCTAATCGTAAGGTAGAACGCTCACATAGCAGCGTGTTAAGAACTTCTGAGCTTTGACGGTTAATTTTTTTACGGTAACCGCTAAGAAGTTCTTAATACGCGCTGCTTAAACGATCATAGTTGGTCCCCAGGTTACTTGTTGATCAATAAGAAAACTAACATTTTATGTCTGATCTAGTTGCTGATTTGCCTGATGGTGTACGCGGGGAGCGCACACTCAATCATGGTGAAGTACGGCACCAAGGGAGGTCCCATCGAGCCGCCAGTGCCGGAGCCCTCGCTGCCGCCGCCGCAGCCTTACAGAGCTCCAGCACCGGTCTGGGAGGAAAGATCATACGATGGACCCGATCCTAACGCTCAATGGTAAGTTATCACACATCTCGATTAGTTTGGACAAAGTGCGAATTAGTTACACCAATGTTGAGTTGTAGGTTTAACCTAAGGCAACGGTTTTGACTAGGTTCAAATGTGACTGGAAGACAGGGCTCGCACTACCAAAGGCGAAATTTCTCTTGGTCAGCCTGATACAACAAATATCGGGTTTCTCTTTATAGTTAGTAATGATGTATCAGTTATTGTAGAATTCGGAGTAATTATTACGATCTAGGCTGATAGATTTAGTAATTGGAAACTATTTACGGTTTGTCTTGAGTTCTCTTAGAAATATATACTTTAATCCAACCGTAGCGTTCTCGCTACGGTTCGCATATATTATTGCGATAAGTTTGGTGAGCAGATAAACGGAAATATATATTATAACATGTCAGAAATCTGGTATAAATTAATAGTAGTTCGATAGGTTTTGTACCAGAAATTATGGAGGTACCAATATTGTATGATTATAGGAAATATCTTTTTTTCAGGCGTCCTCAAGCCTTCAAACCTCAGCCTCGATACACTCAAGTGGTCTACAATCCTGCTCCACTGCCTATCAACAATGCCCAACGCTTCGTCAACTCCTACTTACCAAACTTTCAAAATCACCAGCCAATCCAAGCTCAGCCAGTAACAAATTATTTCACTCCATCTCAAATTCTCAGCTCTCAGAGTTTACCTGGAATTGGGTTAAGATACTTCCTTCCCGCTTACATCAATGATGCTCAGAACAGACAAGGAGCGAAACAGGATGATGCTAAGCACAATGAAATTGAAACTAATGACGTTGGCGGTTCGAGCAGGGAATCATCTAGTGACTTGCAGTGGAAGCTGGAGAAGGATGCAACAACGAGATTTGTTAGAAAAACACAAGAGGTAAGTTTGAAAAACAAAAAAAAAATGTCCTCGTTACAGTAAAACGTTTTGTATGTATAGTTGCCTTAATAAGTTAGTAACTAGTAGCATTCTGAGTATTACCACAACCAATTGTATGTGTCCCGTGAAGAGTTTACGCACACTCCTCTCGTACTGCTCGCTGCACGGCGCGGGCGGCGGCGGGCTGGCCTCAGTGAGGATGGAACTAGTGCTGCTCCTGCAAGAGCTGGGGCAAGACAAGCAGCATCAGCAGCTGATCTCGCCGTTACCATTCCCCACTACGCTGCCATTACTAGCAAAGATATTAAGTTTATTTATACAATCGGTCAACGAAAGCGTCCAGACTAGACAGACTCTTTAGAAAATTGTTCTTGAGAATTGAGCTAAGCTCACACAAACGTCTTCTAAGACCCTCTTTTCGTGAAGCGGATTTCAAAAGAGATGGATATAGTTTTAGTCCGAATTTGGTCTCTCTCTTGGCTTAAACCATGTGATGTAATAAGGGGGATTGAGTGTACGAAAAAGAGATTTCCTTTTACTTTTATAATATACTTCTTTGTTTCAGGCCGTCGTAGTCCCTGTGTACCAATGGCCAGCCTACGTGCCGCATCAGTAACGGCCCTGTTCGTAGTTACATCGCAGTGCGTAACACAAAGAACAACATTATTAGTTACTGTGATGTCATTAGGTTATAATTTAGCTTAAGATAAAAGTGCCAGATATAGTTATCTACAAACAGAAGGCTGTAGTTGAATGATTGTATACTTTGATAGCCTCAAATATACAAAATAGCAACTGGCCGGTACATAAAAGTTAACATACATTTTAAATACGTTCGCTATGCAGTTTTACACTATTGTATACATACCATGACTAAAATAGTCCTTCATGCTATGCATCGTCAATTCATGTTCAAAGATCGGATACAGTGCCTTTCAGATTCATACTTGAACTTTCAGTTTTGAGTATTTCAAGGTTTTGTAAATAAATCTTCCATTATTTTTAAGTTTGTTTTTAGTTTTACAAATAAGGAATTTGCCATTATATTATTATGTATTAATTTTTTTATAATGAAACCGGTCATAGTACTTAAAAAAATTGTCAAATTAAAAAGGGTACAATAATATTGTACCGTCAGAATGACAGGCGCTCAACTCAAAAATTTCCGAAAATTATTATATTACACCTTACTATGTATTTAAAAAAAATATTTTTTATCACTTATCGTCAATGTGCATCCTAAACTATACTTATAAATTCTATTCAGAACTAGTAAAACAATGATTGCCTAAGTTCAAACATGCCAACCCCTGATTACGACTTAAAAAACAAAATTGATTTGTGATTAAGCCCCTATCGTACTGAGGGTACAATATGTAAGCAATTACGTAAAATTGCCATTGAACGGGATTCAAAGAGTTATTGTAGCCAAGCACTGTGACAAATGAAGTTCTTTGTTGTGTTTATGAAACTTTCCCGTTGTGGTTTTTAAACATTTCCATTAAAACACCATAAAATGTCTTTCTATAGAATTAGAATCGTAATGCTTGCACTTTCTTATTATATTTAACTTATTCGTATTCTTATACAATATTTATGTATGGTGTGATGAGCTTTTTGTTTTGTTAACTGCTGTATTGTAACACATATTTTATTGTATTAGCTGTAATTACGCTTGTAAATATGTAAAATAAATGACTATAATTATAATAAAGTATTTTTTTATTTTATGTCACCGTTTCATGCTATATTCCAACTATTTATTTATTTGAATAGAACGTTTTTGAGCAGCGCGTATTAACAACTTCGAAGCACTGACGTTTCCGTTCAGTATTATAAAATGAGACGTCAAAGTTAAGAATGTAATTCGTCACACTACTACTAATATTGTGTACTAATATTGTCAATAAAGGGCATATCTATACTATATACATCTATACAGATTATTTAAATTGGAGTGACAGTTTGTAATTCCAAAATTACACCTGTTGACTAAATGTGTATGAAAGTCCACTATACACGGTCCACACAAAGAAATATCCATTTTTAAATTTTTTCTCTGTCTGTCTGTTCTTTGAATCTCCGAAACGGAGAACGTTACAAGGAGTAACTTAGGGACTTATAATTAAGGACTTAAATATTAAGAAAAAAAAATTGAATTCCGCCAGCCACCCATAAAATTAAATCTACGCAAGTGAAACTGCGGGGCACAGCTCGTTGACAATAATAGTGTGTATGTGCGGCCAAACAATTATATAGAATAATACTTACTTTAAATTCAGTATAGATATATGTCAGAAAGCGTTGTGGAGCAATCCATATAACAGAATTCCGAACATAAAAGATCAACGATTTTGCATAAGAATACATGTTTGGATATTAAATCTGTCAAGCTTTATTGTCAATATTTCTGGTTATATACAAATATTTGCAAATGAGATGCAAAATGTTTACACATGCAAATCATATGACCAGATGGAGCCAGTGCCTAGGTCAACCACTCACATATTACTTCACAAACCAGTAAAGATAAAACTAAATTAAATGAAGAACGTATAAATTTACCTTATAAATAAATGTTGTTACCCCACCTCAAGTGCGTTTGTAATTGCCTTCCTTAAAGACGGCAATTAATAAAGTAATGGTAAAAAAAAACTTCTTAAAAAACAAGCTCTGGGCAACTATGATCGTTTGAGCGGTGCTTATTAATAATTTCTTAGCGTTTAATTTTACGGCACTAGAAATGAAACGTCAAAGCTCAGAAGTTCTTGATACGCTCTACTTAAACCGATATTGGTAGGCCTTCAGACACCTCATATTTCAGCTCAATTGGTTAACTGAAAAATAAGTGATTTAAAATTTTGTTGCAAGATTCCACACTGACAAACAAACATAAAGTGCAAAACAAAAGCTTGTAAAAAGAACTGTCAGTCCGATGAGAAGTCTCCTAGACTAGCCTTTGTATGTTGGATATTAGGTCTCTCATCTCAAGCTACACATTTAGTTATAAGTAGATGTACTAGATTTTTAGTTATGTACATTTTTATCGACATTTGTGCATTGGAACTTTGTCCATGAGCTTATGTTTCTTAAATTATTTATTTTGCATTCTTTAAATTGTTTTTTTTTTTATAAGAGTAATTACTGAGTTTCTTGCCAGGTTCTTCTCAGTAAAAGTAACCTTCCGAACCTGGCGGTAGCATGTATAATCCTGTATAATTATGTCATTCTGACGATTTGAAAGTACTTTGTAAAAAGTCTAATCGAATAAAGATATTTTAGATTTTGACTTTGACTATTAGGTGAGGTCTGCTTGTGCCGAAAAATGGATTGAGTAGTCGCCTGAATCTCAAGCGACGCAAGCTATAAGCCCAGTGATCTGTACCAATGATTCAAACCATGAACTTTACGGTGAAAGAATACATCGTGAGCAAACCAGCATGTCTGAGAAGAAGTTTAAAGTACGTACTTTAGCCTTGGATCATCTTGAACGGAAAAGTATGTGTTATAAACACCTTTGCTTTCTAAAAAGATGTCAGCTTAAGTTTAAAGATAGTATTTACGTAAAATGTTACAAATACATTATTTAACAATACATGCATGATAAAAAACAAAAGAAAACCCAATACATACTAATGGCGTCATTTGAATAATTTGCTAGATTTCATTGTTAGATAGAAGAATTAATAAAATGTATATGTAATTTCTTAAAACGTAATACCCTGGGCTTACGAGATAAATCTAGATTAGATGCTATACAAAACATTTATTCGCTTCGAGTGTCATGTTTAAAAGCTGGATGATTGATTTAAACTCATAAATAATTCGTCAAATAATACTAAATTGTGAATTATGTGTGCCAAATTTAGATAAGTACGCTTTTGAGTATTAATTAAATCAACACCGATCAAGAATCAACTTCCAAGGATTACAGGTTTTGAACATCAAATGCTTGTTTTTGATCTAAGCCTAAAGAGGATGGTGATCAAGGGTAGAACTACGATCGTTTAAGCAGTGCGTATTAAGAACTTTTTAGCTTTGACATTTAATTTTACGGTACCAAAATGAAACGTCAAAGCTAAGATAAAGATAGACCACCTGATGTTCTTAATACGCTCTGCTTCAATCTATGATGGTAGGCTGGCTGTGAGTAATATCAGAGCAGAAATATTGGTTGATTGAAAATGACATTAGTTTTAAAATAGCTTCATTGCTTGTTAGTTTTCTCCTAACATACAATTACATAACCTAACAATTAAATCTTCAATGGTTATCTAAACTGGGCTTAGTCCTGCTTATTAGTTACAATTAATAAAAACCCGTTCGCGATATTTAAAAAAAAATATACCTACTTATAAGACTAGATTTTTCAAAGTTATTTCTGATACATATATATCTATGGGATCTTTGCTTTGCAGATGTATGGAAGGTGATGTAGGTTCTAGCTGTACCAACAACTCAATTTAGCCAACTGGTGAAATGCCTTGAATAACTACGTCCAAAATTAATTATCCATATTTACATTATGCTCACACCTATATTCCCTGTAGAGGTAGGTAGAAGTGTTGTAATAATATCACCCAATTTTCATCGAAGATGATTAAGTGCTAACGTGACAGATTAGATACCAACAATAGACAGTAAATAATATATTTCTTTAAATTTTTTAAATAGCTGTCTCTTTGAATTGCAATGTACAATCGTGACTCTATGACACGTTGAGGAACAAACTTTAATTTCGCGATGAGTGCGTTTCGTGACGACAGTTACAGCAACAATGCTTCCTGGTAGCATCTGATGTCTTGCAGACCACAAACTGTCATTGTATTAACACTTCTAAGACATTAAGATTAAGGTAAGGATTTGAATACCGGAGCTACTTATCTTATCTTGACACCACATCTTTGAAATAAAAGCAATAAAAGCTGAAATAAGATCGGCCTCGATTTCGTGTATTCAGGAAACGCCTGATAGTATAATCTTAGAATAAGATTTCGATTGTTATTTATATCAGTGGAACCATGATGAGAAGCAGATGTTTAAGAGTCACTTAAGGGGTATGTAGGTAAGGGGATTAGGGTGTAGACACCCTAATCTAATTCTACACCCTATCTCGTACTAGATGTCTCTAGTACTAGACCTCCACTCCATTTTTATTTCATGACACATAAAGATTACCAACGTATTCTTAAGCCACACATCTCCCGGGCCTTATCCCATACATTGTTGAGGACGGCACTTGATTCAACCCGATGTGGCTGATCACCAGATTTTTATATGAAGCGACTGCCATCTGACCTTCGCAACCCCTTTTATGAGGAAAATCTGTGATCTGGGTTAAGCCAGCTGTCAGACTATTTTAGGCCTCCGACTGACCTGTAACGATTGCCAAAGATGATAAATTGGCAACCGGGACCGACGGCTTAACGTGCTGTCCGAAGCACGGAGGGAACTCGGGCGGTAACCCATCCAATTACTGGCTAGGGTTAGGGTTGCTTTACTTTGCTGATCGAATGATATGCGCAATGGCAACTGTGTCACGAGCTCCTCCTTAAGCCAAGACTATATTATATTCAGAGTAAAACTATGTCTATCTCTTTTGAAATCTGTATCTTTAAAAGAGATGGAATTACTATTATACCTAGGCAAATCGTAGCCAATGTTTTGTAATAAGGGGGTAAGGCTTCCTTATTAGTTATTTGCGATCATTAGCAAAGCAGAGGTAGAGTCCCCGTGACAGCCAGAGACCGTGATATATTAGAGAAACAAACTTGTTTATTATTTTAATTATATGCCCAATCTTAAAAAAAACATGATTTCCTTTATACTGTTTATAGCCTCATCAGGAGTTATGCAAGTGTGTCACAACTTCATACATATTACTATGATTGATCAGGCATATGAAAAGCCGTGGTGGCCACGGGGTTTGAGCAGTTGCCTGCTACGCAAGCGACGCAAGTTCAAATCCCAGCGGGGTCCTGTACCAAAGACTTTTTCTAAAAATGTATGTGCAGTGATTTCTGACCACGTGCTTAACGGTGAATGAAAACATCTTGAGGAAACCTTCATAAGTCTGAGAAGTTATTCAAAGATGTATAGTGACTGAGGCAGCGATGGACTCACACCCTCTATCACGCAAACAAATTCGGTGAAATGTGGGTGCTGTTGTGACAAAACCTTATAGAATTTTTTTATTTATCACCCAGTCCGGCACTGCACAAAATACAAGGTGGAAAATATGGAGTAAGTAGCGAGTATTTTTATACTCAAAGATCTTTATCTACCACTGAACTTAAGACGATGCTTTAAGCAGCAGCCTTAGGCTGCAGTAGTGTAAAAACACCCATGTTGAACCAATGACATATTAACTACCTTAATACTTTAAAATATCCACTATATGACATTGAAGCTTACAACTGCTGAAATAATTTTATAGAATTTTGGTATATACATTTTTCGTGTGTAACGCCTTATTTGGTTCAGCGACATCATTTAAGGCGCATAAAGTAAACCATTAACTCTTTTAGTTATCCATTGAAATAATTCACAGTATTTCTGCTTGTAGATTATACTGTTGACCTTTACCATAAATTTGAATCGACTGATATATATAATATTATTATTTAGCCTTTTTTCGACCTGAATGTTCAATAACAACATAACAAAATATAAAAAAAATTGACCCAAAGCGGTACTAAGCGAATATAATAGAGTTTATATTTTATGATTAATCGCCCTATTTCAAGATCTTATATTTTCCACGCTTTAATTTAGGAAATTATGCTGAATTCGAGAAAAATTTGATGAAAGGGCTTATTCCCAGATATCCACAGCCTATTGATTTTAAAATTAAAGTTATATACTATAAAAATCGAATATAGAATATTATTTTCCTTCCCACGACATCCATACACAAGTTTTTAAGGAAGGTGCTGTGTTACCTACAACGGAACCATTCTTGTGAAATTTTGTTTTGCATTACATTGGCACGGCGGTTCTATTATCTACTAACAGTGCCCTACGGCTTCACCCGCGGAACTAAATGTTTTTTGTCTTGTAACATCAGCTATCTGCCAGTGTCAACAACAACGTCCCGTTTAAATCGGTCCAACCGTTTTGGAGATTAGCCGGAACAAACAGACAACATACAGACAGACGAACTGACAAAAGAGAAAAAATATTTAAAAATTGGTTTTTCTATGTTAGTTTAGTGTATACTTTCATATGCATTTAGTGAAAAGTTGTTATTTTGGAATTACAAACAGACACTTCAATTTTATTTATCGGTATCTGTATAGATGAGGTACGACACTATTAGTGGTTATAGAGTAGCTGCTTTCCATTAGGCGTGCGTTTGTAGTATACAAAAAAAGTAAGTATGTATCTGACTTCTGCAAAATATCCACAAAATACCTACATATTAAATTCATCATCTTCATTGAGTTTTTTATTTGCTGACCGTGTCATGTAAATTCCTCCATTTAACTGTAACCAATGAATATTATAGTCGATTCGAGTGTTCACAATGCAAGTTATAGAAATATTCATGATTAAATTGTGAAAATGTTATCTAACTTCATAGTAAATTGACCTAGCATATAAACCGAGAAATGCCTACTTCGGCAACTTTCCGCAGAAATCTCAACCGCTCCGGCATTAAAGCATTTTACTCGGCAATTATATTTGACCTATAATTGCTTCACTTCAAACAACTTCTTGTTTCTAACCAGTGATTTAACCGCAGGCATTATATTGCGAATGAAATGCGAGGCAGAGCTTCTTAATTGACCGTATGAGATACATCGTTATGACGCTTTGAGAATAAGACAACTTTATTAGACGAAAATATAAAAAGTGTCTTAATAAGACGTTAAAAGTTTATCGGATATTAAAAGAAGCCGTTCGAGGGCTCCGTCCATTTATTAATGTAACTATAAATTTACATATATACAATATGCTCACGCCTGTATTCCCTGAGGAGACAGAGGAATACTTATCATATAAACCTACAATTCATCAGTTTTGTTTAAGTCCCAGGCCATAGGCGGCGATCCTATTGCAACTATCCGGGCACTAAAACAAAATCTAGCCTGTTACTGGAAAACCCCAATAACACTACCCCATCTGGAGATCGAACCGAGGACATTGCTCCGCAGTGGCATTTGCACCCCCAACACGGGTCGTTTGGAATAAATAAAAAATGTCTTCTTTGTTCAGCCCTCGTCAGCTCGGGTCGGGTCTCCTTGTAAGTGCAGACTTATAAGGACTTGGTGCAGACCAAAGACCTCTGTTCCGACTTGTTAGCGTACTCAGATTCTGCATACCAGACCAGCAGGTGGCGGGGGATCGCCCTCTTCCTAGTGGTTGTCTGAGGATATTTTGGTCATACTTAAACGGTTAGTCATCACCTCATCTCGGGACATCTCGGGCTAGAATAAGAAACCATTGAAAAAAGATAAATTATTCCATCTTCAAGCATTCCGTCCTAATTATGTCAAGTAGGGTTATACGTTTAATGATTGCCTTAAGTTCACACATTTCAATAAATTGATCACGGTCAATTACCTGTTCGTAGAACGTATTCAAGACTTGAACAATTCGCATTATTTTACTAAGCTTATTATAGTAAGCTTGTGCGGCTTAATGGCTAATTGGCCTACATTTCCTTTATGTGTTTATGGCTAATCAGCCAACATCCCATATCTCATGTACGTCCACGTGAGTTATGTGTGACTTGCTGTGATACCGGGTCTGGGTAATTATGGTCAATTATAATTAAAGATCAGCGTGTACTGGGCAGAACTTAACTCACCATTTTCCGAAATAAACACTTGGTTACTATTTCAAGGATAAAGGGACAGCGTAATTTAATCCAGTTTTAAATCTATAATTCCTATTCTTTCACTTGACATTAAGTTTATTTAATTAAAAAGCTGGCTGTTGTCATCGCTAAGTAATTATTACCAATTTACTACCGAATAAATTTACACCAAGTAAATTATGTAATCTTTCATTATATAGAATAAAATTGCAAAATTCTTTAAAAGATAATCATAATATGATAAAGTTGAAGAGTTTGTTTATCTGAACGTGTTAACTGAACTACTAGTGCGTTATAAGAAATATTTTTGAAACGTTGTAATATTGTTTTTATCGTTAAACCGGGTAAATTAGAGAGTATCCAGGTGACGTCACAGCTTTCTGAGTGCACGTCGCGTCATATGACGTCACGCAGTACGGTCAGATTCACTTTCATTCATTCGCTTTTATCGAAAGTGTAAGTGATCATGACCTGCCTCATTATGACGCGAATAACGTATTAAGCGCCAGTGACATACTTTCACGATTCAACGAAAGTAAAAGCGGTGAAAAGAATACGATCCACTAATACACTTTCTTGACTTATTTGCTGACATGTTTATGTTATAAACTAGCATACATACATATATATGCTCACTACTGCATTCCCCAAAGGGGTGAGCAGAGGTGTTGTATTAACAACACCCACTTATTACCGATGAAGATAAAGTGCCAACGTGACAGATGATGAATCTATCGCCGTCTCAGGCACTATACATACGCCTTTGAATTACTTCTCAGACATAAGAAGGTTTCCTTACGATGTTTTCCTTCACCGTAAAGCATGTGGTGTGGAATCACTGCGCATAAGTTTTTGTTAGAAAAACTTGTTGGCCCCGCTGGAATTCGAATTGGCGTCGCTTGCGTAGCAGGCCTAACTATAGACTAAAATCGACAGATATGCATTAGGGTTTTGTTTATGAGAGTAATAATGAATTAATTCTGTTTACTCCTATTACCCAAAGGTTCCAAAAAAAGGTTCCAAGAGAAAGTTCTGTCAAAATCTTCAAAACCCATTTTGAAGGTTAGACGAGACCGACATCAAAAAATCAAAAAGCAAAGAGTGGTTCTAATTAATAATATAATTCAGGTTTCAGTTAAATTAGGTCACCGTTTTCCAAATTTATCAAGATAAAAATGAGCATATGCAGTTTGTATTGATTAAAATTATCTCGATGGTAATATAAAGACCATTTCATATTTCAAGTATTAGAATAACAGCAGATTCATTCAGTGACAATTAATTGATTGCATATCGTAAATAAGGCTCCTGGAATTCCTTGTCTCACAGTTAATAATCTAGCGTTCATCACGAGAAACACGTTCGTCGTTAACTCGTATACAATAGAAAAGAGCACAAGGTCCATCGTCGGTGAGTACTTGCATAATAAGGCGACATCGTAAAAGGCGCGTTGATGGGCCGCAAACCGCGATAATGCGCCTTAAGGCTAGGTTGGGGATCACCATGTGTTAATTATAAACTTAGGATAACACAAATCTATACATATAAATAAAATGGAAGTGCTGGTTTGTAATTTCAAATCAGCAACTTTATACTAAATGCATATGAAAGTTACCAGTACTCACATAAAAAAAACAGTTAATTTTTTACAGGGGTTTTCCATCTGTCAGTCCGTCTGTTTGCTCCGGCTAATCTCCGATACGGGGAGACCAATTTTAACGAGACTTTCACTGGCATATAGCTTATATAAAAAGGAGTAACTAACGCTACTTTTATTTAAAAATAAACATTGGGATTCCGCATGAAATTAAGTGTACATGGGTGAAACCGCGGGGCATGGCTAGTATGTAATAAAAACAATTAACTCCTTACTAAGGTACTAAAATTTCAGGTAACCCTTCTGGGAAGGTGTGAGCTTATTTCAATGACTTCTTTTCTAGGATTATTATACAATTTACAAGTATTTCATGTATACACATCGTATTATATTATATTGACAAATTTGACATTGTCTATAAAATATTATACAAGAATTAGATAATCGTAATTTAACTTCTCCATAAAATGGAATGAATAAAATCAAAATTTAGGCATAAAATTATGCAAAATATATATTATGCTAATTTAAATTAGGCAGGCATTTAAGACTTACAAAAGAAGGCACATATTTAATGACACAAGAATACTATTAACTTTTGTATTCAGATTAAATTATGAATACCATATCGAAACACGTTGTACAAAAATATCGCGGCGTAACAATTTAAGATGAAGATGTTATTGTAAAGATGAAGAAAGGCACGTTACGTAGGCTCGGACGCAGGTCACAGTCTAAGTGATGTAAGACAGTTATACCAAGCCAAAGATGTAAAAGATTATGTTCTATCTAATAACCTAGAACAAAGCAATTGACTAGGGACACAGTTTAAATATAAGTTTTACAACCGAAAAATAATCCTATACTATTTTTTTTTAATAAGATCCAGTGCTCCATTTTACGTGAGGGTTGTCAATCTTAAGGATATTAATATACTAATAATTATAAATATTTACTCTTTTATTCACTGTCAAAATAATATAGATTTGTCGTTTAGAGTTTTGAAAAAGTCGGTAATACACGTGACACCCCTTATTGGAGCTACTGCTACTCTGCTTTTAATATCGCAGAAGTGCGCGTCTGTGTGAGTGTTATTTTAATCGTTTTTTTCCTAGATTTCTTACTGATTATATTTATACTGTACTAAGGATGAGTATTCGAAAACAGCGGACATTTATGATTGATATATTGGTTACTGTAACGCCTAAAATCTCGAAGTCAAAAAACCAGGCAATCTCGTCCCGTGACAGGCACTTCACGTGATTAAAAGTGACATCACCATTTGTGGTGCAGTTCTAGATTAAATTCAAGATATCAATAAATGACAGCACTAATAGTGAAGTAAGCTCGCTCAATCGTGGGATGAGAATAGGAGGTAATATAAACGGATTATACAATATTTTTAATTAATTCTTGCCTTCTCTACCGGGAAACTAAACTTTTATCTACCAGATCTAATATTGTCAGTGCGATGAAAATAAAGTCTTTTTAATTTTTACATTTTGTATCTGTAGCTAGTGAACAATGGTCACACCACTGTGTGTCGATAAACGCACGGTGTCGCATGCGTCGCTAAGCCGGTCGTTATAACACTGCAATTTGATTAACAGTTCAGTGCGTCTTTAAGATTAACTATATTAACGACACAATTTAATTATTGTACGCGTATATAACATCTTAAGATTGTTTTTAGTACACGTTTGTAAGTTCAGAATCATAGAGAAAATCAGAATATTCGCCCTCGTCCAACTAATCAAGTTTGACGAGGGCGAATATTCTGATATATTACTATTGAAAAATTTAAATAACTAGACAGCTAACACATTCGTTAGCAAGTCATTCAAAATACCGAAATTAATTAACAAAAAGCACCATCACGTTTTGAACTCTATCAAAATAAGTGTTAAGTTTAAATCGGTCAAAGGCACATACATAGAGGTCAAATAACTTGACTTTTCACTTGTAATTACAATACAAACAATAATAAATAACGTCCCTGTAACGAAGTCCGAGGGTACATTTGCATTAGTTTCTTAATAGTTAAGTGTTGCGTTAGTGTGAAGCAATGTAGATTGATGGCATGCTCGGAGCTACTCAATTTGATCAACAATGATACGAGAAACAGTAAAGCACGGTGTAAATATCAAGTACAGTCTGCAACAAACTTGCTGACAGCTGAGAACAAGGTTATATTTTAGAGATTTTTTTTTAACACAGAGGTGAAAACAAGTCGATCTGTTCGTATGATGGTAACAGGTTATCAGCGGCCACACCAAGGACGTCAAACCAACCTTATCCTGTGCAAGCCAAAATTGTACACTCTCTGGAAAAAATATGTCGGTAGCTCATTCCGTAGTCTAATTAAACCTCTTGGAATAGTAGAGTGCGAGACTATTTTGGCAGCAACTTCATGACAGAGAGAGATACAGATGAAGCAAAATAAGTTTTTTGAGTGGAATCTGAGCTCTATTTTCTGTGTTTGTTGGCACAAATTCGTTTTGATTTGGATTTCTATGTACAGCGTTCTTCAGTTTCAAAATTTAATATCAATTAAAAATATGTAGTCCTAGAGTAGATAATACTTTAATTTAAGTTTAAGTTAGAACATTATTAATTAAAGGGATGAAAAGGTAAGTTTTTGAGTTTTAATGAGCTTACTTAATTTTTTTCATTAAATTTGACCATTTGTTCTCAAATCAGTTTTTATAGCTCCAACCGAATTTAGATTTATACGAATTACAAATGACATTACGTTAAAAAATCATAGATTATAAGTATATACGTTATGCTGTGTTTAATCGAATTAATGAGTGATATTAACTGTGACTGAGTAAGAAATACCTTCCAAGCCAACAATATCAAGACATCTTACTTTTCATATTAATTAATTTCAAACGAACCCTAGTAGGTATACGCGTAGAATTTTTGACGAATGTTTTACACCCTTCAAGCTTCAAGCAACTTCTTCAGGAAAAGTTGATTGATTTGACCATTAGGCAAATCGTAAAAATAATTTATATAACTAACGGTCCATACATTGCGAATTGCGGATATATGTGCACAAAATTAATCGACTGTCATATTAGATGACAGGTAAAAAAAGAGAGCGAGCAATATAACTTCAACTTACAAACTTATCTTTGCAGACAGCCTATTAATTTTTTCGTGTGAAATCTGCCATTCATTTGCTGGATATGGATTTTAAAGTTCAAAGTATTTGTACGAATTTCTGTTAAAATTAAATCAATTTGTAAACCAAAATTCTATAAATTGGAGGCTAGCTGATAAAACAATTTATTAGAAAACATTAACATATTACATCTTACGCCTATTAATTAGTTTTTAGAAGGAAAACTGTGTACTCTTTGAAACACGTCTTAAAATGGGTTCAAGTAGATTCAACTTCGAAAAACAGCACTTTTTACGCATACATTTGTACGTAACATCTCCATCTGATGTCAAGGATCTCAAGTCCAGTTTTTACTTAGCAATTAACTTGGTAATTCTCAGTACTCAATTGCTTTAATTACTATCTTTGTATAGCTTTCAACAAATCAGTTTTAAAAAGACGGACAAAGTGGTTGTAATTTTTATGTGTCTTGTTTGATTACCAGTTATTGTGTGAAAAATACCTAATGGCTTGTTAGGAAACACGAGTTGTGTGGAAATGAACGTCGAACGATGCTTGCATCGCTTAAAGCGATCGGTGTAACTATTTCAATTATGTGCTTGATTGATTACGTAGTACTTTTGATTTCATTATTTTATAAGATGAGTGTAAGTTCAAAGTTTTTATTTCAAAAGGCCAATAAAAACCAAAAATCAATTTAGAGGACATTACATTCACCGTGCAAATTTTTTGTTAGCTTTTTTTCATTAATTTATTACTTACGTAATATATAATCAGCCAAAGTAAAGCATAATAATTATTTTGACAATCTATTTTTTATTTAGTGCGTCTGATTTGAAATTAAAAGCATGAAATCTAATTAGGCTATTAGTTAGCAATGGAATTTTTCATAGCTGTTAAAACGTAATGCTTTGCCATTAAAAATGGTTATGCTTCCTTTTAGGTACTGGTGATATTAATTGACATAGATATTTCCAATAAATTAAGCTCTTGGGCCGTGGGTATCAAAGTAATAGGATTAGCTCAGATAATAGAATTTTGATGAGAAGTTCTAGGTTACATACCTAGCGAATTATTATAGGATAAAACTTGAATCTGTTCATTTCATTTCAGCTCTTTATCTTATATTTTAAACTTACGACGCCTCGTAGCGTTACTAATGTATTTGAACGAACGATACACAAATGTATTCGAAATAGTCAAGCTGATATTGAACTTGAACGAATAGTATTTTTAAAAAAAAAAGTAAATATTTTATTCATGCAGACAGACGTCACAGTGGTAGAATATATCAAGAAGCTTAAGTATTGCCATGAAGTTAGGCTGCAGATTCAGCCTCAACCCTGAGCAGGCGCTCTAACCCCATTTAAGTTTACATGAGGTAGCCAAAATTCGCGACCCGCATGTTTACACTACTACCCAGACTAACTTGTCATAGGAATGTTGATAATGTTTCGAGAACAGTACCTACAATTTATCAAATGTGGTCATGAATGTGAACGGTGGTCGTGATTGAAACGCCGATGATGTTTGTGAATGCTCTGTAAGGAGGACGGCAAACGAAATTCTTGCTAGTAGTTGGACACTGAGCTACGCGAATTAGGAAAATTATGCTCGCAATTCGTTGAGGAGCAGTTTATATAAAAAAGGCTAGAAGAGGCGTAGCGGTATAAAACATAGATTTCATCAGCCATGTTGTACTAGCTCCCGCGCGCAACTTCTTCTGTGTGGCAGTAAGATTTCACACTCAAGCTTTCATTCCAATTTTCACTCCCTTAAGGATATACTTTTGGAAAACCTTTATTAAAGAATGCTAACACCTCACCAAGAACACACTCCAAATGAATGCATTCTATATAGTAGGAGTAATTTAGGTTATGCATTGATGTATTAGGATCTGGGCGGCTCTCTTGGAGTTCAACTCTTAGTGTGATTTCTTTGCGAACGGCAGACGATACTGTCGGCATGCCTGGAGTATTGCGAGGCGAATGTTTGATTGTGTTTGTATTTTTATAATATGTTGTATATATTATTCAATTTATTGTGTAATATTGCTACGTTTTGTGTTATACTGATACGTTTTGTGTAATTGGTTACAGACCGTTCAAAATTTATATTCAAAAATAAATAAATAAATTAGCCAGTGAGTCAGGCAGAACTTTGAATTTATACGTATAGTTAATCTAACACGTCTGTCTGTTACCACGGAGAGAATATGAAAAACCACAAAACCCCAATAATTTCTTAGTAGTTTCACTTCGTCCCAAGCTCGACTTGGGCATTTCTAGCAAAACAGTCGCAAGATTACATTCATGTTACTGTAGACAGGTGGATTCATTTTGCTCTATAATTGAGTTTGAAAAGGAATCAATAAATAACTTCATGTATTATGTCGCAATGTAAAGGAGGCTTTGCCAATATTATTTTGCTTGTAGTCGAGCTCCATTCGCTGCAAGAATAACATTTTGTAACACAATAAATAATATTTGAGCGAAACCTATTCATATTTTGAACGATTACAAATTGGTCATAACTCAAGAAATAAGCTTTTGTGCAATAAATTAATAAAATGATTTAAATATTTGCTCAAGAAATAAGGATGATTTATTTGCGATTTTTTTATTTTATATATGTTTGTATGTATACGGCTAAGGACTTGACCTCCTGTTTACAGAAGATCAAATAATGCTACGTGAGTAATTTTGTTAAGATCCGGTCCGGCTGATGAAGATATTACCAGTGCTGTGGGGGGTGGGGCAGGGGATCATACAATTATAGAAGGAAATCATCTCAACAGATACCACGGGAGGCAAATTAAAAAACCTGAATGCTAGTTTTTGTTCGACGAACAAGTTGAAAGATCAATTACTTACCTACTGTACATCAATAAACATCTTGTGGAACAGCCCGGCGTTGCACTAATAAAAAAAACATTTATTCGCTCTATACGTGCTATAAGTGCTCGGCTCAATATCTATTGAGCCGTGAACCTTTTACTGGAAGTAGATACTTCCAGTAAATAAGTAATTAAAATCTTGTAGGTTCCGTGTAAAAACTCTTTATTTTTTTGTTTTAATTTTAAAAAAATCGTGTATGCAATGGATCAGGGGCCCCATGAGCTCTTATTGCAATGTTAGCTCAGCGGTGTGACAGTGACAGACTTATACACGTCATGTACATCTGTCTCATTATAAGAGTAAAACTATCATGGCAATAAGAGATCATGGTAAGGCCCCAGGTGCTTTTATTAGAAATATTATTCAAATGATGAAACCTACATGAAATGTGGAATTTTTACTTATGGCATTTAAATTTGTATTTTCTATGATATATCTCATCAGACAATTATTAATATATTCGTATAGATTTGCAGTTTTGTTTGATTATGAAAGTTGAGGGAAACAATCTATTGTAATTGGTACACGGAAAGCACCATGTTTAAAAAAAAAAAGAATATTTTTTTAACAGTTTTTTCAACAAAGTTTACCCAGTCGAAAATTCTGCATCAACAAACATAAAGAATTATAGATGAATTGAGTACCACTGCCTTTTTTGGAAGTCGGTTAAAATACATGCGCGCGCAAACACAAACTTGCTTCAAAATTATTATTTGCGCATGTAAAACATTCTCTTCTAAAGACATTATCATGTTTTGTTTACCTACATGGTAATGACATTGGACTTAACATCACAATGAACCAATTTGTTATGAATATTGCGTCATGGTCTTGTTTTACAAAAAAAGGGTGGTTTCTTGCATAAAGCACTTAAACTAAAAATAAATCTTATAAAACTGCTGCCTTTCTATAAGGAATACATATGCATACATACATATACTCACGCCTGTATTCCCCGAAGGGGTAGGCAGAGGTGTTGTTATCACAACACCCACTTTTCACCGAATTCGATTAAGTGCCAACGTGACAGATGGTGAGTCTATCGCCGTCTCAGGCAATATACATACGTCTTTGAATTACTTCTCAGAAATATGCAGGTTTCCTCACGATGTTTTCCTTCACCGAAAAGCACGTGGTGTGAAATCACTGTATATAAGTTTTTAAGAAAAACTCATTGGTACAGGCCCCGCTGGATAAGGAATACGATTATCAAAAGTCGTTTATTATCAATATTGTGATAATGAACTGGCTGCCATCATCGCATTTTACGGTACCTACCAAATTAAACGTCAACGCTCAGAAGATCTTAATACCCTCTGCTTAAACCGATGGTGGTAGACGTCCTAGTTAGTAAAAAAATCTTATTTTGAGTGTAACTAATTTATTGTAAATAGGTGTTACTGAACTTAGAGAATCGTTGCTTGGCGCACAATAGTTCTCGGTAACTTGGTACGGTTATTGATACGTTTAATTTGATTATGATTCTATGACGTCCAGAGTCTATCAGATACAGCCACAGAAAAAACATAGACATAATTATAATATAGACAACTATCTTTGCCCGCTCGGTTTCACCCGCGTAGTCTTAATTTCATGGGTGCCTTTATTTCGCGGATTGCTACTGGTTTTAAGAATAGAAGCTTAGATAACCTAGGCTACCCCTTGTACCACCCAATAGCCAGGGTCTAAGAATTTGGCTATGGTATCTTCTGCCTGCCGTAAGAGGCGACTTAAAGGGAGCCGCAAGGCCTGACCCTCCTTGACCACCGAGCCGCGGGCCCGGGAAGGTGCCAGCGCGATGTAGCTCGCGCTGCCTTAGACAGCGAAATCTCCAGGGGTGGCGATACAGCTGCCCCGGGGATATGCCCCAGCAAAGTATGGGGGGGACCGGTGCGATTCAGAGTCGGAGTCCCCCTTAAGCACGTAGGATGGTCACAGGGGAGTTTTAAGTGCGGTAAAAATCCCACATACCCCGATCTGCCTCTCCCAGGGCGGTTGGATACCCTTTGAAGGTATCCCCCTCGTCAATATAAAATAAAGGTTACCCCTTGATATATCAGATAACTACTGCCAGTCCCGTTAAAATCTGTATTACCGTATCATAGGTAAGTGACAGAATGTACCTACATCATCTATAAAATTGTGACTGTGGTGGCACCTATGTTTTTCCTTCAGGGCAAGATGAAGCATCAATGTTTTACAAATCGTCACTCTTAAAGAACGTTGTCATATTTCAATGTATGCAAAGTTAAGCATTATACGTAACGCCGAGTTCATATTTTTGTTCATATAAATAGGCTTAATTTGTGTCATCACAAATTACTTTTACAAATGCGTAAGTGAAATATAATATTAGGTAACAAATTCGCCGTAAATACAATGTGCTATTTCACAGTACAATTAACCTTACAAAAGTAAGAAGTAATATGCAATGGAACTTGATAAAGTTCGTCATGATAAATTATACTTTGCCAAGATAAAGTTAATTTATAGCTTGTAATTGCACGTATCGCTGAATAAAAGTGCAATCGGTTCATTACATTAAGCATCTGCCTATCTAAGAACATCATCATAACCTTTCACAAGCACATCCGTATATCCGTTTTCCTCAATTCGATATTAAATATTAAGCAAAGCGAGTATAATCTACGTGAAAAAAAAAATATTGCAATTATTCTACACAAATGCATGTAATATCTACCTAATACCGAAACCAACTACGTAGGTACAAACACCTGATGAGTGTATATTAGTCTTATAGACTTCTACCCCCTTATTACAAAACTTGGTTTAAGCCAAGACTAGACCAAACTCGGACTGGAACCATTTTCACTTCTTTTTGAATCGTATCACAAAAAGAGATATACCTACTTTGAGACCAAGGATTATCTTAGACAATGTTTTGTAATAAACGGGCCGGGATATTTCCCAAGCTAGCACCTACAGCATTCTTTAAGTACGTTTTGAAGGGTTTCTTATAGAGCCAACTCTTTATACGAAGGTGTTCATGATACTACAAGCGTCACTCCATAATGATGTAAATCGAAAAAAGTGAAACAAAAAGTATTTTGTCGACGTTCATCATCACTGTATCACGGGGCTTAAACTTAATAAATAATTTTATTTTCATTATTACAAAATCAAGCGTTTTAATTCGGTGTTTTTTTCGGTTTAGTTAACAAATTACTCTTAGATAACAAGGATCTTTCGGGTATATGGATATTTCCTATAAAAAAATAACTCTTGAAATTTATTCTATAAGATCACGGTTATACCTAAAACAAATAATTAGTTACTCATACAATTCCAGTCTGCGCTGCGTAGCATACATTAACATACTAGTCGTCAACAAAATGGTCAACGAGAGTCTAGCTTTAGCAACATATTATTATAGGCTTATAATTAATGTTGATCTTTGAGCCAGGAAATCGTTGCGAGACAAGAATATCACATTATGAAGATATATTGTTCATTAATTATAGTTTACATATCAAGAGCACGGGACAACCAGAGGCAATAATTTATAAAATACCTAATTACATAGTCTTTAAGGCTTATTATTATAGCCTTACGAATATTATAATGATTGTTGGTTTAGGTGTACTTGCTACTTAAAAAAAAGGTTTTCTTTCTTATCGTCGTATAGTCTTTGTAATAATAAAATAATGTATGGCAACATAGGCAGTTAACAACATCGTTTTTCGTGAAACAGAGTAAAATCCACAGTACAGAGTGTAATCCACATAAGATTAATCCATCCATGGACTTAATATGCTGGAGTTGTAACATGAAGCATGATTTTACAAGAATCATACGGTTAACAGCTGTACTGCGTATGCAATTTATCTGGAACCAGAGGTGGAGGGTACATCTACAGCTAATACTTGACTCATAACATTTTAATTTACATAAAGTACGCCATCTATCGAGAAAACTTAAATCTACTTAGTCAGAAGAATGTTAGCAAGACTACAGAATAATTTGTTCACTTTTCGCTTGAGTCCTCCCCGTCACTATTGCGCATGCTCTGTATACACGTAGTAATATTCCTCGTGATTGTGGTGGTGCAACTAAGCTCGCCTAGATGGCGCTGTTCGATATTGAAAATAGTAAAAATAAAGCCCCAATTGAAATACCAAGCTATAATTGAATGCTTCAAAAGATACAACGGGGAATTATTTTTGTACGCCTAATGGATATTTACGGCTAGGTGCGTTATATCAATGAGGAATCAAAACCGGCCAAGTGCAAGTCGAATACGTAGGTACCAATATTTTTTTTGCGATATAAGAGGTTTATGGATTTCCTATTGCAAAGGGAAATTTTCAGATGATGTTGAACCTTAATAAAAAACGTTGACTTATTTGATGACGTTGATGTATATTGACCAATATACTAAATACAAATGTCAAAAAGTCAATAGACAAAAATACCTTTATACGATTAGACTTTTTACAAAGTGCTTTCATCTTTGTTACATGCTACCCCTGTCGGTATCCTGTATAATTTCAGAAGGTTGCTTTTACTGAGAAGAACCTTGCAAGAAACTCAGTAATTACTCTTTTCAAATATTATACAATTTTAAGAATACAAAATATATCACTTAATAGACGTAGGCCAATGGATACAGTTCAATGCACAAATAAAAATTAAAATAAATAAAAGTCTAATAGTTCTACTTATAACCAAATGCGTAGCTTGAGATGACAAGCAGCACCTGTTCACAAGTATGACGTGAATATTAATTAAGTTATTTGAGTTTGAGAACATTGGTTTAAGGCAAAAATAAAATAAGTAACCATTGCAATTTCCGTAAGCAGCTACACTCGATTATTTTTGATATTGTGATTTAGTGACCCATTTAAATGTTTTAATTTACAATATCCTTATCGTTTTCTCATGAGTCTAGTTTTGGTAGGCAGTGACTCAGCACCAGTTCCCAATTAGCATGTCACACCAAGGTTGCATTTCGTCCACATGGCGTGTGAAAATATCTACTTATGCGATCTGCCCTACTTTCTGTCTACTTGTGCTAATAACAATACGTAATGGGGAACAAATATCTACATCGTAGTATTTCTAACTAGTCATTGTAGTATTATCTAATAATAAATTACGCACATAGTATTATTGGTACGGTTGAAATTCGTTGGTCACAAAACCTTATGCAATTATCTACAGGATCAGTCGCTGCGATCTCTGCGCAAAATAGCCGATGACAAGTATCATGAGTCTTGCTGTCAGTCAAAGTGATAGCTTTGACCAGCGCTGGCCTTATGGTCAGTACAACGATTTGGCACAAATATTTAGTAAAATTATTACCATTCTTTTATTTTGTTTAGTATTTGTCTATTAAGTTTTGGCCTTAGGAGAGGCCTATTTTCAGCCAAAGTGGGAAACAGGCTGATTAGAAGAAGAAGACACAACTTTTTGTGCACTTTACACAGTTCTTCATAATATCCCATGAACGTTGGCACAGAGTAGCTCACTTATACAATACGCACCAAATATTGATTTATTTGTGGTAGTTTTTACAATCCATTTTTACCACAGATGGTCACGCTCCAGGTAAACCTATCGATCCTACCTTGACGCCCAAGAACGTGTTCATTATTTCCAATATTACCTATATCCTTGGCCGCATAACACGTCCGATGTGGTACATTTTTTCACAGGAATCTTGCTTTTCGCAATCTTAGCTTTGTCGTGGTTAATGAGGTGTGTTTTGTTTTTATCTGCTCAGTGGGCTTATTAGGTAAACAGAGATAAATAATTGTCCTAATTGTTAAAGTCTTTGATCTACTATTATAAAGAGGAAAGATTTGTATTTTTGTGTGTATGTTTGTAATGAATAAACTCAAAAACTATTGAACCGATTTCAAAAATTATTTCACTTTATTGTATCCCCGTACTCCTACGGAAATGGGAACTACGTGGTTGAAACCGAGTGACGTCCGCTAGTTAATAATATAGGAAAAAATCTAAAAAGTATTTTAATTCTCCCTTTTTTCTGTTCAAAATACTACAAAACGGCTAAACAAATGGAGTATTCAATTTTGAAATGAATAAGTCTTAGTGAGTAATTAACCTGAATTCCGAACTCAACCGATTACAACTACAACCCGATACTAATTTAGCAATTACAGAAGCTTTGTTCCGATTGTAAGTTGCTCTAACAACTGGTTAAGGCGGTACATTATTTTTGAAGTAAAGATTACCTGCAGTTATTACTGATCGCTTAGTTATGTTACATTTACAGATATTTCCACTTCGATGAGCATTACCCTAGGCTTCATCTTCTTTTAAACTTAACATTAAAACTTACACATGACATATCAATACCCATTATTTTTTTATTTAGAGATAATTTAGTGTCATTTTCGACTTACAGAAAAAAGTAAGAAACAGTCATTCAATAAAATTCCTTTAAATTGCGTTTTAACTACGATAGCATGCTATCTGAACGTAATAGGTTCATTAGTTTCATAACGTGAGGATATAAATCAACAGATGTATTACTATTTCGTATAACATAATGCAGTACGGAAACAGAACGTGTTTAGTTTTTCTTGTTCCAGCTACAGTGTATTTGGTAACGAATACCGTAACGTCTATTTAAATTAAACTTCGCTTCGTGTAGGTTTATTTTTTCGTGTTACAATTTTTAATTTGGTTTTTAATTTTCTTTTCAATAATTGACTAAGTCAAGGGCCCTACCACGACCTCTTGTTGCTATGTTAGCTTGACTTTTATTATGAGACAGATTTATATTGTGTGTATAAGTCTGTCACTGTCACACAATGGAACTATGATGGCAATAGGAGCTTATGATAAGGCCCCATCTTCGCAAAATCAACCCAATTATGCTTTTATTCCCAAATCGGCTAGGATGCAAATAGCCTAGCTATTCAGTTTGCGGTAGGGTAGGATGTTGACTATTCATATCAGTTTTCTAAGATTTTTTTTTTAATTTATACAAATAATAAATAAGTAACTAAAAACTAATTACAAGTAGAAAACTTGGCCCAAATCGGTGTCTCTCGGGATTGTGCCAAGAAGGCTGGCAGCATTGCCACGTTGAATAGCAATGCTGATTCTCTGAGCGAGAAAAGGTTAATAAGGTTTCTAAGATTAATTCTTATGTTCACGCGATTTCATATAACCCTGAATTTGTGTAAACCATGATACTTGTTATAGTATTTCGCCAAGAATTCTCATCTTATTCTATTTGTACGATATAACCATCATGATTACATTGTAATTAATTTATATATTCATAATTTCATAGAATATAGAATCGAACACAGCTGGTCCAACACGTAATCGAGCTAATACAGGATGAGCACTTAAGCAGGTTTTTTTTAAGGAGGAACACTATCCAAATTAATACAACATCTTCACGTCGCACACGTATTAATTGGATTGGACATTATGATATTGTGCCATCATCTGTTTAGCAGAGTGTATGAAGAACTTCTGAGCTTTAACGTTTAATTTTGGTACTCCCAATTTTAAGTAGGAGGTTTTTAATTTTCGCTGCCTAAACGATCATAGTTGGCCCCCAGATGTAAATTTCGTAAGCCACATGGTGTCTAAAGGCGCTGACCGCAAGCTATCTTGTCATAGAAGTTAATATGATATTTCAAACGACATAATATAAAGAATGCACCACGATCTCATATGACGCAAAGATCGCAGTTGTCTCACAGTGAAATCGACCATAAGAATGTCTATGTTATGGGAAATATTATGCACACGTTATAATTGGATTGAAATGTGTTATATAAAATGTGTGTGTATGTTATTAATAATTAGATTTTTTTTATAAAATACTAGCTGTGTCTTGCGGTTTCGGCGTATAATTAAATTACCAAGTTTTTTGGTTTAATAATGCAGCTATTGACTGGCGCAAATAAAGTGGTTTCTATTGAAAATATGTTTATCAAAATCGCTTCAATAGATCCAGAGATTGCCTCTCCACAAATTCAATAACTTTCCTTTTCTATAATATTAGTATAGACATTTATGACTAAAATGTAATTAATGTATTACACTTAACTCAAGTGGTAGTTCATGTAATTCTCAGCAAAGTATGTTCACGTAGACACAATTGCATTTATCGTATTGAGACAAATATCCTGCAGCTGTGAAATAAAAAAAAGCTCACGTGATCCCAGAAGAGATAAGTTGAGGTGGTTCAGCGCTCACATTAACAGAGCATGATTAAGTAAGTACCAAAGTCACAGATCGTGAGTTCATTGCTGTATCGGACACTATATATATAACTTGAATTCCTTGTCAGTCACTTTCAGGTTTCTTCACGAGGTTTTCCTTCACCAAGTGTAGAATTACTGCACTTGTGGGCTTCTCCCACTTATACATACACCGTTCGGACTTTTACTGGTACTGTACCTAATATTATATATTTCGTCGCACCACCTACCACAACTCCACACACTTAAGATTTTTGAACTAAGTACACATCGCTGTGATTCGAACTTGCGCCGTTTGCGTGGCGGGCAAGTGCTCAAACTACTGGACCACCTCGGCTGCACACACAGACACAGCTGTATATTTAATAATTTATCAATGTATTAATGTTAATCAAGTTCACTTGATTTGGCAAGTACAAGGTTAGTTTAGTGCAATTGGAAGTATTTTTTGCACAATTTATCTTCATTTTATCGATTTCTATATCCGTTTGACAAAAAACCTTTTCCTGTGCTTGAGATATCAATAACATTAAAGGTCAAATAATAGTCCAAAGTCTAAATCTGTAACTATTAATGTCAAGTGCCGTTAATGTATCCGTTTAAAGTAGATATTATAATAGATATTTCCTTTAAAATAAACGCAAACTGATTTCAATTTCATAAATATTATGTATACAAGGAATAGTACTTAAAACGAATTACAAGTAGGAAACTTGGCCCAAATCGGTGTCCCTCGGGCTCGTGCCAAGAAGGCTGGCAGCATTGCTACGTTGAATAACAAAGCTGATTCTCTGAGCGAGAAAAGCCCCAGCCCGCTTGACACGAGAAGCTTCTACCCCAACATAAATAATAAATTAATTTTACAAATTTTATTTCACATGTTTGTTGCAGCTAATAAATATATCTGTTACTAATAAAATTAAATATAAGTACGGACAAGCTAGGAACATAAAAAAATCCGTTTATAATCTCGAGCGGTTATCACTTGAACGGAGCATCTAATACTATTACAGAATAAAAAGCCTACATCCAGCCTTAATCAATTTAAACTGCGAATTAGCCGACTTAAGCTCTGTGAGATTTGATTTGATTTGATTTCGTATACAATCAAATTTTTTTTAACAATCTGCTTATTGTTTAAAAAAACAAACTTTCCCTAATTCAAAAGTAGTTCCATCTCTTTCTTTTATATGGATTTCAAAAAGGGATGGACATAGCTTCCGTTGTAGTTTGGTCTAATCTTCGTTTAAACCGTGTTTTGTAACATGTCCTATTGTAGTCTGATAATTTCAACATATCGAAGAGTGTATGATTAGTCATGCTTGATTGATTCCAATATCTTTGAATGGACGCAGTGTGTGTGAAGGAAAATTTGAATGAAGGTAAATGAGAGTGAGGTACTCATATTGTTGTGTATAATAATATGCAATCGCACCATGCTAATATGTAACGCAATGCGAACACCAACAAAGGCACTCTATTACACTAATTAACTACCCAGAAATTTGTAGGTTACTGTCGAATGTCGATACATATTGCTATAATATATATTTGATTGGCAATAGCTGTAACATTACGCGTTCTTATTAGGAGCTAATAGGCAACTTATCTGTCGTTTTTGATGATGTTCCAATATGTTCAATAGTTTTTAAGATCAGTATCTACCCACATCTGAATTGTTTTTAATTAAATGAAAACGTATAACGCCATGGTGGCCTATCGGTTTTCGAACAGTCGACTGCCTTACAGTGAAAGATAACATCTTCAGGAAATTTGCATCTATAATGATTGTGATACGTCAATGGACTTATCAACTGTCACGTTGACACCTAATTGCATTAAAAAATTGCGTTTTTACACCTATGCCCTTCGGAGACGCATATGGGCTTAAAGCAAAGGGTACCAACGGAATCCTATCACTCTAAGCCTCAGGTATTCGTCCGTCTGTCTGTCTGTCTCTCAGTCTTAGGTTTATATCTCGGAATAAATAGTGAGTTGAATTTTTTATAGAATGTGTGCATTAAAAATAATCTATTTCAAATTACAAACTCTCCACGTTTATTTATTTAAAAGAAATCCTCTAAACTATAATATGGTGACTTGCAGACGCAAGTATCCACACCAACGCCAGCCATAAATATCGATGTACATGTAAATACTTCGTACATTAAACCGCATATATAAATTACAGTTATCATAAGAAAGGACTCGATACACTTTTCCTAGTTTGCATAATGGTTCTCTAACACTGTTTCATAAGAAAACTGGTGTCCGGAGTTACATGTTCAAGCTTAAGTAAATAACCTAATTTTCAACATTAATTAGTATGATTATTACTAAGGCATTAAAATACAACATAATATGTTCACGTCTGTATTCCCCGAAGGGGTAGGCAGAGGTGTTGTAACAACAATACCCACATGTCACCGAATATGAACTAGGGCAAACGTGACTGATGGTGAGTCTATCGCCGTCTCAGGCACTATACATTTAACTGAATTACTTCTCAGAAATATGCAGGTTTTCTCAGGTTGTTTTCCTTCACCGTAAAGCACGTGGTGTGAAATGACTGAACATAAGTTTTTAGAAAACTCGTTGGTACAGGCCAGCTGGGATTCGAACTTGTGTCGCTTGCGTAGCAGTCGACTACTCTAACCCTGCCACCATGGCTCCCGTATGTTAATTACCAAGGTATTAAGATACGTGTAACCTGCAATTAATTTAGGATTACTTATATGGTATTTTTGACAACAATAGTTACACCCTTGTTGTATGAAGGGTTTATAAGCTGCATCAAAATCTTTGCTTAAAATAAATATTAGAAGCAATTGTTTTCTTTAAAGTTTTATGACTGACGGCTTCGTCTCAATATTCAAATAGAAGTGTTATTAATTTCAATGCAAACAATTCGGTCTTACCTTACAATGAAACTGATACGCAACACTCCAGCTTAATTATTAAGTACCACGAAATGCCTTGAATGCTGTGTTAAATATTATAGATCAATTTGTTCGATAGTAATGGTGTAATATCGAGTAATGTTTGGTATAATGGAATTTGCAAATAGATACTGTGCATTGAAAATAAATTCATGTGAAGTTTTAATGGGGCTGTTGTAAATTCGATACATTTTTAAAATATTACACTTTGAAAGTACATTCGTCACAGGATAAAGATGTAAAAATTATTTAATTATTGTTGTATAGATGACAACAAGGTTATATTCAACATTTCTTTATTTGATTATATTTTTAATTGTCACATTTATAAAGATCACCGGGTTTGGGAGGCCGCCAAGACACAAGTAAAAAAGCATTAGGTACTGTTTAAAAATACACACATATTATTATTATTAATAATACAGGCGTGAGGATTTATTCCCGAAAGGGTATGCAGATGATGATTAAGTGAAAGATGGTGAGTCTATCGCCGTCTCAGGCTGTATACATATGTCTTTTTGAAGTAATTCTCAGACATATGCAGGTTTACAATTTAGATTTTGGTAAGTAGGAATCCCCTTACCCCGTATCCCGTATAGCAACATCCTTTGACTAGATGCCACTGCGATAAATGGTGTGTCTACTACTGCCTCTCAGGCACGACTTCATATGTGTCGTTGAATTTTTTCTCACTTACAAAGTTTGCAGAAGTTTTCACTTTCTTATTTGTTTTATCATATGACAGGCGGCTCATTTGTATAGGTCGTAAATAAAACCTACTTACCTACACTTGTAAATCGAAAAGTAGATTTATGAGAATTTTGAATATATATTATTGATTAGATATTATAAATTATAATTTTTATAAATTGTTTCTATATATATTCTAGTCATCAATACCATCACCTATCTATCCGTAGATGTATTACAGGGTAAATAAAAATTCTAAGAATCCCAAAACCAGCCTGAAGGTCTATCATTGTGTGAGTCAACGTCATAGGTACGTCTAACTGGCGATGGAGCAAGAAGGCTGGTTATAAATACACTGTAAGCGAGGTGCTCTGCATCAGTGTCAGTTCAACTCCTGTCGGCTTGGCTGAAGAGGACGAAAGTGACAGTGCACTATAATAGAAGAAAATGCGTGCTACACAAGTAAGTGCGTGCTTAGGAGTTGTAAAGGATTCGCGTGATAAGTGTTACAAATAATCGTTATATCATGTGATGTAAAGTGATAGTTAATAGGTTTAGGTTTTCGTCATTCTTTGGATGTACTACAAAGTAATATTTTGATTGAAAATTAAATTCTATGTATTATGTATTCGGTTTCCCCCCATGGACTCAAATTCATGTATGAGTTATGTGAGACTGTCTCACTAGTTGCCAGTGGAAATCGAGATTCTGGGTTCGATCCCCAGATAAAGTGTTATAGAGTAATTCCATCTATAATATCCTTGTAGCAGGCCGGAATCTGAATTAGTACCCGGTTCATGGCCTAGGATTGCATTATATTACAGTAGAGGACATCATGCAGTTCACCCACGTAGTTCCCGTTCCCGTGGGTATACGGGGATAATATATAGCTTATTATTATCCCCGTATACCTTACTTTTTCAATTCAATTCAAAATATCTTTGTTCGATTACACTTTTTACAAAGTACTTTTAAATCGTCAGAAAGACACGATTACATAGGATCATACATGCTACCGCCAGGTTCGGAAGGTTACTTTTACTGAGAAGAACCTGGCAAGAAACTCAGTAATTACTCTTTTAAAAAAAAAAACTTCACCTTTTAGTAATACAATATACATCATAAAAATAAGCCCATGGACACAATTCCAGTGCACAAAAGTCGATATAAAAAAAAATAATAACTAAAAATAAGAACTACGAATAATTGTGTAGCTTGAGATGATTATACAATTTACACTGGTTACCCCTTCGAGGAATTGCAGGCGAGCATATGTATGTTTGGATTTTTTCAAACTCACCTACTTTTGTAAATGTATGTATTATTATATATATATTTTAATCCAAATGTTTCACTCTTCTGTACGATTTCAAATCCTTTCTTTAATACAAACCGTATCCTGACAATTACGAACACATTATATAATTACCCAAATAAAGCCTTCCCGAAGTGATGGACGTATTAATAGATCAAGAAGAACTAAGTTTCATTAGATTTTTTATAGACATAATTATAATAATATTGATCACGTTTTAAGACACCCATAGATATGCTGAACATAGTGGACAGTGTGCGAGTCTCATCCCTCGCTTATTAACAGGCAAATATTCTTTGCAACTAAACTTGTTGAAATTAATTTCCTAGAACATCACATTACGTAGAATCAACACTGATATGTATCTTAAAGGATATTACACACTGCCCTTACACTTCCCGTGTTTGTTCTTACGTCATATTGTTCTAGTTTTAATGCTATGGGAATTAACAGTAGCTGCATTGTTATGACGTGACACTGGCCTTATATGTCACTTGCGCTGACCACGCTGTCTGTATTGTAACTTTTTCATTTGGTATTAATTTAAAAAAAGAAGTCTGGATAATACTATGAATAATAGGAATGATAAAATTGCGCATAGCATTACATTAGTCTGATGTTACTTTCTGAGTTTTATGAGATATAACTGCAATATTATTTGAGAAAGGGAATATATTATTTGAATAAACTTTTCACATTGGAGTATAATTTATATTGTTACATTGGAGTATAATTTATATATGGATCACATAAATTTAAATACATTTTGACTCACAGTAATGAAGCACTGTCTGACAAATCAGAAAATAATATTATACCTTTGCAAAATTATTACCTTTGACAAAATACCATATTTATTAAGTAATAATATAAAATGTTAATCCAAGGTATTCCTGTTTGTTGGTGTCTGTGCCGTCGCCAGCGCTGGCTACATCGCAGCGCCAGTGGCGTACGGTGGTCACGCTGACTATCCAGGCTACGCTGGCTATAGTGGCCATGGCGCCGTTAGCTATGGTGGCCACGGCGCCGTTGGCTATGGTGGTCATGTCGATGTTGGTTATGCTGGAGACGTCAGCCATGGAGATTATAATGTGAGTATATTTATTACAGTTTTACCTAAGATTTTGTTAAAAAGCTACGAGCTTTACAGTATAGGAAAAAAAATCGTTAGAAAATCTGCTTAGGTTTTAGGTGACAACAATTCATATTGGCACATATCTTCACTAAAAAGGGGATGTGGGTGTACATATGACTTTGGGGGGTTCTCTGGACATATAGTAATGTATTGTCAAAGCCGCAATTTTTTCGCACTATTCAGTTTTTTATAAATACAAATCACTGAATAGCTCGAAAAACTTGTGGACTAAGTTTTCTGACAATAGATCTCCATAAATCCATTTCTAGAGTAATTTAAACCCACCGTTATAAGCTAGAAATTTTCATAAAAAACTTTCTATTAAAAAGACAAGTAAAACAAAATATTGCGGCAAATTTAATCCATCGTAACCGAAACAAGTACCTATATCAAGATATTAAATGTAATTGAATCAAAGAAATAAAAAGGGTCGTAGCGTATGGCAAATAGTAGCGGCTACATTTAAATAAATTTCAGCTATTGAAGGGTAAATAGGTATTCAGCAAATCATTTTTTATATGTGTGCAGTTCCTTCTACGTTGTAACTTTATGCAATCAGGAAATAAATACAATATAAAAGTGTGTATCATATTCATTTGAATCAACATGTAAGTATACGCATTCGAAATACGAACATTGTTGAGATTTTGTCACGATTGTGAAGCGAGCCGAATAAATGACGATCTTCCGTCGCCGTGATAACAACATCAATGCAATACGTGGACCACACACCGTGACGTGACGCACACACCGTGACGTCCCATCTTACGACACAACTCCACAGGTCTCATATTTATTGGATAATCATCATTTTACTGTCATTTCAGACGTTATTAGGTTGACGTAATGAATTATGTGGTATACTATTTCATTAAGCTCATTTATTTTCGGTTAATTGACCGTTATATATTTTACCTACCTCTATCGGTTTAAGAAGAGCGTTTTAAGAACTTTTTAGCTTTGACCCTCTTTTCTAACAAATAAATAGCCGTATTATTTTGTAATATTTTTTAATCCTTGTGAAAAATATAAACATATGCGAAACGAATTGCGAATACTAATATGTACAGTTGAATCAATACTCGCTGTGCAATCGAATCGGTACGACGTCACTTTCTGAATCTATCAGGTAGATATGTAGGGTTACTTATTGTCTGTATTTAATCACTGTACGCTTAGTCACCTATAGTATAAAAAAATCTACATTTAATTTATTGGGTGTAAATGTTAAGAATACGACAAAATAATTCACTTAAATAATATGTTTTATTCTTTATTCACGCTTTCTCAGAAGGGGTAGTTACATGTATTTAAACAGTGATTTTCAAAAAAAATTAAGAGCATCAAATTTACACCGTTATATTGACAGTAATAAGATAATTAAGTGACACACGGTGAAATTATTTCAGCATATAAAACATTATTAATTTTTTCGAGCGCGTTGATGTCTTTTGCATGTAAAATATATTTTATAAATTACTTAATTAAAATGACGTCATGCTGTTCACTCGCGTGGTCCCCGTTTCTCTGGGAGTACGGGGATAAAATATAGCCTATGTAACTTGCTGATGATGAAGCTATCCATTGCTGAAAGAATTTTTCTAATCGGTTAAATAGTTTCGGAGCCTATTCTATGCAAACAAACAAATAACAATAAAATCTTTCCTCTTTATAATATTAATGCAGATGTCTATATTTGGACGTTCCGGGTTCCATTCCTGCACATAAAAAAAATTATAAGTAGGGATACATCTGTTCCTTGTGGAACTTAGATCTGTGAGTGATAGTCGATGTCTTATCTAATTAAATGAAACATTCTTGTATACTTTATTTCGTGTACCTCGGAAATGGCTATATCTATTTCGATGATTCGCTAGTACTCAGACAATGTTTTGTTTTTTAACTACTACAGAAATACGGACTACGGAAATTTGGAAAATGTTGAAAATTCGATTTCAATTTATAGTTTAATACTAGCATTTATTGGTTTACATCTTTACATTTAATCCATCCTTATCATTTCGGGGTATGAAAAATAGATTAGCCGATTCTCAGATTATCCCGATATGCCCACAAAATTTCATACAAATACAATTTATCAATATAGTTAATTCATACATTGTACTTGTATTTTCCAGAGCTACCCCAAATACTCATACGACTACGCTGTAAACGACCCTCACACCGGAGACCACAAGACCCAATGGGAGACACGAGATGGTGACGTCGTTAAAGGTACATTTCTATACATATTCTCACAAACTGTGATATATTTTAAGGCTGCGCCCCTTTATTTCTGCATTAAGGGAAATTCCTAATTCCCTGTCAAGTGCCGACCCCAACAGTGTATGGGATAAGGTCCGGGCGATGAAAGACATTTTTTGTTTACACAACAAATTTTGCCTTGATTATATCAAGGAAGCTGGAACATTCTTCCAGACAGATTTAGCAGTTTTCGATTTGTATGCATTTTCTTCGGTCCGAAGGGTTTCCCGCAAAAAGCAATAAATACTTAAATATAATAACCAAGGTTGGTGTCATTCGTGCATAGACGATTCATCTGTCGATCGATCGGCCATCCGTATCGTTTGTTATTGGTATTGTTTGAGCTCACATTATTATATTTCCTGTCTTATACAAGACAGCATGATTTCACGTGCATATTTTCAACCCCTTATTTTACACCCTTAAGGATTAAATTCATTAAGAACACATTCTCAAATTTTTATATCAGGATTTATTATTATATATTTAGGTCAGGATTTAGAATTGTATGTGTATAGATTTTGTGCCAGCAATGAAATGTCAGTATTGTCTTGGTTTTTATTAAATTATTGAGCTCATATTTGTTAGGTCTACAATGTTACCTACATTACAAATATTTTTTTGAATATATTACTTAATATTAGATAAAATAAGTGGCATGTCAATAGTGAGGTGATGAGGGCATTTACTTATCTATTTGCAATCTAGCGACATTTAACGCCATCTGGTTGGTAAATAAGTTAACTGTTTATCGACTAACATTGTACAACTGCAGAACCAATTTAAAAAAATACACTAGAAATCGCTTTAATCTAAAATACCAATTGGCTTCTTAATTACGCATACGTCGTTAGTCCAGCAATATATAATTATTGAATCTAATTCCAGGTGCATACTCCCTCGCTGAACCCGATGGCACTACTCGCATAGTCGAATACACCGCAGACAAGATCCATGGTTTCAACGCAGTCGTCAAACGAATCGGCCAAGCGCACCATCCACAAGTCTACAACAAACACTACGATGGAGCTGGTTACTACGGATACCACTAGATGGCGCTACTAACTGGATTAAAATAATGCAAGTTCCCGCCAATAGATGTCGCTGTAATGCTTGTATTTTAAAGCCAATTTCACACTAAAGGGCATACTGTGATAGAAATATTTGTATTGCAAGTGTATATTGGAGATTTACAAAACACAAGAAAAAAATAGTTTGTAAGGATAAAATAAGTCGGTAAATAACGTAAGTTATTATTGTTTTGATACAAAGAAAACCAAAATAAATGTAATTTAAATGACAAATGCGTGTTATTGGCATATATACCTAAAAGAAAGTATGAGTTCCATCAAACTTTTCCTGCTATTTCATGATTCATCGTTATACCGGGAGTTGAAGCATGAAACATTGTTGAACGATCACTAATACATAAATTATCGGCGGACGTCGAGACTAGTGCTTGTTCCGCTTCAGTTACACAGAAAACTATGAAAAAAACCTATGAAAGTACCAACTTACACCAGTGGCAAATGGCTTTTGTTGTTAAACATGAAGTGTGATTAATAATGAAGATAAACGAAACGATAACAATTTAAATACCCTAGCTATTGTCAGTGAAAAATCACACCGAGCTGCGTAGCATTGTTTCAATATATCAGACGTTTCAATCTACCATTCCGGACTCGAGCTATAAGGAACATTGTAATTAAATATACACTGACTCGCCACTAGATTAACATCCACTTGTGCGGTACAGAAATATGTTATGTACCTGTCCATCTATATCTATACTTATACAGATAAATAAAATTAAAGTGTCTGTTTGTAGACCATTCCAAATTAACAGTTTTTCACTGCATGCGTATGAGAGTATATACGGTACTTAAATAATAAATATCTGTCTGTCTGTCTGCCTGTCCAGGCTAATCTCTGTAACGGCTGGACTTTCACTAGCAGATAGCTGATGATGATTATGATGATGATGATGAAAATCACAAAGTAACAACATTTTTACTGTTACTTATGTGGGTATATCTATGACTATACATATAAACAGAAAAAAAATATTGAAGTATGCGTTTGTAATTCTTAATAAATAGCTTGTACTTAATATACAAAAAAACTATTTTTATAATTTGTCTGTCTTTCTATCTATCTCTTATTTTATTCCGGGTAATCTCTGTATCGACTTTACCAATTTTAGCGAGACTTTAACTGACAGATAACTAATGCTACAAGGAGTAACTTACACTTTATTAAATTTAAGGTTCCGTGAAAAAAAAGTCACCCATGAATTTAAGTCTACGCGGGTAAAACCACGGGGAACAGCTAGCTAACAAATAAGTGACGACACGATAATTACAATATTGTCACGTTTAAAATGAACTCAGGAAATAGACTAACATAAGTTTTGTATATAACGTTATTCTTACAAACAAGTGAATCGTACGCATGCTATAGATCTTGAAAGTGATCACTTGCAGACATTTGCATGCGACCGACCATTACTAATTATGATTCATGTTATTATATCACTATGTATCGAATTATCTGGTGCTGTAATGCAATTTATTTAAGTTAGAGGTATAGCATAACAAAATCTCCCGCTCCAATTTCGAAGCTGACCTACTCCCCAATAGGTCTTCTCTACTTCTAGAATATGATGTTATACTGCTGTGGTGAGTAAGGTCTCCAGTTCTCCTTCCAAGTGAAGAGTAGGCGGGTGGTGCTGTGCAACTAAATGTATTAAACCTTTAATAAGGTGGGTTATTATTATTAAACAACAAAATATGCGCTACATTTAAGTTATCTGACTGATACATTTATGAATTAATAATAAATATGAATCATTCAGGTCGTATGCTAAATCTACTAATGAAATTTGTAAATTTAACAGCAACAGTTAGAGATATATGTTATACATTACGAAAATGAAATTCAAAATCATTTACTCAGTATAGGCACCGGTAATGCACTTTAATAAAGTCGAAAAATTGAACACCACCATTACCACAAGAAATGTAGCTAAGTAGTGCATAATTTCATGAATTATTGCAATTAGATTAATTGTATGATATAGTGAGTGAGTGTATCCTGAGTGTAGTGAAGTCATTCTACACGCACTCGGGGGGTGCGACGCGCGTTTATATAAATAGGTGGGTGGTGGACGCACCGGCCGTCTTCAACTAGTCTCGACCTTGAAATGGACGAGTCATACATTAAAACAAATTCTATATCAATTCATTAGTGTTCTGGAATGATAGTGATTGTGTATGGTGAAAAATAAACGATACAAATATGGCGAAAGTGTTTGTTTTAACGGTAAGGATCGACTTTTTTTGGTGTTAGATAATGATTATTTAAATTAATAAATAAAATAAAATATGCTCACGCCATCCCAGAAAGGTCCCCACATTTCACTCAATATGATTAAGTCCTAACGTGACAGAGAGTGAGTCCATCACCGTTTCAGGCGATAACTTCTCAGACATATGCAGGTTTATTCACGGTGATTTCCTTCACCGTAAAGCACGTGGTGTGAAATGACTGCACTATGATTATTTAAGTGATTCAATTAAATATATGGTACATTCTAGGTCCTCTTGGCTAACCTGATAGCTTCGAATTGTCAAATTGAAGATGCTGTTGACAGTTCCGAAAACGAAACATCCGATGCAGTGAGTACTTAGATTTATACATCAATATTTTTATTACGATATTAAACGATGAGTTTTAGTATTAGTGACATAAATCATAATATCCTGAGAATTTCACATTCAGCAAGAATTGTACTCACGCTGTAAGTGATACCTACATCATATAGACTTTGTTAAGCTTAAAAACATAGGTATTTGGATACAGCTACTTGTGTTAATCACAAAAAACATACATTATTCCAATCGAAAACTACAAAAATTTCGAAGTGGGGATTAAGCGCGAGATTTATGTAATTTTTCTCCATAATTTTTTTCACTCTCGTTGGTGTTTATAACAAGGCATTCGATTTCACTATCGTTAAACAGCTCACGCAAAACGTCAATATGACTACGAACAAGCGCTGAAACAATAATTACACGGCTCGTTACAGTATTCAGTTGAATAATTTATAATACAGATACATATTAATCACGCCAAGTCTTTCACAGAGTAGTCAGATACATATAATTTAAGTCATAATATGGATAATTAACATCAGCCCGCGACTTTTTTACCTAGTATATATATATATATATATATATATATATATATATATATATCATATATACGAGAGTAAAAGTCGTTTAATTAATTTATTTGAATATAATTATTAATTAATAAAATATATAATATTCATTAATAATAAATGTTGCTTTTATAAAAAAAAATATGCATACACAAAACATTCCAATGTTAGTTGGTTCGAAAGATATTGACTTCTGTTACCAATAACCCCTGACCCCTCTTTTCACCTCTTTTGGGATGGAAATTCAAAAATTCCGCCTTGGACGCTACATAGGTCATCGGTTTTTTAAGCTCAGATATTGTGATAAACCTACATAAGTTTATCATCGTATCTAGGTTTTTATCCTAAGTTTTGTTAAATGTGTGTAATTAGAGGGCACGTGTGAGATCGCTTACGAGATTGACGTACCAAATTAATATAGACCTCTCATATATGGTCCAATTGATAGTATCAACGAATGCTCTCGTCAAGCATCGATTTAAGGTGGATGTTGAAGTATTGTTCAGCAAGCCAGCAAAATAATCATTACGACCACGACCTCGATTAGCTCCACCATGAGTGTATCGTTTAAGCAGAAGAAATTTGGTGCAAATCGGGGAAATTTAGAAATTGAGTACAGCTTAACAATAATTTTCGACCACTTCGGCTTTAAACTGACGCTAATCACCTGTGCTGTCACTCAAAATACGCGGAAAGTCATATAACAACAATACGGTCAGGAATATCAGATATAATGTTAGGTTTGGAAATAATGCATTCAACACTTTCTATTAAACGTTACAATGTTGGACATTGATGATATCAATCAGTTATTATGTCTGACTTCTATTGACTGTTCCGCCTTTCTTTCGACTTATAATGCATAATATTATTGTCTATCATAGTATACCTCTTTGCAGGGACTACATTTTCTAAGGATTTAGATAGTCAAACATATTTTACAAGTATCCCTGTTGTGAACCTTAGTTTTAGGCAATCGGTAGATCAGTACCCCCTATGGCGGGTTTGCCACCATTTTCGTAAACTATACTCGCTAGCGTCACTCGCAATATTTGTATGAGATATTTTAGTTCTTCACGTCACCGCTGGGAGTCCCTGCACAATTTCCTATACAAATACAAATGTTCGGCGAAGACGCTAGTGAGTATAGATAACGAAACGGTGGCAAACCCGTGATAGGGGTACATGCTGCGGTAGACGAAAGTCAGATAACTTATTTTGACATACATAAGCTCACGCCTGTATACTCCGAAGGGGTATGCAGAGATGATTCTATAGTACAGCCACATTTCGCCGGTTATGTTTAAGTCGCATGTTATATAAGGTGAGTCTCATTTTCGATGAACGGGCACTAATCCAGACTCCAGACTGTTACTAGAAAATTACTCAGGGAAAACCCAATACCTCTTTGCCCGATCTAGGCATCGAATCCAAGACCGGAAAGACCGGGGACCCAGCACGAGGGTATTTCTCAGTAGTTTGCAACTACTTCAACTAGGCAGTCTGCATAGATTTGGCTTATTGTTATATTTTCGACAATTCGCACCATATCATTAATCTTTTATTTACTCTGGTTTATAACCTAAATTATTCTCAAGTTTTATAAAATCCATTCAGTAGTTTTTTTTGCAAAGAATAACAAAAATGCATCTATATATGCAAATGTACTTACGAATTTTCGTGTTTATAATAATAGCGGAATCGAGAAGAAATACTTCGCCAATTTCATAAGTTCATTACACATTAAGAACAAAGTCGTTAACATAACAACGTAGTAAGGTATTTTGTACAATATCAGAGCAAAAAGTAAACGTGTCCATATCGAGCTCATTAACGGAACCCACGTAATGGCAGAAATAAGGCTCGCACTACACTTATCGAGAGTGGCTGTTTCGAAACAGTGAGCCAATATTGGTCACCCACTTTTCTCTGGACTCGTTTTGACACTGTTCCAAATGATTGCTTTTTGTTTCATAAACGGTATTATGCAAATTAGTAGTATTAATCGTAACCTTATAACTGAAAATTCTTTAATGCGATCATATTCAATGAGTTTTCCCTTTTACCAGTCAGTGTGGCAAAAGTAGAATGTTCCGCCGTAAAAAAAAATCTAATTAAACTACTTATACTGATTAATGAAATTGAAGTGTCTGCTTGCAATTCCAAATTAACAGTTTTTCACTAAATGTATAAATATATATATATAAGGGAGTATGAACGGTACATACATAAAAAAAAGGATTTTGAATTTTTTCAGTCGGTCTATTTGTTTCGGGTAATCTTGGAAATGGCCGGATTGATTTTAACAGGACTTGATAGTTGATATTTCAAGTAGTAACATTGACTCAACCCGAATTGGCTGACCACCTGATTTTTATACTAAATGACTGCCAAGTGACCTTTGTAATTTTTATTTTGAGGAGACTATGGGTTAAATCAGTAAATTGCCCTAAAAGAAATCTGACTGTTATGAGTTATGAAAGCATCGAAAGTGTTAATGATATGTCATTGACATTGAGTTGGTATGCGATGTGCGCACGCGCTCGCTCGTCTTGAACTTGACAAGGCAACATCAAGTGACATTAAGATTGATGTTTACAAAGAATTACTACAACACCTTCCTTTATCATAACTGCCAGTCATACTTTGCTGTTAAATTTTTTTGTTTTTTCATAATTGTAGGCTTAGATATACAATCTCATATTAACAGCTTTTCACTAAATGCAAATTATGAAAGTACATACTGTACCTAACTCACATAAAAAAAAACTCTTCCTGTCCGTCTGTTTGTTCCGGCTTATCTGACACAGCTCGATCGATTCAACGGGACTTTCACAGACAGATAGTCTTTTATTTAAAAAGTTTGCATTCCCAGAAATAAACGCATCTATGAAATTATTAATAACAAGTATTAAATACAAATGTAATAAATGTGTTACTGATTGTTTCACAGCTTGCTCGTGTTTGCTATAACAGTTAACTATTGCGATTTCCATTCATTGGTATGGACCTGATTGTAGTACGGTTAAATTATTAGACATGTGTTGAGCAACTGGTCGTGAGGGAGAGTGATGAATGCAGCACGCGTTACACCCACCGGCACTGAATAAAAAGTAATGGAAGGTCGGCTTCTATAATTATTTATTTAGACAGAATAAATTGAATCATCCTTCATTGTTCGAAAACAAGTTGAATATAGTCATAGAAGTGAATATAGGTGAATATTAGCAGATTGTATACACCAATCGCTTTCGTTACGATCGATTCTACTGGAATTTTCCTGTCACTATCGTTACATGTCTGTGTCGTTGGTTACATGTATGCGACTATTCTCGATTAATATAGGAAGCCGTTCTTCTGCTAATTTTATATTTCATGACAAACACACCAACAATTATATACAAACACTTTGTATCTGATTTTAATTGCTCACATTCCAAAGTTATGGAACCGATTAAGCCTTAGTTACTTATTCAGAATACTAATCAGTATCGTCGAACATGCAAGAATTGACATATTAACGAGTTAAATACCGAATTATTACACGCAAGCAATTACTTCGCAGATGCTCCTGACTTTTTCTTTTATAGTCCAACAAGATGTAATTGTGGAACAGGCAAAAAGTGATCGATGAATCAATTTGCACTTACGTTGTTTTTTGTTTCCAGGGAAATCCAAGCTATTCATTCAGCTACGGAGTGTCTGACGCGCGCACCGGTGACATAAAGAGTGTATGGGAGTCAAAAGAAGGTGACACTGTTAAAGGTACTTGCTTATACATTTTTCTATGAGTCTAATGAAGGAGTCTGTTGTCAAAATAATAGCAGAGTTTATAAGGAGTTCTTTGACTGACATTTGAAGTTAAGTCATCTGTAGCAGTTATGACATTTGAAAAAGTCAAGGTTCAAAAAAGGTTTCTTATTTTTACCTTAGGTATACGTTATCTTATGATTGTAACGCTGAACTAAATGCAAAGCAGGGCCCAAAAATAGCAATGAGTCCTGATCCAACAATATTTCTCTGTTACAGGTCACTACAGCGTTTTAGGACCAGATGGCTCCATGAGAACAGTAGAATACTCTGCAGCTCCTGACACAGGGTTTAAAGCTGTAGTCAATACGGAAAGTGCTGTGCCTCAAGCAGTAGGATCCGCCAGAACTTACATACAAGATAAAGCAATGAGAGATTATGAAAAATACTACGACTTCGCAGAGGATGAAGAGGAAGAACCTTATATCGAAAGGCGAAAGAAAAAACGGCCACAAGAATATTATAAAGAACATTCGAGAAGAAGGCCACAGTATCCAGATTTGGAACCAAGCGAATACACCCATAGTATCAGTATAAAACATCCTTACGATGAATCGCTGTCTGAAGGCGAACCTCACAGCCACGTAGGCTACAGTTTTGATCCAAATTGTAAAACTAAGCACAAAAAAGAAAGTTACGACAACGGAGACAATTCGTATGCTAGTCTCGCGGAATTCGAATCAAATAAACACAAATATCCAGCATTATTTTCACCAGATTCCTTCAAAGATTTCAACAAATTTGCTGAGCTCACCGACTTTGATTTAGAGAAACCGACCAAGTTTAGTTATCATAACAATTTCAAAGCGACAAAGTTTGACGATGAGAACATAAAGCCGGCATCTTCAATGAAGTACAATTACCCGGCTTTGCCAGAGACATCTCCACCGGAAAGGTATGAAAAAGATGACTATCGTCCTTCTAGACCGAAGAAAAAGCACAGACCGCAAAAGCAAGACTTTCACTCCAGTGAAGATATGGACGAATATGTACTTGTACCGAAAAAGAAGTATAAGCCTAAAAGAGTAGTGGAACCTAATGATTATAGACCGAGTATTGATGACGATTACGAGCGACCACATTACAATGACGACGATGATCACGATGATAGATACCAAAGTCCACCTAGAGGCTCAAAACCCATAGAAGTAGTTCGCAAAATTGTACAGAAGCGAAGGCCTCCAGTCATTAACTTGTTAGATATATTTGATATTTAATTTTTATATTCGTTTGAATACAAATTAGTTAGTACGATAGAGGGTCATGGCCGTGATATCTAAGATGTCTATTAAAGCGAGCACATAAAAAAAACAATTGTCGGTTCGGTTTGAATAAGGCAAATGATCCGAATATAAAATAGGCTGAAATTCTGCTCTGCCGCTATTTGCATGTACATTCTGATTGGTAAGGCTAATCACGATGTAGGTGTCTAAAAATAAGTTATGTTATTGACGTTACAATTAAAGTTTTTTTCCGAAATGTTATCTCATATTATTTCCGATATATCATAACCCTGAACAATATGAAATACTGCAGATAATACAGACTTAGAGACTATTCATAAAATACTCTAATAGGTCCTTAAAGAAATCGATAGTTATAACAAGGTATTATGCGAGTAGCAAGTAAATACTTACGAGTGTATGAACTGCGCAAACCGATCTTACAATGATAGTGAAAGTACCGTAACTGGAGCAAGTGGGAGTTACTGAGTATTAATACACAAGGACGATTGAAGGTATTTTTAAACCTTACATGTTGCTTGGAGCTGAATTAATTGGGTTAACTGATTTATTGTTTAAATTATTTTACGTCTTTGGTTCCGTTTAAGCCATATATGTATATTTCAGCATTTTTTTCTTGCCTCAAAATATTCAGTGATGCCATTTTTAAATAGAGTAATTATATTTATATGGCATTGACATATCATGAATTTAGGAGCAAGACTAGGGTGTAGAACAAGGGACGTATTTGTTTTTTGGTATTGTAATATTAAACTTGAAAACTAAGATATCTTGAAACGCTCTGCTTTTACAGATGATGGTAGGCCCTCAACACATAGACACACGAATAAAATATTTATCTAATGTATCAAAATATTATAATGGAATTAAATATTCCTGAACAAATTTTGATTTGATTGACATTTTGAAGAAAAAAAATATTGTTAACTGTCAATTAAATTGATAGCAGTTGCTATTATATCGCGTTTAAGATTATTGGAGTTGCACACGCATTCCGTGGACATTCACCGGCGGCCGTGGCACGGGCACATTGTCGCAACAGACTCACACCGCCTAATCTGGTAGTACAACTAATAATATAATGTCGGCTCCCATATATTTTTGTGATAAAAAGCCTTGGTATCATTTCACAAAAATATATGAGAGCCGATGTTCTATAACTTTATATATAACGCACATGGTAAGTAAGTAGGTACATCATACATTCAGTTTTACTCATTAACTGATGATTGTTTTGTACACTTTAAAGTTACATGAAAGATACAAGTCTTTTATTTGGAAAATTATTAAAAATATATATATGAACAAAAAAGAGCTGCATCCAACAAACTGCAACCTAGGCCGGCAGATGTTATAAAAAACTGTGTTACAACAGACTAGAAGGTAATGCCTTTTATTAATAAACAATTGTGTTGCTAAAATAAATGTTTCAGCGGCAACAGTTCGCATACATTTGGAGCCTTTGATCTAAAGTTCGTTGTTGATGATTTTAGGAAGCCAACCTTCTCATGCCATTTATTTCATGTATGTAAGGAGAAAGGTTGCGCCCCAATTCTAGATATCACATTCAGTAATCAATATGTCACAGCAATCTGTACATGGCGCTTGATTGGTAATTAACGTTTTATAACAACTAAATAGCTGTTTAATTAGCCTGTTTAATACGTGCGTAGGATATCCGCTGCTTTAGAAGGGAGTGTAATGTCATGTCTAGTAGAATTACTATTTAAAACTATATGTAGTAATTAAACTCAAACATTATTAGAATAAATTAGGCGTACTTTGTGTGTAGTGATGTCGCACTATGAGCTTTACGGTGATAGAGGGAAAACCATATTTATTCACCATTAATTGGTTTTTAAGATCTTGTTTTCTGATTATTAAATAGCATAATATATAAAACTTGAAGTTAATTATATCAAGCTTACTACAGAATCACAAAAAAATAAGAATTTTGTTTTTAAAACCAGAAGAATCTTGGATGATAGTTTTCACATCATTGTATCACGGGACAAAGGAAAATTTGAAAAGCGCCTGTTCCATTTCGGATTTCCAAACGCAATACCAGCTCTGTATGCGCTGCCCTTAAATTGCGTAACTATTTAGATCAAGTTTACGTTGTGACAGTAAATGCTTAGTTTTATTAGAGAGCTCATGTGTCTGGCTGCCTCGTTGTTCTAGTGGTCGTTAACACTACTGCGGACCACGGGATCTTGGGTTCGATCGCCGGTTGGGACACATTGTTATTTGGTTTTACTATATATGTAACCCAGCAGCATCCCGGAGACTAGAAAAGTAACCCATTCATGGCAATAGTATCCCCGCTTATACATAGTACCTAAAAAGTGACGAAATGTGGGTGTACCATAAGTTCACCTCAGCTTACCTCCTCATATAAAAATTGTTTCTCATATTTTTATATGAGTATATAAAGCCTTTTATGCCGCAATATTCTCACTAATTGAATACAATTACATTCAATCAAACCTTAACTGTACTTGTTTAATAAAAAACAATTACTGACAAAATTTATTGGAATTTATTACATTTATAAATACAAACTTGTTCGAGTTACCCAAAAAAATTGTCAAGCAGCTCCATAGTTGTATTTAAGTTTTTAATAAATAAATTGATAAGGCAGGCTTGATAAGGCTTATAAGTATTAAGCAGGACCAAGCCTTGCCCCAAGACAATTTATTAACAAAATGTTAGTACATATGCTCACGCCTGTATTCCCCGAAGGGGTAAGCAGAGGTGTTGTAACAACAACACCCAATTTTCACCAAAGATGATTAAGTGCCAACGTGACAGATGGTGAGTCCGTCCCCGTCTCAGACACTTTACATACCTCATTGAATTACCTCTCAGAAATATGCAGGTTTCCTCACGATGTTTTCCTTCACCGTAAAGCACGTGGTGTGAAATCACTGTACATAAGTTTTTTAGAAAAACTTATAGGTACAGGCCCCGCTGGGATTCGAACTTGCGTCGCTTGCGTAGCAGGTGACTGCTCAAACCTCAAGGCCACCACGGCTCTTCAAAATGTTGTGTTTTATCGATTTCTATCATATGAAAAAATGGCATGATCGCTAAGAAAGTTTTAATACTCTAACCTAATCTATCCGAGTCAAATCTACTTTTGCCTGAATAAATTACTATATATTATTTGATGAAGAGTTGTTAATGGTTAGGAATTTTGACTATGATATAGATATCATGAAATACACTGCTTGCCTCGGTGTATCAAAGCAATCATGCGCAGTAAACCAATCAATCACTCTGTCACCAATGCTACGTTATTACTGAATATAAATATTCTCTAATTATCATAAAATAAGTGCGTCAAATATGTTAACTACGCCCATTAAGATTGTAAAGAAATGCTATTTGTACTCGTAGTTTAAGTGTCTTATATGTTTAAAAGCATGTCGATGTAGCGATAGTAATTAGATAATTGCTACAAGAATGATTTGCATTTGTACCAATGGAGCAGCCGAGTCCTAAAGCGGAGATCATTCGCCGGACAGTCTCCAGTAGAAATTGGCAGGGAGGCCCCGAGGGATGAGAACTACTGATGACTAGGTGAGGTGGCGCACCATGGGATAGATTTAGTTTTTTATTAACGTTGAGTATCCCTGATGGATACACCAACAGCCGCGGGGACAACGGTAGGCTTATGTTGGAGTCGCACCGATTTAACTCCACGGTGGTCCTCCTGGTTGCTAATTGGAGGGTGCACTTGTTATGTGCCTATGGCCAGTAATGAATTTCTGCATTCTAACAGCTTCTTTATACTATAATGGTGGTAAATAACATGACACTCATTATCATATCAAAAATGGAATCACTGTGCCAACGTATGTGTAATACTATTACCCCGTCTACAGAGCATAGGCGACATTATTCGCCTCATGAATACCATTCAAAGTTAGTTTATTTAGCTACGATTTGCTTTTATGTGGTGATACAGTACCCAGTTGGGCATCTCCAAAATCTAAAGAGGAGATCCCCGCACTCACGATCTCAGTCGCTTAATACTGTTGTTCTTCGGTGTTCTCGATCTGACAAAGCGCTGTAATCATCAATATTTTTGTCAATCAATAGTGTCACCAAACCAGTTTATTGCAGGTTAATGACATCGAACAGATGAATCACTCAAACGTAGAGTTTGTCGCTCGAGCTCAAGCCGTGGTTTCACCAAACTGACTTTCTTTTTATACTAAAAAGGTGAAAAATAAGCGAAGAGTATAGATTATTTTTAAGTGAATATACTCATTACAACTTTACTTAAAGAGGAACTCACATTTTCAAGAATTTGTTTTAATAGAAGATTTAAAGAGTATACGAATTTAATTAATTAAATAAACAAAGCACCTTATCGTAGTTAATTAACAAGAAACCTTAAAAAATATAATCGAATTACTAAAATACATTATTAAATGGACTCCCTGTTGGCAAGGCTCCAGAGATGCTGGCAGAATTCCCTTTGGATGGCAAGACTAGACTCTTTGTCCGAGGTAGCTGCCAGCTCTTCAGTCTCCTGTGATGTCGACTAACCTTTATAACGACTAAGAGTATATTAATTTATTGCAATTGAGTATCTCTCTAAGTTGCAACATAGCCTTTAAAGCAGTCCAACTAATATTAAATTTTAAATCGCGTAATACTATTTACATAGTATGCTAATGGAAAGATCGTAATTGAATTACTTATTATTTGTTTGATTTGATTTGATTTGATAATTTATTAGTTTACCTTGATCATTATCAAGGTTGTTTGATCGCGCTAAATACAAAAGTTATTGACATAAATTTGTTTAATTATCTAATACGTTTCGCACTATTTAGTTAGGTTTAATTTGTGTTTATTTGTTTTGGTTAGTTACGTGAATTTTTAGTCAAAAAAATTTATTCCTCTTTCTCTCCACAAGCTGTATATAAGGTGAAGGAAAACATCATCAACATGGGAGCCAGCTTATATCTGATAGATGAGAAGGGATTCTATTTCCTGAAAGAAATATTATAATTCAATTGAGCAGAGCACCAACTTAAGTTAGAACAGTTTGCGTCCGGGTAAGGACGTATAAGTGTATTAAAGAAAAAAATCTTTCTAATTCCACCAAGTACAGGTATATTATATTTCAAGAATCAGTCTATACATATAATATTCAAAAAAACAGTCTAGACTGACCGACTGCCCTACATATCAACGCACAGTCCTAGAGACATTACATTTGGAGAGAGTGTGTTTTTAAGGATTAGATAGCTATCCAAATCCCTTAAAGAGTTAAATATAGGTTGAAAATGTATATGTAAAACTTACTGCCAGATAAAAATTACGCAATTTGAAAATAATACTTATTTATATAATTTGAATAACGTATACGCGATCGGCCACGAGTCGTGACAAATGTTTATTGTCATTACGCCTTCTGCTTATTTTTCGTAAATGCGCGCGTCTGTGTGAGTGTATCATATTGAATGATTTGTTTCTAAAATCCTTGTAAAGACAATACTTCCAAATGACATGCTCCTATAAACTAACTATGGTGACTATGAACCCTTACATTACTTATATAGCAAGCTATCATAGCAATTATAATTTTGCCTTGATAGTTTATTTCATGACTCATAATGTGAGGCAGTGTATATTATTATGGGTGCAATAAGGGCGTATCCTCGTAAAATTATCTAAACCCTATTGTTATCTGTATCAAGGCTGAGATAAATTAGTCAACCACAGCATATGAGTTGTCCTAATATAGAATGTACCATTTGGTTGCCTGTTGTAATGTTGATGCCATGTTAGGATTTTTCACAAACCACAACGTGAATTTTAATTGTAATTCCAGTTTTAATATCATGTACGAGTTGTTGCAAAAATATAATTCATCTTTATATGGTGCTTGTGGTTTTCAGCTGAGTTTTTAACACACTTCATATTAGCCAGGGAAGTTAATACTTTGTAATAAAATGTGATTGTAGCACACCACATATAAAATTAAATTTAATGAAAAAGAAAAATATTTAATTTATTAAAGTAACACACACAATTTAATTGCGTTATTTACAAAGATAAATCAAAAGATTATGTGTAATCTTAATTATGTGTTTTCTGGGGACAGATCTTAGATGATGAGCCTTTAAATAACTAGACTCGCAGTAGATCATATTTATATGATAAAATAAAATGTAAGTGTCTATTAATAATTAATAATTGACAGATTTTCACTATATGCACAAGAAAGTATACATACATAAAAACTTAGTAGGGTACTTACATAAAAACCCATTAAAATCTATCAGTTAGTTCTGTGTTACAAGGAAAACCTTAACCGTTCCGTGGAGCATTTACATTTACACTAAGCCTGCGAATCATAAGTCCTCAAAACAATCGGAAAAAAATAAATAACATTTAAGCCATATTGTCTTCAGGTAATTGATAACGACACAAATATATTCCCAAATCATTTCAATTTAAATAACAAAATAATGCTTGAAATAGACAAAGTTACTTTTCTCGTGAGCCAATCTTGAGTCAATATTGAACAATATTAATTCACCGTGCGCCCAATTCATAAAACTATGTGGAACTACACGTATTTACAGCTCTAATATCAATAAATTCTTAGTTTGTAGATTTATAGCTACGTTTGGATATTATGGATACGACGTAAGATTATCAACTCAGACTTTGCACCAATATTTTTTTATGTAGTTACTGTATTTCGTACTGTTTTATTATATAGATATTGTGTGAGTTGTAAAAAGCTGTAAATTTTGTCAAACAGTCACATTTTATTATATGTATTCATAGAATTATTCAATATTCTTGCATTCAATAAAATTATTTGAATAAGAATTAATTTATCTTATCTTGCATTTTAGACTTATAGCTGCATTTAATTTATATTGAACATAAAGATTTAAATGTTATGAGACGTATCAACAGTAATGCAAAAGCCTAGTTTGTGGGCGCTGCCTGTTAGATATACGTATATCGTGAACCCGCGACACACCCGGGACAGATAGTACGTATAGGACACCTAGGTGTATAAAAGCGAACTTATCTCACAATTCGGTACACAACTAGCCCTAGTGCCTACAAATCCGTATCCGTAATCCACTCAAAATGTTCGCTAAGGTAAAAAAATATAATATTAAAGCATTTTGTGTTTATATTTCATAGGTATTGACAGTGTCAATAAAAAAATATAATTGTGTAAAGTGTTTATAGAATAACGTATGAAATTTGAAATATCAAATAATTACCAATGTATTATTTTTTACTTAATCACATGTCATAATAATGTCTCAGTTCCACGAGCTTTATATTATAATATTTTACAAAACACTTTTCCCTTGCACACTTGTAATACACAAACAAATGGAGCAACAGGTTTGTTTTGTGTAAAGTATGTTAAACTAATATACAATAAAAATAAATACTGTAATATTTTGTTAATTAAATTTAAAAATAGATATTTTAAATTAATAAATCTCAATCTAAAATTAATGCGTCAATTGATAAGTTCCCTAACTGTTCCAGGTGATCGTTACTTGTGCCCTCATCAGCGTCGCACGCGCCGGACTCATTGCCGCCCCACATGGCGCACTGTCCTCGCAGAGCATCGTTCTTGGCGCCCCAGCGATTTCGCATGGCTATGCTGCGCCCGCTTACGGAGGCTATGGTCTCGGAGGATTGGGTTTAGGTAACACATGGCTTACAAACAAATTTGTCTATAAACGGAATATTTTCGGGAGACTCAATGTATAGTCGACAGGATGAAAAGAAGTTGCAGCAGAAAGTAGGTAGCTCACGACGTAGGCCGTGGAATATTATTGATCTTTAATGAAAATGAAAATGAAAATGATTTATTCAGTTAAGGCCCTGGTAAGACACTTATGAATATCGAGGAATTTACCACTGATTCGGAATCTAGCCTTCTCAGAAGAACCTGCAAGAAACTCAGCTGGCATAATGTACGTTTCATTACTTAGTAAACAATGATATTTACAAATAAACATAAAAAATCATTCATGTAATCCGAAATTGTATAATAAGCTTTCTTCATCAGTACAGTTTTAATATGTGTCTTAAATTAATCATAATTGAACGCGTTTATTGACTGTGGGATTTTATTGTAGAAACGAACACAGTTCTCCATGAATGATTTATTTACCTTTACTAACCTGAATCTAGGAAATGAAATTCAAATTTTTGATAATGTCTTAAGGCTTTGAAACAAGATACAAGATAGTAAATTGTTTATGTAAATATATTGTAATGAATCGTTTCCATAATCATTAATCAGACCACCACAACCAAGTGTCTTCTTCTTCATTAAAGAGTTAGACTCTTGTCGGTGCAGCTGATGAAGCTCCCTCCACTTGTTCCTATCCAGTGCTGCTTCTTTGACCTCTTTATACGACGTGGCGGTTATTTTATCCTTTACTTATTTGATGTAGCTTATCCTTGGTCCGCCCCTGTCACGCCTTCCTTCTATTTCACCTTCCAAAATGGTTTTTATAAAGCCGTCATGCCGTATAAGGTGACCAAGTGTAGGGATGCTAAAATCGTTGCAGGTCACAGCGCGGTCGTCGCACACGCACCGGTGTTACGCGCGCCCTACGCCGTCGCCCACGCAGCCGCCCCTGTTGAGGTTTATGTGAGTATAATAAATCTTTTTATAGTATTCATAGCCAAACGCTTCAAGTTGCAATGGTTATATACGACAGCCACAACGTGATCTACATTCGGTTATCGATATCATACGGATTTGCAGGGATAGCATGACCGAACCACCTTCGACTCCTGTCTAATATTTCGAGACATTTAAAAAAAAATGCTTGTCACTTATCTAATATATAAAATTCTCGTGTCACAGTTTTCGTTGCCATACTCCTCCGAAACGGCTTGACCGATTTTGATGAAATTTTTTGTGCTTTTCCGGTATCTATGAGAATCGGCCAACATCTATTTTTCATCCCCCTAAATGATAAGGGTGGCCACCCCAAAAAAAAAATATGGCAATACAACGTGTGCCGGGCACAGTTGTATATAGAAATATCACTTATAGTTTTTTCTACGTGAGTCAAAGTGTAAAAACGACACCCAAGTTATCCTACGCTATTATTGTACGCGCCTCAGTTTATACTTAGATCAAAGTAGAGCATTAAAAAAAAGACAAAGTAAAAAGTAAATAGTTTTGCTACTGCTATTGAATCTATGTTATATAAATTATTAAATTTCCTTGACTTATAAAGCCAAATACCTTCTTTTCAAGAATCAAACAATATTAGTAAGTTAACTTTGTTTATCTGCCGTAGTTTATCTTCAATGTAGTAAAAAAAGCGTTGAAAAAGTAAGTAAACATTACGGTTTATCTTTGAAGTAAAATCAATTTCACGCTCACTCAAGTGCCTGGCAGATTATTTACGGCAATTGAATGTCTCTAGCAACCAACTAACGCTGTGTCTAAAAAGACACATTAAAGCGCCTTCAATGAATCGTGACGACATGGTAAATCGATTTTGATGTGATTAAATTTTAACTGTTTCCAGCACTTATATTTTTATTGATGACAAATTGATGATATTGTTATGAATTACTTTGTAATTTTTATTTGATTTCGGTTAATTTTACTTAGTTATCGCATCATTCGCTTAATGACCGTCCTGATAACATATTCTCAATTTAGTAGTGGCAGTTATTAAAATCTCACATTTTAGTTAAAGTCGCATAATAATATTGGTAGAGATGTAATGCTTTCGTTTGCTCCGAAACAAGTAAATGATTTGCTTTATTTTAATGCTGGGTTAATGTTGTTAAGACTTCCTGTATAGGGAGTCATAGCATAGTGATTGAGCGATCCTTTGTTTTAGTCGCACCCCCGCTACCAGTTCAACTACGGCGTGGCTGACGGGCACACCGGTGACCAGAAGAGCCAATGGGAGGCGCGCGACGGTGACGTCGTGAAGGGCCAGTACTCCCTCGTCGAGCCTGACGGCACCGTGCGCACCGTCAACTACTCCGCTGATGACCATAACGGGTTGGTATCAACGCAATTCCAAAGAGTCAAAAGTCTATCGTCTACCTAGACCACAGGTTATCGCATTCCAAGCAAGTTTCCTCCCTTGGCTCAGGTTGTGTAATGAGCTCTGCTTAAACGATCATACTTGCCCACCTGGACCAATTAGAAAAATTCAGCTGCATTATCGGGGAGTAACATATTTTATCTTCGTACTCCCGAAGGAACGGGAACTAGAGTAAAATGACGTTTGCTAGTTAGTAAATACGATTTTTTTTTACATTATGGTTGTATACATTTCCAGTTTCAACGCCGTAGTGAGCAGACAGGGTCACGCATCGCACCCCGGCGCTGTGGTAGCAGCCCCAGCCCTCGCGCACGGTCACATCCTCGGCTAAACAACCCATGCCCTTAAAAACCCTCACGACGACTATTTATTACTCTTAGTTTAAGCACGGACGGAATGCGACCACGAAACAAGTATTCGTACCACGAAGGCGGAAAAGGCTTACCTTTGCGTTTCATAATTTGTACCTACCCATGAAATACTGTAACCTAAGTACGAGGCTAACTTTTGTATTATAATTTTCTTTTAGTTAGTAAGTACTTTTTTGTTTCCTTTTCATGCATATTGTGAAACGTCGAAACGTTGCTTACGGGATGGAGTGCAGAAACATGTTTATTGTGTTTTTGTGACTGATAGTAATGGAAAATAATATAATACTTTCATAATACCATGTACTTTTATTTCTTATTTCATCAGTACGAATGCAAATAAAAATAAAATTACAAAAATAAAATTATTTTTGAAATCATAAAAAGTAAATAAGTATCATTAAAAAAAACTTATTTATGCATTGGTCACAAAATAGGCACGATCAAAGTACAGCCTATAACTCGATTATGTAATAACTCGATCATAGAAATCACAAACAGTGGTATATTTAGGTCATCGATGTCAAGCAATAATATAATACCTCATATCCGCTTAGCTGTTTGATTGATCATTGCGTTTTGATTAATCTTATCCAACAAAACGTTTTGTTAAAAGTAAAAGTGATTTAAGCTGTTATTATAATCAAAACAGAGCAAACAAAATTGTAGATACACTAGTAATCTAGAAAATATGATCCGCAATACGGAAACGAATCGTAGCGATTCATCACTCTCTTTCATTTCACTTTCTTTCTCTTTGGCCTCTGCAGGCTGATTTTTCAATACTAACATAATAGAAATATTCAAGCTTCTTTCCACATCAAAATAATAAAACAATAATATTAAAGTGCATGATTTTTCTATTCTTTACTGGTGTCTCGATATATTATCTTCTTATCTCTCCCTATATTCTCCCTGTATATGTCTATATTTTGTATCATAAATATCAGAATAAATAAATATTCGGGGACAGTGATGATCTCAAAAAGATTTTGGTACTACTTTAGTATGGCATATGCAAGCCTCCAAAGACTCAAGCGATTCAAGTCAGAAATCATTATTAGATTACGATTATAAAAAACGTTATTTAGGATGTCTGTTATAAACGGGAACTACTGCGAAAAGAGCAGCCTAAAAAAGTGGATTAAAAATTTAAAAACATATCAAAGAATATAAATAAATTAGAAACACATCATTGCAATTAAATAGTGTTTAATAATATAAATTCTATACACCTAGTAACAGTAACAAAAAACATTGTGAACACAGTCTTAAATTAAACTAAACAACATCTAAACTTGGTTTTGATGATGTGTCTCGATCTGGACATGGTGCCCAGGCGCAGAATGCTTCACAACGGCACTGAATCTGGAACAATACGAATAAACATAATTTTAGTATTTAGAGAAATCGATAAGTCATTATCAAAATAAACCTCAAGAGATAATAATTCCAGCATACCATAGCAATTGGTTTTACTGGAGACATATTTTAGTAACTTTTACACTCGTAATATAATGTCAAAGTTCCTTACCCATTGTGCTTGTCAGAACTGTATTCTACGGTTCTAATGGATCCATCGGCTTCGTGTAGCGAGTAGACACCCTTCACGACGTCGCCATCTCGAATCTCATGTTGATACTTATTGTCACCGGTCTTCGGGTCCTCTACTTTGTACTCATACTGGTACTTAGGATAGGCCTGTGATAGTAAAAGTGCATTAGCATAAAACATCTAATTCGAATTCTAGAGTCTCTACCGCGTTTTAAGCCGATCAAATTGTGATCCGAATAAATAAGTGGAAAGTTACCATAAAACTGCTAGATTGTAATAGTCGATTTATATTCGATAGGAGAAACACTTACGTAATAGTCGATTGGCTCGTCATGAGACTCGTGTGATTCAGCCTGTGCGTGGACGGGAGCATGGTGGAGGATTTGCTCTTGGTGTTGGTGTGCCTCTTGTTCAATCCGAGAGTTTTTATGTCCTGGAGCGTAATACACTTGAGGCTTATGGCGAGGAGGCTGGTGTTCTTGAATAGATGGAGTAGGATATTGAATGGATTGGTACTTATGAGCAATAGGAATGGAATGATGGTGACTTATTTCGCGCTCATTGCTATCTTCTTGAACGTATTGATAGACGGGAGCAACATGTTCCCCTTCTTTCTCTTGAGATTCTTGTTGAGGAATTTGACCATGATGAACAATGCTTTGCGATGAGTATGCCTGACCATATCCTTGTTGATCGAAGCTGCCCTGCTGCTCCGGCTGATAGGAGGGCTCTTCATGAATTGGTGCAGGCTCCTCGGGCACTTTCAGTACAAAGTGTTCGTAGGGTCGCTTATACTCCGGAAGCCTTTCACGTTGCACATATTTTTTCACTTTATATCCATGTTCTTGACTAGATGCCACAGCCAACACTACAGCAACAGCTAAAACCTGAAACGAAACAACGTTACAATGGCCGAACTGAATCTTAACTGGATATTTGGTGCATCATATCTGAAGCGCCTGATACGCACTTTTCTAAACATGTTGGTCTTTCTCCTTTGACTTCCGCTGTGGAACTGTTGAATTAACATAGTCATTAGCTCAATATATATACCGGAGACGTTACGAGAGAGTATTGAAACAATTTGTTGGCGTTTGACGCGTCATGTTTGATACCCCCGCGCAAGCTGACTACATGACGTAATTTACGTAACCAATGTGAAGGTTGGCTGTCTAAAGTGGAACACACCGAACACACTGAATGATCTAATTGATAATAATGACCAGTAGGTAATCTAGATTCAGTGCTAGCTGCAGACACCGTCAATCGCTAGATTAAATCTTAAAAGAAATCTGTCCGCTTCCGAGGCTCTCTTAGTTTTCTAGCATAGTTTTTGAAATCATCTACATGCGTATCTTTAATTCCATATCTAAATTTAATTCCAATTCAAAATACGATATCTCCTTTAATTTTAAGTAATTTAATGAAAGAGCGCAGGTGATGTCCGGAGTGTTATGTTGAATATAGTATGGTGAATATGAGTCAGAAGTGTGCATGCACTGGCTTCCTTACACAGTATGCCAGATTTTTAAAAGTAACTTATTTGAAGTAGTTATAATTACCAAGGCAAATAATAACTTAAATTATGTTGAAGATTAAACCGTAAACCAAGCATTACGGCTTTCTAGTTTAACTTATTATGATAATTACGTGTTATATCTTTATGCGGACTTGAATAAAGTTAACAACGTGGAACAATGTTAGTAGTATTTTTATAAGGAAATAGAAACAAAAGGTATATACTTGCAAGAGGTGCGTGTTAATGTATGAGATTTCAATCGTGTAAGAGTCCTGGTGGCCGCGTTGTTTGAATAGTAGCCTGCAACTAAACTGAGATGACTTTCAATCTTACCGTAATATGGCGCTTTCAGCCCTGTAAAGACAGTTTTTGTTTATGTCAAGTGACATAATTATGACATAATAATGCCGTTTTCATAGATTCACACAAATGCTAATTGTATGCACCAACTCTTAAGAAGGAAATATTCAAACAGGAGCTGATAGATTCCATCCACAATAAGATACAGTAATATTTATCTTCAGGCGGGTTATAGCTGTGTAGCACGAGAAAGGATTTAACCTTTTTAACAATACAATTGCAGCATTTCTTTGAAGTAGAATATTAACAATGGTGTACCTACATTCATAGGGCCGTGTTTATCGAACTCTCTCGGAATATTGTTGATCTAATTGACTCGACGGGGGCCTTAAGCCCTTTTACTGTTGAACAGATTATAATATTATAGGAGAGACAACGGGGCCCGACCGTGAGCTCTTATTGCAGTGTTAGTTAAGCTGTGCGACAGTGACAGAATTATACACGTCATATACATCTGTCTCATAAGAGTAAAACTATCATGACAATAAGAGGTTATGGTAAGGCTGTAGCAAACATTTTACGTTACTTTGATGCTACAATTACGGTTTCGATGTTACTAGGCTAGAGTACATTTATTTTTTAAATGCGTTTTCTAACATGTGAAATAAAAGTCGTAGTATGTTTAATAGCCTTGAATCTTCCTTTATCGATTACGCAATTATGCGTAGATTTGAGGAACCGGGGTATCGGTATGTTTCGCAATAGACTTATTAGATCCTAGCGCACAATTAACAACAAAGTACTCACTTAATGTAAATTGTTATACACATACGTACATACATAAATCCAAGAGCCACCACGGCTCTTGGATTTATGTATGTGGTGGTTTGAGCAGTCGCCTGCTACGCAAGCGACGCAAGTTCGAATCCCAGCGGGGCCTATACCAATGAGTTTTTCTAAAAAAAAAACTTATGTACAGTGATTTCACACCACGTGCTTTACGGTGAAGGAAAACATCGTGAGGAAACCTGCATATTTCTGAGAAGTAATTCAATGAAGTATGTAAAGTATCTGAGACGGCGATGGACTCACCATCTGTCACGTTGGCACTTAATCATCTTCGGTGAAAAGTGGGTGTTGTGATTACAACACCTCTGCCTACCCCTTCAGGGAATACAGGCGTGAGCATATGTATGTATAAATCCATAATACATAATATCATTAAACATGTGATGCTATAATTTTTTAATCAATGTCATCGACTCGGTAGAATGACACCGTCTGACACATTTGTGAATACAACAGTAAAGTGCCCTAAATATAACTCTTCTCGTGACAATGGAAAGTGACCTCAACCATGTCAATGCTAATGCAGTTTTTGTTAAAAACCAGGTGCATTACGCATTGATTCACAGCGAGCCATGAACCACATTTTAATATTGTTTCTTATGGCGCAACTTCCTACTGAATAGATACCCATATTATGGCTTTATTTTTTTCCTAAAAAAATGTAGGTACGTTACTGACCCCGCTTTGTGTCAATGAGTTTATTTCGATTTAATATGGAGAAAAGTACATTGTTAAAGTATTCTGCGGGAATCACAAAATGATTTAAAGAAAGATGCTATGATTGTCACAGAGTTCCAAACGCGTCGACAGGTACTAAAGGCGAGAGACTCGGTTTCATGCAGACTATGCAGAGCCTGATGAAATGCCAAGTTACATAACATTGTATTATAGAAACTGTTAATCATAATCGTACCTACAGCGGAAGGGTCCTATTAAAGATATGCTGGTAGATACATTTTATCTTTAACTTACTGTGCCCTGCGATTTCACCCGCGTAGATTTAATTGTATTCCCGCGGAACGCAAAACGTTTTTTTTTTATAAAAGTAGCCTAAGTTACTCCTTGTAACATTAGCTATCTGCCAGTGAGCCGAGAGAGATTACCCGGAACAATGAGATAGACAGAGACAAAAATTTAAAATTTGTATTTTTAAGCCGTATATACTTTCATAAGCATTTAGTGAAAAGCTATCATTTTGGAATTACAGAAAGACACTTCAGTTTTATTTATCTATATAGATGTATATAGTTCGTTCTTGTGATTAACATTACTTACTAGTACAACATGCATACTCTAGTTTGTAGAACTTTCTATAAGTAATGTAATTGCGGAAACGGATTTCCTCAGCTCATCTAAAACCAAGTGTTGTCGTGTTCTATCAGCAAAATCTATTTATTGGCAAACACTGAACTGAATTTCAAAACTATTTACATCTAAAGTATGGGACAGATAAATAATAGTACAATATACATTTAAAAATAATTTTATTATACTTGTATTATTAGTATCTTATTCTATTGAACACTCCTTGTTTGATCATTCTTTTTATGAATTGCTATTTAGTGATGATGTTCGTGATGAGGCTGAGTTTCATGTGTAGATGTATGACTCACAACTGCGTTGAATCTGGGGAAAAACTTTATTGAATAACGCATAGAATATTATAACATAACCAAATACATTGAACAACAAAAAAATCGAATCGTTTACACTTAGGGTTGGGTTTACCTGAATAGCCTATACACGTATATTAAACAGCTACGCTCATGAATCTATACCGCACACACACCATTTTACTCGTGCCAGAAACTGTGCTTTATTTATAGAGTGTATACGTAGCTCACCCATATTTCTCATCAGCTGTGTATTTAACGGTGCGGACGGAACCATCAGAATCATGTAGAGAATATTCGCCATTCACAACATCACCGTCGCGATGTTCATGGTGAGACTTCTTGTCACCGGTGTGAGGGTCCACGATTTTGTATTGGTACTCGTATTTGGGGTAAGCCTAGGGTAGTAAAATTTTCTAATCAACAAATTGATAAACATTATTAAAAAAAAATATGGTTCATGTTTATTCGTGACTCACATAAGAATCTTCATATTGGACCTCTGCATGATGAGATTGTCTATGATGAGATAGTTCCTGGTGAGATTGTCCATGATGAGATGGTTCTTGATGAGATTGTCCATGATAAGATAATTCGTGGTGAGATTGTTGGTGATCTGATTGTCCTAGATGTAAATCTTCTTGATGAGAAGCTTGGTGGAAGACAGGTTGCTGGACTGGTATGTGCTGAATATGAGAGGCAGCGGGAGCAGAGTGCACGCTGAACTCATGAACAGGAGCAGGTTCACGATGTGCAGACAATGTTGAGATAAAGAACTGATGAGGCTCACCATGAGACTCGATGTGAGATCCATGACCATGAGATAGAGGAGATTGGATTTGATGAATGGGTGCTGAGTTATGGTTGTTCACATGATATGGAGATAAATGGATATTATGGATTGGTGGAACATGGATTTGACGAACAGGCTCTGCATGAATGTTGTGAACTGGGGCTACGTGCACTGGGATGGAATTATGTAGATGGTGGTGGTTTTCAACCTTTCTTGGCGTGATTGTCTGCAGCGTATATCCATGATGGTGATGTTCTTGACAGAAAGCCAACGCCAGTAGAGCTATTACTGCAATGATCTGAAACATAAACTGTAATCAGAGTATTCTTTCCATATGAGAATTCCTACAATAAAAACTTTATCTACAATTATTAGGTTGATTATGAAAATATTAAGATAACTATTATATAGTGGAATATACCTTTGAGTACATTTTGTTGTGGTTTTACCCGATACACTAGCGAATCTGATGCGAAAAGTATGCAGAGCTACAGATTATATAGAATTCAAAAATTGGTCTCAAAACAGGTTTTATTCACTTTCGGCAAAGTTTCGGTGAATGTATGCAGTTTTTCGAAATGTGTACAACCTGACAGAAATTTGGTTCAGTCATCGTTATTTAAATACCAAGCTATAAAGTGACCCCGCAATAGCTTTATTTCTTGATAATCTGTTAAGAGATAATACATTTATGGTAAGGGCCACGTTTAATGTTCCAAGAATATTATGTGTCCAAACAAACTAGAAAAATAAATTTCAAAAATGTTAATATATGCATAGACACAGGAATAGAGCTGTGGTGGCCTTGGGCTTTGAGCGGTTGCCTGCTATACAAGCGACGTAAGTTCGAATCCCAGAGAGGCCTGCCAATGAGTTTTTCAAAAAAATCTTATGTGCAGTGATTTCACACCAGGTGCTTTACTTTGAAGGAAAACTGCATTTGTCTGAGAAGTAATTCAAAGAAGTATGTTTAGTGCCTGGTACGTCAACATGTCACGTTGGCACTGAATCATCTTAGATGATAAGTGGGTGTTGTTATTACTACACCTCTGCCTACCCCTTCGAGGAATACAGGCGTATGAATAAGGACAAATAAGTATATCACTCAAAAAAATATATTTTTTTATTATATTGTAGGTATGTATGCTTTTATTAACTTTTCAAATAGAATTAAAGAAAGTACGACGAAGACCTTAGGTTCACTTAATTACCATAAAATGTTCATAATGCTGTAAAAATATTGTGAACAGTTTGAAAGTCAACAATATACTATTGTAAGTAGAATGTAAATATGGGTTGTCGTGATGACTTAATTAGATCCATTGTGCTGCCAACAAATGTATCTATGTACCTATGGACTATAGTTACAGTAAGTAAGTCATTGACCGTAATATAATAGTAAGTTAATTACGAAAAGCCTTTCGCGGTTACCATGCCAATTATACTAACAACTCGTATACAAAATGAAGACTTATGTAATCAGAAGGCCTTATGCTCTACATACAAATATTATTTAGCTCAAAAAAAACAATACTAAAAATTCAATGAAGTTACAACTTATTTTGTTAAGTACGTCGGTTGTTGTCATAATATTTTTTTTGTGTACATTGCAACTGTTTTAACCGTTAGGTATTTTTTACTTATCCTATATTCAAATGCTTTGTGTCTTACACAATATACTCTCATAATACAATGTTGAACAGTATAGTATAGAGAGTTGTGAACAAACGATTTTACGAAATTATTACAAACGCCGCATGTTAAAGTTCGTGAATAATTTAAGTATTAAATGATTAGAGAAATCAACATTACCTTGATAACGTTTGTTATTGATATAAAAGAGGCTGGTGTTAGGCGATATGTATCAGTTCACTGCTGAAATTAGAATCATTAGCATTACAGCTATACATTCCTATTACTTCAAAATGGTCTCAAAGGTAAATGTTTATTTTGAAAGTGCTGAAGTTTAGGTGATAAAAACGTGGATTGATTGAAAAAGCTATTAGTGATAAGTGCGGCAAAGAGAAACTTTCAGGGTGGATAGTCCTGTTACTCATAGTTCACAGCTATAAATTGGAGTGATCCATCCTTGCAAAGGATCGGGAGATTTGGCAAATTACTTGTCTCTATTCGTTTGTTGGCAGGGAGGAATCTGGATGTGGAACCATAATTTGTCAATGTGGGCTGGTGAAACATAGCATTACTCCCACAACCAATATAAATTATATTATAGCTACCGTCATAACTCAAAATAGTTGTAAAATGTCTTGTATTTCATCCATATGCGGGTTGTCTAATGAAAATAAATTTCGTTCTTCAGGTGGCGTGCCTTGTTTTGGTCGCGATGTCCGTCCAGTGCGCGTATGGTCACGGTCATGCGTTCTCGTCGCAGCACATCTCTCGTCATGACGGGCCAGCCCAAGTCGTGCATGTCAAAGGTGATGGACATCATGGACATGGACATGGTGGTGACAGCTATGATTACTATGTAAGTTGGATTGCCGTTGATCTTAAGAACAGTCTGAATAATACTTAGCTGAGACAAGCATACAATTTTTAAATAAATGCTTAAGAAAAAGCTACATTGCTAACGATGAATGAACACTGACAAGGACATGCTTTAGGCTCATTCAAGAAGCAATGGACATGACAAAATTTAACATTTTATAATATATCCAGGCCTACCCCAAGTACGAGTTCGGCTACAAGGTAGCGGACCCCCACACTGGTGACTTCAAGACCCAGCATGAGCATCGCGATGGTGACGTCGTTAAGGGTTTCTACTCCTTCCATGAGCCCGATGGTTCCGTCAGACATGTCGATTACCATGGTGACAAGAAAACTGGGTAAGACTTTTGTAATATATATTTTTGAAATAAGCTTCAGGATCCAATGACCGCTATAAAATTTTATTTTGATACAAAAACATATTATATAAACATTCCTTGCAAAAAGAATATTGTGTATATCGTCCTAAATGCACACCAATAAATTCTGCATCTAATTATTTCTTCAATTAACATTAACCTAGGTTTACAGCAAACTATGTAAGAAGTTGACCTACATTGTCAATGAGTAAAGTAACATATCTTACTAAAATTTATTGATATAGATAGATAATCCCAGATATATTTATGTACTTACCACTAGGTAGCATGGCATAACACAGATGGCATAACACAGATGATTTTAATAGTGTTACGAAGCATTCGCCAGTGATCATAGTCTTTAGAAGCTTTTTGTCGCTAAACCTGATTGTACAATCATTATTAATTATTATTCTCCTGACCACAGTTTCCACGCGACCGTGAAGCACAGCATCCACCACATTGTTCCTGAGAAACATCACCAACACTAAGTCACACTAACTGTGATCACATTATTATTGCTGTGACTGTTTGTTGTTATTGCTCTCTGTGATTTTATTGTTAATGTTGTTTTCATACGTTTGTACATATTATTACATTTTTTTTCTTAGTATATCGATTTTTTATTTTCTCTCCCATTCCACATATTGCTTTAACAAATGTGGGGCTGTATTTAAAAAAAATATGCTATCTTATGTTATATTATCCTGTCCATAGATTAAAAACCGCTACGGTGCAGCAACTTTAATTCAATAACTTCCTTCTACGGCTACACTAATAGGGTGTTTTTTGTTTAAAATTTTTTTTTCAGGGGTACGGAAACCGACATAGGGATTGTTCATCTTTTGACACAATGAATGAGCAAGAGTTCACATTGATTTATTGATTGTGTAGGTGTAGTTAAGACGTGAAAGCGTACCAATGAAATAAAAGTTACAATCCCTAGAACACTCGAAGATCGTCACAGTCGTTGATCTAGCACACATCTATAAAACAGTCCAATAAAACTTTTTATAACGGAAGAGAAGGCCTCAAACTGTAGGGAGGTCCTTCCGAGAGTAGGGAAATCCTTAAGCATCGTGTCTTCATCACCATCAAACAGTTTTATAATTTGATCTATGACTATTATACCATATCGGTCTTGCTTCCGACTAAAATTATACTTCACTTGCTTATTTTACTGTTCGTTTATATAACATTACTTTAAAATGAAGGATTAAATACGTATAAATTTATAACCCCCCATTTATCCTACTCACAGATAAAATATTTTTATCTGTTCTTTAAATTAAGTATTCCTGCATTTTTAAACTACCATCACATACGAACTATCTTGAATGTACTCTTATCAGATGTTTGGTTTGAAGCCCCTCATGATGTTTTCAATCAGCTAAAAGATAGTGGATTGAAGTTTTTATTGAACCTCATTTTTGTTGGAATATCGTGGTCAAATAGTATAACTATTGTAATTTAGGAATCAAAGCACAGCAGATGTTTTTTATATGCCGTCTGAAGTCTGCAAAATCCGTATGGTATTTGTAGTATACACTTTACTATGTTAAACTATATTTCCTAACAGTTCCAACGGTGAAATTTATTTTCTAACATCTTGACGCTTTTGGGATCGGGACCGCGGTCTTTACGTCGCTTTGGATTTTTCTTGAGGAGGAAATGGGGCCCAGCGGGCCACAAAGCCCCTCTTAAATTCATAATTATTTTTAATAGTGCAATGGGACGCTCTCTGTCAAGTACCGACTACCGACCCCAACAAATGTATCGGATAAGACTAGGGAGATTAGGATGATGGTGATAGGAAGCTCGTGGCTCCAGTTACAAAACTCTGTTCCGTTTTTGACAACAAAGATCCCAAAGGAATCGGCGGGGGTTCCCACGTTACACAAGGAAAGCCGGTACACACGAGCGAGTGACAGACGAGAGAGTCTTTAATGATCTATCAAACACAATCCGTCACCACAGAATATTACAATAATTACATCCCTCATGAAGGTGGCCTCTGTAGTTTGTAATGTTCATCACATCAATATAAATACGATATGGCAGGCATGAAAACGTCCAATAAATACTGATAAAACCGTAAGAGATGTATGCCCTACATAGCGTGATTTCCTGTTTTAAATTGAAGCTTGCAAAACTTCGCAGCCAAATACTGCTTCTTAGAGTAGTAGGTATAGTGATCCTGTGGTGGGAACGATCGCCAGGACTCCTGGAGCCGTGCTATCTATAGTGGAATGTGCGCGCTTGTTGCACTACAAACTTTTTGTAATATGAAAAGGCCATAGACGATTTTAATTTGAACACACACATATCAAATATACAGCTAATTATATGTTGAATTAAGAATAAGTATTGAAATTAAAAAAATATATGCGTTTACACGTAACGGGTAACTCATAATCCTACACAGGGAACATGTTAAGGTTACTATGAATTTGACTATAATATTATGGAACACAAATAAGCACATAGAACTTATATAAACGCATATAAAATTATATTCAATCTCAATTTAGTGTACATAATATTGTTTTTTTTCCCCATGCGATGTTAGACATCCCATAGTCAAAAAAAGAGAGTTGCTTTCAGCCGAGAATGATTAATGCCAATGTGGCGTGTGACCCACCTTAGGCACTAGATACATAATATCGTCTTTGTGTTTTTTGAACTTTTCATACAATGACGTGTGACATAACTTGACTGCACCTTTTTCTGAAATATCTGCGGCTATAAATTGAATTTTACATTATACTACAAATAGAAGCACATTACAAATAGAAGCGATTTTTTCAGTCTGTCTGAACACATTCTTAAATATTTCACGACAAAAAATATTTCATGTAATAGCAATGTTGTTATGACCTTCAAATACTAATATTTAGTCACAATCAAATAATAACGAGTCGGTGTATCAACACTAACAAACAATCTAATAATTTACGTAACAATTGCAAATATTATAAACTCTAGTTCAATTATAATCCTGTGCCACAAATTACAGTGAAATCATAATTACCTTGGTCGTCTATTAGTATCGATATAAAAGTCATACATTTCAGAAGGTACGTATCAGTTCACCTGGGAACTTTACGATAGCCGAATCTGACTTCGTCAAAATGTTTACTAAGGTTTGGATCTTCGTTTAAAATTATTTGTTTTTACAATATATATTTTTTAAATATATACCCAAAGTATAAAAATTCCTAATAAGGATATCGTATCAGTGTTTAGGGACTAATTCTTAATGTTGCTATATTCCAGGTACTCATACTAATTGTGGCGGTGTGCGCGGTATCCGCTCAGTACGGAGACTCTGGCCACGGACACGCGCATTCCTCGCAGCACGTGCACAAACACGACGGACACGCCGAGCCCATTTCCTTCAAGGACCATCATGGACACGAACACCTTGACTACTATGTGAGTAAAGTAAAATGCGCACCGCGATGTCATACTTCAAGCTTTATGATGAAGGAATATACCTTGAGAAAACTTGCATATATCCGAGAAGAAATTCAAAGACATATTATGTATAGCACCTAATACAGCGATGGACTCACCCTCTGTCATAATGTTTTACTGGCTACCACTTAAGAATTTTCGGTGCGAAGCCGGTCTTCTGACACTTCTGTTTTCCCTTCGGGGAACTGTCTGGAATAACGTGAGCATATTTATTCAATTAATCTGTAAATTGCTTAGCTGCCATTCATAACTTAGTTTAATTACCAGCACGACATATGTTTATATAATGTTCCCGAGATCTCGGATCTTTTTCATATGGCATATTTATAGTGTCTTTCTTTTGATATGTATACAAGTACATATTGACATTATTGACAATGAACATATGATTTAGGGCGTCGCGACCAGTGACCACCAGCTTCCCCAATTCAGCTGCATCAAAGCTGGAATACATTTCAAAAGTGTCGATATTCTTTATCGATAATAAAGTGATGTATACAATGAGTTTAAAAAAATCTGGGTATAAAAAGATTTTGTGTTCATAGTTATTATTTCAGAGCTTTATTAGCATCTGAATTATCTGATGTGCTCATGTGCAAATTTCTTCACAGACGTACCCCAAATATGAGTTTGGATACAAAATAGAGGATCCCCATACTGGTGACAGGAAAAACCAAGAAGAACACCGCGATGGAGATGTTGTCAAAGGTCTCTACTCCTTGTACGAGCCTGACGGTTCCATCAGGAAAGTGGAATACCATGGTGACAAACATAACGGGTAGGTAATCTATTTTAAAACTAATATTATAAATGGAAAGTTTGACTGTCTGTCTATTGACATGTCTTAATGGACATTGCTAAACCACTGAAACGATTGACAGGATGTAGTGTATATTGAGCTCATCATGTTTCGACATCCTAACTATCAAAGTGATAGTGGGATTTAGGTTATGTGTCACCGATGACAGTGAAGTTCATGTATCTGTTGTCCATGTATATATATCTTGTTTGTATTTTCAGTTTCCACGCCACGGTGCATCACCAAACCCACCACATCGTTCCTGAGAAGCATCATAACTACCATCAATAAAATATACCGGGTGTTATAATGTTGTTAATTCGTCTTCTCAATTAGTTACTCCTTTGTGAATAAAATTATCATAATTTCTTTGCTGTTTGCATTATACTTATATACATCGGTAACTGGATCACTTTATGACGTTTTGCATTTTTAGTAATACATAGACCTGGGGTCCTACTATGATCGTTTTAGCAGCGCTTGTTAAGAACTTTTTGGTTTTGACGATTAATTTTACGGTACAAAGATCAGAAGTTCTTAATACGCGCTGCGTAAGGGATCATAGTTGGCGCTCAGTCCGCTTAGATTAAAGTACTTAAATTACCGCCACGGTGACAAGGTACAAGGCTTCTACTCGCTGCATTAGAAGGACGTCTCCGTCAGGAGGGTCGAGTGCCACTCTGACAAGAACGAAGAGTGAGTTTAATTGTGTACCCTACGTTATAGTATGAGCCATTTTAGTCGTATTTTTAAATGTATCTTTGTTCAACAGTTTCCGTGCTATCGTGCAGCACTAGACCACAGCGTCTCTCATCACCTCTTCCTTATAATTTGTTAATGTCAGTCTTAAAAATAAAATAGTTTAACACATTAGATACAAATCATTTTGAATTCTCCCATGTCACAAAAACCATACATTTTATGGCTTCTTCTATAAATTGTAATTATTGAATCTACTCGACCAGAAGAAAATAGAAGATAATCAGACTGATATAATATGAATATTGTATCTCCTCCATGTTATTACTATTACTAACAAATTATTTGGTCTTACTTCTCCTATTTAAAAACATTTCTATACTGAAAGTACCAATGAAGTTGTAGAATATGTCACACATTCATTGCAATCAGTTAAATGCTAAAAGCTTCCGTAATAAAGCTCTTACTAAATGCTGATTGGACACTTATATTATTCTCGACCCCTTTTGGAACCCTTGCTTTACATTTAACAACGCGTAAAAAGCTAAACTATCTCTTAAAATTACTGAATTTAACCTTCTAAAATCCTACTTTCCATGGACAACGTATAGAAAATTACAAAAGAAGCCACATGAGCCTACGACGGAACTCGGAGACATGATTATTATTAGCCTTAGCTAAAGATGAACCGTATGTAGACATTTTTAAGGCGCTTAGTTTATTCAGTTGCTTCTCAGTAAGGTAAAATGACTGACATCAGGTAAAAAAATAGCAGGACTAAAACTGTGCCATTTCGTACTGGTATATCATAGGGTCAAGATATTAAATAATTGCGTTGAAGTGTGAAAATGAACGATGCTAATAATGCAAAAAGAAGTAAATATCGTGCACATGACCAAAGTTTATCTTCTGCCACTAATTTATCTTCTATCATAATATTGAAAAGAGGTTAGTGCTCATTAGTAAATATTTAGACTTATACTGGGACTATGCGGGGAGGAGATACATTTACAAAATATCGCAATTCATAATCGTAACATTCCATTGAGTATTCGAAGTCAATGAGATGGATAATCAATGATTTTCAAGTCCCACGGATTTTGTAACTGCCAGTGCTCTATGTATAAATTTGGGAATCAATAGTATTCTTTTTCGAATTACTATATATAAAAAATCTAAATCTCCTCCACCCCATTAAATACTAAGGAAAATTAAGTAATCTATTTCAGAAGGCATTTAGGGGCCATATTATCAACTCCCACTATGGTCGTTGTGTCATTATACGAAATACTGTAAGGAATAGCTATCGTTATAAGAGTTGAAAGAAGGGATACCTCAAATCTGTATCAAAACTTTGACCACTTGATATATCAACGTCCAGGGCGCCAACTATGATCTTTCAAGACTTGATACTCAAAAAAATTTAAACAACAATTGTCAGAGACATTTTTTGTGTGGTTTCTTGACATACGTAGGGTTTTATTAAATGCGTTATATTATATATTTACAAATATGTCAAGGTTTCGCCTGCTAATTTTTGATATTATTTACACCCTAAGCGCGACAATTCTACTATTTTGTCATTTTTGATGACTTCTACTATTAGCCTTTAAGGAACACTTGTATTGATATCAATGAGGTGTCTTGTATAAGAGCCAGCGCCATGACACTATTGTAAATATTGCAAGCGTTACTATGTTCATAAACTTCATGTTTCATATATATTTGACGAGCTGTTTATTGTAGGGTAGTACAGTAGCACGCAGATATAAAGTACATATGTGAACAATTAGAAAATTAATTATAAATATAAATTATAATTTTTTTTTAAAAGCATCGAATCTCTAACAATTAAACTTAACCATAAAAATAAATAGTACCCTAAAAACTAATTACAAGTAGAAAACTTGGCCCAAATCGGTGTCTCTAGGGATCGTGCCACGCATAAATAGGTTTTTGATTCTACACCTTGGGTTACAAAATCGCAATTGTCTCCCAGATCCCTATTATTTTTGAAAATAAAATATTGCCTATAACCTTCCTCGATAAATGGACTATACAACAATGAAAGATTTTTGACGTCGGACCAGTAGTTCCTGAGATTAACGCGTTCAAAGAAACAAACAAACTCTGCAGCTTTATAATGCATATTAGTATAGATTATCAATGGCATATAACTTACATTCATATAAGGTAATACTCATGAAGAATAGAAGAGAGTAATTATATTTATGATACAACTCCAATAATGCTTGGAGCAGGTAAGGGATTTGGCCATATATGTAAATATACCCAAAGTTACTACCGGTATCTGTGAGCTTTCGAAAAACAGCTGCATACATTTGTAGTAGTTATTGCGAATTTTGCCCGTTAGTTACATAAAACTTACAACATTAATTAAACGGGTGAAATGGATATTACCTTGGCTACAAATATTTTCAATATTGGTATAAAAGTATTGGATTTCGGGTGTGCAGTATCAGTTTTCGTCTGACCAACGTTCAAAGAAAACAAAATGTTTGCCAAGGTATTAAAACAATTAACTCACGAGTATTATTTTACAATATTGTATGATAAAAAATAAAGATTTTAGTTTCAAAAGAAAAATATTATAATTATTCATTTGATTGCATTTATTGCAGGTACTATGTGTAGCTGCTGTGGCAGTGTGCGGTGTGTGGGGTCAGTCGGGACATGGGCACGGGCACCATCCCGCGCACTCCTCGCAATACCTGCACAAGCACGATGGACACGCACAGCTCGTCACCTTCAGGGACAAACACGGCCACGAACATCATGACTACTATGTGAGCACCGCCACCAACTGATCTCTCTATACAACTATCCACACAACGAACACTCATTAAACTTGGTGTCGATTTGTTTGTCCAGACTCACCCCGAGTTCAAGTTCGGCTACAAGGTAGAGGATCACCACACCGGTGACTTGAAGAGCCAGGAGGAGCACCGCTACGGTGACCAGGTACAAGGCTTTTACTCGCTGCACGAGAATGACGGCTCCGTCAGGCAGGTCCAATACCACTCCGACAAGAAAACCGGGTAAGTAAAATGTTGACCTAAATATTGTAATGAGACTAAAATAAAAACGTGCAATAACTTATATCAAAATTAATGATTACAGTTTTGAAGCCACCGTGAAACACGAGACTCACCACATAGTTCCTGAAAAACACCATCATGAAAGCCACCACAGCGGTCATCACTATTAAAATAATTATTTTATTAATGTGTTATGGTTTTTTATATTAGTTTTGGTTATGTTTTCGCTATTGCTGTAATTTTATTTTAGGAAATAAAGTCACTAATATAATTTATCTGTTTGATTTTGTGAAATTTATCGGATCTTACGTCAGCTAGCTTTATTTATTATATTTGGAGGACGGAAATCATAGCAAATGCCAGTTATTAAAAAAAACCGTGGGAGCTTAAGAGTTACAGTAGTCGATACTTCCTAGCATCCAAACCTCAATAGTGAGACTATCGAATGGTGAAATAACATATGACAATTCAAATTTATATGTATACTGTGATATATAATTAGATATACAGGTATATAATATTGTGAAGATATCGTGTTTTTTTTTTCAAAATCATCTGGTTCAATTCCTTACAAACTGTATCAAAAATCAAACGATGTAGTTCTAGTTGTCTATAAAATTGGCCCCGAAGCCCTTTTGCAAAATGTTTGGTTATTACCTACTCCTACTTTCCGATTTGACAATCCTTGAAAAATGATCAATGTTAATTTATGATGATATGATTAACAAATTTACTACACTAATTGCTATTTATTCCTTCTCAGAAAAAGAAACCGTGTTTTTGACTAAAAGCAGAATTTATTGAAGCAACGCGTTATCTCATATAAAAACGTAATACTCATTATTATGTTGGCTTATTTTAGAATGACTTCACTGCCAAATACACTCGTATGTTTAATTATCTTGTCATTTAATTATATAACATAATATATATATATATATATATATATATATATATATATATTGCGTATTACGTCTTTTTCTATATTCGATCGCAGTTTTCACATCATAATTTCATCTTTTAGTATAGTTGTATCAATGATTTCAATTAAAATTGCAGCCAGCCTTCTAAGTACGATCCCGAGAGGTTAAGTAAGGCTAAGTTTTAAATACTGTTTCTTGTATACATAACTAAGGTTTTATTTTAAATTCTATATATCTTGGTCTGTCTAGATTAAAGCCTAGATTAGATCCAAATTTATATCAGCAAGGATGAGATACGAGAGCAGTAGTATTTTTTACAAGGTGCCAAAAGAAATATAACAACATTTAATTACCATTAAGATTCCACAACAATACAACAAGAATAGCAATTCGGATCATTCAATTTAATACCTTGACGCCATGAGTTTCTTTGTGAATTAATTTTTATACAGCTTGATAGCAACAATGCCTAATTTTTTATTTAAACTTTGGTGATATTGGTGAATAAATTATTCCTGCTTGTATCAATTATACTTATGAATCAAAAAAATATTGCTATTTACATTTATTTAAATAATACATAAGTATAGGAGTATCATTTCAGAAAGACAGAGATAATATATTTTACTTTTTCTGTTTCTAAGTCTTAAAAATCGTAACGGCGGGTCGCTATTTCAAGATGGAAATATAAAGTTTCCGGGCTATAAGATCGTCACAAACATTTTTGCAGCAATATTTAAAATGTACCTATATATCAGCATTATATCTTTATTTACATTGGTGTCCTTAGATCGTTTTGGGCTCAGCGACATGTTAAGGAAAAATAACGAAATTCAAGCACAATTCAATATTGGCCAAATGTTATCTCCTAGACTATGTTATAGAAAGAAGGTGGCTTTTCGACGTTTCAATAAAAAACACATTTTCGTTATCCGATTACAATATCGAGGACACGTTTAGCGAGCACATATTAGACCTCGCGTAATCAATCTTTCAACTACTAAACAGAACAACAACAAAATCTTTAAATATTTATATTAACCGTATAATTTGCAACAGAAAATTAAAACGGAGGTTTTGTTAGAAGTAGTTTTATAATAAATTTATAATAAAAAGCATCTGGACGGTTAATATTCACACGAATGGAAGAAATATCATAAATAAATTTATTCATAATTTTTTTTAAAGTAAATACAAGAAAAACGTGACTCACCCAAGTCGAGTGTTTCTCGGTAAATTAATTACAGACCGTTAAGTCAGTCAGTCAGGACATTACATTTTAAAAATGACTGAAATTTCTTTGTTTTTACTAGTGTTTGTTCTTTATGATCACAGTGCCTTTGTAAATCAAGAGTTACAGCTTAAAATCTTTCAAATTTCAAAATCCCGATACACGACATTATTTCATTTTACGATGTTATAATTTTATTGAGGAATTAAATTAATTTATATACCTAACCAACATTAGAATCAATTTAGATAACATTATAGTCTTCCGAGCGTGGAGACAAAGGCTATAAAGATATCTAAAACTGTCTTACAAGTGTCTATGTTTACATTAAAATACATTTTGTAATCTGCGTCGTTTTTAACTCCAAGGCCAAATACAGCGGGCACCATCGCTAAATATCACACCATCATCTAAACACACATTTAGCTATTTCCAACTTCAACCGATATGTTTTATTGTGTAGTGTTTATGCAATTCCTGAGTAAATAAATTGTTTTTGTATTCTAGTTTGACTATATATAGCCTGGTTCCGGTTTATCGTAGAATTTTGAAACATCCTGTATATGTAATTTACAGGGTATACTAGTGGAACATATTGTATTGAAATAGCATTGACAAAATATATTTAGAATTGCATGTTCAAAAATATGTAGAAACTTCAATGTCCTTACGATGACGTTTATTTTATAAAACAGCACCTGTACTAACAAGGTGCTGGAAAGTTTTTTTTCTTTATTAAAATTTTAATTCGTTTCACATAATGTGATGTAGTTGCATCAATCGGACGTTCAGAATCAGTTTACATAAGAGTACAATACATCCGCTTGGCACGTCGGTGGCGATCAAATTTTATGTGCATTTATGAATATGTGTGAAAATACCAAATGAGTTTTCCACCACTGTTAAGGCAGGTAAATATTTAGTTAACTCCGTCTTAAATCTAATAAATATACACACTATGTTCATTATATCACTTTTAATTATAATAATCTACAGCTAAAAATAACTGCTAGATCTCAGTCTAGGGACCTTTAAGTTGTTACAGAAAGTGCAAAAAAGTGGCAACCACTTACCGCACGATAGGCAACAAGGGCGTGCGGATACATAATGGCACATACAGTGAGTTCTATCTATAGAATAATGTATTCTATAGACGAATGCCACCAAAGATGACAGAAGGACGTTTGCTTATCTGTTCAAACTCCAGATATATTAGCTATGCGAGTTAGGCAGACAAACACGTGTGACTATAAGGAGCCCTTTATAAATATGAAACACTAAAATGAAGGGATATTTATTTTAGAAAAAGCATACTTGTCATCGAGGCGTCACGAATTGATCTTTGTTCACTGTTTTACATTTGATATTTTGATTTGTTTTAGTTATTTGTGGTTAGTGGACCACAACTGGCAGGAGTATCTTTGGGGGGCTTCATCAGCTTTCCTAGTGTGCTCTTCCCTCAGCTCAAAGCAAACGATAGCACTATACAGTTAGATATTCACACAGCGTCATGGATTGGTAAGATTTTGGGCCTATGCCTAACGAAAAAATATAACGTTATAGGTTAAATTTAAATTAAAGTTGAATATAAATATTGTATTTATTCCAGGATCAACCCATGGACTTGCTGGTGTATGTACATGTTTAGTGCCCTTATTAATGCAGTACAAAGGCCGAAAACTCATTTATATACTGAGTTGTCTGCTCGGGTTAATCGGGTGGATCATCGTTTACTTTGCGCAAAGTGCCGCTGCACTTATAGTTGCTGAATGTTTTCATGGCCTGAGCGGTAGCAGCATGTTGTCTTGTAGCTTACAGACTATCAGTGAGATGGTTCATCCTAAGTATCGAATAATATCAATGAATATGTCCTTCTTAACGCAAACAATTGGTTTGAATTTAATAATATGGATTGGTCGACATTTTACCTGGAGAACAGTGGGCTTAATAGAGTGTTGTCCACTTATATTATCACTACTAATAGGTCTCGCTTGGCCGGAGTCGCCAGCGTGGCTCGCTTATAAAGGTGAGTTTGATAAGTGTGAAGTAGCTTTCAAATGGCTGAGAGGCACAGGCTCTGACTCTGAGAAAGAATTAAATGAATTAATAACAGCCCAGAAGGAATCATGGGCGCAGCGCAAAGCAAGAACACCTTTTATGTTTAATAAAAACTGTTGCAGATTTTTTTGGCTCAAGGTATCACAAAGGGACTTTTATTTGCCTTGTCTTCATTCATTTGTACTGTTATGTTGCGTATATTGGAGCGGATTCTGGGTTATGCTTATCTACACGATGGATATCCTACAGCAAGTAACTGGCAGTGAATCTACGGCGTCTGTTGGAGTTACTGTCATATATTCCATTTTCTTCTTTGCAAATGTTCTAGGCTTGGTTTTGGCAAAAATATGCAAAAACAGGACTATTCTAACTATGGGTGGCGTTGGTGTCTGTTGTTTTATGATGGCAGCTAGCATCGTCTCGTATTTACAAGAGTATAAAGTACTACCTCAAGATTCTCCTTTATGTTTGTATTGCTTGATAGGTTACATTGCTTCGTTTAGTCTTGGATCAGATATATGTTTTGCAACAGTAGCGGCCGAATTGATGCCGATAAAGCACCGTGGAGTTGGAGGTCTATTTTATATGATATTGGTCCACTTGTTAGATTTTTCATCTTTAAAGTTGTCTCCTTATTTGTTCTCATGCATTAAACCTTGGGGTACGTTTTTGGTTTTCACTGTGAACGCAATGCTATGTATGCTATTTATTTGGAGATACGTTCCAGAAACTAAGAACAGGACTTTGCAGCAATTAGAGGACTTTTATAATTATGGTCATTTCTTGAAACGCTGTACGAATGATTGTTCTCTAGAAAATATCGAAGATTCAAGTAGAGACAATTGAAACTTCTTGTGATATTTTTGACTCTACATATTACAATTAAATGAACTCACTCTGGCAACTTATCAACAGAATCCATAATTATATATCAATAAATAACGTCATGAAATTAGTGCTCTTTCCATTAAATCCTTCCTTATTTTATGTGTTATTGACATTATTATATTGCTAAATATTAGATTGTTTTTGCATTACACGCATGTTTTACATTCTAATTTCTTAAAAATGGTCAAGTAGCTCAGTTGGCGGAGCAACGACACGGTTTGCAGAGGTCGTGGGTTCGAGTCCCGTCTCTTGTTCGTATTTTTCTTAAAATTATATTGCTAATAGCTAATATTTAATAGAAAAAGTGTCCTAGAACCATGTGTTATACTCCTAGAACACTAATATATTTAAGCTATAGCTGTGCCCTACGGTTCCACCAGCAAAAGTAAATTTCATGAGTGACTCCGCGGAAACCTCAGTTACTCCTTGTAATATTACCTATACGCCAGTGAAAGTCCCATTAAAATCAGTCCAGCCGATTCGGAGATTAACCCGAACAATCAGGCAGAGATAATTTTTTTTAAATTGGTTTTACTATGTCAGTACCGTGTATACTTTCATATGCATCTAGTCAAAAGGTGTAATTTAGGAATCACAAACAGACACTTCAATTTTATTTATCCGTATAGATATATACATATAGATTATCAGATTCAGATCTTCATTACGATTGAGGTTTATTTATTTTGGGATCTATTTAAATTCCTGTAATTTCGTGCTATTAGTAAGTAGTTTTCGCTTGAGCAACACACAAAGAACGGAACCGAAGCTCAATAAAATATTTTCCGAATGTTATATACCAGGCTATGTTATCAAAAACAAGCTAGCTTTTCGACGTTTCAATTTAAAATACATGTAGTTATCCGATTACAATATCAAGGACAAATACAGCGAGCACCATATTAAACCTCACATCATCTCCATTTCAACTACAAAACAAAACAACAGCACCTCTAAATATTTATATTGACCGTGTAATGTCATGACAGTAATTTATTAAAAATCTAATCAAATAAAGATATTTAAAATTTGGAATTTGAAGGATTTATTAGAAATATTTTTATCAAAAACATCCGGCCGGTTAATATTCAAACGAATGGAAGAAATATTTAAAATATTTTAGCTTTGCCCCGCGGGGTCATGAGAAACTTATTCCTCTTTAAAAGGTAATAAGGATGATCCACCCAAGAAAATGGCAATACAACGTTTGCCGGGCATATGGAAATTGTATGTACCCAGTGTAAGAGTAGAGTGAGTATCTGATGAGCGTTTTGCATATTACTCGTTTTTATATTTTTGATCAGCCTGTATTTATCCGACATTTAGCTATTTTGACTAGATATGATAAATAGTTTAAATTAATGTATTTTACTACATAATAATGGATTTTTAATCAATGTACGGAAACAGTTTTGCGCAGTATAACATCCTCCTTAGACCTTAGTGCTTCAAATATTGTTACTCAGTTATTTACAAGATGAAATGTTTACCATTACTAAGACAGGTAAGGTTTTGCCTTGGTAGTGTTTGTGATGTTTTTCTTCATGACGGCAATGTTATGTTTTGTACTGAACCTGAATACAGTTTTGTACGGAAACCTGTGTGTGCGAGTCTGACTCACACTAGGCCAAATTTTTATTACATATATACATACACATGGTTACGCCTGTATTCCTCGAAGGGGTAGGCAGAGGTGTTGTGATAACAACACCCACTTCTCAACGAAGATGATTAAGTGCTAACGTGACAGATGGTGAGTCTATCGCCGTCGCAGTCACCATACATACGTCTTTGAATTACTTCTCAGACATATGTAGGTTTCCTCGCGTTGTTTTCCTTCACCGTAAAGCAAATGAAATCACTGTATAGAAAACTCATTGGTACAAGCCCCGCTGGGATTCGAAGTTGGGTGGAACTTTGAGCAGGCGACTTCTCAAACACCACGACCACCAAGGCTCTCAGATTTTTATTAGGTATTCATTCATTCATACAAACAAATTCTCAAACACGCCAATTGGTTTACGAATCTCGTGGTTGCGGACTTGTTATATAATAATGCCATATATTTCATTCACACTTCTAAACACTAGATTAAGATCTTGTTTCTTGTTCCAGTTATTTGTAGCTAGTGCACCGCAGCTCGCAGCCATATCAACGGGTGGTATTGTAGGCTTCCCTGGTGCACTGTTTCCTCAGCTTAAAGCCAATGACAGTAATATAAATTTAGATATACATGCATCATCATGGATTGGTAAGATATTAAAAAACTAAATTATAAATCGAACTGTTAAGGCATAGGTGTAATATTTTTTGTCCCAAAGAAATTATCTTACGCCTTCAAGACGTAACAGAAACAAATATGTGATCCTTTCGTGAAATATGAGAAAATGTATTAATTAAAAAAACTCTAGAGTAAATCGTCCTTTGCTTTCTTTCTAGGATCAACGCATGGGTTGGCAGGTATAGTCGCTTGCTTAATACCTTTGCTGATGCAGCACAAAGGACGCAAACTGTCTTTCATATTAAGTAGTCTCATCGGCTTAATCGGGTGGATCATGATTTACTTGGCGCAGAGTGTTGAAGCCTTAATAGTTGCGGAAATGTTTCATGGCCTGTGCACTTATAGCCTCGTAATATGTAGCATGCAGACTATCAGCGAGATGGTTCAACCCAGGATACGAATAATATTAATGAACATGTACATATTTTTTCAAGCACTTGGAATGAATTTGGTTATAATCGCTGGACGCTATTTTACCTGGAGATTTATTAGTTTAATGGAATGCTGTCCAATTATATTAGCATTGCTGATATGCTTAACATGGCCGGACTCGCCAGCGTGGCTCGCCAATAGAGGTGAATTTGAAAAGTGTGAAGCGGCTTTCAAATGGTTGAGAGGCACAGAAACTGACACCGAAGAATTGGGCGAATTAATAAGATCCAATAAAGAAAGAATGGCACAGCATAAAACAACAACACCTTTTAAGATCGACAAAAACTTTTTTAGAAGTATATGGATGAAGATAAGGCGAAGAGATTTTTATTTGCCATGCCTTCACACATTTTTATTGATTTGTGCGATATATTGGAGTGGGCTAACGTTTGTCCTCATCTACGCGATGGGCATGTTGAAGCAAGTGACAGGCAGTGAGGCCGCCGCTTCAATTGGATCATCTGTCATATATTCAATTATGGTCATAGGAAACTTACTAGCTCTGTTAGTCCTGAAGTTTTGCAAAAACAAAACTATTCTTATTGTCGGTTCTAGTGGTGTCAGCTTTTTTATGATAGCAGCCTCTGTCATTTCATTTTTACAGGAAAATCAAATATTACCATCGACATCCCTTCTTTGTTTATATTGCCTGATAGGTTATACCATCATGTTTAATCTAGGAATGATTATATCTCTCCCGTCAATAGCTGCTGAAGTGATGCCGATAAAGCACCGTGGACTTGGTGGCGCATTTTATGTACTATCTATTAGTTTGTTAGATTTTTGGTCGCTAAAGCTGTCGCCATACTTGTTCGTGTACATTAAACCTTCGGGCACATTCCTGATTTACGGACTAAATGCAATGATATGCATGCTGTTAATTTGGAGATACGTTCCAGAAACTAAGAACAGAACATTGCAGGAAATAGAGGACTTCTACAATCATGGACATTTTGTGAAACATCGTTCGGATGGCGCTTTCGATAAAATTAAAGATGCGAATGCTGCTGATTAAAACATAAATGTATATAATGTATTTAAAATACCTTGACACAAACGTATCCATTGGGCGCTTTCACATTGGACGATAACGGTAACGACACGATATCGTCGGACTAGAGTTAGATACAATTACTACTGAACGCTTCCACACTGTGTCGATGTAGTCAAGTATCGGCGGACGATATCGTGACAGGGGGAAAGCGCCCATTGCTATTAATATAAATAAAATTCTAATTATTTTGTATTACAATTTCCTCGTTTTAAAATAAATCAATATATGTCAATTAAACCCACTATGAACATTTTGTTTTTTTTTTTATATCGTCACACCCCTTATTATCGCTTTTAAAAATTTATCCTTGAAATCTGTTTGTTCTCTGTTTCACTAATACAGGAAACGGAATAGTTCTAGAAGGTAATCCATAAATAGAATCGTATTTTAATCACTAATTTAAAATAAAATATGATTAAAACAAGTTGAGATTATTAGGTTAATTTTAATGTTATTATTCTCAGAGCACAAAATATAGCTCTTAACACAGTAGAAGTTTATAAAAGAAAGCAAATAATTCAGTTTAGAACCTGGTAAGGCATTTATGTACTTCGATAAATAAACACCGGTTCGGAAACTAGCTTACTGACTAACTTAAGATGGAAAATTATGTATCACATAGAGTACGTAAACAACAGTCGACTATTCAAATTGTTTCGGTGGATATACTTGTTACATTTGGTGTATGCATGTATCACAATAGTTTAACCTTAAGAATTGTTCACACAGTACACAAATAAAGACAAAATTACTATTTAAAGTAACACGCCACAAACTCGCACCGGGACCAAAATATATGGAAAATGCGCTAAGAGACCAATGGAAGACTATTAAAGTATTATTAAAAAATACGAGTTGCTAAAACACGTCCTATATTACTATATTACTTTAATTCTTTCTAATAAATTTAATTCGGTTACCCAAACCATAATTTTACTCCTTTCAAAAACTGCGGAATACGGTGCTAAATTCAGAATTCCTAAGAATTAGATAAGAATTTCGAAATGGGACTATTAAATTTTATATAACGTGCAGGATATAACTATAAATATGCATGGCCCCTTATATTTATTTCCAACGGCTGAACGGCTGAACAAAGTTGTAGGTACCATTAATTTACTGATAGGCTATATTGTTTTTGCTCTTCAATTTGTAACGAGAAGGTTGAATACAGCGTGTAACAAACATTACGCCCGAGTGAGCAATGAGACATCCAGCCTGGCGAATGCCTCGCCTGGAGAACTTCTACTCGTATTAGTCCTGCTGGAGTATACTTGGATAATTTAGATTGTTATTCAGTTTTCCACAAATTTGCGAATGTAGTATTGCAACATTAATATGACAGCCATTACCAAGGCACCGTCAACTATTAAAAAGGAATTGACTCTATTCCTCTTGATGATTGCCTCTGGACCTGTTGAACCCGTAAAAATATATTATACTAGCTGGTGACCGTGACTCCGACTGCGCAGGATTTAACATATCTTCATTTTTGAACAATTTTTGAATTATCCAATCATGTCCCTGCCCTTATCCCATACATTTTTGGGGTCGGCACTTGATTCAACCCAATGTGGCTGATCACATGATTTTTATACGAAACGACTGCCTTCTGACCTCCGCAACTCCTTTTACGAGGAAAATCTGTGATCTGGGTTAAAACAGTTGTCAGACTATTTTAGGCCTCCAACTGACCTGTAACGATTGCCAAAGATGATAAATTGGCAACCGGGACCGACGGCTTAACGTGCTCTCCGAGGCACGGAGGGAACTCGGGCGGTCACCCATCCAATTACTGGCAATAGCAACTGTGCCACGAGCTCCTCAACAATATCTTCATAAATTACAGCATTTGTGTTCTGATGTATAAGCTATATTGTCATTAAGATCTCATAAATCTAAATCCATTTAGTAGTTCTTCGGTGAAAGAGTAACAAACTCACCAACTTTCACGTTAATAATATTACTAGGATAGGATTGTCCCACTAGTCCCGGTTTCCGTGGAAACATGTCTAGTACGAAACAAATACTTGAATAGCTCTGCATAATACATATAGGTTAATATAATTGATGTGTCTGTTTGTTATTCCCAGGTTTCACTAAATGGATATGAAATTATATGGGGAACTGGCATAAAAAAACATTTTTTTTATTGTTTTGTCTGTCTGTATGTCTGTTTGTACCGGCTAATCTCTGAAGCTGACGTTTCAAGGAGTAACATAGGCTAGAAAACATATAAAGTGGCACGAAGTATGACTCTATCTATCTACGCGTGTGAAACCGCGAGGCACAGCTGGTATTAAATATATTATATATTAGAGATAGAGCCGTGGTGGCCTTGAGGTTTGAGCAGTCGCCTGCCACGCAAGCGACGCAAGTTCGAATCCCAGCGGGGCCTGCACCAATGAGTTTTTCTAAAAAAAACTTATGTACAGTGATTTCACACCACGTGTTTTACGGTGAAGGAAAACACCGTGAGGAAACCTGCATATTTCTGAGAAGTAATTCAATGACGTATGTAAAGTGTCTGAGACGGCGCTGGAGTCACCATCTGTCACGTTGGCACTTAATCATCTTCGGCCTACCCCTTCGGGGAATACAGGCGTGAGTATATGTAATATATCAGATCTGAAAGGACATTAGTCCTATCAAGAATAGAAACACAAACTAATCCTATTAGTTTCGCTGTAACACAGCCTGTATTTGTCACACCAGTTTACGTCATCGCCTTAAATGACGAAGCGTGATAATAAAACACCTGTATAGTTGCATACTTTCACTCATAATCATTATATTATGTAAGTTGATTGGAGGGACGTTAGTAACTTGTTTATAGTTTAATAAAATCCTTCGGAATATTGTATTGTTATAAAGATTTGTGAATCTTACAAAATGGATTTTTCACCATTTCTTAGACAGGTAATATACTAATATTACAATGCATATAAGTGAATAACGTGTATCCCCAAAAAGTTAAAGTTTTTCAACTGACGAAGAAATCGGTGGAATATTGTGGCGTTAAGCGTTAAGCATTAAATTCAATTCAGCTAGTTTTATTTGTTTCAGTTATTTGTGGCCAGTGCTCCACAGCTAGCGTCTTTATCCGTGGGAGGAATTTTTGCTTTTCCAGGTGTACTATTTCAACAGCTCAGAGCTAACGATAGTACAATACATTTAGACGTTGACTCAAAGTCATGGATTGGTAAGGTTTTGATAAAACAATGATCACTGAATTATACACAGCTTGCTCTAAACTCTCTATGTCCCTCTTTTGGAATTAAATCTTTCCTTTCACCAAATTTGAGTACAATCGAATCAGTCTTGAAACTATGATATAAAATATTTTCAGCTCCGGAGGATAGGGATTCAGCTCCAAATTTGCGAAAATGAATAAAGATCATACACGGACCTAGAAATTTATGTTCTACCAAAAATTTAAAAAAAAATCGTAAAAAACATTTTATTTTAAACTATCGATGCCTAGACGGTTGAAAAAAATTACTGTCAAAGTAATTAATCCAAACTTGCCTATCTATTGCAATTAATTTTTTCGTATCGTTCTAAGGGTGCGAACTATTTTTAAAAATAGGTAGATAATATTATGTCAGTAGCCTACCAAACCCGTTCCAAGTAATATAATTCAAACCTATGTTCTCAGTCGCTGTCCAGCCGATGTAAGATTAGTACAATATAATTTTATTTAATGTCTTGTAGGATCAGGTTGTAGGCGATAATGCCATTCTGTGAGATCGGTAAATGCAATAATTACTTTAGAAAGGAAAATAAAAGTCATGGAATTACTTATCATAAGTAATATCCGAATTTGTTTATTTTCTTTACATATTTTTACTATAAAAAAGAGACAAAAACAAGACGTCACGAGGACAGCTTTATTCTTTACACAACGAGAGTGACAAGTGAACATAGATTAAGCACAAAACAGAAGTGCTCTACTGTTTTGTTTGAACTTACCTACTATTAGACATCGTCGTCATAATTGACAAATTGCAGAAATGCCGCACGGATTTTTTTAAAGGGCTTAATGTTTGTGGGTATCACATATTTATACTTAAAATATAGTTCTCATGAAACGGTAACAGAAATGTAGGAAAATTGCAACAAAAATAATGCATTCACAAGAAAAGTTTACTGACTTCATGATATTTTTTTATCATCACTCTGGACAAGTACTTTCTAGCACAAAAGTAATGAAAATTTTTAAGTTGAGGAAGTCAGAAGCTACTTCTGAGGTGACAAGAGATGGAAGGAGCCAGTGTGTCTAAAAATTAGCTAAGTACTTCTTGAAGCTTTAATTTGAATTTGCAGTTATCGTTTTAACACGACCTCTTTTTATTCCAGGGTCAACACATGGGCTGGCTAGTGCAGTGGCATGTTTAATGCCCTTGTTTATGCAGTACAAAGGACGTAAACTCTGTTTTATAATAAGTTGTCTGCTCGGCCTCATCGGATGGATCATTATTTATTTTGCACAGAGCACTATTGCACTGATAGTGGCTGAATGTTTTCATGGCCTGAGTGCTGCTAGCATAATAACCTGTAGCTTGAATACTATCAGTGAGATGGTAAAGCCCAGTTTTCGCATAATATCAATGAACATGTTCGTCTTAGGCCAAGTAATAGGCATGAATATAATTATGTTAACTGGAAGGTATGCGTCCTGGAGAACAGTAGCTTTAATAGAATGCTGTCCACTTACAGTAGCGCTACTGATAAGCTTCACCTGGCCGGAGTCGCCAGCGTGGCTCGCTTACAAGGGAATGTTTGATAAGTGTGAAGAAGCTTTCAAATGGCTGCGAGGCACAGATGTTGATTCGGACAGGGAATTGCGCAAATTGATTCAATCCCAGAAGGAAATTATAGCACAGAGTAAATCAACAATACCTGTCAAAAACTGTTGCGGTATATGGCTGACAATAACGAATAGGCAGTTTTATTTGCCATGCCTTCATTCGTTTGTATTATTTTATGTAATATACTGGAGTGGATATTCAGTGGTCCTCGTGTACACGATGGATATGCTGCACCAAGTGACAAGCAGTGAGTCCGTCGCATCAATTGGTGTCATTATCATATATATGGTTGTATTGCTTGGAAACACAGTAGGTGTGGTAATTTTAAATTTTTGCAAAAATAAAACAATTATTTTAGCCGGCGGCACATGCGCTGGTATTTTTATGTTTGCAGCTTGTATCGTCTCATATTTGCAAGTATTTAAAATATTGCCTCAAGATTCCCTTCTTTGTATGTATTGTCTTATAGGTTACTGTATTTCTTTCACTTTCGGAACTGTTACTTCAATTCCGTCAGTAGCCATTGAACTGATGCCAATAAAATACCGGGGAATCGGTGTAACTGTATGTACAATGATGATTTCTCTGTTAGATTTTTCTGCGTTGAAACTGTCACCATATATGTTTATATATATAAAACCTTCGAACACGTTTCTGATTTTCGCAACCAATGCGGCGCTATGCATGTTATTCATTTGGAGATACGTGCCTGAAACGAAGAATAGATCTCTACAGGAAATAGAGGACTTCTACAATTATGGACATTTTGTGAAAGATTATATAAATGAGACTGATGTTTTGCAAAAAATTCAATTGGATCCAAATAATGCTGAGTAATACTTGTGTTTATTTGCAATTGTTTATTAAGCATGTAATTGAATTAAGTAATAAAAATAAAGTTTATGAAATTTCGAAAACCCTTCGACTGCATGGGAGATTTTACATAGAAAATATCAGCGGCTTGTCTTTTTAGGGTGCAATTCAGATAACCCCTTCTTCTTTAATACACGCCTTTGGTGAGGTACCACGAACACTCCAACTAAATTTAATGTCTCTGAGGCCAGCGGCTTAGGCTGTGCGTAGATATGGAAGTCAGTCACACTGTCATGATTATACATTAAACTTATCTATAACTATATCTATAAATACATCTATAAATACAGATAAATGATACATATGTAAAAACACCGTGTTTAAAAAACATCTCTCGGTTTGTTGGTTCAAGCTAATCTCGAAAACGGCTGGACCGATTTAAATGGGACCTTTACTGGCAGATAGCTGATGTTTCAAGGAGCAACGTATGCTACGTTTATTTAAAAATAGGAATTAAACCTCTGACCCATGAAACAAAGCCACTGATGAAATTAAGTCTACGTCGGTGAAACCGTGGGGCAGTTAGTCAATGATATCTGACTAAAAAATAATACAAAAAGTAAAATAAAAATGTGGTTTTATTTTATGGGCTCATCTAATAAAAAGATAAGATTTTAGGATGACTCCTACAGCCATAAGCTAGGAGTTATGAATGAATTGAAAATATATTTAGGAATAATTTAAATCGTAGAATTTTAATATATAAATTAACTAATAAGTAACTAAAAACTAATTACAAGTAGAAAACTTGGCCCAAATCGGTGTCTCTTGGGATCGTGCCAAGAAGGCTGGCAGCATTGCCACGTTGAATAGCAATGCTGATTCTCTGAGCGAGAAAAGCCCCAGCCCGCTTGTCACTAGAAGCTTCTACCAGACGACGTGCAACCTCTTTGAAAAGTTGATGAGCATCTGGACCACAAGGCCCCAGAGTTTTAACCGCAAACGCAGAAAATATGTATCCTTGACCAATGCAAGCATATTTCCGGCGCTTGAGGCACTCCTGCTGAACAGCAGCAGCACCGGCTGCCACAGCAGTGCCGGGGAGATGGGACGGAGCCAACGTATCGACACACGTGGCATCCCACACCAGCGGCCGGCCCAATCTCCACGGCACCAGCGACATACCATCCGGCCTCCGGCCATCGCTGCGCGCCAAACCTACTGGTTCCAGTACAGCAGGCAAATCACTTTTATATAAATTTTACCATTTGTCGCAATTTTCAACCATTACTTTTACTTTACTATGTATTAAAAAACCAGCCCTAAATAATATATTAAAGTAATCAAGTGTTCAAACTCCAATAAAACAATAATTTGAATAATAATATAATCAAGCCAGAACGGCTGATCAAATTATATATTTACTATACAGAAACATTGTTTATACTCTTCGATTGCAACGCTTAGGTCAAATACAGCGTGCATTTCAATGATCATCGTTGCTTATTACGAATTTGATTAAGTAGGTATGGTACCGTCACAAGTTTTGAGCGCTGGCCTTGAAGTTGTCATTGCGCAGGGTTTGTTTGGTGCGAAATGACCACGAGTAAACACATCCGCGTTCTTCCCACTATTCACGCTGCTCACTCAGAATTCGTGACGGCCTGGAAAGGCTGTGCGCACGACGAATAAATTTTGCGACATTCAATTATGCTTGAAAATGCCCTTCGGTCCTGCTAGCATAGTGTATATACAATACAGTTCATAGATGGGGCATACCATCATCGCTTTGAACAGAGCATATTAGGTACTTCTGAGCTTTGACGTTTCATTTTGGTACCGTAAAACGTCAACGCTAAGAAGTTCTTGATACGGGCTGCTTAAACGATCATAGTTGGCCCCCAGTATAGACTCATAAACTGAAATTATTATCAGGAGCTGAATCAAATGTATGAATGGAAAGTGACTGAAAAATCTTTTTTAGATTTGTACGGAAAAATAAAAACTTTACAAATGTTTTCATTGTCCTTTCTACCTGAACACGGTGAAGCAAAAATTTGTTCCTTTATAATTACAAAACTATGCAACACAATTATACAATTGAGTATCGTTAGATGGGTCTCGATCGTTCGCTCCTACAGGCAAAATTCACTCTTTTATTTACTACCGAAGTAATGTCGATTCGTCACAAGAAATTTAGAAAAATGTCTGTAAATAACGTATACGCGATCGACCATCACGTGACCTTGACTGACATTACGACAGAGCTTTTTACTATCTCTTGTAACTGCTCAAACCCGGCAACGCAAGTTCGAATCTCAGTACAGTAAGTTACGTCAAGTACAGTAATTACACCCCACGTGCTTTACGGTGAAGGAAAACATAGTGAGGAAACCTGTATAAATATGCCTGAGAAGTAATTCAAATTCAAGTGCTTAAGACGGCGATAGACTCACCTGTCTCCTTGGCACTTAATCATATTGACAACAACACTTCTGCTTATCCCTTCGGGTTTCAGTACCCTTTTGGGATCGCTGTAGAACTTTGTAAAGGGCATCATATATATAAAATACATGGTAAAATATTTTAGTTTATTAGGTCAGTATTATAAGGGTGAAAGGTTGTCAAACTATGGCATACAAATTTAAACTGTCTCGTTTCGTTATTTAAGTAATAAAAACAGCCTGTATTTGTAAAAAAACAAGTTATTTGTTCAGATTACACATTTTATTCAGTAAATAACGAAGGATGGCACAATATCTCTCACAGTTAATATTATAGTTGATTGGAAGGGTCGTTAGTACCTGCTTAGCGAGATTGGGTTTGTTTTATTATAATGATTTGTGTGAACATCTAAAATGAATATTGCACCATTTTTTAGACAGGTAAAGTCGTGCACTTCCAAAAATAAACATGATTAATTAATTAAGTCACTACATCATTTCTTGAATTAACATTTGTTATTTAATTGCTCGCTTAACATTCAACAAACTTTTTGAAATTGATCAAAATGTTTAACTATGTCAGTAACCTATATACTGCGCTTTTACTACTACTAATATGTACTATAGGTGTATTAACTTATAAATAACTAGCCGTGCCCCGCGGTTTCACCCGCGTAGATTTAGTTTCATGTTTCATCCGTAATATTTTTATAAATAAAAGTAGCCTAAGTTACTCCTTGAAACATCGGCTTCCTGCCAGTGAGAGTCCCGTTAAAATTAGCCCAGCAATTTCAGAGATTAGCCGGAACAAATAGACAGCCAGAAAGAGATTTTTTTTAAATTGGCGTTTAAATATCAGTACCCTATATACTTACATATACATGGAGTCAAATTTGGTATTACAAACAGAGACTTCAATTTTATTTATCTGTATAGATTACTTATTAATTATTAAAAGTACTGTAAAAAATTGGTAGTAATTTTAATTAAAACTTACACTCCAAAGATTTGATCAATCTCTTCAACTTCTCAGTAAAAACAACCATAAGAACCCTGCGAGCGTATAATTCTTTATAATCATGACAATTTGAAAGTACTTTGTTAAATCTAATCAATAAGGATATTTTTGAATTTGAATTACGTAGGCACTAATCGTGTCTGGGGTTCTTTTGGTAGGTACGATAGTTAAAACAATACTGTGGAGCCGTATATTGTCATAAGCCGTATAGTCACTCCTCTTTGAAAGCGTGTAATTTTTCCTATTGTTTACGAGTTCCACAGTAGAAAGTCGTTACAATCATCATCATCTCCCTGGCCTTATCCCATACATTGTTGGGGTCGGCATTTGATTCAACCCGATGTGGCTGATCACCTGATTTTTATACGAAGCGACTGCCATCTGACCTTCGCAACCCCTTTTACGACGAAAATCTGTGATCTGGGTTAAACCAGTTGTCAGACTATTTTAGGCCTCCGACTGACCGGTAACGATTGCCAAAGATGATAAATTGGCAACCGGGACCGACGGCTTAACGTGCTCTCCGAGGCACGGAGGGAACTCGGGCGGTCACCCATCCAATTACTGGCTAGAGTTAGGGTTGCTTAACTTCGCTGATCGAATGATATGCGCAATAGCAACTGTGACACGAGCTCCTCAAAAAAGTCGTTACAATAATTAACACAATTATATTCTGGTTTCATTTGTTTCAGTTGTTTGTCGCCAGTGGACCTCAAGTAGCATCCTTATCTGTGGGTGGTACTTATAGCTTCCCTGGTATATTATTTGAACAGCTTAAAGCTAACGACACAACTATACAGTTAGATGTTGCCTCAACATCATGGCTTGGTAAGATGGTTTTGGATTAATTCTATTTTGGATATCATTGTGCTGAAAATACCAATTAAATACAGAGCACAGGCCCATAGCATTCGATGACTTAAAACATGGTGAGAAAGTCTATATATTATGTGCGAGAAGAAGTTTAAAGACATACGAGTGAAATATGGACTCCAAATCTGTAACGTTGGCACTTAACGTAGCCCGGAATCTGGATTAGTGCCCGGTAAAATATATGTCGGTGAACTGGAAGCTAACCATGGTATTTGTAATGTTTGAAATAAATAAATATGCTCACGCCATCTCCGTCTCAGGCACTATACATACGTTTTTGAATTACTTCTCAGGCATATGCAGGTTTCCTCACGTTAAGCACGTGGCGTGAAATCACTGCTCATAAGTTTTTAAAAAACTCATTTGTGCAGGCGCCGCTGGGATTGACAGGTGTCTGGTCAAACCCCAAGACCACCACGTCTCATCCGGATGGAAATATAATCATAATACAAGGATTAGCTGGTGCATTTGGTTGCCTGATGCCCTTGTTTATGCAGTACAAAGGACGCAAACTTGCATTTATAGTGAGTTGTCTGCTCGGCTTCATTGGATGGATGATTATTTACTTTGCACAGGACACTGCTGCACTGATAGTTGCTGTATGTTTTCATGGTCTGACTGTAAACGCCATACTTACCTGTAGCTTGAGTACTATAAGTGAGATGGTTAATCCCCGTTTTCGAATAGTTTCAATGAATACGTACATGTTATGTCAAGCACTTGGCATGAACTTACTGTTATTCATTGGACGACATATTTCCTGGAGAATAGTCGCCTTAATCGAATGTTGTCCAATTATATTGGCCATACTGATTTGCCTCGCTTGGCCGGAGTCACCTGCATGGCTTGCTTATAAAGGAAGGTTTGATGAGTGTGAAGAAGCTTTCAAATGGCTGCGAGGCACGGACGCTGACTCTGAGAAGGAATTAAACAAATTGATTAGAGCCCATAAAGAAGAGTTTGTGAAGCGTAAAGCAACGTCTTTTAAGTTAAACAAAAGCAGTTGCACTAGGTTTTGGCTGACGATAATGCAACGAGATTTTGTATTACCATGCTTTCATACATTTGTATTATATTATTCAATAGATTGGAGTGGATTCACATTTGTGCTCATGTATACGATAAATATGCTAAATCAAGTGACTAGCAATGAATCCGACGCGTCTGTTGGTGTCAGTGTCATATATTTAATTCTACTAATTGGTAATACGCTTGGTGTGATTGTATTGAAAAAATTTAAAAACAAAACTGTTATTGTAGTAGGTGGGACTTGTGCCGGATTTTTCATGTTTGCAGCAAGTGTAGCCGCATACTTGCAAGATGTTAATGTATTACCACGAGATTCCCCAATATGCATGTATTGTCTGATGTGTTATACATTTTCATTTACATTTGGAACAATTCTCTGTATTATGTCAGTAGCTGCTGAGTTGATGCCAATAAAGCATCGTGGCATCGGTTTCGCATTTTGCATAGTTTCTGTGAATTTGTTAGATTTCTTCACATTGAAAGTGACGCCATATCTGTTTCTATATATAAAACCTTGGGGGACGTTTTCAGTTTTTGCGTTGAATGCAATTTTATCTATGTTATTCATATCGAGATACATTCCTGAAACAAAAAACAGACCTTTGCAAGAAATAGAGGAGTTCTATAATCATGGTCATTTCTCAAGAGATTACTCGGATGATAATGCTTTAGAAAATATTAATGAAACATATACATAGGGTTTTAAAATTATTAAGCAGACCGTATTAAGGACGGTTTAATTTAATTGAACTTCGACGTTTCATTTTGATACCATACCATCAACTCTTATAGCAGACATGTAAACTCCGAGCTTCACAGGACCTCAACTGCTTTTAAGAAGTACACAAAACCATTTAATGTGCTGTTTAAAATTTTAATAATATGTTGAATTTTATAATCGGATAATAAATTCACGGTAAACTCTCAAACCGAAGCGTTTCCAAAAAATATGTAGGTAATTCAACCATTTTGTACGAAACATATGAAAGTAGGAGGTACCTAGCTGTTGCTTAGATTATGTGTACTATACCTACTCACTTGTACTACCTACCTAATAATACTCGAATTATGAGGATATGAGCGGCATCTTCGGAATTAATTGACAGAGATTTCTTTGCAGATACTTATCTAGATTTACCAAAAAAAATAGGTGTTTAATGTAGTAAAATAAACACATATTTTCCTTTATTAGGCGTTTTAACGTTATAAGCACTTAGGTAAGGTACGGTAGTATCCTATGCTTAAATAAAATAGCCAAGTAACTATAAACTATGAAGTATAATAATACCTACGATAATGTACTTTTGATATTGCATTCAGTAAACATATGCTAATTTGGAATTACAAACAGACACTTAAATTTTATGTATATGTATGTAAAATAGACACCGAGGGAAGGGTCTTGTATTTATTTATCACAATTTTACATGGTTAATTACATAAAATTGCCTATGGAGAGACGAAAATAATCACTATAACATATTTTTTTAGAAAATTTGGTTTTTTATATTAATAAATACCATAAAAAAATTTTATTACGTTCCGTTAGTCCAAAAATATTCAAGTACTTAAAAGTTTTATTTTAATACATCAGATAAAGAAGCTTTAAAAAGAATAAAAAGAGTTTTTAAAACAATCATGAATTAATTGTATTGAATAGTAATTGTGTGTTTACATCATAGCAATGCGCTTAAGGTGCGTTTAATTTAATTGAAAACTGATTAATATATAAAAGAGTCATCCAGAATAATAAAATGATAGATATAAAAAAGCATGTTCCTATGCATTAAAAACCGAGGTACCAACGTTCTAAGGACAAAAAATTTAGAAATTTATATTGTATTATTTACTGTCAGTCTTCTTTTGTCACATTTTTACGTCGAAAGATGAATGAGGCAGAAGTTTAAATAATGACGGAAAATAATGTATAGAAATGAGCTATGTTCTGTACATGAAGAGCTGTGGTGGCCTTGAGGTTTTAACAGTCAACCCCATCGGGGATTGTACCAATGAGTTTTTCTACAAAAACTTATGAGCAGTGATTTCACACCACGTGCTTTACGGACGGAAAACATTGTGAGGAAGCCTGAGAAGTTATTTTGCTTCTTTGGATTTTGTCTTTCGCTGTTGGTAGGGGGGAGTTACCTAGTTGCCTCCACTGCTTAACCGGACTAAAGGGCGAGACCCAAGGGCCTCCAGCCGAGCTTAAACTTAAAAACTAAGCCGAGCTTAAACTTAAACAAAGCTAAGGGCACCCCGGTGCGGGGCTCGGACCTCGACTTAGGGCGTTGCTGGGGGATGGGCTAGGGAGCTGGATCTGAGTGGTATTATTTAGGGACACGTTTAAGGCTAGTGGCTTGGCGCGCGGCTCTAGTAGAGGACGGGGGGACGATGACGTAGCGTCCGCGACGAGCCTCGCCGGCGAGGACGGAACAATGGTCGAAACCTGAGAAGTAATTCAAAGGCGTATTTATAGTGCCCGAGACGGTGATAGAATCACCATCTGTCACGGTGGCACTTAATCATCTTCGGTGAAAAGTGGGTGTTATTATTATAATACCTCTGCCTACCCCTTCGAGAAATACAAGCGTGAGCATGTGTTTGTATGTACTGTATATAAGAAATGACCTATGGTAGAAATACAATCTGTTAAAAATTATGAATAGTTGAGCTTAAATATCAAAATGAGTCTTAAATATCAAATGACGATCCCTGTACGAATTAGTCGTAATTGTAGTTTGACGTATGCGCACTGAGTGCATTAAGGAGAGATTTTTTGAGCCGATGATAGTAGGCCCCAAGGTGTTGTGTCAGATAATAGACATTGTGTTGGCAAAGAACGATTGAGCTTAAAGAAAAAAATCATAACGTCAAAAAAATTGTTAATATTTTTATCTAATTAGAGAGATATTTAGGTACTGTGGTAGTTCTATATGGTTCGTTTTGTTATGTAATTTTGAATACTTCTAAATTTAATACCACAATGGAGCTGTAAAGCTAAATCCCGATTTAAGTAAGTGGAGTGTTAGTCATTCATCAAGTTTACATAATGCAAAATTGTACATTCAATGGAAATAAAAGTCTGCACCACCGCAACAGCCCAAACATGTCATTGATTCGGTCGACACTAAATTATCTATTGGTAATATTAGCACTATGGAGAATTATTAAAATATGTCAACAAAACAAGAAAGTAATTAAAATGTATACAAGTTGGTGCAAGGACGGCTGTGTAAAGTTGCATGTACATATAAACTAAATGATAGTATATTTGTGCTCGTCAATTGTAACGCTAAGGAGAAATACAGGTTGCACCTCTAATGCAACTATTTAATTAATAGATTCGAGTGGAGTGTTAGTAAATGACTTTTATATACTGAGAGACCAACATGTTATTACACGCTTTAATAAGCTGCAGAAAGCGATTAACCATCAGGGGGTAGGCGCCACCATCATCGGCTTAAGAACTTCTGAGCTTTGACTTAATATTTTTACATACATACATATGCTCACGCCTGTATTCCTCGAAGGGGTAGGCAGAGGTGTTGTTATCACAACACCCACTTTTCACCGAATTTTGTTTAAGTGCCAACGTGACAGATGGTGAGTCTATCGCCGTCTCAGGCACTATACATACGTCTTTGAATTACTTCTCAGAAATATGCAGATTTCCTCACGATGTTTTCCTTCACCGTAAAGCACGTGGTGTGAAATCACTGTACATAAGTTTTTTAGAAAACCTCATTGGTACAGGCCCCGCTGGGATTCGAACTTGCGTCGCTTGCATAGCAGGCGACTGCTCAAACCCCGAGGCCACCACGGCTCTTAATATTTTTGTACCGTAAAATTAAACGCCAAAGCTAAGAAGGTACCATACGCGCTGCTTAAGCGATTATAATTGGCCCCCAGGTGGACGCATGTATATAGATTACTTGCTTACCTAATTGTTACTAGTTCATAGCATAAAAACAAGTGAATATGAAGCATAGTCTGTAATATCCGTTATATAAAATGTAGCATAAAAAGAGTTAAGTTTCATGACGTATGGTATTTAATTAATTTGTCGTATTATCACAATATTATTGAGGTATAACATTTTATTTTAAACAATAACATATTTAATTAAAAATATATTTAATTTTGTAAGATTATATAAATAATTAGCCACGGTGAAAGAATTTTGAAAGGTAATTGAAAAAAAAATTACCTTCTTAATCCGTGAGCAAATAATTTAAAATTGTAGTTAATTGATTAATTTTCATATTAAAAACACAATAGCATTAAATATTAGATTTATAAGGAATCAGCATGCGAGTCGAGTGGGCTACAAGCTTTTAATAATTAGTGGACAGCGCTAAACTTGTTTAATTTAGAACAGCCTGTATTTTTTTAAAAGACGTCATTTTTTCTTACGTCATCTTGTTATGTATAATTGATGAAATAAATAAAGAGAAATGATAATAAAATACTTGGTAGCTTTGGCACATAGTATTAAACGTTATTTTGTTGGAAAGACGTTAATAATAAGTTCAAATAGTTGGACCAACATTAAGGTAACATTGGGTTGAGATACGACATGAATTCGCTACCAATCCTTAGACAGGTAAGATATCAATATAAAGTCATCAAACACACACACATTGTGTGTATATATATAAACTGTAATAATAATTTAAAGTAATATAAACAGGTAAACAGGAGAACACAGTAAAATAAGCTATAATATTACGTTTAGGTGTAGGTATATTTAAATTCTTGTCTTGTATATAAATGAGCAGTTTGGACAGTTTACATATATGAGTATATACACAACATTCCTATGAGCTCGTGCCTACGAACGCGTCAGGGAAGCATTTAACTATTAAACGATTGTGCATCTGTCTAACGACTATTACAATGTTTCGTGACTACGTAGAGTAGAGTATGATCTCTGAAAAGTTAAGCACATTAATTCCATAACCTTATCACCCAAAAAAGTATATATGGACCGTTAATAGAAAAATAAACTTATTGTGTTTCGAATTGTTACAGTTATTTGTGGCCTTTGCCCCACAGCTGGCAGCCATATCCGCGGGAGGTATTGTTAGCTTCCCCGGTGTCCTATTCCCTCAGCTTAAAACCAATGATAGCACTATACAGGCAGACGTTGACACATCGTCATGGATTGGTAAGTTTTTAAATGATAAATTTATTTGTACATATAAAAAGGTCCACTATGACTTGTACATTATTTATTTCAGGATCAACTCATGGGCTAGCTGGTGGATGTGCTTGCTTAATGCCTTTAATTATGCAGTCCAAGGGACGCAAGTTCTCTTTTATGCTGAGTTGTATACTCAGCTTGATCGGATGGATCATCATTTACCTTGCACAGAGTGCCGGTGCGCTTATAGCCGCTGAAGTTTTTCATGGTATAGGTAGTAATAGCTTACTGATAAGTAGCTTGAGTTCTACGAGTGAGATGGTTCATCCAAAGTTCCGGATTATTTTAATGAATATGTATATGCTGGGCCAAACATTCGGTATGAGTTTGATCATATTCATGGGACGATATATTTCCTGGAGAACAGTCGCTTTAATCGAATGCTGTCCAATTATAGTAGCGCTACTGATTTGCCTCGCGTGGCCGGAGTCACCAGCGTGGCTCGCTTATAAAGGACATTATACCAAATGTGAAGCAGCATTCAAATGGTTGAGAGGCAACGACGTCGACTCGGACAAGGAATTGCATGAATTAATAAAAGCCCAAAAGGAAGCAAAAGCAAAGCGAAAAGCGTCTACTTCACTGAAATTTAACAAAAAGTTGTCCCGTTGTATACGGCTCAAGCTAATGCAAAAAGATTTTTATTTGCCATCTCTTTATTCATTTATGCTCCTCAATTCTATATACTGGAGTGGATTATCAGTTGTTCTTATCTACACGATGGATATGCTGCTAAAAGTGACTGGCAATGAATCTTCTGCGTCAGTTGGTTTGACAGCTGTATTTACATTAGTTTTTATTGGAAATGCGCTAGGAATAGTTATTTCAAAATTTTGTAATAATAAAACTATTATTATAACCGGTGTTACTTGTGCAGGTTTGTTTATGACTGGAGCTTGTGTATCTGCTTATTTACAAGAAAATGAAATTCTCGCAAAAGATTCTTTTATGTGTATGTATTGCCTGATAGGGTACACCGCTTCGTTTAGTTTTGGAACTATAATGACTATCACGTCAGTAGCCGCTGAACTGATCCCAATAAAGCACCGTGGAATTGGTGGAGTATTATATACAATATATATGAGTCTTTTGGAATTTTCATCGATGAAACTGTCGCCGTATTTGTTCCTGTACATAAACATATGGGGAACTTTTCTGGTTTACGCAATTAATGCCGCGTTATGCAGTTTATTAATTTGGAGATACGTTCCAGAAACAAAGAAGAGGACTTTACTGGAAATAGAAGACTTTTACAATCATGGACATTTTGTTGAACGTTGTTTGGATGATAATGTTTTTGAAAATATTGTTAGTTAATGACACTGATTAAACATTTTACAACCGTACTTTTTAAGGGATCCACATCTAAAAAGGAACCCACATAAAATAGATCTCTTGTCTCTCTGTCCGTCTGTCACCACCAATTTTCTCACTAAACTTAGCATGTCCCTATTATCTGTATATAAATCAAGATCCTGAGTCAACAAGATAAAAAGATATGGGTAAATTTAGATGTTCAGGAAACTAGAACTTGTACTCAAAATTTACTTTTATGTTCAACTTTTTTACTAACAGATAAATTTCGAAAATGCACATTTATTGGATATCTTCTTACTATAGATAATGGTGCGAAACCATTCGTGCAAGAGTCTGACTCGCACTTGGCCGGTTTCTTTTGAGGTTATGTAAAATTTTATAAGGCAAAATTATGAATCAAGTAATAACTAACATTTTTATAAAAAAAAATTTACCTGTTAATTTATGATGCCGGGGCTTGCAATCATTGTTAAAACAGTGACGTCTTACCAGTTTCAAGTAAGAGAGCTCTTCAGTTCCAATCGCTGTCTGCGCTGAATGCCCTCCTGGACTCAAGTCCCGACTGTGATGTCCTCGGTGGTGAATGGAAGGTGATTTTGAATGAATGTTTAATTTATTCTGAAAGACTTGTTTTATCTTAATTTTTTTATATTTTGCATTTCATTACTAGAATTGTCTCGAGTATTCTATCATTTGTGTTAATATATATCTTGAGCATAACTACCGTATTGTCTAATTAGCGTAATTGATGTTATGTCGTGCTGATTTGTGAATAAATAAATAAATAAATTTCTGCAGCTCAATTGTTACATATTGCAACGCAAATTACAAAATTTATGGCGGACGAGAAAGTAAACAAAAACAAGTTCGCGTACTCAATTAAGCATTGCATATCTAGAGTGTCATTGTAAACCGGAGCCTGCAACATTTATCGTCCTCGCATAGTTTTTATATAAAATAAGTACAACAGGGTTGCAGTGTATCAGTACTCAAGTAACTGTTGCATCAATAATTCCCACAAAAATGCTGACCAAGGTATTCTACAGTATACATTTTACAGTGTAACTCAATCAATACTTGCAGTTTTTTAATCTTTTTTTCTTTCAGTTAATATTTTGAATTCAGAAACTAATCTTGAGTATTGCAGATGCTTTGTTTAGCTGCGGTAGTGTACGCGGTGTCCGCACAGTCCGGACACGGCCACGGACACGAGCACGGACACGCATACTCCTCTCAACACATACACAAACACGACGGACACGCGCAGCTTGTCACCTTCAAGGACAAACACGGTCACGAACACCATGACTACTATGTAAGTTTGACAGCTTCGGTATGGTAGCATGAATATTAACGACATGAAAATTCTTTGCACGACACGCAAATTGTGGAAAGAACTCTTTGTGATAACATGAATTTTATCAAAGGACAATCGTTCTTCAAGATGGATGTAACGAGACCTTTCTATATTCAGCAACGAGCAGGTAGTTAAAACAACACCAATAAATGAATACTGGCCATTCAATATTTCACCTGTTTTTCAGCAACGTTACTGGCATAAAAAGAAATTAGTACTCCTAAGTATTGCAACGAGTATTTTTCCTGCTACAGGCGCACCCGCAATACGAGTTCGGGTACAAGGTGGTCGACCCCCACACCGGCGACTTGAAGAGCCAGGAGGAGCACCGGGACGGTGACAAGGTGACCGGCTTCTACTCCCTGCACGAGGCCGATGGCACCACCAGGACCGTACACTACACCGCTGACAAACACTCCGGGTACCTACACACTCATTGAACTCATCATGAACCTTCACTAGTGCTGCCTTGTTGTGCATCTACTGATCTTGTGCATCTTCTCCACAGGTTCCAGGCTGAGGTGAGGCGAGAGGGACACGCCCAGCACATCATCCCCACACACCATCACTGAACACTCTTTTGTTTAGGCGTTGCTGAAAAATATTCTTAGTTTAATGTCGTTGTTGTTAAAACATATTTATGTTTATTAAAATCTTCTGAAACAAGAAATTGCTTTTCTTAAGAACCAGATGAATGGATCTATCGTCACTATTCATAGGCAGATCAATAACAGAACTTCGCAACAAACGGAAAATCTTCATTGCAATTTGAGTACAAGTTGTCATAAGGGGACAGACTTGTTTTACATACTGCTCGACGTACACTACGAAACAGCGATATCTCTTTTATGTGAAATTCTCGTGTCACAGTGGTAGTATCAAAGCTCACCAGAAAGTTTGTCCGATTTTTTTTGTGGTTGGCCTGAGAATAGAACATAAACCTTTATTTTTACACCCCTATGTGATCAGAGTTATCCACCCCAAAAATATATTGCCATATGCAGTTGTTTGCCGGATCCAGCTAGTATAGGTAGTCAAATGCATTAATGCATTAAATAAAGTATTTTTAATTAGGAGTATGATATTTCTTAACTTAATTCTTTTAAAAGGAAATCAGTTGAATACATTACAGTTACCTTTCAATGTATAAATTTATTTTAGTACAATATTATCTTAATGAATATCTAATTTATTTTTTATTTTCATTCATATTTGGGTAAAGAATTTCATTGTAATCTTCAGGAATGTTATATGTTATATAATGTTATATTTTGAACATTGCGTTATATCAATGAGATACTGAAAAAATACTAAGCCTCAAGGCAAGAATTTATAATGGCTAGATAATATTCCTATGTAAATGTAATATTTATAGAAAACGCTCTCTATCGCTCTACTATCTTTTTTTTGAGTCCATTTCCCTTTCCTAACGAGAATGATACATTCCCAAATGAAGTTGGCATTTTTACCATTTCGGTGAACTCAAAAACCCAAGTGGTGAATCCACTTATTTTTTGAGGGCAGTTGAAAATTATCTGAATAACGTTGTATCTAAAAATAACGAAAACAATTTACATACTTATCGTTTTTAATTACTTAACTGTACGTTAAAATGGCGAAACTGGCAAAACCCGTGATTAAAAAATACTTGTAAATTATTTCGTTTCAATTCAAGTCCGAATTTGTTTATAAGAACTGTATCAAAGGCAAAAATAATTCTGAATTCTTGAGTTTAATACAATATTTTTTGTACGTGAAGATTATTTTGCTTAACCATGATTTTTAATAAACAAATGACTAGTAACTAAACATGAAGCTGTATCAATATTAGTGCGGTAGTTTATGTTTTTTTTTATTCAGTACTATAAAAAGAGTTTTTGCACAGAGTATACGCCACTCTTTTTGGTAACACAATTAAAAGCTTAAACGAGCGAACTAGTCATTAAAATAGTCCACTATACATTTCAACATTGGCCAATCACAAACATTATCAACAATTAAGTACTAATATTAACCACTCTATCGAACATTTCAAATTTGATGAAGATTTGATGAGTCTTATGATTTGATAATCCTTCTAAGAAAATTATTTCTTTCAATCTTGTGAATTAGATCGGTAGATAATGGAATGGTTTTTTTGTGTATAAGTGTTTTTAGATTTAAGGAGCAGAGTTGAATGAGTCAGTGAAAGGATGGATTCATATACTTGAGAATGTGTTTTAACAATTTTCTATAACTATTTCACGAACAAAGAGGTTAAATTATTTACAAACAAAACTTGAATAATCACTCTTTTCGCAAAACAGAAAAAGAAAAAATAATTAAATAAATTCTTCAAAAGATTGAAAGAATGTTACTTGATTAATCGGTTGAATCAATGACATTAAACTGCAAATGCAACCCATACAATGACGTACATATAAAATAGCGATACCTACAGTGTAACCATCATATTAGTGTTTATACGTCAATCGAACGAACAGTTCTGGTAAAAGTATATAAATTGCACTTACTTTAGTTAATTTGTGTTAATATATTGAAATGAATTTCTCTCCATTTCTGAAACAGGTAATGAAATAAAATGCAAGTATTTAATGTTTGTAGGTATATTTTACACATACCTACAAAATTGTATTGTTATTAATCCAACATTGGTAAAAACTTTGTTCTCCGTTGTAATATACCGTTTTATAGGAAACTGAAAAATACTTGATGTCATAAAAGTAAAAAAGATGTGTAGCGAGTGCTCCGTTAGAAGAAATTCATTCAGTTTATTTTTCACTTTTTTAAGTCGTTTTACTTTGTTTTTTCTTAACTCATTTTGCAATCATTTAACGCAACACTCGTTGTGTATCATTGTAACAGTTTTGGTTTTAAAATAAGTGGGTTGACTACGAGCTGCAAGACAACGGCTTCTATAAAACTGTAGCGGTAGTGAACCTCTTTTACTACAATGTTTTTTACTTATAAATATTGTTAAAGGGGGTTTTGACACGAGACGTCAGAACGACTTAGGAATAAGATTCCCAAGTCGTTCTGACGTTCGGAGGGGGGTGGTGTAGCGGTAGTGAACCACTTTTACTATAATGTTTTTTATTTATAAATATTGTTAAAGGGGTTTTTGACACGGGATGTCAGAACGACTTGGGAAAAAGATTTTTATGTTTTATTTGGTTGCAAATAAAATAGGACTCAATTACTACACTGTATTTAATTACTACAAAATTATACTTGTTTCAGTTATTTGTCGCTAGTGCTCCACAATTTGCAGCCTTTTCTGCCGGTGGATTTGTTAGCTTCCCTGGTATACTATTCTCTCACCTGAAAGCTAATGATAGCACAATACATTTGGATATTCACACGGCTTCATGGATTGGTAAGATTTCGGATATTGTCTATCACAAAGCAATATGAGTTTCGTCAATAAGTTGTACCTATTTATGTGTAAAATGAATATAATTACAGGGTCAACGCACGGGCTGGCGGGGGCATTAGCTTGCTTTATGTCAATATTTATGCAATACAAAGGTCGGAAAATTGCATTTATGCTGAGTTGTCTCCTCGGCTTCAGTGGATGGATCATAATTTACTTTGCACGGAATGCCAACGCACTGATAGTTGCTGAAATAATCCATGGTATGAGCGGTACCAGCATGTTAACGTGTAGCTTGCTTACTATAAGTGAGCTGTTACATCCTAAGTTTCGAATAATTTCTATGAATTCATTCTTCTTAAGTCAAACATTCGGAATGAACATGTCATTATTATTTGGAACATATTTCTCCTGGAGAACAGTGGCCTTAATTGAATGCTGTCCAATTATAGTAGCGTTACTGATATGCCTCACATGGCCGGAGTCACCAGCGTGGCTTGCATATAAAGGCGAGTTTGAAAAGTGTGAAGCAGCTTTCAAATGGCTGAGAGGCACAGATGCTGACTCGCAGAAGGAATTGCGTGAATTGATTAGAGCCCACAAGGAAATAATAGCTCAACATAAAGACATTAAAAGTTTAAAAATAAACAGAAACGAGTTTTGTAATGCATGGCGAAGGATATCACAAAGAGATTTTTATTTGCCGTGTCTTCATACGTTTGTAATGATTTGTGCCGTTTATTGGAGTGGAATGTCCGTTGTTATCATCTATGCGATGGATTTGCTGCAACAAGTGACTGGTAGTGAGTCTAGCGCTTCTATCGGTGTGTTTGTAATATACTTCATTTTCTTCATTGGAAATGGCCTGGGATTAGTCATGTTAAAATATTTTAATAACAAAACTATTATTATATCTGGTGGCACTAGCTCAGGTTTCTTTATGATTGCAGCTTGTGTCGTTTCATATTTACAAACAATTGAAGTACTCCCACAGGAATCACACGGATGTATGTATTGCCTTATAGGTTTTACGGTTTCATGTAGTTGTGGGGTGAGTGTAAGTTTTATGTCAGTAGCAGCTGAACTAATGCCTATCAAACACCGTGGCGTTGGCGGTGCAATTTATATAATTTTCGTGAGTGTATTAGATTTCACGGCTTTGAAATTGGCACCATATTTTTTCCTGTATATTAAACCATGGGGAACGTTTCTGGTATACGCAATTAATGCCTTTTTATGCACATTATTCATTTGGATATATGTCCCAGAAACGAAAAACAAAACATTACAAGAAATAGAGGACTTTTACAATAATGGACATTTTGCTAAATATAATGTCGTTGATAATAATGTGTCAGAAAATATTATTAACTCAAATAATGTTGACTAATTTATTGGAAGAAGATAGGTACGCATATTTGCTAATATTTTTGCTCAATACTACCAAATATATTTGAGGAGTAATATATTTGACACTAAGAACTGGAACCGCGGTCCCAGTCGCCTGATGGCATTTTTGAATCGGCTGGAACCACATACCTAATAAGCTTCAATGTACACTGAACAGAAAAATCGATGAAAGGATTTACGAGCAGAAATATCAGAAATAGTCGAAAAGAGTCCAAAATACCTAAAAAAATTTTTTACATGTTATTAGTACCATTGGCAGAGTTACTAGATTGAAGTAACACAATGAGAAGAAAATTTTCCAGTGTGACTACAGGTATAAAACTAATAAGGCATTGAGTATTCTGCATCCAAATGATGCACTGCCCAGATCATGCAACCTGGCACAGGTTTCATGATATAACCAAGTTATAACATATTTTACGTTGACGATATCGTCTGCGTATTTTCCTTATATTTTATGAGAGCAGAGAGAGGCAAAGCTCCAACTCGCTCGACGGATGCTCTCCTAGAGGCATTTCATCACGCTCAGAACAGAGCAGCCTGGAGAGCTCTTACAGATAGAGTTACTTATGAAGGTCACGACCCTCAGCTGTGAGGAAAACGACGAAGAAGACGAAGAAGAAGTATGAAAACGTTAAAAGCGTTCCAAGCGGCGAGTGTAGGAAGTTTAAAGCGCAAAATCAAAGTCAAACGGCGACGTTCGAACGTGTCAAAACCTATTACAACGTTCAAATTTCGTCACAAATGTGCAAAAAGTGACAGAAAAGCGCGAAAAAATATTGTTACAAATAAAGTAAAACAACCTTCAAAAATATAGAAATAAATTACCTATGTGAAATAAATTACTTACTTTTGAAGTTGGTGTTTGGCACCGAGTGTGATGCTATATTTGGAACCAACTTCAAAAGTAAGTAATTTATTTCTCTCTTTTAGAATTCGGTTTTACTTTTTTTGTAAGATTTTTTTTCACGCATTTCAGTCACTTTTTGTAAAGTGCACCAGTCATAGCCCATTTAGGTGTAAAGTCCTCATCAATACGAATTAATCAAGTCTTTACATTAGGTACTTGCTGTAAATCGTTGAGGAGTTCCTTCGACTGTCTTTCGGGTCCATCATCAAATCGACTCCACACCTTCAGTAAAATGTAGTGCTTCAAATACTCTTTCTCGTGGATTCCACCATCAGAACTGAACCAAATTAAAATGGGATTACAGGGAAGGATCGCCTATCAAATAAAAAAATAATCATCGTAATCGGTTAACTCTGTCAAAAATTTTGAGGTAACAACCATAAAAAAACATACAGACAAATTTATAACCTCCCCCTTTTTATGAAGTCGGTTAAAAATGGAACGGTATAGCTCTGAAGTCTTAATACGTTCTGCTTAAACCAATGATGGTAGGCCCCCAGATAGAACCAAGATTTGCTTTGAGTTGCTATTATTGTACATACAGTGTATTTACCACATCTACATGTTTTATCAAATTATAATAAATGTCACATTGTTATGAAACTTTAAATAAAAAATATTTTTTGGAACCAATAAAATACTTTTTTCTGCTTCCCGGTTTAAATTAAAGGTATCTACTTACAATTTATTTGTAATAATTGTGTAATGGTAGTATCAATTAAATATAAATTCAGTCGCTTTATAATATTTATTACATGTTTTTAAAAAAAACATTTCATTTTGTAAGGAATTAACAATGATTGAATATTATACAAAAAAAAATATTTGAACGATAAAAAGTACCTATGTGTGTTCTGTTGCCTAACCACACATCAGATTCATTCGAATATTTCCTAAATTGTCTCTATAAACTGTCGATATAAAGTTTATAAGATGAATTTGATAAATATGCGAAGGTTTTTGAATGGATAAGATGCATGGATGCTGATTCTGTCAATTTAACGAATGAGAAACGAACTCTCAAAGAAACAATGGTGAAGATTGAAGACGCTTAAAGAAAAGAAGCTAGACTACTTTTAAAATTTTGAAGTATGATAGATTCATATTGTTGAAGATAACAGAAAGAGATTTGACATGTGCCATGCCGTCATACGTATTGTAAGTATCATAATTAATGCAGTACTAGCTGTGACCCGCGGTTTCACCAGCGTAGATGTAATTGCTTACATTGTAGTATTAGCTATCTGTTGGTGAACGTTCCGTTATAATCTGTCTATATGTTCCAGAGATAAGCCGGAAACAAACAGACAGACAGACGGAAGTACTGGAAAATTTAAAAAGAAAAAAATATATAAATACAACTTATGTATTCATTGAAAAGCTGTTATTTTGACAGACAAACAAATAGGATATTTTTTAATATCAGTACCGTAAATACTTTAATTTGCATTAAGTGAAAAGCTGGCAATTTGGAATTACAAACAGACACTTGAATCTTATTTATTGCTGTAGACATGGATTGTAATTTTGGTGACGCACGGGACTAATTTAGCTTAAGGTTCGCAAAGCAAACTGTTTCTAATGCTATACCTATATCCATATCACGAGAGTTACACTGTATTCGTAATCTATACTCGCTAGCGTCACCGAAAATATTACTGTATAACATTAGTCTAAACCCTGGTCTAGACTAATGCTAATGCTAAATCTTTAGGTGCCCATTTTTGGCACAGTGGACCGCATATAAATTTAAAAATATATATAAAGTACCCAAACATAGATTTTTAATGTTTCTTCTTTATTTTATAAATCTTTAAAGATCTTTAGTTTTTAGAATTTAATTTTACAACATTAAATAAGCATTGTCTTACGTTCCACATATCATACAATAAGCATGGAACCTTTATTAACCTCTAAAAACTACACTTTATAACAATAATAAATACTACAACAAAATTTTAAATTCAAATGCTCTATGACAAAAATGTTCTTAAATGTCTCGTTTCTGCATAGTTGGCGTCACCTGCGCAGGTGTTTTTATGATTGCTGCCTGTATCGTCACATGTAAACAAATACAGTACACGCACTAAATTATAAACTCTATTTGTGTATGTCATGTTGGAAAGGTTACATGGTTTGAATTGAATGTGGGGTAGTAATCTGTTCCTGTCAGAATACTTATTATCACATACATTTCTCACACTTGTTTTCCCCGAAAGAGTAGGCAGAGGTGTGTAATAACTACACCCACTTTTTGCCGAAGATGATTATGTGCCAACATGTCGGGTGGTGAGACTATCGGTGTCTCGCTGTGTGAAATTTCAGTGAAATACAATGCACGTGAGTTTTCCGAAAAACTCATTGGTACAGGTTCCGCTGTGATTCGAACTTGCGTCGCTTGCTTAGCAGGCGACTATTCAAACGCCATGGACCACCAACTTACATGTATATAATTTTATTAATAAGTCTTACCACTTCCCTATACGAAAAACTTGCAATATTCATTCAACTTTTATGACGGAGAAAGTAGAATAATAACAAGTTAACGTACTTAATTAAGCATTACACATTCGAAGTGTCATTGTAAACCAATGTCCTCGGACAGTTTTGATATAAAATAAGTGCATCGGGATTGCAATGTATCAGTACTCAAGTAACCTTTCCACCATAAACTCCCACAACAATGTTGACTAAGGTATGAATTTCCTAAATGTGTACTTGGATCATGTTATTATATCCCACGTGATATCCCACCATAGCGCTTAAATAAAAAATAATCCTTGGTATTGCATATATTGCAGTTGTTCTGCTTAGCTGCGGTAGTGTACGCGGTGTCCGCGCAGTCCGGACACGGCCACGGAGACGAGCATGGACACGCGTACTCCTCCCAACACATACACAAACACGACGGACACGCACAGCTTGTCACCTTCAAGGACAAACACGGACACGAACACCATGACTACTATGTAAGTTTGTATAAGTTTGAGTATACACTTGTATAGGTACTCTATGTAATATGTTATGCGAATTCGCCAAACACGCTGGTTTCTGAAAAGGTTTTCGATGTTTTAAAAATGTTAGACCTTGTAGCCTTCTGCTAAATACTGCCTATCTAGTGAGTCTTCTTATTTCTGGTAAATATAGGAAATAAAAGCAAAGTGCTAGTAAAACGCTACTCGGGTATACAAGGTCTTGTGTTCAACTCGGTCGGGCAAATTGGTATTGGGGTCTATCACAAGTGCTCGATTAATGTCAATTGTACTAGCTGTAAGTTTATATATTTAAATTATAAATACGAGAATAAATAAGCTATTTATTATGTGGGACTTAAATATAACTGGAGAAATGTGGGTGTACTACGAGTAAACACCTGTATACAGTCGTGAGCATGTGTATGTAGCCAATCAAGTAACGACGAGTAACGACGAGTATATTTTTGTTACAGGCGCACCCTAAATACGAGTTCGGGTACAAGGTGGTTGACCCCCACACCGGCGATCTGAAGAGCCAGGAGGAGCACCGCGATGGTGACAAGGTGACCGGCTTCTACTCCCTGCACGAGGCCGACGGCACCACCAGGACCGTACACTACACCGCCGACAAACACTCCGGGTACACACCTAATTGAACTCATCATAAACCTTTACTAGTGCTGCCTTGTTGTTCATCTACTGATATTGTGCATAACCTTCACAGGTTCCAGGCTGAAGTGAGGCGAGAGGGACACGCCCAGCATATTATCCCCACACACCATCACTGAAACTGTCTTATGTTTAGTTTTATAAAAAAATATTAATATGCTTTTGTTGTAAATATACTTTACTAGTTATAAATAATGAGTTTTTTTTAATTTTGTAGATTATATATAACGGACAAGACTTCGTCGCTTAGGTAGTATGTTAGAAACAAAGAGTGTTTCATGTTTTATGGGTCTACGCTTACCATCTGCACCCCAAGTATTGGTTTTCACATGTTTTAACGTTAACGAAATTGATCGCGTATTTTCTTCATTTGGTACGTAAAACTTTCTAAATCGCTTATAGGCGCTCTTACGTTCCCATACAATGTAACTAAAATACGCAGTCAATATCATCAATATTAAACATGCTAAAATGTATATTTGTATATACCTACCGAACTACGTCCGTATACATTGCGCGCTTGTATGCCAACTTTATATAATAGACTAGCCGAGTTCACGCGGTTTCAGCTGCGTAGCTACCATTTGCGTGAGAGTATGGGGATAAAATATAGCTTGTATTATCATCAGTGACAATGTAGCATTCACATGGTGAAATAATTTTTAAAATCGTTCCAGTACATTTTGAGCCAACTTTCTTACATACTAATCTTTCCTCTTTATAATATTAGTATAGAAAAGTAATAAAAATCAAATGAAAGGAATTAATTAGAACAGAATTTAAATATTACTGTTAACAGTAATCTTAAGTAAGTCCCTATAAATTGCTCACACACATTGGGTATGCTACTCGTTTCTGCTTTTGTTCTGAGTTTGTTTGTTCAAATTTGGCTTTGGGTTCTTCACAAGGTTGAATACAGTATGATTTTATTTAAATAGTAAAATGATGACGAAAAAGTTAAGTAACAATAGAGAATTCATCAATAAAAATTCATCATCATCATAAATTTAAGAGTGGCTCTTGTTGGTGTAACCGATGCAATTTCTTCTATTCGTCTCTATCCAATGCCATCTCTTTGATCTCCTTATACGTCATATAATGTGCATTAAATTATTACACTATACTATACTTAGCTCAATCTACGACAATAACGTTTCAAATGCGACTGTTGCTGTTAATTATGTTTTTCGATGTTATTTATGATATTTTGTAATCTAGATGTCAAAAATTTTGAAAGGACAAAGTTCAAATTCTGGTATTATCAATGACCCATATTAATGATACTAACTATACTGGTTGGAAATATATGTATCATGTATTATCATCTGGAAATACATAGACAAAAAGTAATGTCGGCGTAACAACATTTTGATGGTTCTGTTTTGGTTAAAGTTACAAATATTTTATTAAAATTAATAAAATATTTGAACTAAGGGAAGGAAGAAATCATCCTTATTCATATTATAACTTACTAGCTATGCCCCGCGGTTTCACCCGCGTACACTTAATTTCATGGGTGGAACTGTAATCTTTTTATAACTAAATGTACCTAAGCCTAGTAAAAAGTATAAAGTCCTGTAAAAATCAGTCCAGCCAATTCGGAGATTAGCTGGAACAAATAGGATTGTTGTTTTTTTATCTGATGTGCCGTATATACTTTCTATGCATTTAGTGAAAACCTGCACTTTAATTTTATTTATCTGTATAGATGTATAGATTAACTAGGTTTATAAGTCAAAAAAAAATAGGTTATTTATGTAGTAAATTCGGTATTTACTTTAAAAACAGTAAGCAGTAATTCCAACTTAAATCATTAAGTTTTAGTATACATTCCATGACTAGAAACAAGCGCCCCGTGGGTGCTGAATGAGGAATATCTTAGGTATTGAAACTGTAGCATTATTTCTCCACCCGCTACATAGATGTGCTACTCGCTATAAATTGTAAAGTTTAGAATTTGTATCCAAACTTTACACGAGATCCTAAATCACGCAATAGAAATTTTAGAGCTCATTGCTGTATATATACAATTTTACAACTAGAACAGTTGGAGCCGCGGTTCTCCAGGCATGCCATCCGTCTGTCACATCAGGAGCCTTTGCATAATTCTCTCAATACCATCAGTAGTCACACAGCAAGCCAGCATCGAGTATCTACAGGCGCACTCACAGGCGAAGCACCGCGATACTAGTCCTGGCACTCTTCTCTCCACTGACCCCGCGCGATCACGTCACGCAGACCACGCCAGTCGCCTGCGCTGGCCACGTGGCATGCCTGCGCTGAACCCGCTGACTCGGTTGGCATCTCCGCTCAGTCTCGACTCACCGTATACTTGAAAGCTACCTGGTCCTTGCAAGCTATCTTAAGCACGCTCTGAAGCACAGAACGAAAATGGATCGAACTCCGGTCTTGAAGGGCAGTGGTGTAGCAGCGTTTCGCGCTAAATCGCGCAAGGGTTTTAAAGCGAATTGCAGTAAACATTTAAGTTTCCAACACAGTTAGAACTGCGATTCCCCAGGCATCCGTCTGGCTGGAAGATTTTCCCTTTGCTAAGGATGAACGTGATCACTCGTTCACAAAACCGTCAATGGAATAAAATTGATTCAAAAAGTGGAATACTTCGATAATTAACTAATGAAAAACAACCGATGATCTTCATTATGTACCTTGTTAATAATGATGATGAAAATGTTTATTTCGGGCATATTCACAAGAATAAGGACAATAAAATTCATTTCTTTGTTTCGGAACGGCCTGTATTTATAAAATGCTTAGAATACATATTATCTCTACAGGCTATAGAGTCAAAGAAGAGTCAATACCACGGATAATCGTTCATATATATATGAATAGTAGACCGGACGTTACTGTGCGTTATCTATGATGTATTTAATATCTTAATGTTTATCTGAATTTATTCGTTCCTACACGTAAAATGAATTTTTCACCATTAGTAAAACAGGTATTAAATATTTATTATATTACGAAACGTGAAAACAGTGACTTTGATGTTTTAACTGTGTCAGAGTGTTTTGTTACGTGTGTGTTACCAAAAACGTATATAATTTAATAAACAACGGCAAAGTGTGTACCCAAATGATCAGAACCCCCAGTGCACGAGTCCTACTGGCACTTTCTTAGAAAAAATAATACAAAAAAAAAATAAGCAGGACTATATGCTAATGTTAAAAAATGAATATGTTTTTATATTCTAAAGTTTAAAATTATATATTATTACATAAGGATATTATACCGTTATCTCGCATAATTTTATCACATTTTGTCTACAATAAATTAAAAAAATAATAAATTGTTTTCTTCAGTTATTTGTAGCCAGTGCACCACAGCTGGCAGCAATATCCACGGGAGGGATAGTTAGCTTCCCCGGTGTACTAATCCCTCATCTCAAAGCCAATGATAGTGCTATACAGTTAGACGTTGACGCAACATCGTGGATTGGTAAGAACTTGACTAACTATACTCTCATGGAAAGCATATTTTTTTAAATTTCTTAACAAAAATAAATTGTAAACTGTTTTTATATTTATTCCAGGATCGACCCATGGGCTGGGCGGCTCAATTTCTTGTTTGATACCCTTGTTTATGCAATACAAAGGACGTAAGCTGACATTCAGACTGAGTTGTCTGCTCGCTATCATCGGATGGATCATCATTTACTTTGCGCAAAGTGTCGCAGCATTGATAATTGCTGAAATGATCCATGGTCTGAGCGGTAATAGTATGTTGTTGTGTAGTTTGACTACCATTAGTGAAATGGTTCATCCCAGGTATCGAATAATAGCAATGAACTTGTTCCACTTGGGGCAAATATTTGGAATGAACGTGGTATTATTGATTGGAAAAAAATTCACCTGGAGAATAGTTAGTTTAATTGAATGCTGTCCAATTGTATTTGCGGTGATCATAAGCTTCGCATGGCCGGAGTCTCCTGAATGGCTCGCTTATAGAGGTGACTTTGACAAGTGTAAGGAGGCTTTCGAATGGCTGAGGGGCACAGATGCTGACGCCGACAAGGCATTAAACGATCTGATTAGAGGCCATAAAGAAACAATAGCACAACGCAAAGCAACGATGTCCCGTAAGCTTACTAAAAATTGTTGCAGTAATATATGGCTTAAAATAACGCGGAGAGATTTTTATATGCCGTGCCTCCATATGTTCGTGTTGATTTCTTCCATATACTGGAGTGGAATGATGGTAATCTTCATCTACACGATGGATATGCTGCAGCAAGTGACTGGCAGTGAGTCTGCTGCCTCTATTGGAGTAACTGTTATATATTTAATTTTATTCTTTGGAAATATAGTAGGACTCTTTTTATCAAAAGTTTGCAATAATAAGACTATAATATTAGGTAATGGTGTTTGTATGAGTTTTTTTATGATTTCAGCTAGTGTAGCATCTTATTTACAAGTAATTGAAATATTGCCACAGAAATCCCTCGTATGTATGTATTGCCTAATAGGTTTTGCAGTATCGTGTAGTTGTGGAGGGCCTATGAGTGCAACGTCAGTAGCCACTGAAGTCATGCCGATAAAGCACCGCGGACTTGGTGGGGCATTATTTATAATACTGATGAGTTTGCTAGATTTTTCGGCAATGAAATTGACGCCATACCTGTTCCTATTCATAAATATCTGGGGTTCGTTTTTAGTTTACGCAGTAAATTGTATGCTATGTATGTTATTTATTTGGATATATATTCCAGAGACTAAAAACAGGACTTTAAGTGAAATTGAAGAATTTTTCAATTATGGACATTTTGTTGATCATCGTTTCGATGATAAGGTCTTAAAAAATATGTCTGATTCGAATAATGGAGACTAAAGAACTATAAGCACTAGAAGCTATGTCTTGAGCAAATAACTAAACATAGATAGTTTTTGATTAATGTTTTACCTTTCTTATAGCAGTATCTTTGGTTTGTCATTATCACTTGGTTTGTCGGTCTTTACGTTTTCATTTAATAATGCAATCTGTGCCGAAAGTATGCTTAATGAAATCTGATAATAATTATTGAAATCTTATTAATTTAGGTAATTTTGGGGTTATATTTTGTATTATTTGAAAAAGAAAAGTATACTTTGCACACATATTTTGTGATTGCAGAAAATATTCGCGCATTGGGTGCATGTAAGCAAAGCTACGTGCAATAGCTAGCAATATGTATTTTAAATTTATTATTATGCCTTTTAATTTAGTACCACACCATTTTACTAGTTCACTACTTTTTCACCTCGTTTAACTGCCTCGTTGGTCTAGTGGTTAGTACGTTCGTCTGCCGATCACGAGGTCTCGGGTTCGATTCCTGGGTCGGAACAAAAAATTTATATTGGGTTTTTCTGTCAAGAAATTCACAATAAAATGCCCGGAGTTTCGAAGTGGGCGGTGTTTCCACCCCCTTGCCTCGGTAAGCACGTTAAACCGTTGGTCCTACGCCTGATCTCTCTCCGGTCGTGTCGGATTGCCGTCCCATCGGACTATGAGAGTGAGGAAATAAAGAGTGCATCTGTGTTTGCGCACACATTTGTGCACTATAATATCTCCTTCGTACATGGCTAATCCAAGTTGAGATTAGCCGCCGTAACAGAAATTCGGTAGGAGATCATTATTATTATTACTTTTTCACCTCTAGAGGGCGTCACATTCAAAAATACGTGATCTTATAATAAAGCCTATAACCAGCATAAAAACAAGACGCATCGAACGATACTTTATTTATCAAATTATAATAAGTAGGTTCGAGTTCTGAGGGAGCAGACGAACATAAATACAAACATTACGTACATACATGATACATGGCAGTCAAAATCATACCCTCCTTTCATCGAATCTTCAGAATGTAACTCTACATACATACGTACATACAGCGATGACAATTAAAAACTCGAATAATTATTCACCTAACATAAATCCCAGGAGGGCGAGAGCTGTACCGTATATTGTAAAAAAATTCTTCTTTCGTCATTCATAAATTACGAGTAAGGGGGTAATTCGATCTCTTTCGGAACAGCCTGTGTTAATAAAATGTTCAACATTAATATAACAAGCAGCTGCTCTGAAAGTCAACAATGAGTTCACCTCGAATTATTGATCGGAACCACATGAGTAGTGAACGGGACCTTATTGTCTTTTATCGCTGGTGGGTTGACTGATCTAAGTATTGTAATATTTTCATAAGATTTAATTTGTGTCAAAAAACAAAATGAATTTTCCACCTTTGGTAAAACAGGTATTAAGAAGCTTTAAAATTAATTTCCTAATTTAGTTCTAATTATTGTAAATCTAAGAACTCTGAAACTAATGTTATATCGTGTAAAAGTGTAATATAAGTCAGCTTAAATGAATAAAAATTAGATTTGGGAAGGTGATAAAGCTCATAATCTGGTATTCTCTTCGAATCTCACTGGAAACATCAAAGAGTTCAAAAAAATAGGTACAGTGATGTCACACCCAACCCATAATGAGACTCATGAATGAGAATGAACTCAGACACCTTAGAGAAGAAATTGAAAGCCGTGTACCTACTAAATAGTAAAACTATGTGTAACCCAATTCCTCAAATATTACAATGGCGTTAAATGTCATTGATTAATCTTGCTAACAACTACAATAAAGCAGATGGATTTGTGCATTATTTTATGAATGATATTTTGTATTTTCTAGTTATTTGTGGCCACAGTACCACAGCTGGCAGCCGTATCCGCGGGCGGTATCATTAGCTTCCCCGGTATACTAATTCCTCAGCTTAAAGCCAACGATAGCACTATACAGTTAGATATTGACGCAGCATCATGGATCGGTAATAACTTGGATAGCGAAACTCACATGAAGAGCGGCTTTTTTGAATATCATAACGTATTGTACTACAATCGTTACTAAAATTGTCAATTGTATTATATTTATTCTAGGTTCAACACATGGACTCGGCGGCGCAATTTCTTGCTTGATACCCTTGTTTATGCAATACAAAGGACGTAAACTGACATTCAGACTGAGTTGTCTGCTCGCTATCATTGGATGGATCATCATTTACTTTGCGCAAAGTGCCGCAGCATTGATAGTTGCTGAAATGATCCATGGTCTGAGCGGTAATAGCATGTTACTTTGTAGTTCGATCACCGTCAGTGAGATGGTTAATCCCAGGTATCGAATAATAGCAATGAACTTGTTCCACTTGGGCCAATCATTTGGCATGAACTTTTTATTATACATCGGAAGAAATTTCACCTGGAGAACAGTCAGCTTAATTGAATGCTGTCCAATTGCATTAGCGGTGATCTTAAGTTTCGCATGGCCGGAGTCTCCAGAATGGCTCGCTTATAGAGGTGACTTTGACAAGTGTAAGGAGGCTTTCGAATGGCTGAGGGGCACAGATGCTGACGCCGACAAGGCATTAAACGATCTGATTAGAGGCCATAAAGAAACAATAGCACAACGCAAAGCAACGATGTCCCGTAAGCTTACTAAAAATTGTTGCAGTAATATATGGCTTAAAATAACGCGGAGAGATTTTTATATGCCGTGCCTCCATATGTTCGTGTTGATTTCTTCCATATACTGGAGTGGAATGATGGTAATCTTCATCTACACGATGGATATGTTGCAGCAAGTGACTGGCAGTGAGTCTGCTGCCTCTATTGGAGTAACTGTTATATATTTAATTTTTTTCTTTGGAACTGCAATAGGTCTGCTTTTGTCAAAGTTTTTCAAAAATAAGACTATAATTTTAGGTAGTGGTGTTTGCATCACTTTTTTTATGATTGCAGCTAGTGTAGCATCTTATTTACAGGAAATCAAAATATTGCCACAGAAATCACTCGTATGTATGTATTGCCTAATAGGTTATGCGGTATCGTGTAGTTGTGGAGGGACCATGTGTATATTGTCAGTATCCACCGAACTGATGCCGATAAAGCACCGCGGGCTTGGCGGGGCATTATTTATAATCCTAATGAGTTTGCTAGATTTCTCGGCATTGAAATCGTCGCCATATTTATTTGTTTACATAAACATTTGGGGAACATTCTTGGTTTACGCAGTAAATAGTATGCTTTGTATGCTATTCATTTTTAAATACGTTCCTGAAACAAAGAATAGGGCTTTACATGAAATAGAAAACTTCTACAATCATGGACATTTTGTGAATCATTGTTTGGAAGATAAGGTCTTGGAAAATATATCACATTCGAATAATGTTGATTAAAACCCTCGTTGATGTCACCTGAACAAATATTTACTAAGATCATGTCTATGTTCTTTTCTGGCGAAATTACAGTCTCATATTTAAATGATTTTGCAAGTATTTAAGTTTGCTTGTCTGTATGCATATTATACAATGCTTATTGTACCCGCCTAGAGTTAATTTCATCGCGGGCTAAATAATGCAGAACCCATTTTTTATATATAATTTTTTTTATGGCATAGTCACAAACTTTATTTACATCGAGGTGATGACGTTAAAGATTTAGTCACCTTCCGGAATGTCCTTAAAGCAAACAGCTATTAGATTAATAAGACGTAAGATTTTTATTGAAACTTATGATTATTAAAAAAAATCCAATTCATATGCAACATTTTGTTTTAATTTAACAACTGAACTACACTGTCGTGAGGTTAGCTAAGTTATTATGAAACACCTTCTAAACAATTTTTAACTAACATTTTCTATAACCTGCTAATAAAGGTACCGACAATAATAACATTAAATGCATACATACATATTGCTCCCGCCTGTATTCCTCGAAGGGGTAGACAGAGGTGTTGCAATAACAACGTTCTAACGTGTCAGATTGTGATTCCATCGCCGTCTCAGGCACTATGCATACGCCTTTGAATTACTTATCAGACATATACAGGTTTCTTCACGCAGTTTTTCTCAACTGCATATAAGTTTTTAGAAAAACTCATTGTTACCGGGTACCTAAGAAGTTCTTAATACGCGCTACTTAAACGATTATAGTTTGCTCCCAGACCGCTCGCCTTCAATCTTGCAACGCTTGTGTATTTTGTATATTGCAACGCTTGAGTGTTGGTTTCAAATAAATTATTCTATTGCGTAGTAGGCGACTGATCAAACCCCACGGCCACCACAGACCTTCTACAATATGCTCATACTATATATACCTTTGTTGCATAAAAATAATGTGCTAAACAGTCACACATTTGTTAGCTCCTCCGTTCTGCTTCACGCTTTATTTGATCAAGTGTTGCTTTATAGGCCGAAATACAGAGTGAGACGTGTAACGCATCATAGCTGAGCTCCGCAGTTTCAAGCGAGTACAAATTAACTACCACGAATATATTCAGGCTAATATAAAAAGCTTACGACACTCACAAATAACTTTTAATTCTATTGGTTAGTAAATTTCTAACCCCACAAACTCACAAACTTTACAATTTTATAATATTAGTTTTATACAATATATCGGTTTAAAATTGACAAAGTTTCACCCCCTATTTTATCCCCTTGGGGGTAGAATTAATCAAAATCCTTTCTTAGCTGATGCCTACGTCATAACATCTATCTGTATGCCCAATTTCAGCCCGTTCCATCCAGTGGTTTGGGCTGTGCGTTGATAGATCACTATGTCAGTCAGTCACCTTTGAGTTATATATATTTAAGGTTGCAGCTCTTCAGTCATAAGTATTGGATGCTGAGTTCTTTATTTGGTGGAATTGCTTTTTGTCATAACTATAACATAGTGTAAAAAAATTGTGATTTTTTTCTAGAAGCGAGACCAGTAATTTTCTCGCGTTTTTAAAATCTATATATATAAAAATCAATGCCAATTTTCGTTGTAACGTTATAAGTCAGCAACGCCTTTACCGATTCAGCCAATTTTGGTTTTGAATTATTCGTGGAAGTCCAGGGAAGGTTTGTACGGAGAGAAAATTTAAAAAAAGTCTTGAAAAAGTGTAAAATTACATCGTTCTATACTCCCATATACAAACAATTTGTACTAATACTTAAAAGCCAATTTGAACCTTAATACTATACTGTAAAGTTCAAGTAGGTATTAGTGAAGAGATTTCGGGAAGGCAAAACAATTTGTTAAATGCTGATGTGCCCCAGTAAAATTTTTTGTTTAAATAAATGAACTTAATAATATTTTTTTTATTACTATGCCTTATACGTACCGAAGCACGTACCGAGCCGCTAGTATTGTATAACTGTGTTTAATAATTATAGTTATTACAACAACAACAGCACATTGTTTCATTTAAAAAAAAATTACGTGCTGTTATGCGACGTCATAGTACCTATCTTAGATACATGAGCTGAGTACCAGCTTCTCTTCTGCACGTAGATATACCAGCAATAGGCAAAACTAGTAATATATGAGGGAATTGAGTCACCACCCTTCAAAATAAATAACATATCTTTCAAATTGTCAGCCTCGCTGGTCTGGACGTCATAAAAGCAGCCACGGAATATGAGATTTTTCATCTGTACTTTCCCAATAGCAGCCCGGATTCTAGGTTAATGTCAAGTTAATAGTTTGGTGAAAGTCGGTGTTTTACATGTTTTTCAGTTTTACAGGAAATCGAGGTTTTCAAAGATCATGGAGGTTTTGTGAAACGTTGCACAGACGATGATAATCTAGAAAATATTAAAGATTAAACAACTGATGATTAAATCTTTGCGAACTGCCATACAAATAAATAGGAGTTAGTAAAAAACAATGTTCTTCTACTTTATTGAGGTAAGCCTCGTTCAATACCAAACTTTTCAGCATCAAAATGTTGTGCTCCTAAAAAGTATACGACATTAATTAATATTTGAAAAAGTATTTGATAGGGTATAATTTCAGGGAGCAAATAAAAATATTATGACAAAAATATCTTCCGTTTTCGAGTAATTATCGCTCAAAGTTGACCATTATTTTTACACATGCATGCTGATACAATGAAAAATTATATATAATAAAAATAAAAATTATAAATAAAACACGGAATTTAAATTAGTGTCTGCGGGAATGGTGCCCAGTAAGCTGGCTGCGTTACCTCGCTGGATCGCTAAGCTAATCCTCTGACCGAGGTAAGAACCAGCTCGACGGTCACCAGAGACGTCAACCAGGCGTTTTGAAATATCCTTAAAAAGGACTTTCGCATTTGGCCCCCATGGCCCCAAAGTCTCAACCCCAAACGGCAGAAATATACAATTATGACTGATATCTGCATATTTCCGCCGCTTGAGGTTTTCTGCACAAACTGCCGCCGCCCCTGCTTGCTTCGATGTCGAGTTTAAGTGGCAGCGAGCAAGTGTGTCCACGCAGGTCGCGTCCCACACAAGGGGCTTCCCGGCTGAAAAAGTTAGAGAAGAATCAAGGTGCTCTCTTGTTCTTTAAATTTAATTCCCGTCCAGCAGCGCTTCTATCCGGTGATGATCCTAAAGACTTCATCTACGTCAGTGTTTAAAAGAACAAAAGATATTTAAATAGTTGGAGGTTGTACATACATACAAATGCTCACGTCTGTATCCCCCGAAGGGGTAGGTAGAGGTGTTGTAATCACAACACCCACTTTTCACCGAAGATGATTAAGTGACAGATGGTGAGTCCATCGCCGTCTCAGACAATTTACATGCGTCATTGAATTACTTCTCAGAAATATGCAGGTTTCCTCACGATGTTTTCCTTCACCGTAAAGCACGTGGTGTGAAATCACTGTGCATAAGTTTTTTAGAAAAACTCATTGGTACATACCCTGCTGGGATTCGAAATTGCATCGCTTGCGTAGCAGGCGATTGCTCAAACCTCAAGACCACCACGGCTCTCTAGTTGGAGGTTGTGTGCTATGTTATAAGTACACATACTAAAAAAAGTTAATAAAGTAATAAAGTATTTTTTATTCTAAAGTCTCTCGATATTTTAATTTACTCATTTATAATGATTAATAGAACAAGGGGCCAACCATCATCATTTAAGCAGCACGTATTAAGGAAAAGAAGTTTGAATTTATGGTACAAACATGAAACATCAAAGCTCAGGAGTTCTTAATAAGCTCAGTCTAAACCGATGATGGTAGGCCCCCGTTTGTCCTGAATATGGTATAAAAATATAATTATTCCGCCGTGGTGGTTTTGGAGTTTGAACAGTCGCCTGTTGAGCAAGCGGAGCCTGTTCGAATCCCAGCGGCATACAACAAAGAGTTTTTCTAAAAGCTTAAGTATGGTTATATCACCCGTGCTTTACGGTGAAAGAAACATCCTGAGGGAACCTGCATATGTCTGAGAAGTAATTCAAAGACGTATGTATAATCATATCCTGTGAAATGTGGGTATTGTTGTTACAACACCTCTGCATGGCATTTTAAAAGTGAATTCTACCAAGCGCGTGCATGTGAGAACATGTGATTGGGAATGTGGGACTAATACCTAATACTTTAAAGTTGTCAGTTATTGCAACTAACTAGTGAATGTACAATGTTTTATTTGCTGCCGGTATATCTGCACTACCACCTACAAAGTTACACGTGTCTTCAAGCTATGTATCCTTCCAAATATGATAATATTATCAAATCTATACTTAATATTATAAAGCTGCTGAGTTTGTTTATTTTAACGCGCTAATCTCAGAAACTACTGGTGCGATTTCAAAATATGTTTCCGTGTTGGATAGTCCATTTATCGAGGAAGGTTATAGGCTTTAATTTATTTTCATAAAAATTTGGGATCCGTGCGAAATGGGAAAGGTAAAGAGCTATATATGCGTGCGCCGCAAAAACATTTGGCAATTGAATAAAATTATGTACTACGGGTTTGTAGGCACATATATATCTAACTATCATAGTTTAGTCACAATAACCGCTTATAAAATATTAAATCGTCTGAAGAAAGAAACTACGTCAAATATGTATCGTAATTTTAATCCTTATCCAAATTTCTACTACTAGTATAGTAGTACTAGTATTATAGTGGAAGCATTATGTTATCAAGTTAGTAGAAGCACCTAATATACTTTTTGTTTCAAAGACGTATGTATAGTGCCTTTGACGGCGATAGACTCACCATCTGTCACGTTGGCACTTGATCATATTCGGTGAAAAGTGGGTGTTGTGATAACAACACCTCTGCCTACCCCTTCGGGGAATACAGGCGTGAGCATATGTATGTATGTATGTTTTATTCCAATCGGACATTTCGTTGAGAAATTACCACGAGTACAATAACGCAAGCAATTGATACCTAATAATGAGTTATTTGCTATCTGTTCGTCTGTCTGTCTGTCTGTTTGTTTCGGGTAATCTTTGAAACGGCTGGACCGATTTTAAGGGAACTTTCACTGGCAGATAGCTAATGTTACAAGGCGTAACTTTATTCAAAAAAACATTTAGTGTTCCACGGGAAGTAAATTAAATCTACTCGTGTGAAACCGCAGGGCGCAGCTAGTTCGATATATTTATATTTGGCTCGTAACAAGTTATAAACCACGTAGTGTCAAGCTAATTTATGGGACAAGTTATTTTCTATAATTCGCTGGAATAATTAAATTAAATATCATCAATCTTCGTAAAAACTGGATATAAATACTTAGTTTTTATGTGAACAAACGTGATGTAATTATTCATGAGCGCCATTAGTCAGTAATTTTATCCGTCTAGTTGACTCTGATTTACACCCGTATAAGTAATAGGTAATAAAACTAATAGAGAATTGTTTCGTTTACCATCGGTAACAAATAATGGAAATTTGTAAATAGTCCATCATACCAAATTCACATATTTAGGTGTGCAAAATATATATTTTGGGAAGTATTTCGGTCGGTTTGTATGTTTGTGTATTTGGCTGAGTAACACGGGAAATCTACAGGATATTTTAAGTTTATCATAATCATCAGCAGTATATTTAATCACTTCTGTAGCTGAACAAATCACGTTTATACACACGCAGCATATGCAAAGTGATCAGCAATATAATGTCACTGTCAAAATATAATGGTGTGGTTAAGTACCAGACATACAAAGACCTAACACTGCGAATATTCAGTTACTGTCTTTTAGGTACCGTATTTAAAAAATAACTCAGTAAGTAATTGCCAGTAACAAAATACGAATTCCACGAATATATCATGGAATAACGTTAAGTGCAGGCATAAAAAGAAAAAAATCATAGATACGTAATCATAAAGAAATGATATTGGTGAAAATGGGTTCTGGCATCAATTGTTATTTCCCTTCACAAAGTATATATAGGTTTAGAGATATCTGACGTTTCTAGTACTCTAGACTCTGTTGGTCTGAAAAGGTCATTTGACATTTGCAAGCTGAAAATAAACGGAATAGGCGTGATGACAGTAAGAGGTCACGTCAGTCGTCGCGTGTTTAACCGAAAATATTCAAAACTTCAATTCGACGATTGTGTATTGTTTTGGTAGTAAATTAAAATAGTATATTTTTTAAAATTTAAGATTGACAACCCTCTCGCTCATTAGAGCAAACGTTTTTATTGAAAAAAAAAGGTCTAGATTAACTGATTGATTATGTTGACAGTTAATAACAAAGTAAATTTTAAAAAATTTAAGGGTCAACCCTCACTTTAGATGGAGCAAACGATCTTATTTCAAAAATATTGCAAGCAAAATAGTTGGGCATTAGCCCTTATTGCAATGATATTTCAGCTGTGTGACAGTGTCATAAATAAATGTCAAATACATCTGTCTCATAATAAGAGTATATCTATCATGGCAGGAGGTCGTGGTAATTCCCCTGAGCTTATATTTTTATACTATGATTCGGGGTACAGGAGGCCAACTATGATCGTTTAAGCAGCACGTATTAAGAACTTCTCAACTTCGAAGTTTGAATTTACGGAACAAAAATGGAACGTCAAAGCTCTGAAGTTCTTTATACGCTCTGCTGAAACCGATGATAGTAGACCCCCAATATACTCGTAAAGTTATACTACTTAAGCGTAATAATGTCAAAATAAATTGCAAAAATGTTTATCCGGAATTGAGCAAACATAAAATTCATCTTTGAAAAACAAACATGTAAAATTGCACCTAAATATATTAGCACTAATATTAAAGACTAATATATATGATACCTTATAGTAAAAAAAAACGATTCCAACAGAAATAAATAATTATGTCGATTTCTTTCAAAATGGCGCATAGTTATTTTAGATGAATCCGTTTAATATTATAATTTCAAACAAGGCTCGCGTTATAAGGGGTGTTCATTTAAAGATAAACAATAATTATTTGATTGTGTGTTGATTCGCTAATAATTATGTAAATTATCTACCTGTATGTAATAATTATGTAAATTACCTATCCAATCCAACCTATACGGCGATGGATTAGTTAGGCATATGTCACGTGGTTATAGGTGTCAAAGAACATATTAAGGTATATTCCGAAAAAAGTATCCGTTAAGAGTACGTTATGTTCGTTTTATTCAACAATTATATTTTGTAAGGGTCGAATAATTATGGAATACGGGTCGAAAATTTACCCGAAATAGGTGAGAATAAAAGATTAAATCGGCTTCTTTAAGCACAGCCTGTATTTCGTTTTATATTATATAAATTATAACTATTATTATTAACTTATACAAAACAGCCAATTTACACAAAAATATAACATACCATTACACGTGAACGGATTGATCGGACGACCTACTAGTGAGAAAACGCACAGCTTAATAGTTCACATTGAAATATTAATAGAAACATACATTGAAAATTAAAATAAACAATTATTTTGTAGTCATTATATCAAATGAATTTTCCACCAGTTATTAGACAGGTAATAAACTGCAAAATGTTAACGGCTTTCAAATAGATATTCTACTGCGTACGTACATAATATTGTGTATATTTATATTGCATTTAATATTGTGATTCTTTAAGGAAGTGTCTTGATAGACAAACGGACAACGCAGTGATACTGAATGTGTTCCTTTTCTCTAGTGGTTCGCAGTTAAGTATGGCACTATGAAAATATTTCAATGCGTGTTTAAATAATACCCATACCAAATTTAATCAACTTTCATCAACATACCAAATTTCATCAACATCAACTTCAGGTGTTTTTTAGGCTTACACTAGTTCTATAGTTTACTTCGCTTGTCGTTTTACTTCACTTTATTTCGCGGAACCGTTTGTTTAATAAAAGTATCAATTTTGTAACACCAGATAGTGAAAGTTAAAAGTCGTTTCAGAGATAAGCCGGAGCGAACAGACAGACAGACAGAAACAGATGGGCAGTTTTTTTTATTGCTTTTTAATTTAGTTACTTTAACTAATTAAACATTAGTATTCCACGGACCACCAATTAAATTGGGTCTACATGAGTCAAACTGCGGAGCACAGCTTGTGTAAAATATATAAATTGTCTTGTTCCAGTTATTTGTGGCTAGTGCACCACAACTGGCCGCCGTTTCTGTGGGGGGTTTCATTGGATTTCCCGGTATTCTATTCCCTCAGCTCAGAGCCAACGATAGCATTATACATTTAGACGTTGACACAGCATCATGGATTGGTAAGGTTTTGTATAATCGTCCTATGCCATGTTAACTAAGGTTGCAGAATACTACGGTATTGCACGTAGCTAGCTTGTGACTTGTTTTGTATTTTTCTAGGATCAACACATGGACTGGCTGGTATATTCGCCTTCTTAATACCTTTGTTAATGCAGTACAAAGGACGCAAACTTACATTCATACTATGTTGTCTAGTCGGCATCATCGGATGGATCATCGTTTACTTGGCGCAGAGTGCAGACGCACTGATAATTGCTGAAATGATCCACGGTCTGTGTACTTATAGCCTGCTAACTTGTAGCATGCAGACTATCAGTGAGATGGTTCACCCTAGATTTAGAATAATATCAATGAATATGTATTTTTTGGGTCAAGCACTCGGCATGAATTTGATCTTATTGATTGGAAGACAAGTCTCCTGGAAAAAGGTAGCCTTAATCGAATGTTGTCCACTTGTATTGGCGCTGCTAATAGGTCTCGCTTGGCCGGAGTCGCCAGCATGGCTCGCTTATAAAAGAAAATTTGATAAGTGTGAAACAGCCTTCAAATGGCTGAGAGGCGCAGATGCTGGCTGTGATGAGGAATTCAAAGAAATGATTAGAGCTAACAAAGAAACATTGGCACAGCGTAAAGCTAAGAATCCTTTTAAATTTAACAAAAACTCTTGTGGTAACATATGGATGACGACAACACAAAAAGATTTTTATTTACCATGTCTTCATACTTCTGTATTGATTTGTTTCGTATATTGGAGTGGAGTATCAGTTGTTCTCGTGTATACGATGGATATGCTGCAGCAAGTGACTGGCAGTGAATCTGCAGCTTCGCTTGGAGTCATTATCATATATTTAAGTTTATTGTTTGGTAATGCACTAGGACTGATTATGTTAAAATATTGCAAAAACAAAACTGTTATAATAGCTGGTGGTACTGGCGCAGGCGTTTTTATGTTTGCAGCTTGTGTCGTCTCATATTTGAAAGAAATTGAAATCTTATCACATGACACATTACTATGTATGTACTGTCTTATAGGTTATACTGTCTCGTTTAATCTTGGAGCGGGTATATGTGCCCTTGCAGTAGCCACTGAACTGATGCCGGTAAAGCATCGTGGTGTTGGCAGCGCATATTACACAATACTGGCCAGTTTGTTAGATTTTTCGGCATTGAAATTGTCGCCGTATCTGTTTCTGTATATAAAACTTTGGGGCACGTTTCTGGTTTACGCAATAAATGCAATGCTATGCATTTTATTTATTTGGAGGTTTGTTCCAGAAACAAAGAACAGAACTTTACAGGAAGTAGAAGATTTCTACAATCATGGACATTTTGTAAAGCGTAGATTGGATGATGATGTGTTGGAAACTATTAAAGACTCCAATCTATAATTTTGACATAAAACTTGTTTGTGTTTTAGACATTTATTTCATAAGAATGAAAACAATCATTCACTTGATATAAAGGATAACAGATAAGTGCATTGTTTGACCTTACATAAGTATTAGGTGTTTGATTGAAATGTAGTGGAGCTTGATAGATACAGGGAGTAGTCGTCGATATAAAACACTCTGTTATGCTTTGTAATTTTTCAAAAATAAATCATATATTTTTAGCCACCTATTTATACAATTAATAATTATGACAATATAACTGTAATCAGACCGTGTCTGTACATTGTTTATATATTTTATCCGTCTTATAGATATTCGGTATCACACTTTAGTCCAGACAAACATTTTACTGCACATGATTTTCCGCCGATGGGAATATATATGTAGGCTCACGCCATCCCAGAAGGGTCACAACAACATCCACATCTCACCCAATTTGATTAAATGTGACAGATGGTGAGTCCATCGCCGTCTCAGACATACGGCATTGAATTACTGCTCAGACATATGCAGATATCCTGACGATATTTTCCTTCACCGTAAAGCACGTGGTGTGAAATCACTGTACATAAGTTATTAGAAAAACTCATTGGTACAGGCCCCGCTAGTATTCAGACTTGCGTCGCTTGTGTAGCAGGAGACTGCTCAAACCCAGAGGCCACCACGGCTCTGAGATGGGAAATCATTCTAATGAAAGAATGTGCAAGTGCGAGTCACAATAATAACTTCAACCGTTCCAGTATTATAATATGTTTTCTCGTGAATGTGTATGTTTTTAAATTTTATATGCACAAAAACCTTAAGGGTGTGAAAAAGGGAGAAAATATATCAAACAAAAGTCGATATCAACGAAATTGTACTTGAACTTACATGTTGCCTTAAATAAACGAATTTAAGAGTTATTGAGGTCGGATCACCTGATCTGATTTTTGTTTTAATTTCTGAATGATCCACATTATAGTTTCTCTATACGCATTTATCCCTCTTTTATATCCCTCTGACTCTTTTATACAGGTAAGTACAGAAAAGGAAAATTGTTGTTCGCATTAAAAACATTATATGAGGGATTTAACGTGGTTGACGCGTCTTGTCAAAGCGTCAAATTGGCGATCATTATACGAATATTAGACCTGGTATAAGTAGAAACGCTTTAAGCCGCTATCGTTAGCGTTAGCCGCCGTGATTTATGGGTTTTATATTTTTTTCTTTACATGTGCTATCAGATTAATCTTGCTCGCAAGATAAAAATGATTGTCAGCTGAAACTGGAAATCCAAAATTTACTCACAAAGGAAACAAAACCTTTTGGGCATTTCCAGTAGGCTCCAATTATTAAATTTGTTTCATAATGGCCTGAAGGTTTTGATTCTCTTGTGAGTAAAGTAATGGTTGATGCTATGAGACATCACTTTATCTGAGGAAACGTTGAGTTTGTCCCTTTAACATAATAGTGTATGTGGAAACCTCGTAGTCCGTCTCGAACTAAGCCAGTCTTTTCTCACAATACGGAATTCTAAAAAAGTACATTCGCCAATAATATTTTAATTTTACCAAAGCGGGTTAAGACGTACAAGGTTATTAAACGTACGAGGTACATATGTAACGATTTTTATATCCAAGGCAGACGATAAAGGCTACAACTACAAGCTGCAGCAATATAAGACCTCGTGAGTCGTTCGTAAGATTTTTTTTCTAAAAACTTAGGTTTATTAACACTATGACATTTACGATGCTTAATAAAAGTGAGTTGTCTGTATATAACTGTGGAGAAATTCATAAACGTATGTATAGAGTCTTAGAGGGTGCCAAACTCACCTGTTACGTTGGCACTTGATCATCTTCGGAGAAAAGTGGGAGTTAAAACTATTCACATCTTTTTTTTTTAAATAAGAGTGTGGGGTCGATCTGACGATGGAGCTGACAGACAGTCGAAGGAACTCCACAATGATTTACGTGTTTGGGCTTGATTCATTCGTATTGATGAGAACTTTTCCCCTAGTTGGGTTGTAGGTGCACTTTGCTAAAGTCACTTAAAAGTGAAAAAAATATTACACAAAAAAGTAAATAAACCTTCAAAAAGAGCAAAATGTAATAATTTCCGTTTCAAGTATGCCAGATGTAGCATCAAAATCACATCAAACACCAGTCACAATTCATATTAAAAAAAATCAATTATAAAACTCATTGAACGTCATTTTTAAAGCTAACTTAGCTTAAAACTCACAGGTATTTTTTACATGAGTTCCCTTTTATAACGGACTTCAAAAAAATGAGGAGGTATGTCAATTCTACAGTATAAATATTTTTTGTGTTCTCGGATAGCTTCATTGTTTATGAACCGATTTGAATTTTTTGGAAAGGAGATATACTACCAAGTGTGGTGCTATAATAAGGAACCCACGATCTGAAGTTCCCAAAGAAATCGATCTTCGAAAATAGTAGTGGCGACTAGTGCGTTTGTTTATTTTTTTATAAAGGTTTTGGAAGCATTACTATTTAATGAAAGTTGAGTCAAAATACAGCCGAGGGCACGCTTCAACGAATTACATGAAGTGCCTGGTATTTGGGATTGATTAATTTGTATTGAAAATAATTTTACACCTGTGTAGGTGCATTTTGCAAACAGCGACTGAAAAGTGTGTACTAAATTTTATTTTTATCTTATTGAAAGCGGTATATTTAACTATATTTGTTTTTATAAATGGGATTGTTTTAATACAACTGCATTGAAGATCATCAAAATAATCATGTTCAGTGCAATTATAAAATGTGATCGCTGTTTTATATTAACTACTTTCGAAACACCCTGTATTACGTTTTATTCCTATTCGTAATATGAATGGCCGAAGGTCCAATAGTCTAGCCGTTTCAATAATAAAATAAACAGCTCATAACATTTAATGTTTGCGAATTGACAACACGTATCAAATCAGTTTTCATAGTGATCAATTTAGAAACAACTTGATTTTTTTTATAAACTATAGTGCTTAAACATATCAAATGAATTTTCCTCCGCTTTTTAGACAGGTAATACAATTTCGATTACTTTCTATTGACTTTTAAAATAATGCTACTAGAAGTTTTGAAAGAATATGTGTTTGATACTGTATAACACAGATTTAAATGATTTTAATTGGTTGGTGTAATGCTGTTGGTCTGTAGTATAAAATTAGAGCAAGTAGTTCTAAAAATTTCATCGTTGGATGTTTATATAGTTTAAATACAACAGTCACGACTTCATTTAGAGAGAGAGAATTTCGATTAGTTGATAAGATATGCCATCAATGTACAAACCGAACCCGTGTTTTTTTCAATTTTCTTTTTTGTGTCAATCTGTCTGTGCTTCAAATTACGTGGTAAACCTAACCTAAATAGGATTTTCCAAAAAGCAAATGAAAAGTATAATTTTTAATAAGACATTTTAAAAAGTAGGAGTAGAAAGAAAATATGAATAGATTTTTTTTTAAAAATGGAAACCACCTTAATAAAGAAAATAATGTTACTACTTGGCAGTAAACGATTAAAAAGTAAAAAGTGCGAAAACTTCAATTGACAATCAACGATATTTTAAGCAAATGTTAAATCATAGTCGACGGCCCTCAAGTACGCGCAATGGAGCAAACTTTTTTATTACATTATTATAACACCTGTGGCTACAGGTAGGTACATTAAGTTTGATTTTCTATAAAAGCATTTTTATTTTACTTTTTTAAGATATTACTTACTTTCCACTCTTTATCTATAAAAGCGTGTATTATTTGAACTGTCATTTATTATTGGTAAAAAACGAATAATCAATTCAAATTCTTGGACTATACATCATTAATCCTGCGGCTCCTGGTAATAAGACAAACTATTCAAGTTAATGCATTGGCATCGGTCTTCGATTGGTCTGCAATGTGTCAAATAAGTAACTTACCAAGCTAAAAATAGTATGTTAAAAAACATTGTGTCATCTTTGCATTGTTACAGATATTTGTGGCTAGTGCACCACAACTGGCAGCTATTTCTGTTGGAGGTTTTACAGGATTCCCAGGTATACTGTTTTCTCAACTCAAAGGCAATGATAGCTCAATACACTTGGACATTGATTCAACGTCATGGATTGGTAAGTAATAGTTTAATATATGTATAACGTTTCGATATCAAAAAATAATTGAAAACAGCCAAGCTTTCCCAAAAGTGCACACTCTATTCACCGTTGATAGTGTCATCGTGACAGGTGGTAAGCCCATTACCGTCTCAGGCACTATATCCTACGTTTTTAAACTTCTTAGAAATATGCAGTAAAGCAAATCGCGTGAAATCTGAATCTAAGGAAACGCGCTGTCATTTGAGATAGAAATTTAAGAATTTTTAATAGAAATCCGTGTGACTTCACAAACCACGCATCAAGTCTTTTTTTTTCTAGGTTCAACTCATGGACTGGCCGGTATATTTGCGTGCTTTATGCCCCTTTTAATGCAATACACAGGACGAAAACAAACATTTATACTGAGTTGTCTCTTCGGCTTAATCGGATGGATCATCATTTACTTTGCTCAAAGTGCCACCGCACTGATAGCTGCAGAAGTGATCCATGGTTTGTGCGGTAATAGCTTGTTAACGTGTAGCATGCTTACTATCAGTGAAATGGTTCATCCCAGGAATCGAATAACGTCGATGAACATGTATTTCTTGGGCCAATCATTTGGTATGAACGTGGTCTTATTATTTGGATGGTATTTTTCCTGGAGAACAGTCGCCTTAATCGAATGCTGTCCAATTATAATAGCGCTACTTATATGCCTCGCGTGGCCGGAGTCGCCAGCGTGGCTCGCGTATAAAGGTGAGTTTGAAAAATGTGAAGCAGCTTTCAAATGGCTGCGAGGCACAGACGCTGACTCCGAGAAGGAATTGAGCGAATTGATTGGTGCCCACAAGGAAACAATAGCACAGCGTAAAGCGACGACACAATTTTATTTCAACAAACACTTTTGTGATTCTTTATTGCAGAGGATAAGAAGAAGAGATTTTTATTTACCATGTTTGCATACATTTGTGATGCTATGGGGATTATATTGGTGCGGAATGGCTGCTGTCGTCACATATGCAATGGTTATGCTGCAGGAAGTGACAAGCAGTGAGTCAGCCGCGACTATTGGTGTATTTGTCATATATGCTATTGTGTTCTTTGGAAATGCAGCGGGACTAGTTTTATCAAAATATTTAAAAAACAAGACAGTTATTATGGCTGGTAGTGCAGGAATAACCTTTTTTATTATTGCAGCTAGTATCTCGTCATATTTGCAAAACATTAAAATATTACCACCTGATTCCATTGTGTGTCTATGTTGCCTGGTTGCATATACTATTGCTTGTAATCTTGGAACAACCATTTGTATAATATCAGTAGCTGCAGAATTGATGCCAATAAAGCATCGTGGAATTGGTGGTGCGTTTTATGGAATAACATGTAGTTTCTTAGAATTTTTGTCATTAAAATTGTCTCCGTATTTAATCATGTTCATAAAACCTTCGGGCACGTTTCTTTTTTACGCGATGAATGTATCTTTTTGTATGTTATTCGTTTGGAGATATGTTCCTGAAACCAAGAACAAAACATTACAGGAAATAGAGGACTTCTACAATAATGATAAATGTTGTAAACGGAGTTTAGATCATAAGGTCCTGGAAAGTATTAAAGATTCAAAGAATGATGATTAAATTTTTGTGGATTTATTTGCAACTAGCTGTGCCCCACGGTGTCACCTGCGTAGATATTATTTCATGTGTGGCTATATAGCCTTTATTTTTTTCATAAAAGTTGATAAAGTTACTCCTTGTCACGTCAGCTATCTGAAAGACTGAAAGTCTTGTCTGTGACTGTCAGATTAGCCGACAAATAGTGTTTTTTTTAATGTAAGGACTATATTTAGTAAAAATGTAAATTACGGTAATTGGTAGCTCCTGTGTATGTCACCTTCAAATAACACTAATAAAACCCTATAGCACATTGTTCGCATTTATTTGCATGTTTTGTAAAACAGGTACTGTGAATGAATTTTCACTACTAACGCCTAAGATAAATAACAAGATAAGTAATGACTAAACAGCAAACAATATATACAGCATATTTGGAATATATAGGGTGGACAAATCATTGACGGAAAATTTCGGTTCATCGTATTCTGGGGTATCCGAATCACCCCCAAGTATATTCCGCGTCTTTTTATAGTTTTCGAGTTATGATTTTTTTCTGAATGTTTAAGAATATGCGACCTGACCAACGAACAAATTGTAAAAAAAATTAGGAGACCATCTTGAGACTTTTGCGACTTGCAACTGAATTTTCATAAGTAGTACTTTTATGCATAAAATAATTAGCTTGGTAACTGTGATGAAAGCTATGAAAATGTTGGTCTAAAGTGAATAATTTCGTTCGGTAAATTATGACTTAAATTTTCAACAGTAAATAAAAAATCTTAACAGGTGACTTCATGGTTCCTAATAGGCTTCAATAATGCGTCAGACTCGCAGCCTTCATTATCATTAACGTCGTTGTACCGACATCAATGTTCCGGCCATCCTATATATATATATATATATATATATATATATATATGAATCAACATTTACTCCACAAAAGCATAATTTTATTCAGAAAAAACTGTGCGTATTAACTTTATATTTAGAAACATAAACTTGACCTATTAAGTAATTTTAAGGATTGTGTCAAGATGCCTTGCATTGCTCCAGCCCACTTGTTGCAATCCTTACATATTGAGGAAATACTTGAGAGTACCTGTGCCCCTCCGCGTAGGATGAGCAATAGAAACTATGTTACATAGTATCTTTTTTCCCGTTTTTATGACGTTTTCCTTTTAATCGAAATGAACAGATCGACTTCATTCCGAAAGTAAATTAAGAGTTAGTTCCTTAAAGATTTTAAAATTTACTCTTTTATTTACTGTCAAAATCATGTAAATTTGTTGTTTTAACCTTCTGACAAGTGTTAGTAAAACACGTGAATGACGTATCGGCCAGGACCTGACACTTTTTACTGGCATTGCACCTATACAATAAGCAATATTTTCTCGTAGATGAGAAATCTGTGTGAGTGTGTCATTTGGAACAAATCGTTCCAAATGACTATTCCTAGATTCTTTACTGCTTGCGTAGCTTAAATTTGAACTGTGCGATATAGCGGGCGGTGGGCCATATTGCCGATTTATTAATTTAGGCTTGTTGGCTTTAGAACTGCCTGTATTTTTTTCTCCGGTTGTATTTGAATAATATATCTAAACTATGCTTTACATTCTAATAATAGGCAGCTAAATACTAAAAAAGATGATAATAAAACCGCTCTGTTTTTCATACGTATGTGAGTTGATAGCACGTAAGGAATAAATGTACGCTTCAACAATATATATCTCAATTGGATTCATTTTGGCATTGTATGTATTGAGTTAATTGTGTAAACACCATATCAAATGAATTTGCCACCGCTACTCAAACAGGTAATAAAAAATCTCACCTGGTGCGTTTTATGTATTAGTATGTTCAGGTATTTAATTTATATGATGTTTTTTAATAAGTCGTAAAAGTTAGCATAAAAAATTATTGTGAGTTCAAGGAAAAAATCCAACAACATTACTGTCTAAAAAGTAGGTATTCCAATATAATTTTATAATATTAAATGGATGGTTTTATGTCAAAAGTAGTCTTTATGTATCGAACTCAGAAGTAGATTCTAATATTTTTATAATGAAGCTATAATCTAATAGTGACAGATATTAATAATCATACGCAGAATGGACACTACAAATATTTTATTGATTGATACGTTGGTTCGTTTGGCGGTTTTGGAAGTAACAATAAATTATGACGGGTTACAGAGACTCCTGGCGCTTGGCAATTATGTGTGGCAACTATGTTCAGCGATATTTCGTAATCGAAACAAACATTCAAAATGTGATATATTTTGCAGATAGAGTTTCGCTTTAGTCTTTCGATGTACAAAAATATCAGTACGTGATTATGTTCTCTAAAGTAGAAGTATATAGACAGACACTAATACTTTTTAGCAACTGGTTGCCAAACTCTAACTGAGTTTGTCACTATCGTGGGCGTCGAAATCGCAGAATAAGCCAAAACCTACGCATATTGATTATATTGCATGCAAACGTTCTCATCTTATATTTACTACAATTTTATTTTGACTTGTTCCAGTTTTTTGTTGCTAGTGCACCACAACTAGCTGCTTTATCTGCGGGAGGTTTTACAACCTTTCCCGGTGTACTTTTACCTCAGCTCAATGCTAACGACAGCACCATACAGTTGGACGTACACCTATCATCATGGATAGGTAAGATTTTAAATGAGAGAAAATATATATTCCCAGAAGAGTCTCCGAAGGGAGAGGCAGAGGCAACACCCACAAATCACCGAAGATATTTAAGAGCCAACGTGACAGATGTTGAGTCCATCGCCGTCTCGGGTACTATACGTGGCATATAATGGTTTTTAATCTCTCCTGAGATTATATGCAGCATCCTATTGCAGACAGGGGAATATTATATTAATTATGTTTTATTTTAGTTATTATTATTCGTACAGTAATTGCGTTATATTTATTCTAGGGTCAACTCATGGACTCTCGGGTGTAGTCGCCTGTTTAATGCCCGTATTTATGCAGTACAAAGGACGCAAACTCTCTTTTATACTAAGTTGTATACTTGGCTTAATAGGATGGATGACGATTTACTTTGCACAGAGTGCTGCCATACTGATAGTTGCTGAAGCAATCCATGGTCTGAGTGGTGGTTGCATATTAACGTGTAGCTTGCTTACTATCAGTGAGATGGTCCATCCTAAGTTTCGAATACTATCCATGAATTTTTATTTGTTGGTCCAAGCATTCGGCCTTAATCTGATGTTCATAATTGGACGGTATTTCTCATGGAGAACAATCGGATTAATCGAGTGCGTTCCACTTATCTTAGCTCTACTAATAAGTTTCACGTGGCCGGAGTCACCATCGTGGCTCGCTTATAAAGGTGAGTTTGAAAAGTGTGAAGTAGCTTTCAAATGGCTGAGGGGCAGTGACACTGAGTCAGACAGAGAATTAAAAGAATTGATTAGAGCCCGTAAAGAAACATTAGCAATACAGAAATTATCAACTACTAAACTAAAGAACACGCAATACGATACTGTATTGAACAAGATAATGCAAAGAGATTTCTATCTACCATGTCTACACATGTTTGTTCTGATTTGTGCGCTATCTTGGAGTGGGATGTCAGTGATCCTGGTGTATGCGACGACTATGATGCAGCATGTGACCAGGAATGAGTCTGCTGCGTCTGTCGGGATGACAGTCATATATTCAATAGTGTTCTTTGGAAATGCTTTAGGACTGATTTTGGTGAATTTTCTTAAAACCAAGACTATCATTATAGCCGGTGGCGTCGGTGTAATATTTTTTATGCTTTCCGCATGTATAGTATCATATTTACAAGAAATTAATATGTTATCATCAGATTCTCTCTTATGTTTGTATTTCCTGATATGTTATGCTGTTTCATATAACATTGGAGCGGATATCTGTATAATGTCAGTAGCCGCTGAATTGATGCCGATAAAACACCGTGGAATTGGAGGTGCTTTATATATAATAATCGGTGGATTGTTAGATTTTTCGACATTGAAGCTGTCACCGTATTTGTTCCTGTACATAAAACCTTGGGGCACGTTTATGGTTTTCTCATTAAATGTTATTATTTGTATGTTCTTCATCTGGAGATATGTCCCAGAAACTAAGTACAGAACATTACAGGAAATAGAGGACTACTATAATCTTGGACATTTTGTAAGACGTGGGTCCGATGATAATGTTTACAATAGTATTGTTTTAGATTTGAAAAATTTTAATTAAAAATATTGTTGTAATAATTAAACAAAGGCATTGAATGTAATAGTCTTTTTCTCATTAAAGTGAAATGATTGATTGATCTCCACATCTGGTGACTAGTACCTTAATACGGTTTAGTTCTTACCAATATACGGAACGCAATATTTGTATGACAGATTTTAGTTCTTTAAGTCACCGCTAGGAGGTGCAGTACAATTTATCTACAAATATTCGACGGTGACGCTAGTGAGTATAGATTACGAAAACGGATGCAAACCTGTGATAGGAGTACTGTACTACAATCATCTTTTACTATAGTGTTTTATTCTATGAACTTAATTAATTCTTGATAATAAAATTTTCTTGCTTTAAATATTAGAATATATTTACTTCTACGTGTTATATATTTCGTCTTCTATACATATTTTTTTTAATCATACAGTTTTAACCTCTAGATCAAACTATGTGAGCACAGGAGGCTTTCCAGAATCGGCTTAAGCACAGCGAATTAAGAATTTATAAACTTTCACGCTTAAATTTTGTAGCATTAAATTAAACGTCAAGGCTAATAAGTTCTTAATATGCGCTTCGTAAGCGATCATAGTTGGCCCCCAGCACATAAACATCAGAGTGGTTAAATAATCCAGGAAGCTAAGGAATGGTCTATGTTTTAATTATTCATGAACGCAGACATTATTTTTGGATACTAGTTAACATACTTAAAACTGTATTTTAAACATTAAATTAATCATACTAACAGGTTTACAACAATATAATTGGCTATTTCAGTTTCTCAACACTTAAATACAAGTGGTCCGTTCCGTCGCTTCGTTTCGGATTTGTTGAAACGTTGACTCTTCCCTACTTCCTTTTACATTATTCAAGTTTACTATTATTATTTCTGGCAATAAATATAGCATAATTGGTTACTTGTTGAGCATGTAACTTAGTAGAGGTGAAAGATTTAAAAAATAAAGTCTTAAAAATATTTTTTTTTTTATTATCTTTTAAAGAATACCAGCATTTTTATTCGAGTCAAATACATTAGCATTGCATAAGCCTCAAGCAGCAGTTGTAATAATACTGGACGACGGTATAAACCTTTAACACGCGTGGTTATAATACATTTACAAACTTGTGAATGTATGACGCAAGGTATTATCGATTCGTAAATAAATTAATAGGTATACAAACTACGCAGCTTAAAAAATTTGCTATCCATAGTGAATCACTAGAAAAATGTAAGTATAATGCTTGAGACTCTGTCGTGTCATCCCCAAATCATTTGATTTGTAATTTGCAGCGCAGGTATTACGACATCTACGTGTTTTAATACTTGCACTCACTCCTCCGATGGCTGGTCTGGGAAGACTTCAAAATATAAATTCTAAAACAATATAAAAACGGTCGAACTGAGTAACCTACTCCTTTTAAGTCTTTTCATAAAATAATTTGAGATATGGCAATAATATTTACCGTGTGTGAAACTCACGTCACTGTCACTCATTAATTCGAGTAAAGCCGAATAGTATACTTTGCTAGAAATTTAATTAAATGTTACAAAAACGTTGGTAAATATTACCATTACATTAAAATTATAAGCTAAACTAAAAGTAGTTCGATGGGATGTGGGCAGCCCATAACCTGTGGAGGAGATGCAAAAGATCAGGTCTACAACAAGGCAGCACTATTGAAGGTTCATGATGAGTTCAATGAGTGTGTAGGTACCCGGAGTATTTGTCGGCGGTGTAGTGTACGGTCCTGGTGGTGCCGTCGGCCTCGTGCAAGGAGTCGAAGCCGGTCACCTTATCACCATCCCGGTGCTCATCCTGGCTCTTCAGGTCACTGGTGTCCCCACACCGGTGACACCTTGTAGTAGAAAAAGTATGTCGGAATCAGTTTAACAATGATACACGATCTCTTTTTATACCACTAAAGTGATAGACAAGGAACCGGCCCCGTTCCGGTCCCTTCCATATTATCCTCCTGGAAAACATGCTGAACTTGCAAAGTAAAATTACATTGGAGAAATAATTCAAATGATAACAAGCTGTGCGTGGCCGTCGTGTTTGTGTATGTGTGTGTACACGTGTCCGTGTTTGTTGCCGAGGCCGTGTTCGACCTGCGTGGACACAGCGTGCACTACCGCAGCTAAACAGAATACCTTAAATAGAAAACTTATTTAGAACTACAATACGGTTAATCGCTTCTTTACTTTAATACATATTACATGTCTTACCTTAGTGAACATTTTTAGGACAGTGAATATTTCAAACGAATAATTTATACGATATCTAAGTGAGGACCGGTATATCCCAAGAGTTACTTTCTTCTTTTATACATGCACATATACATATGCTCACGCCTGTATTGCCCAAATGGGTAGGCAGAGGTGTTGTATTCACAACACCCACTTTTCACGGAAGATGATTAAGTACCAACGTGATGGTGGGTCCATCTTCTTTCCATTCTTCTTTTATACACTTTGAAAGTTATTTTACTTTAATGTCGTTGTAAAGTATTTGCAACACTTAATAATTACCTGCACTTGGCCTCATTTCACTTTCTGCAACAAAACTCGTCTGGAAGGATTTTCTGTTGGAGTACACATATGCTCACGCCTGTATTCCCCGAAGGGGTAGGCAGAGGTGTCGTAATAACAACACCCACTTTTCACACAAGATGATTAAAGTGCATCTACAATAGTGATATATTTTTTAATAAAAACCCAAAATTTTTTTTATCATAGTTATATAATATTATCTGGTGGTATTCTATATTTTTAGTTATATCGGTTCTATTTAACACAATCATAATTATTTGTAAGATATAGTAGGTATAGGTATAGAGTAGGTAGATAGGAAATAATACTAGCACATATAATTAACACAAAATTTATTCATTAATAAATTCCTTAACCATTTTGAACATAAACCTTTTCAAAAACAGTACCGTCAACATTGCGCTTTATAAACTTTCCATGATTGTAGTAATCTTCTATTTCTTGTAAAGTTCTATTTTTAGTTTCTGGAACGTATTTCCAAATTAACAACATGCTTATCATTAAATTAAACCCAAACAACAGAAAAGTACCCCATGCTTTTATACTTATAAATAAATACGGTGACAGTTTTAAGGATGAAAAATGCACAATACAAATAAAAATAATGTAAATTGCTCCTCCTATTCCACGGTGTTTCACTGGCATCAATTCCGGGGCCATCGAAAGTATAGACGATGCTGCCCCAATATTAAATGTCACAGTATATCCAATCAGGCAATACATACACCAAAGTCTATCTGGCAATACTGAAATGTCTTGTAAAAATGAAGAGATGCAAGTTAAGAACATAAAAAATACAGCCCCGGCGCCACCAGACAATATGATTGTTTTATTATTGCAATATTTCAGTATTACCGTTCCAAGTATATTTCCAAAAAAAGGAGTTAAATACATGAATAATACACCAGTAGATGCTATGGAGTCGCTGTTGGTCATTTGCTGCAGGATATCCACCGCGTAGATGAGAACAACCATCATCCCACCCCAGTATACTGCGAAAAGCAGCGCAAACATATAAAAACATGGCAAGTAAAAATCTTTTTGCGTTATCATCAGCCATGAATTTCTGATCGATTCCTTATTCAATTTGAAAGGTCGCGTTTTTATATCTCCTGCCATCATTTCTTTCCGAGCGTTCACTAATTCATTCAATTCCTTCTGAGACTCAGCATCTGTGCCTCTCAGCCATTTGAAAGCCACTTCACATTTCTCAAACTCACCTTTATAAGCGAGCCACGCTGGCGACTCCGGCCAGATGAAACTTATGAGTAGAGCTAACATAATAATACTGCATTCGATTAAACCAGCTGTCTTCCAGTGCACATATCGCCCAATAAATATCATAAAACTCGAACCTAGTTGTTGATTTATTATGTAGAAATTCATAGATGCTATTCGTATTTTGGGCTGGACCATTTCACTAACAGTAAGCATGCACGCCATTATCATTGTGTTACTGCTCAGACCTTGAAACAATTCAGCAACTATCAGAGAATTGGCGGTCTGAGCAAAATAGACGATGATCCATCCAATGATACCAGTAACGCAACTCAAAATAAATGTGAGTTTACGGCCCTTGTACTGCATAAAAGAGGGCACTAAGCAGGCTAGTATGCCAGCCAATCCTTGAGTTGACCCTGCAAAAAATAAATTATTATAACTATAATTAATTAAAATTGCTATGAACTTCAGTAATGAAAACAAACCAGATTCATACCAAGCCATGATTTTGTATGTATATCCAAATGTATAGTGCTATCGTTTGTATTGAGCTGATGGAGGAGTACACTGGGGAAGCTGACGATACCTCCCGCAACAATAGCTGCCAGTTGAGCTGCACTGACCACAAACAGCTGAAACATCGATTATCACGAGTTCTTGCATGACAGCGTCACTGGTCCAATATATATTTTATTCATCTCCGTTTTATTCAGACCATACTTTTGAATATCAACCACATTATTCCTAATAATAAAAACGTTCTAAATATTTCTTACCTGTCTAAGAAGTGGTATATTCATATTGTAACCAGTTTAATGATCCCTTCATATATTTGAATGCACGCTGAATATACTTCTCATAGAATGGATCAAAATAATAACATCAACTTGCATCTAGAGTTGTTTTAATATAATAGAATTAAACAGCTGTAAAAATGTTGCCCACTCCGAACCACGAGTCTAAGTCAAGACTGGCTAGCCTGGCCAATTATCGGTGCTGTACACTAATTCAAGTTATAAAGCACACCAAGATTCAAAACAAAATGCATGTAGCTGATACGCGTTTTGTTTTATAACTGTATAAAATAAAAATATGTTTTCACACAATACGTCAATTTACGTCATTTACTTACAAGCTTTGATACGAATTAAACTGCTTTTATAGTGCAATTGTTTGTTATTTTCTAATGAGTTATCCTCATTCATACATAGTATACTAACTGGTGCTCGCTACTCCTTCTGCGCAATAACACAATATATTTATAATTTATAGCTTCTGATGTATAAGCTATATTATTGTAAAGTTTAATTAAGATCCATTCAGTAGCTTTTGCGCGAAAAAGTAACTCACAAACTTTCACGTTTATAATATTTGTAGCATACTTAAATATATACATACATACATATGCTCACGCCTGTATTCCCCGAAGGGGTAGGCAGAGGTGTTGTTATCACATCACCCACTTTTCACCGAATTTGATTAAGTGCCAACGTGACAGATGGTGAGTCTATCACCGTCTCAGGCACTATACATACGTCTTTGAATTACTGCTCAGACACATGCAGGTTTCCTCACGATGTTTTCCTTCACCGTAAAGCACGTTGTGTGAAATCACTGTACATAAGTTTTTTAGAAAAACTCATTGGTACAGGCCCCGCTAGGATTCGAACTTGCGTCGCTTGCGTAGCAGGCGACTGCTCAAACCCCGAGGCCACCACGGCTGTCTTAAATATATGTATTATAGACTTCGTTTGTTCTTAGTTGATAAGCAATTTAAATATATTACAAATTTATTTTTAAAACCGTGTTATCGAATTGCATATTTATTGACACATAATGGATTTTTCTTTAATCCGCTGGATTTTCTAACTGTATAAATAATACACCCAAAGGATGTAACAAAAATGAATGGAATGATGGAGATGGATAGGTGGAGGCAGATTGTCTAAGAGTGATATAATAAAAAAATAAGACGAAATAAGAAAAAAAATGTAAAAAGGGAATCCGCAAAACGAATTTAAAAAGCGAAAAATTATATTAAATAAATTACTTACTTACTTACTTTTGAAGTTGGTGCCAAATGTAGCCTACGTAGCAGTTGTGTTCCTAACAGCACACTCTCGACATGAAGTTGTTTTTGGCTCGCCGAGATAGCGAGACTCGCCGTAACGCGACTCGGCGTAAAGCGACTCGGCGTGGAGGGAATCGACGACAAGGGAATGATTCCATCAAACTCGGTATCAAACACCTTATACATTTTTTTATTGAGTAAGAGCAATTATCTTATATATTAGCGTACCATTAGTTATCAGTTCTTTTCCACTTCTGGCTACCTAGGGCCTTCAGCACAATGTTAGGTTCTCCTCATCACACACTGGACCATCCAACAATGAAAGATTCTTTGAAATCGGACCTGTAGTTCCTGAGTTTAGCGCGTTCAAACAAACAAACTCTGCAGCTTTATTATATTAGTATAGACAAATGATATATAACATATATATAGAATATTCAGCGTATAAGTGTGCCCTGAACGTGCAGCTGTCTTCGCAGGACTAAAATATACGAGATGAACATAATAAAATTAAAAACGCGACATATATAAAATTAAAAAAAAATCGTCTACGTAAGTTGTGGGATTGAAATAAATTAAATATGAAGGTTTGACTGAATCTTCTTTACTCCGTCTTTAACACATCTTAAAAAAGTACGTCTTAAAATAATAAAATAATCAATACGTCTTTCGTCGTCCGTCTTTCACGTCGTCCACCATCGTTCTGTCATCTGTCACATCTTATTTCTTCTTCTATTCTTACCGATCACACGCTGCCTATCATGCTTACATAAAACCTCTTTCCACACTGCCCTTCTGAAAATAATGTCTGTCCTCAGACATTCCAACAATTTACAACATGAAGAATAACAACATAAATAACATAATTCTTACCATATTTACAACTATTAACAACATGTTTTTCTTTCTCTTCTTAAAATCATAACTAACTCTTAAATTCATCGGTCTCTTCTTCACCTTACCCATCAAACTATCATACTCCGAACATACTACGTCATCCCATGCATTCAACTTAACACGCTCACAATTCAACACCCGAAATAGTCCTTCTGTACACTCCTGACTTATGTTTTCACCGTCAGACCTATACAAATTATTTACAACATAACACAACACCATAAGAACCATAATAATATATTAATTAATACTGTCAGAACATTGAACAAATATACATTATCGAGACCGGAAAATGCAAATTTGATGCACCTGCAGATTATTTCGTTCATTAATTAAAATGGTACGAATCCAATTACTTTTATAACTAAGAAACGAACATCAATTCTTATTTGCTATCAAAATAGCTTATTGCTTTACTTTCACGGGCGACATTATCTGCGTAGTTATCAAAGTCACATTATCAAAATCAGTTTAGCGATTTTTGCGTACATAAAAAAATATATTTTTAGCTACTTTTAAGCTTAAAAGTAGCTTCATCTCTTTCGATGATACAGATTTCACAAGGGATAGTATTAGTCCGAGTTTAGAGTCAAATTTTTGCCTTAACCATGTTTCATAATAAGGGGTTGGATTTTAATGATACTTTAATTGGTTGGTAAGAACATCATAACAAGGCCGTTGTAAAAATTAAACACAAACGTGATCATTCACAGATTTAAATTCGCTAGATTTAAATATATTCAAGCTTATGTCATAAATTGTATTGATATCTAAATAAATTTATTTTTTGAACAATAAAATAAAAATAATAAATAAATGAGCCGTGGTAGCCTTGGGGTTTGAGCAGTCGCCTCCTACGCAAGCGACGCAAGTCCTAATCCCAGCGGGTCCTGTACCAATGTTTTTTTTTTTATTTATATGTAGTGATTCCATACCACGTGCTTTACGGTGAAGGAAAACATCTTGAGGAAACCGGCATATGTGTGAGAAGAAATTCAAAGTATTCAAATCGTAATATGTATAATGCCTGAGACAGCGACAGACTCACCATCTGGCACGCTGGCATATATCATCTTCGGTGAAAAATGTGCGTTGTTATTACAACCACAATACCTTCGGGGAATACAGGCGTGAGCATATATATATGAAACTATAAATAAGAAAAAAAAAATTAGGTAGATAATTTTCAGGGACGGTGGGTGGGGATGATTCCATGCCTTTTTGTGCCCTTCCATTCGTGTGGTAGAGCGATGTTGATACAATCAAATAAAAATCACTAATATTTTTAGCAAATTTCATGATCATTAAAGAATATATAAGCTTAAAATAGTCTTTGATTTAAAAGTAGCTCCATGTCCGTCTGGGATACGAATTTAAAAGGGACGAATCTAGTATTAGTTAGTAAATTTGATCTAGCCTGCGTTTAAACCATGTAGTATAAAAGGGAATGTGCACAGGTGAGCGTTATAAGCTATCTTTAGTATTAACTTTTTCTAAAACAGTATCATCTTCATTGCGCATTATAAACTTTCCATGATTGTAGTAGTCTTCAATTTCTTGTAAAGTTCTGTCCTTGGTTTCTGGAACGTGTTTCCAAATTAACAACATCCCTATCAGTACATTCATTGCAAACAACAGAAAAGTACCCCTTAGCTTTATACTTATAAATAAATACGGTGCCAGTTTTAAAGATGAAAAATGAAGAACGCATAGTAAAATTACGTACATCGCCCCTCCTAGTCCACGGTGTTTCACTGGCATTAATTCTGGTGCTATCGAAAGAATAGACGCAGCTGCCCCGAGATTAAACGATACAGTATAACCAAACAAGCAATACATACACAAATGACTATCTGATGACAATACTGATATATCTTGTAAGAACGAAAATATGCAAGCGGAAACCATAAAAAATACAACCCCGATTCCACCAGACAAAATTATTGTTTTATTTTTGCAATATTTCGACAATGCCGTTCCTATTATATTTCCAAAAAATGATATTGCATATATTACTTTTACACCTGTGGATGCAGTCAATTCGCTTCTAGTTGTTTGCGTCAATATATCCATGCCATAGATAAAGACAACCATCATCCCGCCCCAGTATATTGAATAAAGCAACAAAAACATATGAAGACATGGCAAATAAAAATCTTTTTGCATTAACATCAACCAAAAACTTCTGGTGAAGTCCTTGTTCATTTTAAAAGGTCGCCGTGTTATGCCTTCTGCCATTATTTCTTTCTGAGAGCTCAATAGTGCATTCAATTCTCTCTGAGACTCAGTATCTATGCCTCGTAGCCATTTGAAAGCTGCTTCGCACTTATCAAACTTGCCTTTATAAGCGAGCCACGCTGGCGATTCCGGCCAAGAGAGACTTATCATTAGGGCTGATATAATTATACAGCATTCGAACAAACCAACTGTCTTCCAGTAAATATATTGTCCGACGAATATCACCAAAGACGACCCTAGTTGTTGATTCACTGCATACATATTCATCATAGGGATTCTAATTTTTGGGTGTACCATTTCACTGATAGTAAGCATGCATACCATTATCATGGTGCTACTGCTCAGACCTTGGAATAATTCAGCAACTATCAGTGCTTCGGAGTTTTGAGCAAAATAGACGATGATCCATCCAATGATGCCAATAAGGCAACTCAAAATAAATGTGAGTTTACGACCCTTATACTGCATAAAGGAGGGTACTAAGCACGCGAGTACCCCAGCTACTCCTTGTGTAGATCCTGCAAATAACAACTTTTTTCAAGAAGTTCGTTTTTCTTCATGTATTAAATAACTGAAAATACGCCTATAACGACGATTATTTTAAGAGAAAAGTAATATACAATTCCCTTTCAAAATTCGGAATTTGGGACCAACTATTGGACTTCAACCCTACAGAAGATCCTAGTCAAATGAAGGTAGTATCGTGTTCCTGCTGTAAGGTAGCCAGTGCTCCATGGAGGAAGGGAGGAGTGGCAGTTCTAGCGCATAGAGGTATTAGCACATAGATTCCAGGTTTCATAAAGTAGGCAAGGCGTATGTAACACTGGTGTTGATCACTTTCATAGACTGCAGGAGCCGCTTACCAACCAAGTCGGCCTACACGCTCGTAATCTACGTATAAAAAAAACAAACTATTGTCGTACCAAGCCATGATTTTGTATGTATATCCAAATGTATAGTGCTATCGTTTGTATTGAGCTGATGGAGCAATACACTGGGGAAGCTGACGATACCTCCCGCAACAATAGCAGCTAGTTGAGCTGCACTGACCACTAATATCTGAAACATAATATCTACTATACATTTTCAAAGCTAGAATATAACATGAGTGGGAAGTAGATGACGTATGTTGCAAAATTAAAAAAATAGATATATACGTTTACATTATTCCTCGTAAAAGGGGTGACGATGGTCATTTAGCAGTCGCTCCGTATAAAATACAGTTCAGATCAGTTGCATCTGGTTGAATCAAGGGCGACCGCGATAATACATGGAATGCGACCAGGGACATGATTATTTATATTTGTTTACATTTTAACAAATAACTTTCATCGTTGAGTTCGGAAAGTTGCTTTTACGAGGCGAGGCTGACAAGATACGTTTTGTTTTAATCAATTCTTATCTTGTTTATAATTTTGATTAATTCCAAATCTACCCTACTCTCGAAAAAGCTGTGAGTTAATTTAATTTACCTGCCTGAGAAGTGGCACATTCATTTTGTTATCACTTAATAATGACCACGTTACATAATTTGACACAATTACAACCAACGAGTCTAGTATGAGTACTGATGTGGAATCCAATTTATAATATTGTTAAATTTTAACGTGTATACACAAGTGACGTGAATGCATCGAAAAGATAATGCGCAAATTTTAAAATGTATGAGAATTAATGTATGTCTAAGAACGCACTCTGAATAAAATAAATACACCGTACCGTACACATGTTTTCTAAGCTTAGTATAGTCTGTAAGATTTTTTTAATTATCACCTTGCATTAATTACTATGAATATGTTCCACCTTGTGAGCAAACGTAATCATCCCGATTAAAATAAGTTACGAAAACAACTTAACCTTCAAGAATAAAGGGTTCAAGTGACGCACCTATTTAGTTCTGAATACACATTTATTTGCTGTGCAGATTAAAGACAACGTAATCATTCTTCAACCCAAATGACGTGTGACGCAATGTCTAGGTATATTAGTTCCGTTATCAGAGGGCCTACCATTATTGGTTTAAGCAGAGCAAATTAAAAACTTCTGAGCATTGACGTTTCATTTTAGTGTCGTAAAATTAAACGTCAAAGTTAAGAAGTTCTTAACGCACTGCTTAAACGATCATAATTGGCAGCCAGGTACGTTTTCACAGCGGAATCGCTAAAAATTTAAATAGAGATAACTTTAGTCCCACCGTTGGACATTTAATACTTTGTAATAGTTAAATGAAGCCGTTGGTCAAATTTGCGGCTTTAGGAACCTATTACAGTATTTTCTGCTAGTTTAGGTAATCAAATTACGACGCGTGCCAAATAGCGATTAAAAGAATAGACAATGATAAATAATAAATAGTACGAGTGGCCTACCAACACCGATTAAAACAAAGTGTATTAAGTAATTCTTAGCTTTCGCGTTTCATTTTGGTTCCGTGAAATTAAACGTCAAAGCTAAGAAGTTAGTAAGACGTCACTGCTATAACGACGATAGTAGGCCTCCTAGTCCATTATTACATGTGTGATATATTAACTTGACATGACCATTCACAATATTGATATGTATGAATAAGCATGTGGTTATAAAATACAAAATATATCTGGATTGGTTTCTTTATTGCCTGTGATTAATCTATTAACTTGATGAACTCATTTTTACAACAAAAATAATAATATTATACTACTAACAAGGAAATCTAATAAAACTAGTCCGTTTCAGTGATGGTGCGTGGGGATGATATCCTGGGCGTGTCCCTCTCGCCGCACCTCAGCCTGGAACCTGTGGAAGAGATGCTCAATATTAGTAGGCGTACAACAAGGCAGTGAAGGTTCATGATGAGTTCAATGAGTGTCTAGGTACCCGGAGTGTTTGTCAGCGGTGTAGTGTACGGTCCTGATGGTGCCGTCGGCCTCGTGCAGAGAGTAGAAGCCGGTCACCTTGTCACCATCGCGGTGCTCCTCCTGGCTCTTCAGGTCGCCGGTGTGGGGGTCCACCACCTTATATCCATACTCGTATTTGGGGTGCGCCTATAATAAAGAAATCAACCAGAAAGAGAGAATAACAACATATAATTCGTAAGTATAATAATTGTTTGGAACAAAAATCCTTACATAATAGTCGTGGTGTTCGTGTCCGTGTTTGTCCTTGAAGGTGACAAGCTGTGCGTGTCCGTCGTGTTTGTGTATGTGTTGGGAGGAGTACGCGTGTCCGTGCTCGTGTCCGTGGCCGTGTCCGGACTGTGCGGACACCGCGTAGACTACCGCAGCTAAGCAGAGAACCTATAAAATCGGTCATGAAATAGAGTAATAAATATATATTATTTGCTAAACTAAATATTGATAACAATTGATTGATTCCATGTAAAATACAGTGTGAATTTAATAAATACTTACTTTAGCAAGCATTTTATTTTTCTTGGTAACGTTGGGGTGTATAATCGACTGTTCGAATAGGAACTGATAATTTACAATGTTCAAACTGCTGTTATATATTAAAACCCCACTGACCAAGAAAACCTTTCTTTTTCTTTCAATAATTGTGAGCCCTGCTTTACATCAATATAAAGTAATTATCCGCCCAAACCGAATTGGCACTTTTATTATTGTGCAATTATCATTACACACATAAAACCTGTTCTTGTTGAAACATGTGAAGCTGGCAGACAACGTTTAACTATAAAAATGCATTTATTGAAAGGAGTTGGAAAGTTTCCAAAGTTACACTGTTTTTATCTAAAGCTTATTAGACTAGACTAATCATATTTATACTGTCATGGGTTCGGCGTGGGATATTTTTGATCAGGGAGCTAGGTTTTTTTTTTAATAAAAAACACTGTGAATAATCTGAGCGCTAGTGTATCTTACATTTAAGCAGAATGATCAAAAATTTTTAGCTCGAAGGCGATTGAAAAAAATTTGTCGAATTTAGAACCTCCTCATATTTTTAAAGTCAGTTAAAACGTGACACATTATTGTGCCAAAGAAGTACGTCAATTATTGCATGTTTCACCTGCGCAATCAGTCTATGTTAGCGATGCTCATGCGTTTCTATAGATTATGTACTTAACGTAATATGTATAATGAATAAACAAAACTTATTCAATGAAAACCTATTTTTTTTAATCGACTTCAAAATAAGCAATGCTCTCAATTTGACTATACGTATTTTTTTATGTTTTTTGCCTCAGAACCGACATGGAAGATTATTTAAGCATATTATAGTGTAACTGAGTATATTGATGATAGCCAAACAGGGCAATGAGTTGCTCACTCTTCCATTGAAATGTACTTAAACAACCCTATGTATATAGAAGGGACACATGTAAAAAAAAAAAAAAAACCGGGGAGTTTGTTTCGCCGTTTCTTCTCCTGACAGGCTTACTTTTGGAAACGGTAGTAAATTAACTTAAGTTAACGTAAGAAAAATGACGTTCAATAAGTGTTCCAAGTGTCCCTTATATTGAATAAAACTTTTTGATTTGATTTGATTTGATTTGTTTATCCTAAAACTTCCTGTGTGGAGTTGTGTTTGATACTAAGTTTGTTTCTACAATTGTCACTTACTTCAAAAGTTAGTAAATACTTTATTTCACAAAATATTGTTTCTCTCTTTTTTTATGGCGGTTTTTCTTCTTCCAATATGTAATAATATGTTGCTTAAAATAAGTTCCATTGAAAGGTCAACATATTTCAGTATTAATTGGATCAATGTCTGAAAATTAACAAAACGATGCAGAAAATTAATGGCCATACAGGTAATGACTAAAATAACGATACTATTTGAATCTATTGTTCGGTTAGAGCTCGTGGGATATGACTACGACCTTCCTCTGAATATCACTCTTGTTTCATACTTTTGATAATTACTCAGCGATCGGGTTTTTAGTATTTAGATTAACATTTTTGTTGACATATTTTTTTGGTTATCTTCAACCTCTCTATTCTATCTATTATTTTTTTTATATTTAAGTTATGAGGGAACAGAAGAACATACATAATTATACTATAGTATGCAATTAGAATCATAACCCTCCATTTCTCCGGAATTATTATGCACAGTAATAAAATTCTAATAGGTAGGTAGTATTCGATGTGGGACCGCAATTACCTTTTTTATTAGGTATATACCGATGTACCGATAAATGAATAACAAAAGGTTAATTGTTGTAGCCAAAAGCAGGTTAGGTTATCAACAACCTGTCTACAAAGAGTCATTAAGTTCTGCGGGCACACAGCACGACGCGATCCAGACAGCCTGGAAAGGCTGATGATTACAGGACGGGTCGAGGGCAAAAGAAGCAGGGGCCGTTCGCCAACACGATGGACGGATGCGAACCAGGCTGCAACGAGGACTACTCTTCAGGCTACCATCCAGATGGCACAAAATATAGAGGCTTGGAAAGCAATGTTAATGCAGACGTCGCACCATGGTCACGTCCCTCAGTCATGAGGTTACGACTAAGAAGAAGAAAAGCACTACATTCAACGAAAAATGTTTCAAATGTTTTTTGGTTTTTATTTAAATAAGGAATACTTTAATACTGTGCGTCAGGACAAACATTGATTTTGCCGTAGCACTTGGTGCTGTCATGAAAAAAATACATGATATATTTTATTACTTAAATGTACTTATTACTCGCCTATCCACCGCTATTCAATATAAATATTTATCACCATGTTCGAGGCTTAGCCTGGTGATAGCTAATACAAATTGAGCTTTATTATTTTCTACAAGGTCTCCTTTTTGTATCGTATACGTCATTAATTTCTACTAATAAGACACAAACAATACACTCTACTTTCAAGAAATAGTTTGAAACCCTTTGAAACATTCGTTCCGTATGTCATGCGATCGTTGCGTGTGCATTTTGTTTATTTAAAAGCAGTAAAACGAGCGGAAATATTATTATACTTACATGGTAATTAGCAGTAATGAAGAAGTATGGCGACAATAATAGAATAAAATATATTCAAAGATAATATTGTTAACTTGCGTCATGCATACTTTCGATATAATAGGACTAAATTGTTGGAGAAATGCATCATCAGTTCTTATTTGGACATTGGATCACTAAACAGATCATTCAGTTTTATGATCAGAATTATGTTTGCAAAGGTTCGACTTAATTTAATAATTCTATACATGAAACATTCATAGAATGACTGACTTATGTATCAACTCACAGCCTGAGCGACTGCTCCTAGAGTGATACAATTCGGAGAGAGTGAGGAGTAGAGTTTCAAATATGTTGTTTTTTGTCGTGATAATCGAGTAAAAGTCCAAAATTTCGAAGAAAATTTAATTATATACTTTCATGTAACAATCATTGTAATTAATAGGTATATAGTTATTATTTCTGATAATATCGTTCTATCTCAAATTGGATTGAAAGGACAATCGCTTCTTTGTCTGAATCTAACCGTTTGTGGGTGAAAAACTCTAGCAAGAATACTTCTAATTATTCCTAATGTTGAAATTCTTTACCATTGCTAAATTGACCCAGTTATACAATAAGGATACATTTGAAACAATGTCTGTGATTTTAAATAATTTGATATTGAAATACTCATAAAGTCGCCTCTCTTATCATAATCTCTCTTCATATGTTTCTTTTATGATTAAGATATTTATGTTCTTATAATTATAAGTTAAATCTGTAGCTTGATTATGTTTCATCTGTTTCAGCTATTGACAAGGACAATGTTTCCTCCTGCGTAGTAAATCTTTGAGTTTCATTAGCGAGATGACCATTGTTATAAAAATCTTCAATCTCTTGCAATGTTTTACCTTTGGTTTTAGGTACAACCATCTTAATATACAAAAAGCCTATGAGGCACGATGCACAATAAATCAGATTAGTGCCATATAAATCTAAATATTGTAACATATAAGGGAATAATTTGAGAGTTGTAGAGTGAAATACACAACTTATTGCGAGCAATACAGCCCCGCCTATGCCTCTGTGCTTCACGGGCATAATTTCAGTTGATATGGAGAATGATAATATCAACCAACCAGAAAAGTAAAACATCATGTTACTTATCATAAAGTACATAACCAAAGTTGACGTTTCAGGTAGAACACCTATTTTTTGACAATAAGTCACGATTGAAATACCAAGCAGAGAGGCAGCGCAACCCCCAATACTCGTTAGTATAACTGTTTTAGAATCAAAATATTTAACCGCTACACATGATAATATCGCACAAACTACTGAAGATGTATCCATTATCATAACAACTATAGAGCTTAAAGAGTTGGTTTTCGTCGCTCTTTCGAAGATTTCTCTTGCAAATATGTACGAAGCAGCGGCGCCACTCCAATAGTGCGTGAGCATGATAACAATTACATGAATGCACGGTATATAGAAATCTCTTCTCTGTATTTTCTGTAACAATTCTTGACAAATCGATTTTCGTTTTACATTTTTACACTTACTCTCGTGTAAAAGTTCCGTTTGCTTTTTTATAAGCAATGCTAGTTCCTTCCGGGACTCGTCATCCGTTCCTCTCAGACGAGTAAAGGACTGTTTACATTGTTCTAACTCACCTCGATAGGCCAACCAAAATGGTGACTCTGGCCACATATAAACCAAAGTCATGGTTATAATTAAAGGTATACAAAATATTATAGATATAGTTTTCCAATGCATAACGTAGCTACTAAACCTAGCTAATGACATGCCAATTACAAGATTAACGTTTAAAACAGGCATTGATATATTTCTTAGTTTCGGAGATAGCATTTCACTAATAGCTATCAGTCCAACTATATGGAACATGTTGCAACCAAGCCCATGGAAGGCTTCCCCAATGATTATAGTTGTTGCATCTTGAGCAAAATAGATAATTAACCACCCGATGATGACGGTGATGTGGCTTAGAATGAAAGTGAGCCTTCTTCCTTTCATTTGCATTATCATCGGCACCACAATGCTCAGCGCGCCAGAAAATCCGTGAACGGAAGCTAAAAACAGATAGTAATTCAAAATTACTTCAAATTATTACTGATACTCAATTGTTACTGAAATATTAGAATATTAGACACGGTAAAACTTATCAATATAAATATATAGAAGGAGAATCATTATTTTCCACTTTTATCCAACAATTGCTCCGATTTTTCTACGATATATTTAGCTGGATTTTTATTACCTCATTCTCTAATTCCATCAAACTTTATAAGAAATACAATAATTTAGCAACAATGTAATGATAATGAACATCAGCAGAAGATTTTGAATTTAATATAAGTAAGTGCGTCGGTTACATTAATTTGCTTTATGAAATGACTTTACCGATCCATGAGGCACTCTCCTCGTCCAACGCTATAGAGGAGTCTTTAGCTTTAAGTTGTAACAGCAGCACAGCAGGGTATGTAGTCACTCCGCCAACTGACAATGCAGCCAACTGTGTGGCGCTGACGACTAGTATCTGTAGCAAAACGATCAATTATATTATCTGGGGTCCACCATCATCAGTAGTATACAGAGAGTATTAAGAATTTCTGAGGTTTGAAATTTCATTTTTGTACCGACAAATTAATGATTAAACTGTCATAGTTGCCCACATTAATACAGAACCTGGTTGAACTGGTTTCTTTTTCTCACAAAAAACTAAAGTTTTTCCATAAAAGAAACAAACTTGACGGTCTCTCATAAAAAGTGAGTTGAAAAAAAGGAAAAAATCTGGACCGGTGTCATTTGGAATCCAATCGGGCTATAAAACATGGTCAAAACGATATTCTCTGAAGATGACACCTAGCTAGATAAATTTTTCGTCAAAAAACACACAAACTTTCATGAAAGTCATTGGAGCCGTTTCCGAGATTCGGAGTCTATTTATTTTTATACTTAAATATAAGGATTGCTCGTTTAAAGGCATAAGATTCAAATTGAACTTACTTGGTAAACTAAGGGTGAGAATTTCATCCTCACGACACAAATATAATGATACTATGCTCTAAATAACTCTTTTTTTATGAATTAACTAGGTAAATACTTCCTAGAACGCTTATCAATCCATTGAATATTGATAATACTACAAGAGCTGTGCATATAAATTGTTTTGGATTTTATGAATGTAATGAAATTAAATCTAGGCGGGTGAAACCGCAGGGCACAGCAAGTTTATAATAAATATATTTTGTTAAACATTTAAGAAATAACGCACCAACAATATTTTGTTATTAGTTTGTTGGATATGGTGTTGTTGTATGGAAAGTTATTACCGACAGAATATTATTATTATGCTTTTTATCCCTGTCCTTTGTTTAATTTAACAACAAACTTATTTATATTTAACTGCTGTTGTAGCCTTTCACTTCTAGTTTCTTACGATTTTATTCGTCGAATATTTTAGTGAACCGGTCTTCACGATATAGAATTTTCCTACAGCGTGGCTCTAATGTATTTTACAAACTTTGATTTATATACTACCAGTCAACGTCTTTTATTAATATATTTTATTTGATCGTATTTTTTTTTTATATGAGTACCGTGTACTTTTGTGTGTGTGAGAGTGTCTTTGGAATGAGCATTGAGTACCTCCTATTTTTGAAAATGGTAATATTAATATACATTGTATATTAACAAACATTATTTTTAATATTATTTAACACACATTGTATATTGTACTCCCGGGCTCTTAAACTAATACTTAATTACAATTTTAATTGAAATGTTGCCTGTCGGTTTTATATGTAACGCGCAAATTAAAATTCTAAACTAATTCCTTTGAAATATGTAACGAGTCTTACGCACACCTGTATGCATCTCACATTTTTACTTATATTGTACAGAGAATGATTATTTAGCTTTTCAGTTTGTTCGTAACGATTGGCTCCGAAACTAATGATCCGTTTAAAAAAAAGTCACAAGTATAGAATGCTACCTTTATCGCGGTACCATAATGTCTTTCCAATTTTATCTTTTTCATTTTCATATTTTTTTTCTCTAACGGAACGGAATGCCATGGCCTTCCGTATCCGTATAGTAATTATACTTATCTAATTTAATAGGTTAATAACGGAGTACGTTTTATGACATACCATTTCACAGTATATCTTAAAATTTGTTGCAAATTTAAAATGTATCGCAACAAAGTAAAATACAAATAATTCGACTAGATAGTCTATGCCACGCGAGCGAAACCGCGGATAGATGTGAGCTTTGCATAAGTAGGCATTGTCACATTCTGCCATCCTGTAATTCTGAGAAAATCCACAGTTGCAAGATACTACGGTTTCGAAGAAACTAATGGTGTGCCGTGGTGGCCTTGAGGTTTGAGCAGTCGCCTGCTACGCAAGCGATGCAAGTTCGAATCCCAGCGGGGCCTTTACCAATGAGTTTTTCCAAAAAAATTATGTACAGTGATTTCACATCACGTGCTTTACGGTGAAGGAAAACATCGTGAGGAAACCTGCATATTTCTGAGAAGTAATTCAATGACGTATGTAAAGTATCTGAGACGGCGATGGACTCACCATCTGTCACGTTGGCACTTAATCATCTTCGGTGAAAAGTGGGTGTAGTTATAACACCTCTGCCTACCCCTTCGGGGAATACAGGCGTGAGCATATGTATGTATGTATGATAGTGTGCCTATAATCTAAACCAAATAAAAGGGTAAACAAATAAGTTTATGTTTTACTAAACGAAAGCTTATGATCAGAGCTGAGTGAAACAAATAAATGTCTTGTAGGTAAAGGCATAATTACGGACTAACGAAACAATATCTCCAATCAATAATAATACAATTTAATACCGTAAACAATATACTCTGTTTATATAAAACACATACACATCTGGATACATGTATCAATTTGTATTCAGCCTTTGTATCTCGACATAATTATGCATCGATAGCAAATACTTGATAATTCAGAACGCAGTATCTATCTTTATAAAAATGCTTCGCCGGGTAATAAATGAATAATTATTTACATTCAGTTATTGTGTTGATAAATCTCCATTTACGTTTGTCTCTACTAGATTGTGTTACTGACGGCGGCTATAAGTGCAGTGCTGGGAATGCCTGGACACGATCCAAGACAAGATCCTGCATTCTCCTCTCAGCTTATACCCAAACTAGATGAGCTCGAGCACCATGAACCCTATGTGAGTGAGATATTACTGATAAGTTATCAGTAGTCTATCATTTTAGTTGTAACGTTGCACTTACTTATATTTCATACTCATCCCAATAAAAAGATCGAGTACAAAGTGGCGGAGCACCGCGACGGTAGTGACATCAAGGATTCCTACGTGCTGGATATCAAACATTTAGAATCTAAGAAGCATCATCATCACGAAGAAATACACCATAGCGAAAAACATCTCACAGAGGAACATCATGATACACATAAAGAGCACCATCATTCTCATCAGATTAAATATGTTGAGTCTGAAAAATATCCCCATCGTGACGAAAAACACCACATCGATTATTACAGTGACCATGAATATGAGCATAAACATGAACATGAATATGAACATAATCATGAGCATCAACATGAGCATGAGCACAAACATGAACATGAGCATGATCATAAGCATGAACATGTGCATGAACATGAGCATGAACATGAGCATGAACATGAGCATGAACATGAGCATGAACATGAGCATGAACATGAGCATGAACATGAGCATGAACATGAGCATGAACATGAGCATGAACATGGGCATGAACATGAGCATGAACATGAGCATGAACATGAGCATGAACATGAGCATGAACATGAGCATGAACATGAGCTTGAACATGCACATAAAGAAGACCATTAACAAGAAAACCAGCAAAAGACGAACAAAAACACTCAGTGGTGGTAACTAATATAGATTCCCTTTAATTGCAAATAATTAGTAAACTTGTGTTTCATATTTACTTATTATTTCTAATGGTAAAACGGTGGAAAACAAATTACAAATACTAAGCCGTTGGTGTTGCATTCTTCTGTGATTTCTAACACTGACTAATCTTACATTGAAGTTTAGAATAGTCAGTGTTAGAAATAATTATACTTTTCTCAACATTAAATGAATCATTTTAATTATAAACAGAAATAATGTGTTTTGTTTCTTATCTATCTCCGTGCCTATAGTATATAATATATTTTAAATTATTTTACTTCCATGAGCTAGGCACCACACAAGATAACTATCGCATTTTGGATACAATATACAATATTACTACGAATAAAATATCGTTTTTAACTTAAATTATGATATATTTTATCATAATTTAAGTTAAAAACGATATTATATAAAGTCATAAAGTAATTCATTATTTAAATAAGCCGGCTGAGTGAGAGAGATCCGACCGAGAGTTCCGAATCAACTTACAATAATATATTTGGCGTACAGAGAATATATACGTAAGCATGGACACAAACATGAACACAAGCATAAGCACAAACATGAACATATACATGAACACAAACATGAACATAAAGCAGAACAAAAACATGTAAAGGAACAAAAATTCGAACACAAACAAGGCAATAAAAAAGAGTATCAGGAAGAACATAAACATGCTCAAAATAGTTTGCATCATGGTGATGACGTAAAGTGATAATTTCTGTCAAATTATGCTATTGCTATGAAACCTTATTATTGTGTATTCAAGTAAAACAAGTTTTTTTTTTCTATAAATTTGTGTTGTATTGAAATTTACTGTCCTGCTTAAATGTTCAGAAATTCAACTTATCATAATTTTAACTATTAGTTTTTAGTTTTAAGCCAATGAAAACGCTAACAAATGTATTACAAAACTAGCTTTCGCCACAGCCTCGTCTTTGGCCTCTAGAAAAATCCTGAATACATTCAATTATATTAAAACAAGAAAGAAAACTTGACATTTTAGAATACTTATCAAATGCGCCAAGGTTTGAAGATACTCGCCAACTAGATCAGTCATTATTTTAGTGCAGACCGATCAAATTGAACAAAGTATTAATTTTCAATGCTTGGTTCGGAAAAAACACATTGTCATTTATATTACTAGGACATGCTAGGACAGTTTTGCTTAACAATGTAAACAACAATAAACAAAAGAATTATTCAGGATTATGTTACATAATGTTAAAATAAATAAAGATTTGTTGTAATGGGACTTTTATCATAAAGTATAGAATATTTCGTTCTGTTTCCAATAGTAATATTAATTCGGAAAATATATTACATAGTTTTTTTTTTTTTTTCTGATATATCTTGTGTTCCACAATAGTATTCGCAAACAGATAGGAAATTGTTATGGACCACAATCCATACGAATTTCAGGTCAATCTTGTGATAATCACATAATAGTCATGGTGTTCGTGTCCGTGTTTGTCCTTGAAGGTAACAAGCTGTGCGTGTCCGTCGTGTTTGTGTATGTGTTGGGAGGAGTACGCATGTCCGTGCTCATGCCCGTGTCCATACTTGTGCCCGTGTCCATACTCGTGCCCGTGACCGTGTCCGGACTGCGCGGACACCGCGTACATCACCGCAGCTAAGCAGAACACCTAAAACAATAATAATCAATGTGTTGATTAAGCTAACTTATACAATAATATTAACGTTATAAGTATAATATTTTTTTTAACCTTAGTGAACATTTTTACATAAACGTTTGTAATACGATCTCTAGATACGAACTGATACTTTGAAATAAAAATTTAGGCTTTTATATCGTACAGTTATAATTGCTCAATGTTCATTACACTCCGATTAATTTTATTAGTTATTGAAACTGCTGTAATACAATTGGCCGCAATTTCTTAGTAGGTACGTAAAAGCAATATTTACGTCATAATATAAAAAGTTGGACTTTCATTTTGTCAAAATAAACCTTTTACTTTCTAAGGACATAACGATGGCATTTAAAATCAAATAATGCTTTAGATATAGCCATTAAAAGGCGATTAGCTTTTGGCATGTTAATATTAGAAATACCGGCCCCAGTATCACGTACCAAGCAAGGGTTTTCTATTACAATTGATTTATTATAACAAAACCTTTAAAAGGAAATTACATTGTTATAATAACCAGTTTAATTATAACCAAATGATTTTGTTAAAGCCTATATTACATTAGTGACGCATTATTTGGGAGTAATGGTTTTATTTTTCGTCTAAGATTTGGAACAAAAGTTATATAGCCTATAATAGAACAATTAATTCTTAACCTACGTTCATTCATTGTTTTCATTCTTATAGTAGTCAATACTATATTTTCAGATGAAAAAGTGTGTGATCGCAATGATACACTGGAGCAATTGATGGTTCCGTTTTTACCTTTTTGGTACGGAACTCTATAAAGAATACGACCAGATCAACCGTTTAACTGCCAAACGCTATCTAATTTAAATATGCAGAGTAGACTTTCTGACATTCGAATGTCAGAAAGTCTATTAATTTCCTTTTTAGACCCATTCACCTACTTTATTACGGGTAATAAACGACTCATAATAAAACTTCTCATCGATTTATATATTACTGTCCTGCTTCCCACAGAAGCTCTTCCAGCTCATCGTCTAAGCTCGCTTTGCTGCGGCTTCGACCTCTCTTTAGCCTGCAGGTACTCGTCGACGACTTTGCTACTCCGGACTGGCGCTGCGCATCTTATCCTGCGCCTTTTGGTGGAGACCTCCTTCTTTAGTCTCTCGAGATCCTCGGACCACCACGGCAAGGTAAGGCCACCTTTTTGGGGATGCATAGACCACAAGAACTAGATAGCTTTCTAAAAATGGTTCCAAATATAACCTAGTAAGGCTGTGCGATTCGTACTCATTAACCCCTAAGGTTATTTACGTGCATTAAGAAGGGCTTTGTGAACTCTAAAAGAGCAGCGATAATCTCAACCACACTGCCTGAATACGTCGAGAGCTGCAATTACACGCAGAGTCTAATAACATTTTGTAATTCGAATTTGGGGTCTGTCACGCTATCCCGAAATGGCTTCATTATTGTGTTACTACAATGTAATACAACAATAATTTGATTCGCGATTACCACGCACGGCTTAAACGTCGAAGTCAGGTAATTATAGGATGTTTTTCATTAAAATTACGGCAAATACGTTAAATAACCGCATTTTACAAATACAGCTACGGCTTTACAAGGTTAGTATGTCGAATAATTAGTCGTTTAATCGTAGTAACAATTAAGCAGGCAGGCAGTTCCATTTTTTAATAAGTGATAACGTTTTGCCCCAACTCTCTCGTCTGCATCATCATCCTCCTGCCTTTATCCCATGTTATTTGGGGCCTTTATCCCATGTTATTTGGGGCAGCGCAATGTCTTCTGCTCTTCCATTTCTCACTATCAGCCGTCATATATATAGTCGTGCATTCACTTTCATTCTAGCTCTAGTATTCACTCCCATATTTCACACAATCCATTCATCATTTCTTATGTCTTCCTTTCCCATTGTAACAATCCACATTCATAAACAAAACTTAGCAACCAACCCAACTAACCAACTTTCTACTGAATAAATTGTAATATTTGCCTACAATCTTCTGTTAGGTTTTAGGTTACTACTATTATCATCTCAACGACCAGTCGATTTAAACCTAGTTTAGTTTGGCTCACATATAAATATATTTTCAAAACATGCAATGAAATTACTAAATCGCAATTTTCGTAATTGTTGCAAATATACTGCATTCCGACATTCGATCATTTTTTAAGTGTTATTAATTTAGAGTGAAATCAACATTACCTTGGTCAGTATCAGCTTATTAGTAATATAAATACGTGAGTTAGGGCATATGTGCCAGTACACCACAAGCTTCTGTGTTATCAACATTTTATTCTAATTCAGCAAAATGTTCACCAAGGTACAGAGGGCCAACTATAATCGTTTAAGCAGCGCGATTAAGAACTTTTTAGTTTTGACGTTTAATTTTACGGTATCAAAATGAATCTTAATAAGTTCTGCTTAAGCCGATGATGGTAGGCCCCCATTTTCGTCTAGTATTGGTAACAATAACTGAGAAGAGTGTATACGACTAATAATGTTGCAGGTGCTATGCTTTGCGGCGGTGGTATATGCAGTGTGTGCGTATTCGGAACACGGCTACGAGCATGGACATGCGTACTCTTCTCAGCATGTGCATAAACATGATGGGCATGCCGAGGTCGTTCATTACAAGGACCACCACGGACACGAACATTATGATTATCACGTAAGTCCTTTATTACATATACAAAGAACAGGGAGTCAACTATGATCGTTTAAGAAGCTTCTAAGCTTTGACGTTTAATTTAATGGTACCAAAATGAAATGTCAAGGCTCAGAAGTTCTTCATACGCTCTGCGTAAACCGATAATGGTAGGCCCCCAATACTTATGTTGCGATCCAACGTGGAAATGCTGCCAGCCTTCTTGGCATAATCCCGAAAGACACCAATTTGGATCCAGTTTTCTGCTCGTAAGTCCTTCTTTACCTTAAGTTATAACTTTAAAAAAATCTTCAGCGAACCTCAATTTACTTGAACTATACTTCAATTACGTCTTCATTTCTATTTTACATCAATTATATCTTGAGACGCAGCACAAATTTCCTGCTTTATCGATACCTCTATTATATTACCCTCAACGTGCTTTAACTATTATGTCATCAGACTCACCCCAAATTCGAATTCGAGTACAAGGTAGAGGATCACCACACTGGTGACAAGAAGAGTCAGCATGAACATCGCGATGGTGACGTAGTGAAGGGCGAGTACTCCCTGCAAGAACCCGACGGTAGCATCAGACACGTAGAATACCACGCGGACCATAAGACCGGGTATGTGTTGATAGGATAGCTTAACTCTATTCTAGAGTATCAAAGTACCTAGAAGGGTCACAGTGTAAATGCTTACTAAGCAATATGAAAACTAGACCATTTTTTTTAAGTAATAACGAATACTAGGGTTAAAACTTGGTCCTTCATTTACTGTCAAAGTAATGTGGATTTGTCGATTTGAAGTTTAGAAACTTGTCTGCAAATTACGTAAATGACGCCTATGCTATCAGCCACAACATGACACCCCTTACTGACAATACTTAAGTTCGCTTTTATCTCTTAGATGCATTTTTAGTAGTGTGTCATTTCAAACGATTTGTATCTAGATTCCGTACTGTTTGTAGTAAGCTTATATGTATTCTGTGGAAGGGTCCCCAAAGAGGGATGTTTGTAAGTGAATGCAAGTCATTGCAGGTATTGTTAGGTTAATAACACGACTGTTAAATATTAATGAAAAATCGCTTTAAAATTCGAATGTGAATTCATTCGCTTGCATTTACAATCTTTATAATCTCTTAATATTATTTTTCCAGATTCCACGCCAATGTGAAGCATGAAACTCATCACATCGTTCCAGAGAAGCATCATCACTATCATTATTAAGCAAAAAAACCTGACTGTGATTATTTAGACCCTAATTTAATGTATCTCTATGTCTGTTACGTTTTCTTAAGATTCTAATGCAATAAATTTTATGTTTCACTATTGGATCACTTAATTTATATTATATAAGATGCCAATAAACCAACGTCAGTAATACAGGGTCTTATTATAAACGATTTGAAAATTATAAGGTCACAGAACCATTTAAAGTGAATTTGTTTTTAGAACTCAATCACCTGTACCTACATTTGAATGGAAATTAAAGTCAACTAAAGACCATTTTTCTTTTTGAAAATTAACATTAATTTGTTCTAATTATATAATATTGAACTGAAATTATGTAAAATTGAGAAAAACTCGAGTGACACAATAATTTTAATTAAGAATCTTATCTCAAAAGAGTATCGTTTTAGAATCATCAAAATGCTTAGATCGCCTACTTCAGCACGTAGTGTATTGTATTGTATGTTTTATAATAATTAATTATTATCCTTTCCTAATAAATCATTGAAACTAACTGATATATAATATATATATATATATATTTGTACCCAATGTAAAGTGAATTTCCGGTCAGCCGCGAATTTTCGTCGACGCTTTACAACCATTCCTGGCTTACTACAAACGATTGGAAGCTACTACAAACAAATGAAAATTACTACAAACGTCTAGAAATGTTCGTCGACACTTTACTACCAGTTTTAGCTTACTACAAACAATTTTAAGCTACTAGAAAGTAGCATAATCATGAAAAATAAAAAAATAAAAAATTTGTTTTTCTCCCATAACTTTTTTTTCTTTTTACTACAATCAAAAATAATTGTACTAAAAACAACTAAAAACGTGCCGTTTTAAAATTTTAAATTTCAAATGTCGGGTGCTGACCATTTTTTCATGAAGCAAAACTTTTTTTTTTCAACTACAAACTAAATAATTTTCACTACAAACAACTTCATACGAAAGCCTTCCAGATAACAAAAAAAATTTGGTTTTTTCCAAGTCGGGTGCTAAGTTCACATAGCTGCGTTATCCTATAAGGTTTCTCAGCATTGCACTCACGACGTCGAGTGCCGGATTTAAGGATACAAAATCGAACTTTATCGTCTATGTATAATGTATCAATTTCCTATGATTGAAACTAATGCTCGACGTCGAATTCAATCTGAGAAACGTTACAGAATAACGCGATTCCACGTTCTTCCAAGGATGATCTCAAAAAAATCATGGCAGTGGTAATGATCGGTTCATTACAAACTGTATAGCACATAAAACAGGAGTTTTAAAAGTTACCAAATAATATTTGCGCAATGTTTATTTTTCTTTCTTAATTTAATAAAATTTAATAAAGAACTAATTAACATAAATTCACGTTATTGCCACACCATTCTCGTTAAGAGTGAATGAAAGTAATAAATTTATTGTTACCTCATGATCGACCCCTCAAAGACAAAAGCAATAAAGCGGATTTCTTCGTTATTGTTATTATACTTACGTCGCATTTTATAATTGTATGATTATAATTAATTGTTTTGACCTTAAGTAGTATATTCTGAAGAACATGTGAACTGTATGTCTAAAAAGGCCACCTTGGAAGAATCGTAATGTGATGCGAATATTAGGTACAATTCATACCATAACATGAATTTGGGGACCATTTTGTCATTTCGATGATGAATCATATTCGGATCACATTATGGATCTCCCAAAGTGGCCTTTTAGACCTACTGACTTCAGTCCCAAACGTAACACTTGGCTCCAACAAATATGGATGATTTATATGGGATCTTTGAATATTGACCACATAGTAATATTATTCCCTATTCAACTACACCCTACTACGTAAAGAATAAATGGAAAGAAACCATTTATTTTTCAATCATGCCTATTTTTAAGAACTAATATTCTCTGAGTTAACCCTGGAAAGACTGAGATGGTGAAAATATGAGGATTCCCTTTCTTTAGAACTCCTACAGACTTCTATATTCTTTTTTAGAAGTCTGCCAAAACTACACGACTTTTTAAATAGAAAAATATCGAAATGCTCTGTAGTACAGATCATTCAGGTGTTTTTTCTGTATTTTTAATAAGTAACGTAGTTAAGTTACGTACTTTATAAAAACCAAGCAGAACTAAATTTCACGACTATTCAATCAGTGCTCTAAAGGCGCATATACATACCTATTGTATTTTTCATTTAATTTCTTTCACAGTTGGTCATGCATCACCTCATCACACAAGTGAACAAAGCGATCACTATGAGAACGTAACAAATATGCAGGGACTTACTTAGAAAATTGACTTACCATCTGTCATGTTGGCACTAAATCATCTTTGGGGAAAAGTGGGTTTTTATTACAACATCTCAACCTACCCCTTCGGGGAACACAAGCGCGAACATATGTATGATTGCATCCATCGTGTGTTATAGCTGAAAATAAATTCAGTTTAGTCTTTAATAGTTAATCATTCATCAATCAGACTGTCTTGTGAAAACGAAACATACACATAGGAATTATGATATCACCTATTAAATGATTATTCGGATACCGTAAATAGGTAATGAAATACTTATCATGATTAGGAAGTGTTTTAGTGATTTAATTGTCTTAATGTAAGGACTTCTTGTGCATGTCTCAATTATCCGACGTTTAAGGCATCATCCAACACGCAACAGGCAATCGAACTCATCATATGCTCGTTAAAATGGTGAATTATATTCAATTTAGAGTGAAACTAACCTAATCCAGGGTCGTGTGTGTGTTATTGATATAAAATACGAGATTTTCAGTATTTTGCTTCAGATAGCTACAGAGTTTTGTGTTCATATAACTATATTTTTATTTCCAACATGTTTTTAAAGGTGTGTAATACAAACATCCTAAACAGGTCAAAGGATTATTTTATTTTTTCTCTTTAATAATGTGTTTTACCTTTTTAGGTGGTATGTTTATTGGCCGTTGTCGCCATGGCCAGTGCTAATAAGCCTGCCTACTCTTCACAGTACGTCTCTAAGCACTATGATCATGTAAGTATACGATCCCATTGACATCATTATTATCAATAAATTGAGAGTTCTGAGTGTATTCTTGCAACATTGAACTAAAAAAACGCGTTCCTCTTATCATTAACCGAAATCTTTGAGTAGTATATTTTCATGCATTATTAAAATATACAAAAGTTTCTAAAATAGGGTAAAAAGATTATTACATTTTTGCAATTTTTCAACACTGAGCGATGTGTGGTTTGAGGGTCGCTAACAATGCAAATAACGACACCATTGGTGAAAAAATTTTCCTTTGTAAATCCTTTTTCTTATTACTTACTGTCTAGAGTTTTGTGAGGATCAGTTTGCGAGGGTGTCCTCTATTTCATAATGTTTTTAAGTCCGTATTTAATAATCTTGTATAGTATTTCTAGTTGTTTTGTATATCATGTTAATTATTTTAATTGGTGTAACCGTTATAGTTCACAATAAATAAAAAATAAATACTTTCAATTGTAGCACCACCCAAAATTTGAATTCGAGTACGCCGTAGAAGACCATCACACAGGTGACATTAAGAACCAGCATGAGCAGCGTGATGGTGACCACGTGAGGGGTTATTACACAGTGCATCAACCTCATGTCTCCGACAGGAAGGTCAACTACCATGGCGACCACCATTCTGGGTAAATTGGCTCATTGCATCATTCATCTCTCATTGCTCATTCATCATAGATTAATTATATTTAACTATATGTTTGTAGTTCCAAATTTTCATCTTTTACAAAAAGTAACATGGGCTACTCTTATTTTAAAAATAGGGTCCCGTAAATTAAGCCAGTGATGAAATTAAGTCTACACGAGTCAAACCGTATGGCACAGCTATCATTCATGTTAGACAATGATCAAGCTAGGCTGGCATTTGTTGACCTACTAGAGCAATCCGGTGTTTCTTCCTTGTTCAAGATAATGTCAAAAATTACTTGATTCGATGAACAATGCATACGCTCGAAATGATCTTTTTTGCATCGCCGTGGTCGAGTAATATGGTAATTATTATTATGTTAAATGCAACTGCAATGCAATATCTTAAGTGGACCAGCGAAGTGCTCTGTGGAAGATATTCCACCTAGGAAGGTAATTTTTCTGGAGAAGCTTGGTGCTTAATGTTCATCTGAAATTTAAAATTTATATCATATTGTTATTTCCGCATCAAATTGTGAAAGTTATGGTGTAATTACAATGTCCCTATTGGCGATTTCGCTTATTTATAAGCAAAATCGCTTATAAATAAGCGAAATTTAATCGATTAAGTTATTGCTGTTTTTTTTTCAGATTCAACGCTGATGTCAAATACAGCGTGCATCACGTGATTCCCCACCATCATCATGACCATCATGACCATCATGACCACCATGAACACCATGACAAGTACGAGAAACATCACTAGGAGACTATGATATTTGGATGCAGATAAGCAATAATGTGTCAACCCGCATGAACTTGGTTTTGAGAAATGGCGTCTTAAGATGATTGTATACGTGATTTAAGATTTGTTTTATGACATAAATCCATTTTTTACGTACTTTTATGTTTCAGATGACTTGAAACACTTTTTTAGAATGTTAAATACGTGATGCATTATCAAAATATATCAAAACCTTTGAATTTGACTTTTTGTGGGTTGACACATTATTGCTTATCAGCATCCATTTACGATTACTAACTTTTTGTAACGAAATATAATATTATGTTTAATACATAATCCAAACATTGAACGTATATCCAAAAGTTTTCTAATTACCTTCCTTCAAATACTTTACCATACCATTTTTAAGCCTTCGACATCTTTGAAGAGATCGACATAACAATCGACACTTGGTAATAAACAACTTAATAGAAAACTATAAGCAGCGAGAGTGGTTTTTGTTTTGTTTCCCCAAAGTCCCACTTAATTTTAATACAATTTTGCAATGCATGGCTACCTTATAATGCTGTACATTACCCAGTTCCTCTATGATGACCTCTCATTGTACCAATTGCCTACTACAATACGCCCTTATGTTGGATATATATACTACGTAGCCATGAAAACAATACACAGGTTCACTTAAATATCAAAATTTGTGTAACAAATAACCATACAAAAATAGGATTACTTTCACTGATTGGTTATATTCTGTCAGTGTAACAGTACTTTTACCATTTAGTTTTTTAAAATGTCTGTTATGAAATATGCAATACAAATGCAATCATTGTCTTTGTGAAAACTATTACTTCGTTACCATTTTACTGCAAGCGTTGCACATGAAATTGTTCAACTCGGGTATATGATATTTTAATTGCCTTTAAAACGTAGATCGAAATCAATGTAACCTTGATTTGTTTATACTATAAAAGTGACATGTTTTAGACAATACAATATCATTCAGTTATTGATTCGACTGACGTTAACACCAACTAAAAACAACAATGTTCGTCAAGGTACGGTTATAAAATCATATTACTGTTGTATCATATTAATATTTTTGTAATTATAACATGTTTTAAACGAAGACTACACCAAACTGGTACTTAAAATAAGCCCATCCCTTTTTAAATACATATAGCGATGGAGCTACTTTTAACTTTATATAAGCTATTTAACTGGACTTTTGGCATTTGGGGCAAAAACTCCTTTGGTATCTTAGGAGCGCACTTTAAAATTCATTCCCTGCACTCCAGGTTCTAGTACTGGCTGTGGCGGTGTGCGCGGTATCCGCTCAGTACGGAGGCTCTGGCCACGGACACGCGTACTCCTCGCAGCACGTGCACAAACACGACGGACACGCCGAGCCCATCTCCTTCAAGGACCATCATGGACACGAACATCATGACTACTACGTAAGATTTAGTTCAAATGAGGTCATTTATGATACTGATCATAATGAATGAGCTCAAATTGTAGGTAATAAAAAATCTTTAGGGTCTTCTGTTTTTCCAATAAACATAAATTTCTTGTCCAATATATAATTGTACCTATTTCAACGCTTCAATTATTGCCTAACGAATTTTCTTATACTTATATGTTTTCTAAGTAACAGTCTCTTTTACAATGTTTTACGGTAAATTTTCAGACTCATCCTAAATTCGAATTCGACTATAAAGTAGAGGACCCCCACACCGGCGATCACAAGAGTCAGCACGAGCACCGCGACGGTGACCACGTGACCGGACACTACTCGCTGCACCAGCCCGACGGCTCCGTCAGAGACGTGCATTACCACGGGGACCACCACACTGGGTAATGACAACAAGAAACTCATTAATAAAGTTTTGTAAGCAAACATTTTTATTGGCAATAAAACAATCGTAATATTATCAACAAGGCGAAGGTAAAACACTTTTCAGTACCTTGGAATGCACAGACATATTGAGCAAACAAGTGCGGGAGGATATAGGTACTTAGCTTAATTGCCCTTCTCTATGTTTGCTGACTTTCATCAGAACTTTATGAAAATATGGGACTGATTAGGACTATGGGATATATAATAATCGAATAAAAATGAATTATTGTAATCGGATTTGTCTTATGAAGTTACGCGTACATTAGTACATTAAAGAAAACGGGTTAATTTGAGAACCTCCTCCTTTTCGTCAGTTAAAAACACACAAAGCTTATCGATTTCCGCTTTTTAAGAAAACAAATGAATGATTAAAATATATTAATTTTTTTGTCTTAATTTCTAGTTTCCACGCCGATGTCAAGTACAGCACCCACCACATCGTCCCTGAGAAACATCACCATCAATACTAATTTCTTGAAATGTTAATCATTGGTAACTGTCTGTAAATAATAAAATATTTTTCTTTTAAATGTGCCTATCGTTGATTACTTCCTTATCAAATCAAATCAAATCAAAAAGTTTTATTCAATATAAGGGACACTTGGAACACTTATTGAACGTCATTTTTCTTACGTTAACTTAAGTTAATTTACTACCGTTTCCAAAAGTAAGCCTGTCAGGAGAAGAAACGGCGAAACAAACTCCCCGGTTTTTTTTTTTTTTTTTTACATGTGTCCCTTCTATATACATAGGGTTGTTTAAGTACATTTCAATGGAAGAGTGAGCAACTCATTGCCCTGTTTGGCTATCATCAATATACTCAGTTACACTATAATATGCTTTTTCACAAAGTTTCTGTTTGATGCTTGCCTTAAAACTTAAAAATGGTAGTTCACACATTTTTAATGGTAGTTTATTGAAAAGGCGTATACTTTGCCCCACAAAACAGTTACTAGTTTTGTGCAGTCTAGTCACAGGGACACGGAGTTTATCCCTCTTGCGTGTATTTATATTGTGCATATCACTATTTTTCTTAAAACTATCTATATTCTTTCTTACATATATCAAATTTTCAAATATGTATTGACATGCCACAGTCATTATCCCTATTTCTTTAAACTTCTCTCTGAGAGAATCTCTAGATTTGAGTTTATAGATTGCACGAACAGCCCGTTTCTGCAGCACAAAGATAGAACTGATGTCTGTAGCATATTTGCATTTCAGAAATAAATTAGTATGCAACTGCAATTACTTGATTTCGTTCCAAGCTGTGAGTTAAGCATTTTTTGTTTGACATTTGAACTGATTTTATATGGATAGAAAATTGAAATGGCACTCATGAACGTCGATTAATTACTAAAAAATATAAGATTGTATAAATATGTATTTAATTACAATGATAAGATATAGGTGATAAGATGTATATAAATCTTCATTATTTTTCAAGATTTAGAATACATATGCTCGTCCGACCACAATCTGTCTGGCTAAGGAGATGTCAAGTTGAAACTAGTATAACAATTTTGTTCAACAGTCCCAAGCAGGTGGTTACCCTCGCTAGTCATAATTCTAAGTCCACGCAATTTCGTTACAAATTTACTTTAATATTTGCAACTCATTGAAACCTATAAAGGCTATTTCAGATTAATTTCATGAGATATGGTAATTTTGCTCGATTCCATAATATCCTACCAACCGTTATTTACATTGAGCAATAGTATGAGGAGAGCTTTTACAGATTTAAGAAAACGTATTCAATGGTGAAGTTATAAAGTTTATTTACCTGTTACCTTTTCATGATCAAACTATCTAACCGATTTTGGCGAAATTTGGAATGGAGACAGGTTTTTAGCCAAAGGCTAGACGTAGCGGACTTGCAACGTTCCGAGTAAAAGAAGTAATAATGCTGTTGACATGTTGATACTTTAAATTGTAGACCTGGTTGACCGAGCTGTGCTCCGTTTATTTTTCTCCCAAAAAACTGAACTTTTCCCACAAAAGAAAAATAAACTTGAAATTTTTATAAAAAGGCAAGTAAAAAGAAAAACAGAAAAAGGAAAAGAAACCAGACCGGTGCCATTAGGACTCGAACCAGGGTACTCTGATTTTATTAGACTGGAAGCTTCACGTCTATCATAACTTGACAGATGTCGGCGAAATTTACCTTCATATTGTAATGACATTTTAGCTATTTTTCACTGCCTGAAAATATGGTAAAAACGATGTTTTCTGAAGATGAAACCTAGCTAGATCAATTTTTTGCCCCTAAAATTCCCTACACACAACATTTCATGAAAATCATTGGAGCCATTTCCGAGATTCAGATTCTATATATATATATAGGTATATACAAGAATTGCTCGTTTAAAGGTATAAGATGACTGTCATCCAGTTTGGGGATAGGTGTCTGATCTTCGAACTTCATCAATTTATTTATACATTTATCTCTACTCAATCTCTAAAGTATTGTAAGTATTTTTTAAGAATATGTGTATCCATATTTCTCTCTCCACAGAAGTGAAGATGAAAATCCAACTGAGAAAACAATATTTCAATATTTATCATGCGTTCTACGTCACTTTGTGGAGTTTAAAGCGACCGTTATACAAAACGGGATAGCGTGAGCATAAATATTTTATTTTTATTTGTTCTATTTGTATAGATTGATTACGAGTATACACCGATTACTCGAAGTCAGCTCAAAAACCGTACAAGAATGAAGTTTACAACTATAATGATGATAGCCCTCAAACAGAGAAAGGTTGGTTTTCTGGGCCATATTATGAGACATGCCAGATACGAACTGCTGCAACTTATTATGATGGCCAAAGTGTCTGGGCCAGGCCGAAGGAGGAAGTCGTGACTGCGCAATATCCGCGAGTGGACTGGCATAAGCAGTGCTGCTGCACTCTTCCACCTGGCAAAGGATACACAGAAGTTTACCGAACTGACAGCCAACCTTCAATAACTGGAGAGGCACTACAAGAAGAAGAAAATAGCCAAGCACGCACACGAAGGGACACACGTATAAAATAAAAAAACAGCCGGGGAGTTTGTTTCGCCGTTTCTTCTCCTAACAGGCATACATTTGGAAACGATAGTAAATTAACCTAAGTTAGCGTAAGAGAAATGACGTTCAATAAGTGTTCCAAGTCTCCCTTATGTAGAATAAAACTTTTTGATCTGATTTATAATATTAAACTTTGTCTTCAATTCGATTATACGTTCTACTTTTCAGTCAGAATCCTTACTAATATTATAAATGCGAAAGTAACTCTGGCTGTCTGTCAAATCATATTAAAAATAACTCAATTTTTTTTATGTGAGCCCTGTTACCTACCTACGTCCTACCTACTTTAATAAGCTTTTTGGTGAAACGCTTTTAATTTGGAAAAACAATCAGACATATCAATTTTATTTATCTGTATAGATGTATTGATATATCATATTAATCAAACATCGACCTAGGCTAACATTTTGTTAGCCTACTGGATATTGCTCTAATTTGCTTCCTAGAGATAATGTCGAAAATTACTTTAATCGTAGAACATATATAAGTATACCTCAGAGGTACTCTTTTTCTTTTCAGTCGTGACCTCTGACTGAGGGACGTGATTATGCGCCACCATTGCTCTCCAAGCCTATCTATTTTGTACCATCTGGACGGTAGTTTGAAGTCCTCGTTGCATTTCGGGTCGCGTCTATCTATCTTGTTGACAAACGCCCTCTGCTCTTCCTGGCCTCGACCCGTCCCTCAAAGGTACACATGCCCGTAAAAGAGCATAACTCGAAAAACATGAATAGAAAACTATAAGTAGCAAGAGTAGTATTAGATTTTTCTTTTGTTTTAGTTTCTTCAAAATAGAATACAATTTTGCAATGCATTATAATGATGTACCTACATTTACGATGGTCTTTCACTGGACGGATTGCCTTTTACCATAGGCCTTTTTGTTGATATATATACTACGTAGCCGTGAAAACAATACACAGGTTCACTTAAGTATCAAAATTTGTATAGCAAATAACCATACAAAAAATTATGATTATTTTCATAGATTGGTTATATTCACTCTGTCACTATTGCAGTACTTTTACTATTTAGTTTTTTTTTAATATCTGTCATAATATATTATATACAAAAATATCAGTTAAAATCTGTGTTAAAAAATCGCAATCACGGTCTTTGCGAAAACTTTTACTTCGTTACCATTTTACTGCAAGCGTTGCCCACGGAATTACCCAACTCCAGTATATGACACTTTAATTGCCTTTAAAACTTAGATCGAAATCAATGTAACCTTGATTTGTTTATACTATAAAAGTGACATGTTTTAGACAATACAATATCATTCAGTTATTGATTCGACTGACGTTAACACCAACAAAACACAACAATGTTTGTCAAGGTACAGTTATAAAATCATATTATTACTGTTAATAATATTTTTGTAATAATAACATGGTTTAAACGAAGAGTACACCAAATTGGGACTTAAACTATGCCCATACATTATAAAATACATATCACACATAGAGATGAAGCTACTTTTAAACCAAGGAATATCTTATCGTTTGTCTTGTTATAAGGGGGAAAGACTTTTGACATTTGGGGCAAATACTCCTTCGGCCCTTTAAAATTCCTTCCCTGCACTCCAGGTTCTAGTACTAGCTGCGGCGGTGTGCGCGGTATCCGCTCAGTACGGAGGCTCTGGCCACGGACACGCGTACTCCTCGCAGCACGTGCACAAACACGACGGACACGCCGAGCCCATCTCCTTCAAGGACCATCATGGACACGAACATCATGACTACTACGTAAGATTTAGTTCAAATGAGGTCATTTATGATACTGATCATAATGAATGAGCTCAAATTGTAGGTAAAAAAAAATCTTTAGGGTCTTCTGTTTTTCCAATAAACATATATTTCTTGTCCAATACATAATTGTACCTATTTCAACGCTTCAATTATTGCCTAACGAATTTTCTTATACTTATATGTTTTCTAAGTAACAGTCTCTTTTACAATGTTTTACGGTAAATTTTCAGACTCATCCTAAATTCGAATTCGAGTATAAAGTAGAGGACCCCCACACCGGCGACCACAAGAGCCAGCACGAGCACCGCGACGGTGACCACGTGACCGGACACTACTCGCTGCACCAGCCCGACGGCTCCGTCAGAGACGTGCACTACCACGGGGACCACCACACTGGGTAATGACAACAAGAAACTCAATAATAAAGTAATAAGTATAGTATTTAATTGGTAATAAAAGAATCATAAAATTATAAATCAAGGCGAAGGTAAAACACTTTTACATATTTTTCACAAATTAAGCAAACAATTACGGAAGTGCAGCTGAATTGCCGTACTCAATGTTTGCAGGCTTTTATCAGAACTTTATAAAAATGTGGGACTGATTCGGGGTATGTGATATTATAATAATCGAATAAAAAATAAATATTGTATTCGGACTTGTCTTATGATGTTATGCATATAGGTAGTAAAAAACGGGTTAATTAATGAACCTCCTTTTCTTCGGTTAAAAACAACACAAGACTAAACGACTTCCGCATTTTCAGAAAACTGACGAATGATTAAAATATATTAATATTTTTGTCTTAATTTCTAGTTTCCACGCCGATGTCAAGTACAGCACCCACCACATCGTCCCTGAGAAACATCACCATCATTACTAATTACTTACAATGTTAATGTTTGATCCTTCTGTATAAATAAAAATATTTTTCTGTTAAATGTGCCTATCGTTGATTTCCACCTTATATTAGCATTTTAGAAGTAAGTTTGTATCTATTTCTAATCATAATTATATTTTATTATTATTTTGTTCAACAGTCCCATGTAGTTACTCTCTCGTCTTACTAAATAAGTCTAATAAGAGTTCTAAGTTCACGCAATTTCAACACAAATTTATTTAATACTTGCAACTCACTGAAACGAATAAGGGTTATTTCAGACTTCTTTCTCTATGATATTTTGCCCGACTCCATAGCATCATACTAACCGTTACATACACTCAGCAATGAGATAAGGGGAGCTTTTACAGATTCAAGAAAACGTATTTTGAAGTTAAATAGTTTATTTACCTGTTACCTTTCACGGACAAACTATCGAACCGATTTTGGTGAAATTTGAAATGGAGACAGGTTTACACCCAAGGATAGACACAGAGTACTTAAAAACAGGTAAAAGAAGTAATAATGCTGTAGACATCTTAATACTTGATTGATATGAGCTTGATTCCATGGAAGATGGGGCGGGTGCTGGTATGGGAGGCAATCTGTTTAGACACGCTGGCCCCTTCCCATCTACATGGTACAAACAACAGAGTTGGTGCAGCATGTGAAGCGGCTGAAAAAGCCAAAGCTTGCAAATACAGGGGTCTAGGCTCCGAATATGATTTTGTCCCATTTGGTGTCGACACCCTTGGTCCGTGGCGTCCTAGCGCTACTAGGCTTTTTAAAGAAATAATAAAAAGGTTAGTCGACATCACAGGAGACCGAAGAGATAGCAGCTACCTTGGTCAAAGAATTAGTCTTGCCATTCAAAGGGGAAATGCTGATAGTATCTTCGGAACTTTGACTACAGGGATTCCTTTTAACAATATATTTTAGTTATAAGATTATATGTTTTTTAGGTTTTGAGTCATTACATTATATTTTTATGGTTTTTAGTTATTAGATTATATTTTTAAGGTTTTTAGTTATGTTAGTTATACTCTTGAAACTTTAAATTGCATTACATGACTGTCATCCAGTTTGGGGCTAGGTAGGTGTGATGATCATCGAATTTCATCAATGTATATAAATACATTTAACACACTCGATGTATATATTTAAAGCATTATATAATAATATAAATATTGTTTTTTTTTTAATATGTCCGACCAAAATATTTCTCTCCCAATCAAACGGAAGCTGAAAATCCAACTGAGAAAAAAAATCTTACAATATTTATCATGCATTTAATGTTACTTTGTGGAGTTCCACAAAACCAACCGTTACACAAAAATAATACAGAAAAAAGTAATAGACTAATTCCACCCTTTAAAATTAATTGTATTTTTCTCATATTGTAGGCGGTTTACTTTTATGTATTAAGCATATATTTTTCACTGAAAAACGGTATGGCGAAGAAGATATAGGACTACCCTCGGACCTATAGCACTACACAATACTCTTGAGCCTATGACGGCGATGGACACACGTTGGCACTTAATCATATTCGGTGAAATGTGAATGTTGTTGTTACAACACCTCTGCTTAACCCTTCGGGGACCCTTCTAGGATGGCATGAGCATATTTATTTTATTATTATGATCTTTACAACTATAATATTAAACTTTATCTTCAATCCGACTTAGAACTACTTACATAATATGATTTTTATCTCATCTATACGTTCTGCATTTCAGTTAAAGCCCTTACTGATATTATAAAGGCGAAAGTAACCCCCCCTTACTTGAAAATACAATAGTTTTCTTTTCGGTCTTAATCTGTTTTTGTGAATTAGTGCGTCAATATATTATAACCTACCTACTTCCCGCACATATACTTTAATATGCTTAGAGTAAGTTCCAGTTCCCAGTTCCTTTACGATGGTCTCTCATTGTATGGACTGCCTATTACAATACGCTCTTATGTTGGAAATATATACTTATATAAATATATTACGTAGGCGTAGAAACATTACACAGGTTCACTTAAACATGAAAAGTTGACAAATGACCATACAAAAAAATATGATTATTTTCATTGACTGGTTATATTTACTCTGTCACTATTGCAGTACTTTTACCATTTAGTTATTTTAAATATCTGTTATGAAAAATTAATCGCAATCACTGTCTCTTTGAAAACTTTTACTACGTCACCATTTTACTGCAAGCGTTGCACACGAAATTACCCAACTCGAGTATATGACATTTTAATTGCCTATAAAACTTAGATCGAAATCAATGTAACCTTGATTTGTTTATACTATAAAAGTGACATGTTTTAGACAATACAATATCATTCAGTTATTGATTCGACTGACGTTAACACCAACTAAACACAACAATGTTTGTCAAGGTACGGTTTTAATTTTTTTTATTAATCTAATCAGTTTTAAGGCTATTTAAAACTTTATAAACGTTATAAAATGATATTACTGTTAATAATATTTTTTCGCTCTCAACTAAGCAGTAAGTTTCCTCTAATTGCACGAGATAAAAATCATTTATTAGTTAAAACTTACTTATGGTTACTTACCTTTTCATATCCGCATCTCATTAAGAGATGGAGCTATTTTTAAACCAAGGACCAACTTAGCCCATGTTTGGTAAGGGGGAAAGAGTTTTAATATTTGGAACCAATACTCCTTCGGCATCTTAGAAATGCACTTTAAAATTCCATCTCCTTACTCCAGGTTCTAGTACTGGCTGTGGCGGTGTGCGCGGTATCCGCTCAGTACGGAGGCTATGGCCACGGACACGCGTTCTCCTCGCAGCACGTGCACAAACACGACGGACACGCCGAGCCCATCTCCTTCAAGGACCATCATGGACACGAACATCATGACTACTACGTAAGGCATATGTCGGATCTTCTTTTTTTTCAATATTATCAAGAAATATACAAAATATTTTAAACAAAAATAGTTTTCGGCAGAAAAAAATCACAATGCTTCAATTATTTGTTTATTGTGTTTGCCAAGGGCATGTAAGGTCTTTTTTACAGTGTGTCTTGGTCGATTTTCAGACTCATCCTAAATTTGAATTCGAGTATAAAGTAGAGGATCCTCACACCGGCGACCACAAGAGCCAGCACGAGCACCGCGACGGTGACCACGTGACCGGACACTACTCGCTGCACCAGCCCGACGGCTCCGTCAGAGACGTGCATTACCACGGGGACCACCACACTGGGTAATGACAACAAGAAACTCATTAATAAAATTATAAACATAGTATTTAATTGGTAATAAACAATCATAAAATTGTCAACCATGTGAAGGTAAAACACTTTTTAGTACCTTGGAATGCATAGTAGACATACTGAGCAAACAAGTGCGGGAAGATGTAGCTTAATTGCCCTTCTCTATGTTTGCAGCCTGCAATCAACAAATGTATGGACTGCCTATTACAATACGCTCTTATGTTGGAAATATATACTTATATAAATATATTACGTAGGCGTAGAAACATTACACAGGTTCACTTAAACATGAAAAGTTGACAAATGACCATACAAAAAAATATGATTATTTTCATTGACTGGTTATATTTACTCTGTCACTATTGCAGTACTTTTACCATTTAGTTATTTTAAATATCTGTTATGAAAAATTAATCGCAATCACTGTCTCTTTGAAAACTTTTACTACGTCACCATTTTACTGCAAGCGTTGCACACGAAATTACCCAACTCGAGTATATGACATTTTAATTGCCTATAAAACTTAGATCGAAATCAATGTAACCTTGATTTGTTTATACTATAAAAGTGACATGTTTTAGACAATACAATATCATTCAGTTATTGATTCGACTGACGTTAACACCAACTAAACACAACAATGTTTGTCAAGGTACGGTTTTAATTTTTTTTATTAATCTAATCAGTTTTAAGGCTATTTAAAACTTTATAAACGTTATAAAATGATATTACTGTTAATAATATTTTTTCGCTCTCAACTAAGCAGTAAGTTTCCTCTAATTGCACGAGATAAAAATCATTTATTAGTTAAAACTTACTTATGGTTACTTACCTTTTCATATCCGCATCTCATTAAGAGATGGAGCTATTTTTAAACCAAGGACCAACTTAGCCCATGTTTGGTAAGGGGGAAAGAGTTTTAATATTTGGAACCAATACTCCTTCGGCATCTTAGAAATGCACTTTAAAATTCCATCTCCTTACTCCAGGTTCTAGTACTGGCTGTGGCGGTGTGCGCGGTATCCGCTCAGTACGGAGGCTATGGCCACGGACACGCGTTCTCCTCGCAGCACGTGCACAAACACGACGGACACGCCGAGCCCATCTCCTTCAAGGACCATCATGGACACGAACATCATGACTACTACGTAAGGCATATGTCGGATCTTCTTTTTTTTCAATATTATCAAGAAATATACAAAATATTTTAAACAAAAATAGTTTTCGGCAGAAAAAAATCACAATGCTTCAATTATTTGTTTATTGTGTTTGCCAAGGGCATGTAAGGTCTTTTTTACAGTGTGTCTTGGTCGATTTTCAGACTCATCCTAAATTTGAATTCGAGTATAAAGTAGAGGATCCTCACACCGGCGACCACAAGAGCCAGCACGAGCACCGCGACGGTGACCACGTGACCGGACACTACTCGCTGCACCAGCCCGACGGCTCCGTCAGAGACGTGCATTACCACGGGGACCACCACACTGGGTAATGACAACAAGAAACTCATTAATAAAATTATAAACATAGTATTTAATTGGTAATAAACAATCATAAAATTGTCAACCATGTGAAGGTAAAACACTTTTTAGTACCTTGGAATGCATAGTAGACATACTGAGCAAACAAGTGCGGGAAGATGTAGCTTAATTGCCCTTCTCTATGTTTGCAGCCTGCAATCAACAAATGTATGGACTGCCTATTACAATACGCTCTTATGTTGGAAATATATACTTATATAAATATATTACGTAGGCGTAGAAACATTACACAGGTTCACTTAAACATGAAAAGTTGACAAATGACCATACAAAAAAATATGATTATTTTCATTGACTGGTTATATTTACTCTGTCACTATTGCAGTACTTTTACCATTTAGTTATTTTAAATATCTGTTATGAAAAATTAATCGCAATCACTGTCTCTTTGAAAACTTTTACTACGTCACCATTTTACTGCAAGCGTTGCACACGAAATTACCCAACTCGAGTATATGACATTTTAATTGCCTATAAAACTTAGATCGAAATCAATGTAACCTTGATTTGTTTATACTATAAAAGTGACATGTTTTAGACAATACAATATCATTCAGTTATTGATTCGACTGACGTTAACACCAACTAAACACAACAATGTTTGTCAAGGTACGGTTTTAATTTTTTTTATTAATCTAATCAGTTTTAAGGCTATTTAAAACTTTATAAACGTTATAAAATGATATTACTGTTAATAATATTTTTTCGCTCTCAACTAAGCAGTAAGTTTCCTCTAATTGCACGAGATAAAAATCATTTATTAGTTAAAACTTACTTATGGTTACTTACCTTTTCATATCCGCATCTCATTAAGAGATGGAGCTATTTTTAAACCAAGGACCAACTTAGCCCATGTTTGGTAAGGGGGAAAGAGTTTTAATATTTGGAACCAATACTCCTTCGGCATCTTAGAAATGCACTTTAAAATTCCATCTCCTTACTCCAGGTTCTAGTACTGGCTGTGGCGGTGTGCGCGGTATCCGCTCAGTACGGAGGCTATGGCCACGGACACGCGTTCTCCTCGCAGCACGTGCACAAACACGACGGACACGCCGAGCCCATCTCCTTCAAGGACCATCATGGACACGAACATCATGACTACTACGTAAGGCATATGTCGGATCTTCTTTTTTTTCAATATTATCAAGAAATATACAAAATATTTTAAACAAAAATAGTTTTCGGCAGAAAAAAATCACAATGCTTCAATTATTTGTTTATTGTGTTTGCCAAGGGCATGTAAGGTCTTTTTTACAGTGTGTCTTGGTCGATTTTCAGACTCATCCTAAATTTGAATTCGAGTATAAAGTAGAGGATCCTCACACCGGCGACCACAAGAGCCAGCACGAGCACCGCGACGGTGACCACGTGACCGGACACTACTCGCTGCACCAGCCCGACGGCTCCGTCAGAGACGTGCATTACCACGGGGACCACCACACTGGGTAATGACAACAAGAAACTCATTAATAAAATTATAAACATAGTATTTAATTGGTAATAAACAATCATAAAATTGTCAACCATGTGAAGGTAAAACACTTTTTAGTACCTTGGAATGCATAGTAGACATACTGAGCAAACAAGTGCGGGAAGATGTAGCTTAATTGCCCTTCTCTATGTTTGCAGCCTGCAATCGAAAAAAATTATAATTATCGTAATCAGACTTCTTACGGAAAATATACAAGACGACTTGATAACTATTTAAAAAAAATGGTCAGTAATTGAAATATATCTATATGTTTTGTCTTTATTTCTAGTTTCCACGCAGATGTCAAGTACAGCACCCACCACATCGTCCCTGAGAAACATCATCATCAATACTAATTACTTGAAATGTTAATGTTTGGTCCCTTTTTGTAAATAAAAAAAAAATTCTATAACATGCGCCTATCGTTTATTTCTTCCTTAGGTATGTTCTTAGCTTTATAATCGTAAATAATTATTAAATTATAACTATTTTATACTGCAAACATTGATATACGGCAAATATTATATGTATCACGTAAATAATCTACTATATAAAAATAAGTCGGGTTTTCCTTCCTGACGCTATAACTTCAGAACGCACGAACCAATTTGGCTAATTTTGGTCTTGAATTATTCCTGGAAGTCCAGGGAAGGTTCGTACTTAGAGAAAATTTAATAAAAGTCTTAAAAAAGTGTAAAATCAACATCTTTCTATACTCCCATATACAAACAATTTGTACTAATACTTAAAAGCCAATTTGAACCTTAATACCATACTGTAAAGTTCAAGTAGGTATTAATGAAGAGATTTCGGGAAGGCAAAACAATCGAAGACATAAGAAGTGACGATAGTTCTGTCAAACACATTCAATGTCATCATATGTCGGCAATTTAAAATATTTTTTTGTTTGAATAAATGAACTTAATAATATTTTTTTTTATTACTATGCATTATACGTAGCGAAGCACGTACCGGGCCGCTAGTTAAACGTATAAATAATACAACGATACACAGTAATACGCAGATGAATCACTGCAATGAAAATCAGAAAAAGTCTCAAACATAGAGTGCTTTTATTTTAAAAACTAAAATAATTTACTCTTTAAGTTCCTGGTAAGGAAAGTAGCGATAAAATAAATATATTCATCCTAGATAGATGCAATATAGAAAATGTTCGGTCGAGATTGAAGAAAAAATCTAATTAAAATATTATCATACGTTTAGACCCCACAAAGAAAAAGATTTTGTGATGTATATCGAGAGAAGAGGTACAGAATTTACATGGAATGAAAATGAAAATTCATTCTGTTCTGGCTCTGGTAAGGCAATTGATAAATTACCTAAAAAATATGAGATTCTAAAGATTCATAAAATCATAATAAGTTTTTTTAAGTCAAAGCCATTTATTTCAACCCAATTTTATTTTAATGCTTGCATCTCATTGAAACCCATAAGAGCTTCAGATTTTTGTCATGGGATCTTTTTGACATTTTCCGACTCAAGACTATCATAATAACCGTAAAATTTATCCACATAAAATGTCCTCCCAGCAGGACGATGATGAAAGCTATTAAATATTTAAGAAAACGAATTCAATGTGCGATCTTGAAGTTCAATAGTTTATTTTACTGTTACCTTTTCACGGTTAAACTATCGAACTGATAATGCCGGAATTTGGAAGGGAGACAGGCTTGGGTCCAATTCGGGACACAGTGTATGAAGATATTTTGAAAAGGCCTCAACGTAACACGAAGAATTCAATGAGCCGTTGGACTTTTTTGTATGTACCTTTTTTCCACTGAAAAATGGTATGGATAAGAATATGGGACCACTCAAATCCAAAACCGATTTCGAGTAATCGGTGAGTACACCCATAGTAAACACATATGAGAATGAGTTTAAATAATAATAAAATAAAACTTTATCTTCAATCCGACATCTAAGTTGTGCATCCAGTTAATATATTATTTTATGCTGAAAAATATCAGGATAGGAAAACGTTCCTAGCCGAGTTTTTCGTCGTTAACGAATGAGGAGATGGAGAAGTACATTATATACCATTTTGTCAGGGGCTTAATTTAGAAAATACCTGGGTATACCTAATATCAGCAATTCTCGTATATATATATATATATATATATATATATATATATATATATATATATATATATATATATATATATATATATATAATCGGAATATCGGAAACTCGGAAACGGCTCAAGATTTTCATGAAATTTTGTATGCAGGTTTCAGGGGCAAATAATAAATCTAGCTAGGTTTAATTTATGGAAAACATCGTTTTGACCATGTTTGCAGGCACTGAAAAACTCATAAAATATCATTACAATACGACGGCAAATTTAGCCCGCAACTGTCAAGTTATGGTAGCTCAAAGGTGAGGCTTTCTGCTTACGATAACGAAACTAGAGTACCCAGGTCCGAGACTGATGTTCACCGGAGATTTCTTTCTTTTTTTCCTTTTTTTGTGTGAAGAAGAAACCGAGCACAGCTCGGTCAACCAAATATTACTACACTATCAAAAGTATTTTTTGTTCAATGTTTTGACCCTTTCTGTGTTCATAGTTATTGCACCTTTAATAGAGATATTATACACGCAATACTGCAATTATTTTCCATAACTGTACATAACAAGGCATAGTAGACTACTTTTATTACTTTCATTAAAATAAAACCATTAGATATCTCTGTGTCACCTTGATCACTGAACTGATTTGTAAGTATATAAATCGAACATTGTTTCTACCATGCATCAGAATCAACTAGAGTTTCGTTCACAGAAAACAACAAGCAACCCAAGACAAAATGATTGGCAAGGTAATAAAATAATTATTGCATTAAAATACGTACTTTAAACCAAACCAAAAAATGGATTGCAATACTTTCTTCCTATGAAGGACTAGAGATTCTTCCGGTGTAAACGGTTTTCATTGTGATTTATCAACTCTAAACTAATTCACGTAAATATTTGTTCTTCCAGGTGTTCTGTTTTGCAGCTGTGTTGGCAGTGTCAATGGAGATGGTATTGGCGCATGGGCATGCGTTCTCGTCGCAGCACTTGTACAAGCACGACGGACACGCTCAGCCGGTGCACGGGCACGGCCATCACCACGACTACTACGTAAGCTGCACTGCATACCACACACCACAACTCACCACTTTGTGACATCACATGCTCATCAACTCACGCTTGTCCCCAGACGCATCCCAAGTACGAGTTCGCATACAAGGTGGAAGACCCCCACACCGGCGACCACAAGAGCCAGCACGAGCACCGCGACGGTGACCACGTGACCGGACACTACTCGCTGCACCAGCCCGACGGCTCCGTCAGAGACGTGCACTACCACGGGGACCACCACACTGGGTACTGGTTGATTCGATTATTATCTGACACTAAGTATTTCCATGAAATAAACATTAACGATGTTTATTTTTTTCAGATTCCACGCCGATGTGAAGTACAGTACTCACCACATCGTCCCTCATCACTACAATCATCATGATTACTAATTTTAGTCTAAAAATGTTTGATGTTGCACTAAATCTATTTATATTGTCAATAAAATAACGTTTTCTGAATTGTATAACCTCTTTTTTATTTCCACCAGACGCATTATTTTTCACACTTCACAGTTTTGCTATAAAATCAATACGTAGAAATATACATAACACCAGAAATTTATTTAAGTTTAGATTAAAAAATTACGACCTCCATAGATTCCATCCGTACAAGCATATACGTAAGCAATTTTTTGTTCAAGTAACAAGTCAATGTATCTTAGAAGCAATTACTGCAGGCAAAAAGTTAAGCAAACGTACCTACATTGTTATTGACTAAGTTCAAAGTAAACCATGTTGACTAAACGATTGCATGAATATACCTGATTTGGGGTTTCGAGTTCTATTTCTAATAAGAGCCTAAGTATGCAAGTTTCTCGTACGGAATGAAAATAGTTATATTTTATATTATAATCGAGATAGTTTTACGTTTATTAATTTATAAAATGTCATAATGGATATAAAGAAGCCGTGGTGGTTTCGGGGTTTCAGCAGTCGCCTGCTATGCTAGCGGCGCAAGTTGGAATTTCAGCGGAGCTGTACCAATTAGTTTTCTTAAAACTTATGTTTAGTGATTTCACGCCATGTGCTTTAGAAGCGGCGAAGGAAAACATCCTGAGGTAACCTGCATATGTCTGAGGACTGATTCAAAGATGTATGTATAGTGCCTGAGACGGCAAAGGACTCTCCCTCCGTTCCATCATCGCCCTGGCCTTATCCCATACATTGTTGGGGTCGGCACTTGATTCAACCCGATGTGGCTGATCACCTGATTTTTATACGAAGCGACTGCCATCTGACCTTCGCAACCCCTTTAACGAGGAAAATCTGTGATCTGGGATAAACCAGTTGTCAGACTATTTTAGGCCTCCGACTGACCTGTAACGATTGCCAAAGATGATAAATTTGCAACCGCACCGACGGCTTAACGTGCTCTCCGAGGCACGGAGGGAACTCGGGCGGTCACCCATCCAATTACTGGCTAGGCTTAGGGTTGCTTAACTTCGCTGATCGAATGATATGCGCAATAGCAACTGTGCCACGAGCTCCTCCCTCTCACTCTCTGTTCCGTTGGCACTTAATCATAATCAGTAAATGTGGTGGTGAACATATTTTATTTTTGAGTACAGACCCCTTAGCCTAAGTTCGAACTTTGGTATGAATAACTTTAACCTTTCTGAGTACATATAAAAAGAGAAATAATCAAACTACACATTTTTACAATTACTACTCTCCTAGTCATTATCCGATAGAACCCGTAGCGTGAACCCGCCCATTCAATCTCACATGAACACCAGGCGCTCTCTTCGCAAAGCATTGCACTACCCCAAGTCAATACTGACAATTATCGCAGCAGTCACCATTCCATCTGACACCACTGCCTACCTGCATCAACAACCTGACATAGTAATGCAGAGAGCTTCGTCATGCACTGCAAGGACCATGTAGAGCATGACTGGTATTCAACACAAGCTCTAGCCCGTAGTGTACCTACAGCACGAAAATGAAAATTAAACTAAAAATGAAAATGATTTATTCAGTTTAGGCCCTGGTAAGGCGCTTATGAATGTTGAAGAATTTACCACCGGTTCGAAAAGAGAGAAGCCTACTCAGAAGAACGAACCTGCGTATTCTCATGGAGATGATGACATCGTCTGATACTCTTTACCTGTAACTTCAATCCATAGTCTGTTTTATTTTCCAATCTTTACTATACTTACACACTTCTTATACCAGCAAACCCAATGGCAGCACCACCTTCTTTCTCATTAACTCCCAAAATATTATCTTCGAACAGTAATTAGTATTTTGAGAGCTTTCCTATCTCCGTCGATGTACTTCATTTCAAATATTATAGCTTTAACTTGTAGTTCATTAATTTGATGATTGATCTCAAAAGCGACTCATTAGTTATTATTTATTTTAGATTCACGCGGTTGTGAACCTCCACCGTTTTGTACTAAAATACTATAATTTTTGTCATCAGCATTTCCATTTAATATCTTAATTATAATCTGATATTCTAAAGATAAAATTGTATTATTTTTATAAATAAAATGTGCTCTTAATTCAATTTGGGCCTTCATTGCTACCCTAAAATAATATTTTAGGTTCGTACATCAGATATGTATCTTAACAATGCAGACGCGCAAATTTATTAAATGCTCTATTGTCAAGCATAGTAAAAATAAATGCCTGATCCAATAAAGTGCAGGTACACATTAAGAATTTATCACCACTGATCTTAATTCAACAGGGTTTTTTTAACTATAGTCAATTAATTTTGACACCTAAGTACCATGTTGCAAGTCAAAACAATAAAAATGTTATTATCTGCCATGCATATTATTTGTGATAACTATATTGCTCTGTAATTGTTTATGACAGAGAAATCAGCATAGCCTTGAATACGCTTACTCTATTATGTGTATAAATATGGTATACTGTAAACGATATGGCATCAGTTGTCTTTTGGGTCCAGTGTTAGAGAGATCTAAAAAAACAATCCAACATGTTTGCTAAGGTAACAAATTATAAGTTAACCCAATGATTTAATATTTTAACACGTTAGTGTTTGCTCCAAAAACTGCTGGTAAGCAGTAAGCTGTAATCAAAACCAAATGGTAATTAGTCCTTCCTCTGTTTTTTTAGGTGTTATGTTTAGCAGCAGTGCTGGCAGTATCAATGGAGATGGTGTTGGCGCACGGGCACGCCTTCTCGTCGCAGCACTTGTACAAGCACGACGGACACGCCCAGCCGGTGCACGGGCACGGCCATCACCACGACTACTACGTAAGCTGCACTGCATACCACACACCACAACTCACCACTTTATTACACCACATACTCATCAACTCACGCTTGTCCCCAGACGCACCCCAAGTACGAGTTCGGATACAAGGTGGAGGACCCTCACACCGGCGACCACAAGAGCCAGCACGAGCACCGCGACGGTGACCACGTGACCGGATACTACTCGCTGCACCAGCCCGACGGCTCCGTCAGAGACGTGCACTACCACGGGGACCACCACACTGGGTAATTTGATGATTAATATTGAATATGTGCCTTATATGTTACGGGTATCGAGAATGCAGAGGTTTCAAATATTTACCCTGAAAAAGACAGAGGTTTCATACACCCCCAAGCTTTCTTCAATTCTTAAATATTAAAACGTTTGAATGATTGTCTTTTCGAGATATTAAGAGTACAATTAAATTTGTAATATACTTTCACAGATTCCACGCGGACGTGAAATACAGCACTCACCATATCGTCCCTCACCATCACCACTAAATTGACAATGTCTGACTGTTTCTTGTTAATAAATTGTGTATAAATAACAAATTCTTTTGCTTAAACCACCATCAATTTAACCTTCCTGTCACAGTAACAGTAACAGGAGTGATACCTGCCACAAAGTCATAATTTGTTATGAATATTTTGATCATTAAATCTGAAACAAATGGCATACCCACAATATACATGTTTCAGTGCTTCGAGTAATAATAATAATTTTCATTTTCGATCGAGCGGGTATTCCAAAAAAATCTATCCTTGAATTACATTAAAATACTATATCCAAAGAAACCTTCCCTATCTCATAGTGCAACATTCGACTAGTTTAGTGGATGTTTGCCATTCAAATACTCAAATTCACTTGGTAGGGAATATCCAGCCTAATAGTACAATAAAAAAACACGATAACATAGAAAATCTAAGTAAAAACTATAAAATAAATTTGGATTAATAAAAGTGTCTATAAGAAATAAATGTATATTATTGGAAAAAATAGTGGGGTGCATACTGTCAATACTTTTAAACATTTTATAGCACCCTACGCCTTTTTCAAATATTTTTCTTTCTTTTTTCCTATATATTCCAGACGCTTGCATCGAACATAAAGTAAGTATGATTTCACATAGTAAAATTTTCCGTTTTTATCATACTTTTTTTATTAAGCACTAGCGGCCCGGTACGTGCTTCGCTACGTATAATGCATAGTAATAAAAAAATATTATTAAGTTCATTTATTCAAACAAAAATATTTTGCCTGTTGTTCGATTGTTTAGCCTTCTCGAAATCTCTTCACTAATACCTACTTGAACTTTACAGTATGGTATTAAGGTTCAAATTGGCGTTTAAGTATTAGTACAAATTGTTTGTATATGGGAGTATAGAAATATGTGGAATTTACACTTTTTCAATACTTTTTTAATATTTTCTCTGCGTACAAACCTTCCCTGGACGTCCACGAATAATTCAAGACCAAAATTAGCCAAATCGGTTCGTGCGTTCTGGAGTTATAGCCTCAGGAAGGAAAACCCGACTTATTTTTATATAGTAGATATTACACGTATTAAAAAATTGGGCGGGTAGTTTTTAAAATAAACTGATTTTCGACGCACGGTGTGCGGCATCTTCGTAGGGTATTCAAATAGGATTATTATTTTCGAGAAAACATAATAAGTAACATGGTTTATATTGTTAATCCTATGCGGGTATAACTGCGAGGCACAGCTAGTGCACCTATGTATGTGATTTATAGGCTCAGCTACTATTGAGTTCAATGATTCTTCTATACTAATATTATAAAGAAGAAATATTTGTATGTAACTATGTTTGTTGGATTGTCTCTAAAAGTACTGAAACGATTTGAAAAATTATTACAGTTTTTATTATAGCAGAATAGCTAGATTATCAGCTAGAAATATGGGCTATATTTTATTCCAGTACTCCCACGAAAACGGGAACCGCGTGACATCCGCTAGTCTTTTATAAAACTTAAATTTAAAAATATATGCTATGGCAATTACATGTATGGTGCCTTTGTGTACGTTATACAAGTTTTCACCGAAATTCTTCCTCTTGCAGAAATAATGCATCTGAAAAAAAAAAATGGGATTTTGTTCCGCAATTTCCAGTATGAATAGAACACTATTTTCATGTGCGTATTTCAAAATGGTTTGGTTACTTTAGTTACTATTTCAATTACGGTCTACCTCATGATAAGCAATTAATTAGTCAATCAGCCCTTGTAAGCCACTGCCGAACTCGTGCTAAATCAAACCAATTTGGAAACAGGTTCGTGATGATACTAAACGAATGTATCAAATCATTTTAAGAGTTATAAACAAATTATCTACACTACTATTATTACTAAGAGGAAAGATTTGTATTTCTGAGTGTATATTTGTAATGAATAAACTCAAAAACTATTGTCCCGATTTCAAAAATTCTTTCACCGTTACTAAGCTATATCATCAGCGAGTAACATAGGTTATATATATTATTTTATCCCCTTACTCCCAAGGGAACGGGAACTGCGTGGATGAAATCATACAATTGTACTAATATGATGTTATCTTAGCATATGCCAATTGATTAAAAAAATCTTATAATTTTCAGTATTATTTATTGAACACGATTTGGTACAAATATAAATTAACAACTGCTGGTCAGAATATACAATAGGAACATCCATTTAATAATGATGGTTATGATGATGAGGGACGATGTGGTGTGTGCTGAATTTCACGTCCGCGTGGAATCTGTAAAGAATTGAAGCAAAGGCTTAAAATTATTGTCCTCGAATTACTGTTTGAAACCTCCGTCTTTTTCGGGATAAATATTGAAACCTTGCAGAGGTTTCAATATTTATCTCGATACCCGTAAATTATAAGGCGCACATTCAATATAAATCATCAAATTACCCAGTGTGGTGGTCCCCGTGGTAGTGCACGTCTCTGACGGAGCCGTCGGGCTGGTGCAGCGAGTAGTGTCCGGTCACGTGGTCACCGTCGCGGTGCTCGTGCTGGCTCTTGTGGTCGCCGGTGTGAGGGTCCTCCACCTTGTATCCGAACTCGTACTTGGGATGCGTCTGGGGACAAGCGTGAGCTGGTGAGTATGTGGTGTCACAAAGTGGTGGGTTACGTGGTGTGTGGTGTAGTACGCAGTGCAGCTTACGTAGTAGTCGTGGTGGTGGCCGTGCCCGTGCACCGGCTGTGCGTGTCCGTCGTGCTTGTACAAGTGCTGCGACGAGAAGGCGTGTCCATGCGCCAACACCATCTCCATTGACACTGCCAACACAGCTGCTACGCATAACACCTGGACAAAAACAAAAGATAATTAAATATACGTTATAAACGAAATGTTTTTGTTTTAGAAATTACTATAAATAATATTTCGAATAAAATTACCTTGGTGAACATTTTGGTGAGAAAATATGTTTTTCTTCTAACTTGTTGTCACTAAACTTAGAAGTTGACTGATACATATTGTCAATTGTGCACCATTTTTATACGCAAAACAGAGCAAACGTGATCAAGGTAACGCTGATTTCTCCGTAACAATTATATTAGCGTAAGAGTAGTAGGTACCCACGCACAGGTTACGCACTGCACTGTAGGTTCATTGACATTCAATATACTATTAGAAAACTAATCAATGCAAGGTACTCTTATTGTGTCTACGAAATTGTTAAAACCATCATGAGGCTCTAGAATTAAAATAGTTCCAGCCTGCAAGTTACTCGTACCGTATCCAGAAAGCTGGTATCCAAAAATACTGGAGAGCGTATATAATATTTATTCAGATTGAATCATTATATTGTAAATACACTCAACCATTCCAATTAGATAACATTCCAACATTTTATAAGAGAGATTGCAAGTAAAATATATTTCGCTAACTTAAGGAACTGATTTTATTTGGTTGATAGATAATTATGTTATGCATAAAATATTCACCTTGTAAGCCCGTTCCAATTTGACTGTGGGCATGGTGGCCGTGGCCATGGCGAACTGGTGAAATCCCCGCTATTACAAACTTAACATAATATGGCGTACCTATTCAATACGTTTTCCCTAGCACCTAATTATTTTACAATAAGTAGTGCAATTTTTTTTACGTAAGTACTGTGTATATTTTTAGATGCATTTAGTAAATAGCTATTAATGGGGAATTAATTTTATTCATACGTATATAGATAAAGATTTAATAATTATAAAAGGTGAAATAAGACGACGTAGAAATTCAGCTACAGTCTACTCCATGACGAACTCAGAGTGGTGAAATTACGCGGATACAAGCGACTGGGATTGCTAGCTAACTGGAACCGCGTTCCCAAATGCTTTACTTATGTACTAAATTTTAGTTTTAAAATAAATATACTGTGATAAAATCAGATTATTTGATGCATAAAGGCCTGTACCAATTACATTTTCTAAGAAATCTTTGTGCTGAGAATTCACACCACATGCTGTATAGTGAAGGAAAACATCGTAAGGTGTGCATATGTCTGAGGAGCAATTCAAAGATGTAGGTATGTATAGTGCCTGAGACTGCGATAGACTCACCATCTGTCATGTTAGCACGTAATCTTCGGTGAATAGCGGGTTATTACAAAAAATACTAGAGCACTGCTTACCCCTTCGGGGAATACAGGCGGGAGCATAATATGTAATAAACAAAAAAATATAAGGTGCGTAAAAAGTTTTGAAATTTGGACACATTATGACAACCCGTCAGAATGTATCCAGCACGAGAACTGAGAATGTAAATTCGAGTACTAATTAGGCAGACCTTGCTTAACTGGATGTTATACAACTTTGTAACGGAGAACAGCGGTCCTTTAGTACTTTATTTTTAGCGAAATTACACAAATACACTCCAGTTTGTGCAATGCTTGATCGAGTTATTTTTAGGGTTCCTTAACCAACGATAACAAGATCTATTTAAAAGTTTGATCATTGAGAGACTGTAGGTACCATCTACTAGTCGTCTGGTTAACTACTTTTAAAGGGCTGTACGTACTTTTTGAACCGGAATTGGCCCTGGGGCCTAACCACTAGCTCTTATTGCAATAGTAGCTCAGTAATGTGACAGTGACAAATATACACACGTCATATCTGTCTCATAATATGTCAAACTATATTGGCGATAAGTGCTCCATCACACCTTTGTTATTTCTGGAGCTACATAAGCCTTGAAATTTGGAATAATTATAGTTATAATATACGTAGGTTCTGTGGAAGTGGGAGGATTATTTTTTATAATTTATTTTCAAATATTTTTTTTCAATTATGTGTTTTGGACACTATGTAGTCTTCGAGAAATTTGTCTATGGTTATCGCTATAAGAAACTCCAAAATAACGAGAAACACTTTGATTTCAAAAGTTAGTTTTTAGAGGAAACAAATATGTTTAACAATCAGTCTAAACAAGCCGTTAATATTGCATTCCCTTAATGTAATGAGAAATCCTGGCTCTCGTTGATTTAAAAAAACGAAGATATTGAAGAGCCGTGGTGGCCTCGGGGTTTGAGCAGTCGCCTGCTACGCAAACGACGCAAGTTCGAATCCCAGCGGGGCCTGTACCAATGAGTTTTTCCAAAAAACTTATGTACAGTGATTTCTCACCACGTGCTTTTCGGTGAAGGAAAACATCGTGAGGAAACCTGCATATTTCTGAGAAGTAATTCAAAGACGTATGTATAGTGCCTGAGACGGCGATAGACTCACCATCTGTCACGTTGGCACTTAATCAAATTCGGTGAAAAGTGGGTGTTGTGATAACAACAGTCTGCCTACCCCTTCGAGAAATACAGGCGTGAGCATATGTATGTAAGATACTGATATCATTGATAGGCGTTTTTTGAATACGCTTCTGTACCTATACCATAATAAGTTCGTAGAACAGTCTGGAACGAAATATTTTTGTGTTTAATTTATTTAGGTGCCGAACATTGCTAAACTACTATATCATAGGAGTATTAATTATCTTATTCCATCAATCGATTGTAATTAAAAGTCAACGTTAATGAACAATGTCAACATGTTACCAATATTTAAAACGAAAGGTTTTCAAACATAAATAAACTACATGAACTTGCCACTTAACTATTTGTATTGGTCAACCGCAGTTATTAGATAGATATCGACTCAAATGAACTATTATTTCAATTGAGTGTGAAATCAATTTTACCTTGATCATTAAACTTTACTTGAAATATGCACATATAAAAGACATACTATTTCTATTTTGTGTATCAGTTTAGAACTGACCGTTGTCTTAACCAGTTAATTAATCAGTTAATAAACAATCAAAATGGTATCCAAGGTAAAAAGAAAATTAGGTTTTTCAATTGTTTGGGACAATGTATTTACGCGAATTGAAGAAGGAAGGAATTTGAATCCTTAAAACTTAAACTTCGCAATATAATTGAAGTATAACTTGGGTTAACGCAGCCCTAGTTATTTAGACAGATATGCCACTTTCAATTTAAACCTATTGCTGCTTGAAAAGATTTCGCATTCGTTCAGTAAAATCAACATGTTGAATTCGGATTCTGTAATATCTGAGTTATTCTTATGAATTAAAAGCACTTTTGTTAGTTCTCTCTTAGTAGCTTTATCAAATATTTTTAAGTTTGACTAAAAAAACATATGGAATACTTATAATGTGCATTTATGTAATTACTTTTGCAGATTGTCTGCCTTACAGCCGTTTTGGTAGCAGTGTTCGTGCAGGAGAGTGTTGCTTATGGGCACGCGTTCTCGTCGCAGCACTTGTACAAGCACGACGGACACGCCGAGCCAATACACGGGCACGGCCATCACCATGACTACTACGTAAGCTTCACTGCACACTGCACCACATAACTCACCACTTTGTGACACCGCATACTCACCAGCTCACGCTTGTCCCCAGACGCACCCCAAGTACGAGTTCGCATACAAGGTGGAGGACCCCCACACCGGCGACCACAAGAGTCAGCACGAGCACCGCGACGGTGACCACGTGACCGGACACTACTCGCTGCACCAGCCCGACGGCTCCGTCAGAGACGTGCACTACCACGGGGACCACCACACTGGGTAATGAGTTTCTCTGAAATGACGTATAAAGCAAAGTTAGTCTTATACTTAGTACAATCACAAAACTAATGATGGGAATATAAAATTACCCTCTTATTCCACAGATTCCACGCCGACGTGAAATACAGCACACACCACATCATCCCTCATCACCACCATTATTGATATAACGGGATTGGACTTTTCATCTTTCCGGCAAATTTGTTGAGTAACATTGAAATGTTTTTTATTTATTTCATAAAATTTTGTTAATAAAATGACTTGAATTATCTACCGACTTGTTTAAACCAGATTTTACAACCACCCATTGCCAAAGACTTTGCATTTGTTAATGGAAGTTGTTAATTAAGGAAGTAGGTCAAGTTGAAATCAGACTACCACTCTAAGAATAACTGTTCAAATTTATTTTACCTTTAAAAATCCCTTGTATTGTGTCTAGCTATTGAATTTCGTACATAAATTTACTCTTCGTAAAATACTAAAGACGCGCCCTCATTTACCCTTCGGATTACAATTTTAAAAAATTTGCAAAACATTGCTTTTGTTTCAATATATTATAGAAGTTCATTTTCTTCATGACAGTAAAACCGTATCAACATCCGTAACGTAGCTTAGAACAACAATCCGATCAAACTGACGAAATAATATTGTATGGAAATCGCGACTTCCATTTATACTATTTAAAGAATAAACTAATTTAGCGAACTGGCAAAAGGCACATATTAAAATATCTCTCACGAAGGGAATCAGAGAGATTGCAAAATATTTTGACTGAATGTGTGATGTAAACTATACTAGATTATTTTCGAAATCATTACAGTGGAGAACGAATGAAGATTGAATAATTTACATAACAAGTAAGTAATGCACAGAAGAAGGAGGTAAAATTGAAAAAAATGACCGACTGACCTGTAACGATTGCCAAAGGTGATAAATTGGCAACCGGGACCGATGGCTTAACGTGCTCTCCGAGGCACGGAGAGAACTCGGGCGGTCATCCATTCAATTACTGGCTAGGCTTAGGGCTGCTTAGCTTCGCTGATCGAATGATATGCGCAATAGCAACTGTGTCATGAGGTCCTCTATCCTCATTTGTAGCTATAATACAATGTAAATCAGATCTTGATTCAAGCTGGATTGATGAAACAAGGCAATACGAATTTCACGATAGTGATCGGCGAGCCATTAACTTGCATTAAATGATCAAAATCTTTTTAACATTCCTAAGAAAACTGTATTTGTCTGCCTTAATACAGAGAGGGTTGAACCTTAACTTTTGACTGAACCTTTTAGGTGAACTGTAGGAGTGTGCACACGGCATTTTCTATGGGTGTTCTATCTGGGAAAGCGTGGTGACATTTTTATACAAATTATAATGTTTTATGTTAGTTCGCATCACCAAACTGTATTCGATTTACATGGAACATGAGCTCCTACTTTAAAATTAAATTCGTCAGAATCAATTGTGTTCGGAATAACAAGAAAATGTTAAAAAATGCTTCATAAAACAATGCACTAACGTTCAAGTGCAGAAGATATCCTTTAGCTTTTTATGCAGAGAATAAAAAGAGAGCACACAATTTAAACATTGCTTAAAACCATTGAATACAATCGGACTACTTTACTTTTAAACATTCACTACAATTTCGTCTTAAAACCTGCCTACATTATATAACTGTAACATGAAACAGTTTTTTTTTGTATAAAATATTTTAGAATGCCTTACCCACTGTGTCCCTTTAAAGGCTTTTAAAGGTCATATATTGACCCGTCGAAAAATCATGTGGTCCGAGTAAATCATGTGGACATAGCTACCAACTTATAATTATTTTGCTACACTTTCTTAATGACTAAGTGTTCACCTTCAGTACTTGAGAGTTTCCATATAAAAGACAGAAAATACAAACCAGATTATCAGTTGTCACTTGGATTTCGAAGTGAATTAAGAAAACAAACATATTTTAATATGTATTTGAAGGTAACATTCTTACCACGCATATTGGCGTTTATTAAAAGATTCGAGATTTTCAATTGTTTAGTATTAAAATGTGAAAGAATTTGATTAATAGTTCTAAATAGTGAAATTTATTATGAATCACACCACATACACGCATAAGTTGAGTCTGTCATTGCTTCAACTCCATGATATTTTATGTTATCACACAGATCTTCCTGATCGCTGCCTCGCTGGCAGTCGCCACAGCACGACCCCAAGACCATGGTCACGGGCACGGGCATGCCTACTCTTCACAGAGCATCGTTCTGCACCAGAGCCATGGTGGTCACGAGGAAACTCATGAAACCGGACCTTTAGTATACCTCCAGCATGGAGCTCAACAATCTCATGGAGACGATCACAAAGCCTACTCTTCCCAAAGCATCGTACATCACGCAGACCAGGAGCATGATGACTCCTCTCTTCATCACCAGATCAAACCTGTGGTCTACCTGCATCAAGAGCCAGAAAATTCTCACGGAAATGAGCACCAACATGGGTTTTCTTCCCAAAGCATAGTGCTCCACCAAGGACATGGTCACGAAGAACAACAGCAATCTCACGGAGACGAGCACAGCTACGGATTTTCCTCCCAGAGCAGTGGCGTGAGTCAAGGACTTAGCCATGGAATTAACCACGAAGCTCAGCACGCTACTATTCATCACGATACCAACGAGCACAGCCTTGGACTTTCTTCCCAGAGCAGTGGTCTGAGCCACGGACTTGGTCATGGAATTAACCACGGGCTTGGTCATGGAATTAGCCACGAAGTTCAGCACGCTAGTGTCCATCACGGTAACAACGCGCACAGCCTTGGACTTTCTTCCCAGAGCAGCGGTCTGAGCCACGGAATTGGCCACGGAATTAGCCACGAAGTTCAGCACACTACTGTCCATCACGGTGACAACGAGCACGGCCTTGGACTGTCTTCCCAGGGCAGTGGATTGAGCTACGGTCTTAACCATGGACTAAACAATCAAGTGCAGCACTCTACTATTCATCACGATACCAACGAGCACAGCCTTGGACTTTCTTCCCAGAGCAGTGGTCTGAGCCACGGACTTGGTCATGGAATTAACCACGGGCTTGGTCATGGAATTAGCCACGAAGTTCAGCACGCTAGTGTCCATCACGGTAACAACGCGCACAGCCTTGGACTTTCTTCCCAGAGCAGCGGTCTGAGCCACGGAATTGGCCACGGAATTAGCCACGAAGTTCAGCACACTACTGTCCATCACGGTGAAAACGAGCACGGCCTTGGACTGTCTTCCCAGGGCAGTGGATTGAGCTACGGTCTTAACCATGGACTAAACAATCAAGTGCAGCACGCTACTATTCATCACGATACCAACGAGCACAGCCTTGGACTTTCTTCCCAGAGCAGTGGTCTGAGCCACGGACTTGGTCATGGAATTAACCACGGGCTTGGTCATGGAATTAGCCACGAAGTTCAGCACGCTACTGTCCATCACGGTAACAACGAGCACAGCCTTGGACTTTCTTCCCAGAGCAGCGGTCTGAGCCACGGAATTGGCCACGGAATTAGCCACGAAGTTCAGCACACTACTGTCCATCACGGTGACAACGAGCACGGCCTTGGACTGTCTTCCCAGAGCAGTGGATTGAGCTACGGTCTTAACCATGGACTAAACAATCAACTGCAGCACGCTACTATTCGCCACGATATCCAACCTGCGTCCGGCTTGTACCACGAGTCAGAACAATCCCACGGACATCAGCAACACTATGAACACTCTTCTCAAAGCAATGGACTAAGCCACGGTCTTACCTATGGACTTAGTAGTGGGGTACAACACACTAATATCCATAATGGTATCAACGAGCACAGCTATGGACTCTCTTCTCAGAGCAGGGGATTGAGCCACGGCCTTGGTCATGAAGTGCAACACGCCTCCATCCACCATGAGACCAAGCCCCTCGTTATACTGCAGCACGCGTCTGGCGAATCTCACGGTCACCACGACTACCATGAAGATCATCACGTCGAAGAATATGTAAGTTTAAGTCGTCATCTATACTAGTAGGTATTATGCAGAAGAAACATTTAATTGTTTGTTGGAACAACTAGACCGATTTATAAAATGCAAGCGAGTAACATAAGCTATATTTGATCCCCGGACTCCCACGCCAACGGAATATAGTGAAACCGCGTGACGTCCTCTAGTCGCTTATATTCATGATTGTTTGTTTATTTAGATGTATTTGTTTATTTCGAGATGTTGATTATTATTGGTTTCCAGGCGCACCCCAAATATGCCTTTGACTATGAGGTTCACGACCCCCACACTGGAGACAAAAAGGCGCAACATGAAGAACGCGACGGTGACATCGTGAAGGGGGTCTACAGCCTCAATGAAGCCGATGGAACCATTAGAACCGTGCACTATACTGCCGACAAACACAGCGGGTATGAAATACATATAAATCGTTTTGCTACTAAAAACGCAATAGTGAGCAGGGGGCCTACCAACAGCCACTTGTCATAATATTGATAAATATACCAGCAGTGTCTTTATAAGCACTATTTATTTATTACTAAGGAGCCTTCTGAAATTCCTATTAATAAATTGAGATATTTTACTTCCAGATTCAACGCCGTAGTTCACCATGAAGGCCACACCGAGCACATTGTACCCGAACACCATAATCACCATGAAATACATCCTTAACCGTTATCATAGGCTAACTTATGTGATACCTACTCGTTACCTGCGTCTACAAGTAATTGTAAATAAATGTTTTTTATATACATATTTTTCATTACTTTTTTTTTCTGCCCTTTACTTTGTCCATGTAATGATTATTATGAGAGGACTATATGTTACGCATATATAATATTATTATAAAAATAAATAATATGGATTGTGGAGAGATAAATTTACATAATAAATACACATCGAAAGATGTAGAGAAGTAAACTTACGAGTAATCTTTTGTTTATCATAACATCCCATTTGATATTTTGCAAAAATATTCGGTGACCTATGCCAGCAATAGTTTTCATCAGTTCAAATTAAGCTAAAAATATATTTATGGTTAATATTAGAACTTTTCACAAAACACTTATTATATAGTATTATTATTGTTATTATTATATTATGTATGTATTCTAGTCTTTAAGGTATGTATTGTATTATTGTTATACCGTTATCTGGTACTCATAGTACAAGCTTTGCTTAGATCCGGATTAGATGGCGATATGACATGTTATGTACTTATATTATTAATAAATTGAAATTGTAAATTTGAACCATGAACAATTTAAAATAAAGTATTTTTTATCTAACACAAAAAGAAATTGCATTACACGTTAGTTACTCTATTCATATGTTAAATAACAGATATGACTGCAAAATAAAGTAAATAAAAGGTAAAACTAAAACGAATTATAACCCGACTACAAAAATTCAAAAGTATGAACTAAGTTACGTGCACAGGATAGTGCTAGTGAACGTAATAATGACAATAGCTACTTTATTGTACAACACGCTGTGTGTCGATCTTCTGTATCAATCACGTGAAAAGAGAGATCTTGTTTCATGTTGTACATGTTTAATTTCGTTCTTGAGCTTAATGTTCTCAGTCTAAGGCCCTGGTAACACACATTACTAGTGTGTTACCTCAGGGTCTATCGACTCACTTTCTCCCAAAACAAAAACATCGCAAACGAACGAAAATCAAACATAGTTTTTGTATCGCTTTGTTTTAAGCAAATTAAAGTTTTCATTCGTTCAGAACATATATACGTTAACGAATTTTCTGACAGACCGCGTTCGAACGTACGCGTTCAGAACGAATGAGAACTTTGCATGTCCATGATCTGTGAAAAGAACGCCTGATCAAAACCTCATAGATGTATTTTCCAGGCGGTCTTAAAAAGAAAAAGTCTCGCAGTGATACAACCAATCACGTTACAGCCTGCTACAAATATAGCTATAATATTTCTGTTGGCAAATTGGTATATGTCCACAAGGCGCTACCCAAAATGACGGAAACATAACCCATTTGTTAGCGCACGATGTCCAGAAGGGTTCTCTACATTTGACACATTTTGTTTTCAATAAAAATTTTATTACGAGCTGAGCCCTGCGTTTTTACCCGCGTAGAATTAATTTCATGGATGGGCCGCAAAACCCATTTTTTTTTGTTTTTTTTATAAAAGTATAAAGTAAAGTAGCCTAAGTCAGTCCTTGTAACATTAGCTATCTGTCAGTGACAGTACTGTTAAAATCGGTCCAACCATTTCTGAGATTAGCCGGAACAAACTGACAGACACGGACAGAGAGACAGATCAAGAAACTTTAATATTAGTTTTTTTTTATGTGAGTAGGTACAGTATATACATGTGAGCCTGAATACACTTTGATCTGCATTTATTTAAAAGCTGTTAATTTGGAATAACAAACAGATATTTAAATTTAATTTATCTGTATAGATTACTATACCATGTTTTCTGGAGAGTGGGACCGCCAAATATCTGGCAAGAAAAAGCAATTGTTTTGCCCTATCAAACACACACACAAATTATATCTTTTTGCACAGATACTCAGAATAAAATAATGACTCTACATATAAAATAAAAGAAATTCGTATGCAGTAGTTCCCTGCTGAGTGCAGAGTGCTGACATTGAAATCATTGACTGCCAAAACCGGTTGGTTATATGCAAAGTTTTGGACTGACTTACTGAACTTTACTCAAGGTATTGAGTTCAATCGTAACCCGTAAATACCACCGTTGCCAAATGCCCAGACAGTTTTAATTATCCAGCTGGTATATGCAGGCAAAAGTAGTATCTAGTAATTGAGAATTGAAAAATGTGAATTAAAATTATTTATCTAACTATATGAATGACATCAGAAAGGTAACAAAAATAGTCCCATTTAAAACTAATTACCATGTCTCCATAACCACTATCACTAATTTGCACCGTTTTCGTAATCTATATTCGCTAGCGTCTCCGCCGAATATTTGCATTGTACAGCGCCTCCGAGCGGTGACGTGAAAAACTACAATAGTTATCTCGTACAAATATTGTCGGTGACGCTAGGGGTATAAATTCAGAAAACTGTGCAAAACTCGGGCTGTTTTCCCAATCTATCTATCTCGCTAACGTCTCCACCGAAAATTCGTATGACAAAATGGTACAGCGCCATCTAGCGGTGAAGTAAAAAACTAAAATATTGTGCTTGACAATAACGTATATATAATATTACGAATATATTTATAACAATATTTTTTTATTGATTTTAGAATCATTCAACAATTAGAGAACATTGTTGAAATATAAACTCGTTTGCAAAAAGTGAGCATTGACGGCTTCCAGAAGATTTCCCTAAGGAGTAGTTCAAAATCGCTGACGCATGACCCTAGCGGTTGAAGGGCGCGTTCGTGTTTGAACGCGCCTTCCTATAGTGTGAAAGCCGGGTACAGTAAGGAGGGGCCCAACAAACCAGTCACCGGGGAGGGTCACGACAAAGCATGTGATAAAATATCACGTGCAGGAGGAACACCGCGGAGATTAGGCGGTGCGACTCAAACATAGCCCTTCCATTGACCCCGCGCTCCACGTCAAGATACATATGGTGATGGTGACAGTCCATCACAGTCTCAGACACATATCACAAACATATGAATTTGAATTTTATCATACATATTGTGCAAGTTTCTTCGAGATGTGTTTACTCTACGTTGATGTATGATTACGTAAAATATTATAAGCAAGCCAACTACAGTTTAAAGTGAACCAATGAAATTCTGCAAAATTGCGGTATTCAAATTCTAACAGAAAACTGTAATTTTTTGAAACGTACCAGAGATAGGAACACTTACATATCACACACACACATGAATTTACGAGTGTAATGTATGCAACCAATTGAACAATCGATACAAGTTCGACTACCATTGCACATAGAGCTTAAACTTCAGAACAACATTACTTTGACCCGTCGACCTTGTCAGAATCAAAATTATCGTGTATATAAAGCGCTCATTGCACATACAGTACATCAGTTCTATCTAAGAAATTGAAAACCAACATGTTCTCCAAAGTGAGTGCTTAAGGTTGCCTGTTAAAAAAAAGTACTTAATATTAATTGAAATGCTGAAAGTCGTAGAAGAGTTTTATTCTGAAATATTGATGCTTTTGTGAATTTATATTTTTTACTTACATAAACTGTGATATGATGAAATAAATAAAATTTTGGATATAATGTAGATCGTTGCCCTGAGCGCGGTGCTGGCGGTGTCGGCAGCTGGTCTGCTGCCCGCGGCGCACTACTCCTCGGCGGGAGCGGTCTCCTCCCAGAGCATCGTGCGCCATGACGAGCAGCACGCAGGCAAGGTAGCCGTAGCCGCGCCGGTAGCCTACCACGCCGCCCCCGTGCAGTACGCCGCACCCATCGCTTACCACGCACCCCAAGCCAAGCTCGTCTCCGCACACCAAGTTGAAGAATACGTACGTACATACTAATGTGTTACTTGATTAATATGTATTCTCAATATATAAAAGTAGACTGCATCTATAACTGTGTGTGGTTGCAGGCTCACCCCAAATACGACTTCGCGTACTCCGTGGCTGACGGACACACAGGCGACAACAAGTCACAGCACGAGAGCCGCGATGGTGACGCTGTGCACGGCGAATACACTCTGCTGGAGGCTGACGGCTCCGTGCGCAAGGTCCAGTACACCGCTGACGACCACAACGGCTTCAACGCGGTCGTGAGCAACTCCGCGCCTGCCCACCACGCCGCTGCCCCTGCACACGCACCCGTCTACCTGGCTCACCATTAAATAGTTTAAGGAAACACTGTTGGTATCATATAGGCTACTACTATTTATTTGAATACAGTTTAAAAACAATTGTTTGTCTTTAATCTTCAATTATTTCCTGCATATAAATTGTTATCGGGTAGGGAGCATTTTTTACCTAGATGCCCATACACCCTAGGTCCGATTAAAAGATTTGTGGCTTCACTAGGAGTAATGCTCCTCCATCTTTCAGTGGAGTGTTACTGGGAAAAATATATGTATAATATATATTTATATTATTTTAAAAATATATTTAAATATATTAACAAGTAGATAATTCATTATGAGTACAGCGAGATGTACCGTGAGGTAATCAGTCCCACAAGCAGAATGTTAAAAGATTCTGCTTCTGGCTGATCATGTGAGACTGATAATCATTTTTTTTTTTTTTGATGCATATGCCAACAGCTATTGATTGGGGCTCAAGTATTTCATGCTCGCCAGAACACAAATGAGTAGACAATGAGTTACAACATACAAAAGTCATTACGGAGTGAATTATAATACAAGACATGACCAAAGAGCCCGCAAGCCAATACAAAAATATCATGCAGGAGCCCTAGAGATTATCTCAATACCTGAAAGGAGAAAGGACGAGCTTGCCACTCGCTTAGACCAAAACACGTTATTAATAAAATACTATATATAGTACTGGCTGTGCCCGCAAATTCAGCCGCGTGTACTTTATTTCATGTGTAGCTTTATTCAGTGAAAACCTAATATTTTTGACTATAAGTAGCCTATTTTACTCCTTATAACATTTGCTATCGCATTAAAATCAGTCCAGCAAAATATGGGTTGTATGTTTTTTGTTTGTCACCTTTGATGCAAATAAAAGCAACCAGGAAAATGGGTCAAAATTACCAGAAATAGCATAATACCTATGTCGTTATAATTATATTGTATATTTTATTATTATTTTATGCTTCAAGAGGAAGTTGTGACACAGATTTAGCATTTACAGCACAGATTTAGAAGGCACATTAGCATCTGCTAATGATGATTTTATTATTATATTAATATATTTTTTTGATTGATAGCAAAGTCAACGCATCAACATACAGCATTTTTTAATGCCTTCCTAAAGGGAAACCCCCAAACAGACAGACGTACAGACAAGGAAGACATTTTAATAATGTTTTTATATGTGAGTACCGTAGATACTATCATATGCGTTTAGTGACAAGCAGTTAATTGGGAATCTGTATGTAGAAATTCCTTTTTGGTGATGGTGATTTCATGAAGGGGGATGATGATGATATTACGGAATTGATGAATGGCTTGTATAAAAGATGATATGGCAAGAATGGGAGTGAAGACAGTACAGATAATAAAATATTATGGCGACTTATAGAAATGGAAAAGACAAACAAATTGCGCCAACCACAAATTACTAGGGATAAGGGCCAGAACATGATGCTGAGTGATGATGGTCTTTGAACTCACTCCTTATTGTTCTTTGTTTAATTTACTGACCCATTTGTTCATTGGTTACTATTTAATTATGTTCATTCAAAATTTTCATCAAAATATTGTATTTTTCCCACATGAGATTGATGAAATGATGATGATGAGAATCCACGTAAAACGTTACGTACATTGGTTAGAATGACAAAAATATATCACATATTCCATATGAAAGAAACAAAAAAGTTATATTTTGATAACAATTGCTTTATTATAAATAAATTATGTACTATTTACAAGTCGCGTTTTCTAAGAACTAGAATAGCCTAGAGCATGACTAGGAAATTTTAATGGTGAGCCAGGTAAACGGGTGCGTGTGCGGGGGCAGCGGCGTGGTGGGCAGGCGCGGAGTTGCTCACGACCGCGTTGAAGCCGTTGTGGTCGTCAGCGGTGTACTGGACCTTGCGCACGGAGCCGTCAGCCTCCAGCAGAGTGTACTCGCCGTGCACAGCGTCACCATCGCGGCTCTCGTGCTGGGACTTGTTGTCGCCGGTGTGTCCGTCAGCCACGGAGTACGAGAAGTCGTATTTGGGGTGAGCCTGCAACCACACACAGTTATAGACGCAGTCTACTTTTATATATTGAGCATACATATTAATAAAGTAACACATTAGTATGTACGTACGTATTCTTCAACTTGGTGTGCGGAGACGAGCTTGGCTTGGGGTGCGTGGTAAGCGATGGGTGCGGCGTACTGCACAGGGGCAGCGTGGTATGCTACGGGCGCGGCTACAGCCAGCTTGGCGATGGGTGCTACCAACTTGGCTGCATGCTGCTCGTCATGGCGCACGATGCTTTGAGAGGAAACAGCACCCGCCGAGGAGTAATGCCCCGCGGGCAACAGACCAGCTGCCGACACCGCCAGCACGGCGCTCAGGGCAACGATCTAAAGAATTTAAACTTTAATATAGAAATTCTCTTGTAAATACGTATTTAACTAATTAGATGCTACCACAGCTGTAAAATAATCTGAGGTGGGATTGGGTTTCAAAAGGTCCTTAAATATATTTTATTCCTATTGTATCTCAACTTACTTGAGAGAACATATTGGATTTTGTGTCCGTGAAACAACTGATGCATGCCATGTGTAAAGAGGGCCTTATATATGGACCTCGTTGCTGTGTTTTGGGTGTGACAAGGTCGACGGGTCACGAAGGCTCTGGATTAAAACACTTTCTCTATGATTACAAATGAAGTTTTAATTGCGACATATTGACTTGTAGATCAAAGTTTAACAATGTTCAGTTACAAAGGTCAAGTACGTAGTATAAGGTTATAACCTTAATCGATCATTTTGAGATAATAACATTATGGCAAATGTGATAAATACTATATCATTCTTGAAATCTAATTGAAATTAAACCACAGTGTTATTACTAATATTGTTACTAAATGCGAAATTTATCTGTACTTCTCCTCTATTATCTATTATGCCATTTTATTTAAATAAGTGGAGATTGCTTAAATTTTGTGGGAAGACAACCCCATGTCTAGAGAACATACTCTACGCGAGCCATCTCCCGGGCAAGAGAAGTAATTAGGTATTAGATGAATTTCCCTTGCTTATAAAGCAGTTTCGGTTAAGCATACGTAACCCAATAGAATAGGTGCAATAAACAATGCGCTTCAGTTGTTATACTCTCTAGTTTTTGTTACTTACTCACACCACACCACATAAGTTGTATGTCCATGAACAATGTTGAAAAATATACATGACTGGGAACATGCCATTAAGGAAGCATAATTAAAATTCTCCAAAAATGTGAGCGGCATTGAATTATTTTAATGATTCAAGAACGACTAGGTCAAGTTAACACGGCAATTTCACAGATACCAATAAAATATTATTACAATAATACCGCGCATCAATCGCCGTGGCCAGGTCTATGAACTTGTAGCGTTATGTAACTATGACTCATCCAATGCCATCTTTACAACGAAGATGCACTTTAATGAATGAAGTCGTTCCACCGATACCGGTTCGAACGTTAACGGTTGTAGGAAGATGAACACGTGTTTTGCGATAAAATGTAGATTCAGTGAAAATATTTCTAAAAAGCAAAGGATTTCTTTTTTAAATAGCATGATTATGTATGTACCTAATTCCTATGCAAAACTTCAGTTCCATAAATTAATTTAATAAAATTTGTATAGATGAACAAACATTATCCTTACATTTATCTAGCAGGTACACTTTTGACGGATGTAACAACAATTTAAAGTAATCATTTTTTTTATTAGGTTTTGCAAAATTTCCTGTTGTGCCCATGAATGTCTTATATTAATTATTTAAAAGCTTTATATTAATTATTTAAGCAAAAGTATTATGGTGAAAAGTTACGGTTGCCTGAAATGTCCTTGCGTAATAAAAAGTGTTGGCATTTCAACGATTGACCTACACACATCTTGCTAAATTTAATAAAGTTTACCTTAATCGTTAATAATTCCGAGCTAGCGTATGTATGGGTTTATTTGTATGTCATAAAATAAAATCCTTTATTATATTCAGTTCATGATTGTAGAACTTAAGCCTCCCAATTTATGACCCAGTTTTAAGGTCACGGATAACGTGTTACATACTTGATCGGCTCGCGTCTAAATGTATTACTAACATTGATTATTTGGTAGATAATATTATTATTTCGTTGCTGGATTAGTGCCTTTCTAATTTACAAGAAGACAGCGGTACTCATTAATTAAGATACGAGGTGCGTACGTTGCAAAATTCAGCAGTATTCGTATTTGGAATAGTCACAAAACACTTCATGGGAGTTATTCCGGTCTGTTCCCCTCATTTGATCCACTCTTGGTTGGATATCACATAGAAATGGTTCTTCCTGCTAATGATTTTAAATAGTTATCGATATAACATCCAACTATTAATAAACTTACTTTAGCTGGTTAGATGGAACCAGAAGATAGCCTATTGACATTAATTCATTTCAATCCTCTTCTTTCTAATTTTAGTGAAGTCGAGTAGCTAAAGTATGGTGATGATAGAACCAATCTTTTACCTTAATTCAAAAGATGTGATTCGCTTGTAACACGTACCAGTACCAATGGCCTGAGGGAATAGCGTGCAACATGCGTGCCTACACACCGCGCGGCGTCGACAACTTATCTTCCACCTGACGTTAATGTATTGCTTATTGCAATAATAATTAATTAGTTGCTTAAACATTCCAACTATTCAATTGCATTGTAAAAATGTACATAATTTTGTCAAGTTTGTTTCGCCGCTGAAATCCTAATATATATATGCTCACGCCATCCCAGAAGGGTCCCCGAAGGAGTAAGAGGTGTTGTAACAACAACACCCACATTTCACCAAATATGATCAAGAGCCAACGTGACAGAGGCTGAGTCCATCGCCGTCTCAGGCACTATACATACGTCTTCGAATTTCTTCTCAGACATATGCAGGTTTCCACACAATGTTTTCCTTCACCGGAAAACACGTGGTGTTAAATCACTGCACATAAGTTTTTGGAAAAACTTTTTGGTACAGGCCCCGCTGGGATTCGAACACTCATCGCTTGTGTAGTAGGCGACTGCTCTAACCCCAAGGCCACCACGGCTCAATATACACGTAGGTTTAATTTTTAACTCTGTCCAGTCAATTCTTATCATTGGAGTCTAGACTACAATAGTGCGTTGTTCAATTGTATCGATCATAAATTGGAGCTCACGCAGATAGTCGTATATGGAAATTATAAGAAAGGTTGTTTAAAAAAAAAAATAAAAAAATGTAGAGGTTGAAAATAGTTCAATATTAGATGGACTGAAGGTATTCTTAGTTTTTTTTTGACAAATAAAGTAAATCATTTATAAACTCTGCAACTTAGCTAATGATGTATCTTTATGGTCGTAGTTGCTAGCGTTCCTCATCGTTATCCTTGTTCCCTGCGAGTAAACCATGGGTTGCGAAGATAGCTGTCTTTTATCAGACAGAACATATAACATAGTGTAATTATTTTCACCGATTTTTGCTTTTCCTATTTTTTTACAGTTATTTTGACTATTGCATGATATGTATATCTTCTCATTGCCATTCTCTTGAATCGTCTTAACGGTCCATTATTTATCTTTTCAATGATGTTCATAAACATTTTATTTTTATCGTAACATCATTAGCTCCATCTTGAGCCGCATCCTATTTATCTAGTGTACTAACACCTGCAACAAAAGTATTAAACTTGTGAGATTAATCTCATTACCTATTGCTTTTATGTAACAAACAGCAAATGATATTGAAAGTATCTGCGTTTATAAAATGCGCCTGTCGTAACAGCGGTGTCATTGAGAAGACAGATTAGATCAGGCGATTTAGTTATAATCTGTTGGTTCATTATTGCAACACACATCTTATTGTGAACGACTTAAATAACCAATACATAAACATGACTGCGGTTACAATGGACTAACAGCAAACATGTTTAAAGAAATTATATTGTTTATAAAATTTTATGAACACTGATCCGCTCTGCACGTAATTTGACTTCATACATCTGACTGATCAACCATGACGCGATGCTGTTCCAGCACAAGTCGGAAACAATAGGGTAAATTGAATATAGTTTGATCATTGATTTCGACGGCGAATGTAAACAATTCTAAACAGGTGTTGAATGTATTGTAGCCATTCGATCGCAGATCGTCATGTGGTTCTCACTTTCGTTAGTTAGATAGGTGATAGGTTCAACCCTTTGTTGCAGGATTCATGCGGATGTCCAAAGAATAATTATGCCCAACATAATTATTGTGTAACAAGTGATTTCTCTGTGTGATAAGTCTTCATATATAAGTGAAGCACATTGTATCTGGAAGCACTTCCGACTGGCGTTTTTTTTTTACCTGGCGAGATGATTCTAAAAGTAAGTTTTGTCATATTAAATATTTATATCCTAAATAATCCCTTTTGATAAGTTTATAAAAATCAGTCCTTAGATACGATTCTATAATGACACATATAATTATATTATACCTAATATTTTCTTTACTATATAGTATAACAATAATATCATACAGTTTGCTGTAGAGCTACCGGAATTTAACTCTTACCAGTTAGTAAAAACTGTATCAAGATTGTGACGTAGTGTAGAAAAATTATGCGTTTAAACAGACTAAATAAATTTGAATGGAAATGACGACTTAAATTTACTCATATAAATCATAGAAATCGGATTTAGTAAAAGTCCATGCTATCTTTTTATGAATCATATTATGAGATTATAAATATAGTCAAATATTATAATATAAATACAGACCTAAACTGCAATTATCACATACAGTCATAACTTTAATACTTAAATTTGTGTTTTCTCTCATTCATTTAGTTTACCTAAGCTTAACGTAATATTAAAATAAATATAAATCGTTATTCAAAACTCTTCGAAAATCTGCTCAAACATAATTTTTTTATACTTTCGCATATTTTATTTTCTGAATTTTGATGTTTTGTAGTCTTCGAATTGATATTGAACAATTGTGAACGTTTCATTCATAAGTACGTAAGGCTTGCAGCGAACAATGACTGAAATTCTCTCTTTTATTGTTTGCTTACAATGAACACTTGACGGGCATTGGTTGTAGATTGCTTTGTCCGAACAACAGTTGAGACAACTCGTCGGAAAATTACGCTTAAGCTTATTCTGTTTTTTTTTGTTTTAGATAACACCATTGGTAACATTATTTACAATATGTTTCGCAGAAATATATCCAAAGCAACAGCTAAACGAAAATCTATTTCATTCTATGAGTATTCGCCAAGCTGAAGATAAACTGCTACAGTCAAATCGCCAAGAAGAACTAGAAAATATGTATCGTCAATTTAGGAGCAATTTAATGCAATCCGACAATTTCCAATATACCAATGACTATCACACCAGTCCCACAAGCGCCACCCAAATACAAGGCAGCAGATATCCCCAAAACTTGTTGGATGCCAATCAGTTTCAATCGTTACGCCAAGGACCTGCAATAGAACAGATGCAATCTCTCAAATACTATCAAGAGTCTTCGAACCAGAATTTAAATGAGGCCAAGTTTACTTCAAAGATCAACGATCACAGTGGACTTTACACTAGAGTTTCAGCACCACTTGGTAGTCTGGGTCTAGTTCAGCCTACGGAAAATTTGTTAAACAAAGATCACCTTGAACCACGCCTCCATTCAGACCCCACACGGAACCATAAACAAGACTATAGATTTATTGTTGGACATAATATTGCACCTAAACAGGTGGAGCGACAAAATTCGGAATATAATACATTACACGACGCCTTCCCAAAGCTCCTCGAAAATATTAAATTGACTAAGGTATTATTACTACATTCTGCCAGTTCAGTCCAGAACCTGGCAGCATATCGATAATAACGGCACTCGTTTTATTTACAGCCGGAGAATACCAAGCGCAATTATTTAACTCACCACGAATCAGAACATCATACGGTACCTTCCCAAAGTCAGTTTAAAGCCGACGAGAAAATTGCATCAGAGCACCCGCTTTTGATATATGCACCCAAAGAGATCGTCGGTACATACGGAAAGTCGTGAGTACACAATATTATTATTTCTTTAGTGTACTTAAATGTTATGTGGTCCGATAAATATTATACTTTCAGATTCGTTAATACTAAGGTCAACGAAAGATTTGAACCTCAACGCCCAAAAATACATGGAATCCACTTAAATGTTGGACGGTTCTATAACATTGCGACATCGGGTAAAAAAGCGTCGGACATGAAAATCTACTCCACCGGGTTGAACAGCGTCCCTCAGCACACTCAAAACATAATGATACCAAACCTCACCCATCAAGTGTCTGCATTCCAAAAAAGTAGATATTCAGTACAAACCAAAAATAGGAATACTTAATTAGGTGATCTAAAATTTATTTCTTTGGATATTCCATTGTAACTGTAAATAATTTCAGTAAGTATTTTATTTCATTAGTTTTAGTATACATTTTTAGAATTCAAATATTTGTCGTCATTATTTCCATATGGACTGGATCTAGGAAGTACGTTTGCCTTTTACATTACTTCATACATTTTCCACTTGCATAGAGTTAAAACACTCGTAAATAAATGTTTCACCATGTACTAATTCCCGTAGCATGGGATGAAACAATTTTCGTTCGGAACAAGTGACGAACTTCTAACTTATTTTACACTTATGAAATAGAGCATACTTGATAAGGCGAGATAATTTAAAATTTAAAAGAAAACTGAAGGAGTGTAATGTTAGCTCAATTTTGTACAATTTTGTAATGTACACTTAAGGAGATTATGTACAAATTGTATGGTTTAATAAATACATTTTCTATAAATTAATTATTCTATTTAAATAAATCTATGTGTGTGATTTAAAATTACTTAAGTTGTCTTGAATATTTTTAACAGTAAGTTCAAATTATAAGTCGCAAGCAACAAACAAAAGTTTTTCAAGTGAAAGGTTGGAAGCCATATTATGTCAACTGCATCGATTGATGTGACCTAAGCCAAGGTCGTTTAGTTTAGCTACTTGCCCCGACACCGAAACCATGATTCATGAGATACTATATAAAATGCCGATCATTTTGGCTCATGTATCATTCAATATTTAGTTGAACAGATAAACTAACGAAATGTTCTTCAAAGTAAGTTGTGACTCATATTCATCGACCAAAAAATATTTTTAAATTAGTTATTGAATTAAATATGCCTGCATCAAAAACAATTGTGTCTGAGTTCTTTTTTTAATTGATGGAACCTAAATACATCAATATGACCCATTGCTATATTAGAAACATAATGTTTTTTATTATAGATCGTAGCTCTGTGCGCCGTAGTGGCTGTGGCCCAAGCCGGTCTTCTGGCCGCGCCCGCCCACTACTCCTCTGCCGCAGCTGTCTCCTCGCAGAGCATCGTGCGCCATGACCAGCCCCAGGCCAAGCTGTTGGCCCCAGTCGCCAAGTTGGCTGTCGCTGCCCCTGTTTACCACGCCGCCCCCGCCCCCGTAACCTACCACGCTGCCCCTGCCCCCATCGCCTATCACGCCGCCCCCGCTCCCGTCTACCACGCTGCTCCTGCCCCTGTTGCCTACCATGCTGCTCCCGTCGCCAAAATTTTGGCTCACCAGCCTGAGGAAATCGTAAGCAATACTTTGTACTAGAGTTCAAATACTACCTCTTTTTATTTTTCCCCAGATTTAAAAGCAATATGTATATTTTTAGGCGTACCCCAAGTACGAGTACACATACAGCGTGGCTGACGGACACACCGGCGACAACAAGTCCCAGCAGGAGGTGCGCGACGGTGATGTAGTGAAGGGCTCCTACTCCTTCCACGAGGCCGACGGCTCCATCAGGACCGTGGAGTACTCCGCTGACGACCACAGCGGCTTCAATGCGGTGGTGCACAACACTGCCCCTACCGCCGCCCCCACCCTCATCAAGGCCACCCACGCCTACGCCGCCGCCCCCGTCTACTACAAGCACTAAGTGGCTGAATTCTTAGATGTTGTCGTTGTAAAATAATTGTTGACTAGCTATTTATTTCAATATACGAATAAGTTCATTGAATAAAATATTTTCACTGATTTCCGTCCTTTGCTAAATAAGGTATCCGAATATTTTACGTTATTATGTAGAATGTTCGAAGGAAGAAGCCCTAATACTAACAGATCTGCCTCCAAAATAATCCAATCCTGTCATGAGAAATATTCTTCCATTGAATGAACCAAGGAATAAATCTTCTTTCCAATTGTAATACTCACAGATATTTCTGTGACCATACTTAATCAAATTATTGAGATATAATAACAAATGGTATTTCTACATTTAAGCTTTTGAGTCATTAAAATAGCGTATTTTATACTGGCATGATCGCAACACGCCGAAACTGCTGGATGAAACTTTGCATGACTGTAGCAGGTATCATGTAGTAATACCATTTGTTATACTTTAACGACGGACGAATTCGTGGACACAGGCTAGTTCGTACTAAATCATGACATTTTTTCATTATGTGAGTTTAAACAACCATCCAAAAATGTTTTTTTTTTCATTCAAAGGCTCGTAATAAAGGCGCACCAAACATATTTCTGTGACACTTTTAAAACATAATTGTGACATCGAGAATTGGAATAAGGCTAATGCCTCTACTATGTACAGAAAAGCTATCTGCGGTCTGTGTTGAAAAAAAATATATGTGCCCAAATATTCTCGCGGTGATTACTCGTAAATATTGAGAATACACATCTTATTATCATGTCTTCCCAGTTGGGCCCCTACCTACCAGAAGTGTTCCAACGGCTACTTTTCAACAAAGACAAACCAAACACCTAGATATAGTCTATCACCCTCATAAGCATTATTCAATACATAATTTATTTACATTTTCTTCTGTGACAATACATAGGCCTGACTGCTTGACTGAATTGAAGTATCAACACATAACCTAAACCGCTGATCCTAGAGACATGACATTTTGAAAGTTGTTCTGGTGCACTTAGAGGGTTTTTTAAAACTCCTCTCCTGAAGGGATTAAATGGGAGTTTTAAGATTGCTTGTGTAATCTTACTGCCACGCAGGAGTGGCTGCGGCGCAAGCTAGTGCTGCATACAGCAATAGTAGGTGATAAAGGAAACTGAGATTTATCTTTGTCGGATAATGTTTGTAAATAATCTCACTGACACTGTACTTTTGTTACAATGAATTAATCTTAATTTGATCTTTGCTTTGACTGGCTGGAATTTGCCATGCTTACTGCATATTTGTAAGTTATTTTTTGACAATTGGGCATTGGAACTGTGTCCTTGGGATTACATTCATAATATAAATACTATAACCATCAAACATTGTAAGATATTTTTAAAATAGTAATTGTTGAGTTTCTTGCCGGATTTTTCTCAAAGAAGCAACCTTCCGATCCCGGTGGTAACATTTATAATCCTGTTTAATGTATTTTATTGTGTCTCCCTGCCGATGTGAAAGTACTTTGTAAGAAGTCTAATTAAATAAAGATATTTTGAATTTTGATAGAGAACTTGCATGGAAAATATATGTTCCCCGTGACCTACCTACATCCACTGATGCAATGTTTAGTACTAGACATGTATGCAGTATGTCTAGTACAAAACAATTATCCGAATGTTGCAGATTTCAAAGTGGCAAAATAAAATTATTTACTTATTTTAAGCCTATGAACGTCGAATAAAACACCAATCAAAAAACACGCGTACATTCAACAAAAATTCAGAAAGTGAAGTTGAATGGTTGATACAAATTACTAGAATAAATTCACAATTGTCAGAATGTCGTTCCCGACCTGCCATATATTTATGAACTGCTGGGTAATCCACATAATAATATGACTTTATTATGTGGATTATAATGAGTTTGATCCACATAACAAGAAATATAAAATGTTATATTTCTTGGTCTGCTGTCGAAATGTCTGCTTATGGAGATAATAAAGGAGACCACTTTTTAATGATAATTTTAATTGAACTATCGTTGATAGATTCCGAACCACTGCAAACCATTAAAAAATATGGTCATGTGTGAGAAATATAATATAAAAGAGAAGCACAATATTATTATTGTGAAAATTGCGCTCTATTGTGTGCCAGTAAGGGATTTGGCAAGATACTGTATGTATAAATTCAAAATTCCTGTAAGCTGACTTCCGTTCACCCATGTAAAGGTTTATTGCTCATTTCTCCTATGTTCTTTCACAACAAAGAATAAAACATGGTAATCGCTATAACGCCAAGATGGTTCGTAGAGTGATTTGTAAAACTCACGAAAACACCAATTGCTACATATGATATAGAGAAATAACAATTTGCACTACCACACGGGTCACTACAATTTGAGCTAGTATACTCGTATTATATAAGTGAATGCAGAATCGCAAAACTTGTACCCTGAAGCAAGGTCGGACAAGTCTCGTCTGACAGCTTGCTCTAGGAGGCAGGCCTGCCAATATCGAGTATAAAACGTATGTTTCAGTGTGTTCAGATATCATTCACCTGTTGAACACACCAGTGAAATAATCAAAATGTTCTCCAAAGTAAGGAAAATAACACTGGAATTACCAACATATCAACAACAACCACAATTCAATAATAATTTAATAATTTCCTTCAGATCGTTGCTCTGTGCGCCGTGGTGGCTGTGGCCCAAGCCGGTCTTCTGGCCGCGCCCGCCCACTACTCCTCCGCCGCCGCCGTCTCCTCGCAGAGCATCGTGCGCCACGACGAGTCCCAGGGTGTGCGCGCCTCTGCCTACCAGGCCGCCCCTGCCTCCTACGCCTACCAAGCCGCCCCCGCTGCCGTCTACCACGCCGCTCCCGCCCCCGTCACTTACCACGCAGCCCCTGCTTCCGTCTACCACTCTGCCCCCGCCCCTGTGGCCTACCACGCTGCTCCCGTAGCCAAAATCTTGGCTCACCAACCTGAAGAAATCGTAAGCAATACTTTATACTGAAGGCCAAAAACTTAGCTTCTTATTTAACTTTCTTTCAGATTAAAAGCAATTTACTGTTTATTTCAGGCATACCCCAAGTACGAGTACACATACAGCGTGGCTGACGGACACACCGGCGACAACAAGTCCCAGCAGGAGGTGCGCGACGGTGATGTAGTGAAGGGCTCCTACTCCTTCCACGAGGCCGACGGCTCCATCAGGACCGTGGAGTACTCCGCTGACGACCACAGCGGCTTCAACGCGGTGGTGCACAACACTGCCCCTACCGGAGCACCCACCCTCATCAAGACCGCCCCCGCCTACGCCGCCGCCCCCGTCTACTACAAACACTAAGCGACTGTATTCTGAGATGCGGTTGCTGTAAACTGATTGTTGACTATTTATTTATTGCACTAATTATACGAATAAGTTCGTTGATAAAAATATCTTTATTTCCCTTGCAAGTCACAAGCATGAATATTTCACATTAGGATAGAAGACAAAATATTTATATTGACACTTCGGCAATTTGCTATTAGTTCGTAACAGCAGGATAACACAACATTGGCACGAAGGAATCATAGTATACAAGACTTCGTGCTATCATCACTACTCTCGATATATAAAGAGAAAGATCTCTCAATAGAAAGAACATTTTTAAATTACTTTATGCAATTTATTATTGTTAGTAGGTAGTATTAGATGGATGGTATGAGTCTGGAATAAATACATTGCTATGAATATGCTAAAAGACATATCCATAACAATATTCGAATCTCAATTCTTGATGGATGAAAGCCAAATATTATTCCCTATGGAATAATAATTATACCTTATGGAATATTTTTGAATTTCGTTGTTGTTTTATTATAACATACCTTTGAAAGTTGTAAGCGAGATATAGCCCACGGACCTAGGCAATATCTTAATATTGCCTAGGTCCGTGGGCTATATCTCGTATAAGTAAGTCTACGTAATAGTAAGTCTATTTTAGATTACTCAACCCCTCTCTTACCCTAAAAATAGGGAACTTATTTCTGAAGCGGAACTACAAGCTATGGTATCGGTTTGTAATTGAAAACAATTTATATATTATCAGTAATATATTGTAGTTCCGCTTCAGAAATAAGTTCCCTATTTTTAGGGTAAGAGAGGGGTCGAGTAATCTAAAATAGACTTACTAGCCATTTTGATAAAGCAAAAATAAAATGTTGTGTAGGCATAGCCTATTCACATTTTTGAAGAGAAGTTGCTAATATAGAGAAAGTATTTATTACTGTTCACGTAGAAAACACGAGACAGGAGATAGACAGACATCACCCCTATTGATACCCTCTAGTACTTCATTTAAAATAAAAGAAAAGTAATCTTTTAAACTAAATCCTAAATACAGAAAAATCACGCTCTCAAAAATATGAAACAAGGGATATTCAGAGGATCAGCCATGGTCATATTTCACGGATACGTTAATAATAAATTCTAATCAATAGCTCTGCGCATTAAACTGGATGTTTCATAGCGCTTTCTTTTGATAGGTGGTGTTTCTCATCGTATCGATGACAGACATTTTAAATTGTTGTAGCTCAGAACTTGGCTACTTCAACAGCATTATTGGTGGCAGCCATCAGATGTTCCCGCGTGCAGCTGGTGAGGCATATAAGGTGGGCCATAGTTTGGGGTGCAGCGCACACACATCTTATGTTGGCGTCATCCGTGAAACCCCACCTGATCATGTTGTCCTTGCTCCGACTGATCTGAGTCCGAATTCTATTTAGTGACTTCCAGATTGGCCATGGTAATTTATGTCCAGGCGGGAATTTTCCTCAGGTGGGACGAAAGGAATAGGCAGGGAGTCATTCCAAAGGTTGCACCTCACCTCCGATGGCTCAGACTCCAACGAGTCAACACGCAGCACAAAGCTGCTTCATATAGGTGGTATGTCCACGGTGTAAGGGTGAACACTATCCGCAAGGCTTTGTCAGGTAAAGAAAAGGAAACGCTATAGATGCTCAAGATTAAGGGCTTAAGATAAACCTATAAAAGAATCATCTGCCGATCAATTTTGCGAACTTTTGCGATAATCTTTAATTGTTTATAATCACTCATTGGTACAAAATTAAAGTTATAGAAACGAATTTTAATGAATGCAAGTTATTGATATCAATGAAATACATATAACACTACCCGCTGATCAAGCTACCCACTGGCAAATATAATGTGTATGACCTACAGATAGTTGGTCTTAGTAAGGATGTATTGGTGGAGAAGTTAACATAAATGTGGCACATTCATTACTATGCTTGAAATGTAGGTGAGGGGTTGTCAATAATTAATATGAAATTAAAAAGATAGAGCATGATAGGTTGTCCTGGTTAAACTTAGAACTATGCCCTAAATATTCAAGGATAAGTTCAATGCGGGTTTGATATTCAGAGCTAACTAGCGTATGGGAGTGATAATTATGTTTCACGTTCTGTAGGAGGTACTAAAAACTAATATAATTTTAATTGTTCTGAGAATATTTTCATACAAAATAGCGAAAGTACATAACATGAGTACAGTACTCCTACGCAGGGAGAGCGAATGTAAAAAAAATGTGAATGCAGAATCGCTAAACTAGTAACCTGAAGCAAGGTCGGGCAAGTCTCGTCTGACAACTTACTCAAAGAGTTCACGCCTGGAAATATCGAGTATAAAATGAATGCTTTAGTGTAATCGGATATCATTCATCTGTTGACCACACGAGTAAAACAATAAACATGCTCTCCAAAGTAAGATTATTATTAGTAGATAGTATTATTCATGGGTATATCAATAACATAAAATATATTAAAAATGCCACATCAATTAAACGGAAAATGGCGCAAATGTAATAATTCACATATATTTTTCAGGTTGTAGCTCTGTGCGCCGTTGTGGCTGTGGCCCAAGCCGGTCTCTTGGCCGCGCCCGCCCACTACTCCTCCGCCGCCGCCGTCTCCTCGCAGAGCATCGTGCGCCACGACGAGTCCCAGGGTGTGCGCGCCCCTGCCTACCAGGCCGCCCCTGCCTCCTATGCCTACCAAGCCGCCCCCGCTGCCGTCTACCACGCCGCTCCCGCCCCCGTCACTTACCACGCAGCCCCTGCTTCCGTCTACCACTCTGCCCCCGCCCCTGTGGCCTACCACGCTGCTCCCGTAGCCAAAATCTTGGCTCACCAACCTGAAGAAATCGTAAGCAATACTTTATACTGAAGGCCAAAAACTTAGCTTCTTATTTAACTTTCTTTCAGATTAAAAGCAATTTACTGTTTATTTCAGGCATACCCCAAGTACGAGTACACATACAGCGTGGCTGATGGACACACCGGCGACAACAAATCCCAACAAGAGGTGCGCGACGGTGATGTAGTGAAGGGCTCCTACTCCTTCCATGAGGCCGACGGCTCCATCAGGACCGTGGAGTACTCCGCTGACGACCACAGCGGCTTCAACGCGGTGGTGCACAACACTGCCCCTTCCAGCGCCCCCACCCTCATCAAGGCCGCTCCCGCCTACGCCGCGGCCCCCGTCTACTACAAACACTAAAAGACTGAATTCTGAGATGCAGCCGTGTGAACTGATTGTTGATCATTCATTATTTATTTATTGCACAAATTATACGAATAAGTTCGTTGAAAAACATTTTTTTTATTACCTTTGCAAGTCAAAATTGAACTGCGATAGAAGACGAAAAAATATGTCAGCCATACCCTCCAAAATGCATTGATAATCCGTGTAATATGAGACTCAGGAGTTTGGAAATATCAAAATACCAATTCATTAAATCATCAACGATCTTAATTCATATGAAGATCAAAAAATATCAAATCTTCAGCATATAGCGAAGGCACGACACATGGGCGAATATTGCTGAAGCGATATATTGCTCAGGTGCATGAGCAATATGGCATTAGGTTCCTTAGCGTTGTGGTAAATCCATAGTTCTGTTCAGTTGAAAAAAGCCGATGTAACAACTTGCGCGCTGCAGAAATATGTTCCCTAATATCAGGGTAACTCTACATTTATAGTTGTTATGCTATGATAGAAAAAAAAATTGTGTAGAGGTAAAAGCTACTTTGACAGAATAGTTAATTTGCATGAAATATGGTAACAAAATATGTTATTTTAAATATTTGTTGTACACAAATATAGGTATATTTCACCCATTTTTGGCATGAAAATATTAAACATTGTGTAGGTATGTGTGCTTAGTGCGTTGAGCCAATCATCATATTATATGTTTGTAAGACAACTAATAAAAGGCTCATATTTAACATGAGATACTCGCGTTCATTAATCTTGAAAAAAATATTAAATTAAAAATTTAAGAAATACCCCTACGCATAAAATACATATAGTTTAAGGAACAATCCTTAAAAAGAATAATTAAAAATTTAAGAAATACCCCTACGCATAAAATACATATAGTTTAAGGAACAATCCTTAAAAAGAAAAAAAATCTGGTAGCAGCATCAGGGGGCCTACTTTCATCGTTATAGCAGTGACGTCTTAATAACTTCTTAGCGTTGACGTATAACTTTAGTGTCAAGAAATGAAACGTCATAGCTCTGAAGTCTTTAATACGCTCTGCTTAAACCGATTACGGTAGGCCGCCAGGACAATATTATCAATTAATTATCATTTAAAGATGATACTGGCACACGTGGGGCCAGTTAATCGAGGAATCATACGCTAAAAATGCCTTAAATCGTTTTGGAAAAGAACTGACACTCTTACACTACTAGACCGATATTAATCCAACATAGCTGAGAACAACCGCAAGGAAACTAGCTTTCAAATGAAAAAACCGCATGAAAATCGCTTTATCCGTTTCAGAAATAGGATGCATCAGACATACACACAAGCAGCGCGTATATAAACACTTCTTAGCTTTGATGTGTAATTTTTAGGTACCAAAATGAAACGTCAAAGCTGACAAGTTCTTAATAAGCACTGCTTCAACCGATGATGGAAGGCCCCTCAGGAGACATCATAGGTTCTAGATGTAAGACTATAGGATACCAAGGGCTATATTTTAACTTTTAAGTAAGTAGCCAAGAAGATAATCAAGCCACATATTTAATTATCTGTTGTTAATTATATTATGTTACTTAATTATCTTTTAATATTGTATTTAATTATGAATATACAATTGCCTAACCAACACAGAAGATTCTTATAGAAATAATCGATCATTGTTAAAATATCCGGGATTAATACGAAAATGTTTTTTTAATGTACATTACACGGCCCGTATGGTAGTCTTCCCACTTGTTAAACGAATGTAAGTATATGCCAGCAGTTAGTTGTTTCACGGGCGTAGGTTGTATGGATGTATTGCTGGAGAGATCAAGATGAGTGTGAATCATTCACGACGATACATGAAATATTGTTGTGAGTAATCAACATGAGTATTCTAAAAAGATAGAAAATAGTTTGCGCCCTTGTTGTTCAAATTAAATTAACGGCTGTCACTCTACACCTTAAAAAACATACTAGTGAAGTGGATTGCAATTTTGTTCCTCTAAATTCGGTAGGAATACCCTGGAAACGTTACATTTAATTGTTAACAACTATTTATGAAATTGAGCAAGGACATAATATGTGCCAACTAGACTTCTATATAGGGAGAGTGAATGTATAATATACATAATCCTTAGTTACGTACCCTCTAGACTAAAAACTTGTGAATGCAGAATCGCTAAACTTGTAACCTGAGGCAAGGTCAAGACTCGTCTGACAACTTGCTCTCGGAGTTCACGCCTGCCAATATCGAGTATAAAACGTATGTTTCAGTGTGTTAGGTTATCATTCACCTGTTGCCCGCACCAGTGAAACAATCAACATGCTCTCCAAAGTAAGATTTATGATATACCCAAATCAACGAGACCAAATACGTTATAAGTGACGCACATCTATGAACCGCAACGAGGTGTCGTGAATGTATTTTAATCATGTAATATTTTTCAGATCGTAACTCTGTGCACCGTGGTGGCTGTGGCCCAGGCTGGTCTTCTGGCCGCGCCCGCTCACTACTCCTCCGCCGCCGCCGTCTCCTCGCAGAGCATCGTGCGCCACGACGAGTCCCAGGGTGTCCGCGCCCCTGCCTACCAGGCCGCCCCTGCCTCCTACGCCTACCAAGCCGCTCCCGCTGCCGTCTACCGCGCCGCCCCCGCTCCCGTCACCTACCACGCTGCCCCTGCTTCCGTCTACCACTCCGCCCCCGCCCCGGTCGCCTACCACGCTGCTCCCGTAGCCAAGATCTTGGCTCACCAGCCCGAGGAAATCGTAAGCAATACTTTACATTGGAATCAGAAATCCTTGTCACACGTTCTTTAATATTAAAAGCAATTTCTGTCTATTTCAGGCGTACCCTAAGTACGAGTACACATACAGCGTGGCTGACGGACACACCGGCGACAACAAGTCCCAGCAGGAGGTGCGCGACGGTGATGTAGTGAAGGGCTCCTACTCCTTCCACGAGGCCGACGGCTCCATCAGGACCGTGGAGTACTCCGCTGACGACCACAGCGGCTTCAACGCGGTGGTGCACAACACTGCCCCTACCGCCGCCCCCACCCTGATTAAGGCCGCCCACGCCTACGCCGCCGCCCCCGTCTACTACAAACACTAAGCGACTGATTCGACTCTTTGCGCTAAACGCATCGTTGATAATTTATTGTGATAAAAATAAATAAATTTAAGTTATGAAAAAGTTAAACTTTAATTCATTGACATGATTTCATATAAATTTGCTATAAACAAGCACGCAGATCACCAACGTACGCTTGCATCACCAAGGGTGTCACACACGCGCTACCTTTAAAATCGCTATGGCGAAACGAGAAAAACATGTTAGGGTCTTCCCACTAAAGCTGGCACAACTTTGATTCACCTCATCTCCATCTTCGCCCTCTATCTTCCTGAATCCACATCGAGAGAAAACAACACATTGACACGTCGCAAAAAGGTACGACGTCCTGGGTTCGATTCCCGAGTTAGGCAAAGCGTTATTGGGTTTCCCATCTGTACTTTCCCAAAAGCAGCCCAGTTTGTCTTGATTACCCCGATTAATGGCAGAAGGCTCGCCTATTACACAGGACTTCATTTTAACTGACTATATGTGGGTATCCTGTATGTACACTTCCACCTAACCCATAGAAAATATAGGCATGAGCATAATATACGTTATGTAGGTACTTCTCTAACATAGATTTAGTTGTCTGCGATCTTTTGTAAGATACGGAAACTGAGAAAGTCCAGTCAGTCCTGAAATCGAACCGGAAAACTTGTTATGCTCTACCGCTCTCTTTGATTGTCTGAATACAGATACCTTGCAAACAATGTAATTTTTTACAAACTTTGTAATAATTAGTATAACAATAACATAGAATAACAACCAGGATTCACGCTTATAGGTATATAACTTTTTTAATCGGCTAGGTACTTTTAGTGCCGTCATCAAAAAAATATTGTTAGTGATTTTGTACATGATAGTATGTTTTTCTAAATAAATAAATATAACCTGAATACTCTTACCATGAATATTTTTTTATAAAAGTTTCATTTCAGTGCCTTCATTTCTTATTCTTGCTTTCTATTATTTCTTTTCTTTTCTTATTATTATTCTCGCCTGCACCCCCATGCGATACAGGCTATATATATATGTATGTATGTATGCTTTATTTCATTCACTCATCCACGAACTACAAATAAGGCTATCACAGTATGGCAGGGTGGAACAGAGCGGCATATAAAATAATTATAAAATAAAATTGATCCACCGGTGGATCATACATGTGGATCAAAACGGCATAACTCCAAAGAACAACAACACCCGCTCGGTTACCTACTCTACCTTTCTTTGACGTTGAAATTAATGTCTCTATTACTTCTGGGCTTAACCAGTATATTCAAACCTGAATCAAAATCAAGTCTTGTATTGAGATATGATGAAAATGAAAATGTTTAATTCCGTGCAAGCCGCATCACATATGAAGATCTAAAATTACCAGCTAATGATTATATTTCAAACTGATTCTTAAAATATAATTATAATTTTAAATTGTCATTTCATAGGGCCTGCCCCTATTCTTATTATTGAATCCAGACTCCGGGATACTATTGGAAAATTGTAGATGGAATAAACCCAAATATACTTAACCGACCCGGGAAACCCTGGACCTCGTGCTCCGCAGTAGCGTTTGTGACCACTAGACCAACGAGGCAGTCATACATGACGATGTGTGAAATTAAATATGGAATAATGCCGTGAGATTTATAAGGGAGGTAATAAATAGTTCTAATTTTATATCGAACTTATTCGTGTATTGCAATAAATTATTTACATTATTTTTAGTTTCAAGTATCGAGTATACGTTTAGTGTTTGTAGTAGATGGGGGCGGCGGCGTAGGCGTGGGCGGCCTTGATGAGGGTAGGGGCGGCGGTAGGGGCAGTGTTGTGCACCACCGCGTTGAAGCCGCTGTGGTCGTCAGCGGAGTACTCCACGGTCCTGATGGAGCCGTCGGCCTCGTGGAAGGAGTAGGAGCCCTTCACTACATCACCGTCGCGCACCTCCTGCTGGGACTTGTTGTCACCGGTGTGTGAGTCAGCCACGCTGTATGAGTACTCGTACTTAGGGTGAGCCTGCCAATTGAGGAGATCAATTACACATATTATACAACTATGAATTGCATGAACCTTATAAAAGTGTATCACTTAGATACTCACGTTCACTTCCTGGTGAGCGACGGGGGCGGAGTAGTGAGCAACGGGAGCAGAGTAGTGGGCAACGGGAGCAGAATAATGAGCGATGGGAGCAGAATAGTGGGCAACGGGAGCAGGGGCAGCGTGATAAACGGGAGCAGCGACGGCCACTTTAGCGATGGGGGCTACAATCTTGGCAGCATGGGGCTGGTCGTAACGGACGATGTTTTGGGAAGAGACGGAGCCAGCCGAAGAGTATTTTGCTGGTGCGGCATGGTAGGCCACAGACGCGGGGGCAGCGTGGTAGGCAATGGGAGAAGGAGCAGTGTGGTATACGGGTGCAGGGGCGGCGTGGTAGACAGTGGCGGGGGCTGCCTGGTATACAGGGGCGGCGACGGCCAATTTGGCGACAGGGGCCAACAGCTTGGCCTGGGGTTGGTCATGACGCACGATGCTCTGCGAGGAGACAGCTGCGGCGGAAGAGTAGTGGGCGGGCGCAGCCAGCAGACCGGCCTGAGCCACCGCCACCAGGGCGCACAGAGCTACGATCTGATGAAAAAAATACCACAATTAGCAATATTCATTATTAGTTGCTTTTGATACAATTAATTCTTTATTTTGAGCTTACTTTAGAGAGCATGTTGTCTGTTTCTCTGAAATGATCAAGCAATCAGTGATGTGTGTAATATGTTTGCCTAGTTTTTATACCAAGGGACCCCAAGTCAAGTGTAGTAGTGGAAGCTGCCAAACGAGCCTATGACCTCGTCTCGTGTCACATACTCGATGCTTGATGAATCAGTTTCCATTCACTATTTCCGTTGACGAAAGTGGATATGAATTGGCTAAATAAATTAAGAAATTCTGAAACCACTCTTATCACACAGTTGATTCTTCCAGACATTCCAAGTATTCATCACTATTGCTTCATATCATTGAGCTGTCCTACGTAGTCATTCGTGTGACAAGTCTATGCAAAGATAAAGTCCGAATCATAGTAAATAGTACAAAACACTGTCTACACTTTTTTTCACTGTTTATTAGTTAAGAATTTGATTAAATCCACCATGATTGCATCCACCTATTATGCGTGAGCCATAAATTACAATTTAATCACAATATTGGCAGATATATTGACAGACACGGTAATTTGTCAGGTTACACATTCGAGTCAATAAACCCCTCGGGCGGAACTTAGAGTAATAAGATTAGACAATACATGGGTGTGCACGGCGGAGGCGGCCATTTCATAGCAGGTGAAGCAAGAAAAATAATGCATAATACAAGCTACTCCTAAAGACGTAAACATGGTTAAATCAAATGCTTTCCATAAAACGCAAATGCCTACATTGACAAATTTACCAGAACATAAACTCTCTTAATTAAATTAATTAAGATATTTCAAGGTTGTTGAAGAGTTCTCGCAGATTGACATCGTATTTTAATAAGCGTTTATTTCCTGTGCAATTTATTTCGAAAGTAGATCAATGCCAGACAAATATTAAATAAAGGTGATACTTCACATACATTTCATGTTGTTCAATCATTAAATAGTTAATAATCCAAAAGAATGCCTACACTTGCGTAAGTGTAATTACATATTTATGTATTATATACCTACCAGTACCAGAAAATAAACCTTGTCCCATAGAATAAAATTTCTCGAAGCAGTTATTTAATTTGTGCTTAACTATGTTGCCCGGATTACTACCAGTCGCTCTAGATTACTACCGAATAGTGTCAGTTCGTTTGATTATTGCCTCTTTCTGTTTTATGCATGCTTTCTAGAATCCAGAAAGTCCAACCATGGTTAACCTCCAGCATTATAGTCATCCTAAGTCCTATAAATAGGTTTGCGAGGATCAGGTGACAACCGTTTCATGTAAAAGTCGTTTAATTGAATCAAATGCCGATCCGCACAATAACAAGCAGAATAACAAGAGGAGTCGATATAAGTAATCAAATAAAATTATGAATTTTTGGCTTCCTTCTTTTTTATAAATGATGATGAAATATCAGAATATCAAAGGAGCATTCGTGATCGACTCCACATATGATTGATTTTTCGTAGGCTAAGGTGAAAACTTATTACCTTAATGTGAAAGTCAGATTATATTACCAAAGAAGTTTACGAATTAAAAGTCCCCGATTTTTTCGGAGTTTGTTTCGAGGTGTTAATTATCCTTATTTCTAACTTTCACCAATCTCGCTGCTTCAGCGATCTTCACCAAAAAGAGAAAAATCCAGATCTTATGAGGGATTTTCGTGCAATTCCTTCCTTTCATGTATGCTTATGAACCTTTATTAATTTATTATGCCATCTCATTCATGCATAGATCATTTAATACATATATTTTCATCACCAAATTGAGGTCATTTGAGTTGAAAGGTCTATCGACCCTTGGATCTATTGCGCTTTTGTTGTATGAATGCTCTACATTACCTAATGATGTCAATTAAAGCCATCTGTAGTTACTGGATCGATATTAGTTCTCACCTATCAATAAATGTATTACCTTGTAATATTTTTTTATCAGGCATACCTCCACTAGTTCTGTTATATAATCATAATTATGAACTCTATTTGTTTACAATGTCTTACCATAGTGAAACTATATATATATATATATATATATATATCAATTGGAAGAGTATGATCGGAACCTTATAAATATGTCTGAAATCTTATCATGTCGACATTGTCATATAAATTATAGAGATAATTTAGGAGTGTAGGTGGAATGGGTACATATTATTATGATAATTTCAATAATTACATAACACGCTATTTAGCTTTATAGCTTATTCGTATATTGCAATAAATTATTTATAATATTCTTGGTACTTTAGTATCACATATTATTAGATTATTTAGTGTTTGTAGTAGACGGGGGCGGCGGCGTAGGCGTGGGCGGCCTTGATGAGGGTGGGAGCGGCGGTAGGGGCAGTGTTGTGCACCACCGCGTTGAAGCCGCTGTGGTCGTCAGCGGAGTACTCCACGGTCCTGATGGAGCCGTCGGCCTCGTGGAAGGAGTAGGAGCCCTTCACTACATCACCGTCGCGCACCTCCTGCTGGGACTTGTTGTCGCCGGTGTGTCCGTCAGCCACGCTGTATGTGTACTCGTACTTGGGGTATGCCTGAATTAAACAGTAAAATGCTTTTAGTCTGAGAGAAAGTTAAATAATAAGCTAAGTTTTTAGGCTTCAGTATAAAGTATTGCTTACGATTTCTTCAGGCTGGTGAGCCAAGATCTTGGCTACGGGAGCAGCGTGGTAGGCGACAGGGGCGGGGGCAGAGTGGTAGACGGAAGCGGGGGCAGCGTGGTAGGCGACGGGAGCGGGGGCAGCGTGGTAAGTGACGGGGGCGGGAGCGGCGTGGTAGACGGCAGCGGGGGCGGCCTGGTAGGCGTAGGAGGCAGGGGCGGCCTGGTAGGCAGGGGCGTGCACACCCTGGGACTCGTCGTGGCGCACGATGCTCTGCGAGGAGACGGCGGCGGCGGAGGAGTAGTGGGCGGGCGCGGCCAAAAGACCGGCTTGGGCCACAGCCACCAAGGCGCACAGAGCTACGATCTGAAATAATAAAAATAAAATATTATAGCTGTGCCAAAAATGTTTCTACTTTGAACGCCCATTTAGTTTTTTGGGGGGAAATTCTAAATATTACTTAAAGCAGGGTACTATTCCTTTATTTTTTAATCTTGTAGTAGCTACATCATTAGCTATGGTTGTAGTCTGTCAGTTATCGTATACGTAAAGGTTGAGATATACTTTTAAATAGAACGCATGTAGTTTCAAAAGCGTGGCTTACTTTGGAGTACATGTTGTTTGTTGGTTGGTGATCGAGTATTAAGTGATAACCTGTCAGAGCACACGTCTAGTATTTATACCGACGATATTCAAGCGTAGTGGAAGCTGTGCCGACCACGAACGGGTTTGTAACCTTGACCCGTGACACACACTTCATTACATATTGTGCTGCGATGCATTGTTTCATGTTATGTTTCTAATTATGAATAATGAGATAACTCTCATCGTATTTAATTGTAACAATAAGGCTTATTCTAAGAATAGTCTTGTCATTGCACAATTTTTTCCTATATTTATTATAAAGATGTAGACACGTGAAAATCCTACTTAGTGAGTGGCGTCTTAAAGTAAGCTGACATTTCACAGACTATACTCACAAGTATCAAAATACAAGCTACCTTGGGTAAGGTACTTTCAGACCTAGGTATAGAGCAGTACTAATCTATGCTAATTATTGTTTGGGTACTGTTACGGACGATTTAACTCACCATACTAATAAGCTTAACCCATTTACCTACTTTATTTTATAAAAACGGCAAAAATGCACGTACTGAGAGCGTATATATGAGAGCCCTTAAATATTTATTATATTCTGTATATTAGTATTTTGTGTTAAAGCGGCTACAGAACATTTCAACTATATAATAAAGCGGTCCATGATACAGTCGGAAATGACTGACAGCGGAGAGCTAGAAATGAAGTCCCGTACTGTTTAGATACAGAACCCTAAGAATATTTTCTTATAATTCAATGTTGATAATCCGTAAAATCCTTACAGTAGTATTTTCGTGCCTGTTTTACCGTGGCCGTGAAAGTTCGTTAGGCACTTTTGTATGAAAGCTACGCGGCGGCGCAGCTTACAGGAATGTTTTGGAATAAGTTCAAACATTCTGCTAACAATTTGTAACATTTTTTATTTACATTACATACATACATATGCTCACTCCATTCCAGAAGAGTTCTACAAGGTGTTGTAACAACTACCCATTGTATATATTATCTATAACAAATTCAAATGCTAATGTAATTAAACATTATTTACAAAACGGTATCTATCAGTTCCTCTATTATACCATATACCATATTATTATTATGCTTAAATGTTTTTATTATTTCATAGTAAGTTATTGCGCTTGCACTTCAATTATTAAACAATGCAAACCAATTATTATTTAATGTAGTCTTATTATTGAGGTTTACAAGCTCAGCTCATGTATTCACTACACTCAAAAACATCAGTCACTCAATTTAATGGGAAATATAACCCATAATGCTTTTACCCGAATTACTTCAAATCAAGTGAAATGCTACCACCACTAGAATAAAATTATCTGCGGATCAGCTTTCAGAAGCGCTTTGTAATAATATTCACCTGCTATAAGTATTATAGCCAATTTATTTCTAGATTTCTCCGGAAGTTGGGGCTCCAACGATTTTCATGAAATTTTGGGTTTCAGGGGAAAAATAGATCTAGCTAGGTTTCATTTTTGGAAAACATCATTTTCACCATTTTCAGGCACTGAAAATCTCATACAATATCATTACAATACGACAGAAAATTTCGCCGACGTCTGTCAATTTATGATAGCTCAGACGCGGGGCTTCCAGTTTACGGGGCGACAACGAAACTACAGTATCCCGGTTCGAGACAGACGTTCACTGGTTAATTCTTGTCTTTTTTTTTCAGCATACATATATAGCAAAATCATGTAAAAGTCAACTAGGTTCTAAGGAAATTATATCTGGCAGTGGAGCTTTATACTACTGTTATAATGTTTCTATGATAAGGCGCTTCAGTTTAGTTTAATTGCAATACTTACCCAGGTACAGATTTAAAACAGCTCAAATTTGCAGTTGACACACAACTTATAAAATTAATATTTAAGATTAGTTAGAAATGTATGTGAGTGAGTGGGCCAATTCGCAAAATTATGTGACATGGCTAAGGTCACTAACTCGTTTGGCAACTTCCACTACTTGAACTCATGTAATCTATAACAGTTATTAGCAGTATATAAACTAGACCTATGATATGATAGCTATCAATTTACTACTTGATCTTATTAAGATACATACAAAATGTTCTCTAAAGTAAGTTGGTAATAATTACAAAATCTATCTTAATTTTACCTCGTTGGTCTCGCAAACACTACTGCAGAACACTAGGTTGGGTTTCATACCCGGGTCGGACAAATTGTTGGGATTTGCGAGCCTTTTATTCCTTTCCCTGTCTGGATAAGTCTGGATTAGTGCCCAGTTGATGACAATAGGCTCGCCCCCTTACATGGGACTAAAACATCACTCGCGAAATGTGGGTGTACTATAAATACCTCCACCTACTCTTGCGGGGAAAAACAGTCATGAGCAAATGTATGTATTAATAATTATACCTTTCTTCAGATCGTAGCTCTGTGCGCCGTGGTGGCTGTGGCCCAAGCCGGTCTTCTGGCCGCGCCCGCCCACTACTCCTCTGCCGCCGCCGTCTCCTCGCAGAGCATCGTGCGCCACGACGAGTCCCAGGGTGTGCGCGCCCCTGCCTACCAGGCCACCCCTGCCTACCAGGCCGCCCCTGCCTCCTACGCCTACCAAGCCGCCCCCGCTGCCGTCTACCGCGCCGCCCCCGCCCCCGTCACCTACCATGCTGCCCCTGCTCCCGTCGCTTACCAAGCTGCCCCTGCTGCTGTCTACCGCTCCGCACCCGCCCCTGTTGCCTACCACGCTTCTCCCGTCGCTCACCAGCCTGAGGAAATCGTAAGCCTACATTTATAATTTACCAGTGATCTTTTCTTCTTTATCATACACGTTTACAATAATAAAAATAAATATTTTGTGATTTAGGCATACCCCAAGTACGAGTACACATACAGCGTGGCTGACGGACACACCGGCGACAACAAGTCCCAGCAGGAGGTGCGCGACGGTGATGTAGTGAAGGGCTCCTACTCCTTCCACGAGGCCGACGGCTCCATCAGGACCGTGGAGTACTCCGCTGACGACCACAGCGGCTTCAACGCGGTGGTGCACAACACTGCCCCTACCGCCGCCGCTCCCGCTTACTCTGCACCCCTTTACTACAAGCACTAAAGAACTGAAGAGGACTGAAATCAATTACTATTGAATTATTTATTACAAATTAAATAATTTAAAAAATGTACACTTTTTATTATAATACCTACATAAATCTAAGTACAACGATAAGTTCGATACTTTTACTGACAAGGTGTGAACTTGTCGCAAAAATTACTTATATGTTGACGTGGCAATTCAACGATAAGTTACACATAAACAAAAGCTCCTTAGTTCACAATCTATTATATATTTTTTTTAATAACCCAAGGAGTCAATGCCGTGAAACCAAATTTTTCAAATCTATGGTCTAATCTGTAACGCTTTATTTGATTAACTGGCGAGTGGCCGGCGGTATGTGCGCATCGGAACAACGAGACTATTGAATTGTGCCGATGCCTTGCACGATAACAGAAGCGTTGGAAATCCTCTCTCTTTAAAGAGATTTTTGTGCAGAATCGCAAAAGGGGATATAAGGCAAAATTTTATGAAGTACCCAATTGTTCTATAACCAGAAAAATGGCATTCGACTAAAACCACTGCCCGATATTAGTTATCAACAGCTACCGTACTTTGTCATCTTCCGGTTCATACGCAATAATCATATTTGAATGTATTTTACTTATTTATTTATTTATTAACCTTATATTTCACAGTAAACTTAACGGTCTCTATGTGAAAATGTATTACCATAGCCATAATTAGTTTTATCCTTATTACTACTATGACTAGTATATACATACAATAGTAAAATTTTATTATAGCCTTTATTTAAATGCTATAATTACATTTTACAACTACGCTATTATTTACATGTACGTAGCATGATGGATTCGGCGATCTTTGTGTATTCATGAAATATTGTGTATCATAATTATTTTGATATCGTATCTATATCCGAAGGTCTTGTGAAAAATTTCATAGCTTGTGATCTTTATTCACCGAAGTGGGTCGAGTTTACTGTTATCTACTACAATTACTAAGACATACTAAGAGAACTACAATTCTTGATTATTTTGGAGGAGACACCGAATTGAAGCTGAGATTGAAGAGCTAGAGAGAATCAGTTGCCCCGAGTCTCCTCTTTAAGATACACCCAGAATAGTGGTCTCAAAACCAACTTCGTATCTTAGATTGTGACGATACGACAAATAACTATAATGTTCCGGGCTAGAATAGTATGGACAATCGTGAGCCTTTTTTTAAAAGTTATATATTTTTAGTATTGACTTAAAATAAAACTGACTCAAATTATATTGTAACAAAACGACATACAACAACAATCGAAAACTCGTGGTTCCAATTTCAATCTGTGGTGAAGTAAGCAACGGTTTCAGGAAGATAAATTATGCATTATTGACCCTAGGAACATCTCCCTTGTATTCAGAAACCCCATGCTAACATAATTTGGAAGACCACGTCTGATAGCTCGCTTCACATCCCGAGCATCTTTGGAAGAAAATTCTTATGGAGCTCAACGTGAGGGGTAATTTTATATGAAGAGCGTTGTTTGAGAAGGCCGTGGTCACGACAAATTCGTTAGTTGATGGGAAAACGATAACCGATCCTTACATTTCCAATGATTCGTATATATAAATACTTACTAGTCATTGTCCAATATCACGGCATTATCCTCAATAGTCTTTCACCACACAATCAAACAATAGTACCTGCGGCAATATTAAGTATTATACTGAATTTTATGTAATGAGTATTAGAAAAGTATAAAATGGTTCATAATACCACATCTCATCAACAGTTCGCTAGTACATTCAGTTGGCGACGGTTCATCCCAAGTGAAATAAAATGTGTGGAAAGGTACATAATAAATAAAATCAATTAACATTAATTCACAAAGTTAAAATTGTCCGACTCAAACAGATAGTTTTCAAACATGGCCGATATCTTTTAAATAAATGTGTTACATCATCTACGAGCACTCCAATATAAAGAAATAATCATTCCATACTGCAATTAACCTTTTCTATCTTATTATTTTTTCAGTCACATTCATATTGCAAAATTTTCTTAGCACTATATTAATATTGTTCCAGATGTTATTATTACTTTGCTTCGTATATTCAACTCGAGCAGTATTCATAGATCCTAGTGAAAACTATAGTAAGGACATTTCTGAGAAAGGATGGCAGCTGATAAAAGTTTACCACCCACCCAGTGCCCGGTCTGTTGACTACAAGTACCAACCATACGTAAGTAAACAGATTACTGTCTAAAAATAAAATTCAAACATGGAATTCATTTGTATCTGTGGTCAATATACCAATCAACCAAATTTCAACCATTAAAACTTCCGAAACAATACTCTGGAAAAGATAATCAAAACTTATTTTCTCCTTTCTTTTGTCTATCTTTCTTTCTTTTATTTATTTAATGTTGTGAATTTATATGGTTTGATATTTTGAGTAAAATGTTTTTGTTTTCAATTCATAACAATAATTTATTGTATTGTTCTGTAGCCTTTAAATTCAGATGAAAGAATTAACTATCCATATTCATATTTGATGTTCCAGACGTATCCCAAATATGAGTTCGAATACGCAGTATCCGACAAGAAGACCGGTGATCACAAGAGTCACCATGAGAGCCGCGATGGTGACCGAGTGGTTGGTGAATACAGTCTGGTCGAACCTGACGGCTCCTTCCGGAAGGTGGAATATAACGCTGATGATTTTAATGGGTAATTGATTAATTCAAGTAGCAGAAGAAACTGAGCATGAATGTAAAAAAGCATAAGTTATTTACTTCTTAAATTTTCCAGATTCAACGCCATCGTAAGCAAAAGCGTCCACAAACACGGAGACCATGCATATTCAGTCTTTGGCCACACGAGGCAGTTCCATCCTGTGGGAAATGGCGTGAAAATCAATCACTTCTTCCCAGGAAAAGACTACAAACAGGCAGATAATGTTGAAAATATCCAAGAGACTGAAAAACCAGTCGACGAGGCTGATACAGAATCATCAGCCAAAGGTGAACATAAAGCTATTTTCATCGATTCAGGCGACAAAATGGTAGTACTCGAGCCCGTAAACGCAGTTGAACAAAAACAAGTTGAAGAAAATAATCCCAATGTAGAGGCAATAGATGGCGCCTCAGGTAAAGCTATGCCATTGGTGTCAGTCATCATGAAAAATGCCGTGGCGGCTGAGAAAGTTGATTCTCCAGCGCCATTAGCGCCAGCTATTGAAAACTCTGAGAATTTGGCATCGAACGAGAAATCTCATATTGAAGAAGACGACAAGCCAAGTAAAGAAACAAGTGATAACGATTCTGAAGTGGCTTCGTCTTACTATCACTCCAAAATTTACTATGTAGGTTATTAAAAATGTGCCTTCCTATATTACTTATTGTTGTTGTTAAGTTTTATTTATGCTAAGTTGTTATAGTTGTATATACGAAGTAAAATGATAAATAAAATTATAAAATTGAAGCAGTGTTTGTATAAGAAATTTAAGTAAATCTCACCCGATCCGATACGTAAGGATCTATAAGGTAAAAAATATGTCTTGTACTGAATGCATGATACGATCCGACACAGCATACTTTTATTAGAATCAACTAGATGGCGCTAGTGGTACTTAAAAAGCCGCCAACTGTTAATACAAAACAAATTTATATTATCAACTAGGTTTCTATAAATATTAATATGATGTATTAAGTTTATAATAACTTTTATATTTAATCAGTGGCACAACGATGCTTTCTCTTGGTCCTTACTAAAGAAGGCAAGAAAAAGTCATTTAAGTCTATGTAGGCCGTGATTTATGTTTTTATATAAATTAGCTACTGAATTTCGAAAACATACACGTCGAACGTATTACCTCCTCCTTAATATTTGTTTTTTAATATTAAAATATTCAAAACATAAATATATGTATAATGAACTATAGTTAGTAAAATATCAGCATGTTACCTTCCCAAAAATATCGCTCTATTATTGCCAAAAATAGATATATACCTGTATACTTGTACATAGGCTGTCCTGTATGGTAACATTTATACTAATAGCTATGGATAGCCATCTACATAAAGGGTGATCTATATGAACAATGTCATAACTACTTGTACGAGACCTTTCATAATATAAGGATTTGTTAACCTCCTGCAATTAATTCTGGCTTATTATGATTTGCCTAGACGGAGTTATGACATATGTTATAACTGCATGTAGCCCTCTGATATTGTGCATGCAAATTCAGTATCACCTTTACTAACACCGATGTATAGTTTTCGGTATAAACGCTAAGTATTATAATCCGTTGTCTGGTGCCCGTATAACAAACAACATAGAATAAATATCCACAACAGCCTTACCACGATTCAGTTATAGCATCTTAATTCATATATTTATTATTCGATTCAATTATTTACGCTACGTACCGAAGCGCCGATTTCCAGTCGTGTGTATCTAAAACTATTTAATTATTTTGATTTCCACTATCCTTCACCTTTAAGTTAATTATGTTGCTAAGTAGTGATCAATACAAGTGAGTATAACTAGCTGACTATAGGTTGTTAAATTATACCAAAAACATTTTGTTGAAACAACACAACACAAAACCTTCAGAACGTACTCAGTTCACTATGAGAATCATAGCGCATTCAACTAAATAAAATAATAGGTATCTATTATATGTAATAAAGTATAATATATAAGCTTAGTTACCGATAAAAAAAATATTATTTTATTAAAACTTGGTATAGAGAAAAGTCAAGGCTTCTTCGGGATATCCCCCAATAATATCAACAACCTTCATCCTCCTGACCTTGTCCTATTTTATATGTAGTCGGCTGAATGTATTTTTCTCTTCCATTTATATCTATATCAGCCGCCATTTCTAATGCAATGAATAACCAACCAGCCTGCAAGATTCGACTGTTATTCATGAGCTTCTCTCATAGCGCGACGTAGTACTCGGTCCAGTGTGATCACCTTAATGTCACCATTAAGTTGGACAAAAGCATATAAAGGGCTTAGTCCTAAAGTACTTTATAATCATTTAATACACCAGAAATTAATTAATCCTGAAGTTAATGTTTGAATATAGCAATTTGTTAAAGAAGGAGGTAACAATATTTTTTGCAATTTTAACTGAGACTGTTAAAAAGTAAAAATTTTAAATCGTTACCGTATAGTTTTTCTTAATCAGAATTCATTGTAACCAGTTTAACTGGAACTGTTAAGTCCCATAAAATGTCGCCATTCAATCCACCCACACTTGCTTAAGAGAACCAGTGAACACCGCAGCAACAAAACCACGTAAGTACTAACCAGCACATAATTCACTGTTCACTGCTAATGCCCTACTTTTCTCTTCAGGAAGTAAGACTGGACGCAATAATCCCTGATTTTCATACGCCTTCAACTATTATTATGTAACTCGAATTCGATACGCGCTGAATGCTTTTAAGCTATATCTAGGCAAGTGATTAAAACTAAGAATAATTAATTTATAGGTAACTAGGCAAACGACAAGATATCGCACTTTCACTGTCTAGACCCTTGGAAGATAAATGTTTGTTACAATTTAGTGATTTCATAACGTAATATATCTACCTTAATTTGCTAATACAGCAATAAATATTTAAAACAATAGACACGAATGTAGTACCGTAGTTTGGCCAGTAGGGCTAAAAAGGCCACTTTGGGAGAATCATAATGTGATCCGAATATGATTCATCATAGAAATGACAAAATGGTCACTTAGGTGCAATGCATACAGACATATACAGGTTTCTTCACGATGCTATTCTTCACTCCTCAAACCCCACGGCCTCAAAGGGTCTTGTCACAACCAAACACAAAATAATATAGGAAGTAAATAAAACGACGATGTTTAATTATTACGTAAATCATAAAATGTTGTAAGACAGTACCTAAATGGCTTAGTCCACAGCCGTGAAAACACCAGCTCGTAACGGCAGACAGATATAGGGTAATGACAATGATATAATCTAAGATTTAATCAACTGCTAAAATTACACAACACGCGACAGTTACAGTAATACACAAATGATCCAGTTTATGTCATTTCTTTGAGGCTTAAAACACACGAAGCGTGTTAACTGAGTCTGGATTCTAGGTCAATGGCGTTGATGATCAATGTCTGAGCGTAAGAACAAATGTTATGAGTTATGTTTTAAAATACATGAAAGTCTTAGAATGATAAATCAAATGAATGATTGTAAACGAGTTCAGAATCTGATACATTAAATTAAATTGTACAATAAGTCAAATAGATTTACGGGAGAAAGCTTGATAAACCAAATAGATCAGCTTACGTATTGAACAAGATACAATAGAAAAATAAAGAAACTGAAAACGTAAGGTAACAAATCTTTGAACAAAAATTTAATGAAATTAGCCTCTCACAAATGTCCATTTTCTATACATATTGTAGCCATATCGAATGTTGCGACACCCGATAAAGTGAGTAGATTGGCAACGCTGCAATTACTGTGATCCGATCGGATATCGTCTGGAATAGACCCCCTCCACGGCGACATGGCTTAAGAATTGTTAGTTATATAAAAAGAGTGCACCATCAAACATTACCAGTATACAAGATATTTGTATCTAAGCAAAATGTTCTCAAAAGTAAGCCTTCCTTTCAAAATGCTAAGTCAAAATATTGCATAATAACCGAAGGGCGAATTGTTACGTGATCAATGGTTTATTATTACGGAATTGTGCTGTAATTTGATAAAAACATTTATGTGTTTATTGAGGAAGTTTTAAGAATGTAAATGGGTCATTAAACGTAATTTCACATGTTTTAAGATCAATTCGTTTATTTCCCAGATCGTGATCGCTTGTGCGTTGGTAGCTGCGTGCCAGGCAGGTCTTGTTCACCACGCGCCTGCAGTATCATCACAGAACATCGTGCGCCACGATCAATCTTACCATCATGAGACGCCAATCCACTACTCCTCCTTTCATTCTACCCCTGAGGTCCACGCCACTCCCTTGATCCATGCCGCTCCTGCTCATCATGAAGATCACTACGTCGATGAATACGTGTGTATTTTGATGACTCTTTCAAGTTCCACCACATAATGTGGTGCTATCGGAATAAGTACTAGATTTCCATACCATAGCATAATCTTTATTCTACTTTCCCAATCTCTCTCTTTCTCATCAGCTAAAGAATCGAAAGAATCTCACGTGGTTTTAAATGTTTTATAAGAATTTCGAGGAGCTCGTGGCACAGTTGCTATTGCGCATATAATTCGATCAGCAAAGTTAAGCAACCCTAAGCCTAGCCAGTAATTGGATGGGTGACCGCCCGAGTTCCCTCCGTGCCTCGGAGAGCACGTTAAGCCGTCGGTGCCGGTTGCCAATTTATCATCTTTGGCAATCGTTACAGGTCAGTCGGAGGCCTAAAATAGTCTTACAACTGGTTTAACCTAGACCACAGATTTTCCTCGTTAAAGGGGTTGCGAAGGTCAGATGGCAATCGTTTCGTATAAAAATCAGGTGATCAGCCACATCGGGTTGAATCAAGTGCCGACCCCAACAATGTCCCATACATTGTTGGGGTCGGCACTTGATTCAGGATTGATAAGGCCAGGGAGATGATGATGAAGAATTTCATTTAACATTTCAGGCTCACCCTAAATACGGGTACTCTTACTCCGTGGAGGACCCCCATACTGGCGATCATAAGTCTCAGCATGAGACCCGCGACGGTGACGTGGTGAAGGGCGAGTACTCTCTTCTGCAGCCCGATGGCTCCTTCCGCAAGGTCACCTACACTGCTGATCATCACAATGGGTAAGAATTTACGAACTGTACAAAGTATATTTGAAAAACGATTATATAACTCTTAGCTACCCCCGTTGATGTCTTTTCTTCTTCAATATATCACTGCGGGCTTTTTATAACCCTGTCTGACTATTTTGAAGATGAATATATGTTTAATGTTTCACGTCCATTTGTATACAATGTTGTGCGTGTCCTTGATATGAGCCATTTGCATTGTGTCAACAGTTTCAACGCCGTCGTCCACAACTCCCCGCCGGTCATCCATCACCATTAAGAGGACGCGTTTACCCAATCTGTGATATTAGTCTTAATGTTTAGTTCTTGTAGTGGCCGACGATTTCCATCTGTTCTCATGACTGTAATTTGTAACTATTATACTGTTAGTTGTAGTCAAAAAGGGCTTTGTAGCCAACCACTTAATTGTATTCTTCATTGTGTACATAGAATTTTAGTTTTAATAGTGATTGAGTTTGCTTGATTCTGGGAGTGGTTTCTTGTGTAAATAGACTTATTTCTAATATTTTCCATAATAAAGATTAAAAATCGATCGTGTCTTGTTTTGTCTTAAATATTTAATAAGTACACCTTAAGTGTTCTTTCAACCCCAACCTTTAAGAAATATACGAATTTTAAAATGATGAAAAAAATACTATTGACTTAATAATATCATAGAACAAGATGCTAACAATGCTTGTTAATTTGCCTATTTTTAATATATGCCATTAATTTCAGTATGTTTTTATTTCAAGAAATAAGTAGCACTCACTTATTACAGTATCCTACTTCAGTGCAGTTGTCATATTCCTTAATATAATATGTGTATAAGTCTTGAATTAATAATAATTGATAGTAAATTATTAACTTCAAAATTTTTTACTAAAATTATTTTAAATATAACAATATAATACATTGACATTGTAAGTTGAGCTCGACAAATCTTGTTTAATTTTTTAAATACTGCGAGCCCACCACTATCGGTTTAAGCAGAGCATATTGAAACATCTTAGATTACACGTTTAATTTTTGATTACTTACTTAGAAGTTAGTAAGATAACACTACTATAAAAATTATAATAGTCCCCCTGGACGAGAACACCGAATGATCAGTGTGTCGTAAATCGTTATATTTCAAAAAATGTGCACAATCATTTTATTTTACATTGTTTGAACGTATAACAAGAAAAAATATTTATCGTCATATACATAGCTTATTTAAACCTATCACATGGTGAAAAAAAAGAAAAATATAATAAAAATAAAAAAATATAAATAAAACACGGAATTTAAATTAGTGTCTGCGGGAATGGTGCTGCCAGTAAGCTGGCTGCGTTACCTCGCTGGATCGCTAAGCTAATCCTCTGACCGAGGTAAGAACCAGCTCGACGGTCACGAGACGTCAACCAGGCGTTTTGAAAGATCCTTAAAAAGGACTTTCGCATTTGGTCCCCATGGCCCCAAAGTCTCAACCCCAAACGGCAGAAATATACAATTATTACTGATATCTGCATATTTCCGCCGCTTGAGGTTTTCTGCACGCACTGCCGCCGTATAACTAACCGAGCTAGTAAAATTTAAGGTAGTGAAGTATTTTGATGACCCTATTACAGAAAGTAGTGAAGTAAGAATTTATTTTGAAAATCATCGATCACACTAACATAGCGCGACGTGTAAAAAGTAAACAATCAATGTGTTAACTAGGTTATCATTCATAAAAAGCAGTTTAAAACACCACTAATTACTCAGATGTTAAGTCAAGTAACCGACCGTATCTTTCGCCTCGTGTGATGTGACGTAATAATTATGTAGTTAAGTTATGAAAAAGTACCTTACGACTTAGAAATTCGTCTAATTTTAATTTATTCCGTCATCTCAATTGTTAAATGGGTATAAAGTACGGACATTGGCCAGTGCGTTAATTTGATTTCAATGAAATTATAAGAAGTCCCTTCAAATATGAAAAACGGCTTTTGAAAAAATATTTAAAAAAAAATGATGTGGTAAATAAGATGTATATACTTTATTATATATTATAAAGTAAGGACTTCTATACATTATATCAAGCAAGCCGAAATGTCTGCAGTAGTGTGATTGCATCACTCCGAAATAATTATGTACTGTGTGTGTAGTATGTATGACTTTTAAGCATATTTGAATTCATTCAAACTTGTTTATGTTGTTCGTTTCTTTTTCCAAACGATGGCGTTGTTTTTTACAAAAACACCTTTTCGTATTTTTATTTGCATTCTATGAAGGATAAGGTTCTGATTTGGTGATTTTTTTTATGTGTAAGTACGTACAATGCGTGACGCGTCTTTTACGTGACATTACTATGTGAAGTGAAACCCTCAAGATGCAACGCGCAGACATGGTAAATGACAAAACATTGGTAGGATGAACTGGACCTATGTGAGGAACTGACCGAACTCAGTCCTAGATCGCAAGAGGTGATAATATAGAGGGCAGTTCCATCCGTTATGCCTACACATAACCTAAGCGTTAAAAAGTCTTCACAACAAAGATTCCACGAAGATATGAAGTCAATTTACTAAAAAGCTTTAAATTATAGACTCCTCTGAAACCTAACACTTCCAAATGAAGATTAATCTACTCTACCACCCATTAAAGCAATTAGAAACAATTAGAAGAGTTCAGTTAATCAATGTAATATTAAACAAAGCGTTGCAATTTTTCGTACGTTGTGCATTAACTTGCATGCGCTAATTGTAGCAATAAGAACACTGGAGCGTGAGAACTATCAAATGGCCGAATTGCATGTATAATATTACCATACAATGTCCGAGCCGAAATAGGGAGTGAAAGCAAATATAGCAGTTACTGCACCGTGCGATGCCTATGTAACCCTATATACCTAACTATTAAGATATTCCTACATTTAGCAATTTAGATCACGGATACTGCAAGCAGGATGCATAACTTCTCAGTCACTATGCTCTACAATCCAACTGCAACTTAATGTATGAATAGTTAAGTTTGATAATTGGTTCAAGAAACTTGAATACTTCTATTTTAAATATAATATTGAAGTATGTTGGATAAGACTTGAAAATTATTTTATAGTGTCCTTAATATTATAAAGACAAAATGTTTTGGAAAACAATAAGAATAGACCAAACGCATAATATACCAAGCGTGCAAATCCATGGGAGGAAGCTAGTACAGGTATAAAGCACTCAATCAATCGTCAGCTAGTAATTTAATATACATCAATATACACTTTAGTAAGAACGTATTCTTAAATCTTTTTTCAAAAGTGTTGATAAAGACATTTTATCATTATATGCTTTTTCATTACGATATCAAGATTAAAGCTGCGTTGTTGAAAGGGTAAATTACGATATGAATCAGTGTCATAAACGTATTAAAAATTATGGAATGAATCACATATCGTGTCGTGTAGGAGAAATCTTTAACTCCCTGCTTATGTGTAAAAGTGGTACACAGGTAAACGGCAGACGCACGAATATAAGTGAGGATTTGACAGTAGTAATTTTTTTGAAAAGCATCGGTATAAATATGAAACATTGTTAATGAACCATGAGATGGTTTATATTTAAGTATTTGGTGCTAATTAAAAGTCGAATGAACAAAGAAAAAATACTGAAAAATATGCTGTTCGAAAATGCATATTCATTACCCTTCTCTTTTATCATGTTTATATTGTAATATTAATAAATTGGACAATGCATAGTATGCTACTTTTCTGTTGCACAACGACCCCACCGCGATCGGAACACATCACTTTTGCAATCCTCTCGATTTACGATAATACACCCATTGAACTTCAGTAAAATTGGACACGCATGATTATAACGATATTTGTGGCTTGCAGACTGTTTCACTACATTCATTCATCGCTCCGAATGTTACCTTGAAAAGACAATATTAAATTCGTGTGATATAAAAATATTAACAATTATATTGAGTTTCAATAAAATTCCAACACTTGAACCTTCCTAAAATCCTTGGTATAAACACTCTTGTCAGAATTAATTGTATTATAATATCAGCGTTTATTGATACTTTTAATTGGTATTAATACCGTAAAACTTGCAACAAAATATATTTTCCGGGATACATAACACGTAGAATTCAAGGTGAATTTAAATTTGCACTATTTCTTGTTAAGAAGCGCTTTATAAGGTTCTTTAAGAAGCCCAATTCCCTTTCCTTACCAGGATTATCAAACAGAGTGTCCATTAGACAAACCTGGTTATATTCCTGGTACTAGTGGATAAACTATTAACAAGTCTGTCTAAGTTTGACATATTTACATAATAATATAGGTGCTCCTTAACAAATCTAGGATTACAATTAGTTTCTCGTCAGTAATACACGTGAAAAAACCTGTAGCCTAAGTATACGTTTTAACATGCTTTCCTCATTTTGTTTGGAACTTAAAACTTCCAACTCTCGGCACTATGGGCGCCTTTAATACGCAATCGATATTGTCGGCTGAACCCTCCAACTGGGGAGTGGTGTGAACGATAAATGGTAGCACAGCTGTTCTTGTCCACGGTCATATGTAATCTGTGGATTATTTGTTTAATTTTATTGTTTTGTCTATGGGACGGATGTGAGATCAGCGTGACATTTGAAGTTGACGTATGAGTAGCTTGAACAATGACGCGCGAGGGCGCTAATGTTGAGAAAAAAGATGGCGGATTTTGGTTTTGAAAAATGGTCACGTTCCCGCGCGTCTTAATAGTGCTTATAAAGATTAGTAAAGTTTAGTTTCCCGAATATAAATAATTTTGCCCCTTTAGTTTTGACCTTTCCATTTAACCTGTCCCTAAAATCTACAAAAGTTTGGCCGTTTTTACATCAACGTTGAAACATGTAAAAATCTGTACTTACCAAGATTCCCAAGCCGAAGAAGCACGGCTGCACTTTTGAATCTTATGCAATCCGCCATCAATATGGATACGCTATCTCAAAGCCATTTCGAAGTCATGACAGGGTTAATTTACGACTTGTATCTCCAAAATACAATCAGCCGCCGAAAAAATACTTGGGAAGATGTGTTTCATTAAAATCGACCGGTTACGGATAATTATACGCCCGACCCGACCTTCACAGAAAGCTCGCGGCGTGTTCGCGAGAAATTGAAGATCGCTCAATGTGACGACTACTGTAATGTGTGGCGTACACTGGGAGGGAATAGGTTTTATTTAGTTTTTTGTACGCTAGAATATTATTTATTCCTGTTTTGACAAATAAAACATTATGAAAATACTTCATTAAACAGGAAGAAGTATCTGTATTTTAACGTCTCTATGAACTAATTCAAAATATTTTTATTGCAATTATTATACCTATAGATAGATTATTTTGCAGTTTGGATAGGCATGTGCATTTTGTATTGTAAAAATAGTGGGTTGGTGTAATTTTATCACAGCCATTAAAAATATTAACGAATTTATTAGCTTACTTTTGCCCTTGCCTGAAAATGAAACTTATATCCCGAGAATATAGAATGAGTAGTCATTGTTGCGAATTGATTGCCAACAAAATGTGATACTTATTAAAATTATTGATTTACTTATATGCAAACGAATGATATTTAACTCGGTGTATTCGTATCCTTACATTGCGCAAGAGTTTACTGGATCACTCGCTGCAACCCAACGCGCTACTTTCTTGCCGCCGCCACTGTAAAGTCTTGTCCACACTGGCGTATTTCAACGCCTTATCGAATACATCATCGAATTAGCGTTTTCCCTCTTTATGCAATTTTTGAAATTTTATTACAAACGCGCGCAACCGCTCTATATTTTATACGCCAGTTACACTTCTCATTTCGTACACATACATATGCAGAGGTGTTGTAATCACAACACCCACTTTTCACCGAAGATGATTAAGCCAACGTGACAGATGGTGAGTCTATCGCCGTCTCGGGTATTATACATACGTCTTTGAATTACCTCTCAGAAATATGCAGGTTTCCTCAAGATGTTTTCCTTTACCGTAAAGCACGTGGTATGAAATTACTGTACATAAGTTTGTTTAGAAAAACTCATTGATACAGGCCCCGCTGGAATTCGAACTTACGTCGCTAGCGTAGCAAGCAACTGCTCAAACCTCAATCCCACCACGGCTCGTACACATCTAACTATTAAATTTTTTATTGTTTTTAGTGACTAGTATTTGAATGAATAATTTACAAAATATGTATCAAAAATTGAGTCTTAGAAATAAATAAGCGAAGCCATTCTTATTACTTGATTCAAATCTAAAAAGGCCTATTGAAGTATGTTTATTTAGGTCAGTATTTCCGGAACATTTGATCACTTTAAGGGTTTCCCAAAGCAACCTGTAAAGATACCTTAATTTAACCTTGAACGAAAAGGAAAATGCAATTGTGCAATGATGTATGGCAAAGTGTAAAGGTGATCGTATTCGGCGGTATCGTATGTCGGGCCGGTTTTACCGTATCGGGTGACATACGTGCAGCTTCCCTCGAAGTATAAAAACTTACACCCTGCCAGCTGCTTACCATACGACTCTCATTCTTCAGAGAACATCAACATGTACTTCAAAGTAAGATTTCCAATTAATGTTTTTTTTTTATTATTTACTGATGAAGCTATTTATCACGTCTGTATAAAAATTTGCTCTTAACAAAAGCAAAATATTGCTTAACGTGATCTTTCAGATCAATTCAATAACACAAGACTGTATGGAACTTTATTTGTATTTGCTTCAAACCCTAGTGCTCATTTACACAAAATAGAAGCGAATGTGACAATATAAATTCGTGTTCCTTTATTTCAGGTAATAATCCTCAGTGCCCTGGCGGCGCTCTGCCAAGCTGGTGCGATAGATCAAGGACACACGCAGGCTGTCTCATCTCAGAGCATTGTGCGACACGACCAGCCCACTCACCAGACGCTCGAACATCCTCTACTCCAACACTCTCCCTTGATCCAACATTCCATTCCAGTCCTTCAGCATTCAATCCTGGAACATGGCTCACCTTTAGTCCAGCACTCGGCCCTCTTAGAACACAATGGCCAGTTAGTCCACACTGCTCCAGTCGTGCAGCACCTAGCCCCTGCCATCCATCAAAGCGCTGGTTATCAGCACGCTGCCCCCACCGCATATGGTCGTACTGAACAAACAGCTGAACATGTAAGTTACATCATCTTTCTTATTTACCCATAGATTTTTTTAAGATAAACTTGATTGGAAAAGAACACCAAAAGGATAAAAGAGTTTTTCCCCTGCTATGACCATCTTCATACAAGTTTGAAAATCTAAAAACGACATGACATTGTTTGTGACCATTGTTAGTGACAGTGTGTGGGTAAATATGCACTGAAGTAATAGAATTTAGGTAATAATATACGTAATTACATAATTATACGATTTTGAGCCAATAATTTAAAGATACTTTTTTTATATTATAGATTACTTAAAGATTATCATTTTGAAACGATTTTTGTACCCTTGTTTAGTACCCTGATAAGTTAGTCCTAACACATTGTAACATTATTATAAACTGAATTTACTAATACAAAGAAAGTGAAAGGCACACTAGGTACAATTATAATTTTAAAATTGATCAGTTAATACAACCCAATTAAATATTTATTGTGCAAGCTACTTGTAACAACAAGAGTGTAGTTTTGTAACATCTGCATTGCCAATCTATCAATCCCATGATTACCGTTACCATCCATTTATCAAGTAGATCATTAAAATACAATATTAATTGATGTTTACGTAGGTTTTGCCCTGAATAATCTGCAATCGAAACATGTAAGCAAGAACTTACTTCGCATATTCAAAATTATATTCAAGTAAAATAAAAAATTTTCAATCACTATTTTTTTATTACTTTTATTCAAACTCTGAGTTTATTATTTCAAAACATTTCCGATATCTCAATGTTCTGGTATGTAACTTTAATACCACCGTATATGGAAACAACACTAACCAATTCTATTGTAAGGTGCATATCAACCATGTTATCTCAAACACTACAATATATTGCACAACCAACCTACTTAGGAAATAATTGTGAGACTCTTGGTTAACTTAAGCCGTAGCACCCGAATAAGGTACGTGGTAGTTATCTATATAATATGATAAATGAAGTGTCCTGTCCGTTATCAGATAACAAGAGCATTTACGAATTAAAGAAAAACATAAGTGATCTAATTGACTTATGGTGGCATTTTTCGGGATACAGTCTGCCTATCTGTTACCTTATCGCGACTGAGCCCCTGAACCGATTTTGAAAAAAATTAAATAATGATAACTTACAAAATTATTATGCGGGCAATTCGCGGGTGAAAGCTAGTTTTCTAGAAATACTGTTTATAAATAATGTTGTTTTTGACAAAACAATTACCAGCTTGCGAGTAGGAATGCTAGAGGTGCCATCAATATTTCCCTGCCTTCTAAGACTTTTGAAGTCTTGCGTGTTCTTCTAGGCTATATATTAGACTTCTTTCCCTAATCTTTGATTCTTCTTACAGGCTCCCGCGAAATACGAGTTCTCGTACTCCGTGGATGACCCTCACACCGGCGACCACAAGTCTCAGCACGAAAGCAGCGACGGTGACGTGGTGAGGGGCGAGTACTCCCTGCTGCAGCCTGATGGCTCCATCCGCAAGGTGGAATACACCGCTGATGACCACAATGGGTAAACAATCTTTGAATACTTTATTTGGTTAGAAGCTAGAAGGAAAGTTGGAACTTATTTTACAAGCACTACGCTACTAAATTAAGGTTTTTCTCTGGAACAGATGTTTTTGTGGACGTAATATAATATTAACCATACGAACCCAGGCAGATATATAATCTCTTTAAATATATTTTCAATCTTTAAATCAGCCTAGCTTTCATTACATAACAATTTAATAAAATTTAATAATTTTTATAGAGCTAAATCACACACCCACAACGGCAAATAAAGATTATTAAGTTATGTAGTCGCTGATTACGGATATAATTCAAGCTCCCTGCAATACTCTCGCGTTTTTCGCTGCTGCATACATTACATTTTTTACAAAACTTATGTGACATTAATGGCCGTATCGCTAATTTAAATAGCCTTACCTTTAAAGGGAGAAAGCCGAAATATCAATGGAGATAAAATCACTCAACCTCTTATGTCGTTCATAATCATACATGGTGAGCATGTGTTCAGTTACGAAAATGTACTTCGTTAAGGTCAAATAACGTATAAATCAGTGAAGAACTGGAGCTGGCGAGACTAATAAGTCTCCATGTAAGTCTGTATATATCTATGTAGAGTATGTATTTTTTTTATCTTTATACAAGGTGTTGTTTCGGTCAATAACGCAGATAGTATCGAGCCTATTGTGGCAAACTCTCGCCCGTGCCTCTTATACAACCACGAGATAAGTTGCACGTTAACTGTGTAAGTACTGCAAACGTTAATAATGATAATCGTGTGCAATTTACTCTTTAACATAATGTGTGAAATGTAAAGAAATATTTCATGTTGGATGGTATAATAAGTTGCATCTGACTTAAGTCATAATAAATATGATGCACTTAGTAGAAACTGATTTAATAGTGTTTGGTGATCTCAATTGAAGAGGTTTCTTGTTTAAATGTAACATAAAAAGGTAATGAAGTTATACAAAGGTTATTAAAAAATTATATAGTGATGACCATATTTTCGAGGTTGGACTTTCATCGAAAAGATAATAAAAAGCTCTAACCAACTTTATTACTTTTTCTAGGTTCAACGCCGTAGTCCACAACTCTGAGCCCAACCCACACGCCGCCCAGCCTACACCTGCAGCTGTCCATGCAGCCCATGCGGTCCACTCAGCCCCAATTGTCCACTCAACCCCAATTGTCCACGCGGCTCCCCTAGTTCATGCAATCCATGCAACTCCTACTCACTTCTTCACAGCTCATCATTAAATATTGATTTACCAGTTCTACTATCATAAACTATTTAATGTATTCGTAAATAAATTGTTATAATTTGTACTGGCTCACTTATTTTCTCAATATTCTATATATAATGTTATATATTCTCAATAATTCCATACTTTTTTAAATCATCACATTCTTCTCGGGGTACATCGCTTTTCACTATACTATTTACTTCTAAAGTACTAAATACAATTTAATCATGACTGATGACGGTGCTTGTGCTTTATTCAACAATAAAACTATACATTTACACGGCAAAGAAAAAAAACATGTAAGTCTAGTAATCAGATGCATCGTATAAACGTAGGAAATGGTGCGCATATTTGATTCGGCAAAAAGTGTATAAGCATTGACTAGTTGCGTCTGCGCAGCACTGAACCATCCGAACGTGTCAGGTATCTAATGTTAAGTAACTGTAATTACTAATTAGTAGCACTATTCATGCTTACAATGAACGATATACGTAATAACAAAAAAGCGCGATCGCTCGAGCAATGGGTGTACTCGGTTTAAGATGTTAAATCAGTAATTTTGAAGGGGAAAATAATCCATCAATCATGTATAGCCCCAAACATTTTCAGTATATTCAATGAGTTTTTTATATATGAATTTTGTAATTTACCTAACCACGAGGTCGATGTAGGATGGGTATGAAGAAACTTGCATAATGTACTCAATCGTCCAAAAATAAATTATTGCAGTATGCAAACTCTTACCTGAGAGATGAAAACAGAGTCAACATTTTTTCACGTTTATATCTTATTAAGACTCTCAAATAGTTGCATTTTTTAATTTTTTTTTATATTTTTTATAAAATGATATTGGATACAAAAAATCAGTACGGGATTTATTATTATCTTCAGATATTTTTTCTTCTTGATGTTGTAGACCATTCCCAATTTTCATGTTCAGTATTTAATGTTGACATAATGTAAGAAATTTACGTAAACAATTAAATGTCTCATAATTACGCAAATAAATGAAAACACCATAAAAAAGTAAGAACAAAAAGCATTGTTGCTCAACTTGCTTTATATTTTATCAGATGACGGAAATGTCTCGGAAAGACAAAACATGTAACTGTACTATTTAGGGCATATCTTGATGTTATGATTGTTAGCTGGATACCTAGCTCACGAGCGAGATAGTCACGGATTCATCTAAAGCTTTTAGTACCCTTCCCGGTCGCTATTCAAACATGTTAAGGCTAAACTATCCCTACTAATATTATAAATGCGAAAGTAACTCTGTCTGTCTGTCTGTTACGCTTTACCGCTTAAACCTCTCAACTGATTTTGATGAAATTTGGCACAGACAATCTTTAGACCCTGAGAAAGGACATAAGCTACCTTTTATTGCAAAAAAGTATTATATGAAACTAAATCTACGCGGGTGAAACCGCGGGGCACAGCTAGTATATTATATTACTACGCCTTCCCCCGCTTCAACAATGTATGGGACAATTCCCCTGTTCAACAATGTATGGGATAACACTATATCAAGATCCGTTGCATCGTTTAGAAAAACAACGTAAAAAGGTGCGCTACGCGTATTGGACTGAATTTGGGCAGTCTCAACGTCGTAGGTGCCGATTAATTCATTAAAATGGGTAGCTGATGTTATTCGTGTATTCTGAGCAAGACACGGTCGGTGCAAGAGAGTTGTCATATGTAATATTATACAAACATGGGATAAATAAATGTTGTGTTGCCAACATGCGGCCTCACAGAATTGTCGAAATCAACAAGGTTTGCATGTACATGTTAAGACGATGCGTTCATACAGCAATTTTGTATGGAAATGGTGACTTCAATGTATACTATTTAATGATAAATATATTCAAGACTAGTATAGTTTAATGCATTATGGTATAGTTCATTAATATAATTCATTAGTATCCAATGTGCGGCTTAATCACTGTATTCGTATAAATGTACTCATAGTACTTTTGTTTATCGATACTCCGTTAACTCTATACAGATAAATACAATTTATGTATCTGCTTGTAATTCCAAAATAACAGCTTTTCACTAAATGCATATGGAAGTATATAAGGTACTGAAATGAAAATAACTATTTTCAAAAAAATGTTTAGTCTGTCTGTTTGTTCCGGGTAATCTCTAATACGACTGGACCCATTTTAACGGGACTTTCACTGCCAGAAAGTTAATGCTACAAGGAGAAACATAAGTTAAGTACTTTTACTTAAAAAACTTTTTATGGTTCCGCGGGATTTTTTTTAAATCTACGCGGGAGAAATCGCAGGGCACAATTAGTTTCAAATAAATCTCATATATCATCAACCCTTCTATTTCTCGGTAGTTTAACAGATTAACATCACTATACAAACGTATATAATAAATTAACATAGAGCACTTGCATAAGAAGACAATAATCACATAGTTACGACAAACATATTGTTTAATTTGGACCCCTAAGGCAAGGACGTCTTTCAGACATTTGTCTCTTGGATAGATTTGTACATTGGCATACATTCAACACACATTATCAAACACAAGTATGTAATTACAGACTAACAAGAATTAGTAAGTGCTAATATGTTTGCTGCAATTCAGTATGCTAAGTACCAATTCATAATTAAATAACAACAGTTTTCGAGATCTTTCTTAAATTATAAATATGCTCACGCCATCCCAGAAGGGGTAAGCAGAGGTGTTGTAACAACACCCACATTTCACCGAATATGATCAAGTGCCAACGGGACAGAGGGTGAGTCCATCGCCGTCTCAGGCACTATACATACGTCTTTGAATTACTTCTCAGACATATGCAGGTTACCTCACGATGTTTTCCTTCACCGTAAAGCACTTGGTGTGAAATAAATGCACATAAGTTTTTTAGAATAACTCATTGGTTCAGGCCCCGCTGGGATTCGATCTTGCGTCGCTTGCGTAGCAGGAGACTGCTCTAACCCCAAGGCCACCACGGCTTCTAATTTTTATTCTTAAATTATATTTGAATAAAACGTTATGAAGATAATACAGCGGGAATTAAAACAGGCGTTTCATAAATTAAGACTTACGTCGTCAAAGGATTTTAAACACTCGATGGCCTTTTAAATTTAACTCGAATTAATGAATGTTGAAAGGGCAAAATATACATATTTGCTATACGACAACCTTCACAACTGCATTTCGGTAGCTGGCGCATCATTGGTCTAATCTTACGAGTGTATATATATACTAGCGAACGTCACCCGGTTTCACCCGCGCAGTTCTCGTTCCCGTAGGCGTACGGGGATAAAATATAACCTATGTTAGTCGCTGATGATGTAGCTGTCCATTGCTGAAAGAATTGTCAAGATCGGTCCAGTACTTTTTGAGCCAATTTATTACAAAACATTAGTATAGAAGTATAGATAAGGCACGATGTATTAAATCGATCACACTTTTCTTTGCAGACAAGTCTAAAATCAATTCTAAAAGGCAAGTCAAAACTAATATAAATATACGATTCTCGTAACAAATATTAATGGAAGCAAACTACGCGATCTAATTTCTATTCGCAACAAACAACATAGTGAATGCGAGTTAATTATTCAATGATTCTCGTTACCCATTTCTTGTCAGATTTATGCCCTTCCTTATTATTGTTCCCTTCCTTATGTGTTTCTTGTACAGAACACATAATACATCTTTAAATGGGTGATAAAACTAGTTTAAATAATGCATTTCCACGTTGTAACTTTGGCAGCCATCCGTAGTCACGTCCCTGCTAAACCCATTCAGAACAGTAGCGGCCATAAAAACTACGAGCCTGATACTATGCGCTACTATATAATACGTTGTTATTAATTCGACGTAATAATGCTAATAATAATGATCTACTTTTTTCGCATCAAATATATAATTAAATAGCTTTTCTCACCTTGAACTAGGTACGTAGAACGCTATGTAATTTTACGTAATTGCTGTATCATTATCAAACTACCGTATTGTTGCGTACTCCCCGCGTGCAGCGTCGCATCTCGCTGGTAAGCTATATAAAAGTAGCGAACTGCGCTCCTCGGCATCAGTTGTGTGAAGTAGTGCAGACGAGACAAACCTTATTCAAACACAAAATGATCGCAAGAGTAAGTCCAGCTACGTAATCCCGAAGAAAGGATATGCAGGATCCACATAAGCTCGCAGAGAAGCTCGACGAATATCCAATCGGATCATTTGCTTTAAAATCCCAATATCTTTGGATTTTCATCTTATATAAATATTCTTTATTAATCTCTACATTTTAGAGCTTTTTTGCATTCCGAATTCCCATATTATTTCTGATACAAGTATACTTGTATCAGAAATAATATGGCTTTAATATGTGCTTTAATAGTTGTTCTATACGTAATATGTATTGTTCCCCAGGCAGCAGTACTCCTTTGCGTAGTGTCGGTGGCGATCGCTGGCGTGGTTCAGTACGCTGGTGAGGGCTACGACCATGAATCCATTGCATATGCACCGGTGCAGGTTGCTGCAGTGGCTCCGCACTACGCTGAAGACCATCACGTAGACTACCATGTAAGTACCAAGAGATATGTGATCAGAGGATTTTGAAGCGAAAGATAAAGGAAGAAGTTTATAAAAGCCTAACCAAGCTTTCTCTTTTTCTTACACTCTTCAATGTACTTTGTTAAGGAGATATAAGCCAGGAGTGCAATATTACTTATAGGGAAATGGTATCAAAAAAATATAAAAAGCTTCGTAGTCTAATGAGATGTTAATCATTATAAAACATAATGTTGTTTATCAGTACTCTCTTATACAATATCTTTCTTTATTTTCTTTGGTAATAATGTCCATGGTTCAAACAAACAAAAGCTAATTCTTCGAGCAAATAAAACGTAATTATTATAACACTTGCAATATTATTAAACAACCTGATAATTGCTAATTAGATTGCAATGTATTCTAATATCAAGCGCAAGTATATTCAAGCTCGTTTTTATTTTCACTTTTTACTGCATCATATTGATACGATTAAAATCATTAATTTCAACATTCTACTGTTAGCAATAATTAACCTATAATGCTCCCGTGGTTCACAGTTTTGATGAGGAATTCTTGTTTATGTGTAGGTAGCATTAGAAAATGATTTCATGTAAAAAGCTCAAGTTATAAAATCCGAATGCCATTATGTTCATTAATCAAATTATAATCAAAGTTTAGGCGACCAAAAGACCACAATGTTATGAATATATTTTTCATACTAACAATATTTGCGCAATCCAACCTTCAACAATTGGACCGTGTAGATTCATCCAGCGAAATAAGATCGCGAAAATTGCAACACACGTATGTACTGTCACACAACTGTAGTTTGGTCCATTGAAACAATAAAATTATATCGGTCAAGGTAGCAGATCGAAAACCTCTAGATAAATACATACATATCTACACATTATCATTACGGCAAAACCCAAATAAAGAACTGAATGCAGATAATGGATTATCCTAATGTAGCCCAACAGAACCATATCGTTTCATACACATTCATAAATCACTTTATACATAGTGTAAAAGCAACATACAATTATTAATAATATGTTACGTTTAACTAATACAGTTCTACCTCTTCGTAGTTAGGTAAAGCGATACGAATCGATTCATTGGTAAAAAAGTATCGAGCTATATATGAATGATTTAGGTTGGTAATGTTATAGTTATGATGCGATCTGATATAATGAATAATGATTGGATTGCATAGTTACAGTTAAATAATCACTATCCAATATCGAATGGCTGCAAAAGTGGAGCAAAGCAAGTTTTGTTTCCCTAGACTTTTCGCAACACAAAGGTACTGGCTAATTGATAGCTTGCATAAACTGCGATCACACAAGCGGCACCGTTTCCTGAATTTGATACCTACCAACGTCCTACAATAGTTTTCGTTATGTCAGCATTAAATAAATCATAGGAATAGATTCATCATTGTAATTATTTAATTACATTTCAACAGTCAACGTAATGCACCTTCGCAACGCACTCACATTTTTCAACGCACTGAGATTCCTAGATTTATGATTGCGATTCACTTCTTACGATTGTATCATGCCCATATACCTAGATGAATGTACACGATTTCTTTTTTAATTAATTTTATACTTTACTAATTATGAGTGGCACAGTTCTTACGCATTTATCTTTGGAATTTAATAATTTATAGCCTTTTTATGTTATATAGAACGCATAATCTTTTTTCAACAACAAATAAGTAATATTTTTATGATGTAACTGCTATCAAATGTATTTTTATTATGTTTGTCGGACATAGCCGATAGCTTTAATTTACAGCTTAGTTGTCGCCTATTTACGATGTTGTCATAAATCGAAAGCTGCGGGCAACGATTGGAAATAATACAGTTGAGGTTGCATAAGAGCTTTGCATAGTATATTCCTGTCGTGACTGGAAGCCGATAATGTTCCCAGGATGCTTGCGACATAGGGACGTAATGACAGCTGTGATACCGGAGGATAATACTAGTTTACATAAACCAGCGTGAGAGCACGCTCGTTTTACCAGCCGTTGTCGACCCAAATGTTCGCGGTTACAACATTTGACGGATTTAGTGTATGTAACTATGCGCAATTAGACCTCCCACAGACTAAAGGCTGGATATAACGTTTAATATATCACGCATATTTGCTCAAGTTCATCAACGTAATGACCGAATCAAGTCTCGAAAATGGACCGTTTACGTCACTCCACATAAAAATGTAATGTCCGGTTGAAAGTGTAAAAGTGTACATAAATGGTTTTGATAAAACTTTATTGTTATTTAAGATTAAAGAATAATTTAAGGAATTAAATGATCTGTTACACTTCGACGTAATAGCAATTGAATAGCTATTATAATTATTCAACAACAGTATTGCGTATTAGGAATTTGTAGTAGGTAAACTAAGTGATAGTATACGTGATAGTTGGTATTTATTTTAACCGCTTATCTTTTCTGATGAATCTTATTGGATTAACATTTAAATGTATTAATGTGTACGTCGATCTTTTGTTTCCCGTCTCCTACCACTAAATATGTCTGGCTTAAATTCAACATTGCATTAATTTTGAATAATGGAAGGGTTTGAAAATGGATGCAAATAAATTTAAATGTTGTTCCTTTTGTTCCAGGCTCATCCCAAATACGACTACTCGTACTCTGTGTCAGACCCTCACACCGGTGACCACAAGACCCAGCACGAGGTCCGTGACGGAGACGTGGTGAAGGGAGAATACTCTCTGCTGCAGCCTGATGGCTCTTTCCGCAAGGTCACCTACACCGCTGATGACCACAATGGGTAAGAACCTTATTTAAACACTAAATCACGATAACTACTTGTGGATAATGTATGTAGTGAACATACATCTCAGTCAATCACAACCATATTGCCGTGAAGCATTATAACACTACCTGTAGAGCTGTGTTGAATTTCTAGAACTTTGTAGAGCATCCTGAGAAGCCACTACATACAGAATAAGAATGGATCGCTGCATCTTTTGTGCTGCAAGCACAGCGGTTACACTCAACGTACGATACCATCAATCTGAATGTTTACTTGATTGCTACCAATAATTACTTATGTGAAACATTTAGTTTATTCAAATGCTGGATCAGAATATTATAATGCTTGTGCTAACATTATTATGATATTCTTTATATTTACAGTTTTAACGCGGTAGTCCACAACACGGCGCCAGCGATACACGAGTACCACTAAACTCCTGTGCAGCCTTCGCTCCCTTGTGATATTAACCCTTAATACTTAATGTAAATAGTCTTTAGTCACACACTCGTGTTTATGTTTAAGACTGCGGCGATAATAAACTGATCGAAAACTTATGTTGACTCTATCTTACATCATGAGGATCATAAAATGTCCTTATTCCACCATGCTGTGTGTTAGGCACACAAAACCAGTACCAGTGCCATGAAAAAATATTACTAGATCTTCCTCTATCTTCATAAGCATGTCCAGTTATGCCAGTCTCTGATTCCTTAACTTAATTGAGCAAGTAATATTTTGAATGAATTACATAGAATACCTAAATCAGGGGGGAGTCTGGCTGACATCCATGATTTGATTACCACAACATCCACGGCTTTGGTTGGGTATACAAATGATCATGGGTAAGCCTCTTGTTATCGTGATTTTTAAGAAAATTCTCACTGTCATACTGTTGCGTCGTAGTAAAAGAAAAAGCTGTCGTACAAATGTCAAAATATAAGGAATTGTCTTACTTGTCTTGCTTGTTACAAACATTAAAACACACAATATGTAGAACCTAAGTCCAACATAGTCCAAAAATAATGAGCCGGACTTAATCTTGGGAAAATATAGCGGGTAATTGGTGTAGTTTCTCCAGCTTAACTTACGCTACACCTACTCTACACTACACAATCTACTTTCAAGTCTAAATTAATTACAACACGGCCAAGGGGATTTTACTTGAGGCAGATTAACAGCTACAGAATATCGTGTCTTCCTTAAAGCTCAATTATATGATCAGTATATACATCTATGTGTATATCTATACAGATAAATAATATAGAAGTGTCTGTTTAAAATCCAAATTAACAGCTTATCACTAAATGTATAAGATATACCTACGGAAATGACCCCTTGTTCTTCGTACATTATAAAAGTTACATTACTAGTAGGTAATGTAAAAAGGAAAAAAATATTCTTCGTACAAAACCGGGTAATGTAGGTAAAGATTTTCGTTCTTTGCATATTAATAGTTCCATTGGCTGGCAATAGTTATATACAAAGAAGTAAATATTTTTCCTACATTACCCAGTTTTGTACGAATAAATGGCCGTTATTATCACAGAACCATGGCGATTCTCCGAGCAATGATAACAAAGGGTTTTTTTTAAATTAATAATTTCTGTCGGTCTTTCTGTTGTTATCTCTAAAACGGCTGAAACGATTTAACGGGACGTTCACTGACAGCATGTGTTACAATTAGTAAGTTAGACTATCGTTTAAAAAATAGGGTTCTGCGAAAAGAACCACTCAAGAAATTAAGTCACGCGGGTGAAATCGCGAGGCAGAGCTATTAATCATATGCAATAAGTAAATAACATACCGACTTGGTCTAAAATTATGGGCAACTGGGTGATGGGCGGCGCTCGGTATAGTTGGTAATCGTTGTCCATAACGCATAATTTTGAATCTTTTGAAATCAGGTCAATTATCAGGTTACCTGCTACGTAACTATAATTTTCCCTTCCCCTAGGGTCCCTGTTTAGATCAAAAATATTGAATGATGTGAAAAAATTTAAACGAACCAAATATGTCATGGATAAATGTCAAAGTGGATCTTTTGCACGATCGGGACTCTAAAGAAAGATACAGGTGACCTTTAGTTACTCTGGAACACATAAAACCAAGCAGACGAGGTCACGAATAGAAAGCAACTTTATTGCTTACTATGGAAAGCAGTGAATAAAAAAAAATATAATTTTCAATCTCGTCTTAACGGCATAATGGTAAATCCTTCGACAATCATAAGTGCCTTACCAGAGCCTAAACTGAATAACTCATTTTCATTTACATTTACAATCCGACCGTTCCGAGCCTGTAAATATATTTTCATGTCCTTTTCAAGCACGCCAAACTGGGATCATTAATAAATAATTATGACGAATAACATTGTCAATTTGGCATCAAGTTAACGTTTGTTAAAGCACGTGTAAAAACTAAACACAACACAATATTAAAGCGCCTGTGCCAAAAAATATAGCAAGCATCTTACTTACATCTGTTGCTAAACTATAATACAAGACCTATCTCCTCGCAGCAGGATACAATGAAATTCCTGCGTGGAATGTGAAACATTTCAATACCGCCACAGTATAAATATACGAAGCTGTGTGCAATCTAGACCAATTTTTTGTTATTAAGAGCGTTTGTAAGAGCTTTATCTTGAAGTTTGTCACTCTTATCGGTTTTAAATTTTACTCCTTTATTTACTGTCAAAGTAATACCAATTTGCAATGGATTTTTCTGTATAATATGTAAATTACGAATACATTATGGCTGATCGGTGGGTCAACCCTTGCTGACTGTGTGAGTGTGTATTTTCGAACGATTCGTAACTAGATTCAATACTGCTTGTTTTCTCTTTGATTTAAACTGTGCTACCGTCGTTGCACGCCCCATCTGTTGGCTCACAGATGGCGCTGTTCAATTCCATAGGATTCCGCGTTTCCGACAACGCAAGGACGCCGATAGTGAGATAACTCTCGCTTGGCCCTCTGGTGACGAACGAGGCTCTAAATTCGGAAAGCGATACGAAGTATTGATACAAATCTTGGCGTCCGAACTTAGCTCGATACAAGTACCAAAAAAAGTACAAGATGGCGCTAGTAGACTCTGATAAATATGTATAAATAGATAAAATTATTCATTTAGCTTGGGCCCTGGTAAGGTACTTATGAACGACGAATATCTTCCACCGATTCGGATTCAAGCCTTCTTAGTAGAACGGACAGGAATCCCAGCCAGGCATCTTTTACATTATCATCAAAACAATAAAAATATTTCATGTAGGTATAGATAAGAGTACAAATAGATGCACCAAATTGCACGCAAAAGTGCCAACAATATCCAAAAAGGTAAAGGTATAATAGCGATTTTTCATAAAAATCAACTATATAGACAAACTTAAAAAAAAGGTTTAAATAGCGTTGGCTTAAGTGATTGTTGTAATACTATTGTCGAACCCTTTGGGGAAGGCGTGATAGATGACATTAGCATTACCAAAAATGAAATTATTTCAAATGAAATAACACTGCCCGGTGATCAAACCCAGAACCTTATGTTCCGCAACAACACTTGTGAGCACTAGACCAATGAGGCAGAACAAAATATATTTCAAAATGCGGATAATGTGTGTCATAAACGTGACAAGAAATACATCATTTATTTTCTATTAGGATGATAAGATTCTATACAGTGGCAATAGAAGCTTCCGTCACATCACTAATCGCTGCTGGAAACAAGTTTGTGCAGGCACGATAAAGGGCAGCAATCAGAGCCCGGTTACATTGCATAAGATACGCACTTACCGGACTATATGTAACAAAGACAATTGTCACGGTATGTTAGCCACTTGTTCTACACCACGTGCTCTGAATACTGGAGAGAACCGAATGAGTCTGTGTTAAATTCCCATTAACATTTTGATTGTTAACCGCTATTCATCTAGTAAACGACATTGATGGTTTGTTTCGGTATTACCGAACAGCATATTTTAGGACAAACAAAGCGCCTTTTATAAGCGGTCTACATTCTCAAAAATATCAGTAGTCTTCCATCGATCACCAGGAAAGATGATTCTCAATGTAAGTTCATATCCACATGAAATACATTATTCGATGTAACCCTCATAAAAACGTACTTAACTCATTAATTTATTTCAGATATCCATTTTGTCATTTATATTGAGTGCTGTTTGGGTGGCCGAAGTTTGGGGAGCGCCATACTCAAATGTTTATTTCCAAAGTAAATCGGAATATACTCCTGTTGAATACATTCGATATAATGCACCCTCGGTCCCAATAGAGACCCAAATAGCTCAACTATCTGCGCCACCAGTGCAATCCGCCATACCAGTGCCATCTTACGTTTCGCCATGTGGGTCAACGTGCCTAATTTCTGGACAAAATATAGCACCCATTGCATCTGCTTCTAATATACTATCTTATAAATCACCGATTTCAAGTGTACCCGTTGTATTACCTCGCGATGTAAGTGATATATTATTTTTCTATTGTTTTTTTTATTTTGGTGACAAATTTAAACTTAATGATATTTTTTCGGATAGGAATCAACAAGTTATCAATACTCCTATATAGTTTACGACGACCACACTGGTGATCAAAAGGCACAACGAGAACAAAGCGACGGCTCAGTGGTCCGAGGCGAATACTCCTTCATCCAACCCGATGGATATGTACGAGAGGTACAATACATAGCGGATGATGCAAACGGGTGAATAATCTAACTACATAAAAATATTTAAATTGTATGATGTTCACTGTGACTTATTTTATTTTATTTTATTGTCAGGTTTAACGCCATTGTGAAGAATTTCTTGCCTGGCTCAGTGGGTGAAACCAATAAAGTTGAACATGTCAAAGAAAGCCATCCGACGGCACTACCCTGTGTTGAAGTAAAGCATGAGCATTCAACTGAACATGCTGTAGGTCATGAATCAACTGAACATGCTGTAGGTCATGAATCAAATGAACATGCTGTAGGTCATGAAATAAATGAACATGCTGTAGGTCATGAAATAAATGGACATCATCATAGCCATGAAGCGTTGACAGAAGCACATCATAATACAAAAGTTGGACATCATGACGAAAAAGATGAAGGTGAAGCTAATCCTGTGGAACATCATCTGCATCATGAAGTGCACCACGAACATTCAGAGCGTCATGAACATTTAAAAGAACTAAAACACGGTCAAGCAGAAGAGCCGCATGGTAGTTCTGATGTTGTCCATCATACAAAAATCCATGTTATACTCGCTGAAGAAGCAGAACATCCACCTGAAAGTCATTCTGAACACTTAGAAGGGCACCACTCTGAAGCTTCAGGACATGAGTATACGGAAGGTCACATTACTGAAAATCATGATCATAAAGAAGAAGTAAATCATGGACATCAAGAAAATGACAGTCATGGACATATGCAAGAACAAAATGAGCCCCAAAAGGAATATGGTGAAGACAGTTCGTCTGATTCCAACGAGAGTAGCTCCAATGAATCTCTAGAAAGACAGATGTTCCTTTTAAGAGCACATGATGGCAAATTCAGTGAATCGGATGAATCCAGCAGTGAATCTGAAGAGGATTTTGAAGAGCTACAAGAGGGACATGTAGAAAAACATCAAGCAGAACATGAGGATTTAAAAGATCACCATACAGCCCATCACGGCGATGCTGAACAGCATGCAGAAAGTCATGAAGCAGTTGCGCATCCTGCAGATGCAAACCATGAAGGAATACACAGTGAACAACTCAAAGAACATGGTCATACAGAGTTAATAGAACATACGGGGGCTCATCATACCAAAGAACAAAACCATGACGAGATTAGTGGTGTGGCATACAGTGACATTATTCGATGCGTGAACACGGCTATGAACACTGTTCCATCTTCTCATAACATACAACCTTCTGCTCTGACATACATTATTTTGAACAAACCCTGTTAAAATACGGCATTCGGTATGTTATGTCTAGTCTCAATGCGTGTTACTAAATATTCGGTATAATTATTTGTTACATAACTTTGCTGGCATTAACGTTTTTAAATAAAAGTTGTTACAATTTTTTTTCTTTTATTAACATAGTTTCCTCAAAGACAATGCCTACCTACTTCCATTCATAAAAGATGTCATATTTAGATACAAGTCCTCATAATATATATATTTAGATAACGTACTGACTTAAATCCAACCTTACAAGGCAGTACGTTACAGATTGTTACTCAATCAATGATCTTGTCAAAGCTTTTAAGAACAACACTAAATTATTTTGATTAAAATGTAATAAATCGCTTATGAAATTATTTGAGACGTCCATTTTTATATCAATAAAAATACATTTTAAAGTATTCCATCCTAAACGTGGAGGAAATACAAGTTTAGAAAAAAAAGTGAAATACAAACGAACTCAGACCAAGATGGACTTACTTCTTATTTATCCAAACTTCTTAAGTACTTAGAATTAGGAAAAGTAGCGTTTCTAAATATTTAGGTACCTTGACTTTAGTCTCCGACTATCCTCATGGGATACAGACGATTAATTATTTAGGTTTGTATATCGCTACACTGATACTCCTCACGTTTGTTTTTGGAAAAACTAAATGTTGGAGATTATTTCCCATGTCGTACATAACATGGTAAAACAGTCTAAGGGTATCAGATTATTTTATTGCTTCCTGAAGTCGAGGACAGGGCATAAAGATAATGGAACTGATGAAAGCATTTAACAGTTTTATATTATTTTAATGTCGGTGTTAATATTGTTGATAACGAGCGGTCAAAGGCGGGGTTTTAAGTACAGTTGTTTGCAATTAAACTAGGAAACTGGCAAGGATTACGTTTCTCCGACTATGCATAATTCTAGAATGTCGTTATATAAAGTGAGCTATAAATTGCTGCAACAATGTAAAGGAGCCCCTTTTAATGTCACAAGCTGCATTTGCTGTCAAACACCTGTATTAGATTGATCGGTGTGAAACTAGACATGTATATAATTTTTTTATAAAATTGTAAAGAACTGATGCAATGGTCACTTGTTGAAATCATTGGAATGTAACCTTGGCTCAAGTATAAATTAGTTTGCAATTATAAAGTAGTAACAGAATTTCTTCTGTGTTCCAAATACCCATGTCTCAAAACAAGATAATCAAATTAAATTGGTTGGAACTGCAATAAATGTTAAGTTAGTGTTAGCAAATTGTCCCATACTTTACTTTTAGGGGAGTAAAGTACGAGTACTTTCACCTAGGACCTTGAAGTTATTAATGCAAAAGGTAAGGCGAATCAGCAAAACTACTTTTCTTCGACCTCGAAATTAAAAGGGATAAAACGAGAATATCAACATTTTTGTTAAACCAATAGCGATAAAATATATTTCATTAATTCATATCCAACCTTCGCAATATCGATCTTGTTACATTTAAAAAGATATATTTAGGTCACGCCTACCGAGACAAAAAAACAATAAAAAACAGACTGTTAAAAGCATGTACTTATACTCATTCGCCTCACTTAAATCACACCTTAATGGTATCGACTTCGGGCGCCTGCGCATGTCCCTGAATATTCAATATATGAGCATAAATTCAGAAGCAACATACATAATACTCACCTACTTATCGTAATACTTATCTTAATGTAAACAAAGAATTGCATTCTTAAAAGCCTTTCTATTAAACCTGACCTACATCATAAGTCAGCTCATTTTGTTGGTGTGGGTAGCGCGCGCATGCCCAATCTATCACAGCATGATTTGACATGAATTTTCGTAATTGAGATCTTTTGAAATCTTATCTAGTTGATATCATTCAGAGATTGAATCTGATTAAATAAAGTTACATTAATATGTTAATTAATTTGATCGGCAACGCCAAGTAAGACATGTGCCATTTATTAATTAAATCGATAAAGACACGAAAGGTAATTCTCTCTCTTCTTTATTTTGTTTAAGTAGCAGTCGCCAAACTCTTTGGCAGCACGATGTTGCAGATATAGAATGATTCCTTCATACTATTCACAGCATTAGTGGCTTGCAAAACACACCATTTAACACTGCATATATGCACATACATGCTGTTTCTTAAATGTCTTGAATGTCTTGTTATGAATCTGATGGAACATGGCAAAAATGCATGGCGAAATTATAGCTCTCCCTATACAACGAACAACTGAAACTTATTTTTTCAGATCGAAATTTTATAATGTAGGTACACAGACTATCTTTGTACATTTTTATGACACTGATGGTCTAGTAGTTTGTATCCCTGACCGCTACTAGGTGTCTTGGGTTTGATTCCTGGTTGGGTCATACATTATATGTGATGAACATTTGTATTAGCCTTGTGTCTGGGTGTCTTGGTATATTTCACCAGAATGTATTTACAAAAAAAAGTATATATATCCGCTGTCTGGTGTGTACTGCACAAGCTTTGCTTACTTTGGGACTTAGATGGTGCTCTGTGATAATTTCCGTAAATTATTTATATTTGTAGCATGAAAGTTCGTCAAACAAAGTCATTACTATCAAGTCTACAATATCTGCTTACACTTCCACTAGCTTAGTACAATTTTACCTATTATATACTTCGGCATAGTGCAGGAAAAGATAAAGAGATTAAGCTTAAATTATATTATTGATAAAACGGAACACGGACAATGTATTTATTGTCTAGCTATTTTCGACATTAGTAAGCTAAGTATTGAGGTTTTATGCCGCTAAGCCTTGATGTAATGACATTCTGACCAGTGGTAAATTAATCACCAAAAAATTCTATAAAACTTGTTTACTTTCTTTAAATTCTAACTCCAAACAAGTGGTAATGTATCGACTTTTGAGTTCACAGTAGGTACGAACCATTTCGTCGAGCCCTTAAATTAAGTGGTGGTACGTATGCTCGCAGGTATTTAAAATTAATAATCATTTAATAGTGCTACTTTCCTGGAATTGTTTTGTCTATATTACGAGAAAAAAAAATCTGGGCGTTGAGCATACAAGATTACAATGAAGAATTTTTGCTTAGTCAGTTCTTACTACCCTATTCAAATGAGCTAAATATATATTTATTGTAATCGAAAGGCCGTCTAATAGGAACTAAGACAATAGGTATTTAAATCAGACCGGACTCATTGATTAACTACTTCATATTTGTATCGGAACTGCGACCTTGCTCATGTCAAAGTTAACTAAAGTTGCGTGCGCGCATTACTCCGCCCCACCGCGCGACCACGCGTCCAAACAATCTATATAACCATTCAACAGGGCTGTTGACACCAATCAGTACTTGATTGTTAAACAATACACAAATCAACATGTTCACCAAAGTAAGCTCATAATAGTCTTGGTTTTGATATTCATACCTCTATATGAAAATGTACTAGTTGGATTTTCCTTCTTTCACACAGCAATGCAGTAACGGATTGGCTTGAAGTTTGTTCTTAGCGATATGATTTAGTCTGAAACAAATTCCTATGCAACATGTGTAACCATAGGGCACTTCAACCTATTTCATAAAAGCAAAATAATATTTCTTATCAGTTATTTAAAAGCTCAAATAAGCTAATAAATTTGTATAAATTTTATGAAGTTCAGGATGACTGAATAAATTATTGTGTTATATTGCCAGATCGTAGCGTTCAGCGCCCTCCTGGCCGCGGCCACCGCTGGTCCCTACGGCCACGCAGTCTCCTCCCAGAGCATCGTCCGCCACGACGAGGGCCACCACGCGCCCCTGCAATACGCCGCTCCTGTAGCGCACTACGCTGCCCCGGTAGCGCACTACGCTGCTCCCGTAGCCCACTACGCCGCCGCTCCCGTAGCTCACTACGCCGCCGCTCCCGTTGCCCACTACGCTCCCGCTGCCCACTACGAGGGTCATGACACATACGTAAGTATGCCATAAAATTAGGAAACAATCATTAAAATTTGCAAACAGTTCATTATAAAAATAATTTCTTGAATGTCCAGGCTCATCCCAAATACGACTTCGCTTACTCCGTGGCTGACCCTCACACTGGCGACCACAAGTCCCAGCACGAGAGCCGCGACGGTGACGCCGTGCACGGATACTACTCCCTGGTGCAGCCCGACGGCTCCGTCCGCAAGGTCGAGTACACCGCTGATGACCACAATGGGTAAGGAAAATTATTATGTAATAATAAACATACATACATATGCTCACGCCTGTATTCCCCGAAGGGGTAGGCAGAGGTGTTGTTATCACTACAACCACTTTTCACCGTATTTGATTAAGTGCCAACGTGACAGATGGTGAGTCTATCGCCGTCTCAGGCACTATACATACGTCTTTGATATACTTCTCAGAAATATGCAGGTTTCCTCACGATGATTTCCTTCACCGTAAAGCACGTGGTGTGAAATCACTGTACATAAGATTTTTAGAAAAATTCATTTGTACGGGCCCCGCTGGCATTCGAACTTGCGTCGCTTGCGTAGCAGGTGACTGCTCAAACCCCGAGGCCACCACGGCAATAATAAAATTGTCATTAAATGTATAACTTTTAACTAAAATGCATTTCCTTGTTTCAGTTTCAATGCCGTAGTGCACAACTCTGCTCCCTCCGTCCACGCCGCGCCCGCTCCCGCTCCCGCTTACCACCATTACTGAATGTTCTTATAAATATTATTTATTTACCAATGAATGTACGAATTGTAATTATAAATTTAAAAATACTAGAGTGAGAGCTGTGTAAATAAAACACATCTAAAGTATATTCTATTTTATTCCCAAATATGAAATGATAATATCTTGAGTTATAACATTTAAAACACATATTTATAGTGTATAAGTACCCACCTTCATAATATTACCATACGCTCATTCGCCAAATAATTACATAAAATTCTTGATTTTAGGGGAGTTGACGCAATAAATATTTCAACTGAAAATCTAGCAAGCATAGCCCAAAATGTTTGGAGATTTTTTTAATGCATAAATGAGCTACCTATCAGATTTAATTTAAAATGGAGATGATCTAAAAGTATAAAAACATTAACTATCTGTTATTAAAAGATTCGTGAACTACCCGCATAGTCACACTGTTACCATTTAACGAATTAAAAAAGAGAAAGAAGAAAAAATGGAAAGGAGAAAAACAAGATGCGCATAGACACATACCAACATGTGTTTCTTTTTCATTGATCTCTATCATCGCCCTTAAAAGCATTACCCTTCAATGATAAATCTTCTCCTCTTATAACCATCCACATTCATAAATAATAACGGGAAGTCAAGCTGAGTTCACGAGCGTGCATTTACAGTACAGGGCTCACCATCAATCAAGTTAGCTACTAACTATCGTCGTATCAATGAAAACAATAAACAATATGTATTAATTAAATTTTTATTACCTCAAAAGACTAAGGAATTGGGATAATCATAGAATAACTAAAAACCTTAAAAATATATTCTCATACATAACTAAAATATTTTATTAAAAGGAGTCCCTGTAGGCAAGGTTCCGAAGATACTGGCAGCATTCCCCCTTTGGATGGCAAGACTAATTCTTTGACCAAGGTAGCTGCCAGCTCTTCGGTCTCCGGTGATGTCGACTAACCTATTAGTTATTTCTTTAAAAAGCCTAATGGTTCAAGGACCCCACGGACCAAGGGTCTCGATTCCGAATAGGACAAAATCATATTCGGCGCCAAGACCCCTGTATTTGCAGGCTTTGACTTTTTTAGCCGCTTCACATGCCGCACCGACTCTGTTGTTGTTCCATGTAGATGAGAAGGGGCCAGCGTGTCTGAACAGGTTGCATCCCATACCAGCAAACGCCCCATCTTCCATGGAATCAAGCTCATACCGTCCGGTCTCTTGCCATCGTCTCTTACGATACCAGTCGGCTCAAGCTACAATTACACAAATATAAATAAGCATAAATAAATAAGATTGAAAAAAATATTATTACATTATTTTTCAAGCGGTATGAAGAAGTCATGGTGATCAATGCATGTATGTTAGTCAAAGTCAAAAATATCTTTATTTAATTAGACTTTTTACAAAGTACTTAAAAATCGTCAGAATGACATAATTATGCAGGGATATACACGCTACCGCCAGGTTCGGAAGGTTGCTAATAGCTTGTAGATAAAGGGGATTAAAATTTTCGACAAATCACGTCAAGTCAATATACAAATTTGCATTTAATCGCCAAAATATAAAATTAGCAAAAAGCAAAGAAATGCAGGAAAAATTATCGCTCCTTCCACAGGAGACGGTAAATGAGACTTCATACATCATCACTATAAATGTATGGACTGAGAGGAAATTTCCATTAAAATATTTATACAGCTTGCAAACAGTTAGGTTTGACACAAAGGACGTATACTGCGTACTTAAAAAACTCATATCGCACGGACACAGGGCGAATAAGACCTAGTCGTTTCTATTTTACTCCGCTGAATATTTATTATTATTCCATTATTTATTTATTTTCAAAATCATATCAAAGTACTAACTTTGAATTCGAAAATTATGTATTGTTGGGGACTAAATGCATATTAAAATGAATATTAGGGTACGTAGGATCATCCAACAAACTTTTTTTTCCTCTTTCATTCCCTTTCAACAAAGAAGTTTAAATAGTGTGTCGCAGTCAGTATCTTAAAACAAATAAAATTTCGAGTGCTGGAAAGATGACTCAATTACTTATATAAGGTTATTTTAGTTAAAGGTATGATGTCAATATAGATCATCCAGTACAACAAAGTATAATTTTAATATACGTTTAAAGTTTCAAGAAGATACTAATAAGATTCTATGTGAATATTCCACATTGTAAATGATCGTGAACAGCTTTCGGATGTCAATGTTTATTCACTATTTACTCAACATTACCAAATCAACTACAAATGTAAAAAAAACTACACATTCAATTCGGTTGAACCAAAACAAACATCAGTAGGCTACGTATAAAGATCAAACCGGACATATCGATCGCATTTTTATTTTGTGTCGGAATTGCGACCTTGATCATGTCAAAGTTAAGTCAAGGTGCGTACGCGCATTTCTCCGCCCCACCGTTCGACCACGCGAACCACGGATATCTATATAACCATACAGCAGGACTGTTGACATCAATCAGTACTTGATTGTTAAACAAACCAACATGTTCAGCAAAGTGAGCTAATTCATAAATCAAATAGTTTTAAATATATCGGTCAATATTAATGGCATTATTAATTAATTTAACATTACTTTTTTTAAACGTTACAATAAAGTAATCTATCCATAGCTAAAATCTCCTAACTCATGTGCAATATTTCCAGATCGTAGCATTCAGCGCCCTCCTGGCCGCGGCCACCGCCGGTCCCTACGGCCACGCCGTCTCCTCCCAGAGCATCGTCCGCCACGACGAGGGCCACCACGCGCCCCTGCAATACGCCGCTCCTGTAGCGCACTACGCTGCCCCGGTAGCGCACTACGCTGCTCCCGTAGCCCACTACGCCGCCGCTCCCGTAGCTCACTACGCCGCCGCTCCCGTTGCCCACTACGCTCCCGCTGCCCACTACGAGGGTCATGACACATACGTAAGTATGCCATAAACTTAGGAACCAATCAATAAAATTTGCAAGCCGTTTATTACAAAAATAATTTCTTGAATGTCCAGGCTCACCCCAAATACGACTTCGCTTACTCCGTGGCTGACCCTCACACCGGTGACCACAAGTCCCAGCACGAGAGCCGCGACGGTGACGCCGTGCACGGATACTACTCTCTGGTGCAGCCCGACGGCTCCGTCCGCAAAGTCGAGTACACTGCTGATGCTCACAACGGGTAAGGGACATACTTATGTCAAGAGTCATTTAAATTGTATATCCGGCGATGATAAGACTAATATGTATTTTCATATTTCAGTTTCAACGCCGTAGTGCACAACTCTGCTCCTTCCGTCCACGCCGCCCCCGCCCCTGCCCCGGCATACCACCATTACTAAATGTTCTTATAAATTATTATTTATTTGCCAATTAATGAACGGATTGTAAGAAACTATGTATTTGTAGTTTTATATAAGTGTGTGAGAGTACTGTGAATAAAGCGCGACAAACAATTTATAATAATATGTTTATTCCTCATACCTTCCCTGTTTCTAAATTCTAATCTCTTCCTCCCGGAAGAGATAAGAATGCTGGATAGCACATAAGACAGATAATATTCGAAATAATAGGAGGCTATATATATTTATTTAAATTTTTCAGCTGAATGATATACTTAAAAAATAATTTTAAATCACGATTTCATCCTAACTGTACAGTCTGAAGTTCATCTTCATTGCTAATCTATGAGAGGAAAAATCTCATCACAATTGATAAAATTGCATAATCGACTTAGTTGTTATTCGATAAGGATTTAATATTTTATATCCGAAGATGGCAATCGGATTAATCATCTGCTATTGCTAGTGAGACAGTGGTAGATATATGAATATTATATATCTTAAGTGGAGTCGATATTACAAAAATAAATTATTTGGAAAGTATCATCAACGCCTTTCTTTATTCGGCGCCAAGTATCTCCAGTTTTCCTTAAAAGAGAGACGCTCTATACTAGTTTCTAGAGAACAATGCCGTGCATTATTAGTATTTCATAATGTTAAGGTATTAAAATTCCTTCCTGTATATTAAATTTTTATGGCTTATTCACACCAAACCAATTAGAAAATCCCAAATTATAAAATTCACATGATGGCAAACAGTTACATACAGAGTTGAATTACTTTTCAGACGTATATTGCTTGTTTAATTTTTGACTTCATGTTCAAAGTGTGAAAATTTAGTTCTAAAACTTACCAAGTCACTAAAATCTGTTTTTACAAATCAATAACTATTTTAATTTCGACATAAATTTTCTGTCTCCCGAATATTATAACAAGTACTTAATTTCCTCTTCGGCAAATAAAAAATCTCATTGCAACAAAACATCTGAGAGGGATACTTTATGTTAAGAACAATGATAATTTTGCCACCACAGCTACATAATACACAAACCGTCCCAATGCAAAACCACAAATATTATGTACTTGCTTCTGCCTGTGCCTAAGTCAGCATGGAATAGTTAATTTGGACTAACGTTATCTTTAACCTGCAATTGGTCTTAGCGTGATGATATATAGCTTAAAGCCTTCTTCGATGAATTAGTTATCTAATACTGAAATAATTTTTAAGTAGGTCCAGTGAGATTCCTGAGATTAGCTTAATTGGAGCAAACACACAGAAAGTCTCTTCAGGTTTAAATATTACTAGCTGTGTCCTGCGGTTTTACTCGCGTAGAATTATTTAAATTTGCTTTAATTCGCGGAAACCAATGTATTTAAAATAAAATGTACACCAATATACGTTGATGTGTAACATCAGCTATTTACCAGTGAAAGTCGAGATGAAATCGGTCCAGCAGTTGCAGAGATTAGCACGAACAAACAGGCAGTCAAAGAAAATGGTTATAAAATTGTTTTTTTCTATGCCAATACCGTATATACTTTCATATGCATCTAGTGAAAACGGTTATTTTTGAATTCGAAGCAGACACTTATATTGAATTTATCTGAAGTATAGTATATAAGTGTTAGTATTGGTATAGATTATGAAATAAATATTCAAAACTTACCTCATTTCTTTATACATACATACATCACAAATGCTCACGCCTGTATTCCCCGAAGGGGTAGGCAGAGGTATTGTAATCACAACACCCACTTTTCACACAGACACTTTACATACGTCATTGAATTACTTCTCTGAAATATGCAGGTTTCCTCACGATGTTTTCCTTCACCGTAAAGCACGTGGTGTGAAATCACTGTACATAAGTTTTTTATAAAAACTCATTGGTACAGGCCCCGCTGGGGTTCGAACTTGCGTCACTTGTGTAGCAGGCGACTGCTCAAACCTCAAGGCCACCACGGCTCCTTCTTTATATTATATTATTATATATTTTATCGGGAACGATTTTTAGTTATTTTACTTTACTTTTTAGCTCAGAGGCATGGGCCTGCTTATAATAATAACAGTTACAATTGCACTATTTCCATAGCGTTCTAGACTAACAGTATCTAAATCAATAATAGACTTTAGGAACTTTCCACTTTACTTTTTCTTTCTTTCTTTCTTATACATTTATGAGCGGTGCGTGTCGACTATACCAGACCACCACGCAAGTGGAATATCCAAGAGTTTGTCTTTAACTAAAGCAAATTCGTTTTTTCTTTAAAATTAAGACTCAACACACTGGTCTTGTGCTGTATCTTGACTACAATCGCTGTGTGCAAGTCAGCTACGTATACCGTTGGCCAGTGTCTACGCAAAGCGCTTCAGAAACTTACTGCTGAAACAAAACTCTATACTATAACAGCGCTGCTATTTTTCTGTGATCTTATGCGTTCGCTATAAATTAAACTCTCTCATGTAACTGCAGACATTGTTGCTGAGGCTGATAAAAAAAATCCTCGGGCATTGTACTAATATAAAAAATGAAAATAATTAAATGAACTTATATTTGTTTTTTGTCTCTAGGTAATACAAATTTAAATTAACCACTTCAGATTTTAATCAATTATACAATAAGAACCATATGGGATGGAAACTTGTTAAAATTTAACGTGAGTTCCGGTTCCGTGGTTTAATCAATATCAACGGATTCGGTATAACTTTAAGGAAGTAGTGCTGTGGGTTTAATAGCACAATTTTAATATCACAGTATCAAATCAAGGGCGGCGAGTGTAAGAACAAAAAATAACGATGGTTTGAAACGTGTTTTATCATTTGTAGTATTTACATTCCGTTATTTTTATTAAAAAAGTTAAATTGTTCGAATAATCGCATCAGGTAGAAAATAATCTGTAAATATGGTGCAAATTTTTTCGAACCGGACACATTGATCAACAGCTTCGCACTTGTGTCGGAATTGCGACCTTGATCATGTCAAAGTTAAATCAAGGTGCGTGTGCGCATTTCTCCGCCCCACCGCGCGACCACACGAACCACCGCTATCTATATAACCATACAGCAGGACTGTTGACACCAATCAGTACTTGATTGTTAAACAATACAAACCAAAATGTTCAGCAAAGTAAGTTTAATAAAAAAGTTTAACACGTAGTTTAAAATTGCAGTAGATTTAATTATAATATTAACAAAAAAGAGATAATATTGAAATCCCTAGCATTGTTTTGCAATAGCCTCATTTGGCAGAATACTATACTGACATTGAGTATACTTTATTCCAGATCGTAGCGTTCAGCGCCCTCCTGGCCGCGGCCACCGCCGGTCCCTACGGCCACGCCGTCTCCTCCCAGAGCATCGTCCGCCACGACGAGGGCCACCACGCGCCCCTGCAATACGCCGCTCCTGTAGCGCACTACGCTGCCCCGGTCGCGCACTACGCTGCTCCCGTAGCCCACTACGCCGCCGCTCCCGTTGCTCACTATGCCGCCGCTCCCGTTGCCCACTACGCTCCCGCTGCCCACTACGAGGGTCATGACACATACGTAAGTATGCCATACATTTAGGAACCAATCATTAAAATTTGCAAACAGTTCATTATAAAAATAATCTCTTGAATGTCCAGGCTCACCCCAAATACGACTTCGCTTACTCCGTGGCTGACCCTCACACTGGTGACCACAAGTCCCAGCACGAGAGCCGCGACGGTGACGCCGTGCACGGATACTACTCCCTGGTGCAACCCGATGGCTCCACCCGCAAGGTCGAGTACACTGCTGATGCTCACAATGGGTAAGAGAAATTATTATAAAATTTATCGTTAAATTATTTTTTTATTTTGTTGGATAAAATCAACTAAAATGCATTTCTTTGTTTCAGATTCAACGCCGTAGTTCACAACTCAGCTCCCTCTGTCCACGCCGCTCCCGCCCCCGCTTACCACCATTACTGAATAATAGAATAAAATAATGACCTTTCAAGGAATGTCTGTATGCAATGTAACGATATATTTATTTGTGAGTGTGAAAGTACTGTAAATAAAATGTGTTCGTAAAATATTTGTTCAATTTCAATTATTTATTTTCTTTTATATACTGAGTATAGGTTGTGCAAAAAGTCCTAAAATAGCACAAAAACCTACTTCCCTCATAACAAGAAATGGTTGAAACAAATCCCAGTTTAAAACCATGTCCATCTCTTTTGAAATCCTTATCACAAAAAGATAATAAACTACTTTATAAAAAAGGATTATGTTAGAATTTTTTTTTTTATACGTAAATGGAAAATCATACGTTTGTTGTATTTAACTTAAATCTAGTACAATAAACTAAGCGAAAAAGAAAAATATAAATTATAAATGGAACACAGACAATATTTTTTAATAAGGGAAATTGTGATTTATTATTGTCGCCTAATTTAAAGATACAGAACAATATATTGTATAATTATAATTTACTGGCTATCATTCCGTTCAATTAAATTATATAACTTACTAATACAGCATGCAAAAAAGATCGTGAGAAACCAAGCGTCACAACTGTAAAATAATAATAACGTTTTGAAGGAGAAAAAACAATTAATTGTTAAAATTCATACAGGTTTTGTTTGGGAAAAAAATGTATTATCATTACTTCAAAATTGTATTACATCTACTGATAGTTAAGATATATACTTCTTAAAACACTTTTGGTTGCGATAGTAGAACTGATTTGCTGTTTTTATGTTCTATTTCTGTCTCAGTAGGTTATCTAATCAAATCTAAACCTCTCGAAGTAATACTTTTTTAAATCATACGCAAAATTTAAATTCAGTACAATTTTTCTTACCTATTTTATATGCAAAGTTTTGATTAGCTGTTTAAAGTACGCGTTTGTGTGTGCAAATAAATGATTATTCTAATGATAAAAATTATTGCAATGTACAAGGGTATAAGGAATTCGCTTACCTACTGCATTGCATAAAATGTTCCGAACACACTAGGTCACTTCTATAGTGAAATAGGGCTTACGAAACGATCGGACACTGCAATATAGCAATAACTAGAATGTATTAATCTCGCCTTACAAGACAAGTGTCCTTACTGTAGATACTGTGTAACTCAATATGTAATTTTGTTTTGTATTTTACATCGACATTTATCGATAAAGTTGAAGTTACCCAGCATCACTGTCTCCTACTTAAGCCATTTTGCTAACCAAGCATGTTTTTTCAACGACAAGACCCACCATAATATACATACATATGCTCACGCCTGTATTCCCCGAAGGGGTAGGCAGAGGTGTTGCAATCACAACACCCACTTTTCACCGAAGATGATTAAGTGCCAACGTGACAGATGGTGAGTCCATCGCCGTCTCAGACACTTTACATACGTCATTGAATTACTTCTCAGAAATATGCAGGTATCCTCACGATGTTTTCCTTTACCGTAAAGCACGTGGTGTGAAATCACTGTACATAATATACATATCTCTCTTAATAAGAACTAAAAACGAAGAAGGAAGGGAAGGAAGAAATTTTTGATTTTAGGAAAACATATGTGTGGACAAAACCTAAAAAATGTATATGTGAAAGTCATATTGATAAGTGATTAGATATTTTTTTTTATTAGAAAGAAACAGGATTACAATGATATATTATTATAACATTATGTAGGTATACTTAGGTGTCAGGAACATGCTATTATGCATGTATATATTAAGCAAGCGACCAAAAGGTTTGTGTACAGTTTTTAAGAAAATACAGATTTAATAATCAAATAGCTATTATAATAATAGATTTATTGTAAACTATAAATATGACCATTTACATAAATAAGTTTACTTTATACGTGAGGTGGGTGGTAATAAAATGATTACCAAATCTCGCCTGTTTGATTTCTTTAAATTCTTAGAGGCCTATATAAGACGAGATATTATGCGAATTAGGATTTTTAGGAAAATTACTAAGATCAATCAAATTGATTTGTTCAACAGAAGTGTCCAAAGTGTCTCGAACACTTGGTATGGTAGTGGAAAGAAAAAATGTCGTTTGTAAATAGACTCCTATAAAAAGCTATAATTAAGTAAAAGGTTCATGGTACACAAATACTGCAGAGCAAATGAATAATTACTTAGATACTTTGTTTTGTTTGTTCTAAAGACTCCTTTCAACAAATAATAACATTTCAAGGACTTATATTAATAGTATCTAGTGCGGCTAGTATGCATACATCATTACACATTGATTTAAATCCTATTTATGCAACGTCATTTTTCACCTGTCAAGAATTATTTTCAAAGGTAATAATTGCTCAGTTAATAATCTTGATACTTTTGGCACGTTCCAAGCTGTGTTGATTTTGCCACTTGAACTTAAATCATTTAGATAATGGTGATAATCATAAATTGTAAAAGGTCGCTCATGTACAAGTGCTAGAAATGTATGTAGGTGCATTATCATTGCATAGGAACATTATTTGTGTAATAAATACACTAGGTATACAGTTAATCCATATCCCTATACAGTATATAGTTAAATAAAATTTAAGTGTTTGTTTATAATTCCAAAATAACAGATTTTTAGTAAATTCATATATATACACGGTATACATATAAAAATATTTTTTATGTGTGTCCGTCTGTTTGGTCCTCTGTTTGGTTGAACTTTCACTGGCGGATAGCTAACATTACAAGGAATAACTTAGGCTTACTTTTAACAAAAAAATTTTATTAGGGTTCCGCGGGCTTCGCGTGAAATTAAGTCTACGCGGGTGAAACCGCGGGGCTCAGCAGGTTCATAAATAAATCGAAGTATTTATTATATTTGTTTCTTGTCTTTGGGATTGACACATGGATGCGACAATTTAATCTTTTTTTTAACTTCTTCTTCTTCTTCTTATAATATATTTTGTTTGTTAGTCTCGCGTCAAATTATATAATACGGCTCGATTTGATTATATTTGTTTTGTCTGTAACACAAGGGTAAGGCAAACAATTTAAAATCAGGTGGGTAATATCGCGGGGCGCAGATAGTCTATATCTATACAGATAAATAAAACTGAAGCGCTTGTTTGTAATTCCAAATTTTAAAAACATCACTAAATTCCATATGCGTTTGGTTTGCCAAATCATCACTCCTCCTCCTAGCTCCTTTATATAAACCACATTCGTAAAATATCCCACAAGTTAAAAAGTGCAAATGGAACAGCAATATAATCTTTCGTTTTTATATTACTTTATCAAAAAGAAGTAGGCTTCAAGTATACATACATACATTTGCTCACGCTCTTTTCACTGACGTGCCAACCTGACCGATACCTATAATCTACTACATTCGTCTTTATACAAGAAGTTAGTAGCTCTTTTTTTGGTGTTACGGTTATTGCCATTCATACCTAAGGCCAAGGAGTTCAAAGTTTTTACATGGCGTGTGTCGTTTTTTTGTGCAAGTGATCTAATTCATGGAGTGCAAGGAGCCTGTACCGTAGATGCCGATACCATGACATGCACAGCACGCCTCTAATCGGTATTTAATTCGACCTCTAGCTATTGTCATTGTCGCGGCGAGGTCCGCATGCGTTGCGGTCAGCCCCACTATACACTTCTTGTACAATATTAATTCATATAAAAACCCACGGTCAGCGATAAATTGTCATCAATCAGTAAACAACATTGTTTCAAACAAGAGCAAAATGTTCTCTAAAGTGAGTGATATATTTCTTTTATTTACCTACGCAAATAATTCGTCGGAAATTCTTCCGGAATCCGTAGTTTTATTAATAAGAATAAGTAAATCGTCATCTACAAGTTCAACATATTTTGAGGGTAGGATAGGATTAATGTGTCCGTCACAATAATCACGATGTCTTCTACTACAATTTATCAAAAGTTGAATGTATTGGACTGTATCGATTGAAACGTGTGCACGTCTAATTGTCTATATCAAAAATATCTAGGCGATGTACCTTGTTTTAAAAATATTTTTTTTTAGATCGTAGCATTCAGCGCCCTCCTGGCCGCGGCCACCGCCGGTCCCTACGGCCACGCCGTCTCCTCCCAGAGCATCGTCCGCCACGACGAGGGATATGCACCCTTGGGCCACCTCGCTGCGCCTGCGCACTACGCTGCACCCTTAGTGCACGCTGCTCCTCTCGCCCAATACGCTGCTCCTATCGCCTACGCCGGACATTATGAAGGCCATGATGAATACGTAAGTTTCAAATATTATCAGAGATTATATCACAAAAAATATTCCGACGTCCAATGAAACAGCAAAATTTACCTAATTGGACATACTCATACTTTTATTAGGTCACATCATCAGTTGCAAGAGCTTACATAATGTAAAGCGAACTATTATACTGAATTTTTTGAATTACGTACCCTGAATGATCCCATCAATCAATGTGTATAATAAATTACACTTCATCTTCCAGGCTCACCCCAAGTACGACTTCGCGTACGCCGTAGCTGACCCTCACACCGGCGACCACAAGTCCCAGCACGAGAGCCGCGACGGTGACGCCGTGCACGGATACTACTCTCTGGTGCAGCCCGACGGCTCCGTCCGCAAGGTCGAGTACACCGCTGATGACCACAATGGGTAAGTTGTCAAATCATCGTAAACAAATGACACTAAAGGTAGACTAGTGTTATTGAGCAATTTGAGTGAGTAGGCGCCATATTTGCAATAATCGTCATACGCTATATTACTGGAAAGTCAATGATAGTAGCTTCAGGATGCCTATTGGAGTATGCAGACAGCTTACTAAAAAACTGAACTGCGGACATAGAAAGATCGATGAGATCAATAATTGTCTTAAATATTTATTATAATTTTTTTGTCTTGTCTTGTTTTAGAGTGCCTTAAAACCTCAAAAGTTTCACCACACCCACAAGTAACATAACGAATTACTTACGAACAAAATGTTATCCTTCTAAAATATAATATAATATTTTTTTATAGTTTTGCTAGTATGTCTGGTAACAATAAAATCTATTCACTCTCCTAACCTTGTCTATTGTAGCTTCAAATGGATTTGACTAAGTATCATACGTTATATTGAAATCTTAGAAGAAACGCATACCAAGTCGTTGACTCCTATGTTGTAATGATTAGTGTTGTATTTGACTGCCAGCTTTTATCTAGCGGTACAGTACAATAATACATTGATAATAGTATTAATTAATGCTACAAGCATTAGCAAAAAGCGATTTTTACATTATTTCACACACTAATAACACTAAAGAGCCGTGGTGACCTTGAAGTTTGAGCAGTCGCCTGCTACGCAAGCGACGCAAGTTCGAATCCCAGCGGGGCCTGTACCAATAAGTTTTTCTAAAAAACTTATGTACAGTGATTGACACACCACGTGCTTTACGATGAAGGAAAACATCGTGAGGAAACCTGCATATTTCTGAGAAGTAATTCAATGACGTATGTAAAGTGTCTGAGACGGCGATGGACTCACCATCTGTCACGCTGGCACTTAATCATCTTCGGTGAAAAGTGTGTGTTGTGATTTCAACACCTTTGCCTACCCCTTCGGGGAATGCAGGCGTGAGCATATGTTAACACACCAACTGCGCTACCCTATTTCACTGCAGTAATAAGTTCCACGGGATCTGTTAATTAAGATCTAATATAAATCCATGTTAACTTTCTGACCATCTATTACTTTATTATATTATTCCTAACATATTAACTCGTACTGATTCAGTAGGCGCGTGAAAAAAGGAACTTTAAGTAATGTAACTGACAGTGGGTCAGCTATAGGAAAATACTTTTATTAAATAGAAGTAAGGAAAGGAAGCATATTTGCACTATGTCTCTATAACCTTTTAATTACATTTTAGATTCAACGCCGTCGTTCACAACTCTGCCCCAGCTATCCACCCCGAGCCTGCCTACCACCACTACTGAGAATGCAATAACTGTCTACCCACGTTAAATATCCTATTTTAACAATGAATCAAAACTGTAAATAATTTATTAAACTATTTATACGTTGTACTTTCTGTTTTTATTACTCTAAATCCGTCTTTGCGCAAAAAATTCAACAATCCAAAGTTTAGTTAAGATCTTATATAATACGGTTATACCTACTGACCACGAGTAGCTCTGAAGTTTATATTACATTAATTTGATTACATTTTAGAATAAGACAGAGTAAATTATTGAAAATTTGTTTTTTAAGTCAGTACCGTATATACTTTCATATGCATTTAGACATATTCTATATGCTACCGGGAAACTATGTCTAATATATTTTGAATGTTACCTTATTAATTATTATCTACCCAACAGTGCCATGATATGAAAAGAAATTAAATTATTATTTTAGAGGCGGTTTGGCGGAGTCAGGGTTTAAAAAACATATACTAAAAATGTGTGGAGTTATTTGACATCTGCAATTAAGCCCTTTACTTTCAATTTGGGTTTTGGCAGAGTCTGTTTCTTAAATGGAATACCTACGTTTCGAAATAAAAAAGTAGGCTATGATTAATTTCATCAGAGGTTGTGAAAAGATGTTGCTATGTGCCACCTATCAATTTTACCAAACCAATTCTACAATAACAGTATCGATGAACCGATAATGTTTAAGGGCTACATTCAAGCTCGGTAGGAACTCGTGAACACAAAAGTTATTGAAACTAGACGCCTCTGATTTAATCTTTGTAACAAGGCTACGCGTGTTGCGGTTGCGTGATTCTGGTCGTTAAAAAATACGAACATTTGATACTAACGGCTCTATATAACTACTTGTCAGGACTTAAAGAATTATTTGCATACATTTCAAATACATTGAGCTCTTTGTGATCCATGTGATTATAGATATTTAGACGACACAGTTTTCTTAGTTATTAGTTTAACCTGACTACCTTGGTGTCGTAGGTTTGGTACCCGTTAATGTAACTATTAATATCATCATCATGGGTGTTTACATTTCATGACATAAAATTAGTCATTCAACACACTTACTTGTAAACTTACCTTAAGTTAGACACTAATTCACTTGTAATCTATTTATTACTTAAAAATATCTAAAAATCGGATAGATACATAAGGCACATTATTATATATTGTGTCTAATATATCTGAAACTCCTATTGTCTGAAATGTATCTACTCACACAAACACATCTTTTTCAAAATTCAAGGAGTGGGAATTTATCACACATTATGTACATACACAATGAGATTTAAAATACGATTACCTACGAATGTCGTGTGAAAGATTATGTATATAACATTTTTTTTCTTTAGGTGAATGTTTCGTAATAACGACTATTTATGTGGTACACTCCTAAAGAAAAGGCAGAGGGATACAAATAAAACCATTGACACCATAGGTAGTAATTAAACTGCAAAGACCGCTATTTCCAAATATCTAATAAGTTAGCCTTTACCCGAATATCTTACATCGTTTTGGCATACATCATTAATTTCTTTTATTTTACTCAAATAAGAGTGAAAAGACCCAGACACTTCGATCAGCTAATATGTCGTTGGTCAAATGACCTTGTCTCGTAGTTTGTCAGCTTTGTACAAAAAATGCAGCTGTTTCTTTGTTGGTACCTATTTTGAGTCGCTATTGACTGAAATATTAGTCATGCTATTTTCAAGATCTAACTAAAATTAGTGTTCCTATCTATATATTATGAAATTAAATTCCATTACATTTCGTAGGTTTAGTTTTCAATACAGATAAAGCTTTATGGATACCCGAACAGTTTTTGGAGGATAGGCAAAATTATACAGAATTGAAAGACACTCCAGTAGTCCTAGACAAAGTAAAATTATCCTCACGATTCGCTGATAGAAATGTTACAAAATGTATGGGATTGACATATGCCGCGCGTCTGATTTATGTAATTTCCATAAATTTTTTTATAGTTTCTATTAGCGAAGCGCATGGTAATGTCACTTTGTCTACAGGCCCTGGTGTGATAAACTAATTTTTAAATTAAATTAAAATGATTAACGATCAACGTATACATTGCATTACATATTGATGAGTATTTAATTTATTTAATTAATTTAAACTCACTGTTACACATAAATGTCTTAATTTATCTCAGCGATATTACGAAACATGCTTTATGATAATGGTTTTTATCCATTTCCGAATTACTGTTCAACATAATGCAATTCCATTTTTCGGCAATAAAGTAATTTTAAAGGTAAAGCAGAAAATAAAAAAGGTTTTTAATGGACCCGGTTTTGGACATTCGAGGTCCAAATCTGGATTACGCAGGTATTCGCCGTTTAAGAATAACAATAACATCTCGTTATAATCCACATTGACCTAGTATAAAGAAGTTGAGAATCGCAGTTCTCAGTATATTTTTGTTAGGTAACAATCGTTTTGATAGTGTAAACCGAGAGTGTAGAAGACAAAGCGCAGTGACCTTGCAGCCGCGGGGACGACGCTCATTACTTTCAGCGCCCCACCGGGCCAGCCGCCAATTCTTATAAAACCCACTGGTGCTTATCAGATGTATGTCAGTCACGTACTATTCCTCAGAAAAAATGTTCTCCAAGGTAAGTTTTCATCAGTGATTGTGCAATGGAAAAGGGTTATATAAAAATCGGAGCTTTCAATATTTTTCCTTTATTCAGATCCTGGCTCTCGGTGCCATTATGGCGATCGCTCAGGCGGGTCACTTGGGGCACGGGGACTACACCCTGGGCTCACACAGCTTGGGGCACCACGAGGCGGCCCCTATCGCCTACACTGCTCCAATCACCCACGTAGCTCCCATCGCCCATGCTGCTCCCATCGCACACGCTGATGGCCACGGTCACGAAGACTACTATGTAAGGAATACTAAGAGCTAAAGTTTTTAACAACACCAGAACGACGTACCCTATCCCCAATGCTGAGGACCTAGTTCATGTGATTACAATCCACAGCATTTATTGTGAGCCGTAAGAAAATGAGAGGCCAGCTTGCAGGTTGCCTCTTTCAGTCCCCTTTATCGTTTCAGATCATTCGAAGTATTTTTATTAAGTTACTGGTTTTTTCACAGTCGCACCCCAAATACAAGTACTCTTACTCAGTGGAAGACCCTCACACTGGCGATCACAAGTCCCAACACGAGGTCCGCGACGGAGACGTGGTGAAGGGCGAGTATTCCCTCCTGCAGCCTGATGGTACTTTCCGCAAGGTTGAATACACCGCCGACGACCATAATGGGTGAGTAAAATTACTACACATATGCTCACGTCTGTATTCCCCGAAAGGGTAGGCAGAGGTGTTGTTATCACAACATCCACTTTTCACCGAATTTGATTAAGTGCCAACGTGACAGATGGTGAGTCTATCGACGTCTCAGGGACTATACATACGTCTTTTAATTACTTCTCAGAAATATGCAAGTTTCCTCACGATGTTTTCCTTCACCGTAAAGCACGTGGTGTGAAATCACTGTACATAAGTTTTTTTAGAAAAACTCATTGGTACAGGCCCCGCTGGGATTCGAACTTGCGTCGCTTGCTTAGCAGGCGACTGCTCCACGGCTCAAAATTACTACGGCGCAATAAATATACTTTATGGGCACACAGCTCTCCCTAGTTGCGTAAAACCATAGTCATTCACATTAATTCCATTCATACAAAACTTTGTTCGTACGCAACCGGGTCGTAAGCATGACGTTTTGTGTTTACATTAAATCATATGGTGGTCAAACCGGTATAGTCGCGAGCTTCATATGAGCAATGACCTGTCCTGAACCCTGCTGGCCTGCTACTGTTTGTCAACAGGTGTCAATAAACAGGTTATTAGTTAGAACTAGTTTTGCCGGCGGTAAAACTATCTATGAATTTATTTTATGAATAATACATAAGTATGACTAGGTGACGTTTTAAAGTCAGTTGTTGTCAACCCTTATATTTGTTTCAGTTTCAACGCCGTGGTGCACAACTCCGGCCCCAGCCATCACGTCTACTCCTCCCAGCATCACTCCTACTAAGCGGAAGTCTTACTTATCTTATTTACCTGCTGTGATCTTCGTATATAATGTACATTTACTTTAGTCATTAAACTTAATATAAAGTATAACTAAACGTCTTATTTCACACTCCGCAGTATTTTATAAATTGAAGCACTTGAAGTTAATACCAAATGGAATATGTGAATATGAATAATGTAATTACTGTACATACATACATGTAATTACAGGCATGACGAGTGTCATGCCTGTAATTCCATGTATCTACAAGCTTGAAAATCAATTTCTCTCAGTGAGCTTTATGATACATCAGGATACTTCTGAAGGGCCCTCAACCTTTTTAATTCAGGGAAGTAATATTGATATCAGACATAGGAATTTATATTTAAAGTAATAATATAGCGGGATAATAATAACTACAATTAGTATCCCGCGCATAATATGTATATAATAATTATTACTATCCCACTAGATTTATTTTAAAATTAAATATTTTAAAATACCCATGAGAAAGTTATTTTCATGATTTTTCGTGAATATAATTAGTATATAGTATCCTCCAATGATAATTCAAATTCAAAAATTATCACTAATGGTGATAATTATACTACCATCCCTACAAATACGGTATGTTAATATAACTGTGGGACATACTTTCGTATTGAATAGAGTTATCGACAAATTATGTGGAAATAGATATGTAAATGTTGTATTCTTTCTTCTAAAATTATAGATATCCAATTTATATAAATAGTGAAAATATATACCTACAGATATTTTCTGAATAGTCGGTTACTGTATTAAATTCCCAAAGTATGTCCCAATATCAGACTAATACCCTTCATCGCTTTAAGTAACGCTTTTCTTTTTGTCCAAAGCAAATATGGGGAAGTAGCGGTATGGTATATGCGGCATGTAGAGGGCATCTCCCTAACAAACAAATTAATAAAACACTATGTGTAAAATAAGTCTAGTTTCAACAAAATGTCCAATCAAAAATATTTACGGTACGTCCCCTGCCCCTCCATGTGGCATAGCCGTGGGACACCATGTATATAAAGAGTATCAAAACGTAAAACAGGGTGAAAATTTTTTTTTTAATAGAGTTCGTTATGAATACACCTACCGTCGTGGAGGCAGCTGAGGGATTCTGTTGGACTCTAACCCACAGAACTCCTGCTCACTTAGTAGGCGTGCACCTGGCACGTGTTATTTCTTCACATGCTTCACCTACGCCTGACCTGTTCGGCCCCTCCTCATGCCGAAATACCAGACTGAACCGGTCTTTTATCCACCTCCTGAAATGCCTCTTTCTTATAGACAATAACCAATACTACAAAAGACAGAAACATATATATTTATTACGTTTCCCCTTCATTTATACTTTCCTTTGAATATATCCCGTTTCTTAAATATCAGACACGAAAATAATGCAAACGACATCCATGAATGATTTCATACTTATACGTAAGAATATGTTTATCGCTGCCGTCTACTATTGACTGCTGCATTAATTTTATGAAATATGCAGGTTCCCGTGATGTTTTCCTTCGACAAAAAGTGCTGTTAGTATTGTACTTAAGATTTTATATGTTTTGACGATGCGTATGCAAAAATTATTCTTCATATGTTAAGCTATTTACGTAAAAAAATACCTAGGCACGTAGATTGACATTTTAAAGCATACGAATTCTTATACTATATAATAATTTGGATAAATTTAAAATTATTACTTATATTGATATGACTCACCATTATTAACTAACTTCGGAAGGAAAAAAATAAACAGAACTTAGATTTTTTTTTATAATTTTTAATAAAAAGCTACGTTCAATACGTAATATGAATTAAATTATATTATTTTAATAAGTATTATTTCCTTCAGGGTTAGCACATTTTTGGACACTGATTACGCTGTAGTACTAACTAAACAAATTGCAATAATGTTCAAATCACACGTCACAGTAATTACTAAATTACTATGCTTGGTCTTCAAGAACAAATACAATTGTTACTAGGAACCATTCACATGACCTACACGTCAATCAACCATTACAGATTAATTTTCGATCATATAATAACACGTGCTAGAAATCAGTCAAAAAAGAGAGTAAAGAGAGATAAGAGTAGTCCTTCTCTACGCCTTTTCTTTGACATCTTACTCTCGTCTTATAATTGCGCTGCTGATATGTATACAGATTATGTTAAGTGGAATCGCTAATAACTGTCTTCTTTTGTTACTGCCCAAAACTCTCAACTTTTGTTTTGAACAATAAAATGGAATTGGATGAATTACGTTGAAATAGAGGAACAGAAGGAGCAATGCGAGAGAGGAGATATTCGACTATTGGTAACGGATTACTCTCACCATGGCGTAAATTAAGCCAGAAGTAACAAAACTTCTTGTGTTAATACTATGTAGGTCTCGCAAGAAATGAATTACCATGATATTTTTGTTGCGAATTGTCGCCTAATGCTGGAGTGTTGAAAATAATGTGTATAATTACTCAAATCGAGGAGAGATAACTTACTAGTTCTGCCAGCGATGTCACAAGAGACAAGACTTAATGTATGCAGACCTGATTCCTAGTTATTTATGCTATTAAACGTAGTTTAACTCAAATACCAACATGAGTATTTCATAAAAATGTTAATTATATAAACGCTTTTACTTTTACCACCGACCCAATCTTCAATGTGTTATACATATTTCGGAGAATGTATTTTTCATATAAGAATTCAAATTATGATAACTGTAAAATTTAAAGAATTTATCACTTTTTCAAGTAATGTCGTATGCTAACTAGCTAGGCTGTTTCCTATTCACGTAACCTCCTATACAGACCAACCAAGAAGTTTTGGACATAGAAGAAGTCTTACTGGAATAATACTTTAGTACTTATTAAGGATATCTATGATCCTGCAAATAAAAGGATGGCTAAGGAGCTTTTTATTTAGCAACACAAGCAATTAGAAAAATAAATTATGACAGTATATATTAAAATCTCAAAAGACATTAATCTTATCATATCCGTAATAATAAATTCAAAACGTCAAATAGTAAATTTCTAACCTAATAAACGTTTCTTTGTGTAAGAAAACAACTCAAGCTATGAAATATTTACTACCGAATTCCGGCCATAATGTAAGTTTATAGTTTAGTTATGTATCCATAAACAAAGGAATGGAATGCAGCAGGCCCTATGACTACCACAACCACGATAGTATTGATTAATGACTATTCCGAGGGTTATTTGTACTTCACGCGTGTGCGTGTGTAATTACATTCCCACGAAGTTTAATTTCTTACAAGTTCATTTTAAGGCATTAAAAAATAAATAAAAAAATTGTAATCCACGAAGGTTACAATTTAAAAGTGCCTGCAATTCAACAATTTTTGTACCTTATTTGAGTCATGTTAAGAAACTACAAGATTTTACTTAATTTAAGCAAATAATTAATATTCGCCCTGTTTCTGTGCATTAATGAAGATAAAGAACCTTTATCTATTTTATAGTATAGGAAGATCCAGTTCTATTCGATTATTTTATCCACAGAACTAAACTGAGTACTGATTCTATTTAATTCAAAATAAAGACTGTTTGAAGTGACGGCTCCTAAATGAGTGCTCTCCCATGTTATCCTTTCTGACCTTCTTGTAGACAAATCCCTAATAGGATGTAATTCATTATCCACATTTATCTAAATGGCACGCTATCTCACTGTTTGAGATTTAATTGCTCGATAGGAAACAATGCTGTCAACAATGGTTAGTTGATTATTATTAATGGTATTTTCCGAGTCACGGTCAGATTTGCGGTTAGTAGCCTATGAACTATGAACAACGAATATTATAGGGGCAAATTAATCCTTTCAATTGATTCTATATTTACGTTTAGCCTTGTCTGCAGTAAACTTAATGTTAGTTCAGAATTAGGTTTCCAGCTTCCGTGACGATAGCGTTTATCTATTGTCGACTCACGACCACGCCTGCCAGACCTTTCTGGCAAAAGGACACAGGTCATTCGTAAAATGCTATAAATTCAATCATACGACTTGACACAGTCGTGCCCATTCAAATTCCATTAATTGTTTTGTTTGTATACATACAAATCAATTGGATATAAATATATAAGTATTCCGGTTGCTCATAAATATTTTTTCTGTGGTAACCGTAAAATTTATGCATAAAGCATCAAAAGATTTGGTGTTGGTTTTGGAATCTTCAAAACCAATGAATCAATGAATCACACATAATTTTGTTTAGGCTCACCGCCTATAACACAAGACTTAAGGATAACTGGTGAATTGTGGAAGTACTATAAGTACAGCTCTACCCGTTCGGGGAATACAGGCGTGAGAAAATAATTAAATTTTCTTTTTTTGAAAAGGGTTTACTGTTGTATTAAAACAAATTCATGCGTTACATTAGCTTATTGCAATATGCACTAAACACAGTGCTTCTTACCAACTACCCCATAGCCTACTCCTTGATGCTACTTTGGTAATTTTAAGATAATATTAAAAAAAATATATTTTTAACAGTTCTTTTAATGTTGCAAAAATATTGTAGTCTTCTGTAATATATATTTCACGATTGCTGTAAAAGTGAACAACAAAATTGTACGATCAATATTGCAAGAAAATATACGTAAATTGGAACACCTCCTTTCAATTATTGAATGCAGACAAGTGCAGGCTGAAATTTAATGAAATAGAGTAACAGCAAATATTCTAAGAATGTTAGAATTTGCAATGCAATAATGTAGTTGTTACTAACCTTAAAAGTACGTTAGTTGCCACACTCACTTTACGATATCAACTGTCTATGATCGCATTACGAACATAGGTTGGGTAATTAAATACGCCCAATGTTAGATTAGGTACACTGCTAGTTAACCGCTCTGTGGTTTTACTCATAGTGCATTCGATCTTGCTATGATGAAACGACATACAGTAATAATATAGATAATATAAAAACTATTTTCAGCCGATCGAATATCAATTGTCACGTTTAATTATAGGAACCACGTATCAGATTTTTGCAATCAGAAGTAAGTACCATGTTAATAATATAAGTTCATGATCGAGTTGCATTGTCTTCGACGTCTATGAAATTTAAACAGAATTGTTGAATGGAATGAGTGTATATTGGTCAAATTCAAAATTAAATTCTAAATTCTTAAAAATAATAAACATACCTTGGAAAATTACACACAAAAAGGAGTCCCAAAGGAAGTCAATTTATTAGTCAGGATTTATGGAAATTTTTCAAATTACTCTGCTCTGTAATCAATTATAGATCATCAATAATAAATTTTTCAATTATAGAGCTTGTTTTATTCTTAGCAATTTACACTTAAAGCTATTTGGGTAGTCGTGTTTATCAACCGACTTCAAAAAAGAGGAGGTTTCCCAATCCTGAGCGACCAATGCAGCACCAGCTCAACCTTAGCTATCTTATGTGGGAGAAGGGGAAATATGAATAAAAATGAATTAATTAAATTAATGGATTCGCTGAGTTGCCTTAGTGCGAAAAATATAATATTATTTGCATTTCCCTACAGCAGAGGATTGTCACAGAGGGAAAATAATATTAGATATAATTTGAATTGTTGCATGCAAACAATAACCAATTATAATAATTTTTTTACATTTATTGACATAAATAACAATTCAATTATTTCATATTTTAATGTGACAAGTGAAAGATTTTATCTTTCCTTTAGATATAAACGACAAGTAGCAAGCATGCTACATTATTGTATACACGTATTTAATTTGAACACAGCCAAATCATTGGCTAACAAGACTGCTTCTATTGAGCAGGCAAACAAGGACATTATATGTAATGATTCTTTGGAATATGTTCCAAATACTTTAAATTAAGTTATAAGACAACAGAGACAATCTCTGGCGATTTTATGAATAATAATGCTACTTCCTTTATTAAACTTGTTCATCAGAACATCCAAGGAATGTTAAATAAAGAATTAGAATTGGAGTTGTTCATGGACTGTAATGATATTCATGTATTATGTTTAACAGAACATTGGCTTAGGGACGAGCAGTTCATGTTCAACTTCTGTAACCATCAGGTTGCTAGTGCCTTCAGCAGGAAGGTTGCAATACGAGGAGGCTCCATGATTATTTTAGAAAAACGCATGAAATATAAAGAACGTCTGGATGTTGTGCACCTTTCTGCGGAGAGTACTATTGAGTTATCATGTATAGAGTTAGAGCAATACATTGTTGTGTGCGTATACCGACCCCCTAGTGGAGCTTTCGAGCATTTTGAACAAATCATGGATGAAGTTTTGGTAAAAGTCTGTACTTCAGGTAAAAATATAATCATATGTGGAGACTTTAATGTCAATATTTTAGAAAATTCATCCATGAGCAACCGATTAAAATGCCTTTTTAGTTCCTCTAATTTATTTTACTTATTTTCTGAGCCAACACGAATAACAAGTTCATCAGCAACTTGCATTGATAACGTGTTCACAAACTTTCGGCCCACTAGTAATGAAATCATAAGTAAATTAGACTCTGACCACTGTGGCCAATTAATAACTTTCAGTAAGAAAAATGTGAAAGCTCCCAAGAAAAGAGTTACTTATATTCCCATAAATGCAAATCGCTTGAGCCGTTTTCGAGGTAATGTCCAAAGTAAGTTTCCTTTAATAAATAACCACCTTGCGTGTAATGCAATGTACAATTCTTTTTTTCAAATTGTACACGCAGAACATAAGCGCATATTTACCCCGAAGACGGTTCTATTGGGAAAACGTTTGTCGTTTAGTGAGTGGGCTACCCCAGGCATTCACATAAGTAGACGAAGGCTGTATGAACTTTATCAAGAAAAATCTATTAATTTTAATTTGGAATTTACAAATTATGTTAAAAATTACTCAAAATTATTTAAAAAGGTTTGTTCAGACGCCAAGTCTCTTGCTGTGAGAAATAAAATTTTGAAGTCCTCCAATGTAACTAAAACAACTTGGGACATTATTAATTCTGAAACTGGAAAAACTTCTCTTAAGAATGACTCAATAACTCTAAAAATTAATGATCATATAATTAAGACTGATATTGATGTGGCAACTACTTTTGAGACATTCTTTGCTGATATACCAGTTTCATTAACCAAAGCCTTAAATTCGTCTCCCGCAGCAGCAGAAGCCATTTTAAAAATGCATGTGGATAAATGTAACGTTGCATTTAAGTTTAAAACTGTTACCCCCAGAGACATTGTCAAAACTTTTGAAACGCTAGATATGAAGAATTCAGCTGATTTATGGGGACTTTCTGTTAAAGTACTCAATAGTATTATTGATATTGTTGCTACTGATCTAGCTTTATTATTTAATGTTTGTATTGAAAGTGGTGAATTTCCTGATCAAATGAAGTATAGTAAAATAATTCCTTTATTAAAAGCTGGTAGTATTAACGACCCTACGAACTTTAGACCTATATCAATACTGCCAATTTTCAGTAAAATTTTTGAAAAACTAATACTTAATCAACTTTTAGCCTTTTTTAATGAACATAATTTGATGCACACTAAACAATACGGTTTCACAAAGGGTCGCTCGACTACCGATGCAGGTGTCGAGCTCATTAGAAAAATTCTTGAAGCTTGGGAAGCTTCACAGGATGCTCTAGGTGTATTCTGTGATCTATCTAAAGCCTTTGATTGTGTGCACCATGAAACGTTGATCAGGAAGTTAGATCACTACGGTGTAAGAGACCTGGCTCTAAAACTTATATCTTCATATCTAAGTAATAGAATACAAAAAGTCGATATACATGGCGTAACATCTCCGGGGTGTCTAATAGAGATGGGTGTTCCACAGGGTTCAATTCTTGGTCCGTTTCTCTTTTTAACTTATATTAATGATTTACCTTACATGGTAAGCAATAAACACGATATTGTATTATTTGCTGATGATACTTCTCTGATTTTTAAGATAGACCGGCAAAAAGCTAACCTTGACGATGTGAATAATGCTCTCTCTGACGTAGTACATTGGTTCAGCGCTAATAACTTAGTACTCAATAGTAAAAAAACTAAATGTGTCAAGTTCACTATGCCAAATGTGAAACAAGTGCAAACCAATGTACTTATCAACGACGAAGTGTTGGACCTTGTTGAAACAACAGTTTTCCTTGGAGTTACATTGGATCATAAATTGCAATGGGGGCCCCATATAGCTGGATTGTCGAAAAGACTCAGTTCTGCAGCATTCGCAGTAAGGAAAATTAGACACCTAACTGATATAAACACAGCTCGGTTGGTCTATTTTAGTTATTTCCATAGTGTTATGTCTTATGGCATCCTTTTATGGGGAAATGCTACAGACATCAGTTCTATCTTTGTGCTGCAGAAACGGGCTGTTCGTGCAATCTATAAACTCAAATCTAGAGATTCTCTCAGAGAGAAGTTTAAAGAAATAGGGATAATGACTGTGGCATGTCAATACATATTTGAAAATTTGATATATGTAAGAAAGAATATAGATAGTTTTAAGAAAAATAGTGATATGCACAATATAAATACACGCAAGAGGGATAAACTCCGTGTCCCTGTGACTAGACTGCACAAAACTAGTAACTCTTTTGTGGGGCAAAGTATACGCCTTTTCAATAAACTACCATTAAAAATGTGTGAACTACCATTTTTAAGTTTTAAGGCAAGCATCAAACAGAAACTTTGTGAAAAAGCATATTATAGTGTAACTGAGTATATTGATGATAGCCAAGTATGGCAATGAGTTGCTCACTCTTCCATTGAAATGTACTTAAGCAACCCTATGTATATAGAAGGGACACATGTAAAAAAAAAAAACCGGGGAGTTTGTTTCGCCGTTTCTTCTCCTGACAGGCTTACTTTTGGAAACGGTAGTAAATTTACTTAAGTTAACGTAAGAAAAATGACGTTCAATAAGTGTTCCAAGTGTCCCTTATATTGAATAAAACTTTTTGATTTGATTTGATTTGATTTGATTTGATTTGATTTGATTTGATTTATATACCGTATATATATTCGTTCGTTTATGAACAGATTTTGATTATTCTCTTATGTTCGAAAAGAGATATGCCGAGGGTGGGATGGAATGGGATCTCACAGAAATCGAGGTGTAACTTCGAAAATCGTACTGGTAACGTGCGTTTGTCATTTTTTTATAAAATCTTTGAAAGCACTATTTAATGAAGATTTGGAGTCGATCTGACGATGGAGTCAAATAACAGCCGAGGGCACTCCACAGCAACAAGGACCTGGTGTTTGGGCTTGATTTATTTGAATTGTTAAGAACTTTACACCTGTATAGGTGCAATTTGCAAAAATCTTCTGAAAAGTTAGATTTTTTTCATATACAAATGAAGCTTTCAAAAAGAGTAAAATAAAATTATGTGAAATAAATTTGGAGTTTGATGTTACATTTGGAACCAACTTCAAAATTATGTATGTACGTAATTTATTCCACATAATTTTATTTATGTACCTGTATAGATTATTACAATTGCTATTCCAGTAAGTATACGGATAGTGATTTAACGAGTTTAAGTGAAGCACTTTCACTGCCTGCATTTATGGTATTATCAGACATAATATTAGACACGTTTTTCTAAATTCAGTTCATTCAGGAAAGCAGGGTCAATCTGGTGATACATCACTATGTTATCCTTTACCATCTCGTGATTGGATACTTCTAATTTCGCTTTTGGTGAAGTGACAAGAACTACTAAGTAGTTTCTTTTCTTTTTTAGTAGTTTATTTTTATTCGAAAAATCTTCTTTAGGAAGCGCCACGTTGTAAAGAGATACTGGTGGCAAAATTATTCCACTCAGGATATGGTCGACAATGCGAGCGATACGCATTAAACAGATTAGAGAAGACAGAGTATTCTTGTTTAGCCGCTTTGTACTATAAAAGAATACGATAGTAAGTACTTATCCTTAGATAACATCGATTCACTTTAGATCAAATATCGTACTTTCATGCCATGTCGATAGATATCGTTATATTAGTGTAAGTTCAATGTAGGGAAGTGTGTGGTGCGGGGGGCGCTCGTTTGTGAATTATTATCGAAGGTACGCAACCAGCGACCTCGCGGTGTCAAAGTTACGGAACTGCGGTGACCGCCCTCCCCACTACGCAGGATAGTGGCTCCGTTTTGCTTTTCATATAAAAGTCACACTCCGGCCCAATAATAGTATCAGTCAACTGCTCTGATTAACCTGTGCAAAATGTTCACCAAAGTGAGTTGAAATAATACGAGTTTAAATTATTCCTTCATATAAAACAATATTCTTTTAAAATATATATTAACAGTAAATAGATAGTTAATACTTCGATTGTGTCGCAGGTCTTCGCTATCAGCGCCGTGTTGGCTGCTGCCAACGCTGGTCTCCTGGGCCACCACGCCGCCATCTCCTCCCAGAGCATCGTCCGCCACGACGCTCCTGCGCACTACGCCGCCCCTGTGCACTATGCGGCCGCCCCTGTGCACTACGCCGCCCCAGCGCACTACGCCGCCCCTGCACACTACGCCGCCCCTCTTGTCCACGCTGCCCCAGTAGTCCACGCCGCCCCCATCGCCCTCGGCCACGGACACGAATACGTACGTACAAAATATAATATAAGCAATAGGGAATTTCATAATATGAGTAACCATGTATTACAAATAACAGAATGCATTTGTAAATATGCGTAAAAAAATATATTTTATTCGTTGTTTGAAACAGGATATCCGATTGTCAGATTATACATATTATACAAACTTCAAATTTTAAAGATTTTTATGGATGTTTTAAGCCTTATGCTACTTATTTTATTTTGTTTTTTATTTTTCTTGCAGTCTCACCCTAAATACGACTACGCTTACTCCGTGGCCGACCCTCACACCGGTGACCACAAGAGCCAGCACGAGAGCCGCGACGGTGGTGCCGTCCACGGCAGCTACTCGCTCGTCGAGCCTGACGGTTCCGTGCGCAAAGTAGAGTACACCGCTGACGACCACCACGGGTAAAGTTAACAACATCACTTACTCCTTAAAATTCCAAGTCACATAACTACTGAAATTATCATGTATTATTTATTATTGTGCAGTTTCAACGCCGTCGTCCACAAGACCCCCGGCCACCACCCCGCTCCCGTGGTGCACGCCGCCCCCATCGCGCACATCGCCGTCGCTCCCCTCGCCCACGGACATCATGGCCTCCACTACTAAACGACTTTAAATTAGCTTCGTATTCAATTGATGACGGATGACTGATAAATGTGATATTTATGTGAATGTACAAATGATGATGAATTTTATACTCAACTGTAAATAAATACTCAGCTGCTGATTATTTTTTTGTTTAATTGCATATACACTTATGACGTATTAGCTTCCATCCGCGCCCTTGTTTGTTCGTGGTATTACATAAAAAATTCAAGCCCCCATTTCACCCCTTAACGCCTATCTACACCTCACAATCAACACACACACCAAATTCCCAGTATCTTCGACCAGCGGCTTGGGTTGTAAGTCGATACATCAGTCAATCAGTCAGTCAGTACCTACTTTGATAAGAATAAATAAACTTAGTTTTTCGTAGACGTAACACATACCAAGGCATTACGAATTATCATTTGTTCCGCTTTTGGGCACCGAATAGTGTCATGAGGTACTCATATAATAACATATGAGTACTATTATTGCGGAATATACCCTTGAAATGTACGGTAAGACATTGGTCGGAATAATTAGTAGTGTGTAGTGGACACGCGTAGTTGCGTGCGTAAGCGCGGCGCCCGCGTGCATTCTCGGGCGGCCGCGGGGCGTTGCGATAATTACCGCGCATTGTGTGAGAGTTGCGCAAATTACTCACTACTTCAAATAAATCTGTGCGGCGACCTAGAAAAACTCGCAATTAACTCTTGCTGATCAACTTGTAAAGTAGTATAATCATCTGAAGCAGGGCGCAGCTGGCTGTCTTCGCCTCGTTAGATAATAATAAATGAACTTTATTGTTCAATGTGAAGTCATTTCTTAACTTTTGAGCCATTAGTTGACATCTATGGAAGGCAAGAAACAAATTCCATATTACATGCTGTATTTTACAGAAAATAACATCAACCTAACCGCAATCACAATAACAAACGCACAAATAGCATGTGTAAATTGTAATGATACGAATTGCTACAATTGTTCGTACAAATTGTGGACAAAATGGGATTGTTTCAACACTACGCACCACATTACCAGCTGTGATCAATCACCTCCCTAACATATAAATAAGTAGGTATTCCTAACCAACCTATGGCTTAAATAAATGTATAGTATGTTACAATATAAATTGTGCGTTCGACAGTTGATATTTCTTCGTTCAAGGGCTTATAGACTATCAAAGATTTACATTCTAATCTAATTTGTTATTAGCTTCGTCATTGTTTGAGATGTGCTCGGTCTATTAAAACCTAATAATATAAAAAAGTGAAAATTTTTGAGTGTGGATGAATATATGTTTGTTACTCTTTACGCAAAAACTACAGAATGGATTTTAATTATACTTAACGATCAAAATTTTGCGTTATAGGTATATAAAGATATTGTGTGAATCCTCCAAAATATAAAGATAAGTCAAATCCTGCGCAAACGCAATCGCGGGCACCAGATTGTATTTAATATATTAACACTTACTATATTCAAGGATACTAGCGTGAGGTTAAAAGTTGTAAATTAATAACTATTATTGATTAAAAAACTTGAGCAAGACAGCAATTCACCGAATAATAATTCATTAATATAAAAAACAATACGCTATGAATTGGACTTGTCAACAAATTTTATAAGCCGAAATTTTATAGGTTTACTAGTCATTAAGGAGTTCCGTGACCCACCTTCACCAGCTTCATGGTCAATCCAGCTCTCTGGTAGATATTTTTGTACTGTCATCGGAATTACTTATCAAAAGAATATGGCACTAAGAAGTATACGTGGTCATATATAGGTATAAAATACTATATTTTGACGATGTTTACGACAAGTGATAGATCTACATGTAGTACCATTTGTGTACCATAAGAGCATATTATATTATAAGCTATTTACATCAAAACTGTGGACATATGAACGTGAAATATGCGGAGTGAAAAATAGTTCCTTCTACAGAAAACTTTATTCTATAATCCTACTTTTTGTAATTACTGTAGATATGGAAGAGTGTGGGCATCGTGGCAAAAGTCAATGATTACTTAGACACTTGTCTGTCTTATATAATAATAAAACTTTGCAGACATTGTTGCTAACTAGGTTTTTTATTGTTTCCTTGTGGTTTTTTAACTCGGAAATGTGGAGTGAATCATGTAAGTCGGTCGAGTTGGTTGAACCTCTCTCACGCTGACCTTGGACTCGAGACGCGAGATAATGATCTTGAGCGGCGTCTAGAGATGAATTCATAACGCTGCGGAGTACCTATCAACTTTCTTCTTGTGTACCTAGTTCTTCTTATGAAATTGAAACCATAAATTGTCTGAGAAATTACATACATATGCTCACGCCTGTATTCCACGCCTGTATTCCACGCCTGTATAGATTAAAAGAAAAAGACTTCGTTTTTGGTGCAGTTATTGCCAAGATAGGCTATGCATAAAATATATGCTTATATCTTTTAATATGAATCTAAGAATTCAATTATTATCATTATCTGTCCAATAACAATACAATTAAGTAAGTGGAAATAAATATTCTGGAAAAGAATTGTGTAGTAGTGTTGATTAAATATAAATAGATAGAAGTCATTCAAATCACTAGAGTTCCTATTTTCCGTTACCAAATAGTAATATGAAGTCTAGCGAAAAGCGCCACAACCCACCTAGCGTCTATATCAGATAAATAAAATAATTTCAATACTCATAAAATTCTGTGTAAACGTGACTAAATAGCAATCGTGTCCGAGCATTGTATTGTATCGCGTCGAAGGATTTCCATTTTGGTTCATTTATGTCCAGACTCAGATTGTTAGCGTTCACGCGCTTTGTGCTCACGCTACCATGTCTTAGAACATAATTTATCCTTTCAGAGAACAACGGATTCAAAACTGTCATAGCAAACGTATTTGTGAATCGTTATTTTAATGAACTGTGACTTTCATCCAGTCTAGCTATGACTGGCTGTTTATTTGTAGACAAATAAATTGTATCCACAAAAGAGACAAAAGCTTTGTACTTTACAACAGCCTATATTTTATGCTCTATGTTAATACTCTGGGCCGAGACTAATAATTCAAACTCAAGCCCATAGAAACATGCCCAACGGTTTGCGGGCTTTGAATACAAACATAATATAATATTTGTATGGTCGTTTAACAAAGTACTTTCAAATTGTCACAATAACAGAATTATTATTGATTGTACAAGACCGAATCCTGCGTTAGCATATAAATGATATAAAGAAACTCATCAATTTAGAAAATGTAAAGAAGAGAAAATAGAGCTCCATGGACTAGTTAGGGGCGGATATAGGACGGATTAGGTACAGAACTGTCTGGAATTTAAATTTTCACGGGTCGTCTTTTGGTTATTTTTATCAATGAAGTTTATGTCGGGCGATAATAATGTTGTTTGTATTGTAGATAATATCTAGAAAGTTATTACACTTAAACATGACACCAACTGCCTCTATAATAATTCATAAGGTTTTTTTTGCAGTCTTAAGAACCCGTCAATAATTACAAAAACTCTTAAATAAAAGCTCTTCAATAAAAGTAGCCTAAATAGCCAAGTGCATTAAGCACCTTAAAATTGACTGGAAACGTTAATATTTAAGACACTGACATGCTGCATTACGTCGTTAAATACAATATTGTGCTCGTGTCTTCGAAGATTATTTTGCTTTGGAGATTATTTTCAGAAATTAGCGAACAATGTGCAAGAATTTCAGTTCGTGTATTCGTATATTGTTGTAATAACAACAATATACGAATACACGGAACAAAATAACAATAATATTCTTCAAGACTGAGTCAAAATAAGAACAATGTATTGTTATATCAAAGCTTTTCACATTAGTTATGTTATCCTAATCAGTATCTGTCTTTGTGGAAGTAACTCTAGAAAAAAGGAAAAAGTTTATTCTTATAATGAAATCACACTTGAATTTCGGAACAATGCATTTGTTTCGCGCATAAAAATCTTTAACTCTTCTATTATTGGTACTAATCTCCTCAAAAACTTGTGATATCATCTAAATAAGAAATAAATACAAATGAATGAAAATGATTGCATTACTTCGTTATGCAGTTGCCATTACGAGTATTAACCGGCATGAAGATGTCTATTGCATTGGCCGCTGAAGGTCATTTGTTATATTTCAATGTCTCGGCCACGATTTGTCACGTAGCTCTATTCGTCAAACTCTTTTTAACTTATTAATTCGACGACGGTTTGGTGTGCAATACAAAAAATATTGTTTAATAATTATATCCAAACTTAACCACACTTTTATTAAATATATGAGAACGTTCTAGATTGCTGAGGCTCAAGGACAGGTTTTCTTTTACATTTTACGTAAACCACGATGTGACTTAAATTCATGGGCCCCAAATACATAAAAGTTAACAGAGTCTTAAAAATTGCTTATTCAAGTGATCATTCATTATTTTAATTAGTCTCTGTTTGCAACCTTACACCTTAATCAGCTGTCGCCGACGGCTTCGCTCGCGTGGTATTAATATGTATAATAAATAAGGCTCTTAGTTTGAGTAGTCAAAATTCCTAAAACACGTACTCCTGTTTTAATTATTTTTCTTCGACAATGAAGTTATCCAAAAAATACTTTCACTCCCTATTTAACACCGTTAGAGAATTGCAAAAATCCTTTATTACCCATAACAAATACCAACTAAATTCCAACTATCTAAAACCGGTGGTTTAAGCTAGGCGCTGCTGAATCAGTCAGTAAGTCAATCAGACAGATCAAGTAATTATTTATATATTTTTATAGACATAAATACATTACTTTATTATAAATTAAACTGGGTCGTTCCTTCGCAATTCCTCGTGCTCCAAGGGTGATGCTCGCTGGAGCACGAGGTATTGCGATTACTTCATGCTTCAACTGATCTTGATACTACACACTCGCTACTTACTTTTCATCAGCTCTTGTATCAACTTCGATTTACTTGGAAAATTCTAAACTTACGTTAAACTATTATGTACTACCTATTGTATTTTTTATTGAATCAAGTATAAAGAAGAAAAAACTTGCACGGATGACTAAAATCATTTAGAGTATCTCGAAAATATTCACGCTTCGCTGCATTCAGGATACAATCAGTCTGAGTTCATTTGAGGAAGTAAACGATTTTACTAATAGTGCCTACTTATGGAACGAGATACTATAGTTGATTGCAATTTTCGCGATTATAAGAATTGTGGTATTTACCAAATATAATGAGCGAGCAGCGAGCAATTATGTATACATAAGAATCCTTAATAAGGCGAAGGAACCTCAGGATTATAGACAGGATTAAAAACACAACAAAAATAAATTATACTTTATACTGTTGTTACAATTGTATTTTCAACAGACATCAAAAGAAGGAGGTTCGTAATTGATTAGTAAAAATTCCAAGCTGATGTCGGACACAGCCTTTAAAGAATCATCAATGCTATGGCAAGCTCACTAAAACCATATTAACTTAAAAATACTAAGATATAGACAATGCAATTAATAGTTTTCGGGATCAAGAAACGAACAATAATAAATAATTTGTGATGATCAGACAGGATTGTCTTACGTATAATTTTATACGAAATATGAAACTGTCTGCAAGTATCGATATATCGATACCGAGACTAATAGACTGTACTAGACAAAGGAAATAATCGAGACGAATTCCACGAAATGAAGAAATACACGCTCAATAGACAATCGAATATTTGTCACAAGTCGTGAACCACGTTTATCCTTAGTTAGTATCCACACTACCTCTACAAAGACTTTATCACACCCTAGTTACTACAGTTTAGTCAATATTTGAATAATTATAACGGACTTCAAACTCCTAACCGTGAAAAAGGTTCATAATATATTCCATAGTGCTATGCGACCATAAAAATTAAATAGCTATTAGATTAGCCATGATCTGTGCTATATGAAAAAGTCCTTATGATCATCATCATCATCACCTCCCTGGTTTTATGACATACATTGTTGGGTCTGGCTGATTACCAGATTTTTATGTGAAGCTAATGCCACTGGACCTTCGTAACCCCTTTTACTAGAAAAATCGGTAATCTCTTAAACCAATTCTCAAACTTACTTAGGCCTCCAACTAACGTGTAAGCGTGTAACAATAGCCTTTGCATAAAGAAGTCCTTATATTCTATCATAAATATATATAAATATTCTATCATATACATATATAAATTTGACATGATATGCCAAAATTATTCTATTATATATTTTTTATATTATCTCCATTTAACAAACATCTCTTTCCATTGCTCAATCACAAAGCTTTTGATTATAAAATGTGTCGTCTGCTATAGCGCAACAAATGTTCGTAGTTAACCCACTTTTAATTTCATACAATTCAGTTCAAGAGAGATTAAAAAATACACACAAACATTTTTAAGTATAAATTGGCGCATTTATTATTTGTCACGTAGGTAATTAAGAATTACAGAAACGTTATAGTTGCTCATTATTTTGTAAGCAAACATTCAGTGGCGTCGACTGCCCCTCATACCTCCTCACTGACACTGACCTGAAAACAATGTAAGTGTAACAGTTATTACCTCTAAAGTACAGTCAGTGCTGTTGTGTAATACGGCTCGTTTACACAGAGTAATAATGGGGTTTGACAAAACACAACCACCAAACACGAACGCTTGAGTAAGTACGCATTCCGTCCGAACCGCGATCTTAGAAAAAAGGATGATGCGCCTCACAAAGCGGCTTTTAACGCTGGAGTTTATATGACTATAAAGTACACTTCCATACAACTAGGAACATCAAATATCTTAGTGTCTCGTTTGAGTTGACGGCATATCTTCTACAATCTATTTTCATGATCCCAGGATTACACCTACCCGTATTATTACATTTTAATACTATCCACATACCAAGCACCAATTATTATAGTCTAAGTGCAGTTTTAACCTTCAGCAATCCCGACTTGATCCAATTTGCTTTTGTTAATCATTGTGCGGTTAGTGTAACCAACAAAAGTAGACAGCTAATGTCGTTTGTGGTTGAAGCAGACTGTATTTCTGTGACACCCTGCTGTAGAATAAATGGAAGAATGGAATATATCCTTTACATTGTATTTGCTTTGCAAGAAAAAATATCGAATCAATTTATTATTTTTACTTCTTGCACAGTGTATTAACTTTTTGGAAATATTATTTTTCTAATTTTAGCTTCAACATTTTAATTTCTTACTGAACATTATACGAATTTCACTCGGAGAAAGAGGGTTGCAATAGGTAGGTACTATCCATATCTATAAAAATACAAAACAAACTCAATTGACGGAATAAAAAACGAAGGTTCCTATCTTACCACCATTATCGGCACCACAACGAAATTGCCGCGATCTTCTGAATAGCAAGTATTGTAATACTTCCCGGCAATACTTATACCAAGGATTACCGTTCGTGTTCTAACAAATCAATGTGTGCCCATTTATCTCACTGTAATATTTATTGTAGCAAGAATATTACACTCTTCGTGTTAATATAGTCGGAACTTGAATGGCGTTTCGCCACCGCGTAGAAAAACGTAAACATGCATAAACCTCATTGTCATGTTTTTTATATGTAGAACCTACGTTCTCACAGATGCAATGCAATATCACAACGAATCCTTTGAGCAACACTGGCCCACTGTTACTAAGATTACTTTAGGGTACTTTATTGTATGTAAAGTAGGTATGTGGTACGGTGTCTGAGCAAATGCAATTGGTTCATGTTTATAGTCAGCTATTTGACTTTACTTAATATACGTATATTTTTTGTTTAATATAATATCTGTAAAAATAAAACGCAATTCAAGTTTTCTATTTGTAGTTAGTTTTAAGTACTGTTCTTTACATAAATAACTAAGTTTTTATTCAATAAATGTTTAGATTTCAAAAAAGCCTCAAAATATTTCCTAAAAAGTGGTGTTGAAACATCTACGCTTTTCCTCTCGAGGACCATTAGTGGAAAGTATAAATTATAAAGTAATATTAATCAATTAATAATAATATCAAAGTATGGAAAACTTATACAGCTTAAGAGTATAAAACTACTGGTTAAATAAGTTATTATGTAGATAATTACATTACAACAACAGGATTCACGCTAGGGCGTTGTTTTGAAATATTCGTCGATAGTATAGAATTAGGTGCCGAAATATTTATCGTTAGCGGCATTTTTAATTGCAGCACTAGTCATGTACTCACAAATTACGCTGCGACTATTTACAAACCCTGGGAAATTGTTCAATAGATTTTTGCTCCAATAATTCCCACAATTATAGCCTGTATATATACTAATGAGTTAGCCTGACACTGTACATTATTGTCTCAAGTGTTGATAAGTGCTCGTTACTATTTGTTTAAAAGTTCATCGATTTTAACGACATGTTGTCCAAAGTAAGTTTCTGCTCGATTATTTATACTAGGGGGCCTACGATCGGAGAAGCGTATTAAGAAGTTCTGAGCTTTGGCGTTCCATTTTGGTATCGTAAAATTAAACGGTAAGCTAAGGAGTTCTTAATACGCGCCGCTTGATCGGTTATAGTTGCCCCTCCTGGTATGTCTGATTTAGTAGGAAAAAGGATATGGTAATTTGAACATTGGCCTGTAGTTCTTTCCTTACTCGAAAAATTCACCTTCTATTTTAATTATTATAAACTAGGCTATATTATTGTAATTGTTCAAGCATTGCGCACTCAACACTTAGTTTAAAAATATTTGTATCTTCTGCGAGCCCGTAACGATAAAAACGGACCTTCAAATCATGCTGATACTTCCCTGACCACCTATTTTCCAAGGTGTTAGTTGCAAGGTCCACCATTATCGATCAAACATACACAATTTTATATAAGTGGTTGATATCCATGAATATATTTCCCATATTCAAATAGTTACCGGACTGGTTACGCGGAACTGATTACGCTGGTTTAACATTGATTACGGTAACAGCATACCATTATTTATGCATATATTATTAACATAACGGATTTGTGCTTTAATTTGTAATGAGTGAACTAAAAACATCTGGATTCACTTAAAGTAACGTTCGGAGCCCGATGGTAACTTTTATTACCCTGTAATATGTAATCTTTCTCCTTCTAACAATTGTGAATGCTACGTAGCCAATTGCAATAATAAAATTATAGCATTTTGTGCAGGTGTTAGCTCTATTAGCCGTGGTAACGACCTGCCAGGCGATCTTCCCGTTGTTCCACCACCACCACCACCAGCACCACCACCCGGCGGTGTCCCACCAGGAGCTGCAGAAGCACGTTGGGCCCCACCACCCGATTCACCACCATATCCCAATCCAACATCACATCCCAATCCAACACCACATTCCAATCCAACACCACGTGCCACTTCTACACCATGCACCCCAGCATCACATTCCCATTCAGCCGATTCATGATCACTATGTAAGTACAATCTCAAATTATTTTCTTCTCCCTATTTTGTGTTTTAAATGGTGTGTGTGTACAATAAATAATAATTAAATAAATAAAATATCTAGGAAATATTGAGTGGAAACAAATGAAAAAATTATTAGAGTTATCGGATATTGTTGTTCGGAACTAAATAAAACTAGGGATTTTTATATCATCATATCCAAAGGTTTGTTATAATGTTATGTCAAAGAAGAGGAATGGTAGACGTATTTATGTAACGCGAAACAAACTTCAATGGCGCGATCTATTTTACTACTCACGCCATCTACTTATAAGGAATGAAATAAAAATATACATTACAATTCGTACAGATATGAAAGAAAGTAATTAAATAGTGCATACAATATTTTTTTCAGGCATACATATTCGAAGTAATTACAACATAAATTATGTTGTAATTACTCAATAATATTTCTTGTCTGTCTGCACATACTGTCTTTTAGCACATGTGTATGTAGCATGTATCGTATGTATTATCATTTATTTAGACACAGAACATAAAACGTCTCTCCGTGCCATTTGCTAAATGCTAAACCACCGGATTTAGTTCATAGAGTAAGAGGCATTGCACAAAATTAATCTATTGGTAAAAATATCAATCATGCACTCTACGTTTCACAACGTCGTCAAGAAATTAATTTAGTTAAATTAAATCCAATGAGAACATTTAAAATGACGTTCATTGTTATTCGAAAGTAACTAACATACTAATCTGATCAAACGAAATGTTCTGGCTATATTCAAGGAAATAGCAACACAGGGTATTACATACTACGTAAGTTAAACAGGCGGTTAGTTGTTACATTTCATTGTAAACTTCCTGCCTCGCAATCTATGCAGATTTTCGCAATATAGTAACTGATGTAGTTTTATGCCAGTATTAAAATTATTATGGAATGTCACTAGACCAGTATCTTTCTAATGGACCAATATCGAATATGGACCATTTGAAAAGTATGTTGAAATGTTTAGCTAGATTGACCACACTCACTGGAGTAAAAAGCTTAATATAGATTACTATCTTAACAGAAAAAATATTCTGAGATTTAAGTAGGTACTCGTATAACTCTCATTTAAAATTATATTTACACAGGCTTTCCCTGAATATAAGTTCGAGTACGCAGTTCACGATCACCACACGGGTGACGTGAAGTCCCAGCATGAGCAACGTCATGGAGACTTGGTCAAGGGAGGGTACGAGCTCATCGAACCTGACGGTCGCTACAGGAAGGTCGAATACAAGGCCGACGACCACACCGGGTGGGTTGATGAAAATTTGATACTAGCATAAGCCTTCTTACAAAAGTCCCCGAATGAGATATAAATATTAAATCAATCTTTAGCTTTCCATAAAATAGCCTGTATGGTTTGAGTAATCCCCAGTGCAATGAGGTCAAATCAGGATCTTTCCGGTATAGGAAAATATCGTGAGAAAGTTTTCTCATATAAGCAGAAATTAAAGAGGTATCATTCATAGTACCTGAAATGGCGATGAACTCAGTGTCTGTTCTCAACTCATGTTCTGTGAAAGGAGGCAAGTAGCATATTTGCCTACCCCTTCGGTGATATCCTTCTAATATTCCTTAAGATTCTCGTTCACTGTAGCTCCATCAAAAGGTTCTGTTATAGTAATGTTCTTAAAAAAATCTACAATTCGATTTTACCGGACTATGACTTGAGCTCGTTACCATGTCTCAAGGCCACGACTCTTGCAAACTTGCTTACAAAGGAAGGAATAAAGAAAACCTTAGCTTGAGCAGTTCATGTGTTCTGTTTCAGTTTCAACGCCATCGTGCACCACTCGTCTCCTCACCATCATGTTCATCTCGCCCATCACATTTAGAGGTCGCACGCGACTCTCGCGTCTCCGAGCCGATAAGACTGACTCACGCCTGCCCATTGTACTTATACATATAACATACCAAATGCAAAGTAAACATATTAGCGCTAAACTGTGTTGTTACTTCCACTTTAATATACCTAATATATCCTCCTTGGAATGAAAAAAGACTATTCGTAACACGCACGAAATTTCCTAGAAATATACTTAATTTCATTAGATATTTTTTCATCCACACTTATCGCAATCAAGGCAGTTTTAAATATTTGACCTTATTTACTGATTAAAGTTGCAATAAAAGATTATAAAATATACAAAACTATGAACACTATTTTACCGGAACTTTACTTAAATATTTTTTTATTAGTAGAAATTTTAATTTCTTCCTGTGTGCTCACAGCAGGATACCAAGAAAACTGGAATAATTGCTTCGCTAGATGGAAAAGTAATAAAATAAATTCACTATCTGACATTTTAGTCCGGATGTTATTAACATGTGTCAATTAATGAGGAATGTGACAACATAATATAAAATTATTACATACATACATATGCTCATGCTTGTATTCCCCGGGGGGTAGGCAGAGGTGTTGTAATCACAACACCCACTCTACACAGAAGATGAAGTGCCAATGTGACAGACAGGTGACAGGTGAGTCTATCGCCGTCTCTGGCACTATAAATACTTCATTGAATTAATTATCAGACATATACAAGTTTCCTCACGATGTTTTCCTTCGCTGTAAAGGACGCGATTTGAAATCACTTTCCATAAGTTTTTAGAAAAAACTCATAGTACAGGTCCCGCTGGGATTCGAACTTGCGACTGCTCAATGCGCAAGGCCACCACGGCCTAACAAAATGAAATAATTGCAATAATTTTTTTTTTTTTTACCAAAACACAAACAGTTCAACGATTGCTGCTGGGCCCTGTTCGAAGAACAACTTACGATAAGATAATATAGTTATAGCAATGCTTCATAGAGTACATAAGTATTGTTATAGAATAGGCGCTTTAGGCTATGTCTTAAATGATTCGATTATCCAATACCATGAGTATTATGAATTAGAAATTTGTTCTACTTTGCCTGTACTTAACTCAATTGCGTGAATCGAGGCCTATTTAATTATTTGCAGTTTTTTAAAGATAGGTAGATGATATAATGGAACTGATGAACTTAAGCTGCAACCTCGTTTTTCACGGCATTGATCACGCCCATCCATAAGTCGAGAAAATCTGCGTTAAAAGATAATTACTCTCCGAAACATTGTTTTACTTACAGGATATGAATGTTTATTTACTAATAACTGTTATGTGTATAAATACTGATAACACAGTGATTTATATCACTTCAACATGGAGCACAGTGATTACATGATGATTTGGAAGGTAAATAATACAAACAAATTTTTATCGCCTTTGAAAATCAAGACATACGTAAATATTTTGAACGTGTGATTTTAGTTTTCTTTCTCATTTCATTTGTATTTAACATGTTCTGACTCTAGGTATCATTGTTCGGTTTGCTGTTGTGTGCGACTGTGGACAGCCGCCCACATGCTATATCAGAACAGTCGGTAGTTATGAAGAAGGGTCACGACGATAAGCTGTCGCATGTCGGTGAACATAAGCCTGAGCATCATGACAAATACGTACGTAAACATCGAATTTTTATTCCTCACAGCTTCTGTCAAGCTTATGAGATTTATTTTGTCAATATTTTTGTGCAACTACTAAAATATTGTTTGACGTAAGCGCCTGTAGTTATTGCAAAGCAATATGGACTAAAATACACTTAAATACGTGTATCTGGAATATATATTGTTATATACATCATGGCCGCTAAGATAATAGTGGCAAACAAAACCTACCTTATCCGTATTTTGCACGGATTCACTAATATTTTCTTCGATTCTTTTTTGAGTCATTAAGTTTTAAAAATAAGACTGTTCACTTCTACAAACAGGCCTGGTCGTATCCATCATATGAGTTCTCGTACAAAGTAAAAGACCCTAAGACACATGATGAAAAAGGACAGCACGAGTCCAGGGAAGGGGATGAGGTGAAAGGCGAGTACTGGTTGATTGAACCCGACGGTCGCAAGCGCACCGTCCATTATCACACGGAGAAACATTCTGGGTGCGTATTTTTTTACGTTTTAATTAAGTAGCAGATAAGATGCACTTGAACGATAAATGGAAACTGAATCCTATGAACGTGAACCATTTTTTATCCTGAAACATATGATTTATATGTTTCATATGTATATGTAATGCATATTTGAAGGTAGCGTGATACCCCTGAACAAAGTGAACTCGCCTACCTCAAGGTACTACACATCTTCATCAACTGAGAATTAGGCATGTGACAATTGATCCTATATAAATAAAAACATACAGCACTTTGAACTCTATGGGAAGTTTTCTCTTGGGTCAATAATCCTACATCAGAATGCACTGTTAACTCTGTAAATAAAATCGGTCTAACTACAAAATACTATTATCTTCTAATTATTTGCAGTTTCAATGCTATCGTCGAGTATTCAGGTCCCCTTCATCATATTTACCACAAATCAAAAGGTGAGGATGATGAAAATGATGAAGAATCCAGCTCAGACAAGAAGGAAGGTGAAAGTGATGACAGTATCAAAGAAACTAATGGAGATGGAGCAGAAGCAGAAGGTGGCGAACATAAAGCAGAAAAAAGTAAAGACGAAGAAGATAGTGATGAAAAAGGTGATGAAGAAAATAAAAATGAATATGAAAAGGATAAGGAGTCCGAAATTCAAGAAAAACATGACGACAAGAAGGAGTATGAACTTTTCCAGGGATTCAAGGATTTCCCTAGTTTCGGTAGCCGAATCAAAGCCTGGAAAGTAGGCAAAGATGAAGATGGTGGTGATGAAGAAAAAGAAGGGGGACAAAGCGACGAAGAAGACAAAAGTAGCAAAAAGGACGGAAAAGATGATCACGAAGAAGACAAAGACCATAAAGAAAAAAATTACGGATGGCATGTCAAAGTAAGTGAAAAAAAATCAAAAGAAGGAGAACAGGGACATAAAGAAGGTTATAGTTATGTCTATAAATTCAAATATTCAAAAGTAAAGGGACACGAGGAATCTAAAGACGCTAGTAGCGCTGGTGATGAAGAAAACAATAAAAGTCAAAATAAAGGCGAAGAAGAAGAGAAAAATGAAGCTAAAGATGAAAGTTACGATTATGCAAAAGACTGGCATTTTGATGATTTTTTTGGCTTGAAACGCCTTTACCATTCAGATAAGAAAAGTGGAAGCACAGAAAACAAAAGCATGGAAGGAGATAGCAAAGAAAATAAAGGATTAGGTTATTACGCAAGCGATGCAAGTGCCCGTAGCGAAAAACGCAAGCGGCCTGCGCTCAGTTTCCCTACAACCAATAAACGTCGTGGTCACCAGGTGCACTACAACAAAGGTCAGGATGACCAAGATCGCGAAGGTAGACCATCTTTCAATATCCCAAAAACAATAGAAAATTACGACGCCCGTGGTCGCGGTAACCAACGATTCCTGAGAACACTTTCCAAACACTAAGGCCTAGTACACTGACACTAGTCCAAAAGGACATCGGAATATGACTGAACGGTGGCGTAGTACCTAATGTGCTTAAATGTAATGTTATAATAGGAGTTGTGTATAAATATTTGTAACGTTATTATTTTGTGATCACATTATCAGGATAAAAAGTACTGACAATTACAGAACTTTCCAAAGAATTTGTATTTCTTTTATTTTCAACCCCTAATATATATGACCAATTATAAAAAATGCTGAAAGCTAAATACATTTTGTTTGATGACAACTTTACTCCCTTACATAAAAGATACCTTGCATACATATTTAACATGAAAGTAAGATTAAAATAATAGGAAGTTAATGGTAATGTTAATCTGTATAAACGTTTTATAGCATATATATATGTTTTATAACGTACAAAATATATACAGCTACGCGTTCAAGAAACAATATAATATTTACAAAGTATCGAACAAAATGCAGGTATTATTTTAGAGTATAATTTGGATAGATAACTGTGCTTGAAGCCATCTTTGATTTAATTAACGTCTTATTGAGTCATATCCATCTCAGCGTTATTTTGTAAACCACGTGGATTTTTTTAATTTTTTTATCTAAATTCTGCCTACTTCAAGTCCGAACTTCGGCCTAAAGATGGCTTAGTAAATTTTCTTACAAATTGAACGTGACTTAATTTATCCAATTGGATATATTAAGAAGGAGAGTAAAGATTCAGGGCCATATTAGAGGCATCTGCCCACTAGTCTACAACGCATCCACTAGATGTGTTAAGTGATGAGTGTGGGTTAAGTAAAAAAAAATCATTAATATAGTACTATACATTTTGTATGGAACATAAATTGCATAACTTTTCCTACTTTATGAAGTATATATAGTAACTATGCAAGACAAATTAATATTTAAGTCCACCAGCATCACCAACAGCATTTTTTTTAATACAATAATACATATTGTTAAGTGAATTCGGAAACAATATTGTTAAGAGGCTATCATGTGGTGCCTTGTTCTCTTTAGCATCGTATCAGCAGTAAGACATAGCCTTCCGTGAATACTAGCGACCCGCCCTCGCTTCACTTCGGGTAACGATTTCTAATACTTTATAGTCTGCATAATTAAACGTTGCCTTATTTATTAGCTTTACTATCTTTGAAATCAGAATTGATTTTTTCAATCATAAGCCCACCGAAGTTCATCCCCTACGTGTTTGTTAATCAAAATCTGTAAGTAACATAGTTTAGAAGATCAATGCGTTCAAACAGACAATATAATTTTGCATGGAAATAGCCACTTTCATCTATAGTATGTAAAGATAATCTCTGCCTATACCAATAATAGCAAATAATACCAAAGGGTAAAGTAATTATTTGTAAACATTGCTTCGCTTATATGCGTAAATAAGTAACACTGGACGCACAAGTCATATACATTTTATAAAATTATGTGTAGTGATGTTCAACTACACATAATTTTCACATATTGATATCTTATGTGAAAATGTGCCATGTGCTTATATAATAAATATCTCCATGTGCTTATCACTAACTGCTCGTGGATATTGAATCCAATGAAGGGAATACATAACATGTATTCTTCCATTACCAATATCCACTTTTCCAATATCTGCACAGTTCGTGAATGGTGTCGTCTGTTGCCAGCTCTTTGGGGAAACTTCATCCAAGGCATTGTATATCTTCCATTGGTATACGAGTTTCTTTCCCAACTTTATTCATCATTGCAAATAAGGCCATGAGTAAGAATTTTGAATCAAATTATCAACGTGATGCTGGATAATTGAATGAAACGAATACCTCAGTTCATAGCATAGCGCCTTCAGATTATTACAGCACGTGTTTTAATTCTGGAGAAGAAACGTAGCCAATAGAATAAAGCCACATAAGCCCGCTAATCTACAAAGCGTTATTACGAAATAACATCGAGAATAAATTATATGAACTATAATAGGATGTTCAATAATTGCTGTAAAATCCGGAGATTCAATAATTATATAAACTCTTGCTACCGATCACTGAATGTTAGTAGTATTTATTCGTTAGATTTCAATTCTTACCGTCAGTCAGAATACGTGTTTTTGTCGACAACATGTATCATGTAAGTTCACAAAAAAAAACAATATATAATAATATCCGAATGACAATAGTATTTGCTTGCGTTGACATTATTATTACCATAGTAAATTAATAGTTGCTTCATTATCAATCTTCCCTTGATAAATATGTCGCTCATCTAATATAGTAATCGATAACTTATGTGAAATCTAAATTGCCTGTACTATAAGTAAGGGGCAGATGTATATGAGGTGCATGCATCTGTCGCTGTAACTTAGTCGAATTCGCATCGTATTATGAGTCGGTGTGATGCCTAACTTTACCCCTAGTTCATAATATTATAAAGTAATAATATAATGTTAACGGTCCGCTGTGCTAATGGCAACAATATTCTGCGTACCATATAAGATTATTTTAATTCCAGTGGCTAATCTTAGCAGCTTTAGTAACAGTGAGCGTGGCAAAGTCTCCTGACTCGGCCCCTGCCAACGCTGACGTGAAACAAATAGAACAGGAGAGTCGTATCCACTACGCTCACCCTGGGGATCAGGATGATAATGACCATCATGGACCCGACATTTACCGCGACGAGCCATCTACGGGACCGGTTATACTAAGGAATATTAGACCGCACGGTGTAAGAACCCCAAATTAAAACCTTTTTCATTAAACTTTTAAGTTCATCACTTGTTGCTGATTATACGAACAGTTTCAATTAGTCATTGAAATCCACTGGTAGAGTGTTAACCTCCACTTATAATTTATTCACCGAATAGTTTCTAGTTCGTAAATAAACTCTATTATTATTTTTTCAGGGCCACGGACCTGATATCGCAAAACAAAACGAGTGGGTACAATAATAACATATTTATTATCTTTGTCTTTCTAGATTTCTATCCTATTCTTTGGGTTGCACAAAAGGCAATATCCGCGGGCTGACAAAGAAACTTAAATGTGAATGTGTGCATTTCAGGATAATCGAGAACGTGTACAACCCTGACTACTACCAGCCCGTGTGGATCCTCGACTACCGCTACCTGAAGACCGGCGGCAGGGACTACACCCGTGGACCCGGTGGTCAGTACATCATCTTGCCCAAGAATGTTCGCAGTAAAGAACACAACGAGTTCAAAAACTATGACGAGTTGCTGGACCACCTCCGTCACAAGAGTATGCTCGATCGTGAGAGAAGGCAAAAAGAGAGAGAAGGAGAACACCACCACGGCCATCAGGATCCAGACTTCGGGCGTCAACACCAAAAGTACGAGCGACCTGGTGCACACCACCACCACAAACAGCACTACACCCAGTCAGAGTCACATGACCATAAAGATCAACGTGATCACAGCCACTGGGGATAAGTTCTCCCACAAAGGCGACCAACACTTCAAAATTTATGAGCTATAAAAATATTTTTTCTTAATGAGTTTGGAATGCTTTGATTCAAAGTATTTATTATAAATTACACGTTTCTTGAAATTTCTGGGTTTATTTAATAATCTAAAACTTGCTTGAAATATTCTTCCATTAACTGATAACAAAATATATTGACTATTTATGTTAGAATATCACACTAGTAATCATTATGTTCCTAGAAGGTATATTACTTATGAAAAAATATTTTTTTTATTTACTTATTTGACAGGCCACATAAACCTCATAATTTACCTCTGATCTGGTGTAGGTACTGATATAATGCCAAATATTTCGAAGGTGCCTTTAGCCATTTGAGGCAACAAATAGGCAACAAATTTATTCATCAAAAGCGTGAAAGCACGACAGTAAAATAATGTTTGAAAAAATTTTAGCGCTCGTTGATGTCTTTTTATGATAATCTGGATCGATAATCATAGACATCAACGCGCTAATTAACGTTTTAATTATTTAAATTTAGAATCACCAACGATGGGTTGCAATAATCTAAAAGAAAGCATAAATAATCTTAGTTCAAGATTAGAATTCTTAAATTAGTTAAAAAATAAAACAAGTCTTTTATGACAACTAAATCCACTGGTAGAGTATCCATTTGTTATTGAGTAGATTGAGCAAGATTTAAATAATCCTGTAATTACCATAAAAGTCACTGATAATAACTACAGTGTAAAGCAGTAAATGTATGTACATCTCATATTTTTGCTCAGACTTATCCATCCCAATAATATTTTACGTGATATTAAATTCGAAACCATTGCAATCAATACTCAACTCAGCATCAAGTTGTACAAACGCTACTTACATTCAAACCCTCCAAAGGTTAAGTTCACTATTGAGTTAGAGAGCTTTTACACAGATGGCGCTGTATGTTTTGAAGCAAAAGTTGAAACATGCTATTGAGAGTCTCCGCCGTTTAGTGACTATTCCAGTGCGCCGTCGTATTATCATACTTACCTGGCGTAGGGGACACCGTGATCAAGAAGGCGGTTCCCCCAGGGCGAGGCCCCTCCATTGCACTGCGGTTGGGTTGACCCTTGCGATTATCCCTAATGTGGATAACTCGGACGCGTTATTTTTGGTAGTGGGGACTGCGTTCGCGCTGTCCCCCCAGTTAAACAATGTATTGAATGAAAGTTATCGATACAATAGATATCAATACAGTAGACCTTCATTCGCCCTGTTTATTATATTGAACGATCTTTATATGGATGGAATTTATTTTCCTTTGTGATCGCTTAGTGCAAATATTGTATGTCACGATTTGAGAAATATATAGGTGGGTAGTGGGTACTAGTGGTATCTCACGACATGGACATATTTTTAATATCTTTGCGTACATTTAATCGACAGAATAAAGTGTATAGACCGTGAAATGAAATACCTTTAATTTAATATAATGGATTAACATAATCATAAAATAATAAAAATGGAATGTAAACTCAGAATCTTAAATGCGTAGTTGCATATTAAACATTGCCTTTTACTCCAATATATAATATAAATACTTTAATATAAATCAACCGACCCGGCTCCAGAGTTTTTTTGTCCATGAACAACACTAAACCCTACATCACCCGGATGATTTGCCCTGGATTCTGGATACCCAACAGCTGCATTGCCAGAGGTTCTACTTGAAAATATGTTTCTATTAGATGTAAAACCTCCACTTCCAGAACTTTCGAATGGATTGTTAGCGCCTTGGTTTGTATTCATGCTCTGTCCATTATATTGATGTTTCGTTGGCACGTTTCTTCTCACAACTGCATTGAACCTGGCAAAACAGTAAAACTTCAATTTATTTGTGTTAGTGAGGACCCTATATAAAATAATATGAAATGAAAAAAAATATCCGAACCATAATAACGAATTGATTTATCTCTTATTCACCCAAATAGGATTATTAGTTCAGAGAACTTTTCTAAACATAAACAAAACAAAACTGCAAAACTTACAACCCCTTCGCCTTTACTGTACTTCAATAGGGGAAGGTTGAAGGTGAAACTTTTTATGTTATATATATAAGTAGTACATTAGTAATGTGTGTGTAATTCTTGAAGAAATACATATTATGAAATACTTTCTCCCTCAGTAAAAAGTGTGTACTAGAAGAACATTGCATTCCACGTCATCTCAATCCTGCCCACATCGCATGACATACCCGTGCACAGCATCTGCGGAGTACTCCACGGTCCTCAGAGCACCGTCCGGTTCATATAGCGTGTACGCGCCCCGCACCCTGTCTCCTTCTCTGCTCTCCCAGTGACTTTTCCTATCCCCAGTTTGGTGGTCAGACACTTCATACTTATATTCGTATTTTGGCTACAAAAAGAAATTACGGTCAATATGTACATTTTCTTTCCAAGGAACTGCCAGTTTCATATGATAAGAATAAAATTTTTGAATTTGAAAGATAATTATAATAAATATGAAAATATTGCCAAATTTCAAGTGGTTCAATGTATAGCCTCTGTCCCCAAAATACAAAGGTGTGACATACAGACACCGATGCGACATTGGAAATTGCGACCGATGGAAAACTATTAAGAAATGTTATAGAACGTCGAACGTGAAATACTTAATTCAATTGGTTTTTACCTGAGTGTTGCTGTATCTGACGGGAGGTGATGGTGCTGAGAACAAACAACACGTAATGCATATATCCAAAGCCTTTTGATCCGTATTTCATTTTAAATATACCTACATAATACAAAAAAGACAACTGGAAATATCAACTAGTTATAAATTTTGACACCCTACGGTGGAAAAATCCTAAACTAAACAAACAATGTTAGCAGTATTTTGAAAACAAAGGCGGGTGTAATTATTCATGTATTGTTGATCAACCGTTATCAAAACATTGAACATCATCATTGATCAGCCGCTTGTAAGACGTAAACACTTGGCTCAGTATTACTGATATATAATTTCAATGACTTTGAACGTGTCAGGTTGGCCGAGTGGTCTAAGGCGCCAGATTTAAGCTCTGGTTCCCGAGAGGGAGCGTGGGTTCGAACCCCACACCTGACATGATTTAATTCCGTAACTTTTTTTATCCATTTAATTGAAAAAAATATATTTTGTTGAAATATCCAAGGACAGTAAATTTCAAAAACTCATTATACTTATTTTATACTTACATTTTGCTAAAATCACGATTGCGGGAATTAATAACGACTCTTAATAAATAACCAAATTAACAATTTTTTTTATGCTGTTATTTTTGATAAAGGTATTTTAAATACTAAGCGAGCTCCGAGGTTTCCACCGCGTATAATTTAACTATCACGAAAAAGCCTTTAATTTTTCGGATTTACATACTTATAGCTTAGAACAATCAGAAATTACGTTTTTTCTAGTAAAATCTGTTCAGTAGGTCCAGATATTTCCGCGTACATTATCAAAAACTCACAATGTAAACCTTTTTGAAATAATAATAATATTATACCGTAAAATTATGTAGATGATAATTGAAGATGTTAACATTTTAGTTAAATGGTTATTTGACGACTAAAAACTTCTATACTATTTTACTTATCCCCATTTATACGTAACCGGGTTAACACAGGTTAGCCGTGTCTTCATCCTTCACCGTACATTTTAACTTTCTAGTTAAGGTTATCTTAAAAAATATTTGGGCACCCAAACACAGTCTTCTGGTTAATGCTGTATGTTATTCCTCAATCAGTGTATTGTTTTAAAGGTATGTGTATTAGATAATGATTCAATACTATTGGCTGTTGGTGAGGGAGATGACAAATCTTGGTGAAACACAATACTCTGTGAGGAGGTGGCATGTTGCAGCATCGCCACAGGTGACCCTCCTGCGTACAGCCAGCCGTTCACTAACAGGACTACCTGAAAAGTATATTTATCACTACTAACTGCTTGGCAAAACACTCTTCTGATAGTAAAATAATATTTAAAACACGTGCCTTCAAATACAAAAGATCCATGTCAAACTAGTTCGAGAAGCTAAATAAGTAAAGTATACTATTGTACTGAAGGGCCGTTTTAACCAAAGTCCATTTTATAGGACCATCTCATCAGATAACTGAAACAATGTGACTATAACGGATGTGTCTGCATCGACAAAGGTCCTTGTCAATTAAAATTACTGATAGCACTGTATTCCTAACGTTCCACGCAAATGAGAGAGCAAAAAATCTGTTATTTACGAGTGTGTCAGTTGTTTACAATGAGTACTTACATAGGCTCCTTTATATAAAACTCGCTGGGGAAAAGATGGTACATTCTCGTTGAATTTCCACGCTAATTATAATATCATATTTCAAGTTCAAGTTCAAAATATATTTATTTGATTAGACTTCTTACAAAGTACTTTCATACATCTGCAATTTGCAACTATAGTGTCATTTTGATCTTTAATATAGCAGCGAAATTAATAAAATGGGGTTTCATACCTCTAGATGTATAAAACAAAATGCATAAATCCGTCGTGTTGTTGTACATATAAATATTTTGCTAACATTAAGGTTACGTTAATGGTTTTAATAAATTTGCTTTTGTCATCTTATTTCCGTGAAGGGTTATATTAAAAAATGGATACAGTTTAGTTTCACTTTTAATTCCTCTGTCCCATACGTTCTGCGTCCTCCATGGTATTGGGTAGCTTAGAGCCCAGAGTCTCAGGCGTCAGGAATACCAGCAGTCCTGATAGCAGAGAGAAACCCCCGAACATCGCAAATGGCAGCTTATCCCACACCGCTGCGGCCTGATAAAAGTATTAAAATATATATCATGAACTTATCTATCTACCTTGAAATAAGCACCTACGCACTCACAATAGACTTGCCCGCCGGGGTAAAGGTGCCGGCACGAGTTAAAAGCGCTCAACGAAAATTTCGGTGTATCTGCGCATGTTTTTATACGCGTCGCGCCTTACAGATAGACAGAGACAGAAAGCTAAAATTACTGCGCATTTAAGGTCAGCGCTCATAACTCGTTACAGAACCTATAGTAAATCTACAATAGATCAGCAAAATTGTAAAATATTATATTTCTAAGAACAAGCTGTATTTTCGCTTAACCTCTTCGCATTGTGAATCACCATGATACTTACAAAAGCAGGCGTTAAAGGTGCAATAATGGCCCCAATCCTGCCGACCATAGCGGAGAAGCCGAACAGCCTGTGTCTGAACTTGGTGGGGTACAGCTCGGCAGTGTACACGTAGACCGCTGTTACTACGATGGAGATGCAATAGTTGCCCATCAAAAATATGGACAGGGATAGGGCGTACATATCTGTAAATATACGAGCACTTAGTAGTTTCTTATAGACTATGGCCTTCATTTTCTTCAGAGTGGTTTGGTTAAACATACATATTACTATATATATATATCTACTCCCAGGTCCCTAGAATTGGGTTCAGAAATGTATAGTATAAATCTCGTTTATTTATGTTTAACCAACACAAAAGTGCTATTGATAAATAATTGTGAAACTGTATTAAATGTATGCGATAAGACTGATAACATGATATTTCACGATAAGTGATCATGAACCAAGTACCTTTATTATTACGTATCACAGATACACGACCTTTGGATATTCCAAATAATATCAATGTCTCTGAAATGTCATCTTAACACACTATGGTTGGTGTCGGTGATGACTATCGGCCGTTTTCAATATTCTATCTATCTGTCATTTAGGTTACTAAAGATAAGCAAATCTATCTTTTGGCCCTTACTTTCATTTCAATAACCTATCACTAGCTGTCATTATCTATCGATCTCTTCTATCTATCATTAGATACAACCTTTTTTATTTGAGTGACACGTTACAGTAATCATGATATCCAAATATTCATCTTGTATGTGCAAATCATTCTTACATCACTTTTAAAGTAATGGAAATTGAATTCAAACTTAAACCACGAGAAAAGCATTCATAATACATATTAATAATATTTAAAATATTATTATTACCCACCAGCTGGCGTAAAAAGGTATGTGAACTGACAGGCAGCGCACAGCCAATAGGCAGCGATAAGTACTGGCTTTCTTCCCAGACGGTCCAGTAGAATTGCCGCAGTCCAAAAGCCAGGAATCTCAGCTGCAGCTACCGCCGCATAGTTCATGTGCTTATTTCCTGCCAGACTCACAGCGTTGATCGTCATCCCATAATAGACCAACGTCGCCGTTATCCACCACACAGGCGATACGAGACACGTTACGAGAACCTTTTTGTGCCTAAATACTTGCAATATTAACCATGACTCAACAGCTTCCTGTTCTTTCTGCAAATTTTTATTATTCATCTCCTGTTCAGCTGACTTCCGTAACGCATCCAACGAGGCTTGAGACAGTTGTTTTCCATTGACTCGGGCAATTTTCTTAAGTATTTCCTCTGATTTTTTAAACCGCCCATTACTTATATACCAAAGTACAGACTCCGTGAATAACCAATAATAAGCTACGCTTATTATCTGTGGTAAGTAGAGAGCGAGCGTGAGTTGCCTCCAGTTGGGCACTGCCCACGCAATCATAGCCAGCACAACCTGGCCTAAGGAATAGCCAGTCTTCATTATAACACCCATGATAACACGGTACTTAGGCCCCACCAGCTCCAACACTGCGTAAAATTCATAAATCTAAATCAAAAAGAGAACTAAGTAATGGTCGAGAATATAAGACGGAGATATATTCGAAAGACCCAAGTGAAATTGAATTTTCATACACCAAATGGTGCCACAATATACTTACTTAAAATATAGAGGGAAGAGAACAAAGCGCCTCCAAAGTTGCTCTCGATAAAGACTATAGCGACAAAGGCGGTGTAGGAGTTGGCCCAGTATCTGGTGGCACCGAGCCAGGCGAAGTTAATCGCGTTGAATACGAGTGCTGTGCGACGACCCCACCGGTCCGATATGTACCCAGTGATGGGCAAGGCAATCACACAACCCATTTTGCGAATAGACCCCACCAGAGATCTGAGCCATTCGTTGCATCCTAGCTCGAACTAGAAACCAACCAACTCTATTAATTTAATGCTTACCATTATTAAGAACACACATTGAAAACCTCCGTACTTACATCGTATACTATTGTATCCGAATTCTTGTAAACATATTGATCGCATTTTTCGAGATTACTTGTATCGAACAGATGTGCGGGACAAGTGCCCTCAGTCACATTAGCAGTAGTGTTGCCGAAACGTTGGCAATTGTCGAAGGAATCACCAGCGCCCGGTATAGCGTTCACCAGCCACTCCGGAGTGAACTCTGGGCTCTCTGAGTCGCACTCCGGGATAACACACCTGTCCAATAAATAATCTGCTTAAGAGTCAACTGGAGCATCACCATAAGCTCTTATTATCATATATCTTATCATAGTTCAACTGTGTGACAGTGAAAGACATACACGTCATATACACCTGTCTCTCAATAAGAGCTCATGGTAGGGCCCCTGATCTAGAGAATTTTGTGTAGATTTTCTCATCTAAAATTTTCCTTCAAGACTGCTGTCAGGTAGAAAAAGTAAGAAAAAAATTTACGACGTAATTATCTTATAACGAACGAGCGGTGGGTTTTATTAGTTATACCTCTTTAAATCACTCAATAATCTGATCTGTCACGTTGGTATTTAAACATCCTCGGTGAAAAGTGGATGTCGTTATTACAATACCTTTGCCCAATCCTTCAGTGAATACAGGCGTAAGCTACCTCTATAATTCCGAATATTTTGTCTGCCAAAACAAATAGGTATGTCAATAGTTAAAATCAAGAAACATCGCTAGTGTGTTTATTAAGATATTTATCGATTTATCGATAGTTGTCTAAGTTAACTTGCACTAATGATAATCTGAGATACCTGGTGGGGATCTTCGCAGCAGTGAACACGTATTCGTTAGTAGCACAGCCAATAGTAATGGCCACGAAACATCCAAGAAATACATTCAAAAGCTGGAACTTTCCGAATTGGCCGAGCTCTACCGTCAATATTGTGTCCAATGCAGTTTTCAGGCTAGCATTTTCCTTAATTGCGCCAGTATTTTCTTTACTTTCACTCATATTGATTAGAATTTTACAAATTTGGACGAGACAATGATATTTTTTTGTCTCTCATAATATTATATAGGATCGAGTTTATCTCGCCTTGGGCTGAAGTAATCTGCTTCTTCGTATACGATAACACGTCTTGCATTAGAGAGATAGTATGCACGTTTAATATCTACATGGACCTTACCATAATTCATAACCTGTAGGCCAGGAAAATACTTTTACCGCTTTTGAATTGGTTTATTATTTTTAGCCATCTATATCATGTATCTGAATTCTTAAGGGCCAAAAAATATCCATTCAACCAATTAGTTATAAGATAGTAAAGTAAGAAAATACTCGTATCAATCTGATATATTAAATAAATATTATTGTGATGATTTTTTGCATGTCATTAAAACGTGTTATATATCATTGTTTTCACAACATCATAAACTCCACATGTTGGGCTTAATGACACATGGTTTCATATACAAAGGTTTTATTTAAGAAGTTTCAATTAGCAAAGTCAGAACTACATCTGTGATTCCTAAGCTGTACTTCTTGGACGATTAGAAATGTTTCTCAAGCACGAGAGACGCCGCACTTTCAAATAACGATAAGAAGGCATATAAAGCGGTTCAATGTTATTACTAGATGGCGCAGCAATCGCAATCCGATTCGAGTAAAATAAATAACAAATGATGTGATTATACAAGTGTGTGCAAATTAAATTGTTCTCAATCTGTGATGTTCTCAATTAGTGATACGTGATATCATGTAGTATAATAATTGTCTAGGGAAAACGAATCCTGTTTCGGTCTATAGATTTCATTATTTTTTTATTTATGGCACAAAGTCTCTTTTCAAGCAATCAGTATTGAACATAATTCTTAAAAACAAACATGTTCGTAACCTTCTTTAGCGTTACTTAAAATAAGTAGATTTATAAGTAAGGAGATATGTAATCATTACTTTCGGTTTCGCGTAGGCTTAACGCTTGAAGGATTACTTACATGGACTTACTTAATTGACTTTAACAGTTTTTAAAACACAACGTTCCAAATACAGTATCGCGCAAATGCATTGCATTGCATCAGATACTTGTGATGTCAGAAAGGTAAAAATGCGAGATCTCATCATTTGGGTACTTTGCTCCAGTTTAACACCTTTTAACGCATGTCATTACGACCCGAATGTGGTCTAAATTCATATTTAAGCATGTGCTTAATTTTTCCTACCGAATTAATTTATATAAAAATTAAAGGAATTAAAACGTACAGACGAATTATAGTATTTTTTTAAAATAATGCCTAAATTAAACATTTCAATATGAACTAGATATGTAAAAGATTAGTATGTGACAAACAAATTGGAATTGAATTGAATAGCGAATATACAGCTCAAAGGTCGAATCCAATAAGGTTAAAAGTACTAACCAATCTATATTTTGCATATTGCAATACGATTTATATTTTGTCTCAACAAAAGTTGAAAGGACCGCTTTAGAACACAAAATCTCTTTGAATATAAGTGCATGGAGGTACAATGTGGTCTGGAATGAGAATTTTATGGCACATTTATTACACCCAAATAACAGTAGGAACGGTAGGTTAGGACCTAACTAACCAATTACCCATCTACTTGATTTATCATATCGAAATAAATTATAATCAATAGAAAAGAGCCGTGGTGGCCTTGAGGTTTGAGCCTGATTCGATGAGATTCGAACTTGCGTCGCTTGCGTAGTAGGCGACTTACTACGGAAGCGACGCAAGTTTGAATCCCAGCGGGGCCTGTACCTATGAGTTTTTCTAAAAAACTTATGTACAATGATTTCACACCACGTGCTTTACGGTGAAGGAAAACATCGTGAGGAAACCTGCATATTTCTGAGAAGTAATTCAATGACGTATGTAAAGTGTCTGAGACGGCGATGGACTCACCATCTGTCACGTTGGCACTTAATCATCCTCGGTGAAAAGTGGGTGTTGTGATTACAACACCTCTGCCTACCCCTTCGGGGAATACAGGCGTGAGCATATGTATGTATCTAAGATCGTTCCTGACATACTGTAATTTCTCCTCAGACCCATAACTGTAAGTTCCCTCACAATAATTTCCATCACCTTTCGACTAACTTATCAGGCCGAAATTTGAATCCACATATTGCAAGTAAATACTGATAAACCACACAACCGCCGCAACTCTTTCGATATGCTGATGATATCAGATTTGTGCAAAATAAACTTGATTAATCGCATTGAGCTCACACATTCAATTATTTGAATAAAGTATTTTGCAATTAGAATATATTCATATGACTTTACGTGCCAAGTATGTAACATACATATATAAATGCACATAAATTGCCTCCAGGCATAATAAATACTTGACTATTTGAATTTCTCAAAGCGCGAAATCAAACTGGGCCTGCAATATAACGTGGTTGACTGGTTCTAGATAAGAAAACCGAAACTACATATTATGCAATGTGTGGCCTATTTTCTACATTATGGCAATAAGATCGTACGAGAGTTCCCGACTCATAATTATTTTAAAATGTCTTTCAATATATTGTAATGCGTATTTCCACGAAAAACTAAATTTAAGGACATACTATACTAACTATACTAAATAAAGACTACAATACATAACTAAGTACTACTACATTCAATAATATTCTGCTAAATATATTATATTATTGTGTAGCAAAGATTCATCTAATTATGTATTATTACAACTATTCGCGAATACACAACACAGTTTTTGTACGCCAATAATGTGCTCATTTAAATTTCACACATTTCTCAATTACAATAGAGTAACATAGTTAATGCAAGGAAATTACTAAATATCTGTGGTTTCAATGTGTCGCAAAGTACTTATTACATGGATGGGGCTTGCAGTTGCGACCATCATAATAATATTATATTAATCAGCGAAGGTGCACAGTGTTGAATGTGGTGGGCTGGTTACATCTAGTTCGGCATCGTGTTCTCTTCTAGTTTTTTGGGAGCCCTAGGAACGTTTTGCTAAGACCTAAAGACAGACTTCCAATAAACAGAAAACTGTTTTATGACCTCATCGGAGTAGACATTACTAGATAGATATTACAAAAAATAGAGCATTAGTCTAAGCAGAAAAGATAAAGTGGCATTCAGTATACTATAAATAAGTAATAAACGAGTTCTTTAAATTGTAAACTAAATTGGTCTCCGATCATCTTGCTTGCAAAAAAAAATATAAATAAAATAAAATATTGCCTTACGCGTTATGAATTGCTCTACATTTAGATAATCTCACATTCATTATACAAATTATATAGTTAATCTACCGTGTCGCGCAAACAAGAGTATACTAATCCATTGCGCACTCTTTCAATGGCAAGTGAATAATGCAGTACCTATGTTTATTATCAATCATTGTAATCTAAAGGCGTCAGATAATCCTCGCTCCCCGTATGTGACGAAACCGTTCGAAATATTTTTTACAAAGTAAATTTATAACCTTGCAACGTTTATGAAGTAAAGAATATTAATTTTCGTTCGTGTACGAACCGAAAATTAGTATTCTTTATTTTATATATGAAAGTTACTTCCAAATACCACCATCTGCCACAACGGCATCTATATGAGGTGCCTGCCCCTCCCCCTCTTTTCTACACCAGTATGGAGGCGTAAAGGCTATTTAAAATAATATGTAAATCAGAATAAATATAGATATTTTCCAGTTTAACAATTTCTGTACGTTCTGATCCCGCAGAATCTGAAGCACCCTTCTGAAATCATTTATCGATATATTTACAGTACAGGGGGCTACCGTCATAGGTTTATGCCGAACGTATTAAGAACTTCATAGCTTTGACGTTGCATTTTGTGTGTGTACAAAAATTAAACATCAACGCTAAGAAGTTGGTAGGACGTCACTGTTATAACGATGATCCAACTATCATCCCCCAGAGGGTCAACTATGAATGACACAAGACTTAAAGAAATCTCTTTCTGTGTTCTCATTAATATACCTCCTTTGTTTAATTCGATCTCAGCAAACGATGCGACTCCATCCCGAATCTCTACTTCTATATAGTTACGCAATTGCTTAGGAACTACTTAGAAACCATATATCAAAGCTTCTGAGACAAGTAGTCGTGAACAAGATAATCGATCACAGGTCGACTCCGCGGCTTGTCATAATCTTCTTTGCACAACAGTGGCATTGGTAATGTACGTTGATGTATGTTGAATGCGATAATGCGTCATAGCCACGTACATTTTGTATGAATTTCAGAGGTGCAATGCAATTATATTGTATGATTGGCAGGCATAATATTGGATGGATGCCAAACGCTACCAAACTATGACCCTCCATATCCTTAAGTCAAGTTGGTTGCTGAACTTTTTAAATCGAACGAAGAATCGAAGTTTACGTTCATACTCTCTTTCAAAAACTATTGTTGACATTTATAGCCTAACACCACATCGTGGTAGCAAGCAATGTTAACAACAAAGAGCCTTATGTTGCTAGCTTATGTGGCTATCTAGTCGACTGTAAGTTCCTTTGACACCTTAACAATAAAAAATAAGAAATGTTACGAACAACCAGTCTTCCAAACTATTGAGAATCAAATAACTAGACTAGAACCATTCCAGTAAATTAATACAGACCTAGTTATTGTATAAGACACATGTTCGTAAATTACAAATTAGAGTCGAGATAACAAAAAATATATATTTGAAGGTAAGTAATGATACATGTTCACCTTCCGAATGTTCCACTCATTGTCTGCAATCCAAAATAACCTTCTAGTTTATTTAAGATCGAAACGTTTTATCTCTCTATATACAAAAATCACACCGATCCCTTTCTTCAGCTGTAAAAGAAAGTACAACCATTTAAGGTAACTAATAATTATTTTAATTATAATTATTAATATTCTGACCTTCACAATAACATTTAAAAAAGGTAAACAATTATTTTTACATTACAATAAAATACAACTTTGCTCACAAAAGGCATTAATTAATTTTTTTTCAATTTATCTGCACTGGTTTACAGTATCAATTCCTTGAACGTACATCGGTCGCACAAAAATTATTCTGTAATAAAATGTTTGCTCTCTGAGAACCTTCCATGTTGACTGTATTCTGAAAGTTTGGTAACTAGCCCGAAAGGTGATATTGCTGACCACTGTATGTGTATGTGTGTGTCTTTGCTACAGTAATCACATACCGTCTGGTGGACTGTAAACTAGTCTACCAATTGATGACACTTAAGCCGCTATTCCCCGAAGGGGTAGGCGGAGGTGTTGTAATAACAACACCCACTTTTCACCGAAGATGATTAAGTGCCAACGTGACAGATGGTGAGTCCATCGCCGTCTCAGACACTATACATACGTCATTGAATTACTTCTCAGACATATGCAGGTTTCCTCACGATGTTTCACCATAAAGTACGTAGTGTGAAATCACTGTACATAAGATACTTAAATCAATTTTTTTTTATAACACAACATTCGCAAACAATCGTACTCACACAACACTACACTAAAGTAGCATTATTTGGCAGCCAGTTTCTGTACCTAAGGTGGATGTATGTCATCTCGACTTGATGATCCTCACAGATCTTATCACTGATACCCACTTGTTGAACTGAGCGCCAACCTTCAATGTTGTGTCGAACTCAACGGATTAAGAGCTACGCATGAGCTTTCGTATATAGGTCTCGACCTGAGATTGAAGTCGATAGGTTACCCAACCAAGCACGTCCGATCCAGCTCGAGATACCAGACCCCCGAGATACTGACAGCGTCTCTCAGCTCGATATTACATAAACCGATGCTTCAGCGATAGCATTTATGTCTTTCGCACCTTTATTTACGGCGATAGGGCTGGCACAAGTTATGAAATTTCAATTCAATGCTGAATTTTATTTCATGTTACATGTTATAAGCTTTATTTCTTGTGGGTATTTTCGTGTTCTACTTCCTTTTTGGTAGAAAATTACTTTTTCTGTCAATATTTCAAGGTCTAACTTTTTGTTTCATTTCAATAAAAAATACTTCGAAATGCTAATCCTAAGTCCTATTTATTCTTTAAATAATATAAATTTCATATTTAAACCTTTATTCTCAGAACTTGTATTTTTTCTATACATGTTTTATGATAAGCTTTATTGCAACTGAGATATCAGTTGTCAGCCCTAGAGATTTTAAGTGAAGTTCTAATTAGTAGCTGTCATAGCAATGAACGATAATGGAACTAGGATATAAGCAATTACTAATAGTCCTTCAAAGATAACGATAATCACAGCTTAACACTTACATTTAATTTGTTTACAACTGATTATAAACATATTATTGAGAAACTAAAGTGAAAATATTAAAGGCATATCAAATAACTTTGTTAATCCATCTCTGTAGTCAAAGGAGACTTACTTCTCATATAAACCAACAAAATATTATAAGTGTGAGCCTTCTACTTAATATACTATAAAAATCAGAAAGATTTGATATTTGAATGTTCCTTACTCAATCATGTACAATCGGTTGAATGGATTTCAATTAAATATAATTAACCAATTTAATAATAAACTAACCTAAAAAGAATATCAAAAAGATCGTAATCTCGTAGCAGTCGTATGTCAAGTTATGGTAGATGTCGCTAACAGCCTATTATGGTGTCCGCCCCGTAGACATTTGAATAATGTACAAATTACGGAACAGTACGCCGGTCGCGGTTCAATGTAGGTATATTGATTATAAACTATACGAATACGCACGTGGATTATATTCATGTCATGCGATAAAATAAGTATCATGGTTCATTATATTTTGAAGTGTGCAATAAAGAATGATGTATATAATGAAAAAATAAATGCTGATATGTTTAATATGTGGTTAAAATGTAACTGCAGTACTTAATTAGATAATTAAGTTAATATTTACATGCCCTAAAATTGGGTGAAATATGTGATTCTTGTAACCTTTAATAACACCTACCCTTCGTACCATATTTCATGTGAATAAATATTATTTCTATTTCTATTTCCTACAATGCAAATGTAAATTTCAATGATCCTTATGGCATATTTGTCTGAATTAAATCATGGTTTTTATTTTCATTACTAACATGTTGAGTACACAATTAAGTATATACATATCCTCACAAATGTATCCCAAAACATTATGTAGGTAGCCAACAATAATAATTACAACAGAAATGAGATAATGACAATATGCCCGCATCGTCTAATAACAACAGAGCTAAATCACGACAGATCTTGTTTATTGGACGAATGTATCATATCAAAGTGAATTCATTGATTTTCCGAAAGGATTTCAAGTAGCCTTACCACATAAGAGACTATATTACAGTGTATGCTAATTTCTAATACCGCACCCAATTTAAAAGCAACCTAGTCTAAGTAACCTTTGACCAGCGTGGGAAACGGTATTTACTGGTTCCACTATTAAACAATAAAAGGTAGGTAGCTACAATTAATTATGATTTAGTTTTACTTTTGGACACACAATTAAATTCCAGTACGTAGCGAAGTAAAAACGGAGTTACCACTATGCTTAGAACGATCAAGCATCTATTCGTTAATTCTCTGGTTGCACAAAATCGGTATTGCTAATTGTGCTAAGGCAGCGCCACCTTGTTACACCCACTTCAGTTAATGGTTTTTTTTTATTTGTTGTCTTTCACGCTGTGTTCAAACTTGTTCAAATTTACTTCTTAACCCGTTAGGAAATCAGCGTGAATGCAACTATACAAATTACTCAAATAACATTGAAATAAACCGCGGAGGTTCGTCGAAAATGCCAAGATGGTGGCTCTGTACAATTAGCTAACTCTCAAGCAACATGACGACGAAGCCTTGGTTTGGTAGTAATTGTTGGAGAAAGAATTAAGAAATTGGGCTAACAAAGTACATTCAAACTGTTCAGAATACGGACAGATCACCTTATGCGATAATCGCTAAAGCCTTATTATGTAATTAGTTGCGTCTTGCGATGCTATCCGCTAATTTTAGTGGAATAAAAAATATGCCTATTTGATTAACCACAGAATAAACCCTTTCACGCCAAATTTTATCCATATCCGTCAAGTAATTCGAATGTAAAGAAGAACTAACTAACACACTACAAACTTCGTAAAGGGTTATAACGCTGTTTATTTCAGTATTGGCCTTACACGAACGATAACGTACGGGCATTACATTTGGAACCTCGCGCCAGATTAGTGTTACGTAAAATGGCTTGGATAAAGCTTGTGTCACGAGCGTATACATCATAAAAACTAGTCGATAAAACACACATTGTCAATGTTAATCGAAATTTATAGACATTTGAACGTGCTAAGGTTTAAACAACGCTGGTTGGTGACATGATAAACCACATTCATACGAATTATCTTTGGCCCAATCTGCGTATACGATTGCAATGCTTGTTTGTGAGTGTTATGTTACTGAAAATAACAAGTCCATGTGCTGAGTGTGACATGCATACTTATTTCACTATGCACTTTAAGCAGATCACTATTATTATAAAATCATTATAATTGACCGCCCCAAACAAACATCGCCAATAACGAAAATGCTTTCATGTATTTCAATCCACAAATACTTTTCTTACGCAAAAGGTTTTCACCATGGAGCTCGTAGGGCGAAACTATACTGTGCATCCACAATTCGCAAAGTAGGTACCCATTATCCATATTTACACCCGGTGCCAAAAAAAACATCTTTCTCCTCGCCCTTTTTAAGATTAGTATAAATTGGTATTTAGTTATAATTCACTAAATAAATAAAAAAGTAAAGAAATTGTACTTTAGCAAAAAAATTAGAATACCCCCAGGTATTATCAATCCTTGCGTCTGTAACTTATCGTGTTATCTGTCACACATTATTTCAAAACTAAGTGTGTATACTAGACTATGCTATGCCTTTAATGAAAACAATTATTTGGTAATTACGCATTTATTAGTTTTTATAAGACGTATAGTCAATAGTTGATGTTCGTCAGAACCTGCCAACAGTGCCCCAAGTTAGTTAGTTTTGACGTTCAAACTTCGATGAACGCCTTATGTTTTAGCGTGACTCGAAATGTGTTGATACCTTTTCGGAGGCGGGTTATGGTTGAAATGCTAAGGTGGCGGATCAAAATTTGAAACCAAATCGCGATTCATCGTTTACCGCAAGTTTTACCCCATGTAGGGTGCAGAAAGAAAAAGATATATTAAATATATAATAGCAGATAAGACCAAATTTAATTTTTCATCAATAACTAGGTAGGTATGTAGAAGCTGCTCTGGAAGTCCTTGGTCACTTTCCTTACTCAATGTTTGACCAGTGAAGGGTCAAACAGCTGGCTAAATTACTAAATGACTTGTCAAAATTGGTCCGATCGTTTTCAGCACAACATAGCAGGTGTATTCCAAGCTTTATTCGTAAGCAAAGCTTGGACGAGATTTGCGTAGGGTTGCGTAATTAGCATGTAAGTAAGCTGTTGAGAGCTTAGGGGCTTGTCTTGTGCAATGTGCGAGCTAGCCCGTGCTTCTCAACTGGTCCACATGTGTGAGGAAATAGTACTTTACTCACTTGCCACTTGCCTATTTAATATCGGTCGCACACTCAATAACTTTATCATTACTTAATACAGAATACATTTTGACATAAATAACATGATTCGTAAATATCATGAACATTAGGACCCCAAATAACGTGGGAGGAGGGCAGGAAAATGATGATGCTTTCCCCTGCTGCCGTTTGGTATGGTGTTAACCACGGGAGATAACTCAGTCCCTTATAAAATTCGGGTCATTATAAAAAAAACTCTTTGCAGAGGAATAATATAGAAATGTCGTGGAAATAAGTCTTATTCGTACTTCTAGAATATCCATACAAAAGCCATACATATTAACAAACATATATTTAGCTTTAAGGATGCTGGATCACTGGGAATTAGTATGTTATATACGACATCCATATTAGTATTTGGGCTTGTCTATGTCAATATTTTAAAAAAATAAAAATATTAGCAAATTACGAATTTCACGCAAATGAAGTAGCGGGTAGTAACTAGTTAGCATCCAAGCTAAATAAAAGTACGTGATAATTAATTTAAACAAGTTTTAATATTTCCAAAGAATTATGTGCATAGTCTGTTTTATTATGCGCATAACTTCAAATAGTTCGGTACTCGATGCAATGAGCGTTAATTAACTTGGCTCCTACTCTGTATCCATATAAGGTGTCGCCTTTTTAACTTGAATGACTAATGATTTCGTTAATAAACTTATCCGAATTAGGGAGTACACAAAATAAATCAGCAACCGCTTCATTGATGACAACAGCCGATTGCAACAGCATACTTAGTTTCGAACCCACAAGCACGGTGTCCATACCTAAAAGTACCAGAAAGAAGGTAGATTTTAGTAATTTTAGCAACTACTAATTAAATATCTTTATTGTTTATTCTCCGCTGGATCATCTCAATGGGAATACTTTAATGAACATATTGAATACAATATTGTAGGAAACAAACAACATTCATGAACGAAAATCATGTTTTAACCAAAGAAAAAGCACTCGATAAAACCCTAAAATACGAATATAAAGAGCGCTACACTATTCATAGTATATAATATATTGTCTTTAGAGTCTAATTGTAGGATTAATTATGTAATAGTAGATAATGAACTAGTCTGATGTAATGCAGGAGTGACTCTATTAAATCGCATTAACATGACTTAATTATTCCGTCTGAGTACTTAATCCTATCTATTACAGTATTATACTACCACGTTAGTCTATAATCTGTTAAAGTGAGTTCGCCTAATTATATCCAATGGTTTTATTAGAAAATGCTCTAAATTCGTATGTTAAGAAGTTACAACCAAATAGTTTAATTTTTTTTTATTCTTTAGATTTTTTTAGGTCTTTTACTATATTGTTTGTATATAACTAAATGAACTCAGCAGTTTCTTTCCTGAACAGTTTTTTTTATAAATCCTGGATTCTATTATTATTTAACCTGTGTAACTATACACCCGTATTATTATAGAATATAATGAGCGGAGTATTGAAAGTGTTCTTGTTTATATGCGTGACATTACATTGTGGTTGGTAACATTCATAAATAACTAAGTTATGTCAAGTAGAAGGCTTACCACTATTGGCGTTGAAAATTCTATTTGTAACTTGTAATCACAGAATTGCATCTACATTTTATATTTGTGTAATTAGGTTACCAGATAACATGATTTTTAAGTTGACTCTTTACCTAAGGCGCTGTTGGTTTCATAGAATACCCAACTGCTACGTTAAGTGTCGACGGTATGATATAATAAGCAATAGCCCGTACTTATAAAATAAGCATACAATATCAATTAAATCATCTGTTAAATAAAAAAAATGCCACCGTTGTTTTCAAAAATCAGAATGTTAAACTGATGTCTAGATGATATTATGGTCGATGATACATTAGTTTGAATCAGATTAACCTACCTCTCCAATAGCTAGAAGCCACATTAGTAGCCTCACTTAACTGAGCTATTTCTATCTGCTATTTATAGCTTCAAATAAATGAATTAATTCGATGTATGAAATCATTCTTGAAGAACGCTTGTACAGGTGGAGTATTTCAGTAAAACTTCTATATCTAAGGAATATAACTTATTTATCTCACCTTAAACAAACACAGACTTATAATAAATTATTAATTATTATATTATAAAATAAATTTAAGTAAAAATTTGCAGCAGTTACAATAACTTTAGACAATTGACCTTGATACAAATTTCCTTCGTACTAATTCTTGTACAAAGTACAATCCATATTTCCGTGGTATAAATAAGTTATACCCCTTTTCCTCGAATCATTGGGCTGTTGACGAAGTGCATAGAACTGCAACATAATTTGGTATCGATACATAACACGGCCGCGCCCACGGACCCACAACACTGCAACGTACGGCGAATGTGAAAAACTGTGACCCGTTCTTACACATATGACTTCGCTATATAAGACTTTGCGGACTAACTTTGCTCTCATTTCGACTCGAGCTTAACTTTGGCAAATACATCACTATCTCTAGCTCTATTAAAACTTTTTCGCAATCGTAAATATTAATTAATGATAAGTGTGTCTAACTTATTCAGAATGCAATTGGTAAGTCTAATTAAAATTGTATTCATTTTCGTATCTATTCAAGGTACTAGTTAAGTGGATTATATTTCAAATAGTTTAATATGGTTACATTAACACTTTTGTGACTATAGTTTCACACAAAGCTTAATGCAACAAAAACAAGAATGGAGTAACTCATGAAACTGGTTGTTTTATAAATGCCTATATTATTGGGCGTTGTGCTTATCTTTCACGACTATCGGAATACTTGAGCTAAATAGTTTTAGCTTTCATGAATTTAGCAAATACTAACAAAAGCTCATTATTCATTTCAGATACATTTCACGGCCTTTATTACACTGTGTATGTCAAATGTATTTGCCTATCACGATCCAGATCTCAACTACCATTTAAATCAAGTGCAAAAATTGTCAAATTGTGATGGCTACTCATATCCTGCACCATCAGTCCAACTCGCCGGAGGTACTATAAAAGGGGCTCAACAGTTACTACCACAGCCCGCATTGTCCCCAGCGTTCCAATACTCGAGCGGATCGGGGTACGCAGAGGGCGGATCACTGTACACACTGGGTGGATCGGGGTACGCGGGGAGCGGATCAGGGTTCACTGCAAGCGCTGCAGGTAATTCGGCGAGCGGTAACGGATATTCAGGAGGCGTTACATACCTGGCGCCAAAGATCACATACGCACCAGAACCAGCAGCTACTTACCAAACTTCGTCTTTAGTGCCCAATTACTCAACTGCACCAGTTTACGCGACTAAGGAAGCGCACGGATACACAACTTCTGCAGGACTCTCAGCTCAATCATCTTCCCAAAGAACAGTAACGCCATTAGCCACATACGCCCAAGCACCAATAATAGCTAAAGTTACCGCAGCTCCACTTATCGCTAGATTCACATTGGCTCCTGGAAAAAATACTTACACCGTGCAAAATGTGATAAGTCAGCAATCAATTGGATCTTCAGCGAAAGCGTCGCTTAACTCCTACAGCAACTTTCAGCATGGAGGGCCAGTAGTTTCTCAAGTGTTCGCCGCTCCGAGTGCTGGATACGCTACATCACCTGCATTGAGAGTGCAGCAGCCGGCGCAAGTGTTGGAACAGGCGCGCTATGCAGCCCCAACTGTTGCTGAGTACCATAAAGCATCGGCTGCAGCAAATTCAGCGCCAGCTAATCAATACGTGACTTCTTCCGTTACCCATTCCGCTCCAGCGACTCAATACTTTTCGCCTGCGAGTCAGCAGTATGCTCCGAGTGCATCTCAATACTCTGCTCCAGCTATACAGTACTCCGGACCAGCAACGCAGTACTCTGGCCCAGGTGTGCTTTACTCGACTCCGACTGTACAATACTCCGCTCCGGCTTTAAAATACTCCGCGCCAGAAATTCAATATTCAGCGATGGCTTTGCCTCAGTTCTCAGCACCAGTGTCAACTCAGTTTGCTCAGCAATACAACGCTCATGTCAACCAATTCAATGCCCTGCCAACCCCTGCGTTGACAGTCTCAGGGCCAGTTGCCACTCACGTTGCAGCATCGCCAATCAAGAAAAATGTCCACACAGAGTTCCTTGAAAACTATGTAAGTAACCTTTATTTTTGCTTTTCTTGGTTCAAAGTTACAATGCTTGTCACAATTCTGAAGACTTTCCTAATAATTACTTAAAGTATACCAACTTTATTGAAAACATTTCGTGGTTCTTAAATTACGTATTTCGAGCAATCTCAGACCATTGTCAGTTCAACAAAAGCGAAAGTTCGAATAATATTAAAAAAAGGTCATAAGAGGTTTTTTATAATGTTAAGTTGGATATAAATCTTCCAGATAAATTTAAGGCCACCAACGGAAGGTTTCGCAATCGGAATACATGCTGCTAACTTTTTTTTAAAACATTTAAAATAACCCAGGATATAACTGCATTGCATGGCATAGGTTACTACATACCCTTGCAGCTAACGATATGACGTAATATATTGATTGGACACAGGACTGGTTCCACTGTGTTCCATTACATCGAAATCATAACCAATTAGTCACCTAACATACGATAAATTTGCTTATACGCCTTGGGTAATGAAGTTGCCCCATTATCCCTATTAGTAATACCAGTTTATTAGAAAGAAGAGCTTTTCATCATATCTTGATTAAATTAACTTAAACTAGTGACCTCAAGCTAATAAATATATTAATCTAGATGTACGAAATACAGTCAAGCTGTACATTTCCTAGAAATGCCTTTAAGATATCGACATTTAATAAGATCATATGCAAATGTCGGCTTTAAGTCATTTCTTAATCAAGTTCGATCTGCTAGTTCAGCTGTGCGACAGTGAAGGTTTGCATACAAGTCATATACATCTGTCTCATAATATGAGTCAAACTATCACGGTAATAAGAGGTCATGGTAGGGCCCCCGAACCTACTCGGCATAGACAACCTAAGACCATTATGACAAAGAAAATCTTCGTAGTAAAAAAAAATATCCCCTATAATTGTAGATTACTCTTAGCTATTAAATACAATTTATATAATGTATAAATATAACGCTTATTGCCTAATCAACACTAATGTCACAGGAGTTAAACGTTTTGAGATATTAATTTGTCACTTTCGGTTTTCTAGTCACAATAACGCATTTACCTGACTGAAATTATGTAACCACCTATTCTCATATTAAAAACTAAAAGTTAGCAATGGTATTAAACTTTGAAAACTTTCGTAGGTAATTTGTTGTAAGTCTTTTACGTATTCATTCATCATTATTGCATGTAACTTCTGGGTCAGGTTAGAAATAATTGCAGAGCTATAAGAAAACTATTTAAAAAACTACATAACATTAGCTAACCTTATATCTTAAGATTAATGTGTTTTCTAACAGCAAACAGGTATTCTTTTCACAAATGTTTCCTAATTAAATTTGTGTGGAATTTAAGGGTAATGGTTTTTAAGATACATTTCTTCCTGAAGATGAACATTTTAATCAATTTCATCAAGATCACGATCACCATTAATAAACAGTCTTAACAGTTACATTCGCATTTAATGGATAGCTAGCTAGTAGGCTGTTGTTTCTCCAGTAACCACTTACCTATATAGGCACCTAGGTAAAGATTGATTGATTGAATACCATTTTGCAAATTGAAATGTAGATGCAAAATTCGATCGATACCTACATCGATACGATACAAGTTCCAAGAATTATTCTTGCCTAAGTGCCTTTTTAACAATGGAAAGTTTTTTTCAGACAGTACCTAGGTATGACCTAAGAAATAAGTCCAAATAATTACTAAACTAATTAAATCCCAAATGTCTTAAAACTGTTCCTAGCACCATTCTGTATAATCCGCCATTAACAACTGTCATCATCACTTACTCTCGAACTCTGTTTTAATTAAGTACCTCCATAGTGCTGTATCTGACAAGTTTACGATGATACAAAAGACGGCGACATTTAATTACGTAACTATCGAACTTGGCTGGGAATTCTAGACTACTTTCACCGGTATCTAAATCTCTTTCAGCATCTTTTACGATTATATACATTACGATTCATGTGTCGTCATGAGTTTTAAGCGCTTAGTGAAACTAGTTGGACTATCTCCACATACTTAATTCGTTACGTCATGAAATGACTACAGCGTACTTTCAAGGTCAGCGATCATAGCTCGTGACGGCACCTAACTTATGAACCTGTCAAAATGTTAATTTCCTTTTACTGGGAATAATAAACGTTTTTGGGTTAGTTATTCTTTTCGGTTTTTTAACAACTTTGTTGCTACGGATTAGGTTTTAATAAGGTTTTAAACATTAATTTCCCTACCTTATCTATGCATCTATACCTACACATAAATAAAATTGAAGTGTCTGTTTGTCATTCCATATCAACAACTTTTCACTAAATGCATAATACATTATATACGGTACTAAGAACATGGGGTAGAAAATAATATTTCTTAAATTGATCGGTCAGTCTGTCTGTTTGTTCCGGCCAATTTCCGAAAAATACGGGACACGCAGATACTTGATATTATACGTAACTTTGTCGCCTTTAAACTTTTGCTAAACACCTAGTATATTAATAAGAATGTACCTACTACAAGGTAAGTAGTACCTACTGTGGTGTCACGTCCGAATTTTTATGGTTTCTAGCATTATAGATATTTAACCTTTGTTAACCCATTGAATTTAACTTGATGTACCTACGTACTTCTATTGAAACCCAAACGATATTACCTTGCCTAATTTTTCATAGGTCGATTCACGGTCGATTGATAACATCTTTTTATTGTAAAGTTTATGGTTTAACAACAGTATCAGGCAATATACAGATTGGTTATTGAACATTGAATGAAAACGTGACATTAGGTGCAACAAGGGGCGTGAGTGACCCCTTGCACTATAGTTCGACAATTAGGAGGATGAACTTTGCAGGTATTCTCACGACATTCTCTAATAGGTACCTAACACACCTGCTAGCAGGAAATGCGGCTATGTAGGGTTACTAACTACAAGAAAATATATTCCGTCTGGACATAGTTTACATTTTTGGCCAAACTTCTTTGAACACAGTTTTACTCTTCTGTTCATACGATGAGAAAAAATTAAATGTTTCCATATTTTGCTGCCTTCTTATTCTACGTACATGGCTATTAATCAATACTTATTTTCATACATTGCAGGACTCACACCCCCGATACGCATACGAATACTCTGTGAACGACCCCCACACCGGTGATATTAAGCAGCAGAAGGAACAGAGGGACGGCGAAGTTGTTAAAGGTATGTCAAACCACCTGCATATATGGATCGAACCCATGATCAGGAACTCGTGTTCCCCAGTAGCGCTTAAAAGCAATAACGTACAGGTCCCGTCACGAGTTATGAGTCTGTCTCTGTCCGTCTGGCGCGATGCGAATAAAAATCCCCATTATTTTCGCTGAGCACTCCTGCAGTTATTTTTATAATGAAGGCAAACAAGCATAGCTATTACCAAAGTCCCCCGGAGGTTCTATCACCGATCTTGTATTGGGCGAAATTAGTAGGTAGGTATGCCAGCAGTTTCAAGACACGATTAGATTCTCCAACCGCGAGACTCGAACAGTATCAGAGCCTATAATCCATACAGATACGTAGGTATCTGTATAGATTACTACCCAATTTACCGCTTTTTGCTAATATTGAGCTAGGAAACCTAATCACGAAATTATGAAGCTATACCAACTGAAATTGTATCACTAATGTGAGTATCTAGTAGGTACCTAATGCTTACTCAACTGGATTGAAGACCTTGTAACACGAAATACATAATTTACTTATTAGTAAACCCTAAGGGCGTGACTTCCGCTCTTCGACGATTCGAGATTGCCCTAAGTGACGATTAAACTTCGTAAATGACTTCAATCGGAAATCGAAATTGGGGATACAACCTTGAGATTACCAGTAATTGTGTAAGAATTACACAGTGAATTAAACTTGCTTCACTTATTTAGATACATTTATCATATAAATACACTTATCTAGATCTACCAATAAAATGTTAATTGACGAGTGATACAACAAAAATAAATATTATATATAATATATATTAGATAATAGTTGAGAGCCAAGTTATAGATGCCTCCAGTCAACCTATCAAATTTCGATGTGTATCACATTTCACAAACTGTCGGTCGATGACAGCTGCTTTAGAGACGTACTTTGTCAGTTATGTAATAAATTAGTACAGCATGTTTATTAATTAAGCTACTTATATTTCTTTTGTGAATAATACAAAAAAATGTTTTCCTCGCTTAGTCGCAGGTGGCCTATTAATCATCTTAAAGGCCTTTTAAAACGGTTTAGTGACGTATGTGGATTGTAGATGAATTTAACAACATAATTGAAAAAACATCTACTTATATAAAAAATATTAAGGTATTACCCAACTAGGGAAATTTTGAGATTTGTCAGAGCCTGGGGCCGAGTCTAGGTTCACCGCGAAGTTTTAACCCTTCATAAGCGTTAAATAGCTAATACTAGAACCATTATGTAAATCTGTGATATGATTTAGGATCATCTGTGACCAACCTAGATAATCTGTTTTTGTTTATACTATTCACGAATTGCGGTAGGTACCTAAAAATACGTTTGGTGCGTTCGTTCTGTGAGAGAAACCCCGAGCTGTGTTTGTATTGAGAGTAGGTAAACGTAAACCAATATTGTGTTGTGTTTGTGTATCCAGGTCAGTACTCGCTGGTGGAGCCGGACGGCTCGGTGCGGACGGTGAACTACGTTGCCGACTGGGAGACTGGATTCCACGCCGACGTGCGCAATAGCAAAGACAATCAACACTAAATATAGCTAAATATAACTGCCTCGCCTTACTTGGTCACGACACCTGTCGCCCTACTCTGCACATTTTATAAATCAAATTCATCTATAATTTGAATTTGCAAAACAAGTACCTGCCTACATACCAACACAGCCGGATGTGACTGAGAATTACATGTCTTAAAATTGCAAAGGAATTCTTGGAACTGATTTCCAAGAGTGTGCTTTACTATAAAAGGTACATATTTCGATAAATTATTTATACCTGATATATCGCACCGTCAAAATGATAGGTAATATATTTTTTTTGTAAGCTCAATCAAAGATTGGCAAGTTTGAATTTATAACATAGGCAGTAATTAATTTACTAGTTTAGAATACAATGCATTTGTTAAAAAAGTTAAAATAAAATACTTTCTTAAATACTACGTTATTTTGAGGTCTCTCTCATCGTCTTAACATACATAGATAGATAGATAAACCGTTTATTTGCCACACACTAATAAATTTAACAAAAATACATGATGTAGACCTACAAAATAAGCATAATTACTTTCGCAAAATTTTGAGTTGAATCGTTCTGAGGGTGCGATATAACAATGTAGGTAGGTAGGTATGTGGATGAATATTAGTATTTCATATTATAAGGATAAATATGTGAGATGTAGTTGTATGCGTTCACGAATCATAAGCGCTAATCTTGAACGCGCAGATTTATTTCTGGTACGTAATCATTTTTTTTCAGTACCATTGAAAAAATGTGTCTTTGACTTAATTTTGATAAAGATTGAAATGCTAATATAATTATTATGCTAATAAATATTGAAATGAGTCCATATGTAAAGATAGGTACAAAATGTATGTACTAATGTAATTATAACAGGACTTTTAAAGTAAAACTTTTAGGGATTTGGAATAATTAAATATCAACATTGTACCTAATTAGATATTAACTAATTTTAATTAAGCTTTCTATTTATAATTTCATAAATCAGACTGAAGTCAAATAAAATTATTGTCGTTTTTTTTTAAATTAAGTGATTTGTTACGGTACATTTACCATAACAAATCAGTTAATGATATACCATTGTATATAATTATATTTTTCTTACCAACCGTTCATTCAAATCTGTAGTTTGGAGAGTAAAAGGAAAGAAACTACTTATGTTAGGAACAATAAAATATAATATAATTCTCTAACCCATCTTTTCTAAATATTACACCCTCTTAACTATTGTATTCACCACATGAATTAATTAAATTCCATTTAATATTATCACTTAACCTCTCAATTACAGTTTCACCATCATTATTAAGTAAATATTATCACAGCACACATGGAATATCCCGAAATTAACCAGAGTATGAGTAAAATCAATACTAGTCCACTCAGCCAGAATCAAGGCATAATGAACCTTATTACTTCCTTCCCATTATAATAGCATTTAGGACATGCATAATTTTGATCTGCAGTTTTATTAGCCTGAAAAAAGATAAATTAGGTACTTATAAAACTATACTAATAAGACAATTTTATTTTAGCTATATCTTGGGTGAACCTTTACATTATAATTTTATGTCCTTATAGATAATATTGCAGCATAGTACTGATGAATATTACTGAATGTGAAAAGTGGTATAAATAATAATTTAAATAAACTTAAAAGTAAGAAACTATTTTGTTTAAATATGAGATTAACAAGAAAAATTATAGTATTGGGAAAAAGCGTGGGGATACTTTCCAAGTTGATATTCATATTTTCGTTTTTGAATGAACCCCCAATGTCTGTCAATAAAATATTATGACAATTGACATGAACCATGCTTTATACAATTATTATTTCACTAAAAATCATTAAACCTGAGGATCATGGTAGGTATAATGGGACAAACTATACAAATAATTGAGAGCCATGGTGGCTCGGGGCTTAATCAGTCGCCCGCTACACAAACCACGAGTTCAAATCCCAACAAGACCTGTACCAATGAGTTTTAAAAAAAAACTTATATGCAGTGATTTCACACTACATGCTTTATGGTGGAGGAAAACATCGTGAGGAAACCTGTATATGTCTGCGAAGTAAACCAAAGACGTATGTGTATGTAGACTCACCCTCTGTCACATTGGCACTTAATCACATTCAGTGAATTGTTGTTGTTACAACACGTCTGCTTACCCCTTCAGGGACCCGTGAGGAACGTGAGTATATATATATTTTTTTATTTATACAAATAATTTCATTCTTATCGATCATTGATGCAAAGTTTCAAATCAATCAGTTGTTTCAGAAGGAGTGAAAATCACATTAAAATATTCCATTACACAGTTACCAAGCTAATAAAAGTGTGTTAAAAAGGTAAGGACAACAAACCATTAAACAATAATAGCAGAATATGTGGCTGCAACCCATAGTGTGAGGCAGAATTGGTTTGTTGGAACAGCAAGCACAATCAGTGTTTGGTGTCATGATGGCAATGTCAGCGACCACTGACGCCCGTTCATACTTCCGCCACCACACATATTTCAGCACATTGGACAGCTTCTTTCTCAATCCAAATATGTTTATCAAAGATAGAGTTGTACCTATTAATTCCTACAAAAAAAAAATCTATTTTAAAAATATTGCTTTTTAAATTTACATGACTTTGGCAAAAAAAATTGCATTTCTTTTCAAAAACTAGTAACTGTCAAGTTACTGAATATAAATAGAAGTTGAAATTTAAAAATACTCACGCCATCACAGAAGGTCCCCGAAGAGGTAAGCAGAGGTTGTAACAACAACACCCACATTTCACCGAATATTATTAAATGTCAATGTGATAGAGCATGAAACCATCGCCATCTCAGGCAATATACATATGTCTTTAAATTACTTCTCAGACATACATGCAGGTTTCCTCACTATGTTTTACTTCACCATAAAGCATGTGGTGTGAAATCACTGCACATAAGTTTTTAAAAACTCATTGTTACAGGCCCTACTGGGATTCCATCTTGCGTAGCAGGCATACCAGGCATTTGCTCATACCTTGAGACCACCACAGTTGTCGGCATTAGAAGTTGAGTATACATAATTATTGTGAAATACAAGTCTTACTACGTGAAGATAAAAAATATAATCATTCTTAATCTTTATCCTTTTAGTTACTGATATAAATACTATACTTATCTATTTATAACATGAAAATGAAATTAATACTTACAATTAAATTATGCCAAAGCAGTTCTCGTGTCCAAGCAAAGTCAGTCAAGTCCTCTCTAGTCAACTTATCAGCAGTCAGTTCAAGTCCTAAGATAAAATCTATGAGAACAGGATATCTTCCACTTTGAATAAATCTTAAAAAATTTAATATATCAGCAATAAGTTGAAATCTTTCCAGCTTTTGTACCATATTCTGTACCTTCTGGTTAGATGTGTAGCTGTAAATAGCTCTTTCCTTTAAATATGTCAACCCCACAGTGTAGCCATAATACCAATACAGTTTAGATTTAGAGAAGTTGTCCGTTTTGTATTTGAGAGAAAGCATCTGCTGTCCAAATGTGCATTGTTTATCGTAAACTGAATATTTGAATATAAATGTTCTTATGACTAGTTCGAGCTCTGGAAGGACGGCTTGGAAGTACCGAGGCTGAAATATAATTGTGTTCAATTTTTATTGGGATCAATAAACAATAATACCTACTTCTATTGAATAAGGTAATCTTACCTCAAGATACTTAGTTGCTTGAAGAACAAGTTGTTTGAAAAGCTCTTCAACTTGTCCGTCTAACTGCACAGCATCCAGCTGGAATATACAAAACAAAAATTACCGTAGATGTTACCATATTTGTTATACTACCAATGATAGGAATACTGCACAATTCTAGGGGGCCAATAACTTCAAAGGGTTATTAATCACCTGTGTTACACGGGGTATGTAATTTAGAGACATGTTTCTTCTATTTGTTTTATGATCCCGGCTATAAAATAATAAGTACGAAATTAGCTGAGAATCCTAGGTACTCCGCTTTACTCGCTTCATCTTTGCCTGACCCGCTTCTGGTTCGATATTATTAGCTGGTATGCTTAAAAATTACAATTTTGTACTTTAAGCGCAATCAATTTATTAAACAAAAATAATTATATTTTTTGTCTTATGGATGGAGATGGAAAAGACAAGCAAGAATCTGACAGTGTTCGGAACCTAAAGTGGACTGATTATCGTACCAGGGGCTGGCAGGGGCGTAAAATTATCGTACACGGATCGAAATTATCGTACTTTTTAGGATAGTGTCTATTAAAGATAAAGAAATCATATAAAATGTAATATTGATATGCATGCAAGTGCTAATCAAAATTTTGCTGCTCTAGAAAATGACCTTTTTTTTTTTAGAAATAGACATAATATTTATTCACATGAAATATGGTACAATGGGTAGGTGTTATTTTACAAGAATCACATATTTCACCCAATTTTCTTCATTTAATCAAAATAAAAATCATGCTACTGCGATTTAGACTATCAGCGCATGAGTGAAATAATATAAATTCAGAAATTTTGCATCATGATAGAAATTATCGTACAATCTGCGTACGATGTACGATAGCATATTGCTATCGTACATCGTACGTAGGCGCAAAATTATCGTATGTGTACGATAATTATCGTACGGTTCCGAACACTGGAATCTGATTTGATTAACTTTGACATTTCGATTTTTGATTGACATTGATTTAATTGACGTGAATATTTTTTTGTTACAAAGCTGGCTATGATCATCGGATTTACTTCGTCGTTAGTGTTAACAGTAATTATTTACGATATTATTAAATATAAATAAAACTTATTGCTGAAGCTCCAACAAATTCATATTTTAATATACATTTATTGTAATAAATTTTACTAATCCAGGCAGTCGTATTACATAAGATGCGATACAGTATTATGATATTATTCAAACCATTCCACGAAACAAAATAAACATGCGGGAATCGTCCCGCACGTTTATTTTGTCAAAAAATATATAGTTCTATGATCGCATAGAACTATATTTTTGCTAAAAACAAAAATAATTTTCTTTCCTTTCCTTTCCTTTATTTATTTAATGGCGATGAGCTTAAGTAAAACTATTCCGCCAATGTCAAGTGATTGTTGAGAAAAATATCTTGTAAAAAATATGTGGAGGAACCCATTGGATTCCTCCTCAAAAATATTTGTCCAAATTAATTCCATTCAATAATTTTCTCTAAGTGGTTAATATCAATGTCAAACAGACAGTGAAGTGGACTGAAGGGAGTAAAGTGAAGTTACCAGCACTTGGCGACACTTACCAACGGCAGGCAGTATGTATTATAGTATAAAATTTAACCGTCCTTCAACGTCACCAAGAAGGAGAATGAAGCAAGCAACTTATAGAAATCGATCGAAGTGAAGCAAAGAGTGAATGTTCCTTTGCTAGAGCCGAAGTATATTGTAATTTGTACTAGTTTCTCAAAATTTCCATTTAGTTGGAAATATTATGTTCGTCTAGACAAACGATTAAGTATTATTCGGCGACATGGTTGTTTCACCACAAAGTCCCGCTAACGAGGCCCAAGGTGTGCAAGCCAAAAGAATCAACATGGCGGCGAAGCAATCTTCAGTGGCAGATACAAGAGCAGAACTAGCAGAACTAGTTAAACGAAAAGCCGAAGTCGCTGTAAGTTGAGACACTATAATAAAGTTTTACGAGGGTTTTACATGTGTTATATAATTCATCGAATCCTTTACGTACCCGGAATATATTTACACATCTGTCACTTTACATGTTTGTAAATAAATATGTGTGTATGTGTACAGGATACATTAGCCAATTTGGAACGCCAGATCTACGCTTTTGAGGGATCGTATCTGGAAGACACTCAACTATATGGTAATATCATACGTGGTTGGGATAGATACCTCACCACCAATAAAAGTACTAATTCAAAGGCTGATAAACGCAACAGGAAATTCAAAGAAGCAGAAAGACTATTCTCCAAATCATCTATTACTTCTATGGCTGTAAGTAAATTTAAATTGTTAGTCAAAGTCAAAAGTATCTTTATTCGATTAGACTTTTTATAAAGTACTTTCAAATCGTCAAATGTTATCACTTCAAGCCTGACAAGGAGGATTTTTAGGCAGATGCCACTGGTTCTGGAAACTATTAGAATCTGTATACTTACTAGGAATAGACCTAGCTAATATAATCCTGAATTTTATCAAAATCTATCCACAGGGAATGAGATACAGCAGTTATGTCTTTTGCTCTTGGCAGCAGTGCATACTAAGCTATTGTTTTTATTTCAGGCAGTCAGTGGTCTTGTGGACCCAGCTGAAGCTAAAAGTAAGTATCTTCAGGAAAATATAAATTCTGTTAAGTTGCTACTGTTATCAAATAGCAGTTCAGGGGTACAACAATGTCTGTTATCAATATGTTAAGAAGAATATCAATTGGACATTTGACATGGATCCATTGAGTATTTTGCTATAAACTTTGTTTCTTATTTTCTAGATGAGAGGAATAGTGAAACAGATTCCCAAACTAATGAGGACTCGTCGGATACTCAAATTAGCACTGGACTGAACATTGGCAGTTTGAATCACACAACTATACATGGATCAACAGAGAGTATTGCATCAAAGCCATCTGGCAAGCAACATACAAATGGCATTGATAAAGTGATTAGTCATTCTCAGAACAAGCAGAGTGTGACACAGAAGATAGCATCATCTGGATTGTTACAAAAAACGTTTGGCAGTGATAGCAAAATGTTATCAGCTGTGGGATTAGATAGTCGTCCCGGCACACCCAAGGACAAGGACAGCAGCCTGAGCCTTATGAGCAAAGGGGACATGACCCCCAATGCCCTCAAACATAAATTACCAAACAATAGCAATAGTGTGAAAAAAAGTAATAAAAAGGCAAGACATAGATAATTTTTATTGTGAAATAGTTATTTGTTTATATCATTCAGTCAATCAAAACAGTTATTGCAATCCCTGTTAAACAATGTTGTACTGATGACATTTAGAAAATTTGCAAAAAAGAAAACATGTTTTCTTTTACAAAATGTTTATAGTTAAAACTACTTGTTTACAAAATGATTGTCTTTTTGTCATGATGGATCAACTTCATTCCATACATCAATAAATATCACAAATATTTTATGTTGATTTGGCATTGGTTTTAATTTGTTAAAGCATATCCAATTAGTTCAACTAGCTAGCATACATTTAATGTTATATTTTCTTCTATCCTAGTTAATCCTTCCATTCAGAGACCTTAGAATAGTTTGTTTGAATCTTGATTCTGTAAAAGAAATATTTAACTATTTATTATCAAATCAGCACGACTTAACATCAATTATGCTAATTAGACAAGACAATATTGATGATCATTTAAAAATCCTCAGATTAGCAAATGCAAAGTTATAAAGATAACACTGTTATATTATAGGATGGTAATGTGATGGCCTTATGACTAATAATTGAAGAATGGTCTTGCTTATTCACCAAATGATATATAAATGGAAAGGTAACATTTTCATTTTATACTTACGTTTTAAAACTCTTGGCAGGTCCTTCATTGGTCCAAAGAATCTCAGAACCAGATAAAAGATTAATGGTAATATTGATATGATTGCAGTGCAACACAAAAATATTGTTTCTGGTGTCCTCCTTAGCTGACAGCAATTCAAAGTTTTACTCCATATTAATCTGGTAGCATTCATCTAGAGCCAAAAATATCTTGTTACCATTGCTCAGAAAAGGCAAATATATACATATAAAAATGCTCTTAAATAAATCTAAAAGTGTATGTTGATGGAGTCTACAAAGTATAATACTGTTTAGAATTAGTTGGCTATGTGAGGCTACATGCCTCGGAGAGCATATTAAGCTGTCGGTCCTGCCAATTTATCATCTTTGGTAATCATTACAGGTCAGTCGCAGGCCTCAAAAAGTCTGACAACTGGTTTAACCCAGATCACAGATTTTCCTCGTTAAAGGGGTTGCGAAGGTCAGATGGCAGTAGCTTCGTATAAAAATTAGGTGATCAGCCACATTGGGTTGAATCAAGTGCCGACCCCAACAATGTATGGGATAAGGCCAGGGAGATGATGTACTTACCGAGTCCACTACATCCATACACACAGAGTCCAAGTCAATATTGTCCTTACTTAGTGACATGTAGAATTTATTCAAATCCAAATAACTTATTTTACAGTCTTCACAAATCTTCTCAGAGTTATTGGAAATAGGATTCACTATACATGACATTGTGTCATGGTATTTATTGAAGAAATCTGTTGTGTTCTTTGATAGCACCGGTTTCCCACTGGACCAGTCATAACAAGCTGGAACAAGTATTAACAGCAACTTTACCCTGTGTCAGTATGATAAAATTTTATATTTCAGATTGAACTGTCATAAAATCTCTCACCTCAATTCAAAACCGGTCAAATATGAATAAATAAAATCCTTAATGCAAATAGTAATGGTTAAATTTGCAACTTACCAGCACAATTGCCTTTTTTCCAAATATTTATGATACCATTATAGCTTTCAAGAACAACTTCCAGCCTGTCATTTGAGACAAATACCGACTTGCATGATGTACCATTTACAACTTTGTCTATTAATTCTTGGTATGTGTTTTGAAAGTCCACATATTCATTTATACATTTCTCACAGAGTCGAATGGGTCGTGCAAATTTTATAGTACACTTTGTCAAGTTTGATGCACTGTCTGCAAACTGATCCAGGATTTCGGTGCATTCAGCGGGGGTATAAGAAAATAAAGAATCTCCATTATATGGTCTGTAAAAGGATAGACAAAACATGTCAAATGTTATAATTTATAAAATTCTTCAGTCAAGATTTTATTCCAAATGATCATGAAGATATAGTGAGAAATTTTCCTGCTATGTAAGTAATTAAACTACAAATAAAAAGTAAAGTAGCAGTGCTTGGTTGGTACTTACAATGTTGAGGTTTCTCGCCTATCGGAATCTGTATCATCTGCTTTATACAACTCAATGCATAAATAAAAACTAATTACATAATACAAATTCATGTCTTACAGCCCAACTTATTTCAATTTGTATAGAATGGAAACAAAGACGAAAAAATACATTCGAATCCGAAACAAATTAATTAGGTAAACAATGTTGGAATGTCAGCATCTGGCACTGTCTGTTTTCCCCAGAGCTTAAGCTACATGACTGAACTCCACTATACTTTAACTAGACCGACCTCAACTCAACTATACTTCTTAGTAGACTGTCCTCTACTATACTTGATAAAAGATACTGGCCTCTATTATACTTGATAATAGACCGACCTCATCTCAACTATACTTCTTAGTAGACTGTCCTTTACTATACTTGATAATAGATACTGGTTCGTAGACTTACCTCTATTCTATTATACTTGATAATAGACCGAACTCAACTTTACTACTTAGTAGACTGACCTCGACTATACACGCTATTAGACTGACCTCAACTACACTATATTGGATTAGTGATTTAAAGTTCCAACAGAGTCATCCGTCGGACAGCGAACAACAGAAAATTAATACGGTTTTGTCTTTTATACTAAGAGAATGAGTTGAAGAGGATACTTCTTACCATGTTTATTTTACTGTATTTTTTTCATATCTACAGGTGTATTAACTAATTGTTCCTTTAGTATGTTTTATAGTAGTTAAGTAAGTTATAATGGATGTATGTGAGCAGACCCCTGAAGAATTGCAAAGGAAATTATACTTTCTACTTGACCAACTCCAAGAAATGGCTAGAGAATTACCACCGTGAGTAAAGACAACTACATACTTACACACCTTAATTTATTATTACACAGCTTAATTTATTATGTATGTAAGTACAAATAAAAGTGCGATGGTACAGCTGTTGTTGTTAATGCAGGAAATATCAGATGCGTGTTCCATATGAATTGTTGTCCGGATTAGCCAACTGCTTACTGAATGATACAATATTTGAGATTGTGATAGGATTAATGGAGATCCAGCACGTAACAGAGAAGCACTTGTTTCAGCAAAGGCTACAAATAATTAATAAACATACAAGTAAGTTAATATTACCTTGTACTGTATCATAAAATATATCAGTCATATTAGTTCACAGAAAAATATAAGTTACTTTTGTTTTGATGTCCACTCATGGGACATCCTGTATATAACAAGTTGGAAGAATCCAATGGGTTCCTCCCCATATTTTTAACAATTTACAAGATATTTTTCTCAACAATCACTTGACATTGGCGGAATAGTTTTACTTAAGCTCATTGCCATTAAATAAATAAAGAAAGAAAGAAAGTAAAAAAAAAAAGAAAGAAAGAAAGAAAGAACAAGTATTCTCTAAAGTATTTATTGTGATGAAGATTGTAGTTGAGTGACAATTATTTTCATTCCAGTGGAGATTCAAAACATGATGGCGACCACACCCAGTGCAGAACAACAAGAGCTGCAGAAGACAATATTACTAACTCGGCACAAAGAGGAATTGAAACAGACGGATATGAAATTAGTCATACAATTGGACCAAAAAGTATGTATATGATATGTTTGAGTTTACCAGACTGAGTATCCCTCAGGCAAATACCGATTGTTTATCTCCATCATAAACCAGGCTTCACTTGATGCAATACAGCTATAGGTCTACCAGGATTTCATGGCATGAAATAATTATTGTGATGATTTTTATATGGCAATATAAATTATCATCTGCCAAAATGAATTACATGCATTCTCAACTGCTGCTAGTAATTTATGATTTCTTCTTGAAAATCAGTTTTGTAAAGATATAGAAAAAACAACATCAATATCAAATAAGATTATATTGTTTTGTATCAAATAAGATTATGAGTATTGTAAAGCATGCAATGGTGAAGGTAAAATGTTGCTCTTAGAATATTTTATTGGGGTTGAATTTAATTCTGTTATTTGTATTAACTATTAAATAATATTTAAAAAATATATATTAGTATGTAACATAAATACTGTAACAATTTTGAAGAAATAATTTCCTTAATCCTTACACATTACAACTTTCCCCATCTACCAACAGATTCTGGTAGACCTATTTTCAGTATTACCTAACCATTAGATTCCTTTTGATTTCCAGGTGAGTGATCAACAAGTGACTTTAGAAAAAGCTGGAGTTCCAGGCTTTTTTGTGACAAACAAACCAATAGAGGTGAAAGTCCAAATGTATCTACTTGACTTTATATTGCGACTAAGCAAAATGGACATACCACAAGGAATTATTTGATTAAGTATAGTTATTTTTGTAATGGATATATTATGCTGGAAATATCCACAGATTTAAAGAACATATTACTTTCTATGAAAGCAGTACATAAATAGTACACAATAAAACATTTATAAAGGATAGTAAATAAAAGTCAATCTGAACAGTATTAACTTTATTTTTGGTGTTATTAGCCAACGAAGGCAGCCCGAGTTATTTTTAACAATATTATTAAGCATACAAAAATATTCATTGAATTACAAAGATGTTAAAGTTATTCCAAAATGTATGATGCAACTGATGCAAAAATGTTCAAAAGGAATTTAAAGTATTGGAGCAGACCGCGAATGGAACTATTATTAATTGTTTTCATACAGAAAAAGTATTGCAACTGGAAACTTTGTTCCATAAATATTTGTTCAGAAATGAGTATTAAATATAAGTCCCTTTTTGAAACGACAACCGTTTACTTATAATGTTTAATGAAAAGGAGTACACACATTTACATGAGAATACTTGAAACAACATCTATTGCAAATAAAATATGACTGTATTCTAAAAAATACATGTGATTTCATCTTTGTAAACTACACATAGAGATACACTAATTTGCAGTCGTATTTTCATGTAAAAACTCTCGCACCTATCTATCATAGATCAGTAACATCTAAATTCTAGAAGGTATACAGTACATAAACCCTTTACTATTTTGTTACAAACACACAGGCAAGGGTTATATCATTTCGCAAATACCGCCTTCTACGTTGTGTATTCTGCAGACCACTTAACGTGTGACGTCCAATCGTTTTAACGTCTACGGCGCCGTGTTTGTGAAAGGGGTTTAACACGTTCACTGCTAACGACGCGTATGTGCGTCCAACTGTTAAGAGAATTTACGAAGAAGTTGAAATGCTAGCAGTGAATGTGTAAACTATCTAAAACAAATCAATTTGCTCAAATCGCACCCTCAAGTTTGGATTCATATTGATAGTAATTATTTTACTAGTTTTGAGTACAATGAGACTTTTTTTTATATTTTGTTGGTAAAGTTTAGGTTATGTTTTGTTCTTAAATTAGTAAAATGTGATTTTTCTTTTAAACTTCGGGTATGTTATACATCTTTGGGTCTGTGATTTTAATTCGATTTCGCAAAATTTGGAGTTGAGCCCCCATCGTTCTGAGGGTGTTCATAAGATCATTACAGGCTTCTGTTAGAGATTAAATCTACACTGAAGATTCTTAGTATTTAAATGAAAAATGTAAATCAATTATTAATGCTTCACTTGGATTTTAATCACTGAATCACTTGATCATTTGATTCAAGTGTTTCTTTCTTCACGGTCATCAAGTACCACTGTTAATGCCTCACAATTAGTTTGCTCGCTAAATTATATTATTGGTATGCGCACGTTAAAATTCAACTAAAGATGGGATATGAAAAAATTGCAACAATTTTAAAATAAAACATTTATATTTAACAAAAATAATACTATTTATGAACATGGTTTTCGTTCGAAAGTTTTGTTCTTTGGGATGCAGATCAGAATTATTTTGTAATATTAAATCATTGTATAATATTGACAAATCTTTGTGCTTCGAAAATACAGTTGGGTATGAAATCTCGTAAAAATAGTATACTTAATTAAATTTAATTTTTACATTCGACTCAACAGCATCATAAAATCTGGTATCAAATTAAAACATAGTCTTAACTACAATTTTTTAAGGTAAAACCCCAACCTGTGTTTACTTAGTATGATTAATAAAGAGTATAATGGCTGTACCTATATATAAAAAACTATTTCAAGAATAAAGTCAATATCTAGAACATAGTAAAACTTGTAGATTTGGCTTTAACATTTTTCAAATACCTATTACATAATCCAAGTAAGATGTTACATGTATTTAGAATGTACTGTGCACTCGAGTGAAACATTATTTTTAGGAAATAAAATAAATGTGTACCCACGACTACTCATTATCAGTATTGGCTGACCTCACACTGTAGTGAAACCTATATACTGCAAGGTCAGTCAGTATATACAGGATATTTAAAGCTGGAAGAGATGTTATGGGAGCCGAGACATATCGAATATTTGAAATCAAAATTTTTATAAAAACCAATTGCTATTCCACATTTACAATTCCTGATAATATAGAAATAACTTCATATCCATAACATATAGTCGTGTGTACATAGTATCATGTGGCAATGGGTTGGTTACTTGCCCGTAGTATACCCAGAGAATGGTATTCCGATATCGGCACCTTGACATTGGAACGACTTTAGGTAAGCAACATAGATATGTTAATACGCCGGCGAAATATAGCTTCCTAGGATTATAAGCCACTGTCATAAATCAACAAATCGATCATATCAATGTGACATCATGAACAATGATAAAAAAGGTATACATTTCATTTTATGTATTGTGCGTCAGTCAGGAAGAGAAAAGTAACGTATAGTATTAATAAATATTATAACAATAACAAAAGAATATTGTGTTACATATTGTACACACATTGGATATTTGAACAAGTTTGTGCGGTTTACAAATGAACCAAAAGAATCGCTTTATAAGCCGCATAAAGTATTGGTTGCTGATAACAACATTCATAAATACACACGACACACATCAGTTCTCACTTGCCTATTATATTATAAATTACATATACCAACCGCCTCTGTTACATTTACTAACTAAATATATGACAATTATTATAATCAACATAAAACATGATCATGATGTAACTACGTAATTAAATGTTATTTAAAAATAGTATACATACATAATCGTCTAGTACAAACGACACAAATACTGCAGCGGATTACTTCTTTTCGGTTCCGTACGACGAGCCCTGGCTGATTTTTGACATACCGATTGATTTTTGTAGGAGGATGAAAACTGAAACAGATATAAATAGTAATTACGTTACCCGTGACGTTATTTACCAATACAGGCGAATAATCCTCTCGCAAGCTGATTCAAACTCCAATATTTTACTTTTGAGTATATAATGGCATTATATAAGATCAACGGCAGTAATAATGTGATTGTGTTAAATGCCGATAGCCGAAAGATAACAGTGCAGTTCGGTTTAGTTTTTGCTAATATTGATCGAGTAGATAAACGGAGATAGACCGTGACTTCATGTCGTAATAAACCAAAATACATATTTTATCGAATTATTGCTGTGTCGTATCGAATACTAGCTTTTCCCGGAGGCTTGATCCGCGTGCTTAACGTTTTTTGGGCGCGTTAATTGAATCGCAATCAGAGTGATGCGGTATCGCAAAAGTCAAACACCGTTAGTGCGTTGATACCTAAAGGGGTTGGCAAGGCAGTCACAAACAACCACTTATCACCATAATTATTTGATACCTTGCTTTCATCACTGTTACCGACGGCTGATCGTGACGGCAATCATACAATTTTGGGCTCGACTTGTGGTAGGAACCCCGCACATCAATACGTAACGTAAGTACGCACCCGTGGTACGCGCATAGATAGCAATAATACTTACAAGCAGCAAATATAGCGCACGCGATGGAGAAGTAAAGCAGTTTCCCGCTGAAGAGCAACCCCACCAGGTAGTAGAGCATGGGAGTGAGCGTGACCACGGCCCAGCCGAGAGCGTTCAGCAGCGAGTACACCCGGGGCGACACTTTGAACGGCTCGATCCTCTCCACTCCAGATTCAATGAAGAAATCACCAGTGTTGAAAAACGAATCCTGCATTTTATCCTGGAATAATAATTTACAATGCAAATATTTGTCTCTAATCCACCCAGTTCAGGTTGTTTTACACATATACATAAAGGTATGTAATTGAAAACAATCCACTTGCCCTGACACAAGTGCCGCCATGAGTTATAAGCGGTCAGCGAAAACAGTTGGAGTAGCTGCGCATGTATTTTATTCGCGCCGTCATACAGACAGATATAAACGCTCATAAAATGACTACTGCGCATTCAAGGTCAGCGCTCATAACTAGTGACGGCGCCCGTAATACCACTATCCAATGAGCCCAATCGCTGATGTACAAGAAAAATGTCAAAAATTATTTCGATTTCTGTGCAAGGGGATAGTACCGAGCTAAATATGAACTACCTAGTCCTTGTTTTAAACCTGTGCCATTTGTCGTGCAGTGTATCGCTGAATATATAATTTTGGTTTTGTTAGTTAGTAAGCTATATTTATATGCATAATAGGTTAAAATGCGTGCGCGGCGCCCCTGGCATTTAGTCGAGTACACTACTTGTCTCTGCAAGGACGTTGTATTATTTCTCTCCCACCCTGTTCCGCCAATACGAGGAAATAACAGGTTTCATTATGTTTGTGTATGCTGAAGAATTAGATCAAGTGTTTTATAATATATATATAAGCTTTTCTTTGTTTTTGTTTCTTTATAAGTTGAACATGCCTGTTGGATATTTTTTATGCATTAGATCATCTCGATATCTTGTATTTACGTGCATTTATCACATATTTTTAATGATTACATAACTGGTCGTTGACCATATTGGTTGTTTCAAAGTACAAGGTGAACAAAACATTATCAACTATTTCATTTCACTAATGAGGAGCAGTTCAAAGTGCAACAAGTGATTAATTTAATAAACATAAATAAAACTGTTTAATAACCATCAGTTGGGTAATAATTACACACTCATCGAAATAAAATATCATTAATTAGGGAATGTATATGTTGTTGCTTTACGTACCATAATTTAATTAAATAATTGTTTACTTTAGCCATCAAAAGAGATATGAGGAACCATTCGATACTTGAAGGTGGCATGAAGATAGCGATTGTCTATGTTGACAGTTCACTTAATTGCACAGAATATCTATTTGGTACAAAGGAATGATTTAGGTTATAAATAAAGGTACCCCAATAAGAGGTTTAATTATACCAATGTACTATTATTACAGTTACTTGCATAGGCACAATACAGACTACTTTAAATCTCTTCTCTAAGTACACATATTCTTTCACAGTATGTTCAATGACTAAGAAAAACTCATTGAGGTATTATGTGCTTTAGCAGCTTTGACAAGAACTACAACATTATCTCAAATATTCAAACTCCAATGGGTTTATATCTAGCTAAATCGATATTATATTTATAGATATTAGAGATAAGTCAACATTTAGTAAGTCTGAAAAATCGCAACCTGCAGTGAGACGAGGACATATATATACATAATATATATATGTTGAGATGAGAGCCGTGGTGGCCTTGAGGTTTGAGCAGTCGCCTGCTACGCAAGCGACGCAAGTTCGAATCCCAGCGGGGCCTGTACCAATGAGTTTTTCTAAAAAACTTATGTACAGTGATTTCACACCACGTGCTTTACGGTGAAGGAAAACATCGTGAGGAAACCTGCATATTTCTGAGAAGTAATTCAATGACGTATGTAAAGTGTCTGAGACGGCGATGGACTCACTATCTGTCACGTTGGCACTTAATCATCTTCGGTGAAAATTGGGTGTTGTGATTACAACACCTCTGCCTACCCCTTCGGGGAATACAGGCGTGAACATATGTCTATAATATAACATCTAAACATACCTTCTCCACGAATAGTTGATGCAACCACTTGGACGCCTCGGCCTCGTCTTCGGGTACTGTATCGACTGGTATCCGACGAAGGTACATTTGTGGGCGCACCGGCTTTCCGAACAGCAGACTTGTCAATGTTGATGGAGTCTGTAAAAAAATGACTTTTAATTCCTCTCACCATTGGTAATATAATATATTCACAGCAGCCAAAATTCAAATATTGTATAAGTTATCATTTTACTGACACATCTGATACAAAGTATGAATAAGTTATATTTTGGACAGACAACACACATTGATGCTCAAAACCCCAGGAACTATAACCATGGTTATCTCATCTCCCTGGCCTTATCTCATATATTGTGGGTCAGCACTTGATTCAACCCATTGTGGCTGATCACCTGATTTATTCAGATTTTCAATGAAGTTGTTCCAAAATCAGTTTGTATGTTAACTTTGGTACATACAAATATCTACATAAATAGCAAAAATAATATATATTAACCTTAGAATCTTTATCAAAGGCCAGCTGGAAGCTGTATATGGCTGGTATTTTTCCTCTAAAGTGTTGTAAGCTAGTGGTGAATCCTCTAGTCCGTGGTGTAAGGTGGTGCTTCAGGAGTGGAAGATTCTTCTCTTTCGCAAAGTTCAATGAGGCTTCGTGCTTCGTTTTTGTGTATCTTGTTCCCTCGGGAGTCAGTAATAGCTAGAAGATAAATAATATTTGAGAAATAAACATCATATTTATAGGTACAGACCCCACCTCGTTGATCACACTATGTTAACTATTATCAATATATATATAAATACAATTCATAAAAGTGCCGACCGCACCCAAATTATGAACTTGATATGGGACATAAAAAACATTCCAGAACAGAAAGAAGCCAATTTTTCTATATATCCCAATGATAATATTATGTGAATCTACCCAACTGAAGTAGTTCTTATCCCTATATTAGCAGCCCAACAGATATATGAAATATCACAGCTGCTTCTCAAGCTATATAGATCCGTTATTGTACTCACCCACACTGGATCTGGATAGTCACAAATCTCAGATATCTGCTTCTTTATGATTTCTTTGTCCTTTTCAAATGATCTCTCCAAGAATACAAACTCTGAAAATTTCCAAATCCATCCAATAGGGGGCATATACTGGATCGATTTTTTCGCATATGCCTTGCAATTCTAGAAAGAATAAATAGTTTTATAGTTCTGAATTACTAAACTATATCTAGCCTTAGATTACATTAATTTATGATGCAATTGATAATTCCAATTGATATCTGTGACACATTCATATAAACTATGTACCTTGTTGCAAATATCTACTAATCCAATGTACATATGATAAACAACGCAATATGATTGTGTCAAACACGGACCAAGATATTATATATTCTTAAGACTTCCTGGAGTAAATTCCAAATACAGGTAAAGGTATGATGTGCATTGGTACTCATACATACAAACATATTATATGTATAAGTACATCCATAAAGAAGGAGATTATGTTTTATGTTCAGCAAATTTCAATAAGGAATGTCGAAACTTTTAATTGAATTCCTAGAATTATGTCACAAATTGCCGTGAGCCTTGACTTATTTTCAAGGTCATGTCTCAAAATTACCTTTAAAGTAACAAAATTGATTGAGAATTATTTTATGAATTCTTCTTAATGGATCTTAACACAACCTCTTTCCAGGAAAATTCTATTGTAAGGCTAACCCAGTGGTCCAACGGATCTTTGGCTTCACATAGATTAATAATTGTGTCAATAGAAAAAAGGAATTATGTGATAATATTTCACAAGCAAATAAAAGTATTCAGTTTAAAAAGCATTAGCTTTTACTTACCCCTAGAACTTGGCAAGCATCAGCCAGTTGCCAGCCCATGAGCCAATCAATTTCGTAACTGTGGTTCATGATAATATATGCATGTTCTTTACCATAGTACTTGTCAAAGTCTTCTTTCTTAATGTATAGATTCATTGACGACCCTGACCACCATTCTGACATGAACACTAATTCTGAAACAACATTTTGATACTTACTGCAAAAGTGCTAAACAAATTTATTTAATACCATCATGTTGGCAATAAATCATAGTCTGTCTGATGGTAAGCCACTGCAGCCTAAGACTATCACAGTAACATATTTAAAGTTACTTGGGACTTACCATGATAATATTTTGAAAATAAGCAACTCCGAAGTCTGCTTGTGACCATGATGTGTGTAACCCAATCGAAATGTGGAGGTACATTATTATCAAAATATTATAGTGATAAGTCCCAAGTAACTATTAATATAAATTTAAATCGCGTCAGTTAAAGAAATAGTCATATACCTGTTGTAAAGGAAACAATAGTGCTATCCTACACTTTGATTTATGTTTAAAAAATAATGAAGTTTAGGTGTCATGATTTATTTATGAAAGCAATTTGTAATTTTGCTTCTGATGTTTTCCATTCCTTAACATTGTATTCTGATGAGGAGCAAGTAGCACTTCAAATGGAAACCTTACTGACATAACAATGACTAATTACAATAAATTGAATAGTGGTTTGAAAATTTACTCAAGGTCCACAAAAAACATGCCTGCGTCTCCAGCACCTGAGATTAAATTATCAAAGACATTTTACTAATTTCCTAAGATGAATAAGTAAGTTTCAAAAAAATATACAAGACCATTATCATGGGGACAAATAGACCAGCAAGCAAAGAAATCTTGATTTATATGTATGTGGCATGGTAATATTATTCCCATTATTAAGAACAACATTTTATTTAATTAGAGAACCAAAATACATATTAAATTATCTAAATTTTACAGCATTTTTATTTCTCTTTCGATATCTAGTTATAGTTGCTAGTTCCGCAGTCTAAGACATGTCTTGATTACTATTTACATATGTGTATATATTGTAAAATGTATAAAATAAATTGAATACTTACGACTGTAGAATGAGTATGAAAGATAGTAATTAATTTTCCTGTACAAGTATTTGTTGAATGGCTTCAGTCCAAAGTATAAAATACCTTGTACGAAACTCAGGATCAGTCCAGATGTGAAGTATGATATAGCAAAGCACAAGTGTACAATAGTTGATTGTTTCAAAACATTTAAATTTGCCATTTTGGATGTCACCTCACACAACTCATAAAATCTGAAATAAATACAAGACAGTTTTTGCCACTGTATAAATGTATTAAAATTATTAGTATATGGGTATTAAATTATGTCTGATTATAGAAAAAACTCAGATGAGAAAAATATCAGAAATGTGGACCGTGTGTACCATATCTCTTTCTGAGATCTATGTCTAATAAAGTGTTATGGTTTTTTTGCCTAAAAGTCATATTTACATAACAGTATTTGCTAAAATCTGCTTTTAGGCATTCTATCCACGTAACCCTTTTTTATATTGTTCATCTGCTTCGTATAGTAAAAAATATTTTATTTAATATTTTTTATTGCTGATTTTGTATAATTTTCGGCGGAGTTAACTTTCCAATTTTACGTCAAACTTTAATATAAAGAAAACAAGAAATTTGTTGCGTTATAGCCGCAATACTAAAGGAGGTTGTGATTTTACTAAATGTATTGGGAACCTTACCTATTTCCATTAAAAGTAAAGAAGATGCACCTCGTTAACTACGATACGAACGAACACTCAGCAGCACAACTCAGCACTAATATAGATAGTAGAGTAGAGGTCAGTTGCTGTCCATACGAGACGAGCTATTGCTATTGTAGTGCCGCTGTCAAGGAGTGGAGAAGTTGCCGCTACCATAGATAAAGAAAAACATTTACCTTTGGTCGCTACCTAAAATGTTTCGTTTATTTATGCTATGACTCAGAGGTTTAGTCGTCACTGTCAATAGTGTCAATCAATCAGTCAACCACAAAAACCAATCAAATTACTGTCAAATCGTTATTTGTATTGTGATTTTTAAATAGATAGTCCCTCGTTCCGTATTTAAATAGAAGTATACCTAGGTAAACAGACAGAATACATTGATATTTGATTCATAATAAAAGCTCCTGCGTAACTCTCTGCATGGATTGGTCGTGTTTTCAAACTTTCCAATGTTAATGAGTACCTACAAATAACTAAGATAAGGATGTTACTGAATTCTCTGGGTAGCCTAGTTGCCGATTTTAAGCTAGATAAGTATATACCGAATCTGTGTGCCTAAAAAGTAGTTTTCTATGATTTTCCATCATCATCCTCATCAAAAAGTACGAAAAGACAACTGTATGTGTACCTACCAATGTGCTACCAACTATAATCATTTATAATGACTATGTACTGTAAATATTTCAATGTATTAAAGAAAGTTCCCTCCAGTGCTAGGTTATGCAAGTCTTTTCACAACACATCACAAACTTATTCAAATATTTTAGGGATTGAAACTTCATGTGATGATACAGGATGTGCAATTGTCGATGATAAAGGGAATATTCTTGGAGAATCATTGCACTCTCAGAATATTATCCACCTTCGATATGGTGGAGTAAATCCAATGGTGGCATATGATTTGCACCGAGACAAAATAGATGTAGTTGTAAAACAAGCATTGCATAATTCAAAATTAGATCCAAAGAATATAGATGCTATTGCTGTAACTACAAAACCTGGATTACTTGTAAGTCTACAAGTAGGTGTGAAATATGCAAAATTCTTGGCAAAGAAGCACCACAAGCCACTTATTCCCATCCACCACATGGAGGCTCATGCTCTAGTAGCACGAATGCATCAGAATTTAAGCTTTCCATATCTGGTTCTATTGATTTCTGGAGGCCATTGCCTTCTGGCACTTGCGAAGGGTGTTGATGATTTTGTTCTGCTCGGCCAAGGATTAGACAATGCCCCAGGAGAAGTTCTTGACAAGGTAGCAAGGAGAATGAAGTTGAAAAATATTCCAGCTTATTCTAAAATATGTGGAGGCAGAGCAGTGGAATTAGCTGCTGCAGAGTCTAAAAATCCACATTTGTTTCAATTTCCTCTACCATTAGTACGGAATAGAGACTGTAACTTTAGTTTCAGTGGACTCAAAGATTCTTTGGTGAGGAAACTCTTAAAAAAGGAGACTGAACATGGTGTGATGGGGGACAGTGTGATCCCGGAAGTCAATGACCTGTGTGCTGCATTTCAACTAGCAGTTGCAGAACACTTGGCACACCGAATGGAAAGAGCTATATTATATTGTGAAAACAATAATCTTATACCAGAATCAAAGAAAAACATTGTTATATCTGGAGGGGTTGCTAGTAATAATTTTATTTTTAAATCTATACAATTCATAGGCAAAAAAATGAATTATAAAGTACTGCGGCCACCACCTAGATTGTGTACAGACAATGGTGTTATGGTTGCTTGGAATGGCATTGAAAAATTTGGGAAGCAACTTCATCTCACTAATGATATATCAATCAAAGATATTGATCCTGTAGCTCCTCTGGGAACTAGTTTGATTAGTAATGTAACTGCAGCACACATACTAGTAAAAGCAACTAGATTAAAACATATATTTGAATCTTCTTCTGTTTTTTAATGATTTAAAGAAAACCCATTTTGTTACAGACTTTAATAGTTTAAAGTTCTACAATAACATAGCTTAATAAATAGTGTTGACAATCATACATGGTGGTAAAGACTTCCTTTATTTACTTTGCTGCAACCTTTTGGGCATCTGGAAAATAAAAATATAATTATTTCATTACTATGTTGCATGAAATCTTCCAGTCTTGCATGCATCTTTGCAAACTGAAAAATCATATAATGTCATTAATAAACTCACACATTACAGACACAATCAACAGAACATGTATATATTAATATATATAAATTTATGAATTGGAACTGAAATAATTTGTGACCTAAAATTTTCAGTACCATTGTAAAATTTTTTAGATTCATATGTTAATTAGGACATTGTAGGGACGCAAACATATTTAGGTATTAATTGAATTCAAGCATTTATGTTATTTATTGATGTTATATGTTAGTGAGGTAGGAGCTCCTAAACTATTGACTAATATTTCATTCTATTGATTGCTAATCTAATCAAGCATTTGCACACACATTCATTACTCATGTATACAACCTAACTATACGGCTTTTACTCCTTTTCATCTGAAAAAGTAACAAATTAAACCTGTTAAAGATAAATGTTAAGAATGTTACCTAGTGTCATTCTTAGCAAAGCTTGTGCTATGGGAAGTAGGTAACAATTGATGTCTACAGTAGTATAAAATAATCCCTACATGACACTAATGCTTAATGAATAATATTTTTATCTCTCTACTACTCAGTACAAAGTTCTATTGGAAAGAAAATATTATAAAATAACCTAATGTTATTTTTGGTAAATAAGTTGACCCAAGTGAAAGTAGTGGGCACAACTGTAGAATATCTAAGATGAGATAGTACAAATTATGTAATTTTCTGGAACCACCACCTATTGCTCTGCAGCTGCAAGCGATCAAAAAGATTTAAACTAAGAAGTTACAAGACTACAAATAATATTGCAGACATGAATGTAAGTAATATATCTCTGAGGATTAGTCCTCAGAGATATATACAGCTTTGCTATGATGATGAGTGTGGAAGAAGTAAACTGACACCCTCTTCTTTTGACGCCGGTTAGCGAGGACTATCGTTACAATATTGTGAAGATATGTTTGATCCAAGTTGAAGGTCAATGATCAGAATAGTATTTTGTAACTTACGGGCTGGCTTGCCATTAGCCCATGGAGTAATGCGGACGACAGTCTTATCACGCTTTAGCGCATCTGCACGGAATTCCGCCTTCAGGGACTGTCGCAGAACCTTCGCCGCAACATTGGAATAGTTTATGTAACTAGAAAAACATAACCTCAATCAGAACCCTTGACTTGAATTGTATACTAAGGTATCAGATACTTACTTCATTAATATTAACTTACTTTAGACCAACCGTCCTCCAGGCACTCATTTTGAGTTGATTTTGTTCTAAGTTTTCGCGAAGTAGGTGGAAAAAAATTACCTTAAGGAACTATGACGTAACAACCAACTGACAGACAGAAGGAAGGTGGAAAATAATGTTGCCAAACTAAAAAAGTATGTGAATGATACATACCGTGATATAATTAAGGTGCGGCCTCAAGCAGACGCTCGTTTCAATTTCAGTGACAAATGTGGTCACGTGACCCCATTATACATTTTCCGCGACTCAAAAAGGAACTACGTCATGTAGCCGCTCCCATCACGTATCGCTACATATCACGTGACCACATTTGTTATGGGGAACGAGCGCCGAGCGGCTTACATCAGGTTGCACCTTTATGGTGAATGCATTTGTATAAAGTAAAGATGTGACTGCATGATGTAGTTCCTTTTGTGTACTGTTTTTACAAATAGTGTATACAACTGTTCCTTCTTAAATGGGACTGAAACCTGGTTGACATCGTGATGTATAAAGACCAGCAGGTGTACTAAAAATATTTGCTACTATAGTTCACCTTGGTTTGAACTTTATTTATGCGTAGATTTTAATTAGTAATATAATTACTTGTTCGTTGTTTTGAAGAACCTCAGAAATTATTTTAGAAGATGCTTCCTCCTCCTCATTGAGTCGCAGCGAGATGAAAGGGATCCGCGAACTTTTGCTACGTACTCGCCATTATATTACACACAGAAAACATTTTTTTTTTTTCAAAATTATACCTAAGCGCAACATTTCGTCGGCTTAACTTTGCGTAGTAAAGGTCAGTCAGGCTTGTCAAATTGATTTCGATTGAACACGACATTTGGATGCTGATAAGCAATAATGTGTCAACCCACAAAAAGTCAAATTCAAAGGTTTTGATATATTTTGATAATGCATCACGTATTTAACATTCTGAAAAAGTGTTTCAAGTCATCTGAAACATAAAAGTACGTAAAAATGGATTTATGTCATAAAACAAATCTTAAATCACGTATACAATCATCTTAAGACGCCATTTTCTCAAAACCAAGTTTATGCGGGTTGACACATTATTGCTTATCTGCATCCATTTGAGATTTGTTCAAGAGTGAATTTGAAAAAATCTCAAATGTCTGGTTGATATTGACAAAGACAAGTCCGTATGTGTTGTCATTGTCAAATTAAAATTATTATAAATTACCTACGTGGTTGCTGTTGGTTTGGTTTTTGTTGGATTGGATTGGATTGGAAATTGGAATTTGGATTTGAGATTCAGATTTCTACTTATAAAATAAAAATCTGTGATTTTGTTACTCGATCTCAATATAACTTGTTCATTGTCTTTTCACTACCCAACTAAAATACCGATCGAACTAAGCAGGAAAATAAATAATATTTTTTATTTTCCATTTTATTGTGCGTTAAACTAACAATAAGCCGTAAGTAGCACTTTTATTAAATATTATGTTCTCATCATTCTCGTAATTATTGTTGAAACTGTAGAATAACAGTTAAATACCTACCTATCAAAAATGCCTACGTAGTCGTAACATATTGTTACGTTTTCAGAAACTCGTATATGATAAAAAATGGATGCTGCAGACCGTTTATTGAAGAAGGATAATGTACCAGCCAGTGACATAGAAGCTCCAGAAGTTGGGCAGTTCTTCAGTAAAGCAAAGCCTGATGTAAGATCCGACATTGTCAATGAATGTCAGATCTTCTTAAGGGCTGAAGATGGTGGAGGTGATGCACATCTAAACATGAGTGATGAAAATATTTCACAGAAGAATGGTAATCTTTGCAAATATTATAATTACCATTCATCATCGCCACCATTGTTATACTCTTCCATCATCACATGTTATGTGGGGTGGGTGTAATATACTTTACCTTCCATTCCCCTATCAGCATCAAGTCATGTGTCAATCATGAATGATTTGATCAAATGACCTGGGTTGGGCTAAATATTGATGATTGCAATGAATGATTTTGAAAGATCTGGGTGGCATGACCGCTTGTCATGGATCTTCACATGTAAACATGCATACAATACATATAGTTCTGAAATCCAATAAGAAACATTATGAAACAATTGAAAATGGAATGAAGGGGTACTAAGAACTTATGGTTCTCAGATCAGATTAATAATAGGCCAAAATAATTGAAATGATTGACCATCCAAAAAGATCTGGGTCCTTCACCAATCAATACTTGAACAATTAAATTGTCATACACAGTTCTACACAAGACACCATAGTTACTATTAAACCATAAATGTAAACTAGCTTGTCATCTTTTTGTCTAATGTCTTTTCAAAATGATAGTAACAAGAGCTGTAGTAGTAAGATGCACACTTCAGTTACACATTTTATCTTTATTCATTACGTCAAATTAAAATTATCATATTTTTTCAGAAAAACCTAACGTTATTACCTCCACACCTGATCAAAAGAGCCCGTCTGAAATTCAAATCGCTGATTCCAATCCAGAATGTGATATAGAAGGTAATTTATGGTATTTCTCAAATCAGACCAGTACTTCTAAGTGTATTTGTTACATATAAAAATACAAATATTTCCTCTTTAGTATAGATGTGAAAAATATTATTATGTTATTTTAGGAGTTCCTGATTTGCCAGATGATGGATTGCCCAGTACTGTAACAGTCCTTGATACTCCTGATGGTGGCAAGGTGTATTTAGTAGGCACAGCACATTTTAGCTTGCAATCTCAAGATGACGTTTCCAGGGTTAGTTATATAAATACATGTTGGTCATAATATTATTTAAGACTGTTGACAGCCCTATTAAGCTGTGCATCCTAATGTTATCTTTATGCGGTGATAGAGAGACCACATAGGTGAGGTGAGGGGTGGGATGGTGTGTCAAAACTATAAATTTATCAAGTTCATTTATAGAGAATAATGCCTCTAAATAAAATGATTGTGATCCCTCTGATATAGGAAATTGATAGGAAAGTACTTGATGTTCACCAAATGTTTTGATTGAAGGTAATACAAGAGGTGAACCCACACATTGTAATGGTGGAACTGTGTGAACAGAGAACCAATATTCTACTCCTAGATGAGGAAATCATACTTAAAGAGGCAAAAAATATCAATATTAAGAAGATTAGGTAAGTCATATTGTTATGATTATGCAACTCCATGCTATTATTAAAAATTGAATGACTTTATTACATCTGTAATTGTTATACCTTTTGATCTATGACTATGGACAATGCATGAGAGGTAGAGAGTCATATTGCATGTTTAAGAATTAGCCTGGGCGGTATGTGGATTAATTAGAGTATTTTTTTTAAATAGTCATATACTGTTGTTATTTAATCCAGGGCGACAATGGCGCAGAATGGTGTATTCAATGGTTTGATGTACATACTTTTATTGAACATGTCGGCACATATCACTCGGGAATTGGGTATGGCTCCTGGAGGGGAATTTCGAAGAGCAATGGCTGAGGTACTATGAACACTTATTATTTAATAATATAGTTATCCCCCTATGTAATATTGTTATAGCACCAGTATTCTGGATATTGTTGTGATATGTCCTATGTGCTATGCAGCTATGCAGACTATCAGACACAAAAACATTACGGCGAATCAGGTGGCTTCGCGAGTGACCGCTTATGACTGCTGACCTTGATCGCGCAGTAGTCATTTTATGAGGGTTACTGTCTGTCTATATGGCGCGACGCGCTTAGCAATATGTGGCGAGTAAAAAGTTTATATAGGTGTTACCTATATACCTTGATAATGTTGTTTCAGGCAAAGAAGATACCCAATTGCATAGTACAGCTGGGAGACCGTGCAATAGACATCACCCTGCACCGAGCCATTGCCTCGCTGTCTTGGGGACAGACCATACGCTTCATTTGGCACTTACTCACTTCCAATCAGACTATAAGGTGAGATCCATCATTTAAATTATATCAGTACCCTTGCCTTAAAAACCTATGGTGGTTTTGAGGATTGACCAGTAGCCTGTTACGCAAGTTGGAATACCAGCGGGGCCTGTACCAATGAGTTTTTCCTAAAACTTATGTAGGTACAGTGATTTCACACCACATGCTTTACGGTGAAGGAAACCTGCATATGTCTTAGAAGTAATTCAAAGATGCATGTATATTGCCTGAGACGGCGATAGACTCACCATCTGTCACGTTGGCACTTAATCAAATTCTGTGAAAAATGGGTGTTGTGATAACAACACCTCTGCCTACCCCTTCGGGGAATACAGGCGTGAGCATATGTATGTATGTACGGCGATAGATTCACCATCTGTCACATTGGCACTTAATCATCTTCAGTGTAAAGTGAGTGTTGTGATAGGTTTACACCTATATGTGGAATACAGGTGTGAGCATATGTAATGTAATGTAATGTAATGTATCATTACCCTTGTCATAATACTTTATTGCTAGTCTCGTAACACACTCAAGAAATATGAAGGTTAAATGTTATTCTACCATAGTCCTTTTTTGATCTGAATTGTGTAACATTATCAATCTGATATGTTCTTCATCTGAATATGCTCACCCAACGTGCGGTTTGATTTAGATAATGACATTTAATTTTATTGTTTGTAACTAGGACATTATAATTCCATACAAGTTGCGTGACAAGTGGTTTATTTATATCATATACTAGGCGATATACAGGTCGAGGTTACTTTTCCTTTCACCTACATAATAATTAAAGTTTACGTTATTTATTTACCATAACATGTGGTGATCACCTACTTTGATTGGAAAGCTTGTGACAGCTTTATTCGTACATTCACCCAACCATGTAGTATGAGTGGTAATCACCGCATAATTTCAGATTACCTAGATTTGTGCTGACAGTAAATGTTACTATCAAGTTGGGTCAATAGCTGCTGTGTTCCTTCCGCCATTTTTTTTGTGGTTACCATAATGGTTGAGCTCCACCTGTCGATCGACTAGGCTTGTAATAAAAAAAAAAAAACTTATGTGACTACACTATGATTTCACACCACGAGCTATTCGCACCAGTGAAGGAAAATATCGTGAGGAAACCTGCATATGTCTTAGAAGTAATTCACAGACATATGTATAGTGTCTGAGTCAGAGATGGATTCACCATCTCTCACATTGGCACTTAACCATCTTCAAAGTAAAGTTGGTGTTGTTATTACAACATCTCTGCCATTGGGATGGCGTGAGCATATTTATGTTTTATTATTAATTTTATTTCAAAAACCCTGTTTCCAGTTAATATGAATAAGGAAACCTACAACTATAGTACCTTATCTAAATACTTATTGTACAGAAGCTGGGCTTGTATTACATTTTGCCTAACATATCCTCTTATAATCATAAATGATATGGTGTTGAAGCCTGGAGGAGGTAGAGAAGTGTAAGCAAAAGAAGATGTTAGAAGACATGCTGGAGGAGATGGCGGAGGAGTTCCCGGCTCTCAAGCGCGTGTTTGTGGTGGAACGCGACATGTACCTGTGCCACTCACTGCAGGTCGCCGCTTTGCAGCCACGTATGTATCTTATTATCTATTAAATACTCTTCTCTGAAATTTGAGCTTGAAAGTCATCCAGATGACTGTCAAACTCCATGGTCAAGCTGAAATAGAACTGGTAATGCACGTTTGCTATATTTTGATGTTGAACAAGCCTGGCTCCCTCGACATGCATTTGATGGGCTGACTTTGATGCCCATATTTTATCCGCGTAGACTTTCGTTACAATCGGTTCAGCCGATTCGGATTCAAGTCCATTAAGTCAAAGTCAAAAATATCTTTATTCGATTAGACCTTTTATAAGGTACTTTCAAGTAGTCAGAATGACATAATTATACAGGATTATACATGCTACCGCCAGGTTCGGAAGGTTGCTTTTACGGAGAAGAACCTGGCAAAAAACTCAGTAATTACTAAAAACTAAGTAATTACTTAAAAACTCAGTATTTTCAAAAATATTTCATAAATAATACAAAGTGAAAAGAATTAATATTTTTATGTACAAGTAATAAATTTGCAAAAATATACTGCGAAGCCACTGTTAAAAGTAAGGCAACTATCTGACCTTATGCCATTCATGAGCATGCTATGTCTAATTTAAACTTATTTCATTGTATTGGGGTTCGAGGCGATTTCAAAACCATTTCATTTCAATCCCCATTTGTTTTGTTTATCGATTGTACTTATTCAATAGGACGAGAGCCTTGTCGCATCGTGGGTGTCGTCGGCATCGGTCATGTGGCTGGAATTGTAGAACATTGGGGCAAAATTAAGCCCCAGGACATACCTCCGTTGCTGAAGTAAGTTATAATAACAATTTATAATAAAAACATATTCCCTTTCGTGAAATATAAGCATATTTTTTTTTACTAAAAAGATTGTTTAGTGGCTTTGCAAATTTGCAACTATTTTAGCGGGACTAGATATTAGTTGCCTAGCCTAGCCTAGCTTTGCTGGGGAAGATTTGAGTATGATTTTTAACAGGTATTATATGCCACTGATTACATAGTGCCCAAACATATGAACAAGTAATATATATAAACATGTAAATAAAATTGATCGATTAATCATTGAATTTTATTCAGGGTGCCGCCGGTTTCGCTGTCAACACGGGTACTACGCGTGTCTCTGCGAGTAGCGTGCGCGGGCGCCGTTCTGTACGCGGGTTACCGGCTGCTGCCGCGACGCTGGCTGCCGTGAGCGCTCTGGTCAGTGGTCAGTGCGGAGTGTACACTAGCCTAACGTAGCGTGCGCGGGCGCTGTACTGTAAGCGGGCTACCGGCTGCTGCCGCGACGCTGGCTGCCGTGAGCGCTCTGGTCAGTGGTCAGTGCGGAGTGTACACTAGCCTAACGTAGCGTGCGCGGGCGCTGTACTGTAAGCGGGCTACCGGCTGCTGCCGCGACGCTGGCTGCCGTGAGCGCTCTGGTCAGTGGTCAGTGCGGAGTGTACACTAGCCTAACGTAGCGTGCGCGGGCGCTGTACTGTAAGCGGGTTACCGGCTGCTGCCGCGACGCTGGCTGCCGTGAGCGCTCTGGTCAGTGGTCAGTGCGGAGTGTACACTAGCCTAACGTAGCGTGCGCGGGCGCTGTACTGTAAGCGGGCTACCGGCTGCTGCCGCGACGCTGGCTGCCGTGAGCGTTCTGGTCAGTGGTCAGTGCGGAGTGTACACTAGCCTAACGTAGCGTGCGCGGGCGCTGTACTGTAAGCGGGCTACCGGCTGCTGCCGCGACGCTGGCTGCCGTGAGCGCTCTGGTCAGTGGTCAGTGCGGAGTGTACACTAGCCTAACGTAGCGTGCGCGGGCGCTGTACTGTAAGCGGGCTACCGGCTGCTGCCGCGACGCTGGCTGCCGTCAGCGCTCTGGTCAGTGGTCAGTGCGGAGTGTACACTAGCCTAACGTAGCGTGCGCGGGCGCTGTAGTGTAAGCGGGCTACCGGCTGCTACCGCGGCGCTCGCTACCCTGAGCGCTCCGGTCAGTGGTCAGTCCGCAGTGTACACTAGCCTAATGTGGCGTGCGCGGACACTGTGCTGTACACGGGCTACCCTCTGCATCGTGAGGAAACCTGTATATGTCTGACAGATGTATATTTTCAGTTAATCCCTTTGGGGACCCTTCTCCACGTGAGTTTACACAGTAATAACATGTTCATTTTGTTATAGGATTGTCTGCGTATACATCATGGCGAAGAAATTCTATTTGATAGAAAAAATGTTATCTATTGCTATTGCAAATATACTTGCATGTATGCTGAAATGTAACATGTTCTCAAGCATATAGTCATTGGTTTTCTTTTATTATATTGAAGCTTATCTGTATAAACATAGACGCGAAAATAGAATAAATATGTCATTGTAGTAAATGGTAAATTTAGAGCGGAACGTGAATGTCGAAAACTCAATGGCAATTCAAAGTAAACTAATAATTAAATAAGTTTGTGTACCAAAATAAAGTAATTTTGCATTGAAGTTTTAATAATATAGATCTATGTAGGTGTCCACATAATATGTATGTCTTCGATTTAAACCATTTTGAATGGTTTTTTTGCTCAAGTTGATTTGACTAATGCTGATATTTATTAACATAAGTAAGTACTTCCAGGGAATTCACGATTTTATTTTATCTTCAGCACATGTATTTACTCATAACCATTTAATTCGGTTTTACCGTTTAACTCCCTTTAATTTTGTTTTGTTGGCATAATAAAGTAAAAACAGATTCAATGGACTGTGATAGTTAACGTAACAATTAAACTTTCCATCCATAAAAGTAATTGTAAGTTATTGTTGTTGATTAATAAAGTACAGGTGTGGTTTTTCACTTTCAAAATATAGTTGATATTGAATCACGTCACTTGTTTTCGGTAGCAGGCTATTCTGTAAGAATCGTAAAATCTGCGATGAGATAAGGCAGTGAAATTGATACATAAACAAAGATGTCAAGTTCAAATTTGTGTCACTAAATTATGTGGCTTTCTTTTATGTATTTGTTTCGGCCTTATTATGAAAAGTCACAAAATGTTTAAAAAAAACCTTCACTTCACTTCTTGTTTATGGCTTCTGCGGGGTTGCCACAATTTCGCGAATGTCACTATTAACTAAACAACGTCACTGTAGGTTAACGATAAAAAAAATGTATATCTAGTACTTCCTCCTTTTTGAATGTAAAACTACGCTAAAGTCCTATTTTTTTCGTCTGTTAAAAGCAGAAGGATTGTTGCATTTTACTGTTTCTTTCCCAACTTGGCAAATATATGCCATATATTAACAACATTGTTAACGTGTTGTCAGCATGTCATTATTGAATTGTCGACTCTCGAGTATGATTAATTTGTTTATAATTCCATCTAATCTATAACTCTATGATTGTCTTGTGCTGTAATTTTCATTTGTAGCAGTAAGGTTTGAAGTTTTCAGATACTTAATTTATATCTTAAGACTTGTGGTGTATTTATTTTAAAAGCAAGTGTATGCCTTGATATTGGCTAAATCTGTATGTCTTTATACTATATAGTGTGTAAAGACATATGATACTGTATTCGTTAGTTATCTGTTCAGTGCCCCAAGCTATAGGTTTTGACATGTTTTATGTTAATGATATTGCCAGCGTATTTTCCTCATTTTGTATTGAGACGTTAAAAAACGCTCCAAGCGGCGAGTAATAAGTTTTACGTCTCCATACAAAAAAAGCGCAAAACGCACTTGGGGCATTGTATGCCACTGCACTTGATTGCACGTTATCTGTCTAGTGTATCATTTTATACATTTGGGAATGCAATACTCACAGGAATTTATTGTTAGGCATAGCCGCTACAGTTTTTATTATTAAACGTGCTAGCTTAGAGCTAATAATTAAACTTCGTTGTAAGTAAAGATTGTCTAAATAATAATTCCACGTCTGTATATCAAATGCAAATGAGACGCGTCGTTATAATTTAGATAATCGTGACATAATGTGTTCAAAAATATCATATGACGAATACCATGTTACATACAGGCTTGTGAGATAATGTGTAGTGTATAGTTACGTAATGTGTATTATGTCCATGTGTGTGGACATGTGAAGTGTTTGTGATGTATATTTCCATTATAAATAAATTGAAACAAAGTTAAACATAGACTTTTACTCATTGTCATATTTCAGGGGGTCATTCGAAATTATTACTTGCATAGTTATATTTATTCGCATTTGGTAGAATTGAAAAACCTTTCAAAATCTCTGCAGTTTTCCGTTCTTTGTCTCCGTCGTCAGTAGGTACTTACTAGGTAAACGGTCAAAGGCAGTCTTAGTAGTATCATATGGTAACATTGTAATTGTGTTTTAATAACGAGTTCCTGGTTGACCGAGCTATGCTCGGTATCTTCTTAACACAAAAAAAAGGAAAAAAACCTATATCTTCATCAAAAAAAATTTTTTTCCACCAAATTTGGTGAAAACTTACCTTATTATGTCCCAAATACACTGTAATTTATATGATTTAAAATATTTATTTTTTCGCCTTCTCTCCCTAAAAAAGCACCCTAATTTCAATAGAAAATTCTGACGTCAAAACATTAGTTTTTTTTTTCAAAAAGTTTGGAGGCTTTTTGTTCGTTGAAATATCTGCTTTCTGATGGTGTAAAAAAAATACATTAATATAGGAAATGTTCTCAGAAATCTCGAATACTGGCTTACGGTTTTTACAGCTGCTACGAAATAGCAGGTATGTAGTAAGGCCCAGACCCTCTTAGGTTCGTCCCCACTTCTCTATGACCTTCGGTAAATTTGCTGAAAATTTGCGTTAACTTTGAATGCGCACTAGATTTTTTTTAGTCTCTCTCTGTTTGTATGGCGTGACGTGTGACGCGAATGAAACACATGCGCAGTTACTACCACTAGTTTCGTTAAGCACTGATACGATGACACCTTTCTAATTTTCTTCGCACCTTCTGAGTAGTTCACATTCCCAGAGAAGAATCCAGCAGATGCTATGGGCTGACTCAAACGAAATAATATCCAGATTGCAGACATAAATAAAATTATCTACTAACCTTAGCCTGTATTATAAAAAACAAGTAGGTACTTAATATTTTCTTTATAACTGGCCTTTAATTCTGACAATAGGTAAAAACACGACACTTGCGAATCGTGTGATGAATTGACATTGACAAAATACAAATTAATTTCACATAAAATGGATAAGCCCGAATAAACCCAGGATTTTACATAAAATAAAATGCATAAAATAATATGACAAAATTCTTAGTCAGCCAAATTTTATAGTGGAATATGAAATTCCAAGCATGTATCTTCGCGGGTCAGGTATTCAGCAGACATCTTGGACTTGGGACTGTACGCGCTCTTAAAAGGGTTAAATGTGGAAATATTTGTAAGTCTTTGATAGTGCATGGTTCCTTAGTTTGGGATAAGGTAAGGGTTGGAGTAGGTGAATATTACGTTCCTTATCCACCTATGATGTGGCAAAGATGTTAACCTTCACACCTGCATGACTGATGCACCTACTAGATACTAAGTGAGGCAAGTGCTACGTAAGGTAGAGCGAGCTTAAAGAAGCCTATGTACCTATTATAGGTAGACAGGTATGCGGGACATCCTAACCGTGATAATTTTCTTAAAATATGAGAGGTTACAGTAAATAGCTCCTACGTATTTTTTTATTTTTTGCAGCTGAGTGTTCTGTATTGCCAAGAAGCTACAGTAGTATACAGCTACCGCCTGCAGCCACTCTGTTGCAAAAAGACAATGCAGCCACCGTCGTCTTATTGGGTACAGTGCACTTCAGCAAACAGTCCGTCGAAGATGTTTCCGAGGTAAGTATATCATCCTCCTGCCCTTATCCCATGTTATTTGGGGTCGGCGCAATTCCGAGGTAAGTATATACCTACTGATATACTGGGAATTTACAAATTACACATTGATATGTAGCTTTGTGGTTTATTTATAATTACTGGTTTTTTAGATAGTGAAAGTTTTGAAACCCAATGCAATACTGGTGGAATTGTGTCGGCAAAGAGTATCGCTTTTGGAACTAGACGACAAGAAGTTTTTAGAGGATGCAAAAAATTTTGACACCAAAAAGTTGAAGTTAGTAATATACCAATTTAATCGTACCGTACTTAGGTTGTTACTTTACCATGCATCTGTTTTCCAGACAAGCTGTAAAGGGTCAAAATTTTGTGTCTGGTATGCTGCATGCAATGTTATTGAAGACTTACGCCGATATTGCGAAAGAGTTAGGAGTCGCGCCAGGAGGAGAATTCCGAAGGGCTTACCATGAGGTATTGTCATACCTACCTCTCTTATTATATACTTAATTCGAGGGTTTAGGTATTATTCATATAAAGTAAGTAGGTTTCCCCACCAATAATTTTTATATTAGATACTTAATAATTTTGCAGATGAAAAAAATCCCAGGCTGCAAACTGTTCCTCGGAGATCGCCCGATACAAATCACAATAGCAAGAGCATTCCAATCGTTAAGCGTTTATGAATTAGGGCAAGTCCTTTATCATCTTACCACATCAAATCCGAAACCTATTGAGTACGTAAAATTATATTATTTCAGTTTTCGCGCATACCTAATTGTTGCTCTTAAGATTTAATTAGGCGTAACTAACACTTCTGTTTTCAGCAAAGAACAATTGGAGAGATATAAAGATAAAGATTTCGTGCAAGCACAGTTTGAAGAGATAACAAGAGATGTCCCAGCGTTTAAAAAGATATTCCATGTGTTCGTTGATGAACGTGATAAGTGTCTCGCGTTTTCTCTTCAAGAGTGTATTCGTTCTGGTAAGTAGGTACATATTTGTGTTTGGCACCTAGGTACATTTCTTGAACCCGATTGGCTCCCTGTAGCCTAGCCTTAAATAGCAACACTTTAAATGAGATGCAAAATTGCTCTTCACTTTCGTTCAGGGTGTTCATCATGATTCATATATCTCTGCAACATACAGCAATAGCACAGTATAAATATAAGCTCTATAAGCAGTAAGGAATCTAAGCAGAAATCGATCAAAAAAACACACTAGCACAGACGTGCACATTTATGTGTTTATAAGTAGAATAGCAGAAGTTTATAAGTAGTCAGATCGTACATACGTCATTTACGTGTTTTACCGACTTTTACAAAACTGCAAAACGGCAAAATCTACATTATATTGACAGTAAATAAGAGAGTACATTTTAGATAATTTTGCTACATTATTTGCTATTGCTATTTGCTACATGGAGCAAACGTTCTTAACGTTCAACTGCTTGTAAAGCTTATGTTTATACTGTGTGGATAGAGGGTATTTTCAAACCGCACCGATTGTGTTGTGTGCTATGTTTTGGTATGCCCATAGTTGAACAACCCAGAGTGCTTGCTGTGGTCGGTATGGGTCACGTTGACGGCATAGTGAAATACTTTGGTAAAATGAAACAGGAAGATATTGTGCCCCTTCTATTGTAAGTATTCAATAGGTATGTATTATCAATGATGAAATATAGTTAGGTACAACAAGAAAACGATTAATAGGTAAAATAGATTGATTATATTTTTCATTGAAAGCTATGATAACAACTGGTACAATTTATTTTAATAAATAATATGTAAATATTGCACAGTTGACCTTCTCAGTTGTTCTTCTCAGTAAAAGCAACCTTCCAAACCTGGCGGTAGCATGTATAATCCTGTGTAATCGCGTCGTTCTGACGATTTGAAAGTACTTTGTTAAACAACACAAAGGTCTGTGTGTAACATGTTACTCAAAGAACGTTTATATACGTCGAAAGCTTGCATATAGTTCGCATATGTACCTTCACTTATATATCTGCATAGCCAATAATCATGACACAGAAAACATCTTGCTTGAGCTAATAAATCACTGTACTTTGTACTCAAACTAACTTAAACGAAAGTCAGAAAGACGCCTCCTATCCCACTGGATTCGTACCTACATGGATATTAATTAACTAATATGTAATACATTGATTAACAATTTTATTATGATTTCAATTTCAGCGTACCTCCACGGCCATACTACACGGTAATAATAAGAAAAGGACTGAAGTGGACATTCTATTTTTTAGTATTTTCTTTTTTTTATAGAATATTTTTTGGCTAATTATCCCAATAAACTTAATAAATCCATTAAGTTGCATACTTTTATTATAATGACTGCTAAAATACAAGTTACAAGGAGAAACATAGTCTACTTTTATTTAAAAAAGTGGGAAATTGCGTAAAAGTTGCCTCATGAAAACTTAAGTTTACGCGTGTGAAACCGTGGGGGCACAAAAATTGACCACTACAAATCGCAAATGATCTTATTTCAAATAATATGCCTGGATTCCATATTGCTTCTAAAGCTTATATATTTTATATTGTATACTTTTCTTTCTTTTATTTATTTTATGGCGACGAGCTTGAATACAGCTATTCCGCCAATGTCAAGTGGTTGTTGTGAAAAATAATCTTAAGGTGCACGTGCAGCCGCCCGACGCTTTTTTCCACCGACAAATGTGGTCACGTGACCCCAAAATATGTAGAGGAACCCATTGGATATCTCTGACGTTTCAGTAAAATCCTACTCTATACTTCATATACTACTAGTAGAGTTGTCACGTCGCTGTCATTTGTCAGAATTGTGAACAATGTCATGTCAGGCTTGATATAGTGTAGTGAGTGAGTGGAAGGATGTGGGGATTGTTGGGAATATATAAATATACATAGTACCTAAATGATGTTTGTTTTGTTTTGCTTGAGTTAATTTGATGTGATATCTATCGCGTTTTATTTTATTATTTGATTGATTCGTAATCCATATTCGTGTATTCGAGCTTTTCATGATGATTCCTAAATAAACTTGTGTTTACTTGAACTGCCAAAGCATTACTTGATTTTTTACATTAACAAATACACCATTATTGTCTGCAATAAACCAAAACTAACTGCAATTCTTACAGATGATTGTGTAAAAGAAAAGTTTTGTTTTTTTCGATATCATCTCACAAAAATAATATATTCAGCCAACGAGGTACTTTGTTATTTCTTCCAAATATAAATATGATAGTATGATAAATAGTAGGTTAGGTAATAAATGTATTGTGAATGTGAAATATCTAGCATATTGTATCAATAGGTACCCTACCTAAAAGTTTTAATCTCAAAATTATTACAATGTATGTAACTTTACTGTTCTGCTTATTACAATCTGTACTTATATATTCTGATGAAAAACATTGTGGTTGTAGTGTTAGTCGAACCAATAAACAAGATGGATTTGTAAGTCTTCCGAAATCCGATGATCAATGCCCTCTAAATGTGTTTGATGAACAGTTCAAAATATTCAGCGACAATGATTACATGGTGTTAATTCCTAGTGGTGAATATCAACTAGGCACAGATGATGTGGTTATTCCGGGAGATCAGGAGGGGCCCAAGAAAATGGTCAAGGTGGCTAGTTTTTACATTGATAAGTATGAAGTATCCAACAGGGATTTTAAAGCTTTTGCTGAATTAACAAATTATAAGACTGAAGCTGAAAATTTTGGAGATAGTTTTGTGTTTGGTCTATTTTTGAATAACACATTTAAGGAGAAATTGGTAGATTTTCGTGTTGCTCAAGCCACTTGGTGGTACAAGGTGGATGGAGCCAACTGGAAGCATCCTTATGGACCTGATTCTGACATATCAGGTGACAACTTTAATTAAAAAAAGTTTTAACCAATTAGAACTTGTCCATGATCTGCATTTTATTAGAATAAAAAGCAGTCCCATTTCTTTTTCACAGTTTTTTTTTCATCTAATGATAATTGGTTCAGCAGCATATTCATGGAAAGGTCACCAGTCATTCATAATAATACATAGACCATAATCAGTATTGTCTATTTTGAGATGGACTTAATATGGCACGTAATTAATAATGTCAGTCAGTGTATGATAAAACAAATGTTGTGTTCTTTGTAGATGTAATGGATCATCCTGCAGTGCATATATCATGGAATGATGCAAAGGCATATTGTGAGTGGAGAGGCAGTCGGCTACCCACGGAGGTAGAGTGGGAGGCTGCATGCAGAGGAGGCCATAAAGATACCACATATCCATGGGGATACAAGCTTTTTCCTAATAAGACTTACAAGTTAGTTACATTTTACCTTTCTAAGAGAGGTTTGGTATTCTTAGCTGCCCAACTGAGGATTGGCCCTCCACCTAACGGAAGATCTCAGCCACATAGTTCTACCTTAGGGTAGTATTGGGTTCCTTTGGAGACTATGGTTGCCAGTGCTCCATTGTGGAGGAGTGGAGGCGCTGTGCTAGTGTATAATGGGACAATTTTTTTTGTATGTTACCATAGTAATAATTGTTTTTATTATATAGGCAATGTATGAGTGACACATTCTTGTATACTTGGTATAGTAATTCCTCTATGTACTAAAAAATGGTTCAATTTATTTTTAGGGCAAATATATGGCAAGGAAGTTTTCCAAATTATAATTCAGCCAAGGATGGATTTATCGGAACAAATCCAGTAAATATGTTCGAACAAAATGATTTTGGTCTTTATAACATGGCTGGTAATGTCTGGGAGTGGACTGAAGATGTTTGGACCAAAACTAATGTAAGACTGTAAATAATATTAATTATTATGCTTCAGGCAGATGTTCAGATATCTCCATTTTATAAGAGATGTTTTTTTTTATGTAGTTTTATTTTAATTTCAGGACAACGAAAAAGTGAAGAAAGGTGGATCATACTTATGTCATCACTCATACTGCTTCAGATATAGGTGTTCTTCACGCTCTCACAATACTGCAGACAGCACCGCAGGCAATCTTGGATTTCGTTGCGCAAAATCTGTGCATTGATTGAAATAATTTACAGCTATTTTTAGGTTTTTTGTACTTAAAGTTTCTAAAATATTGTATCATAATTGAAGGTACATGTAATAACATTATCTATATTAAATTTTGTAAGTCTGCCAAACCATAACCATTTATTTGGCAATTGTGCACTATGAGTGTAGTTAGTCCTGTATTATATCTCCGTACAACAAAAGTAAAACTATAGATAAATTTAATTACATATTAAGTAAGTAAACTATGTAAGGGTTGTAGCATGTGGCAAACGGTCTCTGCCTACCTCCATGGGATACAGGTGTGGGCATATTTATGTATGTATGTCTATTTAAATAGTATTTATGTAATTCAAAATATTGCTTAGGTCTTGCAAGCATTTGCTTGTCGTGTTTGTGGCAAATAAGTAAGCACTTTAAAAGAATTATGTAAAAATGCCCATAAAATTTGTAAATAAGATTGTGTTCCTATTCTGTTGTTAACAATATTAGTATTTGAACACTATAGATAGTTCATTGTATTGATTAGAAAAAAAATAAAAGATGATAATAAAATAGCTGATCCTTATCATGTATTTATTTGCATATTTTTGTATAAAAATTACAATAGGTACATAGTACTGATTTCCATTGATTAATAAACAAAATGGCGAGCTTCAGTTGACTGGCCGCTAACATAAGCAGCGCATGTTCGGAGTACAAGAGCACCGTCCTTGAGTCTTGGTAAGTACAAACGAAGCGGAAGACTAACAAGAGAGGACAACTCCAAGCCTACTGCTATAAAACCCGTTATCAATTTGATCTTATATATTATGTACATAATTTTGGTATAAATAAAAGATAAATTAAACAAAATAAATAATAACCAACACAACCACTTCAGTGCCATTTAACTAAAACTATATTCAAGAAGTTTATATAGTTATTGTACTTAAATAAAGTACTTTATTTATAATGTCTTATGTTGGTTTACAACGAAGTTGTAATTGAGAATATAATAATATTTTAGTGTCACAAAAATAACACTAGAGAAATGAGCTTTGTTCAAATTCAATGTCTTATTTTATTTTGATCAATTCTGTGAGTTTTATATTATATATTGCACATTTAAGTAGCTTAATTGACATTATTCATGTTCGTGGTTGTTAAAATAATTGTGGCAAGGTACTGTTACTAAACCAAGGTCGGAACCAAGATACGGAAGCACCTTCAATATACATACATATGGGATCCGTATTAACTATATATTATGACTATATTTATTTAGAGGTTGTTCAACTCTAAAAGCAAGATCACTAAACCTAATAAAAGTATAAAACGCTATGCGATCACAAATCTAGCCATATTTTACACCGATAAAATAAAATTTACACCGTCGATACCGCTTAACCATATGTACACTAGATAAATCACATTTAACACTACACCGCTAGAGTGGGAGGTCCACGCGTCACTAAGTACCGTCCCGTGACGGGTGGAGGGTTGTAATCACAGAGAGCGCAGGCGGCCGGGGCGGCTCGTAGCTGCGTCAGTTGCCGGCCAGCACGGTGCGCGCGCGCACGGCCGCCCCGTGCCCGTTGCTGAAGCCGTTCTTCAGCGCGCCGTTCTTGTACGGCGCCTCGCTCAGGTCGGTCTCTCCCGCCACTGGTGACCTCGCCCGCACCTGGACAATATTACCCATATTCATTTTATATTCTAAACATGCTCACGCTATAGGCGTCATGGCGGTAGGAAGACAGCCTAACTGCCTCATGCTATGTGTTATGGTCCTTACTTTCGCTCCGTCATGTTAAATATATAACTTATCTTTCCGTTATGAATGCTACTATAGGTGCCGTCACGACTTATGAGCGCTGACCTTAAAAGCACAGTAGCCATTTTATAAGTCTGTTTCTGTCTTAATGGCGCGCCGCGAATAAAATACATTCACAGTTAGCCCCACTATTTTAGCTGAGCGTTCATAACGTGTGACGGCACCTAAAGTATCATTAACCCAAAAAGAAGAAAGTTAAGTTTGATGACGCACCCCTACAAGATTAGTAGTTAGTAATTACGCACCTTAGGCTTGGAGTAGGATTGGTTGTAGAAGTCTTTGAAGAGGAAGAAGAACATGACTGCGTGCATGCCGATCCACCAGACAAACGCTCGCGGGTAGTCGCAGTCGATGAACAACAGTTGGAACGCGTGCACCATGATTCCAACGAACTGAACCTGCGAATGCGAAATATGTTTAGGATTATGATCTGTTTCAAAGTTTATCTTCCTTTGTTATGTTTTTCGTGACGTGGTCTCATTTATTTTAAATGAGTATTTCCATTAAACACTACACTATGACGTCACAAAACACCCCCCAAGGATATAATTTCCTTCAAATTTCATTTCATTCAAATATAGATTTTTGTTTTAGTACCTACCCATCAGTCCTAGTAAAGCCTGATGGCGATAATGATTAATTTATCAATGACGGCGTCGAATGCATCACAAATTTGATTATTTGATTGTGAGTTACATTACAGTGCATGCATGCCATATCATATTACATACCCATGCAATATCACCATCCAATAATCAAGTGAAGATAATACTGTTCTCTACTGAGTGATACTCTTATAATTTTGGGTGCATAGAATTCCTCCTTGAGAATACCAAATACATTCAAACATATTGATTTGGTATAAATATTATTGATTATTTAGGTTCCTAGAGAAAAAAGACTTCAACGAAGCGTTATGTACACCCTGAGAATATTATTATATTTAATATCGGTATAATGAAATATGATATACAATTAGTAATTCGAATGTTCAAATGTAAACAAATTCAAAGCGAATAGCGGCGTAAGTATAAACAGGACTGACCATTTGCAGAGTGGTGAGATATTTCTTCCACCAGAGATATTTCCTCATGTGGGGTCCCATGGCGGCGAGCATGTAGTAGGAGTACATGATGATGTGCACGAAGGTATTGAGCAGCCCGAAGAACGTGGAGTGGCCGCCCGGGGTGAACTTCACGCCGAACCACACTGACATCGGCATCACACCGTGGTGGATCACGTGTAGCGTTGACACATGATCGAATTTCTTTCTCAGTACAAAGAAGATCTGCCGAAAGTTATACAAAAATACATATAAATAAAATGTAGTATCCTTTTCTAATTTCAAAACAGGTTTTCACTAAATTTGTATAAGTAATATATTTAAAAATTTTGCTCAGTTTGTGTTTGTTCCGGCTTATCTCTGAAACGATGAGACAGAAATTAAACTAAGATTTATGTTTGAAAAACAATAAAATTAAAGATAAATATGAACATCCAAGGTAGAGATGTAATCTCAACATATATTACTTGAGCGGAAATTATATTGATCAGCTTACCGTATCAAAGAATTCTGTGAACTTGGAGAAATAGTACCACCAGCAAGCATGGACCATCTGTGGATTATCATCGCATATATTACTACCACTTCATAAATATGTTTACACATAATATTGGTACCTAAGTATATACAATTCAACTTTTTTTAATTACTACTACAGCATGTGAAGGTTTATCAAATGTAATATAAATATTATAGAACGAAAATTCTAGGTACTTTATGTAGGTACCTAAGTATGCCAAATTAACTAGCATGTAATATTTTGAATTTGAATAATTGAGCTTAACTTTTTTTGTATAATTTTTTGACTAAGTATTTCTGCTGTTTTAAGGCAATTAAGTATGTAGATTATCTATTATAAGTAACACTAAAGCCAAATACGCAGTACGTAATCATTATTTTATTAAAGTTACCCACATTTTAAAATTAATTTAATATAAATGTGAATTGTATAGTATGAAGGCATGTACTTTTATGATATTTTTTTACACACCATCTATTGATCGTGTGGTATTCTGAGTGAGTATTTGGCTTTATGTTTAACTATTATGGTCTTATTGGAAACACATGCATTACTATAATTATTTGTAACTACATGATGGATGTAATTATTTGAACTTGATAACGATTGAAAATGTATGTAGGAAAAGTATGTATCAAGGATGTGTATGCTGTGATTGTGTGTTATTATTAATGGACGTGGCTATGATGTAATTACAATAATGGACTATGATATTATGTTGAACAGCTACAGTGACATTGTATGAGTGCAGTTGTGATCATGAGCCAGTTTCTTGTAGAGGGTATACATCTTGTAACACAAGTGAGAAATCACGGTAACGCTTATTAATCGGTACTAATTTATTTACAAATCTGCACTATAGTTACTAACTAGTATTAGTGTTACAAGGCTTATGTCCTTTGGAGAAACAGGGCTCACGGTTGTCCGTTGTAACTTGTATGGCGTTGGACGACGGGCTAGGTCATTGCGCATCGGTGGTCGTGTAATGCGAAATAATAGGAGGATCCGCGCTTGTAAGCGGCTGAAGTGGTTTAATCAAAAGGACACGACTGTATTTGTTAGTCACACAGAGACATTTGGAGTCGGAGCGATGAAAACTGGAAGGCAATTCTCGCACTAACGATTCAATCATATTTCAAGGAATATCTAAAATAAGATAGCGGATGTTGAATAAGAAATGTGGTCTTTAAAGTTTTATTTAATCATTATAGGTACGTAACCGGTAATAATAGGTAATGATGGCAGGCTAGCAAATCCAGCAATAAGCTCGAGAATACTGTAGGCAAATCGTTATTTAACATCCGCCGTGTTATTTCAGATATCCTGAAATGTGATTTCGTCGGTGGCATGAGAATTGACCTTAAGATCAGTCACACAATGGGACATAAAAGTGTTGTGTTCGGAAATGGTATAACCGGGGGTAGTATAATTAACGCAAGAGATGATTCACCCTCATCGTTTGTGGACTTTTGTCGTGGTCGACCGGCTGACAGTGAAAGTTATACCTGCCTGTGAACCAGCCCGAGATCCCGATCTGAAACAATGCCGACACCAGGCCCTTATTTACATGGTTCCATGTCGCCGCTTGGCATCACTTGACATGCGGATCGACATCGTGTTAATATCGCATCGCTCAAATGATGTATGCGCATGTGACTATACAATGTTACTTATTGTTAGACGTCACAGCGAGCAGCGGCCCGCTCGGTTAGCTCTAGTCTACTGTACCATAACAATATGAAGTACTACTAGAATTTGAGTTTTGTATGGCTTTGTGAACTCCAATGTTGTTTATGTTGACTTCTCTCTGAATTTACAGTATGTATTCCAATTGCGATATAAGAGGGGTCAGGCCGCACTTGAAATACATGGGTACTGTAATTAGTAATAGTCTCACTTTCAGCGTCCTCATTCTAGTAGAACTTCCTATTATTAAGCTTAAATATACTGACTACTTCAATATTAAGTAGGCACCTTGTCCCCTGAAATTGTATGTACAGTTTGCATTCCTGTAAATAAAGATGATTAATGTCTATATACAGTGAGGACAGGTTAGTCTTCTGTCTCCAGTACCCATGGCGTAGCGTAGACGCACAGTCGTCGTCACTTACTCTATTAGCTATAGGATTGTCTGTGTAGTCCACAGGTTGGCATCTTAAGCTGTAATGATTCAGCCAGCCCCCCATCAAACTCTGAGCATGGCATATTAAAACAAAATATAGCAAACACCAGCAAAATTACTCTTAACATCATACATAAAGAATAGCATCTGGGATATGTTTAAAGTTATTTCTAGTCTAACTCCTGGCTTGGTGTCACATGTATTTCATTAATACACATTTCATAGACACCATCCAGATTTGGAATAGATTTTGTTCCATGCAGGAATCGAACCTACAATCTTGGGAATTTTAGATTGTCACCCACCACTATCATAATTATGAGTTTATGGTCAGCAGAGGCTAAGAAGTGGAAACAAGAAAATTTATTAAGTGTTATACAAACAGAATAGAATATTGTTAGAGTCACTCAGGGTAGGTTTATGAACAATTGGCACCTTGTGTTCATAATTAGTGTAAGCTTATATTGTGGCAGAATATTTTATAGTTAAACTAGTGTGGAAGAAAATTTTGAACATACAAATAATTAGAGACAAATGTAATAGAGCATAATTAATTCTTATTGACTCACATGGTTCTGCCTAAAACAATTTATTTTGGTTAAACATAGCACATTTTAAAATTTATAAAATGTGGCCATACCATTGAAAGTCCTTATGAATCTTGAATATTATGTTGGTTCTTGCTGCCAGCAAGGCAAGGAATCAGGACAATAGGATTGAGCAACACTCATCAACCCTCTTTATATGGGAGAACATTTCTATCGCTCAATAAACATTAGGCAACAATATATCATTAGTAAAGTAAGTAGTATGTGGTTGGTTCTTACCTCGTAAAACAGCCACGAACTGAATATGACTTGGAAAAAGTTGTAAAATATTAATAAATTTTTTAATTCATATGGTTTTCTGTCTTTCATGAACTGTGGTCCTATAACCTGTAAACAAATTTTAAGACTTAAATTAGAACAATAAATTCCATTATTATTTGTTTTATATTATGAGCTACCATTTATACCAAATGCTATGAATAGTATGAGTGTCACAGAAAGATATGTATAATTAAAACTCTATGTAGTTGACCTCAAATAATTTGCAGGAAAGTTCAACACCTATCCTTTCCATAGGTTTCAGTATAAATGGTAGAATTCAAGTCAGCCTCTTTTGAGACTTAACGAAAATGGAGCATACCTTGACTAGATAAACATAGCTTAAACATATTAATAATGTAGGAAACGGGGAACTCATCAGGAACCATGAATTTGTCCGGGGGTCTGAAATAATAACCAAACAAAGGATTAACACTAATAATTAAACACACTATACTAAAAAAAATTTGAACACAGAAAACTAGTCATATACTAATATCATATTATATGTATCACTTTGAACAATCTTATCCATTGTTTATCTCATTCAATAACTCGTAAACAAGGGACATTATATTAAAAGCTTCTGTTTTTGGGTCGTCTATAAATACACCCTGAGTAACTGGAGCTGTTATATTTGTTCCAAGACAGTAACAGCTGGCTATTATTATCAGAAATGTGTGTCATTATATGTTCTATGGAAAAATAAACAAAAAATGATACTTTGATACATGTGGTGAATTAAAGTCAGTGTTCATTGGCTAAAATTATTCAATTACTCAAATGAGTAGTCCTCACGATGTAATTATTTTGCCCTATGAATAGATGTTTTATCATAGTAGATAGTTCCTAAGTAACTAATCCAAATGATCTTAAATAAATTTGAATACTTAAGTAGTTATCAAAAATGATTTTCATAGATTTAGTTTGTGTGAAGCTTAGAGATGTAAGGATGTTAAATACTATTTTAACATTACCTTCCTAAGGGCAACTTCCAATGAGGCATTATATGCCTCAAGGTGTCAAGTTCATAGCAAAGATAGAAGTATAGACCATGTAAAAATAACACTCACCTCCGTACTTGTTCATAATATCCTGTATATCATTTATTACTTGTAGTACTAGTGCCATTGTGTTGGTTTCTGAAAGAAAGCATTTAAAAACTTAATAGAAACAAATGAAACCTGTACCTACTTAAACCTAGATTTGAGGAGCGGTTAGTTACCTCTAAGTAGATAAGTGATCAAAAGTAAGCCATATCAGATAAGTCCACTCATTTTTTAAATTAACATTTATTTTATTATTTTACCTAATTTACATGCCATCGGAAGTTAATTTAGAAAAATCTAAAGAAATACTAGGTTATACAGGCATAGCGAGTGAGCGGTTCTACAACGGTTCTATGTCGTCTGTCTATGCCATCCATTCTTATTATATTATAGCGGTTAGGTGACAGTTGTAGTGATTGACTTTTACTGACATGTCGCTGACACACTGATGACAGATAGTTCATAGATCGAAGACCATTTTATGGATGCGCTTATTGTAGAACCGATCGAATCCCTTACATTTAATATGGTATTAATGTTATTAAGTCATATACCACTCCATGCATGCCTATATGTACTTAAAACAGTAGGTATAATATATATAAAAAACCCTACATACGTAAAGTAGCTTAAAAGTAGGTATGGTTAGTTACTATAGGGTCGGGTCTTTATACTAAAGTGTGTGATGGGATTAGTTCGTCTGAGGGATAGTTATAAATATAAACTAATATTATAAAGAGGAAAGGTTTGTATGAATGTTTGTAACGAATTGGCTCAAGAAGTCTGGACCGATTTGAAAAATTATTTCATCATTTGATGGCTACATTATCAGTGATTAATATAGGTTATCCCGATAATCCCACGGGAACGGGAACTACGCGGATGAAGCCGCGTGACGTCTGCTAGTAATATTATAAATTTAAAGTATTCTATCGTTTTTATTACTTGAGAGATGTAATGTAGACTTTTTCCATAAAATAAGGAAGTCTTGTTTATTTTGCATCAGTAAATCGAGGTCAAGGTCAAGGTCAAATGCCATTTTAACAAGATTTCATCATGGCATCTAGATAGGCAGCTAATCAATTAATACAAAAACCTAACTGAATTTCATCATTAGGTACTTTCCCAAGTAAACTTATTTACTTATTTATTTCGTTATATACGTTACATCTTAAGTTAATATTTTACAACTACCCAATATCAGTTAATTTTCATTTCCCATGCTACTTAGTACCCAACTAGACTAGTTAAAATTTGTATCCTATTGTATTTTTTGCAATAGGTATATTTGTTTTATGCTGCTGGATATGTTTATAATGACATACTTTTTAAATTTGCTTCTTTCTTTCTTTTTAAATTTAAATTTAATTAAAAAAAAAATTCAATAGGTAAGTAGAAATGTTCCGTACAAAATTGTAGAGGTATATGAATTTAAATCATTGCAATTTATTTTATTGTTATAGAAATTCACGGTGTTTAGATTTTTCAATTACCTACATGTGCGAGGTTTAATTATAAATTAATGAATTTTCTTCTTTCCAGATTTCATTATTGAAGAACTTACCTTAAAGCTAATTTCGAGGCACAGGTTTTTTACGGCTTTTCAGCCAATCTGCTCCCTATCTGTAACAATAGAATAATACTAATTAGTGGAAAGTTAGGATATATAGAGACTAGCGGACTAGGCGAATGATTTGTTTCGCGCATTACACTAGTTTAAGTCTCAACTGCAACAGAGACATTTCAGAGTTTTACGGAAGCATCTTCAGGAAATTTGCAATCGTCTGCTTCAATTAGGTGCGCAGGCATATTACCTAAGAGAAGGCAACAACGACCGTCTGTTCCGAACAACTCACAAGGGCATGCACCTACATAATTGTTTTTAATGATAAGTGGTTTTAGTTAACCTTTGTCTCCACGTTCGGAGGATCATTCCATCTGGGAAAATGTATAAAATTTTACCTACCACTTCCTCCGGGTAACAATTTTTAAAGTTGGTACCACATGTCCATTCTTTCGGATAAAGTCATCCATCCCAATATCAATAAATTGGTTCAGCGGTTTAGTTGTTTAAAGGTAAATAGACAGACATACAGAGACACTATCTCATTAATAATATCGATATGATGTAAAAATCCTTTTTGGCAAGCTTAATAATGATTGGTAACCTATGTGTAGTCTTTTGAATAGATGAGTAGGTTAGCGTAGGTACCTGTCTATGTGTCCATTGTCCCCGAGTTTGTTATAAACGATTCAGCCGATAATTACAACAATTTACAGTTTTCAGTACACAGACTTGCATAGAAGTCGACGTGATGACGAGTGACGCTGTCCATTGTTTCAAGCAATCTCGATGGTCAATGTCGAGCAATTAGCACATTACCTACAGTCATTACCGAACCCACGCAATTTCCTGATAACCCTGGGGCACTATGAATTTATGCAGTTAATTTCTATTTTTAAAAACAAATCATGTATTTTAATGTGGTTTTTCTTGTGTTCAGTTAAAAAATTCAGGTTCATGTAGTTTTAGTTATGCTTGTTGATTTTGTCTAACCTACTTAGATGTGTCTGCCTGAGTTTGGTTATCAGATAAGATATCGTCTACTTGTAAGTATACGTAACGTGTGACGGGTTACTATCGTAAAATCTTGTGATAACGGTGATATATTGTGTGCAGTTGTCTCGTTTCAGGTAACTCATATTAGGTTATAGCTAACTTCTCTTATACCTGAGCCTATTAATGTGTACGTAGATGTAATAGGCGCAGCGGCTATAATTAGGTTTGTAGGTCAGTTGGTACTTACATACTGAGGATACTGCGATTTATATATTTATTTCAGAAGAAGTTAGTGTACGATGTATTTAACATCTTTACAGGAATTAAAACGCATGAAAATCTATTTCACTATTTTTGATTACGGTAAACGGGTAGGTAATCAACTACACGCTTTATTACATGTGGGTGTACTGCCTATCTATACTTCCAAATATTATAAAGAGGGCCTTAACTAAAACTTCCTCACTTAATATTTAAATTGTTACTTATATAACAATATAAATATTTTATACCAAGTATAAAACTAAGTCAGATAAGTAACCTAATTGGTCCTCAACTTCTTTTTAAATTCCGACGCTGCGATGAACCGATTTTGGTCTATATAAATGAATCATTATTTGCAAGGTGACTTGATCGAGAGTTAGTTAGTTAAGGGGTAATTATCGGAGGTTTTTATAGTGCAAAAGTAACATACTTAGATGATATCCATTCGAAATCAACGTGCTTGACTGCTCGTAAGCATACAGTTTGTGAGATGAATATACACCTGTCTTTTGCCATCCTTATACTTAATATATTTTATAAGAATATATAGCTATAATACTCGTATAATTATAGGCATATACATAAAACGCGTGCCTTATGGTCCATACAGTTATCTATCGTGTTTTAAATGAATAAGTCGCACGTTTTGATCGCGCCCATATGCAATTCAGCGTAATATAGCGAGGCGAAAACGTGTTCCGTAATATTTCTTTATCGATACAATCAAATGATTACAATACGAACTAGATCTTTAATGTAAATATATTACGTGTGTGTGATAATAACATGATACGATAAGATAGAGTGTATAGGTACGTTATCATTATTCTGTTATTAGATTTAGTTATCGATTAAGTTTCCCCAACAAAATGTCTTGCCGGCCAATTTGACGCATAGAGTGGGCAGATAGTAGGGAAAATTCTGCCTCGGAATTAAACTACCCCTAATATCCTTTATCATATTTATTTTAAATTTCCTAATAGATCACACATCAATTCTATTCAACAATCCAGTTATAAACTTGCTGTTTTTATTCTGAACTAGAAATAAGTAGGTAAAATATTAAGTTGTGTGAAAGTTAAGGAGGCCGCAGATAATGACGTAACAAGAATGCGATTATTGCTACACCTACAACATTAATATCATTGGAGTAAGACCGAGCCCCCCAGGACCCAAATATTGTTCTTAATCTCTCTACAGCGCGAAAAAGCCAAGGCTTGCTACTAACTTCGTGAGACCACAATTGATATGGTGGTAATTCACCAGTTCTAGAATAGAATCTATAAATCTACCTATAATCATAAATACAATTTAAGTGTCTTTTTCACTTACAAAACGCATATGGAAGTATACACGGTACAGACACAGAATTTTCTTTTTAAATTTTTCTCAATTTTTTTCAGTCTGTCTGTCTGTCTGTTTCGGTTAATCTCCGAAACGGTTAGACCGATTGTTTACGTGGGTGAAGTCCTGTCCTGTCACTTTCATTTTATAGTATATCATCATGCAGCTGCACGTGCAACTCATCTAGCGTGATAGAACTAGAGCATCTCCGTCACATTTTACGAACGCTCATTAAACAAGTTTAAATTTAGAACATCTGTCAACTGATTTAGTAATTTGAATCATAATTTATGATACTTCTATGTAGATTTGCATTTGGACAACGTTTCTATGCCCTCCGCGAGACACTATTTATTCCATTGCGAGATGTGTGCGAGAGCACGCCATTCACCACATTAACGTTACTGTATGTGTACACATGTAATTATGTTGCACTTGCAGCCAGTAATGCAAATGATGAAAGATGGTAATGCGGCTAGGATTATAATGCCGACCTTGACGTACATGTTGGTTTATCCTAATCGCGTTTGGTTTGATTAAAGCCCAAACTCTTCTCATAGGTAATCTAGCGAATCATTGCTTTAGCCTTTATCTACTGGGTCAAGGCATCCAACCGTCCTGATACTTTTGCATAACTTAGCGAAAAACTTACACAACCTACGCATGTTATAGCAAATTACAGCCTTGTTTAAAAATTATGTCACTATGGGTACGTTATAACAAACCTAGATTAAAGTAAGATTTAAAAATTAAATGTAGGTCAAGTACCCGCTCAAATTATATTAATTATATATATAGGAAGTACTTACTAGATTTCTTTTGTTCGATTAAAATGAAATTAGAAAGAAATTTAAATATTCTTTAAAACAATCCTCACATTATCGTTCATCATTTGACACATTTTCCACAAAAAACTACGTCATGAACAAACTAGTACTAGTACCTAGTTGCAAAACTTAACAATGACTCAATTAAGAATGTAGAGTCCGTTAAGGCGATGAAGACGTTGAGAAATTATGACCTTAAGGATTATCGCTCTTAGCCCAAAATAATCTACTCTATTCATTATAATATTAGAGCCACATATTTATACGTAGGTTGTATTGATGTCAAAGTGCTCGTTTAAATTATTATATAACATTTCGATATCACGCCTTTGCCGCTTGCATCATAATTAATTCTTCCAATATAGTTTAATGGGCATGCTAATAAAATAACGTTTAGCAAACTTATTTTGTTCTGTTTCTTGATCATATATACCTCATATGAAGTGGGAACTAGGAAGCCACGGTGCATGTTGAATATAATTAAACGATGCAACTGTACTATAATCGAAGTCATGCCGTGTAAATGATGCTTCTAATGACACCTTTGGGTATGTGTCACACTTACACCACACCAATGCAGCCTTTTATCGCAGTGAAATATACCTACATTATGCTACATTTTGACCTTGTTATCAAAATAACGCATGTAAAACGATTTAACTTTGTATAGCATATTTTTACATGGATAGCGTTGATAGAATTGCAGTGTGGCGATCCCATTTCAGGGCTCAGCACCCCGTGAGCCTTTTAAATACTGGACATTCTAAAATAATTATACAAAATTATGATTTTTCTTACATTAAGTTTCCAACCTATAAACATAAGGAAGTCTTTATACCACTCATTTAAACACATGCTGAGACGTATGAACTATTTGTACTTGACCACAAAGTTTTATTGCTTTGTCAAAAGTCATTAGGCGTGATTGAGTTACAAATATAGAACAGATAAACATTCAATTCTGTTAGATAATATTATGTAGTTCTGTCGTTTTTATTACCTGATAGAATCGACAGAATTTGCCATCTTAGAATCCTACTTCAAACGAGTGTTACAGTGCTCGCACGTTACGTAAGTAAGTATGCACCTTTTAGAGAACTATAAAAGTCTCAGTTACTCCTTATAACATTAGCTATCAGTCAGTGAAAATTACATTAGCTATCAGTCAATGAACAATAACATTGGTCAAGCTGTTTCTGAGATTAGCCGAAACAAACAGATAGGTTAACAGAAAAAAAAAATTCGAAGCCTATTCAGTTTGTCGTCTAGTAGAATTATAAGTATTTAATTATGATTAGAATCTGTGATGAAACACGCGAAACATATAAAATTTTTAGCCAAATTTTTGCCATCGCCTACGTCCTGTCAAAGTACAGTTAAAAGCCACATCTAAATATATATAGCTCAAACGTGACTGACTGACTGACTGACATAGTGATCTATCAACGCACAGCCCAAACCACAGGACGGATCGGGATGAAATTAGGCATGCAGGTAGATGTTATGACTTCGGCTAAGAAAGGATTTTGATAAATGTTACCAACAAGGGGATAAAATAGGGGATGAAAGTTTGTCAATTTTAAACCGATATATTATGTAAAACTAAATCGACGCGGGTGAAACTGCGGGGCACAGCTAGTACACGCTATATATTATATTTTACTTCTTATGAAAGGGTTTACGGAAACAAACCATGCAAATTAGCCCATGGCAAAGGCGGTCACATACTTAGACATCGTTTGTATCGGTACGATAATATATTATTATAATCGGCAGTGATTGCAAAATATTAAATTATCACTACATAATTCTGTCCACAAAAAATACTAGGCTATGAACTAGTCTAACCAAATTTAGTGCTTAAATTAATTTCAGGTTTTTCCTAGACACATGTCGATAAAACAGTGTTGTCATTTTTTCTCACTGTTCTGTGTTTTTTTGCGATTTCTGCGATGATTGTAAAAAATTACAACCGTTATTTGATTTCTAATTTATGATTTGCAAATCATAGTATAAAATAGATATTATTTACACGCTCACTTGTTTTAAAATTAACTTCATAATACGTCTGTGTATGCATTTCTGCTGCATTCATGACAAGAGAAAAGTATTTGTTTGTATTTTTTTGTATATTTTGCAAATTTTCTTTCAGTGCTATATTTATCTAAAGTATTCCATTAATAACGCTGAGAGGATTTAACGGGATTATATCGAGGTCGAAAAGTTTGGTAGAGATACTTACAGTAAGCGAACAAAGTAACAGGCAGAAGCAGTATGTCATAATGGGGATAGGGTCAGGTGGCCGCCACCACGCCATTTCAAATGGTAATCAACCTCCGCGTGGGAATTCACGTACTTGGAACTATATTTACATTCTTAACCTGTACACGCCATTTAATGTGCTAAGCAAAGTGCCTTCGGACAACAAAGAGCATGCGCCCTCGTATAATAACTTACCTACGTATGGGAAAGAATCACTACTCTTGCAAAAAACACTGTAAATGTCTTTAAGGAAAATACTACCTACTTTATTTCGCATGATTAAAATATAACCATAAAGCGGAAGAAGGAAAACCCCCCTTGTTGGTTATAGATACCATCAACGTTTGGGGAAAATATAAGCTGTAGTAAGAAGTCCTGCCATTGCCTCATTTAGCTTTGAATCTTATAATAAAGTCACTCTATCAATGTAAAATAACGAAATAATTTATACAGTCTTTCACACGAAAGGTCTATAAACTGCCTAAACACACCTTACGAACATCATAATATATCATAAATTCAGAACGCGTTATTTAATTATTGATTTAATATCAATGGTTTAATCTTATCTTTACAACATTGGACAATAGACGATTAATAAACATATACTTACAATCGGATTAATGTGATACGCAATGAGTCATGGAATTCCTGAAATGCCTGTATACAGCATGCTGCGAAGCATGCCGTTGGGAAAGCCCGCAGCTCATTGTCATTCTGGTGAGTCGCGAGATAAATAAATATGAGATCAAGAGTACATATTTGAAGCGTAGTCGTAACAAAGGAATATCACATACAATGCATCTGATAGTCCACCATACGTCCTGAGACGGTTCCAGGTCCGTCTACGCAGATCGATCTGTGTGAGTTAACTAACGATGTGGAAGTGGAAAGTTGATTACTCGAGTCCTAAATTGTTTTATTTGACTCTTAACTATTTTCTTTTCGATTGGCTCAGTACTATTTAGCTCTTTGTCAGTAAACCTTTTATCAAAATTTTTTTTTTAATCTTTTGTGACGCAGTTTAATAATGAATTTAAAGCTCAGATAAATATTTGCCATAAGACTGCTATTCTAAATAGTCGTGTATACAAACGCTAGCGTCATCAACTGCCATCAATTTCTATACAAATATGACCACCACGCAGGTTACGAGTAGGTACTCACCACCTTACCGCCTTATTGTGTTCTAAATAAAGTGATGATACTTACGTATTCTGACGGATCAGTCTGTTTATTGAGGAGGTTCCAAGTAATCGATGGACGTAATATTGGCAAATAACGAGTTATTGTGTGCTTAACGTAGTCGTGCTCCTTCCATTTATTGGAGATGTCAAGTGTAGGCAGTACTTGATGATACCTACATAAGCCGGAAAAATATATATCCGACCGACCTTCAATCACCGGCAACGTCCTGATGGTCAGTAGTGTTGTGCATTTAAATATCCGTCCTAGTTGACTATCGAAAAGAGCTTTTAAAATTCATAAGAATTTACCTAGAATGTTGGGTGGCCAGATTCTCGAAAAGATCTCGTAAATTACCACATGGCTTTTTAAACCTTCATAATAAGGGTAAAAAGTGCAGCATTTAATGAAAATTCCATACTTATATTCTAAATATTTGTTAGCCTTTACAGTACAACAACGTCAAATATCGTAAATAGGTCGCAAAACTCTGCAGCAGATATTGTCTGCGGCAAATAAGTTAAATGGTAGAGAAATTAAATGGTAATACCTAGCCACGTTTTCACAACCCTACACAGACAGAGTCAACAATCGTTAAAATCGATTATTGCGCATGTTGAACTTATTTGCCGGAGACTATAATAGCTATTGAAAGGCTAGTTCCCAGACATCCATAATTTTATTACCACTACCTCCGCGGCATTTATTTAGATTTACAAGCGGATTGTATTGTTTTGACACGCTGCATAATTATAAATATGATCTAGACTTAACGTTGCAATAAACTGGTATCATTATTCCTGCTAGTATTGTAATTTTATTTAGTACTTGAACATTTTCCTAATGAACGTCTTTATTACCAATCCTTGACCCCGCTCTGATCGTATCGGTCTGTACTGTGATTACACAGGATAACTAATATTAACAAGTAGATGCGATATGTGACTCAGTCTTTCCTATATTATATTCCCATTTTATATCTTAATTCTTCTTTAACAACGGTCGTGATAAAAAAAACATATTTATGCGCTCATATTTACTTTTAAGACCATTAGTCCATTAGACGTCCTTTGAAGTGTCTCTTGTTAAGTTTGCAGCCGTTACCACACTCTCTTTACATAATTGTTATATCAAAAATCAATTAAATGGAAAGAACTTCATGGAATTTGATAGGGAAGTACCTTGAGGCCAGTAGAAAGACGTGAATGTGTCAAATTGTACACCAATTAATTAAGACGCGTCCACCAACCTCGTTTCAAATAAAAAAAATTAGAAATTTGCTTGATAACGTCTAGACGTTCTGTTGCATGTTTTATTAGACGAGTTTTTTATTGTTTTAGGCGAATCTTGCGCAACGCATCTCATGGCTACTAATGTTCGTGGTCGCTTTACAAATGACGGACTAATTTTTGACATCAAGCTAGGCACTGTACATGCATAACGTGTGTTGTTATACTCGTACACTTGACCTACTGGTACACTATATGCATACATACATGTTGATACACACCATATATAAACAAATACATAGCTACATTTGTAGGAAACTCGTCTTAGATAGAAACACCGTGGCTATTCATTTACTTACAAAGTATTTTATTAACGTTGTAAATAAACATATAGGTACTTAAGTGGAATGCAATTCTTTTATTACACATATATTAATTTAACAGAAATATTACGGATATACTTTTACTGCGCATTGAAGATAAAATATTGAGCAGAACTATATTTTAATTATGTAATTGGCAATATGACGCGGAGTATGGTACGCGCGTGGATTCGCCATTGACATTGGACGCGTGGTTGCACGCTAGTTGTAACGAAAATTCCGTTTGTATTGAATACAACTTTCAATGGATTGTAACGCCGCACTGCGCTCGAGCTGATGCTGGTGAATGCTCGTGAAAGAATTTGCCAGTTCTCATTGACTCGGCTAATTCACAGTATAAGTAAGTACTTTATGTACATTTTTAGTGTAAAGATACGTTATTTCACTGTGTTAGTACTCTGGCCACCGATTTAGTAGCGAAATAAAATATAATTACTCCAGATTTTTAGTCAAATAATTTGTTTCTAAACATAAAACTGACGTGTTGTGTTTAGTATTTGTTTACCATTACAATTTTTTTTAAATGTAATATTTTAGTGTGGGCAGGTGAGGGAGGTAAGAGGGCAATTTTTATTTTATTTACATAGGCAAATTGCTAAGTAAAGAGTTTTTCCGGATGTCGCCGGTCAAGAGTGCGAAGCTCGCTTGAGAAGGTCGCAGTTGGGTGACCCTGAGAACAGAGTCATGCTGAATACTACATTCCTAATAGGTGACAAACCGTTGTCACATCACTAGAACTTTATCTTTCACAACCTTACTGACGATATAGCAACCTTATACAAGCAATTATGTTGGCATAGCACACACTTTTATCCTTTGATTATTTAAATCAAGTCTACATTTAAATTACTAATGTATTTGAAGATAAATAATATATGTTTAAATATTTAATATTTTTTCTACCTAGGCTGGTCTGTGATCGATGGAATATAACGGTGACGTCGTTGTCCTCAAGTAAGGATTATTAATTTTTATTTGGCCGTTAGTAGTAGGTTATCTACACGGTCTTAAGATCATCCCGTTATAAGAAACAGCTAGTGTAATGAATGAATGAATGATTCGTAGAGCCGAGGTCTGAGACTGTTTGAGGTATGCTTATGAGCTGTCAGGGACCTTGTGCTCTTTACGTACAGCTCAAGTCATTGATCGGAACCTCGCATTGATTCCGTAATTTTGCGAGGTGCGATAGGTCATTATAACGATGAGATTGCTAACATGTTCTAAAATCTATGTATCAAGGCTTTTTAATAGACAAATGAGTTTTCGGGCATAAATCTTATTATTAATATTTGCTTTGTGTTCATGTAATGATTAAACTTCGATTTATTCAACGACTTATTCACATAATAAAAATAATAATATTATGTATAAACTTTAAATTACAGGCAAAACATTTTGATATTATGCGTTTATTTTATTGTCGTTTTTAAACTGTTAGTCATGATTTATATTATATACTATGCACATTTATTACGTGACCTATGACTTCGCATAAGCGGCGATTATTTATGTGCAATTTAGTTTCCTGAAGAAGACACCTACTTGGATGATCACAGAATATCTTCAGTATAATCTACAACTCTCCACTTCATATCATTCTACGTTCAACATCACAGCCATGAAGTGACCCATGAAAATTATTTTCTGTGACCTATGCTCAAATGAAAATTCTTCTTCTTTTTAATTATGATTTTTTTAAATAGTGTCTATACTTTGAATATTCTTATTTTTTAGCCGGGACCTTACATGAAACCTGAACGTGATTAACGTGAAAATTATTAATCCGTCCTATCTTGTATGATTTTAAAGTAAAGTAAGTCAATACTAATCAAAAGAATTTTAATTACAATGTAGATAAATACAATCAAGAGTGATCAACTGAACATCACCCAGGCATTGCTGAAGACGGCATCAAATGTGAATAAATATGGCATGATTAACAAATTCAATGTAGTAGCAAGGATGCAAAATGAGATAACTAACGCAACACTTATAATCTGTAAGTGGAGCGTTGAGCAAGTGAATCAGCTGCGCACGAGCATATCCCTAACCGACATAGCTGCCGCAATATGTTGCAGTCAGGCCCACACAATCTCTGAGTATCAAATCTCTTTCTGCACATGTTTTACTGCAATACCTGCCAAACTTCTAGTCAACATATTCTTTGACTTCATAATTGTTGTCAGTTTTATATATTACCAGCTTGACAATCGTTGTTTTGATAGAAAACATACATAAATACTAATTATGTTATTATAATCAAGAGAGCGAAATCATAAAATTATGTGTTGATTGTTGGTGAAATGGGTGCGCGGTGCTATGCGTTTGCGCAACACCCGGAGGTAACACAGGCGACCCTGAACTCAATTTGGACGCGATCATTTTGCAACCAATCGGCGGTCGCTGCGCTGCCGGGGACGTTGCCGGCGCAAATGTAAACATTTGCAAGCGCGGGCCGCATGCGCGAGGCCGTCTCGGGACGTGCCCCTCGCTCCACCCTACTACCCTCCTTTACGGCCACTATCTGCCTCTTTACACTGATCATCATCGTCGGCAATGGATGGCGTGGATCTTTTACTCAAGTGTGTCTTGCAAAGAACCTAATCAGAAATGATCAGAAAGCAATCACAAAATGTTTAAATTCACAGAATGCAAAAAAGATGATGGCTTAACATTGAAAATTGCGTTTTAGTTATTACTATGCGTATTTAAATGTTTCGATTTAATAGTCAGACTAGTTAGTGGCTACCCAGTTTGTTTGTCTAATTATTGAAAACCTTCTTAACATTGGATTACGTATGCAAAACAAGACATTTCATTGAACTACGTGTGGCTCATCGATCAATTAACTTTTCTAGAAGTGAGTCAAGCGTTATTCTTGATTGCTCTATGGTGATTTACGACAGTGTTAGCTGGCTTGAAACATCTACATAATTTTCACAACTAAGTACATATTGTTTCCTCGCTATATAAAAAACGTCTTTTCATTGAATGTTGTTTATGGTAGATAAATGTGTCAATAAATCACAGCGTGTGTATCCATTTTTACCTCTAATGTATTCAAATATGATCTTAACTGGAATTTGTGTACAGAAAACAAAAGTATATATAAATTCAAACGTATATATATACTTATGCTTATCCTTATCTTTAGGTTCTTCTAGGAATTAATAACTACGATTCTATTTATATTTTTTATTCTGGTATATATTACCTCGATATCACACATAAAGTTAAAGAACAGCGTGATTTCTTCTTTAGCTATAGTTGTTTCTTACTTTGAATACTTACTGTAAAAATTCTAAGCAATTGAATGACCTTGTAACAGGATCAGCAACCACTCAATATTCAATGAACATGAACCAAAAGTAATATTATTATTGTATAGAAGTAAACGCAAATTAAAAAGCAATTCGAATTATTTTTGGATACAAAAAGATCGGAAAACAATTAAAATTACTGATTGCAAGGTAATATACTCTTTGCACAGCAAAATAGTATAATTCGAAATATGCTAATTCAAGTTTTACAATTTAAGCAGCAATTTGTTTTTGAGGGCATAAAAAAACCACGAGCGTAACGAACTTAGCCTTCTAAGTTAAGCTATTTATTTTCTTATAATATGTATTACGTTTCTACGCTCTGGTTAATTTGCTGTGAAATCAGTATATTTATGATATACATTTATATTTTTACTACACAAATTAATTTATTTCATTATTGTTTGGAAGGATTTGTATTCCAAAGTTACATGATATTGCTTTATAAAATATATCATTTACTAAGCCTTCACCAACTTCAACTTTTCACATGACAATTTAAGACGATAATTTTCACGCATTTATTACGAAACAATTTTTCGTGCCACTTACGTAAAATGCTGTCATCGTAATCATACCTACCCATCATATCATCATCAACAGTGTTTTTTTATTGAGCTTGGACCTCGAAGGTTGGGTGATTGGGGTTCATTAGTGGCAAATTATCACATTTATCATCACTTTATTGACTTTATAGATTAGAGATTACACTTGATTCTTAAAATCATATAAATGTATATGCTCATTAACATAATATGCCATATGCCTATCATATATCATTGCGTTATAAAATTATGAATAATGGTCACCTCATAAACGTTAAATAAACTTTCAAAAAATGCCGTGTAAGTCGAGTGGTTTGAGTTGCCTGCACAGGCAAGCGACGCAAGTTTAATCGAGAAGTCCAATAATTTCACACCTCACCAAAAAAATTATGGATTCGAATGAAACTTGTCATGATTATAGCTGGTATGATGGGGAAACATTATTGTCTCCCGAAAATGGGATCGGGTGAGATAGTTAGGTGAGTGAAGTTCCAAGTTTATTGAAGTAAAATTGTTACATACAAAGTAAATGTGGATGAAACTTGGTGTAGTGATATATTTCAGTACATGGGTTAACATAATAAGAACCCATGGGATAAAATTACGACTAATGTGAGTTTAAACTCCCAACATCTTGACCATCATAATAAATATTGGTTATTTAGAGAGGAGATTTAGGGATCCAGAATACATTATGAATTCCACGCACGAATACGAATTGAACATCACGGGCTGAAGCTAGTTTAAAAAATATTCAATGATGTCGCTCTAATTCGTAGGTTTTAAAAGGTATGGTGTTTTATTGATCATAATCTAATCCAACAATTAACTTTTTGCGGAAGTTCAAATTCGATGAGGCAACTAGTTCTCGATTTAGATACACATTTTAAAAACACTGACCATTATATATTTCAGTATGGGCACTTACAAGTGTCTTGTATGATATCTGTATGAAATTGCAATACTCAACAATATCATAGATAGTAAGGAAGTTGTTGCCTTTATTTAATTAATTGCGTATATTTAAGGCTAGGAAGAAATCACTGATACAGATCGACAGACAACAAGCTCAAGCGCTACATCACCGCAAGAAACTGAAAATGGGGTCTCTGTAAAATACGCGTACCATTAAGAAGCCAGGAAGATAATAAATTCTCAAATAAATAATATAATTCAACATCGAGTAATTAAACATTAAAACATACAAAAAAACATTAAAACATACAAGAAAAAAGAGTACAATAAGATGGGCAAAACCAGTTTACACTGCAATACAGAACTTTTGCAAAGATTTCCGACACCTAAAAATAAACCTAAAAATTTACTGCCACTCTCCATCGACAGGTTTATTCCTTAGGTTTCGTTGCTATAAATATATAATATATGTTTATTCCGTAGACGGTTTCAGAATAAACGCTGCGATTATTTCAAATACTTAAATTGCGTCAATTTTGAATCAAGTACCTACCTACTAATCATTTATTAATCTTATTCTGTGAAATAAAATCGCAGGCGATCAGAACTTTTAGTACTATACTAGATACTTGACGTGAGTTCAAATGTGAAGCATACACTTGTTTTGGGAAGATACATTATTTAACGTAGATTTTTTTAAGTCCCTATTCAATGTAATTCCTGGCATTAAGTTAGTTCCACGAGAGTATGAAGGGAAATAGGATAACTTGCGATCGGAATTGAAGTGCGTGGGTGAGCCTTGTCTGTCATGGATGGAGCCACTTAACGTAGAGTAGTGTCAAGAAACATAGTCTCTTTAGACTACATCTATACCTACAGATAAATACAATTATGTGTCTTTTCGTAATTCCAAATTAACAGCTTTTAACTTAATGTGTATGAAAGTATATATTTTACTAACATAAAAAAACCAAGTTTTTAATTTTTTCTCTTTCTGTCTGTGTGTGTGTATGTGTAAAAAAATAGGGATCCGCGAGTAAAGCTATTCACGTTATAAAAATAAAGTCTACTCGGGTGAAACCGCGGGACACAGGTAGCGTATGTATTTTAGTTCTCAACGTTTATTCTACAACATGAATGATGATACAACAGTATCATCGATTGCAATAATACCTATCAGGGCTTTAGTGGTTCTATTACGCTTAGTAAATAATTATACATAAGGCTTGTTCAAAACCAGCGATGTAAGCCAACTTAGCAATTTTTTGTAAGAACATAGGTATGCATTTAATATTGTTAGATTTATAACCACAATAATATTATGAAGTACCTAAACATTGCATATCGATTGTAATTAATGCGCTTTTAATACTTTTTATATTACTTAGGATACCATTATAATTAAGATTATTTTGCATATTTCATGTAACTAACATAAATGCAATAAATATATGAATATTAATAATAAAATAACTGTTTATATTGGGATTTTCCGAGTGATAGTGTGTAATTAATTGGTTTACAAGTCCCGTTTAAATGATTGAAGACGCCATTGGCGGAACAGGTAGTATGTTGATACCTCAGGTTGATACACCAGTGTCGTGTGGTGTTTGCCTCGCAAACGAGTAATGTGTGACGTCAATGTAAAAATCCTTAATGCGATCAAGTTTAAATGACATGTACTTTATTATTTGCGCTCAAGTTGTTTAACCTTCACAAATTTCCGATATTAGTTTTCCGTATAGTAAACTGCCCTTGTAATCACCATAATATGTTGTTATATCATGTTACACTACAGATTTTATCTTGAAATTTTACAGGCACGTAACAGTCTGGCATATTGATCTGTTCCACCGATTCGAAGTCGTATTAATTAGAAGATTGTTAGCACACTCTAAATAATAACCTCGTATTTTAATTCGAGGCTAAATTCGTTTGTTAAGTGATTTAGATTTGCGTACCTAATGGAGAAAAACTAAAAGTAAATGTTAACATGATATAACAGAAAAAACACATATTGTTTCGTAATTTACTATATTCTTTTTAGTTAGAGACAATCATTATCGAGTAGATTCAAGTCAGACAAAAGATCTAAATGTGTCAACGGTATGATAATCGATTATAGTGATAGTTAACATTCGACCGAATATCGAAACCTTGGACGATAGTTGAAGCGATGGTAATCATGTGGCGCGTGGTGTCGGAGCCATAAATGTAGCCAGAACGGTGGTTACTGACTGGCACGTGATAGTGCGTAGAGCATTACGGCCGGCTGGAGGCATGTTAATCTCATGTCCTGTCAGTGGCCAGCGCGGTGACCTTACGTCACGCGCAACACGCGCTGGGAATACTAACGCTATCAGAACGCCTTGGTGGATCCTTGGCTTCAAAACCGAGCTCCTTTCTTAGTACAGTGTTGCGTCCGTATATGTACTCTACTATTCACTTCATCTGTGTTTGTTTGTAGTACAAACCATCAGCATACCGCGTCAATTGACAATCGAACGGTGGAGATAGCGATGCCGTCAATCAGATGTTGATAAACTTTGTGGCCATAACGAATTTACATTGCCATCGGGGTCCAGTTTGGGAATGAGGCATAATAAAACGAATAAAAATTATGCAAGTATCATTCAGATTTACGATTACCAAAGAATTTGTTATGAAATTAACCGTTTGATCTGTGCAAATTGACCCTTGATCAGACGCTGGGAGCGTGTATCTCTCATCAGAGAATAGCAATGGTGTTCATTAGCGTGTGCTGTTAATAGATCCCCGCTTATTATACAGACACGATTGGTACTTCCACTACTTCTGGGCTGCACGGGATATGTCATCTCATTACTAGGTAATTTATAAAGGAAGATAGAACTTGATTTATATACAATACACTGCTTTTGTATTGAAAAGAACTATTATAGAGAAGATTAAGCAACTATAGAAGTGGATCAAAACAAATAACAATGAGTAACTGTGATTCATTATTATCATTGAGCATTGTCTCTATTGTCTATTATGTCAAGCAGTTATCTCAACACCGCAGTTTTTGTCGAAGTGCAATTAATTTGTTCTCGCTCTCTGATGCTCTAGCATTTCGTCACATGATTGAAACGTGAACTCATTGTTAGTAAGTTAAGTGTAGATCCCTTACCTGAACGAGGGGATGTGGTAATGGTAAGTGCTGTTCCGGAAGCCAAGTCCTGTCCACGAGCACATTCACAAGGAGTTCACTAACGGCGGTAGGGGGCGCTTTAGTGCGAGTGTCGCGGCGGCGCGATCTGCGCCTGCGATTGTCGTGCGAGTCAGCTGCGTACTGGTGGCGCGCGCAGCCTCGCGCGCTTTTATCACATCGCATCGCACGCACCTTCAACTTGACTCCGAACATCCGAGCTCATTACCTGCTAATTAGAGCTTACGAAAAATATGTTTACTTAAAAGTCTTACCTATACAGATATTACTTTTGAATATAACTTCCCGCTTCATACTAGACTTTTAGATCCTTTGTCTTATCCAAAGTACCTTATCCTCTTAACACGTGAGTCCCTTTCTCGCGGGTAGAGAAGAGTTACACAGTACAACTTCGATAAAATTTTTTTTTTTACTGTGTATGGGTAAATTTCCTTTTCAAAATTATAAGTTTAAAAACAGTTTTTTTATAAGGGAATTTTTTTCTACTCCTTATTCGAATAGTAATGTATACTTATCGTATTTTTCTGCTTTCCGTGAAAAACAGACAGTCATAGTATACAAGCATGTACGTCAAAATAATTAATAAAGATTTATACTTTATACAAATAACGTTCACACTATTACGGTTTTAATTAAATGTTACAATTTTTTGATTTAATTTTCTAGACGGATTTTTCATCCTTTGGAGAATGTGATCATCCTTCAATTCCTTTTCCTTGGAGAATCGCAATAACCTTAATTCGCAAACACTTCGCAAACAATATATTTGGCGATGTCATGATCTTGTTATGATGAAATATTATAAACGTGTGTATCTACTAGTATCTTTCCGACCTGTAGAATAATGTTCAGCGTTTCAATTCTGTACCTTTGATCTAGATCTCCGTAATGGAGAAACTGTTGAGACGTTAACATATAACATAGTGTAACAAAATATGTTCAAAATATGAGCAAAATCCTTTAGCATCGTTCAAATATCGAATAAAAATCCATCTAATAGTTTGCATGTGCACTGACAGATTTAAATCTAATAAAATGTGCTTTTTTTCCTTTATCGATAACTATTAATAGATTTATGTACAATATTTGATATTGTTATAATTGTATTTGTAGTGAAATATCTTAGCTGAGATTGTGTAAATTAAAACTGGGCTAGTTCCATCGCCTTCTAAGAATAAACGTGATAAAGCACTGACAACTTGAAGCGAAATAAGATATAGAGATAAAAAAATAACTAAACGATCTCTATCATCGATTGAATTATAACCACGTAATGAAATTCCGATGATACATTTCATTTAAGTATTTATTTTTATGTTCTTACGTACGTAATGATTATAAGTTGGAAGTCATGGGCGTCCTGCGTCAATACACTCTTGATAATTTGATGGCAAACAACTTGTCTCTTGATACCTGTTTCTGCGCAAGTAGGATACAGACAGACCACGTCAGAGGTAAAAAATGATATCAACGAACTTTAGTTGTTTCAAGCTTGTTTCATGTTTCATGCTTTAACATCGAGTGCTACATATCTTCATCACCCGTGTGATATTAATTAATATCATTCTATGGATGTAACATTCCGGCTAAAATTGCTTCCAATACTTCAATCCAATCTCATCCTGCCCATACCCCTATACCTATTTAATTTGAGTCCCCGCGATATGATAACAATATCAGGTTATTACTAAACATAGACTAACTATTTGGTTTAGAAGAAGAAGTCCACCTTTTTCTGTGGACTTAAACGATTCTTGGTTTAAATAATGTTTTTTTTATGAGGGGGTAAGTATTTGTTCTTTATTCAGTAGGGTGTTCCGATAAAGTGTTATTTGAACTCTACTTCGTAGGAGTAAAGGGAGTAAAGAAACTTCAGAGCTTGTTATATCTAGTGTTGTAAGAGTGTGGTATTTCTGTTATTTCTTTCATTTTGGAATAGGAAGCGTATTGATAGATAAGTGACTATATAATTATAGGCGTACGTAAAGGGTGTTAAGATTAACAATTACATCATGGCAGTGAATACGAAATCCTAATTCGGTTGATCGTTATTTGTACGTAAAAACTACTATATTCTAATCAAATCACTTATGTCAGAAGCGAGAGAAGCTCAGTTGCCTATATCACCGCTAATTATTATGTTTTGTGTCATGTTGCTGTAAAGTGGGTAGGATTTTTTCCGGTTACTAATATCTAAAAAATAAAATAAATAATTATCTCATGAAATATAATAAGTAAATGGAAGAATTTTTAAACGAGGTAATTCAGAATTCTCATTATTGTTTACTTGCCAAGTAATTAAAGTTGAATATTATTTACCTATGCATAAGAAATACTGACTCCATTGAAGGTCAGACGTAATTCCCGTTTATTACAGGGTCACGAAACAAACGAAGAAAAAAAAAACCATTATTTTAGACCATGTGCATCCCTTCGTAGAGCTACGACTATGACCTGGATGCGTAGCGCTACGAAGGACACCTCGTAGCAATAGCGTAGATCTTGTAGCAACAGGAACAATAATCAAATTACGCCATTTATTTGATAACAAGTGTATATAATAATAATATTATGTATATAACAGTTATAATATATATTTAAATAATAATATTATATAAAAAGCAGTTCTCCGTTATTAAATTTGTTTCCAATCCAGCATTCAAAGAGTGAGTAGGATTGGACACTATAAAGTGTTAAGTTGGACCCAAGATTACTGCGTAAATGTTAGAATGACGAATAAGTAACATGAGATAAAACTGCTTACATGCGGTTATTTTCATTATTTATTGTTGTATGAATGTTAATCAGATCATACTTCCTTTTATAACTGAACTTTGGTCTAACAAAAAAACAAGTTTTTATGTAAGTATCTAAAAGTTGTCTCATGTATGTAAACGAAGTTATGTAAGGGTTTCGTAAATATTTGTTGCCTCTAGCATCTGATTTTACGGGGAAGGTCAAGAGTGATCCAAATTTGACGATGTTGAGATTTATAAAATAAGATGATATTGCTGGAAGAATACGTTATGTAGGCTGAAAAGTCTTGACGCCACAATTACCACTGCATTCAATAAATTATATTATATTACCTACTGATATTTTATTCATATTATGAGATGGATGTTTGTCATGTCACATTCTAGATGTATATGAATCTGTCACTGACACACACAACCAAACTATTTATACATATACGTATATATGTAATTACTATTACTGACATGATTTATCAACGCAGAGCCATAACCGCTAGTCGGCTATGGCTGTGTCACTGCATTTTAACGTATGTATCAGAAAAATCAAACATAACCAGATTAATAATAATTTCCAGAAAGAGCAAGTTCGTATTACTTAGACATAGCGTAAACAGAATACTCTCGGATTGTGCTCTCTACGTAGGTTCTCGTTGTCAGCTCTTTATTTACTTTTCTTTAATTATCTCCAGTATTATTTATTGGTCTTGACTCCTTGCATATATTTTCAAATGAAGTGATTTCCAAATCTGTCCCAAATTCTGCCTGTGATAATTTTAAAATAACATTTTGCATTGAAAACGGTTCCTCCGCGTACCTACGAACACTTCTGATCTCTCATGAATAATTCGAGATTGGGGCGAATAATAACGTGACCGAAACAATTCTACCGACGTCTAATAGACCTTATTTGCAGTCTAACTTTTTTCTTCACACGATTAAGTTCTAGCGAATAGCCATTTAAAAAGACTTTTATACGTTTTTCTTTAAAGTTCGTTTAGACTTTAATGTGGTCATTACTCGGTGGTAAGTACAACTTTTTAGTGCAAAACATGGCGGATACTATTATATATTCATTACAGACGTGGTTGCCAACAAAAAATAGGAAAGGATAATATTATAAGCATGGTTCTAAAACAGTTTATACTTAAATTTGTAATGATGTTTTTAAGATTGCTTAAACAAAGTGCACCAACTCGTAGTACTTAGATTGGTTATAATTTCATGCTTAAAATGTAGAGTTTTATTTCCTAAAAGAATTAATTAAACTAGCTTGCGTTTGCAGCTTCGCCTGGGTGGTAGTAGGTAGGTACTTTAGGGGTAGAATTTCGTCAAACCCTTTCTTAATGGACACTTTATAAAGTAAAGAGAGAGAGAGCCGTCGTGGCTTTGGGGTTTGAAGCGTCACCTGCTGCGCAAGCGACGCAAGTTCGAGTCCCAGCGGGGCCAGTACCTAAGAGTTTTTTTGAAAAAAATTCACTCATGTGCAGAGATTTCACACCACATGTTTTACGGTGAGGAAACCTGCATATGTCTGAGAAGTGATTTAACGATTTATGTATAGTGCCTAAGACGGCGATAAACTCACCCTCTGTCAAGTTGGCTCCTAATAGTATTCGGTTAATTGTTGTTACAACATCTCTGCTTACCCCTTCGGTAACCCTTCTGGGATGGCGTGAGCAAATTTTTCTTTACAAAGAACACACCCTCCATATTTCTGGTCTCTTGTTCCAACGGTTTAGGCTGTGCGTTGATTCCTCGGTCACGGCTTAAAATTTTATTTGTACCTACAGATAACATTTAGAGGTTCTTGAATCGACATTTCGTTTAATGCACATACAAAGATTCGGAGGGTTTTTGATTAGCCTTTATAAATCGGTTAAAAACAATCAAAAAGCGGATACTTACATCTGGGTTTCATCTCCGGGATTGAATGATAATTAATTACTTTTCCAATAAAAATTTTAAACTTAACCACATTTATTCAATAGACATTTAATATCAAATACTATTGGATGTTAACGACCAGTTGAATATATTCATCGACCGCATCAAAAATATTTCAAGTTGTATACATATAGGTATCTATTCATATACTGTAAGAAGTTAAGTCGGCTTAAAAATACAAAACAACAACATTAATATTCATTGTTAACGAAAATGTAATGAAATGCATAACAAATTTGTAAAAATAAGTCTTTTTCGATACCGTATTCAATTAATTAGTCCTTGCATTTCATTATTAGTAAACAATGAAAAGTTGAAACATACTGTCGGCATTACAAGAATAAATGTGTAGTTAGTGTTAGCTGCTGATAATCTTTTTCAGCTTCAAATTCTGAAAAATCTTTATTCATTTTCATTGGTCTGCTGGTCGCAATACTATCGTGGAATACGAGATCCCGATTTTTTTTATTATATGGGCCTTAAACATAACTGGCGAAATTTGAGTGTACTATAAATACACACATACAGCAACTATTTGGCTTACGAAATTAGAAAAATTTTATATTTTAAATCGAAACTTCCCTTTAACGTCTAATTACGTTATACGTTGTTATTTAAAAAGTTTATAGTAATTCAATTTGGTCGTACAGTATTACTTGCACAATTTTTTATGCATATGCATGCTTTGTTTTATACCTAAGTCATTTGTGCTGGGTAATTTACATTGACGTTGTAATTGGCTACTTGGTCGCGTGGAATTTTTTGATTGTTCACAATATGACATACAAAATTCATAATGCAGATATGTTATTGTGATATAAATTTTAGAATCGCACTAATTAGGTAGTTTAATGATGATATTTTTCGTTTTAATATGGATTCTTATACCTAATACAAATATATTTTTAGCTACCGGTATCAATAATATAAACCGGTACCTAGAGGTAAACTTACAATGCACGTTGTATTATGCAAATTGTTGTTAGATATTATTGATATGGTGATTGGTGTATCTTATTTAATATAGTTGCAGCGGAGTGTTTGCGTCATTGGTCACCGAACGCGAATCAGCAGCAGCGCGGCGCACACGCAACCTATGCAATGCACCATATTTATAGATGGAAAATTACTAGAACCACGTAAAACCATTCATAAACACCGTGAAACAACATTTCAAATAGTTTTGAATACTTATTGCAAAAACCCATTTTGCTTTTTTATACTGCTATTATATACTGCTTTATTTGAATAAGCTTAAAATAGTGGCAGGCGAATAGATGCAATAACACATGCTTTAAAATAAATCAAGCTATTATTAGATCAATTTATTTCTTAACATTTTTTTTGCACACTCATTTCAATATTCATACGATCTATTAATTATGTAATGAATTAATAATTAACACTGCTGCTGCTTACATGTTTGATTGTTATATAACCACGAATGTTTTACAAGTTATTATAATATCGTGACGCGTCGCGATAAGTATTCCCTGATGGGGTGAGGGATTGGCTACGGATTCAACTTTTCATCGTTAATGATAAAGTTACGGTCTCTGGCATACTTTTAACTCGGTAAATTCATTCTCAGATGTATACATACAGTTCTTCACCGCTAATCCCAAGGTATGTCAAAATCACTGAAACTACTTTAATTAACATAATTCTAAACTGCGGTTAAGATTTGAACGCGCACATCCACGTATTGCAGACTATCTAAGTCACGTGGCCACCACGGCTCTTCGAAACTATATGTAAATTTTAACCGTGACATTAATATTAACGACGAAAAAATTGATTTTGTATCCAGGAGGTCATGTTCAATTAGCGTTTTTAGGGTCCTATACCAAAAAGTTTACTTTAGAAAAAATCCATGCCATACAAAAGGCCATCCATGAAAAAAAAATCCAGGAAGAGCAAATTTTTTGTAATTTTTTAATATTTTTAAAATTGAATATTTCTTTATTAAGAGGGGTCTGGATGTGGGGGTAAAGTTATAAAGCAAATCAACTGGAAAGCATCCGAGTGGGATATCATTTTAAAGAACATTACTTACACGGTTTTCAACGTCAAAAATCTTAAATACCTAATATGCACTAGTGAAGACTGAACGAAAATTTTACCATAGCTCCGATTATCCCAGTTTCATAAGAAGGTAATAAATAACGGTTTTTAATTAATCTAATTGTAGGAATGGCGATTATTTCCGAAAAATATCGGTTTTTAAATTTATTTCAATCGTACCGATTCACAAAAAAATAAGGATCTAAATGATCGATCGCTTAAAAGTCGAAAATAATTGTATTTTATGGAGATTAGAAAAGCACAATGATTTGTATCATTTAAGACATGCAATTTATTGTTCAGGAATTTGAATATTTACAAATGTTTTAAAACTATTCCAAGTACGAGTATCAGGTATAAACCAGACAGATAGAAGAACTTTAAATAGACAAAAAAAAATAAACAAAAAAATAGAAAATCGTTTTTCGACAGTAATAATAGATTTAGGTGCTGAATCGATTTTGTTCAATTATCGATAAAAATCGATTCTTCTTTCATTCGATCTCAAATCGACATCCCAGCCTAGTTGTGTAATTGAAACATGCCTTTTGAAATTATAATTCGTGTGATAGCTTTTCAAATTTTAAATTGTGTGTGGGTAAAGAACCCGCGGCGTATGAGTTCTCGCACTTGACCGGTTTTTAATTAATTATTAATTAATGAGTGAATGAGCCTGTTCGAGGTTTGCGAACATTGGGTGTCAGTCAAGTTCAAATTTATACTTGGTAATTTTTCTTGCAAATCAATTGAATAATTGGTCGCCAGTATTGAAAATGTGGTGTGGATAGGTAAGGTGCTACTTTTTATAACTGTCGACCGGGAGGGAAAAACAATATTTTAGCAGTTATTTTCTTGACAATTAAAAATATAATAATATTTTTCTTCGACAGACGACCATGTAGGTTGCCATTTGCAATTAATATGTTATCTGAATTAAAAACTAATTACTAGAAAATAATAGAGCACATCTAGAATTAGTTTCATTCAAGCTTCCACCATCAAGTATTGCACGCATTTTGGTTTTTAATTCATCAGGAACCTGGGATGGAGCCATTTGGGGAGAACCATTTTCCTATACAAAATGTATAAAGTTTATGTTAATCTAGGTTATAGGCGATTTAAGTTATAGGGTTGTAGACGAATAGGCTCGCGAGTTAAAGTTAGCCCAAAGTAACTATACCATATACATATTATATAACTAGAAAATAAAATCAAGGCCAAAAGCAATCCATTATCAAAATAATGTTTAAAATGTGGTAAGAATACAGAATTATGTTGCTTAAATGCCAACGTTCCTGCTTATACGCACAAACGAGGAAAACAATATCATAAAAAGTGGTTTTCCAAATAAAACATACTTTAGTCGGCTATTATATATATTTAAGTAGTTTAAATCGTTTTAAATAGCTTATACTTCGAAGTGCAGTCCGCCTCTCATCCAGACTTCGGGTATTCATCTGACTTCTGCGAGCCTTTCTTTTGTTTATTTAAAATGGCGAGTGCGGTTACCTCATCTCACTGGCGGGGGCAGTGAATGGGTTATGCTAGCCTCTCACCGGCTAAGCCACATGGTGTTCCTCTAGCTCGCTTTTTAGAGGGGTCACGTGATTTTGGCGTTTAAGAGCCTTATCCAACATCAGCAGCACGCCCTCGTCTACATCATCATGTATTGCCATTTATAAATTATTAATACTGCATAGAAAAAACTAAAAAAACAATTGTCTGTAATTTTAGCGCACAAGTATTTCCTCACAAGCATGTTAATTAACACTTAGCACATATTTATCACAAATGGACCCTTGTCAGATATTTATTTTGTTTTACGTTGTATTCAAATATACTTAAAAATTATAATATGGAATTTATGACGCTCGTACTCGTGTCCCGAGCAGGTTGACTCTGACCACTACTAAATTTCCTATACATAATCGTTACTGTGTTGGGTGGTAATAAACAAATAAAGCAAATCGCGTCCAATTTAGTATCCAATGCTTAACACCTTGGAGTAAAGTGGATATTTTCGTTAATATAATTTTTTTCGCAATTTTCAGTGTTTTCAAACAAAGTAGGCATACATATCATACTGAGAAATGATTGCTAGTGTCGTAGGTACTCTATCTCTTCACATTTTCATGAAATCTTCAAAAAAACGAGTGAGATCAAATTCGGAATAATACCCCATCGAACAAATCAATCAATGATCGAAAACGGACTTATCTGTAAAGTTACACTTACATAAAAAAATGGGTTAACTACGGACAGATCGGGTCCACGTACATACTGTTGAACTAAATGACGCGGACCTATACATAGATATCTTTTTATTTTAATCTGTTAAGTCGTCAGCCAAACCTGTGAGCGGAACCATCAGCATTAAAATTCCGTTATCTTTATTACACATAATACATATTTTTTGGACCAAATAAATAAGCAATACCAAAATAACCTGTTCCATAAATAGGTATTGTATGCTATATTTCTTTCTACTTGAGTACTCGATTAAATATGGGGATAAATTATGTCTTTAAATGTGGGTAAGAAGCGGCAGCCGAATCGGTCAATGCATATATCTTAAATCGATTTTTCCAAAAACGTAAACAAAATGTATTAAACGAGTAAATGTTTGCCACTATTTAAAAAATTAAAATAGACATACTGCTTTTAATATTGATTGTCTTAAAAAATGTGTCACATTCGACGACATTTGAGGTATTTTTTATAAAAAGAAGTTAACTGTCTTCAAAAAGAACAAAATTAAATTCTTTTTCGAAGATGGACTGACATTTTTATTTTTTTGTATTGTATGATACCTTGGCATCTATAAACCCTTCTATTATTTCGACTAGAGTAAAACCAGGGGGGTCAGCCAAGCACGACTACCAAAGGATTCCTCGGCAATTTTAAAGACTGGCTAGGTAATAAATATCCACAAAAATCAAACCAGCACTTGCTTAATCAAAACTCGTAATCTCACTCAAAAACGTAGTTCTGTAAACTGAGGTCACTGGGTAAAATTGAACTCAGGATTTCTAGCTAAACAGGAGAACTCATGTTGATTTATGTTTCACGTCACATTGATTAATTTAATACGATGTTAATCGTTTTCGTTAATCAAAACTCGTAATCTCACTCAAAAACGTAGTTCTGTAAACTGAGGTCACTGGGTAAAATTGAACTCAGGATTTCTAGCTAAACAGGAGAACTCATGTTGATTTATGTTTCACGTCACATTGATTAATTTAATACGATGTTAATCGTTTTATAAGTAGAGCTGCATTCTGGTGCGTACATTGACTTAGCTAGCCCAATTCACGTGTGGCGTATAGCATTAGCAGTTCCAAAGTCATAAGAAGAAATAATTCATAGGAGAGGGAAACTCATAAGAATTTAAAAATTAAATAAAAACCCTTAAAATTATTTTATTCAAAATTGTAGACATTATTGTGTTTAGAATTTAATTTTACAACAAAAATAAGCATTGTTTTATATTCTTCTTATGTATTGAACCTTTAGTAACCTTTAACAACTGCACTGCAAAAAACAAAAGAGTAAAGAGACTTTTTCGGCTCTGGGCCAATAACATGCGCCTAAATGGGACGGTGGTTTCTGCCCTAAAAGTCAACCTTTATATACCCTCAATCTGGTGTTTAGTCATATTTTATAGCTAAAAAAGAAACACTTGGAGGACAAACGCTGCATTAAAGCCTAGTCTAAAACAAAGAGCTCTTCAGTGGCTGCTGTAAGAGTGATTCAGAAATTTGCTTATATTGATCAAACTCTAGGGTCTTTGCTGCTCACTATCCTTCTGAAGAGGTTGCGCGTTGTCTGTTAGAAGCCTGGTAAAGTGATATTACCGGCGAAATTATTGTTTTTAACGTGACAATGTGCCCAACTTTCCAAGCACAATCCTGAGGGATACCGATTGGTATTTAATTTTTAACAAGATGTACCTCGCGTAGGATTAACATAAAAACGAATTCACTCAATGATTTTTTTATCTAAAATAGAAATAGTCTTATTTACTCTTTGTAACATCAGCTATACTATATATACCTTAATTACATTAATAATTATATATATAATACACTTTCATAGAATGAAAAGTTCGTTTAGAATTAGTCTTTCATTTAGTGAAAAGCTGTTGATTTACAATTACAAACAGACTGATCATTGGTGATTTTAAGGACGTGTTATTTTGTGACAGGCTAAATTTATTTAAAAAAAATAATTCAATACCTATAAATATAAAATATTTTTTCACAATGGGTTGAAAATTTAAAGAACTATGTCGGTCACCGGGTTGTCCGTCACTGGTGGCTGAACTTCATTTTAAATTAGGTAGGTATATGTAGGTACCTACTAAATTAAATACTTAATTGAATTAAATATTTTGAGCTATTATTTGAGCCATATTACCTACAGTCAGAAGTTGGGAATATATTCGCCAATTGAACGCTCTGAGTTAATAACAGCACAATATAACACATATATAGTACAATAACACTAATACACTCACGTAGATACTTGTGGATAAGTTTAAGTATTACCATGAAATGTATTAAGAACATAATTAATTTAACACTCAAGTACAGACATTGCGGTAGTGAGTGCAGTGGTTGCCCGTGGTGGGATCGGAAGAGTGCTATTGGCTAAAATTCTAGTCCAGTGTTCCAGACAAGGGTAAAGGAAAATAGTTTTAGACATGTCATGGCACTTTTAATCATTAGAAATACAATAAAAGTGTATTTTCTTATTCTTATTACCATTTTTATCAAACGCTACGTACACCTACCTACACATGGTAGTATTGGGTGTCGCAAACGGTCGTTACCGCCCGCCCAATATCGTGGCAATTGCATAAAAATGTGCATAAAATTCATGGTTTGTGTTAAAACTGGTTATAAATAGTTTGACAAAAAACGAAGAATAAACTACTGAACACAAGGGTGCAATATTATCCGGGGATCATATTTTATTCCCTGAACAAATTGCTAGGTCAGCTATAATGTGCCGTCAGTGATTTCGTGTCGTGTCAATAAACCCATTTGCACCTCCAAACTACGACGGTAAATAAAACGCCTCTCTAGGTTTACGAAAAGATGACGGATTTTATAGTCACATGTACCTACATGTGTATATCAAATCCAATGAACCAATCGTGTGATGTCTCAGGTGAGATTTACGTAGCTCCTACCCGTATACAAGATCATATTATATTGAGCATATTGATTTTTCTTCGTCTTCGTTCCCACAATATCTACTTTGAAATCGGTTTTTTCCTTTGTTTGTCTAGATCCGTGTTGTAAAATAATGGCACAAAACTACAATAGAAGTCTGTTCCGGTACATCAATTGGTGGCATTATTAGATAATTATTGATATCAAAACATGAGGTCGGCTTACAATTATACGCAGATGATTTTAATTGAGTTTGTGGAACTTTCCGTCGAAAATATCGAAGAAAAACAATACAAAAAACTTCGTTCGATACAAAAACTTGTTCATGTTGTATTTCCTGTTGACCTGTTAGTGTAATGTTTAAGCCATTGGCCTGCCCTGGGTATACATGGGCTACATTTCCTCAGAGGATTAGGTATTTTAGGTACCATTCTGTAATACCAATGTTTTAAGGTGTTTTATCAACAAATCTTAGTTTTTTTCGCGGTTCAGGCATGTAGATATATTAAAACTACTAGTACATGTAGATTAGTAGCATTGCTTTTTTGATTAGAAATACCAAATATAATGTTCTGTAGCGAAAAATAATGAAAAATTGCAAAAGAGACAAGTTATTAAAACGAGTTAATAAGTATAGCTTTTGTGTATGCTTGTTTATATACCGTGCACTTGATTAGTATAATTGCGATGGGATTCCCAGATACGCGATGACGTTGTTAGGAACAAGTTTCCTTCGGAAATTTATTTGATGATTACTTTTAAATTTAAACAAAAAGGTGGTATTTACCACTTATTTTTTAATCGTGATATTATGCGTACGTCGGCTCGGCATATCTCTTTACAAGGGCATGCTTTTTTATGAATTCCCCAATCATATTATCTATTTGTATTTAAATTGAACATATTATAAACTGCATGTGTGTGTACTATACGTGAGTATATACTGCTCATATTTATTTAGGTTTTTGCACAATTTGTCATTGTTTGGATTGGAACTTCAAGTTTTCCAGTACATATAAAGCATCAATTCAGTTGCTAATTGAATATCATTCACTAACTAAATGCGCAGGCTTTATAGCAGACTGTCAACTTGCGAGTTTTACCTGCAAAGAGATTTCTTGTGTAAATTAATAAATTTTATGGTCTCTAATTGAAAACAATTTAAGTATTACGAAATATGATCAATGTTTTTCTAAGTAATATTGAATTATTGAAATAACTATCACAAATGTATGAGAAGAGGTTTAAAACTTTCAAGTAAGCCAGCTCTGATTGCGTAGGTCGATTTCGGGGGCGTGGACATCTCTCAGCTTCGCAGTTGACTGTTGTCGCTGAATAGGAAGGTCTTGAGGGCTGGTGGTCACCTTGCCCCACTCAAGGCGAGTTTCAATATTCGATAAGAGCTACATTACTTGCGTATTAATTCAATTAAAATAATGTACTTGGTGTCTGCGGTGATTCCATTAGGTATAATTAGGCTTACTTAATAATACAGTAGGTACATGTTGAATTATAGCTTATTTGGCTATTCAGTTTGCAAGGTTTCGCACAATGTATTCTAACGTAGCTAATTATAACTTTGCAAATAATTGTATTATGTAAAATAGATACGATTATAAAGTAAGTACGTCACAAACATCCATTAATTAAGTTGCAATCCAGCATTTCATTGTATTGTATTACAAAGTTGTAAGCAAAGTATCACATGTTTTATACAACTATATTACCACTAAGACGGTATTTAAGATGTTGCATGTGTATGTAGACTAGTATTAAACTTCATGGGCTTGATATGTTACCAACGAGATATCATAAACTGTTCTGTGTTGAGATAACAAAAGTAAATACAAACCTGAGGCGCACTGAAACAGGGAATTCGGATAAGAGCAACGCTTTAATAAATTCGTACCAAAAAAGTACAAATGGAACCTTAAAATTACGTTTAACTTTATTCAACAAGTTATCTATTGTTGAGTATAGTAGTTTGAATTGAAGGATCTCATAAGTTGAGGTTTTCATGTCGTATACCTACATACCACACTTCATCACGACTTAACATCATCATCATCTCCCTGGTCGGCACTTGATTAAATCCAACTGTATCAAGACTATTAAATAATATTATATTCAAACATGCAATACATTCCGTTTATCCAATTCTTATGGTAGCTGCAAATTTATATTCTACGAACATGCCTCATTACGTATTCGATTTTTGTTGCTATCAGTTTATTGAAACTCAGGTAATGGTTAGCGGTCGATGAGACATATATACCAAGCCGAAGAGTTGCTTGCATGATAGTTTTAAAGTCCAAGTTTTTAAATATTTAGCTGTTTTCAGTCTTAAACATTTTCCATGAATCGATCTAAAAAAGCTCCAACTAATAATATTTTGCCGCAAAAGCAGATGTTTTTATATTAATATTTTAAGACTATGGTTCGACTAAGTAATCGACCAATAAAATCATGTTTATGATTCTACGTCAGGGCGTGCAAATATCGTTTTTTGCAGCCAGATTATCTATTTTTAATAATCATGTTACAAATAGCAAGTAGGTAAGTCGTATCTATAAATACATGTTTAAACCTGAAAAACAATGATCAATGGTCGTGTGAAACGTTATAATTAAAATGTTTAGATTATTTTTTGTATGACTTTATTGGTAAGTTTTTACATCACGAGATTCTTGATTCAGTAAAACATCGTGAGACTATGTAGGTACCTACGTTTGAATATAAATTGAAGAACGCACAACGTGAAGTCGGTGTGCCTGAAATCCGATACGGCATATCGGATATTGTGTGTCGCGTTAGCACCTAATTATCCTGGGTGAAAAGTGAGTATAACACCTCTCCTTATCATTTTAGGAATCCTCGTACATGATATAAATCTAATAATGGAAATTATTTAGTTTATGCATTTTTGAACATTCTAAAATCAACACCGTTTTGGAAACCGGTAGGTTTATGCTTACATTAATATACTTAAATACGATTTTTATTATATAAATATTGTATTTTATTATAGTTCATAAAAACTTAGTTACAAGAATGTAAGCAGGTACTTGAATTGACGTAAAAAGTATTGATGATAAAAACATACAGTGGAATTGAAAACCTCCTCCTTGTTCTGAAACCGGTCAAAAAAATAAAAGAATACTAGATATTTATATGCTCATACTAATATCTTATCTTTTTCAAAAGGTGCAATAGTGCCCGATCTTAATCCCGTCAAAGCATAGGACTTGTCTTGTAAGTGGTAAGAGTACATTCTTCAGTTCTGCTGGAGCACCTTTACATAGTTACTGATTAAAAAGCAGTGCGCTTATTACTAAGAGCCTTACGGAAATACGGGTCAACGTACTATCAATATAAAAATATCTTTAGAGTTTATAAAATGTTTGTTTGTACTCGCGAATACAGTTCTTGCTGGCTTTCAAGGCTATCTCTGTATCAATACAAGCATACATTTCCTTTTAAAACAAAAAGATTTTTGAATTTTGCCCTTGATGAGCGTAAAGCATTTAAATGTCGTTTATAATATGCAAAACTGTCATTAAGCCTACAGCATAAAACTTAAGAACAACTTTGTGATTTCCATAATTTTTATCATTATAGAGATGCAAATCGTATTTGAACTGCATATAGTTACCTACTTGGGTTGTGATTACAGAACAATATTTGGTCTTGAATCTTGTTTCAAACTGCATTTTTATAGTAAAAAGAATATCATTATACTACTCATTTGGCAAAAAACCTCAAGTATACCATTTCCTTTAGAAAAAGCAATAATAATTTTAAGTTATTTTTAAAATGAACGAGCTTCCTACCTGATATACTTATCAAAATAATCAATTGAAAGAAGTGCTAGTTGCTACTTATGTGTTAATTTAGGTAATAACAAATCCGTTTACCAATTAATTGTTGTACCGTTTTTAACAAAAATCCAAACATCAAAACTTTACATTAATAAGTATCATATAGGATATAGGATATGTATCAACCTTGTATGATGGTTTTAACCACTAGCCGTGCCCCGCGATTTCACCCGCGTAGAACTAATTTTATGGATGGCCCGCGAAACCCTAATATTTATTTTTATTTCATATTAGCCAAAGCTACTTCTTGTAACATTAGCTGTCAGTCAGTGAAAGTCTCGTTAAAATCGGTTTAGCCGTTTCGGAGATTAGCCGGAACAAACAGACAGACAGACAAACAAACAAACAGAGAAAAAAAAAATTATATTTTGGTTTTCCAATATCAACACCGTGTATACTTACTTTCATATGCATTTAGCGAAAATCTGTTATTTTGGAATTACAAACAGACATTTCAATTTAATTATCTGTATAGATTATAGGTGTATAGATTTACAATTCATGAGCAGGGTTGTCATACGCGCGTTCACCACATCGGTCTCATTTTATCAGTCTTCTTTCGGCTTTATTCAATAGAGGTGTGATTGCACTGTATCCAAAAGTGTTTCTGTTCCGTCTGTCGAAAACCAGATTTAATCTTTTGTTTTAAATATTTTTTATAAGAGCCTTGGTATTATTACATCAACAATCAGTGACTAAAATGTTAATATTATAGACCTTTCTTATGTTCAGATAATTGGGGATGCCGGGTAGAACACTACATTTTACCGACCCAAAGCATTGCGCAGCATTGCAAAATTTGTAAACAGTAAAGTTAGAAGAAGCTCTCCAAATAACGGCCCGTTATTTGAAATACCTTCTGGCCGTTGGGTGCGAACACTATATCACTTAAAACAAAATTATATTCAGTACCATCAGCAGTGTCGTTGATAGTACGGGGCAATTTAAAAATATCAAAGTGTTTTTTTTTTAAATGTTTTTGTAATATTTTCCATTGACGCTCCGCTTGCATCTTTTGCTGGTCGCAGCGATGTTATAAAGCTTAAAACCTTCGTCGAAGGATGAACTATCAAACAGAACAACTCGTAAATATGTATTCAATTCAAGCTAGTAGTTAAGGAGATTCAACGTTCATCCAAAAAAACAAACAAACTTTACAACTTTATATTATTAATATAGAATAGATAAAGATACATTGACCCAATAAGGCGAAATACGGCGAGTAACTTTTCTACAAATTGACCCGCCACCGAATAAAGTAATGATACGTTATACTAGCTAGGAGGATCGGGACCAAAGAGGCTACACGGAGGATCAAGTATGTACCATAAGCAAGCACGGGTGGTTCCTTTTAAAATGTAAGAGCTACACGGCGCCGGAGCAGACATCTACATTACCTTAGAGATTGACGCAGCGTACCTACGCGTTTGCGTTTGGTTATCAAACTACACTTAAAAATATATTCATTTTATTAGATAGTGGTCACAAAGTAGGTACTTACCTAATGACAAGCTTGACGTCTACTTTAACTGCGTTTAATAGTCGTACGTAAACATTTGTTGATAAGTATTTGCGATACGCGTTCAAAGGTCACGAAGCTCATTGCCAGGCAATATACAAGCATTTTACAAGTGGTTTTATATTTGCTCATAATATGACGGAATGTCAAGACTAATGCCGCCCCTGATAGGACCAAAGTCATGGCTAAAAATATCAAATAAATGCAATATATTGATCTAAAGAAAATAGTTCCGTATCTACAAGCGTCATTGTGTTTGCTTTCGACTATATACCAATGTAGTGTAGTATCCTGGGGCGAGTAAAGTTTCAAGAGAAACGAGCACAAGATAAAAAAGTAGACCAGAGTTGGTTAGATAGGTAATACAACGCGAATCTGAATGGTAACGTCATATCATAACCATTTATTTTCTTCTGGAACCAAAATATGTTAATGAAACAAGTCTAAGACGATCAACGTCACGCGGTTGGCATACGTTAGCGGTTTAATAAAACAATTTAAAATAATTCGAACGAAAAAGCCATAAAGATTTTATTTTGCTTAATTTATTACCTTGTATATTGTGGTATTAGTTATATGTGAAATGTAGGATGTGGTCGACAAAGGTATTTAGTATGTATAATGATGGTGATCTGTGTTCTTATATCGATAATTATTTTAACATAACGAGTTGTACAATGGATACACGTAACTGACACGTAAACCATGGCTCCATGCAGACTGAACGTGAATCCTTTTTATATTTATATTTAATTTTTACATTAATATCCTGTACTTGTGAATTATTTAGGTATTGTTTCTTTTTGTGATTTATGTGGAATACCTACCATATAAAATCTGACAAATATACGGGAAAACAGACGGATTACAATAAGCATAATATATTAAATCTTTTCTACCCTTTTGGCTTTTATGATAATTGCATGTGCACCGATTCGCATAAAATGTCATCCCAAAACGAATTAAAGAATGATTCGTACGCAGTTTTTTTCTGTCAAATACGCACGTCGACACCCTTCTGTTATATCTACCTCATATAAAAAAAGTTGAATATATTTGCATACAAAGGCAAACATGTTAGCATAAATACTTCAACATATCCAAGAACAGAGCTTTTTTTTATAAAAACAAGGAACTAAGTTGCTGATTCTGATGAAGAAACTCGGCTCAGATTGAAGCTAGGTAGTTTTAAAGAATGATACACGGGTAGCGTTGCTTTAACATGGGCCAGTTAAAATATGTTTTACTCTTGTTTTCTCGCGTGACATTTTACTTTGAGAAAAAGAAGATAAAACATGTTGTTACTGATCAATGTCCAAGTGATTTTTTCAAGTACCTAGGTTCTCAGCGTTCTTGCTTTGGTCACGTGATTTCCTAGTTACGTAAAAGTTACATTTTTGTTGTTACTAATTAGTCTCCGCTTCTCCTTAAAATTTTGATAACAGGATCTGGAGAGATTACTTTTTGCGCATACGTGTAGGTGAACATTTTTAAATAATTATCCAAGTTCTTAGGCCTTCTGAGTTGCGTTAAAAGGCTTTTGCGAACCATAACTTTTTTAGATAAATATTTAAAGTGAAGAGTACTTACTTACATAAACCGTAAAAATTTACATCAAATCTAACTTTCAACGTATAATGGATTATACGAACAAGATATTATTTCAAAACTTTTGATTGATTCATACATTTGTACCATGCCAAATTACAGTTTTTAGTAGCTAGAGGGCAGATTGAAAACTGACAACTACGTAAAATAGGTAAAATATGCGTTGCGGGCTACTTAAGGATGAACTGAGTCTGGAAATGCCGACGAATGGAACGTTCGTAAAGTAATATTTATTATACGGACATAATGTTAACGTTGTGAACGTTAATATTATATCAAGCAGATATCAGTGTATCTTAACTTTGTCTTGTTGACTACGGCACCCTAAAAGATACAAGTTTAGATAAGCCACTAAACTATACTTAATATGTTTGTAAGTTTACTTTGCCGCAACGACGACCGAATTGTACGTTATTGACATTTAAATCATTATATAAATATTTAGAGCCTGCGGACTTTGCCCGTTACATTATAATCATGTTCTTACCTTATTGCTGCCTACTTATATGGTCTGAAACCTTAAAAGGTGTGTGAAAATATACGAACGTAACTAATTAGTACCTACGTATACATACGTAAGTATCTAAGTACAAATTGAATGATAAAAAAAATGTTTACCTGTAAGCGGGATTCTAATGGGGCGTGGCGTGACTTGGTATCACTATTATAGTCAACGATGGGAGAGGGTTGAAATGTAAAGACCGTGTATAAGAGAAACTAATTTACAAAACTAGCCATTTCGGCCACGGTAAAACGGTTGGTAAAATATACCGACATTCTATTTATGTGTATATTATAATGTTTTCTATTTTTCTATCAATATATTTCTGAATTTCCTTATGAACGAATACTAACGGCAGGATTAACCCTATCGGGGCCTCTAGGTAATGACATTCTCGCAGCCCCTTTCCGTTACATTTTTAAATATATATTTTTTCTAGGGCCCCTAGTCGGTGCTGGGCCTAAGGCAGTTGCCTCATCCGCCTTATAGATAATCAGTGCTGGTACTATAATATCAACGTAATATAATGAAAAAAAAAACATTAAAATTCCATGGTTTATTTTTCTTAGAAAGTGGTTCGGAAAGGGTGGGTAAGTGGACATTAAGTGCCTTACAAGGGACTTAATTTAAAACCTAAATCTCTCATATGACGACCATAATAATTCTGTCTCCATCATCTCTCTGGCCTTAACCCATACATTCTGTGTTAATAATGTATTCTTGCAGAATATACGACTACATGCTAATAAAATTGCACACAATGAATATGGTTTCCGTGTCTTCACAATGTTTTACTGATTAACACAGATAACATAAAATAACGATACTAGTGATATCAATATTTTTACTGCAGAAATGACTAAGTTGGTGTTTGCGATGGCGAACTAACGTGTCAGTTTGGAAGCACGTGGTTGTTATTTCCTGACTTAACCATTAATTACAAATGGGAATGGGATTATAATTTACGTTAGCGATATATTTATATGGCCAATAGCCAATGGCCGATTTGTTCTAAATCTGTATTTGTGAGATGAATGTGCAGTAAAGAGGGCCTACTATGATTGTATAAGCATTGCGTATTAAGAACTTCTTAGTTTTGACGGTACCAAAATGAAAAGTGTAAGGACAGAAGTTAATACGCTTTGTTTAAATCGACTATGGTACTTGTGTTTAATTAACATATTTTTCACTTGCGTCATTCAGTAAACCCAAGTGGGTATAAGTTTCAACATGTTCTTAATATAGGTACTACCTAATACCATTATTCAATCGTTTTAATTGCCATCGGTTAAGTGGTTAGTAAGTTTGACTACCGATCACGGGGTTCGAGGTTCGATTCCACGGCCGGGTCAAAATAGATCTTGGGTTTTAAGAAATTCACAATAAATGCCCGGAGTATGGAAGTTCGCGGTGTTTAGGTACACCACAGTGTCTCGGAAAGCAAGTTAATCCGTAGGCCCTACGCCTAATCTCTCTCTGACCTTTTCGGATTGCCGTCCCATCGGACTATATAATGACGGAAAAGAGAGTGTACCTGTGTTCGTGCACACACTTGTGCGCTATAATATCTCCGGCGCAGATGGCTGATTCGGTGGCCGAAATTCGGTTAGGAGATTCTCATTATTCATTAGTACACAAACTAAAAAAGACTGTACTTACTTACACAGCATTTAGTTTCAAGGTTCCAAAGGACACTAATAATATCTAATTTCGGTATGTAGGTAATTTACGCACTACAGGGTCTAGTCAAATGATCGTTATATTGCAGTGAGTGGCTGGTCGGGGATGTTGAGCAACACATAAATATGACCATTTACCTACTGTAGCACATCTTGTAACACCGTGTTATTTGTAGGTACTTGTGGTAAATAGGCTCAGGCGATGAGGTGCGAATAGTTTCTGCAAAGGCGTAAAGGGCCATTTATTTTTTATAATTTAATAGCTTTTTGGCCATTCGACAAAGTTTAATACATTTTATGTATAGCTATTTGTAATTGGTGTTATATTTTCAACCGAACACACTAACTAATTTGTATACAATACGTACCTAATGTTTGCCAAGTTAATTTCTCTTTGCAGTTTAATATAGATTTTTAGATTTTTTATAATCTGAATCAGCGTGTTAAAATGGACGAATATTAGCAGATTTGGCAGTACAAAAGACATCAACGCGTACGTCTTGCTTGCTATTTACTATTTGCCACTAATTATTATACTGATAAATTTTCATTTACTACAGATGACAGCTTGGCAAAAAAAATATCGGTTATTGGCAGACTAAACGCGTAGCTGCATTTTTTATAGCGTTCACACCACGAGCTTCGATGAAGCGAAACATCGTGAGGAAACCGGCATATCCGAGAGGTAATTCAAAGGTGTATAGTGCCTGAGACCGCGATCAATTCACCATTTATCAGGTTGGTACTAATAATCTTAGGTAAAAAGTTTCTGCGTACCCCTTCTGGGATGGCGTGGCATGATTACATTTAAATTGTTTAATGTAAATAAAAGTTACGCTGTTTGGCGTAATGTGTGGCCTCAACTATAATCGTGTGTCTTTCTTCCTCACTCATATTATTAAAGATAGTGTGATTTGATAATGTTATATATCTTTCACGCGATATAGATAATGCCGAGGGGCTACGTAGCTATTTATTATTTCTCTAAGTAAGATAAAAAAAATTGGGGGAACTAATAAATAATACAAATGCGTATTTGTAAAATCCTTTATTAAAATAATAAATAAAGTTGCAAAAGAGTGATTTAGTAGCAATTACTTGGCCGCTGCAAGCAACGCCACCTCACGTCGCACAACACTTAAAGCATTGTAACACCAAATTAAAATATACAAATAATATAATACTTAACATTATCATCTCTTGATTCGATGCACTGCGCACACTCGAGTCCATTTTCTTTTACTTTAAACCCCTTTACAGAACCATATTCATGTGTACATTCACTAATTGATAATAGGCACGTCTTTATAAAAATGTATTTTAAAATTGTAATATGTAAACTTTTTTTTAATTCGTTTTTCTGAAATACTTTTTCGAGTTACTATTTAATGTATTAATGACACGCAAATGATTTCATACGTAATACTACGAAGACATGTCGAGGTATGATTATATTTAATTAAAATATACGGGACTACAGCCAAGTCATGTACTTAGAATTCGAGGAATTATGTAGTAGTAGGAATAGTCCCAAAATACTTCAAATGAAGGTTGTACAGCGAATGTGCGCAGTCCCTTACAATGTAAAATTAAATTATTTTATACAATAAACAATGATTGCGTAATAAAAATGGTGCAATTAACAATTTACTCAGATTTGTTCGTTTTGATCAACTTCAACATAAGTAATTGAAACAAAAAAATGTAAAAGATTTCGACGGTAAAAAATAAGTCAGTATACAATAATACTTTGAGACAAGAATATAAAATGCAGTAAGTATAAAAACACTGGACTTCCTAACACGTATGGTAACATGATTTATTTATTTAGCATATAACAATTCCGTAATAAAATTATATTTACAAAAAAATCATTAATCTTCATTACACCTACTAACATGAACCGATAAATACTTTACAATAAAAGTATATACACAAATTACAAAATGCCCATCTCACTTTCACCGACGATATTAATATTATTACTATCCGGTCAAACATGAACATACCGCCATTTTTATTTCCATCTCGGTCATCTCGTGAAGCTGAAGCCTCAGTGTAAGCTAGATAGAAATAAAACGTATGCGCGCTAGTCCTATTCTGATTTGGTCCGCATGCAGCGTGAGAATATTAGCACGAGCGAGATTTCTTTGAAAAATAAAGTCTCTTCCGCATTTTACAAGTATGAAAAATACATCCATGGACCTTATACAGAGTTCCAATTTCAACAATCCATAGAATATTTTCAATATCTACATTTTGTACTTACTTAAAAAAAATTCAAGGCGACGATCTAAGCGAGATCCGAAGGTGATTTTGTGCAGTAATAAACTTTGAAGGAGTTATAATAAAATTAGAGGTTGGTCCACACCAAGATAGAGCGGCTGGCTGCGGTCAGTTCTTCGACGTTCATTAGTGCCTTACAGGTGCCGTCACGAGCTAAGAGCGAGCTGAGCTTGAGAACAAAATGTAGTCCCCCCCCCCCTCCCTGCGATTATCTCTGAGCGCTCATAACTGATGACGATACCTTTACTAGGGCCTAAACTGAATAAATCATTTTCAGGTACACCCAAGGTCTGTGGGGTATTGGGAGACATTGGGAGACGGTGGGGGTGGCGTGAGGCAGGTAGTGACTAGGACACGGGTCGGCGGCGAACAAAGGCGTCCGCTCCCGACGACGCGTACGAGTTGGGCACCTCCGACCCCACCTCCTGCTTGTACCCGTTCCTGCCCGTCAGACAACTATTGCTGTCGTCCATCACCGCCTGGAACACACACACACCATGTCACAATAGTGCGACACAGAACATTTTAATCTTTCTAGGAAGCGACCACTTCGGGTGCTTGCCTGAGGTGACCAGTTCCATACGTGAATCATGAGCTTGCAATAATTTGCGCAACTACACTCTAGCAAGTGTGTAGTTGTGCAAATTATTGCGTCGCCGTAACATTGTTTTGTATGACTAATTTTGGTTCTTTGCGTAACCCCTAGAGATGCTGTATATACTTGCGTTGCAAGTAAGTATAGAATGTACGGACAATCTGTACTATAATATAACTTTATGATGGCTCGTACAGGTATAATAGCCCATTTAATTATGGTATGTAAATACTTACGGGTATGACCCACACGTGACCCGTAGCCGAGGCCCAAGGTCAATGACTTTAAAATAACGCAGTTCAATTTGAGGGGCATCACAAGAGAGACAAGATGAGTACTCAATAAACACGAAAGGCGAGGGAACATTGTGTTTTTTTACCAGTTTGAGAAATCTAAGTATCATAATGCGTCGTAAATTTAAATTAATGCGAACCAATTCGAAGGTTGGGTTATTATTGAAGCTTTTGAAAAACTGGGTATAAAATATAATATTAAAGTTGAAGGGGATCAAAAAATTATCATGATATACTGACCATACAAAGTCCGTTCCTGAGTTTAGATTTTCTCTCGCCCTTGGAGTATCTCGCCTTGTAGAAGTCTGAGAAGAGGAAGAGGAATAGGAAGCCGTGCATGGCGATCCAGTAGACGAACACCCGCGGGTACTGGCACGACGGCCGGAACAATACTTGCAGCTGGTGGCTGAAGATCAGCACGAACTGCACCTACAAACACCAATACAGAGTTTTAAGCAACCTCGCACAATTTTTTTACACTACTATGATTGCAATCAAACACTTATAAACATTATATGTTGAAAGGTGGATGTACTATAAGTACACGTTTGCCTACCCCTTCGAGGAATACAGGCATGTGTTTGTGTGTATATTTTATTTTAATTAGCATGACATCCAATGCTACCTCCAATTATTTCCCTAAATATACAGCGTATCTGCGAGAAGTTCTTTGTTCTTTCCTGTAATATATCTAAGGTTATTCACTTCAGTTCTCACAACGAAGCAAAAAAAACCTTGTTAAGAAACAGCGCGCAATAATCAGTAATTATTTATGAGGTTATGAAAAAAAAAACAATTATTCTTATTGTTTATTATTCTTAGTAATCAGGATATACTCGGTATTTTTTCTGATAAAAATTTTATTGTAAAGTAATAAATTTCATCTATGGAATCTACGGTCCGCCTCGACAGGCAGTGATTAATTTTGGTAACATAATAAATTACTTTCATACAATTTGTTATTATGGCACAAGCTCCGATTATTTTGAGCCTTAGTAGATAAAAACCATGATTTTTTAATCAGAAATATTTATAATATATACCAACTAAAAGTATTATGGGAATGAGTAACGGTACGTATGAAGTGTTTCGTGAACCAACCAAAATACTGCAGTCTATAGCGATAATAACTCATACTTTGCAAGCTTTTAGAACTTTCTAGCTGTGCCGCGCAATTTCACCCGCATAGAATTCATTTCATGCTTTATCTCGCGAAACCCTATTTTATTTTTTAGTAAAAAAAGCCTATGTTACACATTGAAACATCGGTTATCTGCCAGTGAAAGTCCCGTTAAAATCCGTCCAGCCCTTTCCGAGATCAATCGGAACAAATAAACAGTCAGACTGAGAATAAAAATTGAAATTGGTTTTTTATGTAAATACTTTCATTTGCATTTAGTGAAAAGCTGTGAATAGATTCAGTGAGTGTTAACGCTAGGCTCTTTGTTCATGTTTTGACTCCGAGGCTTAGACTTAGTTTTTACATAAAGACGAGGTCTTACCATCTGGAAGGCGGTGAGGTACTTCTTCCACCAGATGTACTTCTGGTACTTGGGTCCCATGGCCGCGACCATGTAGTAGAAATACATCACGATGTGCACGAATGTGTTCAGCAACGCGAAGAATGTGCTATGACCACCTGTGTTCAAGTATAATGGTGTTACAATTTGCACCCGAAATTTAGGAAAAAACATTGAAAAGTAATCGCATTTACTTTATGCATACTTATAGGAGAGAAATAATTATACAGTCGAACCGCGTATTCCTCCGCGTTAAATTAGCTGGTGTCATGGGTAGTCTGTGTCTCGGGGATTAGGGTACCGTACCGCAACTTTTCTGTGTCATGTTGACAGACGCTGATTACAAGGTGACGGTGACAGACTTAAACCATGTCATATATATCTGTGTCATAAACATCGTTAAACATTTCATAGCAATAAGAGGTCATGGTAGGGCCCAAGGCGTGCTTATTCCGTGACAGGTAGGTCGTATGATTGGCCCAAGGTGACGTCACCAGTGCCGAGGCTCTCGATCGTCTTACAATTGTCAATGATTGACAGCAATGCAATCGTGACGTCATCATAGTTAAATTTTTCGAATAGACTATATTATTGTACTGATATCATGCATGCATAAGCTAATTTCAGAGTGGTTTGTTTAGTCGTAAAAGGTCACAGATAAGTAGTATAGACGAAGACATATTTATTAAAAATGTTTACCTATCAGTAAGGATCGATCATACGTTAATCTCTATTTTTGATAATTATGACATGTATTGGGACATTATCATAAATATTAAAGATTAAATAATTATTAAAGCTTGTCTAGATATTATTGTAATCTATAAATATGTGATAAACAGCGATTTCGTAATTGCATGTTTATATTAATTAATTAAATTTAGCCAGTGTATTGTGATAAAATAATGAATGTCTGTCGTAATGCTTACTAGAGCAAAATTAAACTTTCAAGCGGTTGCGGAGTAAAGCCTTGCCAGTTTCAGTGCAATGTTCCCATTACGAATCTCCAAACGGAATAACCTAGCCTGCGCGATTATACAACATTATTTCGTAATACAATTCGTAGAAGCGCTAAGCTGTCTCTAGGTATACTATAAAAGCGCGTTAATTTTAAATCGAAACGAAACCCGGTAATGATTTTCTGCTCAACCTTTTAATCTTTTCTACAAAGATCGAATGTGATACATGACTGTAAATTAAGTGAAATTAATCTGGTATTACCAAACATGTTGCAAGCTGAAGTCTCTACCTAGTACCTACCCCTATGAGATACAGGAGTGCATAATATGGAGTAATCGAATCCTTACAAAATATTCTTATGTGATAATATTATTAATTGATACCTCGAATTTCATCATAATATGATGAAAGTTGTGAATGTGTACATTTCAGGTTGCGAAAATACTAAAGTTTGATGTATGTTGCAAAATATAATATAATTATAGAATACACGACTTTTATTATATTATTATTCTGTATATTGTACTCATGGTTTTGAGGAGCTCGTGGCAGTTGCTATTGCGCATATCATTTGATCATCAACTCTAACCCAAGCCAGTTATTGGATGGGTGACCGCCCCAGTTCCTTCCGTGCCTCGGAGAGCACGTTAGGCCGTCAGTTCCGGTTGCCAATTTAACATCATTACAGGTCAGTCAGAGGCCTAAGAGTGATAACATTACAGATTTTCCTCGTACGAGGGGTTGCGAAGGTCGCTTGGCAGTTGCTAGTGATTTTTTAATGGTACTTCTAAATATCTTAATAGTGAATGGGTTTCCATTGAAGAGCTCCCGAATGACAATTACTTCTATAAATATATAATTATAGAATACAGGATGCGGTCACTACAACCATCTATTGTTTCATGTATGACTGTCCGTTTATTAGAATCGATCAATATGATGTCAGAACAGCCGCACGAAGGAAGGTTATTCTTTACACTTTGTTAGTTAGATTGTTTATTAGCTAGTTTTACTACAGTAAATAACATAAATACAAAATTTGGGTGTTAATTTACGAGTGTCTCAAATAAATATAAAATGTACGTTCGTGAGTACTTTCGAAGGTAACATTTGTATAATGTACAATATGAGGTGTAAATTAGGATACTCAAACACGATATCCTTCTATGTTCGAGTCAGTGAATTAACAATATTCTTGCGGTTGAAAATTCCAAATGACAAAAGCATACACAATGTGTATCTACGAGATAAATGTTTCGCAACATCGTGACAAGGAGATTTTCATGTTTACTTTCGCTATTGATTAACATTATTTGGTCTTTTGGGCTAATGTTGAAGTGATGGTAGTAAACATAGACAATATTTTTTATCACAATTGAAGACATATGACATCACTATTAGTTTTTAGACTTTCTACAAATTAATAAATCCTAAGAGGTTCGAACAATACTATGCCATAGTGGTTTCAGTTAAAAGCTCAAACTTTGTAGCTCAATATAATTAATATTAGGTTATTAAAAAATATTATTAGGCGTAAAATAACAGTCGAGGGACCAATGACATACATTACAAAAACATCGAGGTATTTCCCTAAGGCAATTATGATCACGCTATCGTGTTAAGCCTTAGAAGTTATTTTTAACTCGTAAGCTTAATAATTATGGGGCCGTCGCACCCGTAAATATCGGCATATAACATTGACTAATGTAATATAAGGACCAAGACCATCCAAATAAATACTCGCATCGGCTTAAATGATGACAGCCCAACCAAGTTACCTTGTGTCCTTTACCATATTACAATAATACCATAGTTGATTACCATAATACAAGAACCCTCTATCGTCAAATGCAAATAGAAGTTCAATGACATATTAGTCAAGCTTTAAGTAATAATTTCTTGGAAATTCCTAGATAGAAGGTCATGGCGCGCAAAATACCTTTGCATAATTTTGTTGGATTAGAGGCCTCGGGAATTACGCATTCGAGGGCGTTGCTGTAAAACATCTCGGAAGCGAATGATTCCAATTATATAACGCAAACAACCTTGATTCAAGTTCCATTTCTAGTCTTAAAAGGTGACAAAAAATTAAGCGTATGCGAAATGTTTTATGAATCTGAATTATGTCTATACGACTTGTTATGTTAATATTAACTGTTACAGAATAAAAAATATTTCAACAAGATTACACATAATAAACTTGATGTCTTGCAATGAATGAGTTTTTCATTATGCTATATGTTCAAGTGTTATGAGAAGCATACACATTTGACTGAGTTCGTAAGTGAATATACACATAATTGCCTCATGTAGGATGACAAAGCTGGCACATAGTAGGCTTGTTGTAATTAATCGTTCACATAAACGTGTGCGTGTTACTCGGAAGCAACATCTATTCTACGACAATAATAATCTAACAATGGTGTCATATGCGTAGTAACGGATAGTGTGTTGTGATTAGTACAGTAAAGTTACAGGGCTGGGAATCGAATCGACATGATGATAGACGTAAACCTATCACATATCCAGGAAAACCGATATATTATAGAATAGCCTATAGAATAACGAGTTTTAACAACTATAAAAGACAGGTAGGCACAATTGAGCAAAAAAGATATTTATTATAAGGTTTTGTGATTACTGGAATTACTATTACTGTGATATTAGTTAGACACAAAGGTCGGACATAATATATTCCCTGGTTGAAGCAGAGCGTATTAAGAACTTCTGAGCTTTGACGTTTCATTTTGGCACCGTAAAATTAAACGTCGAAGCAGAGCGTATTAAGAACTTCTGAGCTTTGACGTTTCATTTTGGCACAGTAAAATTAAACGTCGAAGCGAAATTTTTAAAACTTGCTTCTTAAGCGATCATAGTCGGCCCCCTGTTTACATTTGTCACAGTCACTCAGTTAAAAGCATCTAATACTCTACGAAATAAATAGTATCCAAGCGTTTACCTGGTGCGAACTTGAGCCCGAACCACACAGACATGGGCATGATCCCGTGGTGGATCACGTGCAGCGTGGACACGTGCTCGTTCTTCTTACGCAGCACAAAGAACAGCGTGTCCATAAATTCCGTGAACTTGCTGAAGTAGTACCACCAACAAGTGTTCGCCATCTACGAAAAATCGACATAATATCAAACATTGCTTTACCAATACTTTGCACTTTGCTGGTAGACTCGATTACTTCAATTTCGTGATCGTAAAATGTACCGAATCCCTACTGACTCACAGAGAAATAGTACTGTAGGGATGTCCACAATATTGAAAAAGTTAAATATTGATATATTTCATATTTACCTACTATGAATAGTTACGTCTACGTATGTTTCGAACTAATTATTATTTTGTGGTAGTAAGTCACTAAATACTCATATATAAATGATTATATCAAAATGAAAAGCTCCAAAGGCTTGGATATGGTCTTTTAATTCTTCTCTGGAATAACATTCATTTTAATCTGTAGTAGATACCTTTTCCTGAAACAATCGCGTGTCGTTCGATATCTGGTCTCAATGGTAGGTTACTTCAATGTAACACGTAGGTACGAGCTGTTTGTCGGAAACATTAGAATACGAAACGGATAAAATAAACAAACATCGTATTATGTGTATATTTGTCCCGATAATAAAGCACTAAAAACACACAAAAGAAGGATTTTCCGCAGTTACTTTAAAGCGGAAATTTAATAATCACCTTAAAATTTGAAAGTCATATTAGGAGTGGGTAGCAGGTTTGCAAATTCATACAATATTCCGTAGTGTTGCTGGCCCTGACCATGATCTGACCACATGGAAGTTATTAATTAATGTTTAATTATTTAAACATGTGTTTACTTAATACTAGCTTCCGCTCGCGGATTCTATCTGTATATATAAAAATAGTATAAAAGGGAAATTGTCTCTGTATGTGATTTGAATGAAATTTGGTAAAAAATGTGCCGTGGTGGCCGTGGGGTTTGAGCAGTCGCCTGCTAAGCAAGCGACGCAAGTTCGAATCCCAGCGGGGCCTGTACCAATGAGTTTTTCTAAAAACTTATGAGCATTGATTTCACACTACTTGTTTTACGTGAAGGAAAACATCGTGAGGAAACCTGCATATGTCTGAGAAATACTTCAGAGACTTACGTATAGTGCCTGAGACGGCGATGGGCTCACCATCTGTCACGTTGGCACTTAATAATATTCGGTGAAATGTGGGTGTTGTTGTTAAAAAACCTCTGCTTACCCCTTTGGGGACCCTTTTGGGATAACGTGAGCATATTTATTTGGTAAAAAATTAAGGGTTTGCGTAACCTGAGTACGCGCCGCCCCCTGCCAACCGAATGACAAAAAGTACGACATATGCACCGCACCGCACAAGCACAAAAATATGTTTGTTGACATCACATTACAAATCTTTGAATTTTTCGCCTTTTCTGTATCATCATATGTATGTATTATACGTAAATATAAACCTTCCTCTTGAATAACTCTATCCATTACTGCATTAAAAATAGTTGAGTAGGAGTTTAAAAGATATAAGCGAATATAGAGCGAGTCCATCCTAAATACTCGAGGAAGTTTATATAAAATATTTGTTTATTATATTGGTGGTAAAAATTACCAAATTTATAAATACCTATTTATTTGTAAGGAAATCAATGTGTAAATTTTCCAATTTCCAAAATTTTGTCGATTCGATTTTTTTTCTACTTAACATTCAATACATACCCAAGAGATAGGAACAGCTAGGCTATGTGAAATTTATATCCACTAATCAAACAGCCTCGTTAACCTCCGTGCACTTAAGATGTGCTGGAAACTTTCGAAGAACGCAGCATTACCATCCAGAAGGTAATTTGTTTGAACACGTTTCGAGGGCAACTTTGCACCTAGATCCCTAGCTGTGATCACGGCAGCATTAGCTTCTTACTCATGACACCCATAGTTATATGCTTCAATAAAACATGTGTGGTAATTGAAAAAGCATTATGTACATGCATCTACCTAATCTAGTATACATTGACGTCAACTTAATGTCAATTAGATTGTCCATAGAGGAAAAACCTTATTTACGTCAATGGTATGAATTTATAGAATAGGAATAATAGCGGGGCGTTTTAAGTCACACGAACAAACGTGCACATATCAATCAATCATAAATGCCTTTTGAACCATCCAGCCAAACTATATTATCCTATTGTATACTTAGTCATTGTCATACTTTTTTTAATTGTTCTAAGTTCACAGTTCAAAATATATTTTTTTGACTTTCAAATCGTCAGAAGGACACAAAAAATACATTATGATGATTATAAATGTTACCACCGGGTTCGGAAGGTTGCTTTTGTTGAGAAGAACCCGACAAGAACTCAACAATTACTCTTAAAAAATAATTATACAATGGTATTGGTTACAGTTTTTATATCTCATGAATATAAGCCCATGAACACAGCTCCAAATTGCAATGCTCAATTGTCAGAAATTATAACTAAAATATTACAAATATTTGTGAACATGGCAATTTCCAGCCAGTCAAAGCAAAGATCAAATTAAGTTTAGATAATCAATTGTAGCAGAAGCTGGTCCCTGCGGTTTCACCCGCGTATATATAATTTGAACAGACAGACATACAGACAGAGAAAAAATGGTTTTTGTATGTGAGTTCCTTGTATACCTTAATTTACACTTAGTAAATAACTTATTATTAGGTACCAATTCCCTGCGTTTTTATACGCGTGATAATTTCTCAACGAAATGTCCGATTGGAATAAAAACAAAAAGTATTTTACTTCTACATAAATATCGTTGATAACTTAAGGCTTAATTTGGATAAGGATTAATATTACAATACACATTTAACGTAGTTTCTTTCTTCAGACAATTCAATATTTTTTATGAACATAAAAGCGGTTATTGTGAGTAAACTATGATATGATATGTGCTCTTGCAGATTGTAGTTCTTTTTTGAAGATCATAATAAGACCTACAAACCCATAGTAAAACATTTCATGATGCAGCGCACGCATAAATAGGTTTACACAATCGCTATTTTCTTAGTGAATCTTAATTTTTTTGAAAATAAAATTTAGCCTTCCACGATAAATGGACTATCCAACACTGAAAGAACTCTGCAACTTTATAATATCAGTATAGATAATTATTCGACAAATATACATTCCAGGCTCCCTTATCACAAATATTATCACTTACAGTATAATATCCCTTTTCAAGCAAAACTGATTTAATGGTCCCTTTATATTTGTTGAAGGGCAAGTTTACAATATCTGTTGGTAATTTATTATAGAAACGTGTGCACTGTCCTAAAAATGAGCCATGTACTTTCTGTAAGCGATGCGCAGGCACTACAATTTTATTTTTGTGTCCTGGATTTACGTTCTCGGGGACCCAGATTTTAAATAGATCGTATTCCGTAAGACCGTTTCAACTATTGACCGACAGCCCCCTGAATTGAAAACATAATTCTCAGAATGATGTATTTTGCTAGTAGTACATACTATTATGTCGGTGTTAATTCAACGCGCTAAGTGACTACCATTTCGTCCACGTTGTCATATTCGTAAATCATGCTAAGTGAGAATATAAATCCGCTAATTAAAGCTGTATATGTTCGCATCAGGAGTTTGGACATTGCCCTTGATCAAACAGTTTGAACAATAAGTTTACACGAAAAGGTAGTTCAGCACTAAGTCAGTTAATCGATAAACCCAACGCGAATTAACGACGACCTAGACAGTAAACTCTATAATGTGATTTTCTTGTCGAATTAAATGGACTTTATAAAAATTTATGAATTACTCACCCTCATAGCTACCGGGCTCCGGGAATAATCGACCAGCTGACATCTGAAGTCGTAGTGGCCCCACCATCCACTCATAAGGTACTGCGAAAACATAACCACTAATGTTCTTAGTCATTCCTTTTACTTCTCTACGTCAGTATAAGTATACCTATGGATTTATTATTTCAATAAATATTTGGTCCAGACTGGAAAACATTTTATAATGCAAGAGAAGACTGAGAGCAATGATGCTTGAAGTCTTGATTCACGCAACGAAATAAATTATGAGGAAAGTCGTCATATCAATACAATTGCTTTAATTTTAAACAGGTTTCCTTTTACACATTATTAAGATGATTCAACTAATATAGTTGGCGACAAGTTTAGTTTTTTTTTGTTGCGTGTACTATATTCGTATTTAAATTATAAAGTAGGTATGAAATCGGCTATTTATCTAAATAAGGAAATTTTATTATGATGATAAACTACTATATTCCTTCCTACAATGAGCGCCACGCTCGATACGTTAAACGCTAATCGAACGAAATGCTAAAACGGGATAAAAAAAATAACTAGTAGATTACCTCGTAGAATATCCAGGCACTGAATATAGTCTGTGCAAGGTTGTATAAGACTAGTACGCCCCGTAGTTCGAAGGGCTTGCGGTTGGCCATGAGTCGAGGGCCGAGTTCCTTCGAGCAGTACGCGTAGCACACGCACGCCGCGAGGGTCGGCCATGGGGACGACATCATCGCCCACTCCTTCACTCGGGGATCTACAAACAACAACGCACAAGTGACACCCCTAGTGTTGAGAGCTTTCGTAGCCCGTAGAAGCTGCCTATAGCTAAACCGGTCGTCTTGAAAAATATCCAATATCTGTAGTATTGGATAATTTTTAGACAACCCGCTTTACTCTAAGCGGCTTCCACAGCCTACGAACGCTCTATAGTATTTCCCAAATGCCCAACGTATGTGCTGTGACACATTAGAAATAGCTTATTACTGAGCAGGGCTATTTAACTAGGGTGAGAACACATGCTCACGGCAGGAAATCGTGCTGAAACCAGTGAGCGCAACATTCATAGGCCGCTATGATGTGGAAATCAAGATCGTCTGTCTCTAACCCTTATTAATAAACATAGCGTCAGATGTGCGAAAGAAGAGTAAGTAGTGCCATCTCTAATTCATTTTGATATGAAACTAGCTTAGGCCTACAGACATAGACAGAATAAAAAATTACTACTGCGCATTCAAGGTCAGCGTTCATAGCTCGTGGCGGGATCTACATATAAAGCAACTTCACTGCCTTTATTACTGACTTTGGGGATTCATCGTGTACAACTATGAATCTACTACAAAAACATGTAAGTGACTGTAACGTCAGTGACGCGTTAGATAATGGTAAGTGGAGAAAAAGGTCTCTGGAAACTGAAATATCACATAATAAACTAATGAAAAGTCATAAAAAAGGATATTGTTCATTAGTAAGCATCAGTGGTTTTTCATTTGCCTTCCCGTGAGGGAGTGTGTATATGTATGTGTACTACAAATAGAGAACTCGACAGTCGGGTTTTTGTGATAGATATGTCTTTGTGGGACGGAGGTTGCAGCGCCGGTAAGCGCGATTGACATAACACCAGAGACGTCGTAGCGTTGCGACAGGTGCTCCACCGGCCGCCGACGTGAATCGCATTCAGCTTCTTATGTAACATGTTGAGCAAAACCTACGCCACACCTAGTATCATATAGTTCCAATTCAAGTCTCACGAGAACGCTCATTTTTTATCACTCGAGCGAGGAAGAGAACTACAAATGCCAGTTACTTGTAATATGTACTCACCAAGTCACAAAACCGCTGTGATTACTGATTTCGGATAATTAAATCTTACCTTTATGTAGCACAGGGCCTGTAGACAAAGTAACATTATCCTCACGCTTCGCTAGTAGAAACGAGACAATAGGGAATGACATGTCACGTGACAGATTTATGTCATTTCCATACATTTTGGATCGTTTCTATTAGCGCCAGCGCGAGAGAATGTTACTTTGTAAAACATGGTGCAGTACGTGGTGCCAAGATCGTGTCAGTGTTTATTTTATTATGCATTCCATAACTACAACCCATATTAGAGAAAAAAAAACATAAAACTTTTCGTTCCTACCGCAAACTTTCATGTGGCATTTAAAATTATTTTAATTTATTAAGCAATTACACCTTGCATTAGTTGTATAATGTAGGTCTGTGTGCAAGTTTTAGTGGAGTGAGTAACGAGCATTGCAAAAGAAAGCAGCGATATGGAATGACCTGGTTCACGAAATATAGTGAAAAATGTTCCAGAACTTACCGCCCCTGTTGTCCATGAGGTCTTGGAACCAATCGTGTATGGTTGCCATCTTTGGATTAGTTGATCTATGAACTAATTAAATCTGAAACAAATAAAACAATACTATTAGCACAAGTTCGTTGTAAGTGGTGGACGGCAGGAGTAAAGCAAGGCATGGCATGACGCACCGTCACAATGATTAAAGGAGGCCTTATCAGATTATGCAAGATAATGACTATTGCATTGGTTGCGGTATGATGATTCATTTATTCATTCATTCAAGGTTAGTGACATTTGCACATTTCTTTCTTTAAAAAAATATAAGTTGAATTAAAATGCACTGTGATAAAAATCTACTCAAAATATTATATAAATCCTTACGTTAAGATTTATCAAGTACCTAGTTATGAAAGCGTGAACGTTAAAACGATTCAAAACCATATACCTACAGCTTAGTAAGTAGGTACAACATTCGAAAACTAATTGAAGAGATCTACTTATACCCAATTATATACCATATACGTGTGACATCACTTATGTCTACATGAAGGCTTATCAGCAGAAGTTTATATCTACTTTATGAAGTGTACCGATATGAATACTGAGTCATTTACTCTCGTCAATAATTGGTTTGGGATACAAAGCCAATTAAAAGCGGTTGTATGTCGTAGTGCGGTGATAAAAATGTAAAAGTGGCAAACAAGCATACGGCCCCCCAGCGCCATAAATTACATACAATAGGTACAAACCCTTAAATTAAAACATATTGGTAGGTATCGGTGTATAAATTGTACTACGAAATAAAAAAAAACTTCAATAAATAAAATTATTTATAAGTACTTCAGAGAATTTACTATAATTTAAGTAGATAATACTATTGAAAATAAACATTATATTGGTCTATAACTTTATACCTGACTAACTTATGTAGTATAAGTAATACATATGGATGAACGGGATCTTAATGCCTGTTTGCCTCATTTAAAGTATAATTCAGATGTTTTTCATAACCAGATTAGATTAGTCATTAGAGCTTCCCCACCGCGGAAGATCCCAGTTACATGACACTGTTGTATCGTACATATGGAAGAATTTATATGCAGATCTTGAGGGGAACTAACACTGCGGGAATAGGGAGTATCGTAGGCGTTCGTAGACAGTCACCAGTAACCATCCGGCGTGCTTTGTGAGTTTGCCATCGTAATAGTAATAGCACTCAGGCATTGGTTTATTCATAATTTTGCAATGATATTTGTTCATCAAAAGTTTGACATATTTTGTGGAGGCGATATCTCCAACATAAAAACATCCTACAACTATATACTTGGGTTCATGTCAGCGGAGGCATAAGTTTAAGTCGTGTACCATTCTGCCAAACAGGCTAATCCGATATGATTTTAATTAATCAGCATTTTAAGAAGATGAGCCGTTATGACCATGCGGTTTAAGCAGTCGCCTGCTACGCAAGTTCGAATCCCAGCGGGGCCTGTGCGTGCCAATGAGTTTTTCTAAAAACAAATATGCAGGGAATTCACACCACGTGCGGTGAAGGAAAACATCGTGATAAACCTGCATATATCTGAAAAGACGTATGTATTGTGCCTGAGACGACGATAGACTCACCATCTGTCACGTTGACACTTAATCATCTAGTGGAAATTGGGTTTTGGTACTACAACACCTTTCCTGACCCCATCGGGGGATAAGTATGTGTTAAGAAGATCGTAAACAAGGTTGCCGTTTGGTGAATTACATTTACCTGATTAACTAAACGACTATTACTACTCCGTAACAAATTTTACCTAAGTGTCACGATTCTTAATTGTAATCGGTTCCTTCCTTACTACAGAATGGAGGATCTTAGTTTCAATCCGATACGGGGTAACCTTGTATAAATTAAACAGGATTGTGTGGTTCATGCTGAAGATGCGAACATTATCAAATTGTAATATCTTCAGAATGGGTCAACGAACACATTGCTAATGTTTATTTCTAAAATGTAATCAATATTTATTCGGAAACCAATGACGTATTGGGCTTTTAGCATCTTTGGAGGCTGCATTTAAACAAATGGTATTGATTTACCCATGTTACGTCAAACAGTAAATAACACGTTCCAACCGATTCCATTCAATTTGAGGAAGCGTAAATTAGTATACATTAGTTTCATTCTAATTTCGAACTTCCGATGTACAAAAAAGAAGGAGGCTATCACTGCGACTGCTTTTTACTCCATTTAAAAAACGAAAATCCCAATTTTTTCATCATCATAGTTATGCGCAGATCTGTTGAAGAAAGAGTATGGACTAAATGAGAAGATAAGGTGAGATAACTACTATCTATTATACGGTAAGATAACTAAACTCAGACTGTGTTTATCTAGAAAAGGATTAGCAAACAAACCCGAATCAATAAGGAACATATATTTACTAGAAATATATTATATTCCAGGATCTTTGAAGAGCCGTGGTGGCCCTGGGGTTTGAGCAGTTGCGTGCTACACAAGCCATGTAAGTTCAAGTCTCAGCGGGGCCCGTCACGTTGGCACTTAATCATCTTCGATTAAAAGTGGGTGTTGTTATTACAACACCTCTGCCTACCCCTTCGGGGAGAATAGGCATGAGCATATGTATTATGTAAGTATCTTTAACAGTTGTTACTATATAAAAAATCGTGGAATTTCGTAAACATCGAGTACCTATCAGAAAAATATTTTCGTGCTCAAAGGTTCCATACATATGTTATTAATTAATGCTTCTATTATTATGCATTTACAATAATATTGCCCTTCTTTACTACTATCAATCACACCAACCACACCACCTGCGTCATACTACAAACTGGTTTATATCGAGTTGAGTAGGTGCCAGTTTCAAATGATTTACTCTTAATAGGTAAATATTTTTACAGAAAACTACTAGGTGTTTTTCCATACAAAAATCTTTGACTGCAACTAGAAAAACCTATGACACGAAATTAATGCAGCAACGTCTCGCTATCAACTCGTTTATAGCTTAAGTATCTAAAATGTTACATGCACTTGGATTTAAAATTTACCTTTACTCACTTAAATTGGCAATGAAATAAAATACAAATGTGTGTTGTGATTACAGAATTGAAAAAAAAAATGTTATTCTTACAATTTGAGACTCACTACATATGCATCACAAACAACCATGTACCGAGATATGTCATTCGCTCGAATGGTACAATGGCGGAAACATAATCACCTCATATTGCAGCACTGTCCTTAAAACTAGTCGTATGCTTATTTCGCATACGGAATGTCTGATTAAGAGGAGTTTCCGCAGTTGCATCAGCGATTCATGCGATAAGAACATCGTACGTAGCATGAGAGAAAGGGGGGCGAGAGGCCACAATATACATACATAAATATGCTAACGCCTGTATTCCCCGAAGGGGTAGGCAGAAGTCTTGTAATAACAACACCCACTTTTACAGCGAATATGATTCAGTGCCAACGTGATAGATGGTGAGACTATCGCCGTCTCAGGCACTATACATACGTCTTTGGATCATTTCTCAGACGTGTGCAGGTTCCCTCACGATGTTTTCCTTCACCATACGTTTCTAGAAAAACGACATATGTAGAGGATGTATTTTAAATACACACCTGTTTCTGTCACTCAGTCCAACAACTGTCGCACTAAGAGCTGATGGTAAGGTTTCTGACACTTGTAATATAATTAATTGATCCAATTAATCGTATTAAGTAACAAATCACATGAATAGGTTCCTTAATACAGTTTTAGAATAGGCAATCTCGATACCATTCACTACAATGCCTAAGTAGATGGAGATGAATGTTTGGATGATGCATTATCAGAGCTGACAAGATTTCTAAAAGTCACGTCTGATGGGTATTTAGATATATTGTCACGTTTCCTTGAATTAGCTTGACGTATTTTTCAAAGAATGTACGTGCAGTTCAATTTACAAATAATATGTTAATGTGAAAAGTAAATTTAGCTAACGATTGTTGTATGGGCAGAGAATAAATACCGAGCATGGGTCGACGGCAGGTAAACTTATTTAGACAACAATACAATAAAAGGAAATGCATCTATACGACGTCATTGTTATAGCAACGTATGAAATTATCGAGCAAGAGACACAAGACAAGGTTAGGTGGTGGTCATTATAATATACGACTGGTGACATAAAAAGATCGGCCTGGAGTACAGAACGTGTCTGCTCGAGCAGGCAGCTGAAACGGTCGAGGCATGCCGCGGACCACGTTGAACGGCACTTTTGTTGCACAACAAACTATTGAGGTCGACCTTGACCTGCTCTTCACGGCAAAATTAACTTTACACCTACACTTGAACCTAAATACCCAGTTTGAAGTAATAGGTGCTCTTACATAACAACATTTGATTAATCAATATATTGTGGTTGAATTAAGTTTAACTAACTTTAGTCGGATCAGAGCCCAATAAGTAGTCCTAGAACGTTTCGGAAAGACGTCAGTTATTTCTCAAATTAAATAAAGTCCGTTAAAGTGAAGGGATCGGAGAGTTAAGATTTTTTTGGATTAGAATTTGTTATTTTTTGTGTCTGAAGTAGTTCTCTCACCATATTCATCCCCTGGATGAAGGTTAAGCAACAGAGTAAGGAACGCGTTCGTCTCGAGTATTCTATGCACCAGTGTCAACTTTCACCGGGCTTGGTGCTTGCGCGGAGCAGTCGGCTGGCAGCGCGCAGGCTTTACGTAAGGGTGTTGCGCCAGACGCCCGCGCCTGCGCCCTGCGGAACCACTGACCCACTGCCACAGACTCGCGCGCACCTCACCCCACTATTCGACATCCATCCCAAAGAACATTCTCAACCATTGCGTTAGTTTTGTTTATGTTAATATTATCGTGCGTAGCTTTAAATCGTGTATGATGTCGAAATAACACTTTTAATTGATTTTGTAGCTATTTGGAAACTATGTAAGAAATTGATTTGTGAACGTTATGCTGTACATTCCTGTTAAATCCTACGAGCGCTAAAGTTGTAGCACGCTAGTAGTGTTACATTTACTTACTTATATTTGACTCTATTTAATACTTAATAAGATTTTTTTTTATTTAGCCATGCATTAACTGACTTTAGATATCACTAATTATACTAAGCCAATTATATCAGCTTTTGTCTTAAATTTACTTTTTGCTGAACTCTAGCAACTATTATCGGTTAATAATGTTACTTATAATTTCGTTAGCTTACAATAAGCCTTGAGTTGCATCAACTGGCTTTAGCTATAAAAAAAGATTTTAAAATTGTCAGATGACGTCAAGACTAACTTTGGTTTAACTGTTAATGTGTTTCTGGTTAAACTATTGCTTAAAATACAACTTTTATGTACAAAAAATTATACTGACAGCAAAATTTGCCAATTGACAGCGTAATTTAGTGCCGTTAAAGTCATAGCTATAATGTCATCGTGAAATTTGCCTTTAGCTTTAACAGCTACTATCGTGCAATCGAGCCTTACAGTTTTTTGTTTTAAGTCATTTTATCCATATAAAATATTTAATTGCAATCAGTAGCGGCAACGTCATTCACACTTTGCTGACCCTATTACTGGAAACCGACTACATAATGTAAGTAGGTACAATTGTGTTTTTGTTAGTCAGTGCCACAGGTAATATGGTAATACTTCAAAATATGGTATTCATTTTGTTTTATTTTCGCCAGCTACTACGGATCCTTAATTAACCTAGATTTTTTAATCGCTATATTGTTATATAACATGTGTTACTCCTTCAAGAAGTAGCTTTCAAACGGGGAAAGAATGTTTAAAATTGTTCGAGTACCTTTTTTGAGTTTACATACAATTTGACTTTAAATACATTTGCGTTACAAACAAACAGGTCTTTCCTCTTTATAATATTAGTTTAAATACGAATTGCAAGGGTACGTGAAGTATAGACGAAATATAGGTAGCATTTGCACGTGTGTTTCGAAACATGCACCTTTTTCGCTGGCTAGCCAAAATCAATTGAAGCAGTTCGGTAGGGGTGCATGCGACAAACAAAAATCTAATAATGCAGAGGTGGAATTGAGTCTAGGAGGTAATCTCGTAAACTCTGGTTCGATTTATTAAATTTACGGACGCTTTTGCATGAATATAATTTGGAAATTTTAATAAGTGTAGACAGGACGTGTACATACATATTATAGCGAAACTGTTAGTCAATGTAAGCCTCCTAATAGTGAGGCGCGACGCGGACACAGTACGTTGCGTAAATCATCGATATTCAGCGGTGATCAATCGAACACCTTCGCTTCACTGCCCAATTATGTAACGGAAGATGAACCAAATTTGACAATGGCTTCTCATTGACCTCATTTGTAAATTCAATAATATTCAAAAATCGCGATCACCGCGGAATGGCGGAAGAGACCTTGGGTACGTTGAGTATATCCTGCTACATTTAAATAGTCGATTTATTGTGATGGTCACACACAACTATCATGATCTATCCCCATATATGATCCGACAATTTACAATGTTACATGTAATTGATGTAATTAACTAACATGTTTATTCTTATTTTAAGTAAATTGCTTGATACAGTCGGTTTTATATGAGTACAGTATCAAATTAGCGTTTCACAAAAAAAAAACATATTTACACGGTACATAACATTTTCATGAACGTTTTTACCCACGACTTCTTAATTATATTTTAAGTACTTACCCCATATGAGGGGTTAACGATATCTAAACTAAATTATTAAAAAAACCGTGCAGCCGTGAAATGGTAACTGATAGACCTACAAAGTTTTACCCATAAGACACGTCGGTTATTTTTTTTACTGGACTAAATTATTTTTACATTTATAATATGAACATGCATAAACATGCATAAACTCCTTTAAAATTTACTGAGCCGCAGAGCAGTGAATTTCAACTATTATTGCAATTTATATAAGTACATATTTTAAAATTTCACTATATTAAGCAGATAATTACGTTACCCTTTACAGTAAAATTTAATTACAAGGCAGACAATGTCACAGGTCATAAGGTAGTAGTAGGTACCTACCTTTATAATTTGATTGCTGTGTAAAATACTAAAATAGCGGTAAAGCAAATCAATTGGTAATTCATTGAACATGGTAAAGCCAGTGAATGCATTTAATTTTCAATGTGTATGTACACTTTACGACTAAGACAACGATGAATAATTATTTAATTCTATATAAGCATGACTCGTTCACCAAAAACGCATAAGCATCCAAAAATATTAGTACGAGATGCACGAAACCACTTAGTTTTCAATAGGGGATTTTAATGTTCTAAAAATATTTCTGTAAAATGTATGTTTTTTGTAACTCAATAGCGTCTGTAGGGAATGAAGCAGAGATCGACCAACACCAACTATCACCACGTTCACGGTTCATTTATCCTTGAAATGTTCGCGTTATCAATGAGAGCCCAAAAACTATCAGTTACCAGTGAGAAAGAGAAGTGTTTGAATGTATAAGGCAATCCTTTCGTATTAATATGATAGCTGCGGGAACGCTAGCAATTTCTTCCAATCATGAGAAGAGACCAATCAGGTGACGTAAAATATTTATTTTTATGACGACACAGATCCTATTTCATAGAAATCATCATTAACACCCAGCTTTTGGTGTTAATGATGCTATTTATATGTCAATTAATTATTAGATGTATTAATAAGAGGATAAGTGTAATCGAATAGTACTATACCATAATAATATCATATCTTCTAAACGTAATGTCAACGCCTAGGATTCCCTACGATCTTTGATCTGTTTTCTTGCTTGATTTTGCGCGGCAACGTGTTCAGTAACATATGTACTATGTAACGTATGTAATCGAGTATTGCCAGTAGCCGTAACTTCATTCGGCCTTCAGCATTTCCACGGTGCAACAATATTCACGCTGGCTGACCCACATATATTCCAGTTGATAAAACTTAGGCAATAATGAAAGGTTCTTTTATAATACGGTATGCATAAAGAAGGTTTAGACACATAAAACCAGTCACGCTTGTAGACAAGTAGGTACTTCCCCCTATAATTTAGTAATCATAATCGACAGGCTGAGTTCGTTAAAGGAGTTTTTATACAGTAAAGTAAGTCTATCAAAAACTATAACAGATCTAATTGTTGTAAATGAACGTTGAACATATTAAGAAAATTCGAGATTTTTTCGCTGCAACTACTAAAGCAGCCTCTTGAAGTTGATTCTTTCTTTCTAAGGCAAAATTGTTTCTGGGGTAGTATTACTTAATACTAAGCGAAGATGTACATAAGGTTTGATGATAACTTAGTAGTTCGGTTAAGATATGGGAATCTTAGTTTTTTTACTGTGCAAAATGTCCCATTAATTAACACAAAATTTTAAGAGCACTATAATTACAAATCATTAACATTCTGGGCGGCTCTAGATTTGTTACTTTGTAGCTCAACGCAAAGGATACTGAACCAATATTAATGAACTTTTGTGACTCGCCCCTATTCCTTCCGTAGACTTTTGAAAATGCTGTTTTCAGTGAGTTGAAAAATTAAAATCATATCTACTATATAAACTTTATAGTTAAGACACTTTTAAGCTGGTACCTATGTATGTCAATGTAGCCTACCACATTATACCAACTCACACTATTACAATAATATAAAATTATAAAAATGGCAAAATCTATTCTTCTGATTCATTTGAGGAAAAACTAAGAATTATTTCTAGAACAATAAAGACGTTCGGTGGTTGGTTGGTTAAATAAACTTATAACAAGAACGAGAAAAATATTATTTGGCTTATAACTATATGAACTCAAGTCAGTCCCAAATATAAATGTTACAAATACTAGCCACTAACGACAGTGATATAGAATTGCTTGCGAACAAGGATTAAAACGTTGATTATTTCTTTAACATAATTTCCGCATACTGAGACAAAATATTAAATTGAATCATGACTTACGTGTAAAGTAGGCTCAACGGGACGATCGCGTCGGTAACAGATGTAGGACAGTCCTTTCTAAAGGAGTGTCCTATCCGGGACATGGAGTGAATACAAATAAAGTTTGTAACGAGTGATTTTTCGCGTAAATGGTGTCGGCAGCGCGCGCGCAGGTGACGGCGTCCACCGGCGCGGCGGGCAGTAACTGACATGAGCTGTGCCGCCGGACTACTAGCGTCTTAGTCTCCAGCGTCACTTCGCCACCGTCACCAACACGTCACAACGCTGATGATATGACGCGGTCAATAAACCACAACGACTACAAAATAATTAGGCCTCTCTTTGGGCCTTTCAGTTAAAGGGTTCTATAGTTACGTTCAGCGAACCCAAAGCAATTACTATGTGACAACTTTCATGTAACCCGGTACATTACCTGCATATCTCTCTACATTTATATTACCTTAAAAAATTATCACATAGTTCTATGTAGCCCTAGATAGCAAATTTTTGCAAATACATAAAAAATATCCAAATGTCAAGCTGATTTAGATTTTTCAAAAGTGAAATATCTCTGCGTGCCTCTACGAGATACAGGCGTGGGTATATGTATGAATTTTTTTAGAAAATAAACAAAATTTAGATATAAGGTATTAGCCATAGATATTATGTTTTCATACTTCTACGAGGATTAAATTATACGTTATAATTTGCTTTATGTCTTTTTTTTGGAGAATTGATATGTCCATGACCGCATCTCGTGCCATTTCCGCTTTACAGAATTGTCACAAAGTCGACATAACGCGCAAAATGAGGTGGCGACGGTGATCGAAAAATAAACAGGCTACAGCACACGTTTGCCTTCATAGAGCTGAACGGCGAAGGTTGTCGCGAATACATATTTGTGCTTTTTTAAGATATCGTTTCCGGATTTTATTATTTAATTAAGACGGATATTTATTGACACACATGGTCACATCTGACAACCAAGCAGTATTAGAATTTATAGGAGGAATCTCCTTATCGATTGGAGATAGTAGAAGCCTTTGCACACATTGTTTAGGTATTGAGGAATCTCTCTCTTTTCAGCATGTCCAGTGCCTACTCAGCACAGTAAGAATATCGCTAATCGTCAGATTTATTTGCTAGCTAATAAAAGGTGGTTTGCGCGGGTAATCCCACCACGACACTTGAATTGTTTCCGACGGTAATGGAATGGTTATCAATAATTCATACGTTTTATCACTTGCTAGAATGCGCATCGGCGCATCAAATTGTTATCGCAGACCATAATTCCTTGGAGGGACACGTCAAAACTTTGTGATATTCGGAATATTTGAACGGCAAGCGATTTTTAATCTGTTTGGTGTTTTAATAAGGGGAAATTACAAGGTTTTTTTTGGGTTGTTTATCAACACTTTGCAGAAAGGGTTGATAGTATGTCTGTAGACTAGCATATGATTTATAATACTTACGGTATTACAAGATATGATAGGTATTACTGTGTTCAAACAATTCGGGTTGTACGCAACAGATAATGGTAGATTGAACATGTGTGCGACTTACCACATAAGCAGGTTTATCACAGAGCGACGGTGGTGAAGAGTTGATGCGTTCTCCAACTAATGATATCTGAAATGAAACGGTCGTTTATAGTATCAACACTTTGAGCGTAAATTAATTACAAATACAATTAAAAATAATTACTATTGTCACCAATCAATTTCAATGAAGGGCAATATTTTTCATCAACGTTAATGCATATCAAATCAAACTATACACACCAAATGGTATATGATAATTTTTATTTTAATAATTACATTTAATTGCTAGATTAAGCTCTAGTATCGTGATAATTGGTAGCAATTTGTAACAGGAACTGAACGATGATATAGTAAGTCATTGAAACTCCTTTTATAGACTAGTTAATGGTTATTGATTATATACCTTAAGTACTATACCATGCACTTACTTGACGCTAAGGTAAACATCCATAAGGATTGACAGAGTTCAAGTAACTACATTCAATAATTATTCCTGACTGCTTTTGTCCGTTTAGTTTAAAAATAAGCACGATTTATCAAAGGTTCACGAACTACCTATGACATTTATTTAATATAGCAATGTAGGTAGGTTGAGTAGACTGTAAAGAGTTACAATCCAACCTTCATAATTTATGGTTTAAAATAATGGAAAAAAGGAATTTGAATAGATGTCATGTTTGTAATTCGGTGTAAAAAATTTAGAATGAATAAAAATAAAATATTGAATAAACGCCCAATAAATAGTTCATTTTTTATAAATTGGGTCACCATCGAGAACTACGCCACCACACACATATATGGTGGAGGCGCCGGGTATATGGTGGCGTAGCTCTAGATTGGGACCCAATTTATTACAATTAAACTCAAATCTTTTGGACAAGTAAATAATATTGTGGTTTGTAATGTCAAAACTGATATGCATATAAAAGTATTGATGGTTATATTGGTTTGTTTGCCTATTTGTTTCTTGATACTCAGCTGTTGCTGGGGGATGAGCTAGAAAGTTAGATGTGACGTACACATACACAGTAAACCATCCGTTATATAGGTATTTATTTATTCAATAAATAAATATGTATGTATGTGCCTATATAGTTTAAAGCTAAAGCAGGTACCTACAATACGTTCGAATAAATATTTGAATTTCATCACGCCGATTTTCACATCGCCTTGAGCCAATCGGTATTTGCATGAACTGTGGAGATTACGGAAGTTGCAATTTCCATAGTAATCTTACCTTTAACACATTCACTGCTAACATTTCAACTTCTACGTAAATTCTCTAACCGTTGGACGCACATACGACGTTTATCCGAACTTTCCTATATGCTAACGACGCTTATGTGAGTCCATACAAATTTCTGTGCCTTCACTGTGTGCTAAAGCCGACTCTGCGCGTCTATTGTTTAAATAAGACCAAATTGTAAGGGCCCTTACCCACCTTGCTATATAGAACAGATACGGAATTTGCCTACATGAAATTATACCGGATATGTACCGACCCTTTTCCTTTTCGCATGTTTTTATTGCCTGCCGTAAACAAGCGAAGCGAGTGTTTTATGACCTGCCATAACAATACTCCAACGCACAGAAGCGCCAAATAGCACTGGGGAATATCTTACGTCGACGCTATGTTGAGGTTTTAGCTCAGAGCGAAAGCGTATTTGTACAACGATATGCGTTTGACGTACTGGTGTAAGGTCCGATTGTGTAGCACAGGGTAATTACTTTTTATTTAGCTCTAGCAGTAAATGCGTTAAACAAGCAATTCTTGTATATAAATATAATCTGAATACGAAACGGCTCCAACAATTTTCATGAAATTTTTAAGGGTTTCAGGGGCAAAACAATGATCTAGCTAGGTTTCATCTTCAGAAAAATTGCTACGATATAATTTTGCTAAATTATAATACGAATGTAAATTTCCAAAGTTCGAATCCAAATGACACCAGCTCGGTTTTTTTCCTTTTTTTTATTTCAACTTTCTTTTTTTATGAGAGAACGTCAAGTTTGTTTCTATTGTGGGAAAAAGTCCTTTTTAGTGAGAAAATGAAACCAGGTTCTATTATTCGAACACGAGGTGTCTTGTCAGTCGACAAATGAGGTGAGGCTGTCAGTACTTAGTAGTTAGAGAACTTTCAGATGTATGAATTAAAAAAATTAAATTCCGACCTAACTGACATGTGGCGCCATCTTGTAGGGAAATAAGATGTGTTATCTTTTCTGAGATGAACAACATTGCGAGTAAAAGGTAGAGTAAATTATAAATGGGAAAGTATAACAAACTGTCTCCTACTGTTTCATGACTGAATTGATTTTGTTGAAATTTGGTATAGGACAGACCTATAGTAAGGAATTAAAAAAACGATCTATAAAGCTTAGTTATAGGAAAGTATAAATATTATATACTTAAAACATATAAATATAGGAAATATGTAACTAGATAGAGCCGTGGTGGCCTTGGGGTTTTAGTAGTCACCTGCTACCCAGTGGGGCTGTACCAATGAGTTTTACTAAAAACTTATGTACAGTGATTTTCTCACCATGAGCTTTATGGTGATGGAAAACATCGTGAGGAAACCTGCATATGTCTGAGAAGTAATTCAATGACGTATGTATAGTGCCTGAGACGGCGGCGATAGACTCACCATTTGACACATTGGCACATAATCATCTTCAGTGAATAGTCAGTTGTAATCACAACACCTCTGCCTGCTCCTACGGGGTATACCGATGTGAGTATATGTATGTACATTTCAATCTTTTTCTTTAAATAAGTATGTGATGATTGCTATTATTGTACCGATCCAGTTCACAATAAGAGCACAAAGCCTCAATAAATATACAAGTTTAGGCTATTTTAAGAATATCAGAGATTGTTGTTATTTCTCAACTTCCTTGAACATAATATTGGACTTCATGTAGTGTGGTATACTTATTTTCCTTTCTTTTGAAAATAATATACCTATCCATCTATACAGATAAATAAAATTTAAGTGTCTGTTTGTTCATCCAAAATAACCACTTTTCACTAAATGTATATGAAAGTATATATGATACTGACTTAAAAAAAAATTCAAAATCTTTCACTGTCTGTCTTTTTGTTCCGGGTAATCTCTGAAACAGCTGGACCGATTTTAACAGAACTTTCACTGGCAGATAGCTAATGTTACAAGGATCAACTAAGGCTACTTTTATTTAATATAAAAATAAAAAAATTGGGTTCCCCGGGAATTATATTAAATCTATGCGGGTGAAACCACAGGGTACAGCTACTTTAGAATAAGTTCAGATGGTAATGAACTAGATTCAATTAATACAATTACTTATTTTTCTTATAAACTTGAGACTCTAGTCATCTATCATACATGTCACTCTGATACATCCAGGAATGAGATGGTGTAGGCAACTACTAGGCTAGTTTTATAAAATAAATATATTAAAATATCTTTATATACTTATATCTCTTTTGAAATCAGACTGGTCTCTACAAAATGAAAATACATTGATAAAATCATATTTTGAATGTCCTAAAAAAACTTAAAATGAGAAATATCTTAATTAGCTCAAAATTCTCATATAAAAGTGCAGGCGAGGACTAAACATGGTCATAGTATGGGAATTCCCAATATTTATTAAGTTCATAGTAAGGGAGCTCCCAGTAATTATACCGTTAAGGAATTTAATTGCGATTACTGTAAATACTTATATTAGTATAGTACACAAGTCTTTATAACATAGACTATTTGCAAGTGACAATAGGCTATTTACAAGAATTATTTTTATGGTATAAAAAGAAAATATGTAATATTATAATTAAGTATTACACTTTTTTTTAGATCCCGTAAAACAATTATGATTATTTTGAGACTTTGGATTTTGTTTTTATTTGTGCCATTAAATAATAATATTTAATAATGCTAAGATGCATTATTAAATATTATTATTTAATAATGCATTATACATATAATTGTGTTGGTTGGAAAGCACAAAATAAGCCCCACAGAAACTATCATCTGTTCAGAATTGGTGCGATGAGGCCAGATAACCTTGGTCTGTCTAACTCACATGATTTTGATTGTTTGTTTATGACATACCTGACTACATTAAAAAATTTCAGGCAAGCAATTTATGCTGGCCCCAAGTCTTTCCCTCAAATACCAAGTATTAGATGAAAACTAGTTTGGTATACACTTCAATACTTTGCCTGCTGTAAAATTGTAAATTGCAAGGCCATAATAATTAGGGTGACTGTGAATATGATAGATCTTATTATCATCATAATACCAAATGAAAAATAGCACATATTACTGTCTGACTGAAATAAATAATTAATAACTAGAAAGTTAGCGCTAAGTAGGCGTACACACTAACTAAATATAATACAAAAAATTTGAAGTAAGTAGTTTGATTTGTGACTCACCGAATAATTTTATCAACGGAGTCCAAACACTGAATACTTATAAACCTTGCAGCTTAGCTTAAACCTTATATGCTGAGGACAAACAAGTAACTACAAACGCTACCAATGCCAGATAGACGCCGCGCCGCCGTGTTACTTCATCATCTCTCTTGGCTTCAACATCTACTATGCAATTCATTTAGGTTATGAAATAACGCGAGCTAAACTATTTAGTATCTAAAGGTACAGAATTTATTTCATTACTAATCATATGAGTTTACATTAAACGTACTAAATTAGAAAACTATATTAAAAAATACAAATAATTTAAATTCTACACACTCGGCACCACCCACGTAGTGATGGGCAGTGGTATAACTTTTATTTACACGTTATCATTTCTTCTGACAAATAAATACATGAAATATTAAATCGACTAAAACTAAACGATCGTGGCATAGAATGTGTTTGCGATAATCTAAGCAATTAATGAATTGCCCTTATCTAACCTATTTATAATGGAGTTTTTTTGTTAGTTAGGGGCAACCCCCTAACAAGATAAAATTAATTGGTATAAGCTTCCTGTACAAAAAATGCTAATTCCTGTACAGACTGATTGTAAAATATTATTAAAAATCTTAAGTAACGAATGAGATTGCTGTAAGATCGACACCGGCACACTAAACCAGTCTTAATATTTCAATTTATTTTGATGAACCAATATTTTAATAATTTCACAATAAAGTTATTTATGGAAGTAAATGTATGCAATAACTGTTTAATAAAGTATATTATAAAAATGATCAAATTAGAACTAAAACAATTATGGGCTGTGTCGATTTGTTTAATAACGAACTGAACGAACATCACTACACTAGCACTACACCATGGACAAACATTCTAGGTTTTTTTATTTTTTAATGTTTACGCTGCTCAGGCAAAGGAATAAATAGCATTAGCTAAAAAAATAATTACAGCGCAATATTATAACTATTATTCAATCCCACTAGAATTCATACTAGTGTACCTACTTATGTATTCCATATTTTTTGAAGATTGAATTTCATTTAACGCCATCTGGCCCAACCAACCAAAAGCTATCTATTAGTTTTTTGTATATTCCGCTAGATGGAGCTAGTCAATAGTATTTTGCCTTCTATAATCAAAATGTAAAAAATAATTATTTTCCATTTTTAAATTTTATTCTATACTTGATGATGATGATGATTATGACATGACCTGATCATACCAATTATATCGAGCAATTATGGCAACATAGTTATATCGTTAGAGTACCCAGATATTAAATTCTTTGAAAGCCAACCATCTGTTTAATTGAATATTCGTAATAATACAAATTCCATTCTATTAGGTCGTTGGGAAGACTTGACCGGCTAAACCAGTCCTCTGTAATAATTTAAATAAATTATTTACATAATAATTGAACTTCTTCGGTGTAAAGGTTGGCAGGGAAATCCTAATGATAAGAGACATCCGGTTCGTATTTTCTAAGGGCCTTTACTTGACAGTAAGAGTGAGTAATTTGAGTTTTTTATATCGAGCTTTCAGATCAGGCGCTATGCTCTGTCTGTATTACAAGAATAGGTTTCAACACCTATTAACGTTGACGATATCGTTCCCATATTAGTTTTCCTCATTTTATATGGGAACGTATCTTAAACGTTGAAACATATGAAAAAAAAATATTTAGACCAAGGGGATAAACCAAAAGAATCTATAGGTACAAAAATATATTTCCAGTAATCAAAATGATTCATCAAGAAGTTGATTCGTAATCAAAGAGGGTGAGACACTCTTATATTTGATTAAGCTGTAGCCTAAGTAAGTCCGTTATACATTATATACATATACTTACAGGACGTCCCACGGCTATAACACATTGAGGGAAAGGAATTTAAATATTGTAGATACTTGTTTGAAAGGGACTTTATTTTATTTTTAATAGTAGGTAAGTAATACAGCATTACTTTTTTTTTATTATTTACTTTCTTTGGTAATAACCGACCAAATGTGGAAATATTTTTATGATGACAGTCGAAATGAGATAATCCATCTCATTTTAGGAGAATGTACTATCTACAATATTAAGGGTAATTCCCCTCCAAAGCTGTTAATTTGGAAATACAAACAGACACTTCAATTGTATTTATCGATATAGATGTATAGAAGATAAAGATGTAGATGTATAGACTGTATAGATAACATCTGGACATACTTGTATCATTACAGGAGTAATGTAGATAGGTACCGATTGATACGAAATGTATCAGGGGGCCAACTATGATCGTTTAAGCAGTGTCTATTAAGAACTTATTAGCATCGATGTTTAATTTTACGGTACCAACGAAACGTTAAAGCTCAGAAGTTCTTTATACGCTTGATGGTAGATCCCCAGGTAATTGAAAAATTGATTACTGCTGCTTCGGCATTTAAGTTTGCCTTTACCTACCTACAACACACAAGGATTTAAATCAACCAATTTGATTGTATTGATTTTGTGTGTAGTGAGCTGTAAGATGGTCTATCGGAGTCTCTCCAACTTCAACTCTTAATATCCTCAATGAAAACCTGATCAGTTACGAAATTACAAATATTAAGTAATAGTTTTGTAGGTTATTAGGGAAAATGAGATATTTGTCACGTATCAGCTCGTTATCGCTCGTTACTCTTAGAACATCCTAACTGCTGTATACCTATCGCCACGTACAGATAACCTTCATAATGATTATATGATTGTGTAGGTTTTAATCTCTTTCATCATATTCGTTTCATCAAATATCGAAATCATCAAATATGATAAACTATTAATTTAAACATTTCAATACGTCCCACAGTACTGTGAGGAGCGCAAGTGATCATGCTCTTTCTGAAACAAAGGAAAGCTCCAGCCAGGAGGGTGTCATGCCTGGGTAACTGCGACTCCAAAGGTTCTACTTGTAAACTTGTTTATACACTGCAATGCGCTCGAAAACTCTTATTGGGCGAATTAGGTTAACATAAATCAGTCACGTGACATATGTAATTCCCGGAGAATGTCACTTTGTCTAGTCCTTCTGCGGTGCTATTCCCTAACTTTTGAGTGATAATCACTTTGCAAAGTGTACAACGATCAAGTGTCAAACAGGCGTTTTTGACAGATTTGGTATTCCCTAACATCAGTGTCTAACTAAAATGACGTCACGAGTGGCTAACCGATTTGATAGCCACCGTAACCATTTTTGACAGGAGTTTATGTATCGATAAATCAAAAGTTGCGATTTTGTAAGCAAAGTGTACAACGAATTGGTACTTATTTGATGCGCACTTTAATTGTTCATAGCCACTATCGAAGAGTAGTGTTTTATAGATCGCAACCGATGAGCACTATTATCCGACCGAAGATGGGAGTTAGTTAATGTTTCTATATGTGAAGCAATTTCCGACCACTTCGATTTGGAAACTTTTACTAAGCGGTTCACACACTACAAATTTATTGTTTTGTGTTACGAGACCTCAGTGTTTATAAAATGTATCACGTAAAGTGTAAATAAAATTGTAATACTTTCTAGTTTACCGTTTTGAATTTTTGTAATCTAGAAAAGTATAGAATGATCTAGATTTGGATTTAAGAAGGAATCAAAGAAGAAACTGATTTAAGTAAGAAGATAAAGTGATACATCAAATCAAATTGCTAAGAATGCTAGAGGCCAGAGGGATTTATAGTGATGTTGGCCAATTTTCGCTCTAAGGCCAACAAGATCTATGAGAACTGTCTAATCGAAAAACTGCCGACCCAATGAACACTACATAATACTTTCTATGTAAGAATTTAAAGTAAGTATATCTTTCTACAGTAGGAATGATATGATGCAGCCTGTGTTGGTTGGACTAAATAAAGTAAATAGACTAGGTGTTGTTAACTATATGATTTATATTACATCCAAAACCTTAGTACTTAAAATTTAAAATTCAAAGTATCTTTATTTGATTAGACTTCTTACAAAGTACTTTCAAATCGTCAGAGGGACACAAAATACATTATACATGATTATAAATGTTACCACCGGGTTCGGAAGGTTGCTTTTGTTGAGAAGAACCCGGCAAGAAACTCAACAATTAATCCTTAAAAAAAATATATATATTATACAATGTTTTTGGTTACAGTATTTATATCTCATGAATATAAGCCCATGGACACAGTTCAAATGCTCAATTGTCAAATATAATGCAGGCATATAAAAACAAACAAGATAATTTAGAGTGTATTATATTTCTGTCTATAATGATAATACTTTTACAGGAGATTCCCATTATTTTCTGTGGCTGTGGATTTGATGAGAGATGACATTAAGATGTTGTGCTGCTGGCCAGCAGTGACTTCCCCAGCCGATAATGGTGTGCAGAGCGCTGCTGAGAGCTGCAATGTTCTGAAATTATAATACATATATATTATGCTATTTATTGTTTTAATCCACCTACTCTGTCCTTGAAGGGAAAATATGGTTAGATATAGTAAATAATAAATGATTATGCCCTACAAGAATTAACATTCTGTTTTTTCTAAATGTGTTAAACTCAACAGAAGCAGATAATCACGGTTTCTGTGTATAGTTAATATCTTTACTTTTTGCGGGCTGTTCAATAAAATTTTCTGAATGATTATAATGAAAATGTACTTTGTAGTGATCAATACTGAGTTACAAGGGCTTACATTATTGGCTCTGCAATCCTGTGTTAATACTTCTTAATTTCTTAATGTAGATTGGTCACTAAGTAATGTTTTCTTTCTCAGCATTCTTTAGCATTCTCATTGGTGTCGGTATAAGTATATTGGCATAGGTTATCTGAAAGTAAAAGCTTACATTAAACCTAATCACTCCAATGTAAATAATGTAAAGATCATGTTATGTTCATACTATTGACTGTTCAATCAAGACTTATGTATAAAAAGTAAAAACAACATAAACCCTACCTGCATCATTCCACACAATGTCCCAGTCTCTTACTTTACTTACTTTTCACGCTTTATCTTAAATCCTTTGAAATAGGAATAAACGTACATTCTTAAAACCAATACGTTTATAATGAGAACATAATCTGTAAATACGAATTTACAGATTATGTTCTCATTATAAACGTAAAAAATATTTTCGTAAATATGAATTCCATGTTAATTTGTTTACATAAACCGTTCAAATTAAATTTCCTTCAAAAAGTACTATTTACAGCTTATATTGTGATATTAATATTAGTCGCATAATATCGATAAGATTCTAGAGGTGTCAAGAGGTGCTTTGATAGGCACCGTAGAAAGGCTGATAGGCACCGTAAGTTGATAGGCACTGAAGGGTTACGCGATCGCTATAGTGCGGACTTCACGGTGGACAACGATTATCAGTGTACAACAAATGTCAGTGAACAACAAAGTTAGCGAATAGGGGGGCTGGTGTGGCAAGCCTCCATTAGCCAGTTAACTAATTATCTGGTAGGTGGGATATTATGAACCGGATAAAAAACTTTATTCTATAGAAAAAGATAATCAGATATAAGGCGATCGACAGATACAGATATAACCCAAGAAAGAAGTCAGCTGAAGTGACGAAGGGCATGGTATATAGCGCTAAAAACTGCTGGTCAATGGGACAGTGGAGCTCTACAGTGGAGACTATGCGTTAAATGATACGGCGCAGAATAACATGCACCCCCCACTTAGCGCACAGAAGGAACACCGTGGTAGTGGAAGGATTTTAGTCAGTGCGAGTCTGACATAACCAAACATACAGTCGAATTGATAACCTCGTCTTTTTTTGAAGTCGGTTAAAAAGGAATGTTAAGTGGGCTTTCAAAATTACATTAAATATATTATTGTTTTAAACTTATTTTGTTAAAGTTATATACGAGTTCGTTATTTCGTCTACATAAGAGCATATCCTATAAAGCTAGCAACATTAGGTAGCTCTATCTTAAAATATTGTTCTAATCCACATCATACTTTTCATCCGGAATAATTGCATTGTCTTAAGTAAGTATGTCCAAGGTACCTTACTCACCAACATTTCCGCCTAATTAGATGACAAGACAAGGATATAGGTAGGCTTTTAATATCGCAAATTCAACACAGCTTTTAAATTAAAACGAGGTGTTGATTGATGACATTGTTAGTTATTCGAACAGGTAATAGTTTTAATAAACGCCGCGTCTACTACAGTCGTATAATATAAGTAAAGTATACAAGGTTTTGTTGGCACTAATTTGCCTTAGGCGATAGTTTTGGACCATATTTTGTTTATGCCAAGGATCAATTTCGCAACGAAATTTACACACCTAAGTTCTATCGTTTTGGCGAGTGTGGTGTTTAGTTTTAACTGAAGTAAGTTAACAATGCACTGTACTGCGCATGTGTCGTATCTGAAAGTATGTTACGTGTAGAAGCCTTTTTGGAAAATGGCCTCTGTTTCTCTTAATATTTGTTAACATTTCGGAATGATGATACAATAGTTTTATCTGCCCGGCGGCGTCCCTAAAGATTTAGATAGACCGAGGTGTCACAACAACTGCATGAGGAGTAATTTACTTACAGTACACCCACAATTAGCTCATGTTTAAGTCCCAATACGGGACGAGCGTATTGACATTAACTGGGCATTAATGGAGACTCCGAGCTTTTGGGATATTACAGATTGTGGAGGATTAGAAGATTGAACCATGGACTTCGTGCTCCGCAGTAGCGATTTACGACAACTAGACCACCGCGACTGTCAAACACTAGATCAAATCAAATAGGCGGTTAAATAAAGTCTCATTGTTTCGAAGCTTGAAATATTTATTATCCGGACAAACTTGAAGTCCTTCATCACACCTTCTGCTCCGGAAATAATACACCTCATAACGTTTTCATAATATAGGCAAACCATGTGAAAAAACAAATGGAACACGTTTTAAATATTTGATTCACCTTCGAATTGTATTAAGTAGATTTAAAAAGGACCTTGTAGACGGTATGACTATTAATAAGGGCTACCGATGTAGGTAGGTAGGTTTATATTGAATAAAATAAATCTGATTTAAGAAAATCTGTTCGTTGTGTGTATTTCATTAAACCGTTTGAAACTTCTTAACCCATATCTAAAAAAAATAAAAATGACAAGTCAGTTGAACATTTTTCTAAGCTTACTGCTTTGGGGACCTCGATGTTAAACGGATATGATTCATATGATATGTACTTGCAGCTTTTTTTTAGCATTTCCAAAGGTCATAAGCCAATCCCCGAAGCAATCCCCCAGTTAAAGGCTCACTCGGCGAACATGACAACAGGAAATAGGGATTCCCATCGCCTTTGTAGCAAGTTGCAGTAATTTGACATTTTCAATGTAAACACTTAGTTTTTTTGTTCCATTTTTATAATAAACGCAACGAAAACTTTTCATATATGGGTTTATAGCTGAATGGAACCGACAAAATATATTATCTTATATAACCCATGCTACCTCGACTATATGAGTGTGTTATAATTGTAATCGAGGGTGAAATATAACGTTATCCCGCCCATTATTTAGGCACACATTTGGTATCGAGCTTTATAATGAAAAAAAACCTCTGTTTAATGAAATTAAACAGAGTTTTTTTTTAAAAACATTGTTTTACCTGACTTTTTTTTAATAAAAATACATTGGATATAGATATTAGATAGTAACTTTCTTTATTGATTAACATTCAAGTCTCTCCCACTCTTTAAGGGACACAAAACATATTCTTACGAGTAGCTGACAGTTGCACCTTTCCTACCACAAGATGACTACATTACTTTTCACTCAGTAATACAACCACTGACTAATAAGGTAAGGGTTCGGGTACAGTAGCTGTTCCATACATTCTTTAAGATAATGACCCTAAAAGCTTGCGTGGTCCAATAATTTGAAGAGTGCTCAGTCGTTTGATAGAAGATTCTTGTGACATGCAAGGTGGAACCTTTACCTTTGCATCGCCACTTGCAATGGTGTGGCAATCATACTAGTCCTTGGCACCCTTCTGCGTGACAGCGACTAAAAGCTTTTTTTATGATTGGTGTTTCTATAAAATAATATTGCATTTAATTATCCGATGAATCACATAAGTTATCTCCGATATCGTTAGAATTATGCTGATGTAGAAATGCAAGAAGTTTACACATATCGCATAGATTGATTATTTTTTTAATAGTATTTGTTAATCAGAATGTAGCTGTGTATTATGAATATTAGAATTCATACAAAAATTACAACTGAACAAAAGGAGAACGGTGCGATCATCACATTATACTTCCGAAGTGTAATAAAACATCACTTTTGTTCAATGCTTGCATAAAATACGTTAATGGATCTTTGTTGTGAATTGCAAATGAACGTAAATAATAATTGTTAACTATCAGCGAATGTGAGGCTGAGTACCTAAATTTTTTATAAGAACATCTTCCTTCCAGTAATTATCAAGTTCTTAATTTTAAAATCCAAAATCATTGGTGTGCTAATAAATATCATAAGGATAGCCTTAAGGGTTCTATCACTGTATATGCTCGCGATCATAATGTTTAGTGTTTCTTTTTGTAGCTATACTTTTTTAATGTATCATTGTGCTTTATCATTTTAGATATGTGTGTACACTGAAATAATGAAATTAATCAAATATGGCACCGAGATTCGAATTTTAATACAACTTCGATACCCATGCAAGTATTTTCAATACATCGTAGCAACCATTTTATAGTATTGTTAAAGACTTCTTGCTATACACACTGCACTTATGAAAAACGATTATGCATATAAATGCATCATAATTTATTGTTATTAGTTTGAAATACAAAATAAAAGAATAATATCAACGCATAAAATTATTTTATCATATGTATAGTTACTGCTTCATTTCATATTATGTTATTATTTACTATTTTTATAAGCACACCACAAATGGTTTATGTCTGACCTGGAGATAAGGAGATATTTATGGGTACATTAAATATTTTTCTCTAAATAAATTGAACTAATATATTAGTTATCGTCAACAGATTTTCAAAGGGTAGGACGCCCAAGGGTCGGCAACTTGCTAGCATAGAATAAAACTGGTTAGTTAGAACTTTTCCATATAATATCAGAATATGGTCGTATTTAAGATATGGGCAGGTAGAACATAGAAGTTTATGATGATGATGATGATGAAATGTCGTTGATGAAGACGAGACGGTGTGACTATGTGTATCTGCTGGTTGGAATATAGGACTGGATATGATGCTGATTGCTAGATTGAGTGGAAGCCCTGTCAGATGAGATTAAAATTTTAGCCATACAAATATTTTCTATAGGTATACGAAGTGTAAAATAAGACAGGATCAATGATCATAGGAGAAAAAGAGCATAATGGGATCTTCTGTTCGATTTTTGGTTATCGGCTTTATTTGCCTTACCTTAGAGTAGTTAAATATATTCAGAAGCTGAGTCAAGTCACCAGTGTTCCATGGGAAGGGAGAATTAGGTCACTATTCTAGTAATTGTTGCTATTATGCCGGCGTAGAGGTTTCATCTATACTAATATTATAAAGAGAAAAGATGTTGTATGTATGTTTGTAACAAATTGGCTCAAAAAGTACTGAACCGATTTTAAAAATTATTTCACCATTTGAATACTACATTACCATTGATTAATATAGGATATTTATTTTTTACCCGCACTCCCACGAGAACGGGAACTATGCAGGTGAGGTCCGCAAGTTATTTATAAAGTGTAACACCCCTTGGTACAGCAAGCGTTGATTGGCTGCATTAGCCGCACAGTGTAATGCGGATTGTGCGCTTATTTGTCACCATTAATATATAAAAAAAACCTTTATTTATATACTTTTACCGAAGACCGTGTAGGTCTTAATAGAGGCTCTAATATCCACAGCATAGTAACGCGTCTATCAACAAAGTGTATGGAGTTTCATCATCACCTTTGTCCGCTACGTCACCTGTCCGTATTTGTTCAGTCTCCGCTTCAGATACATAGATATTTGTTGTAATCATTACCGAGAGAAGATGCCAATATTTGGCCGGCAACTGACGTACCTACTACTTACTTTTTTGCACGAGTAATAAATATAAGTATTATCCATAAATCTTACAATATTTTTCCAAAACCTGATTAAAGAACTTTGTTTTTGAGTTCCTTCACTCGAATCAAACGGGTCGCTTGTTTCAATGAATTGATGGAGATCATCCGAGATCATACAAAATAATTTTGATTAGGTTATTACAGGGCTACTTACTCACTCATATGTGCTTTTTTTTCAAGAACACTTTGCTACATATTGCATATTCTCTCAAAACGCCAGATTTCAAAAATAATTTAAGCAATTAATAAAGTTATTTTAACATTTCAGTAATCTTACTATGTTATGATACTGAAATGGCCGGGCGGGCGGCAAGGGAAGGTGAAGGTCGTGTTGCGAGCATGGCGCGCTCTCGTAGTGTCTACAAACGAAATCAACGTAGTGCTAAGAATGTAGTTTGAGTGCTGAGTCATGAGTGCAAAAAATCCATGTTTATAATTTATACCGACGATAATATGCATATTTATTGACATTTCTGTTAGTAAAAATAGTGCTAAAAACAAAAATAGATTGCGCCCTACATTGTTTAGTTTACCACTGTCGAGGTAATAATTATGTTGCTTTATAAATATACGTATTCACAAGGATATAGACGTGCATGCAATAATATTTTACTTCAAGTACGCAGTGTATTAGGTATCATAAATCTTGTTTTCCTTCTCGTGTTCCTTAATTAGGAATAACAAAACCCTGATTATTGTTGTTTCGGGTGTGGTTTGCCCATTCTTAGATCTTAACCAAAAAATGTTTTACAAGTAACGTTTGTGCACTAAATTACACTATAGTTCGGTTACTAATACAGATTGAACCCGACTCGCATGTAAATCTATGAACTAGTAAAATTTGGAATAAAATAATTTTAAGTGTTTGAAAATATTCTAACAGCATTTTTATTCAAATAACTTGTCCGTACTGAAATTATAGCAGGACTCCGGAATTACACTAAATCTATGCTTGGGGCGTACGTTGATAAAACTATATTAAGTTAATAAGTAACTGTTATAATTTAACAAGTAGATAAGTAAGATTGTAGATAGTTTACTTTATTATTAAACTTTATTTTAACTACATAAACGTAAGTTAAATTTGTAATAAATGAAATAGGAATCAATCGTGGTTGTAGACTTTTTAGACGTAAAATGTTGGCACATGTCTGGTTGGTGCTATATATATATATCACCAACCAATATATATTCTCTTCCTACTTATACAAATCCCTTAACGTTAAAAAAAAATTCGATAGTTTAATTAATTTATGGAATAGTTTTCTTCAAAGAATTTCATTCTACAGTAAAAAATAAGCATTGTTTTATATTCCACATAATCATCCACTAAACATCAAACCTTTAATAAGCCCTTACATGGCTTACCACAAAAATCAACCTATATATAAAAGAAAATCGTGTTAGTTACACTATTTATAACTTAAGAATGGCAGAACCGATTTGGCTGAAAATTGGTGGGACATTGGATACTATATTCCGAAAAGTCTATACCTACATACAGATTAATAAAAATTAAGTGTCCATTTGTAAATTCAAAATAACAGCTGCATATGCAAGTATATAAGGTACGTAGGTACATAAAAATATTTTTTAAGATTTTCTCTGTGTGTCTGTCTTTTTGTTCCAGGTAAACTCTGAAACATCTGGACCTATGGAACTTTGACAGGTAGTTGATGTTACAAGGAGTAACTTAGGATACTTTTTTAAGTTAGGGTTCCGTGAAAAAATCCACCCATAAAATTAAGTCTACGCGGGTGAAATAGATTAATTTTTTTATATTTACCTTGTTGTACGATGCTGTAAAAGACTCTATAAGCGGGTTATAGCTAGATTATCTTACAGAATGAGAACTGTATTCGAATATTTTCATTACTAGATGTGTAGTGTAATTTCACGGGTGACTTTATTTCCTGGAAACTAAGCTAAATCCTGTTTAAATCGGTACAGCTGTTTCAGGGATTAGCCGGTAATGTACTAAAACTTATAATTCAAAAAATATATAGTTTTGTATTATCATATATTATGTCGTAGCTAACTTAGTTAACGAAAAACAAACTATGAATTTGTAAACCTCTACTTTCAATAAAAAAGTTAACTTACTTAAGTATAATTTTAAATCCGTTCCTTGCTCACCAATCGTCTTGAGAACAAAAAATATGGATCCAAATTCTTAACAGGTATTATAAAAAATAACATTGAACGCGTGGTTTTTATTTGGTTTTATATGGAAGGTATTATTAAATGACTGAGAAAAACGTGGAAGAGAGGAACACATAGTGCCCCAAATAACATGGGGTAAGGGCAGGAGAATAATATCGTTAAATAGTTTATTATTAAATATGTTACATGCTTCACGCCTGTATCCCATGGGGGTAGGTAGAGACTACTGTACTGCCATATAGGTACTACGAAGGATCCTTCCTTGCATGCTTATTTCTCTTCTCCTTCATTCATGCATCTCATCATACACTTCTTTCAGTTATGAGTGCTTCAAATTTGTTCATTATGGAGAAGAAATTCGTATGTTATATTGACGTAATATACTAGATAACTCTCTCCAATTTTTTTATTATACCTACGTATGAAATCTCTACCTCAAGTCTAAAACTGATTGGAATGGAGTAGGTAATACTAGTAATTAAAAACTCATTAATCACCAGTAGTGCATTTCTACTACTCTAGATCCTAGCGCCATGTGATCCTAGCCACACAACCTGGCCGAGGCAGTGAAGAAGTTAGCTGTAAATCTACCTGATCGGCAGACAGCATTCGCCCATGATATTAAGACTGGAGGCTGATCAGTCATTGTTGGGGTAAATTTTTGGATATACAGATGAAGAGGACATTCTCGACTTTTATTTCTCTTTGGACAATAGGACTTAAATACTAGTAAAATCGGTAGTTTATAGTACCCCCTTTATAATCTTTACTGAAAAGGCACTAGTGCAAACAAAGTTCTGCTTGTGGTCAAGGTATGGTAAACTTCACAGAAGTCCTTCTATTTTGCAGTTATTTTATTCAGCATAAGACAAGTATGATGTGAAATAAATCACACAAAAGAAAAAAAAACTAATTATTTTCGGGCCCGGCGATTGAGGACGATGAACTTATCTGTTATGTTTGTAGAGATATTTTGGGAATAACAATTAAAGTTTGAACCCGATCTACCTTAGGCTTCCGAGGTAGATGTTTAACATAAAAAATACATGAATATATGACTGTCCGCGTAAGATTTAAGGTCACAATTACATGTGATAAAAAATTTAATGAATATTCGTAATGTGCCTTTTGAGATTCGTTCGATCAAAAGGTACCCAGTATTCCATTGTTTTTTTGGATATCTGGAGAATATCATTAAATCATCAAATGATTACATTAATTCATATAAATTAACATCATTTACCTGCAGTGGTATGGGAGGAACGTTTACAAAAAATACGACTTCATAAGTATATTTTTTATATATATTTTTCTATTCTTGTAAGCATATAAAAACATTCACTATTATGTATAATCACAAGCTTATAAGTGGTATTCGGCATAATTTAAGAGTTATGCGGCCGCTGACTTAAGGTTCGAAACGTCCATAAGTCCAGATTTCCGCACGTTATCTTTGATTTCATGGAAATAGATGCCAAATTCGTCTTCTATCCTCTAGTCAATTATAATGACATTTCAATTGGTTCTTGAAATGGGTTTAATAACTATCTGCGTGAGAGTACACTTGCGAAATCTAATAATTTGTTGTAGTTATACCACATGTACACCTGCCTAGAATATGTCGGTTTGAAACTTACTCCACGTCAGACTTTCTTGAATTATCATTAACGTTCATACACCCAGTTCAATAATAGTGTAGCGGCTATGTTACTAGACTTATGTATTCTTAACATTGTATAATATTTGAGAAGAGTAATTACTGAGTTTCTTGCCAGGTTCTTCTCAGTAAAAGCAACCTTCCGAACCTGGCAGTAGCGTGTATAATCCTGCGTATTATGTCCTTCCTTCCTTTCTTTTATCTATTTTATGGCGATGAGCTTAAGTAAAACTATTCCGCCAATGTCAAGTGATTGTTGAGAAAAATATCTTGTAAATTGTTAAAAATATGTGGAGGAACCCATTGGATTCCTCGCTGTCAAAAAAAATAATCCGTAAAAAGTCTAATCGAATAAAGATATTTTTGACTTTGACTTTTAACATATTGACATATTTAAATTGATTGACGTCTATATTAGAATTACGTTCACTTTTGTACACAAGCAGACGTGAATATTTGGTTTGTTACTTTATTAATCGTATGGGTATATTGTATACGCCGATGCTTGTATTCCTTAATAGATATAGGTATCTCTTTATATTTTACGTAATTATTTTGAATTCGTATCGAGCTGGTTTTCTTTTGTGAAGTAAGTGATTCGAGGCTTACTTCAAAGGGGATATGGCATGTATGCTGACAATATTTGATCCATCAAGATTTAAAGACCTCTGTTAATAAGTAATTGAAGATAGAGCACGTCGTTGAATCCAGAGGCATGGGTGGCGAAGTCCTTATCGAGGTGTGCGCGTGACGTCATCCAGCGTGGCGATATATACAGGCTGAATGAGCGCGCGCGAACATTATACTAGTGCACGAGGAGACCCGCGCATTGGCACCGCGCCTCACAGTTCGCGCCGCATCACAGCTGCGGACATTGCTCACTTATCCGCACCCAACTGATATTACAGTGCCTTAGTGTATTCTTGTGCAGGAGATTTTGCTGAGCCGGTAAGTTCTGCGTAAATACTACAACAATTTTTTTTAGGATTTAAGGACCCTACAGTTATTTAATGTATCTTTTAACAATGAGAAACAACTAAGCACGTGAAGCCATGAATTATGTAAGTAGGTATATGCATATTAAATCAATTATCATGAAACCATTTGTGAAAATTTGGGAAACCCACCTGTGAACATATAGCCATGAATTATGAAAATCGAGTAACTTTTTGCGTATTATAATTTTATTAGCAAGTCGGTATATCATTTCCAACCTTGTTAGATTACTGGTTTTCCCAGTAAAGTGGGTTCCCAAGGTCAAATTTTCTGTCTTAATAATAGCCATCTGAGTCGAACGGACACCAACCCAAAAAAAACCTTTTGCATAAGGGACCGGGTATTACAAAAAATATATGCATATAGCGTGTACCAACTTCTAAAATTTGTAAAATAAATAATAACCTCTCGTGGAGGTGATCTCATTGGAGTGATTGGTCTAATTTTCTAGAATTTTCATGCATAATTTATTATTATCGATTATTTTCTGTATTTGATATCGATGCCGGAAAATAAAATTGTATTTCACTTTAAAAAGAGAGCCGCGATAAGAATTACATTTAAATCCAAAGGTAGTATAATAAATAGTGACCTTCGTGTGCTAGATCGTTTATGGCTTACTAGCCCAACATTCTGCACCCAAGTTAGTATTGAACATGGAGTCAACTACAAAGCAACTATTTCTTCTCGTTGATTCTTTGTCTATCAAAGGACACGACAACGTAGTCATCATAATTTGCTTCCTTGATATTGAATGACTATTTTTAATGGATTTTGCAATATCATTAGAAAGATAACATTGACATTTAAAGCTATTTAAACAATGATTGGTTCTGCTAAACTATCAAAAACTGTATTCGCTGCACACAGTTTCATATTTTGAAATACCCCTGCAGCTTATTTTCACAATTATTATGTTTTTTGATGTATTTATTTACCAAATTATGAGCTACTTGAAATGGAGCACGATTTTCGCAAACAGGTGGCATGCCATTAGTATTGATTGAACTGTCCTCTGCGCATGAACGAGTCCTTATCTATTATTTTAGGAATCAATTAAATGCAATGCGTCCTGCATTTTGTGTAGTTGCTTTGACGATTGGGCTACTCGTTTCCCTGCTGTGTGTAGTTTTTTCCACGTGTCAAGGAGCTGACAAGAAAGTCGTGTTTCATGCATAAAGATCATAGACAGACTTTATCCATTAAATTCGTAAATCTTATCTTATATGTTTAAACGAGCAATTCAATTAATTAGACATATATATATAATCGGAATCTCGGAAATGGCTCAACCATTTTTATGAAATTTTGCATGTAGCGGGTTTCAGGGGCAAAAAATAGTCTATCTAGGTTTCATTTACAGAAAACATAGTTTTGACCTTGTTTTCAGGCACTGATAGACTCATAAAATATCATTACAATACGACAGCAAATTTCGCCGATATCTGTCAGGTTATGGTAGCTCAAAGGTGAAGCTTCCAGCTTACGGGGCGATAACGAAACTAAAGTACCCCCTGGTTCGAGTCAGACGTTTACCGGATTTTTTTTTTCTTTTTTTTTCCTTTTTTTTGTGTCAACCAGGTACTTATATAAATGCAGTAACGAATGTGAATTAAACCCTAGAATTATGCTCTAGTTTAATTTGTTTCGTTATGTGATTTTTTATTCTCAGGCAATTTTCTATGAAGTACGAAAGATACACATGTGTCAATAACCATAGCAAATCCTTAGATTTCTATGTGAAAGTCCCTTTCCGAGACTCATACTTAGCTATTCTTTAGAATCGTTAGTCACGGTTCATCTGCCTTTGCCTTTATGGGTATGCACCATTGTTGGCGTGTCAGCAGCCTTCGCTCGCTTTTCATAGTACGAGTTGTAGATGTCTAGTGTCATTAAATAGAGCGGCACAGGCATTCCTTTGGTGTCTTGTAAATTGTGATAGCTTTTCTTTAAAAAAACAACGGAAGTTCTAATTTGGATTTAATTTTAATTCATGAATGTCGGTAACTACTTACCTGTACCTCTTATACTTTTATATTTTAATGCAATTGAATTCTACGTGAAGTAATTTTTATTTTCGTATAATTCATTATTTGTACCTATATCTTGCACTTGAACTGAACTTATTTCTCGTTGTGTCAGTTCTATCTTGTGTTTTATTACCTTTTTATTATTTACCTTAATATTTAGGCATCAAGGTCGTTTTTATTTTTTATTGCTTCTTTGTCCATTTACAAACTGACCATGAGTGAAGTTAGCGCTTACCTGGCTGAATATATACGGCAAAGATCATGCAGTTTTTCTTCACACATTCTATTAGTCACAAGTATGTGTAAATGAGCTCAATCAAACTAAGACAGTCTGTCGCTAAAACTATTACGTAACAAATAGTTTAACATTAACTAATCATACTTAAATAATATCTTTATTGCTTTTATCAATTAGGTAGTGAGGTGAATTTGTAAGTGGGTCTAATTATGTATTTCATATAACTATTGTAAAAGTTGTACATCATTTGTTTTTCTTTCACTTATTATCCTTTATTTAAAAATTCATTATACTTAATGTATATGTATAACTAACTACAAATAGATACGTTCAGCTTCTTTAAAAATTAAATAAAACATTTTGGAGTAGTTTAAGCATCACCCCTATAACAAGTACATGAGTGTTTTATATAGAGAACGCTTAATCATATAAATATCATAGCTATTAATTATAATTTTCTAATACGTAGATGATTTAAAACTGGTAGATAAACTTGGCTCTTATTAAATGCTTGTCATAAATGTGAACAAAACATATTTTTGACGATATTTATATTCCGATAGAATGTCTTAGTTAAGATATTATGATTCATGACTATATAAGCTGTTTACATAATTGAATTGTGCTATAATTATATGCTACGTATAACTTGTTATGATTACAAGATGAACACTACCATTGAAATGATTCAGAAAACTGTGGAAAATATTTTCCATGTTGTAACTAAATATAAAGATAATATAAACACATGTTACGTATAATGGTAGTAAATTTATAGTTATCATTCGAAACATATACATAATATTAATTACAGTTTCAACGTGTTTGAAGGTATTCTAATCAAACTTCTGGAAACGAAAATTTGCCGCTTGATAAAATTCATAGCATCGCAATTTTCGAAGGCTATATCCGTGTTTAGGTGTATAAATATTGGCTATATTCATATCGGTCGTATGATATCCATTACCACGGCCGGCGTGGTGGGCGGATTGGGTAAATATGACAATGAACTTGTTTGGACCTAGGGTCGGATTTCGAAATTATTGCGAGAATCAAACAGTCTCGAGACTTGACATTTAGTATCACGATTTAGCCCTAGATCTCGCAATCCAAGCTCGGTGTTGAAATTAAAAACCTCTACAGAGTATCATAGATACTTATGAATGAAAAGTCGAGAACAATAATGGTCGTGGATTTTTCCACTCTAATTGCACTCCTGCGAGCGGAAGAACATCACTCGACTGAGCACAGTACCGACAGGTCTGCACGCGAAGATCTCGACTGTCCTTGCCATTCAACACAACCAAACCCACAATTTACCCGTGACAAATTATTAAAATTGCTATATTCACATGTTATTGACAGTGGGGGCAAATTTGTTTGTTTGTCAACAAACGTGTTTCATAATGTGCTGTCTCAGAAACGGATGCAATAGTGGCAATTATGTTTTTTATTTGTTTATTGTTTATATTGTTGTGTTGAATCAAATAAATATGTGTTTGCGAAGGAGATTTTGATGTAACAGTATCATAAAGGAATATCAAAGTAACAAAAATGAAAAAGGACCAGAAAATCCCTCAAGATACTCAATATTTACGACGAAGCCTCACAATTTAATATTTTTATGAAATTTGACGATTGTCGTTTTTTTTTCATAACATAGGTAGCTATTCATTTGTAAATTTGTAAATACTATGTAGTTATTTTAACTTACTTTTAGATTATATCTAGAGGTCTGAAAAAATAAATTATATAACAATATTTCTTAATTCATTTAAATAAATAAATATTTAGTAAGCAGTTTATTGCAATAGCTAGTGTAGTCTGTTGGACGTCGTCATTCGCCACCGACGACGCCATGATTATTGAAGTGGAGCATAAACCACGTGGTCATGTCAAGAAGCGGCCTAAGGATTTAGGAGGCTTTAAGGCTTTAATGTAGGAGTAAATCTGACAGTTGTTGAAACTGAAGCTAAATGAGCTTCAGTTACAACTTGTAGGGATGAGCAAACTTTAATTATATATCTTTCATTTAATTGCATTTGTCGGAATCAACCAATGAATTTACAGATAACGATATCACTAGATAGTGACGACATTACTTAACACCGGTTTTTCAAAAACCTTGCATTAATGTCAAATGTCTTTGTTATGCTATGCAAGGTCGCTTTGTGTCAATATCTACTATCTGATGTTTCCTAAAACGATATGATCGAGACAAGCTTTTTAAACCGACAAAGGTAGTGCTGTTCGACTTTGATCTTGATTATTGATATCATTACAGTAACGAGAAGCGGCTGTAGGAGGTATGTCCCATAGAATCAATTGTTCTCCGATTGCAAAGCCCAAGTCGTTACTTTTAATTGTTCCATAGTCTTTGCTTTGTTTTGCTGTAATTGCGTCAATTTGTTTGTCGCAGTGAATTAATATGTTGAGGTGGAACCGTGGAGGAAATTCCTTCGTGGGTGGAACTTGCGAAAATATTGAATAAATGATACCTAGTCTTGGAATGGCTAATGCCATGGCCAATCTCTTAATCAGAGCGCGGGGAAGAGAGGTTTATGCTCACGGCTCAGGGCCGGCTCTAGGGCTGGCTCATATTTGCCTTTAGTATAAATTGAAGAATATTTCCATACAAAATAATTTTGATTGTTTGAATGAATCGTTCTTCTATACTACGTTTCGGTTCTTGATATTATTTTTACCAACAAAAAAATTATAGTATGGTAAAATAAAAAAAAATTAAAGTATTTTAGTTTAATGTTAAAGTTGATGAGGAATTATCAGAAAAAATCTGACGATTGCAATAACATAATTTAGTAGTCTTTATATATTCATTTATAATATATGTTTTATATACCAAAAATAATAATTAGTCTTCTAAAAAACAATTTTTCACAATTTATATTAATATTAAAGTTAATAAATGAATAGTAGAGCTGTTTAAAATAATCCTGTTTGCGGCAAAATAAAAATCATTTTATTAATTCCTATACAACTGATAACCTTTAATGTTCATTTACCCTTTTTTTTTTAACGTGGAGAATCCGTTATGTATACACCAACCACCGCGGGGGCAGCGGAAGGGTTATGTCGGACTCACACCGACTAAACTCCACGGTGTTCCTCTAAGTCGCTAAGTGGGGGGGTGCACGTGATACGTCTTCACATGCTTCGCCGTGACCCCCCCAGCGACTGGCCTGTCAGACCCCTCCTTACGTTACCAGGCTGGTATGCAATATTGTGGATTTCGCGTTTCGAAATATCTAAGATGTTATTGTTGTAATGTTTATGTAACCGGCTGTTCAAAAATAAAAAAAGCAAGATACATTGATTTAGGAAATAGTATGCATTTGCTAGCATATGGATGAAATGGATTCTGTCAGCCCTAAGTTTCGTGTGGCGCGGGCTCGTCAACTAAGCTATGTGTATGCGCAGGCCGCGCTGGCGGCGCGTGTCAATGCGCAATAAATCGCTGCCGAGCCGGCCGTGGCGTGCGCCATCGACGATGTTTACCATACTGCTACAGCCCTCTTTTAGAAAAAATTGTGTATATAAATATATGATATTCCATAGTTGCAGTGCGCTTAATTTAACTCTTTATAATATAGTGCCACATCACCCCGGCCAACTCCCTGTTGAATCGTTATTATACTCTCATAAAATCTTATCTAAATCGTTTGCAGAGTCGTAATGGTCAAATATTGAATGGTGTCTTTGACTCGTCCATTCTTATCTAATAATCTAGTTCTGAGACCACTATGATGGATTTTTAGGTAATAAGCTACCTCGCTAGTGCGTAGCCAGCCATTTTCTGTATTTATCAGTTCATATATTTATAAGTTATTTGAAGTATGTTTGATTTGTTTTCAATCTGTGTCGCTCAGTCATTGCAAAATAATCCTCGTACTAAATACAGATATATCCTAAAAACTTTAGATCAACAAATATATTTTAATTTTTTTGCAAAAATGCATTTGGAAAGCAGTTATTATAGTCTGAACTATCGACATAGAGCACTATTGTGAAAAGTAAGCAACACATTAGATGGTTCAGAGGGCCAACTATGATCGTTTAAGCAATGCGTATTAATAACTACTTAGATTTGAGATTTAATTTTATGGTACAAATATGAAACGTCAGCTCAGAAGTTTTTAATACGCGCTGTATAAACTGATGAAGGTGGGCCACCAGATCTTACTAATGTAATGCCTATTCATGGAATTCAGTTTTTATGTGCCATCTTTACGAAAAACCACAAATGTTAATTAGGTAGACAGGTGTGACAGTGTTATGTACATTAATTTACTTCCAAATTATATCATGGTTGTAAGACTTTGAATAAATTTAACTCCGTAATGCGTATGACTTTGTATAGCTTTGGTGCTCTTACTTACGACACAAGTCATATTTCCAAGCTTTAGCAAAGCTACCTATTTGCTATAAAAATTAGGTCGTTAATAACATGAGCTTATAGTATAGTTAAACTAGTTTAAACTCACTCAGCAGCACAGTCCTGTGCGTTTTGTGCGCATTCGTTCTTTAGTTTCTTGACCCAATAAAGTATACTATACTTAACATACAATAAAGTATACAATAAAGTATACTATACTTTATTATACTGTACTAGCTGTGCCCGACAAACGTTGTATTGTCATATATTTTTTTGGGGTGAACTACCCCTAACATTTAGGGCGATGAAAAATAGATGTTGGCCGATTCTCATAGATACCGGATAAGCACTTAAAAATTCATCAAAATCGGTCAAGCCGTTTAGGAGGAGTATGGCAACGAAAACTGTGACACGAGAACTTTATATATTAGATATATATGTAGTTACCATATACAAATGACTAGGCGATATCTGACTAGATGTCAAGCAAAAAAAAAACGATATGTATCTAGTGTCCCTATTATAATAAAATGTAGGGCACTATAACTTGTCTAGAGCCCTACATCTAGTCGGATGGTCGCCTAGTCACATGTATAGTTTTTGTATCCCACATGCCTCATTGGTATAGGGGTTAGGTAGCGCGATGTGGCTCGCGCTGCCTTGCACACCCTCCCACATACCCCGATCTGCCTCTCCCAGGGCGGTCGGGGACCTTTTGAAGGTTTCCCTCTGGTCAACAAAAAAAAAGGGGTTAGGTTAGTTCGTCAGCCGATCGCGGTTCGGTTCCCTGGTCGGGTCAAATATAGATACTGGGTTTCACTGTCAAGAAATTTATGATAAATGCCCGGAGTTTGGAAGTTAAGCAAGTTAAGCAGTTGGTCCTACACCTGATCTTTCACTGGTCGTGTTGGATTGCTTGACTATGAGAGTGCATATGTATTTGCGCGTACACTTGTGCACTACAATATCTCCTGCGCAGATGGCGTATCCCCCTTTAGATTAGCCTCCGTAACCAAAATGCGTCAGGAGATCATCATATCCTTCAATTATCTTCGGGTGTTTGTGAATGCCATCAGCCTACTTCACTCGTCTACATACCGACACAACTATTTATATGGGAAGTAGATAATTTAAATGCAGTCGACTCCTCTTTTAATATAGGAACTGCCGCATACCCAATAACGTATTTTTCTACGTGAACAAGGTCATCATTGTTTTTTTAGTAGTACCATTTGAGTAACAATTAGCTTAAGCAAAATAGTTAGCATTCGTAACGTTACACTGATTTACTACAGATATCCCGTTGGGACATACATCTATTTAATTGTATAACATGTCGAAGTGTGTAAAGTTCATTGGTCCAACTCGATATATGTACAACACCTGTATACTCGTAGCCAGTTTTACGAAGACAACCAAAACCAGTCTTGTGGGCTTTTTTGCGATCAGGTAACTGTGGTGCTTTCGAACTTTTTACTACCATTATTTATGGTAAACACGAAATACTTCGCAGATTATGTTCTTACGAACATTTGTTACCTTGATTTGAATTTAAACGACTGTCAGTGATTGATTATAGCGATTACATTTTATATTCTCCATATTATTCTAACGTTTAATATTAATATCCAAAACTTTGAAATAAGGGTTTGTATTGTAATGGTTGTTTAATAATTCCTGCGCGGACGATTATTTTTATTCATTCCGCTAAGTACATTTTTCTTCTACACATAAATTGTTGGTGTTCAAAGCCCTTCAATCAAATCAGAATTTTAAAGTCCCAGTCGAAGCATTTGCCTCGTAATCAATTTTGATAATCAAACATTAAACATTATTATGTCCGTTTTTGCAAGTTCAAGAACAATCAGCAGCAAGTCAGCATTTTTTATACTCAGGTTACGTAGTATGTTTCAATGCAAAAGTACTTGTGTTAATGGAAGTACAAGTACAGGAACTACTTCCTTTACTAGGTTATTAATATAAATGTTCACTACGTAACGTTAACATCTGTCCCGATTCTGTGTTCACAAGTACAAGTGTATGTATTTATTAACATCAATTTGTCAATGTATTGTTTTACTGACAATCGGCATCTACATAAGAACTGGTACTCAAAAATTAAATGCCATGCTACATTTCTCAATGGTTCAGTGTGTCACATTACATGAAGGATACAAAATAACTCTTGACGGAAAGCAGAGTTGAGTGACGGGTTTCTGTTGGTCATATTACGTAAGAAATACTAACCGTGAATCCTTTCGTCGAATTATATATCATCAAATATAAATACGTATCAACCTACATCTTCGCTTGGACATTTGATTTGAATATTGTAATAGAACTCCGATAATTTTGTATTTTTATGTTTGTTATGCGCATGACAGCCTGCAAGAATTACAAATTAATGTTCTGATATCCTTGGTTAGGTAGCTTTGTAGCAGAAAATGTCTTTATGTGCTAGGTAACTAAGCCGGTGATAGGTAATTAAATCCTAATTATTTAATAATAATAAAAAAGTGACAATTAATGGTCAAATATTTAAACTGCGAAGTTTATACCGAAAATCGAGTGAATTTAAAATAGGTTACAGTTCATTGATTTTTGTTGTCATGAATGAGTTTACACGCCATTTATTTTAATATTGTGTGGCGAGTGTCAAATGCATAGCACGCAGAGAACATGACACGGCTCGGTTGCGGCCGGTCCACCCTGACATTCGGTCAACTTTACGACCGGAGATTTTCGCACTCAAAATATCTACTTTAAGTGCTCACACGTTGTCAATATTTGAAATATTGTATCATTGTTACAGCGAAAATGGAGGTGCTCGACAGGCTAGTGGCGGGCTATCATGACTTGATGGACAACAAAAGCGATCAGAGAGTAAAATATTGGTTCCTGATGTCGTCCCCGTTCCCCACGCTGGCGATATGCCTCACATACGTGTTCACAGTGAAGGTAAGTCACCAACAACCGTATAATTGTCTCAAACGCTAATGACGTCATACAAATTATATATCGGTCGGAATGTTTTCCATTCCATTAGCAATTATTACCTCCATTATTAAAACATTATTTCACTACAAGTACAGTGTTGTCACGTCAGAGATGTCAATTAGTGAACAATGTAATTGCATAACTATATTAAGTTGTACTTCATACCGCAATTTGTATGATTGCTCCTAAATGGTTAAGTGCACAACAGTAAAATTAACAATTAAGCATTATATTTATTTTGCAGGTTTTAGGGCCAAAATATATGGAGAATAGAAAACCCTTTGACCTCAAACAGGTGCTCATTTGGTACAACTTGTTCCAAGTCATCTTCAGTTGCTGGCTGTTTAATGAGGTGAGATTTGAACAAATTATGTAAATACTTTTTTACTAACTTTATAAATTTAAATAGCGTTCAAGAAGTGTTTTGTATCTATTGGAGTTGGCGATGGAGCTATTTCAACATTTGGTACTTAAGTATGCTATTTTTGGCAAATGTATTAATAATTACTAATTAACATTTATTTTTTTGACACAGAGTCTGGTGAGTGGCTGGTTCACCACGTACAGCTTTCGATGCCAACCTGTTGACTACTCGAGGTCCCCAGCAGCGATGCGGGTAAGACACTTAAAACTTTACTCGCTTACCGTTGATACTAATTGTCTTCTTCGGAAAAAAAAGATATTTCCACACTTTTCCACAGGAGCCTAAAAGGAATGTCATAAAATTAATGATAACGAATGGTTAAACGGAGCGTTGAGTCGTGTTGGTCGTGGGGTTTTAGCAGTCACCTGCGATGCAAGTTCGAATCCCAGCGGGGCCTGATCCAATGAGGTTTTCTAAAAAAAACTCATGCGCAGTGATTGCATACCACGTGCTTTACAATGAAGGAAAACATCGTGAGGAAACCTGCACATGTCTGAGAAGTAATCCAATGACGCGTGTATAGTCCCTGAGCCGGCGATAGACTCACAATCTGTCACGATGGCACTGAATCATCTTCGGTGAAAAGTGGGTGTGGTTATTACAATACCTCTGCCTCTACAATATATCTTCGGAGAATACATGCGTGAGTATATGTATGTAACGAATGGTGTCAAAGTCTCAAGTGAATGAACTGAGGAAGATACCTGAAGGATATACTTTATTACATCTCTACGAAGTTAACGAGTCAATGTGCGCGTGGTATAAGCTTTCGTCATAAACATCAACTATCATGAATATCAACTATCATCAAATATCATGGATGATCAGAGGTTGTTTGCCTTCAAGTTCATTCGCATCTCGACACACATAATTGCAACATATAACTACACTTGAAATAATACAATATGTATAATTAACTGTAAGTACCATAAGCGAGTACTGGCATTACAATTATTACATGAAATTACATGTTTACTCGTCAGATGTCCAAAAAAAGATATCTTCAGCTAATGTATGAAATGTGTGTAATAGTTTTGCCACTAAGTAGGTACCTAATACACCTTAATACCTTTCGGAAATGAAAAACTAGTCACAACAATTTCACCAGCAGTAGTATCAAGTTACAATGACTTTATATTCTACAAAAATTTAATATGGGAACGCTGAAATACTACAGGGAAATATTATGAATGAATGGAATTTGACTTGTTGCCACTCGATATCACAATTTGCTCTTGGCCCATTCGGCTTAAGTGTACGATAGAGTGGCGTAAACTTGAGGAGGGCCACTGCGAGCCTGGCTATGTCGCTATCTATACATACCTACAGATACAATTGAATTGTCTGTTTGTAACAAGGATGTAACTTAGTTGGTGAAACCGCAGGGCACAGCCTAGTCTATATATATATATATATATATATATATATATATATAACTCAAAGTTGACTGACTGACATGGACGGAACAGGCATGATGAAATTTGGCATGCAGGTAGATGTTATGACGTAGGCATCCGCTAAGAAAGGATTTTGATTAAGTCTACCTCCAAAGGGATAAAATAGGGGATGAAACTTATGGCTACTTTAAAAAAAAACTTAGGGTTTGCTAACGTGGGTTAATCTTTATATATAAATGGTATAAAATTAAGTATAATATAAAAAAAAATAATAATATAATGGTATAAAATATACTTGTTTGGAAATCACCATTTCCAAACAAGTATATTTCGACCCAGTATTTTGTTTCATAAAACGATTACTTCTTATTTTTACTACTGGTTAAAATATGAACTGTTTTTCTTTGCAGACAGTCCACGGCTGCTGGTGGTACTACTTCTCCAAATTCACAGAGTTTTTTGATACGGTAAGAAAATATTTAATGTACATACATATACATTGATGCGATAAAAATCTTTTCGAGGTCATTTCCTACAACTGATACAAAGGTATAAAATAATATTATATGAATTATTTATGTACATAAGTAATCTTTTTGTTTCGAGTGTTTCTAATGTTATCCTAGGATCTCGCATAGGCTTACTGTTGCCTGCAGTGTCTGCTAATTTTAATTTATGCTAAGACATTATGCTAAATATAATATGCTTCATGCATTTAGCAGATAAAGTAACCAGTTATATTAAATATATAATCTATGATTTGCAAAAGAGGTCAACTCATAATAAAATTATTTATATCTAAGCTCAATATCTACCTTCTTCGAACTATCTTACTTTTCTTACTCTTGTAGTAACTAGTAACTAAGTACCTTATAGGTACTTAAGTTACTATTTCAGAGGAGAGAGGATGTTTAGTTCAAATATTTTACGAAGTCATGCATTTTTATTAATTTAAATGAATAATCAATGAGTTATGTGATGGAAAATCATCAGCCGGGTCGTTTTCTTCAAGGATTTGGTTAATCATTTCCGCTGTATCATTTTGTAATCATCACTGCGATTTTCGGAGTTGAGATCATGTTTGCAGTGTCAAGGAAATTATGGCATTGTTATTAAGCAAGACATAAAAAGCACGTGCGACGAAGATACAATTTTTCATCAGGTGATTATTCAAAAATATATCAAAATTGAAGAATAATGACACAAAAAAATAAAGTAATATTCCTCGTATATTCGATTAATGAGTTCTCTGTTCCTTACTCTACTTCATTTGTCGCAGCGCTCAAAGATTGTAATGATGATTCCCAGTCAGAGTCAAAAGCCCGTGTACAGGGGCAAGTGGCATGAAGCGGAACGTTGAATATCATAAGTGATTTTTAACATCCTTGCAGGTCCCGTATAACTACAGATTAGCATTTACTAGCAGGATGTAAATTAATAAGCACGATAAAGGTAGCGCGCAATAAAAAATACCAGGACCTACGTTATGGTTAACCTCCCGCGTGTCAGATCAACATCTGAGAAAAATGCGAGATTTTTCTATAACAAGTTTAATGAATCACGTCGTAAACAAAGTATGTACAAATGTAGTGGTCTGCCTTCGTAACTACTACTAATACTCGGATATGTTGCAAACTGTAGTGTTTTCGCCCACTTATGTATTCTCACTGTCAAGGTGATCTTCCACCATTGGGGTTATGTTTATTTCCGTGAACCAACACGGTCAACATGCTTTTTTGCATATATTAAACTATCAAGTTCAATATTAGACCTATTTGTGGGCGTCCTTTGAATTAGTGTTATTGCGTATATATTGAATGTACCATCCATCATGTAAGGAACTATATCAATCATACTGAAATATTTGTTGCAATAACTATACAATAAAAGTTATAAATGTTGATTGCAATGACTCTCATCTCATAAAATAAAATATTTAACTGTACATAAAATTATTTTGCAGAATATATGTATGCTTTGTTTTGATTATGTATCTTATTTTTGTTTAACACTAATTATGTCTGTGTACCGTAACATAACATAAGTTAACGTTTGTAATATAAGCTAGTAGCGCGTTCCGCGAGGACTTGTAATGTACTTGATTTATAAAAAATGGCATATAATCTGCATAAAGAACGTTTTATAATATTGGTACGATTGGTAATCAAATTTATGCGCGTATTTCGAAACATTTGCCATTGAGAAATAATATTGATATCATACATTATTGGAGAAAACGACAAATCACACTTTAAATTTCACTCTAATTCTATCTTAAAAGCTAGTACAATAACATAACAATTAATACGAAATTTTTAGTAGTGGAGTAATATTGCGGAAAAATTTCGCATTAATTAATATACAAATAGCAGTATAAAAAAACAAATATCTGATTTAGCATGGTGTCGTCAGCTCTGAAACAAAGAATTCCTACATCCTTTTGTTTATTGTTTGAAACAATCGTTCTTGTGATATCCTTACTGCACCAGTTCTAAACAAGATAATTATGAACCCAATCAGTAGCAAACAGATGATCTTCCCAATCAAATATATATTCAAGTTATAAATAAATATTTATCATGACCTCTACTACCATCTATATCTATCAATAGCATGCTAGTGAGTAGACTTAGGACGACTCTGATTAGACGCTTATGAAGTGATAGAAATGTATTTTTTTCTTAATTTTCACTCACAGATCTTCTTCGTGATGCGCAAGAAGTTCGACCACGTGTCAAAGCTGCACGTGATCCACCACGGTATCATGCCCATGTCTGTGTGGTTCGGAGTCAAGTTTACACCAGGTATGTACCAAGTACTTACAAGTATTCATACCAAAATTATTTCTAGATTAGAATGTTGTATAGGTACATTAATAGTCGTAGAGTGACATTCCTCAGGAACTGTATAAATATTTACAAAACGTTAAGCTTAATATTATTATGATGTTTCAAGCGTTAGAAGTCAATACCTATAAACCTTCCAAACAAACTGTGAACATATCCCGCGCAGTCCATCTTTTTTTAAATGTTTTCATATATTACGTAGGCTACATTAAAAAATATCTTTCTAGTAAATAATATCTTTGCATGCGCATTGAATATGAGACTTTATCTTTATTTTAGCTAAATATGAATAAAAATTAAAATAAATATTTTTTTTTATTAAGACAGCATCAAACCAAACGTTATTTCGCGAAGCATACAAGATCAAAAGTCATGGACTTAATCATATTAATTGTAAATGAATGCATATTCTGCGCCTGACATTTAAAATTCTCAGGATAATGTAATTTAATAGACAACACTTTTTAAGTCGGTGTGAATGGCATAATTAAAGTGAACACAATGGAACATAATGGGCTCGCGGCCATAATTAACGAGGTCTGTTCACAAGTGTACATTGCACATTCATATACCGAAATACTCGTACAGTTACTATAATAATTAATTATGCACAAATTTTATAGACAGCTTCCGCTGTCGTGCTAAGTAGGTTCTATAGGGATCTCTACCTAATTTAACTCAATTAATAATATGGCACTAAGTAACATTCTCACTAAAAAGTTTGTCTGTTATAGATCGCTTTGGCGATAAGACCTTTGTTACCATGCTGAAATAATGTTATTAAAAATATCTGCGCAAAATTATGGAGTGCAATAAACGTTATCTTATTATTTTTAAATTCGTTTCAATAGCTTTTGTTTCTTTTGATATTTAATTATTTTTAATATCAGTACCTATAGATGAAAAGTAAATAGACCTATCGGGGAAACGTTTGACGCAATTATCACTATGATTTCAATAAAAATATTATTAAAGATTTATTATTTTCAATACTACTATTTTTAATTCACACAATATTTTACTGCATATAATAAAAGTATTTTACTGCATGAGAAACATTTTGAGATTGTTACCCAAACAAGTTTACGGGGCGGTGTAAATAAATTGGAAATCTTCTTTTTTGGGTCTGGTCAATATGCTTAAATTTCTTTTGAAGTTCGTTGACTTTTCGTATTCTTGTATGCTTATTATTTATTTGTGCGTGATGGATAATCCCCATGAGTAAATTATGCATTATTAAATACATATTTGTAAAAGATGTTCTTCAAATCAATCGAAATGAAAACTTAGAGCACATATTGAACAATAATAAATTCAACAGGCAGATTTAAAATTGTTATTTGGTCAAGCGCGGTGTTTACCATCTTATGAGTTAAAGGTCTCGCAATATAATTATTTTTAAACTGCGAATTTTCTAGCATTAATATGAATGTAGCCAAGGAATAATTTTCTTACCACACCTTAACGGCTTTGGTTCAAATACAAATATTGTACATGTCAACAATTAGGAGAACTTGACCTATTTATAATTAATGTAAATTAGCGTACGTACTTACACGCTTAAAAATATAACAGGTTTTGTGCTCACGATATTATAATAATACCGCGTTCTGCATTTTTCCTTCATCCAAGAATAATGTTCTACGACAAAAACTATCAAAGACTAGGTGTGCTCCACGGTTTTAACTGCGTAGGATTAACAAAAAAAACTATGTTTGTCAAAGAAATATTTTTTTTCTACTTTGAAGGTCTGCTATCTATCTGCCAGTGAAAGCCCTGTTAAAATCGGAAAAAATATACAGACCGTACATACAGAGATGAGCCACAAATAAAAAAAGTTATGTCTTTATCGTGTATACTTTCATTTAAATTTAATTGGGTATTTCACACTTACATTTTATTTTTGTATATAGATGTATATATACATACATATCTACAATATGTACCTATATAATACGTGGTACGTCCTGTTTTTTATCAAACATACGGAAAATATATGTGCTTCGTTATAATCATCTTTTGCGCTTATTGAATTATATTTAGATTGAAATGTTCTCGAGTCATGAGTTTTTTACTATTATAGGTTATAGGTACGGTACGGAATATTTAATCAACATTATTGCATAGGAGTCCCAAAACTATACAAATAAACAAATAAGTATTTATGGGCGAGAAAAGAGATGATGATCTTTGACGGTTCACAAATTTCAAGTAAGAAAATATATAATATCGATTAAGTCACCTATAATAGAAAAACTGAATAAAAATCAGTTCATTATTTTTCAAGCTACATTGCCTCAGATAACCAAACATATACACAGATACACTCGCCATTCGTATAATACCCCACTTTTTTGGTCGGAGTTAAAAACAAGACTTAAAGCAAATTATCACAAGGAAAATAAGTTCAACGACATTTTACAAGTTGCGCTTGAGGTGTACATTTACTACAATGATATGTCACCATAGTAAGGTTGTAAGTGTAGTAGGGTTGCAAGACTACAGTACCTACCCAGTCTATACAAAACACTGGATTGGGAAAATTAAAATGTATCTCTATGCGAATAAACAAAGTAGAAGTTACACACACATATTATAATTTCCAGCAAATATAACAAGGTATTGAGCATCTAAGTATTTATAATAATATTTGCTATAGATATAGGTAGAATTATGTAATATGTACTTGTGGCAGCAGTATAAAAGACTGTCCAAGATACAAAGTAGCACATAAAATTGTCGTTTGTAGAGGAAACACAGTGATGGTTTCAAGGAAACAAATAGTGGACATATGCGGCACTTTATACCATTTTCTTGTACATAAATATGTTTGAATAATGTAAAGATAAGTGTCCACGCTCGTGGCTAAGATGAATATAAACATACGTGGCCGAGACGCATATTCATGCGTCTTGTTCTATTGTTTGCCCAGCGAGCCAGTACATAGATATTTGAAGACAACAGGCGTGTTCAATCTTTTAAAGCAAACTCGATCGTTCTGTGAAGATATTTAAAGGAGAACGCTGACGTATATACAAAACAGTCGTGATTTTAAAATCTCTGTTATTGCGCAGGTACTCTACTCCTATGTGATGTCATGTTTTGACGATATTACAAGAATTATAATATTTAAGTATGTGTATCTTTGGTTGACGTACACTTTTATTCTCCACTTTAAAATATATATGCATATAATAAAGGAGGTGTACGGTATAATGTTTTTCTTCACCTACGACATATTAAAAACGGACCCAACAAAGCCAGTAATAAAACAGGAGATCTCTTGACAGTTTACTAAGAACCTGTGTTTAGATATTGTTGAACAATTTCGTCACAACTTTATGGATCAAGCCTAGCAAATTCTCTCTTTCTGAACCAAAAAGGTTATAGAATATCCAATATAATTTTAAAAGACTTTTCTTGAATATTGAACTATCAGCGTAATGTAAATAAAATATGTTCACGCCATCCTAGAAAGTAGTAAGCAGAGGTGTTGTTATAATAACATCGACATTTCAGCGTAATATCCCAGTAATATTTAATCAACTGTTGACTTTATTATTAGCGTATTTCGTAAATATCGCCATTCGTAATCGCATTCGTAGGTCCATATTCTTCCTGGTACATAGGTAAGGTACCAGGAAAAACATGGACGTAAGCAAACTCAAAGGGGAAACCACTGAATGCGACCGATTGCTGTGTAGGTAAATCACAATAATTTTGTACTTTATCCACCTCAGCTTCGTTTATACAATTGCTCAGAAGCTAGATTATAAGGGTTATATAATCAATTAAAGTCTCGGTTCAATGAATCATTGGATTTTTCTTGAGGATAAAAACTAAGTAAATTACTGATCATGGTATCTTAGAACAATAAGAATATTAAAATTCTTTATAAACACTAGAAGAAGTTACAGTAAGTACTTAGGTTCTTCCAAACGAGGGTTCTTATCTACGAAGGGAACGAATGATATATTTTTCAGAAAGGATCTAATAGATGTATAGCATAATTTACTAAGCCTGCAAATATAAATAAGTAGTACCAATGGTTAATTATGAATCGTAGTACCTACATGACAAAACAAGTATTAGATTGATTTTTGTCATGATTAATATATTTATTAGGATCTTTGCAGACGTTATTTGCAGACTAAGTAAGGTATACAATTTCCCTCAATCCACAAATTCGATGAATTGCTACATTCGGTGCTGACGTTTCCGCAAAAGGTTGTTCTAAGTTATTCTTTAACGACGTAGGTGCATTTAACTTATATCTATAATGTTGCATCAGTATGTCAATATTGTATTTCCCTCATCCACAGGAGGCCACTCCACGTTCTTCGGCATGCTGAATACATTCGTGCACATCGTGATGTACTCGTACTACCTGCTCGCGGCGCTCGGCCCCAACATACAGAAGTACCTCTGGTGGAAGAAATACCTCACCGCACTCCAAATGGTAACAAAATAAAATAATGGTTAAATCTCCTAAGTAGCCTTCGGTTAAATCTCCAGCCGAACAAGAATACCAAGAGGATGTAATTAGTTAAAATACGATGTCCTCGTTTTGGCTATGGCTTAACAGGGTGCTTACAATCATCGATTTAAGCAGAGCGTATTAAGGACTGCTTAGCATTGACGTTTAATTTTGTGATATAAAAATTAAACGCTACACTAAGAAGACAGTAAGGTAAGACGACACTGCTATAGCTATAATATTAGCTATGATTTTAGCAACGTTTTTAATTACCAGTGACGTCCCGTGAGCGGAAGATGCGTCGCAGATAATGTTGCTTGATATAGTTAAATATTGTCTTCAAGGACCTAGTTTAGTTATTGAATAATAAAAAAAAAGGCTAGATACATACCTAGTTAGTCAGCCTATCTAACAATCAGTAGTGTTTACTAGACCTGTTTTCTTAACATACTTAAATTACTATAAATAGTAGAAATCATTAAAAGCAGCTTCGTATTTATCATATCACACGAGAAATGGCTTTCCCGTTTCCGTGCCATATGAACGCTCTTATCATAACAAACTATGTACCAGTGGTCTCAAAGCTCGTTATTATTTTCCAGGTGCAATTTGTTCTGGTGTTCCTTCACGCGTTCCAACTGCTATTCATCGACTGCGACTACCCACGCGCGTTTGTCTGGTGGATCGGCATGCACGCCGTCCTCTTCTATTATCTATTCTCTGACTTCTACAAGCAAGCCTACCTCAAGAAAGCCAAAGTTAGTATTTATTACGAGTCATGGTAATGACCTCTGGGTATCCTAGCCCAAGCACATAACCACCGAATAAATATAATGAAGTATGTGAAATTAATTTAGTTCATTAGGGCATCCTGATGGCATTCATTGCTTCTAATGCTATACCGCATAATGAAATCAAGTAAGATGCAAGAAAATTTTAATCTACATCTATACATGATATAATTTGACCTTGATCTTGACTGACTGGTAAAGAAAAAAGAGTGTGTGTTCTTGGTGAGGTGTTCTAAAAAAGGGATTTCGAAATTCCATTCCTTAGAAGGTGAAATAGGGATTGAAAACTTGAAAGAGTGTATGTCAAATCCTACTACGGTGAAGCTGCAGATGGTAGTTAGGATTGTATACATACATATGCTCACGCCTGTATTCCCCGAAGGGGTAGGCAGAGGTGTTGTAATCACAACACCCACTTTTCACCGATTTTGATTAAGTGATGGATGGTGAGTCTATCGCCGTCTCAGGCACTATACATACGTCTTTGAATTACTTCTCAGAAATATGCAGGTTTCCTCACGATGTTTTCCTTCACCGTAAAGCACGTGGTATGAAATCACTGTACATAAGTTTTTTTAGAAAAACTCATTGGTACAGGCCCCGCTGGGATTCGAACTTGCGTCGCTTGCGTAGCAGGCGTCTGCTCTAACCCCGAGGCCACCACGGCTGTTAGGATTGTATCTTATATCTATTTGAAATATTTACGTTCTTATTGTATACATTCTAGAATGCCAAATCGAAAGTGAAGGTGGAGACAGAAGAGGTGAACTGGGAGACTAAGGAGAGTATAATGCCTCTTCTGAACGGGTTCAGCAACGGGTCCGCGCTCAGTGACGTCCGGCAAAGAGTTGCCGGCGCGGTCGCCTCGCAGTGAACATCCTAATGTGTGGGTGAAACAGAGACTATATGCAAATCACATGCAACTCTTCCAAACTAAAGATAGAATAGATTACATTTTTATAATACAAATAAAGCAATCACCGCTGCACCGCAGCCCGACGGAAGAACGCTCAATTATTTTAAGTTAGTAATTACTAGGTAGTTGTAATTTATTGAAAGAATACTTATTTTTTATTGCGTACACAATGTATTTGGGATGATATGGGATTTCGGTAGAGCAACCAGTATTGTATGTATATCTTTCTCAAAATGGTATTTAAGTATTTAAAGAAGGGATAAGAAATTAAAATCAATAACCCTCAAGGTTAGAAAAGCAATTTGTGACATAATACTTGTGCTAATTATGAACTTGTCTGTCCGGCCACACCTTGGCCGCCCGCGCTACAGTTGGTTACTATGGACTGACATTTGTATAACATTTGTATATTAAGCGAATGTAGTGTCATGAAATATGACAATCTTAAGAATTTAAATTATTTAAGGTGGTACATATACTTGGTTGCTCAATAAAAAGGTTGTTTAATCTAATTCAAATTATGTTTCCGACTTTTGTGATTGATTGCCCATTTAACAAAGCATACTTATAGGTACTGGGCTATATTGGAAATGTTAGATTGTAGTTTATTATCTACATTAATTCTAAATATTCCTACGTCTATATGCGGGTATATAAAACAATGCAACCTTATTAACCGAGACATTAATTTACCGCTTTACTGCATATATAATAAAGACTGGAAAATTAGTTGATAATAAACCGATTCACGTGATTAGTGCATAATAAATTTAAAAGCACAATATCTCAATTAATGACACATTAACTGTGAAACTGTCTTAATGTGTTTGTTTTTATGTTAGATGTTAGTTACAGTATCATACAATTTAACATTATTGCCACAGACGGTAAAACGCTGCTAATAATCAAAATTTAAAATCCTATTTTGTTTTATATATGATCATTAGGTCATAATTCAAATCTTAGAAACTCATGTCACTCACTGATACAAATGTATGTTAAAATAAATCAAAATTGAATTAATTCCATAGCGAATATCAATATATTGGTAATATTGTGAATGAGAGTTTTAGGTGAGAGGATATTCATACAATTTATTTATACTTAATTATGTTATATTGTGGTACACGGAATTTAGTGATTGATATTGAAAAACTCAATTCTAAACGTTCCCCGTGAAAAATATAAATTTAATAACACCTTATTAAAATAACCTTCTTTGAGAAACTACTTACGGTATGAACATATTTTGCCTGTTTTTTTTTATTGATTGTCTTGTGTAGGTCATTAATAACCAGAAAGCCTTTATATTCCACGACACAGGGCTTATAAAATCGACGTCAAGTTGCAAAAGACCCAATCAATAGTATTAAACAAACAATAATGTTAACATACAAGTTTTTTTTTATAATATTCTCATTATACTTTTTACAAAAATGTGAGTAAGTCTAAAATTTTCACCGTCTACTTAAATTCATATCGCTATTCCGCCTTCACTTCGATTTCATAGGCAATAAGCAGACCTGTATTTACATAACAAATAATGTACAAATACCTATTGATTTCCAATGTCTCTTATGTTTGTGTGTGTAAGATAAACAACATGTAAATAAATTAAGATAGGGTAACGGTCAGTACATCCGCATATATTGTGATATTTGACAGAATAAAAAAAAATCTATAAATATTGAGTTCTTTGATTACGAGTCCCAAATGTTCCGGTGTTTAATAGAATCACCAATAAAGATTCAAGGTTATCGACTCTTTTAAAATGTAGCACCTAAAACAATATCCAAGGTCCATGATATTCACAACTACTGTAATTTGAATTTCGTAACGATTTGATAGACCGATAATCCATAATGATACTCAGTAACATAGTAATTTATTATACATCTCATAAAATAATAATATCTGGCACAAAAACGTTGGTGCTTCTTAATTTGAATTGTACTTTAGTAGGTAAGCATAATAGTCTGAGCGAAACTATTAATCAAAGCATTCGAAGCTAAATGGTATTTATTTCCAATAAAAAAAGAAATATAATAATTTTAATGGTAATGGATACGATTAAAATATAGTTTTATGAAATATAGTTCACATTTTATTACACCTTCCAATATGTGGATGTTTACTTTGGTGCCTTCCTACCCAATTTATTCAATTACCCTAACAGCGATGACAAATTAAGATGTAACGTTGTTCATATTTAGGTATTTAGGTAAATTTACTAGTTTGTAGCAAGCGTGTAGATTTTTGCTACGAAATGCCGAAGCAAACAATATGACACTTTTTGATGATTTGAAGTATACTAGCGACATCTGTCGCGACATTTAAAAAACTATTGAAACAAGTATAATATTGAATCCTAAAAAAGTATGACATCACATATAAATTCAATATACTTTATGTTCTTAGTTATTACTCGAAGCATTTTCATCTGATATGAACTTTAAGAACTTTTAAACTTTCACAATAGATGGCGCTATTTCTATACATCTATTCATTCTGCCTACTCCTTGATGTACATTTGTGATGTATCATATTAGTAGAATAAAGGTGGTATGGTTGATTGATTGAGGTGATTCGGTGATATAATTTGTATATATTTAAAAATGTAGTAAATTTGCCCGGGGCCTTTATCTGTGCTCGTATTGTTTCATGTCCATTTTAATGTATAGTTGTGAGCGTATAACGGATAAGGCATAAGATATTTTATTTTTTATTTTTGGTATGTCTCTTTTACACACACTATTTACACGAGAGTCTCTGTGCTCTTACGATAGTTTAAAATTGTTCACTAGTTCTCACGTACTTTGCAAAGTGACACAAATTACGCAAGCCATTGTATTTAAGAAATGTTTATTTACAATGTAATATTTTACAATCTAACGCCATAACTTACTTCTATTGTACATAGGCAGACATCAGTAGGGTTCTATATCTGTGGGCAGCAATATAATGGCAAGCACGAGTGCTGACTTCGATCCAATGAGCACCTCTCACTGCATTTTGTATTACCTAACTGCATGTTGCATTATTACCACTCATACCAATAAACATCAATAATAATATCACAAATAATTTAAGGTAACTACTGATATGCCTCTTCAGATTCACAGGGATGTATTACTTTACTTTCAGCTTGTAGAAAATATCTATTTACAAAAGCAGCTGACTGTGTGTGCAGGTACTTTTATATCTAACAAAAATAATGCTGATAGCTATCATAAAAAGGTACTGACTTATAAAAACAATACATAAGGGCAGCCTTTATTAAAAAAAGAACTAAAGGCTGTTAAATAAAGACTTAGATTCAACCTAGATTTAGAATACACTTCCAAAGAGGCAACTAATTTAATGGCAATTAATTATCTGTATACCAGTAAAATTAAGCTCTGGTTTTAGTTCTTCCAAATTCTTCTATGTGATCGTATTCTGAGAAGCCTGGGTCAGAGTCATAGTATGCATAATCATAACTGTTGTCTTCTTTATTGCTAGGAGGTCGAGCGTAGTGTGGAGGGCGCGCTGGTCGCGGTGCAGGCGTCGTCGTGGTTGGCCGAGCTGTCGTGGTGCTGGAAATCTCTGGAAACTCGCTCGGCCTTGAAGTAGTCGTGTAAGTCTGGAAGTAGTCGAATGTCCTTTGCGTATTTGGTGATGACGAAAGAGTCGTTGAGTATGTTTCGGGGTGCTTTGTAGTTGTTTGTGTCGGTGGTGGACGAGGCGGTAGCGTAGTGGAAGCAGGCCTGAATGGTCGCGGGACGGATGTCTGACCATGTTTAGGTGAAGGCTGTGTCTTCCCGCGGGGTTTTTGATCCTCTGGTAGTCTGTTGCCACTAGCGGCGATGTTTAATGAGTGCGCTCCAGACAGAAGTTCTCGTTCATACAGCTCCGGTCGGTACTGTCCATCATCTTCACCCTGAGGGAGTCGGTATTGGCCATCATCCTCCGCACTGTCTGCGAAGTTGGACTGTGAGTGGAACCCAATATTCGTGTTGTAAGCCACTGTATTCACATTCGGTGGAGGCTCCGGTCGTGTGGTTGTGTAAACAGTGATTGTAGTGGAAGCAGGAGGCGTGGTCGTAGGGCTATTGAAGAAGTTCTGCTTTGAATACGGAATGAAATTATTTTTATCAGTCTCGTATGATACGCTATTGTGGTTATTGTAAGCGACAGTAGTAGGAGCTGGACCACGAGTTACCGTATAGTCGGTTGTTGGGGCAGTGCCTCGTGCATTATTCAAATTAATATTCTGATTTCTTGTTCGCAAAAAATCGTTCTCCTTAGAAGAATCAGATACACTAAAGTTATTACGTATCTTGAAAGGTCGTTGTTTATCATTTTGAGAATTTATGCCAGGTGTCGACTGCGCCTCATAATTGTATACTTCTATGAGGCCTTCTTTCTTCTGAAAATGTTGAGCCGGCGTTGTCTGAGAGGATTGTTTAGTAGACTGGTTGCTTTGATTGGGGATGTATCTGTTTTGCTTCGGAGTGACTCGGCTCACTTCAACGTACTCATCTTTGTACTCCTTGTACTGTGGTGGCACATTAGGAGGTGGAGGGAGAGTTTCTCTATGCGGTTTAGGAACACGACGATTTTGCTTTTGTGGCTGGGAGTATGACTGTGGTGGCTGGGAGTAAGACTGTGGTGGCTGGGAGTAAGATTGTGGTGGCTGGGAGTATGACTGTGGTGGCTGGGAGTATGACTGTGGTGGTTGCGAGTAGGATTGCGGTGGTTGGGAGTATGTCTGTGGAGGTTGGGAATGCGTCTGTGCGGGTTGGGAGTACTTTTGCGGAGGTTTAGAGTACGACTGCGGTGGTTGAGTTGGCTGAGGTGGATTGTTCTGTACAAAAATGGTCGTTGGAGCAGCAGTGGACACGTAGATAGGGCGCTTCCTGACAAGCTTGCGTTTGGGAACATCGTATTGAGATGGCGCTGGTGATTGAGAAGTCGGTGCGATGTATTGCGTGGTGGTAGGTTGGGGGCGCGGCGTGGTGGATCGCCTGAACGATTGACGTGGGTATGGAGTGGAGGAGGGTGAAGAGTGAACAGGTTCATCACGTCCACGGTCACGTTGTCCACTGAAAAAGTCCGAGGAATGTGCAGCGCGAAGATCAGAAGCTGGTCCGCTGGGAGCGTTATTCTGAGCGAGTCGCCGGTCGCCCGTATCGGCGCGCTGAAGACCAAATTCCGGCTCTTCTTCACGGTTCGCGGATGACGACACCTTCTTAGTGTCAAAACCTGCAAACAAAATATATCATGACCCAAGAATTTATTATTTAACTGCTCCCAATATATTTTTACAAGATGGCTAACGACCGCTCAATGTGGTTTGATTACATTGTAAAAGCAGCGCAATGCAAGCATTTTATGGCTCAAGCTTAGATGTTCTGTAATCGTTAAACACGTCGTCGCCTATCAGTGAACCTGTTACAATATACCGCTATAAGTGTATACTACTCCTAGTAACGCCATTGCATTCTAACAATTCGGATTACCTGCCCAGTGACTTCGTCCAAATAAATTATAGAAAAGAGTTGCATCAAAATCGGTGCAGCTTTTAGTATTTGAAGGAACCAACAAACCGCCACACCAACCTACCCCGTTTAATATTAATTTGAAACGCGAGCTAACAGCTTCATATTTTTAATGAAAATGCCCACGACTTGATCGTCGCAGGATTTGTCTTATCTTTATATTTTGGACAATTCACATTCAATATTTATTCATAAATATATAGCCTATGTGTTAATCTGATGTATAAGGTAATTAAAATTATTTTAAAGTTGTTAAAATCTAGTTGTTCTGTAGTTTTTGCGCGAAAGATTAACATCATCCATACAAACATTCGTGTTTAAAATATTTGATAGGATTTGTTTGCATGCTTTCTTTACGTAGCTTTTTTTAGTCTACCAAGATTTACTTCACAATGGTGATCGGAGTTCTTCAAGATTATTAACGCAGCAAGCGAGCTCCATCTGCGACCTCATAATAGTTACAGGGAAATTTGTATTGCGGCTTATAAATAAATAAGTAGTTTTAAAACTATGAGTCAATATTTATGCCTCTGATTAATAGTCGCATATACAGCTCTAGCGCTAATAAACTCCCACAAATATACAGAACATGTATTGTTAAAAACTAATCATATATTTAAGGGAGCATTGGTTAGTAGCGAAGCAGCTCACCGGATCCGATCTTGTAGAGATCGAACTGACCGTCGTAGATGTCTGCGGGGCAGGCGAGGGGGTCGTCGTCGCCCCAGTCGGTGCAGGTCTGCGCTTCCTGGTGGAACAAGGTACCAGGAGGGCAGAAGAACCTGAAGTCTCTGATGCCACCGCCCGCGACACGCACGCACACATGGAAAGCCTTGCATCCAGACTTAGCGTCAGCGTAGTACGCGCCTAGGATTCGTCCTTTGCAGTTGAAGCGCTCAGCTCCCCCTGCAACAGACAAAGATTCGTCCCTTTATTATTATCTACAGCTTAATAAATAAACTCACAAGAAATACGGACAAGTTACTTCATGACTTGAACCTTCAGTTCCGGGAATTATCTACTATAACTGATACGCAATCAAGCTATTTACTGGAGCAGAGTGTATTTTTATCACTACCATTAGAGTACGGCTTGTAATTTGTATCGCTCCTATAAATCAAAAGTCCTATTGTACAAAAACTGAATATGAATACATTAATAATACTTTTATCTTTTTCCAAACTGATCCTGAATACCTGTATAATTTGAGGTTAATTAGCAAATAAGTATTGTTAAGTATTCAAGTTAGCCGTTGCTCAAGTAAGCTGTTGAAACAATGGTGTAAAGACTTGGTGTGATCATATCGTGTAATACGAACCAAGTGACGGGGACGCAACGACTTTGTATCGTGACTGCATGTAATACCTTATTTGCACGTTAATGTTAAGAGATTCATCAAATTAGCGTCTGGATTTACATACAAGAGCACCTACGCTAATGTTGTACAAGAGGTCAATAACATCCAACTATTACACTACCAAACTTAACATAATATTTTGCATAAGTCATATTTGCATCTTCTATTAGATATTCCCAGGCGAAATCTGTGCGAAAACTTTATGAAATACAAAGTTTACAAAATATTATTGTTTATTTATCAAAATATATAAAAATATAACTTAGAGGAACCGATATTCACCATACCATTCCTTATATGATTGAAATCTGAATTTAAATTAAGTAATATTCTCGAATTTATTTATATAAATGTAGGTAAGTACCTTATCAAACGTTTTAAACTCTATGTTCTAGGCAGAGCATGATATTGGAAACCATTATAAGTATACAACAATAAAAATACACACTAAAAACATTTAATACCATTCAAGGAAATTTCTAATAAAAAAAGTAAAACTGTCTCTGAAAACCTTAGTGCACTTTCCGAAATTATGATACCTAGTAGCTTGGTGCATTTTTTAAATATCACAATACAGAAGCTAGATACGGCTTACAAAATGTTCCTTTCCGCTGACTTAATATTATAGGCCACCGTGTAAGTAGGTGGTGGACTGGTGGACGTTGTGGTATTTTGATCGTTACTCGTTGCTTCACTCTGGGTAAGGCGGACATCGTGCGGTTAATGGGTGACCGCAAGTATTCAGTTCCGTTCATATATTATGAAATTACATGCTTTCATATTAAATACTTCTAGTATGTATTATGTGCGCGTGCATGTAGAGGTTAACTGTAAGAAATTAATAATGATGATAATTTTACAGCAATAATATAACAATAATGTAAAATATCGTTCACGCCTGTATACCCCGAAAGGCTACGCAAATATGTACTCATAGTACACTCACATTTCGCCAGTTATGACTAAGTCCTATGTAATTGAGGACGAGCCGATTATCATTAACAGGGGCCTAACCATGAGCTCTTATTGCAATGTTAGTTCAGCTGTGCGACAGTGACAGACTTGTGCACGTCATATTATACATCTGTCTCGTAATGAGAGTAAAACTATCATGGCAATAAGAGAGCAAGGCCCCTGGGCTATAATCCAAATTCTAAGCTGCAATTGAGAAATTGCAGATGGAAAAACCGCGGATCGAACTCAGGCCTTCGTGTTCCGCTGTTGGGCATGCTACAAGCAGTTAACAATAAGTGCTTGTAGCATTATTAATTCGTCCACTTGGTACACTGAAAATCATGTATCCTATAGCCGTCTTGGAGTCTATAAAAAAAACGCTATCGCTACATGCCCCTGCATTCCATATAAGCAGTGCTTACCATTTGTGATGACTGGATACGCTCGTGTCATGTGTGTTTATGTTAGCTGTGTGTGTCTATACCATAAAATATGTACCTACGCCGTGGTACATTGGTATGTGCTTAACCTACCTGGTAGGTAGGTTAAGGTACAATAAGTAGGTAGGTACCTATTTATTGTTTATGCTTAACCCTCTATCCAATATATGTATAATTTTCCGACAAATCTGTCACGTTGTGAAAACTGACTCAGATATATACGCGACATTTTCGCATTTAAATATGATTTGGAGATATACATTTCATAATGCATAGTGCAGCATTATGTAATTTAAAATTCACTTCGTCAATTACCCGTTTAATAATGCAGTTTCATTGAAAGTAAGTTTACTAACATGGATAATTACATATTAAAGGCGTAAAGTAGTGAAACCATACAGCCTAGGTAATACATTCTTGCGACACTCGACATGTGAACTGGTATTATCCGGTTGACATCTTATGTGAACCCGCGCTCTATTGCTTAACTAACCAACGACCTATGGGGATAGGTGAAGTGCTTAGGTACGTGTATATGAAGGGGGCTCAATTTGACCGACTAGAATTAACCAAAATGAATAATTGGTGGATTTAGATTAAAAGATGATGATAACTTAATCAATGAGAATTTTTTTTTGGTTAATTACGAACTTTAGTAATTTTTTTATTATTATTTATTTGCGTGCATTTAGGGATCAATTTGTAAAAGCAATAATTATTGCTCTGATTATTTACTTATCTACCAATGCAACTGTTAGTAACCAGTTATTTTATCAATTGTATTGTGCTAAGTTACATTGCAATACGCAGAATAAAACAAGCTTCTACGTATGTGCAGATTTATGATATGGCGGATTTGGGATCCAATATACAGTATAATATAGATCCATTCTTGTGTAAATGTTTAGCAACCGAATGTTTGTGAAAGGAGTAAATGGTGTCATATGTCCTGTATATAATTGATTGATATCAGAATAAGGATTGAGCAAGACTTGGCATGCACCGTCCCTAAGTAGGTATGTACTGGTTGATGGTACAGTCGACATATATATAGAAAATACCTGACCTGACTTGACTTTTAAATATGTGCATTGCAACAGTATACACTATTTAGCGTCAGAAATAACTAGTTTACTTAGGTGGTTTAGCATTACTTAGGGAATTTAATAAGAACGCTCATAACTAACAATTTGCTAACACTTAATGGGATCGTGACCAATGACCAGAAAAAAATATTGCATGCTATTATTCAGGTTTTAACAAAATGGTCGAGGTAGAAAGCACAAATTATATTATATTATCATGGGGTAACAGGTGACGCGATGAGGTCACCTGTATAGTACCTATACTCTGTACTCTATGCCATAGAGTATAGAGTCTATGGCAATATAGTATCGAGAGCGCAACGAACCTCGCTCATCCTCCGCAAAAGGTCACCTCCAAGCTTACATAACCACAAGCTATGGTGGTATATGCGATTTCGCTCTTAACGTATTAAATTGATGAAGTATGTCAAATGTAGGGTAATGATGTTTGTTCGTAATCAGGACGCGTCAACGATAAATGTGTGCTTGTTCAAATTAAGATTAATAACATTAAGCGTTTTATGAAAGAAAAGTTCGAGTCGTAAAATAATATGACTGTGAAATTCATTTTATACGTGTTCGTTGTGGCTTAGAGTAGTGTAACTTGCAAAATTTCTGCTAATGATCCGTCACTAAGCTTTAGTTTATGCACATTGTAAGCTATATTTGTACTGCGACATAGTTTAATGTAGCATAAAATTATAGAGAATGGAGGGAAGTACCAATATATCCATATAGGCATATAACAGTTACAAAATCGGATACATATTCGTTTCGTGCAATAATGCACGGGTGCGGCTTGGAGAATCTTCAGTGACGTAACAATGTTGTGATGATTCAGCGCATCTGTCTTTATTTAGTTGGACAATAACATATGCAACGTTATTATTGACTTGTTGACGTGAGGTCAATACTGACATTTTTGTTTTCACCTATTACAAATTTCCCACGCATAGACGACCTATAGCACGTAATACCAAAATACGACAATACTTGTTTAATTAATAATAGCAAAAATAAAATAGGGAATTGGTCCCAGGAGTTGACCTTCTTAGTATGAACTATCAAGCCGAGACCCTCGCGGGGTAATTAACAATTATATTAGCTAAATAAAATATAAAAATGCGGTAACGATTATAATTTGACGGATTTCCGTAATACAAAGTATCCTTGCCGCAGCGGAAGATCGGCAAGCCTTCCACGGAGCCTTGAGCACCCATCCTCTCTCCGGCCGTCACGCGCCCCGCCTCCACCGGAGAGCGGATCGTGGGTCAATCGTTTATACACTCGTTATATTATATGACTACTGTACATTTACTAAAATTATGCAGTCAAAAAAAATTTTACTAAGATGCAATAAAATGTTATACATTATACGACGTAAGCTTCTTAATGATAAATAGTATCTAATGTTGTTTTTCTGATAATGAAATCGAAAACAAGTTTAAATACTCTCTAACTAGTTAATCGACAGGATTCGATATTTAAACGGTTACACCAAATAAGCAAATTGAGAGCAGATGAGTTGAGATACTTATGTGACGTGACGCTCTAAAATCTCCCGAAAGGGGCACGTTATGGTAATGTTAAATATAATAAAATATTGTTGAAACAAAAACCTAAAAATATTTGAATTCCGACTAATCGACCCGGAGAACGGAGCGTGGGAGAATCGTTTATGCAGATCGAGGATCGATTATGTAGCGATGCGCGATCGCTGCGTGCGCGCCGCGGACGAATGGAAAGTGCACCGTTGCGCAATGTGCGGGTACGTGTGGTGCACCATTCTAGTGAGCGCGGTGCATGCGGTGGGTGCATCGAGATGCATTACATTACTTTAATCTTACAAATTGGGGCCCATACTTTAAAGAAACTGCTTTAATTATATCAAAACAAACCCAAAAATGTTATCTATTCAAATTAATCATATTACTTAATATAACAAACACGCATTTTTTTTACTATTGTCCGTTATGTTTTTTGAGTGCTGAAACTAACATTTGATCCATTTTCTAAATGTACTCTCTCTGTCTCACACTGAAAATAAGTAAATTTTGTAGTAAGAAAAACAAATTTCCCACACTCAATGGTGCATATAGCACAGCATCATTATAATGTACTTCCACAGAGCACTGGCGTCACTGCACGCACCTTCGATTGCGTCTATGTAAAATACATTACCTTATTCACAAAAATAAACCACATATTTTCACATCACATATTCACAGATGACTTACCGAGTAAGGGGAGTAATAGTAAGATCCACAGGGGGGACATGGTGCCGCGAGGTGCGTCGCGAGTCGACTGGCGCAGTGCGCGCGCGCCGCCCGCCCGTGCGCCGGGTGGGAGGCTGAAAGCTGCCGCCCGCCCCGTACTGACATTGGCGAGGCCTAGTACAGCTAATACAGTAAACGGTTTTCGTTATGACCTCTAAACATTCACAATTTAGCTTAAACTGTTGTGTATAGAAGATTCATCGTCATTATTTGTTGGCAAGATTTGGTAAATAAGTTGACACCACTTTATTCGCAACCCAACTGTCCTACCGTGACATCTAATTGTAATCTAAGATTGACGATGATTGTGAGACAGATTTATAAGGCTATAAGAACTTAGGTTAAGGCCTATGAATCAAACAAGGTATTAAACAAAAGCATTTGTCGTCACGTTGTCATATCGTTGCTGGTAGAAAAATTACTTTAATAAAAAAAATATTAATACACATCACTACTAGGTACTAAAGACTTCATATGCACTATGGCTTACGGATATACATATGTGGGTGATTTATTAGACGTAAGCGATGGTTATCAAGTGAAGTTATTGTCTTCTAAGCACTCATTAGTCACACGTTTGGTTACATCACTGTACTGTAAGATGTTTGACCGTCGTGCTCATTGTGTAACTTATTGTTAATGAATGTGGGTGGTTACTTGATCAGGTGTCGATTAAAGAAATTGAATGACCTCATAATGCGTCTAAGGAACTATGATATAAACAGTGTGAAGTTAGCATAAATCAGCATTTTGCAATATCTTCATGGGTTATGACAAAGACGATCCCTGGAGGATACGTAAAATATAATTAACTTAATGAAACGTAAATTCATAAAGAAAACTGCAGGACAATTGTTTAAAAGAACAGGAAAACGTTTTAATAATTATATTTCCTAAAATAATTATTATTCCTAAAAGCATCTTGTGGGAAGTATACATGTACAGCACCGCTCATTTTGCTTATAACTTTTATAAGTCAGCGCGGTCGTGATTGTCTTTTGTCTATTCAACTGTCGATCATGACAAATATACTTGTAACATTTTAGCATTATACATACATATGCTCACGCCTGTATCCCATGCGGGTAGGCAGAGACCACCGTTTGCCACATGCTACGATCCTTACATACTTTTTTCGCTTCATCCACATCCATGTATCTCTTCATACACTTTCTTCGGTTACGAGTGCTCCGAATTTGACCTTCCTCAAAAATACTATTAATTTGGTCATAGTATTTCTTCCTTGGACGCCCTCTATCGACACTTCTGGTCACATTCGCTCTATAAATTTCTTTCGTTAATCGCCTTTCACTCATCCTTTCGATATGTCCAAACCATTATATTATACATAGTTGTTAATGTCCCCATTTTACATTTTAGCAATATACGTGTTATTTAACGATACTTGTTCGCTACCTTAGCGGTCTAGTTTATAATTTTTCCATTTTACGAGTGAGTTTCACGCTTTCGTAAGTTCAAGAAAACAAATTTTATGACTTAATACTCTGTGAATCTGTGGGAATATTACAGCTATGTAAATGTCAAGTAGCAACATCTTACGAATACCACAAAAAAAGATGATAGTATAATCTATAATTTGTATTACTTTCAATAAAACGTAGATAAAAAAGCAAAAAGTAGATACAAATACATTACGCATGAGCGTATAGCGAAGCCGTATGTCTATTTCGAGATTTTTTTGTTCGCTAATGTGATTATATAATCTAATGCATGTCAATCGCTAATTGAAGATCTGAAACAATTTTCCTCTTAAGTTTGTGTGTGTGTGTGTGTTACGAAACAGTTTATCATACGAACAAGTGCCCTCACAATCAGTTCACGTAATGCGACATTATACAGACCTACAGTAAAGATACAGAAGATTACCATAATTATACACGCTTCCTCCATACTTTCCTTTTTTAAGAAAATGTAAGCAATGTTTACGCTTATTTATATTTTAATTGAATTAGGCTTGGTACACCAATAAATTTTGCAATAGATATGATTCTTTCAAGTTTTTTATAAACTTGTTTGCCTAAACTTCATAGGTCATCGTAGGTTCATGGCGGTTATTTCGACAAAATTCACCAATTTAATTAATAACTAGTTGTTCTAGTAATTAATAATTTTACTTAGTGATACTTTTATTCATCCCGTTTTGTAACAATTTCCATACTTTGCTCCTTTGGTCGCAGTATGCTGCGATGAAGCCTCTTCCCCCTCCTTTCTGGATAAATGAATTATCCAACATAAAAACAGTAAAATCAGTAGTTTCTGAGAGTAGCGCGTTCAACCAAACAAACAAAAGTTTTTCAGTATTAGTATAGATTATACCGGGAACTATAAGCTGATATGAGATTTGCTACACGTTTCTTGCTTGATTATGTCAATGGCTTAGTTAGCGCCAATTGAGTAACGTTTTCTAAGCAACTAGATGCTAATTATTTATTTTATATATTTCAACTTTCTGCATTACATATGCATAGGCGGATTTAATGCCATAGTAATTCTCTAATAGTCAACGTAGGGGTGATGCAGATGCAGGTATGGCAGGTGTAAAATAGGGTCTTGGAAATGCATGACTATTCATTTTATTTATATTTTAAACTAGCTGTGCCTGGCGGTATCACCGGTGAAACCCAATTTTTTTTTATTTATTGTAGCATATTATATACCTTGTAACATTATATTATCCTTGGAAAATTAAAAAAATAAATGTTTAAGTCAGTACCGTGTATATTTTCATATGCATTTAGTAAAGTGTCTGAGACGGCGATGGACTCACCATCTGTCACGTTGGCACTTAATCATCTTCGGTGAAAAGTGGGTGTTGTCATTACAACACCTCTGCCTACCCCTTCATGGAATACAGGGGTGAGCATATGTATGTATTTAGTGAATAGCTGTTATTTTGAAATTACAAACAGACACTTCAATTTTATTAATCTGTGTAGATATAGATATATTATTAGTACATTATCTAGGTATACATATATAATGTTTATGCTTAATTTTGGCACTTGTAATACTTATTATTAAAACTATTAGTAATATAATCACTCCATCAAGGTATAAGATGTAATCATACCCACTAATGCATTCCTACCAACCCACTTCTCATCTTCAAGTCTTAGTGGCAGGTAGCTCTTTTGTTCAGCGTGAGTCATGATTAACTAGGCTCGTAACCTTAAGCTATTATTAGCGACTTCTGAATTGAATGCAAACAGATAAGCCACAACTATGGTAAAGTATGGGAATTTTGTTCGTGTCATTCCAACTTAACTAAGTACAAACGGCTAAAACGTCAGTTATCGGTCAATCTGTAATTGTTTCTTGGAGGCATTCTAAATTTAAATTCACACCTCTCCTATTTGCCCACAACTACTCATGAATATAAATCATAGTGTTCTATAGCAGATACAGTGACTTAAACATTGTAAGTTCGAGTATTTGTAAGTTGTATTTTTATGTTCGCAACTTCCCACAAAGGTCCCCGAAGGGTAAGGCAGACTTAACAACCCACTTCGCAGCAAAGATAAGTGGGTGCTAAAATGACTGATGCCTTCAAATCTCTCAGACACGATATAGCTAAGTTGTTAATTCTCAAACGTCTATGCTTCTTAACCAAGGTTTCTTTAAGACGTTTAATTTCACCGTAATGCTAAGTAAGCGACAGTTTACATTTACTGAGAAAAATAGATTGCTACAAATATGTTTTTATTTTAGGTAGGTATTGACATGACTGATTTTCTTCGATGCCTTTATAGGTCGCAAGACAGAGCACCAAGTCAAGAGATCGTCTGCATGCGATGAGCATTAAAGGATTTCATTAGCACGACTTGATTTGAAGTCGTGAAAGATTCTCATGAGGTCGACTGTTTCTCAACTCTCCCCTCGTTTCACGTGCACGTTTCTGGAGTTGTTACCACGACACATTAACTCACTTATTCCGCTATCCTCTTTAAATGGCGTATGAATAGTTATGTGACAGAATGCTCCATTATCAATCTATAGCGCAGCGTATTTCACATTCCTTACTATTGAATCGCTCATGTTCTTTGCAAAAGTGAAATTTTCTCGACTAACATTTTATTAAATTGTGTATTAATAGATTGGTCTAGACACATTTTATGGATATTTTTTAAACTTATGGGACTTTGATTGTTATTCGATTCAGCACGGACGTACTTTCAAAGTAACGGAAAGTATTTTATAACACAAAAACCAATCGAATGATTCAAATTCTAGCAAACATTTAACGATTGATTGAAAACTTCATAAGCTTATATTATACAGATCCGTTAGTCGGATGACTGGGGTAATGGAGGGTATTGGATAGAATTAATTTGCGTTATCTGACGCATTTAAATTAGTCTAGAAAACTATGTTTCACAGGACAGTGAAAGCTAAAGAGAGGACCCATTTTTGTGATATACAATCATATGGGTAAATGAGATTTGTGTGAATAATTTTTTTTAATCAAATTTTGAGTCAAAGTTCAAATATGTTTGAAGATTTAGTTACTTGAGTTTTTAACCGAAGAACAGCAATGAATGATCAGCAAAGGTCAACTTTCGAACTCATAGCGCGGTGTTACACTGAACACCGCCCATTTATCACATGTCCTTTTGTCTAACACATGTAAGTGGCCCATTAATCATCGCTCACATAATGAACTTTGTGTCGTAGCAGTAAGACGCACACTTGTCAGCTTGTTGCTCAAGTGTCTGGCGCATGTATTGTCTCGCGGTGACCGCCGACTGCGTTGACACTATCATCATACTATACATTCATGTATTTGTTGTGAGTTACATATTGTAATAATATTTATTTATAATAAAAGATAAATATAATAATAGTAAATTAGATCCCATTCGGATGTTTAACCTAAAGGGAGATTTAATTACGCAATTTTAATTATTGCTTTAAGTTTTCTTATTGACTTAATCCCCGTTATTACAAGACATAGATTGAGCTAGTCCTTGGTTTAAAAGTAATTCCATCTCTTTCTGTGATACGGACTTACAAAGGGATGGACGTAGTCTTAGTCCCAGTTTGGTCTAACCTTCCATAAAACAATGATTTGTAATAAGTGGGTATATGTTTGTTAGTTCAGTCGTTGATCTAGCAATATCAATCAAGAAATTATTATACCCACGACCTCAACGTCTCAAGCTTCTAAGATTCCGCTGAGCTCCAGAGAGAACAGAAAAAACGGAATATTAATTTCGGCTTTAATTTAAAGTAAGTTACATTGTAAGAATTATTTTTGTGTTCAACACGATGAGATGAGTATACAATAAGAGAATGTCTTCACTTTACAGACACACAACACAAATATAACCTTTCTATTAGTGTTAGTGACATATGTGTATATTTATAACCGTCACTTTCAAACTAGTTCTACACTTAACATGTACACGTTAAGAGTAAGTAAGAGCAGTAAACATTTTCCTAATAATTCCTTATCGTACATCGTTTAGAGGTAATCAGTCCTTTCGCAACTCCGGCCTGCATTTGATCATAGTCGAGGCAAGTTATTCATGTCACTTTCATCTTGCCGACATCGGCAGTTGATGCTCTGCCATAATGACATACTATGCTACATCGTACATGACTTGCCAAATTAGATTCTGAGATGTATACTTTGAAGATATGCAAAATACAACCATTTTAAATTCACAATTTGTTTCAATTATTACCAATGTAGCTCTAGACCTAATTGCAACTGTAGTCCAAAAATATCACAGGTACAATCTATACGTTAATCGGATAAATAAAACTGCACACAGCTTTTCACTATATGCATATGAAAGTATATACGGTACTAACATTATATATATTTTTTAAATCTCTGTCTGTTGTTATATGTTTGTTATCTCTGTATCGGCTTGACCGATTTTACCGAGACTTTCACAGATATCTGATGTTGCAAGGAGTAACTTTGTCTATTTTATACAAACATAAATTAGGGTTCCGCATAATTAAGTCTACGCGGGTGAAACCGTGAGGCACAGCTAGTAGTAAATATATCTCATCACAAATAACTAAAACGGGTTATAATAATAATAATGGTAATTAGAAGGGTGTCATGCTTTAGAGGAATGAATTATATTTCAGACTGTTTTTCAGTGAAAAGCCGCTTAATATAGTTAACCATTGAAGGTCAATGAAACTTAGTGCGTTGCTGGGATGCTATTGACGCGTTGATGTCTTTTGGTCGGAGTATAAGATAAACGCAATTTGTTCTGCCTGTTTGTGTGCAGTGTTGTGTTACAACTTCAGTGATATGTGAGTATTGGTACCACTTTGTTTTTTGCATGCACGAAGGGATGCAGATTCTAGTTAAAGTTTTATTGACATGCATATTAGATTTTTGTTAAAATTAAAGTCGATTTCATAGATCAGAGCCAGTGAGTCCATCGCCATCTCAGGCACTGAGATATTTAAATTGAAAAACTCAAACATATGCAGGTTTCTATACATTGCACTAAAAATATAGAATAATTAAAAAAAAATCTTTCTTAGTGTAGAATCTTTAGTAGAGTCTTTTGTCGATTGCGTAGCAGACGTTTTAAGACGTTTTTGCAATATATAATATGATAATTTACCTTCGATGCATAATTATTCTTCAAAAATCACCAAAATTCCAAAGCAATCAAAGGAAATCCTGATTAAGATCATAATTGCATAGATAAGTAGCTGACTTTTGACCCATCATTACGCAAGCACAACTTTTTAATGTTGGATACCAATGTAGTGATTCTATCTTAACTAATCATACTCATTGATTGACTGAGTATTATTGAATGTTACATAAAGCTTTAACCACGATTAGATACACCAATTATTTTATCGTAATTGTGAGTGCTTGACACCAGGTTGTATTAAATCAATATTACTTTTATTGTGTAAGTACGTATGTTGTGTAAACGGCTTCACTTGTTGAATTCGCACAATTTCAAACGCATTTGAAACCCCGAAGGGGTAGGCAGAGGTGTTGTAATCACAACACCCACTTTTCACCGAAGATGATTAAGTGCCAACGTGACAGATGGTGAATCCATCGCCGTCTCAGACACTTTATATACGTCATTGAATTGCTTCTCAGAAATATGCAGGTTTCCTCACGATGTTTTCCTTCACCGTAAAGCACGTGGTGTGAATCACTGATTTCACACCACGTGCTTTTTTTTAGAAAAACTCATTTGTATAGGCCCCGCTGGGATTCGAACTTGCGTCGATTGCGTAGCAGGTGACTGCTCAAACCTCAAGGCCACCACGGCTTATTGTCGTGAATAATTTCCAGTAAATACTTAATTAATTTCCTTTCTCATACTCTCGTGTAGACGACAACTCGCTTCTTTTTATAAAAATAAAACGAGGACGTCCCGCTGTCCCCGAAGGAGTAAGCAGAGGTTTTGTAATAACAACACCCACAGTTACACAACATATGATTATGTGCCAACGAGACAGAGGTCACCCTATGTCCATCGCCGTTTCAGGCACTATACATACCTTTTAGAATTACTTCTCAGACATGCAGGATTCCTCACCATATTTTCCTTCACCGTAAAGCACGTGGGGTAAAATTACTGCACCACTCTTTAAGTGATATGGTAATGGACATAATAACATACCGTTAATGCAATCTTGTTGGTGAATGATAGTATAGTATAGGCGTAATTAATCACAATCTATCGTTAGTTACAAACACAGTAATTTATTTCTGTTTTCACATCTTGTTCAATGCAAGGACTTTTAACAATAGATTAACAAATTGACGGGCTTCTTACAATCTTCCTCATTACCATATTTAAACCAAATAAGGAGGTTATGTACCGGTACATTACCATACTCAAAAACAGGGGTTATTACTTATTTCGTAGACAAGGTTTCGAAACGTGAGCAGAATGCGAATCTAGCCATTTATTTATTCGCGACCCAAACTTGGTGCTTAGAATCTTTATTGGTATTCCGATTAACGTTAACTCATCCGCTCTGTTTTAGGCCAATTATTTAATAACTTTAAATACAAATGTTAGCATGAATATTCTGAGATGCAAAATATTTCTCAATCAATGCGTGAATACTTTTGGTTATTTGTAGCGATTATAAATAACCAAAATATATTAATGATATATCGTATTAACTTTATACAGTGCGATATATATTATTGAATTTGAAAAAGCGTTGGTTATAACTCACAAGGCGCGTACCCAGGTTTTTGTGATGCTTTGATAGTTTCGGCAAGCGCAAATCGACTACAATAACGTAACAATTACATGAGTTATTTTCTCATTTCCCATTACGCTTTATAAGTGCCCAAGACGCTGTCCTTCTCATATGGCTCATAACCATTTTAGAGACATCCAAAGATTTTCAATTGTTTTTGTCATGAGTATAAAGCGATACCGCCGCCTAAAGCTGCGAGTGTTTCAAAGACGCGGCAAGTCGGCGTTGTGTCTGTAGTGTTGCGTCACCCGAGGACGCCGACACGGGTCATCGCAGAACCCTACCAAGCCGTAAACTATGCGGTTACATCTTCACTATACTCTTTATGTTTAGTTATATCAGCTTCATCTAACAGGATATCGTGTGCCACATACTTGGAAAGGAAACTTGAACTCATATTGCACAAACTATATGAAATTAGTTATTTTAGACAGTGAAGAACTACAAAAGCGCTTAAAATAGTACAGTCCGCCTGATGTTAAAAAAGGGCTGTACTCTATGAATGATTATAACTCCAATAGTGCCAACGCAGTACCTGTCGTCCCCCCTTACCCGTGGAGCACTGGTGACCTCTCTCACCACCAGTATCTCTGTATCATTACTAATCACGTGTAGAGTATCATCTTATTTCTATGAAACTAGTCTAACGAGTATGTCTAGTATCAATGAAACTTCTAAATTAGGTAAGTAAATAAAATATATTATTATGAATTATGAATAGATTTCTCGTTATTATGTTCAAAATTACAGTATATTAAAATGTCCTTAGCATAATCTTAAATATGTAGAATAGTTTGTAAAGTCTAAGTTATACGTGTCTCAGTTGAGTTGCGTCGCTTGGTAATCTGAGATGGATTGGCACTATATCGAGAAGACAATACTATATCTCAGTCGAAGCTTACGTGACTATGGGCTTTCACTACAGTCTATTACGGTAGTAATAAGATGCAATTTCAACACGAATAAAATAAAGATTTATATCACACAGTACGGAGAGACTATAAATCTATAAGCATAAATAAGTTACACTGAAACTGTTAGTTAGTAGGTACTCTTGGTTTAAATGCGGAATAAAGCCTATTAAAATCCTATTAATTTAAAACAAATAGATACCAAATCAATTTTTGAGAGTATGATTAATCTTCAATGATTACATGTCTAAATACATTCCGTTAAACATTTGTTTGATCTTTCAAACATGTTATTAGAGTAAAGGTCAATTGCTTGGTAACCTAAATTGATTTGAACGGTTTTTTAAGATTCGCTTAAATTCACTTCGCATTTGAGAAGAACACTTGCGTTCAGACTAGACGTATATACAGTGGTAGGTATGGTAGGTTGGTAATTGTATCGTTATTGTATAAAGTGCTACCTTCGGGCAGTCGTTACGTGCGCCACAACCTCGCGGTGACCTTTGGCCGGAGGATGCTCACATTCCAACTCGAGTACTACGAAGGCATTTATGAAGTAACCTCCCATTGTTTCATACTTATTTTATATCAATATTATAATTACGTGAATGCAACCGATACTTACGATAGGCCGTTGATCGTGGTACATAAGTTCTTCACTTAATCAAATCTATAATGCATAGGTAAATTAAAATCTTATATTTTTGAGATGTAACAGTGCAATCCTGGATGTTAGAAGTTTGTACTTAGCCTTTCATTTTATTACTAACTAGCTGTGCCTCGTGGTTTTACCCGCGTAGAGGTAATTTCGTAGACCCACGGAACGCTAATTTTTTTTTTAAATAAAATTAGTCTAAGTCACTCCTTATAACATTTGCTATCTGACAGTGAAGGTCCCCTTATAATCAGTCAAGCCGTTTCGGAGATAAGCCGGGACAAACAGATAGACAGACAGACGGACGGACAGACAGACAGAGATTTTTTTTGTTTTATGTCAGAACCGTATATACTTTCATACGCATTTAGTGAAAAAGCTGTTATTTTGGAATTACACACAGACACTTCAATTATATATTTATATGTTTATACATGTAGATAGATGCACAGATATAGATATATAGATGTATAGATGTATCCAAATATTCCCAGTAACGATTTATTAATGCATGCTCAATACTCACTGTTCTTACAGTTTGATAGACACTCACTTAAATTAAATACGCGTAGCAAACAACATTTCCAACACATGGTTATAAGTATAAAATCAATGCGTACTTAGCTGCCATTTAGTATTTTGTAATGCATTATTCGTAATGTAACCATAACACTATGTTTACCGACCGACTTCTGTTCTAAATCGTCTAATAATAAGTAGGTAATGAAGACATCATCGCTGTACATAACATGTTATTAAAAATAATATATCGGCATAATATGTTATCTATGGAGAGTATAACGGTTGGTTCTCACGGCGGCGGTCTCAGTACAATCATTACATGTGATCATCAATCAAAGCGTTCGTAAAATTAATCACAATATCCGGTGTTAGGTACAGTTCGGATGAACCCGCGCAAGGTTGCATCGCCGCTCTCCGTATTGTTCGCACGTCGAACTATACTTGATCAAATTTATTGCTGACAAGTTGAAATATAATTTTTATTTATTAGTGCTGTATGTATCATTAAACAACCTTCGTTACATATTAAATTGAACGTGAGGTTCTCACGTTACTGCGAGCTTGATTTAAGGGTGATCCGGCTATGTGTAACTTAGGTATATTCGGGTCAAGGATGTTTGTGAAGATCTCATTATGAAAAGAGACAAACTGTGTTCTGTTTTAGTTTTTTGCATATTTTTTTGATGTTGTTAAGGTATGTGAAATAACAAAAAGAATATATCGATTGTTCAGTGACAAAAATGTGTATTGATAAGGATAATTAAATGAGAATTAAAATTAAATTTATTCAAAGAAAAAAAACGTTTATGCTCAAAATATTAAAAACAGAAATGCATATTTTGGATGAAATAAATTGTTGCACAAGCGTTACCTTGTGTGTATTAAGTTATTTCCCATCACCTTTGGTAGATACACGCAGATGTCATAGGTTACCACGCGCGTTGAATACCGCCGCCATTGTAACGCCGCACCGACGACAAAAACTTCAAAATTTTATCAACCAGCCATTCTTTAATTGTGTTCACAATGCGCTTTGTTAGTATTCGTGCGGAACTTCAATATAAACAATTGCTAGACAAATTATACCAAGCTAGTGGGAAATACAAGTCGGAAGGTGAACCTTCTAGCATTTTTGTGAGAAAAAGTATTTCAATGCAAGTTAATCTGTATCAACAATTTATTCTGAATCGAAAAAAACCCGTCGTTTGTTTTAGACATCGCCTCGTTCATGCACATGCGAAACTAATGAAACCGTCAAGGAACTATCTAAGAACTTTACCTTCCTTATGAGTTTAAATCGCATTTTAATATAATTCTGAAGAATCACAAAAGTATAGTTACGAGATTTATAAATGTAGAGCTATGCTTCAAGACCTGTGGTTCAAATAAGGTTCAAATTCAAAGCATCTGAAGTCTCTAACCACTATTTATTTCTCTCGGTACAAACATTGCGGTGAAGTGTACTCATTAATTAAGCAACGTTGACGTAACACTTATATCTTAACTAGTTAGTTTTATGCCAACCGTAAATAACGATTTACATAATGTCATAATAATATAAAGTATATCTTATGTATGCTTATTTCGTCTCGAGCGCTTGACTCATCGCCGATGGATCGGATTATATGCTAATACACTCGTGCTCTACTCCACCCAAGGAATTATAGTAAAAGTAAACAAAGGAGTACCTGAATTATTGTTTAGCTTGTCGCATTATAAATAATATTTTATTCAAATGTAGATACGTTTTAACGCCTTCGTCACCAAATATTATTTGATCGTGCACTTGCGATAATATGAGTAATTTCTCGCTCGGACGATCGTCTCCTGCTCACGAACAACCAAGCAAATTGAGTTCCTTCCGTTCAACTATACTTCCTATAATTTATTGCTACGGAATGTATGCAATTGGATTGCATGCTATTAATAATGGAATTACTTTTCAAATAGCATTAGTTAGTTCACTTATATTTCATGATTCTTAATGAGCCTATTGATATTGATTATAGTACCTAGAAACTAGCACTTGGTAACGGTAGCCGTGAAATTAATAATTACAAATTACAGACCACAATGAAGCCTAAACAATCTTATCCACCTAATTATCCCAGACGAGGCTACCAAAAACACGAGCTCTATAAACAAAGTTGACTGAATGTATCCTCTCATTGTGGAATATTCGAATACATTCCTGCTAGCTCGTTAGGCAGCTGATGGATGAGACTTATGATGATAAATGATTGCCACCATGCATCATATATCAAAATATTACCATGCTAATTGTGTCAGCATTGTGACCAGAGGATCAGATAGTCTCTCTTGGAATTGAAAGACAAGAACATTTTAGGACAAAGGTCACGACCGACAGGCCAAAATTATCACCGAAATGCATACATTGCGAAACTGCGACAAGCAGATGGAGCATTACAGAAACGCGAAGTCGCGTGCGGAATCAAAATTACACCATTCGTTTCTCGCTTTGATACAATGTGAAAACACTGCTTTGATTGATCAATTCGGAAAGTAATAATAGCGTTCACGGTTTATTGAAATTATCGATTTATTCGATGTACTCTTGCATCCGGGAGAGTGCACAGTTTAATCTCGAATATTACAAAATAAATCGCAGAGCTATGAAAGGTTTTCATTGTTTAGTGAATCTTCTTAAAGGAAATGTCCTTCAGATCGTACCCTTTACTTATTGTACCTACTCGAATTCTTCGATGTACCAAGTAAGTAGTGAATAAGGCCATTGGCGAGTGGCCGTGAACCAAATGTTGTTCACGGTGTTTGACCGGGACCGGCTACTGTTTGCCGGACGGACCATATCGGCTACTGAGGCAACCTGCTGGGGCATCTTTGATGATCTATTGTTATTCTTTCATTACTTACGAAACTTTATATCAGGCTTTTGTTCATATGTTAGGAAAGAGCATTGAGATTTCTCTGTTTACCAAAAAAATCATACATTAACCAAATTAGGTTAAGCCTTGAGGTTAGGCTTGAAGATAGGGTAGGAAAATAATCTGTCGTTAAAAGGACAATCAGATTTAAATACAGAGTAATTTTTTTTTATAATGATCATATATATGGTTGGAAAAATAATGATTTAGATTACTAAATAGCTTCGTTAAACTAGGGTTGAGTAGAGTTCTAAAGTTTCCCATAACACGCATTGTTCACTAAAGTATGTAACATGTGGTACTTTATTAAAAACTCATTTGTGGTTTTGTAACGTGTCGGTATGCGGCTTTGAAGTGTGTACACAGTCAGGTATTTTTATGAATGAGCCTTCCTTTCTTACAAATACTTCTTCTCAAATGATGGTTAGCATGTCATTAGCTAAGTATAAGCTAAGAAAATAATCTATACATCTATACAGATAAATAAAATCGAAGCGTCTGTTTGTAATTTCAAAATAACAGCTATTCACTAAATGCATATGAAAGTATATAACTACGGTACTATAATTATTTTTTAAATTTTCTCTCTGTATGTCTTTCTGTTTGTTCCGGTTAATCTCCAAAACGGCTCGACCGATTTTAACCGGACTTTCGCTGACAGATAGCTAATCTGACAAGGAGTAACATAGGCTTTATATTTAAAAAAAACATTCGATTTCTACGGGTCATCCATGAAATGAAGTCTACGTGGGCACAGCTAGTTCTATATAATATTAGAGCGTTTATATGTTCATCAATTAAAATCTGCAATATTTCAAAAAAGTATGTACCTACTAAGACGACTATGAAATGCTAGGACGCATAATAGTGTTAACATACATACATATGCTCACGCCTGTATTAGACAGAGGTGTTGTTATCACACACTTTTCACCGAATTTGATTAAGTGCCAACGTGCTAGATGGTGAGTCTATCGCCATTTCAGGCACTATACATACGTCTTTGAATTACTTCTCAGAAATATGCAGGTTTCCTCACGATTTTCCTTCACCGTAAAGCACGTGGTGTGGAATCACTGTACATAAGTTTTTTAGAAAAACTCATTGGTTCAGGCCCCGCTGGGATTCGAACTTGCGTCGCTTACGTAGCAGGCGACTGCTGAAACCCCGAGGCCACCACGGCTCTCGTATAGTGTAAACATTAAAGTTATGTGACTGTTTCGTAAATTTATCATCATAAGCTCCATATCGTTACGGTGCGTGCGATGCGTCTACGCTTAAAATTAACGACTACTTTTACTTCGTAAGAAGCGTTGCAAAATTGTTGTATGTAGTTTTGTGTAAGTTCCAACAAGTTTTAAAGATAGTGGATGCGTTGGATACGCTGAAGTCGTGGGAACCGGCGTTGTTTCAAAACTCATTAGACAAGCCTGCATATCTAGAACAGTGACAACGAGAATGCAATACATGCACCACTACTAATTTTGTAACAATCCTATTATCTAACCATTTACATACATAGAAAATCAATTAAGAGTCGTGAATGCGAGAATTGTCGTGAGTGTTTGAATGGATTAATTGATAGGAGACGAAAGAGGAAGGGCAATATTAAAAAATAAAATGCTACGGAATGTTTCATAAAAAAATTACGAATTTTCGTAGATCGATTTTTTTTCACCTCATAATCTACCCCAATTATATTGTAGTAGTTTTCGCTTGCAGCTTTGCCTGCGCAGCTAATCTTTCAACCCTATTTCACCCTCCTAGGGACAGCATTTCGAAAAATATTTTCTTGGTGTATACCTAGACCTCACTAAGAAAATACATTCTAAATTTAATAAGGTAAGTACTAGGAGTTACAGTTTGCAAGTCAATTAATAATTTGAATTTTATACGTTGAAGACAGTATTTAAACTCAACAGTAGAGTTTAGATTAGAATGCTATCTATACAGTAAATGTTGTATTAGCGAGTCCCCTTGAAAAAAAGATGCAATACTAGTAGAAACCCGACTGTTACGTATTTTATTTATACTTAACTTTTGGTTTTATGAAGGTTAATAATACTTCAATTAATATTAAATCCAAGCCAGTTTTTATGGCTATCGAACATCGTTTATAATAACACGGAAGTAGGATTTGAAGAAGCATCCTTGTACTAGTGACTTCATCACGGAATACAGCCGCGAACTGATCGTTATCGTACAGGATTTCGGCATCGTTATAGTTCATTATCAAAATGATATCTTAAATAGGCCTTATGAACCTGTTCAATATAATAATATAATATATAAGTAGAGAGTTTACTTCTACAAACGCACCAAAATATCTACTAGTAAGATACAAAAAGTATTCGACTATTTCGAAGCGATTATTTCCGTTTTGGCCATGTCTTTGTATTGATATCTCACGATTAGTAATCCAATTGAGATAGATAATTGGAGTACAATAGTATACAAAGGTATTCTGGAGCCGGGGGACTGACAGCGATCTCGCTTTCGTTCCGGGACTATTCTTAAAGCTTTCCCACAATTAACATGCCGGCGCACCAGATAGCTGGGTCGATTCTACAAACTACGTAACCCTTTACGTACATTAAGTATATATTCACGCGCCTTTTTATAATAGATGCAATATTGGAACAAATTAACTGCGTATGGGAGAGACGGTAAATTGTATTTAATAGCAAACCAGAATTGTTGATTAATCTATCTACGTGTTTATTTTGATATTTAGAATGAGCAAAAAAGGTTCATATAAAATCATTACCTACCTCTTATTATTAAAAAAATACTTATGGCGTGATTTTTGAAATATGCAGGAGGAGGTCATTTTGCTATAATGTTTTGATGATATAATTCACTAGAAATGAATAAAACACTATTCAAACTAAACGATTAAAAACTCATTCCTTATTAATTGTTTCCAGACGAATGAAAAGTTGAAAGAAAAATATGTGTGTCGATGTGGTTACCTGTTCATCTAAGTAAAATGAATTAGTTGAAGTTTCGTGCGAGATTCTGTCAGTGTGAATGTTTAAGCAAGACGAGATATTGAAGCACGCGACTAACCGAAAATTAGTTAGTTTCGCATCAGTTGCGACATGTTGTCGATTATTTAACAGGGACAATGCGAGTCGCACGCGGCCGATGCTTCTCACGGCTGCCGAAGGTCGCGGATAACTGTGCTTACAACACGCTTTAAATAATTTCATAATTTGCTGCCCTGAGGCAGGCGTAGTCACGGTATTAACTGCACTCTATCTAATTTCATTAAATAAAAAAGAGTATATAATATAAATATGTCTGTAGATTGAAGAGTTGTCGTTACTGACTGACTCAAAAAAATTATGTTTTCGCATACTATTATATAAGTATGTAGGCATAGTAAATAACTCATTAGATATACCAACCTAGGTGAAGTAAGTGAACTAAAAATTTAAAAAAATCTTTATAATAAAAGGCCGCATTCTAAAAATGTAACTACACAACGGCACAAAATACTGAAGACATGGGTAGTAAACGATCTAAACTACCTAATTGCAGAACGCACTCTCTATGTTAGGTAGCTAATTAACAAGTGTTTTGCCAACTAAAACGACCATTGTGAACTTAGTTGTAAACGAAGTATGTAACTCTTATTAAATCAGCAGTTGAATGTCAAAGGTCCGATGTTCTTTGTTCTATGGCAGGAACATCCATACTGGGAGTAAGTACTCATACCAACGAGTTTTATTGTTGTTCGTCATGTAACCACCGACTCTAGTAGTCATCACGTTGTAGTATGTAGTTATACTTTACGTTCCATGAAAATCACTATCATAATCATCATTTATAGTCAGTGCACACTGAATACGGTCTCTATACATAACACTAATGTAGAACTTATTATTCACGGGTCGCTGAGTACACAAATACATGTACTATTTAGAGTAAACCTTCTTCAATACACCGTAATGTACGTTCCAAACTTAGGGTAAGGTAGGGCAAGGTGACTCCTACATATAAGGCTTATCGGAAATCGCGCGTGCAAATTTCGGAGGTGCTTGACATAAGACTGTAGGTACGTTAACGATCACTTCACATACGATTACATTTTAAATAATGCTACTAAAGACAAATATTATGATGAAAAGTATGAAAATTATAAAACCAAGTCTACCGTTAACAAAACCTATATATATATAATATGTTTTCTATTTTGTCAGAATCAGGAAGGAATTTGTCCATCCATGCACAGATTAAAATTGTTTTAGTTAGCCCTCATATTAGCTAGGTACATAAAAAAACAAACATTTTATGCGAAGAATCACAATAACACATTACATAAGCATAACATTAATTACTAGCATGAGTTCAGCGAGCATTGCGCAACCACCTGTCTGTTACCTACTGTATTAGTTTCCAACTATAATTAATTAAACGTTTATTTCATTTGTATTAATTATTTTATTGACTGGCTTCATTGAGTGGCAGGTTTCATATGACCCTGATTAGTTCTTCCATTGATTACATTTTGTAATCAATTCACTGATACACGATTGAAATGCCTACTCGTGTAATCAGCAATCAATTATGCAAGTACAAGCCAGACTACCTACGGAATACGGTACAAGTTTGTCTTTTCCGTCCTGAATACGAACGGATGCGATCGACTTCTTTACTTACATATATTTAGAATATGTCATTCCAGCATCCTAAAGTATCGTAATATTTATCTACCTACCTATTATTATCATCATCAACACAGTAGTGCCATTATTTATTGATTATTATTATTGCTATGATTTAATAATTTTAGATTTTTTGTGAATAGTAGCCGATATGCATACTGGAGTGAATAACTCTCACATAAAATGTATACTCATCGAAGTTATTCAGCCGTTTCATATGGCAGGAAACCAAACATTTACCCTTTATTTGGTGGATAACGGATTCTGAAAATGACAGATTATTTAAATGCCAGATTCTGAATTTAGATGGTGAATTCTTAAGACGGCAGATATTTTATTGTCACCAGCAAAATAGGCTGGCAAAGGAAGATACATAGATTTCAAACTTTCCCATATTACCTAGTCGTGACACGAGGGCTCTGTGTCCTCAGGCCGAGTTGGATAACGGGGCAGAGTCGCGCGCTTTCACCCAAGGTATATCACGAGTGACCCGACTGTGACCCCGTCCTACCAATCACAGCAATCTTACTGTGACAATTTTACCAACGAAGAGGAAAACAAAACCGGTGAAACATATTTCAACGTTTGAAGGGAACACACGTAAATACAACACCGAAGGGTCCTCGATAGGGCAAGCACAAGTTTTACAGCACATAGTTTACATCGAAAATGATTAAGTGCCAACGATATACATGGTGAGTCTATTGCCGTCTCAGGCTCTATAAAGCTGCTTTAAATTATTTTTATTTGTGATTAGATAGATATTATGTTTCCATCACTTTAAAAGTTCGTAATGTGAAATAACTGCATTCAAGTTTTTAGAAAAACTAATTGGTACCTACAGACCGCTGGGATTTGAACTTGCGTCACATGCATAGCAGGCAACAAATCAAACTCCTCGGCCATCGACTATTTGTTTGAACGTTTGAAGTATTGTAGAGAACATGTTTGAACCGAGAATACGTTTTGTGTGTCGTGTTAGCACAAGAACTAATGCAATCAGAATTCAGGCCTTGCTAGTTGCTCGAATATCACGATCTATCAATTTGTTCAACAATCACGGCACCCAACCATTTGTAGCGTCAGTGCTCCAAAACGTAAGTATTCCATACAGCGCTCGATCAAAGATCATCTCACCAGTCGTATTTATCATTCGGGGTCAATAGGTGGAAGATAGGCATCTATCAAAATGTCAAATAAGTACCACGTGAAATTTGGTGCAGGTAATGCGTTCAATTTAAACGGTGTCGCAATAGTCACTCGTTTGAGTACTGCCGATTGAGGTCGCCATTTTTATTGGTGCAACGCAATATTATGAAGCATTATAATAGTTCAACAAACAAAATGTCGCGCCGTGTGAAACGTTCACATATTTTCCGCCACCATTAGGGCCACCGTAATGAAATATTAAAGCCAATAATGCCGTAAGGTATCGTAAAGCAGAGCCGTTAGTGGTTCAGGCTTTGTTGTTGTTTGCCAGGTGGGCAAGCGATTCATCGTCACGCTCAGGATTTTCACACACATCCACAAAACATACATACCATAAGTACCCTAAGGTATGGTTACTTCGTTTAAGGGCTGGATAAATTTATTGCTACATTTGATCGTATTACAGAAAATTTTAAAGCTGACTCTGTGAAAGTATAAGATGCGTTAGGTACTCGTATTTTTCACATGTGTTTAAAATACGGGAATCTAAGGTAAATATTTCAGTATGGAACTTTAACTAGATCTTTACTCAATATCCACAAAATACGCGAACGGCGGAGCGAGCTCATCATTATCCACAAAACATGTTAAATTTCTAAACAATAATACTGCAAACGATGATGAAATCCATTCACACAGTTAATCCTAAAAACCAGATAAGTAAATCGTATGGCCGTCGACCGAATAAAACGTACCTAGCGTAAGATTATTGGCAGCGCGAAAAATAATCGACATGAATTATAACTAAGTATTTATTACTTAACCAGCTGTGCCTGGTGCCGTTCCCGTGGGAGTACGGAGATAAAATAAAGCTTATGTTACTCGCTGATGATGTAGCTATCCAATGGTGAAAGAATTTTTGAAATCGGTCCAGAAGTTTTTGAGCCTATTCATTACAACCAAACAAACAAAGTTTTCCTCTTTATGATATTAGTATAGATTAATTAGTGCTATCAGATACCTCATCCCTGCCTTCTATCCGGTACTTGTTTCATTCAAAAAGCATTTGCAGCAAAGCATCATAGATATTGTTCACCAAAAAGGCACGCACGATAGACGTTGCATCGCTCGTAGGGGCCTACGTTCCAGCTTCAGGGAACCGAATCAAATTGTACTTAGATACCTTTGGCGTCTTGGGTCCTATAGATATATAGATAGATAGGGTAAATGGAAGATTTATTTATTACACGAATAAGACACACCACGTGATTTAAATGCAGGGCCGGAATAATTATCCGCGGTATGTACTTATTGTGTCATATTTAATCGCCTTATTGGAGAAATATCTCGTCCCTGGCTGTAATTACTCATAACTACACTGTAACATGCTAATACCATGCAATCATTGATTTCAATACATGTAGGTAAGTTTTGAATTGATCATCAATGTTAATATTTATCACTTTATATGAACTTTAAACAGACAACATTTTAATTGATGGTAGTAGCATATCGATTCACACTATATTACTGAACAAGACTCCGTTTTCAAATCCATTAAATGTACATTTCATAATTGAACGTTAACAGTATTCAGACAGAAATAAGTACGTAACGTTATTTCTTTAAAATCTGATGTTAAACTCACATGCCGTATTTAAATATGAAACCCATCCATATAGATAGCTGAGTAAGCTGGCTTGGAAATTTCGCAAGTTTATAAACTTCACTCAGTTTTGGTCCAATTTTGTATATTTATCTATCAATCCGGACTTTTAGCACGACATATTGCGACACGCGGAGCAATCACTGCTTCTAGTTGCGACGATCCTAGAATAATTTCTGGTTTCCTTTACGTCCATATTTGCATGGACCGCATCCATCCACGCGTTGAGAAATTCGCTTTATTGGCGAACGTAAAAACAGGCACCTGTGTTATTACACAAATGTATAAACTCACCGCAATAGCCGAATAACAGCACCAATAAACCAATATGTTAGTATAATAACACGTTTGTGGAGGCAATAGGCTAAACTGGCCACGAATTGGCCATTCTAACACGCCGAGATGATGAACCATTCGGCAATAAATGACTTGCGTAAGGCAGACCAAATGAATGTGCCAATGAGAATTTTGTTTTCATGCAAATTCCTTCTGTCACGAGACTTAGATATTTACATTACCAGGTACTTACCTAAAACAGAGAAAAAGTATCTTATTTCCATTTATATGAATGAAAAACAATGGCCAGTTTCATACCGTAGCTAGTTATTTCATAAGAGTTATTAGACAAGAATATCATAAAACAAAAGGTTAAATTAATTAAGTGGGATTACTATCCCACTTGTTACCACTCCAAATTAGTTTCCTCATAGATTGTAGTAAATCAGCTTGATGGTTTTCTAAGTCTACCAAAGTGTGCAATAATTATTATCTCAAATAGTACACGTATTAACCACCAATATCGAGTAAGTAATAATTACAAAACCGTCATGAAGTATCATGTTTCTATGTGGTAATGGTCTTAATCAAACAATCTAAATGTATGATGATCTCAAGGAAAAGCTATATAGAATAGACTGATAGTGGCACAGAACAAATTGCTTACCTATCTATATATGATAACATATATCCTGTAATACTTTGGATTTAATTAACATTTGAGGAATTAAGTAATAGACACACATGGGTGCAGTCATGGTCATTGACTTAGTGTGTTCACTTTGTAGTTAGAAATTAAGACGTATATTTTACTTATGTAGGAACGTATATTGATGAACATTATTCAATAATACATAGAATTAAATAGGTAAGTACTTAGCTAGTTGTAAGATACTTCAAGTTACATAAATTTAGTCAAAGCAAGTGAACTATAAAGTAACCTACGAGTAGGTACATAAGTACATTAATATTCTGCACCATATTGTAAAAAGTTCAATTTAATCGACGATGTATCTGTTTATGCTTAGAATGTGCAAGCTCAAGAAAATATTTCAAGACTGTATTTTTCTTAAAGAAACACGTCCATTAAAAATATTGTAAGAGATCTATGATGAATCTTCGGTTACCAATGCAATCAGTTTCAATTCCCATCTCTAATTACTAAACTCGGAAGAACAATGGCGCGTCAACGATACGGTAACTTAACTTTTATCGTGTATCTCACAAATCAATCAGCGTCACAATGGTATTGCGCGAGCGCTTTCTCTGCCTCCATCACCCATTGAACACTGTCTCAAATTTTGACCCCATCTATGTAACCCTATTGTTAAGAAATACAATTAATTCCAAATTCTCTATTAAAAGAGCTATCAAGACTGCAATATAAATTGCGCAGATATACGATTGTGAAATGATATAATAACCAATGCGAAGCAAATGCACGAAATATATTTATTACTGTAATGAAATACGCATTTAGATGAGAGTGTAAATATTCAAGACAGTGCGATGCACACTTAAAATATGCAACGCATCTTTTTGTACACGCAATCTGTGAGACTTGTTTTGTTGCTTCAAAGTGAACTGCGCAGTCCAAAGTAGTTGATTTTTATGTTTTTATATGAAAGCGAACAATAATATACATAGTTTTGTTAAGCTTAAGATGAGAAAATAATTTTGCATATTAAAACTGATAATAATAAGCTAGGATACAAAAAAATATTCACAGAATTACAAAAGCATTGTACCTACACAAAATAGGATCGAAATAATTTGTACCTAATTATCATTTATTTATTTTACCTAACAACATAATTTCACTATGATAAAATTTATTAATGTGAATGAAATAAAGAGCAAAAATATAAACTGTAAAATATGTAGGTAACTTTGGAGGAGTTTAACTTAGAACATACATTTCGTTCCAGGTAAATACCGCGGTATTTTGTAAAGAAAAACTTGGAACTTAGACAATGACTATCCACATCCGAATAATAACACAATAAGGTGGAAATATGCTTGAATCACAAATTATGTTGGTAGGTAGGCACTTATTACGTTTGTACAGGCAATCCTGTGCAGGCACCTTACAACGGCGTAATAGTAGGTACCTTCTTACCTATATTTTTTATTATTTTTCAATATAATAATAAAAAGACCTAGCTAAGCGAAGATTCATATCAGTCCATCAGTACAATGAATTTCCCTCCTCGGCGTATTTCCGCATGCTTCATCGTGGCATTTGCCTGACCTCTGCCGAAACGACTAGCGCCTGGGAAATAAATACCATTTGAAGATGACACAACCCTTCGTAGCGAACATGGTTACCCGGTTGTTACCTGGTTACATTTTATAAGCCGCTACACAATGTTAAACTTTCAACTGTATCCAAAACTAATTGAAAATTCGTCTAGTAAAATGTTGTGTCAGTAAATTGTTCGGCAGGCTAGGTGTATTCCAAACGTTTGAGATGGTTCATGGACTAATAAAGTATTACCTACTTAATCTAGTTACTTAAGTAAGTATGTATATAAGTTAGCAACAAACCTGTGAGGTTAGGCTGAGACTATTAACAATGAGGGTTGTATCGATGAAATAAACTGATATCGTTTATTACTACATTATGTCTTATTTACCTACTTAGAACAATGCTACCTGTGTAACGCTAAGTGCCAAGTTACCATCGTTTTAGAACAGTTCTTTGTTTATGGAACGAATCTAAACAAAAACAATTACAGAATTAGGGGCAAGGTCCGAATTCAGACTGAGATCGTTTTAAATTGTTTCTTTAAACAGCTTCTGAATGCATCTACTCGCATTTTCCCGTGTTTAACTGCGGAGGAGGTCAGTGCAAACTTTTAAAACAGCGGAATAATGTCAATGTTAACTGTTATACCGCAAAAGTTGCTCACATTCACGCGAAGTAGTACACGTACGTTTTGTGATGGGTCAGATTCTCCTCTCTATTTATTATAACGAATTGTATACAAATATTTAGAGCAAGAGGCAGGCACCTACTTCATTCAAGGACCAAAGCGACGAGCCGTCGTCCTCATCGCGTCCTTTCACGTCCTATAAAGAACCTTTGAATGAGCACGACTAACAATCTCCACATGCTCAAACCAATAAAGGAGCCAACTGCAAATCGAACGTTTATTCAAACTGCAATCGTATTGGTATGGGTAGGCACCTACACTAACGTCCGTATCTAAAATAAGTACACAATATTTCATTTTGTATTGAAAGAAACTTTTTTCCGTGTGCTGTAATCTATGACGTGTTATGACGCCCTTTAGGATGTTGGTTTTGGCTTGTTTTTATAAGCTCGGGCCTGAGGTAAGTACGTAAGATTGATTCATACTTGCGTGTCTATAGGCTACTAGTTGAAATGGGTCTGAGTTTTTGATGTTCTCAGACACTAGCATACCTACCTATAGAGCAGTGGTGGCAGTGTTTTGAATTAAATAGTCGCATTATATTTATGTAAGGGATGCGAGGTCTTATCTCACCGAACTATGAGTTTTTATTGCCACTTTACAGTTTTTCTAAAAGCGTACCTATAGTTTTTCTGAAAGTACCTACCCAAACTGAATATGTCACACCAGTAGGTCTAAAAAGGCCACTTTGGGAGAATCATAATGTGATCCGAATATGGTTCATCACCGAAATGACAAAATTGTCACTTATGGGCAATTCATATTTCCCGTAGGAGTACGGGGATAAAATAAAGCCTATGTTACTCGCTGTTGATGTAGCTATCCAATGGTGAAATAATTCTTGAAATCGGTTCAGTAGTTTTTGAGCCAATTCATTACAACCAAACAAACAAAGTTTTCCTCTTTATAATATAAGCGTAGGTGTTACTCGCTGATGATGTAGCTATCCAATGGTGAAAGAATTTTTGAAATCGGTCCAGTAGTTTTTGAGCCTATTAAATACAACCAAACAAACAAAGTTTTCCACTTTATAATATTAGTGTAGATAAACTATGATTTGTGTAGCTTACTGACTAAATAATCCTTGTCAAGATATTGCCTTTTTACTCTGCGATCACTTAATGATCATCTAATGATATATCAGTGAAGATTACAAGCTAAATATTTTATTTTAGCTTAAGAATGCCTAGGTAATATAAATGAGTAATGTAGACATCAATTTGGACTGAACAAACTGAATTCCCATGCACCGTGTAATCCTACAGACGATGATGTTAGGTAATAAAAAATGACTAGCCACGTTAGCCTAAAACGCAGCGCCTTGAACTTTAGCGCGGAATGACTGACAATGAGAAAAACTATAATGAGCGGTCGGCAACCCTTCACTTCGCGTGTAATGAAGCTCCGATGACACCATTCCACGGATGCCAATTATCTTAACAACTTTATGTAAATAAATATATCTTTCCTACCTTCAATATTAAAGCTTAGTATATACACAAGTAGGTACATTTTCCTAATTACCTACATATTATGCAGAGTATGTACTTACCTAAACATATCTACATATATACTACTTTATAATATATTATTTTAAGAGCCGTGGTGGCTTTGAGGTTTGAGCAGTCGCCTGCTACGCAAGGGACGCAAATTCGAATCCCAGCGGGGCCTGTACCAATGAGTATTTCTAAAAAACTTATGTACAGTGATTTCACACCACGTGCTTTACGGTGATGGAAAACATCGTGAGGAAACCTGCATATTTCTGAGAAGTAATTCAATGAAGTATGTAAAGTGTCTGAGACGGCGATGGACTCACCATCTGTCACGTTGGGGCAGAGACAAACCAAACTACCTTTCCGCCAAAGATGGTTGGTTGGTATTGTCCCTAAGCCACACATGGGGCGTTGCCGGTATTGAATAGGTTTTTAATATATGTTTACAGGCGCCAACGTATTTCTAGACTATTTCATAATAATCTGCACGATTTGATACTCAAAGTAGCAAAAGTCAAAGTAACATCCAATAATGACAGTGATTTACTAAGTTGTATAGCATTAAACAATAATGTCTTGCATTACAATTAAATGAAACGATCCCAAATAATGTGTACTTATCATACTTCGACGAGACATTTAGATGGAGTAAGTACTTAAATAATTTGGCCAATAATGCAATAATATTCAATTTGTTTCAAGGACGAATGTTGAATAGCGTTAAAATAAAAACATAACATGAGCCCACGTCTGCATTCCCCGAAGTAGTAAGCAGAGGTGTTGTAATAACAACCCACTTTTCACCGAAGATGACTAAGTGCCAACATAACAGATGGTGAGTCTATCGCCGTCTCAGGCACTATATATACGTCTTTGAATTACTTCTCAGATATACGCAGGGTTTCCTCACGATGTTTTCCTTTACCGTAAACCAACATGTTGGGAAATCATTGAACATAAGTTTTTAGAAAAACTTATTGGTACAGGACCTGCTTTAAAATAACACCGTCCATTTATTAATGAAATAAAAGGGAAGGAAGTAACATTTAAACTCATAAGTACCATTATTTTGACTCTTTATTAACAATATATTAATATTCTCTTAATTTTTTCGGCTTTTTTTATTTATTTTTTCAGTTCAGGCACTATGCACACATCCGTTTAAGCGTAAAGAGTAATGAAGACCTCACTTTTTGAAAATATTAAAAAAAATCGAATTATATTTTACTACAAAATACATTGTTTGCAAACCACGCCTTTGGCGACACAGGAGATCATTAGAGCAATAATCTCAATACAATATGGCTTAATTAGACATTTAACCTAATCTTTATACTATAATAGCGACTCATCAATCAAGATACAATATTGCACAACTAATGAAAGATATGTGAACAACAAATTCAACTCAACTAATTAACCCACTAAAGTGTAATCTATTCTTTAATGCGACCTATACTTTAAACGTTAATTACCTTTTATTTCGCGATAGCTTATGCTCTACATGATAGATAGCGCTACACGGAAGAATTGGTCTTCCGCGCTTCATGTGGCGCCATCTATTGGAGTTGTATAGAAACTCTCGCAGCGGCACACAACTGACTGCTTCTTCGCATACAAGTTAACACACAAACATATTTTTATGGGTACCATTTCAACAACAAGGTATTTATCTACACGGCCACGCGGTGACAATCACCTGATCTTCAAATATAAGATTAGAACAAATTGTCTGACATTCTTAGCTTTCGGACAACAAACGTGTCAAATTATTGAGCCGCAAACAATACACGACTCTACAACACTAACAGACAGAACTGCAACCATAGTAATATAATAATATTTATTTATTATGCTAGGTAAGGAACAGCTTGAACACATTTTTAAAAAGTGAGGTCCTTTCTCTGAATGTAGTCGAAATTAGGATGCAGGTTTGTGAAGCATAATATCTTGCTAACAGTTCATGAAATAGATTGTTCACATTTGATCTATAGGTACTCTAAAGGATTGTATGTAACAGAGCCGTCTCGTCATAATTATATGCCATTATAGCATTCCAGCGGTGATGAGTACCTCACTTGAGAGAAGATTCCATATGCAAAATATTTTATTTCATTTAGTTTATTGGTCAAACCAAATATTTTAATTATCATACGAATTTTAACTGGGAGAGATTGAGAGAGAGCTACATAGAGAGTCGTCAATAGAAGTGTTTTAATATTAAGTATTATAATTATTAAATGAAGTAAAGATATTCATTGCGGCGCGTTTCAAAATTCTTATAGTAACCTGCGGAGACGTACCTCATATCATCTCTTAGCAAGGAACGAGAACCTAACTTGCCTATAAACAGAATCCTCTCGTTTAAAATACATGAGTAACTCATCACAACCTTATGCCTTATAACAAAAGGACGATAATCAATCGCATTCAAGGACATATCATGAGATTGACGGCGCAGTACCATATTATCAAACCTTACATATAGAAAAAGTAAAGTTTTTTTTGATGCAAACCATTTCACGTCAGTTTGTTACGAAAACCCACATCAACTTGTACTCTACGTTACTATTTATAAACACATATAAATCGAACATACAACAAAGTTATAAAAATGAATCAATAATTAAATCAAAATCTATCTTTCAAAATGCTGTTATTCTTATTAAATTCCGACCAGTGTACATTGAAATGTTGATACACAGACAACAAAGGCGACTTTCATAAGTGTTCGTCAAAATAACAAAGTTAATGTTGTAATGGAAATGCAAACAGATATTTTGGCAAGAACTACATTGATATTTTACTTAAATTATATTGCTTGGTTGGTGTTCTATGAAATTTGCGTTTTTTATAAAAATATTTTAATAATTTTTAATACCACGATTTAATTTGAGATCCACTTATTCACATTACATACTATGTAATAATTTAATAATAAGGACACGTTCCCATCACACTAACCACTGAAATGCACCCGTAATGACATGAGAATAAAGTTCACTTAAAAGTTGGAAATGATTGAGATTGCCAAATACATTACGTCATTATTGTCTATTATACCATCAGTGTCGTCCGATGCGAGCGTGTCCGCGAACAGGTACTACTTTACAATTTGATATATTTACTAACAGATGCAATCTCATTGATACTTCAAATATAACGACAGGGTACATCTATCAAATATTATCTATCTTTTAACACTACATTGCTGCTCCAGAGGCCGTACTGTGAGCGGAGTGACAGTGAAGTATATGCAGTGTCGGAGAAAAAGGAACAGTTGTCTTCTAGAAGTTGTAGGCTTTTATGAATATATCACTATGTTGAAGTCGTAAAATATCTAGCTCCAACGATAACGTAGTTATAGGCTATGGTTGCTAAGGGCCTTAAGCGATTGAATGAACGCACGGCCGCATTTGTCTGCATTACGCACGCAGTAATTAAACTTGTAAAGTTAAGAGGAAGGTTTTTCAAGAACTAAGAAAGGAAATGGGAGAAAAAAAAAAAACGTAGTTAGATTTCACGTGAAAAACTCTACATTACAGCTGATTATGCTTTTATAAGGTCTTGATATGGTCAACTTTGAACGTCAATTACTCGAAAGCGGAAGAAGATATTTTAACATAATTATTTTATTTGCTTCCTAAAATTATTACCCTATCACATATTTTAACAGCTGTCCTATTTTTTCCGACACCATGTATATATAATTATCATATACACAGGTGTCTATGATATACCCCGATAGTCTAACAAAAATGGCAATAGCAACCTATAGCGATCTCAACAGTACAGCCGCTGGTTATCAATGGACTTCCACCGATCAAAACAATATAACAGGAGTATATTTGTATAAGGTGGCGCTTGCAATTAAGAAACTAAGTTCTTTTGACATTCTTTTTGGTGTCACAGCAGTCAGCATACCTATTATAAGTGCAAAATTGTAACATCCACAAAAGTAAGCTTGATTCTACTCGTAACAAGACATTTAGAATTGGGAATCAAGTTATCGAACAGTTTCGCGATAATTATTCTCACACAAACCACATAATTACAATACAAACCATTTTTTATTCTTTATTCACACACATTACGAGCAAAATTAAGTAAACCAAAGCCAATTTTATTGAAAACACATTGCATTATATGATGTGATAATTAAATTTCTTGTAGGTAACGTTATGAAGCCTAGAAATTTCGAAAACTGATAAAATAATGCAAATTTAATTTTTCAATGGATCTGATAGAAATCTAATTTAAAAGTACAATTTATCAATTAATTGTCATCTAAAATATTGATGGCTGCAAGTAATTTCTGAACACAATCGAAAATAAATAATGTTATTGGGAAATCGGATTACGTTGGAGAACAAAATGAAATATGGTATTTTAGTCGATGTATCGATGAAATTACTTTTACTTTATGAAGGCTTCTATTACCTCACGCATTTTAGAATATATGTTTTTATCACATTTATCGACCACCTTTTAGACCTTAAAGATTTTTCAAAGCAACGTGGTTTATTCCGTATCACCGCCCTAGTGATTGACACTATATTATTATGCATATAATCACATGTATAAAATGTTTAAGTACTCATAGCTATCTCGTGTATGTAAGAATACACATAAAATTCATAGCAGTTTGAATTTCCTCGAAATCTATCACAAGACTTGTTACATACGTTTTAAATATTTGACATAGATTTTAAAAACGTTAGGGCGGTTAAACAGCATAAATCAGATTAGTTGCAACATCATCAAATTCTAAAGTGATCATTTGCGACGATAAATGTGAAAATGTAAACATGTATTTTTGTTAGATATTTACTGATTGGTCTTCATGGGTTGGATGAATCCGAGGGGTGTGAAGTGGTGCGGTGACGTCATCACGTGAGGCGGCACGAGGGCAGGCGGCCGCAGGAGGAGTGCCAGCGATGCTTCTGACGCGATGAATCCGCGTCCGATAGCTCTGCCGTTGACAATGTACGGGAGCCTCCATCACCTATTTACGTCGATAACCATAAATACCTATTTTTAACACTAACTAAACAGATCACTAAAGATTAAACAGAACCCATATTACGAGTTTTCAACCGTTTTCCGAGTCTATGCTCGCTAGCCTCACGCACAATCGTATAGCCCCTTCTAACGTAGCTCACAAAATCATCAAACAGAATGATTGTACATTGATGTGAAAATAGATTACCAAAGCGGTGCAAGGCTCGTAATAGGGTTAGCACACTATACATATGCGCTTACAACAAGAAGTATGGAAACTATAAGCTTTAGGAACTTTAAACTATAGGATCAAATCGTTCACAGACGCACACATCGACGAGAAGCACCTCTTTCAGTGCCGTCCTGTCAAGGGTGTCACGTCGTGGCCGATCGCGTAAACGTAATTTACGTGTTTTACCGACAAGCCTCAAAACAATAAATCTGCACAACCTTCTTAGACAGTAACGGTTAAAAATTCAAGGGTGTCAACCCTTATGATCCAATGGAACAAACGTTCTTGTTTCAAACACGAGGCCTGGTTACCATACTGCTTTTTGTAAGATTATAATGCTGTGATTGAAGTGATATCTTAGCGAAAGCGATAGTCATCACAAAAAAATAAAATAAAGTCTACAGACGGAATATCGGCAACTTGCAAGGCAAAGTAATGAGCCGGCGAATAGTTGGTATTCGCAATGGATAGTTTAGTCAAGCGAATCTTTAGATTTACATAGACAATTTAATATTGAATGATGATTTTATATTACAGTAATGTAAAAAGTACGCGTGACTCTGATATAATGACTGACAATTATGATAGGAATCATTAAAATGTGAATTAGTAATATGCCGTTATATGTATAATGCTTGCCACTAATCACCCTAAATTGCTCAATTTAATTGCCCATGTAACTAACAGTAATGTTGCCAATGTATTAGAAATAACAAGCGAAATGTAACATATTATATTAGTCAAAATTAAGTTCACAATCCTTAATACCTTTATATTAACATACACATTATTACATATAATATTAAATTTTAAAACGAAGTCTGTAGGGATATTATAAGCTAAAGGCCATGCTGAAATATTATCATGAGACATACATTTTGGATGTTTGAAATTGCTAAGAAGAAATATTTGTTGGGTTAATATTGTTTATATTGCATAGAAATAGTCACCCACATGCCACGAACCTAACTCAACGAACATATGCGGGCGCGGCAATGGCCTGCGATCACTTCTTCAGACTCTGAAAGTTAACCACGCTGTTTGTGTATTCCATTTTAGTTGTGGTGTTAACACACATAAAGCTTTTTTACAAAGTATTCATAACTCCATAATTCCAAGGATTTTTTTATTGTACTCATTACAGCAAAGGAAATGAGTAGTTCAGTTCTACACTCGTTTAATGAGCGCAAATAATTTGAAATATAACAGCGCTTTTGCGCATGTTATCACATGGAGTTGAATCGCTTAAATCGCTCATTGCGCATATTCAACAACTTACATCAACAACAACGTACGCAACAAGTCCTCTACAAAAATATCTAAAGAGTAGCAGGCGGGGTGCGATAGATCAATAGGAGCAGTGGAAGGAGCTGAGTGTCCGTTATGTATGCGAATTATTATTATGTATATTCAGGACATAACACAGATAATAATATACTCTTCTTATATGTTTTCTTTGTTGTATCCTGAATGACAGTCTATAACCAGAGCAATGCATAATATTATGCCCTACTATAGATGTCAGCTAAGGCAACTCACGGGAGCACTAACAGGTCATTATGGGACAAAAGAACATCTTCATAAGATGAACTTATCTAACGATGTGGTGTGTAGGTACTGTCAATCAGAAGCCGAAACCATGAGTCACCTAATATACAATGGACCTACTGGGTAAGGCGTATCCGAAACCAGAGGACTACAAGCTCTTCGCTATGGGCAAGATCTGCCGGCTTGTTCAGGGAGTATTTGAAGAGTGGGTACGTAGAGCAAAAGGGCAAGGGCGGCACAAAAGATCCCAAGGGTCGACGTGCTTCCGGGCAAACGGACCCAATAATGCCACAAAAAAAAGATGCCCTACTGGGATACACTTATCCTCATGTAGGCTCATAATGTATGTAAATACTGCATTTGGTGTAGGCATATTATGAAGCCGACATGAAGTTACTTATTATCATGATTTTGTAGATTCTTTATATATTGCAGGCATTTCCAATATCATGTATGTATATGTTTTCGGGATACTACTGCTTCGTAAAAACACGTAAGACCGTTGATCCAACGTCTGATCTTTGTCCGAGTCGGATTGCCTTACCATCGGACTACGAGAGTGCACTAGTGCGCACTCACACTTGTGGACTTTAATATCTCCTGGATTTATACTTACACAATCCACGGTTCCAGTTAAAACAGGTATGAACGAGAGAGTAGTAAGTAAATTGTTGTCTGACCGTGTCTTAGGTCCCGTTCGGTGAAGTATTCGTGCGCGGAGGCGTAGTGTCGTTCCACGAGGTAGGGGATGACGGTGGAGGAGTGCAGCTCGTCGGAGCGACGCGAGCGCGGCGCCGACAGACGCTCGCCCGCCTCCAGAGCCGGGCGACCTCCCACCCATCTACACAAACATGAACACCATTTTTTTAATAAGTGTAAATCGAATCGACTCGTGGTGGATGTTGGTTGGCAGTTGGGAAGAGTTCGACGCAAGTGCGAACCCCAGAAGCCCCAGTACTCCTATCAAGGATTTGCCACCATTTTCGTAAACTATACTCGCTAGCGGCACTCGCAATATTTGTATGAGTTATTTTAGTTCTTCACGTCACCGACAGGTGTCGCTGCACAATTTCTCATACTAATGTTCGGCGGAGACGCTAGCGAGTATAGATTACGATAACGGTCGCAGACTCGTGATAGGGGTACTGTACCAATGAGTTTTTCAAAAACTTAAGTGAAGTGATTTCACACCACATCATGCTTTACGTGAGGAAACCCGCATAATATGTTTGATAAGTAATTAAAAAACTTAGAAATCAGAGGCTTTATTGTTACAAAAATCCATATAGGATTTAAAGAAAATAGAAGAAAGTCAACATTTGGTAATATTTTTAAAATTGTAGCCTGCAGTGAAGTTAGAACGGGTCGTTAGTAAATATACAGAAATTATCATACAGCGCCGTCTCTTCTCAAACTAAGCAAAGCTATGGATACGGGATAACACAATTATATAGTACCTACTTTTATTAACTATATTATAGCTGTTTAACTAAAGTCTTATCTATTATTAGAATATAAAAAGCAACGCAGATAGCATGGAGCGTGCTCGTTCATGCTCACGATTTCTTCGTAATTCTCCATGCTACTCATTATTTAACGCCTAGCACTACCTAACCTCAACTCATTAAAAGTGCTAATGTTGTTTGCTTTACGTGTTCTCGCCGAATAAATGTTAATATTTACCGTTTTAAACGTTACCCTTGGAGTAAAGTATACCTACTTCATGTACACAATCATTCGTCGAATAATGTTGTCTATTTTGAATTATAGAAACACTAGCTGGTGCCCGCGACTTCGCCTACGCAGGATTTGACTTATCTAGACAATTCACACATCTATATAAACTATAGCCCATGTGTTATTCTAGTTTCATTAAAATTCCATCAGTAGTTTTTGCGTTAAAGTGTATCAAAGATACAACCATACATACACACTTTCGCGTTTATAATGTTAGTAGGATTGGGTCTAAGTTGAGTGCTGGAATAATCCACTGTAAGTACCTTTCCTTAAAGGTACACTTTCTTTATGTTCCCACATAATGCATTGTACCTGATGAAATAAACATTTGGGTAAGTTGAACACTGTACAAATTATATTGAGTGTAGTGTAGGTAAATGGATTGTAAAGTAAATATGCCGTCACGAGCAAGTTTTGAGTGTTGTATGGCGAAGACCTGTAAGGGTGGGTACATACGCGTGGGTCCGTATCTGGTGCACGGCGGGCCGCAGCGCGGGGTCCCGCTGCAGCATGGAGGTGAGCAGGTCGGCCAGCGCCGGGCCCAGGCTGGCCGGCGGCGGCGTGGGCGGCCCGCGCCCGATGGCCTCCAGCAGCCGGTACACGTTGTCGCCCTCGAACGGGTACCGACCCGTCGTCATGTTGTACCTACCACGATTACACACATCGTCACATTATACAGGTATAGCCTGTGTACAGGTACCGTCACAAGCGAACAGCTAAAATAGTGGGGATAACTGGGCTTATGGTGCAATCTCTATACACGCAAGACAATTGCTGAAAGTTCGGCAGATAACAAAAACTTGCTAAAGTCCTTTCACGTTGGTAGGCGCAAATCGAGTAAACGTGTAAGATTTATTGCTATTGGACACTTGGCTTTAGACCCGGACTAAGGAAATGAGGAGGTCTATTTGAGTGGTATAATGAGATGATCACTTTCAGTCACTCTAGCCTTCGAGAGGTTGTAACATAATATTGGAGACATTAAAACTAAACAATTGTTCTGCAATCTATGCTACTCCTTAATAGTGCTCGTGCGATATGCGATTTTCATACCCTAAAATGGATATACCATATAATTTTAAAAGAAATACATCTACTGCCATTACAAAAGTAACAAAAGCATACTCTTGTAGACTATACACCACGTACAGCACATAGTAATCATCGTCATAAGTATGTAAGTATGCACCCTATTAAGAGAGTCAAACTAATCTGCTAAACCATTAAGTACAAGATTAGTTAGCAATTCCTAATATGCTTGCGCCGACAGCAATCACATCCTATTGCACAAACACACATATGAATTTCAGAAAACCTATACCTACCTACTTATAATGTATGCTAATAAGTGTGAATACATATTATTATGTTAAGTGACACTGGCGGTCACAGGATTAAGGACCACAAACAGCGTAATCTGTTCAGATAAAAACATAATATTTTATTATTATGGCTTACACTTTGTGCCCTCTTAAATAATTTTATCAAGTCAGATTTCTCAATGTGTTTTGGGTTTGCCTTACAACCTACTTACTTTTGCAATGAATAAGTTCAGCCTTGAGACTAGGCAATTTTAGACAATTAAACACATGTAAAGCAGTTAAAAATCTAATCAATAAACATAATGAGAGTGACCAATTTGGACTAGAGTTGAATCAATATGTGTAATCAAATGGGTATGTAGTAGGATGCTTTTGTTGGTCAAATTATAATAAGAAAAATGTAAAATGGGTGGTACTGGTTTGTAATTTTTTCCTGAAAATATAGAGCAATATGAGGGGACATTTTTCTTAAGTAATAGTTGAAGGACTTGCAAAAGATGGATGTTGCGAGATAAAGTCAATGTGAGTGAAACCATGAAGTACAACAAGAATTGTACTGAATAATGCAACTGCAGAAATGTGCAATGGAATATTTTGTTTTCTCAACACTTGTGCATGATTCATACAATAATTGGGTTTGGGTCACAATCCACTTGCTCATTTACCTACATATATTTAAATCGGGGTTGGAATGAGTCATTGTATGTGTAATATGGAATATATTGGTTCCATTTAACTATAATAAACAATACTGTATTTACTAAAAAATACATACCTACAGTTGAAATTGAGTAACCTCCTCCATTTTTTGAAGTGGGTTAAAGAATAGGTCTTGATTGATAAATAAAGGTCGCTTATAAAACTGTAACTGACTTTTATAAATTTTTGAACATGTTCATAAAACTTATTGAAATTATTCAAAATTATCTATACAAGAAAATAATGTAAAAAAATTAAGGCTTGCTAATTTTTATCATACTTACAATGTGACTCCACTGCTCCAAATATCAACTTTGACCCCAGAAAACTGCTCAGCCCCATTTGCAATCTCTGGAGGTTGGAATGCAGGGCTTCCCTGGCCAATGTAGCATGTATCTTCTGGTGAAAACATGTCCAATGCCTGGAACGAGACATTGTTATTTGACAAAATGCTTTTGTCAACCTATATGCTTATAGTTAACTTTAACTAAAATATTTTCCTTTGATTTCTATTATTACATATGAGGATAGTGCTCCCAGTATTAAAAGCAAAACATGGTGATAACAAAAGCAAAAATATATAAATGATGTCTATGCACACCAAGTATTTTGCAAAGGTTGACTTACTTCAGCAACACCAAAATCTGTGATTTTAAGTGTCTGGTCTAGTGTTAGCAAAAGGTTTCCAGGTTTGATGTCCTTATGAATGACTCCCTGGCCGTGCAGGTACTCCAGCCCATCCAGAAGCTGTGTGAAGTAGTCATGGGCTTGTATTTGTGGGAACTTCTTACCAGGACTTGCTTCTAACATGTCCTATAAATTGTGAGCAGTATTAAATACATTGTTGTACAACACAAGATTGGGTTCAGTGAACTTTAATTGTTATAATCGACATTGAGACAATAAGCATGCAGTAGGCCAGATATCAGTTACAGTTTTGGTTGCCAGTGTCCAGTAGTTACTTGTCATTAGATCAATAACCCTCAAACAAGGAGAACAGACTACATAGAGTATAGAATGCTAACTGTGCGGGAAACATGACACCTGAGTAGGTTCAAATAGTGTAAAACACAATAAAATAATAGGTGTCAATATCCAATTTCTCCTATGTTTTGATTTAAAGGTAATATTAATATGCATGTAATTATTTACGATGTAATGAAATGTACATGATGCCAGCCGAGTTTCTTGCCGGTTCTACTTAAAAGGCTAGTTTCCGAACTAGTGGTAAATTCTTTGACATTCATAAGTGCCTTACCAGGGCCTAAACTGGATAAATCCTTTTAATTTTCAATCAAATATTCATAGTATTTTTATTTCTTAATATAAGTCTTCTACATTCCCCTGTAATATATACTGTCAGTTTCAAGTAGAATATAATTCTAAAAATACACTGAATTCATTGTGTGGCACAGATATAACTACAATATACAGAGTGAGTATAATATCTAACCTTGAAACACTCCACATGTAGCACTAATCACTGGTAAGTATCTTGTTGAGATAGTGATCAGCATAAACAATAATGATTATAGGAGCTGAGAGCATCTACATTACCTTATTACTACATACATACTTATTTTAAGTGTACACTATTCTGGGGAGCTGAATCTGAATGAATTCAGAGAATATATGGATGCAGATAAGCAATAATGTGTCAACCCGCATAAACTTGGTTTTGAGAAAATGCCGTCTTAAGATGATTGTATACGTGATTTAAGATTTGTTTTATGACATAAATCCATTTTTTACGTACTTTTATGTTTCAGATGACTTGAAACACTTTTTTAGAATGTTAAATACGTGATGCATTATCAAAATATATCAAAACCTTTGAATTTGACTTTTTGTGGGTTGACACATTATTGCTTATCAGCATCCATATGTCTACCTCGGCACAGTACTTTTTTATGTTTATTAATTGTTAATAGCCTGTAGTTTCAAGGCACATTTATAAATAACTAGCTAGATTTAGTTTCATGCTTTCACAGAGCCCTTATATGTTTTATAAATAAAAATAGCCTATATTTCTCCTAGAAACATCAGCTACCTGCCAGTAAGTTGTGTTAAAATTAGTCCAGCTGTTTCAGAGATTAGCCGGAACAAACAGATAGACAGACAGACCAACAGACAGTTTTTTTTTTTAATTTATGTTTTAATGTTTGAATCCTATATTCTTTCATATGCATGGAATGAAAAGCTGTTAATTTGGTATAACAAACAGTAAAATAAATAGTACACCACAATAAATTTCTTAATAAGTATTGGCACAAAAACCATATCGGTTGATCTTTGCCTAACAAAAGCTGTTTCACTATAATTAAACATTATGAAATGTTTTACTGCAATACCACTGTTGAAATACTTGTCTGTATAAAGTGATTTTTAATACTTTGTGTTGATAGGATAAAAATTATAAGATTGCTTACCTGCAGTACTCCGACACAAAACTCCATGACGAGATACATCTTCTGCTTCTCATCATTATACATAACATCGACTAGTTCTATCACATTCCTATGTCTAAGTATCCTCAGCAGCTGAATCTCTCTCTGAACATTCTGCTCACCATTGGGTATTCTCCTGAGCTTCCGTTTCTTAAGTATTTTGACAGCCCGCCTGCAGAGCGACTCCGAGTCCAGCATCTCTTTGACTTTGCCGTATGATCCCTCGCCAAGCACGTCTCCCATCACGTACTTCCCTACCATCTTGCATTTTTTCTTCTTACTGCGGTATATGATATCTGCGCTATCGACTCTATGGAAGCACAGGTTGGTTGGGTCTAAATTAAGATCTAGTACGTCTATCTGGTCGTCATCTAACCATGTCACGGATTGCAGCTCCGGGCTGCCGTCCAACATGAAATTCTCGTCGCTCTCTTGCGGTGCTATGACGTTCGATACCTCAAATTCCGCATTGTCAGTATCTGGAAGACTTTCACTACTACTGATTTTTCTACACATTCTTGGATCCATCATCTATCAAAACAATACATTTGTAAAACTGTCCGTAAATCTATGTGTATTGCAAGGCCTTTTGTCATGAGATCATAAAGGCTGTATCAAAATAAATTTTATACAGTTATAATTTACACACGTCATAAAATTTACGCCATGTAAGTATGGATTAAAGAATTATAAAAATTATATTCTTTTGCAGTTGCAATGAAAGCAAAATCTAATAAAATTATGAACAATCGCGCAAATAAAGTACTTCGACAGACAGAAAAGATCACAGAGTAAATATGATGTTTTGTTTGTGAATCAATCATAGACAATAAAAAGCAGATATAATATTAAAACTATTTGGAATTACATAGCGTTTTAGTCGATTTATTCAAATCCAGTGCTATGCAACTCGTCACCATTTTTCTATGCTGATGCTACTCAAAGACAAAGAATGTAATTTTTTTCTATATCTATGATGTTATGTACTTGTATGTTAAAATCAAACGAAATAACAAGGTTTTTTTTATATATAGGTAACGGCTCGCACGTTTTCGATGTTATTTTTTGATGTAAAGAACAACAAGAAAGCTAATTCTAAGTTTTTTGACCACCTATATACCAGAATTTTTTTTAGTGCTATTTCATTATGCATAAGTATCTCATAGTAACCGAATTCCTCGATAAAGGATCCCAAACAGTAACTCTTTGTTTGCGTATAACTTGACCGCGCATCATGCCGAATTTTCAATGAGTAGGTAGGAATTTGGATGCCGACGCCGTGATTAGGCTTATTAAAAGGGTACCTGGGTCAACAAGATTGTACCGCGGAATAAATAATATCCCAATACGATACCTACTATTGGAACAAAATCTAATAAAACTGAGCTGAAAATGCTAAACATATTGATCGATATGGATTATGGATCGATAAATTTAATAGGTAGGTAGGTAGTATCTTCGATTCTTCTTTATATTTTTAGCGACTCAATATTTTTTTTTAATAATTCCTGCCTCTGATATGTGAAAAGGAGGGGGAGGATATTTCACACAAAACTCGACATCGACATTTAGGATGCTAGAACAAAGGGAATTGGTGTTTACACTATTTTATGAAAGAAATAGTCATGTCGGTAGGTACTTGTACATACTTCAGTTTTAAACGTCGACGTCGAATTTGCAGAAGCTATATTGACTATTTGGAGCGTCAAAATAGGAGTAAAATATGAGAATAAATTATATACGGTATCGTGGTATGGTAAAACTATGTTTTGTCTCCTTGTTAGTTCCAAGTAATTCCAAAACGGCTTGACCGACATGGCTTTCAAATCATGTAGCTAATTGTGATATTACTAATAATATCTTAAACATATTTTATCATATTACTTACTTACAAATATTTCTATTGAGTACACATCATCCACGTAAAAAGAATTAAATCTACCGCAGGGTACAGTCACTTAGCAAGTTAGTAAGTATTCAATTAAAGACGTATTACGTCTATACGTACTGTTATACCCCGTCCATGTATAAAGATTGGCTGAAAGAAGCACATTATCATTTATGGTCTGGATGGAAGATAGCCATCCAGTCAGTCGGGTCTGAGAGTCGGTACGGGTCGGAAGAGCGATTCATTTTCTATTTCCATTTATTACTATTTCCAAATAATTAAATTAATTATATTTCCATTTCTTATATTATATAGTTTAATTGTAAAAGTCTTTTTTTAAAAAGCCTTTCTCCGAATCCCGTATAACATTTTGGTGGCAGCTGTGGGATACGAAAATCCCTACCCGAATACGTCTTCGAAACCCTACATTCAAGTGCAGTGTATTAAAGTGAATCACATATTGAAATTCATTAAAGCAAGCGCTTATTGCTCTGTGATTTCTGTGTATTTGGCGCTACACGCGAAGGCCTAGCAAGTCCTTTGCGATTCCTGCATACTCCTGTTGAGACACGGTTGTCCGTGTCGCTATCCTGACGTGCTTGCCAGGACACCCCTCGGATGGTGACCAAGGTCATGATGCTGACTCCCATACTATTTCTGACGGCGTTCCTGTGAGTGACGATTTTCCATAATAACTAATCGTGAACAAAATATCAGAACTTAAAGAACTCAAAATAATATATAGAACTCAGGTTTCGTGAACAAACTATAATTTCGAATAAGCTACTTCTTTACAATTTTTCTACTTTTTATTATCTTCATAATTGGATGCAGATAAGCAATAATGTGTCAACCCGCATAAACTTGGTTTTGAGAAAATGGCGTCTTAAGATGATTGTATACGTGATTTAAGATTTGTTTTATGACATAAATCCATTTTTTACGTACTTTTATGTTTCAGATGACTTGAAACACTTTTTTAGAATGTGATGCATTATCAAAATATATCAAAACCTTTGAATTTGACTTTTTGTGGGTTGACACATTATTGCTTATCAGCATCCAATTTTACTACATTTTACTGAATTTTGTCATAAATGTAATTTGATATCTCTATGTGAATTCGTGTTTTAAATACAGTGCCAGTTCCGAGTACTGTTTGTGTAATAAGTTTGTAACATCTACTAATCCGACTCCTACCGACAATGACAATAATAACGCACAACTTGAAGGCTCGCCAATACCGCTACCTCGCTTAAGAGAAATTGTATAAGTTCGGAAACTTCGGTTTCATTCCCGAACTTCAGTCTTCCGCGGGGGGTTGTTATACCCCGTCCATGTATAGAGATTGGCTGACGGGACTGCTCCCGTCAGCACATTATCATTTATGGTCTGGATGGAAGATAGCCATCCAGTCAGTCGGGTCTGAGAGTCGGTACGGGTCGGAAGACCGATTCATTTTCTATTTCCATTTATTACTATTTCCAAATAATTCAATTAATTATATTTCCATATCTTATATTATATAGTTTAATTGTAAAAGTCTTTTTTTAAAAAGCCTTTCTCCGAATCCCGTATAACAGTACGTTGGTAGTTGAGGGAATCTTAGGTTTTTTGTTCTATTCCTTTTATCCAGTCAGGTGCCTAAGTAGGTTCTTCATATAACGCACCTTGTACAGCGTATTCATTGTTATCTAGGTCTTAGGTGTAATCATGTAGGTATTTATGTCATGCTTGGAAGAAGTATTACTCGAACTACTTAATTTTCCACTACGTACGTTACGTACGGAACGTACTAACTAGGTACTAAGTACAACATTGTCACAGGTGGTGTTGATCAAAGAAGTAAAACATAGGCACGAATTAAATTTGATCCTTTTATTAACAAAAGGAATCAAAATTGTGACAACATATTTTGGTAGTTAGATACAGTTACATTCAGTTAAGTTTGTTCATTTCCTTCTTAAGCATGGAGAGTCGGACGAGGCAGGTGTCCCTCCAGGCGCGCCTCTCCTGCAGCTTGTCAAGGGGCACCATCTGGTTCAGCTGTTCACAGATCGTAGCAGCACTCTTGCTCTGGGTCATACGTGGAATGTCACCCATCGTTTTACTAACGTTGTAGATGGTGTCGCCGTACCTATAAGTATGATGAGTGAGTGAAACGTATGTTAGGTAACTACTTATTAAGTAAAATTAGGGTAACAGAAAAGTACCAGCTGGGGTATGGAATCCAATGTTTAGCAACGGTAACCTACATTTATTAAAATGACTTAGGTAGGTAACTAGATAGATAAATGATTACATATTAGGGACCTATTTATGATGTAAGTAAATGTGACCAATTTATTCACGTCCTACGAGTGAAAAGTTCATATTTTGTTTTTGATTTAGGTATATACCTATGTCAAGGTTTATATGATAAAAGTTTACCTTTCAATGTAGCTCTTCATGCCTTCAGCATTCAGGTGCGCTGTCTCCAAAGAACCCAGGAATGCGTATCTCATGCCGAGGCCTTCAGAGATTACGGCATCGATATCCTTGACATCTACAATTTTATCTTCCACTAAACGCCATACCTCGTTCAGGATTGCGTATCTGTAACAGAAAGTAACACAATATTTCTTTCTCCTGGTTATAGAGTATGGATTATTTTAAACAATCGATTGTTAGGTATGTCTTAAACTGCAAGTAATATTAATTCTACTGCAAGTAAGTAAGATAGCAAAAATATTAAGTCATGTCTAAAGGAGACTGAGCATTCTCCGATCACCCACAGCCACCCGGCACAAGGCTGAGCATAAACCTAAGCACAAGGCGTGTTTGAAATGTAGTAATGTGAGGTTTTTATACCTATTTTTGTGATTATTATTTGTAGATATCTAATAATGTATCAACTAGTGGTTGTCATAACGCGCTCTAGCATAATGTTACCAACATACAACATAATAGAAAGGTACTCCAATACTAACTGAATGCGGTTGAGAACGAAACCGTCGATCTCCCTAGAGAGCGAGACGGGTGTCTGTCCGATCTCAATCATGATTTCCCTGGTCTTGGTGGCGACGTCGGGGCGGGTCCAGGGCGCTGGCACGATCTCCACCAGCGGCACGTAGTATGGAGGGTTCACTGGGTGAGACACTATTATCTGAAGACAACATATGGCAATGTAAAAGCTTCGATCAAGAAATAAATAGTTTCTGTGCCTAAGGTTTACGGATACTCCAATATGGTACTTACAAAGATGCAATCACTGTACCAAAATAATTAAGGTTGAAAGAGTCCACGATGGATGGAGGTAGCACAGAGCCTCCACTCCTCTCCCTCTTTCTAGTTGACCTTACTTACCGCACGAACACATCATTATTCTATGGTAATAAGTTATTTGGTTTCTATCATCGGTTAAGTAGTATAATCAACCTTACCTACATACTACTGCCCAGTCGGGCAGTTACAATTTTTATCTCGAATAAAAAAGTATACGTTTTCCATTTAAAATAACTAGGTACCTTATTAATTTAGATCTCTTTGAGCCTAGTTGAAGGAGGTAGAATCAATTTTCAACCTAACTGGAAAGTAATAGTACCTAAGTGGAAACATCTCTCTGGCAGTTAGCTACCTGCTGCCCAAGACTGAAAAATCTGTGAATAATAAATCTCAAGATAAATTTAGCTATATTGATGAGTATATATTTGACGTACTTGCGCTCTGTGCTTAAGGTTTTCGGAGAACAGTGAAGGCAGAGTAGTACTGGTAGAGCTCGACATGATGGTCTTGTCATTAATCACTTTATCCAAATCCATGAACACCTTCTTTTTCAGGTCCAAATTCTCGGGAACGCATTCCTGGACGAAGATGGCGTCTTTGACAGCTGAGGCCAAGTCGGAGGAACCTGTAATATAATAACATTTATATGATGACTTTCCTTCTGAGAAGCCTCCAGTAACAAAATCTGTCTTACTACAAGCGTACCCGCTGATAGTGTTGTAAATGTGTATCAAACGGATCTGTCGCACGATATATCGCACCCTCAGAACGATAGGGGCAAAATTGAAAAATCTATATTGTTTGGAAGTCGTTATCAAAGGTCGGCAAGTTTGAATTTATAACTTAGGCAGTAATTATTTTAACAGTTCTGAATACAATGTATTTAATATTTTTAAAGTATTTTAGTGTCAATAAGTGCTAAAAAATATATTTTTTAAATGACGTGTGGAAAGGTGTGTTTTATCAACATAATAATTTTCGCGAATTTTTGAGGTCAATCCCCTATCGTTCTGATGGTGCGATATGCTCGTTGTAAGACATATCTAGAACAGGTAAGTAATCAATTATCACCAGATGTATATATTGCTTAGACAATTTGATCAGTTTTTCTATGATGCTTCTGTCCAGAACCGTTGACCGTTTTTGATAATGCAACTACGATAACGTCAGCTACCGCATGTTATGGGCTAAGAAAAATCATAACAGAAGGGTTTTGTGACCTTGACAAATACAAGTGTTGCATTGTTGAGTCCACTCTTATCAGTAGGTACATCACTTCGTATAAAATGGTATCAAGCAGTAAGTAGGGTTGTATTCGCATGCAGCTATTTTCCTGATTTCATTGTCTCATGGCTTGTAATCAAAAAAGGTATATGCATGATCTTCCTAAAAGCGTATACATACCTATATTTCGTAATAATCCTTATGTTTAAATAAGGGCAGGTTCGTTATTTTGGACCATAGGAAATTGATATATACTACATAGAAGATACCTAAGGATAAATTTCATTTATTTAAAACCGACACTCGACGACGAGCACGACGTTGAGAAACCATGGTGAGTAACGCGGCTGATCTTTACTAGTTCTGAATTGGTTGAATTTAACAAAACTTTCCACCAACACAACAATAATAAATTATTTACAAATGCCAGGCACTGAATACATAAAGAGATTTTATTATAACATGAACGCGATACCATTATCAGTTTTTAAACATATCAAGGAGGTACTTACATAAATACTTATTTTGTTTCAAAGCATATTATGGTGTCACATACCTATTAAATGTATTACAAATGAAAAACAATGTAATCAGTAAAGATACCGACACTTATGTAAACATAAAATATGTTTTATTTTCATCACACAGCTTGGTATTCATGTCGAATATGTGAGTATTTAATACAGACCTTTACTTATGTTTAAAACATCATACATATGCTTACGCCTGTATTCCCCGAAGGGGTAGGCAGAGGTGTTGTAATAACAACTCACATTTTTCACCGAAGATGATTAAGTGCCAACGTGACAGATGGTGAGTCCATCGCCGTCTAAGACACTATACCTACATACGTCGTTGAAATACTTCTCAGAAATATGCAGGTTTCCTCACGATAATTTCCTTCACCGTAAAGCACGTGGTGTGAAATCACTGTGCATAAGTTATTTAGAAAAATTCAGTGGTACAGGTCCCGCTGGGATTCGAACTTGCGTCGCTTGCGTAGCAGGCGACTGCTCAAACCTCAAGGCCACCACGACTCGCTACAAAATATCAGCTGATATATTTTATGCTTTGTAAAAAATATGTAGAGAAATAATAAATGCCTAAGTATCTGAAACGAACCTACATACTTTTTCTAAAATTGTATCTACGTCGAAAGACATTAATATTCCAACTCGATAATTGGTAGGAAATTTCATGCAGTACGTACACGAAGAACAGTTATAGGTTGTTTTTCTGATAACAGGGTCAGAACGGCTTTGTTCGCTCGCTTATTTGTCAACGTTTCTTTATTTCAAGGTTTCCATCCAGAAGAACCTTGCAGCGAACTGTTGACATAGATAGAGACATGCCCCTTGGCTGTTCACTACATTATGTGAGGATTTTTTCAATAGTCATGAATTTGATTATAAAAGTCATAATAACCCATTTTCATACCATGCATTGGTTTCGAAAGCAGTTTATCTTTCGGGCTCGCTATACTTTCGAAAATCAATGCTCTCTGTTCTAAAGAGGCAGCTGCTTGAATTAAGTAATACATGGCCCAGATATTATATTCACAATTCAAATTAATCAATAGTATTAAACGAAAGTAAAGAATGGATTCAAACCTTTGATGCACTTGTATTGCTGGTCCGCTGAGAGTTTTCCACGGAGGAGTCCTTCGTTCTCCAAGTTCTTCAGCTGCACCTTGATGTCGGCGAGGGCGTCGGTGACCTGCTGAGGGACGATATCGAATACCGTCACTTGGTAACCCACTGACGCGAACAGCATAGCCCATGACCTTCCGATCAGGCCGCTGGTAAACGAGGAAATTTTGATGAAAATTACATGAAAATTCCAAGGAAATATCTTCAACAAAATGAATTAAGCATTATGAGATAAGGGCGGGGTCATGGCGATTGTGATATTCGAGAGCTCCGTTTTTGTGGATTTACTTGGTAATAACCCTTCCCTACCACCAGCTCAGTCCGTGGTGTAACAAAACATGTTCGATCAAGCTCATGTGCCATCAAGGAAATTGCAAGCGGCTAGGATCGAAAAAAACCGGTAAGCTGTCAAATATGTGTGTGTGAAAAGTAGGATGTCTTGGTAAAAAGAAAATTAGTAGGTAAGTATTTTTTTAAGCGACATCCTACAATGCTGTAACTACAAACTCTATTTTTTTTATATTTATCTACTTATTATACATACATTAAATTGTATCTTTAAACTATCATGTATAAATTAACCCCGGTGACCTAACGACGATAATATTTTCATCACAGCCCGGAGTAAAGAAGATCTTGATCATGTTGACACTAACCTTGACCAGGTTAGCGTCAATCTTATCCTCGCGAACAATATCACGGTTTTCTTCACGTTACTTCGTTAAGTACCTACTAAGTTATATAAATTTGTATTTTTAAAAAACATTATAAAATCAATCGTTTACTATAAAAAGGAACAGAAAATATGCTACTAATTAAATTGCCATGCAAAAGTAGTTGTGATAGTGATTATTTTTTTTAATTAACGATTTATTTTATTTATTATATTCTTTATAATAGGTTATTATTATCAAAAAAGTGTTGAGTGAATACAACATTAATTACATTTCTTACCTTCCGACAATTCCAACTTTTTCAGTTTTCGCGTTCGGTGCCATGTTGATGAATTATTGCAGTGTTCACTACTCCAACCACTACTCCCAAGTGACACTGCCTCTCGCCGGGCCTTGTATTAAACTGCCTTTCAAGTTGTTATCAGTAAATTACCACTTTACAGCTATACACTACTACTATATAAATATAGGAATATCGATGTACTGATATTAAGCAATAGGTTTATTTTACAACTGAAAGTGATCTCGTTAGTGTTGTACTAAGTTACTATTACTTCTTTTGCGATAATAGGTACACGACTTGTCGGTTTGCGCGTCATAAATTAGACCAACTCTAGCGAAATTGATTGCACAAGAATCAGAAGTCATCTCATAATTCAATTATAATAGCTTGCAAAACAAGACTACATGAAATAAAGGTAATGTTAGTGAATGCGTGCGGGCTGCAAGCGATTTAAATATGATTCACTTAAAGACTTATTAAACCACTTACTTATCAGACCAGCGTGCTACAGGTTTATTTCCCATCATTGTAGAATAAATAATGCTAATAAGTGTAGTAAAAACTACAAGGTAGGGACTCGTAGACTGTAGTGCTTGCGGCGGCGTACCTACCTAAGTACTTACTGTTTAATTGATAAAATGAAATTGATCGAGAAACGAAAAAGTTATATCTACTTATTTCTATAAGTATTACTTTTTTCGCTATATTTCTAAATAATAAATAGTTAAGTACTAAATTAACTAAAGAGCAATATTAATACTGGAAAATGTTACAGAACTCTAAAGTTACCATCACACTTTTCATCATCTTCATCTAATTAGTATGATAAATGTTCATCTACCAAATTGACTCACCATCTGTTATGCTGGCACTTAATCATCTCCGGTGAAAAGTGGGTGTTGTTATTACAAGACCCTCTGCTTACCTCTTTGAGGAATACAGGCGTGAGTATATTATTTTGAAATGTATCTAAACATATTGAGATTGAGAAGACAGTGTACATTTTTCAGGATCAAAATTGTTACTTGTACTTAACTTTATCTGTCGATTAAATCTATCAGGAATTTCTAAATCATTACAGTTTTGAGGTGAGGTAAGTAGGCACAAAAAAATATTGTTTTTCTTATGAAGAATTTTATTATTAATTCCCTCCCCTTGTTTTTAGGGCATTGCTTAGTTACTTTACCAGTAATGTACAAAAAAATATATAAACTGGGTCCCTCCACCAAATTCTTCTTCTCTACCCCTAAATGGTAACATCTGATCAGTCACTTATTTAAATAGAACAATAAAGTAAGTTCATTATGACGATTGGCGTTAAATAAAGACCATTAGGAATAGTGATTTATGCCTGGCAGGCAGTGCCATCGATGGCATCCTTAACGCTGATGCTGAATATCCTGTAGTTGACCTCGTTCTTGTCCAGAGGTACCCCGTATCTGAAGCGGGGTAGTTTGTCTGTCAGGAACCACAAAGTGCCTTCGGTGTCGACCTATGAGAGAAAACAAAATTAAGTCATAATTTCAAGAAAACGTTTTAGTCATTCTCTTTATTAATGTGAACTTTTGTAGCCCACGTAATTAAGTTTTTTGAACAATTTATAGAATGTATTTTGTTTAATAAGTAGCTTAAATTAATTCACCACAACTTCGAAAATACGATTACGAACGAACGATAATACCAGTCTGACGTGTGTCTTGATCTTTTGAATTATCAGCAGTTAAATTGATTTCATCTATGCTTTTATGCAATGCAATATTACTTATTTGCATCAAGTTAGGATGATACGGCATGCAAAAATTATTGTAAGTCTTACAGGATGATACAAGACAACCTGTTGTAGGACAATAGGAATTTAAGGTATATTAAATATATATCCTTAATGAGACTTACCTTCACATCGTTGGGGAAGTCATATAAAACTCTGTCCGAGAAAATGAGTGGATTGTTCTCGGGAGTGAAAGGCTTCTTGGAGTTCCAACAACCAATGCCATCACGTTGCACCTGGAATATTATTTTTATCGTATCATCCGTCATCATGAAGACACTGACGGAAAAAAGTTTCATTCATGTATGTGGATAGCTGCAAGGGACGGGAAAACCTGAGAAACGATAGATTTTGTAAAAGATATGGCTCGAATAAAAAGGGAGTAAATACGAATATGACCGCTAAGAGAGAGAAATGAAAACACATTGCACCGACCACAAATAATAGGATAATAAGGGTAAGAGGATGATGATGATGATGTAATTATGCGCTGCTTGTATTTAATAGCAGAATTAATATCGGTTTTATGTAGTGAATTAATGAGGTCAAAGGTAAAGCAAGAGTTATTCACCTGTGTATAGAATAGAACATTATTCTTTGTGTCGTAGTCACTGGCCGATGCTTGGCTTTTTTCACCTCTTTCACCTAAATACTGTTGAAAAAACAAACCTGTTTAAAAAAGCTAAAAAACTAAAGGACATACAATGTTGCCTCTTTTTATAATTTAATTTGCATGCAAATTACAATAATCTTGAGAATATGAGTTTTAAGATCTTTAGCTTCGGTCACATTTACCGATTGATGACCATTTATAAGGCGAGATTGCGGGTATTTGCAGTTAATATCTCATATTCAAAAAGGTCAAATTTTATATTGATATGTTTGTAAAGGTTTATTATTATCACGGCGGTTAGTATAATAACATAAGTCTACGTATTATTATTAGAAGCTGGGTTATGTATAAATATTGCATGTAAACCTTAAAGTCATAGAATGCCTTCTTCTGGTCGATGTGTTTGTAGTTGCGCAGTAGTTCGGTGGATACGCTGAACTCTTTGGTGCTGGAGAGAGCGTGGAAGAACAGTGTCTTGTACCTATGGTCAAATAAATACGCTTTTATCATAAATCATTTCGTAAATTAATAACAGTACGGAGTTCTCTAAGAAAGATTGATGAGATTGTTATACAGTCTTTTCGGCAATGTGCAAGTGACTGTGCACCATAGGCTGCGGTTACCACTTACTATCGGGCGGACCGTATGCATTATTGCCACCGCAGTAGTATGAATGTTCTTTTTTAAATTAAAACAACCAAACAACAAACCAACATTAATTATCAATTTATTTTTAGACCATTCCAGTTGCCATTATACAATGATTTAATGTGCAGAAAAAATCTAAAAAACTGGTTCTTAAAGCATAAATTGTGGTGTAATAGTTTGGTATTATGTGAAACGTTGGTGTAAATAAGGGGAAATCTTGATGCAATAAGATAAGCAAATAGCAATCAAATAATGTAGGTAGAATTTACAATGTTTCGTCCCCATAAAGTACGCTCAATGGTAGAATCAGAAAGCTACAGGTTGCATGTTACGGGGGATCGTAGCTCAACTCTACGCTGCACATAAACTACCTAAGTGAGTTACGAATTAAAATGTTATCGTTGAGAGATTTTAAAAGAAAATATCTACTATCGCATAGAATATATCAGCAGAACAATTTGACTACGATCTTCTCTATTGTGGGCTACTACCTGAACTGTATATAAAACAACCAGCAACTACGTCTGTATGTAGGTACCATTTATCCGTCACTGGAGTCAAAAATATCTGTATTCAACACTTTAGCCATGCCGGTTCAGCGGCTTAGCCGTGAGAAGGTAACAGACAGACAGATAGAGTTACTCGCATTATAAATGCGGAAATTAGTAAGAATAGTAAGGATTCTTAGCTCACCCATTCTCTCTAGGTTCAGACAATGCCAGCCCGAACACGCCATCCTTCCACTGAAACTTGAGACCGCCTACTTCGTACGAGCCAGATAGAGGGTCAAAGTGGAAGTAGTAGTGGGTCACCCGCCAGGAGTCATCCTGTTTCAGGCTGTATACAATAACTCCATTGCCTATTATATCTGCTACGTATGCATACGCATCTTCACACTTGTCTTTATCGACATCCACTATCTGAAATATTAGGCAAATATACCAATTATGTAACGTCCTATTACATAGTGTCATAAATATATTTGGTATGTTATTGAATCTGGCTCAAAATACATTAATTCTTTAGACCTGCCGCTTTTTGTTGAAACTAAATTAATTTGTTTTAGAACTTGATTAATTAAGGTGACCTACCAGATTAGCAAGGAATGTGTTGCTTAGCAAGTCTTCTGATTTGAAATAGTACCGATGAATCAGCTGATCAGTCTTCAAATCGAAAATCAACAGAGAAGGGCCGACAATATGATTTCTTGACCCTAAAATATACACATGTATTACATTATATAAACTTAAAGTAGACTCAACTCTCGGTTAAAGGATGATTCACACTAGACCGAGCCAGGTCCGAGCCGGGTGTTGGCCTTAGCTGATACCTTTGTCTTTGCTCGGCCGACACTCGGTTGCCGCTCGGTCTACAGTACTTATTGTAATAAGTACTCTCGGTAGACCGAGCGGTAAATTTTTTTGTTGGTCATATGTAATGACAAAATACTAACAAAACATTTGATCATTGTAACAAAATGCTAAGTACAATGTCCCTAGAATACAATGAGAGACCCGACCTCTGTAGAATCTCTACAAACTAAAAACGCAGTGTTCGCACGATAACTAGTTTCTAACGATGCATCTCAGGCATGTCTTTTAAGAAATCCATTATTAACATTTAAAAAATGTATATTCTAAATTATATAGCCTGCGGAGCTTAATAATTTATTGACAATATTTATTCGATATTGAGTATGAGCTGAGGTCATTTTATAAATAACTAAATAAGACCAAACTGACAAAGGATGTTGATAAAGCCTCAGACGAAAAATAACCAGTTATAAATAACCAGTAAATGCTAAATACTACCTCATTGTTGTATAAAAGACGTCACGTATTTGTACAGTTTCTGTACGAGAGTATTAATGAAATAAATATATAGGATCGATCATTAGGAAGGGAGATACAAAACAACATCAGATTTATATAATAGATGTTTCATAGGTATTGTACCTAAATGATCTGCGAAACCAGTATCCACGATCCACAGACGGTCACAAGCATCCACACGGGGTCTAAATGTAGATACAACTGATCTGTTGGAAGGTATTTCCTTCGCACTATCTGAAATGAGGTTGTCTTTGAAAGATGGATACGGCTTCAAGAGTTGATCCGAGGGTCCGTCTACATCTATGTAGTTTAGGGCAGAAGCTACTCCAGATTTCCACCTGGGAACTGTGACGAATAATTTGTTATTCCAGCGAGCAAGGCCTAAAGGCAAGTTGTTCTCTGGTACGAATGTTTTGTCCTTTAGAGCATTTTCTCGGTCAGCGGGCGTGGCCCAGGTGTAGTCCACTTCATTCCACGCGAACCTCAACTCAGGAGTAGCTGCGTTGCATACTGATGCCACTGCTAACGCAATGACTAAACCAAACGTCTTCATGGTCGCACTGGAAAATAAAATAAAGAACATTTAAAGTAGGAAGTATACAAATGAGTAATTATTGTGCTGTATACTCGATTATAAATAGCATGTCGAAGAGAACTTTTGCGCCAAATTAAAATTCATGATGTCTACGCCGGTATGTAGATAATTAACATAACATAAAATGTTTTGTATGACCACACGAATCCATTAAAAATCAATGCGAAATATCACCAACTGGTTTTAATCATTTACGAGTAGGTTGTTCAACCTCTGATCAGAATCAAAAATATCCAGTTGGACTATTGGTACATATAGAAAGATATATCAAAATTAAAATGCGTCACAGAACTTTCTGGAGTATAGTTTGCTTGGGTACTATTTTATATTACCCAAGCAAACTATACTCCAGAAAGTTCTGTGTGTAAAATGATCCAACATACATAAAAATACACTACCTGTCTAACTATGTACTTACTAGCTACGTGCCACTTAGTTTATCAACAAGAATACAATTATCATAATACTACTTACGACTCGCTATTTAACCCGCGTAGGATTAACAATAAAAACTGTTACTAGTATTATTTTTTCCCGTTTCTTAACATTTTCCATTGACGATTCGTTGATGTAATGTTTCAGCAAAAAAACAAACATTCCAGCTGAATAATATCAAAATTGAAAAGGATAAATCAACATAAAATTAGTAAAAAAAAGGCCCGGGTAACGCACTTATGAATGTCGAAGAATTGACCACCGGTTCGGAAACTAGCCTTCTGAAAAGAATCGGCAAGAAACTCAGCTGGCATCATGACATTATATATTAAATAATTATTTATTATAATAAAATGCATATAAAATTATTCAAAATAGTGAAAATTGTATCAGCATGCCTGTGTAAAAAGTCCTTATCAAAATCGATTCATAAATGACAAAATTATCTGCGAACACAGATAAAATTCATACCAAATGTTTGAAGGAATTTATTAATAATTTTTATTATTTACTATTTAGTAATCATTCAGATCAGTAAAATATATACATGGAGGTAGGTACAATGTAAAAAAAAGTAATACAAATTACTATCTTAATTTTGCAATTTAATTAATTATTGTGAAATTAGGTTTTTTTTATTTGGTTCGTTAAAAAACCTGTGCTCTATTAAAATTTTGCACTCAATTTATATTGCCAATGAACTTGCTGTTTGAAATAATTTAAATAAATATAAAATAACAAAAAACATATGTTAACAAAGCGTCGCAATGTTCATCTTAATGCAATGAACTCACAGTGTGCAAATTAATAAACACCATTATGTAAATAAATAAGTTACTGAAGGTAAAGATATAATCCTTTCTTTAAATTAAACAAAAATTTAAAATTCCTTAACTATTATTCAAGTTCAAACTTACATAGTTCAGCAATTCGACGCTATATCATGCGACCACCTCCTTTACGGGTCTCAGGCTCAAACTACTCTGTCCAACACGCAACAGACCTTATATAATATTTTAATTTCAATACCTACAACTACTAAAGTAAAAATGATTAATTCAACCTATAGGTATCAATCTTCCCACGCTCGCTCATATGGAGGTCCAAACTATTCTTGCAAATAGTCCGTAAAAATAAATGTACAATAAAATATGCCACGTTTAGCATTACATTTAGAATAGGTACGGGGCTTATACATCTAGTGTCGTGTCATTTCATTCATTTCAGTCATTCGCACGTATGATGGCAGAGCAGGTAAATAGTAATTGAGCTCCAAGTTGTCAAAGTGAGTCATTGCTTCTGAGTTGTTACATCGTTCGGGTCCCGGTTACCTACCAGGGCTAGAACCGGCGACTCATGTACTTAAGACTGCGGGATAAGATAAATGGGTTACAACAATAGCACGGATATTAATGCTCTACGGTCTGTTGAATCAGCTGTGTAGGTGTAAGTACATTGTGTATTAGGTGTGTGTCGGCAGTATTGAACACGCTCATAACACAAGACATGCATGTGTCGCTCGTTCCGTGGAGAAAATCGAAATTACTAGGATTGATCACTGTGCCATTATTTCTACCACAGAATGCAAAAGTTGTTTATGTTATATTAAGATGGTGTTACTTCGAGAGTATTCTTACATCTGTCAAATCCTTTACGGGTTCATCTTAGGCACAGGAAAAAAACAAATCCCTTCTTTAAATTGTGGCTTAGACGAGCACGTTATGATGGCTTGATCGAGCGACAAGGAATGCAATCTAGATCTAGAAATAGTATTAATGCCTTGCTTATAGTTAAGAGCAATGTTTTATCTGGTCAAATTGCTATCATTAATATAAAGGTAATTATTTGTTCTACCAAATCGATTGTCATACTGTCAAGTACTTCAAGGTGCTCTGGCGACCTTACTCATCGTAGGGATACTACAATAATCTAAGACAGTATTATTTGGCTACGGTCTTCTGAACGGTGGTGGTAGGTAGGTAGGTCGAGCAGCCCTAAATCTCGAACGTGAGGTCCTACTATTAAGCCCTAAGTACTTACTTTTCAACTTCTTCAGGAAGCCCGCATTTGAAGTAGCCAAGCAAAAGTAGTTTTGGTAACCTACCTACCCATCATTATTTATTTTCTGAATAACTATTCGCATAATATTTAGTTAATTGGATGAAATAATGGTTTTATTTTTGTTTAGGTAATAGTGAGTTTGAATAAGTCCACGTCAGCAAACATTTTATATAGATTTCTCACAAGAAAAGAGTAATAATTACCTAAGTACTCGTGTAAATCTATGGGTTTTATTTTTATCATGGTATCCTAAAATTAATTTCACTTCCATTCTTAAATTATTGCCATTTTTGGTTATAAATCCTTCTTTCAATTGAAAAACGATTCGGTAATTTTTCCAGAGTTGTAAAATAAATAGGTATAACCTCATTTATAACATTTAACTTTCAATACGCATAGGTTCTAGTGGGAAAACTTATCTTTATTTAAAGTCTTGGTCATTAAAGAATGGTTTATTTTTTAATAACTTAAAACTTATTTAATTAAATAGTCTTTTTTATGCCTGGCAGGCCGTGCCAGCGATTGCATCCTCGACGCTGATGCTGAATATCCTGTAGTTGACCTCGTTCCTGTCCAGTGACTGGTACATGAAGCGAGGTAGTCTGTCGGTAAGGAACCACAAAGTGCCTTCAGAGTCGAGCTGGAGAAAAAAAAAAGCTTATGAGCATCATTTGGTTAGTCATTATTATGATAATTTTGCCGAGATCGGAGTCCGATCACATGGTGATCGAAAATTTTATTGAGACAAAGATCGATAAAAAAGATTTTGTGTAGCTATTTAATTTAACGATTAAATTGATGAACAGCCCTTTTATTACATTTTTTCTCAAATTTACTAAATTTCATGGTCCCAAATCGTCTTTTAACTTATTACTGTAGGTAGTAAACAATTTTGATCTAAGTTCTATGAAAACCATCATAGTATGAAGATTAAACGTTTATGAGATAATAGTTTTTTTTAAGCGTTACTCACCTTCAAATCGTTGGGGAAGTCATATAGAACTCTATCTGTGAAGATGAGTGGGTTATTTTCAGGCGTGTAGGGCTTGTTTGAGTTCCAGCAACCAATACCGTCACGGTTTACCTGAAATTATACAGTCAAACATTCATTTATGTACTAGATTTCATGACGTTATTGTACATTTTTAGTTATTTACTTTAGTTTTATAAAAAAATGTTTTGCTTTGTCAGCTAGTCATCCCTAATTAAACTCGAAAAACTATAAAATCTTTGTTACTAAACTATTACGACCTTTTAATATCGTTCCAGTATCTAGTCTTTGAGTTATTCATATTATTCATTACACAAAATATTATTAATCCAAAATACAAAACTATTTTTATTATAAAGTATGTAATAATATTAGTGTATATAAAAATACAGAGAATTTCGGCATAGTAGGTAATGTCTTGATAAAGGTACTTAATGCATATTTAAGGCAAAACCAGGCATCATCAGAGTTGAAAGTGAATGTCTGGCATTCGGAGTTCCTTTTGTAGCTTAAGGTTAGGTACCTTTAGTGCACTTCCGATGCAAAATTCGTAGAATCCAAGTATTCACTTATTTAATGATTATTAAAATAAACTTTAATCAGGGATAAGGATAGATTTGCCAAAAAAGTTTTATTATGAATGCGGATGTTTACAAGGGGATAGGAAGACCTAAGAAACGATGGATGGATTGTGTGAAAGATGCCATGGCTAGAATGGGAGTGAATATGACGACTAAGCGAGCCTAAATAACAAGGGATAAGGGTAGAACGATGTTGATGATTTAATCCAAATAGGTACGTAACTTGTTCTTGATTACCTGTGTGTAGAAGAGCACGTGATTCTTTGTATCGTAGTCACTGGCAGATGCTTGGCTTTTTTCACCTCTTTCACCTAAAAACTGTCAAAGAAACTCGTTTAACTTAAGTTAATGCAAGAATAATAATCAACCCGTTATAAAGGTAGGTACAATGTTGTTTTCGTCCTTAAGTATCATAAGATTCCAGTTAATTTACATAAACATGGCTTTGATCTTATGAATATTGCACACCAGATTTATTATAGGCAATCTAAAGGTATCACACGGGGAGTTAGTTCGCATAGTAATGTATGCGGTTTTACATTATGTATGCAAACCTTGAAATCTTGGAATGCCTCCTGCGTGTCAATGTGTTTGTAGTTGCGCAGGAGTTCGGTGGACACGCAGAACTCCTTGGTGCTAGAGAAAGCGTGGAAGAACAGCGTCTTGTACCTGCGATAAATAAATATGATTACAATCTCACGTAGTTTCACAACGTTCACGTACATACTATTCAAACGTTGCATCGACCATCGTCTGACCTCGTCGTTGAACAAGCTTTTATTTGTTTTGAGGTCACGGATACCTATAAGCTGCTCGTATCAACCTAAGGTCTCTGAACCTCTCACAATACAATTGAATGGCATGACAATCAACGCTTTGGGAATATCCTAAAAACCACAATCGATTGTCAATTTATAGACCGTAACGTTGACATGTCCAGTTTACAGTCCACAGAACAATGCAAGGACTGCTTCGTAAATAACATTGTGAATTGTGCGTAGTGTGTTGATAATATTTATTATGTGAACCATCACCTTTGTTCGAAATGATTTAGAAGCGACTCACACTAAAACTGTAAACACCTGTAGGTATATTCACTTAACTTTATTTTGTTGATATGGATATTAAATATAAATAACTAGATGAATCTGGCAACATCGCCAGATTGATCTAGAACTTCAGAAAATCTAAAGATAATAATATAATCTATTCACCCATTCTCTCTTGGTTCAGATAACGCTAGTCCGAACACGCCATCAGACCAATGGAACTTAATCCCACCGACATCGTACGAGCCAGCCAGAGGATCAAAGTGGAAGTAGTGATGAGACACCCGCCAGGAGTCATCCTCCTTCAGGCTGTATACAATAACACCATAGCCGCCCAAGTCCGCTACGTAAGCATACGCATCGTCACATTTGTCCTTATCGGCGTCCACTACCTGAAATACGAAACAACTAATTAGAATGCCAAAAGCTTTTATAGGTATGTATAATATATATATATAATCAATACGGATGAATTGTGCGCCTACATTGTACGGTATAAATAACTACACGAATTTAATTAATTAAATTGGAAAGGCCCATTCTTGTGCCTATCCGGTTTCACGAAAAAAACAAACGCTAGCTTTTTTATAAGTAGCTATAGTGATTTGCTTACGTAGCATGTAAAATGAAATAAAATCAGCCTGAAAACAGTTACAAACAGCAATTAATACCTTTAGAAAGATATTCACAATTGAGTACATAACGCAAACAATTATATTAGTAACGATGTTTATAGTAATTAATGGGTTTACTTACTATGTTTCCATAGAAAGAGTCTTCTTTCAAGTCCTCCAATTTGAAATTGTACCGACGAATCAGCTGATCAGTGTTCAAGTCGAAAACCAACAGCGAAGGTGCAGATACCTGATTTCCGACTCCTACAAATTTGAACAATGTAAATAACTGTTCATTATGATTACGAAAAATACTGCTAAGAGTACATTTACATAACATATCATTTCATCTTTCAGACTGACGTCGCGTAGTTAGCTATCAAGTTGCTATCCTTGGACTCCATGCAGAAAAAAATATCAGTAAGTATGTCCCTTAAATTAAAATCGTGATTCGAATCATTAAGTACTTCCATACTTAAATTCTAAAGCTTATTTAATCTTTGTTATACTTTGTATGCATATTTTATGTTCAAGATTCGTTTGATTTTTATATATACATATTTTAAGCAAGCCTTAATCCTATTTAATCACTCAAAACACCTGTCTAGCTAGTTTGCTTGTTCAATAACATTTTTAATTGACACCTGCTGTCCACTGTGTACGAAAAGTTAAAGATAACAATATAAAAAATATAAAACTACATGACTCACTCGTTATGCAAATTTACTTGTTCTAGAGCTGAGGCTTGCAGCATTATGATTTAATAACGTCTGCAAATAAGATCAAAGTCATTACACTTCAATCGAACATAAGTGCTTTTAAAATTTGAGCAACCACTTGATGCTAGCTAAAGATCAACAAATTAATACACTTAGCTATTCGAATTAAGCAATATCAAGAAGTATCGATAATAGGTAAACTATCGAATACATTGCAGGGTGCAAGTTATGAAATCGCATGACTAGTGAACATAAATCGTAGGTAGTTCAGTAAATTACATTAAGTATCCTATACTATCATAGTGGAATATCTCTCCTAAACAGAGTGTTGCGAAATGAAAGCTACGTCCTCTATATCCTCATTGTTATGTGCCTCGTTAAGGCGACGATGCGATAGTACCATCACGCACGTCAATTGCAGTTGCTCTACGTGAGTATCTAAATAATTGTATGTACGTTACCTAAAATATCTGCTAATCCAGTGTCGACAACCCACAGTCGGTCACAGGCATCCACTCGAGTTCTAAATACAGATACCACTGAACTGTTGGAAGGTACTTCCTTCGCACTGTCTGGGATGAGATTGTCTTTGAATGATGGGTAAGGCTTCAGAGGTTGATCCGAGGGTCCGTCTAAATCTATGTAGTTCAATGAAGAAGCCACACCAGACTTCCACCTGGGGACGGTGACAAATAGTTTGTTCTTCCAGCGGGCAACTCCCAGAGGCAAGTTGTTCTCTGGTATGAATGTTTTGTCCTTCAGAGCATTTTCTCGGTCAGCGGGCGTGGCCCAGGTGTAGTCCACTTCATTCCACGCGAACCTCAACTCAGGAGTAGCTGCGTCGCATACTGATGCCACTGCTAACGCAATGACTAAACCAAACGTTTTCATGGTCACACTGAAAAATAGGATGGTTTATTTAAATGTGATTTTTTATAAGAATTTTGAATTCATTCTCATTGTAGTGTCCTAATAAGCTCAATGTTCCCTAAATTAAAATTCAAGGATTTTTTTACTTGAGCCAACTAACGCTGCTCATTGTTGGTCGATGTTGTAACTTGGTAATGACAGTATTGTGAAGCGGAGCATCTCTCAAACTCCATAATAATGGCTGACTCACGTTTTTGCGGATGGCTTGTGATCTTATTATTGAGAAACGACAAGTCGGGTGCTATAGTTGGATACTCTTCCTTATCTCCATACATCGAGCTTGTTATGTGCGCTGATCGCTTGGGAACTGTGACGAGGTTACACAAGCCAGAATAAGGGTATAAACCAGTAATAAATTCACTATAAACTTAGAATTACTACTTTGGTTAACCGTAAGTTTGCATATAAACTTGTTGAAGTACATATACTCGTAAGTATATCCACTTCCGATTGGATTCATTCGTGTTGGTCCGTAGCTACGCATGAGAGGAGAATGTGACAAGTCACAAGTTTTTTGCTGCTTACCTACTCAAGGTCTTATAGATACTGCGTTGTAATGATAATGAATATAAATCGCGAGCAAGTCATGTATCGAAGGAAATCAAACAATTGTGGGTGATTGAAATACTCGCAAACGCTTTCGGTGGAATGGGTAGATGACACTGTAGTAAATTGTAATTTAACCACCGCATCTACTATATGGGTATGAATCTATTATTTGAAAGGATACTTAAAGTATTACCGTGGGTGGGTAATAACCCACTTATCACAATCAGATTAAGAAACAAGGATGCTCAAACCAAAAACTCTTGAAAGCTAATTAAGTTGGTAATGAATTCTACCGACACCTCGAACCTTATCCTTCTTCAAGACTGAATTTGTTATTACAAATAACGGATATGTAAGCTCACATAAAGCCGCTGATCAGAGAGATAATTAATAAACTGCTATTTAGACATATTTGTATCTGCTTCAGTTGCGTCGGTAGCTCTACGGAAATAGGCTTGGATAGAGGCGTGAAAGCCTTGGGTTTATTATTAGGCACTCAACAGATATTAGCTAATATAAAGTCTATGAAAGAGTAGATACATAACAAAACGCATATTATATTTAAAACCATCGGGATTATAATAACTGACCCTTTGAAATGGACACAATTATCTGTCACGTACGTCGCGTTCGCACCTATTAGTTTAGCCCTACGAAGATATTTTAGACTTTTAACCATAATATATTACAAACACCCGTATTTTCATAAACTAGAGCATATTAAACCGGCTGGACTTGTGTCACGGATTGCAAGGAAACAGTAATCTTTGGACCACATTTCTCAGATATAGAAAATGTATAGTATAACGGAACATTATCTTGGTGTAGGTAGGTAATTAATAACCAAAAACACCACACTATCAGCAAATTAAAAAAGACCCATACGAACACAACACGCATAACGTTATGTGTTAATAGTATTATGCGGATTGTGACGGGGAACTCCCAATAAATAAGGTTAGATTTAATTAGATACTTTTTTATAAAGGATAAATGTATAAAGTCAAAGTCAAAAGTATCTTTATCCGATTAGACTTTTTACAAAGTACTTTCAAATCGTCAGAATGACATAATTGTACAGGATTATACATGCTACCGCCAGGTTCGCAAGGTTGCTTTTACTGAGAAGGACCTGGCAAGAAACTCAGTAATTACTCTTTTCAAAAATATTATACAATTTCAAGAATACAAAATAAATAATTTAAGAAACGTAAGCTCTTGGACAATGTTCCAATGCACAAATGTCGATAAAAATTAACATAACTAATCTAGTACATCTACTTATAACTACATGCGTAGCTTGAGATGACCAGCCCCCACAAGCAGCACCTGTTCACAAGTATGACGTGAATGCCAGCCATTATATAAAATAGCATTAACACACTAATAGTGCAACGTTTTCAGATTAACTCTTTAAACTCATGGAAGCATGTTCACAAGAGACGGGAAAATATGTTGAAATAATCTACTGGTGTAGTTTATGGGGTACTTCATAAAACTGCAATTTTACTACACGGCTTTTTTGTGTATAACGTAGAATGAAATGCAGTTGAGATTTGTTTCGTTCAAAAATGTGCAACGTCACGATTTAAAATCGAATCTGCAATTGGACTGGGAGTGAGATTGAACGTGAAGAAACTCTATGGTTTGGACAAAATGAAATAATGAGAGATGAAAGATGGACACCACAGAAAAATACTGTGTCTAGAAGAAAATACCGAGGATTTCCATAAAAAATCTACAAAATCAGTTAAGTTATTTAGCAGTTAAAAATCAAAATACATGAAGTATCAGAATATTTTTCGCAGACGGACATTGATGTACGCCACATTTGAAATCTTTTGGATACACATAATATTAGCATGTACCAAGTACCCACTTAGATCATAAGAAAATAAGAAAATATTTTCTATCGTCGTATATACTTACTGTTGTTCTTAACAAACTGTTATCTAAATAATTTGAGTAGAGCAATAATTTAAAGTATTTATTTATAATTCCTTGAATATAAATTCAGCAAAATATAACTATTTATCTTGACTTCATCCATAATTTGTTGCCGGTAGATATAAAACTTAAAGACAGGAAATTCAAATTCAAACGTGTTTGAATATTGCATTCATCAATGTTATGAAGAACAGTTAGTCAATTGGACTTTTATAACGATTAAGTATGATTGTACATATTATTTTTAACTAGACCCGCTTATCCAGGCTTTGATTGTGACTCGCTGTATAAGTATAATATGCACAATGTACTTTAATTAATCTTAAGACCAAGGTGATGCGATGATTTCTTTCCTCATAATATTCTTATAACAGATATTGCGTTCAATATTGGAACTCTTGAATTTTTTACTTACACATGATTATAAACCAATCTAGAAGTAAGAAAATCTTATAGTGTAGAAACTCAAGAAAATATTTATCACTACATACATGCTCACGCCTGTATCCCATGGAGGTAGACAGAGACCACCGTTCGCCGTATATTACTAAAGTACAAATTTGGTGATCATCATATCAGTAAGTGCTTAAGTGCAGTGAGAATCGCCACCGCAATCCTTAGCTGATTACCATAAGACCAGTTGGTTAGAAACCCTTAGATATTGAATGTTCTTTTTCAAAAAAGCTTTCGATGAACAAATTATAGTGTAGGTAGTTGCTACATAATATTAGACGTCTACACACTAATGCTAAAATCGATTTAGATTGTAAAATTAACTCCTCTTGCTCGAGAACTAAATTACACTTTGCGAAATATTACTTATCGGGAAGTGGGAAATAAATCACTTATTATGAACGGAACTTACATAGCGATGTGTGTTCAATGTTAACTGGTGGCAGTGTGATGGGGTCAACCCGCGACCGGTTCAACGGGCACGCGAACTCAGACTAAACTATTCGAGGCCTCGACAGCCTTTATATATTCTCTACAACTTCTCAATACAATGCATTTTGTAACTATATCATCTCTTCTTTGATGCTAATTGACTTCGCTTCAAAGAGAGATCTTGCTTGACTGTTAAATTTCAAGCAATATTTTTATTGATATGTGTACGGTATTTAAATTTATTGTTTTATTATTGATAGTAGGACAGCAGATCACACAATGCGTTTGTCACTATGTTTGACACCAAATTCATGTTCAGCAATTGCGTGAATTCGATACAGGCTAATTCAAGGCTCAACCCCGTGACTGGCACATCCGTTGTCGCATTTACGCTTAAATTAAGGTAGATCATTAGCATGCAATTTCAATCATACTCATAAAAACGGGCAAAAAGTTCATTGATAAAAACACATGTGAACTATCATCACTTATTATGAAACTAGGTGCTCACTCAAACTCACTACTTTGTCTGGTGAATGTTTGATTATTATAGCACCCTATGTCCGTCCATGGGGTTGAAGAATCTTTATTCCTAATAATCAGTTTAACAGTGAAAACGGTAAAGATAAGATAAAATAGTAAATATGATCTTTTCTTCTGTCTTCTTCATTCCAAGAGGGCTTTTAAAATATGATGTGTCCCTAATTCAATTAAATTTTTATATTCTCCTCATCTTACAACAAACAACCCACTTATCCCTTTAAAAAAATATATTCTGACAACCGCTACCATATTAGACATTTTACGACTCTGATCATTTGGTGTTTTTTCGTATCCAACGTCACTTCTTTGTTCAGAACAGTATTCTAAGAAATAAATGCATCCTTTATAATAATTCTTAGAATATTACGTAATGTAGGTAGAGTCGTATGTCAATAACAAAACAATGTAAGTTCCTATATTTTGAATTTTGTAAGGCAACCCATATGTACCTACTCCGTGTATTTTGACTTATTGTTTTACGGTACGTTTGCGAACCTACCGTAAAACAGTAATAAAAGTATTGGTAAGCAACAATATTTTTTATTATGTTCGCACGAGTGAAGTAATACAACGTCGACAGACATCAAGAGAACTCCCATTTTATCTTTACGAAGGAATTATTCGTATTTTTCACAACTTTTCACAGTTTTGGATTTTAATCCTTCCGCCTCGATTGACGGAAGTTGGTAATATACATACCATCAGATAACATCGTGAGGAAATATGCATGGCACAAGCGATGAAATTCAAAGAGACGAATAAGAGACGGCGACAGACTCACCATCTGCCACTTTGTGCACCTATAGACGTCTAGTGAACTATAAGGTTGTCTAGGTAAGGTAGTAGGTTGTGAATACGTAATTTATGTAAGTGAACACAGATAGTAGGTTAGGTATCACCTTGATCTATGTTTTTTTGGGGCGAAGAATAAATAATTATCATAAATTTGTTAGATAGAGTGTGTCACTTAATCGGACTTTGAAAAAAAATAGTGTTCATAAACATAGTGTTTAAGGAAAAAAATATGAAAACGTAAAAAAACTAATCATAGTAGATACCATATACATAGATCTACCTATTTATACCTATCTGTTTTTAAGGTTTTTAGTTATTAGATTATATTTAAAAGGTTTTTAGCTATATGTATATCCATATACTCAGATACTGTTGAGCAGCTTATACTAATAAACTCTTTGATCTACCTCAATGTCTTAGTTAAAGAATGAGCCTGAACCATATAGCACTAGCTAGATACTCAAACACATATTTGCTTGTATCTAGTGCAATATAGTTCAAGCTCATCGTTATTTTAACAGCATGGGCTGTATGCCCCCAGAGTTTCGAGCGCGTAGCGTAGTATTTAATTTAATGGATTTTATTATTTTGCGGGAAACCTTAACTTTCTTTAGATATTCCCTGTAACTACAGATGTCTGCCATTGAAAATGCCCCCAATATCGGTTCTGACTTTCCGTATGTTTGTCTGAACAAATAGACAGACAGTTTTATGCTGCAAATAACTACTATCTAAAAAGCATTTTTACTACTATTACTTGTTGTTATTTGCAATTTTGTCTTGATTTTATTAGCCACCTTGACGACACACATGTTCTTATATCGACTTGTACTGAGCAGGTTCATACCTATGTGCATTGTTTTATCCATTGCAGTTAACGTCTGTGCTATTGTTAATTAATATCGCAGTAGACATCTCTATTCGTACGTTCATAGCATTAGAATTCATGAAACCTACCTCCATGTGTGATACAATTGAATGAGACTAAAAAAATGTTATGTCACTAACAGCCTTGTGACTGGTGGGAAAGGTGTCATTCTACAAGAAGTGTACACAATTAAATAACATTTTGCGCCTAAAATAAGTTGGTCGTGACTGAGAGCCAACCATGAATTCGAGAAATTAGCTCGGTAATTTGAGTAGTCAACAGTTCAGTTGAATAATACTATGCCTAACTTAAACTTGTAAACCAACATTTGCTAGCAAATCAGGTCCTCACGTGCCATTAATATTTATTAAAATAAGACTAGATTTTTGTTGATGAACAACAAACTTTCTATGTAGCGAGTATAATATTTTTTGCTAAGCCTTATAATTTATATTAATTTCCAAGTAGATAAGGAGAACTAGGCAATTCCAGATTTCAGTATGAAAATACTGAATTGTGATATTATGCAGCTTGCGTTTGTATCACAAGCAGGCGTTTTCAAATGAAACGAAATATATTCAAGCAAGCCATACATGAGTACTACAGATGGTGTAACATGCATACATATTTTTAATCTGAGGAAGGTATCATCAAAAATAGTAAAAAATATTATAAGCTGTGTTGTGGTGTGATCCTGCGATGTATAACTATTTCCAGAGATAGATAGAGAGAGAAGAATTCTACGATGAATCGAAAGGTAGGAAGAACACAATAGGATCTCCCGTTCAATATCGGGGTGTAGGTACCAGAACATATCGGCAACTTAGATAGTAGATTTTTATTCGAACGAAAACTGAGACCCGTCATTTCTAGTTTCGAATTTGATGTACCTATCTTTGATGTACCTGTTTTATAGATAACTGATGAGACATGCAGGATATCGTCTTTTGCTGCTGTCACAACAATTCCAACGACCTAACATTAGGTCGGTAACGTCCTAAGTGAAGGATATCATTATAAGCAGACAGCACAATCGGTTCAGCATAGACATAATCATGAGAAGGTAAAAGAGATAATTATAGGAATTTCGTATGTTATGTGAGTGACGCACATTCTGTTTATCGAAGCGTTAGTAAGAGCGCTCGTCCATGCGAGACTAGATATTTGCTCTCCAAAGTGGTACATAAATACATCAACGCAATTACAAAATAATATCATCCATCGCTATACAGCCATTTTACTTTGATAACTTGACAGTGTAAGTGGGTCTCAAGGAACGATAACTACTTATACGGATTACTTTAACGATTAGAACATCTCCTAGTTTACGCTGAGCCAATAATTGATATGATTCTTGTGCTTTGAAACTCTTACCATGATCAGACATACTTCTTCTTGGAGTAAGATGAAACAAATTAATTTTATCACTTATTCATATTTTTAGAAATCAGACAATGAAAATGAATATTTATAAACAAAATTGGCACAAAACAAACTTTTTATATTATAAAAAATAAATACTCAGAACATAAAGATAACAGTTTAGTTATTCTTACTCAAACATTAAAGTTTTTATATTATGTTTACACTCCTATACTTAGTTCAATTTGATTATCAAATATTACATAATTACAATGTTCTTAAAATAAAATTCTTATATCTAAAACCAAACATCAACATTTCACACCTAATGGAAAATGCATTTTAGGAATTAACCCAAATTAAAGTCTTTATCTCTCACTGTTCTGTTTTACTTTTCCGTCATAAACCATGATATTCGATCGTCGAAGGCCGGTGACTACAATTTAGTACCACACTAGGTAGTCCATCTAATATAAAATCAAGAAACCGCTTCGGCTTTTGTTTTCAGAACAGCTTCAGTAGGTATTGTTGAACTGAAGAATACTCAACAATCTCCATTTCTTTTGCACCGAGAGATGTATTCACTGCGCTCGTCGTCGTATCCTTCGGGTTCGAAGTCACGGTGTTTGTATGGCGATGAGTGCTCTGGAGGTGGTCTCCTAAACCTAGATTCCTTACTCAAAGGCGAGAGCTGGCGCTTGTCAGGCCAACGCCTCCTGTTGCGATCTTGATAACTATTGCGCGTTGGTCTTCTACTGCGGTTGCGCGTTCTGCAAACAACATTTGAATAAGTCTTTGAACTTCAGTTGCATGTATATATGATAATGCATCGTATACACGCATTGTTGCGTTTGTTCTGTAGTTTTACATAATAGACACTGGTTAGGTTAATATCTACATACGGGTGTTGACAGCTTATATCATTCTTGTCAACAAATAGAAACGTATTGATTTTTGTGATGATATTACCCCCATAATAATTATTTAAAAGGAGACACACACAGAACTCGTATAGTCATAACGTTTCCAGAGAGCTTATACGAATGCGACATTTTTTTGGAATTCCTAAACTGTAAAAATATACCCATACGGTTTTTTCCTATGCGTCGGATATCTGTTGCTGTCAGGCTTGTAGCTGTCATCGCCGTGGTCAGACTCATACTCGTCACGCGAATCTTTGGTGTGGTGAAACACTGGCCGCATGTAAGGAACGGCCACTGGATACGGCTTTTCTACTGGAACTTTTACCTGCAGTGAACCAAAACAAATTATATACAAATTCACGTGATGACAAAAAGCAATACTAACAAAATTTAACCAGTGATATTTAAAGAGAAAATAAGTAGTATAATAGATATGTACTAGACTCATGCCTCTAAACTAATCATGCGAAGTTGCACTAGATCGTTGATGATAAAGATTTAAAGAATGTCTCAGAGAAAGTGTCTACGTGATGGCTACTTAAAAAATAACAATTCCTAAAAGACCTTGTTTCTAACAAGTGATCTTATTGGAGCATTAGTAATGATCGAAAAAATATTATACAACAGTAAGTAGGAGACCGGGCAGTTAATCAACTATTTCGTCGTTTGTATAAAATAATGCACCTTCAGCTCTCATATGTAGTTTGGAAATAACGTTAAGTAATGCCGAGAGTAGAAATGTGATCATTAAGAAAATTCGAAATGATATCCACTGGACTATACATCTGTCTTCGGTTACTAGTCAAGACTTTCATCGTAAGAACTGATTTCGCTTCGACGGGAAGCTTCCTTTTGCAGATTGATTTGTCGTCTAGCAACCTGAACAATGTGACAGTTCTAAACCACGTCCCACCTCTTTCTTGTTTATGTATGAGGAAGGCAATTTATTCAGATCTGTCGATTAAGTAACTAATATATCTAAGCAAGGGTCAAACCTCTTTCTCAACATGCACAGGCACCAGCTTCTCTACGGGGTAAGGGACCGCTTTGACGACCGGATAAGGCACCGGTTTCTCAATAGGTATAGTGAGCTCCTTGAGCACGGGCACTGCCACCGGCTTGGCGACCGGCACCCGCACTGGGTACGGCTGCGGCACCGGTATTATTACCGGGTGAGGGATTTCTATCTGCAAGTTTACGTACCACTAATCAACCAGCTAACATTTTTTACTATAAAGAAAGTCGCAAGTAAGCACGATGTTTAGTGACTCCTGAAGATAATGAATGTGTGTAGCACTGGAGATGTGAGCTGTTACTCGTTCACTGCTGCCATATGGTGAATGATCCTTATATCAGCAAAATAAAAGCTCTGGAGGCACTACAACAGATCTTTTTCTTTCTTGATCTTATAGTTAAATCCTAAGGCATTGTCCCCAGCTAAGCAGCAAAGTAAACGAGAAAACCTATAATTCCGAGATACTCTTAAATTGTATAAAGCATTAGTAACTACTTATTTGTCTTACGAGCACTTACACTATAATCTTACCTTCACAGAAGCAATAATGTAGTGCCATTGTGGTTTGTACAAATAAGGATACACTAATTAGGAAATTATGCGACTATGACCTATGAGTACAAGAACATAAATTATACTTAAACATCGTGCTGGCACTACTATTACAATCTAATTATGGTATGTTATAAGTAACGAAGGCTTTTAAGGTTGATTATAAGTCGATACATTTATTGTAAGTCTTCTCCACACAATTAAAATAAATCGATCGATCTCTAAAGCTATAAAACAAACATGCCAGCACTATCCATATCTAGGGTGAACGTTTAGATGGTACGGTGTGATAATTTTATTGTGACATAGGTAACTTGTTAGCATGTCCATCGCACCATGCAGTCTATAACCTAACAGGTAATCAACTCACGCACATATCCCACAATTCGAACCTTAGCTTTTACCCACGCCATGATATACTATATACGTAATTTCAATCTGCTAACTATATAAAACGTTAAATTTCGATTGAATTTAGACCTTAGGTAAATATATTTTTGACGACTAAACGAAATAATTATATTGTAGTCATTCGATGAGATCAAAGACCGTTACAGGTCATAGTCATAGGTACTCATAGCAGGTACCATTGTATAATACACCCTGTAGAGTATAGTGTCAGGTGGTTGTCCCAGGCATAACTTTCCCTGAGACCACTGCAGCTAATGCACCGTGACCGAAGTTAGGGCGTAGAGCTTGTTATTACTGCTCAAGAGCTCGTTCAACCAGTGATTTAACCACAATTTAGTCGCTTTTTACTTTCAGCTCAAAGGTGGCAATTGATTCAAAGTTGTATTTACTATTTACATAAGTTCAATAACAAAATATTTAAATTCTATTACAAAATTTTAAGCCAGCGTTTACCCCTCTTACAGTTAATGATTTGAGTTAGGAGACGTTAGATTTCGGTTCTGTAGTTTAGTTTATTTTTTATTTATATTTATGGAATAAGACACTAATTAAATGCTCTACTAAATTTAAGTCTTTACTGTAGGCATTTTCGATGAACTTTCTACACATCTTCCTAGTCCTACCCTTTTTAACATCCTTGCTTGATTAATTCGATACAAATAGAAATCCATCACCATAAAGGATAAAGATATCGCTACATGATTTCTCTTAGTGCACAAACGCGCATCATCTTACTGACCACGATCGAGCGAGGAAATCAGTGCGCGACGTGAGTCTCTGCTTTTCCGATCCGCATTCCTTCATGTCAGTTTTTCTGCAGACACCGATTGTATATTTATCGAAGATTCTAGACAATATTTATTCTCTAGTATCTTCATCACTTGATGTTTTAGCTTTGTATTCTAGAAAGGCAGTCCCTGAAGCGCATTAGTTTACAGGTTTGTTTTGGTGCTTTTATTTATTCATTTACATTGGTTAACCTCAGTCTTTTCTATGCGTTTACCCCATATGTAAAGTCGTGTCTGACAAATGAATCATCTTCTATCGCGTTGACAACAACCCTTCAGGAGATCTTTGAGGGAAGATTTGGAGAGAAAGAGAACAAGTAGTATTTGATTTCAACAGCTTATAGGTAATATTAGGTACAGTGCATTATACCTACACGTGCTTGGTTAAGAACAAAAAAAATTACTCACCGGATATGGTTTTGGTATCGGAACATGTAATTGTTTTGGCTCAGATGCATAGCTCTCGAAATCACTTCCGACATAATTTTTATATTTTGACCTTACATATGACTGTCTCCATTTGTCAATAACTTTTTTAAAATTATTGTCGTCATCTTTATTATACTTGTATGTTGGTAAATAAGATGGATGTGATGTATCGTGGTTTCTTAAATCCAACAAATCTTCTTCAGATGCATATCTCCCACCGGATTCTTGAGGCCAGTCGTTGTTTGGCTTGAATAGCCTATATGGCCTGTGATTAGGGTTAAACCAGCTATCTTTACTGTCGGACGGTCTACCCGCATTAAATTTACTGGGCCTTTTTGGAGTAATGTTGACTACATTCTCACCAAACTCATCACTGTAATGATTTTTCTTGGGATATTTTTTAAGCGAAGAAAAGTCGCTCGACTTAAATGAGTTCTCCCAATACGATGTTGTCGTAGGGATTGTGCTGAATAGGTTTGAGTATTGACTTGAATAGCCAGGCGATTTGAATTTTTCTTTGTATGATAGTGCAAAGTCTTCATCGTCATTGAATTTTACGTCTGGTATCTTTTTAAAACTAGAGTAGTCTGCGTCGGGGAATTGATAGTTTGATAAATCTATCAAGTTACTACTCGCTGGCTCTAATTCATTAACATTATTTATACTTCCAAAGGGCTTCTTTGGTTCACTAACACCAAATTTGAAACTCGTGTTACTGAAATTGGTTGCATATTCGTAACCTTTGCTGAAAAAGGGATCCTTCCAGTTTTTAAAGCCGTCCGTGTAATTGTACGATTGCCAAGGCTTCTTTTTCATTTTCTTTTTATGTTCTGAATTCATTTTGATACTGGGTGCTGTATATTTTTCTTGTGTTGGCGAGCTGTCGTAACCGTGGTATTGGTCATGATCACTACTGAACTTCGGTACATTTCTCTCCGTGACTTCTTCATTGAAATATTTAGTTTTATAATCATATGTATTTTTAAACACAGGTGTTGGTGTGATTACTTTAGAGGTGAAATCTTCGTGAGTGTGTTTATATGTATTTTCAGTTTGGACGTTAGGAAAAGAATTGTAAATATTAGGAGGCTTAGTTGTAGTCGTAGTAAATTTATTGTTATCTATATCCATTTCATAAAACTGATTCATTTTTGTAAAGTCAATTAGTTTTGGGAATTTGAAAGAATTTGGTTTAGGAAAATGTTCAAATTCGTGAGAAGGGAATGTTGATTCATAAGGCTGAGGTGTTTGGTGATTTACACTAGACTCACCGAATTGTTTAATTTCATCTGTAGGTTGGTTATTGTAATAATTTGTGTATTTCTCATCGTTTGAATTGTCCCTGATATATGCGGCTGATTCTGAATAGTTGAACTGCTGAGGCGCTCTATCTTTCCCTATTGCATTTAATTTGGTACCATATACTGGCGAATTCAATTCATCTGTAATTCTACCATGTATCTGGTGGAAAGGATTATTTTTGATGCGATCATCAACATTTTCCAGTCCAGGTGTATTCACAAAGTTCATTGGACTCTGTGCATAATGCAACATGCTAGACTGCGGTGTGTTGTCATCATGGGAACTGAAGCTTTGACCATCCTGGGGTTGGTAATCATAATTGTTATTAAACCCAGCGGTATCGGAAGCAGTAGGGAAGGCTGGTGCGTATAATCTAGTTGTGGATTCCTGATTTATGTTACTGAGATAGTTGGCGTAGTCCGGTGAACTTGGAACAAATCCATCGTAAGGTCCGACGTCGTTGAAACCGAAGGTAGAGTACGCTACAACACTGGGCTGTGGGGTTGTGTCTTCTTTGTCCGTTTTGGTCCGCTTATTTTTCTTGGTTTTCTTTCCTTCTGCTTCACCGCAGAGTAATAAGGACGCGACAACGGCAAAGTATATTAGTTTGTGATACATTATGGCAACAGTCACATGAGAGTGTTCGCGGTGTTCACATGGTCCGAGCGCGGGGGCTGCCAGTGGAGTCCGGCCGGCGACTGGCGCCTCGAGCGCCCCGTCGGGCTCCAACGTCCCAAGAAAACGAAAGTTTCACGCTTCACCTACCCCACGAATTTCCCCGCTGTAATTATTCCTGCGACGCATTATTACAATGTAAATTATGCGTGATAATTAGTTTGGGCTTCTCGTGTCCATTCTAAATATGTCTTCCGTCACAATATTATTCAATTTTTTCAGGCGCTGTCTTGTTTCCTTAGTATATTGTACGGTTATATCGATATTGGTATGCACGTTCAAGTAATATGTTACGTTAGCCATGCACACGCATATTATTTTAATTTGTTTAAACTTAGAAACACTCACATGTTCACGTAGATTTATTTTCTGATGTCAAACCACGGAGATAATGCTAATTGTGTAGGTGCTTTGACTTCAATGAATTTTTAAATTTCCTGAATAAATGTTCATTTTAAGAAGCTACGATTATAATAAAATATTGAAATAAAGATAAACATGTATGCTAAAACATTTTATTTGACTTGACTATGCAAATTATTGAATTCTGATACAGTTTCAATGTCAAACTTTTATTACAAAGAGTAAATTACTTAAAACTATATATTATCGTCACATAATATCGAACTTGTAATGGCCTCATTGCAGCTTCGGAAGCTGGCTCTACAACATTTGAAGGCGCCACTTTGTACTAAGTTAAACTCCGACCAGGAAAATAAAGAACCCCGACATGTTCCATATAAATTAACTACGGGCAAAAGACTATGGGCATATTTCGGTTTAACGATTATCAAATTTCGAATAACATCCCATAGACAATTTGTGGATTTCATTATTCATAGATACAAGCGCGAAACCCTAAGGATACACTTATTTTACTCGTCAGAGTTTAAAATACAAATAAACAATAATAATAACATAAGATAAACGTAAAGAAGTGAAAGCATAACAAGTGGAATGGTAGTACTACTCTGTGGATTTGGTATATTTATGAGAATCCTCGTCCTATTTAAAATCTACCTTCTAACCATAAATAAGTAACATTCTGAAAGTAAATAACAAATTTTTATGTAGGCACAATGGAGAAAATAATCATAACACGATACAATTTTTTTTTGTTATTCACTTATAATAGTTTATATAATCATGGGCACATCATCCTTGCAATTTGGCCATAGTATACAATGGAATAAATACACAAATAAATCAAATGTAACGAACTATTGAGGTCTTTGTAATATACGTATTATAGAATAGCTATGCCTGAAATTGTAGTCATATAGTTAAAATATTGTATTTACGAACCGGTTACACCAAAAAGTTATTAGACATCTCTAAATAATTTATGGCCATAATTAGGTACTATTCTGCGAATGTTATCAGTTTCTATATTAATATGATCTTAAGATAACCATAATATCTTAAATAACTTTCCGAAACAACTACAATGATTTATCAATAGGTAGTGAATCTCGTCAACTACGTAAATATTATCACTACAGAGGTGTAAATACTGGTGGATTTAACATTTTTTATTATTAGACTGTAGGTTATCTACATAAATATACAAAAATACTTTTGTCTATCACTTTATGAACACTTTTGATTCAAATCGTGGTCAACTATTATTGGTGCGTTGAATGAAGGGGTATCTCTTGTAGGGCCATATTCATTTATTTCCGTTGTTATACTTTTATATTATCCATAAAATAAAAAAATAAAACTTGCTCAGAGACTCTTAATCATAGTATTGTGCCCTATCGGCCATTTCGGTAATACATAAGGCAAGTTATCAATGAAAAATAGTGATTACAGCAGAAATACATTACAGTATTCAATATGAAACGGGCCCTTAATACACGACTATGTAATCTACATCTTTATGTTAGGTATATATATAAGGTTCTTTGTCATCTACCATTCTTCATAAGATCTACTCTGACAATAAAATATTATAGTATAGCAATATTCTAAATGGTACATCTATAAGTTTCAACATCTATCAATTTTGTTTCTCTATGGGTAAGTATTATTAAAAAATATTTATTACATTTCATCATTAATTACACCTTTATATCTATTCTAACACGTGAGAGACAAATGTTAAGGGGTCATAACAAGAACAGTAAACGTTTACAAAATGAACTATACGACGAATTGATAAGTATTGTGACATCAAAAAGTTTAGAAAAATATTTTTTCTCTTTAATGAAGTCGACGTTACCCTTATTATTAACACGCAGTCGATTCCTCAGTCAGCGATTGTTCAATACAATATCATTACGTACACGAACGAGTATGGAAATGGTATAGAATTTAATAAAAAAAAGAACACCAAAAAATTAAAAAAAAAACCATTGCAGTATCATATTAAAATACATAGACAATTTGTATTTAAATAACAGAACGTCATGGTGTAGAATAGTTCTACAACTCATGCGTAAAATATAATTTGTGACACTCACAGTGACTTGTTTTCGATGACAAATTAATTAAAGCATAATCATTTAACTTATCTACCTACACCCACCATTCATTTCAAATCGATAATCCAAGCTTTGGCATTCAAAGCTTCACATCACAAGCATTCAGCAACATTCACATTCATAACTACACAATTTTTCAATCAACATTTATCTTCGATGCAATAAAGCAACACTCCTATTTACACGCTTCCAACCTAGATGGCGCTGTCGGTAATAATGGTTTGTTCTGTTTATATACGGCAGATGGCTCTAGTTGGGATCTGGGGCTCATATTCGGGAAACGAATACAAAACCTAATTTGTTCTGAAGAACGAACGAGTTTTTGAGTCATATAAGACAAACAATAACTACCAAACCAATATAGGTAAAAAGCAGTTATCTTGACAGCAAGTATCATACTATGACTTAATTCGAGGTAGGCAGAGTTGATACAGTCATCACACTTACATCACATCGTTCGCTACTTTGCAACTCTCTATCATATCACTATTGGTGGTTATATTTCGACGTTCCTTACCGACGCTCAAACTGAACAAATCATTTCCATATATTATGTTCTTCATCCGAATCATGTTGAATTTTATAAGATGACTAAATTCAAATTATATTGCTTTCATTAGTGTAACTGAAGGTATAACAAATGCAATTGCTTACTACTTATCCCAAATATTTCTTTAAGATAAGACTAGTTACAAGTCATACGTCATTCAAAGTAATTTTGTGTCCTTATCCATATCACTTCATATAGTGACATGGGATAACTAAATCAAGTTGTGTAATGTAAATGTAAAATGTAATGAAGGAAATTGAGAATTGAGTTGTTGCAGCATCAAGTGGATAAGACACAAACATATAAGGATACAAAACAGACACCCACCCTCCTCTCACTACTACGACATTCCGCGCTCCGATTTTAATAGGTGGTGCAACGTGAATCCAGAAAAGGTTAGTGATAACGATGCGTTTGTTTCAAATATATCGAAGGTCGAGGTTGTGTGAAGATAGTAGACGAGGGTCAGGAGTTACGTGTAGCTCAGTGAGCTGAGGGCGGCGCGGCGTGCCTGAGTCGTGCTCGCAGCTGCTGCAGCGCGGCGCTGGTCCCCGCCTCGGCATCCTCTTCACGATGCTCAGCTTGCTCCAGTCTCCGAGCTCGCTCCGCTATAGCTCGTTCCAATTCTGCAAAACGACAGGTCTAAAGTCAATAATAAAAAAAAGTATTTAAATAAGTCGTCTTTGCAACTCAATCGAGCTGTTTTGCGCTTGCGCTTAGCACAGAATCCAATATAAAGGTGAAAATAATAATTATTCCTGGTCAAAGTTCAAAATGAAGTAAGACTAATAATAAATCAATACAATAATAAATAGTAGGTATAATTAAAAGTAGCGTTCGCGATAAAGAACTTTACAATAAACAACAGTGTGTTTTTATTAGAAACTAGCTGTGCCCTGCGGTTTCACCGGTGTGGATTTAAATGAATTCTTTCGGAACCCTAAATGTTTTTTTTTAAATAAAAGTATCTTAAGTGACTACTTGTAACTTTAGCTATATGCCACAGAAAGTCCCGTTAAAATTGTTCTAGCCGTTTCAGAGGTTACCCGGAACGAAATGACAGACAGAGTTTTTTTTGAAAATTTTTTTTTACCTCGGTACCATATATACTTTCATATGCATTTAGTGAACAGCTGTTATTTTTGAATTACAAATAGACACTTCAACTTTATTTATTTGTATGTATAGAGTATAGATTAGGACATAAAATGACGAAGCAAAAATGTTCTTATTATGATTAAGCAATGCCTATTAGGTGGCAGGCAATATGTAAACTTCCAAGAAATACGCTCTTTTTAAATATGTTTACGATGTGATGATGAATCATCACCTTAAACTTGGCTTTAGCAAGGAGTATGTTATAAGCTACTCCACCGAATCGAAACAAACAATTATGTAGCTAGTACAGTACAATATGTAACCGGTATTATTTTATCTAATGAGGGGAAAAGGAACTCGTCTAGATAACAGACTGTTCGTAATACGTGGTAACAGAAACATTATCCATCTCGTGTAGTTTGTATTATGAACAAAACTTACGAGCTCGCAGATTATCATGTTATCTAAGGCTTATAAGAATTTTAAGATTTAGATAGCCAAATATTTAAAGACCGTGTTTATGTAATACGTTTGAGATTATTGGATTCGTTCCATTATAGTCACACACAGCACTCAGATTAATCCCATTCCCGAATAGGCAGGCAATCATTAAAATATTGTATAGACTTTATACTTAGGTGCGTGTTTATAACATTTTATGGATGTCTTTCACATCAGGTTCGGTTACGTATATTCAGTCAATTGGTTAGACGGGAAACGACTAATGCAGTTTCACTTTTACCCGTACTCGCACCCACCGCTTGTCTATAAATCTAATTAAAAGGAAATTTAATCTACAGCTGCTCTCGAAAGAAAATATAGAATTCGTGGAATGTTTTAATAATGATTGGGGTGCAAGGTCAACGTCCGTAGAGTGCACCTGCGGACACAATTCAAAGTGCATCGTATAACGTGCACGCTTCCAAAAATGACAGAAAAAACTAAACCCCCATCCCATACTTGTTCTGCAGTGATGATTTTTGTTTCTCGGCAGGTATCGCAAAACCGGATTTCGAAACAGATTTATGATTGACCCAACGCAGCCGATTCGTTATATGCTGACTATGCTGTGTTACGTGGTATCTACACTTATCTTTTGTAATGGTCTTGCCTGATGGATCATAAATTATATAATACATTTACTTAAGTTTGCTCGAAGCTCATACAAAGATATCGTGTGTAGTACATAATTTAACGCTTCCGCCCCCCAATCAAAATATAAGGAGTATATTCTAGTGCTGCATACAAATAAAACATTTCGAATGGTCCAGTGAGTTTCTGAAAGCCGTAAATCCAGAGTGTTGTATTTATATCAACCTATTCACCTTCTATTTACTTATCCAAAAACGGATGCGGCGGCGCGTGCCGATAGAGCTCAATCGACTAATATATCCAGTTACAGTTCAATGATAATCCATAATATCGGTACCGACAAAATATAAACTAATCCACTAATTTGGTTCCAATTGTGACAAAGAAGTCACAGAAGTAGAATAGCCCCAAAAGTTAATTGTCCTCAATAAATGTTATGTACAACAATACTCAGTAAAAGCAACCTTCCGAACCTGGCGGTAGCATGTATAATCCTATGTAATCGTGTCTTTCTGACGATTTGAAAGTACTTTGTAAAAGGTCTAATCGAATAAAGATATTTTTGATTTGATTTGATTTTAATACTGTTATTCATAACCTGGTAGGCTAGCAATAACGATCTTTTATTAAAATATTTGAATTGATCTGGGTTCATATGAGTTTATAGGTCAATAATAGCGTAATGAGCCCCTGATTCTAGATGCTAACATAATTGAATCACGAAGTGTTTATATGAGTGATATAATAATTTCCATATAATAAGTGGAATAAATATTGGGTTTTATAAAATTGTGAAACGACGTCTTCCAACTAAAACTGCAGTGCAAATCTTGCACAGATGTGGTGATCAAACTTCGTTATGCTTTTGCTGCAATTATTTATCATCATCTCCCTGGCCTTATCCCATATATTGTCAGGGTCGGCACTTAATTCAACCCGATGCGGCTGATCACCTGATTTTTATACGAAGCGACTGCTATCTGACCATCGTGACCTCTTCTATGAGGAAAATAGGTAATCTGGGTTAAACCAGTTCTAAGAGTTTCTAAGGTCCCTTAAGAACCTGTAACGTTATTGCTAAAGATGTTAAATTGGCAACCTTTTACTGCAATTATGTATGTATATAAGTTATTTGAGATTAAGACTTAATGGATGTAAGCTTTCACGTATTTAAATTACTATTAACGATATAGTCAGCCTTTAATAGATTAGCATTTAATCGTTAGGGTAAGGCTGGTAGTAAATTACGACGATAACTACTTAATGGCAAATCGATTGTGAAAACATTGCAAAAGGTACCGCAAGTGGCAGAGGTTAATTTTGGTCGCCTATTATTATTACAACACTGTCAATAGAATTTATGATGTGATTAAAATGTTGTAATCATTGTCAAATGTTTCTTATGACCTTTACATTCAACTGTGTTATTATGTGCAAAAGTCGATACAGGTCATCTAAGAAGAGATATACGTAGGTGCCTAAGGGTTGCGCCTTAAAGCTTTTAACAATGTTTACACACCCTTGCAAACTTAATGAGTGAACTAAAAATAAGAAGTATTTAATAGGCATATAATTAAAATCCATTTATATCTTGTTATGTGAAGGTAAACCGAAACCAGAGCAATACCTGTGTCACTCCATCTCAAAGCTTCTTCTACATTTCAAAAGTTGCACACCTTGGTAAGAGATTAATTCGAAAACCCTCTGAAATTGACAATATCTATCTATCATGCCGGTAAAGTCCAACTCAGAGGTTTCGCAGCTTTCAGAACATTAGTGTTAAATTTACAAAATGTTCAAGATGCCTGCCTGTTTCTTGATAGTTATTCTCGGGAGTATATTCGTTTACTTGATAGCCTATCGCGGTGAGACTATATCCACCTTCGATTTAAACGTATTTTCTCTGGTCGAAGGTCGCCGTAACAAATTTATTACTAAAATGTTCATTTAAAATATCCAACAGGACCGTTCAACAAGTCGTTATTGTATTGAATCGTCTTTGTTTTTGTATGTCAATACAACTATTTCCTTATGTGTCATGTCCCCAAGTCAATCTGTTCATTACTACTATTCATACGTTCCCAATATTTCCGCGCACCAGTTTAAAATTGAAAATAAGCGCGTGCCTTTGTGTATCACGTTTTACATTCTTATCAATTAATATAATAAGCTCATTCACCTGGTGTTTCCCTGTGTTCCTTTACTTGATTCAAGATTTGCTTCTCCTTGTGTTTTGAAAGCGCCTTTTCCAGTTCACTCTTCTGATTGAGTACATTCTTTCCTCTGAAATCAAAGATTTATGAATATATTTATTTGTTTTAAAATATTATTTAAAAATAATACGTTTGGTATTTTTAACTATGTTTTCCCAGTTATTCTTGTAAACTAACTTTTTTAATAACTGTATGTAGCCCTTGCCGACTGCCATGAAATACAGGCTTTATGTATGCTCTGAGTGTAGATAGTCATATCGTTCACATATTGTTACGAAACAGTCATTATTCTGATAATATTGATAAAAAAGCAACGTAGTAGGAATATGAGCATGTAATCTTATCATTCCATATTCATGCGCGTTACCTTATATGGTAATGTTTGCTTTCTGTGATTCGATACTAACCGATACCGTACAATACGATGCACCGTAATGTTTATTATTATTTGCGAGTAATAAATATCATTCATTTTAAATAATTGGAGACATTTTGGACACACTTTTGTAAGGATGTTATAATTATTATGAGTATCATATTAATGCAATTAAACATTTCTCAAATGTTTGTGTCCAGCAGTATAATCTATCAAGATTGCCAAATGATTAACCAATGAGACAAGGTGTCGTATATTTTGTTATAATATAAGTATTTATAATTACTGTAGTAATCTAAGACCGAAATTGGAACACCGGCAACAGATATTACATCATATTGAATGGGTTTTATGATTTTATTGTCATAAGCAGTTCCCTGGTAGCTTTCCCACGCACAATACCTGCATGTGTGGACTATTTTGTGCAAGTGACGTCAGAAAAGTTACTGCATTGTTTTATTTGTTTAGCTGCACAGCTGTGTTGTAACTCGGCAACATTGTTTATGTTAGGTGCTAACTTTTGATTCACATCCGTTCACATTCGTATTGAATGATTATTTATTAATAATCCATTTGGTAGTCTTCTTAACATTGCACACTAAAGTTGTAAAAACACATGTTACTTAATAAAATTTGTGCTTAAATATTTTGCAATGTTTTCCTTCATGCATGTTATAAACACGTTTGCAATCAGAAAGTTTTCTAGAGCATTAAGTTTTGGAATTGGTTTGCAGTTGGGGCGAGATGAGTGCAAGTCGAGCATCGAGCTGCCGCGTCATTACCAGTTCGTCAGCACGATTTAATCCCAGCTAATTACTGCCGGCTTCACGGCGTCGCTGCCGGCTCCCGCGCTCGAGAAACCTAACTCTATTTACATATCGAATTCAGGCCAGCCTCCACCATCACGTTCTAAATTAAGTTTCTCGTGCTCGCAAGCAATCAGAGAGCTATGCATTTATTGGAAATGTTAACGTGGACATGCAAATACTTAGGTCATGTAAGTAAGTTGATGCTGGTATTCGATAGGTGTCTTCCCAATCAATTGCAATTGGAAAATACTATTGAACGTCAGTAAAGTTGTTGTGTGAATAGCAGACGAAGAATGTCGGCAAAAAAGCAAACAAAACAACGCTTTCGACATAAATAAAGAATGTTTATAAACAAATCTTTCCACGGTCCGATAGTTATACAAATACCAACAAAGTAGCTGTATGGAGGCCGGTTCGTATATTGAATTGCATTCCCGTTAGCGGGCTGGGAATTGCTTCCTTCCGTCAACGACGCAGGCTGCCGGGTGCGGAAATAACAGGACGAGATGGCTCCGACAATCATATTGATGGGGAAATGGTCTAAATCAACAAGTTGCCACGTCTCTACAGCTATTTAACTACCTTTTACAGTATGAAATTCTGATATTATGTGCGGCGACAGGGAAAATAATTATTTAGTATATATAGATTGTAAGTACATTAAACTTCTATGGAATGTCAAGGCAATACTGAAGAGCGGGATAGTAAAAATGTGATCGTCGTTGTTGCTGCGACAGATGTTCAATAATTACGTCGGGTTCAGGGTACTCCCAGACAGGATGTGGTGCACGTGCACCTGTGCACTAAGAATCCGAACCAAACTTAGGACTGGCAAAAACTTAACTCATTACTATTTCGGTCGGTCCTTTAACCCACGTTTGTTTGTATTAGGAGATCGTATTGAAACATTTCCTGAGTATGTAAAAATTTGTTGAAAAAAATATTTTCCCTGAGTATAAGTACCTACGTTGTGTTTTGAAGATGTTACTGTTCAGTAAAGCGTAAAAATAAAATGTTTTTTTTTAATTTAGCAAATTAAATTGAAGATACAGGTGATAAAGAATCTAAATCACCGAAATATTGAATACGTTGCAAAAATACAGGTATAATATTTATAACTACACCCTTTGAAAAGAGTAATGAAGCCGTTCGATTCGTTTGTCAAAAAAAAGGAAGACCGGCATTTGCCTGTGGCACCTTTATCCGAAGCTTTTGTGGAAGGTACAAAGTACTCTTTAAGATGGACTCTCGTATAACAATGGACAAAGGTAAGGTGTCTGCGACGGATAGTCTTTTCAGTTTGTCAAGATACCGATGCCTGATAACATGTGTTACTGTGTGAAGGTGAATAATTTTCACATCGATTCATCTTATTTACTATAATTATATTATTAGAACAGAGTATTCAGTAACATCGCCATATGTCTTGTGTTATATTTGGATATTTAATCAATTAGCGAAAAGATTAATTTTGAATAAAATATGTAAATTAATAAAATTGTTGATGGAACGAGTTATAATTAAAATCATATTTTTAATACCTGATTAATAAATCCAGTATGTATATCACCAATTTTAATTATCCCAATTTCAAGTTTATTGTATTATAAGCAGATTAGATTCAAAGTCGTATTTAGTAAGTAAGTTTATTATATTTGTTGTGCATTGTGTCATATTTTTATCGTTTATATCCGATAGCCGTAGAAAGAATCTTAGCTGCACATAGAATGTTGCAAGATATGATTATGATAGCGTTAACTAACTGTGAACACGAAAACGCGTTATTATTGTGACATTGTCATTCAATCAAGCGGATCCAGTTTAATTTATTTTGCTTGAGTACATTATTTATCTTCAAATCTTTCAGGTGGTTTTGTATGTATACTTAGACATCATTCATGGAATCCGTGGATGACACAGACACATATAAACATTGAGTTGGAAAAAATACCAAGGCGTTCACGTAAAACAAAGTGCAAACAAAGCATACCCGCCTGTTGGTTACCACATATATTATAACCCATTAAGGGTCAAATATATGGATAGTTCCTTATATTTGAACCTTGTTTAGTTTAAGCATTGGTTAAGATATGTGGAATTGTACCAAGTTGTACATAAGTGTGCAAGATGACTTACATCCTTTGGTTGAACAGCAATTCCCGATGCAGGTCCATCCGCTGAGGACTGTCGAGACAGGGGTTGGGCAGAGGCCGCGGCGCGATGAGGCCCTCGCCCCCACCCTCGCCTTCCTGCACCATGGCCACGTCTACGAGACTTCCCACTGACACCAGCGTGGGACACCCCACGCCTCCGAAAGCGCTCAACGCGTTCGCTGAGAGAACTGCAAACAAGAATCAATTCGTCACAAAAATTCTAGTCTTGACAAAACAATATTAAGTAACTGAAAGAGCCGTATTGGGTGTTTCAAAAAACACAGCTTTTTAAATATGCAAATTTAAAAAGCTGTGTTTCAAATTCCCAGTCTATCTTATTGACTGAGGCCTTTGAAGCCCTTTATTGGGCGACGCCAAGGTTCTTAAATACCGACTATAGTGCCTACCGAGCTATATGACCTATGCTTGTCCTTGGAAATTATTTTGATAATTAAGTACTAAATATGACTTTAGCCTTATTTGCCATAGCGTAGATGTCAACATTTTAAGAATAATTTGCCATATTAGGTATATTAGCGCTAGAAATAAATATTATTCCTGCCTTTAAATTACTACACATTCTACAGCAACCTCCAAAGTACTTATTGTATATCTCTACGGTATCCAACCCACAAATTGCTATACATAAATATGTCTTAGCAGTTATGTGGAAATCCATTTGATTTAATGTTCAATGATCATTAAGTATTGATTTTACACTAATATAATGCTCTTTTAATATGTTGGTAGTTCAGAAATTTAGACCATTAGCACCATATCTATTACAAAACAGGCTCTTTGAGGTCTTTATAAGGTGTACTACGCAAATCAAACGTAGCGCTGGAATAAAAAAAATCTATGAATCATTGATGATATCATCTTGGCGAGTTTATACGCAGTAAGCATAATAACTGACTTTTTGTATCACTACTCTGCCACGAGTTTGCACTAGTTTACGTGAACAACTAACCGCTATCAAAGACAACATACATGTATCCTGGTCATTTACAGTAGTGCCCTTGGCGTGTACATTAAAGACTCCATATTTTTTGAGACATCGGCTAAAATAATTTCAGCAAATTACGGAAGATTTATAAAAGTCAAGTAAGATCAACCGGAATTTATCACGTTCATAAGCTGTTTATTTACTAGGAAAATTTATAATTTCTTAACAATATAAGAACACATTTATATTATTAACTTGTATGTTGCTACGCCTGATAATATTATATCTTTGGTATAGCTTATCATGGTGATCATTGAAAAGAAAATAAAAATCTCTTCACCTTTTCTGCCCTGGTAAGGCTAAGTGCCTTACCAGGGCAGAAATGATGAATGATTATGAAAGTAACCTTTGAAGTACCGGCAAGGAACTCAGCTGTACATTTCATTTAAACAATAAAAATACAATATCCGCTCCATCTTCCTACTCAACATCTGTGGCAAACTAACAGGCTTATACTTATGAATGAGAATTATGATCGTTTTATTAACATTGAGAGAACTAACGTACTGAGCAGTAATAAACCACTCTACACGTGTGATAATGGTGAGCACAAAAAATTTAGTCTAAAGTCTCAATTACATCAGCACTAAAGAACTGCGTTCGATTTTAAGTTGCTAACAATGATCAACTGCGCAACTATCTCATGCAAGTAAGTAACAACCTGTGAACTGATTATTGCTAGTAGCTAAGTTCATCCTATCCAAAACATACGTATAAAATGGAAGCTGGGTTAATTATTAAGAACCACACAAACTTTAGTGTTTAATTAAATAAATACTTCTGTACCAAGTTCTGTACATACGCCTGATTAATTTTATACGACTTGACTAGTTTTCACATGGGTACGATCACACGCACTCTTAAAATCTACTATTCTATTAAGTATAAAGAAGAAAAAAATATATTTTTGTGTGTTTGTTTGAAATTTATAAACTCAAAAACTACTGAGCTGATTTAAAAAAATCTTTCACCACCAGCTACATCATCGGCGAGGACAACATAGGATTTATTTTATCCCGTACTCCCACGGGAGCGGGAAATACGCGGGTGAAACCGCGTGACGTCCGCTAGTAAGATATATAATAGAAGATAACTTCTTAATGTAAACTAGCTAAGACGGATGTCATTGTGTAAAACCTAATTGAAATTCGTAAACCTTGTAGGTATATTTTACAATTTTAATTCGCTTGGCAATGAAATGTTTCTGCCGTTTCTCAACACAATATTGAAATCCTCTTCTCTTAGTTATTTTTAAAACTACTTATAGCATAGACGATACTATACAAGATACTATAGACGTCGTTTCCAAGCAAAACAATACTAATCGTAAGACTTATTGGCAGTTTTAAAATAAGGGGAGATAAAGTATTGCTATATGATTGCGATGACACTTTTGAGTGGTGACCTCGTTCGCAGTGTGAATGCCTTTGTGTCGAGATTGCAAGTCCCCCTGATCTCAGGTTAATAAGACCAGTGTTCCCACTTCCTTCCCTGGGAAATTCATGGCATATTTCAGTATGGGGCCGCCAGTTCTACTTTTTATAATGTTTCGCCAGCCTTTCCTGCTCGTTATCTCGCCTCGACCTCATTGTAGGCACTTTACACAAACGGAAACAGGCGAGTAGAGATCTTTTAAAATTGCGCTGTTTTTTTTATTTTCCTGGAGCAATTTATGAATTTCTTGTTTACGGCCATTTCATTTGAGTAAGTGGTACTTTAACATCTTACTATGGCAAATTATTTACTGTGCTCTATAAAAAAAAGTAATTATTTTCTTATGCAAGTAAAAAATAATCCCCCATGTTCCCCAGTTGTTGATTACAAACACGTCTTTTCAGTTCTCCTTCCATCAATAATTCATCTAAAGATTGGACCGTCCATAGGTGATTTTATAAACTAACGGCAGCTTGGTAGTTATATGTTATTCAAATAACCGTAACGGAATGGACAATCGTCCATAGAAGGAAACTAAACTAATCGCTATCTAGAGAATTTTGTAAGTTAAAGGAACATATCTAGACGGCAGTTACTGACCAATACCGTTATCGATTTCGATATCGATTAGCACAATTATTTGTATTTTTAACACATTTGTAACAAGTTCGATGTGCGGAGAATAAGAATATTGCTTTATTATTACTTACCACATGGCAAACATGATTATTAGAGGTTGTAAACAAACAAGTGTGGTTATTCCCATCGCCCATGAACGTGACAATTACAGCGTTTGACATTATTCAAGGTTATTTCATACATGATATTATGCATACATTTTATAAACAGGGATTTGGGTATTGAAATATTTTTATTTATCTGGATAATCATATCTGTCTTTCTCACTGATCACCTTCTGCTAACCATGGTTTATAAATGTATCTAGTTGGACTTGAATACAAAAGTAAGTATGTGTTCACGTATATTTATTACGCTTTCACTAAAATTAAGTATTTATCAACTCATTAAAGTGTTAAATTACTGACACGAATTTGACAACCAGCAGTCGTTAGCACGAGTCGAGCATCGAATAACAGCAAGCCGGGTAATAATATTAGTACATAAGTAACCGGAATAAGTTTTTTATATTTAAGAGTTTAATAACAAACGAAAAACCAGAAAACACTATAAGTTTATGCGCATAAAATTAAAACGTAAAATAATAAAACTATTTTCACCTCAACAAACCGAGCGTTCGCACGAACTATAATAAACAAACAGGTCTAAGATAGGCAATTAGTGAGGCAGAGCAATAATTACAACCATAAAGTTAGAGTTGTGATAATAAAATTCAGATAAGTCGATAAACTTCTAGTTCGTGTTTATACAAACAGCGAGGACGCGCCCTCGGCAAGGATACCTATCTAAGTACTGCAGACTCGGGCCGTATTGAACCAGCCGCCTGAAGGTCGATACCTTGCGTGCTCTTTAAATAATAATATAAGAACACCCGATGTCTAAAACAAACAGAGGAGACTACAGCCTTCGCATAAATTTGACAGATAACGTTTTTATTCCAACAACAAGGAACGGATTAATAAAATTACATGACTGATAATGTTTCAAACTGATAACAAGAAAAAGCGCCAAACTTATCTGAAGCGTAAGGTGATAAATTTACTATCCAAGTTCTTAATCCTCTATGTCAATAATTGCTCAGTCAGTACGTACATTAAATACAAACGTAGGCAATGATATCGTTAATTACGTTTAAAAATGGTTTTCGTAAAATCCCCTGCCATTGAATGACCCCTGACCTATGGTGATGGGTAGATAGATATTTTTAGCACCACCTAGCTGTATATGACAAGGTCGTCCGTGTCTGTTCATTTTGCTGAAACAATTGACGTCATTCCACCTCTAAACACCGCCTTGTTAAATCCCCGTCGTTAATCTGATAACAATGACCTTCACTAACTAAGGAATTTATTAACATCAGAATAACTATTAGTTATTTCAATCATAATCAAAATCATATTTACAATAAAGGCGAAGGATCGATAAATTGGTTGAAGATTCGGCATGTGGCTATGTTAGTTAACATGAAGTATAAAAATGCCGCCACTCTTTAAGAAATGGAATGTCTTTGAATAGTTTTCCAACAACTTTTCCCCTTAGTTTACTGCTGTAGAGCTCTTACGCGCCGCTCCCTATTCAAAATGGATCTGAATTTTACACAAATGCTCTGCTCTGCCGAGAAACTCGAGTTGAGGGTTATTGTTAAGGCATAAACCTACGTTCTACTTTATTCGCTGAAAACGTCCTTAAGAAAACATGAACACAAGGCGCCTACATCTGTAGCCTCTGTAGGTATGAGTAGTAAGCAGTTCATGATGTAATTGAACGTTATAAATAAAACATGAAGCAAGTAACTTGTCATAGAGCAATACATCAGATGAAGTAAATTATAGTGTTCTAACTGAATATATTTCATATGTGATACAAACACATTTGAAATATGTTAGACCATTACGATGACTAAAAGTCGTGAGTTTTAAAAGTGGTTTGGAACATTCCTACAACATTCCTGTTATGAGATATCTTTGACCGAAATAAAAGCGTGACGTAAGTTCGGCCAGTAACTTTACATGCCGATGTATGACGCAGTGTAGTTCTATAAAGATTATGAAAAATACTAGGTATAATCATAGTTCAGAATTATATATTATTTGGCCATTAGGTATCTATCTAATCCAGCTTAATCATATTGCCATTAAAATACCTGTCATATCTTCAACGTGATAACAAAACGCGAATCATCATCGTCGTCTGTACGCATGAATCTCAGAGAAATATGTGCATGAAGTTAGATTGTAGCTTGCAAGCGTTTTAAAGTTACTACAGAAAGAGAAACAATACGTTTGCTTAATCCATTGTTCCGTCTGTTAGATATTTCCTGGAAAATAATGGGTAGTATCTCTTTAACCTTACTTACAAAAGAATAATAGTCTATAGATCACCTCGGAGCGAAGCAAAATGGCATTATTGGTATAGATGTATTATGTACGCATTGGTATTGATGAATTTAAAAAAATATTCTCACAGTCAGAATGTAAACCATATAAATATAAGTACAGGCTATAAATTCAAATGAACAACTATAGACACACAAAACCTTACAAAATTGGTTGGTTTCTGAAGGTTAGTTTAATATTGCAAGACACATTAAATTCATGCTGCAATCAAATATCAAAGTCGTTTAATTAATTAAAACTTTACCCCACCTATTAAAGCGTTCTAAAAGTAGACCTAAATGTAATGATATTTCGCTAAGTTATTTAGCCATAATAAGTGTATAATCACTAATAAAAAGTATATTTGTTTTATTACACCTATTCACATAACAACATTATAATAAATAATGTTCGGACATTATCACACCGCACCATCTCGTCCCAAACTAAGCAAATCTTGTACTATGAGTACCAGACGACGGATGTATGTAATACTTTTATACTTTTTTTATGTCCATCTTTCTCCCGGTGTGCTTGGTAACTTAATCAATGTTGTGCAATGATTCTGGAAACAACTAAGCCCGTTGGACGTCTCTATAACATCAGCCCTCAAAACAGATATGTCTAAATAAAATAAATAATACTTATAATGATCAAAATAAAATAAACGACATGATACTTTCGATAAAATAAAGAAACTAACAATTATACGTATATATGATTAAGAAATGTTAGTTTACCATAGTTTTGGTAAAAAAGATAAATAAGATCTTCATTTCAGCCTTAACAAACTATATTTCAGAATCTCGTGTAGATAGCGAATCAAATCAATTTTTGTGAATCGAATGCCAATACTGATCCAACTCCCAATCGAGGTCAAACCAGCTGCAAAGCACAGGCTATGTTGCGTAATTCTAATGGAATTCTTATATCTGGGTAATGTGGGCTACTATTCGGAAAATTATTATGAAACAGGCGTGGCCATTAGACAATAAAGAAATGGGTTTATGATCCGTGAGGGCTAATGGCAGAAGGAAATATTGCTTCAGTCGGAAACATGAGACGTGTTGTGGGCCGGGTGCTTATAGCGCATACATTCATAATTGATTGCGTGGGGGGAATATACAGAACATTTAAATATAGGGTAAACTAAAATGAACTAAACTTGTAGTAGAACTAAAACCTCTCCTATTGCCAAACAAAGTAACGTAGCCGTTTATTTTTATTAAAATTTAATGATTATTATAAAAATGACAAACAGTAAGCACGCATAGAGTAATAATGATCTACCGAATTTCGGTTACGGTGGATAATCTCAACGAGGATTGGCCATCTGCGCAGGAGATATTATAGTGCACAAGTGTGTGCGCAATCGCAAGCACAGGTGCACTCTTTATTCCCTCACTCTCATAGTCCGATTGGACGACAATTCACCACGACCGGATAGAGATCAAACTAACGTCTTAATGTACTTTTCGAGGCACGGGGGTGTAAACATCGCCAACCTCCAAACTCCGGGCATGTATTGTGAATTTCTGAACAGAAATACCCAATATCTATTTTTGAGCCGACCCGGGATTCGAACCCGGTACCTCGTGATCAGCAGGCGAACTTACTAACCACTAGACCAACGGGCAGTTAAAAAAACGCATAGAGTATTGTATTTAATACATGCAAATGAATAAACGTACGCTAAACCTAAATACCAACGCCTTATAAAAATAATCAACGAGTCGTTAATTATACCCAACACGTGTTCGGAAAGAAAATAGGTACTATAGAACTATCCTCGGCAAGTGGCTCGACCACAGCTCAACTCTCCTCGTGCACGGAGCGCAATAAAGGTGTTTCTAAAATAAACAACACGAGCTTCGATGTCGTATACTGACCAAATAATTAGACCAACGCAGCTTGGAACTTGGGAATATGCGTATAAAATACGTAAACATTATATCGACGTCAGTGAGTCAATCTATGTTGCGTGGCTCAATCAATAAGCTGCTTCCTCATGCGGGCACGCAAGAATTGGTTATTAAACTTGATGACAGTTAGGAATATACATAAGTTTTCCCGTGTGCCTCATTGGTAGAGGTTAACTAATTCGACCAAAGATGCTACGCGGGCGCTCACACTAATAACACAAATGGATCTCTCTTGTTTTAATAGACTAATGCTCTATTTATTCTAGTATAAAAGAAGGCGTGAAATTTATTACACATTTGTCTTTTTGTGCTCACAATTAAGCATGTCGTCACAAATTATTGGATTTTATTCAAACGTTTGTGCGTGTAACTAACTAGGGTGGAAATTATAAGAAAGGGTTGAGTGCAAATTGGGGGACGACCCCGTGTTGGACAGTGAAACTAATTCCCTTCGGACTCTCAATCCAGTGCTAGCATTATTTTCGTAATTAGAACAAAGTATATGTCGATGACAACTCAAAGTATAGTTCTTTTGCATATTTTTACTTGGTATATTAAAAATATTAAAGACTATGTACCTACCTATGTATAGTGTATATACCTCTACCTAGGTATGTTTAGAAGCTTGGTCTTACCTTGACCGCTCCCTTTTTATCATGAAAAACGTTTAAGTTAACCGTAGCCTTGTATGAAACACTTGAGATGTTCCAGTTTTACTGCTGTTATTTCGAAATGAATTTATCTGTGAATTATGATCGCGATAAAATATCACCTGCTTTTAAATAACCTCTATAGAAATACCGTTCTTTTTCCTGTTTTTGATCCCTTTTTGTTTCAACAAGTGTCATGTCTAACGTGAAATATTGCACTGAAACAACCACTCCTCAAAGTCAAGCGTGACAACAAACTGTGTGAAGAATATCTATCTACATGTTCATTTGCTTTTTAAACATGCGTATTGTCTACCTACTGAGCCTAGGGGTGTGTGCAATAGCGTGAAAAAGTAAGGTGAAGCTCTGATGGACACTTCAAGATAAATACGATAAATATTCACAAATTTTGAAATATTTTGAAGTCGATTAATCTTGTAGTACCTATTTGATATAAATGTTATTTCAATTATTAGTTTTTATATCATTTTAGTGTTCAATTATTTAAATTAAGTATTCAAAGACAAATACTCGTATTATAATATACCCAAGAATACCAAATTTAGTAGGATTGTGGTCCCATAAACTTATCAGACTCAACTTTAGGCAAGTTACTTAGCAATACAATAGATAGAGGCATCCCTCAGTAAAATGCGTTCATGGGCAGGGCACACAGGGCATTGACCCCTGCAGGCAGACGAAGCTTTTCGCGTCTCGCCCTACTTGCCGCCCGCCCAACACTACGCAATATTTAACTTACTGTTGAATTACTTTATTAGGGAAATATGCAAGTTTTCCGAATCGGCATCAGCGAGTGCTTGATATAAACACTTCCTGAAGTATTAGTTTTTATAACTTATTTTCAACATACATTTTATTCCGCATACTAGCGAGTTCAGAGTAAGTATTACCACCTACTTGAGCTTATTGTCAACCGATACCAAAAATCGCGATTCAGGAAATGAGTAGACGGAGCATACTTTACATTGAGTGCTATTGTCGATAGGTACTTCTGAATATAAAAATGCTGCTGACAATGTGACAGCCAGCAACTCTATAACAGGCTTCAAGTACCCTCAACAAGGGGAGAGAATATTAAACTGGAAGACTGGCTTACCTTTTTTTACGCAGTTTTATGTATAGTATACATTAAAAATTGTGTGATGATATGACGATATAGATAGGTACCTAAAGCTTTGCGCGCAATCGATTCTAACGTCTAACTTTATGATGAATGGACCTACTGGGTAAGGCGTATCCGAAACCAGAGGACTACAAGCTCTTCCCCATGGGCAAGATCTGCCGGCTTGTTCAGGAAGTATTTGGGGAGTCAGGTTCGTAGAGCAAAAGGGCAAGGGCGGCACAAAAGATCCCAAGGGTCGGCGTGTTTCCGGGCAACCGGACCCAATAATGCCACAAACAAGATAAGATAAGATAACGTCTAAGCAAACGAATCTAAAATAGAAGTACATTTTCAGCAACACGTCATGGCATATTCTGCGAGCATACCAGAATACAACAGTCAGCGTAAGGTAGGTTCTGGAGGCAATAATGTAGGTAGTGGCTTTCCTTTGTCCTTTTTGAAGCACCCGCGCCGCGCCGCCACTCGAGCGAAGCAGGTGCAGTTGTCGCGGCAGCGCGCTATTACACTTTCCCTTTCAACGCACCGACTAACTAAAATGGTCGCCTGCGCACATATTAACTAGGTACTTTATGTTTCACTGCCTTACTGTGTAACACAGGAACACTGTTTGTAGCTATTATAAGCAATCATATTTTAGGTTGCATTTCCTGCTCGTGTTGAAATTGCAGCTATAAGTTTTGAAATAAACTGATACTCAAGCAGAAAACGTAAATACGCATACGATTGTATACTCCTAATGAGCACGGGCTAAGAGCTAGAATCTACGTAGCGCAACTAGAGTTTCGTTGTAAAGAGTTTGAATACTAACAATAACATTTTTAAGACCTGCATGGATATCAAACCCAAGTCTACGGGCAAAACGTTGGTCGGGTCGTTGCCGGCCGGTAATGCAATTGGACGACGGACACAAAATTGATCATATAAAATAAGTTAACTAGGTAAGTATGTGATACTTATTTAACTTATCAAGTTAACGTAACTATTGCGTTTAAAATTGATGCCATAAGTTGCCAATAAAACAAATATAAAATTATGAAATAACATGTTTTTAAATCTTAAAGTTATCTCAGCTGCAGGTTCGCTCCGCTCTCGTAAGAAATTACGACAAATGCGTAATGGCCGTGTCGTAAGACGACAATTCCACTACTTTCTCATGAAGACGCCATTTACGGATATTGTCTCTAACGTTGTTAACTTTCAAATGAGCCTACTAATTTTGATGTGATTTCCCGATAAAATAATATTAACAGCTTTTGGATTTGATCGCCTTCGTAGTAATAGGGTATGTATTTGATATGAAACAAAATATATTTTTTATATTAGGTTCATACTACTAACTGATAACTTGTAAATTAACGTTCCTAGTCATTCTAGAGTAAGAGAGACGCAGCGCGCTACGCCTGAATTTGTGTTCGTTCTATACAGAGTTAAAGATAATCTATGCAGACTTCAAAATAAATCTAATAGGTTACAAAATTTGTTTTAATGAGAATTATTAAATTATATTTTGTATGTAAAAGTTGCAAGTTTTTATAAGTTTTATGTGAGACATATTAGACAGAGGCTAGTCATTAGCATAATTTTATAATTTATCTTATTTATTCCTCCATTTTGTTCTGACAAGTACTAATTAGCACATTAGAAGTATATTCATTAAATTCGTATCCTATGGAAGTTTAGCAACTTGTGAAAAATATTTGATAAGCATAAGTATTGTTTTATATCCCAGGGCCTCGTCTATCTCTACATTTATGTAGGTACCCATATTTCGATACAAAGACATTACTTTATGAGTAAAATATCTACTGTTTTAGGATCGTAGCAGTACAGTAGTACTATTATTAATCTATGTCAGTCTCAGCTTACCCCCATGGACATTCCAGGGTACATTTACAGTTTTGCTAAAATGAACGCAATTGTCAGTCAGTAGCGTCCTCGCCCGCCACCCATGGTGTTGGCAGCAGCTTATCCTTCTATCGCGATTCCCTAGCGATACCCGTGCCAAATGCGACGAGTAGAATACATAAAACATTCATAGACAATGGGCTCTTTTATAATGCAATTCACAAAAATCTAACTGTAGGCGATTCTATCCGCATTCCACATATTTACAGACACGTACAGAACTCTAAAACATCTTTATTATGTGTGAGACTTATCGCCAGCCGATTGTCATTACGTAAGAACACTATAATCACGAAATTAGATACCTGTGGAATTAAGTTATCTCAAATGTTAATGTTTTCCTGTAAATAAAAGAGTCTTGGCACGACATGAAGAGCTACTTTATCTATGAAACGTTCTCGTAAACGACATGGTGTACAATGTAAATAGATACACGTGCGTGTGTTTGAATGATAAACGTTCATAAGATAAAGTAGTCGGTCACCTTCTGACGGTATGCAACAAAGGGGGTTAATCTACCGGTTCATATTCATACGCGGACGTGAGCACAACTCGTCATTGTGTCTCTTGACAAAACTAATGAGACCGGCCACTGTACACTAAAGAAGTATCGTTCATTTTGTTAGGAGATTGCCGATATTATTAAATATATAGCCAGTGCGACATAAATGTTTAAGAGATAAGCGACAGAGCTGCAGCAGAGACTAATGGGTCTCCTGGCTAACATCTCCTTGAGATAGGAACTAATAAAATATTTAACTATTTAACACAAATTGTCATCTTCAAGCATAAGCATTGAAAGCATACAATAATTCGCTGAATACCTATGCAACTGTCTGGGTGGTGCATTGCATCCATGTATAATACCTATAGATAACAATATGTAATCATAAATTCCCATGAAGTTTGTAATACAGTGAACTGAAGAGGATTACATGAAAGGACATATTACAAAGGATATCGAGTAACAGGTAGTGCAGTGTGCCATTGCGATCGGATATCGTAACCACGAAGCGTGAAAGCGTTGGACATATGCTTTTGTTTAAACCAAGCTATTAAGTACGTGTGCCAAATGACAACTAGCCGTGGTGAAATCCTACTGTGTCCAAACACCACAGGCTACGGCGACATAATGAGAATCAGGTTACAGAACTTTCGGTCGTAAATTGCTCGATGAACTGAACGAGAATCGTAAAGATATCAAAGACGAGCCAATGCATGGCATGGGTTATGGGGTTGTTGTTTTTATGATTAGAGTACCGTTCTCATAGATGGCAAGCTTCTCTTGAATGGCAGGTGCAGGTTTGCGGGTTCTCGTGTCGCACATTGTGAGGACGGATGCACGTTGAACGACGACGACTAAATGCCTCGATACAGAAGCCGGGCAACGTGTCACGGTCACCTAACAGGATTACCTTACCCGTCCTACTGCGCAGGTAGAATCTACTTACCTACTGAACCTATCAATCGCAAGACGCTTTAATCGGATTATAAATCATTACTGGGCCGTTATGGGTGTAACTCGGATTTCATCGGGAAACGCGGAAGGGGCAGGCGGCCTCTGACCTTCACCTTATTTAAAGGTTTCCTCGACACTTATCAGAACGATAATAATATTAAAAACAAAAGTGTAAATGTACTTTTGAGGTAAACAGGTAGGTGTTATATTTATCGGGAGATAATAAGATTACAATTACATAATTTAATAGAAGAGTTACATAGGTACTTATTCAATAAATCACTCCGAATCTTGGCAGTGAGTGGCCGGTATTGGGAAATGTAATCAGGCATCTGAGGCTCTGGGGCCCGAAATCTCATCATCTACACTGCTTTTTAGCTTACTATTGCTAGTCAGCCTTCGCGGCACGATCCCGAAGGATTTTTTTATTTGTTACTTAGGTAATTTTTAATTGTATATATTGCTAAAGTACAGTTTCTTGTATGTGAAATAGATTTTTAGTTTAGATGTACAATAATAAGTAGTAATTAAATAGGTATATTATTTCATAAAATACTTTTAAAAAATTGCTTCATAGCGTGCATATATAAGAGACAGACGTGCAGAGAAAGAGTGGGTTTATGGGTTGAATATGACGATAATATAAGATGTATGATAGGAACAAGTCCATGTAAAGTGACTAGTACCTAATATAGAATCTACGTTCAGTGAATACCCAAGTAAATATCGTGGGTAAGGTGTTATAATAATATTATAGTACTACTTACAAGGTCGATTACATTTTACAAACGCACGTTTTACCACAACAAAATAAATTATGCATGACAAAATTGACAAACAACGGTGAAGAAATGAAATAACAAACCGTCGAGACCTGAAAATTATTTCAATTCAACATCTAAGTGCCTATAGCAGTCTCAAAAACTTCAAGCTACATACATACATATGCTCACGCCTGTCTTCCCCGAAGGGGTAGGCAGAGGTGTTGTAATCATAACACCCACTTTTCACCGAGGATGATTAAGTGCCAACGTGACAGATGGTGAGTCCATCGCCGTCTCAGACACTTTACATATGTCATTGAATTACTTCTCAGAAATATGCAGGTTTCCTCACGATTTTTTCCTTCACCGTAAAGAACGTGGTGTGAGATCACTGTACATAAGTTTATTAGAAAAACTCATTGGTACAGGCCCCGCTGGGATTCGAACTTGCGTCGCTTGCGTAGCAGGCGACTGCTCAAACCTCAAGGCCACCACGGCTCTTCTCTGAATTATTACGTAGGTAGCCTTAGGTATTCCTTTTACCTCCAGAGCCCTCCTTTACAAGCCAGACGCAATCATGATTGTATGTTCTGCTAAACGGGAATCGAACTCGTGACTTTAGCGACTCATCTGACCGAGTCGTAATTTTGATACCTAGCCGAAGAGTTATAGATAAAATGAAACATACTACCTTACCCATTAAGATAGTCATCATAATAAAATACCATGTTAATGAGATGATAGATAGACATAATTATACTTAAATCTATCTCTGGTCGCAATTGAAGTAGAATCTATGCCAGGTTTAAGTACGGTAGATATTATATTCAAACGCTTATATAAAATACTGCAATATTATCAGTCAATAAATTGTTAAAAAAAATAATCGCCTAATAGCTTCAGTCATATTAAAAGTTTTGGGGCTTGACGTACTTTGAATTATATCTGGCAATTTCTTTAAAATTAATTACTTAATAACTACCTATTTAAGTGATTAAATAACCGCTCAATTTGGTTATAGGTAATTACTTAAACCTTTAATGAAATTATAAGTGCGTAGTAATATTGAGGGACACCCAATTAAACTAGACTCCAATAATTATTAGATGGAATACGAGAAAAATAATTAGACAGCCAAGTTTATTTACTAAAACATTGGTATAATCTATCAATATTTTAGCACGCTATCATTACTATAGAACACGTCTCTAATATATTTTGCACTTACCTTAATTGAAACTGAACCACTTCTACAGCACGACACCAGCAGTGAAACTCCCAAAAATTTTTTTCATTCAGGAGAATAATTTATTTTCCGAAAAATACGTATTCTTAAATCGATTTGCTAACCACACGCATAGACAGTACCCTGCCAAACGCAACACTCCGCATGATTTGATTGATAAACAAAACTTCCTCTGACTGCAGCGCGCGCAACAAAATAGTAGATTGCCAGTACGATAAATCCTTGCCGTAATTTTTTTTTTTAATTGGTTTTTTTTATTCGGTTTCAAAATGAATAATTGTTTTTTAAATAAATTTCATTTGAATATCTGCAAGTCAAAATGTTCCTAGAGATTCAGTATCAACATTCGAAATATAACTTCATGATTTTATTCTGACTTCACTATAGTGAGTGAGAGTACGTGTTTTTTCATTTTTACACATCAAAATATTATTATTAAATATACTATAACGGCTCCCGCGTAGTATAGTGTTTTCAGTCTGAATTTTATTCTTATTTTCTAGCGAAGGTTAAAAGAATAAAGACCGTAATAAAAAATAAAATACCATAGACATTATATTTAATGTCAAATTGACACAGCATATTTTTGACATAACTTTGATAGGTTGGTAGTTGGTGATCGCCAGGGCTCCGAATTTTTTTCCAGCTAATTTCTAATATTTCACGTATAAAATTGGTGCAATAAACATGGGGTACAGTTTTCTGAAACTAGCTTCCACGCCTTTGAGGGTAAGCCACAGACCTTTCTTCCTGCACAATCGTTACGTTAAAGTTCCTAAAAAACGCTGTCAAATGTTATGCAATGACCCTATCATTTAATGAAATAATTAATTATGTTACACTTATTATCCCTCAATAATTCTATGTCTTTTTGGGCCTTATGACCTTGAAACTTTGAGTACATCAACATTTATCATTTAATAACTTATTTATTTCTTAACCTGCCTTGACCTTCACACATGTGACTGTCTGTCAATACTTATCAATACTTGATCAATCTGTGTTATCAGGATTATGATTTTATGACTGCATTTAGTAAATACATTAGATTTGAGATAAATTCCAAATAATGTAACGATATCTAATGCAACCTAATTATTTACAGAGTGGGACTATCAGGATCGCAACAAGACAGTATTCCACAACCCATGATGCAGATCTTGTAGTCATTGGTTCGGGCCCTGGCGGCTATGTAGCAGCCATCAAAGCTGCCCAATTAGGGTTAAAGGTAAGGAAGCTTTACTATTTAAAGTAATAACACTTAAAGGATAAAGCTGTGGAACTTGTTTTAGGGCACTCACAGATTTTTTTAACCAGTTTACCCATATTAGGTCTTTAGATTATGACTGCATAATTAGACCTCTTATCGTAACTATAATTTATTTAGCTAACAATCTTTTAAATGTTATTGTGTTTTTACAGACAGTCTCTGTAGAGAAGGACCCCACCCTGGGTGGCACATGCTTGAATGTTGGTTGCATCCCCTCAAAGGCTCTGCTACACAACACACACTTGTACCACATGGCCAAACATGACTTCAAACACCGTGGGATTGTTACGGGAGAAGTTAAATTTGACTTCAAGGCCATGATGGAGTACAAGACTAAGTCAGTTAAAGCACTCACTGGTGGTATAGCTATGCTATTCCAAAAGAATAAGGTATTGTTTTTAAAAGACTGGTATATAGTACTTAATTTAAATTTATATATTAAGCCATGGTGGCCTCGGGGTTAGAGCAGTCGCCTGCTACACAAGCAACGCAAGTTTGTATCCCGGCGGGGCCTGTACCAATGAGTTTTTCTAAAAAACTTATGTACAGTGATTTCACATTACATGCTTTATGGTGAAGGAAAACATTGTGAGGAAACCTGCATATTTCTGAGACGTAATTCAAAGATGTATGTATAGTGCCAGAGACAGCGATAGACTCACCATCTGTCACATTGGCACTTAATCATTTTCGGTGAAAAGTGGGTGTTGTGATAACAACACCTCTGCCTACCCCTTCGGGGAATACAGGCGTGAGCATATGTATGTATGTATTTAAATTTATTTCTTTGGATTCTATTTTCCACATACCTAGTTTTTTGCTAGAGAATGTCAATGTATCATAGCTGGTATAAAAAGCCTATCCTAGTTAAAGTTTAGTTTTAACTAAGTAATTTACTAAATAAATAAGAAACACTCAAGTTCAGGCAATTGCTGGTCACATTTAATTTTGGCCAGGTTTCAAACTAATCATAGACACAATTAAAAATTCTTTGTTTTCTTGCAGGTCAAACTTGTTCGAGGAACAGGCACAATAGTTGCACCAAACAAGGTGGAAGTGAAGGGAGAGAAGGGGGTGGAAACTGTAAATGCTAAGAATATTCTAATTGCTACTGGCTCTGAGGTCACACCATTCCCCGGTGTTACCGTAAGTTAACTAATATTCAATATATCTATCTTGCTATACTTTGAAAACTGTAAATAAAATTTCAATGAAACTTAAAGTAAGATTAGCTTGTATGGATCATGGATATGCCAACAGACATTGGGGCAGCAGAAGAAGCTTTTAGACTTGGCCTGAGGCAACTTTATAAACTCTTAAATATTTTAAATGCTCTAGCAATAAGACTGCATTCTGTTACCATACAGAAATAATTTTATTAAAAAAATATCTGTTCTACATGGTATGCAATAAAGGATATATTATTATTCATGGCCTTATCCTGTACATAGTTGGGGTGGGCACTTGATTCAACCCAATGTGGCAGATCACCTATTTTTTATATGAAGCAACTGCCAGATGCGAAGGTCATCTGACCTTTAACGAGGAAAATCTGGGTTAAACCAGTGGTCAGACTATTTTCTAGGCCTGCGACCTACCTGTAACGATTGCCAAAGATGATAAATTGGCAACAAATGATATATTATTATTACCTTCGCTAAATTCAAATATAAAACTATAAATTTCAAAAGTTATTAAGAAGTTTAGGCAGTATGTTGGAATTTTTTATCTATCCATCAAATAAATGTTAAATAGAATTAATAAAATAAAACTTCACATTATTCCTATAGTTTGATGAAAAGCAAATCATTACATCGACTGGTGCGCTGTCATTGGAGACGGTGCCTAAGAAGATGCTGGTCATCGGCGCCGGCGTCATTGGCCTGGAACTGGGATCTGTGTATCAGAGGCTCGGCACTGACGTCACTGCTATTGAGTTCCTCACTTCTATCGGAGGTAAGACCATTGCTTATAACTATTTTGACACTTTATATGACCAGTCGAGAGAAATAGCTGTGTGAGCAATTATCGAGTGTTGGTTAATAAAACAGTAAAGGACAATAAAATTATGATAATGCAGTTGTTGTATATCACTTAAGCTTTAACTTTAAATTGAACTCATAGCCATTTAAATAACATTTAAAGCCTCTTCTGTACTTATATTGTAACATAATATATATTTTTTCATGAGAGCACAGCCTTCCTATATATATCTCTTTCCTGCTATAATATCTGGAGATAAATGGTAAACAGTGTACATTGGAACATTTCCTTATATGTAAGTGAAAGATCCACAACCAATTGATTGTATACAATTCAAGCCTCATATTTGTAATTATATAACTTTTTACTATAGTCACTACTCATTTTGAACAATGTTGGGAGAATGTGCCTACGTCATCTCTGGAAAATATCTATGGTACAAATGATTCAATGACGTATGTACCTACTTATACTGATCATTAATGTTCCAAATTCATTGATCTCAATGTATGTCAGATGTGCGTGATGAAACAGTCTGTGTCCGATTAGATAATTGAATGGCTTACTTTATCAGCCAAATAAAAGAAACATGTTGCGTTGTAACAAGACTCAAAAAGTATTATGGATTTTTAACAATTGCCTGCCTGACCTATGCTCAGTGAGTCAATAATGGGTTGATAAAAATAGATGGTTTTATTTATATTTACTATCTTTCCTCTCATTATATACGTATATTCGGTAAAATGCGGATGTTGTTATATTTGGAAACTCTTGAAAACAAAATATTTTCTTAATAACCTACTTTTTATTTTGTATCGTTTTAATGATACTGACCTTGTCTACATACTCATATTGGATTATATATGAGTATGTAGACGATCTAGTATTAACATGAAGAAGTGTAGGTATCTGTCTTGTCTGTTGTTTTCACGGCTAAATGGTTCAGCCAAATAGATTTTGATTGCAGGACATATTTAAGAAATAATTACACGGACGAAGTCACTGGTAGCTAAGCTAGACCAATAGGTACCTATAAATGCACAAAGATAATTTCACAATTACGTTACATGCTGCTGACGCTGGTAAATGGTCGTGAAATTTCTAAATTATTTATGTACAATGCTAATTGTTTGTAAGATTTTCCGGAATGTTATATATAAGTAACTAGCGACCCGCCATCGCGTTACGTCGGGTGACTTACAATTTTTAGCATTACATTTAGTATTTTATTTTTGCTATAAACTCATTTAGAGGTAATCTCCTACTTGTTAATAAACACCGTACTATGGTCTGTCAAGTAGTTTAGAAAAACGATGCGTTCAAACAGACTAAATACATTGCAATGGAGCTGGCGACTTTAATTTATACAATTTAAAGATATATAACGGTGATATTTTATGTATTTTACAATTAGGTGTGGGTATCGACGGAGAAGTGGCGAATGCGTTGCAGAAGATCCTCGCGAAAGAAGGCATGAAGTTCAAACTCGGCACCAAGGTGCTAGGCGTCAAGAAGGAAGGAAGCGTCGTCAAAGTCGACGTCGAGGCTGCTAAAGGCGGCAATAAGGAAACGGTATGACGTCACTTACAATATTATCTATCTACTGTAGAAGAAAGGTCCTGTTACTATACAACCGCCTTAACATGAGCTCTGAATGCCATGGCAGTTTGGCTTATATTACGAGACAGATGTATATGATATGTATACATCTGTCACTGTCACACAACTGAACTATCGCAATAAGTTCATGGTTAGGTCCCGAGTGGCAAACAAGCATAAGTAAAGCTCACCTGCAAACTCGACGTTTTTGTTTGACTTGCTATGGTGGAATTTAGTTTAGAGATTTTTTGTGAATAGAGTACTTATAGCGTGCTTAAAACACGTTACGTGTTACGTTACGTGTCTACGAGATTACAAGACAATGTTTATATACTTATTGAATGGTCTTATTCATCCTTTGACTGTACATTACCGGAGACTCACAAAGAAGCGTAAAAAAACCCAATAATTTTTACCAAACTAAACAATTCAGTTGCTACAGAGGAAAATGTTTAATCTTTTCCACATTTATTTAAGTATAAGGGAATGTATGTGGAGGTGAAAGAAAATGCACCCCATTTTCAGACTGATGAATCTCTACGTCATAAGCCTAAAATCGATAATCTGTCGTGTGTTATGATTTAGTTGGAATGCGACGTGGTGTTGGTCTCGATTGGTCGCCGGCCATACACGAGGGACTTGGGTCTGGAGAAGGTTGGGCTGGCGCTCGACGACCGCGGCCGCGTGCCCGTCAATAACAAATTCCAGACCACCGTGCCCGGGTATGTACATTTAGCCACTATACACTAAGTACACAGGACTCGTAACCGGGTATGTCAAGTAAGTGTGTGGAGACATGCATGAATGTAGCGAATTTAATGATGTTTATGTTTATGCTCACGCCTGTATTGCCCGAAGGGGTAGGCAAAGGCGTTATAATAACAACACCCACTTTTCACCGAAGATTTCAAGAGCCATCGTGACAGATGGTGAGTCTATCGCCGTCTCAAGCACTATACATGCGTCTTTGAATTACTTCTCAGACATATGCAGGTTTCCTCACGATGTTTTCCTTCACCGTAAAGCACGTGGTGTGAAATCACTGCACATAAGTCTTTTAAAAAAACTCATTGGTACAGGCCCCGCTTGGATTCGACGCTCAAACTCCAAGGCCACCACGGCTCTACCTTGCTTACTTACTTAATATATAATTTACTGACTTATATAAGACTCATAATATCTGGGAATATATAATCTTTGCCTTCCCCCAACGGATACAGACATGATCATTATGAATGAAGGAAGTAAATAACTGACATCTGTAATTTCACTTTCAGAATCTACGCAATTGGTGACGTCATCCACGGTCCAATGTTAGCGCACAAAGCTGAAGATGAGGGCATCGTATGCGTTGAGGGCATTAAGGTGATAACATTTTAAGACATAGTCGGAGATAGGGCTTTATCTCATTTCAGTAGAAGCCTCTTTTGATTTTATAATGGAAGGATGGAATTATTTAGTAAATAGGTCTATTATGATTGTTTTTTTTTTACTTCGGTGTTAAGTTTCTTAGTAAACATTTATCTGTTTACAGGGCATGCCAGTGCACTTCAATTACGACGCCATTCCGTCCGTGATCTACACGTCACCTGAAGTCGGCTGGGTCGGCAAAACTGAGGAGGACCTCAAGAAGGAGGTGTGACGATTTAAAATTCATTTCTCCACGTCTTCCCGAAAAAGGAGGGAGCATATTCTCTCCATTCCATTCACTTCATAATTCAGATCACAAATATAGATTATTCAGATGTGTTTAAACAAAATCTTTATCATAACATAGATTTCAATTAAGTGTCTGTTTGTAATTTTAAATTAATATCTTTTGACTAAATGCATATGAAAGAACTAACATATTTTTTTAAAATTTGTATCATGCATATAAACTACGGTGTGCCAAATTTCACCTAAATTGAGTAAAACATTTCCAATATACAAACTATCGCATTTAAGTAGGATACATTTTAAAACAAATACATTAATATAATTTAAAAAAATATTTTTTATGTTTCCAGGGTAGGGCGTATAAAGTGGGCAAGTTCCCATTCCTCGCCAACTCAAGAGCAAAGACTAACGGCGAGCCGGACGGCTTCGTCAAAGTATTATCTGACAAGGCGACCGACGTCATCCTCGGCACACACATCATTGGACCCGTGAGTAGTTGATATACATAATCAGTTTACTTACATTCTTCCAAAGAATGTTATAAGGTCGATTAGAAACTAACCTCCTGAGAAGAATGCAAGATACTCAAACAGGTATATTTATGATGAATGGTTTTATCACAGTCTAAAGAAATACAGTCAATCATAAAGCCATGTAAACAAAAATCGCGTGCGGGTACTTAGGTGCTCAGAAGGGAAATAGACCAAAACACTTACACCATATGCCGTCTATCGTTGCGGACACTTTAACGCATTCACTGCTAACGACGCGCCTGTGCGTTTATCCGAACTTTCCTATATGCTAACGACGCTTATGTGAGTCCATACAAATTTCTGTGCCTTCACTGTGTGCTAAAGCCGACTCTGCGCGTCTATTGTTTAAATAAGACCAAATTGTAAGGGCTCTTACCCACCTTGCTATATAGAACAGATACGGAATTTGCCTACATGAAATTATACCGGGTATGTATCGACCCTTTTCCTTTTCGCATGTTTTTATTGCCTGTCGTAAACAAGCGAGTATTTTATGACCTGCCATAACAATACTCAAACGCGCAGAAGCGCCGAATAGCACTGGGGAATATGTTACGTCGACGCTATGTTGAGGTTTTAGCACAGAGCGAAAGCGTATTTGTACAACGATATGCGTTTGACGTACTGGTGTAAGGTCCGATTGTGTAGCACACGGTAATGACTTGTTATTTAGCTCTATCAGTGAATGCGTTAAAAGTATGCATGATTGATATTTTTTTGTTACTAGCACTATTTAGAAGAACAGAAAATAATTATTAGTAATTATTAGAATAATAGTATAATTAGAAGTAAAAAATTGTGTTGACAATGTTATTGTTGTCGTAGGGCGGCGGCGAGTTGATCAACGAGGCAGTGTTGGCGCAGGAGTACGGAGCAGCCGCGGAGGACGTAGCTAGAGTCTGCCACGCACATCCGGTCAGTATATATCAGTTTTTTTATACTACCAAAGTGGCAGGTAAGGAAGAGCTCGTGGCACAGTAGCTATTGCGCATACCATTCGAAGCCATCGGTCCCGGTTGCCAATTTATCATATTTGGCAATGTTACCGGTTAGTCGGATGACTAAGAAATTCTGACAACTTAAAACTAAAATTTAACCCAGACTACCGATTTTCATCGGTAGGACAGGGAAATTACTAAGGTAGATAAGCATACCTGATGGTTAATAGTTACTGCAGCCTATGACGCTTGCAATGCCAGGGTTTGCCCAGGCGCGTTGCCGACCCTGTAAGAATCCCTTCACACCCTTGATGAACACCATAATGTATTTACTCGCTTGGGAGTCCCAAGCGAGTAAATACATAATACTTCGAGCTCATTCTGCGGCTAAGATCCAAATAGTGATGTAAATCAGAGTGTAGCCTTAGTTTTATGTTGAACAGTTATGGTACTGGTTTTGAATTTTATCCAATTTTTCATCTCTAAACAAATAGTTGTCTAAGTAACGTCGATCTATAAACGTAAACACACCCGAAACATTGAATTATAAAAAAATAGATTTTGTGATAAATTTAATATAATGACCATCGTAAAATAGGTACCCACGCTCATTTATTTGTATGAAATTGTTACAGACTTGTTCAGAGGCGTTGCGTGAGGCGAACTTGGCCGCATACTGCGGCAAACCCATCAACTTCTAAATATAGATCTAGTTGTACAAATAACGTATCCTACGTACGAACCCAAGTACTCCACCAGGGGCGTGGTAATAAGACTAATGTCTATCCGCTCTAAGGAATCTTGTATGAATCTGATTTGAAAGTATTTGGCTATTATTTATTGTTACCACATCGCGCCATACACCTGTGTACATTCGTAATAAAGTGTATTTGAGACGATGCACGTCGAAGCGTTGACATGTCATTTATTGAGATCATGTGCGCCTCCGATTTATCTTTATTAGATATTTCATATATAATTTTGAAAGTATTTATTTCTGAATTCGTTTATATTTTGTCGACTTCATTCCGTTGTTTTCTTTTGTTATCGAGACCTTCGGACCCTCATGCATTTACTCTCAGTAAATGTTATGAAAATCGGTGTATTTATTTTGTTTTGTAAATAGATTAACAAATAACTATTATAATTATTATGTTTTTGTTTCATGATACTATACTTCCAGTATAAATGAAATAAAAATATGCCTAAACTGCTTTTATTTCATATTGTTGATACATGCATACATTGCACTAAACATTGCTACGGTGTAGACATTTATAGTAAAATACAAAAATAACATGACAATTGATGAATTATATTATTAAACTTAATCTAATGACTAGATCATTACAACAAAGTACATGTTAATATTGAGATAAGTCCTATCACAAAACGTATGAAAGCTCGGTAATATAACGTGACGAAACGTGAGTAATCAAATATAAAACATATTCTGAACAAATTGCAAACAATAACTTTCAAAATCGATATAAAAATGTTATAATAGTTAAGTAAGTAACAGCATTGTTGTCAAAATATATAACAAAAACTGTAGAAAAATGCAACAGAACGAAGTATCAACAACAATAGAATAAAATCTATCGAGGTCGAACAAATTAAAAAAAAACCTTCAAAGCAGAATTTGAACTTGATCGAGGTTATTATAAATAGATAAGTTCTAATTCAATTAGGGATACAATCATACATCAAGAGATACCTATGCAAATTCCTATTTTATCAGTAAATAAATTGTTATACGTGATGAATACATATACCTACTTACGATATGATGAATGATTATGATTTACGAAGATTACGTATATAATCAAAAATTACCGACCTCGTTACTGCCTTAGTTAATTTTCTCGGAATTTGCAAAGTCATTATTTTGTATTATTTTGAGTATTTTTCTTTATTTGGCATCCGAATCAGTGGGGTTATATTGAAATAGTTAAAAGTTGTCGCTGTGTGCGGAGAGCAAAACTCATTTCAAGTCGTTGAAACAGATCAATAGAGTAAGTACGTATACAATTATTCGGTGGCCTGATTCACGTAATGAAAACTGTAATGATGTTGTAGCGATTTAGTCGTTGACAGTGTTTTCGTATTCAAACGGAATAGCTCAGTCGTCGTCGCGACACCGTCCTATCAACTTTGATTTTGGATCACGAGAATTCCACATTGGGAGAGGATATCGATTGAATTACTTTAATAGTTCAACTATATTACGAAGTTTTACATCAATCGCACAGTTTACGAATACTAACCCCATGTGTCCATTACTTGGCTGCACATATTCAAATAAAACTTAGGTGAGAGAATTTCGCTGTACTGTGTGCAGTCGTGTGAATACATTATAGCAGCTGCCATTGTCGAGGCATTGATCTCCATGTACTTACGTAGCACAGTCTCCAGCTCAGAAATAGCCAGGTTGTTCTCCAAATAAAAGTTTTTGGCGTGTCTGAAGCACGCTTCCCACAGTTGCGAATCGACAGGGAACATGCTGATACACTTGTCTACAATACCCGCCGCCTGCACAGATAGATTGCCCTCCTTTATATTTGTAGACGTGTAAGGGATTGCTTTGAGATATTCTAGTTCGCTGCAGCAACAAGGCAGTGATTGGTACGTGGATTCGTCTACAACGGGGAACTGTTTCCCCTCGTTGAGGATTGCTAGCGACATTTCTTTGATTCGGCTAGATATTGTGGTTCTGATTACAGCTCTCTTTTCTTCTTTCTTCGCTTTCTTGTCTATTGCCATCTCCTCTTGGTCTTTGAGTGTGGTATGAGCAACATAGACGCGGTCCTGTTGAGGCTCGCACTTCAAACAATTGAGCAATAATTTCAAACATTCAGCATAATTTTTGGTGTGGTAAGCCAACTTAGCGGCCATGTTGAGATTTCCAGACATGTGTCCCTCATTGATCCACGGCTGCAGTGCGACTATCATGTCATCGGCCCACGTTTTCTTTCGGAAGTCTTTCATTGCCATGAGCGAATTGAAGTGAGGCTCAATAGGTTTCCGTTGGCCGTCGATGTCGAACGGGAACATGATGTCAATCCTGTCTATTGGCTGGAACAGGAACTTGTGGTTATTGCGGCTGGCTGGTATTTTTATAACGCGCTTCGTTGTCTTCATCATAATTACTCGGTTGTTGCCTTTGTCCTTCTCATTATTTCCCTGAAATATGTAAATTTAAGTCAATACAGTTCTTTACAGGATAAAATTAAATTAAATTCTTGGACTACCCTTTTAACATCCTTCAAGATTGAAAATTCTTATGTGGTTGAGAGTTAGTTTGCTGTAGCAAGCTTCAAAAAGCAAAAACAAGGCGAGTCGAGAGGTTATTTAACAGTTTCACTTAAGAATCCATCTTATCTAAACGTAAATGGAGGCGCCCAGGAGCCCCTTTCATTGTTTTCTCGCGCACAAGTTTCGTATCAGCAGTGTGCGATCGCTTAAACAAATGTTTCTTTGCGGTCAGGCCCTCTATACCAAAGCATGGTTTAAGCAAGCTAGACAAAACTCGGACTGGAACTATGTCATCCCTTTTGAAATCTACCACCAAAAATGGAACTACTTTCCGAGGATTAGCTTAAGCGATGTTTTGTAATAAGAGGGAGTGTTAACTTTTTATATCAGGAAAAGTATGTAGTCATGCAAAATCCCTACAAATATTATAAATGCGAAAGTAACTCTATCTGTCTGTTACGCTTTCTCGCTTAAACCTCTCAGCCGATTTTGATGAAATTTGACCCAGATAATCTTTAGACCCTGGGGAAGGACATAGGCTACCTTTGATTGCGAAAAAAAGTATTATATAAAACGAAATCTACGTGGGTGAAACCGCGGGGCACAGCTAGTAGCAGTACAAAAAGATACCTGAAGATGCATATCTCCAGTGGCGAACACGCGTCCGTCGTCATTGATATAAATTGTGAAGTCTCCTCCGCAAGCGATGAGAGCCTTGGTCTTCAATTCCGTGGTGTCCACCTCTGGTGTTTTAGGACTTCGCTTGCCTTCCGGCTGGGTGTCCGAGCGGATCTTCACCTCTGTAGGTATTGGTATTTGTTTTCTATCGCCGCTACCTGCATAACGAAGACATTGATGTAAAGTATAAACATTACATACAATATATGCCCTGCGTCATCCGCCTGGAGTGTTTTTGTTATTATAAGAAAGTAGTAAATAAATAAATAAAATATAAGAAGTAGCAAGTAGCCTGGTAGCTACCATTTCTATCTTCAGGGTTCAAGGTGCATATATACCACATGTAATTTAATGGTATAAAGGAAACGGATGCTTTTATGATTATTAAGGATATGAAAATAAAATATGGATAGTAGGAATGTCACACATACCTAATTGTCCATCGAAATTCAGTCCCCATGTGTAAATAGTTCCGACGTTGTTGAGGATGCACGAGTGATGCCATCCGGCCGCCAACTGCGAAATAGTTGCTCAGAGTTAAATGAGGTCAACCACAGACAAAACATATAATTTATATGCAGTACTTAGCACATCAGTGTGACAAGCAATATAGGTATCCTAAAAACCCTATTGCACTCAACATAGAGCCTTTTATGTGGTATTTTTTGCACTAACGCAGACATTTAAACATGACAAGTCTATTAATGATTAATTATTATGACACCCGCGGCGAATACCAATTTACGTCTTTTTAATTTATATTAGAACTTAATCTGTGTTATATTAGTACGTAATAAAAAATAAATTAATGAATATTCACCTGTACAACGATTCCCTGCACGTTTGTCATATCAACTGGATAGGGTATAAGATGGGGGTCGTTAGGGGGATCCACTGCGGGGGTCGTGGGGGAATCGGGTGAAGCTGCGCGCCGAGCCGACGCCGCGCGGATTTGCTGAGGACTGGCCCCCCAACACCATAACTGACCGTTAGTCGTAAGAGCCACCTGGACGATTAAAAATTTTATATATTTTTTATATTACTAAGGCGACAAAAAAATATATAGTCCACCTGATAGTAAGTAGCTACTGCGGCCTATAATGCTCGTAACATCGAGTTCACTCACGCGTTTTTTTCTAAAGTTAAAGTTACTTACTATAACATCAGCTATATGTCTTCCACTGAAATTACCGTTAAATCGGTCCTGGCGTTTCAGAGTTAAGCCGGAACAAATGCAGTGATAGACAGTTAAAAAAATATTTTTTTAGAGCTAGCATATACATTAATTCATACATTTAGTGAAAAGCAGTTAATTTGAAATTACCGACAGTCAATTCAATTTGGTATATGCGTAGTTGTAGGTAAGAGAAGCAAGTAGTAGTTACGTTATGGAAGTATCCAACGGCCAAGGCCTGCGCGGGGTGGTCGAGGCAGACTTGTGTGGGCAGCGAGGCCTTGTGGCGGCGCGCGGCGCCCAGCTGGCCCAGCGCGCCCGCGCCCGCCGCCCACAGCGCGCCGCACAGCGTGCGCGCCACCGTGTGCACCGCGCCGCAACCCACCTCCACCACCTTCGCACACACACCGCGCCACTCTCTTATCACTGTTACCAACGAGGCCAGGGGGCTATCCATGATTCTTTAAGCGGCGCATATTCAGAAATGTACCCCTATCACGAGTTTACCACCGTTTTCGTAATCTATACTCGCTAGCATCTCTCGCATATTTGTACGAGATATTTTAGTTCATCACTGGGAGTCGCTGTACAATTTCTCATACTAATATTCGGCGGAGACGCTAGCGAGTATAGATAACGAAAACGATGGCAAACCCGTGATAGGGGTACTGGGCTTTTACATTTAATGCAGTTTTTTAGTACGCGCTCCTTAAACCGATGATACTGGGTGTCTATCCCCCAGTAAGCCGATTCACACAATAAAAACCGTAAAAATATAGCGATAACATCCTATTGAGTTGAAGTCGATAGATGGTTGCAAAGCTTCATAATAAATAATTGAAGATTTTGAGATGTGGTCTACCACCCCATGCTAGTAAACATGAATGTTGGAGCACTGGACAAGGAAAACTATAAGAAGCTGACTGCCGACCTTCAGTAATGGATACTCACGAAGAATAGAAGGCGAGAGGATTTCAATTGAATGAATTTAATCGTACAACGACATTTCGATCCTTGGGGTCCAGAACCTCCGCACTAAATTTACTTTACACTTTACACCTGCAGCTTATGGGCATACCACGTGAAGCTATAGTAATCTCCGCAAACTTTTCAATAATGCGTTTAAAACAATTTTGGGGCTGCAAGTTGACAATCGCACTAAACAATCTGATTTAATGAAATCATGTCATTATATTAATAACAAAAAAATATTTTTAATATTTATATGGTCACTATACGATGATTTTTGGTAAGCTAATTAAGTAATATCTTAAGACACAAGGTCCCTTAAGTAGAAACATGGACCTCAACTTCGGTAGAAGAACCTAGTTGCGAATCTTGGGATTTTTTACAAGTAACTTTTTTGATGGCGTATATATTTAGGTAATTGAAATAGTGCTTACCTTTCGGCCTTGAAGTTTTGTGACGAGCTGTGGGGACCAGGCATCATCTATAGTCCCAAGGCCCAGTTGACCGTGAACACCCCATCTGTGAACATAGCAGGAATGTCAATGTATGACAAAAGATTATTTAAAGAAGTACAGGAGCTCGTCCTTTCTTACCCACCGCAAGAACACAACAGTAGTGTTAAACAAAACCTGTGGAAGCCTGCATATTTCTGAGAAGTAATTCAGAAACGTATGTATAGTGACGGCGATCTGTCACGTTGGCACTTCAACATCTTCGATGAAAAGTGGGTGTTATTATTACAACACCTCTGCCTACCCCTTCGGGGAATACAGGCGTGAGCATATGTATGCATGTGTACATACCCCCATGTGTAGAGTCGTCCGCCAGCGTCGACGGCAGCAGAGTGGTAGTGGCCGGCGGCCAGCGAGGCGAGCGGCGCGCTGAAGGCCAGCGCCACCCGCATCGGCGTGCCTCCCGCGCCTGTCTCGCTCCCGCTCCACGACCGACCCACGCCCAACTGACCGTAGCGGTTGTCACCGCACGCATACAACTACCACATTACACTTAGGCATTAGACATTCAGAAGCCGTAAGGTAAAGTAAGCCGGTGTCTCCCATTCAATATTTCAGCAGACTCATTTAGTAGGAAGGCGTAATTGAATTTTCCATTCAACATTGGAGCAGTCTCAAGGGGGCAATAACGCGGGAGGAACTCCCTAACCTCAGTAACGGAGATCGCAGCTTAATTTGAAGCTCTATTGTAGTCTTGTGTTGCTGCGATTAGTAAGATCGCGACCTTTCCAAAAGGAAAGGCTGCAGATCGTCAGCTGATCAAGTGATTTGAACTGACAATGGGTAAATATGACCCAAAAAATATTCAAGTGTAAAATATCAGAATTTTACTAAATGCATATAGGGAGACGCAGTAGACACAGAACATTCCAAAATGTTTCGGTATGCAATTAAAATTGTTCAGTGGCAATCTTATAAGACGAATTAGTTAGGTATCAAATAATTTTTTGTTACAATTTATTTTGCTAGTCAAGCAAAACACAATAAAAATTATCGAATGCTTAAAATCAGTGGAATAGTAAGTTTTCCAATAGCAAACATACCCCATTCTCAGTCAAAATAAGCGTGTGATGTCTCCCGCACGCGACCTCGATCACTCTCCCGATAACGTCAGTATTTATTTTAGTCTCGACGCCCATTATCTTGGCATTGCCTTCGTCGACCACCGCCCAATGCGCAAGTCCACAATTAACCATCCTTCGAGGTGTGAACTGACTCTTCCACGTCTCTGACCCTTGCTTCTCCTCTAACTCTATGTCAGGACAGGGCATTCGAGATTCTAGGGCGCATGCCACGTGCATAAATGTCCCAATCAAATCCAAAATTCTTGTCGTCTGCAAATAAGGTTCAATTTAACATGCCAACTTTATTTGTCGTAAAATGGTCGCAGGAGGATTTACTACTAATTGAAAACAGTCTTGCCGTGGTGGTATTGAGGTTTGAGCAGTCGCCTGCTACGCAAGCGACGCAAGTTCGAATCCCAGCGGGGCCTGTACCAATGAGTTATTCTAAAAACTTATGTACAGTGATTTCACAACACTTGTTTTACGTATTGTTTGAAGTAATTGAAAGACGTATGTATAGTGTATGCTGAGACGGCGATGGACTCACCATCTGTCACGTTGGCACTTAATCATCTTCGGTGAAAAGTGGGTGTTGTGATTACAACACCTCTGCCTACCACTTCGGGGAATACAGGCGTGAGCATGTATATGATGAGTATGCATGGGTCACTTTTTTTTGTAATCTGGACATAGCATCGTCCAAAGATTAGAAGAAATTAGAAGTAGTAAATGAGATTATTTTATGCTAAATCATTACTCACATAAACTGATGTAATTCCTTGCTTTAGATCCCGCATAACAGGTCGCAATTGTTCTTGCAAAGGGTTCATCCATAAACATAAGCACTGAAAACACAATTTTTATTACAATTCATGTTTAATATATAAGCCAATGAGACATACAACGTCGCCACTCGCCAGAGAGTATTGAACTCAGACTATCCAAGAAGATAAATATAATAAATTTTGTAGTAAAATCTTAAGTTACCTTCAAAATATAAGTGTCAAATTGAGTGCATTTCTCAGTGAGAAAGTCAAATAGCCACTGTCCGTTTTCCTCCAGTAGAAACGGTACTAGACACCGGTTGTTGAGGAGGCAATGGAGAGCGCCGCGACATACGAGTGGTCTCGCCTTAATAGCGGTAAGCAGCAGATAAGGGTGACCGCGGTAGACGCTGAACACTGGTCCCAAGTCCCACAGGCCCAGTGCTACGCTTACCGCTGCCAGCTCCAGCAGTTCTGATGGTGAGGTCGATGCGAATTTCACATCACTTAAACAGAAAAAAATAAAAAGTTTTTCAATACAAATCTAGTTATTACCTACACTATGGTTTTGCGATATGACTTTTTTCGGGAAGAAAATGAAGACATCTGTTGCTGTTATGCAAGTTCCCCTTGTAGGTGTTTCCCCAAATAATCGATATATATTTTCGTCATGAACATTCAATGTTACATAGCATAAGACTTTACTGAAAGATAATGGTTGTTCGGTGGTCTCTGCCTAGCTCCATAAGATACGGGCGTGAGTATATGTATGTATATATAATGTTTGATTAAAAGAAAAATATTCGACACAATGTCAAAAAATGTTTCAGCGATATTTTAGACCTCTCTACATCCACTATCCACAGTTAAGACCTTCATACAGAGGCTATCCCAGTAGCCTGTATTATACACTTACGTGTCATACTTTATTCCATCGGTAATTGCTATTTTGAGAAGAATGGCGAGCAGTTTGATAGTAATGGCGGAGTTGCTGAGCGAGCCCGTCTCTCCCGCGTGTTTGTATGTGGTCAACTCTTCGAGGCGGCTAAACACGCCCAGCCGGGCTATCCACCCATCTGGTGGACTCTAAAAACGATAAATATGTTTTCTTAGCAAGAACGTAAAAGTGACTTTTAGATTTTCGTTTATTAATAATAATTATCATAAACACTACCTACTGGTTACATACTTATTGTTATTTTTCAAGAACTCTTGTAGTTTTGTTCGAGAACGCATGATTCGAGGTAATTCGGTTTACTATGACATTTGCCTTCGTAGTAGAGAGTGTATGTAACCTGTGAGAGCGAGTAGAGGTAGTGGGCGGGGGGCAGGCGGCCCCGCGACAGCAGCATGTCCGCGGCGGCGCGCAGGACTGTTGTAGTAGAGAGTGTATGTAACCTGTGAGAGCGAGTAGAGGTAGTGGGCGGGGGGCAGGCGGCCCCGCGACAGCAGCATGTCCGCGGCGGCGCGCAGGACTGTTGTAGTAGAGAGTGTATGTAACCTGTGAGAGCGAGTAGAGGTAGTGGGCGGGGGGCAGGCGGCCCCGCGACAGAAGCATGTCCGCGGCGGCGCGCAGAAGTGGCGGCACGGGCGCGCCGAGAGCCGCTGCTGACTGCTCGGCTCCCGCGCCGCCGCGCATTATCAGCCCTACCACCCATTCGCTTGGGGAGCACCTGCCATAAAACATTATGAATGGTAATATCTCTGGTTTTCCTTCTTTGGCTAAGCTGATTTAAACCAATTTTAACTACAGCTAAGAGTATATAAAATATATACAGACATCATCCTCAGTGACAGTTAACGCTACAATCGTTTTAGGTTATTTAAAAAGAAGAGAGATACTTACACAGTATTGAAGATATATGCGCCTTTGGTAGTAACTACGAGGCATGGTTGTAACGTAATGCGCGGTACATGCAGGTCGCACAGAAAGGTAGGAGCGCGCCACCCGCCCGCCGCAGGAGTTTCTTCTCGCGCCGATACCACGTGACCTCCTAATACATCACCGATCACCTCCGCCGACCACAGTATCGAGGATTCCCTTTTCGCTCCGAGAAGACCTTCACCCTGTTACAAATAAAACAGTACTAATTAATTTGCTAATGAATATATAAGCTTACTAGCTTCGTCGTCTGACAGAGTATGTGGTGAGTGGCCCAGCCTATGACGTAGAGATAGCTAACCTTTCCCTTAGAGAACTCAAAACTATTACAAATTAAAGGGGTTGGCTTTTTTATACAGGCTGTGAATGCATGCTACACCACCTGGCTGGTTTAAAAATGTTTGCTTATGGACACTTGATTCACCAAGGCTGATGAATAATAAAAAAATATATTAATTCATATGCTCCGGTTTGCAATACAAAATATTGTAATAATATTCATTCAAACAACCAATTGGGTTGGCAATATATTTGAATAAAATTCTTACCTGTATAACACAAAAGTTGGCACTATGTATTTCCAGTTCATTCTTCCTCAGTAGATATATGATTCTCTGAGACCACAGACCCTGGATGTAGAGACCATCCTTCTTTATATGTGGTCTTAGTGTCCTCGAAGGGGTGTCTTCTTCAGGACCCTCTAACTACAATACAGAGAAGTTGTAAAAGCAATTTTGGTTTAAACAAATCTGGGTGGTATCTATTAGGTTAAAATTTAAATAATTAAAAAGAAACGGCATATACTAGCAAACCTCACCTACAAGGTTAAAGCTATATAACATGAGGTTTTTAGTAGCATATAAAAAAAAATATTGTAGAAATGCATGTTTAATGTACAAAAATTTACATGAGTATTAAGTATCTGTATAATAAAATATTTTTTGTAATTTTTTTATTATACAGATACTAATACTTATCATTTCGATTTTAAAAAGCACCCCAGCTAGTACTCAACTAATTATTGTCTCAACCAATTTGAGAAATTCTTTCACAAAAATTTAATGCTTCATTATCACCAAGAAACTTATTGTTATTTGAATTTAATAAGAGATCACTATAGGATGCGAACAAAGCCCCAGGTGTAAGCTAAAGTGTTAAGCTTGATTTGAGTTATTGAGATTCTTTTCAAACCCTGGGTTGAACTATTTGAAGATTTTTGAAAACATTAATTGCCTTGATAAAAGCAATTTAGAATGCTTCAATTCGATACTTACAATAAGTGTCCCTTCATTTAATTCAAAGGCTGTCAGAAAATGTCTACCATCCACATATTGAGCTGTCAAAGCCCAATTGTTGGATCCCTTACGAAATAGTGGTAAGTATTCGGCTGGTTTCAGAACATACTCCACTGTTTGTGCCTTATTATCATCTGTCAAAATAAAAAATAAAGTACCTTTAGGAATAAATAAAATGGACAATATTTTTTTAATATTCATTTAACAATTAAAATAACAGGACTTGACAAAAGTTTGCTTGACAATGTGATATTTCTCATAATACCAATAAGTATTCTAGTACCTTTGGATCCACCTTGTATAAAAAAAGTGATTTTGTCTTTGGATAGCTGTTTGATGAAGGACATGAAGCTGTCCTTCTTGTCTTTGTCTTGGGCCCTGGTCTGCTGCAGCCAGTTGTACCCAAATGATCTATGTTCCAACACAAGCTTCCATTGATGAGATTTGCTGCAAGATATCTGAAATAATAAAGATATAATTAGAAAACGACAAAATGAACACCATAGTATGAAATTTTGAAGACATTTTGGTGGAGTGTGTCAGATATGAGTCAGAGAGGCAGACATTGGCTGCAAGACTGAACATAAATGTCCTTGATGTTGGAATGTTCCATTCAATATTGTCCTCGCCTACAACTGAGGCAAGATACTTTTTTGTTTGTTAATTATGTTTTGAAGAATGATTAGAATTAAGTTAGTAGTACAAAGTAAGAGTCCAATGGGACTGGTATGTAATAATGTACAAAAGTCCTGAATAATAAATAATATAAAATTCATATTCTTAGTTTAAATCTGATACATCTTTAAATAATTATGCCTACAGGCATCATCAAGAGTTATAAGCACTGATGTTGAATGTGCAGTAGTTATTTTATGAGTCTGACTCTGTCTGCAATGGAAATTAAATACATGAGCTACCTTTTATTTTCGCTCATAACACCTGATGGCAACTGTTCTACCCATATTTAGTCCCACTTATCAAAGTGTTAGGCAGTGTTACAATTCCTGCTTTTTAACAATGATGTTTAGGTGCCAATTTGATAGATGGTGAGTTCATTGTTGTCTCAGACATTTGCAGGTTTGCATCAGCTAAAGCTTGAACAATTCAGTTATAATAACTGTTGGACTCAGACTAGTGAGATTGGAGTGTACAATTCAAGAAGTTATTGGTGACCAGAATTGAAAAAAGTATGTTGAGATGGTTTGGACATATTGAAAGGATGAGTGAAAGGAGGTTAATGAAAGAAATTTATAGAGCAAATGTGACCGGAAGTGTTGGTAGAGGGCGTCCAAGGAAGAAAGAACTACTATGTGTACTACTAAATTTGGAGCACTCGTAACCAAAGAAAGTGTATGAAGAGATGCATGAATGTGGATAAAGAAGAAGTATGTAAGGATCGTAGCATGTGGCAAGAAGTCGAAATGTTAGCAGTGAAAGTGTTAAACTGCTCAGACACCAAGGCTTCAGTACACCAACTTGGAAACAACAACAAGTTTGTATTGGTTTTTCAAAACTGTAGGTATCTACTGAGTAATATTTTCATAAAAATATAGACAATTACTCACCAATAATGCCAGAAGATCTAAAGAGTCATCAAAACAAATCTGAAGGTCTGTAATCTCACTTGACACCTTGCACTCACCAACTACATTCTGGGATTCTAAGGAGTAGAATGTAATGGTTCCCGACTGAAAATATAATTTTTTTCTTAGTAGCAATAAAAGATTATTTTGAGAGAAAGTAGAATACTAAATAATTTACTTGAACATACTTTTGTTCCAATGATCAACACAGTTTCAGATTCCTTTGTCAACCAGCACACTACCCTCGTTGGCTTGGGTATTGTGACAAGAGGTAGCACAGTGACACTTGATAGAGACCATCGGTGGTCAAAGGTGTTCTGAGGAGTGAATAGTGGCAGAAATGGCACAAGTAGAACTTTCTGTTCACTCACTATAAGTACCCATGTTCCACTTGGTTCAAAACACATACAATGAATGGGATTATCTACGAAGTCCCAATCGTAATTCTTCTCAAACCGCTCTGATGAAGCATTGATATAAATGAAAATCAGCTCTTTGTCACTTGAAAATGCGAAAAACTTTTTCAAACCAACTTCATAAAAACTATAGGCTGCAATATCCATATGAATAAGAACATCCAATTTAAACAATCCAGAGAAGTCTAGGGGCTCAGTTGGTTGTGCCATGTTGCCTATATTCAGACAAGTATTGGTAGAATATCCACTTCAGTCCACTGCTTTTGTCTGGCCGTACAACTTATACATGCCTCACTGCGGGCGGGCTGCCATAAGGCTACAGGTAAGTCAGGCAGACAACAAGATTGAATTTGAGCACAGCAATAGCCAGCAATCTTTAGTTAACAACTTAGTTAGCCACCTAGCCTGTGCTGTGAGCCAGCATAACCGGGCTGGGCATTTTTTCACAAAAAATCACAGTGTAATCTGTGCGCGCATAAAACAACTAAATAAATAATTTGTCATTTAATGTCAAATCAACTTTGTGTCAAATGAATACGGAGTAAGTTGTTAAGTAACCTACTGTCAGTTCAGTCAGTCGTTGTCTTCAGTCAGATATATGTACCAACAATATTACTTCTTTGGTACAATGAGAAAAAAAATACTGACAGCAGACACCAATTTGACAGACAGATGAAGTTTTGTCAATAGGCTTTTATATCAAATCAATTCAAATTTCAAATCAACAACAACAACGAGTCAAATGCCAATCATTTCGTTTATGGGAAATGGAATGGAAATAATTATGTAATTAAAAACATGTTTTGAGTATAATTATAAGATTAACCTTCGGATACAATTGACTGTAAGTACCTACTATTATTACAGTGTATTCGGTCTATAAAGTTTACGTAAGTAAATATTCTATGTGCTATTAATAAATAACAATACTTAGACAGTTTCCCATTTATACAGATTTAGAATAATATAATTTATGTTCTCAATTTCATTACTTTGCAGGTTAGCATGTTTGCTTTACGTCGCATTAAAAATGTATACTCCATCGGACCCTTTCCGTTCCAATACAGAAATAAATCTTTGTTTCGTCGTGGCGTTTCCTTTTTCCTAAAAAAAAACTTATTTCTAACTAACACCCTTACATCGGGAGGCATGATGGCTATTGGCGATTTAATTCAACAAGAATTTGAGCTACATTATGATGAAAAGTTAAATAAACTTGATTGGGCGCGTGCAGGTATTAAATTTACTATTTTATAAATCTATGATTTATGTCACAAACGAATTTTTCCGTGCATGAGTGACTGAATGCCAAATGGCCTAACACAACAGTACTAATGGATGGTACCTAATTTCATGACCTTGCCTTTAGGCAAGCATATTGTCTGTTAAGCCATGGAATAGTGATAATTAATATAAAAATTAAATGATTTCAGGTCGCATGTTTCTAGTTGGATCACTTTTGGGCTCTTTGCATCATTATTACTATATTTACTTAGATAAAGTCCTACCAGTTGCAAACCTCAAAACTGTAGCTCTAAAGATTTTCTATGATCAGGCATTTGTGTCTCCTGCAACTATAGTGTGCTTCTTCTACTGTATGGGATATTTAGAAAATAAATCTTTGGAGCAGTGCAATGAAGAAATCAAACTGAAGTTCCAATATGTTTTTTTGGTTAGTTTAGAGAGAATTGACTCCTCGAATTGTAAATATAATCAGTCACTAAATCATTCTCAGCTTTGTTTGCAAAAAATCAATAGAATATTTTAGAATTCATGGCTATATACCATTTTCATTCATTCATGATAAATATAAATAGGTAGGCTCATATTAAAACAGATGTACTGAGATATGCTTACATACATGAATATTGTTTGTTTCAGGGTGACTGCTTATTTTGGCCTCCAGTTCAATTCATCAATTTCTATTATTTACCAACACATTTCAGGGTATTGTACATAAATCTAGCTACAATGCTATTCAATGTATTTATATCTCATATGAAACACTATGATCAACACTAGCCGCCTGTGTATATTTTGTATGGTACTGTTTAAGTATTGTCAGTATTCGGATGTATTTCATTAAGTATTATTTTATTTATTGATTTTAGTGTAAGATAAAATAATTCAAAGCTATATTTACTTACTTTTGATGATTTTTTTAATTGGTTTTGGGTAGTGCATATTATATAGGTACTGTACCTATGTGTTTTAGTAGGGATTTCTTGTGAACGAATTATTTAATATTATTGAAATAAGTAAGTACTCCTATGATGGCTACCTGAAATGGGATATCTTCCCTTTTAGGTTGCTAAATTTATTAAGGAATATTTCATTTGTTGAGGGAAAAATGTGATATCTTATACCCAAGAATCTCCGAGTACTTTCCTGTTGTGATATACTTAAATATGGAAAATAAAGTGACATCATGAAGTAACTTGAAAAGTTATGTTATTCATCATCAATCTCAGAATAACCAAAGAACTAGCTATAGCGGCCCTTTCTACTACTCCCTCAATCCAATAATCCACCTGTATGTATGGATCATATACAAAAGGTAAATAGATAAAATTAAGGAATGTCTACTCTAAGCTTGTTCTAGCTATTTAGTGCAAAGGGCAATGTTGAAAGTTGACATATTTTTTTAATGTTTGGGTAACATAAAAAAAATATGTCAACTTTTTATGCTGATTTAAATGTTCTATCCTATGAATATATAACTTCCGTAAATATTGCACCAATGCAAAACCACATCCTGAATGACTAAAAACTATTAAAACACAGTTTCAGCAGTAAGTTATGTATTTAGATACAATGTGGATGTTTTTTCGATTCCATATTTATACACAGTTTTAAACCTATTTATAGCAGCAATAGATGCTAGAATGATTTAAATAGTTATGAATTGAATATGTATCAGTATTTACTTATTACAAATAAATTTCATATTCATATCCATAACATGGCCCAAACATCATATTGATACAACAATAAAATTCATACACAAATATAAATGAATCCTGCTGTATAAAGTCCATATTGAAAGGATATTTTTTTTATATAATAGTAGCCTATTTCTTATAGGCTTCAAAGCTTGTAATACGAGTGAGTTACAGGTGCCGTCACGAGTTATGAGAAAATAGTGGCGGTAATAATACATAAAATGACTATTATAATTCCAAAGTTCTCTTAACCATGATGGCACTTTGTATTATTCTACCATGGTAAATGTTTTTCATACACAAGTTTATTACCCAGACAGGGTTAAAGACAGTATATTTAGCCCCAGCACATGGTCCAGTCATCTTTTCTCGTTTGTAGCTTTACAACAATGCGATAGAGAGCCAAGGCTGGGCCGAGAGGCAGCCCTAGGCCCCTAACGATATCAGCTCGGCGTGCCATACTCAGCGCTTGGCCATCGAATTCCTGCAACAATCACTGCTAAGTATAAACAATCCCAAGAACTCAATAATTTTAATACTATGCTCCTAGTTCAGATTTCGCAAATTATGATGACTGATAAAGAGAAGTACATTTATAATATCAGCATCAGTGGCTCTATCTGCGAAATTTGAGGACCTGGTTTTTTGATTGGTGAGATTACCTGCTCTCGTAAAATAGGGGCTGCTTCTGGAAAGTGTTTAGAGAAGTAGTCAAATACATCATCTGCGGTCCAGTTTGATATATCTGGTATACTGGGGTCGATAGGTATTTCGTCGGCTAGCTTCGACGGCGCCCGATCTAATTCATGTGGTTTTAGGAATGGGTCCACAGGTGGCGAATTCTGTGCATTATATTCTGAGCTCCTTGGTATTATTGCTGGAGATCCTACAACCGTAGGCCGAGACTCCAGGCAATTATTACATTCCCATTGGTCCCAAGCCTTGAGTCGTTCTGGTATGCGTGGTGCATGACATAGTGCATGATATGCATCAGAACAAATACTGCATACTGTTAAAATGCCCTGAAAAAAGTGAAAAAAAAATTATATTCAAAATTAACAACAGCTTTAGCTAAAGTCAGCATCTGTTAAAAGCAAAATATAACTCACTGCATCATTTGTTTCACAGCAAACAACACATGTCTTACAATGAGGGCATTGCCATGTGTTATCTGGTCGAGGCTTGAGAATGCCAGACCCTGATTGGAGGCAACTTAAATGAGCTTTGTTGTTGCAGTCCCTACACTCAACCAGCCGATCATTTGAGCCTCTAGTTTTCTGGACTAGACATACTGAGCACACTCCTGATGTCTCATGTGGTAAGGGTTCATCTTGCTCAATTTCATCTGCGCTCCCATCCAGTGACATTTGGCCTTCAGACATGGCTGTGTCTTCTTTATCAGGCTTTGTTTGTCCTGCATTCATTAATCGTTTTTTGATTGTACTTTTGTTCAGAGAGCCCACTGGCCTGCCTCTTTTACGTTTGCTAGGAGCATTATTATCAGACGGGTCAAATACTTTTTTCGCCATTTTGCGTCTTTCGCCGACGCGAACTCCCGCGTTGCGAGTGGTGCTGCTACTCATACTATTGCTTCCAGCTCCTCCACCGCGCTTCCTGGGTCTTCCCCTCATTCTTTGTGGAGAAGACCTACATGAGGAATTGGCTGATGAAGTCATCTGAAATAACATAATCCAATTACCTACTTCTCCTTTACTAAGCACCAGAATTAACATATTCACAGTATTCAGTTACCTAAAGCTTTGCACAGTCATTATGGAGTATTATCATACTGCATATGGAGCTCACCTTAGTATTAGAGTCAGCATTGTAATTAAAGCTATCAGAACTGTCTCCATCATGGTCTGCAGGGCCAAGTGCCAGATTACCATTTGGTAATTTCACCAGACTTCCTGAAGAAAGTTCTTTGTTAACTATACTTTCTAGTTGTTTCTTTGAATACTTTGACTCTTGTGATGCAGCAGCTTTCACAAGATCTTCAAATGCAATTCCATTTTCCAAATAGCTTTGATCTTGGTAAATCAATGTAGCTATAGCTGATGTAATTATTCTCCTCTCACTTGTAGCTATTGTTGAAGACATTTCTTTGAAAAAAAAAAATTACACTTCAACTCTTATTATATTATGCCATTTATGGACAACACTTATACCATTGGAGACGGAGGGAGTTAAAGCAGCTAATAAAATTAATAATTTCAGAAGTATGGTGTGTTGCCTCTGAGAAATTTGAGGCTTATGTATGAAATTAATTAAACTGTTTTATGCAATACTTTGACAAACCAACCCAAAAGTAGACATTTATTTGGATTGTATGTGGGGATAATAAGTTTAAAGAGCTTAAAGAGATACATGCTTGGACTTGGCATTTTTACATCCCAATTGACAAGTTAAATTGTAAAATTGGGATCCATTGGGATAAAGATTTTTATGTTCCTTTCTTCCAATCTAATCAAAATTATTGAAAAATACAGTTGAAATCAGGTATCAAAGTTCTGATATTCTTGTATAGGATTAAATTCTAGTGTTTGAATTAAACTATTTATTAATAGCCCAAACAAAATTCATGATTAAAACATTTTATGCGAGACAAAACATAAGTATTAAACAAATGTATAAGTATTAAATTAGTATTGCATGAATACATAAGTTGAAAATAAAAGAAAAAATATTGCAATTCGGTTGGGACTACCAGGTTGGTAAAAATGGATGAAGTTCTTCTTACTAGAGGTTTGCTACTCCCTCGGTGAAATATATGATGTGTTTGTTATCCTCTTGACAATTCAAGTTGCAACAGACAAAGACAAATTTTCAAATTAACAATACATTAGCTGACATAAGTCTATTTAACAATCACATATTTGTAAATTGAATTAATTTTGAAATGTCTCATTCCTGTAAAACAATGCCTAGAGAAATTGAAAGACTCACCATCTGTCACATCACATACATTCAGAGAAAACTAGGTTTTGTAACATTTATGACTAGCAATGTGAAGATTATTTTAAGGGAAAGTGATTTTATGAATTACAATGAGCTAACTTATTATTTTTAATGCGCGAGAACAAGACAAACATAGAGGAACATCCTCTAACATGTCAGGCATTCACAATAAAATTAATTAAGACTGAGACTGGTATGCTCATTTTCCATTTAATGGTGTGTGTACATTAGGAGTACTAGCTCTGTAGGAGTATGAGTTTAAAACCAGTTATATCTAGATAGTTTGAGAAATTTCAACAATATGAGAACATGAATAAAGCCAGGGCGATAAGCATGACAAAATTTTAAAAATGAACAGGAAAGAATATAAACTTACTGTTGTTTTGACTTGACTTTTTACGCCACTTTGCAGCGTTTCTGTAGCTCACATTATCTTTATAATCAACTTTAAAGACACTTTTTTCTTTGAGACAACGTTTGAGATCAGACTTCGTATCCTTGGGTGTTACTTTGTAACACTTCAACATAAACTTGCAAATTCTGTTAATATCTGGTCTGGATTTACGTGAACGCAAATGATCTATTGCAGCCAAAATTTGATTTTTATACTTTATCTCTGACATTTCTGGAAATCGTTATAGTAAGTAAATCGACTGATTACAAACATAAAATAATTTATTTTAAAATAGCGATGTGTTAAGTTTGAAATTGGTTTTACCTGAGCAGAATCATGCCGGCGATTTTTAAATCATGCAGTATATTTCTGTTGACTGATAATTCAAAACCTTATTATTTTTAAGAGATGCAAACCAATAGTGTTAGTAAAGAAAAATCGCTTTATTAAATATCATAATTTCCGGATTTTAAGAAAACGAAGACAATTTTTGAGCAAAAAGTCAAAATATTGGATACCATAAATACTACCAAAACTAAAACTTAAGATTAATTTGTTAGCCACAAGGAGCGTGCTTCATACTTCCAAATCTTATTTTAAATAAAATAATTTGATGAGCATAGTTAATTAACTTACAGCACCGCAGCAGTGTTTGTGTATGGCTCTCTTAAATTCATTGAGATTGATGTTTAGTAAATGCCAATTGAAATAATTTATCAAAATATGTCAATGTTTATTTATGTCATTCACAGGTGGTGTCACCGTGTCAGTCAGAATTCAATCATACATACATACAATATACTATATTTTAAATATATTCAAGGAATGTAAGGTAAGGTTAGGACTCAGGAGGTTTGAATTGAAAAGTTAGATATTAAAAAATATAAGAAATATCTATCAGACAGAAGATTACCCAACTGAAGCAAACCTGTATAAATATCCAGATGCTCTTTTGCGCTTTGCGTATACGCAGAAGTGAAATGAGACGAGAGATCTTGCATGAAAATTAATACGACGACTCAACAAAAACAATAACAGCTGAGTGATTCACAATCTTTTTGCTATGGCTTTAGTTTTGTGCGGCATTCGTCATAGTAAAACTCAAGTCCTTAGGGCTGGTTATTCGACACTGCCAGAACAAAATGTACGCAAAACTAAAGTGGGCAAAGTTGTGAATGTAGCTATCATTGGGGCGCCAAATTCTGGTAAAAGTACACTGATAAACAATATTGTGGAACGAAAGGTAAGAAATTGTTTCTAATAGATATTTTGTGATCCCTTTCAATTTCAATATATTACTTTATTGTTATGAATAATTGTAAAAGTATCAATTTTCTTTTACAGATTTGTGCAGCTTCTAATAAAGTTCATACTACAAGAAAATTAGTCAGGGCTATGTGCTATCAGGATGATACCCAAATTGTGTTTTTGGATACACCTGGTATTATAACTCCAGTTGAAAAGAAAAAGTAAGACCTATATTGTCATACTAAATTATATTTAAGGTTAACTGCATCCCGCAGTGTATAGAAAATGTATTAAACTTACAAGCTATCTTCTTTCCAAATCTATTTAGAGATATTATAAACAAACTAGCTGTGCCCGGCAAATGTTGTATTGCCATATATTTTTTAGGGTGGACTACCCCTAACATTTTGGGGGATGAAAAATAGATGTTGGCCGATTCTCATAGATACCGGATAAGCACAAAAAATTTCATCAAAATCGGTCAAGCCGTTTCAGAGGAGTATGGCAACGAAAACTGTGACACGAGAATTTTATATATTAGATGCATCTTATGCAACCTGTGCATTTATTATATTAGCGTAACTTTGAATGTACATACATATAAACATTTCTATTACTTAATGCATAGACCAGATAAATTTCTTGTAAAGCTTGCTTAAAAATATATTGAATAGAATTTAGCAGGCAGTTTCCTTAACACAATTCTTTCCCTTCATCTATACCTATCCATTCTAAATTCTTAAAAATGGTTAGGAAAAATATGAACATGAGGCGGAACTCGAACAAACAACCTCTGCAAACCCTCATCACACCTCATACATCAACTTTATCCTTCTCTTGTAACCACATTTTTTTAAATTTGAATTTGAACATGTGTGTCATGCATAATAATCTGATATTTCTATCCATATTCATCTTTATTGTGCTTGATCAGCTGAAATTTGTGCTTTTATTTCAGGTATGATTTGCCAGAGTCCATGTTAGAAGCATGCTACAAGAGCCTGAGATGTGCCAATGTGATTGGTGTTGTCCAAGACATTTCAAACCGCTACAATAGGGATTATATACACAAAGATGTGGTACAAATGTTGGAAACTGTTAATGATATACCAAGCTTCCTGATAATTAATAAGGTAAAGTATTTTATTTTACTGATAAACTATTAATGGGGTAATTTTATTGATATTCTGACTCTAAACTGGATAATTACTACTCGAAACTCAAACCAAAAAATATCTTTATTCAATTAGAATTTTAACAAAGTACTTTACAATCGTCAGGATTACATAATTATACAAGATTATACATGCTATAGGTTCGAAAGCTTAATATCTTATATTATGACCTAATCTCACTGATAAAAAATCATACAAAATTAACCATGTAATGCATGCTAATCACAATGTTTGGATATGTTGGATGTTTAATGTGTGAAAACCACAATTATTCAAAAAAAGCATTTTTAACTAACAATAAATTACTTACATTTCAGATTGACCAACTAAAAACTAAGAATCAGTTATTGACAATAATAAAGAATCTTACAAATGGTTTTATGGCTGGCAATCCTATGATGGGTGTTAAAGTGAAAGATTCAGACAAAATGAGAAGATGTAGGGGTTATGGTCACTTTTCTGATGTATTTATTGTCTCAGCTTTGAAAGGGGATGGTGTTCAAGATATAAAGGTATTGTACAATATGGTTCATTTATAGTGTCATTTTGGGTAGTCCAAAAGGGTCTCTGAATCTGAATAAGAAACAGATGATAAACATGAAACTTTTCGTATTTACCTCTTTCATTTGTTACTAGTTTTCAGATCAAATGTTTCATACCAAAAACTTTATTATATTACTAGTTGTGCCCAGCAGTTTAACCCGCATAGATTTAATTTCATTCACACGGAACGCGAGATGTTTTTTTAAATAATAGTGGGTTATGTTGTAGCCTTGTAACATTAGCTATCTACCAGCAAAAGTCCCGCTAAAATCATACCACTCGTTTCAGAGATTACCAACAGACCGACAGACATACGGACGGACAGACATACAATACCTATACTGTGTTAAGTACATACAGAAGTATATCATTTTCAATCAGTCATTGTTTTATACTTAATAAACTATAAATGTCTAATAATTGCAGCAATACCTAGTCAGCAATGCAAAACCAGCAAACTACCAGTATCCAACAGATAATTGGACAGACCAGTCTCCAGAAACATTGATAGTGGAGGCTGTGAGAGCTAAGTTCTTGGACTTCTTGTCTCAAGAGATACCATATAAACTATCAACAAACTTGGAGTACTATGAAGAATCTACAGAAGAAGATAAAATAATTTGTTGTGTGACAGTGGAGTGTCCTTCAGAACGACTGTTGAGATTAATAAGTGGTGCTGGAGGTGGTCGCTTGCAACAAATCAAATCACATGTCCGGAGTGACTTGATGGACACATTCAAAAAGCTGGTTGTTATAGACCTGAAGTTGCAAGTGAAGAATAAACCAGCTGATATTTGAATGTATAATTGAATGATGTACAAATAAATATAAAATATCAATATTGCTTGTAATTTTTATGTTTTTATTTAAATTTATATGCAGTTTACCTTTTCTTCAATTAAGCAAGTTTTTTGAAACAAAAATTGCTGGGAATTTCCTTTATATTTCTCTTTGGATCAATATTATGTACTTTGGATGGACCACAGAAATCTATTACAGGCAGAGCCCATACCCAATTTCTATGACTAAAGCAGATTATATTATCGACTTGGCACATGCCTAGCATTGTGCCAAGAAAGGAAGGTAAGCCCGTCTTATGACATTTACGTAACGCGATGAAACAAAGTGACGTCATCAAAATTTCAATACAATCAAGAGTACCTAACACTTAATTAAATTTAAACATTAAACTGCTATTAAATACGTATTGTCAACAGTGCATAATATAATGACAAAAGCATTATATTGAAAATAATATTGTGCCTGTGCGGCTAGCCTGTGCATTAAATACAATGTCTGAATTAGACAGGGCTGATCGTGACGTAAGCTTGTTTAATCCTGTGAGTGACGTAGGTACCAAAACATCAAACGTGATATCAAAGAGAATTATTCACTGAAGATTATTCTATCTATAGTCAGACACTTGAAACTGACAACAATTTTATTTTATGTTTTGAAAGTTTACAACAACGAAACAGGGAAGATATATGAACGTCAGATGAATGCAATGGGTTCCTCCACATATTTTTAACAATTTACAAGATTTTTTTCTCAACAACTACTTGCCATCGCCATTAAACAAATAAAAGAAAGAAATATACAACAACGGAGCAGGAAACATGGGCGTTTTAGACGAGTGCTGCGAAGTGCCGCGATGTTGCTGGTACTTTAAGCTGCGTCGAGGATGTTACCTGATCGCGTTTTCAAGCCTCGTGCCGTTGGTCGTGGTGCTGCTGTTGTTAGGAATCACCGCGGCAGGACACCATGACCTCGGCCTCGGACCTGATGTCGCAGCGTATGCAGCCTACTTCTTCTTTCTTCTCTGTGTCATGCTATTCATCGCTAGTGTCGTGCTCCTGTTCGGAATTTGTCTCCGTCGTGAAGGCATGATATCAATCTACACTTGGCATCTCTTAGTCCACGGTCTCATTATAGCGCCCTACTTCATATTCACCTTCCTAATGTCTGTGCTGAGGGGTTCCTTATTTTTAGTATGTTTAATACTGATATTCAGTGTAGTTTATCACTATTTTCTCGTGACAAATTCATATCGAATGACTTTATAAAACCATTATAAAAATAGGTTTTTCTTGTTGCCTAGATTCAGTTCTGCATATTTTCTCTCCTTCTTAAAGGAGGCCCTTGTAGAGAGTATGCATACCACAGAAAAGAGGATAGGGATATAATTCTCTTTTGTTATGTGATAGGTACAGTCCTTCTTTTATTAATGAGGGGGAAACCTACAAACGGTACCCGATCGTCCTGGGAGAGACAGTCGTGGTATGTGCGACTCTTGCCACACTAAAACCCCCTTGGTGGCCATTCTCCGTAACGAAGAGCGAACGCTAAATAGGAACTCTAAAAGATTGCACCGGTGCACCCTCATACTGTGCCGGGTGCATCCCCGGGACAGGTGCGTCGTTGACCCTGGAGACCTGGCTGTGCCATCTTCCGGGCCCACATCTGGGCGGTCAGGCCCCCTTTTAGTCGCCTCTCACGACATGCAGGAGATAATATAGCCAAATTATTTAGACCCTATTGGATGGCATGCGTATAGTCCTACGTTAACTTCCCATTGTTGCATGCAACACGTGAATTCCCACACACTAACTGAACTGAATTGACAAAAAAAGAACTTAGGTATGTGAATAATAGATATGTACTCGTAGGTATATTTACTTCGGATACTTTGGTAACCAACAATCAGTATAGGATAGTTCAGACCGGACCTCTAAGACAGTAAGCACAACTAAACCACACAAGTTTGTTAAGACTTGTTTACGAACAGTTTCAGTTTATGTGAAGGCGGTCCCTAACTAGCCTTAGAGGCGTACTCTTCACGTATACAGCTACAATTTAAATGCTTAGTTTCGGACAGAGATCTTAAGGATAATTAGAATAACCCATGCTCGTTTACATTATTTCCACTGTCTACCTCAAGGTAGAGTAGACGTCCGCCCTAATGTTCAACTATTTGGTAGGTACACTTGTTGTTTACTCACCTACTTTTGTAGTGTTTGTGGGTATTCAACAACTGCTAAATACCGTACCAGTACTTTGGTTTCTGTAAATACTTGTAGTGCCTTATTATTCCTTACCTATCAAAAATATAACAGGAAGTAGGTTCACAAAACTATAAAGTAAATTCCTTTTTACTTAATATAAGGAAAATATTTGGGAGGAGTACGTAGACAAGCAGGCGTATCGATAACAATCAATCATAAACGACAATAAAATTGTATTGCAAGTTTATCTCGAGTCTCTTCGCTCCGTACCTATACTTACGCATCATCCAGTAGGTGATACATTTGTTCTAGTTCATTTATCAATAACCTACTCATCGTTGCCTACATGTATGTATAAGTTATTCAAATTTGTCCCTTGTAGTCCGTACCTACCTACGGTAGTAAATTACAGTTTGAGCAATAAATATTCTAAACACCATCCCACTCATTTACTTACGCTTGTATATTATCTTGATATCCAGCTAAAGCGAACTCCGGACGTGTTGAAATGCTTCAAAAGTAAAGCTTTTAACCACTCGGGTAACAATTTACTTTGGTGCGCTCCTAAAATTCACGCCGACCGCTTTTCACCAGATGGAGTCCAATCGAACAGCAGTGTCGGCGTAGATGAGAAATTGAGAAAGCTCTGCGAACTTTTAGTCCGCTGGGAAGAATTTTCGCAATGTTACCTTCGTAACGTATAATCACCTACCTATATATAATCATCAAACCATTAAATCTTATAACCTGGATTTGCTATGAATACAAATATATTTCCTAGCTTTATTATTATAAAAATGAGAATATAAAATATTTTTAAGTTAACCGAAGATATTGATTGATAAATAAATTGGTACTCTTACCAGTCACAAAATAATCAAGAATTTGCGTTTTTGACAGTCCATTTAGGACTTTGAAATAAATATTGTGCATAATTGCATGTTGATCGTAATCGGTTGCTACCGATGAATTATTCTACACTTTCTTAAAATGGATTCGTATCTTGTGAGGAGTTATATTAGTTCCTAAGGAACTATTAGATGCATAGGAGTTCTAAAACAATTAGAATAAATTAAGCAGTTAGCAGTCAGGTTATGGAACAGCGGCGGGTCGTGATGTTATTTTAATTATATGATGTACTTTCTGCCTTCACATAGTTCCACATAAACTTGTTACATATACGTATATACTATTTTATTGCACTTAGTGGGAGTCGAAAATTCGGTCTCATGTGCACCGGCACGCCCGACAACTTAGGATGTTTAGTCTGGCTCTAAAACATTCTCAGCTTTGCATCGCTCTTAGGTGTAAACATTTAGTAGATAACTACTACGACTATACCTCCTTTAAGTTCTTATAAGAGCTTAGTAGGCTAGCTCAGGAGTAAGTGTTGTGTTATTAATATAATTATTAAGATAGGCTGCGTCGACTACTTAGATATATGTTTTCTGGTACCATAATTAGTGTTTTTTTTGTAAATATATTTGATACAGATAACTATGCGGCAAGTTATAATTATATTATCTCACATTCAACTTGTTTCCATACCAGATGGCTGTAGGCATTCCGAAGTACAAGAGAATAAAAAAAAAATCTTCAAAATTTGGCACACTGAATCTTTATGAATTGGATAAAACATAAAAAGTTTTTCTCAGCAACTAGCTCTCTCTGTTTATTTCTTACCGCTGCGATGCTAGTAAAAACTCAACGAAACAATATAAAATATCAAATATAAACGGAACGTGGCTAAAATAATACTAGCTTAGTTTAAACTCACAGCGTGCATAAATCCCGGATGAGTGTAATTGCTTTAGACACTTTTGAAATCTCTATGGGTACCTACTTAGAGATTGATCAAAGCTCGAGTAAAGCTTAACCACCTGCATAATTGAGAAGACGTACATAATATTGATAGAACCTAAGTTACGACATTCACATTGACACCATGCTTATGGTGCTTATGATGGCTTATTCCTAGACATCCATGATTTTATTACCAGGCTTTTATTAGGCTTTTGTTGGTTGGTGTTTTGGTGTACAAATGAATTCTCACGACATCCAAGAAAGTGAATTGTCATGGAGGTCTCGGGAACTAATGGATGAAAGTTTATTTTTCAAAATCTATGGGTCTCTGGATTTGGAATCTATGGATTTCTGGGAAAAAGCCCTTGTGATATAGATGCTTATTTAATAATTTTCGATTAAAAGTGGATTTTGTAACCTCTACATAGCTGTTGACAGCTATAACTCTACATAATTTGGCTCACTAAAGATCACAAAACTTTGGATCATTGTGTTATCTTAATAAATATCTAAATGCTCTATGCTCTAAAATAACGCTGTTTGTGCCTTAGTCTTAAAACACGCGGCGAATGATCTTTTCTTGTCAATGTAGGCGCAAAAGAAGTATAAAGTTGGAAGCGCGGGTTACAAACTAACTCTCATTGGCATGATTTACTTAGGTTAGGACCGTTCTAAGCCTTTAGTTTGTGTACAAAAAGTCCCCAACAATAGCAATCATAAATTATAGTATTAGCTATAATTTTAATGTTCATACTTATAACTTGAAATAAATGTTAAAACTTGGCTCAAATTAATTCTTGGTTAAAATGTCAAAACATTAATTCTCAGTAAGTACTCACCTTTGTTATCTACACCAAGCAACTAACTGCGGTGAATTGGTTTCATAAAATCCGAACAGTTGCTAAAATATTTGCAGAAATATTCGTGGATTTGTTATGCAGTAAGTAGCAACTTGTGAAGTTTGAGCTTAGAATTTGAAGTTTCTGCATATTCATACAATCTCTGAAAGTTCCACGTAGTGCTATGCTCACCAAGTTCTATCACTGTGCTGTGGGATGTTATATTAGTGGGTATTATACAATTGTATTTGTAATTATCATTGTTTGTTCAAGGAAATTAAGTGCTTGAACAATACCAAAATATCAAATGAATATAAAGATTAGCAATATTATATGTCATTTGAATATCACCAGGTAATATTATCAGTCAAGTCATACCGCGGGTTTTACATTGAAAGAATATGACATTCTACGTGGTTACGCTTGAAGCCTGCGATAGGCTTATCATTTATCACATTAACAAATACGTAAAATATTTAATTTTTGTTGATTATTGGTTCCATGCCTACCTCTTCTGCCTCTTCCTTAGGGCTGCATTGAAGAAAGGCGAAGTAAGAAGATACATAAAATGGTCGTTTAACGAAATTAAAAGTAGTACTTATGTAAGCTCATAGGACTACATGATTCAAAATGTATGTTCAAATGAAATTATTCATAGATGTCCGTTTTCTCAGAATGTGACTAAGGTTTTATTGTTCAAATTCCAACCAAAACTGTAGTAATTCGAATGTCACTCTTGTACTATTATACTATCTAGTACTATTTATATCCTCTGCGATTGATTATGCGAGTGAATCTTTAGTAATGAAGATCGTAGGTTGAACAATTCCCACGCGATCTTATAACAAACTCCATATGACTACAAGTTTCCCGCGGGGTTGGATTGGATCTACTTTATTTTACAAGAAATTAAGTCGGGGGTGATACCGCGGGGCACAGCTAGTAATAAATAATATCTTAGCAAGCTTATATTTATAGTGCGGCGGTGATTTGTCTAATTATTTTTGTATTTATATACAAACCTTTTATGGTTTTTTATGAAAGAAAGTGTTTGAGAATCGTTTAGTGATTTATAAACTTTACTGCAAAATTTTGTGCGGACGAAGATACCTATGAAATTGAGCCTACGCGAATGGTTGCGTGGGGTACAAGGTAGTGGTTACTATTAAACACCACATGTTATATCATGCGGAAGTAACCGCTGGCAGAAGCTAGTTATTCGATAAGTGTAATAAAGATGTGCTATCTAGATCCCATTTGGCTCTTTGATAGCGTACTGTGAAAAGTGCCCTAAACTATAGAAGGAATGAGTACGAGAAAGTTTGAGCATGAGTAACGGGTATTCAATTTCTTTAACGACCATCATTTTTGTCGGGGCTCGCCATGAATCTTGAAGATAAGCGCTTAATGGAAATAACAGCTCGGCGAAGAACATTATGGACATACGCGAACTATCGCCGAGTCATAACCCTAAAAGGGGAATATTTAAATACAAACTAGTGTTTTACAAACGTTATTCAAACGGGTTCACCTGCTTGACATTATTATGTTGATAGCCTTTGTAATGCAAAAATATAGGAAAAATAAAAATATATTATTAAATATATATTATAAATATATATATATATTTTGTCATAAATCAATGTAAATACTCGTAACATGACGAAACCGTTTGTCTAGTGGTTAGTATACCTGACTGCTAACACTAGGTGTACCGGGATTCAGCACAGCAGTGACCGGGATTCCGCACAGCACACGCTGGAGCAGTGCCCAGCGTGGAGCTCAGAACGGCGAATGCTGGTCACCAGGATCGGGCAGGACCTCTCTCTGCCATGCGTAGTGACAGCTATGTTGGCAGACAGAGAGGCATGGAGGGCCGTAGTCTCCTTCTGCGAGGCAGTAATGTCCCAGAAGGAGCCCTCCGAGCTTATTATTATTATGAATGTATTTTTGGAACCATAAAAGTTAATTATCAATGGTACAATGAATATAGAGCTATACCAAATTAATATAGAGCTTGACCCATAGCGCCATTATTTCAATTACTTTTGCAACAAATAACATGGTCTAAATCGGAAGCAGGTAGAAAATAAAGGTATTGGAGGCATAATACGTGAGCCTATCGAGCGGTGAGTATCTGCAGCTCGCGGATATCGCAGCCCGCCAGAGGCACCGCTTCATTGCTCTTACATTGTGTACCAGAACAATTTGATCAATGAACCATTTAATGGCTCCTAGTAAACCTGTTTGATTAACTATTTCAGACTATTATCTGTAACGAAGCCATTTGATTGAGACTCTGGGGTACTTATCTACAAAAGTGGATTGTGTACCTACCTTTACCTATATAATAGAGCTATTATCAATTTCAGCTGATAAACTATTTCTTAAGGCTTAGGATTGAGCTTGTGATATCTTTTGCAAATGATTAGATTCAACGTCTTAGCTGGTGTTGCAAGGCACCATAGGCTACGGTAATCGCTGATCAGGCATATGTATCTTTGCAAGCTTAGTATATAGCTTTATATAAATACATTTGAAACATTCTTCAACATATTTAATATTACGAAGTTCTATAAATTAAATTAAAATCCCTATCTGCGGTCGGTCAGTATTTTCATAATGAAAAGTAAACCCAACTCTTCAAATATCATGTACGTATTTATTTATGTAATGAGTAAATACCAAAAGTTGTTGCTCTAACGAACGTAGCATGTTTTCTTGGAAAAAAAACACAAACAAACTTCAAACACACGTAAAAGGATTCCAGAGTAAACATTGTCGAATCAAAACGATGAATTTATCTAAAGGGAAATCTCTCCAGTGAAAAGCAAACACGTCTCGAGCAAAAGACTACTGAGGGTTGAGTGATTCACTGGCTTAGAAAATGTTAGTTGATTTTTGAATTTCACTCTTCAATGCTCGCTTTAACTTATCCGTAGGGCGTGGGGCAAACCAACCGATTGTGTTAACTCGCTCGTCGCCAATCAGTTTTTATTGTCGTTTCAGATTCGTTATGACAACAAGTAACATGTTCCTTTTTTACCATTTTCTCTTCCAATCAGAACAGTGGGTATGTAACCCTCGTTGAGAACGATTTACAACATAAATTGTTTCAACGCAAAACTTTAATATCTCATTAATAAGTAATTCTGTAACCTACGAACTTAGATGTTTTTACCAACAATCATACAACCACTCTTGTAAAACCAAGTACGTCACTTAATTATTTGTATGTATATGTCAAAACTCTTTACCTGTTGGAGCTACTTTTGACTGAAATATCAGTTTTGACAACTTATTCGATATTTTTATATATCGATAGAAGGCTAATAAATAATAGCGAAGCGCGTTTTTTATGCCCACAGAAACAAATGACTGATAATAATATTTTCAATAATTTTCAGTCAATACTACTTTTGATAAACCTGTTTGTTCAGCCAAATTAGTTTTAACTGAATAAGAATTTTGACTGCAACATAAACATGAAACTTACTTACAATGTGCTACACATACAGGGTAAAGAATGTTTAGGCATACATTTTTAGCGCATAGCTCGGTAGGTGGTAGATATTAATTTATAATATTAATAAAAACCACTACTTTTTTTACTTAACAAGCTTATACTTATTACTTATTTTTGTGGTTAAGTGTAGTTGTAAGGGCTTATTGGAGGTTCGATGTTCATGGGATGATATAAGACATTGCTTATTGAACAAACCCTAAGTTTGTTCATACATGTTTTCTTCGACAGTTGTAACCAATTCGAAAATATCAATATAATAAGTCTAACTTTCAATAACAATATTATATTTTGCACAGAACAATGGCAACAAAAAGTTTTCGAGACCAATATGATTTAATTCGATAGCAATCATAATAGTGCAGAAAAAACACAAGACAATCTCAAATAATTCGATATTTGAATTATTTCTTATTCTTAATTTAGTTGGCCAGCAAATTATAAAAACTAAACTACCCCAAATATAAATAAAATTAACGAAATTTTTTTAATAACGATAAGGGATTTTATTTATATATTTTTAAATTTATATGTAGCAATAACTGAAGCTCTATGCCAAAAAATTACGCCTAAAAAGTCTACATCCTTCACACTAAAAATATTTATAGCACTCAATGTTACAGTTTCCAAGAAAAAATACGAGATTGAATTGAAGTCAATTTCTGTAGATGACAGGAAACTTTGTTGAATGTAAAATGTATGATTACAATTGTGTAGTTCTCGGGATAGTGAGCCAGCTGCAACGTTAAATTCAATTATGCAGGTTGGCGGTATAATTATTATTTACCATCAATAGATTTTATTGCTGAGAGTGAGTTAATAAAATTCAATGTCTTTATTGCTCCTCTACAAAATCTTACAGCTAGTGTAGAGGACAGAAATACGTATAACTACTAGTACTTACCTACCTATTCTTGGAGACACAGCAACTTTGGGACACGACTTACATATGTAAGGAAAATGTTTACAATAGCTCATCCATACAGATTAATAAATTGGAAGTGTCCGTTTGTAATTAAAATGTTTTTCAAAAAGCTTTTCACTAAATGCACAATTAAAACATATGCGGTACAAAAAAAGAAAAAACAATTTTTAAAATGTTTATCTGTCTGTATGTTCCGGCTAATCTCCGAAACGGCTGTACCGATTTTAACGGGACTTCTACTGGCTGATAGCTAATGTTACAAGGAATAACTTAGGGTAGTATTACTTTTAATAAAAAATATAAGTAGGGTTCCGCGGGCCACCCATTACATTTTGTCTACGCGGGTGAAACCGCGCGGCACAGCTAGTATATAAATATAATTCTATTGTACGTGTGTATGTCACTGAACTCTTTCTAAACGTCTGGGCCGATTTGAATGATTTTTATTGTAAGTGTTTGGGTGGCGCCCTGGGCTTAGATTCACAGCCCGGCAGATGGCGGTGCAGTCGGTATCTAGGTTATTCATCTATGCAGGAGAACGTCTATCAGGTCTGCTAGTATAAATATGAAGATAAAAAATGTATACGAATAAAACTATTTAAGGTTTTAAAGACAATATAGTTTTTAAATTGGCTAAATTTCTCTGTCAATTATCAATTTTCCTCTACTTACCCGTAGTAGGTATAAGCAAAAACCATTAGATAGTAACTAGTAGCAACGCACATTTATAGAAATATTGTTTAAGATGATTTACACCATACCTATCTATTGGCAATCGAGATTAACGCTCGACTAATCACAGTTCAGCCGATATTAGTCGTTATCCAAATCCTATCGGCATTAATTATACTAACGCAAGATCAAAGTTCTACCTACTTGTTTGTGTACAACCTATTTGATTAGTCGGCCGGGCGTTGTATGGCACCATTACTTAATTAATTCTCTGCTTATTTTTGGACACAAGACTATAAGTAATTAAATATAAACGCTTATGTCTTATCGCTATTGTTAGCCTAGTGGTCGCAGGTGCTACTGCAAATACGAGGTCCTGTGCTCGATCTAAAAAGTATTCTTGAGTTTTTCCAATAGCAGCCTGGAATCTGGATTTATTGACTCATGGACGTTGAAGATCTGACTACCGATTTGGAAACTAGCCTTCTGAGAAGAACCGATAAGAAACTCAGCCGGCATCATATACATTTCATTACATAATAAATAATGATTAATTATTTTTTTTTAATACAATAAAAACTAATTACAAGTAGAAAAGAAAGTCAGGCCAAGAAAACTTGGCCCAAATCGGTGTGTGTCTCTCGGGATCGTGCCAAGAAGGCTGGCAGCATTGCCACGTTGAATTGCAATGCTGATTCTCTGAGCGAGAAAAGCCCCAGCCCGCTTGTCACGAGAAGCTGTCATGATTAATTATAACAAAATTCATAAAAAATATTCATGTAGTGAATAGTAAGTACTTAATACCCAAACGGAAGTTGAATAAAAGGAGTCTAAAAGTATAATTTTCAATGACGTCCGCTAAGGATGTACATTGATTCAATGAATTAAACTTCAGACTGCACTTCATCAATGTTTAATTATCTGCATCTAAGTAACCGCAAACCACAGACGCAAAAAAATTAAATCAATAAAGTACTTAAATAAGATGAGATTTTTACGCCTTATCTGAAATAGCTTACATTCGAATTAGGTAACAGGCTCACTTGACCGTTGGCAAATATCGTAAAGATTGAGGTAGGAAACCCTAAATTGAAGTGAAGTTTTCTCATTAATTTGATTACGTCGATCCCACGGCCCGACCCGTGTCACAAGTTACTTCATTAGTTACGCAACTCGCTGAAAGTAAGTACGGAATTACATTTTGTAAGACACGAATCACCCAAATTATGCCTACGACTGATTCTTTCCGGTCATTCCGTATGACACTTCACAAACTTGGGTGATCACTGCGGGAAAATATTTGGGACTGAATAACTGAGTGATTCAAGGCGGGCGAGACTTGTCTGTCATCGCCAGACCGTGGTAAAGGTTATTCACGTAATATACTAATGTATGTTATAGCTTAGTTACTCGTTACAGTAAATTATATGTACTGTTCGCGGAAAAATACGAATAAGACGATTATTTTTAAAATCATACAAACATCTCAGTCTACAGAATAATCCTACTTATAGTGATTGGTGAATTTACACTACCTTGAAGACACTATCTTCGTAGTCTATAGCTAAGATATTTCCAGAAAGCGTTTAAAAACCTACCATAGTTACGAATTACTTCAAAATCTTTCTCAGAATATTTTCGTTTCTATTAAAGTAACATTCATATAATGCATGTGCCGTGCAACCTTTGGCGTGGAATACTTTGTGATATACAAAGCGAGCGTTTCATAAAATTAGAATTTAAAATCAAAGCTCTGTGGAGAGGTGTTTTTGTCTCTGAACAGCGGGACATGGAGCTCATAAGTTACGCCGAATATTTATGGTAGGCGATGCCACCACCAGACCCGTATATTTACCAGCAAGATCGTTTTAATGCATAACCTATTTACATTTTAGGACGTTATATTTTTGTTACCAGATTATATTGTTTGTAAACAAGAATTAGTTCAAAGTGCTACAATGTTTCTGTTATCGTTGCCCGAGCAACTACCACTTTGGTATCGCTAAGGGCGTTGTTTGCGGAGCGGTCGGTTTATGTTCGTAATTACAATTTTCATGCTATCTCTATAATTTATTCATTAAGTACTCACAGTACGTCCAGATAGCTTTTAGTAGGAATGTTAAATATTATTAAATAGATTCAAGTACTGACAACGAAAGCTGATTGTTATGTAAAACCTATTAAGTCATTTATTTACAAGGAATTCAAATAATGTTTACTGTAATCAATTCATAAGATACTCATAGAAATTAAATCCCAAATAACTTAAATTTTATCATTGAATCATTTATGAATTATCATTAAAAATCAGTAAAATTAAATTATGAAATCGTATTCAAATATTAGTCAAGACGGCAGTTTGAAGGTGAACAAATGGTATAATGGAGACACAACGGCAAAAGGTTTTCCCATTTTTTCGATACTACCCAAATGGAATTGATTGCTGGATCAAACAACTATATATGTATTAGGTGTATTATTAATTCTTTTAAATCAGTCAGTATTTTAAGATATTTGTATTTTTTCATATTTAAGAGACTATTAAACTGTGCTATGTCAATATCAATCTCTTTCAATGTTCAATAGCAAATGTTCGCCACAACGTTATTTGATTATACGGCAGATACATGGTGGGAATTGCATTTGATTGAGTATTATCGGCAGACGGGGCTTGGGTTTAATTGATCCAGGATGATGGATTAGCGAACGAGGAGCGGCGGATAAAGACGAATCTCAGAGCTGCTGCCACAAGACGCTTTCGTTAACCACCGACTCTGTATCAATCTTGTAATGGTTGCGATGTTATATCGCAGCTAAATTACATTAATGGCCTTCTTAAAGCTCTAGCTTAGATGATTAGGTATTGTAATTTATATGTATCAAGTAAGATCCTAAATGATTACGTTGCATCGTACATTGAATACTGTTATGCATCTATGTAAAGTGTGCAGTGAAAATCCCCTAAAAGTCTCATAAATTATCTTTTAATTCAATAACTTCGTTCTATGAGATATTTAAATTTTTAACATAGTAAGTAAGTTCACTTCTTCACAGAAAGGTCCTCACAACATCACCCACTTATGAAGATGAACATGTGCCAACGTAACAGATATATAGAGCCTCGATTCACCGTGACCACCTCTGCGATTGGCCTGTCAGGGGCTAGGCATACGTCTTTACTCTTTAAATTTGAATAAAAAATACTCAACTTAAAAAATATTATTTTAATCGCCTGGGCGTTTTGACCAAGTTACATTGACTGTGGTCACGTGCTGTCTGTTTGTTGTGTTCGCTGCTTACATCTTTGAACTTGTTTATGGTGTGGCACTGCATTTATGTTTTAGAAAAACTTATCCAACTGATCTGCACTGCTTGTATTGGAGCTTACGTCATTGGGTCAAATCACTAGCACCATGGTTTATGACATCCCTTAAAAACTAATTTATTTAGGAAAATCAAATTAATTTGTGAATCAGGCTGATGTTCATAATTAATTTACGCTAAGACAGGCCGAGGTTATTACTGAATTACAACTATTAATTAAATTTGTTGTAGGTAAGCCCTCAAAAAGAGCTCGTTAAGAGGATGTAGTATAGTGGTGCTGTAGTTTGCGTTTAAACAGCTTAAAGTATTAGCAGCGGGAGCTGCGTGGCTGATGACAAGCGACTTAATTAACTGAAGATAAACATTTATAAAATAATTCCAAAAAGTTGTTGAGCTCCGCTTCACTGCCGCTAGAGCATTTTAGTAGCATGCAGCAATGTTACATTTTCTATTTTGTTTTTTAAGCATTCATTAAGCACACAAAACTGTTATATCGCTGTGTGTTAGTTAATTCAATAAATACCAAACTGTCTGTTTTTCGCCCATGAAGTAAGTACAATTTTTCTCTTTGCAGAAGATCATCTTGTTCTAGGGCCTTATTATCATATCTTAGAGTGGATTACACGGTTATAAAAGCTAAGACTATGACGATGATAATATATATGACTGCTTAATGCGTTGCACCAATCAATCTGTCACTTGACAAAATTTAGTTGACAGTTTTATTTAAGTTAGTATGTATTTTTTTACTTCTTTAGCTGTAGTCAGTTATATCTGTTAAACTCATGGCGTCATCGGACAGTTGGAAAATGGTGCAACAATTTTTACCTACACATTCTTAAATTTTTTTTAAAGCTAGTTGCTGTAAGCCTCACTTTTTGTTTAAGTTGTACTAAATCACTGTAAGGTACTATAGTTGTACATACGTATGCATGTACTGTGATCATTTATATCAGTCACTGTGATAAAACTATGGTTTTACTAAAGTAAGAAGTTGATGATAAGGGCTCTATTATGACTCATAAAAATATGGGTTTTGATCAAATAATAAGTATTACAACAACGTACTGAAAATAAGTTTATTAGTCTTTTAATTTAGTAGCATTTCCAGCCGTTTCTGCGTCTAAGGTTTAAGTATATTCTTATTTCCTCTATCGAAGATAATAAAACAGCTGCCGGCCATTTCATGTTTTGAATATTAATATCCTTCATCACGGCTTAGATTTTAGCTCCTATTTATTCTGGTGACGTCGTAAACACTTTAATTTAACCTTTATAATATTTCGCTTTTGGTGGGTGCCTCAGGATATCAAGATTGTTTAATATACATTTTAGATACGACGTTTTATTACGCCAGTAAAGCTGATGAATTTTGATAGGCTGTGGTGATAAAGGTTTAATAAAAACACAAGATATTTTTGGTGAGTACATTTTAAATCTCATTATACTAGAAGTATGAGTGAGTTCATATACTAAACGTGGGTATATGAACTGCTTTCATGATAATTCGCACACACATTGTCAGAGATACAGACTGTAGTTTCCTTTTATTTCCACTCGAACGAAAGCTACTTACTTATATTGTGAGGCATAGAGGTAAGGTAGAAATAATCACAATGATTATATATTAAGGGCACGACTACTATTTCGAACATATTCTTCAAGCTTTCGCAATCTTTTAGAAACACTTTTATACCGAACTGTATAATTGGAACGTAGAACGTATTGTAATATTAAATTGTTTTCTTGAGGGGTGATTCAGAACCCTTTGTTGTCCGTAGTAGCAAAAAAAGTCTCCCTAGGTACTACCAAACTGAATGATGCATGGAGTGATCATGAATAGTGTCAGGTGAATTAATATTGGTAATTAGAGGCGAAACTTGTTCTCGTTACAATGTACAATGATGGCATACTTACCTTGATTTTAAGATCCGAGTCCATTTCTAATGCGATGGAGTTAATATCCTGACTAGTTACCATTAGTTACAATGTGCACGTGAAAGTGCTGAATTAAGGCACGTTTATCGCAGCTATCACTATAAAATGTGGAATGGGTTTTAAGAAACTCTGAGAGTTAGCTTTCTACGTGTTAGAATGGCGAACAAATACGTGACTACTTTATCTTGCTAGGGGGGCCATATCGATACCTACGGTATACTACATTTGGTCAGTGGTTAATATTTGAATATTATATTAAATATCTACGTCATTCTTTACCGTGCGCCTCGAGTCAAAATACTTATGTTCAATCTACTGTTATAAAACATGCGAGTAATGTTTTTTATTTTTAATATTGTTAGGACAAGATTTATTTTTCATTATTTTATCGTGCATTGCTCAAAAATCCCTGCTTTAATGTAGCGATGGAACGATACAGGTTCTAGTGTGTAAGCCACGAAACTGCTCTGTGGAAATGCTTACAGACGACCAGAGTAATAAATTAGTTGTTTCAGCGGAATTGGGATCGTCTTAGGGCCATAAACACATTTAGAATTGAGTTCCTGAGCGGCTCAACTCGGTACGTAACCGTTATAATAATGCACATAAAATTCTCTAGCGAGAGCAGTGAGCGGGGTGAGCAGAGTTGCTAACATTAGGCAGATCATCCACAAGCGTTATGCGAAAAAGAATATCATGAGCTACGAAAAGAAGCAAATTAATTAACATTCGATAGTAATTAAGTACCTGGATTACCGAGTTTTGCTAGGTATATTTCTTTTAGATACATTTAGCTAGTTTGATTTATCGCCCCCGAAACCCCTGCATACTAAATTGTACGAAAATCGTTGGAGCCGCTTACTATATAATAAGATTTTGTCACACAAAAGTCCTCACTCAGCACGAAACAGGTTTCAACCAGCACATCTGTCACTTTTTGCTATAGTGAATTAAAATTTTAAACAGGAGTGATCGACTCCTAGTGACTGTTCCAAAACTCGCTTACAAGAAAATGATGCGGTATAAATAGGGTAGTTTTCATCGCACTGTAGTGTATGACCGACTTTATATTTGTGAGTTATTCCGCGTCACGTACAAGGCTAGGTCGGCGTCCCCGCCTTTCCGCCCAACAATATACACGTCGCTTTTTCTTTCACTAAACGCAACTGCCTTCACCTTATCCGACTGTCGAAAACGCAATCTATCGATAAAAGATTAATATATATCATATCATATTCCTTGTTATAAATAATGGTAAGTAGTGCAATGATAAATACCCTTCTGAAGTAAAGACCAGAATGTAGTATAGCTATTATTTTAACCTTAAATTATTGTCTTAATCTAATTATATTTTAGGTTTCTGCACTTTATTTTAGGTTTTAGGTGGAGCAAATTCTCGTATTCATAATTATGATAAAAACTAATAAAAAATTTAAATAGTCTTGTCTTACTTAGGCTTAGTACATTTAAAGGGAGAATTACATTAAATATAGAACCGTCCATGTTGAATAAGTAAACAGCAATATCCCTTTGAGAAATATTAGGCTATATTATAAAATCAACACACGCCTACAAAATTATACGCAAGATTATGTTCGAATCCCTAGTGAGGCCCGATTATATGACGGTTGGGTTAGAGTAACAAGTACCTTATGTCAGAACTTCTAACGGTATTCGATGTTACTTAGAATTCTAGTGACTCAGTTGATGTCAACTAATCTGTAATCAGTAATTTATGTAGATTTGCAGGATACAAAACAGTTTCATAGTATAGTTATCTAGTTAATAAAGTTCAAAGTACAATACACGATATTTAATAGGACCGGTTTCAGAATGTTGGTTGATCCTTTACCGTTGGGATATTATGAAATGCCAAGGGATCACATGTTTTGTAAACATTTTATAAATGCCTTCACTTCAGTCTTGTGTTCGTCATTTACACTCCCTGGCTTATTTTTCAAATTCCACTGTTCAAAGAATGCATGTAAGAGGTTATAAGTATATAAATCTTCCCATATAAAAACATTATATGTTTACTTTTTACTGAGAGGCAGAAGATAATGATCTGGCATAAAGTATAATATAAGTATGTAAGTAAACGGCAAAGCTTCGCAGAGATTGGGTTAAGTATAATGTGTTTGTTATTGTCGTTAGACTCAGCGAGTCTGCTGCCAATGGTACCTAGAATATTGAATACAGCCTTTATGTATCTCCGATATGATTTATATGATGATTGCTCCGAGGGTCGCACTTACCCTGGATATGGAACTGGTATTTACGTGCTCGCAATCTAATAAAACAGACGCACTGAAAACTGAATGTTGCTGCAAGTACCTTGAAGGAATATATATTTTTTAAGTTTGAATTAAATGTTTACAAACAAACCCATTTAACCCCCTTAGGGCTATAATTTCGGAAAATATTGTTCAGTGTATATACCTACTACCTACAAATAAAACACACTCTCCAAATTTTATGTCTAAAGAACCAGCGATTGAGATTGTGCCTTATTTAAGTCAGTTAGGATTTGTATATATGGCGCTGTATGTGATAATCTTCGAACATCATTTTGTTTATTTATTTAATATAGATTGGAATTCTTGATGTTGTTGAAATGCTTAACCGCTTACCATCATACACACTATACTCTATAACTATTCTATGGCAGATGTTAGGCAACATCATTGAAAGAGTGTGAAAACCGAAACCTACCTCCTATATGCTAACACACATAATATTTTTTTTTACATCTATCTCTGATATTAACTGTTATACATAATACATAGATAATATAAAAAGTAAAAGTGCTAAACGCCAGCTCCGGTTAGGAATTTGAAATTGAATCAAACGACTAGTGGAATATTAAAATGTGATGTAAGCGAGTGATGAAGCAGTCACGTTCGCTAATTCTTGGCAATATTAATGTAGTTCACGTGGAAGGAATGCGGAGTCGCGGCACGTGGCCGGCATTCCGGCTCGGAATCACTTCCCGCTCCTACTCCTCACGGCTGACAGTGACGTATCGCTGCTCTTCTTTAACATTTATGTAATGGATTTTGTTTCATGTTGCGGAAGTTATCGCATATTTTACAACGTGCTTAATTATTTCATTGTTTCCGTTCCTTTGTTAATTTCTGACGAGTAATGGAAACAGCTACGTAAGTATTACAACAATTAGGTATTTTATATTTGCGTAAATATTTTACAAACAAGTGCTTTGAACATATTCATCCAAAAGTTTGATTCCGATGCCATGAAAGTAATATGTAATTTATTGCAACCGAAACGAAATTAATCATTGCTGATAAACAGAAACATTTGGTGGTGCGGAACGCGAGGACTGGGGTTCATTCCCCGGCAGTGTTATTGAGTTTTCCCATCTAATTTCTCAGTAGCAGTTCAGAGTTTGGAATAATTGGTAATATGCTCGTCTCCTTTTAACAGGGAATTAAATATACCTGGCGAAATATGGATGTACATTTTGGCCTGCTACTTTGGGAAGACGTGACCATTTGCAATATAATACCTAATAAGCGACGATAAATAAACATTGCTCGTAAGAATGACTAATCGCGTTTTATTATGTAGCTAATATAAAATTACATATATTATCGTTCATTCAACTAAACGTTGCTACTTCGATTTTCAAGTCGTAGCACGTCGTAGCAGACAAATCTACAGCTACAGTACAGCTGTCTACGAACTCGTAGACAATTGCTACGGTAAACTTTTACTCCAATAACGTTCCAATATTTTTCAAAGAACGTGTAATATATCTAATATTTTTTCAATTAAATAAAATAAAAACATAAAATATTTAGTTCTCCCAAAAACCTTTGTCAGGAAGACCAGTTTGGTCTTATATGCCGAAATTAGCTTGCACGCTTTGTGTGTCGCGTTGCCAACAAGGTAGACGTTTGTGAACTAAATCACAATTTAAACCAAAATCGAAAGTGAGTAATTCAAGTTAAGTAACAGTTTGACATAAGAAAGGGTATTGGTATTGAGTAATCGTTTCAGCTACTTTTGCCTAAGAAATGGTATGTACTACCACAAATGCAACATGTCTCCATTTCCTTATTAAATTGGGTAAGTTCACAAGGCTTTAGACTCGACTCGACAGTGTTCGGTTCAAGATGGTCGGCAGAATGTTAGCTTTGTGCATCAAAGCACCTGTAAATCTTGTACCAAGTGCAAGTAGAGAGCGCCTCCTTTGTCATACCTAACCTGCATGCGAATTAAGTACAGTACTTGTGAAATTGCTTGTTCGCAAGTATTCATTTATTCTATACATTGTAATTGCTTGGTTCCTACACTTACATACTATACAAGTAGGACTAACACGTCCAGAGTTCATTTCTATTATTAGAATGGTGAAATTAGTACTTCGCCTTCGTTCAACGAAAATGCTTGAAATTTGTAAAGTGCTTAAATATATACTGGTATATTATACTGAATAGCACACAATTACCATACTTCAAATGTTACAGCCATGACATAACTTGTTATACCGATCCAATTACTCACACGAACCAAATTAAAGGAACGCAAAGCATTATAGCAAAAATTTAACAAAATCGTTTCCATAACTCACTGTAATGAGGGGGCTCAATTACACTTCTTGAACGTGTGTACAAATTGTGTGGAGGCGGAATGAGAGGTAAATCCGTTTTAAACCACGACAGACGGGCGGCGAAGAGTCCTATCCATCACGCCTCGCACGAACTTAATCCCTCATCAAATCCAGATTAATTAAACTCGAACCGACCACGATCCAAGACGAGCTACTCACGCATATTGTGACATACATCGCAATTGTACCAAACGGGAGCATACCGATGCGTGTTAACTTTGACGCAAATTTATTTTGACATTGATTTAATCACTCAGTATAAACATAACAACTTCATTGTTGCTTCCAAACCTATTTGATCATGATTATAAAGGTATCATGTATCAGACAGAACATATGTATTGTGTTTCTCAATATACTCAGGTAACAGTATTCAAACCTTATTTGATCTAACCTATTTTCCCTTGAATGTCACTTCGATACTATAAACCTAATTAAGTGTCTCACACCAAAACTACTACTAAGATCTTCCTACCACCTGGAGTAATAAGAATTGGTGAGTAGGATGATCTTAGAGTTTGATCAATTAAGTCCAAGACCGGCTATGTTGTACAAGACCCTCGAGGCACGCCCAAGAAGTCTTGACTTTGTAACTGCCTTCAGCATGCCAGCAACATGATCGAAAACGCTCAGACAACATTGAAATACTAGTAAGTAATTCCGGCTTTCATACACAAACTTTTCGACTTAATAATAGTACCAGAAGTACAGAATCAAATTAAATCGAATAACAACGCAATCAACGAATCGTGAACTTCACGAGCTTACGGCTAAGATAATTGAAATCAGTTCATTGATTTGGTAATGTACTCGAGAAGTTTCAGAGACTCTCCAGCTGTCTGTTATCGATCGCACTGAAGATAATTACCTACTTTAACTTATGTATAGCATTGTTATGCCAACCAACGATACGATATGTCCTATGTAATAATGTCCTATTTGGTAATGTCCATTTCATTGTAGTTCTCTGAGTGTGTTCATTCAATTGATTTTAGTGGCTCGGATTATAACTTTGTCTGTACTGTAATTTAAAAGTTAAAAGTTACTCCTTATAACATTAGCTATCTGCCAGTGAAAGTCCCGATAAAATCGTTCCAGCTATTTTGGAGATTAGCCGGAACAAAGAATCAAACAGACAGAGGAAATAATTTAAATTGTTTTTTGTTTTATCGCATACCTATACTTGTATATGCATTTAGTGAAAAACTGCTAATTTGGAATTACAAACAGACACTTCAATTTTGTTTATCTGTATAAATTATGTTAATGCTCGAAGAAGTAAATTTTATGTCGTTCAGTGATGTCCTTTACAATTCAACATAAGAACAATAAAGGGCCAAAATCCAGGCGACTTTGTATAATTACGCAAACTAAAAATAAAGAGACATTTAAAAAGTTTATGTAAGAAATTTGTCAAGTGTCTGTCCTGTTTGAACTTTAAAAAGAATACACCAAAAACGGCGTCGAAAGATTAACAAGCATTCGGGGTGGAGTGTACGTAATACAATCAAAACTTTTGATGAATTTCCACAAAACTGACTTTGTTTCCCCTTTCAGTCCAAGTTAAATAATAAAATCTACAGCAGACTGCTCCATCTGCGCCCTGTGCAGAGATTCTCTTAGAAAAGTGGCGCAAAATAAAAATATTTTATTATGACTTAGTATACATGGATCGGAAAGAAAAATTGCCAAGACAGATCAGTGTTTAGATATGAATGTCAATGATCCATAATGACTTAATGCATTTGTTCAAAGCGAAATAAAACCTAATTAAAACTAAGTGCGAGCGTGGATTTCTTTAGATCTAAAATCAGGCGAGATGTGGTTTGAATAGGTGTGCCATTAATTGTCAGTGTTGATTGATTTATGGTATGGCAGTGAGCGATGCAAGGGGACTGGTAAAACGAATCACGACCGCAGCGAACACCGCGACCCAACCTTCTATTTTCATACGTCGGCTTCATCCTTGGATCAACGTGAAGAATTTATTGTGAGTATTTACGCGAGAAAGAATATAAGGGCGCCCGGTCTCTATTCAATATTTCATTCGGAACTTGACTTCCTGATAGATCAGACTGGGATATAACGTATATTTATGCCCCTTATGATAAGTCCATGCGTATTTTATTACGCCTAGATAGAGACATGCTTTATCGCGATCATTTATATTGTTACATACAAGAAGGTTGAAAGAAAAGTTTGCAAATAGTGCAAATCATCAGATTATGATGATATATGGACTAACATTAGTACCTATATGTGATTTTTATGGCGAGTCCAAAAATTGTTTTAAATGTCTCTTACCTACTTTCCCATTTATTACACACTTTTTAGGTTTCGTCACTTTATGTGTAAAGCATAAATACATATATGTATCTACTACGTATATCTAGTTATAATTACTGTAAGATTAAATATGTAATTCGTAACTCATAAAGCTTGATATGAATCTACAGAGAGACCTCCCCTACCTGATCGTGCTATCAAAGCTTATGGAAGATTCCTCGTAAAATTTTACGACAAGCATTATAGGAGCTGAAATAAGCGATGCTATATATAATGTTGCAAACTATAGCATCTGCAATTCATACTAATCGCATTATGTACATAGATTTGAATAATAATGTAGTTTGCCACTTAATGTCACGTCGTAATCGTAACAGAATTAGTGCCGACATATCTCCGATGGATAATTAAATCGATCACTGGTCTATTCCGAACGTAAACAGAGATTATTGATAGAAGTTTTGATGTGAATAGGAAGCACTTACATAATCTAGACCGATCATTAAGTGGGCTCTATTTGCTGAATAGTGCGGGAATGCCGACATCCGGGAGACATCTTTACACTGAACAAATTAACTCTATTCAAACACGTGTTCCTCGGAGGATGATATTATTATTTAATAAACACATTGTGAGATATTCACTGTATACTATCAATTCATTTTCTGTCAGCAGACTTGGAATGCGTGGCGTCTATTGACATTTAAAGTGTTGTGACACCATTTTATTCTTAAGCGAGAATATTGTTTGAACGACTGCATTCGTCTGAGAATAATTTATTGATGTATGAGATGTTCAGTGTTTCTGATATCACTTCTATCTGTACCCATTAGAGTGAATATATGTATATCAATTTACTTCACAAATATAAGCTTTCAATTACATACTTACATTAGCATTCAATTAAACCACGTGAGAGGACCATGTTTATTAGTGAGTAATGTAAGCTTTATAGGTGTGCTTTATAACGTAGAAAATCATTGACAGCACTAAACCTACTTAAATATACGAACGTTGTTGCTAGATAGAAAAGAAAAGAGTTTCTAGTTAGAAGCAAACCAAACATAAAATTAATTAAACGCAAGCCGAACACAAAGAAAAACCGCGCAACATATTAGATGTATAAGTGTAGGGTGAGAATTGAGTTAGCTTGTAGATTCCCACCACGTCCGTTCGCCTTCATTCGCGCGACTCTAACGGCGTAGATAATAGAGACTTACTGCGCACTTTACTCTCCGTACCTAGGCAATAACTCTCCCTTGAACTTGCCGTGAGATACTTCTTTCTGTAGTTCGCGGTTCAACTTGAAGACTATCAAAAAAAGAACTTTTAGCTTCTTATAGAGTTCCATCAGGGAACACTTAACGAGGCTGCCGCGACGGTGGCCGGGTTCTTTGTATCCATCGCACTTTGAAATAAAAAAGTTTGGTATTTACGCGTAAATTGCAGATTTTATCACATTGGCATATTTATTAATATTTCTTTACAACACTACATTGTATACAATAACCTATTCGCGTAGCAAATACAAAATTTTAATGATTGTATCAAAAACCGCTACCTATTCAATTAAGCTGTGGGCGAGCGTGTATACTCAGATGTTGTCTGCGCACCCTTATAATATCCATCACCAAAGCCGTGCTCAGATTGTGGTTGTCAATTACGTCACTGGATTCCCGCTCTTAATCCGTCATCTACCACCAATTAAAGTAGCGCTGCCACGAAAAATTGCTATAATTTATCTTGCATAAAAAAAAGAAACCTCCTTAAAAAACATGCGAATATACAGGACCAATGAACTGTTATTTCTTGAGATATTACAACAACTGTATTATTGGAGAAATATGACCAATATTATTATTGTTGTGTAGCTTTTCATTATAATACGAATGATGGGAATAAGTACATACATGGGCCATTTGTTTCTGTCATAGCAAATACAACGTAAATAAAGAGATATGTTACCTTTCTCCAGTCGTTTGGGATTAAGCCAAGTTCGTCTTGGACAGAGACGACGTTATATTGTCACGCCACGCCACACTACCATCAGCGTGCTCCTACTATTGCTGACAACGGAACCTTACACCAGTGACGTAGTTTACAAAATATCACAGCGAAATAATGATACCTTATTGCGGGCGGATAAGGGCACCCATGCCAACTAAAGTTAGGGACCCTCCCTTTCCAACTGTTTGCACAGTGATTATATTATTTACTAGCTGTGACTTAATTTGTTACAACAAGGAGTAACTCAGTCAACCAGTAAAAGTCCCGTTAAAATCGTTTCAGAGAACCCAGAACGAAAAGACTGACAGACGGAAAAAATATATAGGTAAATATGTAGGTAAGTTTAATAAAAAGCTGTTATTATAGAATTACAAAAAGACACTCTAATTTGTTCATATGTATAGATACAGATAAGGTAAGCAATGCGTGCATGAAAATCTGATATTCCTCAGCAGTAGCCACCTTCCGGCACGTTTGATTGTCACTCTTGTAGTATAAAAAACACAGACATTATGAAATAATTCATTCAAATCGTTTGAGCTTGAATGGATGTAACTACGTTTAAGAATCGCTTGCTTTTAGTTTATTATTTCACGATAACTTTCGGGGCGGTGTAATGTGAACGTGAGCGCATGAATTTCAGTGCGCTTGTGAAAACTCGCTATTGAATAATTCCTGGCTGGGTTAACACCAGGTATGGCGCGCCGCCAACTTCATAAACTCAATTTTTAATCTCGTTATGTTTAACATATTGTGAATAACGTTTGTATTTGCAGTTCTGATTACAATAAACACTAGCTTTTCCACGTGGCTTCGTCCACGTAGATTTATTTTCATGCGTGACTTTATTCCGCTTAGCCCATTTTATTCAAATAAAAGTACCTTTATTAGCATCAGCTACCGGCCATTGGAAGTCCCGTTAAAATCGGAAAGATTTACAGAGGTTTTTTATTATTTAATTAGGTGTACGGTATATACTTTCGTATGCATTTAGTGGAAAGCTGTTATCTTGGAATCACAAACAGACACTTCAATTTTATTTATATTTATCTAGATTGGTGTAGCATCAATAGAAATATTATATATATTAGTTTAGTTTCTCATAAATGCTAAAAGTCGAATTATTTTTTTTATAGCAATAGACTAAATGAGTAAATAGTTGCAGCGTTAAGGAATAACAAATAAACAAGTCGTATTTGCAATTTTATTACATTTGCATATATTTGGAAACATCGATACATTACAGTTACCGGATGTGACCCTCACCTACTTATAATTACAATTGAAATCAGAACCATACGGTGCGTTTGATTACTTCAGCACATTGTTACAAACAAACTGTGAGCTACACAGTTTGTTCGTGCCGTAGGATAAAATACTTAGCCGTTTAAATTAAATTGATGTGTGTTTATCGAAAACAGCGCGCCCATAATGTTATTATAATATTACATAATTAAAATCAATGAGTCACAAACATGTCCAGGGTATTTTAATGATACTCCACTCTCATAATTACTATTACTTGCATATTATTGTTAGCAGCTGAAAATAAGTAGATATTTGTGTGTAAATATAGAACAGTTTCAACCACAGATGACTAGACGTTTAATTTTTCAACTAAGATGGACTATATTCGATTTCTTGGTAATGTTTATGTACAAACGTCTGTTTAAGTATTTAGTATTTGTTATCTTTAAAAGACGGCATTTCTTTGAGTTGTATACCCAAAGAAGGTTATAATGGACAATCCAGTATTTTTCTCGTGCAAACACAAAATGATTTTTTATACAAAAACGACACCAATTTGTAACTATTGACTTGATTATATGTATTATCAAGTTTGTTCGTGGTGCAGCAGAGTAAATAAAGCTCATATTTTAGTTATATCTACCGCACTCTTCAGGTTGAGGTACTGAACATTTATAGCTAATATACATTAATTCATCACTGTACATACTGTTAGTAAAATTACTGGACTTGAAAAAACTGCCCCCGAAGCAGAGAATTGTGCTTAACTGGACTTATTCTGAGTAGCACTGAAACTGATGAAGGCTCTGCGCTTACTACCAGGGGACTATTTAGGTACTCGTCCGAGTTGTATTAAACGTCTGAATTCAACGAACATTTTATTGACTTTTTTTATGGATAATGTAATCATAATACGGTTTTGCCTTTTTTAGAGGCTAATAAAACTTGGACAACATTTACGAAGACAATGCCATAAAAATTGGTATAAAATCTCGGCGCCGAAAATGTTATATCCAGATAAAGGTATATACATACATTCATAAACTGTGGAGGGAAATGATTGGACAAAATGTGCGCTTTTTCAGTATGTTTGTGTAATAAGAAATACATTTGAGTAACGTTTTAGCTGAGAATGTATGTACCTACTCGATGGTAAAAATATTTAAGCGTCTTGATAGTGGGATTTTAATGAATATTTGCGATGATTTTGTTTTTATTTTCACACGACACCCCTAATTCAACGCTGGCGGTTCCCAGAACAAAACAATTGTACGAAGAAACCTATAATTTAGATTCAACACAACTCAGGGTTTCTTTCGCTCTGATTGGCCTCTAGGTATTGCATAGGTGTATGAATACAACCACCGGATTATATGGAAGCTTGAACGCGAAAATATAAGGCGCCGGTAGCGGGTCCCTATTGAAAACTCCGAACGATTCTCTGACAGAAAGACCTTAATTTATTCCCAACTGGATTTATTCTTCCCATGTGTTGGGCGCTGGTGACAGAGGGCCCTCAAGGTTAATGTAGGTCTTGTCATCGGAAATTGGAGCGACCGAAACCGTGCGATTTGTCAGCTGTCATACTGAATTGAATGTTAAAGGTGTGGCTAGAACGGCAATTCGCTGCGAAACCGGACGCTAGCTTTATTTGCGATTAAAATGTTTTGATACTAAAATGTACATAAATTTTTAAAGTACTTCCATGTATCGCCTCTTTACTAAAAATCACTCGTTTTTATATTTGGTTTCTTTGTCTCAAAATGTTATAATTCAAGAAAGCAATAAGTACATGGTTTTACTCAATAATTATTTGTTAGAGTATTACCTGTCTAACTGCTTTCCATTTGACTTGTTCTGATATTTCCGATATGAGATAATAACAGACTGATGCTTAAATGCAAGACTTAAGCAATATCAGGAGATAGCTATGTGACACTTTGTTTTAAACGAACCCTTTGAAGCTAAGACTTCCTGAACAATTTTCATTTCCTCTCGTGAAATCCTCTCCTAGAGTCAAGTTCCCTGCATGCCAATTTTAGCTCCGAATCTGTTTAAGTGAAGCTTACTTTAACCGCTCCAGATGATAAACTTTTATTAATTCGATAGATTTGAAGTTATTGCTATTACCTTCCGCCTCGTGTTCGTATCTTTTCTAAAGTTTTTAGGATATTATATTTGTTAAAACATTACTTTAACTCGCACATTTTATGTATAAGTGTAATGTATACAAGGCTTGTAATTAATTTATATAGTTATTAGCATATGTTACGGTTGGGTTTTGTGTAACCTTTTTGCGTTATTAACACTTTATGAACTTGCAATAATTCAAAATATACACATAGGTATAGTAGCAACACGTACAAAAACAATCCGCGCCGCCAACGGTTCCGGCTCCCTTCGGCAAATATTCAGGGCGGGCAGTTTACTAGAAAAATAACAACGTCCATTTGTAACAAAAAGTCCATTCATCAAACGAGATAACAATGTCACAGCGTTATCAAAACACGACCCGTGAAGCGATCACAATGTTTTGCTGCGCGAGCTCCACCACAGCGGGAAGTTAACACAATGGAAACATTCCCGTATTCACAAATAAATTGTTCCATTTATAATGCATAATTTTCATCGTACATCAACGCAATTTGTAAGATAGTAAACGCGTAGATCGCAATACACTATTTATAAAATTATGATTAATACAGTGAGACAAGAACGCAATCTTCAACAACTAATTGTATTTATATTATAACTCCAGCTTTATCTTATCACAAATCTTTGAAAAGGAGTTTTATTGAATCATAAAGATCCATCACATAATTTCCGGAGCTTCGTAACATCGCACATAGCACGCGTAGCAAGAATATAACAGTTGCTAGCCTCTTATATTGCTACGGCGCGGGGCCATGTCCTCTATAAATCCGTTGGAAGTTCACAGAGAGTTGGGGAGAAACAAGTGCAATCCAAAACAATATCCCGCAGTAATTTCCTCAGAGGAGCGGTGCATACCGCGTTCGTCTCTACCACTCACTGAAAACGCTTTGTCATTTTCATTTATTTACCTCGAGCTTCCAAGTAATAATTGCGAGTAATTAATTTTGTTGCTCGTTCCTTTCATGATGTATGCTTAAATATGAATAGAACATTGCTATAAGTTTCAAGAATTTAGATAGCAGTCATAAGTAATAGAAAACCATTTATCGATGTGGTCAAGCATAATATTTAAGGAAAAAGTGTTATTATCTGTCTATGGACTAACTATCCGCTAAGTTGTTACATGTTAAAATCACGAAATACTAAAACAAAATCCATTTTTATACTTACCATTCAAGCGTTATGAGTTATGAAAACTCGTAAACAGATTCTACAAAAAAAGCATAACGGGATTTTCCGTTCGATATTTAGAGCTGACCAACTAGGTATTACTTTGCAGAAGACGGCAGCCAAATAAAGCTTTCTTTGAAAAGTGTTGTGAACCTGCGGTAAGGTCCATGGAGAGGAGAGGATTGTAGTTGCTGAAATATGAATAGTTGTCACTATGTCTATACTTTGTCTAACTACTAGCAAACTACAAGGTAGGCAACGCGTAAGTGGCACTTGGTGACAAGTATTCATATAAGTTACAGTACTTGCTTACCATCAGGTGGTACACTTGTTTTTCCTATAAAAAACAAATATTTTTCATGTTGAAATTAGGTTAATGATCAGACAGAGCGACGCGCACCGGAGATTAATTTATTTTGTAAAAACGCTCAGATTGTAACAGCTCAGAAAACAAATCATTTATCCGAAAGTGGCACAACCATCAGCAAAACAAATCAAACTTGAGTGCCAGTACAGTTTTTAAGTGTCGTGTCAGAATTAAGGTGACTTTTCGTGTGATTTGTAGTTGGCTCGGGGCCGAGAGCACGACTGCAATTAGCCAAAATTATGCTTGAAAACAAGTTCGGAAGCAATTAGCAGATGTAGACCCAAGTTGAGGACTGGCTAAACCAGTTTACTGGAGTCCAACACCGGATGAGATTTGTTTTGCTTACCTTTTTATAAAGAGTACTTATGCTTCGAGGGAGATCGAAACGGGCGTCCTATCACTTTGGATTTGCTAAAATAAAAAAAAATTAACCTTGCTCACACCATCTCAAAACGGTCCTCGAAGGGGTAAGCAGAGGTGTTACAACACCCACTTTTCACCGAAGATAATAGCGCCAACGTGACAGATGGTGGCTACTCTTGCATCATACATTATATGTCTTTGAATCTCTCATAGACATCTGCAGATTTCTTTCACGATGTTTTCCTACACCGTACAACCGTGGTCTTGAGTTTTTATGTCAAACTCATTGGAAAAACCACTGGGACACGAGCAGGCGACTATTCAGATTTAGACAAAGGTACCTAAAGATAATTAGAAACGCACTAAGATCAAAGTTCTAAGAATTGAGGTCAGCGTACATCTTAGTGACTATTTAAGTTCCCATTGAAGAATTTCATTACATTGTGAGCTTCTTACTCTATTCTCTGCAATCTTTCCGCTGTGCGTGTCTCATATACTTTTTATTTGCAAAATCTGATTATTCTGCCAGTTTGTGTATAAATAAGGCTGCGATGGTAAACATCGCAGTAAATATATATTGTCCGCACTATTAGTGGATCAATGAAGCGAGTCGGCTAGACGGGATCACTCTCATCTGTTTTGCGATGACATGACAAAGGATTTTAAAGATCATGCTCTAAGTTTGCAGCTAGTATTAAAGCTCACAATAAAGATTTAATAAACATAAACCGATGATTGTCTCTTTTGACAAATCTAAAGTTTGAACTCAAACATGAGGCATCATCGGATTTAGCTAAGAAGATCTTAATACGCGCTGCTATAACGATTATAGTTGACCCCCTGTACTAAGGTCTGCACTACTAGAAGAAGAAGAAGACTAAGGTCTACATTATAAAAACTACATTATCAGTAAAATTATTATTATTAGAAACAAAGAAGTGTAGAAATCGAAACTGAAATACCATTATTTTCTTAGTCGGTTCAAACATAAAACTTCTTTTGTTTTTGCTTTACTTAAATGGCCAAGTTAGGTCCAACATTACTTAGCTTGACTGGTTTTGCTTTGTTGCGGATTCTGCTGAATCAGAGTGTTTTTATTCATAGTAAGGGCATAGGGTGGTCTCAAATGACCTCTGCAGTGTTGTTCGATCGCACAGCTTAAGACATTTCGAACATTTTGTGTGTTGCTTACATATTGATTGCGTGGGCGGAATTATATGGTTTTGTTCACAATAATATTTGAATTCTCTGTGCAAAAACTCTTTTTTTAGTTCTGAATGAAAAAATGATATATATTAATTGTTGATTCTCATATTCACTATTTTTTAAATTTTACTAAACATTACCTCTTAAGTACCATTACCGTACCTATCAATTTAAAAAATAGTCAAGAAAAATACGAACTCGAGGCGGGACTCGAACCCACGACCTGCAAACCGTGCAGTTGCTCTAACAACTGAGCTACTCGTGATCCTACCTCATGCGTCGAATTTTTCCTTGACTTGTTTTGCGATTTAGGGGCCGCCTTGCCTACCTTGTCTTATATTTTTAATAAGTTTGTTTGTATGTACTTTGGATTATCACAAAACTTGCTGAAAGGTTCAATAAAGCATTTTTCTATTCTTTGTTGCTATTTCCTATACAAACCCCAAGAAAAAAATCGACGACGATATTTGATGTTTTCGAATCCGTCACTTGATATATAAATTAAAACAACGCGATAGGGAAAGAAAGTGTCAAGTTACGTTACGAAATGAATTTTATCATAATTTAAAGCGGCGTCTACCGGGAGCATCGACGCCTTATGTCAATCGGAGGCATTGAAGCGTACTAATTCTTAAGAAGCGTTTATGAGATAAAACAAATTAATCACGGGTAGATAAGTGTGTCTCGAAGAGGCATATAATGCGGGGTCGGAGTGGCGAGCCCCAGGGATACATCCTGTAGTTCGGAGCTGGCTATAAAATTTTACGAGCACCCCGTATGAGCCATTACGGCTCTTGTCGATGTCACTTAAGACTGTCTGACGTAGTTTGTTACATGTATTTAGTTTAGGGGATTGTAAAAATGCGTTTTGAATATAACGTCACGTCCTATATGTATTATAAATAGTAATATTTGTATTATGAATAAGTCTAAATTAATAAATTATAAAGTAGCTTGTTGACTGAATGTTGTTTCTTAATATTTTTTTTGTTTATTATATTATCTTTAATAAAAAAAATACAAATAAGTATTTTTTTTTGATTGTATTACAGTTGTACCAAAATGTAATTGGAAAAGTTTAATTAAACACAGAGTTGAGAGAACCAGTATAGTTGAAAATATGATATAAATATGCAATAGGTACATACATTTATACGGAGTAGGTACTCGTAAGATAGATGCTCACTATAGATTTGTGTTTGCCTGCGGGTAATCATTGCCAGCGGAGTTAACGAACTCTGAATACAAATCGAATATAGGTGACGTATTAAACGTAGACATCTTATAATAATACTGTACATCTGTTGTGTGCCTATACAACTGTATTAATATTGTTACATCTATTAATATTGTCGCTAAGTTCATTGTTGTTGGAAAATATAATAGTAGATGGTTGAGATTGTTAGGTACAATTCCGTATTCTCAAGCTTATATCATCAGAGCGAAAGTAATTTGGTCTCGTTAGATTACAATAATTGGATGGCCAAGGCTGAAAATAAACCAATGTTGCTCGTAAAGGTATAAATGAGTCATTAGATACGATGTTGTTTAAAAATAATAGTAGAACTCAAATGAAAATTAATGAGTCTCGCAATCACCAAATTGCGCCAAACAAAATGTAACCACCAATTTATTAAATGATGACTCTATAGGTACAACTCATCGGTGTAATTTCAAAGGTAAATGAAATCGGAGAGCACCGTGGGCTTGTATACTAAAAGCAGTTTTACAGCAAATTATTTCTGTTGCACAAATAAAATACTTTGAAAATGAACTCGGTCCGGGCCCACTGGAAATGCCGTTCAGTGGCAATTAAAACTTTGGTACTGATCAAACTTTAACAGTCACATCTTCACGAGTACAAGTTTACCGTGAGACTCTCAAAGAGCGTAAATGTGACTACAGTTACCTTGCGAAACGGCGCTCCCCTATTACCGAACTTGTTTTATAACATTTTTTGTCGGTACATTACAAATAGAAGCAGTATTTATATAGAGAAGTTGCGGTTCGAACTGGTAGCGTTTTTCGTATACATTTTTGAATAAAACATAATTTGTTTTACGTCATTCCACGAGGGACCCTGAAAGGTAGGCAGCCGTGTAAAACACCCACTTTTCATCGTGGATGACTGATGTCCAAATGACAGATTGTAAGCCAATCATTATCTCAGGCACTACTACACATTTGTCTTCTAATAAGGCATATGCAGGTATCTTCAAGATGATTTTCTTAACGTAAAGATTGTGATATATGTTTACATAGGACATACGTTTTTTTATAAACTACTATACACAAATCAGATTCGTTGGAAACCTTGGAACTTGCTGCACTTTGGTAGTAGCCTACCACTCAAACCACACGGCAACCACGTCTCTAAAACATCATACAGTCGACAAAAAAACATACAGTCGAATTGATAACCTCCTCTTTTTTTTGAAGTCGGTACACACACACATATACCTGTCTCGCAGTAATGATGCAAATATGTGCGAAACTGTTTTTTTCATAAAGTTTTGAAATTGAACTGTTTTTGCTGAATCCTGTGATGGAATTTCTAGTTTTATGGCCTGCGCACTTTGGTTTATGTATGAACGTGAATACATGTTGTCAGTTATAAATTAGATAGCCAACCTATCACATTGTTTTTGCATAGTAAATTATGTACAGATTCCCCACTAGGGATTTTCATAATTTCCCAGTACAAAATCCAACAACTACACTAAGCAATCTAAGTTATTGAAAGTATTTTATGATCCACCCGTATAGAACAGCATAGAATCTCTTTTCACGGAGTAAACTATTTCATATGCATGAAAGTCCTTGGATGTGAGGGTGGGATAAAAATCTCTGTGTTTTGAAGTAAATAGTGTTTTAAAATTATTTTACATTTGATTACACGTGATGTTGTTAAGCGGGAAATGACACATGAGGCTCATATCCACTGAACAATGTGGTAACTGTCATGAATCTCAACACTGTAAGGGCGAAGCTGACAGCGATGTTAACGATGCTACCTATATATTTACTTACTTTATGTACATACTAACATAAATTTGAACGTCATTTGCGGCACTTTCATACAATGTTAAGTTTAAGGACGATCGGAATCACAATGCCAAAATGGGATACTTTAAATACATTAAATTCCTTTTGGGTAGTGTAAGCTTCAGGCGAGTAAGGTTTATACATCCAGGTTGGCAGAGAGGAAGGATACCACAGGTTCTCATCATATGTTGTACTTATTTGTACATCATCACACTGAATCGACATAGGTAGAGACGGCAGATAGAATAGAGTAAGTAGTATACCGTTTTTAAGTAACATTCCACTGTAGATTTCGGACATTACCTACTTTTAAGTACATGTCTATATAGAAAACTCAATAACACTCGCAGTCACTACCCCTGCCTATTGTGTTGGTTAGGTTAGTCGCTCCCTGTGCGTGCAATTACGTATTTCATTGATGGAAAAAAAGTTTTACACATGACATATTATGTAACAAGGAATGAAATAAGATAACATACACAAATAATTACCAATGCTTAAGCAAAGCCAAATAACTATTCACTGGTAATAAGAAACTAGTAACAACAAAGAATTTTAATATTCATTTTCAAGCAAAACCGACATTGTCGAATATCACGTGTCAAATTTCTGTCACCCGCGCGCGCTCCTTTTAGAGCGTAGAGTTTGTTCATAGCATAATATCATCTAGTGCATAGTTCTTAATATCTCAAAATTCATTTTGCAAAAGTTTTTCTGACGACGTACAATCCGGTTATGTTGCTGCCAGATTCACAAAAACTCGATTATAGTCCAGATTAATTCATTTTGGTGCTCATATTCTTCACTTGTTTTCGATTAAATTAAGTAGTTCACTTCACTGTCTTCAAACGATCGATTGTGTATACGTTGCAAGTTCCAAAGTCCTCTTAAATAATGTCATAGCCTAGTTTTCGACCAGCTTTATCAACCTACATCTAGCGATAGCGGCCAGAACCGAGGTTTATCTTGTGCACCGAACCAAGTCATGAGTGCAGTATTGATCGGACAAAGACTAAACATATTATTATCTTTTTTACTCTTTATTTTATATTGTAACTTCCACACGTTTTTTAACTATGGCTGTTGAAAACATTATTGATATTATATATTTGTTAAGCTGCCTATATTTTGACCATGTTTCAATTGCCCTGTTGAATTACACTGTGATTATGTTGTTGCTAAGGCAACCACACCACTTCTAAGGATGAATTAATTAACTAAGTTTCATTACCTAATGTAACACATATACATATCAATTAGTACATGGTAAGTTTTGTTTGTCAAAATATAATACATACGATTATGCGAGTAAAATAATTTATTGGTTATGTGATAATTTACAACAAACAAACCAAAATTAGTTGTATAAATTTACGTTTAAACGGCGGCGGCCATTTTGCTCATTTCGACTCGTGACAAATGGAATTCACTACAATTGCTTCATGACCCATAAACACATAGCATGTTGATCATTCATTGGTATAGTTGGTACAATATGTTGTCTATGGTTTAATTAAATCAATGTACTTGTTTGAGGGCTGAGTGTATACAATAATTTATAAAGGTATGTTACCTTTACAATAAGATTGATAAGATAAATATATTGGAAAACTAGCTTATGCCCATAACTTCGTCCTCGTGGAACCGTTACTTAGGGCTAACGCTAACTTTGATCTGCGATTGGTCTTAGCATGATAATATAGCGGATAGCTAATAATTTTATTACAGCCTATAGACTTTCGCAATAAATGAGCTATCTAACACTGAAATATTTTATCAAATCAGACTAATATTACCTGAGTTGAAGATCAGGGTTTCAAGCAAAAAGAAACTTCTCTGATTTTTTCACATACGAATTCATGTGAGTATATTTACAAAGATACAAAATTATACAAAAATTTGTTAAAATAAACTTTCGCTTTATAGGATCAGTGTGCATACCACATTGAGACTTGGTAGGTACTACTTGAATTTATGTAGCTGTTATGTATGACTTGAACTCCAGAATAAACTGCAGAAGAGTTTTACTTTCGGAAAATTAAAACTGTCCCGTTTAGTAGAAATGGGATCTTATTAGTGTACATACATACATACATACATACATATGGTCACGCCTGTATTCCCCGAAGGGGTAGGCAGAGGTGTTGTAATCACAACACCCACCTTTCACTGAACATCATGAAGTACCAACGTGACAGATAGTGAGCTATAGCCGTCTCAGGCACTATACATACGTGTTAAAATTACTTCTCAGACATATACAGGGTTTTCTCACGATATTTTCCATCACCGTGAAGCACGTGGTGTGAAATCACTGTACATCGAGTTTTTTTTAGAAAAATTCATTGGCACATGCCCCGCTGGGATTCGCTCTAGCGTCGCTTACATAGCAGGCGACTGCTCAAACCCCAAGGCCACCGTGGCTCACCCTATTAGTGTATTCTATAATTGTTCTAAGCTGTAAACATTTAGGAGTCACGGGTAGAAAAAAAAACGTATAACATCAAACCAACCGGGGCATCATGTTCTATTATTAAGTATTTGGTATTTTAATCGGTCTCAATCAGTTTCAAGTTTAATTATGAGAGTAAAAGAAGCGTGGTCGAGGCAATCAGTCAAGGCGGATGACGCCGCCGGTACTCCCTCAAATCCGTGTAAGCCCGCCGTCGGTCGTAAGACGACGCGGCATCCACTGACAGATCACTTGTCAGTGTCGCTTGCTTCCCATTCTGTACAACAACGTTCCTAGCTTTGCTTTTGTTGGTATAATGTGACATATTACGTTTTATTGAGCACTTACAACTGACATTACAAATATTTGTATAAAAAATTGTACGGCGCCTCTTAGCGGTGACGTGAAGAACTAAGATATGTCATACAAATATTGCGGGTGAGGCTAGCGACTATAGATAACTAAAACGTTAAAAAACTCGTAATAAGGATACTGTTGTTCTACATCAAACTACAACAAAGTAAAATAATTGAGTTTCCAAAAAATATCTGCAAATTTGTTCTTTTATTACCCTTTTTATTTATCATTATATGCCCACTGTTAGTGACAAATATGTGATTGATAATGTAAATAACATATTTTTACTGGATTTCTAGTACAGGTAGGTATACAGACACTGTTAATTTTCACTAATAATATGATGGATTACCTAGTTGTTTATGAAAAATAGTGTTTTGTTGAAGTTATTATTAAATTGCATTGCAGTTATTTAGTAGTATAACTTACTACTTTCTATAAATAAACAACAATAATGAGTCGTTTACCAAAGGTCCTGAACCATCTAGTGAGCGAGCGCAGAACCTAAGCTGTTAATTAAACAGTCTGCATGCAATTTGCATCTCGTCGGCTTCAGTTGCGAACTTCTGATTATTTGAATAAGATTTCACAGAGCAATATTAAGGAAATTATTCGTACCACGGAGCAGGGCAGGGAGTTCGGAAAGCTGACTATTGTACTATAACAGCTACGCGAATATCATTTCACGAGCACTTTATCTAATACCTTTTAACGAGCAAATATGTATACAGATAAATAAAATTGAAGTATCTGTTTGTAATTCCAAAATTACACATTTTGACTAAATACATATGAAAGTAGACGGTACTGACCTTAAGAAAACATTTGATTAAATTTTTCTCTGTCTTTCTGTTTGTTCTGGCTAATCTCGGAAACGGCTGGACCGTTTTTAACAGGACCTTCACTGGCAGATAGCTTATATTATAAGCAGTAACACGGCTACTATTAATTAAAAAAAACATTAGTGATCCGCGGACCGCACACAAAATTAAATTTACGCGGGTGAAGCTGTGGGGCATTGCTAGTTTTATGTGTGTACATTACAATCTGAATTTCAAAAACGGCCTGTACTATTTTCCCGCACTTTCACAAACTCGTATTTTCAGGAAATTAAAAACGTCACAAATTGCCTCACGAAATTGCGATCAATTAAATATATAGTATAACGCATTATTAAATACTTTAAAATTAAAGAATGTATACGCACCCTGAGCCGTGAAAGCTAGTATCAATAATGTTTACCACGTTATTTAATAATAATTTTGTAACCAACGTGAAACTTAAATTGTAATGAAAATACTTAGAATTTTATGATTGTTTCAAGCATTTTATTAACTTGCAATGTGTTTGTCTGGGTTTAATCTTATAGTTGAATTTGAAGGCACATTGAACCAATTGAGGTGATTTTTTTAATACTTGATGCGTTAATTTAAAATGCTCACGCAAAACTCTATTATAGTATGATGTAGAGTCAATATTTGTGGGTGTGGTCGGTTAAAAACAACGGCCTGGAAATCTTAATTTAACTTGTTTGACTCAGAAACAGCTAAATTAAATCACAAATCAATGACTAAGTCAAATGTTAGCTCTTTCGTTTGTTCGGGAACAAAATAGGTTAAATGAATATTAATAATGAATTAGAGAGTTTACTCAGTTAAAGCTAACAATGCTTCTCTTGTACAACTGTCAAGAGTTCGGAGAGAAATTCAAAACAACGGCCATAGCACGGGCGAGTAAGACAAGGATTCGTCGCATTTTTAAAGTTCCGTAAGCATGCGGTAGAAATTGGTCCTATTATTGCAGAATTTCCTTTCATCTGTCTATGTGTACTACTTAACTTATGAAAACAAAATCAACCAATTTATTCACTGGGAATTAAAACATTATATTTTTCTAATTGACAAGATTAGTTCACAAGATTTGGAAATTACCATCTACAAGCTTAATCTATAAGGTCTGGTGTGAACATATTATATTAGCAAATTATGGGAATTTGTACTATTGTAATCACACGCACTCACTCCGTAACTAACCATAGGTATAACGAAATGGGCGAAGAGTATGAACGTCGTCACGGCTACCCATGTTAATGTTGCTTCATGTTATTTAAGTCCCTAGTGTTAGATGTTCAACCTTCGCCTTGAGGTCATATCTCTTATAACCCTTCGGTGACATCCGAGGCGCCTCTGAGCTCTGACCAAGCTACGTTAGTAATAAATATAATCTTACTTAGGGCGACATTGTGTGTTCTTTTTTCACTTAATATTTTTCCTGGTAAAGGTCCCCGGCGGCGATTACATAAACAGGATTCAACCACGACCTTAATGCGCCTAATAAAGTTTTACGAGGACCCTTGGCAAAAACGTGAACGTTCCAAGGCGACAATGCTTTTATCTTTTCTGTTTTACTGATTGTTTTGTTCTTTACAATTAGACTTAAGAGTGTATATATTCGTAAGTAGGCTATACGCCAATCACTTGTAAGATTACATTAATCAAAAAGGTAAAATTTATAGTTTCGTAAAAAAAGTAAAGTTAATACGACACAATGACATCTAATGATTTTTCTGTCACCTTTATAAAAAAGCCCATTAGCTATGCTTATATAGAAATGCTTATACATACAAAATTCTAATTGTGCTGTGCAATACTTTGAACGTGGCTCTATGCAGATACTTAACGATGAGTATACACTCGTAGTGTTAGACAGACGCATTTATTAGTATGTGTTTGATAGAAAAGTACTTTTTACAATATCTGAAAGGTATATATAATTGCACCAACTCAGTTTAAACCATAAGATTTATTTGTCATCTGCCTTGCACAATGTATGTATGTTTCAGGCTTCAGCTATTGAAGAGAGAAGCTTGTAATATATAAACTAGGCAGGTTAAACTAAATAATATTTTGCAATGGAACCGATTTATTACATCTATTATTTAATATAATTATCCCAAACAAGAATCCGCAATATGAAACCACGTTATGAGAGTCAAGTATAAAATATTAAATTATATTAAAAATTATTTCATCAATCGAAATATCAACTCGACGGTATTCGTCGACTACAGAACATGTAACGAAACATAAATTAATTCATATATTTAAGTACCGATATGTTCATAGTTTTAATGAAGCAATTATAACAGGGAGGATTCAATTGGAATGAATTGCATTATTAATTTGATTGAGTAGTGTACCTTATTATTACAGAAAATATTTGAACATGATAATAATAAAATATTTACGCTGAATATTGAAAAATCCCGAAAATAATGGCTGTAATACAATATGAAATTGTCCTGACCAATAAATCTAAACTAACAGTTAGATATTTTACTGCTATTATTACTCGTGTTATTTTTTCATTCGATTAGGCTGTTAGCAAAATACTTCCAAATCGTCAGAATGACGTAATTATACAGGATTATACATAACTAGCTGTGCCCTGCGGTTTCACCCCCGTAGATTTAATTTAATTCCCGCGATACCCTAAATGTTTTACAAACAAACATACAGACAGACAAATGGACAGACAGACGGAGAAAAAAATTAATAAATTGGTTATATCTATGTCAGTACCTTGTATACTTTCATTTGCACTTAACAAATAAGTCACTACCAATTCTTTGCGTTTTTATACTCGTGGTAATTTCTCAACGAAATGTCCGATTGGAATAAAACAAAAAATATTTTACTTCTAGATGCCCTTGATAACAAAATTCCAATTTTCTTACGGATCCCAAATTTTTTGATAATAAAATATCTTCCTCGATAAATGGACTATGTAACACAGAAATAATTTTTGAAATTGGACTAGTAGTTCCTGAGATCAGCAATTTCAAACAAACTCTGCTCCTTTATAATATTAGTACAGATTACCCGTGCTCCTCTTGTAAAACATATTTTTCTAAATATTACATTTAATTAGGAACTTTGGTACCTTAAGTCCGTTTAGAAACCGCGTGTTTCTAAATGATTACGGGCCGTAGTCTGGAATTAATACCATAAATCAATGTCAGGACATGTTTACGAGCTAACAGAGTTAATACCACTACTGTGACATGACGTTTATATTCGTGAATAATTGTTGATTGCGTATTCCGTTACACTGCGTGTAATATGATAAATCTTATAATACTATATGTGTAGGCTCCCTCAAGGCGCCACGTATAAGAGACCGTAATGAGTGACCTTTTTCCTCACGACTTTATTAGCACGATACGGTCTTATTAAGTAAGTAAAATGGTCGCATTCATCTGAGAATTATTTATTTGCCAAAATAAAGCTATTCGCTACTACTACTTAGTGCCTACTAAGTATTTTTATCATTTTAGTATTTTATGGGATTAGATCATAAATCATAAAATAATAAAGCCAATTATATAAGATTATTGATTGTTTAATTTATTTGCGAGCTCATTAAAGATAGGCAAAGATAAAATATTAACAATTAATTTCAGACCACTTCCATTGCATACTGCGTCTAAGTATGCATTTAACATTGTAACTACCAAATGCCTTTATGATTATTATGCAAACCATTCAGATTTTTTGGTAATATAAACAGATTCTTAAGTATTCGATGAATGATTTAAATTATAAACGCGAGAGAACAATATTTTTACTTTGAACACTCGCTTCAAAGTGAATATTTTCACCTTCACTTATTCAAGGAGAGGAACGAAATAAAATTAGATTTTGGGAATGTACAGGTAGCGTTTTATTAAAGTAATAAACGAAGTTCCTGATGCCATGCAGAGAATACAATTATTGTGTACAGAAATAATTACAAAAATAATTACGTGTTAGTAATAAAACTCCTCCGAAACGGCTTTTCCGATTTATATTAATTGACATGTTACGCAGATGTAACGTATTTTCAACATTTTAAAATTGGTCTATCGATCCCTTGTAGGCCGTGTACGAAGATTTATAATGTAGAATGCACCCAAAAAAAGCCGTTCTATTATTTTCGTAGTTCATATCAAGTATTATAGTGCAGCATACAATACGTCTACTGAAACAATTACTTTGTTATTAAATGAAAGATACGTATACCAGATATGTATTCAATTCGATCCAGCATATTATGTTATTGATACTAAATCAAATAAATGTTAAGTGGACGGAGAAAACGTGCTTAGAATATTAGCTTAGACCATAGGCTATAGCGAAATAAGACCTATTTTCTTAGTAAAGCAGTTAGTAGATAATCCCATTTCCTAGGCACCCATCTAATTCGTTTGTAGAAGTTTACGGAGCTCCGCTCGAAGGCTTTGCAGGGATCAGGTGCTACTTAAGGCCCAGACTTGATCCTTCGAAGATGGCGAATGTCACGATTACTTCCGCTGTTATTGCTACTGTTTTAAAACTATCAAAATACGGAATACTAAACTGAATTACTTGAATCATTAATTAAGGAATTCAAGATTTTTTATTTGATCCTCGTAACGGATTGCATCCTTATGAAGTTTTTTGAGTATTTATATTCCAGCATTTCAAGCAGGCTGCGTGATAATAATTTGGAAATGTTAAAGCCTCATAAAAATATAAACACATTGTATTAATACGATCTTGATGATGCGATCCGACGTACCTTTGAGTAGATTCAGTTAGAAGTAGTAATGAAATGAATCGATTTAAAAAATCGAAAGATCGTATGCGCTCGAATCGTTCTTCATAAAAATCTAAGCGTAACGTAACATTGGTCTATGATTGTATGCTGACAAGAGAGAAACACAAACAAGGACTTAATATAAAATCAATAGTGTTTTATGGAAACGTAAAAACTGTGCTTCAAGTCGTATTTGATTACCATTATTTTTACGAGGTAAAAGTTTGCGTTTTATGATATTTATAACGGACGATAGCGACGCAGGTGATCCAATAAATCGATGAATCATTCATAAACCAAACATGATTTTACCGGCGTAAAAGTTAATTCTATATTCTTCAGAAATATTACATTTAATTATTACAGCTAAATATTACATTTAATTAGGAACTTTGGTACCTTAAGTCCGTTTAGAAACCGCGTGTTTCTAAATGATTACGGGCCGTAGTCTGGAATTAATACCATAAATCAATGTCAGGACATGTTTACGAGCTAACAGAGTTAATACCACTACTGTGACATGACGTTTATATTCGTGAATAATTGTTGATTGCGTATTCCGTTACACTGCGTGTAATATGATAAATCTTATAATACTATATGTGTAGGCTCCCTCAAGGCGCCACGTATAAGAGACCGTAATGAGTGACCTTTTTCCTCACGACTTTATTAGCACGATACGGTCTTATTAAGTAAGTAAAATGGTCGCATTCATCTGAGAATTATTTATTTGCCAAAATAAAGCTATTCGCTACTACTACTTAGTGCCTACTAAGTATTTTTATCATTTTAGTATTTTATGGGATTAGATCATAAATCATAAAATAATAAAGCCAATTATATAAGATTATTGATTGTTTAATTTATTTGCGAGCTCATTAAAGATAGGCAAAGATAAAATATTAACAATTAATTTCAGACCACTTCCATTGCATACTGCGTCTAAGTATGCATTTAACATTGTAACTACCAAATGCCTTTATGATTATTATGCAAACCATTCAGATTTTTTGGTAATATAAACAGATTCTTAAGTATTCGATGAATGATTTAAATTATAAACGCGAGAGAACAATATTTTTACTTTGAACACTCGCTTCAAAGTGAATATTTTCACCTTCACTTATTCAAGGAGAGGAACGAAATAAAATTAGATTTTGGGAATGTACAGGTAGCGTTTTATTAAAGTAATAAACGAAGTTCCTGATGCCATGCAGAGAATACAATTATTGTGTACAGAAATAATTACAAAAATAATTACGTGTTAGTAATAAAACTCCTCCGAAACGGCTTTTCCGATTTATATTAATTGACATGTTACGCAGATGTAACGTATTTTCAACATTTTAAAATTGGTCTATCGATCCCTTGTAGGCCGTGTACGAAGATTTATAATGTAGAATGCACCCAAAAAAAGCCGTTCTATTATTTTCGTAGTTCATATCAAGTATTATAGTGCAGCATACAATACGTCTACTGAAACAATTACTTTGTTATTAAATGAAAGATACGTATACCAGATATGTATTCAATTCGATCCAGCATATTATGTTATTGATACTAAATCAAATAAATGTTAAGTGGACGGAGAAAACGTGCTTAGAATATTAGCTTAGACCATAGGCTATAGCGAAATAAGACCTATTTTCTTAGTAAAGCAGTTAGTAGATAATCCCATTTCCTAGGCACCCATCTAATTCGTTTGTAGAAGTTTACGGAGCTCCGCTCGAAGGCTTTGCAGGGATCAGGTGCTACTTAAGGCCCAGACTTGATCCTTCGAAGATGGCGAATGTCACGATTACTTCCGCTGTTATTGCTACTGTTTTAAAACTATCAAAATACGGAATACTAAACTGAATTACTTGAATCATTAATTAAGGAATTCAAGATTTTTTATTTGATCCTCGTAACGGATTGCATCCTTATGAAGTTTTTTGAGTATTTATATTCCAGCATTTCAAGCAGGCTGCGTGATAATAATTTGGAAATGTTAAAGCCTCATAAAAATATAAACACATTGTATTAATACGATCTTGATGATGCGATCCGACGTACCTTTGAGTAGATTCAGTTAGAAGTAGTAATGAAATGAATCGATTTAAAAAATCGAAAGATCGTATGCGCTCGAATCGTTCTTCATAAAAATCTAAGCGTAACGTAACATTGGTCTATGATTGTATGCTGACAAGAGAGAAACACAAACAAGGACTTAATATAAAATCAATAGTGTTTTATGGAAACGTAAAAACTGTGCTTCAAGTCGTATTTGATTACCATTATTTTTACGAGGTAAAAGTTTGCGTTTTATGATATTTATAACGGACGATAGCGACGCAGGTGATCCAATAAATCGATGAATCATTCATAAACCAAACATGATTTTACCGGCGTAAAAGTTAATTCTATATTCTTCAGAACAAAGTATGTCGTAAATCTTTTGTAGCGAATATAAAAATAATCCGTTTATTTGTAAACGAATTGTTGTTATTTATTTATACATCCCTGGGTATTCCTTACAAAACATACCATATCACATTCTTGCAGTACAATTTTTGTAACACTGTTAAAAAATGGGTACTTTACTTCAGTTGTGCCAGTTTTAGAAACTTCAGTGGCATTGTGTACGAACATTTTCTCAATTTCAGTTTGCAACAAAATCAGTTTATTTTCCAACTGACAAATTGCATTGAAGTAACAAAGTACAATTTCTTTTGAGTAGAATCTGGCAAAGTTTGTTCTACACGAAGAAGAATGCGTGAAGATTAATAATTCGTCATTGTTTAGATGAAACTAATTTGTCACAGTAAAATTGACATGATCGTCATTTATGAGTTTGACAAATTAAATTATATGATAGAAAGATTTCATTTCAAAGACGATTGATGAACCAGATGATTCCTGTCCTACGCTTACTTTGCTGTTTTTAAGTATAGCTTTGTATATGTTTAAAAGTTTTTGACATTCGATTGCGTATGTGAAATTGCTGTGGCCCGAAATGATTTGATCCGCCATATTTGGAATTCAACCACAACCCGCCTCCCAAAAAGTATGAGCACATTTTAAGCCAACCTAAAATGCAAGGAAATTTGACGCCGTTTGAACGTTTACTAAACAAACAAAACCTATACTATACTCGGTGTTTGCAAAAATTACATGTTAAACTATTTAATTTAAATCATCTAAATGTAAATAAATATTTTTTTCAAACTAAATGCCTATTCACAGTTATTTATTTAAAGTGAAATAACAGTTTTAGTAAATTTCCTGTGTGACTAATCGTTTGTATTGCGGGCCGACGCCACCCGCCGGACGTTATTATTTCCTGGGTATGCTGAAGAACCCGGCAGCCAGAGTCGCAACGCGAGGGTACAAACAAATTTTACACATTACTAAATTACAAATACATACTAGTGTAGTGACATGAAATATACGATTATTCAATATTTTAATTTGTACACCGTAATGCCCGTCGTTCGTGGATAGGGCTCTATTATCACGAAAAAATATATTATATAGGATTATCATATTTGAAATACCGGTATGGTATATATGGCGTTTCATAACTAGATTGACTGGCAGCACTCTCTAAACTAAAGTGAGATAAGCACGATAGCATGCATTTATCATGCCTGACGATCAGTGGGCGAAAATGACAACTCCAACATAGATGGCGGCGCGATAAACATATAGGTTAGTTTTCTTATGGTGATCGTAACTTTTTTTTTTTGTTTTTTTTTTTTTTTTATAAATTTTATTACTATGAACAAATAATAAATAAGTAACTAAAAACTAATTACAAGTAGAAAACTTGGCCCAAATCGGTGTCTCTCGGGATCGTGCCAAGAAGGCTGGCAGCATTGCCACGTTGAATAGCAATGCTGATTCTCTGAGCGAGAAAAGCCCCAGCCCGCTTGTCACGAGAAGCTTCTACCAGACGACGTGCAACCTCTTTGAAAAGTTGATGAGCATATTCAAAATAACTTGATTATATTTTTCGTTTTCGGAAACTATTTTTATATTACCTTAATCCTTATTACTTAAATCCTTAATTATACACTTAATTAGTATTGTTGAAATATTTAGAATGCTATTAGTTATATTGTTGCACCTATGACTAATATTGATTGTATCTTTGTAAATGTGTTATTATCTTTGGACACTGCCATATAATTAACTACTTAAATATCTTACTTTGTTTCTCATTGACTGTTTGTGTCTTTATGAACAATAAAATAAAAAATTAAATAAAAATAAAAAAATTACATCTTAGATTCCAGATAGTAAATAAGTTATAAAAACCTATATTCTAAAAGTCTTATATCGATATCAACAAGAATTTTGTAGCTGGACCAAACATTTTCCTTTGAGCTAACTCGACTCTTTTAAATGGTAGAGTCAAAGTGAAGTGTCGATAAGCAAGTGGCGAGTCACTAGCCGGTGCAGGTTCCAATTACGGAGCGGCAGTCATTATTTCCGCTGCGATGCGATGCTTGCTGCCGGTGCTCGCCTCCCCAAATTCTGCCCTATCACGTGACCCGCCTCCCGCTTTCTGAGGGATCACTTTAGAGCCTGCTGTCGACAAATCGTGATGATTATTTAATAGACTTTTATAAATATTTATCATTTAATTTCTCATTCTTACCACGACAGAGAAATAAATGTATTAATTGAACATGCTAAAGATATTTTTATTCGGTTAGGATTTATATTGCTGTAATTAATTCACTAGCATTTCTTTCCCGCGAAGGTTAGCCGAGACTAAACAACCCCACATCACATATCAACAATGATTTATTTAATTGCTAAAGTAACAGATGATGAGTCCATCGCCTCCTCAGACTCGTTTCCAGTTGACAAATTACGGTATCTTACATAGTATATGTTTCTATATCAATAGAAGTGGACATTGTCAAGTTAATACGAAATTATTTCTGGGATCAAATGAAAAACTTAAATTTTCTAAACTAAAGTGTAAAACGTTTCTCTTCCTGTTTATCTCTACTATTCCCAAGACCATGTGTCGCAATTAGGGCGAATACCTTCAAATTTGTGCACAATTGCTTCCCTTAAGCTGTCATATATGTGCCCCATAATCACACAAAGCTTTTGACTCATTAAACCGCAGCGGTGAAAAAATGTAATGACGTCGACCGAGGTTAAACAAAAGGGTCACAATACGCGCCCACGCACGCCATTGTTACCGCTTTTATTGCATTCGATGCTCATTAAAAACTTTATTTTCGAATATTATGAAATCATTTTACTGCTCATTTGGATTTAAATTTTGATATAACCAAGTAAGTACTCGGTGGATGAATGGAGCTTAAACAGCTTAATGTTGTGCCAAATGATTGTATGAAGGAGCGAAATGGAAAAGCGGATAACGGTATGTAAAAAGGATAATTCAGTTAAAGCTGCCAAGCGATGAATTTAATTGAATAAAAAAATATTAGGCAAAGACTATCGCTACTGTTCTTCATAAGCTACGGGCCCTACATACTATGTTTACGTGTAAATTTAAGTATCTTCATTCACTTCCTTCGGTTATGAGTGCTCCGAATTTGACCTTTGTGAATTAATTTGGCCTAGATACATGTTAATTCTTCTTTCAACGCCCTTAAGAATTATATAAATTAAATCCTTAAAAGCCTTTCACTCACCGTTTCGATACTTAATTATTATTGTGCAAAGTTGGGTCTAGCCTTTCCATGGAGGTCATTCACTGGATAATTGTACATTTTTGATGACGTATAACGCGTGTCTAGTGTTCAGTGTGGGTGTGAGTAGGTCGTTATGTAGATCGACACTCGTTCCGGCTCCTTGTCTCCACCCATGGCTCATTAGACAGGCCACTAACCGAGATCTAGGAACGGTTGACGTAGCCAATAAAATGAATATTCTACTATCATGCTCCACCACTGGAAGCTTGAATCTAATAGCCGACTACATTGATAGCATTATAAATAAATAAAATCATTGGGGCTCGGTGATCCTAATTGACCCTTAATTTTGTACATACAGGTTAATAATTTTTGAATATTCTATGTAGGTACGCAAATATATTTCACATGGACATTAATAACTAGAAAACAAAAAATCCAGTCTGCTTGTTCGAATTTCTTTTCTTCATTTGTAGACCGCCTTTTGGTTATCTTGTAATTCCCAAATTTATTTTATTAATGCTCCTAATCAAAAAAGGTTATCGAACTGTGGGCTATTTTGGTAGCGAGACGTCAAAACGTCAAAACTAAGGAGTCCTTAATACAAGCTACTTAAACGATCATAGTTGGCCCCCTGATCTTTGCATAAAGTTATAGAGAGACTTTTTGTATAATAAAGATATATTTTGTATGAATTGGGGAACCGGCCCCATAGATTATTATAGTTTGAACTTTTCAGATTGTTTCATCTGTTTTCGAGAAGCGCATACACACAAAAAAATACAGTCGAATGCATCCTCTTCCCTTTCTTTTAGGTCTGTTAAAAGCAAACAAATATATCGCAAGGAAGAAAATATTGTTACCAAACCGAGCTTTTATCACTCAGTGTTTGCTTCGTCATCAGTTTTAAAACTCCCAGTAGGTGAAGTGTCCGTGTGCTGGGGATTATTAGGGATGCCAACACCGCACAATACAACGCGCGACGTACTGCCTCATTCAAATACTTTGACGTTGCCATATGCCTCTGTAATTAGGGATGGCTTTCAAATGTTCGCCTTTCAAACGCATAACGATCCCACAACCCTAGTTTATTCGATTCAAGTTACGGAAAAAGTTCTTATAAAGATAGAGAGGTCCTTAAATAGGATTAAGTACGTGTTTCTATAAGTATGCTTCGAACATTTTAACGAGGGACTGAAGATCAAAAGTCTTATGATTTTTACTAGATCATCTAAATATAGAACGTATAGCTTTTTTTCCCTTTATATGGTTTTTTTTTGTCTCTCCTTTCATCTTATGTTTGTGAACATTTATCCTCTGTGAGGGTTTAGCAAAATTAAAATAAGAGACGACGTTATCTGCGATGCTGTAGAATAAAGAGATATTTGTGTGATTATTCAAGATTTCCGTATGAACGCAGACTTTATGGCTAAAGAATTTTACATTTCAAAACTCAACCAAAATATTTGATTATTCGACGCCACGGAAATAAGTTCAACTCTCTGAAATCCCAAATAGGGGCCTTACCTTAAATAGTTATTAAGCAATTAAATTGAATATTCGTGACGTTGACCCATTTCTGCGGGTCTTCCAAAGCTAACGAAGTCAGACGCATAAAGAGGCGTTGAGTTTAATGACGGAGGCTTTCGGGCGAGACATGTGCACCTAAATACAGAGCACGCTTTGTTCTTTGCAAGCGCTCGTTAAATATTTTACCTCCACTACCTTCACCGGTTAACCAACAACAAAAACGTCTTTGCAACGTTTAAAAAAATATATAACGATAAGTGTAATTGGAGTGTCTGTTTGTTATTCCAAATTACCAGATTTTCACTAAATCCATATAAAAATATACACAGTACAACCAAAAAAACCTATAATTTGTTTCTCTATTAATTTGTCTGTCTGTTTGTTCTGGCTAACCTCTGAAAGGGTTTCGCGAATAAAGCCATCAATAACACTAAGTCTACTGAAGCTGCGAGACACAGTCCATAATAATTAAATTGATTAGTTCCTACTTAGGTCTATTAAATGAAGCCTTATGAAACAAATTCGACAGTCTAATTAAGTTTTTATATAGCATAACCAAATTATGAGCAACCGTATTCAACTTGATCTACATGTAAATCACATAGTATATATTTAATCGGTCCAACCGCTTCTGAGATTAGCCGAAAAAAACAGACGGACTGACGGACAGAAAGAGAGAAAAAAAATGTTTTTCACATGTGAGTACCGTAATACTTACATTAAGCATTTAGTAAAAGGATGTTAAACAAAACAAACACTTAAAATTTATTTATCTGTATGTATATAATATAGATATCAGAGTAACATAGTTTTTACATTACTACTAACATTGGATAGGTAAATTAAGACACACTAATTTAAGACACCATTCAATACTTTATCTAATAACTAAATAATTATCTATAAAGCGAGTGAATACTTGTACTTAGGCAAATTAGCAGACTAGTAGTTCAAAATCTCAGGTAGAAAATATTTTATCTCTCCCTACTAAACTCCCAGGAGTGGTTAAAGGTATTACAAGAAATCGTCTGCCTTTATTATTTTAATAAAATACGATTATTATGTTCGTACAGCTGGTTGGCGTAAGCACAGTTACGATCTGTGATGGAACTGATTACCAATATTATAATTGCTCTTCTCTGTTGTTGAGTTGACATAGTTTAATTAAGGCACGTATTGCAATTAATAGGTAATGACGATGTAAGGTACCTAATTAATGAGCGGGGAGCGGGCCAGAGGTGCGGGGAGCACAGGCCAGGCGCTCGCCAGATTATCTTTTTCATCTCCCAGGCATTTCGTTACCCTTAATGAAATCCAGTCAAAGGAAAGAAAGAATTTAATTTAAGACGAATCAGAAAATATTCAGCTGCCGCTCGCTAGTTATAAATCATTTGAATGCTAATAAATTCGACTGGCCCCCGAGCCCCAGGTGGGAACAGAATTTCTTCCTGCTCCATCTTTGTTTTTAGGAAAAATTGAATAATATTCTGCTCTTCATTATTAAATTCTTTCTTAAAGCCACCGGCAGCTTCGGGGATTTTCTTTAATATCGTAATGGAATTTCATTTGTCTCGCGGTTCACTGTTACGATGATCGTCTTTGCATCCTTCCATTTGCTTGCAGACTATCTTTAAGGCCACACGTAATGGCATAATTAGAATATGAAAGAATTTTAGCACTGTTACAATTTTTGATAAAAAAATACGAGTGTCAAAAATTTATTGAGAGCACTTCGTTCAAATAAAGTGTGCATAGACAGCCAATTTATTTTACTTTCAAAGCGTTGCACACGTGACATATTTTTTATTCCAATGTGTTATTCAAAAGTAGGAACAATGTTGAAATATTGTTCTTACTTTTCATGTTAAAATCACGGTAGCTTTGAGTCCACGGACTAGTTCAAGTTAACTATACGCCTTGTTAAAAATCCTGCTTAACCCTTTGGGAATTCACTATAAAAGCTTTGACGTTATACTTTGATAGTATAGTATATTAATATAATATATATTAATATAATATATATTAATATACTATATTAATACATCAAAATAATTTTTGGATCACTTTGAAAAATCTTAATCTTTTATGATACGGTATATTGAAGATGTATGTATGTATAGTGCGTGAGACGGTTACGGACGAAAGATTCACCACCTGTCACGTTGGCTCTTATCATATTCGGTGAAAAGTGGGTGTTGTTATTACAACACCTCTGTCTACATCTCCGGGGAATACTTCTCAGATATATATGCAGATCTCCTTTCAGTAAGATGTTTTGTATTGACTGGAATGAATTCATATTGCTATTAAAGGTATTATTGATACTAAAAACCATTATTGTTTAATAGTGTTTTGTTGTTATTGTTATTCTGTAAATATATCAATATTACGTGTCAGCCATAATTTTTATTGTTGTTGTAATTGAGTCAATTATTGCCCAGTGCTTTTTAAGGGAAATTCACAATTTAGCAATTAAGGTCGAGACATTTACAAAGCATGAGAGAGGATATCGCAGCGCTTGCACCCGGGCGCGACGCGACGCTGCACCGCTCAGTTGGTCTCGGTACCTCGCATAGGCCAGTCCCGTAGCACCGTAGCGTTCTTAGCTCGTAGAGCGTAGCTTGAGGCTACGAATATAGTGAACTGTGTTTACTGAACTCCAGTGGTTAAGTATAATATCTCAGTGACTTCAAATTAAATTTAAGTGTATAATTGTTAATTTTGGTACTTCAATAATTAAATTTCTGGATTTTTTTGGATTTTGGTAAGTATGTCATTGTATCAAAGAAATCTATATACAATTGTAAAATAAAGTAAGTTTACTTGAAATAAAGATATAATGATTTAAGATAAATCATAACTGTATTTTTATGATAAGTAAGTAATCAATAAGTAAGGAAGTAGGTACACAAATATTTCGTAAGTGTATCAAAACATGAAATTGGAATTGATGATCAGTTTCCTATCCGTATAATCCTTTTTAGGGAACATTTGTATGTTACTGATGGTATTGTAAGCTTTCAAGAGCTTAGGTAACCGCTCACCATCGGACGACCGTGGGCGTGGGGCCTCCTTTGCATCATAACAATTTTGAGTTTTATGTATTATGAGATAGTTTGTTTTCACATTATATTATTTGGCTAGCGTTCGCACCCATACAGAGGCTAGAAAATAAACAAAGATTATGCAAATTAATGCAAAGGTTACACACACAATTAAACTTTAGATTTATATACCTACATAATTATTGTGTTCATAATTTTTATATATTACAAAAAGGTTTCCGCTTGAAAATTATATTTATGTCGTAATATACTAGCTGTTCCATGCGGTTTCACCCGCGTATATTTCATGAGTGGTTTTATTTCGCAGAACCGTCTTTTTTTTAATAAATTAAAGTAGCGTAAGTTATTTTAAGTTAAGAGCCGCGGTGGCGTTGGGGCTTGAGCAGCCGTCTGTGACGCAAGCTCGAATCCCAGCGGGGCCTATACCAATGAGTTTTTCTAAAAACTTATGTGCAGTTATTCCACACCACTAACACACACCGCTTTATGGTGAAGGAAACCTGCGAAGTAATTCAAAGACGTATGTATAGTGCCTGAGAAGGCGATGGACTCACTCTTTGTCACGTTTGCACTTAATAATATTCGGTGAAATGTGGGTGTTGTTGTTACAACACCTCTGCTTACCCCTTCGGGGACCCTTCTGGGATGGCATGATTTTTTTAGAGTATGTTAATCCTTGTTTTATCAGCTATCTGCCAGTTTCGTCAGTATCGGTCCAGCCGTTTCAGATATTAGTTGAAACAAACAGACAGACAAAACGTCAGAGAACAAATTAAAAAATTGTTTTTCTAATGACAGTTTCGTATAAACTGAACATATAGAAGGGACCCCCTTTCCACCGAAGATGATTAGATGTTAAAGAGACACATGGGGAGCCCATCACTATCTCAGATACTGGAGCCTATTATCATCGGCTTAAGCAGAGCGTATTAAGAACTTCTGAGCTTTAACTTTTTATTTTGGTAGAACAAAACGTGAAAGCTAAGAAGTGCTTATTACGCGAAGTTGGCCCCACTAACACAATACTTCATGGAATTTCTGCTCAGCCATATGCAGGTTTACTCACGATGTTCTTCTTCACGATCTTTATTTTTTGTGAAATCACTGCACGTGAGTTTAAAAATAAAACTTTAATTATCCGACCTCTCGGATTTGAACTTGCGTATCTTACGTTGCAAGTGGCTCAAACTACTGGGTATCCACTTCTTCCATTTAATTATTATTGAAAATAAACTTGTTCAAAATTGTATACACATTCAACTGGACTATATAAATAATTTAATAATCACATAACCATTTGTGTGACTATTGTGTGTATTGTCAAAACTTTAAGGTTTTTTTTTACTATGCTAAGATTATTGTTCCTTAAAGTGATAAAGTTAGCTCACTTTACTTATATTAACAATTTTGTTGGAGGTGAGTTTTCTGTAAGCGCCTATTAACGGTGTAAGCCAGCGGAAGTTTTTTAATAACTTTTCGATCCAGGTTTTCCGAGAAATCCGCTGATAATCGACTCCTTCATGCAGACCAACGTTACACAAATATCCGTAAACATACAGTAATAGGTTTTCTTATATAAGCAGCCAAAGAGCCGTTGTGGTCCTGGCCTTAAACCGCTTGTGACGTAAGCAAACTGAGTTCAAACTTCACCAACCCGTATCGATGCTTTTCTAACAAAAATTGCTTGTTAAAAGGAAAACGTCGCAAGGATACCTGCTTGCATAAAATAATATCTAGTAAGTATCGAAGGGTGTGTAGGGACCGAGAGATGGCTACTGACATGGCATGTCATGTTGCACCCAATAAAGATTAGCCAAAAGTAGAAGTTTGTCTGCCTATTTAAAGATACGTCCCTTCGTGTTATGTGGCCTTCCCATTAGATGCCTGACCCCTGACGCCAAATAGTTTATGAACAAATGCTAAGCTAGGTGTGTCGATCCCGGCTTGAGTGGAATAGGTTGCCAATATTTAAAAAAACTTGGATAAGTCTGGAAACTCCAAAATAGAACACCGTAATTAGGCTACCGTCTTTCCTAAGTTATTATAACATATTTTAATAATAATGAATAACGGTAAAATTTTAATATATTAAGAAAGCGTAGAAAGCAAAAGACCTAGAAACTTAACGAATCACAGTGACCTAAGCAAAATTTGTGTAAGATTGATCCACGTTCTGAATATTATAAATACATAATAGCGGGTTTGAGCTAAATATTTAGTAGCATAAACGTCCAAAATGACGTCACAAAGCCGAAGTAATCTTTGAACCACAACATTTTGATAATAAACTAAATAAAGACCGGTTATTCGATTACAGAATAATTTATGAACGTAATTGGATTTCGAGAGCGGACATGACATCTTGAAAATACGTTGATAATTTTTCCCAAACGGTTTTCGCCCATTGAACGTTGTCAGCGAACCGTGCAAATTGTCTTTGCAGTTGTCAGCATTTTTTAACAAAATGATTCGTGTAAAATTAAATATCCAACGTGACGCGTTGTCAAGTACAGTATACTTTTGTAAAAGAAATAATTTTCTCCATTGTTCTCCGCTGTTCTTTAGAGAGGCTGAGTGAGGCTTACTGATTACACTTTAGACATAATATTTTAAGCTTCATATCTTCTTACCTTGACCCGCAATGATATTCAAAAGGTGTAATAGCACTCACATTTCCCCGAAAATATACAGATATACATAATTACTTTGAGGCTTATATGCCTGGCTATTCCCAGAAGAGTAAGAGCTGTAGATTTTATTTACTAGAACAAGACTTACCAGTACAAATAATAATATTGAGGTGAGTCCATGTGTTTCTCGTACCGCACATTAAACTATCGTATTCTGTGTATTATATATAAAATTATGTCATACATAGACAAGTCGTTGAATATTAACTCGCTTAAAACACGAGTCATCAGCAAAATGAGTTCGATTTCTACTGTTGAACTCTAGAAGAAAATATTTTTTTTGCCCATCTAAATATGTATCGATCGTTATGCATCCCTATTACAGGATCCATCTTTCCTAGGTAGGAATGCAGGTACACAGTTCAGAAGTTTCTGCAAAGCTTTATCTCACGGGTTTTACCGCGAAGGAAAACATCGTGAGGAAATCTGCATATGACTGAGGGACTGACTTATGGGAAGTCGTGCGTGAGAGACGGCGACAGATTCACCGGTCACGTTGGCACCTGAATATTTTCAGTGAAAAATAACAGCTCTGGCCTTGCTACCCAATATAGTATTTTATTTTGGTTGTATGATATAAATCGAGTGAAAATTACTCGTGACTATAGAGAGGCATAATGTAGCTCATAGAAAGAAATAAACTTGTTTTGCGAATATGATTCCTTGTGGAAATCATATAAATTACTTTGGTCGTGTTCTTTTCCTGGTTCTCCACATAACATAGTATCAAGCAGTAAATGAATACCATGTATGATCTCATATTATTTCTTTTTTATTTAAGAGCAAAATAATAAGATATTCTTGGGTAGGCTGAGGTGAACTTGAGTACACCCATTTCGCCAAATATGTAAATTACAGATGCAAAAAATCCAATATCACTTTGCCCGATCTACGGATTAAACCAGGACCAAATAAGTAGAACGTTTAAAACTATTTAACATAGTACTACTACTAAACACAGTTTGATAGTCATGAAACCAAATTATTAACCAGAACGTTAAATTGATACTGATTAACTTATATATATATGTACCCTTTTGATATTCATCTGCCGCCCGCCAACCTCCAATATAAAATCTTTTCTTGATACCTTCAATTTATTTTTAAATTATTGCTTAGAAGGAATTCAAACTCGTATATACACACACTGTGAATCAATTTGCATGTGACTGCCAATAAATCATGTAAACAAATACGCATAAGGAGAGGAAAATAAGTTGGCCAAGTTTGATATTAAAATTGCCGTCAACTCAGCTGTCGATATAAATATAGAAAGGGACTTTTCCAATCCTTTTTTCATAGAGAAACATTTTCATTTTGTTGACAAGCGCGTCGAATTTACTTGCGGGAACATATCCAACATGTCTCAAAGTTGCCCAGGAAACGTGTCAAGAAAGTCAAGATACGCCAAGTTGGTAATAAATAAAGTTAGCCGCTGACGTGGCTGCCGATGTATGGCACAGGTTACGGTGAAGTTGTTTGCACAACTTGACACTCAACTCCGTTAATTCCTACTTTTCACATGTGAACAATTTTAGACAAACACATTTTAAGTATACGGTGTTCTGCATTTCTGCGAATTGGAAACGAGAACAATTTATTGAATGTATAATTTATCTTGCTAAGAATGAGTTTCATAGATAATTAACACGCGTCAAATCAGGACTAAGTTTAAAATAAGTACTTAATAACAAATACCTGCTAAATTATAAAATTATTATTGATATCTATTTATTGTCAACTAACTGTGCCCCGCAGTTTTTCCCACATAGACTTATTATTATGGGTGGTACGCGGAACCCTAATATATTTTTTTATGAATAAGTTACTCCTTTTAACATCAGCTATCAGTCAGTAAAACTATTGCTAAAATCCGTCCAGCCGTTTCGGAGATTACCCGTAACAAACAGACAGGCAGACAAACAGGCAGATATTTTTTTTTTATTTGGTTTTCTATGTCAGTACCGTGTATACTTTCTTATGCATTTAGTCAAAAGGTGTAATTTTGAAATTACAAACGGACACTTCAATTTTATTTATCTGTATAGATTTGACTGGAAAATTCGATGTACCTACCTTACCACTTATAGTTTTGCCCTCGGTTCCATAAACAAAGGCGAGGACAATATCTACTTTAAAATAACTAAGTGTTATGGAAACTACATAAGGGAAGGGTAAAAACTTGTGAGCACGTGATATTCCGAGACAATCGTGTGCGGCGAACCAAACAGCGCAATAAAATGGAGTGTCAAGTGAGAGTCGTGCGGCGTCGTTGACGTATCGTCTCGAGCATGGGGTCGCGCTACCAGTCCATTTGTCTTCCATACCCTGTCCTGCCACACGCAATATATGCAGCGAGCAAATATATTAGTATTAGCTATTACTAAACTAAGTATTCATCACGCTCCCAAAGAGAAAGTAATATGTCATTAAAATTTGATTTACAAAATAATTGAATAGAATTATTTCTCGAGCTAAACGTTCAAGAATATGTTCGAAAAGACTGTGACTGTGTAGCACTGAGGTTAATGAATATTGGTAGATATGTACATGAAAGGGAGTATAAGTTTATTAAATTAAATTCTTGATCGTGAATCGAAATGAGGTGAAATATTTTCTATTTGTAATAAAGGTCCCTATAGCAGAATATTGGAATTAAATTTAGCCCTCAAAAGAGGTTGAAATAAATTTCTTTTTAAAGTCATCAAAATTATTTATTTATTATGAATGGAGTCATAATTAAATAAAAAAATATATATTACCTATAATTATAGTATGTGAAGCGGCTGAAGAAGCCAAAGCTTGCAAATACAGGGGTAGGCTCCGAATATGTTTTTATCCCATTCGGAGTCGAGACCCTTGGTCCGTGGGGTCCTAGCGTTATTAGGCTTTTAAAAAAAATTACTAATTGGTTAGTTGACATCCCAGGAGACCGAAGAGCTGGCAGCTACCGTGGTCAAAGAATTAGTCTTGCCATTCAAAGAGGGAATGCTGCCAGTATCTTCGGAATCTTGCCTACTGGGGCTCCTTTTAATAATATATATTACTTATAAGATTATATTTTTAATATTTTTAGTTATGTTAGTTTTTAGTTATACATTATTATCAGTTAAATAAACAGACACTTCAATATTATACTAAGTTATCTACATAAAAATCTAAAGTATTTTTTTTAATGAACCGCTTCTTATGTTGCTACGTAAGTTCTTGTTTTGCACTAACTGTGCCCAACGGTTTCACCCGCGTAGACTTAATTTTATGGGTAGCTTTATTTTGCGGAAGGAAATTAAAAAAAAGTCAGTACCTTATACATTTTCATATGCATTTTTTAGTGATAACCTGTTAATATGGAATTATAAGTAGACCCTTCAATTGTATTTTATCTGCATAGATTATCTAGATAATACGGACACATCGATATGCTCTACAGATAATACTGACGTGAAATGTTTCTAAAATAAAACAGGAAACAAACAGCACGCTTGAACAGTCACGTTCCCAGTCACAAACTCACTCAGACAAAACTACAAGCTTACACTTATTGCAGGCATTACATGTGCGAGCAGTATCGCCAAGACATACGCTTCTCTTCGTGATAACAAGCTTGTTAAGCGATAACGAATAAATCAATCTGATGATTAAGGGACTGCTATTTAAGGTCACCTCATTAACTAATGAACTCAACGATGTAACACTGTTAAAAGGAAAATAAAATTACGTGGGCTATTCAAGTACACGCTAAACAAAAGACTGGTGCAACTAAACAATTTTGCATGTTTCAAATAGTACAAGACCCCATAAACAAGGTAGGGGAGGTAGAGCCGGTAACGGGGCAATTAGTTAAACAGCTTGCCAAACAACCCGGGCAGCCTCTTGGATGTTTGCCTGCATCTCAGAACCCAGCCATAAATATAGGTGACTCGCATAACACCCATATATAACTTCACCTCGATTTAATGGAACTTTAAGTTGCCCATACACTGAATTCAGTTAACTTGTTTTCAACTAAGCTGTTCGTTTATGTCGAGGATCGCTTGAACTTATCTATACATATATAAACACACTAGTTGTGCCCAGAAAACGTTATGTTATATTTTGGGTGGATCACCCTAATCATTTAGGGGTATGAAAAAAGGTTCTTGACTGAGTCTCAGTCCTACCCTTTATGCACACAACATTTCATAGAAATTAGTCCAGCCGTTTCGGAGGAGTTTAGTAAGAAACACCGCGACAAGAGAATTTTATATATTAGATTACCAAGTGTCAATATGATTATTTAATTAAACGTAATGATAAATCTGAACCCAAAACCCGATTATGTATGCGTAAGTTACTTATTTTACTTATAAATATCAACCATAACATAAATACTTTATATAAATAGCGACTTAGACGACTCCGTAAAGTTTTTTTTTTCAATTTAAACCTGGAGTCGAAACTATGTATGCCAAACTATATTATACGACTATTTCATCCAAATTGGGTCATACTGAGTCACATTCATAAACTTAACAAGCTTAAATCCACGGTGAATCTTGTGATTTACTACTTAGGAAGAACAAATTAAAACAAAAGACAACAACAGTTATAAAGAAACACTTAAAGTGGCATAATGCGGTTGGCAACAGCAAGATTAGCCACGTGCGGACTCGGGTGGAGAGTGGCGAGGAAACGTGCGTCGCGCTCCGGCGACCATTTATTGAAAGTCCGAGGCCAACGCGTGAACCCATTAGTCCTCCACTCGCGTGAAAAAGTGTCGCCCCACTGAAACATTGCACGGCTATTCAATTGTCGAATGTATTTTATTCGGAGCCAATCGATCTCTAGACAACAAAACGCACGCCACCCTGAATGGAGTGTCTCGCGAGGCGATAAATCACCGATGTCTACGATACGTTTAATGAAAAGATCTTTCACCAAGCGCCCTGTTTTATTACTATTGAAGGCGTTTGTTCGATTCTCAAAGACGTATAGAACCTATATATCGCTACATATAACAATGCCGGTGGATTTTCTCTGTTTCATTTCGAGACCGGAGCGCTGCAAAAGTTCCCACTGTATAAACCGTTTGATTTGTAGTTCCTTATTCTACAGTCCAAGTTTTAATCAAAATAAACGGAGTGCTCCAGATAATTAGTAAAAATTAGCAAAGTTTGTTTCTGGTTTCTTCTAATTTCGTTTGTATGAATTAAATTTATTGTTGTTACAGATTAATTTGACGGTCACGTGAACGTGGGGAGGAAACGAACATAATGTTGACACATTCGCGGGACGTGTTATGAATAACTATTAGGTATGACAAATAACAGTGATATACGCGTGAAGAGTTTTAAAATGAAGAAGAATAATACGAAGAAGGCGCGCAAGAGCCGTCGCGATGCGGTCGTGACATGACGTGTGTGCGCGCCCTGTCTCCCCGCAAATACAACATGGCTTCTCAACTCGCCGCCATATTATTGTGGCTCGGTGGAAGTGAGTACATATTATTTATAACACTCGCATATTTTCTACGTAAAAAAGAATATTTTACGAGGTTGAGAGGGTTCATGATTAAATTAACTCAATAGCCCCAGGGGTCCCATAACATCGAATTCCTCCAACTGCATAATATAATGATCATTAATCTGTTACAGACCCTAGCTGGTTTAAAATTAGCTTGTAAAGAATGTCTTTTCGTTCAGAACCTTTTGGTGCTTGGAGAAAAAGTATTTTTAATAATGGATTCCGTCCCATTCGCATACATTATACATATTTATTGCTTACAGAATAAATTAGCATTATGAATATTTTATGAAAAATTTGAAATGCTGTAAGTTCTTGTATTCGTATCAGCAGGGGTATAGACCTCTTTTGCCAATTACATGTATTAAATGTGCAAGGAACACAGATTCATATGTAAGTATAATATAAGAAATACCTTTTTTCATCAGATGTAAGTACTAGCCGGGACCTTTTCAATCAGATCTTTCATCTCGTAATATGGAATAACTGTACAGACTGAAGTGATGAATTATTAAAATCACTCCGGATACAATCGAGTTTTGGAATCCAATCCCTTAAGTAAAGCTGATTATTGGAATCCTCCGAAGACCGAAGCCGTTCTCGAAAAATTCTCTAAAGTGCCAATCTCTCTCGACCTGGAAGATCGCTAAAATTATTGGTTCGGAACACGCAAGACCATTCATTTATTATACATTGAGCGGGTTGGGCCGAACGCACGACCGCGTCCCGCGTCCCGCATGAAACTTCGCTAAACTTTTAGTGAATTATTTGACTCCTTGACATTTATGGCCAACTAAGAGAAATGTATTTGGAAATTAAGTAACCAGATTACGACGGCGGTTTTGTTGATGAGACGGGAAATTCCGCCCCATAAACCTATTTTTTCCGAATTTATTACTGCAAGGGTTGCGTTGTACTTACATGGACGAGATTAATACAAAAGTTTTGCTTTAACTGAGGCCTTTTCTTATATATATTGAATAACATATTTGAACTAAAACATATTAATTTTTACACGGAAACATTGATTGAATAGAATAAATCTCCTTGTTTCTGTCACGAAATTCGGGGAATGTTGATATGTAGAAGTAGGTACTTTTCTTTTACCCATTTCTTTCATAGAAACTAAGATGAAACAAAAACATTTTTTTTCGGTTTCTGCATCTGTATAAGGTCATTAATAAACATTTTCAAAACAAACAAGAAAGTAGTAAGAGAGAGTTTGATTAATATTTTTAATACTAATAAATCAATGCATTGACCCAAAATAGGGAAACCAAACACCCTAAAATACAAATCCTTATTTAAACAGAGGTAGCAGCGAAATTAATTCAGATCGTATAAATATTATACTCGCACCGAGATGAAATATTATGATGTGGCTGGAACCGTAAATTGAATTTGGTTACATTGTAATGAGTTCATGTCGACGGGAATTGTGTATTGGGTTGATCTTGAATTCAATCACGTAGCTTTCACTTGATTTATGTATTCGGACCACCTTTAGTACTGCGGCTAGGATTTGATTACTTGCGTCGGTCTTGAATTCAGCTCAACGGACCGCTTACCGATCACCCGCAAACTTACCTATAGACCGTGGGTCGTGGCAATTTGTTAACTGCTTCGATATGCAGGGCTCATAAATAAAATGAGCTCACATTAACCGCAATTCATTTCAGGTGACTGATTCGCAATACGTGCGAGTAATTGGCGCAATTATTTGCTCTTTGACTTTCAATTTCAACTTCTTGCTCGCAGCTAATGAAGCTAACGTTGGAAATTGAACATTTATTTAAGTCACGTAGTGGAAAGCAAGCGCTTTAAATGATAGAGAATTATGGCGAGATAAAAAGTACGTGAGAAGATGGACACTTAGTTTTATAGGCTTTGCAGGGAGGTTTTGAACAATAATCTGATCTTTAGCGTCCAATGATCGTTATATAGCAATGCTCATTTAATTCAAATAATATCCGCGGTGATGCAGTTACACTAAATTTTTTGTACGTTACCATATAACTCTTGCTTTCTAAAGTAACATTTAATCATCAATGATTTAATCAAAATAAAGGGCAGTGTGTAAAGGTAGTAAATTTAAAGGTTCTTCTGTTACCAGGTGTACTAGGTCTCCGAGATATTCAACTGAGTGTACCCGAGGCGGTGGGAGTGGGAGCGAGCGCCACGCTGGGTTGCCGCTGGGCGCTGGACACCGGCGAGGCTCTCTACACTGTTAAATGGTACCACGGGGCGCAGGAGTTCTTTCGCTTCGTACCCAAGGAGCTGCCCAACACTAGGGTCTTCTCACAAACCGGCATCAGCGTTGATGTAAGACTTCGATATATTATTATAAGTACTATATACAATACGCAGGTAAATATCGTAAGGAAGCTTCCATACGTTACAACTTCAATGAGGAGAGGGCATACAATTTTTAAACAGTACCTAGCCATTTCCTTTTAGTTACAAGACTAAGTAGAGTGTTTGCATGATATTAATATATTTAATTATCTGTGCAGTTATGTCATGTTATGCTTAGTACTTTATAAAGTCTGCAAAATGTTTAAGAATTAATTTTAAAAACAACTTTCACGTTCAACAACATTTGACGATATACTTTTTTGAAAGTTGTGTATTTTTTGTAATAATTAATCATTGATAAAAGTTTGCACTTGAAAATGTAACCATTATCCAAGTATGTTAAAAGTTTATTTTAATCGACTTAGGCGTTGAATGGTTTATATACATACCACAATTACTAATAATATAAGTACGAGCAGAATAAATAACAAAAGTACTTACTTACTTACTGATTTTGTATCATAAAGTTACCACCGTATATTATAACCGGCTGAAAGTTTTAATACGAAAGACAGGCAATATATTACTAAGTGGTTCTTTTTCAGCAAAATAAAACGATAACAACGAAACTTGAAAGGCATAACAAAACAAAGCTAAGAGACTGTAAGTCAACTGCTTTTACCTCAGTCATTAAGTTGTTCAGCAACGTAAATATGAAAATAAAAAGTAACAGTATTTGTCACGCAAATGGCTTACTTACGGCGAGACTATAAACAACGTCATAACTGTGATTATATATGGGTCAATGGCTTTGCGACATCTTGCTAGTTCGTTAAACTGCCTTCCGAGTGAGAGTGCTGAAAAAAAACACTTTAGAATCTCGTGGGGCGGCCGCCACGTTAAACCTTTTGCTGTTGGCTCGGCGCCACAGACGAGTTATAACGTCGTGCCAACATAATACATTGCAAACCCTTTCAAGGGGCAAGGAACGGAGTTTGTTTCTTGGTATAACTGCATAGCACGATCTCAAATCTGAGGCCCTTGCTTGAGTTTCATGCTCTTCCTGGCTACTCCTGAAAGGAGCTCCAGGACTTATGTCACGATGATCCTATTACAAAGGGAACTGTACAACTGTGATGTTTCCAGTAGAAGTATGAAGGCATTATTACTAAAATCAAATTACTCGTAAGCATACTTTGATTCAAGTACAGATGAAACTGTTATCTACATATTATGTGTATTTAATTTCTTAAAGATAAACACTTCTTTTTAAGTATTTTCTATGGAACTAATGCCAATTATAAGATACACTCGGGACAGACCTTTTAAAGGTACATATTTGAATTGTAAACACTGAAGTGCACACAGTGAAATGTAAGAGGATTACTCGTTAGATCACATGTAAATGACACATGAACGCGCACGCGATTCGATAGCAAAATTAATACTAGTTACGTAATCATTCCACATGAAATCAATGATAGATAGAGATGCTTAAAGCGTATGGAATGTACTTAACCCAGTAGCAATATGTGCCTCATTTATGTGCCTCAATATTTATATATTTGCAGTTTATTGTAATTTTACAGTTTTAAAGAATGCTTTATTCTAATCAAGACTGGAGTGTACAAATATCAAAAAGTCCACATAACTGAGTAGTTTACAATGCTTTATGGGGCCAGTTGAAGCTGGCCATAAAAACTAATTATTATTCGAGTATATAGGTACCCACTAAGCTGTTTTACTTTTTTTTTTAGTATGACTGAAGTTCGAATGTAAGCGAGTTGAATCAATATTTTAAATGGGAAAAATGTCCGGTCACGTGTCAGAGTATTTACAGTTTTGAGAATAATGTTACTGACGTTGGATGCCAACTTGTGGGTAAAGTTCTGTATAAACTTAACTTTTCATGAATAAACGCTGAACCAATTGCGCTGAATTTTAGGAAAGAGTTAAGTTTAACCCCAAGGACGGACGTAGGATACTTAAAGAATTTCAAGTGTCGCGAACGGAGACTAGTTTTTATACATGTAATTTGTTTCAGGTGTCGAGGTCTGGTGCTCAGCAGGTGGTGCTTCGCGGCGCATCCCGTAGCTTGAGCGGTCGGTACCGCTGCGAAGTGTCCGCAGACGCCCCTTTCTTCCACACAGTGTACAAGAGTGCTTTTATGAGGGTTGTCGGTGAGTCGTTTGTTAAGTATATGTACCGAATCCATATTCATATGAAAAGTGCATTGTCAGTTGTGCGATGTGAAGAGCATTTAGAGATTTGAAAAACGTCAAGCATAGCGCGATCAAACAACTGACGTCAGGCACCTTCTTCAAAATAAGTATGTAACCCTCTTATCACAAAACGTGGTTTAAACGAAGATTACACTAAAATATGTCCATCCCTTTTTTAAATCCATATAACAGAAAGAGTTGGAGATCATTCTAAACTAGGGACTATCTTAGTCTATGTTATGCAATACGGGTACGATTACACGGCTAACTGCTGCTTAAACTGATTTCGCTGAAGGTATAGGTGATAGCTTTAAGCCCAAAGACAGACGTAGGTTACTTAAAATGCAAACGGAGCGGTAAAATCCAATTGTTACATTAAATTTGTTGCTATATATTATAAATGTATCAAAACCACGCTCCAATCTCAAAATAGTAGAAGGAAATTATCTATTTAATTATCGCTGCGATAAGGTTTCTTAACTGATGGATCGCAATTCAAAACATCTATTTATATATACTACGACAGTACCATGTACCTGCAAACATTTTTTAAAACAATATCGGACAAAAGCATTTTTGTAACTTGTGTTATTGAATTTGTGACAGTTGTAGTATATTTCTAACAAATTCTAAAAGCATTTTATTGTTCCCAGTATATCCCGGCTTGTTACAGAACGTAATGGAATTATTTAAAAAAAACGTGTTTCTAACGTTATTTAATTATTGGGTAAGCTGCCGATCGTCGATTTTATTGGTATTTTTCTTTTACATGTTTAGATTTAATGGATTTAATACATTATTAAAACAAAATTACTGGCTTGCCATCCGAAATTGGATGCTAAAACAATTGATTTCAAAATGGTAATTTATTGAGTTCGCGGTACCTAAGTGTCTATGTTTCTAAACTAGCTATAATCTGGCGGAACCCTAATATTTTTTTAGAAATAAAAGTACATAAGCCTTAGTTACTCATTGAACCATCAGCTAGCTGCTAGTGTAAGTCCCGTTAAAATTGGTCCAGCTGTTTCGGAAATTAACCAGAACAAACAGAACAGACGGACAGACTGACAGAGATTTTTTTAAATTGGTTTTTCTTTTTCAGAACCATGTATACTTTCATATGCATCTAGTGAAAAGACACTTCAATTTTATTTATCTGTATGGATGACGATGGTCAAGTTTAGTAGTATACACTGTATACTAAGTGAAACTCTTATTATTTGGTGTACCACTATACGGACGGACTTTAATTTACCGGTATGGCACTCCCTAACAGCGCGGTATTAGTTATTAATAACAATGTCCATAAGTACTAAAGTGATTTGCATACGCTCCATGTAGCCGCTGTGAACAGGCAATAAACGGCAAAGTTGATCGTAGCTCATTTAACTAACAATCAACAAATAAATAACACAAACTATCCCAGTGGCGCCGCGCAATCCTAAATCGTAAATCACATCTATTGTTAGCCAATAAATGTGGAGAATCGAACACAAGGGATGTTTGATTAAGGTTTATCGTATTTAATTTACGGTTATTGTACTCGCTACATCACTAATAAATGGTTGCACTAAAGACTTGGAAACGCCTTATATGAAAATTATATAAGAACCTACCTGAGTCGGTCAACATTAGTATCGCTGTAGTAGTAGATTCTCGTAAATAATCTTTACTATCGTCAATCTATATATTATATCCAAAATTCAAAGTCTGACTGACTGAAACCAAAGCATAGCCTAAACCGCTAGTCCTAGAGACATGAAATGTGGCTAATTACATTTTAGTGTATAATGATTGAATAGTTACTTCGTGTAAAAAAACTCGATATTAAAAGTGGGTGAGCAGGAATAGTAAAACTGTGGCGCTCTACTAGTTGTTACATGAATATACATACATATTGTTACGTCTGTATTCCCCGAATGGGTAGGCAGAGGTGTTGTAATTACAGCACCCAATTTCACCGAAGATGATTAAGTGCCAGCGTGACAGATGATGAGTCCATTACCGTCTCAGACACTATGCATATGTCTCTGAATTACTTCTTAGACATATGCAGGTTTCCTCACGATGTTTTCCTTCACCGTAAAGCACATGGTGTGAAATCACTGTATATAAGTTTATTTAGAAAAAACTCATTGGTCTCTCACTCACAGTCACTCACACACACTCAAACTCACAGGCCCCGCTAGGGTTCAAACTTGCGTCGCTTGTGTAGCAGTTGACTGTTCAAACCTCAACGCCACCACGGCTCTAATAAAATAAAATATGACGATTTATTTTTTTAATAATAATGCGGTACTTACGTTACTTACTAGTCCACACGCAAATATTTTACAAAGCGCCGTACCTACTATTTAACGTGTCCGTGGATTTGTAAATGTAAAATCACACATACAGCACAATCATGTTAAGCTTTATCCGTGAATCGCATTATAATAAAGTGCGACACAAAGAGTATCATATGCATGTCGTTTATGTGAATTGATAAAGCGCTGACAATGGTGAGCAAGCGATTGCAGCGATACTCACGATGCAATACTTTGCTGCTAAAGCGAGCGTATGTGGTGGATATCATGTCAAGTGTAAAAGCCCCCGAGCGTTCCGAATAAAATCCTTCTCAACTCTTCATTGTATCATGTTACAAATATTGTAGCTCACGATGCTAAAAATTTATCTTATCATCTAATTTCATACGCATTTATTGAAAAACTGTTAATTTGGAATTGAAAATAGATTATTAAATTTAACTAATGTGTAAAGGCTTTACGTACCGCGTTTTCACAAGCATAATAAAAGTAGCTAAGTTAGGTACTTATTAGCACCTAACTAATTAGTTTAGTACCCGCACATTAACTGGAAGAAACTAGCAGACAATTGTTTTTAATAATCAACTTGACTTTACATGCAGACACTTAAATTATTTGTCAGCATAGAAGATATATCATACGTTTATAACCTATAAAATAATGATCAAAATAATTATACTTATACATTCCTCACACAAAAGTTGAGCTCTATTATATAGCTTAAAGTTATGAAAATTATTATATGGTTCTCATTAAAATTAATTTGATGTAACTGGAGATTTATAACATTTCAGTTTAATTATGCTCCAAAATTTTTATTTAAACGGAATTAACAGAATGTTCCACGCTCTGAACTATTCAATCAAAAGTACCTGCCTAGCTAAAACAAGAAAAAAGACCTTACACATACACATTTATTAAACTAGAAAAAAATCTTTTCACCCTTTGCTGTTAATTCAAGCATTTTGGTTTTTGTTTAATTTGCGGAGGAAAATATTGTGAAGAAACCTGCAAAATATGTCTGAGTAAAAATTTAAAGATGTGGTCGAAGGCGGCATACTTCTGTTTTCAACGCAAAACATATCTTACAGTCTTACAAAATATTGGTTACAAAGTGTGCCATGCCAAGAGTATATTGTAAATTTGTTCAATTTCATTTCAGATAAATCTTCCTGTTATGTAACAAAACTTATCAAAACATAATAGGAAAAATCGGGAAATTAAGATTGGGTACAAATGTCCTCGCAACCCAAACATTCGTAACTGACAGATTCTTGGACAAAAGCCATGCTTAAAGCAAATAGTAAGTCAGAGGAATTGCTAGAAAAACCGATTATCTGCCAACTGCTCCATATTCCATTCTGTGATTTCTTCTTAATTTGGTACCTACTTTTTCCTTATTAGTTGGCGACAAAAGGCAGCAAATGTGGATTAGAATTTGTAATTCAAAGAAAGTAACAAGTCAGAATTGTAAGTAAGTAGGAAGTAATCAACAAAATAGAAAATTACTCGAAGTAAGAATCGAACCACCTGTTTTGCCTTTGACAGGATGTCAAATCATGTGATGGGTGCACGTAATTGAAACAGGGGCTTTTCAAGGGGGCGTCTAATTGTAACATTGAATAGGAAATGTAAAGATCGGCTTATCGATACAACAAATATAATTTTAAGAAATAATTGTTGACTGTGAAATGAATAGGTACCTAACTAAATATACTATGCAACGAAGGGCTTAAGTCTCGAAACTTAAACAATCGTATTTGCCCAAGAGAAAACCAAGACGGTTGCCTGTGAAATCTTTACGAATTAAGTAAACACTCAAATACACCCACGACAGCCAAATTAAATGGGGTGCTGAGAAACTCCCTGTGTTCCCATTAAGTAGAATTGGCAAAAAGCGACAGAACAGGAATGTAAACACTTAAAACTTTGCTCGATGCGGAGTTCCACAGCTTCAACCGACGTAGTCCGTCGAAATAGAGGGCGCTGCTGGCAAACAAAAGCACGCAGAGTTTTAGTTTAGCCCGCCATTTTATCCGTTCAGCGTTTTAACCAGTTTCTACATAACTCGTGGGTAAAACGGAACAGGCGCGTATGGAAGATGAATATGCAACGACGAAGCGCATTGAAACGCGTGCAGACTCGTTCGTACGAATTTATTGCCATCAATTTACTGTTCCTTTATGTTCCCACTATCTTTGTTTACGAGTGCGGTTCATTGAGCAAACGAACAATAATTCTGTTCGGTTTTCGTGTTGGTCTGACAATTTAATTAGTCCGTGGAGTCAGCTGCTGCGTAAATCACCTTGCGCAGCCGCCGACACCAAATGGACCTACTAGTTACCTACTAAATCTACCTTATGTATTAGATGAATATTGGGAAAAAGGGAAGTTCCCACACGTTAAAAACACTTGATTTTTTTATTAGTTGGTTAATTCGAACGGGAGATACGCCTTTCCAAATGTTTTTGCGAATGATAGTAAAATACGTTTTTATGCAAAAACACAGTTTTATTTTCCTAATAGATAATCTTGTCCCGGGATGCTCGCTTTCGCCTGACATGAAGCAAAGAATTTAATATTGCTCGATTTATTTCACTCGAGTGGCCTTAAAGTTTTCCGTGCTTTATCTGTGTCGTCGTCGTTAGATGCAATTTAAAAGTTTAAAAATAGGTTCTTTGAATTGTATAGTACTTATCTAGAATGTTTGAATTTATAATAGCACGTGCAGCTTAAACATGGCATGCATAATTCGTAATTTGTTTTTTTAATTTAATAGAGTTGCCCGAGAGTGGGCCGAACGTCCGAGCACAGAAGAGCTGGTACTCGGTGGGGGACATGCTGAGGGCAAACTGCACCGCGGCGCCCGCTGACCCGCCTGCCAACCTCACCTGGCTGCTCAACGGTCAAGAGGTTAGACGGTTACTGCCAAATAAGTTCGTCGATCACTGCCAAAGAAGTTACACTTTCACTGCCAAAGAGATGACACTTTCAAGCCTTTACACCATCACAGTCAACGAGTTCCTGGCCAAAGAAGTTACTCTATCACGGCCATATAGGTTATAATTATCGCGGCCAAGGTGATTTGTAAATCCTAAGGCGCAAAGTGGAGTTGGCCACACGTTTGATTCACGATTCCTAGATGAAAACATTTTTTGTACTATAACTACAAACACACATAATTATGTTCCTTTCACCTCATTTTAAAAAAAATTACCCCCTAGATCACACTAAAAATGCTCTTCTATGTACTCGGAAAATTAAAATTATTTATTCAGTTTAAGATCTGTTATGGCGTATATAAACGTTGATAAAATTAGCGATATGAAATTCCGTATCCGCACTTGATGTACGCTACGTATCTGCTTTCTCGAGATGTTATCCTATTTAATTAATCACGAATATTTTATAATATTCCTGTAGGTGTCTATTTGGGAAATATTTTCCTGACAAAAATCGCTTTGATGGGGTATTATCTTAGTTCTCAGTTGGGTTTCATCTGGGAAGGGGGGGAAATTTTGTTTTGTTGTTTGACCAGTCCATTTAAGTATTTTGATTGAGGAAGTTCGATTATTCAAGGACCCTGACCTGTTGATAGCTTGTAAACACGACTGAAAACAGATTAATATAAGGTTAAAGTATACTTCCTCACATAATTTGTACGTTTGAATTTTATGGCCTAGCATATTATTCTACTACTATTTAATTTTCAATTAAATATCGTGTTGACTAAATATGTTTGGAAATCAAAACATGACTTTTTTGTTCGATTTTTTTGGTATATAACTAAAGCAAGGTTATGATTTTATCAAATGACTTAAGAAAATTTAAATAATCCTGCAAAGATAGATGGAAAATTAATCACAGAAGTGCTTTCAAGACATAAGTTTCCCTTTTACTTTAAATTATTACCACTGGATTTAATCAAGAACTGTTTAAAAAGCCCATACACATCTAAATTTTGAATGAGATTGTTTTTGTTTTATTGCATGATTATTATAGTTAAAAAGAAGACACACGGAAACTAGGGTATCTATTTCAACTGAAACATACACACACTTGAAATATAAAACATGTTAATAAAAACCGACTATTGTTCTTAGGTGAAAGGCCTTGATATCCCGGTGCATGAGCTGCCATACGCGCGCAGCAAGCCTGTGATAACCGACGCGTCGCTAGAAGATGCAAATAGAATTATATTCAGTCCCTGGGACGCCATCTCGGGCTATGAAGAGCCCGTGACAGACAATGTTATAGATATTCCAGGCAGTATCGGCATCGGTCCTAGCCCCTCCGATACTAACCGGAACAACGTCGAGGAGACCACCCGCCTCGCACCGAGACTAGAGCAAATAGCAAATAGATTGAACATTAGTATTGAGGAAGAGAAATCTAATAAATCATCTTCGTTCAGCCAGCTTGTTATAAGAGTGCAGTCCGTACATTTTCACAAAGTAAGTCAATATTATTATTGGTTGTTCTATTTTCGATTTCCAAAGCGCGCCATCGCAGTTTTGCAACTAGTGAATTGTGTCTATGAGTTAACTAATCTTATTTGTTTTGTTGTCTGATTGGATTGATTTATCTTTGTGTTATTTGGATACGTCACTACATTCAGTAGTCAAAACCTATCATACCTTTAAATACTATGATAGACAACAAACTTTCTAATAATAATATTATCACGTGCAATTATTTAAAAAAATATAAATGTCAACTACGCAAGCGTCGTTAGTTCGAACACCAATGACTTTTTCTAAAAACTTTGTTTGTAAAACCTATTGTTACAGACCATCTATAAGATATGTATCTATTGCAGGTATTAAAAATTAACTCTTTGAAATTTATTGTATTTTCATAATGCAATGCATGGAAATAAAAAAGCATGGCATAAAATATTGTTTGTGCAAAGCGCTTTAAATGAAACGGAACAGCTGTATGAGACGTCAAAGCAATTGGACGAACATTCCATATTTAATTAGAATTATGTGTGAATACTCCACTTTTCATAAGATTCTTACTACATAAGAACTTACTAAATAACAAAATACTGGAAATGTTTGTTCTTTGCGTATTTTGTTTAAAGTTCAGAGTGGTGAATTTTGAACTTGTCGCTTGTGTTATATGCACCTCTCACCAACCATCGCTGTTAAGGTGTAAAAAGTATCTTAAGGTATTTGGTCACAGGGTCGGTTGAACGTGACATGTGTGGCGCGCGTCCTCTCCATCTGGTCAGCAGGCGGGGTGCTGCTGCTGGACGAGGAGCGGCCGCAGATAGCACCCGTCATGGGCAGCCGGGACTCCAACTCAGGTGACACCGCAATGACGCTGTTACTATAGCAATTGCAAAAAACACTCTTTATAGGTTTTAGCGTTATGTGAACATAATTATTTAAATGATAGTGGGATTTTGATATTGGGTCCATGCAAAATAAAGATTTTCCTTTTTTTGCATGCCCAAAACCAGAGTCACTGAGTGTAAAGTAGCAAACAGTCGTAGAAAAATTTTATAACATTACAATCTATAGGTAATTCGTAGGTATATTCAACCGAAGAGCCGTGGTGGAACTGGGGTTTGAGCAGTCGCCTGTTACGCAAGCGACGCACGTTCGAATCCCAGCGGGGCCTGTACCAATAGGTTTTTTTAAAAACTTAACTACAATTATTTTACACCACGTGCTTTACGGTGAAGGAAAACAACGTGAGAAAACCTACATATGTCTGAGAAGTAATTCAAAGACATACAGTAGTAGGTATGGTGCCTGAGATGGCGATAGACTCACCATCTGTCACGTTGGCACTTAATCATCTTCTGTGAAAAGTGAGTGTTGTTATTACAACACCTCTGCCTACCCCTTCAAGGGATACAGATGTGAACATATGTATGTATTCAACCGAAATGTGGCTATACTTATTAATGTATTCATACAGCGGAATTTGGTGCGCCACCTAACACACCTGGGACTTGAAACTTGGATATCAACAGTCAACCCTAAAGGGATGCGGATTTACATTATACGTAATCACGCGTCAGTATTCCCGTAATCGTTAATTCCTGTTACAGGGTTTCGGCAGTCGACGTCATACGTAGCCGCCTTAGCACTTCTCAATTCTATGTTGTACTGGAATTGGTGAGATACTTTTGTCGTTATTAGTTTTATTAAACAGTCACAAGATGTGTTTCATAGAATGTTTTTTCAAAGACATTGGTATCTATTTCTGTTACATAAATGAGTAACAAAAACATCATCACTTATAGCTTAAACGTGACTGGACTTAAAAGCGCTATACAAACATTAGTTTAAAAAGATATTAAAAGTATAAATGATAAATCTCAATGTTAACTTGGTTTAAGTATTTTATAATTACCGGATACTTCCGGAGACTGCACGGAGTCTTCCTTAATTAAAAATATAACCAACTTTAAACAACGTGTTCATAAAGATTTTACGGTCTTAAATGTCTGTTCTTAAAAGCCTATCAAAAGGTTTTAAGAAAAAAGTAATGAGTGTAACCTTAACTTTGCAGGTCAAACCGATGATCGGAGAGTTACAACAGAAATATGATAACAGCTTGTCATTTTGTCATCTAAACTCAGTGTTAGACTAAAGTTTTAGTGATTGAAGTGGTTCGATGGAAGCAATGCAGGTAAAGTTGTGTCGACGGAGTGAGTTGAAAGTAGTGAATTTTATACTTGTAAATAATAAACATTTTAAGGAAAATAGTGATGTTTTGCTTAATAAACTTTATGTATATGTACGTAAACTGTTACTTCAACGTAAGAACTTTTAAATAAAGGAGATCCATGTTTTTATTATTGTCTCTTATTTATCTATAATACAATTAATTGAATGCATTCTATAGTAAAATCCGAATGTATACTATAAACGGTGAATAATATTTTTTTAATATTAAAGATAAAAAAGGTGTGTATTTGCTTGCCTGTACGTCTATATTTTTAGCGCTGAACTGCTGAATCGATTTTACTGTATTTTGGCAAACAAATACCTTTAAATCTTAGGTAGGCACAATATGTTGACTTTCGTCACTAAAACGTTACTTAACTTAGAAAATCGGCAAGTCTGCCTTCGCTTTCTGAATATTTATACAAATTACATCCTAATGGAATTAATAAAACAGAGATTCTGTGGCATTAGTAATGTTGGTATGAATTATAGTGTAAAGTCGTACGATATATCACGGCGTTATGTACACGTACGTTGCATCACGATGCGATGTTGATCATATATCATCATAAGCGGCGCGCGCTGACAGTTGTATGAGAATGTAGCCAATTTACATGACACATCATCGCTCGCTTGTCGACGCACTCGCTCAACGATAATTTAGTATTTTCATGTAGTTTTTTACTTAAAATATAAAAAATACTACTCACAAAATAAAACGACTTTGATCGAATTTCGTTTGAAAGCGTTTGGGGTTGATAAAATCTGATGGTAAGTCTTCGTGCTTTGCTACACCGTTCCTTGTCCTGTCATAGTTAGAAAAACTGTGACCGCGCTAACAAATGTCACGCAATGACTCTCGAGGAATAGGCAAATATAAAAAATGTATACCACACTCTTACCTTTTACTACTAGACTTGGGTAACGAACTTAACATGAAGATCCGTTAATTTGGTCGGGTGGTTAGCTTGCTACCTTTCTCAGTTGTTTTGTTTGCTCGATTCAATTAGAATTGATTGACAGAAAAACATGCAAAAAGTATGCGTCATCTTGAATTGATTATTGCCAAAGTAAATTCCTCAATATTCTCTAAATAATACCAAGGAATCGACAAACATCTATTTCTAGCTTAAAATAGGTTTTGCATTACCCGATCTGCATATTAACACAGATCGTCATTGGAACCAATGCCGCATGCTAAGCCTCTGGGAGTGATAGGTGATTGTTACAGAATAACGTTGTCGCGGTCCCGCAATATTCCTGAAGCACAGATTTGCGGTAAGGCGTACATGTGCACTGTGTGTTTATTGGAATTCTTGCTGCTCAGATCTAGAGTAGTGGAGTAACTTGCACCGAAACACATTTGTCTTTAACTGTATGTAGTATTTGTATAAAACAAATAAATTGTATACGATACATTTTCGTTTAAACACAATTAAGATTAAACTAACTACGTAAAAGATTTGTCCCAAAACATGTTGTACAAAGATTTACATTTCGTTTACTTCAACTTCATTTTATAATTAAATAAACTTAAACGTGTATACACACCTTTTAGTATAAACTCTAGAATTAAATAGTTAAGTACGTCATGAGACATCGGGAGAGACAAGTGAATGAACTTCATGATCAAAGTACACCTTCGCATAACACGTCACTTCACATGCTTGCGCATCGACAATACGATATAAGTTTTATTATCTTGATTTACTCCGACAACCTTCAGTTGTAAAAGGTTGGCAGAAAACTTAAATCATTCATTATCGGCAATTATTTAAGACTACGTAAAGTATCCCGTGCAACAATTACTGACATTTTAAGTGCTTACTAAGTAACAAGCCAATTGTCGCTCTACCAGTTTTATAAGGTCTTCGGGGTCATGGAAAACAATATATTTACGTTCATGTCGAATAAATACCGAAGCTCTGAGTAAAATGGTCGTAGTATAGCTATGTACGATGGAGGAGATTACCAAGTTTCCTTTTCCCAGACCGCCCTTTGTACTTTTGTGGCTATTGGCTTTAGATTTGGGGTTCTACGTGTTTGCCTCGAGACCGATAAACTCCGAAGTAAGTAACGAGGGATTGATTGCTGCGAGCGTCGCACAACGATGGACTTTACTTGGTACGTATGAATATAGCTCAACGGTATAAAAGTAGACGTACTAACGCACATACAAAATCAAAATGATTTATTAAATTTAGGCCCTGATAAGGCACTTATTAACGAGGAAAAATTACAGGCAGTTCGGGAACTAGCCTTTTGAGAAGAACCGAAAAGAAATCAGCCCCGAATCTTATACATTTCATCAATACAAACAATTGATATAAATCAATCAATAAATCCTTTAAAATATCCTCGACTTTTGATCGATTAAATATATTATATTAATAATAACTTTTTTGTCCTATATATGACAGAAAAGTGAGTTTGTACTTACATAGATAGATTGAGTAATTAATGTAGAGTTTGTAAAGCGAAAGATTAGCGTGCTTAATAAAGGACGCACGAAGCGATGCTATTAATAAAATTATGCATTTTAATTTATGCATATATGATATATATTTTTGGCATAGTTACATGTAAATGAGTGTATGTGAAAGTTTTCATAAAATTCCGGGGTGTCTGTACTGTTGTACCCAGTGCTTATGGCGAGTAGGTACTGAGACTATTTCACAAAGCTCATTAAATTTGAAATACTTCAAAGTTTTCCATAAAGACAGCGGAGGGGAATGGATGAAATCTATATGTCCTCTTAAATAGATTTTTCCGACATTGGTGCATTGGAGCGGAGGCATATAATTTCTTTAAGATTTTCATGCTAAGTTTCTTGCCGGATTCTTCTCATTACCTTCCGAACCCAGCGATATAATCTATAAATTATGTTTTGCCTTACCTTTTACATGATCTTCAATATCTTGCCCGCCTAAAGATATTTCGTGAAGGAAGGAAACTCTCATATTTTAATTTTTTTTACATACATTGGTATCTGATATTATATCAGTTAAGATATTATCTGATATTATAAACATGTATTGGTGAAGATTCGTTATTAGTGTCTAATTAAATATAATTTGTTCAATTGCTGAAATCTTTCTATTAGAATAATATAAATAATAACCCAACTTATATGCACACTTATTTCGCAATACCGCAAACATTTCGATTGCAAATACAAGTACATAAGGATATTATGTATTCAGTATCGAATTTTCTCTCCTTGAATAGAAATTCTCGCTTGGACTGTATTGTGTATGCAAATGTGGTGCCAGACTTAGCGAATAGAGTACGCACTGATATTACTGAGCTAAGCCTGTATATTTGAGCAGGTGTTGAACCTTCTGTTTCATAATTTACATCTATATATTTCAAAGAGAGGTTTCTCATTAGGCCTGGAAAAATAGCAATTACTGTCACAAATTAATTTTCTTTTAAATCAAAAACAATGAGTCAAGGAAATAAAACAGCCTCTTCGGAATCCTAAATAATATTGTACGTCTGTATAAACTTCAACGTCTTAAACACATGGTAAAAATATGCCCAGACAATGTTGATGCGTGCATTTACTTAAGTTCTACAATGCATGTAAGGCAAAGATACATACACATTTGACGAATAAATTACTAAACTTTGCTTGCACATGAAAATTAACATGAAATTTAATTATAACTACTAAAGTTCAGGTATTTTTTTAAACCACGCCATACCCGACATAAAATTGTTTAAATGTGTACTTACATTAATATTTCACTTCACCGCAAAGCCATCTGGCGTTAAGATACTAATGTAATGATACTGATAAAGTAAATATGGTATGATGAAATCTGTATATTCTACTACAGTAGTGCAGATATTGTGTTCGAAGCGAGATGTAAAATGCATGACGCGAGAAATGCTTGTCAAGATGAGATCTAATATAAGGTAAGTAGGTTTATATCCGTACGCGATAAAGTATGCAAGGGCGTAGATTGAAAAAGGTAAAATTCCCCTCCAAAACGTGAGTGAAGTGCGAGCACTTCTCAGGCACTCCAGTTAGAGCAGTATTCATTAGAATAATGTTATTGTCACTGTCACCTGATCAGCAAGGACTTGGATTATTATTCTTATTTAATTGAAGAAGTCATGTCTTCATAATCAATATAAAAACAAATATATTATTGCCACCCGGAGCACGATTGTATATATTTTAATTATGTTACGAAAATTAATTCCTTAGTTTGAGCTTTAGCAAAGCACTTCAAACTGTTGAAAAGCTATTACCTTTTCAACTAGCGGCCTTGTACTGTACTTTACTAAATAAAAATCACAAATCTATACAGATACATAAAATTGAAGTGTCTGTTTGTTATTCCATAAATACAGCTTTTCACTAAAACACATGTAGTATACACGGTATTGACATAGAAAAACCATTTTTTTTTTCTCGGTCTGTCTGCCCGTCCGTTTGTCTGTCTATCTGTTTGTTCCAGCTGATCTCCGAAACGACCGATTATTTTCACTGGCAGATAGCTAATGTTACAAGGAGTAACTTAGGCTACTATATACTCATAAAATTAAGCCTACGCGGGTGTAACCACGGGGCATAGCAAATTTTATATAAAAATGTCCTTGGTTCTAACTTTTTTTTGGTTCAATTCTCGTAAATAATTTGCCCAAAAAAGTCTTGTTGCGATTCGGTAACCATTATAATTATTACTTTTTAAACGTATATTTTACGGATGTACGAAAATACGTAAATGCAAATGTATATACAGATGGTACACGGTACAACCTATTTCAAAACCAAATGACATGAATAATGTAATAAGCAGTATCTAAAATCAATTGCGATTACCGTCGCCACTCTGTGCAGTGTGTTGGAAATGTAAAGGATTTGAGTGTAATTCAAATAGAGCCACGTATCTTCCATGAGCATACGCATTAAGCACCGTTTCAATGAACCATAATTGCATTTATTGTATATGGTGTGTATAGCTAGTTTTACTGCCAATTAGAATTACTAACATCAAGCATGGATTTAATATACAAGCTACGCTGCGTCCATTTATCAAGAGTATGCTTTTATCTAAATATAATTTTATTCAATAGCAAATGTTCTTTGTATGTTTGCAAATAAAGCATTTAAATGTTTCAAGCATTACTAAATTAGATAGTTTTGGTGGAATGATTAAATTCCGTGTGTTATTTTACAGGTTATGAAACAACGTTAACAGTTCGTACTCTTAAGTGAAGCATTTCATTTCATTTTGTTTCGATATGTATGCTCCCGGAAGAAATAACAAACTGCGAATTAAAACGGGAATAGATTTCACTAATTAGCTTGATGTCAAAGCTCGTTTGTACTTTGAAGTGATACTGAAACTGAGTTAGCGAAAGTAAAATTAATTAGCTGCTTCCCAAACCGGATCTACAGTTGCTGGTGTAATTAATCTGGTTTTCTAATACCTTTGAGGCACAAGTGGCAGAGAACTACTCTTGTTTTACCGTTCTAGTTATCTGCAACTTTCACGGTGCAAGTGTTGGGATGGTGAAAACGATAACATTAATGAATTTGGGTTCGTTCGGTTGACATTTCCTAAGTCGATGAGGATTACGTCCGTTTCTTCTCTCTCTCTCTCGAACTATGCTAGTTGTTGGCGACACATTATGTTGTTATCGTTTTAATGTATACATTCTTGTTGCACCTACCTACCCAGTGTAATAATTTGTATGTGGTTTTTATTAACATTAAAGAGGGTATGTAGTAGTTGAGGCTCATGTGTCGGACAGAGGAACGCGGGGAAGGCGCGGGGTCCGAAGGGGAGGGGCAAAAAGGCCCACACGTCATTGTCACCCGTCTATCGTACTGTGTCAATCGCTGCGCCCACACATACGTCTCCTCTGCTGCATATTCCCACGACTGTTATAAAACCTTTTTATTTCGCTCCCCTACAATCTGGTCATTCGGCCGGATCATAGCATTCGTATTACCGAATGTTTCGAACACCAAGAAGCATGGTGAACACTCGGAGCACAGCGCGGAAGAATAAAGAAACGTCTACAACCAGTTGTGACCCTCAGAGCTCCAGACAACAACCTGACCCGGACGTCAAACTAGAGACGGGACCCCATAAACAGGATAACAACAAAGTTGAAAAACCAATCGAGGATTTATCAAAGTCCAACATCAAGGTACCCTCACAATGCCGAACAAAATCAACGTCATCGTCTGTGTTAGCCAGAAGAAAAAAACTGGAGCTGGATGCAGCAGAAGCTAAGGCGCGCATACAAATGGAACTAATTGACAAACGATTAGCTGCAGACCTAGCAGATTTGGAAAATGAATACAGTTCACTATCGGAAGGACATGAAGACATTGAACACCACACAAAAGTCGACGTGGAGAAGTGGCTTGACCGTAGCCAACATGAACTGGAAGCCCAGAACGTCCCACCACCTGGAACAAAAACGGGAGTTCTGGATCCACCGCCGTTGCCGGCGCCGGACGCCACAAGGCACGACGGTACAGTTCACATGTTAGCAGCTGCACTTAAGGACCTGGCCGCTGTCACCACCGCTAATGGATCTAACGCCCAGATGTTAAGCCGTATGTGTATTCCACGAGAGCTACCTGCATTCTCTGGTGATCCAATGGAATGGCTGCAATTTAAACAGGCGTACAACGATTCGACAAGGATGTGCAATTTCAGTGACCAAGAAAACATGTGGAGATTGAGGAAGTGCCTCCACGGCTCGGCAAAAGATGCAGTAACAGCTTTATTGATAAGTGCTGCGTCTCCGGCTACGGTGATGTCTAGCCTAGAGCTACAATTTGGTAATCCAGACATCATAATATCAAGAATTATGTATGACATAAAACGGCTTCCACCTATGGCCCCCGAATACCACAAAGAAATAGTAACATTTGCTATAAAAGTTCAAAACTACGTGGCTGCAGTAGTTGCTATTGGTCAAGATGAGTACCTGAAAGGAACAAGTTTAATGTCTGTTATTTTATCTAAATTACCTACAGTGTTAATTTCAAAATGGGCAGACTATAGTTATCCACTCATCAGCAAAGAAAGCAAGCCAAAACTCGCGTTATTATCAGAGTTTTTGAACGACGAAGCGGTGAAGATATCGAAAACGTCCGTAAATATTGCCTACTACAACCCCGGCGACTACAGACGTAAACATAGTGACAATTATGTGAACCGAACCCACACTGTGTTAGTGCAGAACGAAGTGCATCGCGGGTTCAAGTGCCGTTTTTGCCGCATTGACAATCATATATTAACTGAGTGTAAAAAATTCAGACGCGCACTACGTAAAGACCGATGGCAATTCGTGAAACGATTCGGGTTGTGCTACAAATGTTTGGTGTCGCATCATAGCCGCGAAACATGCACAGCGCCTGTATGTGATAAAGATAACTGTGGACAGTCGCATCACAGGTTGCTGCATAACGTAAATACGCACGAACGTAGCCAACAGTTACAACAATGCGGGGATAGGCGCGTGGATGTTAGCTACGAACAATCTGACTCAGTGCAAAACAAAGTGCCACCGAAAAATGAAACTATAGCTCATGTATTAACAAACAGTAGCAAAGTGCTTCTAAAGACAGTACCTATTTATGTGCATGGACCTAAAGGTGTTTTAAGTACTGTTGCGTTATTAGACGATGGATCTACGGTGTCGATAATAGACGAGACTCTTGTGAAAAGGTTAGGTTTGAGCGGAAGTAAACAAATATTACGCGTACAAGGTGCATGGGACAACAGTGAACTGGTGTGTAATAGTGAGATATTGAACTTTAGTGTATCTAGCAAGGAAGGACCGATGTTTTCATTGCAAGCGCGCAGTACTAAAGGACTTAATTTACCTGCTCAATATATTGCATTAGATAAATTGTTGCCCAGTGACAATGTGGAAAATATAAGACATTTGCTCAGTGATGGACAGTGTAAACCTGAAATATTAATAGGTCAGGACAATTATAATCTGTTATTTCCTCTGGAAGTAACCCAGAGCAAACCATCCGGCCCGTATATTACTCGTACTCCACTCGGGTGGTGTGTACATGGACGTGTCTCCATGTCGATGGAAAAGTCACCTGACCACTCGACTACGTTCATGTTGGTTGAGCATGACGTGGCCCAGCAAGAGCAGCAGAGTACGCTTCAAGAACTACACGAAGAAATACGCCGTTCGTTTAGTATTGATGCTTTGGGCATTACGAACACCCCTCGACAAAACTGTGAAAGTGTACGAGCGACGGAATACCTCGAGAAAACATCTTTTCTGAAAGATGGCAGATGGCACGTTGGTCTGCCATGGAAGGACATCGACTGTACATTACCAGAGTCATATAACCACGCATATAGAAGACTGCAAGGTGTCCATCGAAAGTGCAAAGCGAATCCAAGCTTCGCAGAGCGGTACACCGAGAGAATAGACCACCTTTTGTCAAATGATTACGCTCACAAACTTCAAGATGTCAAGGTCACGGCTCACACGTGGTATCTTCCCCACTTCGGCGTCGATAACCCGAACAAAAATAAACTCCGTTTAGTCTTTGACGCCGCTGCGAAAAATAATGGGTTCTCATTGAACGATTACCTGTTAACAGGACCTGATTTACTTGTATCTTTATATGGAATCATGCTAAGATTTAGAGAGAACATAGTAGCAGTGACAGCGGATATATCCGACATGTTTTTGAGGATAAAAATTATACCCGAAGACCAGGACGCACTGCGCTTCATATGGGGATCACCTGAAAATAAGGATGTAAAAACTTACGCGATGTCATCTTTAATATTTGGAGCTAATTGCTCACCTTTCATCGCGCAGTTTATAAAAAATAAGAATGCAAAACAATATGAGTCATTGAAGCCCGACGCTGTGAATGCAATTTGCAAGCAGCACTACATGGACGACTATATAGATAGTATGGATGACGCTGCGACGGCTATGCAGTTGATACACGACATTACAGATATACATAAACAAGGTGGATTTTTAATAAGGAACTGGACGAGCAACTGCGAGGAAGTAATAAACAGCTTGCCAAAAGAAACCTTATGTTCAACTGCCGTAAAGTTTAAAATCGGACATCAAGATACGGGAGCTCGCACACTGGGTTTAATATGGTACCCAAAGGAAGATGTTTTGGCGTTCGATGTGACATTCAAACGTATACCTAAAAGCATAATTGAAGGTACAAAACGCCCTACAAAGCGTGAGATGCTATGCTTGGTGATGTCGATTTTTGACGTGTACGGGTTCCTATCTCCGTTCACAATCAGGGCGAAAATACTACTACAACAAATGTGGAAGACGAAATTGTCTTGGGACGATGAAGTACCGGACACTGTTTATGAGAAATGGATGTGTTGGTTAAAATTACTAAAATGCATCAACAACATTAGAATACCCCGCTGTTATCATGCGAGTGTGAGAGGGAGCGAGACAGCAACAAACGCACCGAATGCACTAAACAACTCACAGCCCGCTAGCCCTCAAGGCGGCGACGGTCGCACTGATAATAATAGCGATAATACAACGCGCTGCGCGGAGGCATTGGAAACAACCCGGCTCAGCTATACCAACCTACAGCTACATATATTCTGCGACGCGTCGACTCAAGCGATGTGCGCCGTTGCTTACTGGCGCTGGATAAATAGTGAAGCAAATATACAAATAGCTTTCGTTTCGAGTAAATGCAGAGTTGCACCTGTGAAACATATATCTGTGCCTCGATTAGAACTGCAAGCTGCCCTCCTAGCTTCGAGACTGGCAGATACTATAATAAAGGAACATAAAATGGCACCACAAGAAAAATACTTTTGGTGCGATTCTTCGACCGTGTTACACTGGATAAAAAATAATGCGCGGGACTACAAACCCTTTATTGCGCACCGACTTGGGGAGATTGACGAATTGTCATCAGTAAAGGAATGGCGCTACGTACCTACAAAGGTGAATGTAGCGGACATTGCGACCAGAGATAAATGCGAATTAGATGTCTTAAAAAATGAATGGTTATTTGGCCCTGAGTTTCTATACCTAGATAAACATTATTGGCCCGAGGACATACCTCTGGAAGTGAGGAGCGAAGCTCTAGAACGTGTTGCGGTTGTATGTGAAGGCTACTTACCCGACGTACCGGACCCCGAAAGGTTTTCTTCGTGGCTGCGACTTCTGAAAACAACCTGTGTGGTTTTATCGTTCATAGATAAATGCAGAAAACTTACCGGTGAGATTGACGGCGACACGATGAGAAGAGCAGAGAATCTGTTAATTATATACTCACAGAGACAGACATTCGCTGAAGATCTGAAGAACCTGAAAAACAAAAATGTATTAGAACGAAAAAGCAAGTTACTGAAGTTATCTCCATTCATCGATGAAAACGGAGTTGTTTGCGTCGGCGGTCGCATTGGGTCTGCATCTGGAATAGCCCCTGAAACAAAGCATCCCGTCATATTAGATGGTAGAAACTATATTACGCAACTGATAGTGAAATATTACCACGTGAAGGCCGCTCACGGTAACCGGGAGACTGTCGTCAACGACCTGAAACGAAAGTATTGGATTATACGTATGAGACCTACAGTAAAACATGTTTCATCAAAATGTATGGTGTGTAGAATCAAAAAGACTCGGCCACATCCACCCCGGATGGGTGACTTACCGGAGGCTAGGATGGCTCATCATCAGAGACCTTTCACCTTCTGTGGAGTGGACCTCTTCGGACCTATGGAAGTAACTGTGTGCAGGCGCCGTGAAAAAAGATACGGAGTATTATTCACCTGTATGACCGTAAGGGCTATACACATTGAAGTAGTGACTAAGCTTACCTCTGATGCTTTCATTATGGCTTTGCGCCGAATGGCTGCCCGGCGCGGTTGGCCCCAACATTTATACTCGGATAATGGCACCAATTTGAGAGGCGCTAACAGCGAGCTGAAAAAGGCCATCGAAGAGCTTGATGAAGACGCGCTCAAGCGAGAAGTCTCCAACCATGGCACCACTTGGACTTTTTCTCCCCCTGCCAGCCCACACTGGGGTGGGGTATGGGAACGGTTAATTCGAAGCGTGAAAGAATCGCTGAAGGTCACGCTCAAGGAGCGTGCACCACGAGACGATGTTCTGAGTACTTTGTTAACAGAAGTGGAACAAATAGTTAACAGTAGACCCTTGACACATGTGAGTGTTGAGCCCTACACAGATGAGTCACTTACTCCAAATCATTTCCTCCTGCATTCTTCAACAAACTTACCCACTTTGGGTGTCTTCGATGAGTCTGACGTGTACTTACGCAAACAGTGGCGGATATCCCAACGACTGGCTGACCTGTTTTGGAAACGTTGGGTACGAGAAGTACTGCCAGATATGCGACCTAGAACAAAATGGCATTTGGAACAGAGGCCCTTGCAAGAGGGAGACCTCGTGCTAGTGGTAGACCCGGAATCCCCTCGCGGTGTGTGGCCGCGTGGACGCGTACTGAAGGTGATGCCTGGCAAAGACGGACGAGTCAGGGTCGTTGATATCAAAACGAAAACGGGCATTCTGCGGCGTTCAGCAGCGCGCGTTGCCGTGATTCCAACGGGTGATGAGTGCTGAAGCACTGGGGTGGGGAATGTTGGCGACACATTATGATGTTATCGTTTTAATGTATACATTCTTGTTGCACCTACCTACCCAGTGTAATAATTTGTATGTGGTTTTTATTAACATTAAAGAGGGTATGTAGTAGTTGAGGCTCATGTGTCGGACAGAGGAACGCGGGGAAGGCGCGGGGTCCGAAGGGGAGGGGCAAAAAGGCCCACACGTCATTGTCACCCGTCTATCGTACTGTGTCAATCGCTGCGCCCACACATACGTCTCCTCTGCTGCATATTCCCACGACTGTTATAAAACCTTTTTATTTCGCTCCCCTACACTAGTATTATATCTTCGTCCCTTTTGCTCTTTCATTTTCCTTCTAATTTATCACAATATTATGTCAATTAAAAATGTAAGTAATTCATTTCGCTGACTCTTTTAAGTAGCTTTTAGTTTTGATACATATGGATGCTCTTAGGACTTTCAATTTCAGGTATGTCCAATACCTGCATAAAATTTGAGGACACGTTCGATTTCATAATAACGTAGTAATTTATTTATTAACTATCTGTGGCCCACGGCTTAATTAATTTCATGGGTGGCCCGAGGAACCTTAATTTAACAAAATTAGCCTACTTTTCTCCTCAAAACATCAGCTATCTGCCAGTGAAATTCCCGTTTAAATCGGTCCAGCCGTTTCCGAGATTAGCCTGAACAATAAACAGGCCGAGATTTAAAAAAAATGTGTTTTAACTTATGTTTATATACGTATGTGTATTGTGCATACTTTCATGTATTTAGTGGAAAGCTGTTTATTTGTAATTACAAGCAGACATTTAATTTTATTTATCTTAGATATAGTAAACAAGTAATAATCTACGTCACTAAACATATCTCTACGGTAAAAACGACAATACATTTTTCTATTTAAATCTGTTTGCGCTGAAGACCGCGATAAAATCTTATAATAAATTACCTTTGCTGCTTTATGAAACATTTCATGTCAAGGATTATTCTGAATGCTTTACTCGTAGCAAATAGGTTAATTAAATCCCGCATAATTAATAATTGTTTAAAAAAAATTGTCATATAAACATCTAGTTTACTAATTGGACACCCGAATGTTACCGTGGAAAGATTTCCGGGCCTTGCCGTTTAGAATATTTTCAATTGACGAACTTCTTATTGGCCAGTACTGAGTTCACATCAAAACAAAATCAGTGACGTTAGAAATGTAAAGAAATACATGTGATGGCATGTACTACATAGTATTTCTATATTCCAGCGCTACCTAGATATCAAACGCATATGTTGACATTAGCGACCAATTTCTCTGCATATAAAACCAGACCTACTGTCATCATTATAGCAGACTTTCTACTAACTAAAAATGAAACTTCAAAGCTAAGAAGTATTTTATACGCACTGCTTAAACTGATGATGGTGGGCCCCGGAACAAAATTGCCATGCATATATAGACAGTCGTGCACAAAATCGAGATACTCTGACAGAAAGATACTTCGACAAAACCGTTCAATATTCATCAACGCAGACGCCAATATTAAATCTGGATTTATAAAGTTGATTTATTACCTAACGATATTAAATTATTATACCGGTTAAATAACTTTGAGAGGGTGGATAATAATGAATTGGGTGCACACTTTATAATTAATTTATTGTCGAGGCACGGAAATGTTTACCGGATATCTATTCTCAATCTATACATTTATACAGAAGAATAAAATGTAAGTGTCTGTTTGTAATTCCAAATTAACAGCTTTTCACCAAATACATACGTCTATTTGGTGATTAGTTAGTTTGACTTACATAACAAACAAATTTTTAAAAACTGACAGATAGCTAATGTTACAATACGGTCCGGAAAACATTGTGAGGAAACCTGCATATGTCTGAGAAGTAATTCAAAGACATATGTAGCCTGAGAATGCGATGGACTCAACGCTGGCACTTTATTATATTCGATGTAGGTGTTGTTGTTACAACACCTCTGCTTACCCCTTAGGTGACCCTTCTGGGATGGCGTGAGCAAATTTATTTTATTATTCATGAAAGTAATTCTATGCAAGTGAAACCGCGGGTCACAGCTAGTAATTTAATAATGTCAGATTTACTTTAGAACAAAACCAGCCTTTATTTACATTAATAGATCATTCAGTCAAATAAATTGAGAGTGAAGACCACAGAAACTCGTTAATTCCCGAGGATGAAAACATTATCTACGAGGTGGTAAAGTCAACTGGTACTCAGACTTCAGCTTAAATAAAGAACAATAACGGCTTTCACAGCTACCTGTGAGTAGTGGACCTTTGTGGAGGCTTTGAAGTGGCATCGTTAACGAGGGTACCCGCTGCGGCACAAAGGGCCAACTAGATACCATTGCTATTCGTTCAAACGTAAACCATGCTACTATTATTATACAGAATGACCAGAACAAATGGAACAGCTGTTGAAATATGTGACAGCATATAATACAAAGAAACAATTAAAAAAAAAAGATCTGTTTTTGTGTAATTGATGTTCGAAGTCGTCCAAATTTTTCGTATAAATTCTGCAATGTACATGACAGATTCATGTTTACTCTACGTTGCTGCGTTCTTTTTATTTATTTTTTCTACTAGTAGTTCTTGACATAATCCCATAAAACATTTTTTTGTAAGGAGTACCTATCTACAAGGGAAGTGCCCCATGATAGCGTGTTTTGTGTGTGAGTGACTTAATGAGCATATCATTATGGTGATACATTCATCAAAGCCTACTCTCAACTCCAGAAGGCATCAGTATATTTTTCCTAGACCCTGTATACAGTTTTTAGGATATCCATAGTAAAAATGTATTATTTTCATGTTTAATTGAAAGTTAATTAGGTAGTAGGGGTGGGATTTTAAAGCAGGATATAAACTAGGTTTTTACAGTGACGACAAATGCAATTAATACTAACGGTGATGCAGCGTCCTTAGGCTGAGGTTACCGCTTACCATCAAGCGGGCCGTATGCTTTGTTACTTGCCTTCTCAGTAGTCTAAACATAAGACTGATAACTCTGTTCTCAGAATAATCACTAAATTATCTTCAGAATTAATAAAACATAATTATATCTTATATTGATACAATATTATTCTGTGTCGTCAAGCCACAAAGGTATTAAATATTGTTCTAAACTAAAGTAATTATAATGCTTGATAATAATAATTGAGTGTTAATAGTTTTGTTCTTGTTGGGTTGGACTGAAAAATACTAAGATATACTATTTTAGATTGTTCGTAAAACTTTTATGATACAGTGGTCCACATAGTCCTAAAGAATATCTACGATCACTTAGTATATACTGTATATAGACGGGTCACAAAAATAAGAGCCCTTCCTCGCTTTTATGTAGGAACATTTTATGACAGAACTATGTTGATTTATGATATCAAATACAAATAGCGAATTCGATAGATAGGTCCGAGATATCGGTTTAGTTCCATAACAAAATATAGGACAACCGATGATAGGCAGTCGAAAAAATATAGTTCCGAGAAAAAATCTCAAATCCAATCTCGTTACAAACAACGAAGTTATTTACTTTAGTCATTTTAATATTTGTTCGTCCCAAGTTTTGTGGTTATGGAAAACAGGGTGAGGTAACCTGCATCAGTTGAAAATAAGTTAAAAGAAGTAGATACAATTAAAGATACAACAAAAAAATATTACATAGTAGATACAGTAGGTCAAAGAGATGGCACTGGACAGAGACAAGTGGAATTAAATGCATCGGTTACACCGACAAGAGTTATTACTCTTAAATTGATGATGATGAGATACAGTATATTATCTATACTTAATATTATAAAGCTGCATATTATAAAGTTTGTTTGTTTGAACGCGCTAATCTCAGGAACTGCAGGTCCGATTTAAAAAGTTATTTCTGTGTTGGATAGTTCCATTTATCAAAGAAGGTTATAGGCTATATTTTATGTTCAAAAAATTAGAGTTCCGTAAGATAATTGCAATTTTGTAACCCAATGTATAAAATCGAAAACCTATTTAAGCGTGCTCTGCAAAAACTATTGACAATAGAACAAAATTATGTACTACGGGTTTGTAGGTATTATTAAGATCTACAAATAAGTCCGTAAGAGCACATATCTTACTATCATAGTTTAGTCACGATAACGATTTTTATGTTCATAAAAAATATTAAATAGTCTGAATAAAGAAACTACGTTAAATGTGGGTCGTAAAATGAATCCTTATCCAAATTAAGCATTATGTTATCAAGAACATGTATGTAGAAGTAAAATACTCTTTGTTTTATTCCAATCGGACATTTCGTCGAGAAATGATCACGAGTATAAAAACTTTGCTAAGTACAAATGAAAGTATACAAGGTACCGCGGGAATTAACTTAAATCTACGCGGGTGAAACCGCAGGGCACAGCTAGTACTGAAATAAATAAAAAGACTCACAATCGTCGTCTCAGCCGCATTAACGTTGGCACCTAGTTATCTTTAGTGTAAAATGGGTGTAGTACCACCTCTACCTACCACTTGGAATAAATAAAATTGAAGTGTCTATCTGGAATTACAAAATTTTTATTTTTAAACGTTTTCTCTGTCTGTCTGTCTGTACTCCGGCTAATCTCCAAAACGGTTGGACTGATTTTAACGGAACTTTCACTGGCAGAAAGCTAATATAACTTAGTTTCCTTTTATTTTAAAAATCATTTAGTGTTCCGCGATAATCAGTTTATGAAAAAAATGCGCTACTGAATTAATTGAAGGTTCCATCTAACAACAAATTAAATAAAGCCAAACTATATTGAAAGCAAAAAGCAGTCATAGTAAAAGATTCACGTGAAAAGCGACCATCTTTGAAAGAAAATGTGAAGAATAGTTGCAGTACTTGAGTGGGGGCACGTTCGGGGCGTAGTTTAGAGCAGTTTGTGCGATAACCAGCTGCGAGTCGAGCCTCTCAACTGTCTTGAAAATACTCTTGCAGCCTCCTTCAGAAACACTTGCCTACCATCCTCCAATTATATGCATCCAAAGATGACTTTGATTATACAACGCCCGAAATATACAGTCACTTCTTTGACTTAACCTGTTTTTGTACCAGCGCAGGAATTATCCTTCCCATCATTTGTTTATGAACATCGAATTGGCAGCTCTCTATGTCTCTGGCTAATTGCTCTGCCACGGGATTCATCTTTTATAGATTCCATGGAACCAAGAAGAGGCAGATATAAGCACGATATTATTATAAACGGGTATATAGTTTTGAAATCGAAATATCTTATTAATAACAACAAACAAAAAACTTCAAACTATAATCGGTACACGTATGCAACATTTTGTCTGTGAATTATGAAATAGTTCACAAGGTCGTAAACTGTTCGAGGATGGGAATAAGTTGCTGCGTAGGGTACAATCTAACAAAATATTTATGGACGGCTGTGGCTATCGAAAACAAATTATTGTTATTATAGGACAAGTCGGGATCATTCCCTACTTGTTTACAATATCAAGATGAAAGGAAAACGAATCGATGCACGCCTTCGACCATTATTTACATAAAATTGTTTGAAATAATTTATGCATTACAAGTATATTTGTATAAACTAGCGGACGTTACGCGTTTTCACCCGCGTAGTTCCCGTTCCTTTGGTAGTACAGAGATAAAATATAGCCTATGTTACTCGCTGATTGCTGAAATAATTTGTCAAATCGGTTGAGTAGTTTTGGAGCCTATTCAATCCAAACAAACAAAAAAACAATCAAATCTTTCCCCTTTATAATATTACTATATATAATTTAACTTTCTTACTAATTTATGTGTAATAAATTCAAATGTAGTGCCTAAAACGGCGATGGGCTCATCTGTGTCACGTTGGCATTTAATCATATTCGGTGAAATGTGGGTGTTGTTGTTACAACACCTCTGCTTACTACTTCGACGATCCTTCTGGGATGGGATTTTTTTATAATTCTAAATTAGTCTATGAGATGTAATCTTTGAAATTACTCGTAACTAAAATAGAATTAGATACACCTAAAATAAACTAAAGTACATTACCTTTTTCTCCGTTGCATGTTAACTAGTTGCAAGACGAAGCAAGTGTCCTAAGACAACAGTAGGAAGGTGCATTTGAGGCGAAGTTGTGAGCATCGGGCGAGAGTTCCGAGAGCCATTGTCGCCGCGCTGTTGTTATCTCATACACTTCGCGAACTGCGCTGCGCTTTGCCGCTGGCACAAACTGTAATTTGGTATGGTGCCTAAGGATCGATAAAATAAAAGGATTATTTGTGAGATATTGATGGAATTATATTATAATATTAAAATGAATATGACGCTCGACTTAAGACTGGATTGTGTTGAATATTAGATTTTTGGTACTCTGGGACATTTTATTCTATACTTCAAATATATTTAATGTATCAAATGTAGAAAACAGGAACAAGAAAACACGTATTTAGACAGCAAGCGGAATGTAGGAATAGTAGATTTTTGTAGAAATATAAATTAAATACTCTTTTTGAAATAATGTAAAATATGAATGAATCGCAAAAGTATTTAACTTGTTTTAGCCGCGAATCGTCACTGGGGCAGGTACCTTACCTTAACCGTCGAACTGCCTGCAGGAGCTGTCACAACGGCACTTACCCAACTTATTCCAGACCGATAGCTACTGAGAACTACGACAACGCTGCTTGTTATATTAATGGATCTTTATGAAATTATTCCAATTTCCTACGTCGGGGACCTGACTTGTTCAATTTTCTTGAATATTGTTCATTCATTCAATCATATCTTCATGCCTTCCCAAAAGGTTCTCCGGAGGGGAATGCAGAAGAGTTTACACTACATACTTTTTACCGAAGAAGACAACAACGTGATAGATTTTTCTCAGACGTATGAGCTTTCATATCATTCATCAGATTCAACCACATCAGTCAATATTTAATTCGCCGATTAAACACAAAATCTAGATGTAAATAGTTGGACTACTCGGACTATAAAAAAAATATCCAAGATATATCTGAGAAAGATTAAGATCATTGACCACTCCTAATAATTTAAATTTTCGTAAAGCACGATTTAAGTATTTCCTCATTAACTTAAATAAAATTTATAAGTTTAAAGTGCGCACAATATCATTCAAATCGTGATATCGTGAGGACCTACCTGCATATCTGCTGAAATCAACCCATAGTGTCTGTTTGCCTCGGCCTTCAACCCACAGTAATTAGGTTCACATACATCATTAGATACTACACTTGTTTGTGTCACATACGGCTTCACACTTTTTATCTGCGATATTTTATTAGTTAAAAGTAAATATTGTAACAGTAAATTTCATTATAAAAGTGTACAAAATGGAATGTTTAGGTGCGAGCTATATTATGAATAAAAAATGCTACTTTATCCTCTGTTTATATACGCTTGACACAAAAAAAAAGAAATTTTGATTTGAATTATTCTGCAAAACTGCCGACGTAGGAATTAATTTATTAATGTATGTTAATCAAAAGATGATAAATTAGGCTAATTAAAAGCACAAGTCCCAATAGAGTTTAAAAAGGTTTCACCCACAGTATCGGCAAGCTAAGTTTGTTCCTGTCAGTGTTCGGGAAGATTAGGGAATCATTAATAATAAAGTTTTGAGTAACAGTTAATCCATTAACTTGCGCTCTCAGATCATCAGATTTTCATAAATTATAGGCGACTTATAAAGTTAAAGGCGTAGAAGTACATCTTTACCTTCTTGTGTCCTGGAGAGAGTACCTAAAGGGATAAGAGAGACTTTAGTTTAGAGAAGTATAGACTATTGAGTCATTTTCCCTGGAGGTTCTTAAGTATCTACGTAAAGGGAGTTTCCTTTATCTTTGTTATTTAAATACATTTACAGAATTTATATATCAGTTCCTTTTGAATCTGTATCTCAAATTATTCAAGTCGATTAATTTACTCTATCATTCCACAATCATAGGAACCCTTACCAATCGCCTCCAAATCTGGTCCTCAACAAACAACAACTTGAAAAGAGACATTGAAATCCCCTAGACAAAAACGGATAGCCGTGGACATTAATTTCAATTTAAGCAGATAAAACTGACACCGTAAAATCAACACTCTTATTTTGACAGTTGTATCTGGTGTGAATCTGACATGCAAACATCTGTCACTCGGGTGTCACACACAATAGGGTACTTTTCGTATGGAAAGTTCCCTGAAATCTATATATATACAGATAAATAAAAATGAAGTATCTGTTTGTAATTCCAAAATAACAGCTTTTCACTAAATGCATATGAAAGTTATATACGGTACCGATACAAAAAAAAAACTATTTTTGATATTTTTATCAGACAGACAGACAAAATAGAAAAAAAAATTACATTGTTTATTTATATGACGTTATACATGTACTTTGGTATGCATATAGTGAAAAACTGTTAATTTGGAATTATAAACAGACACTTAAATTTTTTTTATCTGCACAGTGATGTATAGATATAGATATCGTATTTATTCTTTATTGTAAGTCTTAGAACATAATAGTCAGTGTATAATAAGATAAATATTATGTAATCTTTGTACGATAACGTAACTCGTTATGAAGCTTGATTACTTAACTTCTGTATCTGAGTGCCACGGTGATTGAGTCTTGAGGAACAAAACAGGGCTTCCAATAATACCCGCATTACGTATAACATGACTTTGCTAACTTATATAAGAAACTTGAGAACTTAAATATACAATTTTCCCAGAACAAGCACCCATAAAGTAAAAGAAAACTACATACTTTTCAATAAATTACTGACTCATGAAATGTCGTTATCAAATAATATCTAACATAATACCGATATATATTTTGAATTTGTCTTAAAAATTTAACATGGCAATCTCTCGTCACCTCTGTGACATTTCCCCAGAACCAATATTTGCATTAATTTCTTCTCGTATGCGCTCAGGCCAAAATTCAAAAAGACGACATGCGACTTGCGTATATTTACACGAACGAACCCTTTTTCCCAGCCACATAACTTTTGTTTCTGTAAAGTCTCAAAATTTATTTACCCGTTACGCGTCAGCGTACGTTCCAAAAACATGTGTCAAAAATTATGTAAGCAGTGTTTTATATCTACAATAGAAAAAACTTTTCATTTTTAATAAAATGAGGTAACATTTAAAAGTAATAGGTAGTAAAAATAAAACAATAAGGGCCACATCCAGAACTCTACATGAATTGCACGGTTAAATTAAATCATTTCCTATATAATCATGTACATAAACGATAACTAAGCAAATTTTAAGTCAATTGCGTATATCTTGCCAGAAATAAAATGCAGATAAGAAAAGTACTTCATACTTTATGCGGACCCAAAACATTCATGATAATTTACAACAAGTCAAGAGTGTTTCCCTGTATGTTTGGTATGCAAATAAGAATTTACTTAAAAGCAAACTTCATAGTTAGCCACTTTGCGTCTGACCTTAATATAATTAAATAAGTTGAGTAACAAGCCTGGGCAACGCAAACCGTTCATAGCATTGTAAGATTTATTTAGCTACCTACAGTTTATGCTGATTCTATTTCCACGAGAAAACTGAAGCGATAGTAGATTAGGTGAGCGCAAACCGCGGCGTCTGGTCAATGCTGGTTAGAATTAATTGGTCGCTTGGCCGCAACTAAGTACTTTAATAACATGCCACTCTCGCTCTATCAAATGCAGCTACGAAACTTTTTAAATCTTATTAATTGCAACATCAATATTATTACTTTAGCATACGAGTGGTTAGCAATTAAATCCATCAAAACAAGTGAAGTAAGAGTATTATTGACAAATTTGAATTGAAATCTTAAACTTTTTAAGAAAATATCCGCATCTAATTTCCAAACATAAAATATGCTAAATTTTTTACTTCTGTTTCCAGTTGCAGAATGTATAAAATAGTAGGGATATAGCAATTTGTCGCTTTTCGCTTTGTCTCTAGGTAATACATTCTGTATGCATCATGAGGTGTGCTACCCAGAAAGGGTAAATTACGGGTATTGTTACTGTTGAATAATTCTACCATGATCGGCGACAGTGTGCGGGCGCGGCTCGCGGCCTCATATCCTCGATATGAATTTCATACAAACCTCGAATATTACGTACAATGGCTCTGGGGTGGTGCGATTGTCGGTAACATTTCTTATCAGCCGCTACGTATTGGCGCACTTACCGCTGAATGTAAAACGTTATTGAGCCTTCACGACGCCGATATTGGACTTGGAGTAGATATTCCTAAGAGCTGCGGTGTCCGGGGTACCTCAGTAATTTAATATTCATATCAAGATAACCTAATATCAGTCCTGGTTTAAATGGCTCTGCTATAATTTAGATTTTATGTTATTGGTAAAAGTTATTTTATTTAAAGTTACTCGTGGTTTTATTAATGGCAGCAGATAAAGGACATTAAGTTAAAAAGGTATGCAAGCTTGGTTTGTAATGACCTTCAACACATAAAAAAAAAGCGGTTGTAATTATACAACCGCTTTTTTAATTAAAATCACTTACTAATGTCATTAAAATGTATCTTCCTACATCGTACATAACCGCGATTTATTCAGTACACTAAGAGATTTATATTAATTAACTTGACAAAATAAATAGAGTAACACGTGCGGTTACGCTCCCCACAGAGGCTGTTTCACAACCAGTAACATTTTCAAATTACATTTGAAGTCGTGTGAGAGTCATCGTAGTATACCGTACACGGCGGAGTTTATCTAAACGAGGTGCCTCTTACCACGCCGCGCACTCACCGACCTAACTTAGCCCTATCGCACACACCATCAACAAAAATAAATACCGTTTATTTTACCAAACCAGACATTTAACATGGTTCGAAATAATGGTACAAAAATATATGTACTGTTTGAATTTTCCATTGGGTTCCTATTGACTCGTAAAATATTAACGTTTATTATTCTAACTTGGAAATAAAGTTCGCGAAATACTATTCTGTGAACTTCATAGGATATTCGATTCCTAGCTTCGTAAGATTTTATGTGGTATTAAACACTAAATTCGTTTAAGATTTCGGTAAAATTTTGCATTATGTGACATCGTTTTATTAACTTTGAACCTCGAGAGGCTTTGGGAGTCGGGAGGAAGTCATAAATATCTCGCGCGTCCCCGATTCCTACCAAACTTTGCTTGCACTATACTCTACATTTTCACTGTGTTTATATTTTTATTGTTATAACGGAGTACAATAGACGCGAACACAAACACCTCGCCTCCTACAGTTCAGTACGTTTGTACTCGCGGCATTTATCCAACGGCCCGTTAAATGTAAAGGGAAATAACATGAACATTTTTTTCAATGAGATTCTTAAATTGAAATTATTTCCTGCTAAAGGAAGGAAGTCAGAACGACAATGAAGTCACTTAGACTGGAGAGAGAGAATAATGAACACTGGGCCCGGCCCACCGGTGTGCTACCTCAGATTATTTCTACTTATTTGTGTCTGAACGAACATTCTAAAAGCACATTAGCTAAAATTCCCAGTTTTTATCTTCCGCTCGAGAAATAAATGTTCGAAATAAAAAAACCCAGCGGCATTTCTTGCGGGCTGACAAGCCGCACTCCGGAATCTATGTACAAGCGTTAAGCAAATTATGAATATTACGCGTTGGTTTAGAAAAATAATAAAAGGAAATTATTTGCATGTACCCCGCAGTACAGCATTCAATTTGTATGGTTTTATATTTAAATGTCATGAGTATGTCGTGGGTTTAGGCCGCGCTAACTCACGCGGAATGTGGCATTTTAATGATTTATACTCTGATACGGGTATATTGTCTTAATAATGTTAATATACAAAAAAATTAAACACAATTTACGTTATAACTATATCCCGTCTATATCACTCAGGGCTCAGTAACATCTGAAAAACAATAAAATTTTCTCAGTAGTAAGTAAGCTTATACATTTCCTTAAACTATGGTTACGTACACATATATCCCAGTTTATAAGCCGTGTTTGGATGCGAGTGGCCGCGTTCGTATTATGTCGCGCACTTACGTGTACCATATTTTACCGCACCGCAGCTATTAGTCAACGACCCGGGCTCGAACCCGCTACTCGAGGACCTAAGTAACGACCAAACCTAATGCGTCCACATTCCTCTCGTATTTTTCAAATCAAGCCAGAGAGAGAAATAAGACGTTGCCACAGGCTTTGGACTGTTGAAATGGCGCGATTATTTAGTTTCAGCGTGGTGTGGAAATATTAACTTTATTGTTACTGTATGGAAAATGGAAACATTTTTTAAAGAAATTTAGATTTCCAATGGATGTAACTGAGTTATAATCTTTGAAATGTTTTATAGCTGACCCATTAAACTATTCAAGGAAAACACACGTCATAACTTACATAAACAGTTGAAATTTGATCTTATCAATATATCCATGATAATTTCGCTCTTTAAAGCCCTAAACATGAAGAGGATTTAGCAAATAAGATTTGTGTCGAATCATTAGTTTCTCGGCCTTTCGAACATGGAACAAAGAACCTCCTGTTTTCAAAATCAGTTAAATATGTTATACTTCATGGCCAACCACTCTCTGTGGTATTTTTAATGAACGAAGCTTCATTTAACCATATAACTCTGTTTCAATCTCCGTGAGAAATAAACAATTTTCGTGACTGCGGCTAAAGGGGCATTAGGAGGAAAAATGTTACCGCAATATAGTAATTGAGGTGCATTTATCCGCCAATTGGGCGCGTCCCCTGCGTTTCCGTTCGTTAACCGCTCGGAAATGTTCCGGAAAATTGTTGCGATTCTCACAGAGAGTTACTCCACTTCAGACTATGTAAAGCGGGCAAGACCTCCTGAACTGGCTGCTCGCCTGGTACTCTCTCATTACCCTTACTTTACATTATTGAAATCCTTCTCGCAATAATGTTAATTCATTCAAATTGCATGCCCGTTTACAAGAATTATAACCAAGAATGCAGTTTACGTAAACTTAAATATTCGTTTGTATTGCTTGCCTCCTTAACAATTCGGGGAACTTTGGTTTGTGTTATTATGAATTCACAACAAACTATTATGAAGAACTAAAAGGGAAAATACTTTTATAAGAGATCGTGGTAATCGGTACCCCGATATGTGTTTTTGTGTGAGCTCGTAACAATAATTGTCGTGTCAGTAACGAGGCCCGCAGATGTTGCTGTTTAATTAAAACTTTGAACCATCGTTATCCAACCCTTCGACATTATTGGACCTTCTCATGACTCTCTAGTCGTAAGCTGACTATAAACTTTTCGAATTATTTCAAATTTGCTGATAAAATCCCCCGTTTTCAATAATACCCTTGACGGGATCCCACCTGGGCTCAACGTTACCTTTAATTAACAAGTACCTGCGAAGATCTAAAGCATCGGGATGGGTTCAAATCATTATTGCATGTTGCTAAAATGTTGTCGTCAAATTCTGAGTTCCGGGAAGAGACAACTACTTTGAACACAGATTTCAGCCAGTACGTTTCAAATACTTCGAGTAATAGAGCTTTGACTCTTCAAACATTATAATCGAGTACCTTCCTCTCCGCATTTTGGGTTCCATTTTCGTGAGATTTATTTAATTAATTATCATGGAATGCTAGAGTATAACTAGCTACGTGGTCATGTTTGCGAAGACTAGAATGAAATTAAAGAGTACGTGAGTCCCATAGTCAGTGAGCGTGTACAATATTGTATACCGCAACTACAACGATGTTACGAAACTATGATGCTACGAGTGCTACGGAGCTACGTGGGCTACGAGTGCTACGACGCTACGCGGGGATTTTATTAGAGCACCACCATTTGTTTATTTGGACTCGGTTTGTTTATTATTATTCTGAGAAGCCACTTCCAAACGAACATCAACAACTAGTTGCAAAGTAAACACATTAATGTGGATGAGCTATTTACAGTTGCTTTATCTTTGCATAGAAGTTACCCAATGCCGTTAAGTTCAGATTAAATTTATCAAACTTAAAATTGAACCCTTAGTGGTTCAATTTGGTTGTTTTGCATCTCGTGGTTATTTGACGTATACATAGAGACACTATGTTTATACATAGATTACATTGCTTAATAATATTCATAACTGCCTCGTTGGTCTAGTGGTTAGTACGTTCGTCTTCCGATCACTAGGTCCCGGGTTCGATTCCCGGATCGGGTCAAAAAAAATTATATTGGGTTTTTCTGTCAAGAAATTCAAAATAAAATGCCGGAGTTTGGAAGTTGGCGGTGCTTCCACCCCCGTGCCTCGGAAAGCACGTTAAGCCGTTGGTCCTACGCCTGATCTCTCTCCGGTCGTGTCGGATTGCCGTCCCATCGGACTATGAGAGTGAAGGAATAAAGAGTGCACCTGTGTTTGCGCACACACTTGTGCACTATAATATCTCCTGCGCACATGGCTAATCCTCGTTGAGATTAGCCGCCGTAACCGAAATTCGGAAGGAGATCATTATTATTATTATAATATTCATAAAGAATCTTATACATACATATACTCCCCGAAAGGATAGACAGAGCTAAATATTACGTTCATATTATACCGACATTTCACCAGTTACCTACATTTAAGTCCCATGTAATAGGGGCTAGCCTAATGTCATTAACCGGGTACTAAACCAGACTTCAAGTTGCTAATGGGAAATTACAGATAAAAACTATACTAAATAATACTTTTTGTCCCCGAATTGGGGATCGAATCGAGGACCTCATGTTCCACCGAAGCATTTGTGATCACTAGACCTACGACACAGCAATTTTGTAACCGAACATACACATACTCTTACAAATCTCCATATCCAATTCGTAACACGAGGGGGTTTCCTGGTATAATACGTATGACGTATAATAGAGTTTTTTATCGGAAATTGATTTAAGATTTTACCAAGGTGTGATTGCTGTCACTTCACATATGCTGCCGTAGTATACCTATAATGCCGTTATCTACCAAAACCGTTGCATTGAATAACATGCAAAAACTGTGGTAAAAATTTAAGCCGATGTGACTTTTAATGACTTAATTACTTGGGTTATTTCCAAAACTATTCAAGGTATTCAAAATTCGGAAACACAGATCGATAGTTTTTTTTCTCGTTATAATAGCATTAAAAGTTAAAAATCTATCAGATGTCACATAACGGCATTTTAATTATTCCACGGCAGTATGTAAATCTACTACTAATTACGCCAAGGCCAAACCTTATGCCCCAATAATGTAGGGGCATAAGGCCAAAGCGATGATGATGATTCCATTCAAAATAACAAATTCCAGTAAGGAATCCAATATGAGAGGTACACTCTTAAAATTTGGGATACGTGACCCCCCGTCCAATCATAAGAAGCTAACTAGTATTCCCCAAATTAGAATTCTGCATCCGGGTTTGAACAACGTCTGTTTCAGGAAACTCCGGTAACAAAAGTACGCAGCGCTCTAATGCATTCCCTGTGGGCGTAAGCTTTGTATATTTGAAGAATGAACCTTATATTTTGAAACATAAAGTGCATTTCTTATAAAATATACAACTATAAAGATAAGTTAAAATTGAAGTGTCTGTTTGTAGTTCCAAAATAATAGCTTTTCACTAAATGTATATGAAAGTATATACGGTAGTGACTTATTTTGTTTTTCTCTCTTTCGGTCTGTCTGTTTGCTGCACCGATTTGGACAGGACTTTCACTGGCGGATAGCTAATGGTACAAGGAGTAACTTAGGCTACTATTAATAAAAAATAAATATTAGGGTTCCACGGGCCACCCATAAAATTACGGTCGAAACCGCGGGGCACGGCTAGTGATTAAATATAATGATAAAATTACCAATTTATATACCCAGCAATAGAAGACCAGAGTAAAATATCAAAGTCAACTAGTCACTTCGAAGAACAAGACCTGAGGAGTCCTGGAACTGACTTTTAACAGAAATACATAATTATAATATGAATCCATGTGTGAACCTCGACCCTTTTACTCAGAAGGCTGGATTCCGTATTGACCAAAGCATACACTGAATAATTTATGTACACTCATATTATTTCTGCGAATTATATATTTACTTAGGAAGGCTGAACTTTTCCTCCTGTATAGTATAAGGCATTATCTATGTATATAAAAGAAAGTCATGTTAGTTACAGTATTTATAACTCAAGAAATATTTATAATGTTCACCTGAACGGATTTGCTGGGCAGGTGGCTTAAAACCAGGAGAAGGACATAGGATACTATTATATTAATTAAAAGCTTATGAAATATATAAGGTACATACGTCAAAAAAAACAAAAAATTTAATTTTTTCTTTGTTCCGGGTAAAATCTGTAACGTCTGGACCGATTTCTACGGAACTTTCACTGACACGTAGTTGATGTTACAAGGAGCAACTTAGGATACGTTTTTTATGTTAGGGTTCCGTGAAAAAACTCACCCATCAAATTAAATCTACGCGGGTGAAATAGCGGGGCACTAACTATTAAAAACTAATGCTTTATTGAACCTTATTAGCTGTAAGTATCTCAACTACCTGGTTTTAATGTAAACTATAATTAATAAAAAAGGAGTTTGTTAGAGATTGCACAAGTGCCTATTATGCAAAATACGGATTTCATCTGTTTCCACAAATTAAGACGGGCGGGATTATAAATTGAAGGATTTAGATGGCGAGGGCCCTCATTAAAAACTTTTATGAGTTTCTTGGACTTTCTTGCGTATTGCGAACAGATTGACGTCCAAATTTTAATGACTTATTGTAGCCCCCCTAGTCCCAAACCACGATATCATCTGGATAATTGAGTCCCATTGTCTTCAGATAGGCAATCGTGCTCTGACGTCTTTCAATTGATCATATCGGAAGGGGAACTTCAAATTAATTTAAACCCAAAATATTTACCCTAGGTAACACAATTTGATTAGTAATATTAACTATTTTTTATCATTAATTTTTATTTAATGGGTAATACAAGTTACAAGTCCAATTGTATATGATCAACGACTGAGGCTGGTTTCCTTTTTTTTGTCCGATACAACATTGTAATAAGCAGAACTAGGTATAATGATATTCCAAATCACACGATACCACACACACATAAATAAATACAGACTTGCATAACTAAGAGAATTAGCATGATATATGTATCGAGTCCAGGTAGTTTTACTTAATAGTAAATCACGAGGCAGCCCGTAAGAAGCTAACCTTTTAATCTGGGTTTAATACTTTATTTCATATTCATAACCTGTTACCGACACGGTCGATACCAAAATCGTCGTATATTTTATTTGGGAGTCGAGCAACGAATTAAGAGCAATTCACATCGACCGATTTTCTGTCGGCGGTACGTGGCACGACAATCCAATTAATAAGCAAACCTTTCGTATTCACATTGAATATTAAATGTTTGTGCGACAGCCAATTGCTCTTTGAAATAAAATATTCATACATATTTTAACATTGTGGTGCATGATTGCACGTGTTTTTGATCGTCGCCAATTTGATGGGTCTGGATAACGGGGCGCAAATAAAAAAATAAATTATGTGTAAAAGCTCTACTAGGTACTCCGTAACACAAATTAATCCGAAATTTCTTTTTTATTTCATATATCGAATGAAAAATAGTTTGAGACAGTTAAAAGTTGAAGAATGAGGTGGTGACCAGAATTGAAAGAAAGAGGTTGAGATGGTTTGCACATATCGAAAGGATGAGTGAAATGTGAATAAGGAAACAAATTTATAGAGCGAATGCGAGCAAAAGTGTCGGTAGAGGGCGTTCAAGGGCGTCAATTAATAATATTTTTCAGAAAGTTCAAATTAGAGGCACCTGTAACCGAAGAAAGCTTATGAAAATGCATAAATGTGGATGAAGCGAAAAAAGTATGTAAGGATCGGAGCATGTGACGAACGGTGGTCTCTGCCTACCCCAGTGGGATACAGGCGTGAGCATATATACGTATGTATGATTTGTAGCAATTGAAAACTGCCTGTGGAATATAAAACCGGCGAGCATGCCGATTACTAATTATGAAACCACAAGAACCTTGATGGCACGTGAGGTTTATTTGGTACGCACACCACCTAGTATTTATCCATGTGTTGGGTGATAATTTATAGTTGCATATACCTTTGTAAACATTTATGAGAAACAGAGATGTCATATTATAATAGTAGCAGTCATTTCAATTTATTATAGATTAAACAGGATGGCAATAACCAGTAATTGTAATTTAAAGTTTCGACTAAAAAAATATCGCTCAACTGGCTGTGTTGACCGCTTCGATTTAATATTTTTTGTTAAAACCGTGAAGTAAAAACTAATCATAACAGATCGAAACGACCGTTAAGAAAAAAAAATTGTAAGGGGACAATTTTAGATGAAGCGTCCTCTAATACTGATTTTGTTATTGTTTCGCAGCATCAATGAGTTGATTAGGAAATGCAATAAAATGTACTTCTTACATATCTGAGGATATGTATATATGTAGATACCTAATTTCTTTAACTTTTTCTTGTATTTAATGATCTCGATGCGTTTAAATAATGGATACAATATAGTAGTACAATTATTTATAGATTTTATCTAATGTGGGCGGAATTTAGTGGTTGAAGTTTTTCTTCATATCTGACCATTTAGTACCAAGTGCTCATCTAGATCTACAGCCATAATATATAGTGTACATCAATATTCTAGCCACATACAGATGGCCTGCTCGGCGCGATAAGCTCAGTTGAGATGACGAAGACAAAGGGGGCTCTACTTACGCTGGTGTTGTCAAGGAAATAACAGATTGCTCAGTCGCGGTTGCCTTGATTTCCCACAAGATTACCTCAATGAGGCAATGAGGGTAAGAAGTCAACCGCAGCTCTATGTTTCTACTTCAGTTATTATGTTTATAATTTTGTACCTCCTCCCCCGTCTATTGGACGCTGACGTCGATATGCTTATTTGTAATAAAACCCAAGAAACACATGCCACAATTAATATAACAAGAAGACTTGACGTTTTATGTATGATTTTGTTTTATGTATAAGCGCATTGGTACTAGTCGTAAGTTTAAACATAGATGAATGCACAAACATCAATTACGAATGGTATTTGTTATAAAAAAAAAGGTTACATCATACATTTAGTACTTTAACTTCATTAAAAATACAATTCCATCTCTCAATTAAATTGAAACGAATAAAAAAAATAACTGTTAATGACGACAGCTCAGACATAATCTACATAGCAGGAACTACTTTATATTTGAGCCTTATTAGTGAGCACGCAATGGCTTGGATTGAAGAGATAAGCTCACCATTATACGATGAAACAAAGAAATAATGTCACCTTTTGCGTGTTCAAAATATTACACCGCTTTAGAAATTATAAATCGTTTCAGAAAACTTAATTGGTAGTGTAATTATTTCTTACGTTTTTAAGTTAATGAGAGAGGAACAATATGCCTACTTAAGTACATGTTTAAGTTCAACCTTTACATACGTGTACGTCATGCTTGAGACAGTTTAGTAAAAACTCTTTAATTCGGTATTTTCGATATGAACTTATATCATGAAGTCTGCAGACTTCAAAGAATACACGTCTTTGAAGTCTGTAGACTTCATAATACATTCTGTTTGACTGACAATTATCCAGCCTTATTTGGTTGATCCCCGGTATTAAGTAGAAGGGAAGTATATATATTTAATAATTATTTGGAGTCTTATCTCCCTGATAGATCGAGGAACGGGAAGCTTTGATAGCTATTGTGCCGGTCTTCAAGTAATAAAGTAATAATCTTCAAGTAATAAGTAATAATCTTCAAGTAATAAAATAAAGGTACGATATATGTATACAAAGGTACGATATATGAGGAGCTCGTGGCACAGTTGCTATAGCGCATATCATTCGATCAGAGAAGTTAAGCAACCCTAGCTTTAGCCAGTAATTGGATGGGTGAACCCCCGAGTTTCCTCTGTGCCTCGGAGAGCACGTTAAGCCGTCGGTCCCGGTTGCCAATTTATTTATTTATTTATTTATTTATTTATTTATTTTTAAGGCTACCAACATAGAGAACACCAATACATTGGTTTGAGTACATGATAGATGTGACATAAGTAAGTGCCACTACAATTATAGGTAGCAACAGCATGCAGTAAAATAACAGAGACAATGTTTTTGTAGAGAAGACTGGGTATGAATGGTTTTTTTTTTTTTATTACTGAAATTAACTTAAAGATCTTTTGAAAGTTGAGAGGTTGCGTGCGAAGATATCCACCTGTTTAGTTTTAGCAATAGCATTGAAGTTTCGGATTAATCTGTTTATTGGCGAGTATTTATCATCTTTGGCAATCGTTACAGGTCAGTCGGAGGCCTAAAATAGTCTGACAACTGGCTTAACCCAGATCTTCCTCGTAAAAGGTCAGATGGCAATCGCTTCGTATAAAAATCAGGTGATCAGCCACATCGGGTTGAATCAAGTGCTGACCCCAACAATGTATGGGATAAGGCCAGGGAGATGATATTGAGATATGTATTTAATAGGATCTAGTAATGTTTATAACTATACTGACATAGACAGTTTCTGATTGTAGTAGCTTCTAATGAAAAATACATACATACTAGATAGTTTAAATTTGTATAAGCGTGTACGCGGTGTGGCCGGTGTGTGAATATATACTCTGAAAATTGCACAATCACATGTTTATTTGGCTCAAACCTTTATCATCGGAAAGTTAAACCAATGGAGTAAATTGTTGAAAACGTACAGTTTCTGAAATACCATATTGAAGTTGAATGAAACGATCCTCATTATAAAATTCATGAATTCTCATGAAAGGTTTGAGTTACGTTAACTCTATTTGCATTCTGAGGGGGCCCTAAACTGTATAAAATAAATTAAGTCAACATTATGGTAGGCGAGCTTGAAAGAACATGTCACTGTCTTTGTGAAACAGCGACAAATGTGCTTACATTCCATGCACATGCGACTTCCATAAGACGATATATCATTACGTCCGACAGACAGCCCTCTACACAGTTCCTTAGAATATACACCGCTGAAAACGTATACGATTTAGCTTTATATTTTGCTTCGCTTAGCTGGTATTGCCTCACAACTTCGAATAATATCACCATAGTGCTATACAAATATTCGTCACTCATTATTCGTCCCCATTTTAATATGAATTATCCATCTTATTTGAACAAACTGAGCCTCGCGATATCACTCAAATAATGTTGTATGTTAAATAAATAAATAAATTGGGATTCGAACTTGCGTCGCTACCGTAGAAGGCAACTACTCAAACCCCATAGCCACCACGGCTGCTATATAGATATATCTTCCAAATAAACGGGCCACAAGTTTGAAATCTACCTGGTATATACAGTATACAGTATCTGCGCTTCAATATATAGTTTAACAATTATATATTGTAGCGTAAATATATTGGGCTTTTTTTAAATTAGTGATATGAAAAATATATCTTGCAGCTGACAAAAATCTTTGAGGGGACTTAATGCTTAAAATCATGCCAGATATCTTGCGCAATAATGGGTAAGTACACACTAATTCTCACGATAACTCTTGCTCTTTACGACTCGCGTCACACAAGCAAGAAAGGAATACATCTTCATCTGTTACTCCTCAGTTCCGCACGAAATGTTTACGCAATAAAAATTCCTCGTCCTCGTACTAAATTGCATTGACGCTAAGCTTTAATTTTGTACCCTGTTAACGTCGTATAATACGTCACTATTTACAACGAAACATTTAGAAGCGATTCATGTAGATTTTTAGAATAAAACAACTCAACGTGTCTTATATTTTATCTTAATTACGGCAACACAGCACTTACAAGCGATTAGCGAATCGACATTCGAATACCAATGACCGTTAATAGCACATAATCCCAAGCAAAGGCCACAGATGTTAATAAACGACGTCCCTGGCCGCCTGTTAGCCTGGATCACGTCCTTATTTCTTTTTATCTGTGTTTTATAATACAGAGTCGTCACAGGCATGAAAGTCAAAATTATACCTACTCATGTTCTCTAAAATACCGTCCCTGTTTGAATCACTAAAAACCAAAAGGATATTAATTACGCCATTGACAGAGTTGTATACTAACCACTAGACCAGTGATGGGCAAAAGTACGACCCGCTGACGGTCCTTTGCCATATGTCCAGAAGTATGAAGTAGATACTACTTACACACAAATATATTTTGTATACAATTCTGGCACTAATCTGACATTTCTTAAACTTTCTGGTCCCCCATTAAGTAAATTTGCTAAACATTGCGCTAGATTAACGGTGCCGTCAATTAGTCTTAAACTCTTTACAGAGGTTTCTTCTACTCTTTATGTAGGTTTCGCGTCTTAATTATAAAATGTAAACATACAGTTGCAAGGTAACAAACATGAGATGCAAAGTGCTACAAGTATGTTTGTGAAGCATCAAGCGAGTCACTCCACGACAGCTTAAAGCAGTTTACATTCGCTGTAAACTTAAGTGCCTTGGGCAGACTGTGTTAAATATGTTTGTAGATAAATAAATGACGACTAGAACCACGTAATTGATACGTTTCTGTAGTAATCTGCTTAATAGTATTGTTGTTATGACCTTTGTTTGGTACATATAACACAAGCTTTACGTAAGATTTACAAGCGTTTACATAAGAACTTTAGATAAGAATTGTTTGTAAGTACATTAAGTACTTTTATATGTTGATCTGAAAAGTTTTATATTCGAACGAATGAAAATGTAAGTATAAATAAAAAATAGTTATGATTATAATATTATTTGTATCCGTATTATTTCTGTCTTTATTTCAATTAGTTGAGCTCGACACCTAATAAAGCTACCACAAACAGAAAATCATAACTACGTGCTCTACTTACATATAATTATGCACAATTCAACTAACGGGGGCGTTCTTTCCGTTCGGAAGAACAACAGGAAATTATTTTACATGCGAGTAATTAATAAATTATTCAATCCGATAAAAGGCTATGCGGCTGATAGTCATATCCGCGACTCATCCATTTCACACACATAGCCTCTTTTCCGATCTCTGTTTGCGGCACACATAAATTAACGGTTTCTCGATTAAGCGCCTCAGAATCCGTGATATAAATCCACCCTTCTGCCAACCACTCGGATGAAAATATTGATTTCGATCCTTTCCCTCTTCGACCTTTCTAGGTATCGTTAGGTGGGTAATGCGACTCCGCGCCGTCACATGATTCACCTGAAATATTTCACTCAATGTGTTACACAAAATCGTATTCAAAGTGAAATATGACCACGAATAATGGACATATTTAAGAATCTTTCATTCAAATATTTGCACAAACAAATTTTAATGGAAAGTGAAAAAATATTATTTTGAGATTTATATTCCAAGGAATGAATTTGCTTAGCAAAATAAACCTCATTATGTTTTAATTCATACTATATAATCATCACACCCCTATTATAGATCGTTTCATCCTCACATTTCGTTTTGTGTGTTTAGGTTATGAGTTATGACTGAGCATAAAGTGCTTTGATGGATGCCTATATATACATATTTTAAATGTTTTAATACTGTGTTAACATCGACACCGGAGTAAATGATGGGATTTTTATACTCCCGGGTACAACCACCGAATAGTTGCACAAACTCATTTCATAAACAATTGAATCAACAACAACAACTTACTCGCGACCTTACCACAGGAACACGATATTCTTCTGAATGAGTCTAGTAATTTAAGCCCACAATTCTATAAGGTGCCTTCCAATAACTTTGTAATTCTACCGACATTTTGATGTCATTACTGGGTATCTCCAACATATAATACAGAACAGGTCTGACTGGAATAACAACTAACAATGGTACTCCGTTTGTGCGGAGAGCTTAAGTGCGAAATAAAATGCAGATAACTACTATACTTAACCCAAAAACAAACTTTAATTTAATGGCAAGTAGTTAACGACAGAAATCCAAAGTATATTCATCCATTCAGGCATATGTATAGTGCCTGAGACGACGATGGCTACAATTAAAGTTGTAACCCTTCTGCCTACCCCTCAGTTCGTGTTAGCGTTTGTTAGAAACTACAGTGTAAATATTTAAGACACTCTCTCTGTTCACTGTGTAAGGTTCACTTAACGTTACGTAATTTGGCCTGTTATATCAAAATGTAGGTAATATCTAAATAAGGATACTTGTAACCACTTTAAATAGATTACATCAAAAGAAATGTATGTCAAAAGAAAAGATGTTCAGATCATACCATGCAATCCGTGTTCTTTAAGCTCCCACAGAGTAAGTAAAATAAAACAAACCGAACATTGCGGATTAAAGTGTATTCCAGTAACAAAGAGGTTTCATTTATTTACACTGGTTGTAGTTACCGTGCTAATGTTGCTCCGGAGTTGCGCTGGGAACTCTAAGCACTCTCAGCAGTTGTCGCTATCCACTAGTACGAGTCTCGGCAACTTTTTAATTGGCAAGATTGAAAAAAAGCCAAGAGCCCTTTGAACGTAATTAAATTAACTCTTCGGCCAACAAACCAAATCCCCTCTTTCCTTTCAATGTTGCTTTTGTACAAAATTTGACATAGACAGAGTGTAATTAAATAAATAAACACTCCAAGTTCCTCTTCTTTTAATTCTTTTTTTAGAACAAAGAATTCCATTCAACTAAAATCATAAAAATATGTATTCGAAAACCATTTCAATTCGTTAAAATAACTTTCGAATTGAAAAGGAGAACTGCAGGCAATTTTAATTTGTACCTACAAGACTTTTCATCTCAATAAGCATAACATGTTGAAGCTTCCGTTAATAATTAACACTTTTACGTTAAATTATTAAAACTGTTATTCAAACATACGTTCAATAGCGAGATAAATTTAATTAAGTTAGACATCCTGAAATCATTCACTCGCAAAGTGTGGAAATGAAAACCTCATTTAAATTAAATCCTTTTGATAAGCCTCCGATTCAACGTGTAATAAACCAATGGGAGCTGCGACGGAACAGATTATAAAATATTATTAGTCGTTAAATCATAACGTGTTGTAATATTGATGGAGGGAAATATTACTTCTCCAGAAATCGTCGACCTTTATTGCATATAATTAACTTCGATGGCTTTAAATAGTTTCATAAATTTACTTTAACACTTAATAAAAAAAAAATAAGATCGTAAATTGAAAATATTTATCTCTTCCTTCAACAGGAGAATTCTAATGATCAGACTACTTGAGAATTAATATTTGGAAAATTCTAAGCTCTGTATTGGCTTTCACATGAAAAACAAAATACCAAATACGTAGTAATGATATTATGTACACGATTGTACTATGGTTTCTACTCATTTAACTTAAGTAAATAGATAGTTTAAATAGGAAATATTTAGGTTGAAAAATTTCACATACAACCTTACAACCCCGATTTCTCTTAGAGGTAGAATTTCGAGAAACCCTTTCATAGTATATACTTATACCTCACCAAAAACACACCTTTCAAATGTCATGTTTCTAGGCCTACCAGGGGCCCTACCATGAGCTTTTGCTGCCATGATAGCTTATTATGAGACAGATGTATATGACGTGTATACATCTGTTACTGTCACACAGTGGAACTATGATGACAATAACAGCTTATTGTGAGGTCCCAGCTTAAGTTACGTTGACACTTTTAAGATTTTGTATTTTATACGTAGGTATAGATGAATATAATGACACCAAAATGACCAAACGATACTGAAAACATAATAAAAAGTGCAGTAACATATCTGAAGGCGAAAAAACAACAACTCAAGAGTATTTTCCGCAGGAACCTAGGTAAGCGTGCGCTGAAATATATTGCAGCAGCTGGCTATTTTATTGTGAAGTTTTCTGCGGGAAATTGAACTAAACATTTTAAAATACAGGTATAATTTAAAATAGTTGTGTACATTACAGATATCTTAATGATATTTTAACTCACTCACTTTTTTCATGGAGTTTATTCTCAGTTTTCACTTTTCCGTACGATATTTTCATTTATATTTTCTTTTAAATCTTTCATATTAACCATGTCCTGAGAATTAAAAAATTAGCTAAATCGATGCCGCTATTCCGAAGTGAAGAGCTTATTTATATTGGACCATTTATATTAATAAGATAGATATTAAATTAAATAGTATAATTTTAATGTTAGATTTTTTAAGATGAGAAGAAATTTGATGGGACTGTCTGGAACGTATTTATCATAAAATTTAAGGCTTATACCAAGCCCGTCTATTTAAACAGAGCTCGAAGGAAATATTTTAACACTCATTCCTGTGACATTTTATTCAGGTATAACGTATAAAGAAGCGAGGCCGCTCAACGAAGGAACTAAGTGAAAGAATATTAAAATTATATTCTCTATGAATTATTTATACAACTTGATTTAATATTACAGGGCATGAGGAGCAGATTTCATTTGCTGAATAAGTATTCCGTTTCATAGTTGACCGCTGGGCTCGACAAGACTCCAGTGAAGTGGTCACTTATAGGTATTTATGCGGGATTGCAATGTCTACTTGAAATGTCGTGAATACGTAGTGCATAATTGCGCCGGAGCTGGACATATTCACAGTTTATTCACTCAATATTCTACTTTTGTTTTATATGTAAGTTACACATTCAAATTATAAATACTTAAAGATTAACTTGTTTATCTAAATATATATAACTCAAAGGTGTCTGACTGACTGACATAGTGATCTATGGCAAAGCCCAAACCACTGGACGGATCGGGCTGAAATTTGGCATGCAAGTAGATGTTATGACGAAGGCGTCCGCTAAGAAAGGATTTTGATTAATATTACCCCCAAGGGGATAAAATAGGGGATGAAAGTTTGTATGAAACTTTGTCAATTTTAAACCGATATATTATATAAAACTAAATCTACGCGGGCGAAACCGCGGGGCACAGCTAGTTAATTAATAAATATCTAACTGTACGGATCCTTTATAAATTGTTTTTGAACGATCAATACCAAAGGTCCCTGCAGATGGAACAGAGATTAAAGTAACAAAAGATAGATTTATGCGGAAATGGGATATTTTATATTAATTATGCGATGGTATAGAGCGCGGCGCGAAGGGCTTAGGCCCAATATCTGGCGAGCGGGTGTTTTCACTGGGACACCTTTGTGCGAAAGTGCTATAAAGGGACGCGGCGGTCCCTCGACATTCACCACGTTTTCATCAAAACTGACAGAACGGAACAGAAATATCCTTGGCTTTGAGCGTTTGCATGTTATTTTGTGATAAGTATTGTTGCGATATTTGCCGAGGAAACAAAGTCATGCAAATTATGTTCCGCGAACACGCACTCGTACACTTATTATATTCGTTTAGCCATTTTGAAGGATCTTTCATCAGACGGACACTTAACATAATTTTACAAGTATAATTTTTTTTCAAAATAACGTTTTATTGCAGTAAAATTTAAAATATGACTTTCAGATGATTCTTCTTGAAACAATTGTCGGTAAAGTAAAAACGTAAGCTGGTGTAGACCTTATATATATTTATTAATTACATGTGTACAATCATGTCTTTATTTTATTCATAATTATTAATGTTAATCTAGTACAATAGAACTACGAGAATAAGAAAAATAAAAATTATAAATAGAACACAGAATTTAAATTTGTATAGAACTATAGAAACTCAATTCGAAACTATTGGAAAATAGCAAAAGCCGTTGGAGTGCCTTTAATAGATTTTCTAATGCACATCTAGTTCGACGCGAGTGATACAAAATAGGAAGGTACCATATTTGTACAAAGACGCATACATTTCTTTTATAATAAGAAGCTATTAAATCTAAAACACTCGTTCTATAAGTTGTAAAGAAATGGCGGGCAACAAGCCCCCACAATAGGGTGATTATGCGATAGAATTGTAGGTGCACCGAGCGGTTGCATAAAATGTATTCCTCTCTCCACCAACAAAGACAACCCTTTTATTCTTTTCTGTCGTCAGCGGCGGCGGTTGTAATTCTCGTCTTTAACAAATGGAAGACATTATCGCTGTGTCTGGCTTTTGTATAAATTCATGTAGAATAAAAGTTAGTAAAAAAGTTAAAGCGCTTACGTGGCGCTCGCGTTTCAAACCAAACGGATATTTTAAAAACGGACAAAAACTTCACGCCTGCACGACCAAGTGATATGTCGCGTGAAATTTTTCTTCGTGCCATTTTTCAATACTTTCCTCATAAGTCCCGCACAGTTTATAGTCAGTTTATTATGAGACATAAACAATAGCCCAGTGACAGCTCTGCCTTGAGTTCCTTTATTCAAATACAAATAAAAATATCTTCTCAACGGAATCATACACATATTAGTGTCAATTGAAATAAGAAAGAATGCACCGATGAATTGGCGGGATTTTAAATGTATAATTTTAAGTGGAATCACGCCATTAGACATCTATACTAAAACATAAAATTGAGAGTTTGTTTAAGTAATCAAACAAATAACTCTTTGTAATTTTTTATTTGTTTGAATCTCAGGAACTACTGATCCATAGTGAAAAAATCTTTCAGTGTTAGATAATTCAGTTATCGAGGAAGGCATTGGCGGCTTGAAGTAAACGTTAGCCCCAAGTTACTATTCTAGGCGGTCGAAGTCGCAAACAGAAGCTAGTTTAGCGTAAAAGCTGATAACACAATATTAATATACAACAACAATTTGTTGTCATAATGGTATAAAAGTTGTCAGTTCGACAAATAGTAAATAATAATAATAATATAATGGCACATAGTGTCGTGTAATCTCCATGTATATAATTTTTTTTATTCCATAATTCTGATGTCACGTTGCACCTAAGCATAATAATACTTATTGTTCCGCTATTCGCTGCGTCGACAGCAGCGAGCCCTCGAGCCTGTCCTATCGACATCTCTCGGCCCTTCCGCTCGTCGCCGGGCTCCACTTCAAGCCCTTCATACACACTCATACTTCCTTGGCCCTTCATTAAAATTACACAATTTTCCAATAACACTGAGATACATTTCTTACATTTATATTATAACCTAAACATGTTATTAATATGTAGAAAGCAATCAAGCGTTATGTTAAAGGTATTCGCTTTATATTAGTATTTTAGTCTGCATTTAATAACGTATTATACCTACAGATTTGAGACTTTTTGGCGCATATTTCTGGCACAGAGCTTCGACTGGTGGTACTCATCAAATAACAAATATAATATATATCCCTTGCCTTTTATTATATATCATCTATTATAGTATTTAAGGCTGAGGCATTGTAGTTCTTAGAATTTAATTTTAGAACAAAAATAAGCACTGTGTCTTATGTTCCCCATATCACCTAATTAGCATCGAATCTTTAGTAACTTCTAACAACTACACTTTACCACAAAAAAGTAGAGTAAATATGTACCGCCAGTCGATGCTCTATGCCATGGCCTTATATTTACCATGCATACAACGAAACGAAAAGCACACAGGGATTTGACGTTTAATCTTCTTAATATTCTCACAAATCTTCCACTGATTTAAGTAAGCTACAAAATTCAACTTTGTAATTCGAAGATACGTTTAATATTTGAAACAACAGTAATATGTTTTAATCATCATAAATTAGTACCGTTCAGTCTTTATTAAATGAATTCCCACAATTCTAGCTCTTATCCCTAAGTTAAATAAAGTAAATACCAAGTTGAGATAAAGCTAAGATAAGCTGATTAACAGATAAAATAGTAGATAATATGATCAAAAGTTTAGCTGAGTTTAGGGCGCGCCGTCGGATAAGGCGACCCGCCGTATCCGGCATGGCATAACGTTCAATTATAACAAAGCATAAAAGTTGCTAACAAAGAGCTCCTGCAACTTTTGACTGTCCTTTATGCGGCCCTTATTTATAGCTTCGCCGGAGATCGCTGGGCCCAACACTAAACAAGAGCAGATTACTTATAACACCTTCCGAAGTATATATAACATTTTATGTTCTACCCTTATTTGCTCTTATCGGAGAAAAGTGTGTACAGAAGGTTGTCGTAAAACATATCGTATTTATAATACACGTCAGTGTTATACCGCTTTGCTGAGTACTTAAAACACACTGCATAATAGCAAGCCGATTTACACAGCCTAAGTAATAAACACAGATGAAATAAGAAGAATAAAGCTCTCAGAAATATAATTTATTCCATATACACCTAATATGTACCGCGTTAGGCCCTAGGACTTGCTCATAAAACATATTTGGCATGGTTGTCTAGGTACGCTGTGATTTTTTTTCAATAATAAATTTAAAATAAATGAATATTTCCCTCTCTTATAAACACGTAAATTTACGAAAATGAGCAGAAAATAATTGAAGCAAAGTATCGGCAATTAAGGGTTATTTGCTCGCGATTTAAAGAGTACTCAGCGTCCAAAGCATCAGATTACACTCAAAAAGTAATTGGCAATATTCGTATCGTTAAAAGGTTTTCGAGGAAACCAAGCAGTGAATGCGGAGTTTTCCTCGTTTAAGCATTAAAACTATAAGCCGGGATTTTTTCCTACATTCAGAGCTTCCATTATCGAGGCCTCGCCTACTCACGCTGTACTGGTGCGTGGTATTCTATGTTCATACCCTAATAAGGTACTCTGTGTGTAGCCTTCCTTATAATGCATTATTACGCGAAAATATGTATAAAAGTTATAGAAAGATCTAGAATAGAAGGCCGAGGATTAAATACCTCAAAAGCCGAAAGAAACTATTGATGTCGGAAGCACCAAATTTCGGCAGTGGCTTATTTTTGTTGGAGTTAATATATGAAATGGTAATTTGGAATGAAAACCCTTAGCATGTGAAGTTTGTTCTTCGAATGTTATTAAAAACCCAATTTCACGCTTAATTGATATTTGTTATAAAATAACTTCTATACGATATAAAACTCAAAGCCCTGACTGAAATCAAAACACGGAATATACCGCTGGTCCCTGAGACATAAAATTTGAAGGATGTATTCTTAAGGAACGGGTATAAAACTTTGTGCGTGCAATCTTACTGCTACGCAGGTGAAACTGCAGACGAAAGGTAGTTTAAATCTTTGTTTAACTGAGATGTAACATAAAAAGTCGTTTATCAGTAAACATATAACGCAGTAATCATAACCACATCCCAAGGAGAAATCCCTCTAAAAATATGTACTTATTTATATAGACGAACATAGAGTAGTAAAACTTATAGTAATACTGTTTTACATGTTAAGTAACATTTGTCATGGATCGTGGGTGAGATTTAATCGCAGCGGTCTCTCCACCATAAACAGTCCCAGTGAAACGATGACACATTAAACTTTTAAGCGGGCTCTTGCCTTCCGTATTGCGTAACCGATGGTACCCTTTATTGCTGACTATTAAATGACATTGTTCGTGTTGAATTTAATTAAAATATATTTATGCTCGCTTTAGTTACACGGCTTAATATGTTAAATACACTTTTCTAAAACTAAATAAAAATAATAATGCGACGCCAACAACAAGGTCCCCAAAGAGGTTAACAGAGGTCTTGCAACCACAACACCCACATTTCACCGAATATGTTTAGTGACGTGACATAGGATGAGTCGATTGCCGTCTCAAGCACTATACATACGCCTTTGAATTAATTCTAAGACTTAATATGTAGGTTTCCTCACGATATTTTCCTTCACCGTAAAGGGTGAAATTACTGGACGTAAGTTTTTAGAAAAACTCATTGGAACAGGCCGCTGGGATTCAAACTTGCGAGGGTAGCAGGCGACTGCCCAAACCCCACGGTCACTTTTTTAAAACCACACGTACATGTGGTTTTAAATTATCACATTTTATATTCGACCCGTGATTATCCGTCTTTAAACAAGGCATAATAATAACACAGCTATCTCCATTACTTACATAATCCAAATCCGTCTAGAGAATAAACAACAGTCTAAGTAATGGCCTACTACCGAAACGTCACTCAAATTTCAAGGCAATTTAAGACTATTTAAGACGTTTCTATTCAAAATAGGATTTCGCAAACAAAATAGGTCTGAGAATAATTTTGTTATTGAAATTGTAAACCACCCAACATTGTATTTTATTCATTACTTGAGTAAGTATTTCATGCATGAGTTAAAATATCTACCCTTTGAATGAAATTGATATATATACTTGATTTAAATCACGATGGTGATATGAAACTACCTTCGCGTGGAAGGAAGCTCACTAAAATGCTAGGCATGGGAAATATCGCTATACCTTTGTATCGATTTTCCATAATTCGCAATTTTCTAGGGCCGCGCTAACAGAAAACTCGATTGGAGTTCCGTTTCGCACTAACAGACTGCACGTTATGTGCACTGCCTCAGAGAAACTACGATCTAGCTTACTGCATACCTTCTAAACTTTCACTAAACAAATGAGTATTTTGATTAAATTGTAATACTTCTAATAACTACTTACTGACAGTTTTTCAGTATGTATTGAAAACCGTTATATACTAAAATAATGTGTGGGAAGAAACGGCTCAATGTGAAAATTTTTATGATGATGAGCGTACCAATTTTGGGTGTGTAAAATAATTTACTCGTGTCGTAAGTATCAAGATCATACAAAAGACATGACATTTTTTGGTAAGACGGAACCGAAATGCTCAAAGTCAATGCTGAAATATGCTTTCTTAGAGGACAATGTAGTAATAAATAAATAACGTTCAGAAATTATAACACTTCCGTGACTAGCCTCAATACATAAATGGTCTTGAATTATCTCATTCCCGCGGATACATTTTAACGACGAAACGTAAGTTCAAGCATTTATCACTACAAATTTACTTTACTTAGGAAATAATCCTCCTCCTTCAAAACGTCCTGTGTTGTGTCCAATTGCTCTGAAATTGGAAAAAAGATCGCTCAGTCGTCCTCCACCTATTCATTAAGAGTGTTATTTTGCTAAAAAGAAGTTTAATGAAAAGGAAACAGTTTTCGCTCCGTTTATTTATGCAATATAAATTAAAAAATAAACGTGTATGTCAAAAATTTTACATAAATTGTTCTAGGCCCTAAATATACACTTTAAAGTGTATAACAGTTTATATAAAACACAAATTAAATAGACGCTGTCTTCTGAAAGAACCTTCGTAAAGGCGCTTTTATTAATTGATTGAAAACTCCCTGCATTATTATATATGCACAGGCGGACTTAATGTCTTCTCGACCAGTCAACCTTTGGGTGATGCGGAGACAGACATTGCAGTAGTTTAGACATTTTGAAAAATGGATATGTATTTACCTAATATTAAATAATAAAACAAAGTAATACAAAGTAAACTAAATATAATATACCTACAAACTCATTTATATTACACTAACTTCTGCCCACGATGGACGCGGAAGCGCACCTACTATAGGTAGCGCACGGGGATCAGCCGGGCGCGTGGATAGCGTGCCGACGTAGTGGTAAGCGGTCTAAGTTTCCTTGCTGTACCTATAGCCTCCCTCCTTCTAACACCAAAAGATATTTTGACGTATTCAATCATATCCGTAGTTCCTAAGATAAGTGAACAAACAAACAAACTCTTCTGCTTTACATATTAGTATAGACATTGATTAATAATAAGATAAACGTACTTCATACAGATCTCGGATATATACATGCTTATTGAAAATAAATAACACTTTGTCGAACCCGGAATTTAACTGAACCTGGTGTTCCGCAGTAGCGCATGCGACCACTACACCAACGAGGGAGTAGCTCGGATACTTTCCAGAAATAATCACTAGACAACTTTGTAAACATACGTTAAGTGGGTTGTGTAACTCCTTACGCCGTTACGGATGTGTTACAACTTGTTTATGGACCCTAAAACGCATCTCCAAGTTTCCCACAAACGCTTTGTCTTTCACGTTGAACTAAACTTGATGGAACCCAGCGTCTTCTGTGGTTAACATTAACCCGCTGCCTATGTAGTAATATTTTATGAACATAATCACTTGGATTAACTACCACTAAGTCAGGTGGTGCGTCAAGTAACGAACATGACTTTCGCCAATCTTAGATTTTATGGTACAATGTACCTTTGTCGCCTATTCTTTAGTAGAAATCTTATAACTAGTCAATTCTAGTAGAGATCTACTAGCCGGTTTCATCCGCGTAAACCTAATTTTACGGTGGCTTTATTTTGCGGAGTGCCAATTGTTTCTTTTTAATAAAACTAGCTCCAATGAGTAAGTAACCAGCCAGTGAAAGGGCCGTAAAAGCGACAGATATTTTATTTCGAGATTAATGAGAATATCGTAAGTAAGCATTTATATGCTCCCCACTAAATTGACATGGAAGCCTTTTATATGAATTTAGTGGAAAGCTGGTAACTTGGTACTACAAACAGACATTGCGTTTGAATTTATCTGTATGTACCTAGTATTCATAGATATAGATGGGAAAAAGCCTGTATATTTTTAAACGAGGGGAGCTTCTACACATCTGAGAAAACTTTACATAGCGCGATCTAACTGACTTTTAAATAATCCTGTGAGTAATTTGTGTATTATATTTCACGACTGTACCGCTGAGTTGATTTTGCTGAAATGTATAATAGAGCAAGCTCTAATCCTAAGGCTAGCCGCATACACACAATAATATTGATGATAACGTGCATATTTATAGTAATATTGTCTGTGTGCGGCGGCCCGTGTTACGATATTTTTCAATATTCACAATACCTTATTGAAAATAAAAATGTGTGTATGTGCTAACCTATGAAAAATTCAAGGATAATTAAAATCAATACATGGATGAAGTCGCGGGTAAAAGCTAATCATCAATATATCTTACGTGAATTTTGTTTGAGTTATGTCAGTGACATCTGCAGCTGACTTGTATGTAATTTTGGGGCGTCTCCACAAAGGCTCTGTCAAAATAAGCCCGCCGTAACGGATATTGATGAGGAGGGACCGCCCGTAGGACAACGCTCTATTTCTCTGACCGCAGCGTCCTCAACACGCGTACATATCTTCATGAATAATATAAGTAAATATGGTTTATGTGACATCGTCATAATACTGGGAATGTTACATATTGTCACGCAGCTCGACGGCCAGGAGCAATGCAACAAATATTTTATAATGTGACGTAAGATTCCTATCGAGAAAAAAAGGTCTGTAAATTTTAATGCATTTATATCTAATCGGTATACAGATAAATAAAATTGAAGTGTCCGTTTGTAACTCATAAAGAGCATAAGAAAGTATTTATTTTAATATTTCTCTGTCTGCTTCTTCCGGCTAATCTCTGAAACCGCTGGACCGAATTTTCGGGATTCACTCATATGTGATGTAAATTTGACTACTTTTATTTAAAAAAATGAATTCAGCGAAATAAAGCTACCCATGAAATGAAGTATACGCGGGCTACGCCGCGGGGCGTAAGTAGTCCCAAATGAAAAATAATTAAACTTAAGTTATTTTTTATAAATCGAAACCTTTATTTCCTTTCAGTAATGTCTTTGCCCTCATCTATACAGTACTTAATTTGCTAGTTAAATAACGTTCTATATGTAGAATCTAAATCCCCAGTCCCCAAAGAGCCAAAACTAGTGAAACCCACTGAACCACTATAATACTACACGACATATGTAAATACTAAATACAGCGCTCTCATGTCTATAGTCCTTTACTAACTGCGAAATCTAGGATATATTCGTATTTAAGCAAAATTAAATACTTAGAAACTTGCAGTGTTAATACAAAGTTTAAGGAACTTATGTTGTGACTCGCTTCAAATTTTCCGAGATAATATTCTTATGAAAACTTGAGGGAGTTTCAAGAATAAGTAGTGGTAAGATGCATTTTTCATTTTGCCCTGCGTAAGACTTGAGACGCCAAAGCTTTTAGTGGCTGTCTCTTAATCCGCTTGAAATAAACCGTCTGTGAATTGGGCGGGCGTTGTTTAAGGACGGATTCTGATCGGATCGTGACGTTGATAACATCGTAGACCGGTGATAGGCTTTTATTGGGGATTTTTACGGCGTTTGAGTTGTTTAGCCTTCACTTAACCTCGATTGAAGATTGACTTTTATAAACATTGGCATCACTTTTAACCTTGCAGCTACTTTATGCATACAATATTTTACTCAGTCTCACAGTCATGTAGAGTTCTAGATTTACGAAAACACACTATGAGCTTTAACGGCGAGGGAATAAAATCACGAGAAAGCCTGCAAACGCTACGGTACGACGTCAGATTCAGAGATGACGTTGGTCGTCATATATCTTAGGTCACACATGTAGGTAGTGTAGATATTTATCTACTCTACTCTACCCCATTAGGGAACTTTGTAGAAAAGATCGAAGCTAAAAAAATGGTGGGTATGTAATGTTAAGCAATGTTTTTTTTTATATTTATATTTAATATAATCTACTAATTTCTGTGAATTTTGTAAATGTTTGTTTGTTTTTCTAGGCGTCTAGGTCGAATAAATTTTTTGCCCCCACCTTTTTGGGAAAGTAATTTCATACTAATAGTAAGTTTTTTTTATCTAGTGCCCTGAATGCGCATTACTGTATGTTAGTATTTGATTTTATGTAATCAAAATGAAACGTCAAAGCACCGATTATGGCCAACTTGGCTAAGACTTGTCTCTTCTTTTGATTTCAACTATAACTAATTAAACACACATTTAATTATTTTTTTGCACTCTAATTATTCAACTAAAGAGTTAGCTAAGCTACAGGAACATCCATAATCTCTTTAGAACTAGTTTAACTATTAGCATATAATAAAGCCTAAATAATTGGCATATCGGCTCAGTTACCCGCCACTGTATGTCAGTGTACCATTATCGGGTCCTGGGTGGTGTCATGTTCCCGCACGCACGTCCGACGCCACGACAAATTGCTACCAGTAATTGGCGGCGAGCTGTCGCGATGTAAACCCACCCAATTGGCTTATATTACTTCCACTGTAAAAAATGTATGCACTTTAATATAATGTATGGTATTTATAAAGCTAAACATTGTAGCGTTTGCGTCTTTTTCATATATATTCTACTTATATCATATCTACATTCACGAGACTTCAATAATACATGTCTATACTTGTGATTTAGAATATAGCGCTCAAGAATATTATATCCATCCGCCTATTGAAAGGATTATCAAAATTAATATAAGCTAGAGTGGAATAATATGGTTAGGAAAATCAATGTATGCATCAAATTAATTCAAAAATTACCTACTTACATTGAATCAAATTAACATGAAAAATATACGTTCGCTTGGCGGCCTACGGCCGCTTGTATGGCCTTGGATTGAACTACTCGAAAATTAAAATAATATGACATAGTTTAACAAAGAAGATATGAAGAGGCGATCAAAGAAAATGAAAGCAGATTGCAAATGTGCATCCAGCATCTGCGCACCAAGTGTTTCGGCCATATTATGTAGAAGTGAGCGAGCGGTATAAGCCGTACTTTACTACAAATCCGGGACTTGGGTTGGATTTGCCCGTGTCCGTTTTGTGCTTGTTATTCCAGAGCCAGTGCGGCGCAGCTTAAGTGTAGCTCACACACTGAGATAGAAAACACACCCTTGACTAAATCAACTAAATTGAAAGCATTTAGGAATGATCGCTTCAAATCCTGCAGAAATTGCACGAACATACTTGCCTTGGTACAAATACCAATAATTAAAAATGAGTAAGTACACCACGTAAATATAATCAAAAAGATAACATGTAAAAAACCCCAATTTTCCAACCTCAGTTCTGCTACTGTAATAAGTTGTGAGAATAAATATGCTCATAGTCGTACTTTGGCACCTAAACTAATTAAGAATTGTAAAAGTATACCTATTTATGCTACTGTTAGGTACCACTTATTATCAAACGGGTCGAATGTTTGTTTACCAACTTAATAGGATAAAACAATGTAAGTACTTTCCTTTAAATTATACAATTAAGTACATTAAATCTGTAGAATTATGTTCTCTGATGTGAGGCGTACGTAATACGGGAACTTGTATTAAATTACACCTTTATTACTGTGTACATACTTTAACGTGAAAATGGAGCATTAATCGGATTTTTCTGTTTCAACGATTTCAGCTATCATTCATGCACTGAAATGTTGCATAGTTCGACAACGGTAAATAAAGTGCCTACATTAATTTTATATTAAACTCGGAATTTAAACTATATGAAGGACATTACAATCTTCTCTATTTTACGTATAATGATAACACTGTGCCTCGCTGGTCTAGTGCTCGCAAGCGCTACTGTTGAACACGAGGTCCTGGGTTCGATCCCAGGGTCGAGCAAAGTGATATTGGATCTGTTATTTCCCAGTAGCATCCCGGAGTCCAGATAGGTGCTTGGTTAATGGCAATAAGCTTACCCCCTATTACATGAGACTTAAACTGGCGAAATGTGATGGTACTACAAGTACCTACACCTCTGCCTACCCCTTCGGGGATATATATATGTATATATATGTATGTATGTGTATAATATTAAACGATTTAAGTAATGAAATATGATCGCAATGTTTTATTACAAAACTAGCTATACACCCGCATAGACTTTATTTCATAGGTGGCCCGCGAAAACATAGGTAATGTTTTTTTAAATGAAAGTAGTCTAGTTACTCCTTGTAACAGTAGCTATCTGCCAGTGAAAGTACCATTTAGATCGGTCCAGCCAACAGACGGACAGATAGACTGACTATAGAAAATATGACTATAGATAGAAAACAAAATTGTAGTGCCTGCGCATCGCTTACAGAAAGTACATGGCTCATTTTTAGGACAGTGCACACGCTTCTATAATAAATTACCAACAGAATTTGTAAACTTGCCCTTCAATAAATTTAAAGAGACCATCAAAGGAGTTTTGCTCAAAAAAGGATATTATACTGTAAGTGATTATATTTGTGATAAGGAACCCTGGGATGTATCTTTGTCGAAAAATTATTGTAAATAATCCCATTGGCACTGTACTTTTGCTACAATTAATTAATCTTAGTTTGATCTTTGCTTTGACTGGCTGGAATTTGCCATGCTCACAAATATTTGTAATATTTTAGTTATTATATTTGACAATTGAGCATTTGTGCTGTGTCCATGTGTCATGGGCTTATATTCATGAGATATAAATACTGTAACCAAAAACATTGTATAATATATATTTTTTTAAAAGAGTAATTGTTGAGTTTCTTGCCGGGTTCTTCTCAACAAAAGCTACCTTCCGAACCCGGTGGTAACATTTATAATCATGTATAATGTATTTTGTGTCCTTCTGACGATTTGAAAGTACTTTGTAAGAAGTCTAATCAAATAAAGATATTTTGAGTTTGAGTTTGACTTAATTTTTTTTTTTGCGCGTAGTTACCGTAAATACTTTCATATGATATTGTCAAAAGCTGTTTATTTGAAATTATATACAGACATTTTAATTTTGATAATGATGTACGCAATGATTTCATATATAAAAGGATCAACTGTGCAAATGCTTCCAAAATTTGGTTGGTGATTCCATTAATAACACAAATCTCGACTTGGTCACCTTACTACCGTAACCACGTAACCTAACCAGTGTAACGCAGACCTATTTGTCACATGTCATGTAAGATACTACGGAGCCAGTTTACTTAGCATCCATCTACGTCCAGTGACGAATTTTTCATTCACTCAGTAAAAACGGAACGGCTGAAAGAGGAAACCCGCTGACTAAGTCACTCAAGGGAAAAAATAAAACGAGCACTGGCCTTAACGACCGTCAAGGGACGTCATTAGCCGATGTCCATTGCTGCATGACTTGAATTAGATTCAACCGCGTTATCACACACCATGGCCAATCTACTGCGGTAATTAGGAACACTTAGATTTAGCTGAAAGCCATCGAAAAAGCAATACAGAGATAGATATATGTTCTGTTCAAGAGAAATTCACATATCTGATTTCGTCTGCGAATCAGATATGTGAATATAGGTTAAATCAGAAATAGTACCTAAGTAAGTACTTACTACAACAACTGTTCTATTGGCCTTCCGGTTTAAAATTAACTATTGCTATTTAATAACTACGTGGGTGGAACGAAAAATGCCGAAATCCAATTTCTCGGTGCATCATAATTACCCAAATCAAAAGTAGGTATTCAGTAAGTATATTGATAGTGAATGTAGATCGGAGAAGCAATTTATTATCCTGGCGTAATTCCAGAAGTGTGTGCCCTTGGAAACTTTTAATTGGCTCCTCCGACAATCACTCGAAGAAAGGACAAGTTTCCGCGCAGATACAAGAAATGTTTTGTGAATTTCTACCAAGTTTGACGCAAAAATTATGAGGATCTGGGATGCTTTGGTACTTTTAGTCAGTAATTAATAATACTATGAAAGTGATTCATCAACCATTATAACAGCAATAACGTTTTATTAATGACGTTACGAGGTACTTAGATCAGTAGGTAATTTTTGTAGTTCTGAATACTGTTTACCTACACACAAAATGTTACGGTTACCTACCATTAACTAAATAAGGTACCTACCTCCTATCAACCATTAAACTATGCCGATGGTGCAGTGCCAACCTTCAAATGTCACTTATCCAGAAATTAGCCTAATCGATTTTAAGGTTTTTATAGTTTGTAAAAATGTTTGACTGTAATATTTGGGAGTAATTGGCGCAATAATAAATCAATACGCTTATCTATTAACAACTAAAATTACTAATACACGTTGACTTATTAAATGACATACACGAACATTTTGATGGGGGTACTGTATGCTATGGGTACCCGATTCATGTAGTAGTAGGTACCCATGTATGCAGGTACAGCAAGAATAACTTAAAAATAGTTCTAGCTCACAAGCTATAAGCAATCGCTAAAAATACATGGGGGCGACTCAGGTTCCCTATAGCATGAGGCCACAACAATTTTACTTTTAACGTCTATCGACGGGCAACCCTGAATAACAAGTAGGTGTACAATACCTATGAAACCGCAATACCTCAGTAAAATAGACTTATTAGGTTGAACAATGTTTGCTTCTGTCGTCGGCCACAGTAATTCAATCCGCAACTTGGAAAACGCATTAGGTAAGCCTTCGATCGGGCCTCCTATCACTATCCGTCTAAGCCAATTAAAAGGTTTGAGGAAATTGGATTTAATAAAATCATACGGTTAAATCGTAGTAAAGTAACTACTCAAACCTACGTAGCTGTATCTGCAAAATCTTTATAATGGTACTTACCTACTATAAAAGCGGTAAACAATATTGGAGCGTACAAGCATGTATATATTCTGTAATAGTGTGATTTTGATGATTTGAAAGTACTTTGTTAAAAGTCGACTCATATAAAGATATTTTTGAGTTCAGTTTGAGTACATACACCACACATATATGCTGAAGGCTAGGGCAGCATACCTACCTAATATCTGATTTACTTTTATTTTACGCACCGCTTCATACGAAAGCTGACGAAAGTTTCTCCAAATGACTTTTAAATTCCACCTAGAATTGTTATGTTAATAGGCTGGGAGGATTGTTTAACACTTATATTAGAACCCTACCTACACACAAACTTACCAAAGAAATAAAATCTCCAAACATAACATTCTCCTGTATTTTTAAGTAAAAGTCAGTATTTTTGAGAAAGATATTTTAGTAAGGGTGCCAATATTTATTTACGTTAAAATTGTATTAATGATTCTCATGTTGTTAATCTAGCATAACGCCATCTATTGAATTGCTATTGATATTAATTTATAGTGACACAATCTCTAATAAGATCATGACGTAACGGAAATAGTTGCATCAGATCCACAACAGATGGAGTGTTTCATCTTGCGCGCGAACCATAAAACAATTTTGAAAGTAGTGATGATTGATGATTAGTGATAAATCGTAGGTACAATCTGAATAATTATAGAACTATTAAAAATATTATTTAGGATTTCCTATATACGCTTACATACAAAGAAATTAAAAAATCCTAAAGCGTTATGAGGAGAGCAGCGCAGTCTAGTGGTGTACGAAGGAATTAAGTTAATGTATAATGGCTTCTTGATAAAAAGTTCGCACCAAAACACAGGAACCTTTCCAAAAATTCTGGAAAATCCATCATTGTATTTTGAAAACTTCGTAACTATTTATTTGTAATGTAATTTATAATAATTCATTCAATGATGTACTGGCAAATCATAATTGTATAATTCTGTATAGGTAGGTACCTACCTATATAATTCAAGTACCTACCCACCCAACGCAACCTAGTCATGGCTGGACAGGCACACTCAGTTACATAACATGACTGTTACTCAACAGCTGTTACATAACACATTTACTTGCATAACCTTCAGATAACAATAATTTACATTGCTTTGCATTGGAGCTTGTAAACATTTATATAAGTACCCAACAATGTTACCTGGTTGTACAATAGTTATAAATGAAACAAAGAGTTACTTCACATGTATATTAAATGTGGATTTTTAATATTTAATGAAAAAGTTTAGGTATAGACAAATTTGGTGTAAGAGTTGGTATCAGAATTTTGGCTTTAGTAGCCTAGAAATATGACTACAAATAGGTTACAATATAGAGAAAATACACAACAAAATTAGTTTTGTTCTTCAATTTGATCCTCTGCTTGCATCACAATGTTACTCTTAAACTTCTTAGCCTGTGTCTCCTCAGACTCATTTGCTTGTTCCTCCTTGACCAATTCATTTAAGTTATACTTCTTGTAAGTATAGTAATTGTCCACAATACTTAAAAGGCACATGCCTTTTATGATTTCAACTATGATACAAAGCCCAGGGTTCTTAAGATCTGCTTTGTTATCACCATTCTTTAGTACAATCATCTCAGCAAGCTCCTTGATTACTAAATCACGGGAGACACTGCTGTTGAATCGTTTGTTGAAAATCACTGCAAATGTAGACGGTTTCTTCAAGAAGTATTTGTCAAATAGTCTCCCAGCGCACTCCATGATGTCGGGTAGATTTGCTTTGCAGGTGCCCATTATGGGCAGCAGACGCAGCACATGCCTAGTCTTCTGTAGCCTCGTGGTGAAAAGATCTTTGATGATGGCAGCAGTCAGCTCTTCTGGACTGGGCAAATTAGTCTTAACAAAGATGCAGTTGGATGCACCTGTTTCAACTACTTGGAATCTTTTGTGTCTGAGTGACTTCTGTGAACCTTTTTTGATGCTATCAACTTCTCGCCTGAGTATGTCTCCGATATCAGTGTCATCGTCTGATTCGCTTTCGGTGCGGTCGTCGAACGTGTCGAGCGCATCTGGCGCATCGGCCGCGTTGTTTGCAGGAGCGGGCGTGGCTCCCGAGGACTCCTCCAGATCTGGGTATAGCTTCAGAGCGTACTCATTTAGCAAGTTATATACTTCCTTCACACAATCCTTCTCCCTGAAGTTACACGTGCAGAAAAATCCCCTAAAGCCGGGTTCCAAGAAATATTTATTTCTTCGTTTACGAAAGTAAAACTTTTTCTTCTTCCTTGTATCGCCCATTATATGCAGTGAAATAGCAATACGGAGACCAACAGAGGAAACCACGAACCTTTCTTACAGGTCAGAGTATGATATAACAATTATTAAAGTATTACGTATTGAATGAATTAATTTCAACAATACAGCAATAACACGAACACCACATACACACCCGTTTTGGTTGTCAACTTGTCAATAGTTTTTCTGTCATTGTCAAATACTTTAATGTCAGAGCTGTCACATAAGTCAAATAAGTATCATTTACGGTAAACAAAGGGGAATCCAATGGGTTCCTCCACATATTTTTAACAATTTACAAGATATTTTTCTCAACAATCACTTGACATTGGCGGAATAGTTTTACTTAAGCTCATCGCCATTAAATAAATAAAGGAAAGGAAAGTATCATTTACGGAATAGAGGTCAGTATAGTACCAAAAGTGAAATGAAAAAAAAGTTTGAATACACATTATATAAAGAATAAAAGGGTAGGTCTGTGGTTATCTTATTTTCATAGCACAGCGAGTAACATTTTTTTTACATGGTAACTAAATATTTCATATGTTTTTCACTACACACACAGTATACTCTACACTCCTTATACAGACTAATGCTAGACGTATGGAAAATTTGTTCAATAAAAGATATTTTAGGTCTTTTGTCATTTATTCGGAATCATAATTATAATATTTACAAAACTTACAATAAAGTAATTTTACAAGTAGAAAACTTTGCTATCTCTCCAGATTGTGCCAAGAAGACTGGCAGCTTGGCCACGATCATTATCAATGCCGATTCTCTGAGCGATGGCTGTAAAATTTTGATGAGCGTCCGAAACCCAATTGTATATCAAACTTATATGAATATACAATATTTTAAATAACTACTACTTTACTTTACTAAAATACAATATCCATATAACAATACAGCGTGTAACAGGAATAACGCAATACTAACAGTAAACAAATTTTCTCGAATATTGGCACTGGAATGGAAACAACGATTGACCAAAATAAAATAAGTTCACGACTAGTAACTACAATATAATTACATATTTTGATTTTTACTATTACCTTACTGCTGAATCATATAATTATATGAATATAATCTTCCTTCTTTTTTCCTATCAAAACTTTATAACTCAGTTATAACATATTTATAAAAAATAATTCAGTTTCTTAGGATAGTTCAGAAAAGATATAAAAATTATTTACAAAAAGTTCAGACCAAGCTTAAAACCAATTAGTATCTAATTTTATAATCAAAGTTAGACAAGAAGTAAAACAAACCCTAAAATGGATAATAGGAATACTTTAAGAATACTTTATTAGACTTGTATTGTCTTAAGTGGTATGTCCGAATGTTCAAAAACATGGTAAACGCCGCATTACTTTTTGAATCTACAATATTTTGTCTTCATCGCAGTCGGGAGATTCGCAACCACTGGTTTGTTGTTTTTTGGGCAGACGGTAATACTGTAACAAAAAAAAAATCAATACAGGATTGTCCTAATTCCGAAGCCACAATGGGCTCTGTATATACTATAGTCTGGAGCAGAAGCAAAAAATAAAAAAAATAGAAGTCTAAATATAATTAAATCAAGCAGTCGCCACAGCTTATGCAGTTTTAACACCAGTACTGTCGACTTAATATTAAGAGGAATTTAAGTTTCTGTAAAGGAGAAGGTCAGATCTGCAAGCAAAATTCTTAAAGGATCTCTGGATTTGATACTTACTCGGTATTATATTCAATGGAAGACAACTTTATGTATTCGACGTAGATGCTGGGAGACTTCAGAAGCCGCCACGTCATAGGGTTGAACAAGTTGGCTTCGTAACTCCATTCCACGATTACAAACATTGGCGGGTAACCAGTGTCTTTCACAGCCACCATCTTTGTTTCTACATCACCGGGCTTGTAGAACTTTCTGTAAAAAAGATGATTTTAGATCATTCTATTAGATTAGATCGACAATTATTATAGAGTATAAAACATTGAGTTGAAAGTTTCCCTTATATACAGACCGCTGTAAAACCAAAAAGGTGAAATTAAAAAAGCTACTTATTTGTTAGTAGCAGCCCCAGTGTTGCAAGATAAAAAAATTCAAGAACCCTTTACTATAGAGAAGAATTTATAGAGGTAACCATAAACCATAGGCATCATTACATTAATTTCAATCAACATTTTTACACCAGTATAATCTGGTACTAAATATATAGGTTTTGCGACAGGATATGCACATTTTACGTAAATATAATACAGCAACTGATAAAAAAAATTACTCTAATGTTGATTATTTACACTTTAATTATTATGTAAACATCATAATTGACCCATATTCATGTACGTACACAAATGACGTACGTAAAGCAAATGATTACATAAAGATGTAAGTAGATAACACAAATTTCATAATAATAATTATCTCTAGAAATGCTTATTTAATTGAATGTGATTATTTTGAAATCTCTCAAGTTCTACATTCAAATTACTCGTCTTTATTCTGGCCTTACACAAATTTAATAGAAAACGATACGAAAAAAAATATTCTAAATTCGAAACAGTCCTTTCTTCCTAAGGGTAAAAAGGAATCATTACCACATTTCAGTTTAATCTGTTTAGCAGTTTAGGTAGCTAAAGATATACTTTCATATTTAGAATATAACTAGATATTTTTTTTGGTAATTGTAAATATTACTTGTCATGTTTATTTAATTTAATTCTCTATGCGCTTGCCGATTTTGTAAAAATATATTCTCAAGTTTCTTGAAGACTTCATAAGCATGGTTTTCCCGAGCAAGTACAAAGAACCATGTTGTTTATTGCATAACTACTCACAGTTCATCATCGAGGAACTTGTGATCACTCTTGTTATTATTTCTGTCCACTAGTGTAATGGAGAGCTTCCCGGCCTCAGGACCGTGGGTGTTGCTCTCTGTCGTATTGGACACCTTCAGTACTACTTCATAGTGTACTCCTGAAACAATACTAGTATTTTATAAGGTCGTAGAACAAATTGCTTGATGTTCCAGTAACATAGTATGTTGACAAAAAAGGCTGATTAGAGGGAGGAAGATTGCTTTATATTTCTAGTGACCAGCCCTCGAGTTAAGATTTTATAAGAATACTAGCGGAAGTCACGAGGTTTTACTCGCGTAGTTCGGGTGGTTCGCGTAATACGGGATACGGGAATAAAATATAGCCTATATTTCTCGCTGATAATGTAGTTATCCATTGATGAAAGAATTTTTCAAATCAGTCCTGTCCCTTTTGAGCCAAATCTACTTCTTCGCTACAAACAATATTAGTATAGATTTACGTTAGTTTAATTAATATATATAAGTTGATTTTTTTTTACAATCCATAAATATTACTTTAAACAAGTATCAGAGTGTGAACTTCTGTATATTAGTAAAATCCATATCAAGGTCCATAACATAGTTCAGAAGAATGACGCGCTCAAACATAAAAATTATATTGTATGGAAATGGTGACTTTTATTTATAATATTTAATGATAACTTTTAAAAATACACATATTGTTGACAGATGGTGTCATTAATAACATGCTTGTAACACAAAAATATACGCTATCACATCAACATTCCTAGCATAAACTACCTCTGCAGACATTGCAAGTGCGTTTTGCAATCATAGAGTGGACGGTATGTTTATAAATTACTTTATACTTACTGCAATAAGGTTTAGAGTCCCCTGTGAGGGAGTAAAGCGCAATGTTGGAGTTGGTGTCGACCGCTCCCGCCATCTGGTACCGCCTGTAGATATTGTGCGAATAGTACCCCATAGGGATACACATGTGTTTGTGGTCGCAGCTCGTACAATTACCCGCTAAGAAAGACTGCGGAAAAACATAATACCCCTTATTACAAAACATCGTTCAAAACTAGATCAAACTCGGAATGAAACTATATCCACCTCTTTTGAAAGTTTTATCATAAAAAAATCGATTTTTTTAAATTAAGGATTATTTAAGTCTATCCTTATGTAAAGGAATGGGAGAATATCCCTGTATAAGTAAAAGTACAAAACTATCTACAAGGATCCCTGAGAAGGCAGCTGTTATAATACAAATTTCACATCACCAATAACAGGGTAAACATTACATTATTATGAGTCAGAAGTCAGTCGCTATACAAATAAAACTATTTCACAAACACCTTCTAAGAGTAGTATAATGTTCGGAAATAATATAAATAAATATGATCGCGCTACCCCAATCGGATCCGTCCCTGAAGGGGTTACAAAAACCATTTTTTTTCATCGTCCATTTTTTCACTATAAATATAGCTTTGAATTTCTTCTCTGTCTATGCATCTTTCCTCATGATGTTTTCCTTCACCCCATAGTTCGTGATATTAAACACAGCACTTGCGTTTTGAGAATAACTTATCTGTATCTATGTACATTCTATATAAAAGGCAAAAACGATTGACTGATGTATGCACAGCCTAAGCCGCTGGTCCTACAGGCCTGAAATTTGGCGAGTGTGTTCTTGATAATGTGTCATACCAAGAAATGGTTTTTCGAAATAGTAAAATTAAGGGGGTTAAATGAGGGTTCAAAGTTTTGTAGCAATGTTTCTCCACTCGTTACATAGGTGGCGCTACTCGTTAGCAATTCCAAAGTTTCAGTACAAATACGCGAGAACCTAAATCGCGCAATAAGAGTTTTCAGACGCATTGCAGTATATATACAAGTTTCGAAATAAAACAGTTGGAGCTGCGGTTCCGCAGGCATGACATCCGCCTGGCTGGAAGATCTTTACTGGGGATGATCATGATCACTCGCTCTACCCAGTTTGTTTGTGAAATCTTACTATAACACAGGCGAAGTCGCGAGCGGAAGCTAGTCTGGAAATACAATGTCATGTGAATTACCTCATAAGAATCGCACTGGACGGCCATAAAGGGGCAGGTGGGCGCCAGTGACTCGATGAAGTAGTTGTGGCTCCTCTCGTGGTTGCAGCCGAGGTAGCGCACCACCTGTTGGTACATGTCGGCGCTGTGTCCGCGGCCGCCGCCCTTGCAGCCGGGCTGCGTGGAACCTCCGTTGGGGAAGAAATCCACGTGACCTATCGCCTCTGATATACCAAAACCTGCAATGGAAACTCATTGTTTACATTATGCTAGATAAATACAGATAAACTTAAGTGTCATGAAAGTAAATAACGGGACCTTCCACTGGCAGATAACTGTTATTTAAAAAAAACAGGGTTCTTCGAAATATGCAAAAGCATGAAACTAAATCTAGTCTAGAAACCGCGGAGCGCATTTATACATAAATGTTGTATTAACAAAAGTGTTGATATAATGTATTGAAATATGTTTAGACTAACCTGAGAAATATAAAGGCAAGGCATTGCTGTGAATGATGTCCACATATTTGGCATCAGTGCGGTCTAGACGAACTAAAGTCACTGTTTCACTGAAGTACGGCGCCGCTGGGTCCAGGCCGGTTATTCTGCCCAACTTGAGGTTGAACGACTGAAAACAAATATTATTACTTAAATTTTATATATTATACCATAAATGTGGCAAACGATGGTCTCTGCCTACCCCCACGATCCCGTGGGTATACCACCACCACAGGCGTGAGCATATGTACATGTATTATTTAGCAATCTTAAGAATATTAGTACCATAACTAGTTTCCGTCCGCAATTACCCCGCATAACTAGTAAAAGTAAGTTATATTAGTTAGCCTAAGTTATTCCTTGATACATCAGCTACCTGCCAGTGAAAGTCCAGTTAAAATCAGCCCAGCCGTTTCGAAGATTAGCCGGAACAAACAGACAGACAGATGGACAGACAGACAGAGAGAAAAAACATTGAAATTAGTATTTCTATGTCAGTATCGTGTATATGCATTTAGTCAAAAGGTGTAATTTTTAAATTACAAACAGACACTTCAATTTTATTTATCTGTATAGATATAGATACTGCAATGAATTGTAACATAATATATTTTAATCAATTTCGATCATCACCTTTTGTAAAGCATGGCCGCAATATCCTCCTAAATGCGCTCCCAGCGAATGACCGATAAAATGGAAATTGTCCAAGTTTGACAAACTCAGCTCTTTCTGGAAAATAAATCACATCTAATTAATACAAGGATTTGAAGTCCATGCAATGTGTCGTGGAGCCGTGGTAGCCTTGGAGTTAGAGCAGTCGCCTGCTACGCAAGCGACGCAAGATCGAATCCCAACGGGGCCTGTCCCCGGAGTTTTTCTAAAAACTTATATGCAGTTATTTCACACCACGTGCTTTACGGTGAAGGAAAACATCGTGAGGAAACCTGCATATGTCTGAGAAGTACATATGTATAGTGCCTGAAACGGCGATGGACTCACCCTCTGTCACATTGGCACTTGATTATATTCGATGAAATGTGGGTGTTGTTGGTACAACACCTCTGCTTACCCCTTTGGGGCCCTTCTTGGATGGCGTGAGCATATTTATTTATTTATTTTATTTCACTTCATTACATCGTACAATCATGCCATACAATATACTTTTACACTATATATAAAAAACCACTAACTTGGTATCGTACAATATTTCAATACATTATATCGTACAATCATGCCAAGCAATATTGTGTGCCACTGTCGTAATAAATAAGTGTCCCTAGATAGTCAAATGAGTTATAAAAACAAAATTTTCATCGCCTATAGTAAGGCGCCAACGTGCCAGATAGTGATTCCATCGCCGTCAGGCAGGCGTCTTCTTAAACGTAATTAAGCTGTTTTCCTCACGATTTCTCGTGATTTCACAACAATAATAAGTTCACTGACTTACATAAATGTTGTGTATAAGATGCGCGGTCATAACCCCGACCAGCCTGATGTTAGCGACTGCCTGTCCGTAAGGCGGCTGGGACCCGCCGCGCCAATCCACTACGAATACTGTCGCAGCGTCATTACCTTCCAGGTTCAAAAGCGCGTCAGACATTTGTTGAATCTGTAACATTAAATAGTTCGTTTAGATAGTGAATATCTATTGTTCTGTAAATGGTAAAAAAGTGTAAATGCATAACGATACATAGGGCCCACCCCACCCTATGATATATGATCTTAGGTGATCACACTGGAGACAAGAAATACGTTTGAATTTACTAACCCCACCATGAAAACCTTAAACTATTATTTTATAATTAAATATCATATATTAATTTATAAGAATAACGAGAGAACATAAATAATTATAATTTAGACTACAGGATATGTATGAAACATTTGGGCAAACTAAATCTAAAAAAAACGTTACATTTGGTGTGTAAAGCCATGGTGACTAAGATAATGTTACCAATCGATCAATTTAGTTGCATATATCAATCGACTCTCGAGTATGTAATAAATCGACAGTATAATTACGGAATGTCAAAACATATATATTGATTACCCAAGCTTTGTGGCCGCCTTCCAAGAATCCATGTGATATAAAGTAGAAAGGTCCCTTAGGGTCAAAATTGGCATTTTGGATTTTATCGGTGCTATCGGCATGTAATAATACTGGTATTTTCCTGTTTCTTCTCGTAAAAGCAGCATATCTGAAAAAAAAAACAGAAGTTTGTTCAGTTAAGATACATAAACAGTTATAAACTAGAGCCGTGGTGGCCTTGAGGCTTGAGCAGTCGCCTGCTACTCAAGTGAGGCAAGTTCGAATCCCAGCGGGGCCTGTACCAATGAGTTTTCCTAAAAAACTTATGTACAGTGATTTCACACCACGTGCTTTACGGTGAAGGAAAACATCGTGAGGAAACCTGCATATTTCTGAGAAGTAATCCAATGACGTATGTAAAGTGTCTGAGACGGCGATGGACTCACCGTCTGTCACGTTGGCACTTAATCATCTTCGGTGAAAAGTGGGTGTTGTGATTACAACACTTCTGCCTACCCCTTCGGGGAATACAGGCATAAGCATATGTTATAAACTAGATTTAGATTCAGGGAATTAATAGGTAATGAAGATTTCATAAATTATAATGACGTCAAATCACAAAGCCTTATGATATTATCTGATCAAAAGTTCCGAGCTTCAAGTGCGTATCCGAATTTCAGTTTAAAAATAGAACTATGTATATAAATTCATCTGTAATTACGTAAAGCACCTACATATTTGGCTTCGAATTTGATATCCATTTAAATCATTTTAAATTATATGAGCACACAATGGTCCAAATTACCAGATATTTCTGGGACAAAGGTCATCAGCCCTAAAATAAGTGGACATGCCTTCGATAGATAAAACGCACATTGCAGCGAAACACAAACAATTGTATTAAACACAACTCGACAGACGTCACTGTGCATTAATTGCTATGAACATTGTTTTGTCTTCGTTTATGATTGATTGATGTCACGGACGAGCCCCCGAGTGTTATCTTATTGAGACAATACGTCGCATATAAATGTAATTTTATATTGTACCTACTTGCGCGAAGCGGATCTTCACTCGATACCTACCTACCAACGGAGACCTTTAGATTGAACTGAGGTCTTATCTGTTTACATCCAATTTCGTACAATTACGAGATAACGACCAACAAACGTATCTTGTCACCATTGACATATTTCGAATGCATTCAATAGGCTAACTAAATATTTGTTTACCAACCACGCCTCCTTTCTTTGTTGTTCTATGTACTTTGTGGTACAGTCAGGTACATCTTTATACACTGTACTGTACACTGTAGTAGCAAAATTGTAGTGACTGTTTGTTATTAAAAACCACTTTTCACTAAACATATTTTCGTTTTTATTTGAATTACGCGGGTAAGACAACGGGACAAAGCTATTTCGTAATATTCGTTAAAATGCTTACCTGCTTATGAAATTAAATGAGTTTGTTATTATATAATTATAACCCGTATCAATAAACAGAATATTCAATGGCGACCCTAATCGTAATTATGTCCTATTGCTCGTTTTTAAGTACCTACCTACTTCAAGCCAAACACTCAGACCAGCTATAGAGAATAAAAGAACATAGCTAGCACATTCTCTTTTTTGCAGCGGTTAAAAACAAAGCAATTTTTACATACTTATGCGACCAATCAACTACAATATATTCTAACATGAAGTACTTTACTTAACGATACCATAACTATGATACAATAATTTTGCGAGTAAATCCGCCCACAAATGATGGAGCAGCCATATACAGCCCATGTGTTAGTGACATCATGCTCAAAACCATTCAAAGATTTAAAATATATATAAGACAGGAACAAATCAGATAGCAGGTTCCTTTACCTGCTATCTGAGATGTTCCTGTCTATATTTTAAGTTTAATTTGATAGTTTTCTCAATAAATGTTGTTAATTAAATACTGGAAATAGGGCAAATGTAAGTAGACGCAAAATGTATTAAAGAAATGGAAAAGTAAAATAAAAACCTCAACATATTTCGGAGTGCGTTTGGAGTAGAATGGCGGTATTTTTATATCTTACTTTTATTTACGAATACAGGTCACTACACACAACAATAATATATTAAGGTTTTTTGAGAATAATGAGTTACATTATCTTCAAATGGTTGCGAAAAGGGGATTTATTTTAATCCATTAAACTAACAAAAGTAAACGTCGAGTGGCAAAAGCTACCTATAGGTTTACAAGATAATATAAAATTTGTAAGAAACAAACAAATAGGCGAGCGGCGTTTCGTATTTTCAGCTTATCCTGAATAAACGGTGTAGCTATGTCCCACTAATTCCAAAAAAGTCTGAGATTATTCTTGGTTTAAAAGTAGTTGCATCTTTCTCTGTGATATGGATTTTCAAAGGGATAGACACAGTTTAGTCCGAGCTTGGTCTAGTTTTCGTTTATGCTGTTTTGTAATAAGGGTATAGGTGCCGTCTCGAGTCATAAGCGCGCAAATATAATGACTAGTGTGCATGTTTTTATTCGCCTCATGCCATACATATAGACAGAGACAAACATGAATAGGTGCTGCTAGTGGAGGCTGGTCATCTCAAGGTACACAATTATACGTAGTACCTACTTTTAGTTTTTATATTTTTTTAATCGACTTTTGTGCACTGGAACTGTGTCCATGGGCTTATATTTTAATCACTAAGTACTACTGAGAGAAGCAGTAATTACTGAGTTTCTTGCCAGGTTCTTCTCAGTAAAAGCAACCTTCCGAACCTGGCGGTAGCACGTATAATCTTGTACAATCGTGTAAGTCTGACGATTTGAAAACTCTTTGTTAAAAGTACTTTGACTCACTCACAAAATTACTATTGCGCATTCAAGGTACGCGCTCATTACTCGTGGCTGGACCTGTATATATTTATATGTATATGCGTGTTACTTACTTCACAGCCATAGATTCCTCCGAGGCGGGGAAGTAGTTGTCCGGCCGGTGCTCCGTCCACGGGTAAGCCCTCGAGAAGCACCCGTAGACCCCATAGCATCGCTCCAACTCTGCGTCTTCTAAAAACATATTTACACATTTGAAATGTTTTCAATCTGTACAACACAAGGTTATCAATGTAACCATTTGGCATGCTCAAACCGGATCTGATTATTTGGCAACTGTGATATTTATATCTAATTGTGCTCTAAATAATTGTCGAATTAAAATGTTATTAGATATTAAAGGGCCTTAATTTCACACAAAGCAGGTAAATTAACAATTAGATATTTAATAATAAATTATGTGATGTCAATATTATTCATAACAAACTTAGAAATAAATAAATAACTAACCACTGTAACCTCCAGGAAAGTTGGTGACGTCGGTAGAATTATGTTTATCCATCAGAACCATGATGGTCTGCAGCATCAGCGTTGCACTTGTTCTATTATACATTGTAAGATCCTCAACACGACCACAACTTGCACGGAAAAACGAACAATAAATATTGGCAGAGTTATCCGCACCGCACGTGCATACGTCACTGCGCACGTTATCAACACAGTTTCAACTTTCAGCAATTGTAATATGATCAGTGATTGACCCAAGTGTTAGTTTGTACTGTTGCTAATTGTCCTGTTGACAGTATGTAACGTAATGAAATGAAACGTGTATACGTCTGGCCTTTATATAGAGAGTAGTGAATGCATCGCACAACCTAGCCAGTAGCTCGATATTACCTAACAGATCCTCATTGCTTGTAGTTCGCAGACGTTCCGGGATACGCCGATAACAGGGGTTACAACGTTATCACCACCGGCTATTTGTTAAAAACGATTGACGCACGAACAGTCTGGCCGATTGTGGAAGATACATAGGTACAACTATGACTAGATCCGTTTTATACTTATATATGGGAACGTGTTTATTTTTAAGTTACTATATACCTATGTATTAATATGAAACATAAATACATATATTATTAAGAAATAAGAAAGAAGGTAGAGGTGTTATAATAACAAAACCCACTATTCACCGAAAATGAATGACGTGACAGATGGTGAGTCTATTGCAGTCTCAGTCACTATACATATGTCTTTGAATTACTTCTCAAACATATGCAGGTTTCCTCACGATGTTTTCCATCACCGTAAAGCAAGTGGTGTGGAATTACTGCACATAAGTTTTTAGAAAATCTCATTGGTACAGGCTCCGCTGGGAATCCAACTTGCGGCGCTTATCTAACAGGCGACTGCTCAAACCCCAAGACTATCACGGCTCACTCAAACTACGGCCAACTAAAATCAATCATTGAAAAATAAACAGATACATAACTTGAGATATAAATGAAAATTTAACAAAGCGTAAACAAGCCATGGACTTTGGAATAACTGCTAATTATATCCAATTAAGAAAATAAAGTTATTATTGAAGATAATATTGTTTATACATACACAATTTAATTTGCTTTTCGACCTGCAACTAAAAACTTCAAATCAATGTCCAGAAATTAAGGTCAAGACACACAAGATTAAATAAATCATGATGGGGATGTTAGTTGCCTACCGAATGAAAAATATTAATTGGCTTATAACATGTTAGACATATTTAGAAGACACAGTAAAAATATTTCACATTACAGTGTTCAAATTTATTGGATTTTACTTGTCTCAAGTAAACACACATACAGACACAAAAATAATAATTTCATGCAAAAATATCAACTATGCTTAGTCAGTTTCTATTAAAAAAACTTCTTCATAATTCCATAAAATTATCTAAAGTAATAGCGCAATCTCAAATATCAGTAGCGGAATTCTACTCACATAATAAATTCCTATAAAATTCATTTTGCCTTACAAATTAACGACTTACAAAATACTATTATGAGTGAACCTTGCGCGACTTATTTTTCGATGGAGTTGATGAGAAGTTGCAATTGAATGTTACGTCATCGGTGAAAATGTCTGACATAGACATCGCTTCATTTTTATTGGCACCTTGAACTAGGAACTTGTCGAAGTCCTCCGAAACCATATTCTCCTTATCATCCAGCTTAGCCTCGGAGAAATGGAAACTGGTAAATTTCTTCACAGAATCGCACACAGGATAAAATTGCATACTGTCCGTAGAATTTTCATCTTTAAATCCGCTATCAACTCTCATCCAATTAATGTTGGATATTTCTTTTAGGGCAGTCTTATTATTCTTTGATATGTTAGTCACCGTCAGTTCTGAGGGTTTTATGGCACTTTCGTAATAACTGGAAGCATTAGCATAAAATGTGTTCTCGTTGAACCCACTGTCCACTCGTTTAAAGCTAGCAGATGAGTCGCCACCCACTTTAGTGGCATTCGTTGTGTTTGTGTATTCGAATTGAGACACATTTTCAGTCAAGAACTTGAGATCAACTTTATTAAAGTCTATTTTCTTATCCTCCAAGCCGAGAGGATTATCAGTATTGTCTAAACTATTATCTAACGACATGTGTGCGGGGCTCAACAGCACAGGCGCACGAATTTTACTAATTTCATGAGTGAGCATGTTACTGTTACTCTTCACTTTAATAGGTGTGTCATCTAGAATGTTCACGACACTGTGTATCTGCGTGGACGATTGTATTTCCCGCTGTTTCTTATCGGAGTTTACTTTGACTAAATTATGAATACTTGATTCCTCCACAATAGACCAAGCTTCATTATCTAGCGGCGAACTGGATTCAGAATCCGCTAAAATAAAGTATATGAATCATTAGGCATTCTACTTCAGTCAGTATTATATATAACTATTATAAATACAATGTCTTAAATGACACCTTTTATGCCGAAAAGTATGGTGGTATAGGTGATACTGAACATGTACATATTGAGTTGCTGTATATCATATATTCAAATGTACTTAGGCTGGTCATGTCATGAACAAAACTTCATGTAGGCTTATAATCAGCTAACAATTAACATAGACAAGAGATACATATACAAATTATTAGAGGTCTTATATATGGAGTCATTGATATCATGACCTGCATTAACTACATGAACTTGGTATGAAACAGAGACTTATAATATATATATGATCAGGATCTCGGAAGTGGCCCAATCGATTTTTATACCTGAATGACCTATTTAGGCATTATTATTTTTAAAATGAAACCTAGCTTGGTTGTATGCCCCCGAAACCCCCTGCATACTCAATTTCATATTAATATTCCTTTGGTCTTAAAAGGCGTCATCCTATATAAATGAGTATTCATGCAACATACCTTGTGATTGATCATGGAAAGATCCGTCGATGCTCATGTCCATGCTAAAGTCAAGTTTTTGTACGGAGCGACTACGGTGCAAGCTCGATAAACTGAGGCTACGCTTCTCCGAAAATGAAAACGAGCCCCTCCTACTCCTCAGTGGAGATTCCTTGAGTGACGCGCTACGCTTCAGTATTATTTTATCTGGTGGTGTTATTTTACAAAAGCATGGTCCCTTTTTACTGCTAGAGTCTGCTCCAATGCAATTGAGGCATGTGGCCATGGCTTCAGATTCGGGAGATGTGAAGTTGTTTTTCTTAAATTTAAAAAACAAGATTAAAGATGCATGCAACCATACTCATAAAACTTCCAACGCTATCATATATATAATATTTGATTCCATGGCACTTAAAAATAGAGTAAAAAGGTGTATAAACTCATATTATTCTTATAAAAAAAATATTAAAAAAATTGCTGATCATTCAATAGCAATAAAGGCCCTGTTCCATTCGGCATCACTTGTCCATTGCCGACCCTATAAAAATCTCGTCCCTCTTCTTGAGAAACCCCAGAATTGTATCGCTCGTGAGCCCATTCCATTCTAATAATAGCTCCTTATGACAATACATGGTCTAAACAAAGCATAGACTATGCTCTGACCAAAACTATATCCAACCCTTTAAAAATTAATATCAGATAAATTATAGAACTTACTTTTCAACAGAGGATTATTTAAAGCAATATTTTGTATTTAGGGGGTACAGTTCAACGCAAGGCAATCCAAGTTGATTGGAAGGTGTGGGGGTGAAGTTCAAACCTACCTCTTCATCACTAGAAGCAGCCTTGGTGACAGGCGATATGGAGGCCGAGGCCAGGGACGACGACGTGGCCGACCCGAGCTCGGCCCTCTTCGGCGTCCGAAACTCTATTGGACTGAAGCAAGGCTCCGCGAAATCCACCACATCCAATATTTTGTTACGGTAACACATCTTTCCATTGGCTGCTTGAACCTTCTTCAAAGGTGTACCAAATGTACGCTTCATCCCTTTTGTCACTAAGTCACGACTCTAAGAAGAGTAACATAAACAAATTTATAGTAATTATGTTGAAAAACTCAACTGCAATACAAACTTGTATTTTATGATTGCTTTGCTAATGTGGTATAAGTGCTCTGCTAATAAGTGCCTACAAAAAGTAATCAAGAGATATTAACAGTAGCTGCTTCACAAACTATCAGCAAAATTTATTAAGCGGACTAGATAGTAAAATAAATTAATTTAAAAAAATATATTATTCCTTGCATACCAAATCAGGACTGAAGATAATAGGAGTGTGAGCTTCAAAGCTAGACGGTGGTCGTTGTTCCACATGTATTTCGTCATCAGTCTGCTCAGAGTCATAATGCTCCATATCACTGTGTTCTTCAAAGAACAGCTTACGTCTAAGGGAACCATTGGCTGTTATCTCATAGTCTCCTGATATGTTCTGGTCCTGGAAATTTACATAATACTTATAAAAATACTATTTAAGTTTCTAGATTCTTTGATGCAGCTGAACATAAGAATGATAGTGAGCAAATGCCACCCATACTATTGTCTGTGTTTACAAACACTTTTAGTTATAGACTAGCTATGCCTCACGGTGTGACCCGCACAGAATTCACAATAGGACTTACTATTTCTAAAATAAACGTAGCTTAAGTTACTCCCGGTAACACCAGCTATCTGCCAGTCAGAAAGTGTTAAAAACATTTCGGACATTAGCCAGAACAAACAAAGAGGGAGACAGACAAAATTGCATTGCATGTAGTGAAAAGCTGTTAATTTGGAATTATAACAATTTAAATCCCAGCCGGGCCTGTACCAATAAGTTTCTCTGAAACTTAAGTATGGTGATTTCACATCACATGCTTTATGGTTAAGGAAGAAATCGTGAGGAAACATGCATATCTCTGAGAAGTAATTCAAAGAAATATGTATACTGCCTGAGATAGCGATAGACTCAGAGTCTGTCATTTTGGCACTTCTTCAGTGGAAAGTGGGTGTTGTCATTACAATCGGGGAATACAGGCATGTGCACATTTATGTATGTATGTATTTACAAGCAAACACTTAAATTTTCTTTATGTGTAGATATACATGTATAATTTGACCTTTTGTAGCAAATAGAAATGCACATAAGGATGTTTTTAGTTTTATTATCTAAGGGTATGTCTGTCTCTATGACATTTTGATACAGAATGCAGCCTTATCCAGTGTACCTAGTAATATAAATTAATAATTTATAATATCAAGCTGCTTACAAAAATCATAATGAAGTGTCTTACCAGTGTCAAAAAATTACCATCAGTTATTAAATAAGCCTTCTGGGAAGAAGGTTTATATTGTGGGGCCCAGGTAGCATAGAATACATTATTATATGAAATAGGTAAAACATGACTTCAGCAAATAGTCACTGCCTACACCCATGAGATATGCATGTTATTTTCAAAAATAATATATACAATAATAGTCACCTGTGTGTAAGTGCAGAATGGTTGAAGGAGTTTTTCAATTTCTGGTGGCAATTCTGGTGGTAATGTTAGGACTGTTTGTGCTGAAACTAAATGTGAATATGAAAATTTTGCAAAAAAAAGTCACATTTTTTTTTATACAGAACCCAGGGGGGATATTTTATACTTCTCTCGAGTTAACACTGTTACCATACCTAGTTGAAAATAGTTTGTATTTTATTGGAAGTTCAAATCTACTCAACTAATTTTATCAATAAAACCATGTTCTTTGAGTTCTCAATCTAAATTGAGCTCCAACTTTATGAATATACAAATACAAGTACTTCATTATTGCTTGCTTATTTTCAAATCCACACAAATTTAATCATCCAATTTATGATGACACTACACAGAAACTAGCTTATAAGTACATTATAACTTACCATCTTTTGTGATAATAGCCTCTTTAACAAAACTGGATGTTTGTATGCTTGTGTTAATGGAAGTGTGGATCAATGGTTTTATTTTCTTAGAACTCTCAAGTGGACTGGGCATCACCATTTCTTGTGAAAAAAATCTGAAATATAATTAAAAAAGAAATGGTTTCCGGTTCTTACCTCTTTGTAATTCTGCAGTATATAACATTTATTGAATAAAACTTAAATATACAAGGAATGGTGCTTAAAAGTTCAACTAACTACAAGTAGAACACTTGGCCTAAATCAGTAATTCTCGGGACAATGTTAAGAAGGCTAGCAGGCTAGCAGAATTGCCAGTTTGAATAGCAATGATGATTCTCTGAGCTAGAAAAGCATGAGCCCACTTGTCACAAGAGGCTTCTGCCAGACGAAGATAATACAACTCTTCTTCTATTTTGAGGTTGCTTAGGTCTATATGCAAGCAAGCTTTTCTGAAAAATTACTTGGCTAAGTCTTATTAATTTAAATCTGTCTTTTCTAGCCCATTCATTCATTAAACTAGTCTTCAAGCACACATTTAATAACAAATCAATCCTCACTTTTCAGTGGCTTCCTCTGCAATTTTCTCTAGTGCAGGGTCCGGCGTCGGCTCAAATTGACTGTTGCATGCTACTATGTCTGCGGGTACCAGCGTACATGCCTGGTCGATGTCCCATCGGAAAGACCCCTTGCTTGTATTTTTATATATCTTGCACATTCCCGGACTGCAATAGGTGGTAATAGTAAATGGGTGAGTATTTTTTGCTACGCCAGTTTCAGCGTTGCTGTACCATAATTTATGAAACATACCTGCATATGGGTTTATGTAGCTTGTCAATTAGAGCTTTGTCGAAGGGATTTCGTATTCTTTTATTTGTCGACGGCGGGGTTGATTTATATACATTATTGGAGCTATCATTTTTATCACTCATTTCGAAAATAACGTTGATTTGGTTTATTATGAAATTTTGAATGTCGTCGTTCGTGACGTCATCAGATGTTTTTTTTATTTATCCTATATCATATACTTCTTTCTCTATGGTCGGTGGTACGTTGACCCTGCCATAGAGAAAAGGGTCATCACAGATTCACAGACGACACCAAAATTATCACTCGTCAAGTGTATAAGAAAAAACACTATAATTATTATGAATTAACATGCGACTAAGTACACCCACGTTTCGTCAGTTATGTTTAAGTTTCGAGTAATAGAAGCGAGCATATAACCATTAACCAGGCACAATCAAAATCTATTAAATAATGTTAATTTTACTTAACATATTAATATTATTTCAAACAAATAACAAACTGACCGTCGGACAGATTCTCTCTGTACTCAAATTTATACCGGTATCATTCTATAGTTTGGTAAGGGGTGATGACTCTTAACTTATTCAATCGACAAGAGAAGCAGACCATACATATATCATGCTCACGCCTGTAGCCCATAGGGGTAGGCCACATGCCTTCCTCCATGACCACTCATTAAAATAAGCGTGCCAATCACGACAGCTTCGTTTTATTACCAGTTACGCCTGCTTCTATGCAGGCGTACTCTCTCACATACTTCGGCAACAAAGGGCAGCAGCATTACGGCATAAAATACTTTGAGATGCGATTGTCAGTGCCACATGCTTTACAAAGCGAAAATGTATACTTTGATACATTGTTTACTTGTGATTTCATACTTATAGTCCAATTTAATGATTTACAATAGATGCGGCTATCAGCTATAGTTATAAATGAACACAGCACCAAGGATGTCACATGTAAGTGAACGGCTGAGTCGCATAAAATATCCCTCCCTATATAATAGAGATCCCTCTACCGATATTATGCCTAACCAGTTTACTGAGCAAACCGATTAACCTCAAACCAAAAACGAGAATCGTTTTGGTTTCAGTTATTCGGCTAATGTATTAACCCAGATATCACAAATTCTGACCATGATAAATAGAATACATGCCATACATACATAAAATGTTCACGCACTCCATAGGAGAAGCCAGAGACCACTGTTTGTTTGCCTGCCTTTAAACTCCGGTAAACAATAACAACCTTTCCCTTTACCTGTTATTTCTTTTTTTTAATCATTAGATGTCTATAGCTATTTATATATTTCATTTGCGTTATAATTAATTTGATTTATGAAAATAATATTTTAGTATTATTTTAGAGTCTCGTATGCCACCCTCTTAAATTTTCATTCTTGTTTTTTTTCTAAAATTTGATCTTCGTTGGGAGTTTTGTCAATTTGATTTGTCTGACAATAAAATTTGACATCTCTTGCTTGAAGTTTGTTTGTTGTTGTAATTTATTTGAATTTTACAAGTAAAATATTATTTGTATTCATAATTTCGTACTTTCAATTTACTTAAAACCGTATAAAACTGTTTAGTTGATGGTTTAACATTGATAAGCATTCTTCAGTAATCATTTTCTTTATTGTGCAAGTTGGGAAATCTCCATCTTCAATCGATTTCCAACGGCCGAGCGGTTCAAAGAACCAAGGGCTATTTTTAAATTGTCACTCGTCGAGGGGGAGAAAAAATAACTTTTAGAAGAATACTCAAAGTTAGTTAGTTCTTAGAAGGGTACGATACAACAATGGATAGCCTTGATAGAAGCTGTGAACCAATGGATATAGATCTAAGTGCTAACTCAGCACATTTAATGGATATATCTTTCACTGATAACCCGAAAAACACTGTAAGTTTTATAAAGAAGGAAAATGATATTTATTCTTCTGTCAAAGAGGAGTCTCCATGGAATACAGATAATAAAGAAAATAAGTTTGTACCAAGTCACATCAAGAAGTATCATATAAATATTCAAAGTCGAAAGAACACATCTTCCATATCCAAAAAGATAATACCATCAATATTGCTTGCCCTGAGTCTTTCTATTATAAGTTACTATATGTTTGAAATAAACTGTAGTGATTTGAATTTAGAATATTTGAAAGTAAGATTACCAGAAAGAGTTTATGGACAGAGCAAAGCAATCAATGATTTAATCAGCACACTAGAATCTGAAAGAGAGAGTACACTTTTATTTTTTTCTGGTGGCACTGGTGTAGGCAAGACATTAACAGCATCCATCATGTTAGAAAGTTCAGGGTACACATCAAATACTTATCTCTACACAATGCCAAGTTTTGTAAATACAATTACAACAGACCTGATGATTGGAATGACATTTTGTAAAACATCATTAATCATTGTCGATGATCTCAGTTTAGAAGATACACAAGCAATGCTACACATTAAAGAAGTCATTGTGAAATCTCAGAATTTAAATAAGAATATCACATTTGTTTTGATTTACAATTGCGACCAGACTATAGAGGGTTATTCCAAGAAATGTGATGAAAGTTTTTACACAAAACTTTTTGAGATGTATAGAGATGTGCCAGTGTTTGCTAAAGTTATTAAATTTGAGCCATTAAAAGAAAAACACTTGATTAAGTGTATTGAAAATGAAATTGGAAGGAACTTGGCTCCCAGTGATGTTGACAGATTGTTGAAAAATTTCAATGTGACCTTAGATGGCTGCAAAGGTGTTCACACAAAGATGAAGATAATGAACAATGTATGACAGAAGGTATGAATTGGGTTGATATATTGTTGATTCTTGTTTGATTTATCTAAGTAATTATAAATATAAATTTGTATAAAATTATGTGTGTATTTTTATTTTCTGGTAGCTACAATATGTAATTAGTAGTTAATAGATGTAATTATATGTAGTTAACTAGAGATAAATTTAAAATCATAAGATGTAGATCAAAAGAACTTTATTTTAGAGAATTTTACATGATAATCGGCAATGCAGATGTTCAAGAAATTATGTTGAATACAAATATACTGACAATTCTTTATTACACCTACAATTCCACAATGGGAGATTAATCTACTACAAACTTAGCCTCCATTATAGTTATAAATAGCAAGATCTAAATGAAATTTGCAGTGCATTTAAAGTACAAAATACTTTGTAATATTTAAACATTTGTATCACTAAGACAAAAAAATCTCAAGCACTTAATAAGCCAGGAGTTGACATTGGCTTTCTGACAGGGTCCCCCAGGGTATTGGCAGAGGTATAATATACATCAATATGCCATTGACGCTTCTGCCCCACTGCTCACTTAAATTGCTCAACTAGTAGAGCAGTAGGACATAGTTTGTATTACTGAAAATTTTATGCTCTACTAACACTCAGATTTCCTGTCAGTAGTAGGTAGGTATTTAATAGATAGATTTTTTTATGAATGGAATATTTCACACATAAAAAGCTAGACTTTGAACCTGTAACCTCTATGTCTCTTGTCAAGTACATTAAAGCCAAACCTTAGGGGGGCTTGTTTGCTAGTTGAGGACTTAAAACTTTATTCAAAGCAATGATGATTTCAATAAAGTTTTGAGCATTCATTCTCACCAGGAAAATATATAATCCACATATTATTCAAGGAATAAATTACTAAATAATTTAAAAACACAGCAATCAATTGACAGAATAATGTTAACATAGATAAATAATAATACTTTGCTGTTTTAATAATTATAAAGGTTCACTTACAATATTGCACGGCACCCATTAATTCTACTAATAACCATGGAACCATTCAGAACATTAAAATGACTAAAAACAATTTAAGAAGCAGCCTAAAGAATATTTTACATGAAGCAAGTTCTTATAAATATAATATTTAATTAGGTATGTTCAATACAAATGGTTACATGGCAATCTGTAAGTACATCATTAGGAAAAGTAATTTTATTATAATAATGATCATTATTAAATAGTAATAAATAAGCAACCAGTAGTAAGTTGTTGAAATATCTTTCCAAACGCTCCTATTAAAAAGCCAGAGATAAATGCATGCAAACAGGTAAAAGGTGCACTATCAACAATTTGCAAGTTCTAGAAAATTTAAGAGTACCTATGTGGCAAATTTACATTTCTGTTGATAGGTAATACTAATCAGATATCTCATCAAGTAATGGCTTTATTTGGAACACTGATACGGGAAGACAATACAGATTGGTGTATATAAGATACATATTTAGATGGATATATTTAAATATTTCTGGTAGTTCTGAGAAGTAGGTAGTGTTCTTGAATATTGGTGGTATATTTGTGCAGCTCTTTGTAAAACAGGTATCTGTTCCCGACCTGCTCACAAACAATTTTTTTTTCCATCATATCTGCCAATACCTTAACATCACTATAAGAATATACTTAGGTAAGAAAGTATTTTTTTCCAAAAATCACAATACATATAAATAGAAGTAAGATATTGATATAATTTATATTTGGATGCAGATAAGCAATAATGTGTCAACCCGCATAAACTTGGTTTTGAGAAAATGGCGTCTTAAGATGATTGTATACGTGATTTAAGATTTGTTTTATGACATAAATCCATTTTTTACGTACTTTTATGTTTCAGATGACTTGAAACACTTTTTTAGAATGTTAAATACGTGATGCATTATCAAAATATATCAAAACCTTTGAATTTGACTTTTTGTGGGTTGACACATTATTGCTTATCAGCATCCATTTCTATTATAGAAATTGACTAAAATACTGTGTAAAAAATATAAAAACGTATTATTTGCTTTATAAAACTAATTAAAGGCAAATTAAAAGAACATAAAATAGGTAGGTGAGTGCTTTGATAGATAACATCTTGCATTGCTTATATTTTTTGTCTCTGGATGGCGCTCATTATCAGTAATTTAGGATAGAACAAACGAACGAGCTATGGTGGGAAAATTTCTTAAATATTGGATAATACACCAAATATCATGCAAAGGCAATATTATTATATTGTTTTAAATATGAATAGGTATTGGTGTTCTCATATTTTCTGTCTGCCCCGGGGCCTGTAGACAAAGTAACATTACGAAGCGTGGGAATTGGGAATGACATATTAAGTCACGTGACTGATTTGTAATTTCCATTCATTTTGTATCGTTTCTAATAGCGCAAGTGCGAGAGAATGTTACTTTGTCTAGGCCTACAGCGCAGAGAATAGATATTTACGTTTCTTGACTTAGGTACTTGACTATACAAAAAATATACCTAAGTATATTAAAAAATGCAATAATATTTCCCTTATGTGCAATGTTATTATTTTATATTTTCAATAAGTCATTTACTTTCCCCACTACACTGACTCGCTTCCATAATCCCGTAAATTTGTAATTTAATATATAGTTTACACTATTTACTTGTGAACCCTAGGTAATCGCTGGTGTTAAAATCAGAGCACTATCTATTTTCTACCTAAGTAGGATGAGTTCAGGTATTCAGGCGTGATTAAATTAAGTAGTAACAAAATCAATAAATAAATTCATTATGTTCTAGATAACAAATCCTTAAATACTTTAAAGAAAATATTTTGTAATACATTAAACAACACTCTTGAACATGCAATGTGCAAACCAATATTATATTTATGTACACAATATAAGTAGCTATGCATGTAGGTAGTATATGTTTAAAATTAATCATAAAACATTGATTAAATACTAAATATGCGTAACAATAAAGACTAGAATACATTTTTATTTTACAGTTATTGGCACTAAAGTTAATGATCATGGCACAACTATGTACTCTGGTATGTGGAAATACAACTCCATATTACAAGAAGCTAGTAAGTATGTACTTGCCTATGTTAAGGTACCTACATGTAGAGGTTGATAGTTTAATATTATGCAATTTAAGTTTATTACAATTTTCAACTCCACTGATGTTCTTCCAATAAGTAAGTTTTGCTAACTATACTAAAATATATTACAAAATTGTAAAAAACATGAATAAATGTCATTTATATCTAAATAGGTAAGTAAGTAATTATATTTCTAGGAAATACTGTATTTACTCCAGACTTACAGTTAAAGATCCAATAGATAAAGCACTTTTCAAAAGTGAAACTGTGCAAAAAACACTTTACTTACATTAAACATTAATATCACTAGTCGAAGCTCCCTTTACAAAGTGAATACAAAACCACGATTCAGACCATTCTCTTGCACAGTTTGCACTTTAAAACTCTAGTCTATTCATAATCATTTAAAGTTCAAATTAATAATAACGTAGGTATTCATTCCAACTTCGCAAATTAATTCAGTTCTAAAGAGGACAGAAGCATGATGCTATAATCCTAACAAATTATGTTTAATACAAAAGCAATGAATTATAACAACGTTAAAATCTAAAATTGACAAAATTGATATAATTCACTTAAAATAGGTACAAATAGGTTACAATGAATCTGAACTAGCTAATGTATAAACTCTAAATATTGAAGACAATTCTAACACAATAATATTTATTTTTATAAGGTATGTTGGTATGTAGCTAACAAGCTTATTTTAAATTTGAAATCAGGTTGGGTCTGTAAGATATCTCTTACTTAATGGGTAGTGCCAATAACTGCATCATTATTAGTTACTTAAATCTTACCAACTAGGTATTTGATAACAAATAGAACACCATTTTAAGCACGACAAAACATTTATAGTTAAAAATGTAGAGAGACTTACTGAGAAATGTGCTAGTAATTCTAAACTTGTTTTTTTTTTGCTGATTAGCTTCTTAAAATGTAGATTCATACATCAGATCCGATGGTCTATTGAGATTTCTATAACTTGACGGTAGGAATATTGTGCTTCGCTATTCGTTGACAAATTTCGATTGTGGCGGAGATCAGAAGGAGTACATATTCTTCTATAACTAGTATGAAGCACTGGATATTGTATCACATATATGTAGCCACATCTTTAGTTTAGGTTTTATAAAGTGGCTTCAACGAGTAAGATTTACTTTTAAATTGTTTATATTGGTGTAGATAGATAACATTTACCTATACGTAATTAACTTAATTTGGGATTACAAAGAAGTCTAATAAAATTCGTGTAAGTAATTTCCATAGCAGAATTGGATATTTTATGACTGAGGATAGGTTTTGTCTAGTCTTTAAGATTTAAATTTTATCTTCACTCTCAAGTGAAGATTGCTGTAATGGGTACCCACGTATCACCATTTAAAATCTTAAAAGACCATTATCCTCTGATGGTAGACTGGTTCGTAAACGGGGCTAGTTAGGAGCGATGGAAATGTATTGCCGTCCACTTGTTGAGACGTTTATGCCATATACGAGTCTCTTGTGATTGGTGTGTAGCTCGGCGGCCTTCAGCATCTACACTTTGTGTTACGCAGACATAAGCAATAACAGCTACATCATCGCCAATAAGGTGCACCCTGGGATTTAGGATTGTTGTATTCGTTTTCACGTGGGTCGGAGTGTTATCAATAAAGAATTTGTTAAATTCTACTCCTTCTACCAAATTTCCAAGTGCATCAGGGTCGAAAGCAGTTATATTAGGGTCACATAATTTGGAATATGTTTCGTAATCCCCATTATTGATGGCATCTAGAAGCACTTCTGTCACTTTAATTACTTCTGCTCGACGTAAGCAAACGTTGCTGTCGCCACGAGCTTTACCAAATGATTCTGCTTTAGTGAGCGCTTCTTCATCATGCTCTTTCGAGATAACGGTGCAAGCACGGTCGACCCCCTTCTTGTCTTTGTCCAAATCCTCATCCTCCAAAGTCGTACTGCTATCGGTGGATTCTTTTACTTGAGATCCATCTCCCTTTTTGTTCACCATAGATTTGCCCGAAAAGTTCCTCGTTGCGAGCATAGTTGTCAGAATTGCGCCTTTCAATTTGCGGCGTGCATTGAATTTCTTCAAGCAATCTACGGTTTCTTGTCTGTGCATGACAGAAGCAACACGTTCTCGGTGACAGATCCACGGATGCTTCAAAGCTTCAGAGGCCGTGATCCTCTTGCTTGGATTGACAGTCAGCATTTGATTTATAAGACTCTTGGCTTCAGGAGTCACTGTATCCCATTCTGGCGATGGATAGTCATACGCACCAGCCTTAATTTGCCCATATAGCCGATGTTGATCTTCATCCCAGAACGGAGGGTAACCTACGAGCAATATGTATAGAATCACTCCACATGCCCATATATCGACAGGTTTACCGTAGGGCTCTTTCTTAAGCACTTCAGGTGACAAATAACCTGGAGTACCCGCAAATCCAAACCATGCTTGTAGGTCGCCTTGTACTTCGATAGCCAACCCGAAATCGGCCAATTTCACAGCAGCTCCTTTGGCTTTGCTGGCAAGTAAAAGATTTTCTGGCTTCAAGTCTCTATGCACAACTCCATTGTGATGGCAATGATGCACTGACTCCAGAATTTGTTGTATACAATGCGACGCATCTGCTTCCGAGTAAAACTCCCGGGCTACAATATCTTCAAATAATTCTCCACCGGTAACCAAATCGAATACGAGGTAGTGAAAGTGTTCCTCTTGAATAGAATCGTGCAGCCTAACAATGTTAGCATGTTGAAGTTTACGGCAAATTCGGGCTTCTCTCTCCAGTTTCTGGAAATCTCTAGCTGAGAGTTTCTTCGTGTTAATTATTTTGGCAGCGAACTCGTGTCCGGTGGATTTCTGGACAGCTCGTCTGACTATAGAAAACGCTCCTTTTCCCAATTCTTCTTTAAGATCATAATTATCAGAAAAGCGAGTGCTGACGCTCTCGCGATTCGGGTTGGCCATTTTAGTAAAATATATTAACTTACTTTACCAATTTTAAACGGACAACTTACTGTGTAATCTTTGAGCACGAATCTTCCTATGCCGGTAGTTAACTGTAACAACAAATATATTTTTTAGTTTGCTTTTAGGTATGTAATTTTATAAAAGTAAAGTTTGGCAATGTATAGTGCCTTCGTGATTCAAGAAGTCGGAAATTCTGAATTCACTGTTCTAGCGGATATTCCAATTAAAATAATCGTTATTTTTTACCATTGACGTAAAGATATAAACCATGACAAATGTGTTTTGACAAAAATGTTTTGCTAGGAAATAATCTCCGTACTTTATATAGGTCACAATAAAATAACTGCTCAATGAATGATAATAAATATATAGTAATAAGTAAAATACAATCTTTACAATTAAGCAGTATTGAGCATCTAGATCAGAGGGAGATAGTATAAAATTGCTTATTATCTACAATATTTGTTGATATTTTAGCAAACATAGATTTTTGGGTCCAGTAGCTATTTATATATTCCCGATTACTACCGATATCTATGCCACTCACAAAATGGTCAGAAAATAGATATTGTCAAGGAGCGAAATTTATCCGAATGAGACTGGTCGTCACTATTTTGGTCTCTCATTCTAAATCGAAGTTCTGCATGCTCAATATAAAACGCGTAGATGCCTAGACAATTGTAATCGTGGTCACAAACATAGACTTCTAATATTAACACGGCGCCGGGATGACATTTAGTTAGCGCAAAATAATCGATACACCATTGTCTCAACACATTCACCAAAATTTCGAGGACATAATCCACTAATAGATTCAAGAAATTACTTAGATATCCACGACTACCTATCATTAAAATATAAAACCAACTTCACTGTCGAATAAATAACACTGATAATTGAATAGCAATATAATTATCATTGCTCGACTTTCGACGATATTCTTAGCGTTAATAACTGGTACGTATTTCTCGCGATGTATTTTTAAAGGTACAAATTTGGGTCATTATGCTTATATCGATCGAAAGAATGTTCACTAAACAAAAAAATTATATTCACCTATTAAGTACCCATTTTACACAATATTCCACGAGATGAAGATCAAAAACGAAGGGCCTAGCCCTACACGGCACTCTCCTTCTGCTCCGGACACGAGCTTCGGGGTCAAATTCATAGACATCTATGTGTTACCAGTATTGAGCGTAAGAGATAATTTAATTGTCCAAATATCAAATAACCACTATTTATTTATAAAAAATAACTTGGAATGTTCTTACAGTATTTATAAACATAAATAATTTGTCATTTCACTGTTTGAACCATTATTTCATTTAAGAAACAACGTTTTAGGCCGTCAATTTTCGCGTATGTAAACCCTGAGTGTACTTCGTAAAATCGATATACTAGCGCAACGCCAAACCAAAGAGAATTGGTAGCCCCGCTCAGCGCGCCATCTAGTGTACTACCTGGTACATGCAGCCGTTCAGAAATTAATTGGAATGAAATTGTATTATCATTCAGTCAGAGTATTTTAGTAATTGATTTTGTAATAGGCATCGGCGGAACCTTCCTCTGCATGGAATATGGTGATCCCAAATTACTAGAATCGAGAATTGATAAGAATGTAATTAATGAAACCGTCTAAATAAGGTGGATATATATTTTCAATTTATTATTTTAGGAAAAATTTTTTCTCACCTACTTCAATTATGTCCTTTAATCATTTTAGGAAAAAAAATTTTCACCTACTTCAATTATGTCTTTTAATTATTCTTTTTAATAAATAGCCACTGTTCTTTTAAGGATTTTGAGGTGAAAAAATCCTTTAGTAGAGGAATTTCTTGAATTATTATTAGATAAAAAACTTTATACTTCCACTATATCATAATAGTTACAGAAGTTGAAAGGCTATGTATAGGCATAATATCGTCTGAATATAGGAAATGTATTTACCTGTATGTATATTTTTAAATTATATATTTATATTTTCACTTTTTTGCAATTATTTTCGGAGTGTAAATAAAAATAAATAAATATGCTCACGCCATCCCAGAAGGGTCCCCGAAGGGGTAAGCAGAGGTGTTGTAACAACAACACCCATATTTCACATTTCAAGTGCCAACGTGACAGATGGTGAGTCCATCGCCATCTCAGGCACTATACATAGGTTGGTACGTCTTTGAATTTCTTCTCAGACATATGCAGGTTTCCTTACGATGTTTAACGAAAAGCACGCGGCGTGAAATTTCGGCATATAAGTTTTTTTTTAAATCTCATTGGTATAGGCCCCGCAGGGATTCGAACTTGCGTCGCTTGCGTAAGCTGACGACTGCTCAAACCTCGAGGCCATCACGGCTCTTACGTAAATATATATATATTGATATTGCTTTATTGCATGTTTATTAAGCTTTTGAGGTAGGACAGTCCCTATTGTGTTTTTTAGACAGCTAGAAGGACAGATTTGACGCGAATAAAATTGTAACGTCGCGCCGTGTATTTTTTAAATTTTAAATACGTTTCATTATTTTTTGTCTGTTTGTCTATGCATTTATGACGCGAATGATACTGGATGGATTATCATGAATGTGATATGACAGTGACCTAGTTAGTAGTCGCGCAAACATTTAAAAAAGGATCACAATTTCACGGTTGTTGATACCCGTAAATTTGTGATATTTTTTTGACCGATTTTGATGACATTTGGGATGTGGATTCTTTGGGTTATTTCTAGACGCACTGGGAACCTTATGAATATGAACAAGTTTGAAAGAAGTTTGAACTTCAGAATAAATATTGCTGAAACTAAGTACTTACCTACCTATTTTGGAACGGCGGGAATGAAGCTATTTATGATCCACGACGTGTCTATTTATTTCTTCTTTGGAAAGACATAGGTCACCAATTTTTATATAGGATTCTAAATTTGATTTTGAGTTTTATACAAATTACTTATTCCACATAAACGAAGTCGTGGGCAAAAGGTAGTTACTATATAAATTGTAATTATGTACCTGGGTTAGCAAGTACCTAAACATTTGCATTGGTTTTATATATTACTATTACTATACTATTATTTTACCTATATTCCTGAAAGCCTGTACCAATCAGCACTGAGACCTATGTCTCAGTGCTGATTGGTACAGGCTTTGTTAGGTACATTCCTATGTACCTAACGAATCACAAGTATATAGTCAGTATTTAAGGAATCGGCTTAAGTAAGTATTTTAGCATATTGTTTGTGAAATAAAGCCATAGTTTATGTTTCTATAGAAATTGAACGCGACTCATAAAATATGAAAAGCTTCATAAAATACCGGCTACTGTTGATAACCCTATTTTTTGTTATTTCACCCAGTGTTTGCACGGGGCTTCGCGCATGTAGGATTCAATCGGTCAATAACTTGTCTACCTTTTAAAATATGCAGCTCCTTATGCCATAAGGAGACCATAAGTTCGTGCTTACTATATCGGAAGTATTTGGAAGCCACATTTATTATTTAACGTTCAATATTTTTGTCAGTTGTGTAGAGCAAATTGGTTTTCATATTTTTTTTTATATCCTAGCTATATTAAGATATTACCCAAAAAAATCTAAGTACATAATGCTCACGACAGTATACCATGGGAGTAGGCAGTGACTATTAGTGGCCATATACTACGATCTTTACACACATCTTTCCCGCCGTCTACACTCATGCATCCCTTCATATAGTTCCTTTCCTTCAGTTATGAGTGTCCGAATTAGATCTTTGTGGAGAAGATACCTATTTAGTGATGATAGTTCTTCCTTAGACATCAAGAAATCTTTATGGGCATTATCATATGTATCTATAGTAGTTGGCCCTGTGGTTGATATGATTTTGCTGACCGGTCACCACAGTCTTCTTTTACTCATCTACAAGTATCGGCACCTGCAGTATCATTTTCATTTACTATAGGCTTTTATTTATTCTGCAGAAACTGAATTATTTCCTAGAAATAGAAGAACCTAATCAAAGTTATTCCTCGTAAGTCTTTATAAAAATGTTTTATATAAATATACATTTAAAATAACGTTGTAAGTATTTAGACTTTGGTATTAATAAAAATGGAGAAAATCACCCCGTCGGCGATATTGTGTATTGAAGCAATAGATACAGATGGAAGTTTATTTTACTAGGTATTGCTTAAAATGGTACTCCAACTTAAATATCAACGCTACCTCAAAGGGTAGTAACATTGAAAAGATTTCCATTCCGCTCTAGGAAACTCAAATACATCTCTTCTTTTATTTGATTCATTTATTTAACTTCATTTCGAAGGATCCATTAATAGTAAAGGCATTCTCCAGGTGCTGCAGTATTGCTTGGTGATATTGGCCAATTTTATTATTCCTATTATGTTAAGTAATCCCTTTTTAGGTTGATTTAAAAGGGGTACTACGGTGGTTGTGGCGACTGTTTAAATTTGTAGTTGATAAGATCTTTATTTCAATTTTGAGTTTAGTTTTGGCTTTGTTGCTGGCCGCGTCATAACAATAGTTACCGGTTGCTAACGGCACGGTGGGATGAAAGACCCCTTGAACAGCCAGCTCCAAGTTTGATTCACAAAAATCAAAACTGGTTCGCATCTTGCGCAAGTGCAGGGGGAACAAACAAGGGCTTCGGAACGGGCCCTTCCGAAATTCGCCGGTGCACAATGCACCCTCCGTACCATCCCCACGCGAGCACTCTTATTATTACGCGACTTCGGTTCCTGTCCCCATATTGTTCATATTATTTTGGTATTGGCTTGACGCGTTGCAAAGTTTCCTAACCTCTGTGCCGTTACTTAAAAAAGTTTTATTAATGAGAATTGAGAAGTTTTTTACGGAAAGACTGACAAGTGCGTTGTGTAACATATTGCGGAAATTACATGGATTCGCCTGAAGCATAGTTGTGCAAATTTCTTGTTCGATGAAGCTTGATGGCTATCTTCGATTCTGTCACCTAATATTTGCAGCGAAGGGAAGTAAGGTTTCGAACGCTGCGGTCGTCTCAAATTGCTTTTCTCATGGCTGGACGTACGTGTAAAATAATAACTTGAGAATAATATGTGTGGTAGGAGCGTCGAACGCACGGCGTGCCCCGTGCAGCGCCCGCACGGCTTTGTAGTGAACGAGTATTATCGATCGCGAACTATGTCGCTGCTGTACACGAAAAGCTTATGGTGATTTTGGTGTTCGTTACGATTTGGCGGGAGTCAAATTTGAAGATGCTTAAGCGTATGAAACGCACATGGTAAGTTTTTTGTCATAACAATTAACTTATTTTACGTCTATATGAATGTGTTAATCTTAATATCCCCATTTGATGTAAATCTGGTTAAAATTATTTTGATACACTTAACGGGCATGTAGTTTTCGTTACTTAATATTTCATAAGCTTTTGAGATTTAAATTCATATTTAAGGTTACTCGGGACTTGATACGATAATATTTTGACTATAACGTACCTCAATTCTTATTTTCGGTTCTTATCGTTTTATTATATGAGTTTTCCGCTACGCAAGTAGGATCATCTACACACAGGATATCTATAATCTATATTTTACAACTGTTTCAAGACAGTTTGCCAGCCAGCCAATTTAATTATTACCCATCCAATGCTTAATGCGGTCCAAGAGCCTTTTTTTAACACCCAAGTGTATTTTCTTCTGTGTCAGCCACCTTTTGTTAAGAGGGATCAAACTACAAGAAGCACAAGGGTCGGCTTACTCTTGGATGAGTCAAATAATTAAATTTAAATAATGGGTTTTAAAAGCAAAAAACTTATTGTTCAAAACACAGTTTTTTTAACAGCTGAATTTGCGACCTTTTACTTAGCACTGCCAGCATTCGTTTCTTGCTCATTTATATTTGGATGCAAAGTTCTGTATTTTTTTTTGACCGTCTGTCCGTCTTACCCTCTGTTTGGTGTTTTGACCGTCCAAACAGATATTCAGTTAAAATAAAGTAAATTTAAATACATACGTATTATGCTCAAGAATGTATTCCCCGAAGAGGTGTAAGTACTTACAGTATATGCACATTTTACTAATTATGCCTAAGCCCAGCTATAAATCGAATTTATATTCTGATTTACCATAGAAAATAAGTTATTAGTGTCTGCATTGGTATCTAATACATAAACTGTACCTATGTTATGTATGACAATGTTAATGTTAATATTAATGTTACGTTTATTTATAATTTCTCAGACATTGCATTGCATTACAAATATACACTTTGGGACATTTTCAAACGACTGAAAACATAAATGTACTTATTATGAAGAGTAAGGCAAATAAATAATAATATGAGATCTTAGATACGAGGTAAGGATGCGAGGCCAGATTCCATCAGAAGTATGCTTCCACACGCCGAGAATTTGGAAAATACTTATTCTCGGCTCGGCCCGTTTATGAATTGCTTGCCCGTAGTCCGTAGCCTAGCTACTTAAAATATGCCACTGGTAAAAAAATATGAAAATTCTGATGGAAATCTAATATTTATGAGTGTGGCTTTTCGTAATGTTTTGTTTTCTGTTTTTATGGGAGTCGAGCGGTTAATAATTTGCTTGCTATGCAGGATTAGCCTTTTTTGTAAATCGTTGAAATAAAGAGGCATCTAGTGCAATGAAAGATAACCGATGTACGAGATCAGATGACATACGGTTGCAGGACGCAGCTTGTCCAATATAAATGCAAATTTCTTGATAAGATGGTTTCCTAGATTGCAATCACGTGAATGAATTTGCATATTACGTAGGCTGTCAGTTTTTTTTGTTGAATAAGTAGGTTGGTAGTTTTTCTACGTTTTTATATTGATGACCTTTGATCCATATCGTAGATGTAGAGAAAGGTGTACCTATAATACATTGCAAAATACTTATTGAGTAATGAAATTGTAAATAATTCAAATATCTACTTTTTACGATAAATCCATTTTAGAATATTTCTTAACTATCTAACTTAACCTACTCAATATAGCAGCCAACTCACTTACAGCTACGTAAAACGGATACTTGATATATTGCAGTTGATTTTATTACTATTTGCAGTGCAGTAGTATGCGTAGGGAGGTTGGCCGACATTCGACACCGCCGCGATTCAAATTACACACAGGCTATTGCTGTTTGCATCAGATACAGCCTACAGTTGATCCTAAATAGGTTAGCAAACATAGCTTAAGTTCAAATCATAATTTAACTTTAATTGTTTAATAATGAAACTTTAATAGTTAATTATTGGTAGGATTTTGAATTTGTGAACCAAACATAAACTTTGTAAAGGGATACTAGATTCTGATGATTAGTGACGATAAGGCCACAAAGCTTTGAAAATGAGGTTACGAATAAATTGAAAGTTTCCCTATACGTGATCAAAATCCGAACAATTTATCCGATAAAAGCGAGAAAAAAGCTGCCGCATATCCACGTTTCACCAAAGCTCCGGCAGACCGTGCCAACAGATTTGTGTTTGAATTATTCATCCCTTGTTTCGATACTGCCATGCTTTAGACATGTATTTTACTTTTTTCGAGATCACTGCGTAATCGATTTGTAGAAGGCCAATTTTATGACAAGTTTACCAACAACTTAATGGTGCCCTCGAGAATCGAAAGCTATATTCATTTGCTTAAACCTGAAATATACTTCGGTAAATACAAACGTTGTCAGCGCTTATTTAAATGTAAGTAAGTACGTATTCATTTTTGTCGTTCATTTTTATGTAAATTAATTCCGATTTATCACGTGACTAGCAGTCAAGATTCGGGAATCGGGAGTACCTACATGAGCGGGTAGCTGATTTGCTCGCTTCTAGTAAATTGCCGAATGAAAATGAAAATAATTTATTCAGTTTAGGCCCTGGTAACCTGGTGGCGGCCCTGCACTTACGACTGTCAAAGAATTTACCACCGGTTTGGAAACTAGCCTTCTGAGAGGCAACCGGCAAGAAACTCAGCTGGCATCATGTACATTTCAATACATAGTAAACATACATAGTAAACAATGATACCTAATTACAAAAAAAAACATAAAAATATTCACAATAGTGAAAATTGTATCAGCATGCATGCGTAAAAAATAATAATTAAAAATAATGCTATTATGCATTCAAAAGCATGCATTGCAAAGCGTTAAAAATGTGTATTATAAAATATTGTACCTCATACACTACTACTCAAGGATGACTATATGTATAGGATATACATGTACTTGGAGCTAACAATTCTTGTTTGGAATGTGAACTGAAATTGTAAGATAGTAATAATAATAATAATATTTATTTGCCACAATACGTAAGTACAGTTAACACACATAGTCATAGATAGATAAATGTTACAATGGGTATTTTTTTTTATTTTTAATTAAGTACTTAAAACTATTTACAAGTAGAAAACTTGGCCCAAATCGGTGTCTCTCGGGATCGTGCCAAAAAGTCTTGCAGCATTGCCACGTTGAATAGCAATGCTGATTCTCTGAGCGAGAAAAGCCCCGGCCCGCTTGTCACGAGAAGCTTCTACCAGTATGGGTACTTATTACAATATATAAGATAGGTACACTTGGAAGAGTACATACTCACCTGTCTAATTGTTATAAGGTTGAGAATAAATCTAGGGCCTTTTCTGTGATACATGTTCCGTACATAATCGTTGAAAGTATTCTAGACAGGTCTCTTGATTTATTTCAATTTGTTACGAGTCACACGCCGCCTTTGATGTCAAAGTCGTGTATTGTTTCATTTCGTTCCTACATACGAAACTCCTCAAAGACCAACAAAATCTAACCTTATTGTTGGTTACTGTAAATTGAACATATATACCTCATCTATTGTATTATTTAGACTGTAAAGATTCATATGAATTTCTGCAAGGGAAATGATGAAGAATCTCTAGAATCAAGATAAACTCTTTTCTTGAAATAAAATTTGCAGTAGATGGAACTTAATTATAGTAAGGAGCTTGAACCAAGTGATTCGTGAGTTGACCAAGGTTCGAAGGATTAGAGTTCTTATATGAACCTAGGTATCCTCGTATGTCTGTGAGAGAAAATGAGAGAAGTCTGGATTGAATAAGCTCTAAAGGCTACTTGCGCTGACATCTTTCATTTTTTGCAAAGTAAATAAAGACGCAAAGTAGCGAGGGTCGACGTCATGAAATTAGCAGTGGCGGCTGTGCGTGCCTTATCTTCCTATGCGAAACCTTTCACCTCGCCCTATACATGCGTACCCTTCCATTTACTGGCTACTAGGTACTTGGTGTTTGGATGTTTATAATTTTATATTTTTAATGTTATACTTACACGCACTGTTGGACACATCATTTGGACAAGTAGATACCTACCTAGTTTAGGTTCAGCTGTAAGTACGTATTATTCAAATATTATTAGTAACTTGGATCCGCTTAATCTAAACATGTGGATTTAACTACCTAGATATGCGAATGAAAATAATCCTAATAGTTAGGTAGTAAGCTAAATTTTTTGTCCTAGTTGTATTAGAAACATAAATAATTTATTCTTAGCTGAATATGGCTCAGGTAGAAAAGGCAGATATAGGTAGGTACATGTTAAATTTGCATTCACTAACTACGGATTTTAGGATACAGAACTTTTAAAAGTAACCGGCTAGAAATTCATAAAGTATGCATAATATGATTATTTATAAAGCACTAAGGTGGCAAACAAGCATGCAGCCAACCTGACGGTAAGTGCTTACCACAGCCTATGGTCGCTTGCAATACCAGGAGCCTGAGAATATCTCTTCACACCATTCTTGAAGAACACCATGCTCTATTCGTTTGGGAAAACCACATAAAAAGAGAAGGCTATAACACCCAACTAAAATACATTGATATTTAGATTTAAAGTATTTTTTCCGCCTAAAATAATCTATTCGACCCTTATGAGGTAGACCCATCTATTATCGGTTCCGCTTAAGAAATATTGCATCGCAGGAAAAAATACAAATACGTACCTATTAAAGTTCAGTTATAATCGTAGATCATTCATCATTTTGTGACTATTTTTTTAGCAATGACCGTTACTATCTACATTTAAGTAGAGATACAGTAATTTGTACTTAGTTCTCTTTCATTATAATCAAATGAAAAAAAAAATATTATTGCTGGAATAAATAATAAGTGATATAAGAAATAAACTATAGTTACTTCATAATTTCTTTTAAATTCCTCTACCTCATAAATTATTCTTACTTCTAAGGTAGGACGCGTAAACTAAAAGGAGGCTCGACTTTATAAATTGAAAGACAACTGAATATTTGATTCCCCTTTTACACATTGTAATTACGTAACATCAAAGTAATATCAACGTCTGAAAAATGGTCACCAAATATAAGGCAAAATACCCTAAGGAAATTTAAAATTTCGGATAGGCCTCTTTTTGAGGGTGACTACCGATCAAAGTGCTTCTAGAGGGGACGCGGAATGGCGTTTAATATCGGATTCCGACCTCTTCACAGGAGCTTCGCTTCGGTCATGATTGTGACCACTTTTTGTTTCAAACGAATAAACAGCTCAACTTCTTTAGTTTTGTACTTGATACCATCGGACCTTTTGTGTGTTTTTGCGAGCTCAGTACTATACCTAGTATGCATGATTTACATAATTTGCATTCGATATTTGCGGAGTCATGATTACTATAATATTTTCAGTCAAAATATTCACATCTCCTAGCTATGCCCTTCAATTTGATAGTCTATAAATTATAGCAGTCTGCCTCCAAAGAACCGTCGAATTTCTGAGTTTATGATCCTCGTGGATTATGAATTATGTATGTTTACGGCGTTTGGCATTCGGCTCTCACAGTATTGCTAGTGTACGTAATAATTGTGTCGGGGGTTATTTGTATATAAATGTTGTACAGTACGTGCTCGAAGGGTCACTGAATTTGCAGACCGCGTGACGCCACCCTTCCCCCTTTGTATTGGCTCTTATTCTCACAGACGATCTGACACTAACTTATGTTTTTATTTCGTTATATCCATTACTGCATTATTGATATGCAAATTTAGATTATTTAAACAAGCAAATTTACGAATTGGTATTATAAGTTACTTATTTCGTCGATTTCAACTTATTGAATAAAGAAAGAAGAAAATATTATTTTTACTTAAACTGCCAAAAAGAGTATACAAATAGTGAAATCATTATTTTTCGATATATGTAGGTAGGACATTACGTTTTTCTATCTTCAATATTTCCATTGCCTTTATATGTAGCAGACACGTACCTATATTTTATTTCCGGCTTCCCTTCAGAATACATTTATATAACTAAGGAACAGCACAGCCTATGTTCGCAACCTTTGACTATATACGTTAGTAGCTACCTCTTGCCTGTTTGGCTAACATTATCAACATTGACAATGTTTTAATGTTACTAGACTATTCCGAAAAAATACAGGTTGTATTCGACTATGTTATATTAATTCTAAAAGGGATGATCAATTTTAAATTCAAACTTATTGGTTGGTGTCACTAGTTCATCGATATTTAAATGTAGGTGAGTCCCGAATCCGATTTGCCATTTCTATATATATCTCCTGCTGGTAGTTTTAATTAATTGTGGATTCAGACTATTTTCAAATAGTCTAATCAAAATTCTAACTAAGGTATGACACAGACACCAAACATATTTAGCTTTTGTTGCCAACGAGGATTTGTTTTAGATCTAGGCGCAATATTCTGTGTGACTGTAGGTACTTACTACTAATAAATAATATGCAAACAAGAAGTTGCAGTCCTGCTGATGTCATACTCATGTGTCAAAGCGATTCATTTTGTTGTATTGCAATAAATCCTGGAATGTTCACAAAGATACGTTTTATCTGATTGTAGGACATTTTCAAACCAGCTTTTATTTCTATGAAGCAATTTAATTTTCTTCAAAGCAAAAAGTAGTAAAGTTCACACTTTGCCTCGAGATTCCTTTGTTCAGATCTGTTCAGTTATAACTTACTTAGTTCACTGAACTGACATACTTAGGTAGCATTCAGAGAACCATATTTATTTTGTTTTATTTCTTCTACTGCTAATCATACATCTCTTATGACTTGATATTTTCTAGTAAGTACTTTTATAAATTGAGATTGTAAGAGTCAGCTTGGTACATGATCCGGGCTCCTATGAAATTTAATTTCACTTTTGCTTTTGACTTATATTACTATTATTACTATACTTGTGCAAAAATATTTGGGCCTGTGTATCTCTAGAACCCTATGATCTCACCGTTTGGATGCGATACCCTAAAGATTCCGAGAGGAATCTACGCTTTTACTCTTCAACCAATTAACTTCAAAAGAGTTTGGTTAATTAACTTTACTTTATGTTAGAAATGTAGGAATTCAGAGACTGTCGGACGTAATTGAAAATGGAAATATTTTGTGACTGAAAATTGCGTTCCTTTCAGTTTGAATGAGTTCACTTGTAGCTCTTTTCTAGTAAGTAATAAGTCCGCCGGTTGGGGGTTGGTAGGAACGACGCAAAGCGGCGGGGCGTAGGTCGATAAAAGTTATCTAATAACAAGAAATACCCGGCCTTTGCGCTGTAGTGGCAACACCACGTGATCCGACTTATTATTGCTACCCTTGGGACATTTACATTAACAGCCAGTTAGTTACATTCGTCTTCGTCTCTCGGGGCCATTGGGGTTGTCGTTAGTATAACGAGATGTAGAGTAAATTGAATTTTACTATTAAAGGCTTCAGATAGGTACCTACGTATTATTTATTTCATATAAGAAGCAATCTTTGTGCCCGTGACTTTGTTATCATGGATGTATTCCATGATAACAAAGTCACGGGCTATTTAGATATTTTTATTTAGATATTTGCTCACCAATTTACCAGTAAGGAACGAAGAGCAATGACATTAATACTAACATACTTTACGACCACAGAACATAATCGATAATAGGTACGACTATTATTTAACATATTAGATACTTCCCAATTTGTCAAACGTTTAGGTAATTTACTTAATGCTCAGCCTGTGTCCTTTAATAGGATTAAAATTGTATACACGCTTACTTAATTCCACAAAAGTCGATGCTCTTGTTGTTGCGTATATATTAATTATACGTAGATACATAGAACATACATTATAGTCACATAGCTACTATGTGCCTTTTAAGCTTTTCTCTCCGTAGTCCTCTGGATTGGAATGCTCAAAAATGCAAATGACACACATCTTTATAGGTTACTTCATATTGACAGATGACTGTTGCAGTGCGGTTTCCTATCTCGTGCAGCACTCTTTTGTGGCTTAGCAGTTAAAGGCAATACAGTATCTCTTGCCGCATAATTATGACGCTCATAGCTGAACTGTTGATCTGGGGGTGAACCAGTGTTTGTTGATCGAAGCCATTTTGCTTAATTTTTCGAGCGCAGGCTTTGTATCATACGTATGTACATGTATTCATAATACAGATAAATCTCATGTAAATGTATTCATAATATGATAGTAATGTTCTACAAGAAAATATATAACACTGTGTTTTTAGTTTGGGGAAAGTAATTGAGTTTTATTTAATTACGTTCCTATATTGGAACTCGTATTGTTTGTTAAGTCGGGATACCTAGATCTATAATATGGATTTACTTACGTGTTCGTTTTGTATGATGCTTAATATTTTAATCTTAATATTGAATGCTTTGCAAATATTTTGTTCTGTAGACTTTGATTGCAAGTCCGCCTATCCTTAGGTAGGTATATCGATCCGACACTACGTTTATCAGTACCTTATGAGCGTGCAAATATGTCTCCATCACTCCTTCAAGCCCAATTCAATTTGGTTTTTTCTTCGCGTGTTCCCTTTCAGATATTGTCATTGCCCTAATCCAAGGTTTAGTCTTTAATTTTTACCGAATACTTATTACCAAAACGTATCATCATCTATATTGTTATCCTCTAGGGAACCGTACTTTATTCTCAATGTAGATTTATTGATATAGCCTTGTATTTATCTGCATAAATAAAAGTGAATATGGTTCATATATGTCACTGATAGGTTGTGTTGTGTCCCTGGATTTGAGTAAATCCTTATCGATTGAACTAGATAGCGTAGCTAATACCATGGCTTTATGTAGGTAGGTAATCTCTATATTTTGTTTGTCTTCAATCGGTCAATGTCGATGGGCTCCAAGCTGGTACACTGATGCAATGTTTTTGAATCGATTGTTTAAATATCTGCAATGTATTCTAAGCGCATATAACCTACATATTTATTTTGGTTCAGCCACATTAGCCCAGCTTTTTATGTAGTACCTACCGTATCATGTAGGTAGGTTGTATTCTCTTGCATCAGGCAAACAAGCTAATCAAACGGTAAATATGAATGACTTTATTGAAACCCATCTGATTTTCGACGGTTCCTAAATTGCGTAAAACCTTAATTGACCTACGAACCAAAAGACTTGGGCGAGGTATTTGATGAATATATATTTTTTTATATGTAATAATCATCTTTCAAATAGGAATCGTCTTTCTAGGCTAAAGTGTTGAGTCGAGTGTTTGACGCATTCTGCTAACACACAAGATAATACACAAGGGAAATTTATCCAGACGATGCCTACACGTGGTTCAGCTAGTACAGCTAGTACTTTGGAATTATGTAGAATCAGCTCATGCAAAAGCGACCTAAAAAGCAATGCAGTTCAAAACTATAGCTTGTAAATGTCATAATATCCGTTGTTCAACACTAAATGGTGAGATAAAGCCCACACCAAAGTGGATTGAGTTGGGGGCTGCGATGCAGTGGCGTCGCGCCGGCTGGTACTGCGGTGTTTACATTAAGGCATTTACCTTTATTAGTATCAATTTAGCTGAACAGAAAGCTGCAGCTCGACGCCCGTCTGTCCCAAGGAACTGGGTCAATGACGGTCCCAAGAATAGATTCGTCGCTGTAGGGGTGGATGAGGTCTATTGTTGCTTTTGTAAGCTGTTGAAAATTGAACAGAACAGGACTGAATCAGAACATTTTACTTAGTGTGTTCAAATGAATGCGGCAAACGTTTGTTTTCATAGCGTGTAATGAAAAAATAATTAGGTTATGTCGCATTCTCCCACGCCACGACGCCAAGGGGGTGCGCCGGACTGGAGGTGGTCAAATTAAAATGAAGTGAGCGCGCAGCACAGGTTCTTTCCTCTTGGGACGAGGCCCAGTTATGTTAATTATCTTGGCATAAATGTATTAATTACAGCCAAACAGCATAAAGTGCCTTTTGATGAGTCGCAAGGGCGGACTGAAATTACTCAAGAAGAGAAATAAATATATAAAAATATAATCTTTTTTATCTGCATGTCCTATTGAATTTTTTACTCACATTATATTTAACCTGTACATCCTGTAACTCTGGGGCATCTACAAATAATTACTTTTCGTGATTGAATAACCCACCCGAGGGTGGTATTTTCAACAATTTACTCATGGATTATGGATTTTTATCGTCACGAGCATTGAGTCGGAGTATATCTAAGATAATTTATGTTCTAAGAGCGTACCTTAAATAAGTTAATATTAAAATAATACGAAGATATAGATACCAAAGACCAAATTTGTCTTTTCTCTGCGGAGAATGAAAACAGACGAGACGCAGCAACCATTTTGTCTTATTATCTTCAATTTACCCCTCCCACCTCCTATGTAATTCCTTGTGGAATCACCCCCTCAAACAAACAAAGAGAGCGTTTCTTATTATTAACTTTTATTCGTCAGAATTTGAGTGTGGAATTCATTCCTGCAAGCATGTAAAAATGTATAATGGTTCTAATGAGTCTTGATCGTATTGATAACTTATTTCTGCCCTAAATTCGTAATTTGATGATATTTTTTAGTAAAAAATCATTATTTCGAAAAATTCTGAAACGTAAACGTAAAGCCCTGATACCAATTCCCTTTGGGATTGTATTGACCCGTTTCAAAATCCCCGTTATGTTCGAAAACGTACCACATTTAGGTATTAGGGGAACCTAGGGATATTACTGTAAGCTTTCTTTTGCTGAAATACTTTTCAATACCTACACCACTTCATCGCCTACTTCCGGAAAAAAATCCTAATGTCAGATATTATACGTACTTACCCAAAATATAAATTGTAGGGTGCCACGAAACTGCCTATAATAACTTAGGTATGCGTTTAACTACCCCATCAGTATATTTTTAATCACGTGCTCCACTTCAAACCCATCAATGTTTATAGCACCTATTTGTTTTATGGTCTTGTTACAAAAATTACAATCCCTCTGGTAGCCAGCGTGCGTGAGGAAAACACGTTGATGGAACCGATCGTGTGCTGAAGTACTATCACAAGTTACAAGGACCAAGTTAGGGTTTATTGCGGCACGTTTCTATGCGGATGTAAAGGTTCTGTTTTGCTAATGTTGAAGTATTTCACTGATAAACAATGATAAAGGTAATAAGGTTTATGAGGGAAATTTATTCTTATGTGTCTCTTAATTGATGTGTAAATATCGAGTTAGTTGCTGCGTATACTATTTAGGTAACATACATTATGCTTACGCCTATGTTCCCCGAAGAGGTAGGCAGAGGTGTAAGAGGTCTCTAATCTAGACCACGGGGCACGGTGGGGAATTACAAATATAAAAACTCAATAAAACTTTGCTTTACCCGGGGATATAATTCAGGACCCCGTGTTCCGCAGTAGCGCTTGCGATCACTGGACCAATGGACCTTAGAGCCTTATTTAGGTTTTGTGTGAATAAGAAGAAAACGGTCGCTGCTAAATCATAATCCATAACAATTAAGACTGGACGCGCACACTTTGATATCTAATTACAGCAAACTCCTAAATATTCTATGTAATGAAATAGGTAAAGATGAAATAAATTAATAAGTGTTACATAACTAAAAACCTTAAAAATATAATCTAATAACTAAAAACCTAAGTGATTAGACTGGTATACATATAACAAAGGAGTATCTAATATATTCTCACAATCTCGTGTAGTAGGTCGCTGCGTACAATAAAAATTGGCTGAACAATTTGTTTTCATTGTTCTATATTGGAGCTAGGGATTCAGGACGCTTCAGGCTTTCGATCCAAGGGCGAAGTAAGTAAACTTCTTTCATTACAACATGCTTTTATTTGACTAGTGATACGATGAAGACTTACGAACTCTTTTCATATTTGCTTCAGTTCGGAGATGTGAAGTGAAATAAAAATATTAAGTACCCATCCTAGAGTTATGTTGACAAAAAGAAAGAAAGCTTTTCTGATGCTTTTGCTAACCTTGGGATTTATTATTCTCGGTCAAATGGTACAACGACATTACATAACATAATATTTTATTATTCGACTGCTTTTGTTTAGTGAATTAGGTACAAGAAAGACCTTGGAATTGAAGTGAGCGCGTAATGTCTACTTATACGTAATGTTTGACCGCTGTTCATTACTTCACTTATAAGAAACTTATATATGCTGAAGTTGGAGCAAAAAAAAAGGTATAACTGTAATTTCCTTATATTAATCACCTGTATATTACTAATCTATAACAGCGTTAGTGCACGCTCCACGGATAAGCTATTGACATAATTCTAGCTGAAAAGCGGAAAAATAAGTATTTGCATGCTTCTAAGAATGTAAATAAATAAGGCGGTAGTTTCATTGCCGTTATTAGAGTGGCTGACAGCCTCCACCCGGCGCTGACAATTGCCGTAACGAACCACAATTCGCCTGATTAGAGTACTTCAATTTGAATATGAATGCATGTAAACAGTTTCTGGGCTTTGTTTACTGAAGATGCCCTAGTTTAACGATATTACTTCACATTTTTTTATAAGATAATATTCTTGGAGAACTCCATCGAGCAAAGTTTAACCAGTGGTATTTATATTCACCGTTATCTAATTAGTACCTAACCTGCTCTTAATAATGCTGCAGGCTCATAGTTTCTTGTTGCCAACTAGCTCAGTGTTATGAAAATATTTCTCGTGGGAATTTACACTCCCAACAAGTTGGAGGAAAAGTAATTTAAAAGCTGTTCTTCAGTTTAATTATTATAGCTTCGCTCCCATCTCCAAACAGACTTTTCTTGTTTCTCCTGAAAATTGTTTAAAATAGATGTAGTAAGGTACCTGCACAGTATATAAGTTTGGGGGTTCGAAAAGAGATTATTATTAGCATTGAATTCAATACACTTTCAGAAGTAATGTAATATTATATTTAAATCCTCTTGATAGCGGCCCCAATGCCAAATTTGCCCCTTATTGGGCGCCCATTTGACCTAACCCGTTCCCAATCTTGTGAGAACGAATTTTATCTCCGAATCCGAGAAAATGCGCAGTCGATATGTCGGTCTAATCGAAAAGAAAATTAATTTAATTCAAATTGATGTGCGCCTGAATATTAATTCATTCGATAAAAAAGTAGGTGGCTACATGCTTAAGGTATGTAATGAAATCTTGTATTCATGTTGACGTGTGTAGCAAGATGATTTTATTCTTACAAATACTTTATAAGTAATGCTTCGTTCTAGAATTCAAATCAAAACATTTCACAATCAGTTCGCTAAGCTTGTAGGTACCTAATTTTCTTCGCTCAGACTGGTCTAAGTACTACTTAGTGCGTGGTTCGTCAAAATTTTAGAGAAAACCCTCTGCCCTTGTCAAATCTGTCATTTTCAGTGAAAGCCCTTTGGCGTCTGAAGATATTCAAACAATTAGTATGACTTCATTTGCATAAAAGTTAGGTATTATCTTATTACAACGCCGTTTTGAGCTTTCACCGAAGTGATGAAAATTAAGTCAAATATCAAAACCAAAGATTGATACATGTTGTTTTATTATAAACCGACGTATCTATTATATCCTATTCCATCTGTTACGTACTTATACAGTAATTTGTTAAGAAAAAAGCTACATTAGTAAGGAAGGTACCTAATCGGGTTGGTAAGGAATTCTTAATTTACCTTCCTTAACGACCTTCTTCCTTACCTTTCGCTACAAAAGAGGATCTTAAATAAAATGTCAATGAAGTTTTTCTCATTCCTGCTGAGCTGATGGCGATGGGATAGCTGATTGTTGAAGCGCGTCTTATCAGACTGCGGGGTCAAGTGGAACGTGTCCGGGCGACTTAGATCAATGATAACGCTAAAGGCCCATTGTGAAGCGTCTTTGAGTAAGATTAACATGCGGTAGGGCGGCAAGGGGAATTAATAAAGTTACCACTATCTCTGATCTGAATCTTCAAGGAACAAATTTTGCAAAGCAAATATATTATTCGTTATTTTTTTCGGGCGGAATCAGATACAAAATATTAAAACTCATCACGTAGGCATTTCACATGATGAGTTTAGTATCTTTTTAAGCGACTTTCCTACTTAAGGTACAAGCCGTCATGAATCCCATATTTATTTACCCCATTTATCTCATGTTTGTAACATGGGCTAGTTTCAAATGGTCAAATGAAAAGTATTAAATGCATGAAGTGAAACTTCATACATGAAGTTGAGGCGGGCCTAGTGAATATTACTAGTGTGTACCAGTGAGCTTTTCTGAAAACATATATAGCAGTGATGTTACAACACGAGCTGTACAACTACCGTGAAAGAAAACACCGCGAAAAGCCTTCTTATACCTGTTTAAGATATATAGTACCTGAGACTGCGATAGACTCACAATCTTTTTGGCACATAGTCATACTAGGTGAAGATTTAATGAAGTAACCTTTGCCTACCGCTTAGCCTTTATTTAACTGTGTAGTAATATTTTACTAAAAAATATATATGCTTGATATTATGGGTCCTACATTATGCATACAAAATTAAAAAAAACTATAAAAGTATGTTGGAATGCCAGCTTACTTTAAGGTGCACGCACAACTTTCCAGAAATATTTGAACATGCATACGTGGGCGACTGACCGTCATAGAATTTATTTTATTCATTGAGTGGGTAGGGTGTTTCCTTACAATCAAGAAATATTTTCCCGGATGTAAATTAAGGACAATATTTTTCCGTTTCCATCTTGAGTTTTTTGCATTCGAATCGACAAACACTGTGGTCCAGGTGTTAAAATTTACGACATTAAATATTCACAATTTTCCCGACCGGGGATTCAGATGAGCTTGGATCTATTCATTTGATTTACACTCACAACTTCTGAATTATTAATGTTTTGGGTAGAAAATTATTTCGCTTTATTGTTTATGCTGGGTTGAGAAAACCAGTCCTTTACGGGAATAATTTGTATTCCATCCATTTAATTATTAAGTGATTTGCAGGTAGGTACTTAACATAATTAGTCCTTAAATTCGTGAACTAAATCCGGGGTAAATTAATATCGTTTAAAACTGGTGCAAAAATGATTTTAGGCAGAACCTTCATACTTAAATTAATGTAATCAGAATACCTACGAACGTAACCTCAACTTTATATACTTAGGTAACATAACGTGTAATCACAACAAAGTTTTCTATTAACAGCTGGGCTTCAGTTTAACCTTTCAGTTGCCAAATTTCAGAGTTGTACGAGACTGTATTGTAGGTAATACGTCTTCGCTTTGCCTTCAAACTTTGGTTTATATAATTACAGAAAGCGATAAAATATTTTTTTGTCGGGTTTCTTTTATTAATTGTTTGCTTATTGTATAAGAGTTAATAGTAATTCATTAATTTAAGGGTAATTTGTGCTATTAGTCGCTTTTCACACTCATTAATTCGATGCAGTCTGCTTAATATTTATTTTGGGTAAGTATACCATTTTGGTCATTTATTTGAATTCAATGGTATACCTACCTACCTACTTAGCCTCTTGACGGGGACAACATTAGAATATAAATTCTAATTGCTTCTCTTTCTTACAACAATGTGATTTCTTAAAATCTTGAACCTACTCAGGTATATAATTGTTCTCGCCTCCAATCAAAACCTCGAACAGTGTGGACTTAAATTATTAAGAACTTCCTATGTTCGTATTCTATCAAATTGTGCTTTCTGCTAATCCAATAAAGCCTGTTTCGTAACATTTTAGGGTAGAGGGTGGTATATTTATTATTAAAACTTATCTTCATTGCTTTGATCCTTACTTCGTTACGTCTTCTCGTCTCCATCATAAAACGCTACTTTTTTCATATTGGAAGTTCATTCTAAATATTAGTGCTAGAATTTTTTAAATCGGATCATTAATTGCTAGAATTATCTACCTCCACACGAACTTGCAAACTCTACCTCTTTATAGTAGATACCTATTGTTCAGGATTGATGAATGAAATTCAGTGAATTTACTAAGAAAAAATATCATGCTAAAAAATAATATGCTAAAAACTCTAAAACGGAATTGATCGAGTAGGTACCATAACACATTAATAATATAAAATAAAAATAATTGAATAAATAATGATTGAAAATATTGCTCGCTATTTGCCCCAGAACATTCTGACGCGGGACAGAAATTAACTCATTGTTATTCAATTGTTTCGCCTTCGTTTTATTTCTCAGTTCGAACTGATACGTATGTAGATAACTGAATTGAATTCCAATGCTTATAACAATCTATCAAGTATCTTACTGTTCTTACGATCCATGTAATTTAAAAGGCATATTTATATGCACTCACGCTCAGGGGTGATTATGTCCCAGCGCTGTTTTAGTTGGCCACTAAGATTTATAGATCTAGAATTTCCAAGCAGCCAGACATCTACACCTGCCGACACCAAGGCCATACAGCCTTATACGAGAAAAGGATGGCTTTACACAGTATATTCAGATGGACGGAGAAGTCAGCCCTTGTTGCGGTTACACCTTAAATTGTCAACGTTTGTTGAATTACAGATTGCTTTGTGTAAATTTGCTTTTATTACCTTATCTTAACCGTCTGATAATTGGACTGGTACGAACTAAGTTAATTAATGCCGTGTTTATGTCAATATCGTTTAAAATGTACCTACTCGTTGCTAAGAACTGTAGGTAAGTGCCTATCCAATTAAACGGTTGGATAGATATTAATAATCTCTGTAGGTACGAAATTTGACCATCTTTCCTTGTTCATATCTAGTTAACCGTAGAAAGCGTACCTTTCGTTAAATTTGGATTGAAATTTGGTTAGAAGTGGCTGTGAATTTCCATTCATATCGATCTTTGAGGCAAGAGGTTTTAAAGTACCTACCTCAAGATTGCGCGGGATAATGTAGCGTGGGTGAATTCCGATACGAATAGGTACTTACTTTGAAAGAAGCCTAAACTCTGCATTCGACAGATATGGGATGATGACGCAAACAAAAATCAATATAAATATGTACCAATGCGCGAATGCAAACCTTCTTTCAACATACATACATATGCTCACGCCTGTATTCCCCGAAGGGGTAGGCAGAGGTGTTGTAATTACAACACCCACTTTTCACCGAATTTTATTAAGTGCCAACGTGACAGATGGTGAGTCTATCGCCGTCTCAGGCACTATACATACGTCTTTGAATTACTTCTCAGAAATATGCAGGTTTCCTCACGATGTTTTCCTTCACCGTAAAGCACGTGGTGTGAAAACACTGTACATAAGTTTTTCAGAAAAACTCATTGGTACAGGCTCCGCTGGGATTCCAACTTGCGTCGCTTGCGTAGCAGGCGACTGCTCAAACCCCGAGGCCACGACGGCTCCAACCTTCTTTCAAGGCATTATTATACTAATAAAAAGAATATAAAAATTCTACTTCATTAGTTTAGATTTTTAACTGCTTAAACTAGAAGCTCAAGTTGAAAGTCCTCTTCAAATATTTACCTAAAGTCACACTAAATTGGAGCAATTGCTCTGCGTCAATACCCTCCAGAAATATAATTTTCTCCAGAATAAAGAAATAATAGAGCTATTTTACGACCATTTTATGCTTCGCCAACATCGATTCGCTGCTGTTGTGAGCACTACCGAGAACGATCCTAAATAAATAACGTTTCCACTGAACTCTGTAGTCAGTCGGTGGGCGAACGCACTGGACCGGATCAAATGTACCTATACCCGGATCCGGTGTTACGGATAAATACGTTCATTACATCTACGTAGGTAAGTAAGGACCCTACACAAAAATAAACATGATAATATTAAACATTTGTTAGGCAGGTTACTCATTATATTGGCACGTAGCTATTGTAATAAGTAATTATATTTTACAAATTACCATTATACAAATATCTCCTGCGGAATCCTATCAGGGTTGTAATATTAGAGATATAACAAAGGATTTTGCCAACCAGATTAAATGAGTTTTTTTTTGTATCCAAAGGACAACCCGCTTGATATAATATATTAAATGACAGTGCCAACATAGTGAAGGCCGAAAGGGTCCCACTATAGCTAACACAGCGGTGCCTCCACCTCATAGTTTATGGCCTTACTAAAAGTAAATAGTTATATTAGCTAGTTACAAAGGATTAGGTAGTGATAAAGTTACCTGTGGTATTAAAGTTTTCGTGTATATGGTGCCTACTAAGTACTTGCTCTCATAATAATATTACAAAGGCCTTGTCGATGATTGGCTCGTGAATATTCATGTTTATTATTATACAATACGTCTAACTAATCGTGAGTGGTGTAAGTATTTCTTATATTATGTAGTGCACTATGGTATAGTAACTATTTACTTCCATATATATATGGAATATTAGTCAACGATAACGCAGTTATAACACAAGTAATTGAAGTAGTTTTTAGTGACATCGCTTGCATAGTGACGTTAAATATCAACTCTGAATATTGATTTATTAATCGGTCTCATAATCTTATTATCTACACTACCATGCATTTCACTTAACTACCTACATGACGTGATATCAAAATGGATTAATTTTAGTTCCCTACCTATATATTTACTTACACCTACCTACTACCGATGTAGGTATGAGGTACCTATGAAAAAGTGTGTGAAAAGTATATGTATATATTTGTATTTCATTCCCTCATCTGCACAGCAAACAGTTGCAAGGTGAAAATTAAATATGCGCATACTATTTACAAGGTGTTAACACTTTAGTCAACTCTTTCTTAGTTGTGAATGTATAAGTAATATCATAATCATATCAATATTACTTTCCTAGTAATCATTATTCATAGAAGCCGCATTTATTTACTTATTTATTTCATTAGTTAGTGCTGCTGTAAGCCAAAGCCAATTACATCAATTGAGACACGCACAATAAAATAGAGTACTTACCTACATGTCAAAAGCGTATACCCATTGTATGTGTGTAGGATATACATTATCGTCTCCCATTCATCCGCGACACATAATAATAATTTGTCGCCAGTTCTTTCAAATATTATTTATTTACAGGGAAAATATTTTTTGTACCTATATTAGTTTGCATAATATCTACTATCTGCTTTAAGAAAACAGTTAATAAGTTAGATAGCCAGTTTCTCCTATAGTCACATATATACTTATCATATGCTGGAATTCCCATCGTAGTCCTGTAAATTAGTTAACCAACAATTTCCATAAAACAGGTAAGTAACTAGTGCGTAAAAACGTCATAAGATAAACGTAGTTGAGGTAGTCTTAAGCGATGCTTACAAAAAGATTATCGAAGTAAAGTAGGTGTCAGGAAAGTTTGAAAATACATCCTTCTACACATTTCCTAGTGAGTTGGACAATTGCCAGTGCAGCCGCTTTACGGTCAGAGAGGTCAAGTGGCCTACGAATCTGATGACAGACGAACGTACATTAATAATCGACTGTTTTACGGTAGCATACGAATGGCCTGATACTCTCAATCAGATCAATAATGCCCAATGATCATAAACGTGAGATATAAAGTCCTTGCAAATGAAGATAAGCAAACTGAGAGAGCATCTACATACAGCTTCATGCTTCGGTCGACTACACGAACGTTCTGAAATGCTCACAAAGGAAAATAAGCTTACTTTATTTGTGAAGGAGCTCCATGGTTATTATCAAAGCTGAAATCCACCAAAGGCGGCAACCGTGAAACAAAGTTTCGTTTTAACACGCATATTATATTGCTTATTTTGTAAAGAAATTGCTTCCATGCGTATATGAATAGAAATGCTTAGTGCATTTTGCAGTAGAGCGTGCTAATGGTATGTGTGTTGCATAGCAATTAGTACCTATGGCGTTCATATAATTCAGCTTCAGGTAGGACTTTATTACTGCGTAAACATGTACACAAGGGGTAGGCGTACTACCCGAGTGCATAGGTGCCTACTTTAGACGTTCGTATATCGGCCATTACCTCTAGTGTTATTTTTATTGTTTTGTTTATATTGTCCTATTATATCGGCTTATATTTCAATCACTGAGATACTTGCAAGACCTGTTCCAGATATTCAATATATTTTATGTCGATTACGTAGTGCATTGTTTACTGAGATTGTTTATGAGCTATGCCGAGCATGTTTCGTTGAAAGCTGCGTATTATCTCATGTAATTACATACTAGGTAGCTCTAACATTTTCATAAGAATTTTATAAAATAAAAATATGACTTACATAATCAAACCACAAACAGATTTACTGCAGACAGGCAACGGCTAACTGTGATGATAATTTTAACAAAGTTGTAAATTGTTTTTGAGTCAACGTCTAAGTCCATATTTATCATTCGGCTTAAATTTCTAATAAAGATGTGAATGTTGTGAAGAAGCAAATACCTAAATTCTAGACTCACCTAATATACCAGTATTCAAACAGCACAGTGACGAAAAATAAAAGTCAGAAAATATGTAGCTAAGGAGAAAACTTCAAATAAACAAACTTAATAATCCACCGTAAAAGTAAAATGTATATTTTATATTAAAAACGATAGGCTTAGTTACGTCAGGAATGTATAAGCTAAAGGCTGACCGTACCTGAGTACCTTTTGTAAGCACGTAATTCATATGACATGAAACATAATTTTCGGAGGGTAATAATTAAGTTCATGTTTCTACTACCTATATATATTGCTTACTGTATGTATAGCCCGTATTCCATTCAGAACCCTCTTGATGCTTCGATAACATAATGAGGATTAGGATTTACGTCTTGATCAAAGCTAATGATTAATATTTCGTTTTCCGTTGTGTTTGAGCTGTCCCTTAGTCTAGTATAAGAAACAGAATATGAATTTCCTATGGAGCTATGTATGTTAAGGTGATCTTATTAAAACTATTAATAAAAAAATTACTGCGAGTTTTTGTATTGGCTACCCCAGGTTACAAGTACCTACCTACGATATTATCTAAACGACTAAAACGTCGGCGTAATTCATCATTCCTATTTTCATCATCAAACAATGTTATTTCAAACAAGTCAAAGTCAATTTCACTTCAAAATATAATCGATAAACAACAAATGCTTTCAATTAACGTCGGCGAACGTGAAACGTGAAAATTATTCTGATTACGGATCGACAGGCGTAATTAAAGCGTTGGTTTGCAAATACGACTCCAAAAGCGCTTTACTTTAATATGCTATTTGAGGGTAAATAATATCAATGAAAAGAAATGGTTTAAAGTCTTCGTGTCAAATATTATGCAATATGGAAATATGAAGCCAACCCAACATTTTTCCTCGGCATAATATAACGTTTGCACGTAGAATAAGGACGTAGTCAGCAAAATAAACACCGATTTGAAGTAAAACAACTAAGAGTACCCTATGGCTAACCGCTTTGTGTCCACAGGATTGTGGTTTCGCTGTTTGCCTGTTGATGAGGCATCAACGGTCGCGCCGCTCTACGCCCTGTCGGAGGAGATAACGCGTACAATGGATACCTAACTACAATCCACACCGCACACCCTCATCACACTTCACACCAACAATTGCATATGTCATATTCACTACATTTCGCGCTTGCGTGCATGAATAAAATAAAAACGTAATAGTATTGTAGGTTCACATCGTTAAAACAAAATTAATTAATTATGGTTATTTTTGAAGATATTTGCCAAATCGTTTGGCAAGTTTCAGATACCAGTGTGTATACGGAGAATTCGTATAGGTCTTATACGCAAAGGACAAAATAGCGTATGTTCATTACAAAGTTTGGACTAAGCACGCTGTCCTTCCATTAGGAAGTTGTCTGAGTAATTTTGTGATCTTTGTAAGTAGGGTGAATCCCTACAAGTACCACCAAACCCAGTGGAGTTTGGCGAGGAATTGATGTAAGTATATATTCATACGATGACGTGTTTTGCTAAAAGTTTCTGATAAAAGGCAGAAATTCATTGAGCTAAGCCGAAAAGCACTGGTAACAAGGTACAGCAGAAGCGAGGGACGAGGCGGAAGTGCGATAGATAATAAGGGATATTTACCAAGGGTGCCATTGTTACTAGCTTTGCGCCCACTTCAGATCTATTTGTCCATCGAGATTTTACAAAGACTCACCGAACTTAGGCAGATCGACATTGCAAAGTTAGTTATGTTATTCAGTTTAAGCTGTTGCTAAGGATTTACATTGAACAATAATAAAGTCTTATTCGCAGTTATTGTTTATCAAGTTTCTCCCAGTTACTTGTGTATGGACTAAGGCAGCCCTTTTATTGTCCTTCAGTTGAATATTCAGTGGTACACAAACAAATACTCTCGTTTCAGTTGCCGCTTTGTGTATTTTAGTTGGTAACCAATATCACCTTTGTGTTTATTTGTGGCAGAAATCCCACGGGAGTTACTTGGAAGTTGGGCGGTACAAGAAAATGGAAATACGATGATGTCTTGGGCTTTTTTATAAGTATCATACTCCTTTTGACTGAATTTAACCAGATAATATCGTGCCTTATACGACTTCTATTAACTATAAGAGAGCTTACTTACGCGTGTTTAAGCAAGAATGTTATTGTATTTAAGCCTTGTATAATGTGTTAAGTTAAAGCAAGATGAACCACGAAAATGTTCTTGGTAGTAGCAAAGTAGAATGACGGATTAGGTATTGTGTGGGCTTCATGTATTAACTTAAGTAACATGAGTAATGTTCGGTATATAAGTACGTTTACCTACTATATGTTTTGGGCAAAAAATAACTAGACCTTGTGTTAAGGCAGGTTATACCTTATTAGGGCATGCAACACATCTATCTTACTTTGTTTAGGATAAGTATAGCTTCACGCGTAACGATCAGCTAAAATGGATTAAGCATCAAATGGGTCCTTATGTGCCAAGTGCCAATGTTAGTTGCGAGTCTCTCACTCAGGTACATTTCCATCCCTGATCATTGAAAATAATATTATTTCAAAACAGCGGATTTTATTTTAATCAGCCTATGTACTGCCAATTGTTTAGATGAAATGCTAGTCGAAGCTCATAGTAGGTTCTACCCTAAACGGGTTGGTCCATAATAATGTAACTTCATTAGCAGTTGTGTCCTCCTGTCTTTATATGAAGGACGGCACTACTAAGGTTTGAGTAAATAGTACACCTATTTACCCGGTTTGGACTTATTTAGGTTACCTATATCCTGTATCTTCATTCGATTGATAGAGATTCCACGTCAATATCCAGTGTATTTAAAGCCACCAATGTCGTTATTACTTTGTTTTCTCTAACAGCCGGCGTGCCATTTTATTTCTTGTGATCCTCGAGATAGAATCCATATTTGTTTGGATAGATATTTGCTATAAGATCTTGACACCTGTTTACACGCTCCACTTTATTGTTCGCGATCACTTTACCCTATAAATAGACGTAGCTTTCCATAGAGAGTATTTATCGCACCGAAGCGATTTAAGGATCTCGTTTCAATATTGGACCGATTAAGTTATGAACAACTCTCTAGTAGGTAGGTATTTACTTTTAAAATTGGATCGGAAATTGCTTCGTAGCTAACCTGATTTACATCGATAAGAATTTATTTAAAGCTATCATACTAGATAGAAGTAACATGTTCGCAATAACAGCGTCAAACTTAGTTCAGAAATTATATGCGAGAAATTTTAAGTTGATTTTACCCGTGCCAACCCGGTAACGGTAAATCATATATTGTGTGTTATTTTTACTTACCTAATAATCTTTTTGGCTTGAAAAACCAAGTATTGGGGAAATTGGTATAATAACATAACTTAATCTACTGCTTTTATTTTCTTAGGTTAGGTAGGCTTAGGTATCATACTCATTTAGTTTGAATTCGATAGAACCGAAGACCTGAATATTCCTGTAGGATTTCGGCTTTTAGAATTACAAGACCTATCTTCGGAAAAAACTTACTTACCAATTTTCCCCACATGTGTATTAATAATTAACTATGTTAAGGTGACGGTAGCTACGCAATTTCTGTTCATAACGGTATATCCCTACACGCAACGAGATCTGTAGGATCATATGACAAAGCCTGGCGCCTACCTCACGGCTCATTCACACTGATGTATCGCTTGTACTTGATATTAAAATTTGATATTTTTATTTTTTTACTTGTTTAATATGAGTCCGCCATGAAGGATATAATCTTGCCGTGCAAGTTTTCCTACCGGTCCTTATCATGGAGATTAAAAATTTACATGAGAAATAGGCTTCGCTGGGTTGTAGAAACTCGTCTATTATGCTATTTATCTCAAGTTTGGTACCTATACCTTTGATCAAAGTCAAAACTTTAGTCGAAACATTTTACCAAATCAACATATTTTACCGTGCGAGGACACTGTGGAGGGAGTCTTATAATGGTTGCTTGAACTAGAACGTCCCTAGATGCGAGTAAAACCTTTGTTGGAAGGAAGTATCCCTTTACATGCATTGTCCGCTAGCAGCTCTGACGGGATGCGCCCAGATAATTGTCCTGGGCCCTTCGCGCGGAACAAGCCCCAGCTTTAAATATCTATCCCAGAACCAACATCATCAGTATACCCAGTGCACTCCAACACCAAACCACTACAAGAATAAAAAATTACCAAGTGTGTTCGAAATTATAAATTGTGAAGTTAAAAAATCAAAAGTCTTACCGAGAAACTACAAACGTGCGCCCAAAATTTAAGTCAATTTAGAACGCTACATAGGAATTCATTTGTATAAGAAATAGTATCGGTGCTTAATAACTATGATATCTAACAGGGACTTTGAGCTGTGTGTGCGATCTACGTGCCTGTAAAGACGTAGGTAGGTCTTGTACAGGTCGCGACACAAACTGAATTTGCTCGTGAAATAAAATACACATGTACAGTAACTGCTATATGCTAGTTACTAACTAACTGCTGACTTGTACGCTTAGTTACTACTATCAGACATCGTGTGATATTAGGTAACTAAATTATGTAATTATCATGGCTTTGTTATAGCGTGAATATCCCTCGGGCAAGGCGTAAAGTTTATGTTGTAAAAGCACAAAGGGCTCGGCTGCCTAAAATGCCTAAACATAAAAGGAAGGTTTAATAAAAGTTTTACAATGAATGAATAAAAAGGGATTGTGTAGCCATCGGATAGCAGATCACGTTTGCTAACTTACCTACTATGTAGGTATTTCATTTCCTTTACATTGTGGAAGTGCTCAATATTAAGTAGCTGGGTGTAAAGTTATCGATACGTATTTTTTTTCTCTACAATGTCTCTCTGCAATCTACGCTTCATATCTGCATGTAAATTCAATTACTGTGAGTTTGAAATCTCTAATTCATTGTGATCCGGAATTACATGCTGAATGAGGACAATTTAAAAAAAAATAATTCTTTTGTGGTAAAGTTATAATACCTTGAGATTGCAATGCCTTCTTCAATACAGATAAAATCATGCTTGAGTAAGAATAGAATAATTTTATGAAAATTTATCCCGGATGGTGTTTGTTCACCATCATTTGGCCGGCTTAGGTGTTTGAGATAAGTCTCAAACACCTAAGCCGGCCAAAACTCAGATGTTCATTCAGCGTTCAGCCCTTTGCCAAATTTTATGGACTCACTGATATTGAATCAATTTTCTTGGCTATCAAAAGATACTCGAAATTCAATCTCACAATTTATGTTAATCCTTATTTAATTTTCATCAAAATATTTTGCCAGTTGAAATCTGAATGAAATACAAGCCAGCATTGTAACTTGATCCTTACTTAGCTATTAATTGGCCATAAAAATGGACACAACGTAGCATGTTTCATAATTAAATTAGGTAGTTACAAGTAAAGCAATTATTGTATATTTAGTGAGTACCTGTTCAGAGGTGCGGGGCTCGTGTGTGGGGCGCGGGCGGCGCGGCCGGATCGATACTGAGCCGGACAGGTAGACTAGACGTAAATAATGGAAGCGTTCAACGTGGCCTCCGGGTCTCCGAGCCACTCCGAGTATGCCCATGTCATATGTCAATAGCAATCACAGGCGATGGTGGCACGTGGCCGACTACGCTCTCCTTACGAAATGACTTAACATCAAATCATGTCATGCGTGGAATAGAACTTTATTAGGTTGTCATCCAGATATTAGAATCTTGTTCAAACGAACTGAAATGAGATTTAGCTGACACATTTGTATCTATTTTTACCTTAAGAAGGGATAATCCAATTTCACGCTTAATTATGTTTCCAAATTCAACTAATTATAATAAAAGCTGTCTGTCCACGTGTGTCCGTGTATACAATAATTCACCTTGTTCCCTTAAAGAACTTAAAGTACAAATGTTTAACGTCGAGCTGTATAAATTCTTGTGAAAAAAATGAGTACAGTGTACAGGAATTTATGTGAAGTTAGCAAAACATGTATGTTCTATTATATCTCATACCACCTTTATACTTACTTAAATTGAATGCTTTTTGTTTTATATGTATCCAACAGTATTCGCCATGTCGCCTTGGGACTGCCTGCCCCCACCACGCCCGTGAGAACTCAATTACTGCGCCGGATATTAGCTTTCAGATTCTACTACTGAAGAGTAATACCTTATTTACTTTTCTGTGCTCTACAGGTACTGAGCTATTTTGTTACTGTGATTAAATTGTTGAATGAAAGCTAGTTTGAATTTTGAACGTAAGGAAAATAATTAAGTAACAAAAATTTCCAGAACAATTATAAGAACGTAAGGAAAAATTAAAATGCATGATTTACCTACATGTAGTAGATTAATCTGAAAATTGCGAATGAAGCATCATGAACGTATTTAGTTACAATCTCTCTATTCAGAAGTTAGGTACGTTTCAAAGTTTCAACCTGTAGTCTTCTCTACAATGAGCTGCGGCCGTTAACTGATTTGATAAACATTTTGCTGTCTTTTTCAGCGCCTGAACGACGTGGAATGGCCCTGAAGACTGAAGACTCCGGTCCATAATTTGACAACTGTATTCGAGTGAGTGGATAGAGTGTTGTCATTCTCTAGCACCATTCGAATTCAGTGCTCGAATGTGGACGATCTACAGTCATTTTTGTACGAGATCAACCCACACACCATTTTTAAATAGTGCAATTATGTTAAGAGCTTGTCATGTTAATTTGTAATTTTCGATTAAAAATGTGTTATGCTTCTACTTATTAAATAGGCACCTTGTTTTGTATTGTACCAAACAAATATTCTAACAGTCATAATATTGGGGAGTTTTTAGTATAGGTAAGTAAATTCAGTAAGCCGAAATAATTAAGGAATTATTGATTATAATCAATTAAAATTATCATCGTCGTTGGAATTTTCCAACATTTTCTCGTTGCCGTTTGAATAGACACCTTATTGGTACGGTGACACAAAACAACATTGTCTGGAATGTTTAGTGGCTAGATTTATGTGTTTTTGTATGTTAATGGATGTTTAGGAAGGTATACCTACTACTATTAGGTACTAACAAAACTCACCAGTTTGAAAAGGCACTTACGATTGGGAGGAATCATAACATGGCTTGTTTTGAATTTATTTAACTACCTACTGCGAATAATACCATTTAACAATCCATGTCCCCAAGTGTGTAATAAATCGAACAAATTATAAAGTCAGACTAAGTCCATACGAAAAGGCCGAAATGTCGGACATGTCCAGATAAATTTGGACGGATGCTAACCCTGTGAATGATACGCGTTATTAGTATTCTGTCGGATGTGCCACAAGTCACGCCTACGACACCTCAGAGGTTTTATCCTCCTCGAGAAGCACCTCATGTGAATGCCATATTGTATATTTTTTTGACAAAATATTGTAATGTGACCTACTTATGCGTGAAATTTGCAAGCATCGAATAAAAGCCGGAGATAGCTACTAATTATGATTATTATATCTATTGTGTAACTAAATGCCTAGATTACTAACTACTTAGGACCTTTCACAATATAAGAGGTACTCAACAAGAGGTTCACAGACGTAATCGATTTATTCCCGCCTAATTGGCTATTACCTTGGTCGCCGGCCGACGTGCTGAGTTCGACAGGGTTGTCCGCGTAGGGTTACTACATACATATATATACATTCATATTTATCGGATTATACATAACTTGAAGTGTCTGTTTGTAATACCAATCAGGTGAAAGTATTAAGATACGGAAATTAGTTCAAAAAATATATGTTTCAATGCCTTTCTCTCTGTTTGTTCCGGTGTTTGATCGCTGAATCAGCTGGGTCGATTTTAACGGACTTCCACTGGCAAATAGCTGATGTCACATCAAATAACCTATGCTATAAGATATTAATAAAATAAATGGGTTCCGCGAAATAAAGCCAACTACGACATGTGTACCTCTGGGCATAGCTTAAGCAGTGTTTCAATAAATTGTACCTGCTCACTTTGATAATTCTTGGACTTTAAATAACTTCCTATTTATCCGTGTGATTGTTAAATACGTTATACCTAACTGTAATATATTTTAGGGATACAGAAACCTCCAGTTTAGCCATGTGGCTTTGCTAACGTCTAGTGGAGGGTCGTACTGTAATTATTTAATTTGTAATTACGACACATGCCAACATAAAAAACTGCACTGAAAAATAAAAAGTTTCCACATAAAAACTCATTTTAATTACCTACTTCATGATCACTGTTTAAATTGGTTTTTAATTGGTAAGTAATTATTTATAGAAAAAGGACTGTTTTCAAGTTTTACGCACTCCATTATCAAGTTAATTATTAACCCGCAAGTCTTATTTCAAACCTATTTAGGCACTTGTTAATAGGTATTTGTGTTATGGTAATTATAAATTATGATTGATGTTGCGAAAGTAGGGCGAAAGCCTATGCCGTATAAATCACGTACACACTAACATACCTACCATACTGATTGCATGTGTGAGTGTACCTACACTCGTTTAATACCACCACATAGGCATAGAGTAATTAATAACACGCGGCCTAATATTAATTGCCGGTTGTGTAAATAGCCTTAATTAATATGGAACGGCGATTTAATTGATCTGATTTCTAGGATCTTGCTTCTAAAGGGTTTTGAATAGCAATGAGTAGGTCAGTTAATATTATTGATGATATTAATTATGAATTAGTACAATTTCAGGACGTTCATATAACACAAAGAGTTACTCTCTAATTACAGAACATGGTTTAAACGAGCACTAGACTAAATAAAATAAATAAGCTCATGCCATCCCAGAAGGGGTAAGCAAAGGCGTTGTAACAACAACACCCACATTTTACCGACTATGATTAAGTGCCAACGTGACAGAAGGTGAGTCCATCGCCGACTCAGGCACTATACATACCTACACGTCTTTGAATTACTTCTCAGACATATGCAGGTTTCACGATTTTCTTGACCTTAAAGCACGTGGTGTGAAATAACTGCACATAAGTTTTTAGAAAAACTCGTTGGTACATGCCCCACTAAACTCGGATTAAAACTATGTCCATCCCTTTTTAAATCCGTATCACAAAAAAAGGGCTACTTCTAAACCAAGAATAGTATATATTTTGTAATAAATAATATTTAACGGTAATGTTTTTACCTCCTTCTGTACTTACCAAACACTTATTTCAAGGAGAACCTACTAATAACCTATTAATAAAATTTAATAAAATTCCATTGAATATTTGCATAACTCACACACACACATATGCTCACGCCTGTATTCCCCGAAGGGGTAGGCAGAGGTGTTGTAATCACAACACCCACTTTTCACCGAAGATAATTAAGTGCCAACGTGACAGATGGTGAGTCCATCGCCGTCTCCGACACTTTACATCTGTATTTGCATAAGTTTTTGGGTAATCCACTTATTTTCAAGTTAACATCCTTCGGCGAAGGAGTTATTAAATGATGTGCAATGCGACCTTTATCGACCGCCTAAATGGATACTCTTCAGAAGAAACAGGTCTGTGGTAAGGAGAAAGAGATAAATTTTACGGGTAGACAAAGGACTATTGTATACCCACATATTTAAATTGGTCTATGACACCAAAGTTTAGAGTTACCCTCAAAGCAAGTACTTAGTTGTTTCTTGTACGAAACTAGTTACGTGTTAATCATATTCTAATTAACATTGTTGTTATTATTATTATTTATGAATTACATTTTGTATAATTTTTGACGATAATAATATGGTAACATGGTTTTGCCCTTTCAATATAATGTTATGTATTATTCAATATCTTTGTTTATCATTATTTAATCTTATTGCATACTTTATGTAAATTGTACAACCATGTAATGGGTGTAGGTATGTTGTGAATTTGTGTAACTGGCTCTGGCTGTACTATTTTTATCGAAATAAATAAACGTTTGAGATTTACATCCAACATTTAAAAAAAATCTTATGGAAAATATCAATAAAACAAATAATTTTCAAGGCTACGTGTATTTGTTCGTCTACCGACATTGTATCCCTTAACTATAAAGTGCATAAATAGGAAATCGTTATTTACATACATTTGGAAATCAAAATATTTATATATCGTAGGATAACGCAGGCAGCCTGCTGCCGATGACTTAAAGTTACATCTAAAACACAACTCAAAAGTATATTTGTATCTTTGTTAAGACAACACCCCTCTCTACTTATGAAAATCTAAGGAATATAGTAGGATTTCTAGTCCCTAATCCCGTTTATGAGTGAGAGACATAATCAGTCCCCTGACTTAAAGAGGTTATAAGTAACAGGGTATATCTGTAATGCAAATTAACATATCTTCAGTCCTTATACGTAATGAGCCTTCAACGTGGCATTCACAATGCATCTCACAATTTATTAAAACACACAATTTTAGCATATATTTCGATGAGTTTCAAAAATGTATATTCGAAGTTGCAGCTTAAATATCTACACATTAACGTTCATATTAAAGAGGAACTTAAGACATCGAAAACGCAATTAATATTAAACATTCTCAACTCACACTACTTCAAATATCAGCACAATCATTTCACACCATACAGTGACTATTATGTACAAACTTAAATTAATAGTGAATTGTGCAAAAGCGCTCATATTGAGGTAATAACTTACAATGTGTAACTGGTGACTACTAATTGACTATTTAATTACAATAATGGTTAAATAATACATAACCCGAACCCTAAGGTAACAGAACTGTCATGGACTCTGCCCCGGCCGGCATCTCCTCGCACCGCACATTAAAATAATAGCTCTTTTTATGTTAAACAAGTGGGAATTTATTGATACTCCAGTTAGCATCATGAAAATACCTCGTAAACTTTACAAGGCCGTAAACCGAACCACCCAGGGCTATCCGCCGTTATTATATAACGACGCCACTCCTGGAAATAATTTTCGCTGTTTGATCTTTTGATTTATCATTCTTGGAGTCTATGTTAATTTTGGAGGTCTGTATTTTTTTCCAAGTATCACCTAGAGCTTTGCTGAAGTGATCGTCGACGACGCCCTTGGCTGACGATTGTGATTTGTCGCTTTCTTTTATCCTTGAGGTCTGTATTTGCCTCCAGGTATCTCCTAATGCTTTGGCGAAGTGGTCGTCTACGGATAGGCTGGCGTCGTCTACCTCCATAGCTATGATCTTGGCTGGTTTGGGTAGTTCTTCAGTCTTGAATTGTATGGGACTGCTGGCGCGGTCCTTGGTGTTGGGCTTGGGCCCTGGGCGATCCTGGCCGTTCTCAGCGTTTTTCTTGAACAAATTCATGTAGTCATCGCCCAACGAGCGCCGGAAATGTTCATCGATCACTGGATCACACATTGACATTGAACCTGGAAACAATATATACCTAAGTATTTAGGTAAATTACGCAACCTTGTCTCTTACCCCTGGAAAGGCAAGACTATGTACAGGTAAAGTCGTAGACTTTGCATTTTATTATAGTTCTGCACAAATAACATTTCATCATTGGTAGCGCTTACATACGCGACATAATTATATTCGAAGTTAGGTAGTATCGTAAATGTGCAGTGCATTTAAGGCATTCATTGACTTCGGTCGGTTTATTTGACAACCATTAACCTTAAGCAGAGCGTATTAAGAATTTCGGAACTTTGACGTTTCATTTTGGCATCGTAAAATTAAACGTCAAACCTTAGAAGTTCTTAATACTCGCTGCTTAAACGATCATAGTTTTCCCCCAGTCCTTATAACATTGATATTAAAGTAAAGTACAGTGGTTCGGCAAGTAGCCACTACAGGCTTAAAATCTCAATGTTGACGTCTTCTGTACGTTTTGGGGATATACCTCCATCCTATCCTAAACGAAATGTTCAAATTGTACCTATATACATATAAATTAAAAAATATAATAAGTACTCAGTCACTCACTCTAAGATAACGCTCATAAGGAGAGATTTGAAAAGCTTTGCGTTATTTGTATAAGTCAGTAAGTCCAAAATAATATATCAATAAATTGTAAAACAGGTGCAAATGATCAACTCATCGTTTTCCAATTAATAGGTACTCAATCAGGAATCTTGGCCTAGCTTACAATCATATCAGACATATCATAGACCATCTACAATTACCCCAAGACGGCGGTGGTAAGACCATATTATGGGCATCCACATGGCATGAATAATTCCATGGACTTTACAAACGAACCATCGAGTAAAGCATGCCAAGTAAACGCATGTTGTCTGTAGTGCGAGGCCAGTGCGGGCCACTTAACATCACAATTTAAAGAAAATTCTTAATTTTTCAGGTATCATTGTAAGCATACCTCTGAGAATTCTACTTAGGTATCTAAGTTATATGTACGAGATATGTACGAGTTATGTGAGTGACCATAGCTAGCCCAGTGCCTTCACTCCACACCTCCCTCATAGAGCATACACCGCAGGAACACAATAATACTCTAAGGTATTAATTGGTAGCCATCTTTTGTTAGGTACGGTCATGTCGGGCGGTTCCGAATTTCCAAATCAAGATATTGTATTGTCCTGCCTCTCATAAAATTAATTTATAAACATGGCTCATACCCACGTGTGGATCACTATATATTTTTTCAAATACTGCGAGCATTGCTCAGTACCCATATGGGTACTTGACAAGGACAGAAGTGAACAATATAACATACCCGGTGGCGTGTCATTGCTCTTGATGACCGACGGCCGGTTGTATGGCGGTGGTGCTGGACGCAGCCTCAGCCGCATGTCTATCGGCGCCTCGTGCTTGCTAGGATACTCCGGGGGCGCTCCTATAACAATAAGATTTAATGTTTCATTGCAACACCCAATTAAAATTAACCAACAAACTCTTTGACTTACTCTTTAGTAGATATAGAGACTGATCCCAAGCGCGCACAAGGTTTAAATAAATAAAATAAATGGTCTTAAACTATGATGACAAATAACGGTTAACTGTACCTACTTATTTCAGTAAGTTCTAAGAATGATTGATGTACGTTATCCAGATCTAGAACAAATGAATCTTTTAACAACTATTTAAGAATTAAAGTTGCGTTGTTTCGTATAATATAGAGTAGGATAATTACGTTTGTCATTGAGTGTGAGGTTAGCGGGCGCGTCAGTCTCGTCTGACAGCTCGCCGTCGCTGTGTTGCGCGCGCGCAGGCACGGACGCTACGCTGCGCCGCTCGTTGAACGACTGCGACCGCAGTGCCATCTTGCCACTCTCTCTGGAACATTAATAGTAAAAGTTAAGCCGATGATAGATAAAGAATATTATAAATGCATTTAGCCTGACACATCCTATTGGTTAGCACCCCCATGATTTCCAAGTAGATCCAAAGCTAGTCAATCTGTTGCTTTATCGTCCAAATCATCTTGGCACCTTCTTCTTGTTCTACTTGGCGTTCCTGCTGATTTAGTGACATGTGGATCTGCACCAGGTCATATTTTTCGCTCACAGATCGTCAGGGATGCGGCATATTAAAAAGGATAATTCATAGAATTTAATCCTTAACCACCATTTACAAGATAAAAGGTTTATTAGACCTAGCAAACTTGAAAGGGAATATAATCATAAATTTCTGATATTTTATTACTTGGGTTTAACATTTAAAGTAGCATAAACCTCAGACCATGAAAACAGCTATAAACGTAGCTTCAGAGTTTATGTACCCCGTAGTTTGTAAGGTCAGTGTGCTACCAAGTACAAGTTCGTTTGAATGAAAGAAACTATACTCTAGAGTGAATACAAATATGACGGCTAATAGAGATAAATGGAAAAGAAAAACACATTGCGCCGACTCTAAACAACTTGTAATAAGGGCAGGAGGTTAATGATGATGAAGACATGCTCCTGTATTATATAATATGTGTAGTAAGTATTATATAAATAGACTTTACATAAAGTAACGATGCCAAGCGTGCAGTCCGCTTGATGGTAAGCGGCCACTGTAGCCTATGAACGCTAACAACACGATGCCATTCACATAAAGCCTCATTTTTATAGAATGGAATCATTGTGTCAACATTGTCAACAAGAGACGAATTAGTACCACTATAGATAGCACAAAGCCTTCACACCACCATCTCCCCCATATAGCACTTCTAAGGTACTATTATGCCTGTGATATTCTATACCTAAGGTGGAGATGTAGCTCCCAGTCTACCTTTCCGAAAGTAGAGTATGTACCTTGGTCTATAATCAGGCAGCCTGGTAGAACGGCGCTCTCTGCGCCATTTGCCGGTCAACTCCTTCGGCTGTGAACGAGGAGCTTCAGGGGACAGCGTCCGATCACCTTCGGACTCCCCGCTGGAAGCTGTACTTGGAGTTTCTGAAAGTGAAAGAAAATTCATCCTGTAAATTACCAGTTACCCATATATTTCGCTTGGCTACTTATAACACGGGTATAGAAAATGACTTCGGTCAAAATGCTTCGCGGCATACCAGCATTTAGATGATTAGTTGAAATGCACGAGTAAGTAAACCTATGTATGTGAAGACATGGTGGCTATAAAATAAATCATTTTGCTTCTGCATATTGTGAGTATTTGATGATGGATGAGGTGGTGAAACGAACATAAAATCGTACAAAGCTATAAATTTAAACTCTTGCAATATTTTCACCTTTGTACTTTTACTGGATAACTAAACTAAACTGCCCTTTGGCTGGCTTTGTTTTCGGTAGCAATTTATTTCAATATATCATTAATGTTCCAAGAAATTATTATGGAGTAGTTAAATCATATTATTAATAATTATCATAATCATCATAATTAATAGTACGGAGTATTGTTTATGATGATTAAATTGGTAATATGGGATTAGGCGGCAGTCAAGTTCACTTTACCTCTAAGCTTCTACACTAGCATAGTAGTGTTGCAGAGGCAGGTAACGTCTTCAAATATACTGTGTATGTGATTGTAATTAATTAAGCTTTTTGTTGTCGATCCCATTTAATAAATAAATTGAATACCTACTGTTTGGTGTGTATAATACCGACTCCAAATCACCTCATTTTGAAATTTCTGTCTCTTTGTTTGTTTCTTAGTTTAACTGAGCATCTTGGGAAATCTATAAATCTATATTTTCGAAAAAATCTGAACATATTTTTGATCTTAAGTAGAAAATATATTCGTTATAAAATAAGAAGGTAGGTTTAAATGAATACCTTTATGAGGAGATGTTGCTGATGAAGTCCATGGTTGCCAGAGAGGCACGTTGAATTTAGGTGACTGAGGAGGTTCCATCGAAAGGAGTTGCACACTACTCAACGAAGTCCGCGCCAAGAGACACAGGTAACGAGGCAGTTCCATCATCACAACACATACAATGTACACAACCAACACATTAAAAAGTGTAATCACATTTCCAAATCACTGCACTATTTTATAAGCAATCCTTACTATTCAAGAGACGACCAAAAAGACCTTTATCCGAAATCAGGTAATCCGATATTTTAGCAAATCCGATTCAGACACGGCCCTGGCGTCCTGGCACAGGTAACACTGAAGGCCGACTGAATAAAAAATGAACTGGAAGAGATTACATTGGAATAAATAAATGAGATGAACAAAAAACAAACCGAAAGGGAAAAAGAGCATCACGCTACATCCACGCGGCCGGACGTTGCGGCGCTTCCTTCGGGCCCTGTGCACAGGATGTTACTGGAACAACCTGTTTGACCACATAGCTACCTGCACCGCTCACATATTCATTACAAGTAGAGCTAAATGCTAAAATGCTGCAGAATTCAGAAATTCTTACTGACAACTGCCTACCAAGAATGCAAAGCTATAGCAGTCTCGTTATTAGTCCTTTGATGGTACAAATGACAATGTAGTGCAATTCACTCATCTCCGTTCCACATCTCACAGAGAAACAAAGAAAACGATGACATCACATAATTTCGGAGCAACCGTATCAGACAAATCGTTGTTTTGCAGTTTTGATCGGTGACCTTATTATCTCAGTTAGTGGGAAGACTTACATTTACATTATGGTCGAGCACGTACTGGTAACACAAAAAACAAAGCATTCAGTCCTTTCAATGTTTGATCACTAAATAAATTAATGCTGCTGTTGTTTTTACTACTTACTATTTATTAATATTTGCTTAATTTTATTTTTACCATGTGAGAATAGTATCACACTGTAGTAGAAACACATCAACCTGTTCTGTCCATTCATGAAAGTGCGTGCGCGCAGGGCGCGGGGATTAATGAACCCCCTTACACCTCGCCCTTCCTTCACCTATACAACCTTCGACTGTACCATCTTACCTACGATATTGCATTGAATTCGACAGTAGATAAGGTTCGAATTCATTTACTCTTAGAACAATCTTCCGTTGTTAGGTACAAATGGGTAAATTGAATGCTATTTGAATGGCAATAACGTGTAATTTCGCTTGCAAAAGCACAAGATTGAAATTAAAATGATGGTGGTGGTATCCTTGGAAGGTTGTGTTTTATTTTGGTGTGAGCGCGGTGAGGCGCTGGGCTGGGTAGAGGAGCTGTGAGAATCGCTTCTCGGCAGGATCTAATACACATTAACTTTTTTATTGTCTAATAGAGAACAGGCAAAGGTTTGCCGACAGGTAGAGTTTGGCGCCGCTGCTTTAATTAAGTCTGGCGGATTAGCTTTGGAAATGTGAAATTAAAATATTTACCTATAAGTTCATGATTTTAAAACTCCGTCGAACTTATTACGTAATTTGTTTGATCCTTATGATGAAATCTGAATTGTTTTAACATAATATTCAATCAACTAGATTCACTGATTGTATTTTCCCATCTGATCGAAGTATCATGGATCTAGGAACATTCTCCGACCGTCGTTCGTTGTAGATGAAATCGTCTTTGGAAAAAATCTAAAGTGTTCGTTGGAGTTTAATTAAAGAACTTCAAATTGCTTTTTCTAGTGTTTTGCTTTATTTTACTTGAGACGGGGATCCGTTCAACCGTTACGGGATACGGTAAAAGGTTCGTGTTATTCTACCCTACAAGACGGTTCCAATGTACTGAGTAAGTACTCATACTATTATATTTATCATAAGATAGGTCTTTAGTACACTACCTGCAATACATATAAGCTTATCTCAAATGGATTAAATTAGGCGTGGAATTTCAAGATGGTAGGTACCTAACTAGTCGGTTAAACAATTGTTATAATCAAAATGCCAAATCGGAAGTCTCACAGAAGCTGTGCCGATATAATTTGAATCCATACTGATATTTCCTCAATTTTAAAGCGGATGTAGTATGAAAAGAGAAGTAATAATGGGTGTTCGAGATAAATACAAAACTTGCAAGTTAAACGGGAAGGGAGGATGTGTAACCCGGGCGCAGGGAGCGACGCCGCGGGCTGCCATTCAATCCCCTCGCTTGGGGTAGTTAAATGCACGCACGAATGTTGCAACACATCTGTCGTATCTGGTAAAACGATATTCATAAATATTAAGCTTTTGTTTGCTTTTAAATCTTTGTATGTTCCTGCTATCAAGAACGCTATTGGAACAACAAACGTTTACGAGTTTGGATAGAGTCAGATAGTCCTCACAGGTATTTTTTTATGTTGTGGCTAAAACTCATATTGACAGTTACATACAAATGAAATCGTTATTAACTCCAAATAAGATGTAAGATGTATTTTGGATGCGAAATAAATTTGAGCAACTAAGCTAAAACTAACTAACACTATACTTACTTAGACATACCTACAACATTCAATAAATAAAATAAATAATTTAACCTAAACAGAAGTACATTATTATTGAGTTGTTCTAAGAGTAGTTCAGTCAGTCTGCTGTAGTACCTAGGACTTAAATCACCAAGTAGGTAAAGCACGGTATTCTGACCTAGGAACTATTTGTATGGACATTATCGGATACGTTCACACTGCGCTATTTTATAGTCTTAAGGTACTACGACCTTACGTGCTTTACTACTATTATTAACCCAATGTATATAATAGTGTGAACGCTCCTTTTAAGCTCTTATAATTGTCGAGGACGGACGCCGATAACATTTTAATGACGACACAGCCCTCCCTTTATATTCAGCGTTCATTCATAAATACACATTTTATTGACCTGACCTCAGAATGTATTTGCACACACATCATCGCATAACTATGCATAAGCAGATATGTAAGTAACTACCACGAAAACATTAGAATTCCGCATTCTAATTTGTTGCTTCCCCAAGTACATAAATAAAACCAGCGTTGAAAAGTTCCGCATACCTCTATTACCTACACAATGTCCGATACATTATAGAAATAAATCCTAAACTATTATTGTGAATAGCCGAAGACGTAGGTGGTCTGACTGAATGATATTTTATTCAGTGAAGGAATTTCATCATCCAGCTATGATCAATTTGATATAGAGCGACCTTTACAAACACAGTCAGCTATTGCATGCATTACAGCAGTGGCTCGTATGTAAATAATGTAACCACTTACATACGCATTAATTCTGACATTGTGATGACAATTAGGTAAATGCGAAAGATTTGATCTGTGGGTAATTACTGTTGCAAACATTTTACTTAGGTAATATATGCTTTGATAAAATAATGTACCTAAGAAATAAAAGTGCTTCAGATTTCGATAGTTCTTAATACTTTTGAATTCTTGAATAATAAATTATTTAAGTATTACTTTTGAATGGGAATTTGATAATATTTAAACAGTTTTCACTTCAAATAAATATTTAAAAAACCAAAGTAATGGTCGCAACTAAAACAGAAATAGGTACACCATTAATCTTAATCCATTTAGATATAGATAATATGCTAGAAAATGTCAATAGCTTCAAATACTTGGGAAGCCTCACCACACGCAGTTCTAGATGTACTCCAGATATAAAATCAAGAATCGCAATAGCTAAGCAAGCATTTAATAACAAGCGTCATATATTTATATCTCACATTTCAAGTAGAGTTAAGAAAAAGTTCATTAAAACGTACATCTGGAGTATAGCACTTTATGGGTGTGAGACATCGACAATGTCAAAAAAAGAGAAGAGAGAAAAAGAAGAGAAAAACTGGAAGCGTTTGAGATGTGGTGTTGGAGAAGGATGGAGAACATCAAATGGACGGAAAGAGTCACAAATGAAGATGTACTCAAAAGAGTCAAAGAAAAAAGAGTACTATGGAATACAACCCAGAATCGAAGAGGAAACATGATTGGTCACCTTGTACGACATGACGGGTTCTTTAAAAACATATTAGAAGGAAAATCAGAAGGAAAGAGAGGAAGAGGAAGACCCAGGATAACATACATAAGACAAGATAAGGAAAAGGTGTCTGTCATGACGTATAAGGAGGTCAAGGAGATGGCACTGGATACAGACGATTGGAAGAAATTGCATCGGTTACACCGACAAGAGTCAGACTCTTAAAATTATGATGATGAACAGTAAAATCACATTAAATCAAATCAATATAATTTCTCGAGGCTGAAGCTACCTAACCTACATAGCCTAAATTATGATACAAATTATGCAATTTGAGGTACTAAAATTGGATGTTTGCGTGAAGCCGGTAGCTGTATCCGTACCATCCGTGGCTGCGGGTGCACACGCAAGCGCACCCGATGGGCACGTTTAAAAACACGAAAAATATCTTGGTAGCACTCGCCGCTGGCGTTACATTTGCATACCACGATAATAGCATTGCATTCAACCAAAACTCTTATATTTTTTGCATATTAAATCAGATTCACTCCGACAATTTGATTGTTATTAAAGCTATGGTATGTTAATAAAGATTTGAAATGACGTCGCACACGTCACAAACGTTTGGCACATAACTTTCTATTTCGTTAATGAATTGGATTTATTAGTCAAAACACATTTAGGAAGCGATTGTTATAAAAATGTTTATAAAACAGTGTTAGTGTCTGATGACACTGCAGTAGACATGGCGGTCTGTTTGTACAAACAAAGGTAAGTGGAGGTGCGGAAGGCGGATGTTTGGAGCGAAAGTGCGGGAAGCGCCGCCCAAACATTCCGCATTCCTTGCTGCGCGTACACTGCAGTTACTGCATTGTGAATGGACACATCGTTTGAATACTACTATATATACAGTTTTTAAAATTGTTGAAAGAAGATAACTAAGGATTTATGATATGCATAGGAAATATAATTCATATAAGAAAAAGAAGTGGCCAGTTTAGCATGGATTACTGAAAGTTTCTGTATTTTTAGGACCTTAGAAAAAAGTGGAATAATATTAAAGAAAGACGGCGTTTAGCGCTCTGGAAGAATATTTTATACAAAATATTAATGCCACTATTTAATATTTCTTACTAGGTATTACATGTTTGTATGAGAAAGTAGGAGTGTAGCATGCGGCGTCATCTAGTGAGGACCATGCAATCACGCCATGGAATGAGATTTGTCGTGCTACCTTAGCGCCATCTACCCAAGTTGTAAAACTGGTTAACTCGGTCAAGGGAATAGTTTTCTAGTATACATCGTCTTCGGAAGAGGGAGTAGTGATAGCTTCTACCTGAATCAAAACAGTAAATTATATTTTTTACCCGATTTAAACCAGGAGGAAGTGCCGTGATCTACTCGTAGATTTTAATAGCAATGTAGGTAAGTATGTGAGTACAGTGATATTTAATGTAGTTTAAAATATACTACTATTTTTAATAGAATTGTGACGACTTCAGCTCAGATAGTACCTAAAACTAGCCAGTGCATTTTTGTGATATACTGAGGATAACAGATAAAAAAAAAAGATATTCTTAGGATACGTACCGTATTTCACCGCAGTAAAGAAAAAAACTTCCAAGAATATCTATTCTATATCTACCGATGCCGATATTACTCGCGTATAATTCAGTAAAATCTTTAAAGTACAGTCACCTAAGTATTCCAAGCGAATGTAGACAATGTAAGTAAGAAAAGTGTAATTAACGCTACCCCCTGCGCCTGGACCGTGACGGCGAATCGCTGTTCACCTGCATGACGGACTTTCCGGCCGTGACCTTCGGGGATTCAATTAAAATTATTATCTACATTCTACTCTGTGGAAATACAATTACCTAAGCTTAGAGATTAAGTGGCAATTGTTTTTTAACTAGCAAGACTGCAGCAAGTACCTAACTCTAAAAAATATTGTTAGATGTATAGAATAGGTTTACATTTTGAGAACATCATAACTAAGTATCATGACTTCTTTTTAACAGAGTTAAAAAAGGAGGTGGTTCCATTTTAGACGCGTATGTTTTTCGTTAACGTAAAGACAAATGGATGAAGGAAAAAAAATTATTACATTATAAGTATAAGTAGGACGGAAACTAGGCCTTTTCTTTGAAATAAGAACCTGGGCTCCATAAATCGCGAGGGTTGCCTATCTTAATATTATTTTTTTTCATCGTTTATTTACTGACAAAATAATGTAGATTTGTCACTTTGAAATTTCGAAAAATGTCGGTAAAACACGTGAATGACGTATACGCAACGACGTGACACCTCCTTGTCATTTTGAACGATTTGTTCCAAGATTATTAGCTGCTTCTAATATTTATATTTAAACTGTGTATTAATATGATAAAAAATGCAGAAGTTGATTCGTTATGTTATCATGTAGGGCGTGTTGAAGGAATTTGGAACGGATGAAATATGGTATTTGCTAATCTACCAATATGATTAGAATGGAATGTTCGTCCGCAACGTTTATTTTGTCATATCGGTGTTGCGAAAGCATTGCAAAACAAATTCCTGAGTTTCAAATATTCGGCTTATCAAGTCATCTATATGCTTTATAGGTACTTAAAGTAAATTTGACCGCAAAAGTTTTTTGGAGTTTACTTACTTGCATATGATTAAACATTTTATTAGGTGAACTTATGGTTTACCTATGTTCTGTTCTTTATTAATTAAAATGTCGATGCACGTCGTGATGTCTTGCTCTACACACACAATAATAATATAACCTAAATATTTGAGCATGTTTTCGTTTCTTTATCTTCTCACTTCTTCCCAATTCGTTTGGTCTGGATAAATAGTATAATCTTACAATATCCATTGAATTCTGGATAACGAGCTTAAATGCCGGACAATCGGGTATTTGTTGTATAAAACGTCTGATGATTAACCCTAAATATAGGTACCCAATTAAATAGTTTTTCGTGAAATACGACAAGTGCGACCAATTCGCGGGTAAAAATAAGCTAGTTGGTTATAAAAATACGGTGTGCCAAATAATTTTGCTTTATAACGCTAAGTGAATTTATGTATTGATGTATCGTTACCGTCCGTCATTAATATTTTACAATGCCACAGGCCAAGGTAGATAGTATTTATATGGCATCTTATCACTGCTACTTAGAGAACTACCTATTAAAGTAGTTAGTTTTGTATAAGTAATATGCCAAAGGAATGAAACAAATTTTATTCATTTTTAAATTTCCTATTCATTTCCTATGCAACATCGTAAAATCCACGCTTTAGTTCCATTATCAAATGATATCAGTTCAAAAATAAAATATCATTTATAAACTCTTTGTAAAAAGTTTGAGTTTATAAAGTAGCTTTTTTGTTTTCTTTTCACAAGACAAAACCTGCGGTGCATGTTTTTGCAAACATCGTCAACCCGTACACGAGTTGAGTGAGCACTGGTTTAAGCAAACATAGAGTCAGATTCTTGTATCAATCGAGTTGAACTAAAAACGTGAAAAAACGAATATGAGAAACATTACTTTTTGCTTGGTATGCAGCAGTTTTTATTCACTTAGTTCGTTACGTACCTGGCTGGCGGTCTAAGAGTTACATAATACGGCATAACACCACGTACAATATAGTATATTGGTGTTTGTACGTGGCAGCCCTGACATGGATCGTTGAATTGAATCGCAAGTTAGCCATAGGATCCCTTATGTGGAGCCTCACCGAGTACCATAGCCTCCTTACAATGAATACAGATGACATTTGAATTGCAAAATGATGAGCACAAAGTTAAATTATGGAACACCGATGAACATTTATTTCAGCGCTTATATTAAGGTAATGTAATGGAAACAAGATTTTAATGGCGGTTAGACACATTAACCTCTAATTATGAACTATTACATTTATATTAATACATGCATGACACATAGGCTTATATACTTTGGTATATGTTTGTAGTCCCGCCTGTGTTCATATTTTTCCTAATATTATTTAACAATTATTATGAAATACCTATGGTATTTCAAGTGACAATCATTTTGACGCTTTCTTCAAGTGTAATTTTTTAAGGTTGAGTAAGTTTATCATCGAAAATAAAAATACAATCCAGACTCAAATTAGCATTTAACAGACATTATTATACAAATGACATAAATACAGGTCAATGTTCATTAAGTTTTTTAAAAGTAAGTAAGTAACAGTGCCCGTGGCAAGTGGTTACTTATATTGTTGGAATAAGAAAAATAACATTATTTGCACGTCAAAAAAAAAATGGAGTAACAATCCGTGACACTTCAAAAATGACTAGTTTGTGTTACAGTGTCTTGGTTCATCCAGTGTTGCATCACCTCCGCCGCAAACGTAGTCTGGATTCCAAATACTCCACTACTTACTGTGTTTATAAAGAATTTTATTATCATCCACGCAAAGTACCGAGCATTTCTAACAACATAAACATACAAGTATTCAACACGATAACATGTCTGCGCGAGAGGTCAAGTGAAAAATCCAACGCCTTTGAAGGCTATTAACATTCCTCACTTATTAATAATCGTCGGCCGCGAGTACCTACCTAACTACCAACCTGAAATTATGACTGAGGAGTCGCGGAACAAATTTTGAAACACTCTTAACACTTTGCTTGGAAAAATGACGCTAATCAGAACGGAAGTATCTGTTTAACATGGCACTGAAAAGCGTGCCTTGAGATGTCATGTACTCCACATTAGCAATGTTATTATGAAGGTGCTTATTACTCGAGATAAAGCAAGAGTATAAAGTCTGCGACCTGTTGGAAATTATTAACTTGCAATAAATATGTCTTACATTTCTCGATAATACATAAATAACAAATACATTACGCACCCAACCGCGTGAAACGAGGTTGGAATGCGACCACATGATCGATGACTTACACATACTATCACTTATTGAAATTATATACATTTCCACTATTGTGCATACATTTATACATTATGCTCACGTCTGTACTTCCCAAAGGGGTTGACAGAGGTGTACCTACTTAAAGGACACTTACATTTCGCCAAGTCCCATGTGCAAGGGGCAAGCCTATTACCATTAACCGCGCATCGACTGCGGGCTGTTATTAAGAAACTTCAGATGGAAAAACCCATTAACACTACCAGACCCGGCGATCGAACCCAGGGCCTTTTTATCCGTAGTAGCGTTAGCAACGACTAGAACAACAAGGCAGTCGAAAACAAATTTCAATAAATGTGAGACATTTAATTATTTAAAGAAATATCTAAATGCAGATAAGTAAAAAGTTTGGTGCGCATTAAGATAAAATGTAAAATTTAAGTAACTATTTAGAAGACAATAAAATTATAAGTAGGTGTAATCTGCTACGAAATGTTTTGCAAGCCTCAGTGGGGCCGAGATGATTTACCATAATAGTACGGTACCTTTATTGTATGTAACAATACAAGAATCATATTGCATCAAACAATCCCGAGATCCTTAGCAGTACTTAGTAAGTATAGGTCCAGCAAACGCTACGCTGAAGAATGTAAGAATTGTACTTTCGAAAGTAATCCACTGACAAAATATAGTTGCGAGCTGGCTAACTCTTATTAGATCATTGAAACAATACGCGAGACGACACGAATAGTTGGAATAGCCGCACTCTCGCTTCGTTGCCAACGAAATGGAATCCGTTGCCATTAGAAATTCTACTCTACATGATGACTTCATTGCTGGCTGGATTCCTTGGGCGCGTGCCTCCTCAAGCCATCGGTGTCACTGTATCACGCACATGTTGCACTTTTTGTCACCCAACGCAGGAATGCATTTTAGACAGGCTTTCATATTTCAATTGCATTATTCAATGTCAGTGCATCATACGATAGCTATCGTGTGTACCCGCCCTAAATTACACCGCCAGTACACGAAAGTAAGCCAGTAATTATTAACTAAGTAATTATTAGTTGCTTTATGCCCCCCTTTTGAATGTGCTGGAACGTTTAGAGATAAATAGATAAGTGCACATTAATCTGCTGAGACAAAGAATCTGACATCTTGACGAGATCGGTCAATTTGCTACGTTTCAAATTGTAGAGTTGCGTTAGTAAATTTTGCCATAAAACTACCTCCATACGCTGGTGTGGTGTATACATACACAAAAGCAGTAACAGACAGGCAGTAAGCTTGCAAATGATATATTAGGACGCAAGTCGGACAATAGATTTGTTTGCTGGTGATTTCATTTGACATGTGTAAACAATTGACCCAAATGTACGATTTACGATGCTGAAAATAATATGCGTGTGTACTGACAACAATAGCGATCAGCGATTGCATACCGTCCTAAGAATGCTCGTAACTGTAGTCGGCAACGCAACCTACATTCAGCATTCTTTTCGAAACCGTAACACGCCGCCTCTGCGTTCCGGATATATATGTGCACGCCATAATCACCCCAATATCATCCTGAATAAAAGTCATTTCGAATTGAAACAACTGATAGAATGCTAAGTATTGCATTTCTAGAGAGCTGTAAAACGGTCATGTGTTTATAAAGTAGAGTGTAATTGATATGATAAGTTGATAACAACGACGAAATTTACAATTTAAATGCCTATCATACCGCATTATAAAAAATATGGGTAAGGCACCGACTTCTTACGGAACTCTCATGAGGAAGGACTCCCTTCCTGAGACAAACTGAACTTTAAGCATCTAAAAAATCCAGGATTATATACTTTATGTAGTATTTTACTTAGGTTTCACTAGCTTATATTTATACCATCTTGTATATTGGAGTTAGGTGGGTACTATTATATTATATGTATACTTTAACTATCGCGTTAGATTCGATTAGAGATTTGTAAATAAAAAATACATAATTTAAATTATAAAATGTTTAGGAATTAATGACAGTGTTATTTGTATCTAATCTGCACAACGACCGCACGAGTAAGAATGCCAATTATAATGTTCGTAAAGAAAAACTCGTAAATTTTTATTAACGTAACATTGCGTTGTCGGTACAAAAGTAGAGTTGTAAATTTGTTGGTACGTGTAGGTAGAGAGCATGGACCGACCAAATTCCTGAGCGCTTTCTCTGGTGGTGGGTGAGCGCGCGCAGGCCGGGCGGTGTCGTCGCCGCTGCCGCCGCATCGCCGCCCCGCTAGCCTGTGCACACGCACCGCAACGAAAGTGAGCGCCGAGCGTGCGCCCGCGCTCAAGCTGTCGTCGTCGCATTGCATAATTACCCGCGATCCAACCATTGTTTGTAAACACCCAATAAACAAGAACACATCACTTAACAAATTGCGTGATCGTATTTTGATTAGGCAGGTACGCGCACAAAACCGCCGCGGATCGGAATGCTAAGTAGAATTTAAATAGAGTTGCTCGTTTTTATCGATTCTCACATTTTACATGGAATTCTAACGTAGTAATTTTTCCTTGAGCGCTAATTTTATATCGATAATACGTAAGTATACTCAATTTTTTTCCGCTCCAGAGCTTCAATGAGCACTGTACTTATGTCTGTCTACTTATGTATGTATGTCTGTCTAGGTACAGCTAACTATAAAGTATGCGTTTCGTTTGAATTAATTCTTTTACCACACAGAACCAGATGAATTTACCAGACAGGCGCAGAAGAGAAGCTAGTGAAACCGATGGAATCGCAGCGACCGGAACTATTTAAGTACCTGCCACTAACCCCGGCTACTTATAGGTCGTTTGCAATATTGTCAAGTATTGGAGTAATAATTGAAGCGAACAGGTATATTGGCATGCGGATATTGATGCGAAGGATGACCGGACGAGCGGCCGCATTGTGAGACGGCGAAATTCACGCGTTTCACATCGCCTAGGTGTCTCAGTCGCGCGGTGACAGAAAGCTGGGCTTTCCCGGAGATATATAATTCCATTGTCGAGCTATTCTCTGAAGAGAAAGCCTAATGAAGTAATTACTCTTAATTTGCATTTATGATGTAGGTAGATTAAGTGTTCCATTTTCGAAATATATTGAACCCGGATGTGTTGGTCGAATGCGCGTTAGGGAAAAAACTTGAAACAATGTGACGGTCACATGCCGTCGGAGGAAACTTGGTGTAATCGTCAATGGAGCCTTTTATCGCGAAACCAGTCCACCTCGATAGACAATGGCATCCTTTGTCACTTCACAGAGCGCGTGCTTTTTGTCCCACCGACGATAATAGCCTCCAAACGAGCCTCGATACAGTTATACAACAAGCTTGTTAATATTGCTATCGATTAAGGACTTGAATTGCGGATATTCATAATAACGCAGATAATTCAATCGTTGGAAAGTAAAATACAACTAAGCATCCTTATTTGGTACTAACGGACATTGATAACCATAATAAGTTCATCAGCAATAAGTTGCAGCTTAAAGTCAGTATAATATTATATGAGTAAGGGGTCTTCTTTAATAAATGTTTCTTTCTTTCTTTCTTGGCAAGATGCAGTGCCTTTTCAAGCTCTGAACCTTACGACACCCGAACATTATAAAATGCAGAGCTTTTTGAGTAGAACCATTAATTTGCAGGTACCTTGGCCTAATTAAGTTGCAACAGTTGCAAGGGAGCGGTGTCGACTGAAATGTCTTCTATGTAAATCTATTTAAATTTTATTACTCCAAGCGACGTTACTGATTATTTTTATATCGGTTGATACAACATTTACTCGTAGAATACCAGTGCATATAAAACAGAGATATAATATATTTAATTTAAAGATCCATGCCTAGTGTTTGTAATGCAATGTTACAGAAAGCTAACAGTTACGTTCTATGAATGCGGCAGACAAGTTACAATCACGTGACAAACTTGTAGCTCTCCAGATTTTCAAGTTACTTTTGCCCTGATCTTTATAATATGTTGTGGTTGGTTTCGAAAATATAATTATACTATATATATACAATGCCTCTCTGTTGATTTATTTTGAATTGACTACATAATTGGTCTACTACGGAATATGAGATCCTAGGAGTCAAAGTGTTATTGAATTTTGCCATCTGTAATTTCCCCGTAGCAGCCTGAAGCTTGGATTAGTGCCCGATTAATGGCAATAGGCTCGCCCCCTATGGCATGGGACTAAAACATAACTGGCGAAATGTGGGTGTACCTACTTACTATAAGTGCACATTTACTTACCCCTTCGGGGAAAATATATGTATCTCATTCAATGTATAGGTACTTTAAAAACATCATCAAATTTTTGTTGGTAGGTTAATCATATATACAAATTTAAAAATACATTTTCGTGGAAACTTAGCATGTTGTGAATAAAGAGCCTGTCTTATTTGGTCGCCAGTTAGCTCTGCTGCTACACATGGCCGTGTATGAAACAATGTCAGCTGGAATCTGGAATGCGACCCGCCTAAAAGCCGCGTGCCATCTCACTGCTTGACTCCATATTATTCAGTGGCGATATAATACACCGATTTATCGACACCGGATGTCAAATGTCGTCGTATAAACTGTGTCGTTTTATGGTGAATCTATTTACGGTTGACTGATAAGAAGTTGATGCTCGGACTATATTTCCTATGATGAACAAAACGGCTGGATGGTGAAATAGTTATTTTTGGGACGTACGTACGAACTACAAAAAGTTCAGAATCACCAAAGTTAGCAAACACGTCAGCAGCCAAGCACAATCTTACAATTTCTACACTGTGACTCAACATTATTTAGTTCCTGGTGTTAGGCGAATAAATTAGTTGGATATTAGCGAATGAGTGAATAAGTTGGTGTCTACTAAGATGCAACAAGTTCTATGCAAGCGCAATACTCACCAAAACTATCAGAGTCGCTGGCAGGATAAGCAGGACAAGGCTGCACCATGGTTGCAGCTCGTGACAGCACATCCAGGGCGCTCTCTATTTTCTCCATTGTTTTCCTAAATAAAACATTTACTGAATTAGCAGTGAAGGATAGCATAAAAACATTTGATACGGTTTACGATACTCCACATGTAGGTTTGATAAATTAGGGAACGATTAACTTAATTGGTATTTAAATTAACGCGCAAAAAAAATATTTCCAAAACAAAGCAATTAAGGTGACATTTCGGCATGTGAAATATGTCTTGATATGTCATCTACATTGGACGACGCAATACCGTCTGTCCGTTTATAAATATTTGGCTGCTTAGAGGATATAATATAGCAGACTGAAAGACATAAAGGCATTCGAATACCAAAGTATTGGAATTTCCTGGCTGTAGGGAAACGGCTAGACGGTGGACAGACGTGCGCCAAGTCGTACGGTCACCGCGTAAATAAGAGAGGAATCAGATAATCAAACAAAGAGTTGTGAAACGTGGCGATCGGCCGCATACCGCCGCAGCGTCGGGAACTCAGCCAAAAAACCGCTCTATGACAGATCAGACACAAAATGCAAAAATATTAATGCGTACCTACCTATTATACAACCTAATAATATAGCACGCCGCGGTGGACTGTTCGCAATCTTTAAATGGTCCATCAATGCTACAACGACATTGTTTACTACGCCTTGATGATTCATAACGTACCTCTTCAGGATAACTTTATCCCTAGAGTGCTTGATACAATCAATGTTCACTAGATTCAAGTTAAGTACTATAAATTAAAACCTGTTAACGTTAATCTGTTGTTCAGTAATAGCCATAAATTTATAGTTTATATAGACATGACTTTCATTGACTTCAGAATATTATTATATTTGTGACCATTATGTCTATCAATCTATATTTATCAGATTTTTTCACCACCGTGTTGCGGTTTAAACATATTTAAAGAAAACCTATATGATATTATGTACATACTTATTGCAATTATTTTTAAGGACGAATAAAATGCAATTTTTTTTTGTCATAAGATTGAACATCGGGTGTTTGTTTATTGGATAACACCGACCAAATGGTGATAATAATAAACGAGATTCGCATACTTAGCTAAATCTGCATACCAGGAAAAATATTTTGGTGACGGCCTCGCCAACCCAAACAAATAGAACAGATTGTCTTAGGCCAATTAACTCTAATAAGTTAATATTATTATCTTCAAGTGTACACAATAGCATTATGTCAAACAGATAACATCGCATTAATTAATGATACCGATAGATTTAATACGATTAAAGAAATTCCGTACATAATCGCCATACTTTTGGAACAAATTCCTTTGATATATCTAAATGAGTATAATCGTCGAGACATTCCTGGAATGTTTATGTATACTCGTACGTATAATGTCATTACTTACTTTCAAAAGTAAGACAAGTTTCTTGTTATTCTCACGTAAGGTTTGAAGGTGTGTAAGAAGGGACGTGTAAATAAAACGTCTGTAGGAATGACGAGTGATGCGATGACTACGTTAATGATGAGGAATTTGGTACATTAACCACAATAGAATTTTTGTGTCCGGAGGCGGAGTCACGAGCGGCGACCGGTGCTGGTATGTCGATGCTCGGTCCACGATCCCGCCGAATAAATCATTTGACACATAGTCACATGGTCATGAGTCCAACCAACGGAACATTGGTGAAAATAAGCTCTATTACAAAAGCCATCGTATCATGTGGACGGATGACATTAGGATATTACACTGTCAAAGGCATTCTTCGAAGCGATGCGATGAGTTAAACACTTTTGCATAGAGAGCCAGTTATTCAAGCTAAAATTGCGGCTCTTAATTTAACTGCTTAATTAATATGGAAATCTTAGAAGGTGGCGTGTACCTTTTGCGTGAGTTATGTGTGAGATTAGTCATTGAAATTTGAATTTCGATTATTTGATTTTGTCAAATAAAGATTGCATCAATACAGCTACTAACTTGCATACTTACTTATTCTCTTTTGTTACGTTTGGCATTACGTGTTTATCGTGAAAAATAATGAATGTGCATCGAGCTATAAGTGCTGAAATAAAATGATGATTTAATCTACAATGGCAGCTGCAAAACATCTGCCTTTCATTACAACGTGTAATGACATATTTTCCATTAACATAGTTATGCTTATTTTATCTTGTTGAGATTGACAGGAAAAATTTATTAAGTTCTTGGGGATTTCATAGGATAAGCATGCCTTTTGGTGTAAGGTTACTGTTGAAGACTGCAAAACCAAGACATTCGCCGACGTTGTATTAAATCTCTTCACATCTTTCTTTAGAAACCCTATACTAGGGGGCAACTATGGCCGTTTTAAGGAGCGCCAACGTCTATGAAGTTGTTTTTGTATACCCAAAAATGAAACGACGAAGGTGAGAGAAATTCTTAATACGCGCTGCGATCATAGATGTCCCCCTCTGCTCACTTAGGAATTTCATAGCATAGCCTGAATAGCCTGAGGATGAATTTTCTTGGAAAGCGCGCAGTGCGCTACTATTTTGGTACCAAGGTGTGTATGGACTCCCCGATGTTGGCGATAGGTAGGTACGTAGTACGTAGGCATCATTTCCAATAAATAACAAAAATAATATGTATTTGTTTTTGGTATTAATATATTTGAGTCCTCTTATGTTGACAGTATAACCACAATTTCTAACATTCAAAATATTATGTTTAAAACATCTGCTATGCTTGGAAGGTAATTGTTAACTGATATAGATTCAACACATATACAAATTTAAGCTAAAAATATTCTCCTGAGGTTTTTTCTTGAAATAACATAATTCTTAGACAGAAGTAGGTATACGTAGCCACAGTCAATGCTTACATCTTTATGTATGAACTTGACTTGTTCTCAAAGAATACGTTATAAATGTAACGATCCAGTTTTGTTATCTTGCTATGAAGACATTCGATCTTCAAAGATAATATTTTTGAGATCAGATAAAATCTTCTCGCTGATGTACTTTTTAGTAATTCGTAGCCGAAATGTCGCAGCAAAAGGTAGTAAGACCATTACAGATCAAATACTTAAGAAGTCCGCACGGACCTTCCTGACAGTGCTTATAGTTTTTTCTTTGTGGATAGCTCGTTAGTCATGTGAAAAACAGAAACTATTCCGGATATGCGAATATCAGTGTGTCCCTTAACGAGATAGGCAACGCATCGCCGACCCCGCCGAGGCCACGTCGATAGCGAGCAAGCAATCGTTCATCATAATAGGTGACAATCGTATGCAAATTGTGTGTTTACTTCCTGATATTGTATCTTGTTACATTGTTACTTATATGCGGTACTCACAACTCTAAAAAGTTACAAAATAACTAAAAATCACAGCTAAAATAAGTTGTCAACAATGCTAATTTTGTGCTCCATTTTACGACAAACTGAATGTCGAAATAATAATTAAGTTAATGTTGTATGAAACTCCTACTACGAATGCATGGTGTCAATTAAATAAGTTCCTATTTCATCTAAATTCTTATCACTACAAGTAGTTTCAAAACGAAAACCACATGGTGGTCGAACCTTGACATTCCGAATGTTAAAAATAATTCTCTATTTCAGTTACCTAAATGAATGCAAGTTTTCTAAAATAACTCTTAACAACGTGCATTAAGGTGATAAATGGTTGGCATTGGGAATACTGTGGCGGTGAGCCCGCATTTGGGGTGAGGTGAAGTCTTTTATGACGGTCTGAGCTACCCCTGTTGTGCGCCTGCACACGTGGTCGAAGGGACGGGCAGATGTTCGCTCGTACTACGGCTGCCCAAATTCTATATTCTTTGTGTACTTTTAAATTCTATTTGTGTATTTTAGCCGCAGTGTTGTAACGTACTTTTGAAAATATCGCTGCAAACATGCGTCGAACCAATTGTGGATGACATTGTCAATTTATTCTGTCATTGTTTATGTGATGTATACATATAGGTAGGTAGTTATAGGTATGTTAAATTCCATTCGGTTTACGTAATTCAGTTTGGTAGGTTGTATGCGTTGTGGATAGAACATGGTAGGTAGGTAGTACGATGTTGTATCTGAAGCACTGGTTCCAAAAATATCCTAGATAACTAAACCAGTTATATTATACTAACAAATATGGTGTTTAAATCTTACAGTACGAAGTAAAGATGATTGAATAGGCGCGTTGTATGATACAGTCTTAAAGCTAATACATAGTCAAACAGCACAACAGCATAAATACAGAGGTTTGTATAAATCAGTATGGGGGTCACCGTCAACATTGGCTAATCGGCCGCTTTATCAAAGTCCTTATCAACGCACGGCCGTGTGGGAACTCGGCACGTTTGCCTACGTTCCGTCTGTCCTCGGTATGGTCGCATTCCTCGCTATTATGTTCGCTTGATGCCATTCCATGTAGCTCGCAAGTCGCAAGTCGCTGGTACCTCTGCCTCGGCCAAATTTTTTGCGAGTGCTCGCAAATCAAACCGGTAGGTAGGTAACTAAGTACGTACATTACGTGATGTACAGTTAAGTAATCTTAGTTATTGAATGTTTGTAATATGTACAAATCTATAATACACATTAAAATTACATTCAGTAAGCAGTATATAAGGTAGTTGTCAGAGATCGGTACCCACAAGTAATCGTTGCAAATAACTCACTTAATAACAATAAATAATAGGCACCCATACCTACTACTCAACGCAGATTAACTATACATCTTTAACATTACAAACTTAAGATAATTTACAGAGGTTACAACTAAGTAGATTGTTAAACATAATTAAAACATAACGAATAAAACATCATAATAACAAATGTTTTGAATGCACTTACCAATTTTGAGTTTCCCACGAAGTCTCAAAGGAAGTCTTGAAGGAAGTTTTTTTTCCCACAAAGTTCGTATTGTCGAGTAGAAAGCACTTCCGAGCAATAAATTATTATAATACCACAACGTCTATATTACTGAAACCTTCATAACAACGTTCCCAAACCGGCGAAGAACGAAAATCAATAGGTAGATACTGGGATTGCACGAACTTCGTACATTCGTCTGTTTATCACGACACGCTGGTTAGTTCTGTCTGTTTGCGACGCAAAAAATATACTAACTTCTACCGTTTATTATCCATTGTCCGTCAAACACACTGATACTATAAGTATTTGTTGTTATTTCATAAAATCCAACTATCGCGCCACGACTCTGTTGACGAAATAGTCTCGTTTGACATTTGAGCCGAGCCCACTACGATTGGAATCCACGGAATGTCAAATATGTTCAGTGCTGCCATCTATGTGCAGTAATCTCACTTGTACGAGAGGCGGCACACTGTAGTTAGTGTAAATTAAACTAGCGTTAAGAAATATACAATTGAAACTGGAAAATGTTATCATATTACGCTGTTCAGAATACAATGAGGCTTGTGTGGGCCATGAAATGCCTCTGAGAGCCTAATGATTGAAAAAAAATGAAAGTTAGAGCGAGCGCGTTTGCGAATCCATTGGAATGCGGCCAAGTTAGTGCCGCCTCTGGGAGACGTCATTGGCGCAGGCGTGATGGTAGGCCGCGTCTGCTGCAGGGTTATCGACACACGGCGCGAGGCGGCGCGGGCGAGAAGTAGGGTCGCCATTCGGTGGTTACCACCCGGTATGCGCATGTAGCGTAACTGAGATGGTTTCGGTTCGATACTTTCCTACTAATCATACATTATGTACATAGTTGGGAATCGAATAAAATTACTTCCATAGAAACCAAATAAATTATTTTCCTGGCGAAGGAATTTCAAATAGGTTACATTACGGCAATGCAGTTGAAACACATCAATAACAAGTTTTCATGGTTCGATAAAGAGGCCTAGATTCGATAATAAAATTGTACAACCCATTTGAAATTCGGAAAGTTTGCATAAATACCATGCAAATTAATATACCGAAGATTAATTTCGCAAAACTTGTATGCTACCGCCATCTGCACTTTACAGACTAAAACCAGCATTTTAATTATCGTTACTTTCCAACGTGCAAGTATAGATGGCGCTGTATTATGCAATTTGTAGTTAAGTTAAAGGATATTTCACTTATTAAAAAAAAACTAAATCCGTGACACAATGTTTATTTTAATTCTAACACAACATGTTCGATAAACCACAATTATAAACCAATAAAAATTTTGCGACATAATTTGATACTAGGTAAATTATAATTTATTTTAAGAATACCTATATGACAATATTTCTGTTCTGCTAAAAACTAAGGAAGGTGTAACATACAATAGCTCTGTGAATAATTCGTGATCACAATTAACATTTAGAAGTAACTTTTCTTAACTTTCATTATAGCGTATCAAAATGAAGGTCTTAATAATCTAAATTCGTTACTTTAGCTAAACGTCAGCATTAGTATAAACCGTTAGGAAATAAGTTTCCAATTCACTTTTTCCATAAATCTTTTGGATAAAATTAAGTTGTTAGGTACATAATTTTCAATGCTCCGTATTTTTGTAAATAACCAATAAAAATATGATCGCTGCGTTCAAAGTTAAGAAAAATACACAAAATCATCTATACTATAATTTTAATTACATATTTAACCTTATCACTTGTATATCTCTAAAATATACATTTATATGTACTCTATAACATAGACATCTCACTTGGGACTCCATAAGTAGGTATCACTAGGGTCTAGGTATTACATACATACACTAACTTGGTTCCATTTATCGTAGGTAAGTGGTTTAAGCATAGACTGGTAATATGTGTATACAAAATATTTATTAATACTTGATTAGTTTCATATTCAGCTTAAATAATGTATGGAAAAATGTTAGCCGCCATTTTTAAAACAAGCAATAAATAACTAGACTATCTAGGTTGTTGTTAGCGGAATTAATGTTTAATTTTCTCGACTAAGTTGCGCCATTTTTGAACGTTAACGAATTTCGTTGTGTAAAAGTGTAGACTCCACCTAGCCTTCAATAAATCATTTCAGCCACTCCAGTCTACGTTGAATTATGTCAAAATGTACATAGGGTAGGTATTGTTTGCAGTCACGACAAATGTAATGACCACTCATGAAAGGACTAATTAGAGGCTTACACACACCTCTCGTTTCATATATATCTAGGCTAAAAACTTATGCAAAACAACTATTTTCGAAAATACAATGTTATTTTGCTATAAGTTATTAGATTTTAATGATACTATTCAATGTAGAAATAACAAGACTATATTTACCCGTTAAATAAACATAACAAATATTTGTTAGGAATTATACAATTAAATGCAAATCACTTATTCAAAAACTTCATACTAAATAATCTGCTCTGTGCTCAAAGTATACGTATTAACATGTTTTTATGTTAACGATATTGCCTGTGTATTTTCCTCAATTTGTATAAGTACGTAGGAACTTTTACGTCTTCAAAAAAAAACGCAAAGGCAGGGTCAAGCGACGACGTTAGAACTTGTCATAAGTATACTCGGGGCACTGTACCACTATCACGAGCTTTGCATCGTTTTCGTAATCTATACTCGCTAGCGTTACCTACAATATTTGTATTGGATATTTTAGTTCTTCACGTCACGCTAGGAGGCGCTGCACAATTTCTCATACAAATATTCGGCGGAGACGCTAGCGAGTATAGATTATGAAAACGGTGGCAAATTCGTGATAAGGTGCAACCACATACAGCCGCCCGACGCTCGTTTACAGCAACAAATGTGGTCACGTGACCCGATTTTAAATTTCCCGCAGCTCAAAAAGGAACTACATCATGCAGCCGCTCCTATCACATATCACGTGACCACAAACGCGTCGAGCGGCTTACAGCAGGTTGCACCTATAGGGATACTGAATATTGTTAGTATTTTATTGTATCGCACGAGTGACAGCCCTCGTGCTGCAAGCTTGATAAACTAAAACTTGCTTTATTTTTTAGGCGGCCTATAGTGTCAGTAGGTACCTACATAATATCTAATGAGATCGTGCAATTTAAAATCTATTTTAAGCATGTAATGAATATTCTATGCTAGAACGTGACTATTAAATTGTAATGAGTTCCATAAATGAAACCCATAGTGACATTCATATTTACTTGATAATTGTAACTATTTATTATGGCAACTAGGTACTATTTTATTCCCACATTTTTGATCGGTATTAAGTATCATTTTGTTAGTGCGCGTTAAAGTTTTCGAATCAACAAAGTTAAATTATCAATGTTAAGTCGTGATTTTTCAATTGAAACTATTTTAAGAATTGTCATTACTTACATGATAATGTATTTCTATCTATTGGGTTGGACTCTATTCTTTTGGTATAGTTAGCTAGATTACTTTTATTTCTGCCTTCTATAATACTTTCATATCATTATTACTTTTTTAAATAAATAGTTGGACTTTTAATCATCTTTTAATCAATTTAATACTAGCAGTTTGCCAACAATTGTATGTTATTATTTTTTTGGGCTGAAAGTATGATATGATAAATAATTATTATGTACCATATAAACATGTGTGTGATGATATATATGTACCTAATATTACCGCTATTCTTATAGGTCGGTACATGCCTCATATTAATAAATCTTTATATTCATTCATAATAATAATGTAATAATATTCTTAAAACTTCAGGGGACGGCTTAACGTATTAACTCAAATTATAGAATTTAAAAATAAAATCCACTATGATATAAATACAGAAGTTAGTCATTATGTGAGTGTAATTTTAGTATAAATAAATTTAGTTATTGAATTTTTTTGGTAATTACGTATATTATTATACGATATAAACATTTGATTAATCTCCTTCGGTAAAAAGTGAGTGTTGTTATTACAACTCATCTGCTTTGCCCTTAAGGACACCTTCTTAGATGGAGTGAGCATATTTATTTATTCATTGTTACTATACGGTATTTGTTTCAGGTCAATTAATGTGAACTATGAGATAAAAGCAAGCATCTGTGAGACATGTACATGATGTCCTGAAAGCCGCCCTTTATACCGACGGTTATGGATAACATTGATGACACTCACTGAAGATACTTGCAATATATTTAGAGGTCTCCGTGATCTACTTACTTGCACGTGTAACTAGCTACATAGTAAGTATGTATTATTTTTTGTAAGCGTCTTGTGTGCGATAGCTTTGACTTTTTTATTAGACTGCACGTAATACAGATAACTATGTTGGTCGTAATAAAGCAATGTGGCATTTTATACTTTCAAATCAGCATAATATCGATCTAGCTGCAGTATTATTCTTTAATATATTGCAAGCATGGTCAATATCACCTTTGGTATAATATGTGCGTGTTTCGGTATAAATTAATTCAGAACACCTTATATGCCTTTAGATACTAACATCAATTTATAACTATTATGATTAATGTGCATGGAGCTGTAATCTATGTGTATATATGATGTTATTATAATATTTCGAGTGTATAATTATTATGGTGTGACATGAATCCTTTGGCCTGGAGAGAAATCGTGCATTTTGACAAGATTATTGATTAATATATCATTTTATTATTCTTATTATTTTAAATGTATACAAATGTATATTCTATGTAAATATGTAAATTTAAATGGAATAGCAACACAAAACTTGTCTTATAAAGTAATTTTACATCCAATAATTTATATAATTTTATATTATATCACATGTAAATAATTTAGGTAGATAATATATAGTATTACAAAATGATATGTTGCCAAGTAATTCTCCACAATACGGACTTAATAATAAATGTATATAATAATGTTATGTAAACGTTAAATAAATTGTAAATATGGAAGGATCATAAATTTTCAAAATTAATATATAAATAGGCCGTTTATAAACCGGAGGGCTTTATATTTGACGTATAATACATAAATATATACTTGTTAAATAACGCCGCTGGTCGGCTCAGTCGTTCGACATTCTCAAGCCTAGCAATCGGAATATTTTCAAAATGGAAACTTAAATTAAATTTCATGCGATAAATTGATAAATAAATAAAAACCTCCGATTTCCATCGACTTACGAAAATTTATAATGACGATTTTTTACATACCCATTCATTGCACATGCAATAACCGCAAAATACCTGTATCCTGCCATTCCTTTCATACGGAACTAAAGTTTTTGCGTTCGTTTATATCGAATGCCATAGTGCATGTTGACAAGTTATACGTATAATGCTCCATTTAATTCATATTAATTCTCATTACAAAAACAATTGCTTTATGCTGAGGGGTCTGTCGCGCGACTTGGGTGTTCGCCAGTCGGTGTCGTGTGCGTGTTCCTGCGCCACTCCTGCGCACGGCATCATGCGCAGCGGCCGCGTCGACGACGACGCCCCGCACCGGCGACACTGCGTCCGACGCACACCTAAAGGACGTCGCCACCACCACACTCCCTCGGATGACTCTGAAGACTCGTAGCGCGCCTTGTCGTAGCCCCCAGCCCCCTCATAGTTCCCGTTGTCGAAACCCGTAGCGCCCTCGTAGCTCCCCTTATCGTAACCTCCCTTATATAATTGTTTTTGGTCGTAGCCCGACGCCTCCCCCTTATCGTACGACGTAGACTCTTCGTAACTTTTATCGTAACCCGTAGCGTAGCTGTTCTTTTCGAATCCGTCATCGTTTTTATCGTAGCTCGTGGATGCATTGTACGCACCTCTGTCGTAACTTTCGTAACTAGCTTTGTCGTACATGGAAATTGCGTCATAGTTTTGTTTGGGCCAAGCTCGGTCCGACCAAGTTGAGGCCTCACTGTCGCAAGGTGTCACGGGAGCGCTTCGAATTGTTTTCGGTTCGTAGTAAGTAGCCATGACGTCAGAGGGTGAAAGGCGTTTCTGGAACACAAATAAAAAAGCTTCTAAATACTTGTATTAAGACGGTATTTTCAATGTTCTAAATATTATATTGGAATTTTATTATTAATTTCAATATTATTAGGAGGGGTATGTTATTTCCAGTATGTTATGTCTAATTGCTATTTATAGAGATTACCTTCATGATGTTGAAGTCGGGCAACTTGAAGCGTCACACTTCCTGAAGAAATTTTACTGGACAAACGCCCTGTCGGTTGTCGCCGGAGCGGATCATCACCATGCCGTCCAATTCATCACCAACTTGGATCACAATCTGGTCGCGGAGCAACATGAGCCCGTTGTCACCGTCTGATACCTGAAGTGTAATAGCGCATTAATTTTCTTGACAGTATTTACTAAAATATTTATGACATCGGATTAGTATTTTCATTGATTTATTGACATACACATTGAAATTAGTGTTGTAATATCTCTGCATACCCCTTCAATAATTTTACCAGTACAAGAACTAAAACAAGTATATATTACTTGTTTTGATTCTAGTACCTACTGGTAACATTAACATTTCCACTGGGTTCTGCTCTGCATAGCAATTTACTGAGATGTGATCACGATAAACACATACACACACGATACATTAGTTATCTACGTATAAGTTTATAGCAAGTAAGTAATAATCACCTGCAGATTATGAGTGACCTGCAAGGGGCGCTCTCCAGCTTGCAGCTTGGTACAGTACTTCGAAGGGAAGTACCCAATCTTGCCCAAACATTTTCCCTTCCACCAATCAGGGTCAGATGTATCAATCACCGTCACTTTGTAACCAGCCTTCAAGTCCAACTCATCGGCATGTCGAGATTTGAAGTTGTATAAAATCACGTACAAGTTGGTCGGTAGCAAGCGCTGATGCTTCTGGAAAGTAAAACGTATGCATATAAAATATTTTATTCTGTTGATTGCAAAAAATAGTTAAGTATTTTGTTAGTTTATTTCAGGTAAGTTGCTTTTTATTAAGTTTAAATACTGAAGTCAAGTACCTAAGTACTTACATTGAAGAATTACTCAACGCCTCGAACTATTAATAGCAAAACTATTATTTGTTTTTAATTTACATTGTAGTAGGAACTCGCATGAACAAAGAGATGTGACGTTCACTATCTACTTATGTTTGAAAGTATTCCCTATCCCGGGCATATTATAATGTAAGTATCTATCTTAGTTAGTAGTATGTTTTAGCTGCGACTATGTCTGAGTTATACAATGTTAGGCAGTACTAATGGTATACGGTCAAATAAAATTGTAATTAGTATAATGAAATTTCCAACAGGGCGGGACTTTTGGAACATTAACCTACTACATATTTATTTATTCAGCGGACGCTGACGCTGGTCGAATGGTAATGGTAGCTATCGCGGATTCGATTGCCACGTCAAAGCAAACAATTTATGTGATAAGCAATGTGTTAAAAAAACTATATTAGTAGGTAGTGAGTAAATCCGTTGTCTGTCTGGTAGACACAAGATACAAGTTTTGCTTAGTTTGGGATATGTCTGGGCAACATTTATTTATTTATTGTCTGGCATTCTTGAATCTTCGTCGCAGAAGGGGGTTCGTAATGTTCTTATGCATGGGTACTTACGCTGGTTTGTTTAACAGGCGATGGACAAGGGCTTGCGCTGTTAGAAGACAAGCTTTTGTCAGGCTCGTCTGGGAGCTCCACGCTGCTCATGCGACCTCCACGGGCGCTGAGCAACCTGCGGCTATGTACCGGCGATGATGGTGCTGTATCACATGTATCACAAAGTTTTAAAGTTTCATTGTCAATCGTTAATTAAAACATGAATTTATAATGTTGGTGAAATTAGAACGAAAACATAATAAGAATATCCTTGCCTAAGTAGAAACAGAAGGAAATACACATCTTATATTACGGGAGAACCTACGAATAATTAATTTTACGACACAAACTACCACAAAATTTTAATATCAGGTATATAACATTTGAAATATAAAGTATTTAAGTAAGACTAAAGTTTTTATATATTTTATTACAAATCGGAGGCATAAACCTAAAACCATATAAATCAAGATAGGTAGCGCGTATATAACTTTTCGACAGTTTCCGTTCTAATTTCGGTAAAAGTTTTATCAGTTGCGTGTGTAGTAATGTTTAAATGTAACCTTAATTTTTGTAGGTATTGGAATTAAATGTAATTAAATTGTGCTGTAGGCGTGAAATAAGTAAATCCCGTAACTAAGCGCAACAATTATATATTTATAATTGTATTTGTGTTACATTTAGTTCCATTATATCGAAATTCGAAGGCGATTGGTTATCACACGAAACTAATATTAATATTTTATGAGCATTATAGCCTGATACTATAAGTAATAAGTAACGCATAAAAACAATGTCGTATCAGTAAATTGATGGCCAGAAGGCACTAATGAATACTTGATCATTGGATGCTATCGTGCTATCTAAGTATTATCTAAAAACAATAAAAAAACCATTGAAAGTTTTCCTACTCATAGTGATTGTGAAACGCCACAAAAATAATATTATAAAAAGTTCTGCATCGAATTTTCTTTGTTGTAGCATTGTTTTTATGCGTTATCTCAAAACAAAAGTAACGTACATGAGTGGGTATAGTTATGAATCGGGTGGTTATTTATTCTATTAAAGCCATGCTTCATGCTAACTGCTCGGTAGTCTGAAAAAATATAAAATGAACATTAACAGCATGCGTTATTACTTACGTAACGTAGGTGCCTAAATCATAGCAGCTGAGTTTTAAAAGAATACATCTATAGTAATTCCATTTGCGATGATGAATGAATTTGAATATAAATTGTCATTTTTGGAGTAATTTCTTCCGATATGGCTAATTATATATTGTATTATCTCATCATCCTTGGACGACGTTGAGACCCAGCAATTGACAAGAAAAATTCTAGACACCATAAACACCGAGAAGAAACCTGTACATCTAACACACAAGCTAAGCCAAAGGAGAAGTTTGAGACGAACATGTGCCCACATTACACTGACATCAAAACCAGAGTCCAAAAAACGGTAATCTTAATCTGATTAAGCATATGCAGACTGGCTGTATTATGAATTGCAAATCAATTTTCAAAGAATTTTAAATTTATAATAATCACAATATTTTTAATAGATTTGTTCCTTTCTTGCTTTATACTTTTCATATAGTTCTAAGCAATACTTTGACAATCGACAATCATTCGAAATCAGATCGCCTGCATACACCTATGGGCAAAGCGTAAGAGTGAGAGAGTTCAGGCAAAATAGCCTTCGGTGAGAGATAGAGAAAAAGCGTGTTGTTTGGACCCAGGCACATTATAAGGTAGTTCGATCCGTACATAAGACGCGGCTGCCTGAGGAAGGCTGGCTCTCCTTCTGTGGGCGGCGACGCAGCTCGCCGCACTCCGGCGAGTCCAGCGATAAGCTCTTCATCCTAAGGTTCAACTTTTGACGTCTCGGAGAGTGCGGCGCTATAACATTGTCCCAGTATGAACATTCAGTATACACTTACCAAGTAGCTCAACTCTTACAGGCTTACCTAACTCTTCCCTCACCAAAATTTTTGTCTTTGTAAGTAGTTTGAGAATGTATTTATGTTGTCAATGTACCAGAAATAACTGATTGGAACTATACTAGTTTTTAGATTGGAACATAACAATAAAAGTGCTTTGTTGAATCATAAAAATATGCTTCTAAAGTTGAACTAATGTGAGTTTAATGATATTTCATTATTTGCACTTGTTTCGGTGTCCTTGAGAGATGAATGACATTGTGAAAATTTAAAAGTAAATAATATATTCTTATAAGTAATGTAGGTAAGTAAAAACGTATTTCAGTAAAAATAAGTGCAAAAGCAGTGCAAATAAAAATAGATACTTTTATAAAATACAAAAGTAGATAGATGCAAAGGACTACCTATTTGAGTAGAGTAATCCTAACTACGAAGTCCAAGAGAGTACTTAGATAAGTATATAAAACTAGGATGAAAGCTTCTTATTGAAGTAGTTTGTGAGTTGCGACTTATTTCAGTGACTACGGTACTGAATGAGAGCTATTATTGGATGCAGTCTGTCATCACCAGCTCTATTGATGGTACAGTAACAAAAGGAGTGGTATGTTGTGAATGCAAATTGATGCGAACAAAATGCTCGTTGATGAAACGATTTTCTCAACATGGATTATTCTACGGGGCTTCGTTTTATATACGATTTCAATTTTGGTACCAGGTAAGGGACTGGTGCGGTCTGCCTGTCTCAACATTTGGGCACTCTTGGAGTTCTTCATCGAACCTGTGTGGACAAGTAAACAGGAGCCAGTCTATTATTTATTCCAATATTAGTCCTAAAACCCTGTCACGTGGATCTACCACGTCCTGAAAATTAATCGAATTCATAGAAAGGGTTGGTTGGTGTCACAAACAAAGCGAAAAAAAAAACTTGGTCTTCTTGTAGGTATATTGTCTTGTCATAGATATAGTGTTTGAAGTACCTACGTACATTATTACGGTGTGGGTAGAGTGGGTTTTCAGTGAATTCGACAGATCGTAGCACAATAGAAGCAGGAGTTCGCGTTATGAAAGGTGCGAGTAGTGATTTCGTGTTAAAATGTGTTTAGTCCTTATAAAACGCATGCAATCAGCACCCTGCGTCAAGCCATGCACAACTTACTTTGGAACGCACCCGTGAGATAGACGCTGGAAACACGTTACCGAATATAGTAAAACGTGCTCGAAGGTGATTAGAAAAAAAATAAAGCTTGGATTTTGACTTTTATTGTAACAATAACAATATACATATCACAGTACGCGGGGCGCTTCGGGGTGATTATAATAGAGACATCCGAGATGCGGCTACTGGGATTGGCCAAGTAGCCGCGGTGAGTCTTTGCTCTCGCCTGCGGGGCGACATGATTTATAGTTTCATTCCCGGGATACAAATGTTGCTAATCATTTTTTCTTCCTGACGCTCGCTGATGATTTGAGAATTGAAGGCGGCTGATCGCCGTTTTCATTAACGAAACATAGGGGTTGTCCGAAGGGTCGCGTTGTCGTCATCTCCGACTCTGCAAAGACAGCGCGCGAACAAAACAAAATAAATAAAATAAAAAGATATATAAGTAATTAAGTACATTAATTGATACATTACTGAAATAAACATAAATCATAAGTATAATAAACAATAAATGCAAACGTTTAGGTTGAATACATTGCCTATACATGAGATGGAAATCCTGTGAAAGGATAATGTTCAAGCATCTAGGGTGGTGGCCGAGCTTCTTCTAGTTTTAGTCCTAGAATCTAAACTAACACTGCAATCGCGTAACAAAAAATAAATGAACATAAAATATCGAACACACAACGAAAAGGAGGCACCGTAACCCAGTAGGAAGACGGGACAAACAAAGCTGTGAGACTGAGAGAGCGATGCGCTACGGCAGCCGAGGGCGCGTACTTTCCGGCAGGGAAATGGACCGGTGCTGCGGTGAGCCTCGGCGTGACCGCGAGCCCCACATGGACAAACTCTTGACGCCGGCGAAGAGGCGCCTCCGCACGCCGCCGTCGGGCCGCGTCGCCCCGCCTACCGACAAGCAGCGCTCAGTACTGACCGCACCCCGCCCCCGCCCTGCGCCCGCGACTATACAATGCGTGCACAACAACTCGACACTACTAAAAACGAGTGATCTGAGTGAAGCTGCCGCCGGCCGGGCGCGGCGGGCGCGGCGGCGGCCGGCGGCCTATGCGCGGCGAGCAACGCGCGCCGCTCGTGGGGCGGCAGACCTGAGCTGGAGGAGAGGGGCTGCGGCGCCACGGCCAGCCCCGCGCAAGGCCGCGCCGGCGAGCGCGCGGCCGGAGGCTCCGACGGCGCCGACACGCGCACTACCGGGCCCCCACGCGATTCCCCGCCACCCGGCTTCGCTATTTCGTTGGCGCGCTTCAGAACTTGGTAGGTCTGATCCACTTCCTCCTCTGAGCATCGAGCGAAATGCGGTTAGATTCAACATCTCCCTAACGACCAAAGTCTAGGAACATTCGGTGTTATTGTGTGCGCGATTTGAGCAATGGTGTTCACTAATCTCGTGTTAGTAGGTAAGTGACTCCTGTCTGTATAGTCTGTTCGGGAAAGGGTCTGCCGAAAGGTGTTAGTTGGTAGACACAAATCACGGAATGCTCGGCCTAGGGAGGGTGCACAGGGGTCACTCCTGACTGATTGATACTGTACCCTCATCATAGTAGCTATCGAAATCATCATCGAACTCGACTGAGCCCTTGAAAGAGATCTTGGTTAGTCTTTGTCCAGGCAGCCAGCCGTGCTCCACCCCTGGATAACGTGAGTTTAACTTCCGATTGTATTTCGTACAGCTGGTTGGTGCGTGTTGATGGATTTGTTGCATGTGAGTGAGTATGACAACGTGTGTCTTTGCAGGCATGAGCTATGCAATCAGATGCCCTGAACTATATTGAACCTAATCAGAATATTATCCAATATTCACATTTAATTTTATCATAAAAGGGGTTAATTATAGTTACTTATAAAACTTACCACAACTTCAAGTGGCTTGTTCTTATTGTAAGTAGTCAAATTAGAATACGAAAAATATATCAACATTCAGGTTCATTGTTAATTGTCATTACTAGGTAAGTATAAGAACTTCGAATAATTTTCGATATCATCATCAACAAAAGTTTTAAAGTCGAACAGACATTAATTTGCTCAAATTATTTCAGTTGAGCTTTGTTTTTCAGGTTATTTAGCAGGCAGATTGGAGTGCGTAATAATCAAAATTTTAAGGAATGATTAGGACTAACTTTCATCATCGAAGGCGGTCTCATGGACCCTGTGGGATTCAATCTCCGAAGTGCTCTTCTGTCTGCGCAAGAGTCGTGACTTGGTCTGGCACTTGCCAACCTGCGGCATGCAGTCCATATGCACATTCATTTTGCACAGCCGACATCGAAGTCCCTGTCGTGTGTGCCCTGGGACCAAATAATAAGTATAGATAGAACTGTGAAGCAGCTCAAATATTATAGAATAGCATGGCTACGCTGACTGGTAGTCGGTCTATATCAGATAAAAGATTTGTTATTTTTACACTAGATATTTCGATGTGGGGCCAAAAAAACATCGTGAGGAAACTTATCCGAGAAGTAATTCAAAGGCGTATGTAAAGTGCCTGAGACGGCAAAAGATTCACCATCTGTCGCGATGGCACTGATTCATACGACATCCTTCGTTGGGAATTCAGGCGTGAACAGGCGTATGGATGTATATTTCGTTTCGAAGGGTACCCCACTAAGCTACTAAGTCTAAAGAAATGATGTTACATGGTCGGAGCAATGGCCCGAGTGGCCTCCTAAATATCATTGTTTATTATTATTTAGGAATTTTCAGGCCAAAATATTTTGCAATTAATTGCATGTCACTAAAATTCATAAAAAGCGTGTGCTAGGTCACCAAACAGAACAACTATTACTCAAGACGAGGTCAGGTTATCTACCTTTTTGCTATTTTATGATGTAAAACGTAAACGTATAAGTCCTACGTTCAGTGAACTTAACCAAACCTCATAATATTTGGTGACAATTAACGTATCTACTACAAACCTCACATGCCATGTCAATATAGAATAATGTGGCGATAAATCACAGAATATTAAAGGTTGCTAAAACGCACGACGACGATAATACAGATACTCCCGGTTTCAGTATCGTAATGGATCATGTTGAGTGGTACATATTGAGGATTGGTACTAGTTTATTTTACTACCCGTCAGTAGGTATCGTATGATTGACGATGCATACATGTGTTGTCACAAGTTTTGATAAGTATCGTCTTCGGAAAAAGATAGTAGACCCCGTACTTAAAACTATAAACACAGATTAAATAGGTATCTAGTCTGCGATGTTCTTATCAAGACTGAAAACGCACCGTTTAAATAAAAGATTAAATGGTATGTAAGAGAAACAATAAAGTTAGAACTTACCTCTAAGAACTTGTGAGCAAACATCACAAGGGGTGATTTTCTTATACGTATATTCTTGAAAGTTATGAGCTTCGGAATCACCACTGGCGCGCATCGCATCTCGAGCAGCTCCATTCCTCCTACAAATCAAGGTTGTAATTAGAAACAATGAAGACATCATATCTAATGCTTGGTAAAACTAAAAGGTATGTATTTAGACTTAATAGTTCCCTACCATGCATTTAGTTTATATAAAACCTGTAGCACAAGCGTAGAGATATCAATAACATAATAGATCATTGCGTACTATAGTGGATCATTTATCATGATGACATCAAGCTCTTTACAACCTAGTAGTTGTTAACGTCACAAATATTGATCGGTGGAGTTCAAGGTGAAGGGTATACGCTTTTCTGTTAGCTAGGCGATTGGTAATCACTGCTAGACTCTAGCGACTAATGTACCCCGTTGTAATTACCCTCTCCATAATGACACTTTAATTACAATGCTGTTGATGTCATAATTAAACCTAATCTCAACAGAAACATAATTAAATATTCAAATTATAGGTACCTACAAAGTACGGTGTTTCACAAATAATACTAAATAATACGAAAGCTTTGAGCAGAATAGACGTAATGAAGGGGTTTCCAAGCATCTTCGCAGAAGCGTGTGTTGCTGAATATAAGTAGGAAGCTGGTGTAAGGACTATTATCGATGTGTATTTTACTTACCTAAGGTACTAACTTAACAATAACATGCTAAATGTTAGTAAGATCTACGTGTGAAGGGGCGAGCAGTACAACTCGAATAGGACAGTTTTGGGGCAAAATAACACATTTATCGACATACGCTCACACCTACGGGGCCGTTACCTCATTGCCATAACCGTCGACACCGCGTGGTACATTTGATTTTTTCTTTAATGATGCAAAAAGAGAGAAACAACAAGATGAACATAACACATGATATATAAAACGTGATTATACTTAACAAACTTAAGTAAATGGTGCAGAAACCTGTGATAGGCCCATGTTCTGAAATCGTCTTTAAATACGTAGATAATTGGGCACTTTATTTAATGTCTATAAATATATTGGTATTAGGAATTTCTGTAAGGTCATTGAGAGTATCACAGATTACAGTCAATAGGGTATAAGCTACACAATTAAGTAACTACACTTGGATATACTGCTACTATAGATTGTAAGTAAGTAAGTACATAATGTCCTTCAATAATCAATATAAAGTTGTGTATAACTTATACCCTAAATAATTTATTTTTCCTAGAATGTATGTGTATATTTTTAAACGATCATAGGTAATAATTATTATTTACAAACTATGTTTAAGCGTACAGCTTTAATGTGTTCAGTCGTGTAGACAGGACAGTTAATTAGTGCTAAGTCAAGCGCTTCGTCTTTTGTGTAGTGCAAATACGATAGTTCCTTCGCTTTTGTATGCAACTCGTTAACTCCAACTTCATTGTTTGCACGGAAATCTTACCATACTTCATGACGATTAAAAGGTCTACAGCTAGCTACATTTATTTCAACTTTGTTTAATGAACTCTTCATACAACAGGATTAAATGTCGGACTCATAGATGACTTGTAGACGACTCATGAGTATTAACTTACTAGAGCACATTAAAGGAAGCCATATGAATAAAGCGGACACTTGTCCATTTAATCTAATTTGAGTAGATTTACATGGTTAATCCTTAGTACACCAAATAAGCGATATTTTTGAAAACTAGAACTTGTTCTATTTATATGGAATGCTAGGTTTGTAGTTATCTAACCTAGTTCATGCAACTCTGCTGCAGCTCGAAATCAAGTCTAGTTCAGTCAAAATCAATCTTGCTCGTTCAATTACGGACTACACGACATTGTTACTGCGATATTGACGCCGGGATTTGACAACCTGATGTATGAATCGATGCAATGAATAGCTTATGAAGCTCAAGCTGTTTATTAGCGGCTTATCTAAAGCTTATGTTTATATTTTGCATTTTTATTTTATTTGGTATTATTTTCCACAAATAACTGAATTGCTTACATCATATTTTTTCATATTCCATTATTCTGTATACAAATATAGATGTGTTTTGCAATAACTACCACTTGTTTAACGAATACGAAAACCGAATACAGCAAAACACCCAGCAAGGCTTCTTAGCAATCATAGACAAAAAGTTACCTTCATGAAGCCTACATGATGCAAAACTTTGCGTGTTTTGAAATGTGCTTGTACACAATACAATTTAATAACATTGCCAACTAGGTAGTGCCACTAATTGAATTTGTCACTCTAAAGATGGCTTCGCATAGCTTGGTGGTTTGAAACTGTCGGCAGATGGAGTTGTCCATAGACTTAATACATGCAATCAAGGCTACTTAGTTCCTTATCTACTCTGATTGTTATCAATCCAACCTTTTCAGCTCATACCCGTACCTAAACCAGAAACCAAAACAGACAACTAATAAATTATCCTCTACCTATTCGACGAGCCTCAACAGACGAATTCAAATAAGGCGCTAAAATGTTTCGTTGTTCTGAAATTCAAATAAGCTTACAACAAAGAATGTGAATTATTCCGCATTTACATTTTTCTTTTGTCTGAAAAACCGGGTGTAAATTTTCATATTCTTAACCCGTTTAAGTTAGTTAAGTAGTGCTTGGTCGCTACGTTATTTTAGATATTAATATATTCAAGTACTTATTGAGTAGATATTTATGTATGATTCTTCTCTCAGTTAACTCTAACTGGGGGCTGACTATGACCTTGTTAAGCTTAATATACTTATTAAGAACTTCTTAGCTTTGACATTTAATTTTTGTACAAAGATTAGAATTTCTTATTAATCACGTTGCTTAAAAGGATCATCTATGTAGTTGGCTTCTTGTATATAATTGCTAAGAGAAATGCAGACTTACTTGTCTGGCGGCGCAGCGTGGGGCGGGGGTGCACTGGGCGGCTTGAGACTGCGGAAGGCCTTAAGCCATTTGTTCTTCATGCTTCCGGCTGATGATGCGGAGAGCTTCCGATCTACTGCCGCGTTACCGCTATCTGCCTTTGCCGCAAACAGCTCTCTCTGTATAGGAAAATGATACGTGTTCAATACAATGCATAGAGAACCTACAAAATTGCTGCACATTTTGGGCAAAGCATTTTTTAAGAACCTATCAGTAAATACTTTTTCTGTCATTTTGGAGAGGAATAGAGAAACATTTATTAAAGTGTAAAGACTTTGAAATAAGTTTAAGTATAGCGTTATTTCGAAATGGAATGGGTGTCCGAGGGAAATAAATTAACTAATCCAATTTTTCTTTTGTAATATACTGACTTAAAATGCCCATAGATATTGTCATTCAAGATTTTGGTGTCAGACAACGTTATTGTGGGTTCTTATTTTGTTACAACGCCGACCTAAATACTACACTTAAGACATTCATCAAACTTATCTACCGCATCATCGTACCTCTGACACCAATAATCATCATTGTGATGTAAATAGGTTTCAGCCTACTTATTAAATGTACCACAAATACAATGGTGAAGGCAACGTCTCAAGACGCTGAAATGAGGTATAGTTTTTGAATTAAGCAGGTACCTAAGTTAATTACGACAATTTCAACGAAAAGCAATTTTGAAATTGGAACAGGGGGCATCATCCGCAGAGTGTATTAAGAACATCTTACAGGCTCTTTATTTCTTATTATTTATATCTCAAGAAGCTAGGTTTCTACGAAAATGTATTTTTAGATTAGTATAATTATGATAAAGCTACCAACAGCAATTTGATAATGATTTTTTAAGTTGTAGCTATATTGAATAATACATAGGTACATGAAACCCCGAAAGGGTAGGCAGACATAGTACCTGTACTTATATTTCGCCAATTATGTTTAAGTCCCATTTAATAGGGGCGAGGAGCATTACTCCGTTAACCGATCACTAATCCAGATTCCGGGCCGCTGCGCTGCTGTGAAATTACAGATAGAAAAACAAACACTTTTCCCGACCTGGGGATCAAACCCAGCTCGTGTTCCGCAGTAGCGCTTGCGACCATTAGATCAACGACTGTCTTCGTCATTAATGTACCTATATCTATGTATTATACAGATAATTAAAAATGATTGTTGTAATTCTAAAAAAAAGCTTTTCACTAAACGCGTATGAAAGCATATACGTTACTGACATAAAAAAAACAAATATTTGATGTTTTTCTCTGTCTGTCTATCCTTTTTTCTGCGTAATCTCCGAAACGACTGGACCGATTTTAACGGGATAGCTAAAGTTACAAGGTAACTACTATTTAAAAAAATATCAGATATCCGTCGGTCACCCATGAAATTAACTCTACGCGAGAGAAACCGCAGGGCTCAGCTAGTATGTTAATAAAGCAATTAATTACCCAGATATATACCTAGATATATATATATATACTAGCTGTGCCCGGCAAACGTTGTAATGCCATATATTTTTTTGGGGTGGTCACCCTTATCACTTAGGGATATGGAAAATAGATAGTAGCCGATTCTCAGACCTACTGAATACGCATATAAAATTCGGTAAAAATCGGTAAAGCCGTTTCGGAGGAGTACGGTAAACTAACATTGTGACATGGAATTTTTATATATTAGATATTTTTAATATATTTTATATATTATATATATATATATATGTATATATAATGTCCTATATCAACTGTCGCCAAATACTGTTGTTAAATAGAGGTATGTAGGTACGTCTGTGGTTTATTGGATTGTGGTCTACGGTAAATACTGAGATGTGACAGAACATTCATCCGTTGTTAATTAAATGCCTCGTTTAGTAGAGCATGGTCGTGTCAGTGATCAACATACTTTAGCACATTTTGGTATATATGGGTCTCGAGGACCACAAACTTATCACAACAACGCCATCACTATCACGCACTGTATTTAATTATCACTGTAATTACCTAATATGTGCATTTATTTCTTTTATCTTTACTTACTCGCTGAAAAGACTTGAATTATTCTCATAGGTTTTTATCTCATTACTCTCATAATTCATAAGTAATTCATAATTATATTACGTTTTCGTAGTAAGTAATGCCATAAAAATAAAATTAAATCATATGGTATGCGCAAATGCAACTGTGCCATGAGCTCCTCTACAAGTACAAAATCTTTGTCAAGATGGATAATACCGATGCATATTGTAGTGTTATCAAAAATATGTACCTACGTCTAGGTACAATTTATTTTTATATGTATTTTGTGGATATTCGTTCTAAATATTTTTACCAAAAACACTTTGAAAACATTTCGCTGTTTATTGGATTATAACTTCCTAAGATAACATCATGTTCTTCGGTGAAAAATTTACTTCACGCCTCGTCGTAAGATTTGTTAAAAGAAGCGTGCGGAATAATAATTTTGTTCTTTCGTTGGCAGCTTATTGAAGTTTCAGTGAAGTGAAAATATTGCCACCGCGACAAGAGAATATTTCTGTCATCGTAGGTTATAGGTAAGTACGTGTTTAACGATACGCGTTACCAAAGTTCCGATCAAATATTTGTTTTGTATAGGTATAGATGTACCAGGCTAGTTAAAAATAATAATTTGATAAATAATTCATTCCATAGGTACTTAAAATACTTATTTTATTTACCATAAATAATCCATACACATCCCATCCATAAGTACAAAGATCGTGTAGGTACTGATGCAATAGATGAGAAGAAAATTAAGCGAACAAAATATAAAAAAAATTTAAAAAAATATACTCACGCCATCCCAGAAGGGATAAACTGAGGAGTTTTAACAAGACCAGCCACATTTCACGAATATGATCAAGTGCCAAAGTGCGAACAAAATAGTTATGAATTTACTTACACGGAGGTGCCTGAAATGTACTTAATTACTTATGGAGAATAGAAAGCAATAAGTAAAACAATATATATTTACGAGAAATAGATATTGTGCAGCGATAAACTACATACTCTACACTCTACAGATAACATTATTTTAGCAAATGTTTGTGCATATGAATTATTTACTTAGGGCAGGATGTAATATCTGTGTGAGTGTCTGCGGATTGGGATGTAAATTCTTTGCCTAACTATAACTTTTAAATAAACAACAAAATGATTAAGGAGGTCGTATCGGCATTTGAAGGACTCTCATTATACCAAACGAATACCGACCTTATCGACCCTGGATAATTTGAGGGCTTTGATCCTTTAGTTTAAAAAGGATCGAGAAAGAAATATTCAGTTAATACATTTAATAGTAAGGTATTGAACTGCTATCGTAAAATTGATATAAATATTCTTCACTTAAAAAAACAACTTACTATTCTGATCTTAAAAAAATATATACGGTCGAATTAAGAAACTTTCTCCTTTTTTTATGTCGGTTAAAGACTGACAATCAAGCCTCCGGAGGTTACCAATCATAAATCTGTAGATATAGATCTTCAAAAATATTATTTCATCAGAATTATGGTAGAATTACAGATACCTACCAGAACCTGTTTTCGTATCTTCAATTTTTGTGAGGCGACAACATCCTTAAATATATTTAGTATCTGTAAAGGCTAAGAAATGAGAATATAGGTTCTTTGAAAATCATGTCACGAATTCGATTTATCAAAAGACACATACTTACTAGGTATGTTTACATAAGGATAAACGAGATTTAGCATTTCTAGCCTTCCTTATATTTAGGTATTTCTTTTATATACGAGTATGTCTCATTTATTTTCGTTTAATATGGATAGCTCGAGATTATAATAGACAGGGTTTATTATGAATGCAGGGATCAATACCATAATTTAATGCATACGTAGGTACCTACAAATGGCCGAAACCAATGTCAATTTTTTTTCCATTGACTAAATGCAAATTTTACGTTTGTTGGTATACTTAGAACCTACGCCTATGCCCTTATTAAGAAATAACGATTATTTAGTCTGTACTATTTCAAAGGTTTCGAGTAAGTAGATAGATTTGTTTTCAAGTTAAAAAGAAATAAGGCAAACAGTAGAGTTATGCTTTTACAATTTTAACCACGTACCTTATTGAATGGTTATAATTTCCTAAGTTTGAAAATAAGTGAAGAAGCACTCTTGTTACGGCTTCCCTAAGAACGATATTAAATATCAGCGTGGAATTACCACTAATGAACAGAATTTGTAAGCAATCACGATCCTTTCTTTGTTTGTGTTTTACTGTGGTTCAACTAAAAGCAACGTTCACGACGAACAAAAGAATAACTAAATTTAATAGAGATAATAACTAAGAAAGAGATGCAACGATACCAAGGGAGCAGCTTTAATTTTTAGCCATTTGTTACGTACGATTGACGAACATAAGTCCTATGTACGTCTTATAATGACGTCAGACAGGATGCTTCCTGCTTACGCCATCATAAAAATAAAACGAACTAAAAGAGGAATGTGTTGGCGTAACTTTGTACCAATTTTTTTATATGTTGGCGTCATTTTATTATCCCGCAGAAATGTTATTATCATTTGAAAAAAAAAAACAAATAGTAACCCGTCATAGCAAGTAAGTCAGAAATGAATTTTTGGCATACTTAACTACAATAAATAACATTTTATGGGGTTGTGTGAAGATACTAACTACCTAATTACCTTATAATTCGTTTATACCCTACGAAATAATGAAATTGGATTATAATATTGATTTAAACGCAGATTAAGAAGTTCTTTTAAACACCACTGATAAAGCAGCTAGACCCCGAGTTCATAATTAATGGTCACGCAGTGAGATCGCTCATACGATTAAAAAACCATTGCGTGAGTTTACTGAAATTATTTTTCTGATGAACTGGGTTATTTTACATTCGGGCACAAACTTTTTAAGCGACTACAGAGTATAATAATTTACGTCTAACTTCCAATTTTAAAAAATATATCTGAAGTGATAACAACATTTAAGTAGGTAGAAGGTTCGAGAGCGTGTAACATTTTAGTAACTCTACACTGCAGGCTTCCTCATGACTTTTTCACTGTAGGTATCTCGTTAGGTACTTAATAACTCAACGAACACTTAAACACAAGTTTAAATTAGCACAGACTAGGGTTTTCAACCCCGCATTCCAGTTTTATACAGACATTTAATTGTTAAATTATACGGATTCAAAAACTCAAAGTGCATTTAGATAGAGGTCGTGATTCGTGTCAACCGCAAATAAAAGCGGCGGCCATAAAGCTTCTTATCACAACGGATGGCAGACGACGGTGAAGCGACTTATCTACCTATTATGTCTTTATTCATACCAGCCCAGGAACTATTCTTTATCTAAGCGTTCTTTGAGATAAGCTTTGGGGTTAAAAGTAGAAACGTTCTTCAATATTTTTCGGCTTTATTTAACATTCGACACTTGCTCACATTGTCACTAAATATACGACACGTTTTAAGCCTAAGCTTTATATCAGTTTTGTAAACGTAAGTAAGTAAAATTAGGATGTATTTCTCTTTAAAGACAAAACAAGGCACTTTTATAATATATTAGTCGATCGTTATTAGCGATACCTACATACGACGAGCGATGCAAACATACCGACGTTTGCATTAAACTCTGTGTAGTAGCTAGACAGGATTAAGGTGGATGGTGTTTTTTTAGGTATCCTTCCTTTCTAGTTAAGATAATTAGAAGGTAAAACAGCAAATATGAATACAAAGAAAACATTTTTCTTCTGCATCGCACAAAGAAGATCATAAATAAACGATTCGTTGTTACCTACCGCTTGTGCTTCTTTTAGTTTACTAAAAATGTCGTAGCCTCAGTTCGTAGCACGAACTTAACTGCTACGCTATGCTACAATACGTACGCGTTCGTCTCCATTTCGATTCACGATTTTATAAAGACACAAAACCTCCCAATTCGCTTATATTTTATTTTGCATAAGACTCCCATGTATGGACTCACATCATTAAAATACACTTGTTCCAATCGCTGGCGAGTTTTGTTTGCTTTACTGTATTCGGGAAGGCTGGACTGTCGCCGCACACGCATCCGTTGTTCTCTCTCCATAGTCATTAAATCCGACTTTTGGGACAACACTAAATAATGAAGTTTATGTACTATATCCATTTTTAACTTGTATATTAGATTATAATCGAGACATTCAAATAAACTCTAACTTCGAAAACACTCATCGATGGAAGTCAACATTTATTAAAGGTTTGTTAGGTATTCCTTAATATATCATTATATAAACTGATAAATCATTCATTGGAAGTGAGGAGTGAGATATGGACGATAGAAATCGTAGTATTGGACGCGAGTTGTATGTTTGATCCGCCATCGAGGGCGGGCGCGACGTGACTGAGCTGCGGCCTAGGGCGCCGGATGTACCGTGCCGGCGCGCTCCAACGTCGCCCAGCAACCGTTTGCAAACAACATCAGATGCAGAGCGGTACTGAATGCCCGCAGGTATCATAGATAGCATCTAGTTCGCCTTAATTGATGTTCGATAGATTTTGGCTTTAAATTATTTGCTAACAACATGAATAGGTTTTAGGAATAGTACTTACACACCGATACATTGGTAGATGGTGGGTACTTACAACCTAAAAGGTATAAGATATTTTATACCCAAGCCTACTTAGTCTCTTCAATTTCGTTGTGTAACATCACTGCAGATTGAAATTTGAACTTGCGTCTTAATTAGGTTTTCATATATTAAGGTACAAGTATACGATGAATCTATACGTTTATAATTCAATGCCCTGAGTGAAAAACTGATAAAAATTAAAATGTATAAACATTCAGTCAGCGGCTAAGGCTGTGCTGTGTATACCTTATACACAGCAGTCTTAGCCGCTGACTCTAAAGATGAAATTTGAAGGGTATGTTCTTGGTGACGTGTAGGTCTGCACTAAAAACGGGTTCTCCTAAGTTTCAACTCTAACGCATGTTAGTAGATACCTATGTGAATTCTTATTAGCAGAGTGGTGAGCGCATGTTAGTATTCAATAGTGACGGATAAGAAGGTACCTACTTAAAGGTTTTTAACCTTACAGCTTAGATTATTTCGCACCGCATTAAGCACTAATAAATGAAAAGTGCGTAAGCAATAATGACAACGTGAGATACCTTTGGTTCTGCCAATGTGTTCACAGAATAATATACATAGTGTGTTAAGTCCCACATCAGGCTTGCTTGTTTCCCAACTGTGTTATAAAAACAAAAGTTTTGGTAAGGTTATTATGCGAGTTCAAAATTTACCCCGTGCACCTTCAGATTATGCCGATGAACTTAAGATAAACTGATGAAACGGGTCCTTAAAGTTCAGCTTTTACCTAAGTCAATGAAAACATCGCTTGGAAACATGAATAAATTTGTGAAAATCATAGAGGTATCTATTTGAAGACGCGTCTGAAAGACGGTGCCAATATTATTCTGTAAACATTGGCACCTATTTCAGCAGAAATTGGTTAGACGTGAATGAAGAACACTTTCAGCGTGGAGCAAAAGAAAAAGAAAAATGGACAAAGTTGTAAGATCAACACCCGTTTTAAAAATGATAATTATACATATTATAATGATTCATTTGTCACAAGCAGGTACTACAACGCAAGATACTTCTAAAATCGTTGTGAAGATGAAGAAATGTTTTAGTCTAAAACAAATTTAAAGTGGCTGTAAAGCTTTGTTTTAAGCCTTCCCATTAGAATTGTAAATGGAAATGAAATAAGAAAATAATTTAACTTATTACTTTATTAGACTGGTGAACAATTCCACCATAAAACCAGTAAACATCTCACAATATAAATACATCCATGTCAAAGATGCGTCAAAAAGGTATAATATATCAAACACCATAATTTGAGCTCCTTACAATCATACATAAATAAATGTCTGACTGTGTCATAAATAATGTAAACAGTAACAACAAGTTTATTTTAGTATTAGATAATTCATAACTAATCAATCAAATAAATATGTCGTGTACTTAACCTTCCCATTTGCAAAATAATTGGGAACAAAAACACAAGAAAAATATACTAGGTAAAACACAATCCTAATACTATATTATACTATTATGCATTGTGTTATAAAATAGAAAGTCATTAATTAGTTTACAATGAAGATGTTACAACATACAACAGTAAATATTAAACAGAAAAAGAAAACTATTTTTAAAAATGTACTTTAATTCTTAGCTATCGTAAATATTCTTTAATAAAATCTAACCTTGTTGAAACACAATTTTCTCAAAGTAATTGAATAGTATAAACAACAACTGTTTTACCTAGAACAATACCAGCTCTTAAAACTTCAATATCCCTTTTCTGTACATGATATATACATAATATCCGCAATGTTACTTTGCAAAGATTACTAATAGCGAAATTTTACACACAATTTTTATATGTGAAATGCATCAAATAAGACAAATTCATTCAACACTCCATATTTAACATAGACAGCTTAATCATTTGTAATTTAAATTGGTCATGTCTTTCCCACACACTCTAAATTGATCACAAGAGTATGAATTGACACTATGTTGCCGTAATCTCATATTAAAACGAGTTTTTGGCTAATTTTAACATACAATTACATGGAGGGATATTTGCAGCTGGACGTGTATAAATGGTAACAAAATATTGTCTTAAATGTAAAAAAAAACACATAGGGCAAATAAAAACCACTTTTCAAAATACTATGGATAATACCTCACTAAGACTGTAAAATATACCAAAAACGAGCACCTTTGGATATTTTATTTTCTAACAAGAGTTTGCAGAAGTATGAAACAATAAATTATTTATTTTAATGTAATATTTGATATGTAAACCAGCTAAATGTTGAAACATACATTACAGATACATCACTTAACTATTAAGATTTCTGTATATAATTTAATTACTATGTTTGTATATATTACTAAACTCTTGTAAATAAATACTTATTGCCACATATACTTACTTTGTCAATATATACTTCAAACCTGACATGCAAAGAAATAATATTAACAAGACGAGTTATTAACAAACACCAATGTCTGAGTACTAACAATTACTTATTGTACGAATATAATATTATAATTCTATTATGCATCTCCAATTTTAGATTTACCATGTAATTTTCCCAATTGACCGAGCATAAGAACAGTATTTATTAAGTTTTCTGAATAGATACATTGATTGGTCTCCATCCTTCTTAACTTCTGAACAACATATTTAGAGAAGAATTCAAGTTCATTATCATTACCTTCAGACCGGGAATCTGAGTTGTCCATACTGTTATGTTTACGTTTAGAGGCTTTTGAGCTCGACTGGCTGATTGAACTTTTTGACTTACATTTCGGAGCTTCACCTGAGCTAGCACTATTACTATTTACAAATGCCTCATTTAAGTCCTCTCTTAAGTCATGAGCCTCTTCTTCATTCAATTGTATAGTCAAGTCATCTGGTACTGTTACCATTGGTACATGGTTATCGTTGAACAACGGGGATGGCAGGAATGAAACCCGTTTACGCACTTTCACTGAAGGTTTTGGTTTAATTGTGACGGTATCAGCCACAGTATGTCTGCGGTTTGTTTTTTCTTTATTAGTGTCAGCATTATAAAGCCGACTTACTGAGTGTTTATTACTCCAGAAGTTTACTTTTATTTTTGGTTTTGGTTTTGATTTCTGTTGTTCTGTTTTTGTTTTCACTGAGGCACTTGGAAATTTGTAGCGTACATTATCATCATCAGCTTCACTCTTGGTTTTCTGAGCATTTTTAAGTTTTGTATTTTGTTTCCCATAATTGTTAATATAATTGGTATTTATCTTGTACCTCACATTGTCATCATCAGATTGGTAACCATTTCTTTTTGTAGCGGTCATATCAATTGGCTTCATGATAATTTATAAATTCTGGATATACACCAGTTCCTATACTTTTTTTGCTTCACCTGTACTTTTATGCACCTGAAAATAAAATAAAATTTACATTATCAGTGCCTATTGTAAGTTAAGATGTGTCTACTATTGGAATAGACTAAAATTCTAATGTTGTTCTAATTACACTTTGTTATAATTAAATAATACTTAAGTATATCTACATAATAGAAATACTGCAAGTTAAAATGTATGTAACTAATATCTGCTGAGATAACAATGTTGTGCTTTGTAGGTCAGTCCAGATACGACTGTAATAGGCATTCACTATCTATTGTTCGTAGCTATTTTACCTTTTCCCGCCCAAAGTGATTGGAGTAAAAATATACCTACATACAAAAAATAAGTTAATTCTAATACTTTCTGGCACATCGTCATGCTTTAATTAACATGTTTATTTGTAGAAGCGTCTATTAAAAGAACGCTACATATAAAAAATTACACTATAAAATAATAAAAAAATTTGAGGTTATGTGATAGCGACTCATAAAGTTTGTCTTTTTCAGAGATTATGGTATCACATAGCGCTTAAGGTTAGACAAAGAACATATTTGCTATAATTATAGTGTACTTTATTAGTTTTATAAACCCACTGAAAAGAATAACTAAGGCAAATATGTTTCGTCATCACTCGAATTGCTCGCTGATTACTATTACATAATCGTAATGATTTTTACTCAGACACTTACCTTAGAGTCTATCCTTTACATTGTTTTAATTATTCACTCACTATATTTATAATAAGAGTCACAAATAAATAAAACAAACTCACGAATACAAACACGACACGCACAACAACTAAAACAGCTTTCATTCATTTGACATGACGCAAAGAAGTTCTACAATTGACCGCGGGAGGCGTAGCAAACGCGCGGGAAAATTGTTCCAATGAATGCGTTCAACGTGAAAAAAAACGATTTTCTAGAAATCCTAGGTGTATAAAGAGACGTGGGGTAATTTTTTAAAAGGGCTGTTTTCATTTCATAATAGGGTTTTTTTTAACCACATTTTCGTAGTTTTCTAAAATTACTTGTGTTATGTGTGCTATGGTATTGTAAAACATGAGCTCTGACATCTCGTAGTTTACTATAATATATTTTTTTGGGGGTAGATCTTGGGTACCGTTTAAGGTAGGTACACTATTTAGCAGTACAATAAATTGGTAAAGATTTTTTTAGAATGGTTGGTACTTATCTAGCCGATGTATCAATAAAATAGATTTTATCAAAATTTCAATGTATAATTTAAATAGTTTGTGCTGGTGTAGTGTTATTAAAAATATGAGATTCCGATCTACACTAAACCTACTACAAGTAACGTAATTTGAGAAACCGAATAATTATCTGTTTGACAATATCGAGCAAGTACCTATGTATACATAGATTTCTATTTAAAATCAAGTGAAATTTTATTCTTTTAGATGGAATAACTTTATTTACTTGCCTTATATAATATTTAACATAATAGGTTCATACATATACTTATGTACTGTATCTACTTAATGTTGAAATTGTTCTGTTTGAGTTAAGGTTTACTCACATACCTAAGTACCTTAGTACTGAGATAACTAAGTAAGCGATTTAATGTTACTGAAAGACCAGAGACTCCCGAGTTACCTTAAGACACAATCTTATTCTTAAAGGTTATTTATTTAATCACGCACCTAAATAGGTACCCAACACTTAATTATCACAGACAAAAGCTAGTTACTTATTTAGGTAGATAGGAACCTTCTTGTAAGTACGTGTAAAACTCGAACAACGCTGCACAACCTGATTTATTTTAGGTGATACCTACGATCACATATCCAATACCTAGAAATACATTACTATTCGAGTATGTAATTTATATCGGTATTCTAATAAGTATGTACATTAATCTCAGGAGAATACCACCCGCATTCATCTATTGTTTCTAATATTTTGTAAACGAAGAATAATTAACTATTAACTAATTACTTAGCTATTTGACTAACTAATAATCATAAGTTTCAAAAATTACTGACTATATTTAATAATATACCTAGGTCGATATATAATAGAAACTCACCATATGATTTTTCATAGATATCCACCCCATTTTCGCTCGGTATTTCAGCTTGCGTTTATTATCCGTGATGATAATGTTTATAAATGCACGATTTAATGTAAAATGGACGGAAATACACGAAAGTATTGAGATGATAACGATATTGTTATTGGTACGAATGTTATCGACACAGGTGACGCGAATTGGGAGGTTATGTATCTCAGCCCGCGAGATCTCCTCTCAGACTAAAGTGGGAGGTTGTGCGCAATGCGGCACCCGCACAATTCTAAACATTCACAGTTTATCGTTCGCTCAGTTTACATTTTACGGAAACTATATTTTAAAGATTTTGTTATGTGTAATTTGTTGGAAAATAGGTATTAAACATAAAATAATATCAATAGGGTCGTATCTCAGTAATATTCATAATATAAGATTTTCTTTAAAAAATAACGCTTTTTAAACAACTTAGTTTTATTCATATACCTATGCAGGTAAACCTAAAATATAAGAAGTAATTTTAAGATTTCGTCAGGTCTAAAATGTAAATATAAAATTTTCATTAGAATTTGTGGGTTAAAAAATAGTATATTGATCGTCGGATTCGTAGTCAGAGGTTTGTTTCGCATGTGCGGCCTAGACATGGGCTAAGCAAGACATGCGCATTCGTAGTTATACCATAGAAGCAATTCTTTAAATAAGAACAATTATAATCTTCTTCTAGTTAAACATTCTTTGTAAATTTATTTTACTGCACCATTTGTGTACATATTGTTTACATGTATTGACTTTCTAGCAATAATTGACAGAAATGTAATAAGTAACTCGGTACTTAATCAAAACACTATGTAAAAGTATGTAACTAGGTACCTTTCTTCCTACATGTTTTGTCACCGTGCAAGTGGTCCAATAACTATGCCAGCTTTATACCGAAGGATATTAGACCTTAATATTTCTTCAAACATGAATTAAAGTAATTACCTAGATATTTAAAGGGTTAGAATCGAATCCTTCCAACACCACTTATTACCCAAGATATTAGGAAGGCCAACGTGACCGCTGGTGAGTCTTTCGCGGTCTATCAGGTACAACTAATTACATTATGTTTTATCTAATTCCTCACATTTATCTATGGCAGCTTCCCTCATAATGTTTGCCTTCGCTGTAAAAGCTCGTTCTCCTGAAATACCTTTTAGGATTTTACTTTTAGGATTTACGCTCACGTGGACGAAAACTTTAGTTGGTAATATAAAGTATTACTTAAGACTCGTCTACAAAAAGTGGTGTAGTAGGTATGTACCTCCTCGTACCTTCATACTATCCCATCCTAGGTAAGCAAGCAGAACTAACATCCACGGTACCAAGTAGACTTCTACGGTAAAAAGAAGAGAGTACATAGTAATAGGTACCTATGTAATGGTCGTGTCATATGCCAATCAGGACAATTTCATTGAAATCATTATTAGGAGGAACCTGCTTTGCTAAGAAAAAATATATTCGTATTATTACATTGTATTTAGCAACTTACCTGAGCTCTAACGGCCGCCAAATGTAGCTGTGTTGCTCTGTAGTCGTATTTCTTCATCGAAATATCCTCCTGTTGGAATAAAATATTTTTAGCGCCATCTGTTGCTAGGCCATAATACACGAACAGTGAGCTTGTAAAGTTTGGAATATGAGCGAGTTTGTATACAAGCTTGTTTTCGAACCCCAAGAAATAGAAGGGCTTCTCGTAATATGTCTGTTGTTCCATAGATGGCACTACTTGTATGTACACTTTATTTCATGATGTTTTTGTGGTAAATTGCGGAAACGTTGGAAAGGGTAGGAACAATATAGATAAAACTTATAGAGGTACCAACATTATGGACTTGCTTTTGCATGTGTTAGGTGTATAATCTGAAAAATACCGTCGATATGGCCATTAACAATATTTTGGATACTAGAGCGGCTTTCTTTAAGTAGCAGCGAAATGTTTGTTAACTGTTCCTGGTGCTAACGTGCTGTACGTTCATTTTATAACATAATAGAAAAAGCTCAACGAAAAATACTAAGTATCGTAAACAATTACACATTTTCCTTGTTTTCCGACCCTACCAACCAATTCAGCCGAGTAGAAAGTCAGAACTGATTGTATTGTAAGACTATTTCATGCCAATATCAGTCGGAGTGTGATTTTTTTATGATAAACTACCTTTATTTGATTTTCTACATGTGGCTACTTATTACTATAAAAAATATAAAATCTTTTGATAAAAAACTTAACTTTGAGCTTGTTATTAAAATAAGCTTCGATTTATAATATCTTACCTACTCTACCCGCTATTATCTTTTATACAAGAAAAGCTAAAAGTTAAAAATTAAAATTGTGTTACTAAAACACAGGTTAAACAATCAGTTGAAATTCCGCATGTGAACCTATTATTCGCAACTACTTACCATTGTAGAATGGAAAATATAGAATATTCTACACATCTCTAATTTGACATAATCGTATATATAGTGGTAGTAATACACAATATATTGTGTAGCATAAGCTACATACTAGTACGGTTAGTGCAAACTTACTTGTATCTCGTTGACTTTATTGTAGAGATTACTCTCCAAGCCGCGACTTTGATGGCGGGCCAGTGCCTCGAGGCTATCCTGTGAATCGAATTCATAGACTGTAGTCCTCGAAAGATTAGTATTGGTTCAAATAGATATAAATTGCAATATATATAGGGCAATAGCATTAGGCTATTGTTTCCTTTAGGTTAGTGGCTGCCCCAAAAGTTTCTTGTATTCAAGTCACAAAATTGAGGCAAATAAGTAATAAGTAAGTATTACAATTAATTTATCCCAATAAATTAAGTTATATGATTTTTTCATGGATAAATGGTCATGGGTAATTTTATCATTTCTCATTCATTCGTAATAGTCCAACTTATGTATTTTTACTTTAATTTACATCAAAATAATGAAGAGAGTTATAGGTAAATAAGGGAAATTAATAGAAAAATAATTACATTGCACTGATTCCACAGCTTTCATTAATTAAACAGGATGAAAAGAACAATCCAATTAAATTTTACGTCATCAAATCATACACAAGGCGGTTGAGGAACAGAATGCAAAGTAGATAATTTGATTTCCACTCCAATTATATGCCAGCTTACAAAAGTATTTTTTCTTCGGTTTCTAAGTGGATGAAACAGAATGACAAATTAATTTGTTTCAGTTAAGTAGACTTATTCCTGTGGTAACATTGTTTTCGAGCTGGAAATAAACGACTATAAAATTGTTACCTAAGCAGGGATGGAAATGAAACGACGCACACGTTGTCTCAAATGTGTACCTAGGTGAAAAGTCTGGCAAAGATGTTCAAACATCTACTTTCTACTGGCGATGATTTAGGTGCTGATGTGGTTTGGTGATGGTGATCAGGCACCACACATATGACCACGAATTTCTCACCAGACGTATACTGGTATTATACCTCAGGATCCTTCATCGTAAAGCTCGTGTTTTGACAAATCTTCCAAATCACGTATTGATGGTGAAACTGGTGAGATTTGAGCTTGGGGCGTTTTGTAGGGCAAGTTGTCAAACCTGTAACTGTTTGATTTGTATCTCCAAGTCCTGGGCGTCTTTTCGTAGTTGTTCGTAGCTGAGCCGCGCCTGGCCCCCGCCCATCCGATCCAGCAACATCTCTCCGCGCAGCACTGGCGGCATGCTCTCCTATCATACACAATACACACACTATTACCATAAAAAAAAAAAATTTTGAAAGAGTAATTACCATACATGGTTTTCAGTAAAATAACCTTGCGAATCCATAGGTAACATTTATAATCCTACGATTAATATAATTTTTTTATCCTTCTCATGATTTGACTGTTCTTTTGTAAGAAGTCTTATCATAATCGATCATAAAGATAATAACTAGGTTTGAGGTAGTTACCGTGTTTGGCAGATAATAAAGTAAGTACATATCCTATAAATACTTATTATAAATGTGTATGTAGGTTTGCTTGTTACGTTTTCACGCGAAAACTACCTAACCAGTCATCATGATACTTTGCATACCTAAGTACATATTCTTGGAGATTATAATATTTTTTTGAATGAGAGCGAAACCGCTTGTAGAAGCTAGTGTCACATATATTAATACCTATTTTGATATCTATAGGTAACAACGAAACATTATATTTATACTGAATATAATAAAAAGCACTCAAAAACTACTATAAGCTTTGAATATGATCAGCTACAGGATTCATTAATATGTTTTTCATTGTTTGCCATCAAGTTTCATTTTGCGATTCATTTACGTCGTTGAATAAAACATTTTCGCCGGATGACTGACTGACATTCACATACGAATAAAATATGATTGTTTAAAATAAACAACGCCCATACAAAGGGGTATACATTTGTACGTTGACGAATATGAATTTATATTTTGTTACATTTAATATTTTTCTAGTGTAATCTGCTCCTTCTCCGTAAAGCTCGTGACGTGACGTTAGAAAAACTTATTGGTAGAGACTTGTATCAATCGGATAACTGTATCCATTGCTTAAAAGATAAACACGTGTCTCGTGGCGTAATCGCGTGGTCTTAGATATACTTATATCAATAACATATGAAGAGATTACAATCTCAGTAGAGTCACTCAAACTCAAAAATATCTTTATTCTATTAGTATTTTTACAAAGTACTTTCAAATCGTCTGAATGACATATAGGATTGTACATGCTACTACCAGTTTCGGAAGGTTGCTCTTACTGAGAAGAAGCTGGCAAGAGACTCAGTAATTATTATTTTCTAAAATATTATTGATGTGTATTTAGTATTCAACCTACATGTATATACTGGTTGTCTATGGCGCGATCTGAGATGGCGCGTAAATGTCTATGGCAGGAAAATGTAATATGATTATTAGAGGCAAGATTGAAAAGGCCAATAAACGGGAATTTCTATCCGGGACGGTGTTTACTTAATTATCCATATATTATTAGACTTTTCAATTATACAATTTATAAATACAAAATAAATCACATAAGAAATGTAGGCCCATGGACACAGTTTCGTCGATACAAGTTAAAATAAAGCAGAAGTCTAGTAGTTGTACTTATCAATCTAAATGTGTAGCTTGAAATGACCCAGCACCTGTTCACAAGTATGACGCGTATGCCACCTACTATCTGGCACTATATTATTCCAAGTGTCTTTATCACATATAGAACCACTAATTGTATAATAAACACCTACATATTATGAGTTTACTACAAGCAGTACGGAATTTAGGAACAAATCGTTCCAAATGACACTCGCATACTAAGCTAATATTATTATACGAGAATATTGTGGTAGAGTATCCACTAATGATCTTCTCATTTCGGAGAGCTATTAATTACGTGGATTATTCCCAAATAGGAACAATATCACACACAATCGAAATCCGCATATCCAGGCAACAGAGATAATTCGTAATCTTTGAAAACAGATACGGATCTGAGCATACCTACATACTCTTAGTTAATCTGAACTCTAATTGAGCACCCGTCTAATCCCGGATTACTTGGCTGAGTAAGTACTTGTTGAGAAAACGAAGCGTTTGGATTAATAATATTTAATAAATATCCAGTTACCGCGCTGTTTGAAAGTTTCCGCTCGTTATATTAAATGCCAATTAAAAATTGTTGATTTAATTGGTTGTTGTGACTTGCCATCTTGAAGGTAAAACTGCCTTCGGATTAATATTACTATATAGAACTACTTAGCTGTGCTGTGCCCCGCGGTGATACGTGCGTAGGATTTTAACAATTTAAACTAAGATACTTAATGATATTTTTTTGTCAATAGTTAAAGTAATCTTAAATACTACTTGTAACATCAGCTATCTAATATTCAGAGACTAGTCGGAATAAACAGACAACATGATTATACAGACTGAGATTTTTTTTATAATTCTTCATTTAAGTACAGTATATACTTAAGTATGCGTTTCGAGAAAACTTTTGCTTTGAAATTACAAACAGACTTAAATTATTTGTATCTGTGTAGAAAGTATAGCTTTAAATGTATCTTCAATTACTTATCATCCCCTTTCTAAAAGGACTCTGAAGGAGTAGGCGGGCGGGAGGTATTTCAGTCAAAAATAGCATTTCACCGATGAAATATTTTAGTACCAATGTGACAGAGGAACTTTTTATCGCGGGATTCATCGAGGAAATTTATAACAGTCCCATTAAATTGTTAGTCGAAACCCTATTAACAGTTACAATATTAATTTCCGAATGTAATTTGTTGGTACCATTCCAATTATTCACTACTGATTCTTATGAATTTTATTTATAGTACAGACAACCAATTAAATTGTGATCTTCTCAAACATTAATTTAATATTCTCAGACAGACCCAAATAAAAGCTCCTCTTTTATCTCTCAGATTTATCTTCTATTTATATTGTCATATCCCGGGTCCGTGTCCTGGGTGCTTTAGGGATTATGTTTACACTCTATTAGTACCTTTTTGGGGTCTAATCTCAGAATTATACTTAGGTGCTCGTTTAATTATTTCCATCCCAGAGTAATTATACTATGTTCCAGGATGATAAATACAGCAGAGATTTCATTGCTTTTCATTAGCCACCGACTTGGGGTTGACTTTAAATAGCTGATCGAAACGAAACAGTAAATTTGTTAATTATCAAAGTGCGTTGCATAATATTATTTTAGAGTAATGCTGTGATTTTTGACTAAGTAAGTAAAAACGACTAAGTCATCCACCAAATCAAATTAAGTACCTATATACATTCACGATCACTGTAGATAAGGGGTGGTAGTAGAGATCACTAGCGACATTAAATCATCCTTGAGTTATCTGGACAAAATTGATAATCTATATTTTTGCTATCCCTATGACTCTTATAGGATTTACTGGGAGTATTTTTTTTGTAATACAAAGTCCTGTAAATTTACTTATTAAAATATAAATAAAGACATGGACGAGGGGTTGTACTATGGCGCTACATACCGCAGCAACGTCAAGAGGTGCATCGTCGGGTTCAGGCGGGTAGGGCGGCAGGAAGGGGCGGCGCGGTGGCTTGGCGGGTGGTTGCGCGGTGAGCAGCGCGCGCGCCAGGTGAGCCAGGTCTGCGGTGCTAGACACGGCGCGGGCCTGCGCGCACAGCGACTCGTAGCGGCGCATTTGGTTGTTGCTCTGAACAATAAGATATACAGGTGCCGTCACGAGCTATAAGCAATCAACGCAAATAGTGGGGATAACTGCGCATGTATTTATTCGCGTGTAGATTCAAGGTTAGCGCCCGTAACTCGTTACGGTGCGAATAACTTAACTGCTAACTTATGCGTAAAACTCAACCGTAAATACAGGCAACGCATCTAAGATGCCCCTGGTGTTGCGCCGAACCCTTCACATCAGGTGTCTCGTCTGCTCGCTTACCTCCCTTTATACGTTTATGTGAGTGTAGCCAGCCAGGTCACCAACATATTGTATTACCATAATAGATTTGGGTTCGATAACGAGGTTTGAAACCTTTGCAGACGGAAAGGGTAACTCCATCTACCTGCACCAATCGCTGGATCGTCCAAAGAGGTTTGGTTATATTATTTGTCACAGTTACTGCTATTATATAGGTAAATATTTACTTATATGCTACCGCAGAATATGAGGTCCTGCATTCGATCCCGGGTCCGAAAAAGCGTTATTGGGTTCTCCATAGTCGCAGCCCGGAGTATGAATCAATGCCCGGATGGTGGCAATAAGCTAATCCCCTATTTTATGGGACTTAAATATGACTGGCAAAATGGTGTACTTGTTATACAACTCTATCCATCCCTTCAGGGAATACAGTAGTATGTATGGTTTTACTATAAAGCTGAACAGTTGATTATAAACTATTCCTGGAATAGACATCCATTTTTATATTCAGCGTAAATTTTACTTACAGCCTATTTTTACTTACATCTGACTGAACTACAGCCCGATGTAAGTAAAAATAGGCAGACAGACGGTAGAAAGCTCTCTCTGAAAATAGTTTCTTGATACAAAGCTGTAGGACGACTAATGAGCACTCAAACTAATAACACAACTGTAACCCTGGGAATAACTTTATCGGCTTATCTCCCGACGGCGAACTATGACATCACAAGATGGATGATTGTATCAACCATCGGTATTGACAACACATCATGAATCATAGCTCATTAAACCTACTACCTACTAGCAATGTTACTTATTCTACTATGAAACAATATATCACCTGAATACCTTATTAAAAAAAACAACTCGAGTTGTCGTCAACATTCCGTATGTTAGGCAGGGGAGGATTACATACATTATACACAAAATACATGCGAAAATAGTGGTGGTTTCTGTGCGTGTTGTTATTCGCGAGAGCGTGAGAGACTGTCAGCGCTCATGAATCGTGTCAGGACCTGTATGTTTCGGAACTTTTCACAATAAAATCAAGTAATCTTGATAGGGCAAGGCACATTCTAAGGTCATCTCTGGAGCATTAAAAGAAACAAATGCAGTTCGAAATACACACACCATATGTTTATAAATAAATACTAGGGTTTAATTAAACGTTTATGATTGTTAAATTTAGCCCTAATTAATGTCCCTTTGCCTCAGCTTGAATAACCATCGTATAAATTATAATTTTGCCAACTTCAATGCTATTAAGTAATTAAAATTATGGAAAATTTAACTAATTACTTCGTTAATTCATTACAGAGTTTAAGGTAGTCGTCAAGCACTTCGTTATGAATAAATAAATTTTAGTGTGAGTCAATCTACCAAATAGGCAGTTCCAATCAAAATAATAAAAAACGTATTTCAGAAAATATTTTCCAGTTTTTCGAGAAATTTATAGGCAAAAAATAACAATTGCTTCTTAAGAAGTTTTGTTGTTTTTTTTTAAATACAACCAATCACGCAGGTAACAACTTTAAACGAGGTAACTATTTTATTCATGCAAGTTCTTAATTTGTTTGAAACAGTTTTTGGAGTAACGGCTTAGTAGTAGTAGTATAATGGGGAAGGAGGGTTTTTTTTATTAGGGATATCTTGACAGATTGTGAGCTCTAAATTCTATTGTAAATAAAATATCACTCTGTACACGCCTACGTGGCTTAGCGATAGTAATCTTGGTTTTATTTGTGCAGGCACTGAATTTGATACCCAGGCACGAGGCAATGTGTTAAGCTTTCCTTTATGTGACAAGAGGCTGCACCGCGAGGTACCCAAGCTCGCGACCGATTTCGTTAAATAAAACGTATTCGGTGTTGATTTTGTCGTAACATATCACAAAGATACTTAAGAGTCTGCTTATCCCTATGGGCCCTGTTTTCCCTTTCAGGGCGTGAAGGCGTTCCCAAGGCGTGAACAGACAGAGTAAACCAATGTTCATGTACCTTTTCAGTTATAATCTCTCCCTCTTGACAAATGGCTTCGCTGACGGCTGTCGTCACATCTGTCAATAATTCCTCCAGCTCCTAGAACAAAAGCGAAGTAACGAAATGTAAATACATTGTGTTAGCTTGCATAAATTGTAGTCGGATTAATATTACGTAAATAACAAAGAGAGGGATTAATTTATTCTAACAATAAAATTGGTTCCTGAGGGCTGCAGCTTCGTGAATGTCAGTTTAATTAAAACCGGAGTTAGTTCGAGTCCGCGTTCAACTGCAGAGCTCCTTGAACGCTAGATTCATTATAGGGCTGTCAGTTGTACCAAACAACACTGTCAGAGTATAAAGTTATATGCTTTGGTTACCTAGTAGGAATCAAAAGTTTAATTCTCTAGGGGCACATCCAATTTCATTCGGAATTTTCTTTCATGAAAACTTACCTCATATAAGTTTTGTAACGGAATACTTTTCACATACGTTTCTTTGTAGGGGGCAGCCCTAGCTGGGTTTCTATGATAGATTCTCTCTACGATGCAACCTTGCCGACGTTTCTCTTAGCTATGTGTACTTACGTAGGCTTTACATAGATATAAGTTGGATTAAGTGTATTGCCAGCTTAGCTCTTTATCTTAATATTGAAGTGCTATCAATTTCCATTAATGTAATTAAATTAATGTTCAAAAGCAATTAAGCACCGTCTTTTAGTGTCGGGTAATAATGGAAAGTGTCCGATTACTTTCCGTGGGATTAGACGTAGTAAAACAGGATTTGTTGCTACTAGTGGTCTTTGTCCTAAGTCGTGGTGGCCTTGGGGCTTGAACAGTCTACTGTTTGCCAATGAGTTTTTCTAGAAAATGATTCCGTGATTTCATACCACGAGGTGAAGGAAAACATCGTGAGAAAACTTGCATATGTCTGAGAAGTAATTCAAAGATTGACGATGGACTCACCATCTGTCACGTTGGCACTTAATATATGAAGAAAAGTGTTTTTATTTAAACACCTCTTCTTACTCCTTCGGCGACACTTCTGGGATGGCATACTTTTATGGCATAATTCTTTGGATACCTTAAAGGATACAAAGGGGAGTGTATTTAGGAACTATGAGCATGTGCCTGTATTAGGTACCTGTAATATAGTCGGCAGTGTGTATTTATGGTACTGGTCAAGCATAGCGTTGGTGGCAGTAAGCTGCTGAACGTAAGTGTTGTGCGAGTCATAGTAGGTAGCCAAAGCAGCTGGACTCGGGCTGTTGCAGTAGTTCAGGAACGCCGCGCGGTAGTCCTGTCGACTCTAGAAGAAGAACAAGAGCAGGCATTCTATCAAGTAACGAACGAAAAATGATCTCAATTCATTTTTAAAGCGTTAATTACCTTGGGTAAGCAATGTTTGAGATTTCTTTGCTTGGGATAATTAAGTTTCTTAAAGCTAATAAAGTCTTTGAAAAAAAAGTTGCTATTCAGTGTACCTACCTCATTACTCAGAGAGCGTCACTAATTGGGTAGTGCTAGTTAGCACCAATCACTAACATTACTAGTTGGTACTACCTAACTCACACTAATATTATAAATAAGATAGTTTGTGTGGGCTAGCTTGTCTTGCTTCTAGATAAAACAGTTGGTAGGATGTGGATGACATTTGGAAAGGCGATATATTTTCGTAGTTGAACATTTTTCGACAATGGCCGTAATAATATCATCCAATCTAATACAATTAAAAATCCTGACTGAAATCTCATTTCCCTTTTTGAATGTGTGATCAATGCCAACCTTCTCCTACATCCTGTGTCTCATGTTTGAAACGGTTCAGTGGATTTCTGGTTCAGTGAATATTAAGACTTGAAACTGAATCGTATGGAGCACAACGAACGCTATCACGTAGGCACCTATTCGAACCGTGTCGAGTAAAAACCGGCCAAGTGCGGGTCGGATTCACGCTCGAAGTGTTCCGTATCGTTATCTATAAAAATAAGCCAAATCACAATCAATAAAAATCACGATTGTTGTATGGAAGTCCCTTTCAATATTTATTTTACTGATTTTCAGTATTTGTTGTTATAGCGACCACAGAAACACATTATTTGTGAAAATTTTATCAGTCTAACTAACACAGTGTATGAGATACAACCTGGTGACAGACGAGGGAAGCCTTAGTAATAGGGTGCCGTTCTTTTGCCCGTCGGCACGGAACCCTAAAAAGGTTTTTTAAGTAGCACACGTGGCTACATTGTACCTATATGTATTTTAGAGTATGTTTCACACAATAGGGCTTTTCTTTCTGAAGCTAACGGAGTGAGCTTTTGTTACCAAACGGTTTAATAATATAAGAAAGTAGGTAATTTCGTTGATGCGATTCAAATAGAATAGAAATTGGGTTAATGCTTAATAAATACGCGTAACGTTTTAAGTCGAAATTACTTCCAAAGGTAATATATATCGATAGGAATACTAACATTTTGACTTCTTGTTACCAGATTTATAATGATTTGAACTTTCTCCTGGAATGGTATTGATATAGAAGTATGCATGTATTACATGCGTCCTAAATATTAAATGATAAGTCTCACTGAATTAGGTTCTCTATTATCTATATCTACTCGTTGGCTATCTTCTTTTATAGGTCTTATACATATTACCTACAAATTGACTGGTATAGGTACAGCACTTATACAGGTACTCGGTTGTTTGACCATCAACAACCCGATCCACAATACCTCGTCCTCAATTAATTCGCTGATGATATTTGCGTCGCTGAAGAGCAAATTGAATTTTTATTCGAGTACTTTATCGGATGTGCATTGGAAAGCGAGCGTGCTCCAGGCACCATTTATTCGCAGACCCGGAACAGGTAGGTATATGTCATGTTTTTTCATCTCATATTTTTTTTTATATGGATAACTGGGGGTTCAATGGATCTTTATTGGGGACATAAATACTAAGTACCTACTATTTACTTTTATTCCGTGATTTATATGTCGGTCAAGTATTCTTTCAAACAACAAAAAAAAACTAAATCGCTTCATCCGTTCAGAAGCAACGATGCAACTGACAGAAACATAAAATTAATAAAACCCCGTCGTTAATGCATCGGGGGTTCAAAATAAGCATTAGCGAAAGGGATTTTAATTTGTCAATTTTAGAAAATCTTAATGTGTTTTAGAATTATAGTTGAACGACTTGAATTAAGCAATCCATTAATCAAATCCTTTGAATATCAAATATAACAAGCGAACTATTAATAAAACTGAACCGATATCCATTTAATTAATAGAGTCGTTGAATGGCGCAGATTATGTAAATTAAGTTTCGCTTTACTTCACTCCGAAATACATGCAAAATGAACTTAGCATTCTGCAAATAAATTTTATGCAGTCTTCTTATGAGTTTCAAAGATACTTCCAGAAGGTACTTTATGGTACCTAGATTAGATTTGTGTTTGGTTATTCCTGCTTCATTGTATGAATAATAATAGTTTGAATTTGAAACAAATCATAGCGTGCTACTGAAATAAAGGCGTAAGTATGTCAAATATGAGATTTTTTCGTAGACAGGTTTTATGATTTCTACGAAAATATGAAGGCGTATCTATAAACTGAAGATACTAAAGTAAACTAAAGAAACTAAGATTTATTTTAATAAAATGTTTCCCGTGTCTCTTTGACGAAATGACAAATATATAGGACAATATATTATAAAAGTCCTTTCAGAGATTGGACGGACGGTTAAATCCAATTTTTCTTCTCATTTCCGGATATCCCAGCAGACAATGGCAGTAACGCTGGATCGATTGGGTATCAATAGAATTTTCTAAAGAGAATTTAGGTTCCAGTAACTGGACTTTGGGTACATGTGAGATAGATATTATTATCGCATTCGTCATATTTAATTACAATAACGTGATAAGTAACTTATATTATAATTTGATGTTGAAATCGAAATTTAATCTTCGTTCGTACTTTATATTTAAGATAATTAGTTACTTTATATTTAAGATAATTAGTTACTTTATATTTAAGATAATTAGTTAATATAGAAGCATATAGTTACGGAATAACTATATGCTTCTATAACACTATTTGAACTGTTAAGTACTTACATTTCATTTCCTTAATTTTACATTTAAAATTAAACATCTTGCATCAATAAAAGACGCTTACTCATTTAAACACATGTTTCACTCAGAGATCTCCACGATCGGGATGCAAACACTGATAAAGGCACTACTTTTACCATAATGTATACCTTACACTAAACTGACCGTAATTTGAATTGAAAAAAAAATCACATAACTATTACCTTATTTAGTTGATCATCAGCCTTTCCGAGTATAACCTCGCATCCCTCTCTGTGAGCGAACAGCTTTCGTGCTTGCACTTTCATGTGGAAGGTTTTGTCCATGAGCGGAGTGGCCACCAAACGCTCTAGAGAGGATGCCGCGTTGCTGTACCCCACCACGTCCGCCTCCACCTCTTGCAGAAACGTCTCCCACGTATGGAACAGCGATGACGGACATGATGCTCTGGAAAAATTGATTCGTTATTTTCGTGATTACTCGTCGATAACTCTCATACTACGGGTTTAGTACTCATTCATTATGAGCGCTCAGCAGAAATATCGGGGATTACTGCGCTAACTTAAGCCTCCATTTTGGGGTGTAATTTTGGAAAACCCTTTCTTAGTGGATTCATATACCTCGTATATGTATATAACACACCATCCAATGTGCTGTGCGTTGATATGGTACGTATGTGCAAGTCAATCAGTAGAATTTTGAATTTTATATGTATTGAGAGAAAATATAGGATACCGACTGAACTTGAAAAATGGCATGCTGATGCCCATAAAACGCATTCGGTGCGTGAAGTCACAGTATAATTTTTTGTTAAGCTTATATTTACGCCGTGGTGAAGTGCTTCCGTTGACTACGGCGAAGTAAGGTGACACTGATGTAAAATCTGAACAATTAGACACATATCAGATAAGTTCCTGTTCTCTATAACCTATATACCTTTTATTACTAACCATATTATTATTGATTTTACTGACTTATCACATTCAATAAGGTCCACCTAGATGCCGATAATGTTTTTAGCTCACACTCTCTCACACTCAAGCTGAACCATCGGTATCATCATCATCATCATATCATCTTTTAATTGCGCTGATTGTCCGACTGAGCAACTATGACGCACTTATGCAATAATGCACGTCATATTATTTCACTCTGAATCGGACGTGGCTGACGTGGCATCGTAATGAGAGTTGGTGATAAAGATACTGTGCTATATACTATTTTAAGTGCGATGATATGTAAAGTTAATCTTAAAAATCACATTCCACCATCACGTACTTTACATGCTACTTATAGATTTATTAGCCGCACAACCAAGTGTTATAATAAGGAATTCAATGACATAGATATATTCCACTTACATTTACCTCAATTTAAGATTTCACTCAAGCAAATGTTGCTCGATCAAATCTGATTAGAATTGTAAGATTGTTACTACATTTTGTGAATATTTTTGTTTACCTGTTTACTATTTTCCCACCGGTATGCTGCATATATTATAGATTATTTAATTTTGGAAACTTAATTGGTTTAAGTTTATTTTAAATATGTTTAGTTTAATTTATGTTGCAATAAACTGTGTGTTTCCTTTACGTAAATAAATAAATAAATAAACTAGTGCCGTGTTGTCCTTGGGGTTTGAGCAGTCGCCTGTAATGCAATTAACGCAAATTTTAATATTTCCAAAAAACTTAAATCTAGTGATTTCATACCACAAGCTTTACGGTGAAGGAGAACATTGGAAAATGTGAAAAAATGTCTGTGAAGTAATTTAAAGACGTATGCATAGAGCCTGAGACAGCGATGAACTTACCATCTGTCACGTTGTCACTTAATCATCTTCTGAAGAGTTCTGTTATTACAACACCTCAGCTTACCCTTTCTTTGACCCTTCTGAGATGTTTGAACATATTTTTATTTTTTATTCTACATCAAAGCAATCTGTATATTTATTAATGTTTATTCATTATTCATACCACACTATCTTATAAAGCCAAATCTTGAGGTTTCAAAGTGTTTTCGTATTAGTAATTTAACAAGCATACTTTTCTGTGAGTATAAATAAAGCTTTTAGCTAGTTCTAATGTATTCAGTCAAAAGTCAGTGCGAATTAGATAGAGAAAAGTATTTGAAAGGCTATGGAGGGCGCAAGTTTATTTTACCTGTTAAGTAATGAGTACTACCAATTGTACCTATAAAGAGAGCCTTGGTGGCCTCGGGGTTTGAGCAGTCGCCTGCTACGCAAGCGGCGCAAGAAACCCCAGCGGGGCTTCCGCCAATGAGCTTTTCTAAAAACTTAAATGCAGTGATTATACGGTGAAGGCTAAATATCGTGAGGAAACCTGCATATGCTGCGGTCTGAGAAGTAATTCAAAGACGTATGGATAGTGCCTGAGACGGCGATGGACTCACCCTCTATCAAGTTGGCATTTAATCATATTCGGTGAAATTTGGGTGTTGTTGTTACAACATTTCTGCTTACTCCTTCGGGGACCCTAGTGGGATGGCGTGAGCATATTGTACCTATTATCTAATGCGCCTTAAAAAATAAGCTCACGTGTTTTATTTGTTCAGGTAAGTGCTCTTTTTTGAACTGCTTCTTTGATTTTTGATTTATTACCAATTCAGGCAACGACAAAGGGCTTTATTTGAACGAGGTAACCATTAAAATAAATATATCAAAGCGACATTTTCCGCCCGCAACATCCAATAGATTAAATAATATCAATAATGTACAAAGCTTTTACTTAACCAATTCGCAACGCTCAACTAGCAACGTTGAAATGAGTTTGATGAAAAGCAATCCAAATGTGGGCAGTACGTTACTTTTAAACATAGATACAGCACCAATATGTGATGAAATATTTGTTCACCTTAAGTGTTGTTTAGTATTAAAAATTAATTTACGGTGGTCTTTGTCTACCCCTTGAGTAGACTAGTAGTTCCAGAGATAAGCGCGTTTAAGTAAACAAACTCTTCAGCTTTATGTAGTATAGATTTGGCGACTTGCATTGGATTTAATGTGTAAATTAATCCTTCATTTACAATAGAACTAATAAACATAATAGAACTAGTCAGCAACGATGCGAGTTAATGACATAATAGACGAATTAGTGTCTGTAATACACGTAACTCGGCCCACGTTTATCTAGTTACAGTTTCATGAGGAATACAGTAACTTAGTCGTCAATTCTCGTGCTCACAGAATCGATAAGTTACTCATAGATACATTTTTAATTTTCGTGCAGTTATAGATTGGAGGCATAATATTATATAGACATATTGTGCATACCTACATTGTATTAATAAAATAAAAAGCTTCATAATATCTTTATATTTGTTTCATAATTGTATTTCACAAATGTTTTAATTGACATTTTCATTTCAACTCAATCTAAATAAACCTACCTAATTAGGTCATTTCTCGATTTCCCTGAGGTATGGGGATAAATTTGCATTTAAAATGAGTTTGCATTAATACTCGTATGACGTCATGGATACAAGTGCATATGTGTGTGTTATGTATATACTTAAATGTATTTTGTCAGGTATATAGAAAGAAGTAGAATGTTTACAGTGGCCAGTGGTTTTTGTCTGGCGACGCATATTTTGTGCCAATCTCTTTGTGTATCCAGTAAATATTTTTATCGTAAATAAATATCGTGTTGAAGTTATTTCATCAAAGCTAGCTCAATCTGAACGCATAAAGAAGGAAAAACCTTTTCCAATTGTGTACCTGCGCGGCTCAAGGGTTTCTCTGCGCTGTACTGAATTAGCCTTCGTAAAAGTTAAAGAAAATGTTTCATTTCCCTGCCCAAATAAGTATATTCAGTAATTTGTTATTCATATAGGTACAGTTGACATCACAAGTGAATTTACAATACCTACAAATTTTCAATATTATCAATCATAATAATTAATAGTACTAAACTATATACTATTATAATTAAGATTATTTTGTACATGTATGTAACATAAATGCAATAAAAATATGAATATAATATTATTTAAAATGCGAATTGGAATTGAACCTACAAAAATAAGAAGTTTTAATAATTTCGTTCCTAAAGCTCAGTATTATTTTTAGTTTTTGTAATCTGACACGCAGTATTTTGAGGCTCATACAGCACCTGTATCCCCGTAATTATAGTATCTTATAGGACTTTATAAAATATTATTAAATCTTTCATACTTTGTCAGCAGTAAGTATACATCATAAATGTTAAAATTATTTCAATAGTTACCGTTAGCAACCACCTACTAACATTATTGGTAAGTGTTATATCTTATTAAATATTTGCAGATGAAGTTATAGACTTGAGCTTCTTTCCAATACTGTTGAATAAAAAGTTCATTACTCACGTGATACTCATTACGCAGAAAATTACAAAAGACCAAGCAAATCTTCTTGCACAAGACGTGTTGTACAAATTGATTCAATAAATTGTAACTCTCTGCTTCATTTTGTCAACGTTCGAATTCAGCGAACGTTCGAATTCATTCACCTAAACGGTGACGAAGTAATATATTGTCCTGTTGATACAGACCATTTATATCATTCAGTCTAAGCTACTCTAGTCTAAAGTGGGGTGTACTATCGAGATTGCTGCGAAATGAGGTCACCACGAGCTTTAGATACCTATTTAGGACTCATAACCGATGTAACAATGACGTAGCAATTTTATCGCTCATTAAGGCCACTTTATTCCAAATAAGGTCATGATCTAAGCCCTGTAAACCAGTAAATTCTAATGAAGAGTTGTGGTCCGATCGGGCGTTCGATTTACCGCACTGGGCATCGTTGTTAAAGTTGAAACTTGTAATGCAAATTTGAGCAATAGGTACAAGTCAAAGTCGGCTCTCCTATTTATCCCAGAAAATATTTGGCTATGATTAAAACACACTCACTATTTGGGAAATAAGGTATTCGTCTTAGGCTTTTAAATTAATTAGGAAACATGAGGAGAAATTTAGTAAGCAAAAGTTTATTTGAAATATAAAATGTTTGATCATTAGGACCTTAATTTACAAATTTTATAAAATATTCTGATAGAAAAAAAAGATTACCTATTACTAAGCATATTACTGTGATAAAGAATACTACAAATTATTTAATAAAAACAAAACAATGCTTCATAAGAGTGTCTCAAGCCTCATAGCAGCCGTAAAAAGGAACCACTCGGGTAACCTGTTCTAAAAATGATGCTCTATGTATTTGCCTACGTTTCAGTATTCGCAAGACACAAATAAGTTCGGCGTCGATAAAGGTCGAAAGCTCGGTATACATGACAGATAACGAGGCTATGGTGAGAGCCCTCGCCGCGACAGACGTGCTAGAGTGGACATCGCACTGCCCGGGCCGGCTCAAAGCGACCACACTAAACGTAACACTAAAATGTAAAGTTGCTTTACATAATTTCAAATGTCTCTAACAACAAATTTACTCTTCTTAACTTGTTTGCTTGCTAGGGACAATTGTCAGGCTTAGTCCTTTTTTGTTTCAGTGGAGTGAAAATAAATATAAATCGCTATACTTGACTATGAAAGTGACACGAATAATATAAAGATAATACATATCTAGTACCAATAAAAAAGTCTAAGAACTAAATCTTGCAATTTTCGCATGCAAAAAATAAAATATTTAGTTTTTCTTTACGCTCTACCAAGCGACATTTAAATAGCTATTTGTCTTCCTAAGTGTCCGTCGTTAAAGCGGAGGTCTTTTTTGGGCCGTGACTTCTTGACTGACGTAAATGCCCTTTAATTTATGGTTCCAAATTTAAGAAATAAGTGTACGTAGTTGGGGTATGAATTCATAAATATTACCCTACATCCAAATGATAAACAGGTTTCAGTAAGCATTGTCATAATATACAGTAATAAGTTTTATTTTTGTACAACAAACACAGTGGTGGCCTTGAGGTTTGAGCAGTCGTCAGCTACGCAAGCGACGCAAGTTCAATTCCTAGTGGACCCTGTACCAAAGAGTTTTAAAAAAAAACCTATGTGCAGTGATTTTCACACCACGTGCTTTACGGTGAAAGAAAACATCGTGAGGAAACCTGTATATGTCTGAGGTATATTGCCTGAGATGGAGATTAGATAGATTACAACACCGCTGCCTACCCCCTCGGGGAATACAGGCGTGAGCATATGTACTATGAATGTGGCAAAAAAACGTGTAGTCAGTATGATGGCGGCTACTGTAGCCTATGATCGTGACAAACAGCAGAGTGCCATTCGCGTGATGCCTACCTCATAAAGAGAAGGTGGCAATATATTATATACTTAGGAACCCGATAATATAAGAAAAAATACTTAAAGACGCAATTCAACATTGAAGTATTACCGGAAAGCAATTCATCAAGAGCTGGCACATACTTAGGGGCACATAGCGACGATGTGTCGGTTAAATACCTCAAACCAATCATCGCCGTCGTCCGCCCAAAGACCAGGGGGGAACCAAATTACCTTGGGAAATTGCCGGTCGACGTGGCAAAACCGCAAATGGCGCAAAGATTTCACACTTAATTTACTGCCTATTGCAACTGTTTAATAATTACCCCAACTCAAGTGTCTCTGACATCCCATTATGTTCAAAAATAGTCTTTCATGGAAATTATAAACATTTACATTTATCATTGCCTCTGGCTTTAATCACTACGAAAATGTTTAGCGAAGAAGTATTTTTCATTATTAATTAAAATTTGAAACATTTCTGAAAAAACATTAGCATTTCATTTCCTTATTACCTACTGAGTCCAGATAGTGTAGAATTACTATTTACTAGTAGGAAAACTGTTTATAGAAAAGTTAAAATAGGTTAGCAGGCGTTGTACTGTAAATTTTGAATGCACTTAGACAGTGGACATCAGGCGGAACTATTGTAAATAATCATGATGATGTCTAATAAATAAAGAAATAGAAGCACCTTTGTAAATTTGGGATTGCGTAAATATATATTTTTGAAAATATATATTTACGCAACAGAATTGAAACTCTAGGTGCTTTGAGCCATGCAATTGGTCACCAAGCCGACGGCTGATAACCACTACGTTTCAACAGGATTAATGTACGAGTTTCATATGTTAATGGATTTTCACCGCACCGGCAAATTAAGGCGACCTTCCAAAATTGTGGCAAACGGAGCTTGGAACCCAATTACATAACATTTTACATTACCCACATGCGTTGTAACTTTTCATTATTATTATAAAAACAATTTTGCTACTAAATAATTGCACGTATACTATTTTATACTTATCTTCTTATTCTCACACTTACACTTACCTATTATTATATTAGCCACCCGCCCTTGCTTCACTTTGGGTTATGGTACCAAACGTTGACTTTTACTTTCTATATTATATTAAGGATATGATTTTGGTTATAACCTCATTGGAGTTTTTCTTTTCTCATTTACATATTAGTAACACCGTATTAAGATCCATAGAGCGTTACTTGGAAGAACGATGCTCAAACAGACAAAATAAATTTCTTTTGAAATGGCACGTGCAATTTATAGGTACAATTTAAAAATGTAAATAAATACATTTGTTCCAGTAAAAAGTTGAATCATGGAGGAATACCAAAGTAATTTTCTCACAAAGTTTCCCAATAAGTACAAAATTAACTATTAACCGTTACTTATAGCATAATCATAATGAATCAAAACTCCTTCCAAATCACTTTCCACACTCAATGAAAAAACAAATATTCTGAGGAAAACCCAAGCTCGGTAACAATTCCGAGAAAATTATTTCCAAATCATCTGGTGCGATTATTATCCTTTGTTGTTCAATACTCAACCAATTGAAATGTCACTTACTGAGTGATCTCAGTTCACTTCAGCTGCCAATTTTTAAACTTGATTGATGATTTAATTGGAGTGAATCTTGACACCGAATTGAAAATCCTTGAAAAAAAGGGATAGGCCCTTTTGAATTTGAAAACTTGCAAAGAATTGTTAACTATTTTCAAATATATATTATACCATTCAGTATAAGGAAAATACCAGTGAAAGATTTACACTCTAAACGTAAAAAATCAAGTAATTATCCTGTTTATCACTAACATCATGGGTATCACCACCATCTTCAGACAAATCTTTCTGTTTCCGTCTGTCTGTTTTCTTTTGCTTGTCCTATGTCCTGTTTGAATTCTTAATTATTTTTTTATTCTTCAAAAACTGAATAATCCTTGGATTGAATATAATAACTCGGCTTAGGTTTTGTTTTTTATAAATCTTTTCATCACACGATTCTATAATTATGTATATTTTACTATATATCATCTAGAGTTTTCCCTTAGTTAACAAGAGTGACAAATCTAATTAAATCAGTTATAAAAATTAACCTGTTATACGTGGTAATGTAAGTTTATAATTTAGTTATATGAAGTGGTTAACTGTGTCGTGACGGATTGACGTGTACCTACTACCTACTGGGTAAGCTGTATGATAGGATTATGGTACTCTACAAGCTATATAGCTCGGATAGGGATAGTGTAACTAGCTTCTTGCTTATAGGCTCCAGTGTAATCAATGGAATACGTATCGCATAGTATTTGTATACTTCAGCGTAAGCATATACATGTTTTGAAAAAAACAGTACAAAAGTAAATATTTGGATTTCAAGATATGGTTTAAGCGCGTGTTTACATTTAGCTGTATAAAAGTTAATTGGGCTCACATTTTGGTTATTACTTCATCTCCAAAAATCACAATTCTCTATGTAGAGTTACATTACCTTCATTCAATTAAAATCTACCCTTTAGCTGCGATCGAAACCTTTCGTCGTGCAATAGCTGGTATTTCAAACAATATAATGTGACACTAGTTCGTTTAAATATGAGGTACAGACAGATGGTACAGATGTAGGTATGTGATGTGTATTTACTCCTGCCACTGTCACTCAGTCGAATAACCATTGCAATACGAGTTGATGGTAAAGCATTTGGGGCCGTACCATTAGATCTTATTGTAACATTGGATCGTTTCAATCAAAGGGACAGATGTATCTACTGTGTATATATCTGTCATTGTCACTCAGTCAATTAAGCGTCAGCCAATGACACTTTTGTTCTTATGCGAACACAAAGTGCTTGATGTCCCACGATCACGGCAGCAACAACAAATACAATACACGGTAGTTGAATCACTCAAATATCGTCTTTTTTTGACACCATTGGAGGTAAAAATGCAAAAAAAAGATTTGCTAAGTAATTTTGGCCATGTTAAGTTTAATTTTCCTCTGTACGCGATCTGAAAATTTTTTTTACGTAATGCGCAGACAGACAAACCTATGTTAAAAAAGAAATATTTATATACACGCCTTTATAGAAAAACAAACAAAAAGTAAAAAATATGTTTTGATAGATATGTGAATACAAAACAATAAAAGGTACATAGGTACTACATACTATTTAAAATCTTATTTTCTACAATTTTATTATTAGTTCTAGTAGATGAATTATGATGCATAAAATACATTAACTAGAAATTAATTTTGATTACCTGTATCACATCTTCGATAAGTATACCATCAAACTTTAATCAGAATCGAAGGGGTATTTTGAATATTCAAATATTGGAATCACGTTCTTATATTAAATACAAACGACACCTACATTTAAATCGAAGATAGAATATTTTGTTCTACTTAATTACAAATTCAACGAGAGGAAAATTTGAATTTCTGAAACTTTGACGTAATAATCGGACTAGCCGCTATCCAACCGAAAACCATTATCAAGCGCACACGAATTTTCATAATAAGGGTACCGATTTAATCCTTCTTAAAGTTTCCTCTCCAAGTAATAATTAAGTAATTCTTTCCCCTTAATTTACGACTATAATAAACCCTCTTTTAGTTGATGGGCATCAGGGGCATTCAGGGGTGAATTTATACAGATAAGCAAAATTTAACTGTCAAGACAAGTGTTATGTCAAAATAAATAAGCGGTAATTATTTAAAAAAAACATTTAAATTTTTTCCTATTCTTTCCTTGTACTAAAATAATTTATTCGGTTCAATCGATCAATAAATTTATCAGGTTAAATTATTGGGTACAGAAAATACATTCTATTATATGACGGGAACCATTGAAGAAGAAATACATTTCCCTTGAGTCGATTTTCTTAATGGAAGACATTTTTGTATGTGTTTGTGAAATAAGTGTATACCTCGTTACACAAGTCGCATTGCGGTTCGTGTAGCTCAAATGGTTTAAACGTATTAACTTAAACAAAATTTACCTTTCGAATTTTCTTTAGCAAATTCAGTTGTGTGGGGAATTATCAAGATAAAAAATGTCAAAGCTCAAATCGGCGACAATCATGACGTGAACGACTAAATGTGAGGAATGTTGGTCTAAATTAGCCGGAATATCACATGGTATGCTTCATAGCAAAATGTTTTATGGACTTAGTCCTTTTGACTCTCAGCACAGCGCTCAATGAGACTTGGTTAGGTACAAGTATTTATCTATTACCTACGTTTTATTATCGGAGCTTATTTTCTATTTGGAATAATATTTATAAGAAAACTGTTTAGAACCTTTCATGTCTGGAACCCCTAAGGCTCTGCAAATGGATGAGGCGTGGAACACAGAGCAATGTTTCAGACATTTGGGTGTTAGTTTCAATGGAGCTATAGATATGTTTATAATACTAACAAACCATTACTGCCAGTATAACTTCATGAAAATATATCCACAAGCTGTATTCATACAACCAAGTAATTTAAAAGGAAAAGGATGTGGGTAGTTTTTAAAAGCAGCTCCCGTCCTATTTCCTGAGTGTTGAAGCGACGCGGCTCCAGGCGATGACACGAAACGATACATGGTAATATGGATCTTTGCTATCGTTTAACTCAGGCTCGTATTTACTTTTGAATATTATAGTTGCAAAAAATATGGATTCATTAGAAACAAAAGTAAACAGTTAAAAAATCAAACCTATGGTTATAAAAGAGTATCCATTCAATAAAATCTTGAGTACCCCTGGTGTTCTACAGCCTTAAATATATTTAAGAATATGCTCTGAAACGGTACATTAAAGAAAAACTGCAATGAATTCTAGTAGATTTCGAGGAAAACGGTGATTGACATCCATATACAATAAAACCTCTAACGTCGAACGCATTCTCACGATTTTGAACGCAATGTTGGAAAGTAGTTTAATTACGAAATGTCTTCATACAAATAAGACTTATTTTTATTCCACTATTGGAACTTTAAAAGTGAATCCGTTTAAAGTACGGACAACTCATAACAATAACCAACAGCAATTGCCAACTGTGCAAAGTATTTTTTTTATGAACTAACTTTTCCTGCTGAACTTGTGAATTTAGTTATAAGGAATAATAAAAAAATGTTTCATTAAAGAAATAAGTGTAAAAATGTTGTGTCCCTTCTTTTAAACTACTTTACGGAGTTTGAATCAGTTTTTACTAACATTTAGGAGTTGAATTCCGTTGAGTTTATAGGTGAAAAATCATATTATATTTATAGATAGTAGAGAAAAGTCAAGGTTCAGAATAAGTAGTTTTAGAAAATGGTAATCCGCAAGAAGTGAGGTTGGGTCGCTAGTCTTAAGATATTCCCAAATTATTTCAGCCATTTTTGCCCTTGGTAGGCTTAAGCTGACTTTTCGCAGCAAATTCATTAAATCGGGATCAGCGATTTCAAAGTCACACATAAACACACGTTTTGTACGTATTAAGAAAAATCAATGAAGTTTACGTTTAAGTGTAAAACTTCATATGAGTGAAAGTACAAAATAATTGTCGTTTATAATAGTGGATCGATAGGAATGGGTTAAAATAATACCATCGTTCGTTGAACTCGGTTTATAGTCAGTTCGTCGTGTACACAAAAGGCTGTAGTCGTTCAAATATTCATATCAGCATGGAATAGGTTCAGGCTCACGCTATTGATCTGTTTACTGCGGTAAGGTACATTACGCTGCCTTTGTTAATGTCAACTAATAATTGTTTTGCAATTAGCTTTTCCATGTTAAGCTTATTTTGAAATGTAAACTCGTTGCTATTTTAGGATTACCTTAATTCGTTTGCCGTCGTAGTAGGCCATAAGAAGCTATAAGTACATGCTGTAATCGATGTACTAACACGTTCCGAAAGAATATTCTAAAACATGCGTTAAGATCCATGTTCCATTCAAGTTAAGTATTTGAATTTCATAATAAATACATATATATACAGAATATACTAATTAATACATATGTTTTACCATCGTACACCTAACTTCATCAGTAGTTTTTTTCACAAAACTTTAGAACCCTCTAGAATAGCGAAAAAAAATCTAATATTCTCACAATCTCAAAAACTACATATAAATGAAAAAAAATATTACACAAATAAAAGAAATATATCAATAAACTAAAAATTATTTATTATTATAATTACGAAAGAAACTAGTTTTTTTAAATAAATGTCTAAGCCTACGTTACCCTTTGTAGCATCAGCTATTTGTCTGTGAGTTTTGTGAGAATTGGTGCAGCCGTTTCAGAGCTTATTTGAGCCAAAGTAACACAGAGAAAATTTTAACGAAGTTTTAAAATTAAAACACTGTCAACTTGGAAACAGTCTTTATTTATCTGTATAGATATACACACATTATAGGTTGCTGTATATGTTTTAAGAAATTCCGAGCCCCAAGTATGAATTGACACCCAATTAACAGTTAGGTAATTAAAACCCTTCCTTTCGAATAAGTCTTTGATTTGTTTGTATATTCATCGGGCGCGAATTTCGATTGATATCGTTAGTAGCGCCGCAAATGCTCGAGAGAGCCGTGCTTGTACTCGAGACTCCATTAATCAGCCGGAATTGAGGTAACTAACCAATAAAGAGTCAAAGGTATCGTCGGAAAATGAAAGGGCGAAGAACGTGAATGACCTAATAAATCTCGTTCGGCACCCATCTACAAATTACGTCCCTAATGCTCTACACTGTATTATCAGTTGGCGCTTAGTGAAAGCGAGAGAACGTACACAATGAATTGGTTTGTTCGGTAAACATTGCTAATTTCTGACGTCTATTCTGCTGTCGTTGTTGATTGTCACATTAATTTGAAGTCGCATGGAACATTTGTCTTTGTCGTTGGGGTTGACAAAGACATGGAATTGGCTGCGTGTTCACGCGGGTTTCTGGGTAATCTATAGTTTTTATGCGTCTAAATAAATCGTATAATAATATTTCAATTATTTGAGAATAGACTCTAACTAAGAAATACAAGCTTTACTTAAAAATAATAATATTGTGCACGGAGGCTAAATTAATTTCTGATGTTGAGCTCGTGGCACAGTTCATCATTCGATCAGCGAAGTTAAGCAACCCTACCCCTAACCAGTAATTGGATGGGTGACCACCCGAGTTCCCTCCGTGCCTCGGAGAGCACGTGAAGCCGTCGGTCCCGGTTGCCAATGTATCATCTTTGGCAGTCGTTACAGGTTAGTCGGAGGTCTAAAATAGTCTGACAACTAGTTTAACCCAGATCACATTTTCATTGTCAAAGGGAAATTCTCGTCGAAAGTCAGATGGCAGTCGCTTTGTATAAAAATCAGGTGCCGACCCCAACAGTGTATGGGATAAGGCCAGGAAGATGATGATGACCGAGGTTGAATTTCACTAATTTTGTATGAAGCGAAGTGGATCCAAGCACAAAAGTGGACACAACTAGCTGACAGAAACAACAAAAATCATTAATCTTAAGGTGGTAATCATTTGTCAGTTTCGTTGCGTGCCTCTGTGGCGCACAATTTACGCCAGCATAGAAACCTGGTCACCGCAATAGTTAAACCTGAATGGCAATTAACATATCTACTGCATAATAAATCAACGCCAAAATGAAAAGTTACGACGAAATTAATATAACTTAATTGTTGTTAGAACAAAAGCCACATATTTGGGTCGTCCCGAGATCATACTTACTTATAAACATATGTTTAGTCGTTTATTTCAGCTCAAATATTATTTACGTAGGTTCATCCATTTTTTATCGAAGCAACACTCTTTGATCTAAGTTCTCTTTAAAATAACATTATGTCGAGCGAGACATCAAGTTAATAAAAAAGACATTTGGAAGTTTCAGACATCAACATATTATTACACGAGCAAATGAGGTTATGGAATTCCGTGCCTTCACAAAATGCCAAAGGTTTTGTGTGTTATTAATAATTTAGGTTATAGATAGTTTTCAAAATTTTAATTTTTTTGAATTTAACTATTTTTGTAAAATTATATATCTATACGAATTATTTTATTATCAAATATTAATTTCTTAACGTACACTATTTATATATTGTTTTACAATTCGAATAGCATCAGAACGACTGATCGCTATTATTGGATAATATTGAGTGAATAATTATTAAGTCGTTGAATTTTATTCATAACATCTGTACCAAATTACAATGTATGGTACATTGTGAGTCTCTTATAATTGAATTAAAAATACCCGTCAAGTGCGAGAACTCGCGCACCGAGGGTTACGTTCCTAAAATTTGTTCAAGTTTCTACCAAAACTCTCAAATGAACCGTCACAAAACATGGAATCCTAATCACTTTCATGAAGCTCAATTAACTAAACGCCAAACTAGGGAATTAATTAAGCACGCCTGCTTGGAGGAATATTTGAATTAGTCTACATCAGCAAATATTATTTCAGGAAATTATTACGAGCATTTAAAAACTATGGGGCGTTAAAACAAAAAAAAATTGGAAGGTGTAAGCAAAACCTTTTAATGTGATACACGAATATGTTGACACACTTATTGATCACGAAAATTTTTATCTTTGTAAAGATTGTTGTAACATAAAATATTCAATTCATAAAGGAGATTTATATTCCATTCACTTAAAGAGCACTCAGCTCTTTATCAAAGCTCCTATTATGACGAACCACTTAGCTCAGCACCTTGAGTACAAAAATCGAATCGTTCTTATGTACAGCTAACAGCCATTTAAGCATTGTATTCTTACATATCCTATCAAAAATAGGTACACTTAGTTTCATGTTTTAGTAGTTTAAATCTAATAGAAGATAGGAAAATTCTATTTGTCGAACGTGCTTTCGGATAGGATACGATTCAATAAATTCTACAGAAATCCATTTTTACATAACATTGTTCAAATAAAAGACACGTGTCTAGAATTTCAAATTCGAAATCTCATGTTTGGATTAACAATGAATGTATTGGAGACTAATGTTATTAAGCTCATAATGAGTAAAATAAAATTTACCTAATAAGTGAACTTTTATTAACGATTTTTTTAAAAATTGTTATGTAGTTCCCAAACAACTCAAGTCGTTATGATATCGCTTTTATGGCATTTCACTAATAAGGTTATAAAAATCCATTGGAGTCGTAAATATTACAAATTGCGATGCAATACAAACTAGGTTACGAAGGCCTACTAAAGGTTGTATGTGTATACTATGGAAATGTGATATTTTAGAAAATAATTGCTCTGTTTGTCAATCTCTTCGCTGGAAGGTTTGCAATTCATTAAGCTTTGTGATTTCACAAATTATTATCTCGACTGGTGGTTAAATGTTATAATGAACGGAGCTCGGCGTGCCTTTATTTACTTTCAAAACCCGCTGTCCCAAAACGTACTATAATTATCTTAAATATGCATATATATGTCTCTGAAATCACATCAATATTTCTCATTCAGCAATATTGTTCATACTAAAAAACATTATTTCCAATCTAGTTAAAATGCGAATAACCCCTCCCACCTATATTTAAATGTAACCTGTCGATGATTGATGATTATACACTTTTCGCGATTTATGCACACGGTGAATATCTTATTCGGATTGTGACTACGGCAATGAAACCAAATCGTAGAGGTTAACAAAACTAGATCTGATCGTATGATCCAAATCCGTTTACATTTTTTACCCGTAGGTAATATAGTTTTATGATCTGTGAAAATGGAATATCATAGTAGAGTAATATAATTGTATCTACAAGAAAATCCACCAGCAAAACTAAAACAGATGATATTCAGATAATTAAGTCACTGTCACAAATAAACAAAATCTTTAAACCCCGTAGTGCGTGACCAGGGGGCCTTCATCAGTTTAAGCAAGGCGTATTAAGAACTGAGCTTTGGTGTTTCATTTTGGTACCGTAAAATTAAACGCCAAAGCTAAGACGGGCTTAATACGAGCTGCTTAAATGATCATAGTTTAGTTATAATGGGTGCGGAGAACTGCCTGCTACTGCTTTAACAGATGATGAGATTATAGAACTTTTATCAAGTTCCATATTTACTCTACAAATTGGTTGTATTTATGTATATATACAAGATACACACGTAACGTACACTGTCTTTTCAACAGAATCTGTCTTACAACCCAGACATCACGCCGCCCTCTAAGCCCTCTCGTAGACGAAGTGGGCGGCTAACAGCAGATTAAGCTATAATTGAGATCAAAGCAAGATGATGTAACCAAATAAATATTCAAAGACCCTTGAGAATAATTGAAAGGGTTGGCTTGACAGAATATTTTCTCCGTAGAGCTAAAATGGCCTTTGAAAATCTTCACCGAAATAAAAACAATGAACCGAATTCAATGAAGTCAGCTCCTTTTGTTGAGTTTCTATTGAGTAGATTTTAATGACGAAGACTATTTTTTCTTTACATAGGAAATGTATCTTTCATATCATATGTACCGATTCTTATGTACATTAGATTGAAGCGCAGAAATCCTTCCGCGCTTAATAAGAGCATATAATGGTGTACAAAATATATTATAGTAGCTTTGCGAAGCGCAATCACGTGGCTTTGGTATAAACTGACATTTTTAAACGAATTCACTAAAATTGGCATATTTTATTTTTAGTTTATAATATTATTGTTAGTTCTACTCTACACTACTGACATAATGTATAATCTAATACTTAATAATGTATAATCGTAGTCGTAAAAGGAAGAATCTGTGTGTCAATTATATACTCTGGTCTCAATAGGTGTGACTTTCAATAAGCGTTGTTTTCGAAGCATTATCAGTGACAAAGATATCATATAATAGTAGCGTGGCTGCGATCAGGTGTAGGACATAGCCGCTAATTTACAATTCACAGATACCCGGTCTATCATCTGGCAGCGAACTGGGCGTGTGCCAACCAGCTGGCCTGACCGTACTACCGCCAGCTGTTAATAACCATGTCACACGGGCACGGACACATTGTGACTAGAAACGCCTCACTGGATCCATCTTGGTTTACAGTGTTAAACTTCATCTATCAAATCTCTCATGAATCTCATCAATATTTGATTTGAAATCATATCACGTATACATATTTCCCCCGATGCATTAGTAGCAAAGCCCGTGTGGGTAGAGCGATATATTACTGACTCGGAGATTTCCTACTCAATTAATATGAAACACCAACATAATTTAATACGGCTTCAATCATATATTTCTATCACATTATTCACAACTATTCTTCAAGCTATACATAGTGACGTTGAGAGAAATATTATTGATAATAAAACTAAAAAAAAACGAGTGTTAATGTAATATAGACAAACTAATAAAGACATTAACAATGTAAAAAATATGAATAGTTTAATAACTAATATGTCACTTCTAGCTAGCAGATTATTTTTCTTAAGAGTTCTGTCAAGATCACGACCAACCGTCTCAGACAAGGTTAATTATGACGGACGCACTAGCTCTACCGGCAGCGGGGAAAATAAAAAATAATAGAAGACCAGCTTTCAAAAGTTGATACCAGTGCTAATAGGCACACTAACACATAGCATATCGGTAAAAGATTATAAATATTATATTCGTCCCAATAGAGCAAGCTGTGTATTAATCGTTATTTATTTATATGCTTTAGCGCAATGATTTCTGACCAATGTAGGGAGGCCGTCTGTATGTGTTTTCTTTGTGTTTGAGATATCGCACTCTAATCGCTTAGGCCTGATTTATTATACCACACATTCCCAGGGCTACTACTAAATGCGTGATTACAATATCAAAGGCAACCTTGCGGATATAGACAGCTCGACTACATTTTTGAAAGTCATATTTATTAGTATCTTCATTGCGTGCGATCAATCTGATAATGTCTTACAGGAGTTTAATATTTTGGTAAAAAGGAGAAAAATACTGAGCGGAGTAATTTTAGTTTAGAGGATCAAGACGTTTTATAAACTACCTGTATCTTTTATTCGCGACTATGTGCACTATAGTCTCAATTTAGCAATATTGGCTCAGCGGCTTAGCCGTGAAAAGGCAAACAGAGACTCTCTCTAATTTATAAAATTAGCAGATAAGTATAGGTAAAGGTTCCTATATGATCTATAAGTTTCAAAAGTAAAGAAGAAAATGTACATACGCATAACACTAATCTACCAGTTATCAGAAGACAGAAAGACGCTTCTGGAGCGATCATCATTAGATAATGGTTTCTTATTCGTTTAGTTGTCAGTTCCGTTAGACTGATTTTGTAAATCATTATTGGTGTAATTATACTAACCACTATGAAATGTTCAGTAGAAATATCATTGTAATTAGTCTCATCTAATGCTTCAGTACGTATCTAATTTAGTACACTCACTTCGGGTAAAAGCGATTTATCCTAATTTATGTACAATCGGAAATTTGAATGAGAACTGTCGGTAGCATACTAATTTATGTTAAGTATTTAATCAATAATTATTTTTAGTCATTTTATATACGCTTTCAATTTCAATAGCCCAATTAAAAAACTAAATTTAAGATCATATTTACTTTTTATTTTAGTGAAGTAAAGACAGTTATAAAAGTTATTTATACCAAAATAAGCGTCTCGTAAAAAGCAGTGGTACTTCCAAGAAGCATTCGCCTCCCTTGAGAGCCCTGTTGAGTTGCTTTCGATGTTAGACTGCCTCGTCTACGCCTGTAGCTTTCAAATGAGCCTCATACCTAATCAACGTAATTGGACTTGGTTCATTCGTAGCATTACAACTGAAGGTAAAACACACTTAGGAAAGTAAATATCTACTTTTCTTTAAATCTTCACGCCTTTCCTAAAGGCTTTTTAAAGGATGGGTGTTATGAACCCCACTATGAAACAAAATTGTGATGAAATTTGTCATCAAAATAGCAACATGGGCCTCCTAAACTTTATCTACTCTTTGTATACTGAAATATACAAATCTGTACGAACACATTGTTCTTCTAAACTACTTTATGGATCTTGATACGGCTTTTGCTAACATGAAAGAGTTGAACTCCAATACACTTATACCTAAAAAAAACGATATTGTTTTTATAGTATAGATAGTTCAGAAGTCAACATCGTGTAATAGTATTTAGACTATTACACGATGTTGAACTATTATATTTCGAATATTCTGAATTGTAATTCGAAGTAAATCGAGGGCGGGTCGCTAGCTATGAATAAATTCTATTATTTAGTATGTTTTTGAACTCGACAATATTAGGTCCATTGTGCTAACACATTTTACCTCAATATTTATAGACGAGACAAGTCGTACCTGTCGCATTTATTATAATTAAATACGTATTTATAAAATTTTACGAGAAGTGTTCAGCTATCCTTTCACACAGATTAGTCATCTTCCTGTGTCATTCTTGGAATACTCTGAAATAATTAAATTGACGGTATTATTTTAATATTCCTACCACAACTAGCGAACAAATATACACATAACAACGTGACGGTATTCCGACGGCAATAATTCAATTACTATGGCACACCTGTCCAACGAATTAGTTAATATTATGCCTAGAGACCAAAATAATTACCATTGTATAAGTATATACCTACGGAGTGTTTGAATTGTACATTCAGTACACGCGAAAAGTCTTTTACAATATAGAGCCCCTTTGTAAAGAATAATCTTTGACGCGATTTGAAATCTATGATTTAAAAGTACTTTGTTAAGAGTCAAATCAATTATAGATATGACTACGGAATATTATACTGTTTATGAAGAAAAATATAAACTTAAAATTACGACGCCTCCGTATGGTCCCTGGCAGGATAAGCAGAGGCGTTGTAACATATGTAGTCTCTTTTTTTCACCGAGGATGATTAATTATTCAGACGTTTGCACAACATGACAGATGGTACAGTATATAGGTGGCCGAGCGATATTTCCCTACACCGTAAGGTCCGTAAGGCTCGTGGTGCAAAATTACTGCACTTAAGTTTTTATAAAAATTGATTGACGCTTGCGTTAACAGGCTGAAAAGAAAATTAAATATATATAAAATAAATATAAATTAAGTATGTAGTTTGCTAAGGAGGATTCATTTATGAGTTACAGTGTACGTGAAGGATAGAAATAGGTTATGGACCCGCATTGCGCCTCGAATATAGGCTTTGGCCTCATCCATAATGCAGCGCAAGGCGGCGACCCTCCATATGCATAATCCTAATGTTCGATACAGGAGAAACCTGTTCACCTTTCATTTGCAAATTGTTTGTATGATGTTAAGCTTTGAAAATTTCTTCTGACAATTTATTACCAAATACTTTTAGACTTCATGAGGACTTCACTACACTGTACCACGAACCTTATTTTATGTAAAACGTCTTGGTTATAGAATGTAAAGGGCTAAATATAAGTCTTTACCTAATAAAATATTAAGTTTAGCGTTACGTCAAGTGATCTTGAGGGTGTAAGAAGAATTCTAAGAAGTGAGAGCTCTTTTCATCCCACGTGTTGTTAAATGCGATCATCAATTTATATTTGATTTTATTTCCAACGCGAAGGATTAGGTTTGGTGGGGCTTGTCTTTAATTAGGTAACCGAATGCCACGTGGGTGGAGGATGCTGGTAAGCGTACTGAATTTTTTTTAATTATTTAAATACATATCCCCTCATTGCAAAGCAGCGCCTAAGATAATCCTTGGGTTAAAAGTAATTCTATCTCTTTTTGTGATACGGATTTGAAAAGGGCTAGACATAGTTTTAGTTCGAGTTTGGTCTAGTATTGGCTCAGACCGTATTTTGTAAAATTTAAGCGATAATAATAATAATAATAGATATGAGATGGGTGAATATGAAAAGCAATCAAAAGTAATTCTCTAAGACACTTTGGTAAGCTTTAAAATTATTAAGTTCATTTAACAAAATATATATTTGTCTCGGATATTTAAATACAATGTTTGGGCAAGACTCGCAACATCTAGTTGCGCCACTGGCAATTTGGCAAGTAAATATCGATACATTTTTGTATTCTAGCTTAAACTTCACGAGTTTCAGATAGGAGCTTTTTTTAAACAGAAAACATCATATTGCTTTGAGTGGTTTGATTGACAGAATCAATTTCCCTCGCTTGATATGGCGGTATAGTGTAAAATATGTCATATACTCAAGCACAGATGACGACTAATGTTGTGTATATATTTTAATTACTAAAACAGTTAATTTTTTTTTAGTTGAATTAAAGGTCTGAGTATATTGCTTACCCATGAGAGATTTAACTTAATCTCACTAAGAAATGTACGATGTCAAACATCGCTTAAGCTTAAAATTGCATATTATCAACGATTCAAATAGGAATAACATAAACTCTTAAAACTCAGCATTTTCTCCTTAATTACAGATTCAACTCACGTCTATTATAATTTCTTGAAGTAATAAATAATATATATCTACACCGACAAGCGCCGAGCTGATCATCCATAAAACGTCTTTACCGAATTGAAAAAGTACTCTTCAAATTATATTACTTCATAATTTATTGATCTCCTAAAAGTTTCACTCGAAGTTGCTTGTGGAAATAAAGATAAAAACATTATTCTGACAGTTTGGGACGAGCCCAAGGGAGCCAGTAAGCAAATTTTATTGAGACAGGTTCGTAGATGTATGAACACGAGCCTTTCACATTGATGTGTTCCTTTTGCTGAATAATATTTTTGTTCTATTATTGTTTATAATTCTAGTATATTTATCGGCATCCGAAGCTTATTACAGTATGGACGCTATACAACTTTAGGTATAACTACGCAAGGTATGTCTAAAGTAGCGAATTAAAGGCAAACTTTTTTTTCCAGAAGTATATCGTGTTCTTTGATTCTGGTGCAGAATCCGCTTCGAAAAAAAGTGACTTGATCGCCGGCAATTAATTGCTCCTACTGTCTTTAATTGTTCGTGATTGTACAGTTGTTCCCAATCAAAAAGTATTTTTCTTCGTTATTAACGTAGATTTTTTATTATTTTATTGTTTGATGAACAACTTAAAATATTCACAATAACAAGCAAACCTGCTTGCGTAAATATTTGATCGATTAAAATCAATGGCAATACGTTTTTAGCATTTTATTATACAGAGACGAAGGTATATGTGAAGTCAAGTGTTACAAAGGCAAACACAGATGCACTGATATGGCAACTAGGGATGAACTTATTACTACAACTTATTGGAGCGAGTAAAACATGCTCGCGTGCATTCAATAACAACCTTCTTACTTCTTGCGATCTTGAGAATACCTTTGGTAATCTCTATAGAAATGCGAACTTGAGTCTGAACTTTCACCAGGTCGGGAGTTTTCAATCTTGTTTAGATGTAGTTCCTACATCGGAATGTCTTAAACCTTAATTTGTTTTCGGTTTGAGTTTGCAGGCGCTGTTCGTGTAGATAGAATGTATTGAAGTAGAAATTTCAATTCTTTGCTCGTAATTGCGTTCTACGAGAGAAATTGGTTTCCTGTGGTTTGTATATGCGTTATTTTGGTTAGCCTGAACGAAGCAAAGAGCAACCAAATAATGTAGATAATTTACGTAATGGTTTGGATGTAGGTACAAAGGAGTACTTTACTACCTATTTACGTGGGCTTAGAGTCGAACAACTCTTTTATTTCTGCCTACATCTTGAGAGGTCAGCTTAATTGTGGCTATGTATAAGAAATAAAATCATCAACATTATGTGAAGACGAGTGACAACACTTTATTATAGTTAAAGTGATAGAGATAACTTTAACCTTTGATATAAACATACAACCGCTTTCCCTGCTGCCATCCATAAAACATAAATTTCACAAGGCAAAATGACTATGTAAATGTTGAAGCTCATCATATCGATATTATCGACAGACATGCAAAACTTCTTTTTGTTTTTATGAAAATGAGCTACCCACAATGGTTTGAAGTAGCTCCAGCATAGGTTTTTTTGCTAACTGTGGGTGTTCTGCAATGTGTTAACCTCGATCAAAGTAGTGGAGGGTTGAATGTTCCTGACGTTGCGTTATTTGGTAGGATTGATTGACATGCTTGTCAAAATGTTCCAAACGTTTGGGCATTTATTATTCTCTTCGTATTGATGTATGTCGTGACTGTTTAATTTTTTTACGTAGGTCTTAAATAGAAGGATTTAATTGAGCATCATGGTAGTCAGTTTTTAATCTGGTTCAAATTGTTTTGGATCAAGACAGATTGAAAGAATCTTACAGTAGGGGACTATCTCGTATCCATACTTTGGAACATAGAAACTTAAACACTTTTACGCTGTTACAAAGTTTCCTCTCTAGGTTTCATTCGCTGTTGTATAAAATGAGTTTCCCAGTGTTTATTCCAAGTTTAAACAGAGGCTTCTTTATTCACAATTTGAAGAGGTTTCATAAAAGGTAAGCTAAACGTTTACCATCAGGGAAACAAAATAGCTTCTCTTACCTTTCTTTCCTGAGTTCGGAGTTTCGTTTGCGGAAGTTGGCGACGAGCACCTGAATCTCGGACGAGTGCCTTTCATACAGCTGTGACAACTGCGTGGTGAAGTCCGCCACTGCAACAATTTGATAGCATTTATTAATATCGGAACAAAACCAAAAATTTTACATAAACAAATTTTTCTAAGCATTCACGTCGTGTCCCAGTTGATAATTAAAAACAATTAAATGGCTTACACTTAATAATATTCGCTTATATTTTGTCTGTCTCAACAATAATTACGTATACGCATTTTACAAATGAAATATATAAATAAAACAAAACGATATAGTTTCAAGAGCAATTATCATCCAACAGAGAGAAAAAAAAACAATTGACAGTCTTAAATTATTCTTAAGTCAAAATAGCTCATAGTATTGGCCAGTAAGTAATGCAGAGGCTCTGGCCTTCTTGCTTATAATAATAAAATTAACATATGTTTACGTCTCACCCAAACGGTCTCTAGAAGCATAGGTCTAATCAAAAATCACAGAAAGACGTGTCTTGGTTGAATTCTCTACTATAGGTAAATTAGACACAGTTTTAGGATCCGTGCCCGTGCTGAGCATGTACCTAGACTGAAATAATGCGAGAAACACCCTGGTCTCTAACTAGTATCAAATTTGTTTTTATTAGTTTAATAGTGACGTGGTTACTTATAAAAAATTAAATTTAAAGGGAACCATACTAAAGCCAGCTTCGGCGGCCGGAACTGAGTCGATATACGCTGACGCTATAGCTGAGTGCTGGCCCATTAGCGGCATTGCATGGCACGCCCGATGTATGGTTAATTATTTCCGATATATGCCCGTCTTATCTATTTTTGCGTTATATTTATGTGTTGCCTCGGCTTGCAATTGATTAATTATAACTAAAAAAGTATTATAGCCGTGTGCGATATAGACACCTATGTACAAGCACCGAAAGAAATCTATCGTAGCCAGATTGTAATTATAAACTTTAATAGGTAAATAAGTTTTAATTGGAGAGCTAAGTTGCTAATTTACAAACGAAATTTGATCGTAAAAATTCTTACGAAAAATAATTAAGTTTTTATATAAGTTTCAATTTGTGAAACGGTTTTTGTTGGCAAAATAAATCGAAGTCACTTTGTGAACATTACTGAGAAAAAAAGCACTTTTTAAATACATATGTCACGCGTTTTATCTTAAAGGCGTTTTTATCTTAAAGAGAATCAAGTTGTTTATCTGACTCTAGAAACATCATGAGGACATAAGACTATGACGATACTGTTACTGTAGTAAATTAACCTAAGTTAATCTCAAACATAACTTTTAATCAGTGTTCTAAGAGTCCGTGGCAAGACTGTCGCAAACTACGGACATGCCTAATCATCAGTATACAAAGTTTTTATACGCTACAAAAAAAAATAAGCAACTGCGCAAGTTGTTTATATAAACTATGCTCCGATACTTTTAGCACGAAGGAAAAATTGCTATTCTTGGTAACATTACCTATACAAAAAAGTAGTTTGGAAGCTAGAGCGCATCGTGCTTGAATATTCTTGTATAATGACAGCAAAGTAAGAACAATAATTTCCAAGTCAACGCTACTGTTTAGAAATTGTTGTTTGAAATTACTAACTTTTAGTACTATTCATAAGTTCTTAGTGTAATGAAAATTAATTAGATTTCTCGTGACACACAGTTTTAATTATACACGTGAATATCAAGCGAAATATTTTATTCAAAACATGTTGTGAGCAAACAACGATATATAATTCATTGTTTGAGTTTTTACATATTTATGTGACGTATGTTTATTGTTTTCTGTCTGCACAGTAAACATAAAACTCTTTGTATACATGAGTGACAGGCAATATGTATTGCTAGCTTTCGCTGGGGCTGGTTAAATTATCGTTTGAGTAAATTGCTTTGTTAGTGCTGCGTGAACATCATGTTTCAATTTAAAAATATATTTTTGTTCGATCGAGTTCATAATTGGAAAGAGCAAAAGAGTGTGGTTTTTAACAAAATGTGAGTAATAGCAGAAGTGTATATGTATTGAATACACGTTTATGTTTCAGCTCGCAATCTGCGAATCAGCAAAAAAAATCGCATATATACATACTTCAAAATTTACGAAAACGATTGGAGCATTCTCTAAGCGTCGCGCATTCACCCTAATTGCTGCCTATTATGGAGAAACAGGTACGTATGTATGTAATACCTACTCAAAGTTAAAGGAATATGTGCTTGTGGAAAAGTTCGCGGTTTGCCGTCACGAACGGTGTTAAAAATGTTTAATTAAGCCCTTAGGGGATGAAATACGGTACAGCTCCTTAGTGAACACATATTGTTACGAATATAACTTTCTTTTTGTTCTTTGATGATTATTAAACTTTTCTCAACATGTTATTAGAAGAAATTAACGCTTCTAGACGTGTGCAGTTAGTTATGGAGTTTAAGTCTATTTAATATTCATTACACAAATTACACACACACCCATAACACATTATCTTTTCAACACAAATTGTTGGTGAAAATTATTAATGTTAATATGACATTATAATAACAACAACAGTAATATAAATAATTATTTTCACACACATTCTTGAAAAAAATCTCATAACCAGACTGAGACTTATGGAGTCATAAATGATAGAAATATTGAATGTGCAAATGTGGTTTCGCAGATACGTAACCTAAACTTCAATATAAATAATATTTTCAAAAAGAATATTAATGGATATTGCCTACGGAACATATTTTTTAACACATACTGGTCATGTACCAAAGTTGTCTCTCATGAATAATGCAACTCATAAGAATATGATAAAGTGTTACAACGACGGGAGCACCGTAGTTGAGAAAATATCATCCGAATAAAAGTTTTTCTCAATATAATAGTTTATACATACATACATACATACATATGCTCACGCCTGTATCCCATGGGGGTAGGCAGATACCACCGTTTGCCACATGCTACGATCCTTACATACTTCTTTCGCTTCATTCATGCATCTCTTCATACACTTTCTTCGGTTAACGAAACGATTAGCGAAATAAATTTATAGAGCGAATGTGACCGGAAGTGTCGGTAGAGGGCGTCCAAGGAAGAACTACTATGACCAAATTAATAAAAAAAAAACAATTAATAGTTTATATAGTAGATAGAGTTGTTAAAGTTGACGTAACGTACTGAATCCTTATTTTTAGAGAATAATGGTAAGTACAATTTCATTAACTTAGATTCTTCCTGTATTATTATTTGTATTTTGATTTATTTCTAAATGTTATTCTCACCTGGTATATCTAATTTATCGAATATTATATTTAATGTGTCATGTTATTTTAATTGTTTATGCCATGTTATTTCATTTGTTTGTTTGCCAGTAGAAGTTTGAATTACCATATGAGAAGGTTACGCATTGCCATCTCTCTCAAAATGATATATTTCTTATTGAATCACTTCAGTTGTAAAATCTGTAGAGATCATTATTTTTGTGCCAAACAATTGCGTGAAAGAGTTTTAAAAACTCATCAAAGCTATTCCAATTAAGGAACTTTGCAATAAAAAATTAAACCCTCAGAAGCCACAGGAATGATGACTTGCGGTGTCTTTAAAAATACATTGTTTGGGAAAGAAAGCCAGTGGGCACGAAAGGAATAAAAAATTCTCAAGTTCCGCATCGAGTTTGAAAACGAGCGACACGAAGTCCAAACTCCCCTGAATAGTTTATGAAGACGAAACCGGTTTTATTACTTTCGTAAAAGTTTTCGAGATGAACGGAGGGTAGGGTTGGTAATTGCCGTTCTTTCCCATTGGCGATTGTTCTTCAGACCTGACCGGGGCACGTGTTGTCGGAAAACTTAAGTTATTGTTTACCTTCACTTAAATATTTATCATCCTTTTTACTACATACTTGTAAGAGCTGTTTGCTTTTTGGAATTAAAGAAACATTGCAGTGATATGCTAATGTTTCATTGATACTTTTATAAATTTATATATTAATATAAAACTTTTATTTTTAATACAACTTCTTTAAACATACGCAAATCAATGGATATTTTATTTGGCTATTTATATAAATACGGATTGTGTACTGTGACAAATCAAAAAAAATCTTTTTTACAAATAAATATTCATTCATATCAAAAACTCCACAAAATTTACTGATTGTACAGCAAAGAGTAAAATATATAACTCAAATTATTGTTTTTTTAGCAGCAATTTTTGCAATGGGCATAAAAATTTTATTTTCATTTTTACTCGTTTCTACCGATTCGATAATCAAAGTAATTCTACATACAATGAAACAAACTGCGGAGTGCGTACAATAATGTGATTATTATTAAATCAGCATTTGAAAATAATAACTTTGTTACCCATATCACAAATAGGAACACGAATTGTTAGTTTTTGCAGACATCAAATTCAGACATATTTTGCCTTCCACGCATTCCACACGAATTAATTTGTCCCGATTCGATTTGAATATCAAATTAAACTTAATAATCATGCCGATAAGCGAGGGCGTGCACTGATAAAACAATAATTGCTGTGTATTTATATTTAAAGTTACTTAGTCGGTCCTAACCATAGTAGGCATTGACTATATTTGCTCTACTGAATGCTACTATCATCCACGGAAAAGTCATGATATTCGCTTCGAAAATTATTATACTTAAAATCTTCTCATTGTTCTATGTTCTCTTGTGACTCTCACGGTTATATGGAATTGTCTGACTAGGGAGTGTTTTTAAGAGAACGCGCAAGTGAAAATTTGGAAATTTAGTACCCGCCTATCATCTGGCGGTGGGCTGTGTACTTGTTTGATACTTTACAAAAATCTGCAGGATTATTAGGGTTTAAGTTTGTAAGTATTAGCGTCGTGTGAGGATTACAGTAAGAGTGGCCTAGGCATTGTTTGTACACAGAATGTAAGCGAGGCACGTGCAAACTAATCTTATTATTCACACGAAGGTCCAACCAACACGTAAAGCTGTTAAGCGCTGCCGTTAAATAAAACATGTGGGTATAGAATGCCACAAATTTTAGGCGGTTATAATTTGAACCTTGGAAATATAGCAATTTTCTCCAGTTTAAGCGGTCGGTTTAAATTCTGTATGTCGACAAGACAGAATTACTTTTTTATAAATGTTGATCTTTTATCATCTTTTTATTATGTGGGCTTAACAACCGTGACATGTAATAGCTCTCATATAATATATTTTATTTAAAGTGTCACGATGAAGACAGCAAACATACAATTTATAAATACTTCACATTTTTGTATTCGTTGATATATTATAGTTTTACCTCAAGTGCAATTCTATTTTAGGAATAATGCCTTTCAAAGACGTTAGAATATGGTAGAACAAGGGTAGTCACTCATTTTGTTACTTTCGTTAAAACATGACGTGATGGTCATATTTAATGGCCCAGGCTGAGATTCCCGTCATCTTTTTTCCATGTCTCCACTCGTCATTTGATTTCGTATTCATATCATTCATATTTTGTAGCAGGGAGCTGAATTTCATATCCATTAAATCGATATAAGTAATAAAATTCTTCAAAGGGTTTGATTGTTGGAAAAAAATCCATTGGTCATAAAAGGGTATATAGAATAAATCAACTTTATTTGTCAAAACACGCACGCAATAGTACTTAAGTTGGTGGGGCAATACAAATTTATAAAGTGAAAAGGGACAGAAACGGTAAAATTTTTCTGAATATTAAGCGTTGATAACGAGTTGAAAACATTTTCCTTTTTTTCAGTACCTTGTAACTGTGAATTTATGAATATTCAGCATGCCCATAACGAGTTCCATAAGGCAAGTCGTTTAGTTCCGCAATACAATAAAGATAAGAAAACTGTAAGCTTTGCCCTCATAATCTAATACTCTTATTGTCTCTGAACAAACAGTTGAAGAGGTAACCACTTGTCATTCCTTTGTACGGAGTCTTTATACTTTGTTATTAAATCACATTTACTTCAGCGGCCGGGAGAGGCAAAATAATATTGTTGATAATTTTACTTATCTTTTCCTTCTTGAGTAAAAGGTAAGAACGAAAATTTTACACAGTAATGTACAAAATTTGAAATAAAGGCAGATTTGGTGATGATTATGAATTTAAGCAACTATAAATGCACGTCGTCTCGTAGAAGCCTCTAGTGTCAAGTGGGATAGGCTTTTCTCGATCAGAGAATTAGCACGCACACAATCTGAATGTTGTGTCATGCGGAAGCGTACCTACTGACGTCAAAAGATGGTTAAGCCTGAAGCCGACGACCAGACTTCCATTTAACTACTGCCTACTACTGAGGTGAGATATTTTCGTTTCATGCATTTTAATTCTAGTCCCACTGCTTTTGAGACTACGATCTAAACGGCAAGCCAGTGTTGACTTTAGGGCCAGGATTTAATCCAAGAATTTCTGGCCTCAGTCAGAAACAAAACCTCACACAGTCACTGAGTGACGGAATTTAAGTATTGCCGATCACACACTGTCAACTGAAGGTTATAGTTAAGTAATACAATGAACTTCATTTTAATCCGGTTATATAAGATTAAGTAAAGTACTGATTTTATAATGTATTAGTCGCAAATGTAGGTACAAGTTACTGCTTAAATAATCTTGTTTACCAAGTTTGTGTGCAGTGAGCTTCGAACAAATGGACTTAGCCAACAAAGGAAGCGTGCCCTTTGGCAGCTGTGACCGGCAAATTTTCTTGGCGAATTCAATTGTGAATAGTGTATTATTTAGATTTGCTTCAGCAACATTTGCTTCAGCAACATTTGTGGTAACGACTAACCTGTTAAAAGACTACGTAAACAATATAATCTTAATTATTTTAAAGGTTTCAATTTGAAATCTAAAAGTAAAATGACTAACCCAAAAGCTGCACAATAGATTCAAAAAAGTAAACAGGGGCAAGTAGTATGTAAAAAATACGTATATTCTTTATTTCTTCGGTGGAGGATATATTTTCATCATTCCGTGAGAGTAAGCCTTTAACGCTATACTGTAATCCATCGGCTTTAGGCGTCATATATCAGGCGCGAGGGTGGCCATTTTTTTAGGCTAATGAGTCCAGGAAAATGCTTTCAACATCTTTACACTTAATATTCTGTAAGATGGACTAGTTTTCCTGAAATATCGATGAACAACTACTGTGCTTGCGGCTCTAAATATTAAAATTACACAAACATTTTGAAGTTATTAAAATTTTCTAATTCTCTGTTTTTAATCACACTTTAAGTCATACAAATAACAAAAAAAAAATCTCTGCCGTTTCCAGACGCCTCATTTGCAGGTTATACAGACCAATTTTAATCTTCAGACAATTTTTTTGACTCAAATCAAAGAGATGTAAATTGTGGCAGTGGGAAATACATAGATTCTCGGAATATTTCACAATAGCTAGTATTTCCACCTCTTAAAGCACAAGTAATATATAACTTCAGCGATAGAAAGCAGGGAGCCCCCAAAGCAGAGTCCAAAACAATTTCCCATAGCCACCACCAAATCCAAGGTGGTGCGAGCCACTTGTCTGGTTACTCTTTGGTACGGAGTATTTCCTAATATGAATTTAGCCGGTTTAGCTGTTACCTGTTTCTCGGGCTCAACCAGTTTTTTGGCAACCACATCGTAGTCAGGCTCAGTACAAGAAGGTAAGCAAAAGCAGTCTAATCCAGTCTCGTTAGTGCCCGGCACTTTAAGTTTTCTTAAAATCTTATAATTATTTGTCAGACATATCAAGCCCTCAAAGTCACAATATCTGTCTTTATACTGGATGGGCGATAAATGGTGGGTACAGTTACAAAGCTTCAATTGCGCGTCGATTCGACATTGAATAATGCACACGGAGTAGCTGTAGTATTTAAAAGATATATAGTTTTCTGGAACTTCGTCCGGGAATCTACACTGACGGACTTCGGGTGTTGTCATAGAAACTTCTGGCTCGTTCACCACGTCCATTATAGAGAATATTATCGTTGCCAGTGAGCCATATCGAATTACTATTCTTCGGTCGTATTCCATATTCCAAAATGGTACGTCTTCGGCTGAGTGAAGAAACGCTTCATAGTCTTGTGACAACGTTAATTCAAACATACCCAATTGACGGCGATTTTTCGTCGTTACGTAAAATATCTCATTTCCCTCAGCATGTTTATTATTGATCGAGTAACACACGCCGTACTCAGTTGGCAAGGGCTTAAAATGATCACAACAGTCTATAAATCGACCGTTCCATTTGCAACTTATAAAAAGATCTTTACACGATGCTCGAAACGCAGACGTAACAGCAGAAAAGTCTTGGGAGCAAACAGGCTCATTAATACATGTTGATAAACAGCTGTAGCACGTCCCACTGAAGAATGCGACGTCTCCTATGAAGCGGTCGATTTTATTTTCATACTCTATTTGTTTTCTATCTGTGGAAATTTTTTGCACATTAGCAACTTCACACACTGTGATCGAAGCAAAAGTTGTATTCCAATCCAAATAATCCGTACGCGACGTGAAGCGAATTGTGTTCCGTTGATAGTGGCTGTAGTATTTTCTTATTGTTGCTATTGCAGCAATCCATACTTGTATGTAGATTATTAAATAGATGACTCTATACATATAATGGACATCTTTCCGAACAAAGAAACTAGGCCCATGGACTGTAAGATTTTGACATGTATTTTTGACCCTTTTGGAAAATAAATGGGCCTGCTTTTTGAGCTTCATTTCGCATAGCTGACGCTTAAATGGATCGTTGGACATGGAATCGGTGTTTAAATAGGTTATGGCTTTTACGGCGACACGAAAGGTATACATTTACCTCGCATTTACTTGGTTTTGGTTAAATTACTCACTAAAATAATGACATAATGTGGATTATAACAAAGAGATTAAATATATAGATAAAAGCTTTTAGTAGCTGATAAAAGACACCGGACGTAATTGTAAGGCTTTTAAAATATACTATACGAGATAAGGATCAGTACAGTAGTTTATTATAGTTTCTTATTTTATTGTAGCATTTATTATATTTGTTATAATTGTGTCCTTAATGTGGACATAATATTTCAATAAACTTGCTAGTGCATACATATCCCTATTCTATGAACCCTAAGAAAACAATGGTGATTAGTTAATTAATTACTCACATACATATGCTCAAGCCTGTATTCCCTGAAGTGTAGGTTGAGGTGTTGTAATAACAACACCCACTTTTCACCTAAGAAGAAGTGCCAACGTTATAGGTGGTGAGTCTATTGCCGTCTCAGGCACTATACAAACGTCTTTGAATTACTTCTTAGACATATACAAGTTTCCTCACGATGTTTTCCTTCAACCTAAAGCACGTGCTGTGAAATCACTGTACTTTAAATTCATTGGTACAGGCCCCGCTGGGATTCGGACTTGCGTCTGCACTTTAGGTAATTAATTACAAAGTGTAAAGAAAGATTGTATTTCTGAATTCATTCACCAATAAAGGGAGTACCATGTTGATGCAGCGACGATTCAACGACAATCTTTTCAGTTCCAAGCTAACTTATCCACTTGAAATATAGCCAAGCCAGTATAGGAACGAGCTCGCAATTTGATTCAATCATTTTAGGATTACCCCGGTTTAGTAGCTCACGTATTGCATACAAAATATTAATTTAAGAGTAGATTAGTTTAATATCGTTATATTGGAAGATTGGTATTCTACCTAATCATCACCCTTCCTCGTGTTGATAAGTTGCGCGTAACTAGAGTATTACCTAATATATTATAGTAGCTTTGATCGCGTAGATTTAACAATATAAAACTATGTTATATAGTGATATTTTTTTTCTAAAATAAAAGAAGTCTTATTTAGTTCCTATAACTATCTACTCTAGGTCTAGGTCTACCCGCTTCAGAGATTAGCCGGAACAAACAGACAGGAGCGATCTACGGCACCACGAGGGATTCCAACCATGGTGGGAATGGACGACGTCTATTTTTAAATAAGTCGATTTGGACAATGGTTCGAAACCAGCACCTTCAAAAAGAGACTTTGACGATGTATACCATGTTATTAAACAAGGAAGTACTTTTTTATGTTTTGTCGATCAGCACCTTCACAAAGAGACACTTAAATTTCATTTATTTGCATAAATGTATAGATTGTGTACAAATTGAGACGCATGGAGTCTGCTATGTGAGCACTCAATTTTGACAGAATTTTCAAGTGATAAAGTGACAGATTTGATTGATTGAACGCACATACGTGTGGTTGTTGATGCAGCCCTGTCTTAATCCCCTTTAATCTAATAGAATAAAGCAGATTGCTTGTTCAGACCCGTTGTACGTCCATATAAATTAAAATGTTAAGGGCTCAACTAATCCCCAAATTTATGGTAGCGCAGAAGCAGTACGTATTTAAGCAATTTCCTTGCTGTTTCCATGTACTTTCATAATCGATTCAAAGATTTTTGCGTATTTGCATTCTTTCTTCAATCTAACGCCTACACTTATTTTAATAGTTAGGTTAGTTGGCAACAGTTCCTTATGAAAGTTTGATATTCAGTATATTAGTACCTAGATGTATTGTATTGATGCTTAGTAAATCGTGTTTTTTAAAAATATTTTTTAGATACGAATTAAATATTCATATTAATACTCGCCAATAAATAAATGTCAGGGCGAGTCATATCCTATTCTAGCAGTTTTTCATTGCTTGAAAACACGATCAAAACTTCTTTTTCTAAAAATGAAACCTAGCTAGATTTATATATTGCCCCCTAAACGCCTTACAACATTTTATGAGAATCGTTGGAGCCGTTTCCGAGATTCAGGTTTTACATATAACGAGTCGAGACTTTTCAGGCGCACATTTTTGGCTCCGAGTATCGGCTGGGGATCGATATAAATTTAAAAATAAAACCCTTAAATTTTTCATTTTACGCCTATCATGTCTAGAAGAATTGCTCATTTAAAGGTATTGGATTGGAGGCTGGGATTGTATTGGTGTTAAATTATTTTCTACTATGCTAAGAGCGATTGAAAGAAAATAAGTTCACTTAAGGTAAGTTCATAAGTTCACTCAAAATAAGTTCATAATTAATTAATAGAAGTAACAATTTACTTTTCATGTAGCTACACTAATCAAGATACAGTAAAGATGATCCATACGGAATACGCCTGTATTCCCCAAAGGGGTAGGCAGGGTGTTCTAATAACAACATCCACTTTTCCTCGTAGATGACTAAGTACCAATATGGCAGATGGTGAGTCTATCGCCGTCTCAGGCACTATACATTCGCCTTTGAATTACTTCTCAGACATATAAGTATGCAGGTTTCCTTATGATGTTTTCTTTCACCTTAAAGTACGTGGTGTGAAGTCACCCATCACATAAATTTTTAGAAAAACTCTGGGATTCGATCGTTTCTTGCCTAGCAGACGACTACTGAAACCATATTTGTACCTAGGGCACACGACCACCATGGCTCTAAATATATCAAGATGATATGATATATATAATTTCAGGTACATTAAGAAAACGAGTTAAGTATCTGCCGAGCTCTTTGCCTCATACATACATGCTTATCTCGTATTTGCTTAAGCTAATTTGGCGCGACTCCGAAAAGATAAATAAGCGATGGGTGGTTTCGTACTAAAACCGCATTGTGGGTGTTGAACTGACAGCCGCATCTCGCCAGTAAAGCGAAACGTTAGCAAATGTACATGAATAAATAAATACTATTGTGCAGCTTAGTCTACAATTTGTAGCGTGAAAGGCAAGGTGTATAAACATGAATACCTATACACATCTGATAATGGACTGAGGTTTGCATGCTTTATATTGACATTTGGCAGTTCAATAAATGATGCCTGGTTAAAGTTGGTTCCATTTCGTCATGATCCTGATTTTAGTATTGAAATTGGTAATATCCTCTGACAATTTGATTAAAAGAATTTGCAAAATTGTGGTAAACGATTTTAAAAGGACGTACCTAGTCACTTAAATACGCGGAACGAAAGAAGTCTTCTATTAGTATTCTTATAACTGTTTCTATGACGTTCGGCGATGTTCTTTGTGCAAACATCGTAAAAGATCTTGGGTAAATCTAGACATGTAAAATATAACTGGAACTAAGTCATACTTTATTGATCACAAATTCAATATTTTGTAATGTTTACTGCTCCCGGAGGCGGTTCTTTATGAGGCCTAACCCACATTACCTACTGGATTGAATCTCAAATCAAATTAATAGCATCACAAAGTAGTTTGCGCATAGTAAATAAGTCCCAGATTGGAAAATTTAGTTATCCCTGGTTGAGCGATGAATTGTTAAATGATTGTATACTTATCCAAGACAGATCGGTTTACCAACTTTGTACGAAATACCGTTCATTTCCGTACGGACGCACAAGTTTAGAAAAGTTTTATATTCAAAATACATGGATGATCCGAGCTCAACTTAGGATTGTTCATACACTTTGAATGTATAGTTCTGAACCTTACGTGAGGGTGGAACAGCATCAAATATTATTAGGTAGGTTATCTCACAAAAATCTTTTTCCAGGCGGACTCGGAGAGCCGTGTTGTTATCTATATGTCCTAATAATAGTATTTAACCAACTGTCTATAATATTGTCATCTATTTTTATCTCAGAATTTTATTCTACCAATTATATAAAATTACACAAAATTTTGTTAAGTTTAAAATGGCTATATTTTTGATCATTACTTATTCATCGAAATACCGCGTTTAATACTATTTTTTAAAAACATACCTTAAAATACATTGGTTGGGTGTTATTGCATGATATATTTAGTTATTGCATGATATATATTGTTGTTTATTATTTTATAACTTGAGTTTTATGGTTAAAGTCTGAAAGTTATAATGTGTTGGGTTTTTGCTGTCACTTAAAGTGAAAGCAAAAAATACAACGAGAAATATTTGTTTAAACTATAAGAACAAAAATGGCTTTGCTTGATTGTTAACGTGAATCGCAAACAGTGAAGGCTGAATTGGAATACCGACGCAAAATTTTGAATTTTAAAACTGAGTGAATCTGCATGCAGCATTATTCAGGTAGTATTACACAGTACCTTTGTTAAAATAATAGTTTAAACTGATTCATCACCCTGGCCTTATCCCATACATTTATAGGATCAGCCCTTGATTCAGCCTGATGTGACTCACCAGCGACTGCCATCTGACCTTCACAACCCCTATTACGAGGAAAATCGGTAATCTAAGAAAGTCTGACAACTGGTTGGTTTGCTAGGCTTCCAACTTACCTGTAACGATTGCCAAAGATGTTAAATTGGCAACCGGGACCGACGGCTTAACGTGCTCTCCGAGGCACGGAGCGAACTCGGGCGATCAACCATCCAATTACTGGCTTGGGATGGGGTTGCTTAACTTCACTGATCGAATGCTATGTGACTGTATAATAGCAACTGTGCCAATCTACTTCATCAGTAGAATAGCGATCCGTCATCGCTTTACTTCGTTGACGTTCACTTTTCACTACTATCTATAAATATAACTTAGATTTTGTTAGCTATGAACCCACTGGAGTTAACTCCTACGTGTTACTACAAAGAAAATAATTTTGATTGGAATTTGTGCCATACATTTTATACCATTTAAATAATCAAAGAAAGACAAGACGGGGTCGACGATTTTTGCTATTGAGATTTTTTGAGGGCTAAAAATGTACATATTTTCACTGAGTTACCAACATTATTTGATTGTATAAAACAACAGCTTGAACGGTTTAATTCAGAGTTTTACTTGACTTAGCTCCACAGAGAGCAAAAACTACGCAATAAACAAGTCGCTAGTGCCATTCCCACAGGCTTCCCGTCCCACTTCGTTTTGAATGTTGCGAATATGTAGTTAAATAATAGGAGGTACTCGCCAAAAGCGGCTGCAGAACAAAGCGATTTGCTTTTTGCCTAGCGTTGTTGGAGTAATCCCGCCTGTCGGATGACCACGGGTCTCTAAATTGCATTGCTGAAACTAGGTTTGACACACAAATGAAGTTACCATACGTAGTTTTATGTCAGTCGCAGTTACGTAGCTTTATGCGAACCTAGCCAACATTTTCAACTAAATGAAATGGCTGTATGGAATTGTATATGACGGCTCGTTCTACTGTATGGACTTGAATTACAAGTATTCTACTACGAACTTTACGGTGATAGAAAGCATTCCGAGAAAACCTGCATAATATACGTCTCAGTAGAAGTTTGCTGAGACATGTAAATAATAATGTCATGCCTGCAAGACCGTGGTAGACTCACTATCAGGGTGCTGTTACAATTAAATACACCTAAGTATTCACTCAGAATGTTATTACTGTAAATTTCCCGTCACGAGCTATGAGCGCGTAATTTGAATGCGCATATGTACTGCGCATTTTATGAGTCTGTCTTTGTCTTTATGCTTGGCGCGAGGCTAATGAAAACATGCACAGTATCCCCAATATTCACTGCGCGTTCTTAACTCGTGGTGGCACCTAAATTATTTATGTTATCACTGGTTGGTATGTTTTTAAAAGTCATAATGAAAAATGTGGTTGTCTCGCTACGTAGTTAATCATCTGTCTAATGCATGTGACGTAACGAGGGTGAGAGAGTGATGTGACGTGCGGGTAGTGGACCCCTTCACATTTAAATCGCATTTTCTTGGATGCGAAATATACTTTACTAGTTAAGTTCTTTATGTAGGTATCATATATTTATAATTAAGGCCAATGTAATTACATTTAGGTTACGTAGAGCATGGTATGCCATTAGGCAAATGGCTTGACTGGCTACAGTGTATTAGATCGACATACATATATTATAATGTCGTTCTTTGTGTATATTACATGTTATGAACAACCTCATCGTAACCTTTTTTCATAACCCTACCTTACTTCATAACCATAACAAGTCATCATAACCTTTCTTTACACATAATAGGCGTACGTATAAAAAAGTATAAAATCTGTTTTGTAAAAACTCAAAGATAAATAATAAAAAAAAAATATTTTGCAATCTAAGTAGCTAAAACCGATCAGTTCCGTGATGGCATATTCAGATCAAAAACATTACAATGCAAAAATTACGTAGAATTAAGCTACTAACATAAATGCGCGGATACGGAATATAGTATGCCGAATATATTATACCTACTGTTTATTCGATAAAATTTATTATGATCATTGTAGGCTGCTGCTTAACCTTCTAAGCCTCCTCCTACTTTATTTATTGGGAGTGTCCTCTTGAATTGATGTTTGTTCTCTCTAGTATGTGCGCGCCCTAACTTGGCAACAAGTCGGATATTGGCGAACAACAAAATGTAGTATTGCTTCTTTTCAGGTATGCATTTGTATATAACTTTCGCCCGTAGCAGTGAGTTTTCACGTACAACATTTTGGAAAGACGTTGAAAAATAGCCCTGCTATGATATGTCAGATAGGAAACACGAAATAACACCTGTATGAGACTTGCTTCGTGCCTTGGATCATGTGAACTTTTACATTGTTCGGCTCCAAAGCATCGCATAAAAAATAAAGCGGTTTAAAATTCACTATGTTGTGTAGCAGAACGAAGTTTATAATACAATGCAGCAAAACAAGTTTTAATGAAAATAAGGAAAAAATAGGCAGCATACCAGTTTTAACCAATTTGAATGTGACTTGTTGCTGGTTCTTGAGCTGGTCGTTGTGCACCGGGTGTGTGAGCTCTCGGAGAGCCATCTCCATCGAGGGTTGCTGCATCGCAGGAGCGCGTGCCGCCGCCGCCGCTTCTCTTGATCGACTCAGTTTACGGAAGAAACTGACTTTCTTCGGCTTTGAGTTCGTACCTGTCAAAATGAACACCATTTGAAAAAATCGGTCAGTTGCATATAAGTACCGATAAGTCAGATATAAATTAATTTCAAAACCAAAATCAAAAACTCTGTTAGGTAAACATCCCATGAACGTGATACGATAGATAGTTAAGCGTATTGTTAAAAATACCATGCGAAATGGACGTGATATGCGGTATCTGTTAATTGGTGATCAGGCTCACTTCAACTCCAAAACCACATTCTCGTTGAAAACCTTCGAAAGAAGAGCGTTGAGGCGTTGGCGTCGAAGGCGTGGAAGTACGGGCAGAGGTTGCGGGCGAGGGAGTTGGCTCCGAGTAGGGCCGTGGAGGTAGCAGGCTCAGCGAGGACGTCGCCGGGGAAGGAAAGTGCGCCGCTGACACATCAGACCTGCGGTCTGGCTCTGGGGTGGTCACTCGGATATTCGCTCCGAACTGAGGCGTACTCGCCACTTCGAATAGGGCATCGAAGTCCCGGTCGAATATGTTTTTCCTCGAAAACGCTGGCGTAGGGAGGGGGGCGGGTAGTTCGAATTCATCGGGAGCAGGGGTTCTAACAATTTTCCCGAATTCATTATCCTCGTGGCGGCCGAGTTTTTTGAGGAGTTTGGCTTTGGTGCGCTCGCGCAGCTTGGCCGGGCGCTCGAGCGACGGCGTCGGCGAGGCCGGCGCGCGCTCCACAGGCTCCGGAGGCGCCGTTTTGAGGGGGGTGCGAGCGCTGAGTAGGGTGGGGGCGAGGGGTGGGGGCTGCTCGCGGGGCGGCGCGGGCGGCAGCGGCCCGAAGAGCACGTCGAGCGTAGGCCGCTGCCGTGGCCGGGGCAGCGATTGCGATTTGTATGTCAGGGAAACTACTTCATCCGCAGGATATATTACGTACATCCCTGGCGAGACCGCATTGCGCAGGCCCCTCGCGCCCTCCGAAGAGGATCACGCGCGTCGCTCGACCTTACTACTGCGGTCTCTGAACAATTATCTTATATATCTTATCCTCTTCTCAAAGAAAAGTTCGCACAAAATTGAACTTGTAAAGTTTATGTCGATCTATATAGTGGAATGCTTTCAGAAGTTTGTTGCCTTTTGCGTACTAAAAACGTTGAAGAACGATTAAGGAATGTTTTATGGGAGGGATCTTGAGCCATGAGTAGAGCGTAGGGGAAGGGTTTCTTCGTAGAATGACAGCCACATTTCCAAGAATCGCATCTTGAATCTAAACAAAAAAGAAAAAAACGAACATGAGTGTGCTTATATGTTTCCAGCGTAACATTTATCTTACACACAATAAAATCAAGTTAACAAAATAAGGAAAGTTGTAAAAGATCAGCGAGTCCCGTGTTCGGGACAAACAACTAAAACAAACAGACTGTTTGCAGCAACGTGTGTTGACATTGGAAACACGTGAATAATACAAGGGTGGAACAGCTTTTGTTCACATTCTAACTACAGATTGCTTGCCATTTTTCATTTTAATAAGCATTATATTGCTTCGAAGAATACAAAATAAATAAATAAATAGTTCTACGTTGAATATTGAATGGAAATAATCTACACAGATGTATACAATTGAAGTGTTGGTTTTTGATTTCAAATTAATCAATTTTCACTAAATGCTAATAAAAGTAACTATATTAAAATAAATTTAACTAAAAATTTTATTTCCATATCTGTATGTTTTCATTGGCTTATATTTCAAGGAAAAAATAGGGCCGCTTATTTCAAAATTACCACTTTATAATATGTGTTAATCCACGAGGTACACTTAAATAAGGTATGGACGTAATAATTGTATCTCGTAGTCTAAAAGTGACTCACGCCAATTTTCTCTCACTCACTCTGGCAGCCATCATCAGTGATAGGAAGGTGTTGTCATTAAAACACCGCTGTCTACCCCTTCGTGGAATACAGACGTCTTTGAATTACGTATCAGACATAGGTATGCAGGTTTCCTCACGATGTTTTTCCTGCACCGTAAAGCATGTGGTGTGAAATCACTGTACATATAAAGACTTTACAAAAAATCATTAGTACAGGCCCCGATGGGATTCGATCTCGCTTGCGTAGCAGACGACGCAAGCTCTAGTCCATCAGCTCTATTGTTGCTTAAAAATTGCTTCAAATCTCTTGCAATTACTGTACATTGAAATAATGAGGGTAGTACGTAGATTATAAACAGAGAGTCTGTTGGGTGGAGTGTAAACTAGCGACCGAGACAAGCGGGTCAAGTGGAGTCACAATGGCGCGCAGGAGGGCCACTCGAAATTTTCACCAGCTAGCGATTCTCGCACAGATTCATTTAAAATGTCAAGCGATACTGACGCTAGTTATGAAAATTGTAACGCAATATATACAGAAAAAATGCCGTGTTGGCCTTGGGGTTTGAGCAGTCGCCAGCTATGCAAGCGACGTAGGTTCGAATCCCAGCGGGGCCTGCACCAATGAGTTTTTCTAAAAACTTATGTCAGTGATTTCACACTACGTGTTCACATCGTGAGGAAACCTGCATATGTTTGAGAAATGCTTAATTCAAAGACGTATGTATAGTGTGTCGTTGGCACTTAATCATCTTCGGTGAAAAGTGTATGTTGTGATTACAACACCTCTGCCTACCCCTTCGGGAATACAGGCGTGAGCATATATACATAGACAGCATCTAGGATGTACCTAAATTATAATAATTTCCCAACATAATTACAACACTTTATAACAAACACCTTACATTGACAGAGGCGGCGCTGAAACAAAAGTTTACGCTTCGCAACGTGTTTTTAAATCAAAAATATACGAACAAATATGTTCAATAACAAACCGATAGAAATGTTAGCAGAAACACCGAAACGTTGTTGACAGAAACAAATGAAAACCGTGAAAACATTGGAATATGAAATACTTTTATATTTGTTGCCGGTCTATGTTTTAACTGTATTAATTGCATAATTGGACATATAATGCTGAAGGCATACTTTTTACTTAAGTGTGATACAAAAAATATTCTCATGTATACTTCAACTGATTCGTGGATCTTGTGGTCGCAAGCGTTACTGCAGAACATGAAGTCCTGGGTTATTGGATTCATCTATTGTTTCTCAGTAACAGTTTGGAGTCAGGAATTATGCCAGGTTAATGGCAATAGGCTTACTCCTCATTACTAAAACATATCTGACGAAATGTGGGTGTACTATATAAGTACTACTACACCTCTGCTTATGCCTGCAGGAAATACAGGCGTTATGTATGTTTCTTTCGCCGTAAAGCTTGTGTCACAGATTTCAGCTTAGCTATAGAAAAAAAATATTGCTACGGAACGGTCAGATTGCAATATCACCTCAGCCACACGACAAAAACTTGAAGGAAGTCGCAGTCAGTATTAGGCAGCAAATGTTAATATAATTTAGGTCACAAGCACCTTGTAACGTCAGCTAATTAATATTTTAAGTGTCGAACGCAGCTGTTCCCTTTGCGTTACAAATTAATTGAGAATTAGGGACTTACGTAGATACCGGTTGTATTATATAAAATAATGAGTTCTGTTTGACAAACGAACTGATTGAAATAACTGCCCCGTTTAAATTATATTACAGTTATTTCAAAATTGCATTATAATTAAGATACAAGAAGAAATGAAATTAAAAAGTTGGTTCTGCTTTTGTAATGGTAGTTTTACGACTTACAAAGAGATAAACGATATTAAAAGGGATCCTTAGACTATTAAAACTTTTACCAAAATTCATAAAGATTTTTAGATTGTTTCGCTCAAATTATTTTTACCTGCTGGAAATTTCGTAAGACCTGTTGAATTACCTGTTTTACATTATCATACCTTCAGATGCGTTGTTTCAGAAAATAAAGTATTTTTTCCTGTTGTATGGAAGTATTAAACAATTTATAAAAGTAAATCTATAGTACCTACTAGCTGTGTACCGCGGTTTCAACCGCGTAGCACAGATAGCGAGATTAGCTGAAACAGACAGACAAAATGTAAGGTGAATATAAAACAAAAGAGTAACCAAGAGTGAGTCAAACGAGGAGATCAGACGGGAATAAATGAGACAGACGGACGGTGATTTTTTTATATACGTAAACACCGTATATTCTTTCATAACATAACATAACTCCTCACTCTTCTCTAATTCCTTTTTCCATCCTCCAATCTTTTCACCACAATGTTATAATTTTCCGATTTCCAATACCCTATAATACTATTTATTGGATTACACGCCATTGTTGCGGAACTGTTCAAATTCATCAATACACAAACAGAGTTGATCGTAGACCATCTGTTTTTACAAACAAATAAAATTAAAGTGTCTGTTTGTAATTCTAAATTCGCTAAATTACTGTATTTGAAATTTGTTTTTTACGATACTTACATAAATAACACATTTTTACATTTTATCAGTCTGTCGGTTAATATATGAAACGGTTGGCCCATTGACTAAGGAGTAATTATTCCCGAAAAAACTATATTACTAAGTAGTATAGTTTGTAAGAAACTACGAGGGACCAGTTAATAACAGCATAGACTTAAAATTCAAGTAGATATAGGTATAGTAGGTAGGCAGTGCAAACAGTTACAGTGCGCGAGTGTGCTGATCAGTTTACGGCTTTGCAACAAGATCAGTGTGTTTATAAAGGACTGCTCTCGGGATTTGGATTCCACTTCGGTATACTTTAGGGATTACGTTGTGAGTAGAAACGAATTATGTTATTTGACAGTCATCTTATTCAATTTAGACTTAAATTCAATATTACGGTCTAAATTCTGATGGTTTCATTGCAAATGAGAATTTCTTTTGCAGTTCAGATTGTAAGTCAGTCAGCTTGCTGGAAACTGTCCTGTTTAACTTCGAAGCTTAGAAGTCAAAGTCAGAAATATCTTTATTCGATTAGACTTTTTACGAAGTACTTTCAAATCGTCAGAATGACATATATAGGATTATACATGCTACCAGGTTGGGAAGGTTGCTTTTACTGAGAAGAAGTTCTTAATATGAGCTGCTTATGGTAGGCGCCTAGGACAGTTTCTACTGACTTAGTTACTACATAAATCATTTTAATTTGCAAGGAAACCATCAGTATTTAGACCGTAAAATGAATTGAAGACTTAGTTAGATAACATAGTTGGCCCCATGTTCAATAATGTTAGTGACCGTATCCTTAACATCATAAACCTTTTTAGGGTATCGTACCCAACGGGAGCCCTTTTCCTAAGACTCCGCCATCCGTCCGTCGGTCCATCTGTCAGCGGGCTGTATCTCGCGAACCGTAATAATGTAGAGAGTGTACAACTTAATGTGTACTATACTAGCGACCCACTCTCGCTTTACTTTGGGTTAGATTTTTAAGACCTATACTAAACGTTGCATTTTCTCTACTATCATTAAATATAACAAATATATTTATCACCTACAAACCTATCGGAATTAATTTCCTACATGTTAGTAAAAACTATCATGATTGGACTTAAAAAAAACGATGCATTCAGACAGACAAATATAATTTTGAATGAAAATGGCGACTACAATTTACACTACCAAGACTGGAATGACCAGGAATAATTCTTTTTAAATATTTTTTCAAGAAACTTCACATTTTCACTTTTTTTTGCTGTTTCTGAAAAGTCTGTTAATATATGGATAATAATTAAACCACCGTCCTGGTTATAAATACAGTAATGTAATGGGTTTTCATATTCCCTCCCAAATTGCATTCAGTCATTCGACCATAGATGTCGGTAGGTCCGCGCCATTGTTAATCTATGGTACACTCCACAGACTTACAGATGTTAGTTAGAGTAGGCCGAATATACATCAGTTTCACTAACCGTAATGGTTGTATAAGTATTTGAAGCCATCATATATTGTGTACATCATATATCCCCGCTTTAACAACAAGCAATGATTTTTAACTTTTATCTTAATATAATGGAATATAGTACCTTATATAGGTTTTTTTAGTCTAAAAAGACAAACAACCGTACATTATGAGCTTAAAGATATTTCTAATACAAAAGATAACTAAACTGAATTTCAAAAATCATTCATCCATATTTACTTTCAAAGTGGACATAGGCAATTTATTATAGTCGAGGGTGATGCCACGGGCGAGAGCTAGTACAAAAAACTCTTCGAATAGTGCATAATACACCATCCAATAAAACTGTTAAAAACACAATATTGTTTCCTCTGAGTAATTTAATTAACTAACAGGCCAGACTAACTAACAGAACAAAAAGCTTTCAGAATGAGTAGGTAGCCATTTCTGTTTGTTGCTAAATAACGGATAATCTCGAAACTTGTGAATCGAATTACAGCATTGGGTCTAATTCCGGCGCCAGTGACGCTTGTTAGAAACTTTAGGGACTACTAAACTTAATTGTGATAAATCAAACGCAAAAAGTTTACCCAGTCAAATTATTCCTGATACTTATGCATACACAATAGTACATTTTCACCAGTTATGTTAAGCCAAATGGAATATAGGGTGAGCCTTTTGCCTTTAACCGGGCTTTATTCCAGACGCCACGTTGCTACTGGGAAATAACAGATGCAAACTCAATGACTCTGTTCCCGACCCGGGGCTCGAATCTAGGACCTCGTGTACCGGACACTATTATTAAAAATTGATAATTCTATTAAAAAGGAGCTGCAATACTTTCTTGTATTTAAATAAGAAAAGCTTCGGTCTAATGCATTATCATCTTAAGCAAATATTTTTCAAAATAGGTAAATGTAGGTCGCTACCCAAATAAAGGGAAAAACTCTGGAGATTTACCAAAGATCCTTTTAAAGGGAAATCAATGAATTGGCAATGTTTGTATTGAAAAGTGTTGGTTCACGAGTCGTGACCACGCAAAAGTTTTGGGTATTCCGTCCCTTTTAAAAATAACATAAAGATTGTGATATTAAAAATAGAAAGTCCTTGATTGTTGAGTGTTGAGTCCTGCTTGACCCAAGACCGGAAAAGTGTGAGAGGATCTTGAGGGACATATTTTCCTCAAAAAATATTCGTGTTAAGTATACTTACCCATACAAAACCATTCGGCGCTAACCATAGTGCGAAAGAGCTTGTGGTATGAAGTAACGAAGGGCCCAATGTTTTGTCTGAATAATAGTTCCTTTTTATAGACAAGAGAAAAGATTGGAATTTGAAAAGAATGTCCCGAAATTTAATGACGTTTAAATTTTTCAACATTATTCATTATGGGCAAATTACGCAATATGTTACAGGATCGGAGCATGCTTGTCTTTTCACAGTTGTATTATATGTTAATGGAGGTAAAATCTGAATATGTATATATGGATTAGACTAGCTGTGCCCCGCGGTTTCACCCGCGTAAACTTAGTTTTTTTGCTTTATTACGCGGATTTTATTTTGAGAGTTACTACTTTAAACACCAGGTGTCTGCCGATGAAAATACCGTGAAAATTGGACCAGCCGTTTCAGAGATTACGGACAGACAGACAGAGAGAAATTGTTTTTTTTGATAATTTATATTTTTTATTGGTATTTTCTTTCATATGCATTTAGTGAAAAGCTATTTATTTGGGATTACAAACAGACACTTAAATTTTACCTTCCTTCATAAAAAAATTCGTTTTAGTAGAATTCATTGCAATTTCCATGACTGTGTCCTGCGCGTAGATAGGGGCTTCTATTCGTCTAATCTAACAAAGGGGATATTCTCACGTACCTATTTGACGTCGTGGTATCTCATTATTGGATTTTCGAGTGATAAATCCAGCACCCGTATAATACATTACGGGTATATCATGCTTGTAGTAAAAGTGTATAGTGTGCCTATGCAGTAATGTAATTAACCTTAATTCAGAATGTATTTAAAACATGCAAATTCTTACACCTCGTAGAATTTTTGTTATTATAAGTACTTGGCATATTGCAATGTAGCATAAAAAACTGTGTTTTAAAACAAAACCTGATATGTAAACAGGAGTGCATTCATCATGAAAGAAGTCAGTCTCCGTTTCAACGTTTAAAACATGTTACTGACGCCATTCTTTCAAATTATTTGACATTGGTCGTTTTAAAAATACAAAGAGTGTATTTATTAAAATTACAGATATTTATGACTTCCAACACTGGGAATTGTAATGAAAATATATTTTGTGTCCACGCGACCTTGGTTAGTTCCGAAAAATAACATCCGATTAAAATTGTGTGACTGTAACCCAGTGATGTGCAATATGTAGTTTCGGTAGTTCGGTATACATAGATATATTTTAATATTTACATTTTAATTGTTTTTCTGAAGACTGATACAGTAGAATACATAAAAATATATTGCATGTATACAAATTATTATTTGCTTTTATTTACTTTAATGCGGTTTGAAATATTGAACCTTTCATTTACTTGATTACAACAGGAGTCATTGGAACAATAATATAACTCTTGTTACTGGAATAGTTTTGTAATTCCATAATCTACACAAAACTAAAATAAAAAATAAGGGAAAAGATTTGTTTGTTTCTAACGAATAAGCTCCGAAACTACTAGACCGATCTTGTAAATTCTTTCACTAATAGAAAGCTAAAATATCACTGAGTAACAAGGGTTATAAAGTCAATCAATGTAAATTATGGATAGTTTCAATATACATTTATAAATATTACGCTATATGCCATTAAACTTGCACACAACATTTCGATGGTTATAATCTCTACCTTGATATTCACCTGAATTATTAACAAGCATATATGTAAGGGCCTAAAGACTGCTTAGAGATAGGTTAACTTGATCCCTGAGGGTTGGAAGCAATTTCCCAACGTGATAAAGGAATTTTGATTTGGAAATATCTTGAAGATCATATTCATATTTAGGTACACAAGGTATTGCATAATGTTTCCTAAAAGATTAGATGATATTGAAAAGGATTCCGCAAAATTATATTACATGTTCAATTCAATTATTTTAGGGCTAAATATCCAAACGAATACTTAGATCAAAAGCTATGGTAATCGTAAGTAGTGTAACTTTGTATTTTATACTCAAAATATAGATCATGTATAAAATAACAAGATTCTTTCCCACAAACATCGTCAAGAATTTGCTTGAGAGCAATCAATGTCACTTTAAAAATAATAAAGTGACATAATGCAAAGTGCAGAGGCGGCTGACATTTCCCCCATTAGCCTAGAAACGCGTGGATATCACCAAACGAAGTTAGTGTCGCCTATCATTAGAAGGGGAAATCGACAGTTGCTGGGTGCAGCTCATTTCCATCGTGACACCGATTTCCGATGCAACAATCGGATGTACGGTAACATTTCTGGCATATTTCTACAGACACGTACTTCCTCATAGCGCTACTACTGGGTTTTTCCGTAAAGATATTCATAATAAAATGCCCGGAGTTTGGTGGAAGTTGGCGGTGTTTACACCCCCGTGCCTTGGAAAGCACGTTAAGCCGTTGGTCCTACGCCTGATCTCCGGTCCTGTCGTCCCATCGGACTATGAGAGTGAGGGAATAAAGAGTGCACCTGTGTATCTTATAATATATATATATATCTTATAATATCTCCTGCGCACATAGCTAGTCCTCGTTGAGATTAGCCGCAGTAACCGAAATTCGGTAAGAGATCATTACATTACTACTGGAAATGGAAAACTCCTTCCCTTCAGGTTTTGAGGGTACTACCTTCATTTACTCAGCTCTCACACCATAGTTTCACCACCCATGTAATCTTGGGACACTCACAAAACTACCGTCAGGCACATTATTATGATTCCATACTTAAAGCTCTTGCGCATTATAATCATTTCTACGTACAAAACGTACTTAGAGTGATTTAATTCGGTTAGGTTGATTTCATAGAAGTGCTTGTCGTTAGAATTTCTACGGCTTCTGTACCTACGCTTGATATTATTTGAAGAAATCAGTCGCAGTACATTTGTCAATTATACGCTAAGAAGCTTAGGTAGGTAGCTGACTAATCAAATTATCACACTGGCTTTATACCATATATTATTGAGGTTGGTATGTTATTCAATCTTGATTAGCTGATCACCTGATTTTGGGATGACAGGCCTTCATAACCCCTTCTTATGAAGAGACGTTCTTAGATATCCTATCGAAATTCTTATTGGTAATCGGGGCAGGCCATTTGAAAAGCTTTCTGAAGCACAGAGATAACTGGGGCGGTGACCCATCCAACTAATTAATGGTTATAATAATTGGTTACAGAATCATCACACAAAGACTTTACTTCAGGTTTTGAAAAATAGCACTTCAAGATCTGCAGTAATTTTTTTATTGGAGGTATCCAAAGAAATTTCAGTGATTTTAGCGCGAGGGTTCTATTTACAAAGACGTTACAGTAAAGAATTTGGTGTTATGCTATGCTATTTTATAAATGTCCAGTTTCGGTATGCATTGCATATGCATTATCTGATTTAAAAGTAAATCACAATGAAAGCACCCTAGCATGCGAAATCATATAATAATTAAATATGTGACTACCCTTACCTACTACCCGAATATGATGTTAATATGTGAATGAGCTATGAGATGTCGAATACTGGTAATATCGCGAGGAGCGACGAAGCATTAACTGATGTGAGGTGGTTAAATTTATGATGGTTATAAAATGTAAACGAACCATCACATTTTCTAGTTTATTGCAGCTGTAAATGACATGGGAGTTACATTAATTCATATGTTTAATACTTCATATTTATAATAGTCACACACCTACGCAAAATATATATGCAAATTAATTTTGACTGCAATTATCGGTAAAATATCGCCGGCAACAAAAAACCTAGAATGGAGATTTTTTACAGAAAAATTTCGTACATAACCAAGAACTCTTTCCCTTACCAAAACATGGTTCAGACCACATTAGGTCCAAAACTATGTTCATCCCTTTAGAAATCCATATCACAAAAAGAGATGGAACTACTTGTAAATCAAGGACTCTTAGGCGATGTTTTGTAATAAGGTGTAAGTATTCTTTCACGTACAAAGGAGTTCTCTCAACTCCACGTGAGCAATAATGATAACACTCTACTTTATTCAATCCCAATGTGAATAATGGAAGTAAACTGTTGTAAATTTGAGTTCATCATAAATCTTTACCAATCTTTATGGATAATGTGCACATTTTAGTTCACTTTCAAATTGAACTAGGTAGGTAGTAGGTAGGTAGAATGAAACTAGGTAGCTACCTAGTTTCATTCATTAATATTACATCACACACGTAATAATATTTATATTTAAATAATAGAGCTTCTGTATAAGATATCTATCAGTTACATACATAATCAAGCATAACCAATACTGGCCAAACGTCGACGCGTGTAAACGACACATTTCAAGATTTCTTAAACAAAATTCAAAACATACGAAATAAATACTCGTAATTGCTGATATTTAAGGTTGAATGAACTTCATAAAAACATCTTTATAGGAGACTATTTCCCTACTTTAAATTATTCCCGAAAAACGTACCACAAATAACAGATGTTATGTTGCATGCTATGACAGGTTTATTACAGCGGTAGTTGGAAGCTTCTTTTAACCACTTGGACATTGTGCTATAACGGAGTGTTAATTATGAAACTGAGTATTCACATTTTATGATATTTCGAGATAAGTACATTGTAATACGACTTTGATTCACATAAACTGAAATTGTGAATTACTTTAATAGTTTTTTTATATTTACATTTTAACTGATAAATTATCCAGTGACTTCACTCTTCTCCTTACCTCTACTAAGTGCCGAGTTTCAATTGAGAGATCCTGAGTTGCCTATACCTTAACTCTCTTAAAGTCGGGTTCAAGATAATTTATTTGTCATGAGAATTACATTAATTCACATAGGTACACGAGAAACTGAAGTTAAAACTGAATTATCATCTTGATATTTTATACTCTAGGCAACCTAGTCAAAAATGTGATAATATTCGTTGGTGATATATTTATATGAAATATTATTAGTTAGTATGTTTCAAACATAATTACTTATTTTTATTTATATATTGACCACTAACAAGATTACGATAAACATGCAAAAATTATATTCAATCAAAACATATTTGATGCTATGAGTTTATTGAGTTGCCGATTTCAAACTATCAGTAATCGTATTGAGTCATGTGTCTCAGAGATACCTAAAGGTTGACAATTGACAACTTCTTCTTCAACTATAAACATACTTTTATGATTAATCACATTTATATGACCTTTTTAGAGTACTTAGTTTTAATAGAAATATTGTGATCCTATTTTTGAGTCTCAAAATATTTTATAGTTTGTGCGAGTTATCTTGTAAACATTAATGACGCGTCTAATTTTATAAGACGTTGACAAGACGTGAACGATTCGCACAGGATGTAATATCAACGTTGCAATCTGCTGGTAAGTAATGAAGTGCCTTCCTGTTTTATTTGTGTTGTGCTTTGCTAGGTGGAAATTGACGTTTGCTTATCAAACTGAGGATGTTTACATGGATACTTTATTTATTGGCATCTTATTCACCAGGCGAACTATTTTCTATTGGGGCCTCGAATAAAAACAAAGTTTTACCTACCATTTAAACTCATATATTATGACCGGAGCCTTATTTGACGCCTCATAGTAAATCCGGAAAATCTAATTTATTTTTTGGTAAAGGAATAAAGACGCCAAAAAAGCCGAAAATTGATAAATCTGCTTTCACCTTACATTTAACTCTGGTTACTTATCTATAAATACAGATAAAATAAAATTGAAGTGTCTGTTTGCAACTCCAAAACAACAGCTTTTCACTAAATATATGAAAGTATATACGGTACTGACTTACAAAACAAAATGTTCTCCGTCTGTCTGTCCATCTGTCTTTCTGTCTGTCTGTCTGTATGTTCCTGGTAATCACTGAAACGGCTGGAACAATTTTTTTTCAACTTTCACTGGCAGGTAGTTAATGTTACAAAGAGTAACTTAGGCTACTTTTATTTAAAAAAAACATTTAAAGGTTCCGCGAATGAAATTAAATCTACACGGGTGAAACCGCAGGGCATAGTTAGTAATTTATATATTTTTCTGTCGTTTACTCTTCCTGATTCGACCCAATGTTTTAATGTTCGCAGGATTACATTTTACTGTTTTCATATTTAATTGTACATGGCAGATATCCGGAATGCGGGTTATTTGAGGAACTTGTGACGGCCGTAACAGGAATATTTTGGATTTTTGAAGTGAAAAGTGGGCGGAAAACAGAATGAATGTTGCTTTATCTACCTACATTTTTCACTTTTTTAACATGTGAGGTGGCAATCAAGCCTGTCCGCCTCGTAATATAACATGCAGACGGATGCTAGCGTACGATTTTTATTTTGTAATATTTAATATTTTAGGTAGAGTTGAGAGGTTGGAGGCACCAGAGGCTTTGATATTGTACCTATATTTTTTAAAATATTAAAAAAAAAATATTAAACAGAACTTGAAGATACATTTGTAAGTAGATAAAGCATAAAACAAGAATTAACAGTTTCTTTATTGCCACTTTGATTAAGTAAGGTTAGCGTAAGAGCCAGTATGAGATTAAGGCCTGCCACGCTAGGCTATAATTGCATAAATATATTTTCATTTTTCATGATCGTATATACTGATATTTCACCATATAAAGGTATCACTCAAGGAATCCTGTAGTTGGGACATAGGACATTTAATTTCAATAAACAATAATATCAACTAGTGGTCTACCTGGGGGCCTACTATGATTGTTTAAGTAGCGCGTATTGAGAACTTCTTTGGTTTGACGTTTAGTTTTTACAAAAATTAAACTCAAAAGTTCTTAATAAGTAGGCCCTCCCTGTTAGTATTTCTGCGCGAAAGCCAATGTATCGTCGCGTAGAACCCGCGAAAAAATCATCTTATTTGATGAACGGGCAATTACCACAGTTACATTGTATGAAAAGTAGGTAAGAGTTAATATTCATTTTCCTGCTAAACGATGAATGTGACATAAAATTTTTCCAATTTTCTTACAAAAGTAAGTAATTACCTACATATTAAAAATTTACATAAAAGCTACCAGCCTTTTTGGTTCTCCAGGTGGAAAATAAGGGCCAGACTTAGCGTGTATATACTTCCAATGAAGGAATTCCCCGCGAGCTCGACTAATGAAAATTTATATGACGGTCAGCAATGCCGATGAGACCACCGAGCCCCTTCGCAGTAATGAAGGCCTATTTGAAAAATTACTCTTATATGTTACAGTGGTAATAGTTGAAAGAAGTAAATACTTTGTACTTTCTTGCTCTCTTCTTATTATATTTTCTTGAAACTATGATTTGTGCACTTCAGACTAATGCAACAAAGTCTTCAGTCTTCAGAATATTTAAGACTAGAGCAATAATAGCCATTGCTGGTTAAAAGTCGATTAAAGTGTAAGTAAAAAGCTTTTAATGCGATTTTAAATCTAAAAGATATCCAGTTGCCTTTCTCCACAGTTCTTTTCGGTCTTTACAGTCGTAGAGTTTTTCTTCAATCGTGATATTTCATCATTAAGCTTCACCACTGCAATAAACGTTTTGCGTTCATACTTCTCCAAATAAGTATTAAAAATAATTTGGCATTACTATTCATGTCTATTTATCTCAGTGCGGATCAGATAAGAGCCGGAGATACAGCAAATGAATCTAAAACCAGCAAGCTGCTTAAGGGACACTCACGAACCACGAGATTGACAAAGGCCCTGCGACTTGGTATATGAAAGTCCGATAACACATATAATACCTTAGAGCAGTACCTAATTGCGCTACGTTCAACAGGATCGGTGGTCCATACAACACGGATTCAGGCTGGTGCGCGTACGTTATTCCACCGGCGTAATTCAGTCTTCATAGCGTTATTTCCCGCGTGCCATAGCTCATATAATCAGTCAACAAGTGTTTATACCGATAGTATTCCATAACAAACTTGACCGACATCAGCACGTCACTTGGCCGCGTAACAAAACTGTGTCAAACACGCATCCCAATCCGGATCTATTTTGGCAACTCATTATCTCCTCGAGCCAGAATTATTCGCAGTACTCCGAGCGTATTACAACAGTACACAAATTATAATTAAAAAAATAAGCACGGGATATGGGTTATCGCATACATTTTGTTACATTTAAATGGATACGAGGGGTCAGTAACAACTGAATCTATAAAATGGCCTGAGCTGCATGAGTTGCTGGAGACAGGGAACTGTGGGAATGTTAAATGAGGCCATGGCCAGGACCCTGACATTAGAGTATTCATAAATGTGGATTAAGCAAATGAGATTTATTTTAAGTAGAAACATTCTCGAAACAATCTACCCGTTAAGGGACTCGACGTAATGATATATAACCTTATCACGTGTGCTTAAAATTGGTCCCTTATACAAAATTGGCAAGTCAAACAGCACAATCTAAATGACGATCTCCAGTCCTTGTAAATATTCCACCCGAAGCGAGAAGTATAATTACACCATTACGTTACACTAAACTCAGTAACAGGAGGAATTTTCACGTCATCAATCATAAGGATTGGAGTCATCTATCATCACATAACGAAAGATCGGGGATCGGGTAAGATTTTTATTATAGGTTTATTGATACCATAAGAGGTTAATTTTGCTTCTCTATGTATTAAACTCTTTAGTTCAACTTTCAATATTCTAAAGATAATAATAATGTGCTGAATATATACTACACACAGAAATCAACGAACATTTCCACGGGATGCTCTAAATCATAAAGTACGTAAGTACAGCGTGTTTTATTAAATGTGAGTCAAGAAGACACACATTATTAAATAACCTCATAAATAAATACATACGCTAACACCTGTACTTATTGAACACCTACATTTCGGTAGTTATTTTTGAGTCCCATGTATTAGGGGACGACTTTATTGCCATTAACCGGGCACTTATCCAGACTCCGGGCCTCTAAATATATAAATAACAGAAAAACTCAAGAACACTGCCCGACCTGAGGAATAAAACCCAAGACCTCGTGTTCCACAATTACGTATTCCGACCACTAGACCAGCGACGCAGCTTACAAAAAAATTATTACTGTACTATCTATATTATGAACTTGGAAATACTGTTGTCCGATACTTACTCTTAGACTTTGCTATTAACTGTACATTTCAACTAATAAGGTATTCAGTCCATGTCGACAGATCCAATAGGCGACTGGGATCGCGGTCCCAGTTCTTCATAGTACCAGTCACCTAAATCTTCAAAATATAACTAATAATACTACTGCACTCTATTCGGACCGAACCAAAATGAGTGCACTAGTGCTTCTCTTTAACTGGCGCCCAACGTGGAGCCCAGTATCGAAAAAGTCGCCACGAAGTCCAAAAAAACTGTTCTGAAATAAAATTGGCCTACTATATAATTGATGTATCACAATTAAATACTATGCCATTTTTTTCATAAAAATGCACACGACTCTGAGTTGAATTCAGCAGAACATTTAAACTACATGTTACATCGTAGTATAAAACAATCACATATTTCACGAGAAATGGTGAACTAAATAGACTGTAATTATTATTTCTATTAATATAAACTATATTAAACTATATATTATTATTATTTATATTAATATAAGGCTTCGGTAGATAGGAAAATAATAACACTTTCAACCTTATGTTAAGCTCTACTATCTATTTGTAAGACTGTCTACCAGACTATCCTATAATGCGAAAAGCGATTGTTCAGAATTCAGTGAAATCTACCCCAAGGATAGTAGTTTACAAACAGACTGTTGCGATACTGATATTTTAATGAACTGGTACTATGGATTATCTTTCGAAATAAATGCTAATGAAAATAAATTCCAGTAGTGACACTAGACTCTATTTATATATCTTCTTAATGAAAACTGAAGTTTAAGCCAAGGGTAGAAAGCAGATGGAAATGTACAGCAAAAAGCTTATTCTTTGTTATAAGAAAAATATTGTGAAATAAGTATAATAGAAATGGAAGGATTTCATACGTAAGCAGACAGAGGTATACAAGACAAGGGAGCAGATTATAATATCAAACGTGAAGACCGAGAATCAGGAAAATGTTCCCGAAATAGAATTAACATATGACAAGGAAAAAATAACGAATATCTACATAAGCAACTGAAACAGCTTTTAGAACAACTGCTGTAGGTGGTCGTCATAATGATATTTAGTGAGAGACTCACTCTCGCCTCACTTCGATTGGTTTTTAGTTATAAACCCACCGGAGTTCAACTCCTACAAATTAGTAAAAAACCGTTTCATGTTTAAAAGAGCGATGCGCTCAATGTACACCTATATCTATGCAGATAAATAAAATTGAAGTGTCTGTTTGTAATCCCGAAATAACAGCTTTTCACTAAATGCATATGGAAGTATGTGAGGTACATACGTACAAAAACAATTTTTAAAATGTTCCCCTGTCTGTATGTGTGTTACGGGTAATCTCTAAAACGGATCGACTGATTTTAACGAATTTTGACTGACAGGTAGGTAATGTTACAAGGAGATATTACGTAGACAACTTTTTTTTTAAATTAGGGTTCTTAGAAAAATACCACCTATGAAATTAAGTCTACACGGGTGAAACCGCGGGGTACAGCTAGTAGATAATATAATTACTTTGTATGGAAATGGGCAGTATATTAAATAAGATATGAATTTGTCATATAATTAGATATCATATGATGACTACACGTTTTGTTTTAAAATATGTATTGATATAGACAAATTACTTCACTTTGATGCTTCAGCATTCGATCTTGAAATATCAATAACCAACAGTCAACATTTGGATTACATTTTGAAGATTTTTAATTTATCCTTATGATTCTCTCGCAGCTACTTTTATCTAAAGTACGCAATCTTCAAATATTAAGTAAATATCAATATCTTGGTAGGAAAGTATACTATAAATATATGTTCTTCGTCGGTGATGAAAGAATATTACTAAAACTTATTTCACTATGTGCGGCAAAACAGGCAGAAGTACTTTGTTTAATTAATAAGAAAAGTACTAGAATTAATCACAACAATTTAAAGGCTACCTTAATTCATGTACTATATCTGTTTCCTTTTAATAGCACATTTTATTTGAAGCCGAGGAGTACTTTGTATGTAGTATTCTTATGTAAGTACATTACGGTTAACACTAACGTTAAAACTCTCCTTATAACATAGTAAAAGAAAGGTTGTAGTATAAAAATGTGTTAAACAGGCTTTTAATATGCAATTAGAAGGCAGTAGCGTTGGCGGAGGTAATTCCCACAGTTAACTGGGCTTTGCTGTAACTACCGGAGACTTTACCTAAGGGTCATAGTTTAAACTCTCCCCTCTATTCCGTGTGGCATTTCAATAGTTAACACGTTAAGTTCCTAGGTTCAATACATCGTGATTTTGTAGCTCGTATTTTTGCTATTTAGTTCGAAACTAATTATGTAGCATAAATATAGTCTAGTATAGATAGCTCATATAAAATGTGCGCAAATAAACATGTATGATCTAAAAATTGCTTCAAGGGCTTTTGTATGTGAATATTTTTTCCTCAAGTCGGCATAAACCCTTGGAAAGTCATACCCGAGTTGAATGCTTAACATTCAACCATGATATTTATACATTAGCGCACATATATTAAGTATAGCAAACACATTTTCTTTATTTAGGTACTATTGCCTCTGCAAAGGAAAAATGTCCAGTTCTGAAACAATTACAATAATAATTAATGTAACATAATCAAATAAGTGAAAGCGTATCAGCACACATTGTGTGAATAAACAAGGGATCAACACGTAATTCGTAACAGGGTTCCGTTGAAAAATAATAGAATAAGAAGGTCAGCTCTCATGTGTATGAGAGTAAAAGGAGCACGCACTCATGGACGCGTACTTACAAGCACACAAGTAAATATTCCACCAGCGAGAGACCAAACTTGCAGAGAGACTCGCTGCATATGCACCCGTACATACGCACTGTAAGGTAAGGTACTATCGCAACATAGTTTGTGTTTCAGTATAAACAGAAACCTAATAAGAAGTGTTGAATCTAGACCAATTTTTTTAAATAAGAACGTTCAGTCTTTTTAGCGTGAGGGTTGTTCTTAAAGTATTTGAAATTTACTCCATTATTTATAGTCAAAGTAATATCGATTTTTCAAGTTGAAGTTTTCCAAAAAATTCAGTAAAACACGTAAATGTCGTATACGCGATCAGCTACGCATGACACTCCTTACTCACACTATGCTAACCGCATATTATTTCGTAGATACACGCGTCTGTGCGAGTGTGTAATTTCGAACGTGTCCAGATTCCGTACTACTTGTAGTAAGCTTATATATTGTGTGTGTTCTGTCAAAATGTACGTAGACCCTTCGGTGAGAGTCTATGGGAGCCCAGGTCAGTGTATGAAGCTCGGTCTCTGGTATTCATGTGATTAGAAATCTTTAACGAGCGGATTTGTGTGTGCGTGCGATGTTTCTCCAATCTAAGAAGCCACCCCTTTGTTACCATGTTATTTTGTGGTGTTGGAGCTTGGGCCGTCCGCTGCGAATTAATAATTTCATATGACACGCATTCACTTCATCAATAAATTATACGCGGTTGACTTGCTTGGCACACCTTCGTTCCAGGTAAAATAGGGGCTTTGTTCGGAACCTCAAATTAAGAGCTCGGTTTTAGGTTTAGGCCACCATTTGTGGTAAGGACGCTTCAATTATACTTACAAAAAGGGAACGAACGAATATCGTTCTGTTGTTAAAATAAAATAATGATGCAATGAATTTCTTGGGAAAGATAATCTATAACTTTATCTTTTCACTAAATGCGCAATGCATATTATAAAAGTATAAAAGTATTCACATTTTTTTTTAATCCTTGTTTGTCTGTTTGTTCTAGCGTAATCTTTCTTGATTTTAACGAGACTTTCACTGGCAGAGAGCTGATATAACAAGGAGTTACATAAACTTCTTGCATTTTAAATTAGGGTACTGTGAAATAAAAACACGCATGATATTAAGTCTACGCGGGTGAAATCGCGGAGAACAGCTAGTTCTTAATACAAATACAGCAATATTTTTAAACATTACATATCAACTCTTGCGATTAGTAAAGTGTTATCTGAATTGATGGATGTTAAACTTTATATGTGTCGAATCTTACTATATCAATTTTCAACTCTTTACAACTGCAAGTTTTAATATAGTCTTATCTTATTTTATTTTTACGTTCACGTTATTTATCCGAAAACGTGTACAAAAATATGCAAAATAAATGAGATGCGAGAGAAGATTACGTAAACCCTGCGTAGAGAATGAAGGTCTAACAATCTAAATTAGTGAGGAACATTCTTTTTTTGGCGAGTAAAAATAAAGACAATATGTTACGATCCCGAGTAAACACAATATCAAGTAAGCCGATGTTGACAGATATCTCGTTACGTTGGTAGATTTATTGGTCTCATATTTTAAGGTGAAAATATGCGTCGCTCGTTTGGTATACTATTTTTTATTTTGGTTTGTTGGCAACATCTTCTTGCTATTCATAATTAAGACTAAGCCCTTTTTATTAAGGCAAGCACATTATTTTAATTATCTTTGCAATTTTCAATTTAGAACTTAGATTGTGCAATGTACGTTACAATTAATTAGTGCAAGTAACGCGCAACCAGATTTTAATCGTTGATCACTTTAGAGTAATGCATAGCTTATAGAAAACGTAGCATTTTGTCTAGTGTTATAATATTATTTAATTAAATTATCTCGTGGCAAGCGGGTTGATGCTTTTCTCGCTCAGAGTCTCAACCCATCAGCTGCCAGCCTTCTTGACATGAACTTTTCTTACTTGTAATTAATTTTAAGTACTGGAACTTGTAAACATATAATTACATTATAATTGTTATAAAATGTGTTACGTGAACTTTGCAAAAATATTCTTCAAAAAGAATTTCACTCGAGCCGTTGAGACCAGGCACTCGGCTAAATAATGTTTTCGTGTAGATTAGCGTTTTGATTGACATTTCCTCAAATTAAAATCTTGTGCAGACTCTTGGCACTTTCGAAAGATAAAATATAATAATAGAATTCGATTAAACTGCTTAAAACGCTTGGCTTCAATCATTTATAGACTTTAATTTATTTCAAACTTTTTTCAATTGCGTGAAGTATATAAGTATTGGCGTCCAGAAAGTTTTGCTAAAGTAATGTTTTTGGGACGTCTCCACTTCGTACACCGAAGTTAATGATACTCTATTAATTCCGATTTTATTTGCACTCGAAAAGAAAATCAATCATTTATTTACTTGAAAAATTGTTTGCTAATTTTATTAAACATGTATGCTTAATAAAATTAGCAACCAACGAGACCAATATTTAGTTTATTTTAAGGATAAACCTCGGGTGAAGAATGCCTATTGATTAGGCAATAGGAAATAGGCATTGAGGAAAGATCCAAAACTTATCCATTTTAGTAAGTTCTTGGATAGTTTCAACTACTGACAGTATTAATCAATTAATTAGGTGCGGTGACGCTACTCGTGTGTCATCGCTCAAATAGAGTAGAAAATTAATATTATCCGTATCTGTTTTTTTATTCTTCGGTATGTTATTATAAAAACAATGAATGGTACTGTTGATACCATTGATTTGTGACTCCTTTTTGAAGAAACATTATTTCAATCCTTTGGTTGTAAACCCTGGTTTTATTCAGTTCCTGCAACCCTTGAAAGGTCAATAGTTTACTCCCCCAGTATTCGATATTGAACTCAAAATATCAAAGTATATGACCCACAAACAGCAGTAACTTAAACTAAAATGCACTTTCATACATAACTGCGTTATATGTATGAAAGTGCATTAAACGCTGAATATGTCTGACGTAAAACGTTTAAAACCGGCTGCAAATTACAGTGTGTTTTAGAACACGGAACGTTATTTACTTTTATTTGTATTCTTTTTAAAGTTACCGTGTCAAAAATACGATAAAATAGCGGAGGTCGCCAAAAACTCTCGCAAGGAGAAACATTTTGTCCTGCCCCAAAATTATATAAGATTTGTGATACAACTTGTTACTACGGTATAAATTGTGAAAATTACCCTCGATATGACCCACGTGTCGCATAAAAGCGATAGATATTTATTGCCTACTACAGTTTGTTTTGTCGTTTTTTATCACATTTCTATAGTAGGTTATCCCTTATCGTAAGTGCTTCACAAACACAATATGTGTCAAATAACACTGCCGAAATACCGGATAATTTGCACGTTCAAAAAAATATACATACAATTTTCTTAACCAATTTTTGACCTCCAATTTATACGATTATATACTTACGTTTCTATAATAAACAATATATAAAGTTTTGACTGACTGATTGATTAACTTAAATATCAACTCACAGCTTAAACCTTAACTTAAATATGGAGGATCTGTTTTTGTTAAAGTGTAAGATTAAGAAACGGTTTTCCTAAATTCCACCCCTAAGGGGGTTAATGAGAAAGTTTGTATGTGAAAATGTTACTGTCATGCAGGAAAAACTGCGGGCTACTTAGTGAATTATAAAAGGCACAAATTTGTATGGTTATGTCACAACAACCGATAATTAACAACTTTAGCTGCCAGAATAATGGACAGTTTTGTTTTGACAACAAACTGGATTTAAATGGAAACTCATTTAACTTTTCAATTTCGGTAAGCAGTGAATGTGTTTAACAATTTGAAGCCAGTTGGGTTGTTCGGTAATTCGATTTTCAAAGTCCTAAAACAGTAGAAATGTATGTAACATATTAACTGTAACCCGAAAGATTTCAAATCAATTTTTAGACGAGAGCGTTCTATTCTAAGTACGTCTCCAAAATGTAACATTATTTGCGAAATAGGGACATCCGCGAGGCAACGGCGGCATCACAAAATATGTCAAATGAGATATTTTCTTGAGGATATTATGTTCATCCCATATTTTACTAAAGTGAGAGTGGTGGGTGGGTTATCATTACTATAGGCATTTTTGTTTGTGGTGAGAAATGATCTGTTAGTTTGGTGAGGTTATATTTATTACCACTAATTAGTTAGTGAAGATAGCAATGTGTTAACTAGTAAATTAATATAATGGTGTGAAGGGTTTGCAAAATAACTGGGCATAAGAAATATCACTTGAGCAATGCTGTGCTAGCTGCAGAATAATTTAAAAGTACTCGGCTAAAAAATAGAATTGGCTACATTTTGTTTTCTGTAATTATTACTCCCGCTCATAAACTAAGGAATTAGTCGCAGTTCCCGGAATGGTCGGTTGGGTATGTCGATCGAATCATACCTAGAATACTGAGTGGCTAATATTGTATTGAATTTCCGTTAATCAAAGAGGGACATAATAGCGCCATGTTAACTATCCCTTGCGTGATTGTTTCGACTATCTTTATCAGCATTATTGACACTGTTCAACAAAGCCCAAGATCGTTAACATCGTCCTGTTATGTCCTTAGAGGCTTTATTTAATCGTATGGGGATCAGAAGATATGAAACCTTATTTTGCCCGGCGGTTTGGGATTTTGCTGGGTATAGACTTTTTATAAGAACAACTCCGTAAGTTTAAAAAAATACGATACGGTAATTAATGTTTAATTAGTTTAGTTAAACATCATGCATTAGTTATATGCTTACGTGGCTACGATGGGATTATATATTCTTAAATGCTTTGAATTTAATTGAAGAGCAACCTGAACATGACTTGGTAAGGTACTTTCTCGGTGGTGCTTTCAAATTGCACTTTTGTTCTTTTTTTTTGACAAGTTAAAAGAGTTTTGCAAGAAGTAATGTTAGTCAAATACAGGTTTTGCTAAATGAACGCAAAAAAATGTATGCGACTCGAAGCTAACCATACTACGACACAATGCATAATTATTGAACGAAAACGCCTTGTAGTCTATGCTTGAACCCGATCATCGAGGTAAATACAAATGTATTTCTTCAAAGAACACTGAAATTAAACGGGACTTATTAAAAAAACTCATAAAAGTATCACCCAACCAACTATTAATATCTCCGGATGTTTTGTAGTACACATATACATCAGACGTGCCTTTACACCTACATAGTTCTAAAATATCTCCGTTAATTGTTGTCATGACATCTGAGAACGAGAATATAATATTAACCGAATATAAATCTCTGCTTTCGTGCATGTTGTTGTCTACTTATAAATTATGCAAAGATCTTTTTTTATTTCTTTTCTTATAGTAAAACTGTAGCGGGTCGAGTTCTTTGTACTTTGAAAATGCCAATAGGTACTATTATTATTAAATACTCACGCCATCGCAGAAGGGTCCCCGAAGGGGTAAGCAGAGGTATCAACAAAAACTACAATTCCAAATGGACTAAGTCAGGACAGGCGAAAAACTTCAAATAATATAATTTTATGTTAACTAAATAATACGTAAACTACAGGACACATTTTGCTAAAAACGAAATAAAAATAATATTTTATTTATCTGTATATATATACAGATGTATAGATAATACAATGTAATAATATATAACACGCCGTAAGCTACCAAGCTCATCTCGTATCTAGAACACGCCTACTTCCGAACTCGTTTGCATTCACACGCTTCTCAAATCCAGGCTCACTCAAACGAATACTCTGTACAAACTTAGGGATATGTAAATTTCTTGCAAGGCGCTTCGGAACGTCTTTCCTATTATGTACTCGCGTAAAAATACTCAATAAGATAGAGGGCTGGCTACTAGGTAATTTATAGTCGCCAGTATAGCCCAGCGTTAAAAGTGTTTTTTTTTAAATACTTCCGTCGGTAATATATTATCATTAGGATCGACTCTGTCTAGTGTCCGAGCATAATTATTTTTCGTAGGTTAGACGAACGTTATTTGTTATTATTTAAAACACATCGAAATTAATTTTGTGCTTAATTAATGAACATTTTCTTTTTTTTCTTTTTTACACATCACCAATTCACATAATACCTATGTGTATACGAAAAGCAATTCGTGCTATTAAACAATAATTTACATGTTAAAGTGTTCACACATGTTTCGATCTTTGAACTCGTTGTAAAAAAAAGTTCACTTATTAATATGTATGATATTTTTTTTATAAATTATTATTTAAAGTCCACGCTGTTTCCACGAAATTGGTATTGTAAACGAACATAAACGACACCATTCAAGGTTTTCCATACGTTGATGAGCCATTCAGGCGGCACTGCCGGCAGTCGTTAATTGAATCCCGAAGGCGTTTCCTTTAATATCAGCCTATTGTGACCACTCAGAATAAAGTTATTTATTTCTATTGTCGCCGAGGACAGGTATCTGTAATTATCGCCGGAGTTTTGCATGCTAAATCTGTGTAATGCTAATTTAGTGTTTGCCGGCGCAGATGGGCCAACAATTTGGAGTTGGGCCTTGGCGTGTGTTGGTGACAATGAACGGAGTACGACTCACGGGCTATATTTACTTGAAACGTCCCACCTGCGGCCGGGACTCAACTGTCAGCTGTTCTCGTGACGTTTGACTGGCTCTTAAACGATTTCCTCAAGCCCAACCTCTACATTACTAAACGCTTGATGGGATCTTCTACCTTCCGAATTGACATATTTAGAATAACGCTGTGACGTCACTCAAAGCGTGATAAATGCTGAATTAATATAGCCCATTCCAATATTAAGTACTTTCTAAAAACCAGCGTAGGGTATTCTTATTTCAAGAATTAATCCAGATACAGCTGCATTTGCTGTTAATTGTTAATTAATTGAACACAGTTATTTTACAAGAAAGAGAGCACCAATAAATATTCTATGGGAAAGTTCCACCTGGTTCTAACGGACCAATGATTTACGTCTACTAAGCTCAGTTTCAGACTCGCCACCTTACTATAGAAATATAAATACATATTTTGTTTCTTGTTGAATAAATACAAGGAAGCCTATTTGATGAGTAATAATTATTTAAGTTGAGTACTATACATATTAAAAAAGATTTTCCTTTTTTGTGTGAGAGAAATGACAAGATGTGTATGCATGCGGCTGTTATGCATATGATGTTCCTTGACTATGTGAACTGGGCAGGCGTGTTTACCGCTGTAAACATGTCCACTTTTCACAAAGGTAAGAATTATTTGTGGCATTTATTTAATGCGGTTTTCGTCATAATTTATTTCTACGGAAATAAGCTTGTAACGAAAGTTATATAGGTACTAAGTACATATAAATATACCCCTTCGGAGATCATTACTTTGTCACGCCTAAGCTGCTAAGCTGATGTTAGTAAAATTAACAATATCCCTGAACCCCAACGCAAGGTAAAGCTCTATGTATTATATTATATCACGACATAAAGCTCTGGCGAAGTTGATTATAAACACGATCAGAATATTCGGTAAAACATAGACAAGTTAATATTATAAAGAGGTGGCCCAACCGCTCTCCGAATTTTTAAAGGGAAATCCTTTTATACTACCATACAGGAAGAACGCAGCCAATTAATGCTAGCTCAAAGTAGTATTGAGTTCCTGTCGTGAGTGAGGTCACCAGAGCTCCATGGGGGAGAGAAGGCTTGGAGGCGCTATGCGGCATAGTAGGTTTACTATGTTGGCATTGCGGTTCCATTCTATATAAGGAAGGCAATACGTAAGTGACACTGGTGTTGGTCATTTTCATAAGCTGCAGTGGACTCTTAGCATTAGGCGGACTGTTCGCTTGTAGCTTGTAACTTTTATTTATTAAAAAAAATCCCATTCTGGGAAGTCCATTTTAAATATTTATGTAAGAATTTTTAAATCTGATGAGTAGTTGCGATGATCTCCAAAAAAGTTATACGAAAACACATTACGAAAATGTAAATGAAGCAAGAGGTCTATAAATGAAGAGTGGGACGGTGTTCCTCCCTCTTCCAACCCCAATTATTATAAGTTTCTATGTAGTTCTTGAGCCTCGGTTTACACTTTAACATTAAAACGACAACCCAACATTTTCTGATAGTTTAATGGACGACTACAGTTAAAACACACTAATTAGCATAGCCTACCACAAAGCATACAGTTTCTGTCTTAAATACACGTTGAATTTCAAATTAAAAAATTCGTTCGACAATGTCACAAACCGACTTACTAAAACTCATTCTTCATTCATGAAACAGCCCCCATAAGAAGGTTTGTTAAAGTACAATTCTGAAGACCTGAATAATTAGCATACCCAATTAGTGAAGTTTGGTAAAGCATAAGATCCTAGGTCTTTCAAGTTTGATGTTCTAAGACTTGCTGCTACTATTGTTATACCAGATTTAAAATATATGAGTTAATATCCTAGATTTTGCTTTTCAATTAAAACAATGGCATTCACACCTCTGTATATACGAACTCATTGTAATTTTTCATATGACTGCGGATTATGAGGTCCTGGATCCGATCCGCGGGCTGGGCATAGTGCTATTGGGTTTTTCCATCTGTAATTTCCCAGTAACAGCCCGGAGTTTGCATTAGTGCCCAGGTTATAGCAATCGACCTGCGCCTATAACATAGGACTTAAACATAGGTGGCGAATTGTTGGTGTGCCATAAGTAGACCTCTGTCTGCTCCTTCAGGAATACACGCGTGAGCATATGAATGTGGTTGCATTATCAAGAGTATAATTTCCGCGTTGCCGACACTATAAAAATCTCATTCCACCCTTCTTAAATAACTCCATACGGGGGAACAGCTATGATCGTTTAGGCAGCGCGTATTAAAAACTTCTTAGCTTTGAAGTTTTAATTTACGGTACCAAAATGTACGTTAAAGCTCAGAAGTTCTAAATACGCTCTGCTTACGCCGATTATGGCAGGCTCCATATACTTGCTCGAGAAAACCATGCTCAATCTACATTCTAAATTCATTGCTCAAGCTCGTGCGTGTGTAAGAAACCTCATGATCGTTGAGCCCATGCTATCCACACTTGCATACGTCAATTTAGTAATATCGTAACCACACGGGTATAGTAACAGATACAATTATTTTAATACCGTTCAAAAAGTCTACTTTAATACACCGATTGAATAATGCAATGCGCCATTTTAAGCATTATGAATAAGCTCTCTAAATTTGTAGCAGAAATGGAATGAAGCTTGAACTCGGCGACAAATACGATTCCCGATTTAGTTCAAGCGCATCGATCCATTCGCCCACATACAATAGATTAGATAATATGCGCCTATATTTATGATTTTTTAAATCGGCGCTACCTGCTGTATAAATCTGTGATAACATTCTATGACGTATGTAATATTGTGACTTAAAGACAAATTTGAAAAGAAATCCTTCAGAAAAATGTAAATGTAAATTAAGAAGTTGTGCAAATGTTCCTTTGGGCATTAAATACTTTGCAGTTCTACAAAGGCTTTACTGCGCTGTGGAGTATATATAACAGTGATTTGATTTAATGATATTGACAATATTTGTACGATAAGTAAGGTATATTTTTTTTGGGTTATTGATTTTGAAAAATCCTTGATATATGAATCCTCATAAGTGTCAGCCTATAATGTGCATCACCAAACTACAATTAATCTTCCTCAAGGCGGATCTTAGTTACTTAGTAGGGACTTCCAGTTGGTACTCTATTGGTTGGGATGTTTTAATGTACCTTACCACAATTAAGCTTTACCATAAACGTTCCTAGCAGTAACCGCAATTAACATCACGCTTCTGGATAAAAGTAAGTTATTACAGCCTTTCAGGTTGTCATCAGTTTCTACTTACTATAAGGGCTATGATTCACAGCATGAACTTTATGGTGAAGAAAGTTACATACTCTATTCTATTACCCATACTCTATAGTAGTTATACTGCTTGAAACTGGACTCAGCATCTGGCACTTCGGGGAAAATATAAATAAGTATGCTCACGCCATTCCAGAAGGGTCCCCGAAGGGACAAGCAGAGGTGTTGTAACAACAACATTTCACAGAAAAGTTTGTGTTACTTATACCACGCCTGTCTAGGCCGTTAATGATATGATGTATAGTCATCGTATTTTAGTAGCTTTAGTTATTTCTTCTAACATTAGCTATCTGCCAGTGAAAGTCCCGACAGAATCGGTCCAGCCGTTTCAGATATTACCCGGAACAAATGGACAGATAGAAAGTATTGAAAATTAGTTTTTTTATTTCAGTACCGTATATCACATGCATTTAGTGAAAAGCTGTTATTCTGGAATTACAAACAGACACTTCAATTTTATTTATCTGTAAAGATGAAGCACCCTTATTTTAGGATTAAAGAGTATTAAAGTACGAGTACAAACGTATAGGCTTAGGAGAGCAACTCCATAGAATATAATAACGATTCTAATGAATAAAGTTGAACCTGCCGAGTATGAGAGGCGTGAGGGCGAATATTTCTCTAATAATATATTATAAGACATTTGTGGTTTTATTTTGTGGTTCTATTTTTATTTGTATAAATACTTAATTAATCAATGGTGTTTTATAATCAAATTAATTTTATAACTTTACAATTGTGATGTGAATTGTATATTGAAGTTAAAAGTTTAATTATATAAATTTTTTTTACAAGAAAAGTGCCGCGGTGTCCGTCGGGTTTGAGCAGTCGCCTGCGCAAATTCGTATCCCAGCGGCCTGAGAAGAATAAGTATGAGAAGTAATGCCAAGACGTTTATATACTGCCTGAGACGGCGATGGTCTCACCCTCTGGCACGGTGTATATATTCAGAGTAATGTGGATGTTTCTTACTAGGAGTGTTAATAGATCCAATTTCTGTGAAATTCTTCAAAAAAAAATGATCAGCAATTTGGTGTTTACCTCGGATAAATAGTAGTTTTGCAAAAATATTAAAAAAAAATAAAAATTATTTCTAGTTTTTTGCAAAGTAACTTGTCAACATAGCATTTATTATCATAATTTTTATTTTATTAGAATAAAAATATATTTATCGCAAAGTTTTAGAATCGGTTGAATAGTTTTAGAACCTTTCAAGATTGTTCGCCGGTAAGGTTAAAGAAAAAAATCATTCTAGTTCTTAGTAAAAAAAAATCATCTAGCCCACTATTGACTCGATTTCGATACGGTTTATTTTTTTTGTTTCTGGCCCTTAATGCACATGTTATTTATGCATATGTTATATATGAATGAAGAAAACACATAACGGGCTTATACACAGTATAGGTAATAAATACGAGTAATAATGGGTACTAACATCTCTAGGTAATAAAATATATCTATGTATTCTATTCTCCGGTTAACCCCAGAAAGGCGTTTGGCATTGTAAAATTATGTTATAAATACCTTACGTCGATGTCATTGGACTTGGCACAGCCAGAACATATTATGATATGTATGTGAGTATTTTATATTTTTTATATACGTATGTACACATTACGTACTAATGCGCATAGTTACAACACAGTTATAACACAAATTGCGAAGAAGAAAACATTGTCTTGTCGCATTGGAATACATATCTCTGGTTTTCTAGTTCAGCTAAAATCTTTTTCATTATTAGCTAAATAAAAGTAGATTACTGGCACTCGCACTCGGACTCATGTTTATTTTAAGATACAATTGTAGAACTGTAACTTCCTCGCGAAAAAATATAGTTTCCACTTGCAAAAGTCGCTTGTTGTTCCCCTGGATAATTAACTTTCGTAAGTATTAAATAAAGTTTCTTACCAACTGAATATTTTGTAGAGCCGTAGGTAAAATAAAACAATACGTGATTACACAGAGACACCCACTACTTGATTAATTATAATAGTTTACTACTGTTCTTAATTACACACGCAACTATAAGTCAGTCAAACACTTCAACTACAGGGTTTCACACTAAACCAAACTTCAAACAACGCACTATTTATGTAATATTAATATATAATTGTCTTTGGTCATTTGCTTAGTTTCCTAGGGGTTTTAAGAAGGATACAAATAATGTCCAATACTATTAGTAAAACGGTGTAAACTGTTCATAAACCATGTGTAAATTTTTAAAGGTTGCGATCAGAAAGTTTCAGTCGTTTCTTGTGTATAAATAAGTTTTGATATTTTTTTTGCCTTAGATGCATGGTTTTTAGGAAAAATAAGTTTTTGAATGGGGTTCTTCTGAAAAGTCAATCACTAAGAGTTTCGGAAATTCGGTGAAAGTTTTCGCAAGTGAGTTCGAGTGTCATTTTATGGTCGTATTATTCGGTGGTAAGGATGGATCTCACAGAGGCTATAGTGATGTGAAATGTTGTGGTCGTTTGGTCGATCGTAGTCCATCGGGTACTCGCGAGTGGCGTAGGGCGCGGGCGCGAGGCGCGGCGGGCGGCGGGCGCGCTTGCCGAGTTGGGACTGCCGAGCGAGCCCTCCGTTCCGTCACCTCCGTCACCTTCCGAGCCACTACTGCTACTCCGTCAGCCGCACATTCATGCACTCCTTTAATGACATGCAATTACCCTGCACTTTTTATATGTTATATTCCCCTTTCAAAGCAGTTCTGCGTTATATTATTTCTGATTCTTCTTTCACACATTGCATAATTTATTATATAAATATGAATTTATATGGGATTTCGTAAATTCTGACATAGATTAGTTTGGCAAGAGAATGCTTCGACCTTAAATATTTACCCACGTCTCAGGTCATACAATACACAAACAACATTGTGTTTCCAATGTAGGACTTGTTTGTTTACCTAGACACATATTGGACCATTAGCATTTGCAACTTCATAGTGCTGCAAATCCAAGATAGCTTAATTATTTTCCATAATTAAACAGGTACTTACTGAAGATAAATAAATTATGTGTCCTATGTGGACTTTCAATTTATTTAGGAACACTTACTTCATTAAATTAAGACAAACCATTTTAAGGGTAATAATATTATAGTAATTATATTCGGAAGGATGTCGTAAAAATGTGAGCACGCGCATGAGTTGACGTGTCGCGCGTGACGTCACGTGCGCTTGTCGACGTGTCGTCTATTCTCGGCAGCGCGACATTTCCGCGCGCGCATACAGCGACGCGGCCGCCTCGCAAACCCGAAATAAATTACGACATTCAAAGGTCAATTGCACAAACAACGATCATCTCACTGTATTTATATTCGATTTGCAACTTGTCCTCTTCCGTAGGTCGATAGCGATACTTCGCCAGCATGTAATTTTCGGAATACCAATTTTGTAAAACACAAATGCTCATGACATGAAACGTTTACCCTGTCAAGGAAAAACTATGTTCCAAACTAAAAATTGTTAGTGGGTAAACTCTGCAATGAAAAATTTTGGTATGCACTAAACATTTTTTAGTTTCCAATTCACAAAACTACTTTAGTGGGTACGTTATTTCTCAGTATCTTTGTAACAAGTTACCATTTATTCATTATTATTCATTTCTACCCACTCACCTGTATGTACTTACACGTTCTGTTAGTTTGATTGTACATACGTGAGTTCATTATTTATAAATATGAGTACCTACAGAGTTAGTAGAGATTATAGAAGCTACCCACACAATTACATGGCATCACTATACAAAACACGCAAGTAAGAAAAACTGTGATAAATATGATAAGGAAAATAGTGGATTTCAATATCGAAAGGTTTGTCCCCATATTCCCCTGTTCGGGAGCGCGTGGGACGGCATTTTTTGCAGATACAGTCCAATCGATGAAAGGGTTCTCATATTTATTTTGGAAATTAGACTTGGGCTCACATACCAGTAAAATTCAACTCCTAAGGCTGGATCAATAGAATCTATCACTCGTATTTGCAATCCGACGAATACATTGTTTTCCATCAAAAAGGTTTGTAGAGAAGTACTGATTACTGAACAAACACACTATTTGACATTCACTGCTTATTGTATCTGAAGGCAACAGGAACTGTGAATAAAATAACATGAAAATATAATATTTAATTAATTCCAATAAAACTTTTTCGATTACGACTCTACATTTTCAAAGAAGATATACAGGCCAGGGAGCCTACCATCGTCGGTATAAGCAGAGCGTATGAAGAACTTCAGAGCTTTGTCGTTCCATTTTGGTATCATAAAATTAAACGTCAAAGCTAAGAAGTTCTTAATACGCTCTGCTTAACGATCATAGTTGACCCCCAGAATGGTCTTTTTTGTTTTAAGTGGTATTAAAAACTCACATTTTGGAAAGTGCACGAAGAACTAATTGTATGAAATATTAATATTATTATGAGCCCGAAGTGTCCCACGGCTGAGCAAAGGCCTCCCTCCCTTCTTTCCATCGCTGGCGATCTAGGAAATGTAGGACAAAAAATGCTTAGCTACAATATTTATAATTGACAGTCACGAGCTTGACACTCTTATTATTTTGGTGAAGTTTAAATTGAGGGCAGTTACTGTCTAAGGGTTAAGTGTGTTATGATGTTGCCGCGGAGTGTTGAAGTTTGCTTTGATACGCTATCCCATGGACAAAATCTACACTACTATAAAACTGAAGAGTTAGTTTGTTCGCTTGTTTTTTGAACGCGCTAATCTCAGGAACTACTTGTGCAATTTGAAAAATATTTCAGTGTTAGATAGTCCATTTATCGAGGAAGGCTCATCATGGGTTAAAATTTGTGCTAGCCCAAACTTACAATTTCATGCGGAAGAAGTCACGGGCAGAAGGTATAGTGTTATGTACACTACGTTGGTTCAATTGCGTAAATTCGTGGTTTTATCCGAAAAATAGGTAAATGTTCAAAACCACCAAATGTTTTATGGTTTTGGTCACATTATCTGATATTCGATAACGAAAATAAAATACTCATGCTTATCAATAAAATCTCAGAAAGGGTTCGAAAGATATTTTGTAGCCCCTGTAGATATCAAGTCAGGAGGTAGTTTTTAGGAAATGGTTTCTTTCTGCGATTTTTTACTACTTAGCCCATAAAGCCTTGTATGGCTCAAGTGGTTAACCGGGCAAAAGTGGCGGCACCAATATAATTCAGGAAAAAAACAAAATTCATAAAGGAATATGGACTTCTAGAAATTGCTTTTTGCTTTATTTTACACACCAATGTTTTTGTTTGTTGAAAGTTAACGAAACATAATTTTAGTACCTACATAATTCCATTGAGTACCTGAACTTACAAAAATATTCATATACTTCGACCGCCATCTGTGTTGATTGTCATGTACTAACATGTGTTTCATTGCGTGTGTCCTGGCATGCGCTACCAAAATAACATCGCTCAAAAGGAAAGTTTGGTGTTAATTTCAGATTTTTAGTAAAGATGGCAGTTGAATTTTCCGAAAAATGGATGTCTGAAATTGTCTGCCACTTCCCTACCTAAACTTTTGGTTTTTACAACTTCTACGTGCTACTATTTTTATGCTGCTACTAGCTACCTAAAAACCCACTTAAATTACACATTGATTATCTTTACAAACAAAATACTACTACATGGTACTTTTATTAGAAATGTATCGAGAGCGTATCTGTAAATTATTATTTTTTGTTACTTTCATGGGTGTACAGTAAAAGAACATGTTTTGTGATTTCTTCATCTCTCATACTCGTAGAAAGACTTTCAGCACGCGCATACTACGGGATGGAACTTTGATGACAATGCATATTACAAATTCCACGCAATTGAACTTGCGGGTGGAAGCTATCTAATAATATTAATAGTTCATAATGTGAAGGTTTCTTATTTTCAATTACATACATATTTAATTATTTTTTTGGCCTATTGATTCGATAATACTTTCAAATAAAAATAATTCAATGATTTCTTTTTTCGAGCATGATAATAAATTTTTTATATCCAATGCTAATTTAATATCACGATCTTCTAAGAATAAAATAAAGGTTTCATACTTCATTTTATAAAAAAATACTCTCTTTCAACCTTCACCCTTCATGCTACAACAGTTTCAATTGAAATGAAAATACACGAGGTTCCTACATCAAACAAAGGTTGAAATACCACAGCAAAGGAAAATTAATACATTATTCCGTGAGATAATGAAAGGAACTCATGATGAATGTATGAGGGTATGCTATGTAGGGTAGGTACCAGCACAATAATTGGGTCACGAGGGGTCAAGGCTTCTCTCAAAGTTACTCCATCCATAGCAGCCCGGGCTTCGTTCGGGCGTTCGTTCGTTTTCATTTACTCAGTAGGTTCTTTTTTACAAGGATTTTAAAACTTTGACTTCAAATATTTAAACTGATGAATCTAAAAACTCACTAAAGGTTTATATTTATTAAAAGATTTTAAATTCATAATCCATCAACATTTATAAACCCATCTTACTAACAAAGGGTAAACTATTTCATCATTCCGCCCAAAGATAAGTGGGCGGATAAATCTAATCGCTGTCAAGCCTGTAGACGTTTGCTTCTAAAAATAGCCCGGCGCCACGACGTCCTTTACATTTTATGGGGACTTATACATAATGACTGGGTATGAAACAATTTCCTTTCAGCTTCTTAGTGGCAATAGAGTAAAATCCTCAAATGGAAAAAAAAATCGTAAATTCTATGGGTGGCAATTAATTTCGGAAAAGATTTTTGGGTGTCGACTGTTATTGCATAATTTTTTTACAGATTGTGGACGATAAAGATAAAATTTAATAAGTTTGACAAGCTGCGCGGACAGGGTGCGCGCGCATGCAGCCGCCATCTTGCTTTTTCATCCCATTCTCATTTCAATAGAGGTGGGAGTCGTAGCATGTAACAGCTGTGAGCGCGAAACATTCATCCCTTCCCTGGAGATATTTTTAACAATTGAATAGCTACATTTACATAATTACGCGCACAATCGATTCAACTAATAAGAGGCGTCGAGTAATTGATTAGGTGGTGTCGACAAGTGAAAACAGCGAGTTACGAAATAACATTACCGAAGTATCGATTTTGTATGTTTCGAATCGACAAAACTGGTTGCATTGTGCTCAAGGTTCTCTCGTACTGTTTGACTGGGTATCGGGAAATTATCTATAAATGTTTGTAAGGGCTAGCGAATGGGTGACGGACGGTAATCAATAAGCGAATGTAAGTTGCACCCGTACTGCGTGGTAGGAATATAAAAGAGAAAGCGTCACGGCTTGAGGCTTAAAATAACAACGATAAAGGTATAGTGGCCGATCACTCAACTTCCCTATATCAGTAGAAGATAGAAGAAGAGAAAGGAAAACAGATAAAAGGTCAGTATTTATAATGAGTATGTGTCTCTTCCCATTTTTTGTTATATTGCACAATACTTTGTAAGATTAATCTAATATTTGAATCGCACTTTTTGCAAAAAGCGTTACATCTCCTTGCGTTTTTATGTAATAAATTGTGTTGTAAAAATGTATCATTGCCTATATAATATTTAGTTATATACTTGGTTTCCAAACCACATCTTCAGTATGACGAAAGTTGGTCTTTACAATACATTATTAACTAAATATTAACAATACATTGGTTTCGATTTAGTAAGTATATAACGTATAAGTGCCTACTTGGCCGGCATCCAGTGATGACAGTGTGATAAGGGTAGGCGTCTGTCAGTATCAATATAAGAATATTGATGCTGCTTGTTCAAGCGAAACGCCAGCCTTCGGCGATTGTGTAAGGCTATTCCAATACAAGGATAATATCAAGTACCTATTATCTGGTAGAATCCGGAAAGATAATTTATCTTAGAGATTAATACTTAAGGTTGATTATTGTTTAGGTTCAAATATCAACGTTTTCAGTATTGAAGCTTTCTAATTAAAATACCGTTGAAATACTTTCAAACAAATTTCGAAATTTAATTCTTCTCTCCAAACGAGACAAGGAGGGCAGTTCTGTTATGATCGTTTTAGCAGCGGGTATTAAGAACTTCTTAGCTTTGACGTTTAATTTTACGGTATCAAAATGAAACGTCAAAACTCAGAAGTTATTATTACGCTCTGCTTAAACCTATGATGGTAGGCCAGGTGTAATGAAATCTTCCATTCTAATTTCGGAGCTAACCTACTTAGGACTATAACTCTGCCTTAAGAGTTGTGAGTTGTGGTGAGTAAGGTCGCCAGTGCTTCAAAAACGGAAGTAGGATCATAGGAGTTACTAGCTGTATTGGGACCTTTAACCATCGCAATGTTAGGACAGCGATTCCACCATTTATATGATAAGCCAAGCAAAACTGACACCCTTGGTGTTGCGTTAATAGGCTGCATTAACCCCATACAATCTGGCGGACTGATTGCCACTAAAGTAGTATTAAAAACACCGAGAACTGGGGACCTACCATCATCTTATAGCAGTGACGTCTAACTTACTTCTTGGCTTTGACTTTCAATTTTTGAATCGCTAGATGAAACGTAAATGCTAAGAAGATCTTAATCTTAATCTGACTGCTTAAATCGATGATGGTAAGCCCGCTGCTATTATCAGATTTGGCCGAAAATTGTTTTTGGTACTGACCTACTTTGTTGTCAACTTTTCCGATAGATACCTACTTATCTATCTAAATATTTGATGTGCAGGGATTGGGACATGAGGTTTTCACTTATTTTTCTCACGCCACAGCTTGTTAAGATTGTTTTCGCAAAACACGATACTATTTACAGCCAATTGACAGGGGTAATATTATGATGTCGCCTAAGAGTAATCTATGGATAAATAAAAATTTAAGTGCTATGGCGCAGCAAGTATCAAGTAATCAACTGGATGAACATTTTTATAAAACCGTGACATCTAATTGAGGTTGACCTACCACATGAATTAGTGAAATTCTAATAAAAACATCAAAATTGCGAGTCGAAAAACATGTTTTTTGCTGACGCATTGCCGAGCTAACCATTAAAACGAGCTTACGATTTCCTCGTATTAGAAAATTCCTTTTGCGACTTAAAGATATTCATCTTATTTTGTTTACCAGGAAAAGATACAGGAAAATTTTGGGAATCACGGGAGATACTGACACGGCCTTTTAAGCTATTTTATATTTATTTAGACATCTCTTTCAAAGGTTATCATGAAAATAGCCTCAATTTTGTTATTTGGGTAGGTTTATAACCCAGTTGTTAGTGGTTTTGACTGCGAGTCCAGAGCTTGCAAATTCCATTTCCGCTGGAGGATATTATTATTATATTTATTTAAACATATTACCTAGATAGTTTTTAAATCATACAAATATAGTTAAAATATTCAACAATTTTGTCTAGCCCAATGACAAAATATATCCATTTATCCTTAGTTTATCTCAAGTACACGCGAGGACACTGTAATATCCTATGTCAGGATACTACGTATTCTATTATCTTGTTCATTTCCATGTCAGCAATGCCCTGTTGATTAAAAATAGCTCCAATGACAACGCATTAGGAGTGTATTTTATCCTGGATAACACTTTGTACGATCAGCAAGCTAATGTGGACTCATTATGTAAGCTAATGTGTACTACATACGGTTGGTTTTCATTAATCAGCGAGACAAACCCATATGTTTTGCGTAGCGATAATTTCAGTTAAACTAAACTGTGCACTTACGGTGGTAGTGTAAATAAACTGTTTGATAGTAATACCGTTAAGCGATAACTATGGAACATAAAAACGACATTTCTAACAATAATATTGGTGAAAATGGTGAGGTGAGGTAGATTTGGCTTAAATTAAATATTTATCTCTCAGATAGTAAAATATATCTTCATATTTCTTCTCAATCCAAACGAAACATTGATCTACATGTTACCCTTATGTTTCTTTATGAATATGTATTTTAATCTGTGATGTAGAAGATGTGTATGATAGATATTCAATAAAAAAAGTATTGACAATATTATTATTGTATAAGTAGCTTAATTTCATTTTGTTAAAGATGACTGGCGACACAAAATGGCAGAAGGATGCGGCGGACCAAAACTTCGACTACATGTTCAAACTGCTCATCATAGGAAACAGTTCAGTTGGAAAAACTAGGTGAGATACATCCCACAATAATACCTGCATATATTTTCTTTATAGATCCCATTGATAGATCTATAAGTGACGGTGTAAAGATTACCCGAAACTAACGTGTTTAAAAGTACCAATGTCAATACATACAATTATGTATATGTAAGTATGAACATCGATAAATGTGAATATTGTTTTTTGTAGTAAAGTAAGTAACTATATCAAATGTTCATATTTTTTTACCATTTACCTGTTCCGTATATCCGGAAAGGGAAGACACTCTTAAACTGAGAGGTTACCCTTAAAATATGAGTTTTCATAGTAGGTACACGTCTTACAATAGACACATAAAACATAAGAGTCTATATGTCTTTCCCCTACTTCATTTAGAATATTGTACACTTTAGGCTTTTGTGGGACCTCATTTTAAAGATTTCTTTCCTCCCCTTTGCTTGTTACTTTGCCAGAGACAAATAGCAGTGTTAAAACAATAAGTAATGCTTTTCAGTTTCCTATTCCGCTACGCTGACGATTCATTCACGTCAGCCTTCGTGTCGACTGTCGGCATCGACTTCAAGGTGAAAACGGTCTTTCGCCATGACAAACGTGTCAAACTACAGATATGGGTATGTATTCTTAAGATCTAAGCGATATCCGCAACATTCACTTACTTACTGGTGGCATTCGTTATTGACTTACGTTTCATTTAAATATCTGCTTGAAATAAAAGATAAAGTTATGATAAAAAAGGACTTCCATTACTTAATTTGATGAATCTTTTAAAAGTGAAACAAAACTCAACCAATAAGTTTTACGGTGAAGGAAACCTGCGTAAGTATACCTGGGAAGTAATTCATAGACGTATGAATAGTGCCTGAGACGGTGATAGACTCTCCATATGTCACGTTGACACTTAACACCTACTTAATACAACACCGATGCCTACCCCTTCGGGGAATACAGGCACGAGCATATGTATAAATGTATGCTCATAATATTCCAGGACACAGCTGGCCAAGAGCGCTACCGCACCATTACCACAGCCTACTATCGAGGTGCTATGGGATTCATCCTTATGTATGACATCACAAATGAGGAGAGCTTCAACAGCGTTCAGGATTGGTATGTGTTTTGATAATCTCTATTGCTTCGCTGCTATTGAGTTATTCCTTGTATATAACACTTAGAGACGAACAAAAATCTTTCAAGTAGTTAGTAAGAACTGCTTAGCATTTTAGTACCATGAAATTAAAGGTCTATGTTTAGAAGTTAGCTTATTTGCTTTTTTGGATTCCAGGGTGACACAAATTAAAACGTATTCGTGGGACAACGCTCAAGTGATCCTGGTTGGTAACAAGTGTGACATGGAGGAGGAACGCGTGGTGAGCGCAGAGCGCGGTCGGCAGCTCGCTGAGCAGCTCGGAGTGGAGTTCTATGAGACCAGCGCCAAGGAGAACATCAACGTTAAGGTGCCTATACATATAACATAGCAGGAATTATTCCTATTATTTACTACCATCTGTGCAGGTTTCGCAGAACCCTATCTTGTAACATAAGCTATCTGCCGGTAAAAGTCCTGTAAAATCAGTCCAGGCGTTTCAGAGATTAGCCGGAACAGACAGACAGACTGGGAAACAAAAAAATTTTTTTTTTATAAATTTGTCTCATATAGGTACTAATAGAACTAGGAATTTATCTGTATAGATGCTTTCAAATTAACGTAAGCCTAACCTATGCTATGTGGTGCGACCAAAGTCACGTCTAGATATCGTTGACATAAATTGAGCTTACTCACTGAGTGTGAGGTTGCTGCTGTTGGACATCAAAGAATAGGATGTAATGCAGCATATTACTTCTGACACTTGTCACTCAAAATTCTAAATGTTTTTTCAGGCTGTTTTTGAGCGGCTGGTGGACATAATCTGCGACAAGATGTCAGAGAGCCTGGATTCCGAGCCGGCCATGCTAGCTGGCGGAGCGCGCGGCCAACGTCTCACCGAGCAACCGCAGGGTAGCAGCACCCCCAGCTGCAACTGTTAACTACATACTCCAGCAACAACTTTTTCTACCATCTTCCAATCGATGTCCTTACAATAAAATTTCATATAGCTTCAGTCTATCAAGGAAAAATTGTACATCGTGAGTGACGCAAACATTGTGGGTAACGCTCACGAGTATAGAATACAAAAACTTCGCAAAAGTCGTTATAAGGGTACAGTCGTTATAATCATACAGCTTAATACATACTTAACTGTGTCAGTCGTTTGAAGTCCTTTTATGTATCGATGCTTTGATATACCTACCTACTTACATCGCCTGGCTGGTTATTTGCCACTCCATACATTATAATAAAATCCAGCAATATATAAACTGGCCTTTTACATACTAAGCCATACTTTAATAACTGTAAGGTAAATCGATTGGAAACACAGAATTGATCAATATTTATATATTGTGTGTGCAATTCTGGTGAACCTATGTATGTGTGTGTCGAAATTGTTTTCGTTTTTTTGAGTATTCACATGACACCTGTTTTAAACGATTTTCGTTTTTTTTTCTTGTGTTATAAAGTTTAGAGAAATTATATGATTCTTAATTATTACGTACGTAAATTGTTAAAATTTGATATGACGTACAATTAATCACTTTATTACGAGCATAACCCCAAATGTAACAAAAAAAATTAAACTATCCTTCGTATTGCTTTTTTGTTCATTAGTAGAATTCCTTTAACAATTAGTAAAATTTATGCAATTTCATTTACGAATTGCGAACTAAGCGATACAATTAAATTGAATAACTATTAAAAATTCAGTAACAATAATTGAATATATGTATTAGTATTATTAATTCAATAGGTGTTAGGTAGCTATCTGTGTATATTGCGAGCTGGAGTAGGGATCTGATATATTATCATACACAAAAAAAAACATATTTCATAGCCATGAAATTACATTTAAATATTTTTGTGAATGATCCCCATTATGTTTGTTTTTTTATTTACTTGTGACTTACAACGACAAGAGTAATGTGAGAAAAAGAATATGCCAGTATGAAAATGTGGAAGGAATACAAGCATGTTGATAATCTCGGTTGAATGAGTAACAGGACCATGATCTCTTATTGCAATGATAGAATCACAATGTTTATGAGACAGATGTATATGACGTGTATAAGTGCATCACTCTTCAAAAGTCAAAGCCAAACTATCTTGCCAATAACAGATTATGACAAGGCATCAGAGTTGCTTCTCAAAATTATCGCATTACTCTCGAAAAACGGACCAAGTAAACATTTTAACTTTTTTTGTTCCCGAAATCACATAAGAGCGCAAAATTACCTCTTAGTATTACCTTGTTAACTGTTTATTAAATTTTGTGGCTTTCTTCTAAAGCCTATTTAGATTGAACGTTGTAACAAATATGTCTATAGATGGTGGCTTCTTAATATTTAGAGTAGGGTGTTTAACAGTGTGTATTGTTATACGTTGGCGTGTTTGTATACAGTGTATCTTGCCCACAGTTAAAGCTTAAAAACTCAAAATATATGCGTTCATTAACACTTTTCGATTACAGCATAACTAATTAAACTTGAAGTATATGCTACAACCACAAGTAAATATTTCCAGACGCTGTCAGAGAAACTTACGAAAACACAGCATATATTATATTCAACCAATAAATAACGTGCATAGCAAACGATGCTTCAAACTCCCTTGGCCAGAAATTCAATTAATAACTACAACATTTAATGGAAAATTCTTGAAAGTGTTTGTAAATACGTTTACCAATGTATAAATAAATAATTGTATAGTATTATATCTACCTACTTAATAAATCTGTTTGTATTCTTGTTACCGACTATGCAGTGTTAATATATAACTATAGGTGTTTAGTTCATCACAAATTGTTAGGATAAGGCAACATTATTTAAATTTGAGTTGAAAATTTTCGAGGACGCGTACTCTCAACATCTACATATGACTAATATTTGAACTATTTGTATGAATGGATATTTTCTGAAATTCATATACGTCAATCAGGATATATTTGTTTTAATGAAACAATTTATTTACATGAGAATATACAGAACCAGCTGCAAACATATGAAAACTGAAACTGACATTTTAGAAATATTATCCTATCTATTCATGAAAATTTGCAGGCTTATGTTGATTGCACCAAAACATTGATCGAATCGGATTTTGTCACGTCATAAACTTTAAAATAAGCGGGTTATTGAAACTATTCCGAAAATATTCAAATATTGATGACTATCGATCTATTTAAAGCATGCAGAGTAACAATAGCATGTTATCACTAAAATTCGGCACAATTTGAGTATACTTAATTTATAAAAATAACTTAATAGCTTTGTGCGTAATAAATTATCGAACATAATATGTACGCGTACCTGAATTAATATTTTTTTAAGTGTTCGATGTTTCACCCTCGTTATGGGCTAATACATAATATTATCTAGAAGACATAGACAATACAATTTATATCAACTTCTGTTAAAAACAAGAGCACATTATTTTATTAGAGTATAGTAATTATTAGGTGAATTAGTTAAGATGTATATGCCAGCATCTACTCGATGCCACATAATACAACATTATATACGTACATACTCGTACATACACAAGTTTGACTAAGAAAATAATTTTTCATCTGTTGAATGCTTTTCAAAAAATAATATTTATGAAACATTAAGCCAAATTAAAAATGTATAAAATTATTGGGAAGAGCTTTTCTATACAACTATTCAAAATAACTTTTTACCTATGCTTTAATCGGTCTCTAAAATAAATGAACAATATTATCTATTAATTCACGTAAAAGATCTTCAATACGTGTTGAAAGTCAATTTGACGTAATCAATTACTATCCAAATACACCGATATTAGAATTTGATGTATTGCAATGGAAATGTATAATGCTATATAGAACTGTCCGGTTTTGACTCAAAATATAAGTGTAGATGTATCGTATCTAGCGGTGAATGGGCCCACGCTATAGGGCATGAAAAGGCATATCGTAGTGACGGACTATATGTAGAATATGTTAGCCGTTTCGTAGTTAGCTTTCACTGTTTTCAGATAATTTTACTTAATTTTATACGTGCAGAATGGAATATTATTTATATGCTACATTCATGTTGCTACTTTTATTTGGTTGATAAAATGTCACTGTGTGAATGTCGACTCACAAATCAGCAAAAGTTAATCAAATAGATGTATCGGTAAAAATATAATAATATTATAAGTATGTTTAAATATTTGTTGTGTGTTAATAAAGGAATTATTTAAAAATACACTCATGTAAAACATTCACAAAAATAATATATAAATATAATATATTGATTGTTTGTTTTAATTCAGAAAGAAAACGTAGCGCCTTTTTAACTCCCTGATTCGGTGCGGCGGCGTGATCATAAGCTAGCTCTAGCCGGGCTTGTTTGAATCGGTTTCCTACAGGAGATTTTCTTTAATATAAAATAACCTTTTTTTATTGACGATGGGGAAACCTTCAAAATGTCCCCGACCGCCCTGGGAGAGGCAGATCGGGGTATGTGGGATTTTTACCACACTAAAACTCCCCCGGTGGCCATCCTCCGTGCCTAGGGGGGACTCCGGGTACTCCGTTAGATCGCACCGGTGTCCCTCCACATGTTGCCGGGGCACATTCTCGGGGCAGCTGTATCGCCGCCTCTAGAGACCTCACTGAGCAAGCGGGCCCGGGAAGATGGCAGCGTGTAGCTTGTGCGGACACTCGCTGAGAAGTTTCTAACTGAAGAAAAGGAAGAGGTATTCTATCCAACCCGAATATTTCTTATGTACCTTTTGAAAGAGAAGTCAGATTTCGATTTGCGGAAATAGAGAACGGCCTTTAATCAAAAAAGCTGTACTTCTGCAATCATTTGCTCAGTATGGTGGAGACAGCGTTGCTCGAAGGAACTGAAAATTATACACACGTTAATATTTTTTAAGTTTGTGCTCATTATTACGGTCTAACAGTCGGCAACGACTGTTACGCAATTAAAATCTGGCAATCGAACTTAACGTGAAAGTGAAAGATATAATTTTTTTTTTGGAAGTTGGCAATTATTTTCATAATGTATACAAAAAAAAATCCTTTCATGCCCTTTGTCTGCCTCACACAGTTCTGTCGAAAGATGGCGTAAGTAAAAGCATGAACAACAAGTTCTATTCAACATAATCTGAAGTCTTTTCCTGTTTCAATTAATTTTAAAGACTATGACTAGGTGGCGCCAGAGGATAGTCCTGAACTGGTTTTTGAGTCACGATTTGATGCGGATATATTTCCTCGTTTTTAGTTTATTCAATACTATATTATTATAGTTTATGCAAAAATTACTCCACTTGCCAATCATATTTCACGGTACCACACTGAATTTGACTAAAATTTTGTTTAACTTTAATGATATCGAGTACATTAACTTCAAGCCCTTCATTGCAATTTGGAGTGTGATCAGAATTCCACACTTTTTCACACATTTCCAAAATGGAAACAATTTATGACGTAATTTTTTTTCTTTATTCGCATAACAACACCGAACAAGCATTGTTTGATATTACATGATTTCGACGATGAATTCGAATAGTCAAGACTAAAACCAAATTTCATTCGAATCATCGTTCTTGAATGTTTCGTAATTTACTACCTAACAGTTTTAATAGTATAATAAAATATATTGTGGGTTTCCACGAGCTGGCTGTTAATCAAGTATTGTTCAGAAAACCGTAGCAACCAACTTGAAACAAAAGAAAATCAACTCAATTTAGAGACGGTTGGAAGTTCTAGCGGTATCGGATAAAATGCAAGGGACAAAATAAGAGGTTTTATACTTAGTTTTTCACAATCACAATCTAAACCTACGTTTAGGTTTGAATAAGATATTATTTTACTCGATTAGCCACCCTTCTCCGAAGAAGATAAATAGGGCTTACACTGGATATGCATGTGCCATGAGTGACTTGGCACTATAAAAACTATTTTAGCTATAAACTCATATTACCGCCGAATACAATAAATAAAAAAAATATGAGGGCATATTTTTTATATTTATTGTAGCCTAAATTATGCTTCCAACCGGGTGAGGTGGAAAACAGATTCCTTGTAACACTGGTTAACCGCCAGTGAAAGCCCCGCTCAAGTTGGTTCAGCCGTTTCTAAGATTAGCCGAAACAAACACTTACGAGATTTTATTTTTTAATTGGTTTTCCTAAGTCAGTACCGTGTGTACTTTCATATGCATTTAGTGAATAGCTGTTATTTTGGAATTAAAAACAGATACTTCAATTTTAATTATCTGTATATACTGTATAGGTATACTCTTTGGAGTCAAGTCAAAGTTATGTTCTATTCAAAATTTCAGACAAATTGGCTTTGAGTTTTAGCTGTGAAAAGATAGCAGACAGGCAGAATGAGACACTTTAACGTTTACTTTTAACTTAAGGATTAGCGGATGGGAGAACCTACCTATATAGGAATCGTGTCAACCTAGTTTCACACCTTGATATTCTTAATAAAAAATTAACGTGTCCCATTCCAAGAGCTTGTTCGCGGTAACGTTGTAGCAAATATTGGCTATGTCTTAATAAAATACTACACTGCAAACGAGGTAAACAGAAAAATAATAAGGTCAGAGGATTGACAGTATATATTTCATTATTAATCTTTTTTTAAATTAGATGCTTTAAATGATCCAATCCTTAATTTACTAAGATAACACCCCAAACGACCCTATTGTTAGATTATGGCACAAAAATGTCCGAAAATATAAAGAAAGTAAAATGTGAACCATCCAAAAGTCACCCGCTCTGCTTGAAAAACCCCGATTTCATATATTACCGTCAGTGTTTTTGTCAGCCTTCACTTAGTGATGCCGTGACAAGGGAAGGCGGCTAATCAGGGAGATGTCACTCACTGTACAAACCTGAAGTTACGGATTTAGAGACCGTCTAAGCCTTCTAAGCCAACGTGGCGTACTCTTACTTAATTTCTTGGTGAATGTGTATGGGGTGAAACTTCTCGTGTTGCTAAAGACATAATACGCTTTAGTGTATAAATATGGGTGTTGGTTGACTCATCACTATTTATAGTATAAGTGTTAAAACAAATATAAATTACAATGTGACGTGTAAAGTATATTACTCGAATAGTATACCATGTAATAATTATGGTATATACATACCTATGCTCACGCCTGTATTCTCCGAAGGATCAGGCAGAGGTGTTGCAAAAATAACACCCACTTTTCACCGAAGATGATTTAGTGCCAACGTGACAGATGGTCGCCGTCTCAGTTCTCATACTTCTTTGAATTATTTCTCAGTCAAAATAAGGTTTCCTCACGATGTTTCCGTAAAGCAAGGGGTGTGAAATCACTGCGCATTAGTTTTTAGACAAAGTCATTTGTACAGGCACTGAGATTCGAACTTGCGTCGCTTGCGTAGTGAGCGACTGCTCACACTCGATCGCCGCATCGGCTCCCATTCTAATAATTATGGTATTTTTGAAAACCAACAGCCTACGTTGTTTTCTGTTCAATCTAGTAAACTAATTAAGTTTTTGCCCCTCTTTCTGATGAAAAGGTTAAGGGGCAATTGATAAATGTGGTGTCGTTAGATTCATCCTTGCGTAGTAAACGTCGTGCCCTTATTATTTGAGTGCAAAAAGAGGCTCAGCGATTCTGTCTACCTAGGATTTATATAAGTACGTGATTACACTCTTGATACTTTTGAGACGTAATATCCAACCAACATATTTCTTAGGGGAACGTGCAGATGGCATATTTCATTCTACTTGGGAGAGACTTACTGCCTTATCCAATTGGTAGAATCGATAATCGGCTCTAAAAGCGAAGCTTCGAGAGATGCTCTGAGTACCGCAGTCAGCTACAACGGATCGATATAAGTAAGGTACCTGTACGTGATCTGACAATATGGAATTGTTATGCTCTTCCTTACCTGTACACATTGATAACCCGTCCGACTGGAGTAGCACTCACACAGATATATAAGATTTGTCTTATCTTCATATTTTGGACAATTCACACAATATCTTTATAAAAGCCTTTGTGTAATTCTGATGCATAGGCTATATTATTATTAAGCTTCATTAAAATCCATTCAGTAGTTTTTGCGTGAAAAATTAACAAACCTCCATGCTTTCAAACTTTTACGTTTATACTATTAGTAGGATACATGTTTGAAATTAATGGGTTATTAGTGGCTTAGTCAGTGATGTGATATCGATATCCATCAATGTCATCCGACACAGATGCTAAATGTAAGCCTATGTGCACCGTACACTTGCTGGTTTAAGGGCTACGATTACCACGAGTTCATGATCGTAATGAAATTGTACTAACAGTATGCAATATGTAATTGTAATTGCAGTATACAATATAATTACAGTTCATAATTGTAATTGTATACGACTTCAAGTATGGGTACATGGAGGATTCTGGCCACTGGGATCGAAGCATAACTGATACCGCGGTCCCAGTTGCTCGGGTTTTACTAACTTTCTCCGAGAAACCGAAGTTCCTGGCATGGTTCTTATTCGTTATTAAATTGCGTTCAAGCGTGATTCGCAAGAAAATTCTTTGTCGTTTACATATTTTAAGTCGGCTTTAATTAAATTATTAAAGAGACTTTTCAAAGAGGTTGCACGTCGTCTGGTAGAAGCTTCTCGTGACAAGCGGGCAGGCGCTTTTCTCGCTCAGAGAATCAGCATTGCTATTCAACATGGCAATGCTGCCAGGCTACTTGGCTCGATCCCGAGAGACACCGATTTGGGCCAAGTCTACTTGTAAATAGTTTTAAGTACACCGTTTATAAATATTTATGAACTATATTTTTTTTAATTATTAAAGGTACGTAAAATTTGACTCTCATGAAAATGTATCGTATGTATACTGAAACTACATTTGTTTTTCGATTCCGGAGAAAGAGATTAGATCCTATGATTAGTTTTTTTTTCGTCACTCCCCCACGTCCCCACTCGCATTACGAAAATAACTTTTAACTACAAATTCATTGATGTCAAATGCCATTATGCACACAAAATTAAAATGAGTTAAAGAAACTAGAAAACGTTATGAAATTGATAATAAAATAATGCAATGCAATATTTAGAAGTACGTATTGAATACTCGCACCCGATTTCTTTAGTTAAGATAGGCTATGCTTATATATTCGGACCGCTGACAGGATTTTCAGCACTGTCCACTCTTTACGTTAAGAGTCCTTTGGGATTAATTAATTCCGTTAGTCGTATGAACTTCACTGGTTAAAAGTATCTGAAGTAACCGCACAATGTTTTACAAACGACCCAAGATTGGGACTATAAGCACGGCTATAAATTGCAGATAAACTCGCATAATAATTGGATTAAATATTTCGTTCCAAATCGCATCTGGAGGAACTAAACTAAAGATCTAAAACATTATGCTGTTTTATTGTTTTTGATGGTGTGCCTTGAAATACGTCAATCCGCCATGTTTGAATTTCAATCCGCCTCCAAAAAATATGAACACATTTTGAGCCATTCTTAAACACGAGGTCATTCGTCGACGTTTGAATGAATCAAAACGTAGTTGAGTAATTGATCGTGTACAGTGCGCGCTGCCACAACGTTGGCTGGGTGGTTCTTCATAATGTCTTGCGGTGTCAGCCATATTTTCCATTCCTCTATACCGTGTTAGGGTGTGAATTTTCTAATAAACCTTTAAGGCTTTAAATTCTACACTTTCCAAAGTTTTTCTCTCTTTATCTCTTTCATAACGTTTTGGTGTTAGGGTAATGTTCATTATGTCGACAATAATCCGGCTTATGAGAATGACTGATATACATAGGTATTATTATTTATATACTAACTGAGCCCCTCAGTTTCACCCGCGTAGAGTTAATTTCATGGGTGGCCCGCGGAACCCTTTATGATTTTTTTTAAATAAAAGAAGTCTTACTTACTTCTTGTAACATTGGCTATCTGCCAGAGAAAGTGCCATTCAAATCGGTCCAGCTGCTTTGGAGATTATCGGGAGACAGACAAAAATTATAAAAATTGGATTTTATGCATAGAGTGCGTGAAAAGCTATTTATTTGGAATTACAAACAGACACTTCAATTTTATTTATATTTAGAGATTGTAGATGTATATGTATATGTAGATGATATAGACGAGGAGCTCGTGGCACAGTTGTTATCGCACATATAATTCGATCAGCGAAGTTAAGCAACCTTACCTCTAGCCAGTAATTGGATGGGTGACCGCCCGAGTTCCCTCCGTGCCTCGGAGAGCACGTTAAGCCGTCGGTCCTGGTTGCCAATTTATCATTTTTGGCAGTTGTTACAGGTCAGTCGGAGGCCTAAAATCTGGCCTAAAGTCTCACAACTGGTTTAACCCAGATCACAGATTTCCTCGTTAAAGGGGTTGAGAAGGTAAGATGGCAGTTGCTTCGTATAAAAATCAAGTGATCAGCCACATTTGGTTGAATCAAGTGCCGACCACAACAGTGCATGGGATAAGGCCAGGGAGATGATGATGAAATTGTAGATGTATGGATTCAGAAGATATACCAATTTCCATTTGGTGTTGTAATAACATATTTTAGTAAAGATACGTTTTAATAACTGCACTGCAAGCCGACATGAAAGCCTCCATTTTTGCCTTAAAAAGTAAGAACTTATTCAAGTCGGTAGGTACTTATATAAACCATAGGCATTATACGAACACTAACAGAAATTTCTTTTTGGAGTTCTGTGATATTACTCGATCTTGTATATGCTTGCATGTCATTCAACTTATAAAACAGAGGTCATTGAGACAACTGACCTTCTGATTATATAGATTTAGGATTCACATTCTGGCCACGAAATGGCTTTAAAATAATTTAACATAAGAGCAAATACGCTGAACAAAAGTTAATCCATCCTAATCTTTTTTACTTAAATGGCAAAGTTTCAATTTACTTTATTACTTTGGGAGCCAATAAAGCAATAATTTAAGGGTGGGTGAAGTCTTTGGGTTATTCCAAGCGACCAAATCACAACAAGCTTTTTAACCAGTACGATTATTTTTATTTTATTAAGTTCTTACAGGCGTAACTAATTTTGTATATTTTTGGTTAAGAGCGGAGAATCAAAGTCAAAGTCAAAGTCAAAAAGTATCTTTATTCGATTAGACTTTTACAAAGCACTTTCAAATCGTCAGAATGACACAATTATACAGGATTATACATGCTACCGCCAGGTTCGGAAGGTTGCTTTTACTGAGAAGAACCTGGCAAGAAACTCAGTAATTACTCTTTTCAAAAATATTATACAGTTTAAAGAATACAAAATAAATAATATAAATAATTTAAAAAACGTAAGCTCATGTACAATGTTCCAATGCACAAATGTCGATAAAAATTAACATAACTAAAAATCTAGTACATCTACTTATAACTAAATGCGTAGCTTGAGATGACCAGCCCCCACAAGCAGCACCTGTTCACAAGTATGACGTGAATGCCAGCCATTGACCTCCTCAACCATCATAGAGGGAAGTGGACAACCCGTCATCCAGACGCCGCCGCAAGCAAAGGCATTTTAGTGAGCCTGACAACTCAAGCCAGTCAAACAAAGATCAAAACTAATAAATATTAAGAATTGTAACATTAGTACAGTGTCCATGAGACTACTTACAATATTTATCTGGTAATACATTATTCCAAGTTTCTTTATCACATATATAATCACTAACTGTATAATAACCCTTTTTAAGTAATACAGATTTTACAGTCTTTTTAAATTTATCAAAGGGTAAATTTACAATACATGTAGGTAACTTATTATAAAAGCGTATACATTGCCCTAAAAATGATCCCTGGACTTTCTGTAAGCGGTGTGTAGGTACTACTATTTTATTTTTGTGCCTTGTGTTGACATTATGTACATCACACTTCTTTTGAAAAGAATTAATATTTTTATGTACAAGTAATAAATTTGCTAAAATATACTGCGAAGCCACTGTTAAAATTCCTATTTCTTTAAATTTTTCCTTCAAAGATGCTCTAGATCCTAAGTTATAGATTGATCTTACAGCCCTTTTCTGTAATATAAATATGGCTTCTATATCGGCAGCTTTGCCCCAAAGCAGGATGGCATACGACATAACGCTATGAAAGTAACTAAAATAAACTAAGCGTGCCGTGTCTACATCAGTGAATTGCTTTACTTTCCTAACTGCATATGCTGCTGAGCTGAGTTTCCCCGCTAGACTAGATATATGTGGGCCCCATTGAAGTTTATTATCGAGTGTTACACCTAGAAAAACTACTGACTCCACAATATCCAGTTCTTCACCATTGATCATAATTTTGGTCGGAACAGGTTTGACGTTAGGTAAAGTAAATTTTAAGCATTTTGTTTTTTTTGCGTTCTAAACTAAGTTATTTACAGTGAACCATTTCAATACTTTGTCAAGGGCACTGTTTACATCATCATAATCCGTTTTAGCTCTGTTAACTTCAAACAGGAGTGATGTATCATCAGCGAACAGTACAATATCACAAGTATTCTGAACAAAATGCGGTAAATCATTAATGTATATCAGAAACAGAAAAGGCCCTAATATTGATCCCTGCGGAACGCCCATTAGAACCGGGGACCCGGAAGACTTAACGCCATTTACCTCTACTTTCTGTACCCTCTGACTTAAATATGAATTAATTAAATCGAGTGCAGTACCTTTGACTCCATAGTGTTTTAATTTGAGCAATAATGTCTCATGATGTACGCAATCAAACGCTTTAGATAGGTCACAGAATACACCTATCATATCATGTGATTTCTCCCAAGCCCTATATACATGTCGAAGAAGTGCAACACCGGCATCAGTAGTCGACCCACCTTTGGTGAAGCCATACTGCTCATTGTGTAAAATCTTATTCATGTTGAAATGTAAAACTAACTGATTTAACATGATTTTCTCAAAAATTTTACCTACCTAATTTAATACAATTGTTAAAAATTTCAGTTAGACTTGGAGCTATTATATCTATTATATCTTGTAATACTTTTAGTGATATATCCCACAGGTCACCCGTTTTTTTTAAATTTAAACTTTTAAATGTCTTAATCACTTCTAATGGGGTAACGGAACAAAAACAAAAGCCGGCGTCGCATTCTGACACACTTGACTTAAGAAGAGATTCGGCGTCTGAAGAAGATGAATGCAAGGAACAAGTTGTAACTACAGGAATGTTAATAAAAAAGTTATTAAACGTTTCTGCAATTTGAATATTATCGCGGATTAGATTATTATTAATATTTAAGGCTATTCGAGTATCGCGACTTTTTACCTTCCCTGTCTCCGCATTGATCATATTCCATGTAGCCTTAATCTTGTTATCAGCATTTTTAATTTTGCACGAGAGATATAGAGCTTTAGCTTTTATACAAGCTTTTTTAAAGGTTTTTGAATAAGCCCGTACATAAGTTAGAAATTCAGGGTTATGATTACATTGTTTCAACCCATATAGCTCATACAACCTATTTCTACTAATGCATATACCTGGAGTTGCCCATTCATTAAATTTTGCTTTAATGTTCTTATGGACCGGTTTAAGTTTAAAGGCACTGTTAAACTCATTTTTTATAAGGTGAAATAGGCTTTTAAAACGTTTATCGGGATCAGTTTGTGAACATCGCAAATATGGAATTTTACTTTCTATATTAGATTTAAAATTATTTAACCGTTTCTTTGTGATAGGTCTACATGTTACTTTTTGTATATCTGATTGACATTTATATAAAACAGTCATCTTTTGACCACAGTGGTCAGATGTGATATCACTAATAATAGCACTATCTATGGCTTCGCAGTCGCAAAATATATTATCTAAACATGTGGCTGTAGTTGCTGTGATTCTAGTAGGCTCAGAGAATAAATGCTTTAAATTAAATGAATTAAAAAGACTAACTAACCTAACCGTTAATGGCCCACATACCCATAATCGTACAACATACCCATTTTTTTCATAATAGCTTTCAATATGGGCACATCACTATAATGCTGCAAATCGAGGAACGCTTCGATGTTAGCGTACTGGACAAATGTAGTGTATACGAACTTTATAAATACGTGATCGTCTTTATCTGTCTATAACTTATTACCGTTAAAATCAATTTGCAAAAGAATATTCTAATTTGGTATTTTTTTTCATTTTATTAATTAACATTTTCTTAAGCAAGACGTCTATGATCTCTTAACACTCGAGTGGCATTGAATATTTTGTTATCTGAGAGTTATTACGCAAAAATCGGTCGCCTGATGCTAAGACGAGAAGCCGCGCTTGTCCATTTTTTTCACTGCCTTTACAGCCCAGAGTGATAGATTTTATTTGCTTACTACATCTTCGATCTTAGCAGTTGCGTAAACATTGAATTGTGACTTTATTATCTTCTAGCACGTTTAATTTCGTACGAGACTTTTTGTGGGCCAATGGAAATAAAAATTCTCAGACCGATTAACGGAATAAAACCGTATTGGCGCGGCGTCGTGACGGCTTAGTCGTTATCAATTCATTATATCAAACAAAAAATGGAATAGCTCAGTATTCGTCACAAAAACGTCCCATTGAGTCCTATCGAACTACGATTTCTGATCACGAGAGCACCACATTGGGAGAGAATTTCAATCGAATGACTTCAATGGTTTGACTACAATTCGATTGTTAGTTTTACGTGAATCGGGGCGTAGTAGTGCAGCAATGATGCCGTGAGAATGGAGGAGCGTGTGACGCATGTCTTATCCTTTATCGAATGTAAATAAAGTAAAATAATTCAGTAGTAATTCACTATATTAATAGGAATGTAAAATAAACATAAGGAACAGCATATCAACGTTTATTGATAAAATTCGTACATTTGACATTGTATTATATGCGTACATTCAAATTAACTTTAATTTCATTAGCTAGTAAACAGGCGACTTGAATTCACAAAAGTCTAAGGTAGTATTAAGAAATGGTTTCAGTTTGTTTTCAAATTCTTTCCAAGTGCAGACGCCTTCCTGGCAAATACCTAAAATTGGTTCTTCATTCAAATAAAACACCACATTATATTCGTCTGAATCGGTTTTACTGCATCTGAAATAATAAAAATACAAACTCGTTATTGAGAAACAACGGGTCAATTCGTCTGTTTTTATCAAAACTTGAATAAACAACAAATTATATTATATATAGCAAAGTTGTATATTTATCAATATATATAAAACATTATTGGTGTTAGTTAAAAACCAAATTTTGACCTTGAATATACATGTGATACCAAGTTCGCCGGGTCATCTAGTGTAATGCAAAACAATCGCATTAGAAAAAGTTGCTGTTGTAATTTCTATTTTTCTTGGTATTTAGGCACATCCTGGCTCAAATTTATCTTTTAATTAGGAACATTCTTAAATTGGAATAATGTTTTGGAATAATACTATGTTACAATTACTAACCGTGATACTATTTTCCTCCTCCAGATATTATATCGCAATAATATGAAGAGTTTTAAGATCTAGACTTTTTAGGAGCACATTTTTGGTACAAAGCATAAACTAAAGGTACATTACAATCTATACATTCTATCTATATCCATGCAGATAAATAATGTTACAAGTAGTAATTTAGCCTACTTTTATTTTAAATAAACATTAAGATTCCGCGAAACACACATGAAATTGAGTCTACGCGGTTGAAATCGCGGAGCACATCTAGCTTAAAAAGAAAATGAAAAAAAATCCTTAATTTTTTCTTCATCATACTTAGGAACGTACTAATAATTTTAGTGGTAAAGAGTAGTTGTAAGAGGTCACTAAAGGTTCGATGCTTATTTAATACTATGTGGAATGGAAGGCAATGCTTATTTTTGTTGTAAAATGAAATTCTATAATGACAATAACTGTAATGATTAAAATATTTATTTTAAGGGTTTTTATTTTATCTTTAAATGTAAATGTACCACCAGCCGATGCTCCGTGTATACATTATTATATACCAGATTGCGTAGGTAACATAAAAACAGTTTACAAGCATGCGTGCGAAGGCTACAATGGGTAGAGCCTCCACTTGACTCAAGTATAGGGAATCAAGGGGTAGACATGTATGCTAAGGTAAGCGATCAGTGTTGTATAATTCTCGTCTGAATTGGAATTCAACTAAATTTGTTTCATAGTGCTAGGCTAAATAAGGATTTACTTAATATCTAAACTTATTCGTTATTATTTCGTTGTTTTTAGCTTAACGCCTCTATTATTATTTTATTTAGGTATGGGAGTTTTCTTACCTATTTAGTACTGCGATTAGGTTCACCCCAAAAACGGAGAGTTTACTTGTCCGCCATTTTCTTTTTGGGTTTCTTTTAGCACCTGTGAGTGGGGCTTCGTCCTTATAAAGGTTTAGGGCCGTGAAAACCATATTCAACATAGTGGCGTGAGTAAAGTATGTGGTAATTTTCCTCCCTTTTCCCTGTTTTACTTCTTGGAAGCTCTTCAGCAAGTCAGCCAGAGGTATATGTCCAAATTTTTCATTATTACTGGTGCCATAACTATTTCTATAATAGTGACTCAAATCTCCGATGTATTCTAAAGCTAAAAGATCTGGCGTTGTAAATATTGCACACCACGGACTGAATTTATTCTCAAGTCCCGACCAAGAGTACCGACACAAATCATATAGGGTTTCCACAAGTGTATCGTTGAATATTACGTTCACACCAAGACGCCTTGCAAGTTTGTCCTTTAGCTGAAACATATTGTTAAAATTAAATAGTGAAGGATCACTTTACAACATAATTTTTTTTTCAAAATACATTAAGATAATAGTCGTTTAAAATCGCTTTTGATCGCGAAAGTACATCGAACAAGATTTGTAAAAAAATGTAAGTCGCTGCAATATGAATCTCGCAAAAACCATATTTGAAATGATGTTTGAGCTTACAACAAAATATTCCGGATTTGCTTTAAATTTATTCAATTCTTCATAAGTATGTGGATTTTCTTTCACGTCTCTTTGATATTTCTCGCATGTCGAGTAGGGCTGTAATAAAAGAAGATTATTTAATGTTTTTTGTTTTTCATTATTAACTGCTCTTTATTTGATTTTACACCTTAAATTAAGTAAGTAAGTAAGTACCTACTTTCAAAACGTCAGAAGGACACAAAAAATACACCGTAATTACTCTTTAAAAATTTAACATATTGATAAAATGAAACGTCAAAGTTAAGGAGTTTTTATTAAGCGTAGCTTCAACTATCAGAAAAAATATTATGTAACTTTCACAGTCCTAAAACTCACCGCCATGATGTTATAGTCATCTTTATACTTTTCCACCACAAGCTTCTCTCCAATGCCTTTGACAAAACCTTGCGCGCTCTCCGCTATTCTATTGTTAAATGCTGGCCTAAATAAGTAGTCTCCATTCTTCAATCCTGTTAGCAGCTCTGGAAATGCCTCTTTCAATCGACTGCCGATTCCTATCATTTCTTGATAGCCTTCACGCGTCAGCTCACTTGGTTTTTCAACTATTGCCTTATCAATAACCCAGTTCTTCAAATTCTGGACATCTTGAGCGCACAAAGTACTGTTTTTATTAAGGTAACTGGTAATAATACTTTCTCTAATCAAAAGTGCTTCTTCCAAGTGTTTTCCAAATGCAGAATTAGGATAACGTTGTCCATGTCTCATCATACCCCAGATACTAATAGGTTTGCAGTCTGCCAAAATAAAAAAAGAAAAAAAGCGTAATAAAATGTTGCATATCTATTCCTTTTAAATTACAATTATTCTTATTCATGACATTTGGCTTTCAGTAGTCTCTGCTTACCCCCGTGGGATACAGGCGTAAGCATAATATGTACGTATGTGCATTTGAATGCAAATTAAATGTCAATACATCAACCCGTAAATCTGTTTTGATTTCTACTATTTTATTTAATAAAATTCATGATTTTTGTCTAAAATTTAACCTAATTGACAAATAAATATTAGTTAATGAATAATAAATCACAACAGAGAGAAAAATAAGAACTCACGTGTTAATTTTATAAGTGAATCCCTTATGTCGCCTCTCACAGAATTGTATGGGGTTTTACTCGAGAAGTGTTTATACGGACAGCCACTGTTCCAGTAACAAAGAGACGACGCTGTAACTGTTACAATAAAGGAACTTAAAGCAACCACTAGGAGCTTCGCTTTCATTTTAAATTACTTATAACAATATTGTTTCACATTTACACAAGTTGTCTATACAACTAGCAAGCCACGATTAAACAGAATTGTCTTAGGACAGGTTATGCATAAATATGCAACGTTTTATTTATTTTAGACTATCTGTGTCTCACGGTTGTTTACGCCTATGATGAACAATGTTTCATTACTTTAAAAACAATTATATAAAATTAAAAGCAGTATAGCCTTATAACATCAGCTATCTGCCAGTGAAAGTATTGTTAAAATCGGCCCAGGCGATTCAAAGATTAGCTGGAACAAACACACCGACAGACAATGAACAATTTAAAAAAAATATTGCAATCACTGTTTCTTTATATGTATGTATATGTACGCTTTATGTGCATTTAGTGAAAAGCTATTAATTTGAAATTACAAACAAACACTTACATTTATTATCTTTATAGACGTATATATTGTAAAATAATTTCAACGCCACAGGTTATGCTAACTAATATTGAGGGTCAATAAGATATGTCATAATTCCACGAGTTCAGTAGATAGACTGGCTCAAAGATGGTATCGTATTCGTACCACCGAAAGACAAACACAGATACAGATGAATGTTTCCAGGTAAATTCCAGGAAGGAATAGGAGCTTATTTCATAATGTCCGTTGAGAAAATATTTTCCAACTAAATAAAACATTAGAAAATTACGAGTCAACTAGCGATATTTAACAAATGGATAATAAAGTTTTAAGGAAAGTTAAGGAACTCACTGCAAGCAGATTTGGCGGCAACCGGCGGTTGAAAAGTTTGTAATTCCTCTGAAACAGGCCGGAGAGATAACTTGTTATGTCGAATTCATTTATAAATAGGAAAATCCCCATGAATTAAGTTGTATAATTTTGTTTCTTTTATTGTCATCATTATTTATCTCTACCGACATACATACATACATATACACCTGCATTCCCTTGAACAACAACAACCACTTTTCACCTAAGGTGAGTGCTAACGTGTCAGGTAAAGAGTCTATAGCTATCTCAGGCACTAAACATACGTCTTTTAATGACTTCTCAGACATTTGCAGGTTTCCTCACGCTGGTATTCTTCACCATTAAGGACATGGTGTGAGATCACAACACATACGTTGTTAGAAAAACTCATTGGTTCGGACCCCGCTAAGATTCGAAATTGCTTCGATTGCGTAGCAGGCGACTGCTCTAACCCCTCTACCATCACTTCTTTTTCATCTACTGTCAATATCTTCAATGTATGACATATATATAATTGGCATCACAAAGTGAAATTGATCCAACAAATAATGTCGACCTCAAACTATCTAGGAACTGTGTAATGGTATCAATAAAAAAATTATTGAGCAATTTAAAGAATATTTTTGATGAAAAATGAGTTCTCGTATTATTTTTTTAATCTAATTCACTTTAGTCTTACTCTGGAAATTCCAGAAGCGCACGGTATTCCCGCTTATCAATCGTACTTACCCACTGACTGCATAATCACGGCTCGTCGTGGAACTAATTTGAGGGATTAAATATACTGGGATAGCTTTTCTAACCGTACCCAGTAAAACTCAACAATTAGGATCAAATGTTTAACAACGCCGCGGTCACAAAATATATCAAACAGAGAGTGTACAATTACACGATTTACTAGCAAGATGCCTACACTAGGTAATATTAGTTTATACGAACTATCAATGCCTTACGCAAAATGTTATAATTGTTATACTATAATTGTTATATTATAAATGTTATACTGTGTTGTGTAAGGGATTGAACATAATTTTATACCAAGTCAAAACATTCTCAAATAATTAGTATAATAGGGTTCCACTGAGTCAAAACAATACAGAAAATTGTAATTTAATCACGGACCACATAATATGTTATAAAATTTTAATATCACACAAAAGCTTTTAAAATTAAATATCGTCTATATGTATGGTATTGATTTGAATTCACAAAAATCTATAGTAGTATTCATGAATGGTGTAAGTTTATCTTGAAACTCCTGCCACGTGCATACTCCCTCCTTGCATATTGTCATAAGTGGCTCCTCGTTCAAATAGAACACCACATTGAAATCTTCTGCACCATCAATTTTGTTACACCTGAAATTTTAAAACAATAAAATAACCTGTGTTGTATTAATTTGCCGTATGATTTTAACACGAGAGACTCTGACAAGATTCTTAATTTTTTTTGGGATAAAAGGTTTCACATTTCTAATATTAAAGTACAAATTAAACCTTTTTGCATGTACATTTGAATTTGCATACGTGCTGATTTAAAACATTGAAAATCCATCTCGAAAATGCATTTAAAAAAACAAACAAACTGCATATACAAAAGTCTTATTAGCTGGCTAGGGCAAAACTTACTATAAAGTAAATAAAAATACTAACTTATTCAACACAGCTATAAGATTGGCTGCAAACATCGAAGTCTTGCTGGATCTCCATTTCCTATCAGGGTTTCTGTACGCTCCTGTGAGAGGGGCATCGTCTTTGAACAAACCCAGAGCTGTGTAGATCATATCCATCATCGTTGCGTGACTAAAGTATGCAGTTACCCTCTTTGCACTACCATTTTTAAAGTCTTGAAATGATGTTAGCAAATCAGCCATCGCTATCTCGCCGAATTTGGCGTTCATAGGAGTTCCGTAGCCATTTCGATAATAGTGCCTCACGTCTCCAACGTACTCCAGGACCTGGAGGTCTTCAATCGTGAAGAGAGCGCACCACGGACTATACTTGTTATCTAAACCAGACCAAGTGTACCGACATAGATCGTAGAGAGATGTGATATTATCATCACTCAGGACGTAATTAATCCCAAGACGGCGGTGGATCCTGTCTTTCATCTGTAACATAAAAATAGTTTTTCATAAAAAAACATAATATTTGCATATTTTGTAACTAAATGAAGGTAGCACCTTATATCCATTTTTGTTCTCATCAGAAGAAAAAAAAATACAAATTAAGCAACTGACTAAATAATAAACCAACCAAAGTACTTTGACTATAGAATAAGTTGAAAAATCTAGTCAATCTGTTTTGCTGTATAGAAGAAAACTAACATAATAAAGTATTGATACTTTAGTTAATAACATATTGATTAGTGCTACGATACTTTGCGGAGCGGATGTGATAGACAGATAAGTTTAATAAACTTACTGCAAGATATTCTGAAGATTCCCTATACTTTGCTGCCTCTGCATAAACTTCCGGATTTCGCTTAACATCTCTTTGATACTTGCCACATGTTGTGTAAGGCTAGAAAGGTACAAAAGTTTAAAAAAAATATAAGAATTGTCTAACATACAGGATGATGAGGATAATGGGGCTTACCATCATCGGCTTAAGCAGAGCATATTAAGAAATTATGAGCTTTGACGTTTCATTTTGGTACTGTAAAATTAGTTCTAAATACGCTCTGCTTAAACGATCATAGTTGGCCCCCTGATCATGCTTCTAAGAAGTTATTGGTCTCAGTTCTATCTCATTATGAAAAACCCAAGAAAGTATAGAAAAGATCAGTTTTAAATGGACCTTTATGTTTAAAAGGAGCAATTTAAAACATCCTAACAATAGTATTATTATTTTAATGCAATGAGCTTACATCCATTATATCGTATTCCGACCTCGACGGCTCTATAACTAAGCTGTCATCTTTAAGGCCCTCGACGAAACCTTTAACACTATCTTCCATCCACTTGCCAAAAGCGGGGCGAAACGTGTAATCTCTCTGTCGGAGGTTCCCTAATAATTTAGGGAAAGCTTGTTTCAATCTCCTTGCAATCCCGACAGATTCTTGATAGCCCTCGGCAGCGAGTTGATGTATTTTCTCGAACATTTCAGTGTCTATTTGCCAGTTTTGTAAATTCTCCACATCTTGAGCGCATAAGGAACTATTTCCACTCTCATAGCTAGATATAACGTGGTCTCGTATAACAATTGCACTTTTCATACTGCGTCCGTAGTCCACGCCAGGATGTCTTTTTCCATGCCTTATAATTGCCCACATTGCAACAGGTTCACAACCTACCGACAAAAATGTATATATAATTACAGTAAGATATCAAATCTGATATATGGCAGTCTAGAAAGATAAAGAAATCCAGTCCAAAATTAAATAATACCTGAGCAATTTTTAAGTCTAATCTTTCTAACGTCACATAAACATTAACTTTCCTTAAATAAGACATCGACGGTCTGCTTGAATCGTCATGCATTTTAAAGCTCAAATGCAACTTTTGCTTCTATGGGCTGCAACGAGTTGTAAGAAAGTAAGTCGCAAAGAAAATGTATAGCTTAAGCTTAAGATTCTGTTACATCAATCTTCGTTCAGTTTTTAACATAAATTGTTTCAACCTTGTAAAATTACTAAACATCCCTAAGTATATACGAAGTGTACACAGGGATAGTTTCAAAATTTTATATAACTTTTTCCTAAGAAATCACAATAATTTCTTAGTAAACAAAGTGCTCAAACAAAAACCTGAAGAAAACAAATGATTAAAATGTCAGATCAGGATCATGACCTAAATAGATTATTTTGAAACAACATTGATGGCATTTGAATTAGTTGTAAACACTTATTGTTTTCCAGAATTACAGCTATTAATTCATTGGCTGCGGTTAATAAGGTACATTTACGATTATCCACAAGCTACCCATGTTTTGAGCTGCTGTTGTGGTAACAATAGCAATAAAAAGACTTTAATGCCAAAAGTGAAAGTAAATCTAAATACAGACGTAGTCATAAATTACGCAAGTTGTAACATTTAACGTAATATGTTAACGCTGTCTCCACAGCCTGAACTAAATAGGTACACTTTACATACTAGCCTTTATCCGCAACTTCGTCCCCGTAGTAGTAGATTTCACGCGTACCCTATTCCCATGTCCGGCTAAGGAGTCTAAACCATCTATATTCCATACTTCAGCCAAATCGGTTCAACGGTTTAACAGTGAAAAGGCAACATACGTACTTTTGTATGTATAATATTGTTCTATACTAATATATAGTATGGATTTTTATACATAATGTTATATGTTGGAAGTGCAAGGACTTTCATTATAGAACGTACGGACTTGATTGCCGTTGGAACTCAACGACCAAGGTTAAACATGTGAACATTATGCATGCAAACAATCATTATGACTTTTTTACGCATACGTAAAGTTGGTAATCTAATTTAAATTTTGTGATTCTCTGCATATAAACATGAATTAAATATGATGCTTAAAACAATGTTACCTGTTAGTTTGACGCTGGCATCCCGTATGTCTCCTCTGAGGAGATCGTAAGGAGTTTTGCTCGACAGATATTTGTAAGGACAGCCAGTGTTCCAGTAGCAATACAAAGATGACACTGATTTTAAATAAATACACACGAATACTATGACCGATAATTTTAAAATCATTTTGAATGAGTCGATTTCACAGCGTATAATCGATTTGCGATCACTATACGTGAATACACTACACAGACATTGGTCTACCGTCGCTGCCAAAACACGACTAAGCTTCAATTTAACAGAACAATGCTTACCATGCTGGTTGAGACATTACATTTATGTCGATTCATTTAGGCGCATCCCGTAGATACCTAAGTTTAATTTGAGTTTATTGTATTCTTTTATTAATGTAAGTGACGTCATAAAAGATCGAGTAAATAATGTCTAAAAAATACAATTCAATGTAAGCACTTGTGTCAACAATATTTAGACAGTATTCAGAAAACCATTTTGCCCTCGTCGGTCTAGTGGTTGCAAGTGCTACTGTGGAACACGAGATCCGGGTTTTGATCCCGGGTCGAGCAATGTGTTATTGGACTTTCAATCTTTAATTTCTTTGTAACAGCCCAGACCCTAGATTACAGCTCGGTATTACTTGGAATTTAAATATATCTGGCTACATGTACACATCTGCCTACTCCGGGAATTACAGGTATGAGCGTTTAGATATGTATTTAATTTATTGGACAATACTAATATTTTCTAAGCAGTATAATCGAAGAATTTTGTTCTTAACTAAGCTACATATAGAATTCATATACACACTTCAACCCCACTTAACTGCCTTAGAGGGGGAATTTTCTTGTGTTTTAGTATTCATGTATCTCAGACCACCGATATATATATATATATATATATATATATAATAAGTCAGTTAGTCCGGGCCTTTTATCGTTCACATGGTGAAAATATTATTTTTACTTTACACTTTTAGCTTTACTCTTATATGACCCTTGTTTAACATGTACTATGTATGTACTATGTTACAGTTCATCACCATAATATTATTTTCCTACTCCAGATATTATATCGCAATAATATGAAGAGTATTAAGACCTAGAATTTTTTGCGCACATTTTTAGTACAGAGCATAAACTAAAGGTACATTACAATCTATACATTTATATTCTTTACATTCTATCTATATCCATGCAGATAAATAAAATTGAAGTCTGTCTGTAATTCCAAAATTACACCTTTTGACTTAATGCATATGAAAGTATACACGGTACTGAAACAGAAACAAAAATTGTTATTTGTTTGAAACGGCTGGATCGATTTCAACGGGACTTTCACTGGCAGGTAGCTAATGTTACATGTAGTAAGTAGCCTACTTGTATTTTAAATAAACATTAGGATTCCGCGAAACACCCATGAAATTGAGTCTAAGCGGTTGAAATCGCGGAGCACATCTTGCTTAAAAAGAAAATGAAAACATCCTTAATTTTTTCTTCATCATACTTAGGTACGTACTAATAATTTTAGTGGTAAAGAGTAGTTGTAAGAGGTTACTAAAGGTTCGATGCTTATTGAATGCTATGTGGAATGTAAGACAATGCTTATTTTTGTTGTAAAATGAAATTCTATAATGTCAATAACAGTAATGATTAAAATTATTATTTTAAGGGTTTTTATTTAATCTTTAAATGTTAATGTACCACCAGCCGATGCTCCATGTATACATAATTCTATACCAGATTGCATAGGTAACCTAAAATCAGTTTACATGCATGGGTGCGAAGGCTACAATGGGTAGAGCCTCCACTTGACTACCCCGACCTGCCTCTCCCAGGGCTTTCGGGGACCTTTTAAAGGTTTCCCCCTCGCCAACAAAAAAAAAGGATTTACTTAAAATCTAAACTTATTTGTTATTATTTCGTTGTTTATAGTTAATATTATTATATTATTTTATTTTAGTATGGAAGTTTTCTTACCTATTTAGTACTGCGATTAAGTTCACCCCGAAAACGGAGAGTTTACTTGTCCGCCATTTTCTTTTTGGGTTTCTTATAGCACCTGTGAGTGGGGCTTCATCCTTATAAAGGTTTAGGGCCGTGAAAACCATATTCAACATAGAGGCGTGAGTAAAGTATGTGGTAATTTTCCGCCCTTTTCCCTGTTTTACTTCTTGGAAGCTCTTCAGCAAGTCAGCCAGAGGTATATGTCCAAATTTTTCATTATTACTGGTGCCATAACTATTTCTATAATAGTGACTCAAATCTCCGATGTATTCTAAAGCTAAAAGATCTGGCGTTGTAAATATTGCACACCACGGACTGAATTTATTCTCAAGTCCCGACCAAGAGTACCGACACAAATCATATAGGGTTTCCACAAGTGTATCGTTGAATATTACTTTCACACCAAGACGCCTTGCAAGTTTGTCCTTTAGCTGAAAAATATTGTTAAAATTAAATAGTGAAGGATCACTTTTTTTTTTTTTTTTCAAAATACATTAAGATAATAGTCGTTTAAAATCGCTTTTGATCGCGAAAGTACATCGAACAAGATTTGTAAAAAAATGTAAGTCGCTGCAATATGAATCTCGCAAAAACCATATTTGAAATGATGTTTGAGCTTACAACAAAATATTCCGGATTTGCTTTAAATTTATTCAATTCTTCATAAGTATGTGGATTTTCTTTCACGTCTCTTTGATATTTCCCGCATGTCGAGTAGGGCTGTAATAAAAGAAGATTACTTAGTGTTTTTTGTTTTGCGTTATTAACGACCTAACGTATTCATTTTTCATTATTAACTGCTCTTTATTTGATTACACCTTAAATTAAGTAGGTAAGTACATACTTTCAAAACGTCAGAAGGACACAAAAAAAATACACCGTAATTACTCTTTAAAAATGTAACATATTGCTAAAAATGAAACGTCAAAGTTAAGGAGATCTTAATAAGCGTTGCTTCAACTATGCGATAACCTCGTAGTCGGAAAAAAATATTATGTAACTATCAGAGTCCTAAAACTCACCGCCATGATGTTATAGTCTTCTTTAAACTTTTCCACCATAAGCTTCTCTTCAATGCCTTTGACAAAGCCTTGCGCGCTCTCCGCTATTCTATTGTTAAATGCTGGCCTATATAAGTAGTCTCCATTCTTCAATCCTGTTAGCAGCTCTGAAAATGCCTCTTTCAATCGACTGCCAATTCCTATAATTTCTTGATAGCCTTCACGCGTCAGCTCATTTGGTTTTTCAACTATTGCCTTATCAATAACCCAGTTCTTCAAATTCTGGACATCTTGAGCGCATAATGTACTATTTTTATTAAGATAACTGGTAATAATACTTTCTCTAATCAAAAGTGCTTCATTCAAGTGTTTTCCTAATGAAGAATTAGGATTACGTTGTCCATGTCTCATCATACCCCAGATACTAATTGGTTTGCAGTCTGTCAAAATAAAAAAAGCGTAATAAAATGTTGCATATCTATTCCTTTTTAATTAAAATTTTTCTTATTTATGACATTTGGTTTTCAGTGGTCTCTGCCTACCCCCGTGGGATACAGGCGTGAGCATAATATTTACGTAGTTGCATTTGCATGCAAATGAAATGTGAATACATCAACCCATAAAGCTGTTTTGTATTACATACATATATGCTCACGCCTGTGTTCCCCGAAGGGGTAGGCAGAGGTGTTGTTATCACAACACCCACTTTTCACCGAATTTGACTAAGTGCCAACATGACAGATGGTGAGTCTATCGCCGTCTCAGGCACTATACATACGTCTTTGAATTACTTCTCAGAAATATGCAGGTTTCCTCACGATGTTTTCCTTCACCGTAAAGCACGTGGTGTGAAATCACTGTACATAAGTTTTTTAGAAAAACTCATTGGTACAGGTCCCGCTGGGATTCGAACTTGCGTCGCTTGTGTAGCAGGCGACTGTTCTAACCCCGAGGCCACCGCGGCTGTTTTGCATTCTACTATTTTATTTAATAAAATTCATGATTTTGGTCTAAAATTTAACCTTATTGACAAATAAATATTAGTTATTGAATAATAAATTACAACAGATACAAGAAAATATGACAAACTGAAAGATAAGAACTCACGTGTTAATTTTATAAGTGAATCCCTTATGTCGCCTCTCACAGAATTGTATGGGGTTTTACTCGAGAAGTGTTTATACGGACAGCCACTGTTCCAGTAACAAAGAGACGACGCTGTAACTGTTACAATAAATGAACTTAAAGCAACCACTAGGAGCTTCGCTTTCATTTTAAATTACTTATAACAATATTGTTTCACATTTACACAAGTTGTCTATACAACTAGCAAGCCACGATTAAACAGAATTGTCTTAGGACTTATTTTATCTTGTGTCTCACGGTTTTTACGCCTATGATGAACAATGTTTCATTACTTTAAAAACAATGATATAAAATTAAAAGCAGTATAGCCTTATAACATCAGCTATCTGCCAGTGAAAGTATTGTTAAAATCGGCCCAGACGATTCAAAGATTAGCTGGAACAAACACACCGACAGACAATGAACAATTATTGTAATAACTGTTTCTTTATATGTATGTATATTTATGCTTTATGTGCATTTAGTGAAAAGCTATTAATTTGAAATTACAAACAAACACTTAAATTTATTATCTTTATAGACGTATATATTGTAAAATAATTTCAACGCCACAGGTTATGCTAACTAATATTGAGGGTCAATAAGATATGTCATAATTCCACGAGTTCAGTAGATAGACTGGCTCAAAGATGGTATCGTATTCGTACCACCGAAAGACAAACACAGATACAGATGAATATTTCCAGGTAAATTCCAGGAAGGAATAGGAGCTTATTTCATAATGTCCGTTGAGAAAATATTTTCCAACTAAATAAAACATTAGAAAATTACGAGTCAACTAGCGATATTTAACAAGGGGATAATAAAGTTTTCAGGAAAGTTAAGGAACTCACTGCAAGCAGGTTTGACGGCAACCGGTTCTGAGGTTGAAAAGTTTGTAATTCCTGTGAAACAGGCCGGAGAGATAACTTATTATGTCGAATTAATTTATAATTAGGAAAATCCCCATGAATTAAGTTGTATAATTTTGTTTCTTTCATTGTCACCATTAATTATCTCTACCGACATACATACATACATATACACCTGCATTCCCTTGAACAACAACAACCACTTTTCACCTAAGGTGAGTGCTAACGTGACAGGTAAAGAGTCTATAGCTATCTCAGGCACTACATACGTCTTTTAATTACTTCTCAGACATTTACAGGTTTCCTCACGCTGGTATTCTTCATCGTTAAGCACATGGTGTGAAATCACAACACATAAACTCATTGGTTCAGACCCCGCTAAGATTCGAACTTGCTTTGCTTGCGTTGCAGGCGACTGCTCTAACCCGTGGGCCACCACGGTTCTACCATCACTTCTTTTTCATCTACTGTCGATGTCTTCAATGTACGAAATATATATAATTGGCATCACAAAGTGTAATTGATCCACCAGATAATGTCGAGCCAAAAAAATTATTAAGTAAATTAAAAATTATTTTTGATGAAAAATGTGTTCTTGGACTATATTTCTTTATCTTTTTATTATTATCTTATTCTATTATATTATCTTATTATCTTTTTCACTTTTGTCTTACTCCAGAAATTCCAGAAGCGCACGGTATTCCCGCTTATCAATCGTACTTACCTACTGACTGCATAATCACGGCTCGTCGTGGAACTAATTTGAGGGATTAAATATACTGGGATAGCTTTTCTAACCGTACCCAGTAAAACTCAACAATTAGGATCAAATGTTTAACAACGCCGCGGTCACAAAATATATCAAACAGAGAGTGTACAATTACACGATTTAGTAGCAAGATGCCTACACTAGGTAATATTATTTTATACGAACTATCAATGCCTTACGCAAAATGTTATTACAGTGTTGTGTAAGGGATTGAACATAATTTTATACCAAGTCAAAACATTCTCAAATAATTAGTATAATAGGGTTCCACTGAGTCAAAACAATAGAGAAAATTGTAATTTAATTAAGGACCACATAATATGCTATAAAATTGTAATATCAGCCAAAAGCTTTTAAAATTAAATATCGTCTATATGTCTGGTATAAATTTGAATTCACAAAAATCTATAGTAGTATTCATGAATGGTGTAAGTTTATCTTGAAACTCCTGCCACGTGCATACTCCCTCCTTGCATATTGTCATAAGTGGCTCCTCGTTCAAATAGAACACCACATTGAAATCTTCTGCACCATCAATTTTGTTACACCTGAAATTTTAAAACAATAAAATAACCTGTGGTGTATTAATTTTCCGTATGATTTTAACACGAGAGACTCTGACAAGATTCTTAATTTTTTTGGGATAAAAGGTTTCACATTTCTAATATTAAAGTACGAATTAAACCTTTTTGCATGTACATTTGAATTTACATACGTGCTGATTTAAAACATTGAATCAGTTCCCTCTCAAAACATACTATTAAATCCATCTCGAAAATGCATTTAAAAAAACAAACAAACTGCATATATATACAAAAGTCTTATTAGCTGGCTAGGGCAAAATTTACTATAAAGTAAATAAAAATACTAACTTATTCAACACAGCTATAAGATTGGCTGCAAACATCGTAGTCTTGCTGGATCTCCATTTCCTATCAGGGTTTCTGTACGCTCCTGTGAGAGGGGCATCGTCTTTGAACAAACCCAGAGCTGTGTAGATCATATCCATCATCGTTGCGTGACTGAAGTATGCAGTTACTCTCTTTGCACTACCATTTTTAAAGTCTTGAAATGATGTTAGCAAATCAGTCATCGCTATCTCGCCGAATTTGGCGTTCATAGGAGTTCCGTAGCCATTTCGATAATAGTGCTTCACGTCTCCAACGTACTCTAGGACCTGGAGGTCTTCAATCATGAAGAGAGCGCACCACGGACTATACTTGTTATCTAAACCAGACCAAGTGTACCGACATAGATCGTAGAGAGATGTGATATTATCATCACTCAGGACGTAATTAATCCCAAGACGGCGGTGGACCTGTCTTTCATCTGTAACATTAAAATATTTTTTCATAAAAAAACATAATATATGCATATTTTGTAACTAAATGAAGGTAGCACCTTATTTCTGAATTAAGGTATCCATTTTTGTTCTCATCAGAAGAAAAAAAAATACAATTTAAGCAACTGACTAAATAATAAACCAACCAAAGTCTACTACTTTGACTATAGAAGAAGTTGAAAAATCTAGTCAATCTGTTTTGCTGTATAGAAGAAAACTAACATAATAAAGTATTGATACTTTAGTTAATAACATATTGATTAGTGCTACGATACTTTGCGGAGCGGATGTGATAGACAGATAAGTTTAACCGCGATCAATAAACTTACTGCAAGATATTCTGAAGATTCCCTATACTTTGCTGCCTCTGCATTTCGCTCTGCCTCTGCTTCCGGATTTCGCTTAACATCTCTTTGGTACTTGCCACATGTAGTGTAAGGCTAGAAAGATACAAAAGTTCAAAAAAATATATAATAATTGTCTAACATACAGGATGATGAGGGTACTGTGGGCTTACCATCATCGGCTTTAGCAGAGCGTATTAAGAAATTCTGAGCTTTGACGTTTCATTTTGGTGCTGTAAAATTAGTTCTAAATACGCTCTGCTTAAACGATCATAGTTGGCACCCTGATCATGCTTCTAAGAAGTTATTGGTCTCAGTTCTATCTCATTATGAAAAACCCAAAAAAGTATAGATAAGACCAGTTTTAAATGGACCTTTCTGTTTAAAAGGATTTTGAGCAATTTAAAACATCCTAACAATAGTATTATTATTTTAATGCAATGAGCTTACATCCATTATATCGTATTCCGACCTCGACGGCTCTATAACTAAGCTGTCATCTTTAAGGCCCTCGACGAAACCTTTAACACTATCTTCCATTCACTTGCCAAAAGCGGAGCGAAACGTGTAATCTCCCTGTCGGAGGTTCCCTAATAATTTAGGGAAAGCTTGTTTCAATCTCCTTGCAATCCCGACAGATTCTTGATAGCCCTCGGCAGCGAGTTGATGTATTTTCTCGAACATTTCAGTGTCTATTTGCCAGTTTTGTAAATTCTCCACATCTTGAGCGCATAAGGAACTATTTCCACTCTCATAGCTAGATATAACGTGGTCTCGTATAACTATTGCACTTTTCATACTCCGTCCGTAGTCCACGCCAGGATGTCTTTTTCCATGCCTTATAATTGCCCACATTGCAACAGGTTCACAACCTACCGACAAAAATGTATATATAATTACAGTAAGATATCAAATCTGATATATGGCAGTCTAGAAAGATAAAGAAATCCAGTCCAAAATAAAATAATACCCGAGCAATTTTTAAGTCTAATCTTTCTAACGTCACATAAACATTAACTTTCCTTAAGTAAGACATCGACGGTCTGCTTGAATCGTCACGCATTTTAAAGCTCAAATGCAACTTTTGCTTCTATGGGCTGCAACGAGTTGTAAGAACGTAAGCCGCAAAGAAAATGTATATCAAGCATAAGCATAAGATTCTGTTACATCAATCTTAGTCCAGTTTTTAACATAAATTGTTTCAACCTTGTAATATTACTAAACATCCCGAAGTATATACGAAGTGTACACAAAGATAGTGTGCAAATTTTATATAACTTTTTCCTAAGAAATCACAATAATTTCTTAATAAAAAAAGTGCTCATACAAAAACCTGAAGAAAACAAATGATTAAAATGTCAGATCAGGATCATGACCTAAATTGATTATTTTGAAACAATATTGATGGCATTAGTTGTAAACACTTATTGTTTTCCAGAATTACAGCTATTAATTCATTGGCTGCGGTTAATAAGGTACATTTACGATTATCCACAAGCTACCCATGTTTTGAGCTGCTGTTGTGGTAACAATAGCAGTAAAAAGACTTTATTGCCAAAAGTGAAAGTAAATCTAAATACAGTCGTAGTCATGTATTACGCAAGTTGTAACATTCTGGTGACCCCGAAGAAGTGAACATCGCACCAACGCTGAAACTCTGGAGGAAAACTAAAGCGATCCTACGAGGTTGGACCATATCACCTCCAATTTCCAACTTCCTAGACAACCAATTTCCTAGACCTGTCCCCAGCAGCTCAAACGAACTGATCATGAATACACAAATTCAAATGATGGCGAAGCAAATCGAAAAATTGACACTTGAAATGGCGGAATTAAAGAAAAACAGAGCCAACGTTATCGCACTCCTCATCGTTACCGCTCGCGATCGAAATCAGTGAATAGGCAATTACTACAATAATAACAGCTCAAATAAGGATGATCGTCTCTGCAAATACCACTTTAGATTTGGAGATCAAGCTAAGAAATGTGAGCAGCCGTGTTCAAGACGCAATCAACAATCTCAACATCAGGAAAACTAGAACAAACACCGACCGTGGCGGACGTCGGTGTTCCCACAGCAAGCAACCGCCTGTGTGTTGCCTCGTTGACACCGGTGCGGATATATCTGTTCTCGCCGCCACAAGAATATACAAACAGAAGTCTGCGAAAAGCTCCTACAAACTTTTTGCCGCAAATGGTACAGAAATCAATACCTATGGTGAGCAGAATATTCAGCTGGACTTGGGACTCAGACGCTCATTTAGATGGACATTCATCATAGCAGATGTGAAGACCTCTATCCTCGGCGCCGATTTCCTTCGGCATTACAAACTGCTGGTAGATCTACACCGGAGGAAACTCATCGACAGCATCACTGAACTTTCAGTAAACGCCATTACAATCATCTCAATGCAACAATCCGTCCACGTCCTGAGCAACAAGCAAACATACTATGACATTCTGAAGCAGTATCCAGATGTCCTCAGACCGATGTCACTCAAAGCCCCAGCCAAACACAACGTGACTCACCACATTAACACGACAGGCGCACCACTCTTCGCACGCGCACGCACTCTACCGCCCGACAAGTACAAAGCGGCGAAGCAAGAGTTCGAACGAATGATGGGCATATGCCAACCTTCGAAAAGTCCATGGGCAAGTCCGCTATATGTCGTTAAGAAAAAAGATGAAAGCTTACGCGTATGCGGAGATTACCGCCGCCTCAACGCTGTCACGCTACCCGACAGATACCCGCTACCGAGACTCCAAGATTTCACGTACTTACTTCACAACAAGAAAATTTTCAGCAAGCTCGATCTCAAAAGCGCATACTATTGGATACCAATGGCAGAAGCAGACGCTCAGAAGACAGCCATCATAACTCCATTCGGACTCTTCGAATTTAAATGCATGACATTCGGCCTACGCAACGCAAGTCAAACTTTCCAGCATGAAGTACTACGAGGCATCGAAGGTTGTTCTTCATTCATCGACGATATACTTCTATGCAGCGAAGATGAGAAGAAACACAAGACCCTGCTACATGAAGTACTTGACCGTCTTAACAAAAATGGCGTCGCACTCAGCGTTGAAAAATGCGAATTTGCGAAGAAAACAATAAATTTCCTTGGCTATGAAGTCTCATCAGAAGGCATTAAACCTACATCGGAACGAGTCGATTCCATATCAAATTATCCGAAACCGAAAACATTTCTCGAGTTACGACGATTTCTCGGAATTCTTAACTTCTACCGAGACTGCCTTCCACGCCAAGCAGAATTACAGAAAGAGCTGAATAAATATCTACACAACAGGAAGAAACGAGATAACACACCCATTGACTGGACACCGGAGGCCGATCAAGCTTTTCTAAGTTGCCGACAAAGCATTTTGGAAGCCACGACGTTGAGTCATCCCATCTCCGGAGCTCCACTGAGCATCATGACAGACGCTTCAGACCACAGCATCGGCGCAGTACTACAACAGCGCGTCAACAAGGTCTGGAAGCCGCTCGCATTCTTCTCACGGGCAATGAGCGACACGCAACGCCGGTACAGTGTGTACGATCGCCAACTACTAGCGATCTATACAGCTGTCAAACACTTTCGCCGTCTAATCGAGGGATGTGACGTCATCGTGCTCACGGATCATAAACCCCTGTCCTTCGCACTGACAAGACCGCCCAGTAGCAGCGACACACCTCGACGCGAAAGACAGTTGCATTTCATTAGTCAGTTTTGCTCGAAAATAATTTATATTCAAGGCGACTATAACCCCGTTGCCGACGCACTCTCACGCATTCAAGAAATAAGTTGCCCATCAAATCTCGACTACAACAAGATAACAAGTGATCAAATACATGACGAAGAACTACAACAGCTACGATTGCGACCAAACCTCAAATTTATCGACATCGCCGCACCCGACGGCAGCCAACTAATAGCGTGCGAGTTTTCTACGTCAACACCGCGTCCGTACCTGCCCTTAGCACATCGATACGAAGCCTACAAAGCTCAACACGACCTGTGCCATCAAGGTGTGCGAACGACAAGAAAACTTATTGCATCAGTATTTCTGGCCATCTATGAATAAAGATGTCAGCACATGGACTAGAAGTTGTATCAACTGTCAGCACGCAAAAGTACAGCGACACGTCGTCACACCGCTTGGAAGTTTCCCGCCGTCGCAGCGTTTCGAGCATATTCATATTGGACCACTCCGGATATCAAACGACTACCGCTACATCGTCACTATCATCGACAGATTCACAAAATGGCCCGAAGCAGTTCCTGGACAAGAAAGTACAGCTGAAGTCGTCGCGAATGCGTTATACGAAGCGTGGATATCAAGATTCGGCTGTCCTCTTCGAATATCTACCGATCAAGGCAGACAGTTTGAATCGTCACTTTTCACTTCGCTAATGAAGAAATTTGGCATAACACGCATCCGCACCACTGCATTTCACCCGCAGGCCAATGGACAGATTGAACGCTGGCATCGAACTCTGAAAGCCGCGCTAATGGCCAGAGGAGCCACAATACATTGGAGCGACGAATTACCTACAGTACTGCTAGAACTGCGTACTGCTCTGCGCGAGGACAACAACCTCAGTCCCGCACTACTTACCTACGGTACACCACTACGCATTCCATCAGAATTCTTCGTGCCGTCAAAGCCCAAAATCGACGATGTAGAATTTGTACGGCGTCTCAGCGAAACAATGACGTCACTGTCTCCAGTACCAAGCAGTTCACGAACTTCGAGTCGTCCATTTGTACACAAGGACCTTGATACGAGTACACATGTGTTTGTACGCAACGACATCGTACGGGCACCTCTCACTCCGCCCTACGACGGACCCTACCCAGTTCTACAGCGGCATGCCAAGTTTTTCAAGATACAGTTGCCTACTAAAGTCACAGTTGTATCGTTAGACCGACTGAAGCCTGCATATATCTATCAGGAGATAGATACAGAAGAAGTTCCGAGTCAGCCAGTCTCCTCTACGCCCTGTGGAACCACCATGCGCCAGGCCTCCCTCTTATACAACGAGATCCGGCCGTGTCATTAAACCGAGAGTACGGTTTACTTGAAGGGGGGTACTATGGGTGTTCCACATTACGTGTGTTATATGTATCTATGCAATGAATCTATGTATCTATGCAAGAAGTATTTTGTAAATAGTTTACATACTTACTTTTCTCTTTGAGCCTATCTAGGTTGCTAGGTGACGTGTTATTGATTTGGAGTAAAAGATCTCTCAGTAAAAATATTTATAATTTTATTACCTATTCGCTGCTACAAACGTAATATGTTAACGCTGTCTCCACAGCCTGAACTAAATATTTAAACTTTACATACTAGCCTTTAGCCGCAACTTCGTCCCCGCAGTGATTTTATACGTACCCTATTCTCATGTCCGTCTTAGGAGGCAAAACATATATATTCCATACTTCAGCCAAATCGGTTCAAGGGTTTAACCGTGAAAAGGCAATATACATACTTTTGTATGTATAATATTGCTCTATACTAATATATAGTATGGATTTTTATACATAATGTTATATGTTGGAAGTGCAAGGACTTTCATTATAGAACGTGCGGACTTGATTGCCGTTGGAACTCAACGACCAAGGTTGAACATGTAAACATTATGCATGCAAACAATCATTATGACTTTTTTACGCATACGTAAGTAAAGTTGGTAATCTAATTAAAATTTTGTGATTCTCTGCATATAAACATGAATTTTATTCAAATTTCATAAGATAACATAATATTATTAAAGTCAAGAGCTAAAAACCTTATAAATATATAATCTTATAACTAAAATATATAATAAAAAAAAGTCCCTGTAGGCAAGGTACCGAAGATACTGGCAGCATTCCTCCCTTTGGATGGCAAGACTAATTCTTTGACCGAGGTAGCATGAATTAAATATGATGCTTAAAACAATGTTACCTGTTAGTTTGACGCTGGCATCCCGTATGTCTCCTCTGAGGAGATCGTAAGGAGTTTTGCTCGACAGATATTTGTAAGGACAGCCAGTGTTCCAGTAGCAATACAAAGATGACACTGATTTTAAATAAATACACACGAATACTATGACCGATAATTTTAAAATCATTTTGAATGAGTCGATTTCACAGCGTATAATCGATTTGCGATCACTATACGTGAATACACTACACAGACATTGGTCTACCGTCGCTGCCAAAACACGACTAAGCTTCAATTTAACAAAACAATGCTTACCATGCCGGTTGAGACATTACATTTATGTCGATTCATTTAGGCGCATCCCATAGATACCTAAGTTTAATTTGAGTTTATTGTATTATTTTATTAATGTAAGTGACGTCATAAAAGATCGAGTAAATAATGTCTAAAAATTACAATTCAATGTAAACACTTCTGTCAACAATATTTACACAGTATTCAGAAAACTATTTAGCCCTCGTCGGTCTGGTGGTTGCAAGTCCTACTGCGGAACACGAGATCCGGATTTTGTTCTCAGGTCGAGTAATGTGTTATTGGACTTTAAATCTTTAATTTCTTTGTAACAGCCCAGACCCTGGATTACAGCTCGGTATTACTTGGGACTTAAATATATCTGGTTGTACTACAAGTACACATCTGCCTACTCCGGGGAATACAAGTATGAGCGTTTAGATATGTACTTAATTTATTGGACATTACTGATATTTTCTATGCAGTATAATCGAAGAGTTTTGTTCTTTACTAAGCTACCCCTACAGCTACGCCGGCAGTAAGAATTCATATACACACTTTCAACCCCACTTAACAGCCTTAGAGGGGGAATTTTCTTGTGTTTTAGTATACATGTATCTCAGACTACCGATATATATATTGCATAAATAATAAGTCAGTTAGTCCGGGCCTTTTATCGTTCACATGGTGAAAGAAATTGAAAAATATTATTTTTACTTTACACTTTTAGCTTTACTCTTATACGACCGTTGTGTAAGAGCGGTTTGACTTACATAATATTAATTCAATCTCAACGGGTAAAAAATTAAACAGATTAATTTGGCACAAATATTTTATTATTCCAACTATCGTCATTTGGGTTACCATTAATGGGACAATGTTAATGAGCGCTGTGATGAATAAAAATATCTTCGACCTTTAGTAACCAGTATCAAATGTCACTTCTAGTCAACGCAATACTTAAATTTAAATTTGGTTAAATAATTTGGTTAAATATATGGACAAATTTTGCAATAAAAACAAAAACATTGACCTTTAGGAAATCACAAAGACGAAGGTCGCCATATCTTGGGGCTATAAATTATTTTGCACGTTAATATATTACTCGCGATTTGGGATTGATACTTAAACATTACTTTGGCTGGGTAAAATATTTAAAATAAGTGTTGGGTTGATATCAACGACAGAGTCATATTACCTACGTATATTTTACAAAAACATATTTGCTTGAGGCATATAATTTGTTTCCCATTCATATCAAAATTTTTCGTGGTTTCTAGGCCAAGCCCAATTTGATATGAATAATAATTACCTCCTCTGTGGTGTTAATTTGTCCCATTAATGGAACCGACACAAATTACACGCATGTTTATCAAATCATTTATATTATTTACATTAATATACAGATAAAATATTATAAGACTTACTAACTTTTAATTTCAGTTCTAATTTTAAAATTGGCGTTTCGTAATTTAAATTCCGTAATCAAACTAAATAAATAATGGCCATAACTATGAACTACGTATGAAAACCACACATACCTGAATATAAACATTAATATTAACACATTAAGACACAAAATATATAGTTATCAAGCAGTTATTACAAAATATTTGTTTAAAAATGTAATAGTTTCGTGAGCTGACTCATTTCTGGGAAAGAAAAAAATATTTTCATTATTCTTTGGTGCCCCTTAGAATCCTTACAGCTAAGATTGACTGTGACTCCCAGATCTAATGTAATCTCATACAACTCTATCAATACAATTTTCGTTTGATGGTAAATCAATTAAAAGTCAAATCCTTGCAATGTTATATACATACATGTGTAAGAAAGTATAATACAAAAAATAAGTCAAGTTAAGTGTAATTGTGAACATATACCATATTTATTTCAAGCTAAAAAGCCTAAATATATTTTTACGCATTTAAGTAGATGAAAATGTATTAACAATCAATCCTTTTTATTATTTTCGAATTAATACAGCAATTGCATTAAAATTTGTACGAGAAATACGACAATTGCACCCCCATCGAGAGAGACAAATTGCCTCGAGACGTCACGACTAAAATTGCGTACATTTATAAGCGCCCTTAAACCCTCGCAAGAGACAAAGGGCACGTAAAATCCGTAACTTTAACTTTCAATTAAGTCTAGACCGACTAACTAACATTTTAAAGTTATTACTGTAACACGTCATAGATTAATAAGTTTCTTAATATTTACTTTTCAATCATTTCGATCTCCTCTCTAATACTTTACTTAATACAATAATCAATATTATTGTTGGACTACTTATAACACCATTAATTATAGATATAAATGTCTACACGTTTTAAAGAGAGAAATGCATAAGACTTTAAATATCACTAGATGACTGACATCCAATAGATTTATCGTGTAACTTTATAATTTACTACAAAGAAAGTTCTTAGGTTGGTCCAAAATTGGAGTAATGTTTTACATAAAGTAATAGTCTAAATACTGTATAATACATAAGTATAGGTCAGTAACATAAAAATACGCCCTGGCGTGATCCCATACATTATTGGGGTTTACTTTCCGTCATTTGACTTTTGCTACAGCAGGAATCAGCTGGAAGTAGCTGAAAAGTAGGTTGTCATTTTGGCTGAGGACCCAATGGAATTAAAATTTGAGATACAGATAAGGGATCTACCATGACAACTTATTGCCGTCATAGTTTGCATATGATTATGAGACAGATGTATATATGACTTGTATAATTCTGTCTCTGTCTGGCAATAAGAGCTTGTGGTAAGGCCCCAGAAGTCGTACTACACGAGATGAACTGATTGTTGGAATAGAGCGGTCTTCTTTGAATAAAGAAATATAACTAATTGTACGGTCAACGAATTATTAGTTGGTAGCATTGAAGAAAGTATACCTATATAATGTTTGCTGATTCCATAAAACCCCAACACATTATTCTACGAAAGTGCATAGGGCTTAAATTCGGGAGAAAAATATTGGATGTATATTTAATTATAGTTACACATTATACTCGTTAGTAACGTAAGAATAGAGAGGAAAGTCTAAACTAAGGACTACAGGTGCAAATTCTAGAAGAAAGGTGTGTTCATTCTATTTAATATTATAACGATACATAGGCAGTAATCATTAATCCCTTGAAACACTATAAGCGTTTCAATTCATGGACACGAACATTAAAAGTTAAGCAATAAGTTATTTGCTTATTATAACATAAAATATACATCAAGAGAGAATATAACCACCAGTCGACAGATTCCTAACAATTTAATTACGCAAATACAACATTATACGGGCTTGATAAAGACAAGGTTTTGTTGGCAGGAAATAGAACAGTTTATACGCAATATTCGTTCTTGATAATAAGTATCCGGTCTTGTATAAATTGTTAACAAACCAAGTCGATTCCAAACAACAGAATATTTCCTCAAGAATTCAAACGAAGCAACAATTATACCAACCTAATTACAGCTACAAACCCAAGTTACGAGGTTAAATTTTGTGAAAGTTTTATTTAAGTTAATATTTTATTAAATTAAGTTAGTTACATAATGTTAGCAGCTTTGCAGCCCAGTTTTGATAGCTATTTTGTAACTCATTTGACTTAAGTAAGAACTTTATAAAGATTTGACAAAAGTCTTCGTCCATGAGGCTTAGTGGAATGATGTTCCAAAAACAGTCTGCACCAGTAGGTAAATACAAGTAACAGTGATGATTTGTCATCAACAACGACCTTTGCGGAAAGAAGTGTAATGAAACTTGCAGACATCCAAGAATAAATTTGTAATTATTACATATTTGAAATTATGGGGGATTGTGACATTTCTGCTGCAATCCATGAAGATGCAAAGATATATAAGGTTTGTTCAAACACATCTACCTATATATGAAACGTAATTATTGTAATACAATTAACTGATTTTATCGCTAGAGACTTCATCCATAAAAGTAGGAGCAACGACTTAATCAAATAAACATTTTAAATATTATACTTCTACTCCGGCAATTAAAATTGCACTATTGTAGATACTACCTTTATACTAAAACAGTCTGATTTATAGAGAACTGACATATTAATTTTATAATTCTTATTTTCATTATTATGTCCATTGCTTAAACGAAAGTATCGATTTAAAACTAACTATTCTATTTAGATTAAAGCACTTTAAATCTCGTGGTCATAGCTATTTTATATCCATTTACATACGTATCGTATTTATACGATCAATAATTTCAACTCTACAAATTTTCTATATAATAAAAGCTAATACTGGACGTAAACAACTCCAAATTTAATTTCACTTTCCGTGTACCGCTATTTAGATTGTTTGACGCAGATTCAATATTGAAGAAGCAATTACATTTAAAGTAAGGCAGCCTCCCAAATACAATAATACAAAGACACTAAAATGAACACCGATCGACTGTCGCCTGCGAAACGTGTCCACATCAAACAATGTAAAAAGGCACTAACTCAACCACTAAGGGTGTGAACTTGGCGATGCTGCTTATCACCCACTCGACGAACACACCAAATGTAAAGTGAAACTCTACAGACCAATTTCTTCCCAGATACGAATCAAACTGGCTCCTTCATCCTGGATCCTGCTTTGGATCCAAATTAGCTCGCCTCTCCTGTAGGGCTGATAGCAGTGATTCTCGAACCTCCCTCTCGGAACTGCGCCATAACCTCACAAGCTCCTCCTCTGAGAGTAATGACAATTCAGACCTTGCTCCCATAGGGGAGACCCTTGGATATGGGGGAGCCGGGGGTATGTCCGTCTCTTCGGAAATTAAAATTTCTACGCTGTTCCTTGAAGTTGGACCATCGGTGCTGATATAGTTATCAGATCTTTCTGAAACGTCTTGAAATGATCTGGTTGACGACCCCTCAGCACGACGCACCATTGGCGATGGTGTTCGTAGGCGAGTGTTGATATCTGGAGGCGAATTGGTCAAAAACCCAACGTCGCGACTTAATCTCCGTCCGATATTATGGCTGGTACGTTCGTATATATTAGAGACGGATACACAGTCCGACCCGAGGACCGAGTCAGTGCTAAACCGTCGCACGTTAAGGCCAGCTAGACTGCATCGTTTTCGTCGCCCTCTCGGTGAGCGGATTTGTCTCGGTGAACGACCTTGTCGTGGCGAACGGCTGGACGTTTCCGGTGAAGGTGACAAGAATTTTGATTCGGTCGGTGCTTCCGATACTTCTGTCGTCTCTGCAGTTTCTTGTTCTTTTATTGAACCCAAAGAATGATCGCGTTGTTGTACCCTGATGAAAGAAAAATATACCTCACAGTCAATTATATAATATTTTTACAATAACAGAAAATATGTATGTAGTTGAGTAAAATACACGAGGTTGAGAAAAAAAATATAGGCATAGTAATTTATTTTCGCATTAAATTTAGGTTAACCAAAACAGAGACATGTTTCAAGTACTTTGAACTAAACGCGAACAGCATGTTTTTTAATCGCAATTCTGTATCGGCCTAGTGTCTACCCCTACATAATCAATTGGGTTAAACACATAACTATAAAGAACGTAGTATTCTCAAATCAGTACCTCCGTATAGCTTGTATCATCTCATATAACTGAGCTTTACTTTTACGTCGCCTGCGTTGTTCGTGTTCCTTCTGAAACAAACGTCATTCCTATCATAACCTGAAATATTACGACACAGAACAAATTTTAAGATGAAATGAGAAAAAAATATAATTAGCAATAATTACCCTTTTGACACTCTTTTGGAAGAGTGATGTAAAATGTCCTTGACGAATTGTGTTCACTAGTTCTCTTGCCGCATGATGAGGGGATACTAACTCCACGCAGTTAATGAATCTGTACAGTTTCTGAAACAAAACATACCTCTGAAATTTGTTGAGCCAGTACACGAGCGACTGGAAGACCATTGGAGAAGATTATGGAAGACAAGTGGAAGCTTGGAGTTTAAAGCATCTCTCCATGAGACTTCACATACATAATCCTCTAGGAGCCGTCTTCGTTTCACGGTTGAGTAGAACAAGTAAAGACAAGTGCCCTCAAAGTGTGACGTTAAGGCAGTGCGATAACCTTTGACTATACGCACTCTTTAATAAGTAACTGTGGCGGTAAGTAAGTATCACAAATATTTCTGAGACGAATAAATCTAAGTCCGATTGTCTTGTGAACTGTGTAATTTTTTCCATTATTAATATTTATCTATACTTTTACTTATATTTTAGCTTTTTCCAAGAAATAAAACATAGCTCATTAGTACGTAGTAAAATTGTTTTCTTGCGCTGTAATAAGCAGAAAATATATTAAACGCGTAGGTTTAAGGACATAGAAATGATATAATAAAAATATTTCCAAGAACGTGTTTTATAGAGAGCTCTGCCTTCATTTAACAGACTAACAAGTTGTCTGTTCACTGTAGTAAAAAATATAAAACTCTTGAAGCAATGTAAAAACTATTTATACCTGGCTGAAAAACATAATGTTCCTGCTTCTCCAAATAGTGCCTTTGGGCTGATGCCGCAGTACTGGAAGGGTGTATTTGTAAAATAAGTGCTCCATGATCAGGATGAGGCAGCCCACTATCATGCCCACGCCGAGTAATATAAACACTCCCGCTACTGCTGCGACACCTATCAAAACATTATCAGCCACTTACATTTGCTCCTTTTGTTAACATACTAAAGATAAAATAGCATAAAATAAACAGAACCGTGGTGGCCGTGGGGTTTTCTAAAGACTTATGTGCAGTGATTTCACACCACGTGCTTTTAATGAAGGAAAACGTCTTGAGGAAACCTGCATATATCTGAGAAGTAATTTAAAGACGTATGTATAGACGGCGTATGTATGTATAGACTCACGATCTGTCACGTTGGCACTTCATCATTCATCATTTTCGGTGAAATGTGGGTGTTGTTGTTACAACACCTCTGCCTACCATTTCGGGGAATACAGGCGTGAGCCTACTTATTTATATACGTATGTTGTTATAGTTTTACATCTTAAGATTGGTTACAAACAATTAAAACGTGTAATTGATCGGAAATAACTTCTTATTCTGTTGAGGATTACAGAATTAAGGTCAGGATTACCGAAGCTTTTCTTTATTATTTATAAGGGTTGAAGTACTTACTTCGTTAGAACAATAAATATAATATTGCTCATCGATTTAATACCGATTACACAGACGGTATTACTGAATGTATCAGATAGCTAATTTGTAATGTCTCAAGGCACGCTCCTTAATTTGATTGGTTGAGTATTGCGATAACACTGACACAGGGAATGTAGTTAGTAGACGTGCTTTTTAACAAAAACGAAAATTACATGAGCGTCTGTATATGTTTCTGATTGATAGAAGGTCTTGTTATTTGGTCGGAATAGCGTGCTATGGGGGAATTTAACCATGAAAAGGTATGCAATTATTCACATAGTCATATGATCGAAACTTTTATATCAGATGATAACCAAAAGGAGTGTAGGATTAATACGAAACTGTCCAGGGCCCCAGTAAAAGTAAAATTTTATCCGCGCTACACTATGAGAAGCGATTCAAAATGTATAGGAATTATATACGTCACATGCCTGATTTGTGTCATTTCCATAGAGTTTGTATAAGTTATATTAGGGCAACCACGTGATAATGTTACTTTGTCTAGTCCTACTGTGGGCTAAATATGAACAGCAAAAACGAGACGAGACATCACAAAGACCATTTTAATCAAGCCTTTTTAAATTGGAAAATAGCCAGTAGACTCTGAAATGTGGAATATGGATTGAAAAGCAGAGTATTTCGTTTACCGAGATGTAAAGTGGAGTATATTGAAAATATTCACGTTCTCGTACTCTGTTTACATATAAATAAAACATCGCATCAAGTGGAACACTCCGGCTTTCCCAAATGTATACACTAAAGATAGGGTATTTACACTTAATTTGAGGATGGTGATTTGACCTACTGCAAAACTATTAACAGTTTTGAATGAGAAAATATTCTACGAAAATAAGAATATATTATGCTTTTTTTCCATCAGCTTATACATTTTTAAAATAATTTAGTTTTGTTTTATATCTTTATCTGCGCAGTTTTCCCTCGTGAATATAATTAAAGATTATTATTTATTAATATGCTTATTTGTGGGCCATAAACTAAGCTTAGCAATAAAATTATTTTCGGCCAGTAACTTTGTTAATGGACAAAAGAAACATTCTTTATTTTTAAAACATTTGGTATAAATCACTAACGCAACCTCATTCATTGCGCACCTGATACCATTTACAGACATCAACATTAACCATTGTTAAGGGTTGGCGTGTTCAGACAATTCATTCACCGCTTAGGAAAACTTTCTCAATATCAAATAATAGATACGTAAACTTCAGCACAACGATACATACATTCACCGCGAAGTTTTATCACTGTTGCCGAGACTTACCCTGCAATATCTTACAATTTAAGCCGCACAAAAGGATCGGATGCTTACAATTTTATTGCTATCGTCAAAAAGGAAAATTGGACTTTCGTTTTGGTATCGACAATATGTTTTTCCAATGTAAACGATTGAAAACACAACCTTAAAACCAATCTTTGCATACAGAATTCCTATTTTAATTTTATTGATATATTTGTCTATGTAGTATAACCTTTGATCGAAAGATTATCTGTTTAGAGAAAAACTTTAAAATAAGAATCAAATACGCCTGGTGATAGCTTATTTTTTTAAACGATGAATTCCATGTTTAATCTTTAAGGTCGCCTGAAGGTAACACCTCTTCCCCTTCACCGCTACTCACAGGATGGATTAGCGCGGGGGTGGCGATAAATTCTAATGAAATTTCCGCCAGATATGAACCAGCGTACTGTGTTGATGTAACAAATATACGTTCAATAAAATAGTAACACGTAATTACTTTCCAGGAAATGTAAATATATTGGTGTCGCTGCACTGTTGTGATAAATGCGAATTACTAATTTCATACACGGCAGTGTTTGTGCTTTGCATGTTTATTTAAGCAACAAAATATTATTTTTCTTAATTATAAAAATATTATTTAAGTAATATTCTTAATATAATAATCACACTTACCAAGTGGTTTCGGCTGGATTCCATAATCAGGACTAAGTTTGAAACATGGTAATCCTCCATACCACTTCTCTGTCAAAATATCCATGTAACCGTTAGATGAATATTTGGCAATAACCGCCGATATGCTATCCTGCAACAAAAATAGTTTCTATTCAGTTTAAAAATGAAGTGCCGTTTTTGTCCACAACGTTGTTTATGTTGGTACGTTTATAAACGTCAGTGCTGTGATCGCGCTAAAAACAAAAGCGTCACATCTGTGTCGATTTGCTGACACTCAACAAAGCGGCAAATAAAGTTCTGAAACATGGTGTCACTATTCGAAACAAAAGCACTTTTCCAGGTCGGATAATATGTTAGAAACGTTTGCAAACCTCGGGATTATTGAACAAAATGTTGAATAATCGGCTCAGCTGGGGCTCAGCTATATGACACACGACTATCGATCACACCATTAGAAGGTCTGTGTGCTTCATCCATCAATCTTTCCGTGCAAGGATTCGGCGACCCTTACCACTCAGACCTACTAAAAGTCCTCCATCTCATGTAAATCTACGCTACATTTCTTCAAAGCCGCTGCTTAGTCATAACTTGCTAAATTTGGGGAACGTAACAATATGATTAATGAGTTTTAACCGTTCAAAATATAAGTGGATTAAGTGAATATTCACTTATTTAGGTTCTTATAAATTTATAGAAAAACATAGCTTGGCTATTTCTATCAGATATTCGTTAAGAACTTACACTATCTAGTCCATATATTTCTACCATGACCGTCATAGAAGTATTTAGGCTGCTCAAAAGCGACCTTAATAATTCTAAATAACCCCTCTATGGTAGCATTATTAGACTTCAATATTAATATAACAATAGATAAAGTAAGTATACAAATGATGCCCAACTTACTTTTAAAGGAAATCCTTTAGCCATACCAATAGCGTATGTATCTTCGGCAAGAGCTTGGTCACCAATGCGATGCAGTTTGCAGCCGTGATCTGTGGCGCGGTAATAATCCAGAACGGGAGTGTCGGCTATCAAAAGATCTAGAGAGCCATTCCTGAAACAATTATTTTTATATCAGCCATAAAATCGAAAATCAAATTTATCTGAGACGCATCAAACTGGTTAACGACAAATATTTAGACATTATAAGCCGAATATTTACCAAGTAAACAGATACGCACCCCACCTCGTAAACGAGAAGCGTAAACCCGTAACCAGACGGATCCCTAAATCCCAGAGTGGAATAATAAATATACTCTGTCACCACAATAAAAAGAACAGTAAAACGGACACTTTTCAAAGTGATATTAACTTAATCCTCTACGAAATAAGGTACATATTTTACCTCCCATCTATGCGGAATCCAATCGTATTTTTCATTCGCGAAGTCTTAGAAAACGACCTGTGGTTTTTAATAGTCGTTTCATAATAAATATAGCATTATGATTAACGCGTTATATTGGTAAAATGTGCACTATGATGGGCAATTTGAAAATAAAACAAATGTACAAAGAGTATTAAGTGGCCATTGGAGTGCCGCGGGCTAGAAAATTTTATGACTCAATAAAATTCACTGCGTTTTTTGAATCGCATTACTGGCCAGTTTATGGATACTCGGCGCGATTCAATGTTTTCGTTTGAACCATTTTTGATTTTGAACACGCAGCATTTTACAAGTTGACTTATTGGGACTAAATATCGTAGAATTATTCCTAGATAAAAAAAAATTGAAATTGGTTAATCATGATCTTCTCAAACACACTGATGAATTATTTTGCTAGATGTTATATTTAATTACTTGGAAACCTTTTGGAAACGATTTTACGTATTTTTTATTGTCTATAGGTGTACCTGAGTCGCTCAATTCCTTCTTCTATATCCCGGAGAACAAAACGACGCATTTGTTCAGCTAATTGTGGATTATTTCTTTGTACGTAATATTCAGAAACTGATGACTGTGCGGTTCCAACACGTAGTGTCAGCCACTTTAAAGAAAGATAATTATGATCTATAAAAAGTAATGAATATTTAATATAACTTATTACTTATGAAAATATTGAACTGTATACTCACATTGCTCCGTCCTTGATAATCATCCACAGCGTTATGAAAAAAGAGACCAGCGATAAGGGCGGCAATATTAGCAGTGTAACTGGCAACAAATATCACAGAAAATCCACCCCATACGTTTATAAGGAACTTATTAGGCCAGCTCTTAGGAGCTTTAAAGGCAACTAAATGACCACACAACAAACCCCACATTACCCATAATGCGCTCGATATGCTAAAGTTCTTAGACCGCTGCCGACCCCAAGGGTTTAGTCCAAAGGGTGAAAACCATTCGTATATTGCCACAGCAATTGCTGTTACATTAAGGGACGTGAATATTGCAATCCATAACTCGGGTGAAAACGGCAATAAAAATGCCAGTAACGGTATGTCAGGTCTCTGATTTGGAGCGGCTAAAATTGATACGCTACTATAGAAATACGGTTGACTGTAATCTATTACTTCTGCTCTGGCTGCCGAGACACTTAGTGCTGCAAAGGACATGTGAGCGGCTCCAGAAACTAAATCACCAATAACCCCGTTCCATTTATCTTCTTCTAAATCATCATCGTACGGATGCTGAAAACCATTCTCTTCGTTTTCATCTATCACTTTGAATCCATTACGGTATTGAGCGCGGTAGCTTTGTTGATTCATTACAAAATCACTGGCTATAGTCTTGTATTCATTTATCATCCGAAAAGGTTTTACAAGTTTCCTTGAGCCATAGAAGCCATCTTCCACTACGTACAAATGAAAATCAAACTCGAGCTCTTGTGCAATGTTTTCCAAGAGATCCATGGCTAATCCATAACAGCAATGCGTGGCCATTTTTGTGAAAATTGGCTTGGGGGTGGGAAAGAAAAAATCTTCGGTATCTTGATCAGTTTCCCTTTCGAGTTCGTTGAAGGCAAGGGTGAGGTTGTCTCGGTCCGAGGTTTGGGGTCGGTGACAGGGGAGACCGCGGAGACATTGGCCATCTTCGTCTAGCTCACCTTCCATTACGAAGGGTGGTGCTAGGGCTGTGACAATGCGGAATATGGTGCGAGCACCGTCGGACTGGCCATGCGCGACTAGGCGTCCTCCGGGCCAAACGATAGTATGTAGTCGGACGCTGCGCCCATACACGCGACCCACTTGCCTCCACTGATTACTACCTTCACTTCCTGCTACTAAGTTGAGAAGTGCAAATGAAGCTGTGAGTGCACGTTCTGATTTTTCCGCGGTTCCGGCTAAAGCCGATGTTGCCGATATTCGTGTTTCCCTAGAACCAAAATAAGCAGTATTAAAAATAGTTTTCGCAGTACACAAAATTACGGTAAAGCTATGTATGTATCACTAGGATTTTTCATAATCTTTAGATTTCAAGCAGCTTAGAAGCCAGTGAGAAACACTTAATCTTCTTTCAGCTTAGTACGTTAAACACACCTCTATTGGATTTTACTTAATATTTTACGGCGGGCGGAAATAAGTACGTCTTAGGATATAAAATGTCTCATGAGAATTGCTTTGTGAGATAATGTTATACGATCTCGACCTCACAAAATATTGTAATGGTTTAGAGAAGTAATTTTCGCATACAAAAAGATGGCTTATTGCTCGCCACAAAAAGTTTATGTGCTTTTGCTGAATTATGTTTAAATACTCTCATACTAAAGCCAAGAATTTATAAGGACTTTTCATACACTGAAAAGTGTAGCAAAATCTGGGAGCAAACTATGATTGTTCATGCAGCGCTTATTAAGAACCCTTAGCTTTGACGTGATGAAATAGTTACATACAAATCACCAAAATATGCCAAACACATCACTTGTCCACAAATCACGGTAATCTGGTTTGTCACTTTGTCACTGTTGTGGTCTGGCACTTGGAAATGGGTGTGAGCGTGCAATATCCGCAATCCACCTTCGATCTGGAGCGCAACCATAAGCTCTTATTGCCATCATACTCGTAGCTCCACTATATGACAGTGACAGGCTTCATATATATCTGTCTTATAATAAGAGTTAAACTATCATGGTAATAAGAGGTCATGGTCACTGACCAGCTGAAAAGATTGATCCATGGAAATATCCATGGAAATATCAAAATACAATCGGTAAAACCTACCGAGAAAAACCATCTGGATTTATGGATTGTCTTTTTACTTAAAGCTATTTTTATCAATATCGTTTCGATCTAGAATATTTTAAGTTAAAAAATTTGCAACCGGTGACGCCAAACCAATTTAGTTTTAGTTTTACAACCTATTATTATATTTAAAAAGAATTTTTTTTCCTTCTTAAAATTGTGCACTTCAAACATAATTTATGACTAATTACTTAACTGCTTTCTATAGCCGAAATGTAGGCTAACATGCCACATTTATAGAGTTCTAAAAAAAAAATAAACACATAAACGCCGTCACCTACAAGCGTTTGTATCTGCAGATAGCTAATAAAACCGTCGGCTTTACTGGTGTAGAACAAATGGACACACTAGTATCGATTGCGGCCCAGAGAGCTGTGCGGTGTGTATAGAGTAACCGCTGCGGCGCCAAGCTACCCTTGCCCTATGACTAAGACAATACCCCACCAACAACAAGCCTTGGTAATAAAAAAGATAATAGCGATAGTGATAGTGAACGTACAAGGACGATTACAGTATCCAAGAAACGAGTGCGTAAAACTAATTTTACCATTGACCTGACCTATTTAGACGCCCTAATTTGTGAATGATCTAAAAAGGAAGCTATCTGCGTAGTCATGTCAATAGATGGTGATCATCTCGCCGAGTCAGCTTGCACAGTCTGGCCGTCTGCCAAAATTTGCTTCCGAGCACTTCCAACCGATTTATGATAATGCGATAGAGTTGGATATCACCCAGTAGGCTAAAGGAGTATTGTTTCTTATTTAATTAAGACAGTCTAAAATAGATTTCTTTCTCATATCAATTCATAATCATTATGATTCTCCTGGATTTAACCTTATAAATTTTCATAGGTCTCGACAAAATTATAATCTTCTTAATTGTATAATAATATCGGCTGATCAAGCAGTCATATCTGTATTCAACTATTCTAGCCATATCAACTGTCATACAATCCATCCATTGTTTCAAAATGACCCTACGTTGTTTACTATAAATGAATACATTTATTGTTCCAGTAATTTTGAAGGAGAATATTCACAGTCTAAGTAGTACTAAGTTAGCTTATTACTTAGTCAGAGAGGCTACGAGTAGTGCGTTAGTTAGCTCCTAGACTGGAAGTTGGTTAAGTCACATAAGAGTACATTTTAAACCTTAATTGCATTAAGCAGTGGTTCTATCATGAGGTTTTCATACTATACTAGACTTTAACATGATTAGTTGAAAACTGATAACATTGATGCTTCAAATTAATCTCAGTATCTAAAGATATATACATATTTACTTAAATACAAGTAATGTTGGAAGTTCAAAAGACCATCTAACTAATTAAAGTTCAATCGTTACAATTAGTCACATGTCGCTGTAAGAGAACTAAAAGATCGGCTCTGGTTCTTACTTAAGTTTTATATAAATGTCGCCGTAACTTAGTCTACGTTGTTAAGTGAGTGCAATTTCTACCAACCAGTACTGAAAAGTGCGATAAATTTACGAAAGTTTGTTGAAAACGTGAGAACTTGAAGCACTAGTAAAAAGTCCTGTGAAATATTGATGTTTTCCTGCAACACAAATCGTGGTCGTCAATGTTTTAACAACTGTCAGTTGCAATCTGAAAAGTTTGAAGGAATTTCTAAAGCCTCCGCGCATTTTGATTTTTATAAACATTGATGTAAAAAAATATTTTTCTTTTCATCTAGGCTCTCAAACAAGCACAGGCATAATAGAACTATAGCAAGGAGTCAACCAGCGTACATTTCTTCCACAGAAAAAGTTCTTTTCCACTGCTTTCAGTAGCTGAAGAACAATGCTTAATGCCTGAGAAGATTTTATACGAGTTATTGTTGTGAATAAAAAGGGTTACTTTTGTAATTAGCCAGCGGGTTATTTCTGCGAGCTCTTTCTGACCTTAATTAAGACATTCACAACGTGCTATCGTATTTATGTTGAAATTATTTTTTAGACTTGAATCGATATCTTTTTCACGCAATTTGGATTCTTTGTATAATGTACTAAGAACATACGAAGTGTTTGTGTTATGTAGACATATAATTTCAATATCAAAATCCTAGAAAATAATAATAATGGTTCCATGGAATTAAATCCAATGATACATAAGTCGTAGTTAATTGAAAATCGAAACAAAACAAAAGTATTGTCTTGGCACAAGTGTTCTGGCGTGTCGCCAGACTCTGGCGCGGCTCGCTCACTTCCCTCGCTTAGCTTACGCGGTCTATGGTTAACATTCTAACTCAGTTAAGGTTCTAGGCCACGAAAATGAATTTGATACTTTTCACTGAGAAAATCAACTAAACCATCGGCGCTTGACTTAAAAAAATCCATTTAAGCCTTATTTTCACTTTTTAATGATTAATCTCGAGTATCTTCTTAAAGCGTAACCTGAATATTTCACAATCATCTGGTTTTACACACACGTTAATTATGTAGTATAAAAAATGCAAAGCTATCTAATTTTCTAATTTGTCAATCACGACACAATCTTCAATTAGTATGTGAAACGCGAGTTTAATCAATCAATTGTGTGAGTACAAGTATTTACACAGTATTATTTAGGCTACGGCTGCTTGTGAATAGGGGAGAGGGTCACATGCCGATCACGTATTTTATTGAATAATGCTCGCAAATACGTGTGCCTTCCAATACTATTAGAAGGATCAAGTAAAGGAGTTTCTGAATTCACACCAGAAGTACTTGGATACAATTTAACCAAAAAAAAACTGCGAGATAAATACCCGGTAGGCAATATCGAAAACAAAAATATTGTAAATGCTTCGGTGGTACTAACATTTATGTAAGCCAAAACACACAGTGATACCACAGCAAACAACAACTCTAGAAGCAAAAAGCAAACTGGTCTCAATATACAAGTATATTGTGTTGGTATTGCTCTGTGATTATGTTTCTAAACACCACAGCACTAAGTTTAAACATTTTCTGTTTACTCGAATACATGTCAAAGTAACTATGTTGTTAGCGAAACAAGCGACCCTTTTGCATATTTTATTTTCCACGAAGAGTAGAACACGTTTCGCAGGAGGGAGTAAAGCCTATATTTGGACACCATTATACACGGAGCACAATCCACTAGAGACAAAGTAAGCCTACTCACTAATGATATTATGCGTTGACAAGTTTCGTTAGGTACGAAAATTGAAAAGTTAACAATCTCTTTCTAGATATTAATAAGTTTTGCTTGCTTAAGGTTCCACAAATGAAGTTAAATATAATAATGTACTTTTCCTAAGTACAAAATGTGAATAAGTATAGTCACCCCAGTAAAACGAATTTTACGGTCAAGTGCTTTACGATCCATGAAAAACAAAAGAGTAAAGTTAATAGTCTAGAATGCCATTGATTTACAGTTGAATCTAAATCGTCGACCAAAATGGTTTAGGCTTCCTCTCCGACATAACCCAGCTTATTGGATACTGACGGCCCCATTTCACAAAAATGTGTTCTTTAATTTTTAAATAACTATTTGTGAGTCGACGGACGAGAAGAATTGCTACGACACAATTTATGTAATTCTGGTAGCATAATGTGACGTGTTTTTTCTGGCAAGCGAGCTGACTTTGCAAATCATTCGGGATTAAAAATATCTCCTCTACCAATTATGACCTATCTAGATGAAACCCATCGTAAATCGGTGTAACATATCTCCACAATTCGCAGGGTGAGCTACCCATGTCACTGTCAGGCCACAGTGCGACGCGACGGACCGCAGACTAAAGACAATAAATAAACTAAAACCGCCTCTGACTACATACATTTTCATTTCTCGTTTTAATTCTATTAAGTATATGAAACATGTCTTAATTTCGTGACAACACGCACATTATCACCAACGTTGCTGTAAACTTGTATATTGTAAGTGACAAACGGTCAGTCTATTGCTATATTTCAGGCACATTGCCAGTTCTGAATTATTGTATCTCATATATATATCTAAAAATTATTGTATTTCATAATATTTTTTTCGTAAAATAGAGGCATTATTGAATATGACCCAGTAGTAAATTATACAAATGGTTGGTTAGTCAGTGAACTTCATAATTTTTACAAAAGTATTATATATATATATATATATAATCTAAAAAAACAAAACTACAATTAAAACTTTAATTTTAAAATTAATAATAAATAGAGGAAATATTAGGCTGACCCTATCCATTGTATCAGCAAGGACTGGCAGAGAAAAGACATTACTCGGACGGTGTGAGTAACAACATACAATGTCCCCACGATAAGGCTTTATGTAGCGAAAGTGGGCTCAGATATCAACCCACTAAGGTTCGCCTCGTTTAGACTTACGGTCGGAAGTCATGCTATAGCAGCCTCGGAACCGCCATAAAAATTTGCTTTTAGGATGATGCGCCTTGTTTGTTAACAATCTATCAACGTATGAGCGGTGAAACCGGACACAACTAGTAAACTATGACTCAGTTCATGATACCGCAAAACTTCCTAGCGGAAAACCTGCTTTGATGGAAAACTGAATCCCTAATACTTAAAAATTACACAACTGTTGTGGTATATCTAGCTGGTATTATTGATGATAGAATTGGTTCCATATAACAAAAATCAGAAGCATGTTATGGCAAGGTATGGGTAAGCATGGACAATAATCATGGCTAAGCATGGATAATAATAAGAATAATCTACGATTCAACAAAAGTTGAGCAAAAGTTCAGCATTATTTTAGTTTTTCATAAAAATGATAATTCTCCTAAATGCATAATGATTTTTAACTCATTTCATCGTCCACTTCAGAAGGAAAAATCCTGGAATATTATATTCCCGTCGTCGTTTTGTCCCCAAAAAATGTTAAATGACACGCGAGTCTTATTAAATTCATTAGTCACGACATGATGTAAAATTTAGGACGAATCTTGTCAAAAATGTTTTAATAAGAAACCGCCAGGATGGGAGATCCATCATGGTGGGGTCGCAATCGCTCACTGGGCCCGGCGGCGCCCCAAATGTCTACTAGATTCCCTTCTGAACTCATAACGAGGTCATTAGTTCCTTTATCATATAGCGTGAAAAGTTTGAGCTGCCGACAAAAGAATTCTCATTTCGAAATTGGTGTAAAATTATCTTTTCTATCGCCTGTCGCAGGCAAGTATTGATGAATATTATAATTGAAAAACATTATATATTTTTATATGTATATCAATCAAATCGAATTGCTTGCAGAATTGATGTATAGAACACTTTTGTAAAAATATACGTATTACCTACCTTACAAATTCAGTTGAAAAATCAGCAGCTGCGTCACTCGGTTCGTCCCAACAGGATGCTTGTGCATCACTAAAGAATTGTGCTTGCGCTGACCATGCGTCACAAGCCCGAAGCACTCGGTGTAGCGCCCCCACTGTCATACGAACTGCTGCTCGCACAAACTTTAGATCTACGACATAAACGTACCACATATTATATAAGCAGCTACGTTTGAAATTTTCTAATCATCAATACTTACCTATAGTCATTGGTTGAGGATGCAAAGCCAAAAGTCCCACAGGAAGACTTTTGAAGATCACAGTAACATTTGCAATAAGTTCATCTTTCTCTTTGTCAATTATAATGTGCTCTTGTCTGAAATATTTATCGCTTCTCTTTTCAAACGTGTTTCTTACTTTATTATGCACTGTAGACGTATGCACCGTGGGATTCATTAAGAAATCACTAATATCACATGGTACACCTATCCTATTTTCCATATCTCTAATTTCATTGTTAGTATTTTTAATTTCCTTTTCTAAAAATGGATTTTTGGCTGAACCCACGTCACCTAAATTTATACTATTTACATATTTATTAAAAGATTCATTTTTCATTTTTCTATTACTAGTATGTCTACTATAATTTTTATTAATGAAGGACATTTTATCCCTCTCAATTGAATTGTTTTCGATTTTAGAAGTTTCAACGCCTTTCTTACTTATATTATAATTACTTAATTTTTTCGAACTAATATTGCTACTACTATTATATGTTTCACTAAAATTTACACTTAACGATTTCTTGCTAACACTGTGCGTTTCTGAATTATTTACATCTCTATTAGAACGTTGGAATATCGACTCTGAAGTACTGTTTATACCGCTGCTGTTATCTTTTACGACTTTATTCATTCTTGTTATGAGTTTTCGGGGGACCTCAAAATCGTTCATCGTATTATTATTGTCTGCATCATCTCTTTTACTGCGTTCAATGTGATCATAAACTAATGCTTCATCTTTATCTCTCAAGCTCTCAATGCTTAGATCATTGTCTTCAGTAAACTGTGTTTTATTGCCGATATTGTGAAAAACATCTACGTCCATTGATGCATCAATCCAGAGCCAGAAAAAGTGACCATCTAGCATGTTTAGACGTTTTGCCTCGTCCATAACAAGTTTGATGTAATGAATATCGCATATCAAAACGACAACTCCTCTAGTTAGCCTTGAGACCTCAGCAAGTCGCCTGTGCACACACAATTAGCATATTATTATTATGTTCCTCCTAGTTTATAATATAATAACTTTAGACTCCTTCAGTCTTATCAACATGATATATTAACATGGCTTTGGGGGATAATCCATCTTACCTGAAAAGAGCGTGGCGGGAGAACTTTTTAGGGAGTGATAACCATTTCGGGTTTAACGGGTGTGTTGTTAGTATTGAAGATAGATCTTTTCTTAAGGTTAACGTTGAATAAATATCCTCTTCAGCAAGCAATGTAAACGAGTGCCAGTGTGTATGTAGTAGTGTTGCTCTGAAACAAAATATTTCTTTATCAATTATGGAGGGGCTGTGTCCGTATATACATTTAGGATATCACTGAATAATTGTTGAGAATCGATTATTTGGGCTTTTCAGAAACCCAAATCGATCCCTAAGTTTTTATTTTTTCACATCACATTCGTTAGCGATCGAATTTAAAAGAATAATTTTAATACTGCAATACAATTTGGATATGCTGAGGGTTTATGCTGGTAAAGTGTAAAATTATTTTATAATGTATAGGCCAACTAAATAAACGCATGTATTCAGTTACCTGAGAGCATGCAATGTTTCTCTAGCTGTAATCTCGAGTCGTATTTCCAGTGGAAGCAGTTCCTGTTGATACAAATGAATTATTTAAGTAAGGATTTTCATTAACAACTAACTTTTGATATTGAAGTGAGTTTATAATGTTGTGAAGACTGTCCCTATATGGGCGCGGGTAAGATCGTTTTCAAATGATGTATTCTGATCATATTGTGTCAGAGAATGTTTTTTCTCGTGAAAATCAATCGAAATGAAGTCTAGATCGTCTGCAGTAAAATGTATCGTCATGATTCTCAGTTAAAAAGGTTGCTTGCTCGCATTCTACTCGACTTGTTCCATATTTCCAGGGACACTATGTATAATTTTTTTGGTATTAAGAATGTATACTTGAATTAAGTATGTATACTTTTAAATTCCTATATACTTCAGCTCGAGATAGATGTCTATCATTAGGTACAGTTATTGTTCCTCCAGCAATTTTCTCTACAATTCATTTTTCAATTGAAATGTCCCAATCATGTTCTGCTTTCAAGAGCGTTATTAGTCTCCGTCCCGTCCTAATCGACGCTAAAGTGGGCAATAAATGACCATCGTATTTTACTTCTGATACTCGGTTCGTGTTCGCCAGAAATAAATGTTTGGGATATGATGTATTTGGGATATAATTAAAACATTACTATTAAATATCAAGATTTATGTAATGTTATATGTACATTGTATATTTTCCCGCTCCACATTTTCTAACTGTCTTAAATCTAGTTGGCTTTTTACAATACTCCTGTCATGAATATTTTGACAGATGAGTTGTCATTTGTGAGACGCCACACCACCCCCCCACGGAGAAAAGAACAGTGACAAAGGAAAAAAAAAATGGTGTACAATACAATTTAGTACTATATTAAATCAGTCATATGTCAAGGTTTTTAAATCGAACACGTCTACCGGAACGAGTGGTGTAAGGGGCTCGTCCAATGTCAGTAAACGTGGATTTTGGAGGTGCAAGCCCACCGCCTCCATCTCCGTCAGGCAGAGTGCCAACTAGTCGGGGTAATGAAGGCGTAGTGGGTAGGTGAGTAGGTGGTTTATATGAAGCATAAGTGGGAGTCTGAGTAGGAGAAGTGGACACGAACGCAGGTTTTACTCGATCTACACTCACTACTACTTGTTTATTCTTCATGTTGATAATGAGTGTCTTGCCATCGTTACTCCGGCTAATCACTTCAAAAGGTCCCATGTAAGGAGGCTGAAGAGGACGGCGCACGGTGTCATCACGAAGGAAAATGTGAGAGGCAGTGGATAGGTCTTTGAAAACAAAGACACTGGTATCACCATGTCGCGACGCGGGTACCGGTCTCAATGCGGACATTTTCTGTCGCAGCTGAACGACAAAATCAGCTGGATCCTCGACTCGAGCGGAAGTAAGAGGTGATAAGAAATCTCCTGGTAAACGAAGAGTTTCTCCATAAAGAAATTCTGCGCAAGTTGCATTTAAATCTTCTTTGTAGGCGGTTCGCATTCCGAGTAACACCAGCGGCAAAGCTCTGAGCCACGTATCTTGATGGCACATAAGTGCAGCCTTAAGTTGTCTGTGAACTCTTTCCACCATGCCGTTAGCGCAAGGATGATACGCAGTCGTCCTGATGCGCTTAGTGGCAAAGGTGTCGTTGAGTCGACGAAACAAATCCGACTCAAACTGTGCTCCCTGGTCAGTGGTTATGATGGCCGGCGCACCGAATCGCGGAATCCATTCACGACAGAATGTCTCAGCTACCTCTTCGGCCGTGATAGAACGCATGGGCCACACCTCTGGCCATCTGCTTACACGATCGATAGCTGTCAGGCAGTAACGGTATTCGCCACATATAGGTAGCGGACCGACAATGTCTAAATGAATATGGCAAAAACGACCTGAAGGTTGGTTAAAATTTCCAACTTGTGTGGAATTATGCCTAGTAATTTTACTACGCTGGCAAGATTCACAGGATCGAGACCAGTCTCGGCAATCCTTTCGCATAGATGGCCAGACGAAACGCGCACCAATGAGCTTGGTAGACGCTTTAGCACCAGGATGGCTCAGATTATGTAGTTGGTTGAATATTGTACGACGGAAGGAAGGTGTAAGGAACGGACGGGGTTTACCTAGTGAAGTATCGCAAATGAGGGTCAAACTTGTACCGGGTACTATTACTTTCTCCAATTTGAGTGAAGACTTGTCACTGGACATATGGTCTCGTAGTTCACTATCTGTCTCTTGAGATGCTGCGAGTTGGGAGAAATCGTCGAATGTAATTGCGTCTACACGGGACATAGTATCTGCGACTACATTATCAGCACCGCTTATATGCACGACGTCGGTTGTGAACTGTGATATAAACGACAACTGATTCAATTGTGAAGGAGGTAATTTTTCACGTCGTTGCGAAAATGCGTACACCAAAGGTTTGTGGTCGGTGTAAATGGTAGTGTGTTGAGCCTCAAGAATGTGTCGAAAATGTTGGACTGCTTCGTACACAGCCAACAATTCACGATAGTATGCAGGCCATTCACATTGTTTGGTATTAAGCTTTTTACTAAAGAAAGCAAGAGGTTGCCAAGCTCCATTGACTTGTTGCTGTAAGCAAGCGCCAACGTAAACACTTGAGGCATCAGTGAAAAGACCAAGGCGCGCATTTGGCTTAGGATGAGAAAGCAAAGTAGCTTGTGATAGACTTTCCTTGCATTGCCGAAAAGCCGTTTCAAGTTCGGGCGTCCAAGGAACCGGTTTTGCACCTTTCAATTTGGAACCAGCAAGAACATCAATAAGTGGAGCTTGTAATTTGGCGGCATGAGGTAGAAAACGTCGGTAGAAATTGATCATACCTAAAAATCTACGCAGGCTTTGGACAGTCTTTGGCAGTGGGAAATTAACAAGGGCTTCTATTCTTTTCGGTGGTGGAACTGTGCCCTTAGCAGAGATATGGTAGCCGAGGAAAAGTACCTCTTCAGCACCAAGCATACACTTACTAGGGTTCACCACTACACCGTAGTCCGACAGGCGTCGGAACAGTGCGCGTAGATGGATCGCGTGTTCTTCTGAGTTCTTTGAGAAAACTAGTATATCATCGACATAGGGAAAACAGAAATCCAGACCTCTAGTAACTTCATCTATAAATCGTTGAAATGTTTGGCCTGCGTTACGTAGTCCAAACGTCATATAGGGGAATTCATATAATCCAAAAGGAGTGGTGATTGCTGTTTTACAAATATGGTCTTTAAAAACTGGAATTTGCTGGTATGCTTTAACTAAGTCTACGGTACTGAAAACAGTAGCTCCAGCAAGGTTGTGGCCAAAATCGCCAATGTGCCTAACTGGATATCGATCTGGGATGGTGCGGGAATTCAAAGCCCGATAATCACCACATGGTCGCCACGTCGCGTCCTTTTTGAGCGCAAGATGCAGTGGAGAGGACCAAGAACTGTTCGAAGGTCGTGCGGTACCAACCTGTATCATATCCGTAAATTCTTTCTGAGCAGCGCGCAATTTCAACGGGGCCAAACGACGAGGATGGCAGGACACAGGTGGACCATCAGTGGTGTGGATATAATGAACTGTATTGTGCTTCACTTCCCTGTAGATACCAGGTGGCCGAGTGATATCGGGGAACTCAGCGAGAATTTTTATGAAAGGTGAGGAAGACTTTGAGCCATTGACAGATCGAACACTTAAGTGGTCATAATCACAAGAAACCATTGCTGCAATGCAAGAAAGACCAGTCTTCCTGTCCAGGAGCTGCTTCCTAGCACAGTCAGGGAGAAGGTCATAATAGGCCAGTAAGTCTGATCCTATAATAGCCGTGCTAACATCTGCTATGATAAAATTCCAGGTCAACTGTCTGCGGAGGCCTATATTCAGAGACAATGTAATGCTACCATATGTGTTGATTGAGCTACCATTAGCTGCCTGTAGCTCATAATTAGTTGCCGCAGGTCTGGACGTTAGCCACCGACGAGGGTAACAAGATAAGTCAGATCCCGTGTCAACTAGAAAGCGACGACCTGTGGTTTTATCCGTTATAAAAAGTCGGCGACTAGAAAAGGGGCAGTCGGATGTCGCCGTTACAGACTGCCGCTCGCGTTTCCCTGTTTACTAGGTTTTTGAGATTTGGATGTCCATGAGCAAGGTTGTATACATTTGGACGCTCTATTTTGAAAACGCTTGTGATACCAACATAAATCTTTAGACACAGGTGATAATTTTCGCTGCTTTTGGAAACCGCGGCCCCTGCGAGAAGTATTGCTGAGGGATGATACTTGAAGTGACAGTTCGTCTAAGCGTTCAGTTATTGACTGCAGGACATCCCCAGAGGCTGTGGCAGCAGCTACGGATGTAGTAATACTTTGCGATGACACCTCCAATATTTTATCTGCACGTTCTGCAAGTTGACCTAGTGTTAGGTCCACATGTGCAGCCAATATTGCTTGGAGGTTTTGGGGTAGTCGCCTCATCCAAAGCTGTCTCAGTAATTTTTCATCGGAGAATAAACTACCTGCGAGTGATTTTAAATGTCTTAGGAATTGTGAAGGTCGCCTATCTCCTAGCTCCTCATCGCTAAGCAGTTGCCGCAGTCGTTGTTCATCCGAACATGATAGACGGTTTATAAGTTCTTTTTTTAATGTGTCGTATTTATTCGTTTTGGGCGGGTTGGCGATTATATCTTCTACCTCCCCCGCATACCGTTGTTCGAGATGACCAATAACATAGTGATACTTTGTTTCATCGCTAGTTATTCCAGCGATAGAAAATTGCGCTTCAACCTGACCAAACCACACGGTGGGCTTGCCGCTCCAAAACGGGGGTAATTTTACAGCAACTTTAAAAACTTGTGCATCAGACATGGTGCTAGAATCTGATTGATTCTCCATCATTGTGATAAAAGCAAATTGCAGAGTAATTTAAAGTACAATGCGTGGGACAGTTAATAAATTTAAATTGAAGTTTTTATGTTTGATTGTCCATCCACTAAAATTAATCAAATATAACTTTTGACATGTGAGATGCAATGGTCCTAATATTAGACACAATTTTATATATAATATACAACACACATGAGTATTTTGCTTAACAAAATAGTATGAAATTACATTTAAATCAAGTTAGTTTTAAATAGCAAAGATCAATACAAAATACATACATATACCCATCATTTAAGCACTAACATAACTACTTAAACTTAGAATTTCTTTAATGAGGATGACATCAAAAATAAATAGTTTGCATTGTTTGCACTGTAATATTCACTTGCATATAATAGTTAATTATGGACCTATTGTTTTTATTACACTTAACATTTACTCTAAACGAATGTAGAGTCCTTTATTTGATTATGTGAAGTTGTACTTGCGTGTCCCACGTAGGAAGAAAGTCCGAAGTCTGACAAGGAGTAGGTTCAGCAGGAAACTGGTATCGGCAAGCAGAATCTAGCGGAGCTCGAAGCAAAATCGGTCAAACCAGCAAATCCTTGAAGGTGGTAGGCGGCGAAAGTTGCAGTTCCTCGTCAATCACAAATGCGGCAATGCAGCAGCGGTAGGGCAGCAAGTAAAGATTGCACCGGTTGGTTGATGCTTTTGAAGTACGTGGACTGTGTAGCTAACACAGCAAGAAGACTCAATCACAATAGAACTTTTCTATCGTTCTATTTTACTGAGCGCAATAACGTTGTTCGTTTGTCTAGGGGTCACCAATTTGGGATATGATGTATTTGGGATATAATTAAAACATTACTATTAAATATCAAGATTTATGTAATGTTATATGTACATTGTATATTTTCCCGCTCCACATTTTCTAACTGTCTTAAATCTAGTTGGCTTTTTACAATACTCCTGTCATGAATATTTTGACAGATGAGTTGTCATTTGTGAGACGCCACAAATGCAAGAATTATCGCTCGACATCCCACCTAGAACATTTTCCAACAAAACGTGGAAATAATACCACGGGTTTTACAACAGTGTTGCCCCTCGCAATAACTCACTTTTCCCATTTATGAGATACTCTCTTTTAACCCGATAACATATGAATTAAGTTTATATTCCTCTTCAAAATGGGAGGAAGTGCTATATTACCGACTAAAGATACTTCTTATTTCTCCTTAATATAAATATTCAATTATATTTAGCGCTGAAGCTTTGATCTGTGCATAATTCTGTAATTACCTGAAAAATTTAATATCAATTAAGCTATGTGAATCACTTCTATATTAAACTGGCTCGTGTATTTTTTGTATCAAATATCAGAAAAGAGCGAAGTAAAAACCCACTGCGGCTTTTTGTTGTATTGGGGATTTGAACCCCCTGCAATAAATTAAGTTCTCACAGCTTTTTCACGTTTTCTTTTATTACACATGCGAGCGCAGCACACGACATTACATGAATTCCAGAAGGAAACAAAAAAGAACTATCAAAATACAATTGAATTGACGTCTATACATAGATGGCGCCAGACGGCGTTACACCGTTAATTTTATATGAATGCTTCCTGAATACAAATATGCACATATTATGTACTTAACGCTGCAGACCAGTCCACCAGTAAATTTTTGGTGATGCGAAGATAGTGGTAGGTGTGTGACATACCTGATAAATAGTGTTTGTGCAATTATATGCAGGTAAAACATACATAACAGTAAATAACACGATGTTAAATAGATTAAGAATCAATAGATACGGGTGCCAGTACTCGAATAATTTAGAAATATTCAGATTGCTTTCAAATTCGTTCATTGCTTTCGCACACAATATTTTTTCAATAAATAGTATTCATATGGTTGCCTTCACCAAAGAAAACAAATTAATTATATATTTTTTTATATACATAATTTTTACATAATACAATATTTTTCATTGAATATTACGATGCGCGTATTGATGCGATTAATCCTATCAGGAGATTAGAAAATTCCATTACGTAGCATGGTTAGGGTGAACGGATTTTCTTTGGGAAAATAACTTAATAAATAGCAAAGTGATCGGTAAACGCGGAAAATCCATTGTTACAATTTCTCTAAATCCATTCACCTGGACAAACAATAATAACAGTGAGGGCTGTTTGTGACACTCAATTAATAACCCATTTGATTGTTCGGTTTACAAAAAACAGATTTATCTTTGACTAACGATCAAATAACCTACTTGTTTTAGATCGTAAATTTTAGCTCTGGGAAGATTTTAAAACGAGGATTTTCATATCAAGTAAAGTCATCTGCATATCCTATAAATAACGGTTAACGTGTCGGGAGTGGCGTCACTCGGCAGGGTTGTCACGTAGTGGTATTATTTCACAGGCTTGTCGGCTATCCCCGAGTTTATCATACCAGACGATTAATAGCCCTGCGTAAAGGGTATCGTTGGTAACACCGGGAAATTTGTAGCGCAAAGGCAAATTTTTATGTCATTATTGAAGTACTCAATGTGACATTATTTCTACCTTATCTACATTCTAGAATCGGCCTTCTCAACCACTGACGGAAGTGCCGTCAAAACTTTCCAAATCAATGACGCTGCCTGAATCATCATTTATGTATGGAATGTTAACATAATGATTTTTTAATGAAAACAATTTTATTTTATTATTGAAAGAGCATTTACCTAATTTAGAAACGTGTAGCTGTAGTGTACAAGAGGCTTTGATATTATGTTACTCGTGTCTACGTTAAATGTCCATAACATTTACCATAATATCCTGATTCTTGACACTTGTCATAACCTTTAAGCCATTTGACCACACTAACGAAGATATTATGTTCTCATTGCTCCATTTTGTGGGAAAAATTGTCTACTAAACATATAATAATATTAGTGGTGAAAAATAATTACATGAACAATTCTATCAGATGAAGAGGTTAATGGATTGTTGATACCGTAAGTGAGCTGCTCATAATGATTGTGCTGTTTGTTAATGTTGGTTACCATTGCGGAAAATTATGTATAAAAATATGTGTATTTGTGAAACATCCCTGTGTGTGTCAAGCTGTCAGCCACGAGAGAGGTAGGTAGGTTTGCATAAAAAATGTGTAATGTGTAGGCACACGTATTAAACGACAGTGAACGGAAGCTGCTTTTGACAGCTAAAATTGTTATTCACTGCATCAACACAATTTTTTTTTTCTTACATTACTTTTTTTTCGGCTGTTTTTTGGAACAACCATAGTTGTTGCGTAGGTACATAGTTGCTAGTTGGAAAGAGGTTATTGCTATGCTATATCCTTTCAACATTTCCATCAGCAGGTGTGATAAGTGCCCTACTGACATAAAGAGAACTACCATTCGAAATTCAGAGCTATACGAATGGGGACTGTACCTACAGAAAATCGCAGCCAAATAATGCTCCTAGAATAGTATTGTGATCATGCGGTGAGTAAGGTCAAGGTTCTTATAAGCTGCAATACCCAACTTACATCAGTTAGATTGTAGTTGTGTTCGCAGATATAGAACTAGCTTTTTTAGTTCGGCCAAAATGGTTCAGCGGTGTAGTCGTGAAAAGGTAGCAGATAGACAGACTGAGATACTTTGCCATTTGTAATATTAACATGAATTAAAAGATAATGATTATAATTGTTGACTAATACTAACATTAGCTATGGTATAAGAGAGCTGTAGATGTGAGGGCGAGGCTCGCAGGACGGGGACTCCAGCGCGCGTCGCAGCGGAGACCACGGCAGCCGCGGCGGACCCTCCCCCGCACACCAGCAACGCAGCCACGCGACGTCCCTCCAGCGCTGAGCATGTCTGCTCCAGCACCCGGGCACTGAACCTGCACAAATAACAAAACACATTTTACTTATGATGCAATTCTTCACTTTTATTTGTGTCTTTTGCGCATATCTGATGTTTGGATGGGTGCCTGTCCGAGTACTCTTCGTCCCCTGGAGAGCACGTTCAGCTGTCGATTCCTGTCGCCAATTTAACGTCTTTAGCTCTTTTAGTCTTTACAAGTCTGTAACGATTGAAGTTCCTAAGGCCTTCCGACTGACCATTGGGAAGCATAAGAAAGTTGACAACTAGTTTAACCTAGATCATCGATTTTCCTCGTAATAAGGGTTGCGATGGTCAGATGGCAGTCGCTTTGTGTAAAATTAGGTGATCAGTCGTATCGGGTGGAATCGAGCGCCGACCCCAGTTATGCCCATAAATTACTGGAGCCATATAAGGTCAATGCAATGATGATATAAATAATAAGCAAAGAAAACAACTGGGGACCAACTAGAACATTCTTAGCTTAGACGTTTCATTTTATGGTAACAAAATGTATCTGCAAAGCTTGGAAGTAGAACGATCATAGTTTGCCCCTTGTAGATGAAAACAATCTAATCCTACAGCAAAACGTGGCGATGTCGCCGCCTACTTATGATGATCCCATGTGATACTCATTTGATAAGTTTTTTATTTGTAAATAGCTGTGCCCCGCGGTTACATCCGCGTAGACTTAATTTCATGGGTGGCCGGAGGTACCGAAATGGTTTTTTTTTAAATAAAAGTAGTCTAAAAGAAAATCGAGATTCTTTCCACATTACGGTTCAGTACCCACCGGCGACACACACCGATCATTTTACAAACTCAACTTAGTTTAAGACTCAGAAGAAGTTCAATTTACAAGGGATTTATTATAATTGCATGATAGAATCCAGTTCTATCATCTATTCAGAACATCACATGAAGGCGAACGTTTACAAAAAAAAACATCTGAAAAGATTACATTACCTATTAATTTTAGTTCCGGTTTACTTTAAGCTCTTATCTCTTATAAAACACAAAATAGCTATCAAACTTACGATGTTTAGCAAATAAGTGAGGTCGTACATAGCAAGTTCATAATAATACGGACAAAACATTGACATACATACATACATAATTTATGCTCACGCCTGTATTCCCCGAAGGGACAGGCAGAGGTGTTGTAATAACAACACCCACTTTTCACCGAAGATGATCAAGTGCCAACGTGATAGATAGTGACTCTATCACCCTCTCAGGTACTATACATACGTCATCGAATTCCTACTTCTCATGATGTTCTCCTTCACCGTAAAGCACGTGGTGTGAACTCATTTGTACAGGACCCGCTGAGATTCGAACTCTGCTCAAACCCTACAGATACCACAGCTCTCACAAAACCATGAAGCATGTACATACTCTGTTCTACTACAGTTTACTTAGATTTTCCAGCATTAGCCGACCTTGTATCGCTATAGTTTTTCCTAAATATAGGAGGTCAGTACATACTGGAAATGTATCTACAGTTATATTTAATTCATGTTAAATACTTGATGATCATCAAGTGTGACCGAGACTCTATTAAACCACAATTAGACCTGGTGTATCGTTTTCACGGATCAGAATGCGCCACATTGACCTAGGAATGTGTATTCAGTAACAATGTCGATCAGCCAGTGGCGAGTACCTCTCAATAATACTTCTACAGGTTGATTGTAGGATATCATCTGCTACAGTGTCTGTTTCGATCGCCACGCCGAGCGTAGTGTAATCGGGTTGTGCAATTTCTCAGTACCAGCGCAGTTTATGGCAATAGGATCACCCCCTATTGCATGGGACTTAACCAATGTGGGTGTGCTAAAAGTATACCTCTGCACCTTCAGGGATTACAGACGGGAGCAAATGAGCATGTGCTGTAATGTATTGTACCTACTATACATAATCCTACTATAAGTAATCTTGAACTCGGAAGCCGTAATTGCCTGCAACGCGTGAACACGCAGTTTAAGATAGTACCTAAAGATATAGATTCGTCATACCACGAACTCTGCAGTAATTAAATCGAGAGAAACGTGTGCAATATTTAATAAATTACATTACAATTAAATTTTACTTACGTGTTGTATCATCACCGAACTGCAATACCAAATTTCATCGCTTTCTACTCAATCAAATCCTGATCAAAAGCGCGGTCCATGCTCAATACTTTGAGCAGAAATTGGATGCCGATATCACTTGCACTGAATCAAGAAAATTAAATCCCTTGGTATAAAACGCGTCGATAAATCAAATTGCTATGTTATTCTGGAAAGGGGCTTACAATATTGAAATACTCAATTCATGCACGTTTGTTTTATGTATCACGTAAAACAAACGCATTGAAATCGTTGAAATAATCAGAACATCCTGTGATGTTCACCGCAACTTTATACAGGTAGCATTGCATTAAAAGGAAACACTGCAAAGTGCAAACTAAAAGTGCCACATTGTATGTTCATTCAGTCTCACTCCACTCCTGCAGTGCTTCGGATGCTGTTATAAATTTAAAGTCGTAAAAGTACTTCGGTCACGGCTCCGTGCTCCTGTGATAAAGCAATGTCTGCCCGCGAGTATCCTAAAGTGTGGAGTACTTTCGACCGTTTAGTTGAAGATGGAAGAAAACTGAGGTTCGAGACTGAAGACATTCCAGAGATTATGTGGAGTACTGCAGTGGAATTCATGCTGGGCAAATATATCCGAGAAGACGTGTGGTGGATTGCAGCTGGTGATTATCATTACCTACAGCGTGGACCTATTCTACCTAACTGCTAAAAGTTAAGAAATTAATCTATCGACTAAAATAAGTAGTCGGAGAGCCGTGGTTCCAATCGTAGCGGCCTGTACCAATGAGGTTTTCTGAAAACTTGAGTGCAATCATGTCACACCACGAAAATTACGGTGAAGGAAAACATAGTGAGAAAAGCTGCATATGTCTGAGAAGTAATTAAAAGACATAAGCGTATTTCATAAGTACCTACTGTAAGTAGGTAGTGAAATTGCTGTGTATAAGTGTATAATAACCCATTATTAATGAGTAATAAATAACTAATGTCTGCAGCTAAGTACCATACTAGTTTACTAACTCCTTTAGTCTTCCTCTACTAATTACCCTCACCAAAGTAGAAGAAAAAGTATGTTTTCAATTATTACGAAGTTTGTAAAGTATACACAATGTCTGATGATAAACGGTTACTTTTACTCCCCTATTGCCCTTTACACTCACTCGTATTTAGATGATAATAATTTATTTGAAGAAGCAGCAACTAATATATAAAAGTAATAATTCTACGTAAGTATGTCACGTTAATCCGAAGCTATATTTTTTGCAATTAGAAATCCAGCACAAAGTCCGTTGGGCGTTTTACGCAAGAAAATGTCTAAGTCATTAGCCGTCCCATGACCCGTAGCCCAATTATCTCGGGACAGGATGAAACACCTTAAATGTGGCATCATTATACACCCTTTTCGCAAGCCTCCACTCTCAGAAAGCTTAAAATTAAAATTTTGTTGCGTATCATGAGTCATTTTGACTTTGTAAATGGCATATTTACGTTTAACCCCTTCAATGTAAGCCTCAATTTCCCGAGAAGTAAATTAAAAAATAATTTTGAAATCGCAGTCATATATCCAACGAACATTAATAACTAAGTACAGCTCTATTTGAATATATCTACTACAGGTTTTATGTAATATTAAGACTAGATATAGACTGAGAGTTAATGCATGTAATGCAACATTATTATTATTCATACAGACAGTCAGGCAGACAGAGTGACTGAGAAAAAAATTAAATATTGGTATTTTAATGTCAGTAACCCATATGTAATACTTTTAAATGCATTCAGTAAAAGAGCGGTTAATTTGGTATAATAAGCAGCCACTTCAATTTTATTTATCTGTATAGATAATGTAGTAGATAACATTTACAACCTTCCAGCATGTGCCCGCGACTTTATCTGCGCATGTTGACGTAACTGTATATTTTGTTAATCAATTATAACCTATGTGATATACTGATGTATATTCTACATTATTGTAAAGTTTCATTAAAATCCATTCTGTGCATTTTTTTACCATAAAAACTATCGCGGATATTAAACATATCTAAGAAGAATCTATATGAAGTTATATCATAATCTTCTTTAACACTATGATGTCTCAACATCATCTCTCTCGCCGCCTGATGATTTGTAAGATTATTTTTCCAGCCGACAGCAATCAATTACAGTCATAATTTCGTGAAGATTAGTTATCTTATTAAGCAGCTAAGTTCAGCATCACCTTCACTATCCATAGCTTTCGATATAGGTGGTATTCAGGCCACTCTGTATTGATTAACCGGAAGAATGACATTAACCGGATGAATCTACTGCACGAGACAAGGGGGCGTTATACAGCACGCCTACTATTGTTGCCGATCGTTAGGCGTGAAGAATTATTTAACATTGTTTACGCAGTTTTTACCAATTTTACATATATCTAAAACAAATATTTCAAAAGTTAGTTGCTTAGGGAGTTAGAACCTAGGAGCATTATCCAACACAAGTAACGTGTCATAATGTATATATATCCCTTTTACGAATTGGCGATATTTGAAAAGCAGAATTTAGCAATAAAATCTAACTATGAACTCATAATGATAATGAATAGCATAATATTTAATTTGACATATGTATGTACATTTCTGCCAATTCTGCTCATTGTGTAGAGATAAAATATAGTAACCACTTGGCTATACACTGTTTAGTTTTTTCATTGACATATTTTCAGGTACAGCACAAGATTTAGAAGCAGTGCAGGAGTACCGTATACTGCTGTCGTCAATCATTAGGCAGCGGATGAGCGTGGCGTGCTTCCTGGCCGAGGGCGATGGCTCGGGGCGCACACTCGTCGCAGTCAACATGTGCTTGCCGCAACAAAAGGGACGCTTCGTTCAACATACTCAAGTAGTTACCTTACGTTTTATACCATTAAGTCTTCATACAAACATACAATCCACCTGGGAGGCACCCGTTAATTTTACGGTACCAAAATGAAATGAAAACGCCCAGAAATTGTATAATACCCTCTGCCTATACCGAAGATAGTAAGCCCCCTGATCTTAAACTGCTATGGTTGCTTATTATCAGCGCTACCAACACAAGAGATGTCGTTACGTGTTGCCAAACCTATACTGAGTGGAATCCTCGTACCTACGCCAGCTGCGTGATACTATAAAGACAGGCACAACACCTCGCTTATAATCGACTTTTATCCACTGCAAAACAAAAATCTAAGACCACTGTATTTAGGTGTAAAACTCTAGAATGTCCACATGAGAAAAAAAATTTGGCTGGAGAACCCGTTTTAGTCTTAATTCTCTTTCTAATTCTATGAAAACTTCACTAACTGTTTGTCGAGAGAAGCAGACGAAATAGGAACGTTACTCGACTACAAATACATTCTGGGTGTGGTAGTCTATATGTGGTAGTGTTTATAGAAGTAAATAAACCCGTAAAATCAAGCCCAGCAAAGTTACTAGGTTTGCTCAATAACCAACAGAAATAGAAAACGTAAACATACAGAACACACAAGAATCCTTATATTTGCTTAACCCTGTGAAGGAAATAATGAGTTGTAGTTTCAGTATTTTCTGCAAACGGAATCAAATGATATATTTTCCTAGAATTACTTGGTAAATTTTAAAGCTTTTTGATAATTATGACAATAGCCATGAATGTAGCGTTCAGGAAGCCAAACAGATATTCGATATATTTTACGATGCAGGTCGATTATTACGGAGATAATAGGCCGTGATTCATTATTCTAGATATATTCTACTGCCTTTGCCTATCCATTGATCGTCGCGTCTACTCACGTGACCGCGTCGACCTAGTTACACTCATCAAACCATCGCATTATTCACTAGATTCCTCTTACAGTTCGACTACTAACTACGTTACATGATTAAAATCAATATGTTTTAATATAAAAAATTAAAACAAGGTAGTTGAAAATATTACATTGGATGTAAGTGAAGTAGCTTTACATTAAATTCAAATTAACAAATTTAGAGATAATTTTATTCAGCAAATGCTAAAATGTTTGTATTGACATTTCACAGCCCAAGACAAAAGCCGGCCTGTTATCATTACGCATGTTCGGAGAGGCAATGAGAGTGACAGCAATTTATGATAAATACAAAGTAAATGAATACCTTATGGGGGCAGGCCTTTCTGTTGCTCCAGAATACCGAGGCCTGGGGATTGCTGTTGAACTACTGAAAGCGAGGTGCCTATATGAATAATTAACTGCTATGTAATTCACACGATGATTTATATGTCTTGAGTTAATGAATAATTAACAACGGCTTCTATGAAATTGTTATTACATTCATTACCTCTGTCGGCAAATTAAATACAGGGCGTCGTGAATGACTCAAACTAATATACCTACCTAAGGCTATGGATAGTGAAGTTGATATTGAACTTGCCCATAAAATATCAGAGGCCTCTTTGCTTACTTTCGTTAATGTATCACCCGTTATGATGTAGCCATAACTTACATGGCTTATCAAAATGAGCCAGAATTAATTGCACCAGGATCAAAAAATTCGTATAATCATAAAAAGGCTCGTAAAATATGTTATATGACATTTTTATCATATGTGATATCTAACCCTCTTATTGGAAAACATAGTTCCAGCTCTTTATATAATACGGATTTCAAAAGGGATGAACATAGTTTTAGTATACTCTTGCCTTAAGCCGTGTTTTGTAATATAGGGGTAAAAGTTTTGTATCACCTTTTAACCATCCATAACTTTCAGTATAAATGGTGGTATTTCGGACACCCTATACTAAGAAAATGTGACCGATTTTACTGTGTATCAATAAAACTTGCTTAATTTGTTTCTTGTGTGAATCATCTGGCATAAAAAAAAACCATGGCAGCTTTTTCATAAATATGTAAAAACGTGAACCACCAACGATTTTGCTTTTGAACGGGTGATAAAAATGTTTATAATCCATCTCACTTACCCGTCGGGTTCTAGAGCTTTATTTATTGCAGTCAAGTTTGTCGCTCGGTAAACTTGCATTATTATATACAAGATATTGTATATCTATATATGCAGTAGGCACAGCCAAGTATACATATTTTACAGATGGTATTATGTATTTTCAAAGTCTATGAACGCATCAACAGTCTTATAGCAGTAAAGATAAAATAAGCTTGTTCATAAGTGGATATTAAACTATATAATGTAGATATTAGTAGAGAGCCGTGGTGGCCTCGGGGTTTGAGCAGTCGCCTGCTACGCAAGCGACGCATGTCGAATCCTTGCAGCCTGTACCAATGAGTTCTCCTAAAAACGTATATGCAGTGATTTCACACCACATACTTTATGGTGAAGGAAAACATCGTGACTTGAAACTTCCATATGTACGAGAAGTAATTCAAAAACGCATGTATAGTGCCTGAGACGGCGATGGACCCACCCTCTGTCACGTTGGCACTTAATCATATTCAGTCAAATGTGGGTGTTGTTGTTACAAAACCTCTGCTTACCCCTTCGGGGACCCTTCTGGGATGGCGTGAGCAGATGTATATCTATATATATATATATATATATATATATATATATATATATAGATATATATATATATATATATATATAGATATATAATATTGCCATATCTTAGATGGTCTAATTCGATAAAAAAATATTTTTTATATGAAATCTTATTATCCATTTCAGATTCAGCCTTTCAAAGGCTCTGGGCTACCACGTGACTGGCGGCATATTTACATGTGAATCGGCACAGAAAGTTGCTGAAAAAGCTGGCATGGAGTGCTTTTATGAAATACCGTACAAAAAGTTTGGTAAAAAGTGCAATATTAAGTTTGAAACTGAAACTGAAAAATTGAAAATGTATGGAATTCGTATGGACTAAAAGTAGCCTAACAAAACAAAATGTTATCATACGATTTGTTCGCTGGCAGAGGATAATATGTTGTAGTTTATAATGCGGTCTGATGCGCTATTGCAAAGACGGGATAAGGTGAAATAAAATATATCAACATTCAATGTATTTTATTCATCAATTCCGAGTAAATTCTGAACCGTATTACATAAAATATCCCGAGAATAGGTGATTAATTGAGGTCTCTGCGTAATGCGAGTTAAAGAGCATTGTGACCTTATAAGACGGTAATTCAATGGATAAGCTCTGTCGTTAATTGTCTAGAGTGGCTTTTAGGTTCGTTACTGCTTGGGAGTAGTGCGGTTATGATAAACGGTTTGCCATTACGGTGGCAAGCATTACCCTTTCTTACTAACTCTACATTAAAACTACTAGTCATAGTGACTTGTGGCGGACATAGAAATTGTCTGAAAAAGTTGTCTGATAAAATATCCCCGAGCCCGAAACATATAGAGAAATATTATGTCAGAGCAACTCTTGCATAGATTGGATGGGCTATGTAGTAGGTTTTAATATGTAGAATCCATAACAGTAGAGTACCTCTTTGTAGTTATCCCCCAGAAGAGAACTACACTATTTTTCAATTATTGGTAAAATTGCTTCGATATTGCATCTATCCATTGGAATTTTTCGTCCGTTTGATGCAAATATTCGTATGTTTCCTTTCATGTGCTGCATTGTATTTTCTCTGAATTTGACAGTATTCATATGAAATGTTTGCCTACTATACGAATTGAAAAGGCAAAGTTTTTTGTAAATTGATAACATAGAAAAAGCAAGCTGCTAAAATCTTATGTATCAACCCTTTTAATTTTTAAGCTGCTCGACTAACACCCGCAGCGACCCACGCCTCCACGTTTTAGAAGCTCTCAGTCAAATAAAGCTGCCGCAAGGGTTCATAACCATGCGGTGGACTCTATGTTCCTACCTCTGTAGATATATTACACGCTTAACTTCTTGGATGGATTATTTGGTTTGGTATCAATCAATCAGAGTCTGATATTTGTATGGCGTGTACCAGGAATATCAAAGCTCCACTCAACACCAGAGACCTTATCACGCAGTACTGAAAGCTGATAACGGACTAGTCAAATAGAACCAACGTGATGTCAACACACACACAACTTTTTGGTTTTGTTCCACTCACTTTTCCAATCTGCCGCGTGTCGACACTAAGCCAATTTGGCGACTAACCGGTTGGCATGCTACCGGCCATAAATTAAAACTGAAGGGAAATAAAACGCAGTCAGGTACTCTCTTAGATTAATTCTATGCACATTGGTTTAACGAATTTGGCAGCAGGAATTCTGTGTTGCAATCTCTGCACTACATACATAATACATATTTGTACAATAAATTTAAATACACAATTATTAGAGTGTATAGGTAAATACCTAAGTACTCACACTGAATATAGAGGTTCAAATAGGACGAGGATTTTCTTTGGTCAAGATTAAACGAAGAAATGAAGATTTTTCCTCATGCGCGGTGGCAAAATGTTTTATCTACCATGATATAAGACTGTTAACCCCAAGATGAACTGAATAAGAAAAAATGTGATTGATGGCACAAAACGACTGGAAACGTAGATAAATTATATTATTTTATGAAGGTGAATGAATCTGATTCGAGTCCGCACCTCAAAATATAACTCGTTTATATATAAACTACCTGTGCCCCGCAGTTTCACCCGCGTAGACTTAGTTTACCTAATTTGGTTTTTTAAATAAAAGTAGCCTGAGTTACACCTTGAAAATCAGCTGCCAGTGAAAATCCCGATAAAAGCAGTCCGCTTCGGAGATAGGTACAAACAGACAGACAGAGTGAGATCAAATAATATGCATAAAAAAGTAAACTGCCTCCAAGAGGGTCAGGATCCACTCGTCCCCTGAAATTCGCACCCTGTGCCCTCTCGTCCCCTTAAATTTCTGAAGTTTCCACTCGTCCCCTGATCTATCTAAAGTACTAGGGCGTCAGAAGTTTAAAGAGGTAGCTTCAATGATTTTCGACTCACTGAACGTAACAGATGTATCTGTTTTCGATGATTATGACTTTGCCAAATAGGCGGTAAAAAATAAATACTCAATGCGTCTAGTGACGACCTTACTAAAATTTTACATACAAACTATGTGCGAGTATAGCTTTCGAAAGTAATTGCAAACTCGTTATAGGGGTGACGTGCTGACCTAAGTATCAGATAAAAAATAAAAGTTCACAAAAGTGTGTGTTTACCTTTCATCTTCGGGTAGTTCGATGTAAAGCGGAAGCAGCGTGATGTTGCGCAGATGCAGCGGGTAGTCGCCGGTAAATATGTGCGAGAGGTCCGCGAGCGAGCGGTTGAACGCTTGCACCGCGGCGGCGGCCGAGGGCGGCGCGGCGATGCCGAGGTAGAACGCGGAGCGAGCATCGGCCTGCAGCACGCGCAGCTCCCCCGCGCTGGCCAGCGCCAGGCACACCACGCACGCCCACCACGCGCACCACGCCGCGCGCGCGCGCATCCCGGCCCCGCGCGCCCGCCTCACCCCCGCCCGCGCCCTGCCGCCCGCCCGCCGCGCTCCGCCGCCATACCCCCCAATCCAACACCATCCACCCTCACACCAACCCCCGCGCTATACACACGCCCCCCAACATTTACTTATCTACCAATGTCCGTATCACTAACTACTCGAGTATCAAGACTTTTATCTCATACTACATCGATATGGACGGTTCAAATTATATAACAAAAGATTATCCTCTTCAAATTCCAACTTCGGCCACGTACACGTATCTGTAACAAAGAGTAATTGGTCTGTAAAACTTTTGAACCCATAATTTGAATAAAATATCAGCGCTTCATAATCTGTTTAATTCCAACGGACTGGATTACAAGGTACTACACCCTCTGGATTGAATGATTGTGAAAGTTTAAATTTTCACCTAATTACTTTACGTTGGTTGATAACCATCAAAAGTAAAAGCGAGCAAAATCTTATGCTGCAAATTTGCGTTGAGGAATTAAATATTACGTAGACGTATTATGTTTTATATATATTATGTTTAGTTCAAAAACAAATTTTACGTAACAGCCATAAAGCTGAAGAAACGTCTCATATAAATCACATTTGATCAGGCACATAACATTAATTAATTGACGCTGGCTTTGGTTTATCGCATTTTTTCGTCGCTTCGCCGTATCTACGTCGCTCTCAATTTAGTGCCAGACTCGAGAAGGCTCCGAGCACTTGTCCCGACATATCCTATTTATTTTCACGAAAAAGCGCGTTCAGTTAACGCCGCTCATTAATTATTTTGGATATAAGAACCTCTGAGATGCGGGTGTTCGCAATTTGATGCCTTCAGCTTGATACCCACATTTGCCCATCTTTTAGAGGCTTATTGCGTGCTTGGGACTATAAATATAATTAATTTTATGTTTGCTGTCATAAATAACATAACGACAATGATAAGGACATCAAAAACGTTAGAGGTCGTAATTTACTAGTGAAATTAATTTGTTCAACGTGTGAGTCTTGTGTCATAAAAACAAAGGAGGAAAATAACATTAAATTAATATTATGCTTAGAATTAATTTTATCTAAACATTTTCACCAACAAAAAACCATAAATTAATTTTCCGCCACAACTTTTAGCTCCATATAGAAAATATCGGTTGAGAAAAAAAAAGTATAATTATTTGATTATTCTAAAAAGAACAGCTAACGTTTTTAAATATTCTCGCTAGTAAATCAGTCTAAATGTTTCATCAAGTTAATATTTAGAAAATATATTTTTCACCACTTATGTGTTTCATTGTATGTCAAAAAAAGACAATTGAAAATATGCTTACTGGATAACTTGACAATGAATTGAATATACTCGTCCCTTATTAGATGGGGCATAAATATAGCTAGCTACATGTGGGTATACATTCGGGGAATACAGGCGTGAACATAATGTATGTGAGTAAATATAAAAAATATTTACATTTTGAAATATTTATTAGTTCAAGAAAGTCAGAAGTTTCAAGGACATAGAAGATTAAATTCTGTGGTGCTTCAAAGGCAAACGAGCAAAGTTGGAATTATTGTATGCCTGTAATGAACCCTCATCAGCGCGGGACGTTTTAGTGGCGCTAATTGAAACAAACTTTCCATGTCATAATCTAAAAAAATGTAAATGCTAGATTGGAGTGGACAGTCACATTAAGAGAATTAACCCCTATTTTGACTGAGCCCTCATAACTCGTGATAGCGTACTGTATATATGTCAAAAGCGAGCGTAAAGAAAAACGAAGACTCAGAAACATCTGAATTGAAATATTTTAAATGCTGTGTCTATCTTTTTCTACTCATGTGAATAACAATAATCATTTATTCAATATATTGAATCAAGTTAAATAATAACGTTACAATAGTTTACGTACTCGTGTTATAATATCATAGTTCCCGTGGTATTTTTTTGGTTACTTAGATTAAGATTAAAATTTTACGAAAACGTCCATTCGGGTCCTTATATTCACGCCCTATCTAACTAAATACAAAATAAAAAAAATAACTAGATACTAAAAGGAAAGTAGTAACTAATTTATATTTAAATTAAATTCAAAGGAAATGCTTTCACGCCCGACTTCCGAACAAAAGGTCCTATCATACAAAAGAGAGTAACAACCTCAATTGACTCAGTCCAAGAAAACAAAGATATTAAATTAGTTGAAATGTTAGGAAGAATGGCCATGTAATATAATAATGCTGAATAACTAGAACATTTCCGTTTTCCCCAAACTGTAGTAATCCAAGATAATAGTCGATGAGCGTTATCCAATTAGGCACTCGCCCAAATTTAAGTAAATAAGAAGGCATTTGTACCTTCTTAATTTGATTCCCAGACAAATATTTTTGAGGTGTTTGCTTAACTATTTTCAATACGGGCGATCATTCTGTACCAAATAAAAAAAATCTTATTTTTTGCGTACATGATGAAGTGTCACTCTGCAAAATATTAAGCAGGTCCAGTAGAATTAATATGATTGTGCCGAATATATAGAAAATATACCTACTGATTATTTTTGTTTCGAAAACCATAATAATCGCACCACTTAAGCTAACGCACAAAGTACTTGATCACAGTGACGTTTAACTAACCGTTAAATAGAAAAAGGATAAAAATAGCTTTTCATAGTGCGGGGAGAAACTAAATGTATATTATACGTGTGGCCGGCATCTCTGCCAACGTTATTAGACGTGTTAGCAGCAAACTGCTGCTTAGTTCTAATTAAATTAACCGTTGACAGCTGGCTGGAAGCATTCCTTCCCGTAACTGCAGATACTATTTAATTTTGAACGTCCCTCTTTACTCCTTGTTGTTGCAGTATTTTCAACTACTTTAGTGCGAATATTATTTACTCGTCCAAATTAAGAAATCATCAAAAGTCTCATACTTACATATCATCATCATCTCTCTGTCCTTATCCCATACATTGTTAGGTTCGGCACTTGATTCAACCCAATGTGACTGATCACCTGGTTTTTATACGAAGTGACTACATAGTGAAAAAAAACTGTGATCTGGGTTAAACCAGTTGTCAGACTCTCTTAGGCCTCCGACTAACTTATAACGATTACCAAAGATGTTAAATTGGCAATCGGGGTCGACGGAATGAAAAATCTATCTATGTCATAAAATATATTATGTTCTTATGTTCATAAAGCAAATGCTGATTAACATACCATGAAGTCTTCACTAACATACATTCTAGTCTTATAAGAATGATGTCAATATGTTTATTCTTTAATACAAATCAATCGATTGTTCAGAAAATTTTTTTTCAAGAGGGAAGGAAGTTTAAATTAAAGAGGTCTTCTTGAACGTGAATACGCCGTACATTTTCAATGGAAAAAGGGAAATGTGAAGATAAGAGGCGATGTCTATATTGGTGTATACTTTCGTGTCTACACGTAACGAATACGAGTACATGCATCTAGAAAAGCTTTAGCTATCACTTTGTTGTGGGTACGTTCTTTTTCTCACTCAATTTATTTCGACTCGCACATTTCACTCCAGGTTCAGCATACGAAAACCTACTATTGCTCAGTTCAAACTTGAACTTAAACTGGCAGCGCTTAGAAATCAAATTTCAGTACCGACATAGAAACTAGGATATTCGAGTATCGAATAGATATTTATACAACGTTGGTGGTGCTTTTAGTTGACGGAAACTTATTTAAATTATAGATGTAGTATGTACGGATAAGTTTCGGTTTAAATTGTGTAAATTCACTAACAGATTAATATTAACATTTACGGTGAGATGTTGCATATAAATATATGTATCTTCCTCCGGCACCAGTTCCCTTGCTAAGAGGGTCATGACTCTCGCTGGAAATCACCTGTTTTCAATGTTTTTGCAGATTTGTTTTGACTATTTGGTGCGACAAACCCATAGGCGTTTCCCCTTTATCTTCTCATAAGTGTTCATACTCACACCATCCCAGAAGCTACAAGAATTGTTAAGCAGATCTCTACTACTAGAAAAGTGAGTGTTGTTACAAACATGCTTTTTTTTTCCTTCTTCTTTCCCCATAGTAGTGTGAAATCACTATATATAAGTATACTACGATACATATTTACTGAGGTTCAGGTTATTTAGCATCCTAGGGTTGCTTAATTTTTTTATGTGTTAGAACCCTGGTAGAATTATAAGATTTTTATTTAGATTAAGATTAAGATTACAACAACAACCACAACCGCGAATATCACTCGCGTAGCGCCAACCCTAATTGCCACAAAGTACTTTGTTCAATCGATCGACGATACACTAAACCTGGAAGTAAAATTAATTTTATCAAAGAATGTTAAATGGGTATTCCGGTCGGTAATACATTTAGCGATTTGATTTGAGGGTCGAGTCCGGAGAGCGGGATCCGTAAAAACGTCCCTTTAATACAACCTTACCGACTATCCACGCGAACTGATTCACAATCATCGATGCTCAAACGTGACCAGCTTGTAGAAAATACGATGATTATGGATAAAGATACATTAAATATCTACCTGCTCCATCCCATGGAGGAATAATGATCAAACACAAGTCACAACGCATGCTATGGTTACCGATAACTTCAGGAAAGTTAGAAATTGATATATCTTGTGTTGCTGTTCTTTTAATAAATAAAGCCACAATCTCTAAAAATACCACTTTTTACGGTTTAAGATAAACTTGAAACTTAAATAGATGAAGTATTAATGTTACGAGCCTCTCGGTATGATGATTGGTGTAGAGCTTAAGCGAGTAGCTAAATATTCATTGAAATCAGCTCAATTTAATCATAATAATCTGCCTTGTCACGATGCGGGTGCTGGGGAATTCCTGGAATGGCTACATTATCTACGTGATTACTACCATTAATCAGGTATAATCGGTTGCCGTCATGATGTTAATTAAAAAGGAGACACTGACGACCGCTAGCAAGCGAAGGTATCATCTACCAACATGCGGTAAGTTGGTACTTTACATAAATAATTATGCGGTATGTCCGATGAATGCCTAAATAATTAGTAGTTTTATTTGAGGACCTTCAAATGGCATTATCTGCCTATCCCTGTACACCACTGCCATTTGAAAAACTTGCCTAGGCCTTATTCATATAGTCGTTAATTATTATTATTGCATGTCTCTTAAACTCAAATTGTAAATGTTCATCTTTCGAATGCGCAAAAGGTTTAAAAATAAGATTGAACATCAGACAAAACAGTAAAATTCACGGTTTATAATCGCTCTTCCCGTATAAATGTGCCGTAGCCCGTAGGCATTGGCGTACGGTAAGCGTCGTAGGCGTAAGCAAGCAAGAACGCTCGGTACCTAAAAACATAATTATACTTCACAAGCATTTAATTCAAAGCTATTTACAAAAGTTTATCCGGAGTCCGAATAAGCGAGATATTGTAATATGAAAAAGAAGTTTTTATACATCGAAAATTCCTCGTAAATTAATTTAATATCTCCTCCTGAACGTTCGAGAACGTAAATATTTTTCATATTAAAGTATGTATGCAATGTTTTGTTTTTATTTAATTCTAAATTAATCAAAAGTTTCTCGTATTCAACGGACTTCAAAAAATGGAAGAAGAGTCTCAATTCGACCGAATATACGTGCAATAATTCAGCCTACTTTTGGTATTTCTTCAGACTTCAATATTATCACTTAACAGTAAGAGGGACAAACCATTTTTCTTTTGATTAGTTGCCAAGTATTAACTTGTGTAAAACTATTTTATACTTACCTACTCTACTTTTCAAATGATGGCAACTTATTCTCAAGGGATCGTGGTCGAAGAAAATTTAAGAATTGAGTCTCGATTTCCTCTGAGACGCCTTGAGCTTCATCTCAAATATTTCTATGTTTGCTGTCTCAATAACACCATAGTATTAAGTGTAGTAAAAAAATCTTGATTTGAAGAGTTTTAGACTTTTTTTAACACGGAATCTTTGACTAACTCATACACATATATGCTCACACCTGTATCCCATGGGGGTAGGCAGAAACCACCGTTCGCCACATACTACGATCCTTACATATTTCTTTCACTTCTCTTATTTTCTATGCAATAATGTGTACCTTCGCACAGTTATTCAAATGACTACACCCTTTTCTTTAACCATGAGTGCAGGGAGACACTGACATTTGCCACGTGTCTCGCGATCCTACCACATTTCTTTTGGTTCTTTTATACTCATTAGAAGTACACAATATTCTAAAAAAGCATTTGGAATTTTTTTATTATAAAAACGAGTAGTTATTTAATTTAATTGAAGTCTAGACAAATCTGTTCTGTTACTAATGCTTTAAGTAATGCGAGGGTAGGCGACCGAACGAGTCTAGTCCCTAGTGAGTCAGTACCACAAAAACGGGTAGCATCAAATAAATCGTTGTCGTTAGTGAGGAGTTCACTAGCTCATCCGTCCTTAGGCTCGCCCTGGGACCAGCCCGGTAAACGCATGAAGTGCCCACGCCATCATGACAGTTGTAAAAATGGGCTCTGTATGCAAAATAGTATCTTTACGATTGCCTTTGAAAGGCGATGTTAAATTGACATGACTGTTATCGCTTTTGTATAAACGTTTATGCTCGTATGCGCTTTTATTGAGGCGGTAATCGTTATTGTTTGTTACTCAATCGCGGAAAAATCAACGAGCATCATTGCATTGGAATCAGCGTTTATTAGAAAAGAACACGTTACTTAATAGATTACTTACATACAAATTTATAATAGACAATTTATGTATCTAAATATGAATTCAATTATTATTTTCCGGACCTTACACTATAAATGATAAAATTTTTGTTCAGGATGCATTCATAACGCCTAACATTTTTCAAATGTTAAAAATGGTTTCAAATTTCTCTGTTGTTGGGGTCAGTATTCGATCTAACTAGCTACGACTATTACCAGTGATATAAGAAACGACTTCCATCAGACCTTTACAACGGCTTGTCCCTGGGAAAATCGACAAGACAAGTGGATTGTACGAGATTTTAAAACCCGGTCCGTATAAGTTTCGCCACGCCCCCACCATGAACTTGACATTTAACGAAATGCCTGAGATACAGCGATATACTCACCATCCATTTATACCGTAATATACCTACCTACACTGAACAAAAATCCAATAAGAATTAGCATATATATAATATAATATAGCTCCTAAATATATTATTAAAATCGTTAGTAACAGCTAAAATGGTAAAAACCTATAACACATTTTCAAAACATTTCAAACAATTATTAATATGCGACTTATTTTCTCCATTCATTTTATAAGCACCTAGGAATACATTTTACATTTTAATTAATTTCATTTGTGGCCAGTTCGGGTGTATTCAATAGGGACACATACTGCAACAATAAACCTGCTAACCAATGATGTTAACACAGTTTATACACCAACCTTTTGTGTTAGAGTGCTGTTCATTGATATGGATAATGATCGAAAACTAGTTTACCTGCTTTTGATGAAAATAAAGAACAATACAAATGTTTGCATGTAGCAAAAATCACCGTGTACCCAATAGTACATTATCATACCTACTAATATATTTTGTAACATATAAATCTAGAGTTTGTCTGTTTTCTTGAACGCGCTAATCTCAGGAACAGGTCTGATTTGAAAAAATATTTCAGTCTTAGACAGCCCATTAATCGAAGATATTATATAGGCCATAATATCATCACGCTCAGACCAATTGTCAGAACTTCCCGGCAGAAGTCTCAGGCAGAAGTTAGTCTTTATAATAAGAGCAAGGATGTTTTATTATGTATTACATGATTATGTATTACATGATAACATAACAAATACCAACATTTAATTAAAAAAAACCCCAAGCTATTGTTCCAAGTCCACTGATATTCTTATAAAAATACGTAGAATTAAAGACAAAAGTCTGCGGGTTTTGCTGCCAGTGTGGCGCTCGCGGGCGTCGAAACCCACGCAATATAAAATAAACTTGCTCCTAGATTTCCGAACGGAAAGAATGAGTTTCAAAGACATGATCCTATTTGAATTTTGAATCTTTTGAACCATAACGTCGGGGAAACTATAAAACGAACTTACAGACTTTATTTTACAAATTTTACGAATAAATAGAGCCTTGTCTGCCTGCTATCTTTTCACTGCGTAACCATAAAACAGACTTTTATGAAATTAACGTTTATTATTATATTTATATGTATTATAAATGAGGCACTTCATACCATCATGTGCTAACAGCAGGTTATGGAAACTTGCACCACCGGGGTCATCACGGGTCAAACCCTATTTAAACCCCAACCTGCCATACAGTACTAGGTTGGGAAAACTACGTCGCTGGGAGCTCATTGTACAGATTGACCGGGGAAAGAAGGGAAGCTCGTATGTTATTATGTCAAACAATCCCTATGATAAAAGCTACGATTTAACATGATCTTATTTTCCACAAGCAAATTCTACATAAGCTGTATACTATAGGCAAAAGCACTTGACTGCGTAGGGAGACCAGAAGATTGAGGAAGGCATAGGAAGTCTGTGGCAGCACGTCAATTTACGACAACGGACTATCTCGTTTCGGGTGTCGTTCCATTAAGGCCCTCCCTCTAATGGCTTATGTAACTCGACAACTGTATCTACACACAATATCCTACCTACGCCTTCTTATTCTATTCCAGCAGGAAAAAAATTAAAGAAGAATTATTCACTTGGAAAACGATTTGTTCCACGGATGTTCGTGAACTCATTCTCAAAACATTTTCACAATCAGACAAAGGAAGCAGTATTTCCGCCCTAACTGAAAGGCAGTCGTTAAACTTTATGCGTTACTAGTATAAGCGGTTAGATATTAAAATGCCCATAAACATTTATTTTTACTACATTGCCGTATCATCCTAATCTTCTTGTAACGGGGAAGGAGATAAGAAGGTTGGCATATAATAAGAATAATTTTATGTTTTATAGTCTAACAAGTATCACCATAATAATACTACTTAAAAACACATTGAGCGATGGAATGAAATTGTATGAATATTTGTCATTTTTCCCCTTTGTATTTTGTAAACAGGAAGGGAAAACTAGCCAATCGCAATTACCGTAACGAGTTCCATGTTCTTTTTCTCCTACTAAAATGAATAAAACGTGTTCTGCCCGTGTTCTTTGGCAAATATGCAAATAACAAGCACGGTAACAGACCTACTAATTTATAAAAATGTACATTCTCATTACGATTCACTTTGAATTTTCCTCGAGTAGTTTTTGTTTGTTAAGGAAACGTGAGCATTCAAATGTGAACTCTCATATTCTATAAACTATGACAAAACTTTCATGTTCTTCAGAGTAGAAGTCATGCTCTGACTAGTATCAACTAACTGCACATCTTATCTACGGAGCGTATTAATAATGCATGCTTTTAGTGAAGTATTAATTCTAATAAATTCTCCTTAGTCTAGCGCCTACTAATAATTACAAATCGTGTAATTTAAAAATTAGAAGACGTGTCTTAACACTACCCTCCAGAGTAAATTTTGTGCGTAAGTAATATAACATAAAATAAAAATATGTTAGCCTACACCGCGCACCAAAATCCGGAAAAGAGCTTTCACATTAATATAAATTTATCTTTGCGAGATTAAAGATAATTTATGAGTAAAGACTCTTTCAAGATTACATTCGTAAGGTGCCTTCGTCCTTTCTCAAAACTTAAGTCAATGTTTACAGTTTTAATGAAAAATTTAATTAAATCCCTTAATTAAGTCTTAATTGGATGAATCTTTAACGTTATAGTACTGTAGATATCATTTAGATTACATTATATTATAATTTGAAAGCCTTATATACTAAGTGTCAACACATGTATGTATGTATGTATATACTAAATGTCAACACATATCCATGTAATATCCGCATATCCGTGTTGCAATGAAAGATTATTTCAACACTCAACATATTTTAGAACACGTACTTTCAAATTCAAAACTCTTTTTGTAACCCAAACTGAAAAATATGTATATTTAATTTGACTTTTTACAAATTACTTTCAAACCTTCAAAATGACATGATTATACAGGATTATACATGCTACCGCCAGGTTCGGGTGGTTGCTTTTACTGGGAAGTACCTGGCGTGTATCTCAGCAATTACTCTTTTCGAAAATTTCATAAATATACGTTCCATTCTACCGAGTAAATAAAAGTAACTCAGAAAACAAATTGAATATCCATCAATACCTGTCCGTTTCACCAACTCTTGGCTCTGTGTATAAACAAAAAGTTCAATAAAGAGTAGGATCATGCTTGTTCAAAGTTGGAAATGCTGAGTATTAGAATATTCCAATCAGAAATATTTACTTAGTGTTTGTAACTACAGGTTGGAATCTAAGACCGCTTATTGACTTTAACCCACCATTCTGACTGAACAACTTTTACAATTATATTTTACCAAATAGTCGACATCACAGGAGACCGAAGAGTTGGCAGCTACCTCGGTCAAAGAATTAGTCTTGCCATCTAAAGGGGGAATGCTGCCAGTATCTTCGGAACCTTGCCCACAGGGACTCCTTTTAATAATATATTTTATTAATAAGATGTAAAATAATTTTTAAGGTTTTTAGTTATTAGATTATATTTTTAAGGTTCTTAAGTTATGTTAGTTTTTAGTAATTCTATGAGTATCCCCATTCCTTAGAGTCTTATGATTACTGGTGTAATTGTAAGAAATATCGAATTCTTAATATTTTGTTTGAGCACTTTTTAGGTTATGTTATTTTATCAAATAGACATTGATTTCTTGAATGCAGATTAAGTAGTTGTGTACATTTTCTTTTCTGCCAATCTTTTCCAGAACGAGAAGATGTGTAGGTATTAAGTACGGCGGCAATATCTTCAATTCCTGTTAAAGATTTCAAAAAACAGATTACAAAAGATTACGAAATAACTTTTTTGAGTAACTTCACTTCTTTTATATCTAGTATATTATATTATAGACGTGCCCCGCGGTTTTGACAGCGAAGACTCAATTATATGGGTTACCTTAATGTTTTTTTAATAAATGTAACCTAGTTATTCCTTGTAACGGTAGATATCTGACAGTGAAAGCCCTGTTAAAATCGGCTCAGTCGTTTCGGAGATTGGCCGGAACAAACAAACAGACAGACAGACGGATACAAAATTTTATTTTAAATTGTTTTGTTTTTATATAAGTACCATATATACCTATTTTCATATGCATTGAAAATACACTTCAATTTTATTTATCTTTATACATGCATAGACATAGATTACCTGCATTTGTTTTTGAATTTCCGTGAAAAATCTTAAGTCTTAAGTCCCGGTAAAATGTATGATTCGCATTTATATTCTCTATAACTCTAAATCCAAGCTCCAAAGTTCAGACAAATTTATTAGCCGGCTCGATATGTGATTAACATATCTGGTGAACATGGCATGGCTAACTAAAGCCAACGTTGAAAGTTAAGCGACGAGCTCTGCTTCCAAAATGTTATTTTAACATAATAGCGGCTGAAAATTCGGCGAACATGTCGATATTATCGAGCATATTGGTTGGAAGTTATTGCGGTAGATGCTGTTAATAAACATGGTTGGAAAACTTCGTAACTTAAATTATTTTAATAGCCTTTATAATTGTATTAAAGTGAATTTTACCAGTCCACTCTTATATTATTTAAGTGAATGAAAAATTTGGTTATCTCTACATCAATCTATTCAGATAATAATTTAAGTGTTTGTTTGTAATTTCAAAATAACAGCTTTTCTCTAAATGCATATGAAATAATATACGGTAGGTACTGACATAGTAAAACTATTTTTTTAATATTTATCTGTCTGTTTGTTTGTTCCGGCTAATCTTCGAAACGGCTGGACCGATTTTAACGGGACTTTCACTGGCAGATAGCTAACTATACAAGGAGTAACTAGGCTACTTTGAATTTGATTAAAATATGTCTACGCGGGTAAGTCCGCGGGGCACAGCTAGTTATAAATACAAACAAAACACGTACTTTTGGTTGGTATAATATATTATCGTTAAAATTTAGTCGAATGTTTTTTTTCAGTGTACTGGGATTATTTTCAACCACAAGATAACCGTACGCATCGAAACACAATATAACAAATTTATCAACCGGAAAAAATGGCAACAGCTGCAAAAGTGTTCACAAAAATATTCCAATTACAGCTGGCTGGTATTTACGAGCGCGAAGAGTCGAATATCATACAATACAAATCACGTAGCTCTCATACATATTACATTTACTTATCCCATGAGTTTTTTAATTAAAATATATATTAATAAGCGCTATGAGTGAAACATTCAGTTAAATTTAGGAAGTTGGTTGATTAATAACCCAGGGGCACTTAATTCGAGGATAATACAATAATTTTATGTCTCCTTATTACAAAACATGGATTAAGCGAAGACTAGTCTAAACTCGGACTAAAACTATACCTATATCTGTTTAAATCCGTATCACAGAAGGAGATAGAGCTACTTTCAAACCTGTAAGATAAAGTGCCATAAAATAGTATAAAACATGTATTTTAGATATATTTTTGCTCCATAAATATATTTCTAATTAGTTTAATAGCCTTTGGATTCGCTTGTAAAGAAAGCAAATACTCTCAACGATCCTTTAGACGCTCCGTTTCACTTAACGCATCTCAAAGGAAAAATTCATTGCTGATAATAAAATCAGCGGAAGCAAATAAGATTTATGCACCATTTAAGTTATTATTAAAATAGGTACCTAGGAGCAATTAATTTCCTTGAATTCGTATTTATTGGAAGCAAAAATAATTACGATTATATAAAAAGACTAGCTGTGGCCTGCGGTTCCATCCTAATTTAAATAAAAAATGTAACTCTAACTATGCACTCCTTGTATAATTAGTTATCTGCCGATGAAAGTCCCGATAAAAGCGATCCAACCGCTTCAGAGATAGCCCGGAACAATCAGAAACGCAAAAAAAATTTTTAAAATTGGTTTTATTTTTAAGTCAGTACCGTATATTTTTACATATGTGTGAGTGAAGTGAATTTTGGAACACAGACACTTCATTTTTTTACAGATACACTGTATAGAATAGATATATAAATTGATAAGTAGTAGAAAAGCAAAAGATGTGTATTTTTTTTGGATTCCATACTCATATCGAAGAAGCATAATGGATATGTGAACGTAAGCAAATGGAAAGCACGTAGCTAAATGATTATATAGATAAATGATGAGGATTAACTAAATGTTTAAAGTCAAGATGTAAGTGAGACACACTAACTTCCCTTAGGGTAAGTATAACTAGTCGGATTATATCTTGGGTAGTAAGTAGAATGGAGCAGCCGCTGTGATTATGGAAATCAAGAGACGTAGATTATCCGGCTCGCTGAATACTGATGATTATACCGGGTAAATATTTTATACGCAGCTTTGGAGACGGCTCATTTAAATTTATTACTCCAAAGACACCCTGTTCTTTTAGGATCACAATGTAAAAAGTAAATAACTAAAGACATTTTCGTAATAATTAATGGGAAGGCTTTAAGCAACTGTCTGGAAATTCAATAAATAAACTGACTTACTTTAGCAACTAAAGTAATGAGTTAAATATCGGCTAATGACTCATGAAATGTTGAGGAGCTTGACACAGTTGCTATTGCGTATATCATTCGATCAGCGTAGTTAAGCAACCCTAACCCTAGCCAGTAATTGGATGGGTGACCGCCCGAGTTCCCTCCGTGCCTCGGCGAGCACGTTAAGGCGTCGGTCTAGGTTGTCAATTTATAATCTTGTGCAATTGTTACAGGTCAGCCAGAGGCTTAAAATAGTCTGACAACTGGTTTAACCCAAATCACAGATTCTCCGCGTCAAAAGGGTTGCGAAGCAATCGTTACAGATCAGCCACATCGAGTTGAATCAAGTGCCGACCCCAACAATGTATGGGATAAAGTCAGGGGAGATGATGGCTCGTGAAATGTCCAACATATTAGGAAACATGAAACTTTCTGTGTTCCTGACATCCTTGTAAATAGTAATGCATAGTGCGCCGTAATCGGCCCTCCGTTGAGAGTACAAATTCTGGCAGGGTATTTATTGAAGAAGGAAACATAGCCATCCCGGGTCGTGCCCGAGTAAAAATAAAGCACCCCTTCTGTTAGTAGTCAAACTTCATCTGTAGAAGGTATCCTATGCCCCAGGACTTTCGGGAACTTCGCAAAAACACCCTTCGAAAGACAGGAGTATGACTCTCGACAACTCGGCATTAATGTGTTACAAATAGAGGATTAATTCCAATTTTTTATTATGGACACGCTTCAACTTCGTGTCTTGGCAAAACCTAAGTTATACACGGATTGATCCCACATCGCAATTTATATTAATAAAATATTTTATAAAAATTATAAAGTGCATGCCTTCGCTTTCACACACTAATATTTTTCACGGGAAAGTGTCTTTACCTGTGTTATTTGGCATGGTTAAACCACTCAACTGATTTGGCTAAAATATCTTAATCCCAGGGATTTTGTTTTTAGCATGCGCCATGCGGACAAACTCGCGTGCAAACGCATATTTATAACTGAATCGGTGGTGTAGGGAACACACACGGTGGTACCCGGGGTCTCACTTAAGCATGGCCACTGGTGGTGTTTTAGTCCGGTAAAAATCCCACATACCCCGACCAATCTGTAATTTCAGAAAACTATAATTTCCCAGTAGCAGCCCGGCTAGTTTTTATACCATATGGAACATAAATATAACTGACGAAATCACGTAAACGTACTTTTTGTATGTATATGAATGAGAACATAATTATCGATAGTTCGTAAAATAAACATAACGAAAAAATCGTTGAGGTACATCATGCAAAAAACAAACAAGATTGGCACTTGAACTGCGTATAAATAAATTGAGTATATCATATTTAAATGTCTGAACAATTAAATTTTCAATGTTATCTGATAGTCCGTAATTATTTTAATAGTCAAATGGGATACAGCTATTTCAAATACAGTACAAATAAAAATTGGACACTTGTTTAATGAGGTTGCAAGTATACACTCATCATAATTGCCTCGATACACTTTATAAAGCAAACTCAATCATTAATTATTTGCAAATTTGTTTTGGAATATAAAATAAACGGCGGTGTTAACGTATATTTAGATAGACGGATTCAAGTATGTATACCACGTAGAGGAAACTATTGGAAGCGATCCTCTAACAGATGGTGCGATAACCTGATAAGGGTAGCGATAATGGACACATAAAAATAAACTGTCTGGATCATGATACATAGAAAAAGGTCTGGGATAGAAAGATCAAGTTAAATTAGATATACCCACTCATAAATGTTCGTGCGAACACTTCGAAAGATTTGGACAGTAACGCTTTCTAGACGAGACAGTAACGCAATAATAATATAGTAGCAACAAATAAATAAAGTGAAGCTCAAGAGAGTCGGCCTGCAAGTCCCGGAATGGCCTCTTAACGAAAATTGCTTTGTCCCTGCGAGCAAACCACCAACATTCCACGCGGGAGGATAACACCGAGATACTATTATATTCACAAAGATTTCCAACTGAATTGACTTTAGGTCATCCACTAGAATGGAGACATTTACATCCATGTGATTTAAACTTATTGAACGTGAATTCACGCAATATCGTTTATTGATGAACATAAACGTTGTGATGAAAACGGGACCTAGTATGCGTAGACATGTTATTATAATTTGAATGGCAAGTCAACAAGTTTTCTGAACTAAATGTTCTAGGTAGTATTAGTATACTTTATTCTGTGGTTCTAGATACATTTATATGCATATTCTACGCATAATTTTCTTCATTTCCTTAAGTAATTACAGTAAAATGACATAGGAAAAGCTTCAGCCGTTGATCACAGTTCCTTTATCATGGCGGCAATAGTTAGAATTTACGGGATTCACTCGAGTGGGTCTATATGGGTCTGCCTCAGGCTGGAGCCTCGTCATGCATATTCAAAAGTGGCAGGCTCGAGGCAAGTGGCTCAATGTTACTTTGCGACGCTAAGCTGCCGTTCCGAGGCCTGCAAACTAATGCCTTCCTCTAAATGCTTCACTTACTCCATGTTAACTATCCGTACTCTGATACGACAGCTTTTAATGTAATCTCTTCAGTTAATTAACTTATGCTCTATTTCTATTGCGCATATGAACCTATTATTTAAATAAATATAAAGTTATCTTGCACGTGGCCCATATTTAGTTAGGAAAACACAAGAACAGTTACAATTCTATCAGTTCCGTTTACAAATGTATACATCTCTTAAGTAAATATTTTTATAATAAGTTTGAGTTAAATAGACTAATAATCATGTATTAGACGCATGGTTATTTTATAATCAGCAAAGAAAATAAAAACAAACAACGAGAGAATAAAACAAAAATAAATGATGCATAAATTGGAGCCAAGGTACCTACATACCTACATGTAACTCATAATTCAATAGCTCATCGCAATAAAAGGCATTTTTGCCATACGTGAGCCGCACATAAAGTGTTCGTTAAATAATTGGTCGCAAGCAAAAACATTTCAGCGATTAGGGATAGAGCTTTCCGGATGATTTAGTGACTTTACAACGGAGCGCTTACATTTGGTTTTATCTTTAATTGAATCTGCGGCGTGTGGCACTCGAATCATAACTTACGAGTAAGTAACTTCACCTGTATATTGACATATGCACGTTTCATTAAGAGGCACGCTAGGAAATTGGAATGTTCTACTGGATAAGTTTACTCAAAACAATGGTGTTTTAATAATATGCAGGTAAATATTTGAGGGCAGTTAATATTATATTACATTTCACATTATATAGAGATTTTTAGTATATTATTATATCACCTTCAGGATGTATTATACACTAGTGTACCACGATCTATGATTTTGTGATGCTTATGTTCGCATAAAATTTACCAGTTTAAATGCTCATTTAGATTAGTGCCTATGACTTTTAACTGTTAAAATAATACTTACTTTGATACAATGTTAATACCGACACGTATCTAAAATGCACATACGCGCTAATTCACACAGGTGGCTGTCGTATTTGTAATACATAAACAAGACCTGGTAATTAAAGTTGGTAACAAAAGGCAGCACGGGCAATGCCCGCGGGTAATAGAAACGCAAGGACTTTGACTTGTCTCCGTCCCATCCTCCTCGGGCAAACTGTTAGATACTGTTCGCTACATGAAAGATATTTCAAGCAGATTCACTTTACGAAGTAATATACAAGCATTTGTAATAATTCCAGGATCGTATTATGTTGCAACAGTGAAATGAGGAACAAACGTGACTTTATGCTTCTTTGGAGGGTATTAATGTACGCCATATAGCATATAACAGCAGGTAATAACAATAAAAAAAATATGTTACAACAGCGGATAACCAACGTATCATATAAGTTAACCCAAAGTAGGTAAAGGATTTATTGTAATATGGTGCTATAATTTTTTTTATTCTTCAAGGATTTTTTCAATATCAATGCATCTTATACAGGGCTTAGACTTAATAGTTGAACATCGGTAGGTGGTTCATATCAATTTAAAAATATATATAAATCAATTTAAATTAAATTGTAATAACTACGTAGTATTTTTGAAAATAAATAGTAATGACGAATAATAAAAACTAATTTTGTTTTTTTTTTTGCATATTTTTCTATTGATTTGATATGTACCACTAACCGATGTACTATGCCAAAAATCCCTAAAAGTTCCAGACCTATTGTAATAATTTAGCCATTTTAAGCATTGTATCACGATGATCGTAAAATATTCACACAAAAATGAATTTTTTTTATCATTTTCCGATTAATTAAATTGAGATACCATTGTATTATGTAACTCATGCAGTAATATGATAATATAGTAACGTATCTATAAGTACTAAAAAGTGATGTTTAATGAGTAAGCAATTTTAATTGCTAACTTAAACGAGATGACTGCGCGTATTTCATTATTATTTTTGAGGTTCCATGAGCAAAGCTTTTCAAAACGCCGCTACAAAGGAGCACATTTTAGATATCCAATAAGGAAAATGTTCAGCGGTATTGTCTCTAAAAACGCGCAGATGGTAGCTTAATATATATTGCGCAACATTTGCCATCCGTGGTCAATAACAATACAGCCGTAACTGAATTACATTACCTTCAAAGATACATGGAGTCCATATTCCGTGTTATAGATACGAGTACTTATGCATGGCCAATTAGCGAAAAGGTTAGCAGCCAAAATCGAATTGTCATTAAAGTCACGTATTTGTTCTCTTTGAGTCTGCCTGCTGAATTGAGAGGGTAGTTAGAAACAGTCCCTAAATACAGTGTTATTTACATGGAAAGTTGGCAAACAGTCCTGTTCCGGGCGGGTGGACCCTTAATCCTGAGTTATCTATTCAAAGTTGGAAATCTCTGACAATATTGTTATTAAAGAGGGACTGAACATTGCATTGACCAAAATGTGATCATTATTAAGCTACTTACGTAATTAAAAGCGAATGTTTAACATTCGCTTTTAATTACATAGGTTGGTCAAAATTTTATTTATTAAGCGAGTTACTTACATCGTTCTCTATTACTAGTTGTATAAATGCATATGTATATACATTTAGGGTCCGGCATCTTTGCGACGTCCATCCGTGAATATTTAGCAATCTAAGATATTATAAGGAAACGCTAGTGAAATAGTTTGTATCATAAACAACGCATCCGGGCAAGAACAGACGTGCTAGAAACATATTTACGCTACGTGAAAACCTTTGTCTTACCGACGCAACATATAGAATACTAAAGGAAAAATAAAGTAACGCCGTTTAATAATATCAATACAAATGAATATTTCGAAGAACGGTTGTAATATCAATTTACCCTAAAACCGCGGGAAAGGCAGTGTCGTCTTTTATTTTCTTATTCATTTATCAAATTAAGTATTTGATTCGGTTATCGCTAGACGTCACGCCTTAAGGTCTGGTTCGATATCTCGATCAAAGAATATCTACTTAACTATATTTTTATAAATTTTATATCATCATTATTTCCCTGGACTTATCCCATATATTGTTAGGCACGCGATTCTAAGCAATGTGGCTGATCGCCCGATATTTACAAAAAAACAACTGCCATTTGACTTTCGCAGCCCCTTTTAAGAGGAAACTCGGTAATCGGAGCTAAGCCAATTGTAAGATTTTCTACTGACTTGTAACGATTACCAAAATGTTCAATTGAAAAGTTATTTTTAAAATTTACTTAACATCTTGAGCAAAAAACTGCACCCTCAAGGATTTTTAGAATACACAAAAAAATCTCGATATTAGACCTATGATACGACGGACTCATCTCCTTTTGAGGACCTTTAGAAGGCGAAGATATAATAAAGGCAAGTTTGATCTCACAGATTTAAAAACGGCACATTGTCGCTTATATATTATCGACACGCGCAGTCAGACGAATGAAAGATGCCGATACCCTCCATTATACACAATTGAGTTCACCTAAAGATACCGTTTTCAAATTTAACGTGAAATGGACATATTTAAATTAAACGGCCTTACCTATTCACTGTATACTAATAGTATACCAAAGACAAGAAAGTTTTATGAGGTAGAATCGCGTATTTACAGGTTATCTTGTTATCGTAAATAAAAAAAATATTGTTCGGTTTCTGATCAAATTCCTTTCCTTACCATATATATCTATTATATGTATTTGAATAGCTATTTTCAGTGCCTTAACTTGTGAGATCATAAGAATTTCAAAATCCTTATATTTGGGTAAGTATATTATATTATACTATCAGGTACCTTATTCAGAGAACTGTCCGCATCTACGATTACGTTAAAATAGAATTTTGCACGTAGACATTATACCTATATCTCTATATTTGTAAACTTATAGTTGTAGGCGAATTGGATCGAAATTGATATGTATGATATTACAAATACATGCTACTACTCGCAAAGAATTTACAAGACAAGTAAGTATTTTACTCCAATTAAGTCAAGAAACTCGACTAAATAGAGCTAGCAAGATCACAAGGCAATGGGTGGCGCCGTGTGGGACGATTTATACGCTCTAAATTAATGTATACTGCTACATTCTTAATATATAACACATGTAAGACCCTGATGAAACTCCAAACATACAATTTATCGGATGGTGTCTTCTGTTACTTGAGGTTTGACGTAGGTACAAAATAATGTTATAATGGAACCTTCGCGGGATTATCCGGATCTGTCTGCCTAACAACTGTGCTTTTACGTTACAGAAGATCGCAGGCAAATAATGGTTTCTTAGAAAATTAATAGTTTGCGATTCCATTCTTTTAAAGGCAAGCAAGCAAGTAATTCTTTAAGAAGAAAGACCTTTCAAAAGCTCGAGCATAACATTTGGTGTTAAGCATTCATAAGCAATAGCCGCTTACCATCAGGCGGGCTGTACATTGCTTTGCTTGTACTGTGTTGTACAAAACTTGTCTACATATCAACCCAGTCATGTTCTAAAATTACGCATTGTCTCAATTTGCTACATATAAGGTTTCATGGCAAAGTCGCTAATTCCCATCAAACAATGACGCAAAGCTTTAAGCACATACAGGACCAATAAATATTTCAGTGAGTAATAATAAGGATCGAAATCCTTTTACAAAACTTAGATATTGACACGTAATTTGAAAGCATGAATCACCCGTGATTCATGCTTTCAAATTACGTGTCATTTTTCAACGAAAAATATCATTCATCCAATCCCGCGATTCTTCTACTTTTAATCAAAAAGTATGAGTTATTGCTGTAAGACACGCAACTTTTCTCGTCGTAAAAATATATTTTTGCAATAAATCGCCTTGAGTCAGTGGTGGAGAGCGCAAATATGGCAGTTCATTCGTAACAACCAAGTAAATTTATGCTGGAATGAACGATAGCGCGCGATATCGTAAATTCCATGTACATACATCCACGTACACACGTCCCAACCCCACTCGCCCCAAAATTCACATTATACTGTATATTTCACAACTCATCAGATAGGTCAACGATTTTTATAGTACGTGAATTTTACATTGTAGAATTTCTATTTCAAGACTTTCAATTAATTGTGGTAGATAACCTTGAGCGATAGAAAGTCGCGGTGTCCTGTGAATGACTTGAGATGTCTGCAACATAAAGCGACACCAGATTCAATGTGTTTTCTATTGATGTTAAATACAGCGATGTCATGATGCTACGAGTTTTACGGTGACGAAAACATTTTAATAAAAAAATAAAATCTCCTTAAAAAGACAAAACAAAATAATGTAAAATAAACTATTTACTTTCTTAGGAGTTCTACCTCTGAGGGGACACTCAACCAAAAAGGCGTGAAGATATAACCAGAAAATTTATTGAAACCATTACTTGTACGCCGTAAATTAGCTTTACAATAGCTATTCTCTTGGAATTTAATCTAAAAGATCAATATGAACAAATTGCAGTAGACAAAGTGAAATGATAGATTCAAATGAGGGAATCTAAATTCAGTGATTGTTCACGATCCGTGCATGAAAATTTTAAACAGGAGCCTTTGTTGAGTAAAATCTATTCAGTGAAATATTACTACGCTCTATAACATGACTGGTGTGTGTTGGAATAGTATTTTGTAATTACATACATATGCTCATATGCCTATATCCCACGGGGGTAGACAGAGACCTTATCCTTCCTCCTTTTGTAATTACATTATTTTAATGTAAGTTTTAGAGCAAGTATAGATATATTAAAATATGTCATATACGGTCATAAACAGTTTCAAGGATTTGGCCAAAAGACCTATACGAGCAACGAGAGTAGACAATGATTTTCACGAACCAGTTTTACAGTTTGCTCATTTTAAAATATGAGCTATTTCATACGCAAAGTTTAACATAATTTTACGGCTTTAACATGGATGGCGGTTCGATACAAATTGTGACTGACGAGATGAATACAACGGGAATACTAATATAATCACTGGTCTGTTTTGCATATTATCTACTATAGGGTGAGTAAGGAGACTGGGGCAGTTTTTGTGAGGGTTGTTTGAATGCCATTGACTTGATTAAGAATTTTATAGATAATTTTTTTTTCAATCGGATTGTATAATTATAGATTCAAATAATTTTGTTAACATCACTTTAAGGAAGAATTTTAACTCCTTTTATGTACAGACATTGAGCATTGTAAAAATATAGAACGCTATCTTTACATTATTTACCATCCTGCTAATTTGAATCTCGTTAAAACTGCTCCGATTTAAGTAACTGGCAAACTTATAAAATATTATGCTGTGTAATGAATATTCTTTGATCAACTATAACAGCTAAACAATTCTTGAGATTATAGCTAGCGCAGTAATTAGTTCGAATTGTGCTATCCCCAGTCTCCCCACCTGCTTCTACTCTACTCGGGTACTGACGTAGTAAGTTTAATGAGAACAAGGCTTTGCCTTAAGAATGTTCGCGACCTAAAAACTCTTTCAGCTTTATTCAAGTATCGGCAGCTCTCGAACTTATCTTCATTAATCAAACAACTTCACTTCGAGCTTTTAACACAAACAGACCCGATAAGAATTATTTTCAATACTGTGGAGAATTATATTTTTACTTTAATATTTTACTTTATTATATAACGAATTTATGATATTTATTAGGACATATATTTTAAAACTATAGATTTAAAAAAGAGCGTTACGATAATGTACCCAGTAGTTGCACTACTAAAATTATAAATGTCTATGATGGTAAGAGATTCTTCATCGGTCACACCGTCTTCGGTGAATGTGTAAGATTAATTGTAGTTGTAAACCTTTGCCTTGTTTTTCACCTACTGAGAACGAGTGAACATTTTCACTCCTTCCTTTGAAAATATACTAGCACTTCCAAATCACCGTGACAAAGACGCCGTGGCGATTTCAATAGACAACGAAAACTCATTTACTAAATCTGTCCTTGGTCAATAAGAGATAACGGATAATGAAATGATGTCAAACCCTTCTGTCGCTCTGTGATAATCAGTTTTTGTCCCCATACAACCTTCGGTCGCTTATCGATTTTATCCAAACTCAACATTGATTTATGATAGTCAGTGTTTTTCGGACTCAACACACGATAAGGAAAGTAAAATGGTACCCATTTAGTTATAAGAAATAATAGTGAATACTTTCAATGTAAATTAATTATTATGTCACTCAGAGCATTCAGTATATCTTCATATCATATTCAGTATATCTACAGCTACTTGTACCCGCGTAGACTTAATTTTATGGGTGACTTTTTATTATCGTATTATATGCTTTCATATGCTTTAAAAGAAAAGCTCTCAATTTGGAATTACAAACAGTCACTTAATTTTTATTTATCTGTATAAAAAATAGACAGACAAGGAATACGTATATAGGTAAAGTTATAACGAGCACATCGGCTGCAATCTCGGTGTACGTGACACGCCAGACAAGAAAGTTGTTGTCGGCAGTAAACAGAGATACTTTACCGAGCACATTCAAGTGGTACAGTCAATAGGGCTAGTCAGTCACTTCAGCTGGCCCTTTTATGTTTGAAGACACACCGAAACAAACGTTTATGTAATAATAGGAATATATATACGTTTAAACTTTGCGGGGTCTGATCCAATGAGTCTACACTATATGCAGTAATTTCACACCACGTACATTACGGTGAAGGAAAACATCGTGACGAAATTAGCATGAGTCTGAGAAGTAATTCAAAGACGTATGTATAGTGTCGGAAACGGCGACACGCACCTCTGCATATCCCTTCGGGGAATACAGGCGTGAGCATATGTATGTATTTTTATGAAAATAATACAGGTTCAGTTCAAAATTGTAGCTTACTAATTCCAGTTCATTTTCCATTTCACTATTAGAAGTTTACACTACTATGTGTGGCAAAGAATATATAATATAGTTTATGTTTGTAATAACATTTTTACTAGAACCCAACAAAAGTTCAGCGACAAGCTTCTACATTACTTTGCTGAAATATACAAGAAGGTTAAGCAATAAAATATTGTTAGATACGTTTAAGTTGGGCGAGAAAAAAGGATAAGTTGGGTACCCGCAATCGTTCCTAACAAAATATATAGTCTTTTATCTGTTTAGGCTATCGAGACACGATAGCATATAAAATGAAGAAAATAAATAATAAATAGTGACTTTAGTGAATTATTTATAAGTTAATCTCTAGCTGGGTCCATCCGAGAAAACTAATAAAACGTCTACTAAAAAGTCCTGGCATTTATGGAAGATATTCTTCTTTAAAGTATTAAAAGGAATTTAAATATCGATTTGATAGCATACTTTACACAATTTTATTTAAATGTGTGTGTATATATACTTATATATTTAAGTGTGTATTTTTACAGAAGCACATGTCATTGGAGTAATTTAAATATATCGCAACAAGCACTTTGATAAAAATCTGGGAGACCGTAATCGGAAAATTAAAGCGTCCGGCCTTGTTTTAATAAATTTCACCGGAATTTTTCGAGTTTGTAGCGAACTGCAGAGTAATTTGGATCGAGTTCTTTATGGGGCTTAAATAAATACAGCTCTGCACAATATCACATTAATTATAAATTCGATTTTGTTGATACGTTTAAATAAATCAGTATGAGTGAAAAACTGCCAAACATAAGCAACGCAACAAAGTTAAACCTGCACTTATAAATTATAGTCGAGCAAAGATTAGATGAGTCAGTAGGTATCGTGCAAAGTCGATGTTAGTTATTTATAATGTGATATCTCTGTGAGGATGTCTACTCACACACACAAACAGGGCTCTTTGTAATCAGTGCTATGCGAGTCCCGACCAAGAGAGTCATGATTGCTATCAATCTAGCAGAAATAGTTCATGATTTATTATTTCATCTACAAATGTGCAATAAATAACAAGTTTATATTATTGAGCTATTATACATAAGATATTTGCAACACAATGTATGTTGTTTAAGGTATAGTAATATTATCAAATTAGGGCTTGCTTCTTCTCAAATGAAGCACTTGGTGCTGCATTTATCAGTTGATAATAATTACTTAACAAAATAAATTATAAACGAACAATTGTTTTCATTCAGACACTAATTGTTCTCCTTAAAAAAATTTAAACAAAGAGCTTTATTTAAGAAAAAATTAAACAACATGTTTCTGGTTATGTTGAATGGGATTTGATTGTATTGCTTAATTTTTAATATAAATTTATTTTTTTGTTCATTGTAAGTGAAAGGTTTTATATGAGTAATATAAATTCTATAACCCTTTATTTTTATGTTAAGATTAAGGTGTGTTTGTTCCTTATAATATAAAAATCCATAAATTGTTTTTAATAATAACTTAAATACTGAATAATCTAAGTTAAATTCCAACGCAACACGGTCAAGTAATAAGCAGCGGGAATCTACTCAAATAACAAAGAACTGTACCAAAATGTTCCTCGAAGTAACTTGATTAAGGAGTAAACCACCCTGGGCTAAGCCTTGAGTAAACACCGGCGTTAAAATAACGAATTTACCTGCGGGTCGAATGTCCACTCAATCGGAAACTGTTCCCTTTTAAGAACGTACGAGCCATTAAATATGTATCGTTAGTCTCTTTATTTCTTTCAACGTTTCTTTTGCAAAGAGTAAATTTTGTTTTCTCATCGTTCGTAGAATTAAATTAAATCTGTCTATATATGCATACATTTAATTTTAGTAGAACCCATGTTTTTACATTAATTTAATTAAGAGCCGTGGTGGTCGTGGGGTTTGAACAGTCGCCCGCTGCGAAGCGACGCAGGTTCGAATCCCAACGAGGCATGTACAAATGAGTTGTTCTAAAACCTTATGTGCAGTGAGTTCAAACCACGTGCGGTGAAGAAAAACATCGTGAGGAAGTATATGTCTGAGAAGTAATTCAAAGACGTATGTGACTCACCATCTGTCATGTTGGCACTTAATCTACTTCTGAGAAAAGTGGGTGTTATTATTATAACACCTCTGACTACCCCTTCGGGGAATACAGGCGTGAGGGTATGCAGGTACCTATGTAATCTAATTAAAAGAAAGACGTGGTGATCGAGTGGTTTGAATTGACACCTGCTCATCGATTGACGACACATCACGAGATTTACAGTGAAGGAAAACATCGTGATATGAGCCTATATCTGAAAAGAAATTCAAGATAGTCGGAGGAGGCAAAGGTGAAATTTAGTGATGTTCGTGTACTCATTAGGGCATTTCTGTAAATTCGTTATCTAGTATTAGTGAATAATTATAATTCTTTCATTCACATTCTTAGTTTAAATTGTAAAGGAGTAGTTATTTCATAGCTATGTAGATGTAATTACCATACAAAATATGCCTACCCCAGATATGGTTTACCAAGTTACCTACGTACTGTCATGCTGACATATTGTGATATATTAATCCCAAAACGCCGGCAAAACTGGCTACGACCTTGCTTTTTGGTTGGCTGTGAATGGTGGGATTCAACATTTTCTGTATATATTAATCTACCGTGAAGAACCTTTCTGTTACCTTAAACTATCATGGTAGCAAACATGTGGAATATTCTAGAAGCTGTTCAAACAAAAAATGTTAAGCCATGTTGGTGCTTTAAGAAATAAACAATAAGTATGAAATTGGGTTCAATTTCAGCTATGGAGGAAAAAGACGACTAATTACGACTACTTTATTAGGACTAGGGCTGACCTTGTCTAGCTAAAACATATCATATGTGCACTTGCGAGACAGGATATAAAAACTACGAGCAAGAACCCTATCTTGATATGATACATTGTAAACTTTAAACTTTTAACCTATGTCGTAAATACGATAGCAATTTTACTAACGCTTTTATGATTTACTTTTAAAATTAATGAACTCATCTATATATTTCTAAACTTATAAAAAATCTCGTTGAATTGTAGAAGTCATACCCTCTAACTTATTCTTTGACACATAATCCATACATCTTGAATTTTTGTGTACTTGTAGCTTGACTAGTTTTTATGAAAAAAATCATTGTAACGTATGTAAAATTGTACTTTAGAAATCGTAACTGGCTCTTCATTCCATTCTTCATAACTTTCATAATGACATCCCTGTCTGTGCCGTCGATTACCTTTAAAAGGTGTAAAGATAAAAAGCGTATTCAAACACATCTGACTCCGAGGTTTTTGGTTCATTCAACTTGCGACCAAATTTCTTATACATAAAGTTTAATATTCTGTTAAATTACATTTCATAAAAAGGAGCTCAATATAAGGAGAAAAAACGTTGTTTTAACTATATTATATATAGTGTTTTTTCTACTGTGTGGGTTTAACGAGTGGAGGATTTATGTCGCCACATTGACATCGTCCTTGGAGCGATAAGTTGGAGTACATAGGACGGGGTGGAGGTCGAACTTGGCGCTGTGCCATCCATTCATTCCCTACAATCCGATACTGAACAGATAATAGATATATTAGATAGATAGTCAGCACAATTGATTTAATAAAAATATATATTTAAGAAATATATTAATAAAATTTGCTCACCCAAGCCCCGAAGTGGCAGAGGTGTTGTAGCAACAACATTCATATTTCACCGAATATGATTAAATGCCAACGTGACAGAGGGTTAGTCCATCGCTGTCTGAGGCACTGTACATATGTATGTCTTTAAATGAATTATTAGACATTTGTGCAGGTTTCCTCACGCTGTTTTCCTTCACCGTAAAGTATTTGAATACAACGACATACTTATGTCTAAAGCACCATGAAATTGAACGGTAACTAAAGAAATAGTCCGGCTTTACCCTTTGAAAACGAAACCCTAAAAATATCTTAAATATAACAATAATGGGAGTGAGGAATCGCCATTAAAAATGTACCACCTCTCTCACACATCACACTCAGCCAAGGAAGAAAATATGAAATGGTGATTAAACTATATTCAGTGTGCTGCGGTATAAGGTACAGGTAGCATGGTAATAATCTGCTTCGGCAATTCTGTACCCATGCATTGCCTTCGACTTAACCACACCTAGGAATTGATTGCCCATTGACCCAACTGAACACAGTACTCACACAACATTAAATTACTCAGACAACACACATAGTTAGCACACATAAAGGGTACAAACAGCAGGCTTGATTCAAATTGTAGAGTAAACTTGTATTGCAGGAGGATGGGTTAATTATTGTCCTTATGTATCACAATTTCTATTACATTATACAGATGTCACCTACTATAAATTAAAAAGTTGTAAACCTTTAGAATACAAAAAATGAGCGCGCTTTCTGCTGAGCGCGCGCCAATTTACTATGTATATGAAACAGTCAAGTAGATGCAGCGAAGTCTGGGTGCTCAAAAACATTCACCGAGGTTCCATACAATCTGCCACTGCGTACCCAACGGCTATTTTTCCAATGTTTTTTTCCTCTTTCACCTTATTGGGAGCTATAATGTATGGCCTGGAAAACGATCGTTCGGCCAAATTGAGAATATATTACAGTCGTTTGAGCACCGTACGAGGCGTAGGCAGAATATTGACACATTGTCTGTTTTGTAATATATCTACATTTAATGGGCGATATATTTGAAATTTATAAAAGGAGCATTCCTACTTTTTAGGATTTTCTACATTGAAAGAAAAGAATCCTCATCTGAACACTGTATCTGTCCATCAAACCAAAATCTGCTGTTTTCGCCAAATCAGACAGATTATAGCCATACGAAGTCTACTAGTCAACTATACTTTTAGAATATATAATACTAATAGTATGTAACCTTCTACTCACAATTGACAAGTTATTATTAAAAAATGGGTCATATATTCAATATACACGCGTTTTATGTTTTATGGATTCGGCACATAATGGAAAAATACTTACAGAAATAAGAACTGTTACTAAATGTCCATCGCCAGATTGGATGAGTATCGAATCTCATATAATATCCAATATTAATAAACGCAAGCAATGTATTATGTATAATACATAAGGTAAGTAAGTACTACAATTAGAGCAGACTGAATAGTACATAATATTTTGTAACGTAAATTCTTCAGACTTCAGTTACTTCAAGATATATATTTCTACACTAAATGGTGAGATTCAATTATTAATTATCCTCAAACATTTTCTAATGTTCCTTGAAATGTAATAACAACACCCACTCGATGCACTTAAGTTTTTTGATGGATATAATGGAACATTGTACTAACTCATCCATTTATTAGTGAATCCACGTCCTACTCTGATATTAAAAGGTCTTATCATTTTTATGCATTCGGCATAGCTTAGAAGGCACCGAGTGTCGCCTGATAAAATACTAAATTTCTGGCGAGGCGTGAGAGCGGTCGGAAATCTGACATCGCCACAGGGTGCAAAATTAAAAGAAGAAATTTGCTAATATTGGACATGTCCATCTTATCTATAATAAATAACATTAATTTTTAAATGTATTGTAAATGTACAAATTAACTTGTCACCGAATGTAATTATGTGCTAAAGTGATACCCATTTTTTTCCTGTAGGTAACTCATTGGCCACTGAGGTTTTGACACTGTGCAGCAGGCAACCCTTGTTTAGTTGATCAGTGATTTCAGTAATCACTGAATGCACTTACCCACCACAGCTCAAGTTTATTAAACTGATACCAAAAAAGGTAAACACGTGTAACTTGTACCTACACAAGATTGTAGCGTTCCATTAAATGCTTTATCTGTAAAGACGTGTACTCACGTGAGCGTTAGGTTCATGGTTCATTAACAACTCGCATTTTGGGGGATATCAAGGTGAAGTAAGCCTCCTTCTCCCTTCCGCCCTTAAAGTATCAGCCGATCGCATCCATCAGTGTCGAGTGTTAGAAACAGCCCACATTCAACGCGAATTAACATTACTGATCAATCGATCAACCACTTAATCCCAACTCAACATGTTTCTTATATCCGCTAAATTGTTTAACGCAAACTGACATAAAACATTTACGAACGATGTAGATGTAAAAAGTCGCAAGAAAAAACTCCCACTTTTACGCTATCGTACTGAAAATGTTGTGCAATTTTTTATCGAGTTGTGTGACATGACGTGTTGGGGACATCTCTATTAATCAGAAGACACTGAGTGGAACGAGGCAGTTCTATCTCGCTTGTAATGCATTTTTCCACGTCTCTTCTATTCGCTCATCGTAGTATGTACAAAAAGGGAAGTCACATTAACGTGTTTAAAAGTCCATGCGATAACATTTAGCACATTAAAAGATTTTTCTTTTTTTAATCGTCTGTTGAAGTCACTTTAAGAAATGCTCTCTAGATCCGGAACAAAAATCTTATTATTTTTCAGTCATTAATTAAAATCATTTGCCTGGACGTCGATACAGTGTGTAGGTTAATTACTAAAAGATTTCTAGTAAATTGGCCCAGTCTCATGAAAGCATTCGGCCAATCGCGACGATAAATTTTTAAATAGCCCACGGACCAAATAGTGTATGGGCCAGTTGCCTCATAAGCCTTTGCAACACACTGTGCGGTATATAAATTCTGTCACGTTCCCACCAAAGCAATCTAGATATTATCATGGTTGTGTAATGTACCCGACATTTTATAGCCCCACGGGTAGCATCAGGGGTATCACGGGCTTCACATCCCACTCAAATCCTCTCAACCTCCATTCTCTTTGGCCTCACGTAAAATACTTTATACGCATAAATGAACAAAGTAGGATTGTGACAACGCATATTGTATGATAATTTCATAAGCGAAAGAGATTAATCATAGGTGAAACGAAGCTTTGTGTCGACATTCTTCCTAAAAACGACAGACTATTTCAGAAACTCATGGCCACAGAGTTGCAACCATATCAGGCGTCCACTTATGTAAGCTCATAGTTTCACGTTGGCAATATGTGATAGGTTTACCAAACACTAGTGTGCTTTACCTCGAACCTCGTACTGGTACTCGTATCAATTCGGGTGTCTACATAATAGATTATGTATCTCGAACCTCGATCTACTTAATTCTGCCATACCTACACTATGAAATCAATGAAACTTTTCTTATTAAAATGAGAGAGTCCGTCGCGAGGTCCGAGAACGTATTTGGATCAAATGTAGCATCAATCAAAATAAATCACCATTGTCGGAGGGTTCTATCTTGGTCGGATCTGTGCGAGGATTCAGAACGCGCCGCCGAGGGCAGTCCGACCGACACTAACTCCACACAACATCACTTTATGTGTGCCTTCACCTTATGGAAATTACTTTCGCCCGACCCCTCTCGTCTTGTATAAATTGGAATATCTTTGGCTGGAAAAATGATAATTGAATTGTCTAGATCGCCGTAAATATTAAAATTCAGCTTCATAGATTCCTTCGGTTAAAATATTAAAAATTGTTTGTTTACGTTAAGTGGAATAGTTATTATATAATATAATAATTTCTACGCAAATACAGAAAGTTTGAAGAGCTTATTTTTTCACATAAAGTATTAACACAAACACAGAGAGTGTGTTATCCATCAGTCAGGACAGTTGATGCGTGTCTGTTAAAAACAACTTCATAATTTTTTGTATGTACAACCAACAAAAAAAAGAGTAGAAGCATCTGTCAAGATACAGCCTTCATAAAATTTCTCAGGCAAACACGCAAGCTTACAAAAAGGGCCGGATAAAATATATGGGTCAAAAACTGTTCTTTCCTGGCTCCTTCCGCGATGAACTCATTCCAGTCGTTTTTAATGCTTTTCCCTCTTCAACGTCGAGATACTACGACCCCTTTGACCGGCGCGAAACCCCCTACAATTGATATGAATATAAATATTGCGTTTCTTGGTAATTTATGAAATCCGTATCTTTTACAAATCTCTGAGTATTTCTCTTTCGGCACCTTTGTTTCGATATAGTCATGAGGACTATACCGCGACTATAAGTCTGAATGGTCTACAGCTCGACGCGGTGATGGCCCGCAGGGTGTGAAACGCGTTACGCAAATACAAATTACTTCAATACATCTCGTCCACTTCTTGCCAGCTATATAATTATTTTACTTGACAGTACTTTACAGGTTTCACTAGACCATGCGAATGACATGTTAATGTCAACACATCGAAAATTATGAGGTATTTTAATTTAATTATAGTACCCTTGTGCACTCTTAATAGTGTAAAACTAGACTGATCAGGAAGAAAAATGGTTATTTTTTTTATTTTATACTCCCGATTATACTTGATAGAAGTGATTCAGGATAATGATTCAATAATAATGATAAGGATATTTATAAAATTGTATATATTTATATATTTACATGAAAAACATTGAAGTTTTAAAAGTATGAAAACTATTGGACAAACAACTCGATAGATAAACATGACGGACTCTAATGTTCGCGTCGAGGCTTCGTAAATATTTTGACGAAAACGTATTTCTTTTGGGGCTCGCCGCAAAGTTTATCCATCCCCAGTCAAGCGAGTTGACATAGTTCCGTAAAATAATACATCGGTTTTCCAACGATTTTTCACGCACCGATAAGTTTGTAGAGGTTTTTATAATATGGAAAGTATTATCCTTACTTAAAACAAGGTTTTAGCTTGTGAAACAGCAATAGCGCAAGTTTATGGCATAGCGCTATTTTATCTTATTAGGGATTTGGCGTGATTATATGTATGTGTGAATTGTATGTAAATAAGATTCAAGTGACATGGAAAAATGGAATTAAATAAATATAATATTATAGTTTTCGCAAAAGCCTTTCTTCCAGATTTCCAAGCTTAAATTGAAACCCAAGTAGCAGAATAATAGTATTTCGATCTTAAGTCCCTTAGTTGGAGAACAACTCTCAAGTCCTTGTAACAACTACAAATCTTCCGTACAATTGTTTCTAAGTACGACTAGATAGAGCTTAAATTATTAACAACCTACTGTGCTGTGCCTATTTCGTAGCAACTTCGTTGAGAGCTTCTAAGCTTGTGATGAAGTTTGTGAGCAAACGTACATACTGAGTAATATTATAGGAACTAGTGTGAAATTAGTCAATAGCAACTGAGCTTTAAACTAGGCCTATAAGCTGAAACGATGTATCATCCGTATTTATTGTTTGGTAATAATGATAAACGGAATTGTGCTGTATATATAATCCTATGGGCAAATAATCCCTGCAAAATTTGTAGTACGAACGTTATTTATGTCAAGTGAGGTGCCTGCTGTAGAGTTTTCCAACAGTTCAGTATTAATTGAAAACAAACGGGGGTGTGAATAATGCGCGATTCTTATCATTTTACTGCACAAATTATTGTTGTCATTGAATTTAACAACAGTTTTTGAAGCTGCTTGGAGTGAAATTGATTTTCACTGATATTTTGCAAATTTAAACAGTATTGTTTTATTCTAATTAGAATAGTCATGTAGTTATTTTATATCCAAAACCAACTTGCGCCTGCAACCTCGCCTTCAGCAGTAAGATTTTACGTACAAACATTCAACTCCCCTATATGCCCCATAGCGGTGAAATTTAGGAAAATCCTTAGTGTATACCTAAACCTCTCAAAAATTTTATGTAATTTGACATATGCTCCTGCCTGTAATCCCCGAAGGGGTAGGAAGAGGTGTTGTTAGAACTACACCCACTTTTCACCCAATATGATTAATTGCCAACGTGACAGATGGTATACAACGTGACAGGCACTATACATGTGTCATTGAATTACTTCTCAGACATATGCAGTTTCCTCATCATGTTTTCATTCACCATGGTGTGAAATAACCGCACATAAGTTTTTAGAAAAACTCTTTGGTAAACGCCCCGCTGGGATTCGAAATAGCGTCGCTTGCTACGCAAGCGAGTGCTCAAACCCCGAAGCCACCACGGCTCAACTGTTTCAATTGGCTCAAAAAATTGTAATCGAATAATATTGAGACTCTGACGTTCAGTATGTGTTTATTAAAATTTCAGTAAGACAATAGCTATAAACATAACAATGAAGATTAGGCAAAGCAAAAAGTGAACTACCTGCTCACATTGGCAAAAAGTAAAACGGTGTCCTAAAATTACTTTTTCACTGAGCGCAGACCCTGTGTGTGGTGCGGCAAACACAAACCGAGCTGACGTGTTGGAATTAATTCTATATTTGTTTTTCTCAGAGCTACGGTAAATATGTTCGTTGGTTTGTCTACATACAAACAAGCGTGCTGATTGTGAGCTCACACCAAGTTTTCCTCACAGGAGCATTTGGAGGAGCTCGTGGCACAGTTGCTATTGCGCATATCATTCGATCAGCTAAGTTCAGCAATCCTAGCCCTAGCCAGTAATTGGATGGGTGACCGCCCGAGTTTCCTCCGAGACTTGGAGAGCACGTTAAGCCGTCGGTCCCGGTTGCCAATTTATCATCTTTGGTAATCGTTACAGGTTAGTCGGAGGCCTAAAAAATAGTCTGCCAACTGGTTAAACCCAGATCACAGGTTTTCCTTGTCAAGGGGTTGCGAAGGTCAGATGGCAGTCGCTTCGTATAAAAATCAGGTGATCAGCCAAATCGAGTTGAATCAAGTGCCGATCCCAACAATGTATGGGATAAGGCCAGGGAGATGACACACAAAATAATATGGAACCTAATACGATTGAGACTGAGACTTGTCTTCATAAGTAATGCTATCGAGGCACTTCAAGCAGAGTCTTTAGACTGTCATGAATCAGGGTCCTTACTAGTAAGTCCTACACAGTTTGATTGACGCTAGTGATGGGCCCGTGAGACGAACGCTGCTACTCACTTTACATTACAATCAAAATAAGTATATTATCTTTATATGACTCCTTAGAAAGAATCGAAAAAAAAAAATTACCGCCAGGTTCGTAATGTTGCCTTTGCTGAAAAGAACGCGGCAATTATCCTTTCAAATCCCAAAGATATATTATGATTGACTTATGACTGTGTCAAATAAACAATTGATAAAATCCAATTCCTATATTTTACAATGATTGTTCCATTTGTAATGAAAAGGAATTGAGGACAAACTAAACGAATAGATAAAAGAGCTAACCATGCTCTAACAGTAAGTGTAACTCAGCGGTCGGTGTATAACCCTGCGGGATATAGGCGCACCCCAAGTTTTCCCATGTAATGTATATGTTGTTACTATCAACTACCAGTTGTCCTTTAATTTATTGTGTGTGCCACAGTATATGTTGTTATTTATTGTATCTACTATGTTCTATGTTGTTATTTATTGTATCTGCCACAGTATATTATATTGTTATTTGTTATGTGTGCCACAGTATATTATGTTGTTAATCGTGCTGGGTTCTATGAATGGCGTAGCACGGTTGATTTATTTGTTTTATGCTCAGAAGAATTGAGGCAATATTTTTCACCGGAATAGAAGTAAGTATGCTAAGTATTTTCCACTTAATAGCTGTACTCTTTTTAGATCTGTGAAAATTATTGTTAAGTATATCCTAATTTCTGAACTTTTAAATGCATTGAAATAATATCCAATGAGGTTACATGTCAAATATTTAGAGAATTCACTTCTACTTCTGTTTCAATATACAGTTAATATGGAAATACCTATTACAATATGTAATCTACTTGTTACACTTGGGGTATTATTTTCAAATACCTCCCTCTTTCGGCATTACTTTTATTCATGCCCGAATGCCTTTCGGGTTGAGCTATCGATTTTATCAGGGACTCAACTCTCGTTTGATTTATAGCACATCGGAACCAAATTCGGCACAAAAATATACTTTTCGTGAAAAAACTTCCTCAATTTTATAACCGTACAAATAAATGTCTCGGAATTTTTAACGTTCTCTTTGTTCAACAATTCGAATTTTAATTGAGGCGTTGTTTGACTGTGGTCGCCAGTTTAGATTGAACATTCGGCTTCCAAATTGAGCTGACACATTCACTTAGGTTCTGTACAACAGACACGTATATACGGTACAAGTAACACAGCACTCAAGTAGTTTGATTAACTAGTGACCTTGTCTAACCCTCCTTTACATTAACCAGATCAGTCTTCGACTACTCCTAGTCGTGTAATTCGATGGGTTCTCTAAGCCTCAGTATTGAAGTCGTTTTTCGAAATGTGTGACTAGAAATCAATCAAGATTAATCTTGACTTCGGTAAGCTTTATGACTGACTTGGAACTAGAAGACGAATTGCCTAAGCCTAATGATGTTACCCTCTTCCAAATAGACGACAAGGAAAAAAATATGTAATAACGAAAAATGCCTATATATACAACATTTAGATTAACCGACATAAAAAGGCGGGTAGTTTTAGATCGTTATTATAGGACCAAATTTTATAAAGGCTCTATTAAAATGATTTATTAGGAGAAAGATGGATCTTAATTTGGTGCTACTATAAGATTATTTGAGATAGCGTACGTCACGCGGTTTCACCCGCGCATTTCCTCTTTCTTTTGGAGTACGGGGATAAAATATAGCCTATTTTACTCGTTGATGATGTAACTATCCATTGCTGCAAGAATTTTCCAAATTTTTCCAGTACTTTTTGAGTCAATTCGTCACAAACATACGTACACACAAGGCTTTCCTTTTTATAATATTAGTATAGACATATAGACATCAGCACACATACTGTACACTGAAACAGTTTAAACATTAATTTCCGGCGTTAATTCTTTATCCGAACGCGAGTCGTTTGCAACGTGACAAGCAACACCACTCTAAGCTTTTGTTTTGCCATGATCCCGACTTCTTCCGAGGAATCCCTAATATAAATCTTGTAACAGATTTGTTTCACCGATCGACAGTGGATTTATCGTTGCTTGCTCTTTCATAGCAAAAATAAATAGCAGTTTATTTTCTTGGTAAGTCCCGAGGATTTGTATGGATTTGCATAGTTAACTTGATATTTAAAAAAAAACATGAATTGATAATAAAATAACATTTTGAAGTGAGCTACATATCATATCATGAAAATGTAAGCTGACACTCTTTTCCTAAAAAATATTAAGTGTCGTCCATTACCAAGTGTCAGATCAACTCAATACTATCTTGGAGAGAAAGTAAAACAATGCATCAAATGCAAGGTTCCGATAACTTTTCAAACGTTACCTACGTTTTAAGTTTAAATAATTATAATGAAAACTAGGGCCTCACTTAATTTCGTGGGCTATTTCACGGAACCTTTTTAAAAAAGTTGCCTTAATTACTTCTTGTAACATCAGCTGCCTAGGTCCAGCCATTTCTGAGGTTACCGGAACAAACAGAGGGGCAAAATAATATTAATTGTTTTTTATATTTCAATTCCGTATATACTCTCATATGCATATCGAGAAAAGTCATGTCAAGTATTATTTTAGCGTATTTAACTCACATTGTACCAATGCTTCTCACATTGTTCTTAAAAAAGTGACAAATGTAAATATTTAATTCTCAATTATTATGTTCATAATATATGTGTGTTGTATATATAATACATGTGTGTATATATGTGTTCATAAATCTGATTCATTAAATGCAAGTATCTAATTGAGGTAAACTTCAGACACACTTCATAGACAGAGCATAGTTCCTGGACCAATTCCTATTAATTGCTCTGTGGTCTCTTGACGAAGCATGATAATATACTGGCCACTAACATGGTATTAACCAAATGGAAGCACACATCGAATGCATAAATTGTACTCCGTGTAAATGGATATGTTACAGCAATTACGTTCGTATATATTATGTTATATGATCAGATCAGTTAACATACAAATTGGGGGCTCACGAATCTATTTTCATCAATATATTTTTAAAGTAACCAATGGGTTCTCTGTAATGTGTTGTGAAATATATTTTAATTTTGATAATATAATGAATAACTCTTTTAAGATACACTTTGCACAATAATATCATATAAAATCTTCTAAAACAATATTTAATAATTAAACGTATATATTTCAAACTTTTCGATAAACTCACCGTAATTTCGTTTGGATGATGTCGTTCCCTTCTCATCCTCGGGGGATATCCTTAATTCAAATATTATTTTGTGATCATATTTTCTTCCTTTTGTCTCTCTACGTAGACCGAAGTTGTTAGTACTGTTCGACCTTACCAGAGATAATAGTAATGTATTCCTTTAGTATTAATACCAAAAGTAGGTGAAGATAAATAGAAGGAAACCGTGGCACAGCTATTCACATTATAACCTCAATTATCAATATATATATATATATATATATATATATATATATATATATAAATATATCCATTGTATCTACACATCAATACGGATAAATAAAATTGAAGTGTCTGTGTGTAGTTCCAAAATAACAGCTTTTCACTAAATGCATATGAAAGTATATACGGTACTAATATTTAATTGTATTATTATTTTCTTCCCAAATTACATGCTAGAACATACAGTAGCTCTTGTTCTAAATAAAATTTATTAATCTCAGATACATACCTAGCTCATTATTCTTGCGGTGTAAATTGGTCTGAAAGCTTTCCTAAAAACAATAAAAAAAAATATTTTCCTTCACTGGCAGATAGGAAATTTAACAAGGAGAAACTGAGGCTACTTTTAATTAAAAAGAAAACATTAGCGTTCCGCGGGTCACAAATGAAATTAACTCTACATGGGTAAAGCCGCAGGGCACAGCTAGTATAGTATAAAGCTGAAAAGTTTGTTTGTAAGTACTGGTCCGAGTGGAACAATTCTTTAAGTCTTAGATAGCCCATTCTTCGATGAAGGCCTATATAGCATCACGCTCAGTAAATTTTGCGTCAGTCCAAAGCAATTATTCTACGCGGACGTAGTCGCGGCCAGAAGCTAGTAACGGAATACAAGAATAAGAAGAATCATTGTTTCGCATGTCAAGTTTTATATTTGACACAAATCGAGCTTTTACCGTAAGTAGAGTGAGGACCGGTAATGTCATTATCATTACATTTCCCTCCATTTTATAGGGATGGGACCTACTGTATGGGTTCTACATAATGGAAATCTCTCGGCTCTTTAGGTAGAGAAATTGGGTATCCGCAAAGTACACAGCACTAGATTACACAAAGTAAGTGGTATCTCAGAAAATCGTCGTACGGAAACAGTCTTTACTACTCCATTGATTAAGGTTGTCTTGCACTTGCTTGCTTATTATCTCTAGCTCAAAATAAAGTCACACTTATAAACTTTGCATGTTATAAGTAATTTATTTATGTAACGTAATGTATTTTATCGTTGTTAAGTATACAATAAATACAAATATTGTGAAGATAGAAAACCTTTTAAGTATAATATAATAAAAACTGACAGCAGCTGATATTTTGATGATATTTTTTGTAGGCCCCAAACTGTGTAAGTAATTTCGTTATAATATTAATTATCACCTTTTTATATTATATTTTAATAGAACCATTGATTTTTTTGCGACAGTAGGTTGATAATTATTGATAATTACATGGATAAACTTTGTTGATTTCCATATTTCATTCCGTATTTGCTTTAATTCAAAGGTATATGCCGACCGCTTTATTTAACGAGCACATTGAATAAAACACATCTAGAGTATAATCGAATCTAGGAATTCACCAAGCATCAAAATATTTGAAACCAGAAAGCTCAGCGTGTATAAAAAAGGGTATTTTAGGATAATGGATTGTCTCAAAAAAATAATATATGAAAATCTAAAAGCAATATCAATGTTCATTCTGTTTTCCACATATTTCCCAGGTCACACTGAATATATATTTTGCACATAAGCCTCGTATATCCAACAGAATCCTAAAATCACATTGAACCTTACAAAAATATCAAGTAGGTTTGTACAAAGGAGGTCGATACGTGTATAATGTACAGAAGATAGGTACTCTCGCGAAATATCCAGGGGATTACTGAGAGAAATAAATCGTGCAAACGAGGCAATTTATCGCTCTTCTAATCCCTGTTGACATACACTTAACGCACCTCAATTTCATCAGGATAGGGCTAAAAGTGGCCCGTTTATTTGTAGATACTTAATTAGTACAATAACGATTACATTTTAACTTTTCCAGACAATTGATTTTTTATATGTGCATATTTTTGTGTATATAAAATGGAACCAAGGGGTCTACCATCATCGGTTTAAGCAGAGCGAGATATTTAAAACTTCTGACTTGACTTGACGTTTCATATTGGTATCGTAAAACGTCAAAGCTAAGAAGTTCTTAATACGCGATGTTTAAACCATCATTGTTAGCCCCAATGTCATGTGTAACTATCGAAATATAGCTCAAAACAAAAACAAAGTATGTATATGGTAATTTTGTAAACAGTATCTATGTTAATAAATTAATCAGTGAAAAAAAGTAGCGTACGATTAATATAATATGAGACACGAAATGTTATGTTAATGCTTTCCTAAGTGTAAAGAAACTTTGATAGTAAAATATGTAATATCTAAATATAATCACAGTAGGTAAGTGTCGGTAAATGTATACATTTAAACGTCCTGACTGCCGACTAATTTATGACCCGAGTGCGGGACACACCACAGACCGGATCATCAGTCCTTTGAGGGTATAAATCTCTAAGCTGTGACTTAAAAGCATTAATTAAATCTATTTGCCCATAAACAGATATACTGCATATTTTACGTACGCAATGTGTAGTGATGATTTTTCTTGATAAGTTACAGAGTGAATTTCTTGAATTGTTTAAAAAGAGTGATTACAAAATGTCTACCGGGGCGGTACTATAGTGGCATTCTACCACAGCGTATTTCAATAATTATTAAGGAACGTATGTGCGATGCGCTTTCATCGATTGAGATCTTAGAATTTTAATCTGCCAACCAAACATGTAATATAATATATTTGCAATAATTTACTGTTGAGGACATGGTCTTCAGGATAAAAAGGAAATTTGAATAATTCAAAATAATTTTATTAAGAAGGCAGACTAGTATATTATCCCACATGAATAATTTATAGGGTGGGCGATGCGACAATCACTTTTCAGTTTACTTAGTTAGAGCAATTTACAGTGAAGTCAAATGAAAAAGGTTTTTAAAATGATTGAGGCATAAAATACATTATAGTTTGTCCTTTGGACGATTTTAAATTTAAATTTATTCATGACGGCGTAAAGAAAATTTTACTCGCTGAATTTACGCAAAGACGGCATAGTGAAAATTCAGTTCGATGCATTTGAAAATCGTCCAATCAAGTTCGGCTTAAGGTCTGAATCCGACAGCCGGCTCAACACTGACTTATGGACGTGTGTTATATTAGAATAACTGCTGATGTATGAAATGTTATAATATGTTCTTACTGCGTTTTAATAGATGACATACGTATAATATATAGATACACATACAGTGACATAAAATAATGCTTTTGTACGTAAAAGACGTGTAATTACACAAATATATTAAAAAGTAGAAAAATTATACTAATGAATAGCATCTTTAATTACTATACTTAATGTAAATTCATTGCTCTTACTCCGAAATGAAAACGTGGCTAAGTAAATAAGATATTGCGTTCGTTTGTAAAAAAAAAACGAAAAACAACTTAGAGGTTTAAAAATGTTGACAAGCAAAAGTGAAAGAATTACCTGCCCGTGTTACCCTTAACAATACCGTGAAATTTCTTTTAGAGTTAAGATCAAAGCATAACTTTTCTCCAGTGGCAAAAAATATTCTTAACGGCAAAACAGGAGAGGGATTTGGAATAAAATGAAATATTGCTATTTGTCCCAAGTTTTTTGACGTTCCGAAAGACAGCTTATTTTAGGGTAATGATTGATCATATTTTCTTTATCGTAAGCCGACTTAACAAGCATCATCTCTTCGTTTAATCAAAGGCAATGTAAAATATATAGTGAATATACAGTTTATTTACTTGGGAAGTCGTCATTGTGTAACAGGATCTCATATACATCCCATCTTTATATAAATACAAAAGAATAACCGAGTCATAATACTTATCAACCTAAAGGTGTTTATATGTATGAAAATCAGCCATTGTTGAACTCAAATCTATGAAAATGTATTTCCAAGATTCCATATCTTATTCATACACTATATATGTAGTACATACCTACCACGCGGGTGAAGCAATTTATATGTAAGTCGGTAATGATTTAAGCCAAAGCGATGACTCGAACATCTTTGTTTGATGCAAAAGAAACTGATAATTTGCAAGAGAAAGGGATGTCACACATCAAGATTAGAATCGGGGCGTCTCCGTAAAGGGACATTTATTTTTGTCACCAATATGTTTTCGTGGGTCTCCCAAATTGTCTTGTTTCTGGGTCTCTTTTGTGAGTTTTCTTATAAATCACATGGAGGTTTTTTGCATACATTTTGTTATAACCCTGCCACGTAAACCCATAATTTACTTTATTTTATCGGGCCGTCTATCGAGTTTGGACCGATGTTTTATTTGCAAAGTTACACAACAAATTGTGGTGGCCCATAGTTCAAAGCACATGCCAATCGAACATAGTTGCCAGAATTTGCCGTCCTAAAACTGCCAGATTGATTTATAGTACGCAATCGGCCACATTTTAAGCATAGAGGAATTTTATCAGAAGATAAAATAACGTAATAAATAAATAGAAAGAAAAAAAGGAAATATTATATGGATTATATTTCCTAACAAATACCTCAAACATTGTTTCACCCGTGCAATAACTAAGGCATTTATAACTTTCGATGAAAATGTATATCCCCCAAAATGTTTAATTAATTTGGGTACTTACTAAAACTGCGAGCTTGTTTCAAAAGCAAATTTTGTGTCAACAAATTGCGGTCAGATCAGGGGTGCCAGAAATTAGTTTGAGGGCCTTATTGTGAATTAACCAAATTTCCAGTTATAATTAAACCTTTTAAAATGTAGCACTAAACAACAAATAATTGTTCGGAATACTTTACATGCATATACTTTATTAGTTTGTTTCGTTACTTGTATATTATATTTTTTCACAACTTGCAGTTGAATGTAATTCTATGTTTGTTTCATACTACACTTATATACCTATTACACAACACAGTTATCTTGACAAGATTAGCGAAATATTTGTAGATTTCCAAAAATAGCTATAAATATTGTGCTAACGTTCATTTATCAAGAGAAAAGGATGTAGTTATTTTTTATCGTCCTATTATTTAATAACATACGAACACAATAATAAATGAACCCATTATAATGAATAACCCTAAAAATAACACTATAAAGGAAAGCTCAATTGGAACAGACAGGAAATGTAATAATATACATCGTAAAACAATAACGTGCGAAGAAACATGATATACATTCGATTAATTGTTCTCCTTGTACGGATACAGGCATTCTGACACTTATTTTACACATCCTCCCTATAAATTCCTTTAATAGCAACAATCCCACACACTTTTATTACATTAACTAAAGAATATCCTCACTCAATATTCTATAATTATTTATTCTGTAGGATTTAATAACTAACTACGAAAACTGACTAAAAATAATTTTTACATTTACAAAACCCCAGGATGTTCTACCATACGTGCATTTAAATAATGGAATTGATATGCCAAAATAATGAAATTATAACGTAATTAATAGTATAGTGACTAGTATAATTCGTAAAAAAAAAGGTATAGTTCCGAAACTCGAACGTGAGATCTCGTTTTGCTTTCCTAAATGACTAGGTCAAAAGTATACTAATTATCTTTATATTTCATTGTTATAGTAGAACAGATACGTGTTTAATTAAGCAATGAGAACCATTTTCCCGTATGTTAGAATTAAGCACCCCGTTATAGCAAAATGGTAAACTTTAATCCTGCCCATGGATCCAATCGAGTCAATCGTAAAAAACGTAAGTTGAAAAATGCTATTTGCGGAAAGTAATTTACCTATCCAAGTTTACAGAAATGTTTGAAAAATGTTGAGTTATCGTTTAACCGAAGCCTGAATCGAGCGAATCAGTGCATCAAACGCGACACCATCATATTTTGGTATTAAATTGTTTACTCACGTCTATACGAGTAGGTATCATCATCCACTTTTAAGTGATGAAATGTACAAAATGCCACGGCATAAATATGAATAAATCATTTTCAACTGCCAATATAACGGTTAGCTTAGCCTGATACCGTTTCACAGGCATGTTATTAGAATACTTACTAATTAGTTTATTTGGTTTACTGTCTGTTCTCGTAATCCACAATATATGAATCTTAACATGAAATGTGTCTAGAGTGGAAAGTGAATTGAAATAATTCTCCACAGTAAAATCAACCTACCGAACGAATTTGAATTAATTAATCTTATCTGCCCCGTAAAGGTATCATTATGTTGATAATAATAAAATAATGATATTATTGTAACTGTTATTAACGCATTGTATATGTATGATCGAACACATTAAAATTAAGAATAATAATGAGAATAATTTATTCACTTGAAATATGGTGTCAATAGAATGTCATTCATAAAATTATAAATACATAGCATATTTCAATTGCGAAATACAAATATTAAACATCATGTTTGCTTAGTGCGTAGGGCCGAGCATCTTATTTACCATAGGCATACACAAATTACTAATATTACATAAATTTAGCTAAAAAGATATATTTAACAATAGTTAGTATGTTGGTATTTAGTTGAGAACTTTGCTAAAGAAGTTTCCTAATCCCTTATACGACGATTTTCACTGCAGGGATTTGTCATAAGGAAAAAGTTTACCTTGTCTTACAAACTTAGTGAAAGATGGAACATATAAATTCCCCACATACGTGCAAAAGTTTCCTTCAAAATATCTTCAGGGAAGCTCACAGATTCCATTAATGTTCCATAGATGTGGAGTTTGCATTATGTAATAAGGCTCAGGTATCAAATTGTAAATTATTCTCATGAAATTAACAACGCATTTATAAAAACATTTCCGCACTCCATTCAAAACCACTTTTGAAATTAATTACGCCATTTCTAGGAATTTATGATATCAATTATGGTACTTTATTTTTACGTCATTTCGACTAGCGACACAATAAAGTCGTGGTTCCTCTTTTTATTACTCGCCTTTCTGTCCTTAATGCTTCTGTTATGTATAAACATACTAACTCATAATAAAGACCAAATTCTAAAAAAAGAATCAACGCAAGTATGAATGTACTAATACAACTTGTATTAGTACATTCATACTTGCGTTGATTTAAGTCAGGATTGTACGTAAATCTTGTATGTACTTGTCTGTTTTGATTTATTTTGTCAACTATTCTTTCAATACAATATGTCTTATGCCATTTCAAAATTATATCCTTCAATATTGATTACAAAATGCAAATGAAATTTCCGAGTAAGAATAACTGTGCACCGTAATATCACAGTATTACAATAACTTCCTAATGGATTGAAAACTGTGGTTTTATTATCTGACCGCTTCACATCGGATAGCGGTCATAGCATATTGCTGTATTAATATTCAAGAAGCGATCCATCTACTTAGACAAAGCTAATCTACTAGGATTATGCCGGTCGAGTATACGTCGAGCTTAAGTTTAGCTTTGAAACCGTGAAAATCGGAGAAATATGATGATAGACCATTTATTTCACACTTAAATTTCTTTATGGTATTACCGAGACGGGCTTCGAGTATTGCTTGTTGAAGAAAATAATTGGATCGATGATCGTCCGTGGGTACAACACCAACTGCTAGTCTACAACAATTTAATTCTTGGTAACTATTTGTTAGTTAACATACAAGTGCAAGAACTATACCTACAGTAGATAAAATTCATAGATATCTTCATACTGAGTCTTACAAGGCAGAGAGAAGAGCGCTTTTACAACACAAGAAAATGTTTTCCAGATTCATCAATATCTTTATACATAAACTATAACGAAAAACTGTTCTTTTAGTAAGTACACTTAGAGGCATTAGCACTGAGTTTCCAATCAGTTCCAGTTTCCATTGGCTGTGCAAGAAATCATGGCTTCTCAACATTTGTATGGGAATTTCCCAGGTAATGATATGGAATTCTCCGGTAACAAGAATACCCGGGATTAATAGAATCACACAGAAAGGAAATATTAGCTACCTTTAGTTGGTGAGCGACCTGATGAAGAACATATTTTTTACGTAACGGGAAAATTCAATGATCGCACCAACTAGTATTAGCAGCTGACATGAATACACACAGTCGGGGGTAAACTAACAGATTGTATCGTATGTATCCGCCATATAGGCGCCCCTGTGTACAAAAGGAGTCATTAGGATTGTGTTTATTTGAATGTTGCCTAATAAGCGGTAAACCTTCCACCGACGAGATCCCATGGGAGACTAATCTGTGAGGTCACAGATAACCACTGTCGTAACTCAATGGCTTGGGACATAACTGCCGGCTCATTTGGCAATTAGCGGATGCTAATTTTGATATACAAATCACGTCGTATTATTCTAACATACTGGTACTTTCTAATAAATTCCCTCAAATTAAGATATTTTAAATAAATCAAATTAATGAGATATTTTTACGGTTTTGATTATAATCATGACTATATTCAATACAAAACAAAGAGGAACTTGTTTTAAAATTATTGCTACTTGTTGTGTTGCCACGAACTACTCAGAGTTTATTTTCTAACCTACATACATATGCCCACGCCTGTATTCCCCGAAGGGGTAGGCAGAGGTGTTGTTATCACAACACCTCTTTCACTTTTCACCGAAGATGATTAAGTGTAAACGTGACAGATGGAGAGTGCATCGCCGTCTCAGACACTTTACATACGTCATTGAATTACTTCTCAGAAATATGCAGGTTTCCTCACGATGTTTTCCTTCACCGTAAAGCACGTGGTGTGAAATCACTGTACATAAGTTTTTAAGAAAAACTCATTAGTACAGGTCCCGCTGGGACTCGAACTTGCGTCGCTTGCGTAGCAGGCGACTGCTCAAACCTCAAGGCCACCACGGCTCTTTTTAATTTTCTAACCTGATTATATATTATCTTTACCTGAATATCAAAATGGCTATATAGAATAACCAGCACACAATCAAAATTGCACTCTTTATGATGATTGATAACAGAAGAATAAATTTTCGTAATTTATTATAGTTTCTTTAATATTCATGACTAATTCGTTCTCACAAAAAATATTATTTTCTAGTTTTTCTTTCCCCCACGTTATTCATCATCCTGAGATGTTTTTTTTCCACAGAATTCTCTTAATCGCAAAGCTGAAGTTTATCCATCATTAATCTTGGCGGGCTCTCGAGCTTTTCGTCGAGTTTTTACTCGATTCTACTTCGGTGTCATTCTTATTTTGTTATTTCTAAACTAACGTAAGCGTTCAGAATGGTCCAGTTAATATAATTCAGTCTATTCTCTACTTGCAGGCATATCCTATTATTTTACAAAAATAATAAATCCTAAAGAGCCGTGGTGGCCTCGGGGTTTGAGCGTTCGAAGAAGTTCGAATCCCAGCGGGGCCTGTAGCAATGAGTTTTTCTAAAAAACTTATGTACAGTGATTTCACACCACGTGCTTTTCGGTGAAAGAAAACATCGTGAGGAAACCTGCATATTTCTGAGAAGTAATTCAAAGACGTATGTATAGTGCCTGAGACGGCGATAGACTCACCATCTGTCACGTTGGCACTTAATCAAAATTCGGTGAAAAGTGGGTGTTGTGATAACAACACCTCTGCCTACCACTTCGGGGAATACAGGTGTGAGCATAGGTAGGTATGTATGTAATAAATCCTTGTTTTATTATTTTTTTAAATAATATGTTAAACTTTAAGATTTTATTTGAAAAATAATCGAGTATAATAATGATGCAAATAATAAGAGCTAGAATATTTCTTTAAAATTATTTCAAATACGATTTGGCGGTTTACACGTTAGGCATTGTGAAAGATTTTACAGGATTAGATAATTTCTACGTGTATCAGCTGTTCATTCGTGACAATATTAATTGTTTACTATTCTTAGAAACATGATAGCAAGTATTTGCAGAATGCTGTTTATTCTCGTTTCGTATGAGTGAGCGTATGTCAAAACATTACTCTACTTTGTGGTAAAACTTTGAAGACATACTGAACCTATGGACGGAGTAGGTATGTATACGTACACCAAATGACGTAACAGGCCGACCGCGGGGACGAAAATACGAAAAGTTGTGAGGCCCTGTTAAGCGCCTAAGGCTTTTAACTTATATTGAACGACGACACGGTAGCTTCCAGCCATTTTAATACAGAGTCTTTTGTTTTCAAATTACCACACTCCATTACAAACCGGTATCTCCTTAATTGATTATAATAGATACATTGACATATTATAAAGAAAGATTCTGCGATACGTTGTTAATTATATCTAACGGACCGTAGAAGGAAAATTACAACGTTACATGTTGCTAAGTGGATGAATATGAAAAATCATTAAATCTATACTAATATTCAGTGTGATTAAATACGTCGATCGATTGAGTAGGAAAGAAAAACTAATACTTACGACATTAATCCTAACTTCTACATAGTTATTATTACAACAATAAATGAAGAAGAATAAAAAAATACTGCCTTGTTGGTCTAGTCCTCGAAAGCGCGACTGTGGAACACGACGTTCTTCTGCTTCCAGACACGTTATTCAGTCAGATTTCTCAGAAATTACAGAAAATTTATACATAACACAAAGACGATAAAGTCTCATTCGTCGAGTGCGACGCTGAGAAGCCTTTCAGAATATCGCGGCTATATTTAGTCAAGATATGCTATATTTAGTTTTTTTATCTGTATGTTATTTTCTAGGATACTTCACTGCCTTTCTAAGGTAATAAAAAAAATACAATACAAACTCAAATTTAAGTACAAAACTAAGCAAATGTTTATTATGAAGTGATTTGTTCCAAAGTGTTATCGATTTATTACAATTTACAAAAATGTATTTAGAAAAGTACAGTTATTTTCGCCATCTCAGACCACCATTTTAAATCGTGATTTTTTCAGTTGGGATTCAAATGTTGTTAGCTTGCCAAGAATGAATGTATAAGTGGTTAATGTTCATACGAGCACGGAATACTTTGTAGCTACAACAACTACTCAAACACCGAAGGAAAATCTTAACAGAAGCTCTTGGCTCGACGACAGCGACGCCTCGCTTCCACAGCTTCAGCTAAACGGCCTATTTGCAGACAAAGGCCTCGGATATATCTACACGTAAACCCACATTTACACTTGGTCAACGAGCCTTGTTTTGTTGCTAACAATTCCACGTATTTAATTTTGTTCCTGCCCTAAAACAACTCAGGTAAACCTACCTAACCAGGTGGACGCACAAAATAGCTCAGCGAGGTTTTTATTGTTAATTTGTTAATAAAGTGATTAATTATTTTGTCGTACTTAAAACAATTACAATGAATCTTTCATACTTGGAATAAGTTAGTAAAAATTTCGAACAATGTAAATAAGAGTTTCTTAAACAAACTCTTTCAACAATTTTCAAGACAGAGAAACGTTATTTTTTCATGATTCACAAAATTTCACCCTTTCGCGCTGTAAAATTCATCAAAGGAGTTGCTCATGACTTTTAAGTACCTTCTACTTTCTCCGCTTAAAAGGCTAAATAATCATATGAGTAACGTGCCTTTGATCTAGTAGGCATTGAACTAAATTCATTAATATTAATTCGTAGACGAGCGTGTTTCAGACATGTAGAGCATTGTTCACAGAGTATAAATGAAATGAGATAATGACCGCGAGCGTTACGAACGATCCCTTTTGCGCCGGGTGTCATGGACTTTGACTAAATTATGACCCTGCGGGCAACCGCGTCCGATAAATACCCCGGAATTAAAGCCTCCAAAAATATTGAAGGAAAATTACTTATTTAACCGGTTCAAATTTAATATTTTAATCTCACGGTTGCTTGTTTGCCTTATGATCGTGGCATTGATGACTTCACATTTTCTTTTTTTATCATTACGATCAGACAGATGTCTCTTGTATATTCTTTGGCATTTTTTCAGGTTCCAGTATGACTAATTGCTAGCCTTAATCTAAATATATACTTCACGTACATAGACATAATATTTGCTTTCTTTTACTTGACTTGAGTTTTACCTAATAACCCACATACACATAAAACTCTGAATATTTAAATTGATTACTAGATATAGGTAATCTACTCGAACTGAAATCGTAGTTAAGAGGCACAAAAGAAAAAGACGAATAAGCAACCGAATTCCAATACAGCTAACTACCAGTAAGTATACGTTTAAGCACCGCTTAGAGACTTTATCCTCAACACATCTTGAGAATTATGATAATAAGATTCGGATTAAAGAAGTCCTTCCGAAAGTTGAAACATCAGATTAAATCAGACGGTATTGTGGGGATGGCTGTTCCGTTGAAATTGCTTTGTTTCGTGTTGGTCCGTCGGGAGCCACTACGGGAGCGTCTCCAAGCATCGTATAAAATGTTGTCGACATCAGAGCGCTATTCCTTAAAGCGAGCCAGTCACGGACTGTGATTCTTGAAACTTTAACACTACTCATTACAAAAAAAGGTTCGTTTGATTTCAAAAACATTCCAGTTTGAAAGCTCGATCTACTGATAGGAGCAGAAATGGATAAAATTATAAGAGGGACGGAATTGCTTTATTGTTAATTAATGATATTGAGCGTCATGGCGGAATTATGAAATTATAATTGAGTTATTTTATTGCCTCGCATATTTATGGGCAACGTATTAAAATATTTAAGAGATAACATGTTGGAATGTGTAAAGTAATATAAAATTGTTTATTTATTGAGTATACACTCGCTTTATAATCATTCGCCTTGTTTCTTTATAATGATACTATTAAAATATTCAATCCCCTAGGTTGAAAGTTGATTAAACCACGCCAATTTGCATTTTGACGAGAGTAACACTTAATTATTTAGGGTAACCAACAGGATTAGACCTACCTGGAGTTAAATCGGATCTGTTATCCCTATGAGCGCTATAACCGTTGTGCGAGCAGTCATAATGGCCCTCTCAGGCTTTCAGCCAGTTTTATTTCGGTAACTGTAATTACCGAGGGCTAGTTAACATGCAACTTAACAGGGTTACATACGCCATAGATGTTTTTTACATAAATATTTTTCGCTCTTATTTAACAATGTTTATGCTCAAATAAAGCATTTTTAGTTAAGTACATTAAACAACGCTCCTAGAATCACCCCAAGTGATTTATATGATGTATATCGAAATTATAGAATTTAATATTAAGTCAACTAATGAAAGAAATTGTTTGTGCATAATTTATAACTACGCAAAGTCCCTCACGGAGTACTTAGCCAAACGAAATGCTTTAACTTCAACGCCGTTGAGTTTATCAACAACACTTTATTCAAAGCTGAATTTATCAGGTTTCATTTACTACGACGAACCCTATACGTTAAATGACTATGAAATGCTTTGGTTAGATGAAAAGTCAAATTTTCCACACGGCTTGTGTTCTATGGAAAACGGCAAATAATTATAAGCCCCTTGACAGATTGCTTTCAAAGAGATAGGAAGTTAGACTTATCAAACCTTACGGTTGTAAATCTGCCTAAGGTTTCGTAATTGGCGGGGTGTATTGGACCGTTAGCTCGGGTCTTGTCGAGTTATCGTAATCGATGGCCACAAACTTCGTCTTGCGTATAATTATTAAACTGATAATCATTTAACTTTCACTAATTTATTCCTGTTACGTGATCTAGATAACTCAAAATAATTTCCTTTTGTTGCGATACATACAGTAAACGTTAGAGATCAAAGTTTATTGTTTAGCAACAGCAGTTTGGTGTGCACTTTGGAATTCAAGTCAACACCATCCCGTTGTATTTTGTTTGATCAGGACACTTAACTCGAGAGTTTTATGACACTGATTCTTTGTAGAAAGAATGTACTTTCATATTACTTACTATGAGCTCTTGTGGCCTTTATAGTTTGACTCATATCATGAGACAGATGTATATAAATATGTCACTACCACTCAAGTGAATTATCATTGCAATAAGAGCTCATGGTTAGACCCCTGAAATATGAATACATGCAATCATCAATATATTATATTACATATGCAACATTTACCACGCACAGTTAGTTATGATTATAAAATTAATTTAGGGTATGATGATGTTAGCCGATTCTCAGACATACCCGATATGCACACAAAATTTCATACAAATCCTTCCCGCTGTTTCGGAAGAGTTTGGTAACAAACACTTTAATGTTGCTTGGTAGTAATAGTCGTGAGTGAAAATCCCATTACTTATATACACATGATATTACGACATCAACATATATTCCCACAAGAATCAATTCCAATCGATGTGATCCGCTATCCAGCCTGCAATAAACATTATTTACGGAAATATAGAGACTTAACGGACCGTATAGTTAATAAATCAAATGTTCGTTTTAAGGGAAACGACAAATATGTTGCCTTACTGAGAAAAATATTAAGTATTTCTATCGCCAGTACACAAAATATCTTTCAGATTAAACTACCCTACAAACAGTGAAAACTCATGTATGTAATATATATATCTGTGATGATATTCTTAGAGCACACTATTCCTCTCTTAAACCATAGGAATACAAATTAATCCTGCAGTCGGGGATAAGCTAATGTGGTGAGCAGACCAAATCAGAGGGCCAACTATGATCGTTTAAGTAGCTCGTATTAAGAACTTCTCAGCTACGAAGTTTGAATTTACGATACAAAAATAGAACGTCAAAGCTCTGAAATTCTTGATACGCTGATGCTTTAACCGTTGATGGTAGGCCCCCAGTAAACTGAAGTGGCAGCGAGGTGGTCGCGATAGCCTCAGAGGAGATTAGATCACCGGTCGATGGAGTCGACGTAAATCTACAGTCTCTACAGTCTATCCATGGAATGGAGAGAGACTTAGACACTTTAGATAAAAATCTTCACTTGTCTATACAAATATATAAAGGAGAGTTTATTTGTTTGTTAGCTTGAACGTGCTAATCTCAGGAACTACATATCCGATTGGAAAAAATATTTCAGTATTGGAAAGCCCATTTCTCGTGGAAGGCTTAATGGTGTTACAAACACCAAAAATTTGTTTTTAATTATTCTACATACAAACATATGCTTCCTATATTCCCCGAAGGGGTAGGCAGAGGTGTTGCAAACTTTCCAACAAAGATGATTATATGCCATAGTGACAGATGGTGAGCCTATCGCCGTCTCAGTCACAAAACATAATCATCTTCGGTGGTCTTTGAATTACTTTTTAGACATTTACAGGTTTCGTCATGATGTTTTCCTTCAACGTACAGCACGTGGTGTATAATCACTGCACATAAGTTTTTAGAAAAAGTCATTGGTACAGGCCCCGCTGGGATTCGAACTTACGCTGCTCAAACACCACACGGCCCTCGACAGTAAATTCTATATTTTATAGGTTGTATGCGTATTGATGCCTAACGGGCGCTGTGATAATGTGGTCGGTTAAATAAGAACATGTGTTCGTATTTAACCGACCCTTCTTAATAATTGAGACATTTAATGAGGTGTCATAAAACATACATGTATAAAATTCGAAGCCCTAACTAACTAAAATCAACGCGCAGCCTTTAAGCTAGGAAATTTCTGTGGATGAAAGACATTACATTCAGAGGGTGTGCTCTTGATAGGGTGAAAGTATAAATTTAATAAAGATAGGGCTTTTCAAAATTCCAATCCTAAGGGGGGTGAAAAGGTGGTAGAAAGTTTTTACGTGAAATCAAAGCTGCTAACGTAAGCTGGTTGTTAATAAACAGTCAAAGTAAAAGAGCTCTCTCAGTATTTCAGGTTAAATTGTAAATGAAGATAGCTTTAATCAAAATGCTACTAGAAAATGAAGCTGTTGCGAGACACGTAAAGGGAAACTTGAATTACAATGAACATTCGGAGCCCATTTAGGGCATATTCAGTGTTTACATTGTACCCGGTTTGATTGTATTTAAGTAAACGCATGACATAATACAACAAAAGGGTTTCGCTTAAATTCACTAATTAACTCACACGCAAGTTAATTTCGGGCCATTTACTCTCTCGACACAAGCATTACGTGCAAGCGGCCTCTGATTTTGAAATTAGGACTCAGCGCCTTAATTAGTTGTCTTGCTTTTAATTTTGTTTGTCCGTTTGAAGAAATTAATTTATATAATATATAATTTAGCCATGGTGGCCTTGGGGTTAGAGCTGTCGCCTGCTGCGCAAGTGACGCAAGTTCAAATCCCAGCGGGGCCTGTAAAAATGAGTTTTTCTAAAAAAAGACTTATGTGCAATTATTTCACACCACGTGCTTTACGGTGAAGAAAAACATCGTGAGGAAACATGCATATTTCTGAGAAGTAATTCAAAGACGTATGTATAGTGCCTGAGACGGCGACGGACTCACCCTCTGTCACGTTGGCACTTGATCATATTCGGTGAAATGTGGGTGTTGTTACAACACCTCTGCTTACCCCTTCGGGGACCTTTCTGGGATGGCTTGAGCATATTTATTTTATTTTTATTAATTTATGTTGCGCTTTACTCAAAGAGGATGTTATATCATATATAATATAATTTGATTATATAAACATAGATATATAAATAATGATCCCTATTATATTTCAGTATTAGTCATAGAACTTAAACGGTTCAAATATTATCAGGGTTGAAACATTATTTATTTTATAAATGTCAACTAAATATTTCAGAAAATGTGTTCCATTAATCGTTAACTATAATCGATATATTAAAATTCGACAATGTAAAAATATTAATGTTAAACTAATACTAGTATCTAAATTTTATCTACATTTATCTAAGGGATAAAATATCTCTCTCTCTATAAAATAACTCTCTTAGATTAATGCATTTTATTTCATACGCTTAATAAGAGCAGCTTTGCTATAAACGCCGTCATCGCGTTTGAAATTAGCAGTGCTATAAATTACACGCACGTTCTTAACTATCAGGCCATCTGACTCTGTAGACCTTTATAGATACTTAACCAGTTATATCTTGATAATCGTAAGTCAGATAAACAGGTACCTGAGTTATAAATTCAGTATGGTAAGTCGCGCTTATCGCTATAATGATTGTGGGATTTGAGACCAGCGGCGCTGGGTCGCAGATTTGATCTCCGCGCAGCCAGTTACGCAATCACCGCACTCTATGCACTTGACATCGAATACTGCCAACTTGCTTATCAGTTTTGCGCTATGCATTCAGCATGTAAAATAGCTTAATTACCAGTTTCAGTCATATAGTATGATATATACATACCATATAGGTGTACCTATGAGTGAACAGTGATGTAAGGCCATCTGAACCTTTTAGGAACTCAAAAAAGCGGACTAAACTTTTTGTCGCAAATAAATTTGAATGTAACGGACTCGTAAAATATCTAAAAGAAATTAATGCTACCCAACTAAACTCACAACATCGAACTTACCTTAACTTTTAACATCCGAACTTAAAACCGACATGCATACGTTACGTCACTGAAAAATGTTTTCAGTCCAAGTTCATTCAAAGCACACGCACTGTTAACGGAAAGTTTTATAATGTGGCGTCGGCGCGGGTAGGCAAAAGTTGCGGTGGGCGGGCGAGCGAGTGGCTGTGTCGCACGCCGCCCGAGAAGTGGCGCGCGAGGGCGGAGGGGAGCGGCCAGTGCGCATGCCCGCCCGCCGTCCGCGCCCGGACCATGACGTCACACGCCATCCGCCACTCTGCCGCCCGATCTCAGCCTCTCGCACCCTCATTTCACACTGTACTCTACACTCCAAACTGAATTTCTAACTCATAAAACCAACCCCGAGACTCCTCTTGAATTGCGGTATTGGAAACTGCAACCAATATGTTGTGTTTGTATCGCAAGTATTATTTTTCATCTCTCACATTCACAACAACTATTTTGTGTGGTATTCGAAATCAATAAGTTGGAATCTCGAGTTAGCCAGTACGCTGTGTGTCATAATTTTATATCAATAACTTACTTAAAAATCTAATCTAAAACATTTAATATTTAGTAAATAATCTAACGCATACTACTATTTGTAAACATTGTACTTATGGGGACATCGAAGTCCCATTTATTTTTTATCCTTCCTGACCATCCAAAAACTTTTATTACTTTTAAAAAGGCGAAGTAACTGAAAAACCTTCGTTCAATTTGTGTTATACAATTTATATTTTAATAACAAAGTAGAAAACTTAAATTCACTTTAAAAATTATTTCGATGACATATTTCTCATTCTTTCAAAATGATTCAATCATTTTCAGTTTAATAATTTTTTGATACATTTATACTAACTCTCACTCACCCGCGTAATCGCCCGCGTAATTATATTTTGGTACCCTATGTGGGAATTTGCGGAAAGCCTATCTGTGTTTAAAATTTCAGCGATATATATTTAATTGTGTCTTGCCAATGTCACTTTTAATCACCTTCGACACGTATGTTTGTAACGCTTAAAACGGCAGGACCGATTTGGATGGTTCACAGTGTTTTATAAGGAAAGATCTAACTAAGGTGGGCCCATATTTAAAATGACCTTATTTTTATTTTTTATAATAACGCAATTTATATTGTATTAAGTAAACATAAAATGTAGTAAGATAAATAACATGCAAAGTCAAATGAAATAATTTAACTTATAAGATAATAATTACTCGGTAGTAATATATTCTAATAAATACATTGAACAAACTCTAAACTAATGCCAGCCCAGAGGTTTCGTGGGTGCATTAACTTATTCTAGATCGATTGTGTCTCTGAATGGAATCCTTTCAACCTCAACCCTTGGGGAAAATAGGGGGAATCTTCTTTGCACACCCGAACCAATTTATCGAGCTTCGAGGCTAATGGATAGCGGGGAAGCGACGTGTGATTAAAAATAACACCTTAAAGGTATATACTCTGTATGAATTAAAGCTTTTTTTTTCTTTTCAGATGCTTTTTAAGATTACACAGGAGTAATGTATTTTTAAATGTTTTATTGATGACACGTAAAGTAGTTGGACGGAATGAGACGAAATTCAACACACACATATGTCTTTGTGCGGAGTCAATGGAGGAATAGGGTGTCTAACTCAATATCTGTCACGTCACGTCCGAACTTCGGTGCAATGTGGGTTAGACCTACTAACTAAATAAGCATCTATGACTACGAAAAACAACGCTAGAAATAATCGCATTACAAATCCTTTGATTTGCCGATTTTCCAACTATGAAAATATATATCTACATATCTTACTCGGCGTTAATTCGTACGATTTATATCTACAAGTGGCAACAAAGTATAATGTATTTACCTTCTCGTACATAGAGATTTGTATTCCAATATAGGTCCCTCTAAGTGTGCCTATCTCTTATATAATTTAGAAGGGTCTGCCCAGGATACATTACGAAGTAAACGAGTCATCTATAATTTTAACAGATGTTGTTTATGTTTCAGCGTGGAAATAGAAATTGCCTATTTACATAAATTACACGATACACTTTATATGAATAAAAATTTTTCAGGTTTACTTTTGTATGCTTTCTATACAAAATATTTATGCTTTAGATAGCAAACAACGTTAAAGTTTATTTAATAAAAGAATAAAATATTCATACACAATCGACATTAATATTATTTTACTTCTATAGTTAAAACTACTAACACAATAATAAGTAGTATATAATAAATCTCACTCATAGTAAAAATCCTCTTAACGCAATATACAAATGGCACAGTTCATACTTGGACATGCGAATTACATTACCACAGTTTGAAATTTCAGCGCTCTGTTGAAATGCAGTGCGCATAGTAAGCAGACTAGTATAATACGTAAGTTTAATGAATACATACATACCACTTGAAACCGAAATATTTACAGCCGAGGAAGAGAACGAACGATGATGAATTTGATATAGAATAGTCATATTAAAGGATGCTCGTTCCCAAGATTATGTTACGTTAAAACTATAGCTTTACTTAGCCACTGGAATATTCTATGTTAAAAGACAGAATACATATATAACAGCGAAATTACACTTTATTTATGTTAATAATTTACTTATGCATATTGTGTCAACTCCAGAACCAGCTGTTGCCGGCGTTCATTGGCAGCGGTGATCATTTGTCATGAGATGAGCCTCCTGAACATTGTCTAATTTTTCCATAAAAGCAATATTGACTGGAAGTATTTCGCGCTTGTAAGACAAACAATTCTTAATATATTTCTTTGCATAAAAAAGGCAGATCAATTCCTTTTCAAAGTAAATAAATCGGCACAAGCGAAATATTGCGACCGCAGGTGATTATCAACGATCGAAGCCCTGCATGTATTAATTTACGTGCGATGTTAGTCAGAGTCAATGAGTCCCCGAAATTGTAGAGGCATTTCACTTGCCTGGGTATTTATCCAGTTAATCAGTTCAATTAACGCTATTAAGATTTATCAAAATACGTGATATGATTTTTACGATTTTCACATTACGTTTATTCCACGCACAAAGTATTATTAAATGCGATAACATGATAAAAACGATAGTCAAATCAATCTGAACGTATTTCTTAAGTTTATTTCGATATGAATGAGGGTTTATTCTGCAAAATGCAAACCTGAAACATTCGCCTACTATTTTCAGAGCATTGTGTTAATATTCTAAATACAACAACTTCCTTACCTGCTGAATAGGCCCCTGAAGGATTGCAGGAAACACGTCTGCCCTTCCTCGTCGAAGATATACAGAAACGAGATGGTGATTATGTAGCTTGCTCTACATTGTTCTACGTCCCATTTCAAAATTATTATGTATTTTTCTTAGTTTTTTAAGCAGCATATAGATATTGCTCATTTTGAACCTAGTGATTGTTACCACCTCGAAGTTAAAGCGAAGCACACGATCCGGTCCAAATAAATATTTCAAATCCCTAATTAGATATTTGTAATTGTGGTCATGCAAATGAGACGCAACGAATCACAAGCTTATAGAACAAATATGAAGATTAAATAATGGTATGACTCTTTAGATAACCACCCGATTCGCTTAGAATACAAAAGGTTACATTGTGAACAAAGCATCGTAAATAAAATTCTTCAATCTGCCCGCTTCAGAATTGCCGTACTTTATTGCTGTTTTACAAACGCCACATCATTATGAATGTTTGTGTTACGACCACAACATGGATTAAGCTTGTGGTCGTTTTAGAAATGCCGCAACGTTGTGGTTCCCGTTAATACCGTTTTTAACGAACTAATTATGTTAGTTAATTCAATCATGGCTTTGCGTAATATCCAGCATTTCTTTGCTTATTTACAAAGGTTTCACAAATACATTTTCACCTGGGCTTTGTATATCTAAAGTGCCTTTTTTAAATTACGAACTGTAAAAAATCATTTCATACACAATTTATATAAAGATAAGAATGTTATATAATTTGTGTATAAAATTATTTTTTTGTGACTGAAGTAGGAATGATAAAGAACCAACGCAGTAGGTAGTGTGTCCATGTCTAAGATATAGCTAATGTAGGCTGTTAGTAATGATGATTGTAGACGATGGCTCTAAGTGAACATTTAATATTGACTAGAAAAGAAAAGTTAATACCTGACAACATAATAATACATTTGACAACTAATTTTGAAAAGGTAATAAAATAGAACAATAATAGATACCATCAATAATTATATTAATATAAAGTAGATTTTAATAATAATCTTATTAAAATGATGCATTCACGAGTATATTATAATACCTACGCCTTGGTATTACCAAAAAAGCCTATCCTTTCGACTTGCAAACAATTTTTTAAAAGGCATGAATGAAATACATTTATTACATGTCTCAGATCCAAGAGTTCCAACAAAATATTATTATTATGTGAAGAGTGAATTCAGATAGTGCAAACTACAAATACGTGTTCCTGACTTTATAAAAGAATTCCTTCGTGTAAGTTGATAGCGAGAAATGATCGATCACAACTTCCACTCGCTTTGATCGGAAGAGATTCCCACTACGGTACATTAACTACCAAGTATTTTGTTGATGCATGTTGGCTGAATTTTACTTACGTGTTTAGTAATTTAACCTGACTTTTCGCCCCTCACAGCCTCTAGATTTAAAAATAAATTTGTTTATATCAATCATAATTTCTAAACCAGGCTACACAGTATTGTTTTGTATTCTGAGATATCCCAGATCCACGTAATTAAATTTTCAAACGTAGTGCTGATCTGGTTGTTCCTACGAAGGATGTCGTAAGTAAAAACCCACATGACCTGAATGTCCCATAGTGAACGACTTTCCCCCTTGCAAAAAAAAAGCCCAATCTTCCTGATAATACTCAATTACCTGTGAGAGTGAATTTGTAATTCCTTTCAGAATCCCTGAGACTAAGCTAATGCGATATATTTTATGTTTTACTAGCTATGCCCCGCGGTTTCATCCGCGTATACTTAATTTCGTTGGATACTTTATTAGGAAACCCAATAAAATTATTTATAGTAACATTTGCACGTGAAAGTCCAGTTAAAATTCTGTTCCAGAGGAAGCTCGAAAGAAACAGGCGGACAGACATAAAAAATAAATTGAATATAGATTTATATGTCAGAACCGTACGGCTTACTTTCATATGCATTTAGTGAAAAGCTGTTAATTTATATATTGCAAATAATTTATATATGTATATATTGCAAAACAAAGTGCAATTTTATACACGAGCCTATGCCCATGGCATCGACCGTGTGGTTTATAATATACTATCTCCTATCCTATGTGGACCTTAAAAGTTAATTCTGAAATAAGTTTAAATATTTATTGTAACCAGGTAGATGTTTCAGGTAGTACCCCTATACAACAACTTATAAATCTTACGTCTTCATGATATTCGTATAGACGATAAACCCACACATATGTGAGTCGGGCGGGATCTGAAGTTTTCCCAGGTAAAAGCCACTTAAGGAATTTTTTCAAGGGATCTTCGGCAGTAAAGAGAATTTTATTAAGTCTTTTGTTTAATATTTTATCAACTAAGTTAGAGACACGCGCGTCCTCTACACCACCCATATTAAAACAGCAAGAAGCGAAGGTACTGAGCTTTGGGTGAAAGGAAAACCATTTCCAGAACAAATGATTTGCTAGTCTTTCCACAGATGGCGCTAAGAACGCCATCGCCTCGTAATCAACATGCAATACTTGATAACATAATCAACGCAACGGGCTAAACAACATTTGGTATTTCGTGACCCCTTTGACCAATGACCTTGCTTGCGTCTTTCAATTCGGAAGTTACATTCTAAATTTATTCCTTGTTTAAACAGAGTTTTAAATACGTTTAATAAAACAGAAGTGAGCAATATTAATGTAAAAAAGGAACAAAATGTATACATATTTGCAGGTAAATAAAATTGAAGTTGTCTGTTTCTAATTTCAAATTAACAGCAATAAAAGCATATGGAAGTATATACGAATATTTTTTTTCTTTATCTATCTGTTTTTTCTGTTATGAGGAGCTCGTGGCACAGTTGCTATTACACATATCATTCGATCAGCGAAGTTAAGCGACCCTAGCCCTAGCCAATAATTGGATGGTTTACCGCCCGAGTTCCCTCCGTGCCTCGGAGAGCACGATAATCCGTCGGTCCCGGTTGCAAATTTATCATCTTTCGCAATCGTTACAGGTCAGTCGGAGGCCTAAAATAGTCCGACAACTGGTTTAATCCAGATCACAGGTTTTCGTCGTAAAAGGGGTTGCGAAGGTGAGATGGCAGTCGCTTTATATGGTGATGTATTAAATCAGGTGATCAGCCACAATGGGTTGAATCAAGGGCTGACCCCAACAATGTATGGGATAAGGCCAGGGAGATGATGATCTATCTGTTTTTTCCAGCTAATTTTCGAAACCGGTGGATTTTAACGGGATTTTCACTGGCAGATTGCTTTTGTTACAAGGAGTAACTTATGCTACTATTATTTAACAAACAACGTTTGGGTTCCAAGGGCCACAAATGAAACTAAGTCTGTGCGAGAAAAACCGCGGGGCACTGGTAGTATGTTAGTAAAGGTTGTAAACACCTAAAATTCCTATCGATAAGTTTGAATGTGACTGCAACAGGATGTATATAATGTTATAATTCTTAGAATCCGACAGTTGTTGGTGGGTTTACCTTGTCTAAAATTGTTACATACTAGCTGTTTCCCGCGATTTTACTCGCCTGGGTTTAAATTAAAAAAATATATTTTAAGAAGTAGCCTAATTTATACTATATATTCATTGAATTAGCTATCTACCAGTGAACGTCCCGTTAAAATTGGTCCAGCTATTTAAAAAAAATAGCCATAACAAACAGACAGAAAAGGTATTAAGTGAAAAGCTAATTATTTACAAACAGACACTTAAATTTTCTTCATCTGTACGCATAGAATATAATAAGTATAATAGATGTGTGGTCAACAAATAAGTACCTAAATTAGATCATTCGTTTGAGGTCTTCTTTAATTTAGTTTTTGGGACGGATGTTTGAAAAAAAATAATTAAAATATTGGCATTCAACGGTTATTAAGATGTTTATATGAATTTAGATAAATGTCATTTTATATAGGATACAGTCGAGGCGATAATAATTATTTACCCAATCAAACATACATATGCTCCACCCTGTCTCCCACGAAGGGGTAGACAGAGGTGTTATAACAACCCATTTTTCACCTTACTTACTACTATATAAGTTATTTTATGAATGATGACATGATTTTTTCCCATTAAAGAAACCCAAATATATGATAATAGCCATATATTTATTTCGTTCGTACGCGGAGTAAAAATATACAAAAACTTAATAAGCACTTATCACCTTAATAATAATCGTTTTTTTCTAAACCTATAAATAAAGAACCAATATTATTCAAACAAGCTTATCAAATGACATGATTGTAAATAAAAAGCGTTCGACTTATGCATTTTTTTGGTAGCTAATAAGAACTCAAGCACTAAAGAACCAGTATTTAACCAATTACATCAATGTCAAACTAGCAAATGAATATGGATTGAATTTCCAAGAAAAAAAATCCTTTCAGTTGTTTTTTGCGGTACAATTTCAAAGAGACAGTACAGTATGCACGTCAACTTTGTTACTAGAGTATGAACTTTGTTCAGAAAATAAACCATCGTGGGATGAGAGTGCGACGCTTTTAACCTAATTTGTTTTTAGTCAATAAGCCCCTCATTAGAAAACATGAAGTCACATAGTTTTTGGTTTATCATCCATCTCTTTCTTTGATACGTATTTAAAAAGAGATGAACATTGTTTTGGTCCGAGTTTAATCTTGTCTTAGTTTAAACCATGTTTGGTAATAAAGAGATAAGTCTATGACTGTAGCAAACGGTCTCTGTTTCTGAATAGAATAAATAATAATAATCAATATTCCCTTTTTGAGTTGTCTATGGTATAGTATGACGCTTTATCATCATGGCCAAATCTAGAAACTCGGCGTGATGTTACACGTCTCAAAATCATATGCATTTCCGTTTTCATATCCTTGACGTACAAGAACTCTTTATATATACACACAACAGTTAAGTCAGCATCTATGATCTCGTGTACTAGTCGAAGGTTACCCTGAAAAAAACACCAGTACCTATATCACGTGTTTGCCACCGTTTTCGTAGACTATACTCGCTAGCGTCACTTCCAATATTTGTATGAGATATTTTAGTTCGCGTCACCGCTAGTTGTCGCTGCCCAATTTCGAAAACGGTGGCAAGCCTGTGATAGGGGTACAGTTCCAGTGCACCATGCTTTTATCTTTTGTCTTCTTCTCGGTATTATATGTCCTGGCATTTTACTGGTGCTTCTATACTAATTGTCCAACACATTATTCTACTACTATATGACTATATAATTGTGATATGATATAGTCGGCGATTGATGAGCGACTATAAAGAGGCGAGATCTATTTAGTAGGTTTTTGCGTTAGCGCTATTCAGCAGGTAAAGTAGCGAATCGCGGTAAGTATTGGCTACGTATACAAATTGGAAAGAAACGTAAACCCCCGCGACCTTGGCGTTCACTACATGTTCTCCGGCTGGTATTCGGCGGATCTTGTGAACGACTCCGGTTACCAAATGCCAATATCACACACACAATATATTATTACAATTAACGCTCTAGAAACAATGTCATGGTTGCCCATGCTACGTAATATAATAATCGTGAAATATGTTTACATGTGATTGTATTGTTATTATCGCTAATGGGGCCTGAGGCTTCTCACGCCCGGTGCAAATTACTATGATTGGTTTTATTTGTGTAACTTGAAGCAATACATCAAATTGCCATAAAGTGTTGTTGCTCTCTTTCACATCACTCGGATTTAAAGTGACAGTAAGATTGAGTAGTGGGTAAATTATTGAAATACATGTATGTATACCGTTTCTACATGAGTTACTTACTGTTCACAACTTTTACTTGCAAATGAGCGTATGTTGCCGCCTGCCAGCATCAGTGACAGATGCCAATTTAGAATCATGCAAATGACCGTTAATCAAGTACTTAGTTTGTAAATAGCACCTCTCCTCAATCTTACAAAATCATATCTGCAACAGAAATGTACATCATTAAAATAGAGTAACTTTTTATTTTTTTGTTTCTTAAAAACGCAGCTGTATTCGTTGTTAAGTCACAAATAAAAAATATGCGTGTTTTATTTGGTTCTGCATAATTTCGAAGCACGATATGTTCTGAAATATTTAGAACTTCTGAAGTAATTTATATGATTTGAAAAACAAAATACCGAAACCTTTTAAGTTGTTGGATGGGTGACCGCTGTTCCCTCCGTGCCCCGGGAGCACGTTAAGCCGTCGGTTCTAGTATGAATGACAGTTAAACATCTTTGGCAAACGTTACAGCTTAATCAGCAGCGTCAGAAACTCTGACAACTGGTATAATATAAGGATTTCGAAAATGACAGTTGATTCAAGTAAAAATCAAGTAAATAGACATCAGTCTAGATCAGACTGGGCTTACTTCAACAATATAATAAAGATAAGGCTAGGGCGATGAAGTGAATGAAAGAAATGGTTGTTATTCCTGCGATACTCGCTACAGTGACCGTATAACACTAATCGTATGCAAAGTCAATTACAACTCAAGCCGTTCTGTTGCAATTTCTTATTTTATTAGACGATTTATGGTCGTAGAGCTATCATATTGCTTCGCCAAAGGCGTTGTTTCATAACATAACGAACTACTTCATTATAATATCCACAAAAATATCGTCTTCTATTGACACTGATATGAATTTGTTGTTTTAATTCTTCATTTCTGTGAGTTCATATGAGATATTTATATTATCTTTAAATGGTGATATTATATAATAGCGGATGTAATGTAAACTTTCCGGAAGACTCTAGGTTTTTTTAGTTTATGGTTATGTTGATGAACATTTGTATACATTCTTTTTAAAAAACATGTAGGAGACAACATGGTTAAAATTATTATCTGGAACTATGGATAATTTTGAACACTATATGGTCTACGAAAGTCTGCATTATGTACTTGACTGCACAGTGTTTGTCACTTTGTTTGCATTCTAGTTATTTATGTAGCGTTGATATCAAAATCACTCAATTAAAGTTCGCCATTATGACGACTGTGGGCTTTAAAGAGCCGACAAATGATTATTTCTGGAAGTATATGCAAGTACGTTATACTTACCTACTGTAGGGAGGTCAGACACAAACTCCTACGACACCTTTATTATTTTTCATTCAATAATTATGATCGTACAACCTTCACTTTTCTTTCCTCCTACACACTAGTATAGTGTCAATATATTTAATTTAATCGAAACTAAAATCAATGTTTTAGATTTTTTTTATAAATCATCAAATATTACAATATCACATTCGTATCTTACTATATAGAGCTACAATATTTTATTTAGCAAGTGGGTAAAAGTACAAGTTGGTACCCAAGTAAAGGCACTTACCAAAATGCTCGCAAAGCGTGCAGAAACTTTAAGGCACAAACGTTCACCAATTCAACTGCTGCATATGAGCTGGTTTGCTACGCTTCGCGGGTAAATTGTACTCAGTCAATTGGCAAATTAGACATCCTTTTAGTTAAAAGCAGCGTCCATTTCTAAAATCCTTACGTATTATCTACAATGATCACAAAAACCCCTTGTGTTTCCATTGGTGCCTTAAATAGGAATCTAACTTTTTCCTCCCTTTTATAAACCTGTACTCAATATAATTAGAAGGCTCTCCTCTTCTCATCATAAAACACCACACAAAGGTCAAAGAGTAAGTCGTTAATCAGAAATTAAATCAATTTTAGCGTATCACGAAGAGCTCATTATACAAGTACGTCGCCTTGGAACTCCACGACGGAATTCGACATTCTGAAGAGGCGTGGTTGACATCTGACTATGAGCCACCCGAGTTTTAACTTTTTGAAAGGTCATAAGTTGAATCACTTCGAAATGAAATTAATAGAATGTGCCACAACTATTTTAAGCCAGAAAAGAATTCGTGAACAATCCGGTTCATAGTATGAGCATATGCTCAAATTATGTCGAATTTTTTAATGGCAACTTTGAGACTCATGGGTAACAATGCGCCTTGAAATTGCCATTCTACAAAATGCCAGTGTCTTCTGAACCATATAATTTTATATTATTTTCAGCCTAATGACAGATCAGAACGTCAAGTATTCAAAGAGAAAGAGTCCTACCACAATACAACTTAAAAAGCAATGACGTGCGTTTAAATTTTTGCACACACCTCTCATTACACAACGCGGGTGTACGAGTATGTAGATGCGGTGCAAGGGCCCTAAGATGACGTCTTATTGCCATAGCTTAACTCTTATTATGGGACAGATGTATACGACGTGTATAAGTCTGTCACTGTCACACAGTGGAACTATGGTAGCAATAAGAGATAATGGTAAGGCCCCATGTTTTACTACATAGTATAATAACCCTACAAACAAATATTGTGTTTAAACCTTGTGAAATTCTTAAAAACCGGATTTCACCCATGAGAGCAATAATTTGTCCAAATAGTTCAATACTGGTTTGAATAAATTGTACGCTAAAGAAATTCTTACAATGTACCTGAATTATAAATTGTAAAGCTTATAATCATAGAATTACTAAAATCAATCTTAGTAATATAAATTGTTTTGGCATTGAGACTCGCATTTGTTCATTATAAGATACAAATTCAATTACCGACTCTGTGATTGATTAAATTAACCAAATACAATGATTTATGACGTCATCAATCAAAATTGGTGTTGTGTTGACTCAAAATCATAATATATCCGTGTTAACGAACGAAATCAAACAATAACTTGTAAGCAACTCCCGTGGTTAATGTGATTTATAGCGAACGATTAAGCAATCTGTGCAAAACAATGCGTAATTACTTTGAAGTATTTTTCACATAGAACGAGCCGGAAAGCCCGTTGAGCAAAGCCACAACGCATTTTGTGGACGCGGAAGCACATAAAAAGGTCATAAAACTAGGCGTAGGTACAATGTACCCAACACCTATGTACCCAACGCCACTTCTCAACAGCACGGTACGTCCAGACTGAGTGAGACCAGAATGAGGGGAAATCCAATCCAATTATGCCTACTCATATACTTACAGTATTCGCTGTTCAGAAAATGATAAAGCTCTATCCGACAGTCACTTCATTATTAACTCACTGCTTTTTCTTCTCCTTGTATCCATATTATGGTGAACTAAGGATCGCTTCAATCTAATTAAATAACGACTTTAATGCATGCTTCATTTTTCCTTTACTTAAACCAAAAATACTGATTTAATGACGGTGAAGCAACTTTTTTTATAACATACGGTGATATCTGCATAGTAATGCTTTAACTATTTTAAAATCATCTAAATGTCATGATCGCAGAGTAATGTGATGATAATATGTCATGTTGGGTGACGGTAAAAAATAACATTAGTAATTATGTTTTGACTTTCTTAATGGCCATGAGGTCGACATGGCAATGAACGTCGGATCGGTGTCAAAGTATTGCTATTAGAGGTAATGAACCATGGATAGCATGGATATTAAGTCTAGACAGGCTATTAGTTAGTGTCATACGTGACTCAAATATGCTGTGCGTGATAATTTGAAAACAATAAGGTCTACTTACGCCTTGGTTGAAGGTTAAGGTCCCCTGACCTCTTTGACTAATCAATTTGCCTAGAATATCTGTAAGGATCTATTCATTATTTTATTTGGTCCACTTTACATATGGACCTCAGGACGTAGGGTATTGAAACAGAGAGGATTTGAAGTCAATATCAAGTCAATGTTATATAAAAGACTATTCAAAGAGTAATTTACAATAATACGCCAAGTGCCTTTCCCTTATCATTGCATTCAATCAGAAATATAATATATGTAATCAATAAATGGTTCTATCTGAACCAGGAAGCGGTACATACTGATACTGTTGACTAGTCCACTTTGTTGCAGCGCTACCGACAGGAAAACTCGTATAAATAATTTTGTAAGGATAGGAAGTAATTAAAGTTATACAATTCACGCATGCATTACTCCCGAAAGTATAAGCTTAAAAAATCATACTATAAATAATCCGTATAACTCAAACTGAACATGTATCACATGTAATATATTAGCTTAGCCATATAACTACCATTTGAATGAAATCAACATAATTCGCACATGGTTTTTTGGTTAGCAAAATGCGCAAACAGTATTTTATTACTTTTAAGTTTGTATAGCAACACGCGGAGATATAGTTATGCGTTACAACGCTTCTGCAAACTATTTAAATTTATAGTAATACATTTTAGGGAAGTATTCGTGTTTGCATCCAAAAATGTGTGTTTTTTCCCGGTTATCCATCGGCTGCAGTTAGGGCAATCTAAATTATAACATCCTGAAGCCATAATTTTAAATTCTTCTCAGAACTTTAAACTCCAATCACTCGCATTCGCCCCTTTAAGTGCTAAAGACGGGAATTTCTGTCTGCATAAACAGAATACTTATCAATAAAATAGGCTTCAATTTCCTCTTACGTGAATTCCATTCAAATTATCAAGTATGAAAAACCGGCTTGATATTGGCACATCTATTCCGCGTTTGCTTAGTACGAGGTGTCTACACTTCAACACCTAGTTCAGTAGTTACTATAGTGAAATTCAAAATGAGATCATGTATCTAGTTTCCTAATCGACGTGGGCATATCAAGTGAATCAAATAATTTAGCTGGCGCGAGGTCGCGGCGAGCACGACTGACAAACCATTCCATCAGCTCATAGACAATGCGATTGATGCAAACCCATGACTGGTTACAACACGGATCCTTAGCATTTTGGCGTTAAACACCTTTTATTAGTTAACCCATCTTCATATTAACCTCGCCCCGGGCGCATTTCGTCGCTAATGCACTTTAACGTCGTGTGTTGCTGAATTATTAATAATTAAAAGCTTCATTAGATCAAACACATTAGCATCGGATCCTCATCATTTCAGACCTCATCATTTTGATAGTGACTGCTTAAAAGTCATATAAATACATTAATTCATTGATATGGGAGGCATGCAATGTTACTGCACTTTGTCACCTGACGCCAGTACAATTTGTTGCAACTCGAATATATTTTATGCAACGCAAGGCAGCTGGCGCCAAACATACGTTCCGGGCAAATCGGTAACTCGACTCATTTTGGAGCAAGGTTTATTGTTCTCTCCTTATTTATATTTTATCCGTTATGTGACATTGGTCAAGTTATGCAAATAAGAGTCATGTCTGTTGCTTAAGTGTATAAATAACTTTTAGAAGACGAAAGTTGATTGCGTTGCGATGACAAAGATCATATTATCATATCTAGCTAGATATATAAGTAATATAACGACGCGGGATACAATGCTATAGAATATTATACACACTATATTTAAATTATTATATATTTATCTATATGTAATCATTAGCAATAAATGCGTCTATTACGTATGCAAAATGCTACCAAGCTAGCAACTACTTAACAATGTGATGACCTGGTAATTACCATCTTTCCGTTCCACCGCCGGTCGCACCACGCAAGGAAATAAGGCAATACTCACCTATAATTTCAATGAACCGCAACCATTGCATTGCAATCATTTGCTTTAATCTAATTCTAACAGAAATATTCTTAAGGCATTCTAGAGTATACTTTGACAAAAATACATTTTCCAGCTCGCGTGCGAATAGAGAGAACTCTGTTTTTCTCTTTCGTAGGCGAGAGTGGAGCAGCGGGCGGCGGCGGCGACGGTCGCAAGACCTTCGTGCGAGGCGGCGCGCGGCGCGGGCGCAAGCACGGCTCGACTCGTGCAAGTAAAAGTAACTTTAACAATACCTTGGCGGCGCCTGTGCGCTGCGTACGTCAGTTTCGCTAACCCCGTCGCGTGCAGCTACGTATCGCTCTTCTCTTGTTTCGGGTATCGTCAGTGCCATTTTCCGGACACCAAAAGTTTTCCCCGACGTGCCACGCCGTCAGTGGACTTTTAGACGGCTGTAGACGTTGGAAAATATAAATACAAGTGATTAATACAATTTTATGATAAATTTTGCGATCGCGCTGAAGTTCAATAACGTTAATGAAAATTTGAATATTTTGTAATTGTTGTACCTTGCCAGCTATATTGGATGTTACGCTCACTTAAACGTAAGTTTATCTTATCTATTTTTTAACATTACTTTGAATTGTATTGTATTTACGAGATATTTGGGCTTATCTTTGAATGTAGGCCGAAAATCAAAATTCTCTATTCATTTACAGGTATGGCACGTCATATGACTATGACTATAATAGCTATGTTTAAGCTTCGATATGCAATGTAACTTAAACAGTATATTAATGAGGTGATGAAAGTGGTAGTGTTTCCCGCCAGCGGTTGCTTATGTGGTCACCCGGCTAGTCGGTGAGCGAGTGATTAGATCAACTTGCAATCGGATCACAAGAACTGGTTTCAACGTTATTGTGGACACGTGTTGCCTTGTCGAGATCGTAGACAAGTAGTAACCACGCGTTTGGTCGTATATCAACACTGTTTATATGATATGATATATTATATAGCACAATTAATTAACTGTATGTCGTAAGCATGTAAACCACGGACTACAGTTAGCATTGTTATATTTATATAAAGAGCTTTTGCTCGTCATTTCATATTTTCATAAATTGTTTGGTGACATTGCACCTATAATTTTTAGAATGTATTTCGATTAATCATTTGTACCTGGAAAATATTCAATAGGTGTACTTATATTTAGGCGAACAAGTACATTATTATTCCACGCGTTAGATACAGTATTAGTGCCCGTAATCAGCATGCACCTAGCCCCTTCGGGTACACTCCTGTCGAAAGTACAATAAATTGGCAGTTGCATATTTTACTCACGAATTACGTATACTTGATATTTTGCTTTCCCCTGGCCAACTGATTTACAATGCATGGTGTTCAATACCGATTTGGCGGCTACGCAGCACCAGTAGTTGTCGTTACCCTTTACAATAATATAACTCTATGATAATAAGCAATTTCTCACACTCTAAGCTGCCTCGAACTTTGCCGTGAGCATTCACATATTTTTGCGTTTCGGTGTAACATTTCCTCAATCACAGCCTTGCATCCTCGTGCATGCAGACGGCTATTAGCGGCAATCAATGTTACACATAATTAACTATTGATGAATGTCTAGTTGTTCTGGTAGCATCAGAATTTGGCAGTCACGATCTGCAATCATTCGATTTTTTACTCAATAAGTATACAATTTCACAGCAACACGAACAGTATAATATTTCAATTATATCCATTATACTTATTTTATTTTCAATGATGACTGTCATCGTACAAGCAGATAATGCTTTATACGTTTTCGTAACTATTTTTCACAAAGCTTATGAAACGTTATAAAACTTGACGAATAAGGTTAATGTTTCTGTTGGCTTTAAATATCAGTGTGATGTGATAACGTTGAAATCGAATTAGAAATAAAGATGTTAATAGAGCATTTTAAAGCAAGCGAGTCAAACAACGTGGTGTATCTGCGACCTTTGTGCGGTGGCGCAAGTGACGTAGCGCGCTCCATGTCGCGCTCCATTGAACACTTTCCATCGACCCAACTGAATGCAGAAAGCCTGAAACCTTTTGCCTAAAATTAAAAAAAATCAACCTTGGCTATTAAGTGATACACTTCAATACCCGGACTGCGTAATTCCAATTTCTAAATTCTAAAAAGAGCAATGCCATCATGACTGTGTTATAACAGGTAAACATTCCAAGAATCTTGAGCCATTACCGCCATCACTATTTTTGTATAAGCCTAATCAAAGGTGCAGAGCCAGTAAGGAAGGTATTTCAAATCATTGTAATTTGTCATCACAACTAGTTCCAAAGAAACATATGACCAGTGTATAGTGTAATACATGTTTTGTGAGTTGTCAGCAATATTGGATAACGGGTTGTTTCGACAGGTGTTTAGCATTCGGCCAACACACCGACCTCGGAGGCTCTCTAACGTCTGATGACTTTGACTCATCCCGGCCTTCACTTTTTGTAATCACAAATTGCTTGACGGACATTGCTGTTACACTGCCGTGATAATGTCGACAGGTGTTGGTGCTAAATTACCTAAGACTCTATTCAGAAATAAGACTCAAATAGTTTGCTATCTGGACAAACAGTTACTGAAATATTTAAGTAACGGTCAATCTATTTTATGGAAAATGTGGGCAAGAAACTTGTTACAGTCATGACAATGAGTGTTCTTTCGATTTATTATTCTCGAAGGAGTATATTTATAGTACAGATGGTTATGATAAGATTTTGTTTGACAGAAGTGATAGCGTGTTAGTGAAGGTCGGCAGGTCGCGGAAGACACTCCGCGCTGCGATGCGCGATGCGCCCACTCCGCGAGCAGCTGACGCAAGCGGTGAAGCAACTCCACATTACGTGCCAGTACGTGCCACCGCTCAGCACGACGACCTATATTACTACCATCTTCACTTCTAAGGGTTATACTTATACTGGATCTCAAACCAAAACACCTGAGTGTTCTTCTTTTTTCACCTTTCTTAACAGCGCCACATGTCGGCTCTCAGATGGTGGTGTGTCAATCCCATACAATTCCACGTTTACGTCATCGTGATAGCTAACGACGACCCAGACTTTAACAGAAAACACACTTGGCATTCCGACTATACTAAAGAATCTGTACGTATTCGTTGATAGGGCGGGCAAGTTTCAGCACATGATACAAAACTACTAAGTAACATGTATACTTATAGTTATGATATTGTGTTAAAGCTTACATATGTACCTAACGTTTATTCTAGGAATAATACTTACCACACTTTGTAAGTCAAATGTCGCACGCAAGCCTTTCTAGCACTACCTTCTGAGTATCATATTTATGCTCATGATTTATTATGGACATCTATTGAAACTAGTAGTTAGCTATTATTATGGTAGTATAGAAGTGTCATTCTTGGAAGTGTTATTGTTATCTGCTATGTATTATTATATTCAGTTTCATATAACAACCATCGCAGTAATTTAAACGCATGTGTCCTATTTAACTATTATGATTCATTGTAAATAATTCCGAACCCGATACTTACTTACTCGTAAAAGCCTAAATAGCCTACCTGCAATAATAAAAATTAGCTCTTTATTATTGCACGGTTATGTATACTTATTATTAAGCACTGCTCTACATTTCTTAAAGGATTTCAAGACGCTACACTACTCTACAATCTTGTCGCAATCCCAGATTACCGTCTAACATCCATTGTACCATCGGGCTCTAAAGTATACCTTAGACAAGAGCTACAGATACTAATTTGGGCCTTTAACAATCTAGAAGCCCAATATAATTCGAGTCGGTTCTGCTCAACCACTCAAAGACTTGTAATCAATTTTTTTTGTAATTTACAGATTTTAGTGAGTACTTACATCTACTTTATGGTACTATCTCTCGAATAATTTCCTGGTTTGACATAACATCCTATATTATGATGTTTATCAAAAGGAAATCATAAGCTACGACTTCCATGACAATAAAATTTATGGCATGACGATGGCAAAAAGAACGTACCTTTAATTTTCTCCCCCGCTTTTTCAACGAGGAATCTCTTCTATTGATTATTGATATATATATAATAAAATTGGTCTAGACTCTAAAGGTTATTATTCTATATCTCAATGTAAGTAATAAAGTCTATACTATGTCACCAAGCACGATTCAAATCAATAAAACTCACGTAGTGTAAATGCATAATGATCAGTTGCAGTTTGTTATGGCTGGTTATTAATAACTTGCGATAAGCAATCAGTGGAACTCACGCGACTAAGATGCGCGGGTCGACGACCCACTCCGTGAGTAAATACTCAGGCGGTGACTCCGCACACCTCCATCACACAACATTCTAATTGAAGACCAATGGCTTTACAAATAAGCTCCGTTTCACATAATCCAGAATCACCAAGTCTCGATTTGCTTGCACACCATGTCGCATACATAACTCTTTTCCCTACTATATACGATTTTTTGCACTTTTTAGCATTCAGTTTCACCTTGTATTTACGTCCAAATAGCGAGTATTGAAACTTTTTGGCATTTGATTTCTAGAAATAAGTATGTTCACATTAAGTGGTGAAAGTAGAACCACAGTTTATCATATTATGACGTTTGATTTAGCACAGTATTCACACAGTAGACATGTTAACAAACGTTGTAAACACACGGTTGAATGTAGAGTGAAATTTATAGTAGTTATACTTTTTTGTGTCAGTAAAACAAAAATAATGGCTGAAAATAAATTTTCTTCAGCCGTAAAACGTCAATCTTAATAAGATTATTTGAAATCGAACTACCTTAGTCTCGAAAAAAAAAATAATCTTGCCCAAGTCGCATAAACTCTTGAAGTTTTTGAAACCAATTATTTCATTAAATTGATTAACTAATATCCAAATTGCCATTTAAAACGTAAAAATGAATTAAACTTTGTTTGCAATCTCAAGAAAAAAATTAAATATAAGTAAATAAACGTTGATTTGTAAAAACTGAAAAATTCTCTATTTTACAATCTCGTCCATTATTCTGTATAATATTGTAATAATAATCCGTTATTATTACAATATTATACAGAATGTTGGCATGAAAAGACATTACCCCTCCATAAAAAAAAACTTCGATACTGTGTTTGGTGGTGACTGGCGTCGGTTATGCACATATATTTTTTTTTAAATCTTAATATACTACAATACAACCCGGTCAGATTTTTTTGTGCAATAAAATGTCACCAACTTTTTCTTTCAGCCTTCTACATTCTTACCAACTGTTATACTGACGAGATAAGTGGCGGTCAAACGATGCGTCTGCCACCCAGCATGAAATATAGATTCTCGTGCTACGGGTGATTGAGTATTTCTTCTGAATTTCAGATGTAATTCGGGGAATTTTAGAGCGAATGAGAAGGCAGTGATACTCGTATATTTAAAAAATCTTAGTGCATAATAAGATCGGGAATGTCTGTTATAATAGGCATGTTTTACTTTTGTGATTTTGGAGTGTAGTATGAAGCCCCAATCGTTACATTATTATGTAGAGTATTTAATGAGTAGACAGGCACCAACTTCTTGCAATCGTCGCAGACATAATGTATGCACGTAAAGCACAGTAAGTGTTACACCGACAACTAATTGTACGAGTGTCCATGTGATAAGTTATCGCCATCGTCGCCAGTCACGATCTCGCTCAGACAACTCATTCGGCGATCCTTCACTTTCTATCACAGGCCATTACAACCGGCGAACGACATTTGCTAACCACAACAATATTTATTATCCTCGTTCTGTGCTGATAACCTTCCTGACAAAAATATAATGGACTGGGCGGACACATTTACAGCCCGACTTATAAATAACACTATAATCATCTGCACAGATAGATCTGACTTTATTTACGAGTGTTTACAAATAAATCTTCGCGCTCTACACATACAGGGATAGCTTAGCGCAAATTAGCAGTTGCAAAATAGTGATTAGCGAAGTAGACGCATTAGAACGGATATCAAGCTTGACACAGCTGTCTACTGGTTGCACCTTTGACCTTGCGCGTGCCACTTTCAAAATAGCGCCGCATTCCTCAATGTAACACCGCGGTATTCACGCCACTTGCGGCTGTTCTATTGTTCCTACATTTAAACTTTACACATCGGAATTCCCAGCTTATGTATCTTCTCGCCTTCCGTGCTTCATTAATGTGATCTACCCCGATACATGTAACAAAATATTTGGTATTTGAACGGTAATAGCAATTTGAAGCACTGTTAAGGCGTAACTATTATCGTAATCGTGGAAATGCGACGCAGTCAAATGTAAACATCATGTACACAAATGCTGACAAGTGACACCAATGCATAATTGACGTATTCATAGATTAGCAAAAGTCAACAATAAATATTTCATGGGAAGACGAGTATTTTATATGCCCATATTCCGTGATAAATTGAGTTACGCTGATAGGAGTGGATATTAATGATTAAATAAGCGAATCCATAAGGTTCGATAGAAAAGTATGAAAACTGTTCTAGAATTTGAATTTTACAGGTGCCACCATGAGTCTTGAGTGCTCGCCTTGAATGCAGTGTCGTATTTTTTTGAGTATGTTTGTCGCTAGTGTGAGTGAACACACGCCCAATTCACACCACTATTTTCACTGTATCCTCGTAACTCGTGACGGCACTTGCACTAAGTGCTTAACAGGTATGAAACTAAAAATTAAAGAAAAGCGATCATTGTCCGCATCCGTGTAATTTTGGAGTAGGTATAGGGGGGAATAGCTTGAGTGTTATTCAACTTGACGTAATAATAGACTATGGTTTAATAGCTATATCGTGACGGCAGGCTTCCGCCAGGTGTCACAAAAAAGTAAAAATTCAGTGGCAAGCCGGAGTACAAAGTCGTGACTGGTAACTAGTGAAAATCATAGCAGTGTGCAAAGCAACAATGTCGACAAATGTAGTTTTTTTACAAACAGCAACTAGGTACATCGCTGTAGTGGAAAAATAAACTATTGGATCTTTTTATGTCAATCACTAAATGGATAAAATAGCATAATATAGTTTTTACAGCTATCACAATTTCCATTCCATGGCAAAGCAAAAGCAATGCATGATAAGTGACTTGTTTCGCAAAGCAAGTGTACCAGCTCAAACATAATTAACCCAGAACTTCCACTTACACCAGTTTACAACGCGAGTTCAGCCCAATGTTGTAATAATATTTAATGTAAGTATATGAAAATCATATCGGCCTGAATTTTTAGTCATAATATCATTTCCTGTAGGGTAACAATTTGCCTATTAAGTAGTTAGTGGAGTGAAATCACTTTAATTGTCACGTTTATCTATACAGATAAATACAATTGAAGTGTCTGTTTGTAATTCCAAAATAACAGCTTTTCACAAAATGCATATGAAAGTATATACGTCACTGATATAGAAAAACCAATTTTTTATTTTTTTCTTCGTATGTCTGTTTGTTTCGGCTAATCTCCGAAACGGCTGGACCGCTTTAACGCGACTTTTACTGGCGGATTGCTAATGTTACAAGGAGTAACTAAGGTCACTATTAATTAAACAAAATATTAGGGTTCCGCTGGCCACCTATAAAATTTGGTCTACGCAGGTGAAACCGCGGGGCACAGCTAGTGTCAAATAAATCTTATTTATGACTAATTCATGACGATAAGTATGTCGATTTTCATCTACATAATGACAATACCTTGAGATCATGAATTTTAACACCGCTTAAAATCAACACTCGTGCAATTTGAAGGAAACTATTTTGTTAAGAAATTTCACATATGTTGTATGTTCGATGATGATATTTTTTCCACATAAGAAAATTCTTCACAAGTTTCTGCAAGACGAAGTTCTTGCAATCATAGTTTGTATACGAATCCGATACACGTAATACTACCAATACTAACCAGTATTGAATAAAAACACGTCACACGTTCATACACTACGTTTTTATGAGTGGTATTTAGCGATAATATTCATTTTATAAAAATACCAATTAAATAACTACCGTATAGCGTTTAGCAAACTCATAGAAATCCGTTGCGTGTTTGTATAATTACTATGATACAAGTGATTTACTGATCATGTTATGTTTTGAAACTGTATTTACAAAACAACATATTTTATTGTGCTTATTGTTCCTTCAATCCATTAGTAATATAACATTATGTCTAATCGCATTGTGAAACTAATCACTGTGCTTTTAACACAGTATCTATATGAGGTGGTGTACTTATATTTCGGCGTAATTGATTTACAAATAACCGCCACTTTTTATAATAATGTTGATTCCTAAGTTTTAAAACAAGTTTAATTGAAATTTAATTTTTAGCGTTAAAAAACTTATACTACGAACAATCTTAGTGTCGCAACTCACAATAACAGCTGTGCTGTAAGTATTACATACCGACCACCGTACTTTTTTCGAAGTTCAGCTGTTGGCCAATGTAGCCTTTACGTGTGTGCACTTTTTGACATTTATTTTATAGCAACCATAGATAAACAATTTGTTGCAATGTAAAGGTTTGCTTGTTAACATAACGTATACTTTATAGCTGTTATAATGTTTTATGGAAACAGTTGTTACTTCATTATTATGTCGTATGAAGTAATGGACAGAGACACCGGACACCATAGTAACTTTATATATAAAACGTATAGGTTATTATCAAATAAATTTATGTGAAATGTGCAACCGAATACGCAAAAAATAGGTCAAGTTCAATGAACAACGTGGATAGTGTGGAGTTATGAAATGGAATACGTGTTACTAGGTACCACATTAATATTTATGAGCCCAAAGAGTGTCTTCAACTGTTAACATATTTGGACAATGTTTATAAATGTTATGTTTATTAAACATTATTCAGACTTGAAGTAAGGCGAAATTGTAGGCTACATATCGGGCCAGTTCCCGTTGCCTCTTAGGTTATATATTCATTATGACACAGATAGCACCTAATGCCTTATGTCTAGTGCACTTTACTAAATGCACGTTTAGCCTCGCTCTACGGACAGCAAAAGCAAATTTGATGGATGAAGTAACTACTAGTATTGTATCAAACACACACATGATAAATTACTAATATATATTTGGGAATAGCTACTATAGCTGGATACAGAACAAAACAATTCAAAGACTCCGCTTGAGTCTTTGAGAGTTTAGAATCGATGCCCAAACCTAATTTGATGAAATTATTGTAAGCTTTACTTTGCATGGGAAAGTTTAATTACAACAATAAAATCCTCCGCATTGTACCGTGATAGAGACAAACTCATATTATTTTGTCATGTTAACACTATCTTTGATGAATGGTGGGTGTTGTTAAAACCTTGTTCTTCCTCGTCCTCTGTGAATGACCCTTACTGGGCATCGATACAACATACATACATATACTCACGCCTGTATTTCCCGAAGGGGTAGGCAGAGGCGTTGTCCTCTCAGAATGTGAATACGTAAACCATTCCGTGTACTAACATTCTAAATAGAATCCGCATGGCAGATAAAAATCGTCTTAAAAGACGGCGGAGAATGTGATGACGTCATTTATACGATTTGTGGGTTATATTGCTATATTTCATGGACTGCCCTTAAGGCTTCCAAGACACATTAGGTAACATACGACGAAAATGCGACGGATCGCTAAAAGCCAGCTTTCCCACGACTGCCATTGTAAACATTGTGTGTCTAGTTCATTAATGAACACTCGCATCCACCCACTTTTTTGACTACAATAGTACACCTGCTATATCTACTTGTTCCAAAGTTAATTGATTGCAGTTGTGTATTTTTAATTTGATTGTAACCTATTTAGATCATTCTGATGTTCAGACTTTTAGCACTTTTTCGTTCTTTCGTAATTGGTACAAGAAAAGACCTTTCTTAAAAATAGTGACAATTTTAACTCAAGAATGAAACTGGTTGGGAGAAAAAGTATCTAAAATCTAAACTTGTTTACTTGTGTAGATTTTTAGAATTCTACGTCATAATAAGTGTCTAAGTATAGAGGGGATCCAAATCTACCTCAGGAAAGGAAAACGAAAATAATTTATTTAATTTAGGCTCTGGTAAGGCACTTATGGATATCGAAGAACTAACCACCGGCTGGGAAACTAGCCTTGCAAGAAACTCTCTTCAAGCATCATATTATACTTCCTAGAAAATATTGAAATTATTTTTTTTTTTATCAGATTATCAGAACATTCTCGAATGTACGAATCTTTTTCTAGTTGTTATTTTTCTCAGCCATAGTAACCCATGTAAATTGACACTTGTATGATACGTAAAAGCTTGCAACACTGACTTCCTAGCGAACTAGGTACCTTTATTATAGGTTATTGCAATTCTTGACATTCATGAGATGTATGACGTGTATTGTTCAATAAATTCACATCGGTTATTAAGCAACGCGTGCAATGCCTGAGAAATGTCGTGACTTTGAGGACATACATACATATATACATTACGATCGCGCCTGTATTCCATGGCGGTAGGCTAGCACTTTCCACGCACTTCCATCGATTTTTAATTATGAGTCATGTGTCCTGAATGATACCATTTATACATAAAACTATTGATAGTTAATTTGATTCTGAACTTGCCTGCAAAATACTATAAGTCACTATGGCCTACCTCCATGAAGTTATGACCTGCCATGATAAGTCATAGCTTCACATAGGCTTATCACAATAAGCCAGAATTGTTGCATCCAGTAGATAGGGACAAATCATAAGAGGGCTCATACAAGAAGTTATGTCGTTATTGTGACATGACTGGCCGTAACTTCTTATAGATAGGTCACGGATACCTTAATATTAAGGCATTTTCAGTATCACCTACACGTAAAATAAGAATTTACACACACATATGCTCACGCCTGTGTTCCCCGAAGGGGTAGGCAGAGGTGTTGTAACACACATAAGAATTTATACAAAGATAAATATATATATTTACATCAGTTCGTGATCACGAGACTAAGACCCGAGGAAAAAGTCCCATAAGGAAAATGATAAACACCTATACGAGCTTTTGACACAACCGTAAGTGACTCTCGCGAATACAAAATATGCTATTTATCGATTTTGATGATTTGATGATACCTACCGAATTGAGCAAATAACAGCCTTAATCTTGTTTCGTCAAGGTCACAAGGCTGGTCAGACAATGGCGATGAAACGAGCAAATAACATGAATTAGATTTGCTGGCTAATGGAGTGCGCATATGTTGTTTGCGAATATGCAAGTGTTTCGATTCCCTCCAACACGATAATCTACTTAAAAACCCATCAACTCTTACAAAGTACATGCAATCATTTAAAAGTTGCAGCTAACCTGCCTGAATTGTTACGGTTTGTTACTGTTTGGCTATTTAAGTGCTATTTACTTTTTACTCACAACGAACAATAAATATATGGTTGAGTACATACATAATTTGTCTTGCATTCCTGTACATTGTGTCAAGTAAAGTGTTCCAATTGCTCATAATTATGTTTGCGCTGCTATATAATTTTGTTCAATGCTATTAAGTAAGGTAAGTAGTATGTTTCAAGCTACAAAAGAGTCAAAGCGTCAGAGCCGAAGCACAGTTCGTGTCGATAGTGACACTTGAACGATAGGCTGTTTACGCATCGAGTATTTGGTACGAGCACGCTGGGTGAACAATTATTGCATTGTGTGATTGGTTATTATTTGGCAGGCGAGGTCGCGGCGGGCGTGAGGTGCGCGACCCCGCGGCATGCCTTGAGACTTGCACTTTTTGTACTGGACAATAGACACCGGGTCCGGTCACAAAAACTAGACATGCTATAACGTGTCCACCACACTTTCAACATATCACTACTAGTTTGTTATATAACTTTTTGTTAACAATCTCCACTCAGGATATCCTTTATCTGACAAGGCAAGCAGGCTCTTATTCGTTCCAACTGTTCTTAGTGTCAAATACCATCTAAAGACTCAATCCGATGAACAGTTCATAATTTCTAGGTACATTATGTTTGAAACCATTATTTTTTATGGTATGTCAAAAGTGTTTTTGGAGAATAATATTTGCTTAACATTTGTATTAAGGTAACTGAGGCTATATGTCAACAATTAAGTTCTTTAAAAAGTTAAGGTTTTTCATTTGAAACATTAGAATAATAAGTATATTGCTCGCGCCTGTATCCATGGGGGTAGACATGGACCACTGTTTACCACATGCGTCGATTATTACATATTTCTTTCGCCTCGCCTAAATTCGTCTACATCTCTTTATACACTTCCATCAGTTACGAGAGCTCCGAATTCACGCAAATGTTCTTATCGGTGACAAACAAAAGTGATATCGACACAATGTTAAATAAATGCCCAATTATTTAACGAGGTTATCAAAAAGCTTTTTAGTATTCCAAAAACTAGTTAAGTAAGTAATGATATTGGAGAGACGATAAATCGTCAAAAAGACACGTTAGTAACAAATTATATCACGATCATGTCGTCGCGGGCGCAGTCGACATGTCGCAGACCGGTCCGGCAATGGGTGTGTTGTCTGCCTTAACGTTACCAATCCTCTGAATGAGATGAGCCAACTTCTTTCGTCATAGCCTTTTAAATATAACTTGATTCTTTTTTTTTTCAAATTATCTCTATCACGACAGGCAGATTGACAATACGATATTTCCTATGCCGCCGAAAAGTAGACCAAGTTGACCTATTACGTAATTTATGTGACCTTTCAAACGATTTTGAGCAACAGCGGGTATTCTTTTGAGTAATGTAAGTCTAAGTAAAAGAATGGATAGTGTTACCGTCTTTGACCCCGGCTGTACAATTAGCGCTACTGCGAACAAGACGAGAAGCATTGTCGAATGTTAAGATCATTAACTTTCTTGATTAAATAAAAAGCTTACACTGACTGCAATGGAGCAGTTTCACTTGGCTAGGATTTTCCATTATCTTTTCTTTGGACACGTTTCAAGGCGGGATGGAGTGTATATTGAACGTCGTCCAAGGTAGGGTTGAAGGTACCAGACTGCGGGGAAGATCACTCATGCGATGGGCAGATCAGATTAAAGCAGCCGTGGGAAGGGTACCTTCCACGAGTGCACCAGAATGACATCCAACAGAGATCGATGGCGAGACATCGTGAGGCGAGTGACATCTACGCCGAATAGCATCACATGACGACCACGACCGCTCTGTCAAGAGCGTAACGAATAAGAAGAAGAGGATTTTCCATAAGGTTGACGTGCCTACTAACCAGTGTGATTTAGAACTCGCAAGAAGAACACAATTCTTGCACTTCTTCAGGATATCAATGCGAACTTCTGTAAGAAGGGTTATTCCCCAGTCGGGTCTTAGCTCCAAATGTCTAACGAAAGATTCCTCTATTCCCTACCTCTCTGATGAGAACCCCGCAAAAAATCATCCAATCATAATTAACAACAAAACAAATTTAATTCCACAATACCTAGTGAATAATGTTTTGTATCGATCTTAAAGATCAACTAAGGCCTTGTCAACTTGTCATCGGGTATACCCGGCATTATATCTTATGACCTGGTGTCATTTTAAGAATATGCTGTAATCAAATTCATCGTAATGTGATCTTTGTTAACTACCAAATGTTACTTGCAACGTTGCTATATTTTAATCTTTTAAGCAAATTTAAGCAGTTATTATCGGATCGAGTGATGATGTTTAAAATATACGTAAATGTATATTAGATATGTCTAGTTTAGAAAGTAAGTAGAATCTAAGTAGAATACGTCAAGAGCAATTATTTGGCTAGCTCATTCAAGCTTGCTAAAAATAAATGGTGTCACTTGGCTTGAGCAATGTCTTGTTTGCTTTATTTTTACGTTCGCGGTGTTTACATTTCAAATTTATAAATTGTATGACTAGCTTCATTTATTATAAATGGACTATTCATTAATAATAAAAAAAACATGTAAAATATGCAACCGACCAAACTATACTTGTATATACGGTACAGATATAACAAAATACCTTAATTTTTTTTCTCTGTCCGTCTGTTTGTCTGCCTGTTTGTTTCGGGTAATCTCCGCAATTGCTGGACCGATTTTAATGGGACTTTCACTGTCAGATAGCTGATGGTATAAGGCGAAACTTATAACTTTTGTTTTACAAACAAATTAAGGTTGCGCGGATGAAACTACGGAGCACAACTAGTTTCAGAGAAGGGTGTTATTCATATGCTGCATGAAGTACTCTCCAAGTAGATAGTATATTTTCACCAATGATTCCGCTTTTTCACTCAATGTAATATGACGTAAAAGATTGTAACTACACCATCCCTAGCCTATGAGTGTTCGTTAACATTTTTTATTGTTTCGGTAATTCGGTATTAAATTTATCGCATTATTGTTTCAGGAAATGATTTGGGTATATCGGAGTTGGTGAGTGCTATGAGATGCAAAAGACGGCGCAACATGCGGCCCAAACGAGCCGAAGCCTAGCAGACACGGCCTCATTGCGCTTTCTGATTAGAGATTGAGGTAACTCCAACCTTATTAACATGTTACTTAAGTTTCAATGTACAATACAATGAGAATTATTGTCGACTATTGCAGTCATTGATTGAAACCATTTGTTATTACCTGCCTACTTAGCACATGTTAGACGCTGATTGATTACTGATATTTTTTTGAGAAATTGAGCGTCGCTATTGTATGCCGTGCATGTAAGTATGCAATAAATTGATATATCGTTTGTAATACATAGAACATAATTATGTACGCTTTAGGGATACTTTGGACACATTTTCTGTATCATGGGTTAGGGTCCCTTAGAGGCAATGTTTTTATCTTTGAGCTTGGACGACGTGTTTTGTTTCACTGACTATGAAGCATTATTTGACTTGATGAATGACTTTTTATTTTTGAAACTCTTCGAAGTTCTACTATGAGTTGTTTATGGAATTCTTAGGAATAAAAGGAGTGAAATTAATGTGAAAATTCGCAAAATGGCTTCGCATTATAAAAACTAATATATTGCGCAAAAAAGCAAGGATTTGAGAATTTCCCGGGCGAGTCATACCCTCTCAGATTAAGAACACAAACGCTTTGCCCTCATTAAGCTGAGAGAAACTCTAATACGTAAGTGTGCCAAGGCCATTGGACAAATTGATATTACATCTAGTGAGAGTTTGCGGCACCGAACTGCGCTTACAAATTCGCCGTTTGTCACGTTTTTGTGCGACTGTAGTGCTCACCAATTATCAAGTATTTGCTTACAAGTCGAAGACTACTCTAAGCGCTTAAGTCTTGCTAAATTTAAAGCAAATGAGGAAATGGTAACTGTGGTGAACCTTGACTGCTGGATACCAATTAAACCTAAAGGCGTCGCAGGCGCAGAACAAATACCATTTGAAGAACGATGAGACGTCGTCAGTCTAAAATTAACCGTTAGTATATCATGATAAGTAATATATAATAGTTGTGCGATGGCCGGCGGCGCGGCGGCCTGGCGACTCCGTAGTTAATTACACTCGAGTCATTGCACGCACTTACTGTACTTCTTATACCTCAGGCAAGCTAATTTTGTAACGGTTTCTACTTTGGTTTTCCTTGTTTGTATTACGAATTATTCAGAAGTTAATGAACATTTCGTGCCTATTAATTTTCATGTACGCCGCATTTCCATGTAATGACATGACAAATTACTTTGATGTCAACAAAACAATTATTTTTAAGCTTAATTATATTGCTTGTTGTGTAGAAATAATAAACAAAATTTTTATTATCTGAATTATTTTGATATAAAAAGCCAATAGGTAGGGAAACTGACCGAAAGGCAGAAAAAAATAATTAAATGCGTTTTTTATGTAGGTACGTACGTATGCTTTCGTATAATTCGGAAGTTCAAACAAACACTTCAATTGTATTTATAAATGTCAGTTATAACGCACATAAAGATCTAGGTAATAATAAGTGAACGGATTAATGCAACCTTATAGGTTCATCCTTCGTTGGGTAATCGCTTAAGCTCTCTAGAATTAACCTATAATATTCGTTATGCACAATGTACTTACTTATCATAATTATTGTATTGCATCTGATTGCGATAGCATTATGTTCGATACTCATCAAAGTCATCAATCATTTCTGAATGTACATCTTACTAATGACTATAGGCAAATGGGAACATTGGTGAATCCAAATCATATTGTAACGACCTACTTTACAACTTGAATGTCATATTTGTAAAGTAAAGTACCATCCACACAATCATAATAATTTTGTCATCAACAGGCGCATCTGAATCTCGAAAAGGGAGGCAGGACACAACAGGATCTCCCATTTAAAGTCAGAGCACCTCGTTCGAGGGACCACATACTTACCTCGAACTTATCTCATCGCCAAATAACACTGCTTTGCTGTAGTGTTGTGTTCTTGGTTTCCAAGGTTATAAATTCAAAATTAAATACTAGGCTTTTCTGTGAAATCACAGTGCATGCCGGGAGTTTGGAAATTGGCGGTGTTTACACTACCGTACCTCGGAAAGCCGTCCAGATTGCCGTCTCATCGGACTATGAGAGTGTGGGTATAAAAAGCGCATTCGTGTTTGCGCGCATACACTTGTGCACTGTAATATCTCCTGCGCTAATCCTCGTTGAGGCTGCCGTAACGGAAATTCGGTTAGGAGATCATCACAGCGTTAGTCCCTCGTTACAACTAATCGCTTTTTTTCCCGAACTTATTAATAATCTGGGTTAATTTCTTCGGGCTACAGCTTTGAAAGTACTGGTGTTTTTTCACGTTCAATTAAAATCATATTCATTACAAGATAACAGAATTAGCACAAGGTGTACGACTTACTTACCTACTTATTTCAGAAAGCTTTCTCCAATATCGAAAGCGAATAAGGCTGACTTTACGTACTTGATGTATGTCACAGTGCGTTAACTTGTTCATATTTCTAGGTAATATAATATCCATTTGCTTGATTATTTATCAATGCATGTCTTTTTTCAATATAAAATAGAATATTTTAATATTATCGATGCCTGATGATATACCTCCTAAAAGTTCAGAATATATTAAACTTCTTACGCTTCTCATCTGTCAAGGTGATTGTTACGTTATCTCTAATAAATAATCGCTGTAAATTATTGAAATTTAACAGTTTTTGCTATACCTGTATGCAGTAATAGAATAAATCAATTTCTATTATAAAAATAAGTATAGGTTATATTAAATTGTGTTAAGACGAAAATGATTGACAGCTGACAAACAGTGGAGGCGCGTATTGTACGCGACCTTGAGTGCTCGATTGTACTTCGCTACCGGAACTCGCATGTGGGCCCGACCTTACCGCACTATCTAACATCTAAGGGACTTAACACATTTACAAACCTTTTCTGCATTTACTTACTTAAACGTAAATAAGCAAAAGTATTAGATTTCACAGAAAATGTTCCAACTTATATTTTACGACCGAGATGACCCAATGAAACTAACAAGTATGAAAGCTGTCATGTCGCACAGAGCTAATAGAAATTACTGTGGACTCTTCTAGAAATGAAATAGACATAGTCAAAAAAGAAAACCTGTGTTTTGTATATCCTTGTCTAAAATCACAAGTAATTTATCCTAATTCAGAAACTTGTTTAAAGAAGTTCGCTAAACTATGTGTATTGTGAATTACCTTAATTTGCGTGTATTTTACATTCACAAAGTATAGTCAAAGGTATATCATTCGTTCGGTGCGTAGGTAACGACATTTAAACTTCATAATTAATCTTGTCACGGACGCATAATTACTACAAAGAAACACACATATATATAAGCAATGAATAGTATATTTACGTAAAATATAGAGGCATATTAGTTAAAGGTCTGTAGAAGATACTCTGTGAGCGAAACGATCGGAGAAGTGTAACGAAATGTCAAGGGCGACACCACGACCGTTAAACTTTGCTTACTTAATACTTATACGTGCATAAACATTAAAGAAATTCATCAACTTCATCGTATGCGAGTCTTTTAACACCTGCTTGAGACTTTGAATGTATTTATTATGTTCAATTGCTTCAATTCTTTGTTAAGAAGTCCTTGTAATAGGAATGCCCTAATAGATTCGTAGTGTGTTTAAATTTAATATTACGGTGTCTCTTATGCGGTAGTTAAAATATAGAGAACGCTTTGTCTATCTCAAATCTGAAAGTATATTCTAGATGTTTCTGACCTATCTTAGTAACAGAACGATTCGAAAGAGTTAACAGAGACTCTTTTACTCACCAGATCCCACGTAGAAGATAACTAATGCGCTCCCGACTTGTATCCAGTGTTTAAGCCAATTGTAATGCATGAAAAAACTCCGTAGCTATTAAATTCATGTTATGCAGGTAAGATGTTGCTTTTATGATCTCAAACTAAAGTATTCGCGAAAGTGGTGTATTTGAGACATTTGTATGTAAACAGCCGATGAATCTTAATGTTTTTATATGAAGTCAAAATACGAGGACTGAATAATTCAAATAAACAAAAGCTAAATGTTATTGTCGTTTGGACACAGAGCATAAATGTAAAGCAATATAAAAGTTAAATTTTAACAGGAAGGTTATCATCATCTCCCTGGCATTATCCCATACATTGTTGGAGTCGGCACTCGATTTAACCCATTTTTATACGAAGCGACTGCCATCTGACCTTCGCAAGCCCTTTAACGAGCAAAATCTGTGATCTAGGGTAAACCAGTTCTCAGGCTTTTTAAGGCTTCGACCGACCTGTAACGATTGCCAAAGATGATAAATTGGCAATCGTGTTGGCAAATTTTAACAGGAACGTAATAGTTACTATATAAATACTAAATGTTGTAGTCTGCCTTCCAACAAACTGATTGGTCGGGATTGGGTCGATACAATATTGTACCTAATGTTTTCTTATACTTTTTGTGTTATCTTCGTCCGTGATGCTGATAACCGAGTGTAAAATGATACAGACAACACAAAAGCTACATGGTCAGTCGGTCTAATTATTGGTTCAAATATCAGGGCCAATGTCAACGTATCAAATATTTGATATACCGAAGTTAAACGATATTTAAATTTATGTGAATTCAAATATCGGTTGCACTTATATCAAAATTTTTTTTAAATATGAATTTTGCTCCTTTAATATGTGAGGCATTCAACAAAATGCATGGAGATATTATATCATGGTAAGTAAAATAGATATTTCCTACGATGCTATAGTTATAAGATTCTAGCTGCTACAGTTTTAGTTGCCAAATGAATGTTATTTCAATAAACGTAGCCCCGCCACATAAAGTCAATTTGAAGATATAATCGCAGATCATAACAGTAGTAATTTTATGATAATGAAAATCAAAGAATGCAATCAGGGACTAAAAAAATGCAGGCGGCATAATATTACTGAGAAATTAAAGTTTTTTTGTTCCTAATTCCGAACGTTACGTTGGAAGTAAAAGTTTGATTGCCTTGCATAAGTTCCGTTTACTTGGTAAAGAAATACTTTAACCAATTTTTACCATCTAATAAAAAATATATCTAGTGCATGTCCGAAGCGCATTAACGCATTAAAATGGAACAAAATTACCACGTTTTTGCATATTTATTTTGATGTATTAAGCTAGTTCTAAGGCTTTTGTTAAGATTATTATATTACATATTACATACAGGTAACACCTCTCATTATTCAAATTGATTATTTATGATTATGAATGTGTAACACCTTAGATTTATTGTATTAGATGGCGCATAAAATTTGTATGCTATACTAATCACCTGAATTCAATTAAATTACCAGTCACAGCACAAATTAATTTTAATTGTAGCTTCATTAGGGATAATTTTAAATATCTATGGACCGTAAATAAATAAAGCATTGTATGATTGATTAACTGAGATATTGGTTTCACGCTGGATAAATACAAATCAAATCAATCTCCTCCTAAGCCTGAGAACAATATCTGACGTCTATAATGAACTAAAAACATTTTTAACAGCGGCAATTACAGCTGGCATTATTTCACGGCTTGTACAAATAGAATAGCTCGCTAATTAAACATCAATTACGGCCGTTTGAATAGAAAGATGTGTGGCAACATTGTGATGTTACAAAGACAACTGCGTGAATACAAATTTTGATACAGTTTTACGTAATTGGCGAGGTTCATGTAAACGAGGTGCGGTAAAAGCAGTACGTTGAGAGTTGCGCAAGCGCCCGCGCCGTCACGCTGAGTCCACTGGACCCACGGACCACCCTATGGCTAGGTTATCGCATACTTACCTGTAGGCCTCGACAAAGTAACATTCTCTCGCGCTTGCGCTAAAAAAAATATGGAAATGACATATATCATTTCCGTATATTTTTATCGTTTAAGAAGCCTCAGCATAATGTTACTCTTGTCTACAGGCCTTGTACGCCAAGTAATGTTTTAGCCTTACTATATCGACTGCGAATGACTCGTGAATTTCCTCATTTTGTATGGGAACGTAAAAGTGCCCCTAGCGTAGTAGTAGGTAGTATAGGAAGTTGTACATTCCTAAACTAATAAAGTCAACGTCAAGTTCTGATACCGGAATACTTGCTACAATACCACTATGTGTGATTCATTGTACCATCAGGACCCCAAAGCAAAGGCAGCTACCAAAAAGCTAGGCGTTTTAAACAAAGACAACGATTACTTACTCCGCTTCTAAATTTATACAGAGCACGAGACGGTTCGAGTATGGAGTACTTCAGTCACATCTGTAATGGCTCAGCTTAATTCTCGTTGCGTCTTCCGACAAGCAACATGCTAAAAGTCAATGCATGATAGATTTACTACATAAGTTTACTAATCATATTTATCGAAGTAAATCAGTATGCATCCGATACTCATCTGGCAAAGTATTTCTATGATTTCACAGTGTTGCCTACAGTTATCTCAGATGGCAATACTGACCACAGTTAATGTAATGTCTCGCCTATCAGGTAGTTATATTGACATAATGTAACGTGCAATAGCATTTACAAATCAATTCGCCATGGTTGCAACCCACAGCTACGACCTGAGATTACATAAATAATAAACAAAGTATTGTAAAATTGACATCGCAATCTATGTGCGTACATTTAAGGTTAAATGGCCTTGGAAGCTGATGGTTAGAATAAGGCATGGAAAACGTAATTGCCCTTGGCTCACACACCGATTTGCAGTCGATGCGCACCGCGCTACGCGCACCCACCACAATTTGCATCAAATGCGTGAATCACCAGAATGCCATTCATAGTAGATAAGAAAGCTAATATATTAACATTACCGGATTTTATAATTAATATGAATTTTTATAATTTATTAATATGAAGGAAGCAGTGATTATTTGAAACAAATAATAATTATTTTTGAAGGAAGAAAAGCAAGGACATGTTCCTTTATATCATTACCTAACTTTTCTCTTCGGCTAAGTCCTTAGATAAATCAAAAGATTCTGGATCAAACCGGACTCTCTAATGACATATTTAAGATAAACTAACTGTGCCTGTGTAATTTTCTTGTCTACCTTGTAACGTCAGCTACCTACCGTTGGAAATTGGTCCAGCCAAAACATACAGACAGACAGAGAGAAAGAAGCAACTTGGAGATGAGGTGCTGTTGTGCTCCGTATACTTTGGACAGTAAAACGCACTAATGTCTCCTTACTAGCCATTATCTATCTTCAATTAATTTTGTCCACATCGTGAGACCTGAAGAAGCTAGTAGTCATTGAAATGTAGAGGGCAGATGGGCATGCTCTCCAACTAGATGGACGAACCAAATACGTCAACTAATCAGACTCTCAGTGAATACCACCTAACTACACGCTGAAGACCGCTCCGAGAGATCCCACTGAAGAAAAAAGTAGCCAACAGCTACCTGGGTCCCTACCTTCATTTTTGAGCTTGACCTTTCATTTTTGTACCGTAAAACTGAACCGCAAATCTAAGAAGTTCATAAAATACGCACTGCTTAAACGATCATACTTCTCCCCCTGACTGAAACCCAAAGCCGACACAACCCTCCCCAATAAAGAAACGAAGAAGATAAGGCAGACATCAAAATACTAGACCGGTTTTTTATAATACACCTATGTGTAGTTAAAACTGCTTCCAACTAAATGAACTCGTATTTATCTGTATACACTCAAGTATCTCGCCCCTTATTACATAGGAATTTAACACAACTGGCAAAAGTGCATCTATAACTACACCCCTTTGGGAATACAGGCGTGAGCATATATTATTATGTATATTTAGGTATGTCTTTAAATTCCAGTCACATCTCAATGAAAAGGTCTTATGAAACTCCTAAAATGTTTTGAGTTCGAATATTGTCAGTACAACCTTGACTGTTTATTTCTACCGCACACCACACTCTGATAGTATTATCAGAAATCAGCTAATGATAATCGTATTTTGTTTTGTTAAGAAGTTGATTTCGATTGATGGTTGCTTTCTCCATTGTTATAGTAGTCAAGTTGTATAAGAGCTGCCACTGTTGTCAGAGCGTCTCGCGTCGGCACGCCCCAGATATCATACGTACAATGTGTGCTCCGGCTTGTTCGGAGGTGGCATTATCTATTCATTAACAACTTATATAATCGTGCGTAATATTTAACGGTATAAACAATAAACAGCGGCTAAATTACCATAGCAAAACAAACGGTTACGTTATTAGCCGAGATGAGAATTCTAATGGTGTGAACGGTGGGTGGAGGACATGTAGAATTAGACCAACCTTCATAATCTTAAAAATCGTAAGGAGAATTCGAACACAATGTGTGATTCGAATGCGACCTGCTGCAAAATACAGTTGCTCCGCCAGTGAGCTATTCGTGCCCTTCCTTGCCTCGTGGGTAGACTTTTTCCTTCCCCTACGTGTTTGAAGAGCCGCTTTACGCCATTATGTGTCATACATAAAATCCATAACTTTCCTGTGATTCATTGAGATCTGTTTTTAAGTGAGTATATTTTAAACGTTTTCCGTTCGTTATTTGTCGATCAGATAAACTACACTACTCTCACTGAAGCGGAAGTGAATTCCAGTAACGTCACATGCGAGCGATGTCTGCTCGTCTGTGAAACTTCCTACCAAATAGATAGCAACTCCATTTTTCCATATCAACTGCACGCAAATAAAGGATTTTGTAATGTACCATTATGATGTAGGTTACTAATTAAATAACAATATCACTAACTCAAAATTCGCTCAACAAATAAATCGATGAATATTTAAAATGAATTTGTCGTGATTGAATATTGGAATATTTTATTTCGAAAAGGCTATTACAATCTTATTGTTGTTATGTATTATTGATCTGATTTCGTATTACAGTATAATATACCCCTAATAAAAAGCGAGTGGGTGTTTGTAAATTGATGTGAAACGCCTTTCAAAATTTATAGACGCCGAAAGTTGACAAGTGACCAATGTTACTAAAGGTTGAGCAACTTTTCAGTGTTCTGTGAATAATGTCATAATTATTAGGAAATAATTTCAGGCCGAACGTAAGTTCTATCACGCTGTGCTCAACAAAACAGCTGTTCTCTCACATAAACTATCGGGTGTAGGTGTAGGTTACACCGGACATATTTAGTCCTCGGCACCATCACTGCAGACTGCTGTAACATGAGCGATCAGGTTATAAGTGGGATCTGATTTCAGATACAAGCAATATTGTTTATGCTCCAAATCTATTCTTGTTCATGTTAGATATTATCATATATATATGTATATGTATGTATATATATGATAATAGACCTGTATCATGTCCAATCTCGACAGGGGTCTTACTCACTACAAAATGTCTTAATACGCTCAGCTTGAACCAAGGATAGCAAGCAAGCGCTGGAGGCCCCCAGCTCTTGTTTTTATTCGCACATCATGCATCATTCTGAATCGCATCTGTACCGACAAGATGTCTTAATTCGACTTTGAACTTAACAAAATTCTTTATCCTATTTGCATCCTAAGAGATATAAGCAATACATTTATAAGAAAAACTTTAGCGCGGCCACGAAACAGAAGGTCATGGGAACCACATCAGAGAAGGTAAGATGATCACGGCACAGATTGAATGACAAAATAACTTTTAATTGCTACGTTTAACGTACAAAAATAATTGAATCTAAGTAAACGTGACTCGGTGTACAAAAAGACGAAAAAGGAAATGTATCTATTACGTAAGAATAACAGCCACATCTATTCGCAACCTTATGTTGAAAGTAGAGACAATTCCAATGACTTTACTTTGAAATACTTTTATGGTACATTCAATAATTTATGGGACAGGTAGTCCACAGGTTACTCATTTATTTTGATACCCGACTATATTTAATATTTCTAATGTGGCTTTGACGAAACCGAACCAGATTAAATCAACTAGGTTAAGAATGTTAGGTCTTCATCAACCTGATATTTCATTAGTTTTGAATGTATAATGATTACTTAAATTGTGTGGGTTATGTATGTTGACATAAATAAAGCCTAATGGCATTTTTCAAACAGACCTCTTTGTTGTTGTAATTTATTACATACGTCGAAATATGAAATTTATAATACGACATACTATGTACGTATAGTGCTATTTCTATTTTAACGATTGCCAAGTCGTGGACTTACTTACACTTAATTGAATCCGCCTTAAACAAATAACTTACATTAGGTCATCGTCTAACCCTGAACGCCAGATATATTAATGTATAAAATATGCAAATCAATTAACTAATATGCACTTGTCAGTCTTATAGTTGGAATTGCTTGGAGTCCTCTTGAAATATGCGTCTGCGAAACCACGACGTGAAACACAAACATCATCTACATATCACGTGCACCAATGTACTCTAGTGCCAAATATATTATAGACTAGACTCTTCGAGCCGTGGTGATCGTGGGTTTTGAGCAGTCGCCTGCAGATCTCAGCGGCCGGCTCCAATGAGTTTTTCTATCAAAAACCAAAGTGCAGTAATTCTCTGAGAAGTGATTCATAGACATGCCTGAGACAGCGATGGACTCACCCTCTGTCACGTTGGCACCAGCATATTCGATGAAATGTGGGTGTTCGTTTTTACAACACCTCTGCTTACCCATTCGTGGACCCTTCGTGAGCGTATATTTATTCAATATAAGAGAGCAAGCATTCCTTTATTCCTAGAAATCCTATTCAGGGATACCAATTTGAAAGAACGTAGAGATACATGGGGACATCAATTGCAACTTGTTAGTATTGCTCAGTCAGGTCAAATAACAACTCATGTGATGCGATCTTTTAAATTATTATATAACCGACGGCAAACGCATGGGAACTGATCTGATGAAACTGCTACTAGAATCATGCTGGAATCTAAATGCCAAATGCAAACTGAATGTATAAGGAGTTAGGACTTACAGTTCATTAAATATTCGTAGCTAAGTATTCACGAAGTAATGATAACGTGTCTAATCATTGAAGTGAAAGACCTGACTGGTGTCAAGTATTAAATTGATACTTGAGTGGTTTTGCAAAACTGGTTGCAACAAGGTTAAATGATAAACCATCACGAGTAAAAAAACATTTTGTATGTACATTCAGTTATATTAGAATGAAAGGCGGTCGAGTTCATTCAGTATAATTTATTTATAAACAGGGCGGAATTGCATTCGTGTCTAAAGATCTCAGAAAAGAGAACTATAGAGGCAATGGTCCGACAATAACGGGAACGAATTACTCTATTAAGAAATTTAAAAACAGTCATCGTTGTAATTTAAAATGAAAAAACAATGAGAGAGGAAACGTGCGGAATGTGGCGGAGGCGGAGACTTCCAGACATTGTGAGAGAGGGAAATAGTTTCAACCTCTGTTAATGAATCAAATCCGTTTCAAATAATTCTGCTGCAGAGTAGTAGGTACACCGTCAGTTATTATTACGGATCTGCACATTGAACAAAAATCACTAATCTTTTGCGTATCAATTTGCTTTTGTTAACTCACAAGTTAAATCACATTTATAGTTTAAATATATTGTTTTCTATTGAGGAGTTTCTTCTTAGCCTAATTAAGAAAAATTAAACTCCTTACATGCTGGTGCTATCCCAATAGTTTCTTCATAATTTTGATATGTATATTGTAGAATCACGGAGTAATTTCGGTAGCAAATATTCTACTTAATAAAATCAACCCTCCCAATGTCTACTGTCCATTATATCCACAGCTAGCGATGGTCAGTAGTAATTAGTTATATTTTGACTACCCAATGCTATCTCTAATTGACATAAGCCTTCGTCGCTGCTTCTCACAACGATTGATCGAATGCGATGGCATTTAATTCTTCTCCTCACTGACCCAGTAATTGATATGCGTAGTTTAGTTTTATAGTAGTAAGTAAAAAAACTAGGATTAAGTGTGTTCTACCTTCATCCCACATTCCTATGTCGACTCATCCAGGATACTCGCCATTTGCTAAATAGCTCACATCGGGCAACAACCTCTGCTAGACAGACAACAATAGGATGAATCGGAAGTTCCTCTCTCTAATTTACTTAAATATTCATAAAAATGTTGCCCGAATCAAAAGCTGATAGCATTTTTCAAGTGCTGCTTTTGATGCATAAATTAGGGGCCAAATAAAAATTATTGTCCTTGAAATTGAAATCTAGTATAAAGTGATCTTTGTTAATCGCAGCGACGTATACATTTCAGAGGCCATACTATTTTGAAAGTTGTACTAAACGATTAAATTAATTATATACGGTTCCAGTGTTGTTGAATTTATGCGTGTCGGTCACACAATTTTAAAATACTTGACAAAAAGTTTTTATAAGTGATTTTAAGAAAATTCCTACCTTGTTCCGTCACTAATAACGTTGTGGTCGGTCTTAAGCCTGATAAGTAGTGTACCTAAATTCCCAAAACAATCCAATATATTCTCGGATTTACTATATCTATATAATTAGTAGATCATTCTGCCGCTGCCAGCCTACCCACTGCTCCACTACCCGAGCGGACGACTACTAAAGGAGCTAATTGTCATATGTATGTTAGTATTTTAAGGTTATTCATATAATTTTTATAATTTCCGCCGTCTGGTATTCTATATACTACAAGTTCTGCTAATTTGGGACAAGAAAGCGTTATGACATTTTTGTATTTTATATTTGTATTTGTGAATAAGGTTATTAGATTATAAGGTAGGTACCTATTGCGTGCACGGGCTTCATTAGCAACAGATAAGATATAATAAATGCAAAGAACCAAATTAGACACAGCGTGTTACACAAATAGATCTTATGATAAATCCTAGATAGATACTTCCTATACTTTTACGTTTGAGGCGAGCCTTTGTTATGTGATGATGTGTATCATTAGATCATTCAATCTTCGCGAAAGCTTGCTATATGCTGTCATAAAACAAACAGTATTCACGCAAAATTCGACATTTGAATTGAGGACACATGAAGCTCTATTGGCAGAGCAACTGCACAGTTTGCAGGAAGGTTCATTTTCCGCCTTGTTTTCGTATTTTTTTTAACCATTACTTGAATTTAGAAGCAAGCATGTATCAACGTATTTACTTAAATCACGGTACACATAAAGTATCCTTCATACTTTAAGTGCATATTAAAGCATGCGTAAACGTTCATATCCCAATAAACTCTACATTTTCCTCCACGCAAATACCACATTGCTATTACAAGAGAGTAAGTACTTCTCCCAACCTATCATCGTAGGTTTAAGCAGAGCGTGTTAAGAACTTCTGAGCTTTGAAGTTTCATTTTGGTACCGTAAAATTTAAGGAGAAAGATAAGATGTTCTTAATACGTGCTGCTTAAGCGATCATGGTAGGCCCCCTGTTACGATTACATTTCGTAAGATATAAACAGATGTCTCCGAGATGAGTGGCTCAAGAGTATGTAGGTCTTACAGCCATAAACGTGTAACAATTGATTGTGCGCATGGCGTCGGCGAGAAACGCCACATTTGATAAGGATAATCAAGTCGTGAATCTGTCTCGGGATTAAGCTTACAACCGGTAGTTAACCGATCCCAATAAGGCACAGATTATATCCGGCGCGCGTGTCGACATAGGTCACAGTTATTAACTTAATTGTCTTAAGAGTAGGCGACCCATTGTTCTTGGTTAAACTTTTTATATCACATGTTCTATCTATGACCTAACCTGTGCATGTTTATTCCTTATTTACTCGTTTAAATGTTGTACAATACGAGACCTCAATTGTTAAAACCTCAGACGTTTTGACATGACACTTTATGTTCAAAACATACCTAACGGCAATTAAAGTCACTGTTATAAACGTTTCTGTCAGTCACGATTTGTGTCTTCCTATGAGATATCAGCGGGTACGGGATTGGTAACATGACATTTCGATAAAACAACATCAGATTAAAAGAATCTATTGAATATAGCTTGTATTGTAGATGTCGTGCGTGTCCGTCATAGTCAGATAGTAGATAAATATAGGGGCAGTTGAGATATTGGATGAAAAGCAGTCGCAGGGGTGACGTGTTACAATGAAGACTCAATTGAAGTAGAGTGAGCTTGTGACGCAACGGTCATTGCGCCACACCCGCACATACCTACGCGGTTAAAATGCTCATCAGCTGTTTAATTCCTGTTATTATACAGATTCAGTCGTAATTACTTTCTTTGTGCCCGTTGCGGTACGATGTAAAAATGAAATTATAATTTACTCTACAATTAGATAACACGTCTTTGTCTTTTTATCTGATATACCGAAATTATGGTGCATTTTACCGCTCATTTAAAATATGTTATTTGTATGTTTTTAGTCAAATTGTACACACAATTTAGTACATAAGTTCTTTATTGGCGTCTACATTTAATTTTATTTTAGCTCATCGCCACTTATAAGAACAAAATCAATCAACCCTAAATGGGAGGCCTTTCAAATCGTTTCGTTAACATTTAGCTACTTTATCAATCAAAACTTTACATAATTAACGGCACTTTACTGTGCAACCAAATTATATCTTTGTATACTTTTTTCCAAATGTTGGTGTTGTCAACAAAATAGTGGGACAATAAGATGTGTCTGCGACGCACCAGTCCGGTAACACAGTAACCTGCGCACAAGCAGAGCGACTCGCAACTCGCACGCAGCACACGATGACATAACGGACTGCGTCGGTGTCAGGCCCGTTACATTGCACCGTTCAACCAATGCTTTTTGTTACACCACTGCCTTTATTGGCTATACACTCAACGCCTTCCATTTGCAAGCATATTCTCAAAATTCAATTGTAAATTTCACACCATTCTTTCTATATGACATCTATATTTATTTTTACTACAAATGCGATTAGGAAGTGTATATAATCCACCTGATAGTTAGGGACTATCGTAGCATACGAACGCTTCTAACACTAACATCCAACCTTTAAGCGAGCAATTCTAGTACATTCAATATATAAACTGTATCTCGGAAACGGCTTCAACGATTTTCATGAAATTAAGCAATCAGGGGGTTTCAGGGGCGATAAAGCGACCTAGCTAGGTGTAATTTTCAATAAACGTCAAAAAACGAGCAAATTCGGTCATCCAGGTACTAGTTTATAAACACCGAAATCGCTGTACGTAGAGTCCGCTCCTCCTCTCCCGCACTATAACACAACACTAACTTAACATTGTTTAACGTAAAAGTATATTCTATAGTCCGCCAGGAAGTAGCTTCGAAATTTGCATGGGAGTCCCGTTATGACCTACCCCTTAAACATATTATTTGAAATTTAGTTTGCTACCTATATGGTAATGTACACTAGTTAGCCGCCCTGGAACTGCTATCGTTTGCTATAGGTTTAGAGACCACTGTGTTTTTAAATAACACAAGCTGGTATATGGTATAGCTGGTATATGGCTGGAATAACGCAAGCCCGCGACTCCGTCTGCGCAGGATTTGACTTACCTTTATATTTTGCACAATTCACACCATATCTTTACAAATTATTGCCTATATACTGTTCTGATATAATTAATATGTATAAGTTTTATAATTGTAATTATAATATTTTAATATTGTTTTATTATAATATTAGTAGGATGATCGCTATAGCATCCTATGAAAATTAAAATGATTTATTCAGATTAGGCCTGGGAAGGCACTTATGAATGTAGAAGAATGGACCACCAGTTCGGAAACAAGCCTTCTGAGAAGAACCGGCAAGAAACTCTAAAGCTGGCATCGTGGACATTTCATTACATAGTAAATAATGATTAATTACAATAACATTCACATAAAATTATTCCAAGACTTACCCCACCTTACTACTTGTCAGTCAGTAGACTACATAATACTGTAGAGACAGTATTAGTATAAGGAATGTCGGAGGATAAGTACAAGTAGGATGGATATGAATGATTAACCTCCACAGCAAGCCTTACATAATACAATCGGTATTGCGAGACCAATTCCCGGCATACATAAGTGCCGTAATTATAACGAAACCCGAGTGGAATACCGACAGCTCGTGGTTAATGCATAAAACTCGCCTGCTATTTAATTAAACAAACAATAGGCACTCACTTAATTGCATAAATTTAAAATGTTTGATTAAATTTACTTATCGTTCTAAAAGATAAAATAATGTGTAAGTATTAATGTCCGCCCCTCGCTGGGACTCCTGGTATGATAAAGTATTTGTAAACGTTAATACAATATAAACAACTTATCAAACAAATGATTCGTTGTTTGTTATAGCGATGGCAATGATAAGGAGGAAAAACAAATGAACCAATTACGAACTTTACGCAATTATTGAACTGTATCATAGTAATAGTTTGAGAAACATACGAACCAAAGTAACTCATTAACTACTACAAGATTAATAATAACAAAGTTCTAACTGACGTTTCGTTGGATTGACCAATGTTGACCGGCTTGCTAAACTTGTAATAATTATAATATTTCCAAACGTGTACATTTCATACATTTGTAGTACCTTCCACAGGAGAAATAAATAGTAAACTTTTTTTACCCTATGAAATATCTTTTGCTGCACGTCTGTTACCTATTGAAGCGGCAATCGATATGAGTATGAGATAGATTGTATATTAGACCGTATGCATTAATAAATCTTTACAACCTAATGATTTCTTGGTTAAGTAGCAGGTTGTCACTTTCGTAATTGTAGATACATACCACAAACGTTTGTATTAAAAAGTGTACTTGCAATTAGATATGTTTTTACAGAGTTGTTTGAGATAAGTAGAGTCTAGCCAGCGGTGCTCTAGTTTCGTGCCGGTCTACTAGCCATTGGACTTACATTAAGGAAACCACGCCCTCGGACAATCTGACACAACTGCTTATTGCAACAGCTTTCACGATATCGAATAGTGTTCCCTATTATAATATGTTTCAAATACCGGCCAATTTTATTGTACCTTAACCATTTAGTAAAGCAAATATAAACCAATCTCTTAAGATAAATCTTTCAACATTATCTTATTCAATCTGTTTGCAATTATTAAGTTGAATCGATGTCAATAATATTTCTTTGTCACCTTTTTCGTTTCCGATGATTTTATCGCTTAAACGCAAATTCTACAGTATAAATATAAGCTTTACAATCAGTAAGGAATCTAGTCATATTTTTTTAAATAAGTATGTTTTCTCCATTGAGCGTAAGGGTTGTCAATCTTAAACATTGTAAAATTTTACACTTTTTTAATACTTGCTATGCCCTGCGGTTTCACCCTCATAGATTTAATTACAAAATCTAATTGAATGAGACATAAAGGATTTTTTTCTCGGAAACTAATATAAAAAAAAGTTACTTAAGTTACTCCTTGTGGCATCAGCAGCCTGTCAGTGAAAGTCCCGTTAAAATCGTTCCACCCGTTTCAGAGATTACCTCGGACAGAGAAATTAAAAAAAAAAATTTTTTGTATGACGTGTATACTTTCATATACATTTAGTGAAAAGCTTTTTGGAGTTACAAACAGACAATTCTATTTATCTGTAATGATCAAAATAATGTAAAAGTCGTTAAAACACGTAAATGACGTTTACGCTGTCGGACACGACGTGAAACCTTATTGACGCACCTGCCATTCTGCTTATAAACTTGTAGATGTGCGCGTCTGTGTGAGTGTGTAAATTTGAACATTCTGTTCCTATATTTCTAAGTGCTTGTAAAGCTAATATTTATACTGTGTTAATGCCAAACAAAAATTTCTAATTTCAAAATCGATTAACGTAATGATAATGCTCAATATGCGATACCACAATATAGATTATGTTAGCGCAGAGCAAGTTTATTTCTACCAGTGCTACAAATTAATTGGACGTTACATCACAATAATGGTCTTGTTAATGGTACTGTTAATGAATAGGGATTTACAAAAGGCGAGCATACAGCTTTCTAATAAAGAATTACCATTGCGTTCGCCCAATAATGTATTGTGCGTGTGCGCATTTCCGCATCGAACAGGTTTATCGCTTAAAAACCTATCGAAATAAGGTTAAGAAAAGAATGCTCGCATCTTATTTTATGATAGACTACCTGTCAATATAATTTTATTAATAACATATGTAATTAATGCAACAACGAGATACAATTACTTATCTAAATTACGCATGTGTAAGTCGAATGTTCTTTATATTCTGTGGGTATATATATATATAGGTAATGCTTGCATTGCATACCTATACTCGTAACATCATCATCATACACCAGAAGCCTATGAAATTCCTCATCCAATCAAATAACACTCCAAAGCGGCTATCATGCATACATGAGCTACACTGTTACCCAAGTGGTTGAATGTCATGATGTGCATATGATTGCTACTATTAAATACATGCCGATACTCATAATACTCGTCCCATCCATTAGATTTTAACCAGCAGTTACCAGGAACAGCAAGAAGTGACGGGATCCTACCTCAATATGCTTTATGCATAAAAGCTCTTCTAGCCCAGTTCTCCGATTACATGCCACTTCCTCAATTAGCTTAAAACAAAAGTGGAGCATTTTTCACATCGAAATATTAATTGTCATATTATGTAATTTTGTTAATGTATTGGAACAATCCATTGAAGATATTTAATTGTAAATGTCGCAACACTATTGTTCCGATGAGATGCGCTTGAGAATTTTCGGACATATTTAATGGACTTTTAATATTTTAGCACTTAACTAGCAATTTTTTCTAAGTTTTTTGCAGCTGTTTCTCCAGCGTAATTAATTCTTGTCCCGGACCGTAGTCCGTGATCGATTATTTAATTAATCGAATAATGCAGTCGAATTAGTGCTGTAGGAAGTCTAATATAACAGAGTTCTCAGATAACGCATTGTAGATAACGCAGACTCGATTGTAATAATTAAAGTTTAAACTAATTCATCGTTTATTTTATTACTTCAGATGAGGCGGCAGGCTCGGATCTCAGGTGGCGGCGCGCTCATCGTGCGCTCCGCCTCTGCATTGCAAGGTAGCTCAAAATATATTCCGTAACATTAGTATAAGTGTTAGCTGCGAAGTAATGTAAATAAGAAAGTCCTTCCCTTCTGATAATACTCCATTATAGCAAAAATCTGGGTTTAAACAATTTCTGACTGATATGTAACGAATGCCTTATATGTAAAATTCGAAACAAGTATCGATGACTTAACATTCTTAAAGACATTTAGGGGACTGTCTTAGTGGGAGCCCCCATTTAAGTATAGCAGCTGTGCCACGAGCCCCTCAGCACTAGTAAAATATGATTAAAATATATATGTTTCATCTCATTTCAGTTTGGCTGTGGTTGCTGATATTCATATTCCAAAATGAATTTCGAATATCGAGGTCCATTCAACCGGGTGTAAGTATATTGTATATCCTTGTAAACCTGAAACATTTTCTGAAATAACATCTCGTGTCAATTATTAATTTCAGACACATAACGTACGTTGAACTTTATAAGACAACACGCATATGATTATTATACAAATACATAATGTTTTCCTTCACCGGAATGCTCGTGTCGCGTACCCGAAGAGGTAGGCAGAAATTTTGTAATAACAAAACACCCACTTTTCACCGAATATAATTAAGTGCAAACGTGAAAGATAGTGAATCTATTGCGGTCTCAGGAGTGCCTGAGATGTATAGTATGTATACATACGTCTTTGAATTACTTCTCAGACATGAGATGTTTTCCTCACTATGTTTTTCTTCACCGTAAAGCACGTGGTGTGAAATCAACAGTGATTTCACACCACGTGCTTTACGGTGAAGAAATAATATGTACAGACATAAGTCAATTTTTTGCTTTTTTTTAGAATTACTCAGTGGTCACTAGGATTCGAACATGCGTCGCTTTCGTAGCAGGCGACTGCTGAAGCCACGGTCACGTTTTTTTCTCAATAAAATATTGTTGACACATGCACCAAGGCTCTCACGGGTGAATATTAAGCCCAAAAACTGTTCTAGTTAGAGAATTAAATTGATTTCAGTACTTGGACTTCGACAACCTACCCGAGACCAACTTTACATGTACGGGCAAGGTGATCGGTGGATACTACGCCGATCTGGAGACTTCGTGCCAGATGTTCCACGTCTGCACTGTGGGCCAGCAGGACGAGCCCATGGACATCAAGTTCCTTTGCCTCAACGGCACTGTCTTTGACCAGGTACATTGTTTAATTCAGTTTTCAGTCAGTACATTTGATTCTAGTGTCTACTTTTATAACGCATGCATTACAGTGTGCTACTATACATTCCTAGTAAAGGGTGTGATATATACTATCCAAGTGTTGTTAGATAGTTACGTTGCTTGTTAATTTTTACGAAGTCGTAACCTACCTACATTCGGCAGCTATGCTAGGCATTGTTTCGTGTAGGTTTATCATAATAAATGAATGCTAAAAGTATTTAGCTGAAGCAACATTTCAGTAATGAATCAGACATTTACTGTAATAAATCTCCGTTGCATAATTCTGGCAAAATTACGTCTTTGTTGATCTGAATCTAAATATGGGATGTTTCTTATTCCCCTAAAATTATTTCTTTATTTATCTTGATTGCACTTTTAATACCATCGATATATTTAAATTTATTACATAACCGTCTATTTCAAGGTATATTTATTCTATTGTCACCTAATTTTGTGAATGTATTTTTTCAGGAGACAAGAGTGTGCGAGAGAGTTGATGAAGTAGATTGTACAAAGTCTGAAAAGTTTTACAGCTTAAATTTAGAATTATATGGCAGCACTGCACCGCCCATAATACAGGCAGACCAGCAGAAACCTCAAGCAACGGAGCAGTCACAACAACACACTAAACCGAATTTCGATCAAGAGTCTGACCCAACGGTCGAAGACTCTCCAACGACGACACAAAATAAAAACCATGAACACGTGGATATACCGGATTCAACAGAAGATCCTGTTCAAGATATTAAAAAAGATGAGCCGTTAAAAACTCAAATAGTCTCGTCCACTCGCCCACCATTACAACAATCAGAAAATGAAGATCTTACAGAAGGTAGATAAATAAAAAGTTTCCATATCTTCCCACCAAGCGATTTGTGTATAAATTAACACAAGTTTTCCTATTGCTTCCTTCTTGTTATCCAATATGTTTATAATGTACTCTTCCTTTACAGAATATCAAGAAGATGACGAGTTCGATGGAGAGTATGAAGATTACGCTCATCCCACAACAACAAGTACTCAAGCGACGACAACAACAACAACGAGAAAAAGTACGACAACGACAACAACCACGACGACCACTAAAGCTCCCCCGACAACGACTACAGTAATAACGACATCTTCTCAACAGTCACATTTACCACATTTGATATCCTCTCCGGCACCTATGATATCTTCATTTTCTCCATCTATTCCTTCTTCTTTCTCTCCGTCACCAACGGGACCTTCATTGTCACTGTCATCTGCACCATCTGGGCCAGCGCAGCCAACATTAGATCCGTCACTATTATCTCCTCAAGAATTTATCTATCGTCACCGTGGTCCTGGGTCTGAAGCTATATCTTTCCAACGCCAGAGTTTTCGTCCTGCAGATGGAGTTTTTATAACGCACGCTCCTCCCCAGCAATATGACCACTTCCAATATGAGTCTTCTCGCACTGCACCGCGACCTTCGGTTAATCGACCTACGCCGTTCGTTCAACGACCGCAACCGGCTCCTTTTCGACCGACCACTTTGGATCCACGTGATCAATTACTACGACCTGGCCCTACTTCACAACCATCCGAGAGGCATGAAACATCTGTGAATCATAGAACTCAAAACTATCCAACATCTCTACCGGCACAAAGGCCTTTAGATTTCAATCCATATTATTTTGATCGAAAACGAAGTGATGACTCCAGTCCAGAAACAGCATCAGCACTATCGGCTCGATCAGTGGCTCCACCTAATGTAACTGAACGTCCTCCTATCAAACTAAAAAGTCCTCCTCGAGTTATAGTCACAGCAAGTGCTTCAGTTAGTGACAGTAACGGGAAACGATTGAATTACACCGTCGGGAATGTAGTCAGCGCGGTGAAACCAATTGTTCCAATAAATTATGACGATTACAAAGAATCGGATCTTATATTTGATCCATTCTTTCTCGATGTGCCAAAATTACAAAAACGACGAAAAACTAGATCTAATAGAAACAGGAGTGTTTTTACTGTTCCTGCGACTGCTACCATACCGACAAACCTAGTCTCAGATTCGCGTGACACGTCGTCATTAACGTCCAGAGCTACTACAACAGAGAGTACATCCACCACGTTCACTGTTACAACCACTACAGCCGCTTGGAACCCATACGACTATGTCGATGATAATTACGAACCTCACTCTTACGTGCCGCCCGCGCCACCCCTTGCGATACTTGTATCTCATGAATTAAGTAAATTGAAACAAGAGAGACAGTCATCAAAAAAAGTAGTTGATGGTCGGATTCATAAGGATAGTAAGTTCATAATTGAAGTGGAGGAAGTGAAGCCGACGTCGTCGTCTGCAGCGCAGACAACCTCTAGTCAAAGTGTGGGTGGCGCGCCGCCCGTGTCTTCGCCGTCGCCCCCGCTGCCCCTTGAGGCGCCCGCCTGCGTGCATTCGCGCTCCATCGACTGTCGGACTCGTGCCTAAACAATTAGCTCACTTTATACAAACTAAATAGTTGCTTACTTAGATAGGTAGAAAAATTTTAACAATTTTATCGTGACTTTTTATTGACGACTGAAAACTATCCTCTCTATGCAGATGTCTAATGGTCTATATTTGTTTAATATGTCTATAATGAAAATGTTAAGAATTATTTAACATAAAGCTCCCATGAAACAGGGGTCTATAACGCTAGCTAGTGTTTCCTTACCCGCATTAATTCATTCATTCATCAATGAATTCTGGTAAACTACCTATAAATATTGTAATAGGTAATAGATACCAGTTTTAAGAGAGCTTTATCGAAGTATTTATATACCATCCTAATTATTATTATTATTGTCTTTGTAAATACGAACATCGATATGAAATTTATTTTCAACGATTTTATTACATTTTTTATTTTTTGTATAAGAACCTAGTGATATTTATGATCCATGTAAATATCTTAAAATTAAAATAAACCTGATGTTACTGTATTCGATTATTCTACACCTTACCTTCTATACCTTACTCCTGATTACTTAACTACTCATAAATTCTTGATAAGTATACTATTACTTTAAATACACGTCTACGGCGTATTATAATAGATCCATAAAAGGTAGAAAGCAAAATCAACCAGACTCCCGACGGACATCACTATAAAGGAGAAATATTGGTTTAATTGTTTGTTAGTATTAAAAAGGCCCCGAAACTGGAATAATTTTAAAAATTCTTTCACTTAAATGCCTATTCTTTCTTTTATTTATTTAATGCCGAAGAGCTTGAGTGCAGCTATTTCGCCGTTGTTACAGGCCTGTTCACAGAGGCATTGAAAATCGAGGTTAATTTGGGATCGATAGTAACACGCGGGCAAAGCCGCAGGCAGAAGCTAGTATAATATAAATAAATCTAGGTATAACTTGCATAAAATAATTATTATATTATATTATGTACCTATTTAATGTTGTATTTTCAATCATAATGTAATATAATCTTTATAACTTTCATATTGACGTGCATGACTGTCAAATTGACATCAATGCACAATTTGCATAAATTTTAATCAAATTATTTTAACACAAACATATTATTACTTTGTTACTATAACGTTTATTTTGCTAGTTTTTCAAGATGGATCTTGTTAGCTTCAGATCAGATGCTAGCATATTGAGTATAGGAGACATGATATTATACGCATTTGGTGATCCTGATGTAAGTAGTGGGAACTTTCAATATAAGCGCTATTTATAGAACACACGCCTTTCCAGAAGGATAACCCAAATGCTTGGCAGAGCAGTAACAACCGCATATTTTTACCGCTGATGATCAGGTTTAAATGTGCCAGTTTATCTCCGTCTCAAGCACAATACATCTTTGAATTACTTCCTATACATATTCAGGTTTCCACACGATATTATCCTTTAATGTAATGCTAAAATGCTGCGTTGAAGTTTATATAGCACGTAGACAGTTATACTATTTATATTTACGTATGAAATTGAGGCTACGCAAAATTGAGAAACCGCAAGGCACAGCTAGACTAAAATATTTTTATAATATTTTATAGAACAATGTTGTCGACCATAAACTCATACAAGCTATACTTTACCTTCTGGCAAGACAATTGAAACTCTTAGAAAGAAGAGTAGTAGTTGAGATACGAGGCGGCATACCACTGGCTACTGGCGCTGGGCTTACCATATCCGAAGTAAAACTGCATGCTATGCAGCCATCAATAATGAAGAGTTTAAAAGAATTTGTCCGCAGAGAATCAGATAAAAGTAGCTCTTCTGGTTCACGTGTCGGTGGATCAGATACAAGTGCTGGAGGTAAAGGTAAAAGAGGAATAAGTGCTAGGCTATCTCGTGATAAGAGTGCTGATGCCGACAACGCTGGCGTTGGTGCCAGTGCTAGTACAGGTACACAAAGGCCAGGGGTTAGAAGAACTAGCAAAGATTCCGATACAAAAATACCAGAAGAATCTCTTCAGTTAAAAAAGAAGGAACCAAGGGGGAAAAGAGTCTCTCTTACTGACGAAGATCGACCGGCTTCTGTGAGTGTAGTGGACATCAAAACGAGAGATACTGATATTCTTAGTAGGGAAGTATCTGAAATGGGTAAACAGCCCTCAGGTATATACTATTTCGTAACAGCAAAAACCTTACATTATAAGCGGAATAACTGTCTGGTCCTCATATAAGACGCACTTTCAGATAAAACGATCCCTGACGGTACAACTGATTCAATGCCTCCGGGGAAGCCCAGGGTTGAAGGGGCAGCTGATCTAGCATCTGATGATAAATCAATGTCTTCTGATCAAACACCGTCTGTAAAATCATCAAGTGGCAAGTTGGTAGCAGAAGAAGGAAAGGGAGTTACGCCCCCAGCTAAAACAGCACCTTCAAAGAAAGCAGATACTAAAGCGAAAGCTAGTAAAAAGGTGAGTAAAAACACATAAGATTTGGGACGTTAGAAAAAATATTTCGCTTAAAAATTAATTAACATTGTAATATATTAGGCTGAGGAGTATGAGGAGCACATGGTGACTTTGGAGGAGCAAATAGAACATGAACTTCGTGTTATTCATCAGGTGCAATTTGCGATCATGCTGCAAAATGTTTTTTTTTGTTTATTTCTTTTCAGATTTTTTTTCTGTCTTGGATGGTTGTGAATGCTGTTTTATTTTGTCTTAACTTAATTAGTATTATTTGGAAGGTAAGTAAACGGACTTTGTCAACTATATTAAGAGCAGTTTTAAACATAGTATATACAGACAGTAAACACGTTCTACACGTTGGATTAATTGCTTTTTGGATAAGAAAAGTAATAAGACATGTTAATACAAATTACAGAGAGCCGATTCTCGAGAAGAACAAGATGAATCCCCTACTCCTATGGCTTCAGTAGGCTCGATAGGTATGTAAAGTACTACTGTAGTATGTATTTTAATGATTCACCACTAAGGTTCAGCCATGAATAACTAACAAACTAAGAATAAAAGTGTGGTTTGAGATGTCTTGAAATATTTCGGGTATATTGTCGAAGAATAGTATATTGTCGTTTCTGCTTATTGTGTTATCACTCATTTACGGAGATAGTTGAATGCCAATTTCCGTCTCACACGCACAACTTTATGCAGGCATCCTCGGAATGGGTTCTCCGTAAAGGTCATGTTATGAAAAAATTACTTACCTACTATAAGGATACTGGCATGATGAGAAATCATAACATACGTATTTTGAAGACAATGCAATTTTTTATATACTTTTACCAATATTTAAACAAAAAGTATTGTTTTATTACTTACAGAGCGTGGAAAACTACTTATTGGTAAGATGAAATGGATACATTATTACCATTTAGAAGCATTCAATTAATATTATAAGTAATATTTTTTTTTATTATTATAATTTATAGTGGAACCAAAAACTCCGGAGGACCAAGCTGGTAAGATTTTGATAATTTACCTTATAAGTTATATATAACTACGGAACGTGGACTTATTGTTAAAACAATTAACATATTTCTAGCTAAAGGGCTAGGTGTTGCCGCTCGTACTCCTAAATTATCAATTGTTACTCAAGAACAGTTCGTAAAACTTGCGGCTACGGTTCGACAACTTCAAAATAAGTTTGCCCCTAGTCCAAGTCCAGATTCAGCTGATACTGCTAAAATAATGGAAGACCTCCGCAGAGGTACATCTCTGACAGACGGCAAGGCTGCTTTACAATTATCAGCACGATTAGAAGCTGCCGAAAAAACGCTTAAGCAAATGGGCTCACTTGTGAATGATCTCGCTTCTCAAACACCGGGTATAAATTTAAAGGAGTTTCAAGAAATTCTTGCACAGAGATATGTAGGTTTTAGTATTGTTTATTACATAAATACCGAGACATGTAGCATATGATTTTTAATAGATTTTTGGTTTTCTCTTAGGATGGTACGGAAGTAATTTTTGAAGCTGCTGGTGCTAGATCACAGTCACCCGGTGGGAAATCTAAAAAAGGAGAAACACAGGGAAAAGCTGCCGGTCGGCGAATAGGGTTGGATAATTTAGATCATGATCAGTTGTCTATAGCGGGCACTCGAGGAGCTGATGGTCCTCGAGGTGGACAAGAAGCAGATGGAATTAGAGGGGAACAAAGAACAAACTATACTCAAGGTGGAACAAGAACAGACGGCACTCGTGGTGGTCAAGGAGCTGATGGTACTCGAGGCGGACAAGGAGCAGCTGGTATCTCTAAAAGCACCACTGAAAATGCAGGTTCACGAAGTGGTGGGGCTATGATGCTCGAAAAATTGCCATCTATTGATTCTATGGACGCAGGCGCTCAGTATGAAGACGAATATGTGGAGACCACGGCAGACGTGAAAGATAAGGTTACTTATGTAGAACTTGAGTAAGTATATTTCTGCGCTTTAATTTTTATGCCCCGTGACTAAGAACGAAAAGGTAATAAATCACGATCCTGTGTACCTATAAATGTAATAAATAACAATTTCAGCGATGCATTGCAAAGTATGTTCAATGATGTAATGAAACAACTACAAGCAATAACCCACCGCAGCAACGCTAACGCTGATAAAGCGTATAAAACAGCAAATAGATTAGGTACACACTTTTTTTACTGTTATAAACACGAAATTATAGGAAAGTACCTATGAAATGATTTAGTCTAAAATATTTAACATTTTCTAGAGGGAAAGGTGAACTCATCCTTGAATTTAGGGAACAAAATGTACGACTTAGAAAATGTGGTATCTGACTACGCAGAACAAATAAATAGGCTTGACACGGGTATATCGTCGCAGGTGAATATATTTCTTACAGACTAAAGGTAAAAAATACGTCGTATTTTAATTTTGAATTATTTTTAGATGACGGACTATCAAGATCAGTTAACACAGATGCAACATGACTTAGAATTGGGTCTAGAAACATTGGCTGAGGTACTTGGGAACCCTACAGGAGATCCAGTTGGTAAGATTGAAAAATATTTATTTTAAGTTCCCACCGACATGAATAAAAATAATAATATAATGTTCCAGCTGTGGCTGAGCTAAATGCGCGTTTTACAAATCTACAATGCGACATTGATTCAACAATGCAGAGGCAAAGAGAATTGAAAGAAAACCAGAAAATAATGTCTTTGGATCTGGAAGTATTAATCACTATCACTTTTTTATTGCGTTAAGAGTATTTTACGTTGAAGGTCACCCATTCTGAAATCATGAACCAATGCAATACAATGTCAATTTAGCGAAAAATATTATAGCAGAATTTGTAATAATAATGGCTTCGCGTCATGTTTTAGGGTTTGCGAGCGCAAATCGAAATTTTACGGGATAATAAATCTGATCGTGATGAAGTAGCGGATGCTCTACAGGATAAAGTAGGTCTTGGAGCATTAAACGGCTTAGTGACTCAACAGCAATTTGATGCCGTACGAGGCGATCTCGAGAAACGTATCGCAGCAGCATACGATGAGTTTAATGGTCAAGAAGTAGTTTGGCAGGTTGGTAATGATCAAATATTAACATAATATTTTCTTCTAATATTTGATTTTAGTTTTTACTGATCAAGTAGGCCCAATAGGGCAAAGGTTTTAACAACCCATTACTTATTTCGCAAAAACGTTTGCTCAGGCGGACTTAGGGAATGTCAATGAATACCTAAATTGGAAGACTAGAGTGATTGGGCACAATTTATACATGTATGACATAGAAATATAGGTTTGGGTATAGATAATTATTATAATATTTCTTATATTCTTCCTTGCGTTATAGAAAACGATAGATGATCTTGTACGAGAACTCAATGAAAAGTGTGATATAATTCAAGTATCTTCACTAAAAGATGAAATAAGTAAACATATTAAAATCTTAAGAGATAGAATTGATGCCATCAAAGAAATTGTGGGTGAACCTCGCGTAAATGCACTCATGAAGAAAATCCACCTTGATGCGGCTTGTCTCTCCTGTGCTACGCCTGCGGAAATGGACCTGAAAGAACCCGGGCTAGTGCCCACACCACCAGTTGCCAGACCTCATGCAATAGGAGAATCCCAACCACCAGCAATTGGGACTGAAGCTCCATCTATGTTGGGCACCGTGGGTACAAAAGGGGACGGCTATAGACCATGTTACGCAGGCTACTCATTACCGCATGCGCGTGATCCTAGGTAATCCATATTTTGATCCTTAAATTTTTATTGTACTAATTTTATGAGAAGAAAAAAATGTTTTAAACATTGATTTACTTTTTTCCAGGGCCCACATTTGCCAACGCTACTGTGGTGGTTCACATACAGTTATAGTTAGCAATGCTCTCAGTCGGGCTCCACCTGGTGTGGCGCTTACAGCTTTACGACGTCCTACTACCACTGAAGTTGGAACAGACGGGAAGGCAAGATATAGTTTAAAATACATAATGTTCAATGTTAATGTACAGTTATAAGCAGGTTTCATAATGTTATAAATATTATTTACAGACTTATATTGTAGATGAACAAGGCATGAGACCGTGTTTGCCATGCAACGTTCCTAAGTATACAACTCCTCGACAGTCCGCCACTAAAGAAGGTAAGTTCTTGCACTAAATTATTTTAATGAAGGAGTGTAGGAAGTAAGTTCAGTCCGTTCTTTTAATTTACCTCATAGAATAAATCTATAAATTGTCGCCCGTCGTCCGACGTCGGACTTTTTCCCTTCAATTCCACTGCAATTTTTTTCTTTCAGTTTCAGTAAAGGCAGCTGAATCTGATGTGACTCCCATGGGCTTCCCCTGCCGTGAATCGTCTTTCGGTATAGTTATGACCGCACAAGAAGAAACATTCTCTGTTGCACCGGAACAAAACGTCTAAATTACCTAATTTAAAACACCAGACTATTTTTAAATAAATTCTTCTACTTTTATCGTTTGGTATTTATTTTAAAGTACCCTCTATGATTACGTACATTTAGCTGGCTACATAATTGCATTTTGATTATATAATACATATATACGCTGCTGAAATAATAAAAACACGATATAGTTGCATAGTCAGCGCTGTCATGTTATTATTTTTATAGCAAGAAGACAAAAATGTTGTTGTCACTATTATGTCATTGTCAAAATTGTAAATGTCAATAGATATGTCGAATTACCAAATTTCATCATACAGTTTTTGCAACAAATCATTTTCATTCCAAAAATTAGAGAAAAGATGATTGTATTGTAAGTTGCAAAGAACCTAATGTTCCTAGCTAACCTAGCTTTGATTGAAATGTATTTATGCGTTTACTAGTTACTATAAACATAAGCACCTGTATACATTTTAAGGTAAGAACGTACTCAACGTTAAGACATATTTTAAATGTCTAAATTCACTCACACGAGGTTCACATTGTGCCACTTTGGCAGGTCCTGTGCTGTCCTAAGGAAGAAATAAAAAATGCATAAGATACTAGAGTTCCAAGCAGTAGTGTTGGCTGCCGGGAGAGGTTCCCGCATGCCAGACCTCGGAGGGTCAGTATCCAAGTGTCTGCTGCCAGTTGGGCCTTACCCCGTCGTTTGGTACTCATTGAATATGCTTGAAAGACTTGGATTCCAAGGTGAGTTTAGTATTTTATGAATTTTTGTTATAATAATAGGTAATATTCAATACCTTAGGGGCTTCGAACATTGCACATCACGTAGCGGAGCGCGTAAATGCCTGTTCTAACATTGCTTTTATAGAAAACATGCACAGTTCAACACACAGAAATTGCATCCATCCAGTGTGTAAGCTGCCTTACCTACAACATGTATAAGAATCTTGTCTTTATTCTAACCTATATCATACCAGTGATATAAATAACCAGCAGGTTATTTTATTATGAATGTTGTTAATAAGTAATGTTTATTTATAAAACTTAAATGCTTTATATTCAATCTATATGCTATTTCAGAAACAATGGTAGTAGTCTTAGACGAAGATAAATCTAACATCTTGAATGCATTAGAAAAATGCCCTTTGAAAATAAAATATGACTTGATAGTGATACCGTCTGAGGAAGACTGGGGCACGGCAAACTCTTTGAAACACATCAGCAATAGAGTCACAACTGACCTACTTTTAGTATCCGGCGATCTTATTACTAATATAAACTTAAATGAAGTTTTAAACCTCCATCGTAAGCATGACGCTGCTCTCACAACTCTATTCTTCAACAACGGTCCGGAGGAGTGGATAGAGCTGCCTGGTCTTAAGTCTAAAGTCAAACCTGACCGAGACTTGGTGGGCATAGACAAGGAAACTCAAAGACTTGTATTCCTAGCCAGCACAAGTGACTTTGAAGAAACAGTAACAATACCAAGATTGTTAATAAAGAAATTTGATTCTATTAGTATGTACAGTAGATTGCTGGATGCTCATGTTTATGTTATGAAGCACTGGGTGTTAGATTATCTTGTTGAGTCTGATAAGTTTACCTCGGTGAAAGGTGAACTTGTTCCACATATAGTTAAGAAACAACTATCTAAGCCCAAGAATCAGGGTGAGAAAAAAGGTACCTCAGAAAAAAATCTAGATATTACTAAAGACATATTTGATTATGCTGGAGAAAGTGGATATGAAAGTAAAATAAGAGAAATGTCTTTATTCAATGACCATAAGTTAGGTAGTAAAGGAGTGTACTATAATGATATACTGAGGTGTTATGCTCATATTCCAAGTAAGAATACTTTTGGAATAAGAGTCAATACTCTTTCATCTTTCTACTTATCAAATAATAAGGTCAGTTTGTTTATTGTATTTTTATTTTAGGAATTCTTTTTGAAACTATAACTGTTAGATCATTCAAAACCTAATTATATAATACCTATGCCTGTCCCTTACAGAAAATTTGCAGATACATATTTATTTTCTAATATTAGTGTTGTCACTGGCACATTTAAATACAAAACTCTTTTTTGATTAATATACTTACTTATTTTCAGATTTTATCCAAATGGGAAGAATTGACTGGATCTCCCCTAGTTGATAGATTCCATCCGAACAGTGAAGTGCTCACCAAACAAATTGACGAGTTGAGTACAGTTGGAGAGAAAAGTGTGGTCAGTGAGAAGACTTCTATCAAGGGCACATTCATTGGTGCCAACTGTACTATTGAGAACAAAGTTAGGCTTACTAACTGTATATTGATGAACAATGTCACAATCAAAGAAGGGTAAGATACTATTTTACAATCAGGGTAGCTCAAAATACTGTGTCCCAATTTAATTTCTTCATACAAGTATTTTATTTTTATTTACATTAAAGTATAATGTAGATAAAAATAAAATAGGCTCACGCCATCCGAGAAGGGTAAGCAGAAGTGTTGAAACAACAACACCCACATTTCACCAAATATGTGCCAATGTGACAGAGGTGGAGTCCATCGCCATCTCAGGCACTATACATAATATGTCTTTGAATTACTTCTCGGACGTATACAGGTTTCCTCACGATGTTTTCTTCACCATAAAGCATGTGGTGTGAATCAGTGCACACAGTTATTCAGAATGCTCCATTAAAATTTCGTATTCTTATGACCAGTTTAGGCTCTGCATTATAGACATACATACAAAATAATTCAAAGATAATATAATTATGACTAAGATCTTAGCTTGTGTTCGTTTTTTATAAAACTGCAGAAGCTATAGACAAGAAGGTAATAGTAATTGATGTTGAGTTTTTTCAATCAATATCTGCTTTGATTCCAGTTGCATGCTCCAAGACTGTGTGTTATACACCGGGGCTACAGTGGGCGCGGGCAGCTCCTTACAATACTGCCTCGTGGGCCCACACCACTCACTGCCCCAAACCACAGCCACTCACCAACTCTACGCAGAGACCACAGACAACATGATCACTCTTGGATGAGCTAAAGATACACAATATGCCACCATTAACATCAATGTTTTGGTCTCAAGAACAATAAACCGAATAATTTATCAAATGAAAAATAGGGCTAGAATAACTAAGGTCCTGAGTTTTGGAGCACATTGAATGCAGGATTTCGTTCTGGGTGGCTTCAACTGAACAGGCTTGGCTTATACATATTATAGTGAACTTTTTTTCATGCAGTTGTTAAAAACAGCTCAAATACTTAATATATTACTATTTTGTGTATATTGTCGTTTTCTTTTTCTACTTCTGTCTAATTAAAATGGAACTCACTTGTGTCAGTCTTGTGTGACATTTTTTCTATGCATTTGTTGCACAATTTGGCTAATTCATAACAAAAATGTGTCGCAAACTTAGGTACTGCTTAGTGACAAAGGGTACAGACATAGCTTTACAGCTTATATTATTTATTCTATAGTATAGACAGGAATAATGTTTTAAATTTAGAGTACATTTCCACCAGAGCAGAGATAATGCGTAACGAGGGATGTGTTTAGAATCTCCTTATTTATAGGTAGCGCTTTGCGAAAATAGTGGGGTTAATTGCGCATGTATTTTACTCACGTAGCGCTATACAGACAGGCTCATAAAAAGACTATTGCACATTAAAGGTCAGCGCTCATAACTTATGACGGCACCTGTACCTAGCCTCGATCCGCTCGAGATATATACATATTAAGATAAATTAACCAATAGAATCACAGCGCTCTGTGATCCTTAATTCAGCAGTGGGATTAATATTCGCATTGCAACCTTCTCTAACCGAAGCCATTAAACATGTAGACAGACTGCACTTTCAATAGTTTAATATGCACAAGGAGTTCTAAGCTACGAAGGTGTTATATAATAAACTCTTCTCGCTCAATATCTCATGTAGGTAGAGTGTCTTTGTTTCATCAGAGAACGGATTTTGTGATCAAAGTACCTAAAGCTCGAACCTGCGTCAGATTCTTTTATTCGATGGATAGCTGTTCATGATCGTCATCATATTCAGCCCACGTGCTAATCCAACGGTGCCGTCAATCTTCATGCTATTGCACAAGTGTTTGCAAGGGGTAGGCAGAAGTGCTTCAATCATATCACCGAAATAAACTTTACTGTATAATAATTTATTGATAAAGCAGACAAAAGTAGCCTACATGGTGCCGTTCTTAGACCCGCCTCAAGGGTGCCTAATTGGTTTAATGTCACAAAGAAGTCTCCAACTTCACAGATTTTGAATCTGTGGTATATTCCCACTATTTACATCATAAGCCGTGGTGGCCTCGGGGTTTGAGCAGTCGCCTGCTACGCAAGCGACGCAAGTTCGAATCCCAGCGGGGCCTGTAGCAATGAGTTTTTCTAAAAAAAACTTATGTACATTGATTTCACACCACGTGCTTTACCGTGAAGGAAAACATCGTGAGGAAACCTGCATATTTCTTAGAAGTAATTCAAAGACATATGTATAGTGCCTGAGACGGCGATAGACTCACCATCTGTCACGTTGGCACTTAATCAAATTCGGTGAAAAGTGGGTGTTGTGATAGCAACACCTCTGCCTATCCCTTCGGGGAATACAGGCGTGAGCATATGTATGTATGTATGTATGTTACATCATAAGTTGTAATCATGATGGAACTAGATGAACAATTTTTCCGAGTAATTACATCATCGTCTGAGGGTTAATTTAATCAAAAAGGACTGTTTCTGAGGCTCGACTCGTGATACTCTCTTGGCGCCCACAAGACGCTGGTTGCAACACGACAACCGCGCAAGAACCGCATGAGATTTTAATGTAGGTAATGCCATTTCCGCACTCAACACAATTACCTGCTGCAATAGTCTAATTTTGAAAGAGAGGACGCAACACAATTTTATTTTCCCTGTGTACATACTACCTAAATAACCTAGGTATATATTTTCGTTTTTAGGTCACTAAATAACAACTTACCTAATAGGCTTGTACAGAGTAAGGCTAACTAACGTTTTACGATAGCTACTTGTAGGATATATCTACGTCATAATATTATGTACACACATACATTGCGTAGACATATCTAAAATTCGTATTATCATAAATTAGAATACAAGTGTAAAATATACCCACTAGATAAGGTATACTACTTAGGTATTTATACTGCATGGAATATTTTTCGTTTTTTTTTAATCTGGCTCCCGGGGCGATTGTGTAATGTAACAAAATGCAAATCAAACCAAGTGCCTATGTAGGTAAATAAACAGCTCTATTCTAGGTATTTATGAGTCAGGATTTGCTGATAGGAATTACCTAATGTACGAAGACTTTGATATATATTACTTCAACATGAAAACCACAAGGAGCACTTCTTCGAACAAAATAAAAATGATCTCTACTATTTTGAATGCTGGTAAATGATGCGCTCAACTATGCCAAGGTCATAATATTAAGCATCTCTTCGACACGCTCCGATTAGATTTCCCTCAATTTGGGGGGTCATTAGAATTATCATATACACTTACGTGCCTCTATCATAGTATCTTACTCACTACATAAGACCAAGCTAGATTTTAATCAGCTGTTTTACATATTTGTTTAATACTAACTAAATTGAAATTTTTGAAATTGGATTCATTTTAACAATTTTTTTCTCAAGCACGCGTACCTATATATATAGCACAGTAACATAATAAGCTCATATGTATACTGTGCCTATAGGTCGGCTAGGTACTAGGATGGATACCTGCTTTTAAATAAAGGTAAGATTTATAGGTATCTAATGAAATACCTTTAAACGGGCAATTTTTGTATACAGGCATGTATATTATATAATCTAAATCTTGGTAACGGCTCAAAGGATTTTCATGAAATGAGTATGCAAGGTTTCGGGGGCAATAAACCGATCTAGCTAAAATGAATATAAAAATAATACCGAGCAGAATTCGTCCGTCTCTTGATAGATACTATTTGCATGTAGTACATATTTATTTATATGCAGCGTAGGTACATCTAGAGAGCATGTTAATTTGCATCACGTGGTTATGTTGTAGCTTGCTAAAACATTCAACTTTTTGACCTAGATATGTGGACCAATGAGTTCAGCTTTTGTGAAGACATAAACAGAGGTGTCAACATCCAGAAATCTAAATGTTTCTTGGCGCCTGTTGTTGCACCAGAGGTAGGTACAATGAAAGTGGCGCGTCTACGGACGGTCTCGCCGCCGTCGGCGCGGGCGCACCTAGAGCTCCTTCCACGCCGAAGGCAGGCAGTTCTCGCAGCACTTTCCCGCGCCGCGCACGTTTACAACATCGAAAATAAACCGAATTACGTGATTCCATTTAAAGCCATTTCAATTCAAAGTGTAGCTTAACAATACACATTAATATACGCAATATAAAACTATTATATAACGGGCTGGTGCTTTGCCTGTACCTAGTGGTTTTGTGAGACTCGTGCAAATATCAGATTTTTCAGTTTTTATTAATAATCAGATTGCTGAAGGCTGTGTTGTTCAGACTACCTGATTGCGGGCTCTTGGGTAAGTCATCGAAGTATGCCTTTCAATTCATCGTATGAATGAAAAAAAATTCAAGAATATGGTGAAATGCGGAAAATATAACACGAAGCGTGTCCTTAATTTCATTTAAAGAACGCGTTTATAACTCGTTTCAGGTCCTCGTTCTTGAACAAGCTAAATACTGTATGATTGTTTACCTACTTGCACAAATTAATTGATGCGATGCGTGATTCGTACATACAAGAAAAAACTCATAATGTAGCATAACTTTACAATTAGTTTGTTATATGTGTATATATATCCTTGATGTGAAATATTTATAAATTACAACTTAAGATAGTGTGTAGGCACCAAGTCTCTGATTTAGCCCACACAAATTATGTAGACTAGCTATTATATTATAACGAAAGTGAAATGCGAACACTAGTCCAATGTCAAGTCAAACATTGGGAAGACGAAATTACGTATGGCTTAAATTCTAAGGAAATATTTCCGAGTGCGTAACTTACCGAGTCACGTAAAGTATCTACGCCTGACTGAAACCAACCAATTGTACGTAATCATTAAAAACGATCATTACGTTAACATCGTTCTAAAACTTCTGGAAAAATAAAAGTATTACATTTTCTTACCGCTTACCCACCTCTCATGACATTACCTAAACCGATATTTCGCAGATTTTCTTCGCGTATCCAATCAACGCTTGCGAAGGTGTTAGGGAACGATGATTCGGTTAGCATGGCTTAATTCGAATAACTAACAAACTCGGATATTTAAATAGTAAATTATATTTGCCCAATGAAAACAGGGTACCTAGGAAATAGCAGAATGTCACTTGAGCACTTGGAAGTATTCCAGACTTGAATTGGATGCGATTGTTACCATCATCCTACCTTAGTTTACCTACACGATTATGCTGTCGGTAGATTGTGAAAGTTGCCCCTTAGAGCAATCAATATCTCAAAAATACTTCTTAATTTAAAATATTTAATCTTCATCTTCTCTATCTTCATTCAAGGTCATTGGCAGTGTCGGTATCGTAAAGAACAAAACTGCAAACTGGATTTTGAGTCTGGACTTTGACTGTGTCAATTAATAGTTAGCTTGAAATTAGCAGTTAGCAGCTTTAATCACTACCGTATCCGTTTAACACCGTACAATGTAGTCAGTAGTTACTTCAAATGATTATAGACTAATGTAAGAACGTTAGAAAATTGACTGCCAGCTTAGTTGTACTTTTTCAACGTACATATTATATACCTAACAAGGGCCTATGGCGTTCTTACTTAGACATCGTAATTTTGGGTACATTTCAAATCATTATTTCTTCTGAAGAGACATTTTAAGACCAGCCCCGTTATTCTGTAAGGTTTCTCAGCGTAGCACTCGACGTCGACAGTCGTTTTCAAAGATATGAAATGGACCTTTTTTTTATGTCTTATGTATCTATTTGCTATGATTGAAACTGACGCTCGTCGTCGAACTCAACGCTGAAAACGCCGGGTGTTGTTAGGTACGTGATTCTAAATCGTAGTTCGATAGCATTTCCACTCAATAGTACGTGTTCCCGACGGCCAATCTGATTCCAGTTATTTCTTTGATAACAATAAATACGAAAAAACTGTCAACGTCTAAGTCGCTACGACATCGTTGCGACTTAGACGTTTCATTACTTGGATCGGGCTACTGAAGTTAATTTACATACACAAAATAATGACGTTTCATAAACACACCTCTAAACAATTTAATTAATTTCCATTCTTCAATATAAACCATACCTATGTCTTGAATAGCTTATATTTATACTCTGCCTATGATACAATTTTCAAGTTTCAAGCGTCAGTCTTCTTTTCTCAATGTCCCTAGACACAAAGCAAAACATTATCTAATGAAGATTTTTACATATTGCGTGTTTTAATTATGTGTACATTTCTATAACCTTACACCGAGGTTATGTTATTTTAAAATATTTAAGTTATGTATGTTAAGTAAGCTTCAAAATAAAATTTATGTATCGGCGCTCGTTCCAAATTGTTGGAGCACGTACTTATATCATAATGGTTTAACTAACGTTTTATTCATGAACAAGACATTTTGCATTAAGTAAGGTAAAGGCCAGAAACCTCATTTTAGATGAGCAAAGAGTGATTTTTCTATTATTTACCTTCTGACTTTATTATTTAATATACCTAGTCATAAATCACCTTCATGGTGGTAAACCTCTTCCCTTTCTATTTCACAGCAACTATTATATTGGTTTCTCATTTGTAATCCCAATGTCCATCCCATATCAACACTGACTAATCAGAATGCAACATATCATCAGAATGATGAATGATTGGATCAGTTGTTTAAACTTGAACTATAGTAATTTTAATTTTTATGCGAGTCAAATTGCGGTAAGACTTTTTACGCTGTTGAATGAAAAATTGCTGCTGAAAACAGAATAAACCGTTTGATTAGGTCAGATTGCCAACAATTTACACGTCACTGAACCGTTGCATTAGGTACATACTTACATTTGGTTAATTTTCCAGTATACAAATTACAGCGTAAAAAATATAATTACTTGTTGAATGTGGAACTGTATGTTTAGAGGATAATGCTTGCTGGCTCGCTTTATATCCTGTCGTGAACACAAAAGATGGAATATTTTGCAAACACTTTTACCTGTTTTTCTTATAATATGCACAACGGATCGTTGGCATGCTCGAAAAACTAATTAAATAAGAACTGCCACAGATCTTCACGAAATTTTCGATACAAAATTTTCGGTAATGACATATGTCACGTGATTGATTTACATCATTTCCATATTTTTTTTATCGTTTCTATTAGCGCAAGTGCGAGAGCCACTGACTGCTTCGCTAGGTGTAACAGTTTCGTTTCCCACGTCTGGGCGAACATTTTATGTGGTGAGTTGCGTATGTTTAAACACAAAATGAAAAAAGTTATTATGTTGTCTGATATCTATAGTTACATGCTTTCTGCCTTGATGACGCTGGCTGAAAATGAGTTAGCAATACTGATTATTTATTCTGATAAGCGTTTAACTTTTCAGTGTTGGTTTGATATAATATCATTGAATTGTTTTGGGTAAATTTATAGTGAATATTCATTATTATGATTGCGACGTCACATTTCGTTACACAATATATGTTTGAGCCTTGTGTCCACTGCCCGCAAGCACGTGTCCAGCATTAAGCAAGGCACTCGATGACATCGGACCCAAGTGGAATCGCTTGCAAAACGCATCACTTTCTAATCACGAGAAACTTACAAATTGGCGGAATATACTTACTAAACCAGTACCCCAAGTATGGGTTTTGACATGTTAAAACGTCGACGAATTTCGTTTCGTCGAAATTCGTGTTGGTCTGCCATCTTTCGAATCCAACCACAGCCCGCCTCGGAAGACTGAATCTAACACGTTTACCTAAGTCAAAACACAGGTCTTAACAAAACTTACTTATCTGTTGTGTGTGTTTGTAATGTACAGCAAAGATAAAAAGCCTGTAAAGCTAATTAAAAAAGTGTTTAATACTCGCACTCTCAGACAGGTTTAAATACATGTTATTAAGCATGTTTCACACGCGAGCTGGTTACATCAATTGTAATCGCTACCTAAACGCCCCCATCGCATTTCTCTTTCATTTTTCTCATCGTCCAGCTATATGAATGGGAGGAAGACTGGTCTTTGGAAGAGTCTTCCCAGCGCTTCGCAATAAAAAAACATTGAACTGTACCTAACTATTGAATAGAAACTGATTGATTTTTCTAGCTTTCACCGTGAAGGGTGCCTAACTACTACTTATCATCTTATTTTTAAATCTTTTGCAGTAGCTGGTACCGTTTAATTTCCACAATAATTATATATTACACTTAGTTATTACCTCCTATAAATGTTCAAAAATGCCAAGGTAGGGAACAATAATCGCAGCGAGCATTCTAAGCCGTGTGGTAAGGATTCACGTGTACGACTTTCACGTTATACAATTATTATAAAATAAATAATGATGTGTTACAAGTTTAATGTTATTTAACTGTTGGTAATGTCATTGTAATGGTACCGAGGTAGGCTACTCTTATTAAAGATCTGTCAATAATGTGATCAGGAGCAGTTGGTGGAGTGTGAAAGTTCATCACGAATTGCACAAGATCGTTTGATAATGCAGCTGCAGTGCAGTAGGTGAATATGTAGGTTGCACAACCGTGTGATATTACGTCCCTGTGGGCTAATGCAGCACGCTTACACCATTTGCCATACTTAGATCGAACCACGAAGTAGCTATTAGTTGACTTAACAATATTATTTGAGAGAAGCTATAATAGAGTGCTTACTAACAAAGACTTAATTTTTTTTTGACAAGGTATACGGTCTAAGTAGTTCAGTTCAGGGGGCCTACCATCATCAGTTTAAGCCGAGCGTATTAAGAACTTCTTAGCTCTGACGTTTAAACTGTGTTACCAAAAATAAACATAAACCAAAATTGAGTAGTTGGTAAGACGTCACTGCTATAACGATAATAATAATCCCCCAGTTAGCCAACTATGATGGATTAAGAAAATGAAACGTCGAAGCTCTAAAGTTCTTAATACGCTCTGCTTAAGCTGACAATGATAGGCCTCCAGTTAATTTCAATGAAAACAAACCTGCCAATGTTACTTTGAAAATGTTTGGGCCAGTACAGTACAAATAATGAGAAAATATTGCCGGTAGTTAAAACGGTAAAAGTTATCGATAATCACCGGATGATTGCCAAAGTATTATTGATAACATTTCCGTTCTTTATCACACGCAACTTGATCACTTATTACATCCTTATAGAGCAACATCAGGAGCCAATAATCGATACGGCATTATACTTATTACCACACATAGTAGAACAAAAGAGACGGATTTACACCCGGTCGAATTTTAATTCAACCGCGAGCTTATTTGTTATGCAAAATGCAAGCGTGACTTGAATACTTATAAACGTCTTCCTATTAAAACGTGGTCATCTTCCTTAATATACATTCATCATTCGCACAACTCAAGACTATAACTAAGATCAAATTGCTTTTGTAAATTGAAGCCGTAAGTAGTGAAATATTTATTTGTAGAGTGAGATGGTCAAGAAACGGACTTCAGGTACCGTAGGATGCAGTTCATTTTTCAAACATTAGTTGATTTGCCATTATTTGTGCATCTATTTAAAGTTCTACAATTTGAATTAGGATATTAGACCGATACCCACCTTGGTAGTATACCCATATGATTATGTATTTATTTATCCCAGTTACTTTAAAATAATGTAATTTTGAAGTTATTACCGATAAAATAACCAGCTGCGTGAACCGTAGTGGCCTCCGATATTTGAAGCATTTACCCAACAGCCTTGACTCAGATTAATAAGTCAACATATTTGAAGTCGCGTCCAATCTATAATGGATTTGCAATAATCGCAACACAGACCGACTACACAATGGGACAATATAACATTATATTTTACTACTATAGTTAATGTTTACTATTATACTCAACGACGGACTGTCTCTCGCTTGTACATAGCGGTACCTATGCTTATCATTTGGTATGTTTTACATATCAAGTATGACTAATGTTGGTACTTCTGAACTAAACGATAGTTAATTGATTGCATTAACACGATAACTTTTACTTTTTTGTGCTTAAGGCGCTATTTTCACTATTGCTTTCCACTTATTTTAAATATTTTACATGGACTATGAGCCAAAAAAAATCCTGTAAGTACTCTTTATACGACATTTTCCTCCCTATCTCTCACGATTGACAGCCAGTATGACAATAGTAATATATTTTATTTCTAATTCCTCCGTTCAGTCTATACCCAGCTTTAACCTTGCACTTAATCGTTTCACCAATATCAACCAACATTGGTGAACTTGTGCCACTGTTCCATAAGAGATAAGCGACGCCCTTGTATGTATGTTTCTGTGTTTAACCTAGTATCGATCCCAGTGCAGTAAAGAAATGAGGTACAAGTATCGTTTTATAAAATCTCTATAAAAGAAATGAGACTGAGAGTGATTACACCTATTACAAAAAGTATTTTACACTAGCTATGCCCTGTGGTTTCACCCTCGTGAACTTTATTTTTATTTCACGGGTGGCTTTATTTCGCTCAACCCTAATTTTATTTAATATAAAGCCTGAGTTACTCTAAGTAACATCAGATACTTGACAGTGCAAGTTCCTATAAAATCGGTCCGGTCGTCTCGGAGAATACCCGCAAGAAGCAGAGACAGACATATATTTTTATAAAATAATGTTTCTTTCTTAAGTACTAAGTGAAATTCTGTAATTTAGAATTACATAAAGACACTTTAATTTGATATATGTGTATAGATGTATAGATTAAAAGAAAAGTAGGTCAGATACACTCCCATTACACCACAAAGGACATGACCTAGAAGTACTTCAAAGTGGTAAAATGTTAGGTTAAATAAAATGATCATAATAAATAATTCCAAGTAAGTATTATCGAGCTTTTTGTCTCGTTACTCGGTAAGACCTTAAAATGGCTGTCTAATGACCGGCACATTACCAAACGACCTTAATATGTATTCTATGACATAACACTCATAATGCTACGCTGTACGAGTTCTAGTTCGATGCTCCCAAAGTATTGTGTCTCATAATACCTACTTATCTACGGAAACAGCGAGCCATAGCGTGGTTTCCGCGGTATTGCATCAAAACCATCCTAATACTAGTACATTACATTTTCTATCTTCCTAGTAATATCCCGTTTGATAAACATATTCAAGTGATCTGTGGTTTTAGATTTTTAGGTATTATTTTCCTCTCGATTAAATATTAAATATATGTTTCGCAATGATAATCGAGTGTTTTTCATTCCTAGAATAAATTTTGAACAAAATGGTGTGCTATTAAATAATATAAAATTGCAAACTTTCTGTCCGTGACATTTCAGTGTCTTTAGGTGAAAAATTTACATTGATAACACAATTTTGTCGAAAAATGGCTAATATCAAGCCTTTTGAGAATAATTGACAAGAACTCTTGGACTCCGGATTTAACTGTAGATAATGTGTAACTAAAGACCTTAAAAATATAATCTTATAAATAATTTAAGTTGTGATATTCAAATATGTTGGTAAATTTCGGTTAGCAAGAATAGCTTGGTAGAACACATAAACCACTCTCCGAATTGAATTTAACCTTTACTATCCAACATTATAATGTCCCCGTCACACCCGTATAAATTATCCAGTGCAATCGGAAAAGTTAATTTTATAACTAGTCTTTGCAAAGAAAGTAACTACTAACAGCTATATGTAAAGTTAAATGTAATATTAGAGAAGTCAGTTGCAGACGAACAGTCAGATGTTAAGACAGGTCAATAAATAGTTTTGCTTATCGGAGCACGACGAATGAGCAATGATCCGTGTTTCAACTCGGTTGCTTTCGCATTGCAATTTTTACCGCACCCTAACCACTTACCTACCTACTATTTTTAACCGACTTCAAAAAAAGTTGGTCTATATTTAAGGCATTTGCCCCGCAGTGGGACTTGGGCTGGACTTGATACTAACAATAATCCCTCACATTAATGTGCACCAACAGGGTTATATTACTAACATATGCCATAAATAAATATGAATAATTTTAGACGTTCCCTCCCATCAACTCGTATTACTAAGGTTCGATTGACTGTAAAAGATCTATCTTTCACTGACAGTGAGTCGAATTACCGTCGCATTAAGATATAATATAATTTCTAAGCCCTTTCTAATACGCCTGTATCTAATTACTATGAAATCTGAGCCTTCGATAATTTCGCTTGCCACATACCTGAACTTAGCAACTCTGATTTGATTGTAGTGTATTATGTCCTTTTACATAGTATTTGCCGGGCAATGAACTCTCTCTGAATATTCTAACGATAGTCACCTGTAATGCTAACAGCCTATTAAAATTGTAACTAAATTGTACGCTGTCTCAACCTGTTTGCGAGAGAAAGTGGCAGATCTGTACTAATATTATAAATGCGAAAGTGTCTGTCTATCAGTAAATCTATATGCTAACTTTTCACTGCTCAGCTTCTGAAATGATTTTGTTGACAGTAACTTGCGACCTCAAGAATCTTACTATCTTTCTCAAAACTAGCAACTTTAAATAATATAGCTACACATATTATAATATCAATGCTATCTACTTAGTTCCTGAATATAGTCAATAATGTTACTATATTCTTGCACCAATTATTATAGATCATAACATTATGTATGCCTTCACCAGTCTAACGCAGACCCACATTCATGACATTGTCGACAAACCTCCGTGGTTTATTTCATGCTTGTAATAAGCTGTAAATTAGACAAATAAATGAAAAAAAAAGAATTTACAACATATGAGTACTAGAAGAAGAAGCGGAATACGTCGCAGGTAAAGTTTTTAGTTGAAAGATACAATACAAATACGCACAAAGTGAGGCATGTAAAGTGTACAATACAAAGAGATTGTTTGTATTTTAGCGAACATACTCATCAACCTGAAAGCTATAGGAAATCAATTTTCTAATAACTTTCTTCGAGTCTGACGAAAAAGAAATTATATACGGTTGGCATTGGAGAAGTAAAACCAGACCGGGTCTCGAGAGAAAACAAATACTTTCGCTAACTGCTGACCCAGTGCAGCGGCCAGCTTGCATCTCTTATTACCTAACCATTACTATTATACATACATACAAACATATGCTCACGCCTGTATTCCCCGAAGGGGTAGGCAGAGGTGTTGTGATAACAACACCCACTTTTTTTCACCGAATTTGATTAAGTGCCAACGTGCCAGATGGTGAGTCTATCGCCGTCTCAGGCACTATACATACGTCTTTGAATTACTTCTCAGAAATATGAAGGTTGCCTCACGATGTTTTCCTTCACCGTAAAGCACGTGGTGTGAAATCACTGTACATAAGTTATTTTTTTTTTTTAGAAAAACTCATTGGTACAGGCCCCGCTGGGATTCGAACTTGTGTCGCTTGCGTAGCAGGCGACTGCTCTAACCCCGAGGCCACCACGGCTCTGCTATTATCTACTCAATAAACAAATATTTTAGTAATTAGAACCCACTAATACGAAATAATAATACACTATGTATTATTATTACCGGTGAATAAGTTATTGCAATAATTAAAAAAATATAGAAGCGACTTTAATTAAAGGAAAGGTCTGTTTTGACAAATAGCTTAGTCATAATCAATCATCATCTCTCTGGCCTTATCTCATACATTGTAGGGGACAGCACTTGGTTCAACCCGATGCGACTGCCATCTGACCTTCGCAACCCCTTTAACGAGGAAAATCTGTGATCTGGGGTAACCTTATATGTAATAAAAAAAGTTAAATAATCAAAATAATAGTAAATTATTGTCTATCATATTTAAATATTTAATAAACCAAATGATCGTATTGCTTATACATATTCGACTTTTAATTAAATATGTCAATAAAGTAAAATTCTTGGAATAAATATTTGGAGGGGCTGTTTCTAAATCAATGTTTAACTCCCATGGAGTCTATATCCATAACCGGGAGCTAATCCAAATTCCAGGCTTCTGGGAAATTACAGATGGAAAAGCCTAATACAGCACTGCCTGATCCGGGGAACGAATTCAGAACCACGTGGCAGTATTTTTCTGTTGAAGTAGCTTCTTTATGTGTTGAATATTTCAAGTGATAATTTGAACCTCATGAAACCCAATAATTAAGTCCATGTCGGTAGCAGTAAGCCACCTCCGCCCGACCAACACGGTAAACGATTTCACTATAAACGATTAAGTCTGTTTTCTTTTCTATAAACGCTGAACAAGTTGACCCCGTGCCTTCAATGTACACCTGATCAGGGACGGACCAGACCGATGCACTAGCCGACTCCCGCGACACAGATTTCATCACGGTCGTGTTTACCACTCAATAATTTGTATTGTAGTGGTATAATACCTAGCAACCGCCCGCAGCTTCGCCTGCGTCGCTGTAAGATTTCACACCCAAACATTCAACCCCCATTTAACCACCTTAAAGTTGAAATTTCTTAAAACCTACGTGTAGTATATATGTAGGTTTTACGTATAGTCTACACCTTAACAAAAACCAACTCTCCAAATGAACGTAGGATCAACGATTTAGGTCAGTCAGAATTTTATATGTATTGAAAATAATATGGTTAACTAGTTTTTGCCAGTGTGTGATTTTTATGAATACCATATGACCGTTATCGGGGATGAAATCTCTATACCAAATTTCAGCATAATTGTTTCTCCATATAGACAGACGCCAGTTTGCGTTCACAAGATTTTCTGTTTTATAGTTTTTATAGTTCGCACATACAAATAACGATATAGTTATAGTATACGGCTAATTTAATACGGTGTATAAAGCGTGGTTATGGTCCTATTACACATCATGATATTCAATGTTTTAACTGTGATTTTAAGTATACAGCATTTTGTATTCTAATACAGAAATTAACGAGCCCTGAAAGTGTAGGTTTTATTCATATAGTTTTATTGTCTTGCAACCTCATCTCACAAACAACGCAAATCTCATGGCACATCGTGGTGCCGAAATCGTATTAAGTAATTGAAATGGTACAGCAGGCCAACTATGATCGTCTAAGCAGAGCGTATTAAAAACTTCTGAACTCTGACATCTCATTTTGGTGTTGTACTTTTTTATTAAACGTCAAAGCTTAGAAGCTCATAATACGCACTGCTTATGGGCTCATTGGCCCCCAGCTTGTACCACTTAAATCTGATAAAGTGTTCATATCTGAATAAAGACTATATAGTCTGTGTATCGCTAACTATTTGCCGTTGTGATGTTACTGTGGACGTAGAGTAAAGCAACAATGGACCAGTACAAACTGGTCCCACCAATAACAAAAACATCAAGACTATGTCTTTGGACCGAAGTGAGATCTGTAGTTTTTTAGAATGTATAATAACTACTACGGCGTATTAAATAAGTAGTTATAGCTGCACTTTAGACTCATGTTAACTTGTTACATAATCTGCAAGTGTCTGAAAACATACGCTTACTATATTTTATTTATAAATTGCATATGTTAATTTTTTCATTCATGTCTTCACGCCTTCCCAGAAAGTAACCGAAGGGAAAGGCAGAGGCGTTATAATATGGGTATCATAACATCTTTTCCCCGAAGATGATTACGTGAAATTGTACCTAACAGTTGGCGAGTCCATCGCTGCTTCAAACGTCTTTGAGTTTGTTCAAAGGTGCAAACCTGTACCCCTATCACGGGTTTGCCACTTTTTTCGTAATCTATACTCGCTAGCGTCTCCGCCGACTATTAGCATGAGAAATTTTGCAGCGACTCCCCGTGGTAACGTGAAGAACTAAAATATCTCATAAAAATATTGTGAGTGACGCGAGTATTGATTACGAAAACGGTGGCAAACCGATGATAGGGGTACTGCTCGGTATTTAGGCTCTTCTTTTATCAGCATTATTTTTTTATTGTTTTACTAATGCAGATAGCATTTGACTTGATGAGTATGGATATATTCCTGATAAAACGTATTATCTCCAGGAAAAGTAGAGCCAACAGCACACTTGATTGTAGGAGTCACGCCTTCCTTTACTTGATACAAGCTATATGTGCATTCCAATATAAACTGATCTCTCATTATACGGAAAGCGTATAAATTGCGAGGTCCAACTATAGTTGTAATGCACCGCTTGATGTGTAATATTCTGCGAATGACATAACGTAGATAGACGTCGTATGTTTATCGTACGGCGTATCGGCGTAAATAGCACATGTTAAGTGTATAAATGAATAGGAATGCTGACACTATGTTACATCATAGACGTTGTGAACTGAGAAATTTTAAAATATAATAAGGAATTCCACATATCGCACCCTCAGAACGATAGGGGCTCAACTCCAATTTATTTTAATCAAATCATCATCATAGACATGACAAAAATGTTTTTGAAAATCGTTTGAGTAAAATGAGACTTTATATTTTTCTAGTCAAGGTCGTGTTTTGTCTATAAAAAAAAAACGTTCTGTGATTTTTTTAGAACATAAATTTTTAGGTCTGTCTATGATGTTAATTTGGTTTCGCAAAATTTGGAGTTGAGCTTCCTATCGTTCTGATACATCGAATGCTAGTTAAGTGTGACAAGAAATAATTGTCTAGGTTTCTGAGCTAGATGTAACCATAAGTCATAACACAAGCTAGCCAGCCTTCAGCACTTATTAACAAATGATAACTTGTCTTACAACTAGCCACCTGCAATCACATATTGCAGTCATAGTCATACGCAACTTCAATTAATAATAAACAAAAGAATGCATTAGTTCAATTAATAATAAACAAAAGAATGCATTAGTTCAATTCGGTATTTCATACATGTAGTAATCACCTTTCAAAATATATTGTTTCGTTCTGAACATTTAGAGAAATTGCTACTTACTTTAAATATGGGGAAACACAATTTTCAATGATTATTCTTTATCTGATTATATTCTCTATCGAGCATTTCTTTCAAGTACATAAAACCGACTAAACGATAAGTTTTACATCAAAAAATACGTACGTTAATTGAAAACACCTCATAAAAATGTATCAATTAGGTAAAAAGAAAGCAAACTTGATAAAAAACTGATAAAAGTACACCGGCGAGTACATTGAGTTGAACAGGAGCTTTCTCCAGCCCTGACCCGATTAATAACCCGCCTCGAACAGGTACGGGTTTACCTACGTAACAGACTACCTGCCTATATTATACACCTCTACAGCATTTACTGAAGCGAAAGTTTGTTAGAACTATAATTTCGATGCACGTGCACACACAAATATATCTGAAGGGTATTTTTATTTAACTCATATGATCTGACATACGCGTTACATGGTACCTCAATGCTGGGTCGTCTTAAAAACCAAGACAATTTTTATCGTACTACATGATAGTGATATGTGGTTAGAAAGAATAATTATTTAACGATGTACAAGTCCCGTTACGAGTTAAGAACGAGTACCTTTGAATGCGCAGTAGTCATTTTAAGAGTCTGTCTCTGTCTATATGTAAGGCGCCGGGCGAATACCACATGCTCAGTATCGCCACAAATTTTCTCTGCACGCTCTTTTAAATCTATACATGTATACATCTATACTCTATACAGATAAATAAAATTGAAATGTCTGTTTGTAACTCCAAAATACCAGCTTATCACTAAATTAATATGAAAGTAAGTATACACGAAACAGACTTGGAAAAACCAATTTTTTTTTTTTTATCTGTCTGTCTGTCTGTCTGTTTGTTTGTTCCGGCTAATCTCCGAAAGGGCTGGACCGATTTTAACGACTTTCAGTGGCAGATAGCTAATATTAAAAGGAGTAACTTAGGCTACTTAAGGTTTCGCGGGTCACCCATGAAATCAACTCCACGCTGGTAAAACCGCGGGGCACAGCTACTATACATTATTTTCATCCTGATGGTGGAAATGCGACCTTCCAGAACTAGGAACTACCTACGAAATAACCAGGGGTGTGCATAATAATGGGAAATCTCTATTCCAAGTAACTGCTAATATCACCTTTGATTGATTGATTGAGAGACGCGTGGGAAATTTATTTTCTCCATTATTATAAGTTATTGAGCCGTAAATATCTCTTTACAGCACAAAAGCAGTTTATCGACACATGAAAGTTTTCAACATAGAGCTCTTAGCATAAACTTTAATTACATACGACATTTCAACGTAACTGCATTGCTTCTGCATTTTAAACAAAACGGACACATTTCTAAAAGGTCGTCCCTTGCTAACGGTTATAATAAGTTGTATTTAAACACAATTAAGCTATAACTTTATAATTGAGACATGTAATGAAATAGTAATGAAGGCACACAATCTCTACATTCAACCTAAAATTTGTGGGGAATGATTGTTTATTTTTAAATTCTCAAATGTGTCAGTATCCATTTATACAATTAACACAAGTTATATTTTTATCTCTTGCGTAGTAGTATGGCCAACATTTGGTCTATCATCTATTGCTTCAACTTAAAAAAAAATAGATTATAATTTTGCAAATGTATGTATAATTCAAACTTTAAATTATACTCTTGATGTATAATTTAAAGCAGCATGAGTAAATATTTTATAATATAGGAATCTCGGCGAGGGTTTCTGTTTGTTAATTACATGTTATCTCCAATCATTTCACGGAACGTAAAGGTTTAATTACAAAGCCTTGTTAAAGTTTTAACTTAATATTACCGTGCTTACTTAATATTATCTTAATACTATATTTTATTTACTTAATATATTGACGCAAAATGCGGCGAAAGTAAAATACAATGAATATTAATGTACGTAGAAAGGTAATCAAGTGAGGTGATTCAATGATATTATAATCATTGTCAAATTATGATTCAGATCTTATGATTATACACATAACATGTTATAGTGAAAGGCTAATCTGCAAATTAGTTTTCGGTAGATGAAAGCAAAATTTTTATAATTATTTTGTCTGACATTATTAAAGAAAGTTTATTAAGCCTATATAATGAGCACCATTAAATTGAAAATTCTGAAAGTTATTGTTATTTGCCTAGATTATTATATGATTATGATGCTGAAAGCAATTTATTTAGTGATTTTGTATATATGCTATGCTAACATATGCAGACCTACTAGTAGAACACAAAAACGACGTTTCTCTTGAGCTTTCTATACTTTACATATTATAATGTTGTTCGGATGGCTTATTATACAGCACCATCTAGTCGCTAACTCAGCAATTACTCTCTCTATAATCAATCATTAGCCAAATTTTCATAAAACGAGGCGGTCGAGATATTGCTGAACAAGCATAGTCGTGCCATCGAAGTCCTATCTTAATATAGTATTTGTGTGTTCCATAATCGCGGAGCCATACCGTAAATCAGCGTCAAGGTCATCACATGTCCGAATGCGTAATTGTCAAGTCCGATTGACGGATGGGAATACGAAAGCGTTGTCCACGACTAAGTCGCTTCGATATGGTTACAATTTATAGGACGAGAATCTGGCTATAGATAACGGATAAAAATACATATGTATTAAACATTAGCTACTTTGTCTACGTGAATATATATTTTTCAGTTTTTGCAACTTTCTATTGATTCTTAATTGTCTCAGCGTCATGTTGTATAGCTTGAAGCCTTCCTTGATGAATGAAATGGTACAACAAAAATATTTTTTCAATTCGCTCCAGTAACACCAGTTCCTTGAATCAGCACAAATCTACCCAACAAACCAACTCTTCAGCTTCATAATATTTATATTCATAAATAAATTATATAAATAGTCCGAATAGTTATTAACAACTGAGCTTAACAGTCAAAGCAACTGATGAATAGCATTTACTGATGGATCGTACATATACAGGTATGTATTTAGTGCTATTGTTGACCACGTAATAGAATTGCACTGAATCTGCATGCAGCAGAACAAAGAGGTCATTAGATGACGTATCTTGCTAGCATATCGCCTTCCGTATTGTTTCCGTGCACGGGCTCAATATGATTCTAACTTAAAATTAAATTCAAGAATTTTATTTGTTTTATTAATTAAATACGGTATTTATTTATTCCACTGATATTGTTATCTCTTCTTTTCGTGTCAACGACAACAAGGTTCTCTATTCGACGCGTATATTATTTGCGATAAGGGAGTGATAAGAGAGAGCGAAAGAGATATACAGAATGTATAATTTTCTGACATAATCTGTACCATTAATCAATATAAAATCATAATAATGTTTTTTCATCGTTATACTTATCAGCTGTGTGTTATTGTGTTATACCCCTTTTAATATCACGTTACACAAAAACGGCATAAAAAGTCAAATCCTATGCCCTTCTCTAAGTTCTGGAAGGTTCTAAGCTTCCTCCCCACCAATTTTCAGCCAAATTGGTTCAGCTGTTCTCGACTTATAAATAATATAACTAACACGACTCTCTTTTATATATATTTATAGATGATTGTGGTAAAGTTCTAATAATTACTATTAGGGTTTAATAATGCTTCGATGTTAATTGAATTATTATGTGGAACGTAATACAATGCTTTTTATGTCGTTAAATTAAATTCTAATAATCATACTTAAAAAATAAATAAAATAATTGACGAAAAAAATATCGAGAAAATATTGTTTTTTTTGTATATTTTGAATTCGATATAGGTAACACAAACCGAAGCCCTGTGCCCAAGACGTTCCCCTAATAAATCTAGAGCATATATTCAACCGGAAGCAGTTTAAAATAATATTAGCCTCTAACAGTTCCAGCTTCCAGTTGTTCCTATAATTTGAAAGGAAAGCTTAATGGCAAAATCTATATATATAAAAATGAGTTGCTGTTCGTTAGTCTCGCAAAAACTTGAGAATGGCTGGACCGATTCGGGTGATTTTGGTATTGATAAATTTGTTGAAGTTCACGGAAGGTTTAAACGGTGGGAAATATGATGTGACTGACTGACTGACATAGTGATCTATCAGCGCACAGCCCAAATCACTGGACAGATCGGGCTGACATTTGGCATGCAGGTACATGTTATGACGTAGGCATCCGATAAGAAAGGATTATGATCAATTCTACCCCCAAGGGGATAAAATAGGGGATGAACGTTTGTATGAAACTTTGTCAATTTTAAACCGATATATTATATAAAACTAAATTTACGCGGGTGAAACCGCGGGGCACAGCTAGTAAGTAATATAAATTTACTTCGAACGCTAAAGGTGTATCTCAAAGCCAACAATTAAGACGGCGTTAAGCATCAGATAACAAGAGTGTTAAAGTACTTATTGTTACGACTTGTATTTCGTGACAATAAAGATAATAAAACTTTTTGCTCTAATCTGCAAACACGCAATTTTGTTACGCAATCTAGTAACATGTACATGCGCTGACATTGAAGGTGTTAAGTAATAACTTCCCAAGTGTACATTTCTCAAAAAAGTTATTTATTTGTATTACTTTCAAATCATTCTTAAATGTTAAGTTATTTACCACACTTAGAGCGCATAGAAAATAAACTGGATGAGAAAATAGTGGGGATAAGTTTTTTAGGATAGGATATGTTTGTTTTGCGCTTGCGTCATATAAGACCCAAAAAAATATTACTGGATTCCCTAGTAAAAACTAGTATTGGATATTTTATATTGATATACATATTATAATATTCAAAGTCCTGACTGTCTGACTTACTTTCATATAGATATAAACAGAGTATATCAACGCCGTCCTAAGCTACTATCAGGAAAGACGTGAAATTTAGAACCTGTGTTCTGGTGAGGTGAGTGTTTACATTATGTGTAACCAACATTAAGAAAAAGTTTTTCAAAATTCTACCCCTTCCAACCGCTTAATGGTTAAATAGGGGACGAAAGTTTTTAAAAAAGATGAACGAAATTTAAATAATATTAATTTCAAGCGCAAGGTATATACATAGTTGATGTATATTTTTTAAAGTGATGAATTCTTCATTGATACGAATAATAATATTCTTGTATTAGAAGACACTAAGAAGATTTAAATTACGAAGGTTTGGAGCTTTCTCTTTTTTAATATTCCAAATAAAACCTCAAAAAGTTTGTAAAAACATTCCTATGGAAATCATATTTTCTAGTGCAATGTATGTAGTATGGGGTTCTAGAACCTTACTTATTAGAAGTAGCGCGGCGCGTGTGTGCGGGCGCGCGTTGATGTCTTTTATATCGATGGTGAATGCAAGGGCCGCGTGCGCATGCTAGAATAATGAATAACAATTATTTTGTATGCTTACAACATTATCATTGATATTTTATCGTTGTGAGCCGTGCAAGATTCGTGGTGGCCTTTGGGCTTGAGCAGTTGCCTGCTACGCAAGCGAAGCAAGTTCGAATCCCAGCGGGGCCTGTACCAATGAGTTTGGACACCACGTGAAGGAAAACATCGTGAGGGAACCTGCATATGTCTGAGAAGTAATTCAAAGACGTATGGATAGTGCCTGAGACGGCGATGAACTCACCATCTGTCACTTAATCATAATCGGTAAAATTTGAATGTTGTTGTTACAAAACCACTGCTTCCCTCTTCGGGGGGGACTTTACTTAGTAAAGAAAGTATAAAGTAAATTTTTTTTTACTGTATCTCATTTATATATTAGTGTATTGATCACTAATATACAAATGAGACAGTTGTGTGTGTGAGAGCACAGATTGATTTGAATGTAAGTAATATATAAAGTGTACACCTTTGTTTAACAGACATGTATGCTGTATATAATACGCGTATATGATCTCGGACTTATTATTATGCCATTCGTCTGCGATCCAAATGCAAACAAGGTCAAGATTGTAAAAATTGTCATAATTAAATTATGTACCGTATAAGGTGTGTTTTTCAATAAATAGTGATCTTTTAGGAACAGCTCGTCCAATCACTGTCCGTTTTATCGCAAGTGAACATAACATATGCGCAAGTATTGGATATATGTAATATGTACATTGCATCAGTGCCTTTAAAACACAAGCCTGTAAGAGCGCTCGTAAAGTCTCAGCAGTAATATGCAAGTATTCCATTTGCAGTCCAAACATACTAATTGTTTACGTAAAACATTTGTTTTATACAACACTGGATTAAGAGATCAATCACCAATCCGTTTGTTATTCACGATGCATTATTTCCTTAATGCGTGTTAACGGTCGTGTGACGTTCGTCATGTTAAGCACCTCGTACAATCCTTTCCTTTTCGTGTAGGTTTTTTCTTCCCTGTGAATAATTATGCACTAGCTTATAATTATGGTACTAGTGATGGTACTAGATTGTATATATCACGATAATATTATTAATAAATGCAAAATTTGTTTGTGTAAGGGTGTCTGTTAGCTTGTAACTTCTTCAGGGTCAAATAACTGGATGGATTTGGATGACGTGTGGTATGTAAATGATTTATTCAGTTTAGGCCCTGGTAAGGGACTTATGAATGTCGAAGTATTAACCACCGGTTCGGAAACTAGCCTTCTGAGAAGTTATGGACATAGTTTATACACTTGTTTGATACTTATAGCTGGTTGAAATTAAATGAGTGCTTTATTATCACAGGAGCTCAAAGCTGTAGGTCTACAAAGGCCACTTTGGTAGAATCATAATGTGAACCGAATATGATTTATCATCAAAATGACAAAATGGTCACTGAGTTGTAATTCGTGTTATGATTTATATGATTCACGAATGATTACAATAATTGTAGACGTTAGTCCCTAACTAACTTTTTACGATGCAATTTGTAACAAAAGCAATTCATATTGTGTGGAACATTTTAGAAATCGTCTTAGGAAAGTGTGAAACAGGTGAATTGCGAAATATTAATCAATCGTGAATCATAATATGAATTGCATCTAAGTGACCATTTAATTATTTCGATGATGAATATTCGGATCACATTATGATTCTACCAAAGTGGCCTTTGTAGACCTACTGTTCCTTTATTATAAGAATGTTGCCATTAAATCTATTTTACTACAATTTGGTTTAAGCAACTTAAACCCTGAGGAACCCTGCTTTGTTATGAAAACTAATTCCACATGGACATAGCCACGGGCAAACGCTTGAAGAATATACTTTGTGCTTCGCTTCCTTGTGATGTGTGCGTAATAATACCATTATGACCATTAACGCATACTTATAGTTATTTATGTGCGTCGGTTGTAAATAACATTTCAATTGCAAAGTGCATCTTCGCACGATAATACTGTACATCATGATGTTTATTAGCTACTAGCTGTGCCCCGCGGCTTCTCCCGCGTAGACTTAATTTCATGGATGACCCGCGGAACCCTATTTTAAAATATAAGCTTAAGTTACTAAATTAGCTATAACCAATGAAAGTCACGTCAAAATCGGTGATGATTAGCCGGAATAAACAGACAGACAGACATAGACACATTTTAAGAAATGTTTTTTTATGTCAATACCATACATATTTTCATATGCATTTTGTGAAAAGCTGTTATTTTGGAATTACAAACAGACACTTTAATTTTATTTATCTGTATATATATAGATGTATAGAAAAAAAAAAGAAATATTACACTTCACTAGTTAGAATTATTGCAGAGAAGAACAATTTATTTTATAATTCGCCGGCCAACTGGCTATTTGCAGAGTTTCGTGTCTTGTTGACTATTCATAAACCGTCTTACACATGTTAGGTAGCATTGCCGAGTTGGTGTCATCATCCGATATAAGTGATTTGCCATTGTTATTAACAGACTTAAAAAAAGGCCGTGGTGGCTTTGGGGTTGGGAGTCGCCTGCTACACAAGCGAGACAAGTTCGAATCCCAGTGAAGCCGGAAGCAAAGAGTTTTTCAAAAAATTTAGGTGCAGATATTTCACACCACGTGCTTTACAGTGAAGAAAAACAGAGTGACCAAACCTGGATAGGTCTGAGAAGAAATTGAAAGATTTATGTATAGTGCCTGAGACTCACCTCTGTCACGCTGGCACTTCATTATATTCGGTGAAATGTGGATAGAGAGAGCATTTTTTTTACTTAAAAAAAAAGAGGTGTCTATCAATTCGACTGTATGATTTTTTTTTATATACTCCTTTTATATGATGATGTCCGAAGTGAGTGTAACTCAAAACAACTAAAAGGCGGATTTATTATTACAAAGTTCGAGTTACTATTAGTATAAGTGTTTATAAAGATTTCAAATAATACCTACAAGAACTACTATGACCAAATTAATAATAATATTATTTATAAAAGTCAAATTCGGAGCACTCGTAACTGAAGGAAGTGTATGTAGAGATGCATGAATGTGGATGAAGCGAGAGTATGTAAGGATTGTAACCTGTGGCAAAAGGTGGTCTCTGCCTACTCCCATGGGATACAGGCGTCAGCATATGTATGTAAATAAAACCTTATTGTTCTCTCTCTATATAGGTACTATATGTACATAAGAAATTTGAAGTCTGATTGACTGACTTATATCAAGTTATATCCGAAATAAAAAAAAACCTATTGATAGGATATTTTGAGGGTGTCTACTTTCTGAGATTAAGGAATCCACTTCGAAATAATAAAAAAAAAGTAATAATCAACTAAAAAAATATGCGACAAAATATATTCCGTATAACTTTAGTGGAGACTAAAAAATCTTAGTGCTATGTGAAAACAATTGATTGTAAGATATATTATGTCGTCTCTTCATACATTTTCCAAAAACACTGAAGTACAATTCAACTTTACCTTCATCTTATGACCTGTATATCTACTTCATCGATCGCTGAGACAATGTAAGCAGATTTCGGACGATGCAATTCGATATGCAAAGTGAGACATGCAACAATTGTCCCAGATACTCGGCCAGTGGCGCAATGCGAGTAAATAATACCACGTACCACATTTGACATCTATCTTTCTAGTTTAACTCCGGAAATAATAACATAACAGGGGCCAACTATGATCTTATGAATTAAGAACTTCTGAGCTTGGACGTTTAATTTTACGGTACCAAAATGAAACTTCAATACTAAGAAGGTACGCGCTGCATAAACGATCGTAGTTGGCCCCCAGCATTTGTAAGGCAGAAATATATATATATCATTCCATTAGCATCAAATTGATTATACTAAGTATTCTGAAGTTTACACAAATAATTGTTTGTCGTAAAAATATTGTTCGCTGGTATACACTTAATGGCATAGATATCTTACATAATCATGCCGAGTCCCTCATGAGATTATTTAGCTTATCCTAGACTAGGCTTACAGCTATTTTGCTTCATCCATATGAATTAATATTTTCTTAGCTGTTGTGATTGATGGAATAGATAGAAGTATGTAACCCTGACCGCCAATTTATATTTGTAGTGTGGAGATAAAAGATATCCACCTAGAACATATATTTCTGCCTTGTATATGAGGTTTAAAGTTTATGGTATATAACTGTATGGAAGAGCAAATGTTTATGCGTCTAATCGAAATTGCAAGATTTCTTACTACCAGTGCCAACTTATATTAAAACGACTAATCGCAAACTACTTGTAATATAATCGACAGCGGAGTGTTGCACTGTTGCAACAATTTGCCATTTGCTATTACATCAAGCGATACAGTACGGAAAAAATCCTTATTTCTGTTTAAAATGCGAGTAACGGCTGTACTTTTGTCTATCGGATTGCGAGTACTCATCTTTTATCTTTCAAGCATCATTATAACATTATGACGTTAAATATCTAAAGAATCAAAAGCTACCAAGTTATTTAACGGCACTAAATACTTGCTATTGCCAAAATGGTTATATCTCATAATCCTCGTTCGTTGACATAATAGTCAATAGACTTTAAGCACGTCGGTCATCATGCAAATATATGTGTTGACTGTGGTTTAACCTTGACCAGATGGCATGAATTGCAAAAACAAAGTCATTAAAATTGCTTGAATCTGAACTCCGAGGCGTTATATAACAAGTGCAAAAATATCATTGATACTTGTAACAGACATGCGAGCCTATTTCTATCTCATCGTTAATTAATATTTATATCAGATACAGAACAGTCGAATTACCATCGCCTTTTCGGCCTTGCCTACTATATTTCATTATAGTCAGTATGCTCAAAAACCTCGAATAAATATGTGAATAAATTGTAAATATTATGTATTCTGAGACGTGGTAAAATTGTTAAAAATAATCACATTGACCGCAACGACATTTCCAATGTGGGTCAACGAGTGTCGAAGAAGGTCGCCGACCAAAAGGCGCGTAGGTATCCATGGAAAATACTAAAAACAAATATTAGATAATCAAAATATCGTTATGTAAGTGATCTTGAAACTCTTGCGCATGCTCAAGTTTGTTAGTCGATTGTGTTGACCCCAAACTGTGTAAAACGCGATTAGTTATTTAGCTCATAGATTTATATAATCGTAATAAGTGTTCAATCATAATAATTGTGTGTCAATTCAATCGCAATTACTGTGAATCAATTCAGTAGATTCACAAAAAATTGTGCAAAGTCTTTATTTAGCACATGTTAAAGCCTCTATTTTTCACATGCATATTGGCAAACAAATGTATTCATTCTCAACATGAGAATGCTAGCATTATTGCGAATGTTTACTGAATCAAAACAATCTAAATCCAAAGCGTATTTCTTTGAACATCGGAAAGTAGATCGCATTGAATAGTTAATATTACGTAAAGGCCACAGAAAATTGCAACAGTAAGTAAAATTGTGGTGGAACTACGAGTCCACGACGCGTGGTGCACTCACAGCAATGTGCTGGCAAGTGTCGATGTAATGCCATTAAACGCATTGTACTTAAGTTTTCGGTTTCATAACGATGACTTAAAACCTTTTTGCGATTCGATGCCAGAGTCTGCGTAGATTGCGTCTGTGTGTGGATTGATCTGTGTATGTGTGTGTATTGACGAATTATACATTGCTATTGAGATTGTGAAGGCTCCCTAATATATGAGTTTATATTGACTAATGATTCGTTAACAAGTGTCAGTGCTCCTTAGTCATATGATTAATGATTTTATTTATTATTTTATTGACGTACCACAAATAGTCATAGTAAACAAATTAGCTACTGAACTCAACATTTATTAGATGCAATATATCTTAGAAGATTTCCGAGAGAGGTGTCAAATCAAAGCCGGATATTTGGACTTGCCAAATTAGCATATTTTTTCTTTCCTTTGCCTTTAACACGTGTGGATGTTAAGGTCAATAACAATAATACATTTATGAAGGCAATCCGAGGTTGGTTGACTCGAATTAAATGTGAACTAGTTCTCCATTTAATTTTGATGTCCTTTTACACCGCATTAATGTTCAATTATAGTGACAAAACCATTGAATGGCGATTAAAATAGCATGTCATTGTACAGAAATCAATTTCCGTGCGTTAGCGGTTACATCACTGGCCGGTCTACTTCCGCTCTGGTCGAGGGAAGTAGACTTTTTTATTTGCCACCACGGTAATACAGTTTCTTATCAATCGGTGATGAGCTCATTTCAATCTTCCGGTTTATATATCTAACTATGAAATCTAATCCAAGTCAGGTTTTAATGACAAGTGAAAGTCTGTCACATCGTATGATATCGTTCATCTATCTCATTTACAAGCAATTAATGTTTGGTGAAACGGGGATTGTCATGATATTTTTTTAAGTATTCATTAATTATATTTTTTAAATAAATTTATTAGTACACAACTAATAAATTATTGAACCAACGGTAATAACATTGTATATTAATAATATTAAATAAGATAGTCTAACATTAAATTGTGTTGTATTTGTAGCTGAGTCTATGGTACTCAATAAAAAAAATCTAAATATTTTTAGAGATACCGAAATGGTGAGCCCTAAGCACACAATTGTCAAAATAAAATAATTTATGAGTGTATCCTTTTTGAAACAAACATTACAATTAAAGACAACTGTACGAAATTGACATGTTAATAGGAGTGAAATATATATTTAACACTTTCAATCACTAGTTGCTAATAAAAAGTCGACAGACTCATCTGTTACCTTTTCATGACCAATCGCGGACAAATTCGTCAACCAAATAAGTCATTACTGAGTTTTATCATTACTTGCTTACCCATTTTTTTGCACACATTAACTTTTTAAAACGTATATATTTTCAATTACTTACACAAAGGCCCAAGCGTACATTGCTGTGAATTCTTGATCACTTTCGTAACTAAACCTTTGGGCCAAATAGGGATCAAATCGCCTTGACCAGCACCGGTTAAAGACGTTCATTAGGACATTCATCAAATTGACATCCATATTTAGCTAATTTATGCAGACTCCATATATACAAACTTTGTATTGCATTCGTGGTTATAATTCGCTTAGCTAAGTTAGGTCTTGCGTTGAATCCATATGCTGACGTACGATACTTTAGGTAAATTGGTCTTTCATTAAATCTATACATCTATACAGTTTATACAGATAAATAAAATTGAAGTCTCTGTTTGAAATGCCAAACTAACAGCTTTTACTAAATGCATATGAAAGTGTATACGGTACTGACATAGAAAAACCAGTTTTAAAATTGTCTCTGTCTGTATGTCTGTTTGTTCTGGCCAATCTCCGAAACGGCTACACTGATTTTAACGGCACTTTCATTGGCCGATAGCTAATGTAACAAGAAGTAAATTAGGCAACTTATTTTTTTTTTATTTAGGGTTCCGCGGGCCACATTAAGGTTACGCAGGTGAAACCGCAGGGCACAGCGAGTGTATAAAAATGTTTACTCATAAAGGTTTGTGTATGAAAAGCTAGACGGAAGAATTTTCCTGAGTGTCACTTTACGTTTTAACATAAGCAGTCAAATTTAAATTCACAAAGGGAAAACCAGCTGTTTTCTTTCTCAGATAACTCTTTGGAGATGTTGTAAAAATTAAGAGATTTTCCTTTAGTACTTTACTATGTAAAATACCTACAAATAATTAAAGCATGTGAAATATAACTACGCAATATTTTGTCTTAAGCTTTATCTCTGAAATATGTTGCAATACTACTAGAATATTCTTATTTACGTAATTTCTAAACATAAATAATAAACGTGTCTATTAATTAAAGTTAATCTACGCAGAAGTTTAGTTAGAGGTTATGACATCACAGTATAGCATTATTAGTGACACCGTGTGACGTAAGAAATATATAAGTAAATGTGTCTAGAATGCATTCATGATTTGAAGACACTTGCCGGCTTTGTAAATAAGGGTTTAATTTAGAAACAGACAAATATTGTGCTACGTGGAGTTAAGGTAGCAAATTTACTATTTGAGTTCAATCAAATATCATTCTGGGTTGAGTCCACGCTACGAAATCTATACTTATATAAAGTATGTGAACTCAAAAGCTGAAAGAACTACTGGACCGATTTAAAAAAATATTTCAGTTGATAGCCCATTTATCGAAGAATGCTAGAGGCGATATATTACTACGCTACATAAACTAAGTCACTGGTTAAAGTTAGCATTAGTCCAAATTGACTATTCCACGCGAATCAAATCGCGGGCAGAAGTTAGTGCAAGATAAAGGCAAATTCCGCGAGAAAAACGTGTTGTGTTCAGATATTAAAAAAATAATGATGACACTCCTTTAATTTCGGAGGAGAAAATATGAATAAGATAATAGTTTCAAATACAATATTATTGTTTTAGTTTCAAGCATGAAAAGTTGAAGTATTGCCATTTTTAGAAAGCATACTAATACTAAACTTAACAATTTCAATGTTCCGTTAGTAAGGAGACAAAGATCAATACTTCACACAACACTCGTGACACGGATACTTTGAATATATTTACTGCGAAATCTCAAAAACAAAGGGAAAGTACATCATATTAACTGCTTTGTAATGAGTGGATGTCGCAAACCCCTGCCTACATATATCGAACATATGTATCGCAAACAATGTCGATTCGAGGTCATATTTTATAATTGTTACCAATATCCACACCATATAAAATATCAGAGCCGCACGCTATTGTATAAACTGCAACGGAATTGAGAACCGTTTGCCACAGAAGTATTTTACACTTTCAATAGTTATTTTTAACCAATATAAATTTGAACGTATTCTCTCAAGGTCTGTCCAGTGTAATTCGTAGCATTGAACACAATATGATCATTTATCACATTACATGTAGCCATTTTGTTTCGAAAAATTACATCATAGTCCATTATGTGCATTCATAAAAAAACATAAGACATATTTTATCCGAGATTTACTGTCATCAGTTCAACATAATTTTATGCATACATATGGCTGTAATAAAAGCATAAAGTACTTAAAGTATCGCTAACGTGAAATGAAGCATATTATTCGTAATAACCATCGTACCGCAGTACACATTACATAAAAACAGGTGGGAGTGTTAGCTTTCCGGGTATTCGATGGAGAAATGAAGCTAACAACACAGAACTGATTTTCAAACACGCTACAAGATTTAATTATGTTTCCATACACATTTAATTATGTTTCCAAACAAATGAGTTTCAATATCAAAAAAAAAATATCAATTAAATTGTCAGAAATAACCCAAAAAATATAGAGAATGCTATAAATTGCTAACTTGAAACTCAACAATTAAATTTATTGGCACATTATTCTGCCACATCGTCCGACAATTTAATTAAAAACCAATTTAATTAAATACCCATAATATATAAAATTTCCCGAAGGGGTAGACATCCCTCCCATCGACTCCCCCATCGGGGAATACAGTATATTGATATGCTCTGCGCTTGCAAAAACATGATCAACGAAGCATTTTTTAAATACAGGCGTGACATATGTATGCTTAAAGAAATTTAACATTGACAATGTATTGTTGCAGATAGACGCCATGTGGCGTCTGCACCTAACTGACAGGAATCTACGAGTAATGCTGTGGTGCATACTGTTGGGGCTGCAGCCAGCATTCGCCGGGATACTGGACCCCTTCAACTGGGCGAGGTCGGACCGTATTGAGGTCAACATTCCCTGGCTGCCGTGTACGTAATATTAACATTAGAATAGGTCTCGTAATCTTCATATATTTTGTCTTGTCATATATTCCAATCCAATTTATTCAAAATTGTTATCTAAAAAGGTTAATAACCTTACATACCTCTCTGTGTTCCCGTTTCAGAAAGTCTTTCAGCAACTGAAATAGAGTTATTCAGTATCATTGAAGACACGTTGTGTTAAAATAGTGCCGTAAAGTTTATTCTTTACGCTTGTTACTTCGGAACGACGCGAGAATTTAAGTAAATTATGACATTGACTTAGTTCAACTACAATTTACTTGATATGAAAGTTATAAACTTCAATACATATGTAGGCCATGACATATGCAGCAGTATAGTGCGGATTGTCACGATAATATACAACAACGTTATGTTAATTGTCCTTTCACACGGTATGACTTTTTTTTAATGAGTTGTGAGTGACTCCACTGAACTGTTAAAACACTAAAATTTTATTGAAAATTAATTAAGACAAAACATATAGAATTTACGTATTATAGTCACAGAATAGGTAAATGTATTTATTTGCTAGTAAGAATGAAAGCCGTCATTTAACATCGCAACTTTGTATATTAAGTTGTCGCCACTACTATGAAATTATACAATTCAAATTTGTGAGTGAAATCCCGTTTTCTTGTCACTAATGAAGATATAAACTATGTGCAATTTTTGTGTAGTTGAAAACGAGACGCGATGCTACGACGAGCTGGGTTGCCTCAACATCACCAGAAGCTGGTATCACCTCATACATCGGCCCTTCAACGTGTTCCCTCTGCCCAGGGTTGTCATCAACACGAGGTTTTTAAAAATATTTATATTAACCACTGTAAAATTCCTTCTAGTGGTTGCAAGCGCTACTGCGAAACACGTCGTTGGGCAAAATGTTATTGTGTTTTTCCATTGGTTATTTCCCAGTAGCAGCGCGAAGTCTGGATTAGGGCCCGGTTATTGGCAATTTAGACTCGCCTCCTCCTCTTACATTGGACTCAAATATATTGCCTATACGTGGGTTTACCATGAGTACACCTCTGCCTACCCCTTCGGCGAATACACACGTGAGCATATGCGCATATGTATGTATGCCGAGATATCTTACAGAATAACACATCTGGTGACCGCTGCAGTTAATCTCTCTGACCGCAATGTTGCGATTTAGTATTCGTTTCATTATCTCTATACCGCAATATGTACCGCTTCTGTAACCCGTGCTCCTGGTACTCTTTGCCTCGAAATAATAATGAGGTTTAAGGTGACAACGCTAAAACTAGGTATTGAAGTAAACATAAGTATACTGGACTAATAAGTAGGGAGTTATCGCAGCCATCGGCTACTAAATGAATCTTCTCCTGCGTGATGAATACCAATCATCTCATAGGAACATCTTTCATAACGTTATATTTTGCGAGGATGGAATGTATACATAATTAAACATAATATAGGTGAGTTTATTACCTGGATTAACAAATCCAGGTAATAAACTCACCTATATGCAAAAAAAACGAAACATGGGGGCCTACCATCATCGGTTTAAGCAGAGCGTATTAAGAACTTTTAGGCTTTGACGTTTCATTTTGTTACACCAACATAAAACGTCAAAGCTAAGAAGTTATTAAGACATCACTGCTATAACGAAAATGACTAGATTGGACATTAAGTGGCTATATTTCCCTAAATTTTACCAAGTCAATTAATTTACAGTAACCACTCCGTCACGTTGGTTTGTTACTTAATTATCTTTAGTATATATTTGAGAATATACGGTACCTTGTGCATACAACTTCAGGAACATTTTGCTGAAGTATGCAATTTCACATAATTTTTGAAATTATTTACATGATTTCAATTATGAGTAATAAATGGTAAGTAATTGTACTGACCATCGATTAATTAGTGTATCATTAAGAAAATGTTTAACATTGATTGAATGATTTCAGATTCATTTTGTACACGAAGAAGAATCCCACGGATGGGCAGATATTGAACGTGAATATAAACAAAACAATAGTCAAGTCCAATTTCAGCCCTCAGCGACTTACCAAGTTGATTATACATGGGTTTATTGACACGCCTCTCTCTAATTGGGTGAGTGAAATTAATTAAATACTCTAATATTCTAATTAACGCATCCTACGAGTTTGTAACTTTTATAATCCAGTAACTTTCTAGCGATTGGAGCGTCAAAAGTTATGAGCGCTAGCCTTAAATACGCAGTAGTAATTTTGTCTCTGTTTATGGCGCAACGCAAATTAAATACATGCGTTTTTAACCCCCACTATTGTAGCTGAGTGCTCTTAACTCGCATCTGTAGGAGACTTAGAATTTGAATTCGACGTAGCCTTGTCTCTAAGACCTTGTTATTGATATTTAAAAAGTCCTAAAAATACTACTAGGTAAACACATCGTATCTCAAAATTATATAAGCATAAATACGTTGTAAGTGGAAATTGCTAATTACTCGTAAATTGAGCTCGGTTATGAAACAATGAGTCGACTTTCGGAGTTAGTTCAATAAACGCTAATGATAGCCTACGTAACCGAGATTGATTATAGAATGTTTGTGTACTTATATTCAGGTTAGTGAAATGAGAGATGAGCTGGTGAAGGCAGATGACTTCAACGTGGTAATAGTGGACTGGGCTGGAGGTAGCCTGCCGCTGTACACGCAGGCCACCGCCAACACGAGACTCGTTGGTCTTGAGGTGGCACATTTCATTAACACACTACAGGTAACTGGACCAAAAAACTCGACCCTAGCTGTAAAACAAGTCATAGTGAACGAGTCATTCCAGAAGTCGCCTGCTACACAAGCGTCAGTTGTACCAATAACTTTGTCTAAATCTGAAGTGCAGTGCTTTATTTGCACACCACGAGTTTGATTAGCGAAGGTTAACATCGTGTGGAAATCTGCATGCGCTTGCCTGAAACTGATGACCGACTCATTGGTCACGCTCGCTTTCATCTTCGGTGAAATGTGCGTGGTGTATAATACCTTCCAACGTTCTAATCTGCACCCTTCTGGAATGATGTGAGCAATCTACAAAGTTACAATGACTCTAAATGGCCTTAGTGCCACTTGTCCTACTAGGAACTAATGTTTAATACACCGCTAGTGTAAGTTTTAGTTTTCCGCAACGTCGGTTGCGATTTTTTGACCATCTATAAAGCTTGTTGACTGTCATTTTAACAAATTAAAATACAATTCTACAGAAAGAACATGGCTTGAACCCCGAAGATGTTCATATAATAGGCCACTCTTTGGGTGCGCACACAGCAGGCTATGCAGGGGAGAGAATACAGGTAAAGTAAATGAGTTCACCAAACAAACATTACCTAAATCATCAGCTTGTGTTTATATAAGATTGTTTAGAAAACAGAAATGTAATGTTCATAAATTATCTTTGATAGCCTCTCCTTTCGTAGGGCTTAGGAAGAATTACAGGCCTCGACCCTGCCGAGCCCTACTTCCAAGGAATGCCCATGCACGTCAGACTGGACCCATCTGACGCACTATTTGTTGACGTCATACACACAGATGGAAAGAGCATTTTCCTGTTAGGTAATGATTTACACGTAATTACTTTATGTTCATTTACTTGCACGTATGCTTCATATAATCCATGAACGCACTTCATTATGTACCAATTTAATATATCTGTACAGACTAATAAGACGTAATAATCTGAAACTTTGTGAATACGTGCTTTTTCGCTCTTCTTTTGTAATAATTTCTAACCACTATATAACTCTATGTACGTATGTATTTGTAAATATATATAAACTGCTTCTTTGCTGATAAAGTTCATCATTCATTATACAGTATAATATTATATATTTTATATTATATTTATCGCATACAACTAATTTATCGACGTGTTTATTTCACGCGTGCGACAGATTTTGTATTTATGGCAGGATATGGGATGTCACAACCCGTGGGCCATTTAGATTTTTACCCCAACAATGGGAAGGAACAGCCTGGCTGTGACCTCACCGAAGGGCCCCTGGTGCCTCTAACGCTCGTAAAACAAGGCCTCGAGGAAGCCTCCAGAGTACTAGTGGCTTGCAACCACGTAAGAGCCATCAAACTTTTCACAGAGTCAATCAATGGAAAGTGTCCTTACATTGGTGAGCAAATTAAAGAATATATAACATGAACTCTTTATTATTTTGAGAATTTTTATTATTACTAGAATAAACCTCTTTATAATGGCAACTTGAACTATTTTCAGGGCATCAATGTCCCTCATATCAACATTTCCTTGCCGGAAAATGTTTCCATTGCGGTCACGGATGTGCTATAATGGGGTTCGTTGTTACTTTACTGTAATATTTATATAAGTAACTAAACATTAATCTGTGGTCACATTGTTTTATATAACATGTTTTCCTTTATATAGATTCCACGCTGATAGTTCACCAGGTTTAATCACAAACAAAAACAACCAGAGTGAAAATGAAGTGTACCTCTCCGAGGAGCATGACAATATTGGTGCCAAATACTTCCTGAGCACTGCGAAGGAACAGCCTTTTTGCCGTATGTAATCAATAAAACCGAAACGTTAATCGCTTGAAGTATTCAACTGAAAATCTGAATAATCATTTTAATTTTCAACCTTCGGTTAATAATTTCCAATGCAAGCGTGAGGTTAAAGTAAATAATATGGATAATTTACCTAATCGTTGAATTAAATCTCTTTCAGAACGACATTACAAAGTTGCTATCCAGCTAGCAAATCCTAAAGGAGCTGAATCTTGGGTTCAGGTATTTTCATTGATCAAATAATACCTATGGGTAGTGTAATTCTTCGTACTCGTTTGATTAACATTATGTTTCTGATTTCCCCAGGGGTTCCTAAAAGTTACCTTAATGTCTGATCGTGGCGTTATAAGAGGAATGGACTTGACACCAAGCAACTACGTAAAGTGAGTTCTACATTTTCCACCTTATTATCTGCTCGAATATAATTTTCTTTATATATTTGATGTAATTAATTTCTAGATTGGAGCACGGCACTACTTATACTACCGTTGTAATCCATCCTATGGATTTGGGTGGTAAAGTGAGGAAGGTACTGTGAATATAATTTATTAAAGCTTTTAAGTGCATGCTTTTGGCGAATAGTCTTGGGTATTGCATACAACTTAGTGTCATGGATATGAGAATAAAATATAACTCTCACATTCCTACTGCATATACTAGGCACGGTAGATATCGAAAATAAAAAATATCAATAGGTAAACATATGAGATTCTAATAAAATGTAGTAAAATGTTCCATTTTTAGGTGGAGTTATCGTGGGAGTACGATATGAATGTACTGGAGCCGCGATCTCTATGCATCCTGTGGTGTAATGACCGTCTGTATGTCAAGTCTGTAATAGTTGACCAAATGGAACTGCCTGGAAGAGGGTACGTACTTACAAAGCCATATGTCTAAAATTATAGCAAGAACCACTATCTAAAAAACCTACCAAATTACCTGTTGTTTTTAAATAACTTAATCAATCTAAGATTATTTTTATTTCCTTAAAAACATATTATTTATTTATCTAATCTATAAGGCCTTTATAAATATAATTTCTTGTGTCCATTGCTGTTTCAGGAAAAGGAATGTTGACTTCACCAGCAAGCTGTGTACACCAAAACGTGAATTTGCAGAGATTCCTAACAGGGGCTCCGCGAGTTTCTATGACAACTGCGGCAGGTAGCGTTTCTTACAAGTCGCGTAGGTTTTAAAATAAAATGTGTCTGTCCGTAGACTTATTAATTCGTGAAAGCTTTAATTATTCGGCTATGACTGAATTTGACTAAGTATGATCAATAGTCACGCAGGCAATGCGGAACTTTGGATCTTAGTCCCAAACTAGCAGTGACAATGTGATTTTGTGATGTGTTTGTATCTATATATATAAAAGAAAGTCGTGTTAGTTACACTATTTATAACTCAACAACGGATGAACCAAAGTGGCTGAAAATTGGTGGGGAGGTAGCTTAGAACCAGGAGAAGAACATAGCATACTATATCCCGAAACATATACATATACAAATGAGTAAAAATTAAGTGTATGTTTGTAATTTCAAATTAACAGCTTTTTATTTAATGCATATACAATGCAGTACATACAAAAAAACGAATTTTTAACATTATCTCTGGCTGTCTGTTTGTTTCGAGTAAACTCTAACGTCTGGACCGATTTCTACGGGACTTTCACTGACAGGTATTTGATGTTACAAGGAGTAACTTAAGATACTTTTTAAGTTAGGGTTCCGTGAAATAATCCACCCATAAAACTAAATCTACGCGGGTGAAACCGTGGGGCACAGCTAGTTAAATTATATAATATATTAGTGAGTGACATATTGTGCGAAATATTTAGACGGACTCAAGGTACCAACCAAGATCGTTCCAGTAACACAACAAGTTGCGTGTCCCCAAGTTAATGTATTTATTGCCATGGAACCACAGAACAAATAATAGTAGACCAAGTACTTCCAGGTACTTACTTCTATAAGGTGTTATATGATTACCATGAGATATTACATACAACTCTTAAAAGACGCACGCAGTTTTAAAGAGCTGAGCAGTGCCACAAGCACTGTGAGCATTTGAACCTTAGATCTCTACTGATGATAATGTATCTATTTAGACTTGAAAAAAATGCAGAAATATGTTTTCTGAACTAAGTAAATAATACTCATAATAGTGAATAATTATATCCTTACCATACCTATGATGTGACTATACCATAATATCTTCAAATCGTGTAAATTGTAAACCTATAATTTAGTAAGTAGGTGATGTAAATATTTCGAATAGATGCCTACAAATTTGCCTAGTTTTGTATGATATCTGATTACCTAGGTCGTTTTAAACCTTCAGATATTTACCGTGTCATGCACGTGCCATTGCACTCAAAGTACCTAGTATTATTTTGGCACACTGTATGTGAACGGACAACTAATCAGATCAGCTTACTTATATCGTAACGTGACTGCGTTGTTGTTGTTTAAATAGGGTGCCAAATATCTGTTGGTATAAAATAGGCTTAAAACAAGTACAAAAATGGTACTTACTAGTATGTTCACAATTTTTTTATTCACTTTAAGCAATGTTGGCAAAATAAGTTAAAATTTTATATTTAAAGTTATGGAGAAGAATACAAGATTTTTGATAAAACTTTCCTAAGTAAGTTCTTTGCGTAAGCCCGCGTTTAAGATAATAATTGTATCTAAACATTATATAATCTATATAGCCACCTCAACTCTTATAACAAGTTTGTACCTAGCTCACCTGAATAGAAGGCTACCGAGGGATGTAGAGCTCTTTGGAAACTAATAAACTTCCTGTTTTGTTTTGTTGTTTTTAAACGGAAAGTATTTAGTTTTTCTTGTAATGTTTATAAGTACTTGTAATATTATTTATTTTAAATATGTTTTTAGGTTTTTATTTCTTTTTATATACAATAAATGTGAATATTTCGATTTATCTTTGTATAATTTAATACATCCTGAATACGCACCTCAAAGTCATTGCAAATTAATGTAACTAGCACAAACTCTGTACTCAAATTTAATTCACGGGAATCTGAGTGAACTTTTTATTTTTTTGTTAACAAATCATCAACTTCTTCTTTCTTTTCATCTAGTTACAGGTACAAACCGATATTGCTTCTTCTATCTAATATATAAAAAAAACAATCTGCAAAAAAAAATATTCGAAAACAAAGGCAGTATGGTCTTATGATCTTAGTCTGCTACATAAAAATCAAACTAAAGAAATAAGACGATGTCTCTGGTAAAAAAAAATATTTATGGTGAACAGCTCTTTTTGACCAGTGACCAAGTCGGTTTTCTAAATAATTTGTTTTAATTTTTGTAAATACTTTGACATACATACATACATATGCTCACGCCTGTATTCCCCGAAGGGGTAGGCGGAGGTGTTGTAATCACAACACCCACTTTTCACCGAAGATTATAAATACTTTGACAGAAAGGAAATGTCACAAATGTCATTAGGTTTATGAAGTTTTTTTAGTTATTATTATATTCCTTTGATTGGTTGGGTTCCATACCGTAGAAAAGACAGTATATCAATTTTCAACAAGTCAGTATAGCCATCACTCCTTGTCGTACCAAAATACGAATATGTAAGATTGAGAGATAAGATAAGCTATTTGACGTCATGCACTAATTGATGGTGGATGGACTGGACCGTACTAGATAGTTGAGTAAGAGTGAGAAATGTATGTATGTTATGTGGACGTGAAGGTATTGAATGAAGTTGTGTTCACATTATAAAACCATGAAATAATGTATATTTATTAAATTAAATAAACTAAGTAGTCAAATGTCTTCTCGAACATCTAAATTAGTTCTAGGTTTATCGTGCTCTATCACAATAGGGATAGTAGGCTATGTTCATATGAAGCAACAATTCGACAGGTAAGTTTTGTTGATCTGTATTGATAGCGTATTTATGTATTTACAATGTAGAATCAAACCAATGAGATGTCAGTAGCTTATGAAATTCACGTAAGAACTACAACAACATCGTTTCTTAATTCTTTCGGCATTCTAAAGGTTAGGATAGATTAGATAAGATTAATTTTAATATCTAAAAATCCCTCAGTTAACCCCATTAAATCAGCAATACATTCAGATTGTGATGTATGACTGTGGTATGATACCCTAGTGGGATCATCAGACGGCCTCAAGAAATAATGGGCAAAAGACAAGTTACTTTGAACACCAGCCTGTGAAAAACACCCAGAAAATGGTTATGCTCTAATCAATAACTTGTTTAAGTGTTTCCACCTCTTTTTACATGCTTTATTTGATATTATAGCTAAAGAAATTAAACATAGTGGACATAATTTTAAGCAATTCAAGAGTAAATACTCTTGAATTGCTAAAAATGAACCAGGTTCTGTAACCATAACAATACATTCCCCAATAATAAAAACATAGGGAAATTAATAAGTAAGCATTAATTTATTATTGACATATTTTGTATTTGCTCCAATCAATTATTATTCTTGTGCTATGCTTAAAGACATAGGTAAATAAGGCAGTATATGTCTACAAGTGTCAGGTAGTAGTCCTATTTTTACTTGCTTATGCTAATGTATACCTACCTATGCTGTATATATACCTTTTAACAAAAAATCTTTCTTTATTTTCAGAGAGAAAATGCATGAAGGTGTTATAAGAGATGTCGAAAGACAACAAAGGCGAAAAATAGAGAATTTGTACTTACTAGAGAAACAAAATGAGTTAACTAAACAATTGAAAAAAGACTTAGGCAGAACATAATAAAATATAATGTTATTTACTTATTAGCTATTTATTTCTACTAAACTATAGTACATTACAGGTATTATAATATATAACTAGTTTTTCTTTTCCTTCAACCAAGCTTCTAACATAACATCCTTTAAATTTAAGTTCACTCCAGTGGGTAGTTTCTTGTCTGTTCCATCAATAAATCCATCAAACTCAAGTTTCTGTTTAGCCACGGCTGCGAGACATTCAAATGTCCGTGGTTCCCAAGAAGCTAAGTCTGACAGTGATTTTTTGTCCAACATAATGTTGGCTCTGTCCAAGCCTTCCTTCAATGTGAAGTACGTAATATTGTGTTGCTCACATGCTGCCGTAATCCGTGTGTTCCAAAGGTCTATCATGTCTTGCTTCTTCAGCCTTCGAGCCTTTGTCGCGTACACTAGTGCGCGGTGGACATTACGCACAGCGATAGAATAACAGTTTCTTCTGCGACCAATATAATGAGCGGCAAGTCTAAATATCCTCCTTTTCCTCCAAAACTCATCAGGTCCACGAGCTCGAATAAAATTAACAACGGACAAGAACACCATTTCGCCTGCAATAAAAGTAAGGTTATGTTAAACAATAAAAAAGCAATACATCTCTTATCTTATTAGCGAATAAATTAGGAAATCTGAAATTCAATGAATTTGAACTAAATGTTTTCTACATTCATCTATGAATTTCCAAAAAAAAGAAATTAGCCCTAACCTCAGAGTAAAATTTTATTGATTTGTATGACTGACAGACTTGATTGATGTTTAGATAGTAAATTTGACAGTTGTTTGACGTTGAGGATTTAAATAAGCAGCGTCAGAACTGAAGGGGGAAACCAAGTCTTTTAAGAAAGTTTTAATCTTAAATATATTTTGCCTCACCGATTTGAAATTATTTATATCAAATCATTAATTCTATATATGAAATCTACAATTTATTTGACACCGATAATATTTGGTATCTTTCGCGCGATTGTTGAGCTGGCCGGCCAAGCCGAGAGCATCACTTTGCTCACTCACTGAAAATGCGCAATGCTTATACGGGAACATATACTCACCCTTAGTTTTGAGTTATTTATGCTTAGTTATTGTGGTGTAATTTTCCTCTGATTATCAGAATATTCTTCATAAGCATCCTTTAAGTCTGCACCCCTGTGTATGTGTATAATTGACCAATATTAGCGACCGCTGCTTGCTAAGATTATTTGACTAACTATGTATTTAGACGTGGAACTGTTTCATTCAGCTCAATAACCTGCCTTTTTTGTTCTAGGATAAGTTTCGCATGCATAAGTGATTGCACTGCGGATTCCACTTTCGAGATTTTAGAACTTATTCCAGAATAGCATAGCATTTCGTAAAGGTGATTTTATAGGAATTAAGGTAGAGTAAGATAGGTCAGTACCTACTTGTAAATGTCCATCTTAACGTTTTCCGAGGGGATCTTACTTTCGACGTCATCATCCTCATCAGAATCATCTGGATTCAGTTGGCAAGAGGTGCTAGATACTTCAAAGTTATCGTTTATAGACATTAAGTGCTTCACATTGTATGTTCTACCCCGTCGTTGGTTATATTCTTTTTTAACTCCCACTATGTATCTCAGAATACATATCTGTTGAATAGAGTTCCACCTATGTGCACTTAATAAATACGAAATACCTACATAGGTGTATCACCTTTAACTATAGGTACCTACCTAATAAATGTATTTCACCTAACACCAGGTAAGGTAGGTGCCGTCATAAGCTATCAGCGCTGACATTGAATGCGCAGTAGTAATTTTATGAGGCTGTCTATCGCGGTGTGAATAAATGCCATGCTCAGTATGCCCACTATTTTTCATGACCGCTCATAGCTCGTGACGGCACCTGTATGCAATAGGTAGCTAGTTAGGTAGGGACTTATTTTAAAACAGTTGTAAATGCACCAGTGCCCTTTTAGCATCTTAAAATAAAATTAGACTACTTCTTCTTACCTCAGTAACGATAATTGCAAGGAACATTATGAAATGTCCACCCATAGATATCATTACTATATTACTCATTATCTCGCAGCATCCTTTGGTGTTGATTGAATAAGTTCCGAGCTCCGTGAGATAATTTGACACGCAAGAACCACTTTTGCAACAACTAACAATAAAAATATACAAAAAAAGCTATAGTAAAAGTACTTATCTATTAAAAAGTACGAAAGTAAGTAAGTATACATAGCAAGTTATGAAAAACAGAGTAAGTTGTTAATTTTATGAGAAGATATATTACCTCAAAGGCACGCTATCAGCCACAGACTTGGCATTTCTTTGAGATCTTGTACTGGGATCCCATTCGTAATCACGTATTTTGTCGTACCAGTCGTGACGAAACCAATCTCTGTACGAGTTCAACTGAAAAATAGTTTAAACTCGGATCATTGCCTCTCCAAAGGTTTGAAATCAGTCTATTAGGTCCAGTTGCGAATCTATAGGGTAGAAATATCAAGGACGCACTAGACGTCGAAGGTCAGTTTCAAACATACGAGAATGAACTTTATCTCGTATGGATCAATTTCTTATCGATTCCATCGCTGAGGCATCTGTAAGATACTTACAGAATAACGCAGCTGATACGAGTTAATGTGTCTGGTAGAACCAGTTCTGCGAAAGTTCATGTCTGTGAAGGTCAATTTATGCAAAATATCCACTTTACTGGTCGTCTACAAACTAGTAAAATCATATAGCAACTTTATTAAATATCTTAACAAAAACTGGAAATCAATAATTACCCCACAGCATTTGAGGGACCACTGCATGTTGTCCATAAAATGCTTGTACTGCGGAACGGTTCTATATTGTTCTATACTCCTTAATATATTCTTTGTAGTTGTTTCCGTGCAAGAGTGTAGTCTCTGCACACATAGTATTGCTCCCACTAAGTTTATAACGATTATCCAAATAATGCACAACCAAAGTGGACAGCACACGACTTTGCACTTGTGGCTGTAAATTGTAAATGAAACTTAGATAGGTAATACAATACCTACCAAATTCGGTGGGGTAAAAAATTGCAATACCTGCACGCACACCCCGTAAGTTTTCATAAATTAAAATCTCAACTAGTTCACTGTATCAAACAGGCATAGTCAGGAGTGGAACCTACACTTGGATAGGAGTGGACCAAATGCGACTGACCTGTTAATTATACTTAAGAAGCGTATATACCTAACATATGATAGATTAATTGGCTTTTCTAGCATCAAACGTTTCTACGCCGCAGTAGCCGGTCTTTCTATTCGCAGTTTTACACTTTTTTACCAACTTTTAAACAAATCAAACGAATAAAAAATATATATATAATTACTCTATTTGTTTGCCGTTAGCGATAGCATATAACATGTGCACATTAGTAGGCAGCATTATAATTCCTGACAGCAAAACAAACGCGTTGACGAGATCTGTTCCAGTCAGCAACAACATGTCGCCAACACCTGTAAAAAACTTAACGATAAGTACTTAATATACGTCCTACAGACTACTTCATTTTTTTTATCATACCTAATACATAGAAAATATTATATAGCTTTAGATGCGAACCGGCTACCTCCTGCACCTACGTTGATAAATATTTCTCTGCCGCACGTACACAACATTATTTTCAATAGTGTTATCTATATTCACAATACGAGTATTATCGAAAAATATCGGTATTCTAGCCACACACACACACAATATTATTATACATTCTATGAACATTATTACTATGCTCTATATTTTACATATGCTCACGCCCGTATTCCCCGAAGGGGTAGGCAGAGGTGTTGTTATCACAACACCCACTTTTCACCGAATTTGATTAAGTGCCAACGTGATAGATGGTGAGTCTATCGCCGTCTCAGGCACTATACATACGTCTTTGAATTACTTCTCAGAAATATGCAGGTTTCCTCACGATGTTTTCCTTCATCGTAAAGCACGTGGTGTGAAATCACTGTACATAATTTTTTTAGAAAAACTCATTGGTACAGGCCCCGCTGGGATTCGAACTTGCGTCGCTTGCGTAGCAGGCGACTGCTCAAACCCCGAGGCCACCACGGCTCTTTGATCTTCACGGTTAATTGATTATATTTTTATAAGTAGTTCGCTTACAAAAGAACAGCACCAAAGACCATATGATGGCAAACATGGACACGAGCCACAAGAAGCATGAAGCGCACACCACGAAAGGATGATTGGGACCGTTGAACTTCATGTCGGAAAAAAACTGATATCTTGTGTTGTGGTTTTAATCAAACGTCTGTGCAGTACATATGAACAATGAAATATACTAGTGTAAACACATCTAAATAATATTATAACTTTGACGTAAAAGTCATTAACAAAATTAAACATTTGCCAAAGGCAATCTATGGCACTAGTGAAGAAATATGTCTTATGATTTGAAGTTTACAGTATAAACATTTTGGTCTAACTTTTCTAGAACTCTAGAGGATTTATCTATCATAAATGGATGTTTATAATATTGACGTGATTATAATATTCTGCCTTCAAAAACATAAACAACATAACATTCGTATTTAAACTATTATTAACATTTTCCCAAAGCATAAGGAAAATCGTCATTTAATTAAGCACACTTGATTAAAATATTGATTGGAGACCCTTGTTGGAATGCGTAAATAGGTACATATTTACATTTTAAAATATTACTTCATATGTTTATGCCAATAAATTCGAGTATCAAAAATAGAATTAAGAACATTTAAAAAATGACTAGTTTTAACTAGATATATTAATATTGCATACAGTTACATTTATATAACTTTAGGTTGTGATAATGTAAATGTTGAGAGGCAAGATAAGTTGACACCCTATATCATTTCAAGATTTGTGCAGATAACAGCATTCTGATTTGTGTAATAAACACTTGCTTCGCTTATTTAATCAGTTTGAGTAACGTCGCCCATTTTCTTAATAGTATCTGCCACGAGGAACTCGCAGCCGGTGCTCGCGACAACGTCTTCTATTTGAGTACCTTCGGCCAACTCCGTTAGAATAAGGCCTTTTTCTTTATCCACTTCAAATACGCACTGAAAAAAGGATTTAAGTTACAATTTCTTCTATTTTCGATGGTCACCTATACCAGTCGCAGACACTACTTATATAAATGGGTTTTTCTATTTGTATTTTCCCAGTTCCCAATGCCGTGGTGGCCTCGGGGTTTGAGCAGTCGCCTGATACGCAAGAGACGCAAGTTCGAATCCCAGCGGGGCCTGTACCAATGAGTTTTTCTAAAAACTTATGTACAGTGATTTCACACCACGTGCTTTACGATGAAGGAAAACATCGTGAGGAAACCTGCATATTTCTGAGAAGTAATTCAAAAACGTATGTATAGTGCTTGAGAGGGCGATAGACTCACCATCTGTCACATTGGCACATAATCAAATTCGGTGAAAAGTGGGTGTTGTTATCACAACACCTCTGCCTACCCCTTAGGGGAATACAGGCGTGAGCATATGTATGTATGTATGTATTTTCCCAGTAACAGTTAATTGTAATAGGCTCGCCATCTTTGACATGGGACTTAAATATAACGGTCCAAATGTGGGAGCCCCATGAGTACAACCCTGCCAGATGCCACCCCTTTGGGCAATATAGGCATATATATGCATGCTATTCTATCTCAGAAAGATGCGTCGGTTCCAGTTGTGTGTTTCGTTGCTATCTATCTAATGAATATTAAGTATATTTTTTACAAGTCATGCTAGATTTGACTCCACTCATGATAATACGACAATTGTACTTGTCAAACACTGATACCAATATTAAGTTATCTCAATTAACGAAATGAAATATTTACATAATAATGCCTCTCTGTTATTGGTAGCTACTCATCAAGGTCAAACCACACAATTAAATACTTATCGCATTGTTCGCCTCTGATCTTTTAAAGATAATATTTGTTATACATTTCATGACATGATATAATTTCCGAATGAAACAACTTTATTAAGTACTCTCTGTTTTTCAATAAATGCTAATTTGGAATTATAATTACCTTTTCAGTTATGATCAGGTCGACACAGTTCTTCCCTGTAAGCGGCAGCGTGCATTCGGGTAGTATTTTGTGGACGCCTCCTTTAGCTGTGTGTTCCATAGTGACAACTACCTTCGTCCTGGGAGCTGACACTAGATCCATAGCTCCTCCCATTCCTTTTACCATTTTACCCTGCAAAATTTAGATATATTGTTATATTTTTAAGGCAATTCAATAAATCTATTATTAAAATAAATAATTATGCTCACGCGATCCCCGTAGGGGCTAGCAGTGGTGTTGTCATAACAACACCCACATTTTACTGAATATCATTCAGTTCCAACATGCCAGTCATTACCTTCTCAGGTGCTATACATGCGCCTTTGAATTACTTCTCAGACATATGCAGGTTTCCTTATGTTGTTTACTTTCACCGCAAAGCACGTGGGGTGATATTAGAAAAACTCATTGGTCGTAGCAGGCGACTGCTCAAACCCCACAGCCACCAAGGCTATAATATATATTTATACTTGATAGGTATGTGAGAGACACTAACTGGTATCATCCAATTAGCCAAGTCACCATAGCGAGACACTTGCATAGCCCCCAGAATCGTCAAGTCAATATGACCTCCGCGAATCATGGCGAAACTGTCGTCAGATGAAAAGAATGATGCACCTGTCAATTATTACAATAATGAAATGTACTTGTTACACAATAGGAAATTGATTAAATATAATACAAGTTTAGAATGTAAGTTAGTAGGTACTAAAAGAATGATACCTGGCAGGACGGTGACTGTTTCCTTCCCTGCATTGATGAGGTCTGCATCAACTTTGTCCTCAGATGGGAAAGGTCCAAGACCCAGAATACCATTTTCAGATTGCAATAAAACCTTTACATTTTTTGGTATGTAGTTACTGGCCAGCATTGGCATACCTAAGGAAAATTTGATTTACATGAGAAGAAGACCAAAAACAAATCTGAATAAAAAAAATATAGTATTTACCAATTCCAAGATTTGCGTGCATTCCATTTTTGAATTCTAAAGCAGCCCTTCTTATTATCCTCTCTCTTGGTGAGTTTGAAGGTTGTTCTTTTTTTACTGACAAACTAATTGTTTTCCTTTCAATTCTCTTCTCAAACTTATCTCCTTTAATAATTCTGTGCACAAAGATGGAAGGGATATGAACCATGTTTGGGTCTATTTCGTCCACAATTTCTTCCACCTCAGCAATTGTAATTTTTGCTGCTCTACACATTCCTGGGTTGAAGTTACGTGCACTCTGTCTGAATAATAAATTGCCATGTTTATCAGCTTTCCATGCTTTTACTAAGGCAAAGTCGCCAGTAATTGCTTCTTCCATGATGTAATCCTTTCCATTAAATTGTTGTACAAAGCGTGCAGAGCTGGGTATTTCAATCTATTATAATTAAAATGAAAACTCATTAATATCTGGAATGTTAATCTGTGTTACCCATATCACATATTCAAGTAAAACTTGTATTATTATATGTATTATGCATATATTATATTATGGAGAGCCGTTAATCTATAAGTTTGCAAACATAAAGACTTGACATAGAAAACTGAATCCTTGAATCAGTGTTTATATATTAACTAGAAACCAGGGTCTCGATTTACAAGATTTTTTTTTTAAAACTTTTAAATAATTTTTTTTATAACTTTTCTCTACTTTCTATAAACATAATATGGAATAATTTTAGGTATAGGTAATACCCATCAGAGTTCAACACATATTAGTAAAAACCATATGAAGATTATATACTATTTAAAGACTTCCCGTACCTTTCCATCCTTGGTATACTTGATGGGAGAACCACCTTCTTGCACCAAAGTACCAAAACCTGTAGGTGTGAAGAAAGCTGGGATACCAGCCCCACCAGCTCTTATCCGTTCAGCCAGTGTTCCTTGTGGTGTAAGTTCCACCTTTGAATAACATAAACAGATGGAAAATTTATGTAACAAGGCTTTTGCTCAATATTTTACATAGTGGATTAATATTCTCTAAAAAAAATATTCCACATATAATAATTCCGCAAATAAATTCTTTGCTTTAACATAAAATTGTATGGCACCAAAAATAACATCAAAGCTCAGAAGCTCTGCTTAAACTGATGATGGTAAGCCCCCTGTAAAGACTTCTATTACATATTTTAATACAGTAAAAAATTACTGCCCACCTCAAGTTCACCACTCAAGTATTGTCTCTCAAATTCAGCATTCTCGCCAACATATGAAGCAATCATTCGTTTGACTTGTTTATTTTTTAGCAGGATGCCCAAGCCAAAATTATCCACACCTAAAGAAAAAAATATTTGATATAGAATCTATGCTAAGAATTTAAAAATAACACAGGTAGTAATATCTATTTAAAAAGAATAATTTTATAATGTAGTAAATAAAAATATATTTCACCTGCATTATTGGACACCACTGTAAGCCCTGAGACTCCTTTCTTGTTTATGGCTTGAATTAAATTCTCGGGAATTCCACATAACCCGAAGCCTCCCACCAAGATTTTGGATCCATCGCTTACATCCTTAACTGCGTCATTGAAGTCGTTATATATTTTACTTCTTTGAGGCACAGTACTGTAGTTGACGCATGATAAGATCTGCCGAATTTACGTATTCCTTTTTCAATACTAGATTTTCCACTTCGCACTTAATCAAAACAAGTTTTAAAAGTTTTCAAACTTACCTTGGTTACTTTATAATGTTGTTTAGATACCGAGTACGATATCAATTTAATACTAAATAACCTTCCTAAGGTCGCCATAATTACAAAGAAAACTTGAGTATTAAGTATTTTCCACTGTGAAACTTAATTCTCACATTCACTTAGTTTCCTAAGCTACTGTTTCAACTTTCAAATTCACTTCTCTCTCGCAGCAGTCGCAGCTGTTAACTGACAGTTTCTGACAGGATACAGTGACAGCGAGAAACTAACTCTCATTGACAACTTGCTTGAATTTTTTTAATCTACGTTGGTACTATGAAATATTAATATCAAAACACTCTACCTAAATAATATATAAGTAAGTTATACAATTTTAAAGAACACAGGATCGTTGTAGCCTATAATGTCTACGTGAACTGCTCAACGATAAAGTGATAAGACTGAATATGTAAATTGTGTTATTTTATTTGTTTCCTCGCTCGAGGTCAACCGGGTCGAGTCGAATGAATAATGTAGAACCTACCTACTCTGTAGGCAGGTCATCATTAGGTGAGTAGTAGGTAGAGTGAATAGGTACCTGTAGTTTTAAGATTGTTAGTGTTAGTTAATACTAATATTCTTACGTAACAATCCGGTACTCAAGAAAGTACGTATTTAGGTCGGTAACAATCAGTCAAACAATATTAATTAGGCATCACTTTTGTTAGTTAGTGACCAACATTACTAGCTATAGGCGCCGTCACGTGTTTTGAGTGCTAACTTAGAATGAGCAGCAGCGTACGTTATTCTATAGTAAGGTTGCTGGGACAGTAACGAACTCTACGTCAAGTATCGATTTCAAACAAACGACTTTATCGTGTACCTGTTTCGTATCAATTTCCTTTGAATTAAACCAACACTCAACATCGAATCCGTCACTGAAATACCTTACAGAATAACGCAGCTGTAATTTTTTTGGTCATTAATACATGCGCAGTTATCCCCACTATTTTTGCTGAGCGCTCATAACTCGTGACAGCATAGATACCTACATAGTGATGTAAGCATTAAACCTACACTATGCCAATAATAATTTTGAAGACGCGGCCAGCCAGGGCCCAGAGTTTGGTATTACACAATAGTGTCACCGTGGCAGCGTTATATTCTTGTGTCGTCATAGTCGGTGTTTAATAATGTGACACTGATGAGACTGAGGAGTCATCGTGCATCTGAAAATTTGCGCATTATTTCTATAAAAAAAATATGTGCAGATTTGTAAATTTAAATTTACGTGTTTACCACGAATTTTAATGGAAATTAATGATGGAATAAATGGCAGTGTATGAAAACACCCGTCTTAGGTCACTGGCTGGGAACGCCTTCTCTTTCTTTGAATGTTATTTCCACTTGTTGTTGGTAATTTTTTAACACTTAACATGGCCCATGTACGGAATCTAGTTAATGAAGGACAACTTCTGTATGCTCTATGTACACAGGGCATACAGAAGTTGTCCTATTTTTAGTAAGACATTGATGATATTATCTTGTACTTTAATGTAATGAAATTTGCTATAGATTATTTATTACATGATGGCAAAAAATAAGAGAATCCGACGAATCTTCGAAACTTATCTAAGGAAAAATAAAATGCCAAAGTAGTCAAAAATACACATTATATTCAATAATAATAATAATAATAAGCACTAAATTAAAGTTACCTATAAATCATAATAGGTAGTCTAATCTAAAAACCTAATAGCTCGTAAGAACTTATGTATGTACAGATAAAATACAAGCATACTATAAATATTTGAAAATAATAATCTTTACAACTATACGTATTGTAATTTGTAGGTAATTACTTACACCTAAATAACTAGATACATAGTGAGTAAATAAAATGGTTTAAATACTCTAATGACTGTACATAACACATACTTACTTACTAAAATACGTAGCTATCTTAAATATAAAAGTATATAATATGACAGATTTCGAAAAAAAAAATTCACGTAGGTAGAGGTAGGTACAAACATTCTAGATAGCTACCTACTTACTTCCTTCCAGACGGTAGCCTCAATGATTAACAAAAATACATAGGTAATTAGATCGATACATACTTAACTACTTCAATGTTTCGTCAATGTTTAGGAAAAATTACATGAAAGGCATTATGCCAATATTTATTCATAGGTAATTAAAATTAACCATAAACAACATAAATCTCATTTTGCAATTTTAAATTTGCATTCGTAAGAGAATAATTAGTTTTAACTTTGCATCTAACATCTCTGTATGTTCTCGTTATATATATAAGTACCTATACCTGAGGTAAGTACCACAAAAAGACTATTATAAAGGTTACTTTGCTTGGTTAAATATTGCGATAGGAACGTCATGTGTTAGAATATACCATCCCACATTCACCACCCACATCACATCCGTTACAGTGTAGGTAGATTCTTAAAGTGAACGCATAGATAGACAATATTTTTAGTGAGCATTATTTACGATATTGTTTAGGTAAAAATAATTCAATACCAAAATGAACAGGAAAAGTCTTTCCGTATTGTGCTGAATAGGTACGGTTCCAAATATATACAACTAAAGATATAAGCCCGACGGTAGGCAATACGCTCCAAAATTAAAATAAAATTTATGCTGTTTTCCACTTTTTAGTGACTGGAGTAGCTTTTATTTATTTGTTCAAATTAAATATGTGTAAAAATTAATTGACTTGGAGATTGACAATAGGTAATGAATATTAGTTACTTAAACTCAAAAATGCCCAAAGTTTAGGTTTTGCTACGTTCTAACATTGTCACTTGTTCTTGCGTTTAAGCGTATGGCTCAAAATGTATTGATCTGCCATCTTTGGCATTCAATCACAAACAACCTCCCATAAAATATACTTGGGATACAGAAAATTTTCTTATATTTTCAGGCCAAAAAGCACCTTACTGTCTTGTAAAGTTTGAGGGATAGACCCACATTTTAAGTTACTTGGTTTTATCAAAATAGGTAAGTATAGGTACCTAGCTAAGTACTTATATCATTTGTACATCTAACGATACCGTGAGTAATCAAGTGATGCCATCAATCTGATAAACACAAACTAGATCTGTGCAAATTGATAGCAAACACTGACGAACTGATTTATCGCTACTATTAACATCTGAAACGAAGTGCATGGGGTTAAGTAAAGTTTATTTGTTAACTTTGCTGAGAGGAAATATTTATCACGATTTTAAAAATTGACCCACATTGAACTACTTATATATAAATACGTGCGTGGTAGGACTATAGGTATCGTTTGTTGGGTAGTAAAGCAAGGTAACTAGGTACCTAAGTGTGTTAACACTTGTTTTATTGGTCACTATCGATAAGTACATAATACTAATTTAATTTTGGTACTTCCTCATTACATTGCATTAGTAATGAAAATCACTTAAGAATTACATTGGCGCTGCTTCTAATTGTGTCGTATTACTATATTAATAACATATTGCTTATAAACAGTACAATGAAAGATAGTTAAATATGACTCTCGATGACTTTAGCTCTCTTTAGTAGTTCTCTCTTCTAGAGCTTAGTCGGTGCGAGTCCGACAAAACCCTTCCGCTGCGGGTACACCACTCATAACGAATTCTCTACGGTAAAAAAAAGTTCTTAATTTTATACAACTATTTTAAAGCGACTGTATACCATTAAGTTATTGTGTAGATACTAGGTACCTACGTACTAATGTGTCAATGATGTTTTTAAGTCTACAGTGGAATTAAACTCTATTCGTAATATAGTGTATGTAGGTACGACATCGAAAGACCTTCTCTCCTGTAAATTAAATATTCTTAGCTAACATTCTATCTGTGACCACCAAATTTTTCATATATATATATAAATCATACCTAGATAATTTTAAAGTTAATGATAAGTTCTGTACAAAGTTATATCCATATCACATATTTTGTACAATACCCACCTAATCATATGTTTTGAATAAGTTTTCCCGTTGAGAAAACGTATAACTATGTATTTCTCCATATAACTATCAATAATTGAATTTGGGTTTACCTAAAGTAATATCAAATAATAACATTGGGACCGCGTTAATGATTCTAGCTAAGTCTACCAGATCTAGCGTCAGTGATGACACCCCACAACTCTATGATGAATTCATCTGTAAATCCGAATTCTTGGAGGTCACTGTTGTCTATAGAGTCTGCTAGTTGCATGGAGTTTGTCTTGCCCTCGGAGAGGTCCCACATTTGGGTCGCCAATTCGTTGTCATTGATGCCCATAAAGGACTCGAGGAGACTGTTAATCTTCTCAATTCCGGCTTTGGAGCGGTCGTCATGCTGTAAAATTTAAAATATTTTATGTGCATTTTTTCAACTCCAGTAGATATTTTAAAGATCAAGGATTTCAAGCGTTCAGGGAAATACCACAGAATAAGTAATGGGAGTAGTATGCGGAAAGGTTGTGTTCATGTGAGGAATGTAGTCCCGCGATAGATGACGTGGAATTATAAAGTTAATGCGCGCAAAACAGCTCAAGTTATCATGAAGTCGTCGATATAAGATCTATTAGATTAACCAAACAATATTTTATCGAAATTTAAATAAACAATACAACGTGTTCTACCATTAACATATTTTAAGTTATATTTACAATCACAAATTTAAAACTGGTTTGATTGTATCACCAAATTACGTAATGTGTAACGTAAAGAAGCTCAACGATATCTACCTCATTTTCAATAGTCGCTTGGCCATTAGATTTGAATCGGAGTGTTTCTTTGCCGGAACCATATGCTTGTTTCTTCCCTGATTTGGCACCACTAGTCTTAGGACCAATGCTTCCAAAACCACTTTTGAGTGGTTCCACTAGTCGTATGATAAACGTAGTTCCTTTGGGAATCTCCTTTAATTTCTTGGCAACCTCATAATGCCTTTTGTCGACCATAATTTCTCCGTCCAATTTTTCAATGTGATCTCCAACCTGCGTTTGAATGAACAACTTAATCATGTAATAGTCTACTTCCTTTCCTCAATAAGTTAAACCGGCACACGAACTGTCTCCGGTTTTAAAGGAGGTAATAAAAGATTCACTTTGTGCCATCGTCTCACTAGTTATGTTGTATACACTATACTTTTGTGGGGTGAGTGTTTTATGTATCGTTTCATATGTTAAGATTAAACATATCGCAAACGTAGGCAATTAAAACTTTAAATTAAAAAGAGAGTGAGAACACCCACGAAAGTTATTTAATTCGACAAAATGTAAATATTCATATCTTATTAAAACTAAACTGAATGATATCCCTGTGGCGCCTAATGAGTGCCGGTTAGATAATGCGGCTTACTTTGATTTACGTCATACCTGCTTAATTATAAAATTACTCATATCATAATACATACTGACAACAATCGACTTATAAGTAACAGTTCCACAAAGGCATTGAAATCACGACATTACTGAACTAATGGGTAACAATAATACAAAGAATGTGGAAGGATTCGTAATACCAAATGAATCATAATTTTATGGTAAGTATGTGTGAAACTTGCGATGCGTGTGGTTGTAGTTAGTATGTAGTATTGGTTAAATAGTTATGAACTAACCTCAATGTGGGGTATTCTAGATACAATGGACCCCTCCTTTATTCTTTTGATGAAGGCGTATCCAGCACCGTTGTCTGTAATTGTTAAACCTAAAGCGTCTTCAGTCTTCACTATTTCTATTTCTTTCGGGCGTCCTTTTCTATGTGCAAATATGAAATCTTCTAATCCTATTTGGCCGCCGAGTAGTTTTTTCATATCCACCTTGTGAGTGTTCAGTGTGCAGAACAAAATCTGAAACCGTACAAAGTATTCCTTAATTTATGTTACTGTGAGGTGAGTTACGTACCTACCCACAAACCAACTTAATTACTAATAATAGTCACTTTCACTGTCTTTTGTCTTTTTAAATTTGAGCAAATATAATTAAACGTTACTAAGAAGGTCGTGTACTATATCTTCTTAATGCCTATACTGGCTATAGATCATTTGTGATCTAAATACATACATATGCTCACGCCTGTATTCCCTGAAGGGGTAGGCAGAGGTGTTGTTATCACAACACCCACTTTTCACCAAATTTGATTAGTGCCAACGTGACAGATGGTGAGTCTATCGCCGTCTCAGGCACTATATATACGTCTTTGAATTACTTCTCAGAAATATGCAGGTTTCCTCACGATGTTTTCCTTCACCGTAAAGCACGTGGTGTGAAATCACTGTACATAAGTTTTTTAGAAAAACTCATTGGTACAAGCCCCGCTGGGATTCGAACTTGCGTCGCTTGCGTCGCAGGCGACTGCTCAAACCCCGAGGCCACCACGGCTACTCTATTATTTGTAATCTATTAGTATAATAAGTAAGGTATTTTGTTCGCGGTAGGTACCACTAACCTAATTGGCCGCGCCTGAATCTGTGCGTGACAGAAGATTGTTTTTTTGTTCAGTAATTTATTGATATTGGTCACATAGATTCAGTTCAGTTAACAATCTTGAGTAGGTACTAATATACAACGTATGTTTTATACTAGTACGTGTACCTATGTCTTCTCATCAGTCAAGTGGGCACACAATATATTATGTCTTATTCATTTCAGCAAATTTACATCATATAACACCATTATCTTAACATAATTAACGACGTGCTGGATAGCTAGCTGTATACACATTCCTGATTGCTGTTGATAACTACGAAGATATGTGAGAACTTGCCTTTGAAAAAAATAAGTAAAGTGAAACCACTTTACCTGTTTGCTGTTGTCTTCCAATTCAAGTTCAAATATTTTATTTCGGATTTATGTTTATATAACATAGGTGTACCACTTAGATGCCAGTGGACTGTATGGTTTGTGGTTCGATACCTAGCCACTAAATAAGGAATCGGGTAGTATCAAAGCATTTATGATTATTTACGATATCAAAAGGAAGGAACGATATCCTTCTGCAGTTGCGTCTGGCTAGTACCTGCCGGACAATAACATAAGACTCATCACAAGCATACTATCTTACTTATCATATATAATATCTCGCGATATCTGAAGGTTTGCTAAACGACACTATCCGGAAGAGAAGTAAAATATCCTGTACATACCGAGCCTGCAAAATTAGCAAACTGAAGTGGCAGGGTGCTATGACGCACAGTGGAAAGGGCTTACGTCCAACAGTCGTTAATAAGCCTAACTTATTAATAAAATTAATACCAGAGTGTTGTAAGCAAGAGTGTGTCCAAGTACGCAGCAGCCAATCTCAAAAGCATGTCATTTGGCAGTATCATAATAGCATGATATGAGGTAATTCGGTAGTAGTAGTACTTAACTACTGTGTTATTCGAAAGCGGATCCATTATTGAAAGACATATAGTATTGAGAATTGATATCTATCTACATGTAGAAAATGTATGCCTCACGAATCTCGGACAAAATAATATCATAAAATAGAATAAAAATTGACTCGTAGCGGTTTTTGTTCTGTGATATAACTTATAGAACTTGTTGCGATGAAAGTCATGTATCTACCTAGTAACCTATCTATAAATCCAGATATACATACAAGAATTGCTCGTTTAAAGGTATTCAGTAGATAAGTAGATATGATTGGAGACTTAAGTTAGTATTTTTGTTTAAAAAAATGCATTTTCGTGTAATGTATTTAAACGTTCAGTTAACTCTTACTTTTATAAATAAATGGCCTTCATATTATCTTGGTGCGTCTAAAGTTTGGTTTTTATTTCTATTGAGCAATTTTAATAGCAAACGGAACGAAGTAGACCGAGAGAAATACTTGTTGGGTGCTAAAATAAACTGTTTGCATGCTGGTAAGGACGTAGATATTGAAACTTATGCTGTACTTATCCAATCTACTTAAGTAAAAGTCTTGACAGACATGCACTGAAGTAAGTCTATGGGTTTCGTTATTAGCTACCTTTTAGGATCAGTCTTATGCTAAGATAATAGATTAGAAATATCTAGGCACATCATTAGCTACCTAGATATTGGTGCAAAATTCGGTTATTAACCTATTTTTTTATTACAAAACCCAAATAATTATCTTGTACTTCTCATGAGTAATTTACCTGCTGCATGTAAATCTAATATTTCAGATATATACAATACAGGTCACCCAAAGATTATCTATCCCTACAACATACTTATGGTAGAAAAGTTACTGTGGAAAAGGTATGCGATGCGGGAAGATCCTATATCTATATTGAGGTAATTGGATCCCAAGCTTGTAGGTTGTTGAGGCCGTATATGCATTATGCAGGTGAGGTATGTGCGTGCGTACCTGCGTCCGGTCCTTGACCCTCGTACCTAGTATAGTAGGTCATCGACACATCATCGCACAGCACAGCAGACCGATTCACATAAAATACCTATCGTTGAACGCACAGAACACGGAGAGACTGGTTGAACGATTAATATTCCTTCTGTATCGAAGTCGTTTCCAAATGTAGTATTCACGTGTTCCAATATCGTGGTTCGATAGGACTTCATCTCAATAGGATCGGAACCGGTTTCTTGGCGATAGTAACTCATCATAATTTTGCTTGCACAAACGAACCAATCAAACGAATCAAAACCAGTGAAGCAATTTACACGTGATTTGAGACCACGGCAGTTAATATTCGTCTATGACGGCCGTCAAAGGCCACTCATAGTTCACATGCGTGCGGCTAATTTCTACAAAATACATGAAAAACGCATCCGCAGCTCGTTGCTGGCCACCGGCACCGGTAGCTGTGGTTGGTGACCCGTTTGTGCTAAGCCTAAGTTGCTACCATATCGTTTCGATTTTCATTACGTATATCTGCTAGAGTCAGCACACATGTGGCGACGAACCGTGTCTGCAGTCACTTGCTCGCATATCACACGAGACTGCGGACTGCGCCCCTGGGCCGATCCACTTCCTGGCTGCCTACCCAACCGTACTTCCGCTCATCACATTTACAACTTTGTTACCTACATGTCCACATAACAATCATAATATCTACATTCCTAAACCATTTTCATGAAGTGTTTCACCTCTGATCAGAAAAGATACTGTAGGTACCTATGTAAGGTACAGTTTACTTCTTTATTGATTTGCTAATTTAACCCATTAAGAACTTGTTATACATATTGCACCCTCAGAAGATAGGGACTCAACTCAAAAATGTGCGAAAATAATTATGTTAAGACAGACAGACTTCAAAAAGTGTATATTTATACATACTACACGTACGACAACGCACTGCCTAAACTATACTTTAATATAAAATACATTGTATTAAAAACTGGTCAAATAATTACTGCCTATGTTATAAATTCAAACTTGCTGATTGCGATATCCAAAAAAATGTTTTTGATTTGAGCCTCTATCGTTCTGAGGGTGCGATATGTATAACACCTACAGGGTTTCGACTTCAGTTTGTATCAAAATTATTTAGGTACAAAGATAATTTTATATAACCATCATCATCATCCCTGTCTCACCTGCTCACAGCATTTTATAATTTTTGGTAAGCTGGCTTCGTAAAATGTGGTCATTGCATTTTAAGTTTTTTTTACAGTCGATATGCTATGGGTACTATCTGGCCGTACTGGTATAAATAAGTACTAAGTGCGTAGCTTTAGTATAGCTAATTATACTTAGCGTATAGAATTGAGCTAAATCACACAATTATTGGATAATAATTGATGTGATTTAGCTCAATTCTATATGCTTGTATGGATATGTTCCATAAAGCGTATGTTTTGGCAGATGTTTTAATTTCCGAAGAAAAAAATAAATCAGTTTTGTGCTAAATAAATATCGTTCAAGTAGGTACTTACTTAACTGGATAATTTTAGGATAAGATATTTAACTCTTTAGTGTACGTTTTAAGCATTACATATATGCTACTGCTAATATTCAGTTTTATGAGTTTGTATATCGACTGACCTGTAAAACTTTTTCGTACATTCGCAATGAAATACCAATGACTCGTGTTTTTGGAACAATATACTTACCTAATAGCATAAATAACTGCGACTGTAAAGGTCAGTTACAGTATATTATCTAGTTTTCAGTAAGAAACTCAATACAATCCTCACAGTAAAATACATCACCAATCACACTAAACGCTCCAAATTATATAAATGACCCACTTATTTTTCACAGAAACTATACATAGTCAAAGGTCAAATTTCGAAGCTGAGAAGTTCTTAATACGTGCTGCTTAAACCATGATAGTTGGCCCCCTGGAGTCTGTTATTACAAATAGCATCATGGATTGTATGCGATCTAATTTTTTAAATTTCTTGTGACGCCATAATCCTTCACAAATTAGGCTGCAATTGTTAAATTAATGTTAACACATATCGAATTTCTACAAAGTAATCATTTAAATCATCATGGTAGAATAGGTACGCATTTATGCCACCCAACGATCTAATCGTAATGGCAAAGGATGGAATAGCATTGTATTAAAATATCAGCCTCGGGACCAGTGTCTGCGATGGTATAGCTTGTAAGAAGTAGGTACACTACATCCAACACTGCTAACTGACCTACGCAGCGTTATTTTTACATGATGCGACTTATACCGTGGTGCCCTCAGTGGCCTATATAATCTAGCAACCTAGATTTGATAAATGTTATCATGTGCGCATCCTCATTCTACACTATTATCCAACTCACTGCCATCTAATCTGTGTCTATGTAAACTGTTTGTTCTCTCTTACCGATCATTCGAAAAGACCTTGGCAACTTGGGGCGTTTTCGCGCGCCGTGAAATATCAGGAAATTTGCGTCCGTGCCATTTTCACCGGTGACCTTTACGGTACGATTTAGTTCTGACTCGAAAAGTTCAGGGACAACCATTACTATTACTGAGGCATTCTCTATTTCTATCTATTGTTATGAGTCGTGATGGCGATGACATCTTGCAAGAGAAATGAAGAATTGCTTATTTGACGCCGCGTCGCGTCGTTTGGGCATTTGAGTAAGAATGTTATAATTGTTATTATATAACTGCGGTAGGTACCTACTTAGATAATTAGTGCCGTTAAAATATGTAAATACTTTCCTTTTATTTTATTAGGTGTTTTAGTAAGTAGGTAGGAACGCTTTATTCGTTGTTTGAACGAACATTGTTATTTACATATTTTGGTAGCCGTTTTTAGAAGTCCTTTCTAAGCCTTAGATATATACTTATCTACCTATTTCAACTCTCAGCGTAGGTACGGAGGAATCGTATCCAACCAACTTCGCAGACAGGGCCACATAAAATATAATTAATAAATCACTTTGGGTAGTAATACCCAGACCTACCTTCATTGGTTAAGAAGTTGATTATTTGTCTTTATCGACTTCTAATCTACCCATCTAGGTAATTCTATTAAGATTAAAGTTAATCCAGTTCACTACATTATTATTTTTACTTTTGGGTACTTAGGTAATAATTATGCAAATATTAATATAAAACCTTGTGTTATATCACACTAACAATCCCTAATATTATAGTAAACTTGTAATGTTTTTTTGCCGCCTAAGTTAGTTTGTAATAGCGCCTAGCGTCTCTTCATATTTTCTCTTCTAGCCCCACCAATTTTAACGTACCTACACACACTTGTTTAAACATTCAATAGATTTACCAGGTGGTTATTTGTATCATTATGAGTATATGGATACCTACTGAATCTCGAATGAAAGAGAACCCTATTAGAATATTTTTAAATTGTTACTGAACCGCACAGGCTGGAAATTATTTAGTTAGAACTTTTCACCTATAGCTCTACAATGTAGGTATAACAGCTATAGAATATTGTGTTCATGGTTAAACTCGCGTGACGCACCATTTGCGTAAATTATTTTTCTTATCACAGTTTGCTTTGAGGTCGTCCATGAAAGGCGCATGACGAGCGAGAGTGGCGAGACTGAAAGTAAGTTTACGTATACCTTACATAAACACGTGACTTGAGCCCGAGATTCTCTATGTACCGTATGTACGTTATTAAAGTTATTAATTATTATATTATCATGTTAACTAGCTGTAACGTTCAGGCAACCAACTCCACAATCTAAGTGAAGATAGGGAATGTTGTAAATACTAAGGATCGTAAAGAAGTACTTAAGTCACATTCGATCAGAAAAATGCACAAAGGCATCAACTTTCATAGATTCGGACGCATCCGAGACAAAATAACTAATGAGTACCTTGGAACCGGTACTTACCTACCTTTATTGATAGATACAGCCGTTTACATCATTCTTATTTGCTGTCTATGGTCCTCACTAAAAACTCCCACATGGCACATTTTGTAGTGGATAATAAGTAAGTACTTACTTAGATACTTTTTGTTTTAGATAGTTTATTAATTAACTAAGTATAGTAAAGTAAATGCCTTTGTACTTAAGTTATGAAATAAATAATGAGCGATGAGGAGTTACACTAATTTTGAGCATGACTTACTAATACTGGGTACTTACTTAAGTACATAGTCATCAGTGAAAAGAATAACTTACTAATTATGTACCTACTTTAAATAAATGCTTACTAGATACCTGTATCCATCAATGATGACCTTACGGTATTGACAATGATTAAGAGGAAAATTACTCAGCAAATGTATATTTCAAAAAAACTATGTAGGTATGTTTGTAACTAACGTAACCGTAACCGTAATAAGAAAACTAGACTTGCATTGAATTCTTGAACGTGGGAAAACATTACGTAATTAAGCAATGCAACATAACATCCTACGGGCTTATTCTTCTTCTAATTAACCTGTCGTTACATGTAATGTTAATCTTATTGTTAAGGACGCCAACCTACTAAGGTAGGATTGATTAAATACATCATTAACCCTTAGTCTTAGGATTTTTTTCAGTCCATACCTAACATTCAGGGGAATTCAGGCAGAATAGACTAGCTCGTTCGATCCGATTCTTCTCAGTAAAAATTAGGCAACTTATGATCTTGTATAATAATTAAACTCTATCCATTTGAAAGTACTAAGTAATAACAATATATTTTTAATTTTTTAATTTAGAATAGTAGGTACCCACCTACATCACTGTTTTGTAGAAGACACCTAAATACCTGGGTTTTAATAAGTAGGTGATAAATGTATTTATCATTGGGCATTCATTCCACTATCGCCAATCTAAAGTTACAGACTACAGTCATCTATAAATGGAATAGTTAACCCACAGAGCGGTTCGGACTTCGGAGAATTTGCTCTTCATACCAAAAGCCTAGTAACTAATTATGGATTAGGGGCTTTCTAGTGAAATTAATGGATTGAGCTTCTTAAGTTGAAATTAGGTACAGCATTAGTGACGAATAATTACAACACAAGACTGTACTTATGCCAGTAATCTAATTAAGTAGATAGATAGGTACCTACCCCTCCTCATATACACGTCATGGACAGAATTGAATGGATTAGTCACTATCAATATTTCGATAATATAAATAGGTACCTTTATTATGTAGGTAGGTATATGTATCACCTTCATATACCTGGTGTTAAGTGAGGTAATTTTTCTTGATTCTGTATACTAACTTGTCGCAAAGTTGCTTAACTACTAAGTACCAAAGTTAATTAAGTTATGTACCTAATTAATTGTTTATTTATAATTAAGTACGTAGGTAAAAAGGTAGTTGACAAGATGTTTAGTTAAGTAATAGATAACCTACTTAGGTATGTTTTTAGACCTATAATTTATAAAATAAAGTATAGCTCACATCTTCTGGAGGAAAATCGTAGCATTCAGCAATCTTTTGGTAAAGTTCCTTGACGTTGGAGAAGCCGGAGATGAGGCCGAGCGGGCTGCCGTGTGCCTGCTGACAGTGGAACACCAGCTGCGACTTCTGCGCGCCGTTGTTGTTGTCCACCCCGTTGGACGGGTGCGTGTCCTCCAGCGGCGGCGCCGACGGCACTGGAGGTGCACTGTACTTCGGTCCCTTCTTCTTAAATAACGACATTGTAAAACTGCACTACGTAACGGTATCAAGTTTTCCCTCAGTTTGGAACGTCAGAGCGAACACATTCTCCACCCGTTCACATTAAAATTAATCACTACACAGTCGCTTATCTTGGTAGAACTTTAAAATATAATGTCGCGTCATACCACGCGATAAGTTATCATTATCACCCAATCGCGAGATTGCCTAAGATATGCGAAGTTATTAGAGTGTACATTGTATTGTGCCAGAATATAATATAGGTAAGCTAGCTAGAGCGTAATCGGGCGACGATCGGGTCGCAACTGACACTGGCCACGAAGCACCCGCGGCCGAGCGCGCGCCCGCGCCTCCCTTGCCTGCCGCACCGCGCCGCACGTCGTCATCACAATATAATGTAATGTGCCACAGTTGTATCAGTCCGCCAACTCAGTGGAGTGCGGTTGCGACTTGCTATTGTTTTTGTACAGTCAGCCACAAAAGTAACTGAGCAAAGCGTCCTTATCTGTATTTTAGGCATAAGTACTTACCTTTGTAGGTCCTCTGAGTCGGTATTCGTAGCCCGACTTTAGCATTAAATATAGGTCGAAAACACTCAAGAAAACAAATTCTACATCTATACTCGCCGCTAGGGGTACTTTGCTTCTACTTTCCCATACAAATTAACAAAAATCCGCAGTCGATATAATCAACGTTAAAACCTATGGGGTTTGAGATTTTATTACATGGGGCTAAAGTGGCGAAGTGCGAGTGCACCAAGTTTTATGATGATCGAATAAACTTTCGCTTAATGTTCCGACTGTGCCATATAAGTTTGGATAGGTACTTCAGAAAGTATTTAGTTACTTTTGTATTATTTCCCAACATCTACCAGTAAGTTGAAATATTAGTCTTCCAATCTAGCATGGTAATGTAGCTAGCAATGCGCTAGCATGACCTGTTTATTATCCCATTAGCATGTGTGACAGAGGCCAGTCTATGAATTAATTTTTCCCTAACTCCAATCACAAATTACAAAACGAAAACTATATTTAACAAACATTTAAAAACAAACTTGTATAAAAAATATCAATAAGATGACCCTAACAAGAATGTTAAGAATTATTATTAATGGTATCACAATAAAAGTAATGCAAGGTTTAGTTTTTAGTTTTTTTTATTGCTTGAGGAGTTAATCTACGATGAAGCTACAGCTTTCTTAGGTGTAGGTTTTCCCTCCTTGAATCCGTTGCGGAAACGCCTCCTTACAATCTTCAGGTGACGCATGCGGCCAGTTCCTGTGGTCTTCCTGCGCTTAGCCTTCACTGACCAGTGGTCTGAAATAGTAAAAAGAAATATAAATTAGAATACTATGTCACTGTAGTTTTAATGTAGGCATTTCGACTGTAAATCATTAGATTTTTGAGAATTACATGTAGGTACCTTAACTCAGTATCATTCATCTATCCTAATAGCTTATGGAGGAAAAATTTGTTTGTTTTTATAACAAACTAGCTTTGCCCCGCGGTTTCACCCATGTAAATTTAATTTCATGAGTGCCCTGCGGAACCTTAATGTTTTTCATAAATAAAAGTAGCCTTACTCCTTGTAACATTAGCTGTCTACCATTGAAAGTCCATTAAAATTAGTCCAACCATTTCAGACATTACCCAGAACTAACAACAGGCAGACAGAGGAATATTTAGAAAATTTGTTTTTTTGTCAGTACCATATATACTTTCATATGCATATTTTGGACATCACAGAATTATCCTTTAACAATATAAATAATAATGGTCCTTTTATTGATTTATTTCAACATAATTTGTATGGAATCTCAAACTGTAAAATATTATTATAATATTGCTTGAATGAGTTTCAATTTTCTTTACCTACAGTATACAAAGAAATATTTAATCAAATAAATATTTCCTCAATCAGTGTAGGACATATTTGTTTTTTATAATTTAAATGGTATATAATGTGCACAATAACACATCATTATACTAAAGTACAACTTACAAATTATGACAACTTCAGGTACTTATACATATACAATGACAATAATATGATTAGACTGGTAGTCACAAGCAATAAAATATTGTACCACTGGCGAAACACCACACACTCGGCAGTCCATAACCTATATAATTATTGATATTACGCACGGCGATACCTTGTCACATTTCTTCACTAACTTTTATTTAATGTTGAGACCATCCGAGTCCAATAAAAAATATATTTATATACTCACATGAACGCAGCTTAGCTGCGGGGTACCCGCACTGTGCACATTTGGATTTTTGGATATGGTACGAAGATCTACCGCATCTTCGGCATAACGTGTGTGTCTTGTTACGCCGCTTACCAAAGCTCGAAGTACCCTTCGTCTGAAATAATAATTTAGGTTATGACTTGGTACCGGAATTATAATCACAAATAATTCGACATTTGATGATTTGAGGTTTTGTAGAACATTATCAACACTTTAAAACTAACAACTTCATCACAAATTGTAGGGATTAATTTAGATTTAAAAACAAAAAATTAAAATACGCTACCATCTTGTCAGAATTTGACAATCAAAGAGAATTTACAATAACTCTGACTGACTGACTCTGACATTAACAATGGTGTTGGCAGTAGCATAAAATGTATTACAAGCACAGATAGGTCATAGACATAAAAGTTCAATTTATGGTTAAAAAATATATTTTTCTTCATAGGTATAAAAAAAATCTGAATTTCTATGATTCCTAGCCACGACCCACGTCGATGTCAATTACATGTGAACTTTAAAAAGGGACTGTTGCATTCTATAGCGGATGGCCGGGGCAAGTGACAGAATATAGAGGCTACCAACTAAATATTAATATGTATTTAAAGTATTTTGTTCTATGGATTTAAATATTATATTTTTAATTTATTTAATTATTTAATCATGGTGGCCGTGTAGCCTGCACCAATTAGTTTTTTTAGAAACAAGTGCAGGAAATTCACCCCACGTCCTTTGAGGCGCGGCCTCATGCAATCCTTCGACGCTCGTTTCCAGCGACAAATGTGGTCACGGGAGCCCATTTAAATTTCCCGCGACTCAAAAAGGAACTAAGTAATGCAACCGCTCGTCGCTCCTTTTCAGCCATAATCCGTCGCTCGTCCCTCGTTTGGTGATGGTGGCATTTTTCGTGATTCTAAGATGGGCCAAAAGTTCAAGTAGAGAGAAATGAGTGTACTCGATCCAGAAAAGCTAACGGTTGATGGAATGGCTTCTCCATATGAGGTAGTTGGTGACGGCGCATTCCAATTAACAGACTACTTACACTCTCGATACTTCCCAGCGATAAAGTTCAACATTTTGAGCTTTGTCGCTACATATCACGTGACCACATTTTAAATTTCCAGCGACTCAAAAAGGAACTACGTCTTGCAGCCGCTCCTATAACGTATCGCTACATATCACGTGATTCCATTTTAAATTTCTCGCGACTCAAAAAGGAATTAAGTCATGCAGCCGCTCCAATCACGTATCGCTACGTATTACGTGACCACATTTGTCGCTGGAAACGAGCGTCGAGCGGCTTACATCAAGTTGCACCTTAATACAAATTGAATTGACAAGACACAATCGCAAGACAAGACAAGTGACGAGACGAATGACTGGGTATTTATTTTCTGTGACTATCTAAAGTTAGGCAAAAGAAATAGAAGCAAGTGAAGAGAAGTGTAATGATTTAATTAAATTGTACAACAACAAGCTATTGTAGGTCCATCGCCAGTACTTGCAACTTGCAAGACGTTACACTAGGAGAAAAATTAAAGGTTTCCCCTATATTACTTTGTTGTTTCTAGTGAATAAATTGAGCCTTGAATAAAAATTAAAGAAAGGTAAATACATACATCGAGTTCAGAGCCTTAAAATTATTATACTATAGTACTGAAGCTTAATTTTATTACGAGTATTTTGAGAAAGGTGGAATATTACTCAATCGAATACAATTTAATATAATGTAATATTTAGAGTACCTTTGTACATTGTACATTGTTTCGTATTTGTATTTCATTCTATTAGTTCCATCTATTTTCCACAGTATACAGAGTGGTCAAATCTGTTACAGGTGTTTACTATCTTTTAAGAAGCCATATATTTTATATTTTTAGATACCTAATTGAAGATGGAACTATTAGATGTGATGAAAAATTTAACAATAAAACATCCACAAAATGATAGTGACAAAAAGTTATTCAAATCAGTAGCTGCAGATATTGATGATACCCCAACAGAAATAGTGTATGCTGAGTACACAGACAAGATACTGCTCATTGTATCACAATATCAGAAGATTGGGAGCATGTTGACAATAAACAGAGACCAAGTTCATAACCCTTTAGGTTCCAATGACATTTTTACAACAAAAGTAATTTTTGGTGCTTCAGGAGAAGAACAGCAGGTGGCAGCGAGGTACTTGGCAGAAGCAATAAACATCACTAAGCCACTCTGCATCTTCATTAATCTTAAGTCTTATGATATTGAGACAGTCAAAGCTTGCAAAGATATAATACTTGACATCAAAAAAGAAACAAAGCATTAGAATGTCAACTCAAGTAAAGAGATTCAAGCCAGTGCACAAGTACTATGGGCAGTTGATCCTTGGACCCCCAGGAGCTGGTAAAACCACATATTGTTACAAAATGTCCGAATTACTGAGGAAGCTGGGTAGAAATGTTATTGTTGTTAATTTAGACCCAGCTAATGATTTAATGTCTTACAAGCCAGATATTGATGTGAGAGATTTGATTGTTCTTGAAGATGTAATGGATCAACAGAAACTTGGACCCAATGGAGCACTGTTATATTGTATGGAGCACTTGGAGAAAAATATTGATTGGCTATTGGACCAAATGTATTTTGAGAATGGCTCAAATGTCATATTTGATTTGCCTGGTCAAGTGGAACTGTACTCGCACCATAATAGTTTGAGCAACATTTTCTCTCAGCTATCGAGTAAAGGGAATACCCAGCTATGTGTAGTACATTTAGTTGATTCACACCACTGCTCTGATGCTGGCAAGTTTATATCTGCTCTGATGTTGTCATTGAGTGCCATGTTGAAAATTGGATTACCTCACATCAATTTGCTGACAAAAATTGATCTATTAAAAAAACATATGAACAAATTGCAATTTGGAATAGATTTTTACACAGAAGTATTGGATTTGAATTACTTGTTAGATTGCTTAGATAGTGATAGCTTCACGAAAAAATATAAAAAACTTAACAGTGCATTGGTTTCCATAGTAGAAGATTACAGTTTGGTAACCTTCCAACTTGTAAACATGCTGAAGGAAGAGAGTTTAATAAATATTAAGAACTTGGTGGACAAAACTAATGGATTTGTGTTCAAAGCTGAGGAAGGCAGGCATATTAACAGTATGCTGGCTTGTGCAATGGGTGTGGGTGAATCTGCAAGTCATGATATTGAATTTGATTAAAAAGTATATTAAAGAAATTTCAGCTTTTTATTGTTAGTATAATACCTACCAGGCATTCGCCATGCTTATACAATGGTATGGTATCACCTATAATTTTGCACAAATATTCTTATTCATTGCAATGGTATTAGCACTAAGCACATAATTAGAACAGTAAGCAAAGTATCATTAAATACTGCCATATTTTGAAATTCTCAAAAATTTACTTTCTTCATGAGTAGTTGGGAAACTGCATCACATTCAAGCAAATAAATGTAAATGTGGATTTTCTATCATCAAATAAGCTACCTAAGATCCAAGAGTAGGAACTGGACTTTAGTTCAGTCCTTCACCTTGATAAAGTAGTGGATATATTTTTTATACAACCTCCCACAACATTCATGGGATTGTTTCCATCAACCACCATTAGGGTTCTCAAAGAAAGAATATAACCTTTCTTATTTCTTCCAGATGCCCAAATCTAAGAAAGAGTTATATGAGGAACTGCTAGAGACAGAAGCATTGATAGACCAACTGCTCAGTGATAACAATAAGCACATTCGGGTACAACTTCTGCACCAGTACAATGATGTCAAAGATGCCACTCAGGTTGTCATAAACCACATTGCTAATATTGAGAATACTACTGTTACAGAGATACACAAAAGGTTGGATCTAGGCGAATGAAATAAAACATCTTATAATAATGGAACGTTTTATTTGAAGACAAATACAACTCTTTACAATTTAAATTCATCCAATACTTTTGTGTTCATGAACTAAAATAGTACTGAACAGTTCCAAAATTTCACATAGCAGGTTTACATAGTTCCTTAAATTAAGTTATAAGTGTTTTCAAAAAGCCACAGTTCCACATTTGCTACTTCAATTACGAAAATTGTTATGTGTGTATTACATGACAAGTATTCTAATATATTTTGATTATTATATTATGTTTGATAATATTAAATGACAATTGTCAGCAAACACGTTTGTAAAAATGTAGTGAAGGTAAAATATTGTTGAGATATCTAAAACTATAGTGAATAATGGTTTTAAAATAGAAGAAAAAAATAAAATCTACTTCTTCTTTGTAACATTTCTAATTAAAACACGTATACAGTGTGACAATGGTGTAAGAACGAAAAAGCACTCAATCCAATATAATAACGTGCTTTAAATTACGAATATGTTGAAGAATATTACCAGAAAACGGCTCCCATACTATGATTATAATTTTTCACATGCTTTATCGTTGTTACATAATTCTTAAACAAATCAAAATACATTGAAGTTAAAATTCTAAACTCTAACGTTTGTGTTTATTCAATAAGCAAGCAATGATATATAAATGTTTAAAATGTATAATATAAAGTGCAAGTCGCTCTAGGCGACAGATAGCGAATACTCAGCGAAGAGCGCGCTTCGGCGCCGGGCCATTGCGGCGGCCCGTCTATACTCTATACCAAGATATGCATTATTATGTTTTGCAATTAGTCATTTGGAACAGCGTTGTGGCTGCTGCGTATGAGCAGCGTTGTGGCTGCTGCGTATGAGCAGCGTTGTGGCTGCTCGAGTTCTAATCAAGATTTGATTGTTAAAATCAATTGTACATTATTATAGCAACATATTTCATGTATGTTTCGGCCAGGGTACAAGCATTCAAAATTGTAAAGTCTTCATTTAGTTCCATTCTCTTCGACCGGGGTCAACCGCCCAATTGCTTTAAGATTCGTGTTATCGAAATGGAATGTACCTATGCGTTGTTAATTGTGACAGTATCACCAACCGACATTTATATCACGACTGTCTCAAATGTCCTTGTTAGTCATTCCAGCTAAATTTAAGTATAACAATATAACAAATTTACAAAAATACATATAAATTGAAGAACATTCGCAATATTGGGTTTCCGAAAATACATTATAAATATATCACTAACAAATCTAAGATTTCCTATCGAAATAATACCCTATAGGATATGGAAAGACAAAATGAGAATGTTCATTCAATTTCATCAACCGTGTATCGTTAGACTTAAATCTATGAGTTTCAGACTCGTTTCAGGCAGTCCCACAGATTTCAAAGCACCAACAATCATTCAATAAATGCAAATTCTATGCTAATATTCTCAATCCTATAGGTACAGTATCAGGGTTTTTCGACTTACAGGTGTGATAACAGTTCAACAATATACATAGTATCGCCACCCACAATTTATCACCCGCCACGGTATAGTTCTACGACCACGTGTCGTACAGGTATTTGATACAACATACTCACACACACTTCAATAACACCTAAATAATTTACACGAAATCCCAAAAACAAGTCTGAAAACAATTAGTTCACCCTATGGAATCAAGTGACGATGTTAGTAAGATGGTATTTTCCTCCACATTAATACCAAAGTTGAGGATCGTATGCCTGGTTACAGATATCAGATATATTAGCTTGGAGGTGGATTCCATAGAGTAAACCATCTTAAAAATAAAAAATAATGTTTTGGTAAATTGTAAATATACTATGTGTAAATAAATAACGTTGACTTTCAGTACCACACAATAATATGCTTAAAAGTGAAAACATATTACTTACTAAGTCATCTCACTTTCAAATTATCATGACAACAATCAACAGGTCAATTTCGCAATATATATACATATATATCATAAATATCACTTGTCAAATAACGGGTGCTTTTAGGTTTGATACATTCTAAAGGTTCTCTCACGGGAACAAATAAATTGACCAATTACTGGCATTTTTTATAGGCAACAATATTATGCTACAACCGACGTGTGAGATACACGTATTCACACGTATTCCGTACGAATAGTATTAAATTGAGCAATTTGATTGCTCGTGTAAGAGTACCTGTAGATGTGCTACCTCGCGTAATATAACTTTTCCTTTGGTCATCTAGTGCGTTAGCTCACAAAGAGGGGTTGCGTATTTGTTTAGCCAGCACTTACAAAGTAACCAGAAAGGCGTGTTGTCTTATAGGGATCATCGAAGCATACATTGTGCCCCAACATGTCGCTCGTCTTTAATATTTATTAATTGAACACACAAAGTGCCAATTAAATTAATAAAAATCAGTCTCAAAATAGGGAAGTCTTTAAGATCTTCAGGCACGTATACATTGTTATAGGTGGACGCTCACCTCTCACTCAACTTCACACTTTGTTATTGTTCCGTGTAAACAGTTATTATGCAAATTCGCAAATACGTGCTATTAAAATTACAATGTAATTTAGCTCCAAGACAATCTTAAATATTTCGTTGAAAAATATGCTTTCATATTATCAAATACACATATATCATAAAGAACTATGAATATTTAATGTGTACTACTAATAATGTCTTAGACACAAGAAAATTGGCAAGCTTTCCTCTATATATCAGAAAAAATACTGGAATATTAATATACATAAATATGTTCGAGACAGAACAAAGAATATACTACATGGATCTCAATGGACACAAACACAAAACAAAAACGATATGAAGTTACCTTGGCCATGAACAGATTAGTTAGAAACTGGAGCGTCACCTTGACCAATGTGTTCCTTTTCGGAATTGAGGCATTGCTCCGCCGCCTAGAATATGTTCAAATCATTAACTAAAATAAAATGCTATTTCGTAAAACAATATAACAGGTATGAGTGAGGAAAGCTCTGAGTAATGTCCAGGTTTTAGTCGTCGTTACGTTGGGCAGTCAATGCTGTATTAATTTATTCGGTGATCACCTTGTTTTTATCATGAGGCCCATTCGATTCCAAGGTCTGGGCGACGTCAGATTTCTGATTAGTGCTCTTCTTCTTGCCTTTCCCGATATTCTTTTTATTGTTTTTGGCGTTTTTCGGCTTCTGTATTTGAGATCCTGTAACATTTTAATTTCAATGTGTTTTATAAATTGTTTCTTCAGTTCACACAATCAAATTACTAAAGCAGAGTAGTATCACTTGACTACCATTACCTTTAACGGTGAAGGAAATGAATAAGAGAAAAACCTACATTAGAAAAGAAGTGAAGTCGTGCCTAAGCTATGGTCATAGGCGTTTCAAAATGGCATTCAATTATCTATGGTTGGTGATAATATATAACACCTGAGCCTTATTGGCAAGGCATAAAAATGATAAAGGAATTACCATCTGCGTCGGCTTCCACGGCAGAGTTTTCTTCATTCCCATCCTCAGCTTGGGATCCCATCTCGTCTGGTCTCACAGTTTTCCTGTCACATCAATTAATCAATCAGTCTAAATCAAAGTCCATAGCTGAATACAGAGCTTTATAAAATTAAATCATAATAAAGAAACAATAAATATTTGAGTGTTTGGCGTGGCATTGTCTGTTATGATTCAACTCATGGCTTTCAAATGTACCAAAAATACGGCGCAAAATAAAACACAAATACAATTAGCTTTCAAGCCGATAGAACAATTGTTGTTTGATACTATTGATATGAAAATTATTATCCTCTAGTAGATACTAGGTAGAGTAAGGTGGCAAAACAGCGGACGGTCCGCCTGATGGTAACTCGCCCACCTTATAAATATTAATTAAAGAAAATACACCAAACTAACCCGTTGAGGGTGAGTGTAGCTGGTTTAGCTGGTTCATCGGCATCACGACGTGTGCGACGAGGACCACGTGAGGCCCCGGCCCCGGCCCCAACCCCAGCCCCGGTCCCAGCCCCGCGGCCCCGGCCCCGGCCGCGGGCCCTAGCCCCGCGCCAGCCGCGTCCGTACGCATTGCGCACGGGCGGAGTGTATCCAACGTAGCTCACCTGTGTACCACATAACCTTTGTCACACATTTTTGTACGAGATCAAAAATTTTTTAATTTACCCCAGAGGCTTACTGATTGTGGGATTAAAAAAACTAGTCTGAATAAAAAGTAAATTAAAATTAGATATTTCTTAATTTTTACTATTTCATCTCATAAAAAGTTACCATTCGATTACAAACAAAAATCGAACACATCTGTAAGTTGTAATAATTAGTGAGCACGCCTTATATGGCTAACATTGCCTGCTCCAAAACAAAAGAAATAGCTCCGACGCGGCCTTTGTCAACTCTAGAATGTACTAGGAGTTTTAGATACCTGTGGGTAGCGATGTGGACGCGTGGGATAGCTTCCGCCGCCCCATTGGCCGACGACGACACCAGCGATTTCAAGGCGGGCGCCTCTACCGCGACCCCGGGCCCAGCCCAAAGATCCGCCTAGACCACCCAACGAACCGCCCAAGCCGCCCAACGATCCGCCTACTACCCCTGCTACCAGGGGCAGAGGAGGCATAGCGAACTCCACTTCCAGACCTTCGAGGATCGCTTTGCGCATACGCTCCACCTACATAAAGTTAAGTTGTTGGTGTTAATTGGTCCATAAAGTATTATATGGCACACTAGCGTTCTGCAGAATTTCAGGAGTTTTGTTACAAATTGAGAACTACCCTAAATAAGAAATTTCGTAAAATTGTGTTCATAATGCTGAAGGAATATTATTGTAGCTTATTCATAACCACCTAAAAATTTGGGATAAAACTGCTTGGTCTTGGTTTTAACTTTCACATCACACTCAGAATAAACCGAGGATTTGTTGCGGAGTTACAAAGTAAACAGTACAGCAATTAAATAAAAACTTAGACGTGGGATCTGCTCTCATATTTGTCATCCTTGAAAATGAAGAGGGCGGAGTGTTATTACGGTCAGTTACCTTGACAACGGTGTCGAGATGGTTGTCGCAGAGCTGCGCGAGGTGCTTGCAGTGGGCGGCGCGGTGCAGGTTGCGCTGCAACAGCTTGCCGTCGAAGTAGAGCCAGGGCGCGGCCACCAGCCACGGCACGGGCGCTCCGCACGCGTCGTTGGCCAGCAGCGCCGCCTCCGCGCCGCCCATCACTAGCGCCGCCAGCTGCACGCCGCGGGACCCCAGGCCGTTCACCTGACGCACACACACAAATACAATTTCATTCATGATTTTGACGTCATAACTCTCTCAACATCTCTCTCTCATAACTCGTGTAGTGTTTTACGTTAGCAACGGTATAAATTTAAACAATCATACAAAATCATTTGGAGGAGGATTAGAAACAAATTAATTGCAACTTTTTTCGTTTGTTTTACATTTTTCTTTTTTATTTGGTAGAAACACAGTACTTTCAGTGTGTCATCTCTATGTAGAACACAAAAATTAGGTTACTTTCTAAACTTACCGCCATTTCTTGCAAGTGGAGAGCATTCATGAGATCATTAGAGAAAGCTGTAGCCAGGAATGCATCCAATTCCTGCCGCCTCAGAATTTGTATTTGAGATGTCATTATGAACCTGCAAAAGTTAAAAAAGTATTTTAGATATTATTTGCAAGGAGTTATATTTAAGACTTGTGATATGACAAGTTACCTGAGTACTGTAGCCAGTATGAGCAGATGCTGAGGCACGTAAGATGTATTCAACATCAGCGGAGTGTCGGATCGCATGCACGACAGGAATGCTCGCATTCGCCGACATTTATCATCCTGTGCAGTTCTGAAACCAACGTCTATTTTATTGTAACTAAAAAAAAAACTACTTTTCATAAGTATAGTGTATCCAAGAGGTTTCTTCCTGGTGAAAATAAAACTCACTATTATTTACATTGTACTTGGAATCAAAGCTATTATCTATGTTAGATATCAGCAATATCGGTTCAGCTATTTGGCCGCGAAAAGGTAGGATAGACCAATAGGCAGCATTTATAATATTTCTACAGAAGTGTACAGCTATGATGTGCATTCGTGGGATATGTGTGAGTGTGCACATGCTTTGCTCACCCGAACCAGAGACGCTGCACAGTGGGTACGGGCCAGTCGAGCACGACGCCGGGCACCAGCTCTGGACTCTTGCCGGGGTTCACACGCGAGTAGATCCACTCCGACACTTGCACCGTGCACGTGCGCTCTACACCCCCACTCGCGCTCGTCTGACCCTCCTCTGGGAACGGTTACATATACTGGTGGTGGCTATATTGACCTCTAGTATACAAGCATATTGCTCTGGCTATCAAATACACACACCTTCATTTTGGGTCGATTATCTAACAGTGTTTTATCGCTTTTATTAGTTTAATGGAATCACTACATAATAATAAAGACAGCACCGCCAAAGTGGGGCAAATCTAATATGCATCAGTTCATAATATAATGTAGTCTTGAGTAACTCAAAATCATTACGAATTGTACAGCAGTTCCGCATTGGACAAAAATATTGGCAAAGTTTCGATTGAATAAGTTTCAAACCTCTAGCTTTAGCAGCCATAAAGCGATGATGATGCATGTTGTAAAGGATAGCGTAGACGTTCTGGCGGATGGGGCGGAAGAAATGGTGGATGGAGGGTATTTCGCGGTGGTTGTCGTCCTCCATGAGCACGGGCAACGCCAACTGGCGGTGCGTGAGGATGGCCAGCATGTGCGGGTGCATAAGGCCACGTGCGTGACGCTCAGCACACGTGCGCAGCACCTCGCCTGGCGCCAGCGGACACAGCTCCACGGTGCCCGCGCCCTACGCACACAGACACACCCTTTACGCATGTGCGGCTGCATGAGCCAACACCTCGCTCGGCGTCAGAGGACACAGGTCCACGGCGCGCGCGCCCTACGCACACAGACACACCCTTTACACATGTGCGGCTGCATGAGCCAACACCTCGCTCGGCGTCAGCGGACACAGCTCCACGGTGCCCGCGCCCTACGCACACAGACACACCCTCAACACATGTGCGGCTGCATGAGCCGATACATCGCCAGCACTAGCGGACAGTTCAACGCCGCCCACGGCCTTATACACCCTCAACATTTCTGATTCAGAATCTATACAAAACATTGATACGGTCACCATCCACCGCATGGAGATGCATACCTTACCATTGGAGTCTACACGCCAGTATATTGACCTCACTGCTGGCTGGTATGTTTGACTTAGGTAGAGATTATAAGACGGGCAGACCTCTTTGGTAGCAGCGGGCGGCTTGTCTTGTTTGGGAGCGGCGGGTATTGGGGCGGGCGGACGAAGCTCGTCGCCGTCCAGCGCCAGCGCGGCCACGGCCTGCACCAGCTCGCTGGGACGCTCCTCCGTACTAAAGTCCGCGTTCATTGACGCGTTTGCTGTAGCCAATTTGTAATCTTCCAAGCCTTTTTGCTGTAATTTATTGAGTTCAATTTTTTTTTCATCTGCAGTGCTCAGAGTTAACAAAAAAAATAACAATGAAAGAAAATGAATAGTAAAGATGGATGTAAATACAAAAATGTAAGGTATAGAGGAAGATGAGAAAAATAAATAATTTCTAAATAAAGGAATCACTCGGCACTCAGATACAAAAATTTCGACTTGTGACCATGCAAGTATGTCTGACAAGTAATCAATAGAAGCCAATGGGTGTTAATGAAAATGTAAAAGGCGTGGATGACCGTAGCGAAAGTTTGTAGTTCCAGAAATATTTAAACCTCATGTTCAGATGATTCTGTTGCCAGTTTTGATGTATCCAGATCCACAGAAGTTGCCTGAGGACTAATATCTTGCTTCTGACTCTTCTTATTTGATTTAGGACGACGACCTGCAAATTGTTTCATAGAATAAGTACAAATGAACAACACTTTAAATGTAAATTAATGTTGTTAAGTAAACTTACCCGATGCAGTTCTATACTTCAGAAAGCCATCTTTAGTACCATTCAAATAATACTGTACAGCTTGCTTGAGTTTGGCAGCGCGGAGATCATTAAGGTCACCAAATATATCGATGCACGCGGCATCTACATCTGATGAGGGCAAGTCACGCACATACTGGCATACAGTCTTCACTAGGGTTTCTGGGGGTACCTGTTGCTGCATTAAATTAAAACATTAAATATGTTATGAGAATCATAGGGCGCAACAATTGAGCACATTACGCACAATATCAACAGCTAAAATAGTACCAGATTAATAGATAATTCACGGCTAGTGGTTAGATTAGGTGCTATTTGAAATTTGTAGAAAATATTATTGTGGAATGAGGTAATTTTTAAAAAACTCCTTAGATCTTTAATTGTTAAAAAGGGATTGGTAAGTTTATTTACACTACTTGCAAGATATACCATAAAATTGCAGGTAGCATTGAATGAAGAGGTAAATACATTTAAAATATATAGTCAAAGTCAAACCTTCTTTTGGGAGATTCCCAAGCGTTTATAGAAGTCAGCAAGACTTTGTTCAGAGAGAATAGTGCCACCCAACAGTGCAGCCATGAGGCAGAGGCGATCTTGGGGCACGTCTAGCACTCGGGGCAGCTCGTGCACCATGTACTCCTTAGTTTCCAATGATGACTGAAACATACAAATTATATGCTACAGAAATACTTCCTACAAGAATCATATACCCTATGTTTGTTCAGCAAAAAATTGAAAAATGTTTGGAAGTTAGTATAATTTAGTTACTTTTTGCAAAATATATGAAACATAAACATAGTTATCCCTCCTGTTAACCACACGAGCCACGGTAATTTGTTGGTATAGGCATACAATATAGTCAATATAGTAAAAAATTACCCTGTATGTGAGCTTCAATTGTGATGAACTAAAGTAGCGTGGTGGTTGAAATACTAAATATTCCCCAGAGCAACCAACAAGCCCTGCATAAGTCTTCTCGCGGCACAGCCCTACTACTTCCTGGCAATGATCATCAGATGAGACCATCTGAAAATAAACATCAATATGTATAATATGCACATAAATAATATTAGCTTATGATACAGAAATATAACTTACAATAGGTATATTGAGATATCTCAGAGCAGTTCTGAGACAGGAGTGCAGCCCAGTGGGTGGAATCCACCATACCTTCGGTGGTGGTGTACCCTTGGTGGCAATGTGACGCAAAACCTGTTGAGTAGTATTGTTCATTTATTTTTGTGAAGTGAAAAAGATCAATAATTAAGCAGACATAGCTACTATATTTTTATAAAATACAAATTAAGAGGCCTTATTTTTACATACAGAATCCGTTATGGATTTGCTACAGTTAAACTCGGTGGTCACTAATTGGGGGTGCACATATTATGTCTTCACATATTTTGGGAGGCCTGGGATTACTAGATTGCTAAGTGGTTTTTGGTACATTTTGTACTTACAGAATTAACTCTCTGTCTATATGTAGCCTGAGTCTGCATCCAGTGCTGCGGCAAGGCTGGTGGAGTGGGGTGGGCGCCATTGAAGCAGACACAGAGGGCCACTTGATGTTCAGCCAAAGCCTGTGCTAATGTAGTCAAGAACTGCACACAACGAGCCCATTGACCACCGCATGCCCAATCTGTACATACAAACACACTATGAAACAAATGTCATTAAAAATATTACCATTAAATGATATGGATACTTTGTCTGTCTGTATGTTGCAGTATTTATTTTATAAAATTATTAGAATGGCAAGCCATGCCAATTGCACTCATCTTAATAAGACATACAAACAATTCTGCAAGGATTAATAACAAATATAATATAATATTGATAACAAATATATAATTCTTCCCTGCAGAACTCTAACACAACCTAACACACATCCACAGGCTTATATGCATGGACTGACTGTTATCTATCATAAAAGTTTTGTTAAAATCAATGAATGGAGAGATTCTTACGAATTCTCTAGCTTATTATAGCATTATTATTATTAAGGTTTACTTACACCGCCCATGTAAACCCATGATAGAAGAAAATTGTGTAGTGTTCAAATAATATGTACTACTCTGAATTTTATATATGGCCTCCCCAGTTGATACTTTAGAAATAGATACTTCAATAAATACATTTTAAATTGTATTAACAAAAGCTGTTTCAGGGAATAGCCAGACTAACCAGTTGGAAAAAACTGACAAAAAATAATTTCTTTATGTTATATCATAATGAACTTTAATATTTAGTAAAAAGCTGTTATTTCAAATAACAAACAGAAACTTCTTATTTATGTGTATCAAAGTTAATGTTTTGTAAGTATTTTATCTGAGATGAAGCAGGGTGGGTCTCTAGTATATAATAAATAATTTGCATGTTATATATACATACAAAATATATAAAATGGATATTCAAATCAACAAGTTGTAGAAGTAGTTCTTTCAAAACAAAATATAATATAAGTTTAAGAGGTTACAAGTAAAGAACTTGAAAGTGACCATAAGAATTACCTGAGAAATATCCTCCATAAAGGCGGTCCAAGCAACCTTCTGCATCGAGAACAAGACGAAAACCACCAGCATGGTTTCTTGCAATCCGAAATAAATCAACTCCTACGCCTTCATTTTCTAAGAATGTTTGTAAGTCTTGTATACCCATGGTGTGGATACTATCGCTATGATGATTCGATCGAAAACGTTCGCCACGACAGAATTATGGCCTGAAATTACAAAATAATTGGAGGACATGTCGGTATAATTGTAAACATTGTCAACAAATTTAAAAAGCAGTAAAGTATACATTGGTTTGTCATCTAATTTGATGCGGCAAATTAATGACTACTTAAACTGAAGTGAAAAAACTACCGGCGTGCCAAATCCAAGAGCTTGTAAATCTTATTTCTTATTACATACACACATAATAGAAGCTGAACCATCGATCTCAAAATAATAAGGAAAGCAAATCTACAAACCTTCAATTACAAAACCATGCCAGCAGTAGAAATTATTGCAGCCGTAAACTGAGTTGAAAGAAAACGGAAGCCATTACAGAAAATTCGCTAACTTTTTTCAGTATTCCTCTTCCTAATAGATTAGAGCCAGGTCTTTTAGGTCTGTCAATTCTGTGAAGATATGGCCTTTATAACATTTGTACGTAAAGTTTAATTTAAAATTTACTTTGCAGGACTGTGATGCTTGGAAATAAACTTATAGTAATGAACACAATATTGACAACATTGATTTACAATGGCAATGTAATCGTTACAACGGCAATGTAATCGTTGCCACAATAGGTATAATTTTGTAGTTTGATGATTTTATTTTGATGTTTATCATAGATTTTTTACTTAGTATTCATTTCTTGCATTTTCTCGCACTTCATGTTTTTTATCGCACGTCTAAGATTTGGTTGAATTATGTACTACCTTTGTCTCTGGAGGCAAAGATAAGAATATTGTTCTTTGTCTATGGCTGCAATTAATATTATTTTATTTCATTCATTCATCATCATTCATTCATTCATATTTTGTGATGGTTGAACTTGAACAGGGGCGTAGTAAATCAAAAAAAATAAGAATGTATTATAATTGTTTAAGTTTTACTGTACATAAATTACAATAGTATCTAAATATTCAAATCCCTAACAAATATACTTACATAAGATAACAATGCTATTATAAAATACACAGCCGTGACTTGTGTACAACTGGTAGAATACGTTAAGCCAGCACCTTGCAATATTACAGACTTTATTTCAAGATTAAGTTATGCCGGAGCAAAGTAATGATTACCGTGTTGTAGTTTTTGGTGCAGGTGGTGTTGGTAAAAGTTCTCTTGTGCTAAGATTTGTAAAAGGCACGTTTAGAGAATCATACATACCAACGATCGAAGACACGTACAGACAGGTGAGCATAAGATTTTATTTACTTGGTTTGCATATTTCGATGCTGTTGGCTGACTAGGTTTGTTATAGTTATTCCCGGAGAGCTTATGAGTGTTTCATGTCATACAAGTAGGCTTAGGAAATAATCTAAGTTCTTACCTACACAGGCATTTTCAAAAGAATTCTGCTTAACTTAGCTGACTATAATATTTATATGGGAAATGGGCAGAACTTATTTGAGTGACTGATCCCTAAACCTTGAGTCTATTGAAATGTTGCCAAAGGCTTATGAAGAAGTTTTGGTGATGTGCCAATTTCAATTTTGTAATGTCCTTTTCCTACATAATAAAATTGATCTGAAGAATCCATGGGAGGAATAGGTTACTCTCATAAGGGTTATTATAAATTGTTGCATGATTGGATATTTTTCTAAATTTCTTTTTAATAGGAGAGCTGTTAAAATGTGTGATATGGGTATAATTTAAAATAAAATTATTAGTACAAAAATATATTCTTCCGTTTTCGATTAATTGACATTCAAAGTTGACCACATCAAGAACTTATTTTCGCCTAAAAATCAGCGGTAGCTTGGAGTTATTGATGTGAGATCTAACTATATTTTTATTTTATTCTCTCACTAATAGTATATGAAATAATCCCATAGAACAATTTTTCAAAAAACCATTAAGCTCCTTCTTAATTTAACAAGTTTAATTAACGCATACATAATACATACACAGGCCGCAAGCTCTTGGGTCCTTAGCAACCATAGCCTATAACTATGTTATTGTCTGAGCTAGATATTTTACGACTTCAACATAGTGATATATTTATAAAACCCTACAACTTCTAGAAGACTACTGTTTCTTTGTCTCCAACACCCTGTATAATAAATATCATAAATAATGTAACAATGAGTTTCTCTTCTTTCCAGGTGATAAGCAGTAACAAAACCATATGTACCCTACAAATCACAGACACAACTGGTTCACATCAGTTCCCTGCCATGCAAAGATTATCAATAAGCAAGGTTAGTAATAATAGCTACTTATTCATGCAGGATGAATTTATTAAGTGTGAGTGGATGGACAAATCAAAAACTAAGAGGAATAGAAAAAATACTCAAAGAAGTCTCAGGACTGATTTTGATTTAATCTATAACCACATAATTTTCTGTTTTGAATCTTTATTAAGCTGAAGAGTTTGTTTGTTTGCTTGAACACCCTAATCTCAAGAATTACTGGTGCAATTTAAAAATACTTTTAGTGTTAACAAGTATGTTTATCAAAGAAGACTATATACTTGACTGACTATATACTGACTTGAGATGCTATGACATATATGTCATCACACTAGGACCAATTGTGGGTTTATTACTAGCATTAGCCCAAAATAACTATACCACACAGATGAAGTTGTGGGCAGAATTTAGTAAAAAATATTCCTAGAGAAGAGTAGAAACCCATTGATTTCAATCAATATGCTGTATTACATTATTCTGTGGTGTTGATTGAAGTGTAAAGAGTATCAACATAAGCTACATTTTATTATTCCTTATAGTCATACATTTAGTAGTCCAAACACATTTTAAAAAAAATATAATACCTGTATAATCCTGGTTTTTCAAGTTGAACATTATGCAAGATCTAATTAAAAAATATTTTATCAATACATACCTATACGAAACTTTAAATTTCAGGGTCATGCATTCATACTGGTATACTCAGTAAGCAGTAGACAATCACTAGAAGAGCTGAAGCCAATATGGCAAACAATAAAGGAAATTAAAGGCACTGAGTTGCCAAACATTCCAGTGATGTTGGCTGGTAACAAATGTGACGAAAGCCCTGAAATACGAGAGGTGTCTGCCTCTGAAGGACAGTCGCAAGCTCAAGCATGGGGTGTTTCCTTCATGGAGACATCTGCCAAAACTAACCACAATGTCACACAACTGTTTCAGGTTAGTATTTCATGACAATTACTCAATATTGTGCATAACAAAGAGGATTGATATTAATAGGAACATATGCAAGCTTGATTGATAATTATGATAAATTATTTCTGTATAAATAATTTGACCTTTTTTTTTATTGTTCTGGAACTTTTGTCTAACATAGTCAGCTCCATTGTGCTCGCACATCATGACTCAACAATCATTAAACAATCCAAACATTAACCGGAAGAGCCTACCAGCTACAACAGAGGTTCGCGCACCAAGCACACCTAAAAACCAGGCCATATTGTATGGGCCAACCTTAAAAATATTGAACATTTTTCTTCTCTTATGGACACAGTATCTACATCAATATTTAATACCATAGTTGAGATGTATAAAATATGTATGTACACTACCAATTTAACCCCAATATATTTAACAGGAGCTGCTAAACATGGAGAAAAACAGAAATGTGTCTCTTCAAGTAGATGGTAAAGGCAAGAAGAAAAAAGAGAAGGTAGTGAAAGATGGTGGGGAGGCCTCTGCCAGCGGCAGGGAGAAATGTCTCGTTATGTAAATAAGGTATACAGTTGGTCTAGTCATAAACCCACCATTATATAGTAATTCCTAGTCATTTTGGTCCTAGTCATTCAATCCATTTTCTGGATGAGTTAAGCACAGATATAGAATAAGTATTATATCGCATTTAAAAGCAGAATGTAGTACATAGTGTTATAATGCCTTTTAAATAATATTAATTTCCATTGTGATGGAGCTTAGAGTTCTTCAAATGCATATTTTGCTAATAGTAAGTTACTATTACTATATAATAATTTAATAATGACTGATGTGACATTAAAAAGATGAACTATTCCATATTGTATTGTTAGTGTGAAAATACAACGAAATGAAGTCTCTTTATGACTTACTGTTAATCAATTTGTATGCTGTTATGTTGAATAATAGTGTAAGTGTCAGCAACTGATGATGTTGAACAAATGAACAAGAGTAAAGTGAACAGTGTGCAGCTTTATTTGTTGATAATTGATAATAATGTTACACTATTTGTATTACCTTATCTTCACACATGCCCAAAGGACTGTTAATGTAGGCAGAAACAATGGAACAAAACCCATTTGTGAGGATGCCACACCTGTGAGGGTGTAATACTAAGTGCCAATGTGACAGACGGTGATTCTAACTCTGTCACTCAAGCACAAATTGGTATTCCAAGCTTGAAATGATAAGATTTTTTGTACCAAAGTGCTAAATGCACACAATATCAGCATAAACTAAAATTTGCAGAATTTGTATTGAAACGAAATAAAAATACCTACATCAAATTCTATCTATTCAAAATAAAATTTTATTGTTCATTTCATATGAAATATTTAAGTCTTACATTGATTATTTTTCATAGTTTTATAATATAAGTAAATTAAATACAATGAAACCATAACTATGCTCTGTAATGAGATATGTAGTAATTATTCTTAATATAGAGTTTGCTAGTTTATAATGCACTTTATTTAATATCATTCACTTACATATCCAATTTAGATTTGTCCATAATATACAATTTTATCTAGTCGATTACCGTCGTCACTTATTTAATTAACTCTTATAATATAATTACCACACTACAGTGAAAGCAGTGCAATTTAGTTTTTATACTCTTATATGTATTTAATGTTCGTATGAAATTATAACTCGACACATATTTATTAATAGATATTAAAGTTAAACTTGACACCATGCAGCTACAAAAAGGTAAAGATGCTTTTTATATGGGCAATATTTGATTGATGACATGACCTAATTTAGTGCTTTTCATCAGGGTGACTGGCATACACCAACAAACAATGGTTTAATATTGATATCTATAACGCATGTTATCCGATAAAATTATTCAGGTGTAACTAAATAAATAAGTAAACTCAGATTTGGAGATGCTTGAATTTAACACGGAGCAAGCTTGCCTTACCGCAAATACTTTCTTAGTTTAAATAATAAAAAATATGTTTACGCCATCCCAGAAAGGTTCCCCAAAGGGGTAAGCAGAGGTGTTGTACATGATTAAGTATAAAACCAAGTTAAAATAAGTCCATGTTAAAGTTTTTATATACCTCTATTTATCACTATATAGAGAGCACGAAAATCAAGAATTCATTGATGTTAATTATATATTAATTGCACCGTTTAATTATTGAATACTTGCTTATTGGCAGAAACGAAGATTTCATCATAAATATTACGTATGTGAATATTATGAAGTAAAAATTGTTATACATTGAATTGTTATAGCTGGACCAAAGTTGTTTCAATGTTGATTGATGTAAGTTTACCGTAGTGTTAATTTATTCTTTGCCTCATCTACTTACCTAATTCTTACTTTCAATGTTAATTTGCTCTAATAAAATCCTTGACCTTATATTTCTCCTAACACTTGTCTGTAATACATTTTCCAGAAGTTCTATTAGGCTCATTTCACCATTGTATCGTAATGAAGGTTGTTAATGGTATGTATAATGTATTATATATGGTATATCAAGTATACATTGGTATATCAAATCAAACTAATGATGCCTCAAAAATAGCATATTGATTTATTAAATTTGTTAACAACTTGTTTAAAATAATGCATACCTTACTATTCGGCAAAATGTCTATCAAGTACCATGATTAATGACAATTTTTAATTCTTTAGTATCAAAATTTCAAATTCAGCTTGCATAAAAATCTTGACAAATTAAGTAAAATCGCTTAAAATTGTATATACATTTGAATATAATAGATTCCAATAGTTGCAGACATCTTCCTTCTTGCAAAATAACTAGCTATTAAGGATAACTTCGATCTATTCACCTCTGCTTTATAAATTAAAGTCTTAAAAATGGTGCCCTTTGTATAACACGGCAATAATATTAACGTAGTTAAGTGATAGTTTTCATCTTTTTAGAAATGATGATAGACTACCTTTAGAAAATCCACTATCATACGAGTATATTTATACTCTCAGTACTTTATAATTTGATACATATTTAATTATATAACGACTTATTATTACTAATAGTACTTGAGCACTTTCGTTTTTACCCTGAGACTGACATACATGTTTTCAGTGTTTGGTCATAGGTCCTATCAAAGTACTGTTTTCAATTGTATTCTACAATAGAAATGTAAGCGTTAGGCACAGAATGTACCTGTTGTATAACAATACGCTGTGGTGGAAGTGTATCCAAACATTTGTGATATTAATTTATAAACTGGTTATCAAATCATTTCGAGAATATTAGTAATGCTAGTTCATTAGGCCAGCATGAAGTCTTATTACGAATGTGTTTGTACATTCATTCAATGACGTATTGCCATCCATCGATCGTGACGCGATTAGCCTGTATTACATTAGGGTCTATGAGCAGTAGTGTAGCCATGTAGTAAGCCCTATTCCTAAACCTAGCTCGACGTAGTTCAAATTCGGCCCAGTTCATTTTTTAGCCCCTACATCATATATACCATAGACTCTTATTACTAGCGTGTGTATACAAATCTAGCCATCCTTTTGGGAGCTGATATTTTTTTATGTGATTGCAAATGTTTGTTGACTAATCAGCTATTGGATAATTATTCTCATAATGTTAAAACAAATTTTGATGTCTCCTTTCACTTTGTTAATTTGAAATGGTAGGTATATTCTAAATTCTACAAACATTGATCTCGTGACAGTTCCCACTAAGGCATTACAAAAATAAAACCTAAATCACACAACTGTGTTTTATTTAACGAGTTTATTTTAGTTCGGCGGCAGCTTTTTTGGTCATATTGAAGGTAATAATACTACGTAAGTTGAAATTGTGTATTCGTGTAGAGCAGTTACAACAATGAAACAAATACTATTAAAAAATAATGTATTAATATCACAGCAAAAGCTTAGATTCTACATTAATATTAGTGACTATCATCATTACATTTTTAAAATATTTTACTTTTTGTTTCACAAAATTTGTTTTAGTGTACATTTCTAAAACAAATACTAGTACTACACTGTAAAAAAAATCTAATCAAAAATATTAAATTCTCTGGGTTAAAAAGATTTTTATTCAGTTAATGCATCAATTTCGTTTTTTTTTCACTGCAGTGTAATCCTTAAATTAAAAACCTTACTAATGAAGAGTCACTGAACCAAAGAAGACTCGAGGCAAAAACACCACACTTGATTTGTGCGAGTCGGACTCGCGCACGAAGGGTTCCGTACAGACAAACAAACACGGAGTCTTGGTAATAGGGTCCCGTTTTACTTGGGAACGAAGTCCTAATAAGGGGTAGTTGTACTGGTAAATAAGGTTAGTAACCTTAAGGTTAGCAAACTTGGACAGAAGTTTCTGCTATGCGAATTACATTAGTGAAAGAAACTTAAAAACTGGACCATTTAATATAACATTGTCACTGGATAGGAGGCTCGCGAAGTTGAAGTTTAGAGAATCATTAACAACAGCACTAATGAGCATCTCCACTTCCATTGTGTTTAGCTGTCCTTTGTCTGACATGAGTATTTTGGCCCAAAAAGTCATTACTATGCTCCAATGCCATTAAATTAGGCAGTCGCCCCGTGCTCGCGCTCCTTTTTATTTTCGGAGCATTGATAGCACTTGTAACTGTGACATTTGTGACTTTGTTTTGAGCATTCAACGCCCGTGAACAAACATCCAAAAGCTTATTCAAAGTTGCTCCACTTATTCTATCTTGGTCTTGAGTTATTTGTGCTTTATGATTATTTGTTTCATTTGAAAACACTGTTCTCTTCCTTTGTTTTAAACCAATACTCATTAAGCCTAGATTTAAATTAAGTGGAATGTTTAGGATATAGTTAAATACTATACTTATAAGGAAGAATATTAATGATATATTTATAAACACAATTAATATTCCATATACCATTCTGTCAAAGGGGAACCATAGTCCATCTGAAACAGATAATATATATTTTAAAAAAGCACATCAAGCGCTATCATATGTTAGACTATAAACAAGATAATCTGATAAGCCTCATCACTTGGCACTACTATGCAGTAGATATGCATAAATTTAAGCATAAGTTTGCATAAGTATATTTTTCATATTGATAAGCTTTCTATTGTGTGAATTGTGCCTTATGTTGATACTAATGTGAGGATGATTTTAATCTATACAGATAAATAAAATTGAAGTGTCTGTTTGTAATTCCAAATTAACTGCTTTCCACTAAATGCATATGAAAGTAAATACCTCCAGGTAAAACTACAGGGCACAGCTAATGTATAAATAATAACAGGCTATAGCATACTTTACCTGTAACTCCATGTATCATCTTCTCAACAGTTGCACTGATAGTAACCATTGGCTCCGATATCAATGATGTAAACATCCTGATGCCTATTTTGAGAGGATTCATGTGCTTAAGAAAAACTAATGGATCAGGAGGAGGCACTTCACAGTTGGACGACAAGAAATACCACTTGCATTTGTTCATAGCTGAGATAAATGCATTCACTTCTTGTTGCTCTGCTTCCTGGAAATATATTTTTAGATTTTATCAATCAATTAAATTAGAAATAAAATAAGTATAGTCAGTGCTAAATCATGAAGTATAAGTATAGTAATATATAGTAAGCTTCATATAATGTAATGCCTTTTCCCCAGTGGATCATTGAATGGTTGCAAATACAAGTGTTTTGTTAATGGTATTCAAATTAAAAATAATTTACAAACCTTATATGAAATAAAAACTTCATAAAGATATAACAGGATACATATAATTATTATAAGATGCCTGTGTGACATTCTACCCCATAGCCAGAATACTGCATAAATTGCTGCAGCTATACTTAGTATCCAAGTAATGTGCATCTGAAATATAAGATTTTTTTATGGATTAAAGTAACTAAATAGTCATAAACTGGTACAGCACTGATACCATAAGTCTATACAATTAATTTATTATTAATTCATCAAACCATTTTTTCATACCAATGAAACCCATTTTAAATAGTGTATGGATAATTAAATGCATTTAACATAAGATTGTTAATAAGAATCAACAGACAACTACTGGTCTAACCCAGATCACAGATTTTCATCGTTAAAAGGGGTTGCGAAGGTCAGATGGCAGTTGTTTCGTATAAAAATCAGCCACATCGGGTTGAACCAATTGCCGACCCCAACAATGTATGGGATAAGGCCAGGGAGATGAATAAATTTGCAAATGACAAACCTTGTATTCCATAAAGTACATGGCAACATACTCATTCCAAGCCAAGACAATGTTGTCCACTATGGTGGGCTTGTAAATGGCATCCTGTACATATCCCAAAGATCTCCTCAACATATCTTCAGAGAAGGCATCATCTGACTGCAAATATCCTTCCAAGGTCTCCCAATGTTTACCAACAAATCGCATTTGTAGTGAAACATCTGTGCTGCCATCATCATTTCTCTGAAAGATATTTGGATTATAAACATTCTCCATAGTGAGCAAATTACCTCACTTTAAATATAGGATACCCTTACCTTTACTTGGCCTCCTTTTAAAATCAAAGCAAGTGCTCTCCTAAAGAACAGTTCCCCATTCCCATATGAGGGGACAACTTGAGTTTTCCGTTTCACGGGGATCCTGAGATCTGGAGGCACATTAAACTCACTGTTTGTGTCAGAGTATATTATGCTATCGTAATTCCAAGGATCCGGTCCATTCTGTTCTTCGTTATTTACACAATGAAAGTAAATAACGAATAACCACACCACAAGGTTATGGTAATACATATTATAAAACAGCTTGTCGTTGATTTTCTTATAGTTCGGCGTAGAGTAAGGATGTTAAATACCTAATACTCTATACACAAAAACTTGTGCTTTGAATATCTATTTTATTAGTTTTATTGTTATGGTAGATACGTCACACACGACACGACACGATACTGCGACGCGACTAAATAAAATGTTAAATTGTATTGTATGTAATACCTATTTTAATATTCACGTTTTGAGATAAAATTCAGTTCAGGCCTTTGGTCTGAATATCGATCGATTTGAAATAATTTATTTCAGGATTTACTAACTTATTTGATATAAATAGATTGTACCGCACAGTAAGTTTAGTTTTTGATTCAAAATTATTTGAATTTAAATTTGATATGTCTGGTTGATTGATTGAAGAATTGACAGACAATGTCAAGTCGAACTGCCAAATTATATTTCTGTCATTTGTATCTATGGCTTGTGCATGTCGTGCCTGTATACGAAAAGACTCTGACATATTTCGAACAGCCAATCCTTCAATCATAAAATATATTTTATAGTTCACATTTTAGTAAATTAGCATTTAATTTACATGTCCACTACGGCCTTAGTGTTTACTCGTTTTGCACATTAAAAAACATGAACCCTAAGAAATCGCCGGGCATGGACCACCTCACCTCTGACATTTGGTACCACTTCACCACCTGCTTTCCTAATATCATCACCGACCTAATGAATAGATGTTTTAAGTTATCCATATTCCCCAAACAATGGAAACATGCCCTCACCAAAATCATACCTAAAGCTAACAAGACCGACATGACTGACCTAACATCATTCCGACCCATTGGACTGCTGGCAGTGCTAGGCAAAGCACTCGAACGTCTAGTAATTAACCGACTCACTCACTTTCAGAACATCAACCAGTCATCCAACCAATATCAATATGGTTTCAAAGCGCAGACCTCTACAACTCACGCACTCCACAACCTCATCCACGAAATTAGCTCCCGGAAGCAAAAGGGTCACCAGGTCACAGTGATATCGCTCGATATCCACGCGGCGTTTGACCACGCCTGGTGGCCAGCCATCCTAAAACGCCTACACCACATCAAATGCCCCCGTAATATTTACACTATTTTAGCTCACTACCTCACGGAACGATCCGTGACCATACATCATGCAGAAGGAAGCGCCAGCAAAACAATGACTCGGGGCTGTATCCAGGGCTCTGTGTGCGGCCCCACATTGTGGAACCTGGTCATCGATGAACTTCTGGATCTTGAACTCCCGAACGGCTGCTTTATACAGGCGTTTGCCGATGATGTCACCTTAGTAGCGAGTCATAAAAATCTAAATAGCCTTAAGCTCATAGTTGAAGAAGCTCTAGAAAAAATCATAAGCTGGGGAGAGTCCGTTAAGCTGAAGTTTGGCCCGCAGAAGACTGTCGCGGTAGCTTTCACTCACAAAGCCCGTACACTCGACATCACCATCCGTGGAACACCCATTCCCATCAGTAAGGAATTCAAAATTTTAGGAGTTATCATCGACAACAGACTGTCATTCACTAAACACATTACTCATACTATTAACAAAGCTGCAAAAATATATAACAAACTCACCAGATTCATACGACCCACTTGGGGGATTCATTCAGATAACATAGTCACAATATACAGACAGGTGATCGAACCTATAATCTGTTACGCATCAAGCGTATGGCACACAGCGCTAAAGTACAAATACGTCCAAAGAAAACTACTCTCATTACAACGAGGCTTTGCAATAAAAATTATAAAAGGCTTCAGAACCATCAACACCGTCAACGCTATAAGTCTCTCAGGCCTAACACCTATCGACATAAAAATTAAAGAATGCGCAGAAGTTGAAACCACCAGACACACCGGCATCACAACCTACCTACCCACAGACATTACACTTGACAAACCCACGCACCCCTCAAAACTACTACATCCTTCCTTAAGGAAAATACTCACATACACCACTGCAACCGACTCCACAGAAACACACAACATTCTAAGAGCACACCCACATACACACTACATTTACACGGATGGCAGTAAGCATGACGGACAAGTAGGTGCAGCCTTCGCAGCTTACTGCCCCGACGGCAAAACAATTATACACAAAATAAAACTGCATCCTACTAACACTGTTTTTCAAGCCGAGCTTATGGCAATAGAGCACGCATGTTTATGGCTTGCAAAACATAAACACTCATTCGCATTAATCCTCTCAGACTCCCAATCCGCACTATTAGACATTTGCAACGCATACAGCACAAACTCAACCACTACAAACATACGCAACACTTTACACAAACACAACATCAGTCCTCACCTAATATGGGTCAAAGCACATGTGGGTATCGCTGGAAACGAAGCGGCAGACATAGCAGCTAAAAGCGCCGCAGGAAGCCACACTGCTTGCATCAACACCAACTTCCCACTAAGTTATGTGAAAAAGGTTTCGAAGGAAATAAGCAGAAAAAAGTATGAGCAAATGTACGCACAAAACACAAAAGGTCCCATATTACGCAAATGGTGCCCAACACTACAACATTTACACACCCTCACAAACGCTACACAACACACCTTTGCACTCACACAAATACTCACTGGACACGGCTTTCATAAACAGTATTTACACAGATTCAAAATAACAGACAATGAACACTGCCCCTGCGATAACACCACTCCACAAACAGTAACACACCTCCTCGAACAATGCCCACAATACACTATACAGAGAAATAACCATGAACAAACATGCATATATCACCAAGTAAATCCATACAACATCACTGATCTACTCACTCGACCTTCCGCATTGAAATCCTTCATCCACTACATACAACAAATCATCAGCACAATTAAACAATTCAACAGCACGTAATGAAAATGTACCATCCCCAATAATGTACCATACTTAATATAAATATTCATCCATTTTAATTATTATGTATTCCACATATTCTGTATCAAATAGCAGAAATAAATTCCCCCAGAAGGTGGGTAACCTTTTGGGGACAAAATAAAATACTCGTTTTGCATACTAGGTAGGTTTTAGTTTACTAGGTTTACTGTTACGTTGGTTTTTTTTTATATCTATGCCGTAGTATGACATATTGGTTTGACACCTTATCCGTCATAGGTTTCGTTATGTGATCTGTTATCACGTCTTGTCGTGTCTGTCTGCTATCAGTCATTCATTTCATTCATTGTCAGTCATTGTCGTTGTCATGCATGCTTTGCTTTGGGCTCTGCAGGTGCCGAATACTCAAGCTCATTGCCATTAAATAAATAAAAGAAAGAAAGAAAATTACAAACACATTTACATTGGAGGAATAGCTTTACTCAAGCTCGTCGCCATTAAGTAAAAGAAGAAAAAAAGTACATAACTAAATTAAGTTGTTGTTCAAACTCTAAATAAATTTCTGACTTCAGTAATAAAAAAGTATGTCTTCTATTGATTTTGATCCAGCAATTAAATTGTGTTTGAAGTACTTGCATTCAAGTGCATCTGATTCTACAGAACAATTAAGGCTTACCCTCGATGATCACATCAGGCAGACTTATGGCAGCGCCAAAACTCTAGGAAATGTGTTGCCTAAGAAATACCTGAATGAAGAGAAAATGGAATCTCCTCGAAATAAGCATAGGAATGAAAAGAGTTGCAAAACGGTTCCAATACCCCACCAAAGTCCACAACAATTACAGATACCAGAGCGAGAGAATGATGATGGATCTGTAATGGATGGAGAGATGCCATTTGATCTATTGGATGAAGATCTAACCTGTGCAGTTTGCAGACAAATTGCCGTACAAGCAGGCAACCGCTTGGTGGAGTGTGATGCTTGTCATGCGCTATATCATCAGGTGAAGTATTTATTAATGCGTTCACTGCTAACAACATATCCATGCATCCAACTGTTAGAGAATTTACGAAGAAGATGAAATGTTAGCAGTGAACATGTTAATAAGTTTGTATCCTAACTAGCTTCCACCTACAGCTACTAGAAGAAATCTAACTGCCATGCAGGGGGCATGGCAGTTAGATTTCATAAACTTTCACACCTTACAACCTTTAGGCTGAAAGTTTGGAAAACCCTTTCTAAGTGAATTCCTACACCTTAAAAAACACATCCTCTAATTTTCATGCTTCCAGCGGTTAATGTTGTGGATTGATATAAGTCAGTCAGTCAGGACTTTGGTTTAAGGAATTATTGTTACTAATCGGAATTTATTGTTTTCAGGACTGTCACAAGCCAGTCATCAGTGATAATGACATGGGCACCGGGTGGCAGTGTGCATCATGTCTTTCATCCCAAGGATTCGCTACTGGTTACTCTAGTAAAGCATCTTCCGTATCAAAATCTCCATCTAATGTCTCTGGGTCTACAACACCTGTCAAGGTCTCTTCAAGCAGTTCCGCTTCATCGTCACCATCTAAAGTGGTCACACCTAGCATTAATATTATATCTGGTGACAAAAGATTGCATATCATGAAGAAGAAGGCTTCAAAGCATCATGACAAAAGGAAAAGTTCTAAGTGATAAGATTTTGGTAGAGAGAGGTCCAAAGGCTGGCTGTAAATAAATAAATACAATATACAGGGTGTCGGAGAAAAAGGAACAGTTGTCTTCTAGAAGTTGTAGGGTTTTATGAATATATAACTATGTTGAAGTTGTAAAATATCTAGTTCCAACAATAATGTAGTTATAGCAAAGGCTATGGCTGCTAAAGGCCGAAGAGCTCGTGGCCTTAAGCGATTGAATGAACGCGCGGCCGTGTTTACCTATATTACGTGTACGCGGTAACTAAACTTGTTGAGGTAAGGAGACAGTTACTGGTTTCGAAAAATAGTTTTATGGGATTATTTTTGGAACTATTAATGGGAGTAAAAATAACGTAGTTAGATTTCACGTGAATAATTCTACGTTACCGTTGATTTTTATGCGAAAATAAGCTCTTGATATAGTCAAATTTGAACGTCAATTACACGAAAACGGAAGAAGATATTTTATTTAATTATGCCCTATCACATATTTTAACAGCTGTCCAATTTTCGCCGACACCCTGTATTTAGTTCGGCCATAGCCCCATATATACTTCAAACATATATAGGAGATGAACAGTAGGAAACAAGCAATATTATTTAAAAATTTGTTGCTACTGAATTTTAAATTAAAATGTCTTTCTTTTATAATAATGTATGAAGTGGGCCTGCATGTAAGAGTGTGTTATGTTTTAAGAAACTAATAAAGATGTAAAAATATTTTGACTTTTATTCTATAATGTAAAGTAATTTTGAGTAGGTACTTCCCCTTATTATGTCTACCAATTTATTATTCTAGGTTTTATACCACTAGTCATTAAAAGCCTGATATTTTTTTGTATCTTATACTATACCGCTTGGCTGTAGTCGTTTTTTGCTTGGTATATGATTACTCGCGCTTTAAGCGCGCGTTGCCGATAGTCTACTTTTTTTGTCCTTACATTATGATTCGATACTGTATTTTTCCAGAATTTGGTAGAGATGGTAGCTAGTGTACCTACCCACTTACCTGAATCTGAATTTGCGGCTAGAAGCTATTAACAACTTTTGACAGCCTTGCTGATAGTAAGCGGTTATCCGAGTACAGATAGGTACATACTTATCCAAAAAACTAAACCTTCCCTTAACTTTCATTGAGATCGAAATTATCCAAATCGGTCTAGCCATTCTCAAGTTTTCGAGACTAACGAACAGCAATTCTTTTTTATAAATATACTTATCTATATAGAAAAATAAGAAGAATATCCCATGCTTAAACTCTTACGACACGTTATGATGTCATTCGTTAAATGCAAGTAAGTCGGCATTTATGATGGGGCAGTAATTTCACCGCTCTCGGTAGCATAAACCACGAATCTATGCCGCCACCCCGGGCTTTCATGAGGTAGCCAGAGCCCAATTCTAATCATCTGCAACCCTTAAAAGTCATGCTCTTTTCACCATAGCCAAATTTTTGAACCCCGTCTGCCAGCATGTATAAGTAAGTATCGGCCAATTGATGCCAAGCAAGTATATTTTACACTAGCCAGCCAGCCACACTGGTTGCCAAAACGAAGAGCATTACTCGTGCAGTCGTGCTTCTTATATCTATCACGGGGTACCTGGCTAATATGTACTCAGAACCCCATGAAAATGGATTGTTTTACTTATAATCCATTTTCATTACCATCAAAAAAAATTTCGGTACCTTATACCTACGGTAACTTTATACGCTCTATTTCTTTATTTTGGCTTTTGTTCAAATATATATCGAGGTGGTCGTATAGGTACTATAACATAAGGAAACATATGATGTAGCTTGTTCAAATGAAACACTAGCAGAAAGGATCAGTTTCCGTTGTTTTGTTCTGAGTGTAACCAATCCTGAAAGCAGTGCGTTCCCATTGGACGTTTCACTTTGGGGCGGATCGGGATGCTGCGCTCTACTCGCTATATCCAACTTGAAATTTGTTTCTTAGCTCATGGAGTTTATGTTCGCACGTTACTCGATGAAAGTATACAAAATAGAACGCCTACTCGTTACGTTTCATAAGACCCATCTTTCATGAGATATTAGTTTCATAGTGACGTGTTCTGTGAGTGGATTGATTGTGCATTTCAGTTACTTATTTAACCGTGTGCAGAGTCTGTAAACTGATTTTAACCTGGATGAGGTCTATGAATAATGTAAAGACGGATGAACATTGATTGGGAATTTTGCAGAATTTCGGATCACCTACGAAACTCAGGTATCTACCGGTGTACCTATTTTTACATCAGATAAGTCTGGATCATTATTTCTTTAAATTTATCCCAGATTACATACTTATAATATACACATTCTAATGCAGGTAATGATGATCACTAGCAAATTAGTGTAGGTATTAACCGCTGTAGTTTGCATCTAATGATTTACTTAATACCTACCTCGTTATTTTAACTGGTGTGTTACCTATTATTCTGTAGATGATCTAGGCACTCACTAGCATTAGAATCGGTTGAGCTGCAGCCTCGACAAAACTTTCGTTGCTTGCCGTGACTAGGTAGAGCTGATCTGTAGACAGACGTGTAGCAACCGACGGATAATCAGGGTCCACGGATACATCAAATTATTAATTAATCAGATTTGCGTCAATTCCTTACCTATAAGTATTAAAAAATTATAACAATGCGAAATAAACACGACATGTATTGTTCGCATACGTTTATTTGACCTAGCTAGATAGATCAATTCCGAACCTGGCGGTAGTATGTATAATCTTGTCGTTTTTCGGTTCGTCGGTACTTTGTTAAAAGTCTAATCATATAAAGATATTTTGAATTTTGAAAATTGCATAGATCAGCATCGTAAACTTGTGATGTGCAGAGTAAAGTATACGAGTATAAATGACAAAAACATTTCGTGTATCTTATCTTATCATCAGATTATTAGCAAGCAGTAAGAGGGGTCAAGATGATGAATAGCGGCAGAGCACGAGTGCCGAAGTGCGCGAGGTGCCGCAACCACGGCCTCATTTCAAGCCTACGAGGACACAAGAAGGCCTGCACCTATCGCAACTGTCAGTGCCCTAAATGTGGGCTCATCAAGGAGCGGCAACGGATTATGGCTGCGCAGGTACATTAATTGTTTTTTTCTTGAATAATTTTATACCTATACAAAAACGATAATATACCAATTAACACAGAATTTTTTTTCGATAAATTAATGGACTTTTAGAGTTTGAAACCTCCACTACCTTAACCGGTCAAAATGGTCAGACCTAAAAGGCCCCCAGTCCTTCTTCCTCCAGTCTTTGTTTTAAACTAAGCAGTAGGTACAGCTAGCTTAGGGGTTTGCTTCGGGATGAGCTCGGGAGCTGGATCTGAGATGATGGAGATACATCCTGCTAGGCTCAGGACAGATAGATACCTACTTATTCACCTGCATGCAGCCCATTCCTAATTTTTGTTTCGCGGAAATGCCCTGGTTGATGTGACCTGTGAATGTCTGGACCATCCAGGTCATTACAACATTATCTACATTAATACATCTATAATACATTATTATAGATGTCTTCTATTAATACATCTATAATACATTATTATAGATGTCTTCTATTAATACATTTTAAAAGTAAAAAAATACCAAAAGCTCTGAAAATTGTGCTCTTGTAGCTCAAATCATTATTTTAAGTGTTAATTTGGAAAAAGAAAACTGCGCAATTTGAAACTACTTAGTGGTTTGGCAAGGTTAGAACCATACCTATTACCATACGTACAGGAATATACCTACCTGACTGGGGAGGTGTATACTTTTAAAGATCAGAGGGGCGAACTATGATCGTTTAAGCAGAGAGTATTAAGAACTTCTGAGCTTTGACTTTTCATTTTGGTACCGTATAATTAGACGTTAAAGTAAAGAAGTTAAGCGGATCTTAAGCGAATATAGTAAGTGTAGTAGATTATGTTATGGAGGTCCTATCCAAGTTAGCAGCTAAGTATGTTATGTTACTGCGGTGGTTAAAGATTGAAGAGCGCCACGGTTTCCCTCTAGTAGAAAGGACCACTTGCAAACAATTTTCAATAGTTACGTACTTACTTACTTTAGTTCGTTACTAGTTGTGCCCCACGTTTACACCCGCGTAGACTTTTGATAAATAATAGCCTAAGTTAGGTACTCCTTGTAATATTAGCTATCCGCCAGTGAAAGTTTCCCGTTTAAATCGGTCCATACGTTTCGGAGATTAGCTGGAACAAACAGACAGACAGACAGAGGAAAATTAAAAAAAAAATGGTTTTCTATTTCAATGCCGTGTATACTTTCATATGCATTTAGTAAAAGGTGTAATTTTGTGATTACAAACAGACACTTCAATTTTATTTATCTGTGTATGTAGATATCTACATACATAATCTATATAGATTAATAGTAAATCACCTAAAATATATAAAGTCTGTCCGTACATATTCCACCTGTTTCATGTGTCAGTTAAGAACTGGAGAGAGAACAAGGAAATCCATTTCAATATTTCCCTATCCAGTTCATAAATAACAAGTAATTTGGGCGTTAATGTGTTTTAATGTAGTGAAATCGAGAACAGCTAATGCAGTGTCTCAGTTTATTTAAACAAGTGGCACGTGTTTACCGTAGACGCCGGATGAAACTTCGATCGGTTTACACAGTAATGCATCTCGACCGATCTGCCACCCCCCGCTCGCCCCTTGCACCACAGATTAACTGCGTATAGCATCAATATTTGAGAAAAATCATGATGATAACCTTTCCTAAAGTTTTCCGTGGATATGAAATTGCATAAAGAAATTACGCGGAGCGGCGACACCACAAAAACTCGATATATGTACTTAGGTAGGTATCTATGGTTAAGAAATCGGTGCACTGATTGAAATTGAGTATTCTACACGAGTTGGTGGTTGTTTGTGTAGAGATCAAGTTTTATTTACGTTTCCAATGAAGCTCCTGAGCTTAGGGCTACGGTCCGGCGTCCGGCGGCGCTCCCGAGGGTAACGCGCGCGCTACAAACGCAAACATTCTCTGTTTATCATTGATTTTCCGCTAAATTAATTTGTCAGCATTAGGCACCCTATCTCTGCCAGTATTTATAAAAGAAAATCTAATTATATCAATAAGGGATTGATTTAGTCAAATGTTTAAAAAAACTGATATTTGGATATTAAATAGAAATATTTTGCAGATAGGGATTAGAAATAGTGATTAATGTTCCGAATCACTTGCTAAATTTACAGCTTTAAAGCAGACACAGTTTAAAATTGTATAAAAGGTAGAATATTTCTTAAGGTGGCGTTGAAGAGGCAGCAGGCGGCTGAAGATAAAATAGCGCTTCACTTAGCTTCGGTTGAAAGTGGAACCTCGTTAGAAGCCCTGCCTCCGGGGCGGATATATGGAATGAGGGTTACTGGACCCTGCCCTAGTCCTGGTCCAGAGCCAGACTCTGTTGCCGATGATAACACTGTGAGTATACATTTGTACTTTATAGGTTGAAAATGTGATAAGCATCCTTTATTCTTGCTTGCCGTGGTTATTTGCTCAACTGACTTTCTTGCTGCTAATGTGTCCCGTTGAACGGCCCAGTACCTACTAACCAATACTAATGATCACCACCTCTAAAGCCCCATAAATTTGACCAGTACGGGGAGTAGAATGAGTGCGCAAGTTTATGCGCTTTTGAATAACCGCTTAGGTGGCAACTCACTAAGAGTTTTTTTTTAATAACTTGACCAGGTTACTTCATAAATTATAACAATTAAATTGTCGGCAGCCAATACACATAGACAGCGAGACAAGTGATTCGCTCCCGGATTGCTGCAGCACATCTCCGGACTCTGCGGCAACCTCTTCGTCTGCCGCTCCACTTCGGTATTACTGATTTATACCTTTAAAATACGTAAATTTATTGATTCCTTTAGTTTAATGCTTCAATGTTTGTCAATAGTAACGAAGATGTCTCCGAGAGTGATGGAGCAGTTAGTACCGCGGGCTTGGAGATGTTGCGTAAACTGTTTCCCGGCAAGAAGCGGTCGGTGTTGGAGCTGGTGTTGCGCCGCTGTAACCATGACCTCTTGCGAGCGGTGGAACACTTCAATGCTACACATGTAAGGTTTTATTTAGTGTATATATCTCTGTTTTAGTATCTGTCTGTATTTTAGTTTATTGTATCTGTATTTTATTAATATATTGCTGCTCTCTGTTGAGTCAATCTTTTGATTTGAAAATTCCTTTTGCTTTATCTTTTGTTTCCCGTATCTGTTGTAACAAGGTAGTACTTTCTACTCGACAACGGCCAAGCAAAATAAGGGTTATGATTTAGATCATCGTAAAATTGTGCAAATGTAAATTACAATTACTATGACGAAAGGAATAATATACTAACTTATTATTTCATTAGGGCCCGCGAGACAAATTACCGGGAAGTAGCAGTGCACACTTCGACCTATCTGTGTCAAGTTCTGAAGAGGTGGAATCGAGATGGTCGGCTTTCCGTCCAGTTGGACCTCGAGCTCCTTTGCTGCCGGCCTTGGTAATGGGGAGGGTGTGTGGTTCGGAGTGGCTTGTGCCGCTCCCGGCGCTACCAGCTCTCTCGACGCCGCTGCTGCTGCCCTTCCAACATCCACACGCCACTCCCACCTCTTGTAATCCCTGCACCCCTGATTGTAGACAGTGTAACAATCGCCATTAATAATTTTAATGGTCATGCCTAGTGGTCATCCGTTATGTTAAGGCTTTAACCCAGTATTTTTTAATGCCAATGAGTATGTCCTTATTTAGGTAATAATAGTTTATATAAACTTTGTATAGTTGCGAAATTTCTAATTGATATGTGTAAAGATTATTTATCAATTATTATATTAATTAAAATTGTTATGTCTAAGTATGTATCGTTTTATTTCATTATATATCCTTCGGACTCTAAGTAAAGCTACATGACAATAAAGAATTTACTTAGTGGTGAAGAAATACAAAGAAAATCTAAATTGATAAAACAAATAGGAGTCTACCCTATCAGTCTTGCACCCGTGGCTATTATCTTTGACAATAACAAATCCGTGACGGTAGGTAGTTCAAATGAAGATAGAGTCAGCAAACACAATTTAATCCCCGCAACACAAATCGGGTAACTAGGAGACATTGTAAGGATTTTTTAAATTAAAAACTTAGAGAAGACCGAGCTAGACTTAGTAACATATGTTCTTATATACGTAACTATAAAATAAAGATACGAATTTGAAATAAGACTGGCTGTCATTGACTTCAATGTAGAGCCACTGGACTAGATGGTCACTCATTAAATGTAAATTTGTTAGTAACCATAAATTAAACTACGTTCATTAACATACAATGAAATAAGCATTGTTCTGACCGAAGAATAAAGACTAGCTCGCTCGTAAGTGTGAGTCCAGAGCATATTGTTGCCAAACGAACCTTTATTTTGCTCTAAATTTTTAATTACAATGATATTTCTATTAATATTGCTGTTTATATTCTTAAACGTAGTTTGTGATATTAATTATTTCATTCGGTCAATATTCACCGTGTTTATAAGTAGACTCTTCGGACGAGAACACACTTTGAAGGATACAACAACTATTTATGGTAATCAAATATTTCTTTTTTATGAGTTTCTAGTTAAGTACCTAAGCTATGTTGGTTTGCATTATTTAGGATTGAAGATAGTATTTAGATCTTTCAGATAACTGTGTTGAAAAGTAACATCATTACAATTTGTCAATTGCGGCGACGTATCTACCACGTGTCGGTTACTAAATTACAGCGAATACTATAGAGTCGGTAATAAACCATTCGATTTGAGGCCGTCGGTCGTTATGTAGGCTCATAGGTTCTTCTGCTTCTTCACATGCTAAAGACTGGCTATTATGGCTGTGCTCAAAGGGTTTGTTATTGCTTGCATGAGGTGGAAAAATGTATCTGCTGGCGAGATTCTTCTCCCGAACATAAATTATGTTCCGAAAGTTCTTTAGATAAAAAGATCGAACACTATTAACTTGCTATGCTTTATGTAAATTAAATAGTATATCTTACAAAATTTATTTTGCAGGAATTTGCACGTTTCAAGACTGTGATGTAACTCTGAGCAATATTCGAATAGCCAGATTGCTCAGGGAGCTGGACATAGCTCGTTTTCATTTCTACGATAGGACGGGCATATACCAGCGCAGTCTTGATTACAATATTAGATCTTTACAGGGGTGTACCTTCACCCTCACCGACCAACCGGTGCCTTTGTTCGAGCCTTACAAGATAAATACTAAGGTAAGAACTTAGTACTTATTATGCTAATAAATGTAGGTGGTTAATGGTGATTTTACTTTTTCTCGCATCAGTAATAAGAAGTACTTATCTTTAAAATACTTTACAATCGGAAGAAAATTAGCATAAATGATTAATATATGGCTAAAAAACCCCATAAACTACGCAATTTAAACGAAGGACGTACAAGATTGAACCGGTTACGGTTGACAATATCTATACATCTATACCGATAAATAAAATTTAAATGTCTGTTTGTAATTACAAATTAACAGCTTTTCACTAAATTAAATTAAGAAATTACCCATGAAATTAAGTTTACGCAAGTGCAACAGCGGGTACAGCTAGCTAGTTCGAAATAAATAATTACTTAGGTGTAGGTAATGGGTATCTCTGAGTAGCATAACCTTTTCTAGGTAGATCGCTAATGGAATAATTTTATCTAATTCGAATTTGTCCTACTTGCAATTGATTTCAGCTGGTGTATTGGGATGACCGCTCACTTTTTTTAGAACACGAGGTGATAACTTTAAGAGATGGCAAAGTTCGGTCCCTGATTGTCTCGCGCCAACATGGGCTGGGGGAGCATGCTGACCCTGTCGACAAGCTGTTGAAGGGACTCACGGGATTTGAAGACTCTCCCGTTTGCCCGAAGTACATCACAGCATGGCTGACGAGCATTTACATAACAAGTGTCAAACAAAGAAATAACATTACAAAATTAACATAAAAACTGATTTTTATTTTCTGTATTTTGACATATTCATACATGAGACAATGGACAATAGAGCTACGGCATGTGCACCCATATGAAAATATTTGTTAAGATTTTTTATTTATTTTTCCCAATATTGGAGGAAAACGTGAAATGACTAGATAGAGAAATATACTTATTTATAATTATATCCCTCGTTGTACATAAATACTTACATATTCATATGCTAACGCCTGTATTCCCCGAAGGGCTAGCCATAGGTGGACACAATACATACGTCTTTGAATTACTTCTCAAACATATGCAAATTTCCTCACGATACCGTGAAGTACGTGGAGTGAAATCACTGCACATAAGTTTAACTCATTGGTACAGGTCCCGCTGGGATTCGAACTTGCGTCGCTTGCGTAGCTGGCGACTTCTCAAACGCCTCGGCCACCATGGACATCCTATTCCTCGTTTTAATGTCGAATGTCTAATCTAATTGTTGAGGTGAACGTGAAATTATATTATTTTTATTAATGGTAGGCACCATACCTTTTATAGTTGGATAGTGACTTTAGAGCGACAATAATTATTAAAACATACAAGAGGCACCCTATTCTATCATCTGAGAGCACTGAGATATATATACGGGGCACAAAAACAGGCCAGTATGAACATTGGAATTGTATTTGCGATTATTTTGACTTTGGTTTACGTCCTTAACTAATAAATATTTGTACTAAGTACCGATGACTTTATTTTACTCAATTTATTACATTATAATATATACGCTTACGCCTGTATTTCCCGAAGGAGTAGGCAGAGGCGTAATTATAGTACCTACATCCCATTTCGCCAGCTATGTTTGAAGTCCAATATATTAGAGGACTAGCCTATTACTGGGCACAGATCCAGATTCCCGACATCCAGGGTTCGAACATAGGAGCTCGTAATCAGAAAAGATCGTGGTACGAACAATATCCGGAATGAGAAGCATTAAATATTACCTACGTCAATAGATTATTATTATATTATATTTATTTTTTATATCAAGCGAGGATCAACATGGTTGAACTTTAGTATAGCTATATATTACACGGTAGGTATGTTTGATGCTCTTAAGCCTAACTTCGTGTCAGTTACTGGTTATAGAACATCATAATATAAAAATCACAGCCAAGGAGTATAACTCGCTTCACGCTAATGATGTCTCTTTCATGCTCACTGAGAATTGCTTTTAATGACCTATACCTATCTTTTTCGTTAATATACCGTTTCATATCCAACGTACAGTACTCAAACACTGTGACTAGTAAAAGACGTGGTTGGTGGAATTGAATATAGGACAATATTTATTCTTTAGTATTCTTCAAATAATACACGTGAACTGTTGTGACTAGCAACATGTATTGTATTATAGTTACAGTGATAGCACTAGCGTATATATTTTGGGATGTAAACTATTTTCTTCGAATAGCTTTCACTATTGGAATTGGAAGGTTATTCCAAAAGAAATGCGGAGTAAACGATACATCAACTATTTACGGTATGTGCTTTCTACGTTACTAATTGAGTGATTATTTGTTCATTTAATCTTAGAACTAGTTCCTATGAACTCTAATTAAATTGAATGTTTACTTATAAATGTTTAATAATTTAGTAAATCCTAATAGTTTTACAATATTTGGAATAGGACATATTTAGGTGCTAATGGAGCTAAAGCAGACCCCGAAGATTTTTAATGAAGCACATTTACAATACCGCAGTATACATTACTTATCAAATTTAATGTTTTTCTTAATATCCTATAAAGTATTTTTTTCTACAATAAGATTATGGTTAATACACATTATGTCGTGTTGACTCCCAGAAAACTAAAGCTATTTATGTGTTGAAACAACATAATAAATCATTAATTCTATGTTCTGTGTCAATTTATATATTTTAACCATTGTAAAAATATTTCCGTAAATAGGGAAAAACAAAGGATATTGTTGCGAAGCAGTTAGTGTCCGTTTGGTGCCAGTAGGCACAAATAAAATGTATTTCATCGTACCTATATCATCAGTAGTCACTATTTCACAGGTCTCTGTACAACACAAGATGTGGACATATTCCTCAGACACATGAACAATGCGCGCTATGTACGGGAGCTAGACTTTGCTAGATTCCATTTCTACGACCGAACGGGCATATACGACAATATAAAAGCAGTGGATGGACACGCCTTGCAGGGAGCTTCTAGCATCAGATACAGAAGAACCATTCCCATATTCACACCGTACAAAGTTGAAACTAAGGTAGCTTACCAAGCAAATTATTATTGCATTGAAATTTCGTAAATAATATATTATGTTCTAATTAGGCAAGATCGTTATTGCAATATCAGGCGTGAGTCACTACAAAATCAAAACAAAATTGAATTAAGTAGGATGAGTTCAGAATTGTTGAGATCCTTAGTTTTTACATTAGTTTTTGTACATGTTTCTATTATGACAGGCTTTTAAAGCGCATTAGTTACGTATATTGAAGATCAATACATTATTATTTTATTTTTAGATTATTTTATTATTAGATTATTAACAACAAAGTGGTGTATCCAGATGGGCCTAGTTGGAACCATACACGGTGCACTGAAAACGATATTTACCCCATGGAAAATAAGTAGGCACTTTATCCAGAATTTTGATTTTTATTCAATTGTCATGCAATATGTGTAAATGTATGTTCAAGTTCAAATGGTTGTGATTGAATTTGTAATCAAGTATTGTTGTAGGCATGTATGTCGGTGGCTACGAAATTAGAATATTTATCTATCTACCTATGTCACACCATTTCATTTAATCATGAAGCGTACAAAAATTTAAAAATAATATGAATTTAATGAACACATAGCTGTGGTTTCTCGAGACTTAACTATTGCTATTAAATTGAGAACATTTTATAACATAGGTACCTCGAAGTTTTGATTGATACCTTTGAGTCAAAAGACAGATAATAATGTGAAAAATCGTTGTTAGTCTCGCAGCTCTATTTTGCAGAGTTTAGTAGGTGTAGTTAGAGATTTGGCATAAAACACAACTCTACATGGACTTAATAAGAAATTATTTACACTTACTTTTGTTACAGTTGGCGTACTGGGAAGACAAGACTCTTTTCATCGAGCAAAAGTTCATCACGTTGAGTGACGGATTCGTACGTGCGGTGGTGTTGTCGAGACAGAACCTCATCAATGTCGACTGCGAGACGCTGTTCAAAGGCATTCCCGGGGCTGACAAGAGACCAGAATGTCCAGAAGAGATCAAACACTGGCTCCAAGCCATCGAGATATCCAGTGCTCGTCTACGGAAGAAGGATTAAATAGAAGACTAATCATGTTATAATTTATTCTTTCATTATATTTGTAATTAAAGGTTGTGGTTTTTGCCAACACCTGGTTCTTACTTCTATTCCGGTTCCCTTATTTTATAAACCTGTTTTAGTATTCTGACTTAGAACAGCGTAGAAGTGCGTCTGCCATATTGTTTACCCGAACTTTATGTTTAGGAAAATTATTAAATATTTAATATGCACGTACCTACTTAGCGTAAAGTAAAAGTGATTTTGTAGTCTTAGTTAACCCTTACATTAAAAAGCTATGCTTTCTATACACGTGGGTACTTGACGTCCCTATTTACACCACTCCAGGGCATGTCTGATGTCACCCAGTCGGCTAATGTTACTGTTGACACAACCTGCACATTATGAACAGCTATTTGGATTTCTAGTTTGCTGCGACTATATTCGCCCCTATACTGCTTAACTTATGGTTGGATTTGCTTTCAGAATAAGTAACACAAACAATGCGATAAAGATGATGAATATAAGTCCCTTTATAGAAATTGACGTATCCTCAAACATTTTTTTCAAATAACATTGGACCTTTCCCCGTTAGAACAGCTTTTATTTTGCAACTTCAAAGTAACGTCGGTTAACTGCTAGGATAAATTAACTTTATCAGTAGTGTTTCAAATAGCACAGTGTTTGCTGTAATTCTTCTTAAATCCAGCGGGCTTGCTTATTGTACAAAAAATATTCAATCATTTATAAATAGGTCTGGCGATCTACTCGTTTGTTCTTGAATTTAGGTATTTATTACCTGTTATCATATTTTTTCAGATTAAAGTCAGATCTCTAAATAATGAGCATTAAAACAATTTTGAGTATAAGAACCAAGAAAGAAAGAAGTCATGTACCTAGACCTAATGATGTCTGTTTTCATTATGTTATAACCAAAATTACTTTTTTCTAATTGGGTATATAAGTAGGTAAAATTCCTGCGTAGGCAATTTGTAGAATGGTAATTGGAATCCATGTTGAAATTGTATATCTGCCGGGCGGCACCCACACATTACGTGTGAAGTATATTCAGTTTTTTTGGTAGCTCCTTTATTAGCCGTCTACGGCAAGGAAGCGCCCGACCACACACATCTTTCACACATGTATGTCGATTGACTCGCATTGAACCTTTCCGAATGAGATCTATTCAATTAAATTCTCGGTATAATTTGCGAAGTTATTCTTGATTAACTTGATTAAGTTTCCTGACAATTTAGTACATACATCAGTGTCAGAGATATTCAGAAATTAGAATTGGTTATGTATTAAAGTAAGTATCGAAGGTAGTATGTATAATACGGGCTTAAATAACAGATATCCCCAAAGGCATTCATAATAATAAGGTTTTTAAAACCTATGTCATGTTAAAATAACTGAACAGGCGTCTGTAGATACCAAAAATACGGTATCTACGTAATTAGAATATTGATCTATCTACCTATGGTGTGAACCATTTCAGTCATAAACGTACAAAAATTTGATCATGCATGCATCAAAGCATGATCCGTCCATTGCTTCTTTGGTCGACTTAAACGCGGACAGTGTAACCCTTTAAATGTAAGAAATATTTAGTTAAAGTATCAAGAAGTTGTAAATGCAGTAGTTCCACAGTGGCGCTACCCGCGTGTGTCTTGTCGCACAACAATAACAAAATATCCATTAGCTTTAGTGGTTTCTGTTCGGTGCAGTTGAGTAGTGAAAACATCAAAATATATGCGTTCCTTTTTATTAATTTTGTTCCCGACACAAGGAAATTAAACACTTTAAATATCTACTCGAAGATACTAAGCCCCCTACTACACAAAATAATGGACACCAAAATAAAAGTCTAAAATTACCTACTTATAAAGGTTCTAACTGTTTACTTACTTCAAAGTAGGCCAAAAGTCTACTTCGAAGGCCTTTCATTCACTACAGCTACAAATTTGACGCAGAAAAAGTCTGGAGGCAATGCCAGTTAAAAAACAGCTTTTAAGTAAGTAGTTATGTTTTGTTAACGATAATATGCATGTCCTGGCGATTCACACAGTCACAATTTCTTGATCATAAAATTCCTTTGATACAGTTTACATTGCTAAACAAATGCAACTGTAAACAGCAAGTAATAAGCTATAATTTTCCTAAATGCCTCTTTGAATACCTTATGTCACCATGGACAATGACAGTTGATACCTACTTAACTATTCTTCATTACCATTTGCGAGTTTTACAACTTAATTTTAGTATTTGGTCCCGTACATGCTTTCTAAATAGCAAAGTCTGCATTGACCAGCTGATAGGGTAAAATCTTTAGTGCATCATATTAGACATACATTCTAATCAGTGAACATTTTACACTGTCTTCCTGCTCCTTTAAGTCTCCAAATAAGATGACTGCCACATTCGTAGCTCTTCGTGTACCAGAATCCTTTGGAATTCTGACAACTGGTAACAGATTTTATCCTTCCTCTAAATGTCTTGGTAATTTTTAGATACGTCTTTGCTGGGTGCCGGTGTCAATTTAATGCATTAAAGCACGTTTAACAAAGTTGCTTTCTGTAATTAAGTAAGTACCTATGTATTCTGCGCCACGGTTTTTAGTTGTTTCTTTGGAACCCTAGCTACTGTGCCTACACGTCACTATAAAACAGGGTGGAAATATACAGTTCTATTAAAATAGAAGGCACTCAAGGGAAATACGTGGCGTAAATCCATAAAATGTCGATGCTACTTTCTACTAAAATGCACCTTGAAGTGTTGGTTCGAACAATTGTCACTCAATATTTAATGGAATCTTATTGCATAACTGTAGTATCGGAAGTGCCTTTTGACCTCAAACTTTCCATGAGTTTCATAAACATTTATCCTTCTGACACTGATACATTGTTAGCACGGATATTAGAGGCATCTGAAATGGGATGCTCTGATTACATAGTACAAATGAGACATCCAACAGATTTCATGAACGCCTTTGAAAATGTTACTCATCAAGGCATTGTTCGTAGGAGTGACAAAAAACTTATATTTCTACCATTTAGTGGAGACCAAAATACTGCAAAGACACTTTTGGATTTGCTATCAGTTAAGGAGAGTAGTTATGTTGCTAATGTGTTACTTATTATCCCGCAGTATATAAAGGACATGGAGTGCGAAACCTTCGATCTCGTCACCCACAAATATGTAGGGCCTGACGAAGGAGTTGATCAACCCTTACATTTAGATCAATGGAACAGTTGCACTGAAGGATTTAGCAAGAATAAAAACGTATTTCCTCACAATATGACGAATTTGTTTGGGAAAACAGTGAGAGTTGCTTGTTTTAGTTATAAGCCATATGTTCTGCTGGATTTAGGCGATACATCTCAAGGTAGAGATGGCACAGAAATAAGACTTGTAGATGAATATTGCAGGTAAGCTTTAATTCAGCAGTATGACAGTTACGCATTGCCTTATGCACTAATCTTCACAACCATTTAAATACATATATACGTTTGATCTTGTGTAATAATAGATGGGTCAACTGTACGGTGGAAATTGTGAGAGAGGATAAAAGTGAATGGGGCGAAATATATGCCAATGGTACTGGAATTGGTGTTATTGGCAGTGTATATGAAGATCGAGCCGATCTTGGTATAAGTGAGTAATGTATATATTGAACTTCTGTACAACGTACTTTTCACTGATATTGGTGTTGTTTTTTTTTCCAGCAGCCCTTTACTCCTGGTATGAAGAATGGGAGGTTTTGGACTTTTCTGTATCTGGTGTAAGAACAGCAATAACTTGCATTGCGCCGTCACCAAGGTTTGTAAATAATATATTTTTTTTACAACAGCCGTGGTGGCCTTGGGGTTTGACCATTCGCCTGGTCCGCAAGCGACGCAAGTTCACATCCCCACGGGGCCTGTACCAATGAGTGTTTCTAAACAAACTTATGTGCAGTGATTTCACACCACGTACTTTACGGTGAAGGAAAACATCGTGAGGAAACCTGCATATGTTTGAGAAGTAATTCAAAGACGTATGTATAGTGCCTGAGACGGCGATGGACTCACCCTCTGTCACGTTGGCACTTAATCATGTCAAATGTGGGTGTTGTTGTCACGGTACCTCTGCTTTTCCCTTCGAGGACCCTTCTGCGATGGCGTGAGCATATATTTTTTTAAATCTACAAAAAAATTGTTTTCGCAGGTTATTAGAGAGTTGGCAGATGCCACTAATGCCATTTAGTTGGTTTCTGTGGTTTGCGGTTCTGATTACGTTCATTTTGGCTTGTTTTGGCCTCCTGTTAGCGCAGAACTGTGCAGTGGACAAAATATTCATAGCTGTATTTGGGATTATGGTGTCACAGGTCAGTTTAAAATTGTTAATCATTAGGATGATCAGGAATTCGACTTGCAAAATTATTTCCGTGCTTTTTGTGTTCCGTGAAAGCTATTTGCTCGCACACGTGTAATGTGCAAACAAAGTCGAGCGATGAAATAGATATGATGAATGTTTCAAAATGAGTTTTAAATTACACTAGAAACTATTGTAACTTCAATCTGCGTACTGCGTACCTTGAGTATGTACACATGATAGTTATCATTTGTTGATTTGCAAACAAATACATGAGGAACATTAAAAATCAAGAGTTTCTTAATATTCTAGATAAATTCTTCGTTTCGGTGGATACATTTACTGCAACACATGTATTACTCTGTTTATTAAAGACATAAGAATCAGATATTGTTCTATACTTTTGACTTTTATGGAGTTTTACACAGACTAATACCGCCAATAATCGCCATCCAACGTTTGATGGCGATATTTGTATGTAACATAGACTTTGTGTTGCAAACTGTCAAAGGTTAGTGATTTTTTCACCTTGGGATCTAAATGTTTTAGCCTCAAGCAGATGGGTCGTCGTGGCGCCACCGTAGCATCACCGGCTGGCTCCTGATGGCAGGACTAATCCTCTTTACGGCTTACGGCGGGGGCCTCTCTTCCACCTTCACCGTGCCCAAATATGAACCATCGATAGATACAGTTCAGGATATGGTGCAAAGGAAAATGGAGTGGGGAGCCACACACGATGCTTGGATATTTTCACTTACTCTTTCTCAAGAGGTGATTTTATATTAAGTGCCGAATTATAGAACTAAGCACCTAGGTACTTACCTTGGTGCTAATTCGGCAAGCTACGCATATATAAATTTAGTTTATCTTTATCTAACTCTTGTTTGCGGTGCCAAAGACTAGATTTACTACAAGAATTTTCTATCGCACCAGCGCTTTTACATTCTTCACAAGATCTTAAATTTAATTAGTGGTTGAGTGTTGAGACGGATTCAAGTGCACTTTTTGTATCGTAAGAAATAAATTGTGATAACCCAAAGTACGTCGTCGTTTTGAAGTAGTTTTACTTACTTACGCATGTTCTAGGCTTGATACTTACTTAATTTGTGAATTTTTTATGGCTAATGATAATGTAAATTATAATCAGCATAGATATTTCGTTTTAGCCATTGGTGAAACAGTTAGTGAGCCAGTTCCGAACATATCCAGAAGATAAGTTAAAAGAGATCAGTTTCACTAGAACTATGGCATTCAGCATCGAAAAATTACCTTCTGGTGAGTGAATATTCATGATAGTCGAGGAAAAGAGAAGTTTAAATGTTTACTCCTTTATGGTTTTCCTCTAGGATTTGGTTGCTAATAATCTCAGATAAAATGTTTTCTGTACTAATCTTTAAATAGTATAAATTGCAGTTTCCATTTCTATACAAAATTATTTTGTCCGTTAGAACGCTTCGCTCTTCGCAACCGTTAAGGGTTACACTTTTATTTATTTGTATATACATATGCTCACGCCTGTATTCCCCGAAGGGGTAGGCAGAGGTGTTGTTATCACAACACCCACTTTTCACCGAAGATGATTAAGTGCCAACGTGACAGATGGTGAGTCTATCGCCGTCTCAGGCACTATACATACGTCTTTGAATTACTTCTCAGACTTATGCAGGTTTCCTCACGATGTTTTCCTTCACCGTAAAGCACGTGGTGTGAAATCACTGTACGTAAGTTTTTTTAGAAAAACTCATTGGTACAGGCCCCGCTGGGATTCGAACTTGCGTCGCTTGCGTAGCAGGCGACTGCTCTAACCCCGACGCCAGCACGGCCAGCGTTATTTATTTATATTTACGTAAAATTTTTACTTATATCTACGAGTAGATATCCGATGGATCTATAGTTTAAAAATGTATATTCAATTTCATGATCAGACCGAATCCAAGCGTGGATGGGTCACAAGTGAGTAATAGAGGTAAAATGTTAATAAATACCAAATACCAATTCATGACGTCTGTTCACTTAAAGTGTAGCATTTAATTCCTATAATTTTCTTGCTATCCAAAAGTGTGAAGGAAACACTATGCATCAATAAGGTATTGTGAAACTAAGTATTATATTTCCAGGCTACTTCGCAATAGGTGACTATATCACTAAAGAAGCTCTATTGAATATGAAATTGATGATAGAAGATTTCTACTACGAACAGTGTGTCGTCATGATGAGGAAGAATTCGGCCTACTCGGAAACTATGAACCAGTTATTGGGGCGCCTTCACCAGTCGGGACTCTTACTGGCATGGGAGACCCGGGTATATCTTAACGCACATTTAATCTATAATTTATTATTATCTGTAGAAATATTTGATATAATTAAATATTAACTATAATTTTTATTTAGCGTATGTGAAAGTTGAAGACCTCCACAGGAATTTGCTCAGAGCAAGGTAGAATAATTGAAAAACCAAACAGCTTGCTTCTCTACTTGAGTGTCCCGTGGGATGCTATTTCGTACCTACCATGTTTTTTATAAACAGAATGGATATACTACATAGAGCTATTTGTATTCCATTCCAGGTGGTTCTGAATCACATGAATTTTAAAGTTCAGCTCGAGGTAAAATTATCTCGTTTTGGGCGTGACATCGGGATCGCCCAGCCTTTGAGAATAGGACAAGTCGTGGTAGGTTCACCTTGACCATAGAGACCCTTTTCTTCATATTTGCTAGCGTCTTTAAAACTCTTTAACTTGCTAATATTTAGTGGCTTTATAGTAATACATTTTATAAAAGCCAAAATCGTAGTTAGATTCCTAACTCTAATGTTATTTAAAGTAGTAGGGAGTGGATGGTGTCACTACTTTATTACTTTCAGCTTCAGTGCCGTCCTTTTTCTGTAAAAAATATATTCCAAAAATACCTACCTGTATGCCTACGTCGATAAGTTTCCATTCTCACAGCTTAAATCTATAGGTAACTAAATAGTATTCCACGCTATCATAAATGAATTTCGTTTGCTTTCAGGGAATATTTATACTTTACATTGCAGGTGTTATTCTATCCACGGCAATATTCGTTGGAGAGATATTAATGTATAACTTTTGGTTGTAAAGACATATAGTGGGCAAGCAGTAGGCACAACTATCTTCGTTAATACTCCGGTACCTGCACGGAAACTTTTGAAACCATTTAGCCGGCTGAACGCTAAATACTTAATGAGGTATTTAGCGTTCAGCCGGCTTTATAAACATTTTATTATATTTTATAAACATTTTATTGAATAAGCTTTTATAAAAAATATTTAATATTTTTTTTATTTTATTCCTCATGTACACAGTGTTTGAGAATAAATAACAATGTACACACGCATCATACAGTTATTCTAAGCTAAGTGGAGCTGATATTTCATTCCTACTTATATGATACTAATAAACTAGCTACTTAATACGAAAATGTTCCATATTTGGAAACACATTATTGGAATTTAAAACCTATGTAATAGTTCAAACTTTTTGCTTCTTTGCTGCGCGTAGGGTCGACTAGCAAAGCGCAGAGACGAAAACTATTGTTTCAACTTCTTCTTCTTCTACTTAACGGCGTGCCTCTACGACTGGAGTCTGGTTAGGAAGTGTCAGTCATTGAGATATTTCTGATAAGTCCAGGATGTTGTCACTAGAGTGTGTCAAAGTAACATGTCAAATTTATTAAATAATGTTGCAATGTCTATGATCTATTGCCTTTAAAATTGTAAATAAAATAGAGTTAAAATTAAAGAATACATATTTGAATGAAATAAGCGCCGATTAAATATATTTCAAATAAAAAGTTGTTTTAATTTTTCTGCTATATTTTAGTTGTTATTAAACAAAACTTTACTTTATATTAATTTTATTAGATTATCGATTATTATAATTAATAGTCTAATTCCTATATTTCAATGAATTAGCCATTTATTATTTATTTAATTAAGTGAGTAGGAAACCAACACCTTAAAACAATTTATAATATTTTTGTAAAATAATTTGGTTCTTTGAGATTCATTATTCAACCTAAACTGAAATTGATCGAGCAATTTTTTTCAATCTACCTTTTTTGTAGGCAAAATTCGTTTAATTTACTGGTAACATAGAACTCAAGCTGGCCAACCTAAACTTCTCAGTCAAATATTGAACTAAAATGTGCTTGTGTGTGTGCTGGACTGAATGAGTAGGGTAGTGCGTGGTATTGGTAAGAGAGAGAGAGACCGCGAGAACGATCCGGCAAGCAGCTCAGCGCGGCGGGAAAATCGATCAATACCATACCGCCTACGAATACGAGGCACAAGCGTCGAGGACGGACGCAGCGACAAATTGAATTAGTGATATAATTTTGTTTGGTGGTGGTTTAACATGTCCATCTGCTGAAATATATTTGATTGTTAGTGGAAAGTGTAACCATGATGGCGCTGTACCTGCTTTTAACTATTACTTTGATTATTTCGTCGTCAGCTGAATTTGTTTGGAAACATCATAACAATGAGGAATTACCACTAGTTTTAGAAGAAGTTCACGAAAAATGTCCAAATATTACAAGAGTTTACGCACTTACGGAGCCTTCAGTTTGTAACGTACCCCTGTATGTTATTGAATTTTTTGATAGTCCCGGCTTTCACCAACCATGTAAGTAAACATTTTGATATTTTTTTTTTTACTTACCCACATTTTTTTATTTAAGCTCCATGTAATTTAATTATTAATTTTTCGTTATTTTTTGTAGATAAACCTGAAGTAAAATATGTGGGGAACATTCATGGTAACGAAGTACTGGGTCGTGAGCTGTTATTGGGGTTGGCACATTATTTATGCGAGCGATATTTAAGCCACGACCGCCACATAAGAGCGTTGATTCACAGCACTCGAATCCACTTCTTGCCAGCCATGAACCCTGATGGATGGCAGGCATCCACTGATGCTGTGAGTTGTCATTAAATGATTGAGCTTATCATATCAATTGCGTGCGGTTACTAAATTAATTGAGTCATTTCAACTTGCAGGGTGGTCAAGATTACTTAATTGGTCGCACTAACAACCATTCAGTGGATTTGAATAGGAACTTCCCGGATTTGGATGCCATTACTTTTGAGTTTGAGCGACAAGGCATCAGTCATAATAATCATTTATTGAAGGATTTAACGCGGCTGGCAGCCCCTGTGAGTGTTACAAGTGCTATTCTGATATAATATAATTTGTAATATTTTACGTGAATGTTATTGATATAATACTTTTTTTATAGTTGGAGCCCGAAACACGGGCTGTGATGAGATGGATCATGTCAGTACCATTTGTGTTGAGTGCGGCCATGCATGGCGGAGACCTTGTCGCCAACTACCCTTATGATGAGAGCAGGAGTGGGGCACCTGTATCTGAATACTCTGCAAGTCCTGATGATGATACTTTTAGGTATTAAATATATTTAAGTTAACATTTCAAGTAATGTTTACATTATATTAGCTACATACCTCAATTTACAGGCTCAAGACTTTTAAAAAAAATCCCTTATAGTCGTTCATTTTATAAAAATTTGAGGCATTTAAAATAAGCATTCTTTTATGTTCTACATGCCATCCAATTACCATCGATCCATTTGTAGCCTCTAACAATTATTACACTTAGGTACAACAAAAATAAATAATTAGTAGGTAAATAGACAGAAACATTTAAAAAAATTAAGATGTTTTATATTAAATTGATAAGTACCACCAGCCGATGTTATGTGCCAAAAATGTGCGCCTAAAAAGTTTACACTCTATATACAAGTCCAGGTTTTTTGGATTGAGATCATCATGGTAAGGCTGTGTACCAGAATAAAAATTAAAGGTATCTGTCAATAAAATGATTGTAATCGTATTTTTTCTTTGTACACTAATATTTTAGAGAACTAGCAATGGCTTATGCATCTAACCATGCAGACATGGCCTCCCCGAGCCGTCGAGGATGCCACACCACTAGCTCCGATGAGTCGGCCACATTCAACTTTGGCAAACAAGGGGGAGTCACTAACGGAGCTGCTTGGTATAGCTTGAAAGGAGGTAAATATTGAGACTTCTAAAATCCTGTTTCTAAGGAGTTAATCTAATTGTGTCTGATATATTTAATAATTTTCTGCCAATGACTCCAAAAGGACCTGATGTCCACCCTAATGATATTCGCATTCCTCAAAATTTTTGGTTTGTTGAGTAGCTCATCAAAAATAGACTGGTGACTTTAAATTTTTCCAATAATATTATTCATAAACTGGATGTTGATATTTGAATCGTCAGAAACATAGAACACATTTGATCTCACACTTTCCGGTATTTGTTATGCTACCTACGACAATGATACTTAATTTGTGTAACGACTTGCACTTTAGTTGTTGACATTTCAGTTTGAGCTCTGGTATAAGATATAACTTTAAAGGTTAATACCTATTGTATACTAATTGGCGTGAGGGGTAAAAAACTGGCGTTGTTTTATGTCTATAATAAATAGAGTAGGAAGGACAAGAATAAGGAAACGGATCACTTCACTGCGTACGCGCGGCCATTTACATTTCAACTCGGCCTGGCCATGAGGCGAGGGACAGGTTTAGCAATGCTAATGTAAGCTGTATTGTTTGTCCCCTGTTATCGACTAAACGTAACTCTAAATATGACTTAACGCCTTCATATAAAGATGTGCGTAAAGTGAGCCGTGGTGGCCTTGAGGTTGAGCAGTCGCCTGCTACGCAAGCGACGCAAGTTCGAATCCCAGCGGGGCCTGTACCAATGAGTTTTTCTAAAAAAACTTATTTACAGTGATTTCACACCACGTGCTTTATGGTCAAGGAAAACATCGTGAGGAAACCTGCATATTTCTGAGAAGTAATTCAATGACGTATGTAAAGTGTCTGAGACCGCGATGGACCCACCATCTGTCACGTTGGCACTTAATCATCTTCGGTGAAAAGTGGGTGTTGTGATTACAACACCTCTGCCTACCCCTTCGGGGAATACAGGCGTGAGCATATGTATGTATGTGCGTAAATAATCTTGCAGGTATGCAAGATTTTAACTACTTGGCGACGAATGCTTTTGAAATAACGCTCGAGTTGGGATGTGAGAAGTACCCTCTGGCTCATCAACTGCCTAACGAGTGGGAGAGGAATCGCGATGCCCTCATAGCTTACATGTGGAAGGCGCATACCGGTGTCAAAGGAATCGTCAGCGATGACTCCGGGTTCATTCAGAACGCCGTCATCTCCGTCGTCAATATCACCGGACCCGTGCCAAGGCCCATTCGACATGACGTCACGACAGGTCAGATTTATGTTTGTGTCAATGGTCCTATTAATATTCCTAAACATATAATTCAAGGCAAAACACATAATTTTACGTAAATATTGATAGTAGATGTTCATCGCTTGACGAAATTGAAGCAATCAAATGTCAATGACGCGATCAATCGTCGCGTAAGGACCTATTTATTTACATCAAGGTACAACTTAGTAAACAGTGCACGTCCTTTGAATGGAGATAATGTTACTTTCACTAACGACACGATTAGCTGTGACATAATGGTAGACTTTAATCCATAAAAGAACATTACTCAAGTCGTGTCTATGTACCTACTTCAAAGTTATTTTAAATTTTATGTTGTCCGTCGTCTTTGATATGATTGAATCGCAGTACTCCGCAGTAGGTAGTCATCTTTACGGCATAGGATTATAAGCTTAATCGGAATCTTAATGAAATCATCCTTTATGAAGCACTAACAATAATGTAATTACGTCTAGAATGTAAACGGCGCCTATTGTCCAGTGCCAGGGGAATAATAGCTGTTTGCATTCACTTAGTAAATTAAGACCGATGGATGTAACTGAGTGTTTCCTTACAGCTTGCTCACATGACGACGCTGTTCTCGTATTATCTACGCTTAATCTAAACCAATCCTTCAATTATTTACTGTCATAAATACACATAGATATGAAGAACACTGTAATTAAATTTAATGACGAAACCCAGTTTATAGATATGCTAAAATTAGGATCAATTGAACTACGACCGAACATACATTCAAAGTCGTAATAAATTCGAGATTCAATTGTTATACTATGCAATTTTAAGCCCAGTACCACTTTTTGTAGTAGCTACTTCTCTGCTAAACCAGTGATTAATTTCGATTAAAATTTTTGTGTTAGACTAAACTGAGATGTACGTAGATACGCACGTAGGATTGTTTGCAAAATATTCCAAGAAATGTTTTGAAACATGGCGTTGCAGCTGTTTGTTCTTGCAACGCCCAATAACACATTCTATAACTTTATATCTATTTTTCCAGATTTTTAGTACATTTTAGCTTACACTTCTTAGAAATATTTCAGAATAACCCTTTCTTAGTTAGAATACCTATACGATTATATTTAACAAGCCCCTTAACTCTCTAACATCACGGGTTCTCTCAGTGTTTGAAAACTCTTGAAGTTGAAGCAAATTAGTCATTAGAGACCAAGCTTCATACAAGTGGCGCGCTGCAAGGGCACTCTCACATATAATCGGACGTAATCGCCTTCGTACTCTCGCGCTATAGTCTGGACTCTGTCAAAGCGTTAACCCATCGGTGAGATTACTGTGAGTGTACCTACTACCTACTGCAGCAAGCGTGCAGAAGCTTGCTTTCTGGCGAAATGTCTTGTTCAGATCATGTTGTTAAAGATGTGTGTTTGTCCAGGTGCATACGGTGATTACTACCGTCTGTTAACCCCCGGCCACTATGAGGTGACGGCGAACCACCCCGGCTACTTCCCCGTGTCGCGAGTGGCTACTGTGCCAAGACACCAGACCTCCGCTCACGTACTTAACTTCAAACTGGAGGTGAGATATCACGTCTGTTCATTAATTTTGTTTATGAGCTTGCAATTACTAGATCCAAGTTATATCAGGAAGATGCGGAAGAAATCTGATTTACCAACACATTGATTCATAGGTAATGGAATCTCAGTTTCCCTAAATAAGTAGTTACTTTTAATTATTTTCTAAATCGTATTCCATATTGTCATATAATTCGAAAAACGGTACGTGTCATTCTTATGCTGTGCGTTGTAACCACGCAGCGCAAAAATAGTGGGCAGAAGCGGTTCGGATGACATTTGCAGATATCGATCACGTAACACGTGCTGCTCTTGAAAGAAATGAAATTGACACTGTTTAGGCTGGGAGCAGGTCTAGTTTCGAAATATTTCTTAATTGGATTGATATTTAACTAAAGGTCGCCATTTAAAGGCCGCCCTTAACGATGTGTGCTTGAACTTGGATCAGTAAATGCGTCTGTAAGTGATTGCTTTGTTTATCGGCTACGTTTTGACGTCAATGCTCCGATATAGGGTAAAAGCGTTATTATTGGATATTCTGACGCAATTCGTTCGATATGCATAGACTTGTGTATTGTAGCATAGTATCTATCAATTTTACATTCGTTCATTTTCTCATCTGTAAAACGGGCATTATTGTGAAATATTTATAACGAAAATATTTGGCGGTTTTGGGTATTATCAATGTTTGGGTTTGATTAAATAATGACATCACATACTCATTGGATTTAAGTGATGAATAATCATCAATTTGTTTTTCATTGTATCTGCATAGTTGTGCAGCGTCTGGAGGTCGATAGCGGATTATCTTGCATTCAGACAACATAACATTACACTTACAATTGAGGAATTCTCCTTGAAGAAATTACGTGACAATAGTAGCAAAGATATTGTGATTTCGTCTAGGTACTTACGTGCAAAATACACATTTATTATTTTATGCTCAACAATCAAATTCGAATGTTCCTAGCATGCATTCCTCCTGGTTTGAATGATCTGTAAGTTAAGATCTTATCTAATTTTGTTCAGTTTTTTGTGAAAGGTCTCATAATGCGAGAATATATGGCCAGTTAAATCAGATCAGTTCTTCAACATTCACAAGTGCCTTACCAGGGTCTTTTATAATAAATAACCGAATAAATCATTTTCATGTTCAATATCAATAATGAAGTTATATCATATAGGTACATTACAGTAGGAATTCTTAATAAAAATTAGGAACAATCGAATGTTGGCTATATTTGTGTCTGTTACTGTGTGTCGAATATATATAATAAATGTACTTGTATATATCTATTATGTTTAATTGGGCGGTTGTATTTTTGAATAAATATAATGTTTGACTATAAACTTGATTCCAGCCGACATCAAGTTGGTTCGACGATGAAACTGCCTTTGGTCTGTATCCCCACGGGCTTCGTGACGGCCAGCCGAGGATATACAAACGCTCGCTGTACGAACAAGTCGCCAACACTATGCTCGAACGAAAAGACCAAGTCAAGCCTAAAGCACAGACATCGGCGTAAGTATCAAGTTATTCCCTTACCACGAGTCGATACAATATTATTTTATCTTATTCATATGAAACAATTATCGCTTGACGTATGAAAACTTCGATGACGAATGCATTTGACACGTATATAAACTGGTCAAACGTTATCGAGTTTCCGATTCGGGCACCTTACTTGATATGTTTTTTATTTAATAAACAATTCAATTTGTCTTCAATTAATATAGGCTGTTGTTTTAAATAGGTGATTTATTTTGTGCTCCAATAATGTTACCAGTAAATAACTTAAATTATCGTAAATTTAGGGCCCCTATTAGATTTAATTTCAGATTCATACGAAAAGAATTGTTGACTATATACCCTATAAGTTTTTGACCTTTCTGAATGTATTCATTCTTACATAGTGACACCTTAAAATAACAATTTGTATTTGAGTAACAAACTAAACCACTTACCCATATGATGTCTCGACTCAAGATTGTTAACAAACGGACCTGTATCTTGTATTAGAGGTGTATATGTAACAGTTGTGTAGAGTATAAGTTATGCCATAGTCACAAAGATTCTCTAGTATAATTTTGATTAATAGTTTGATTTAGATTAAATAATTATGTTTCTCGTTGAATATTAATGTAATAAAAAAGATCTAGTCCAATATTAGTATCTTTCATATCTCGCAAACTTTCTAATTATGATAATACTTTGACGTATTAATCAATTATGGTAGTGGGTATATGTAGACCATTAAATTAATAACTAACCACTTGTATAGACATAATAATATCCACGAACTATATGTGTGTATGAGTGATACCTAAGTGTTATCAATTTGTCACAATATTTATGTATATCTATCGGACAAATAAGTCAAAATACATGTAGATTATATAAAATATATATAAAATAATAAAAAATATATGAAGCCTATGTTCTTGTCGAAAAGTTACCAGTATATTGTTAAAATCTAAAATAAAGTAAAGTATGCGTGCATATGATTGTTTTCTTTGGTGAGATGAGAACGACGTGAAATTATTTATTATTATATTCATTGAAAAACCTGAAAAAAATTCTTCTTTATGATAAGTAACAAAACATACAAGCGTTTCGTTCAGTGTGCCTGATGCTTCTTCAGCCTTTGAACAATTGCCACATCAAGGGACTCTCGCGCGTAATATTAACGTTCCTAGTAATGTAAATTATTTCGGCTCTAACTTACGTAGATAATGTAATTTTGGTGTGGAAAATGAAACACATATTCAGGTGTTAAATTATTTATTTCACATGTGGACTCTCTATCGAAGTCTAAATGTAAAATTGTGTACGCTAATTTCTTTCGTACGTTGAATATTCAATCAAGTTATTTACACTCCTACAGAATTTATTAGTATTGTCTACTTTTGAGCACTAATACATATAATTCCATTCGTACATTCATACACAGCATGAGGACTCCTCACACATTGTTATTCAGAATTATACTTTATATCAAGAACGTATATAAAGGTAAGTACATACATTACATAAGTATTTATACTAAAATTCACAGTGTTGATGTGGTATTAGAATAATAAAATTAATCTATGCGCCAGCATAATGCAGGTGATGCGAATGAATGCGAAATAAGTAACCTCGCACGTCCATTATATTTTATAACTGGTAGGTGCTTAGATGTAGGTATCAATTTACATTTTTTTATTTAACCATAATTGCAAACTTTATATCATCACTTTGCCCTTATCGCAAAATGTATATTTATCACAAACGTAGTTCGCAGATATCTGTGATGCACATTAGCGCAATTGTTTCTGGACTGATCAAATACTTATACACTACATACTATAAAATACATTCACACTAACACTAAAGTGAGCCTATATTATCTTGGTAAAATGTTCAGTAAATGCTTAATGAAATACCGTTCAAAAATATAAATTAATCACAAAGTAGATGTACTATGTGGGACGGATTCGTTGCATTACTCAGTTAATAATTAAGGCTACGACACCTGAAAGGTACATGCATTATATAATGGCACAAGTTCATCCGAAGAATGATCAAAATGTAATCTTCTATCGTTAAAAGTAACACGAATCTATTGCAAAATAACACATATAATTATATTGCTCCAGCTACCGGATCAAAGCACCATATTATTGCCTTAAGTAGATGACAAAATTAAGAGTTTAATTCTTATTTCCTAACTTAAATCTACTGTATTACTAAATATTGGTTCATTAATACTATAAAGACATCTATTTTTTCATTTCCCTTAGCTTTTGGTAGTATTCAGTTATCCGCTGGTCCTTCGAGTCCTTTCACATTATTTACAAAACGATAACAAAATTTCTTATTCGCCTGAAACAAAAAATATTTATAACTGAAATGTCAGAAGGTACTTACAATAAAAAAATCTACAAAAGACCGATTTTGCTTTATTAACTTACGTTACAAGGTTAAACGTTGGATACTTTTACTTTGGAAAAATACCTATGCATTCCGCGCATAAAAAAGCTTTGAAATTTAGACTTAGTACGCAGCTGGAACCGTACAAGGGCTAGTATGAATATAAACTTTATTGTATATCATCTTGAACAAGTTTGAGGAATTTATGGAAATAAACTAGTTACCTTCATTAATGTCTGTTCCGATGAGCGCCAGAGTGCCGGCTGCCCGGCCTCGACTGCACGATAGCGTAGTGGTCACTATTGTCCGACACGGATCTGAGGTCAAGGTTCACAATTTAGTTAATTTGATATGGATCTTTGAGCTTACAAATATTTAGCACTATATTGGCTAATGTGGGTAATTTAGGATAAAGTAACGAAGGAGTACCTTCACAGAATAAAACGCGACTCCACTCTAGAATAACATAACTCCATTCAAAAACAATCATGGTTTTTGTTAATTCGTCCGTTGGTTTCTCAATAATTTTAATATTTAGGCAGCTTTGGGTTTATCTTTTTTGTTAACTATTAGAATGAAATAAATGTTTTTTTACCTTGCAGAATGAATGGTAGACGACGGATATCGGCTGCCATATTGACTTCCATGCCAGCTGCGGTATGGGTCGTAGTCCTCTACTACTGAGGGATCCTTTTCAATAACCTGAAATCAAATGTATTGGTAATTTAGTTTTATACCTAAACATCGTAGGATATAAATTCCCTAAGTTATTTTATATTATGCTAGCAGTAGCGTAATCTGATAGTGTCTACTTAACATGGTGGCAGAGCGCAAGTTACACTCTCCCTAGAGATCTCCCTAGAGATAGAATCGCATAAAGGGAAGGATTCTCAAAATTATCACAAACGTATGTTAGCGTATTAAAGTTAGCAAAATAATCCCTTACTGAAAATATTTGCTTAAACGATAACCGGATTTTTCTCGCAATGTTTGCAATTCAGCCAAATGTAGATGCAATGCAATGCTCGTGCCATTACTCAAGAATATCTTGACTATAATGACGTCCTTGCCAAGAGTGTCCGACTCAGATGAAAAAAGTATAAAAAGTAAGTATATAAGTACTGACGTCTGTCCTGGCACATGAGCACGTCATGGCGGTGCAGAGGAAGCAGTTGACGAGCAGCATCACCAGGAACATGACGCCTAACGCGATGGCTAGGTACAGCAACCACAGTGGCCGCACGGAGCTTTCCGAACACGACATCGCTAGAACTAACACACCACATTTTTAACACATTGTATAATGGAAGTATTCAACCTAAAGCCTGTGGCTTTGAAAGTTTTATTTCGGCAATTCAGTTAGCCACATTTCACCATCTCTTAATTATGTACGAATTCATAAATCAACTAGCTGTGGCCCGCGGTTCACCCACGTAGGCTTAATTTCATGGGCGGCCTGCGGAATCCTGTTTTTTATTTAAATAAAAGTAGCCTATGTTACTCCTTGTAACATTAGCTATCAGCCAGTGTAAAATCCCGTTTAAATCAGTCCAGCCGTTTCGGAGATTACCTGTTTCGGAAAAAAATATTATACGACACCTTATTTACTTTCAAGCTGTTATTTTGGAATTACAAAAAGACACTTCAATTTTATTTATCTGTATCGATATAGATGAATGTCTTCCCAGATGCATGCAGACTTCTTTAGGATGTTGCTCAGGAGCGTGCACACATTGACGACAGTATATTCGTTCACATAATACACCTATAAATTAATCATAAAAAGATAATAAATACCAGTATTATCATTTGGATCAAGTACGAAGACGCCAGTAGAAGCTGTGACAGTGCCTTCTTCGTCAGATGTGTCGATATTGCCCTCAACACAGTCAAGTATTGCACATGTCGCTGAAATCAATAAGGTATAAGATATTTTTTTTATTTTTATTCATTTGAAATTTTATTAATTAAAATCTATAAATGGTACTAAAAACTTATTGCTATATTTTTCAATTTTTATTCAAAAGCCGTGGTGGCCTTGGGGTCTGAGCGGCGCGAACCAATGAGATTTTCTAAAAAACTTATGTACAGTGATTTCACACCACGTGCTTTACGGTGAAGGAAAACATCGTGAGGAAACCCGCAATATGTCTGAGAAGTAATTCAAAGACGTATGTATAGTACCTGAGATGGCGATAGACTCACCATCTGTCGTATTCGGTGAAAAGTGGTACAACACCTCTGCCTACCCCTTTGTCATGTCATGTCATATCAATAATTTGTACGGGCGATGTTGATAAGAATTGTTTTCTTGTAGGATTCGCAAAAAAGAAAAGTTGATAGTCACATTATTACTAAACTCTGTCAATGTTTGTACTGAATCTATTTCAATCTGATTCATCTAGTTATTCTTTATGAAAATATATTGTAATTTACGGTTGGTTTTTAGGTAGCTACCGTCAAATGTGCCTTTGTTTGGTAATTAAGTCCCGGGTAAGTAATACTCTATAATTTAGAGCCTAGGGTTGATCATGAGTTAAAAAAATACCCTGCTGTTTATATTGTGTTCATTTGTGCTTACCTCTGCAAATAGCAATATCACACTGGAAGTTGACTTGCGACGAGTCCGGAAATCGGAACATAGACGCTATCACGAGTTCCGCTACGCCAGTCTCCGACTTCACAGCTATAGAATGTTGTTTTAATGGACATCTGGAAGTTTAGGTTTTGGTTAATCTTATTATTACGTATTACACGGCAGTATTTATATTTCATCGTCACGTATTGCCCTGCTAGAGGTTCTTTATTTGAAAGGTCTTTTAATTTAGATGATGAAAATTGTTTCACAAATTCCATTGTCAGTCACACTCGCCTGAAAAAAAGCCTTTATTTACTCTATGAGAAGGGAAGCAAGCTTGCAGTTCGTCTGAAGGTAAACGGCTACGGCGGCCTTATCCTTGATGCTTACATTACAGATGCTTAGGAATATTTATTCCAGTAGTGGACATGTTTTGTCCACCACTGGAATAAATATTCATTCATTCATCATGGTACATAAACCTGCTTAATGCAATGTGGTCAAAGTAAATGGTGGTAAAGATGGTCGCCCGTCTTACCCTCTGCTGTCAAGAAGCTCGACGGTATTATTGCGCATATTGAATGCAAAACAATTTTTCAATCTGATTCCGTGCGATCCTGCAAACAAACAAAATATTTACCTAATATTCAACATATATTTTTTCTATATCCGAGGAACCCTTGTACTACAGAATTGTATGACATAAATGTATACATGCGGGACGTCAACGTGTTCTTGGAGAAATAAAAAATTGTTTTGTCTGAAAGTGCAATAGCTAGTAGATACACTAGATACCCAAAAGACACCAAGTAAATATGTGATTTATGAGGAGGTTGCATATTCGCTAGCTTACCGTCGGATTTACTCATTTCAGCTCGTAGTGTGTATTGCAATCCAAAAGCAGCATTAAGAACCTTTCGCCCTTGGTCGTTTAACATTCGCAGCGATACGAGGGAGGTTTCATTTCTGCAAATGATAAAGGGTAGAAAGTTGTAGAGATGCTTGCAATAGTTATTATTCTGTAACATTTTTTTTGGTATCACTGACATTGGGACCTACTATCAACGTTATTGCAGTGACGTCTTACTTACTTCTTAGCTTTGACATTTAATGTTTGTATCACAAAATTAAACGCCAAAGCTCAGAAGTTCTCAATACGCTGTGCTTAACCGATGATGGTAGGCCAAATTGATTTTCTTTTCACAAATTACCTATATTATGAGTTGTATATTTGATTAGATTAATGACGCTACATGTAAAGAGAGGAAATATATTCAAGTAAGTACAGGTTTGGTTTCCTTTATTCAATTACAATACAACTTACTTCGCATTTCTGAAGCCGGCTTTACCACAAGTGATGACGTAAAATTTATCGTCTGCCAGCTCTAGAGTTCGGTGCACGCGTACCGCCAGCGGCAGAGATCGCTCATCTGTACGCTGGGAAAACAATGGATGATTTTAAGTAGGGTCCGGACTCTTGTGTCACAAAAACAGATGTCCAGGCTCACATTGACAGTAACACCATTGGCACTCTCATAGATACTTAAGAGCATCGTGGTCTAAAATTACTAATGGAACAAAATCTCGGATCAAGTGAGGCTAATAAACTTGAACCGATATTCTACTGTAAATCACCCTTCAGACTAAGATTTTGTGCCTGATTAACCGTATGGTGCAAATTATTGTCGCAAATTTGTATTGCCCTATTAATCGGCCACAGCTTTAGCCCTACCATCCATAGTTTACAGTGTTTGTAAATGCTATAATACAAAATTACAATTTGAATGTTTAGATTTGGTTGGCGTTGTAGGCTACTCAAATCAACTACAGCAACAATATTACTGCTCTAATATGTTTGCTTATTGATGTAAATAATGTCAGAGTAAGAATAATTTCGGAAGGAAAATAATAGGTAATGAGTATATTAACGTTGTTCCAGAAGACCCCGCAGTACTCTGGAGAGCCCTGAGCGGCCATCAGGTTGATGTCGAAGTTGAGATTTTCAGTGCCATTGCCCAGCGCCATGCACGCTGGTGTTCTGGAACAGATTTCCAAACATAAATTATGTGAATACTATATAAACTATAAAAGTATAGTGTAGCATAGTTCTTTCAAGATCGGTCTAGTAGTGTCGGAGCCTATTCAATACAAACAAATAAATCTTTCCTCTTTATAATATTAGTATAGATTATGTGACTCAGTACAGATAGACGACGTAATCGAACATTTAATATATGTTGTTAAAACAATGTTTTATGCATTTATAAAAAGTAAGCCGATATTGATCAAACGCATAAATATTGGTCCACTAGCTAATTCATTGACAAAATGCACATTGCGGTTCATAATATATGTATTAGGTATTGTAAAATGCATGTTTAATAACAACAACATTACGAACCTGAATTCCCTCGCGTGTGCAATTCCATTGAACGCTTCATTGAAGGTGATCTTGATCGACATAACATTGCTCTTGCATGTAGCTGTCACTACTGGGTAAAATTCACCGCTGCTTCCGTCGGCATTCTGGAAAAAAAGTTACAGGCTAATTAACGAGACATATAAACGGATCGAACTTATGCAATAGTTGCATTGATTTGTCACAGTTGATTTGTTATGTTTAGAAGCAACAATGTGCGAGGACTTCCTGCAGCGTCTCGTTGCCGTCAAACCACCTTGTATGGTTACTGCACGCACTTGGCATGTTGCCCTCACATTGTTCTTTTGATAAATCATCAATCTTCTCAAATAATACTGTGCAGCGTTAGTATCCAGCAATAATTACCAAGCAATATTTTTGCAAATCAGATTGATAATTTTACATATTACTAATTGTACCTCTTAGGTATAATGTAAAACAGAAGAACTATCCTGAAATAGACTGGTTAATACGGAGCGGATTTAATACGTAATTTGTTCCGTTTCGTAAGCGGAATGCTGAGTTGCTACATAAAAATCCAAACATCATGAGGTTTAAGTGAATAGGATTCTCGATTCATTCTGGCTTAAAATGGATGCAGAGTCCGATTTGTCTGACCTCAAAGTACATTGGTGTCGGTATCCAGTGAATAAATAAACCGTTACGACATCGGCACTACGACGACGTATAAATCCCAGACAACAAATCACTGCGCTTTGTACCATGGACAGTTCGCGGTCCGGAGTAGGGCTGCCTCAAGACCACATACAGGAATATTTTACCGTAAATTTTTCACTTGGATCACAACAAATAAGCATTTTTCTGATTAAGCTTTTGTGTTATCTCTATGTCTCTATTTAATAACCTGCGCTGAGATTGAGTGTATACGCTGAATCTTGTAAGATAATTTGCGTATGATAAAAGTGCATGTTAGCCCTGCATATCTTAAACCGTAAAGGTATTTCCAGCAAAACTAAAACGAACAAGTATTAAAAATGCCCCAGGGAGGAATTTATATTATTATACAAGTGGAGGAAACATGGAGTTCTGCGAAGTCGAGGCGAGCCGAAGGGTCGACCCCGGGCGACGTGCACGATTCCGTCCACACGATTTGGTCTGATAGCTTCCTACCATTACCCTAGTCGCTTCACGACAGATAAAGAACGTAGGCACATGGAACAAATACATATTTGAGTCGAACGAACAATATTATGAAATACAAAATACGCAAAAATTTTTGGAATACATAATGTACTCGTATAAAGAAAAGGACGTTAATGTATCACATACAATGCTGTGGCAGTAGTAGAGTAGTAGAGCCGTATCGTTTATGCAATTATACCAACTGCAAGTTTTTCAGTTCTACTGCAAATTATAAATATTATGTGATCAGGCATGGAAATCGTAATGCCCTTTTTTCGCGCATCTTCATGAAATAATCTATTACAATCGAAATCTTCCTAACGAGTATATATTCTCGTGTTATCCAGTGTGTACTAGCTTGACGTACCTAAATCTTATTAGACTTAAGTGAAGACATTACCAGAACTTTTTGAACAGTACTTATTCAGTATAATACTGAAGGTCAAGAACTTGTTGAAATTTTAATATTGTGTTGGACAGCGACCGTCTAGTACGCATTATGTTCAGCTAGAGTTATAACGAATCTCCATGAAATCATGTTAATTTTGTTTGTTGGCATATAATAACGATTTGCATGGCGTTTCTTTTTGTTTCTTGAGCTAGGGTAAATAATACAAACTGTCGGACGTCAAGTTTTGGACGAGCCAAGTAATTGATATGTAGATGAGATGGAAGAGTTGGTAGGTATTATATATGTATATTGTTTGAAGATAACATCAAAACAAAGCACAAAATAATCTATGTATCTCGCCACACTACTGCATCCATTTTGTCCTAGAAAGTATTTTTCTTATTAGCAAGCTAAATAAAAAAATATGTCGTCACAAATATTATATTATTTATAAGGTATGTAATAAGCGAATGACACCCTTCACACTCTGGGTATTGTCAGTAATAGATTGCAGCAGCCGCTTACCATCATGCAAGCTTTAGGTTACCTTTTTTACCGGCTTTGTAGCATAAAAAACATCTCACATGAGTGAAAGACAACCTCAGGACGTTTGCATTTGGTTAAGGATCACGTCTCTCCATTGCGTTTTTCAAACCTCGCACACGATCACAGGATAAATAAATTTATTGATTTTTTATTTCCTTCTTTTCTCTTTAGTGCCCATATATCTATTATAGAAGGTCTTGTCGATGTTAGATCTTAGATTCATATAATCCTAATTTTTTTCTATATACCAATAACCGCAAAACGGATCGATTGTAGAAGTACGATACAATTTATTAAAGAAAATTGGCGTAGTTGTGTGTTTAACTCGGCTATCAATCTTCGTCTGGGCGAATAAGGCGTTTTTCCACACAAGAATTAAAGAAGTAAACTTGTTCTATCCACAGTCATCAATCTTTGCTCTGCTAACATATCAGCGATGATAATGAGTACCTTTTTAATTTTTTTACTCAATAAATTCAAAGATTTCGTTCAATTTTCATTGTCGTACTTTTGTGCTCGCACAGTTCAGCAACTATTGATTTTGTGCCTGTTTGTGAAATAGCAACAGCAAATTGTCAATATGGATGGATTCCGAGTGCTGGACTGAGGTCAATGCACGAGTGACCGTCGGGACTAGGGTCATCTCACAACGTTTCTTTAGATAGAAGAACAATACTTTTACTCTTTTCTTGCACTCTTTTGTTCGTGGATGAATGCGGCGGTAAGCGTAAAGTTAAAATAATTAAGAAAAACAAATTTTCGGATGACATCTATACGCGCTGTTTGACAAATGTTTTCATGTTTTCCAGCAGTTTACCAGTACATACAAGGTTATGCATAATTAAGTGAATACACGTAATAATGTAGTATTAGTTAAAAATATTCAAAGTAAAAACACTTACAAACTAATAATGCAATTAGAACTAATAGCATAATAGTGCAATTAGAAATTCTAACTTGAGTTACTCGGGTTTAAAAATAAACGCTTGTAGTCTCCGGGATATGTTGGAGACTTACAAGTATGAAATCATATTTAACAGAATGTATACATGTATGTGTGGGTATATCTATATAAATGCGTAGGCGAAAATATGGAAATCTTGGATCTTACTCAATAGTACCAAATAATTCTTAGAGAAGAATCTTACGTATTTTTCCGAATTTGCAGAGAGATCTCTCCGCGCAAGTGCAACTCGCACTTGACCGGATTTTCACGGAACAAGAGTTTTCACGGGGCGTCCATTGGAGGTCTCTATTGATTTTCTAATTGCACTGTTTCGCCATAGACTTTACTTTGCATACGATTGTAAACCTGCTCAATATTCATGACATTTGATTGGGTGTAACACAATCTTTGTTTTAGAACTTGTTACGCTCCAAACAATTGATAAATCAGTATCTCGAAGGCCACCTTCGAGCCACTTTGCAATCGCCATCAAATTGTAACGCTTGCTGCGGGCACTTAACTGGCTACGTATTACGCACTTGAATCCAGTTTTACATTACAAGCTTTTGTCTGATTCATGTCATCAGATTTGCAATGCTTCTGGGATACTAGAAACGTTTGGAGGTTATTCTTATAAATTATAACACGTAAGTATTTGTAAACGGTCGAGTATTGTTTCAAGTCCCCTATAGTTTATCAATTCAAGTATAGGTCTATAGTTTAGTTTAATCATTTACATGACATTGGAGTAATGAATATGTACATATGGATACAAGGTGAACTGAAGACCTAACAAATGATAGATGGGTTGTGTGACAGAATACATGGCTAGAAAGAGAGTGAATAGAGATATGAAATCCGATAGAGAGAGACACATGGAAGAGAAAAACATTTCACCACCTCAAATAACAAGTGTATGATATAACATTAAAAGAATATATTTTAGCTAAATTACCACCCAATAAATTATAAAATCGCTCTCGTAACGGTTTTTTCAGGCTTTCAAAATTTGGGTGACCATGACTTAACAATCCGCGGCTAAATCTCGATCGAACTAAGCTTATCTATATGAAACGGAATTGTATTCTTAAAACATAAAGGTTTAAGATGAGTCGTTATAAACAGTAACGTGAACCGTTTGGTCGAATTTATGGGTTCTGATATTTGGTTTAATGCTATCGCATGACTGGACCACTTTTCAATCTGGAGTACCGAATACTATTCGTAATGCTTTAGTTATTTATGCCGTTACTATAGTATAACATTAAGGTAACAAAATACGATGGAATATAGGTAGATACTGCATTAAAATAAATTATAATGATACTCTAACGTTGTTTAAGTATAATTTGTTCAATAATTGTAGCTGTAAAAGTATGTATTTGGCTTAGTAATGGAGTTATCTGCGGCGATCCCGTTACCAGAGAGGACTCAATATTCGGTTGTAAAATTAAATAAACTAGGTTAAGCATAAGTTGGTTTATAAGTATATTAATTAAACCCGTTAAACCGTATGAGACGGTAGGGATCACCATGAAATATTTTTATTAATTTTGATTTGTTGATACTATTAAAAATCGAAAGTAACTAAAAATATTCCAATATTGAAGTAGGTATACGTACTGCTTACATATTAGTGGTATGGCACCACTTAAAAGCTTGATGGTTTTGCACACCACATCAAGGAGAATGAAATTATTTTCGCTGTGCAATTTGTCCTGCAAAATAATATTCAGAGAAATTTTCAATTTCAGTACCGTTAATATATCTGTGATCCACATCAAATGCAAAAAAACTGGGTTGGCTGCTTTAGAGATTATATACTTTCATAAAATTATTTAAAAGATTATGTAGGTACCTATGTCGGTTTATATTAGCATTCGAGAAGATCGAAGTGGTTTTGATGTGGTCGACATGATTTTGAAGTGAGTGAAAAAGAATGAGCTGGAGAATGACTAATGTAGATTTTAATATCGAATCGAATAATAAATCATAACGCTTCCTGGATTACAGCAGGCCATGCAGGTGAACTGTAGACTTAGCTACTGCCAAATAAAATAATTGAGGTTACAGCTAAATATATTTTACCGATAAGTTTAATTCATAATATACATTACCTGGACGTAACTTTTTATGTTACACTCAGAAATACGTTTTTTTTATAAAATTATAGTGATCATGTTTCCAGTAAAAGCAATATACGTACTAAAAATGTTCTGTTACTAAAGATAATTGAATAAAAAGAAAAATGAGAGGATTCAATTTAGACTTATTATGAAATATTACTTACCATATTATCAGCCCTTTTTATTGTATAGTGGTGCAAGTTAATAATATTCTATAGCTTTACTTACTTAGAATCAGATATGTTCAAGTTAGTTATCATTTGTGAAAGTCCGTTTGACCGCAGACTACATAGCATTTTATTTCTTACTTTATAAACTTCTGCTACCGTTTTATTTTGGTTAAGTAATTTTGATATTAATACAGTTTTGTGGATTGTAAATTAATAATTGTTTCAGTTTATTTTAACAATTCACAATTACTTACTACATAAACATAATATTATTATGTAAAACCAGTTTAAAACTTACATCTAATTATGATTAATCAGAATAGTACATCTGTTCTAGTTCAATCGCGCAAATTGCGAACTAATTGCAGTTTACAAAGTAATTAAGTATATTACTCTAACTCTACGAAATTACCTCTTAAATGTTAACGTGAGTTGAGAACTGTAACGTTTAATTACAAATGTTATATAACGTGAAGCGGGCTCTCATTGCCATATGTATCGCATTTGATGCAACTTGTGAGCCGACCGGTTTGCTCGGCCCCAATATTTCTGCTGGCGACTACGTCACCGCTCACCATTGTAGGCGTTTACTAGATAATATATTACACACCTCTGCTGTGTTTGTTTTTGTGTAACACCGTTTATATAATGCGATATATTTGCATCATATTGTAAATCAAATACACATAACATAACATACATAACGATTATGCCAGTGAGGCATCTCGCCTGCTTTTTTTGTCGTGTCGAAAAAAATATTTAATTATATGATCTATATACCTCTTTGTAAATATTATTTAAAGGTGCATACTACAATAAAGCTGATAAAAAACTTTAGCTTAATCCGCCTTCACACAACGAAATTACGCTCTTCCGGTTTTTTCGATTACATATTGTAGATTATATATTTAAAGCTAAAGTGTAGTATAGGATTTCAATGTTTCTCACGTATATTTTACAGTTTTAATAGAAAAAGAATATACGTAGATAGGTACATATCAATCAAATGATTGTGTTCCCACGGAAACAGTACTGTATTGTTAGTTTCAGCAATATGTCGAGAAGGAAGTGGTCAACAGTGATTACGTGCGACTCGCTGGTGTCTCGTGGATTAGCGTAAATAATGACCAGTAATTTGTACTCCACAGTGCCACTTGTGCCACCCAACGCTCGACAAAATTTGCCAATTTATTGCATGATAACACTGGCATAGCAAGTGTTGAAACATCCCAGAACCTAATTGTTGAAGTCTCTGTCTTTAAAATAAAATATCAGTTATATGTGTCTTCACAAACCGACAATTCGACGAGGTCTTTGTAATTAGTGTCTTGTCTAAGATGTCTTGCTGAGACAATTGTGTTACAGACACGCCTTCAAAATTGTCGTTCCTCCTAAGCTATTGAAAACAAATCGGACATGGCATGATGTAAGATCCAATCGTGACTAAATATGGATTCTTCTTATTTGTGTATTAACAAAGTATTGTTGTTTTTCCTGATGATGACGCAGTCGTGACAGGAAAAGGCTGGATATTCGTATGTTATGAAAAGCGTAAAAAGTATACTATAGCGAACAAAGTGCAATAGATACGTATTTCCGCAAGCGTCGTTATCGAGCGATCGGCCGACGGGGCAATCAGAGCGTTGCATCCAACTACCATGCGTAGTGAATCTTCACCAACGCCGAATACTTGTCTGTATTTTAAGTATATATATCCAGGAATAAGTTCAAAGCACGCCATAGAAGAGGTGATGCAAATGTAAATATCCTACTTGAGCCTCTATTACCTCGTCCTCATTTTGAAAAGCACCTTGTAATCGTATTTGGCTTAATTTCAGTAATTCTGATGCTATCTTAAAATAATAATAATATTAATATGTGGTGCCAGGCATGCATGCATGTCCACTCAAGGTATGATTCACAATAAAATAATTTGATAATATTCATAGGTAAAGCTTGTGTTATGAAAGTATTATGATAAGTTAATTGAACGATATTAATTAATAATAACAAAATGAAACAGAGCATAAATTAAGCAAGGTAATGAGGCAGGAAGGCGAGGCCTCGTAGCGTCTCGGAGGTCGCATGCGCTTGCGTAGGCCGAATCACTTAGCTTAATACTGCGAACCCTAATGCTTTTTAAAGTGCTAATGAATATGTCATTGCTTTCCACTTTCTTCTTTATAATATAATGTTTTGTGGTTTTGTTCACACGTCAATTTTCAATCTTACGCTACTCGTATGTAGCGCGCTATGTGTTAGAACTGCCTCTCTTTTGTACAAGTCGAGAGTCCACTTTATTCTTATTTTTAGTGTACTAGATATGTATCATATCAATATAAATAATAAAAAAATATAAGTTTCATTTATTACTAGTTTTTTACCTATACCTGCTATTCCAGTACTGGCGTGAGGCCTCTCTGTCCTGGAAGTACCTAATATTCACAAAGTTATTTTTGAAGGTTTTGGAAGCTTGCCGTTCATGATTTTAGCATAGTTTTCAAAGGTTCTTCAAGAAGGGTCTGTGTATCTTCACTAGCATTACTTAAGTAACTGCCCGTAATCAGGCGGACCTTTATTGCCGCCTTAGTGATATAAGAATCGTATTATGCTAGTAATTAAAACAAACGTAGTTCAATGTCGGATTCACCTTGAGTTTCGCATAATGATGCGATGCACGCCACGGCTTGTGTAAGAATGTCATGTTTCATGTACCTTTTGTTCGTGGCCGCGACGCTGTCATGACCGTCTGTAGTTATTGGGTTGCGTGTGCGACGGGATTTATGGCTCGCGTTACAATTATGTACTGTATTGTAATAAAGCCATGATTAACTCAAATAAACCCACAACTGATTACCATAGATTTGCATCTTTTAATTAAGTACACATATTGGCAACAGAGTAATAAGTAAGTAGTTAAATACAGGTACCATTATTTCTTACTCGACTTCTCAAACAGATTCAAATTTCGATGTTCTAGTTATTAAAAATCACTGACTAAGCAATTACTATTAATAGATACTTGTACATTAGTGAATATGTTTTTAGTTCAATTTAACCACGAAACTAATCAGGCTGGACAATGAACACTGCGTTTTTGTAACTAACACTTCATTTATCTATTCCATTTTATCTGTTCGGGTTCTTATAACCTTGTAAATGATCAAGAAAAAGATTAATAAAACCGTTCTCATCGAGATGACGATTCAGTTCCACGAAGAGATTTATAATTAAAACTTGTGATACTTCTTATATTATTCGCAACTGAAAAAAAAACTATGATTTGAAATAAATCATAGTTCTATTAACAGTATATCATAGAGTGCTTTTGATTGGCAGTGAATTGCAAATACTTGCACGATTAACCCTACTGTAGAGATAAATAAATGGAACAGGATTGAGAATAACCATTTCGTCAGGCTAGTCAGACAGGTAACGCAGCTGGAAAGACTACCGCTTTTTACCTATTCTTACACTTTTTCCTTTTGTTATAATATCATGTTCGTTAGTCAATTACGCACAGCAGGTGAAGTAATGTCCTGGAATATTACTTTATTATGTGAGTACATACATACAAAATAAAGTAGTAAATATCAGCCGTCGATATAACCATAGTTTACGATCAGCATTCCAGACTGTTTGTTAACAGGTACATAACCATATGTTTTCCTTTATAAATATTTAGCATAATGACTCAATGTTTGATTTGAGTCACTTGTTTCCATGAATGAATGAACCATTGTAGGCAACATCTACCAATACTTGTATCATATGGTGCATCGGTATGTCACACGACTGAGGAGAGTTATTTTTATAGCTTTTACGTGAGCGCAGCCTTTAGACACGTCTTTTGTATTATATTGTGTTGCGTTATACGCAGTCAACTTTTATGTTCGCAACAGTAAATTAACGTTTTTCTATTATATCTAATGTACGTTAAATCAATGAATCATAAGTGAACATGGAGCGAAGTATCCGCATCTGAATAAATAATTATTACAATTTGCCCTTGCGAGTTCAGATTACGTGACTAAAAAAATGAGTGAAATAAATCATAGCAAAGTAATAAAAGATTTTTAAAGTAAATGGTTGGAAGTTCGAGTGGATATGTTGATAGTGGGAACTATTGGTGTGTTATTCAGTAGGTGGGCTGCGTAGGCGCATTTATAACCTTGTGCCTGCGCCGCGCAGAGCCTGGCATTGGCTCTCTTGCTCCAACCTTATAAGGTGGAAATTGGGGGCAAAATTTACTTCGGTATGCTTGCTTGTAAGGTCTCACAGTATGTACATATGAATTTCAAATATGAGTAATGATTATAGCATATAGCAGGGACGGATGAATGTTTACGTTTTTCGAAGAAAACTCAAGGTTGAAATACCTAAAGCCTAATCTCCTCTCCTGCAAATAAATTATTATTTTGCAATAGAAGAAATATTCAAAAAGGAGAAAAACCTGTTTCATATGGCAGATTGAACAAAACATTATTCAACGTACCTAACCTAGCCCCTTATTAAAATAAACTCATTGGTCTCGTTCTTATGTCTAATTTACCGATTTTACAACAGATGGAATAGAAAAATTAGACCTAAGTACCTACTTATATGAGATTGCTTTTGAAAATGAAAATGATTTATTCAATATAGGCCCTGGTAAGGCACTTATGAATGTCGACGAATTGACCAATTAGTTTATCTATAAATAACTATAAAATAAAGACTATCCCTGTTTACAAAATATTGTGTGATATTAGCGTTACAATAACGACAAAGCAATGTATGAGACAATGCCTGAGCTTAGGCGTTAATACAAGAACTCCTATTTATTCAGACGCGCAACTGATCAACTTCCTCCAACTCATTTTATACGTATCTGTTCAAATATGACATAATTATTTGCCACCAGCATTGTTAGATCGTTACACCCGACATGATTGAACAGTTGACTTAACATTGTGGATTCTTGGGTGGTAAAAATGTGGGTTACGTCGAGTTACGCTCTCGTATACAATACATAATAGTGTTACGCAGTATAGGTACGGATATAAACAGATATTATCTCTATTTTAATTGAATTTTAATCTTCTCTGGCTCTGCGGTAATGCAATTGGTTTGTGATATCAAGGTTCTAGGTTCTAGTTTCTCTTATGATATGCCTGGAAAAGACCTTATCCATCTTCCAAATTACCTACCACCTAAAATAATGTCCTAGTGATGTAGATATTTTTTCAATTACTGCTTAGCTAATATTGATGTACGTAAAAGGTTTCACAGAAGGGTCCCCGAAAGTGTAGACAGAGGTGTTTATGAACATTCATGAACAGTATTGTACTGTTGCCTTAATTCAAGTTAATTGCATTACGGAAACTCTTCGCTCGACTATTAGTTACTTACTCTCTCCAAATTAATATTCAGCAATTTGCAAGTAATATTAACTAATTTGCAATAAGTAGGTACAGTCATTGTTTTAGCCTTTCTAACCAGGTTTTCTATTTAGGTCTTGCCTGTTTTATTCTATGCCAAAATAATATATTGTCTTATGTTTAACATAAACTATTGCATGACCTGTGACCTGACTGACATGTATATAGCTGTAATGAACTACACCAAGTTCATGGTAGAAAGGATACCAATGGTATTCAAGTTTTATCAGCAAAAGGAATTTGTAGATTTGAAAATGTTTCCGTAACTCCTGATCCTTATCTAACACAGTAAATGCGAGACTGTTTGTTTTTTAGTTCTTTAACTCCGTAGATTGCTGCAAAACCAGTTGCCATAACACTACGAAATGGCTAAATGACCCGAATGAAATAATAATACATGAGATGTACCACGTTAAGACCTTATCAATAGTACTGCAAGGATGCTTATCGCAATGGTAGAAGTTGAATTATGAGTGTCTAAAAAAATGTGTTCATTTCATAACTGAAGTCACGACTGAAAATAACAAAACACTTAAACTACATGTATGTAGAGACGACGATGGTGATAAATAGTTATATTAATGGGTGAAGGCTCAGTCTATTGTGGTGATGACATAATCTATGACGAACGAGGATAAACAGAATTTGAGGTGACCAGGTGAATACATAAAAAACGAACCATGAAGTTGTAAATATGGGAATAAGAATGTTCAAAGAAACTATTAGTTTGTCAACAGAAGTAGAATACCTGTGCCTGTGCTGCCAGCAGCAGGTGGCCCAGGATGCAGGTCCACAGGGCCCACATGTTGTCACTGGTCACAGTAGTCACAGAGTCACTCGTTAGTTTGACAGTTTTGCGGCTGTCAGCGCGACATTATAGACCGGTCTGTGCGCGGCACGAACCAACACTGCGCCCCGCTCGGGGACTCTAACTTTACCTTCTGTTAGCGGCCGCGTTCACACTGGTGCTTTGCAATTCAATATACAATATTTTTAATTGGAGAATATTAATTTTTATTTATATAAAGTATATTTAAATTTGCCTATGGTTAAGCTTTGGTTATAAATATTTATGTTGGTGATAAAATTATTCTAACAAAAAATTACTTCCGTATAAACTAAATAATACGACGAGCCAGAGAGAGACGCAAATACTAAAAATAATTGAGTATTCAACAGCGTGTCAGCCCCAAACTGGAGATTTCTTACCTTTACTTTGATTAGCATGTACCACACCAATAACAACGATAATAATGTCCCTATACATAAGCCTCCAAGATAGCCGAGGCCTATCGTCCGGCTACGCAACATTGCGTCGGCGGCGGCGCGCGCGGCGAAGCGGGCGGCGGGCGTTACGACACACGCCTACATCTGCAATACTCACTTGCTCCACACACACTCGCACACACACGCACTGGACAGGTACACCACCGTGTTCAGATCAGTCGATGATCCTTCCACCGACCTTTTTTTACTTTTATCCTCATTTTGTTAGCACACGATCCTCTCATCAACATCTCTTAACAATGTTTTAAACCTCTCGTGAGAGGCTATAAATATAATTAAAAAAAATAAGTTAAGACTCATAGTTTACGAGTGTCCACGTCTCATGAAACTGTTAGAAACGTGCTACGCAGTAGAGGTGGAGTTGTAGAGGAGATAAGGGACGTGATGACCTAGCTCACGTATTAGAATTAAACGCGCTCCAACTGCTACGGCGCCTACGCCCTTGACTATTGAATTAAAAATGTAATGATTTTTAACCAATTAGCATACAAGCAATTGTTTGAAAATCGTTTGCTGAGTATTTATGTTAAATATTGTAAGTGTGTCTGTATTTATTGCTTAAACTTAACGAAGAAGTTAAATACTTGAAAACTTTACCTAGCTTTCTTAGTAAAATATTAAATCTTAGAGTAAAGTTAAGGGGTTCATAGTATAATACGGTTATTATTTAGTTGGACGCTTTCTATTATTTAATATTATATATCATTCAAATCATTCAAATGAATGAATGATGCTCCCTAAAGAAACAAGAACTACAATTTTCTAACCAAAATCATTATCAAAGTACTGCGGAAAGATAAAAACTTTTTTTCATATCGAAGTATAGTCAGCACCAAACGTTGAATAATGCCGATGTATAAATTCATATACGATAACGTGGGTATGCCTACTTCAACAATAAGTTTCTCACTAAATAGCTAACTTTAGTGTATCTCTATCTATTTTATCTTTTATCCTGTTCTCCGCCCTACATACATAAATAAATTTGCTCACGCCTGTAATGAATGAAAGGGTATGCAGAAGAATGAGAGTTGTACTTATAGTATAGAACACCCAAATTCCCCCAATTAGATTTTTAAGTCCCATGTAATAAGAGCTGAGTTCTTCGTCATATGTTGTATTTCTTAGTTATTGTAACATAAATATTTCGGTAGAGTCTACGATTAAAGTGCTTTCCTAGTTTTATTCAAAAGCTCGCAACAGCTTAAATATTTTTGTGTTATAGCAACAAATGGTCATATTGCATTTGCAAACTCAAATCTTGTTGTCCTGTCACAATTGTGGTATCCATTTCACGTGATAGACGTTGCCAGCAGAAACAGTTAATTACAAAATATTGGTAATTTATAATTTTCGAAGAAATATTCTGACGGCGGCAGTGACCATCGGTCACTAATTTTAAATATACTTTCGTCATAAAGTTTCATATTTTAGAGTGAAAATCTCCACAAAATAAAAATGAGGGATGTCAGGGATATATTAAACCTGGAAGCTCTGATCAATTTTATTCTCTGACTGTACGTTACCAATAGTATTGTGAATGTAGCACCATGGCGCCATCTATGATTAATTGAAATGAAACTTGCGGAGTTTGCGTGAGGTGCGACGTTGGGTGACGCGGCGCCACTAGCGAGGGAGCACTTTCCGCCCAAAATCAATATCAAGGCTGGCGTGCGCTGTCCAACCGAGTTTCCCATCAGTGTTTCAGGAGGCACCCCCCATACTGCCCATTTTTGTACTATTTACGCGCAATCAGTGCCATTTAAGCGGATTCCAGCTGCGACGAGTTCAAATAAATCCTGTAAGTAACTTTAGTCGAATAAAGCTAGCAATAAGTAGATTATTTCCTAACACCGGTAATACTGAATTCATTCATACGTCTTGTACAACATATACGACCAGTAGCTCAAATGGCACGAATTAAAGTTAAGGAGAGGGGTTAAGTTAGCTTTGGGATATAGGGCGGGGAATGACCTCGTAGGGCAGATTTTACGTGTAAGCAGATTAGTGTAACGTTTGCGTTATACTAATCGATTTTAACAAATTGCTTCTCTGGGATACTCATTTATGTTACTTCGTGATTCGTCACATTTCGACTGATTTTATCATAATGTAACCTACTTTATTGAAAGAATATACGGTTTTATGAAACTTTCTTCTGATCTTTCGTTAATATTTTATTGGTGTAAATATCAAGTGATAATCGTTTTTTTTACGTAGCTCCCTTCACGCGTAGTCGTAATTTTTTTGTATTCGAAGTATTTTTTGTTATTAATGGGTTTTATGTTTTTAATTAGATTTCAAGCTGCTACTATTATAACCGAATTTAAAAAAAGAAGGAGTTATTCAAAGTGTAAGTTTTTACAAATGTATCTAAAAGATCAATGATAATTCTGCGATGGACGTTGATGTATTTTTCCAAGTAGATACGGCAGATCGTAACCACAACCGGCACTTCTAGAACCCGGTAGGATTAGTAGGTAAAGTAATAATCCAAGGGAAATAAATCTGTTTTATGTTACTTGAAGAAAATAGGCGGACGGCAATGTTAATTTTACACTGTTGTTGTGTAAATACCAGAGGTTTACTACACTGTTCGAGAAAACTGCAAAAATAAGTTACCTGACTGAAGATTAATTCATACCTACAGTGATTTTCATTTCACTTTTGACATATTGCCCTTTTACTGCGTAACGAAAAACTACTTAAGTAAAAAAAATATGTAATTACTTGATAGGATACCGTCTGCGTGTGACTGGACCACGCGGTAATATAAATTCATACTTAAAAGTTTATGTCAGTGTTACAACACTGTTTGTATGTCAAATTGCAGTAAATTGTTTTTGCATATATTCTGATCACACAGACAAAACACTGTTGATATTCGGTAAAGGATCATCAGTTAATGAACAAGCTTCTTCAGTATTCGACATGCGTAGTAAAATGTTATTAGTTTCGCATTTGACTAGGTGCCTTCATCTTGGAATTGTATCAATGGGAACATTGGCATTCGCGCTGCCGATGTTTAGAATGTGTGTGGCAATTTTGATGCAACTCAAGTTTATAGTTCATAAATCTGTCTTAATTGGTATTTTGCTTTTAATGGGTGAGGATCAGAGATCCAGAGTATGGGCTATACAAAAATTTATGGTACTCAGAAAATGTACTGAATCAAAGTAGTTCCACCCTTAATGGTGCGTTCAGCATTGATTGAAACAACACCTTATTACATAATGTCAAATGGGGACGAAGCACGCAAAAGCTCCATTATTTATCGCAGAATGTTAACATGGAGTGGAAGTACCATTGACATTGGTTCATGTTCTGTAAATTCCTAAAATTTTTAGACCTACGAGTACTTTCACGTGTTGTTTGTGTTATATTTACTTTAACTATCTACTAACACGAGTTTTTGATAACTTAACGCTCTCTAGTATGTTAGGATCGATGGTTACGTAACAATCAAGCGTCACAGGTTTGGCTACAGGCCAATAGCTTCAAGCGTGAGATATTCATGCTATGATGAGGTTCATACTACGTTCATACTCTGACAACCTTCTTCAACGAGGCTTTTATGAGGCCCAAACGTAATTAATATTGCAAATTTTGTATTTTGCATTAAAAAGGGTTAATTATACTACTTTACACAGCTACCCATGGGCCCTTATAAATTAAAAAATGGCTGTAATGAAATTTCACCGTTTGTTAGAACGTTATGTTAAACGATTTAAAATGTTCTTTTACTAGAATAGTGACAAAATTGTATTATGATTAGCGACTACTTTATTATTACGTATTTAAAATTATGTTGTTCAAGGAAAGATTTTTTTATAAATATTGTAGTATGAGAAAACAAAGCAAAGTGGGACTAACGAAATGTATTTTGAGAGTTTAATGAGTGTCTAAAAAAAGTATTATTCAATATATTTAATACATAAATACATACATAAATGTAGTTTGGCGTATTTTACCAAACAATAATAAAAGTATAATAAGCGTTTCAATATATTTACTTCCTCTTTTCGTCTTCTTTACAACACAATAAAATAAAAATAAAATACTACTCTATATAAATACTTTTCATTATCGCATACAAACTCATTTCATCAATTCCACACAAAATGCGATAGTTTGATTTTATTAGTTCACAAAACTGTCGTAGCGTCGCCGCGTCGGAATTCACAAGTAGATGAATAAAAAAGATGGAAGGAAACACGAAATTAACTTAAAGGAAAGTATGAAACGTTCGGCGTGGGAGTCAATGGCACAGTAGTGTTTACAGCCCTTGGATCGGTTGTGTAACGCCGGGCGCGGAGAGCTGGCTTGCAGCCAGGCATCTTTGTTGTAACTGCGTTGTATTTTCATGTCCTTTGCCTAAAATCGTGTTCAATACAATGACAATTATATCAACACCCATTCGGTTCTTATACATGAAGTAAGGGAAATGGATCGTTTAGATGTATGAATTAAAAAAAGCTTCCGCTTCGTGTATGAAAAAGAATGGAGGTATTATAACCGACATTTTTTTTTTCAATGACTGCTGATATTTTTATTATATACTAGCCTATATACATTATTTTAAAGAAAAATACAACGATTGCTTTCCCTATTTTAAAATGTTGCAATTATCTATTAATAAAAAAAAGTATAGTACATAATATACTTATAATCTGTTACGATGAGGCTCGGTTCTCTGCTCTTCGAGACGGAGGAGATCATACACATAAGCCTTCACCGCTCTGACCTATATAACCTTAAAAAGGATAAAAATAGGTCCCCGAAGCATGCGCATTAAAGGGTGTGGTGATGAAAGTATCTTCAAGGTCGATGGGATATTTTAAACCAGTTTTATTATCATACGCATGGCTTTTTGCAAATCGTGACAATTGCTTGGATAGTAAGTTTTAAATGCCATGCATGCTGTAACACACAGTTGACATTTTGGACTTTTTAGACATAAATTGTGGGGAGCAATCGCATAGTCCGTAGTGTGGTAAGCGGCTACTGCAGTCTACAAACGACTGCAATACTAAGGCCATCATACGTGTGTTGTAAACATTATATTTTTTTTTGTCGGTAATCTAGTCAAAGACAAAAAGGTTCTTAACATAACGCTTCGCTACGTCTTCATCCTATATCGACCACTAGGTGCCAACTTTGTACTTCTTGGCTTAACGTTTGACTAACATTATTGTATTAGCATACAATGAAACGTCAAAGTTATGTTCGTAGTTGGCCCCCTAAAGACTATTATTTGGTGAATCGCTAAATACTATATGGTGATCAAGACTTCTGAGAAATGGACCTACATTTCTTTCATCACCATTTTGTTTCCTTTCCCCACTTATCTAACTGCAAAAAAAAACTCTCTTGTAAATAATGTACGTCTTGCATTTGTTATTCTTCAGATATTTTGTTGTTTGAAACATGTAATGAAAATTAAGTATTTTTTTTTTCTTAATTAATTCAATGCTATTTCAGTACCGACTCCTTAAATGCGCAAACGACATCGTTTTTAATGAACTCAGTAGGGTGGGGTGGACTGAGTACCGAATAAGTTCGTAACAAAGCTCGCTCACTTTAATATGAATGTATAACTGGGCCACGTACCTAATTCGTTTAACTTTTTGAAATAAATCATAAAATTAATGAAACAAAAACAGTGTCCCAGAGCAATTTGGTCGAAGAATATAAGATGAATTTATTCCGTACTCTGTCGTATTTCTCATTCTCTCAGTTTATTTGAATAAGAAACGAATTGAAAATTTCGAGTCAGTTGATTGAAAAAATTGCTTGAGCGTACTTGTTTTATTGTATGTTGTTTGTTCTCAGGTAGATTCTCACGACACTCAAGCTCAGTCGATACAGCCGCTTACGCTGTTGCGATTGTTGTGGCAGTTCTTAGCATCCCTGAGGTGAGTTAAGTATAAGTAACGTGATCACACGAATATAACCAAAATTAAAAATCTGCTTAAGAGACAAAAAATTACCGAATTAAACGTACTAATACTGATGTATGTGAGGTAACGAATGCCGACGATTTCTTTTGACATTTTTATTACTCAACCGGTAAACAAACCATCTTCGAAGTTTTTAATTTGTTTGGTTCAGAAATAGCTTTAATTTTTTTAGTAATTTGGAATGTACAATATATTTTATCAAAGGGGACGTCAAAATAGAGCGGTCGGGGTGTCCTGGAATCTGTGGCCCGCAGGCCGCGACCACATCAACCCTGTCTTTCTCAAGCTTCCGCAACTCCTTCACCACCAATGTCAATTACTTGAAACGAAGGTATGTGCACGTCCTCTAACTATTACCGGTATGGGAAATATCCATCGTACTGCTAACTATATCATATAGTTGTGGCTTCATAGCATGTCTATAGCTACGTAGAATTGTCTTTTCCGCTCAATTAAATCCAGTGAATTTTTTAGCTTCCTATGTACGATAGGAAATTAAACTAAGGGACAATTGCTTTATGTAAACGTTATGTTTGGATAACCTTATGGATAGAGTTCAGGGATAAACATAAGGGAATCAAATAGTGCTACATTATTTAACTTTTTCATTAATTAGATTTAGATAACAATTGTAACTCCATAGATAGTATAACATTAGTGTCATTCTGCTTAAATAAATAAAGAAGCTTGCTGGATATGTTGGTATTTAAAATTTTAATTGTAATTTTACGTTGTCAGTAACCTGTAAACGTAAGTATAAATTATTTTATATGAAAATGCTTCGAAAGAAAATAACAAAATGTGCGCCACCGTACAAGCCAGGCCGCTTCACCGCGCTGCTTCCCCGTCCACACTCCGCAACCCCGCCTGCCTTCCCTGCCCCACTCCACATACCGTGTAGCACTCATCAGTTATATTTACCAATATTTTGGCCACACGACCATTGTTATTTATTGTTAAGCACTGCAACAAATAACAATATACCTATGCATGGTGCTTCTTTATCTCGATGTCTTTGTCGTGGCTCGTGATTCGATGTTGCTTTCCTGAAGCGATGTTACAGCTCCAAAACAAATTATATAATTGGCATTTTCTGTAAGAATAAAAAAAACATATTGGTTAAATGTATGATGTGGATTTTCCTACAATTGTATAGACAAATAGAGTTGGTTCAATGATGTCTATAATGTCTGTACATTACAGGCAATTAATTAAGAAAGCAAAACCGGATAATTTCAATGCGTATGGGGGTGTTTGGTTAACAAGGTCGGACAGTTAGGTTAGTTATGAGGACAGCCAGAATAGTGAGATGGGATGAGTGGCTACAGCGTGTGTGTGTCGTTTTTGTCCTTCCTGCGTGTCCCTGTGTCCCGGGCGCGGCGGTGCGGCGTGGCGGTGGTGCGGCGTAGCTCAGTGGAGGCGTTGCGCAGATTTAGCTCGGGGGACCTGCAGTCCGAGTGCGATGAGGGCGAGGTGGACCCCTACACCGGCCAGCCGGCCACCACTAGCCAGCCCAAGCCGCAGAATCAGAGGCCGCCCTCCCAGGGTGAGTTTGCTCTACATTTTGAATACAATATGATGACTGGCAGTATTGGCACACTGAATAGCATTGATAATTTTCTGAGCAAGAAAAGTCCCAGCCAGTTCGTTAAATAAAAGATTTTAAAATGTCGAACATGATACGAACCCTTTTCAGTACGTTATAAATTAATATAAATTGCTATCTTAATGTTATCAAAGACTTAAACTTCAATCAAATGTAGCAGGCGAAGCTTATAAGCTCTCAGGTGTAATAAATCTCAGTGTTTCAACATATAATGTTGTTGTGTAAGTAGCGACAGGGGGTAGCACGGTTAGCGCGCCGGGCCCTCCGCCCGCGCCCAGCGCGGTGGCTGCAGCCGGGGGAGACTTGTCCCTCAACTTGCGAGGCGGCTCCCGGGGGACCTCGGCTCCCTCCTCGCCGGCCAAGTCGCGGGAGTCTCTCTTACAGCGAGTGCAGTCTCTCACCGGAGCTGCGCGTGACCAAGGCGCAAACTTGTTAGGTATATATATATATATATATTTGTTTGTATAGCAATGTTTTATGCTAAACTTTTAAAGAAAAAGTAAAACTATAAGCGGTGAACTGAGGAATCCTTCACACAAGTAAGAAGAAATTTAAACGACGTGTGAAGTGAGACTGACAGGCGGCGACGGATTTAGTAGATATCTGTAGTGTCAATTACCTTATCATGGGGTATCTGTGGGCAGACATAACTAAACCTATTTATATATATAATATCATTAATATTTATGCCTTTGCTTTTTATGTAAAGTGTCATTCATACTATTTGGGCGTATAGGAAGTGTGACATCGGTGGCGTCTGTGGGTCGTGGGTACAACCGCGATCGTTGCGTGACCCTGCTGGTGGTGGATGACCAGAACACCGACTGGTCTAAGTACTTCCGAGGACGCAGGCTTCCCGGCGAGTGGGACATTCGCGTCGAACAAGCTGAGTTTAGGGTAAGTCATTGGAATATAATACATTTATTTATCGCAGGTCCCATACAAGTTTCTTTACAATTTTTGCTTACATGTTCGTGTAACATTATGTAGTTTCATTTGTTATGCGGGACACCTTTTGTGAAACACATGCCTATAGTATGTAATATAGTGTAATCTCACAAATTATAGCTTTACAGCTACTATTGCTGTTTTAAGTCATTTATATTGTAGGTATCAAAAACCAATTTTTTACGGAACAGTAAGTGCGTGTGTAAGTTGGGCTAAAGTATTCAGATTACATACTTCAGGTGTTGTATATAGGTTACAGCCGACTTTTATAATATTCAAAGAGCGCAGGTCAACAACAAGTGTTATACCGTTGACTAAGTAATTAAGAATGTTGTAGGTAAACATGCTTCCACTTATGTAGTCAAAATCTTTGTTTTTTTACTTTACATTGACATACAAGTTAAGTTCAAGAAGTAACTATGTGTACATGCATACGTATGTAACATTAAATTAAGTTTTATTAAGAATATAAGTACCGTTTGAAGTTTTATTTTATATAAGTAACACTGAAATGTTTATAAATCAATATAAAATCATTTTAATGAGATTACTAATTACTTTCGGAATTGAATCATGTCATAAGATAAACCTAAGAATACTTAATTTTATTTCGTTGAAGGCAAAGTCAGCGTAAAACTGTTCGAAATATCGACCGTTATCGTAGCTCTTAAAATGACATAAACTTTACTGCCCGTAATAATGCCCTCGTGTGACATAAAAAGGTTTGGACTATAGATAGTCACAACTTCTAATATCAAAGCTGTTTATTAGACATTAACTAGGTGACTTGTAAGAACCACAGTCTGCTTTTATTTATTTGTCACGCGCATTACTTACAATATTACTGTTTGGAATAATAGGATTTTTCATCGGTCTGCAAAAAAAGCCCAACGATTTTGTATGCAGCCAAAGTCGCTTGGAAAACTTTTGAATACAGAGATTAGGATTTCTTTTTTTTAATGCTGGGTCAAATAATAGGTTTATTTATTTCGTTTCGTTGGATACACATCCAACGAAACGAAATAAATAAGCCTATACGAATTTCGGACATTTTTGTTTCTAACAACCATGAATACGGTTACCTGCCTCATGGCTCAGACATAACAATATGTCACGTTATCTTCATTACCTAACAGAGTTCTAAGTCTAATGAATAACGTTAATATAAATAAGAGTAACCCAGAAGTTTTGTGATTTTTTGACAATGAAATACAAGTGAAGCCCCTCAAAATCTAAATAATGTCTGTTTATACAAAGCGTAATCGATTTATCAATTAGAACCAGTGTTGAGTTGATACTCGCACTGTATAATCGAATCAGTACGGCACAGGGAATCAATTTTTGCTCTACAACAGAGCTATTTATTCCTTCTCTGTAGTGGAAAGCTATGTGTTTCTGGCGGAAAAATGTATTTTTGCCTAATCACATACAGTGTTTGTTTGCACGTGGTATTTTGAGTTGTCATTAAAATGTATTAAAAATATATATGATAAAATTGTATTCGATAAATCCGTAACAAAGGATATTTGTGCACAGGAATTGTCAGTGACAGCCAATTCCGAGGGCTCAAATGTATCGATGGCTGTATACCGCAGTGGAACTAAAGTTACTCGATGCTTCAAGTAAGTAGCACACACCAATAAAAGTATCGTTACATCGTGTATACACAATAGGATTTAAGTTAATACGCGAATACAATACTTAACGGAATATCGGAGTTTAACATTCTTTGTTGAGTGCTGTTTGTTTTTGAACAGTTGTTTCTGGGGCACTCCTTTTCGTAAGCGTCTCTTCAACGAAAAGATTAGATACGCTGCATGTGTCATGGCATGAATGTATGGGAAGCATTTGTTCTCTTGAAAGTTGGTGACTTAAAGTTATACATGTTATCTCTTTGTATGTATACTACACACATACCTACTTTCGGATGTTGTTGCTCTTTTGCAAAGTTTGTGTAGGTATGCAAATATTACGATGTATTGGTTTCATCTTCATGATATACCAACCCACATTTATCTAATCATAGGTGAGTGAACCTTGCATCTTTGAAAACAGCAAAAACGAACTAAGTTATGAGCGTAGTATCTAAAGGTATTCATCTCCACTAGGCCGGACTTCGTGTTGGTGAGGCAGAATGTGCGCGACGCCGGTTCGGATCATCGTTCTCTTCTCCTGGGCCTCAAGTTCGGCGGGGTGCCTTCTATCAACAGCCTCAATTCCATCTACCACTTCCAAGTATGTTACCAAATAAAGTTGTAACTAGAAGGTTCCTATCATAATCAATTAGGCAGGCGAGTAAGCTATGCCTGATGGTTAGCGGTTTCTGTATCCTATTTGTTAAATACGTTATACGTGCGTGGGCCCTACTATCATTGGGTCAAGCAGAGCGTATTAAGAACTTCTGACCTTTGACTTTTCATTTGGGTAGCGAAATATCAAAGCTTAGGAGTTCTCAATACGCGCTGTTTAAACGATCATAGTTGACCCCCAGTTGGGAACATCAAATATGTCATATTAACTACATTGATAACACAGGTCGATTAATAACTAACATTACTTTGACATTCACAACCACATTCTATTACCGACACGATAACCGTCGGTTCGTGGCTCATAATTGTCATATCTGGAACAATGTTTACAGTACTTTTTAGAGTCATTAAATTGATCGATGAGCACGCGATTTGTATTAAGTTCCCATGAACTCTAACAAATCAACCTTGTTTGGTGTAGGATCGCCCTTGGGTGTTCGGACACCTACTGCAGCTGCAACGGCGTCTGGGCAGAGAGAACTTCCCTCTCATTGAGCAGACCTACTACCATAACCACACCGATATGGTAAGTGCCTTTAAATTATTAATTAATAACATTTCACTACCGAGAAGAAACTTTGGGAATCTTATACTAGCGCTGCGGAAATTGTCTATCTTTGGAAGAAAAAGGTGGTAACAAAAGTCGAGTATGTGATTTGTATTCAACCAAGAAGTTAAAGTATGATGTCATGTTGCTCTTAGGTTTGGTGTAGGCATCATTATTACTCCAATAAAATATCACCATATTATTTAACATTATTTATTTTAATTTAACCTACATATCACTATTATTTGTTAATTTACAATCTTTAACTTAAAAATAAATAATATAAAAATAACGTTAAAATTACTTTCGTCTAATGAGACAAACAACAATTTGGGTGCGTCCAAAAGAAAAATTACAAAATTAACAATTTTAATAATGGACATAAATTCGACACAATTTCATATACTTAGTCCAATATTCCTTTCAGTCATTTTTTTCCAAACCAAGATCTAAAAGTCTCATCGATGAATTATGATCCTACAATTTGTTAAAATGCACGGCTGGCGAATGTTAAAACATTAAGCAAGTTCTTTAAATTTGTTAAAAATTGTTAAAATATCTTTTAACAAATAAATAAACAAATATTAACAATAGATGAGTTTGCAATTTTTCATGAGGACGTGATATTCATATGGTACTTAGGTACGAAGATGAACATGTATGTTCGCGTGGAATCGGCATTCGTAAATCAAGTCATTGTGCTGTTGAAGTGCTGTGCCTGAAGACACCTCGTGAGTGCCGGGGCCCTGGAAAATATAAACTATTACTAGTAATCGTTATGATAAACCCACACACTTAGTACGTATTGGAACATCAAAGAAACTTGTGTTTATGACTTTAGCCAGTCCACCTCCAAAGCGATAATAGCTACGTAGGTGTTTATACACTTCGAATATTGTTTGGAGTTCGATGTTGAATAAATAAATACCTTCTAAACTACGGATGGTTTCGAAAATTTATTGGTATCGTAAAACAGGCTAACATCATCGTTACATGTCACATTGCGGAAAGTTATAGTTACTATATCTTGATTTAAAAACACTTGTTTATTTCGTACTGAGGCTAGCTATGATTTAGTTTAAGCAGCGAGTATTAAAAACTTCTTAACTTTGACGTTTAAGTTTTTGGCACCAATATGACCATAGTCGGCCCCCTGTTACAGAGAATGTATATTGTAGTCTGTAAATATAGGGATGTGATCCGTTTATAACCGTATAAAACCGATAGCAGTATACTAGACCAATTTTTTTGTGATAATGTTTGTTCAATTGATCGGGTTGTCTCTCTTATGTTTTGAAAATTTACTCCAAAATTTAATGTAAAATTTACTGTCAAAGTAATGTATTTTTTTGAAGTTTAGAAAAATAATTGCAAAACAGGTAAATGACGTATCCCCTTGATGACATTACTTCGCGGTCGCCTATAATCTCGTAGGTGCGCGCGTCTGTTTGAATAACATATTTAATTACGAAAGATTTGTTCCTTAATTCCGGACTGCTAGTTATGTATACTATGGAAAACGTTAAACATTTATGTACCTGGTCCACCGGCAGCGTTGTTCGCGGTCATGCAGGCAGATACCGTGTCGCTCGAAGCAGTCGTCGTAGTTGGTGACACATGTGTTCGGTGACTTGGTGCGCCTCCGGTTCACGTGCACCTGAAAACATTCACATTGTTTTTTACTTAAGCACGTGATGTTTAATAGTCGGCTATAACGTGCTAAGAGACTATAGATTCACCATGTGTCACTTCGGCACGTAATATTTTTATAAGGTGAAACGTTGTCATTAATCTCTTTAATATCTTCTACACTCTTTACATATGATCTTTATACAATGTGACGGCTTTTCTTAAAGATTGATTATAAGGTATTTAGTCTATTTTAAGACTTACTGGTATTTTAGATCCAAATAAAAAATTAACAACCTAGGTACCCAAAACATTCTATCATCTTGCTACAAAGTTTTGAATACGGGAAACAAAGTTAGTTTTCTGAATAAAATTTTATTTAGAAGTCAAACGGGATGTTGTGATTTTATTTACGTTGGAGCAGTAAACGGGAGACTTAAGGGACATAATGTCTCTATTTGCGACTGTATATTAACCTCTTTACACTTACTTGCTTGCAAATAAGCTAATACAGTAAACAAGTTGAGCGCCTCTAGCTTTTTATAAAGCGCATTTATAAAAAGCTAGAGGAACTTTATGGCCAATATTTAACAAAGCTCTGGATTTCAATGGAAATCATATAACATAGGCATTCATACGAATTGTTTTATACCTTGCATGTGCAGCCTTGTCTGTATAGAAGCCTGAACCCTTTTCGTTGGCGCGGAGTGACCTCACGCCATTTACTGATGTATCCACAAAGGCGTATGTGGGCTTTTAGGTGTAACACCTGACCTGAAACACACATTCAATACTTTACATCAAAAGATGCGGCTTTTATGCGAAGATTGACAATGTAACAACGTAGGTATTTAACATTTACTAGTTGATATCGTCGTAATCTATATCAATACATACGAATCAAATTGAATTGTCTGTTTGAATTGTCAAAGCACAAGCTTTTAACTGAATACATAAACAGTATTTGGATAAAATAAAAATATTTATCTTTCCTTCTGTTTGTATTCTCTGAAACGGCCATTTTAATGGGATTTCAGATAGTTAATGTTGTAAGGACAGGCTACTTCTAGTGACAAAAAATATCACAAAGTAACATAGTTTACGCGGGTAAAGCCGAGGAGAGCAGCAAGTTCATTCAATAAAAGTCTGTGTAGATAATGTTTTACTTGTTAAGTTCTCAAGTAAGTCTCGACATTATACATTGCTAAAAGAAATCTAGTGTTTTAATCACTATTACTATACTATTTCTCTGCTTAGTCTCTTAGTCTTGTTAAATTGCTATCCGTATCTGAAATCTTTATGATAGTTTTTTCTCAGTACCTACCTACCTACATAAGGTACTTATCAAAATGACTTCAGCAAGAAATAAATGTTTTGTAGGTACTATTCTATCGCTAAGAGGACGAATTATCCACAAGTAGGTACCTACGAACGCAGTAAAAGTACTATATTATATAGGAAATTAAGATCTGACAAGAAAGAAGGAAATAAAATTCCGTATGTTCTTTGAACTTGAGACGAATTCGGAATTGAATACTCAGGGTATTCAAAGAGATGATGTCGCGATTACTCGACAAAATAGACGAAATCTCTTAATACTTAGTATCTGTGACATACCGATTGCTTAAAACGGATTGAGCACTTACTACAACTTTGTATAGATAGTGAATAATATGCTTTTATATAAATACATATATAATAATGATGATGTATTCTATGACAATGCCTAAGCCCGCAAAGGGGTTGTAATAATTTAATCCTCTTTTCCCCGAAGATTTTTAAGGGTAGATTTTTAAGTGCGCTCGCATAGAGAATAAAGTGGGGATACTTCGCATGTTTTTATTCGCCTCTCGCCATACATATAGACAGAGACAGACTCACAAAATGACTACTGCACATTCAAGAGACACTGCAAATAGCTCATGACGGGGCTTATAATTACCTCTTTTATGTGCAGCCTTAAATTATTGTACTTAATCTTGTTAATTTTATAACTATGAAAGTTTGTTAGGATTGCATGAAAATATGATTTACTCTTTTTTCAAAACTACATAGATAGGCGATATTCACAAGTGAAGCCGCGGACCGTAGCTAGTATCTTCATTACCTAGTTGTGCTGGTTTGCTTTCACGAAAGTGTGATATGTTCCATACAAAATAAACAGTTTCAGGTTACGTAAATAAGTTACGTCATTCGAAATGGAATTTCATGCATATCTAATTAAATGTACATACATACATACCTACTCGTGAGGTGATTAACGTGCCTATTTAAAATAACTCCATTACTTTTTCTGACGCTTCTTAATTTATAGAACAATTAATGTTTTCAGTGATACACGTAGCTACAATGTATAACTTAATTATAGACCGGGGTAATCAAGCCGTGTTGGAGTTTACTTTAACGCCGACTACAGACTTGAAACATTTTAGATACACATACAAAGTTACATGTTTGCGATGTTGCGTCTATTGATTTAAGTAATACGCAGCAGAAATTCGTCCTAATTCGCAACAGATACTTTGGTAGCGTTGACGTTGAAATTTCTTAATAATTCACCTATAATAGACAGAATAGTTAGAGGATAATTAATATATTCACCTGTAATTACGTAGGTCTCCCTAGGTTGTAGGCTGACTCCGCACAGAGAATCTTGAGACGGCGTTAATAACCGATTTGATTTCAACGCCAGAGCTGCCTTTGGAGTAGCCTGTAATCCAATTTTAATACATTGTGAAAAATCACCTTGTAAATCGCTTCGTCACACCGAATCTGGCTGAGCGCATCGTTTAAACCTTGTACGGCACGTTGTTGGTAGTAATATACTTGTACATTGAGTGGTAAGACGTATATTATTTTCAATTCTAAACAATACTATAGTTTAAACTTAAAAAATATAAAAACTGTAGTATAATTTGGTTAAATTGTCAAACTAATTCTGCCCAGGTGTCTTCCATTCATATTATAGTGACACTATAAATTCAACAAAATTATTCGTAATAGTTTTTAGTAGTGTCATGATCAGGGGTTCATTCCTGTACCGGTTGCTCAAGAAGCGGTTTTAGCTTCAAAAAAGAAGGAGGTTTCTCATTTCGACCGTATTCCCCGAATGGGAAGGGAAGGCTGGGGTGTACTTACAGTACACTCACATTTTGCCAGTTAAATCTGTGTCCTATCAAGGGATAAGGAGCGAACCTATTAATCGGCCACTAATCCAGACTCCGGGCTAGAACTAGGAAATTTAAGATAGCTAAACCCAAAACTAAAAAAATCATAATACCTACTTACTTTAAAGATACTTCGAATTTTCACTTTATACGCGTCGTAGAAGTCATTGCCTCGGAAAGTTTTCTGCACTCTGCCAACGATCACTGAAAATAAAATAGAACCATGTAAAGTAAATTATATGATCAAATTGCTGAGGCGTTGGGGCTTGATTGAGGCCAGTCACCACTAGTTGAACTTAATTGAGTTGAGAATTACGAGGAGCCATTAGCCGTGGCTTCACACGCTTCGCCTGAATCTGGAAAATACTATCTACTCGTATTTATATGTTAACGGTTTCATTTTCCAATTTTTCTTTATTATTAACTAACACAAATTATATTGTATCGTGTAATTAAATGTTACATTTGAAACTTTTGACCACATTAGACCTTTTTCATGCTATGGTAGAGTGTCATGGTTGGTCTAATCACGTATGGTCATATTTTTGGTTCCAAAGTTGTAGCGACCGTGTCAAGGTATGACGGTGATATGATATTCTGATTAAAGAAAATAATAGAATTGGCTCAAAGTAGTATCCCGGGGCTAATAAAAATGTGATATGGCAGTGAAGTGTCCGTGACTTTCTACTATGGTAATGCAGCAGCTTTCACACTTATCACACCCAACCGTAAAACTACCAAGGGAAATTTTACAGATGAAGTGAATTTCGAAATACCCCACGACTATATTTTTGGGTTTAATGTCCCAGTGCAATTCTTTTGTTTTTTCACTTTAGCTCGTAACTTCAAATTTGTCTAAACTCAACCGACGAACCGCATGTCATCTGTGATTTAGAAATCTACTTTGAAATAAAGAGGTTGTTATCACACCGTCGGGATTCAATGAGAGTAAATAATAGAAGATATGTATAAAATGTGAACCAACCGAAATCGCTGTTACAAAAGTGTGTTTGTGGATGATCCAAAGAGCAGGAGCAGGCCAGGGCGGTGTGACAGCTCGCCGCCACCGCCGCCATCGCCACCCACCATGTCAGCATGCTATATCCAAGGCTCTGCAAAAAGAAACAACATATCTATTCCTTGTGCTTATAATATAAAAAAACAACAACAAGTAGGTATGCTGCGATTATGTCTAATATTAAAGAATAAAAACACGTTTCATGTTCTATTATTCAATAGGGAAGTTTTAATAAGATCTCAGTAATAACATAGTAATTAGAACATTTATAATCAAAAGCGATTGTTGTTTCCGAATGAGGAATTTTATACAGTCATAATTACCAACTTCGTGACCCATTCACGAGGTATCGTAATAAATTCACGAGAACATTGATACAAGTCTCTATAAGGACATCCATTGACCCCTATGTCAAAACCGATTGTAGCCTCATTAACCCTGGAAATTTAACGATAAAGATCGCTGTATTGACTACCAACAATGTATCTGGATATCACTAACACTAACTTAAATCAATTTACCAGACGTTTGTTATGTCAGAATGACTAACGATTCGTTTCGATGTATATAAAAGTTTATGTCTCCTGTCTCGTATGACTGTCATTTAAAAAAAAATATTGAATTGGACTCGCATCCGACTTTGTATTGCGTAGTATACACTCTTCCCAGGATAATGTGTTAACATCACAGAATAAATAATAATAGGTACACAGGAGTAATATATTTACGATCCAAGTGTAATAAAATTGTTCCTGCACAATTATGGTCACTTTACAAGTCACAAATTGATGGCTTTGATTCCATTTGAAGAAAATAATTTTGTGTTTGTTTTCATTTGTTTTCGGAAATAAATTATTGATGAAAAAAGCCTAAAATGTTCGAATAATTTCATTGTTTGTCGTCTGACTTTATTTTGCCTGTCGAATAGCATTATATTGTTTCATTTGGTATAATGTCTTTACTAGAGCCGTCATTCCGAGCTTGCACTCTAATTTAATTATCTCCGTTGGCGAGTTCATCAATTTCTATCGCCGAGGCGGCAAGCCGAGTAATGCTACGGGTAATTTATTAGCTTAACCACTTCTGGGCAACCACTGGATGATTCTTACGGCCTATATAGTAAGGTAACGTCGTTTCCCATCCATTCATACTTTGTTGTTCTTTTAAATAACCAGACGCAGCGATAACTTTTTTATTGCTACACATACCGTCGAAATTTTTACGATTATGAGAAAAATCTCTGTCACAACTAAGGGGTTTAATAGGTACCTACTTTGTGTTTAAAATATAATAGGTCCTGTCGGCCTGAATAGCCCACAGATGCATAATAATAAGCTTAACCTTTGTACGTGTCGATGTTAATCCGATTTAGCCGCTTTATCTCACGACCACGACCCATTATACATAATTGTATTCAACCTTTCAAAGCGGTAACATTACAAGTAAAAAGCGAACAAAACTGAATACTTAATATATACTTAAGTCATAGAAAATAATCTTTTACGAGTTAAGGAATTGTGATTTTACTACATACTTTAGAAGGGTAGCAGTTGAAAAGCCGTTTTAATCGGTGGGTTGACACAATTTAATTTAACTTTATTCAGAGAACAATGAGGTTGCCAAGCTACCATTAGGCTTCAGCCACCAGGGGCTTAAAGCGGGCACAGTCTTTTGTACTGCGAAGAACCCACTCTAGTTTTAATCGCAGCACAAGATATATCATTTTATTACACGTCCTATTAGTATCTCTATTTTGTTTAAACTATTAATCATAACAATAATCTACACTTTTAAGATATAGTAAACTCACATACCTATCATTTAATACAATTTATTGCACCATTCAACCACCACGTTATAATTATTTTAAAAAAGGCAATTTCGTTTCATAACTCTTGTGCTCATAAAACTAAGAATCTGGGTTATTATTAATGTTTTTTTATCTATGGCAGTCACTGTGTATAATTATTTATATTAGTAAGCTTTAAAAAAAGAAAATATAATTAAGTTACGTTATATATTAAAAAATGAAAAATGAAAATATTGTTTTTACAATAGAGTATTGTAAAGCAATTATAATTTTGTAACTCACACCAATAAGTTTGTAAACGTTCAGTCGGTTGATCCACCCACATAGCGCACCGCTCGTCTCGGCATCACTCTCGCAAATAAATGTTTATCCAGCACGCGTACCTTTTGTATCCCTTACGATCGCGTGGAACAATCCAGCGTTGATGCGGTTTGGGCAAAAAATTACAATGCGGAAAGTTTATGGGTGCATTCCCATAGTCGCGCCTGTGGTTCCGAACATTGCGGCGCACTGCAACAATGCCCCATTTGTCAGGGTTCGTCGGGAACCTGAGAACGTTGACATTACGTCTTTTATACTCTAATATTGGCGTCTAATGTCAGCTTTTGCGACTGTGTTTATAAAAGTATCTAACGACATTTTGATCGCAAGCATTCTACGAACACGATACTTACATTGTTTACGTTTGTGCACTTTGTGTGCTAAGGAATTTCATGTGTAAGCCATTTGTGATTTATCGGCATTAACTAGTAACTATTTAACTGCTACAAATATGTAAAAGAAATTGGACGCAGTAATGTAACATTGGAAGGCGCGAAGTAAGTATTGAATTTAAAATACAAGTGTAATTTTATATGAAAAACTTGCTTCCTTATTACTCAATTCATTATTTTTGTATAAAAGTTGATAGAATTTGTTAATATTCTAAGACAGAGCGATGATTGCCCCTAGTTTTTGTGTGCGAACAATCAAGCTTTTGGTCTTTTATCATATTGTACATGCCTATTATTTTGAGCTGTTGTGTTACGGTGGCAACAATTTGATTCGAAATAAATTGAAACACGTCCCGAAACATGACAAGACTTTCCTATAGTGTATATAAAACGTAAATTCGTTATACCTTTATATCGTTAATTGTCACGGCTCCTGACGTCATTATCAATAAGCGTGAAAGAGACCATTACTTAACAATGAATTATATTCTGGACTAGTAATTTAAATCACGGCCTAACATAATGTAATTTATAAATATGTATAAATTATTTACAGTACACTCATATCTACTTAATTACGCCTACCAATGGGTACCTCAATGCAGACCTAATGTAATTTTCGAACTGAAGTACAAATGCGATTGCAGCGGAATATCGCTATTCCGTGTGATGACTTTATATTATATTATAGCATATTTATGATATTCATCATTTATTATAATAAGTATTGGTTACTTGAATAGGTTACGCAGCAGTGCGGCGCCGGGCATCAATCGCACCTCATTATCGCACACGGTGCTAACGACCATCTTTGGCTCGGTCGCCGCGAGACGTCACAAAAACTGACATATCACATAAATCCACTACCTAACTCGTGACACTTCAATTACGTTACTAAACATGTCAATCAATCTCCTCACCACGACCTATTCGTCATACATCTCCTTTTAGATATTAATTCAGTGTGGAACCTAACTACTTGTGATGATAAAAAACAACGCAATCATACAATTGTTAAATTGTATGTTTAATTGTTAAAAAATAATTGTTAGTATATGTATATGTTATCTAATGAACTGTACCTTGTCAAAAACAAGACACATCGATGTACCTCCAGACTAACTGAATATTCAATCGATTCAATGAATATGCATGACATAAAAAGCGCCAGTAAATATCGCGTACCTCGTTCGTGGTAGGAGGTGTAGTGTAGACCACTTTCTCGACGTTTAAATTCATATAAAAAGCTGCTTCCTGGGCCCGCCCGTCTTTATGTCCGGTCATTAGTTCCCGACACTAAAAAACGCTTAATATTTTTCCCGAACCTGTCTTCGAAAATGTTTTCTTGGCAACTAAACAGGCATTTTGTTTGACAGAGTACCATTAAAATAATTTGTTTGGAAGATTACATCGTGGGAAATAAATTCATCAAGCATTTAACGGCATTGTAATGAGCTTGATATTCAATACAATGCATGTAGATAAGGGTTTTTTCATGTCAAAGGAATGTATGGAAAATAAAATGAAACTCTGCGCACTTATAGAGGGCTGCCATTGTTATATTTAATTCAATGTACGAGTACTTTTAATCTGATAATCGTGTAATCGGATTAAGAATGTGACTCTTATTCTGAGAAGGCAACCAACAGCTAGTCAGATTATTCAAGTCATTTCTTTTAAATGAGTACCAATAACACTGACATTCTATAATATTTATTATATTTTATTTCACTCTTACTCATTTCTATAAAAGCAGTATAAATATGTAGCGATAATATATTGACTAGTAATTATTACAAATTGCTGAACAATGTCGAGTGGACGTGCTGACAGGCGGCAGAACAGCCAAAGTCCAACACAACATTGTGAATATTTATTTTTGCGATGATTAATACGAAATTGCATTCTGTTGAAATGTTAACGAGTATAAAATGAAGTGCTATATCTGGTTCTTTGAGTATAATTTTCTTTTTATTTCATTTACGTTTACTCATCCACTCAATGCGTGATAAATAAAGATTTGCATACTAAAAAACTCAATAATAAATATTCGCAATTTTCTCTGCATAAGCGTATGATTAAGTACATAAATTATATGTGGTGCTAATCATAAGTTGAGAAAGCTTATGAGCACTTTCGCTTTCGATATTTGGATTTAAAACTGATGATAGTTTAATTCAGTACATACATTCTTAGGATAGGAGTTAGTATTACAGCGTTTGTAGCGATTGTTTTACATTTTATCGACGTCGTTTATATATTTGTTATTACGATATTATTATTTGTTGTGACGACGACGTGATGAAATGCAAATCACTTGAAAACTACTCGCATTACAATAAATTTTGTTGTAAACTCACATCATTTTCATTTCTATGTAAGTTGCGAAAACTTAACTATATTTCATTCCAGTTCGGATGTGTGATGTATCTTAGAGAATTTGATATTGCTTCCAAGTATGTTAAAGTCGGAATGGGAAAGTCTGGAAATATTTATGTTTATGGAAACGCCTTTATGCCATACACATTTATAGAGGTTGAATTTGAATAATTCACACTCTGAATTATTTATTTATTTAGGTATATATTCATATCTTTCACTACACAATTCGTTTCAAAACATGATTTTGGAAACACATAAAAATAAAAAAAATTAAGAGTGGAAGGGACAGATAGGATATCCCCGTTCTAAATAGGTATAGTAGAGATAAATTCCGTTGGCTTAAATTATAATATAGTTTTTCAATCGACAGATATCAAGAGTAAATCATACATTTCGTTGTTTTAAAACAGAAATGGAGGACATTTTCGTTAATATTAATATTTTTTTTTATTAATTTATTATGTAAAAAAAATATCCAACAGCATTTAGCAATATTTTTCAATTCAATACTAAAGTCCATAATAATTAATATGTCTTTAACAATTCTAAATCTATTACCTAGTGGTGTCGATCCTACATAAAACAAAAATGGTTATGTAAATAACAAACTCCGTAAACTTTTGTTTTCATTTCCAACTCCGGTCGCTGGGGAAAAAGATTATTTACACTAAAATGGCCAAAGCTCGTTAACACTGGAATAAACTGTTTGTTTACCTGTAAGTGCTTTGTAACTGTTGTGTAGGTGTAGCGGAGTATTTATTTGATGCCGATTCACTCTTTTATTTTTAATGTTTATGGACGGTTACTGTGATACCATGCAATTGAGGTCGATATATGTATGTACTTAATTGACTAAGTGAAGACAAAAACGAATACAACTGTATCGCACTGCATTATTATTTATCTAAGATCTATAAAGTATACAACTATCGGGCTTAAGAGCGCCATACTCGTTATTGCGAAAATAAATATTAATGCTTTTAGTTCAAGTGTAAGACAAGATAAGGACGTCGTCAACATATATTTAGCAAAAATAAATGTAAATAGAAAAGTAGTCATAAATGAAGAATTGTAAATCTCGCCACTGGGATGAGTGAAAAGTGAATGAAGCGTCGTCTTCGTAGACCGGGCGTTTACAATACAAATATTACGCTCTCCCAAACATAGCCGGAACGCAAAAATATACGATGTTTTTACAACTCCCTCAGTGCCTTTCGGCGAACAAACGCGTGTTACTCATTAAAGTGCCAAATCCGCGAATGTTGCGATTTCTTTCGGATTCAGGCATTATTAAAATGTCGAAAGTATGTTAATTCTGTCGACATGTTCTTTTTTCGTAAGTATACTTACGCAGGATTCATTGAAATTCATGTCGTTTGCAATACTTTGTTGACTTAAAAATACTTTCGTTATCTTATAACTTAACCATTTATATTTAACACATGTATTCTTCACGTAATGGTAGATTTTTACCGGTACGTAGAGAGGGAGACTAATATTATTAGTTCATTTGGTGTGTAGCCAACTCACGTATTGCGGTGATGCGGGGTTCTCCGTTGGCTGCGAAGGATTACTTTACTGTTGGAATGACCTCCTGTGACTCTGATACTTTAGAGATGACTATACCATTTAAACGGATTTGTATAATATATGTAACACTCGCGTATAATTTCAATTGATCAAAACGACGACGTAAGTACTAAATGAAGATTCAGACTTATATTGTATTATTATTTAAGCGGAACACCAGCAGAGTAATCACACGCACTTGCCTGTTGTCAATGTAATTTTGTGTCCATTGGTTTAATTTAAGCTCTTTATATATAACAGAGACAAAACCTCACAGTTTACTAATACCGCTAATTACTGAGAAATGTGAACAAACAACCTGGTATTTAATAACAAAATTGAATTTCCGCGTGAGTCAGAGCGGCTGTTCTATCCTCCATGAGGCTCTATGAACTGACGACCCCGCGATGGGGTTATGGAGGACTAGCAACAAGCAAACTTGACCGCCCACGTGCCTCTTCCATACATTATCTTCATAATCGACGCACAGCCCTAGTTTTGGCCCTTACTCTCCGCACCGAGCATCTGTTTATACAATCAATAGGCGATTACGTACAAAGCCATATGCTTACGATAAGCATTACTGTGCAGCTGTGTTGAACGTAACCATCTATCAAAATCAGTCATTGTCATTTTTACAGTAATCTTGACTCGATTCATATTTCGTTGTTGAACACCATTTCTACCAGCTTTCACAACCATTATCCGTAGTAGAAAACATGGCTAGCGGTTTTTCGACATCGATATACCCTATCGGTTTTTGAATGGAGTTATTTCATCGATTTACGACACAAGATCTCAGATTATCGACACATAATAAATCGTGTCGCCAATTTCGTTGGATCGATCTTTACACTGACGTAAAGATATGTCGCCTTACAGTTGTTTTGTAATCGATATCCTTGTATTTAATTATTCCAAGACATCTCTTCCACGGACCAAAATGCTATTCAACTAAAAATAAGGTGTTGTATCGAATAGTAATAGCCACTGTAATCGATATATTACAACTGAGCAAGTAAATAGGTTGTACCTTCATATTTTCATATGGTTGTTAGTTACAACAGCCTAACAAATGATTGAGAATCATAATTATTTTAACTACTTAGCAATGTTCTAAAAATATTTATGACAATATAATGAGTCATTGCATTATGCGCATGCCTGTTCTTTAGAGGTTGGCTGCTTGTATACTTGTATAAGTATAACAGAGCTATTCTGTCGGCGAAAGCAGCCGGCGCACACCGTTAATCTCGCACGAGGTGCAGTGAGCTTCAAGGTTAACTTTCGCGGCTGCGATGCTGGCTCGCCACTGCACTTATCACGGGTGTACTGCACACTACACTACACCATGAGTACACACTTGCAGATCAAATGAGATCACGCTCCGACCAAGTATCTCACTAATTATTCAGGCATATGATTTCCTCTGAATGTTGCTTTCGTGAATTGATCCTTAAATATAATATGTTTTTGTACTTTTATTTATTATAACACTTGGCTAATTTATGTTATAAAATTAATTAGTTTTTACCAGTCGTGTCAGATATCGATAAATTATTACTATAATAAAAAAAATTTTGAACAGAACAGACTTGCGATGATACAGAAATGGATTATGTTATATGATGTTAAAATTTTGTTTTCTTTATTTTAATTTAGTACTTTTTATATCAGAGGAAAGTAGATTCTCAGATCAAATAATTAATAAGTAATACCCATTCGCTTCTATTTATTGTTTTATAAAAGTTTTTTATTACTCGATTCGATCGACGTGACATTTCAGTCAAGTCTAAAGAATGTCGTTATGCACCGAACAATACGTCGTCGTCTACAATACATATCTGTCCGTTCAATTCAAAAGTTGATCGAGAGCATGAGTTAATGCACTTACATTTGCCCTTTGTATTTGTTGTATTCAGTAATAAAATGTAAAAGACGTCGGCGGCTGGATTGTTAAAACCTATGTGTAAAGGTCACCACACTATAAGTTTGCATTGGTTTCTTTTTAAAAGAAATGTATCAGCGTGCAAGTTCAGTTGATTAATGAAATGTATTGAATTCACTTACAATGAAAAGACCTTCTTAGAAATGTCCATATACAATTTCCTTGTTCAGTGTCAGTCTGTAGAGATCTGTCTCTGCTTCTGACTAGTGGCAGATAATAAATATTGGTTTTGAATAACTTAACACATGTATTTCATGTCCTGTGCTGATTACACGGATAGTGTATTCAATGTATTATAAATAATTGTATTATCATAAGTTACGCCGCTTAGTCCTCATTATCATAAGCCCGCCCAGCGGCTTGTCGACATCAACATGCTAATTTTACATTATGCGGGAATTCACCGAAAACGATATCTGCCCACAAAGTTTATTTCTATAAGGCAATATATTGTTATGATAAATAAACACAGACCAATATAATGATGTTTGTTTAGATACAAATACGAACCGGTAGAGCTTAGTTTACTTAGTATAAAAATATTACGTAATAGTAGCGCAAGTTTCTCGTCCAAACGTATTCATAGATTGTGTTTCAACTTTACCGCTGTGATAAGGCTTATGAAGTTATGCTAGTATTTTATCTGCGGCTGCGTCATTTCGCTGCGGCTGAATGGGCCATGATTCATTGCGAATTATTTTTAGTATATTATTATTCTCATTTCATTTACTACGAACTACGATGATTCTCACACCCACTAGTTAATTGACTAACATGTATGAAATTCCTACCATAGTTTTTGTACGCAACGTTAAGGGTTAAATATAGATCGCTGTATAGCATGGTGCTATAATTGGAGTTGACTTATTTATATACAATCCCACAAATCGACGTTCAAATTATTTTTATGACTTGTATATTCTGTGCACAGTAGGCGAGCTCTATAAACAGGTGATATTACCATAGCAAGGTGGCTATAAATACAATGATAATATTTTTCTTTATTTCTTATCGTCTGGGAGCAGCAGTGGCTCACCCTGAAATACTACGCTTGCATAAATAAAGTGGCATATCGTGTCTACCCTGAGCTGAGGTATCGCTCGTTTTTTGTACCCTATGTATTATTCATGGGTCCTGCCTCACTTGTTCCTGCATTGTCTATGCGTGTGCAATTATAAAATTTATGCGTGAAGCCTTTAGGCAGATCGCAGTATTAATACACCGCCTGAGTCACTGGTGCAGTGGAAATAATCGAGGCTGTCCACTTATTGAAGCGACTGATGCTGATTTATCGGACTCCTATCGATATTGATCGATGTGTCTGCGAATATGATTATATCGTTACTACAAAAAGCTCGTTGCTCATAAGTAGGTAGTGTCTTTAGAGTAGACTCTTTTAATAATACCATTAAAAATTGGACCGCGAATGTCCGTTAGTACACATCGATACGATGATAGTTCCAATATATGTTTTACATTTTACACATTTCTTTCGGGACATTAGATACTCGTATAGACGGTTTTCTATTCTATGATTTTTCTTACCTGTTATTTCACCCGTAAAAAACTTAAAATAATACGAATACATAAAATTGTAATATTTATTAAGCAACCTAATTATGTTTACGCAACGGATAAGGAGGATCTAAAAAGTTTTACGGTTTCCTATGCCAGTGAACCGAATCTAATGTATTGTGAATTGTTGCAAACTGACACTTTCCCGGGAGAAATTGATGTTACGTACTGTACGTAAAAGCTAACAGGCAAACAATGAGTTATGGTAATTATTGTTCACCGATGATTCTCACACTGTCAAGGCGACCATGTAAACAGCATGTCTGTGAAGGAAGTAATTCAAAAGTGCATTTATAAATCACCTACACTTGTGGACCTACAAGGCAAGACAAATTAGAAGCAATTTGCTTGTTGACAGTACATTATTAGTTACGATTTTATCAAACAATCATAATAATCACCAGATGCTATCGTAGTTTATTGTGTACGTTGAATCACAGCAATCTATTTGTGTATCGATATTATCAATAATATACCTCCTTACTTACAAACCAAGCTAGAGTATGATCCGACACGAAATAACACGTGTACGAGTATCTGAGCTCCACAAAGGCTGCGATCAATCATTTCATCACGACTTCTGGGCCTAGTCGTCCGTACTCTGAAGCTACCTTTGCCCTTTTGAATTCGATTTCTCATGTTTTCTTTTGATAAACGATTGACTATTACTTAAGAGACTCTCTAACATTTTCGTTTTAACTCAATTGTTTCGAATGAGGACCATTTGATGAGATACTTTATTAATCTTACAGCAGTTTCATTCTAAATGCTTTAAGTTTACTTTTCATCAAAATATCTTGGAGAATTCAATATTGCAGGCGTTATATTGCTTAGTTTTGAATAGTACCTACCTACATAGAATAACGTCGTGTACAATAAACCTACACATCAAGGGAGCTGCATTTATTGCTGGCCTTATCCCATACATTGTTGAGGTCGGCATCTGATCTTACCCGATGTGTCTGATCAAGAGGTTTTGATACGAAGTGACTGCCATCCGACCTAACTCTGCTAGGTTACATTACATAATAAATTATTTTTCCTGACTATAAACACAGAATACATAACAAAAAGAAAATGTATTTTCAAGACGTTTCCATCAGCTACCTGTTAACCATGATGTTTGTTCACTGATAATTAGTTACCTATTAATACCTGCCAATATAAATTTGGTAATGTGCGAGTGATAAGTAACCTCACTTATGTAAGCAAAGCAAGCATACGCTATGGCAACTGCATGCCAATATCAAAATAGGCTTGTGCCACTCTATGTGCTTATTTGCCGCTTTAAGAAATACGAGTAAAGCGTAATGGTAAATTAGGATTGCTAGTTAGGAATTAAATCGCAACTGAGAACCGAGCTTATAACACTTTTATATAAAGCCTTGTATTAACAGCAAGCTGTGGTAACACACATAAATGATTAGGCACTTATGAACCCACCGCAATCTCAAATATGAGTATACTTCAGAAAAACCAACCGTGTGTGAGGTAGATTTATGTTTGAAGGCTTATGGCTATTAAACCAACCGCAAAAGTTTTGCTTGTAAACTCCTAGACTAAACATACTTACCTTTCTACTAATGAAAACGATAGATTTTTTAATTTAGTTCAATGTACTTACTGGTATTGAAAATACTAGTTTCCTTCCATATAATTAAACTTATCAAGTAGGTAAAGTCGACTGTAGCGTTTAAGCTGGCACCGATTCGGTAAACAGCTTCACACCGAGAAGATAATTATCACACCAAGTAAATAATGATTGATGCGGAGGCGGATTGGTAACGAGCTCCGTGGCAAAAACCGGTGAATGAGCCTTCGACAAATAATTTATTTCTCGATGACAAATTAAATTAGAGATGACGTTGATGAGTTCCTCTGCGTACCCGACGCGGACGTTTAACGATTACTGCGCATTTGCTTAATTTCGTTTTCTAAAGTAGCATATTAATATATTCCCTGAATAATACTGCAGTCTGTCGTATATTTACGTAGCTCCATCTTACCTCACATTCATACCACATGGGTACATCCAACGATATTTTAAGTATGTCATCAGCACTTAACGGGTGTCAGATTCAAATTCAAAATTAAAAAAAATATTCATCACAAGGGACACTTCGAACACACATTAAACGCCATCAAAGCTAACTACCCTTATAAGCTAGCAACCCTAATGATCTTTAAGGTAAGGTCAGACTCACTTCGCACCTTTTTGAAGAGTTCCATATACGGACACATTCATTTGGTATAATCCACCACATAAGTGACATAAGATTTGTAATCAAATCACACAATTTATTAATTATTTAAAAACTATTAATTATTTAAAAACTAAGCTCAATTTACCTGTTTACTCGATTAGTATTGATTGAAATAGATTATTTTGCATACATACACGTGTTTAATACATACACGTTTATATACACGTACGTACATAATAATATATAAACGTTTGATAAATTAGGAAGTTATAAAAAGACGTCTCTTTTTAGCAAAAATATGTTATTTGATATTGATGCGAACTTGACCGGTTGTGCGGGTTATTAATTTTTCATGGATCATGAGCATTAACACTTTATTATCCTTCGTTGTCCCTCGTCAGTTTCAAATATGCCATCAAAGTCTTAAGTATATTTTTTTATTGATTACCGGGATTAAATTAACTGCACACACATTGTGCATTGGTAATCTGAGGATCCAAGATCTAAACTCATGTCAATTATCATTAAGTGCACGCAAAGTATTAAATGCGTACAATGCATCTGACCTCAAATGGACATTGCATAACGTCTTAAATTAAGAACAAACAGTTGTCGAATGTGCTAACATAAACGGAGATTTACGATCGCTCCGGTCTTTAAAACGAACTTTAGGTTATGAATGCATGCTCAAAAGAACAGAAATTCTTACGTTTGCACATAAAACCAGGTGGGCTGGGAAATAAAAACAACGTTCGGCCTTCGTTATATTATTTATGCCTGTGATTGTGGCTGAAGAAAAGTGAATGCGTCTGGTCTGGGATTGACGCGACCTCACCTGTTCACAAAAAGCCAATTCCGAGACGTATTACCCTTTGTTCCGTGGACCCGCCCGCCGCCGCGCGGTATATCCACTTTTATTGCGGCTGTCGTTTAATACGGTGGCTATTTGAATCTGTTGGTCGGTAAGCTGAACAATTTATAAACTTTCTCGTAGCTAAACCTCATCTAGGCACATGTTAAGTAGTAATGCAAATAGCGCTTAATCTACACAATTACGGAAACCTACTGCCTTTGCAGCAGCGCGTCCCTTTCCGTCTGCTTTTCATTCGTTACACGATCCGTAAAACATAACCAGAGTTTCTCCAATTTGCGACGCTTAAGGTACGTGGCTAAATGTTGCAAGGCAACACAGTTTGTAGTAGTGTGCTAAACAAACGGACACCGGCTTTCGACACGGGTGCAGTTATTAGCGGCCCTTCATATGGAGATGTCACACGCGCCCATCGCAGGCGCACACTAACGAACGACACACTTCACACGATTTCCACAACATTCTTCACTAAATAACCACTTTGTTCGTATACACTTCTAAAGCGTGCTAAATATCAATTATGGTTAAACATGCACTTTATGGTTCAGTCTAGACTTCTATCGAAATTTCTAATTCCATAAACAACGCTTTATATGTAATTCAATGAAAACAATGAGTCAGCTTGTCTAATGGCCACCAACTTTCTCCATGACGTCATCAATAATCAGGGTACCTATAGTCGCTCCATATCAGAACGACCATCTAGCAACAAAATCTAGCAAAACAACGATAACTTCACTACATCTTTCACCATTATCATAATACTAAATGATAAATATGTGATTATAGTAATGAAACCTATGTTATACAAGTGACTTTGAATGTAAGACAAGGGTCGTTGGAAAACAGATTGAAACTCTGTATGTATGAAAGTAAAGGATGCATATTGTGTTATTTTTCATGTTGTATAATTTATAAGTCGGTGAAATAAGCTGAAGAATTCCCCAATTGAACTTTTTACTGCGATTAACCATTCCGAATTTTCATATTTTACTTACTCATATTCGGGGAAAATGAGTTAAATGCGAACAGGTGTTTGCAACCTGAGGGAAAACATAAATAAAACGGTGGGATTCAATCACAGAGTTTCTTTTATTGTTTGTTTATATAATTTTTTTATCTATGTACCAACTTCACTATTCAACATTTATATATTTTTTCAATAAAAATAGTAACTTTATGTTAGAAAAATATAACCTCGTGTTCACGTAAAGCCGAACACCATGTGGCGTAATTACCTACTAACATCAATTACAATGGAGGTCACATTTGTAACCCATCGATTTTGAATAAAGGTTTTCTACCAATCCTTGGTTCTTTTCTTCTTCAAGTGGTCGAAAATTGTTGTTTTAGGAACACAATAAGTTCCTATAGCTTTGCCAATACCGGATTTTTGGTTTTAGCATGTAATTAAATGGGCATGTAAAATAAGAAAAAATGTAGATGCACCTTCTCCATTAGCTTGTTGATTACACATTGTTGATAGCTAGTAGCTATGTCAGTTTGCGTTGCACGTCATGAAATCTTCGTTTCGTTTCTGGGTCAAACCGTATTGATCACAGCTTGTGATTGGTGCAACGTACATAAATACAACGTCCAAAATAGCAACGCACCTCGTATAGGATTATTATGCGTCTGTAAGAGATGTGGCACATTAGCAATTGAGACTCGTCTAGGTCAGGCAACGTATTCGACCTCGACCTATTTTGACACCTAATTTAGTCATTGAAACAATATTTCGAATAACAATTGAGCTGAATACGATTGGTATAGTGACTTAATTAGGTGGCCAATGTATGGGAGCGTCGGTGTCTCGTAACGTATTCGTATATCTAGGTAATTGTGCAGTGCAGTGCTCATTTATCGCCTTGCCCAGGAATGCAAATCAAACTAGATTCGCAATGATATTTTGAAAACGATTCGAGGAAATAACAAAACAAACACTAACTGACTGCTAGAATTGCGTAGGCAGCTATATCGAAGTACTTAAGTCAATTTCCATTTTCATTTATAATATGTTTATTGCTTTTTGATATGCCAGTATTAACTTCTTTACTTTTCGAATTTATTTTATTTTCACAATACAGGTGTCTACGGCCGTCTGATATTGAAACTTACTCTTATCTAGAAGAATTTCGTTAGATAGTTATGCTTTTCAATGTACCTTAGAATTCCTATTTAAAATAACCGTGAATTCTGTTTTTATGTGCGTTTGTTAATACTCATGTATATATAGGAAATATTTACATGATATTGAAATAGCATTCACCTGTGGTAACGACAGAAACGGAAGATAAATGATATGTAGTCAAGTACCTACTTCAATTCTTCGAGGTGTATGATATTTTTTGCGACAAAAATGATCGATGATAATAATTACTGGTACATTAGTCTTGTCAAGGCCAAATGAGTAAATATAATACCTATAATGGCAGCTACCTCGGTCAAAGAATTAGTCTTGCCATCCAAAGGGGGAATGCTGCCAGTATCTTCGGTACCTTGCCTACAGGGACTTCTTTTAATAATATATTTTAGTTATAAGATTATATTTAAGGTTTTTTAGTTATTAGATTATATTTATAAGGTTTTTAGCTATGTAGTTCTTGAATTTAATAATCTATATTTATATACCTATAATTATTTTATTATTAATCTGTGAGGTAAGAACCGTGATGCCCGTGGGGTTTGAGTAGCCACATACTACGAGGCGACGAAAATTAGAATCCTAGCGGCCTATGCCAATGAGTTTTTCTAAACTTCACACCACGAACTTTACGGTGAGGAAAACATCGTGAGTTAGTCTGCATACGTCTGAGATGTAATTCAATGATGTATAGTGCCTGAGATGGCGATGGACTCGCCATCTGTCACGTTAGCACTTAATAATTTTCGAGAAAAGTGGACGTTGTTATTAAAACACCTCTGCTTAACCCTTCAGGGACCCCTCAGGGATGGCGTTTCAAAATAGTTTTTTGTACATGACATCTTTCCATTGGTGATATGCATGCGGACATGTGTAGATGCAAGAAACATTTGTGACAGCGCAGTGACAGCTCGTATCGCATAACATGTCAGCTAGGAATCCGTGCCAACATTATCTCAAAATAACTGGGATACCATTATGCGTTTAATTTGCCAACATTTGCGTTTAAGCAACTGCATCTTTACTAGGTCACAACTGTCAATTTAACTCTCAATAATGGGTAGCAACTGTGGACATAGATTAAAATACTTAGTGAAGTTTTAATCTATGATTGTGGATATGCATATGGCAGGCCTATTCAGCGCCGGACGTCTTTCGACTGATACGTCATTTTGAATGCGCCAAGGTCATAGATTAATAAACTTTTATAAACATAAAAAATTTAAACTAACAATTCTTGCTTAAATTTATGAGAGATATATAATCTCAATCTCGGAAAAGGCTCGATTCATTTTCATGAAATTTATGTTTCGGGGGCGTTCTGCCTAGGTTTCATTATCAAAAAAAGAATACCAAACAAAGTACTAAATAACAATTGGACAACTACATTTAAGGACGTTGATGAATTGATGAACACTATTTTCCATATACATAATGCAGCGCATATAAAAGTTGGTTTATATATATGAACTATTCATATATATGGACGATTCGTTTCATTAACGGGTACAATGCATAGACCACATCACCGCGCGGTGCATGTTGGCTCCATACAATAAAGTCGTTTGTTATATCAAGATTAATGATTTGATAATGCAATTCAATTTATAGCATCATTGAACACAGCGTCCTCGAGAGCTAAGCCATTCAGTCATTACCCTAGTTGGTAATAGAGCTAAACTCGCACCATATTGCACCTGGGACCCAGAGACATTAAATCTATACAGATAAATAAAATTTAAGTAGACACTTTTAATTCCAAATGCACTACTTTTCATTCAATGCATTAAGTATATAAAAGTTTTAAAAAAGTTTTAAAATTTTCTGTCTGTCTGTTTGTTCCGGCCAATCCCTGAAACTGATGTACATATTTTAGCAGGACTATCACATGCAGATAGTTGCTGTTACAAGGAGTTAATTAGGTTAGCATTATTTAAAAAAAATAGATAAAGTGAAATAAATCCACCCATGAAATTAAGTCTACGCGGGTGAAACCGCGGGGTAAAGCTCAAATAATAAGTACTTACTTAATACATAACATATTTGATTTCCACTCAGTTTATGGATTTACTTGGAAAATACGTTGATGATATAATTATGAATTCGCGTTCGCGGCGTCCGCAGTGATTAGTGTGACACGATGTTATCTAGTTAATCCTATGCACCGGTCAACAGGCACACGATAACCGCGGGCCCTATTATCGCTCAGACATGCCAAGGTTAAAAAGGCATTGAAACAAAAATCTATTTTCTACTGACATCTACATAGTTCATTATACATTGCAGGTTCTACCAAAGCAGAATATTTTACTGTTTAGCCTTTAAAACGGTTCCGTAGAGACCTTGCAGTTCTTACCATTTTAACCTAAATAATTTTACAACCTTGTGTTACTCATGTTATACAATTAAATGCCCATTTTATTGTTATGTTAACTCGTAAACTACACCTGGAGAATATGGTCTTCCCAATGCTTTGTTCTCTGCCACCACAATCTCTGTGTTTCGGAATAATTAGTGGTTTCGGTATTTGCTTAATGAACGCTACCTGCAATATCACGTCTTTTGTAAGGTCTCGCCGTTGTCACATCACGTATATTATTTTTAGCTTATCTCCATTAAATTCTTAAATAATGCTAACTAGCAAAAACAACCGAAATTGCTCATGAGATGACACTTAGGTGGACTTATTTTCGTTCGTTGATGTTTGACGTGTTTTTTTGTTGCAATTAGTAGTCTTAAATATTATTTTGTTTAACTACTAATCATCATACTAAGCATACTTTTTGTGCGCCGAGAAACATGCGAGAAATATAAGGCTTTTTTGCTTATTTAATAACTAGCTGTGCCCTGTGATTTCATCCGCGAAGACTCAATTTCATGGGTAGCCCGCGGAGCACTACTTATTTTTTAAAATTAAAAGTAAGGTATGTTAATTAATAATTCCTTGTGAAATTAACTATCGGGTAAAAAAAAGTCTCGTTAAAATTGGTCCAGCCGTTTTGGAGATTAACTGGAACAGACAGACAGACAGATGAACAGAAGGACAGACGGATAGGAAGAGATTTTTTTTAAATTGGTTTTTCAATATCAGTATCCTGTATACTTTCATATGCATTTCGTGAAACGCTGTTGTTTTGGAATTACAAACAGCCTCTTCAATTTTATTTATCTGTATAGATTATTATTGCGTTATGTTAATAAACCGATTTCGTCGCTACCCAGTAACCAAATTTGTGAGTGTCGCCAGAAGTTTCAGTTAAGTAATTGCTTCTGAGTTTTAATCGTTTATCGGAAGGAAAATATTTACTGCATGCGGTAAGGTGCGTGCCTGTGGCAATCTCGGTGGCCCACATTGTAATCACGGTGATTAGGTGCACCTGAGCACTGCAGTCGAAAACACTCTGACGTCATCTAGGACCTGTTTTGCATCACTCTTGTTTCATGTAACATGATCCGACAGTTCAAAAGCATTCTGCTGTCTATCATTGGTTCCGCTGGACTTGAGGTATTTAAGTATCATGTTCAATATGGTATGATATAAGAATAGATCAGAGAGCATTGATAGGCGGTAGCTCAGACATAGACAACCTGCTACATGGATACATAATAAATATAAACTCTTTTCTCAAGAAGATTATACAAGTAGCTCACTAATGTATAATTAGATGGATTCGGCCAAGGAAATAGCCTATGTAGAGATTTTATATTCATACAAAACATGGTTTAAACGAAGGCTGGACCTAGCTAGACCTATCCCTTTTAAAATCCGTATCGCAGAAAGAGATGTAGTTACTTGTAAAACAAGGAATACTTACTTGATAATAATGATAATTTATGATACATTTATTTGCAACTTTTAATAATACTCATTGTTGAGGCCTTCTTGTAAGTATACAATACCTGTGATAGAAGACCTCACTCTTCCATAACTAGGTACTTACCTAGTCCATGTTTTGTGACAAGGTGGTAAGCGTTTATTGAGTCATCGAAGATGTAATTATCTAATCATGAGGAGCAGAATCAGTTATCGAGCTGATAGTTATAATATTAATCTAAACTAAGAAGTGTTATTCGATTACAAATAGCACGTATTGAGTGTATAGGTATCAGAGATATTACTTTGGTTGGTATTTAAGTAGTATTTACGATAATTTGCATTGAATCGTGGTGAATAAAGTGTTATGGTAATGCAAAGATCCTTACCCACTTTGTTATTGTCACCGTTAGTGTCGGTAGGTAATATTAATTGCAGTTCAAGCATCAAATGCGGAACCAGAGCCACGACATGTAAGTAAAATGTCAAATATGTATACCAGAAACGAAACAAGCTGACCGTCAATGTCATAGTAAAAGCGTATCATTCAATGATCCCTGTATCCAAGATGGACGCGGTGTAGCTAGGTATCACATCTTTGTTTAAAACACCCGATAGGTTCGCTTTTTATAATAACAGCTGAACTAAGTCCTTCTCAAATTTAAGCGTCCTCCTACTTTGATTACGAAAATGTAGTCAAAATGACTAGAAATTTAAACAATGAATAAATATTAGCTTTAGTAGGTACTAAAACGATGGCATAGTGTAACACAGAATAAAATTATAGTACCTACTACGGAATACCGCGAACGGAAATAAACAAGCGCACCAGATCTAATAATTATTCATAATCAGTTACTATCACATCAACGACATTAAATTACTAATTCAAAAATATTTAGATTAAATCGGGCTTGATTAATTTGTTACATCGCTTTTATGAAACTTTCCTAAAATTATTAATTATTTATAGTCATGAGTCTTATGCTCAAACAAGGTGTAATTGTATGCGTATGTGTCAGAATAAATGGGGCAAGATATGTGCATCCACGCTGCGCATAAGCAATCTGACTCGCGGTATAATTATAGAGTGGCTTGTCACGTTACCTGATGCTCGATCAAATTATTCTGTGAACATTTGTATTCATTCCATGTCATTAATAACAAAATAAATTGTGCGATTTGCCGTCAGGACTAAGTTGATTGTATGCGTATGACAGCCGGCTTATATACTTTATCGACTAACAGATGACCGTGCTGTATAAAATGTCGCCGTTGTATAAAAAATGCTAATCGTCCCAGTAAATTACCGACACGCAAATTATGCCCAGAAGTCACGCTTTAGGGGGCATCTTTGGTTGGAAAAATGTAGTCTTAAAGTGTTATAAATGTGCGCGGTGGAGCAGGGTACAGCTTTAACGCAGAATTTATTACACGGACGCGGGTAAATCGATACGAAAATCAATTTTGAATTGGACATAAGTATCATGTTCAAACATTTGACAGCAACGTTTATTTTGCTGACAAATGCAAATAAACAGCAATATTTTAGCTCGTACGTTAAGCAGACTTTTGATCACACTCTCAGACAGATAGGTGTTGGTTCTTGCAATTAGTTCGCTTGTGACAATCGTGTTTTTGCAAAACCCAAAATTAAAAAAATATAACTTACATTTCTCTATATTTAATTTAACATGGTTGAGCAATTCACACCAACAAAGGACTCCTGAAGAACACTACCGACTAAGGAATACCAATTAGGACACTAGGCTATGTGTGAGAGTACGAAACTTAATATAATAATAATAATAAATTTATATAGTTACTACATATAGAGCCGTGGTGGCCTCGGGGTTTGAGCAGCCACCTGCTACGCAAGCGACGCAAGTTGGAATCCCAGCGGGGCTTGTACCATTAAGATTTTCTAAAAAACTTATGTACAGTGATTTCACGGCACGTGCTTTACGGCGAAGGAAAACGTCGTGAGGAAACCTGCATATTTCTGAGAAGTAATTCATAGACGTATGTATAGTGCCTGAGACGGCGATAGACTCACCATCTGTCACGTTGGCACTTAATCAAATTCGGTGAAAAGTGGGTGTTTTGATAATAACACCTTTGCCTACGTGGAGTACAGGCGTGAGCATATGTATGATTGATCAAAATCTATTGTAAATTAATGACAACATTAATGAACATATCATTAATTATTTGTTCATACATTTTGATCCGGTTATGGTTTGAAAAAGGTTTCATGATGTTGTTTTCGTTTCAAGTGAGATCGTTATCTCATCTAAATCAAGTCTCATTCTTTTTACAATATTAATGTTATTTATTCCAGGCTCCACATGATCCTGAGCTATTCATGGAAATGTAATAATTCATAAGAACTATTTAGTAATACTCTAATAAAACTCATTTCCTTGTTTGCCTTTTTTAAACTATTAAAAGAACAATAGCCCTTTGTTGTTTATAGATTCCCCATATTATTAATTGGACAATCGGACGACATAACTATAGAAGGATAATATAGAATACTCTAGTTACATTTCAATAATAGTTTCAAGAAATGGCAATAAAGCTGGAAACAAATGAACATAATCTAAGCGTTATCCAATTAATGTTATCATTTTGTTGAAGTGGTCTTTACTCATGCAAGGAATATTGCTAATGGTACGAGTAGGTAACCTAATATCATGAAATTGACGTCAGCTTGCAAGTTTCTAATAGAATTCAGAAATTGTATAACCTAACTGCATTTGGATTCGGAATTATGCAATTGAGGCCTCTTCGACGACAACAGACTGCCATCTGCGCCTTTAAGTAACTTTTATCAGTTTTATTATATTTTTCATCGTGTAATGCACCTCTTCAGCGTATCAATTTAAGATCGGCCTTAATTGAAACGTTGCAACTAACCCATATTTTTCATCGTTTTGGATGGTATCCAACAGCTTTGAATGAAGTAAAATGTGAAGAAGGAAGTAAAAGAGATAGACAGGTATAAATTTGCGAATAATATATTTATACTACCTATGTGATATAATTGTCAAACACATATTGTTGAAAGTGATTTAATGGAGAATATTATGGAATGGAATATACCTAATGGTAGGTACACTTGATTATACAATCACCTGCCTGGAAAGGTTGATTAAGTGGATGTGGCAGTCGATATGTGATACATCTGCCCGGTTTGTTGGTCTACAAAATTGTATCAGAAATAGCTGCACGTTCCAAAACCTATTATTTGATTCACCGGAATAACATCGAATAGATGCGGTATTTGTTATCCTTAGGTATCTTTATAATCGAATCCATTATTTAAGTTTAAGTTTATGCGAGTGACTGACTATTGTAAGATAATAAAGCATACACCATATCCACATAAACATAAAAATATAATTGTATCAGTTTATACTCTCTTAAATAATTAAGTAGATTTTGGAAGTTTAATTACAGCTTAGCTCCTTAGTAATAACGTTATAAATCTCGCGTAATACATACTAGACTTTATATATACGTTCTTACTCAATATAAGTATAAGCAGTGCAAAAGTAAGCTTTCGACAAGCTCTTATTGAATATTCTTGAATAGATCACAACTATCACTAATACTTTTACAGAAACTGATATATGATAAAAACAACTAGGGCCAAGCAATAGTGTAAATAAGAGAAAAAGGTACTCATCTAAGAACTTATAATAAAATGTGTAAGATAGGTAAGAATTTTCAACATAAAGTATCCATGAATATTCCACCAGCATATTAAGAAGTACGTATCATGACTATAGGTAATGTTTAATTTCCTCTTATCTGGTAAATGCTTTGATTTATGCGTACGTCAGCCGAAAGTAAACTAGATAGGCATGCAGGTAAACATCGCTAAACAACAGCACTCAACCTTGGCCGACTAGAATACATGGCTCATGTTTTTCACACATCATACTTCGGAATGTTTACATCAGTAAATGTAGCACAATTTCCAGATAAAAAGCAGAGTATTTGACATAACTCTCTTTTTTATGATCCTATAACTTTCTGCTACGATAACACAGCTCCCATTCAACAATTTCACTACTGCTCGCTGTTCTAACGAAACGTAATATTATATTAATGGCAAGTTTACGTAAACATTACTAATAGATTATTTGACCTTGAGCATAGTAATGTATCTAGTGATGTAGAGAGGTTTAGAAAATAAACGTCAGTGTAACTTGAACACGATATTGAATAAAATTGAGTCAACAGTTGGCAAGCGGTGGAGACTGCTAATAGTGATTACGTCATGGTGCATCAAGACGACCACTGCAGTAGCGACAGCGTATTCTTCATATTCAAGGAAAACAAGTCCACTTTGCTTGTTAGACACTTCGATGTACCAGTGGTGTCAGGATTAGTAGATTTGGTTCAATTTACTTGATTATGATTATAAAATTACGCTAGGATACATATGTGATCTCGTTCTATTCTTGCACATGTATCAGACAAAAACCAGTTACTTCCTTAAAGATTTTCTTTAGATTGCTTTCTGTGAACAGAGGAAGATATTTACGTAAAGGGACCTAACAGCGCCTTCTGTTATTTCTAAATACTCACATTAAAATGCAGTCTCCCAAACAGATGACTCTAATTCAGCTTCAATTTATAACATTAACGAAGCGTTATAATCGAGCTCAGCCGTTAAAAAGTCTGTCCCTTAATCTGTTTATTTATGCGGCTGCATTCACATAATCGGTACGAGTGACGCCTTTCCCGAAATCCTCAGTCACGTTTATTTCGGGAGTCACAAACATTGCTTTAGCCTCACTATATACATCGTCCGTGACTGATGGATGTTGGCGTCGTCGTGGAACTTCCACCTCGTATATAAACACATACACGACATTGTTACCGTAAAAAAGGTTTATAGTTGTTGGCTATCTTTCAATGCCTATGACGTCGTAGGAGTCTTACGAAAAGGAATTTTTCATTAAACTTACTTAATAATTAACAAATTGAGGTTTAATTAACATTATCAATGATTATTTGATTTTACACCATAATCATAAGCCATCAAAAGGAAGTCAATAGGAACTAAAACACTTCGCTATGCGTATCTGTCGAGCATTTACAGGTACAATATTGGCTATAATTGATTCATAATGTAACGCACAAACCAGTCACTATAGATTTCACGCTCGTGATTGCTGTGTGGCAATTGTAAACACATTTTTAGGATTCCTTTCGCTCTTTGAGAAAACGATAAGCTCATAGGATTATTTGCATGTCTGTCTTCAAAACTAAGTCGAGAATTTGGGACGAAATATTATGCTCCTGCTACATAGGGCATTCATGTTAAACACGAAAACTTACATGCAAAATCGTTTTAAGGCGGAACCCTCTTCACGCAGTTCGATTCGCAATGTATAAGTTTTTGAACTGGATAGGTATATATAAGGACTTATAATTTGGGAACCAGGTCACACTGTCTGCTGTAAGTACATTCAGTATTGTGTCGAGCATTGAAGTCACGTAATACTGGTTAGCCTTACGGAGACACCTATGAGACTTGCTACCAGTTACTTACATTCTTTATAATGCTTAACAACATTTTTACTTTATATTGCTTCGGTTATGGACAAAATATTTACAGACACCGCTAAAAAACCATAAAAAGTGTATTTTAATGTAACGTCATAGTTCCTTTGTATACTATTTAATTGCGCTGAATGTATTATGATTACAGCGCTTAAGCCTCTTTATTATGAAATCAATTCCCATCAGCTACCTAATTTGCTACTTGTTAAATAATTGTGTATGTTTCATTAATTGTATAAATGCAGGAAAGTGAGAGTGGACACAACTTATGTAGAAACCGGTGGGATATCGAAGCTCATGCGTACCTGCATGGAAAAAGTAGGGCCACCGGGTTGGAATACTGTGTGCATTCCCTTCCTTATCCATCCATATATTTTGATACGATACTGTAAAGTTGGAATCACATTTGTCACATATTTTGTTACGGTCTCAGTCTGTTTATGTTAACAACCCTCTCTATCCGATGATCCCAATAATACGGAATGTTAGAGCCTGGAGTAAGCTTAAGCAAGGCATCTCGTATTACCGTTACCGACGATGCGGCGCCAACCCACTATGTGCTGCATGATACACTGTAATCACCATATTATAAGGTTAATAATGAACGTTGTGAATGTACCGTAAATCGAACATTTATTGTATACAAGTCGTTTCATGCTTCCGTCCATTAAAGTCACTTCACTGTGTTAGATTTTGATTTATATTTGGTAGAAGTGGCGGATATAGAGCGATTGCTTATTTTATCCTGAATCTCATAAACATAAGCGACGAATATACATTTATCTCAAAGAATACAGTAAACTTATAATTTGTGTGTTGTTGGATTAAGTTAATATCAGCCTTTTTGTACATCAAATATGATGAATAATTTGGGAGGTAAAACATGTGAGGTATTAGCCGGCGCCTCACGTCCAGGATTACATATAGCTCGTCGGCTTACTAACGTAGGCGGACAAAATTGCCGGCTCCACAGAGATACGTTGGAGATAGCTCGACCCTTGGGATACATAATCGTGAGAAAGTTGTGCGTGCGAACATGAACATAAATTTGTAATGGATCAAATTTAGTGTATAATAAAACTATAATAAAGAGAGGTAAGCGGTGATAAATACGAATACTGCTAATAATTAAAGTTAAAATAGAGCGCGCTCCAGTTCTTGCTTGTAATTGCATATTGCAGTAAATAATACAAGCATGGCAAGCTTGTAACGTCTTAAACGTCTTTGTGTATCTATTGTAGTAGTCTTTAATACTCCACAAGACGTTTCTCTAATGTAAAATATCCATTGGAATGTTCACTGTCTTCACAGTAGAGCACACTTATATGATTTACGTTCATAGCAGTGTCGATAAGCTAACAACCAATCTTGTCACCTGCACTTGAAGGATAAACTCATAGTTTCCATATGTATGCGATGAAACGTGAGCATTATGACACTCGTGATTCGCTTTTACGACCTACGCAAAATCTAACCTAAATATTATCCTAACGTTACGATTAATTCTTGAAAAATGTTCCATCTCTATTTCATTCAATTCGTGGAGAATTTTATGTGTGTGAACAGCACCGTCGATAAGGAACCATGGGCTGTGCGTTTTAAATTAAGATAACTGTTTTAGTGACTTTTAATTCGATACTCAGAATGTTTTTTTATCTATATTAACCACTTAAATAGTGTAGTCTTTCAATGTGACTCTCACGTTGCAACATTGCATAGACAAGAATCAAGTGCTGAGTCTCAATCACGAGCGCACGTGAACTTGGCCCATGACACCCGTTCACCCAACAAGGAACTGGATGCAACAATCCGCCATCTGCACGCTGAGACAATTGATCTTATTGCTCGGTACTTGCTCTATACTGTATGCGCATTCAGTCACATAAGAATACCAACACAATTATGCATGCTCCTCCGCTATCGTCTATTTTACGTCTACATAATGTGACATTGCGCGTATTCTTCGAAATTTGTATTTAAATAGAGCCATTTAAACTAACTCACAATACAGTATTGAAAATGGTCCAGAAGCTACACCTGATGAATAAAGTGTCGAAGAAGTCTCATAACTCATAGTCGTAGTTGGCATATTTATATCATAGGCAGGGGTTCGTGATTGAACTCTTCCGTGTATACACACAGGGTCAATAAGGGGGGTCACGGTTTGACGCTAGCTTAGAATCTAGGAATAACTTTCTAAATTTACCGATCGTATCTACTTATCTAACGATTCAACGGGACATTAACGATGTTATGAATAAAGATAAAATTGCAATAAAGACGGTTGTGAATTGAGAATATGAAGATGGTAAAGAGCCAAGCTCGTTGTGGGTCCTAGCGATCCAATTCGCGGGCCATTATGCAATAAAATCATTTGAATTAATCAATAGAGCAAGTGGGTCCCGCCACGTTCAGCTAACGATCAACTTCCTTCTGCTGTTAGATACGCAGCCTCCTCAACTCTACACCCGGCCGATCTTATTACTGCAAATGCAGCGCCTGCCACGCGTATAAATAGAACGTCAACTACTTCTCACGATTGTTTAAGGAATCAAGAAGTGATACTATTGCATAATAAGTTACCATTTTATAATCATGTAATTAGGTGCCGATGTATGTTGTTCAGAAGTAATTAATAGGAATTATTGCTGGAGCTGCTACTATTAAAAATATTAAAAATACTGCAACGACAGAAAGTGGTATACATTTCACTGAGGGAAGGCGAAATTTGGAATGCAAACTGGAAATATTCCAGGAGAAATATACTCAATAATTGTACCTAATGTAATAGGTACTGTTCAACCTGAAGTAACCGCACAGAATAAATAATAGTACCTACTAGTAACCGTTGGAAGGACGCTTACAAAACGCTAATATTGTTTACAAAATGTATCACGTATGGTTTAAAAGCAATATTTAGCAATATAATACAACTGAGCAAATAGGTGTTCATTTATGAGACGTTGACATGATCCCATGTTTCGTTTAAAATCTTGTCGCGATATCTCTTAGAGTGAATGCTCTGCAAAATGTTCAACTGTAGTATAATTCTCGTTGGTAATCCTCTAGCCTTAATAGTAGGTGTTTCTGCATTGAAAACAACGTTTAGTATTTGTATTCAACTGAGTAATTGTACGACATAATATTGTGTTTGTGTATGCATATTTCTAAAATTAGCAAATTGTTAGCAAATGTAGAATATGCAATTGTCGTTTAACCCATGGGAACATTATACTATTTATAAACTGAATTATGCTTCTAGATTACTCACAAAGTATATTTAATTTAAAACGATGTCATAAATATTTTTTCTTTAAATTAATAAAACGAAAAGCAGATAATGTATAATAATTTGTTTTGATTACTTAAAACGTTCAAATCGTTCTAACACGAACTAAGTGGCACATTACATCATCAGTAATGTAAGCAGCAGTCATTTGAAAACTTTATTTACGAATATGCATATTTCTGGTTTAGTATAAACTTCTATGTTAATCTGAATTATTTGTAACAAAATCTTATTTTAGACTAATCCTATTATAGTATTGTGAATGAAGTCACATGTCGAATCACGTCAACATTACGTTTCTAAATTTACTAATAGGTGTTTCTTAGGATCAGAAACAAAATATTTTGCAGTATGCGATGTTACAATGTAAACAATACCTGCACTCGAAGATTCACAGCTCTTCAGGATAACTTATCCAAGAGGCACAATACACTGCCAATTGCCAATAGTGCACTAAAACCTTGTCTTATTTGTATTTAAACAATAATAAAGAGTCAACGTATAAAGTATTTATCGTGTATGCTCTCGCGCAATACCGGCTTCAGTAGACGAGCGACAAGCGCTCCCCGTAGCGGACAATATGTAACTGAACGTTTGGTTCAGTCGGCAGTTATTATGCGCCCACTGATGCCATCAATAACTTCACCAACACGTGGGTCTGAATACGTCGCCCGTCTCCACGGCGTGATATCACACATGCAGGATACCACGCTTATCGGTGCACCGCTTCTAAAAGCTCATGATTCATCACAGTTAAGTTCGCCCGTGACATCACTGAGGTATTCGTATGTTGCTAATGTAAACATAAGTTGCCAGATCAGAGGTGTGCTGTCAGCAGCTATTAACAAAGTTCCCCTTTCTGCCCTTGCATGCCTGGTATGATCATGGTAATAAACATTTATCTTTGCTAAGTAATGTGTGAAAATGATTGCTGTATACGAAGAATTCCTGAGATCAGAGCGCTCTGCGGTTTACATCGAGGTTGAATTACCTGCATTTGCACAAGGCATTGCGTAAGCTGTTACTCAAATTTCAGACATTTGAGACATTTCTAGGTACAGATTATAAAACATCAACTTCTTCTTGGAATAGATTGCGATGTTTATCAGAATTATTTGGAAAGGTTGGAAATCCCCGACGGAAATCCCAGCATGCTCGGTTGATTTGATTGTTAAATCATCCTCTGCTATTTAGTTCAGAGTTTGTTTGCGTTCGTTGATAATGTTATACGTCTGCATTGTTAGCATACGTAAGAGTGGAAGCTCGTGTACTATTACATCATTAATGTAGCTAAGTTCATTCAGTATTTTGATTTTACTCATACAACAGGAAAAACTGGAGTATACTTTATCAGTGTTAACCATACTTGTGCTTCATCAACGATGTGCAACGATGCTAAACATCGTACAAACATCTTTAGGTATCATCTAATTATATGATAGCATCACAACACCGACACACGAGTATAATAATTACCATGTCTGTGTATTATAATAATTACATGCTGTAACTAAAGCGCGTTGTCTAACTTATCCTTACTAATCTTCATCCTTTGATAGATCGCATATTATTTATTCATTGTGTATTGTACAAATTAGTGTTATTCATACGTTACACTGACATGTTTATTCAATTTACAATAACTGACTATTATATTTATCACAATTAATACGAGTACCAATTCATAATATTTTTGAATTAATGAAGTAATTCCCGTACTATGTATTAGTAATGTTGGTTTGTTATTTCAAGTATAAATTGAGTTTATAAATAGCTACAATGCGTGTGCAATTTATCTGAGGTCTTACAACTCTCAATTAATTTTCTTGACGTGGTGCGTACTTAGATACGGTTATGTTTGTAGAATGAAGTATCTTTTATCAATGTAGGCCGAGACGGGTTGCGCCAATGTTTCCATTGTGCGTATCTTTCATGCATCCTACCTTCGAAAGGTTCTATACCCACGTAATGAAATATTTCTTTAGAATTCCACGACAAAGTGCGACACACAAAGACAGAGTTTTCAGCGGTATACATACTTGAATGGTGATGAAAATATTTTTCAATGAATTGTTGCTTTTTGCGACCTTAAGAACAGCATGAAATATTAAAAATATGATGTCATAGCATATTCATGACATGTTAATGAGCAAAATTTGATAAAACATAAATTTTAATACAATAAAAAGAAAAACCTTATTTGCATGAAAAATCTCCTTTTTGAGCAAATTAGGGGAATTGTGACTCTTAATTTGTATACTTAAAATTTCGTTACTTAAATGTGTATTGAATAAATATAATTACTTAAGGTTTAATTACGTAGTTTATATGCGTATCTTAGCTACTGTGTGACCAAATATAATCAATAATTAAAATATTCTGTTTCCAGCACGAAATTACTTAAATGGTGTGTTTTTAAAGATATAAATATATAGGAACTGAAAATAACAAAATGTTGAAGGTGAACAAACGAGTTAAATTACGGAATGCGGCAAACCATCGTGGTCATAACAACTTGTTTACAAATTAGATCCTGGATAAAGATGAGATACCCAGTCATAAAAATGCATGTATTTTCTCGAAAGCTGGCGCCGTACCATATTTGTCTTATTACCGTCTATTAGCGTTTCTACATGTAAGCTGCAGAGTGCTAATTACTTGAGATGTAATGTAATCTCATCGATGAACACATTTCTCACCTTGACTGAGTTCAATCACTCAGGCTTCACCAATTTCAATTACGCATATTAAGATCCTCAGCTCTATAGATAGACGTCAGGTGACATACATATTATTATTAGAATGGTAGTGGGACCTATGTGAATACATCTATGTTAACTTAGCAATGGTATGGCACAGATTGATTGCCTCATTCATATAATATTCTTATGCGGAAAGATACAATCAAACTTCAAAGGCGGCAATTACATTGATAAATGACAATTGTCTTGTCCTCTGATGACAATAAATACTCCATAGAGACCGGTGCGATACTATTTCTCGCCTGTTTATGATCATTAAGAACTATTGTCAGCAACTATACTGATATTTGAATTGAATGCTTCCACAGCCGCCGCGCACTTATCGTGTAGATTGATCAATAGATAAGTTATATTTTAAATTGATGTGAGTTAAGCGATAACCATCCGACGTTGGCGCCATAAAGTACCCTCCATTGTGTTTTTATAGCAGATTATGATAATCGCCTGGGCTCACGTCACCGTGCTAAAATACATATTTGCTCCAAGAAAGTTAGTCATTATTTAACTTAAACATATTTGTGGATTGCGGCATGATGCACAACTTGTGGAAATGTAAGAACATAGTTTGATATATTGTTAAACAATACGGGAACGGCACGAGCCCAACGTCGCACCATAAATAGCAATAATATTTTTCGTTTGTGAAGTGGATGCGTCATGATAATATATACAGAGAAGGAAGTGTGGCTGTTGAACTAAGCAAGCACTCGATGGTACCGCCTGTTCCCGCCCACGACGCTCTGACGTCACTGACATTGACACCGCGGTCGACGTGACGTGACGCCGGATGAAATGCAGCACTCTTCTAATGTATCATCCATGGCTTGTCTTCATAAACATATTACAGAAAGAAATATATTTAAAAAAAATACTTAGTTATCCTAGGTTTATTAAAAGTGCTTTCGGAATTATATTACAGAGTATATTATAAATACACAATTCACACAATTCTTACGTAGTTATACGATTTGCAGAAATCACTACACACTGGCTTAATATGCACCAATTTAATAAAAAAATATTTCTTGGTCATAAAGTCTGTAATAGTAAATTATGATGATTTAAGTGCGGTTGAAATTACAAACGAGGCGATATTGCTACAAGAAAGCACGGCCTGTAGACAAGATAACATTATCCTCACGCTTCGCTTGTAGAAACGATACAGAATGTACAGGAATGACATATGTCACGTGATTGTATTATGTAACTTTTTCCAAACAATTTTTATCGTTTCTATTATCGCAAGCGCGAGAGAATGTTTACATTGTCTAGGCCTACAGAGGCTGTAACTATCAAAGCGCACGTATGTCATACGACGTTTTATAACATATTTATTTGAAATAAATAAAACTCAAATATTTTTAAGCTATAGAATCTTTAATAAAAAAAAATATATCATATTTTATCTCCCAAATTTAATTTTATTCATAGAATGTTGACCACTTTTCTGACAAAAGTAAAATATCTTTGCTTAGATTTAAAAAAATACCGTCCGTTTTATATTTATTTTGAATAATAATAATAATTGATAAACATTATAATAACGCACACGTACGTAATGAGATACGATACTGAAATTGGTGAAATAAGAGACCCTTTACTTATGCAAATGTGTTATAAATTAATTTTAATGTTGCCTGCATTGTCAAGACACACGACGATCAGCGTGCGTGAAGTGAATAGCATTGTAATTAGTTCCTTAACTAATAATTATTTGATAACTACTTGTCATTAACAGGCAACGGTAGACAGTAAATACATATGTTATAGGTATATATGTATGTATATACACAGCAGCATATGCACGTGAGATGATTAATTGAAACATATCGTCTCTAATTGAAACACTGCCAATTCCTACAATTATTCTGACAAATGGCTGCAAATACACTTCTTAAGAAATCGTAGGAGATTGTTATGACTGTATCATTCAGACTCCATTAGTAATCTGAAAATTATACTAATAATACATTTTAAAAAATACACTTACTACACCCATTAACTAAGATGATAAAGTGTCAACGTGCTATCTCACGCACAATGTATATGAATTTCTTAAAATGTTGAATAATTAATTGGTACAGGCCTCTGGTATTTGAATTTGCGTCGCTTGCGAAGCAAATAACTAACTTTTCTAATTCATTTGGCCACCACAACACACGATTATACTTATTTTTCATTCATCGCCGTTACTAACTGAAGATACCCGAAGATTATTGCCTGATTTTCCGCCTTACACTCAAGCCGTCGCGGGCGTGTAGTAAACGGAACTAGAAACGTTATTTATCGTCAACTGAAACGTTATTACATTGTTCCCGTGTATTAAATAACAAATGTATTTCGTCCCATCCCTGGAGGCATGTTTTATTTGAGTATTCCTACAGGGTTTTCCTAACTGTTATTATGTTTACGAGTCACGGTAAACAAACATTGATGAAACAGAATCGGTTTTTATGATTCAGCGCTATGGTGAAATGGCCATAACGCTGAATCATGAATATCGCTTCTGTGAATATAACTAAGGCTATGAAATGCTAATAGTGCACACGGCACGGTCGCGTTTGATTGCCATCAACAAAACTCCAATTACGGTGTTTACGGTAATTGTAGCTACGACGTAGGTGCATATTCGCTGGTCTGTGCAAGTTACCTGCATTTTCTGCATTGCTACGCCTTAAATCCATACAAATGAATAACATTTTCTGTTTATTAGTCCAAATTAATAGCTTCCCACGCAATGCATGTGAAAGTATACACGGCACGTACATGAAAACAAACATATTTTATTATAAATCATGAAAGCCCACAATTATATTTTTACAGATATTGACATACCTTTTCCGCTGGAATTTTAAAAAAAATATGGCCTGTAAACTATACCCGCTCTAGGTGGGTACTATTAACCTTTGCTCAAAGCAAATCCGATCCGATCACACAAATTCATTGATATTAGGTAACACGGATACAATAGGTAGGTACATCACACAAATCACACTTAGGATACACAAACCTTAAAGACACACGTACACAAAATACCTTATTTATGTGGGTATTGGTGTTGGGTACTCAATTAAATATCGAGTAAATATTAGATATTATATAATGAGCTAGTTATAAACAATATTGTGCATCTGTGTTTTACCCTTAATAAATAATAAAAAATTATAGTTGCTGTACGCAAAATATATCCATATTTTACATTTTCTCTTTATTAGACTACTACACTGTTACGTGGAAAATCTTAATATGGATCAATAAAACTCAATAGCCCCGTGTTTTTTTCATCATTATTAAACCAATGTATAGTAATTTACCTACGTATAAAGAGAAAAGATTATTATTCTTAAACAACTTCAAAAAAAGAAGGACTGAATGAACTTAAAGCTACTACAAATACCTTAAAAATCTTGTACTACTTAATGGAATGCTAAATAAATCCATATCACCCAGTCAATGTTACTCGCTATACTTTTTTAATCCTCCACGTGTATAATCTGCAAGTTTCCGATACGTGTGAATTGTGGGGTGTAATTACAGGGCTGTGAAAGCTAATGACGTAACGCGGCGGTCGATTGTTGCAGGTAACGGCGCCGAAGTTCCCCGTGGTGATCAAGATAGGGCACGCGCACAGCGGCGTGGCCAAGGTGAAAGTGGACTCTCTGGCCGACTTCCAGGTGAGAACCGGATCTATATACGACCCATTTGATTGTTTTGAAAGAGCTTAAAACTCATCGTCTATATGGCCGTTTTAGATTTGATAGCTGAAAAATATAATTCCTATATTATTTTTTTCTCATAACACGGGTACGAAAGCGTTTGTTAGATTGTTCAACCGCCGATGCAACATCAGAGGAAATCTTGTATAATACAGACATGAGATCATATTATTTTTTAGTACCGACACTTTTGGGTCGGGGATCGCGGCTCTCAACGCCACCAGGGATTTAATAAGTATTTTGAGGTGGGGACCACTGCGAGCGTGATCCCTAAAAGCGATTAATCTCCAAAAAGTATTGTGGTCCAGATTGCCACCAATATTTTTTTAAATCAAGGTGACGTTAGAGTTCGCAGTCAGCTCCCAAAAGCCCACTGACTCTTATTTTAATAATGACTTACGATAATATTTTGTTTTATGTCCGACAGTCCTCAGTTTGGTTTTAGAAATCTCAACTTAAGTCGTCAGTTTTATTTATTAACTGAAGCACAGTTTCCAAACCAATATACAATTTACGAGTCTCATAGTTTGTACTTATAACTTGTATTTTATGTGTGGTAGGACATAGCGGGCGTTGTGGCAATGCTGGGTACTTATTGCACCGTCGAGCCGTATATTGACGCCAAGTACGACATCCATATACAGAGAATCGGCACTAACTACAAAGCTTTCATGTGAGTACTATACGTTTTAATAGACAATATACAGGCGCCTACTTTGCACATCAAAGTGCATTAGCATATTTGATAACGACGAAAACAGTACAGGCGTTTAAAAATGTAATACAAATGTCTGGACAGTAACATAAAAACTTGTATTGGAATGTTTACAGGCGCAAATCTATATCGGGCAACTGGAAGACCAATCAAGGCTCCGCTATGCTAGAAGCTATCGGCATGAATGACCGATACAAGATGTGGATTGATGAGGTAAGATTGCGTTCACCTATTGAACGCTTTTTGATTTAGGCTAGGTATTATAACTTACAATTGGCTCAGAATTGCGATTGTTATAATGAAATCCATTGTGCACTATTGTGTACAAATGTGTAACTTCTTCAAACTTTGAAAGGTAAGCGAAATCTTCGGCGGTTTGGAAGTATGTGCCCTGGAGCTGGTGGTAGGTAAGGATGGTCGCGAGCACATCATCGAGCTGAACGACTCGGCCACGTCCTTCATGGGGGACTCGCAGGAGGAGGATCGCCGAAACCTCGCTGACCTGGTCTTGCAACGCATGCAGGTATGCACCATACAGCCCTATCTATATATTTAGTGTTAGTCTCTGAATAGCAGTTGCCTAAGTTCTAACTTACCTGTAGACATAAATATTATTAATTATTTATAGAAAAAGCATAGGCTTTAGTCTATAAAAAAATTGTTTCGCCTGATGCACAAACCCACCCTCCGTAAAACCTCATGTTTTCAGTCGGTATGCCGTCCCGGGATAACAAAAACCACTTCTCGGAGCTCGGTATCGGGTAGCTCCGTGGGCGGGTCGCCCGAGGAGCGTGTCGTGGTGGGCGGGCCGCCCAGTGCGCCGCCGCCTGCGCCGCTGGCTGCCGCTGCCAGCATCGACCGGCCTCTGCCGCCCATACCTGCTGAACCTTCCCAGCCACCACCGCCACCACTCACCCGGCGTGACTCCCAGGGTTAGTACCAAGTCATATGTTAAAGAGACTGAAATACCTCGGTCAGTAAAGAAAATCTTTATCCAGTTCGAAGGAACATGTCTAATCTACAGTCATCGAATTCGATCAGTTATCTAAAAACAATCATTCTGATGAAATTGAATAATCTGTGAGAATACTAATTATCATTAGGAACTTGATCCGACTGAGACCTAACTGTCTTAACCGTGTCATGCTTGTTGTAAATAGTGTCCCAATCATCAACGGTGTCATCAGTGTCGGCAGCACCGAGCACCGCAAGCTCAGCTCCGGGAGGCGCTGGCCCGGCGGGTGCCACGCCGGGCCCCGGGGCGGCCCCTGGTTCAGCGGGAGGCCGTGGAGGGTTCGCGCGCCAGGGCTCTCTTAGCGCCACTCTCACCGAAGACGCTGAGGACACCATGAAGAATCTTCGGAAAACATTCGCTGGCATCTTTGGTGACATGTAAATCGGTGCAAAATCAACTAAACCATGCCGTAATGTTCTTAGGAATTGAGCCCATTAAACGCAAATATATAAACAACAGAAAAAACCTCCGCCATTTAACTGCAGTCTATTATCGAATCATGCGCAGTGGCTTTTTGATATTTTTTGTAAGTTACACATCCATAAGGGGAATGAAAAATAGCAGAATTGGTTTTGGTTTGAGCGTAGAGCTCGGTGCAAGTCGGTAGTACATAGTTGGAAATGCGAAACATCTCGCATATCTTGGGAGCAGAGCACCGAGTAACTGAACGTGACCGCGAATGATACAGAAACTTAAGCATAGTGTAAATGTAACTAATCTATAGATTTGTTACAATAAGTTTATAGTATTAATTAATCAAACGAAGCTGCATTGTGATCGAGCCCGTTCGGTGCATGCCGCTGGCCACTGTAGTGTTTCTGTCTCCTCGCTCCTTCCCAGCCGAGCTCCGGCTCTGGCTCTACTGCGCTAAGCACCTTCTCGCAACATGGCGGACACTCCTCTACATGGACACGCATGTTTATTTATCGTTAAATTTATGACAAATAATTTGTGGCAATAACTAGGAAGAGATTTTAAGGGACGATATTAATTCAATTTTGATGTATTTAATTATACTCATCGCATTATTTAATTCGTGCTATTGAGAGAACATTGAATGAATGGTTTTAAGTGTAACAATTTAGAAACATATATAAAACGTACAGAGTGTTGTATTGTTTGAAATAAAGATCGGAAAGACAATGTCGTCCTGATGCCTGTTATCACTCAAATTGTTGGCAATTGGTATATGAGCAATGCTATTGAAGACAATATTGTTAAACGCAAGAATTGATCCACATTTTATATAATATTATACCTTATTACAAACTAGTAGTATATCTCATAGGTTTAAGATTCTTGTTACAATATGTATGCCCTTGTACGTGTGTAATGTTTACATGCTTTCCTATTTTCGGCTCTTAATAAACTGTTTCGCCGTCTTATAATTCCGGAAGCATTCCGCATCCTTTGCTATCATGGTTACCAAGATTTGGCAAAACAATTGATTCTATATTTATAGTTAAAGGTTATTTTATTGTATACTACTATACTATCTGTATCTATGTAGTTTCATTGAATATCCAATGTATCTATATTATATACAATACAATAATATATGGTTTGTCACGTTTGACTAATGAATGTGAGGGAGAGATCGTAGCATCAAAGTGTGATCGTGTCGTCATATCATGAGAGTCGATGTCACCGTCATTGCAAGTGCGTTGTGCTTTCTTACTGTTTAATGAATTTCAATATATAACTAAACTATAGTCGATATATACATAATTATTTAGCTAAATGCGTAGATACATTTCAATGTGTAGTGTTATTTTAATCAGTACAAGTACTTACGGATATAATCGACTACTTCTTTTAAGTGTTTCATTATTCTACTACAACTATTCTATATATCTTGTTATTGTAGATTTTACAACGAAAATAGCTATACGTGTATACAAACTAAATTATGACTCATTACTTTAAGAGTTTCCTACAAATATTAGTTTATGTTAAGCAGAATAATAGGTACCTGGATTATTTTAATATATTCAATTAATTTAGAATAATTTTCGTTTGTTACGGATATCATACCTGTGTACTGAGTACTGATGGCATGATTAGATGAAATATTTGCACCCTAGTTAGAGTTGTTCACCAAATTATTTAGTCTAATGTACCGCGTATATTTACATTTAGTGTGTGATTAATATTAATGTGTCTATAAAATGCGCAATTAGAATAATAATAGTATCCAACATTTATACCAAAATTTACGTTAATATTTCTATTGAAATTGCAACCATTACAATTTATTTGATTATAATAACATTTGGTTTATAATGTTACTTCCAGTTTACATTTTAGATTTGTTTTGGGTTTCATAGTTTGTTAACTGTTGAAATATTATGTAACACTAATATTAAATATAAACGCTGTTGTTGTTGTTGCTATCGAGTTATACAATATGTAATCAATATTGAGATGAAGGATAATCTTTCTAGAGATACCTAGATGATATGTCACGGTATAAGAGTATTAGAAAAATGTCATCGAATTTGGAAGGGATTGGAATCCCTTTGGATCTTTTATCGTGGATTTAATCCTTTGTAGGTGAATACAGAGGACGGTGTGGCATGGTGTGTCACATCGGTAGGGTGTCAAAGATGCACGTGTATGTTATCATTATAATATGCAGAGTGATGTTTTACTGGCCCAATATGGAGAATTCCGAAACTATCAATAGAAAATATAGGTAAACTGTCTGTCATTTAAGTCTTAATTTGGGATTGAAATTCGAGCATGGTCATGTTTTGGTCAAGCATGAGCTGTACATGAGTAAATTTTAAGTGCGAGCCTTCTTTCTTTGTTTTTATCATTTTAAAGGAACGCAACAATCGAGAAGCAGAAGATTGTTTCATAGAATGAATAAGTATTTTTTCTAATAAAATCACTCTGTATATAAATATATGGTATATAGGAATATACTCGTATGTACTAGTAAATAGGACAGGACGTGGCACCCTAATCTCCGGATGGAATATGTTAATGGAATTTGAATGCATGTTATTCTATTATAATATAAATAATAAATACCTCTTTTGGTAAGTCAATACTGAAACCAATTTATTATTTTCATTTACCCTAAACCGCCATTGTAAACATCTAAACAATGGTAAGTGATATATAAAAAATCAAATACATATTTTAAATATCTACAGAAAGTCAAGTGAGCAAGGAAATATAATTTATTCGCAAAACATCAAACAAAGTTATATAGTTAATACTTAGATGCAAACGGACTCTGGCCTTATCCAGCCTATTGTCGAAAGTATATTCGACCTATGTACTCGTTTTAACAATTGTGCTCACATCTGCTCTTCACACACTAGCTCGACATGAAGTAAGTAGCCGGCAATTGTTTTTGGCTCGACATAGCGAGACTCGACGTAGCGGGAATCGGCGTTAAGTGAATCGGCGTAAGAGGAATCGACGACAAGGGAATGATTCTCATTACATGCCTAGTTTCGCTTTTACTGAAATTGGTAGACTGACATGCAATACGTCAGCTTCTCTTCTCGATAAAATTTAAATATATCAAAGTTTATGGACTATTCACATGGAAGTAAAAAACTAAACTTTATGAATGAATGAATTCAATCGATCATAATATATTTATAAACCGTAGCGGCATGGGAAGGTTATACTATAGGACGCGAAACTGAAGAGCGCGATTGATGAAATAATACATAGATTGAAATATTCCTTGAGTTCGATAGGTGTGCACTGATAAGAATTTTCCATTTTAATGATGGCATAAGAGACATGGGTCCTACCATCATCGGTTTAAGCAGAGTATATTAGGAACTTCTGAGCTTTGACGTTTAATTTCGGTTCCGTAAAATTAAACATCCAAGCTAAGAACTTCTTAATACGCGCTCCTTAAAACATAGTTGGTATCATGGTCTATATAATAATAATCCATAATAATAATAATTGGAAAGGACGAAAATGACCTAATTTCACAACATCAATACACATAAAACTACATTCTGCATTTATTTGGCTAAGCCCATAAATGTAGTAAAAACTAGCCAAGTACAAAGTAAAAATAATAAACCTCAAAAATAATAGATGATGGATTATGTGCCGTATATTAGTAGGAAGGGATAAGGTTAGTGGTCAGGATCAGGAGTAGCCAGCGGGGTCCATGCCGGTGTTGAGGCTGTAGTTGCGGTACATGCCGGCGGCCGACAGCTTGTTGGTGAACTCTTGGCCAGCCGGGAAGAACACTGATGGCACCGAGTGGATGCCTGCCGAACAGTGGGCACACTTGTTATATCTACGAATATCCAGGGGTCCTACCTAGGATCGACTGCCCCATGTATATTCGGTAAGAGCTATTGGTGCATTAATTTACTTAATTTTTATTTTAAAATATTTTTACAATACAAGAGCTTATTTGACTTGCATACCACTCGTAGTTGAAGGTATAAATAAAAACAAAACACATCTGACATCAACCATACATACCTGGCTGAAATACCCAGCATAATTGATATAAGATTAATAATATGTTAATAGGATCTTCAAATTTCTGATAAACTTTTGGAACGAAATAAAACAACATCAAAATTTTAAAACCATCTATATTCAGTTCAACATAATTATAAGTACTCTTAATTCAACCCATAATAACGTAAAATTACTTAGTATCTATTAAAATAAGAACCATTTCAAACTTAAAAATAAATCTAAACATGTTCGTTTTACTAATAGTTACTGCTACGGCGTATATTCGTCGTAGAGGATATACCTACCCATTATTAAGCTTTGTGCTTAAGGCATAAAGCGCAACTTATAGTAGGGAGAGTCATTTATTTATTTGGGAGGTTCTGGGTCTAGGCAGGTATTAAGTGAATAGTTCCTGTACATGCCAGCCTGGGCCAGGCAGTTCGAAAAACGCTGGTTCTTCGGGAAATACACCGATGGCACCGAATGAAACCCTATGAGGGAAATGCGAATATGTTTGAATTGAAATGCATAATTTAATAATCTCTCTAATAAGATGTAGTAGTAAAATAAAAATAGTTAAAATATTATGTAGATTTGTTTGTTACTTGTAACTTACGAACACCAATAATAATTCCTATTTCAAAACATCACACAATATTATTTTAACAAGGTAGTTCGAATGAACGAGTCTTTTAAGATGTTAAAAAAGCAATAAAATATATATTATAATACTTTACATTGTGTATTAATAACTTGAACGGTAGAAAAGTATTAAAAAAACTATCCGTGCTTTTTAAAAGATTTCAATGAAATTGAGGATATTTTTTAGTGCACCCTCTTTCACTTTTATTATCATTTTTACTATAAGCAAAATAATCATTCAAATCACAAAATGACTTATGCGACTTAATATGTTACCTGGTGGGTACCAGCCATACTCGCTAGCAGATGTTCTGTAGAAAGGGTGCTGCTTGCTCAACTGACAGCCATAGCCGTTGAACCAATCTGAGAATTAAACAATTTTTTAAGAAATTTATCATATTTTTTATCGAGCGTCTGAGTGCTTTTGTCAAAAATAAAAAGACAAATTATTGTATGCATTTCCCTACGTAAGTACCTACAAACACTATCGATTAGTAAGTAACCAGCCCGCATCATTTTGGGAGATCATTGACATTTCAAATGTGTTTGTTTAGGCTCTTTGCTTAGATGTTACTAAGGTAATATTATAAAAAGATTGGAGACATATTATATTGCCAGTCTTCTTATAATAAAAGTAGGGCACTTATGTTTTGTATTGTAGTTAGTCGGGCTGCTGCGCAAACTTATAATAAGAAATCAAAATAAGTATTGGATAAAACTTATCTAAACGATGACATTAAAATTCAACTCTTTTGCATAGAAAAGTAGGTAAGGCAAAGAGATTACGTTACTGGAATACAAATTTATAATATTATAAACTTAATATTTATTTAGATAAACAGATCAGATAACCCGTGCACAGATGAGCTGTCACTTTAAAAGGCGATAATTAATTACTGGATAGGGTAATTAATAACCAACCAACCGCTGTGGGGTTGATTATCGCAGATCAAACTTTCAAAAGACCATTATAGAAACCCAGCAATATAATTGATGCGATTGTATATGTTTGCAATATTCTGATTTCTTATTCCAATATACATTCACAACTCTTTCAGAAATATCAGAGATATTGACTTTAGTCAAATCATGGGCTTAAACTAGCCAAGCTGAGGATAGCTTAGGCTTTGAAAAATCAATGTAGTGAATATTTCAAATAGAAGCTATAGATTATGTTGAGATATAGATAGGTACTTACGAGGATATTCAAATCTCTTGGGCAGGTTGCAAGTGGCATAAACGTCGGATGTTTTGATATCAGGTTGTTTCTGGTGTACTAGCTTTCGTAATTGTGTTTTATCCACGCAAGTGGCAGAACAGAAACCTGGTTGCATTTCCTGGGCTGGACCTGGATTTTCCTCACTCATTATTTTAATATTACTGATAATGTACAGGTTAGCAAAAACGGTTTATCACACTAATAATTGAAATAGCAAACCTAATCAATAAACATGAGCAAAAACTTGGGGCTTGGAAAAAATCTCCGTGGTAACGTAAACAAAATGCAAATTAATTTGATAACCATGGATACACATGGATATATTTTTCTTTCCTCCTTACTTTAACTTCAGTTGATGGTGAAACCTTTGTGCTCAAATATTTACTAAAGAGATTAATATTATCTCATACAAAAAAATAAGAAAAATTCACGAACGTAGGTATTGATCTTATATGTCTTTCTTTCATAGAAACTGAGTGACACAACACCGCGGTACATGAGACTTAATTAAAATATGATCTGAAATTCAGATATACAATATATCATAGAAAGTTGATAGCTAAAACATATTAAGTAAAGATAATTGAAAAGAATTCGCTTGAAAAGTTTGGCCGCCTCGTGGTCAACGGCGAGCATTGCTAGTGGACGTCTACCACTAGAGATATCAATAGTGCATGACCGACCCTAAGTAAACTTGAGATTGATGATCTACACAATAAAAAAAAACATTATTCTTCCTAATCATTTGTCATTCTGTATTCCCCAAAGGGGTAGGCAGAGGTAATGTAATAACAACACCCACTTTTCACCGAAGATGATTAAGTTCCAACGTGACAGATGAGTGAGTTTATCGCCGTCCTAGGCACCATACGTACAAAGGTCTTTGAATTATTTCTCAGACATATGCAGGTTTCCTCACGATGTTTTCCTTCACCGCAAAGCACGTGGTGTGAAATCACTGCAAGGATTTATTTTAGAAATACTAATTTGTACAGGCTTCGCTGCCCAAACCCCACAGCCACCACAACACGTAATTAATTATATGCCTAAATTAATTCCGTTTTAGTGGACAAACACTCCATTAACCCACAAACTATTGAATTTCTACTTATGGATAATATATTAGCAATCATGAAGTTACCTAAACGAGTAGCTTTATCTATACTGGATATGAGGAAAGCACGTTAAGATGGTCGCACACAGAGCTATTTAATTTTCTTCTCATACGAACTCGTTCACAAAACAGTTGATGGAAGTACCTAAATCTCATCAAACTAAAAAATTCAAAAAGATATTTGAAACTGCTTAACATTTGCGTTAAATTTACTTTTTTTTAGATTTAAATGGGTGTAGGAACACTAAAACATGATCACCAAATTTTTGGGTATTTATGGGTATTCAGTCCCGGGGAAATGTTCAATTAATTCACCCCTTTGGGAGCTTGTACACACGGGGATAACGTAAAATTTTAAGTATTGTGTCGTGTACGTTGGGCCCTAGCTCATTGGGCATGCATTCAAGTGAATATATTAGTTGTTATCAGCGCTATCGGGACGACACAACCGGCACAAACGAGTGGGTGACTATCGCAGCCCTGCATGCCCCCATCGCGCAGTACGCCGTGACCCCGCTCGCTTAACGTTCCATTTGAATTTAAACTTTATAATAAATATACAAAAGAGGTTACATAATTATCTGTTCGCGCTTTAATACTCCTCCTTTTCGTAATGTCAATGTCAAAATATGCGTAAATAAATCACATAGCTTCAAAATCATAGCTCCGTAAACTAATTTATTTACGAATAGATAAACGAACCAAATATCAAATAAACATGAAAACTATAAGTGAACAACAACCAATAAATTTGAGAGTGGTGAGGTTTGAATTAGATTTCTCGTCGTTGATGCAAGAACAACCGAAGCCGGCGAAGAAACCCAAGAAGATCAAAGTACCCCAAGTTAATTACAGTAAGAAGCGAGCTGAAATACCCCAGCCGCCTCCAGTAGCCTCGAGTTGTACGCAGGTTACTAAACACATTATTAGCGTCCTTTATCGCATACAAATCTTATTTGAAGCAACAAAATTTTTTTTATTAATATTATTTACTTTTACGGAGTTTCATCAAACATAACAAGTAAATAAAACTTTTGTGGATTCGCAATAAAATTTGTTAACTCACTGATATTTATTTTTATTTAGAAGCGAAACGTAAAGGATCTCGTGGAAGAGTTATTGAATGAACTATATTCGAATCATCAGGACTGGGGCAACCACAGCGGGATCGAATGTAGCCATGGGTATGAATATAAGACATGTATTTGGTTCAAGCATTCTAGTGCCAAGATTTACAATATCGCTTACCATAACTAAAATTACTAGACTAGGCCTGTAGTACTTAAATCAATGTAGTCTAGCTATCTTTTCTCCTGTTTCACCCCATAAGGGGACTCGCCAGTCGGCGCGATGACATACCAACTTACTTAGTATATAAATATATATGCCATTGTTTTGCCTCAGTGTCAATACAATAAAATGTCTGCATCGCCGTATCTGTACGGTGCAACACCGTGCATTGTAATGTCATTTGTCATAGTCAGCAGTTTTACGTGGAATGTACGTAATAACTAAAATTATCATCAGTTCGCGTAAAGCTAGCAAGAAAGCCGCGCGTGCTCGCTATCAATCATTTCTTCAAGTTACAGTTCACTACATCAAGCTTAGTTTAATTTTCGGACAATAAAGATCACTCGCAACTAACGTTTATCATTTTAGCAATCTAATGGTGTACTGGTTAACAACAAACCGTACAGTATCCTTTACATAGATAGTAAGAAATATCCCACGATGGTCCAATCTTGAGAATATACAAACAGTTATATAGTACATTTATTATTTTCAGTTCCACTTCAGCTGCTTCGGTCGCGTCATGTCAATCAAATTACGAAGAACAAACAGAAGCAATCGAACGGAATTACTTAGAAGAATTGGGTATTTTTTTATTCATACTGGCTGTGCCCCGCGGTTTCACCCGCGTAGACTTCATTTCATATAAAAGTTAGCATATAAGTTGCATAAGCGAAATTCCTGCTAAAATCAGTGCAGCCGTTTCAGAGATTAGCCGGAACAAACAGACAGACAGATAGCTAGACAGAGAAAAATTATAAAAATACTTACTTTAGGCGAGTACCGTACATACTTTCATGTGCGTTTAGTGAAATGCTGTTAATTAGGAATTACAAACAGACACTTCAATCGTATTTATTTGTATAGATAGATTCTAGATACTTTATCATTTATCGTAATCCGAAATAGTATTCAAGTAAATATCCTTAATATGAGTGGTCTATCAAAAATATTGTGTTTGTTTTTTGTAGCTAAACTACGTTTATAAAATACGAAATGTAGGTTGGTATTTCTTGGGTAAATAGCCTGACAATTCTCGGATATTCCAAAACTTTTCTGCGTCTTTCGGGAAATGTGCTAATGATGGTTTTTTATGAAACTATCACGCGAATGTTCAGACATATAAACTGTATTCATAACGCAATCCGCCTGTAGCAAATCTTTCGACAGAATGCCAGAAATTATTAATGAAGCGTCCAGCATTTGCATAAGGATATTCATCAGCACCCTTTTAGGTTAGCGGGGTATTTAATATGTTAGTGTTTCCTCACTATTTCACCAAACGGATGTATATCTTACATATATTTTATCATACTTTTTTTATTGACCAAGCACCGTTTGGTTTCGTGGTACACCTGATTGCTACACTAGATGTTGCGGGTTCGACTACCGCGTCGGGGCAAACATTTTATGTGGTGAGAATTTGTTTGCTTTGTCTGGGGGTTTGGTAATGTATCATAAAGAGTCTAAGAATTTTATCCGTTATCTGGTACCCAAAGTACAAGCTTTACTTTATTTGGGACGATATGACATTGTGATAATGCCCGAATTCTATTTTGTTTTAAGACATAGAACAACTGCAAGAGCAATGCTTTGAATGGGAGAACAGACTGCTTGAAACTGGTGAGAGACTAGCGCGTAGCGTGCGCGCGAGGGACAGGCTGCGACGGCAGCAGAAACGACTTTGTGCTGCCTTCACAGTGCTGCTGCGGCACATCAGTGAGTTTACATACATCGCTTACATACATTAAGACGCATTGTATGAAATATTCCTCGTCGGCTTAATGACCAAAAATGATAAACTAACCTCTAAATAGTCACCTCGATTACATTATCAGTTAGTAATAAAATGTAGATTTACATATCAATACAATGTCGCTTAAGACAAGTACAACGATACACTCAACAATGTTTATGTCTATATTTGGGAGCGCGGTTCCAGTTAGCTAGTGGTCCCAGTCGCCTGTATCCTATATGTAACATAAACGTATCAAAAACAAAACTTAACAAAAACATTTTTGAAGTGTGTTTTTTTGTGTCTGTACCGTATATACTTTCATATGCATTTAGTGAAAAGTTGTTTATTTGGAACATTAAACAGACATTTTTTAATTTTATTTATCCGTATAGACATAGAACATAAAGATAAATACAGTATACCATACTAAACTAGACATGGAATAATAAGCATAATGAAAACTCTCATGTTTGCGGTTCTTCCAATTTATATGTACATTACTAATTTGAAACAGGCAAACCGCAAAATTTTATTGGTTACTTATTTTGTTATTGCACCGAGCCTGTTTTACAGGACAGTAACAAAACGTCGGTAAATTATACCGACGTTTTGTTACTTTTATATTTAAGTATTATGTACATTAAAATGTTTACCTAATATTTGAAAGGAGAAGTAATATTTTATATTTTTACGTAACATACTTAAGTATAGAAATTACAACATATACACATACATAGTTATAGTAATTAAAACTGTTAAGTATACAATATTTTCCATGCAAGGTTTGTACATTGTTTTTAACCTTCAGAGTAGATATATTGCTATATAGCTACCATTTAAAGGAAGCAAATTTATTTATATTTAATAAATAAACAATATTTTCCTTGAAATTATTGTAATTATAGAAATCAAAATGAATATTCATACATCTTCTTCATATACTTCTTCTTCTGTATCGGATTGCTTGAACAACTGATGTGTCAGATTTAATTTTAGCGTTAATTTACTTGCTGCCTAGCCGTGTGGGCTGAGTTTACTCATGCCATATTACTATACATACGTCGTCGACTATATCTACAATTTCATTCATGGAAGCTTGAAATAGTTTTACGCATAGGTATCGAAATAAAAAGGGGTGCTTTTACCGTCTCACTGTTTCCGACACTGACGTATACAGTGGCGTTCAATCGATACGTAACACACACAATAGTAACTACATTTTCCTAATGCGCATGTTCACAGGCTTGTACCATGAAACTTTGTTTAAGCAAAATCCAGCCAGCGCCAATATGACAAAGGACCGCTCCTGCCCTGTTATCGCCCGCGAAATAATTATTGGCTAGTACAGTGGTACAGGGAAGGCTCGCTCTGTCGTTTAGTTCGCGACTGTCCCAGTAAACATCACATCAGCTGGTCGACTACGCAGTCTCAAATGTTTTCGAGATATGGCTCTTAATTTTTCGTTCTTCAGCTCTACATTACTGACATTGTTATTTTTTTTATTGCCTCGATAAATTATGGCATCGCTTAGCCCCTAGCTTTATAATGTCTTCGCATTTGCCTGCAGTGTCACTGCACCAAATTAAGTTGTCGGGTCGTTAACTCTGTGCTCAGTGCAGTTAATAGAAGATATGCGTTTATTGTCAAATGTGTGTCGCTTACAAGACAGATGAGTGCACTTCTAAACTCTCTCAGGAGCTTGGCGGGATCCTCGAAGAGTAGCGCAGGTACGCTCATTTAATTATTAACTGATGATATCACTGAATATCATCCCAGGAAGCCTTTGAAGTACTTCCATTCCGCGTGTGTGCAAGTTCCCGTGTTAATTGATTTGTATTCAGACATTTGATAAATACAAGCGACCGTGTTATAAAAAGGCAGTATCATTTTAGGTTACTATAATAATTATTAATGATTATTTCTTGTATTAATTTCCGTTACACCACACTCAGAGATGCACTATGTGATTCTAGCTATAGAGGTACATTGCATTCATTTTTTAATACGCTTTTTTGGAATTAAAATTAACATAGTAATATTCTTTTTATATTTAAAATTAGTACCAACTTATATAAAAATATTGTCACATCAAGTATAGCTTGAGGTAGATATATTCAAATGTTTAAAAGAAGTGTACAAATGCAATCATAAGGATTGTATGTCGTCTTGGATTACCATAACCTTGAAACTCCACAAAGGAACACCATAAAGAACATGGGATAGACAAATTATATAAGAAAATATTCAGGCTTCTTGCCAAATATTTTATTTTATTTCATATCAAGCGATTTATGATTGGACATATGTCATAATTTGGTAGCTGCATCCAGAATTCATCCCAAGTGCAAGAGTTCTTGCAAATGAATTTTAATATGGGGCAAATTCATATAGACCGGCCCGTTCTTTTTTAAATAAGCCATGTATCGTCACAAAGCTAATAAGGTCGAGTTCACGAATCAATCATGAAAGGAATAGAAAATATTTACTTACTATTCCAAAAAGTATATAATACAATTCACAAAACGTTAATCATTATAAAATAGTCCATTAGAACTATAAATGCTCCTTCCCAAACTACATAGGTTCAACTACTTAATAGGAATAATATTTCTAGAAAATTTAATACCGACCTGCCATGGTGTTTTTTTTACTTACATTACTTTTAGTAGTATACATAGTAGTAGAGTAATATACATACATATCCGCTCACGTAATTTCAATAGGTGATAGTCTAGAGACTGCTGCCAATCACATACTTCTTGCTAATTTGTATAGACAAGTGTAAAACCGAATGGGTGCTACGATTTTGACTGTTCATTTTTTAAATATTGGTAATGTGCAGCGGGTGAGCCCGGCGTCCGGTTCGGCGTGGCGCCGGGTGGCGAAGGCTCGGGCGAAGGCGGGTACGCAGAGTGGCTGCATGCTATGCGGCTGGTCGCCCGCCTGCCCGCCGGAGTACCGCAACACTTTCGTAGAAAGGTACCCTGTGTACATATATTATTATATATTCATACGTAATACTATTATTCTGAGGTGACGTTTAAATTCATTTACGTCACAGAACATGGGAACTTATTTGGTGCAGACGTGCAGTCTCCCTTTCACTTACCCACAGTCTACTACACCGAAATACTTACCTATTAGCCATTACTCATAAAGTCTGGTAGTAAGTTTGTGATTCTGGATCTGTTTATATGGCATTATGATTGTATGATCGACTGCCGTCGACAAAATGCTGCAAAATATACTACAATATACAATTTGTGAAACGCACGACGTTGAAAAGGTATGCTTATTTAGGAAGTCAGGATCATTTTAATTATAACTCAAAACTAAAGTGCTTCTTAACGAATAACAAAGTACCTACCTGACAGTTATAGCGAATTTGTTCTAAAGAAACTTCTGGTAAACACGAAGATCGTTTGACGTCAGTCTCTCGAAGCGTAAATATCAGGGTATATTTATATCAACAGTCCTTTCAAGATTACATACATTATTTATAAATGCTACCAAGTTAGGTACCTACCTCGCATATATCGTGGACATTTTCATTTGAATCTGTCGTTCTTCATGGATGGAACACAATAAGCGTACTATTTACTGAGATATATGTATTTGTTGTTGTAGCTATGGTTGACATTAGCTGAGCGTCATTTGTCGGCTAAAAGCATAGACTGGTCGTGTGCTGAGCGAGCATGCTTCCGCGGCACTGCCCTGCCCGATGATGAGGAGTTGGGCGCGCAAATACTTAAGGTACCTACGCTTTAATTCAATATTAATTCATAACCTCTTATTAGTTTCATCTAACTCCATAGGCTAATGCATCTCCGTGCATCACTATATCAACTTTACTCAAAGATAATGCGCTTTGTTACATGGGTTGACCCTCAGGTAGAGCAAATATGAATATCTGTTTGCCTAGCTTGAAATTAAGCAACGTAGAATGTAACATGTATATTATGTTTACAGCAAGTCTTGAGTTTTCCTGCGCACTGATGCAAAACTTTACGCAATGATTTTCAATATGAAGTTTTCCTTCTTTTATTTATTTAATGGCAACGAGCTTGAATACAGCTATTCCACCAAAGTCAAGTGGTTATTGAGGAAAATAATGTAGTAAATTGTTAAAAATGTGTGGAGGTAGCCATTGGATTCCTCGATTATCGATTATACATCTTACTCGTACTGTCAAAAAGTTCAGTGTATATGACAAAATTTTACTAAATGTTACTGCGTAACAACACAATAATATTATTCTGTTATTGTTTTAACGCGTATTTTCAGGATTTACACCGCACTGGGTGTTCCCTGTTCTGTGGGACAGAAGGTCGAGAAAATCAAGCGATGCTGCGTAGAGTGCTATTGGCTTATGCGAGGTTTGTACGGTAGATATATACATAACATTATAAATTTGTACAAAAAGAAACATTAACTTATGTGTTGGGATATATTAGTTTCTTAAAGAACGTTATTCATAACTTTAAATAGACGTATGTAATAAGATCATTAGATTATCAGATACTAGAACCTAAGCGAATTTTATGCAAATATAAAGCTTTTCATAATAATATGTTGCAGATGGAACAAAGATGTCGGTTACTGTCAAGGTTTCAACATGTTAGCGGCAATAATATTGGAGGTTATGGATAAGTCTGAATCGGATTCGCTGAAGGTAAGTAATTTAGTTCATGATTTATATTAACTTTTTAACCAACAACATCTGTGAGATATACACATACATTCTTTACACCGCTAGCTTTTGATTAAATGGGTCTATTATTCTTTTCTACATTTTAATTTCCTCAATCTCGATCTACCTTCAATGAAAAGAACAAGTTTGAAGAAGAAAACAAATATGCCTCACATATGTGCCTTGTAGATGTTAGGCTGTAAAACGGTTTTACCTGTCAGAGGAATAGATTTATTTTTAATTTTCTTCCTCCTATTCTTGCTCTCTCTTGTGTCTGTCATTGTGTTCGTAAGGATAAACCGTATCCAATAAATCCCATATTAATCCGAAAGATCAAGACTTCTTTTATTATAAATCCCAACGATTAGAAATCCGCGTTTATTTCTATACGCTACGCTTGTTACCATTATGATGTGTTGTCTAGGTCATGATATACCTGGTGGAGGCGGTTCTTCCCGAGGGGTACTTCGCGGACGACCTGCGGGGGCTCTCGGCAGACATGGCTGCTTTCCGTGACCTGCTGCGCTTGCGACTGCCGCGCTTAGCCCAACATATGGACCATTTGCAGAGAATATCTGATGGTAACTACTCATACACACACTCATATTAACTACACATAAATTATATCACTTATTTATGAGTTACTAGCGCTCTCGCACTTAGGGTTGCGATTTCATTTTTCATTACTATCAATAAATATAATATGAATTTAATAATGTATAATGTAGTAATACTATTTAAAGATGTAAAAGTAGAACATTTTTTTTTACTTTTCATTAATGTAGGAGGTAATTCTTGTTGAATAACATAGGCTTTTCCTTATCTCTATGCGAATGAGAGTTGAGTCAAGACAAGTTGAAAATAAAAAATATCAATGTAAGTAATTATAACATTAAGCACAGGTATGTTCTACTAATACTATACATAATCGTTTAAGCAGCGCGTAATAAGCTGATGAAGGTAGGCCCCCTGGAATATATTTTCTATTACAGGTGGTGGCGTAGAACCTCCATTACCAGATGTGTTCACAATGCAGTGGTTCCTCACGCTCTACGCAACGTGGCTGCCTCGAGAGTGTCTCCTGAGGATTTGGGACCTGGTCCTGCTCGATGGCAACGAAGTCTTACTGCTCACTGCATTAGCTATCTGGGATATGCTTCAAGAGTAAGTCTTATTTTACATACATACATATGCTCACGCCTGTATCCCATGGGGGTAGGCAGAGACCACCGTTTGCCACATGCTACGATCCTTACATACTTCTTTCGCTTCATCTCAATCATCTACATTCATGCATCTCTTTATACACTTTCTTTGGTTACGAGTGCTCCGTATTTGACCTTTCTGAAAAAAATTATTAATTTGGTCATAGTAGTTCTCCCCTGGAGGCCCTCTACCGACACTTCCGGTCACATTCGCTCTATAAATTTCTTTCGTTAATCGCCTTTCACTCATCCTTTCGATATGTCCAAACCATCTCAACATACTTTTTTCAATTCTGGTCACCACATCATTGTTCAACTTGCAACTGTCTCTTATCACACTATTTTACGTCATGTTTAACTCTTACAAAAACTTATGCCTTCCCACGAGGATACCCGAATGCCTATCCAGAGTGTTTCAAGAATAGATCCCATTTTCAGTTATTCATCTAAGATAATTAAGCATATACATGTATACAGATTTCTACACGTTGTTCTGTTTACCGTACAGCTCGGAGTGCATACCTACTTTACTCATTGAGACAGTGATACCGGATGAGAGGAACTACTGCTGCAGGCTACTTTAACTACGGCTCATATTAAATTTACTGACTTATCATAACACCGTCTCCCTTATGAATTAGATAGTAAACCCTACGCTGGATGATTTTATCTTACACTTACACTCTGCATTCACCTGTCAAAAACTAAACTACTTAGGATGTTTCAAAGTTTATCAATTCTATAAACAAAATACTGGAATACCCACTTTTTTATAGTACGCCAATATAAATACACACTTTGTGGCTATTCCTGCACATACTTGATACACGTTATATTTATTGGGCCGATTAACCTTGATATAGGAAAAAAATTTTTTTTTATTATTTTCCTCAATGTTTACTGCGATAAATATGTTTGTTCCATGAGGAATTTCGCTTATTATTTTTGGATCGAACATTTATTATGCAAAATTTATCATAGAAGCTTCCGCCCAAACAACGTTACGCGGTTACGACCATCGTTATAGTAAAAATCGGCAATCCAACATATTGTGAGATTTACTAGTGATTTATACATATTATTATACTCGACTATGAGAGTAGAAAATATTCAAAATAAAATATAAGTAATTCATAAAAAGATGCGTGGACGCAGTGATTGTTGGAGCAGGCAACTAGTAGACATATCTTAGGATTAGGACGTTGAAAAGCTTAAACAGAGATTACATAATCTTTCAGCCGAATCCTATCAGCTCGTTCGGCTGATGAATTCTATAGCTGCATGGGAGGCGGTGCCGGCGCGGTGTGGGAGGCAGGTGAGGCGCTGGTAGCTCGCGTGGTGGCGTTCGGCTCGGCACCCGAGTTGCCGCGCCTGCGCAGCCTGCACCGCTACCGAGTCGCGCCGCCTGCACCTCCTGCCGCGCCACCTCCACTCTACCAGCCACCCTTGCACGCCGCGGTGAGATTATATAAATAGAACTGCTAATTACTTAATTCTATCTTTCGACCGTATCTTCCATTCTAGGTTGGAAGTTGGGAATTGTATGTCCCAACTTCCAAACTGGAAAGGGGGGCCTTTTCCCAGTGGGACAAATCGGGTTTATTATAATAATAAATATCGAACCTTAAATAACCTATCTAAGATAGAAGATGGGAGTAAGTCTCGATAATTAGTGTCCCGTCAATGTACATATTTTTAGATCTTTAATAGTCCACACCCAGTGTATTTGCATGTTATAAATATTTGTTAACTTCTACTACAGATGCAGACGATGACAAAACGTGGCCTTAGACTGTTTTATTCAGAAGATGAAGGTGACTCTAGCGACGATGGAAATAAAATGGCTTTGACCGCGGTGAGTAAATATCTAACTAGATGTGTTGGTATAGTGTAGGTAGTACAAAACATAGGTATTTATTATGAATATTATGACTAATATACATATATGAAATGTTTTCTAGGTAATACCGAGACGTGAAGAACGCCTAGGTGCAGGAGACAGACTTTCCTTGGATATCGGAGCTCTGAAACGTCAATATGCTCGACTTCGGGAACGTCAAAGACAAGCACACGTCATTTTAGCTGCGGCCTGTGCCAGACATGCTGCGGGTAAGGTTTATTTTATCGTTTTTCATGTACATAAGACTAAGACTATATTGCCATTGTATTCGAATTTGAAGGCATAATAAAAGGTATTCAATCAACCATCGGCATCATCAAGGACAGTACCCTTTTTAATGTAAAATATGAATATCTTCATTACAGTTGGGGTTCCAACGTCACCTACTTCTCTCACTGTCAATAACCTGCTTTTGGGAAAAAGTGCAATTGTAAGTTCTCGAGGACGAAGACTAGGCCCGCCACCGGGTGCAGTGCCACCATCCCGACAAAAATCGAGCAGCGCAGAACCGCAACCGCGAGGGCATTCTCACGAAACCATCAGTTGGCAAGAAGAAAAGAGTCGGAAGACACTTATAAGGCGTAACTCAGTCAAATGGAAAGATATAAAAAAAGAAAAAGTTGAAAAAAGAAGAAAGGCTTCTATTGACTTAGATGAAGCTGGAGATGGTACAATTGTTTCTGAAATTGAGGCAAATGAGATGATTGCCTCATTAAGATCCAGGAGCTCGAGTGAGACCTCATCTTATTCCTCGCGAACGGCATCAAGTACCGATACTAGCCTGTGTGACGAAAATGAACGAATAAGTGATTCTGATCAGGAATTACCCAGTGATGATAAGAATAAAACCAATGTAAGCATTTTAGATAGAAAAAAATCTCCACCAATCTTAAAAGATGCAAAGATAATCCTATCGCCAGTAATCAAGGATAGTATAACCTATTCCCCAGTCCCTGAAAGTACAATTATGACTACTGATAAATCTGTTCAAAATATTTCAGAATATTTAGATTCTGCCGCCGGCGAGCCTCTTCGCACTTATATAGATGGATTTGAAACCATGCTAAAAGATAGTCTCGTAGTTAGTAGTAGTGATACAGAAAGATACAAAGGCAAAGTAATAACACCAAAGTCACCTCAAATAACTGCTGAAAGAAATGAAGTTCTACAAAGGTTACATAGGCCTAAATATGAAGAAAGTTGTCTTACGAGCGAAACAACAAAACCAAGGAAAACGGTTCCATTATCCGCAAGTGACTTAAGTCCTCTCAATTTGTCCCCGAGAAACTATGGGGTTGTGATGCAGTCACAGGATTGTCATAATTTTGAGGGTAAATATAAATGTTCCACACCAGAGTCTATACCATTCGCACCAAGACCATGTTATGGGAGACCATTAGACATAATTGAGAGTATTGCTATGTCCCCAACATTCGTGCCTGATATAGATTTATCGGAAAGAAATTATTCAGATCTAGAAAGTCCTTTGAGGAGTCCAGACTCTGAAAGTATTATTGTAAGTGAAGATGAGCCTCTAATACAATTGAAAATTGATAAATATTTTGAACATAGTCCTGAGTTTTTTGGAGCACGGGTCACAGATCCTAATAATTCAGACATTCCTAATCGAAGATCAGCAAAAAGACTATCTCGTCAACAAAAGAAACCTGATTCACTGACCCTTCAATGCAACAATAATGAAAAACAGGTAAAAGACCAAGTTGAAAGAGCTTCTTCAATGCCACAAAATCACAGCTATACGAAAACAAACATCTCAGATATAAAGTTGAATGAAATAACCGCAAAATTAGCGCGCACTGACTATCATCGCTTTAAAGAAAGCCCTAAAACGGAAAAAGTGCCAATACTAAGGACTCCTGAAAAAAATGTAGACTCTAAAGAATCTATCTCTCCTAAAGACTACTTTCTTCGAACTGGCCGTAAAAATAGTGAACGAGCCTTACAAATAATTCAAGAGAACTCCAAAATTCTTAGCAGAATACTAACTAAGCAGAATATTGCAAATTCAAACAATATTTCTAACAAAATCCAAAAACCAAAAAGCATTGAAAACGTGCTCGATCACAAAACTTTTAGTGATACGATTCCTGAGAAATCAACAGAAAATAAATTGATTGAATCTTCATTACTCAAAGAATCAACTTCGGATTCTCTAATAGGCTACCTAAAAAGAAACGCCCATTCTGGAAAAAATGAAGGCAGTGATTTCGTTAGAATAAGGCCGATATCCATCGACGATCCTTTTTCTTTGGAGTTACGTAATGTACCAAAAAACAATGAAGAACTTTCATTGAAAAGTGTCAAAAGTCCAAGTAGTGAATGTTTAGGTAATAAAACGGATTTGTATGGATGGGAAAACAAAGGTTTCTTAGCAAAACCGGATCCAAAAAATGTAGATAGACCTGACAGAAATTATGACTTTGACTATAGAAGAAGAACTTGTGATTTGACAACACACAGCGATTTTTATAAAAATGAAGTACAGTTGCCTGTTACAACAACTGAGTGGACTCGACATTCATTTTCTGGTGAATCAAAGACTTCCGTCACTTTACCGTCCTCAGGAGGTATAGACACGTCTACCTATGAATGCCGATTCGCATCACACGACTACAATTACCCACTTTCTAGTAAATATAACGATTTTGTGTTATCCAAAGCTAGTGATATTTGCAGCAAAACGGTCGATCAAGGGCCAAAAATATGCGAGAATTTATCAAAGACTGATAACAGCCAAGCTAGTGAATTTGCTCATGTCGTGACGTCATCGATTAGTTTCACTTACGAACCTTCTGTAGAGGACGACTCACCCACTGGAGCTAAGAGTAACTCTAGTGATACATTGTGTCAAATTACGTCACTTGACCAGGTTTCTACTCCCATATCACCCAAAATATTTCCAAGTAGGGACACTCCTACGCTCCCTAAGGATTACACCGAGAAGAGTGATAAGACAAAGGTAGAATCCGATGACACATGTAGTGCTATCACTTCGCTTATTGAAACTGATACATTGTCATCACTTTCATACCCTCGAAGTCCGTCAACTGGTTCATACCACCCATTCCCCACACGTCCCGTAATGCGCATGCCTAAAGAGCTTGGAGTAAGGTTGGGTATGTATCCAAAAGATACAATCAATTCTCCACCCAAGTAAAATATTAATACTAAGAATGATTTCTATTATTATAAGATTATTCAGTTCCAAATGGATGGAACTTTTTTTCTTTTATTGTCTAGTCTTGCGCCTTAATCAGACCTAATTTAAATTATTATTAATTTTAGAATCAAGATTTTTTTTTCTTACATTTTATATTTTGGATCGATTAATTTTACTGGGAAACATTCAACTGTAAATTTAATTGTTTTGGAATCTGTATACTATTTAATCTGTAATTACTCTGCTTTATAGCTATATTAATCTAGGATGTATGTTTGGAATGCGGAACACTGCGGTAAATATTATCCTAAGTATTATAATTAATTGGAAATAATGTTTTCGATATTCGTAAATGATACTGGAATATTTCGTATTCCAAACCCTAATTTGAACTAGAAAACAAACACGTTGCCTTGAATTCAATTTAATTACCTAAATGTTGTGCGTAATATCTTTCGCAATATGAAATGTTTGTACAATAATAACATAGTTAGATTACTTACTAATTCAATAATAATTTATAGTGACTTTATTTCGTATTTATGTCTAAAGAATAAATAAACTTAACTTATCTCTAATGAGGAATCAAAAGAAGTTATGATTTGTAAACGATATTTTATTTTATTATGAATTGATACAAATAAATATAATATATGAATTGCAACTGTTATTATATTGTTTTATTAAACACATCGAAATTTACTTACCACTAGGTTTAATGTTATGGATCTAAAAATCATCAAGTACAGGAGGACAAGTGCACACAAGATGTTTGTCGCCATACATGTCATCTATTCTACCCACTGTTGGCCAGATTTTCGTCTCCCCCTTTACGAATGGCTGGAAATTTAAAAAATATATATCTTAACATTTTATTATAAAATAATTTCATAGAAATTGATGCCTATCCCCTAATATGCCATCATCCAGCTGCAATTTGCATATGGCTACAGATTACATTTCCCCACAAAATTTCCCAGCCACCAGACAATATGGTTTTTTATTTTTAATTTGAATTGTATTAAAAAATTTTACTTACTGCAGGGAAAGCCGCTTGCTCCCGACTGTAAGGACGATTCCAGTCTTCAGATATTACTGCCTCTTGAGTATGGGGAGCCATCTAATAAAGCAAATATTTAATTTTTAGGTATTTATACGTTTTTTAATGAATTTGATGTTAGTTAAAGTTGAAATAAATTAAATAAAATGAAGAATTTCTAAATTCATACTATTTATCGACTTTATTTACGTTTGCCAAAAAATATCATGTGTTGCCGCTACATATTTTTGATCGAACCTCTATTGAAGTCGAGTTCGAAATAAAAAGTGAGTATGTAGGTACACTCAGTGGGAAGGTGTGAAGATAATATATCACAAAGTGATTATTATTATGGTGACAAATCACTACCTTGAGAGGATTCAGTCGTTTGTCAATAACTCCATCCTCAATGTCTTTAATTTCTTTCCTGATAGTAATGAGTGCTTCGCAAAACCTTTCCATCTCTTGTAGATCTTCGGATTCAGTTGGTTCAATCATAAGGGTACCACCTACAGGCCAAGACATTGTGGGTGCATGGAAACCTGTAAAGCAATAAAAATATAAATAAGTGATTTATGTTTGTTGTAATTAGATATCATAATGTGTGTTTAATATTTAATTTATAGGCACATTAGGCAAAGCATAATACAATTCAATAATGATAACATTACAATGAGATTATTTAGTGTAATATATTAACAGGCAGTACCAAAGTCCATGAGTCGTTTAGCGATATCTCCTGGCTCTATGTTGGCCGTTTTCTTGAGATCTCTGACGTCTATAATGAACTCGTGGGCGACGAGCCCCCTCTCGCCTTTGTACAGCGTCTTGTAGTGCCCTTCCAGCCGACGGGACATGTAGTTAGCGTTCAGAATAGCCACTTGCGTGGCGCGCTTTAGGCCTTTTGGTCCCATCATCTGAATTTAAACTGAGATTCAGTAAAGACAGAAGAACAATCAAATAAAAAATAAGAAAATATATTACCTTTATGTATGCCCACGAAATGGGCAGTATAGCCGAAGATCCAAACGGAGCAGCGCTGACAGAGCCAAAACTATGAGCGTCGTCTCCTAAATCTGCCAATGTATTAACCACTGGATGTGAAGGCAGGAACGGTGCTAAGTGAGCCTTGCTGAGAATTAAATCATTTTTATTTTTAAATTCTAATTATAATTCAGACACCTACATAACTTGAAAAAAATACTTACACTCCTATTGGGCCCATACCAGGACCTCCGCCTCCATGGGGAATACAAAATGTTTTGTGTAAGTTCAAATGGGATACATCGCTGCCATAATCACCCGGCCTGCACAATCCAACCTGGAATTGAAATGTCGTTAATATAACAAAGAATAGAGACATTTTGCTATGAAATTTTTAATAAAATGTACAGTCTATTAAAAGTTAACAACATGGAAGAGCCTCTCCAACCTGTGCATTCATATTAGCTCCGTCCAAATAAACTTGTCCTCCATGCTTATGCACCAAAGCGCATACATCTGCAGCACGTTCCTCGAACACTCCAAAAGTACTTGGATAAGTCAACATCAAGCAGGACAGGTTATCACTATGCTTTTCTACCTAGAAATTTAATTATTTAACTAGCATTTAATACGTTTTTGGTACAGATTAGTAAAATTTTCGTAAATTAAAATGGTTCTCACCATGTCTTTGAGGTGCTCCATGTCGATGTCTCCTGAAGGGGTAACACGAATAGCGCAGACCCTCATGCCAGCCATGTGAGCTGACGCGGGGTTAGTACCATGGGCACTTACCGGGATCAAGCAAATATTCCGACCAGTGTCACCACGGTACTCGTGGTAACGTTTTATCGTTCTTAGACCGGCGTATTCCCCTTGTGCTCCACTGATAAGTATATATAAACACATTATATGTTGCAAATATAACTGCACAATTAAACCTCAAATAAACAACCGCAAGACGAAGAATTTACGCACCTGTTTGGTTGGAATGAAACTCGATCATAACCAGTGATCGCACATAAGTCATTGGCTAACTCCTGAAAGAGCGTGTGGTAACCTTGACATTGGTCAAGTGGTGCGAATGGATGAATGTCTGTGAAATGTTTGAATGAGCAAGGCATCATTTCTGTGGTTGAGTTAAGTTTCATTGTACAGGAACCCTGCAAATATATATTTTTTAAACGACTTCAAAAAGGGGTTTACAATTTGACTGTATGCTTTTTTTAATATACCGTGTACATCCGAGCTTAAGTATACTTAGTAGAAAGATACTTACTAAGGGTATCATCGAGTGTACAAGAGAAATATCTTTATTTTCAAGTCGCTTCATGTATCGAACGATCCTTGTTTCAGAGTGATGCATATTGAACACAGGGTGAGTTAAGTATGGTGACGTTCTTCTGAAGGGTCCTTTTAAAATACTACGAGCTCTTACGTCGCCAACCTTTATTACCTACAAAGTAAAATCATATGAATTATGAACATAAACAAAAATGCGCATATATTACGGACATGTTTTTAATAAGTCATTTCAAAAATAATTACCTCATCCACACTTTTACAGTCGAATATCCATAGAAGGTCGTCGACGTCTTCCATAGTAGTAGTCTCATCCAGTGCTACTCCAACAGCACCATCGTCGAAGTAACGTAGGTTAATCTTTTTCTGTTGGGCACGACTCTTAATTGCAGTGGCATCGTGCTCCGACAAAGGAACTACATGTAGGGTATCGAAATAGACGTCGTTTGATTGTTTGTGTCCTCGTTGCCTTATACCTTAACAAAAAGCATGATGAGTCCTAAACGTACGAATATCGTATATGAACAGATTTATAAAATATCTTTCTTTCTATTTTTGAAATATCTTACCATGATCAAGGACGAGTGTTGCATTATGAACTCGAGTAGCAATGTCACGTAAACCTTGTGGTCCGTGGTATACTCCATACATAGCGGACATGTTAGCAAGGAGAGCTTGTGCCGTGCAAATATTTGATGTGGCTTTGTCGCGCCTTATATGTTGTTCTCTAGTTTGGAGAGCCAGTCTAAAATAAGATAAAGATGACGTTTAGTCGACAGCAAAAAATATTGTTTATGTACGTAAAAATTCAGGTAAGGCATACCGATACGCATCTCTTCCCGAAGCATCTCTAGTTACACCAACCATACGACCGGGCATAAGTCGCACTAGAGGATGCTCAGCTGCAAAAAATCCGGCATGTGGTCCCCCATAACCAAGAGGTACACCCAGTCGTTGCGACGTTCCCACAGCCAACGCTGCTCCACATTCCGCCGGAGGCCTTAGCAAAGCGAGGGCTAATAGATCCGTTGCTACCACTACTAGAGTCTGAAAATTGTATATATGTCTAGAGTTAGATAACTATTTATTTTACGCAGTAATGCATAGTTATGTATCCACCCACCCCATGTTCTTGCGCTGCAGCTGCCAACCCCGAGTAGTCATATACCAAACCTCTCGTATCAGGACACTGCAGCAGTACAGCGGAAATATCTCTCTGAGCATAATCAGCCTCACGAACATCCGGTACTACGTTTACTTCCAATCCTAATGCATCCAACCTTGTTTGTACTACAGCTAAAGTTTGCGGGTGAAATCTTTCTGACACTACGAATTTAATTCTTTTGTTGTGTCTGAAATTTTTTTTACAATTGTTATTCGACAATAAAAATAAATAAATATGTGTTATTTATTGTATTTATTTGTAATGCAAATGTATACCTATGGCACAGGGACAGCGCTTCCGCGGCAGCAGTACCTTCGTCAAGTAATGACGCATTGGCCACGTCTAAGCCAGTCAGATCACTAACCATCGTCTGGTAATTTAGCAAGCTTTCCAGTCGTCCCTGCGCCACTTCTGGCTGATAGGGCGTGTATTGTGTGGTCCTAGAGAATCAGAAAATTATATTAATTTGAAGTTAATATAGTAATAGTAATTAAAGTAGATAATTATATATACGATTATTTTACCATCCAGGGTTTTCGAACATATTACGCATTATAGAGTGAGGAACGCAACAGTTATGGTAGCCCATGCCAATGTATGATCGCCATATTTGATTTTTCTCAGCTATTTTACGCACTCTTTCAATAAGGTCATATTCACCTGAAATGTGAGTAGCATTGTTAATTTACCTATATTACTTTTTTTAAGTTTAAATAATCGAAGAAATTCTACTTACTCACGGGTTCTGAGATGTCCATAAGTCCTCCTAATTGTATTTTCTTAGGAACTGCGTCATTCGTCAGTTGATCTAAACTCTACATAAAAATTGTTTTAATGTCGATTCTCATTATAATTGGTAATTTGAATAAACTTAATTATAACAACAGCTAGATGTGAACCTTGAACCTTATCAAGTACAGCTAAAGTTACCTTGTATCCAAGCAAGTCTAGCATAGTCACAACATCTTGATCCCTGGGCCCGATGTGACGGCTCGGGAAGTCCACCCTCTCGGGGAACAAACTATCCGATTTGGAGCTTTGAGTGGTAGCACAACGCGAACCATGTTTCAACACAGACTTTTCAGCCCTAAAACAGTTCTTGAAACCAACTAACGAATTTTTAGAAACGAAATTATAATTAATCAATCTGTGCATTGTGGTGATGTCAATGAAAATGAAATTTTAAATGAGTATTTAACATTTTATGCAGTAGTGTCTTACAAAACAGACGGTGATGTACTGATAGTTGGGGTCAAAGATGACTATGTACTCATAATAAGATAAGGATTCATAAGTAAATTCATACATTAAATTAGTACTTGAAGTTGACAATGACCTATAAGTAAGCACAAACAATATTATTAACTAATTATCTACATTTAAAACGTAAGTGTCGAAACATTTTAGAGTGACCCAGGTATAAAAGTATTCCCAAACTCGTGAGGGGTTCTATCATGTGCTATTAGTGTAGTTATCAAAACGTCCAATCTTTCATCATGAACCTACTACAAAGAAAGTGAATACATTGTAGCACTCTCTACAATGTCTTCAGTTTACGTTTTAGTAGGTTAGTCTTGCTTCGGCAGTAAAAACAAATTTATTTTTACTTCAGTGAAAAGTTGATAGTTGCCTAGGCAAGAGGCTCTTGGGACCGGTACTTCGGTCCCCAATGCTACCTTGGATATAATAATTATATTTGAATTGGAATATAGGACCGCGTGATCACCAAGCTCTTTGGAATTCATAATAATTCTTTTTGGTACAATGGACCCCGAAAACCCCTGACTCGTTACGACTTACCCGAGGCCCATAGCTTCGAAAACCAGAATAATAAGTACATTATACATATTCCCCCAAAAGGGTACCACCTTCTGGGGGAATTTATTTCTGCTATTTGATACAGTAAAAATATTATTGGATAGGCCCAGTTATTTTTTGGGGTTCATCAATTAAATATATTAGAGTTTTTCGGATAATATGTAGCTAAATACTAGTCTATACCAATTTTATAAACAGGAAAAATTTGTTTGTATGATTTAACTCAAAAAATTAACGACCGACCTTAGGAATTATTTCATCGTCAGAAAGTTTCATCACCAGCAAGTAACTAAGGTTATTTTGTTAATCGAGGTCAATTTTATTAGGCATCCGTTATAGACAAAGCCACGGACAGAAGCTAGTGCTAGTTATATTTTCACAAAAATGTTTCATGTGGAAATGTTAAAACAAACTTCAATTACATATATATTGGGTAAGCCCCTATTACAAATTCATAAATGATGTTACCATGCGGAAATTTACTAGTTCGTTCGCCTATGTGTGTACCTATTACAGAACCTGCGCCTGCGTAAGGTAAGAAATGGCATCAATAACTATCTATCTACATCATTTTATTTACATTCGTTGAAAAATGTGGAATAAAATCCAATCTCAATAAAAGTGCTTTATCGATATTCTCGTTCAATAAATAAACCGTATTTTTTGCACCGCTCAACCATAGACTTATCATTTTATTGTATCTGTTAAGAAATATTGCATTCTCTCTATTATATTTTGACGTAGTTATTTTCAATTCAAGTTTACTAAGTAACCTCACAAAATATTTTATTTATTTATTACTGAAGAAACACAACATCAATACTGTATACAATTTAAAATATTCAACATACATGAAGATTGTGAGTGTAAGTGCTGGGATACCAAGGTAAGCTGATGAATCTACTTCCAATTGTAAAGTGTCGGGTGATATCGTTGTTTACTTGGCAATCAAATTGGGCCAACACAGTTAAATATCTTAATATTAGATCACTTTATTTGTTAAGTATTGAGTACTACAGTATATTATCCACCTAATAATTGAATCGAATAGAAAGCAGAAACATTTTTAAGGCTGAAGGATCAGTCAGTCACTTTAGTGTTTTATACTGGGGGAAATCCCGCAGTATGTGCCTTGAAATCAAAGGAGACATCTTTTTTTCGCAGTGTCTTCATCTGTAAATATACATTCAAACAATGACTAAATCAGAATATCAACATCTCAAGGAGCAAATCATATCCAGGATAAGTGACAATTCAGAAACTAGATACAAACACATATTGAGTGATTTGAAAGAGTATTTCAAAGATGTTATCAACTCACCTAGACGATTTGAGCACATCAACCAGATTGATAAGCTTCTCTTGGTTTTGGAGCTCAGAGATGTACTCTCAGAAAGTAAAATTGGCCCGCTGAAGACAATTATTGACAGAGTACCGGAATGTGCTGACTTAGTGAATAAAATAGCTGAGTATGATAATAAATCCAGATATCCAACTAAATGCTATAATTCCTATGGTAAGTCATATTTTTTAGTTTTATGACAAAATTGAAATTACAATAAAATATAATTTTTTTTCCTAACTGGAGGGGGTGTGATTCCAGAGTCATGTATTTATTGGAAATCAATGAATGCTTATTGCTTATTGTATGCATAAATTTTTTTACACAGCTACTTAGAAATAAGTATTTCTCTAAGTCATAATAAAAGTGAAATTTATTTATTCAGTTTAGGCCCTGTTAAGGCACTTATGAATGTCAAAGTTCGGAAATTAGCGTTCTCAGAAGAATCAGCAAGAAACTCGGCTGGTATTGTGTACATTTCATTACATTATTTGAAGTTGTCCCTTCTGACATGTGTATTGTAACATAACATGTCATATAAATATATCCTGAGCATAAATTACAATCATTACATAGTACCACTGCAAAAGTAACTTTCTGTATTCCAGGATCTGAAAACACATCATGCAATACTGAACAGAAGAGATTTGAAAGTTCAATGAACAGCAACCCTGTAGGTGGTATAATGAGTGATCGGAAAAGGGAAAGAATATTAGAAGCCGTTACTAGCAAAATTGGTACCCATTGGCGTGACCTCGGAAGAAACTTGAAATTAAGGGAATCAGAAATTGAGAATATCAATTATCTTCACTGCACACTACCTATGAAAGCAGAAAAAATACTCAAGGCATATGATAATATTGCTGACCCAGAAAAATGGTTTTTTGTCCTTTGTGGTGCATTGGAAAAGAGTAGGAGAAAAGATTTAGCTACAAACCTGCAGAAAATTATGGCCATGAATATTTAGTTACTCAGTGAAAAGTGGGTGTTGTTGTAACAACACCTCTGCTTACCCTGTCAGGGACCCTTCTGGGATGATGAGAGCATATTATTTTGTCATAATGTAGATTGTAAGCATTAATTTTAATTTGTAATTTTGTACATGTTTGTGTGTATATCTATAAATAAACAATATGAATTTATTATGATAGGTATAAGCAGTAATGGCAGAATTGTTCTAATAGTCATCTGCAACTTGTATTCCTTAAAACTTAAGTGCAGTGCTGTAACACTAGCTATGCCTCCTGTGAAGGAAAACATTATGAGCAAATCTGCATATTGTTTATATGCTCACGCCATCCCAGAAGGGTCCCCGAAGGGGTAAGCAGAGGTGTTGTAACAACACCCACATTTCACCGAATATGATCAAGTGCCAACGTGATAGATGGTGAGTCCATCGCCGTCTCAGGCACTATACATACGTCTCTGAATCACTTCAGACACTCAGACATATGCAGGTTTCCTCACGATGTATTCCTTCACCGTAAAGCACGTGGTGTGAAATAACTGCACATAAGTTTTTTTAGAAAAACTCATTGGTACAGGCCCTGCTGGGATTCGAACTTGCGTCGCTTGCGTAGCAGGCGACTGCTCAAACCCCAAGGCCACCACAGCTTCAAAAAAAATGTCAGACATATGTATATATTTTCTCGTTCATTGCTATTTGTTAAAAGTAAATAAAATCATAGTAGTCTGTGAGTGTAGATCACCACCAGTCTCATTTCTTACCTGATCATTTGGTAAAAAGCTGCTTATTCTTAGATTGAGGTATTTATGTGAAGCAGTGACCTTTATATTTTTGTATGATTAATCAAAATATATAAATAAAACTATGAACTTTTTAGTCTGAAATTGATTTATTTCAAATTCATGATTCTCACAAAAATAACATCTCAAAAGTGTTTATGATTAGTTAAGGCACTAACAATGATGCATGAAAGAAACTAACACCCACACTTATCATGGATTACTTTACTATTGAAACCATAACAACAAAACTAGTATTTTTATTTGAATGAATGTAATGCATCATTTTATCAAAAATGTAATTTATTAAAAATGCATATTTGTTTTGTTAATACTTTGTTTAGCTACATTGAATTTAATGGCACTATTAAAGAAAGTGTTTGTATTTTTCACATTAGGCATACATTATGAAAAATGCTAATATTTTTTATATAAAAAATAAACTCAACAACAGTAACAATATTTGAGATTTGTATATCAATGTATAAAATCATTTATATATCAATGTATAAAAGTAGATCCTAACAATAGAAGAATAAAACGTTGATTGAAAATATGTAAGTAAATATACAAAACCACTATAAATATCATCAAAAGTTATAACTCAACTGGAAAATTATACATATCACTAAAGTCAGTACCTTACCGTACCAACAAAAAAACAGTATTACTTATAGTAATTCGGAGCAGAATCATGAGTCTGCACTGCAGGCATGTCACTCGCCAAAGTAACACATGGCTGTGCCTGCGTAAATCAAGCTATACTGGTGCCATCACGAGCTATTAGCGCTCAGTGAAAATAGTGCATACAACATCCAAAAAATAAATTCTGCCCATTCAACTTCAGCGCTCACAAACTTGTGACAGCACCTACCTATATGATAGCATATACATAATAAAACATTGGGAAGTCTGGCTTCGTAGAAAAACACTAACAGATCGATAACAGGATTTTGGTCAACTTTTCTGCCTTAAGAAGGCGCGACATAAAACTATTTAGAATGAGAAGCTATGTTCACATAATGTTTAGTGTTTGGAAGCCCAAGTGTATGCGTTTTGGAAGAGTCTGAGCCATGGAGAGGCTTGATTGGTGGCGTTGGTTGTAAGACCAGTGATGTCAGTGGGACACTGCCAGCGCAGCACGCAACGCTCGGGGTGAGGCATGAGAGCCGCGTGCCGCCCGTCCACTGACCGCACGCCCGCTATTCCCTCTGAAAATAACGTGAATAATGTGAGCAACCCGTGAATGTGGTAGTTTCATAGGGTAGTAAGATCGCAGCCAAATAATGCTACCTTAGAATAGTATTGTGCTTCTGCGGTGAGTACGGTCGCCAGTGATCCATGGGGGAGGAGTGGAGGCGCTGTGCTAGCGTATAGTGAGACTCTTGTAATATTTTGGCACAGACATTCCATTCTTTATTAAGATGGGCAATCCGTGACTAACACTCAGGTCGGTCATGTCCATAGATTACAATGGCTGCTTACTATCAGTACGCTTTTTTGAATAAAAATTTGTCTGAATAATTCTAGCGTGGAATGGCGGGCACCGAAATTTTACAACAAAGAATCAGCTTACATTTAACTGTCATACATGTCTTTGCTGTGCACTCGATCCAGCTCACCATGGGACATTACTCGCATTGAGGCCATCAATAATAATAATAATAGATACACTTACCAGGACTGCCATTAGGGTTCATGGGATATGTCTCAGTGGGCAGGCCATCGTCATCCACATACTGCATAGCGAGCTGTTCGTTGGTTCGCAGGGCTGTGAGGAGATGTGGTTCAGCAAGCGTGAACCGTCCCTCGGCGTGAGCCACCCACACTCCCAGCACGCTGCCGCCCATACCACGGAACCACACGTCCTCACCTGAACTGTTCTCAACTATCTTCACTGCGCTCCAACGACATTCGAACCTGGAATTATTGATTTTCATTCGTAATTTTTAACCAAACTAATCGTGTGTATAATGATCACGAGTCCGCTGAAATAACACCGAACGATAATTGTAAGCGAAATCAAGTGTATCACTACTAGCTTACATAGATAAAAGGACGGCATCATTTTACTCTAGCGTATTTTATATGCCAGTACAAAGATATTTAAAATAAGCTTCGTGAATCACCGTCATGCTGGTTATAACCAGATATGACCAGCTTAGTCTTGCTCCCTTTATGAGAGTATGCGAGTGTCATCCACTCCACCTTGATTGTAATTTGTTTGCTGCTGAATGATACTGAATATAAGTTACCTTTCGGAAGCATTATGGTCCAGGAACACCTGAGTCTTATTTCCTTTATTATTAGTGTCTGGATCGACCCACCCCAGCATGGCCATCAGTTGGCATCCATTACACACTCCTAGAGAAAATGTGTCACTCCGCTTCTTGAAGTGAGCAAATTGAGTACTCAACGACTCTGAGAACAGAATACCTGCCGCCCAACCTTTTGCAGAGCCCAAGGTATCTGGAATTTAAAATAATGAGTGTCTTTATTATGACGTTTAAATAGTATACATTAAAGGCGCCATTTCCATACAAAATCATTTTCTTTTTTCATACAAAGTCTTTTGGAATGCATTATTCTTCTTCGGTAAGGTTATTGATACGGTTTTAACTCACATGTACGGGTTGAACGCCTATGATTCAATAAATTTAAAGAGACCATCAAAGCAGTTTTGCTCAAAAAAGGATATTATACTGTAAGTGATTATATTTGTGATAATGAAGCCTGGGATGTATCTGTGTCGGAAAATTATTGTAAATAATCCCATTGGCACTGTACTTTTGCTACAATGAATTAATCTTAATTTGATCTTTGCTTTGTGACTGGCTGGAATTTGCCATGCTCACAAATATTTGTAATATTTTAGTTATTATATTTGACAATTGAGCATTTTATCGGTGTCCATGTATATTCTTGAGATATAAATACTGTAACCAAAAACATTGTATAATATTTTTGTGTTAAAAGAGTAATTGTTGAGTTTCTTGCCGGGTTCTTCTCAACAAAAGCAACCTTCCGAACCCGGTGGTAGCATTTATAATCATGTATAATGTATTTTGTGTCCTTCTGACGATTTGAAAGTACTTTGTAAGAAGTCTAATCAAATAAAGATATTTTGAATTTGATGGGTTTATAGTTAAAACAAACATATCATATTTTATAGATAGTAGAGAAAAGTCAACATTTTACAATAGGAATTGAAACATAATTAATTTACTCTCTCTCTCTCTAACTAATACCTAGTTTCTTTGAATGCAAGGTTAATATATAATGCATTTCATAATTTACCAGCATAACTGAATCCTCCCGGGAACACGAGTCCTTGGAAAGCGTCTAATGTGATCTTCTTGTTCTGCAAATCGCTCATTGTGACGTCAAACACGTCAAAGTTCGCCATCATTAGAGACGCGATCATCTCTCGGTCACCATTTGTACCTGAATAATGCAAAATCGAAAATACAAATTAAGTGTTGCTTGCGTTTAAAGGTTACTTTTGTTGAAGATAAGTGGTAAGTAGAGTTAATTACTTGCAGTTACATACAATAAGGCGACCTATTCTTTCCAAGCAAATTCTCGGCAATTGTATTTTCATGTTTCAACATACAACCTATCATAGGTTGGATAGTGGGAATATATTAATTACATGGTTTATTTTTAGTTCATGAAGGGGGGTATTAAACTATTGTACAATCAAGCTTTAAATCTATACAGATAAATAAAATTTAAGTGTCTGTTTGTAATACCAAAATAACAACTTTTCACTAAATGCATATGAAAGTTTATACAATACTGACATAAAAAAAAACTATTTTTAAAATTTTTCACTGAAAGGCTACTTTTATTTAAAAAAAACATTTAGGGTGCCGCGGGAATCAAATTCAATCGACGCGGGTGAAACCGCAGGGCACAGCTAGTAAATAAATATAAATCAATAAGGCGGGCTGTTTTGTCAGCCGTTCATACAACCGTTTGTACCAAGATCACTTGCATGAGTCACTACTTTTTATACCAAGTGGATTGAATGAAACATGCAAGTACATAAGTAGATTTATGAAACCCTCAAAATTATAATAAATATGAAATACCTTCTTCGCGAAGAACAGCCACTCGGATGGACTTGGTCTTCACAACAGCTGCAGATGGGTCGAATGTTACATTGTAAGGAGCACCTTTACGGTTCTGCAGACCTAAACACAACAAATACCAAAAAAAAGTTACAAATGAGGAGCCAATCAATAATTTGACAGACTAATAGGATCGCTCCATTACATGAAAATTGAAACAAAACTGGCGGAATGAGGGTGTACAAATACCTTTGTCTGGCCTACCCCTTCTGTAAATAAAATGCCTATTGGAGAGGAGCCCCTTTGTTTCTATTATACCGGAGCCTTTAGATCTTGGAGCAAATATTATTGTTTTTCGCCTAACGAACATCTAGGTACATACATATTTAGGGTGAAGTTTAATAAAGTGTACAAGAATTAGGAATAAAAATTCGGATTTGAACCCACATCTGCTGTCAATTTGAACTAGGTTAGTGTCTACTAGGTCAATTTGAAGTAGGTAGCTATGTGAGCTAATTTTGAAAATTTTAAAATAGTACAATATATAAATGAGACTCATAAAAAATAAATATGCTCATGCCATCCCGAATTTGCATTCCCAACATCCCATCCCATTGCGAATCATATGAATTCAATAAAATAGTCAAAAATATACAGTTACCTCTCCACTCCTGCTCAACACAATCCGTGTTAGCTTGGAGTCTCTCTAATTGATAGCTCGTCTCCTCCCACATTCTGAATACTTTAATCAATGGTGCGTCGAAAACACTCTCACCGTTTATTTTTATCGATACCTTAAACAAACAAAAAAATATCCTTTAAGCCGTAATATCATAATATCTTTATTGCATCACCAAAAAGACAAACAAGATCAATTCGGAAAAATAAAGGATAGCCTATACTTAGCACTAGCGTCGACTTACCCGTCAATTGAATGAATAAACTTGGTAAATACAATTTAAAATTTAAACAACGAAAAAAAAGCATTACATAAATGCCGTCACGAGTTACGAGCGCTGACCATAAACGCCTTTGTACGCGTATATACTACACGCTTTACCCCCACTATATTACTTGACCGCTGACGCAACGGCACCCGTACCCATTAATTCGTTGTGACAGATGGATTTTAGGATAGTTTGACTCACATAAATGATTTACCCAGTACTACTTGATCTAAACACTACTCGAGAATTAAGCAAAGCACATTATAATAAATATTTACCTCAGAGTTCATGCCAAAGGTACCAGTATAGCCGATATACTTGGCAGCTACGCCATTTTTCTTGTATTCATTTAGTACGTACGTCAAGTTACTTTGCGCAACTTCGACAATGATCCCTAATTCCTCATTGAACAGCGCTTCAATACGCGATACATTGGCTTCTACTTGTAAGTCCAATTGTAGTCCTCGAACACCACCAATAGCCATCTCCAATGCTGTAGTTATGAAGCCTCCTTCGCTTATGTCGTGACCGGATACCAGTTTTCCCTCTAAAACATTGGATAAGTTATAAACTCGATACATGATTGAAGTTGCGGATGAAACTTACACTATTAATCTACACAATTGCAATTAATAAATCGGACCACACAATATATGTAGTCATAAAATAGTCATGCATAAAAAAACAATATACGGGCCAGACGTCGGCTAAAATTATGGAATGATTGCAGACTATAAAAACTTATGTAAAATTCTTCCTAAATATTCTCTCCAGCAGTGGAACACAATAGGTTCATAATAAATAAATAAATTAAGGTTATGACTATATTGTTTTTTATAGATCTAACTTACCCTTCAAAAGCTCTTGAGTAACTTTGAACAAGGACTTCAGCACTGCAGGATCGTCAAGATCCGGAGGATTATCACCCAGTTGTTTGTAGCACTGAGCTAGCGAAGATCCACCAAGTCTGAAAAAGAGCAACTTTAGTTTCTAACCTTGTTAAAATAAGATACATTATCGTATAATTATAAATACCTGTATTTGCCAGAAGTGACAGGCACATGTACAAGCGCGGAGCCTTCGTCTTTCAGCGCTGGTTCTATTTTAACTGTGATGTCCGGACACGGCGCATACGTTGATACAACTAACGTACCCGGAGACTTTACTGTAACGAACAAACTATTATAATAATGACGACTCGTGAACACATTGAAATAAGCCTTGCTTTTTATTTTGGCTGGAAATAACTATTTTCTTCATTCTCATATCACTTTTAAGACCTAAGAATAATTTCAACGGTTTGTTTAGTTACTTTCTTCTCGTATCATATCTTTAAAGATGAAAGCCACGCTTTTCTAATATCATAGCCTCTAAGCTAAGATGAACATGTTTACGGTCCAAACACTTTCTTCTCATCACATTTTATAAAAATGAATTGCTGTTCGTTTGATTGCTAAAACTTGAGAATTGCTGGACCGATTGTGGTACATTGAAGGTTCAGGGAAGGTTTAAACGGTGAAAAAGTAAAGGAAACGGTGATACGGAAATTTAACGAGTCCTCTAGTATGATGTATTATAAGATGATAATGTTTTACTACAGTAACTGGATGGGTGACCGCCGCGGAGAGAACTCATCTCTCCGTGCCTCGGAGAGAACTCATCTCTCCGTGCCTCGGAGAGCACGTTAAGCCGTCGGTCCCAGTTGCCAATTTATCATCTTTGGCAATCGTTACAGGTCGGTTGGAGGCCTGACATAGTTTGACAACTGGTTTAACCCAGATCATAGATTTTTCTCGTTAAAGGGGTTGCGAAAGTCAGATGGTAGTCGCTTCGTATAATAATGATGTGATCAGCCACATCGGGTTGAATCAAGTGCCGACCCCAACAATGAATGGGATAAGGTCAGGGAGATGATGATGTTTTACCAGTTCGTCCAGCCACATGAGCGCACATGGAGAGCGAGTCCTTCCCGCCGTCGACGGCCACCCCGAGCGCGGCCATGGCGCGGCTCAGGGCGCCACAGGCGGCCACCAGCGCGCCTCCCTCCGCGCCACTCTTGCCCGCCCACATCCAATTACCCGAACACTTCACGTCTTCCAAACACGAGATGCCCGCGAATACCTGATACGTATTTTTCAGTTTAGTTACATTGGTGACTATAACTAAAAACCCAAAAAAATTTTACCTATAACTAAAATTTATTGCTAAAAGGAGTCCCTGTAGACAGAAGACACTGGCAGCATTCCCCCTTTGAATTGCAAGACTAATTCTTCGTCATGCAAAGGCACTTTATTTGTGGTAACAACATCTAATATATCAAATTTTCAACGACACGATTGGACCGATTTGTATGAAATTTGTGTGCATATCAGGTAGGTCTGAGAAATGGATATCAATTTTTCATACCTCTAAATGATATCCACCCCAAATACAATTTGGCAATATAACGTTTGCCGGACACAGGTAGTAAAATATAAGTGTCTGCTTGTAATTCCTAATTTACAGCTTTTCACTAAATTATTATTTGATTTGATAATTTTTTTGTTTGCCTGCTTGTTTGATCCGAGTAATCTCGTAAGTAATTTTCACGAACTTTCACTGGCAGATAGTTAATGTTATAGTAACGTAGGCTACTTTTATTTAGTAGAATACAATATATCACTAAGGAACATAGTTTTTATCTCTCGGTTTTAACAGCTTGGATTATTAGCTCGAGAGTTAGCGTAGTGTTAACTGCTAACAGTCTCAAGTATTATCGAGATCAAGGGATTAAGAGAGCAGAAAAAACAAATTACATTACATATATGTACTTACCAGATTAGTGAGTGCTTCTCCAAGCGAGAGTCTAGCCCCGGCGGCGGGATCAAGCAGTCCCTTGATATTCTGTGTACCGATAGAGGTCGCCGACCCCACTAGTTCGTAATATGATAACGCTATGATAGCGCAATCGGCAAGCGGCGTGTGTAACGGACCCACGCATTGTTGCTGAGCCACTAGTCCTGACACACATCTGTCCACCTGACAACAGATACAAGTAACATTACACTTGAAACTGCAAGCAAGGTTTGATATAATGTGATATCCTGCTCAAAATCACACCAATTAGAGCTGGTCCAAAACATCGATCTAATGGAAATTTTCAAATTAATTATATTTATAGCGGACCTACGCATTGTTGCTGACCCTGGTACACATATGTCCACTTGACATCAGATTTACATGTTACATTACACCTGAAATTTTAAGAATGGCTTCCTGCTCCATATCAGGCCATTTGCGTAAGGAGTCTCTCATTAATCTTTTGAAATTTTCATCCAAGCGATTCTTATTTCATTCAGTGTTATGATGCTGTAATTACTAGGTAAAGCTTAGCTCCAAGTAGAAAGGCACAGCTAAAACCTTAGTTGAAAATCAGAGATCCACTTTTCAAATTAGCAAAATTATTCTATATAATGTGGTGTGATGTACCTGCAGTGACAAAGGTTTTAAGACCTCCTTGACGAGTCGCTGTACAATTATATTAGGCACTGATTCATTCAATTTTAAAGTGTAGCGAAATAAATATAAGCAGTAAGTGTATGGCTACCTTGTTAGTTAAGTATCTCTTGCTGGCAACATTGACCAGTCTGAGCACTCGGTCCAGAGCGCTTGCGACAGAAGTGTTTGGTGGCAAAGACAGCGGCAACTTGGTGCGCTTCTCTAGCGTCAGATCGAATGTCTTTCTCGGCATGTTGCCTGCAATATTTTACAAAATAAACAATTTTATTACACACAAATAATTCCAATTATATTTAAGTCCCATGTAACGAAGGCAACTCTTGTCTTTTTAAATTCTTTAAAACGGTTAGACAAAATACGAAAACGACGCAGTACTCAAACCCACTAGACTAACTAGAAAGTAATTTCAATACTTATTACGAAATGCGAGTTGAAAATGTTAGTAGTTTTTAAATCTCATTCAATTATTGAGCTTCAAAAATATGTGTTACGGCGAAAAAGCTTCTAAAAAATCACTTTAGATTAAATCAAAACGTTCAGATTGGCTGATCCACACATACCTAAAACTGCTTCCAAATCCAGGTCATAAGGCAATTTCGGCTTCAGCTCAGGCTTGATTCTATTAGCTCTACTCAAGTACTGCTCATTGTACTTATCTTCAACAAGGCTGACGTACCCGTCTCCAGTCACTTCACCAACAAACGATACCGGGCATCGCTCGCGGCTACATATTTCTACACAACACACATTTATGAGTTTAATTACGAACGTATATATTTCCCAGTAACATACATACATAGGGTAAGGGGTAAGCAGAGGTGTTGTAACAACAACACACACTTTTCACCGAAGATGATTAGGTGCTAACGTGAGATGGAGAGTATATCGCAGTCTCATGCACTACATACATATTTGAATTACTTCTAAGATATATATGCTGATTTCCACACGATGTTTTCCTTCACTATAAATATTTCTCAGAAACGTCGTAATTTATCAAAATCAGTTTATTAGGTTATTATGTTCAGTAATTTCAATAACTCCTTGCTCTGAGACACTACGAGTACCCTTCATACAAGAACTAATTTACACGTCGAATTAGAGAGCAGAATATTGCACACATGGTACAGTTGGCCTTATGTCAAATGAATGTTTTAGGAGAACTACAACGAATATTAATTTATGTTGTACTTTTTTTAAATCAACCGCCTTCAAAAAGAGAAAAATAATTAATTATTTTTCACTATTTAAATGAAGTTTATTTGTTTATATATTTTTTTGTGAAATGTGTAACGTTCTTATCAATACCAATTTAATCAAGCCCAAACACCAGGTAATTGCTGTAAATCGTAGAGAGTACCCTCGACAGTCCATCGGCTCCATCATCAGATCGACTCCAGACCTTCATTAAAATAATGAACAAACGCCACTACGATTTTATTTTTTGTATTATTCGAGTGTTATTCGCTACCGCCTGCAGTACGTACCTCTATGTTACGCTCTAGCCGCGGTAATTCATACAAAACAAGAGCGGTAGCGAATAACGCTTAGGGTCTGAACAGGCATTAATACCTCAAGTTTTATATTACCTTCAAGTACGTGTCTATTCTCCTTGGTGCATAACAAGGCGTCATTCTCCTGATACTCCGCGCCCCATAGCTCAAGGGTAGTGATAGTGGGGTCTCCTAATTGGAACTCGTTTGTGAACACCACTGCACCCTGCGGCTCTACTAACTCTTTCAGTACGTTGCCGTTACCACCCGCGCCTTGGTCGTGGATTGCTAAACGTAAAAAATTCAATAAATTAACTTATTTACCTGTGCATAAAATAACTGTTCTATTTATTTATTGTAAAAAGCTTTTCGTATAGGTTTTACCTCTTTTGTATAGGTATTTCACCATTACGAACCAATTTTTTTAATTTTATTTAATTTACATTATACAACGGCTTGAAGCCACTTAGTCTAATCACAAAACTCCAAACATATAGACTGCCATGATATTCGGAGCTATGCTTGACGCAGTTGACGCGCCAAAGCACAATATTTAGGTTCAGTATGAGAAACTGCGCAGAGCACAAAATTTATGCAAACTAATATTGCAGTGTCGAATTATACTGCCGGTTTAATGTTATGCAAATCGTAGTAAATATATGTTTTCCTCACGATAACCGAGTAGGCATGTGCTAAATAAAGTTATACATACTTAACGCCTTCCTATGTGCGTTATTCTAAAAGATATTTCAACGATGTCGATTTCAAACATATGCACTGAATACTTAAACAAATAAGTTCAATTTCGTACGTTTAATATCGACAACACGACATGCTCGCCGTAGAAATATCTTACAGAATACTGAAAGGTCTTGAAAGGCGTAGGTGTTTCAAGAGTGCACTTTAGTTTAGGCAAAGGTAAAATTAGACATCTGAGCTGCATATCCCTGACAGTCACGCGGCTTGTTTAAAATAATGGATAAAAGTAAAATTATAAGGACCCACATAATCAAGATACTTACATTCGACTGGATTGACATCAGCCTCCAAGCAACCGCGTACAACTCTGTTCAGGCGATTGCCCATTTCAGCATCACCTGGTGAAACATTCAAAGTTAGCATTATATACAAACAAGATAAGTTTTTGCTTTCGGACGCGTACTTAAAATTAAGAGGACATAATCAAATTTCGGAGTTCCCATTCAGAGTTATTTGTGCTTCTTGAAAAAGAGAAGCGAGGTCGCTGTACTAGCTAGAGTATTCAACATTTCAATACAACAATCATACATTATTTATAAGGTACGAGGTATAAGGTAAGAGTAAGGAAGGTGCCCCGTGGTTTCACACGCCTAGAGTTGATAGTGTCTTTTGTCTTTTTTAAATGTTTGGTTTTTGATTTATTGTAAAGATTTTTTATTCAGGTTTTTTGGATATTTTCTTTTATAAGAACCCTCTCCTGACAGTAACAAACACATCTACATCTTCTACATCAAAATGAGTCCGTAGTCGCGGAGACAACGAATTCCTAATTAGCCTCGATTAACAAGATAGTTTATGTTAGTCGTTGAAGATGTAGAAGAAGATGCTTTCGGTGAATTAATTTATAAAAGCGGTGGAGTAGTGCTTGACTTAAATTTTAAGAAACAAATCTTTCCTATTTATAATATAATGAATAGAAATACTAATAGTTGCTAGTATCACAAGGCTTTTGAAGAAATGGGTGTAGTGTTACCTCTTTGTACGGCACCAAAGTCGAGAGCATGATCCCTCTGGTCGCCACCTTGCACGGCCACTGAGGAAGCCGCGCCGCCACCCACGCCTATACGGTACACCGGACCACCCACTTTCACCAGTAACATACCTATATCATAAATACCAAAGAAGGTTTTAAAACAAAAACCTGACTACTCCAACCATAAGTAAAGCAAATTTTGCTGAATACCTTGTAGAAAAAGTATGTCGAAAAACGTGTTGTTTTATGCAGATAAAAGTTCCACATGCCAACCTAACCCTGTAAGTTACTTAGGTTGGTTTAATACTTTTTGACTAGGAAACAAGTACGAGCTGTTGGTCTAAGAAGGCCACTTTAGGAGCATCATAATGTGATCCGAATATGATTCATCATCGAAATAACAAAATGGTCACTTAATTTTAGCCTTTGTGACAAATAGCATCATAAAAAGTTAGTTAGGAACTAACATCTACAATTATTGTAGTTATTCGTGAATCATAACATGAATTGCATCTAAGTGACCATTTTGTCATTTCGATGATGAATCATATTCGGATCACATAATGATTCTCCCAATGTAGCCTTTTTAGACCTACCGTTCGTTGCTAATTAACTAAAAAAGAGTAATTAAGCCCATCTGCGCCTATAAATCTCATGACGGTTCTCTTTCTGAAAGGACGCATTTTGGAGAAATTTAAAAATCAATTTGCAAACTTTAACAGATTTTTATATCTTAAGTCAATTTTAAAGGTTCAAGAGATATGAGAGACAAAATTAATCGACATGTTTCAAAATTCAAGTTTAAAATATTCTTCAGGGTCAAATCGTCAGGACACAAAAAAAATTATAAAGATTATAAATGTTACCACCGGGTTCGGAAGGTTGCTTTTGTTGAGATGAACCCGGCAAGAAACTCAACAATTACTCTTTTAACTCGTTTAATTATTTGATATAGCTTACCTTGCTTAGGTGTATTCTTTTTTATCATATTGTGAGGCATGTAGCCTATACCGCCACTGAACATGATCGGCTTTACAAACTCTTCTCTTACATTGTCCCCATTCTTCAAACCATATGATTGAACAAATCCTGCGAGAAAAATATAATAATATCATGTCGGGTCATCTGTGATCTCATGTTATGAAGGTTTTTTGGGTATATCTGGTTCAAACCTGTGATAACTGGTTCTCCAAATTTGTTCCCATAGTCCGAAGCTCCATTGCTAGCCTCTATAATAATTTGCAATGGACTTGCAAAGTTATTGGGATACTTCCACCCCTTCTCTTCCCAGGGCAAATCATATCCTGTAAGAAAGATAAGAAATATAAAAACAGGCTAAAAAACATATTACATTTTAAAGACAGTAGAGAAAAATCGTAACCGAATCCAAATAGAAGTGAGGGCCGGTCGCTAATATATGCCATGAGTACCAACCAGGTATATGCAAGTTGCCGACGCTATATCCAGCAGTGCCGGCCACTGTATGTCCACCTCGGCCCACTCCTTGAACATCCCTAATCCTTCCACCAGTGCCAGTAGTGGCTCCGCTGAACGGTGCTACGGCCGTGGGCATGTTATGAGTCTCCGCAGTAAATATTATGTCCGATTCAACCACCTCGGCTACCATCTGAGACGGAGCCCTCACGTTTGAAGGCCGAATCTTTGTATGCTTAAATCCTTTGATAGCGCTGCAAGTTGTAAATAGACGCGTTACAAGAACCACTTTTCGCCTAGGTTGATGTGACAAGTACTACATGGCATTGAATTTCTTCTCAGACATATGCAGGTTGAACAACATAATGTCGTCTTCAAAAAGTGTGGACAGTAGGTACAGCAAATAGCTCATACTAAGTAGCAAGAAGTCAAACATGAGCTTGCCAAAGTCAATATTGGATTTAGTTATTCATATATTAACTCTGCTAAAAAAAAGTACTAATATGACTTGATTAATTACATTGCATTCAGAATGAATTTCATTAGGTGAGTGAAAATGAGAAATAAGGACCCTTCTCTGGGAGACTATTAGTTAAATATATTAATATATAAAAATGTTATAATAGTCAATCTTCAATAGCATACCTGCTGTTATCCCCAAACTTTATAACATTGTTATCATTGGATGTCTGCTGTGTGGAAGCAACCATATCTATAAGGGATTCATTAATCTCCTCGCCATCCAATATCAACTTACCCTAAAAAATATCAACAATTGATAATCAATACATACAATTACGAATTTGAATTAAAATAACATTGCGTAAATCAATTTTACCTTGAAGAACCAATGACGCGAGTGCTCGCTATTACTCTGCGCGAGGTCAAATAACTCCACGCTCGTCGGGTCTCGTTTCAATTTATTAACAAAGAGATTCATATAAAAGTCCATGTCCCAAGAGTCAAACGCAAGGCCTGTTGAAGGAGAAAATATGCTTTTATTGCACACAGTATACATTTCTAACAACAATGCAACATTGCAAAATTAACAGTTATGAAATAATAACATTTTACATTTAGATTTTTTCCTGAAAAGACAAATGACAAAATATGACGTTTGTTGTCTAATAAGAAACTATTAATATATCATCATCATCCTGGCCTTATCCCATGCATTGTAGGGGTCGGCACTTGATTCAACCTGATGTGACTGAGCACCAAATTTTTGTTTTTATTGTACTTATAGTACACCCACATTTTGACAAGTCATCATTATATCTCCCCTCTTTTTGTATGAGGATTAAAAACTTTAGTTTTTACTATATAGAACAAAAAAATGCCAAACCTAGTTTCTGGTTAACCTTCTCCATTGCTGGCCTGCCTTCCTTCAGTAGCGGCACCACAAACCAGGGCTCAAGGTCTTTTGGTAAACCTTCATTGAAACTCACTCTGGGCAGGTTCTCCTTGGTGTAAACACATTGTGTCATCCTGTCATGAAGAGGAGCTGCCAATTGTTCAAACAATTGGCTAGTAACTTTCTTCTCTTTCGCAAAAGTGATAACATATCTTGTTGATACTTCTAGACGTACCACATCTCTTAAACCAACACTTTCACATATTTGTACTGAGTTACTCGAGTCAGCTGTTGAGAAATTAAACCTGAAATTGAAATAAATTTAGTAAACCAAATATTGAATCTAAATAGAAAACATAAGAAAAAACATACAGTTGAATTCATAACCTCTGCCACCTCCTCATTTTTTATATTTGGCTATTAAATAACATTTAAGTGTCTGTTTGTAATTCCAAATGAACAGCTTTACACTAAATACTTGATAAAAGAATAAATTCATGGTACTAAAATAAATAAGCAGTTTCTAAAAAACTCTTGTCTGTTAGTCTGTTTGCTCCAGCTCATCTCTAAAATGGCTGGACCAATTTTAGCAGGAGTTTCACTCGCAGATGGCTGATGTTACAAGGAGTAATATAGGTTACATTAATTTAAAAAAAAGATAGGTTCCATGAAAAAAAGCCACCCATGAAATTAAGTCTGCACATGTGAAACAGCAGGACACAAGTAGTATTCATATAAAATGTTGAATAGAAGAGCTCATACCTTGGTCCAATTTCAATAATAATCTGGTTCTTGTCAATGTTCTTATACACAGACTCATAGTGTAATGCTTGAGGCTGCAAGGGTGAGCTCAAAAGCCACTTCAGAATCTTTATCTGATTAATATTAAGGTAATCACAACCTTCTCTCAACTCCACATGGTAACAGAGCTCAGTAGACAAGTGACTCACATCACCATCAACAGTTTTCAACTTCAGAAGAATTTCCTCAGTTTTATGAGAACTAAATGCCTCAGACGTGAAAAATCTTATAATACACATATTGAACACTTTCAACAAACGCAACAAACTCTTAGATCAGACTGCTTTTAAACCATGCTCCAGTCAGTGTACTCAAATGAATATCTTACATCAATGCCAAAGGCCACCTCTTATCAATAAGTCTGAAACAAATAAAGACAAACAACTTGAGCTTATGCAATACTATTTGTATTCGTCAATAATTGCTCAAGAACAAATAATATAGGCCAATATCTTATTATTGTGACAAGGCTTGCCTTATCAAACCATTGGTCTTATTGTAAGTAGATTTTATATGGTAGCTATATAATCAAATTATAATATGTACAATGAGGAAAGTTTTGTATGTATGTTGGTAGTGAATTGGCTCAAAAAGAACTGGATGGTTTTAAAAATTCTTTCACCATTTAAATGCTACATTATCACTGATTAATATAGGCTATATTTTATCCTGGACTCCCATGGGAATGGGAACTGTGTGGATGAAACTGTGTGACATCCGCTAGTATATCATATTCTCAGAACGGGTAGACAGGTGTACTTATAATAGTAGTGGACCTGTGTCCATGGGCTTATATTCATATATATTTGTGATTTATGTTGTTATACCCATTTTTTTTAAATATTTTTGAATAAAGATCTTTAATTACTGAGATTCTTGCGGGGTGCCTCTCAGTAAAGGCAACCATACCCGACAATAGCATGTATAAACCTGTACAGCCATGTTGTTCTGATAAGTTGAAAGTACTTTTTTAAAAGCCTAGTCCAATAAATATATTTTGGAATGTGTACACACACATTTTCACCCCATTATTTTTAAGTCTTATGAAATAGGCCCACTGCCATCAGCCTGGCACAATTCCATTATCCAGGCTGCTAATGGGGAAATTATAGATGAAAATACCCAATACTTAACATTGCCCGAACCAGGGATGAAACCCAGGACTGACGCAGTAGCTTGGCAACCATTAGACCAATGAGGTATACAAATTACGAAAAAAGTAAAACCCCCTTCAAAAAGAGAAAAATAAAATTATGTTCTATGTAAAATAAATTAGTTACTTTTGAAGTTAGTGTTTGATACGGAGTTTGATGCTATATTTGGCACCAACTTCGAAAGTAAGTAACTTATTCTTCTCTTTTTAAAGGCAGTTACTTTTTTGGGTAAAAAAATTTTTGCTTGTGTCAGTGTCTTTACAAAGTGCACCAGCACCAGTGAACCCATCTAGGCATAAAGTTCTCATCAATACAAATGAATCAAGCTCAAACACTAAGTACTTGCTGTAAATTATTGAGAAGTTCCTTTGACTGTCTTTCGGCCCTATCATCAGATGGACTCCACAACTTCATTAAAAAGTGGGGCTTCAAATAATTAATGAAAATAATTAACAAACGCACTAGTCGCCAGAAAGATTTTCGAAGGTTCCCCTCAATTTCTCCAACCATTGGAACTGAACCAAATTAATCATCGAAATCGATTCACCCAGTCAAAAGTTCTGAAGCATAAATATAAAAAAAAAAAAACAAAAAACAATCGATTGATAACGTGCTCGTTTTTTAAGTAGGTTTAATTGTTTATTTAGTTTCAAAATGAGTGTACTGTTGGTAAATAGATTCGGCAGGTAATGGTTAGTTCCGATGGTGAGATCGACGTAAGTTCCCATATTACTAAGAACTAAGGAACCCTAAGAAAAAGAACTAAGTACATGCGTACTTAATATTACATACTTACATACTTTTTTATTAGTAATTAACCCACTAGCAACCTTCCAGGGACTAGGGGTCAAATATTAAAACCACTTAAAAGTCACCCTCAACTAAGTTTAAAAACTTTCAACAAGTGTTTGTCTTTCTTTCTAAGTTACTGCTAGATAGGTAGATCTAGCAGTAACTTATTCTGCTTACTATAATTCTAATTCAACTGATAAAATTTGATACGCCACACAATCCGTAAATAAATTATTCGAATATTACTAAACGTACGCGGCAACATGCGGCATTTTCATAATCAAATCAAAGTAAGTTACTAAGTTGACACTTGGCACTATAGAGTTGTACTCTAAAGGTGCAACTTGATGTAAGCCGTTCGACCCTCGTTTCCAGCGACAAATGTGGTCACGTGATATGTAGCGATATGTGATTGGAGCGGCTGCATGACGTAGTTCCTTTTTGAGTCGCCGGAAATTTAAAATAGGGTCACGTAACTACATTTGTCGCTGGAAACGAGCGTCGGGCGGCTGCATGTGGTTGCACCTTAACCATTGAGTTAAAATCGGTTTAACCATGTGCATAGAAGCAATACGATTTAAATCAAATCGATACATTTTAATTATCAGTTGCATCGATTCAAAAGTCCAAGTCCAGTCAGGTTCGGATTATGTATACCATCATAAGACTCTTAGTTCTTTGCATTAAGATGGTTATGTTTCATTGAAGTCTAGGCCGTAATGAACAGATATATGGGAAGAAGATAGTTTGTTTAGTAAAGTAGGTGTATGCAGTAAATAAAAAAAAAACAATCCTCTAAATCATACCGTATCGTATGAGTGGCACAGTTGCTATTGCGCATATCATTTGAACAGCGAAGTTAAGCAACCAATACTCAAGCCTGTAGTATGAGGGCTGACCACCCGAGTTCCCTCCATGCCTCGTAGAGCACGCTAAGCCGTCGGTCCCGGTTGCACAATTTAACATCTTAGGTAATCGTTATAAGGCAGCCACGTTGGGTTGAATAAAGTGCCGACTCCAATAATGTATGAGATAAGGCCAGGGCGTTGATTCGTGATATCTACCTTGTACTAAGTCCTTAACTTTTTTTCTTGTAACTTATACCAAACAATATTTTTTTACATAGAAAGGTTTGATCATCATTGTCTGGCGTTGTATAACGATGAGGTTAAATGAGAGTACATTATAAATTGTTGAATAATTGCCATTCATTCATTAAAATAATTTCACGTTCATAAGTAAGTTGTTCTATACATATGCTCACGCCTGTATTCTCCGAAGGGGTAGCCAGAGGTGTTGTAATTAAATCACAATACCCACTTTTCACCGAAGATGGTGACAACGTGACAGATGGTGAGTCTATCGCCATCTAAGGTACTATACGTCTTATATTTAGAATTACTTCTCAGAAATATGTAGGTTTCCTCACGATGTTTTCCTTCACAGTAAAGCACGTGATGTGAAATCACTGTACATAAGTGTTTTAGGAAATCTCATTGGTACAGTCCCCGCAGGAATTCGAGCTTACGTCGACAGGCGACTGCTCAAACCTAAAGCTTAAAATATATCCTCATAGAGCCGTGGTGGGCTCTAAAAACGAATACCTATTCGTTGGAACTAAAGTTAAATCGATATTCACTGTTTGTTCGAATTGTTACGGCATTAATTTTTCGTTTCTGTCAGGGCAGCTGTCAGGGCTACTCACTCATAGATAAAGAAAAAAATTTGCTCAATATTTGTTATCTTTGGGGCTACTCAGTCATTGAATTCGATCATAGACAAAAAATCATTCGATTGTTTACCCTCCTTGAGAAAGCTAAGTTATTTCAATTATAATGCTCGGTACTGCTCGAATAAAACAGTATCAAGTTAAGATAGAAAGAAGGCAAGACAGAAGAAATATAATACAGTGCAGCTTAGTTGTGACGTCGGTTAGCATAGCTCTCGGTATCGTCTACGCTTTAATGTGGGATGGAATGGAACGAACTAAATGATTGGAATGAAACGGACGGAAGTAAACGGCCATCTTGCTTTGAAAGAATGAATGACTGAATAGAGTATTAATTTCTTCCGTTTCAATATGGCGTTGGGATCACATTTTAGCTTTGCGTGAATAAGTAATTGAAAATTTGTGTATCGCTTCTTAGAATAATGGACGCGTATGAAAATGTTTTATCTTCGTAATTGAAAGTGTATTTAAAAAAATACATATAGTTAAGATAGTTCCAGAAAGAGTATCGGCGGTTTGGCGGCGTCTTCACGCCTCCCGCTGCTTGTTAGTGCTGGAAAACCCTTTTTACTTTACTGCGGGGTATTGATTTTTACCCGCTACCAAGATGATGGTCTACACGGTAAGAAACATTAATTTTATTATCTACTGATTAGAGTTAGCATCGTTATTTGTTGACCTTTAGTTGGGACAAAAGGTATCCACGCTGCTGCTCGATGATAGATTATGGAATCGTTCGTTTCCTAATTATTTAGGGTTGTGGTCGTAAAGAACTTGTACTTATTTACTATTCTCCGCTCCTGTGTTACTAATAGTTTGTGGTAAAGCAATAAGGCTGGATCTAGTCCAAAATTCATCGTGTTTATCTACCTCTTAGGTTGTATAAGTATACGCTGACGCCACATTATGTGAGTGATAATTTTTACAGTATAATTGTTGTTACCATACAGTTTTTAGACTAACGATATATTGATGAAAGTACATACGTGTATGTTTTCAAAATAAATAAGTAATCATTTATTACCATTCTGACTTTTCTGGTCTTGGCAAGTTACCTAGGATGCTGTACATACAGCCAAGTCAACCGACATATAGTTTATACAGTACCTACTGGACAGTTACAAAGCTGGGCCGAAAGTGCTTGGGAATATTGGTCTTTACTTTTATAACTACATATAAAAGTTTAGGTTAAGACTTAGGTTATGTTAACTGTTATGAATACATTTCACGACAAGCTCTGTCTTATAGCGGCCGGCGATCGTCAGAACCAATATTTCGTATGTTATTTTGTTATAAGTACCATAATAAATATAACATGGGTGTGTGCCATTCATTGAAACCTTTAAATGTTTAACTTCTGTATCTAAATGAATATTTTTGTAGGGAACAAGTACAGAGCAAGACACCCGCTTCAGTGACAAGGAGAAGAAGCTGATGAAGCAGATGAAGTTTGGTGATTGCTTGACTCAGCAGGTTAGTTTATCTGTTGTGTGAGTTACATGACTCATATCTCTAGAGCAGCTTAAACTCAAATCTATGTAGATAGGTAGTATTATATTGTAAATCCTCATCAAAGTAAAAAAATGTAAGTACAGTATTTAGAAAACTATCATATGCATTTAGAAAAAGGTGTTACTTTATATTTACATATACCCACTTCAATATTATAGATGTATAGACATGTAAATGTTGGGGAAGGTGAATAGCAACACTAATGTATGTTCCATGCAGGTGGATATGTCCAAGGTGAAGCTGGACGTGCTGAAGCCATGGATTACACAGAAGATCACAGAGATACTGAAAATGGAAGATGATGTGGTCATCGACTATGTTAATAACCAGCTCGAGGAAAAGGTGAGTAAACCTATCCATCTCCCTATTTTTAATTATTAATAAAAAAATGTAATCATTGTAGTTTCTTTGCAGTCTGCTTATGTTCCGTCAATTAATTGACTGAAATTTTCTGTATAAAGTCACAATCAGTGCACAAGAAGCAATACTGTTTTAAAGAAACTGCAATTGAAATATAATGTCAAATGTATAATTATGCGTATGGATATTTTTATGGTCCCCATCGGTTAGCGCGCCGTCGCAGCAGCCCCTCCTGCCGCCGCCAGCCCCCCGCCGCCGCCCGCCGGCTCCGCTCTTTCGGAGGCCTTAGCATTCTCAATCGGTATTTACGGGGAAATTAAATACTTAAACAAAATGCTAACTCAATATAAATGAAAATACCATGTGAAGTTCCCTAGCCTGTGAAATACTAAAGTGGACATTCATGAATAATATAATTGAAGATACTTTGTTAAAGTTGTTAAGAGAGGAATTTGACTCGAGGTAGGGAAGTTCCGTTGTAGGCTTTGCGTTCAGCATAATGTGGATGTGTCGCAAAACCCTTACAGATGCAAGAATAGAAGAAAGAAGAATGAATTCTTCTGTGCGTCTTCGTCTGCAGTGCTGAGTAAGCTGAGCACCGTTGCGGGCCGCGAGCGTCGCCGTCGCGGCGTCCCCAGCCTGCGGGCCGCAGTCCTTCAAGCCGCGTCCACATCATGAACACTAATTACAAGATGTATAGTGCACATGCTTCCCTACCCGAGTCATTTTTATGCTGAACTTTTACTTTGATATTTTATGTTAGTTTTAGGCGCTCTTAACAACTTTTCCAGCTTGTATTTTTATTTTGTTTCTATAAAATTTTTTGTCAAAAATTTTGAAACGATTTATATAAATAAATAGCAACGATGAAAAGTTTGTTAAAGATATCGCACAAAGTTTAATAACGATGTATTGTTTTCTTTCCCGATCCCGCACTCCCGCAATTCAACGATTCCTAGTTCCCCTGTCCCAAGAAGATGCAGATCAATCTGACGGGATTTCTGAACGGGAAGAACGCGCGCTTGTTCATGGGCGAGCTGTGGGAGCTGCTACTGAGTGCGCAGGCCAGCGAGACCGGCATCCCGGAGTCCTTCACGCAGCAGAAGAAAGAAGAGATTAAGAAGAGAATGGTACATTCATACTCATTAGTCATTACTGAATCATATTTCAGTTACCTTTCTTTCTTGATTGTAATAATATTATGTGTCAGGAGGAGCAGAAGGACAAGGACAAGGATAAAGATCGTCGCCGCTCGCGTTCGCGTTCTCGCTCTCGACGTCGGTCACGGGATAGACGTCGATCGCGCTCACGCTCTGGCGATAGGAAGTTAGTACACAATATCTATACATAAACACAAAATTTACAGTGGAACATCTCTGAACTTTATTCCATGATAAGCAGCTACTCCAGTTTCTGCATGCTTGGTGATGAACCAGGGGTGTTCCAGTATAACAGATGATTAATTAGATCACTGACTACATACTTACATATGTAAACGAGTTTTGGAAACCCTACTTATAGATTAGCACAGCACTACAATATATATTTTGGCTTACCTGTCTTAATCTTGATTGCATTATTGTACTAAACCACTCCCAAGTTTATATTGAAAGCTTTGCTTATCCTGAAAGGATGAAAAGTGCTTACTACAGTATGACTGTCGAAGTATTAGTGCTTATAAAATGTGTTTTTCGGTAGGCACCGCAACGGTGGCAGTCCACGACGTTCGCGCCGGCGCAGTCGAGACAAGGCCAGTCGCGACAAAGTCAGTCCGGCTAAACCTGCTCCGGTTGATGACATCAAAGTACCCGAACCTAAAGGTAACATGCATTCCTAATAAAGTTAGACAAAGTTTTTTGTGCAGACATGGACGCCACTATATATTAAGATTAATTTTGAACTCCTTAGTTCTAAATTATATTATGTAGGTCTAATTTGGTTATACTTGCCCTTTAGAAAATGGTAAATCTCCAGAGAAGAAGGAAGAGGAGCCGCAGGAGGAAGTGAACCACAACACTACGAGTGAAGTAGTCAACGATGAGGCTAAGGAGAGCGTCTCCAAGGACGAGGAACCAGAGGCTGAGCCACAAAAGTCGCGGTCTGCCTCGCCTGCCAAGTGAGTAGTCCTTGTTCACACAATACGTATTTTCGGATTCTGAATATATTTATTCCATGTTTAATGAAAACATCGAGAGGGAAGCAGCTTGCAAATGTATAAAATCAATAATGCTAACGAACTGATGTGTTTCATATACAATACTAACATGTCTTTGCGTTACCTTAGGTCGACTGCTGGTGACAAGCCTGATGAAGAGAAGCCAGCGGATAAAACTCGCCGATCCTCAAGCGAAAGGCGATCGTCGTCGGCTTCGTCGCGTAAGTACCACAAATCGTTATATTACAAGTATTACCCGCTATCTTATTATTGTGTATGTAAATATAAAATAATACAAAAAAAACTAAGAAGTCGCTATCTATACTAATATTATAAAAAGGAAAAATTTCGTTGTTTGTCTGTTTGCATTGAATAGGCCGAAACTACTGGACTGATATAAATTTTTTTTTGTTATGGTTAGCTACATCATCAGCGAGTAGCGTAGGACTCGTTTTTTCCCCTTACTCCCACGGGAACTACGTGGGTGAAAAGGCGTGACTTCTGCTGAATATAAAATAATACTATTAAGATGTCGTCGAAAGGACTAATTCCCTGATTTAAAAAAAACTTTCACTATCATTTAAAATTAACATTCAAGGTCATTGTTTTGATTTATGGTTTACCTTCAGGAGGGAGTGTGAAGAAGAGATCATCGCATAAGAAACGCCACTACAGGTCAAACCGCGATTCATCCACAAGTGTCAGCCCTAGGCGAAGTTCTCGCAGGGAACGGTGATTATAATTTAATATTTTTCTTTTCTGATCTTGTATAGTTTTCTCACAAGTATATTATTCATATTATTCATAAATACCGCTTTCTGTACATAGAGCTATTTAAATTCAATTGACATGTTGCTCAGACTCTTGCTAATTAAAAATTCCGGGGGATAAGAAATAGTATAATATCTAGCTTTGGTTTACTGCTTACTTTTTCTTATTGGTTTGCTTTTTAATAATATGATGATAACCAAATTATAGGAGTAAGTCTCGTCGTCGCAGCAGCCGCCGGAGGTCGCTGGATCGTCGTGATCGGGAGAGGGAACGTGAACGCGAGAGGGAACGGGAAAGAGAACGCAGACGACGGGAAAGAGAGAGGAGAGATAGGTGAGCATTTGGTATTTTGTCAATCGTACCACAATTATACGTTATGACATGTTTTAACATTGACGTTGATAGAAGATGCGTATTAAGATTGGGGATTAACACATTTCCAGTCACACTAGTATGCAACGAAATTCGTTAGCGTACAAATATTTGAAGTACCTGGTACCGTATATTAAAACCTGGTACTGAAGGTATCTCTAGGTAGAAATCCGTTATTTCTCCAGAAAAAATACCAGTAAGCCAGTGGGCTTTTGAAGTCTGAACCGGACGACTAAAAAAAAAGTGTGTTTAAAGTTGAGGAGTAGGTTTCTAAATTCGTTACTAAATAGGTTTTTAATTAATATCCATGCATTTAAATTAATGCATTTTGATTTGCCATTATATTAATTTTGAGTAACGATCAAGTTTTTGTAGGTCGCGAGAACGTCGCCGATCGCTTGAAAGGCGCAGACGAACGCGGTCTCGCTCTCGACGACGTTCAAGGGACAGGTAATTTTTTGTTGATTTGTGTTGCTTTTGTTGTGCCCAAAAGTTGTTTCACAAGTAATATTAGTAGTCTATGTAAAATCCAATTTTAAATATTTTTTCACTTACTAACAAAATAACATTGGGTATCAAAATTTAAATAAACACTTTGAACTTGATCCTTACAGAAATGTTTATGACCCCAAAGAGTTAATAGGCAGGGATAAAAAGTTATGTTATCATTTAGTCTGGCCCTGTGAAGAAGCAGCGACTGTGTGACAGTGACCAGAGCATCAACTATATAATAAGCATACATTTAACAATTTTTTCTTGTCTGCATGCGGATGGAAATTAGGAATATATTTTAAACACAAAATGATTGTAATAGACATCCATGCATGTGACAAGATCAATTTAAAGAATGATCTGAAAATAACGTCAAATGTACAGATGGTATGTAGTGTTTTTAGCCATATCTTCACTGTTGTGAATCGGATGGTTGAGAAATACGTGAAATGATACATGAAGAGTATGTGTAAAGCTTAGTGCTGGTATTTTAGGTCCCGCGACCGTCGTCGTTCGCGATCTCGCAAGCGGTCGCGATCTCGACGTCGCTCAGTCCGCCGCTCGTCAGGACGACGCTCGCGCGACCGACGCTCTCGAGAACGTCGCTCACGAGACCGACGCACTGCTGACCGCTCCAGGTAGTTATTTACACACTTTGAAAGTATACTTACCTTTACTGGTAAGTATTACTACACAGGAGACTCCCAATTAAATTGTTTACTTTACAAGTCAAATTACTTACCAATAGAGTTCTTATCTTAGGGTTAATTTCCGATATCACACTAACATCTAAAAAAAGGTCTGCTTGGTAGGTTAATTCACTAAAAATTTTTTCAATCAATTAATTTTAATGTAGGAATTTCAATTTCAGGAGCAACTTCATTATCTAAGACAGGGAAATGCATTGCCTATCCATTGGTACCTTCAACAATTCCCGATCCTCGTTATAATTTATGAATTAAATATGCATATTTTATTTTGAAACAGGGATAAAAAATCCAGGGACAGAGCCACGAAGGATAGAAGATCGAGGGACAGGAAGTCTCGCGACAGAAGATCTAGTGACCTCATCAAAGAACGCTTGGAGAAGTCCGTCTCCATACCGAGAAAAGGTTTTTTATTTTATCTCATGTTAGCTTTGACTGGGGAATCAAAATAGGCAAATAATGCATTCGCAGCGTAAGAGTAGCACCATCACTTTTACAAAAAACTTAATTTTACTGTTTCACTATTGTTTTCCAATGGTAAATATTTTTTGCAGATAATCTTTCTGAAAAACTGGCCAAAGCAGAGCGGATTTCTATTCCGCGTGAGCGCTCCAAGGAACGTGCTGCGTCTAACTCTAGCAGGGAGTCTTCTGCGGCCAAGGAAAAACCCGCGGCTCCGACCGAGAGCATGTTCAAGCCTTTGCAATCTTCTGATGACGAAAGGGAAGACATCATACCAATCCCCCAGTTGCGAGAGTATTCGAAGAGTCTATCTCGTACTCCATCGCCATTTTTGAGAAAACATGAAATTGAGAGCAATAAGAAAGCTGACGAAAGGTCTGGTGATGAAGCATCTGGCAAGGAACACAACGAAGAAAACAAGGTCAAAGAAACAAAGAAAGGGAAACGTAAAGGCCGACAATCTGAATCCGAGAGTGAGAGCAGCGGGGAAGTCGCCAAATCCAAGAGTAAAACTAAGGTTAAACGCAAAGATAAACCAAGTTCCAAAAGAACCAAGAAGCCTAAAAAAGAAAGCTCTTCAAGTGACAGTGAATCTGAAGATAGCTCTTCTAGTGACTCTGAAGAAGACAGGAAAAAGAAAAGCAAGAAGAATACTAAAAAGAAGTTAGCCAAGAAGTCAAGGAAGAAAAGGTCACGTTCGTCCAGCTCCGATTCTAGTTCTGAAGAAGAAGTTAAACATAAGAGTTCTAAGTCTAAGCAAAAGAACATTCCTGAAGATTCTGAAGCTGATAAAAAGTCCAAAAAACGTAAGGATGCTAGTATGGATCGGTCTAAATCCGAAAAAGTTGAAACTAAACCAATAAAATCTAAAAAAGCAGACAATTCTGAGGATTCTCATGACGACAGTTCCGACAGTGATGAGAAATCAAGCAAGAAGAAGGCTGGGAAACGCGATTCTTCCAGTTCAGAAAAAGAAGTGCGACGTGGAAAGAAGACGGAAGCTTCCAAAGAGAAAGTAGCGTCTCCAGAAGTCAAATCGAAAAAAGTTGAAGAGAAGCCAGTGAAGGCAAAACATTCAGACGAAATTAAAGTAAAATCTCGTGATGACACTGAGAAGAAAGCTAAGAAACGTGAGAAAGAAGAATCTTCTTCTGACAGCGATCAAGTATCCAAGAAAAAGGCAAGGAAAAGCAAGGTTTCCGAATCTGAGTCTGACTCAGACAGCGATGAACCTAAAAAGTCAAAGAAAGCTAAGAAGCATAAGAAACATTCGAAGAAGCATAAGAAACACAAGAAGCATAAGAAATCATCCAAGAAGAAGGATGATTCTTCAGACAGTGACGAGGCAGAGGAGGAGGAGGAGGAAGGCAAAGTAAACAACGAGGACTTGGAAAAGAAACTCCGAGAAAGGGCGTTGAAGTCCATGAAGAAACAAACGAGCGTTTCTGGCTCCGACTAGCCCACCATTTTAACATTCTACATTTCGTTCATTTCCTATTGCAAACTTTGCTTTGATATAATTTCATTGACTATTTTAGAAATAAATGTGTTTTATTTTATGGTATGTTACAAAACAATTTTAAAATAAAGTAACGTATGATTCTAAGATAACGTGTATGTCACATTGTTAGTAATTAATAAAGTTTGAAACTCTAACAGAATTAATTTTATTTCATCACATTAAATTTGTTTACACGAATCTAGAGAAAAAGTTTGGATCTCAAATAAAATTATTATAATTTTTCATTAAAATGTATTTACATTTTTACTTATATGTTTTTGGTTGAGTAAAAACCTACTAGGGTTAAATTAAAATATTTATTTCGTAAAGTAGGGTAACATTTTTATGAAATAACTTTGGGATATACTTTGGTAACCTAATAATATATTACGTTTGGGTTCATTGGAGTGACGAATAAACTTATTTTTTAGAATAACCTCTGTAGCCTGTTATAACATTGGGTGTAATGCCGCTATTGTAGATACTGCTGCCGGGTCGTCTGGAGTAGTAGCCGTATCCAGTGTGGTATCCTCCTTGGTAGTTGGGGCTATTGTAGCCTACGTATGAGTTGAGGCCGCCGTTGCCACCGTAGCCTCCGTAGCCTCCATAGCCGCTGGTACCGCTGTAGCCAACGCTGCTGCCGTAGCCGCCATAACCGCTGTTGCCACCATAACCGCTGTTACCGCTGTATCCGCTGTTGCCACTATAGCCACCGTAACCGCCATAACCGCTGTATCCGCTGTTCCCGTTATAATCATTGTACCCACTACCCCCTCCATAATAGGATCTGTCGTCTAAAAGTCCATAGCCGGTGGCGCCGTATCCGCTGTAGCCAGGATAACTACGTTCGTTATCTAAATAAAATAAAATACATATAAATTAATTATTAATACACCACAAAATTTTTGTTAACACCATACTGGACAGATTTAGAAAGCAGTTTGAGTTAAAGAATATTTCTTTAGTAAGCGGTAACGTCTCCCTACGACGTTACTACGATTAATCCCTTTTCAGGTTAAGCTATCTTGCTTCGATATTTTATTGTTTCCATTGTGAAAAAAAATGATATGCTCGTTGGATCTTAGGTACATGATACATAATATAGATCGGAATTTGACTTCAGACCACATTATTTGATGGATGTTGGCTATAATAATATGGTAATATAATATTATTATAGTTTTATGCGATGCATCAACAGGTTATAAAAAAATCCCCTTGTTTTCCCTACATGACTAAAAATGTATAAGTTAAGTTAAAGTCCATACTAAGAAAAGAACAGTCCTTTCTTCTTACAAAACCGGGTAATGTAGGAAACATATTTACTTCTCTGTACATAACTGCTAACGGGACTAGTAGGTAATGTACAAAGAACGAAAATGTCTTCCTACATTACCCGTTTTCTCAAACCCCACGGCCAGCACGTTTTTCATCTGTTATTTTTTCTGTTCAAGCGAAAACAATAGGGAAGTAACATACAAACAGACATGCTAATGGCTCTGAAATAAGGGTTACTTCTTGTTTTTAATCAGATCTGCGGTCTATCCTAAAATGTTCTCGGTTTATCGTATTTCATTCTTACAATATGTGCTTGCAGCTGCTTTTAGGTCATCGGATTGTTCAAACGCATTTTGTGGTGAGCTTTTTGCATCACCTCCTGCTTCTAAACTTTGTCCTACCGGTACACTGGATACAAACGTGCATCCTAAAATCAATAATGCTGTTGCTAGTAACGCCATCTGTAAATAAATAAATAAATGATCTTTTATTGCTTTTTAGCTTAAGACATGAATACAATATAATAAAATTACAAAAAGTTAATAGAATTACAAAAAATAAATGTTTAAAGCCTTATAAAAGCAAAGGGACAGGGCTCAGCCTGTGCTGCTCGTAAATTGTATTACGTTAAGCGCTGATTTTCAGCCACTCCCACTTAAATATAAAAAAAAACACGTAAAGTTACTTAAAGAACATTCCCTTTATTTAATGTATTGCAAAACGGAAAAGAACCTACTTAAGGTATTTGTCAGACACCTACATACATTCATACATATGCTCACCCCCGAAAGGGTAGGCAGAGGTGTTGTCATCGCAACACCCAATTTTCACCGAGATGATTAAGTGCCAACGTGACAGATAGTGAGTCCGACGCCGTCAGACACTATACATACGTCCTTGAATTACTTGTCAAAAATATACTGGTTTCCCAACGATGATTTCCTTCACCGTAAAGCACGTGGTGTGAAATCACTGTACATAATTTTTTTTGTAAAACTCATTGGTACAGGCCCCGCTGGGATTCGAACTTGCATCGCTTGCGTAACAGGCGGCTACTCAAAGCTCAAGGCCACCACGGCACTTACACAAAGACACTTACGTATGTTGCTTAAGAGATGTTATGTTAAAGTTTAAATAATTCGTTTGGTAAGTAGATTATATATAGATACATAATTGATAGGGATTCATTTTATTTTTCAGGTTTTATTTGAAAACAATTGTCTTGTCTGAAAATATTGTCAGGAGGCCTACCATCATCGATTTAAGCAGAGCGTATTGAGAACTTATGAGCTTGCCTTTAATTTTTGTACCGTAAAATTTAACGTCAAAGCTACGAAGTCCAGCTTTTGTATCAGGTCCATATGGAAATTAAAATGGGTAATGTTGCATGGAATATTTGAAAGATTGAAACTGAGTGTTTGAATGAATGAATGGACGTGTACAATCAATTTTTAATTTGAACGTTATTGAATACGCAAGAAAATTGCTAGGCTTCTTACTTTTTCATAGTTAGTTAGCAAACCTGGCAATCAAGTGTACCTATGTACTAGTCAATATGATGGTAAGCGACAACTGCAGTCTATAAACGCAACAACAATACATGGCGGTCACTCGTGCGTTACCTACAATGCAAATAATAGAATCTGTGCCAATATTATTTGGGTTGGGATTTGGGATCCGCTAACTAAACACTCCGAAGATACTGATGTAAGTAGGTACCTATGTAACTAATAAAATTGATACATCAAAGCATGACCCTCACTCAATGCTGGTTTGCTAGGCACTTTACGTTCTCACGTTAATGTGTTCATTGTTACAGTTTAATGTGCCTTATGGCTGATAATAATTAGCAGAGTTCAAGAACATGAAGATACTTATGCTAAATCATTGCAAGGTAACTATAAAACGTGGCGGTTTGTTTCCGGATGCACAGGTACGTAGTAGGATTTTTTGGATACGTTTCCACGACCGTCCTACTAACTTAACAAAGATAGGTTATTATGTACCTAAGTAAGACCCGTGTCAAATAAATTGTCATATTTAATTAATTTGTTTATCCTTTTGTTAGCAAATTGCTTCATCCCTAAAATAACTATAAACCCAATATAGATTTATATCCAGCCCTTATATTTCCACAGCAGAATAATGGACTCTGTTGGACCATTATAATCTAAGGATCAGACCACATTCATAACTATTCCAATACTTGGATTATTTAACGCACCCCTTACGCCAGTGTTATAAATAGGTAAGGGGTAAGACGGCACAAAGTAGCCTCACTATAGCGCTATCAAGTTGCTTAGCTATGTGGAGCGATAAGAATGTGGCTATCAAAATTGTTAAAAAAGTGATATTGTATTTATAATTTAATGTTAATCTACACTAATATTATAAAGAAGAATGATTTGACCGTTTTTGCTTTGTTTGCATTGAATAGGCTTCGAAACTACTAACTACGATTTGAAAAATTATTTCAATATTGAGAAGCTACACTATCTCCGGTGAACATAAGCTATATTTTATCACCGTACTCCCACGGGAACGGGACATACGAGGGTGAACCGCGTGACGGCCGCTAGTCTTTCTTAAAACTGTATGCACTTGGGGAGATTATCAAATAATGAATATATAAACTGAGTAAATAGGTCCTACCCAATTGAATAATATTAAAAGTGCTAATTGTAGGTAGGTTTTGTTTTGTCTTTACTATCTAGGTATGTACCTAATAACTCATTAGATTTAGGTAGGTATTATTCAAGTCAAAAATAATTAGGTACTAACATTTCCGACAGTTATGTACATTAAAATATCATGTTGCGTAAAGCTTTTGTATGGAGAAATTGCATTTAAAGCTACACCTAGATTATAACGGAAAATCTATAGCGATTTTTCATAGTGGCTCTCGTTGAATAGGCGCAGGTGTTGGGCAGTTAGCGCAAACAAATTGTTTCCATTCACGTCAGTTTTATATTGTGCCGAATGCTTGTATATTTGGATGTATGACACAGGATTGGTAATCGATAATATACCTACAGATATCTAATTGCGCTTTAGATATTGCATACATCGTTTCACTGTGGTACCCGCTTTTTATGAATTAAATGAAAAATAATTAAAAACAAAACATGATACTTGGCTCTACGCACACATACCTAATGTTTACCCAAAATGGGTGAAATACGCGATGATTATATTATGAATAACATCTTTTGTTACCATATTTCTAGTAAATAAAATACCTACCTAAGTATATCAATAAGAATAAGTAATATATATATGTAAATCTTATTCTTATAATCTTCGTAGGTAATGTAAGCGTATAACAGATTATCTTGCACTTGTACAAAATGATCCTTTTTTCATATAAGGACTAATAAAAAAATCAAATACAACAGATTTTTTACTATCTCCACGATCTTATCACAGACACAATTACTTCTCGGTACCTATCCTATATTATAATGAAATAATATAAATATTTGGCAAATACTTACAGTTAAATTAGGTGATCGGCAGATTTCCACACAGTTTATTTCCAATAATGAATAGTTAACAGTAAATCACCGACACCAGTTATATGGTTTGAGTAGAGATGCGCTCTGTGTGCGCGTGCGTGCGCTCAGACCTTTATAAACCGTGGGAGTTTTTGTCTCGTAATTTACAATGGTCACCAGGGAGGTAATGAGTCCGTTTGTAGGCAGCTCGTCCTTCTATCTAGATGCTATGACGCATAAGATCGTAAACGTAACACAATCACCCTGCATATAATGGCTGTTATTCTCACAGGGGGCCTTACTGTACTCTACAGTCTATATGTCATAATTTCCGGAAACTCATGGTCAAAGCTACGTTTAATCTGCATAATTTGATTATAGTATGGTGTCGAAAAGTAGTCGGGAAGTACAGGAATAATTAGTGTGGCATCTAGAGCGGATCGCATAATATTTTGGTCAGCGAGAAACACGATTCATCTTTGCCCGCTCCATATTGATTAAATTGTTATCAACCCTTTCAAAATCGGTATTATAAATAAATATGTACTAGGTAATACTCTAATCCTTTGATTAGATATCTAACGCGCATCTTAGGCCACGTTTACTAATGTATGAAAGTACATTATTACCTAGTAAATACAGGGCGCTGTGAGTACCTACGCAGAGTTTGAGCCGCCTTTAGAAGTAATGAAAGAAGTTAAGTTTGGCCATTCATAAGGCCTAACAGTTGAGGACCCTGAGCTCGTGTCCATTTGCCCTTATGGGGATGATAAAACGTCGTTCAAATTCAGCAATGAACATTTTTTTCACAATTTTAGTTCTAAAGAATACAGTTTTATCAGATTGCGTGTAGGAAGTTATATAATGTATAGAACATTGTTTATCTCAAAATTGCATAATTGGTTGCAGTACAGCAGTCGTCATTGATTTGTATGTGAGTAGGAAGCATTTGCCGTGTGACAAAACTGGTGAAATGATTGTCAGTGACGTCTTATACTCTTACGGTCGGTTGGGCAGGTTGGAGGTCATGCAGTCAAGGCTGCGTCATCTCCACTCCTTTGCACACACTATACGGTTGACGTATGATATGTACAATGATATCCATGTAACTATTTGTAATTACCCACTACTGGCTGGTTATATCCAACTGTTGAAATTATATCCAGGCGCTGGGATATTTACATTCCTACTTCTCGATTGTGATCATTAGTACCCGCCTATACTAGCCAATACTTAACATAATTAGTTTAATTGATCTAATTCCTAACATCGTGTTACATTTCCCAGTAACAGCTCGGTGTATGGATTAGTGTCTGGTTAGTGGCAATGGGCTAGCTCCGTATTATCTACTTGGGATTTAATCATAATTGGAAATATCTGGATGTACCTGGATATTACTACACTTCTGTCTACTGTATATGTGTGTTTGTCACAAGCACAGGTAGCTACGTACTGTCGTCAATATCTTTGCCATAGACCCTATTAAATTGGAAACTGTATAATTGCTATGAAGTAAGCATTACGAATGCCTTATTTCATTGCGATTAGGAAAAGAAAATATACCTAATCAATTCCAGCGGGTGTGTTACGTTTCGTAATTAAAAATGGTTAAATTGTAAACAGCACAGAGTAATGTTGCACAAAAACATTAACCTGCGTGATTCACTTCACTCACCTGTAACAAAATATAGAAAAGTAATAGAAGGGCGACTTCATTGAATGTAAGAACATTTTCCAAGAATCAATTCAAGAACTGCTCACTCTAAATAATGATCTAATTCGGATAATGTCAGGTTGTTTCCAGTAGTGAGCAGGAGTAAGCATAATTAATAAGTAGGATAGGTAGGTTAATTATATATTCATGTGGCGCGTAGTTACATACGTTTTGGTATAGACAAGCACACACACATACTCGGCATGAGTATATTCAGTCATCACAAATGGTAAGCACTGCTTATCTGCTTATATTGAATACACGCCCCTGGTAGTGAGGTAGGTTGTCTTTTAAGTTGGAAAGTAGAAAGTCTCCTTAGATTTAGAATCTAAGAACGAACTATTGAACGCCGGGTGCCTGTGTCCAATTAATTCTAAACGAAGACGAAAGAAAGAAACTGCTCTTTTGTTACCTTTATATTTTGTGCCTGTAGTTTGTGTTGTAAACACAGTTACGACTATGGTCATCACTTCATCCTTTAAGTGGTATGACTAAGTTAAGTACCTCTTATTCTTTAACGTCTGAACTTAAAACGCAACACCACACAAGTGTAGTAAGTATGTCAGAAAAATTCTCGTTATCGTTTAACATTTAGATCAATTAAACTATATTTTATATAGGTAGGTACTTAGGTACTCTTGACAAAACGTTATTTTATTAATGCAATTTATGTTTTGTGGGTATTATTGAGCTGATCGTAAGATAATTAAGAAAAAAAAAATTAAGACATTCGAACATCTGTGTCGTTAAAGAAGCGAAATAAAAAAAAATGGTATGTAGGGGAGTACCTACTATTATTGTGCTACGCTTTACGTTTCTGCCCCACTGCTCAACTAAATTGCTCAACTATTTGAGCAGTTGAACAGTAGGACACAGTTTGGATAATTGAACATTTTATGCTGCAAGCTGGAGTGTTTCATCTTTCAGCCACAAACCAAAATATACCTACGCGAAACATGATTTCAGAAAAGTTTGCTGTAAACTAGGTGAGCCTCACCTAGTTAATATTAATGCAGCGCGTATGAAGAGCTTCTTAGCTTTAACGTTTAATTTTACGGTACTAAAATGAAACGTCAAAACTCCGAAGTTCTTAATACGCTCTGCTTAAACCGATGGTGGTAGGTTATGACTCGCCCAACCCTTTTGCTAGACGTCGACTTCTGGGACGTCCTGTATGTAGAACATAAGGTAAGTGAATACGAATTGTCCCAAAAAAATTAGTACCTTTATAAAGGTCAATTGTGGCATTAAATTGTGCAAGACGCTATTAGTGTCTCAGCGTACCATATAAAATTGATGTTTTTGTTACCTTCCTCAATCAATTCAGAAAGACATAGGTAACAACGCATGTAATTTGAGAAGTAGGTAGGTAGGTATCTTCAAGACTTCCCAGAAGGGTAGGAGAATGGGTAGGCAGAGTTGTCTTTTCACCAAGGATACTTTAGCCGCCAACGCGACACATTATGTAGGTATTGCTGTCTATCAGAAAAAAACTAATGTTGTAGCATTAGTAAACGTCATAAGGACAGATCGCCAAGCCTACGCCTCTACAAGCAATATATTTTTTAAACTGCGACTATACTTATTTAATTTTTTTGAATCCATATCATACTGATAAATAAAATTTAATACTGTTCGTAACCATTATTTATACGTACACTACACACTATTTACACGTACACGCATATGAAGGTTTAACTTAAAAAGAAAACCTTCTGTCTGTCCGTTTAACTCTTATACGACCAGATGTTTCATTACAAGTAACTTAGGCTACTTCAATATCAGTTTTCCTAGAAATAAGCCACAAAAAGAGAAAGAACACCCAATAAACGCATTTGACTTCAATACTTCTTTATTAAAACATTGTGTTGAAAATCTCTAGCAGGCAGTTAATGTATACGTAGTCGCAGTGACCCGTGAAGTTTGACTCACGGCCGTATAAATACTTATTATAGCTAGACGATAGGTATGTATTATGTCGCGTACGACGGCTGTTATATGAACCTTAATCAATAATGCTAAAAAAAAAATAAGGGTTTATGTTCTTGTTTATATACTTTTCTTTGTCAGCTTGTTTAATCGGAGTTTAATTTGGAGAAATAATAGGGCATATCTCTTTTATAGTTAGTCGGATTTTAATATTATGTTTGTCTTGATAATAATTACGTTAAATTCATGTTCCATATGTCCCAAACACTTGTCTCTCAGATAGTTTTATTAGCCAAATTAATCATAGTCACACTTATTATAATGGTCCAGCGGGCAGGGCAGGTCCCTTCATCTAAATGTTTTATATTAATGTCATGACTCATGGCCTATCTATTATAAAGATAACCAATGGATTGAGCTTGCAGAAAAATGACTGATTTTATTATAATTATTTGTATTTGTGACCATGGAAACATGACACTAGCAGAAAAACAAGTTGAGTGCGAGTCAAACCGCATGGAACAAGTTATAAATATGCATAACGCATAGGTACTTGCTCCTTTGAGACCGTAACAGTACCCATTATAGACCCAAAAAGGACATGGCTGGTACTATACCATTGTATCTACGGATACTATTGTTGATCAATGCATTACCTACTTACGTATACGTTTCCGACATCCTTCTTGTAACCTTTTAGCATTTATGTTTTATAACGTTAACATACCGAATAGTCTTGATACATATAATGCATAATTTATATCTTTTTATGACGAAGTGCGAGGTCGGGCGAATAGAAAAAGACTTTTTTTTAATTTTGTTTATTATTTATTTACTATCGCTTCTTTAAAAAAGGCGCAAAAATGTGTAGCAATATAAATGACAATAAATTTTACAAGAAATTTACGAATTCACAATTTTGTTTGTAAATATTACATACAGAAGCGCATCACTTTACAAGAGAAACATACTTAGGTAAATTTAACAATAAGAATATAAATATTTATACACTATCTATGACGTTTTGTTTATAAATATTATCGTCATCCGTCGAATTTTGAGATCGTCCAAGAATTATGTATCGGACAGTCTCAAAATTACTGGTGTAGAACTTTGTGTTCACTAAGAGCTTAACTTACTTGAAATCGTTCGTTTGATTATTTAATTATTTTTCTTTTGTTTTACTTTTTCCTTAGATTTGTCATCAAGAATTCTTGGATGGGCAGCTATTTTACGGAGTTCTTTTTTCATTGGTTTTATTTCATATTTCAACAGATTTTCAAGTTCGGTGAGTGATTTAATTTCCTTCAAGTCATCGATATTCGTGCTACGGCCGCCGTTGAGCCGGCCTAAGTATCGGTAAATATCTCTGCTGGCCTGGCATTGGGCGCAGTTGTACGACACTGGTACTGCGTTGGGGAAATTTTGTTGAGCCGTGTTCATTCCTGTGTTGCTGCCTGGACAGTAGGGTACGAATACTACGGGAACAAATCCAATAATGCCATATGGCTGGTATCCCTGTTGCGGATTTCCCTGCTGCGGGTAACCCTGTTGTGGGTACCCCTGCTGCGGGTATCCCTGCTGTGGGTAACCCTGCTGCGGATATCCCTGTTGGCTACTGGGTGGTGGCTGAGATGGTTGAACTTGAGTAGATGAATCGTTCTTTCCGGGGTTCAATAAGTAGCAGGGGCAGGAACCAGGACTTGGCACAATGGGCAATGGGTATGGTATGACATAAATAGGGAATGGCGGCATTTGATTGGCTGGAACATATGCTGGTGGCTGAACACCAGTTCCTGTAGGCTCACCTACTGAATCACCTCCTGCGGAAACGTAAAGGTTTAGGGTTAATTGATGAAAGTCAAAACTAATATAATGTATCATTATTGAAAGATCCGTGTTAAATATATATTTAGGAAAATTATAGAAAATCAAATATTTAGACCGATTTTACGCAAAAAAAAAATAATTATAACATAATTTTACCTGGATAGCCAGGCTGGCCAGATTGTCCCGGGTAACCTGGTTGTCCTGATTGACCTGTTGAAATAAAATGAAATAAGTATAAATACAACCATTAGTGGTAACAAACAGTAGGGTAGGTAAGTATAGATGCCATCAAGAGTTATTTGCGCTGACTTTGAATGTACCGTATTCATTTTATAAATACGTTGTAGAATACATACGTTGTTACCGCACTATTTTCGCTGATCGCTCATATCTCGTGTAGACACCCGTACTTACATTCGTAAAATCATATAAATATTGAAAATTTTATAACGAACACGAACTTGGGATGCAAAATGTAAGTTTTGTAATTATTATCATAAAAACAAGTTGAATGAATAAAAAAATAGACAGTCTGATTATACCTGGGGTTCCTGGTTGGCCTGCCTGTCCTGGCTGTCCAGGTTGACCTGGCTGTCCTGGTCGTCCGGGCTGTCCGGGTTGTCCTGGCTGTCCGGGTTGGCCTGGTTTTCCGGGCGTTTCTGGTTGGCCTGGGTATCCAGGCTGTCCTGGCTGTCCGGGCTGTGCTGGTTGACTTGGGTATCCACCGGGCTGGCTAGGACCTGTTTGTCCAGGTTGTTGCGGGTAACCTGGCTGGCCTGGTTGACCTGGTTGTCCGGGTTGACCGGGAGTACCTGGCTGTCCAGGTGTTCCTGGCTGCCCGGGAGTTCCTGGCTGTCCGGGAGTTCCTGGCTGCCCAGGCTGTCCTGGTTGACTTGGACCTGTTTGCCCAGGTTGTTGCGGGTATCCTGACTGTCCAGGTTGACCTGGCTGTCCGGGTTGACCAGGAGTTCCAGGCTGTCCTGGTGTTCCTGGCTGTCCGGGAGTTCCTTGCTGTCCGGGCTGTCCTGGCTGACTTGGGTATCCACCGGGTTGACTAGGACCTGTTTGTCCAGGTTTTTGCGGGTATCCTGGCTGTCCTGGTGTTCCTGGCTGACCTGATGTTCCTGGCTGACCGGGTGTTCCTGGCTGTCCGGGCTGACCTGGCTGACCCGGATATCCACCGGGCTGGCTAGGACCTGTTTGTCCAGGTTTTTGCGGGTATCCTGGCTGGCCTGGTTGACCTAGCTGTCCGGGTTGACCAGGAGTACCGGGCTGTCCTGGTGTTCCTGGCTGTCCGGGAGTTCCTTGCTGTCCGGGCTGTCCTGGCTGACTTGGGTATCCACCGGGTTGACTAGGACCTGTTTGTCCAGGTTTTTGCGGGTATCCTGGCTGTCCTGGTGTTCCTGGCTGTCCGGGAGTTCCTGGTTGTCCTGGTGTTTCTGGCTGTCCGGGAGTTCCTGGTTGTCCGGGTTGTTCTGGCTGATCTGGGTATCCACCGGGCTGACTTTGACCTGTTTGCCCAGGTTGTTGCGGGTATCCCGGCTGTCCAGGCTGCCCAGGTTGTCCGGGCTGTCCTGGTGATCCTGGCTGACCTGGCGTTCCTGGCTGACCAGGAGTTCCTGGCTGTCCGGGCAGACCTGGCTGACCCGGGTATCCACCGGACTGACTTGGACCTGATTGCCCAGGTTGTTGCGGGTATCCTGGCTGTCCAGGCTGTCCTGGTGTTCCTGGCTGTCCTGGTGTTCCTGGCTGACCGGGAGTTCCTGGCTGTCCGGGCTGACCTGGCTGACCTGGGTAGTAACCGGGCTGGCTAGGACCTGTTTGTCCAGGTTTTTGAGGGTATCCTGGCTGTCCGGGTTGACCTGGCTGTCCAGGCTGTCCTGGTGTTCCTGGCTGTCCTGGTGTTCCTGGCTGACCGGGAGTTCCTGGCTGTCCGGTCTGACCTGGCTGACCTGGGTAGTAACCGGGCTGGCTAGGACCTGTTTGTCCAGGTTGTTGTGGGTATCCTGGCTGTCCGGGCTGTCCTGGTGTTCCTGGCTGTCCTGGTGTTCCTGGCTGTCCGGGAGCTCCTGGCTGTCCGGGCCGACCTGGCTGACCCGGGTATCCACCGGGCTGACTTGGACCTGATTGTCCAGGTTGTTGAGGGTATCCTGGCTGTCCCGCTTGACCTGGCTGTCCGGGCTGGCCTGGTGTTCCTGGCTGACCGGGAGTTCCTGGCTGACCTGGGTAGTAACCGGGCTGGCTAGGACCTTCTCCAGGTTGTTGAGGGTATCCTGGCTGTCCGGGTTGACCTGGCTGTCCGGGTTGACCGGGTTGGCCTGGTTTTCCTGGCTGACCGGGAGTTCCTGGCTGACCTGGCTGACCTGGGTAGTAACCGGGCTGGCTAGAACCTGTTTGTCCAGGTTGTTGAGGGTATCCTGGCTGTCCAGGCTGCCCTGGTTTTCCGGGCTGACCTGGTGTTCCTGGCTGTCCGGGAGTTCCTGGCTGTCCGGGCTGACCTGGCTGACCTGGGTAGTAACCGGGCTGGCTAGGACCTGTTTGTCCAGGTTGTTGAGGGTATCCTGGCTGTCCGGGTTGACCTGGCTGTCCGGGTTGACCGGGTTGGCCTGGTTTTCCGGGCGTTCCTGGCTGGCCTGGTGTTCCTGGCTGACCGGGAGTTCCTGGTTGTCCGGGCTGACCTGGGAAGTAACCGGGCTGGATTGGACCTGTTTGTCCAGGTTGTTGAGGGTATCCTGGCTGTCCAGGCTGTCCTGGTGTTCCTGGCTGTCCTGGTGTTCCTGGCTGACCGGGAGTTCCTGGCTGTCCGGGCTGACCTGGCTGACCTGGGTAGTAACCGGGCTGGCTAGGACCTGTTTGTCCAGGTTTTTGAGGGTATCCTGGCTGTCCGGGTTGACCTGGCTGTCCAGGCTGTCCTGGTGTTCCTGGCTGTCCTGGTGTTCCTGGCTGACCGGGAGTTCCTGGCTGTCCGGTCTGACCTGGCTGACCTGGGTAGTAACCGGGCTGGCTAGGACCTGTTTGTCCAGGTTGTTGTGGGTATCCTGGCTGTCCGGGCTGTCCTGGTGTTCCTGGCTGTCCTGGTGTTCCTGGCTGTCCTGGTGTTCCTGGCTGACCGGGAGTTCCTGGCTGTCCGGGCTGACCTGGCTGACCTGGGTAGTAACCGGGCTGGCTAGGACCTGTTTGTCCAGGTTGTTGAGGGTATCCTGGCTGTCCGGGTTGACCTGGCTGTCCAGGCTGTCCTGGTGTTCCTGGCTGTCCTGGTGTTCCTGGCTGACCGGGAATTCCTGGCTGTCCGGGCTGACCTGGCTGACCTGGGTAGTAACCGGGCTGGCTAGGACCTGTTTGTCCAGGTTGTTGTGGGTATCCTGGCTGTCCGGGTTGGCCTGGTTTTCCGGGCGTTCCTGGCTGGCCTGGTGTTCCTGGCTGACTGGGAGTTCCTGGCTGTCCGGGCTGACCTGGCTGTCCGGGTTGGCCTGGTGTTCCTGGCTGTCCTGGTGTTCCTGGCTGACCGGGAGTTCCTGGCTGTCCGGGCTGACCTGGCTGACCTGGGTAGTAACCGGGCTGGCTAGGACCTGTTTGTCCAGGTTGTTGTGGGTATCCTGGCTGTCCGGGTTGACCTGGCTGTCCAGGCTGTCCTGGTGTTCCTGGCTGTCCTGGTGTTCCTGGCTGGCCTGGTGTTCCTGGCTGACCGGGAGTTCCTGGCTGACCTGGGTAGTAACCGGGCTGGCTAGGACCTGTTTGTCCAGGTTGTTGAGGGTATCCTGGCTGTCCAGGCTGCCCTGGTTTTCCGGGCTGACCTGGTGTTCCTGGCTGTCCGGGAGTTCCTGGCTGTCCGGGCTGACCTGGCTGACCTGGGTAGTAACCGGACTGGCTAGGACCTGTTTGTCCAGGTTGTTGAGGGTATCCTGGCTGTCCGGGTTGACCTGGCTGTCCGGGTTGACCGGGTTGGCCTGGTTTTCCGGGCGTTCCTGGCTGGCCTGGTGTCCCTGGCTGACCGGGAGTTCCTGACTGTCCGGGCTGACCTGGGTAGTAACCGGGCTGGCTAGGACCTGTTTGTCCAGGTTGTTGAGGGTTTCCTGGCTGTCCGGGTTGGCTTGGTTTTCCGGGCGTTCCTGGCTGGCCTGGGTATCCAGGCTGACCCGGCTGTCCTGGTTGACTTGGGTATCCACCGGGCTGGTTAGGACCTGTTTGTCCAGGTTGTTGCGGGTATCCTTGCTGGCCTGGTTGACCTGGCTGTCCGTGTTGACCTGGCTGTCCAGGCTGTCCAGGGAAACCAGGCTGACCTGGTTGTCCGGGTGTTCCTGGCTGCCCAGGCTGACCTGGGTATCCACCATTCTGACCAGGACCTGTTTGTCCAGGTTGTGAGGGGTATCCTGGCTGTCCGGGCTGCCCTGGTTGTCCGGGCTGTCCTGGTTTTCCGGGTGTTCCTGGCTGTCCTGGCTGTCCAGGCTGTCCTGGCTGACCTGGTTGTTGTGGATATCCTGGTTTACCTTTAAACGTTTAAAAGGGCAGATTAATTTTAATTATACGTATATCGTTCGATATCTTAATATTATTGTTACAGGTTCTACTAACAGTTCCATAAACCGTTATAGTGATGTGACTTTGTGAAATCTATACAGAACTTGTCTGCGTTTTGATTACCTATACGTAAATAATTTATATGGTTGTTACTTTGCAGATTGTTTACCTAAATCTTACTTTACAAAAATCTTACATTTCGCTAAGTTATTATGTTTAAAATAATTAATTAGACAGACATTTTAAATTGTTGTAGAAATTCGGCTACTGTAATAACCTGTTACATAATAAACCGATTTAGGGAATTAATTAAGAACTAGAAGATTGTGCTCAAGAAAATTATGATAGTTCCTACCAAGTATTCTGATTAATAATCATTACCTGGATACGACCCTGAACCCTGATTACCAGGGTAGTATCCACCTGTAGGCCCACCTGGCCCACCAGGGCCTCCTGCAAGGCAAATAATTCTTTATTGATGCTAACTTGAAGAGCAGTTTATTATTACACAGTAAAATAATGTGGTGTTACGTGTTTCTCATTTACTAGTGTTATTTTGGGTTATGCCAGTTCGACATTTTATTCCATTGAGCTGTCTTTCGCTGTAATGCAGTTGTCAACATCTCTCCTTTAGGATATAAATATTTGAATATGAATTTGTATTTGAATTTGTTTTTCACTGACAAGCTTAATTGTGAATCTCTATTATTTATCACATTTTTATATACCTGGGCCACCTGGTCCGCCAGGACCGCCGGGTCCACCTGGTCCACCGGGACTGCCTGGACTGCCTGGGCTGCCAGGCTGGCTGGGGTATGCACCTGATGCGGGTCCGCTTGGTCCAGTTGGGATGCTTGGGCCACCAGGGCCGCCTAATAACATAAATTATACTTACTTTTTTTATATTATTTCAGAATTCATTATAAAGTAACCAGCTTTTGAATGTATAATTTGTACTTTCTAGCATTCGCATTCCATAGTAAAGCAGTGTAGTGTATTAGTAATCGATAAAGGTTTTTCAAAGGTTCAAGTAAAAAAACTGTTTCATTAGTTTCAATTACCTGGTCCACCTGGTCCGCCGGGAGAGCCTGGTGAGCCAGGGGTTCCAGGTGAGCCAGGGGTTCCAGGTGTGCCTGGGGTACCGGGTTGGCCTGGGTAGTAGCCGCCGTTTGATGGGCCACTGGGGCTGCTGGGTATGGTAGGCCCTCCAGGACCTCCAGGTCCACCTATTGGTAAGACACAGAAAAATATAGGAAACCAGAACTATTCAACTTTCTAAAAAAAATATTGACTACGGCTAGTTACAAAAAATATGAAAAATATGCTTTTCAAAAGAATAATGCAAATTGCACAATGGTATTTCTACTTTACAAAGGAGTATGGAGAAGATATATAAGCATATTGTATGATTTTTTGGTTATTTGGCACATGTTATTTTTCCCGAAGACCAGCATATTTCATATCGGGTATCAAACTATTTTACAATTTGTTCTAAAAACAATACTTTTATGTGTAAGTGAATTAAGCAATCCAAATCGGTTAAGGCATTTTCGGATAAAAGGTACGTAAATTTAAAACATTAGGCGTCCGAGATCCTTCTTTTCTTAAAGTCAGTTAGATAATAGTAGTAAAATTCAGTCAGTAATTTGGCTTACAAAGAGGATTACGTACGGTGAAAATATGGAAAAAAATTATGTTCGCCGTTACCTGGTCCACCCGGTCCGCCGGGAGTGCCTGGTGAGCCAGGAGTACCAGGGGAGCCAGGTGTGCCTGGACTGCCAGGTTGACCAGGATAGTAGCCTCCTGTTGATGGGCCGCTGGGGCCGCTAGGGCTTCCGACACCTGCAGGACCACCTGTAAAATGATATATATTATAACCTATGTCCTTAATAGGATAGAATCCTTAGAAAAATTGGTTGAATTTTTAAATATTTCAGTGCTTTGCTGGCTACCAACTCGCCCCTAGAAACATGTGTGCTGCTGCATAAACTTGTCTTAGTTTGAATTTGAGAAATTTAGTCCATTAAGAAAAAAATAATCATTATGAATATGAAAACAGTCACGACTAGTACAAAGAACGATCATTACCTGGTCCACCCGGTCCTCCTGGAGTGCCTGGTGAGCCGGGGGTGCCTGGGGTGCCAGGTGTGCCTGGACTTCCTGGTTTGATTGGATAGTAGCCACCTGAAGGTGGGCTGCTAGGTGAAGTCGGGCCTCCTGGTCCTCCTGGATATTCAAAATGAATTGAGAATTAATATGAATAAATATTCGGCAAATTTCAAAATAAATTTATTGAATTTTTCTTACCCGGTCCTCCTGGGCCACCTGGACCACCAGGGCCTCCAGGACCACCCGGAGAGCCGGGGGATCCAGGGGCACCGGGAGCGCCAGGATAGTTTCCACCGGAACCGCCTGAACCGCTTGGGCCACTTGGGCCTACGGGGCCACCTGTTTTAAAACCACAATTATTTTAAAGGGCGTACTAAAAATTTTAAAGTAGTAAGTTTTTAATTCTGGTAGCTAATTCTATAGTAATAAAGGATGTAAGTAAATAATATATTATACTTCCGAATTAAATACATTTGCTAATATTATAAATATAATACTTTAGGCATGCTTTGTACAAAGATAGGATCATAAAATAATTAATATAAAATATTAAGTATGTACATACATGCGTGACATGCCTGACTATTTAATAAACTAAATATCAATTCTAATCGCATTATTTTGTTACATCTCTACGATTTACTTCACTATGATATCCATACACTACATAAATGACTAAATAAATATAGGTACTTACAATAAACAGTTGTTTTAGAGCATGCGGCAAGTGTGTCCCAAAGCCATATTTGATGCTATTTTAATGCTCAATTACATACCAGGTCCGCTTGGGTAATATCCAGGAGTGCCAGGAGTGCCGGGGGTTCCGGGAGAACCAGGGGTACCGGGTGTGCCGGGAGAGCCTGGAGTGCCAGCAGTTCCAGGGTAACCAGGTGTACCAGCAGTGCCTGGGTAGTATCCAGATCCTCCAGGGTAGTAAGTTCCTCCTGATCCGGATGTTCCAGGGTAATAACCACCACCTGACACAGGTCCACTGGGATAGACACCACCGCTACCTGGGCTGCCTGGAGTACCTGGTGTGCCGGGACTGCCAGGTGATCCTGGAGTACCAGGATAGCCTGGAGTACCAGCAGTACCAGAAGTGCCAGGGGTGCCAGGAGTGCCTGGGTAATAGATGCCGGATCCAGATCCAGGATAGCTGCCTGGGTAACCAGGAGTACCAGCAGTACCAGGGCTACCAGCAGTACCTGGGGTACCAGCAGTACCGGGTGTACCAGCGGTACCGGGATAACCAGGAGTACCAGCAGTGCCCGGATAGTAGCCATTTTCTGAACCAGTTCCGCTGGGGTAGCCGCCACTGGAGCCACCTTGACCAGAAGAACCTGGATAATAACCACCTTGACCAGATCCTGTAGGGTAGCCGCCGCCTTGTCCTGACCCAGGGTAGACACCGGTACCGGGTCCACCAGGGCCGCCGGGACCACCTGGACCACCTGTTCAAAAAAATTTAAAAAAGATTTATACTCATCCCATATTATAAATGCAAAAGTAACCCTGTCTGTCTGTTACGCTTTCCCGCTTAAACCTCTCAACCGATTTTGATGAAATTTGGCACAGACAATCTTTAGACCCTGAGAAAGGACATAGGCTACCTCTTATTGCGAAAAAGGATTATATAAAACTAAATCTACGCGGGTGAAACCGCGGTGCACAGTTAGTTAAACATAAGAAGAACCTACGGTGTAGCTATAATAAAATATTTTGAACACAACTCGTCCAGTTTAGTCACATAATAACCGATAATATGTTGTCGCCATATAGAAAACTAGCTTCACCAGCGTGGTTATGTCATGTAATATCTTTTGTCCTGGTAATTTATAATTTATTGAGTTCTACATAATAAAGGTTTTAGCTGAATTAAATCAAGCAGGATTGTATATGGTGTAAATAATAGGGATGCCTGTAAAATCTATAAAATCCTCTCTTAAGTATACCTTTCTTCTAAATGACAAAGACTGACAGGACTCAACGACCAGAGGTTCTAACTAGTGAGCCCTGGGGGTTAACAATTATGCAGGTATGGCGGTTAATAAATTAATGATGCATCAGTGTCTTCTCATAAAATATCATAATAGATAGAGTAGCTGTGACCGCGGAACTAAAATTTTTTATTTTTTATTTTAAGTAGCCTAAATTAGTCTTCGTAACATTACCTATCTGCCAGTGAACGTCCCGTTAAATTTGGTCCAGCCGTTTTGGAGATTAGCCGTAACAAACAGACAGTCAGACAAACAGAGAAAAAAAAACAGTTTTATTTTTTTATGCGAGTACCGTATTCTTTCTTATTATGCATTTAGTGAAAAGCTATTAATTTAGAATTACAAACAGTCACTTCAAGTTTATTTATCTGATGATGATGATGATGATGATAAATAATGAGAAAGATAACATTAGAGATAATATTGTATCGAAACTAGTAGTAGTAGCAAAACACCTTCTTAAAAACCTGTTTTTAACCTTGAGCTCTCTGTCTAGCCATCCTTCCCGGAGGCATGGGCAACTGCTAGTAGTCATTAGTTAGTTTTACTTCAGTAGAATTACGCTTTGTGTAGAAATGAAAACAAAATAATTATTACTAATGGCACCATTGAGTTTTGTATTTATATATATTCAACTAAGCTATGTATTGGGGTACCTATATCACGGCTGATAGAGAGAAATGGAAGAGAAGAACACATTGCGCCGACTCCAAATAACATGTAATAAGGGCAGGAGGATGATGATGTGTATTTGGTTATATCTTTATTACAGTTTAAGAATTTATAAGAATGAATCATTAATTTCTTCGATCAGACTAAAACGATAAGTAACGAATTTTAAAATAGTTTCATCAGCATAACTGACGTAACATCTGCTTTTAGCTATGTGTCACCATAATAATATTATGATAGTATTTTATCTAACTAAGTTTGTGTACTTATTTCAGAAACTAGCCGTGCCCCGCGGTTTCACTCGTGTAGATTAAGTTTTATATAATATATCTGTTTAACATTGACTAAGTTTCATACAAACTTTCATCCCCTATTTTATCCCCTTGGGGGTAGAATTAATAAAAATCCTTCTTAGCGAATGCCTACGTCATAACATCTACCTGCAAGCCAAATTTCAGCCAGATCCGTCAAGTGATTTGGGCTGTGCGTTGATAGATCTCTATGTCAGTCAGTCAGTCAGTCACCTTTGAGTTATATATATTTAGATAACATATTTTTAAGCTCGTTGTTACATCATTGCTAAGATTTAACATACCAGGTCCACCAGGGCTGCCAGGCGTGCCGGGGGTGCCAGGGGTGCCAGGGCTGCCAGGACTGCCAGGGGTGCCAGGAGTACCTTGCCCTTGAAACAATTTTGAATTATATTATATTATGATATCATTTGATAATGAAGATATGCGGTCATTAGTCATGCTATTATATCGAGTCCTCACTAGATTGTTCTGTTATGATAAAACTATTACTTTTCTGGTGATTCTGCCTGACGATATTCAAATATGTGAAATTGTATACTATTTGTGTAATTATACTTACATTGGCCTCCTACACCGCCAGGGCCGTACGGTCCATTTGAGCCTGAAAATAATAACAGTTTGGCTTTTATTTATTTCGACTATACAACAACCTATATACAAATATAATGAGTAAGTAAAATGCCAATTAAACATACTATAAAAAAGGTACTCATAATTTTCCAAATTATTTAAAAACAAATGAACTCACGAAACCAACTTTTATAATCATGCAATTTTTGCTGAAAAGGTCACGGCATGAATGTATGCATGCCATTGTAATGCCGACTTCGGTAAGTCATGGTATACATTATAACAGAACCTTTATTCCAGCCTGAGGCCAGAAAGAGAAATTATCATTATTTAACGAAAATGTTATCCGGTTAAATTTGAAAGTTAATCCCATGAGACGTACGTAATTGAATATAATTACGTATTATTTGAATATAATTAGTAACTAGTAACTAATTAATTGGTGAGCACGCGGTGAGCAACTTAAGAATCATGGGTAGGATGCAGCTAGGAATGGGGCGTTTATGTTTAAACCTTTTCAAATAGTGAATAAGTTTGGTCATCTTGCGAAAATTTCTTGCCTTGTCTATTTTTCTGACAACTAACATTTATATCTTAATATTGAGCTTACCAGGGTATGTGACACCGGGTTGAGGCTGAGTGTTTTGACCAGAGCTGTCAGTTGGAGGCTTCGGCTTCGGCTTGGGCTTCGGCAGGGGCTTAGCAGGAATACCGCCAGGGGTGCGCCCACATCCTTTGGGGAAGTATAGTTTTTGCCAAGCAATGATTTGACCCGGAGTTGTGTTACCCTGACCATTGTCCGTGCTGGAAGGAAAATTGTATGCTGCATTTATTTACTCCAAAACAAATGTTTCATCATTTCGCTGATGAGATCTATGTACCACACCTAATTATGATTCCTCTCTATGTTGCCTCCATAGTATTTCAACATTTTTGTATCTGATTGTAAGACGAAAATAGGACTGACGACTTTTAAATGATTGTTGATATAAACTTTTAATTGGTGAACCTTTGGCATTGCTTATGGCCGATAAATTAATAAGTAATACTTACGCTTCATCATACTCGTATTTTTCATCAGGGAACACTTCAACTGGCTTCTCTGGCTCAACTACGCGATATCCGTGGCTATCGGCTACGTAGTGCGTGGCTCGAAGAAAGTTATCCGGGTCTACATAGCCGTAGCACCCGTAGGTGACGCCATCCGGGCCACGGTTCTCGTGGTGGAACTGGCCATTGGGGCCTACGTCGTAACCAAAACCGTATGCGCCTGAAAAAATAAATTTTGTAAGTAAGTTTTCCGTTCCACGGCAGAGAGAAGTCGCAAATTGTAATCAGGGGGCCTAGCATCATCGGCTTAAGTTGCGCCTCTTTTACTTCTGAGCTTTGACGTTTCATTTTAGTACTGTATAATTAAACGTCAAAGCTAAGAAGTTCTTACGCGCTGCCTAAACGATCATAGCTGCCCCCCTGCTCTAAAAGAAACTATTGACAGGGAAAAGACTGCAGCTCTACATGGTGCAAGTCAGACTCAATATGGACTATAGAGTGACACTTTGCCTGATTATGTGTGTTCAAATAATTGAAGAAAATGTAATGACGGATAACTTTTAAGTAACTAAAACAAAAAGGGAGGAACGCTACTGCATTTAAAAGAGCACAAGCGTGTTATATGAAACAAATTGCTATTTTCCGTTGTCAGGCAATAGGTATTAGCCAATATACTCTAAAACTGTTATCACAGAAACGACAATGAAACTACGAAAAGTTTCATGGTTCCTTTTTTTTTTTTCAACGTGGAGAATCCGTTATGGATACACCAACCGCCGCGGGGGCAGCGGAAGGGTTATGTCGGACTCACACCGACTAAACTCCACGGTGTTCCTCCAAGTCGCTGAGTGGGGGGGGGGGGGGGGGGTACGGTGCACGTGATATGTCTTCACATGCTTCGCCGTGACACCCATTCTTAAGTTTCAGGGATCCTAGCATTTGGTAAACATTAGCCTCTGGCTACCTACCCCTGTGATTCAATTTATTTTGTTATAAATAGTACAGAACTATTTTGCTTCGTTTGTGTTTTATTGACATGTTGCTACTTTAAGGGATCTTACATATTATCAATTACGTATCCATTCCATTAATTAATTACATTTCATTGGGTCTTCCGGAACAAAATGAGATTAATTCCAGCCATCTGTGGCCGACCGATAAAAGGAAATGATCCCGGCGTGTGCATTCTTGGTAAAATACGATCTTAACATGAGCTGAAAGTTTTACGTGAAACACATTTCTCGTTTATCACTTTGGTACACGTTGTTTTGTGTATTTAGTTTTCTTTATTCTTCCATTTGTTGTGAAATATTACAAACATATAGTGAACATTTTTTTCTGTTCGCTTTACTCTGGGATACTCACTTGTTTTAACTTCGAACTAGTTGTCAAATCTATTTCGAAGAATCAATTTAAGTATTTGATATATTCGATCCCCTACCTATTCCTAGATGATGGCGTTTAAATAAATCCATTGAAAAGTCCATTGAATGTTTATTAAAAACCGTATGGAAACCAAAACGTATTGGCTAAAGGGTTGTTGATGTGTGATTACTTACTGCTATCATAATTGGTCTCGTAATATTGTTTCTTCTCAGCGTCTTCGATGTCCACGACCACCTCGTTGGTGTTGGGTCCATAGCTGTAGGCTTGCCGGCCTTGTCGGGCTTCGTTTTCTATAAGCTTTTTTAATTCAGTACCGTTCTTCGGTTGATCCTCGCTAGCTAGACTTAACGCTAGCGCGGCCTGAAACAATGAGATTAAAAAGTTAGTTTCTTCTATGTATTTAAGTATGTCCAATAATAACCTGACTGAATGGGTACCTGAGATGTTCTATTATGGTCTAAGGATACCTACGGAATATAAGCTTTACTTTTATGTCTCCGTTGTTATGGCTATTTATACATGTTGTGATATTTGGGACAAGGGTTATTAAACATGCTGCTTAGGAATTGACAAATTGTATTTTTAATGGAAACTCCATGCGTCTAGTATTAAACATGCTATTTTAGTATCTATTGGTGAAACCATTAGGTTGAATATATTTTATTTTTAATACTTGTTATGTAGTGATTCGACGTATGGACCACGATGGTTATAATATGCAGATAAACCTATTTGCATATTCTGTTCTATATTGAATAATTCAGATATAAAGTTGATGTTGTTGTAACATCATGTCAAGTTATTTCAAAAGTGGTATGCTTTGTTTGACTTGTGTTTGTATTAATATATTGTTTATGCAGTGTGAGTGTGTCACTCATCGTGGTACTATGAGGCGAAGGTTACTCAATGCATGCACTCTAAGACTAAGGCTTCATGCTTTACACAACCGTCCACTTAATATCATTGCCTAGGCACGCCTTTATGATGTCATCTCAACTTTCAACTATGTTATTTAAATAAGGTGAGAATTAAAAAAAGGACGTGATTAATTACCTTGATATGTAATATATTCAATGTAAAATGCTATAAGTATATATGTATAAACAAACTCAAAATCCGGCAAGAAAGTAATAATTGTTTTTTGAAAAATATTTAAATTTGTATTTAATATTTCAGGGATAGGACTGTGTTATTTCAGGAGTATTATCTACGTTACTTTGAATACTTTGGTACATATCCTGGGCTTGCTTCATACTTTGTAATGTATGATTTATATATGTTCGGAAAATGAATGTCCGTTTTCTTCAATATCAATAGAAAGAACTAGAACAATATAACTATGGTGTAATATTGTTCTAGCATGTACTTGTAACTGAAAACTCTTATAATTTAACCAATAAGGTTTGAATTTGATGACTAATTACGTTAAGACCTTCATATACCTAATATAATGCGAAGTGTTTTGTTGTTAAGCTACCTTTAATAAATTGCCAAAAATGACACAAAATTGTGATTTTAATACGTACGTCGCCAATTAGGTACATTATTACACAGGTGTTAAAAACATGCGCTAGAGTGACGCGATGTTTGCCTCAGGCCTTAACACGATGGACTGTGATCTATTGCGAGACTGTCCAGGAGCCTATTTGCTTTGTACTACGAGGTTCAGAAGTAAATAATCAAAACCATTATTAATGGCACATCTGTACATTTTGTAAGATTGCATATTATTGCCATCGATTATAATATACTACGATCGACTTATATATTAAGTTTAATCAACATCAGTTTAATTTTCGTGCAATTTGCAATGTTTCTATGAGCCAATTTGCCTTTATGTGTGAAAATATGAATTTTAACACAGAAAACTTTACAGAGCATTCGTTATACTATAATTTTGTTGTATGAGAGCGTCTATCTACTTACAGCCAAAAGGGTCGTAAGAAATAATAAGATAAAAGTGCGTAAGTAGATGAATGACTGCCTCCGTTGGCCAACATTAAAATCAACTCGGTCAAAGTAAAAAGGCAGTCAGTTAGCAAATCAGAGATTCATAAGACATTAAAATTCATTTCACGTGTGTTGTAACTTAAGCTTTACCGTCCGACTAAGTCCATGACCGTAACCCAGGTGTCCCATAAGTTTCAATCTCACGTCCGATACAAGCGTCAAAGTAAATTGTTTTTTGATCTGGGACATAAACGTGTAAGCATTCTAAAACAGTCTCTTGGCATTTTAAGCAGTGAAAATTCGCAAAACAATGGATTTGACATAGAAACCTGTACCTTGATCCCCAATATTCGAATAGCCTCGAACTCGACATTGAATGAAAACACCTACTCTTGTTTCGAATTGTGTTTGACCGCTGTTAAACTGTATATTTATTGTAAAATTCACTTACAGTCTTTCTAGGTGTCTTGTTGGAAAATTAATATGACACAGCCGTAGGCACCTAATTAATTCCATGATCATTGTGATTGTGGACAAAAATTGGCAGATAGTAGTCGGTGCTTTCAAGTTAATGAGTCAGGTCATTTAGTTCTAAATATTACGCAACTTAATTAGCTGTATTTGGCCTAGTTAAATGTATTGTACATTAGTTCATACATATCTGCATTTTTAAATTTATATTTACTTAATATCCTTTAAATACCCAGGTAACATCAAATCTCAGTATATTTTCTGTATAGGGATTCCTTTTAACAAATATCAGATATATTTTCTTAAAAGGTAGGGCTTTAGCAAAGGCAGCTTTGATGTACGTACGTCGTTATGAAGGAAGGTTTACTATATTGCTTTTGCTTGATTGCTTGTTCCATACAGGTCGTTTTTTCTACTAAGGATTTTTATTTTTCTCGTTACTTATACCTTTTTGACATTAACAAATATCATAAATATTTAGTTGTAGGTGAGTTTTCGTATAATTTTTTGTAATTTACAACTTTCTGTTGGTTTTGAATTTTCAAGAGTTTTCTGCATTCCTGCAGAAATACGTACTCGGTTTTCGAACACTTCTTTACCTACGCGTTAGTGTTACTCAAATAATTCCTAGTGTGTGAGTGCAACGAGCACGTGTTTTTTCTGTTAGAAGCTAGTTATTTTGCAGGACGGAGGTGTCTGAGGTAGGAAATTCAAGTTTTATTACTTAGTGTATAACAAAATGTCAGGACGATACGTTTGTGGTCAATATATAATTTATGGAAACGACATTCTTTTTATATTAGGTAGGATTCAACGGGTGACCGGTTTTCTGACGCCTACGGACAGAAGGCTCCTGTGACGATCTTTAAGATAAAAAAGGCATATTTGGTTCGGTTACATCAGTTTCAATGCGTAGGTACCTACCTAAGAATTCAGAAAAAAAATAGAATCACGATATAATAAATAAATGAAATTACTCATGCATTATCTAGACCTATATTGATTAAAGTAGACTCGAGTGAAAAGAGTAAATCGTGGTAATATTTAAATAATAAAATCTTGGAATGAAACACTTTCTGTAACCTCCGCTATGAAGCTTTACCTCAGCTTCCACATATATGTAATGATTGCACAAAAAATTTAGACGCAAAGCAGGCAAAGAATAGTGTGTTTTAAAATTGTTGATATATTTTTGATGCGAACGCATCTAGTATTATTGTGTCAAGGTGCGGCCGCTGACGCCACCCGCGGGGTTATGTCACACTCTCCGGCCGCTAATCGTGCCGCTAAGTAGCTTCACAAACTAGTGAAGGTCGCGGGCATCCGGCACCCGTATGACCAGTGAAAGTCTATTGACTCTTCTATGAATAATAGAGTTGTAATATGCACAATGCAACTTGCACTTACTAATACTGATTGCTCAATGTTTAGTAATTCTAGTAGTCCCGTGTAAATCATGCTGGAGGAAAAGGTAACAATATGAAATTCAGCAACAATTTATTAACTCCCGAATTGATTTACTTCTTTCTTCCGAGTACCTTTTGGGACCCTTTCGGAGATCATTTTGGGACGCATGGCGATACAAAGAATAAAAACGCAAAAAGAAATGCTGGAGTTTTCAATGTAATTGGTAATACTCCATTAATTAATAATTGAAACAACATATATTGACAAAATTAATTGAACGTTCATTGCTTTGTATGTTTCTCTTCATACATAATATTTTCTTTCGTTCTTGGATGACAAGTCTGTCACCTCAGTTTGCACCATAGGTCAGATCGTAAGTTTGATTTTATCAAAAGAAAAATATATTTGATCAAAATAATCGTGATGTCAATACTCCAATGCAATGGGTCATCATTCCTTTGTAATCAAACGCATACAAACTTTATAGATACCTACATACCTGCGTTGATTAATGTTGTAAGAAGTCGTTGATTTCACTGGCATTTAATAATAAAGCTATGTATTTATGTTATATAGATTTTATACCTTTATGTATGGTACGTCTTATAATAGTTAGGTACAATTATTAATTTTTATAACTATCTGTTAAATGAACATCATCTAAAAATGCGCTTAAATCAATGTATATAATGTCTAAGTTATAAAATGTACCTAATCGGTAGAATCTACCTCGTTATGTCCAATCCTTTACGTGGACAACTAATTGTATTAGGTACTTGAAAAGGCATCAAGGCTCGATTATTCGGAAGATTAGTTTTTCTAAATGATTAAACACAGAGGAAAGGAGCTTAGCGTGAGAAAATGTGCGTGATTTCCCAAGCTTGAGGTGTAAGATAACGACGAATCGATGCTCCAATGATGAACACACCTTAGTTTGATTACTCCGTTGTTAAGTCCAATAAAAGATAGTAGGTAATGGGAGAGCGGCCTTACAAACTGTCCCGATTCCGCGTGAGAACAAAAGACATTGCCTAACAAATCTTACAAATAGCGAGCAGTTTTTCGATTGCATTCTTTTAAATGATTTCATTCCCAAGTAGGTTAATGTTTAGATATTTTGAGAACAAACAAGATTCTACTTAGTAAAATCTACATAATTTAGAATATATTTCAATTTCAGATTTAATTAAACTTTGCCTACGCAACCGCGGTGGTGTAGAAAGCCAAACAAAAGCTCTGATAAGAAAGGCGTTAAGTTCACTAAAAAATATTTTAAAATTTTCTGGGGCTTGTCTCTCTTGGATTTACAATCTTTAGCATAATTTATTATGGAATTTATCTAATAGAGTCCAGTGTGGTCTAATTAGATAACTTGTTTATCCAGATAAATCTCTTGATTGCATTTTTGAGTCCTATCTTGTCGTCAAGTAAGTAAATTTTACTTGAAGCTGGTATTACGTTGAAAAGGACAATTCTGTGCGTCAAGTAACTAATTATCTTGGAACTATTTACTTTTTTGGATTAATTTTCATATATATTCTACTGATAAATAGTTAACCCACATTCCGCCAGTTATGTTTTAAGTGACAGTGTAATATAGCGATTAATTGATCACTAATCCAGACGGATTATTACTGGTCAATTACAGATGGAAAAACCATTAACGCTTTGCCCATACTGGGGATAAAACTGCGAATTTCGATTCCCCAGTAGCTCTTGCGAACACTAGACCAACTACCTTAGTTAGATATATTTTCTCATATTGTGACCAATAACTCGTTTTACTTGTATTATACTCTCTAAGCTCGAAGTATTTGGCCAACATGTTTATTTACATCTGTATTACGTGTTATAATGGTAATCCTGTTGATATCAATCCGGCTATTTGATATATACTAGGAATGTACATCTAAGTATATATTATGTGTTTTTTTTACTTTGACGTGTACATTGTTAGATATATCTTACTGTATAGAGCCTTCAATATGGTGCAATATTGGCATTTTAGGACAGCTTTATTTGAGCGCGGTTTGCGAAAGGTGCTTCACTAGTTACGTCAGCGAGGTGAACCAGCGCGGATCCTCAACCTTTAAACTATTCACTTCAAACATACGACATTAGTAAATATTATAAGATACAATTAATATCCGGAATCGTTTTTTTTTACTATATATCTAGCGATGACTCATTTGCCTAAAGGGATTTTTTCTAAATATATATATTTTTTTGTTCGTACCATTTACGGTTTGGGATGCTTTTCAAAGTAGGATCGGTGTATGATTTGCATGTCATATAAAGTCTATAGGAGCGTTGATTTCAAAGATAAGTAGTAAATAAAAATACGTTGCCGAATTGTGATGGTATATTAAAGATGTATTTTGTTTCCAATCATTTGGAATAACACTCTTTACTGGTAAGACAGATGGAAGATTATTGACAATCCTGAGTATTAAATATGTGAGCTTTCAGCTAAAACTAAATATTGTATTTTACTAAAAAATAAGCAGCACTCTTCTTTGAACAGTTTACGAATCAGCAGTTGATTTAATTAAAAAATATTTTATGTATTTTATCTTAAATTTTTCAATCAGATTAAATATACTAATGGCTCGAGACATCTGTGTCTGGCTGAGGTATTAAATCTGAGAGTTCTTTGTTTTGTTATTTATTAATAAAGTTCAAAATATTAAAAGTCTATTAAACAGCAGCAGTTAAATTGAATTGACCCCAGACGACTGATTGAGCGATTAATTCATTATACATAAATAAAAAATATCAGTTAGACTCCGATTAGTTGAGCAACTTTAGGCATCTTCTATGAATGTATTAATGAGTATGCGTGATCATTCATTGAACGTAGGGTTGTCAACCAGCGGTTGGTCGAACCAAATAGTGATTATGACAATATGATTGACACAACAATGGGCAAAACAAATCCCTGTGAGGTCCGTATCACCACGCCTCTCCGTAGTTCCTTGGGATTATAACGATGTCAATGTCCTATTATACTTTCCTGTATATGTCAATAACCTCTTAACCGTTATTTAAAAGAAATTATATCAGTATGTTAATGTTAATATGTTTTAGAAAACCATTTTAAACTGATTAATGGATTAACATTTTATTACAAATTTTTCATTTTACTCTCGCAGAAAACAAGGCTTATTTGCCCCCATAATCCAGTAATGAAGGTACGTATTTATATTATTTATCGATCTACGTCAGGTATAAAACATAAATTTACGGGGTGTTCTGAAAAACCTTTTATACCGAAAGCTATGTGTAAAGTGTAACTTACTGAACGTGTCTTTACAGTATTGGATGTATTCATGACTTACCTATATGACGTTTAATTATCATTATCAGTCGTACGTACCTATACTAACTATCATTGGATATCAAAAGTTGCGTTCAGGATATCTTGTACTAATAGAAAGCTGCATTATTTCGGACAAATACAAGTTGTTTTATTAATTTTATGCCGACGAATAATGCCAGTGTCCAGATATATTTAAATTAAAAAACTCATCGGATTGCAATAGGTACAGGCTTCAATATACCGTTTACCAATTATGCCATCGTTATATTTTGAAGCGTAAATCAATCACAGAGCGGATATTCACATTTTATATCAAATCAATCTGTGATTTCATTTATTTCACGATATGGTTTTATGAGAATATCAGGCATATAATTTTTCTGTTGTCGGAAAAATATTAAATTTTTGAGTCAAATAGAAATTTTATAATGCCCTATTTTTTTATGTGTTTATGTATCTTGTCTACAGTAGTGGTGACCACTGTCACTTCATGTACGTGTACATTTGTTTGACAGTGTCAGTATTCCATGCCCTGAGTCACGCAGACAGTACATTAGCTCGTATGTCTGACCCATTGAGTTTAACTGAACGCCTTTGTGGCTCGCCGACGCTACGCTCTACTATCTAATCATTTGTTATGTAAACCAAGAAATTCGTTGTGACGTTAATTGCGAATATTCTAAACAATTAGACTCACACACTGTTTATCCAATTTCGGCTCTCAGACTTTTCTTTATACAATTGAACTTGGCAACAGCTTAAAAATTAAGAAACAGTCTTTTGAAACGGGATCCTTAACACATTATGAGGCAAGATTTAAGAACAAATAAGAAAAAAATATTTCGTATACAATGAGCAAGACACGTGTCGTATAACATATAACATAAATATAAATTGGGTGCATTTTGCCTTCAACCCAATTGTTAGCGCACTGAACAAATTTAAAAAGGGTGTAGTACTACAAAATAAAAAATAAAACTTTATTTGTAAATTTTTATTCAATCAGAAAAACACGAAAGAACCTTTTCCAAATTTAAATCGTAAGCGATTAAGGATCAAACTTTGTAAATCGAATCTCAAGTTTTGCCGAAAAGAGATTCTTATCGTGTACCCACTTAAGCCTCGATAATAACCAACATTTTCTCGTTAATTGCTACTTCAATAAAGTAGTGCTTAAGAAACTCCGGACTTTTAAGAAGAATACTTTACTTCAATAAAACCTACACAGTATTAAATTCATTCAGTGAATATTACGAGTATGTTAAAATGTACAATAATTTTATCTTTTCGTCGGAACTTACATTGTAAAGTTTTTCTTTCTGTTTATTGCTGTTTGGTTTACTGCACGCCATAAATCTTGTTTGGTGTACGTGCTCCGCGAGAGATTTACATAAAAGATAACACTAGTGAAAAATTCGCGTGTGGGCAGTTAGTCCGTCTATGAAGTTTATATCTGCAGCCACTTAAAACACTCCTAATTGGAGGATAAATTGAGTCATCATCAAAATGACGGCGACAAAGGGGGCCGTTAAACTTGATCATCTCATAACAATGATGCGCTACAGGTAAAGATGTCATCTTGATGGATGGTGTGCCGATTCTATGGTAGCTTTGTGTGACATTTATCCGCGTGATACAATTCAATCCGATCGAACAATTACTACTATCGATCATTTTAAGTTACTTGGGCTCAAAGTCTGGCGTATTATGATTACATATTCAGTTAATTAATTTATGGTCTAAAAAGTGATCGATATAACTTAAACCATTATTATATTTATTTTAATCTATCATCTTAAAATTGAATAGTAATTGTGGGAGCCATATCGGAGTTTTTGAGCTTCGTCAGTTTTCCGTGGTCAATATTGATTTATCGTATCGTGATTAAACCTAGTAGTAGTTAGTATAAAGGTCAATACCAAAGGCAATTAAGATTTAGGAATTGAGAAAAAAGAGAGATACTCGGTCATTATACGAGTCGCTTCATTGGTCGTTTCTAAACCGGGTCTAATTAATTATTGTCTTAACAACTTGTATGGCATATAAGTATAGAATTTTGTGAATTCACTCATCGATTTGACCGTGAAGTCATTCGAAAAATATGATAATCAACTATTTTGTTCAATTTATATTTGGCTCCTGCTTCCTACTAATAAATCGAATAATAATTATTTTACTTCGTTCTCCGTATTAACTTAACTAATTATTCCTCAATGAGTCATACAGGGCAAGATTTGTGTCAAAGTCTACAAGATATTTACTTAAGCTTGCACTTGGAAATATACATAATATAAATATAAATATCATGTATTGTGTGTTTAGAACTAAACATATATGTAATAAATGTCGCGATTGATGCATTTTTGATTCAAATTAATATCGTATGAAAAGTTCATGGCTGATCGCGTATGTGATACTTGAAGTTTATGATTAAGTAGTTACCTCGGCGATATTTACGCATAAATATTTGCTTTTGGTAATATCCAAATACTTTTTTGTAACCTTTATTTAGTCTTGGATTTTCGGGAATACGTGAGAGTCTTTGAACATTACATTCATTTATTATAATTTCTATGTTTCTTTACAAAGCTTTGAGGATTCGCTTAGCGCTTTCGTAGCGGCTTATCAATCCGAATGAACCTACACAATAAAGTGTATATTTATTCAAATTGCTGTTTTCACGTCCTTTTGGAGAAACAAGGATTACCGGATGCTTGTTTGAGAGTTACTTAGTTTGTTGTTTGTCTTGAGGTTTCCTAAGCCTAACAAAGAAGGTAGTTACAAGTCATGAAATTTTATGTTTCATATAAAATACTTAATGATATTTAAATGTTTTAAGAACTCTGATAAAAGCTTTTAAATTAAAAGGAAAACGTTTTGTCTGTGTTCTAATACGTTACCCTAAACCTTAAGCTGTTTCGTTTGTTAAGTGGCCCTGTCTTATCATTTGCTTGTTGAACACAATTAGTTTGGATCTTAAAGACGCCTGCTTAATAATGTTCGCTTCTGAGGCTATTGTTTGTTTGGTAAATATTAGAGGACAAGCAATTAAGTGGTGCCGCTTCGATTCAAATAAACAAAGCAAAATATTGGTTTTAAATTGTTTTAGATTTCTCTTTAGAACTTTTGTACAATATTTAGGTTGTGGGCTTTTAGTATTAATACGAGTAATTAAGTATTTCTGGGGTTCCGTTATAAGAGGTCCCGTTATTATTAGGTGCAAATATATTTTAAGCCTTTAGGGATGTTTAATATTTCATTATTAATTATCAACTTATCACCAATTTTTTCTATGATTATGGGTTGTTTTTCATAGTTATGTAATTTTCCATCATATGAACATCAAATCTGACGCGGACGGTGATCGCAGTGAGTGGGTACACAGAGGTTTTCAGCGTGCTTGATGACGAAACTTTTGAAATTACTCTTGCAGACTTTTTTAACAAGATTTTTTTATTGAAGAAGAACGTTTTAGAAAAAAATATATAGTTAAAGAAGATTTTGGCTCAAATTAAAAAAACACTGAAATTTTTTTACACAGATGATTATTAAATTATTTATTTTTACATTAAGAAAGGTATAGCTCTAATTTATATTGTAACTTTGTGACCTTTCCATTTTTTTTGTGGGTGTTTTCCTTTAAGCATTATTTAAAAAAAATGTGTAAAATATGTAAATGTATACGTAGGTACATATTCATTCAAAAGTAATGTATTTAATTTGTTCTCCAATAAACAGTTATTTCAAAATTGCCTGTGCCCTATTTAAATGGTTTTGATATGAAACTTTTTATCAATCCAATTTTTTGTTTTTTGTTATTCGCCAGATTTGCAGTGTCGAAGAGCAAATTACATTATTATATAGAGTCTTGACTTTTTAGGCGAACATTTTAGTCATAGAGACATCGATTGGTGGTACCTACATAATCAATTTAAAGAAAAATATATTTTTAATCCAAATGTTTTCATCGTTATACTTACTATTTATTTTTGAGTACACTATGCAGTTATAAGAAGCTCATTAAAATGTTAAGGCAATTTTTATATTATGATTTAATATATACCACCTACCGATGCCTTATGCCAATAATGTTCGTCTAATGAGTCTAAGTCCCGTATATTACCTTCATTATAAGAATTATCATGGTATCGTATTTTTACGGGCTTATGTTTTTCTTTTCGGCAATCAACCCTAGTCCATATATTATTTATACTGTCTGTGTATAATATGTAACAACAGCTTATGATAATACATTGTTAATCAAAATATAGTCTCGTTGCGGTTAAATCTTAAGATGTTATAATAAGTTTTACGATCAATATGAGTAGTTTAGTAGCAAGCGCGAGAGGTACTGAATAATAAAACATTCTGTGGTCCATGGGTACCGACCGTATTATGAATATTTGACAAATCTCAAGGTCAAGTCACAGAAGACGTGTTTAAGATTTAAGCCTTAATTAATTCTATAATATCTATTATTAACAAAAAAAGCAATATTTTAAGCATTCATACTATTATCCCAATTTTAAAGGATTTTTTGATATTTCAGAAGTAGTGTCTGATATTTGTGTTCGTTGAGAAATTTATATTTGAATTCATTTAACAAATATAAAAAATCCTTTTAAACAGTCAATTATGACCCATTTCAGCTTCTTTTTTTTTGTTCATCCTTAATATCACCCTGGAATTTTGTGCTTCTGCATATAATTACTTTAGCAACAAAAAGTAAGGTTTGTTAGTTTTTTATTATTTATCTCATTTCCTTTTCCATTTCAAGGGCTATGCAATGATTTTTCGTATAAGTACAGAAAACTAGTTTGTACAGTACATACACCTCGTTGTGTATCGTATCACTACCAAGTGGGAAGCCGTGGCAGTTAAGTGGTTTGAGTTGTCGTCTGCTACGTAAGCGCTGTTAATTCTAATCCCGGTGTACCTACATTGCGATTTTCGTGCAGTGATGTCACACCATGAGCATGTGAAACTCTGCATATTATTTCTGAGACGCTTTATTGGTACTTAGATTTATTGCACATGTTGCGAGTTGTGGATATTAACTATAGGTTCCATCGATTAATCGTTTGCTATTAAAAGATAAGAAAATATTTCCTCTCTGGTTATTCTGTATAAACTTGAGCTATATTTTTTAAGTATAAATAAAGTTTAATTTCGCTTTCGTGTGTCATATCATGTCAATCATCCCTATATGTATGATATCATTTTATCGGCTACGTAACATAAATAATATCCGTATCCTAATAAAACTTATTTTAGTGGAAAATTTGATCAAGATACATACAAAACCATGCTCCTGCTTTATGGTACATTAAGTTTTTATCTCAGTCGCCCTTCTCGACAAATTGAATTTTGTCGCGGGTCCATGCGTTCAGTCGTTGAAATCTTTGAATTGAATGTTTTTCAATATTCACATTATCTTTATTATGTGGAAGATTACGTTTATCCTTATTGCATTGTCCATTGTGCGTTAATATTATTTGTTAAGTACGCATATGACAAAAATAAAGCATTTCGAAACAAAGTCTGCTAATACCTTGTTACATCAAACAATATTATTATACTATTTACTTAAATCTTAATTTGAAGCATATAAATAATTATGATTTTCTATTGTCAGTGAGCATTAATTTCCTAGATAATTATTTTTCAAACACAAGATCAACGGTATCCGAATTATTTAACTTAAATTTAAAAAGAATTTAAATAAATATTATGCAATATTATTTGTTGATGAATACCTAAATTGTTTTGTTCTGGATAATTGTGATATAAGGACTTACCAAAAAATAGAATAATGTTCCCGGCCCCATGGCCAGGGATCAGGCCTTCAGGCCCCTGGGGATCACTTGGGGCACAGGTCGCTCGCCGCGAACCTGAGTACCGGCACCTCAAAAGCTATACAACCTCGACGCCGACTAAGCACAGATTGTGCTAAAATTCGCCAACGTGACCCGCTCTCGACGGTCGGCTTTTAAAACTAAAATGTGCAAACTCGAAGATGCGCCTCTTATATTACCTCTTACGTTAACGTCGGATACCGCAACGTATTTGGCATATACCTATAGGTATCGCACATGTGTGGGTTCATTTCGGCTGCGAAGCCTCCGCACATAACTGTGTGACATTGGCGACATCACCGATAACGACACGCCCTGCTGCCGGACGGGATTTTTTTCCTTTAACATATCTTAAAAATGAGTAGACACGTAAATCACTTTCTGATTCATTCTTTTTCTGACCTCGTTCTGCTTAGCCCATTAGCTTAATATTCACTGAGAGTGGGATCATTTTATATACTTACAAGAAATTCTATGTCTTCAATCCCTGGTAGGGAATTCTGAGCCATAAGTCACATTATTCAAAGTGTTAAGTTTGCTACAACGGAGTCATTAGTATTCCTGGAGCATAATATCGCATATCATGTGAAGCATCTCGGGAAAAAATACACCGTGTTATAGCATGGAAATTAATTAATTAGATTTCCCCATGTGGCACCAGTAACAAGTACTAAAACGTAGGGCATTTCCGTAATAATGTAATTGAGGCTTTATAGGATATACACTCAGTACGGATTGTGACAAATATATACTCTTACTGATTGGATTTTGCGTTTCAAAATGTTATTTTTAACCTTGAATCCCCTTGAATTAGTTATTTACATACCACGAACATTTCTTGCTTTAAAATATATTCAAACATTTTTTGCAAGCTAGGGGGCTGGGACGTTCTTGGGTATGAACAAAGTAACGTTACATTTAAAACCAAGGAAGCAGTAAATTTAATTTTATTGCCACCTCCGATTTCAATCTCTGTTAAATCCTGTATTTCGCTTACGTGTTCTAATATATATCAGACTTAATTATAATGTATTATAATGAATAGGTCTATTGAACCTAGATTGATGGAAATTATAATTTGAGCTCCCGGCGCCGGATTCGATGAATAATTTATTTCATCGACGACGATGTCAACAACTTTAAGTTGTTTGTGCCTGATTTTGACACATTAGAATAATAAACAAATCAATAGGTAAGTAAGGGTAAGTTCCATGTTTGAGACTTGAAAATAAATAGAATTACGTGTTCCTTGGTCGAAAATGTTCCACAAGGGAATTATGATGATTCGGACACTTATCAGATTTTTTTAAATCAATACATAAATTTTATTTTGTAAATGTGTTAATTTGGCCAAGAAGTGTCCGAAATTCGTACTAACTTGTAGTTACACAAAGGTACAATATTCAAAGATTATAAAGAAAGTTTAAAAGTTTTAATAATTTACATATCTAGATTTTTACACAGCCGAGCAGCGCGAGGACAAATTCTTTGGTATAAGATTTCATCACCTTTATAATTTTTGAACCCCTTAACATCTACTTCTTATTCGTAGCACGAATATTCAATCAGATTTAAATATTTAGTGTTTTATTATTAATTTTACGTTTGCATGCAACCGAGTTACAATATATGATCTATTATAGTACATATAGACCGGCACCATTATAACTTTTGTTGATATACATCTTCTTCTTTCTTCATTGTCAACCCGTAATTACCCACTGTTGCGTGTAGGTCTCCTCGTATGGACGCCACAAATTTCTGTCTTGGGCCTTCTGAGCCCAGTTTTTTCCACCACTTGGGGCTATATCATCTGCCCACCTCGCTGGCTGTCATCCCACGCTTTGTCGACCCTGCCTTTGATATATATAATTGGTGACAATATACACATAAGCATACAGTCCGCTTGATTTTGAGAGGTCACCGTAACCGATCGATTATTATTAATGCTATGTATGCATATGTCACCCTATAAAGCACTATTTAAGGCTTCAAGGAGAGCCTCGTACATACTTGACAGTAAAACTTATGCATAAGGAAGATCTATTGAGAACTAATTTCTGATAAGCTTCTGCGTTTGTATGGAACATTTTATTACAATAGTTTATTTTATTGTACGTTATATTTGCTTCCATACTCAATACTCGTAGGTTCTGCATGAGCACTATTGAGTGTTTTATAAATACTTGTACTGAAAATATAGAGAAATATTTGGTTATCATGATCATCAAATTGATCTTCCAATATTATGGTAGCTTAAGAACGCTAGAACATTGAACTGGTTTATACAGATTTAACTACAGACAACGGAAGTAATTATTTTGCTTGTCGGGGAAATTAAAATATGTATCATTTTATCGATCTTTGATACATAAAATAATCTAATGCTAAGCTTTAATTGCCAAAAAACCTTCCTCGATGAAAAAAATAGGTACCATAAGTACTAACCTACTTACATTATGTAAAAAAGTTCGGATGAGTACATCATGACCGACAGTATTTATTGATACAACACACGGAATAAAAGAAACGTGAGATTATATCATTATTCTGCGACAAAAATAAGGGTTTAACGTCACCCGTCAATTCGAGTTTCATTTATAAATAAGGATTATATTGGGCCACCCAAGCAAAGGAAGTTTTTAGTTGTTTGAATCACATACCATAAAGACACTTTGTTGGTTGAGTATATGTCACGAGTTCCGCTGGCGCTTTGATATCAAACCAAATCTAATCGAGTTCGTAATAATTGGCTTAATGTATCGTAATGCCTATTTATTCTGTCAATATTTGTGTTAATTTTAATGAGCTGCGTGTCCGAGTCGATACTAAAATGAATCAAATATTGAGACACCGGCTCTTGCGTGTCTGACTTATGAATTGTTTATTGAATACCTGCAGCCATTTGTTGCCTTTCCACGAACTTAATTTAAAATTTATTAACATTTATTTCTGATATTTTTTAATTTCAATTGCTATGTAATATCTTGGATCAGATTTAATATAGTTACTGTTTGTCCTCTAAATTAATTTCTTTATATACAACTAAATATTATGGCCGCTATTAACTCGGAGGTCGATGCCTCATAGTGTTTTTAAAATACATATTTCCGAATCAATTAAATAAAAATAAATCAGAAAGATATTTATTGCCTTTATCGTGGATCCTAACAATGAATTTTCTGTTAACAATCCCATTTTTACATATAGTGACCGTTATCAAAAATTATCACGTACGTACCTAGAATTACATATAAAATAATTCCGTCCGGTTGAATTATTCCCACTAAACAAAGCTTTGCAGTATAAACCCATTCATAATATGTATTTAGAGTTGCACTATTAAGGCACCTTAAACTAAGAGAAAAACTTAGAATACAATCCTGTATCGATACAATATCCACTTTTAATGTACCAATTTCAGAAGAATGCTATTAAATTATATGGTCCAAAGAAAAACTCAATCTAGTTCTTATTTTCTTGTCTTTGATGTGATCAGCAACGGACAAGGTTTATCTTGTAATAAAACTTCACTTCATACATTTGAGTCTCAAATCTGATCGCTTTGCTACAGTAAGTAGCTGTCAATGTTGTGAAAAATAAATGGTCCATGACACTTGTTAAGAGAAAAGGTATAAGTCAACGCAACCGCAATCCATAAAACCTTTTCTACGTCCACTGACAGTGGATAATCCATCAAGACTTCTAAGCCGATGCTAATACGTGCGTGGCGGGCGGCGGCAGCGTTTGAGTTTATATCCCATTACTATGTTTCGTCACAGAATCGACATTTACTCCAATTTAATACAATATCGCAGTCGAACGGCTACGCGTTGGACAGACCTCATTAATGCTAACCCAAACTACCATAGTCCAGATTGCCCGAGACTCTAATGACCGTAACAAGTGAAGAAACATCATGAAATGAAATGATAGCATCATCAAGCACGACCACTCTGCCAAGAGTGACCGACTAAGAAGAATACAGATAGCTACAGGTAACTTACTAATGGAATTAAGCAATTTATTATGCCTAAACCCCCTGGCTTTTAGAGGCATTTTTAACGTCACGATGTTTGTGAACATTTTCGTGCCTGTAATCAAACCTGGACCCTGTAATTAAGTTCGTTAATTAAGAAAATAAATTTTGGATCCCTAGATATTTTGTTGTTAGGGTTCTGTACTGATGTTTTATCTGGGTTGCCGTAACAGGTTCGAGACAAAAAAATCAAGATTTAATAATATATTAATGAATTATAAAAATTAATTTTAATGTTGAGCATGTAATACTATGCACATTATAAATATTGAAACAAAATAAAATTATATTGAGGAAGAAAATAAAATACAGCGTCTTAACGATACTCAACATTTAAAATGGAATGTTTCTATTTAGGTGTGAGAAAACAGCGTTATAAGTTATAAGTATTATAATATACAACTGTGACGAGAAATGGCAATCGTGGAAAAAACCGTTGTTTTTCCTGTTCGTTGTATTTAAATGAATTTCATTAATATATTTTGAGGGCATCATTCTCAAGTTACAAGGAAGAGAAATCATACTCAAATAACCGTGACAATTTAAAATAATCAGTTTTCAGATCAAGTAAATCGGAGATCCTAAAACATGTCCTTATCGAATTTACGTTATGTAGCGTAACGTTTATATTGCGCCCGCTGCACCGAGGCAGCGGTATTTTACGAAAAAACAACCGGCAAATTTAGGTCCTTGTTCGTACATCGAAGTAAAACGGGACGGGAATGGCGAAGTCCATTGGATCCGATAAATGGAAGATTTTTGCCGTGATCATTGAGTTCGTTGACCCGACATCCAACGCTCCCTCATCTCAGGATCTTACACAATTTAAAATGCAGACTTGCAACCTGATCGGGGCTTTAATAATAAAAACAAAAACATATTTTCTTGTCTGTTCAAATTTGGACGCTGGGGAAAAAACGAATAAGTACTGTAAAGTGCATCGGCTCATTAGGTACAGTTAGCAAATTTGATGATCGAGGGCTTATTGAAATGTTGCAAGAGGATTAACTAGGGCGTGAATTTTACACAGATTGTTCGCATTATTATATGTTTTTAACAATAAAAGATACAACAGAGCAGTATTAAAATTATATTGAATATGTTGTATTGTATGCATTAACTGTTTATTTATTTACCATTCAGTAAGATTGTGTAAAAAGTTGTTACATACTTACTGCATATACAACAGGGAATTTATGTCAGTGTTCTAGAGTTGGTCAATCAATTTATGAACAAACGCAATTCGCTAAATATTTGCTGATATCTCAGTGCATAATTCTTTTTTGAGAAAAATCTAGGCATCCATTACAATTCAGGCCACCCAAAGTCTAAGAACTCGATATGTATTGGTGAACGAAAAAAGCTCTAATGCATTAAGGTGGCCCATAGGTAAACGTGCAAACATTTGGGTATTGTTAAAAAGCATGTCACTTTGATCTATCTAAAGATAGCATTTAGTTCTATTTTAAACACGTCTATGCGGGCTTTCACTACGACTCTGTTAAAACATAAAGATTTAAGATTCTTCTAATTAAGTATCATCATCATCAACCTACCTTAGTCCACTGCTGGACATAGGCCTCTCCTAATGAGCGCCATAGCACCCTGTCTTCAGGCTTCTTGCCGCATCCAGCATCTGCCTGCCGTCTTTCGCAGATCATCATCCCACCTGGCTGGAGGGCGTCCTACACTACGTATGCCGATTCGCGGATTAAGTAAACCTCTATGTAAAACAGCGGTACCTATTCCTAATTCTGTCCTTTTTACACTAAATGGTATTCGGTGAAAAGCGGATGTTTCTTAACTCTTCGGGGAGGCTTCTGGGTAGACGTGTAGATAAGAACTCTACTTTACATGTGACAGCAAGTGCCTGCTGTAGGCTATTTTGTATTCCATGCGTACGAAGTCTAAAAGCTACTTTAAAATGTTTAGGTGATCTTGAGTGTAAGGTCAATAAATGCATTAATTTCTTGGCGGTGGTACCTACCGCAGTTACTTAGTGTTTATGTTGAAACATATATTTAAAAATAAACTATGTGTGTTCCGGCTCCTGATGGCTTTGATTTCGGTTGTTGACCTAGGAGAAGCCCACTTAGGCACATATTCGAGACGTTCTAAGTATTCCCAGGGTTTGCGATTTACAGCCGTCTAGGTTACGGGATACATAATAATAATCTTCTTTGATCAGCTTAAAAGCGTTTATTTTTAGTGACAGAAACGTTAACTGTTATTCTGTGAAAATCTGTGAGTCACCGGAGGTAGAAACCTATATAATAAAAAATCCAATAAATGTGTATTTATTATACTATAAGTAGAAATAGAGGAGCTCTTGGCACAGTTGCTATCGGGCATGTCCCTGTGACCTGTAGTTGGATGGGTGACCGCCCGAGTTTCCTCCGTGTCTCGGAGAGCACGTTAAGCCGTCGGTCCCGATTGCCCATTTTAACATCTTTAGAAATCGTTATAGGTCAGACCTAAGAAAGTCTGAAAACTGGTTTAACCTAGATTACCTAGATTTTCCTCATAGGTTACGAAGGTCAGATGGCAGTCGCCTCGAATAAAAATCAGGTGATCAGCCACATCGGGACGAATCAAGTGGCGACCCCAAAAATTTATGGGATAAGGCCAGGGAGATGGTTTGAGTAAAATATGAGGAAATGCATATCACATTATTTACATACGCAGTAGCTATACATTTATATTTAAAGGTAAAGAAAGAAGTGTGCTTATGCTAAAATTACCGTTACGGAACGCAGATTGTTTACTTCGGTTGTCCGAAAAACCTGTATCACATTACTTTTCCACATTGTAAATAATGAACTTTATTTGAGCAAAATGTTTCACAAAATTTTGTGGTCATGATAAAAACCGTCAAAATAATAATGTTCTAGAGTCGCGAGTAAAATACTGCCTTGAAATATTAGTGTGGAGTAAAAAGCACTCCCATATGATATTATGTTTGTTATGGGGATTACTGCCATTCATCCACCATGCCATGGCAACGACATAGCATTTGCTTAAATAGGGACCCAAAAATTGCACCCATTTATCAAATAAATTGTTCCCAGATTCTTCACACAACTAACAACATTCTGTGCCAGTAATCATGCTATATATGCTAAAACCTAACTGAACGTAAATCTTTTTTTAGTTTCAATAAATTGACTAAAGGGTAGATTTGCCGTCGTTGTGGGCTTAATTTCCCCTAAATGTACGAAAGTTTGTACCGTTATTACACATTTCCATTTAGCTTTTTCCTGGTCGGCTTCCGGGCTGTGTTCGGAGAAATAACACTTGAATTATTGCTTTTAAGGCTGTTTGACACAGTTTTTAACCAACCTACTTTTAATCATAATATTATCTTAAAGGAGCAATACCATTGTACATGTGCTTGCGGCTTCACCCGCGTACACTTAAGGGGGGCTTTTTCATATAAAGTAGATATTTTTGAGTTGGAGAATAAGCAGAGCTTGTTAAGAAATTCTGAGAGGTGCTTAACACGCGCCACTTAAACGATCATGGGCCCCGTGCTCTTCTTACCTGGATGTTAATGTAACAACTCTTCAAAGGCTACCTAGAACTCACCACTGATTTGTGCAATTCGAAATTCTACTCTACTATCTTCTATTCTACTATCAAGCGTAAAGGACGCTTTTATTATTTTATAAAAGAGGTGGAAGTTTAACTATAGCAAAATGATCCGTGTAACGATTCCTTCGTCGTGCAGTTAAATTACTCACGACGAAGGAACGATGATGGTGTGTCTCGGACTTATCATGAAGTATTTTGAAGGATGTATTGTGACATGATGTGCTACTTAATTATGTGTAAGGACTGCCTATATTACGAGCTATGAGTGACGACAGTGTTATTAGTTTGTGATACAAATAGTGATATAATATATTAATATATATATCAGTATTTGACCCGTTGAACTTGGTACTGATCACCTTTTTCTTTACTTATTATATATGTTTTTCACCGTTTAAACCTTCCCTGAACTTTTACAATTATACTAAGATCAAAATTACCAGTAGTGGTCCAGCCATTCACAAGTTTTTGCGAGACTAACGAACAGTAATTCATTTTTATATATATAGATATAGATATGTATAACACATATAGAGTTGTCCCTTTTGTCATTCTCGGGGCACAAGTAGTTTTTAATAAGACTCAATGGCTAGCACGCACAGACTATTTCGTTCTCCTTGTGTTTTTGTCATATAAAATAACAGGACATCCTGAAACATATCGCCTTTATTGCAAGATAACAAAGTTTCCAGATGTCATGTAAAACTCACGAAGGAAAGTTTGTCAGAGGAAATCTGCTAGACAAAAAAAGATTAAGTCAACGACAATAATTCGAGACAAGAAGTATTATTTGCTGTGGTAAGCTCACTGGTCTTGTCTAAACACACCGCTAACAGTAAAAAATACAGGCATTCATTTAAATGTTTATCATGTCTCGTCCTTATCTTACTACCATAAAACACCGTTAGAATGATTTTGAACACGGGAAAGGATCTCATTCCTTTAAACTGGTACCTTAATACGAAGCGGTTTTGATAGGATTATTTTATTTATTAATATTAATATGTTCTAAATAGGCTTTAAACTAAATTGGTATTTTATTGTAATTGTTTAGTACGAGCGGCATTCCAGTGCCCAAGTTTTAAGATGTTTTTACGTTGACCATATCTACTACGTATTTTTTTCCTTATGTATGTACATTTCCATATAAAAAAAGCGCAAAACGCAAGGTCACGCGACGACGTTCGCACGTGTCAAAACCTATACTTGGGATACAAACGCATAAATAATAAACATTTACTAGCTATTTAAAAAAAATGTCTGTGATAAACGAACTATTTACGGCTAAGATACCAAGTAAAGGTCAAAATTGTACATTACATGCTGTATCTTGCAGTATTATCCGCGTTGGATTAAAAATTAAAATTATGTTTCCTAAAGGTTTATATACTTTCTCGTATGCACTTACTGAAAAGCTGTTAATTTGGAATTACAAGCAGATACTTCAAATATTATTTTATAATAACTTGTACATCTCTCACTAAGAGCTATGCGGTGAAGGATAATATCGTGAGGAAACCTACATGCATAAATCTGACAAAGTGTATATTGTTTATATCTCATGATGATGGTGCTGTACTCACGATCTTCTATGTTAGCACCTCATCTTCGGTGAAAAGTGGATGTTGAGTAACCCCTGACTACCCATTTGGGACTCTTCTAGGTAGTTATGAATAAATGCTTAGTGATCACATTGTGAAAGCATGGGTACTTATCCAGGAAACGGCCATTACCAAAATTGTATATTATGGTCAAGTTAGTATGTAACGTACCTACCTACTCGTTAATTTATGTAAACGCACATGAGCAGTAAATGGTGCCCTTTAGCCTATTATTCACATTGAGAAGTGTTGCTCAAAGCCCTTTAAATTGGAAAGGTTCTACATAGAAATGTACATATGATTTATAGTATATACGTGAATTATACTTATTCCACGTTCAAAAAGTTGCATCATACAAGTTACATCAACTTTATATAAATTCTATACAGATAAATAAAATTTAAGTGTCTGTTTCTAATTCCAAGTTAACAGCTTTTCGTTAAATGCATATGAAATTATACTTCATATGCATTACTACAATTTTTTTTTCCGAATTTGTTTTCTTTCGAACTGACTGATTGGAACGGGACTTTTACTGGCAGATAGCTGATATTACTAGGAGTAACTTTGGCTAATTTTATTTTAATTGAGGTTCCGCGAAATAAATTCTACGCGGGTGAAACCCTCAGCTAATTTAATATAAAGACCTCACAATGTAAGATATAAAAAATAACATTCCGACAGCTCGGATGCAAATTGAATGACTCACTTTTACCTTTTTATTTAAAACACTAATATGAAAATGTTACTTCATAAATTCAATGTGATAAGTGTCGGTTAACAAATGTATTCCTCAGTCAAAAAAGACAAGGGTCAAGAGATTTAAGTCGCTTGATAGGGCCCGAAAAGTGATGGGATCCAAATATAAACTGTCACTTTGCATCATATAACATTGACGTGCGTATTGAAAAGAGCAAACATCGTTTGAATTTTCACACTTCATTACATTAAAAATATATAATATATATATATATAATATGTTTTTCATGTAATAAAGCGTTGGCACCTTTTGATGAGCATGAAATTGATTAAAAGATATTCTTGAATATGAATATACGGCTGGCATTAGTTCGAAAAAGTCTTTATCGTATCTCGGTATTACCTACTGCAAAATAAAGCTCACATAGCCTTGGGTCGATGGCTTATGAATACATTTAGTAGCAAAAATAGCATTTAAAATTTAAAAGTATTATGTATATTATCATAATATTTTTGGGTGAAATATTATTGAAAATGCATGGAGCGTTGCCATATCTAATGAAATTCCACTGTGGGTACTCGAGAAAATTTGTTTAAATGCAATTTATGAATCTTTGAGGCCAACCCGCCACGGCCACATCAAATCGTTTAGCAATTAACAAAATGAAACGTCAAAGTTAAGAAGTTCCTAATACGCGCTGCGTTCATAATGGATCACACAACCCTTTGTGATTTTCTATGATCGTTTAATCATGATAGTCAGCAGTCCTTAGAAATTAAGTACTAACCTAGAGAGTTACAGGTCATCTCTAATGTCATATTATAATAAATACTACATAATAGACTAGTCCTGATTTCTACCAAATATTCTTAAAAAGCTCTGCGAAAAAGCTTACTGCCGATTCTTGAAGACATTGATGTAATAAAATTTAAATATGTAATAAGGTTGTTAACGAGTCGAAACGTGAATTCAAATAGAAAACGAATGCGTAAATATAAAGAAGAAAATATTAAAAAGTATAATTAAGTTTATACATTAAATCAAGGGATATATTGAAGTAACTGGCATGTGGTCTGAGACAAATATGGCCGTTCCAGATAAAGCACCCAGCAGCGCACGTACAAGTTCGCATATTTTCGGCAACACTTCCACGACGTCACATAACAAACTGTTTAATCCCATAAAAGTGGGCAGATAAGGTAAGCTGTATCCAAATTATGTTTATAATACGCCACGACTATATAAAAGGTCGTTAATACTGTTTATGGCGATGACAGTAGCTTGATGATGAATGTGAAGAGGGAATCGTGTTTACAAAGATTAATAGCTAAAAACCTTCGTGTTTTAGACATAATAATTTTAGCGTTTGTCATGAATACAGTTGCTATGAATGAACATTAGCTTAACAATGGCATGTCTTGTTCTCTCTAGGTAACTGATTAAATATAAGTACCTACAGGCAAGTTGATGTGTCTATCCATACTTATTTGTAAACACCTATGCATTCCATTAATGAACGTCGCATGTTTAACATTATTTTAATGGCGATACAATTTCTAGTCAATATTAAAATACTTCTTAATTTTCTATCTGTAATACTTAGTAGATTCTCATTTATTTCGTCCTAATTTTCAAAGGAGTTTATTCATATTTCAGGATTAATACATTTTATATGTACAGTGCGGTAAAACCTAAAACCGTAATTTACCGACTCTTTTTGAAACATCTGAATGATAAATCTACATTATTTTGACAGTTAATAAAATATAGATTGTCAACCCTCACGCTTAGTGCTCATTTAAAAATGGATCTAGTTTCCTTGCTGCTTGTAAAGCATACATATTATAATGTGGTTTAATATGGTTTCGCTTCTGTTCGAAACTGCTCTGTGATCAACCTCTCAGTTGATCGATTTAAATGTGATCGATTTAAATATAGGTACCATTAGCTAGAACGAGCTATATACAACGGTTCTAAAAAGTTGAACGACCCATAACGTATGACAAAATCCCCACCTACAGCAGCTATTTTGCATTATAAAATCGTAAATAAAGTTATTATAATCTTACTTATGGGCACAGTCAACAGTTAGAATTAAACCAATGGGATGTAAAAATTCGACTTACTTAGTTGTTAGATAATAAAATTATCAAAAGGTTTAGTTTTTGCATAAAATGTCATAACATTTAATGATGCATCAATGTGCGTCTTTTTACGAACTAACGTTATGGACACCCTTAATATTGCACTCGGAAACATAGATTATAACTACGGGATAGTTAAAAAAAACCTATAAAAAATATAATAAAGACACGAGATGTTGCAAAAACTATTAGAAGCGACAAAAATAGCCTCTCCGAAAGTTTTACAAATTGAATTTCTAAATTTATGGGGACTACCCATAATTTGTTGACACGTTACGATGATTTGCGAGTCTGGGACACTGGCGTTCCGTTAGTCGACATTTTAATATTAAATTGTTGTTAAAATAATACGTGGTGTTTTGGATTGGTTTGAGTAGTCACCTGTTATGCGCAACACAAGTTTTAAGCTCACCGGTTTGAGTCTGTGACGTTTCTAAGAAAAACATCGAGTTACATCTTGAATTTCAATGATATTAAGGGTGTTACCATGAACTCAAATTTTCATGATAATTGAACAGTCATATGAGACAGATGTATTAAAATGTGTATGAATCTGACCATAATTAAATAATAATATAAAGAAAATGGGTCCGATTATTAATTTCCTATGTAGGTTAGGTACCCAACGACTGCAGGAACAAAGCGATACAAATAAGCCTATTTTGCTCCTGTACAAGTAACCATTACTAAGTACCTTAAAGTTTAGATTTCAGGAAACGTAGGGACTAGCAGCGGGACTAGAAATGCTATGCTAAGTACGTAAGCAGTAGTTAGGTACATTTAAAATTTTAATAGAAAGGGAAAACATGAATGCCCTCAAATTGGCAGAAACCTTTGTTACGGCCTCAATTCCGCGGTCAACATTGCTGATTTGACTTGAAAGAGTTTTAGGAGCAGTTAAATTCTAATCAGTTGTGAGCATCAAATTTAATATTAAATAAATTAGCCGTAGAAATCGAATTTGAATAACTTGCGTCGTTTGTGTCCATTATGTTAATACAATTAGGTATTCGGTGAGATATTCTGAATGTTGCGGATTAAAGATCTTTGACCTCGTAGAAGCGGTCTGCTAGTTGATAGAGATACATCGGGACAGACGTGAGCGGATGCGTTGGTTTTATCCACTGCGCCTGCCTCCGATCTCTAGACGATAATTATTAAACAAGTATAATATTTTAAACATATATATTTTTTATTTATGGATGCAAAACATTTATACAAATAAAATACTGTCCCAAATCGCTGTCTCTCCTGATTGTGCAAAGAAAGTTTGCAACGTTTGCCATGCCGAATAACAATGCTGATTCTGAGCGAGAAACGCCCCAGCCCACTTTTTCATAACAGTTAAGCCAAAAACTGTAAACTTGTTAGATGTGCGCAAAGTTTAAGCTAAGACGATGTCTACCTACTAAAACCTATGGTAATGAAATAAGTATGTTTAATCTGTTTAATTAACTGGTTAAGTTTGTTTGCGAACTTAGGTGTAGTGTAGGGGCTGATCTCCAAACTACTCGCCTAAGTCCGAAAGTTTTAAAAGCTATGTATACAGTAAAGTGCAATGAATTCACCGAGTGCGAAAACGTGTAGAAGAAGTAAAGTTTTATATTTTATACAATATTATATAAAACCTTAACAATTATATTGTCTAGCATTATGATGTTAATTAAATAATTTGTAGTCTGTAAACCATTATCGTACCGCGAAATGTCGACTAGGAAATGATGTTCCACCATACTAATTGTAATGTCAACCATTCAGTTGGTTCGTTCAAATTAAAACAAATTGAGATTTTCCCCAGCAGTGGCAAAACGGAACTAGCATTAGGTAACTTTTATTTATATGTTTCTGTTACCTTGAACGAACGCGATGTGGTAATTCAATTAGCACGTTTTCATAGCTTCCATCCACGATAAGTAAGTATGTTTGCAAGGCAGGGTTGCATGGTATCCACCTGATAAACTAACTTACGGATGTGTGTCTTAATAGCCTTTTTATTTTTTGTATTCGTTTGCCAAGTGATAAGTATATTGCAAACCCAAGCCATGTAAATTTGGGTATTTTACCAAAATATGTTCTGTGTCACGCTTATCACTGCGATCAACATCAAAGAAATTTGGTATGCTACCAGCACGCAAGTGACCCACCGTACTTATGCAGTCAGAGAGGTTTCAGGTTTATAAATCATTTTGACTAGATGTCAGTAGGACTTTTAATTATAGTACGACATTGGACATATTGAAGAGAAGGTCAATAATATAGGAACATTTTCCCTTGTTACCATTATGACAAATCAAAAAGAGCTAAAAGAAAAAGAAGAAAGGTCTTTCGATACAGTAACCTTTTAGATTCAGTAATGTGATTTTACCTAAACGTCGTACATATGCATTCGTAAAGTAAAGCGCATCCGTCGCTTTATTGCCCAACTCAGTACTCTTCCTTTTACCTGCTAGTTGTAGCTAGTTGGATCTTTAAACTTTCGTCGAAAAATATGCTTTACTTAAAATCGCGATTATGCTAGTCTGCGTGAAAGAACATGAAAAGGTGACATTTCACGAAATAGCTTGGATACTCGCGATTATACAACTGGCCAACAACACAGAAAATTCGTTTTATATATCCTAGTCGCGATTATTTGAGAGCTGTGTTCTGCAACAAATACTAACCAGACGGCCTAGTGCGAGTTTTTCCGCCGCCGGGACAGGATCGAAACAGGGCCATCTGACAGCCCCCAGATGGAACTATTGTGATCCCATACAAATCTGTGTTTACGTCAATGCGATGACTTGTGATGGCGATTTAAAACAAACTCGTACTAGGCACTCTGAGCAATCAGATACGTAATACTGTGTGAATATTATATGCCAAGAAACAAGTAGGTGCGCAGCACACCAGTTTTGACAACTAGTCGTAGTAAGATCAAGAAATATACTCAGATTTAGAATAATATGTAGGTGTATGTTGTTGGTAAAAATTAAAACGGCAATTGTCACATTGAATCTACTAACGAAAATAGTCCTTGCTATGATTTGTTAGGGATTTTTCTGCCCAACCTTACATCATTCGTTTCCGGCATTGTCTGGTTTTTTATTGAATGCCTTTCATATCTTTATTTTGGTTGTGATGGTCTTGTTTACCCCGTGTGCATTATTCTCGGTCGCAACACGTTCGCTGCTATCCGACACCTCGACAAATTGCTTTGCCCATACCTTATTTTCACAAAATCCATCCATCTTCTTCTGTCCCCATCATTCTTTTTTCGTCCCACTTTTATTATATCAACACCACAATCACAACACGATTTGCTCGTAATGTTTACACCACTTCCTATGATTTCATAATTTGTCACCTATTTATTTTTGTCACAATAATTGGTTTGGGATCTCAGATTGAATCCTAATCATGATATAATAATGTATTAGCTTTAAATATGAGTCGTTAAAGGCTCTGGTCCTTTGTCAATTTATTAAAATAAATAAATAAATATGCTCACGCCATCCCAGAAGGGTCCCCGAAGGGGTAAGCAGAGGTGTTGTAACAACACCCACATTTCACCGAATATGATCAAGTGCCAACGTGACACAGGGTGAGTCCATCGCCGTCTCAGGCACTATACATACGTCTTTGAATTACTTCTCAGACATATGCAGGTTTCCTCACGATGTTTTCCTTCACCGTAAAGCACGTGGTGTAAAATAACTGCACATAAGTTTTTTAGAAAAACTCATTGGTACAGGCCCCGCTGGGATTCGAACTAGCGTCGCTTGCGAAGCGGGCGACTGCTCTAACCCCCAAGGCCACCACGGCTACTTTTTTTAAATTACTTTTATTAAAATCTTTGCGTATATCCAAAACAACTATGTATGTCTCTGATTCGACCACAAATATTTCTTTCAATGGAGTTCAGTAGTTCACGGGATCAGTAATCAAAGACGTGGGCAACCAGTAAAGTTACACTAGAGGTTTCCTGAAACTTACTGGGTTTACTTACTTAATCTATACGTATAAGTGGACTTTCTTGTTAAGTTTATTCCGTACAGTAAATCATCTGTTCAATTGTCATCAAAATCTTCAGTAAAGAAGTACCAACCGAAGAAGACGATAATTTGCATTTAAAAAATAACTGTATAATTTTATAACGAATTAACGACCATTAATATAACGAACATTGTGGTCGTCGCTACTTATATCATAAAAAGTTAACACTTTAAACACGTGTTAAAAGAGCAGGGACCCGATCACGAGCTCTTATTGCAATGTTAGTTCAGCTGTACGACAGTGACAGACTTATACACGTCATATACATCTGTCTCATAACAAGAGTAAAACTATCATGGCAATAAGAGGTTATGGTTACCCCTGTTACCTCCTCAGGGCGGCACTGCTTTACATATTCTATACCTAGACTGCCAAAACCTGTAATTACTTACACCTTCATTTATTTCTCGCAGTGAAATGTGAATAAGCAATGTATTTTTCTGTCAGCTCAGACATCTTTAATCTAAGTATGCAAATATGAAGTAAACAGAGACACTAATAACTGTATCATATTACTTCTGTTTCATTTTTAACATTATGAGCTGATAATACGACTATTTTAGGCAGTATGATTTTAATTACAGTCTCCGATCTATAGAAGAAATATATAAACCTATTAAACGGTGCAAAATTAATAAGAAAAATCATTAGTATTTTGTAAACCTGAAGGATTTGTTGATTGTTGTTGCCTTAAGATATACCTGCCTATTTATAAAAATAAATGTGTATTGCACGATTTATCTTGATTCTTTTATTTTGATGAGATGTTGTTGTTTTAAATATGTTGCCGCATTTAGGTACAGGTACCATGCGGATAAAGTCGCAGGCAAAAGCGAGAAACTTGTGAACACTGAACTGTATCCAGGATTTGTAATTTGCATCGTCGTCTGTATCCGTATCACGTTTGTTGGTGGCTCGTGCTCTCGTTGAGAATATGTCTCGTATCTCGATGATACTGTCTTGGAAACGAGTTGTTCAACAGTGAATGGATGTAGAATCATAAATACTAACATACTTACTGTTCATTTATAACGCAGTGTTATAAAATTCTGGATTACGTAATCACTTTATGAGACAACTACATATTTGAACTTCCTTTGCCCGTAAACATTAAAGAGCAAATAAAACTAAATATGTGTGGTAGATGTTTGAATACTGTGTTATCTGATTTAAGTAATGTTGCGTGTGAAATAATTTGTTTTGCGAATATGAAAAGATATCAAGTATCGCGATATCGGGGTGGATATAAGACTCTACATCATCATACCGCAGGGTATGATGGACGATATATATGTTATTTCATACAATCGGGTTGACGCTCGATCTTATTTTATGACCACTTGATGTTTGATACCCATACCCCAATTAAGTGTAAGTATTACTTAGTATATTTCAACAAATGACATGTTGACGCATTTCTGATTATTATCTGATCTTTGGAATTCAATCTCAACCCCCCTCCGAAATGTCCAACTAAACACACAACGAAATTCGTAATCGTTGAAACATGTGGCACCGATCTCATCATTGTAATCTGCCCTTCGTAAGATGTATTGCAGACAAAATCAGTACCCTTTTAGGTTTATACCAATCTTTATATTACAGAAAAATCGACTGATCTAACATGTGAAGCGCGTTTCATTGTTAGCTTGGGATATTTGACCGCCGTTCATAATTAATGATGAAGATAACGTGGGTATTCATAGTGAAAATGCAAGCCTCTTTATTTGAATATTAAAATCACATTCACATTTTCAGTTAATTTGAAATGTAGATATGCAATTAATTTATTTTAGTAGTGTAAGCTTCTTTTAATTCCGGGATTATTTAACCCTATCACATAGTGAAAAAGAAAATTTTTATAAAAATTAAAATTATAAATAAAACAGAATTTAAATTAGTGTCTGCGGGAATGGTGCCCAGTAAGCTGGCTGCGTTACCTCGCTGGATCGCTAAGCTAATCCTCTGACCGAGGTAAGAAACAGCTCGACGATCACCAGAGACGTCAACCAGGCGTTTTGAAAGATCCTTAAAAAGGACTTTCGCATTTGACCCCCATGGCCCCAAAGTCTCAACCCCAAACAGATGACTGATAGCTGCATATTTCCGCCGCTTGAGGTTTTCTGCACACACTGCCGCCGCCCCTGCTTGCTTCGAAGTATAGTTTAAGTGGCTGCGAGCAAGTTTGTCCACGCAGGTCGCGTCCCACACAAGGGGCTTCCCGACACTCCAGGGAACTAGCGTCATCCCGTCAGGTCTTTTGCCATCGTCTCGTATAATACCGTTCGGTTCTAGAATTGCTGGCACGTTGACGGTGACGAAAGCCCTGCGAATGACGTCATTCAAAGTGGAATGTCGGGATAAGCGACCTGCACTGCGGCGACAAGAGAGGCCATGGTGGCCAAATTGGTCGACGTCTTCCCCGCAGACACAGCGATGGGGCTCATTTGAAATTCAGCGAAAGTATTATTATGACGTATATATGAGCGTATTTTATAAAAAATATTTTTTAAAGAGTATTGACCTATTAGTGATCATATTACGATTAAAAAAACGTAATGTCGATTCCCTCTCTATGTCGAGTCGGTCTACGCCGACTGGCTCTACGTCGAGTCTCGTTAAATCTAGCCAAAAACAATCGGCTACTAATCTTTTAAGACTGTTAAAGTAACTGGAACATCTAATTCTCGCGTTATGCTAGGTACACAAACTGTTTGAAGTCGTGTAAATATGAATAATAACTACTTTGTCATTAAAATACAATGTTATTATTGTATTATTTTACTTCGAACCTTTAAATTAGACATGAAAAACACGGTTATATTGTTAGACGGATCTAGTAAGATTCATTATCATATGCAACCTTAAAATCGTCGTAAGTTTATTATTTTAAAAAAGGCTTTAATTACTTAATATAAGACTCTATATCTTTTACACTACTTTTGTAAATGTACATCTACACTACTATTATAAAAAGGAAAGATGTGTATTTTTGTGTGTATGTTTGTAATGAATAAACTAAAAAACTACTGCGCCGATTTCAAAAATACTTCACCATTGGAAAGCTACATCATCAGCGAGTAACATAGGCTTATATTATCTGCGTACTCCCACGGGAACGAGTACTACGCGGGTGAAACCGCATGACGTCCGCTAGTTATAAATAAAAAAGCACCAAACTGTGTTTCTAACTCAATGCAATTTGATCCATATATTCGAGCCTGCCCGTAGTACAAGAGGCTTGGTACTTCGCGCCGAATATAGATTAGTACCGACATGAAAGATGGTTAATCAGCCAGCGTCTATTAGACACTAAGTGTGTATAATGTATATATATGTTTTCTATATCGTATAGCCTTTACGATATAGAAAACGTATATATGTCGTATCGTATACGTGTCGATGTACGATCACAGCACTAATAAATACTTAAATAACTAATCCGTCGTGGGGTAGTAAATCTGAAACACTGGTAGTTAATGGATAAATCTAACACGAACACCGATCATGAGATAAAATTGTCAACCGATAGCGTTATCGTTAATCTCTTGACATCGTAGTTTACGATGCACCCAGCTCACTAGGGATTTATATCGACAGAGGCCGTCACAAAGCCATCTACATAGTAAGTAGAGCGGAAAATAATATACTATGGGACACCCGAAGCCACAGGCCTGCAAATTTATGAAGGTGGCTTATAAAGTGTGAACCCATCTTCTACTATGAAATATTCCTAACTAATAATATAAATGCAAACGTTTTGATTACTTTTTGATTGATTTGCTTTATTGTCAGCTTAGTATTTTTATCGAATGCTAATTTGATGGTTAGCTTGCTTTCACTAAACACAGAAAAATGTTAAATGATAAAACCATGAAGACTTTTCTTAGAATTAGAATGACGCTTGAGCAGCGCGTATTAAGAACTTCTTAGCTTTGCCATTTAATTTTACGGTAACAAAATTAAGTTCTTAATACGCTCTGCTTAAACATATGATGGCCCCATGTGATTTATTTATTAGCATTAAAAAACACTTAGGCTGGGTATGATAAATTTGGGTGGAAATTTGTTAAAGCTTAAGGCAAATATGACGGTGGCAAATAGCTAAGACATTAGCTTAGCCAAATTTTGCTGCCAGTGTACCTAAAAGCCCATGTACCTTTTGTTGTTTGTAAAAGTTGTGACATTAGCAATAAGTAGCTTATTTTCATGACACGAAACGTAAGTTCGTATGTCAATTCTCTGTTTAAGCTGTGTATAAATATAGAGCACATTTATTAAAATGCAGTGCTTTATTTGAATGTCCTTGGATTAACATGGTACAATATTTTAAAAGAGCATAGGTTGCAAGGAGCAACTGTTGCGATTTTATAAAGTTGCATACGACGAGTTGGGGCTAGACTGTCACCCGTGTCTTATGAAACCACCAATATGTAGCCGTTGCAAAACAGCTGAAGAATTGTAGGTGCCAATATCAGGCCTTTTTATACTGTTCATAGGAGTTAAATAAAATTACATTGGCCACGTAATTGTGTATCACGGTTTACTCTGGGATTAAATTTCTTTATTTGTAAAAGTTTTTATTTGACTTGCAATGTTCGTATGTAAGTTGTGCGCTTCAAAATTTGCAAGTTAAATAAAATTTGACCCACTTCCCGGTGTTTGATTGAGTCGTCTGACACACATGCGTGAGTTGATACAATATTTTGGTACCATCAAAGTGATGTGATTGAGCTGAAAGGTAGCGATAGGATCTCAGCGCGATTATTACATAACACTTAGTTCAGCTCGCTTCGTTGTCTCAAGTACCTTCCATTAAATATGAACACAAGTGTCCGAACATGGAGCTAAATAAGTCAAATACTCCACTATGGAAAATGCCAAGAAAGTAGAGCTCTACTTTTTTTTCAAAAAGCTGTATAATAATAATAGTTTTAATTATTATTCTAATGTATCTGCTCATCCTACAACAGTTATCCTCATTTTTCCTATGATTATTCAGTAGGAATAGTGCACCAGTCACTTTGTCAGATGAGGACATCGTAAAAGGTGAAAAGAGGGAAGCAGGGCCTTTGCCCAGCCTTGGGACACTAGAGGGTAATAATCAATAATACTAATCAAACATTTATATTGTTTACCGCATTGTGACTATCTCAGGTTTTGAAATAATGCATCAATTATTATTTTTCTCACAAATTACATAAGTGGAGAGTCCACTTATGTAATTTGTGAGAAAAATTTTTAGCAAATATTTAATTAATAAACATTTTTTATACAAGTTCCTTGCAGATTGTACAAAAGAATACTAAGGAAACAAAAATATCATGAGTAGGTACATAAAATCACATTAATTATAAACAATTACGTATTTTAGCCAAAAAATAAGCGAATGTGTGATAGTATCTTAGGGTCGCTAATAAAAATCGGGATTTTACGCTTTGATATTTACCAACCAAAATTTTTACATTATGCGTTACCTAAATTAATGTAATGTAACTCTTTATTACAATACTACCCTGCGGTTTCGTCCGCGTAAACTTAATTTCATGGGTGGCCCCCTAATGTTTTTTTAATTAGAAGTAGTAGGCTGCTCGTAGGTAAGTTACTCCTGGTCAATAAAGTTTCGAAGATTAGCCGGATCAAACAGACAGACGGAGCAAAAATAAAAAAAATGTTTTTACTAACTGTATATAATTTTGTGGCCTTTATGAGGTTAATATTTTGTGAACTTTTAAAAGAGTAAACATGTGCAATATTTAATTAATGGTTGTTTATGTTATCCTGTAAGTAATGGTTGGTTTATGTTCTCTTCTTCTTTACAAAGTTGCTTTGATTTGTAATACTTATACCGTTTGTATTATGGAATAATATGTAATAATGATAAACGGCTGAGTGAGCACCATACAATTTCATCCTATGTAAAAATTTCATCAAGACGAATTGACTGAAATGCGATTCGGTTATTTTTTTCGATATCGAAAGAATAATGAATATCTTTACATTGTACCGCTTCCTCTCGTTAATATCTAAAACCTGTACACTTCGTACTCTGGATCTGGATCTTGATCTTCATTGTCATCAACGTGGATGATTTTTTCCACATTCTCATTGAATGTTACTACAGATTTCCGTCTCGGCTTAGGGTTTTCACCAAATTCATCTTCCGAAGTATCATCATCGTCTGCATCTTTCAATTTATCGATCGATTGTATGACTATTGGAGTCCTAACATCGTTTTGAGGCATATCAATTATGGCTTCTGCGCGTGGCTCCATTTTAGAGTTAGAAGGTTGAACAGCTACTTCTGGGATTGGAGCGTTCAACATATCTTGTAGTCTTTTCTCACTTCTCTTTAGCTCCTCTATGTCAAGTCGAGGTTTGGTCATAATTTCTGGTTTTGGAAGTTGAGCCATCGAGTCGTTTCGGGAAGCTAAGCTGTTTTCATCGCTAAATTCTTGATAGTTCTGTCCACATCTACATAGCCTACGGAGAATATTATATTGTAATATATGTTTACTGTTATAATTCTGATAATATTGTAATTTAGCGTAGCGTGTGTAACGTTCTTACCGTTTACGGAATATCCATATTACTACGGCCACAATAAGTATGAAGAGGAGTACACTGAGTACTATCGTTGCAACCAACAAGCCCGTGTCACGTCCCGGTATGACGCATATCTCCTGAGCCTCTAGATGATCTTCCAATGATAGTATACTAGCTACATTGACCATCATTACTGCGTTGTTGCTCAAGTCTCTGAAAAAAGCATTCTCACATCAAATGGCATGAATAAATTAACACAAAATTCAAAATTCAAAATATCTTATTTGATTAGACCTTTTACAAAGTACTTTCAAATCGTCAGAAGGATACAAAATACATTATACATGATTATAAATGCTACCACCGGGTTCGGAAGGTAGCTTTTGTTGAGAAGAACCCGGCAAGAAACTCAACAATTACTCTTTTAAAAAAATATATTAAACAATGTTTTTGGTTACACAGCGAGACATTTCATACGAACAAACTTACGTGATAAGCTGTTGTATTTCAACTGGTTCTCGATCGATTAATCCGTAAGCGTATATTTGAAGTGATGCGCCGGCTGGGATAGTGTCACGATTCTTTCTCGTATTAACTATTTCTACATCATCTGATATCACAGAAGATCTGAGTGTTTTGATTTCGTATCCAACTGCAGAGCTCATTTCATCCAAAATAGTTTCCTCGTCATCTAGGAATGCATCTCTTACTGTTACAACGATTATATGACTGTTGTCGAGCAGCTTGACCTGAAAATGTGGAGAGACTTTTAAGTCAAAACTAAGCGGACGGAATAGTAAATGTTCCCTTTGATAAGAAGTTATATTTAAATATTTAATTATTGTGTATATTTATTTCTTAATATAGAACTGAAATATTCGCAACTGACGCATTATTTTTCATCATAACTAATTAAAAATATGCACATTGTGTTTTAAGAGATAATTAATTTAGTTCTGAATTAAATAAAAGGTATTGCAGTTTTATTATTCTAACGGCAAGGTCATTCACCCATCCTCAAGGGATTGTCCAGTGTTTGAGTGATATAAGGCATCAAATATTTATATCGGGCATAACTTTGACAGAGGGCCTTTTAGGTCTCTCCTTTTTGACCAGTAAAGGAGGTTGAAGAGGAAGACTTCTCGGCCAACTGGGAGAGACCATTTTGTAAAAAAGAACAAGATAAAACTCTTATCCTTCCTTCAAAGTGTCGGACAATTTAAGAGTATAATGCAAGTGAGTAAGATCTTTCATTGTGCGTATCAAATTGTTATAATATAAGGACATCCACGTCAGATATAACTAAAAGGGAATTAGGAGCTACACGCGAAGAATATACGCTCGGTTTAAAAGCCAAATAATGTTATTGTGTTGGAACCTTTCATAAAAAATAATGTACGCTGAGCGTGATGTCAGAACTGCGAAGTCATACCTACATGGTAATAATAAAATCCTCATTTTTATAACACTGTTCCGCTATATATTTCGGATTTAAACCTTGAAATGTTGACACTCCATGACTCCAAATCGATTAGCTCCTCTTTGCTTTAGGTAACCATAAATTACATCCGTTGTGCTTTTGTATTTGCTTCTTAATTCATTTAAAACTTGTGACGCAAATGATAATGTAATCAGCAGTCATCAAACTATTTCCCAGCACTTTTTAATAAGTATTTTTAAAAGTATTCAATTCGCAAGTTAGGTCTATGATTATAAACACCTTATTCGGCCTGGTGTATTACCATTTATTCGCAATTTGGATATCAGGAGGCATCATCAGATTAAGCAGAGCGTATTTAGAAACTGTCCAGCTTTGACGTTTGTATTTGGTAATTTTGGTACCGTAATGTAAAACATCAAAGCTAAGAAGTTTTTAGTACGCGCTGCTTAAACGATCATAGTTGGCCCTGCTCATGTTTGTCATGTCATGTTTTATGTTGGTTCTGATGCATTGAAAATAAACCTAACAATGGTTTACGACCTCAAGTTGGTATCAAGACGAATATAATAATTTATGTTGAAATAATAATAAATGTTAAGATCACTAAAAGAGTTATTGAGATTTTCGTATAATATTTCACTGTTTATTTCCTTTGGAGTGAAAAATATTTTCTATTCATACATGAATAAAATGTTATTTTAGTACTAAATGTACCTTCACAACGGTACAATTTATCTGATGAGAATGATTGGCGAATGACCTGTAGCATCCTAGACACCGGGATGACCCTCGTATCATATTGTGGTCATAAAGCTCTTTGTGGCTTAGATGGCACATTCAGATAAAAATAAGCATCTTTTTAAAACAGATTGCGTTTTTGATGCATTCTAAAGTTTTTCCTGTTATAATGATAACCAGTTTCAGGACTAATTTCGTAAATCAACATTTAACTTGAACTTTGTGGCTAAGGAATTTTGGACGGCGTAGTTTATTAAGTAGAAAATATCCCAGTTAATTAAAAATATAAGAACTAATGAGCCGATTTAAAAAGCTTGCTTTTACCACAAACGTGGTAACGAAAAATTTTTGCCTAGTTGTAGTTTCACTTCGAGAATTTAAACTTTATTGATACTTTTAGGAAGTTGGGGTTGATGACGTTGAGAGTTATGACTGCCAGTGGCTAGTGCTCCATGAGCTGAGGCGTTGTGCTAGCTAAAATGGGATCCGATTATAAGATAAGGCAAATTCTAAGCCTTCAAAGGTTGCAGTAGTCAATTACCATCATAAGAATTCTACCGCTTGTTTGTCATCTATATTTGACGTTGTACCTGAAGTTCTATAGAGCCTGAGAGGCCGTCTCCATTGCGGTCGGTGGCCAATACATTGAGGCGGGCGTCGTGCTCAAGTCTGGCGCCATCTCGAACATGCACGTACCCAGTACTGGGAGCCACTGCCAGCTGAGGGTCCGCGCTCCAGTACCTAAGCTCTGCGTTAACACCTATGTCTGCATCTGTTGCCTAAACACAAAAAAAACTTAGAATCAAGTATATTATTAACACAAACCTCATAATGTTAACGGGTACGGGGCACCTCATTATTAACTGACTGCAGAAAAAGTGCAATTTGCGAGTTGTTTCATATTATTATAATATAAATATTCAGATTGATGAATGTGGAGGGATACAAGGGGAGAAGACCTAAGAAACTATAAATGATTTGATACTTAACAGATATACCAGATACACGACACTAATTCATGAAAAATATTCATTAAGTCTAGACTGGTATCAGTAGAATGGCACTTAATCCTATTTATTTGCCAGCCACATGAAAGTCCAGTATGAATGTGTAGTAAGCACAAAATTATACGAGCTTTAATTGGATTACGGGTCATAAGTCGCATCCACTCGAAAATATGCACAACGATAAATGGTTGACCATTTTGTATTTTGCGGTAAATTATTATAAAGGATAAAAATTCGCACGTTCTGTAGTTTTATTAAATTAGATACTTACTTAGTTAAGTAGTAAATAAAACGGTACATGTTACCATACCGCTGATCGCTAATTTACATTTATTGGCAATATTCACCGCCGTAATACTGTTATCAACGAGTTCTTAAACAAAATGAAAGGAAAATATGATTTTGGTTTTATTCCTTTGAGGCCATATCCGCCCACGGGTTAAGTTTCATGTTTGTCTTACACGCTAACGATTTCGGAGAATAAAACCTTACGACCGGGATTTGAACATTATTTGTGCAAACTATTTCAGAAATTTCTTATAAATACTTTTTAAAATCGTGAATAAAGGTAGATGGCCTACTATATGAGAAATCAAAAAGGTATTGTTTTCAAACTTCGTAGACACATCATGTGGTCTAATTAGGCGCTTATACAGACGCTATATTGCTCTTACCTAATCTAGCAGAGCTGAAAAATCGCATAGTAGATGAAAGCATTATTGTACAGTAATGGTTATCATTAGTTCACGAAAGATAATAATTAGTAAAGATTTTAACTTTCTACTCATAACTAAAATCATTTGTAATGAAGCACTAGACATTGCTACTTTCCAAAGAACCTACGGATGTCTGTCACCTTTTGTTAGAACTTATTTAGGTAACAATTTTAGCCCGGACTTGACATCTATAAGAAATACCAAAATCAATCATTATTTCATAATATTCGAATGTCACTTCATTCATAGCAAAATGTTTTATATTGTGTAACACTCGCACAATAGCAGCCATGAATTCTCGACGACCCAAGTCTTTGTCTATACATATCGTGACAACATCACCGAGACCCATTTTAGAAAACCTTTTACTTTTACTACTTTCTGCAGTGCTTTGCTTCACCGTGAATTTGTGGATAAAATCGAGAGATAAATTAAGTAACAGAAAGAACAAAGTTTATATTTTATGGCTCCAACTTCTTTCAATATTTATGATTATAGCATTTATAAGGAACACATACCTTTAGTTGAGCTAACGAGCGCGGTAGTACCGTGTCCTCGAGTTCGGGAACTGGGTAACCTACGATAATGGGTTCGTATTCTTTCCCAACAAATACCGGGGCATTGTCATTTATATCATTAACGATCAGACTGACTAAACTGCGCCTTGAGTTAAAGAGAATGGTGTCTGTTAAAATCCAGTCTTTAGTGCCGTAATCATAGGGTCCAAGCCAGGGTGTATCCATGGAGCGTTTGCTACGTCGATAGGTTTGATCGCTGTCGCAGTTTAACGTTAGTTCAACCTGAACTTGTGAAAGGGCCATAAAGGCGATAGATTCATGTTCTCTATCAATTGCCGTCGTGTGTAAACCAGTTTCATCGACATACAGCCATGTTTGGTCCACAGGCCAGCGATTGACCAAATTATACCGGCATCCTTGGAATTCTGTTTCATTTATTACAACCAAATTCATGTGACTCTCTTCCTCGTCTCTATTAAGAATAATCAATGGAGGAGTAACGACATTATTATCTCCGCACACGGTAACTGCATTTACTGTTAAATACACCTGTGGAATTGAAAGAACACCTTATATTATGACGTCGGTAATTAATATCAAATTATGATGGTACTTAGAGCCATGGTCGTGGGGTTTGAGTAGTCGCCTGCTACGCAAGCGACGCAAGTTCGAATCACAACGGGGCCTATACCTATAAATGGATGTTTTTCTAAAAACTCATGTGCAATAATTTCACAGGACGTGCTTTACGGTGAAGGAAAACATCAGGAGGAAACCTGCATATTTCTGAGAAATAGTTCAAAGACGTATGTATGTCACCATCTGTCACGTTAGTACTTAAACATCTTTGGCGAAAGTGGGTGTTGTTATTACAACACTTTTGCCTACCCCTACGGAGAATACAGGCGTGAGCGTATGTATGTATGTATATAATTATGTTGATTCTTTGATTTGCCAGCGATACATTTTCTTATTGTAGGATATGTTATATCATAGAGAGTAGTTACTCATGTGTAGATAATATTAATAATCTTACCGGTGCTGTAGCAGAAACTTGAGTGATAGTTGTTGTTGCTATAACCTCGAGGTTATAGAAATCAATGTTGACAGGAGCTGACAGATGAAGTTCACCAGCGGTATTTATTGATAAACGAGACTGGAGGTGGGCTGAAATGATTAAGTCAACTTAATATTCAATCTGTGTTAGCAATAATCAAATTAGGTAACAACGAAGGTGAGTGCTATTCTTGCCTTCAAAGGGACTTAGTTTTACTAGCAATGACGAATGTATAAATTCGTTGCTGATCAGTAGAGTTCAGGCGTATTTTTGACAATTATTCAGTCTATTTGGCCAGCTCATACATGATAAGTTTTATCAAATGTAAGATATCACACATTATTTTCGTGTTTCGGGTATGATTATGAGTTATTATTTTTAAGTGATTCATAATTAATACATTATCACGTATAATCTACATTTCGGTAGGCAGATAAGTAAGTTAACTTATTTATTTGTCCATATTTAGTTAAATTCATCATAAAATCTAACTTTGTTCTGTGCATCCGTGCACGTGAGAGATTGATCGAGGACCTTCAGAGATCAAGTTAATGACGAATTTGTACAAAAACGTTTCAACAGCTTTGCTCTTTGAACTTACTGATTATAACCAATAACAACTTTTGAATTTGTAATGTAAGTTAAGTGTACGGTACATGAGTACTAACAAATTAAGTACTTGCCATTTTCAGTAATCAGTGAGTAGGCGATTGATTCACCGTTGTCTGCAGTCGCGTCCACTCTCCCTACGAGGCCAGTTTGATCTATATCCACTTGCAGTGCGTATGATATTGAACTGAATGTCACCGTTGGTAGCACTGGAGGTCCTGTTAATTGCATATATTTACAGATGAACAAAATAGAGAGAATATATTGTGTAGGTACTTACCTTATTAGTGAGTAAGTAGGTAAGTTGAGAAAACGTCTTTCTTTGATAGTAATGAAATTGTTTAAATATAAGAGGGTCGGTAAACTAATCTACAGCATACATTTTCTTCACTAAACTTTTGTCTTATAAACAATTCCTAAACACCTGCATAATTTATATATATATATAAAAAGACTTTTAGAAACTTTTAACTTTTTGCTGAAAAATCTCACAATCTCTCTCTTTTTTAATCTACTAGCCTTCTGAACGTCGACATTCCTTCAAAGATTCACCAATTGTTAATACAAAAGTTTAAACGAATCACACCCAATAAATGGAGAGAACCTAATTACCATCTTGTGCCCAATAGTGAACTCGATCGCAAGGGAATGTGGAGGAGGAAATTTAGTTCGTCAAATAAGAATAAACGCCGCAATGTTTACAAATGCTTCCCACTAGGAAAATACATACTTTTCCCTATTTTCATGCAATTTCCCATAGATGTGAGGACGTGACTGACAAACTGTTTACTTAATTTAGATTTCACATCTGATTTGGACGCTCCATAGAATTGTAATGGTTAAATATAATAGAAGTTAAGTAAACGTCAAAGTTGACGATAACATTGAATTTAGAATTCAGTTTTACGCCTTATTCCTTATCGTAGCTAAGATTACGTATTAATAAAAATAACATTATGTAGGTAGGTATGTGAAATTTGAAGATTTGAACTTTACTAAACGTAGTTTTAACCAAGTGAGCATGGACGGTTGGCAGTTAATTTTGACATTTTCTAAATGAATAAGTAGGTGAACGAGCCTTTTCAACAGGTATTTTTTTTAATAAAATCGTATATCCAAAGAAGTAATATACGTGTAGTTCTTCGTGTTAATAGCTGTTCAATGTATTATCTCTAATTTCCGGAGAATTAGCTATTTAAATAACGTTATCTGGTTTCTTTGAATGGCTTTTGTTCGATAAGTACTTAGCTACTTACGACTATCATAAGATTAACAAATTTATGACTGCATCAATAAAATTTTATGTACGGTAGGTAGGTAAGGAATTGTCTTTACATTTGCATGAATGGGCAAAACAAACTAAGTATCTGTCGCAAAGGAGGATTAAAATACGATATGTTGTAGTTAACTATATACTACATACCTAAATAAAAAATCCTTCATTGTATAGCAATTGGTTTGAGGGCGCTGACACGCTAAATATCAGCTTAGAATTTTAAGCGAGGATTATAATATAGGATATTCTTCAAACTTAGCCATGTTTGAAAAGTTAGCATCAGCAAAATGAGTCCGAATCATACATTTTGGCAAGATAATAATAACTCATAAAGATTTTGCAAGGAGAGTCGCGCATAAATACACTGATTTCGAATAATTTCATTATCATCATCATATAAGTATTTTAGGATGATCAGATATCAATCATACAATTAAGCGTAACACAACTGTGAAATATGATCCTTTGATCACGTATCAGTTCGAACTATTGAACTAACATACCTGTGTTAATTTCTAGCATATCAGAAGGTAGAATTAATAAAATGTAGGTAGGTAGGAGTGTTGGTATGAGGCGGTTGTCTAGTACTTTCTAATAAGGAAAACAAAATTGACTCTGATCTGCTATTACTGAACTCAATCAATTACGAAATTAATTAAGGAAATCTTGTTATACCAAAAATGTTATGCCACGTAAGTGTATCTACGGGTGTGGGGTGCTTTGTTGTGTCCCGATAAGTAAGTCCCATTTACACCGTGGCCTTAATTCAGAATTCCGTCACTTATTTTTAAGGGTTATGAAACTTATTATAGGTAGGTAACTATTTCATTCTACACTTATTTTGCTGAGTAGAGTCTAGAAATGTTTGTGTTTCAGTTTATACAACAAACCAGTTTCAAGAACGGTGAGTAATAGGACAGCACTGGCTCCGCCCGCCCTCAGCTCCAGGGCTAGGTGAGTGACAGCGGGCAAGGTCACTGATCCTGTCTGCACCGAGACCTCTCCATTCGACACCAGCGCCACGAACGCGCCCGCGTATTCTACAAGAAAATAATGATCAAAGAGTGTATTCATTCAATGCAGACTTTCTTTGATGTGATGCACATATTTTACGTATTATAATATAAGCATTTTGGGCTTATATTCTCATTAGAGTAATGATGTAAATTTTGAAAAGAGTATTTGCTGAGTATCTTGCCGGGTCCGTAAAAGCAACTCGGCGAACCTTCCGAACTCGGCAGTAATATTTTTATCGAAATAATAAATAACATAGGATGTCCCCTTGGTGTCTTCCATTTATAATATAACTACTTAAAGTTTAAAATATTAAAAATAAAACGAAAGCTACGCCGTAAACTATGAATAAAATATATTTTTTTCTTCATATATGATTTGTTTGAATGTTTTCTTCTTCAACCATCTTCTAATTATTGTTCAATTACGATATTATAATAATAATATAGATACTAAAATCAATGAAAATAAACAATCAAGGCTCACACACGATAATAAACTGTAATTTTGTACTCACCTCCAAATATTTGAACATCGTTTCCAGAATATCCCAAAATGATAATTGTCTCATGTTGGACTACACCAGCTTGGATAACACCTTCATACAATAATTTCTCGAATGTTTCGTCTGTACAATTGTCCGAACCTAGAAAACAAACAATATAAAAAATATCGAGGCAATGGCACACTGAAATTCCTTAAATTATAACTAAATTTATAGACTCTTTTCCTAAAATACGAAGACCACAGTGTAAAATGTCTGAAAGTGACAAAATAACCCAATTCCATTCGCAAGCAAAAATATAAATGTTGTGTTTTCAAATATGTCTTGCTTAATCTTATCAATACCAGAACACGAAAACACAAGAAGGTAGATAAACTCTAACACTGAATATATTTTGTGAGGGTGCATTCAACTTGGAGTTCTGATAAATGATTCAGTATGTAACAATAAAATACGCCTTTGTTATCGTCAGATAATGTAATCTCATCACGTGTCTTTTCAATACTAAAAATCATAAACTGAAACACATTGATATTAAATAAGGCACTTATGTAGGACAAGCCAGCTTACCAACCTCAAGCCAATTAATAAAAATATAGTAGCTGCAAACAAACCTATCGGTGAATAGCTACGTACCATTCACAATCGAAATGACGATAGTTGACCTTGCGGTCACGCTTCCTGCCCTCTGAGCCGTAATGACGAAAACGAGTTTTCGATTGTTGTTTAGCACTGCGGCGGGAATAGGACTCACCAGTGTTAGAGTCACTGAATTGCCAGATCGCACCAGCGCGAAGTATTGAGCGTCGTCTGAAAATGGTCGTTTGTTAAGAAGGGAAAACATTTAATTTTGCAATGGCAGTCTGTAGGCACTCCATCAAAGTACGAACCTCCATCGAGAGCGAACGCTACGCTGTCGTCGTATCCTTCGGAGAGGGATATGGTGTGGGTAAACGCGAGACCATCTTGTTCGGTAAAAGTTCCAATGTAATATGCGTCGTTGAATACCATTTCCACCGCAGTCGATAAATCTTCATCGACGATAACTTCAAAGATCACGGTAGCGTAGGCGGGCAAAGTTGCAGGCAATGAAGCTTGAATTTCGAGCAGGATCATTCGGTTGGCTGGTAAGGCTTGTTCTGGTATTGCGGACTGCAATGCTATCGTGACCGCCGCGCCAGTGCTCGATACGCTGAAGTAGTCAGCCAGTTCTGGGAGAAGCGAAGAGGACGCATGACATTTAATTCTTACAAGTTCAATCAAAGCCAGTTTGATGTGAGCATCTGGTTCCAAAATATTCATACCAAGTCAGTTGCAAACATGTACTAAGGAGATTTGTTACTAAGTACCTCCGTGTAGCGAGAACACGACATCATTGGTGTAGCCCTCGCTGAGTGTGATCGGTTGCACGGTAACTAAGTTATTTTCAATGGAGCCGACGTAAGTGACTCTATCGAATCCAAGAACGTTGCCCTCCGTGTAGTCTGCAATGTAAAGCAATTCGGTTGTATTTTGTGTTTCTCACGGATTTCATCCGAAAAAGACATTTGGTTAAATGCTGCATACCATCCACGAGTGAAATGATGATAGTTGACCTTGCGGTCACGCTTCCTGCCCTCTGAGCCGTAATGACGAAAACGAGTTTTCGATTGTTGTTTAGCACTGCGGCGGGAATAGGACTCACCAGTGTTAGAGTCACTGAATTGCCAGATCGCACCAGCGCGAAGTATTGAGCGTCGTCTGAAAATGGTCGTTTGTTAAGAAGGGAAAACATTTAATTTTGCAATGGCAGTCTGTAGGCACTCCATCAAAGTACGAACCTCCATCGAGAGCGAACGCTACGCTGTCGTCGTATCCTTCGGAGAGGGATATGGTGTGGGTAAACGCGAGACCATCTTGTTCGGTAAAAGTTCCAATGTAATATGCGTCGTTGAATACCATTTCCACCGCAGTCGATAAATCTTCATCGACGATAACTTCAAAGATCACGGTCGCGTAGGCGGGCAAAGTTGCAGGCAATGAAGCTTGAATTTCGAGCAGGATCATTCGGTTGGATGGTAAGGCTTGTTCTGGTATTGCGGACTGCAATGCTATCGTGACCGCCGCGCCAGTGCTCGATACGCTGAAGTAGTCAGCCAGTTCTGGGAGAAGCAAAGAGAACGCATGACATTAAATCCTACAAGTTCAATCAAGGCCAGTTTGATGTGAGCATCTGGTTCCAAAATATTCATACCAAGTCAGTTGCAAACATGTACTAAGGAGATTTGTTACTAAGTACCTCCGTGTAGCGAGAACACGACATCATTGGTGTAGCCCTCGCTGAGTGTGATCGGTTGCACGGTAACTAAGTTATTTTCAATGGAGCCGACGTAAGTGACTCTATCGAATCCAAGAACGTTGCCCTCCGTGTAGTCTGCAATGTAAAGCAATTCGGTTGTATTTTGTGTTTCTCACGGATTTCATCCGAAAAAGACATTTGGTTAAATGCTGCATACCATCCACGAGTGAAATGATGATAGTTGACCTTGCGGTCACGCTTCCTGCCCTCTGAGCCGTAATGACGAAAACGAGTTTTCGATTGTTGTTTAGCACTGCGGCGGGAATAGGACTCACCAGTGTTAGAGTCACTGAATTGCCAGATCGCACCAGCGCGAAGTATTGAGCGTCGTCTGAAAATGGTCGTTTGTTAAGAAGGGAAAACATTTAATTTTGCAATGGCAGTCTGTAGGCACTCCATCAAAGTACGAACCTCCATCGAGAGCGAACGCTACGCTGTCGTCGTATCCTTCGGAGAGGGATATGGTGTGGGTAAACGCGAGACCATCTTGTTCGGTAAAAGTTCCAATGTAATATGCGTCGTTGAATACCATTTCCACCGCAGTCGATAAATCTTCATCGACGATAACTTCAAAGATCACGGTAGCGTAGGCGGGCAAAGTTGCAGGCAATGAAGCTTGAATTTCGAGCAGGATCATTCGGTTGGCTGGTAAGGCTTGTTCTGGTATTGCGGACTGCAATGCTATCGTGACCGCCGCGCCAGTGCTCGATACGCTGAAGTAGTCAGCCAGTTCTGGGAGAAGCAAAGAGAACGCATGACATTTAATCCTACAAGTTCAATCAAGGCCAGTTTGATGTGAGCATCTGGTTCCAAAATATTCATACCAAGTCAGTTGCAAACATGTACTAAGGAGATTTGTTACTAAGTACCTCCGTGTAGCGAGAACACGACATCATTGGTGTAGCCCTCGCTGAGTGTGATCGGTTGCACGGTAACTAAGTTATTTTCAATGGAGCCGACGTAAGTGACTCTATCGAATCCAAGAACGTTGCCCTCCGTGTAGTCTGCAATGTAAAGCAATTCGGTTGTATTTTGTGTTTCTCACGGATTTCATCCGAAAAAGACATTTGGTTAAATGCTGCATACCATCCACGAGTGAAATGATGATAGTTGACCTTGCGGTCACGCTTCCTGCCCTCTGAGCCGTAATGACGAAAACGAGTTTTCGATTGTTGTTTAGCACTGCGGCGGGAATAGGACTCACCAGTGTTAGAGTCACTGAATTGCCAGATCGCACCAGCGCGAAGTATTGAGCGTCGTCTGAAAATGGTCGTTTGTTAAGAAGGGAAAACATTTAATTTTGCAATGGCAGTCTGTAGGCACTACATCAAAGTACGAACCTCCATCGAGAGCGAACGCCACGCTGTCGTCGTATCCTTCGGAGAGGGATATGGTGTGGGTAAACGCGAGACCATCTTGTTCGCTAAAAGTTCCAATGTAATATGCGTCGTTGAATACCATTTCCACCGCAGTCGATAAATCTTCATCGACGATAACTTCAAAGATCACGGTAGCGTAGGCGGGCAAAGTTGCAGGCAATGAAGCTTGAATTTCGAGCAGGATCATTCGGTTGGCTGGTAAGGCTTGTTCTGGTATTGCGGACTGCAATGCTATCGTGACCGCCGCGCCAGTGCTCGATACGCTGAAGTAGTCAGCCAGTTCTGGGAGAAGCAAAGAGAACGCATGACATTTAATCCTACAAGTTCAATCAAGGCCAGTTTGATGTGAGCATCTGGTTCCAAAATATTCATACCAAGTCAGTTGCAAACATGTACTAAGGAGATTTGTTACTAAGTACCTCCGTGTAGCGAGAACACGACATCATTGGTGTAGCCCTCGCTGAGTGTGATCGGTTGCACGGTAACTAAGTTATTTTCAATGGAGCCGACGTAAGTGACTCTATCGAATCCAAGAACGTTGCCCTCCGTGTAGTCTGCAATGTAAAGCAATTCGGTTGTATTTTGTGTTTCTCACGGATTTCATCCGAAAAAGACATTTGGTTAAATGCTGCATACCATCCACGAGTGAAATGATGATAGTTGACCTTGCGGTCACGCTTCCTGCCCTCTGAGCCGTAATGACGAAAACGAGTTTTCGATTGTTGTTTAGCACTGCGGCGGGAATAGGACTCACCAGTGTTAGAGTCACTGAATTGCCAGATCGCACCAGCGCGAAGTATTGAGCGTCGTCTGAAAATGGTCGTTTGTTAAGAAGGGAAAACATTTAATTTTGCAATGGCAGTCTGTTGGCACTACATTAAAGTACGAACCTCCATCGAGAGCGAACGCCACGCTGTCGTCGTATCCTTCGGAGAGGGATATGGTGTGGGTAAACGCGAGACCATCTTGTTCCCTAAAAGTTCCAATGTAATATGCGTCGTTGAATACCATTTCCACCGCAGTCGATAAATCTTCATCGACGATAACTTCAAAGATCACGGTAGCGTAGGCGGGCAAAGTTGCAGGCAATGAAGCTTGAATTTCGAGCAGGATCATTCGGTTGGCTGGTAAGGCTTGTTCTGGTATTGCGGACTGCAATGCTATCGTGACCGCCGCGCCAGTGCTCGATACGCTGAAGTAGTCAGCCAGTTCTGGGAGAAGCAAAGAAAACGCATGACATTTAATTCTTACAAGTTCAATCAAAGCCAGTTTGATGTGAGCATCTGGTTCCAAAATATTCATACCAAGTCAGTTGCAAACATGTACTAAGGAGATTTGTTACTAAGTACCTCCGTGTAGCGAGAACACGACATCATTGGTGTAGCCCTCGCTGAGTGTGATCGGTTGCACGGTAACTAAGTTATTTTCAATGGAGCCGACGTAAGTGACTCTATCGAATCCAAGAACGTTGCCCTCCGTGTAGTCTGCAATGTAAAGCAATTCGGTTGTATTTTGTGTTTCTCACGGATTTCATCCGAAAAAGACATTTGGTTAAATGCTGCATACCATCCACGAGTGAAATGATGATAGTTGACCTTGCGGTCACGCTTCCTGCCCTCTGAGCCGTAATGACGAAAACGAGTTTTCGATTGTTGTTTAGCACTGCGGCGGGAATAGGACTCACCAGTGTTAGAGTCACTGAATTGCCAGATCGCACCAGCGCGAAGTATTGAGCGTCGTCTGAAAATGGTCGTTTGTTAAGAAGGGAAAACATTTAATTTTGCAATGGCAGTCTGTAGGCACTCCATCAAAGTACGAACCTCCATCGAGAGCGAACGCTACGCTGTCGTCGTATCCTTCGGAGAGGGATATGGTGTGGGTAAACGCGAGACCATCTTGTTCGGTAAAAGTTCCAATGTAATATGCGTCGTTGAATACCATTTCCACCGCAGTCGATAAATCTTCATCGACGATAACTTCAAAGATCACGGTCGCGTAGGCGGGCAAAGTTGCAGGCAATGAAGCTTGAATTTCGAGCAGGATCATTCGGTTGGCTGGTAAGGCTTGTTCTGGTATTGCGGACTGCAATGCTATCGTGACCGCCGCGCCAGTGCTCGATACGCTGAAGTAGTCAGCCAGTTCTGGGAGAAGCAAAGAGAACGCATGACATTAAATCCTACAAGTTCAATCAAGGCCAGTTTGATGTGAGCATCTGGTTCCAAAATATTCATACCAAGTCAGTTGCAAACATGTACTAAGGAGATTTGTTACTAAGTACCTCCGTGTAGCGAGAACACGACATCATTGGTGTAGCCCTCGCTGAGTGTGATCGGTTGCACGGTAACTAAGTTATTTTCAATGGAGCCGACGTAAGTGACTCTATCGAATCCAAGAACGTTGCCCTCCGTGTACTCTGCAATGTAAAGCAATTCGGTTGTATTTTGTGTTATTCACGGATTTCATCCGAAAAAGACATTTGGTTAAATGCTGCATACCATCCACGAGTGAAATGATGATAGTTGACCTTGCGGTCACGCTTCCTGCCCTCTGAGCCGTAATGACGAAAACGAGTTTTCGATTGTTGTTTAGCACTGCGGCGGGAATAGGACTCACCAGTGTTAGAGTCACTGAATTGCCAGATCGCACCAGCGCGAAGTATTGAGCGTCGTCTGAAAATGGTCGTTTGTTAAGAAGGGAAAACATTTAATTTTGCAATGGCAGTCTGTAGGCACTCCATCAAAGTACGAACCTCCATCGAGAGCGAACGCTACGCTGTCGTCGTATCCTTCGGAGAGGGATATGGTGTGGGTAAACGCGAGACCATCTTGTTCGGTAAAAGTTCCAATGTAATATGCGTCGTTGAATACCATTTCCACCGCAGTCGATAAATCTTCATCGACGATAACTTCAAAGATCACGGTAGCGTAGGCGGGCAAAGTTGCAGGCAATGAAGCTTGAATTTCGAGCAGGATCATTCGGTTGGCTGGTAAGGCTTGTTCTGGTATTGCGGACTGCAATGCTATCGTGACCGCCGCGCCAGTGCTCGATACGCTGAAGTAGTCAGCCAGTTCTGGGAGAAGCAAAGAGAACGCATGACATTTAATCCTACAAGTTCAATCAAGGCCAGTTTGATGTGAGCATCTGGTTCCAAAATATTCATACCAAGTCAGTTGCAAACATGTACTAAGGAGATTTGTTACTAAGTACCTCCGTGTAGCGAGAACACGACATCATTGGTGTAGCCCTCGCTGAGTGTGATCGGTTGCACGGTAACTAAGTTATTTTCAATGGAGCCGACGTAAGTGACTCTATCGAATCCAAGAACGTTGCCCTCCGTGTACTCTGCAATGTAAAGCAATTCGGTTGTATTTTGTGTTTCTCACGGATTTCATCCGAAAAAGACATTTGGTTAAATGCTGCATACCATCCACGAGTGAAATGATGATAGTTGACCTTGCGGTCACGCTTCCTGCCCTCTGAGCCGTAATGACGAAAACGAGTTTTCGATTGTTGTTTAGCACTGCGGCGGGAATAGGACTCACCAGTGTTAGAGTCACTGAATTGCCAGATCGCACCAGCGCGAAGTATTGAGCGTCGTCTGAAAATGGTCGTTTGTTAAGAAGGGAAAACATTTAATTTTGCAATGGCAGTCTGTAGGCACTCCATCAAAGTACGAACCTCCATCGAGAGCGAACGCTACGCTGTCGTCGTATCCTTCGGAGAGGGATATGGTGTGGGTAAACGCGAGACCATCTTGTTCGGTAAAAGTTCCAATGTAATATGCGTCGTTGAATACCATTTCCACCGCAGTCGATAAATCTTCATCGACGATAACTTCAAAGATCACGGTAGCGTAGGCGGGCAAAGTTGCAGGCAATGAAGCTTGAATTTCGAGCAGGATCATTCGGTTGGCTGGTAAGGCTTGTTCTGGTATTGCGGACTGCAATGCTATCGTGACCGCCGCGCCAGTGCTCGATACGCTGAAGTAGTCAGCCAGTTCTGGGAGAAGCAAAGAGAACGCATGACATTTAATCCTACAAGTTCAATCAAGGCCAGTTTGATGTGAGCATCTGGTTCCAAAATATTCATACCAAGTCAGTTGCAAACATGTACTAAGGAGATTTGTTACTAAGTACCTCCGTGTAGCGAGAACACGACATCATTGGTGTAGCCCTCGCTGAGTGTGATCGGTTGCACGGTAACTAAGTTATTTTCAATGGAGCCGACGTAAGTGACTCTATCGAATCCAAGAACGTTGCCCTCCGTGTACTCTGCAATGTAAAGCAATTCGGTTGTATTTTGTGTTTCTCACGGATTTCATCCGAAAAAGACATTTGGTTAAATGCTGCATACCATCCACGAGTGAAATGATGATAGTTGACCTTGCGGTCACGCTTCCTGCCCTCTGAGCCGTAATGACGAAAACGAGTTTTCGATTGTTGTTTAGCACTGCGGCGGGAATAGGACTCACCAGTGTTAGAGTCACTGAATTGCCAGATCGCACCAGCGCGAAGTATTGAGCGTCGTCTGAAAATGGTCGTTTGTTAAGAAGGGAAAACATTTAATTTTGCAATGGCAGTCTGTTGGCACTACATTAAAGTACGAACCTCCATCGAGAGCGAACGCCACGCTGTCGTCGTATCCTTCGGAGAGGGATATGGTGTGGGTAAACGCGAGACCATCTTGTTCCCTAAAAGTTCCAATGTAATATGCGTCGTTGAATACCATTTCCACCGCAGTCGATAAATCTTCATCGACGATAACTTCAAAGATCACGGTAGCGTAGGCGGGCAAAGTTGCAGGCAATGAAGCTTGAATTTCGAGCAGGATCATTCGGTTGGCTGGTAAGGCTTGTTCTGGTATTGCGGACTGCAATGCTATCGTGACCGCCGCGCCAGTGCTCGATACGCTGAAGTAGTCAGCCAGTTCTGGGAGAAGCAAAGAAAACGCATGACATTTAATTCTTACAAGTTCAATCAAAGCCAGTTTGATGTGAGCATCTGGTTCCAAAATATTCATACCAAGTCAGTTGCAAACATGTACTAAGGAGATTTGTTACTAAGTACCTCCGTGTAGCGAGAACACGACATCATTGGTGTAGCCCTCGCTGAGTGTGATCGGTTGCACGGTAACTAAGTTATTTTCAATGGAGCCGACGTAAGTGACTCTATCGAATCCAAGAACGTTGCCCTCCGTGTAGTCTGCAATGTAAAGCAATTCGGTTGTATTTTGTGTTTCTCACGGATTTCATCCGAAAAAGACATTTGGTTAAATGCTGCATACCATCCACGAGTGAAATGATGATAGTTGACCTTGCGGTCACGCTTCCTGCCCTCTGAGCCGTAATGACGAAAACGAGTTTTCGATTGTTGTTTAGCACTGCGGCGGGAATAGGACTCACCAGTGTTAGAGTCACTGAATTGCCAGATCGCACCAGCGCGAAGTATTGAGCGTCGTCTGAAAATGGTCGTTTGTTAAGAAGGGAAAACATTTAATTTTGCAATGGCAGTCTGTAGGCACTCCATCAAAGTACGAACCTCCATCGAGAGCGAACGCTACGCTGTCGTCGTATCCTTCGGAGAGGGATATGGTGTGGGTAAACGCGAGACCATCTTGTTCGGTAAAAGTTCCAATGTAATATGCGTCGTTGAATACCATTTCCACCGCAGTCGATAAATCTTCATCGACGATAACTTCAAAGATCACGGTCGCGTAGGCGGGCAAAGTTGCAGGCAATGAAGCTTGAATTTCGAGCAGGATCATTCGGTTGGCTGGTAAGGCTTGTTCTGGTATTGCGGACTGCAATGCTATCGTGACCGCCGCGCCAGTGCTCGATACGCTGAAGTAGTCAGCCAGTTCTGGGAGAAGCAAAGAGAACGCATGACATTAAATCCTACAAGTTCAATCAAGGCCAGTTTGATGTGAGCATCTGGTTCCAAAATATTCATACCAAGTCAGTTGCAAACATGTACTAAGGAGATTTGTTACTAAGTACCTCCGTGTAGCGAGAACACGACATCATTGGTGTAGCCCTCGCTGAGTGTGATCGGTTGCACGGTAACTAAGTTATTTTCAATGGAGCCGACGTAAGTGACTCTATCGAATCCAAGAACGTTGCCCTCCGTGTACTCTGCAATGTAAAGCAATTCGGTTGTATTTTGTGTTTCTCACGGATTTCATCCGAAAAAGACATTTGGTTAAATGCTGCATACCATCCACGAGTGAAATGATGATAGTTGACCTTGCGGTCACGCTTCCTGCCCTCTGAGCCGTAATGACGAAAACGAGTTTTCGATTGTTGTTTAGCACTGCGGCGGGAATAGGACTCACCAGTGCTAGAGTCACTGAATTGCCAGATCGCACCAGCGCGAAGTATTGAGCGTCGTCTGAAAATGGTCGTTTGTTAAGAAGGGAAAACATTTAATTTTGCAATGGCAGTCTGTAGGCACTCCATCAAAGTACGAACCTCCATCGAGAGCGAACGCTACGCTGTCGTCGTATCCTTCGGAGAGGGATATGGTGTGGGTAAACGCGAGACCATCTTGTTCGGTAAAAGTTCCAATGTAATATGCGTCGTTGAATACCATTTCCACCGCAGTCGATAAATCTTCATCGACGATAACTTCAAAGATCACGGTAGCGTAGGCGGGCAAAGTTGCAGGCAATGAAGCTTGAATTTCGAGCAGGATCATTCGGTTGGCTGGTAAGGCTTGTTCTGGTATTGCGGACTGCAATGCTATCGTGACCGCCGCGCCAGTGCTCGATACGCTGAAGTAGTCAGCCAGTTCTGGGAGAAGCAAAGAGAACGCATGACATTTAATCCTACAAGTTCAATCAAGGCCAGTTTGATGTGAGCATCTGGTTCCAAAATATTCATACCAAGTCAGTTGCAAACATGTACTAAGGAGATTTGTTACTAAGTACCTCCGTGTAGCGAGAACACGACATCATTGGTGTAGCCCTCGCTGAGTGTGATCGGTTGCACGGTAACTAAGTTATTTTCAATGGAGCCGACGTAAGTGACTCTATCGAATCCAAGAACGTTGCCCTCCGTGTAGTCTGCAATGTAAAGCAATTCGGTTGTATTTTGTGTTTCTCACGGATTTCATCCGAAAAAGACATTTGGTTAAATGCTGCATACCATCCACGAGTGAAATGATGATAGTTGACCTTGCGGTCACGCTTCCTGCCCTCTGAGCCGTAATGACGAAAACGAGTTTTCGATTGTTGTTTAGCACTGCGGCGGGAATAGGACTCACCAGTGTTAGAGTCACTGAATTGCCAGATCGCACCAGCGCGAAGTATTGAGCGTCGTCTGAAAATGGTCGTTTGTTAAGAAGGGAAAACATTTAATTTTGCAATGGCAGTCTGTAGGCACTCCATCAAAGTACGAACCTCCATCGAGAGCGAACGCTACGCTGTCGTCGTATCCTTCGGAGAGGGATATGGTGTGGGTAAACGCGAGACCATCTTGTTCGGTAAAAGTTCCAATGTAATATGCGTCGTTGAATACCATTTCCACCGCAGTCGATAAATCTTCATCGACGATAACTTCAAAGATCACGGTAGCGTAGGCGGGCAAAGTTGCAGGCAATGAAGCTTGAATTTCGAGCAGGATCATTCGGTTGGCTGGTAAGGCTTGTTCTGGTATTGCGGACTGCAATGCTATCGTGACCGCCGCGCCAGTGCTCGATACGCTGAAGTAGTCAGCCAGTTCTGGGAGAAGCAAAGAGAACGCATGACATTTAATCCTACAAGTTCAATCAAGGCCAGTTTGATGTGAGCATCTGGTTCCAAAATATTCATACCAAGTCAGTTGCAAACATGTACTAAGGAGATTTGTTACTAAGTACCTCCGTGTAGCGAGAACACGACATCATTGGTGTAGCCCTCGCTGAGTGTGATCGGTTGCACGGTAACTAAGTTATTTTCAATGGAGCCGACGTAAGTGACTCTATCGAATCCAAGAACGTTGCCCTCCGTGTACTCTGCAATGTAAAGCAATTCGGTTGTATTTTGTGTTTCTCACGGATTTCATCCGAAAAAGACATTTGGTTAAATGCTGCATACCATCCACGAGTGAAATGATGATAGTTGACCTTGCGGTCACGCTTCCTGCCCTCTGAGCCGTAATGACGAAAACGAGTTTTCGATTGTTGTTTAGCACTGCGGCGGGAATAGGACTCACCAGTGTTAGAGTCACTAAATTGCCAGATCGCACCAGCGCGAAGTATTGAGCGTCGTCTGAAAATGGTCGTTTGTTAAGAAGGGAAAACATTTAATTTTGCAATGGCAGTCTGTAGGCACTACATTAAAGTACGAACCTCCATCGAGAGCGAACGCCACGCTGTCGTCGTATCCTTCGGAGAGGGATATGGTGTGGGTAAACGCGAGACCATCTTGTTCCCTAAAAGTTCCAATGTAATATGCGTCGTTGAATACCATTTCCACCGCAGTCGATAAATCTTCATCGACGATAACTTCAAAGATCACGGTAGCGTAGGCGGGCAAAGTTGCAGGCAATGAAGCTTGAATTTCGAGCAGGATCATTCGGTTGGCTGGTAAGGCTTGTTCTGGTATTGCGGACTGCAATGCTATCGTGACCGCCGCGCCAGTGCTCGATACGCTGAAGTAGTCAGCCAGTTCTGGGAGAAGCAAAGAAAACGCATGACATTTAATTCTTACAAGTTCAATCAAAGCCAGTTTGATGTGAGCATCTGGTTCCAAAATATTCATACCAAGTCAGTTGCAAACATGTACTAAGGAGATTTGTTACTAAGTACCTCCGTGTAGCGAGAACACGACATCATTGGTGTAGCCCTCGCTGAGTGTGATCGGTTGCACGGTAACTAAGTTATTTTCAATGGAGCCGACGTAAGTGACTCTATCGAATCCAAGAACGTTGCCCTCCGTGTAGTCTGCAATGTAAAGCAATTCGGTTGTATTTTGTGTTTCTCACGGATTTCATCCGAAAAAGACATTTGGTTAAATGCTGCATACCATCCACGAGTGAAATGATGATAGTTGACCTTGCGGTCACGCTTCCTGCCCTCTGAGCCGTAATGACGAAAACGAGTTTTCGATTGTTGTTTAGCACTGCGGCGGGAATAGGACTCACCAGTGTTAGAGTCACTGAATTGCCAGATCGCACCAGCGCGAAGTATTGAGCGTCGTCTGAAAATGGTCGTTTGTTAAGAAGGGAAAACATTTAATTTTGCAATGGCAGTCTGTAGGCACTCCATCAAAGTACGAACCTCCATCGAGAGCGAACGCTACGCTGTCGTCGTATCCTTCGGAGAGGGATATGGTGTGGGTAAACGCGAGACCATCTTGTTCGGTAAAAGTTCCAATGTAATATGCGTCGTTGAATACCATTTCCACCGCAGTCGATAAATCTTCATCGACGATAACTTCAAAGATCACGGTAGCGTAGGCGGGCAAAGTTGCAGGCAATGAAGCTTGAATTTCGAGCAGGATCATTCGGTTGGCTGGTAAGGCTTGTTCTGGTATTGCGGACTGCAATGCTATCGTGACCGCCGCGCCAGTGCTCGATACGCTGAAGTAGTCAGCCAGTTCTGGGAGAAGCAAAGAGAACGCATGACATTTAATCCTACAAGTTCAATCAAGGCCAGTTTGATGTGAGCATCTGGTTCCAAAATATTCATACCAAGTCAGTTGCAAACATGTACTAAGGAGATTTGTTACTAAGTACCTCCGTGTAGCGAGAACACGACATCATTGGTGTAGCCCTCGCTGAGTGTGATCGGTTGCACGGTAACTAAGTTATTTTCAATGGAGCCGACGTAAGTGACTCTATCGAATCCAAGAACGTTGCCCTCCGTGTAGTCTGCAATGTAAAGCAATTCGGTTGTATTTTGTGTTTCTCACGGATTTCATCCGAAAAAGACATTTGGTTAAATGCTGCATACCATCCACGAGTGAAATGATGATAGTTGACCTTGCGGTCACGCTTCCTGCCCTCTGAGCCGTAATGACGAAAACGAGTTTTCGATTGTTGTTTAGCACTGCGGCGGGAATAGGACTCACCAGTGTTAGAGTCACTGAATTGCCAGATCGCACCAGCGCGAAGTATTGAGCGTCGTCTGAAATTTTCATTTTTCATTAGCCCTTTGACACAAATTATTTATTAGAACGTATTATGGTACAAATAATATTTACATATACATACTTCCATCCAGATTAAATATGACATTCTCTTCATAGCCTCTAGATAACGAGATATCATTGTCTAACGTAAGTCCGTCCAATTCACTGTATGTTCCAATATAGTAAGGTTCTTCAAATTCAACAATGGCTTCAAATTGAATATATATCACATTTTCAAGAATAATTGTTGCATGAGTTCTTGACCTTTCGTTTTGTATTTCCACTGTTAGCAAGATAATACTGTTTTCGTGGATTATTTCTTCCGGGAGTTGTTCCAACAGTTGTAATGTAAGCATCCCGCCTTGGTTCGTGAGCTGAAAGTAATTCGAGTAATCTAAAAAAACCTAGAAAATTCTATAGTATTTCTTTAAGTACTTCCTCATAGTATCATTAATCAAATCATACCTCCATTGAGACTGTAAACTAAATTCACTATATTCCCTTCCTGAATTCTTATCTCATCGCTTATAGTGATGTTTTCACTATCAAAGTATCCGGTATAAAAATCTTGTGTAAACCTTAATGATTGCGTGTAGAAATCTGAAATGAAGATATTTTTACGGATTTGGGAGTTTTTATATATTTAGTAATCAGAGTAGCACTTTAAATGCTTTTAGAAAAGTTTACGTCTTTAAAATAGTTGGCTTTCACCTGTGATTGTAATTATAACTGCGGCATGTCCAGATAATGTGTCAGTTTTGTTTGCTATTATTGAGAACACTAAATTACTGCGATCTTCAATTTCTGGAATTCTTATCAATGTAAGTGTTAAGTTGTTATTGCCATCCTCTTGCACAGCGAACCATTGAGAGTCATCTGAAAACATATGTTACGTTTATAGAGAAATTAACATTATTGAGAAATTAAAAACAGCAAAAGTAATGTTTTACCGCCATCGAGATTGAAGAAAACGGTTTCATCAAAGCCCTGTATCAATTGGATTGTGTACTCAAATGTCAATCCGCTGTCGACAGCATACTCTCCAGTATAATAAGCTTGCTCGAATATCGGTGTTGCTGTCTGAAGCTCAACTTCTTTAATCAGCTCTAACACAACTGTGGAGTACCCGCTCAGTATTCCTGGCGAAGATGCTACTAAGTCGAAGGTGATGAATACGTTGTTGCGAACTACATCGTCAGGTAATTCGTTTATTAACTGTAAGGTGACTGTATTTGTGCCTACATATACACTAAAGTATGACGCGTAATCTGTAATAGAAAAAAAAATCCGTGACGCCGTAATAATTCATGAATTAAAATACTACAATGTGAGTTATTCAAGATTACCTCCGTATATATTAAATTGTGTGTCGTCTCCATGATTCTCTCGTAAGGCAATAGTGGGTAAGGTTATTTCACCATTGTCCAAAGCACCCACATAAGTATTTTCTTCAAAACTCAGCACACGCCGTTCCTGGATATCTGGGTAAAAGTAAAAATATTTTATTCATTTAAGTAAGTATGTATATGCCTTTTGGGTAATCTGTATAAAAGTCCATAAACTTATTAAATAATTACATTTGATTCATATAAATATTATTATATATTGCACTGACTTAAATGAAAAAGGTATTGAATGGAGTTAGCTATTCACGGGTATATTCACGGTTTAGAATATCTCATATCAATGGAAGCGCATAAAATTCCTGAGTGACTGAAATCAATTCACAGTCTGTAGACTGTACTTACATAGCCTAAACCGCTTATCCTAGATACTTGAAATTAAGAGGGTGTGTTCTTAGTAATGAACAGGTAAACATTAGTGGTGTTTCAAATTTCCATCCCTGAGGGGATGAAAATTTTTACTGCCACGAATATTTATAATTAATATAAGCAATTATAATAATGCAAAGAGTACCTTTAGGCAAATCGATAAAGATGGTGGCTTGTCCAGTTACAGTATTTGGCTTTTCGGCTAGAATACTAAACAGTAACTGGTTATTATTCTGTAGAACATCCTCAGGTAAATGATCGATAGCTACTAAGGTTAGGGAATTACCATTTTGCACGAGCGAAAGCCACGGCTCCAAAACTGAAAACAATGTGACAAAGAATGTTTTAAATTATATCGAAAGCTATGAAGTATTATAATAATAGGTAAAAGAATTTGTGGATCTTTGTAACCATGAACCTTTGTAAAACATTTTTATTCATATTGACATGACATGTGACTGTATTTCGCCTAATGAAGAGACAAGACGCCCAACAAGATTGCAATCCATTAGAGTTGTAAATGGACCAGTCACTAAGAGAGGCACCATTCACCCACCACTACGTTAGAGGTACCTACCTTCTCCACTTTGTGTAAAGTAGGTCAGGTTATTAGACTACATTATACTGATCATATAGAAGCTAAAGTTGATTTTTGTTTTTTATAATTACCTCCTTCTAGTCGGAATGTCACTGTCTCATCGTAACCGAATGATAGTGATATATCATCAGTGAAAATTAAGCCGGTTTCTTCAGTATACATTCCGGAATAAAATGACTCACTAAACACGGGAGGTATGACCTCTGCTCTTATTACGTCTAAAGAAACTACTGCTCTTGCGTTACTTGCACTTGGCTTATAAGCAACAACAGTAAATAGAAGTTGATTGTAATTTTCTAGAATGTCAATCGGGACTGCTGTTGAGGAGATCAGTGTAAATGTTGTTGCATTGAACTGAACCAATGAGAACCATGTTGAGAGATCTGAAAAATAAAATACCTTTTATATTATAGGTAAAAAGTATACAAAAAGTTTGGGTCATTATGCATAATTTTACCTACAAACTTACCCCCGTCTAAGCCAAATGTGACAGTTTCGTCATGCCCTTGGGATAATAAAATCTCATCCTCAAACAGCAACCCATTTTCCATCGAATAAGAACCTGTGTAATATGCTTGCTCAAATTCAGGGTTAATGATCTCTGTCCGTATGACATCAAGGGATATTGTTGCTTGAGCACTCTGAGCATTTGATTTTATAGCAACAATGGTGAAAATTAATTGATTATTGTTAATCAAAATATTTTCTGGAACTGATGTGACCGCTTCTAAAGTCATGTTATTATTATTTATTTGTCTCAATGTAAACCACGTCGCAAACTCTGAAAGTTATAAAAATAGTATTAACTTTCAGAGACCAAATTAATAATAATCGATATTATGTACTTATACATTACCTCCGTCCAGAAAGAAAACAACTGTTTCATCATATCCCGTGGAAAGAGATATCTCCTCGTTGAATTGTAGCCCACTTTCCACTGTATACACACCTCTATAATAAGTTTCTCCGAAGATGGGGGGTATAATGGTTACCTTTATAATATCAAAAACTAAAGTAGCGACAGTAGAAATGGCTCTTTGCCTGTCTGCTGTCAAATCTAATACTATAAAATTGGCGTCTTCGAGTACATTTTGTGGAAGTGAGTTTTCTAACGTTAATGATACAATGTTATTATTGTTGGACAGTGCAAAGTATGACGCATAATCTGTAACAAAAAATCCATGTGATATTAGTAATATAATAATGCATGCTATGAGGAAACATTAACATTATGTATTCCTTGTTGGAAGTCCCAATTAAATAAATAAGAATTTGAAACAAGTATAAATTAAACGAAATAAACTAAATAGTATTACCTCCGATTAATGTAAACACTGTGCCATCAGCATACCCTGTATCAAGCACTATACTCTCCAAATCTATTGAGGAGCTGTCTATGGTCCCATTGTAATTATTTTGAGAAAACCTCATTAAAGCAGGTTCAGTCAATTCTGAAATAAAGAAACCGTACGTTATTAAAACAAGGTATAGTAAGTATTTCTTTGTAACAATGAAACAGCGGTGACTTCAGTACATGCTCACCTAGTGGGAATTTAATTAATACTGCAGCATTAGCACCTACTGTCAACTCTTTTTCAGCCAATATAGTGAATGACAATAATTTTTCATTGAGGATTAATTCTTCTGGAATAGCTGACCGCAGTAATATATTTACACTGTTTCCTGTACTGCCTATGTCAAAATATTGTGCATGGTCTGAAATAAATTGTCATGGAGTGAAATTACTGTATAGAAATTAATATTTTTTGGCATCACATTAATTATAAATATGCAAATACCTCCAACAATTCTGAATGATACCAATTCGTCGTAGCCTTGTTCCAAATTAATATCCTCTACTTCAAAAGTAAACGAATTAGAATATAGCCCTTGGTAAATGTTTTGGCTGAAGACGGGTGTGTTTACATCATCTTTTACGACATCTAAGACTATTGTCGCACTGCGACTTACTGCGTTCAATCCTGCTGCTGTTATTGTTAGAATAATATTGTGCGATGTCAATATAACTTCGTCAAGAAGCGAGGTCGCTAATTCAACAACCGCCTGATTTTGTGATTGTATTATCCTAAAGTAACTGGCGAAGCCTAGAACAATGGCAGTAATTAGATATAAAGAGGATGAATTATCAACAAAGTTTATAAAAATAAGTCAATTAAGTTTACGTTTTTGTACAACTTACCCCCAGAAAGAGAAAACGTGACGGTATCATCATAGCCTTCGATCAAATTGATAGGAGTGAGTGTCATTTCATTGTTTCGCAAACTTCCTCTGTACTCAGTCTCCGAATCGAACCTTAATTCTCTTGCTGTAATAGGAAGTGTGAGAAGGAAACAGAGAACAGAAAAGCTTCAGAGAAGAAGAAAATGAAAATAATAGACATACAACAAACATGTATTTAGTGAGTTTTAGCTATGCTTTACTTACCATACCCAATTATTTGTTTGATTCAGCTACTACATAGACATTTTATACTGTGGTTTTCGTTTAAAGTTACATAAATATAAGAAATTAAGTCTTTATTATATAGGTACTTAATGTTTAACACAGATATTATAACTTTCTCCGTTACTTTAATGATATGAGAAAATAAACTGAAATTAAGAATCTTGTAGTCGAACCGATACTAAAAAATATGACATTGCGATCATCATGAGTATAACTTTTATTCTAAACCAGTATTAATTTAAGTAAGTAATGCTTACTTAAAATAATACACTTTGGATTATTACCGTCATCATAAAACTGCAAATACATAGTTGTAGACACACAGCGACTGAGATCGGTTTGTTGACATCCTCGACCAGGACCATTTAACCATAACTCAACCCGTTTTGAGCAATGATGTCCAAAACTTTAAAGTCTAATTTTATCCCCACATCTGTAGACTCGTCAATCTGTAGTGTATACATCATGTATGTTCGGCAGTAATAAACCAGCTGACGAGCAAGACGGTCGTTTTACTTCATACGTACCTATCGACACTCCACAATCACTACATACTAACTTTATATCAGTTAAACGTTGTTTACTTTACCAGTAGGTAAGGTGATTAAGACCACAGCATTAGCTCCCACAGTCCTCGGCTTAGATGCCACCACAGTGAGTATAATTTGTTGCTCTGCGTATATTGCAGGTGGAATAGTAGATGACGTCAAAGTGATGACGTTGCCAGCTTGGAACAGTTGAAAATAGGAGGCGTGGGCTGAAAATGTGAATTGATAGTTTTAGACTGACTTTGCAAGGCTGTAGCGAAAACATTATTAATGCCTTTAGCGTGGCTTTTGGCAACTTAATTAACAAACTCTGAATTAAGCATGAGTAATGTCAGGCCGCAAGTGAAAAGTTTAGATAGCTTTATTGGAATTTCTTTTTCGTGCAATGAAAAATCTACATTCGAAAGATATGTTTTCACGTTATTGCGTTAAATATTTACAGTACTGATGAAGATAGCTTTTTTGAGTGATTTTTATTCGTACCTACCTAAGACATATGAATATTCATTGTTATCGAGTGTACGATTGTAATGACATTGTAGTAATGGTGTTAGTACTTACTTCCTTCTAAATCTAGAGTCACTGTGTCGTCGTAGCCCTGAACTATTAGAATTTGTTGAACGCTCAGTCCTGTGTTGGATTCGTAAGTACCCGTGTATAAAGGGCTATCGAACACGGGTGTCACATTGTCATCCTTGATAATCTCTATTGTAACTATAGTCGAAGCTGAACTATGGTCAGTAGAGGCTACTATTTCCAAGTATATAAAATTATTCTCTTCTATAATACCCTCTGGTAATGGGGACATTGTTAGTGTAATTAGATTTCCTTCAACAGCCGTCGCGAAGTACTGGGAGTATTCTAAAAAAAAGAAACAATTCCTTCGTAGAAAGAAATGAGCTTACGTATCTTCCATTGTCCTTTTAATTTCAATTTGTTCCGAGGATCTTGGTGGACTTTGGATTTTATACTGAACAATATATTGTGAAGCTGTTAGCAATTCTAATTAGTTTCTAGTATAAATAACGAAAATCGGCTCGGTATTAGGAGAAAATCATGTTGATAATTATTTTTAGGAAATTATCCTGACATACATTTATAAATAATACTCCGGTTATGGATTTACGAATCAAATCCATAACTATATCTCTTAATAGTTTATAAAAAACTGTAAATAAAGTTATTAAATAAAACTCAATTTACCACTTCGAACCAGAACTAAGAGCGAGCTGTCATCATATCCCTGCAGTAGAGTGAGCTGAGGAACTTGCAGGACATTGTTAACGATACTTCCTTCGTAATGTACCCTTTCAAATTCCAAACTCTCGGCTGAAAAACAAGGCTGTGAGATAACTGGATCGGTACCTATATGGTTATGGTTTATCGGTATCAAATACTTTAAAGAATGCAGATGTCAAATTCATATACTCATTGATGATGCATTTCAACGAATTATACGTATTATGTATCTTATTATTTTTATGTTAGCCGTGGTGGCCGTGGGGCTTAAGCTAAGCAATCGACATAAGTTTGAATCATAGCGGCCTGAATCAATGAATTTATCTAAAAAACTTATATGCAGTGATTTCACTTCACATGCTTTACGATGTGAGAAGTAACTCAAAGACGTATGTATAGTGCCTGGGACATCGATAGACTGACTATCTGTCACGTAAGCACTTAATCGTCTTAGGTGAAAAGTGTGTGTTGTTGTCAAACGCAACACCTCTGCCTATATTCCCCGAAGGGGTCTTCGGGGAGTACCTTAATAAAATACATATTCATATGTATGTATTTTATTGAGGTACCATTTATTTATCTGAACATATTTATGATATCATTTGAGTAATACCTTTCGGCAGTTGTACAATGATAGCAGTAGTTGCGCCGCTGGTATACTCTCGAGATGCTCGCACAACTAACACGATTTGTGTTTCCACAAACACGTCAGTTGGTAATGGTGATATAACGGAAAGTATTAATTGACCCCCATTTACAGCCAGCCCGAAATTACTTGCGTATTCTGAAAGAACAATCAAAACCTTAATGTTGGGACTTCCAAAACATTAAACTTTGACATAATTTTGTTTCGTGTCGGGATTACTCCGGGGTACGAGACATTTTGTAGCAACATGTAAGCCATGTTTACCCGCAAAATGTTCCAATTTTATTGCGAGTTATTTGCAGTTAAAATAAGCCTGTAAACTTTACCTCCTTGCAAGACGAATTGAACTTGTTCATCGAAGCCTTGTTCTAGTGCAATCGATTCATGAGTTATTTGATTGTCAATAGTATAATTAGCCAAATAAAATGGTTGTGAGAACACTGGCTCTTCTGGAAACTCAAACCCTGTGTCACCGAGGATTCGAAGTGTTGCAGCAGTTGTCAGGGGTGGATCACCAGTAAGGTCAACGTCCTGAACAAAATAATATAAATTATTTAATTCAATTAGTTATATTAAATAATATTAATTTTATTTAGCAATAAACACTTACTGTAGCGGTTATTGTAAGTATAATAGGTTCAGGAAAAGATCGTATAAGCGTTGTAGTACGCAGTGTCGCCTTAAATTCTTTAGCTTCTGTGGAGCTGGCTTCGTCATATGCAATCTCAAAGTACGGGTTCTCTTCGATTATGAACTCAATCCTTTGCGTGGTTAGGTCGATATCCCTTGCAATGATGTCGTTGAGGCAACCAGTCACTACAAATCCGGGTGGGACCGGGGGTGCGATTGTGAACTCGATTTCATTACTGGGAGTAAATCGAGGAGCATTGTTGTTCGTATCTATCACAGTCAACACAAATACCTAAAAATAAGAAAATATTAGAGTATATCTGTGCCCTCTATAGCGTAAATACAGCTTTACTTTGCTGAGCTTCACGTAAGTGAAAGTTTACTAACGAGAAAGTAGATACTTTAACTAAATATTGCTCCCTAGGGTTGATATGGATGCAAGTAACGTGAAGTTGAATGCAAATGTTATATTATGTTCACGCCATCCATGAAGGGTCCCCGAAGAGGTAAACAGAGGTGTTGTAGCTACAACACCCACATTTCACCAAATATTATTAAATGCCATCGTGACAGAGGGTGAGTCCATCGCCGTCTCAGGTACATACGTCATTGAATTACTTCTCAGACATATGCATGTTTATTTACGATGTTTTTTTTCACCGTAATGCATGTGGTGTTGCTCAATCACCCACTGCACATAAGTTTTACGACACCTGGGCCGCTTGCGAAGCAGGCGACTAATCAAATCCCGAAGCCACCACGGCTCGTTATATTATATACGTGTACATACCAGTGTTCTGGTGCTTGATCCGGTACAAGCAAAGGTTATGGTTATAGAAAATGTGTCGGAGGTTTCGTATTCCTCGTAGTTTTCAAAGGCATCGTTGGTTACTATTGCAAAATGTGTTCCCGTTAAAATTACGTCCACGTATGGTCCGAAATTTACTCCTGCCGCATCGGATACACTGTTTATACCTGGAAAGATATATAGTAAAATAAAACATCATTTTTGCCCTATTTTCCCAAAAGAATAAATTAATGATATTTGAAGTAGATATAAAACAGTCGTAAGTCTTTCAAATCAGTATTAAAGCGATCATTTATAGATGAGTTCATGTTATTTTTTATTATAAGTACTTCTAATTTTATGATACGTGTGTTTCATAAGTTACGAGGGTAAGCGCTCACATCGTTTTCCGTTGCCTCCTCGAAGTACGACCGTATGCGAAGGTAAATTAAGCTTTTAAAGTTTTACCAGGTACTTCCGCATATACAGTTTTGGATGTATTTTGTATAATTAGATATTTGACCTACTTCACTTGGATGGAAACTTAATCACTACGTACATAAACTTAAAAAAATAACTTTTTCACTATACTGATATTTTTCAATGATTGATCAACCCAAAAAACTAATAGACCGATTCTAAAATCATTTAGCTACAATTTAATTTTAATCAATCAACTATAACACTCGGGCATGGACGGAAGTTTATATGTAATTATAGAAAAACGGATGTAATGTTATACGCAATCATTGATAATAATTAAAATATTGATGATCACATTATTTTATTATCAGCATAAGTATTTATTTTCCAATACACTTAAAGACTAGAAGGTATGAATAATCAAAGAGTGATAATGATCTTCGGTACTTTTGTGAATGATTTTATCTTTATAAATGTGATCAGATATAAGTCAGTCTTACCTTCTATTTCAGATACGGTTCTGTTCAGAATGGTCCCTCTAAATGTGTCAAGGAAACTTTCAGATACTGGTAATGGTAAATTTGAAACACCTTCTAATTGGCAGCCTGAAATAAATTTATCAATATTATATAGGTAAGCACAGCATTGCTATTTTTTGAGTAGTGAAAAACAATATATTATAAATGATGACGTAAATTGTACCCATTCCAGGGTTCAAATTCAGAGATATTGAGCGCTGGTCCAGCTGATTTCCGGTTAATATACCTGACTGTAGGTGTCTTAGGATTGATCTCCGCATCAGGGCAAAATGTGTGTCATCACACGTATACTACAAATCTTTAGTTTGGAATTGTATAGCGTTGTGATACTTTACTTTATGTTATGTTGATTTATTTATTAAAACACATTGGCATGTCAAAATTAGTTAAATAAATGCATATGATCGCTGATATATTAGGTAGGTTTCTAATTTGCCTAGGTTCCTTACATATAAATAATAAAAAATATATATTTGTGATGGCTGAACTTTGAAACCTCTGACGGGACTTTTACTGGTGGAAAGCTTATGCTACAAGGAATACTTAGCAAGGAATATTTATTTAGCAGAAAGACATGAGTTTGTGTGGGTGAAACCGTGGGATGCAGCTAGATATTTGGGTATATAGATAGATAAATAAATAAATAAATATACAATAAGCGCTTACCGTGGCATAAGTATATGCTTGTGAATAATATGCCCAAGCGAATGAGTAGCCTACGGCAACCCATGTTTTCATTTGTTAGTGTTGCTTAGTAAAAATATTCATTCCTGAAATTAATACCAATGAACAAAGGTAACAGTTAGTCACTAGACATGTCAAAAATTACTTTAATGAAACAATAATAAAAGTGAATTTACAACTACATGGTCGAAAGATACTCAACACTCACCCGCTGTTTCGAACATCCAAAATATTTATTAACCAGACAATAACGATCTATTTAATAACACAGCACTTACAACTTACACGTCTTAACACTGTATCACACACTTAGCGGACGTCACAATGCCCAAATTGATACAAAACTGAATATACATAGATGATTAACATATCAAACGATTGTTATCTCGGCGAGGAAATAATATCGATACGATAGTAACTTATCTTGAACGATAATACAAAAAATAAGTAAAAAGTGATTAAATATACTTTCAATAAATGTAGGATATTGTACTTAAAAATGTCGTTTAATCTATTTAGGGATAGGTAAAACCAAAGTCGTCCGACAGCTAAACTTTAAAGTCCATTTTTTTGAATGTCAAGAAGGTAGTTTTGATAACATACTATGGATTTCTTTAGAAATAGTAACTATGTAACAAAGCATAATCCTCTCATTAACTGCTGGCACCCTATGACCCTCTTTACCCAAGATCGCGCTACTTAAAAAAGTGTTGTATTTCAAACAGTAAATTCGTCAGTGTTCCATGGGGGGCAGTGGGGCGATTTGTTAGCTATAAAAGGACTCTTCCGTCTTTCAGCGTTTCTATTCTTCATAGGGTATATATACATATAGGCACTATACAGAAGCCTTCTCGAGAGGCTAACTTCCGAACTGGTGGTAAATTTTCAAGATTCATGAGTGCTTTACCAGGGCTCAAACTGCTTGAATAAAGTATATTACTTTTCAAGATGCTTTTTTGTCTCAAGCAATTAAATAACTCGCAATTGGTTGAGGGCTATAGAATAATTATTGTAAAGAATTTCTGACTGCATTGGGATGCCCCGCAAAGATAAGTTGATCATAAACATCTTCAACAAAATTTATCTCAGTCATCTCAGTACAGATTGATGAGGGGAATAAAATTTTGCTTCCTTATTTAATTGCAGTATTCAGTTCTAGCAGAAAGCTGTAATTGTAGTATTTTTAGTCTTCATTTCGGAGCCATAAAATTACCACCGCTGGCATCAAATTATACTCTAAACGAACAAGGTTATATATATATGTATATTATTTTATTATAAAATGTAGCTGTAACTTTAAACTTTAAATTATGGCTATAACAAAGGATGGAGATTCTGAGACAGTAAATCATAAAAATAAATAATTGATCAGTCAAATAACCAACAACATTGCTATAAATGTAAATGATTTGATGCTAATATTTGTTTTGCGGTTGTTGGCTTTTTTTTTGCTATCACGCCACACGCTGTGGGCTCATAAAATAAGGGACTTGTAAAAAAATTTCAATCATTCGCAATCAATTTTAAATGAACTCGTTCTTACCCATTCAACATCATTTGCATTTTGAAAGTGGTACGTAGCATTATAATATATGAATATGTTTGTGTTGTATTTGAACAATTGCCTTTTTTATGCGAACCTTTACTTATTATATTACATTCATATATTTTAATGTGAACCCAACCTAAGTAAACTTAATTTAAATCAACAACAGTAAATGTACTTGTAAATTGTAGACACAGAGTAAGAGACACAATGGTTCAAAAAAGTAATATCATTTGAGAAATCTGACCATAAAATGAAATGAAATCTAAATTCATAGGGACGAAAGTTACCTTATGTTGAATAATCAGGGTGAGCTTATTTTCATTCATGAAAAAAGTTTTTTATATAACTGGGATATGTTCATCTTGATTGTAATATTCTAAATGTTTTCGCTATGTTAGTCAGCAAGAACTGAAATTTGTAGGTGCAGCTTAAAACATTTGGCAACCACAGAGAATTTTCTGAATGAAAATGTTCTTGCAAATATTTTATTTATATTAAATATGCGCACACGATAAGAATGATTTAATAATCATGCAAGTGGTGACGTATTTTTTAGTTCATTGGTTTATGGGTCTCTTGAACACGATTCAAGACAATCATTTTTTCAATGTTAATAATCGTTGATAAGCCTAAACTTGAATGGTATACAATGAATACTCGTTTGATTATTATGTTATATGGTACAAGCTAAAATTACATATTCTGAAACACTTTGATAAGACATAACGCTATAAAATTACGTCGTGTAATTAAATCAAATGTTTTTTTTTATAAATAAACATAGAAAATTAATTACGAATATGCAATCAAAGCAGCTATAATAGACAACCTTCCACCTAAATAGGAATACCTACAATATCAATTGTAGAAGACAAAAATAAAATTTCTGTTTTCAAATATTAAAGCCACGACCTGTGTATTTATACAAACATACATACTACACACAGATTAATTAAAATTAAAGTGTCTGTTTGTAGTTCCAAAATAACAGCTATTTACTACATGCATATGAAAGTGTATACGGTACTGTGCTAAAACAATTAAAAAAAAACTCTTATTGTCTGCTTGTCTGTCCGTCTGTTTGTTCCGGCTAATCTCCTAATCTCCGAAACGGCTGGACCGATTTTAACGGGACTTTCATTTGCAGATAGCTGATGTTTCAAGGCGTAGCTTAGGCTACTTTTATTTAGAAAACAAATTAGGGTTCAGCGAGTTAAGGCATAAAACTAAGTTTACGCGGGTGAAACCGCAGGGCACATCTATCTAGTTAGTAATATAAGGAACCAATTATTTATAGTATGACGGAACTAGCAAAAAATTTGATTTATCTTTTAGATTATGTTAATCTTAAGTTGTTTGATTGGCTTGATAATATTTCACTGTACATTAAATTAAAACTATGCATACACAAAAGCAAACTAGCATTTTTAACGCATTGAAGTAATATTATAACTTTTTATTATAAAAAAATATTTGACTGATTGTTTATAGAATCTTTGGATTACTCCAAACAATTTGGTAGTTACGTAGGATTAACAATAATAATATTTAATAAAATTAAGACGGAGCCTTAATGTTAGCTCAATTAAGATTGAATTTATCCGAAATTAATCTCTGATATTAATAATGGATATTATTGTTTGTTTGATAAACAATTTTAATTCCACTCTAGGGCTTAGCGTAGGGTATGTCAAGGCATTAATGAATGTCTACTGACAATTTAATGCCACGTATCCACGGTAGTGACGTCATGATTCTGTTCCATACTGCTTTGAGGTTTTCTATTAACAGACATATTAAGGGCCAGGAGTTGTTGGATCGGAAGACGAGGCGATAGATTCACCATGCTAGCCCATTGACCGGTGCAGAGCTCTGGGAACTTGAGTTTCTTCAGGAAGTGGCCTTCCAAATACCAGGGCGACACGCACGTTGGAGAATAGTCCCATATCTTCATTTCGTTAAGACGAACCCACCTAAAATGTCCATTATAAAATATGTCATAAAGCCTTGTATTTGCACGAAAAATTTTGCGGGATTAGTTCAAAACCAAAACGTTACATTTATGAAACTTTTGTGAACATTTTATTGGATCAGCTCTACCTAACATGAACATTGAAGATAGAAATCATTTTTTTCCGGACTATTACAATGGTATGGGTTACTTATTCTAAACTTAATACGCAATATCTATTCAATTTGCATTACATATGCTGTGGATGGTAAAGTTTAATCATTCTTCTAGGTTGGTATTCACATCAGCCTGCAGCAAACTACGAAGCGAGTTACAATAAATTTTGAATAAGTAGGGAGAATACAGTTTCCTGGCAGCTCGCAGCACCGGCGCTGGAGGAAATAGGCTCACCCGAGATATAAATATGACCAATATTGGCAACTGAATAGAAAAGGATTTCGGTTTAATCAAATAACGTATAATACTTACGCTGAGATATAAAGAGCATGACAGTCACAATGCCAAGGGTTTCCAGATAATTTTACAATCGCCAGCTTGGGCATATTATAATCTAATGTGCGCGAAGGTAGCGACGGAAACATGTTACCGTCTAAATATCTGAAAATGATTTCATACAAGTAAGCAATGTGACGTGACGTTTACGACGGCTGATTATGCAGGAGAGCTTAAGTGAGGCAAGGCTACAATATTTAATGAAAGTTGGCCAGGTGGCATTAAGTACTCGGCTGGTGTCTTCCTCTTAATCTCTCCTGTTTACTTAATGTTAAATGTTTACTCACAGAGTAGTGAGATTCTTCAGCGTCGAAAATGTTTTAAAGTGTACTTCGTACAGTTTATTATCCGACAGTAAAAGTGAAGTAAGATTATCCAAGCCAATGAATGTTGTGACATTTAAGAAACGTAGTTGATTTCTAGATAAATCTAGTCTATCTAGTGAGTTACAGTGTGAAAATGTGTGATCCGGAATCATAGTTAGGGCATTATCTTTCAAGTCCAAAGTGCGTAGGAGCCTGAGATTTTCAAATTCGACGCCTGTTAGCTGTAAACCAAATACAATATATGATGAATACGCAACCTTTATAACAAACGATGTCAATTGCTTATATATAGCATGCGTGAGACTTACACTCATAATGTTGTTTTTGGATAAATCCAGGAATGTTAAACATCTGAGCTTGCGGAATAGATAGTTGGGAATGTACTGTAATTTATTCCGGTCCAACAATAAAGTTTCCAATGATAGGAGGCTCTCGAAAGCTTTTTCGCTTATATTACATATTTTATTGTCCGACAGTTTCAGTATTTGTAGTGTTTTTAGTAAAAATGTTCCATTTTCTATTCTCTGAATTTTATTTTTTGATAGATCTAATATCAATAATGATTCGAGTCCCACAAAACTATCAGATGGGACGTAAATTACATGGTTATTCGAAATGTCGATAGTTTCAAGAAAGGAATTGTTTACGAATAACCTTTCAGGTAACGTATTTAGGTAATTATTAGATAGATCTACGTGAAATAATTTTCTCGTGTATTTAAATGCTTCGTTATCTATTTCTTCTAAATAATTTCGTTGAAGTCGTCTGAAAATACACAAAATTTAATTTTCAAAAGGGAAATTGCTTTACCGTTTCTTTGTAATTTAAGATATTTGTATACTTCCATAATTTACTAATGGAAATATACAGTGTACAGTTACTTATTAAAGATGCCTATAAGTATTTCGTTGGCACAAGGTTATGTAACGCCTTATGTAATTTACGAGTATTTATTTCGTAGTAAAAAGACGTAGGTAATTTACGTAGCTCGTAGCTCTACATCGTAGATCAAACGCACGTAGCGTATATGAGATCCGTAGCACAGAAGAGAGCCCGTATCCCCAAGTACTACATGTTGAAATCTCTTCATAAAGTACTAATACAATACTTGAACCCTTTGAAATGTAGTATACATTAAACGATTTTGAACTACTAAGGTTTTTTTACTTACAGTATTCTGAGATTTTCAAGTGAATCAAATATACCAGCCGGTAAATATTCAACGTGATTGTCGAACATGTCCAATTCGGCGAGGGAGCGCATTCCCTTGAACGTAGTCTTATGTAGGGTCCGCAATTTATTTGTGCCCAGATCACTGTAATTGTATAGGCCAGATGAAAAATGGTTTTAGGGCTTTTAAATTAAAGTACTAACTACTACCATTTATTGTTTTCCTTACTGTTATTTATGTATCAGTATCTAAATAGGGGTTAGGGTCTGTAGGGTAATATGTTCGACTCTCTTTCTGCTCGTACACGATCATATCAGATGTTCATATTATGTTGCTTGGGTTTTTTTTATTTTTGACCCTGGAGGCGACGCGCATTTCCTCGGCCGTAGGCTGAGACCTTTTCATCTGCTTGTTATTTATTGCCACGTATTAAATGTAAATAAGTGTGTATGTGTGTATTTGTGTTGCTTGCCTTAATGACTGTGTGTCCTCGTTTTCTCTCACTTTTTTCTTTCTATCTCTATTTTGCGGACTGAGGTATTTGTCGCCTGCTGTATGTTGGTTGTTGTCTGCAGTCGCCCTCCCAGGGGGGCTGTTGCTTGGGTTGCTTGTTTGTCAGTTTAGTTGTATAGATAAATAAGTGCGCCTAAGTTTTTGGATGAACTTAATTTAGACCGTTGGGATTGGATCTTGCGTCGCTTGTGTAACAGGTCAATACTTAAACCACTGGTTAGTTTGTCAGGTCAACCAAGCTTTGTCAAATTTTATTTCTAATACACAATGAAAACTGTTTCTCTTAAGTATCGAGAATGAAAATGTTTTTTCTTTTCTAAAATTGTATCAATCTCAGACAAAGGCCCGCAAAAGTAATTATAGCAAGGATCTTTAAAATGAAGCATGAAGCTTCACATATTCCAATCCTGTGGCGGACAGTCCTGATTGGATTGCTCAGCAGTGGAAAGTAACAGAGAATTACTTTCATATTCGAAATAATAGCTTTATCTGAACCTACAAATCAGAAGTAGATTATACCTGCGTCGTAAATATACCCTGGATATTACATACATGTTAACAAGGTCCACGGGTACGGTTATTTCTGGTGTAAGGCTGGTGAATCCTGCCCTCCAGCAATTAAGGGTGCGTCGAGAGTCATCGCACCTACATGTGCTTTTAGAACATTGTCGCCAACGAGATTGGCTGAAACTTATTGTCCATACTGCAACAAAATTAATTAAAATTGCTAAATAACATTACCTTCAAATAGATGATGATAACAATTCTACCAAGCTGATAAAGAACCTACCGAACGAAATCAGGTATGCCAAAATAAAAAAAAACTATACAATAATTGGATTTGATTTTGGACAGTAGAGTAAAAAGAGAGTTACTCAAGATGATCGCCAGAAGAAGTAGGATAGGAAGAGACCAACTATTGACGGTGATATTTTAAGTCATTGTAAGTTCAGAGTTGACAAGAAAATACTAAACATACATACATATGCTCACGCCTATATTCCCCGAAGGGGTAGGCAGAGGTGTTGTTATCACAACACCCACTTTTCACCGAATTTTGATTAAGTACCAACGTGACAGATGGTGAGTCTATCGTCGTCTCAGGCACTATACATACGTCTTTGAATTACTTCTTAGAAATATGCGGGCTTCCTCACGATGTTTTCCTTCACCGTAAAGCACGTGGTGTGAAATCACTGTACATAAGTTTTTCAGAAAAACTCATTGGTACAGGCCCCGCTGGGATTCAAACTTGCGTCGCTTGCGTAGCAGGCCTCTGCTCAAACCCCGAGGCCACCTCGGCTCTATAAATATTATCGGCAAAATACTAAACATCGTATTCTATAAGGCCGAACCGGTGCAATCTAAGAAAGAGTAACTACTATTGTTGCAATACGATATACGTACTTCTTTGGTTATTCAGATCAGACTCTATGTTTAGCCTCGGATGTAGAATCAAAGTTAGGTCTCCGATTTAAAATATACTCTCTGAGACTAGTGGTACTGACATATTAAATATATAATTTTTTTTGCAAAGTTTCATTCAAATTCGGTTTTATTGCGTGTCTGGAAGGCATATGACAGAATTAATCTAAATTTATTGCATTCATTGTTAATAAGCCGTTTAATGCATGGTTCCAAACATTATCGAATAAATATATTTTTTTAAATTGTATTTCTGTGATTTCTGACCAAGAATTTGATAAGCTGCTGGCACAGTGACATAATAAAAAGTAGTAGGTACTACGAATAGCAATTTCCTCTGAGCGAGTTAAAGCGCGAGTGGAAATCGTAGAGCAGGCGTTTATTGGGCGTTAGCATTTTTCTTTCTCATTATACGTAAAAGTAACTGCTTGTCATCACGTGGGTTGTAAACAGAGACAATAATCGTCTTTGTTAGTTTAGTGCCATGACACTATTTGTAGTTAAAGAAGACAGTTTCATCTCCACCGAGTGTAGCAATAACAATATTTATGTCACAAAAGGTAAAGTCTTCTGTGTGTCTGCCTGACTACTTTTACGACTGAACCACTGAACCAATTCTGCTAAAAGGCTTATTCCCAGACATCCATTATTTTACTACCACCACCTCCATGGCTTTTGTTTTAATATACAAATGAAATCTCACGACATCCCAGAAATTTAATTGTCGTGGAGGTCGCGGGAATTAATTTATGAAAGATTATTTTTCCAAAATCTATGGGCTGTGGATGACTGGGAATAAGCTTGCTGAAACAATCTATTTTACTATTACAAAACTTTATTTATTATTACGAGTCGGTTTGTTAAATTAACTGCTACATTAAAAATACAATGCTCGATACCATGTTTTATGTATACTTAAAATTTTTATTAATCCGCTTTCTTGAGCTAATTACTTATGCGGCTGGCGATTTTGGTAATATTGGATAACTGTATGATTTTTCATATTTTGCCCATTCCGGAAAAAATACATATTTTCAGAGGAAAGATAGTGATGAGTTTCTTGGCAAAGCAGTTTCAAGTTAATAAAGTGAAGAGAGTTCCATCTGGCGAGTTCCGACGAACGTGTCTAACTTCAAATATAATAACTTGGTTCACAGGCGTCACAGGTGGTGTTTGGTCGCAGGCGTTGAATACAATTCCAACTTAGTTGAGGCTTTGGTTCGGGTTGTAGTTTTAAAATATTATTATTTGCTTCATCCTACGAAATAAATTCAAATAACTAAGGCGCTTAAAATAAGCTAGGTAGATATTTAGGCAATATCGACAAATTTTACTATATATAAAGTACCAATAAAATAAACTTAAAATATGTCATGATTTTCAAATATTCTAGAACATTCGTTACATTCTAACAATTCCATGTGTTTTAAAGTATTATATTTTATAAGTATTTATATTACCTGGTTGTTCGATAGCTCGCAATCTGCGGTCCAGTTGTCTCCACTGTAGATCCGAAGTACAGGCTGAAGTTCGCGGTGAGTCCTCCCGCGCCTTCGTCAAAGCCTCGAACACATCACAGGCAGTCAACGTACATTGCGACTCTCCCTGACGCCCTGCAATGAAAAGATAACTCACTTTATTAGCGACAAGAGGCTTATTTGTTGCAAGTCTGATTAAGCCTACTTAACTGACGGAATTCACTTATAACACGACTTTTAGTTAGTGCAATGGCTCGCGCTGACATTTTATCAAGTAGAAGAAAAAAATTCTGTAGAATAAAATGAAAGTAGGTTCGAAATAATGATGCGGTCGGTCATGAAAAAGAAATGTGACGTAAAAGATTTTCACCTATGTTTCTTGCCGGTTCTTCTCAGATGGCTAGCTTCCGAACCGGTTTATTTTTTACCGGTTAATTTACCGACGTTCATTTGGGCTTTACCACATTGAAAAATAAAATGAACAAGTACTTAAAATGTATATTATTTCCTTGCGTCACTATTCAAACTGTGTTGTTACTACTGATAATTTTATTCTTTTATTGATATGCAAAAAAAACTTGAACAGTGATTTCACACCACGTGCTTTACGGTGAAGGAAAACATCGTGAGGAAACCTGCATATTTCTGAGAAGTAATTCAAAGACGTATGTATAGTGCCTGAGACGGCGATAGACTCACCAATTGTCAAGTTGGCACTTAATCAAATTCGGTGAAAAGTGGGTGTTGTGATAACAACACCTCTTCCTACCCCTTCGGGGAATACAGGCGTGAGCATATGTATATATTGATATGCAATTATATTTAAAAGAAAAACACGCAGATAGTTACGTTAAAAGCAGAACTTACACGTACTCGTAGATTTACCAAAAAGGTTCCAAACACCGTACATATACCCTCATAAATTCCTAGCAAATTTCGTCATACGCCATAAACAACTGAGTCTCATTGCAGGCAATGGTTGCTAACTATTGGTGTTAGTATTGTAGGTATATTTAGGTAGGTACTTCGTTTAAACATTAACGAATAATCGTATAGCGCCCCTTGTTAATAAAATTATTTCAAATAATATCTGTGTGCGATTTGCGCCTCGTGCTAGACGTGCTAGCGCGTGTATAAATGAATTTATAATGGGATTAAAATTTACATTGGTAAAATATTGCAACATATACTTTAATCTCCCAGACGCCTGTGTTTTTTTAAATGTAATGTATGTCTGAGAATAAAAATTAAAAAATTACGTGAGATTAAAATTTATCACAGAGTTAATTTGTAGTAGGTAGTATAACTTGTCAGTATAGTAATCTCTATTTCAAAAATCGCTTTTAGGCTCTCACCATCGCGCATTGCTAGATATTATTTAAATTGTAACGTAACTCTTTAAGCACACACCGCCCAATGTCTTGCTTGGTTAATAGATAGCTAACTAAGTAGACACATACAACATACTTATTATTATAGTAGTCATAAACATAAGCTTATCTATTTCCACCCGTTCCTTCTAAGAGCCTTTTGGGATGGTGCTAACGCACGAATTTCTATCATGTTTTCTAATCACTTTAATGATATAACAGGCTTAATATTATAAGGGTTCAACCCTCAATTAAGTCGAGATAACGAAGTCAAAGGCGTCCTTCTAAGTTAGATATCATAGAGAAGCCTTCATTAACAGTTTAGTGAGTTATACACACAGGAAATAATGAACGAAAGTACAGTTTGCAGCAAAAATAAGCATCTCGTAAAAATATTTGAAAAAATTGAGTATCATAATTTTATTAGTATTCCGAAAGCAAAGAGTTTGACAAAACACGAATAGTTCAAACAATGAAATTGTTATAAACATCTACAATAATTAATGATTTGTTATTATGACATGTCTATCTATTATTACTTGCTAAGGGTTGACATCATTGATACTTTAATCTTGAAATTGGAACTGTTAACCTGGGAAAAGCGATTATTTGGTAGAATTTTAACATCTTAGTAAATACTTAGTAGTTATCTAGATGTGGGTAGAACTTCGTTTTATGACACATGTAGGTACTTAGTCAAGTCAGGAAATATAAAATATTATGTGAACTATGATTCCAAGTTCTAATTAATATTACCCGGGGGTCAGTCTTGAGTGTTCATAGCACATGTGAGAATTACTGGACCAATATTAATGAAACTTATGATGCTTAATATTCTACGCTGACCTAGACGCTGGTCAGAAAGTATTTGCTTAATAACGAAGGCAGGTTTTGGTGATATATTTGGTACAATAGTCGCTAACCTTGATGTTGACTGTACTGTTTGCAACTTTCGCAATATTAAATAAATACACCCATACTTAAACTCACGCATGTATTCGCCTAAGGGGTAGGCAGAGGTGTAGTTATAGTAAATCCATATTCCAACAATTATCTGTAATCTAAAGTTCCACGTAATAGGGGGAAAGCTTTTGCCATTGACCTGTCACTAATCTGGAAAAACCCAATAACACTGCCCCGCAGTAGCGCTTGCGACCACTAAACCAACAAGGCAGTCTGTAATTAAGTAAGTTCTGTTTATTGAAGTCTATCAACGACATACAAATATAATCGATTATCTAGAAAGCAATTGTAATATGTAATTTAGACGTTGACTGTACTGCCTGCAGAGACGTTATTAAATAAGGCAAGGGCCTGACAGTGTATCAATTTGGAATAAATAAACGAGTAACATGGATTTGAAATGACCGTCCATTTATTTAAATGAATCTTTGGTGACTCGGTGTTAATACAACATAATTTTTCGATGCCCTTGTACTATTATAAGTTTCGGTGTACAGCCATAATAGGTACGTAACTACATATTTATCAACTATACTGGCCTATTAATAGACTTCTAAAAGGAAAATGTTGATGCCTTAACCTATGAGGTACCTGAATCACCTCCGTGTATGTTCATAGTTTGTAAGTTAAAATAGAATTTTTTGTTTTTTGTTCGTTTTTTCACCTAATATTGGTTTAAATTTTTTATCTCCTATTTGTGCATTTGGGGACATTTTTGTTGTTATAAAATATGATCACCACATGTCCCAGCTACCGCCGAAAATACGATTTACCGAACATTAAGGAACTTACCTAGAATGTAATTCAAAGTTCAAAATTGCAGTGCGAATTGAATAGTTGAAAATGTTGTAGATGTCTCTGGGACTTTGTAGTGTATTCTTAAAAACATTTAAATCATATAATAGGTATTGCTGAAATTTGGTACAGAGATAGATTCAACCCCAAGGGCACCTAAAAAGTACAACGCTGACGGAGTTGCTGGTAAACCCTAGTATAAAATAAACAAAGAAAAACGTTCTTGCAACGCGATCACTTTTAGAAAGTATTATTGTGGGGGTAACACTTGTTTGCAGAGCCTTTACCCCCAGACGACGCGGCTCTTATAATTTTAATGTTCAAGTTCTTACTTAATATAATAATGGCTTGCTACAATGTTCCAGCACATTGTTTGATGATTTTGGAATGGGTATATAACAAACCCGTTTTATGTTTGACCACTTTCTCTTACTCTAATAGACTGGAAAGGATGTACTTTAGTGAAAAGCTTAACGTACTTAGGAAAACACCTCAAGGGACCGCGTTGGGAAATCAGAAACTAAACAAGGCAATACTACATTATTAAATGGTTCGTGAAGTGTTTCTATCCCAAACTTAACATCTCAAGTGAGTAGTACTTGAGATGTTAAGTTTTGCCAGTTAATTAGTAAATAGATAGTACGGATTGCTTCGGTTATTATATTTAAGGTGAAGCCCGCGACTTCACCCTTATAGAATTCGTAACAACACATGGGGGCCAACTATGATCGTTTCAGCAGCGCGCGTTAAGACCTTCTTAGCTTTAACTTCATAATAAACTCTCTTAAATGGAAGATGGTATTCGCCTATATTATATTTGAATATTCTTACCTTTAACCTGCGCAAATACTATAACAACAAACAGGTAAAATATTAAATGCATTGTGTCCACTGGCCACATCACAACTGATAGAGGCAACGAATTACATTGAAAGATGGTCCTGCGATTGCTTTGGCTCACCTATTTAGCTGGGGTTTGTATACAAAATGATGGTGTTATGCAACAGTATCAATTGATGAGCAAACGATATTTAATTATTTCGTATCAACTATAACAGCGATACGGCAAGCTAGACAAAATAAAGAAAATCAGAATTAACTGAAACTAAAAATTTTAATTAAATAAATATGCTCACGCCATCCCAGAAGGGTGATTAAAAGTACAACATCCACTTTTCACCGAAGATAAAGAGATGAAGATGGTTAAGTGTCAAACCGCAGATGATACACATACATCTTTGAATTTTTTTGGACATATGCATGTTTCTTAACAATGTTTTCTTGTACCGTGAAGCTCGTAAAGTGAGATTTTTGGTACGGACCGATGGGGTTTGAACTTGCGTCGCTTGCGTAGAAGGCGACTACTCAAACTACGGCTTATTCGCGTGAAGAAATGAACAAGTGAACAGCAAGAAGTCCTTACGAACTGCGCTTTTCCCGGACAAGATTAATCTACGACCAACTGAGAGATGTGTTTATCTTGGAAGGTAACGGTATTGACTCGTTCATAACTTTATTAATAACGTATTGTTGAGAATAACTATGAAGTCGAACTTCTTACGTGTGTCAGACGTTAAGCTTTTTTATAGTCGTGCCCTGCGGTTTTACCCACGTCGGATTAACGTCAGTGATAATTTTTATATTATTCTTAATACTCCTTATAACATCAAATGTATACCAGTGAAAATCCCGCAAATAAAAGGCGTTTTCTTTAATATACCAAGTCAAGTACCGTATATGATCTCATTGGCATATAAGTAGTTAACAGCTGTTAATTTTAATATACTGACAGACACTTCAATTTCATGTATCTGTATAGATGTAAAAACTAGCCTGAAGTTTGCCTACTTGACAATATGATTCTCTCCTATGATTCCTCCATTTAACCCACTTAAGGATGGTTCTAAACCTCACAGAAATCAACGTTTATTATTTATTTCCTTTTACTGAGAAGAACCTGGTAAGAAACTTAGTAATTACTCTTTCCAAAAATATTATAAAAAAAATTAAATTCAAAATAAATCATTTAAGTAATATAAGCCAATAGACACAGTTTCAATGCACAAAACTCGATATTTTTTTCTAAAAAACTTATGTACAGTGATTTTACACCACGTGCTTTACGGTGAAGGAAAACATCGTGATGAAACCTGCATATTTCTGAGAAGTAATTCAAAGACGTGTGTATAGTGCCTGAGATGGCGATAGACTCACCATCTGTCACGTTGGCACTTAATAAAATTCGGTGAAAACTGGGTGTTGTGACAACAACACCTCTGCCTACCGCTTCGAGGAATACAGGCGTGAGCATATGTATTTATGTATGTATGTCGATAAAAAAATACATAAAGAAAAGTCCTACCACATCCTAAGAAAGTCTCAGCGTTGACATATAAATCGGTCAGTCAGTTTTACGTGTATATATATATAGATTTTACATACATAAATTATACTCAAACCTGAAATGGACCGATTTAATAAATATATGGTTTTTACTCAGTGCCTTTCATCTTCTCAGTACTTTACCAATAAATATTCAATCTTCTTAGAAAGTGGTTAACATATTCTCTTGCGACCACTATAGAGCTAAATTTAATAAGATGAATTGTTACAGCTATACATTATTGAAAGCACATTGCATTTATCATCCATAGTTTTCGTTTTGATAGGTATGCAAATTAACCAGTTAACTGAATTGATTGTGTCCGTTGCCCAAGTACTGTACGTAACGTCGCATACAATTATCTATAAGGGAATTAGAACTATTTTTCTGCGAGTATATTTAGTAATTATTAATATAAGTAATTAAGAGCCGTGGTGCCTTTGAGGTTTGAGCAGTCGCCTGCTACGCAAGCGACGCAAGTTCGAATCCCAGCAGGGCCTGTAAAAATTAGTTTTTCTAAAATACTTATGTACAATGATTTCAAATCACGTGCTTTACGGTGAAGGAAAATATCGTGTGGAAATCTACATATTTCTGAGAAGTAATTCAAAGACATATGTATAGTGTCTGAGTCGGTGATGGACTCACCATCTGTCACGTTGGCACTTAATCATCTTCGGTGAAAAGTGGGTGTAGTGATTACAAAACCTCTGTCTACCCCTTCGGGGAATGCAGGCGTGAGCATAATGTATGTAATTCTGCTTCAAACAAATTCTCCTAATTTTCATGCCTTCTTTCTCACCTCTCTCTCAATTCGAGTCGAGGCTTAGCCATGAAAATTACACGAAAACTAACTAGTGACTGTTTTCTCAAAGAAATGAAAATATTAATGCACACTTTTTGAACCTATCAAGCTATAGCTTACCGTGTCTTATCTTATCACATGAAGGATCCAAGTACTCTCTGGGTCCCTCGGGACCTCTTTGCCTTTGACGCTCTTCGTATTTGATGAGTCAAATACTTCCTGTATAACTGTCGTTTACCTAACAGAGGCTGACATCTTCTGTCCGCAGGGATGAACATAGACTACGACTTACCATCAACTTTTATTACGACGATGTTTATTAGATTGAATGGCTAGATATGATTACTTCTTATATATGCAATAAAAAACACTACTGTACTTATCTGTCTCTTAAACTCCATTTAATTTTTATGACTATAAATTATTATATTAATTAAATGAACTGTTTTATTTTTTTTTATTAATTTATCCATTGCTTGAACTTAGATACATTTTTGTTTGTATACATAAATTACTTATTAACAATATCAGTGGGTACGATGCACTATTAAGCGATAAAACCATCAAATATATTTTATAATTTTACCCGGTATTACCTGTGACATGTCTTGCACAGCAATGTCGGTTCTTCGCTTGTCGCGGCGTCTGGGTGGTATGACGGGCTGCCCTTCTCTCTATAATAGTTGAGTATATTTTTAAATGCCGATTATCATCAGGAGACTGCTTTTATAATAAAAATATAAAGTTTGCTTATTAAAAAGAGACCCGAAATATTTTTCAGCATTTTATAAAGGTGCACAATACACTTTTAGAATTGGCATCCATATCTTGATGAAATATTTAATATAGCATTTTTGAATAATAATAATAGCGTGCTTAGACTTTTACTATCGGCTGCTTTACCAAAGCTTGGTGTATTCATTAAAAAAATATAAAAACGTACAAACTTAATCAATATATATCTTAGATCTGTGTATAAATCTATCTGTTCATTATGAAGAAAGTACATCCATACACTCCAATACACCTTATACCTACCGATCAAAATTATAGCCCTCGTTTTCTTTCGCCGTAGTCGGTTAGTGATAGTTGCCTCAGTTAAGCTTACAACGAACCATGGCCAGCAAGGCATCATCTAACTAGCACGCAAGGGTGTAATAAATACTGTGACATAAAAACGGGCTCAAATAGACAACGTCGTCGAGAATAATCTGACGTAGTGTTTAGAATGTTGTGCACAAATTGCTTCGGATATAACAGGGGGCTATCATTATCGTCATAGCAGTGTCGTCTTACTAACTCCTGTGCTTTGATATTCGACGTCAAACGTTGACGATAAACGTCAAAGCTAAGAAGTTACTTAATACGCGATGCTCTAACGATCATAGTTGACCCACAGAAACTATATACGTTTTATTTGGCTGATGCTGCTGGGGACAGAGATAGAGAGAAGATTTGAGGAAGCTATTCCAAATAATTGATGTATCCAATAACTGGAATGCCATGTAACGCCACTTATTAGACATAGGGATTATTTAAGGATAAAATTAAATAAATAAAAAATTTAATTTCTCACGCCACCCCAGAAGGGTAACAACAACACCCAGATTTCACCGAATATGATTAAGTGCCAATGAGTCTGAGGGTGAGTCCATCACCAACTTAGGCACTATACATACTTCTTTGAATTACTTCTCAGGAATAAGCAGGTTTCATTACGATGTTTTCGTTCACCGTAAAGCACGAGGTGTGACATTACTGCACATAAGTTTATACAAAAACTCATTGGTACAGGCCCCGCTGGTATTCGAACTTGCGTCGCTTACGTAGCAGGCGACTTTTCAAACCTCAAATGTAAAATATAACATAGTCCCGAGATATTCATCCTTATTTACCTTATACATTTACATACCTTATACATTTATAGGGTTTCCGTTACCACATCAGAAGCATATAGCACACCCAATAAATTTTAAATATTAGCATATTATGTTATTTTTTGCAATATGTGGGCATACACATATTAGTTAAACTTTCAAGCTGTGCCAATAAGTTTGCCTGTACATAAGTAGCGTAATTTGTCACCCCACAAATATTAGGGCGAAGGAAAATATCGTGCGGAAATCTGCACCCACAGTATACGCCCAAAAATAAATGTCTTGGAAACAGCGATTGACATTTACCATCTGTCAAGTTAGCTGTCATTTCTTTCGTTTGTTTTTAATGCAGCGTAGAGAAAAATTTACAGTTTCGTGATAAAAAAACACACAATTCATTAACTAGAGCTCGAACCTCAGAGTCTAAACCAAGCACATTACGACTAATTAAGAAAGGCGAAGTTTTAAATCGTGTAAGTATTTTATAACTACAATGAACTTATTTTACTTTACCTATCCCGTTATTCGGCGTGTGAACGTACTTTTATAATAACACAATTAACCACTTTATGGGTGGATATAGCGAAATTCAGCCTCACATGTGGCTCTTAGTTTGTACAAAATATTATTCTGTTGTTTTATATACATCAACTATGCGTTTGCGTTTCTAGCGGGAATCAAATAATGATTTATTACGATGTCAACTCACGCAACAGACACAAATACGATAAAGAAAAATTAAGTAATAATATTTTTACTAAGATGGCATAAACTGGAGTATTTCATTCGCTCTGCTACGGACGATGGCTACATAATATGATGCTAAGAAAAGAAAATAGTAAAGTGTTATATGATTGTTGCTCATGAAATTACTCTCTGCAGGTGCGTCCAGATTAGAATAACATTTTCTCAGCAATTTCTTTGAATATGTAAAGCTGTTCATATTCACGTTTTGGATTCTCTGTTAACTAACTACTAACTGATATAGTTAACTAGCTTCTACCCACGACTTCCCGCGATTGGTATTAGCAAGATAATACATAGTATATAGCCTACCTCGATAAATGCGCTATCTCTGAGATACACGTGTTCAAACTAACAAGCGATTTCTTCAACTTTATATATTAGTATATATTTTGTTCAGCTCTGGAGTCGTAATGGCTTAAGTACAGCGTAGAAGGATAATAGTTTGTCTAATAATTAATAAGTCCACATAATTAGAAACAGCTCGACGCTATTTGTCGTCGTGTTAGCATTTTCATGAGTGGCAGCGGCGCGCGTACCGGGGTTGGTTGGTTGCGCTCGTAGCCATTTGCCTTCACGACTCGCCGCGACACGCCGCTTCCGTCGCGCTACGCTGCTGAAACTTTCCCCCGATCGACTATTGCGCAAATTTTATCTACTACGTGAACGGCAAAAACTATTCTAATACATCATTTCACAACAAATGCATATCTAACAGTGCATTTTAAGTTATTAGAACAATATAATTTGTATTTTGCAAAATATTATTTCGTGATAAAGTGATAATTACTTCACAATTTCGTTGACAATCAATCGCAAACAGTGCTGGTGTGATGTGAACTACCAAAATTTAAATACAACAAGATAAATAGCGTTAATAATGTTCTCAAGAGTGCAAACATGTCATTCAGAGTGAAGTGATACACAAAAATACCTACTTAAGTTTACAAAAGTAATTTCTATGTGAAGGTTAAAAATCTGTTAGCGCGCAATGTCAACTTTGGAAGCGGGAACAGGCGTGCTAATCGTTTTACAAACAAGCTGTAAGACGGCGAACTGTGTGCTACTTGTGTGTCGAGTGTGTTAACACCGCGCACCGCTCACCAGGTCTGACTGGCTCCAGAACAAACGCTTTCCAACCAAGATTTACCACCACATCGCATTCCCCACGACACTCAATATGATGGACGTTAGGCAAGTTTATTCCATTTTATGCCATGATAAATAATCATACACAATAAAAATGTCATTGTATAAGAAATATTGCATCCGGTATTGTTATATTTGATCTTAACAGTGTTGTATCATATGACCGGCTGAAGTAGGCTAACGGTTCGCTTAGCCTTCCTACATAGTGGTGGCTTCAGTTTCTGCACGTGACAAATATTTGTGTTCATGAACACGTTTATTTGACTATTAGTCTGTTTGTTCTACTGTTATACTTTACTCATGTTTGGTACGTGTATGTATGCTCGTGCTAACATTCAAAACAATTATAGGGTATATAAAGATTTATTAGGATTAATTGTATCACCTGTTCTCTATCAATGCATTTAGAGACTATAACCTTTGCCGAGTTTTTTTTATAGGGACCAACACGTTACGTTCGTAGAGCTTGCATTACAGAAGCACAGTTAAGAATTCAATGTTTTTGGTATGGTCCCAATGTGAAGGCGTATTCGAAAGGTAAAAATGATTTATTTAGGCCTAGGTGAAATAGTGAGGCACTTGTGAACATCGAAATATTTCATCCGGTTGGGCGATATCGATTTCTTTCATCTGAAATAAATCGATAAAGAAACTATTCAGCTATGTATCGAAAAATGAACGATGTTATATATTACATTGTTACAAATATTCACAACATGTAATCTAAAGTAGAAAAACGTAGGCAGGTAGATCTAAGACCTCACTAAGTAAAGTTAAAAATACTTTTTTCCCTTAGCTTTTCAAATAATTAAGATATATATATATTTAAGAAAGCATATTGAACACATAAATCCATCATTAGTAACAAGGAAGTCCATGATATTAGACTGAAAGGGAAAATTCTTTCACGTTTATAAAATGTTGTTATAATATAAATGAAGCACGGCAGCCTTCCAATGGCGAACAAAGAATTCAGCAACAAAGCTTTTTCAGCAATCAACTCGAGAGCGTATAATGATTTCTCACTTGACTCTACTGTTTGCGAAATTTTAATATTTTTCCTACGTGATTTTTATTTCAAATGTTCATAAAGTTGCATGTTTGGTTGGATATTATAAATTATTAAGGGCATTTAATTAGATTATCAAATGAAATTTTAGAACAATTCTTAGTGAAAATATTCTATTATATATAATTTATACCAACGATATTTCGTATAATGTAAATATTTTGCACTTTACACACCACAAAAGTCTAAAGCTATCCCAAACCAAGAGGCCTAAAAACATACAACTATCGTGGAAAATTTACTAACTTAGTATCTATTAGAGTTCGGTCAAGTTTAAATAAGCCTACTTAACATAATATATTGTTCTAAAATTTCAACTTGGCTGAATTCTCATTTACAAAAATCAGCTTTACACAGGCCTTCAAGTTTAAAAGGATTTGTAACCTAATGGATCTTAACGCTGACTTAATACAGTAAATCGAACATACCATATTAAATTTCTACAAATTACGTTTTGAGTCCAAGCCTGTTTAGAGGGCGATTGTAGCGGCTAATTGTCGAACCACTGCACTTTAATGTCAATGTGGGTAGAGGATGATGTCTATGTCAATAGGGTGGCGGTAAGGGTTGTCAAATAAACCGACCGATGTCAATGAATACCTTTAATGCACTGAAATATAATTACTATACTAACTTAGAATTTAGGTCGCGCATTTAAGCGCTTGCAATGTTGAAATGTTGTGTGTGCAGTTTTATGATACAATACAAAATGTACGGCTTTGCCTCTACAGTGATGTTAAGGAAAGATATAGAGAGCCTGCATTGAGAGACGACCTTACCCTTAATTGGAATGAGGAAAATCATTTAACTGCACAAAAAAACTTTAAAATCTTGTATATCTGATAGTACTCACAATACACATGTACCGCTAATGGTAGGTCATATTGTGTGCTGTGTACGTAGGTCCATACTAGGCATGCTAAACGATTTTATTACCACTATGAAATAAGTCATCGTCTTGGCTTTCAGACATATTATATTATTTATTTATACAAGGTTATCGAAACATGACCCTGTTAGTATGAGCTAATATTTCGACACATACTTAAATGGCATTCTTTTCAATTTCTCGCATACGATATCTTATTTGGCTCTCTTGTCAAATACACCGTTAGCGCATCTTGTTGAATGATTGTTCCAGCATTACTAATATGGTGACTAGGATACACACATAAGTATTTTAACAATTTAAATGAATCGTTCTAGTTCTAGTTAAGAGGAAGGGAGTACGATATTACCAATACAGGGGACCTTAAACTATTCACAAAACCTTTTTATGCCTGAAAGTTGATAAACATACAACAAAATCAACTAAAACCAAACCAAAAATAGAAAGGAATAAAAAATGCTTACGTCATCCCAGTAGGATTCCCGAAACGGTAATTAAGGGTTACAACACCCAATTTTCACATAAGATGATAAAGTGCTAGCATGCAAATAGTAAGTAACTCACCGTCTCAAGTACTAAAACACGTCGAAACTTACAGATTTCCCCGCAATGGTACTCTTCACCGCAAAGATAGTGGCGTTTACGTAGCAGGCGACCTCTTAAACTCCGTGGCCTTTAAAGCACAGTAAAAATATAAGTTTACTTTAAGCTTCAGAATTCCCATACATCAAGATGTACCTAATAAAATTTTATAGTGTCTCATTGTTTTTCGAAAAAATCTTTTCGAAAAACAAGACATTCTTTTCGAGATTTTTTTTTGCTTACTAAGCACGATTTCCTATCTTGCTATTGTGATTTGAACATAAATATTGTCAGAACACATTCATCATCCTGCTGCCCTTTTCCCATGTTATTTGGGGTCGGCGCAATGTGTTCTTCTCTGTCATTGTCAGAACACATTATTCGTCGTTATATTATATTGGTTAGCATAGATAAACTTACGGATACTAGTCTGGGTAAGTTTATCTGCTGGCTTGCTGAATTCATCTCATACAGGTATCTATAAAATACCTTAAATATTTAGTAAACTAAAACAAATTTACTAAATATTTAAGGTATTTTAGTGGGTATATAGTGGGTATAAGTTTCTGTATTCATTTTGAACAATGTCTTCAGAAATACAAATCCATTTGTGTGTTTACTGATAGTTTAACTAACTAAACTTTCAGTAAACACACAAATGGATTTGTATAAATTACCCAGGTACCTAAATTTATGTGTGAAATATCAGAATCTACCATATTTAATTCGACCTCTCAAGGGCGGGCGGTGATTTATGACCGGCTGAAAGTAAAGCTAAAAATAGGTTCTCAAGTTTCTAAAGACTTTTGTCCTACATTCGGAGTCGTATTAATGTATTACGCTAACCGGCAGAAATTACGGGATAAAAAAGGCATGAAATTCAAATGCTCGAAAATACTATATAATAGATACCCTATATCATAAATTGAATTGATTTTTTATTAACTATGACTTAACCTATTTAAATTAAAAAATAGGATAAATAAAGTTATGACCCTAAGTAGTTCAGTCTTTAAGGATGAATATATTTTCTGAATTTTAAATTTAACCTATACAATTGAACTATTATACAATTAACGACACACATATTTATAGCAGAGCCCCGAGTCTTGCCCGCGTAGGATAAACAATAAAAACTAAGTATATTACATAGTGATATTTTATTCTATAATAAAAGTAGACTTAGTTATTCCTAATAACATCGGCTATTTGCCTGTGAAAGTCCAGTTAAAATTAGTTAAGCAGTTTCAGAGATTAAAAAATGTTCAGCCTTTAGAAACATACAGGCAAACGGACAGCATGATATCTTTTAACGTAAAACCACACACATCTATTTTCATAAGCATTTAGTGCAAAGCTGTTAATTCGGATTTAGAAACAGACGTAAGAATTTTATTCATCTGTATCGAAGATGTATAGATAAAAAAATATGTTTTACTGACACTTTCTACTATAAAAGTTCAATATGAATACTGGTCGAGGGACAAGATTACATTTAATTTATCGTCACATTATCCCCCTTGAAAGCACCGGTTTTAACCAAGTATTTAGGAGGAGCTTTTCGTGAATATTAGTAAAGGAATATTATATACAAAGTTTCAATATTATAAGCCCAGGGGATCAGATTTCCCATACAGGCTCCCACCTCTAGCTCAGTCGTTATAACCACGTAACATTATTCACTAAAGCAGATGCTTTAGTGAATAATATCTATAGATATAGATGCCTATATCTAGAGACCCACCCTTCGGGGTTCTGTTGAGGTGTCGTGTGAATTTAATAATATTAATAGATAGATTGATAGAGTAATAATGTTACATTAATACATACATATGCTCGCGTCTGTATTACTCAAAGCCGTAGGCAGAGGTTTTGTAATAACAACACCCACTTTACACCGAAGATGATTAAGTGCCAACGTGACAGATGAGTCCATCGCCGTCTCAGGCACTATTGATACGCCTTTGAATTACTTCTCAGATATATTATGCAGGTTGCTTTACGATGTTTTCCTTCACTGTAAAGCTCGTGGTGAAACACTGTAAATAACTGGTATAGGCCCCGCCGGGATTAGAATAATATTAATAGAATGATATTAATAATAAGAATTTAATAAAATCTTAAGTGAGCATAATTTGGTTTTTATGCTCACTTAAGATAGTCACTCAGTTAAGATTGTTGTGATTATATAAAGGTTGCAGTATAGTTAATACTATACTAAATTACTATAGTTAATACTATATAATATGCAATTTGCCTCTACTCACTTATTTTTATGTAAAGTAATTAAATTAAGTAAACCATCTCACAGAATATCATTTTCAAATAATCTATCTATTTCACCCCTAAACTTAAATGTTATACGTCAATATTTAGCAGCTGTTTATATGACCTATGCCTAAACGTGTAATTTGGACATTTGGTTCATTCACTGTCCAAATTGTGTAACATTTGGTTAAAACCCAGCAGCTTGACGGAAATTAACTCAAAACTCATTGGGACTAAAAATAAGCAAAATATAATACTTAAAAATTAACTGCTTCTATAGTAGGTATTCTATGATTACTTCTATAAAAGGTTAATTCGTATTTTATGTAAAAATCCGTTATTAAAGGAAGTTCTTATAAACATACGAGTACTACACGCACTTCGACCCGCTGCAGCAATTAACTGGAATTATTTATTAATCGCTACCTTACCATTTATACTTTTTGAACTAAATTAGTTTAGAAATTAAATATACTCTGTCATTCTCATGTATTACGTATGTACCGAAAAATATTTATGTTTTGTCAAAGCACATGTGGATATAATGTGCTATGAAGTCAATACAAATAATATTTCATTGACTTGTAGTGTTGATCAAGCACCTTATTACAAAACGTAGACTAAGATAGATCTTGGTTTAAAGTTAGCCTCATCTCTTTCTGTGATACGGCTCGAAAAAAAGATGGACATAGATTTATTCCGAACCTAATAAGATTTCATTGAAATAGATAGATTTAATGTATTTATTCATTTTAGGGTCTGGTCGTATAAACGTCGCGAAATTATTTGCATTTCAATATCTATGTTATAATTGGTAATATAGATAATTCAACAGTAGCCTACTTATAACTGTTCTTTAATGTGTGTAGTAAAAAATGCGTAAAATGCCTAAAATACAATAAACTTTAATGTGGACATAAAGAATGCTTTTATTAGCAACTATTACAAAGGAAGTAAATACAGAGTAGACCAGACCAGCCGTAACATTTAGTGAATGGCTATTAATTAAAGTAACAAACATTATAACTTTTTTCATTAGGAGAGTTAAAGTAATCTTTTGTTAATTTAGAAATGTTTTGAAAATTTTATGAATACGCTGTTGTCGGGGTTTCCATGTTTCCAGTAATTATTTACACTACCTTTTCTGTTGATAATAAAAAAAAATGTTTTTCAATTTATTAGCATACTATTAAGTTTCTCGGTATATAATAGAATTATATCATTAAGACTTTACTTTTGTGATCAAAAATAACTCCTCCAACGGTCGCTCTAGCGATAAGACGACCATATGTTGCATTCGCAGGTAACGATGCTGTATTAATTTTATCATATAAAAATGAAAATGTGACATGTTTGTCACATTTGTCGTATTATATTTTTTTACTGTCACGCCATCCCAGGAGGGTCCCCGAAGGGGGGCGCAGAGGTGTTGTAACAATACCCAGTTTTTACCACAGATAATTTAGTAACAACGTGACAGACGGTGAGTCCATCGCCGTCTCAGGCATTATACACATGTGTTTGAATTATTTTTTCACTCAAGTTTTTCGAAAAAGTCATAGGTACAGGCCGCTGGGATTCGTATCATATATTATCTTATGTAGTCATTACGTTCCTCTGCTGAACAATAGCCTCTCATTTCTATATTAGAAATACGCATTTTCTTTTCCTCAAGCTTGAACTGTATTGAGTACATATATTTTGTAGTTGTCATAGTGTACACAGATATTACTGTTCCGGTAAGCACGTACCTTCTTCCATGGAGAACGAGGTCAAAACTTATAATTGGATCGACCTTGAAGTCCAAACATATTGTTTGTTTCATTTAATTTATCGGGTTTTTTAAATATGCATGTACTTTATTTTTCCCGTTGACTTCAGCTGCGTGGGAAGCAAAAAGTTATATTAAAATTGTTCCAAATCATCACTTGAAATTAAACACCTTATTATTGAATTTGGAGTTCATATTAAAAGTGTTTTGCGATAACTCTAAATCGTACGTATATTACATTTTCTTAAAACCCATCATTCTTACCAAGAATTACACACAAGCTTCACATGAGCCTTTAAAATATACAAAAAGCTACATCATTAAGTAAACAATGCCAGTATGTGTATCGACTTTTGTACGTAAAATGCGTTAGGGGCGCAACTCAGGCGACTTCTGTTACCCTTTCAACTTCTTTCACCGAAAATATCAGAAGTCTGTTAACGTTATATTCACAAAAAACTTACTTGAGATACCATCTGGTCTTAGTCATTTGAATAATTTCATCATATTCCATTGTGAAAATAGAAGAAAGTTGATATCTGTATCATGCTTTTGTCATACACCAATATAACCTAGATTAAACTTAGTTACTAAATAAACAGTCTGTCAATGACTAGGCCATTGACGCTTACAGCGTATATGATTGGAACGTGGATAACCGTGCCTCCCAAATTCATATTCAGCCCTAGTAATATAGAGGAGCTTACGTCACCAAACGAAAAAATATAAATTTCTATACTAGGATAAAGATACTAGATACTCTGTCCTTTGACACACGAGACCTTCTATCTCGCCTTCGGGTACCTAACAAAATAATTGGTTCTCAAATTGAGTGTACGTATCTGGTATCTTCACAAAAAAACATGGAACTGCGTTAGTTTACAAAATAGTACTTCGTGTTCCCAATTTATTAGAAGAATGTATTATTCGCATATTTATTAGTTAACAGCCTCGTCAATCTAGTGGTTATTAAGTTTGCCTGCCGATCACATGATCGAACACAGAAAATCACAATAAATGCCCAGAGTTTGGAAGTTTGCGGTGCTTACGGCCCCGTGCCTCGGAAAGCACGTTAAGCCGTCCTACGCCTAATCTCTCTCCGGTCGTGTCGGATTGTCGTCCCTTGGACTATGAGAGTGAGGAAATAAAGAGTGTATCTGTGTTTGCGCACATACTTGTGCACTATAATATCTCCTGCGCAGAAGGCTGATCCTGAGATTAGCCGCCGAAACCGAAATTCGGTAGGAGACCATTATTATTATTGAAATAAATTTCTTCATAACTTATTAAATATCAATTTTATTGTACATACCTACAATAAAATTAATACCACGAATCATAAAAATATTTTCATTGAATCAAAATGAAAGGCAATATCGCCTGTTGGGCCTGCATAAAATTATTTAATGTGCACGTTCGGTTTAAGTCGGCTAGACATAAGCTGTTAGCTGTATGGTAAGGTATATCGATTTCAGCCGTTACTCTCGATTGACAATTCGTTTGACGATTGTAACCTTTGTAATCGTTGTTGATATGTTAAAAAAGTCTGACAATATTACTAATTTTCACTATTGCTAACATACGGTAAGACCACCTACACATGCCACTGGGTAAGTATTGATATATGTGCATGAGGATTGTTGGTTATCACCCTATTCAATAATTTTATAAAATATACACCAATTCCTACCACTCGAGTTTCATATTAAGAAAAAAATAAAAAAATATATTTTTCAAACATGAAGTGAGACCTAAAATACATTAAATTTTGGTAAGGTACAATATGCTTAAGTGTCTCATAGTGGTTTAATTACAAGGCACGGTGCTGTGGCAATTCACATAACCTTAACGTTAATTAACAAATATGAAGCTCGTAAATCAATAAGCTCTCAGAGTTTTTGATGGTACAAACATAAAAGTTTTGTTATTTCTCACGAGAGAATATTTGTAGCAGTATAAGTCATACGTATAATCACTGTTTGAAATCGCACAAAAGCAAATCCATTTATAAAGTTTTTGAATGATGGGTTTCCTTTCGGTCTTGGTTAAAAACAAAAATTTTGATAATATCGGACCCAAATTCACAAGCACGGGCTGATTTATTTATTCCTTATATTTAGCTAAGCATAAAAGTAAAATGCTCGCGAGATAACTAAAATATTCATGAATAGGACCGCACGCGAGATTAATCTAAAAAAAAGTGTGGTTTGCCAACATGCAAAAAGTTGAATACTCTTATAAATATTTCTTCCGGTGGAATTGAAATTAGAACCGTAGACCGCACACCGTAAAAAATTCGTTGACCATTATACAAACTCAGTGATGGATTGTCAAACAGTCAAACACGCTGTTGTTGCGCTTCAACTGAAAGTCAAATAATAAAATTCCGCAAAGGGGGCACTTGGCACTCTCGTAGAACATATTTTTTGAGTTGGGGGAGTTTTGGGACACGGTCCCCAACGCCACCGTGAATTTAATACTAATTTCCCCCTCAAAAATAAGAGGGGCAAAATGGGACTGCAAACGTGGATCACGTCAAAGGCTCTTGGATTTCATGATTATGTTTAAACGTACAGTGGGACGCTCGTGCTCCCGATTTCACCCTCAAAAATAATTAATAAATCCGAGGTGGCATTGGGTATCGCGCTCCGTCCCAATAGCCCCTCGACTCATTTTTATAAAGACGACCATTTCCAAGTAGCAAACATGTGTAATGTCCCTTCACAGACCTTCCGAGAAGGGTCCATGAAGGCGTAGATAGAGTTGTGCTAGTGTGACAGAATGTGATTCCTGTGAATTATAAATTCTTTGGATTCCTTCTCATGTCACACCAATCGGTATATTATATTCTTTCATTTACGTATTACCTACTGTTATTATATTTGAAAAATATTTTTATATTTTTAATACTTAATAAGATTATGTGTATTTTTTGATACAGTGGAACAAACGCCACGCAAGACGATGACACAGATTGGTCAAGAAATGCAACTATAGAAGAATATATTAGGAAAAATGCCACAGAAGATACTTATGGTATGTTAATTCAATGCTTATTTGTAGATCCTTTATTCGCAAACAATGTAACAACAAATATAGTACCTACTTATAATAATTTTATTATTCCTAATAAATTTGCATATTTTTGTGTATTAATATGAAGTATTTAAATACAAATAGTTGCTTTTTGTTGAAGAATGTACCGTCAAGAGTCCGAGATTCACGAGTTAACCACTTTAATTCCTGAATAGGCTCCTAATAAACACATAATAAGCATAAGTATTAAGAATTTATGTCGATGGGCTGACTCACATATGAGACGAGGCTATATCCTGCGAATGTATTCCCGATATGGCACTTAATTTTCGGCACATTTAGTTATTTATGGAAATGGAAATTGAGTTCAGAGAGAGATTCGGAACGGGTGACGATGATATTTCGACGTCGAGTGCTAATATAAAAAGTGCTCGTATCTTCTTCTTATCGTGTCTACATACTACTACTATGGCAGACATTTTAAATTGTTGTAGCCCAGAATACTCGTATGAAGTACTTCTTTTCTTCTTCTACACGGATGTAAAGACGGGATTACTGCAAAACTGTTAAAAGAGATGTCAGAAGGGTTTAATTTTACTACTTTAGTATTAAGTCATTTAATAGTCGTCAAGTATAGAGCCCAACACAGAAGTTCATATATACTGCATTCCCTGAATTGGCAGACAGATATGTACGTTCTTATAATACATTTCAAACGCCAAATGTCACCGTGCACTAATCCAGACTCCGGACTACTGCTACTAGAAGTGTAGTTATAAAATATTGACCCGCACATTAAGAGAGGTTATAACGAGATCTCCCGCTCGTATTTCGAGGCAAGCTCTCGAGCTAAATACGGGGAACTAAACCTCTACGTTTCAGAAAAATAACTGCCTTGTCTAACTTGCCTCTGCCTTGCCTAACTAACTTGCCTCTGCCTTGCAGATTGCAATCCTGCAGTACCAAAAGTTGCCAGTTGCTCTGTGGAGGGGAAGAGTGGGAGTTTAGAGAAAATATTTGTTGGTAGGCAACGGGTAATAATGAGATTCTTGGAGTTGCAAGCGTTCATAAAAAATACAAGAAATCTCGAAAGCAATGCTGGTTGTATATTATGCTCTTAAGGGAATAGAACCGTGACAAATGAACCGAAAGGCACTTTACCAACTGAATTAACCATAAAATGCATGAAATTAATTCACATGACATGGTAGCTGATATTAAGTGAAATTTAATACAAAGCTTTCAGTAACATTTCACCGTACAATATTTCAATTCGTGACTGACGGGTTAATATGCAGATCGCTGATATCGCTTTTTCGTGAAACTTGCGGTTTGACGCTAAGATGTTAATTTCCTCCTAAATACTACTACTGTGTGGGAGTTTGCTAGGAAACAGTTAACTTTTTCGTAAATAAAAAGATACATGAAATCAATTAGTGTCTGTGGATATTACATTGTTGATCGAAAAGAACGTGAGACTTAGATTAATGAATTTCATAAATACTTAAATACATAATCAAGGACCCAGCCGCACAAAATGCTCGCCACTTCAATTGCCTATGCTCCATGAAGCAGTTCATAGCTTTGACGTCTAATTTGATGGTACCAAAATAAAACGCCAAAGCTCAGAAATTCTTAATACGCTGTGATGGTAGGTCCCAATAACCACTAGACTATTAGTGTCGTCAAGTTGACCGTGCACATGGAGGTATTTATTTGTTTCAGACACTCTATACGACGTGCCAACGGGTATGATTGTGCTGCTGTCGTTTCTATACGGCACTATATCCGTGTTGGCGGTGGTGGGGAATTTCCTCGTCATGTGGGTTGTGGCCACTTCGCGCCGCATGCAGAGTGTCACTAATTGCTACATTGCCAACCTAGCTCTAGCCGATATCGTTATAGGATTATTTGCTGTACCATTCCAAGTAAGTGAATTAAACTAAACATTTTCTGTTTGGTATTAATCAAGGAAAAAAGAAGAGGTAAAATTTTATAGATAGGTACATTTCCTTTTGTCAGAATTCAAAATAACTATCATATTTGATAAGAGATTATTCAGGATTATAAAAGCTACCAACAGCTTTGGAAGATTGCTGTTAGTGAGAAGGTATAATTAATGTAGAATTCAAAACATGTTCCTTTGAATTCACCACATTGTGGATATTTGTCTGAATCATTATTTGGTTCAAAGTTAAACGCACATATTCTGTAGTTATGCAGAATATGTAGACATAGCTATATCATACAAAAAATTCAGTAAAGCCTTGTTGAGAAACCCGGAAACGGGCTGTCATTATTATTCGCGTATTTCATATTTTTATGCTGTTATTAGAGCATCCTTTCAAGGATTACTTGAGTTCATTGTGATGTCTTATTCACACGCGAGTGATAACAACAAGTAGTCCACTTTTCGTCGTCTTTCAATTCGCTTTATTATTATGGGCTCTAGTTGGCCCTTAAGGCTTGTTTGGATACTGACATATCCATAATAATTTGTTCTGCAACTTTTGCTATTCAATCTCTCCCGCAAAATTAATAAAAACATTTGAAACCGCGCATCTTTGCCACTAACGCATATAGATGGAAGAAGATAGATAAATGATATTATTATGATTCGATTCAATGGTTTAAATAGTTTCTGGTAATATATATTAGGTATCGACAGAGTACATATAAATGCTCAAAAACCGATAGATAAAGCATAAGCTTGAATAAAGCCTAGAGCGGCGTTCTGGCTGCCAGATATCCCAGTTTATACCCAACAACACATCAATAATGGTCCTTATCTAGTCTTCATAATAAATATTATTGCAGTATTTAGCCCCGAAATGGTTTTAACGTTTATTTACTGATATCATGCGCCAATATTTATATAAGACGCGTTATCTTTTTGAAAACCATACAAGTTTGTATGTGGCTTTGCCTGAAGTATTACGCAGTCTTTAGTTTCGTATTATGATAGCTATGTATAATATGATGTAGAATTTCATTCAATATGCTTTGCATAAATCATTTATAATTCCAAAAGCTAGGACGCAGAGAATATCAAACAAAATGTGTGTATAACCTTAACAGTATTTGTAAAGGCTCTTCCTGACTCCAATCCAATTGTGTTTATTTGCAGAGATTACAGCGCAACAATTTAAATATCGCAGTGTTGTTATCCTAAGGCTTTGAAAATAATTTGAAAAGGGATTTAACTAAAGAGTTATAGGGCCTTTTGAAAATATCTCCAATACATGTCAATATTATATATTATAAGAAATCACAGAATCTGAACACAGGTGTCCGATTGTTATTGTTTCTATACTTAGTATGAGTTATGCCGTTCTATTACAACGGCAGCTATCTTAACTTTTAGGGGAAAGTATCGACGTTCGTGACTTGATTCTTCAAATCTTCTCTTAGCCACTTTAGTTTTGGTGAAGCTACTTACAAAATTAAGGATTAGACGAAACAACGTTTCTACGAATGACACTTTTATTTTTGTAGGCACTTGTAATTTAAGATATTTTAATTTTTGTGCACAGTTCCAAGCTGCTCTGCTGCAGCGATGGCTACTGCCGCACTTCATGTGCCCATTCTGTCCATTCGTGCAAGCACTGAGCGTCAATGTGAGCGTGTTCACGCTCACTGCAATAGCAGTTGATAGACATCGGGCTATCATCACACCGCTCAGGTAACTATTATCACTATATTTTTTTTCTCACCTCACCTGTATCATTACCGTAGTCTGTGAACGCTTGCAATACTAGTCGTATAATTCACACCTATTATCGACGTTATTTTAGAAGTCAGCCATTACGCGACGCGAGGGTGACGGGCAGAGTTACCGCAGAAAATACCTCACTGAACTTATTACAGTAACACTACACATGAGCGACATTAGATATGTGGCTCTGAGGTTCCAAATTAGCTATTTAATACGCCTTACATGTTATAAAGACTTTTAAAAAAAACTTGCCTTTGTAAAACAAATAGGGCGTCCTCGGTGTCATAATATGATTTTTTTTCAAGTATATTTTCATGCCTATCTTATATAGGAGTTCCAAAAGGGCAAAAGAAATTGACATTTGAACCTCTGTAAATGAAACACATTTCGACCTCTCGTAGCAGAACCCTCTGTAAATAAGACAACTGTTATTTGAAACCTGCCTATTTGGGATACTGGGTAAATGGAAGCCTGTGAAAGTGACACAATTTTACAGGATTCACTGTATTAATAAAACAGTGAAACCTGAAGGGCTATTACACATTCGTTAGGTTTCCCTTATACATATTCCAGATAGTTCTTAATTATTGTTATCGTAACTCCTTGAATTAGATACATACATATACTCACGTGTGTATTCCCTAAAGGGGTAGGCAAAGGTGTATCTACTTATGGTACACCCATATTTAGATAGTTTATTAAAGTTCTATGTAATTAGGGGTGAGTCTACTGCCATTTACCGGGAATAATTCAAAACTGCTTACGGACAGCTACTAGGATATTAAAGATGTATAAACCCACTAACACTTTGCCCAACCGAGGATCAACCCAGGGCCCGTGTTGCACAGTAGCGCTTGTAACTTTAAATAAAGAAAAAGTATGAGCGTTTTCGTTTATCATTTCAGATATGATTTTAGTTTAGCTAATGCATTTATATTTAGTTATGAGATGTAGTGAGAACCCGTAGGACATAGAACGGTGACATATACTAATAGTAGATATTCCATTCTTGTTGCTTACTCCTTGCAATTTATAAATAAAGTATTAATTGTATTGGAAGGACAAATAGATACATTATTACAAAATGAAGTACAAAATCATAACTAACCTGTTTATCGATGTAGAAGATTAATGTAAAGAGACGACGACCAATTAGTTATTTGTAACTAAACAGAAAATTTCAATCACGTTGCAAAATAAGGTGGTCAACGATAGAGAGAGTCCTTACCTACTGCGATTGTAAATATAATACTTACTTAATATTATAAATGAGAAAGATTTAGATTTTTTTTACAAAATCACGTAAAAATGGCTGAACATATTTGTATATATAGGACCCTATTTAATATATTTGAATAAGTTAAGGTATTGTAACAATACACGGGCGGTGCCGTCATTGAAAGCTAGTATATTGAACATCCACTAGAATAAGGGAAAATTTAAAGTAAATCCCCCACCGCGTTTGTTCGTTTTCACGCTTTCTCAGAAGGTGATGAACGTTTCACTTCGGCTTAATTTGAATAAACATTACCTAATCAAAATTGCAATTTAATAAATTATACACCAACCGATCCGATGTATTCGCGGCCAATTATGGGAGAGAAAAATTATTAGTGGAAATTAATTTAAAGTCATGTCGAATAGGCAGGTAAGTATGGTATTATATATCAAAAAAAAAATTAAAAAAAATCTCAAGTCATCCCAAAAGGGTCCCCGAAGGGGTAAGCAGAGGTAGCGTAACAACAACACCCACATTACACCGGATATGATTAACTGCCAACGTGTCAGAGGGTGAGTCCATTATCGCCGTCTCCGGCACTATACATACGACTTTGAATTACTTCTCAGCCATATGCAGGTTTCTTCACGATGTTTTCTTTTACCGTAAAGCACGTGGTATGAAATCACTGTACATACGTTTTTAAAAAAACTCATGGTTACCTACAGGTCCCACTGAGATTCGAACCCCAAGGTCGCTACGTGATTTAATTATAATAATATTAAATTCAAATGAACAGGTTGTAGCTTACGATAACAGGTAACAAACCGAAACCGTTTACCGAAAGGAATGCTATTATAATATATTTAGTTTAATTACTGCCTTAGTTGAGTGGTTTTGCGTTACATTTATTTATTTATTTATTTATTTACAAAGTTAGGTCAAGTCAGCGTCTTAAGGTAAACTTAAATGAGATGGAAGACAAAGTACTTATGCGGGTAAAATCTCAAATAAACGTTTATTGAAACAAATTTCAAGACGTAAATCTACCAAGACAAAGATCCGACTGTTATTTATTGGTAAGTCAGGGCTAGACTATTTCATTAAAATAAAATATATGTCTTCAAATCACTCTTGCGTAGTGAAATTATTCAGACACGCGCAAAGTACGCAGGCGCAGTACGATAAATACTATACAACTATCTTATACTAAATGGCACTATTTTTTTGTAGTAAAAGTCATCCTAGCGCAAGCCGATATCGAGATTTAGAATGTGTACGCTAGCTTGACGTCAAGCTAGCGTTCCAAAAACAATGTCAAATATTTATTTTTTCTTAATTAGGCACTATTTTTTGAGGCTACTCCCCATCCTGTATTCCACCACGTGTACGCTAGTTTGACGGACACTTAGGTCTCAGTACACATGCATTACGCAGATTCATCAGAGAGTCATAGTAAAGAAAATATTGCATGCTCAATCTAATATGTCGGTTAAAATTTGTAAAAACGTAAAGTTCTATAAATATGTAACTAAGCCCTATAAATATCTGAACTATTTTTATTGAAGTAATGCTGGATAATGTTATCTTAATACTTTAATTCGTACAATAACAATAATAATGCTAAAAATAATACCCGCCAATGCTAATGGGAACGTAAAGAGTTTAATTCTTAGGAAATCGGTTTCATCACATTCACACTGCTGCGATAAGATAAATCTCTTTCCTCACCTTCACACACCACAGACTAACTAAACTAACCTTCAGACTGCCCAGCCGCTGAATAAACTGTTTTGACCCGAAGCGAGGCTGGGAGAATATTTTATAATAGGGACATTAGACACATTTTTAAACCTACCTGATTTTGATGGACGTATTAAAAGTGTAATGTCTAAAATGTATGTCTGGAGAAAAAACACTTGAAATATAAATATGCAATTAATATTCTCAACTTTGATAATTCGTCTCGAATGTAATAATTACATACCTAGATTATCAAGTGATTGTCAATGTATTACATTACACTTTTACAATTTTGAGTATTTAACAATGATTTGACGTTTTATATTGAATCGAAAAGAAAGCGTAAAAAAAGGTCAACAATAGCTTTAAAATTACGGATTAATATTTTCGGATATTATATAAGTAATTGTGCATAAATAGAGGTATACGTAATAAAAGTAATTTTAACATGAATGGTCATCAGTCAGACTTAACAAGCTATCAAGTTAATACCTCATTTCAGCTACATAGACGGAAACTGGCATGCTGATTAATTGAAGTCTGTTAATTAGGATGTACAAATATAATGTATAATTTTGCTCCAGGCAGGTGATTTATATAATTACTTCTACATTTCGTAAGCCACCATCACTTAACCACGAGGACATTGTTATCGTAATCTAAATGAAAAGACAAGCAAGATTCGAAATCTAACTATTGAATACAAACATACACTCCAAGGTCAGCCATGAAAGGCTTTTTATCATACGATCGAATATCCTTCGTACCCTGTCAATTCCTGTATCTATACAGGAATTGACACATAAGATACCCATGACATTATAAGTCTACGCAGATGAAACTGCGGGGAACAGCTACTATATAATAATAAACTTGTTTTTAGTAAATGAAAATATTTTACCTTATATTCCTATCTGCAAATAAAAAAATCTTATCTAATCTTATAAATTTTCTATTTTTATAAAATTGCCTGAATGCTAATCTTCCAAGCAAACGTTACGCTATTAACTAAACTCAGACATAAATTCATAGATTTTTGTGTCCCCAACGGTCCATTTCCAATGTTAACAAGAGTACCTAGAAAATCGAATTTTCTGGCCCATTTATTGGAACAAAGGAGTGGAAACACGATTCCGAAAGATTTTCCCTTTACGCAAGGATATCGACGAGTCTCGGCTAATATGTGTAATTTATAAAAGGATTGCAGTAGCACGGGTATAATATATCTAAACATGTCAAGGGCATGTCATGAACAGTACCTATCTAAAGAGCTGATGAGTTAAGTGACCGCGTGACAATATTGAACATTAAAAATACACGACAAAAATCACCTCAATAGCTGTGCTCCATCATCCACCGTGCGTTCGTGCGTCATCCGTGAGGTGATTACAATACAAATAGCTACTAAATAGCTACAAGTCTCGTGCGGTGTCTGGAGTATAAATCATAAGAGTCCCATCTGGAGTCTGTTACCGAATTTTGTCAAGAGTTAGAATAATACCGACAATTACCGGCATTATTAATGGCGAGAATTGTTTTCTACAGCAAGTTACATTAACTTTCCGTACAAAAATAAGACTTCAGTATTATGCAAATAGTTGTTTTGTTTCAGTGCCCATACGTCTAAGCGTATAGCTAAGGTGTTAATAGTGTTTATATGGCTGTTGGCTTTATCTCTAGCCGCACCTATGGCCATGTCGTGGGAGGTTATTATGGACGATGCACAGGATCCTGGTAAGATATATCTTTTCGTCCGGTTACGTACATTTTGATGACTTAACTGAGATTATTATTGGGATAGCATGGTGCAACTACAAATAATATAACATTCCTCTAACTCTTTCCCTTTTCATTATATAGTTTGATTGCAAAATGTGTGCCTAAATCTGAATTGGAGCCCAAACTCAAGCAACAAGGGAATGTTTGAATATGTATATTGTTGGCATATCTAAAATACCTAATGATTAATTATTTATCAATAAGTTGTTAAGAACGTGTTTGAAGATACTTTTCTGGCTCAATTAAATTAAATTATTCTTTACAGTTACGAAAGTTTTCTATAAGAAACCCTTTTGCGCTCCGAGTGAGTTCGGAAACAACTCGTTGGCAATCTACAGACTTCTATTGTACATATTCCAAGTAAGTGATTAATGCTGTACCTTTTCATTTCAATATAATATTACATCAACTGAATTCTTATTTATAGCAGTAATAAATCAGAATCAAATACAATTTAATATTTGACCAAATTTGTTGTCGATTGATGTTCTCGACTTTCCCGCTTACAATGTACTATTTTAAATAACTTTATTATTACATATTATCCGTATCCCATTCTTGCTTACGCATAAATATAATTAATGTACGTTTAAGCACTGTTTTTATGTATCAGCTACTTTACTACTGAATATGAGTGTACGTTACCTTAGCCATTATGTTATGAACATTTATGATGAGCATGATAAGTCACCTATACTATCCATAGCCTTCATGATGGATGTTATCTTAAGAGAGGTAACGAGCTTCAGTTGTTGAGCTGCCTGACTAGAGACTGTACCTTCACCATACAGACAATGCTACCTGAGTAGTTTTGCGTTCCTGCGATGAGTAAGGTCCAGTGCTCTATTGAGGGGAGGAGTAGGAGTGGAGTGTGCTAGCAATAGGTTCATAGTACTGGAGTTTCATTCTTTATAGGGTAACGCGCGAGTGATACTTGGCTTTATAAGCATTCATAGGCAGTGCAGTAGCCGCTTATATCAGGCAGGCTGCAGGCTTGTTTGTCACCATAGTAACATAAAGAACCCATACGATTTTTGTATATAACCTTTTTATTACATTGATGTTTTTTTTAGTATATAATCCCGTTGTGCGTAATAACGTTTGCATACGCTCACATGGCCATGAAATTATGGGGCGCACGCGCGCCAGGGAATGCTCAAGAAACACGTGATGCTCAACATATGAAGAATAAGAAAAAGGTACCTACTTAGCAGCTCTTATTTATCGAAGCTTATTTCCTTGGTCATCGTTTTGCCAACGCCAAAGATAACATAATATAAAAGAAAACCAAATATTTTGTTAAGTATAAAAAATAAGATTGCCTTTAAACGCTTGGAAGTATCGATTAGTGGTTTGTGGTCAACTTTACCAAGAATAAGTTCGAACTAAGTAAGGTTTCGCTACACAAACCATTAAGATAATGCTGTTGTTTGTTTTCTGAGAAGTTTAATACGTAATTTTTTAAAATACTACAATTCAGTTTTCAAGCATCATTACACTTCTTCAAAATAAAATGATTACTAAAACAAACAATCTTACAAATTTCACGTTACGAAGTACGCAGTGATCTCATAAATTCGAAAAAAAGTTTCGTAAATTATAACTCCAGATCTTACTTTCTGTTTCATATGATAGCAACTCAATATGATAACAATCATACTTTAAAACTATATTTTTTTACAGTTGAGATTTAATTAAAATTAAGTCTTTTTATTACTTATTATGGCTCATCAGATTACCAAATTCATTTAATTTTGATATAATAAACGAGTTTAGTTATAGCTGTAAGAGATACCCCACTAGTAAGCACAACGATGATAGCTTGCCTTTAGCAAGCCATATACTTGATTAATTAATTATGCACGTGACGTTGATTCCATCTACGCGTGGTGCTACGACAAATGGGGTTACGTCGAGTCTTGATCTACGTCTTGAGATTTTTTTGTTATAAAGTAAAGAATTTAGAAATAGGGAAAAGCTTTTTGGGTCTTATTGCACACCTAAAATATATTAGACAACATGAAAATACTCGGAAACATTGAGTCCACTGTTTTTACCACCACACGATACTTAACAACTCTAATTGTTAAGTCACGTCGCCTAAAGTCATGCTGTATAAATTATAACTTACTGAAGTGAAGTGAATAAATATGATTTGCATTTACATTGGTGGTTCGTAGCTATTTTCCGTAAACAGCGTAAATGGAACTCCGTATAACACGAAACGGTAGAAATTGCAGGACGCTTGTGCGAGAAAAAATACCAAGAGGTTTACGAGGTTTTATTTACATGTCTTGAGGGTAAAGAATAGGCATTATTTTATTTGAATTTATTTAAGCAACGCAAAAATATAGTACTTCGACATAAATTAAAACTAGTCAGTTTAGTTTTTGAGTAAATAATATTGAGTTCAAAATACAAGCAAATACGTATCTCGACGAGAAGTTAGTAAGGGTTAAAAGAAAAGTTATTTGCGTAGCACGAAATGAGTATTTGCATTATTAATTGTCATTGAAATGATTCGCTATAAAATACCTAGCTATTCCCCACATTTTATTATACTCTTACCTCAACAAATAATGCTTAAATTGGGAATATTAATTGTATATTCTTTAAAGGTTGACCCATGTGAACGGAGCTTTATATTTCAGGTTATAAAAATGTTGGTGTTGGTGGTAGCGCTATTTGCGTTGTGCTGGCTCCCACTACAAAGCTATTTATTACTGCAATCATTCTTTCCGTCAATTAACGAGTAAGTAACTATCGATCGCATGGGGACTGTCTTCTGTGACTAGTGTTACAAACTTCCGTGTTAGTTTTGACGCTAAACCATTTAAGTGTTGATTTACTATTTAAATTCAATACAAAATGCCGAAGAGAGGAAACAACCATCCCTTAAGATATACGATATTGTGATGGATGTTGTACGGTTTTGTATTAAGTTTATTTATGTTTCAGGTACAGGTATATAAATGTTATATTCTTCTGCTTTGATTGGTTGGCCATGAGCAATTCGTGCTACAATCCGTTCATCTATGCCATATATAACGTAAGTATTGAAATATCTAATGTTTCGATCCATAAATGTGCCCAGTATATCGATATTAATTTCGCAATATCTTTGTGAACGAACAAAATGTGTACTTGAACTACAAGTGGCTTGGTTATAGCATAATTAGATCATAATGCTATTTCTATAAACTTTAAACAACTGTTAGAAATATAATGATGTTAAAATAATTATTTTGTCTTGTTTGCACTTGTCTTCTTGAATGCTGAGCAGGCCTCCCTTAACTTGTGTGTAATTAAGGTTCTAAACAGAAGTTTCGCGACTCCTTGCATTAATTAAAACTCCATGCTTCCCAATCCGGTCAGTTTGGTCTATACAAACACGGACAGTTTAGTAACACTAAAGCATCTGAAATGTTTCGTGTAGTTTGCTGTCGTGTTTTACTCTTGAGTATGTCTTCAGCCTTATCATCCAGAAAACACTCGGGTATTCAATTCGGGCTTGGGGTATAAAATCTAACACCTTTCACTGCCCACTGAACGCTTTTATGATTTTGGATCACGAACGTACATAAATTGTAACACGACTAGAATTCGATTGATTAAATATATCGATGGAGTGTCTGTAATGTGTTACTTTAGAAAAAAATGTCATAGTACTAATATTATATATAGTACTAGATAATATAGTACTAGTAATGTTAATGCGAATTAAAGTAATCATCTATTTCTATGCTATATAGCTCATTTAAATGGTAGTTCAAAGTTTCTAATGACAACCATTAAGGCTACAATTCAAAGCCTTCTAGACATTAGACATTGGAAACCGTAAGCACAAACAAGTCAAAAGACTGAAACAAATAATTACATTTATTTCGTTGTGAAAGCCTACAATGGCTTAGAAAATTAAGAAAAAAATGTGTCTACGAGTCGAGCGTGGCACATTATCATAATGTCGCTCGACTGGAATTATTTTCACATTTTTCCTTCTTGCTGTTTTGTTCACGCGCGAGAGAAATCGAGTAAAGCGGTTTAGGTATCATACATATATAAGTATGTGTACATACGTAAGTAAGTAGTGGATAAGTACCTAAACCGTATACGACCATGGTTATTTTCGATTCGATTTAGTTAGTTTAATACTATTCGTAGGAAATATAAAACCCACTTTAAAGTCAGTTTAGAACTGACTTCGCAACTACTTGTGAACAATCTTGCAAACTAGTACAAGAACTTCAAATTCAGAAACTACTCTTAACAACTGAATAAAATATGTTACACGTTGAATATGTGAAGGGAAATATTGATCAGATACAATGAGGAATTATTTATGACTAAACGACCCGCGAGAATTTTATATCTTAATATTTTGCGCGTAAAGATATTATGTTATCTCTTATACTATCTACTGAAGGTATAGGAAATACAGCATCCAATTCTGAGACATTGCCTAAGAGAAATGTCCACGCATACAACTTTTTTTAGTAAAACTTCTCTTATCACGAAGGTATGGAATAACAATAATGAATTTCTCTTGATATTTCAGGAAAAGTTCAAGAAAGAATTCAAGCAACGATTCACTTTCGGGAAAAAACCAAACAGATTCGCCAACGACAGCTATGAGGTGCGTAACTTTTATACATTTATATCCCACGGAAATACGCTGTGGCTCGCTAACTCACTAACTAATTCTCATTAGTTGAACACATTCCTCTTATTGCACTGGCTGCTTCGTTGCAAGAGGGAGTAGTCTCTATACGCCCTCTGTCCTGCTATAATATAACATTTTGTTCTGTTCTATCAAAATCCTACAATATATTACAACTATTTTGCCTTGGTCACGTGTCAAAGGTAAGCAACGCGTCTCGACGCCACTGGAATTAATGTGTTCAAGTGCCTCGTCTGCTCGCTTGCCTCCCTTTTTAATAAAACATTTTTTATTGTAACTACGAGGAGCATGATTACATGAATTTTTTGGGGCGGAATACTTATTATTTTCAAGAAAAAAAAGTTGCCTATAAGCTAGATTAAAATGAGCCCCATCAACATTTCTTACTTGAAGCTTATCCGAAGCAAAGAGACAGACATCTTCATTGTATTAATTTGTATATACCTTTGGATAGAATACCAATTAATTAAACGAGAGTCACTATAAGAGATTTCCAGGAATATTGGCCGTCCAAATAGCTGTTATCTTAGAAGATGAATACATTATTGTTTGCTCTATAATAATGTATACGTAAATGCAAATTGGGTAGCACTGATAACAATTGTTACTTCCATCGGTTTCTATATTTGTGCATCTATCTACTATCCCATCCACAGATCGGGATGAAATTAAATACTGTGTTTTATTTCAGGACGGCCAGTCATATCGCACTCGCATATTATCGTTTCGTTCAACAAATGATAGAAGCGTGTACACTGCAAGGAAGTCGATTAATATCACACCAGCCGACACCCTGAAACCTCCGAGTAGGAACTCCTGCCAATGTTTAGGGAATCAAAGTCGGGAAAATGGATTCCAGTTTATGAGGTCTGAGGATATAGAAACTCTCAACGGAAAACGGTACATGAATATAACGATTAATAGTGACCCTGGGAAAAGAAAATCACCAACAAGAAGGCTCAAACCCGAAGATGACATGCCCATTGGTGACGAGCGAGTCAGTGAGCTGTACATATTTCCAAACAGTAACATAGTAGAGTTCACAGACGTATCTTACGATGACAAGGTGTAAATACGATGAACTTTCCATTATCGTTAAGTACTTATTTATGTTACGAGACATATGATGTGATAGATGTATAATGAATGTAAATTAGAAAACAAATGCAAATAAATGTTAAGTTCAATCTCTTCGCGTACTTTTTCCAACGCCATCAATAAATCAGAAAAAACATCATGAAATACATAGAATTAACATACATACATACATACATACATATGCTCACGCCTGTATTCCCTGAAGGGGTAGGCAGAGGTGTTGTAATCACAACACCCACTTTTCACCGAAGATGATTAAGTGCCAACGTGACAGATGGTGAGTCCATCGCCGTCTCAGACACTTTACATACGTCATTGAATTTCTTCTCAAAAATATGCAGGTTTCCTCACGATGTTTTCCTTCACCGTAAAACACGTGGTGTGAAATAACTGTACATAAGTTTTTTAGAAAAACTCATTGGTACAGGCCCCGCTGGGATTCGAACTTGCGTCGCTTGCGTAGCAGGCGACTGCTCAAACCTCAAGGCCAACGCGGCTCTCTAATAGATGCACAAATATAGAATTAAATAAGTATTTATACCATTAAAAACACATAACTTTGAAATTCACGTATAAGTCTTTTATCACCCAAATTTGACGATTTCCTTTTATGGATCATTATCATCATTTGTTATGATTGTATCTTTCAGAAATTTCTTCTCACTACTTATTTTTAGAAGCTTAGTTGATGTTCATGAAGGTTACATCTTGATTGTTTTTAGGGGTCTATCTTGGCTCTGAGCCAAAGTATTGCAACCGTTTCATAGATAAAATGGGGCTTTTAAATAAAGATGAACGCAAACTTTTCTTTGTTCCCGCTGCATGTCAGTATGGACACTAATTTTTCACTGTTTAAACAAAAATTCTGAATATTCAAAATAAATCATCAATCGCAAAAACTGCAACCATAAAAAATCTTTGTTAAAAATCTAATCCCGGATTTCGTCCAGCTATGTGAATACATTGCAAATAAACATGGATTCTTTAGTGAAAAATAAACAATGTGTAACAAATGCAGTTTGGATATTTAGCCAATATCTCTCTCAACTCAATGGCATTAAAATGACGTAAAATTTAAGAAAATGATATAATTCGTCTAAAAAACATTGTTACGAATATTTGATCACGAGTAGCGTAGGAATAGTAACACGCGAAACATTTGACGAACAGTTAGGTGAGCTTACTCGTCGAATATACATGTACGAAGCATGATGGACATGATGCGGTAAGGGTCGGCGTTTGCTGCAGGTCGACGGTCCTCGAGGTAACCTCGCTTATCTTCCGACACTTGTCGCGGTATCCGAACACAGCAGCTTCTATTGGCAACACCTAGAACAATACACAATAATCTTCAAAATCATATATATACTCAGACGTAGGCTTTGGTGTACAGCATCCAATTCTACGGAAGTTGATTAGTTGTCTACGCGTCTGATGGTGAACTACCTTAAGCACTATAAGTACATCTTTGAATTCCTTGTTAAACATGAGTTTTACTACCGATATTTAATTTCTCTGTAAAGATCGTGATGGAAAATCGTGTACCAGGCGATTACTCAGATTATACAGCCACCACGAATCGCATGACCTTTTATCATTCAGCCAAAGAAAATAATAGTACCTTCGTAGTAGTTAATATCGCGTTTTCACATATAATTAATAAAGTTTCCTAGACATTGGCTTGAGATTTGAACGATAAAGATAACAATTTAATTAGAATCTGATGAGATGAGTATCAACATTGTACGCTGGGTGAGTAATATCGTCAGGCTAATGAAGCAAATTTAAATACCTTCAAATTAATTCAAAATTTAATTAAGACGATACTTGGTAGAAGATATTTATATTGTGCGAATGTAAAAGGCGTTATTTTGATTCATCTTAATTTAATATTGTTAGCTCTAGGGGTGAGTGAAACAATTCGTGCTATAATTACAATTATTTGCGTTTCAGAGTGTGCTATATACAGGGATACAAGTATTTCCCAGAAAAAATGTGATATGAAATGCAACGAGATTATAATCTCCGTTTCTCTCATTCGTATTCGACTAGCCTCTGAATGTGACTATGTGACAAACAAGTAAACAAACAATTTAAACATACATAATCTTTTTTTCGATTAGCATTAAACGAAACAAATTTATAGAGAAAATGTGAGCGGAAGTCTCGGTAGAGGGCGTCCAAGGAAAAACTACTCGGACCAAATTAATAGTATTTTTCAGAAAAGTTAAATTCAGGGATCTCGTAACCGCAAGTGCATGAATGTGGATGAAGCGAAAGAAGTATGTAAGGATCATAGCTCGTGGCGTACGGTGGTCTCTACCTACCCCCATGGGATAAAGGTGTGAGAATATGTATGTATGTGTGTACATCTCATTACATCATTTCTCATTTCCCTTGACAACGAGGAAGGAAAATTTCATGACGGTCACATGATTAGTAACCGAAGAAGAGACAGCGTTGCAAACAAACAAACTCAAAGGAGCAGATAAATTCATAAATAGAAATAGACTACAGTAAAATGTAAATATAATATGGTGTAATTCTTCTGTTCAAAATGTCCATAATCTGCTGTGCCCCAAAGGTCCATAGTGTTAAAGTAGTATAAGTTTTACTGTCCTCTCTAAGTAAGTACTAGATTAAGATTAATATCGAGCAATTAATTGAAATTCTCATCTTCAGTTTGGAGATCGATAAAAAACTGCTGTATCAACCACATGCCACAAACTTGACCCCTGCCTACATAATCTATGTATGGTATATCCGCTAGACATTGAATTATAAGGTGCACTAGGGGTGTGGCTTTACTGGCATTAATTTCAGGTGACGTCACTGACGCTCGTAATTCACGTACAGTTTTATAAGAATTTTATGAGCTCATCGTGGAATTTTTATTTCACAGAAAGCGAGCAACTCTTCAATACATATACATCTTCTTTGTGAACTATTCATGCAAATTACTGTGTATAGCTTTTACTTACATATTAAAGGGCGCCTACACTACTGAATATCTTTTGATTTGGAACACCTGTATAGCTAATAAGACTTTGGAATCTTATATTTGATGGACATTCCTGAGAAATTTGTAGACACTTTTCACAAGGAATTTAATCTGAGAAATTCCTTCTTTGTTTTATTTGCTCAGCACCATTTCCGAAAATTAATAAAAGCCCACGCCATGCCTACATAGCGGGAACTATGGAGTCATAAAGCTATTTTTATGCTTAAGTACTGATGAATATACTTTCGTAATTCAAAGTGATGTGTTAAAGTCTACATAACATTTCGTTCGCCAATAGTTGATATGCTCTTAGCACATACATATATACATACATATGCTCACGCCTGTATTCCCCGAAGGGGTAGGCAGATGTGTTGTTATCACACCACCCACTTTTCACCGAATTTGATTAAGTGTCAACGTGACAGATGGTGAGTCTATCGCCGTCTCAGGCACTTTACATACGTCTTTGAATTACTCTCAGAAATATGCAGGCTTCCTCACGATGTTTTCCTTCACCGTAAAGCACGTGGTGTGAAATCACTGTACATAAGTTTTTTTCTTTTTTAGGAAATCTCATTGGTACAGGCCCCGCTGGGATTCGAACTTGCGTCGCTTGCGTAGCAGGCGACTGCTCAAACCCCGAGGCCACCACGGCTCTCAACGCACGGCTCTTAACACATAAATCATCAAAATACATCCATTGCGTAAACGTTTATTGAAAGGATCAGCTGAACTGTACTAACTACGGATCTGGAACATATCACTCACCAGGCATACAAATCTGACAATACACTTTAACGTATTTTGTTAACGAAACAACCAACAAATTGAAGGCCTCTAAAAGCCGATGAATAAACAGGTGGATAACCCTCATATAAATAGAAATCACTCATACTAATGTCTAAATTGTAAAAATTTACTTGAATACAGGTTTGAATTAAGGTTGTATTGATATTAATAGTGGTTTGCCTGCGCGTAACCACGCTTTTCAGGCGATTAGTGTAACCACAACACTAAATAAGTAAGACTCAAAATCCGTATCACAAACAGAGATGGAACTACTTTTGAACCCAAGATTATCTTTGAAAATGTTTCCTAATAAGGGCGAAGGTGTTTAATAGTTATGTTACCTGCAGTAAAATCCCGTATGTGAGGCATTCCATGTTTGCCAGTAAGGCGTTTGACGTTGTCAGCTCCATTGTTGGCGTCATACTCATTGATGTGAGCGCCGTGCCGACGTGCGAGCTTATCTATAGCTCGCTCGATTACTCTATAAATTTCACATCAGCGTTATATAACAGTTTACATTTAAATAATTGTTTATGGCGTTTCATCAGGCTAGTTGAATTAGCAAGAAAGCTTGTCTAGAAATATAAGGTAATTTATTAGTCGAATTCTCCGATAGACAAAGACCTATGTTCTTGCACCAACTTAAAATGCCTTTACAAACATATTTCACCAAAAGAAGTAGTAATTTAGTTAACTTTTATTGTATTCTGCTTTAAGCGTCACTTATTTATGTGGTGTGAAGTAATCAGCCGGTGTGTAGGAAGACGGATTTACGCGTTAATTCTTGTAATTTAATAGTTAGCACAAATTGTGGTTTATGTCGCGGAGAAACATAATCGAAATCAATCATACTAAATCCGACACCCACGCGTCGTAAACAAGCACCATAATAATTGAGAGGGGTCTTCATTATAATGATATACTTACCTACCTAATATGTTGAATTACAATCACGAACAAATTGGAATCTCGGAGAGTCTACTCAAATAAAACACACTATTCAAGTGATTTAACTATATGGTATCTAATTAGAAACCCTTTTCTATTTAGAAGCGGTAAAAAATAAAAAAAATTATTCCAGCCAACTATTGTGAATAACTTACAATATACCATCATCTTCTCTCATGTCCTTAGAAGAAAAGTAGACGAAGGTACCGTTGCCCGGCCAGTCTGGAACTGGTTGAGGATCAAAGTTGGCAACTGCACCATATTCCTCAGCCAATCGCCCGAGGATATAGCGAGCCATCCACAGGTCATCTCCCGACCTTAAACCTGGACTTGGACCAACCTTTGAAAACAGAAAAACACTTGGTGCCTTAAAGTAATAATCCGAATGGTACACCAAATCGAATAGCGCTTGGTACTTGCCCTAAGGAATCCCTAGATGAGCAAAGTGACCAGCAATTTTTTTTAAACTAGGCCTTGATACTGCTCGCCTCGGTAGTGTTCATCGGGTATAAAGTTGAGACTTTGATGCCAACTATGTTAAGTAATTTCTAAAACACCTTTTGCTTAAAACGATCACACTTGGCCCACAGCATCCTATCAATTAAATGTCAACTCTGTTCTAACAGTCGACAACATAAAATATCTTCGGTTACATCATTTCTGCAAGCTAATGGAACATTTTGTGGAGAATAATATGTCTCGTAGCATATTAATGGCAGATTTACGAGGAAAATATCGTACATTCAACGTTATTCACAAATGAAGCGATTTTGTACGACTTGATCAAAGCTAAATTCCGAGATTACGGCGGGGAATGAAACCAATTCGCTCCTCAATTCAGTTCAGTTTAGATTTACGTGATTATTATGACTGTAGATATTTTATTTCACTTTTGTAATATAGTATAAAAAAAAATTTTTTAAATATTCTAGGTTGTTGTTGCTAACGGAGTAACAGTTATCCATTCGTTATTGGCTGGCAGAGCTTCCTCAGTAGAATGATGTTTTATACGGTACAATAATTACTTCCCAAGAGGTTGGGACCGCAATTAATTCCAGAATATTATAAAATCATTAGTTTACCTGTAATTCAGATAGACTATTAATAAACTTGCGCCTAAATTCCATTATACCACTTCAACACCGCTTGTATGAAAGTTATTCGAGATATAATAGCCGAATATGAGTGGGCCATAAAAATGGATTAAACGTTCCGCTGAGAAGAGCCAGATTGTGTTCCGCAAGGCACGGATGGCTGTATATAGGTTATAAGTTGGTTACTACTTTCTACACTTTGCAGATGTGGCTAAGGAGCCATGAAATTGGACTAAATGAAGAGTAGCTATTATAGGTCCTTTGCGCTACATTAATATGAATGAGGCTGAATATTCAATATCAAGTTGAAATACGTATAATGTTCGAAAAGATTGAATTTCAATCATGTAGTACAAAACTATTTTATGGCACATTTACATTGTATTAAGCAACGGATAAAGATTTTTTCTCATTTCATTATCGAATTCTCGGAAGGTTAGTCACGGTATTAATTTAAAGTAATATTAATATTAATTACTGCAACACTTTATTACAAAATACATTTTAGCACCATTCACAAACAATATCCCGTTTCAATTTGTATGAAGCTAATTAAATCTAAAACTACTCGAGCTTACTTGGAAATTCCATTGGGAAGGAGTGGTACCCGGATTAATTCCATTCAACTGAACTCCTGCATATAGACAGCATCTGTCCGCAAAGAATATGCTTGACACAATACAAAATAATTGTGCAAGAAAAACGAGACATAAAAATGGGAATGCCTTCAAATTTAAAAAGCCTTTATGCAATATCTTACAAAACAAAAATATCTATGAGAAATCTTGTCTTTTAGTGTTTTTAAAAGTATATTTTAAATATTTATGATACAGAATACATTTTCCTTTCAAGATACGAAACCGGTAAGAATGGCTACGCGAGACTTAAGCCAATTTATGGGGCTAAGATTGTTATGGTAAAATAACGAGGATCGGATGTCGAAGGATTTATAATAATAATATCAAAATTTCCTCAAGACTTACGCAAAAAATATATTTTTGCAGAAAATTAATCTGGGCTGGCTCCACTTTTAGACGGAACTTACCTGACCTGTAATAATGACTTTCAACGTAACAGAGGGATTAATTAAAATACCTAAAAACGAGTAGAGCCCGCTGCAGAATTACCGTGAGGTCTGATTCGTTGTACCTCTGTATTTCTATCTGTGAAGTGACTCATCCTATTATTATTATTATTATCATTAGCCTGTCGTGACCCACTTCTGGGCAAAGGCCTCCCTTCTCCTAAGTTTTGAAATATTAAACTTCTCGAATTTAGTTTCTCATTAGTATATATATGCAGCCACCCAATTATAGGTTTTAACATATATGTTTAACCTTGACCATATCAACAGCACATTTTCCTAATTTTGTGTGGGTATGTAAAAGCGCCTCTAGCGGCGAGTGTAGTAAGTTTTCCCACACAAAATGAGGAGAATACTGTATCGATGTAGTAAACGTTAGCGTTTAACAACTTAAAACCTATTATATTTCGGGTACTAGTGTATAAGCTGGACCCCATTCATTATTTGAAATTATATGAAACTAATAAGCAATGGTATCTGAGTCGAGCACCTCAATGTTTGTTACTCTATGCAATATCCGAAGCAAGTCGCCAACCTGTAAAATGCCTCCATTAGATCCCTGGCCACGATTTTATTTGCTCCTGTCGCGCAGTAGTACGGTCCCGGCGGGGCTGGAAAACCACCAGGAGGCCACCCGAGCGGCCGTCCGTCGGTCGTCATGAAGAAGAACTCTTGATTGAAACCAAACCACGGCTCTTCAACCTCACCCTTCTCGCATAACATCACACAGTTCTTGCGAAAATTTGTTGCTGTCGAAATAATGAAACAAACATTAACGCTTCATAGAAATTGTGGAACGTTATTCGTATCCAATCAAATTCAAGCTATACGATGTCTTATTTTCAAAGGTAATTAATTGATTAGTTGCTACACGGATACATGAGCTACTCTTTACTATACCTACTGAAGTGCTTGATTAATTATAGCACAATGTGAGTTTTAATTAATGTTGCTAATTTGTATGATTAATTTATGCAAGTTTCACAATTTTCAATATTTTAGCGAGTTTCGAGTACCAGTTCCTTAAAGTACATACCAACATGCAATTAAACATTTACATATAAGCGTGTACTAAATAAATGCCTGTAGTCAATAGCCAAATTCCGTGAGAGAAGCGCTTTGTCGTAAACTAAGGTAGATTGATAAACAACCATTTATATGCAAAGGAGCAATGCAGATAGCTTTGAAGGCCTGCCACCGTAAATAAGCAAAATTGAACTGCTAGCAGATAGGCTTTCACGCCATTACTTCACATATTTATTCAAAACATGGCTAAATTTTTCTATTTGATTGAGTGGCTACTTGTTTTACGATGAGGTACTACACGGTGCGTGAAATATAAGTACGTCTTCTGAAAAAAATCATTATCTATTATATATTCTTTATTTTTCCCTTCTTCGGAGACTTGTATATAAAGCTTAAGAGCTCATGATTTCCCAAAAGGATCCCCGAAGGGGCAGGCATATGTGTTATAATACCCACTTTTTAGGTGCCTACGTGACAGAGTCTATCGCCGTCATAGAGTATATTCATACACACGTCTTTGAATTTCTTCTCAAACATATGCATGCGTCGATCGTGAAGAAACCTGCATATTTCTGAGTAGGTACCTATGTACCTAGGTACCTATGTCTGCATTTCGTTCACCGTAAAACTCGTAGTGTGACATTTGGATAAATAATTTGTATAAGGCTACTCGGTAGCAACTTGCGTCGCTTGCATAGCAGGAGACTACTTAAAACACTCGCCCACTACAGTTCTTACGTGTTTATTTTGTATTGTATTGATATCGAAAATCTCTGTCGGAGAGTAAAGAAATCCGGCCATTAATACTATCGATGGGAAGTTAGATACTCGGCTGGTGTTCTTATTGCAAATGGAAAGGAAACTCGGTGTGAATTATAGATAGGTTCTCGTTATAATTACATAAATGCTTTCCAACCCGATTATTGTGTTGTAGACGGTATATCTAAATACATGAGTTTATGAGCTCGCCTATTCTATAAGTTTGGTCCCATATTGGATTTATGTGGGTTTTGTGTTCGTGTTCCCTTATTGTGTCGTTACGTGCGACATCCGACCCATTCGTCCCTCCCTCCTTACGGCGAACACACCTACCTAGTTTCTTCATTTTAAGGCCTCTCGGGCAAATTCACGAGAAGCTTTTACCTCAAACAAGCGAGGAAAGACAAAAGAACTACTACTTATTAGGGCAAGAGTCCAAAACCATCAGGCTAAACTTAAAGTGTACTGAACATGTCTCCAATAACGGTAAGAACGATCGCAACTATAAGATTTGCATCATCTTGGCAACTGGCTAGTTGGTAAAAAAGTATAAATTTGCACCTCAAATTCGCTAATATATATATATATTTATTTGGAATGATATTAAATATCTCGTCGTTCATTGTCAAACACATGGTTCGATTGTAAACTCTCTGGCAATGTATGCTTTTGCCTGCCAAAACAACCATGATCCAAACTTCACAGTCGGAGATCGTTCTTATCTGCATATTGGGGAAATACAATTAAAAAATATTTGATTTTCATGAAATAACGAAGGTCGGATCGTTGCGGGCTCTCGGGCTATATAACTAAGGGATAGACATGAACCACGTTACGTATGTACACACATTAATTAATTTCTAGATTTTCTTACAATAGAGTCTTTGATGCTATTGTCCAAAGCTCAAATTCCAATCACGTCGAATGGTTACTATTTGGGATAGTTAGTGAGCTTTATTCAATACAGTCGGTCATTTAGTTACGATATAGTTTGTATTACACTTCTTAAAAGAGCAGAGTGAAATATATTCTTGTGAATATGTCATTTAGATACTATGCATTGTTTCATTTTATGAATACAAAACTTGTAACGGATAGTTTCAAGATAATAAATATTTAACAATTTTAGCTCTACGACTTTTCATAATGAGTATGTACATCTTGTATAAAATCCTACTCAGACCTCAGACTCAGACCAAGAAAAACAGACCATATTTTAACTGAGCTCTATAGGTACAATCTATTGTCATAGTATATTATATGATCTTATTAAGCAGTATGGAAGCTATGCCAACACCTAAACGTTTACAACACGTAAATGACGTAAATACGATCGACCACAACAAGACACTCTTGACTGATATTACGCGGAAGCCGCTTATAATCTCGTAGATGCGCGCGTCTTTGTAAGAGTGTCGAGTTGTCTTTGTGTTCGAATGATTTCTTCCAAGATTCCGTACTGCTTGTAATAAACTCATATTCATACTGTGAAATTGTGATAGTGAACACAATATTCGACAGGATCTTCATTTATACACAGCACGTTTGAATTGAATCGTGAACAGTATCAAACAGCGTTTTCCTTTACACACAGCATGTGTGCATTGAATCGTGCATTGTAGTGGCTCGGTTCAGTGAGTGAACCCTGTGAATGGAGGAACCAACCGAAAATGTTATTAATTGATCATGATGGCTTGATCGTTAACCATTGTTTAAGTCCACTGTTGCGTGGAAAGTTACTGACGTAATGATGTTTACATTCAGCATTAAAAATCATGGAGAAAATTTAAAGGGTTTTCCGATTTTGGTCAAAAATTAGTAGGCAGAATTTCCACTTAGGTGAACAATTGTCATCTTAACACCAATCATTTCTGCAGGGTTTCCGTTAAAGTAAGTAACTTTAAAGTTTAAATGAATGTAAGACACATTCATTTAAACTTTAAAGCTACATACTTAGTGACGTGTGTGAAGTATTTTTCTTTAAATAGAAAGCCTATTCCAGTCTTTTATTCTATACGACAACATACTACCGATTTTTTAGAACAAAAGGCCACAAGTCTCGAACAGCCCTTAGTTACTATAGTTTTACTTTTAGGACTATTTTTATTATGACTGGGAACATCTAATGATAGGAACCTTCAGTTAAATTAAATGTAATATTAATCAGACGAGACGGTTAACTGTGAACATCTCGAGGGACGATGAGTAAACCAAGAACCTAAGTAAACTATTGAATAAGTTTACACAAATACCAATTCCGATAGCATAAACGTTCGGATTGTGGAATGTACACACGATTTAAATGGTTTCCTAGTTACATACGAATCTCAGTTTAATGCTTTTAAATAATAGAAAATGTGCCACAGGGCGTCTCACGGCTAATCCACATGGAGGTAAAGTACCTTCAATATTGTAGATAGGATGTTTTGCTGAAAGGGGCTTAAATTTGATATTTTTAATAAGTAATATTGTATCCAAAGATTTCCTTCTGGAAATGACCGACCAAAAGTGAAAATTTCTCCAATTTTTATAATGCCAGGCGAAAGGATAAACCATGAATAAATAAATATATATATCTGTATTAAAAAGCTTTGCACCAGTCTTTTATTGTCTAAACAACGACAATGGAAACAAAACAAACTTGTCGACGAATATTTTATCAGAACAAGTTATGATATTAGCAAAGTTACAACATATAATTTGAGAAAATGTAACCAAGTTAGGAATTAAAAGATTATGCCATTCAGGTTTGAATAATCGATAGGTGAACATAGTAAAAGTAGGAAAAAAGAAAAGATAATTTGATGTTAACATGAAGGTACATTAACATTGTGTCTTGTTCTGTTAACATAAATACACCCGTCCTACCTGAATTGCACAGGGAAGCGCAATGGTTTTCCTTAATTGGACAATTTGTCTTAAGACAAACAAGGCGCGCTTAATTTATATACGTATAATTATATTATACACTATACTTCTACACGCCTCCAATAACATTATGTTTTATTGCATCATGTTATATTGTTTTACTGTTGTAAAAAAATCGCTCAGTATTTAATTATTTATTTACAATAACACAAGTTAACAGCACTAGGCAAAGGCTTTTAATCATAGCACAAAATACCCATAAGCAAATTAGCAACGATATATTAAACAAATCAACAAATATTGAAATTTATTGAAATAAAAAAATAAAAAATAGATCATGTAAGATATCCAAGTGTGTACGCTAATAGCTACCATTTACTGAGATCCCTTAAAAATCGGACATTTATCGGCGAAACAAACAAACGGACACAAACAAATAATCTCAAAATTGTTTTGTTGTTATAACTATCGTCAATCATTACAATGCATTAAATCAAAACTTTTAACTTTGGCACAAAGAACACGCACTCCAATGTATTTATTTGTAAAATTTACGGTTATATAATGTAAGGAATAGATTTGTACAACGAAAAATTATAAACATGCAGTAGTTTTATATTTTCTCGGAGGAAATATACATTACACATTCCTGTGCTCTAAGTTTAGATTTAGTGTTATAGTTGGAGAAATATACAAACATTGTGCCATCTGGCCCATGTGTCTACAAATATCAATGATACGGCTAATGAACCTGAAAACGATATCATTTTACAGTTTCATCTTATAAGATAGAGACGTATTAAAAATAACATTATTAAAAAACCGCGCAATCGATATTTTCCACCTTGAGTGTATCAAGGTGGAAAATATCGAAATAAATAGATTTCTGGAACTTTAATATACATTGATTATACAGCAATTAACATAAACAAATGGCACTGCATTTTAATTTATCATTAATTTAGGAGCAAACATTTATCCACATAAAAATACTTAATGACTTATGACTTTTGTGATAAATCAACATCTCAAAATCAACCAACAAATTTGCGTTACTAAAATATTCAATTCAGAATAGACATTTTCGGAATTAAAAATTAAAATAATCATTACTTTAGGAATATGTCAACTGCCTGAAGATGTCAACAATATTTTATATGTATAATTACCGTTGTAAATGTAACTACTTTCTCAATATTATGCAACATTAAATAGATAAAAGACTTACGTGTAGGTTGGTAGTTATATTGATACGTGTCTGCCAACACTAGTATGTGGCTGCCTCGTCTGAACGGATCATGGTAAATCACTTGCGGGAAGATAAACGTGTCGGAGTTGTCCGGATTAGCCTGAGCCGTGCCGCTGCCATCAAAGTACCAAATTGGCAAGTCTGTAATGAGTAAAATCTGTAGTAAACGCCGTAATTAATTACTATTTACTGATTTAACGCCTATCAATGTTAACATCAAACCTTTGTGATCTAGATTTGATGGATCAGAAAATCCTCGGAACTAAATTTGGATCACAGTTCTTAAATCAATTTCCGCAGATGTAAGGTATTTCGCTGGATTAAAACAATCATAATCATAATCTCAAAACATTTGTCCAGGATCCACAAAAAAAGTAAGGGATCGAGTTCCTCAAATATTGGTCCTTGCATTTTATTACTTTTTTTAGAATTAAATTTGCCAATTTAATATCTTATCACGTTCCTATATAATTTGGAGTGCGATAAGATACTGGTAGATACGTCTCATAGCGACATTTCATAAACTTTCAATTTTCTTTGATAATCAAGCTTGTTAGAATCAAATGATGTTTACAAAGCTTCGCAACAAACTTTCTTGAGGCTCATGAATAGGCGAGTATTAATATCAAAGTAACAACAAAAGCGGGGTTCAATCAAAGGATATACTTTTTCCGGATAACAGTAATATTTATACAAATTAATATGTCCACGAAATTCCAGAAGGGTCGCCTAAGGGGTAGGTAGGGAAATTACAACACTCCTTTCGACTGAACTCGATAAAGTGTCAAGGTGAAAGATGGTGAGTCCATCACCATCTTGTACCGATACCGAGGATCACCGAAGGTAATTAAGAGCCACTGTGTCACTATTTTACATGCGGTTTATGTACTTTTTTCTGATTGCAGAGCACCAAATATTCGGTTAAAGTGCCAAAGGTGGGCTATTCTGTTTTGTTTTCATTCGTTTTATCTGCACTCTAGAAAGCTCTACGTATATGCATTTCCACGTTGATTTCAATATTAGTCACCTCATAGTTTTATTGCTTAAATTTACCTTTATTATATTAAAAAACACAGTTTACTACTCCTAGAATTCACTACAAAGTTGAGAGAAATGAAACGTACCGACATGAATCTTTTCAAACATGATTGAAATACACTTTTTGCTAACCTTTGAATGTCTTGGGTACGAAATCAAACGTTCTGTCCTTTGACCGGAGGTTGATTCCGGTGCCGTCGACCCACACATAACTGGAGAGGATTGCGTCACAAGGCACTTCCAGGTCTTCATATTTGCGCATAGAGGCTTTGTTCAGAGCAATAGGCGTCGTATTCATTGTCTACAATATATTGTCATTTAGTAACTCAATAACTATTCGTAACAATAAGGGCAGTGACGAATTTGACACAAATTTTGTTTATTGACCCTGTTCGTGAAAGCCCCACAAAATGGAGAGCTAAAAGTTGGGTAAGTAAAACTTTGGTACTTAGGTAAAACTTTGGAATCCATTTATTATATTGATAGTACAATAATTCCTATCAATATAAGATCGGCTACGTATAGAAATGTGACCACCGTATTACAAAATTACCATCAGGTAGCCTTGAAGGACGTTTGATTGATATATACGTAGCATATAAGAAAATACCTTCTGGTTGGTATGGTGAGCGCTCACACATAATAAATTTCACGGACTCATGAACCTGAAACAAATGGACAGTTGGACCAGCTTTTGTTGCAATCTCTAAATACGGTCACTTTATTACACTATAAAATCTGCTATTCAAATCCAGGATGTGATTTAATAAAAACTTTAATAAACAACAAAAGCAAATGTATTTAGTATTCAGTCAGTGTTTGCCTGAATTAATAAATAAGACGGGAACTCATAAAAAAATACACATTTGCGAGGATTAGTGATCACTCTTAGATCAATCTCATTGTCTCATTATAATAACCATCATCATCATGAATTAAAGAGTAATAACTCTTGTCGGTGTAACCGATGCATTTCTTTCCATTTGTCTTTGTCCTCTTTGACCTTCTTATACGTCATGACAGACACCTCATGTATGTTAGCCTTGGTCTTCCTCTTCCTCTCCCCTTCTACCTCTCCTTCTATTATGTTTTTAATAATCACCATACCATTACCAATTACCCAAAGGATTCAACATTAGGGCGTTGGAATAGCACTTCACATCGTACATAAAGCGATTATGCTTGCGAACACACCATTAAACAAATGAATAATTATGACTATATTTAAGTACTTACTAAATAATTGATCACAGTACAATTTGATTCACAAAACATACAAAATAATTTAGCTAAAATATTGGCAGAATATAATACTGATGTTATGACATTTTACTGAGAGTTTTATTTCATATTAAATTAAATATTTAATTAAGGAACATTAGGAAATATTTAAATGGACAGTATGAAAAGAGGTTGAATCTCGTAATCGAATTAATACAAGACCAATCCCCTGGGCACTACTATTAATTGCGTACAGGACCTTTAGGGCTAAATAAAATCTTAATTAGGTACTCCCCAAATTTGAAGACTAAGAGTTAAGTTGAGAGTTGTATCTGGTGGGAATAAAGCGGAGCAATTGTATTATGTTTTAGATACAGTAGAAGTATAAAAATAAAAACTTTGTTGTTCGAAGTGTTCGGGCATCAATAACTGAAGAAGAATGTTGGTATATATGCTGTTTGAAATAAGTTATGAGTTTTCCTTTACTTTTTCTAGCACTTTTCCATTCCCATTGACTCATTGTTTAGTCCACAGATATTATAACTACACTGTTTTGCAGCCATAAATTTTAGTATGAGGCGGCCTAGTCTAGATAATGTACTTTATATGTAGATTATTAGATACTATGGTATTTTTGATATATCGACTGTATGCTAACAAGTGCCCGTCTGAGATACAGTTTATTTACATACATATACTCACGCCTATATTCCCCGAAGGGGTAGGCAGAGGTATTGTAGTAATAATACCCACATTTCACCGAATATGATTAAGTGCCAACGTGACAGAGGGTGAGTCCATCGCCGTCTCTGGCATTATACATACGCCTTTGAATTACTTCTCAGACATATGCAGGTTTCCTCACGATGTTTTCTGTCAACGTAAAGCACGTGGTGTGAAACACTACATAAGTTTTTAGAAAAACTCATTGGTACAGGCCCCGCTGGGATTCGAACTTGCATCGCTTGCGTGGCAGGCGACAGCTTAAACCCCGAGGCCACCACGGCTCTATTTATTTAGAGTTAATTTATTTATTTATTTAACTTTTTTACTGAGGCATCAGAATAAGAAAGTGAGAGAGAAATTAAAATGAAATAATAATGACAACAAGAAAGAATAAAATATTGTCTGTGGTAATGTCAGAATGATTTTCTCTACTTACTTTGTTATGTATACAACATTGAGTTTAGAACTGATAAAAATTGTAAGTGTACCATAATCAAACTATCTAAAATCATGATTAATAGAACATTCCTATATTTGTTCATTACCTTTACTTTAATTAATATGAGTTACGGTGCAAGAGGTGAAGCGAATATTGTCCACCCTCTTTACCCATGCAGGCATGTCAGAGGACATGCGAAACGTAACGTTATTATCAATAAGAATAACCTTACTTCAACTGAGAGTAATATCAACACCGCCGTAGCAACACCCAAGCCACCAAAAACATGGCAAGTTGGAAGAGTCAGCCGAAAACAGTTTGAAATTATCAATATGCTTTGGCGAAAGACCAAAATATTCGGTGATATTAATGAAGACACCACGGCTTCCGTACCTCGTGACGTCAAACATCCCGCCTCTTATCCTATCCCACAGTCATCAACTGCCAGTTTCATAGAATTTTATTATCTAGATGAAGTAGATGATCGCATTAAGCGACGAGATTTTACAACCTCTAAAGCCCAATTTATCAAACATTTCCAAGACGGAAGAGGATTTGTTAATGGATTTTCTAACAATTTGAAGTTAGTCATACCGAGTGCTCCAATGTTCGCTTTCCACGTAAACGGTCCAAATTACAAACGACCATCTGCTAACCAATTTCCATCCAAAATCACTCTTATCTCGCAAAGAAAATCTCAAGTGCGTAGATTTCCCGTACCAGATATCAAGGATTCTTTGAAGTTCATCAACGCTCTCAAGGGAAATCATAATAAACAAGCTCCCACCAAATCGGATATAGCTAACAAAAAAGATTACTCTAAAGACGAGGTATTTATTAATACTGAAACCTGCCCGGCTACATTTACATCATCCCCTGAAAACACTGAAACTCCCACAATATATAACACATTCAGTAGTTTTAGTACAATTTATGATAGAATTAAATTCTTCGAAATGTACGACCAAAACACAGTCAAGTCAAATTATGCACCGAAAAATAAATACTTAAAAACCAGAGAATCAGAAGACGAGAATGGTGACAACAAAATCATGGATATTGAACAAAAGATTTCATTGAATCAAGTAGATCAAATTGGTTTCAATCACGATGAGCATCATAAAACGAAATACGTTAAGAAACACATAATAGAAAGCTTTGACAGTAAATTAAATCAAACTATGAATGCGACTCACAAATCAATACCTAAGCCCTGCGTACCAAGTACTATCCTCCCTACAATGCCTAAAAAAGCGAGTGTATCACCAAGAATGAACGCGAGTTCTGCAAGCTACGCGAATAGAAGCAAAACTGCTCTGTGGTCAGAATATTCGTTTGCAGCTGTATATATTCATGAAGCTGCTCAGGTGAGATACTTATTGACGATAAATATTATAATTATACGCCTAAATACCTCAATAAGATGACGTTATCGAAAATTCATAGCAAGTGTATGTATAGTCTGTAACACTATTAAAAGACTAATAAAAATAAGTTAAGACGTCGTTTTTTAAACATCCAATTTTTTGGTTGGTGGACAAACCAGAGGGAGTCGCAAGTTAAAACTAGTGCTTATATAAGATTCGTTGTTTAAGGCTTAGAAACAATGTAGTTTACCTATTTCTAAGTTATATTAGCTCTGGCTATGACCCAATATAATATTTAGAGGGTTATCGCCAGGTACACTGCGACGCGGCTGGAATAAGTCCCCATTGGCTAGTTGCGGCCGGATCTTGTCTCTCTCGACACCAGAAGAACACTCCAGGCCAAGGTCGATCGGCCTTCGTGGCGTATTGCGGGAGTCAATGGTGGCCACCGGAGCGAGTAGCTTATGTTAAATACACCATCGTTCACCCCCGTTTTCACCATAGAGATAAAATACGAAAACTTCTATACAACATAGGTTAGTATTTTGTACTTTATAAATTCACGTTCACAAAGCTTCCTTTACTTATTTCACTTGTTCACATATTCGGTTCTTCAAACTGCGTAATATACCTACTACATTATAACTTGATACCAACGAGCGTAATTTAACTTTGTGCGTGTACAAAGGCTACGTGATTGAAGAGATCCTTAAAGGAATATATATTTACCCCATACGTGACCTCTCGAAAAACTTTTGTCGGAGTTTAGAATGGTGAACTTTGTACACACTTTGTATTGAACAATGGGGACTAAATTTAGAGTATACGTTATTGTAGTAAGACAAAGAATATCGTAAATGTCGCAAAGCGTAAAGCTTAAGGAGTAAGCCTCAAATGACAATATTGAGGGTCTGCTCTACACAACGTGTGCCTTACAACGTAGACAAATTATCGGCGTGTTCGTTTAGCCTAGGAATTTACGGGACCCTCTTCAAATGTATGAATGTTCGGAAGGTCGGACACGATATTATAATATGCTAGCATTACCATATCAAACGCCTAAATTGCGAGTCGATAAGGGACCAAGCATAATTTATGCGTCGATTAAGTTCTGCAAGACTTTTTGTTTAGATAATATCCGCTGTAAATGAGTTTTCTGAACACAAAAAGTATACCTATTTCACCTGAATATTTAAGTATCATTAATTTCGTCCATCTCTTTCCTTCGGTTGGTAAGATAATATTTGCATATCCTTCTACGTAAGTGTAACAATACTAGCATATTCATTGGTTATACATGATAATATGACAAAGGATATGTTCCAAAAGTAAGAATCAGATAATTTTGTCATTTGTTTTTAATAGGTGAATTTTGCTATACGATCGAAACATTTTGTTTTTTTACAGGTGTTATACAGGTCGTAAGTTCCATGGCCTCAGCATGCACTGGGTGGGCTCCAATCTCTTTGATGTCTCATCAATTTGCTGCCGACCAGGATGGATCCAACGCTTTGGCCATAGGTTGGGGATTGGACAGGTAACAAAACATAATTGTGTTACTAAGTGGGTACTTACTTACCTTACAGATACTGCAAAAAATATCTTTATGTAAATGTCTATATCAAATCTGTTTTGTTCATTTGTTTACTGAAAGAAGTAATGCTCCAATTCTGAGAATATGGTGTTTTCAGATACGATACTCGATACGCGTCGACAGATCTTCCCAAATGGCCACTAAAGATATACAAATCACTGGTGTTCTCAGATTCCTGCCCAGGAAGTATAAGCTACAGGTAATATATAACAGGGTACTTTTTACAGCATTTATGATGAATTTTGTGTACCGTTTGCATGGTTATGTCCTAAACTAGAGCAATAAGAAGGTGTCATTCATGTAAAACAAAGGGTAGGATCTGGATGAAAAAATTAACTTCCCTACCCTTAGATCGTAAATCTTGTTATTACATTATGAACTTCTGTCAATGTGACGACAGATGGTGAGCATCTACAATTTGAGCGATAACTGCTCATAGCACATTTTTAGGTGTCACATGAAAATAATGGGTTCTCCTAACCTTTGCCTAGAAAGAAGATTTTACTAAAATTATAACTACTATTTGAAAATTCTGGAAAACAATATTTCTCATACAACCCTACATCAATAGGAATAGTTGGATTCATCTTAAATTTTACCTTTAATTGCCGAGTTATAGGTAAATTATATATCATCTCCAACTTTCGTTTGTTACCTACTTCACAATTTGTGTTCTATCAATATAATAGATTGTGGTATGTTCTTTATATTTTAGTAAAGCAAAGCGCCAAGACGATAATGTGGGTGTGAAAAATGTGTACTGTCTGTCTTTACCACCTTACGGTGGCGAGGAGAACGACCCAGTCCATGGAAGTGTGCTATTGGCCGGAGGGAAACTCATCGCCCTATATTTACAGGTACTTAAACATTAGTCATTACCTACTTACTTACAAAGAACTTGTACGTACGCAAGTAATATTAGATCATCATAAGTGCATGAATCTGCCTCGCTGTATTATGAGCCCTGTGTTATATTAATTCTTCAGGAACATTACAATAAATTGCCAGAAAAACCCAGATATAAGAACGAAAAAATTTATTTTTAAGATAGTATACGGAATTTAATTCTTTATATTCATTCCAGCTGTTGAATTAATCACAGTGATTCATGATAAAGTAGCAAATGAAAACACCCATCTATACATCTATATCTATACAGTCTATACATACTGTACATACATAAATACATTCAGATGTATAAATTTGAAGTGTCTGTTTGTAACTCCAAAATAACAGCTTTTCACATAATGTATATGAAAGTTTATAAGGTACTGAACTGAAAAAGACAATTATAATAAAATATAAAAAGACAAATATTAAAAAAAAACTGTCTATCCGGCTAATATCCGAAACGGCTGGAATTGATTTTAACGGGACTTTCACTGGCAGATAGCAAATGTCACAAGGAGTAACATAGACTGCTTTTATTTTGAAAAACCTTGGGTTCCGTGGGTCACCCAAGAAAATAACTACACGGGAAAAACCACGGGCACAGCTAGTAATCCATAAATTTAACAAACCTCTTATTTTCTTGATTTTCACACGAACAATAAAAATCAATAGGGCACTTAATTTCATTGTGCTCAAGTTTCACAATTCTCGATTCTATTGTTAAGATGTAATCGGTAATGATCGAGTGAAATTTGAATTTGAAAGAGGTTCGAAAATTGCTGACTAGTTTATCCTAGTTTGCGAAAAATTATTGTTCCATTATGGATACACCGAATACCTTCGAAGGTTTTACGGGCGAAAAGAGCGCCAAGCCACTTTAGAGTACTCAAGACATACTAAAACTCTTTCGCTTCGTCCACATTACTAGCCTCTACCCGCGTGCCCGCCGAGGTACTCTTCGCGATCTAAAATTAAAGTTAATTGGTGTATTACCATGTTTCAGCCGACAGAAGAAATACCATTCTGGATTTATTTACTTTTAAGACTTCTAACGTAACTTAAGCTCAGGACCTTCCCAGAAGGGTTCTCGAAATTGCATACTTGATACTTATTTGAATTAAGATACAAATGGCATAGAAAATAAAAGAATCAGAAAGGTTTTATTACATGCTAATGAACGTTCTTGCGGAAAGTGCTCACATTTCGATATTCAACCCTTGGGACGCGATTGTTGAACGCTTCAGATATCGTTCTCAATTTCTGCTAGGAAATGTACTTGACTTCTATTTATTTCTACCAATGTGAAATCAAATTACCTAGGAATTAAACGTGTAGTCATACATATCCCTACCCTATATCTAAGAACTGCCGTCATTTACTTTAATTAGTCGGGTTTTAGTTACTTTATTCACTATAAATATTTGTCTGTACGTGTCATTGGATAGTAATAATAACATAAACCAACGGCTTTGAACAAAGAACCCCTCTTTTAGATAAAGTCGGTTTAATTTGTTGGAAATGTATGGCGAGAAGAAGTACAAACTCCAACTGTTCTTAAATATTATTTTATCACCTTTCCAAAGAGCCAAACCTTGCAGGAGGTAGAGACAGAGAGAGCTTTGAAAACATTATGGACTATTATTCCAGAGTGAATTACGCTAGTACTTAACGCCTAGATCCTATGCCAACATAATTAATGAGGCTCCATTTTATTAATAATTCTAGTTATAGACATTACGTACACATACAAATGCATTGGCTATGATCTTTAATGTGTAAGGCAGAGGCTCTCGACCCAGTCGGGGCAGATGATCTCAATACTTTTACTACCCTAAATTACTTGTGATAGGAGGAGCGTCGCCCGTGGGGAGAGCAGTGTGCGCAGTACACGGGTACTTGGCGTCTCACACCGTGGGTACTCAACCTGGCGAGGGAACCAGATGACGGAGAAACCTTCTCCTTCGACATATAGAGATACAAAAAAATCCTGTGAATTTTTAACACGTCTCGTCTTTTAAAGCTTTGTACAATGTTTATTTTGTCTAATATATTTATTTGTTTTTATTTGCGTATTACACGTGGTTTTATTGATTAAATCATAGACAAATATTGATTTAGCTATTTCAATACTAACTTATTGTGTTTGTTTGAAGGCATCGTTCTTCTCAACTACGTTGCGGATCTTAATACAGTTTTTTTACCAGAACGCAGGAGTTGAACTCTGATGTGTTTATAGATAAAATAATGCCATATTGTATTTAAAAAAGTTTATAGAGATCATAGTCATCCCTCTGGTGGACTAGGAAGAGACTGCCTGCAAGAGGGATTGAGAGGGCCTAGGTGAATTGGATTAACGGGTTGGTTGACTTTCTAAGTCTTCTGATTGAATGTAAATAAAATATTCTATTGGTAATCGGGACCGACGTCAATATACAACTGTCCTGGGGGAATCATTAAGCTTTGCTGGTTCAATGTACGAAAGAACAATTTTGTTTTACATTTAAATTTCAAGAAAAACACCTTATAATAATATTAAGGTTATACTTACCATTGATTATTGAGCAAGTACTGAGTGGGAATATGAACACGCAATTTTAATTAGATGCCATTGTTGACGAACGTGAGATGGAGATCGTGTTCATGAGTCATTCGAGTCGTATTGATTGCGTTCTAATTGCTTAATCCTTTTTTGATCAAACCGAACCATTAATTGTTACATGCATACCAGTACTTCAATTTGGAGCAGATATAGCTTTCACATTAATACTTAACTGGTAGGTATGACTTTCTTTATTGATTTCCTTGACTTTATTGAAGCACTAATACAGCCAGAAGTGCACAAAAGAGCTTGTATAACTTTACAATGTTTCTAGAACAACTTGAAGATTTCAGGCTGAACTATCAAGTTATATTCATATGAATAAAGTACTTTTAATTTAACATAAAGCTTATTTATACACGCTACCGTAAAATAAAACGTCAAAGCTAAGAAGTTCTCAATACGCGTTGCTTAAACCATCTTAGTTGCCCCCTAAGACTGCGGTAGGTAAGATTTAAGAAAAATAAATGCGGCCATTAAAATAAGTATCAAATTTTCATTATACGAGCTCGAGAGCAATTAATTCGAGTAACATAAACCTCAACATCTTGAAATCCATAATAGCTTCTACGAAGAAAAATGTTGTAAATAATAAATGGCAATATATATACAGGGTGTCGGAGCAAAAGGAACAGTTGTCGTCTACAAGTTGTAGGGTTTTATGAATATATCACTATGTTGAAATCGTAAAATATCTAGCTCCAACGATAACGTAGTTATAAGCTATGGTTGCTAAGGGCTGAAGAGCTCGCAGCCTTAAGCGATTGTATGAACGCGCGGCCGCGTTTACCTACATTACGTACGCGATAACTTGTTAAATAAAGGAGCAGGTTAATTGTTTCGAAAAATGGTTTATTGGATTATTGATGGGAGAAAAAAAAATAAAAACATAGTTAGAATTCACGTGAAGAAATCTACGTTGCCGCTGACTTTTATGAGAAAATTAGATCTTGATATGGTCAACTTTGAACGTTAATTACTCGAAAGCGGAAGAAGATATTTTTGTCATAATCAATTTATTTGTTGTATATATAAATTGTACGCTATCACATATTTGAAACAGCTGTCCTATTTTCACCGACAGCCTGTATAACAAAATTCTTAGTTAAAAATCTCTTTTTATAATTCTCTGACTCTCATTCATGTCAGGTCTGAATTGATTGTCTGCAGGGTAGTTTAACGTAGAGGGACACTTACTATGCGATGTTAGATTAATCATGGGTCAAAAAGTACAATATACTATCAAATAAAATACACATCATTACTTATTATATTAATTTACATACAATCCTTAAATACTATACAGTATAGAGAGACATACATTTAAGTGACTAAAATAATGCACGTACTTTCAATACATAGCTGTCAATATTTTGCGTAGTGTTATCTTCATACAAATATGTGCATAAATTTGTCATTGAACAATATGTTTTAAAGTGCTCAAGCCCTACGAACTTTTCCTAATTTTAAATGTTGCGAAGCTCTGGGATTTATTGATCGACTAGCAAGTTGAGTCGAATCCAATTATTAAATCTGTCAGTATTTCGTCGATGTAACGTCCGGGAATTTGCTCTTAAAAGAACGATGTTTGAATTCGCTGTGATTAATCTTACGAGTATAAAAAGTGCCTTTAATTCAAGAACATTCATATTTTGTTCCGATTTATCTATTATATGTTAAAATTTCGATTTAGAACTATTTGTTCAAGATAATTACCTATATGAAATGTGAAAACTCAAGTATTACATAATATTACACGAAAAACATAAGGTGAAAAAAGCCTTAAGCCATTTTTATTAAGAGGAATAAGAACTTGATACAAAATCAAACAACATGTGCGTAATAAGATATAGTAGGTACACACACATATACTTAACGAGTTGGAATATAAAGACTATCTGAATTATTGAAATAAACATATCTCTGTGCGTATTCCAGCATCCCATATATAGGTTTCAGCATGTTGAAACATGTTAAAACATATACTTGGGGCTACAGACAACGTTTACGTGTCCCGGCCATTCACCATTCCACCATTCCAACACTGAATTCCAAAATGATTTATGATCGCTTCAAGCACACATATTTACGCTGTACAAACATTACCCTCAATTTATAAGCAACGTGTACAGTGTCTAGACGTTTTACTGAACATTAAATCTTATTCCTTAGCATCATTCGTCGTCCAAATAAGTACAAGCTGCAGCTGCAGCCCATAGCCCTCTCATGTCACCGGGAGTAGAGATAGGGCTGACAAACAATAGGACATCCCTGGGGACCTACAATCATCGTAATAACAGTGACGTCTTACTAACTGAATTCTGGTACCGTAAAATTAAGCCTCAAAGTTAAGCAGTCTTAATACACGCTGCTCTCCTGCTAAAAGCTTTGCGGGTAAATATTAAGTAACGACTCATTTATTTAATTATTATAAAGACGCATTTTTGTCTGTCAAGCAAAAATGCTCTGTACCAACCAAGTATCAACTACATACATGACAGTTGTAAACGTCCCACATTGATCATGCTGTAACTATTCTCTTAAATGTAATTAGTATGTAGTATGTAAATATAAAATTATATTGTTCTCAGTTTGTACATAGATTACAAAAACTGTCTCCTATATTAATTGATCAGTGAGGTTCAATCAAAATATTTATTGTTCATGACATCTCGTATCCACCCAACGTAGCCAGCCGTGCGGGTATAAATGCCGTATTTACCGCGCTTGCCGCAACCGTCGCCAAAACTTGTGATTCCCTGCAAAGAAATACATAAGTATCAACTAATGCAGTTATAAGTCATCGAATTCCTGATTGTAAATAAGGGGTTTGAAGTGGATTATTAAGTTTGGGTTTTTTTTTATTGAGTCAGTAGGGTAAAGAAACCGGAATGAGGGAAAATCTAATCGAATTTAATACAGATAAAGCCGCAAGAAAAGGATATTATAATCAAAGTAGCAAATCAGTAAATAATACACTTATTCTAAAACTATAAAGACGAATATTGTATTTTTATTTCTTCAAATAAATTGAGGAAAACTGAGACCCTTTCAAAAGGTTCCCAGCGCCTATTATGTCATGCAACCCGAGTACCCCTCTGAACCCATCATAACTGAGTTCCTATATTGAACAATGTGTTTCACGGTAATTTTAACGATTCTCTACAGCATTCGGTTGGGTAGGAAGATATTATTTTTAGTGCCTTTAATTTAAGATCTTTTTCAATAATTATTTTCTTGTACCAAAATATCTTTCAAGAAATTCAAGCCAAAATGTCGCTCCTTAAACGAATCCATATTACTGTTTTACTTCAAGATAATTACAATGGGCGTCTCATTCTTGACATCAATAGAGGGGCTAAGACATTCGAAATTCTCATAAAAACTCAATTAAACGAAGAAAATTAACAAGGAAACACATCAACGGCGGCTTATATATTTTCAACAGTATAAAGAAAAATATTTTTAATTCAGATTGAAGGAAGAAAATTGTGAATGGATTTCCTGAATTACTGAATATGCAGACAACTGTAACTACATCTCACAACAAAGTCTGTGAGAAGGAACTTTATTGTTTGTTAGGGATTTATTTTACTTCGTAATACAAAGACACTTTCTGCTGTGTCATTTCTGTCACTTTTTGTATTATTTCTCCGCCTACAAGTCAACTTTTAAGAATATTTTATTTGGGTAGCTATCGTTATGTACCGTATGAAGTAATTTGTACCTGTATATAATCATAGCGTTACTATCCATGGAACGAAAACGAACTAAGACTAAAATCTTTCTTATTATCTCTATAACCTTCTCGAGAGGTGTCCCCTTCAGGAAACGCATGTAGATAGGTATATTATTTGTTGTATTACAGATCAAATAGTAGGTATGCATACAAACACCAGTATTTCGCGACGGGGTAGGCAGAGGTGTAATTCTAGTATATGAACATTTCACCACTTATGCTTCAGTACATTGTATGTATCAATGTAGAAAAAGCTTCGAAAAGAAGGGAAAGCTATGCTTAGATCGATATGCTTGGCGCAAACGAGCCACCAAACACAGGCATCGGTGTCCAGCAAATGGCAATTAACACGATTTTTCAGGAAGAAAAATCATGTAAATTGCTTGTCTCTGACCATCGGATACCAGTTTTCAGGAAGCTTTATGGACGCTGTAGTTTTTAGAGCACCTGAAGAAAGTAGCGCATAGACTTGTCGCGGCACAGCAGAGGTCCACCGGAGTCACCAGCGCAGGAGTCCCGTCGCCCCCTTCCCGCGCACACCATGTTGTCCGTTATTGCGTACTGCCAGTATGAACGTCGGCATACTCCTTGTTGTATTGTTGACACCTGGCAAATTTATAATTCTTATGATGTGAATAAAGGCAAGTTTACGCCCACCAATTGCATCTGATTGTTGTGTATGCACAAACATCTTAATATCGTCAATTATGTATCCATACATTATTGCGTCTATAATTACGACGATACAGGATGTTCCAGTGTGGGGCTTTGTCTACGATAAGACTACTTTAGAGTATTCACCGCTCCAATATTCTAACTTTTAAATAGAATTAACCACACTCACGCAATGATGACAGTAGCACCCACAGTATCCACTTTGGAATCAGTTGGAAAAGCGAAGTATTCGCATTTTGTGTCTCTTCTCATGCCATATAATAAATCCATATTTTAATAAAGTATTTTGCTCAGTTTAATCGCTTTCCCAGTCCCAACCTTCATTTTATTAATTTGATTTATATGACTGCTTCAACACGACGATAATATCTTCTCCAAATTGAAATTGTGTCGCATGATAATATCATGCGAAACAGATTAAGCTATTTTAATATGTCTTACGAACTTACTCGTGAAATAAGAATATTTTTGAATTAGGAATCGTTTAGTTTTTCTTATACGAGTGGGGACCAGTGTGTTACGAGACATAAATATCACTCTTTAATTCCTCTCTAAAGGTTTACGAAATGACGACGGGGCTTTGTATGCTCCAAAATTATATTTGTTATTTAACTTTCCAAAAGCGTTTGAAGAGAGCTTGTTTAGCCCTTTGCTACGAAGCCATTTACTTTCGAAATTTAACACAATCACGTTTTTCCTGTGTGATTAAAAACTGAGCTTGAAGTAGACGATACACCCATATCTCATTTATTATGCTGATTCTTCTGTTAGTTTGGGGGTCTTAATTAGTCTTAATTACTTATAGGCTGATTAAAAAAAAATAAGTAACATAATATTTAAACCTTGCTGGATATTTTGTGAAAAAAATATTTTGTCGCTCAATTACTATGTTCATCCCGTTCTTTTATATTTAGTTCGAAATTTAATAAAAAAGATTTATATCGAATACTTGTGTAGTTACTATCATTAACCAAACCATTACTTGGAAATATTATTCATTCAGCACATTTTTTTGTAACGCGCTTTTAATTTTAACTGTTCCAGAAGTGAAAAAGAAAAACAATCCCTCCTGGACGTCATGTCGGTGTTCTCGATTTAACAGTATAGTTCTCCAATAAATATTTTTATTTCCAAGAAACATTTAATTAAAGCTTTCCAACAAACTAATTAGCAAATGTCAATCATAAACACAATTTACGCGGAAAAATCGCAGCTCACTGTTATACAAAGTAGCTATTACTAAGAGAGTTTTTGTGATGAAGTCAAGACTGCTCTCTCTTCAATTGATTTCATTCACCTGTGCCTCGTGCAGTACTCTAGTGCCACGCACATCTGTCGAGCGTTTCTTCCCCCAACCAAGTATCACGCAGGATGTGTGAGGCGGCAGAGTATGTCGGGGCTGCGGCAAGCACGCGATTCCATGCCCCAAGTCTGGCCTGGCGAGAATTGGTAACCTATGCAGAAAAAATGGGTTCAAAATAAGCTTATTACCTTTTTATCGTTAAAGAAATTAAATCACCTTGTTGAGTTACTTTTTTTATTTAGTGTAGACTAGCTTCATAAAAATCTCTCAAAAGATCTCATAAAAAGCGCACCTCCAAAATGTTTATGTCACTAGGATCAGCAGTTAAGGCTATATGTTGATATATCAGTCAGCCAACACTTGGAATTTATATATACCGATATAATTTGTTAGATCATACTTGTCAATTTGTAATAAGTATATTAAATATCATTAATTATTTGCCTAAATTGCATATTATGTCTAATGTCTAGTCATTCTCAAGAGTTAATAAATATCCTCAAACACCTATAAAACACGGTTAATTCGAAACTATTTATTACTTAATTCACCTCTTACGGCCATTAAAGTCACTTAGGACATAAAAATATTACTACTACGCCATTAGCAAATGAAATCCGATGAATTTTGTCGATATGATGTATCATATCTTAATTATCATAAAGTTTTCCTCCAAGGACGATTGACAGGGCTCTCTCTAAAGTGGGCGTTACTATACGTATACGTAAATGTTTCAATGTTCACTGTGTTGGAATACCTACCCGGCTAATTCATAAAAGTTATAATACCTTAAATATTCAAAATATCGAAATAAAATCTGATCCCCAGGGTATCCCAGAATACTTCGCGCAATATACGGATGAAAAATCCAAATATTTGTCGTAATAACAAACTGTTAAAATATTCTACAGGAACACCATAGTGTTAGTTCGTAGTAAGGTGAGATGCCCCACTTTTTATTGAATAAATTTGTTGTTGTCCAATTCCTGTACAATATATATTTTTTAAATTTATCAACTATATTCAAAGCGAATGAATGCCTCTTGGGAGTGATAGAAAAGTAGTCGAAATCGTAATAAAACAAGGCATATAACCTGAGCATAGCGACATCGTTGACGACGGTGTCAGGGTCGTATTGAGGATGGATCACCGCCTCGGTGACCCGCATCTCCACCTCACCGCGGTTCCGCAGCAGCAAGTCGTGCTCACCCAGGCGGACGTACAACCGCTTCCTCACGCAGTGGGCGGCCGTCACCACCCACCGGAGTGACACTAGAGTCCCGCCGCAAAACGCTTCCTGTTCATCGAGTATTATTTTACTAAATATTTATGAATTTTTACGTAACTCATTCTTTGATTCAAAATTCTTACGGCATCTAAACATGCAAAAATAAGGGAAGAAAAAATTACATTTGCAAGGCATAGTTTGCAGAAGCTGTGGGTTCCCGTTGCCGCCTTGTCTTCATTACTGCATTAGTTACTATTGAAAATATAATTTCATATTACCACGATTACGGTAGTATCATGAGCTTTAGTTGCGCAATCAATCCATGCGCAAGGTTTTTTAATGTGAGCAAGGGTTTGCGCAACAAACGCTCGTTAATGACACGAATGATCCTGTTGAATGACATCAGTTTTTGATCCAGCTATATTCCACTGCTGAGCTATATAGGCATTTCCTTACAACTGTCACATACAAACACATTACTACATAATATATATTACTGTGTCATAATCACGCGCTACTCTCAGACTCGACGTAAAGGGATTCGACATCAAGGGAAGCCAGTGGTCTGGCCCAAGGCCTATCGTTGCGTTGTCTACGGGGCCTAGCATCATTGGTTTTGTAATAACGATCATGGCACGAATTACACGCAACTGCATTTTGAAGTGTTATAAAGTGACAGCTCTGAGAAGCGACGCTAAACGATGATTGATCATGGTAGATCAGTCCACCATGTACTTATTTTTTATCAGTATTAATGAAATATTTTTTTGAATCGGTACAAAAGGTTCAGTTTCATGGAATATCTAACATATAAATATACAATTTTACGAATATATCGTACTTATAAATATAGATTAGCTTTAATCTACTGCCACCTAAAATGTAAATGTCTTATTCAAAATACCTTTAAAAGGCAGTATTTAATCCGTTCGTAGCTGTGATTTGAAGTGAAAATTTCCTGCTTAAATTGAACAATAGGATTTAGGTACGTACATCAACAGACAATAGATTTTCACTCAGGTATTTCATCTTTTCTCGTTTAATCAGTCAAAGTTTGGTATAAAATTACGTGGATTTCTCCAACTATATACATCACTAATATCTGGATTCCAAGAACCTGAAATCTGGTATATATTTACATTATACATAATATTTCAACCTGCAGACTCGGGGAACATGAATGTGGCCTTGAACGAATGGAACGAAGTAGGTGATTTTGTGCTCGTGATTGAAATTTTATTAATTATCTATGGATATGAACATAATTTTTGCTATTGTGTGAGCTTTGGTTTTTTATCCCTGACCTTACTTATCCCATCGATGTTGCTCGGCACATGATTGAACCCGATGTGGCTGATCACCAGATTTTTATATGAATCGACCGCCATCTGAAGTTCCGAAACTCGTTTACGATGAAATTCGATAATCTGGGTTAAACCTCAGACTCTTAGGCCTAGGACTAACTTTTGGTTTTGTATAAAAAACTAAATAGTCTAACAAAGAAGCTTCATTCGACGAAGTGGATGAGATTCCGTTATGACAAGTCCCGAGTATAGCATAGGGATCTTATAACGTCGAAAAACCTATTATGACGTCTTGGTAATAAAATTATAATGAAAAATTACAAGCCCAAAGAACATTCCACAAATTTAAGGCATTCAACACAAAATCAAGCACAAAGCAATTTCAAACTCATCCATAACTTTGATCAGTTTAATGGATTGGATAATAAACCTTCATTGTGATTTAATAATGAGAGGAGCGGCATGATAGCGAACAAAACTTAGTGTGATTTGATTGAGTGGAAATCATAACCTCAACCTGTAAATAGGCAAATCTAAAGAACTAGAGACTTTATTATACATGCATACATATGCTCACACCTGCATTTCCCAAAGGGCTAGGCAGAGTTATATTGCGAATAAGAAAAACCAATGACACTTTGCACGACCCGGGGATTGAACCCAGGACTTTATATTCTGCAACAGCGCTTTGCGAACATTAGACCAATGAGGAGTCTATATTGCATTCGTGGCTATTGCAATTACTTTTATTTGCGTATTATATAATGGATGCGATTTCATAACTTCTCTTGCATCGATCGAACTGCCACCAACAAGAAAGCACCATTTTACTTGCGGTCAGTGGTTAGCTGTATGAACTATTCGCGCGGAAAGCTGTGGAATGAGCTTTAGATTCATAAAGTAAAATTTAGTGGTACCTTTAGTATCTTTCTTTGGTATCGTTGTAGTAATCATCAGTAATCATATTTGGAGAAAAGTGAGTGCTTGATTGATTCAATGTGTCAGTTTAATGGTAATTAGCTTTATTCCTTACTTATTTTATTTTACTTTATTCGAGCGTCTCGCTACCAAATTTTCTACAGAAACTGGTCCAATCTTATTCTGGGTGCTTGTACTTGCCATTTATGTGTTGACGGAGTAATTTTCATACATAAGTTTATATTATATATGTATGCATATATAATAAAATATTCACCTTATAACGATTCATCACAACAACCTGCCAGGGCCACTTGCCCGGTGGCGCTGGTCTGCCTCCTATGATGCGCACCATGTCCCGCATCCGATGCCGCATCCGCGCCGACTGGGACCCACGGTACCTCCCCAACTTCCCGCAAGCCACGCGAGGCACAGGAACTGAACGAGAATCCTCTTTATGGATCGCTGGAGCCGGCATAGGCAATGTCTCAGACATCGTATACTCTGTAATAACGACGCAAACATATTGGTAGTTTACCTTTACAGAAACTCAAGTTACAGTGAAGTGAGGTAATAAACCAATTTTGTAGAAATTACGAAGTTGTCTACACGAAGAAGTCTACACGGAATTTCTTCGAAACACAATTGAACATGACGTTATTAAACGTACCTTAACCTTGCATGATAACAAAATCTTATGATTGTCAGAGACCGACTGACTGAAAAGCAATAGACATAATACTATGTCAGGCAATTTGTATTACAGTCTAGCGGAGAATCTTAGATATTTAAAAACTAGGAGGAAATATTTCTACGGAAGTTAAATGTTGTACTACAGAAAGGATTTTGGTATGGTAGGTGGAACTACAGGGTGGAAGTACCTCTTCTTTTATTTATTAACGTTATAGATCTTCAATGTAAGTTTCTGATGATGGCAAGCATTCCTGTGCAAGTGTTTTTAAATAGTTGTTAATGCTACGATATTATAACTATGTATAATATGTTGTTAGCTAGTACCTATGTGCAAGTTCACCTGAGTCCCTCCGCCTCTGCATGCGACTCCGGATCCACACATGACAGTAGCTGCCTTCCAAGTAACAGTAAGCTGACTGCCTCACGATCTTTCGACCACAAAATGCTGGTTTTTGGCAATATCTGTCGACCATATAGAACATTTCATATATTTTACGTTAGTGTACAAACATAATTCTAACTGGTATATATCTCTTCGAAACCTATGAGTACCTTCAATACATCTATGTCTATACAGATCTATAAATCTATACATACATACAGATAAATACAATTTAAGTGTCTGTTTGTAATTCCAAAATAACAAGTTTTCACCAAAAGCAAATGAAAGTAAGCACGGTACTGACAAAGAAAAACCAATTTTTCTTTCTGTCTTTCTGTCTGTCTGTCTGTTTTTTCCGGCTATTCTCTGAAACGGCTTGATCTATTTTAATGAGATTTTCAATGGTATACAGCTAATGTTACAAGGAGTAACTTAATATTATATATCAAAAAAACATAAGGCGTTCCGCGGGCCACGAGTGAAATTAAGTCTACGCGGATGAAACCGCGGGGCACAGCTATTTAACATTAAATTAAGTGTTGATTCAAACAGCTACAATCACCTGGAGAGTTATGAATACTGCAATAAATCCTAAGTTTTGATCTCATTTTTAACCGCATTGTGGAGCATCCTAAATGTTGTGTTTATATTCAGGTTACCTAGATTTTTGCCAGGTTTTTTATTGTGGAAAACTCGTATAAGATGTTTATGTGACTACGAATATTATTCTTTTGTTTCACAAAAATATTTGTGCTAAACAGATATTCCGATGCTATGTATTCTTTCGGTGAAATATAGCTAAAACGGTTGTATAGTTTATGTTATATGGTGTTATATGTTGATTTTATTACAGTAGGCATAGTCAAATTCTAGCCCCTTCTGCTAAAGACGTGATATAATGGCATAATGGTGGAAGACGTAATATATTGAATTTACTTACTTGATCGATTTAAATAAAACGTTATAAAAACCAATAATGTTACTTCGATTTTAAGAATCGAAACAGTATTTTAGAGATTACTTACATCCGGCAAGCTTCACCTAGTGGTGAAGCTATTATATATACTAAAATAAGCGTTAGTTAATGTCATGTAAAAATGTACCTTGCAATGGTAACACGACAATTTTATTGCTCAATGAACAAACAACGTTTGTATGTAAATGAGTCAGTTCTATACCTTCTTCTGACGGTAGTACATCTTTTAGAGCAAGGGCTCCAAGGGCCCCACGGTGAGAAACCACGGAACCTCTTCTGAACTTCATCAGAATCCAACTGACGCCTCTGCGGCTGTCAACATTACAAAAAGAAACCAATTACCAAACATTACCTACATTGCAACGTATCACTTTACTTGTCAAGAAACAATATATCTAACACTCGTACAACATCCCATTTTCGCATGGTAATCTCTCTAGCCGTTCAATTCTGTTTATTTATTTAGCCTTGTCTAAACATGTTTGCTATTTCCGAATTAAATTTGCGCGAGTTTCATCAAGAATACAGTTTATACTTCAACTTGATTATTCAAAAACTGTTTGTGTAATAATTCACGTTTCCCGATTATGTAATACATGATCTCCCTGGCCTTATCCCATACCGCACTTGATTCAACGGCTGCCACCCTACCTTTGTATCCCTGTTACGAGGAAAATCGGTAATCTGAGCTAATCCAGTTGTCACTCTCTTATGCCTCCGAATGGCCTGTCATGATTGCCATAGATGTTAAAATGGCAACCCGTAACGGGTTATCCTGCTCTCCGAGGCATGGAGGGAACTGAGGCGGTTACCCATCCAACTATTGATTTGCGTTATAGCAACTGGGCCACGAACTCCTCAATTATGAAATACATACCAATATTAATTTGTCTTGCATGGCGTGACGTCCATCCTCTTGTTTTCTGCAACTGTTAAACAAATTAAACGTGTATCCTATCAACTGTTTGTTTGTAAGTCCGTTTCATAATTATGAATATTAGTTTCATAATAGGGCCTTGGGGTTAGAGCAGTCACCTGCTACGCAAGCGACGCAAGTTCGAATTCCGACGGGGCCTGTACCAATGATTTTTCTAAAGACGTGTGTGAACTGATATCACACCACGTGTTTTACGGCGAAGGCTAACATCGTAAGGGAACCTGCGAATCTTTCAAGTACACATTCAATAATGTAAGTATAAAGAGAGGCAATATAATGGTACTTTTAACACAAAACGTTAAAGCCTTACAACATAAATATTTGGTACTCCTTTGAACATTTCAGTTGTTCACACAACGTTCACAAGTGATCATTGTGTAATAACCTCACGTGACATTTATCCAAATGTTCCCAGTATGGCCCAATTACATAAATTAAGGAAAATAATTAACATCGTTTACACACATGAATTTCATAAGAACCTCTGGAAATTTGAGCTGGAGGGCGCCACTATCTAGCTGACTCCATCACATCGAACTGGACATTATTTGTAAACATAGCATAATACCGCTTACATCCAAATTATCAAATATAATACAAGTAAATTCCAAGTGACTCATTCATCACTATACCACGTGCACATACCTTAGTTGTTTGGTAATATCATCTTATCGAGAAATACAGTTCCAAAGTTCCATTTGATCAAACAGTGCCTTCGTACTCTCTAAAAATAATAACATGGATAAAACATTCAGCAACACGGTAGGTACGTATACTAACCTTGCAACTTCTATACGAAGCGAGTCTCCACATATTCGCTTGCGTAAACAATGTCGCCGTCTAGTTTTGCGACCCTCTTGGCACTCGCTCCACCGACTCCAGGGTGAATATGAAAATCCCTTTAAATTTGCTCCTATAAACAAAGTTCATCATATATTTTGACAAAGGTATAGTTAAAGCAAAATATATCTCTCTTATCCCGAAAACAAGAAAGTAACTACATTACTAAAAGAGCTTTAAAATTCACTTAAACCCATATTAAACATCAAAAAAATAAATTAATTAGATTTTTGATTATTTAAAAAGTTAGTGTAAGTGCTTAAGCCAATATTAATAACGTGTGCTAGAAAGCCTTCATCAATAGGTGGACCGTACCTTTCTGAAGGACAAAAATATCACCAGTGTTTGTTTGGTTTTCGAACTCATTCATATCACTTGCAATTGCCCGCCCGTTCGTCGTTACAGTTTGCTTCTGAAATTAACATAATAAAAGCGAATCTATACAATAAATCAATATTGTGAATCACATAATAGCGAATAGTAACAATATGTTTCCCCATTTGGATAACTGGGTCAATCCTTTTCAAATCCATCGTTTTACACAATAGTTGCAGTCGGATGATCATAGAAGAAATTTAATTTGGCCGAATGCCAGACAGTTTGTTGTCCGAATGCATTGTCCGCTGCAGCTCCAGCAAAGAGTGCTACATACTTATAACTTAAGTAGTTAAATATAAGTAGCCTAATTACTCCTTGTAACATCAAAATCCTATTATAATCGGTCCAGCCATTTCAAAGGTTAGCCGGAACAAAAAGGCAGGCAGACGGAGAAAAATATTTAAACTGTTTTTTTTTACTGTAAGTACCGTAAAACCGTACCGTAAGTTTGCATTTAATGAAAACGCTGATAATTTGTATTTGCTAATAGACACTTCAATTTTATTTATCTGTATACATATAGATAGATTAACATCATTGAGACACGTAAATACCTACTATAGTGTTTACAGTGCTAACAGAATTTTAGCATGTTGCAAAAAAGGAACGCTGTGTCAGTGAACTCAGCCTTAAAGGGTGAAATCTAGAGATACCATTATAAACGAGTAGTTGAATAAGTGACTCCAATGACGGGCTACACTCTTCATTTCAATCCCTTTAATTCAATCCCGGTTAGCGGTTTGTAAGTAAACGAGCAAGATTATCACAAACAAGTAATAGGTTAAAGTAAGAAACTCAATTAAAGCCGATTCCTTTTGTCCAGCACAAAACAAGTTACGTAAATTGTTGTCTTTATTCGCTTAGTTGATGAAAGGAAAGAAAATCACGCTGTAATTTCCGTATTTTCCTGAGGGTGGTATGTACCCACAAAATTTGTTTGTCCTTAAACCAAGGGGTATAACGAAAACTGCGCATAAATTAATAATACTTACATTTTCCGCCCAAGTTGTTGTAATGACAATAATGTTAACAATAAATAAATGACATAGCCACTTCATATTCTCCAGACACCGTTGCTACGTCTCCATCAGTACTCGGCATCTGAAACAATTACATTACCTACTAAGTAAACATATATTTCACTTAGAATGAGACACCTAGACGTGGTTTTCTAAAGCAAGTAGACTATGGGGTTTTTTAAGAAGAGTGTGTGTGAAGATAATCTTACAAGGTAGGCCAACGCAACAGAGGATTAGTCTGTTACCGTTTCTTTTACCGAAAACACGTGGGGTGAGATGGTGCAAGCAGTCAAAAGCCGCTTACCGTAAAACAGTCTGTAGGTATGCTTGCACTCAAGAACGAAATTTAATTAATTTTGAAGTATTTTCGTCATTCAAAATCGAGATATGGCAGAGATGATTTATGAAAGCTTATAACGAATAAGCGGAGAGAGCAAAATAAACTATAAATAATATTAGAGATAAGCGAGAAACCAAATATTTGTTGTTTTCTCAACTCTGGGTTCAAGGGCGGATACGAAGGGTAAGTAATTCAGAATAGCCTAATAGTAGTTAATTAGATTATCTACAGTGTTCAAAGTGTTAATTACCCAACAGTTTGATAAAATTTGCAATCAACAAAAGTTTTTATACAAATGCCATTTCATAATCCAATAGACCATGAAGCTACGATTCCTAATTGACATAAATCAGTTTTCATCAAACTTATTTCCAGTTCCAAAAAGGATTTAGGCAAGTTTTCTGGAAGTTTTTAAGGATTTCACGGACATAAGGCACGCAATCACAGTCGACTGAGCAATTTGCCGATTGGTCTCCATTAATTTGAATACATAAATTAAAATTATCGAAGCCGTAGATTAAATTAGTACTAAAAATTTTCTTTTGTTTCATTACTCTTTTGAGGGATAAAATCTTTCATAAGCTTATAAGGGAGAATTTTATTCATAATTTTATTTATCAACTTGCTCGTAGCTTTGCCTGTCTGGCAGTACAAATACACATACTCATAGAAATTTTAAGTCCCCATTTAACCCCTCAGGGGTGGAATTTTTGGTATCTTCTTCTTTAATTTTGCTCTACACTTTACCAAAATTATACCCTCCAAATTTCATCTTTCTAAGACTAGCAGTTTAGGCTGTGCGTTGATTTTAGTCAGTCAGGCTTTTGTATCTTATAAGTATACATGTTTCCGACTTAGACATTTCTTAGGCCGGATGGGAAGGTCGTGAACGTTATCGCAGTTCTATCATTGCGTGTTTGTAGGTAATTGTAAGAGTTTAGACTCTGATGACAGGGTTTAACAACCGACGAAAAGAGGAGCTCTTGGCACGGTTGCTTTTGCGCATATCATTCGATCAGCGAAGTTAAGCGACCCTAGCCTGCAATTGGATGATCGACCGCCCGAGTTCCCTCCGTGCCTCGAAGAGCACGTTAATCCGTCGGTCCCGGTTGACAATCACCCGGTTATCATCTTTGGCAATCGTTACAGGTCAGGCGGAGGCCCAAAATAGTCTAAAAACTGGTTTAACCCAGATCACAGTTTTTTTCTCGTTTAAAAAGGTTGCGATCATATTGAATCAAGTGCTGACCCCAACAATGTATGGGATACGGATGATAATCGTGTTGTATTAAATAGCCATGTTGTAATAAGTAAATACTTCACTTGAAATTCAGAAAAACTCACTGATACGGACCGAGGTTTGGTTCAGCACTTTTACACTTTGCAGGTCACTACTAAACTAAATTTGTCACCATAGTTCCACCACCTAAATAACAGTACAATACCCAGCGCCGAAAAGGTGTACTTTCTCAAGAAGCGTACACATAAGGCATAGTTATTACTAGTAAGGAGAGCATGCACACACAATACCACAGAACAATGCAATTATTAGCCAAGTGTGAAATCTAAGCCGTCATGTCTAATTCCTAACATCTACATGCGCCATATAAAGGCCTAGGTGCAGTTTGATGTCTACATGGTTTAAAGCAAAGTATTCTCCAAAATAAATTGTTTGCACTAAAATGGTCACAGGTCAAGATTAATGTTCAAGGGTTAATTGTAGCTGTACTCTTTAAATAAGCAGCAATGCTTTAGGAACCCAATAGGCGAGTTTGAGGGTTATCAATAAATATTCTATAAAGCAGTCTCATTAAAAATTACTATCTATAATTCAAGAATGTTTTTATGTAGGTTGCTGCGGCAGGTATGGAAAATTATGTTCGATATTGCCGCGATATATTCGCGGGTTTTACCAGGAAATATCGAATATAATTTCATGGGAGGCTTCGTTCTAATGTTTTTTATAAAGAAAAGTAAGCCTAGCTTAAAGTACTCGTAGTATCATCAGCTATCTGCCAGTAAAATTCCCGTTAAATCGGTCGATCCGTTTCAGAGATTCGCCGGAACAAACATCCAGACAGTTTTGTTTTATTGGTTTGTTTTATAAATATTGTTTGTATTTTCATATGTATTTAGTGAAAAACTGTTTAGTGAAAAATTTTATCTGTATGTATAGATTTGATCCCAACGCTATCTATGGTAGTACCACAAAACAAATATTCTTATTGATTATAAAGTTTATGTATAGAAGAATCGTTTTATTTTCATTAAAATGGCCAGTGATAAATTGCTAACGTTTGAGGTATCTCAAGCAACAACAGTAAAAACGTTCCTTAGAACGATAAAAAGTAACGAATGCGATTAGATCGTAAGTAATTACGCCTTTGATAGTTTACAATGATGATTCAACTTCACGTAAAAACATCTCCCATGGTGATTACTTGAATACACTATTTGTCATCTGCAACTATAAACTATTAACCAAACTAGACAATTTAGAACAATATATTCTAATTTATCATCATTGTTTTAAGGCGCAGTCTAACAATATTCTTAACTTGTTAAATATTTATACCAAAACATAAAAAGGAAAAAATAATGTCCGTATGAAAAAGAAATACCTCTATGTGAAAAGTAGTTTTCAAACTTATAGTAACATACCTTATTTAAAAGCGAAATGCCATGTGACGTTGAATACCATGAATAGAAAGAAACGATTTTTCTTTATCTTTTATTTACTTTTACTTGGACTTGCCCCTTGAATATCTGCTCCGGGGGTTCACGCCTATTCACGCACTGATAAAAGAAACTAGTTTTAAACCACAGAACATCAAGTAATATTTTTAGGTCTAAGTATTCAACGTTCCCTTCGTTTGTCTTTTGACAAGGTTCTAAGAAAGTCTCTCCCGAATTTCACAGAGTTCGGCTCAACAATAAACCCATAAAGGCGCAACCATCAAAGATAAGGAAGTCCTAAAATTGAGGTTTTCGCTTTTATTCGTTAAAAGGGACTGCGAAGTGGCAAGCGGTGGAAAAATATTTATTAAAGGTTCATTTAAAAACTCATTAAAATTTGCCCATGCTATCAAATGCTAATGATTGAGAGCCATTCAAACTTAACACCTACCTAATTATTAACTATGAAAGTGAAAGTTATTAAGTATCAGCATCTCATAATTATGAACTTATGTTTCATTACATTCAAAACTCATGAGCTATTCATTTTGCCTCGCGCGAACCTGGTGTAGTAATTTTAATATTTTATTCAAAATATTGCAAATAATGAATTACTCATCTCAGAGTAAATCGTTGATAATAAATTACGACACTTTTGATCTCGTGGTTACTGGTTAGTATACCTGATTGCTAAGCTAGATGTTGCGTGTTGAATTCATATTGAATACAATTATATAGGTGGTACCTACCTATGGTGATAACTTAGAGAACAACTTGTAGAAGAGACCTTTAATACCACTACATAACTTATAATTCAGTTCCGATTTCCGTACGCTATTTGATACTAAGGGACAGAGCTCAGAAATTATCTATCCGAGGTGAAATAAATTCTAAATTATTCACGAGGAGATAACTGTTTTTGCAGTAGATTATATATTGGTAGAAAGTATCCAGTTAGTGACGTTTCGTAAAATTAAATGGTACATTCAAGTCAAACATGTTTCTATAGATATTTAGCTCCACGGCTAGTATTGCACTTTTACTATAGAGGTAGGCATAGAAACTGTCTGACTTATAACCGGCTACTCCAGCCTATGAACGCTAGCAAATACCAAGAGAAGAACGCGCTCGTCGACTCCACTCATAAAAAATGGAATCACTATGGCACCACCATGCCACAGTCATGACATAATAAATATAATAGCCCGGCAATTTTTCCTCCAATCCTTCATGGAGCAATGGCGACCTTATTTACAAGTGTAGATATAGCTTCAAGTTACAAATCTGACAGGAGATTCAACGTTCCTTAACTATAGATAAAAAAAAACTCTTATTAGTTAATAAATGAGATGAGTGCCTCCTGTAATAAGCACATATACAACATATACAATTTTGTCCGGTTAAGCAGTGGAGTTAACTCCCCCAACCAACTGCGGGAGTAGGAGACCATATCAAAAATTTATATTTGATTATTTATAGCTCTAATATTTTTATAATGTGAATTTTTACAACTAGAGTATTATTATCTACAATAATTTTTGTTCAACTCAAAGTAAGCATACATTTTATAATGCCAAAGCACATCGCCTTAACGTTTACCTTGAGTTCACCAACCTCCCGATTTATTTGTAGTATCACAGCTGTTACACTTCTCGACATGTAATTTAATTATAATAATATAGCGATAAGCTTCCCAAACGCATAAAGATAAATAATAATATAAACCAAAATGTATTCATTAAAACTACCCACCTTTAGATTAATCTGTTAATTATAGCACGATTATTCGTGGCGTACACACATAACGCTTTAATACTTGGTACATTTTAACGAATTCCAATTGGAGAAAAGCAAATATACAACTTTAACACAGTTGTTTATTTAAATGTTTAATACGACTCCAATCGAAACTTCAAAAAGACGTATCCTCTTATATCTTTAAGATTACCGTGTAAGATTTAATTCAGATTCGCAGACGGAATTTTACACACCAGTGGCCGTTTATGTTTTAATACTGTTAAGGAAGCGAGAAAATGTAGGGTAATCGCTTCTTACGTCAATAAATAAGAAACACTTGCCGGAAATATGTCAACGGTACGCGCCTTAGCGACCTACGACCCAAAATATAAAGGTAGCAGAATGTCAGCTTCCTTATTTAATCAAATATCATTAAATTTACGCATAGACGGGCGCGCACAGTGTCCCAAGTGTAGAATTTGACTTGTTTGAACGTCGACAAAATTCTTACCGTTTTAGCGTAGCACGAAATGTGTTTCTAAACCTAAATTTACATAGGGTACTATTTTCCAATCGTCGGTCATAGAATGACGGACTATTTCCAGTGGTAAGCTTAAGTTTCGAAGTATGCAAGCACTACTGTTTCTGCTAATATATGTGAGCCGACCTCATGTGATTGTTTCTATTTGTGATTACGACCACGAGCCATCAGTTTCGGATCAGCGGACAAAGACTTACGCATCGCTGATAAAGTGACACACATTACAGTATCGGATTCTACGTTCCGAAAAACAAATCCGCAAACATGCACGAATACCTAATATTAGTAACCAACCGACAGAGCTTCAGAGATCTTTATAATGTGACCATATATATATACTAGCTGTGCCCCACGGTTTCACCCGCGTAGACTTAATTTCACCGGTGGCCCGCAGCCTATGTTACTCCTTGTAACATTAGCTATCCGACAGTGAAAGTCCCGTTAAAATTGGACAAGCGGTTTCAGAGATTAGCCGGAACAAACAGACAGACAGTCGAGAATTTTTTTTTAATTTGCATTTTCTATGTCTGTTCCGTGTATACTTTCATATGCATTTAGTGAAAAGCTGTTATATTGGAATTGCAAACAGACACTCCAATTTTATTTATCTGTATAGATTTATACTCCGAAACATATTAAAATCCATAACATAAAGTTTTGTTATTCATTCTATGGGAGATACTCGATGCATAAATGCAATATTCGTAAATTGGCCTGTCGAGGCCCATTAGGGAGGCAGAGGGAATACCTTCATTCGACTCAATACGTACAGATATTTTGCACTTTATATTGTGGTCTTTCAATACACGCCCACAACCGTTTCGAGTTGATAGATAGGTAGTTAGATACTTCACGCTCCCAACCTTGATTGTTCGATCAATTTGATCTATGCAGTTGGAACGTGAATAAAGAATACATATCTTATAATTTGTTTGGTTCAAAACAAATACTTACATACGGTTCCGACAAAAAAAATTGTAAAAATTATCTCCCTGTCTGTCCGTCGGTCTGTCTGACTGTTTTAAAGGGATTTTCATTATCCGGTTGTTGATGTAATACGGAGTAACTTAGGCTACTTTTATTTCAAAAAAAATAGGGATCCGCGAATTAAGGTTCACGCAGTTGATATTATAAAAAAAGGTTTGTACGTTGGAGGTAATATTCCGAACAACTCCAATTTTAAATATTCTTTCTTTAATATTAAGAATTCTTTCAGAATGGACCTATCCATATATTTTATACTATCAATATGCTTGTTTTCAGATTTACATTACGATGAAAATCGCAGAAGAAACTTTAGGTATGCGTCATGCTTGACATGGCGTTTGGGGTTAGATTGAGTATGTACAAGTTAGAGTAAACCGTGTGTTTAACACCTCATACACTTCCACACGCTCATCAATATCTGCAAACATACGCCCACTAAGATTATCAACCACTCCTCACCTTTTTGTGAATAAATGCTCTGTTGTTTAGAATAAAACACTAGAATCAGAGCAACGACCTCTAAGCCCAATGGTCAGTGTATGCAAAATGGATGTCGTATGAATCTTCGATCCTGGCAGATATTGGTGTATTAAGTTCTATGGGCTGGATTTATATGAATATAGTATAATACTAGCTGTGCCCCGCGGGTTTACCCGCTTGGAACTAATTTTATGGGGTGACCCGCGGAACGCTAAAGTTTTTTTTTAGTTTAGCTGGAACAAACTGACAGACAGACAGTGAGAAAAGTCTTAAAATTGTTTTTTTTTTAATTTCAGTACCTACCTTTTAAAAACATTTTGTGCAACGCTGTTATTTTGGAACTACAAACAGACACTTAAATTTATCAGTAGTAGATGTATAGATGAGATGCATGCCCTACCTAGATCCCATATTACAGGTTTGGTTAGTTTGGACTGAATTGTAATTATTGCTTGTTGATGGCCACAAATACATGACACTCGAGGTAAGGGCACACTTTATGGGTTCGACGCCCACCTTGCGATCACATTTTCCCAATCATTTTCAAAGATAGGTATAGAAACGAGATCACAAATGTCTCATGCATTTAAATCATTCAATAATTATAAATGTAAATATTAATATTACATTACGTGGAAGCCCACATATCTTCCTTAAATACTTTTTAAATTAATAACACACTCATAGTTGTAAGTCAGATCATGTTTAATTTGAAGCATGGGATCCCGGACCGTAGACCTTGAAGCCCGATGACATCGCCTCTTGCATACATTACCCATAAATTAATTGGTTAAAAACGTAACTACATATAACAAGCTAAAATTAATTTATGCTCCATAAAATCTATGATACGCTTAGGTCATAATTTTAAGGTCGATTTGAGAATATTGATCCTTACAAACGATGCACAAAGTTAACAAAAAAAGACAAATTTTTTCTCGTAACGAAAATTAAAAAATCTACTAGTATTTCATTCCAATATTTTCCAATAAATTATACTTAGTTATTTAATGGAAAATATCCAACATCTTTCCAAGCATATATAAATTTGAAAGCAAGTATATAAATGAATTCCAATATTCTTCAGCAGGATAACGACTATCAACGTTTGCTCAATCAGAATATTCAAATGCATACATATATTCGAGTTATTCAAACAAGCTAAGTATTGGGACTTCTTTGTATTCAGTTATTTGCAGTAATAAAGTCCATTAAATACAAAATTGCAGAAGTTTCGCACGTGGAGTGTGCATCAAAGCACCTGCAGGGGTAGCGATTCAATTAAAACTTCCCTAAATAATGATTACAACTTAATTGTAACTCCGCAAATATGGACTATAAATTTTCTTTCCTTGGCAGATGTTTTTATCTGTACCTATTTTAGAAAGTAGATAAAGAAGATAAATGTTTTTTTTTTCAGGAAACGAGCTGAATTGCTATCGGGCTGCGCATTATTTGTAATTACTTTCTGAGTCTTATATTTGTGGCTTTCCAGATATTAAACATAGCCACTCCATTATGTTTCAGCAGATGAATACGAAAAACAAGATATAACTTCGTCTTATACTATTTAGAGTTACATATTATATAACTCAACCTATATATAATTATTTCAAACATACATGTAGGAACTGCCATATGTTTGTCCTTGCATTCTAGAGTCGTCTCATTTCATGATTATGTGAGACCTTCCGTAATACTCGTGTAATACAGCATTGTTTGCCCGCTATCGCGTAGGGAATATGCATTTTGTATTCTGAGCCTTCATCGTAATTTTAACACATTCGTACAATTCGTATTAAGAGATCGGACTAAGTAATAAAATAATTTATAACAGGAAAGTCTGAAAGAAGCACTAGTGACAGAAAAAAATTAAGAATAAGCATTTGTCTATAGAATGGACATGTAATATGTAATGCATGATAACGATCATAAATAAAGAAAAAAAATGTTTACAACAATAGTATTACAAAAATTAATATACATATATGACTGCGTATGGATGGACAATGGAAGAGGAAGACCAAAGAAACGATATTTTGTGTAAGCTGGTATTTCAACTAGAAGGAGAAAGAAAAATATCATCAAAGAGCATTTACGTGCTTTTATTACCGTGTGCAAAAGATGTAAAAAATAACACAAGGAAATCAACTGCTACGGGATAAATTTTCATTGTAACTAATGATAAGAAACTTTAATGTAAATTTTCGTTTTATTTATTTGGAAATACACTTTAAACAGAAGTGTAATATTGTATCACAAACTTTAAATTTGCTTCAGCGTCTAGTAATACAATGAACATTGATTTGAATAGGGCCTCTAGTTTTAACTTCTATAGATTTTAAGCGAACTTGATTCGGATTATAGAGTTACAAATTAGGAACTTATAATGAACTTAACTCCTCAATGGCGCCATCTGCTAAGTAATTTGTTTAGCAAATTCCAAAGTTACAGACAGACAAATATAGCACGTTACTGCTAGTTTTAAATAAATAATTTCAACATTTCGTTACTCAACTGTGTGCATTTTCACTATAAGCAGGATGTTAGAAATATACCAGTCTCGACTACCAACTGTCTAGCCTGCGTCCGCACCGCGTTGTGTGCCGTAATTTACGCACTTAAATTCCTAGTTGAACAGTGTGCCAAAATTTAAAAGGTACGGGAACGCAGACGTTATAATATAAACGGTTGTTTATGTAATTTTAATTGCGATATCTTTGGAGTAATTACGCTCACAAGAGAAATATGTAAAGAACTAGTTTGAGAATGCCAACTCTAATCCGTGATGACACCATGATAAATAACGCTGATATATTTTTTTAAATTGGATCACTATTTCCTGAAATTTACGCGTTCGAGCAAAAAACAATCAGACTCTTTAGCTTTATATATAAGTATAAATTACAAAATGATGACTTGTAAATAGAATATATGAATGGCTTTGGAAAATAAATATTTAAAATTGACCAACATTTTTGATGCACGTACCTTCCCAAGTATAGTCTAGTTGTACTTTACCCATTATACACTATATTTATGTGACGTTGATTGATAGCGAATGGAAATTGAAAATCTTAGCCAAATTACGCGGTTCAAAATAAACGCGGCAATTGACGATTTAATAGCTATAATACAATAAAACATATAAAACAATTATTTACAATTTACTTTACCCAATATTGTTATACGTATTTTACTGTTAGTAACAATCCAAAATGAATAGGATTACAATTAATATATAGCTACTATATTATAGTTACTACTTTCTAATAAGTATTAAGTCATTAGATCCCTAAAAATAATAATTTGCGTGCTTATAGTACCCTCATGGGCAGGACCACCGATCCTTATACTGTGAAGCCGTCAAAAGTTATGGGCACGACACTTCCAATAGGTCTTTACTCAAGACCTCCATCTTTGTGAGTATATTTGTAACTATGTACGTCATTAATGAATGGTGCAGTTATGTTTGCCGTTATATCGCGTGTGTATAAGATAAATATATTGACCCCATGAACCGTACGGCTTTGAAACGCACGACCCCGGGCTAAAAGCTGACCTTGGTGCTTAGAAAATTATCATATATTGTCCTTGATTATGTTATTATACATATACATTTCAGAAACCTTATACCAAACACGACGATAGTAGGTATACGCCAATATGTGTCACATAGTTATATATTCCATACAATTTATATTGTGACCCATAGGTACACATGCGCAGAGTAACAAAAATAAAACTATAATTACTATAGATGGATCAATCATTATTTAACTTATACCAGTCTTAGTTTCCAGTGATTACTTTCTCAAAATGTCTAGTTAATTTCCTTGCCGTCGAATAATTTAATTCGCACCGCATTATTATTTTTAATTTACTTAGGTACCTAATATTTATCACTTCAAATGCAAAACTCGACAAACAAACAAAATATTTGATGTTCACAAGCAACAATCTAAAAAAATATGAAATGGTAGGTATTGTAAATTAAATAAACTTATATTCAAAAAAGACATGAAGTATAAACCGATACACAAAATATGTTGTAAACTTTATCAAATTTATCAAAACATTAAGTTTTTATAACCAACAAAATAAATGAAGGTGAACTGTTATTTATCTATTAAGTAATTAAATAAAGGCTCTTACCTCCTAGCTGTTTTGTGTGATAAGAGAAATTTAGACCGGTGATAAGCGAGCGCAGATCCGATACTTGAAATAACTTTTGATATACAGCAGAGATCGTAGGGATCGCGCGTTCACGGCGCGCCTCGATCGGCACTGGACGTAGCGCGCGCGCAGCACGACGCTTAACGTGAAATCTGCTCCATAAAACACGCCAAGATCGTTGTCAGTCTAAATTCTAACATTGTTACTTGAGACTAAGGTCAGTGTTATGGTGTATTCACGTACACTTACAATGGAACTGTACCATAAAACTTAAATTAAATTATATCTATTGTTTGGTATGTACTAAAATGTACTTATAGATAAATTGCTTTGCTCACGCAATACCGTTAGGTTATATCTGCTATGTATAATCTATACAGATAAATAAAATCCAAGCGTCTGGAAGAAGTATGATGAACAATTTGAATGTTTTCCTCTAATTGTCGGTTTTAACGGGACTTTCACTGACAGATAGCTGATGTTACGAGGAGTAATTTAGACTACCTTAGTTTATAATATTATGTTGGGGGTTGAAGATGAAACGAACCGACAAAACGATGATAATAACACATTATGCCAAGTGTAGTGATACAAAATTATCATACACGTTAAAATTGAACGTGGCGACATGAGCTTGTTGCCTTAAATTATATTCCTAATTATTTGTACTGCGTCGGCCTTGCGTAGACAGACATGCAGACGCCGAAGAGACAATTTAAGGGTTTCGTATTACCGTTTTGGGTGCGGACCCTAATAAATATAAATAAACTTACCCGTACAGGTAGCGTCAGTAAATATTAAAAAGGCCATCCTCATGGGAACGCTCAGGTTGTGAATCGAATCACCAGTTATCCCTAGTGAGTACTTATTCACCAAAGGGGCAAGAGTTTTTGCATTTGGTTCGCCTGGGATTTGGACTGCAAGAACTCACGAGCTCGAGAGATATAAACTAAGAAGTACTACTCCCTAAGAGCCGTGGTGGCCTTGGGGTTTGAGCAGTCACCTGCTACACAGACGGCGCAAGTTCTAATCCCAGTGGCCTGTACCTATGAGTTGTTCTAAATCTTATGTTCAGTGATTTCACACCATGTGCTTTACGGTGAAGAAAAATATCGTGAGGAAACCTGCATATGGCTGAGAAGTAATTCAAAGACGTATGTATAGTGCCTGAGACGGCGATAGACTCACCATCTGTCACGTTGGCACGTAATCATCTTCGGTGAAAAGTGGATGTTGTTATCACAACTTTCTGCCTATCCCTTCGGGAAATACAGGCGTGAGCATATGTATGTATGTATTACTCTCTTTTGTGTACATATTCCTTGTTAGACCGTTTGTCTGTTAATAATATTTTTTTTTATATCGTGTATTTGTGATTCCATTCTTTATAAGGTAGATAATTCGCAAGTAATGTGATATTGTCGTATTGGTCACGTTCATATGGTGCAGTTCTCCGTAGTTAACAGTCGTCTCTTTCCATCTAACATCCACTACACACTTGATTGCCACTAAGTTAACTTAACTTGACTTAATTTCATGGTGCTATTAAAAGTCAAAATTATTCCAGGCGTTTCAGCCGGAACAAATAGAAGGAGATTTTTTTTAAATAGTTTTTCTTTTTGTGTTTGTGCTGAGGAGCTCGTGGCACAGTTGCTATTGCGCGTATCATTCGATCAGCGAAGTTAAGCAACCCTAAGCCTAGCCAGTAATTGCATGGGTGACCGCCCGAGTTCCCTCGGATGCCGCGGAGAGCACGTTAAGCCGTCGGTCCCGGTTGCCAATTCATCATCTTTGGCAATCGTCACAGGTCAGTCGGAGGCCTAAAATAGTCTGACAACTGGTTTAACCCAGATCACAGATTTTCCTCGTTAAAAGGGTTGCGAAGGTCAGATGGGCAGTCGCATCGTATAAAAATCTGGTGATCAGCCACATCGGGTTGAATCAAGTGCCGACCCCAGCAATGTATGGGATAAGGCCAGGGCGATGATGATGCTGTATATAATTTAATTACAAACACTTAATTTTTATTCATCATCATATCAGATAAGATTGTCAACACTATTATAATGCATATACATATATTACAATTTAACTTAATGTCCCACATAAAATTATGTAAGTGAGAAGAACGTAGTGAAACCAAATGAATGTCTTGTAGATTATTTCACGGGAAGCGATAGCGGCGAGCTCAATGACCGCCGTTATCAAATATTTGAACAGCTTCCACGAGATGTAGGCGACATGTTTTGTTCCCTCACTCGTAACACAGGTGTAGGTCAAATGCAACCTGACGAACTATTGTCATTACTATCTTCAATTTAATGTCATTATTATAATATAATAAAAACAAATTAACAGCGTGAGCATTAACAAAATCTATGTTATGTTCATATTTAAGTAAGCATGCTTCGTGCCAAAATTGAAGTAGGTATTAAAAACCTAAATGAGATTCCCGCTAAAGTATTAAATCAGTATTTTTACGGTACCTAAAATTTAACCATTAATTTATTGTCAAAAAGCAAAGGCTTATTTAATTGACATAACTGGGTATGAAATGATGGTCACCTACTCAATTTAATAAATAACAATATTCGAACAAGAATTTTCCCATCTAATGAATGATAAAATATGTGTTCGTAGAAATTACAACCACATAGAGTTATATTCCATTAGTCATAGAGATAATCTAATCACCTGAACTAATTTAACTCGTGCTCGTAACATCAACAAATTATTTTAGCGAGTCCATTCACTTTAGAATTATATGGACCACACGCAAATGATATATATCTTAGATAAATAAATTGAGAAAATGATTGAATACTTACTATTTCATGATATAAATATAATTTGAATCTGGGAAACGACTCCAACGATTTTCATGAAATGTTATGTGTAGGAGGTATCAGAGGCAAAAAATAATAGAATACTTACTATCTCATGTTATCTTTATAAATTATTACTATATTTCTGCCTACTCTATCATCCGCCTGAAAAAAATGTCAGGACATTACAGAGTTACCGCGGTGACCGCCATCTCTTTCAAACTGCAAAAGGCTATCGCATGTATAATAACATACTTTTTAGTATGTTGTCCTGTTACATATCGAAAAAGAATTAATACAAACACATGTATTCCAATATTGATGGTTAGACATCGTCGTAATATTTCGTACATTGCTGTCATCATTCTCTCATTTTTTGCTCCGACCGCTGGATCGATGCTCCATTATGATTGTAATGGGCCATTAGAGATTGAAGGGAAGTTGAAATCGGAATATAGCTATCATGGTAAATACAATATCTATGTAATGTAGATGAAAAAAAAAACAGAAATGTCTAATATACATATGCTCGCGCCTGTATTCTCCGAAGGGGTAGGCAGAGGCGTTGTCGTAACAACACCCACTTTTCACCGAAGATGATTAAGTGCCAACGTGGCATATGGTGAGTCCATTGCCATCTCATGCACTATACATACCGTCTTTTAATTACTTCTCAGACAAATTCAGGTTTCCTCTAAAGCATGAATATCCAATTATAAATAAATGTCTAATACCTTGTGTCAATATCCCTTTTTCTTATCTCATTTGCCAAATGGAAGTTAGATCTTTCATTCTTTATGTTGGCACAAAGGCGCACCTGTGTAAAAACAACAGATTGGCCGTGTTCTTATACCTCAGAAATACGCCCTGGGGAGCGGTATGAAGGTGGAATATAGGCATCTCTGCCGCTGTCCAAAAGATAGCAAAAAAACTTAAAAAAATAATTTTAGGAGCTACCAAAGACATTTCACCGTTTCAGTTTGTTTTGATATTTAATTAATCAGAGAAACATGTATACTCAACTTTGTTGAAAATTCTTCGCTTGCACAGCTACACAAAATACACTAAGATAGTACTTGGTTTAAATGTAGCTCCATCTCTTTCCGTGCTAGGGATCTAAAAAGGAATGGACATAGTTTTAGGCCCAGTTTAATCTAGTCTTCGTTGAAACCATGTTTTGTTATAAGAGGGTTAATGTTTGTTACTTTATGAAACAAACTTATATAAATGTTGTTGTAGGTACATAATATCACTTCAGGTCACTGGGCAAGTACAATAAACGTCAAGCCTTCATAAGTTGCGGAAACTTTCTAGTAGTTTCCCCTTTTTGAAACCTAATTCGAGTTCCCTAGAGCTTAGTGCGGTCAGCCTGAAGTGGAGCCCGGGCGTTCGTACTCTCAACTCAATCATTATCAATAGAATTAGTTTGCATGATTATACATAGATGATAGAAAACTTCGTCCCTTTAAATTTTGCTGGCAGTTACGAAATGCAAATTGTCCCCTAACGTCTGCCGTCTACTATATTTATGGTATGATATGATAACCATCAATAAATCTGCATTTAGATTGGCATTTTTGGTGAGTATCCAAATAAGAAATGTATCGTCACAGAGATATGTACCGACGTGGTGGCTGTGGGGTTTGAGCAGGCGCCTGATACGCAAGCGACGCAAGTTCAAATCCCAGTGGGGCATGAACCAATGAGGAATTCTATAATTAACTTATGAGGATACAGGCAACTGGAACCACTAAGAACTGGAACCGCAGTCCCAGTCGCCTGATAGGATTTTTGAATCGGTCGACTGGAACCACATACCCAAGTAGCTTTAATGATTTCACACCACATGCATTACGGTGAAGGAGAATATCGTGAGGAATATAAAGACGTATGTGTAGTGCCTGAGACGGCGATAGACTCACCATCTATCACGTTGGGACTAAATTATCTTGGGTGGAATGTGGGTGCTATTATTACAACACCTCTGTCTACCCCTTCGGGAAATACAGGCGTGCGCATATGTATGTATGTACAACGTTATGTAGCGTTAAGAACTTGGACCAAGCCTCAGATTATTGGGCTGAAAAAATAGGTAAAATGAACATGAATATCGTTTGGACGTTGCACGCTCCAGGTGCCTTTTCTGTATCGGACATCGAGAGTGAGTTATGGGAGAGCGCTAGGGAACTCGAAACTTGAAAAATACGTAATTGATGTTGATGTCGTAATATTTTTTCATTTAGATAGGCGTAGGAATTTGTAACTTCGGTAATTCTGATGCTGTCTCATCAGACCAATCGATGGAATATAAATTATTAAGTTTATAAATTAAAATGAAAATTATTTATTCAATTTAGGCCCTGGTAAGGCATTTATTCCTTCCTAGTAACATTATTTTATGACATAAATGTGCTTATTAAAATTAAATTAAGCAAGTTTTTTCGTATCACAAGTAACGTTAGAAGTATGTTGAATTTCAGCAATTTCATATCAGACTATATAAATGTCATGTAATGTCATAAGCAATCTCAGTACGAGCATATGGAACACACGCTGTAAACAGTATGAAATGAAAATATAATTAGGTTGAAACAGGAAAATTCCTGGAATCGTAAAATTTTCACCGGATTGTGTGTCACTGATAATGACCGTGTCGTAAATTAAACGTGGTGTCATTTGTACCACCGAGGCACCGAGTCGAGATAGCACCACCGTAAACATTCCACGCACCTGTATATTATATACATATGTAGTCCCGCCATGAGTTAAGAACGAACCTTGAATGCGCACTGAGGTCGTAGTGCGAGTTTTCTTAAAATCGCCGTCACAAGTCATTGCGTCGACGTAAACGTAGTTTTGTAAAGTAATCCACTATTTTTGGTGAGCGCTCATAGCTCGTGGCCGCACCAGTACCTACGCATTTTTTTACACTAAGGTTGAAAAAAAATAATACTGTACTGAACCATAATTATTAAAAAGAGGTTTTTGGAATAATGAAGTTAGGAAAGACACTTGGAAATGGATATTCGCTAAACGACGTTCTTTACATTGCCGCTTCGAGGCGCTGTAAAATTCTTCATGCAAATATGAAGTGCAAGCGAGTATAAATTATGAAGACGGTGGCAATGTTGTAGAGACAGAATTTCAAAAACCATATTTTATAAATAAAATTTCCACGTCACAATGTTAGTTACCGTTCTCCTCCAAAACGCCTTTATCGATTTTTACCAAATTTTATAAATGCGTATTCAGTAGGTCTGAGAATCGGCTACTATCTATTTTCCATATCCCTAAATGATAAGGGTGACCACCCCAAAAAAATATATGGCAATACAACGTTTGCCGGGCACAGCTAGTATTACTATATTTTTTAAAAAGGGGGGCCCCTTTTACGATTTCGTGACTCTAACTACATTACTTTCAGCCCTGCATTGATGAATCAGTCAGCAATGATTTTCCTCTTTCTAACAATGTAATATATAATATTCTCGTGTTGCTGTGTTTTTTATCAAACTCCTCCAAAACGGCGGGACCGATTTGTATGAAATTTTGTATGCATATCAAGTAGGTCTAAGAATCACCAAAATAAATTTTTATACCTGTAACAGATAAGGGTGATCCACCACAAAAAAATGGCAATACAACGTTTACTGGGCACAGATAGTAATATGTAGCTGATATTTCACTAAGTGTTTAGTATCTGTGTTTTATTTAACCATCTATTGGGTTGAATCACACGCACAATAGGTGAATAATTAATTACCTTTCCTTTCCTTTATTTATTTAATAGCGATGAGCTTAAGTAAAACTATTCCGCCAATGTCAAGTGATTGTTGAGAAAAATATCTTGTAAATTGTTACAAATATGTGGAGGAACCCATTGGATTCCTCACTCATAATTAATTACTTTCACCGCTTGTTTGGCACTTAGAAGAGCAATCTGGTGTCAACGTGATAAGTCAGAATGCAAACAGCTAAGTCACCTACGTCATTGAATGACGTAAATTCACCCCAGCCCATTGAAATGTCTTTATTGTAAACTAGCTGTGCCGCGCGGTTTCACCCGCGTAGATTATTTTTTATGGGTTGGCCGCTGAATCCTAATATTTTTTTTTATTGTAGCTTATGTTTCTCCTTGTAACATTTGCTATCAGCGAGTCCCGGTAAAATCGATCCAGTCGGAGATTAGCTGGAACAAACAAACAGACAGACAGAGAAAAAAAATTAAAAATTGGTTTTTCTATGTCACTACCGTGTACACTTTCATATGCATTTAGTGAAAAGGTATAATTTTGGAGTTACAAACAGACACTTTAATGTTATTTATCTGTATAGATAATTATGTTACTGTGAAGCCTATAATATACTTGTAGTAGTAGTAAATATATATCTTTATATTTAATGAAGAGCTCTTCTCTAGTTAGAAGGGTTAATATTAGTTATAATCACTTTAATTTAGTTCATGCTGCAATGCCAAGTTTTAATGATATTTTACCCATAAATATTTTATAGTAATGGATGGGTACAATAATATTAATCAGGAATTTTTTTTCAGTCTAACTTCGACAAACCCCTACATTTTTATTTTAACAACTAAGGTGGATTTGCCTCAAGCAAGTTACATCTACATTTTATATCGCCGTTTTAAGCCTTAAGGCGAAACCTTTAGAATGAGAGTTAATTGGACTACATCTGCAAAAATAATTTTACTTAATTGGATGTTTCCGGAAATGTTTAAAGAAGAGGAAAATCTTACACCTTCCTCTGGTGGCCGTTTACAAGATATTTCTATATAATCTATACATAGATTGCATTGGTGATGCTAAGACCTGTTTATATACTCTATGATGACAAAAGTGTTAGGAACACGTTTTTTACGAATACGTTATTTATTACGCTAGTTTCGGTTTCCAAACAAACATAATTTTAGATACTTACTTCTCGAGCGTAAAAGTAACTAATCACTACTAACGTTACATTTGTTGCAAGACACATGAACGTATCAATTTTTTTTCATGATCTTTGAATCGCTAAGTTTATATAACTGTCCTACACGCCTTTGTTCTCTTTACAAAATTCATTTATTGATCATAATGATGTTAAATGACAAAACAATGTCCATTGTGAGTATTAAGAGACATATGTTCTATCAAAATAACACAACCAAGAGTTCGATAAGTCAAACCAACTTAACTTACCAAAGGAAATTTGAATAACGACATGTTTACTCCGCGCTCTTACCAGCAGGATTTGGGTCGAAAGTGGCCTCTATAATTTGATTTAACTCGAAACCTCAACAAGTAGATAGCCGTATTCTTTCGTCACTACGCTTTATTAATATAGGTTTGACAGATCCATGGAATATTTCGACTATTTATCGATAGCTTTTTGTTACCTTAGCTCTCCTTTACCTGACTCCTTTGCCCGAGTTTCTTTCTGGTTGTTCTCAGAAGGCTAGTTTCCAAACCGGTGGTAATTTTTCGATATTAATGCCTTACCATGGTCCAAAAATAATGAAAATGATTAAATCATTTTAAAATATGAAAAGTAAAATCTTTAAAAGATATATGAAAATTTATTTCTTCACCTTTCAAATGAACAAATATATAGCCTTCCTTAATAAATTCATCACCACGCTTTTGGCTAAAGTAGGTACTTTATAAAATGATGACCACTTGATAGTAAATATTTTTGAATAAGCAAGTACTATAGTAGAAGCAAAATAATAGACAATTTGATTGTAATATTCGGGTACTACCTAATACAATACTTTGAAGGCACTCCGACATTTTACTTAATTTTAAATTGTCGGAAATTAATAACGACTGTCTTGAGATTTACCTTAAAACGAGCTTAAAGGTTATTGAAGTGTACAAAATAGGCATGAGAATCAGACCACGTGGCAATTCAACTATTCTCTGTCGTATTATTTGATGTACTTATGAACATTATTATTATGAACGTGAGTACCTACGTATTTTAAATTAAAATACTGTATAGGCTAGGGAAATAACATCCGTACGTGTGCCTCGGGCATAGGGCAATATTCATTTAATTTCTTGTCCCAATGTAGTAGGCAGAACAGATGTGAATAATTTTCCTTAAAAAAAAATTTTGACCAATGCCAATGGGCAGAAATACTTGAGACCTACTGGTTAGTGAGGACAATGTTGCAAATAAAGTTTTGTTTATTAATGTGGTATGTGGATGGTTTCAAAATGAATGGAAGACCGAAGAAACGATGGATACATAAAAACTGATACGGACTGATAAAAATAAAACAATATTGTGCCAGAACAATATATATATATATATATATATATATTTATATATATGAGATATGTGGTCGGGAGGATGATGGTGGTGGCACTTCGCGATTGCGCAGTCCAAAGAAGAAGAGATGCAATAGCGACGATTAAATAAATATGTCACCGTGATTTAACTTATAATAAGATACTTAAAGCCATTAAAATGGAGTTTACTGCCAACTCAAGGTGAGCCCTTTGTCGTCAATGCAAACGTTTTCCTTCTGAATGATTTAAATGGCGATATGTAAAGCACTTCTATACTTAAACGGTGCCTAACGATGCGATGTGCCCTTGAGCAAATGTTCTTGGTGTCACTGAAATGTCTTATTGCTAGGAGGGTATCTACATCAAACAAAATATTAATGGTAATTACTTAATGGCTCAAATTTTACAGACAATGAAATGTAATTAATATCGTTTCATGTTTGTTTAAAATTACTTATCAAGTACAAACATAGATAGCATGCAAGAAATACTAATAATTTATTATTAATTTTGGAGTTTCAATATGTATACGTACCGTTATAATAAATAAACAATAATTGTAGCCTAATCTACGTCTTACCCAAGAGTTTCGATTATCATAGAGATTTGTGATGTTATACCTCGGGGAAAAAACCTTTCCCTTAGCTCCTTATATGTTAAATACATTGGTTTCATTATTTGTGTAATAGTAATGAAATATATTTACGAAAGAAGATTTATATATGCATAAACATGCCTGTATATTAAGAAGTCTAAAGAAGATTTATACACATTAGCGATATGCGCTTATAATTAGGAGTAAGTTTGACAAAGTTACGACATTAGGGGTAAACTATTTATATTGGCAAAGGCTTGGAAAGGATCCGTGGCTTGCTTAGGTCAGTTTTGCGGGTAGGCGTTAATTCCTCCTGTTCTCTCGGTCTGCCACGTCTGCGCGTCGCATTCGGAGGGGTCCATAGTGAGGTTTGTCTAGCCTATAGTTCGTATCACATGATATCAATATTATACAGTAAAAACCTCTTTTAATTTATTACTTTAATAAATAATTTAAGGACAGTTTTTACCATAAAATAAAACAAATCAAGGTTTGGATTTGTAATGTTTGTAACGGATATTTTGGATATGCTTGGTGGACTTTCGTTGATAATTTTTATTGTTGAGAGTGGTAGATATTATTAATTCGGTGTCGCGATGTACCTATGATTAATAATGACGGGTATTTGATAACCAGGGGCCCAACCATGAGCTCTTGTTGCAGTGATAGTTCAGCTGTGTGACACGTCATATACATCTGTCTATAATATGAGTTAAACTATAATTGCACGGTCTTGGTAGGGCCTCTGCTTAATGTAGTAACTAACCGATCCACCCCTTAAGTATTTCAGAAGAGGTATGTCAGTAAATAATATGCAGTCTAGATACGCTCGTTTGAAAAATGTGCAGCGCGACGATTTTAGATGAAATCTGCTACAAAGTGATCCTTAGAGTAACGCTTTGACCAGATAAAAGGTGCGCTTATATATGAATATACATGCGCTACACTCCTTGGTCACTTAAAGCGATTGGGAGATGAAAATTTTACTTGCTAAACCTTCTTTTTTACGTGGAGAATCCGCTATGGATACTCTAACAGCCGCGAGGGCAGCGGAAGGATTATTTCGGATTCGCACCGACTAAACTCAACGGTGTTGCTCCTGGTCGCTAAGTGGGGGGGGGGTTCACGTGTTATAATACCTACATACCTACACTTGATACGTTATCTGGAATAAGTAAATGCTGGCAAAGTAGAAATGAATTATTCAGTAAAACCATTTTATACTTAAATTCAAATTCAATCAATCAATCAGAGACGGAAAGTTTAAGAGTATTCTAAACTAGCGGCGAGCATTTATGGACAGTTTGATGGATGATGCGAAAAATGTATAATGTAGCAAAAAATGCGCTTTATTTCCTCTGCTATGAGATAATAGGGAGTAGGTACTCTTATTTATTCTGTGATATGAAATACGTAGTTGTAGGTGTAGTTGTGTTATTCGAGAAAACTGTATAACTAGCTTCTTCCAGCAACTTCGTATACGTGGAATATAATAAATCTAATACTAACTGTTTTGAAAATCCTGATATTAAAAAGCCGTATCTTTGATTTCAGTAATATCCAGTCATTGTTTGTAATACCTACTACCACATTTTTGTTAGCATATTATTTAGGTTAATTAGAATTATTTAGGTGTAATAGTAGTTGTTTATTTAAAAAAATGTAACGTGGGTTCAACCGCTCTCTCATCACGGTTTTTTAAATAAGTGTACCATTACGCAGTCCATAATAAAACTTCGCATTAGATTAAACAAAAAATGTATATAATAAGAATATTTGTGTTATTTATTTGTGCGTTAAAACACCTCTTAGTAAATACATTAAATAATAACATTGTCATATCAATCAATATCTCATAACATAGGTACATACAAAATAATTTAATTCCTTGTTAACTCACGCGTAACAAGTAGTCATAAAGTGCTCTGTCATAGGTTCATTGTTCGGTACTCACTCACGAGGGCTAGAAGTACTCTATATAGTACTTACTCTATTCGAAGTTTACCCAGAAGGTTTTTGGTATTCCAGGTTGCCTAAGACATTCGTTCCACGTGTCTTTGTATTGAGATTCGTCTCCGATGGTCGCTTTACCCAGAATCTCCTTCTTGGCCATCTTTGTCTTGCACCCTAGACTTATGTAGATGCTCACTTTATTGAGACTCGCTTTGAAGACGGTCAGTTTAACAGTTGCAGACTTGGGGTCCCATCTGGCCGAGATGGCCGGAACAAATCTATCGCTTTTCCAATAACACTCCGCTTTGTTCGCCTCTAGTATTGTCGCTTTCAAGTACAGTGGCGCTGGAAACATACAAATTGTTTATTAAATATCATGTTTTATTCTTGCTAGTTACGACTTTTTCTTTTGTTTTATGACTTTCCCAATAACCAATATTTGCAACTTAATGATCCAAAAGTAAAAATTGTTTAAATTTTTGGGCAATCCTGTAAGTTGCTGGCAAGCTATACATTTTCTCCCGTATTATTCAGCCGCACCTACCTACAAAACAAAACTACAAATGGCAGTAGGCAACAGTTATCAGCATCGATTGCTGATAACTGTTGCCTACATACATGGCATACAAAAGGCCCACGCAAAAGAAATTAGCCGTCGATATTCCGTTCAAAAAATTTATTCTTTCAAATTAATTAATGTTGGCTCGGGAATTTTGAGCAACCCTAACAAAGTCCCGATTAATAAAAGTTACTAATTAAAAAATAACCCGCGCTATCTTTCCTTATAGAATATAAATCATTAGAAACACAAAGTAACAGCTTGCCTATTGAATTTAACTCAACACTGCTGTATTATGAGGAAACAAATTATTGCAATCTTAATTTTAAGTTTATTATTTTAATAAACAACAACAAAATGTTTATACAAATAAGGAAGTTTGGCAGAGAATGGGACATCACACGAAATACCAAAAAATCTTGGCATTTTGAATAACGTGAAATCTACAGGATCGAGTGTTTCCTTCCAATCATTCTCGTACAGGATTCGTACTTAAGAAGACGTAAATGTAATGTCAGAGACTTGCATTATAAGTAGTGTTTATTTTCATTTAATAATGCAATACAAAATACCAAATTAGTTGAATATATAATAGGAACTATGTTCCCCAAAAGCTGGTGAGTTATAATATTGAATTAGAGTGTGCTATGCATATTTGTTTAGTGATTCAGCGCACGCAACGACAACTCTCTCCTTGTTTAGTAAGCAAAGAGCGTTGCATGGTCGGTAGTTCGCTTCAAATGCTCAATGGAGGTTGCCTGTGACACATCATATTCTTCTTGTCAAAATATCTTAACAAAGTGTGGTTGTTTCCACGTTTTCCCCCTAGGGCCACCAAAGAGATATTTATCACCCTATATATAATCTATAAAAATAAATATCCCATCCCAGAAGGGTCCCCCGAAGGGGTAAGCAGAGGTGTTTTAACAACAACACCCACATTTCACCGAATATGATTAAGTGTCAACGTGACAGAGGGTGAGTCCGTCGCCGTCTCAGGCTCTATGCATACTTACGCCTTTGAATTATTTCCCAGACATATGCAGGTTTCCTCAAGATGTTTTCCTTAACCGTAAAGCACGTGGTGTGAAATCACTATACATAAGTTTTTAGAAAAGCTCATTGGTACCGGCCCCGCTGGGATTCGAACTTGCGTCGCTTGCGTAGCAGGTGACTGCCCAAACCCCGTGGTTACCACGACTCTATAATTGCTCACGTTGATATAATCCAGAAGATACAAACTCCAGACATATATATGTAGGTAGCCTACCTATATATTGTATGGTTAAGTTTCTATGATGAACTAATAATACAAGTACTGAAACGAATAACAAAGTAGATCTTAATATTATTAAACTTATAAGTAAATTTTCGATGGAATTAGAGAGCGTGAGTTATACGCGTGAGTTAACATTCAAATTACCAAGTCTATAATTGTAGTAATTTGATAAATTTCAGTTACTATGAGAATATTGATGAGAGAAAACCTTATTAAAATCGTCTGTTAATTAATTCTAATTATTATCTCATTTACTTACAAAGGCGTATGTGTATCTAAAACTAAAAGACGAAAATGAAACGTCCAATCTCAGAAGGTCTTAATACACACAAACCGATGATGGTAGGCCCCATTATATAATGAAAAAGCTGCCCACTATAGCTAGCACAGCTCATCTACCCCTCCCCCGGCCCCCTAAGGAGACTTAACCGCAGAAACACAACACTACTATAAAGCAATTTGTAGATACAGTTCCAAATTGAGCAAAACCGAATTTTGAACGGAAGATCATGCTATGTTTTCACCGAATTTCATTAAGTGCCAACGTGACAGATGGTGAGTCTATCGCCGCCCCAGGCACAATACATACGTCTTTGAATTACTTCTCAGAAATATGCAGGTTTCCTCACGATGTTTTCCTTCACCGTAAAGCACGTGGTGTGAAATCACTGTACGTAAGTTTTTTAGAAAAACTCATTGTACAGGCCCCACTGGGATTCGAACTTGCGTCGCTTGCGTAGCAGGCGACTGCTCAAACCCTGAGGCCACCACGTACTACACGTCAATTCCTACATAAGTTCCTTTAACATCTAGAAACATCGAATTATTCACATCAACATTGTTGTTAACGTTGTTGTTCTATTAAGTCGTAAAATTTTTAAATAGTTATTATTTTGGAAGTCACGGTACAGCTTACTTGTCCGTATATTTCTTATTCGTTTTCGTCTCAAGTAATGTTGTTGCTAAGGAATTACGAAGTAATGATTTCGAAAATGCCTATACAATGTCAACGCGTTTGACGACAAAGACTATGTGGCTAGCATGCACATAAGTACGTAGTCCACGAGAAACTTTTGCCGTCGCGTTTTCTCGTGCCAGACCGGAATATATCTATTTGAGTATTGAACTACCGTACCTCACATTGCTGCACATAAAACTCGTTTGGATAAATCATATTAATGATTAATCGAATATCACGCCTACTTGTCAGTGAAGCTGTCAAATTAAATATGCGAAAATAGGTTTATGGAGGTAGGTACTTTTTAAAATAAGCACGACATTGTTTCGTCTATTTACTGCCTTCAATATTTTAGAATTAGTATTAGATAAAACCTAATACGTACAAGTTGGGATGAGAAACAAGCTTTACGCGACAGCATTCTAACAAGGTCATATCATTTACCCACTTCACTATAGCCTGTACTAAGATTTAACACGTGACTGAAGTTTACCTTTATACTGTTCTTGTTCCTGCATCGTCTGGACGCTACACCGCAGCCGGTTGACTGTGAGCTGTACAGTGTCATTGAGACCATCCTCGCTAGAGGTATACAGGAGGGTCACCTCCAACTGGCCCTTCTTGTTCTCTCTCTGTGGACACCAATTCGACAATCTTACGAAAACACTTTTGCTATACTCATTCACAAGCATACGACAATTTATTACTTTGTATAGAATATAACGCTTCAAGTTTTGACACTGGCATTGTTATTCTAACTTGTACGTAACTAATTTACAACAATATTATCAAGGACTCCACATATTTGACCATTCATACCTATGTCATTTTAGGTTTTACGTGAGTAGTTATTAGTATCTGTATACAAGGAATGTGATAAAAGTAATGTAGTAAAGTGGAACATAATATACCACTGAAGGCATTGACGTAATTACTATCCTACCCACTCTAATAAGGATTCAACGAGACCAGACGTGAGCAGGCAATGTCCTGAATTAATAAGAAGCAACCGGGAGAACTAGGCGGTCTATTACACGAAGATAGAACGTAACTATCCTGTCTTAACTTAAATATATTATGGGAAGGTAAAAAGAAGATAAAAAACAATCAATCTTACGTCAGCGCATTAATGTGCGCCAATTTTATATGTGGGACCGGTCGAGGTCACAACCATTATATTGTCAGATCGTCTAGAGAAACTGCGCTTCGCACAATCACTGTACATAGTTACTTCCCTACTTTATATTCTGATTGCCTTCTTCATGACTCACGCGATAATTTATATTATTATTTACACGCTAATCGGTGCAACGAGATAAAACAAACGATTGAAGATAGCCCGTGATACTATGTATCTAAGTTAGTAAACGTTTACATTAGAAACGTATCCATGGACTAAATAAAAAAGTTAGAAAAAAATTGATCCTTAAAAGAATACTAAATATTAGAAATATTATAAAATATTAGAAAACATTTCTTTGAGTCGCCTTTCGTTTGTCCGGCCGTCTGTGATTCCTATGATAGGTAATTACCTACTAAGTATAATTTTTATTTAAAAGAATTATCCATTATTTTCTTATCCAAAGTTCTGGAGTAAAGTGACTCGACTCTATACGTCGAAATATTTCTAAGTAACGAGGTCCACATATACAAAACTAAAATAATAATGTACTTAAAGATGGCGTATCATTATAATATAATGATAGATAGATACGTATACAACAAAGGAAGATAATTTCTTTTCCGAACATAAGTGCCCTTCTCTTACCCCTTACAAAGGGTAATAAACAAACAACCCTTATGTCACCATCAACCCCAATTTTCTGAATAGTTACTATGTACCCGGGAAATAAAGATTTACGAGTGTCTCTGAACTCCTAGGCTGTATTTTAGAAAACATTACTCGGACATTGATAAGGGAAGGTGGTAGATCCCATTAACTGTCCCTAAGCAGCCGAAGGGGTTTTACTTAGCTAATAACTAAGTTCTTTCAGACTTTTAAGCGTGTCCGCATTTTTTCTTGATATTGAATTCTCCCTCGTAAAGAGGGTAGGTCGGCGCCCTCCAATACGGATAAACAAGGCACAAATGAAGGTCGTCTGAAGACATTCCTATCCAAGTTATATATCTAGTTTGAACGTGCAATTAAAACCAGCTGGTATGATTTTGTAGATGCGTCATGAATACACGAGTGTTTTATTATCTGCTAAGTAATTACCTACCTAACGTGTTTCGCTTCTTTGTTATTTACTCATAAAACTGCTAATTGCAGGTATAATAGTAAGGTACGTACCCTTGAGTCAGAAGCCGCAATTCCACTTGCTATTGCGTTTATAGGTCTCCAGATATCTGGTGTGCCAATCAAACCGTTTTTGAGATCGTTTTGGAATAATTTCGAGTCGAAATTCCACGTGGCCGCTCCGACTGTTCTTCGTTTTTCGAGTAATGATTTCTGAGCTATCGCTTCAGCCTTCGTTGATTTGAAACTACCAAAAGTCTTTTCAAGAAATCCATGTTTACTTTTAGGCTCATCTTGTTCAACTATTGGAGATTTTTTTGCGTCCAAAGATTTAATACTCTTCCGTTTGTCTGAGTCGACTTTTGGTGGTTCTAATATCGCATAAATGGTAAGCGATAAAAAATGGCCGGCGAGCAAACTCTGAAGGTCGTTTTTTTCTGATGGCTTCTTTGCATCTTTTTGTTTTAACTGGAACTTAAAATCTTCATTCCATATGGGCCATGAGCTCTCCTGCAGTGTACTCTCGAATTTACTCTCACCTGGAAACAGTTTCACCTGAAAGCAGTAACAAAGCATTTTAAATATATCATACCATGAAACAATATGATTTCCTTAGTTTTTGCATTTTTAAGATAAGATATGAATTTAGAGTTGATTTGACTACTCAAATTTACCTACTTGATTTCAAAAATACAGTTTTTGTGACAACATAATTGTCCACTCGCTATCGTTGGCTTGAACGATCAGCCTGCAAAGTCAAAGATTTAATAGGTATAGTCTTCAGGCACAATTTGGAATAGAATAAATCTGTTGGCTAAAATATCGATAAATAAACCCAAAATATACATTCCCGACAAACAATATCCCTCCTCTTTTTCGGGAGTCTGTTAAAAAGGTAATTTTCTATGTCGTTTTTAGCAAACTATCAACTTGAATGATGAATTTAGCAAAATATCAACGATGATGAATTCATCGTAATACAGATCTACTCCTACAGATGCGCACTGTTTGTTTGTGTTAACTACTATATTTTAGTGACATTATCGATTGCAGTGCTTTATTTAAACTATAATCCTCATTAATTAATTTTACAGAAAATGTTGGGGCCCGTAATGCCATGAACTACGGTTGCATCTAACCCAACTCATACGGGTATTAGGTACTGCTTACTAAACTTATACAATTTATAAAACTTATAAAAAAGTTTATGCATATGGTAGGTTCGTTTTATTTGAAGTGACCTACCAGTCTTAGTTTTAAAACTATTAAAGGTCTCATGTAATGTAATGGTCTAATTGTGACCCAAATTCATTGTTCTGGAATGTATTTCTGTAATTAGGGCATTAGAGTAAATGCGGGTTCTAGTTCGAACCCGCCATGCCATGTCAATTTGTCTGACATGATTAAGAACAGTTTTGTTACTTTCAGTAGGTTCTACTGCTCCTAGGCACCTAAATACTCAATAACTACTTGAGGCAATGAACAATATGTCATAATGGTTTGCTAAACAATTACTTAGCAGGACAGGACAGACAGCGAGCCGACAAAGAAATGATGAATTAGAGTTTTCTTTGTTTAAGTATGCAATCCCAATATTTAAAGAATTGTAGGGTGATAAATTAAGTGTTTCGATATATGTCCACGGATACCTAAATAATCTGCATTAAGATATCGCCGAACTAGTCAGGGTTTTATATTTATACTGATATAAGTAATCCTTTTAAGGTTTTTAGTTATGTTAGTTTTTAGTTATTCTATGAGTATCCCAATTATAATAGTAATCCATGACATTGCGCATTAAATAATAATAAAAATAAATATGCTCACGCCATCCCAGAAGGATCCCCGAAGGGGTAAGCTGAGGTGTTGTCACAACAAAACCATCACAAAGTCCATCGCCGTCTCAGGCAATATACATACGTCATTGAATTACTTCTCATGCAGGTTTCCTCACGATGTTTTTCTTCACCGTAAAGCACGTGGTATGAAATAACTGCACATAAGATTTTTACAAAAGCTCATTATTAGGTACAGGCCCCGCTGCGATTCGAACTTGCGTCGCTTGCGTAGCAGGCGATTGCTCAAACCCAAAGACCACCACGGTTCTACACTAGGCTAAATCAGCTATGTAGGTACTATATATTGATATACAATTCTATGTCCTGGCTGACTTACATAATTTGCAGCCTAAACAGCTGGTTCTTGAGTCATCTAATTTGGAGTGAATGTTCTTGGCTTGGTTTACCTAAGGTTAAAAATGTGGAAACTAGTATATCTAGTAAGATATAAATGCATTTATATTAAAATATACATTTCTAGTCAAGTAATAGTTTGTGCACCCACTCGTTGCTGAAATGGTACCAAATGTAACACCCACAACCCTCCTACATACATACAACCTTTAGTTCTCGCAATTTATTGATGACTCTCCAACAATCTCGCCACTTTTATGATTAGTAGCTGTGCTCTCGGTTTCACCCGCGGAGACTTCATTTCATAGGTGGCTTTATTACATGGAACCCTATTTTTTTCACAACCCTAAAAAGAATATATCTCAGTAGGTGCCTGCCTCGGTACTTTTACTTATTTTATATCTATAGTTACGACTATTAGTTTCGACAAATCTTTAAAATGTATCTATGTATTTGCTTCAGAGCTTCCGAGAATTAATAAATTGCTCTGGATGTTAAATATTTGAGTCAAGCGGTCCTTTCGGGAAAAACGATATTTTCCTCTCTCGCCGATGTAATTTATTCTTAACAGACGCTATTCGTAAAGAACATGTTGCACGTAGCGTGGGTGACTCTGCGACCTATTTGACAATCAAATTATTTGGGAGCTCCACAGCACAATAGACTCGGGAGTATAAAGCACTCTACCCATTCAACTATGTGTATCTCATATTGAAAAGATCGGATTAGGTACACGAGTACCTAAGCTGAACTGAAAGGAAAGATCCTAAGCTGGTAACTGATATAGTTAGATAATATATAGATTGCCTCGGGGGTCTTGTCTAGTCTAGCAAATGCTTCTCGAGGGCTTAAGTTCGATCTCCGGGTCGGACAAAATAATATTGCCAGTAAATTCCCAGCAGCAGCCCCCTATTCTAAGGGACTTAAAGATAACTGCCAAAATTTAGGTGTTTTTTATGTAGGTAACACCTCATCTTGCCCTTTCGGGGAATACAGGCGAGAGCATTAATTTCAAATATTTCAAATATATTTACATGTAGTTCATAAAGTGAAAATGTCCAGAATCTCTGGTTACTTTACTTCAACTTTAAGCTTACTGGTAAAGTTGAACACTGAGGCTAGTTGGGTCAAAGCTGAGAGATAAGAGTCACAATCCATTAGTAGGAATTGCTTTGGTTTCATATAGGTAGGAGTGTAGGTAGGTACCCAATTAGCCATAACCAAAATCCCACCTTGCCGCCAATTAGATGATTGTGATAAGTTCTTTGTCCCTTTAACTGGATATCGTTTATTTTATGTCTCTGGCTTTATTTTTAATTTTTTATCTGCCTTCACTTAGCAGAGATATCGGTGCCTACAAAAATGTTAAGTTTAGGTCACACATATACTAAGCCTTTATCTTTTTCACGGCCTTTGAAAAGGACGAAATAACAACAAGTGTAAACGATGCAACTGAAAAAACTACTGTGTGTCTACGTTTATTGAATGTGTAATCCTAAACATAGAACAAAACCAACCTATAAGTAAGTACTTAAATATTACACGATACCCGTAGAAGTTGCGCACGCAATAAATATTTTTTTACTGAACTCGAGGTTTTGTGTGGTTAAAAGTTACCACCGTCGCCGAGTAGTACGTGTCTGAATTCAAAGCGATACCTTTGCAGTTCCCAACAAACTATTATGCCCATTATTTTTTAAAGTATATAAAAACGAACCTTCCTGTCAAATAAGTAGGTGAATATTTAAGCCTTGCACGTGCCTTTTTCAATGAAACGGACTAAAGATAAGGACCAGTGTAGCGTCGATGTTGATAAGTATAACGATTTTAGAATGCATACCGTACTGATAAGGCGGTGATAATAACATTGTGGCTGTCGGAGGAATATCTACTAACAGGGGCTTTCTTCGATCAATTTGTATGGCTTATCCTACATCCTCCCTACTAATATTATACACGCAAAAGTTTGACAGAAAGCATGTTTGGATGTATGTTTGTTACACTTTCACGCAAAAACTACTGAATTGATTTTGATGAAACTGTACTAGAAGTTATTCTGTTGTAAATGCTGTATTATTGTGTTTACATAATTTATAAAGATATTGTGTGACTTGTGGAAAATATAAGGAGAAGTCAAATCCTGCGCAGACAGAGTCGCAGGCCAGCCAGCTAGCATAACACTTTTTACAGTATGCGGTCACGATGCAAGCGGGTGTGTCCACAATAAAATTATAAATGGAACTCTGTGTCTCCACCATAAATCAACTGTTATTTTACTTACCTATCGTATCTATTCATCAAAAGCAAACATATTCCGGGGTTATTGATTAAGCTACAATACACCAACATTTTTTAACATTATCAATACAATGATAAGTAGGCACATATTTTGAGCTTCGGTCAAATTTATGATTAAAGGTTATACGGAGTTCATCAATATAGAAAGTGGTCAGCGACCGGCATCCTAAATCTATAATCAAAAGTTACATATAAGAAAACAGTATCTACCTAAATGGATAAGAGCAGGGCTTGCAATCTAATTTAGGTATCTTTATCCTATCTCTACTAAACGCGATTAAACTAATAAGATCCACACTGGCATTCTGTGTGCGGAAAATTAAATTGTAATGTTCATATTTGCAAGCCAATTGTAGGAGTGCCGTGATGGCCTTGGGGTTTGATCAGTCGTCTGATACGCAAGCGATGCAAGTTCGAATCCCAACGAAGCCGGATGCTTTACGGTAAAGGAAAATATCGTGAGGAAATCTACATATGTCTGAGAAGTAATTCAAAGACGCGTGTATAATACCTGAGACGGCGATAGACTCACCATCTGTCATGTTGACATTTAATCATCCCTGGTAAAAGTGGGTGTTGCTATTACAACACCTCTGCCTAACTCTTCGGGATATACAGGCATATGTATGTATGTAATTGTAGAGACGTATCCAAGATAAAGTACTTAATTTGTTTAGTTTTCCTCACAAAAATTATAATAGAGCGTGCTCGAGGAACATTTTTGCACGAGATATACGAACCAGTCGTTGAGTGGGGCCGGCCTGCGGCTAGTGCGGCCTCAATTAGGAAAACAATTAGACGGATGTTATGTAGTAGTACCTAGCATGCGGATAGTATGTTGTTAATTAGACGATTCAGCGGAAGATAACTCTACATAAGCCTTACATTACCTTTAAATAATTCCCGTGAACCACATATTTCTATGACATACCGAAGTGCTTCTCGGGAATGCATGACAGGTACAATTTGATGATTGATACAACCACATAATGATACCTACTTAAGAACCATTAAATACTTAAGAGTGGTGGTATTAAGGCCTAAGGACGGCAAGAAGAGAGTTGAGTTTTACATTTATAAGTGTTCATATAGAAATCGCTTACCATCAGACTAACTATAAGTAGGTACTTACTTACTTAACTTGATACCTATGCTTGTAGTGTATAAAGGTAAATGGAAATAAGTATTCATTAAAAATACTGGTTTTACCAGAACTTATCATGCTGAAGTTAAGTTAAACTCAAGGTCGCAGATCTATAGGTGCCTACTTAGATAACTTCACGTAGGTATCTACCTACTGAAGTCTAAAGAATTCTCAACGTACATAGGATGGCTTTCCACCGATATGTGGATTACTCGGATGCTAATTACATAGGTACTTATAGGAAAACTGTTCGAGTTGTTATAACATTAGGATTATGTTCTTAGCAACCTAAGTTTTTGTATAAGTTGTGTAACCTAAGCTTGGACTCGACGCACAGAAATGCTACCATGGCGATTAAGTTCTGTTTAGACATAAGTTGGTAACTAGGAGTGATTCCAAATCATTACGACCCAACCCTAGGATGCACAGAGGTACATTATTTATTAATTAAACCATTTGATTGTATGTTACTAAGGTGTCCAGCAGATAGGTAAGTATATTTACAAGTAATGGCAATACTCGAGAGAGCCACCCACTCCAATCCATGACAGCATTCATTGTGTAACCAATGCAAGCTTTGAATGTAAATAAACAATAGGTGGAAGTTACCTTAACGAGGTATCCATGGGCGCGACTCAGCCCAAACAGGGACGGTAAGTGCCGGGCGCCGATAACTGTCACGAACAAATGTTTGCTGATTGGGTGCAAGGACAGCTTGAACCCTATCTCCGGCTCTAAGCTCCCGCTGCCCGCCAACTGGCTCTCTCTACTACTTGTATTCAATATATTCTTCAGTTTATTCAAAGAAAATGCCATTGTTAGCAAAGTCTCACCCAACAAGAAGTTATCACGTACAAAACTCGTAATTAAAACCGGTTTGCAGAATAATTCATCACGCAATGTTATTTAATTCAATAATTACTTGATTGTCTCTAAATGAACATGAATTCTATACATTTTGGCAATTTTTTATCACCACAATCACCAACCAAACACAACACCAACGAAAGTTTGTAGCATCATAGTGCGAATGTAGTGTAATTGATCCGTCTATTTAAATTCACGTTAAATTGATACTCATAACGTTCGTATGACTGGCGATGCGTTGACGATTTGACGATGAGGCATGAACATGAGCACAGCGCAATGCGCACACGCATAGTAGATGTCACTTACCAACCATTCCTGCTATCAATTTATATGCGCACAAATTAAATAAGAACACATATTTATCGGATCTCTCACTCGCACTAGAGAATCGCCGTGATAGCATTTCCGATGTTAGCACTTCTATCTAAAAAGAGATGAACTTTTCAATTTTACAGCTTATACTGCAATACTAGTGCCATCTATCGGCCTGAGTAACACTATGTACAAAGCTGCCAATAGATGGCGCAACAAAAATTAATATTTATCAAATTTTTGCGTGGAATTTCGGAAAAAGTTCCTTTCAGGACATTGCTCTTGTTTTATGTACTTTAATCGGGCTTTTAATTTAATTATTTCAATATGTAGGTATAATTCAAACTTTTTCTTTGTACCTTCTGTACCCGTAGGGTTGTGTAAATTTTCATAATTTTATAGTTACCGTGAAAAATTCATCACATAAGTAATTTGTATGTACCAGGGATTTGTGTATTTTGGTACTGTTGGGCAACAAGTCATGTTCGAGTGGGACTTTCGTGAAGAGGGTTCTGTAGATATTTTGAATCTTTAGAATATTTTGCCTAACGTATCTATAGTTTTCAATTTTCATTCAGTTAGGGCATGCATGATGAAGAAAAACCATGCATATCCCAAGTAATATTATTTTTCTGTGAAATCAGAAATTTGGGAGATGGAGTGCATGGTCTATGATAGAGTACACAAATAACACAGAAACTAATATATAATATACTATCTGCGAAAACTGAAGGCTTGTAAGTTTTAAACCATGTAACATTTACTTTTTTGTATAAAAGCTGTTTGTTTTCCAAATAAATAAATAAATAAATATACGAATAATAGGCGACTGTTAAGTACGGAATGCTACTCAGTCATTGCGTCGACGCTTGGGTCATCCAATTTTATAATACATATCATATCTGCAAATTTCACAACTGACATGCGATCCTATAAGGGTAGGTATATTACTGATTTGAATACTTATCAAAATACTAATTTATTCTATTAAATGCCAAAGAGAGGTAAAGTGATTACTGTAACAGCATTTTGTCATATTACCCAACCGCAATTAGTTCATTAAAAATAATTACTTATGTAGTTACACATTTAATAAAATAAAATAATTAAATAGAAACAATATACAGAAAAATAATGTGGATTCCCATCTATAGCACTTTCAAATAATACAATAACATAAATACATTGCAATTAAGTCTATTAAAAGAGAGTCAGAATGATTATAATTATTCCACTTTTACTGTGCTAAACTTTATACTACAGTTCCTGCTGTTCTTGGGGTTTTGATAGCAGCTTGCCGATGACTTCGACAATGCCGTCGTAGTAGTGCACAATTATTGATACTACGAGGACGAACATTGCGAAGCAAATGCCAGTGATGTACATGAACTGGCTCGCTTCTTGAGGAGTCGCTAGTAATTCCTCGCTGCTGGCATCCCTATCTAGAGCATCGAATTCTGAAGTATCTGTAAATAAAACACCAGTTGTCAGTTTCAGTGGGGATTGATGGGACTAATCCCCATTTTTCTACATAATTCTTTCATTATAATAATATATAAATAATCAGAGAGAAATATACTGGAATTATAACATACTATTCATAAGACAGCATCAATAAATCATAATGGAATTATTTATTTTGCTGCTCATTTAGTACATAATTATTTTTATATTGCATAGGGATACACACAGTCAGTGAAAATTTAATATGAAAGCAAAAAATCCTTAGTAAACCACACAAATGAAATAGGCGAAATTAATGTACCTGCAGGGGTCTCGACGTCACAAACGACGTCAGCCTCGGTGATTTGCAAGTCGAGCAGCTCTCGCACTGACAACAGGGCTTCGGCCGGAGCCTCGCCGGGGAACAAGTAGTCGCACAAGTATAGCGATCCGACAGGCACCAGTACACGACGCGGCGGCTCGTTGAAACACACTTTCTCTACAAACATTTTTAGTATAAACTCACACCTTCTTTATCTTGCAATTATATGAATTGGTGCATTAACCACTTCGCACCGAAAATGATAATAAGCTGCCGATGTGATAAATGGTCAGTTCATCATCATCTCTGCCACAATGTGTTTAAATTTCTTCGCCGATATGTGCAGGTTTACTCACAGTCATTTCCATTGGTGGTTGTCACTTTTAAGAAAATATCATCGGTATGGTCTAATGGGATTGGAACATGTGTCACTAGGGTAACTGCGTGCATATTAGGGTCAAAACCCAATCAGTTTGAATGACTGAGTTTCCTTAAATGTGCGGAGACTTGTGACAGAGCTAACTTAATGTTGAAATTAAACATTGGATGGGTACCTGCATATGCTTAAGAAATTTAATGGTGTTTGCCAAGTCATACCTAAATGGCGACTTTAGTAGCATCATCTGTCACATTGGCACCTCATACTCTTTAGTCTAACATAATGCTGTGCCTACCCTATTTAAGGTTTATACAAGCTCTCACCTTCTGGTAGCAAATTATCATCAATCAATGCATCACAGTGCATTGTGAACCGTGAGGCAAGTGACCTGATGATGTCCTGTTTGACAGCGGCAATGGCTTCACTGACCGTTGCTTTTGGATAGATGAACACACTAGAAGACACCACTCCACTGAAATGTATGCTTCCATCACATTCCAAGTATTCCACTGTCTCAGGCAGAGAGTTCTCCTGCAAATACACAATAATTTTGAAGTCATTAGCTCCGTGGCTTTATCACAGAAGTATGTTGCACCCATCTCTGATTGAATACTATCTTAATAGCAACTGAGCCACAAGGCACTCACAATAATTTTTAAGAATATATATGCTCACACCATCCCAGAAGGGGTAAGCAGAGTTCCTGTATTTTCAATTATTAGTCATATTATAGTCAATTATTAGTCATATTTTAAATGTAGTATAGGATATAATTTTGTAAAATACTTACAAAAGGCACAAATAGAGACACATGCATTGATTTTGGCACATCATTTTGTATTGTTTTAGAGCTGTTTTTTGATTTTTTCTTCTTTATAAATTGTTCAAGGGGCTCTGAGCCATCCTTCAGTTCACCATCTATGAACATTACACTAGACTCTATTGTCTTGTTTGCTGATTCAAGGATTTGCTGAAACATTCACAAAACATACATACATTTGCTCACGCCTGTATTCCCCGAAGGGGTAGGCAGAGGTGTTGTAGTCACAACACCCACTTTTCACCGAAGATGATTAAGTGCCAACGTGACAGATGGTGAGTCCATCACCGTCTCAGACACTTTACATACTTACACTTCACAAAACATAATTGAAATTAGTTTATAATTAGGAAGAAAGGATGTAAGTAAAGGATTTTTGTTGCATTTATGTAGAGTGTAATAATGTGGATAGGACGACATATTATGTTACAGCAAAAAAACATGCCCTAAATATTAATTAAGTATTTAATGAGAACTAGTGTGTCTAATTGTCCATAAAATATGTATCTGCATACATTCATCATGTAACTTGTTTCAAAATATGCCATAAATTATTTACAATTCAATAAGGTAAACTACTATGAGTGTACAAACCTGGAACTGATGTTTCACAGATATACCATTTTTCTTCACAATCACAGGATACACATCATCAAACTCATAATAGCAGTCCAATCTCTGCCATTGTTGCATTTTGGGCAAGAATTTCCACTCAACAGCCTTCATGATGGTTGTTTTAGGAGACACACCAACCTCAATACTCTTGCAAGTCAACACTTTAGTGTTGGTAGACATGTGGAGAATCAGACTTTCATTAGAATTAGGACAGTTTCCGTACATGTACTGATTGATATTCAAAGCCTTGTATATGTGATTGGCTATAGATTTCACTTTACTGAAGAAATTGGGCTCTTCAAATATGTCTTCGTCGCTTGTGACAAAAATGCCTGTAATTAATAAATAAAAAATATATTCTTGAAACTTAAAATATAAACATTTGCAGTTGAAGTTACATTCAGAAATAATTTTGGAATTATTTTTAAACATTTTATTTTGGAATAGCTTAAGTAGTTTTACTAACAATTTTATAAAAGTCAATTTTGTGGGCAAACATATTGTAACTTATTTATACCTTGAACAAACATTCCTCCTGGCAACATCCTGGTTACATGTTTCGCATGATCTGCGACCCAAGCCTCAGATACACCAAGAAGTGTCTTCACGGACTCTACCTTATCCGATGCATAACTTGCATCTGATCCACTGTCTGGAGTACCTTTCTCTTCAGGTGTCCTAGCCAAGTGGATGACATTCTCTCGCGCTGACGTACTCTAAAATAATAATTAAGGTACCAAACTTATTATCAATCCACTCATAAATTTGAATAGTTTTAAAACGGATTACGTACCTGACCAAGTATTAATCCTATCACAAAAATTTCTTTAGATGCATACTGTTCTAAATATTGTAAACAATACTCCGGCGAATACACAGTTCTAACCATATTGACTTTTATATTATTAGACGCTCATCAAGTAGTAAAAGCACCACAACACAATACTTCTTGAAAATTAATAGGCTTTAAATTCAATCAATACGAATAGAATCAAATAGAAATAAGTATTAATAAAGTTTGTTTCGTGTCGTGTCGGTACATTGGATAAGCGTGTCAAACTGTCAAATCAACTGTCATTATCATGCTATGTCATAGTTAAGTTGTTTGAAAATGATGTTTGAAGTTTGTCGATTGTCTAAAATGCCAAGACCGAATGATACTGTCACATTGACAGTTGCTAATGCTTAAGCACAGGCCACAACACGAGCTAAGCTACACAAAAGCAGCTTCTATAGCTCAGTGTTAACCACTGTCGAAATCATTTTAGGAGTCTGCCTCTGTCTATAATAAAGACAGGACGGAGTCATGCATGTCATGTATGGTGCAAGATGAATAAAAACTACTTTTCGCTGCGCGTTCTTTACTCGTGACGGGACCTTTCTTTCTAACGTTAACTACATGGATAAGAAAATGGCTAACGAACTTTAATTTCTATGCATAAAGCTTTATCAGGCAGATATATCAACAGACGAAATTAGTGATATAATTAGATTTTTTTATATAACATAGTTTACAAATTCTTCAGCGCGTCAGCTGTCAAGGTTTAATAGCACCAGAATCAAGTGAGTGATGCGCCATAATAGGGCTCGAGGCCTTTATTAGTAGTATTTTCTGTGCGCTTCCTTCTTCGCCCTATTCAGCACACATTGCAATTTTGTTACTAAGGTGTTTACGGATGAACTATTAGTTAGAAGTTTTAAATAAACAAGATAGTTTTAGGTATTGTGTTTATTCATAAGAAAAAGACAATAAATGAATATATTTGTGAAAAAATATTAGGGTGGCGTGGTGCATGTAGCCGTATAAAAATTCACACGCAGCAATAGACTTTTCGTCGTAGCACCGTCCTCCAAACAACACGCAACTAAAAGTCGTACAACTTAAAATTAATCTGCTGCAAGACGTTCACTGAGTAACTGAGAATGTTCGAAGTGTCGGAAAGTTAATGAGTAGGTAATCATCATTTAATTAAACTTGCACTTAGAGAAATCCATTTCAGGATGTTGTTCCATAAACCTGCAAAAAAAGGAATGATATTAAGAATTGTAATTAATTCAACGTAAATCCCCTCTACTGGTGTACACTCGAACAATAGTGACCCTGACCATCAAGCGTAATGAGCTGTTGGCATTCTGAATACCAATTTAACTGGTTTATTTTGGTACAGGTATCTCTCCTTCTCGTACTACCAATTAACAAGAGTAATATAATTTGTATCATTATACCAATAAGGTCTAGATACTGCAGGCGTTATATTGGTATAATTTAGGTGGTTGAATTTATATAAACGTATGGGTTATATGTATGGTAAACTTACTTTTTGAGCACATCTTGTTTCTTTTGTTCTTCGCTAGTGGGTAGACCCATTTCCTTTTGTCTTTGATCATACATCATCTTCTCGACTAATCCCCTGGTCTCGCCGTCCAAATCGGATAGTTTCGAGGGCTCTGGGGGGAGTGAAGGCGAAAATTTAAAAATAGGTTTGTATATTTCCTCGTTTACCATATAAAATTAAAAATGTATGCGAGCACAGATGAAGACATTAAACTATTTCGGTTAGGAACTGTAAGGTATATAGCCCCCGGATAATGTATTTTGTTGTTTCAATAAGACTGTATGTAATGTAAATGCATGACGAAAAAATAACAAGATGAAAACGGATCGAAACTGGATTGAATCAAGAAATATTTCGTTATCGAATTTTACTGAATTTTTGAGTGATTTTAAAAATATTTAACAATTTAAGTGATACGGTGGATATAAAGGGAAGGAAAATGTATTTGATAATCTTATTAACAAAGTATGTCCGATGAGTCGGAACCTATGTTAGATCTTCTAGGTAGAACTAGTTTACATATAGAGCCAAGCGCATGATAAGCAATGCTGTGTGGGCGTCCTCGCCATAAGGAAAGTTAGATAAAGACGTGCCACACGGTTACTACATACCTGGGTTGATTTTCCTTGTAGATATTTCTGGATCTGTTGTGACTAGTTTGCCCCACCAATTCATTTTATTAACCTGAATGAACAATTTGTCGATTAGAGGTGCTCATTACTCAAACAAATACACAGAAGCATTTGGTAATGACGATACATTTAACACAGTTATACCTTACAATTTTAGAAGTGTTACAAGGTTTATTTATGACATTTTGGTACAAAAACTTATTAGTATTTGAAATGAGTTGTTGTTATCTATACATGGTTTACATTGAAGCTAAATGAAGCCTGATGTAATATGTCATAACGTTGGCTAAATGCGAATAATAAACCACTACCTGCGAACGTATTATATTATTTTACTTGTTCGACATACATTCAACTATGTCAGAATATCTGTATAAAAATTGCACAACACAATGACTCGCTCAGTTTTATATTTTGCAATACATGAATTTAAAGCCTTGTGCTGGACATATCCAGCATAAAATAATAAAACATCTAAAATATTTTTTTATTGTTGATCTAATTACACAAACATTTCTTACTACATTTTATGCCACTGGGAATTTATTTGACATTGATTATGAGACAGATGTTTAAGTATAGCGTGCATAATTCTATCACTGTCACTAGTATCATGGCATTAAGAACTTATATCAAAGCGCCAGAACTCATAATTGCCCCAATACTCTACTTGTTCGTAGTATGGTAAGCTTACTTTTTCTAAATTGACGAGTATATTGCGTCCATCTTGAAGCACCCACGTGGACTCTTCGACTTTAACATCAGCATCGAGCTCGCCATCGATGATGGGGGGCTGACCTTTGATGCCGACCTTCAGATGTCGCTTGTTGATCACCACAGCCAGGTCTCGAGGCCGTAGGATCTGCCGCAACGGAACTCGTAACTGCGAACAAACAATCTCAATTTAATACATCGCTACTCGTCGCGTCTGTACGGGAACTACGAACCCATTTAAAGTGTGATTGAAACAAAATAGGTACATGCCTCTAGTTCAGAATGTAAATGATTAGTAGCTATAGCTGGGACACTTACTTCGATAATTGGATATTTGCGTAGACGGATACGACGTCGTATAGAATGGACAAGATTTGTATGAAGGTGAAGGGAAAAGTATACCTAAAGGTTATTTTTATAAAAGTTATGCCCTCATACAGAGTTGCGTCACATATGTTTTACGTTTCTACTCGTTTCCGGAAAAAGCTAAGTAGCGCATATATAATTGGGTGTAATTAATTGATATTTAAAAATAAGTTTTCTGTGTACAAACTGTAGAACAAAGGAATCACACTAAACAATCAACAGAGTCCTCATGTGCTGCGTGACAATAATTGAACCAAAATGGAACACTCGATGTGGTTATGTAATTATCGAAATAACTAATACACTTCAAACATTTCATAGTTGATTACTGTACGAGTGTTCGTGACGAGTAACATCCGCATGAACTACATCTAGTAAGAGCCCGTGGACTATCTCAATCCATAGTATATTTATTAAATGCACCGGATATATTGGTCCGCCTCGGTAACAGGATAAGGTGCGGGCCATTCCTGACATCATAATGACATGTACAGAATACGGAATGAATGATTTGAATCTTACAATAGTAATAGTATTTCACAAGAAGACCGCCACCAAAGAGCTCGTTCTTCGGTGGCGTGCTGACCTCGCATTCCTGGCAAGGACGATGTGCGTGAATTTGCCTGCGTCTTTACATCAACCGGACAACCGTAATGACATGACTCATTAGCCCTCTGATCCATACTAATATTATAAAATACCGATCTCTTGATATATTCTCGTGCGTAAACAATTAATTCGACTTTGTAAATTCAAAGTTGTAGAGATCCTTAGCTCGAGCACTATTTAAATCAGGCGGCCGAAGTCGCTAGAAGGAGCTTGTATTCAATAAAAGCCTCAATACTTTGAACCAGTTTAACAACTGACATTATACATAGCAGAGAATTGTAGTGAAAAACTCACATGTGATTGTATCCATAAAACATTATTTCACACCAACACATGCCATTACATTTATCAAATGATTCGAGAAATCTTAGGTACTTCCACTACCAAATCCAATCCTGTAATGGGCAGAAGTCTATATTTGAAGGTATGTGATTACATGCAGTACTTCAAGGAAACAATGACGCAATGGGAGGTCGTTCGAAACATGCAATGAAACAACAGTATCGTCTAGGGTACAAGTTATTAATTCGAAAACAGCTTGGTTCTTGAACAGAATTTTATACCATCCATCTCGAGAGAAGGATCTAAAATCTAAAGAACGAAGATTAATCGAAGTTAATGACGGTAATTATCGAGTTGGTAGTATAAACACAAAATAAACAACACAATTATTGAATGACCATGATCGTTATTCAGGTATGCAAAGATGATGCATAATAAAATAATTAAGCGACGTTATATTATACCATTTTCAATGTTAATATCAACGAATATGTCTATGCGTCTTTTTTGCTATCGCTTAAGATTATACGTTCACAAAAATATTTTTTTTCTTGAAGTTATGGACAGTTAAGTTTATCCTTTTAAACAGTTTTAATAATGTAAAGCAAGCCAACAGCTTCGACACGTCATGTCACGATCAAACATTTTTAAGTAGTCGGTATTTCCACCTATGTGTGAATTAACTTCTACTACGTTACACATTATACCGGAATCTTATAAATATACCCAACCTATTACATAATGAAATCACATTTATTATTCATACATACTTCGATATTAATATTTAGATGGTGTTTACAACCTGTGATTAACTCTTGTCCAAACTAAAAGAGGGTGGAGATTTGTTGACATACCGAGTGACTGATAATTGCCAAATCGTAATGATAATTATAAATAATTGTGAAGTTAATATTATAATGGCATTCCAATTAGATAGAAACGTGCGTGTGACTGAGAATCAAGCAAGCCTTCAATCTTTTGTTGCTTTTACGCATGCGTCTATAAAAACCTTGTTGTATGTTGGTTCAATAGCGTGGTGTTATGCCTAATACCTTCACACGATTGCGCACCTATTACGGTCCCGTAAACCAAAATGTTTTTTATCTTACTTATACGTACGGTTTAAGTATTATTTTGAATATGGTGTATTGAATGAAATGTAGAGACGAAGACTAATGTTGAATTTTTAAATTGAAGAGAACACTGTTAATATCAGAGCATAACTGCAAAAATAGAAGTGGAAAAATGGTTGCGCACTTGATGCGACACGATAATCTACTGCAGCTAATACAGGAAAAGTGGGAGAAGGGAGAAGAGGAAGACAAAGGAAGCGTTACATGGACCAGTTGAAGGAGAAAGCAGGTGTAGTAGTCGCAAAAGAGCCAAGAGTGGCGAAATACATTTCTCCACCGATAAGAGCAAAGCTAAGTTGAAGAGATGTTGTAAATAAACAAAAAATACTCAAAAAGTGAAAATAAGTTTTTGGCGTGAGAAATCAAGCTTTGCATTGGTTACAAAAAATATTGATAAAATTACCCTTAAATATTGGACCATGCCTGTCTCAGCATCTGACCTTAATAACAGGAAAAATGGATTCTTGGGTTTACCAAATGTAAAACTTTCATAAGCTCTGACACACTGACCACGAAAATGGTTGCTGAACTGAGGGCCTACTATCATCGGTTTAAGCAGAGCGTATTAATTACTTCTGAGCTTTGTCGTCTCATTTTGGTACCGTTAAATAAAACGGCAAAACATAGAAGTTAATACGCGCTGTTTAAGCGATCATGGTTCGCCCCTGATTGATCTATTTGTACGCAATATTTTGCAACTGAATCACGAAGTCAAATCACTACTGAAATGAGTGTCACCTAAAAAGTAATCCTTATCTTAATATAATATAAACATAATAAACGTCATTATTAGTAACTCGCTTCCATCCGCAGCTTTCCTCGCTTTGATCCCTAATTAACTTCGATAGTAATTATTGATCACAGATAAAAGACAGGTGTCAAAGGTGGTTTTTCATTATAGAGCCGCTAGGTAACCTTCATGAAGCAGATATACTTAATTAAATTACATTTTCTTTAAAAACATTAAAATACAAACACAATTGATGAAGGTGCATTCGAAAACTCAAACTAAACAAATGAAAAGCACAATAATTAGGTAATAAGGTTTCCGATGCAATTCCGGTGGTAATGAATTGGGACGTTAGCGCTGAGTTCCCAAGGCGGTACAAGCTGTGCATCCGAATCCCGTAAATATATTCCGAATGCGGACTCATTGGCCGCATGTCCTCGCCAGACTTGCGCAACCTGGCTGCAAAGGGTGCATGAGACACAACGTGACACAGCCTCTATATTGCCACTTTACTAATTTTCCTGCAAGCATATGAAACCTTACTCATCGATTCACATATTCACTTCATTACTACTGCTGTATTCGATGCTTGCAGTGGGCACATCAACAAATAAAATATTAATGAAATCCATGTCGCAATGTGCATCGTTAAAGTACGTTTAGCTTTTATAGCTAATGGTCAAGATTTAAACTGAGAGTATAGTACTTTGATAATCGATCTTCTGACACATTAATAAACGAGTACGCCTGATGATGGGACTCTACTTTTTGTGTAGACTTTTTGCTATATAACTATTAGCTATTACATTAAGAATTAAAAATAGTCAAGAAAACAAGTGCTAAGTGTTGTATTTTTAATTTATTTGATAGATATGAGCAAATAAATAATAAATAAACGTTAACATTTGTTTGTGAACTTATCACAAAAAGTGACGTTTATAAAACATACATCATTGAAAGTTTCCACGAGGATTATTGATGTATCATATTTTTGCAATATTTTGTATATTTTCGAAACGATTCGTGCAAATATTGTTTAAACTAAACGTCGGCGTGCAACTTCATATATAAACCTTGGCGATTGTTGCAACACTCTCAGTACGACTCTAGTCGCTTTGCCGCTTGGATCAGGCGCGTTTACAGCGCCGGCCACACGGAGAGGGCGAGAGAGGCTTAACTCGAAGCACCTGACAACAAATCCCGAACCTACTTGACCGACATGTGGACCAGTGAATGCAGTGTTCAGTGATATTTTATTTGTGAGCAGACCATTAGACGATACGCGAGGGTGGAGGTGGCTCTACACAAACAATGGATACCAAAAGACCGGTGAGTGTTACTTCCAATCCATCAAAACAATGAAACTAGAAGAAGTGGCAGACATTGCCAACATGCTAATTAAAACGTACACCATAAAACCCGGTCAATAAACATTTAATAGATACCAGTGGATATTCCTAGTTTATTATGGCAGCGAGTAAACGATATAACAGTAATTCTTACATATTTTTGTACAAGGATGTTTTTTTAACGATAAATATGAAATACTGAAATGAAATACTATATGAAATATATTCAACCTCTCATGCTTAGATTGCATGAGAGGTTGAATATAAACAATGTTGAGATACAACTTGTGAAACAGTATATCTAATTCGCAGCCTTGTAAAAAATACTAACACCTTCACAATAAATTGCACCTAGAAACAGCGGTGTTTAAATCTGCAATATTTAGTGCAATGTCTACGTGGGAATGTCACCAAAACTACAATTTCGGCATCGGTAGGTATTTGATCATAATGACCAGAGCTATCTTCGTAGTTTTTGTAACCTTGACATACCAACTTATAATTATACCACGATTATCTCAATTTATACATTTAATTAATATTCCAGAAATATATATCCTACTTTACAAAATGCTCATAGTAGAATCACTAAAAAGTTGTGCACTGTGCTTGTTTTAGGTTAATTGATTGCAAGTTTCATAGTCCGATGAGAATATCACTACATCTGAAACGACTCTGAGAACGTAGACACTCATAATCTTTTTCGAGACACTACATACATTAGAAAGTAATCAAAAAGCAGGATAAACGTGTACAAACTAGAATACAATAATATCTGATGAACTTACTTGCACTAAAAGTAAAAGTATTCTAAACTAAAAGACCCAGTCCACTTGACTTAATAAAGATACGTTTCAAATGATATGAGGCACACGAATATGAGGGCGAAAGCTACTTAGACCTACACTTATTTCAAGTGTCATAAATTACTCATCATCTGATAAAATTGATTAATAACATGTCACTTTCTATTATACAACTAAAATTATAAGCTATAAATGCTTAAATAAAAATATATATAACCTTAACGGGGCCAAGAATTCCATAACATATGTAACTTTTGTTTGTTGTTGCTCAGAGTAATAAATCATTTACAGATATTTAAATACAGTTGCTAATTAATTCACAAAGGTCCTTAGATGGCGCGTGTCCAACTGCTACATAAGCAAGGTTCAATCAATGCCACTGTTTAGATAAAAACATCCTTAACGAAATAATACAACATTCCGATGCGAAGTATTTCTTTCCTGGGTATATCGCGGAGCAAATTGTTAATTTGACACGATTACATTATGGTCACGCTTGCTATGTGAAGTAAAAAAATACTCGTATGTAAAACGTGGATACTGCTGTTAAAAAGCAGGGAACACTTGTTTTAATCCTTATAAATGATAACTCATGTTTCTTCGTTGGTTTGTTTTTCTTTCTGCAGTTTAGTTTTTCAACGAGAATACCAAACGCAATACTTTTGAAATGGATAACACGGCCTATTGTAAGTTTCAATTATCTGCAAATTTATGAATGAACCCATTTCCTTATTGCTGAAAGATCAATTAAAACTAGTTTGTTTGACTCCTGCCATTCTTTACGTACCTACTATAGACATCAACGAGCCTGCTTTTTGACAAATTTTTCGCATTAATAATTGCCATATTTTTTGTTAGCATGAGCAAGTGGAATATTAAAAACTAGGTAAAGATGTTTACATATTGTGACGCTGGTACATGTGCGTATTTCTGAACAACGCTGACTTATTATTATGTTATATCAGAAGGTTAAGCACACGGAAGGGTAGTACGAGTAGGTATGTATGACGTTACATAAGCAAAAATATGACATTAGGAAAGTTGACGTACCTATTGATCGATCTGACACACTGACCACATTATAATAAGTACATGGTTAATGTTTCGTACGCATACAGTTGCATACTAAATGAAAAAAACGTCCATTGGATCTGATAAAAAAAGTAGAGACGGGCAGTTAACCTTCTACAATTAGGAGGTGTTTTAGATCAGCTTTTGTCGAAAGCAGCTGTTTGCTGAGCGTTACGTGCGTCGGGGCGAGTGCAATTAGTCCGAGGTAAATGGCACAGGGACTGACAACTAAAATTGCCCTCGACTCGCGACCTTCACATTTCACAACACCCGGATTTAGCGAACATCCAGCCAGTCAGGACGGCTTCGGTGCATTCATTCTTACAATACTGCTCTCAAAACTGACAGCTCTATATTATGTGTGTACTATAGAAATTACTTACACATTGGAAAAATTATAAGTATACATTAAAGCCAAACAAGCTCCATTTAGTAGCTTAATATGATTTTAAAAGCATCTTACCCTATATAATAATTTACTACATATCTTATACTTTATTATACTTAAACACCGAACAAGCTATCCCCCGTGGAATATCAATATTTTTTAAAGCTTAGGAAACAACAAATATATAATAAAAGACTTAACCACATTGTTAGGCACATAAAAAAACATTTTGTAATGCAATAACGCGGAAATATCCGATATGATAATTTTATTGCATCTCTATCAATGTCAATGGCGAATTAATGAAAATTCCGTCGAGCTTGTAGTTCACGGTCGAAAGTGTGCAAAATATTTTTAAGCCTTAATTAAAAAGTGGACATTTGAAACATTTTAATTTATCGGGATCGAAGGATTGAAAGTAACCTAATTCTTTAAAACTACCCATCTAATTATTTAAATCACGTCCTGTATAAGCTTAATTTGAGTTATGGTGGTACCAAAATAGTCTTTGGCAATAAAAAAGATTAAAGCACTTGCTGATGCAGGTATTTTGTTGATAGTGTGACGCAGGTATCAGCTGAGTCAGTGGGATCTCTGAGCGCTTCTTACGTCATAGATTAATTTTAGTACAATCAAGTGCAAAAAGTGTATACTAAATTATGTTGTGGAATAACGCACAAGCACTATTCTAATCATGCAGTAATAGAGAATGTATTTATAAAATTTATAAAATAATTTCAGCTTGTGTTCATAAAATACGCTTTATGAACACCTGAACTAAGGCAAACACAAAAAGAACTTTATCTCAGATAGACCAGTAGTAATCCTACCAATGAGCAGCAAGTCTATAATATGTATACAACATAAAACGTTTATCTCGATTATCAAATCGTTTTATTTCAATCCATAATTTTAGCAATGTAAATTGCCGCAAAAGTTTCGAATATATATTCTAGAAGTCAATGACACGGAATTAAATAATTAGTCTCAACATCCTATTAGCAATACCCGCTTGAGCTTCGTCAGCTTTGGATTTCCCATCGGTAAGGCAAGCTCTTACAACAACAAAAGTAAATGGGTGATGTAATAAATGATGGTGATTATTAACACGGAAAGAACAAACTATAAAAAAATGTTATTATAAAGTGGGATTAACGACTTCGTCTCAAACGGAACAAGCATATCGTCGTGACAAAAGGACGTGAGATCAAAATGTTGGATATTCCATTTCAAGAAGTCTTTATTTCCCCACAGTTCAGTGATGACATCAAAACCAAACATGTCTTGAATTACGAAATAATCGGTAAACATATTTTTTCGCGCCACAGAATTCGTCTCACACGATACGAGTAAAAGGTCACTCGGTTTACCTTATTCTATGAGATGAGAGCATGACATATTTTGTAAACAATTTTCCCTGATACTTCGACTCCGTATCAAAAGATTTTGAACTTTAAATTCCTAGTAGCATTCCTAGAGATTTTCTGAGACAACTTTGTTTCTCCATCAATGCTGACCTAATATGAGCTGTTCTGAATCAGAGCCATCAAAGGTGAAGTGCTCTCTATCCCTGTCTATTCTATTTTTGCCATTCGCAGAGACCTCACGCCTGAGCAAGTCTCTCAATAGTCTTTGAACTCAAGTCGGATAAAAAATGGTTGGATGGGGATTCGCTCATGGCACCGATGTGGGATGTGTGTGCAGTGCGACCCAAACAATATATCGTGTTCTGCATGCCCGACCAGTGTACCAATACGGGAAGATTTAATTGTTGCCATCAATAAATGTAGTCGCAATTACCATGTTCTGGGCCACAATAAGTTAACAGAAAATTGTTAGTCTTCGACACGAGAACATGCAGACTGGGGCAACCGCCTAATGATATAACTCCTGATAATGTCGTGTTCTCGGAGTGAATATTAACATGGAAACTGCTAGACCAAATTAAATAAGGTTGGGGTACCTCACACTCATCCTATAGTTTAGTTAGTATTAAGAATTGGGCTATGGTATAAAAGGGGGCTGACGAGCTCGTAGATATGGTCAAAGTGGGATCCCATGATGTGGGTCAGGACTGGCAGCATGATGTGGCTCCTGATCCTACTACAAAGGTGTCAAAGCGAGAATTCTAGAGGAAATGATGCCCTTGGGACGTGCTCACACGTGCTCAGGCAAACCCACTGCTCTTATCAGGCCTTGACATAAATGTTGCACCTTCTTGTTCTCTTAAAAAACATTTAACATTAGTTAAATATGCAATAAGTCTACTCTAATAACTTAACAACTACTGAATCGAAGTCACGTGAAACAACATTGTAGCAATTTAAACTTTTCATAATGACGTAATTATAAGAATACAAGCTGACCTGCCCGGCTGCGCACTATCAGCTGTAACGTTTTCTTTACGTTAAGTAATAAGAAGTAATATTTGGATCCACCGTAAAGGTACTAATTGCTATCAAGTTTTAAACCTTCCTCGATTAATGATCAGTTATTATGAATAATTGCAATCCATAAAGTAATTTCAAAGCCTCGTCCGGATGCACATACGGATGTGTCTGACTTCATCATATTAATTAAAAGGTAAAATGTTTTGTTCAGATAATTTTTCAAGATTAACTTTGGATATCAAATTCACATCGTCGCTAATCTAAGCGCGGCGCGCGCAGCCACACTATTTCGTTGTGTTTTATCAAGTTCGATCGTAGAACGCAGTACTTACAGTACGTTGGTGTAACTACCAATATTTTAGTTTTACGTTCCAATTTTATTACATATCGATATTTACAATTTTGTGATTTGGAAAGCCATGGTGGCTTTGAGGTTGGAGCAGTCGCCTGCTGCGCAAGCGACGCAATTTCGAATCCTAGCGGAGCCTGTACCGATGACCTAAAAACTTATGTGCAGTGATTTCAAACCACGTGCTTTACAGTGAAGGAAATCATCGTGAGGCAATCTGCATGTGTCTGAGAATTATTTCAAAGACGTATGTTTAGTGCCTGAGACGGCGATAGACTCATCATCTGTCACGTTGGCACGTAATCGTCATCGGTGAAAAGTGGATGTTGCTATTGCAATACCTCTGCCTACGCCTTCAGGGAATACACACGTGAGCATATGTGCGATATGGAAAACCCTACCTATGGCTTTTACGGTTTATTTTAGTTTATGAGAGTTAGCTAAAATAATGTAACCATCTCGAATAGTTTCATCATTTTCAACTTATTTAATGTATAGAATTGACCTTACACACGAATTGACAAGTAATAGTGGACGAGTTTATATTTGTCATTCAGTTAACATGATAGTCAGGAAGCGTTCGTCGTTGTACTATTTTACAAAGACCGCAAGTCTTCAAGGCAAAGAGCCTCTAAATAAAATCCGGTAACTAAAGCGTTCACGAATCTATTGTATACTCATTTGTGTTTGATTCCCAGCAACAATAAATTAATTCAGGTTTGTTCCAAAAAATTCATAGAAGAAATGCATAATTTGCAGTTATCAGGCTAATTAAACTTGTTCGCTCTTGCATGATTAGATTCACGTAATACATTATAACAGCATATTGTAAACGTCAGCAAATGATGTAATCAAACGTGAATAGGAGGAGAATCCGGCTAGGTAACCTATTTCATGGTCACTTTTTCTAACAAATCATCCCACTCGCTCAGGCATTAATGAAATACGTATAATCACAACAAATAATGCAATCTGATGATTCAATCGGACAGGGAAGAAGCTTAGAACCATCAATTATATAATCACCGTAAATAGATTCCGGAACACCTTTAGTTTTAACATTAATCCAAAGTTCAAATCAAGTAGGTACTATTTATATTTCCTCCGTGGTTAAATCTGCCTAAGTTTTTACGTTACTCTGATACGTGTCTATTTGTAAAAATTTAAAAACCCACGATTACATGAAGAAAAAATAAGTAGCACACGTTTATCTGAAGGAAAATATGAGAGCGTACGTGAAACAGCCTCGCTTTGTCAGACAGTCGGTAGTCAAGCAGCTTCCATAGCCATTTGCATTGACACGAATCCCGTTAGCTTCATAAATACAACCAATTGAGTTCAAGGACGTCCATAAGCATCATGTCAGTGTTTGTGACCAGCGTGAACAATGAGTTATGTTGCTGCGCGTCCTCATGCAATCGCGTATAAAATATGATAATTGGACGCTCAATAGCACGTTTCGTTATTGTCGGTTTAACCTAGCCAAAGCAGTTTGTTAACTCCAAATGTATTTTTGTTTGTTCTATTACCTGCAACCAGTTAAAAATATAATCTGTGTCACTAAATATTGTTATACTGTGCTAGTGTCACATTACATTATCCACTTATATTTTAATGAGGCCCAGATGCCCACTTACATAGATTATGAATGATCAACGAGCTCGAATCAAGAGTAGGTAAAAAAACTTCTGAATATTTTGAATCAATTTACCGTTAAGAATGTAACTGAGGGCAATCACAATGCTTTAAGATTTACATGAGTTACGAGAAGTCTGTCTGACCGAAGTGAGACGCGAAATCAAAAGTATCGAAATGGACCGAACCCCGTTATCCATTGTGACATTAGCAGTTCCGAAAGTATTCTGAGAAGAGCCATGCAACAGGAATGTGCGCTTTCTCTTTAGAAGGAGAACAGTCTAGTTAGTCGTTAACTGATTATCATAGTAAATGTAACGGCTATTGTTTGAGAAGAATGAAAGTAACATGGAGGCGTCGCATCATATTCGCTTCGGAACTTCGATATTCAAAATCACGACTATTCAACACCGTCCACTGGAGGAACACAATATTAACTCACCAGGTAAATAAGGTCTTGTTGTTGCTAATTGGATGCTGATAAGCTATAATGTGTCAACCCACAAAAAGTCAAATTCAAAGGTTTTGATATATTTTGATAATGCATCACGTATTTAACATTCTAAAAAAGTGTTTCAAGTCATCTGAAACATAAAAGTACGTAAAAAATGGATTTATGTCATAAAACAAATCTTAAATCACGTATACAATCATCTTAAGACGCCATTTTCTCAAAACCAAGTTTATGCGGGTTGACACATTATTGCTTATCTGCATCCAATTATACAGCCGAGAACCTCATTTTTATGTAAGCTTAATAACATTATGTCATAGTGTTTTAAACACGATTTGGCATAGTTTATGCTGCATAAAAATGATTTATTGTGACATTTGATTGTACAATTCAATTTATACACGAACAAATATTCTAAGCATATTGTAAATTAGTCGGTCGGCCAAGTAGAGGTTGAAGCCTTGTGATTAAACTTGGGGTTACACTGTTGACTCTAATGATTTCCGTAATTAAAAGAAACCGTTATTGGCACGCAGCGCATGCATTGACTGTTGATTCGTTAAGATTATCGCTATTGCATAACTATACAGTCTCGTTGAACCGAACATGTTTCACAACTTACTATGCACTTGTTGTTACAGCGCTAACTGGTCCGTCACAGATCACTTACTAAAATAGTTTTACTATAGGTAAAAAACATGCCCTGCAAGTATCTCATTTAGTTACATTAAATACTTCTAACGATGCTTTGCAAAAATGTGTAAAAAAATTCAGTTATCCTAATTGCTTTTTTTATAGAGCTAGCTTGATTACGGGATCTCCCGTTCGGAACTGCTCAACTGGGGACAGTGTCTCACCAAAAATCACAATCAAATAATACTACCAAAATGTAAAAGGTATTATGTTCCTATGAGTGAGGTCGCCCATCCGCACCTTGGGGGGAGGGGGAAAGAGTGGAGGCGCTCTGCTATGGTATTTTCGTCTCCTACTATGTAAACACGGTGAATATTTTGTTTAAAGGCAGGCAAGACGCCAGTTACACTGGTGTCGTCCGGTCACGTTCTTAGGCTGCAGTAGCCGCTTAACATCAGGCGGACTGCGCTCTTGTTTGCCAAGTATGTACCAGGTAGCGTAGTAGCGGTAGGTAAACAATTCGTTCACTACATAAGTCCAGAACTAATTTATTACTGTATAATATATATATAGGATACGAATAACATGTGATACATGTTGCAATGAAACTTAAGTACCTAAGTAATAAAATACACAGACAACTCCGTCCGGCGCACGAATACTACTAATTACGAAAAAGGTAATTAATACGTTTGAACACTGTGATTGTATTATTATCTTATTTATAACTGCCACATTAACGCTTATTACGTGTAGGTAATAGCTAACATTAGTCATGAAAGTCTTGAGTACCTTCAGGCTTTCAATCAAGTATAACAATGTATTGTTTCGCTGCTGTGCGACATGTTATTAGTGTAAAGGTCGACCCCAAATTGGAAGTAACAATATCTGTTAACTCTAAAACACATATTTTGTTATATATTTAAATATTCTCTTAAAGCATAAAACTAAAACATAAATAAAACTTAATAATCAAACAAAACTAGCTGACAAAAACATCTTAATACTCATTGCCACCAGCTGATATTAAAAAAATTGTGTTCAATCAAACCACAAGCATATTGCAAGGCTAAAGTTCTTACTGTTATGACAGGTAAATGTCAAAAGTTTTACTAGAGCTCCGTAATGCTGCAAGGGCTTGGTCAGTCAGTTCCATTACGGCTATTATATACAATTATGTATTTATCCGAAACATTACTTATAATCCTAAGGTAGCCAGGGTACTAGACAATGTAGACGAGGTCGCCGAGCGTATTTATTGATGGATAATAAAGCAACAAATAATGTGTGAGATTAATAGCAAACATAACCCATAATGAGATGACCATTCATTTCAAATACAAAGAGATAAATAAAACAAGTAAAGCACATGCGCCAACACGCGCTTTGTCACACGTGAACGCAATGCCCACACACAAGTGCAGTAAATATTAATGAGTTGTATTTACACTAGTTCTCACGGGGTAATCAAACGTGTTCAAACCACGTGCTGATACTGATACAAATTAAACACTGATTCATGAGGGCACATATCCGTAAATGCACACGTGCCCCCACCGATAACATGCATCAAGAACTAACGCATTACCTATGATAACGTACTCACTGCTCGGCACACATTTAAGCTTTAATTTTACGATGAGAAATAAAATGCTTAAACAACATAGAACCCGCTAATAATAAGTCTAATTAACACTTACATATGCTCACGCCTGTATTCCCAGAAGGGGTAGAGGCAGAGGTGTTGTCACAACACAACACCTACTTTTCACCGAAGATGATTAAGTGCCAACGTGACAGATGGTGAGTCCATCGCCGTCTCAGACACTATACATACGTCTTTGAATTACTTCTTAGAAATCTGCAGGTTTCCTCGCGATGTTTTCCTTCACCGTAAAGCACGTGGTGTGAAATCACTGTACATAAGTTTTTTAGAAAAACTCATTGGTACAGGCCCCGCTGGGATTCTAACTTGCGTCGCTTGCGTGGCTGCTCAAACCTCAAGGCCACCACGGCTAATTAACACTTCAGTCAGATTATAAACTCCTGATGGTACTCTATCACAATACGATCTGCATGTTAATGCAAAATAAAGTAGTAAAGAGTACCCACTTAGACCTACTTGTAATCGATTTACTTAAAAGATAAGAATTAGCAATTAGTTTTGGCAATAAATCGAATTTAATCAAAGCCAAATTTAAGTATTTATTTTGGATTCCATTAGATCTTAATTTTTTTTGCGACGGTGGACTCTTAAAGTATAGAAATTAGTAACTAGAGTTCTCGAATTGAAACGTATTAGAGTCAAAAAGGTTTGTGTGTATCCGAGATTAAAAGCTTTGTTTTTCTGATAGGGTGTCTAACAAAATTATATCATAATTTTATTTACACAATATTTGCTCCACAAAAAGCAAGACCCGTGGAAATTATTCTGAGCAGCAATTTCTACACGTTCATTAACAATGAAACTTGCCCAAATCGACCGAGTTCTCACTTGTCACAAGCTGTGAACTAGTTTCTGTTGAGTACCTACATTTTGTAACGTCTAATGGATTCTGACACAAAGAGCGAAAGTCCCAGTGCATAGTGCATAATATAGCCACTTTGCACATTGCTCTGGTGATAGCAATAGTGCTACAGTAAAGCAACTTCAACCCCAGGACCGGTTCTTTGCTCTAGCCGAAACATTTTGCAATAAACTCAACGCACCTCTATCACTCACTGTAGGTACATGGAAAGGAAACACTGCAGGTACTTAATGTACATGATAAATTAATAAGCCCTTGTTTATCGCAATATGTGATTTAGTTCAGCAACGACGTCATCAAGATTAAATTTAATTTCGTAATACTTTTAACAAAGGTCTGTCGCGGGAGAACAGATTGCACGTTGAAATCACCTTGGCAGATAACTTTAAAGAAATGCATTATGATTCTTGCTACCCAAAATGCTTATCCATCATGTTATCAAAGTAACAAGGAGGTCCATGAAGCCGAGAGCATAGCTAAGATTTATTGCAACAGAGGCCGACGAAACGAGACCGCAAATAAAGAGAACACGGACCTTGAACACCGTATCTGACAAAATCAATCGGACTCCGAACAAAACTTGACCTAAAATACAATTGATGAAACATACTTTCGATGAGTATTGAATCCTGGAATGTCACTTTAATAATATAAACAATCTCCAAAAGGAAAAGATAATGTAAAAAGTTATAGGATTGTCTGTATTCAATACAACTAACAATCAGATGTTGAATCAGATTAAGATTAGACAACAATTACATAAATCAGAAATATGATAATAACTTGAAAGGGATAATAGAATAGTAAGATGAAACTAATCAACGGAGACGCGACAAGGAAATGTTCTGCGATGATTTCCGCACGCATTCGGTAACAACACCTACACTCGAGTTGCACAACGAGCCTCGTGTACCTGTTAGCTTTTATGTTGACACTTTTGTTTGAAGATCAAAGCAAAAACTCTTTCAACGACAAAAATCAGGCGTGGAGGCATTTTGCAAGACGGTTCGACAGAGCAGTCTGTGAACACCCATGATACCGACCTACGCCATTCGTTATTTTACTGATAAATTTAGGCTTATTTACAAGATGTTACTAGTAATAAATGTTCCATTAAGACACACCTACTATATTAAACCATGTATTGCTTATAAACAAAGCAACACAACTCTTCAAACTCAGTCACAAAGATAATGTAAAATAGGTGATGAAGATAAATCCATGCATATTAATTCCAGGATTTGTATACAGGATTTGTTTCCTAAAATTTGTCAGATATGGACCGCATTAAACATAATCAATGAACGAACTAACTGTCGTGTAGCGCCATCTTAATATGGGTAAATACATTGTCTGTGTGTTACCTTTTCTCAGATGAAGCTTTGAACCGATTTTATTGGACTTTGAATAGATAGGAACGGACATGCGTACATAAAAACATTACGCAGACGAAGTCACTGGCTTGGTTTACAATAGGAAACTGATTAATAAATTATTGGCCTATTTAGAAATAGGGACACCGAAACTTTACTAGTACAGGAGCCATCACGAATTATGAGCGCTTAGCGAATAACTGCAATAGTGCGGGTAACTGCACCATACAGACGGAAAGATTACTGCGTCTACTTATTAATATAACATTGCCAATTAACAGTACTTACCTACCCACTAGTTACCTATTGCAAAAACATTCTAACCCAAAAAATGTATGCCGCAAATGGACCTGTAAATGTTTTAGAGAAGGTTACCAATGGTTTTGCAAAAGCATTCAAATTGTAAAATAAATGAATCATTAAGATTTGCTTGGCACTTTTAGAGTTCCGTTGCGTTCATTCAACCGATGTAAAAATCGGGCCATCATTCGTGTGCGACACAGGTTCTGTATGATCACTGAAACTTAAGTATAATGATCCTAAACTTGTTAAGAATTTTTTGAAAATAAATTAACCCGGAACCTAATTTAAATCAAACGAATACTCACTGCTGATCGTTTTTTTTACTACGAGAACTACTTAGACAGTTCCAGGTACTCATAGTAATTACGCAAATCATTATAAAGCGTCTAAAGTATTTCAACAAACATTCTAGACGGCAACTAAGTACTTAGCTTGTAACCACGGTAAAGTTCATATGTTTGTTTATCACTTTATTTAAAACGTGCCGGTAGAGGGCGTCCAAGGAAGAACTACTATGACCAAATTAATAGTATTTTTGAGAAAGGTCAAATTCGGAGCACTCGTAACCGGAGAAAGTGTATGAAGAGATGCATGAATGTGGATGAAGCGAAAGAAGTATGTAAGGATCGTAGCATGTGGCAAACGGTGGTCTCTGCCTACCCCCATGGGATACAGGCATATGTATGTATGTTAAAACGTGCCATATATAAGCCTCTTGCAAATAAAATAAATTAATAATACAGGGTATCATAATGACATTGAGCGTTGTGCATTAATGAACGACACGCAAACGAGGAGGCGTACCCCAGCAGACAAGACAGGCTTGACAAAGGCCGCCTATAATAATCATTATCTTCTATTTATATTTTAATACCTGCATGTCTATCCCGAACAATTATATAGCAGTTATACCAGCTTTCAAATAGGTACCCCCTATATACGGCCTTGCCAGTCAAAATATCGTACCTACTTCCAAATTTCACCCCACAGTTAAGTAATTAAGCCTTAAAATTGAATCATATAGACACTCTTTCGCAATTAGAATATAAGTTTAGGTTGTTGTCTTGATTTAAATTTTAAGGTAGAGCCATCAGTATGCCTGTAACGCTTGCAATACTCCGGGTGGAACTCACGCGCTCTATGTTGCATAACTTTACCTTATTATTGTGCCTACTCACTATGATGGAAAATGAATTTTCTTTCCTTTTCCTTTCTAAATGTGTGGTGATGTGTATGTATCAGATATCATCACCCGAGTGGCACATACCGCGGCCGTCGCTGGCCGGCAGCAGCACAGCGGGCAGTATGAGCGACTCGCGGTCCCGAGGGGGATCTGCCTCCAGCCAAGGCTCTTCAAGCAACCACAGCACCCACGTGAGTTTAAATGTCTTCAAGATAATTAATTCATCAACTCGCTAGAACATTAATCCTCTTAACCAAATAACACCTCTACACATCATATTTTTTCATAAGATTAATTATCTAAGTAATCAACTAAAATAAATGGATCAATCAGACTTTTTTGATTTACTTTGCCATACAAAGACCTCTTGTACAATTAGATTACAAACATGTCCTTTTTTGGGGCAGATAATTGGTCCATTTGCTGTTTTTGTGTGCGAATTAGGTAACTCTGATAAATGTGGTGGGGTCAAGAAACTTGTTGATATTGCCGTGTCCGGTACAGGATCCACTCGTGTGTTCTTATACAACATTCCAAACTTGAGGTTGCTCAATTTGGACCTGACAACTATTGCAAGACTCCACACCAACTTATAACCATTTAAGTGTTTCAACTGGAAACTAAAAGTATGGTTCTTTATTACCTACTTGATCCGTGATACCAAGAACCATTAATTACTTCTAAAGATTTCGAACGCTAATAATATTACAATTTACTTACGATATGACTAACAGTCTTGCGTCTTATTTTTATGGTCCATCACCTCTAGTACAGATTTAAAATTAAAATTAAGCTGTGAAAGGTATTTATGAAAATTTGCTTAATGATTGAAAGACACACCGAACACGTTTAGAGTTCAAAGTAAGTACCTAGGTTCTACTGCACCATTAGGACAGGAAAATATTTTAAGAATCGAATAAATATCCAAAAGCTTATGTACAGTGATTTCACACCACGTGTTTTACGGTGAAGGAAAACATCGTATAAAAACCTGCATATTTCTGAGAAGTAATTTAATGACGTATGTAAAGTGTCTGAGACGGCGATGGAATCACCATCTGTCACGTTGGCACGTTACGTTAATAATCTTCGGTGAAAAGTGGGTGTTGTGATTACAACACCTCTGCCTACCCCTTCGGGGAGTAGGCGTGAGCATATGTACGTATGTCAATTATCCAAGATTTCATATAGAACTGGTTTCTGTGAAATAATTACAATAAGCCATCAGTATCAATGTGGAGACAAGGAATGAACGCTATAAGGGTTATATTATTGACATGAGAATCACAATAGTTTAGAACACGAAAGAAGTAACAATTTGTTATTAATTTTCAGAGCATAACATCAGGCTCTTTGTTATTGAGCGCGGCGCACTTGGCTCGCATGAACGGCCGGAGTATCGATCACGACGATGCTGGCTACAACCAGGGCAAGCCTAATTACGCACGTGAGGCCGTGGTGGCTATACCAGAGGAATCGCACGAGCCAGTGGAATCGTGGCACGGGGTCAAGCGCGCGTCTGCCAAGGAACAAGACGCGGCGTCTGTGGCGAGCTCCACTCACTTCACAGTTGTCAATGGTTTCACAAAGCATCGCACGGGCAAGGAACCCAAGTCCTGCTGCTGCGACCACTCTCATCAGATCACTGTGCTCGTCATATCTATGACGATACTGTTTTCTGCATGCATATTGGCAGCTATATGCTTTGTTGAAAGTAAGTATAAGCTTTATGCTTTTTGATTTACGTCGGTCATCTATTAATAATTTTATAAAGTGAAGGTTTGCATTTTTTTGGAACCAATTAACTTAAAACAACAGGAAAAATGTTTTTTCTAATTGTCTGTTGAATTATCACTGAGTAACGTAAGATTATATTATTAACTAGCTGACTGGCCCGCGACTCCGTCTCCTCTTTACATTTTGAACAATTCACACAATATTGTTACAAATTAGTAGTAGTTTTTATAGTGTTAGTAAATAGTTTTTGCGTGAAAGAGAAACAACAATCCATACATTCTTACTAACTTTCACGTTCATAATATTAGTGGGATAGTAATCAATCAAGGATCTCTAAAAGCAAGCGGGTGAAGCCAGAAGTAAACTAGTTATTAATAAATAAACGATAGTTTATTTTCTAATTAATACTGAACCTAGGCTACTCTTGATAAGTGAATAATCGTACGAAGTCAGAGTAAACACTAGTGGATATAAATGTATATATTTTTTCCAGTGCGTATGCGCAAGGAGACCGGGATCTACAAGTATTCCTGAACCAATGAAAATGAGAAATGTGATATTTTTAAAAGTATTAATTAGTTAGATAATAGTTGGTAAAAAAGCAACGAAACGAGTATAAATAAATTTAAGTTAAAGTAGTCAAATTGTGGTGTTACATACACTGATGCCTGTTATTGTATGGAGCGAGTAAAAAGAAGTACATGCGCAGTTATCCCCACTATTTTAGCGGAGCGCTCACTCGTGACGGCAGCTGGGGCCTTACCGTAAGATCTTATTGCAATCACAGTTCCACTGTGTGACCGTGACAAACTCATACATATACACCTGTCTCATAATAAGAGTTGAACTATCATGACAATATGATGTATCAGTAGGGCCCCTGTACTTATTGTTAACATATGAACAGTAGATAATAATGTTAGTGCAATATTCACTTACCCAGTACTTACCCTGTTAGTCTGTAGTCAGTAACTACATTGTAGATGTGTATCTCATATTTTTATTTATTCATGGTAATGTAAGCTAAGATATGATTAATGTATCATACCAGCGAGGACACAAAACTGTTATGTTCATGGTTTTTAAATTTATGGAACAAAATTTACATAAGTTTAAACCAGACATAATTAATAATATAATCTAAGATATATTATACCTATTATCATAATAATAATTAATTAGATATCTTTAATAAGGTAGGTATCTCTATGGTACTATTAATCGTAGCATAATAATTATAATCGTAGCGGAATTTTATAAAAAGTTGCAAATTTTCGTAGCGCACATGAAAATATGCATCTTTTGTGAATGTTATTGCCTCTAGGTGTACATGTTATTTATAAACTATAACTTGACAGTTTTGTGGTGTTTGTTGAACGTAATGAATGTAAACACATAAATTGTTATTGATGAACTGTGATATATTAAGAAAAATAAAATTTGTAGGTATCTGTTTATTTTCTTACGACCTCCGTAAGGCAAAGCATAAGTAATACCTATCGACGATTTAACGCTGTTGCTTTTATCGCAATAAAGTTACTTAATATAAATTATTTTAATCAGATAGTCTTTTAATATATTGACTATATGAACAAAATGCAAAGCTAAAATTATACATATTCATTATAACTACAGGTTTTTTTTCATGAAAATATATTCCATATGAACTAATTAGAGGGTACACCTACAGTTTGCTAAATATTGAAAAATAATAATGTTCAAAGGAAAATCTTTTATATATTAGTACCTGTTATGTGATGAGAATATATAATTATTGGTTTTTTGTGCCGCTGTAAGGAAATAATTTACGTAAAATTTAAACTGCATGTAATTTCAGTAATCGCCTCATACAGGTCTCGCAACCATTTATGAGCGCGTACATTGAATGTGCAGTATTTGAATCAATATAGGCAAATCAAAACATGCGCAGAATCCCCATATTTTCGCTGTGCGCTCATAACTCATTACGTTACCTGTACTTGTCTTCGACGCAAACTCAATATTTGATAATGCACAAACCTGTATTGAGAAAATTTGGCACGGAATGTCAATTACATGTTATTGCTATAAAAATTAACACAGGAGTTTTTGACTAGTAACTTTTTCTTTGCATGACTGATTATAAAAGCATTATACAACTACTATAGCACTTACTTCAACTTCCTCCAATGTCTGGGTCCATCTGTAGTGCTCAAGGTCACATCCGTTGCCAGAGTTGGGCTTCAGTTTGCCCTTCTCCTTGGGGTCGTCATCTTCATCAGGTTCTGTGGCGGCCTTATCACCATCGTCATTGCCCTTTTCTACTGATGCTATTGAGGAACAAAAATACAAGGTAAATATGACAGTAATTAGGAAAAAAACAGACATCTTTTAGTCTAAAAATACCTAATAATAAAACATACAAGATAATACTTTAAACATGTTTTAATACAATTTTTGTTTCATAGGCACATAAGGGCTCAATAAGGGACATAAAATTGGGAAGTTGTTCATGTAAGAAGATACTACTTATTAGTTACAACTTTGCAGATTGAAATCAGTCTTAGGATATAAGTGGGTAACAGAACTATGTCAGTCAGTCAGAACTACTCAGTTAGACAAATTATTCAAACAGTGTCCCTGTATACTTTTCTATTATATAAATGATTTATCAAATAAGAATAGAAGTTCTGGAGTTTACTTCTTACTTGCATACAAACTTAAATATCTCAATAATATTAATATAGATAATGCATTTGACAAGATTACTAAAAGTTATAACAGAAAATCTGGTAGCCTTACTAGAACTTGATTGTTTTTCCTTATCCATGTCAGCTTGTAACTTCTCAGCCTCTTGGTCAGTCAGTTCTGTAATAGTGGCCGGTTCAAAGTCTTGGGCGAGTCTCTCCTGCTCCTTACGCTGTTGGATTTCTTTCAACCTCTTTTCCGCTTCTTCTTTTTCTTTCTTTATTTTGTCTGATTCTTCGCGAGCTTTCTTTGCATGAGCATAGAAAGTATCTTTCATTACCTGCAAATATTAACGATTAAAAAAATATTACCTTAACATAGATTTCGAAGAATGTTTCTCAATTTTACATAAAACTCATTAACACATGAGACTATAATTACTTTGTAACTTTGTAGTTAAAAATATTATCATGCAAGTTATAAAAAGTGCAACTACTTGAAAAAGTATTAACCCAACAGGGTCTTATCATTACAATACTACATCATACTTTGCCTAACTGTGCTCTATAATATTGCAGCTATTGGGGGGTGTGCATTGGATTTTCAAATGGGTATGCATTAACAACAAACAGGGTAGGTAAATTACACATCAATATGGTGCATAGGTACATATGTTTTGGTAAAGACACACACACAAACAAGCATATTCAGTCATCACAATTGGTAAGGACTGCTTATGGCTGGCATTCTCGTCATACTTGTGAACAGGTGCTGCTAGTGGGGGCAGGTCATCTCAAGCTACACAATTATTCGTAGTACTTATGTTTCGTTTTGAATTTATTAAATCGACTTTTGTGCGCTGGAACTGTGTCCATGGGCTTATATATATTTTTTATGATTTATATTGTATTACTTAAAGCCGTATTTTTTTTAAAAGAGTAATTACTGAGCATCTTGCCAGGTTCTTCTCAGTAAAAGCAACCTTCCGAACCTGGCGGTAGCATGTATAATCCTATGTAATTGTGTCTTTCTGACGATTTGAAAGTACTTTGTAAAAAGTCTAATTGAATAAGGATATTTTGAATTTATCTGCTTATATGGAATGCATATGGAAATGTAGTTTTGATGGCAGTGTATTATATATCATTGACTAAATAGGCTAAAATTAAGCTAGTAGACCTATCCTTAGAGTGGCACTTGACTAATATAAAGCTCACTGTATTTTTCTATTGGTTAAAAATTTGTCTCACAAAGACTGCAATACATTGGCAACACCTGTGTAGCATGGTGCATATAAGCATTAACCTATTTTGTACTTTTTGTAACTAAATAAGATTTAACATGAATGCAGGCATATTATGAACTCACATCTTCCCATTCTCCCTCTTTTCCTCCAGTGAAGAAATCTGTCTTCCTCGCGAGGAAACTGACTATTGTAGAAAGCAGCTGAAAATGAAACAAGGATACCATTTAAACTGAATAAAGTATGAAATATGGCACAAAAACAAAATGTTTGATCAAGTATTTCAATTTCTTAAAATGGCATGTGAACATGAGGCAGGACTTGAATCCACAACCTCTGCAAACCATGCGATGCAAGGCAATTGGGTTACTCATGATCTCACCTCATGTGTAAAAAATCTTTACTTTGATTTCTTAAAGGCTGGAGTTCCAACTCAACTGACAAGTCTAATGTTAAATTGGCTACATATAAACCCAACATCGATTTTACTATTAAATTTTTATGTATTATATGCATTATTGATTGTTTTCTAAATTCTTAAAATGTGTAATAAAATATGGTCACAATCCATCAATTTAAATACTAGATGAGTCCTGCTCATCTAGTATTTAAATTGATGGATTTTGGTGTAGCGGTAAATACAAATGATTCCTTTGGTGTAGCAGGATTCAATTCCCATATTAGGGCAGATACTATATGAGGAACATTTGTGTTAGCCATGTTTGTGGGTAAATCATACAAGTATATATTTACGAAAAAGTATGCCCGCTGAAAAAGCAGTTTAGAGACTTTGCTGGCTTTAATGACTATGTTCAAACATTTTAGTATTAATTAGAGTTCTAAAACAAACATTTGAAGTTGCTGTTGGCACATTCAGCTTCAGTCTAAATATACTCTGTAACCCAGCCCAGTCCTAAACAATAAGTCAAGATTAAGGCGTTCACTGCTAATGACGCGTCTGTGCATCCTACTTACGTTAGAGAATTTACGAAGGAGATGAAATGTTACCAGTGAATGTGTAAACCTACCTACTGCTTACAGAAGCACAATGAAATATTGTAACAAAAAAATTGTTGTAGTAGTTGTAAAAAAAAATCTAAAAATATAAGATTAATGTAATGGCTCTATGATTTAGTGCTACCACTCCAAACAAGTGTCTATACTGTAGAATTATATTATTACTTATTTTATTACTTCATGCTTGGAAGGTAACTGTACAACAAAATGGATCCAAAATGTATCAGTGTCGCCTGTCAACGTTTGAATTCTAGTTTAGGTGTTTGAAACTTTGGTATTGATAAAATAAAAAACTACAAGTAAAAAATGGGTGTCAATGTGCTATTCAATTGATGCAGGATTGGTATACCTAGATGTAGCCATAATATTAGATATCACTACCTACTCCTATTGCCGTCAAACATGGGTAATGTTCGTAAAACAATGAGGATAACCTTACAAAAATGAAATAACATGTATGATATTAAAAACACGTGTGCGGTACATTATGTGTAATATCAACAAAGTGAACCCTTTCGTACATTCTATTCAATAATAATTCAACTTCAAAAAGTATATATCGATTAAAAAATTTAATGTAAAGAAATTGTTAGTCTCGACAGTTCTCGAAATATCTACTAATGCTTACATCTTTTACTCCACCTTCGTGTTGTTGTGCCATAGCTAGGAGCATTGAATCAAACCTCTCGGGATCACTAGCCATTATTAATTGTATCTCAAAACAAAATTCGTGTGAAATAACAAAGGTTTATTGTTCAGTTAAAATTTACCGAATCACACTGATCGACTCGACTGACCGATGACAACAAATCCACCGACAAACAAACAAAACGTCAGATTTCAATTGTCAAAATCCATAGACAAAGCTAAACTTGGCATTCGTTACAACCATAAGCAAAGAACAATTTTCGTTATGTCTACATACATAGATAATATATTAAAATCAAATCAAAGATAAAGAATTTGGTTATAATTAATTTTTCACGACAAAAAGCCAGTGTAGCGGATACAGATTTTTGAGTCAGTCAACGACACTAGTTAAGGATCATAAGCACTTTAAGATCTAAAAAATAGTACGTAGCACAGCACAATATCTACTAAAGTAATTATTCCTCTTATAATTAAGGAGCATACACATGAAAATCTGGTAGCTTGGCAATTAAAAGGAATGTACATTCCTTTATTTATGTAGACAAAATATAAACTTACTTATATAGATGTTTCAATCTAATTCAGGATAGAGGCATACTTATAATTTTGAAATAAAAGCAGTAGATACAGAATCTTCAGAAATTATGATACGAGTATAATAATGTATTATATATATAATGTATGTATGCCGCCGTATGTACTATCTCGAGATAGAGCGCTGACCTTGACTGTGCATCATTAATTTATATAGTTATCCCCATTATTAAATAACCCCGCGAATTTAAAAAAAAAATTGTTTTTATGTAAGTCTAAATATACTTTTATATGATTAATTTAGTCTACAGCTGTTTATTTGGAAATACAAATACACACTTAAATTATATTTTTTATTTTTTTTTCTTCTCTTTCTCTTTTTTGACAAATTCTTTTATATTTGAAATTAATGGAAATTGGAATTGAAAAAAATTCAATACCATTATTTTCCGTCATGTTTGTCCATAACTTCCATAAGCCGAACTGATACTTTTGTGAGATAGATAGCGATGGGATACGAGAAAGGATTTTTATTGTTGACTATTTTAAGTAATAATTATACATCACGTAACGACATTCCAGCCAATAATTTTCATTGTGATGCCTTAATAACCATAGACTTTATATTTCTATACCATAGTGCTAAGAAAGAAAAGAAAGTGAAAGAAAAATACATACAGTGTCAAGTCAATCGAGGTCATGATGCATTTTAATGCATTTTATTAAATTTTCATTGATTAAAATACAATATTTGGCTTAATAACTAATGATTAATATAACTGTGATGTGTGCTTGTATACAGGTAAGTGAAAATCAAATTAATTTCCATTTTTACAATACAATAATGTTGACTTGTGGAAATTGTAAGTCACCATTCAGCAGAAATAATTTTGTTATTGCAGATCTACCGAACAAAACCGTAACTATGGCTGATCAATTCTGTTTACGTTGGAACAACTTCCAGTCTAACATAGTAAGCGCGTTGGATTCCTTGAAATGTTCGGAGGATTTGGTAGATGTTACGCTTACCTGTGAAGGCAGAAACATCAAGGCCCATAAAGTCATTCTGTCAGCGTGCAGCCCGTACTTCAGGAATGTGTTCAAGGTGAATGACTTAGATCATAATAACCTTCGCAATTTATACCAACAAACATATCTCAATATATTATAGGACACTCATGTATTTGTGTTAGTGAAGTATTCTAGTATTATTTTGTTATCTTCAATATTTTTGTCACATGACAAGAATATTATGTTACTTAGACACCATGATTTAGCTGAATAATGATAAGTTAGGTATCATTCATGGATTATAAGTAAATGTTTATAGTTATTCTTATAAGAAACCTTGCTGTTGTATTTGCTTATGCTACAACTATCAATTGAAATTTGGGTCAGCCCTTCACTCTGATTTGTATTTTTTAATACCTTATTTGTTATTTCTAGGAGAATCCTTGCCAGCACCCAGTGATAATCCTGAAGGATGTGTCAGCTGATGATATTGTCAGCCTATTGTCATACATGTACCAAGGGGAAGTGTTTATTGAGGAGAGCAAGCTATCTTCATTCTTGCACACAGCTGCTTTGCTGCAAGTTAAAGGACTCACTGGTGTAACCCAACAGGTTTGTATGATAATATCACAATGATGATAAACCTTTTTCTGCTCAATGTTTAATGTTATTTCATCACTGACACCAAGCCTAATAAGAAATTATTTAGTAGTTTTGCTAGTGACAGCACATAGCTTCTTATACAAAAGAAATATATTTTCATAATCAATTGTATCTCAGCCAAAGGACCATATTGCAACTGAAGCAGTTAGTGGCATAAATAAGGTTAAAAAAATTGCAGTTGGAAATAATTATGATGCCTGGTTGCTACCATGATTCAGTATTGACATATATCTGCTTGTACATTTGTGTGTTGGCTATAACCAGTCTATTAATTATTGATCTAAATGTTATTGGTTACAGAAGGAGAGCTTTACCAGTCCTAACACTTCAAACAAGCTTTACACCCAGCTCACAATATCATCAAAGTCACATTATAGTGGAACTCACAAAGATACAAAGTTACCTGCATTAAAGAAACGGAGAAGTAGTACTTCTGACAAACCATCCGATGTGACCATCGCTGATGGTCCCAAGAAAAGCAAAGTCTTGGAAACATGTGATATTTACAATAGAAATAACATTACTCATACTACAAAGGTTGACAACCTAATCTTACCAGAAAATAATTTAGAAAAGAAATGTGATGGCAGAAATGAACCCATAACTGCCAATGGGAAAGGTTTAGCACCATCTCAGGTATTCAATTAAAACCATCTTCAATATTTTGCACTAATTCCTTAGCTTTTGAATAATGTAAAACTGTTTTTCCCTAATAAGAAAAAATCTTATTTACAGAATTCACAAGCAGAAAACATTCCTATTGTTGTTAAAACAGAAAGAATTGATGAGAACAATTCTCCCGTTCCATCCTTACCAGGAAATACAGAAAATGATGACAGTCTTCCAGATTATGAAAACAGTATGCTTGCCAGATCTCTGCTCTCAGGTATGTGTTAGTCAATATTGATCAAATATTACATTGACTGTTGAGCCGGCACAGTCCTAAAATTCACCAAACATAATAACCAAGAATCTCAGAAGGCTCACTGTGGTAGTTGCTAAAGCCAGACAACTTTTTATTCCACTATTATTACACTGATTTAAACTGAAAACACTTCCTAAGAGAAGGCTTAGACTGAAAGCTATCACAAAAAAATATTTAAACCAAGACTAGACCAAACTGACTATAACTATGTCAATCCCTCTTGAAATCTGTACTAAAAAAGAGATGGAATGTAACGGGGGAACTTCCTTTAACGCGTTCACTGCTAATGACGCGTCTGTGCATCCAATTGTTAGAGAATTTACGAAGAAGATAAAATGTTAGCAGTGAATGTGTTAAACCAGGGATTATTTTAGGCATTGTTTTAGAATAAAGAAGATGTTTAGTTAGGTATGATACACTGTGGAACAGAGTTAACATTAACTTTGAAAAGAGTAATTGTTCAGTTTCTTGCTGGGTTCTTCTCAGCTAAAGCCTGAACCCGCTGGTAAGATTTTTATGTCCTTCTGATGAATTGAAAGTACTTTTTAAGAAGTCTAATCAAATAAAGATATATTATATTTTTTTATTTAGATTTTTTTGATCTTGAAAAATAGGTGAAGAAAAAGGAAACTATTTAATATTACATTTTGTACAGGAATTAATCCTTCAAAAAGTGACAACAGTGCCAATAACACAACAATAAAGAAAGTGTCAAATCTTGCGGACATACACTGCACTACTCGGCCAAAAGAAACAAGCACAGATACAATCACCTTTACGAACAATGTCTGCCCGAGCCCTCACTTGACTACATCTGAAGAGACATTGGTGAAACCTGAAAAGCAGTCACCAAAATCGGACATTGAATATGAGCCTGAAGTTCTACTGACCGAGAATCAAGACGGCACAGACTCTGAAAACACATATACACAAGAACAATCCCAGGCTCTACTCCTGCTGGCAGGAATGTCCAGTGTCCCAGTGATGGGCGCTTCTACTTCGCAAGGAATGTCACATCAGTCCAACCATGCAGCCATATGTGGAGACTGTCCACATTGCGGCATGAAGTATTCTAACCAATCTGCTCTCAAGTACCATGTGAGGTTAATGCACTCTGACTTGACTAACCGGCTGTGTTGCTATCTCTGCCCAAGGTCGTTCACAATGCGCGAGACATTCAAAGAGCATATGTGGTCAACTCATGGCCAAAGGAATTGATATCTTACATATAAGTTAAAATGTGCCTTAATTTGGTTCCTCGTCAATTGAAAAGTAAGGAGAAGTTACCTTATGATGTGTGAATGGGTATGTGCCTTGAAATTTTAATTTTCATTAATATTTGTACATAGTCAAGAGACTGAGAATACATAGTGTGCCTAGAGTATTGAATATATAGAATTTCAAATGTTACTAACCTGTTATGTAATAGTAATTATATTTTATAAAATGTTTAACATAGATTGATATTTATTACAATTTTAAATTATGTACAAATACTCTTGATTGTAACTAGACCATATTGTGATGTATTGAATCCTTAGGAGTCTTCCCATTCTGGAAAGAGAATGAAATTTAGTATTAGTCAAATATTTTTGCTTTTGATAGTTGCATGGTGCAATCACAAAATATTATAATGTAGGTCAGAATATTTATCTGCTACTTGTGTGATCGGTGCTAACATTACCACATTATGCATGTGAGCAAAGGAATGTATACCCAATCTTAACAAGCTAAGAACACAGTTAGTGCCAATTTTTTTTTAAATTGCGTGCTTTCCAAATTTTTGAAATATGGAGCAGCAGGAGGATAAATTAGTTAGAAAATCTTTATTTTAGATGTATGCATAAATAAAAAAAAAAAAACATATTTTTTTGTATGTGAAATTGCCTGAGATAATTTTAGCCCGCAAGTAGGTATGGCAAACTATTATTTATTATATGTAAATTTATAATGATCAGATACATGTTATAGCATTGCAATTTTTTGTTTAGCAAAGTGTTTTTGAAAGTGAAATGACGATGAAATTATGATTATCCTTGCAGTTTACGAGAGTAACGTTTTATATAATTGATATGTAAATACAACACACTAGTACTATTCTAAGCGTTGATAGAATGAATGCAGAAATAAATATATTGTATATGATACATTACAATGTATAACTTGTTTCCATCGAATAATATTTATAGGCAATCAGTTTCTTTGTTTAGATCCATAGTTTATAGGTCTACCTACAATAAACAATGGGGCTAGCTTACTATTGGACTATTTATTATAATTTCGCGTTTTGGTCAACCGTGCCAAAATTATTTTAGTATCTCTAAGTGATTTTTTGTATAAACTGTTTATGTATTAGCATACAGAAGAAGGGACGTGAATCAAACTAATCAATACTTAGGTGAAACTGATTCGTAGGCCCGCATGTGTCCTTGTTTCTTAAATAATATTTTGATAGCACATCAAAATAACTTACATAATAAAATTGCATATCAAAATAACCTGAAATTCTATAATACGGGGGCCACTCTAATGCCGCGAACATGTATAGTATGTCAAACAATAAATAACTATACATTAATTCAGTAAATTTTTGCAAAGTTTTAATTCTTTTGGAATGCTTATTCTGCTGTGCGAGCAGTATTTTTGATGGAAGAAAGTGGGTATTTTGTTTAACAGTTACATACTATCCGTTTTTAAATTAAAGCATTAACGTGCTCACCACGTTTGTCAGTATAATCACACTCAATGTTAACAATGTGGAGTTACGATAAACCATGCGAAATATGTTCGGCAATCCAACCGAGATGTTGGGAGGCGTTATTTGCTCGCTGTAAGAATAGTTCACCAGTCGAAGCAGACTTATTGTCAGAAACCACGCAGTTGAAACGTCCGAGGAGATGGAGACCAGGACAATGTTTTTGTTTCATAGTTGAAAGTTTGGAACTACAATGTAAAAAGTGCTACACGTCAAATCGGATGATATTTTTTCGAGAACAGATCATCTAATTTAATATTGCATGACCCCTTTAGAATTGTATGCGTGTAATTAATACGATCTTGATGTAGATGTTATTCTTTTGAGTCATATTGTGAGAAGAAAAACTCAGTCGATTCTATATGATACGATTTCATGTCTTTATGTACAAGTTAAGTTTTTCAATACTATATTCTTTAGTTCGATACTTTTGTTATTTCAAATTTTATTATTATTAAGTTTTTTTTATTGTAGTGTTACTTCTGTGTCGAATGCCATTAGAAAAGAGAATAATGTTCATTGATATTTTGATAAGTTACCTATTGGAATCCAGCTGTAGTTGTAATGAAATTATAGTTTATGAATGTAGTTAACTAAATTTTATTGAATATATTTTATGTTAATGTAACGTTGTTGAATATTTTATTCAGAATTTTACAAGATTTACATTTTAAATTATGTTACGAATAAACTTTTTGCTTTTGACATTTGCTTTTATTTTGTGTGAGCTTTAGTCCAAGAATCTTTTTGATTGTAACACCGCTTTTATTTATACTGTAACTACTTTCGTGTACGTGGAAAGGAAACAGATCGTAGGTATCAATGAGATAGGAAAATGCTCCGTAACTATAGGCAGCCATGTTAGTCCATTATCACATTAAGGTCAAATATAATTTAACACCTCACAGGATGACAAGGACTATCCCATTTGCATATTCAATGTGACAATAACAAGAGCATTGAAGCTCGTGTTAACTTGATAAAATTGGTAAAGCACTTTCACTGACACCTTTACAACTGGTATCATTTACCAATAGGCGTGCCGTCACGAGCTATAAGCCATGACCTTGAAGGCGCAATAGTCATTATTGAGTCTGTATCTGTCTGTCTGTATGATGGAGGAGCTCGTGGCACAGTTGTTATTGCGCATATCATTCGATCGGCGAAGTTAAGCAACCTTACATCTAGCCAGTAATTGGATGGGTGACCGCCCGAGTTCCCTCCGTGCCTCGGATAGCACGTTAAGCCGTCGGTCCCGGTTTCCAATTTACCATCTTTGGCAGTCGTTACAGGTCAGTCGGAGACCAAAACTTGTCTGACAACAGGTTTAACCCAGACCACAGATTTTCCTCGTTAAAAGGGTTGCGAAGGTCAGATGGCAGTCGCTTCGTATGAAAATCAAGTGATCAGCCACATCAGGTTGAATCAAGTGTCGACCCCAACAGTGTATGGGATAAGGCCAGGGAGATGATCTGTCTGTCTGTATGAATATGTATCCAGATGAAGTATGAAGGTCAAAATGATTGCTTCTCCCAACGAAACTTGGCTTACATTTTGACCAAAGTCACTCGGCAACGATTTATAGACATTTGAACAAAACATCACGATGGGGTTGATGCGATCCCTGGTAAAATACCAAATTGAAGTAAGAATTAACTAAACTAGGTGTAGGTACACTGACGCGTCATCATTTAATAGGTTCGAATTTTGATTTGACAAAAGCTCCACACTAAACCGCAGATTCATATTCAAAGTTAATCGGGACTTATCATGATAATACTTTAAAATAACGTACCTCAACGTTTCGATTATGTTACACCAATCGTAGTCGCGAGCAGACCGAAATAAATCGCGAAAGCTTAGGAAATATGGCTGAATATCTGGGGAGTATCGTTTAAGAAGCGTGTATTAAGAACTTCTTAGCATTGACGTTTAATTTTAGAGTACCAAAATGAAACGTCAAAGGTCGGAAGTTCTTAATACGCTCTGCTTTAAACGATGATGGTTTGCCCCGTGTAGAATTCTCCTAATGTCATCTGACACCGCCGCTGCTCGAAACGTCTTTTTAGTGGAGTTAAGGTGATAGCAGGTGTGCGTCTTATTCACACCAGGGGATTGCAGACTGTGAGTAATAAATAATGTAATCCCCTCAGTCTGGCATAATCTTGTGCAAGTACTATTTGGCTCTTAAGATTGCTAGCTTGTTATCCTTACCGGTTGGCAAAAGCCCTGTGTATGACGTCATTCATATCTGCATGTCGGGATAGGCAACCCGCACTGCGACGACAAGAGAGACCATATCTCTAACTGTACAGATAAAAGTCTCAACTCTAAACTAAAAGTACCAACTCTATTGGTTCCATGGGCAAGATCTAAGTAGATAGAGATCATTGTTTTACGTGGTTTAGGGGTATCGATTCATTTGTTAATTAAACACCAATTAAACGTCCGGTTAGTGATGGCCATTTGCACTAGTCGATCACAATTAGGTAGTTACATATACCTACCAACAGCCAGTGAAAACCAATTGACATTCGATATTTAGTATGGGGGTAAGTTGGAAGTGAAATTACAACTATTTTCTTGAATTGATTGGACTAAGTATTTGAGTTCTCAAAACTTTCCTTTCTAATTTGTACAACCTTCGTAACGACCCTGAAATATTTCTACGATTATATACAATAAAAACACATGTATACACCGTGTTCTATTCAATATCGCACGTAAGTACTTAATAATGATCTATAATAATTATACAGTTGTTTTTCTAGGGATATCAGATAGAAGTACAGATTAGTAATTCTTCTGAGCTAGAACTATAAATTTAAATATCATATCTGTTTAAATGAATACAAAAAATTTACTGTCCACTAACTGATTAAACTATCAACAAGGTCAATACAGTGGTTTCTCCTCTCATTTTTGAAGACGGTTATAAAGTGACAAATAGACTCAGAGTTATTTTGCATGGTAAATATTTATTATAGTATCTTAAAAGTATAGGAAAAAAATTAATTTTGTATTTGTACTCCGAGCTACGGCGTTGACCTCTACGTAATTAGGTTGCTGAAAATTAGAAACTTTGCATGATTAGAATATTTTTATACATGTGCACCACCTGTACACTACTTTTATGCGGTTTGTAACATTGTACCTTATACTGACGATTTCTTAACTAATATTGAATATAACCTATGTATCTAATATAATTATAGGAATACTAGTTGACCCGGTGATCTTCGTATCACCATTTTCTTCACTTATTATTTATGTTTTTCACCGTTTAAACCTTCCTTGGACTTTCATAAATATATCAAGATCAAAATTATCTAAATCGGTCCAGCCATTTTCAAGTTTTAGTGAGACTAACGAACGGCTATTCATTTTTATATATATAGATTTCACTAGAATGTTCAAAAACGTTACTACAGAAAAAAGAAGAAGCATAAAGCGCAAGTCGAAACAGTGAATATTTTTAATGTCGAGACTCTTGCGTAGTTATGCAGTCAGTCGCATAAGTTGCATTGTGTAGGGTGCGACGTATGTACGTAGCGTAGGTAGGCAGTGCGGGTAGGTGTAAGGGTGTTTGAGGAAGCCCCTTAATGCGGAGACAGCTCCACTGGGACGCTATTGATCGTCATCCGGCGTCAGTGGCCGAGGCGCCCCTATTGATTCGCCGCAATCTGCATGATAACCCGCGCCTGGCTTCTCTACTACCACCTACATTAGAACACACTTACCCACATACATTCACAGCTGATGGTGTGTGCTCATATGATAACGTATCTATTACACAAACGATTAGCCTTGTTAGGTACGTTATTATTGGAACCTTAAAAATATACAACAGAGAGAAAAATAATTACTTGTATGATTATTTTTTAACGCAATTAAAAATTAAGAGACCGTTGGCTCGCGTTGACATGGTGCACTTAGTGTCATGAAATACTATTATTAATTCTTTATAAATAGTATTTATGATAGAAATAAATACCTAAGTATGATCACTTTTCAAAATAACGCTTCGTTTAAACTGCATGCTCTACTTTATCTATGAAGAAACAAAACGCGCGATTAAAATAAGTATGGTGAAATGCAAGTAAAGAAATGATCTCGTGGATCCCGTTAAGCGTAGCTAATACATCTGAAGCTTCTTAAAGAAATTAAACGAACGTAATAACTCTACTGTACACGCACAACCTAAAGAGATAAGTATCACAAAAAAAAGAGATAAGCCACAAGTAATAAAAAAATTAATGGTTTAATATTCTGTGGGCAATTTTTTTTGTATTCGATCTCAGGGAAAGGTCTTTCTTTGGGAAAGTTATCTAACCTCCATTCGAACCCATTACGTTCTATCTTCTACAAATACAAGTATACTAAAACTACATACATGTTTAGGGTCACATATATTTTTCTGATAACGCACATATTACCGATACGACCCTTGAGTTACGTAGTCTGTGATATTTTGCAACTACCGCCATCTAGCGGTGAATCAGAACGTGATTTCAGAAGTTTATAATCGTTAATTACAAAACAAACGAGATACTATAGTAAGTAAGTATCTTAATAATTATGTAACTAAACTGGGTATCTCCGTATTATACGTAAGACATTTTTCAAACAAACTATACTTATGCGTATCTACACGCCCGCCCACTCTCCGCGGGGTATTGAAGGAAAGGATTTCCCTCTAGGCTTACCTACCTACATACCTCTTTACTATGTAAGGAATATATATGTTCTTTCTGTTTTGACTATTATATTCTGTGCTGCCTTTACAAGCGTACTATGTTTATTTTTCTAACACGTTTTCATTCAAAGTCATCCGTGTCTAGCCAAGACATCTTTCATGGCAACATTTCTTACGTCTACTTGTATCCTAGCCTCTAAATGAATTTCACACACTCATGAAAATAATCACGGAAACGTATATAACGTGCCTGTCCTGAGTAGATGTAAAGGGTAGATGAGTTTCATTGAACACCCTCAACTGTCGATCCACACAAACAATCACACATTTAACGAGACCAATCTATTATACGTAATGTATTGACTGAGTACTTACATATGTAGTTTTTGTAGGTTCGATGTCAAATCTAAGAAATACTATGCTTTAGAGGCAAAGAGACCGTTGGCTTAGATTAATTATACTCTAGAGTGAATATTTTCAAAGGTTATCCAATTAATATGATTTGATACTTCACGGACATTATTTTCACACATATCTATGGGAATCTTAATTTTAACGGCAAAAAGACTTTTCTATAATAAGACTCTAACTTACTTTACCACATAAACTTCAAACTTAAATTTTCCAACCAATAATCGTTTATGTTAACTTTCCTCTCAGTAAAACGGAAGCGTTAAAAGGCCAAAGTTTGAATTGAAGCTAAGTACATAAATGATGAATGAATAACATAAACTCTTCTTTACTATGTTAATAAATAAAGTTTACGGAGGTATAGTCGAGCAAGGACGTGGGGCGCGGGTGATGCGCCACATCACTGTCTCGATGTGGGTCACTGCCGCCTACGCGCAATTCGATAAAACTTTGCAAATATCAACCACCTGGTAACAACCGAGACATGTATTCCACATACTCCTAATCCATTACAATCGGTTTATAATCTAAAAACATGTTTCATAATGTAATGGGATTGTACTTGAATGTATTTTTAGTATAGAACGTATTGACAATGAACTTTAAAATAATGTTGCAATGTTTGTGGCGCTAGATTAAACAGGATCCTAGGTCCAAAATTAAATCGTAAATGCTTTTACTTGTATATTTGGTGAAAGTGGTTATGTGCAAAGTAATTTATAGTGCAAAGTATCGATCAATCGTTTCACCATGGTTCTAAATATAAAATTCCGTCGGGGAAGACAAAGTTCGCGCGCAATACGGGCGCAGGCAGGTAGTGGTGGCGGGCGGCGGCGGCGGCGTATCGATTCCGCGACGCCTTCAGTCGGCGTCCGTCGAGCGCCGCGCTGCGCCGAGCCGCCGGCGAGCGGGCGTCGCCCCTCCCTCGCGGCCCGCGCCCCGCCACCGCCCATGTTCATCGAATCTCTCCTCAACGCCGGCAAACTCGAACGACCTCTTTTCGCTAACTAACGTCGCACCCGCGTCCGATTCTCGCCGCGAAACTGCGCTCGATCTTTATGCGATGAACTCTGAAATCTAAGAAAATAATTCAGCGGCTGTTTGAAACTTGCATGAAACAATTATAAACTTTTTCTAGTTTTAAACAAAAGTCTGCAGATGTGAATTGCGGGATGTTTTACTGAGAACTGTAATGATGCGATTGAAGGTTGATTAGTAAATAGGTGTGGAGCAGGAGCGCGAGAGTGCGGTGATGTGGCGGTGTGCGGCCGGCGGAGGATGGGTGGCAGCGAGCCGTGCGCTGGCGGGCACGTAGGGCCAGCGAGCTATGGACTGCTGCAAGTACGGGGAGTACCGCGCGGCGGGCCAGTTCTCGGGCTGGGAGGGCTACGGATATGCGCCGCTGCCCTACGCGCCCTACGTGCACGGCTACTACGCGCCGCACGCGCACGATCCCTACGCGCGATACTACAGATACGACTACCCGCATCACTCGCACCACAATGAACATGCCATGCCAATGGGTTGGTACACGATCATTCACTTACAACTTTACTTACTTAGCGACTTGTTGTTCCAAAACTTATGTAGTACTCTTAGTTTCAGAACAACAAGTACCTGATATTTTGTTTGAGGTATCATTTTGACGTATGGTATGCTGGTACATTTTTTTTCACTCCCTTTCTTATCTTAAGAAAATGAGTAATAGAAAAAGGGATACGGGATACTTATAACAAATGTACAATTTTATTTACGGGCTAACCTAAACTTATTTACTAAATATTATTAAGTATGTTGAGTTAAGACTAATATATTATTACACTTCATTGGGTCTAATTACGTTATGAATCTTTCTCTCTCATTTATCAGTTTTGATGAAATAATTATCCCATGAGGGATTAGATGGGATAATAACGTGTATGAGCGTATACATGTAGGTGTATGAGCGTATACATATTTTGTCATAAAATCATTTCAGTAGAACTGAGTTACGTTTCATTGAATATATTGCATGCGATAAACCAGACTGTTTAGTAAATTAGCAAAATTATGACTTACATTTTTTTTCTCAATTGGATATAATATAAAAAGATTGGAACATAAACACTATATATAGTCGACAATATAATTATTTTCATATACTGATAAATTTAATATGGATTGATTTTATTAAATATTAACTTATAGGTTTTCTCTTCCTTAATTGGTAATTACAGGGCAGTCATATTTTGAGTTATTTATTGTTTTCTACTTAAAATCAAAGAAATCAAATCATTAAGATATAAACGTAATTCCTTAGAATAAAAGTAGTGTCAAATGCTTACACCAAGCAATGTATTTTGTACCGTACCCAGCCCTAATTCCTTGAACATAATTGAATTACATGCGTCGTTCTACTTCGTGTGTACATTACACTCGAGTTAACACAATAATAACATACTAAACAACTGCACAGATTGTGCGTCGACCTGAAATTTGTTTACCAATACGCGGGAGATTGGAATCCGCGCGCGTGGCGAAGCGACATTCTGAACAATGAAGAATGAAGTAAGAATTAATGTTTACGTTTGGGCGGATTTCTCGGCGTCTACGTCACGTGTCGATGTTGAAGGCAGCGGGGGCGACGGGGTGGCGAGGCGCTACAGGTGGCCACCGCCCGCCCTCGCCGCCCTACCGCTTCGCGCCGCAACGCGATTGATCGCCTGCACGCCACAGCCACTCTACATATTGACCGGGGTACTAACGCCCGCGTCGCGATTCACTGCGAACTATACTACACTAAACACGAATGCTATCGAACGCCATGCTTACTGGATAACACCCTGTATATATATTACTTCAAATCCATCCCGGATATACATTAGGATAAATATAGTCATAAAGTCGTATGAAATGGAAAGCGCGATCTAAATAGAGGGCATGTTGTGTTTACATTTGCAACCTTGTTTATATCTAGTCTCTCAGTCGCAGAAAGGTCAGAGATTAATGAATATGCACACCGAGTTATTCACGCTGTTAAACACGGCAACAGACTATTTGTATTTTAATTCAATGAAGTCGTCAAAATGTTATGATTATGAATTACAATGTTTATGATTCAACATTTTTTTATTGTGTATTTATTTTTCTATAAGTGCGAAGAAATTAGTATGATCATGAACGCAAATTGTTTTAAGTTACAGCAATACTTATATTATTTAGTTTGCTTTAATTTATTCTACGTAAATGCAACAATTACGATGTAAACTGGTATCATGCGGTAATAATAATATACGTTTTGTATTTACCATTGCACAGGGTAGTTGGCAATATTGGCTATTGAGTTTGTGTTTTGTCCTCGAGGCAATCGCAATCAATAGTTAGTTTCAGCGACATGGGATATATTACATGGGCGATAAGTAGGGATAGCTAGCCCATGCTTTTATTTACTAGGTACTTATAGTTCTTTGAACTATTTCATCTAATATTTACTTACTTGGTAACTTCTACATAATACTTTTGCGTCTCGTAGAATATGTTGTTGAATTTGAAAGGAACTAATGTTGCGGTAACTGTACAAAAAATATAGTTTGCCAGTAGACTAATTTTTTTGTGATATTACAGATTTAAAAGGCAATATGAATCTTAGACAAAAGTGAAATGCCACTCACAAATTTTGACACCGTGTCGTTGGACTTTAAACGCAAAAAGAACGCCACTTTAGTTTAGATTTTTTTCATATTCAAAACTGCGTTATGGACATATCTATAAAAATGATTCGGAAAAACACGTTGGGATTTGAATGCATAATCGTAAAATGGCTCCGCCAATGAGCTGCGTGTGTCCCTACCACGTGTGTCGACTCTTTCCGTTGCGAGTTAAGAAGACGCCTTGTAATAAAAAAATACTGTACGTATTACATGTATTGAGTTATGTGTGTGTTTTTCTCAGACTACGGCGTGTACGCATCGAAGGAGGCGCGTGTGCGACGCTCGCTGGCGCGGAGGGAGCGCGCACACACCCCCTCGCACCACCTGCCCCTGCCGCCCACGGTGAGCACCTCTCTCAACCTCTCTCCTACTTGTCACAAAAACCCCTGTCACTTGCACTCAATTATATAAATACCAGCCTCTGTTACCCTATACTATGTCATTGCAATACATTTAAGTATTAGTACACATTAATAAAACACTTTCAAAAAGTTAGGTCGTTGCACTGAAACCGGAAGGACGTTTACGAATTTTTCTTTAAAAACAAGTGTAGTTTTGAATTTGAAGCAAAATAAAATAACATGCCAAGTGTGCAATTACAGGTACACTCATGTAATAACTAGATCAGTTTCAAAATATAATCACCCCAGCGCGCATTTATTCGCAAACAAACTCTTCGGCTTTATATATTAGTAAGTATGGTCACGTAAAGTTACGTAAAACCAGTTGAATGTAGAAATATATCATAGATATCTATATCCACTACATCGCTCTAATCGTAATTTTTTTTACAATTGAAGGGATTCAAAGATAGGATGAGTTCGGCCCTTTCCCCATAACTTGATGTTATTTCATGAATAATTTATACAGTTGACACTTTATGGAATCTTCTGCGCGCGGTTTTCAAATACTTTGAAAATAAAGTTTTTATTCCCATGCATCCTAGGAACACTGGTTTAATTTCCATGCGTAGCAAATATGTTTTTGTAATTGCTCCGAGTGTATGTGTGTATGACACCCACGTGACCCACTATACAAGGACTTATAATGTGAGGCTAATCGTTATTATTTTACTAGTAAGCCTGACTTGCAGATTTTAAGTACCAGTTGCTTCCGACCATTCGATTCGAGATAACATTTACTTTACTATAACATTGATGAGGTATAAAAGTTTGAATGTGAAAATGAATAAATTTGAGCCGTCGAATAAATATTAAATGTGTAAGTAAAAGTGGTGTCATATAGTTTGTAAGTAGTATGATTAGGGCATCATATTACGAGACAAGTGAGCATCACAAAGGCGCTAATGAGGGCGGGGACGCGCGGGCGAGCGGCGAGGTGGAGGTGCCCTATGAAAGCTGTCAGCGGTTGATTTTTCCCAGTGTCGTGGGCGCCGCGCTGATCGATAAGTCACGTGGTTCGTGCCGCGCTCGCCGCCGCCGCTCGATAGTTAGTTAGCCTCTGTAAATCTCCCGACACTACTTTACTTCCCCCATGCGCGAATACCTTACTATTAGCTACTTTGTTGCGCCATATGAAATCATGCATTGCGCTTCACCTGCTAAAAATAAAGCTACCTTTCGTATAGCAAATTTAAGTCGTAAATTAGGAGATTCATACATATACAAAATCACATTTCTTATTGATATAACTTAGAGATTTGCTACGGTTTCGTGAACTGGGGACGATTAAATATTGATATTAAATGGTTTCACACAAAGTTTTCCAATTCTATAAATATTTTGAAGCGAGTAATGAAAGTATCATCAGCGAAAGTGAACACCGTAGCAACGTAGCGGCGGCGTAGCAACGCGTAGCAGCCCTTTACCGCAAATTAAAGACATGAACAAAACGGAAAGTTGTTAGTATCCGATTTTGATTTGAAAATTTTGTTACTGATTTTCGTTATTTTATTAATATCTCTGAGACATAAACGTATATCATAAATTAACACTTGACAGAGTAGTTAGTACTACTGTACTTTGATGAAATACTAGTAGGCAAAATTGAGGACCCGCACTAGTCTGGTGCTTAGAAGTTTGTAAAAAGTTGGGCTTTGGATATGGTGTGTGTCGTTTTGCAGTTGGTCTGTTATAGCTGTACACAGGAGCGGGGACATCGATCGGCTCCCCGCGCCTGCACTAAACATTATCTCCGCAGATTGTACGCTTACGATGTACTAAGCACCAAACTCTTACGCGGGTCCTCTTAAGAGTACAATACTCGTACATTAATCAAAAATAACGTAATTATAAATGGACAGGTGTGTTTATAACATTTCTCAAACTTTATTAAATACCAAATTGTTTGTAAGAATAAGCCGAAACTACGAACAGTTTATTCAGCCTGCAGCTTCGTTTGCGAGATACATGATAATATACACCCTGAAAGTTCTTTCTAAATATTTGGTATTATATTTTTTTAAGTGTCCAGTAGTTTTGGAGATCACCACCTTCTTGTAAACGACACTTCTTTATATATCTTCACTTCATCATCATCATCATTGTCAATTCTCTATAATATGGTTAAAAAAATAATTTTAATTTTTTATGTATAATTTTATTATGAAATAGAAATTCAATTATGAGTTTCATTTATACCAGTTGTAAATTATGGATACCTTATTTTAAATCCGAGTTTATAAATTTAAGTCAATACGGATAATTAAATTGAGATAATTAGAGATAAGAATAAAATAATTAAGTAAAATAAATTGACTATCAAAGACGATACGGTGTAACCGGCATCCATATCGGTAGCAAAGTTGTCGTTGTCTTGGCTTCCTACCTACTCGAGCCCTCAAGATCAATACTTGGTGGAACAGACGAACCCCTTCACTGGTCCTTTGATTAATTACATGTTTTAGTATATATTATACTGTATTTTATTGGATATATTATAATATATTAGCATAACATATTATATAGCAATTTGCAACAAATTATAACTATTTTGCTAAGAAAGAAAATAACATAAGTACTGCTTGTTTAGATTGAAAATTTTGGTTTATTTGTTGCTACAGCCACCTTCAGATTGCGGGATGAATAGTCGAGGCAGTACTTACGGCGAGCCGCAAATGTGGCCGCACTACCAGGTAATTTCTCATAGCTTATAACAATATTATATTGTTCTAGTTACACAATACAAGTCTAGGTATGAGAATACCACAATGGTACAGGAACTTATTAGCTTGGTATTTTTTCAGATGGGAGTCTTAGGTGGTGGCGGCTGGAATGGCGCCAATGCAGCAAGCGGAGGGTGGACGGCGAGAAACGCGTGCTCACGCGAACACATGCGCTATCCGGCCGACTACCGGCCTGTAAAGGTACATTGTGCATTAGTGCGGAAATATGTTGGTTCAACTTTACGAAACGGCATTAAATATCGATAATTCCTTAGACAACATTTCTAAAATAATTGTATATTACTATAAGAAGGGCAGTCATGATATAAGTAACAGACGATGTTATCTATGTTTTTAATAATATGAATGTTGGTAATTGCAGGCTCCTCAGGTACCCGCTCAGCCACCAGTCTGCCAGCAGGATGGAAGATCGACACCGTATCATGTATACGAAGACACCCATTATAATAATGGTAATGGAGCTAGGCAGCGACCCACACCTGAATTTTCGCCTGGGGTAGCGCAAGTAGAAAATATGCGAGCACTACGCGACCGATTCTACCCGGAGCCGCAGCGCTCTCCCCCCGAGGAGAAACGACCCCCAGTTGTACCGCTGCCTGCTTTTCAACAAGCTTTTGGCTCCACTGAGATAGGGAAGTTCGCAGAGGCGTTTAGTCGCACTGAAATCGCAGTGGAAGATTCTTCAAGTGACAATTTTTTATACGAATTTCCTGAGTGGGACGGTGCCGCCGAACCGCAGTGGTCCACACAGCCCGCCTCGCGGGAGATCAAGTGTGAAGACAACTACTGAGTCCAGAACTCTTCACACATCTCTAGCTCTAATTTAAGGCGTTTCCGCCTTTAGTTAATGAGACAATTTGAGTTCCACCACCATGTTGCCAAAACGAATAGCGATGAAAAGTTCAATGTCGTAGAACGTCTAGAATGTGATGTCAAAATTACTAAAGTGTATGTTTAGAAAAGCGGCCGATTAAATAGTGGTGTGACATTTAAATCAAACAAAGATAGTGTAATAATTTCACCTTTTAACTTGTTTTAGGCCGAGCTAAGATAATTTGTTGATAAAGAGATGTTGGTATGATAAGTACTGCATATAGGATAACAAAATGAATCATTACTCAATGTGCCTTTATTCGGAGAGCCCGGCCGCAAGTCGCGCGGCGTCGTCAGCCCCGCTCCGTGTCACTCGCTAGTCTCGCTACGTACCTACCTAGCACCAAGTTACAATAGCAATTATAGGGACCAACGTTTAGACAAATATACTCGACACGACCCCGTTAATGGCGTAAGTCGTATGTATGATCGTGCGCACAAAGCTCAAACCATTCAACGATCACACGATCATTGTAACATCACGATGATAAAAATACTCAAATGATTTATAAATAATTAATGTTTGAGAATGTATCAATGTAATGTGAATTAAAATTGTAAGATTTAAATATTTAAAAACATATATTATAATGTAGAATAAATTGTCATTGTAAGAATCAACATTTCAACCTTTCTCGGTCCTTTTGATATTCACTCAGTCCATAATATCTCACTTTCACTAAATAAAATTATACTTATTTCCTTCAGTCAGCTTGACGAAATATGAAAACTATATTAATTATTGTGTAATCAAAGGGCATATACTTACTTACATATATATGGGTAAATAATATTAAATATATTTTATGTATATCCCACATGGGTACATATAACACCCTCATGAATATGTGGTCGTAAGATATCTAATAACCCACAAGGCTCATTGAATGTAGCTCACGTGACTATGACTTCAGATGATGAAAAAAATCCTTTCATAAACAATGGGGCTTATAAGACGCCGCGCGAATTTATAAAAACATTTGAAAATTGTCAGGAAGTAATGAAACAAATGTTAGCTATACTTATTAAGTAGTTAAATTTGATAAAAATTTTAAAGAGATTACTTATGAATAAAATGGCTTTTTAATTGAATATTTAGGGGTCCAACAACATTATATAGATTATTCGTTGTGGTTTTGATTTCCCAGTAAGAATGAAATGAAATAGTAAAGTAGATATTTATGTAATACCCTTAAGTAGTCAATAATACAAAATATTTGTACGTGGAACTTGTATTGAGATGTGATCAATCCAACTTGACGTTTGCGTTGGCACATGCGCAGTGAATGATTTCATTCTTTAATTATTGTCTGCAGAAATGAAAATGTATCAGTTCCCTCAGTCGGCTGATTACTTTTATTTGTACTAAGCATGCTAAGAGGACATTAAAAATACACAGGCAGTGACAGAAAACTAACCTAATGTTGAGTCTGGAAAGCAACGAAGTTCAATGACAATGTTATCGTATGTAGAGAGGTGGCAAGATGTGTTTATTTCATAAAAAACATTTCATGTCTAGGTAATTCATTATGTCCAATAAATTAATTTGAGCTTATCTTAAATAATGTCTTATAATGTGCGGTGCATGTATAACTTAAACTTCCAATGGTCTTCATTTATGTAGGGGAAACCTATTGTGTGTCAGTATATTCGACCTCTTTCGACAAAACAGCAAAAAAATTAAAGGAGTGCCTTACATATTTAATATGATATGAAATTAGGAAGGAAGAATTTTATTCTAGCATAATTTGATGAAACACCATAATATAATAGTATAATTAAAACTTCTTGTGAACCGAGTATTTAATTAATATAAGATAAAACACATAATAAAAAGTTATAATTAATTATTTATTACCTATAGGTATGTGTAATTCAATACCTAGGAACATTATGATTATATTTCTAAATAAATCGAATCTTCAATAACTTTAAAAATAATTATAATTCGAAATGAATTTTCTAGCTATGCTTCCTTTAGTCATCGTTTCAAATAATATTTTTGTTACTTAGAAACCAAAAGACGAGGCAAATTTGTCATGTGCAACTACTGGGACGCAAGATGTGCCAGTCTGTTGAAACTGGAATTCTGAACAATTTTATCGTATATGGCACGTGCTTTAGAGAACAAAACTTGTTCTGGGAACCTAGTCGTGAGAAATAATTTTATGCCATTTCAGTCTGATAAAAATATTATAATAGACATAAAAATATATATTAATAACTCAGACCGAAACGACATTTGTTAATTTATTGACATTAACCTCCTTACAGTAATACCACAGTTTACATATAAGCTTACTTGACAGTATGGAAACTAGACCAAATTATTGAAGAAGACTTTTGCACCATCGAGCGCATGGGTAAAGTTACCCCTTAATTTGTAGTCGAATTGTCGATTCGAAGCTTAAAAAAATGCCTGTAAAACTCTTGACTGACGCGATCGGCGACGTGACACTTCTTACTTCATTGAATACGCCGATGCCGTTTATACTCTCGTAGATCTACGTGTGTGAGTGCGTCATTTTGAACGATATGTGTTCCTAGATTTCGTTCTGCTTGTAGTAAGCTCATACGTGTACCGTGGTAATGTCAATCGGGATGCATTGAATAGACGTGGATTTCATCAATAGAAAAGCTTAGACGAATAAAAATAAACTTATATTTTTTTTAAATACCAGATAACGTTCAATTTTTAATCGGCTTCAAAAAACGGAGGATATTCTATTTTTGGCCCTAATGCTAAATTTGACAATATTGCAGTTTTTCAAAACAGTTCATTGTGTCTGCGTCCCAGTTTCCGTTCTTTATAAGAATTACAGTTATGTGTTTAATTTGTTATATTAATTTGAGTTCCAACCAGCAACAATTTATTCTAATCAGGCTAAATCATATGGTCATACCTATAGGTTTTATTATAATACGTATGTCTGTAATACTTTTAACACTTAGAAAATAAAATTTATTTACTATGTGCCATAAAAAACTAACACCTTTTAAATAAAACCTGTTTAAAATGATTGAAAAAGAAATTATTTAAGTTCGATTTTCGTTACTGATAATCAAGTACCGAATAATATGAGAGTAAAGCAGCTTCTGGGTGATTTTTGCCTTCGTTGGCAGAAAATACTTTTGTAAAGGTAGACAGTGCCACATAATTACGTATAAACAGTATATATACATCTCCTTAGATAGTCCTATTGTTATTTGTTTAAGTATTAGAAAGAATCATAATTTACTGTAGATAAATGTAAAGGTCATAATATTATATAATTATTGTATTTTAGGTATTCACTAATAGAGCTTCCCACAATATTGTCTACCATCAAAGTTGTTGTGTGTTGTTCGTATGGTACACTTCCGTTTATGTTACCAATTATGATTCAAACGATTGAATTGATTGCTTGTTCGTAATTAATTAGTTGTTGTATCTCCATCTTATATTTAGTTCTTATTAAAATTATATAAATGTTAGCGGTATATAAAACATTATTCTTGAAGATGATGTTAATTTATGTATGTAATGTATTATATAACGTATGTATATGTGTGCATTCCAGAAAACCAAAGAAACAATTACATTTTACTAGATTGATTTAGAAAATTGTAAGCAAACATTTGATTATGAATTCATTCCAGTTTAATTATTCCGTACGGTAAGAAAGTAAGTGTTTCCATTATTATCTTAGTGTTTAGGCCTCCATAGATGTGTTGTTCACGTGAACGCATGGTATGAGTGAATTAATTATACAAGTTAATTTATTATATGTTGACAAATATTAGGCCAACAAAATTTAGATGCATAAGTATTATTATGTATAAAAATCGTTGAGGCAGAGAAATATTAAAGAAAAATATTACGTAGTTATAATTATAACTAACATTGTAAATACATACTTAATTATATTTTGAATGTTTCACTCATATCAATTTAGGAAAATCAGTTTTATTAGCAAATTGTAAGATTTTGAATCCGATAACACTGAAATGTTTGATTTATGGACGTCGATTCAAATAAACACATTAAATGGAACCAGTTCTTTTTCTTATTAAACCTTCTTAGGTAAAAAAATTGAAATATAATACAGAAAGAAATCTAAAGCATACTCGAAGGCTTGAGATTACCAGCGCTCACAAACAACATTCGCAAAAAATATTGCGGATGCTAACCACCGCACTCCTCTAACATTTAAACAGTGTCCATTTAAGAACCACAATCTTTAGACAAGCTAAATTCATACATTTTCTTCACACATGCCGTTGGTATTAAACCAAATCTATCTTAAAAGGAGGGAAACATTTTAGTTTAAATGAAGCACTTTCGTCGATTATAGGAAAGTTTGTATTGATTACATATGCTTTATATGGCTAGACAGAGATGTTGTAATTACCACACCCACTTTTCACCGATGACGATTGATTGCCATCGTGACAGATGGTGAGTCTATCGCCGTCTGAGGCACAATACATACATCTTTGAATTAATTCTCAGACATATGCAGGCTTCCTCACGATGTTTCCTTCGCCGTAAAGCACGTGGTGTGAAATCACTGTACACAACTCATTGGCCCGCCGGGAGCTTGCGTAGCAGGCGGCTGATCCAACCCCAAGACCACTACAGCTCTGATTTATTGTATTGATCAAGGTATTGATTACACACCAAAGAAATCGGAATACAATCAAATGTATCAAATATAACGTGATAATAAAGTAATTTAGGTAATTAGCTACGAGCGACATCACTTCGTAGTATTCGTAGCCTTCTCGTAGCAAACTCGTAGCACATTCGTAGCATGACATTGGGTGAATGCTACATCAATACAAAGCTTTTCAAACTGTATTACGATATACAACGAGGAAGAAATTAAAATTCCTCCTCGTGCCGCTGGTACCACTGGCGGCACGAGTTGGTGGTACGACGATCTACGACTTCGTCCGCATAATGTACACAATGCCCGTTCTTGGGGTCAACGCTATCCCTATATCAAATTACATCAAAATTGGAACAGCGGTTAAGCCCTAAAAAGATAACAGACAGAAAAATATATTCTAGAATTTACGTATATTACGATAGGGTAAGCGGAGGTCAAACATCACTGAATTTTCACTCAAAGATAATGAGCGGCTAACGCTGAAGAGTATATAACGTTGAATTAAATATATCTTTGAATTTATTCCCAGATATATTGCAGGTCTCCTCACGATTTTTTTCTTCACCATGCAGTAAGTCAGTCTTAGGAAGAACTCATTGGCAAACTAGTGAGATTCAAACTAGCGCCGCATGCGGTGTATACTTTGGAAAAAAAAATGAACTAGATAATATAATGTAATGAATAAGTAAGACACCGGGTTTTATTTTATCTTTATTCATAAGCAATAAAAAGTAATTTCTGTACTTGTTACAGAATTAACATAATAATAATTATACACAGAGAACTTAAAATATACTTATGACAACCGAGTAATAAATTAGAGTAATAGTAATGGAAGCCACTAAAGGATTCTATGTTATGTAATATTTTTATGTATTTCACAAGCCTTTGCCAAATTACTTCTCTATTGTGCAATATTACTTCACGAGAACTTATTACTTGCATGTTACACTAAAATAGGTGAAGGCACTTTTAATTTAGGCATTTCAATTAAAAGGGAGAAATCAGTTTAATTTTAGTCATCATAATAATAACTAAATTAATTGCTGTTTGTGAAATTGTACTCGATGGATACATTTACGATACGACCAAAATTTGATAACTATTATATTAACATGTATAAGGGGGTCTGTGTATAACTGTGTACTTGATAAGAATAAATCGTCATTAATAAAACTGCACGGATGTGTTCCAGAATACTTGGAAGTTTATTATGAATGCTCTTTAATCCTACGAAGTAGTTTGGCAACGACCAATTTGACACAATGTGTTGATTACGTGGAAGATATTTATCCTTATCGCCTATACATTAACAATGAAATTATATCAGAACATAATTTACCTGCAAAATATACAATGTCAAATTATAAAAGTTCAATACTTAATATAACATTAGTTACTTTCGTATTTTACTTCAATAAGTCTTTCTAAATATTCATTCATTTCCCTACATTACTTTTCAAATGTCATTGAAGTATGAAATACAATCGCAATTAATGAGTTCATTTTTCATTACATTTTTCACTCATATTTGTTTATTCACTTCTTTAATTATATTTTCTTAGTATAATAATATCTATAAATTGATTGTATAAGTTCGTAATTATTAAATTCGAATATTTTAACATATGTATATTAATAAACAGGTTTTATTTCGATAAATTACAAAACAAAACAAAATTATACGTAAGACCAGAAATTATCATATTATATGGTCACAATCATAGATATAATAATCTAAATATTTGTTATATGTATTTATATATATATATATATATATATATATATATATATATATATATATATATGCATTAAATATAATTGAAGTAACCGTAAACGTAAAGATTAAGATCATCTGGAATAAATTGAGTTTAACAACAAGCTCCGTTATGAGTTTTAGTTAAATTACTTGATTTGCTTGTGCTCTGCTGACGCCTCCTATTATCGACCCACTGTCATTCACGGATAAGGTGTCCATCATAATTCTCAAATATGACCATCGACTAACGAACACAAGCGTAAATGCCGGCAGATATTTCAATACTACATATTCCAAATCAATAAAGAGTGAAATAAAACGGAGCTCTAATCGTTCAACTCAAACATTTCCAAATAAACACATTTACAATATATCTATAACACAAAAACAACCATTTATGCACATATCTACTATTGAGTGAATTACATTATGAACTTAATTGTGTAGTATATATTATGTCATTCACCTAGCCTATGATAGAACTTTCGAATTTGATCACGAAGAGAAATTATTATCAAAACTACCTAGTGTACGTTTCCATTGGGTGAGTGCATTCGAACTAGGTTAGTGAATATTGCATTGCCAATGTGAAAATGAAACGCAAGTACATTACAGCTAACTACCTATACTCTCACGATATATTTATTTATTCAGTTAACACGATAACGATGACTTACCAAGCATGGGTAGGGAGTGAGGGTACCTAATTTGGCACAGAGGTTTATACATATATTTGAAGTACTTCGCCGTTATTTAACTATGTGAAAGAAATCTAAAGGAGAAACTCTGAGGATAAGTTTCTTCATAGCTATTGTAAAAGCGAGTGAAAACTTTGACATTCATAAGCAATTCAATGTTTTAATGAGCACACTATAAGATACAGTTCATATTGTCCAGTGAATTCCAGTTTGTGTATTGTAACTAAATAACAAATAGGCACAAGCCTATAGCGATCGTTTAGTTGAAATGACTAGTATATTGAAGTGTCAAACATATCCTCGACTTTCTAACCATATTGTCTTTTATTTTGTTATTTTATAAAACGGACCTACCTATGTGAATTTTCCGCGTAGGTCTAATAATCACGTAAATAAAACTTAGTCTCTATTCATTTAATGTTATCATTGTACCACACTTATGAAAACAACAGATTATGTTTGTATTGAAGTACTTGAATGTACATAAACTTGCAATTTGCCATTAATTGCGACACAACAGGAATTAATTTATCAAGCCTTAGTGGCAAAATATTCTAAGCACTGATAATGAACTTGTACGTACATTCGCAGTTGCTTTTGTTTTTAGTAAATAGCTACGATTCAGGTAGTTAGTCTGGCTTTGGAAGAAGTTGGGGTTTCATGTGGGAAACGGTCTTGTAAAGAAAAGTCAGTGCGTTACTGAAACATTTGAATCCATAAAGAGTCATTCGAAAGCCAGTTTACACTGAAATTTTAAAGCAGGTTCGATACTGTAATACAGCAGTTACGGTACAGATGCGCGTAAATAATTATAAGTTTTCGAAAAAGATTAGATTTGGGTCACTTTGAAATAGGTATTTAATTAGTGAGTTGAAGTTGGAAAATTGGGATCGAACATCTGAAAAGAAAGCAAAAGTGATTAGGGGCATGGAGTGGCGGATGTTTGCCAATGATGTTTGGAGCTAGTGGGAATCAGTGGGAGCTGGGTCGGGGCAGCAAGCGTGTGCGCCTAGTGACGGTGGTCTGGCGCGAGCGACTTGCGGCTGGCGGAGAGATGGGTGGCGCGCGGAGCGGGTCGCTGCGAGCGCGGCAGCGTGGTGGGCGCGGGCGCCGGAGCCCCGCCCGCGCCCGACTCGCTCAACATGTCGCGCGGTTTCCACACGGGCGATCCTACAACACACCAAACACCGAACTCTTTATAAGTCACATATCGACAAGTCGCGATCATACGACAGCGGAATTTGGACAGGTAGGTTTGTACCGATTGATTGACCAGGATTCGCGGGCTCGCGAGCAAAGAGTTGAATGTTTGATGAATGTTGTCGGAGGTCCGTCGCCTCGGTAGAAAGCGTTCGAGCAGAGCCGAGAGGCAGCTAGTTCCCAAGGAAATAGTTGAAATAAATATAACAGGAAAAAAGCTGAGCGATTCGGTGAGAGGTTGTCTACGGCGACCAACATTATCATCGAACATTCAAGCAGGGAAGGATATTACTGAGCAGCGGCTGGTAAGTATATACCTACTGAATTAATTTTGGTAGTAACCTAGACACATACATTTTATATTACTATAGAGCTATTAGAGTGCTTCAACTATATAATATTCAATATATTTTTTAATTAGTGTACTTCTACATTCTATTGCACAACATTTCAGTTTTTATAAGTGCAATCTAAATCGATTGTTTTGAAGTGCAACACTATACAATGGTTAGGTTAAGCCCCACGCGAACAAGATAGTTTGCAAGATTCGTTGCTACCTATAATGTCATATTAGCTATTATATTGCGATTAATATGTTTTAACTAGGAGTAATACGTGTTATAGGAAACTATTGATTAATGTGTGGTATTAATCCAATAATAGTATATGGCTAGATATATCATAGGTATTTTTATTTTGTTTTATTAGTATATTTTAATATAAATACACATATATATATATATAGTCGTTGAAATTCTAAACTACCGTAAATAAATATGTCACACACATTGACAATAATTAAAAATGGAAATCATAATATATTTTTTTTATTAATTGCGTATTCAAAATTAAGTATTCGTGAATATTTAACGCAATTCAGTTTTAATAAGGATTTTAGTATCAACTTATACAATATAATCGTAAAAAGGCCAATTAACATTTTCTAACTAAATAGGTTTAGTAAATAAAATGTCCGTATGATATTTTCAAAGTGTATCTACCTACATACTTTAAGTGCTAACTACCTAACAATAATAGACGAATAGTCACTAAGGATAATATTTTGTATCGCTAAATATTATATGGAATTACAACATTTGTGTTTAATAGTAAAATGATAAACTTAATAGTTAATTGAGCAGGTACTGAAGAAACGCGACGATCAATTAAATTAATAATGTACACTTATAGGTATTTAGAAATGGAAGACTTAATTAATGGTACAAATCCATGGCAATCTACATAATAATAAGTAGTGTTTATCTATGGGGATCAAAATGTAATAACCAAAAATATATAATGAAAAAGATTCAAGAATAAATATCAGTACGATACCACAGCCATTATAATGTAACACTTAGCACTTGAATTGATTATAAGAATACGACTAAATATATATTGTGTAATTCGACATTTAAGAGTTGCAGAAATTGCCTAAGTTATAATATATCAGGGCTACTTGAGATTATGAACTCACGTTTAATAAAGGTACTGCATTTGACGTATACGTATATTTTGAATGTTACTAAAATGTTTTACGCTTAAGTAGAAGTACTACACTGAATCCGGTTAAATATATAGCTTGGATTTAATTGTAAGGCGCATGTTGTATGTTACGTCCTTTACTCAAATTGTTGTTTTAAATTCAATTCCGAATCTATGGTAAAATATATTAAGCTGGTCATACAGGCATTGAAATAGGTTGTATTTAGCCGATGCTTATTAGTTAGACATGTATTTGATCGTAATAGTCATTAGATTCACGGTGACGCGATTGGGGGCAGTAAGCGCGCTCGTGGGCTATGTCTTCTAATGTTTCCACACTGCTACGGTCTGATGAAGTCAGCATTGAGGAATGCGACAGCAGCATTTTCCGGCGAGACTTGGGGGACTTGCCCTTCCCCTTATGCTAGGAGGTTTTACTTTGCTTCTTCCCAGAAAGGTAACACTGGACGCAAGTAGGGTGCTCCAGAGTCTTAGAGATCGATTCTGTTGATTTTGATACTACTATACCCATTTTCATAGCCTTGTCCTCAGCTTTCGCGAGCTGAGAGTAGTGGGTCATCCTGTCTAAAGAATTTGTCCCAAGTCTTGCTAGTTTTTCCCCACTAGATTTGGATGATCGTCGGCTAACATTAGGTGACTTACAAGGCGACCTATCAAAACTTGCTTGTGGTGTCCGCATTATTCCTTTCTTGGGAGCAGGTTTTGGGGACCTTGATCTATCAATGCTATTTTCACGAGATTTCATTATACTGTTCCGTGGAGACCGAGAGCCATCAAAGCTTTGTTGTGGTGATCGGGATTTATCTATAGAACCTCGTGGAGATTTACTTGTGTTCGTTTGATCGAAACTTCCGCGAGGTGAACGGTGCAAAGTTTTAGTTTGCTTAAGGCTAGACTTGTTTGGTGACCTACATACAATGACTTTGGTGACGCGATCTCGATCGGGGGATGTATGTTCTATGGATCGATTAGGCGATCTATCCCTGTTGATGCTGCTGCCACTGCACGAACGTATTACTTTAATTTTCTTCTCCGGAGCCGAGGCACTCTTCTTTTCAGGAGAAGATTTTAGCGATTGAGATTCTTGCTTACCTAGTTCTTTGACCATAGTAGGTTGGTACTGCGTCGGTTGGTGAGATGACTGTATGAGTCGCGCTTGACTGCCTGTGCTGCCAGCGCTCAGAGTCGAAGTCGTACTGCGAAAACATATAAGTAATTAGTTTGTTTCTAATCGATGTGATCATCACATCGGTGGTTACATATGTATGAGTAAACACAAGTAAACCTACGAATACTGGTTATATTTTAGTAAGTACCGGCGAGTGTTGAGTCTGGTGCCAATAAATGTTGTATGTACAGTGTATTTGTGATGCTGACCCATACATATGTTGGTACCTTAGCGTGAGGTGGTTGGGAGTTCTGCCTAACCCTCGCTTGGCAGGTGGCTGCGGCGGCTCGTCTTCGCCCTCCGACTTAGAGCCGATGTCGGACTTGTCAGTGTCAGGTGGCGGTGGCGGCGGAGCTCGCTTACCACTACTTCCTTCTGTTAGTTACAATATTCAAAGCATTGTTAGTCAACTACTCTAAAATTGTGTTATTAGGGTTTATGTAAGTGTTAGCTGAGCAAGTAGTATTAGTCGCTAAGTTTATTATGCATTATATATAGGGAGGAGGAGTGTGTTGATTGCCATAAATAATAGTGGAATGTCGTACTTAAAACATATTGACCTGCAGTGTCGCCGAGCGTTTTACTCCTTTGTCGGAACGCAGGTTCATCTGGGAGAGGTGCCTGTGGAGGCTCCTCTGCGTCTTGTGAGTTTTCGCGAGACAGATCACCAACCTATAAAGCAGTTACCAAAAGTTTAATAACTGATCTGTACAAAATATGGAAAAGTTTTATTTCTTTCAAAAGTACCTCAATATTGCCGGCGGACAGCCGCTGCCCTGTAGTTTTGGGCTTCTTTGTTTTGCCAAGCGTTTGGGATCCCTGCATTACTTGTACCTTAAAAAGAAAAGAGTAGACAATATTAGTAAATCAACCAGAAGACCAAAGAATTATAAAGGATTCATGGTAATTTTTATTTTACCAACTTTTGAGTTTTATACAAAGAATATTTCGGATATTAGAAATTGTGTATAGTTTTACCACTACCAAAACTCGTGTGATCATTAGCTCCGAGCTATCAACGTACCAAAGATAAAAAATAAATTTTGTTCTCATGATATAGAATTGCTTTTATTTGATTATACTAATTTAAAAAAGAAAGGCACTCATGTTCTACAAAAAATTATAAACGTTGTTTAATTTAAAACTTTCGGGATATCAAAACGTTCCTATTTACGCAAGTAACGTAGCATGTGGCTATTATGTGGCTAATAGTGGTCTGGTGGTCTATCCCTCTGGCATACAGGCGTGAGCATAAATGTGTGTATGTAGGTATGTCCTAATTATATGCACCTGGTGTTTGGGCCTCTCCCTGTCTAAAGTGGCGTGGGGCGCACGGGGTGGTGTGGGCATGGGGCGCGTGGTCGGCAGCGACATGTTGCGCACAGACTCTCGAATTATCTGCCGGATGGTCTTCAAAAACGCGTTGCGGAAGTCCGCCGTGCTGTGGACATACATGAGTACAGTAATTGTACTATAATTCGTACTATGGCAAAATTATGCTCGCATTTATTTATAACATCCGTTGTCTACAAACCATTGGACGGAACAAAGGAAGATAAACACATTACATCAGAATGACATGATTATAAATGTAAGAAGAATGTTTCTTCTGAGTATATGGGTGCATTTCCACCATAGATGTGCAAGATTTTTAACAAACACATCCCTTGCTATACGTAGCAAGGGATGTGTGATGCTACGTATAGCAAGGGATGTGTTTGTTAAAAATCAATAAAATCTTGGCGCTGAGTGAAGTTCGATAAATGAAGGGACTCTCATAATTATTTTCTAACCTGTTCGACAGCACGTAGACTTTTTCAGAGCGTCGTTGCAGCTGACTTCTGAGATGGATCAGCTCCCACAAGAAGTGGCTGTCCATGTCTTTGGCCGAGGAGGCGCGCACTTGCACCTCAGTCACAGGGATCAACACTTGATACCGTATGATCTCTACCTCGTTTGAATTGTTCTTTGATGATACTCCCTATAAAAAACGATAAGTAGAATGCATTATGTATTTTGCAAAGACAGCCTGTTTGTGCGTTTAAGTATGTATCGTACAGAAACAGTCACTGGTGGATTTAAGAAATGTATAAGCATATCCATCCATAAATTTAGGGCCACAATAATACCTAATACTAAATAAACTCCACGTCTGAAAGAACGCATTGACTTACCATTAACTTTTTCTTCTGTCTCAGTCTTTCTTTGCAGAGAAACACCACTGCTGATTTAAAAACAAAGCACATAGCGTGCAATTCCAATCCCTTTTTTATTTTGCCTAAAAAGTCTGAAATATTTAACCATTCTACTCCACCGTAGTATAACAAATCACCTGTAATGAAATAATATATTTGTTGAGTACAACGCGATAAGAATATTCAAATAGTTATATTAAATGTTATATTTTCCATAAAGGTCAAATTAGGAGCAGTCGTAACAAAAGGAAGTATGTGGGGATCGAGCCATGTTGCAATAAATGATCTCTCTGGGATACAGGCGTGAGCATATATTTATGTATTATAGTGAATATTTACCGGGACTTAGATCTATCGGTTGCTTGCAAGACTTCTGATGTTGCCTAAACAAGTGATCAAATATAGCACCATATTCTTCATGTATTCGTTGCATTTCATTGATGTGTTCCGCAACTTTTTCCATTCCCTTTAGAGCTTCTGCAAATATTTAACACAACAATGACTCTCTTGGTCCTATACAACAAAACATAAACAAAAGTGTCATTAATATTAATATGATTATGGTTGAAAATTAAACGCTCACCCACTAAATGAAGATGCTCTTCAGAATTAACATCAGTCAAATTTCTCAATTGTTGAAGTAACAAAGGATATTTTAATATCCGCTGAATAGGTTTAATTAGGTACGATTCCAAAGTAGAAGAGTGTTGTTGCTTTGGATTCCGCGAAACCAAAAACTCTTGCAGTGCTTGGTTACCTTCGTCTGAACACAAAATAATAATAATATATATATTATGTATATTAATATATATGTATTTAATACAAGCAAAGTCAGTTTGGTAATATTATATTATTATTTATATAAACACTTCACTTACTTGGATGCAAAACTTTTTGCGCTTTGCTATGACTAGCACAAAAAGAGCTGTATAACTTGAAATGATTGACGTAATAAAGGAAAGCACTTCCAACTGCAAAGAGCACGTTCTGAAATGCAAAGTAAATTCAGTTACATACCGAAGGATTCACTCCGCATGTGCCGTATATTTAATAAAAAAACTTACAACATTTGTAAAATAGTACTAACCTTAAATTGGTTGGAAATCTCAAAGTGATGAAAGTTGGGTTCTGCCTCAAGCGCTTCTTCTAAGTTCTGAAGGAATTGCCTTTGGAAAGTCACTATCTCTTGAATGTTCCCAAACAGAGCATTGATCTCGGCGTTTGATAAAAAAGTTTCCTTCTTCAGTGGCTCTAGGTAATTCTCCAATAGGTTATTGAGGTGCTGCAGATAACATAGATATATGCAAATACATTGTATTAAACACAATGTTTTTTATGAATCTCACGTTCCATGAAAGCTTTTGTATATGCTAATCATTATGAATATGGCTCAATTAAAACTCTTCAATACTCGTCATGCTTATACCTGATCGTTACCAGGTATCAAAATGGGATGTATTCGAGCAATACCATTCGAGAATCATAACTTTGTAATCGTTGGAGGACAGGGAACAGCCTCGCAGGTGTGGCCAGTTTTGGAAAGTTTTAAATAGGTTTTATAAATCCATCAAAACTTCCTCTCCATGAATATTTATACAAGTCTTTGAATATTATCTTTCTTTCACCCTCCTATCTAATTGGTACGATATGGCCAAGCGACGAAAGTCAGCTTCAACTTTGAAAAGAGATAATCTTCTGCGGGCGAAGTAACTAACCGACCGGCCAATCAGAGGGTGAAGTTATTTCAGTTAACAAGTTCTGCTAAACTACACGCGATATTGTCACTAAGTTGTGCGCTTTACGTTACCAAGTTGCTCAAGTAGTTTATATTAAATTGCAGCTTTGATAACAATCTTGGGAAGTACTGTGATAAATAACCCTACTTAGAGCCGCTTTTAATGGAACATGAGTTACGAATATTGCTGTAATTATTTCCAAGCTGTAATGATTTCCTTGGGGATAAAACCATCGCTTATTCAGTTTTCGGAACTTGTTTTTAAACATGAGTACCAAGTATATAAAACAGTTTCTATTTAATTTCCAGCATAAAACTAAAGACTAAAGCACTATTATGTTTAAAAACATGGGGTTTTTCTGAGGAAAATCATGAATGTTGAATTGAATTTGTCAAATGAAATGAAAATAAATTGAATGAACCTGGTTGGTTATGCTCTACCTGCCACGAAAGGGTCAAAACAATTATGTGAGCTATAGTTATATCATATTGTTGGTCTTTGTTGAGTTTGGACTTGATGAGCGGTGGTGCTTATAGCCAATTGCAGCAGCTGTGTCCTGCAATTCCACCTGATACCGCGCAAAAATTACATCATAGCGGGGTTTCTTCAAACAAACTCTACGGTCCAATAGCAGGGTGCAAAATGTGTAGCGCAATATGATATATTTCAAAATATTGCTCCACTCGGTACTCAAGGAAGATTCCCTGGAATGTTAAAATTATTTGTGGCTATTATATTGTAGATTTCTTTTCTGTCAGTCACGGTGTTCCTATATCTCATGAGAATGGCAGATGAAATACAGCTTGTCCCTGGAAGGGCATTCATGAATATTCAGATACTGGTCATCTGCGAAGAACAAATTCTGTTACCTTCAGTATTTCTTCAATTTTTAAGTTGTAGATCCCCTTACCTTGACATAAGCGCGTTCAGTGTCGACAAGTTCCATAAGCACCTTCCTGAGTTTGTCTGCGTCGGAGAGGTGCCTGGAAGGCGTAGCGGCGGCGCTGGCGGCACTACCGGTAGGGCTGCCCCGCCGTGTCTCTGCCGGCGAGCGACACCACCCCGTCACTTGCTCAGCGCTCTGCCGCACACGCACACGCCCACACTTCTAGTTAATTCCCACCCCGTTAGACTGCTGTTGTGTTAGTTAATTTGGTGCTCACAATACGACATTGTGCCCATGCTTGGATGTGCTCGAGTCTAACCCATTGCAGATGTAAAAACCTTATACAAAATTATCGAAAGACGGAAAAATTGAAATAATTGTGAAATAGGCACTCGTATTCCTGCTGCAAATGTGCTATGCAATCATGCCTGTTAATTTTATGTACAAGTTTAGAACTATAATTATACTAGATGTATATAATATAATATCTTTGTTCATCTTCATGAGTTCTATATTTGACAAGATACTTACAAGGAAAGAAAGGTACAGGCCCATGATACTTTTTATTGTTTCATGGCCAATATTAAAACAAAGAGATCAAGTGCTAAGTCGTGAATTGAACTTCGTATTCATTTTTAATATTTGTAATTAACGCACACACGATAGCTGGAATATCTGAAATGGGTTAGATATAAAGGGTATTCAAGCTGAATTTGAGTACATAGAACGTAACATGCCCCTCAAGCTCTTATATCGATAATCATTATATAACACAAAAGCAGTTTCAGAAGAGGTGATATAATTTATAGGGGTGGGTTATAATAGGGGACTCGAATAGGTTCTCTAGAGACAATAATTGTCTTCCAGTGAGGCACTGCCATGCGGGGGTCGGGCGGAATAAACGAGGAACATTCGCGGAGAATAGATATAATAAATCAGAGATTGTTGCATATGAAAATGTGGTACCAACTGGTTGGTACCATGTAATGATTTCTCAATATTACCTTGAGTAGATTTTCAATTTCAAAAGAATTAGTCCGTGAGCTGACTTTAGGTGGGCCAGTATTCAAAGCATCACCGCCATGTACGTCGTTCTCAGGACTGTAGAGTTCTTTACCTGTGTGGTATATACAGAATTCATAGAATATTATCCTTTTATACACATACTCAGTAATAAAACTTATTCTGGCGACAGCCTATTGGTAGGATCTTTCCTTCTCCATTCATAAATCACGAAGGAGACATGAGCCACGTAAAAGGGATTACCGAAACACGTCTATTCGAGGGAAGTATAACGGCTTAGGTACTACTACTATGTTCACAATCTTATTTCCCAGTTATTATTCAATGATTATTTAGTAAGAACCTACCTAAAAATAAAACACAGAATTGTTGTTTGTTCACTGTATGTAATTGAAGAATTAGATTTATTCGTTATTATTATTGTAGGTGAAACAAAATTTAATACACCATCATATTTGATATTCCAACCTAAACATAGTTAAGAAATTCATATCCAAAGTCCTTTGTGCGTAAATCAATAAATAAGTAAACCAACGTTCCTGCAACACGACAAACAATTTCATATGACAGTTTGCGGAAAGCAAACTAACTGAGAAATTGCGAAAGTTTTATAGGAGTCGATCATTCGAGAGACTGGATAATATACAAGTTACAAAGGATTATTTGTTGGCATGACTGATAAGAAATACTTGGATTGAGTGTAATTAAACATAACTTTGTTTCTGTCAATATTTTAGCAGATAATTCTGCTGTGAACATATACACGCATTTATTTATAACGATTACTCTTCATATTTTTTGAGATTTACCCATCGATGCCGAATTTAATACAGCACAGGCTGATAAGTAGGTCCCAGTCATAAAATAAGAGGCACAGTATAAAACACATTTCCAAAGTATCAAACTACCGTAATTCAAGGCTGATAATTCTTACGGCCCTTTGAGACTGACATTATAAGCGAGGATATAAGAACATTAAGTTAAAACCCTACTTAATGAGAACATAATCATTATGTTAATAACGTTATTAACATAGAGAAAACGTTAAGTATAATAATAATTTGGATATGAATACCGTATTGATTGTTTCTAGAAAGTAAAGTAAGAAGAAATCATCAATAATATTATTCTAACGACCCGCCTCGGCGTGACATGGGTGCAATGTAGATATTAATTAATATACATGTAGTATATATATAAACCTTCTTCTTGAAACTCTCTATCTATTGCTGAAAACTCCATAAAAATCTGTTTAGATTGTGCTCAGCAGAACTTCAAAACTGATTATGTTTTGGCAAATCAAACTATCTATTTGATACGTTTTAATACTCTTCACAAGATAACTAAAAAATACGACATAAAGATACGAGTCACATGACTTTAATTAATCTCTATAATAGTGTACAACTTGTTTAAGGACAAGTATTGAAGAGTCCCTTCACATACACACTATCGCACACACACATGAAATTCAAGTAACGACTTTCGGAACGACAACCAAGAGTCCCAAGTCCAGACGAAGTCCATCCAAGTCCAGTTTAGTTCAGTTTTATTGCTCAAGTTTATGATCATAAACCGTCGAGTAGAAAAGTTATGTTTGGTGACCTGGGAATGCGCACGTCGTTCTATGAATAGTATTTTGATATAACAAGACTTTGAATAACTTTTCAATATTATATAAATGTGAAAACTTGTGTGAAGTTAAAGTTAATTTGTACAATTTTGTACTTAATCATCGTTCAGTGGTGAACATTTGTTCAAACACCTAGTTAAAACTTCAAAATGTTAATAAGGAACGATTCAATGAAACGTCAAAAGTTAAAACTTGTTCCGTAAATTAGGCTAAGGTTTGAAAAATACCTCTTAATAATATGACAGTTAAAGATTAATAGCAACACATTTTACGTATAAGGGACAACTTTATACCACCACGAAATTTGTGATAGTGTAAGAAAAATTTCGCGGTTATCTATATATATATGCGCGCTTCTACTTTTAATGTGTGTCCAAAATATAAGATATATTATTGATAATAATAAAAGGCGAGAGCATAAACATGTTTTGAAAGAAACTTTCCCATGCAGGGCGCATTATGACAAGAACGCGCACAATGAGTTTTTTGGTCGCCGAGAGTCAACATCGTACAAGCAAATAGCCGCGGGTGGGGTCACGGCCTTTATTTAGAAAACTCCTATTTTTGTTTCTAAATTAGTACAACATTTTATACACTATACATTGTCTCAACTAGAAGGCTGAATCCAGTTTGTTTCAGTTACATTTAATTAATTAACTTTGTCGTTATTACGTTTTGTACGTTACGAGAAATCCGTTTGATTGTTTTATTAGAAGTGAAGGTACCTACGCTCTTATACTAGGAGTATATATTTCCGCGTGCCGATGTTATCACTTTTATATAAGTACCTTTATTGTATCAAAATATAATAAAGGGGTTCAATTGTATTAATATGTAACAAATAAGGCACGCATTGTGAAGCACGCCGCCATTGTGTAATAAATGTGAATATACTCCCCAGAGTCCGGTTTTATTAAATCGTGTGGAAATCATACAAACACCAAAGAGAAAATTAATTTCACACGACAATATAATCAAAGAGAAATATAAATGAAATACGTTTTTTTTTTCAAAGAGAGCTGATAAAAATTTAACACATTGAAGCTTATTGGCTAACGCGTTGAAATATATCATTAAAAAGAGGAAAATAATGAGTTTAATTAACGAGGGTCCATTTTTGAATATTGCAAATCAGAGAATCGATTTCTCCTTTACTTAATGTTGAAATATGCTAATCAGTTTTTTTTCATATATAACGTAGAATTTTGTGGCAAGTAAGCAAACTGTTTGTGTCTGATGGTATGCTGCTTTGACACTTTCACCATTTAGTACTTAGCCTTAGTGAAAAAATCTTTGCGCTCTACACAAGTACTTACCTACCACACGCCACATATAAAGAATATCGATTCAAACGCATCCATTTTTAATCCTACCATATGAAGAATGGAATTACTGTACTACGATAAAAAATAACTGTGGAACTACACCTTGGCACGAAAACTAGTCAACACGGATAAAATCTACGGCAAACGTTAGTAGCGTAATAAATATGATTGTGATTAAGAGGGTGAGGTATGTATTGTTCGCTGGCTGGCCCGATGTGGGCCTCATCATAATATCGCTCCCATGCTCTTATACCCATCACACAACAATACAACTACCTAGTGACTCAATACGTCATCGTAATTGCCTCTCATGTTTGCGATACACGCGCGCTGGAAAATTATACAAACGTTTCAACAACTGTATGCCACTCAGATCGGTTGCTCTAAATAATTATGTATACAATACAAATACTCCCAGCCATAAATAACGACGAAAAAGGAGTGCAAAAGCAACGTAAAGAAATTACTCTGAATTAATGTGTTTCAAAACGAAAACGAGGTTGACTTCCTTCGAATATAATAGCTATATAACTACCATAGAAATTGGGGAACCTATTTTTTGTTTGAGTAACGAAAAGGCAACTCAAGGATTACTCATTTTATTTATTACCAACTGGATACGCTAAATATTCTGATAATTTTTCATTGTTGTCGTATTGTTCCCGGGAATTGTTATGGAAAGGGTAAACAGGGTAATCATAGTACATGTTATTGACACTACTGTTGCTAAGTTTGGAGACGTCGAGAAGTTAGGCTGCCTAAGGGGTGCCTGTATAATAGTCACGTACATCATTTAGCGAAGTTACACGATTATGTAATAACTTACAAACAATGTGTAACGACCTTATCATGCGTTTCACCTACCAAGTTAAACGTTCAATAATCAATTTATGTTTCCTCCTTGCATTCAAAATTCGTATCAAGGTTATAAAATGCGTGCAAGCTTTAAAATGGTATGAATGAATGCTTTTCTCTAAATGCCTTTGTCTTTTAAATTTATAAAGAAAATAAACGAAATATTTGGGAAATATTATGAGGTGAATTCATCGGCTTAACGTTTAATGTTTCTGTACTTAATTATAAATTATTATATAATTAAGTACAGAAACATTAACTATGTGAAATATTTAAACACGACAAACACACTAACAAATTCTAAAAGGAACCTACAATGTAGGCAGTATTGGTATTTAAAATAGAAAAATGTAAAACTCTAACATTATGTTTCGTGTCGAGTTCCACGCAGCCAATGCGAGCGTTAAAAGCTTCGCAGCATTTAAAAGTTTTGATAGGAAAATGCTATTTTTAGCTCGTGATCATATTACTGACAGGTAAAGTTTTGCCCAGCTACGTAATCTAGTTATGGTGGATGAAATATGACGCACGCCTAGGTATTATCGCTTCCTCTGTTGTTTTGCTCCGTGTCAAATTTGAATTGTAAATGTCCTACACTTTTTACAGCCTCTTCGGTCTGGCACTACATTAAAATATCCTCATAGGTATAGTATATGTAGGTAGGTGGAACTTTAGTGAACACAACATCAGCGTCAATGCTAATGCTAATGTCTACAAAATATTATATTGTTAATTCACTCCGTGAACTCTATGTGTGTGTATCTATCAATATTTACTGGCATATTCGAAACGAATCCAGATTGATTGAATTGAAAAGAAATATGTTAAGAAGTATTTCATCAATAAATACCGAACCGTGTTTACAAAAGGTTTCAAATTATCCTCGTTAAGGAAGTTGGGGCGGCCACAACTAACGTAGAAAGTTGAAGTAGGTAGTTTGTTGGAGATCGATAATCCGCATCGAATAAAAAATATATTTTTTTATGCACAAGATACTAACTGGCTGACAGCCACAATTCCAAAAAGAAGACTCAGGGTGGTTGGAAACGATGCCAAGTATTATGTAAACGTAAGATTGAAGAGTTGCTTGTTAGGCGAAATGCGCGCACCAACATGAATGATGGCGTCAAGTTAACTGAAATAACATGGGAGCGGTATATTGTTCATATTATGAGTTTATTACTTGTTACGTTACCCCGAGGAAGCAATTCCGAACATTCCGGTTTACATTGTTATATACAATGTATGACGTAGGTATGTTAGGTTTTTGTGAAAAAAATTGCATGGCCTTTCATTGTATTGCTTAGCATTTTTAAATACGTACAATAAACACCTAAAACGGAGCTTAAACAAATTTATGTAACAATGAACGAACGAACCAATTAAATAACTAATGTTGGAACAATTCCTCACTCGTAAATACGGATTTGTATGAAGTTGAGAATTTGTCAAGGTTTATTTGCTAATTCTTATCTAGTTTATTTGCCTCGCATATTTATTCGAAAGGCTCTCCACTTCTCTGTCTCAGTACACCCCATATTACATCGGCAGTTTGTAAGTTTGAACCTTACTTGCCGTTAGAACATGATGTTTAACGAATTAGATCAAGTAATTTTGTAAAGCTGTGCAATGTAATGCGTAGGTGCAAGCTAAATTAAATTATATAGGGTGTACTTACTCCAAGCTGGTGCAGGCACGATAAGGCCGGATATCATGTCGTCGGAGATGACGGGCGGGTCGGTGGGCGGCGGTGGGCACACCAGCGAGTCGATTATATCGTCCGTGGCCGCGCGCATCACGCCTGTCAGTTCCGGAGGCTCAGTCCGAGATGACCTATGGCACAACCATACTTATTTAGTTCTGTTTCAAACGGCACAGAAGATAAATCGTGCTTTAAATCTAGTTTCTACTCTGCAGTTCTTCGCGTGGGAAAATTCACTCTCGATCGGGATAAAATATACCATAATAATCAAAGTTGTGACAGTTGGCACTTGATTGGGTAACAAGTACATACAAACATCAAAATTAAATAAGCGCTTAAATATGTTTTCACCAAACAATACATAAGTTAATAAATAATGCATATTTGTCAACCATTATGAGGTAACTCTTAAAAAACAATATTTGAAAATAATTCTATAAACAACTTTTATAGAGTAAGACTCATTCTGATCTGCCTACTAAACTGTTTCCATAGCGTCTTTATTGTATGATTTATGTTTCTAGCTACTGAAAATCTTAAGAATAAAACCAGCCTTTGAATAGATGACATGACTGAATAGCCGATAGCGCCTTCGGGAATATAAAGTTGTCTTTAGAAGTTTCGTTGCGAAATCTTGTTGAATAGGTTTCGAAGTTCAGTACACGGTACTAGCTTGTATGCTGTTGTATTTAAATTTAATTTAGGTAGCCAGAGGCTTATACTGAAGGAAATAATATTTTTTTAGAACATAAAAACAAACTTTACGGAGAAGCAAAAAGCAACGTGAAAATTCTGCATACGCCCAAGAAGACTTTGTGTCACCCTAGTGACGATAGGCTGAATACTTATATTTACTTATCTACACTTTAATTTAAAATATATTCGGTGAGAAGTTGCTGTTGTTATACCTCTGCCTATTTCAAGACCCTTGTGATTTCACAAAGATATTCCTGTATACAAGATAATATATTCAAATTTAATCAATTCTGCAGTTAATTTGTTCTCTATCTGCAATATAATTTAAATGCAAATAGTATCTTGCAGACGAATACAGTTCCAATGAAATGAATTTTGTATTCAAAGGATAACTTATTATACTTATGGTGATACCTACATGAAGACATTCGGTAACAATGGTTCATAATATCTAAGCATTAAGTTAGACAATAATCCTCTAATGTGTACAAAGGAGGAGAAATATATCTGAATATTAGCGACGTAATGCTTTAATTATTCCCGTAAACTTCAGCACAGTTAACAAGACAATAAAGGCTACCGCTTTAAAGCTTCGGCCTTATATGAACGCCGAGATGAAACAACTTACAACAATAATAATATCGTGTCGCGAGTGCTCGTTTCGAGATGACATTTGTTGGGAACATTATTTGAGCGGCCGTCGCGCGGGGCGGCGTAATGTGGACGTGGAGAGGCACGATTGCGGTCGGCGACAATAGGCGTCGAGCGCCGCGAGCAGGTGCATAGGCGCGGGATGTAGGTCGCACAGCGCCTCGCTAAACTTGTCGTCGAGGCCGAAAGGTCAGGTGTATGAGGGCGGGAAATGCCGATGAGCAGCTCTCACCGTGCCCTGCGAGGCTTAACTTCCGTTTATTAGGTGCTGTCCGCCCGGTTTCCTGCTTCACCTGGTGCTCTAAATGTTCTCTCGACAAACAGGAAAAGAGAGCGACCCATTTTTATTGGGAAATTTCTCGTCGCCTGCAACGATTTATTCTAATTCGATGGTAACGAATGCGCTTCGGGGGTTGTTTTGATTAATTAAAAACAGTTAACTTCTGTGACAGCCGGTGGAATTGATTAAGTTGGCAGATGTTAGAGCTATCGAGTTGTTTTATCATTCACTTTAAAACATATTAAAACTTTTTGCAAAAAGGCTGTTTATTTTGCAAGCATAAATAGTGTACAAATACCTCATCATCATAACAAGGGAGAGTTCCTCTTGCAACACACTTTCCAAGTACATCATATCTAGGTCAGATACGATCGCTCCGTTGATCACCATTATCTCGTCGCCTTTGATTATACCTGACACAGAAAACAACACTGAGCTTGGATTGATTGTTTTTATTTTGTTTCAAGCAAAACTTGCAATTCAAAATCTCCATCGCAGTATTATCGAAATATATAATATTTGAAAATATATTACAGAAAAGAAATGTGTAGTCTAGAAACACAAAACCATTTTTGTAGAAATAAGTGTTCAAAATATACAATATTAACCTCTAAATATAATGTTATAGACACATCGCAACCTTTTGTGGGTACATTCGCCCTTGTCCTATTTTGTTACTTTGAGCACGAATGACATGTTATCTGTCGGTAGACACTCATCAATCTTGGCATTCACGGTCGCCAGTTACTTTCTAACTCACTACCAGTGGGGATTTGGTCCATGAATAAATCTTAGTCTTCATATTATACTCCCATTTACATTTACCTTTTATTTGGAATCTTTCATTAATTAAAAATAATCACCCATATTATTTCCAGCTCCTTGAAGTTTATATTAATTAATTATGACATGATTTTTTGTCCGTTTCCAAATAACGCTGTACTCGACCATATTATTTTTAGAACTTAGTTTATATGCAAACAAGATTACCGTTCTGCATAGCGACACTCTTGTCTTCCACCCTGCTGACATAACAGCAGAGTTCGTCTTGTCTCTCTGCATTCTCGATCAGTTCTGCCTCCACGCTGAAGCCCCACATTTGTTCCAGAGTGTTCCTTTGCAGTTCTACCTGATACAATATCTTCGCACATACTTCCACCACTTCATGCGTGTGTAGCTATACAGAAAAACACAGCGTATATACTATTTGAAAATAGAAAAAACTCTTTGAAGGAAAGGATCTTTTTATGAAGACATTTTACCATGGTTTCTCGTCACGAGCTCTCGAAGGGATATCAAGATGGGACGGTGGGATGGGTAGGGACTCGTGAGACATATAGTGACCATTACACGCGAGATAAAGTAACACTCTGTCCACACGACGCTCGGACTGCCTGCAAATTGATGATGTAGAATTACTGCCGGGATTTTGTGAACCACAGACGGCTAATTAGGCGTATTCACGTACACACCCTGCGGCTGAAGTGTAGCACTGTTCATTTATACAAGGCTGCATGAATAATGCGTACCAAATAACCGAGGTTAAGAGTAAACAAACAAGGATTTTGAACAAAATAAATTTGGGCTGACTTTTTTATTTTCATAATATGTTTCGATGTGCTCGTGGATTGTGACTCATTTTGAATCTAAATCTACACACTTACGTGGATTGAAATGTTGTCCCTTATATATATATATATAAAAGTACTACACTGGATATTTAAACGCAGTTCGGTTTACAGGGGGACGGGGAGCATCAAGGATTAATGTATTGTGTTTCAATAAATCTCAACCCTGTTTCCATTTGACAGGCATGGCGGAAAATATGTATTCGTTTTCATAAAAATAAAGATTTTTACATGGTTATCTTAACAATAAATATCCAACAAATTATTTATATTCCAAGACGTATTTCCATATCCACGTATAAAAGACTCTCAGTAAATCTTAATCTAGTGCAATACATCCCATTTTCATATAAGTTGTTTACACTATCGGATCACACTATCTGTTTTAAATAAAAATATTAAAAAAGAATTTGCTTTGATATGAAGGTGTATTTTCGAATACCAATTCCCAGTCCAATCAGAAATCGTGTTGTTTTTTGAGTTATACGAATTCTTTATAAGATGGAATTTTATGGGATTGCCAGCAGATCATGTTTCTAGCAATCTTTTAAATTAAATGAAGGGGAAGCATTTTTTACTTATTTTTTATCTTTGGAAAATATTTTTTTTAATTGTTATGGTGTATTATCAACTGGAAAATCAGCTAAGCTTTTTAGTCGACAAGTTGGTCATTCAATGCTGAATTAAAAACCTTACCATTTTTTGTAACTGTTGCTCGTTGGATAAAAGAAGAAAAGAAAAAGTCAGAGTAATTAAAATAAATTCGCTTTACCCATTTCATTTAAGAACAACAGCGACTTTTTGCCATTAATACCCTTTTCGAGGGAATTGGTAGGTACAATATAAAGGCGTATTTTTGTTTAAATGTAATGTTTTCTTATTTAAAATGTATATAAATGCAATTACATTTCTAAAATGTTTTAACACGTCTTTAATCTATTTTCGTTGTTCATTATTTTCTTAGCGTCCGGAGTGGCATGTCGGGAAAATAAACCTTTTATCACGACGCAATGCTTGAATTTTTACCAGCTGTGTCTTCGCGATTGTGCTCGTGTGGATTAAATTATGTCACTTAACTGAGATTTATGCATGACATGTAACATTATTTATGACTGCTATATATCTATAAATAAAATATTGGTATTCTTGTGTGCAGCATCTGTATTAGCGATACTCACATTTTAGGAAGAGGTATGGGTATTAGGTGGGTTAAGGGTATCTTTACTTAAAGTAAATAGACACAAAATATGAAACCGTTCAATATTTATTTTTATCTTTTCGAAGGCTATTTGAGCCAATTGCATACAACATATTATCTAGAAAACGATGTGCAAATATCTAGAAGCGAAACCCTAAAGTAGAAAAATTATTCACGCTTTTCTTGAACGCTATGATCGTCGAATGAAAAAGTGACTAGTTGATATCTCTATATTTAAAAGAAAGTCGTGTTAGTTACACTATTTATAACTCAAGAACGGCTGAACAGATTTGGCTGAAAATTGGTGGGGAGGTAGCTTAGAACTAGGAGAAGGAGATGGGATACTATATCCTAAAATCTTTACATGCAAATAAATAAAAATTAAGTGTCTGTTTGTTTCAAAGTAACAGATTTTCACTTAGTGCATATGCCCCGTATGCTGGAAGTCTCACCTTTGAGCTACCATAACTTGACAGATGTCGGCCAAATTTGCTGTCGCTGAATACATGGTCAAAACGATGTTTTCCATAAATGAAACCTTGCTAGATCTATTTTTTGCCCCTGTAGGGGGTCCTACATGCAAAATTTCATAAAAATCATTGGAGCCGTTTCCGAGATTCAGATTCTATATATCAATATATTCGCGCAATATAAGCGCAATTTTTGTATATATATATACAAGAATTGCTCGTTTATAGATATAAGATACAGAGCGTTTAATAAGTAAGACACAGTAATTAAAATAATTTTAAAAAGTAATTATTCCAATATAATTTTTTAGTTACTGTAGAAATAGCATCCCGTGTCGAACCTAAATCATTGTAGACCCAAAACGACGTCAATAAGATACTATGGCGCAGAGATTTTCATCCTATTCAATTGTATTATATTAAATTGAATGTACCTCTCAAAAAAAAATTGACCTTTAAACAAAAATAAATAATCTGAATCCCGGTAACGGCTCTCATGATTTTCATTAAATTGCATGCATTATGCAGGGGACGATAAATTGATCAAACTAAGTTCCATCTAAAATATAAAAAAATACTGAACTAAGCTCCGTCATCCAGGTACATATTACGAAATATTATTTCTATCCAAGTAATATTTTATGATATTGGAGCGAAGGGACATATTCTGCAAACTTGAGAAATGCGTGAGATTTTTGAACTTTAAAAGAGAACACAACAACAAAATTATAACAAGAGATTCAATTTCATGCATATACGTTGATCCTAAAGTGGGAGCAATATAACTTTTTGATTACCTCTTCAGTACGTCTTCGTGCAAAATTTACGACGCTGTCAGACCCTACTCACGTCGGCCTTGGTCACAAAACAAACATTTTTATATGCACCAAGTAGTAAACACATGCGGGTATAAAATTAACATATGTCATTAAAGAATGCTCCCAATGTTCTTTAAATAGCGTGAAAACATGACACTCATTACTTTTAACAACTATGATTTATTTCGTTGTTTTCATAACAAACCGTTTCGCTGAGTACCGCAACAAGAAAGCACCATTAATATAATAACTTCACTAGTTTCAAAGGAACGCAATACTGTTTTAATGTGGTAAACAATGAATTGTTTTAAACTACATTTTAAAGGCTGATTCCTAAGGGAGAAGAAAATGAGGTAGGTAATTAAAGTGCATTAAAATAACACTTACATAGGTCTCGATCAGGTCGCTGCGGTGTGGCACGAAGTAATTGTGGTCTTCCATGTCCCTACGCTTCTTGACCCTGACGAAATGTTCGAGTGCATTGAGCGAGCGGCGTGCGCAGGCGCCGGCGAGGAACTCCTCCACGGACATGCCTTCGCGCACCCCCACGGTTGCGGTGGTGCCTTCAGGAAGCGACACTCGAACTGCTGCCTCGCCCTCCTCACGGGACATCTGATGTTATACACACTTAAAATATCACTTGCCACTCGAAACCCAAAAAAGGCTCCATTGTGGCTTAAAAATTGGCTAGCAATAAAGCATGTGTGTGTTATATTGGCTAAGAATATTTTTTATATTTAATTATGTGGGACAATTTTTCTAAAACATTTGAAACACTAACAATAAATATTAAACTAAAAATAAAATATTTATGCTGAACAACTCCCTTAAATTGATTCTAGTACATTACTTATTCATTAACTGAAGATTAAATAGAAAATCTAAATAAACTCCAAGTAACAAAACACGCAGTATTCACATCGTAGCGACGTACGAAAACAAATTATGATTCCATTAAGTGTATACTTTCCTAAGTTATTAGTAGGTACTTAGGAGCATAAAGTATACGTTCGAAAAAATATCTCCGAATCAATATCCCAGCTAACATTTCTCCGTTATTTACACAAAGAATTAGCGAACGCAAAAATACAAAAAAGACTTTCATTTTCGCATACACAATGAACACGTGACAATGGATATTCTTCGATGGTGAATTCAGTTTAGTAATCGAAATGCCTTTTTTGCTTATCTTTGATTTCATAAAGTATCAATAATGTTTGCAAAGAAATATCATTTTATTTCAATTTAAGCCGTGAAGTCAAATATCCCTTGATCCAAATTCTTATATATTTCGAGAACGGAGACATCCAAGCGTTTTGAGCTTATTAAATTAATCGGTACACAGGATAAAGGCAAGTTGGTACGCAAATGTATAATAATCCGTAGACTCGATATTACAGTCAATACATCGTATTATCACTTATTGAAACATAAAAGATATTGGTAATCTTATAATACGTGTTCAGTGGCTCATAGCTATGGAAACGAAGAGGCTTAATCATTCATTTATAACGACTTCAGGTGCAATTTGTTCAAGAAACAAAGATAGTTAATGACCGGCAGTCAGTGGCAAACATCGGCGGTAATAGTCGCTTTTCGTGCTGACTGGAATTACGGTCCCGTGAAGAGTCACGGAGCACGTCACTTTAGCGTGGTTAATTCCAAAGCCTGGTGATTATAGACCTTAATTAGAAGGTTTATTATCATAAAGGGCAGTTGCGGTCACTTATATTTCAAAAACAGTCATTCAAATCAACCCCAGATATAAATGCATTTCGTTTCGATTCTTCAACTTTTTCATAGATATTTAACACTGGTACCCATCAGGTTTTTTTTAAGTTCTCTGTCTGATAAATATATATGATAATAGCCGATTTGAAATATGTTCCCGGCCTGTATACATGCAAAATTCATTACAATACGATTACACATTAAACTACACATGACCAACAATGTGACAACAGTGCGTTAAAGTATCATCAGTCGAAATACTAGCTCTTGATGACTATGTTCTAGACACTGGATTAAGAGAAGAAAAAAAGAGCAGTATGTGCATTACCTGCATAGAGCGGCGGCTAGAGGCAGAATTGGAGCGCGAGAGGTTAGGCGCGCGCCTCTTGGTCGCGCCCCGACCTGCCAGCAAGTTGTTTAGCAGGGACGGCGAGCGCGCGCAGATGAACGCGTGGAAAGACGACACCGTGAACACGCCCAGCTTGTTCAACGTGCTCTTTGTTCCTCGAGACACGTGCGTCAGTAGTGACTGCGCCAAATAACCCACGTAAATATAAGCTGACTTTGTCATCAGTCCCTATTATAGTCGTAGACCGCAATTTGAAATATTGCTTCTAACTCTTTGTGTTTGCTGTATTCAAAGAATTTGTGTGTTTTCTAGAGATATTTTAGCAACAAAAGGATATTCATACACTCGTTAACCAGAATTATTCTACAGAGAAATTGTAAGCATTTTTTTATTCGCATGGAAAAGCATTATAACATGACTTGATGTGGGTCGAAACGTAACGGATTCTAACCCAACGCTCCCGGTCAACGGAACTGTCAATTTGATAGAGGAACCAACAAATTTCCTTTCACTGTCATCTTGATGAAATCACTGGACAATTTCACATCCTACTCCCTGAGTATTATAAATGAACCCATTATTTTATATGGTTATACTTAACGTTAATTTTAACGATAATTTTCAATATTCGTTTCAAAGTTGTTGTCTTTATTTGAGTGAAAGTTAAGAACGAAAGTAATGGTGAGACCTATATTGATTGAATGATAAATGTAATTCTTCCTTACCTTGGGATTAGGCAGTTCGCCACTTTGCAGACTAGCCATGTAGCAGCGTAGACGGAATTGTTCGCAATGCAGACGCTCGAGATTTTCCTCCCACTGGAGCATTTGCACGGCAAGTTGTGCACGAGTCTCCGGGTCAGACACCACTGATTGTTGAAGATCTGCCATGTGCTTTAGCTTGTGATCCTGTTGCCAAAAATAACGCGCAATTTGAATATACCATATCTACCTCTGTAAAATCAAAATCAAAAATAATTATGATATTAGTGCTAACACTTTCAATCTGTAAGTTGACTTTGGAACATTTGATAGATTCGTAAGTGTAGTTAGGCAAAGTTATACAGTTTAGAATAGTTAGGGGGAACTTCGAACCCGCGCCCGAAGATGACGTGTGCCATGAATATTAATAAGCGCGTGCTCTCACTTGGCTGTGATAAACATCAGGTATGATGAAGTTTAGGACTTCAGGATTTTTAGTAGGTAAATAGGTATGATACATTGCGTATTACATGTCTTCATTATATACAAAACTATATTTAAGCCACAGCTTTGTCTGCATTTCATTTCTTAAATTTTCGTTAAATGTTAGCATTAGTAAATATTACATACTTAATTTGTGAACGACATAAATTAAAAGTAGAAATAAAGTGAGTAGATAAAATGTCTAATTGTGTATTTAATTGTGATTCAGGAACGTTTCCCATCTGAGAAATTTCAAATGTACATTATTGAGCAGCCATGCTTGCCCCATTAAAGCTTGTGTATTTGGTTGGGATGGTATATTTTCATAATATGCTTAAAGTAGCATGAAGCTACTAAAATAAGACTAAACTGAGCGCTATAATCGAGCTGTCTTAATTGAATATTACAAATATCAGCTATTATTTTCAAAAGCTTGTTTGGTTTCAGTGTCGCCAAACGGCTTGACCACTCCATTTCATTTCGTTTGCGTCTTTCAGTTAATAGTAAACATGTCTGTCGGGGTAGATATTCACACGCTAAACACAAACAGTACACATGTAGTAGTGTGAGGCAGCCACAAAGGCTTTGATGCGTGCTGCGGTCACCCGGTGCGGGTCAGAAATTGGCGCGATTTACACGAGGAACGTTCGGAACCACACGCCACCACCACCCGCCCGTCAACACCCCACTCACATATGTATGTCACTAATACATAACCTCGTTTCGTAACTACATGAAGTTAAGCTTGCTATTACTATTCAGCTATCCAACAGCCTCCTTCGAGCTGCAGTTTGGAGATATTAAAAATGTTTAACTACAATTTTTTTTTACATATAATTAGGATTATGCTTCAAAATGAGGCATGTAAGGAATTAACTATTTAATGAAGCACAATGCGATGCAGCAAGTCTAGATAAGTACTTGTCTGCTCCATAGATTTTGAACGTTTATTGGTAGATAGTACATGATAGTATAGTAAAGTACATTCCATCTAATATTACACAAAACGTTTTAGAGAAGGTCAAACTACCAATAAAGCGGTACAGGAACACAGTAAAATTGAACATAGTCAAACAATTCTCATGTTGGTTCTATCCTATGGAATGCGCATTCGGGGTCGAGCGGCGCATAATACTCCAATGAGTCAACATTGAGTCCAACGAAAGATTCAGCATATTCCATTTTCCACAATAAAAAAGTTATCAGCAATTCTTTGTTATTCTAACACGCTTTATAAAAGAACTTAATTTGAATTAAAAATCTTGTAATGTGGTCATCTGTTGTGATAAAGGAATGACATGGAAGCTGAATTAATTTATTTTTAAATTTCTTCTCGGCACTCGGTTAGTCGGCACGATAACGTTTTTCACTATGCGACACCGCCAACCTTATAAAAATTATGTCATTAATAAATCAAAATTACTCAAAGTTTAAAACAAACTTACAGATTCAATAGCCTTCTCGAGCCGGTAAATCTCTTCTTGAAGCAGATGAAGAGTACCCGTCTTCCCGCGGTGACGGGCGAATGCCGCTGCACACGCACTATGTATGCTGTTCACCCAGTTTTCCAGTTCGATCTAAACATTTTATAATATATATTTTTTAAGTCAAGCAAAGTTGTAAAAAACTTTAGTTACCTAAACTAAAAAAAAATATGCATATCAAATGAGGACCTGCCTTAGTCTAAGTTTGAACATTATCTGAGACGGTAAATGTCTTTGAATAATTGATTTGGTTATCACATTAAAACTTACTTGGCAGGGTGCTTGGAATAAATAGGCGTCGCCGAAGGCCGTGCTCAGGCAGAATATGTGATCACGTTTGGGATGTTCTGGGATGGGCTGCATGATGGCGCCATCGACTATTATGAGGTGCTTAGGAGCGGCCTCCACGGAACGACCTTCGCGCGAGTCGCACGGGTAGAACAACAGCGTGGTACCCTTCAGGCATACCCAGTAGCCCTTCCAGCCGCGTTTTCGAGCAAGCTCAATCTGATGCTTCTTACGAAGAAGCCATTTCTTCACACTTAGAAATCTAAACAAAAAAAATAAGTAAGTACTTAATCGATAGCTTTCTAAAAATGAACTTAAAGTCAGAGTTGATGAGATTAGCTCTAAATCGAACCTTTATAATGTATATTGAACTGATTGAATAGACTATGATTGCAATAAGATTAACAAAGACAAAAATATTTAATTAAAACTTCCCGATTATTATAAAAGTATACAATGAGAAACGTCGCTAGGTACACGCTGAAATTCAACCAACAATATTTTTTTCAATACTCGATAGATTTGTCCATTTCAAGTAGTATAAACCATTCGAGTGTTCAAGAACGCCAAAGTAAACAGCGTATAGCACGGTCATATCGATTTTTTTATTCACGTCTCTTTTTCTGCAAGAGAGTACGAAATGTTTCTTATGAGAGATCGTATTCTTTGGATACACACTCCACGGGATCGTTTGCCAAGTACCTCCATTGCCCAAATAACAACGTTTACGGGAGTGGGTGGCTGTTTTAGTCCACGTTCCTTGGATACTTTAAAATCTGTCCGCATGCGGAAAATCGGTGTATATGATGTGCCACTTCTGGGCATTATACTCAAAATGTGACTTTTTACATTCTGTCGCGAAGTTTTTCGCAGAAACATCTCATTCTGTATTCGCGTCCATGTTGTCAACCTAATATGAAAGTGACACATTGCCACAGCTTCAAAAAATATCAAAGAATTGGTGCTTTCACCTATTCTTTGATTTTCGTATTTTATGTACTTGCACGAATACTGAAAGTATTATAAATTGTAGACAAAAATATGCTAGCGTATTTTATTTTACAAAAATCATTTGATCTCAGACACAGAGAACGAAAACAATGAACGGAGCAATCAAAGACTCAGGTCAACAGAAAACAATGCTCAAAGTAACTTCCATGTTACGTACAATATTTTTGAACTTGGATGAATAAATCACCTTATTAAAGTTATTTACTACCTAACTAACATTAATATTGATAAACGTCACGTTTATTTATAGCCTTCATAATAATTAATGACAACGTTGGGAGCAGGTACAGCTAATTAATCTTGATTTATTGATTTACTTTACGCTGACGAAAGCGTTGCTAAGCATCCAAAATATTGGCACTCATTAATCAGATAAAATAATAGTAGTGGAAATGTTGCAACTCGTCATAAACATTTAAGCTTTTGTTATGTAAGCCTTGAAAGTTGAATATTAAACAATATAGAATAGTTATACAACTTTGAAACTTAAATTTGAAGCTGAAGCATACTAATTCAATTTTTTAACTAATTAATTAAAATATCTGTACTACACAAGCAGTGCATAAAAACTAGCTGTATGCGGGCGTATTTTACTCATTATATTTACACTCTTATATCCCTTTGGAAACGTTTTACTGCACGTAGTGTACGATTCTTAGATGTACGGATGCTATCTGAATGGCAACGAAAGAACAAAGTTCTGTAAAAGAAAACTCATCGAAGCTAAACAACCTCGTCTCGTCTGTTCATACCATGCGTTTTTACAACGACGTTGAATGGGTCACGGCTAAGATTTCCCTCCGGTCATTTGGGATTCATGGAAGAGGAATTGTAGCCTCAAGGAACATAAAGGACGCCGTAGGCTTTTCCTAACTGAAAATGGTGAGAAGTATACGACATGCCTTTCTTTCCGTCGGTTCTTGTTTTACTTACTTTTATTAAAGCTTTTCTCAGTGAGGGGTGGAACAGGTAGCTACGTATTAAAATTTTACTTTGGCTCTTTTCGCTTGAGATTCAAAGTATAATATGGACGTGTAAATTAGATGAATATTGAGATCCCGTCTTGTGGTTTATTAAGATTCAAGGTTGCTTGATAATAAGTCCATCACTGTCACGTGGAAAGAAAATAAATATTTAACATGTATAATAAATAATACTTAAGTCTTAAAATAAAATTTATATAATAACTTTTTCCATACCTACGCAGTTTACTAAAACTAAGAACTAAAAGTGTTTGCCTCGTTACTTTCAATTTTAAAGTATAAATAGTTAAATTAATTCTTTTAAATCGATTACTATTTAGTTATATTGGTAGAAAACATGTACCCAGCTTTCCTGACGGCTCCAGTGCAGTTGAAGGAGGCCGCTGCGGCGCCGGTCTGCTTGCCCTTGTATGGAGAATTCATCGCGCTCTCTCCGGGATCCTCTTCGTCCGACACCGCCGTCGTCAGTGACATACGATCATCGTCCGATATCTGGACACATAAGCATTCGATTCTTACACAGAATATTCATTGATCAATGAATTAGTTGTCATTGGGAAATCTAAATAATATACGAAAGGAAATCAAATACCAAACTGTAATAGATTTGAATTAATTTTCACGTATAATCTGATCGGTAGAGCATGCGGCATGGGTTATCATTTACTTGAGTCGGTTATAAACAGGGCAATTCATTCACTGGACAAGGTAAACGAAAAACTATACTTTACGTGGTCTCTACTGAAAATAGCAACCTATTTATTGCTACATGTTATAATTTACATTGCGGCTAGACGTAATCTATTATGTTGAAAATATTACATGTATTTCTAAAGCACATTATTTATCTCCGTATATATTTTGTATCTTAATGCCTTTTACAAGGGTCTCGAAAAGGTAGGTATCCATGTAACCAAACCCAAACATTAATCAAATGATTAGGAGAATCTAGCGCCTAAGTCACTATTCATTATTAATCGCTACGGTGCTACAAATCAATAAAAGGTTAAATTATATCTAATGCAGACAAGATACTTTTTGAGATTGCCCATTCGATATCTAATCTGATAAAAGGCTGAAAAACATACTATGATTTGAATAGAGTTCTTATCCTACATACATATATGCGCACGCTTGTATTCCGCGAAGGGGTAGGCAGAGGTCTAGCTTTAGTAAATTTCGCCCGTTATAAGGGCCCAGCCTATTGCCATTATTAAACGGACCCTAATCGAGATTCCACGCTACTACTGGGAAATCACAGATGAAAAAACCCAACTTTGCCCGACCTGGAATTCGAACCCAGAACCCAAAACTTCATGTTTACGTTATGTTGTGTTGCATTACGTTGAGACCACTAGAACAATGAGGTAATTTTAATCCTGTGATATTTTAAACGATTAAAGCACATAGTTATAACACGTACCTAAAGCTAAATGAAAGGTGTGTATCGAAGCGTGCCTCAATTGGCTAATACTCAGCTAGGGGTTAAAGTGGTTTTATAAAACCTTTTACCTAAAACTAGAGCGACTCATATTAAATTAAACATTTATTTTACCTGCGTAGGTTTTAGGTTCCATTAAAGCTCTTCATATTTCTCAGAAATATTGTGAAATAGCTAGCTAAATAGAACTTTGGAGTTCTAGCTAGGAAACGCCATTTTATTAATAATAGAAATACGAGTACGTCTGCTAATACACACTTTAATCCCAATATATTGATGAAAACTATATTTAAGAAAATTTTGGTAATTTCCCTTACTTTATTATACTTAGAATAAACACTTAAGTCAGTTCCACAGCAATACATGTCTATTACAATAGAGTTACGCGTAATGTCGAAAATCTGTTTCATATAACATTTGACAACAACATAAGTTTCTGTTCAGGTATGCTCGGTATATACAGTCAGTGTAACACAGTTTTCCCCCCATCGGCCACCCTCATTTCCACCTCTGAAAATTGTTACCTCTTCTCTTCGGTAGGTAGCTAGGCGCGCAAAGCACAAGAACGAGTGCTAAACGAGACGAGACTGTTTCATTACTTCGCGTGGATTTTATTTCTTTTGATATTCATTCTTATTTTTTACAAAGAATACGAGTTTTCTAAGAATAATTAACAAAGTTAATACAAAAATATTTTTGTTGAAATAAAGTATTTTTCTCTACTGCAAATTATAAGTACCTACATATGTAAAAATGCGGTTCCTTTGAATTGACTTGTTACATATCTTATGGGAAGACACGCCTCCATGAAATACTTTCAAGCATGTATTTGTCTCACAACTCGAATTTTAATGAGAGTCAATACTAATAAGCGATGGAAATGTCGCTGTTAGGTCATTTACTCGAGTATCTGATTAGAAATCTATACCTGAAAATCTTATTCTCAGATATTCATACACAAGTACCTACAGCTTTTATTTATATCTTTATTTTTTAGGAAGTTTTGTCTTACGTAGACAATGTCAGCTCCATTGAATGTATCCAACTTAAAGTTTATGTTATGCCATTAACAAACATATGGCTTTGATATAAAAGAGTGCTTTTTCTTAAAATATTTTGCGATTGAGATTCAGTACTGATAGCCTAATATCGTGATAACTATTTTCGCAATTCCGTGCCGCAAACCACATAAACCATATTTCAATACGTCAGGTTTTATGTGCACTATAAGATGATATATGATCGTGAAAATGAAATAAGAATGACATGTGCGAATTAAAATTAATGGAGTGTTTTTGCGCTTTTAATCCGGGTACAATGTATGAAGAAAAAAGAGTTGCTTTGGTTTTGTTTGAGGCGCATGCGGTTCGCGGTGGCGCGCTCTTGCCTCGATGGCCCTTGACGCTGCGTCCTCGCCTACGCCTTTCACCACATAAAAATGCAACGGTATGCATATATATACTAAGAAAAAAATTTAACCTTCGCTACTTTGTCCCACTTGCATATATTATGTATAAAATATCCTCTGAATCCTTGGCTTTGACAAACAATTTTGGTGGCATAAAATTAAACGTCAAAGCTAAGAAATTCTAAATTCGCGTTGCTTAAAACGATCTTACCCCAGTAACTAATAGAAAAAAAAGAAGAATAGAAAAAGAAGAAGAAGAAAAAGTTTAGTACCTAGCTGCCAACAGGGGCCTAACCACGAGCTCTTATTGCAACGATACTTCAGCTGTGTGACAGTGGCAGATTTATATACGTCATGTACATCTGTCTTATAATATGACCTAAATTATCATGGCAATAAGAGCTTATGTTAACTTAGAAATGAGGCAAACTTTATTTACTACGTAGATGTTTAAAAGTTTTCCTAAAATGTTATTGTTGATTTTATTAATGAAAACAAGCACGTTTTTATAATTAGGTACAGGCGGGGCGCAATGTTTATAAAGTAACAAAGTTAAGTAAATAATCGTAGATAAACTACCGATTCCCCTCAACAAGTAAACTTCGAGATTATATTCAGATCTTATATGTCTTATTCCGCCGCGGCTTCGCCCGCGTATTCAAATTTTTTAGATAGTATATTCGAGGAGATCTTCCATTCTATATAACAAACTTGTATACTAAAATGTTTCTTTTTAATGTGTACGTCCTGTGTGTTTCAATATATATCCTACACTATAATTTCTTCTTTCTTAAAATATAGAATTATGTACATACCCTGATATGTATCAGGGTATATACATAATTATATTTTTATTATGCTCAATTCCAAAAGTAGGTAGTCCTCCTGGTATAACTTCCTGTAGGCAGATACTTTTGCGTGTGTTTAAATTAATATTTTATTCTATAATTAATATAAAGAGCCGTTGTGGCCCTGGGGATGGTGACGGTGGCAGAAGTACAGCCTGCTGCGCAAGCGACGCAAGTAAGAATCCAAGTGGCCTACACCAGAGATAATTTTAAACAACTTATGCATAGTAATTTGACACAACGAGGTCACGGTAAAGGAAAATATCCTGAAGAAACCTGCATATATCTGAGAATTAATTCAAAAAGACACATGTATAGTGCCCGAGAAGTTAGTGTACTTACTTAATCTTGATGATTCTACTGGGATGGTGTGAGCATATTGTATAATTCACAATCATACCCTTAAAAATATGAATGAGGGGTGAATATAACTTAATTAATTTTAATATTCATAATAGTTAATCAATATCTGTCGGGACATTGAATAACTAGTGATGATAGTGCTCGTGAACCATAAAATACACTGAATTACGTCTACACACTTAATTTCAATATGATGACGGTATAGTGTTATCTTAGTTGACAGCTGAGGATTCGGACAGATGTGATGTAGCAGTTTTAATTGCTACAGCACATATTATCTCATATTCTATTGATAACGCATGCTGGCTTGTGTGCAAAGACGTTTGACAGACTGTAGATAGTGATCGTCTCTCTGCTTGTGAAATACAAAATTATTATTTTACTCTCATTTTATTTATATTTAAATATTCTATTATTTTAAATAAAAATATATATTTCTGAAATTAATGTCATCGTTACCTATATTTACAGAAAACACTATAATTATTTGTAATGATTATTGATAAAATGAATAAAAAAATCCTGTAACAATAATAAGTAAGTTGTGAATATAAGACACTTTTTTTTAAATCAAGTCATAAGTACTAAAAATTAAATTAAATAAAATCTCGAAGCAAAATAATAAAGAAGAATTGAGTTCTTTTAATATTCCAAACTAATCAGTGGTTCTTCAATAATAATAAATATTTATTTCAAATATTTTTTTAATCTTAGTTCCATTTTCTCTCACGGAGTGTTGCAGAGTGCTTAATTCCATTCAAAATGTATAACTATTTGTTTATAGATACCAAATTACAAAATTACTAAGTGTACATAAATTCAGATAGCAATAGAAACCATTTAGCATTACCTAAATACGTAACTATTAAATTGAATTCCGGTTAGTAAATAGAGAATCACAGTTTCAAAACTAACTTTCAACTGTGAGGAAATTCGGAGAAATACTACCTAAGCTTTCCACAGTTTCAATTTTCGTCGAAACAGGAAAACTGTTTGTCATGAAACATTTAGTTTTGCAAATCATCGCTAGCACGCTGTTCCAGCTTTCACGAAGCATCTATCCATCTTCATAAAGTACGACGAATTGGCGTGGATATACGTACCTATTTGTTTATATAATATCCACCAATAATAAATACGTCCATATATTTTTAGATACGCTTTTACTGAAGAAAATTATAATATAAATATATCGAATATTGTCACACAGCACCTAATTCCAAACTAAGCAAAGCTTATACTATGGGCACAATAGATATTTTACTTATTTTTTTTGCAAATACAGACACCCTGATACAAGGTAAATACAAAAAAAAATTGTTTGCCTTGACATGAGAATCTCACCCGTGACAGCTAGCGTAGCAATCAGGTATACTATCCACTAGACCAACGGAGTTGTATATATATATATCAGTTACGAGTCAAAGCTATCATTAAAGAAAAAAGATGAAAAATAGCCTTAACCTAAATGGAGTAGAGAAAATAAAAGCCCTCATTAGCAAAAAGGAAATTGCAGCTTCCCCAAGAAGGAAACTAAAATAAGGTTGAAATGTTAGCTATATAATAGGTACCTGCTGTCATTTGCGCTGTTATTACTTTATATACTTATTTATGTACATAAGTTAGGGAGGGTCAATGATCATTTTTGTTTAGGTTAATGGTGGAAATAAGAGTGGAATCATCTAGTTTTACCATTCTGCGATAATTATAGCTTACCTTTCTCAGAAATGCCTCGTTACAGGTTTGGGCTGTTCCTTTCCAATGATAGTGGCGAAATCTTACATTTCCAAGTAACTTTGTCCCACGTAGGATAGAAACGTCATACACAATCCGACGAATATTGAGTACATCAGTACGTTTCTTATATTTATTCAGTTTCCGTCTACGTACTATACGTTCATCAGGTTCCGAGTACTCGCCAGTACTTGTAAGGCCATCCTCAGCGGCCCACGCGCTCAGAACACTCTCTATGAAACTGAATAATTGTTGTACGTTTGGCTCTAATTTACTAGGTATATAGAGATAAGGCGAAATGGGTTTCTTCGGCACTATAGCTTTTTCGTCAGGTTCATCATCAGGCGGCGGCGCAACATCATGGTACGGACAACTGTGAACCTTATGATGGTGGTGGTGGTGATGATGGTGGTGATGCTTAGATTTGCGTTTCGGTTCCTTGAACAGTGCGCTGCCGCCGCCCTCTCCTCTGTCCCCAGTCTCTCCTCCACTCGAGTGCGAGTCACCGCTGCGCTCTCTTCTTGGTTTCGGACGTCCGTTAGACGTTAGAGCGACAAGAGCTCCGGCGGCAAGGCAGCAGTGGTGAGCTACACAACAGAAACGCGCATCCCCTTTGCGAAGCCCCGTATCAGCTTTATGGCAGAACGAAACATCCGGAATCCGTGCTCCAAGCGCTGCCAAATGAGCCCTGTCGGCACACACCTGCATCAGTAGGTTCTCGCCAAAGTGTACAGTTTTGTGTCGACGGCGGCGCAAGTGCATGACAGTGCCGCTGCCGGCGAGCGAGGCCGGCGCAGAGGCCGAGGCAGGCTTGGAGCGGGGCTCGGGCGCGCGCGCACATCGGGGTGGCGGCGCGCGGTGCGTTTCTACCATCATTGGCAAGGAGCGGCGTCGGCGGCCGGTGCGCGTGCGTCACCTCATCACGCGCCTGAACGACCCTGTTTTCTTCCGCCCCTACCTTGGCGAATCCCAACGAATCGTTGTACGCTTACATTTTACACATTATCTCAATCTTGGTTTAATTTAAAGTCATATTTAATAATTTTAATTAATATCTAATATCTAATATCAGTAACACTGAGCACTTAAAGTGGTTTAAACACGGAGTTCACTATAGAACAACACATATTTGCTATATATAGTTTAGATGTGTTTACTTTATTTCACCTAATAATTAATGTGATTATGCACATTAATATAGTTTATATTACTAATTTGTTTGAACGATCATAGTAAATAAAATGTATTCGAATACTTCAGATATGTCACAAATACATATAATCAATTAAAAACTAAAGTATAAAGATCGTCTGAGAAGTTTTTAATACGCTCTACTTCAAGCGAAGATGGTAGGCCCCATACAAACTGGTCCCGAATACAAACATGCACTATTTTCTAACAATTGGTTGCCGAATTCCTCAGAAGCAAAATAAATAAACGAATTATGTAGGCGGCATACGGAATCGAAAACGACTCTTACGCTTATCTAAAAAATATTTTAAAGATTGATCACGATTATGTAAATTTTCACGAATGAGTGAAAGAAAAGTGTAGGAAAACATTAATAAGTGGGTACTTGTAACAAGAATCCGATGTAAACGGTCTGCGTTTGAAGTGGCTTGTTGGCTGTAAGGACGTTAACAAGCTGTCATTGGGATGTTTAAGCAGAAATAATTGCGAACGGAATCTATCTGCGGCGGAAAATAATATTTTATACATTTTCTTGCTTATTCTCTTGTTCGTTAAACTACAATGATATTTTGTTGTATGTGTTTAGCGTGTACTTAGAGAAAGAGGGAATATCTTCAACTTTCCTTTTAGGATTGTACAAAAGAAATGTCAATATGTTTCAACGAAAGCACAGTTAAGTCGGCTTTACCAAAGTAAAAATATACTTTCAATTTACGTACCTGAGAGCGAACAATGTGATCGCTGGTTGTGATAACAGTATCCTATGTAAAATGTAATGTTGCAAATTCGCAATCAGTACAAAGTAGCTGTATCTTTTGTCGTAGTTTCGTCGCGTTTTAATTACGCTAATAGCTCGCAAACTTTTCCAAGTGAAGTAGGGCGTGACGCCGCACCAAAGCGTCATCACATTTGAACTATACCTCGTCCCTCATCCACATTACATTTTAATCAAATCACATTAAACATTCAACTATTCACATAGTTTAATGAAATTTGTTGGAACTATTCAATATGAAGGTAAGTTTTAGAGCATGTTCGATGCCAAAATATAAAGAGAATGGAAAACAATAACAAAATAACAATGAGGACCAGTTAGGGATACATAAATTAATTATTCCAACTAACGGCAAACATTCTGATATAACGATAAATAAATACAATACCGACTTTCATTGGATAAGCCTACAATCGAGCTCACATTCATAAATATTAAAGCCATCAATGATAACAAATGTCCTGGACCTATGTTTTTAGTATCGCAGCTTATGGCTCTGCTATATCTCGGGACAGTAAAATAAAATTATACTTTATATGAGTTATCTAATCACCCGATAGCGAACTCGAGGGTTTTCTATACGATATTGCTGAAATAATCAGAGTCTTAATTTCTACGTTACCGAGGTCCAGCACGGAAGGGTCACGATTGCGAGAGAAATTGATAATTTACAAAATACCCTTGTTACCCCTCGATATATCCGACTTACGGCTACATTGCAATTTAAGACTCGGGATAACAACCTCGTTTATAACAAACATAAATATCCTTGCCATTCGGTCCAAACCTTAATTTAAGTTTTGTTATTTATATGACTTATTAAAGCAAATTTGAAAATGTTATACTTATAATAAAAGTTTGTTTTCAATAACTTTCGATCCTGCGGGATATAATATCTATGTTTATTTTCCTTCTTTAAAGATAAAGCTCTTTGTGACCATAATTTATCAGAGGATAATTAATTGAAATGGCGATGAACCCTTGTTGTGTACGTATATTAAATATCCTTAGAAAAGGTTTCTCAAAAAATACCCCTTAATTGGGTGATCAGCGGGGCGTATTTGAGGGTATATTGTAAGTCGATTTCAGTCGTAAATACACACACTACGACATCTCAAGGCTGGACAATTACGATTCATTATTTACTTTTTCTTATTTGGCTTTAGATGTTTCTTTGAAATTATATTATTTGCTTGCAAAGAGAGTGGAAATGGCTTGAAAATTACTTCAAACCTTTTGAGCAGCAATCGCAAGTTTAATTTTAAAACTTAGATATGATATCTCTCTGAACACTGAGTTCATCAATTAAGGGATCTAATAAATGTCAAAGATTTTTTTAGAGTAACGTATAATTACCAAAGGGGAAAGGAGGAACAACTAAAACACAAAAAGTTAACTGCTTTTCATTTGCAGCACAATTTGATAAATTGCCACTCGTGGATTCATCAGCTTACGACCGGCTGGCTTTTCTTTTATTCTATAAAAATACCCTTATTGAAAAGAAATAATATGTTTTATACGATAAAATATTATTATATTATATTGTGAAATAGTTTATTGTTCACGGTTATTGAACGGTTTATTTGTAAAATATTTACCGTCAATATACATTTCTGGATTTCTTTTGTTATTAGTAGAAAGAATCGGGGTTCAAATTAATTAAAGTTCAAAGGAACACACGTCGGTAACAATGCATCGGATGCTGCATTCAATAAGCAATTTTGGATTCGGAATGAGTCACCGCAACTGTGAAGTTTTCCATCTAGCCGGCCTGCATTGCGCCAAATTTGTTTGATTCTATTTGTAAAAAACACGGGTATAGTATGTCCTGTAAATATATATACAGTACTCTTGACTTACATGTATTTGTTGTACGAAATCTAACCTAGTTCATTACTTTTATAATCGTTCAAACAATCACTAAAATGTGTACGTATTTCTTCATTTCAGTATCAATAATTTCCTTCTAGGTCAGAGTTGGTATGTATGTTATGTATTTTGCTTCTGACGTCAAAGGGATGTGATATTTCTGAATTGCATTTACGAACGAACGAAGCGATAACCTGTTCTGACGTTGAATCGCTGCGAGCAAAGGCGTACACATCACAACTGCACATAATACAATAATTGAAAAGACTTCTATTAATATCTGACGTCTATCAATACTCAGCACATACACCAACGAGTCGCGAGTCGATTTGTTTGAGTTAATATATATACAAGTTTTTGCAGTTACATAACCAGCACTGGGCACACACTGAACCGTTCCAACGCCCCGGCGGCCCTCGCTGCGACTGGATCCAGCACGCGTCGACGGAGGGTGGTTGCGATCGTCGAACTTCGTTACGAATCGGAGTAAAACGATCGTAAGTCCTCGGGCGCTTTCGGAGCTAACGCGCCTGCGGGCGGGCGGCGCCCGTGCGCCCCCCTCTACCCACTGCACACCACAACCACCCAGCCTTCAAATTTGTTTCTGGTCAAATTAACGTCCACTTGTAACATTATACTTTCAACCTCAACAATTGATTCAAGAAAGCGTTTATAAGAAATAAAACTTAATGATCACCTAAAAATGTATACAAAGGTAAAAACAATAATAATGACTGAATACTAAAATCTTCAATTCTGAGGGCGTGAGAGAAAATAATTTTGTTCATTTTGCAATTATATGAAATTCATGCAGACTTACGCTCGTAACGGCTTGTTCTAATTTAATAAGAGCACAACGGAACATTATTATCTCTGCCTGCCCCGTGAGGCCCTCGACGTGATTATTATGTATGTTTTGCTTGTAGGTACAACTTAATATAGCGCCACCATAAATCGCTCGCGTTTCGCTCGAGAGACGCTGCACAAAAACTGGAATGTGGTTTCTTGTTATTTATATGTATATTTTACAGACAGTATTAAAGTAAAATTCTTGTTACTATGTAAAAGTTATAATTATCTGGAGAATAAATATAGTGTTTTTTTTCTAGAATATAATAAATCTTGGACACGGTTATTACGAAAATGCTACGTCATTTTAAGATATCAAGTCATCAAGGCTTTACTTTTATTTTTTGATAACAGATGTCGGCCAGATTGTGTATTGAAGCAAATAATAACATGTCTAGGAAGGGGGTCTCGCGGGGACTACGGGGTGTCTGAACATCCGCCGTCTCCTCTCCTCCCTAATTTTCAATTTAAAGTAACTATATTTATATCCCTATTTTATACATACTTTTCCATGACGCTATTAGTGACGCAATTGCTGTAGCTAAAATATCTGGCTTATTCCTTATAATTTGTCATTTGTATAAGCAATTCTGTATTCATGGTTAGTATTTTATCAGTTGTAAGTTTCAATTAGTGTTAAGTCGAAATCCTGATTAATTAGCATGACAGTCTTGTTTCTGGAAAGTATGAGGCAACTTGCTTCTTTGTGCGACGAAGTGAATATGCTATGCATACTTTAATGGATGGCACATTTTTTGATGCTTTACAAATCAATCTAAACAAACATTTATAATGACAGTCCGAACCTTGAATCGTTATTAATCAATTGTTTTTTCAAAATCTTACCAAATTCAATTCGTCAAGGTAATAGTGATTTACATAAAATAAGCCAAGTATTCTGATTATTCGCAAATTCGGGAGGGTAATCAAAGCAGCTTTATAGACAGTCACATATGGACTGTTGGCTGGCTCTTAGGAATGAGTACTACAGTAGTGATTAAACAAATAAAAAAATATCTATGAATAAGACAACAATAAGTATCTGATGTCAAGGGATATAATATTTTAATCTTATATAATGCACCTCTTTACTGTAATTAATTCCCCCCTGTAGGCAATATGCACAGCAGTGAACCTTTTACTTCCTCAAATACAACCTTTTCATAAATTATAATGTACGCCTTATCCTGCCGGTTAAATTAGTAACGCTTCACTGATGAATTAGGCTTAGTGAGGACCAGCCCGCGACCTATACTCACACACAAATCTATCCTAGTTCCTTTTGAAATCAGCTATGTACAGAATATATCAGAATACAAAATATACTTATTATGTAACCCTTTTCGACCCAAAACACGTATAATGTTTTGGAATATATGTAAAAGCCTTAGATCAGATACGTAGCCAAATAAAACCAAGAGTGAATACGACCTTGGCCGGTGTTACCTTTAATAAAATAGTTACAATAAAAAATATTTGTAGGTAAAGTACACGCTGTGTTAAGATATTGAAATGTACGTTCATTACTACGTATTATTACAGTTAAAAGCCACATTCTTCTAAAAGTAGCGTGATCGTTGGATGAAATATTATATGACAAGTTCAGTTGGCAGTCGCTGCTGAGTGCATTTAATTTATTGGATTTACAGCTTACTAAAAAGATCTTTCACGGCACAAAGTGCCGTACAAATGGATGCGGTCTTACTAATTTCAATTAAAAGCCGTTTTTATGCAGCTTTCTCTATGGGACTCCATTTAGCCATGACTTAATATTATTAGGGTCACCACTCAACCACTTATTTATGAATGGATTGAAAATATACTATGAAAATGAAAATGAAAATGATTTATTCAGTTTAGGCCCTGGAAAGGCACTTATGAATGTCAAGGAATTTACCACCGGTTCGGAAACTAGCCTTCTGAGAAGAATCGGCAAGAAACTCTGCTGGCATCATGTACATTTCATTACTTAGTAAACAATGATAATTACAAAAAAGTCATCAAAAGCTATTCACAATAGTAAAAATTGTATCAGCATGAATGTGTAAAAGTAATAATTAAAAAATTTAAAACAATACTAAATTATTAACATATCATTTTTGCATACTCTATCATTGCCAGGAGCTACTTGTGCAGAGTTTTAATTCCATATGTCTGTATCATTTATGTAATTCGAAATTGTATAGTAAGCTTTCTTCATCAAGAAGTACTAAGACTGAGACTCTAAAGCTTCCTTCTTTGAAATGTTTCTATCTGGTATTAAATATAAATGCATTTACTAAGAAACTTTGAGATAAAGTAATTAAACCATTATTAAAAAAAATAATTATTCATTTTTTAACTAACTAACATAGGTGTAAAGGCAACGTTCGTTGTTACGTATTACAGAAACAGCCATTAAAAAATGCACGTTACTTTCCATGGAACTCTAAAATCTTTATTCTAATCTAGAACTCAAATTACGGGTGGTGTTTGCAGCTCCAATTTTGAATTCCAGTTTCCGTTGTTCTCAACCTCTCGCTTATTCAAGCATGACTTATACTTTACGTAATCAAACTAAAATAGACGGGGTAGGCAATGTTTAGCTAACCTAATACCTTTTCACTAAGACATGTATAGGAGGCAATATTATATGTCTTCAGTTCTGTGCATTATTAATAGATTAATTCCCATCAAAAAATGTCCCATTAATTATTACTCGAAATTGTAAATGAACTTCTCCTGGGTTCGATTTACACTACCAACTACGCTTCAAGCTAAAGCAAAATTACATAAATATACAATGATACTTTAGGTCAAGGATTACTGGCGGTAAATCAATTTAATACATTTCAAAGTAAAATACAAAATGGTCGTACATAAACTTAGCTGGAAAAATATAGTGTGCGTAAAATAGGTCACATTCTAAAACGTGACGGTGGAGCAATCAAAACATTTTCACTATCTCATTTTATAGTTGAACAATTCTCACACCTATGTAAGAGGGTAGGGGAGGTTGACGTAAGACGCATATTAATGAAGTATTTAATCTATATTTGCTATCTTAAGATGGACTGCCGGATTTATTCAGTTATCTCACTTTGTTCGTATTTACATAATCGCTGTAAAACGATTATCCGGTTAACTGACTCGCAATAATTTCTCGTTTCTACTTCGAGCGTTAATGAATAGAAGTGTTACGTTTAATATTTTCTTATTTCTTAAGAGTTTGGTAGTGTAGCAGTAGACTATTACAACTTATTTAAGTTAATTTGGTTTGGACTCAAAACTTCCATCTTCTATGTAGAAATATATAAGAGTAACACCCCAAAACATCATCAAAGATACACATGATAAAGACGGTTATAGAGTTATCAATATTATTATCTTTACACAAATCTGTTATGGGGTGTTTCCGTGAGAGGGAGCATCAAGCTGTGTATTTTCAATACCAAAATTGTTCATCCATCACATATTGATATTCAACGGTCGATCAATCAATTGGTAAACAAAATGTCATTAGCTCGCCTCCCTCGACCGGACTGCACGACCCACCTACAGTGACCTCCTCGCGTGCCTGTTTCATGATATTACCAAATATGTCACTCGATACGCGTATATTTTATGAGAGAACATGAATTTCTAAGCTATAAATAAAGGTACGAACTTTGATATATTTGGGCACAAATAAGAAGTTCTATATACTGTCTAGATACAGAATTACATTAACTGTATTTTTCTAGGATATTTTTGTCACCCATGACGCTGGTCAGGGGTATATATATTTCAATCCCAATATCGCAGTCGCGACTAATCAACAAATCATTATTAATTCATCTGAACAGTTTATTCAGCTATTTTAGGTGCTCAATAGACTAAAATAATTTATGGCTGTAACTTTGTAGCTAGGAGAGGATTCGAAACTGCCTAAGCAAGCAAAGTTAATGATTCAGAAATTCTATGGAAGAGAACTGAAATCAATTAAATTACCGACGTCCTCAACTTTCCAAATTTCACGTGTAAAATATTGAGATCAAAGGTTAATGTCAGACTTTATCACCGTCCAAAAGTGATTATGATTTAAATAGGCTTAAATTTATGCGCAAATTGACAACATGCTGTATATTCTTATTTAACCGTCCATAACATCGAAAGAAGAAAGTAATAAGTGCTATTTTGTTATTATGTACGATTATAGAGTTATCAATTGCTACGGCACAGAAGTCATCGAAGATAATTGACCGAGTAAACGAACTGAAAGTATATTACAGGAGTATAATATGGCGTGATTTTTATTGCGCAGGCGTAAGGGTTGTATGTGTCCCCCGCGCCCGTCCGACGGCGCGTCCCACTCATCGCGCCATATCAAATAGTGAAGCTCAGCAGGATGCGACATCGATGACGTAGTGCCAATTCTGACTTCTCCCTCGATGCTAACCACGAGTGCCAACGATATAATGTGTGCAATTTCGCACAGATCAATATATACGTTTATAATTGAAACATTTGAAGGACGCATATCGAAACGATGAGTGTAAAGAGATTAACGAAAACAAAATATAGAGCGAATGCGAGTTGAAGTACTGGTAAAGCGCGTCCACGGAAGAACGAGTATCAAATCAAGTCCATATAGGTCAAATTGGGAGCACGCATAATCGAAGGAAGTGTATGAAGAGATGCAATCCTTGCATACTAATTTTGCTTCATTCAGAAGCGATATAAGTACTCACGGATTATTTAATGTGGCAACATTAGTCTCTCCCTACCCATGTGATATAGGCGTGAGCATATGTATTAATGAAAAGCGATGAGTCTAAAACGAAGAAACGTCTAAAATGAGAGCCGTGGCTTTGGGGGTTCGAAAGTTCGAATCCCAGCGGGGCCTGTACCAATAAGTTTTTCTAAAAACTTATGTACCGTGATTTCACACATGCTTTACGGTGAAGGAACATCATGAGGAAACTGCATATGTCTAAGAAGTAATTCAAAGATGTGTAGTGCCTAAGACGGTTAAAGATTCACCATCTGTCACGTTGGCACATAATTATCTTCTGTAAAACGTGGGTGTTGTTATTATGAAACCCATGTTTATCCCTTCGGGGAATACAGGCGTAAACATATGCATGAATGTATGTATGTCCAAAATGAAACCTTACGTGATGATCGTGTTTGCTTTGACTTCGTCATCTGAATATCGTGTATGAACGTTCACTAGAGTGAAAATACTATGTTTTTCTTCATTAGGTATATATTTTATAGCTGACAAGTGAGAGAAGAAAATAATTAATCCTACATACATACATATGCGCCTGTATTTCTCGTAAGGGTAGGCGGAGTATTTATTACAATACCCACTTTTCACCTAAAGTTTTTAAGTGCCAACGTGACAGTGGTAATTATATCGCCGTCTCGGGCACTATACATACGTTTTGGAATTGCTTCTCAGGATTCCTCACGATGTTTTCCTTCACCGTAAAACACGTGGTGCGAAATCACTGCACATAAGCTTTTTAGAATAACTCACTGGTATAGGCCTCACTATGTAATTAATTAATATTGAAACATGGTACTAACATAGTTTACATTTCAATTATTTTCCCTAAATTACTGTTGATTTCATTTGAAATTCAGGACTTAATGTAGTATTTTTATTGTATAAAGCTACTTTGCCTTTGACAAATTTAGACTTAGTGATTCAAGAATACGTGAAGCGTATACGAATGAGGCTGATGAACTTGGATAAAGTGAAAAAGATCTGTCTACGGTAGAATTTAATTTCAATCTTTCTTCCCATACCGTGAGATTCATAAACATTCAGGCAGAATTAATAATAGGTTTTAGTATTACGTCAAATATTAAAAAAACGCTGAGAATGTCACTTTAATATATACAAAAAATAACTAACCTCCTGAAGCCAAATTATGATCAAAAGAAAGAAAGAGTCTCCCTTTTTCACGCAAACATAAATAAAACAAACAAGAAATGTTTTTAAACAGCGTGTATTAAGAGCTAACTCGAACAAAAGTAGTTCTTAATACGCGCTACTTTAACGATGATATTTGATCCGCCGGTTCTACAAAATAAGATTATTTTCGAATTCCACTACATACTCAAGGCACTATATCGGACAACAACTGTCTAGAGTAAGAAGATAATAAGAGAATCAATACGATACAGAATACGCAAGTAGCTCCAACCAACATAAGTGTCAGATACAATAACGAAACAGAAAAGTTCTGGAACGTATTTTTGTACGGGACGTGTTTAGGGAGATAAAGTGCTTTGTTTTTTTACTGCCGCACTAATGACACTAGAAAAGAAGAACGTTTTCCCACTCAGAAAGTAGTTCCCGAATAGACTTGTAGTGATGTAACTTGAAAGTATTGTAATGATTCCATGTAACAAAATTTTTATAATAAAACCATTTTAACCGGTTAGAGGTTTCTCAATTCGACCGTATATTTTTTTATTGATCGTTTTTGGATGTACCTACAACCAAGATATAATAAAGTATCAAACGCAAAGTAAATATTTCGTCCAAATCATCTTCATCGAAAATTTTTCAGGCCAAATCATGGCATGGGAACGTCCTACCGGAGTCCTGATGATGAATAAATTAATAATTGAAATAATAGTATATTTTTAAACACTCTTTTAAAAAATATATCAATTATTTTTTAAAAGAGAGTTTTTGATTTTCTTGCAGGATTAGTGAAAGTAACCTTCCGAACCCGATGCAAAAATGTATAATCCTATATAATGTATTTTTATGTGTCCTTCTGAAGATTTGAAAGTACTTTGTAAAAAGTTTAATCAATATAAATATAAAAATACTGTCTAGTCACTTACCTTGACACGAAGTAAATCTCACTGAAGTTTCATTGTACTTACCTGTGACAAAAAGATAATACGTTACTTACACAAAGAAACATAATATTACCATCATTATTACAGTACAGAATATATACCTAATGTGTCAATTCATATACTTTTACGTGTAAAATGTGAGGAAGTGTTTAACTGAGCCTTCAATGTATCATGTTGACTTTGCAAAACCGATAGCCTGTATTAAATAAGTTTACCCTGCGGAAATCAGCACATATTTTTCTCTCATATAAATCCCTTCCGGAAAACTGGATACATCACCAAATTTTTACATTATATTATGCTCAAGATATGTAATATCCTTTTATCGGTTACTCCTAGATATATCTTCAAAATATGATATTTCAAACACCATTAGCTTGTTTGAAGGTTTATTTATTTAGTTCTGTTTTTCTAGCATTATATGCAATGTCAACGAAACAAGTGATAAATCGTTAATTTACGAGCACTTTGAAGAAGCTACCTATACTCGTTATTTTTATTATTTAAACTTTCTTCTAAAGAAACTTTGATTAATTACATAAGATATGATGTAATACCAATTGTAAGATTATTTTCTCTCATCAGGTGAAGTATCTTCATGTTCCTATACCTGATTTTTGTTTTGATTAAGATTTGTTCAATTATGTTATGTCTTGAAAATATATCGTACATAATAACTTAAATAAAAAATTGTTACATCACATAGTTTCGCTCGAGAGAGCTGTAGTTATGTAGAAATTGACAAATGACAAACATTTCAGTCGCTTCGCTTGTATAAGTTTATATTTGAAATTATGGTAATTTGGAGGTTAACGTTACTTTAACTCATTCAAAATCAAAGCAAAAACGTCCAAAAAATTCAAGTAAAATCAATTTCCGTCTAAGATTGAGCCAACTGAACTAAGAGCAATTTGGATGGAGCGTGATTTGAGTCGAATGCGAATTGCTACAAATGTCTGCATAAGTCAGTTGCCTTTAGCATTTCTGATGCCTTGTATGATTGCCAACACTGGAATTGAAGTATCTACATAATACGTTGACGCGTGAAAATATAAATAGGGGACGCTTAAATTTGTTCTTGAATAAAGAAAAATAATGTTATGTAAAAAAAATTGTTTCGATAAAATACATGAAACAAGTTTTCTGTTCTAAAATATAGGTTGGTAGTTACTACAGTTGATTGGCTATAAAGAACACCGTGACCCCATTTTCAGAGAAAGAAAAAATACACTGTTAGTTTATAGCTTTCTCTAAAAGCTTTCTTGGCGAATAGCGTTTACATTACCCCATATATAACCTGTCTTCAACGTATTACATGTTTCCTGCGGAAATACGTCATGTTGAGCCGTTTTCACAGCCATTTATTCGGGAAATGTTGAAAAATATGTTACATTCGTCTTAAACCGTCTGTTAGGAAAGATACAGGTACATTTGAATTATTCATCAACTGTAAAGTCATTTTCTTTCAGTTATGCTGTAATAACAATACCTGAATCCATATTCATATTATAAACTAGCTGTGCCCCATGGTTTCACCCCCGTAGACATTATTTCATGGGTGGCTTTATTTCGCGGATCCTATTATTTAAGTTACTCCTTGTATTAGCTATCCGGTAATGAAAGTCTCGTTAAAATCGGTCCAGAGATTTCAGAGGTTTCAGAGATTAGTCGGAACAAACAGACGGAGAGACTGAGATTTTTTAAATTATATTATTTCACATGCTTTTCGTTTAAAATTACAAACAAACACTTACATTCTCTTTATCAGTATAGATGGGAAAAGTGTCCAATAAATTTTCAGATCAGGTGACCGTTCATGGATTAAAAAACAACAATGAGCAGTCGGCTGAGCCGCTCAAACAATTTTGCTGTAATTTGAAATAGCTTAAGCCGAAGGTCAGATTAGTTCTTGATATAGGTATATAATCACGTGTACGAAAGAAATACTGATAAACGCTTGTAGTATATTCATAATATAATGTTCATGTATTCTGATATTCTCTTATTAAGCAATACTTCTACATAAATTCATGAATTTATATAGTGCCTAGATAACTGAGCTTTTTTTTAATGATACCTACCTCGTTCGATTTATTGCCCCCGGAACGCCCTGCATAATATATTTCAGTAAAGTTGTTGTAGCCATTACCAAGATTCAGATTATTTATATACTACTAGCTGTGCCCGGCAAACGTTGTATTGCCATATATTTTTTTGGGGTGGACTACCCCTAACATTTAGGGAGATGAAAAATAGATGTGGGCCGATTCTCATAGATACCGGATAAGCACAAAAAATTTCATCAAAATCGGTCAAGCCGTTTCGGAGAGGTATGGCAACGAAAACTATGACACGAGAATTTTATAAATTAGATTTACAATACGGCTACATACATACATGTATACAAGAATTGATAATTTTAAAGTATAAGAAATATAGATTAGACATATAGAAAAATTTACTATTTATCAGCACCTTCTAGCGCCATCTCGTATTTTTATTTGGTACTTATTTACCGAGCAACGTTTGGTCGCCCAAGTTTACTTAAGGTAATATCTGGAGCAATGCGGAACAAATTGACCTAGTCCTGAACAAAGAAAAGCCTTTATATAATATAATTGGACAAGGCTTAATTAACATAAAAGCTTTATTTAAATGATGGAACATTTAAGACAGTTCTATTTTCAAGACAGTTCAATCTAGTTCATTGATCGTAGCAAATGACAAATTATCATTAGTAACTGCCTAGCCCCATAGATTTAACATAATGTAAATATGTATGTAACTCCTCTATCACCAAAAAAGATTCTCTTTTTATATGACATTAAATAAAATGTTTTATACTATTATACATTATAACACAACGGCCTTCGAGTGTATTCCCTATATGTTTAAATCCGCCTCATAAATCATTGTTAATCTATCATGTCTATAAGAGGCCATGGTACCGCTCCTGAGCTTTTGCAACGTTTGCCAAAGTTAAACGTTTTTGTCATCAGGAAATTCAATTTGAATGCGTACTTCCTCATTTATTATAAACTGCTCAAAGCTGAGAGATGCTAATAAACATTGCCTTTGATGTAGCTACGTAAAATTATATTACCATTATTATATTACTTAATTAATTTCCAGTCGCCCGTGTAGCTAAGCTGTATTGAGCTAGTCATAATAGAAATAAATAAATAAATAAAAATAAATAATATACCGGTCACGTGCAAGTCACACAAACTCCCTTCGAGTGGATTTCACTCAAATATGAAAAAAAAATTATCATGCCATGAGTCCTAAATCTTCTTACGCGTACTCACGCCTCTATTCCCCGAAGGGGTAGGCAGAGGTGTTGTATCACAACACCCACTTTTCACCGTAGATGACTAAGTGACAATTCAATCTTCTTATATTATAAACGAATATGGATGTCCATACATCCATATTCACAATGTTTATTACTTATTCCCGCAAAAACTACTGAATGGATTTGCTACTTTTCAATAATATAGATCAGAATAATATATAGGCTAAATTTACAAAGATATTTGTGAATCAATGCGCAGATGAAGTCGCGTGCTTGTTTTTCTTTTTTATATTTATTAGATAGAGATATTTTTTTAGAGTAGTATTTCTTCCTTCCTACCTTTCATGTTCGTTCATTCTACTGGACTACCTTAAAATATTAACTCATTAACTGTACGTGTGCGTCATTTGGCCAACAAATTATATCCATCAAATTCATAAAGCTAACACCTGACATATATTTAAAGTATACTACAACTGACGGCCTAGCTTTTCCTGGTTCAATTGTAATTCTTAAAAACATGATGGAATTTATTTATTAAACCATAAAGTTTGTACAAAATTGATCTATCTGGATTACAAAAGTGCTGTAGAGTCTAACAGTATGCTCCTTCCTGAACTAGTTTGATCTTGTGTCTCGGCCTGTCGATTAACAATATGTCTTATCGATATGTAACAGTTAAATACATATTCGGACATAAAGCCCGTATTGTAAAAGGACAGATGAAAATATTAGTTATGAGAGAAGTGGAAAGTAGGTGTAAACTTCTAAAACATGTTATAAAGTAAAATATAGTGTTTAGATGAAATTCTAGCATTCTGCCTAAAAAAAATATTTCATATTTATGACTAACAGGTATTTAGTGCTGAAAATATTTGTTTATTGCCATGGTACATAATGCTTACCCACTATCAGGTGACCCATGTATCCTAAACACCATAAAGTATTCCTATTCCTTTGCGCCGTTATTAGGTTATATTAATGGGTTAAAATAAATAAAAGGTAATTTTGGGCGATAACTTGTACCTACACTGATAAAACTCAGACTGTCATTAAAAAACAATACACGCTTCAGCCATTAGTCCCATTTGTCGGTTGGGTTGCGCGAAGTAATCGCACACATTAGGCTACATAAGCCGGAAAACACATGGGTCGCGTCGCTCTCGGTGCGAAATAAGCGAGATCAATAGAAACTCGACCCTGACACAATTTACAGTGGCCGTGCCTTCGCAGCCGTGGCTCGCGGCCGCATTCAAGAATAAACATTAGCCCTTCAGTATCCAGTAACGATGTAATATAATGGGAGGTGCCGACAAACAAGTCTCAATATTTGCATTTCACGATGACTTTGCAACGAAAAACATGTTGGAAATTATGCAGAACACACCTTGCAAATTTCATGTCTATAGGATTGGTGGCTCAGGTGGTGCTGTGGTAGGATATATAAGTCAGTCGCTCAGTCAGTCAGTCAGGACTTTGAATTTTATGAGTATTGAAAACATACGCGCGAACAAGTAAGAACGAGTTACAATACACAACAGTTGCTCTTACACTGTAGTATACCTTAGAGATGTTACTCCAAAGATTAAATCGCCACTTAGTGCTTATACACCATCCTAAATAATTTTAAACCTTACACAAAAATATCAATAAAATATGCCAAAAATATTTTACGGTATATCCCGATTCGTATTAAACGTTATTATAAACCTTACTACGTTATATTTTATATTTATAATTTAAATTATAAACTGTCGAAATAGTTTACATTATAAGGTTAAGGAAAAATCGTGATGAACCCTGCAATAGCACCTGAGACGCCGATAGATTCACTATCTCTCACGTTGGCACACTATCATCTTCGGCGAAAAGCGATCATTGTTATTACAACACCTCTGCTTATCCCGTAGAGGTGTTCTGGGATGTTCATATTACTGTATGATAGAACGTTATATTGTAAAATAATGTGCGTTTGAATTGAGAAATCTCCTCCTTATTTTGAAGTCGGTTAAATGATGTCTTTTTTGATTAAAATGCACGATATCATTGTCAAATAAAATTTCAAATATTGGTTTGGAATCATTTGCTCTTGCTACTTAATTTAATCTGTTATTTCACGCCAAAGTAATTAAAGTAGCAATATTACCCAATATGTTCGCTACTAATATAATAATGATAAAAAAGAAAAGTTCCAATCAAATTATTCTGGTCATTGCGATGTACATGTATTGGTATTTAATTTTTCAGAAATGTTGATAAAAATATTTAAGTTGAGAGAAATTAATCTAACAAATGATTTCTGGATGATAAGTAAAACAGTACCTTCAAAAAATCTGCTCTCTTTGATTTGATGGCCCCCATACAGTTATCATAAAAACATTCTTAAAACGCTTTGCTTTTAATTTACTTCAATTTCTTAGCCAATAGTAACTCTTAGTTTACACGTCCATTAAGTCTAAATATTGATATCTAAGTTCAACAGTAGTATAATATTATGAACGCTGAAAGATAACTTCAACAAGTATAATCTTCTGGTAAATATTTAACTATTAGCACAACATTGAACACTCTAAGAGTGGCGATAAAATTATTTAACATCGGCAGCTTTGGAAGATACGCACAAAGGATTGTATTATTAATTAACAAGAGAAATATCACAGGTGTATCAAGCGATAAACAGGCAGGAACTCTACTTAATATTACAACTAACAATGTTACTTCGGTTTATTGGCAACAGAAGTATATTAATGTCAACAATTCACTCAATAATGTCAACAATTCACTCGAACGTAGACATAACGAAGACCTGCATTGATTTCACTTTGTCACGTTGGATATGTTTCCAAAATATTTGTTCTTACACAACCGTTTCAATAGTTCAGATTGCAAGGGCCCTTGTATTAAAATTCGGTAATGGAGCGAAATGTAACTTGAACGACGCGAATCTCCTTTGTCCGTGCACTTGACAGTAAAAGCTTTGTATTTACACAAACAAAACGTCTCAGCTTTCGATTCAAAGTTCTTTTACGCGACATTCGACTCGTCAATGTTGTGACGTATCTAAACTTTTCGAACGCACGATTGTTCTTGTCTCATTGTATTTAATGCAACTAAGAGAAGCTAACCTCAAAATATTATTTGTAAGTACGTTCAGGGCTGGATTGTAGGGGCTGGGAGACAGGGAGTAGCGACGCGCGTTGTTCGCGCGCCGCGCAAACTCCGCCGATCGTCGCCGACGAAGGCCGAACTATCACACACACACACACGTGTAATAGTCTTCTGGACTCTCCGGACCGACAGTAATTTACTTTGTTCTGCATACATTCACTATATACAGAGCGCACCTTTACATACTTATATACCGCAACTGAAGCGCACACAACAAACTAGCTTCCAACGCGTCAAGACACACAACGTCTAGTATTTAACGCCAAGCTTTCAACGAAATATGCTAATGTAATTTGCATGTTTCTATTATCTTTGTTATGATCAAAATGTGTTTTAAATAATTTTAAACAATTACTAAAAGCATTGTAGAGAATTTCCTCAAGACGTAAGTTTGTGTTAATGTTTCGATCGTGTGTCAATAGAACCTGCTTGTGACTTATCCTGCTTTATTATGTATATAATATCGTATAAACGATGCTGTCTAAGCTTGAAATTCTATTTATATTGTGTACATAAAAATGTATACTGTGATTTTAGTTGATAATTTTTAATAGGTTAGGAGTAAACACTTTTATCAAGAATACAGAAATATGATGCTCAATGATTGTTCCGATATATGGTCCCGAGTGTCCTATTCTAAATCTATATAACTCAAAGGTGACTGACCGACTGACATAGTGATATATCAACGCATAGCCCAAACCACTGGACCAATCGGGCTGAAATTTAACATGCAGGTAGATGTTATGACGTAGGCATCCGCTAAGAAAGGATTTTGTTTAATCTACCCCCAATAAATTATTACACCTTAAAATCTTCGTACTTGTTCGCCAATTACGAGTGCTCATCTTTTATCCATCATTAATTAATCGATAAATATAAAAAGGAGGTTTAGGCTTCTCCTTCGCCAAACCGCCTAAGTTTCAAACTTAGGCGGTTTGGCGGTAATGGTTTATGTTCTCCTAGTACTAACTTATATGGTGGACTAGATGAGTTGTAAGAAGGAGTTACATAAATAATCGTAGAAAGTATGTCGGTATTGAACGCTTGTAGTTTGTAGTGCAGCAGGCAGATAATTGAACTAAAGGGCGTAGAGAGCGCAGAAAGCAATTTCCGTCTATCGTGCAGTGTGAAGCCGGTAAATCGGGTATTAACGGGAACAGCTTACAGGTTCTCAATTAGAGACCTGAAAGGCTCGATGTATCTGTACGTAATAATACAAAAGCCATGCAATTTCGGGATATACAGGATTAATTATAATTAACGCCATACACTGCAGGCAGCTTTGTAGCTTTGTAGGTATCACACTGACAATGTTAGTAGTGCGACTTTATACGAATAGGTCTCGGCTCGCACTAGAATTATTTAAAGTTTCTCCGTTCTGCATAAAATGTTTCAGTATTTAGTAAGGAAAATATCAAACCAGCGTTAATGCCTGATCCTGATGATGCTTCGAATTTCGTATGTGTATATATAAAATAATGAACAACAATATTATGTGTTTAAGAAACACGTAAATTATTCTTCGTTATGTATAACATTTTCGTACAACCCTATTTTTGGTCCAAGACTTCTTACTAATGATTTCATATCCTCGGGGTATATGATAATACACATACGCAAATTATTGAAACTAACTTATAATAGGGTAAACAAAATTAAAGGAAGCCACTCTCTTAAGGAAGGATATATATCTACGTGTAGCATCCAACTGACTATGAATTTGTTTCGTTTTCAATAATTTTAACGAACTAAATCAAATTGGTAGAGATAAAAAATGTCTTTATACACATAAGCTCTCACCTGTATACCCCGAAAGGGTAGACAGAGGTGTACTTAAAGAATACCCACATTTCGCCATTGCAATAGGCAGGGAGCCTATTGCCACTAACCTAGCACTAATCCAGACTCCGGGCTGTTACTGGGAATTTACAGATGAAAAAAGGGCCTAGTGTTTCTCAGTTGCGCTTGCGACTACTAAACCAACGAGACAGTCATATGAAAGTCTATTGATGTAATTTACATATAACTTAAAAATATAATTACAATTGAGGCTAGGATACTCACTCTACCGACCCGATATTTAAGTTTGTATTGTTTTGCGATCAAAGAACAGTCTATTATTAGTTCAACTAGCCTCAGGGATATGGTATTAAATGTCGGTCATACATACATACCTACATAGGCTCCAGGCGAATATATTCCCATATATTCATGGTATTCTACATATATTCCCGGAAGGGATAGGCAGAGGTTTTGTAAAAATAATACCCACTTTTCACCGAAGATGATTAAGTGCCAACGTGACAGATGGTAAGTCTATCGCAGCCTCAGACACATACGTTTTTGAATTACTTCTCAAACATATACAGGTTTCCTCACTATGTTTTCCTTCACCGTAAAGCCACGTGCTTTACGGTGAAGTGCGAAATCACTACACATAAGTTTTTAGAAAAAGTATTTCTTACACGCCCCTCTAGGATTCCAACTTTGCTCAAATTCCACGGCCACCACAGCTTTAAAATTCGGTCATTGTTGTCTAAATGTGCTGTATTTTTTCTCCAAGAAAAATTTAAAAGCGATTGGATAAACGTAGGGTGGTGTTCAATAACTTGCGCGCACACTTATTGGATGAGCTTATCTGATGGAGTGGGAGAACCCTTCAATATAATTTGTACAGGTTATGTGCGACGGTCCAACTATGAGCTCTCAAAGTATCGTGGGAAAACCTGCATGTCTAAGAACATGCTAGTAGCGCCAACTTTCTAAATAACATACCATGCTAGTGCACTTCCATTTTTTTGCAGGACGAAGTGTAAACGTGGCTTATAAATATGTTCTTTTCTTTATTAACTTCAAGCAAAACTTGTACATACAAGATTTATCTAGCTCAATTCTGACTTTATTTAAATTTGATGACATCAGAGTACATACAAATGTAGCAGAGTGCGATTTTGTCAGCTTAAAAAATAACTGTCATAAGTGGACCTTCAGACGTCAGTCTATTATATTTATAGTTTATTTATAATAGCTTGACGAGATACATACCTCACTCGATGTCAAGTAGCAGATCCTGGAGTCGGTGCTGTCAATCGAGGCCTGCTGGACGATGCCGTATCTCGTGGACTCGCGATCGCTTGTGTACTCAGATCGGATGCTGTCTTGCCGATCGAACTGGCCCCTAAAATTAAATCTATCTTTAATTTCATTGCTCACTCATAATATCATGAAAATAATAATCTATATCTATACAGATAAATACAGTTGAAGTGCCTGTTTGTAATTCCAAATTAAAAAATTTGCACTAAATGCATATGAAAGTATATACGGTACTCTCATATAACAAAACATTTTTTTTCGTAGGTCACTCTGTTCGTCTGTCTGTCTGCCTATGTGTTTGTTCCCACTATTCTCCGAAACGGCTAAAATGATTTAACGGGACTTTCACTGGCAGATAGTTAGGCTACTTTTATAAAAAAAACTTTAGGGTTCCACAAGCCCACCCATGAAATTAAGTCTACGTGGGTGAAACATCGGGGCACAGCTAGTATTTAATATATGAATAAAAATCTATTTTCGCATGTATGAAAGATCATGACAGACAGATTGTGTTGCACAAGGTTTACCTAAAAGGACATTTCTTATGCATCGAAATAGTCGGAAAATGTTGTAATACATTCTTGAAGAAAAATCTCAACATCAACTGACTGACGGACAACGCAAAGGCTAAGCCACGAATATAGATATTAAATTTGCCCGGGCGACGCCGGACACGTACACGGACTAGTATGCTATGAAGAAAATTTGTACTTTAGTTTGTTCAACTAATATAGGCTGCGACAAATTCAACCTTCTATAAACGAAGTCTTAGCTTTGTAGCAAAGCATTTATAAATTAGTAATTTATTAGAAGCTTTTCATTTTACTTTTGAATGATTAGACGAGGTCAATAAAAGGGCATCTAAATACGGTCCGTGAAATTCGGGTAGCTTTCAAAACTGAAAGAAAGACAGTCGGGGAGAGAATTTCAGTTAAATTTGGATTTCAGTGTCAATCCTCGCTGGCAGGAATAGCAAATGAACTTCGATTTTCCGAATCCCAACTTTATCGAATTAGGGGAATGTGGCAGCATTAAGCTACTGGTACAGTAAATAGGTACACACGCAATATGGGTGTGTTTATTTCGATTATCTTATTAAACATCAGTAGAAGGAAACCAAAAAGTTAGTATCTTCCCGAATTGTGTGGTCCCAAGAGAAATTAAGTAATTTGCCCTCTCCCTCCCCATTTCAGGTATATGCGTGTAATGTAATGTATTCGAAACAAATGCGAGTCAGATTGTGTTCTAACACATTACTGCAGCAAACATTATCATTGACATATGTACCGTAATATTTCGTACCATGAGCTTGAAGTGGTGAACTAAAACGAACATCACGAGGAAACCTTCATAAGTTTGATAAGAAATTCATTAAGGTAGTGAAGTACTCTGAGAGACGCTGTCACACTCACCATCTGGTCATACCTTCGGTGTCATGATGAGGAGGAATGACAATAAAATTTGGAGGTTAAAAGCACCTTTGTTCAAAACTGTCAGCTCGATTACTCCTGTACCCGGAATCGTTGAGGCTTCCCTCGTGGCGCAGACTAGGCAGTGAGTCCCAAGGCGATCGCCGAGGGCCGGGCGGAGGCGCGCCACGCCAGCCGTCCGAGTGGCGATACCACGCCGCACGAGCCGACTCTCCGATGCATGACGCACATCGAGATGCACTCACGAAACTGTTGGTAAATATCATATTGTTGCTACTATGTTTACCGGCTGGTCTGGTATGTATTCGAAACAAGAAATCGCATAGCAACCGGTTTATTTTGAACTCTACTTAACTTGATCTGAGATATAAACGACAATTTTATTGGCCTTCGAATGATATTTGCATAAATCTGAAATCGAATTCAATCCCAGTTGACGTCAAATTAAGTTGACATAAAAATACTTAAGAGGTACATCTCTACTACCTAATAATAAAAAATTAGGACCTACATCACATGTGCAAGCCAAAAGTTATTTAATATGTAGTCTCGGCTATCCCAAAGGAAAACTATGTTACGTGTCGGACGAACAGAATCAACTTAATACGGTTTAGTATTTGAGTTTAGTAGTATTTACAATGTGCATCTTTTTAATGTACTTTTATTTTGTTCACTTTTAAAACAGCTCTACTGGTAAGTGTATAAAGCACTTAAGAAAAACAAGTTGGTTCTTTGGTCTCATATGATAATGGCTTTTCGAAAAATGTGTATAAAAAAACGTCGTAAAAGATTATACTTAAAATCTTGATAGATGTCTCGGTACGTATTTCAATAAGTAACTGAAATCTCTTTTTCGCACCAATTTGGTAACACACCCAAGGGGATGACACGGAAAACTGTCACCAAAAATAGCTCCATGATCAATGGAGTACACACTCCTACAATATTCTCTAGAGGAATGGCATATCCTTCAGAAATGTCTATTTCACGATTCAATATTCACTTTTCTCGCTATTATTTATATTTACTGATCCATCAAATACGCCCACGTACGACTTAGCGTAGTCTTTTTCGTGTTAACATCAGGATGGCAAGAACAGTTTTTTTCTATTATAAGCTCGCGCTATCTTAAGAGGGGTGGGGAGAAGTGAAACATCTACCACTTTCTACGTTTCATACTGAAGTTTTACTGAAGCTGATTGAGTGCCAACGTGATAGATGGTGAGTTCACCGCCGTCTCAGGCACTCTTTGAATTTCTTCTCAGACATAATGCAGGTTCTTATAATAAATAGAAAAAATACGACACAAGATGGGATTAACTCCGTTAGTAGAACTAGTGTTGTCACCACGCTAGTCGAATTTTTCTTTTCCTTCTTGCGTATTGTAAGATTAAACATATCGTTAGTCCTAACGCTGGTTTTGTAAACATATGGCGCAAAGCAACTCTTTAAAACGCAAAATAAGTCATACATACACATATGCTCGCGCATATTTTCCCCGAACGGTTAGGCAGAGGTGTACACATATAGTACACTCACATTTCGCTAGTTATGGTTAAAGTCCCATTTCATAGGGGGCGAGCCTATTGCCATTAACTGAGCACTTATCCAGACTCCGGGCTGCTACTGAGGAATTTCAGATGGAAACCTAATAAAACTTTGTTTTTACATAAAATCCCGTCAAACCCAGATCCTCTTTCCCTGTTCCGCAGTAGGGTTTGTAACCACAAAACCAAGCAACAAGGAAAATAACAAAAGAGTTAAGTTCTTGAGTAGAAAGTTCAAGTTAAAAATTGTGAGGAAGTGTCGATAGGTATTGGAAGGTAGCCCATCAAGCAGAGAAACTACACCGTTCGCAGGAGGTCATGTGTTCAAATACTACCTTATATTCTCATATTTCCTAGACTTTTCAAGATTTTAGAATCAAACCAAATCGTGCATAAAAAAACATTGCAAGTTTCCTAGTCTTCACCGTAAAGCTCGATGTATAACATCTCTTAACTTGTGGGAAATGGTCATCTCAAGCTACACAATTATACGTAGTACCTAATTTTGGTTTTTATATTTTTTTATCGTTTTTTGCGAAATAGAATTGTGACCATGGGCTAAATATATATATATACATTATGATGTATATTGTAATACTCAAAATTGTAAAAAAATTTTTTTAAAAGAGTGATTACTGAGTTTCTTGCCAGGTTCTTCTCAATAAAAGCAACCTCCCGAACCTGACGGTAGCATGTATAATCCTGTGTCATCGTATCGTTCGAACGATTTGAAAGTACCTACTTTGTCTAACGGTAAATTCCTCAACATTCATAAGTGCCTTACTAGGGCCTAAACTGAATAATTCATTTTCATTTCATTATCAACTAAATATATCTCGAATTGGATTGAATTAAATAATGGGTAAAAATCAAAAGAAATTCAAAGACCAGTAGAAATCTTTGCCTAGCTCGAAGAACCTTTTGGGTAACGGTTACCTAGATATATTATAAATAGTATTACTTTATCGTGAACAAGTACAGCCTCCTGATAGAATGCGGGTTTTCATAATAATATGTAGTGCAATCGGCTTCTTCCTGTGTGTATTCCCAGCCGGAATTATATCCCATAGCCAAGTATTCGCCCTACACGTAGTACATTATAGGCACTACATCTCTAGAAGTTGCTTCTCGCTCAATAGCCACCTGGGGTCATCTCTTAGAGTATCGTGAGTTAGATCTACTAGAGCAGGCAGCATCGACCCCCTATGGTAGGCCACTAGCTACCGAAGATGTCTTGAGATATTAAAGACAATCGCGAGTCTTTTCAGCGTTTATGGTCTTAATGACTTAAGTAATGCAATTTTGTTTTGTGAGCACTGAGTTTATTGACTAATCTGGTAAATATTTCGTCATGTAAAGACATTTGTTATGCAATGTTTATATGAAACTGTTCTCAAGAAAGAGAAAACAACATTTAATCTAATAATACATTCGATTAAGTATAGTTTGAGTTATAATGCGTTGATGTTACGTGACCAGTGCTATATAAATAAAAATAAATATACGTTGGTACTTACCTAGACTGATGATCACTCAGATATCCTTGATCGCGATCTCGTACGCGATCCCTGTCATAAAATTACCATTAGCAAAGTACTAATCGATGTCGGAATCTAAATATTGCTCTGATATGATTGACGCGAAATTAAAACGAATCTTCGAGCGATTTTTACTGCTTTTCAGCTTCTTATCGTTGACATGTATATATTTGCCTTATGCCGTCCTTGGTGTCAAAACTCTGCCTATATCTAATTAAAGCCAAATCAGTAAGCGACTTAGCCATGAAAAGGTAACAAACAGACAAAGACACTTACGATATTTTAAGGCAACCATCAAACCAAACCTTTGCAAGAAAACCTACTATACTGTATCCGAGTACTTAGATAATAGCGAAGCATGGCAATGAGTACTCTAAAATGTAGAATTATATTCAATCAACCCCATTTATGTAAAGGGAATACAAAACAAAACCAGGGAGTTTGTTTTGCCGTTTCTCCTCCTGTCAGGCATTAATTTGGGAATGTACCCTACATTGAGTTATGTTAACTTATGACATTCAATGAGTGTTCCAAGTGTCCCTTATATTGGATAAAATGATTTAATTTGATTTATAATAACAATACCATTTGTTTCAATGCCTCTTGCTTCTTCAATCACGGTTATCGGTGATTATATTCTCGTCGTAACACCATGATAGTTAAAAACAAGCCGTATATGTTATTAAACTCGTATGAGCATGATACTTGACTTATTTATAACATACCTGGTGTTATGGTCGCTCAGGTAGCCTCGTTCCCTTTCCCGTTCTCGTTCCCGCATCAGCTCATTGCGGTCGCTATAACAATGTTATTTATATTCATTATAAGTCATAGGCTATTTGTATATTAAAGTTTTTAATTGTTACTTATTAAAGACAATAAAATCTTTATTGCAAAAAATGCATTGGCGTTATTGGGCTCGGTACAGACAATCTCGTTTTTATACAAAGCGACCGCCATATGACCCCTTTTACGAAAAAAATCTGGATTTAACAAGTTGTCAGACATTCCTAGAATGACCTTTAGCAATTGCCAAAAATTTTAAATTGGCAACCGGGACCGACCGTTTATAACGTGTACGAAAGAAACTCGGGCGATAGCAATAAAGGACTACATCATTTCATGCATTTTGATACAATGTTAGCAACTTTGTACATTGTAAGTTTAACGAATGGTGTGTTACTGTTCAAATACACCGTTTTTTTAAAGCAATACCTTGCTTTACATTTAGGTAGGGAATGTTAGCACATAAATCGCATCTAAACATTGCTTATAATAATGCATACCTATAGTATCCGTCGCGGTCGGATCTGGCACTGTGCTGCCGTTCAACACCCAGGCGATGAGGTAAAGGTAGAGTTGATGAGCGATTCCCTCCACCAGAACACTGCGATTGCGGGCCTGTCCAAATAATACACGATTAATTAGATAACATAGCATAAGAATTAAATGTGGAAAATATCAAGGCTAACATGCACACTGCCAGTACACAATCTGCTGAAAACTGCTAACTTTGGTAACAAGTCACTCAGAAAGTCAGTCATTCCGAGCACTGGAACAAATCTTTAAGGTGGCTTGCAAGATGTTCTACGTTATACTGATAATAAGCGTTATAAGCCCGTTCCCAAGAGTTTCCTTACAGAACCTAGTACTGAGGTACTAGGTACTGGTAAGGAGTTGCAATGAAATCTCTATATTTGATGGTTTTTAATTATTCGGAGGATGACATTCTTGACATTAAGTTGTGAAAAATATTTGACTACAATAAAAATAGATTTGAAATAATCCCCGATAAATAGTTTTATTGTAATTTAGTCTCAAATAAAAATCTCCGGCAAAAGCTACGCCGCTACACTACCGCATCGTAAACTATGACCACTCTACCGTATTGTCAGCCTATTACATTCTTTATTCTTTAAGTCGTCCCACATGCCCAAACTTTGGCTAAAGTAGTAAAATTATGCATAAATTGACGATAAATCGGTTCCACTTGGACAATTGAAGTAGTAAAATAATGTAGGTACTACAAATTATTATATCCTTTTTGCAACATAAGTTGTGCTTACTAACAGTTAGGTACTTATGAATGTAATTAGGTTGAATTATTCATTTTGCAAAGCCACCCTAAACAATATATTCTGAAATATCAGATTTATTGAAATGCGTAAACAAAATATGCTTCATTCCCTCAATCACTTAAAATATTCAATTCACACTTCATGCACTTCATGCCTTTAATAATTAGCATTGGTTACACTTTATACAAATATTGTTTAACCATGCTTATAGGCACATACAACATGATTTTAAATTGCATTAATAATATCAACACATTATACACGTAATTGGTGAGCCCACGGTTATGCAGAAATTCTAATAGAATATTATTTGACGACACAACGGTATAGATGTGTAGGAATAAGTATAAACGAGTGTATGAAAAGCAGACATGCTCGAACAACAATAATTATTTTGATTACAGTAAGTAAGATAACACACATGAATATCGTTCCAATTTGATACACCTAACATAATTATTGATGTTTATATTATGCGGCTCGCGTGTGTCGCGATGAACGAAAGACCAAAATATGTGGTCTACCATGACAGTGCGTTTAAGGTCAAATACACACAGTTTATTTTATTATTCAAAAGCCTTGTTAAAATATGCATTCCGTTTTATGTATTTTTTACTTTATAGTTCATTTTAACAGCGTAAAATTATTAACGTTAGAATATGATACATCATCCATAATATTTCAATCAAAATTAAGAAGTCATTAAATAAACCAACTTTGGAGCTTTTTACTTTGATGAGTTGTATTTTTCAATGCTGGTAGATCACTTTTTTGGGTACAATCGTACATTGTTGTATTCATATCATTAAATTTATCACAGATTCTTAAGAAGTACTTAGAAAGTATTTTTTGTTACACAACCTACGTATGCTCTTGCTCAGTTTAGATGCATGAATACAGCCAATGAGTACAGTGATACTGAACATCAATTACTAAAAAGGAACAATGTAGGAACCTAGTAGTCCAAATTTACATGGAGCCAATAATAATACGTGGTACCAAACCGATTACATAATAAATAAAGGACATTTTCACCTCTATCCCTTATGGCAGCCTCCTTGAGGTGTCTCAAAGATTGTAGGATGGATTCTTGGGTCGGTCCTCAAGAAAAACAAAACAGGGTTCAAATTAAATATTAATAAGTATATTTTGTGCGTAGATAGTATCTGTGCCTTATTGTGATATAGCCAATAAATAGTGTAGCACTAACGCAGGCTGCTTGTGTTTGTGTGTGTGTGACGTTAATTTTAAAATTGAATTCAAATGGGTAAATGTTAATATAACGATTGGTCAATAAACTTACGTCGTCGTGCAGGGTATGGACTGCGTGGATTCGATGGAGGCATGTTGTCGTTATATTCTGCGCAAAACAGTTCTGTTATTAAAATAAAACATGTTCCCAGGTTTGAAGCATACTTTTCCTTACAACTCCCATAGGAGTCAATTAGGTTTAATCACAGAATAAATAGTAATTGTTTTATAATAGTGGTGTAGTATGTTTGAGAAAAATTGTTCTTCTTAAAATTCATCGAAAGTTAGCTCGAGTTATCGTAACATTGAATTGTAAGGAGTTAAGGAGAATTATGTGTAACATCTTTCTTCATTAAAGTTCAGTCCATTGATTTAAAAATTTCTCAGAAGATCGTATTTATTGTATTGTGTAGTATTGATGATGATCTTATCATAAAGTATAATTTATTTGAGAACACTTAACTGTGAAGACGGTGTGAGATACTTGACAAGTTATATAATTATAAGCATGTTATTTTGTAAAGTATTAACCAAAACTTGGGTCAATTCCATTAAACTATCCCGCACTAAACATTTTTGCAATTATAAAGAAGTGTATTAACTCTTACCTAAGTCCTCCATACTCTGGCTTAGAAGGGCCTCAAATGTGTGGAGGCTGTAGCTCTCTGCATCCATACCCTTGGCCAGGGTATTCCTCAGGTGCATTTCATATTCGAGGAGCAGTCGTGACGTTGGTGAGCCAGGAGCTGGTGTGGCACTCGACTGAGATGCTTGGCGAGACAAACATGGCTGCTGGTGGAAATTGATTCTATTATTTCTGTATGCTTTAAGTATTCCAGTAAAATTGTCTTTCAACATAATGAGATGTGGGTGATCAGATTTAGGTTACGATTGTTCGTAACCTAAGCCTTGTGGCTTAGTTTAATTTTTGCATGCAATACCTTCACTTTTGAAGAGAATGAATGAAAATGAATATAGCAGTGTAGTGCCAGCCATTTCTTAACTTACGAGAAAATGTTGGCTAACACGCAATTAATATCTTAGTAACTTAATCAACAATTACTCTCAGATAAAACAATAGCAATAAAGTTTTAGCTAAGAAAAAAACAAAGGAAGATCGAAACAAATTAAAATTTCAAAACGCATTCTTAATTTTAATTGTAGAAGGCCAGCAGCAAATAAGTCCGGGCCTTCTTGCATTTTACAATAAATTAAACATTCGTATTTCGAAGATTTGACTTTAGGCTGCATGTATGTATGGAGAAGTTTCGAATAAAAGTCTAAACGAAATCATATTTGTTTAGTAATAAAAAAAAGAGTACGTGTTACTTTAATAACCGCTGTAACCGATAATTACAGCCGTTTAATTTTCCCCAATTATAATTACATCCCTGAGAAGGTGAAAAGGGTTGTAAAATTTGGTGTATTAAATGTTATTCTCACGCACATAAAGCTGCGGGCGGAAGTTACTCGTATATAAACACGAAGGCGTATCACACGACATCTAGTGGAATAATAAGAGTCACGACCCGTGTACCCACTAGCTGCACCCACCGGTAGGTACGCGAGTAAACAGGATATACCCGTGCTGCCCACAGCAATAAAACTGGAACAATAACACGCATCTAAAACTGACCCCGTGATGATGTTGTCTGGGATCACGGCGGCACTGTTCTTGATCTGAATTGCCATTTGAGGATGACGGTGTGGTAGCGTAGCACTGGTTGTCAAACATCACGTTGTCAGACGGTGGTGACATATCACGCTCACCGCCCAGCTCCAAATATAGCCCACGACCGGGATATCCGCTTGGTGCGGCTCCCACTCCAACTCCACGACTACGAAAGTCAAATAACACAATGTAACATAATATCTCCGTATTCTGTGTATACACAGCAATATTGTATTTAAAATAATAATAATAATATTAAAAATATCTACGTGTTGTTTTAATATACATGGTTTCAAATTCCTGGTGTTGTTGGGTGCCTAGTCAAAGACAAAGAATGTTCTTAAAGAAAACTTTTACCCTTTTTTAGGCTACCGTGGATATTATAGGCTAGCGAGAAAGGAGGTCTTAGATTGAATAAGGCTAAAACGAAAATTATGGTCGTTTCAACCAGGCAGCATGGCGGCGCGTGTATATCTGTTGAGGGACACACACTTGAGCAGGTAAAGAAGTACAAATACCTCGGTACGTGGTTAAATGAATCTTGGGAAAGTGATCAGGAAATAAGAACCCGTATCGAAATAGCTCGCAGCTCCTTTACTAAGATGAAGCGTGTTCTCTGTAACCGTAGCCTCGGACTGTGTTTGCGCATTAGAATGCTCCGTTGTTACATCTGGCCCATAGTTCTATACGGATGTGAGGCTTGGACGATCAAAGAATACCTCAGAAAACGTGTAGAGGCGTTTGAAATGTGGGCTTACAGGCGGATGCTTGCTATTAGCTGGACTCAAAAAGTAACCAATATTGAAATTCTTCGACGAGTAAAGCAGAAACGTGAACTTTTACAGACCGTCAAACAAAGAAAAGTTGCCTACCTAGGACATGTATTGAGACATGATAGGTACGAGTTACTACAACTAATTATGATGGGAAAAATCGCGGGTAAAAGACGTGTTGGTCGGAGGAAAAAATCTTGGTTGCGTAACATCCGGGAGTGGACGGGGATAGCGAGTGTAGCCGAACTCTTTCGTCTCGCTAGAAATAGAGAGGACTACTCCAAATTGACTGCCAGCCTTCGTTAATCGGAGAGGCACCTTAAGAAGAAGTGGATATTATCTTTATAACATTTATACTGTGTTTATAAATTTTGAAAATGATAATACTTAATTTGTTCTGCAGCACTTAAACCGCTATATTTTTAAACGGCTAAAACATAAGTAATTAAACTTCAAAAGAATATTATGGCTGTCCACGAATTGCTTTATATGCAAATCTGCCGAAGCACAAGACTTTAACGAATTCTCGTTTTCTTTAATCCAATATATTATATTGTTTTGTTATCATCGTTTTTATGTTTATTAACACGCCCTTTTCTATCTCTACTCACACCCGCTCCTATTCTATTCTAATTAAATTCTGTTACAATTTATCGACTGGTAGAAAATGCTATAGAATTAAGTTCACCTTTGTTCTTTTGTGTATAAAGTGTAAATAAATAAATAAAGTAGATACTTTAAGAGTACATAATCAGATATATCATACCGCTGCGAGCTCTGGCGACTGTTGTTATTGACGACATGTGAGTAATGTCCGTGGTGCATGTGCTGCTGGCGGTGACCGTGGGAGCCGCAGGTCGGCGGGCATGGAGCCGTACCGCCATACCGACGCCGGCCCATCTCTGGTGACGTCACCGGACTCTCCGTTGACGGCATCGGCTTCAACATGCGCTTCAGAGTGCTTGAGTCTGGAATTAGAAAGAGGAAAATCGATCTATACTTCGATTTTTGGTTACGAATAGGATTCAAACAACTGGACTGATTTTAAAACCATTCACTAATGGAATCCTACATTATCGCTAGTAATAGTGACTCAGTTGTATTTGTTAATCGAGGTTCATTAGGGATCCGTAATAACATGCGGGAAAAGCCACGGATGGAAGCTAGTGATAAAATGAAATTGATCCAAGAACTTTCATGTTATATCGGGCTCACGTTTTTCTTATTACCAGATAATATAAACAAGCGTTTTTGCTTTTTTATATAAGATATAGCTTATATGATATAGCTTATTATCGCTTGCAAAGCTAGCACTTGCAAAACCAGGGGTGTCAATGTCGTGATACCGACCTTGTTATTCAAATGTTTACGTCTTCTTGTAGAAGTAAAAGAGCATCCATATTTCACTGCAGATGATTAAGTAGCTGGATCATAGGTGTCAACCCCGTTTCAGGCACGAATATACTTATCTTTATATTTCGTGCAGTTTCCTCGCGATTATTTCCCTCACACTAAACATAATAGTGTACTCTCAAAAACCATTGGCGGAACCTCCGGTGTCTTAATCGAAACATTATTTATTTTTATATGTATGTGTAGAGTAGTAGGGAATTGGTGATTAACCCATGGAGACTAAAAGATTACCTAATATTCAGATAAAATTACGTTGATTCGTTCCTGTTTCATTTATAAATAAACTCACCCATATTCATATCCTCTGTACTCTTGGACTTCGCTCGTCGTGATCCTGAAGTGTTATTATTGATGACATTGTGGTGGTGTGCTATGTGGCGCTCCGATTCACGAGACTAAAATTATACAAATACCCATAAATTTACTAGCTGCGCCATGTGGAGTTTTGAAAACAGGTTACAAAAAATACAATTTGATCCAAAATCGTTTCAGGGTGTCGTTAAAAAATATCACACACAACAACTTTTGCATTAAACGAAACAAGGAAGTTCAGTATCACTAATAACTGGCCTGCTTGTTATAGCCTTCTTAACTCTCTTCCAGAAACCGTCTCCATTTCTGATTCAAAAAGATGCCTATGTCACTTTCCAGCCTCACCGATCCAAGTATAAATCGACAAACACTTTTGCATCTATTACCTTATCGCCAACTTTTCAAAAGATAATAGACATGTAGTAGTTAAATACGCAACAATAATTGGGTCGGCTTTATTCGGGGTATTTACTAGCTATTTTCCTTTCCTTTCCTTTATTTATTTAATGGCGATGAGCTTAAGTAAAACTATTCCGCCAATGTCAAGTGATTATTGAGAAAATAATCTTGTAAATTGTTAAAAATATGTCGTAAATAAGGTTGGTAAGTATTTGTTTGACTATGTTGAGTGCTAGCTATTTTATTTACAACCAGAAAGATACAAATCTTTGCTCTCAAGTCATTCTGACATCTTGTGTCAAATCACATTTAACAATATTTGAATTTAATATAAATAAGAAACATTATAGCGAAAGAGGTTCACTACCGCTACAGTCAGATAAAATATAAATTGGAACGGTTTCAAGCATGGGATAATAAAGATAATAAACAACCTAAAAACGATACAAGACATGATTTTAAAATTCTGCGTAGTCTACTTACCGATTCATTGTCATCTCCATAGTCAACGCTTTTTGGCATGTGCTGGAGATGCTCTTTGCCAGATCTGGTGGAAGTGGCCGAAGACTTGGAGGAAGTCAGTGTGCCGCCTGCCTGCACGCCTTCTGACTTTAGATCTTGGCCGTGCTGCACGGTCGAGGCTCCACCCGTTGACTGTGTCGACTCTTCAGATGCCTAAGAATTAAAATTCTATAGTTAATTACAATTAATAATGTGTTTGGACATTTTATTTCACATATAGAGTAGAAACTCTATTATAAACCGGAAACAGAACAGTTTCTATAAATTACAAAAATAAAATAAAATTTATCAATGTTTGTCAATAAAATCAATGAATTTTGGATTTTCTTCTATATTTTTATTTAGCTTATAATGGAAAATTTACTGAACCGATTGAAATTTAACATTGTGTATTTTTATAGTATTGACGTAGTAGTTCATTTGTCGATTTCAATTTGAAAGTTAATCAGCAGCACCATAATAATTATCTAGACATCTAACAGATCTTCGGAACACAATTCGCCGATAAAAACGAAAATCACAGACGTAACTCTGTCTGACGATCAGAAGCTTTTAACTACGACGTTTTATTGTATGGTACTGTAATACGCGCTATTGACTAAAATCGCCACGCAACGGAGCCTTGTAGCTGAGGCCACACGAACCACATTACAATCAATTTGCTTTGGCTAAACACATACGTCTGACAATAACTGTTAATACGAGGTAAATTTGAATAGCTTACATTAGAAGCATGCGTCCCCACAGAAGCAGTTACTGTTTTAGGCGCAGTGGAAGTGTTGGTTGTCATTGTCGATGTCTCCTGCGATTTAGGTGGTCTCGTCGGTGGTTGAGACTCAGTCTGACGAGCCGCCGCTGGAAGAAATGATAGAAATTGCGTATATACAAGAAATTCTATGGCTTATATTATAACATTGTTTATTTATTGTTAAGGTATTATTCACATCTTCCTACAAGAGGCTTCGAAGATGTATCAAAAAAGGATATTTAGGTGCAAATGTGACAAAAGTAAGTTTGTTATCGTCAATTATCCATTGGTTACGTACATAGGTCTAGGGATATCCTCTCAGACATATGCAGATTATCTCACGATGTTTCCTTTATTTTAAAGCAATCATGTTTAAAATATACCATATATAAGGATTTCATGAACGAATGTTGATGCTCAATATTATATTGAAACAATTTTCAATTTAGCTTTCATACATAAGTGAGAACATTATCGCAAATTTATTTCTATCCTATTTAAACTTAAAAAACTCACGTTTTGGCGGTGGCTGGTGAGCTGGTTGAGAGTTGGTCACATTATCGTATAGTGAAGTAGAGGATGTTGCCGCTGCAACCTTGTCGGAACGACCAGAAGTGCCGGCAGCGCCTGCTTCGGTCTCAATCGCACGGGTCGCAGTGCGCGGTAGGGTTGATGAACCTGCACATGTTTGAACTATCGCTAGTTGATAATCACACTTATCCATGTTTAATATTATTTATGGAAAGTGTCTCCGTTTTCTGTCCTCAAACGGTTACCGTTTCACGGCTAAGCCGCTAAAGCGAGTTGACTGACATTTGGTATAGGGAAAGAAGGAAACCATGGAAGGACCAACAACAGTACTTAAAAATAATTACGGAGAACAAAGCCGCGGCTAAGAGCTAGTATGTAGTGTTACTTCTATACGTTATACATAGCTTATACACTGACTTAGGACACATGCTATAATTAATTCGCGGCCCGCAGCTGTTTAATATCAACATTGATTTCGAAAGACATGTGGATCGAAGCAACAACTGTGCAGTTGTAGTATATTGATACACAAACTTACGATATCGAGGATCTTGAGCTCGGATCCTGCTGATCTGTTCTTGATTCATGCATGTGCACTGTGGCTCGCGGCCGTAGGTCAAACTGTAAAGTACATATATTATATTTCAAATAACATTAATTGCTGTAATGCCGTGAACCAATATAAAGTAAACAACATTATGGCGCAATATAGAGTAATAATGGCTTCAAGAATTATTTCCTTTGACAAATTCTACCAAATGCCTTGGCGAATAAGAATACCTAATTGATATTCTTAAAATAAAATTTAAATTTTCCATTATGTTACGCGCGCTTGGCCCGATTGTGAAGATGAAAATATAACTTTACGCTGTCGAACCGAATTCGAATACCAATTTATACTAGATTTGATTCAATAATAAATCGAATTAATACGACATATTGCATCATTTGAATTGTAACGAAGTAACGTTCTTACCACTTCGATCAATATACCTGATACAGGCCTCGTCACGAGTTATGAGCACACCTTGAATGCGCAGTAGTCATTGTATGAGGCTGTCTGTGTGGCGCGAGGCGAATAAAAACATGCGAAGTATCTCGTGACGGAACCTATACCTGATCGATACGTACTATGAACTTGTATTGCAATCATAGATTGTCAATGATTATGAGACCGAGTGTTTATTATATACGGGTTTTAAACCCATTTGTAGAGAATGGAGAAACATGATTTTCTATAGAATATGAAGGTTTCGACGTACTAACTAATTTTAGTAGAAAATTCAATATTTCCCGCCATACCTTCCCACGGAAAGGGGATTGATACTTAATACATAACTTAGTACATAATAGCCCGGCTGTTGTATCATAAAAGAAACAAAACGAATGCGTCTGTCGGTCACATTGCCAACCTATCATGGCACTATGAGCTTATGGAGTTGTAGGTATTATAATGGAGTTACCTCGATCGGTTCGGGCTCGCTGGCGTGGAGAGCGGTTTCCTCTTAGCCTTGAACTTTTGTTTGCTGCCCGGCGGCTCCAACTTCAGGCTGTAGCTCGATGAAGCCTTACGTGAGAATTTGAATGACGGTGACTAAAATAATAAAATAAATCGGTGAAAACCCGTATTTTATTACTTTGAATTGAAAGTGAGATGTTTGAATTATGTGTATGATGCTGTTCTTAATGTGAAAAACTTGGCATATATGAAAATATGTATGAGGATGTGGATAAAGATAAAAAAGCCAATAATGTTTGCGGATCCTGTGAGTGTTTAAGTGAAATGTTTGTATGTATGAATATATTCAATGATTTAGTATCGGAGAGATTTTACATAGTACGTGGATTACAATATTGGACAATGATGAAAATCACCAATATTAAAAATAGGTGGGATGTTACAACGGCTATCAATAGTAAATGTAAACTGTTTTATTTGTTTATTTCTATGTTATAGCAACATTATGATATCTAGTTCATATTAGCCATGTATTTTATTAGAAGTAGAATATTTTATTTAAAAAACAATTTGTAAGCATAGATAAGAGACATACGCAGCACTCTCTGAATTGCTTGGCATCGATGGGCGAAGTGAAGTTCAAGCCCCAGGTGTCGTTAGTCATCGGGTCCTTCCAGTACACGAAGCATTCCGATGCTTGGCCGATTCTAGTGCCTGGAAATTAGGAAATAATTAGTTATTCCTTAGGAAGGTATACAATGAAGCAGTGTGCTGAATAGACAGAAGTACTACGAACGTGCTATAAAAAGTTACGATAATCTAAGTATATATTTGCATATCTATATCTAGACTAATATTAAAGAGGAAAGATTTGTATTTTTGTATGTAACGAATAAACTTAAAAACAACAGTACCGATATATAAAATTATTAAATTTTATCCCCGCACTCTCTTTCGACAGGGTAACTACTTTGGTGAAGCCGCGTGACTATTATAAACGAATAATTATATTAAACTAGCTGTACTCCCGGTTTCATCTGCGTATACAACTCATTTTTTTAAATAAAGTAGTATCTAATTTACTCCTTGCAACATCAGTTATCTGCCAGTGAAAGTCCCGTCATAGTCGGTCAAGTCGTTTCAGAGATTAGCCGGAACATACTGACAGACAGATAGAAGGTGCCGTATATAATTTCGTATGTATCTAGGAAAAAGCTGTAAATTTCGAATTACAAACAGACACTTCAATTTTGTTTATCTGTATAGAGTAATACTTCACTTTCATGTATCATACATTATTTCTTATTACTTTTCAGTTTCATTTGGGCTGTTATAATATTTTCTGTGAACACTCCGTGAGTGTGATAGGGACCATGTGGTAAATTCCGAGTAATTGTAAATTTAAAAGTAGATTACGACGACTGCTGACACATGTCCAGAACTGCCTTGGTTAAATTATCAGCATTACTTTGTATTATCAGCATGGAATGAATTAAAAAGATTTGTGGCAAAGTTTAGTTACAAATATAATTTATATCATGAATTTTATTGAATGTTGTTATTATTTTTCTATGATTAAGAGTAGATTCAGCTGTTTTGTTTGTTTCTTCTCGGATGGCAAGTTTCCGAATCGGTGATCAGTTCTTCGACATTCATACAAGGTACGTATGAATGTCGAAGAACTCATCAGGGCCAAAACTCAATAAATCATTCTCCTACCTTTCATTACTATGAGTCTAGTGGTCTACCATGGTCAAGCGACATTTGCGATAAAAATAAACATCGAATGAAAATCTATATTATCGCAAGTTAAGGCTGTGAGATGAAGACAAACTCATCTGACTAATTGGCATAGACCATCAGTGAAAAGATTATGGGATATTTGGACAAGACAAATTTCACGATGACGATTAGCTAGTTTGACTTCAACTGCGGAATGCGTTGCACTAAATTACGCTGTCAATTAACAAATTAAAAACTTCAACTATAGCAATAATCAGATATTTTTTATCGTTATCTGACAATTTCCCTCTGGCGCAACAATTGTTTACCTAGATATATCTATAGGTATATAAACATTCATATATCCAGTACCTACTTCAAGAATGTATTATGGCTAAAGTAAAGAGTTGATGTAACCCAGCATAAGTGTTTATTTACGTCAAACGTACCCGGTTGCAGTAGTCTCACGTCAAGAATCTTGTCCACCTGCGAGTTGTAGGCGGTGATGTGGAACACGCACTCGGGTGAGTCTTGGATGCACGTGATGTTGACTGGTACCAGGTCTTCCGAAACCTGTTGCCACTTTACTGTGCCGGCACCACTCGCCGATACGTGGAAAACTTCTGCCCATAGTCTGAAAATGCATTAACATCATTATAAATTGTATATTTTATTATTATTCGCTTGATAATAGAAATATTGAAAGCGAACGTTAGCAGAATTGTCGATGGCGTCCAAGGAAATACTACTACACCATTTCCAGCTCCGATGAAAGGGTGTGAAAAGATGCATGAATGTAGACAACGCGAAAGAAATGTTGCAATATTCGTAACATGTTTCAAACCATATTAAGTATTTATTAAGCTATTAAGCATTAGTATACGCAATAAGAATTGTAAACATCATTTGCATAAATATCGAAATGCTTATTATTTATTCGTTATTTTAGTACAATACTAAATGTCATTATTCTGAAAATAAGATTATCTCAAAATTTGTAAGCGGATTGCAACTTAAATACTGTTTAGTTAGCGGTGGAGATAATCTTATCCCACCGATGCGCCGAAGATAAATTGCATTGTAAGAGCTCTATTTAACTTTGGAGCAGTCGATCTTTGTTAAGATGAAGAGGTCTGGCTAGGTAGAACTTCTCCAGTCTGACTAGACCATATTGCAGATTCGTGGCTATCTATTTAGTGCACACATATGACATCGTTAATTAGGTCAACCAATAAATTTGTGGTTAACGTGTAGACCTCGTAAAATTTTATCAGGCACTACTTTGTGGTAGTAAATCTTTTTAAATGACAGATAAAATAATGTGTCATTTCAATAAGAATGTTGATACAATACACATATATTATTAAACTAAGGACAACATACATTTAAAGGTGGACAATGGTTATCAACTCCCATGAACTTATTCGATTAAGTACCTACACATTAAGTATTATCTTATTATATCTAACATTAGTATGTTAAGCGAGTGCTTATATAATAGTTGTAATTGCTAACGCTAACTTTAACGCTTTAAGATATATTGCCTTCAGCGATAAATAGGATAGATATACTATTTATCACAGAAATATTTTTTCAAATCGGACCAATATCATAGTTCTTGAAATTTGCTGGTTCAGCTAATACTTTATTATACTATACCATACTACATAATTACATACATTTTGTGCTATGAAGAGAAATTAGTTTGAAAATGAGATATAATTTTTTAAATAATCTGATACAGAATATAATACATGCCCTAAAATTGGGTGAAATATGTGATTCTTGTAACCTTTAATCAACACCTACCCTTTGTACCATATTTCTTGTGAATAAATATTATTTCTATTTCTATTTCTATTTCTATTTCTATTTCTATTTAATAAAACACGTATTTTTAAACTAAAGACACGTATGTCTAAACCAGTTCCCGTGATACTTCCTAGTAAACATCGTTAAAAGTTCAACGCACACCGTTAACTATGAAAAGTTTACATAGGGCCAGCGGGCAAAATTAGCTCAACGATTGCTTCGATGGTGCAGCATTGTGACACACGAGTTTACTACTTTAAGATCAGCTTTAATATTGGCAAAGAATGATAATGATGCTGGTTGTGAGTTTCCAAACATCACAAAAGGTATCGGTGCAGATAAAATGGTATAGGTACGACTTTATGATCGGTTATGGGGTCATCTGGAACGCTATTTATACCATAATGATAGAACATCGTGTACTTTAACGAAAATAGATGTTGTTTAAATTTTTTTTAATGAAAGAGACAAATGAATGAGAACTTTATATGGAACTATCAAATATTGATGTTGGGTTGGGGCCTAAATCAGTAAGTAAAGATCAAAAGTCAAAAGGTTATCATCTTATAATTTTCAGGTAAATAAAAGTTTATAGCGTTATTTTGTCATGATAAATTTTATGGTAATCCATGCTCGGTGAGTCAACGGAACAATAATATATTTTATAAGTATACCAGCTAGAACATAATCTTAGTAATCCATTGATTGTTTCTTTCAACCATACTGAATTTTTCGAAACGGTGTTGCGTAAAATGAATCATAATTCTTATTACACAAACTACGAACATAGTGGTGTAGATAAAAACTATATTATAAGTAAGTTTAGACTACTCACTCGTCAAGGCACGAGACATACCTTTACATTCAAGGTATCAAGCGTGTCTAAAGATGTGTCAATGCGTCGCGGCAGAATGATGATGTAATGCAATTAGCATGTTGGTACCTGAGTAGGTGTCCGTCGCGTCGTCTCGAGTTCTGCCACGGGCTGTCCTCATAGCGGTACGCCTTGCGCAGGATGGGTGCGCAGGAGCACGACGACAACTTGTTGCCCATCGTGCGCGTGCCGCACTCGGCGCACTGCACTATGCTGCCTGTCAACACAACACACAACTTTATCCTCAAGTACATGCGCAATCACTTTAATCGTAGCTTAAGTATTGACTTTAGTATTACAACATCACGCAAATTTGCCTATGAATGTTTGTATTTGGTATTTTTTTACGTATCACATGTTTAATTTCTGAAATTGTAATCTCTAGTCAACTTTTTGCATCATGTTTGCTCTATACTATTGGGTGTCAAAGATGTGTGTTAGTATCAATAAACCCCACAAGTATGGCAAGTCGCACCACGCATATTTCTGTGATTGGTAACTTGCCTAGTCCTGCCATAATACGAAACCCTCTCATATCGTACCTACATCTTGGAATTAATCTTGCAACACAAATTCGCATCTTATTATCCACTTTATAGATAGAGTATTAGGTTTATCAAGTAACAATTTAAATATTGTCAATCTATTTATTCCGGTTTTTGGAAAAATAAGCCTAGAATGTCTGAGAAAAAATAATTAGTCAGAACATTGTGAAGTCAGAACTGAGAGACGGTGACGCGTGAGTAGCCTGTAATTAGATAGTACCAATTTTCCACAAACAGTCGTGCACTCCATGTGATGGTAACCGGCTACTGCAGTCTATGAACATAACCAACACCAGTATAGTATATGGACTGTGTCAACATATATACAACAAGTGACCACAGCGCTAGCTCTAAATTCGGATCCAGTTATACTGTACTTAATACTGAATAATTGCCTGAGAGTGGACATTCGTTCTATCTGCCATATTTTACCTATGCTATGAGGCTGTCGTTGCATAGTCGGTAAGGTATATCAAAGAACTTACCCGCGGTCCCGTGATGTCACCAGGTGCCATCGGAGCGCGAGAGCGAGTGTCCGCGGTTGAGGCTCTGCGAGCGCTGCTGGCCGTGTCTGTACGGATGCCTCACCGTGCCATGCTGCAACCCACAACACACCGTATCTTGCAATATTACCATGATTATTACCATTATGTCATTCACTCCCATTCACCAACAATCCAACATATTCCAATTAACTGAATTATGTCGATTTAGTATTTGAAATGGTTTATGGATCAGATGCATCATGAACGCGTCCAAATATATTCAACTATATATTCAAGACTACTTTTTCACCATTATCTATCTATAATCAGTTTCAGCAACGCAGTCGTGGTAGAAGCTAGAAACTTTATTAGAATATACAACTGTTGAATATATCTAGCTGACTCGGTTTTGATGTTATATTTAGTTGCATATTTAATGAAATCATCGTTATTTATATGTTTATTTTTAATTCATGCATTTAGTTAGTAAAACAATAAACATGCAAGGTAATATAAAATATACATATAGGAGCATAAAACTAAATAAATCATAGTAACAAAATTTAACCTAACGAATATCTTCTCTATACTAAAATCCATTGGATTTAGATATCTTAAAATCCACTTTTCAATTATTTATTCAACTTATTGTCTATTAGGGTATTTATTATAGGGTATTTGTCCAACAATGACGTCTAAAACTTCATTCATTTTCTAAGAACTTATTTAATTGCTGACACTCCGACCGACTATAAAAAAACTGGAGAGGTGAGCTAGTTCCTCTTCGATTTTTCAGATAGAGTTTAGAAGCCGTACATTTACAGTGCGCGCTAATAGACTGGAACAGACGGCAAACATCAATCAAGCAGGCACCTGACCTGTCAATATGCAGGTCGATGACCTTCAAATACTACCGTTAACATATCCTATCCTACTAATGAATGAGAATGTATGTATGGATGTATGTTTGTTACCCTTTCACGCAACAACTACTGAATGGATTTTGATGAAGCTTTACAATAATATAGCTTACACATCAGAATAACACGTAGACTATAATTTATAGCTTTATTTTTTAATTGTCCATAACATAAAGATACTTCAAATCCTGCGCAGACGGAGACGCGGGCATCAGCTAATTATCAATAAATAGGATATATGAAAATCCTATCCAGAATCTATGAAGAAGATATTTAATGAAATATCTTCTCCAAATAAAATATTTAAATCAGTATTGTCTTACTGGAAGTATTTATTACATCAAGTAAGGTCTACTGGATCGATAGGACTCAATTTCTATCAAAACTAAATTAATATTCTAGCGCCACATTTCAATCTCGGTCGGCGGTGACTTCAATCATGCTAGATCAGTCCATTTAAACTGTATGTGGGTCAGCACAGTTTGGCTTCATATTTAAAATTGCCCTGGTATGTTTGTAAATCTTAGTCAGCCACACATGCGCCTGCCAATAGCTATTGAATACATTCTGGAAATACATATTTCTAGTTTAAATATTATTAGTAACGTAAACAGGACCTGTCAAAATGCACCAAAGCTAATAATTTATGTACTTTTACCCAACTCTTCTAAACATCGGACCAAGAATAATAGATATGATGTTAGACTAGCTACAATATAATAGTTATTTTGTACAAGATTGTAATAGTTATTTATGACTACGTTAAATATATCTTGATTCATATATCACACATCAACAAATATATAATCCTTGTAGTATGAATTTAATTTGTATGTATGGACGTATAGGTACATCGAAATATACATAAATATGTAATATTATCCACGACTATTATAGCTACGAATGTGTACATAAAATATAAATATATTATGTCGGTCCATATGCTGCAGATATACGTATGTACATATAATATATGAGTGAGTACATACAACATCGAGGTGACAAACAGGTACATGGGAATAGGTTTGGCTTTAAGGTAAATTATTAGTAAATTAGAGCTTTCGCTTATTTTAATATCGATTTTACGAATGTGTATGCATGCATCATACTGATTATTGAACACAAAATTACTGTGCATTTTTATTATTAAGTAATTTCATAATATCGTTAAAGTAGATAACTTAATGTTATCTATTATTATGGCATAGTTTACTCATAATAAAAACATTCACGAGGGAGGTAGGGGATACAAACACTCCATGTGCATATTAATTTGATTTGTATTACGAACCTCGAAGTTGTTCCAATTTTGCGCAGAAAATTTAGCAGCCTCCACGCTCTCTTTAGCACCCATATTTACGAAGTTGTGAAATCACTCGAATTAACTATGGCAATTCGATTTCGATGCGTATGCTCGGGCTCGTGACACTAGTGTGCACTACGACCGATCTCCCTGCCGAGAATCGGATTTGATAAGCATTGAAATACCTCTATATCGTGGGTTGTTCGCAAAGTTAAAAATTCAAAGCGTTGAATAGTTAATGAGGGGTGTTGTATGTTGCATCGAGCGAACGCACGGGCAGCACGGATGCAGGCGCGTCGTGTAAACACGGCCAGCTGCTGCGGAGCCGCGGGTCCGGGCTGCTCGCTCGCGCCGCACGCCCGCACCGCTCTCCAAACACCGGTCTCCTATCCCGCACTTGAGCCACCAGCGAACCTAGCTCTCCTACCCAATGCGGCCTATTCCACACACCCACTTTCTATTTTACGCTACAATTCCCAAATTGCGCAGAATGTAATGTGCGACACTACGGCTTAGAATTCGTGATACAAGGCGACACCGGCGACTCGGCTAAACGTCAGAGCAGACTGGGTCGCTCTCCAAGCGTGCGTGGCGGCGCTGTGTGCGCACAGTCGCGCCGGCAGCCGCCGCGCACCAGCCACCCGCCGAAAGCCGAGACGCAGCGACGCCCAAACGTAGCGAACGATACGCCGGCCAGCGCCCTCTAGCTCCCTAATATTCGCTTAATACGTCATATCATCTCATCTCAGATCATTATTTCATATTAGTTATATTGGAGACATTCAGACTAAGATGCAGATGTTAAAGCACTGCATACAAATAGTATTAGTAATTATATATTGAGATTAAGCAGATCATCAATGGACGTTCGGAGCGGTGCGGCGTGGGGCGGGAGCTGCGCGCGCAGCATGCCCGAGACAACATTCGATTTTGGTCCATGACTGTTAGATGCTTACTGTGGCCCACCAAAGGCTTTAATAGTTCATTCTAGGCTAGGACTAGTAGATAACTACTTTACAGTTTCATTTTTAAATCTTCACTTCACCCTAGATACTTAATACCTTACAATATGTTAGAATAGGATATAATATATTTAACTTCATAACCGAACCCAAATTTACGTTAGCGGAGAGATGCGGATTAACGTTTCTATATACATCGTCATGCACATGTTACACTGACCACTGACTTTGATTTATTCTTTAATACATTTCACGTGGAAACCTAATACGTTTTCCTGTTTTGTGCATTTCCTTTGATATATTATATTAAATTAAATTGAATTGCCTTCGCGGTAGGCTAGTCATTTATTTTATGCTATCTTATATCAATTCCTAGGTTTGCTCACTTACCTTTAAGGAATGGTTTAAATATATATTCTCTCAAAACACATTCATTGTACAATTCCTTACCTTCGTGTTTATATATAATTCGCTTCAAGGCCTTACTTTTTTTAAATATGAAAAAGTCCGTATAGTCACGCCCACATACATCTCTAAGAGTCGATGCTTCGGCTAACTACATTCTAAACTGCTCATTCAAGAGATGTCGAGACGTAGGTAAGAAGAATTTTTCACACCCCAAGGGAATTAAATTGTAAAAATAGCATGAAGGTTTTCCTTCCAAGTCCTTGAGTCCTAAACGTATCAACTACGCACGAAGCGGATTCGCGACTATGTGTCATTTTAATGGACTACAGGGCACGAATGAATTCATGCTGCATAATATAAAGATAATCCAATTTATCAATAAACCAAGGTGCTACTTGGTGTCCACACCAAATGATAAAAAAAATTACTGGAGTATAATGAACGGAATTGATAAAAATATTTTTACATCGTATGTCTGAGAAATCATATGGACTCCTAACCTGTCACGTAGGCACCAAATATATAGTGTAAAGTGGGTGCTGTAATATTTTTGGCTAGCTTAGGGGCCCGTGAAGGAGATCATATATATTTATTGCATACTAGAAAGAAGCAAACGTGTATAGTCTGTAAGCGGTTTCAGGCGTTCATGAGCGCTCTCATCACCATTAATATCAGTCAAGTTTAGTAATTTATCTATATCTATTATATAGCTTTTCACTAAATGGATATGAAAGTACATACGGCACTCAGAAGAAAAAAAATATTTAAAAATTTTACTGTATTTATGTGTGTCTATTTGTTCCAGCTAATCTCGAAACGGCCGAACCGATTTTAAAGGGACTTTCACTGGTTAGACTTTAGACTTTTATTAAAAAATAGATTATTATTCTGCTAGCCACCTATGAAATTAAGTAAACGCGGGTAAAGCCGCGATACACAGCTAGTTTTATATAAAAGTCAATGTCCTAATTGAAAAACTATCAACGCACAGCCTAGGCCGCTACAAATTTTGTATACTTAGAAATTAATGTAGGGCTCATGATGATCACAGCTCAGCCCATGCAAGGAGTACCTGTTTACAATCATGACAAGAATGCCATTATCGAGGGAAGTGAGCGAACCGTCACCCAGACGGAACATAATGGAAATATACATCCAGACCAGCTAGCAGCACAACGTGTAGCTAGTTACATTATGTCACCAGTCTCTATTGTTGACTGCCAGTCAGTTCCCTTGACATTAAACAATTCACTTCGAGATGAGTAGGTCAAACATTAAGTATAATAACTGAGGTAGCTTCTAATCAAGCGTGTGCAGCGGCGCTGTATATATTTAAAGGAGTACATCATCTCCAATCGCTATGCCGTTATGGTTAAGATTAATTATTAAACCAGCATGTTCTTCATCTTAAGGTGCCTCTCCAGATGTACGACCCATAACGGTTGATCGAATACTATTAAATCAAATCTATCCGCACTACGAAACTGTAAGGAGACTTCGTTTATGCATTGAATTATTTAACGGGAGTAATATAATTTACCGATCACTACCGATTTTTTTTGTGTTTTTTTTTCTCACTATACCTATGTTTGTTTGTGCGCACGCGTTAAGAATTGGGGAGCCGGGGGACTACGTATCATTTTAATGCCGTAAAATTAAGCGTACTTATAAAAAAAATATACTCCCCAGGGGTATTTACAACAAAGTTCGAAGTATCTTCGAAACGTATTATACTGAAATAATTATAGTAATGTGAAATATTTCATTCATAGTACAAATTTTGTTCTGATAAAATTACGGCTATTATAATATATATATTGCTAAGTATACTAAGAGTATCTATAAAGAAAAAATAATAATATCGATTCGACGAGAACGGCAGGAATATAGTGTTACACGAGAATATGTTTCTGTTTTTGGGATTTTTTTATTCCATAAGGGAATCTTTATTTAAACTACAAATACGAAAAAAAAACAAAGATTAGGAGCCATTACGTTACAAATGGAAGGGCCATTGCTATCTCAGACATTATCATACACCGATAAATAAAATGTAAGTGTCTGCTTATAATTCCAAATAAATAGCTTCTCACAAAATGCATATGACAGTATATGCATATCATAATAGATAAAAAAGTAAATTAAAAGTATCTCTGTCCGTCTAAACTCTGAACCGGCTGGACCGATTTTACTTTCAGTACCATATAACTGATGTTGCAAGGAGAAACTTTACCTTAACCTTTATTTAAAAATTCAGTTCCGCGAAAAAAAGCCACCCATGAACATAAATAAACGCGAGTAATACCGCGGGGCACATCTAGTAATATAATACATCTTTTAATTTGTTCTCAAACATATTTTATGTCGGTTTGATCATGATATCTTCGATTGTTTTTATGCGAGTGGTGTACTAGTGTGACCTAATTAATGATTTGTCTAAATAGATGAATCTGTTTAATTATAAATGTTTTGATTTCCATAATCTAGTTGCACTAGTTACTAAACACAGTGATTACTGTATAACCTATGTTGCCAATCAACTTAATATCATTAACGATGGCGTATCCACATGAGTAACTGTATCCGCCAAATCAAAATCCCGGTGGACGGAACAGGGCCCCAACCATGAGCTCTTATTGCAATGTTAGTTCAGCTGTGTGATAGTGACAGACTTATACACGTCATATACATCTGTCTCATAAGAGTAAAACTGTCATGGCAATAAGAGGTAGTGGTAAGGCCCCCTAGGAACAAGATGTTCGGTGTATATTTAGCCAAATCACATTCCGGTAATAAGACAGCTCGTTATCTAAAATAGGTTCCATAACGCAATATACAACATAATGTTCTTCTTTATGTCGTCAGCAAAACAAAATATATAATATTCCGCAGGTTTTTTTTAATATGAAAGCTACTCGATTACGCTCGCCACCCAGAGGAAGTCAACAAAAATGACTATAGCATTGTCTACTTGTACTATTAAGCGTTAATTAGACACTTCTAAGCTGATGAAATTATTCTCTATGTACATTTACGAGAATGGTTGGTTTTCAAAACTCGTATTATTTGAAAATTTTAAACATTTACAATACAAAGGAATTCTGATCGGAAGGCATATCATACGCCAGTTATAATGTTTAAAAATCAAAAATAATTATAATACGTTACCCAATTAAATTATGTAGTAAAAAATATATAATGAAATAACTTGCGTTTGAAATAACGTCGAGTTCGTAGCGCTGCGTAGCGCGCTCGTAGCAAATGGGATCACGTTAACTAGGACATTAACAAATCGTTAAGAAAACGTGTAAAATTACACTGGTAAATCAATTTAAATTGTTTCATATAGAATGATCACTACAATTTATCGATAGATATAAAATAACTAGCTGGGCCCCACGGTTATACCCGCGTGAAGTTAATATCATCGGTGACCCGCGGCCCCTCATTATTTTTTTAGAGAATGTAGCCTAAGTTACTCTTTGTAATATTACCTATCCGCCAGTGAAAGTCCCGATAGATAAGCCCGAGCAAACAGACAGACAGACAGAGAAAAAAATAATAAAATTAGGTTTTCTATGTCAGTATCGTGTATTCTTTCATATGTATTTAGTGAAAAGCTGTTATTTCGGAATTACAAACATGCACTTCAATTTTATTTATCTGTATGTATGTATGTATGTATGTATATATAGATAAGTTATTAATGAGCATCTGAACGTTGCTCTTTTAAAACTTTTCAGTATGCAAATAAGCATCGTGTAAGTTTTTCTCTCACGCCTTTTTTGTCTGACAATAATAGCTATCGCAATGTTGCTATCCGTGTTTCTCCTTAGGACGTAATAATTAGAAATCCTTATTACGCACACGAATTGGTCAACCGAAAAATCAGTATTAATAGTTTTTTTCATATCTTTATCTATACAGCTTAATGTGTATAATGAATTGTATGTTTGTAATCTATATATATAAAAGAAAATGTTAGTTACACTATTTATAACACAAGAACGGATGAACCAATTTGGCTGAAAATTGATGGGGAGGTAGCTTAGAACCAGGAGAAGGACATAGGATACTATATCCCGTAAAATATACATATACAAATAAGTAAAAATTAAGTGTCTGTTTGTAATTTCAAATTAACAGCTTTTCATTTAATGCATATGAAAGTACATACAAAAAAACTAATTTTTTACATTTTCTTTGCCTGTCTGTTTGTTCAGGGTAAACTCTGAAACATCTGGACCAATTTCTACGGAACTTTCACTGACAGGTAGTTGATGTTACAAGGAGTAACTAAAGTTCCTTTTTTTTTGGGTTCCGTAAAAAAGTCCACCCATAAAAATAAGTCTACGCGGGTGAAACCGTGGGGCACAGCTAGTTTCAAATAAACAGCTGTTCAATACACAGTACACAAAAAAATTACAATTTAAAATTGTTTTCTCTGTCTGTCTGTCTATCCGTCTGTCTGTCTTTCTGTCTATCTGTTTGTTCTAGCTAACCTCTGAAACGGCTTGACCAATTTTAACGGGACTTTCACGGGCAGATAGATAATGTTACAAGGTGTAAATAAGGCTACTTTTAAATAAATAAAAAAAGCATTAGGGTTCCGCAAGTGACCCATGAAATTAAGTCAATGTGGGCGGAACCACGGGGCGGATAATTATATTTTTCACAGTTTTGATAACTCGTTTCAAGTGGGTAATAAGCCGTTAGCGATTGATTTCCGCATCAAAACTGATTTTTAACAATACAATTTGTAGTAAATAGTTACTTAAAAAATATTCACAAATTGTGTTAAGTACATTTTCTACAAATTGTGTGAAATGCACGGTATCTAAACATACAGGCAGTCTTTATGATGAAGGCTAAAAGGCTGTATAGTACAAACTTCAAGCAAGTAAAAACTAGTCATCCACTCTGATATTATAATTCTTGTGAAATGATGCATCCATTGGTTAAAGAGCCAATTTATCTATATAACAAGAACTAAGGCATGTACATCTTACTTCTTGTTACACTATATCCGCAGTGCACCTGTCTAAATTGACTTGACTGTTGTCTCTAAATGGAATTTGCAGTACGTTATATAAGGAACTAATACACTTGATAGTGCCTCAACCGAGATACCGCCTTTCAAATTTATTTCCGTGTGAGTGAGAAGATATAAATAATGTGAGCTGCAGCTCTGGCCCCAAGTATTGATTTTCGCAAAGCTTGGCCTAAATTCTAAATTTGTCCAACCACAAGTTTCCCTAAAAGTATTAAAGATACTGTCGTACATTTCATATTTCAATAATGGTATAGTTTTACGATAGTTGACGCTTTTCACTTCGTCAAGAATATTTTTATTACGCGTAGAAAAACAAATAAAAAGGCCAAAGACAAGATTGTTTTGATCTTAAGGTCACCGAGGTGATTGTTTCAAATTCGTAAAAATAAGTTAGCATATATGGCACCCTCATAAGGAAAGCAGGCTGTGATGTGATATGGCAACATTTACTCGTACATTACGATACCAAAGAGAACTCAAGTGTCATAGACGGCGAATTTCAGCAGAAACTGTGCCCAAATTACGACGGCGTCTTACAGTCGCATGTCCTGCCCCAATATCTTCTTTATATTCAGAAATATACAAAAAAAATTTGCACATCGGGATATGCTCTCGAAAATTAAAAAAAGTATTAATTTCCTACGAATAAAAAAAAATGTTTTTTTTGATTCTATACTTTATTTCAATGTACAAAGTAAGAGGCCCATAAATGTTAGAGCTTAAAATTACCAATTACAAAACGATGTCATAAATATATGATTAACTTTTGCATAAAATATGAACACGCTTTGATATCCTAATTTTTCGGAAGGAGAAAAAAATTAAATCGCTTCCAAGCGCAATTTTAATGAAAGATCCAAAAAAGGATAGCTGATTTCTACGGCACAGTGGGTGATGTTAACGTTTCAGGTGAAAAGGTTATGAATTAAAGTAACCAACATACAATTTTTTTGCAAATATCTTTGCCCTTTCGTAACATTACAAGTACCCACGTGGTACATTAGTTTTTTTTACGCATCAATTTATGACTCAACGTTAACCAATTAAACCTATGTAAAACATAAGGTAAAATGCTTACATTAAAGAGGAACGTTTACATGTACCTAATCCGCGCATTAGAGGCTGTTACCCAAAATTTTCAGATGCTGGTGAACTCCTAACGCCATCTGTTGTTAAGTTGTAAATAAAACATATCAGATGGAATAATAAGGAGCAAGAGGCGAGAGGAGCTGTGCTTCAAGACTTCCAATATACCAAAAATGCCTTGTAACTGGAAACACATGATTATAACAACAACGATTATTAATGCACTTTCAAAGACACACGGACGTTTAAAAAATACTTCACTCCGGTGATTTTAATGCGTTAATTGAGTATATGTATAGGTGCCGTCACAAGTTTTTATTGCGACGCAAAATACAGACAGACATGGACATACTTATTAATTTACTACTGGGTATTCAAAGTCAGCGCTCATAACTTGTAGTGGCACCTGTTCTCCCCTATTTTATTTCTGTAATTGATCCACTGTCAGTTACAACTATTACCAGTGTGAGCTGTTCATTATACAATACACTAGTGAGTTCGTTACGGTTTTAATTGAAATGACTCAGAGTGCATTGCACACATGGTAAGTAAAAATAAAAACAAAATAATTTGGATTTACTTTTTCTCCTAATGAAATTTCTTATAACAAACATGTACCAGGTTTCCATGTTACTTATATTGAACGTAATGATTAGTCAGTGCAACAAGTAAATCTAATGACGTGTACGTAAAACGTAAGTTTGCAGTCGTACCGACTTTTTTCATATTCCGAACGCAAATCAAATATAATCGTAAGACACATAAATATTAGTACCCTAAGTCCTAATCAAGAGATTTCCACTAGATATCTAACAGGCTTCAAATACAGATACATCACTGCAGAAATACTTTGAGATACAAAGAAGGCATTCATCTAGTTTCAAGGCTAATAATACTGTTGGAGTAATGAAACTACATGAAATGAATGATGGTAGGCACGAGTCAGTCGCCAGATGACTTGCTCTTGGAAGCTCAGATACTATAAGATGCGATATGATGCTTCTAATCACTAATAAGCTGTAATGTCAACACTACATACGATTGGCTGGCTCACATCTAACTTACCATAGAAGCATATCAATGCGAATTATTATCCAATATATTATTACTCTGAACAACTGACTCTTCGTTTATTTTATTCACATTTTACCGACAACACATTCAGTTTACTGAAAATAACGTTTAAGTTAAGGTATATATCTGTTAGACTCAGAATTTCACCTATTCTTTATGCGATCCTCATATAAATTATCTAACAAGAGTGCCCGTTTACCTACCCCTTAATGGACACCGCAATTTAAACTTTTGGACAGAATCTACTCTTAACAACGATTTATTAATTTGGAAACTCATAAGAATTGAGATAATGGCTCATCATATAAAATTTTATTCGAAAACAACCCAATATTTTATCTATTATGCTGAACCTTTTACGTATTTGTATGAAAACAAAACATTACACTTCCTATACTCACGTATTGCCAATTATGTCTACGATATAATATTAAGTCTACGGTTTATTAACGATCTAAACAAAGAAAAATTAAATTGTTGAAGAAACACGAATTTGCAACGCCACAAGTCATTTGAGAATGACACCAATGCATTTGGCCTTTAGGGGCGGTGTCGAGATTTTACGGAATATCCGGATTGGGACGCATAGTTGGGGATGGTTATAAAACTGTGCACAACCTGGACATACACCTCATTCACTGATAATGCCCAGAAGTAGAGCTGGAGATGTATTGTAACGTGAAGTGATTAGCACTGGAGTCGTGCAGGGCGCGGCGTGCGTGATGGCTCCGTCGGAGCGCGGCGCGGCACACACTAGGGCGGGCGGCGGACACGGCAGCGTTACGTCAGCGCGGGGCGGACAGGAGTGGGGAGCGCCCCGCACTGCTGCATCCTCGGCCGCCCATCTTCGGCCGGCTCCATCACTGCGCCGCACGCCATTCGTGCCGCACGGCTCCCATCTTCACTTACTCATACCCTACTTTATAGCACCTCCTCACCTTGATATCATCATAATTTCGAAGTTCTTACTTACCATTTTTAAATATTGTGTCGTTCTAATAATACATCAATTATTACTGAAGAATTTAAATAAGCTGTTTTTGTGTTCCCTAAAAATAATATAAATATATTGGAGTCTTACCTGACTGAATACCTTTCATACTAAACGGTGTCTCACTTTGAAAATCTCTTTAGAAATAGTCTTTCTGTTCTAGATCTACATATGTCATACTTTTTTTATCGATTGGATTATACGTATCCTGATATGTTGTTGAAATTGATGTTAAGTAGTCCTTTCATAAAATTCGATTATAAATTGATAAATATTCACACCCAAAGGACCAAGACAAACCATGTGGTAATTAATGGTTATAACGGTGTATAATCTGTATTATTATGGTGGGTAATTGAACAGCGACGTGCATTTTGGGCGTCACTCGAAACGGCGACTTAATGACAACCCTTGAGATAATGGACAATTGCGTGTTCTGACTGCTTCGTATTCGGTTACGGAAATAACAACACACCTATATTTTATAATTTATTTTTCGTTGAATAATAAAAAAAAACAAAATTTAAACTCTTAACATAGAAATGTTGTAATTCGCTTTAAGAAAAATTTGAGTGGAAATAATAGTTGCTAGAATTTAAAATGTAATTAACTTATGAATAAACTCTATTTAACGAAATTAAATTATGAGGTAGATGTTTTCAAATAGTCTTTCTTTGTAAAAACCCTACAATAATAAAAAAAAACTAAAAATATTAAATGGAGACGTAAGAAAACCCGTAATGCTTAATGCCCTTCGACGAAACTGTTTGAAAGTTCTGCGCAACTTCGTAATGGTATTGTGCTACATGTATCGATTCTGTAAGAATTTATACTGAAAAATATGTTTACTCTCAACTAATAGGTCAAATAAGCTTCAGAAGAGATGGATTGATTAGGATGTACCTTTATAATCCAATTTCTATATATGTATGATCAATAACATTGACACAAGCCTGCAAAGAAGTTATTACATGACCGGCCACAAGTTAATGTATGTAAGTCATGGAGACCTCATAAATGCAATCTATATCTTTCGACATAAATGGTGACACTTTATGTGACATTATGTCTGTGTTACATATTTTACCTTCCGTGATTATTACTGCTAATTTCTACTTATTTACGATATAGTTCTTAATTAGTGTAGTTACATACATCATCAATGCGTATTCGCAGACTATACTGTATTATTATACAGCTGCGAACAGAACTTCAATTTCGTAAAAGTTAATTATTATAATTAATTCATAATTCTTATACGCAGAAGTTGATTCTGTCAAATATTCCTGCTATATTCAAACAAGGCAACTTATTTAAAATAATTTGGAGAAGTATTGCAGAAATTACTATAGTAGGTATTAGGTTAAATTTGAACACATTGTTTACATTAAACTAAATAAATGTTCATTACCTACGAACATATTTAAAACCTAAGAATAATAATATTACTAATAATTCATGATTATAAGATGATTTGGGATGAAAACAACTGACAAACATTTTCGGCTATTCCAACTTCACAGTTAATTGGTGGTAACATAGAATAGTACCTTACGAAAGATCTATTTATATGGAAAGCTCCGTCAGTGTCGTGATAATCATTTAGCAATAATCTGCTTCATATTTATGTTGAAAGAGGTGATTATTGTGTATATAAAAATAGTAAGTACATCGCTGGTAAACTAGAAAACAAACTTAATATATCAAATTTAAGACTATTGCAACCTTGACCAAGTATTTTGTAACGGAAAAAAATATTCTCTTTTCGCACTGTTGTACCCTTAGGGGCTTACTTTAAACATCATCACATCAAATTACGTTACATAAGATGTAACCACGGGGCTTATATAGTAGTCATTACTTTGATGCTATTTGTCAGCATCACCTAGTATAAGAAAAATAATGTATGATACATTATTTTACTTATACTAGATGATGGTGAGGATGCTTTTCCATATAAACAAACCTTAAAACTACTAATGCTACGGTTGAACACTGAAATCAAGCACAACGAGTAGATGGCTGCACGCTCAATAAGTGAGTTCGTTACTTGAGCATAAAATATAAATACCTACTTTATATTAATTGAGGTAGATAGGTTAATGATTATTGTGTATACATTATAAACTCTTGTAATTCATAAAGTTTTTATGAATTATCACATTATCAAAATGTGGAATTTCTAGCCTGAAAACCGAAATGACGCTTATTTGACGGTTCGTTATTCCGAGAAGTTTGTGACGTTTTCTCGTTCGTGCATCCTATTCCAAAATGTTTTATGACTCAAAGAACTTCGTTAATTACTTTTACTTCTATCGAACGTGAGCCTTGTTATTAACGTTTAAACAAGTATTGGTATCCAGTGTCAGATAGGCGTTACGTCGTATTAACTGTTTACATACATTATTGTATATAAAGTACACACGAATTGTTTTACAGTATTGCTACAACTATTTGCCTTAACATAATTAATAGGTGCGTCCATATTGAAACAATAGCGTATGCTTGCGATTTTACTATGTGATTGTAACACCAAAATTATCAATCCTTTTCAGTGCCCAATGCATCCTGACAAATTTTTGAGATTGATAAAATTGATTAATTGGATGCACATTTACGCCATGATCAATTTAGACGTACCTACTGGGCTATAGATTTGATCTCTATTCGAATATTATTATACCTTAAAATATACTATGCTTAACTTAAAGATATCTGAAATAATTCAATTGCAGGGAATAATTAAGTACCTACACTTTAATTCAAGATTTATTTATGATTAGGCTTTTGAGCAAACGTACTCGTAAATCGCAATTAATATTGTAGGATTTCTTCAATTTCTGGCTTTAACGACGTTTTAATCAAAAATAAGGCAAGTCTAAGACAAAAAATACACCCGTTTCACGTTAATTACTCTTAAATTAACTTTATCATTATTGCAACAACGTTAATTTGACTTTGGCACATACAATTTAACATATATCATGTAAATCCAATTATTAGGATCACATAACAGAAAAAACACTGAATTTAATATATGTATAGGTTATTAACATGTAGCAAATATAATAATGTTAAATGTGAAGGCATTTATGCCGTAATAGATTAGCTTTAAGACCAATAATGTTTTTTATTAATCTTATAGCTATATTTCGTATATCTGCAGTTCATATATGATGAGATTTTTCATATAAGTGATATAAAGATACGAGAAAATTATGCTACGAATGCTACGATTGTCACATATAATCATTTTATTCATTTGGCAATGATGCAACGAGAAACAGTGATATGATGCAATTTGCGCAATTTCAATTTGTTCATAGCCATCATAATACATCTAACTTATTATACTTCTATACTAAAATATTAAAATAAAGTATGTCGTAATATAATATAGCAACAAAATTAATAATAATGATATAAACGCACACTTAACTTTGGGTAAATACCAATATTCGTAAAAATATAATTAAGAACACTCGAACACATACAATTTGTACTTACGTTACATTTGCAAACTTAGCTCATAACATTACTAGAAATAAAGTATGTATAAATTGTAAAGATTTGTACTATAATATGGGTTTGTACTGATCAGTCTTGTTCTTATTTCTATATTTCATACTGAAACTACATGAGGTAGGTGGTCTTGCTTACATCTTATTTAGAAATTAACCTTATCAAATCAATGTCTGGTAGCAAACGGCTGCAAATTGCAATTATTTCATTATGTTGTATACCATTCGAGACGCGGCCTCCGTTTTTCTTACGCTTCATTTGCGGATTTGATTATCAGGTCTTACGTTAGCTTTTATTATGTTGCACACAGGATTACTTTTTGATCCCCGTCCAAATGTTAATATTATGCTCTTTGGTGAAAATAATAAATACATTGAGATATGGCTCCACAAAATTGTCTAAAAAGTATACGCTAGTAGTCAGTACGCGCTGTGGTGGCTGGCTACTCGCCCAATACTGCCCATCCGCGCATTACGTTATAACGATCATAAGTTGCAAATTTACTCTTAATATTATTATGGGACATAAAAAAATTAAGTATAAAACGATTTGGAATTTAGCCGTGAAATATTGGTCAACCTTTCTTACAATTGACTTCGATTATACCTTATTCCTAGACAAAATTTGAATGGAGACTAAAAAGTCTTCCTGCGAAAATTTTTTTTTTTAATGTATCCGGTATGTATGAAAATACATGCTTCACAAACGCACTATCCTCAACGCAGGTAAATTAATACACCCTCAGTGGACCCAAACGGGTATTTGAAGGAGATGAGTATACAATGCCCACTCCTTCATCTAAATTCAAAATTTTATCTTGATATACTTCCAGAATCTGTGATTTCCTCTTTGATAATGTTTTAAACGTAAGTAAAATGCGAATATACGAAAATATACCGCCAGAACGTCTAAAATTAAAACATTGTGAATGTTGAACAATGGTTGCGGTAGAATTATGACTGTTATGGACTTCCTTGGGAACTGCTTGAATTCTTCGACTGGGGATCATCCTGCTTCTGTTCAACCTGATAAAAATTATAGATTATAATTAAATAAATCGAAACACGTTTATGATACGATTAACGAATTTGTATGTAGTGTAGTAATAGTATGACTGGAGCGAAATTTTAAATGAAACATAAAAATAGGACGGTAATGATTTTTATATAGTTATGGAGGTAGGGTACCTTTATAGGGCAATCGGCAATCAAATGGTCTTCGCTCTTGCAATTGTGACATCTCTTTGGTTGGGGCCCGATGCTGCATTTAGCTGCTATGTGGTTGGCGAACTCACCGCAGTTGTAGCAGCTGAAACGGCATAAGCCATCTTGTAATGAATGGGTATTACACAGGGTACAGAACAGCATTCATCACCAAATTGGATTAAATTTGTTGATATCCGAGGCATGTTGCTCTTGGATCACCAAAACTGTATTTTAGTGGGTTTCCAGTTTCTTAACATTAAATTTTACAGTCAAGTATGGATATTAAAAGTGTAAAGCAATTTTATTGATATTATAATAATAGGTTTATTATGTTCATAAATGTGATAACCTCTAACGGACTATTGATATTATTTGTAACGTTCTAATCATACTTTACTATTTTGGTCTATGAACAAACAACAAGGTGATACTTACATCATCCTTTGTGTTGGTATGAGATGAAGATCCATCGATGCTTAAGAATTATATTAACTGGATGTTAAATGGCTATAACTGCTGAGATTTTAATTGGAAAGCTGACATGGAAGATATGAACATAGTCAGGAATTGGTTATATAAAATTCTTTATTATGGTTTGTTACGGTAAAACGAGAGTACAAAAAACACTACAATACAATATGTAACAGATATTCTTATAAGAATAGTAAAAAGTATTTAAAAAATAGTCTTTTAATTCAATAAATTTAAAGAAACGTCTTTTCTAAACGATAACATTCCAGTGATGAACATAGACGTATAGAGAGTATTACTGTACCTACGACTTGGTACGCGTAATGAATTTTCAAGTACAATATTTGTTTCCCATAGACATATATTTTGTGTTTGGTTGTTAAAGCTATCTCTTATCGAAATTTACCTGAATTCGGTTCAGTGGTTCAGCCACGAAAGGTAACAAATAGGCAGAAGGCTTGTTAACTAAGAGATGATGCCACACGGATGTTAGGGTATAGTTAAGTTTGATATATTATCTATAAGGGGGCCTAACGAAACCTCGCCTAAAATATTCCTTAGTTGTAATTCCGTCTCTTTTCGGATTTATAAAGGGGTAGACATCGTTTGGAGACTAACTCGGCACCGGGAGCAGTGGCGTGTCACAGGGGAGGACTGTACCCAATAGAACACAACTCAACGCACCCAGCGTGTGGGCTGAATATGCTTTAAGTCTGATTTGGGTCTAGTCTTGATTTAAACTACGTTTTGTAATAAGGGGGTAAATGTTCTCCTCATCTGACAACAGTCTAAACACTTTTCTCATTTATAATATGTATTTGTTTACCGTATCTTTCTGAATCGCTTCTTGGACAATGGGCGGCGATGGGAGCCCTGGCAGTCCACGGAGGAAGGCCCGGAGACTCGAGTCGCCTCCAGTCCCTTGTCCGATTCTTTGCACTCGAATTCCAACTCCTCCTCGTCACCCAACGATCGGAACCCAGGCATTTGTATTACGCTCTGAAAGCAATATACGTATATGAATTTTTTACGAACTTCAAACATTATATTCATCCTATCAGGTGCAAATCTGGTGGTGGTTAAAGGCATCTGATGATGATTACATGGTCTAATTTTGTATATACATTTAATGGGACAATTCATCGCTACTTCATATTATAGCAAGAAAATTCAAGCGTAATTCTTAATGTTATTTTTCTTATAAACTAGGAGTTTTTGTCAAAAAAACTGTTTAACCCTTGGCTGACCTAAATATCTTAGCAACTGAACTTTATATCAATCAAATGCAGTGCAGAATATCATTGGATCCCTAAAGATTCCACATAAACATGTTAATGTAATTTTGGTATCCGCTATTATAACCTCCACCATATTACTTACAAAATGGGAGCTGGCTGAAAATTTACTTATCGGGTTAAGCAAAAAAATCTGCTTTATCGCCATCCAATAACATAGTCTTGACCTAATATAAGTTTTACCGCTAGCGTCGCTGCAGCCGAACGAAGTACAAGTTTGGTGGCGCAAATGTATAGAAAAAACATCCGGCCTTGATAAGCCGAACAAACAAATAAGCGCACTATCGGGTCAACCGCTAGATACGCCGGAATATTTTGTGAATGGATTTATTTTTCTACTCTAACCATTGTCGTTTTCGTCACCAAATGTTATAACGTTATAATACCTATGTATGTAAACTTACTTGTATCAATAGATTTTGTGTATGAACGTCTATTAAATGATTACAAGGAAGTCATAGGTATATGATAGGGTTATGGAGCATGGCGATGATTCTACAAACGGTTATATAAAGGGACGTTAAGATAGTTAAGTACACTAATCTACCTACTGCAGCTTCATCAGCCCTTATCTTACTTAAAATAATAGTATTTTATCGATTTACTTCTGTAAAATGTTTTTGAAAATATTGATTACTTTACATACTTATAGTAAACCAGAATGTGGCAAACAAGCTGGCAGTCAATACAGAACCATGGCCGCTTTCAACATCAAGAGAGCACGAGTATTATGACAACTACTGCTAGCACAGCAATTCCACGTCTTTGGTAATCCTGCGGGTATTATTAATCAAATTCGCATCCTCTAATTGACGAATTAAACCGCTACGTTGGTATGTGCGAAGACTTAGACTTTGTCACTTTACGTGAAATTAAATTCTGTTATCACCTGGTGCACAAAGACATCTTGTCCGCCATCGTCAGGGGTGATGAACCCCCAGCCCTTGGCCACGTTGAACCACTTACACCGGCCGCGCCGCGTCACCCCTGTCACGCCGCTCCCGCTCGCGCCCCCCGCACCTGCAACGAATACCGTTACCACATTTTTTTTGACTAGAAGACTCTACTTAGAATACAGATAAATTCACACCCTAAAGCTTATACTAATGTAGTCACGTAATTAAGTTCTAGGGAACTTTTGTGAACTCTCTTCTAAATTAAATATACTCGATCATATAATAACAATGTAAGTAACTGTAGGAAATCAAATTTTTACATCTAAAGTCTCTAAAACTATCTCCTAAATAAAGGACGGAGAATCTATTAAAATGATACTTAGAAGTAAAGTAATGCTAGTATATTAAGTTCATTTGTTTAAATAGCAGGTAGTCCCTCCGTTTTACATGCATGCATAGACGTTTTAACATTCGGAAGTCTATTAGCAATAAATAAGGGCCCGCGATCGTTTACAGGACTAAGAAAGGGTATACAATTCCCCTTATCGCGCGCTTTACAAAAAATACCGTGGGAACTGAATGAAATAAAAGACACTCCTTTCCTTACATTATCATCGTGGGTATTAACATTTCACCATGATTCATTTTGACTACAGTGTACTTTATGTAGAGCAAAATAAAAACTAATGACTGCAGTGTTTGCTGCTTTGGTGAAATGTTATGTCGTGTTAGCAGTTAGCTCAAGTTCCCGTTCCAAGCTGCGGGAAAAATTCGTAAATACGCCAATGAAACTGTTTTATAATGCTAAGACTTGCTCATTATCAGTAACACCGACTAATATGTCATACCTCGAGTTGATACTCCGAGGTCTGTCATTTGAATTGATATGGGTAATAACTGCTTGAACCCATAAAAAATTACTTGAACCAGCGGTACAAAGACATATTAATCGCTGATTCTCAAAAAAGAATCAAATTTAGGTTGCAGTAGCGCCAAGCATGTACCTAAGATACATAGAAGATAGGTATGTAAGTTCGTCATTCGATGTATCCAAATGTAGCGATAATTGTACCAATCGGTGACTAATATCTTAAAATAAAAAAAAACAATGTCGTTTCTATGAAAAACAAAGTGACTAAGATCTGCCGCAATATACCTAACGGACGTGGCAGCATTTTGAAGGTATGAATGATGTAGATGATAACACTATAAGACATTCCGAAATATAAAAAATACACATAATATCCCGAAATAATTGGCAAATTAAGTTTCATCTATGCCATGGACACTACAATACTAGACATTTGAACTGCTGACTGAACTGACAAGTAGATAAAAAGAGAGATAATAACTGAAAGTTGACTTTGAAGAACTAGACTTAAAGCGTTATATTTTAGAAATCAAACATACCTTGCTAGTGATCTAGCTTATTCTTCACTGCCTTCAATTTATTTATGAAGGTACTCATACAGAGTCCGAAATTTTTTCATCAATCTAAGTCCACTTAAAAAAATTACAATTTCTTAACTATAGCTAGACACAAAAAATATGGAGTGTATACCTTTGGTAGTATTGTAAGTTTATTAGTTAGTTCGCTAATTCGATATACATTTCCATGTGTTGGTATGTAAGCTAAGCATATTATTTCGGGCGGCGGCGGTATGGCAGCGGTAAAAGCGAGCTCGCAGGCACACGTGGCGACGCCGGGGACTGGAAGAATGTTCGGTATTTAGGTTGCGTTTCTGGTACCTTTTCATTCATTGCCGTAACACTGCATCTAGCGACCTCGCCGCCCGCGCACCGCGCCGCACCGCCAATACACTACATTTATTATTCCCTTTGCCGCATTAATGAGAAAGCGAACACTGCTTCTTATTTACTTTCTGTGGTCTTATAATGTGTATTTCCGAAATATCTACTGAAATGAAAGTAAACAACCAAGCTTTCGAATAGAAAAGGCACCTAGCTATTATGAAATTCGTAACATTCCTTGGGTAAAAGGAGGATGAATTGTTAAGTTACCGGTTATAAACGGTTGGTACTCAAATTAATGTTCATACCTTTAACTTTCAAGGTATCTCAGGTATGTGTTTATAAGGAACCGTTAAGCTAAAACGGTTATGAATGAAAGTGATCCACAAACACCGCCTCACGCCACGTTATCAAAAAAGCTAGTGTTGACGTAATAAATGTAGGGGAACAATATTTGTTTGGTGCATTCCAAAAAAATATCAACATCTTGTTACAAAACTATAGAGTAGTAGAGTAACAATGTAAAGATTTCATTATAGAAAAAGGACAATATTGGAAACAAATGAATTTTCTATTGTCATTAAAATACTAATGAAATATGTATTGCATGCATAAATTATATTATGGGCGCTATATTACGGTTAGCGATCAAGTCAACATTCGTATAGAAGAGGTCGAATTCATTCGAAACATGGAATTAAAAGTAACGGACGAAGACACGTGAGGGCGTACTAGAACGCATAAAAGAGATGTTATCGCATGCGATTCCTGCGAAGCATAACCTGATTATAATGTATAAGAATATGAGTAGTGCAAGCGGCGTGTATTTATATTGGTATGTGTTGTGTTGTGTGGTAGCAGTGGTGTGGTGCATCGTGGCTGGCGTTGTTTACTCAGCATGCGCCGCCCGCCCCGCGCCGCGCCGCCCGCGCTACGCACATTCCACGGTACCTACACCTCCACGCACAGAACATCACACTGGCTTTCTGCCACACAGCCACAGCATACCATTTGGTGGTGCAATACATTTTTAAACTGAAGAATTATGTAGTTTTCTCTAGAATATAGATAATCTCTATCATTTGCATCTGTCATGTTTAGATTGGGCTTATCTTATTCGTGTTTTATGTGTTTAAATTCTGCATTTAGTCGCATCTACTGCATAACGAACGATAGCTGAGACACAAATTGTGACATATATCTGGTTTATCGTTAGTTCCTTAAGCTATTAGGCACACTATTTTTAAAATGATGTTTAAATTTAACCGCCTGTTATTTTGAAAACAGGAAGGGGAAATTCTACGCATATTTTAAGTGGAGCATTCACTGCTTGTGCTCACCCCAATGTCTTCAAACATGATTTGATTATGTAGTTTATCCTTTCTTCAACAGAATATTGCTCTTTACGTATCTCTTAAAATGTAACCAAGACATTCTACAATCAGTGACATTTATGAATCACAATCAATTCATATGAATTACCAACGATGAACATGAAATTAAAAAAATCTGATTACAAACAGACTACACGCCTATATATGGAGACTTCTCTGAATCATTCGCGTTGCATGAGCGACTAAGGATAAATGTATGATCACTGTGGATAGATATGTATACTCACTTAATATAGTTTCCATTTCGGCGTAGAATCCTAAAAATGCTATTGTTTCGACTCGTACGTACCAATCCGCCCTTCGCGTAAAGTTATAAAAGTGTTCCGATGCGTCATTATCATTATCATCAGTCAGGCGAGTACACCTGCCGCCTTCGCCAGTGTTGTGGCACTCGTGTCGACTCTTTGTAGCAATGTCAACGACCCTTTTAGCTGGGAATAACCCACTTATTTACCCTTTCTATCTAAATATTATGGTCAGTTCTCTCTCCAATACGAGTAAAGCAGAGGTAAGATACGAGCCGATGGTTCGTATCGAATGTTTGAGAGAACTCGATACGCCAGGGAATATTACCTACCTAGTAGGTATGCCATAGATTGCATCGCTTCACGCGTGGCATGCCTACCCAGCATGTGAAGCACGTTGTAGGCTACCGCCAAATTATCAGACAAAGTCGATAATTCTACTGTTTGTATGTTTGAATGTCTGATGTTTGGTTCAAATATTGTATGTTGAGATACATATGATTGTTTACATGTATGATATTTGGTTGTTGAGGATTCGAATGCTGGTCACATAAACGTTCCGAAATATCTGAACATGTTCGTACGAAAGCATATTAAATGACTAATACATACTATTTTCCCACGAAAAAAATAATTTTCATTCATTTTCTTATATTTAATTCGAAATTAAATTTATTTTGAAAGACAACAATTTGTATTGCCTATAGTTTCATACATTGTTTATTAGGTACTTCGCATAACTTATTTTAAGGAAACGAGCTTCCCACCACGACTTCACCCGCGTGGCTTATAATATGTAGCCTATATGTATCGTGAAAGGCTGTATCGCACCGTGGGTAACACTGCAGTTTTATTAAGGATTCCTCATTTAAGTCTATAAACAATAAAGCACAAGTTACTCTTTGATAATGTAATATTCTATTTTGATTTTTAGTTCACTTTACAAAAAAATAATAATATTATTGGCAATTATAGAATTCCAATAGCAAATCATAGAACTGCCACTAAAACTCATTTTATAGCTAAATGGTATGATATTGTATTCAATCCGGCTGTAAATTTAAGGTACTTTATTTCCTCTGGATCAGAATGAATATTTTGATAAGAACCACTTCAACCGGGATGGCCGCCGCGGTGGACTGCTGTGGATATTACAAAACAACCGTTTCACTATGGCAGAATTAATGTATGGCGCCTGCCTAGCAAACAAATTAAATGACCTATAATATTATATACCATTCACTAGTTTTGGTGTTATCAATCGTAGGTATGGAATTTGAACGTGAATCATCGTCAAGTGGCGCTTGTGGTACGGGATCGTGGCCTGGTGGGAAAGAGACAGCCTACCGTACCACCATTCAGATTTAATTGACTAGTTACGAACTCGGACCTTGCACTAGGGACGTCACTTAACATCGACTTTCTAAAAAATTCCGAATAGTTCTTCAATAACTCTCTATTGCACGTTTAAATGCGTTCTCATGATGAATATTTATATTTATGTTAAAGTTTAAATAATAAAATATAAAGCGATAAAACTATTGATTTTCGATTAACAGAAATGATGGGAAGTATTAGACGTTACACGAATTTGAAATACGATTTTTGTGTTTATTCAAATAATTACTAATAAGATTGCATTATGTTATGAACAGAGTACGCAAGTGTGAACAAATATCCAATCGGTTCTTAAATACAAATATATCGACAATGCGATGTCCCTAGAGTTCTGGTATGTCGACAACAAAAACACGTACTACAAAGGTAGTGGGGAGTGAAATTAAGGTCCTTCCAAAATGCAGTCGGCTCGCCTAAGCACACACAAACCTTTGAAACTCACACATTTACAAACAAGTGGAATGCATGTTTGTATTGTAGACTCTAAACACAAGTACTTAGAGAAGAAATTATGTGAGCATGATTTGCGTATTACATGCAAGCAGAACGCATGCGAGTGACAAAAATGGTATCGTAGAAATAGTAAACAATAAATTGCTCGATTATAAGTAGGTTCTGTGTGATAAAGTTTAACGTCACATGTTTTTAATTCATAATATATAATATGATGCAACTAACGACGAATGAACCTATTATTTAGTACAGTTGTTTATTAGTGGTTATCTGAATGAAATCTAATAGGTGTATCGTCTTCAATATTCGATACAATAATAACCATATTTAAAATAATGCCTAAAACGTGGCGTCATAGCACATTCTCTAATTACGAAGTGGGTACGTTTTTATAGCTAATGTATCTTGTTGTGGATCAACGTTATACGACGTAAACATGGCAAGCATATGTGCGACATTAGTGAAACGAGACTCTATTAACCTCAATTTGAACTATTTCAATGATGTTATAAACAACTGTTTGTGATTGCCTTCGGGCTCGACGAACAACACATCCGCTCGATAAGGGCCTCCACAACTTACAACACATCCACCACCGATTGACCTTACTCCAATGTACTCGCACCCCTTTGATAACATCATTCCACTACAAAAAAAATACATGTCAGTAAACAATTTGTAACATAAAATAAAAATCGCTACTTACTCGAAGAGGGAACTGCATTTCCGCCTTCCCTCCCGCTCATGGTAATTAAAAATTCTTAAGTGGCACCACAAATATCACCTCTTCGTTGTATACATCATCCGTCATACAAAAGGCACTATGATTACGTTGGTTTCATTTATCGTGTATTTCACGCTTAAAAACTTATCATCTATCAAAAATTGTTGGGTGCATGAGAGCGGACGCGCGTGCGCGCGAAGCGACCGACGACGCGTACGCAGGTCGACTGCATCGAACGTAAATGAGTGACAGTGGTGTAGAGTCGACGGCGCGATGATGCGGTTGGTCCCTTCCCGGATATCGTCAAGCAAGTAGTTTTTAAAATAGAGAAGCCAACGGAACGTGTGCACCGCCCGAAAGCGCCGCCCGCTTTACCCTAACCCAAAATGTGTCACTTGTTGGCACACGCAGCGTGGTGAACGTTCCTAGCCGCTTCCAACGAGTCGGGCTCACCGCGGCGCCGCAGGGTGAACGGCACCAACTACCTACCACATACTGCCTGTGAACACCCAACAATACCCAAATCTCCCAAAAAAAACCCAAAAGAAAGAAGCCGCGTACGGCCGGCCTTAGCGAGATTAAAGACTCTTAATCTTCGAGCTTTTTACCTTTAGGTAGGCGTTTTAAATACTTTTTGTGCAATTTTTGTTGCATAAAAATAAATTAAAACATAAGCTACGAGCTCACGAATCGAATAATAAAATATTATTTGCATAAAACGCGAAGCTCTACATTTCTTGTTTGGATTATAATCGACATTAACTCTAAAATACTTAATGCTTCTTTATGCAACAACGACTGAGATCTGAGTTTGGACAATGCTTGGGTATTTCTATATATTGTCTTGGATAAGGCGGATCTGTGATTAAACAATTGCCAGTCGGAACGTTGAACGTTGTTGATGGGAGCCACCATAATACGCAGACATACATATAATTTATAATTCGTACTTTGGAGTCCTCATAAGAGAAGTACGCCGGTATTACCTGTACTACAGCTCCCATCACGAAATATGAGCACTCATCGAAAATAGTGGGGGTAACTGCACGTGTATTTTATTCGCGTTGCGCCATAAAGACAGACAGAGATAGGTTCATAAATGACTATTGTGCAATAAAGGTCAGCGCTCATTAATCATGACGACACCTGTAGAGGCTAGTGTTTTTAATAAATGTTTAATCATATTCGCCAACCCTTTGAGTTCATTTATGGGAACGTCTGAAGATGCAAAGCAATCAATTGATAACTAACCTAACTAGCTCCCTTCTAGAACAGAGAATAGAAAATAGAACCTGAAAATGGATTCAATTAAATGTTTTGGAGTTATAGAAGTGGAATATGAACTCTCCCTACGCAGTCTTGGACTCGGCGTAATAATGGAGAATGTTCATCTATTATTAAGTATTTATATTTTGTAAGTAAATATCCCAGCCAATAGAGTCTAATAGCACCCAATAAATCCTACAGAAAACGACAGAGTATAATCATGCACAGGCTTTATTTTAAAAAATATAGTACATATGTTTCATTTATATGAATACTAGCCTCCGTGCGCGGCTTTGCCATCGTGTAATTACGGATCCCTAATTAATCTTGATTTACAATATAAATAATTATTTAAATTAGTAAAGTATCGGTAGTAACCTATTCGATACAAACAAAGCTTTTCTCCTTATAATACTAGTAAAGATGCTAATTCAGTATGGATAATAAAGTTTGAAACAACACAAGCACATACAGCCCTAGAGATGAGTAAAGACGAATATTTGTCGAGTGTTCAGATTTCACACTCCTATCTGTGTCAAATGTCAATAGACGAGGGCGACATATCTATCACTGGTGGCTAGTTTACACAGTTTTATTTCAATAGCGCTGAAGCGAAACAAGTTGGACGAAGGAATTACATTAGTATCTGAAGATTAGCTGAATAGAAACGCAATACTTATTTTGAATAATATAAAGTATACACATAAAGCTCAACAAAAGACAAGAGAAGAAAAAATTAAGGACTTGTAGCAAGATCTTGATGTTTCTTGTCCCCTTTACTGACTCTTGCACACGTATGCATATTAAAACACTAGTCATTTCATTTATCGATACAAACTATATTGATAGTTATGGATGGGTTAGCGTCAAAGTTTCGGTGAATAATTTGTCTGCCTATCTGTAGCCTTTTCTTGGAGTTCAATTTTGCTAAATAAATCAAGGTCAATCGGGAAAAGAAGATTTGTGCGAAAACAATACATGTGTATATATTTCTCATAATTTAGGTCATTTTCGGGATTTCTATGGTTGCTAAGTATGAAAATAGCGTCCTTTTCCGATCTAAGCCAAATCCATGTTCTTTTTTTATAAAACAGGATGTATATTTCCATTTAAACCAACCTTTTAGATCCATCTTGAGACCATCTTGAAGGCTGAACGTGGATGAAGGAAAAATACGAGTATATTGCAGATCTATTATACGTGGATGAAAATAAAAGTATTAAAGCAATCAAATATGATATGAATAATGGAAAATAAAAAACATGTTTGCTAACGTCAAAGTTCTCAATAATAACAACACTTGTAGATGTTATTTTATTATTATTCACTTTTCACAACTTACGACTCAACATCCGTTAAAAAGTTTATTAGAAAAAGATTCCCTTTGCTTTTTTCTTGCTTACAAATATAACAATATCAGATTGTAATCACAAGAAGTGAAAGGTAAGGTATATTTAAATAATCATGAAAGGTGTTCAAACCCTCACAGCGAATCCATAATAATGTGAACCCAGTTTGACACAGTTTCACGTCCACTTTCCACATTTCAGCTAATGTTATGCATATAGTTTGGCGAAATTTAGATGGGTGCTTACTGGTACTACCCTCGCGTTTGAGGGAGTCCCCTCCGGAGAGATGTCAACTTGTGACGAGCTGACCAAGCGGGTGCATTGTTGTCCTGTGATCCATGTTTGATTATGCGCCGACAATAGGTGGCAATGCCCATCTCACAAGACAAGTTTTTAAACGCAACCGATTTGATTCTCTTGCTCTGAACTCGTCGCCCTAGTAGCCCTGCCTAGTTAGTTAGCAAACACATTATCTATGACGCTTATAAAATGCAAATAAGGTCTTATTTAATCACTTGTTATTCTACCCTTCGCAGAAGTGTGAGTAATCTCTATGATAAATCTATTATGCAAAAGATACAATAATTTTGCGACACAATTTTGTTTAATACCAAAATCTAAATTTTGATTGGATCTTTTTAAACACGAATGTGAATTGAATGATACGAAACTTAACGACATTTGGTTACTAAAGAGGGAACTAGAATGGGTGTTTTTTATACTACCAAAGTTAAATAAGTTTGTTCGTCCTTTGAAAAAAAACAAATAGAGGAACAAATACAAGCGGCAACATTTCCGGCTATGTAAATAATCATATTAAATGTTAGCACATTCGAGCTATGGTGTACCTGAATAATAAAAAACAATTCATTTTTAATTTGCCGTTAACATACCTACTAAATTCACAGTTAGTTTAATTACTGCCGTTCCAACTCATAAGACTACTGAAGCGTGTTTCATATTGGTCAGTATGATTCGGCGTTGTTCTTGTCGTAATTTCATTTGATTGATAAAAACAAAGTGACATCTGGAGTTACCAATAATAGTAACTAATATAAATATAGATTTACTTCAAGCCAATGATTTCAATAAACACATTACATTTCCCCTTTATTACAAAACATGGGTCGAACTAAGATTGTACTTAACTCAGACTAAAAGTATGTCCATCCTTTTTGTATTCAAGAAGAACTGGAACTACTTTTAGACCAAGGATTATCTTAGGCGGTGTATTGTAATAAGGGGGTTTATGTTTAACTTGATCTATATATAAACTTATAATACGTATTTCTGTAACTGCGATTGTATTTTTTTGTAAAAAAAATAGCCTTATACAACTGTTTATGGTCTAAAATTGCGAACGAATAAAAATATTTTTACTGTAGTTATAAACACCTTGTTTTACCATTTGTGAAACACTGTGTACAAGAGACATCTATTGAAATCATTTGTCTCCATCAAGCTTAATGATTTACATTGTAGCTCAGAGGCATAAGTGTTTCTTAATAAAGGAAATAGATGGCGCGAGCGGCGTTGTAAAAATGTCGCCATCTGTTTAAACTTGAATGAAGCTCTAAGCTCAATGAGGGGGGTCCACACTGAAACCTAGCGACATCGGCGGCGGTACTGGGTAACGAGTGACTCACTTACTTTGATTATGGTTGAAAAGGGCCTGCACGGAGGGCGATGGTAAGCAGGCCTTTACTTTATCAACTTACCAAGAGCACTTAAAGTCATGCTTCAAAATGTATAGAACACGTATAAATCAGACAATGTCAAAAAAATATATAACATCATAAGTTCGTAAATTAGGTGTTTATATGAAGAACCGTTTTCTGAGATATGGACCAAAATATTTCTTCAACCTACTGAGTCAGTTTTTTTCTATGTACTTTAATTATGTGATATTCCTAATGCATAATTTACCCTCTACCAGTCCAACATAACATTATTAATAAAAAGCAAATATAATTTCAATGTAAAGGATGAGATGATGAAGAGATTAACGAAAGAAATTTATAGATCGAATGTGACCGGAAGTCGGTAGTGGGCGTCCAAGGAAGAACTACTATGACCAAATTAATAATATTTTTCAGAAAGGTCAAATTTGGAGCACTCGTAACCGAAGAAAGTGTATGAAGAGATGCATGAATGTGGATGAAGCGAAAGAAGTATGTAAGGATCGTAGCATGTGGCAAACGGTGGTGTCTGCCTACCCCATGGGATACAGGCGTGATCATACGTATATGTATAATTTCAATTGTTTTTGATCTGAAATATATTTTTTATTCCTTTAAATCTTTTCGGGATCTACTAGTTTTGATACGTTATTTATTTATTTGTAGCGAGGTAGAGACATTATTATAATGTGCAAAAAATAATTCTAATGTGAAGAAGTGCTCATGTCACTTTGAAGTTCGATTTGATTTTTGTTTCTGGCTTTGAATATGATATTGTGTGTATTAGTTTATATCGATATATGAATTGTGAATATCAACTAGCACGAAATCGAAAAATCGAAAGCAATAGCTATTTCGACATAAATACTTTATAATGTCAATATAGTTAAATTCTTCGATATACATCTCGAAATTCAATTGATTAGCTCTGCAATTTCAAAACATTCTCAGTATTACTGGAAATAATCTCAAGTTATAATCAATATAATCTCTTGAGATTAGATTTCATTAAATGAATCCACAAAATTATTTACGAATAATTTATACTCTAACTTGTTGGCGTACTGTGTGGCGGTACCTTTATGTATTGTATTCTCAATAGAGGCGGTCCCGCGATGGGGTGGCACCAAATTCTGCCCTAAAGGAATGACGTAGTACTGTGAGTTCTTTATATACCCATGTTTATATGATATTCTTTTGCTGAACCTAATGTCCTATATTGTCTGACGCGTACTTTGTTAATTACGCAATTAAACTATTTCTATTAGAAAAACATGTTTCTGAAATTCCATCCTTTTGAACGTTATATCGGTTACTAAAATGAAAAAAGTCGTTCGTGGTTTATAAATCAATTTCTCAAATTAAAGAAGAATTGAATAGTAAATTTTATAGGATATCTTATTAATAACTCATTCAACTAGGAATCCTATAAGATACCGGATCGATACCTATAAATTGGAATATATATTGGTCTATAGGAATATGTATCTCCACTTACAAAATGTATAGTTGCGTATTATCCGCCCTATTCTAACAAATATGAGATTTTAATAACGAGGATCGGTCTTCGTTAATAAACGGTTCGTATTAATTATAGTAAAACCCTTATGCTTTCTCCCAAAATTATACCAAAACATAATAATTCATTCATTCACGCGGTAAAAAGTTTTGATGTAAAAAACCTTAAAAAAACATAGATTTGTTGAGAACCTCCAGCTTTTTTACAATAACAATTAATACACTTACAATTTCCATTATAGGTAGCAACACCGTTGACGGTACCATTGGTGAGGAGGGCAGGAGCCAGTGGCGATTTGATAGCGTCAGGTCCATAGGCCGCCGCCCACGACGCAGCAGCAGCCGCAGCAGCCGCCGCCGCTGCACACACACTACACTCTGAAACAATTAACAAATAATAATTTAAAAAAAAAACACCAAATACTAGAATTTGCATTAGTGTTCCGTGCCATAGCAAAATGTAGTACGCCTGTTTTGACTCTTCAAATGAGCCGACAATGTGAAGGAACCAAAGATATCTTAATAAAACATTTCATAAAATAAACCTGCTGTGTCCCGCAGTTTTACTTTATTTTTATATAATGTGTAGCTTTATTCGCGGAACCCTAACTGTCTTTTAATAAGAGTAGCTTAAGTTACTCATTTCAACATCACCAATCTAAAATCGGTCCAGTCGTTTCAGAGATTACCCGGAACAGACAGACAGAATGAAAGAGAAAAAATTTAAAAATAATATTTTTTTTTTCAGCACCGTATATACCTCCTCCATGAATTTGGTGAAAAGCTTTTAATTTGGAATTACAAACAGAAACTTCAATTTTATGTATCTGTATAGATTGTAAAAGTGGCAAGCAAAAAAATTATGATTGATTTCTCAAAATTCTAAGTAGGTTTTTTGATCTATTATTTATTTATTTTTTTGTTTAAAATAATTTTTGTATTAATAAATAATTTGTGTAAAAAACTACTTACATACTTGTACCTAGATACAAAAAGTTTATCTTATTGTATTTTCAGCTTCTACGTTAAAGGGTTACTTTAAGGCTATCTGATCAATAAAAATAACGTTTCTATATTCATCTTATTTATGTTAATCTCAAAGCAATCCAACTCCTCAACGACATGAACTTTTTTGGGAAAACTTAAAATAACAAAAACTAATTGTTTTTTGACATGTTAACAATAAGTGAATAAAGTATTTACACATGTATACATACACAAGTATGCTATTATATGTAGTTAGGAACTACTTGTGTAGTATCTTCCTTGGATAAAGTGTTATAAAATAACATTTTAATTTGCACAATATAAAGGGTAGCTGTTATGATTGTGCAAATTAAAATGTTATTTTATAACAGCTACCCTTTATAATGAAGTCATTTTCTCCTGTGCTAGGTTAAATAAAATTTAATGGGTGTTATTTCAAATTTTAACTTAGCCGATGCTTTTTTTAATTATGCAATTTGAACAACAGGCATAACATCACATTGTGTATTTGTATGTATTTATTTATCTATATATAGCCACATAACTAAAATAATAAGTCAAAATACCCAATTATGCTGTGGTGTTATTTGTCTTACTATTCAAACATCTACTTCTGATTCTAGCTGCACATTGCATTTCCAAAACAAAAAAAATTCAAAGCATCTCGTTGATGTCGAATGTATAAAAACTCAAAAAACATTTTTTTTCAATCTTAATTAAGAAAAAAACCATATATATATACAACGAGCAATATGTGTCAAACCACATACATTTGAATGATATTAAAGCCGTACTACTACTTAATTATTTCGAGTCATTTGAACTTTTGAAATTACATCATCATATGTTAACTATCATAAGAAAATCATTTCTATAGCACTATATTTCAGCATTACTTTACCCCTACAGTCATAAACTGATCATATAATTTCTGTCTATTATATTTATGTCTGTTTTAAATAATTAAATAAACAACAATTGTAATTGCTTACTTATTATTTACTATTTATATTAGATATATTTAAGCGGAATAGAATCCTGAAATGTTGTTGAACCACTGCTCAAGAAAATACAATTAATAAATGAATTTCAATATTTATGGCAGACAAACTAGACAATCCACGCGGTTTTGCATGGTTCATACGGCGATCACTCCCGTAGTTATAACATATTTTTAAGTTCGCTAATTTATAGTCTCGTCGAATGATCCATTAAACAAACATGATCGAGTTTCCAACCATATTAAGAACCACACCAGGGAACCATATTAAGATACAGATCAGCGACTTCATTTATAATATTTACAAAATTTTTTTGACTGTCTGATAATTTGTGATTCTATAATCATCTAAGCATGATTAAATAGGGTTTAAACATCTATATTTTATACTAAGAATATTCTTTTCGATAACGGTCTAAAATAATAATATGTACACATTATCGATTGAATGATTTAACCGCATATACAAGTGTCTCACCCTTCATGTATATTGCCAGCCCCACTTCACCAACGCCTATCGAATAATACAACACATGCGTGCATTCGAGAACATGGATACATGATCATTTTTAATCCACGACAAATTGTTCCATAAAAAACATACAATAACACCGCACTTGACAACGAACTTTGAAAAAAAAAGCACGTGAACCTTCGCGAATATTGCTCCTTAAGCTTTATTAAATACTATCATGGAATGTTTATTGGTTTGCGTATAGGGTGATAGATTTGAAATATAATTGTGCATGCTAGAGCAACGTCGCGCGTGGCGATTAGCAAAGGACTGCGTGGTGTTTCGCGAGGTCCAAGGGAGACGCGCAGGGTTGGGGGATCCTCGACATATTTACTAATAGTAAATACTCATTGTCCAATACGCTTTATAATATTTTCGCTACAAAATAGTAACGATCGTTCTCAAAAGCTGTAAATTAAAGTAATACACATGAATATATTCTCGGAACAGAGAGATTTCATGTTTTCTTCTTGGAATCATGATACTTCGTAACGCTAGATTTTTATAAGAAATGAATTATTATTCTTGTCTGCCCAGAATCCGAACAGACCATAAATATAGTTAATCCATAATTTCGTCCTTACTGTATCTGATTGTATATGTAGCTAATCTTAAAATCATAAAATATTTGATACTTTTACTATCTTCGAGACATGTTAAATTAGTATGCTATTCTAGTTTGTCTTGTTGTCGTTTGATCGAATGAAAAGTACCTAAGTCAATGACTAGGCAAAGAACCAACTTGTCCAACTAGATTATAGGCTGCTATTATAATTAATGTTCATCCAAATATAATTTGAATACATAGCGCAGCTTTGCGATATATTTAAGAACACAATCAACGGCGAAGCGGTTTGTTGTGAATAAAATTGAATAATAAATTCAGCTGTCATCAGGAAAAAAGAGAAAATAAATAGAAATATAATCTGTTAATTCTAAGAGGTATGGCGGCCATTTTTGCGACATCGGGGAGAGGAGCGCATGCGCTGCGACGAGTGAATACAAACAGCCGGCCTCACATCTGCTGGTCAGCTCGTGGACACAATACCCGTCATTGTCAACATGATTTCGCGTAGAATCGGGACAAAATATCCTGACATTTATTTCATAAAAGGCCAACAGACTGATCATCGTCATTAGACTAACTTTACAACATGTTCATACGTAAGAGAAAGCTTAAGTAAGCAAATGAACGCAAATGAACAGTAAGAATTCAAATCACGTATGATGTTACTGAATAAAATACTTATTTTTCAATAAATAACGCGCAAAGGGTCGTAGCTTATGAAACCATTATTATAAAAAAATTACAGATAGGTGAGATTTGCTTTTTATCATCAACATTATCACAAGCTGAGGACAAAGTAAAATTATTAATTGGAGTGTTTCCATTTATATACAAGGTAAGCAATGCGCAGTATAGACTTATTGCAATGAAACTATGGACACAGTACCATTACCTGACCCACCCCACGGCCTATAGAGGCACCCGCGTAATGCTCCAAATTTTTTGCATTCTAATGTCACGGGTTTCGTTACGCATATTTTCAAAAAATCTTTGCCAGCTAGCTACGTATGATGTGGTTCATACTATTCTTATTTTCTGTTAAAGTGCGATTAGAATAGTTACTTTTGCGTTTTATTTGTAACATAAATTTGTAACTTAATTGCTTTACCTTTTTCAATATAACCATACGTGCAAGATAGGAAGTTTTAAACATACGATAGCCTTTAGAAGTACTTGTCGTTCAAATTAACTTATCAAATACCAAAATGGGTAAAAAACCAAAGCTATAAATATCCCGAGATGATTCTATGAAATATTTACTTTTAATAAGCGTCCAGATCAAAGGTCCTTGTTATTTTGTAAATAGGGGGAACTTTTTTATGAATCAAAGCTGATATTAACTATGGGGCAAAAAATGGTTACAAAAAATTGAGATCAGACGTGTGCCGCAAAATCATGCCAATCTGTATTAATGACGACATTTGATGCGGGAATATAAATTATTACTGCACGAACCATCATATTTGCTTTTAAAAAGTGTTAATATAGAAAATATTAACACTTTTTAACTGAAAATTATGTTCTATAACTACGCATTTTTTTATTTCTTTATTTACTTCACATGATTAACAAATAAATTGATAAAATGTTTAATACCTTTGTTTTTGTAGTCATAATTTGACCTATAGACACAACCTTTACATTTTGGCAAATTTATAGTTTAATGAAATCCTTATTTTCTGAAATATTGTTTTGTTTTATTATAGGTATATACTAAATTGTATGAAATATAATACTGCATTACAGGAAAGGCATAATCCAGCAGAAGATCCAAATTTACTAAAATTATTTATTGTTAACATTTAGACTTTGAAATGAAATTTTTTCCGGCACAATACACCCTCGTATATCTTTATTCGCATAATATACGATATTATTTCTATTATTTTGACGCACGCGCAGATGGTGATTAACAAGTGACCGTTCCCTGTCAATCAATCAGAACGAGGGACTAATCCAAAAAACTGACCCCTCGTTGACCATGCGCAAAAAACGTGAAAAAATCTCACAATAGTCCCAAAAAACCAATATGAGAATTGCTAATAAAACCCCGAATTAATGGCGAGACTCTTATTCAGAGAGATTTGCAGCGCGTGCCACCCTACAAAAAACCTTTAAATTTAGTTTGACTGAGTATTGATTAAAATCCAAACTTTCTAGCACTGCAATACACAGATAACAGAAAATTTTAATTAGACTTTTATATACTAAACATACAGAATAATTTAATTTTTTTTATTTACAATTAAAAAAATGTTAAAACTTGTTGATCAATTTAACAACACACCACAAAATGTGATCATTTGTTAGTTTGATAGTTCGTGCTTTGAAAGGATTAATAATCTGTCTAGCTATTTTGCATGAAGTTCGTTGCGTGATTTAATTCGGTTCCATTATGCTATATATTTTATCATCTGTCTAGTTATATTTAGCGATGATCACGTCCAATTTATTGAAAAATTATTATATAAGCCGTCATAATCTGATATCAACTTATCCATACTTAAGTTAGTTAAGTTAAGATACTGATGACCAAAAACTTCGAGTTGAATTGAGTGCCGACTCGTCTACGTCAGCTTGCATTTTCCGTAGAAGCATATTTTCAACTTATTATTATACTTGATCCACCATTTGCTCTACGTTTATAAGCTTTTCGCTATTTTATCTCTCTATGTAACTATTTAACTTTACCTCTTCATAATATAAGTGCAGAATACTGAGGTAAATTATTATATGTACCTTATAATTATGTACTGATATGAAGCGATTTCATTAGATACAGCTTATAAGATTAACATATTACCATTGTATGTATTTACAAAGCATTGTACTATTTAATAACAGACATTTTAGCATATCTATATTTACACAGAAAAATCTGTCATGTCATCGTACGTGGAGTGACGTATTTCTCGCTGCGAAGTGCTTCTCAAGCCCAGATGCATCGAGGGGGCGGTTGCACCCCTCACTAAAATGTCATTTTTTTCCCCGTTTAACAATTTCTCCTCCATCATTCACGTCCACAGTTTACACATGCGCAAAAATAAATGCTATTCTTTTGAATACTTGAATTAGAATTTGACGAACTCTGACAGGTTTAAGTCAGGATGAGTTTGTTTATTAGCAGCATCAGTCGGTATATTTGATTGACAAATATTGATACATTATCTGCTTATAAGTGGCCGGTATTGTTGACTGCAGAATATTTTGCTAGCTCGTTTTTGTAGTACTTAATAAGAACTTGAATAGGATACACTCATAGTTACTAGTAAGTAGGACTTTTATTTTTAATTAATTTATCGTAATTGTTATAATACAATACATTATTCGATGAAACTCTCGCACTCTTACGTACTCACTCGGTGTGTAAGTTTATCTTATTATTATTTATTTATCTCAATATACATTGTTTTATATTATTAGAAAACTAGATCTCCGAAGTTTGTCAAACTCTATAGTAAGCGATCTTGGGAAGTAATAAACATAAAATACGAGTATATCAATCGAAGATGAATATGAAGAAAAAGAAATATGAAGATGTGTTCTATTTTTGGAGAATTTTTCTCGTAGTATTTTTCTATCCGCGTGCGGGAGGGCGAGGACCCTCGCGGGCAGTCCGCGTTGCCATTGGTTGATCAGCGAAGGGACGCTGCGCGTAATGTGAAGGGTCGCTTGTAGAACCGCGCAGCCAATCAATTCGCTCATTTTTTAAATAAACAACACAAATGATAAAAAACGCACGCGTTTTTTACATGTCTCGCGTTGCCTATTTACCTTTATACATACTCGTACACATCGGGAAAATAATGAATTAAGCTGACGCAATCTGGTATACGGCAATATAAAATATGTTCCATTTTAAAGAATGATGTATTATTGATTATTTACACAACTTGGCTTCGGTGAATGTTTTCCTTCGGTAATCACAACACTATCATGGTCATGGTGCAATTCCGACTTCGCAGCCAAATTAATACTAATAAAGTTATGCTCCTGCACTGGATAAGGTTTTGAGACAAAAGTTATATCAAGGGCGTATCAAGATGCCTTTGTGTGGCTGGATAATGTAAACAAGTAATTATTTTTATTGAATTAATATTTTCGCTAGCAGTCTCAATCACCCTGTTAAAAGTATTGTTGACGTTGTAGTCGCCTACTGTGTGTAAGCCGCATATTTGTATCGCCAAGTTTCTAATTTTAAAATTTTTTGTTTTACTTTTAACAAGTTTTATTTTTTTTATATATTTACTCGTACTGTGTTTATTCGTGACCAAAAAAATCCGTTCTTGCAAAATGGCTCAGATGGAATATTTTTTTTTTAAATATTTTCAAACAAATGTGGAACTTCAAGCAACAATTTAGGTATTGGAGATCTTTTGGGATAATAGGATGAATTGGGGTGAATGGGAAACCATAATTTTTTAACCTAAATACAAATGCTTACTAATATATATTTTTATAGTTGTTTTAACTTGTATACACCACAAGTTAAAAATATCTATCCAAGCAATCCCAGTGCTGTTTAAATTGCTTGATATACAAACCATCATCCCCAAACCTTCTTGCATAATTAGTAAAGTTGTAAGAAGCCTCAATCATATTTATATAAGTTTTCTTTTCGTTTTCATTGCAGACTTACAATATTTTTCTTAACTTTGCGTATCTAAAGAGTCACGATAAGCCTCAAATATCAAATAGAGTTTCGATCAAATAATATGTAGAAATGACATAAATCAAGCACATGACATATGTAATTTCCAAAAATTCTGTATCGCTTCAATTTGCAAGCACGTTGGTTTATACATACATACATATGCTCACGCCTGTATTCCCCGAAGGGGTAGGCAGAGGTGTTGTAATCACAACACCCACTTTTCACCGAAAATGATTAAGTGCCAACGTGACAGATGGTGAATCCATCGCCGTCTCAGAAACTTTACATACGTCATTGAATTACTTCTCAGAAATATGCAGGTTTCCTCACGATGTTTTCCTTCACCGTAAAGCACGTGGCGTGAAATCACTGTATACAAGTTTTTTAGAAAAACTCATTGGTACAGGCCCCGCTGGGCTTCGAACTTGCGTCGCTTGCGTAGCAGGCGACTGCTCAAACTTCAAGGCCACCACGGCTCTTTTACGGCTGGTTTATATTACGATATAATTTTCAAAAAATTGTAAATTTTGCTTTGCGACAGTAACGACATCTGTGTGATCTCAACTAAAACACTACAAGCTGAGGGGAGAACGTGGGTTTGTTTCCAAGTTTCGCTTGTAAAATGTAGACACACAAGTTCAAGTTATTAAGCATATTCAAATCTATACCTAAGCTTATTTTAAATGGAACCAAGCACTGACTATTTCAATAAGTCATGCAAATTTTCTTGAATAAAAGCACTTATCGATTGTTTTAAATATTACTTTAGCTAAGCTAGTGGCACGGAACACCAACCGCGTGTTAGCATCTGGGGTTCAGAAAGTGATAACTGTTCTCTGTATCAGTTCACGGTATCGCTACTAGATGGCGTGAATTCATACATTCGGGTATTGCGTAAAATACGTTGTGGCATACTTGTTTGTGTTACTTCATGAATTGAGGTAACTTTAAGCTTTTTTATAAATTAATACTACAATAACTCTGGATTTATGTTTGCCTACTCAAGCAATAGGTGAGTTATAAGGAATCAATATTTTTTTTACTTCAAATACAAATGCAGGAACGTAACCTCCTTAATTTATCATAAAGTTATTAAGTAAATCCATAACAATTCATATGGTTAAGTATATTAATATGGTTATACTTTGTTAAATTATGTCACTATCTATTAGTACTATTCGATAACACTTGGATAGACACAATGAGCACCTGTACTTTCTTTAGTTACTATTGAATTGGTTACTTAAATGTTAGTGCTTCGAAACAGAAAATACAGCAGGGCTAATAACATAATGACGATGGTAACGGGCCGAGGCCCGGGTGTGATTTACAGAGATTATCCCGCGGGCAGCGACGCTCGGCTAGGGCGAGGGCCGGCTAACGGGAGCGCGTGTTTCGATTTCGTAGAGCATTTCTCCGCGCAGTCCCGTTACTCGGCCGAAAGTACTTTTGTTGCTTGCGCGCACCGCGCTCGCTCGCTTATACGACCGATCGCTCGAGTTCACTGTATTGAGAACATTGTGCTTATTTAGTCGCCATTATGACTTCGCTCAAAACAAAGAACACCTTTGAAAATAAAAATGGCGTTACGTGGATAATGTATTCAGTTATCCGCGTACAGTTATGTCTTTGTAAATGATCTGCATAACATTTCACGAGTTCATACAGGGTTAAAATATGTATTTATGTAACATTGAAAAGAGTTAAATTACAAATAAAATGTAAAAGAAAAGTATCTCCATAAGAAGTCAATAAAATTTTGTGGCAAGTTGTGTAAGCGAGTGGCCTTGCGAGCTGTGTGGGTCGATGACTGCAGTTTGCTGTGGATCATGTTTACTTATCGACGAAGTGAACGTAACCGAAACGAAAGTTCCAGCACCAAACTTTATACCCCCAAAAACTTCAACTTTTTGTTGGGTCCATTGGAATGGCTACGTTGCGCGTCGTAGCGCCATTGTTCTACGTGCTACGCTTATTATCAAGTTTGAAGGTTTTAGAGTTCCAATCCCCCGCTTTAAGTACAAGGCTATTATGAAAAAAAGCTTAGAACGTATTTGAATCCAACCACAACTGTTCATGATATTTATATATCTGTTACTTATGAAGACGGATAACTGATATTTTTATAAATATATTTTAGAACAGTGAAAGAACCACTGACGTATCTACAACGTCAACGAGCAGTCTGACTAAGTAGATGGTTTTTGTGTCTATGAAAATTGGAAATAGTGTTCTATTTTTACTTTGAACTATTTTAAAGAATGGTTAATGTTCACTCTGGATAAAAAAATATATAAGAAGAACAATTATTCATCGTGACTAAAATTGTAGGCGACAAACTAGTTATACATATTAAAATAATCATCGATCGAGCTTACAAAAAATAAGCATTAATCTATGGTGGGCCTAACCCTTCGATAAAAAGCGCGCAATTTTTTGTATATAATATAGTTGGTAATATTCCATAGAGTTGGCGTGTCGTGGCGGTGATGAGGCTGGCTCGGTGACGTAACCCGCGCAGTTCGATACTCTCGAAAGGCAGTGGGGTCGTCGGCCGCTAGACGCGGAACCGCAGCCTACGCGGCTGCTCAATTAAACGTTCCGCATTTACATTATACATACGATATACGTACCATCACATCATATTTACACGTTAATTGAATGTTTAACATATATGTACACACTACGTGAATCATGAGGCGGACTGAATATTTAAATACAAACAGTGTGCCACTCCGAAGCAGCTCAGCTTAAATAAATGAAATAAATTTTAGAGGTTCAAAAATATATTTTATGGTATATCATAACCGCTATATTATACTCAAAGGTAGATACTATGTTAAAATGTTTTTATGGTTCATCTATATCCGCGTGAGACATGTACGTTCGCAGTACACACATACCCACACAATAGCTTTACAATTGGAAACAGTTAAACTTGTGCTCTAGATTAGAGACAAAACATATAGCTGGAGGTGTGTGTAACGTTAATCGTACAAATTGTGCACACATAGTGCTCAGTGCGCACGAGATGCAATATTTAGGATAGGCAAGGCAAGTGCAGTAATGAGTCCAAGTGAGAGGCGCGAAGGGCCGAGTTACACAAGGGTTACAAAACTGTGGCAATGAACCTCTCTGAACCTGAACCTTGCGAACCGCTAGTCGATGTCGGCGGGCTGCGTGCCTCAAGCTGTATGTCCATTACTCCAAGCAGTAGAATCTATAGCTAAGTATTTTTAGCAAGTAAGAATTAGTTAATTGCTAAATTACAACTAAGCGTAGTCAAATTATTAATTCATAAAATAAAATAAATTACTGACGGTGTCCTTTCATTCAATAATTGCTCTACATTGATCTCTATGCAATAAAGCACTCTTAAATAAATAAGTCAAGATGTTACTCCTGCACACTTTTTCTTCATCAAAGATTTAATTAGGTACCAACACGACATAAGAAGTGATTTTTGCTTCCTGTTATATACACGCATAAATTGAAACATTTGAACAAAAAACAACCATTATTTCCTTGGCTGGGTTATGGAGTCCAATAGTTTGTCATCAAGACACATAAAGAAAGCCACAAATGCGACAACAATTTGAAATTATATTAATGTTTGAGCATCGGTGGCGAGCGCGGCGCAGTCTCGCGCGGAAATGTTGCCTGCAGCCCGGACCGCGCAGTGCAATGCGGAAACTAAACTTTTTGCCCCGCGCTGTACTATACTCTCCCCGCTGCTGAATAATTGCTCCACGAGCTGTTACCTCCCATAAAAACAACCACTTATCATTTTAATTACGCCATTGATTGCTCTATGAGGACAAAGAAAGTGCAGTAAAAAAGTATTTTCTGTCGAAACACGTAGACTTATTTTAAATAAGCAGTAACTCTCCCGGACAAAAGTAAGGGATATCAAAAATTAAATAGCACCTGGGTGAAGAAACTTGTATGTAAATAAATATGCCGAACAGATTTTACTGCGGTATCTTTCAATATTATACCAACTGGATTAATAAATAAATAAGGTTGAAGAGTGTTGATATTGTTAATGGTATTCATGTAAATATCTATCTGAGTATGTCGTAACTAAAACAAAAGAACCACTTCGAGCCGCCGTTGCTCACAAACGACATCAACGAGCGGTACAACGCGGCGCACCTCACTACTTAGATTCATTATAAAATTATTATTTAAATTTTAATTATAATAAGAAATATATAAATTATAATAATATTTCACGATAATGAATTTTAATGATATATTTAAAATTGTATGTTTATTCGTTTTATAAACGATTTATATTTTCTCAGATTGTAACCGCTTGGTTGGAATAGAAGATTAAAATAGAATTATTGTGCAAATAATTTGTAAGTGTTAAATTTTATATAACATCATTTCTGTGAAAGATATATTCTCGTGGCATTATTAATTTGAGGTTAAGCAAAAAGTTATATTTGTTCTACGCAAAACCCTATTTAAGTCATTCTAATAAGATATGTTTACAAACAATTTTATCAACCAAATAAATATTATGCATGGATACCCATAGCTTAAATCGCTACTGAAAATTTGTACTCTTACTCACCTACGCTTCTTTTTTCCATGAACGCTTAAGTTTTTCACGTCATGTAAAGAAACTAGTATCAATATTCTCTACGAGAGTTGATTCTTCTCATAGTTTCAAACTCATGATAATTTTCTTCCATACAACATTGAGTACATGGCAAATGGAAATAATATAAAAGTTCTCTTATCGTCACTGTGTTACAACATTATAAAGTTGTATTCTAAGTGGGAGCGATGCACTGCACGCCCACCGACCGAGGCACGTGGATAATAGATAGGTGTGCTAATTAGTAAGACAATCGCTACTTCAGTAACTCGGAACATAGCCAGTGGAAATAATATGATGCAAATACCATATATTGTCATAACATTATGACTCACATATTTTTCCAGTATCTATAGATAATTTTGTTAAATAAGGGCAAAATTATATTGTTCTAAGTAGAATAGCATAATTATAAAATTCATATAAGATTCAAATAGGTTTTAATAGTCTAACGTGTCGTGCTGACAGAGTGGTTTTGGTAGTGCCCTGCTACACAAGTTCTTATCTCAATGGTAAAACCAATGAGTTTTCTTAAAACGAAAACACCATAAGCTTTAAGGTGTAATATCATGAGGTAAAAAAAAATATGTATGTCATATAGTATCATCCACACATTTAAACCATTTGAAGTGCTTTCATTGAATTGTTCAATATATTTCGTACTATTTCTAAATATAAAATACCTAACGACGTAAAAGTACATTTGACTAAGATAATATTAGCGATAATAATGATAGTGTGTCACGTGGCTAGAGTGGAGAAGCTAAGTCAGAAGCAGAGATTGGCTGTCGCGAAGTGGTGGATTCACGCCAAACACAGCGCGGTCATCGACCGCTCACATGCTCGATAAAAGTAAAAACTCATGCGCTTGCGATGCCGAGTTTATTATTAAAGATTTTCTCGCAATATAAAATGTTCGAAGATTACGTGAACAGGTGATCTTGTCAAAACCCAATCCAAAGCTCTTACTTGAATCACTGATCGATATTCCAACTTAAGTATTTCAAGATAAATGAAAGGTGTAACACAGCCCGCACTTTTATATTATGAGGTTTTTGATCCCTGATGGCAAATACCCACTGTCATCACATTCTCTAATTGCTAGACAATAGGTAACAGTTATGGAATGTGTGTGTCTTTTACATAAAATTAATCACCGTGCACAGTTATGAAAATTGTTTAAACATAATAATACCTCAATTATGTATCAACAACGAAATCTTAGATAAATGCAGATGAAAAATAATTGCTTTGAATGTTTATTATTCCAATACTGTAAGTAATTATGTTCTTTGACCGGGCATTTTGCTACCTTCGGAATAAGTTAGTAAGTAAGTAACAAGTAAGAGTATAATCTAATAATGTGAGATACTGTTGAACACAATTGGATTGTGTAACACCTAATAAAATAAGTATCAAATCTAATTGGAAAAAGTGAGTTTTAGTTTCATTAGTAAAAATAAAGAAGTGTACAATGTCCAGTACAGAGTGAGCGTAGATGAAAAGTGAATCAGCCTGACGTTTGGTTGCGCGGCCACTTGCGTTCGTTGACCTCACAAATTTTCGTTTCGTTGGTTGCGGCAGCGGAGTGTGCGTGTCCTCTCCCTTCCCCTCCTCCTTTCCTCTCCCCCTGCCACACCGCTGCCCCCCACCTTGCCGCACACCATACCCCCAATGCCCCCCATTCCGCCAACTTAGGTCACGACTAGCCACTCAACACTCCATTGTTCAAACATATCAACAAAAAAACTAGTATTGAACAAACAGTTTTGTACCAAATATAAAGATCAAAATCAAATGATTGACGTATCCTCATATAATTCATATCTCAAATTTCAAAAATAAAGACGAGTAATTAAATCCTTTTAGACGAGTAATTGTTATGACATGCCTTGAAAAGTTCAACAAAAAAAAAGGATCTCCCGGTCTCTGTAATAACAGGACGTGGAAGTGCAAAAACATGAAAACGTACTTAGGTCAAAATTCATAAAACGCATAATTTTTTGCGAGTAGCATGTACATTTTTAGGTGTGTTTTTAAGTAAAAGTCTGAACTGCGTTGTAAATAAATAGTCAGTTATTGGCCGAGAGAAGTGTTGATTCAAATGGAATGATGTTGGTGCAAGCTAGGCCTTGTCAATGACCTCTATTTCGCCACCGAATATTACAAAACGCGAGAGAGGTCGACGATTCGCGTCACGAGCACAGAATATTGTGAGACGACCGCCTGCTCGCTTCCTATAAAATAAATGTAGGTAAAACATTACAAAGAAAAACGATTCTCATATTATTGCTAGTTTTAAGAGATTATAAGTATTTTATTTACTTTACACCCGCCATCCAGAGCTATAATCAGTAGGAAATTAATGAGATTCAATTTATTGTGAAACCTATAACATATAGACATAAATATATTTATTATACATATTATATACCATTTGCTTAAACCTAGTACAATAGAACAAAAAAAGAATTTATAAACATATAGATGGCGGCCGTTAAGGGTAGAATATAAATGATAATTGTTTAAGAAGGGAGTTTGTAACAGTAGCAGTACAAAGTAGTATTTATAAAAAAAAATGATTTGACGAACAAATTAAAATATATCAAATTATATTGGGCTTCACGACTCCATTTCTAAATCATGAATTACAATTATGCAGCATGAAAGTACTCATACTTCGAGCTATACATTTCCAGCTTAACTATACCTCTCAATGTACTGAAATTCTATACAATACTAGCTCAGCTTGTATATATATGCTAGGCTATATTAGTACTACATATTAGTTTTCATGTATATTGCTTTATAATTTTAATACAATAATTTATCTTACTACCCAATCGATAGTAAATTATTAGTTTATAGGTGACTTAATGGGTCGCACTAGGGAATAACTCGATGGAGAGTTTAATGAAATCCCTTTCCTAAATGTATGAAAAGGATATATAGGCAGCAAATAGAAACTAATTGCAGTTGAAATATCCAAGATAATCTTAATGCAATCGAATTAATTTACAATATGAATTATTATGACACCTTGAAAAAGAAAATTGCACCAGAATTAGTCCATCTTTTTTAAAATAGTATTTCCCAGTTAACTGAAGGAAAATATACATTGACTATTTGCTTATAAAAGACAATTGGCAACCCCGGATTTGTTTGCAGCGATTTGTTTATGATTAGTATAAGCGATTAGTATACGGGTCAATTTTGCTTTAATTTAAAGACACACCGCCTGACGACATTAAATAAAGTTACTTTACATTGTTATATTTTATTAGTGTATGTACGTTTATAGCACCAAGAGTGTCACTCGAATGTTATAACCATTCACTCTACTTAACACTAATACACAAATAGATAAAGTAAGCCGATAACATTTTATGGAATGGCTTTTGAGTTCCAAAACCGGGATCACTGAAGTAGTCTTGAGAGCAAGGCACCTTGGATAAGAGACTGGGCTGGTCACTTATACCGTTTCCGTGACGACCAGTGGCTGTGGTCTGTCTGTGGCCATAGACAGACATATCGGGAAATCGTAAGGTCTTTACCCAGCAATGTAATTTCAGAATGGATAGTTATTTATAAATGTTCAATATAAAGCCAACTATAAAAGAGACTACAGACGGCCAAATAGTCCAGTACATTGGCCTATAATATTAATGTTACTCAGTCCTCGAAATTTAAGCATTACTTAATTATTTTGCTAAGACATTAGATATGCTCTGTACGTCAAAAAAAACATTGAAATGTAAGTAGGTATCCCTTCTTTTTATAAAAATATTATTCACGTTAGTTAGCACACTTTAGTATTAAGTATTTTCCCAGCAAAAGAAAACCAAATTAGTTATAATATTTTACTATAAGCCGACACTGAGTTTCCTTAAACCGCCTATTAACATTGATTCCCGTAAATATTAACTTGTGAATGTTTAAAAAAGTTTTATTAATTAATTTATTAAATCAGACATAATCGGCTTAAAGTCGCGCTCAAGAACGATGACTCTGATCATCCACAATATAGTGATTCACCGCGCAGATATGATGGCAGTGCAGTAATTGTTCATATCAAGGTACGGTTACACGACGACATATTATCGAAACGCTGCGATTATGGCCAGCTGTCAGATGGCGATGATAAAGTCATGGTGACGGATTGATAGAATGACAATTTGGTGAGTAGGCCAGCCACTGCGAAGACACCGGTCGCGGTTCACGCTGGTTCAACGTGACACTTTCCGACGTCATAAACAACTTTCCTACAAGCAATGCGCTCCGCTGCCGACGTTAGCGCCGCCCGTCGCGCACGCCGACCACAGGAATCATTTTGCGCCACTTTTCTAGAAAAATCATTAATTTATACAACTAGCCATGAGTTTTCTTTCGCTGAAGCGCAGCGCCGCACTCTTTACTATGTGGGGAAAATATAAAGTAATAGTCCATATTTTATAACCAACTTTATTGATGCATCATAATATTTTATTGCTAGAGTAAAAAATAAAAATAAAGTTGATATGAAACTAGAAAAAACAATTCTAAGCGTAAGTCCCTTTCTTGCTCATACATATGCTTGTTATAAACTGCTCAGCGGATTGGACTATCTGTATAAATTCTTAATTATATTATATAAATTGTATTACTTCCGTTTCATTTCTACTTGATTTTTATACATTTACTTTTAATTCTTCAATTCCAGTTAAAACCAATCGAAATAGAATAAAAATTGTTGAATCCATTTTATTTCAGATATACTTGGAATATAGCGCTTTATTCACCCTGCCATCTCCATGGGGCGTAAAGACAGAAAAAAACTTAACTTTCAAATATAACCTATGCAGTAATAAAATCATTTACGAAATAAAATCCCTCCATGAAAAACTGTGTGTGGTCAACACGCTGAAAAATAAAAAAAAATTGCGCTGTCAAGAGAACCTCACACTTTACGTCAATTAGAAAATACTTAACTATTTCGTCAAACGAATGAAATTTGTTATTTTTTATAAATCATAGCATTCGATTGATTTGTTTATGCTGTCCTGATGTAAGTAAGCAACTCTTAAGGTACCAGGTGTTGTGCTAGAAAATATAAACCTGTTTACTTAGTACCTACATCGCTTTGATATAGGTTGATCGCGATAGTCGATTTTCCTACTTGCGAATCTTTCCTTGAACCATTTTAAATAATTTATTCATGGAAGGACCAAACTGACTCCTATTGGACGTTTCGTTGCCATACCAATACACGCAGCCTGATCGTTATATTTAAGAATAAAAGACAGATACTGGAAATTTAATTAGCATGAACTGACAATAACGAAACATATGAACCGGTTCCATCAATTTAAATTAAATTTATCAAAATTTTCTTATGAAGGTTATTTCAATTGAAAATAATCAAGGTTATTTTTGATTAACAAGTCAACGAACATGTGTGCAACGAATTATGTCAACGACACGCCGTGTGAAAGAATCACTGAAATAAACGCATTTTTAGCATACACACAGTATTCAGTGGAAGACTGCGAGTTTACGAATAGACAGACAAAGTAATGGTGGCGCATCTTCTTTAATTATATATCAAAAGCTATCAAACGACAAAGAAATTGAAACACGCTCTGTCTATAAATGATCAATACTACCATTCAAGGTCGTTTCATACTATATCGTCATCTGCCCCCTTACTAAAAACATAGTCTAAGATAGTCCTTGGTTTAAAAGTAGATCCATCTTTCTTTGATAGATATAAAAAAATGGATGGATATAGTTTTAGTCTGGTCTTTGTTTAAACCATCTTTGGTAATAAGTGGGATGTTGACGAGTAATATGCAATTTCTTCTTTAAGCAATTGACTAGTAATTACGCATTTGACACCCAACTATGGCACCTCTATTAAAAGCAAAACAAGTAAGTCCAGCTCCTACACTATATATTCAGTTTATCCAGGAAGCGAGTACGTTATGTAATAACCATCCTACATAAAGAGGTCATTGGCTTGCACTCGCTCGATTCCGATCTACCGAGAAAGGATAATACACCCTCGGCCACATGACAACACATTCCTTATGAATATAGCACCTTAACATTTAGTTCCAATGAGATTTTGAGAGTCATCAGAGACAGGATAACCTTTAAGGTTAGTAATCCTCTGAAAAAGTATGTATATGTTTATGTCTGCTCCAATGTGCATTGAAAACGAGTATATAATTCAAGTACAGCGAATGGTTGCTTTTCGTAAGGCGCATTTACTTACATTTACAGAAAACACATATGCTCACGTATGTATTCCCTGAAGGGGTAGGCAAAGGCGTTGTAATAACAACACCCACTTTTCACGGAAGATGATTAAGTGCTAACGAGGAGCTCGTGCCTCAGTTGCTATTGCGCATATCATTTGATCAGCGAAGTTAAGCAACCCTAACCCTAGCCAGTAATTGGATGGGTGACCGCATGAGCACATTAAGCCGTCGGTCCCGGTTGCCAATTTATCATCTTAGGCAATCGTTACAGGTCAGTCGATTAACCCAGATCACAGATTTTCCTCGTTAAAGGGGTTACGGAAGGTCAGATGGCAGTCGCTTCGTATAAAAATCAAGTGATCAGCCATATCGGGCTGAATCAAGTGCAGTCGGCACTTGATTCAACCAACAATGTATGGGATGAAGGCCAGGGAGATGATTAAGTGCTAACGAGACATAGTGCGTCTATCGCCGTCTCAGGTACTATATATTTATGTCTTTGAATTACTCCTGAGACATATGCAGGTTTCCTTACGCTGTTTCCATCACCGTAAAGCACGTGGTGTGACATCACTGTGCATCAGTTTTTAGAAAATCTAATGGTGCATTCCCCACTGGGAGTCGAACTTTCGTCGCTTGCGTAGCAGGCGACTGCTCAAACCCCGCGGCCACCACGGCTCAAAAGCAGTAAATAGTATATTATCTTAGATAGAAACATATTATATTGTTTAGTCTCTGAACCTACGTCAACACAACAAACATCGATCCCTAATATCCTATCCCAAGTATCGGTACATACGGAGCCCGCGGGGTGTCGGGATTCTAACGGGACTCGACCTTTCTTTTTACTTTTTTGTGCCCGTAGCGAAGGCATGCGTTCACTTTTAATGACCAACTACTTTTACAGACCCTTCGCTCACATCTACAGGGATAACATTTGAGTAGTAAGTTACGACTCATAAGTTAAGATTTATCTGTGAATTAATCTTTATGGAAATACATTAGTAAGAATGGTGTAAGGTCGGGGAAAAGTTAATGTATGTAACAACTATTACCAAGTGAACAAATCTATTTTATTTATCGCATTAATATTTATGGGCTGTATATATCCGTTAACTAACTATATTTTTGCTCTATTTTAAAACTATTTAAAATAATGGACTGTTTGTTGATACAATGAATAATATATTACAAAACTTATAATTTTTTGTATCAATATAGTTTGGTACATAGTTGAATTGTTCAAGTAAAATTGATATTTTGCAATAGCGACACCATTCTCACCAGGAGACCACTAAACAGTACCAAAGAATTTACTGTTTAGAACATCATACATTTAAAATATCATTTCCACTACCAATTATAATCACAGAAATCGCGACACCAAAATGTAGACACCTTGTCAAGCGCATGCGCGTTTAATTAAGATCTTATTTAGATCTAGTCCAAACGCATATACTAATTTGTTCTTATTGATAGTGTTGTGTATGTTAGCTTACAGTAATAATATATCGTAAAATCTACCCACAAGGGCTCCCAAAAGGGTAGATAGAGGTGTTATGAATAATGCCTATTTTACTGCAGATAGTTAAGATGCCAACGTGATAGCTGATGAGCTGGTCTCTATGTTTTCCTTCACCATAGAGCTTTATTAAAAATCAATGGTAAAATGTACGTAAGGGATAATGGTAATGGTTAATAAATATACATAACAGAATACTTTTTACTGTGGACAAATCCTAGTCATACCCGCATTCAGGGGTGTGCATTTCATATAAACGGATAAGCAGTGCTTTCCATTTGTGATGACTGAATACACTCGTGTCGTGTGTGTATGTGTCTATAACAAAACGTATCCACCTACGCGCCATATTGGTATCTAATTAACCTACCTACCTACCCTACTTATAGGTTAAGGGTAAGCAACCCCTTTGAAAATCCAATGCACGCCCTGCCCGAATTTTCTATTATCCCTCACGAGCCGTTTATATATTTTAACTGCTTAAAAGTTAGATAGATTCTTTGGAAACAATTACATTCAGTCTATATGGTGTCGTCATATACTCGATAAACAGTAACGTAAGTTTCCTATTCATTCAATAGTGATTTATGGCAGCGTGTACGAACAATGTGTCGAGAACAGCTACTTTGTGGTCAAACTGTAGGTCCTTTGTTGGTGTGTCCTTTGTACGGGTAACGGCGCTGAGCCTGGCATTTCGTATGACGCGGCCTTTGTGACGTCACAGCGGAGCTGCAGTTTCTAACAAAAATGCACTTTTGCCGTCATGCGGGCCTCTACAAACTAACAGTTCCTGTTGTAAACGGGATCTATAGTAATAACCAATTCTCAGAACGAACGGACCTTTAAGAACAAAACGTCAGGAAGATATATGATCATTCATTATTCTTAAGACTGTGACCATTTGAGGTTTAAATACAATATCATCAGGAGAAAACAGACAACTTTTTGTTTGGTCAATAGTCAGGTAGTTGTGGTTTATGGTAAACATTAGTTAAATATAATTGTATTTGATTAATGTTGTTATTTCAGACTTAGTCAAGGATTAATTTTGATTGATTGGTCTCTTCAGTACCTAGTTTATTTGATATAATTACTTACAATATGTTTAGTTCACCAAACGTCAAAATGCTAAATTTCTATTCAAAATATCTTTATTTAATGGAACTTTTCACTAAGTACTTTCAAAGCGTCAAAATAACAATAATTTATTTTTGCCTCCAAATACATGAATACTAGATACTTCTTCTAACCACAAAATCATTCAGTTAGAAGCAGTCCTGTTTGACTTGGTCATCCACGCCACATGAAGATATCTGCTATGCTCTTGCTGTCAACAAGGTTATCTGGAAGCAAAGTTGAAAATAATAGCTCCGATGTTACTTGTCAGATAATTCTCAGTAAACAATCCACGGTGGCAGTGATGTGAAATCTATAGAGTCTAACAATTTTTGTTTCGGTAATATATATCTTTGTAGGGTCCAATAAAATCAAAGCAAAAGCAAAAAATCATTACAAAATTAATATAATTGGTTTATTGTTAAGGAAATTCTAAATGACACACAAATACTAAGTTATTACAAAATATAGAAAAGCAGATGTGATGATTTGAATACATCAATTGTATTTTAAAGCATTCGTTTAACATATCGCCCAAGCGCGCAAATGTATTTTTTTATAAGATGTACTGTTACGGGACCAACAAAAAAAGGGTCTTATAAAAAGGATTAAAAAAGCCTGTGATTATTTAACCCATATCCGGTATTTGGGCCACGCCGGGGCATATGGTCGCGTAACCCTTTGGCCCCGTTAGACACCGTTTGTTTAACAACAGTTGCATTATGAATATAATAGATTAACTTTTTGAGTTCGTAAAATTGGATGCAGATGATATGTTTTTTTACTAACGTAAAAATTTGGATCGGAAAGGTGCAGATGGAAAGCCGTGAATTAATAAAAAAAGTTCGAGTTCGAAATGTAGCCAATGTATTTTCACTTTTCGCCTTATCGCTGGTGGAAAGATGTGTGACGAGCGTGCGTCGCTGAGGTGTCGCCACTTCCAGGAATCGCACGCTTTCCATCGGTGCGGAGTGAGCTGCATCTTCCCGAGGAAATGCACGCGGGTTCGTTGCACTTACAAACTCATAACCCCCTTTCTAAAGCGCCGATCCAATTATGTGCACTTTCGCAAGCCGCTACTGTCACTCGCCTAGATACGGATAGGCTACCTCGCTGCGATGCGCTTGCACGCCCACCTGTCGATGGCTAGCTACCATTACTACACCATGGGTGCTAATACATACCATGATGCCTCATTAACTTACCTTTCACGGATGCTATTGCATGAAGTAATATTACAGCTTTGAATGATTAATTTTATAGGTTACAGGTGCAGTCACGAGGTGTGAGCGCTCTTTGGAAATAGTGGTGATACTAGTGTCCCACCAGACAGAATGAGACTCATAAAATAACTACTTTCAGTCAATGACGCATTCAAGGTCAACGCTCGTGATGGCACCTGAACGAAGACATAGAACAAAATAAAAATAAGTTAAGAAAAATAAATCAAAAGCAAAACATTTTTAGATACTATTTGTAGTATTTTTATAAGTATACCTCATCTCAAAATAAGAGTAACGTGGGGTACCTTTTAGACTTAAATTTTACATTTTAGATTCGATTATCATTTAACAATCGGTTTAGGTGGCGAGCACTGAGAAAGGAACATAAGATACATTCTTTTCCACCACGTGTGCATTGTAACATGAAAGTTTTTCAGTCGTAATCATCTTCCGTAGCGCACGCCAATGAAAACGAGACAGGCTATCGAACCCATCTACAACGACGATAACATTTTCTTATTTAGTACTAACACAATATATTATAAAAATGGCAATACTGTAAAAAAGACGTTTTGATAACTATTGATAAATTATCTCTATTGCGATAGGAAGTACAGACTGGAATAAGGTGTTATAATGTATCAAAATACTACCACTTAATAGTAATTAGAGACAACGTTACTGAAATTACTATTTTCTCTGTATAACTTTGTTGACTTGTGGTGACTGCAATATTTTTTATGGCACAGGTTTGTGCCACATAGGGCTAGACAAGCTGAACTTGCCATGAGTGATTGTAGAAGAGGGTGGTGGGGATTAGAGTGCATTGACATACTTACCTAGTGCACGCTGCATCGGCGAAATGCAATGGCTCGGCGGCGCGCGTCGTCACTTACCTCGGAGGATAGAGCGTCGCGAACCAGTATCACATGAGCCCCAGCCACGCCACACCGCGCGTCATCCGTCCTAGAGAAACGAATGAAACTGCGACGCATCTACGAGGTTCTTGTTAAAATTGTCAAGTTATTAAGCACTGACGCCTTGGAAAAGTGGAATGACGTCCGTACGGCCATGCAGTTTTCACTTACAAACACGAACTAAGAGAGAAATGGAAAAACGCTTTAATTTTACTTAGTCCGGTGAGAAATAAGGTCATTCACCAGAACTGAGAAATAGAAAAATGATGAGATATTTGTCAGTAATAAGCACTGCTTCTTCTATGTAATATTAAGTTTTTATCAGTTTAGTAGTTAATATTGTATTTATTAAATAGATAACACCTATCATTTTGTAGTTATTCTCCTGCTCTTATCCCGTTAATTAAAAGCGCAATGTGAGGTTGTTTTTCTTCATATCGTCATCTAAACTGCTTTGTAATGGAACAATCCATATTATAGTTCAATGACCGTTTCCATATAAACGGCATCAACTCAGATTAATGATTATGTACGAGTATATTATAGATGTTTGTCTACAATATTTCTATTGTTTACCACAACATGGTTTTCTTCAACAGTTTATAGTGTAGGTCAATTGGCAGCATCAATAAGACTTCCACTTCGTGGTGTGGTTCGTGGTTTTCTTTCACTGCTCATGATTGCTTCGGCTAATTTCGAAGTATGGTGAAAATAGCAGTGTAGACTACCTTAACATTTTTGGAGGATTGTCTTATTTTATGTGTGGGGTACATAAGAATTGTAAATTATGGTAAATGTAAACTAGTATGTGATTGTATTATGCTTTGCTTACTAACTGCAACTAATAAAATAAAGCTGCAGCATTGTGTTTTTTCTTACAATGCTTATGCACACAGATTGCTGCATAAGCATTGAAATTATTAGAAATTGTTACGATTGGTAAAAATAGTCTACAAGAAATTATTTCGCTGAGGTCAAATTTAAACGAACATAATACAGCGATGAATCGATCGATGTATTTATTTTCTTCGTTGCCAATAATGGCATAATTTTCGTGGGTGTTTTCACACCTTATAGAGAAGATCTAATAGAACTAACAGAAGGGGGATCTGGTTGTATTTCATGCTTCTGAAGCTATACACAATATGGCAAGCTGTATTTTTTCCACTTAGCCCCCTTCATGTAAAAGATTTTTAAACAAATCAAGAATTTGGGAAATTCACGTTTAGAGTGTGCCATGATGAGTTGGAAGGTTACAAAATTGTTTCCTGGAGTTTTCGTAGACCGCGTATATATTATGTATGTGTGTATACATATTATGTATGTCGTCACGAGTTAGGAGCACTCAGCGAAAATAATGGGGGTAACCTCAGTCGCCTCACGCCATACAGGCACACAGAGACAGACTTAGAAAATGACTAGTCGCATTCAAGACTCATTTCACAATTCCTGTCGGCACATGGGGGCCAATTATGATCGTTCAAGGAGCGCGTATTAAGAAGATCTTCTTAGCTTTGACTTTTAGTTTAACGTTACCAAAATGAAACGTCAAAGCTCTTAAGTTCTTAATACGCTCCACTTAAATCGATGCTGGTAGGCCCCCTGTATACGTGAGTATATCATCATAGTAGAAGGGTGGCTAATCATAATGCAATGTCACTGCGAGGTGCACTTGACACCGCGCAGGGTCAATGGCAACGTCGCAACAGTTGCGCCATTGTTACCTTCCTCTTACTTCGCGCGGTACAATTCGACAATCTAATACCGTGCTTGACCTCTTATAAAAGATCGACTGCGAGATTAAAACATAACTATTCATTATTGTTATTTAAGCATGTAGATAAATAGATTATGTCGGCAAGAATGTATTTTTTCATTGTGTAATAATCGTAAAACCTAATTAAGTTTGATGCTGTTGTAGATACACCAACATACATATTCAACGCTTTTTTACTCGCATCAATATACTTTTTATATTTCCCCTTAATACGGGAGTTAAAAAAATAAAATTATTTATGTATCCAAAAACAAGGCAAAAGCGGGGGATACAACGCAAAAAATCTTTTGATCATTAAATTTCCCATGATGTCCAGGTTTCATTTCAAGGTTTCCCGAGACTGAAAATTCCTTGAAAATCAGTGTAAAATCTTCAATCTACAGTCACCTAATCAAAGAAACCTGATTAATAAAAATATAAACGCGGCGTCTTGGGCCCAACCGTCCTTCGAACCAACCATCACTGTTGCTGCGTACACCTACTTACTCTGTATGTAGAACTATGTCCTAAAAGTATGCCTAAATTATCCACAGGCGAGTGAGTGTAATTAATCGTTGGCAGCCGGTTCCAGCTAGATTTAGTGTAGAACAGCTCTACGGTGCGTATTGTGAGGTGACAATGAAAGTACGTCGCGTTTCTCGCTGCGATAGTTCGGCGGAATAAGGCCAGGCGTTCATCGGCCCCGATCGCGCCGTTAGCGGCAGAACGTTGCGACGCCAACGCTCTCGCTACTCGCAATATTACCATACACACGTCTGTTATAAAATACCATATAATATAATATACCAACCAAACTTGATTTAAAACTTCCTTTGAATCATTGAGAAAACTTCTCTGACAAGTCTCCACAGTAGTCGAAGAATGTCCCTATTTAAAAGCTTACGCTCGAAAGTTATATATTTATCAATTAGCATTTTGCATTTCATTTAAATTATTGAAATACAACAAATTTATAACTTTAAGGCAATAAAGTATTATGAAACTCGTAATTATTAATTATTTTTTAGCATTCTGATGAAATAATATTTACACGTATATCAATAAAATATTCAAGATAGGCAATAGTGACCATTTAAATGCAATCATTATTAAATTTTAAACACAAAATAGTAAACGGTATTTTGTTACAAACATCAAAGCTTCGTTAACTAAAACCCAATTTAACTGGATATTCTCTAGTGTTATAACAGGTATAAGCAACAAATATATACATTTAAAGTTACGCCGCCTACATATTCCATTAAAGTTAACTGAAAACTAAAGCTCGGCTCAATAGGAGCTGAGTTGCGAATGTAGATTGGCGAAGGCAACCACCGGCTCGGAGCATTGACATCCAGGATGAATAGGAAGAGAAAGGCTAATGACTAAACATTAAAAGAACTGACATACAATAGGTAAGACATTTGTCTCGTAATAAACGTCACAACCGAAATAGTGTCAACTTCAACTATGTAATTTAAAGGTTTAAGACCCCAAGCACCTACTCATAGGCCTGCCTACGAGCTATGTCGATTTAATAATGTCAATGAAATTATGTACAATATCGAGTTATGAATACAGTGTTGTGAATATTGTCTTAAGGTGTATTGAACTTCCTGCCGCCTACCGAATATGTATCTGAAAATTGGTAAAACCTTTGGCGTCGTAGAAAGTAATAACGGTGTACGTAAACGTGTGGCGAGCGAGCGCATGATTCACGAGGCTGGCCGCCGCTCAGTGACATAATAAACTAAATTAACATAATTCTGCGGCAAGTTTTGGTTTAAACCCCTTTCCTTCACTCTTACTCACGCTGGTTACAATCGAGGCATCGCCGAGTCTTCGAACTGTATCTATTGATTACCTCAAAATATACTCACTGTAAAATAGTTTAGTTGCTCAGTAAATACATAAAATATATTTAAATGGCGACGTATTCGTGTATTATGTTTAATAAGTTTCCGAAACTTCGAAGTCGCTCGAAGCTTTGCAATACTGATATTGCATTAAAATAAACTGATAATATGCGTAGAAGACTCGTGGGACAACATCTAGAAATTACTACGTCATTTTAATAAATCGTTACAGCGGTTAACCTGAGCTATTTCGTAATCGTTTCGTACCCCTTCGAGTAGCTCATATTAAAATACATACAGTATAACATAATTTAATAAATCAATGATGATATGAAAATTGGGCCGTGAATGTAACAATGAAGAAAGCGCAACGATGAAGCTCGATTCACAACGTCTGTAATGTGAATTGAACCCAATTATACTTGGGGTGCGATCGATGAGGCAGGCATGAAGGTGATTGCAGCTTTCCGGTAATGTAACAGTCGCGTATGCTTGCAAGAATTCTGTTGGAGGTTCGTTGAACTTTCGCGAGTGCAGAACGCAGCAGGGTGGGGGAGCCACACTAGGTCATACCCGGCCGTCGGCACACTTACCTTGACTCAACGCACTTCGCGCCGCGGCTATCGTACCGCAGCCGCCCGCCCCGTGGCCGTTGCTGCACTGCTTCTAGCCTAAACATTCAATCTTTGTTACACATTTATCGCTTCATCGGTTTTGGTAATAATACTCGTAGTAGGGTGAAAGAAAGCTTAATAAAACTGCCAACAAACAGCTCAGGGCCTAGAAAAATAATAAGAATATAAGTATCCTGATGATACAATCGATTCATCGCCACTCAGTTATCAGTTTTATTGTTCAGTTCAGCCCGCCTTCTTTTAATTTTTTTTTTTATTGACTTGGAGGAAACCTTCAAAAGGTCCCCGACCGCCCTGGGGGTATGTGGGATTTTTACCGCACTAAAACCCCCCGATGGTCATCCTCAGTGCTCAAGAGGGACTCCGGGTACTCTGATAGATCGCACCGGTATCCCCCCACACTTTGCCGGGGCACATTCCCGGGGCAGCTGTGTCGCCGCCCCTGGAGACCTCGCTGTGCAAGGCAGCGCGAGCCACTTCGCGTTGCCACCTTCCCGGGCCCGCGGCTCGGTGGTCAAAGCTCCCACCCCGACCACCGCCAGCAGTCTCTCCGGCCCCCTTTTAGTCGGCTCTTACGACGGGCAGGGGATACCATAGCCAAATTCTTAGACCCTGGCTATTGGGTGCAATTCAGCCCGCCTAATGTAACCTAATAAGAACCATGACATCCACAGAATATATGAAACATACTGGGTCCTCCTACAACAAGCCAGGGCCTCATTCAAGGAATCCCTAGAATATTACTATGGAGTAAAATAATTTTAATATGTAGAGGCTACATTGATCCTAAACTCGCATTTGGTGTTTTAAACCTCAGAAATTGTTCCTTAAATTACAAAACAGGTAATAAAAAGTTAAAATATATCTAAGGGAGAAACTTAAACTAAGGTGAAAAAAGGGCATTTCCTCTGAGTATGTTTTCGAGAACCGCATGTATACAGTTAATCAATGGAACGCACTTCTAGGCATTGTCAAAACTCACAATAAAAGTGCTATCATTTTAGTTTCTTGGTTGACAGACGACCTGCCGCAATTGAATCATGTAAACAATTACCATTTGTCGCTACGTGATTATTTTGAAACAATCAGAAAATTAATCTAAGCAAGGAAAACGTTGAACCCGTCTGATTGTGTTCTGCGGAATGTTCTTACATCTATCTTGAACTCAAATCGCATGCACATCATATCTTTATTTTGTTGCTACAGTATATCTGTCTCTTAATCTCAATTGCTAAGGTTATGAAATGTTTATGGTACGATAGTTTGTTGATAAGTACCACAACATAAGATTGTATTAGAAAACATATAATAAATGTTTTAGAATATATTTTGTGAAGAATACGATCACGAAGTCAACTGAGCTACTTGCGATCACACTTCATGCGTCCAATTTTTCCTTCCCTTGTTTTGTCAGTTTTGTTGCCGCCTTTGCTATTATTTAGAATGTAGCCAGTAAAGTTAACCCCATTTTAACAGTTCACGCGAGTATGTTTCCAATTTGCCTCAGCGATTAAACGTGACTTCAATCTTATTACGGCATTTATTATAATTACATAGGTATATATAATGTAAGTTTTCTTGGTGATGTAATAATTTTTCATTGTTAAGTGTTATTATATATTTCGCTTATCTTGTTTCATTTATTTTCAAGTATTGTACTTGAGTCAGTCATGTCACTCGTGTATATTGATATTTCCGAAGTACTTAAATCTGTTTACATTCTAAAGTACTCAAATGTATCAATGTGCTACTCACATATTATATAAGTACGTTCTTTTATATTAATACAAATCTATTCTTATAAAAAAAGCCGTGACGAGATCATGTCTTTGCACATAAAATTGATTGAATTTTACCCGAAGAGGTAGGCAGAGGTGTACTAGTAGTACACCTACATTTCAACTGACTACCTCGTTGGCTTAGTGGTTCCGAACGATATTACGGAACACGAGATCCTAGGTTCATCCCAGGTTGGGCACAGTTATTGTGTTTTTCCATGTGTAATTTCGCAGAATCAGCAAGCAAAGGTGCACTAATATGCTCACAAAGGTGCTCGCAGGGGTAGGCAAAAGTGTTACAACACTCTTTATACCGAACATTAATTAAAACGTCTTCACTTTAATTAAATGTCAATGTGAACGTAATTCTTTCGCTATGTAACTGTTACCAATTCTCAACTTGAATATCTTCTGAGACATTTATGCAAGGTTTTTGTTTACCGCAAGCTTATTAGTTTTTGGTAACATAAAATTATATGAAAGTAGTCAATTAAAAGCATATTTATATATATTTTTTAATTTATGATCCTTCGACATGCTTATTTGAAGTCTCGAACTTATGATCTTTTATACTATTCATTGCAACTAAGATCACAAACTTTGAACATAGAACATCAGCTGCTAGCCTTCTTGGCATAGAATGACATCGATCTAGGCTAAGTTTACTTCTTATAACTAACTTTAAGTAATTTTATATTTGTTTTAATTTGTTCGTTTCTTAAATTGTACTTAAATAAGTTTATATTTTGTGTGCATTATAATGAAATAAGTTCATTGGAATGTAGCAGTCGAATTCAATGAACTATAAGGACATTAATGTATTTTCAGCAGTTGTACAAACATGCTTTGTAATTTAAATGTTTCATTATTCACGGTCTCTGTCGCAAAAGTCAAAAACCTTTGCGTATGCGGGTTGCACACTTGTTATCTATTGTCAATACATAACTGATTACAGGTGTGAGGTTATATATATTATGTACATGTGTAAACGAAGGCTTTATGCGTGCATATGTGTGTATAACAAACCAAAAAAGACATATAACGTACCATACGTCATCGAACTGTAAAGTGTACCTGAAACATTCTGTAACCACTTTGTATAGGAAGTGTGGTGTGTATGTAAGTATATAAATATAGAAATAGATTGTAAAAGCAATTCAAACGTCGTTAGTTCGTCATATAAATTGGCTAAAGCAGCCATTGACTCTATTCGACGCTCAAAAGAGTTCAACGCTCGTCGACTTGGACTAGCTAGTGGCACGACTATCTATACAATGGTTTTTGTGCATTTTTGCTTTTAGATATGACATCATCCCAACTCAACTGGCCCCTCGAGCCAGCCAGGCTAGGGTATCATACATTTCAGCCACATGATCATATAATATACGTTTAAGTAAACATCTCAGCAATTGGTCCTAAATAAAAGTCTCATCATAAATATTTATTTTGATATCAGTGGGATAGAATAAGTTAATACGGTTCAATCTTATAACCTTCTAGTATATCACCACGCGGGCGTTGTTTATGTTTACTAGATCGCAAATAATCTTATAAAATAATATCGAAAACCTGAATGATTGCTTATAATTAAGCTAAATGTAAAAGTAGATTTTGTAATAAATATTTTATTTGCGTACTTGATTGAAAAATTGAGTACTCTCAATAGAAGGGTTGATTTTTAAAGCATTGCCAACGATGGAATTAATAATGCCTTAAGTGCTGTTGGCGTCCATATTCTGCGATAACGGATTACTATATATTACGCGGGCCGTGTGCTTAGTAGCCGCCTTAAAGGTATACAAAAAAGATTGGACTAAATAACCTCCTCATTTTTTTGAAGACTTTCCTGATCAAAACTAAAATATAGGTACACTTTCCTAGCCATACCCTTTCTGAATCAATCATTAGCACGCCGACTGACGATGACTGATAAATAATAAAAATAAGTATTTCTTTAAAAACCGCTGTATGTTAAGAATATTTTAGATGATGTTTATATGGATTGTAAATTTACTTTATATAAAAACTAAATAATAAAATGCAGGTTTGATTACGTAGTTCTACTTTAAGGTATTATTTCAACGATGTAAAACTAGTCATAATTCTGCTATGTAATATTCATAAAAAAATATTGCGTGAGCATATTTATTTTAGTATGGATCATGGTCAAGAAGGGGTCCACGAAGGGATAAACAGAGGTGTTACAACACCTACATTGCACCGAGGATGATTACGAGCCAACGTGATGGTGAGTCTATTATCTATATATCTTGTAATCTTGTAATCTTGTGGTATGATATCAATCCAGTTAAGTTTTTAGAATAACTATCAATAAAAAATCACCATAATTCAAATATTTATTTGATACGGTGTAGTAAGTTTATATATATATATTGCATCCAAACTTTACGTAAACAGGTGATGTTTATAAGTATGTTAGTTTGTATAAGGAAGTAATCTTAAACTTTGATGGAATGGGCTTTCGGGGTTGTAATGTCGTAGGTATGTAATAAGTAGGTGAAGTCGGCGGCGGATGCTAGTATTCATTAAATGAAAAGTATTAAGATTATAAGTAGAGGTCTTATTTGTTTATTTATGTCTTAATCTATTTTTGTTTTATTTTTTATAAAACAGTGTCTAAATTCTGTAACAGAAATATAGACTTAAATTTGATCCTAAAAAGAGCCGTTGGATAATCCTCTCATAATCCCTGCGATTAAAACAAATCCTGTTTAATAGCATACTACAAATAGATTCCATGGCTTTAACTAGGATATTAGCTCTAAAGACAAAACATTAGAAAGGCGCTTTACTTTTGAAGTCATGCGAAAATCCCTAGCACCAGAAAAATTACTTTCGATGAAATATCCGTGATGTATGCGTTAATCAAAATAAATTTAATGAATTTACTCTTATAAATCTTAGATAGAATGATTTAAATATTTGTAACGTAAGGTATTACAAATATAGCATCATCGTACGTTGATAATTTATTTGTTACATAACAAGCACGCTTGATACCACGTGGTCGTGTGTCACCTGTTTACAATTATTCTATTTGCACAACGTCCTTACATCAAGCCCTATTGTGTTGCATAAATAAAAGTATCAGCATATTTATAAGGTGCGTTTGTTGTATCGATTGTCTGCGAGAGATAATTTAGGAAGACTATACAATACGTAGGTAGGTGTAATGGCGAGCCATGCAAAAACTGTAGGAATGATTTGGTGGAGGAGGCTTCGTGCCCTCGGCGGCTCGGCGGTTACGTAAGTTCATCTAGTTTCAAGGTCGAGGACGTTGCTCCCAAATCGCTGATCGCGTCCTGTGGAGGGGCGACTCCAACTGGCCAGTTTGGGCGGTCACTCCTTTTTTTACTTACACATGTCTATTATTGACCATCTTAGAAGAATTCGAGTCCTTCAGCAACCTGTGCTCTTGGTCAGATTTTGTCCTTTTTGTTTGATGAACTAAGTACATACCTCTTTTCTATTTCCAATCCATAAATGAATATAAGTCGTATTTTTTTAAGAATTGATGAAAAGCTTAACAAATAAAATAACAGTTAATACAAAGAAAGAACACAGAGTATTGTCTAAGATTACAGTTTCAACCTACATAATTACATAATGCTGCTACTGGTGACATCATAAATCAAAAAGAAAGTGGTCCAACTCACAACGACATTCTCCACCCTAAGGGTGGTCACTGGACAATACAACTACCCTTTCCTTTTACAGCTTAGCTACTGCGTAATAAAACTCTTTCTTCAAGCTACATTGAAAAACAAATGCATAAATTAAATACTTCGGTGCCATGCGGGCTTTAACAATAAAATTATCATACGCATTATGTTCGGATTTATTTTAGGAAATCTTCAAGTATATTCTACTTATCAGGAAATCAAACCGCTTTGCATTTTATATTTCACCTATGTTTTTGCTGTAAACAGGAAACAAAATAGTAAAACATTTTGTTTATTTGGGAGTTTTGTTGAATAAAGGGCATATATTAGTCCCAGGAAACGTAATAGTTTCAATGTCATTGTGTTTTTTGCTTCGCAATGTGGGTTCGGGTGGATGAAGTACCGTTAGATTTTTTTAACATGAGCATTATAACGGGCACCCTTTGAAATAAAAAAATCTTAGGGGTTCGGCAGGTAGAGCAAATCTTTCGATCAAGGACTGCGATTATACTCTTGATTGATCTCGTAGTTTATTTTTTGTTGTTATTCAGATGTTCCACCATTATTGAAATGGTTGTATTGCCTAACTGTAAAAAACATACATACCTTAAAATTACATTCAGTTATTTCATTCTTATCGTGTAGATCTTAAAGCGATGATAAGTTAACCTCAAAAGGAACAACAGCTACGGTAAAAAAATATATGTACAATGTTTCGCTGTAATTTAGATATCAATGTCTCTAGATATCCTACTACATAAATACATTTTTATTCTTACACAAATTCAAGCTGATAAGCCAACTTATCCTCCTGCTATCAACTAACTTACTATACACCATAGTAATATTCTAAAAGGTTTACTGCTGAAACATAGTGTTGCAAATGAGTTGTGTCATTTCACTAGAATATTTTGGAAGATTAGAATATTAAGACATATATTTAGCCACTAATACATGACAACTACGCACGATGTTGCTGCTTGTTAAGTTTTCATTAAAACGCGAAGTAAAGAACTGTACATTATGTTTTTGATTAGATACTAATTTCTCTTAATTTCCGCTCAGAAGGGCTGAAAAGTTTTCCATCGAAGACGATTAGGTATATACAATAGTGACTTCATTGTCGTTCTAGAAAACATACTCTTTGAATTGCTTCTCAGACAATTGCAAGTTTGTTCGCGAAGTTTTCCTTCAACTTAAAACTCCCATAGTGACATAATTACACATATTTGTTTACCTTTAGATTAAGAAGAAAGAGCTTCATCAGAACAACATAACAGAATATTCCTGATAGATAGATACAAGCAATAGAATACGTTTAGAAAATTTTATGATATTACTAGCTGTGCCCCGCGGTTTCTCCCGCGTCGTCGTTTTATGTCTAATAGGAATATTATCTTTATGTCCATCTCCTGGTTCTAAGCTACCTTCCCACCAATTTTTAGCGAAATCGGTTCAGCTGTTCTTGAGTTACAAATAATGTAACTAACACGACTTTCGTTTATATGTATAGATTATTACCATATCAACATCTGCATAGCTTGTATCGACATAGACATTTTTTCAGAGTCTGGCTTATTTAAGTTCTAGATGATTGGAATTACTAGCAAAAATTTTACATTTACTCTTAGAAACTGATTCATTTTACAAAGTGTGTTTTGCTTCAGACTTGTCTAAGTCGGAGTATAATCTGTTCGCAAACCGACACTTCAATAAATACGATACTATAATATGTTCCACGTAAACATATTATACATTTTAACGTGTATACATAGAAATGAAAACCAGTAGGTTTGAAATAGAAAATGTAAACACATAATATGAAATAGAAAACTGCTACTGGTTTTTGGGTCTGTTTATAAATTGGGTAAAATTTTCTGCCACTTGTTCTAGATTGCGTCGTAGAGATAGAAGTAGTAAAATGGATTGTCAGCTTGGACCATGGCATTGGTATGGTGTTCTGTCTCTGTCTCGCGCAGCAGTTCATTCACCCTGGTGGCGCGGAAGAGCCGCGCGGCGCGGGCGCAGGTACGCGCGGGCGGCTGTGCTCGGGCGCGCGCGCAGGAAGGACGTCTCCGACCATGAACCAAGCTACACTTTATCAGTTATCCGGAGGTGTCGGTGCGCCACGCTGTGTCGCTCTCCGCGACAACATGACCCCCTAGTACTACGATACTCAAGTGACGTTTTGCATTTATCTAGACTGAAAGCAACATAGATCTCAAGATAAGACTTATTTTTACATTCCCCTAATCTTTAAGTGACGGTTTCAGTGACGTGTGGATTTATATTATATTAAGTGCAAGTGAAAACATAAACAAAACATTTCCCATTAGGATTATCAATTTGGATTTTTCATCGTGTTCTTCGTCGCCAGATTAGAATGCAGCCAACGGTTAGTATATAATTCTTACAGTTAATTTATTGAAAACATTAGCATAATTCTGACAGTGGCTCTGCAGCATCTTACAATCAAAAGACATCAACGCGCATCTTGGTTGCTCTACTCGAGATTATGCAATTATTGACCTTGGACTATATAATAAGAATAAATGTTACAATATAGTTCAAGTATTTTAGAATTTAAGGCCAAATATAAAGTATTCAACAGTACATCGTATGGACTTAATTGTGTTTTCATTGCCCATGAATATCAAAAGCTGCTGAGGATTTAAGTAGAGTAAATATTTCAGCTTCCTTTTTTTCTTTCTTACATAATATTTAAGTACATTTAAGTAGCATTAGAACTAATAAACTAACATGTACTAACTCATAGTATTGTGTGGTTTTTATGATCAATTGTATCTGGTATGTTAATGGTCAGAGCAATTTGATATTCACACATACTCACATATTTTTTCGGATCACATCACACTATGTACTAATATTACTCTCATTACACTTACATAACCGCCTTAATATATAATCGATGATGTATTGAACTCGTAAAAAACAGAAAACATAATATACACCTACATACCACGTAATAAATACTTTTATGGCATTAGCTACAATTTTTTGCGAGACAACAATAAAAAAATTCTAGTCTAACTCACAAACACACACACACACGCAATTTGAGTTGTTGGGACGCTAAGCGATGTGCAAAAACAGAACCTTGAACTTTTGGAGTTCAAATTCAAGGCGAATCGTGAGCACACGTGATCTACCCACTGGAACTTACGTAATACACCCTTCGGCCAAATATGGTGAAATGCGCAACAACTAATTATCTTGTAAATACGTTGCATTATTGCTGGACTTTTTTCAATATTCTTGCCATTATTCTTTAATGAATAATAATGAAAAAAAAAAACAACTTTAAACAGGAAAAGAAAGTTGATGCATGAATTTATTTCTTTAAGCCAATTAGTGTTAATATAACACCTACTTTTCACTGAAGATGACAACGGGACAGATGGTGTGACTCCTCTCTAGGGCAATATACATAAATTTTTGAATTTAGTGTGTAAGTGAATGTTTTTCAGTCATTAACAGTTTTCCTCGCGCTATTTTCCATCTCTCAAAACTGTGTCAACCCGAGTTTGGCAAATCTTACATATTTATTTATATATCCACCTTTCTTCGAGGATCTTTTTGAGTTCATACTATTACACAAATTTATAATTCTGTAATAATATCATGATTTGGATAAGAGTTCTTATAAGTACCTAATTAAATACTCCGTGTATTACATACAGCCTAAGCGGTTAGATTTATTCAGATATTTGACTCTACAAACAACATTAAGCCCAATGCCAAGCGAGGAAGTCGCAAATTTGCATACGCGTCACCGCCCGTGGTTTCGGCAATGACAATGACAACGACCGATGATATAACAGAAGGCTGTCAAACCCGTGAAAAGTCGGTCATTGAACCGAGCGCTCGCAGCACAGCCCCACTTTGACTTGCTTTCGCTTATGCGATTTATATGTTTACTCTGTTGAACATAGAGTTCAAAGTTACTTTGCAAACACTTTAAAAAATTATACAGTTAAGATTTTGGTCTTAAAATTCATGACGCAAGCATATGACAATCTCCTCTCATATTGTTTAAAGACGCGCACCTAATTACATGAACAATGAAGTTATTTGAACATCAGTGACACATTGGCACTCGCGGGGTTATTCATAGGCATCTTCAGTCAACACGTTTGGATACTCATGAATTTAAAATAAAGTGGGTAGTTAGAAATTTGGTTCAAATTTTTCATACTAATATTTATTTACTTATGACATGAGATATGTTTAAAATGATGATGTTTTTATAAGGCATTGAATAACTTGAGACGGAGAAAGAGAAGTTGTTGTGGTGTATGCGTGGGTGTGCCAGGAAGGTCCTTGATGTGTAGAAAGTAAAGTTGAGTGCGCGCGCGCAGGCCGCAGGGCGCAGGGCGAGGGACGCGGAACCTGTTCGGGCAACGGTACTCGCCCTGCACGCACCCATTATGTAATAACCTTTTTCTTGCTCGAGTAACTACTCGATTATGTCGTAACGTGACCTTTCTATATCAATCTTGCTACATTCATTGATACAATTTGATAGCTTTGACTGCTATAAGCTATTAGGTGACTGTGTTATGCGCTGTAAATGATGGAATGCCTATTTCTGTATTTAATATATTATGTATAAGCTCCGATATTGCATAACCGATTTCAAAAATTATTAAACTAATAGAATGTTAAAATATCACTAAGTTACAAAGGCTATATTGTTAATCGAGTTAAATCAGGGATCTCAAATAAAACGCAGACAAAACCGCGGGCGGAACCTAGATAAATATAAATCGACCAAAACTATCAGACACCAATTATTTATCACAACTATCACGGGTCTAAACATAGATTTCGCTAACGATTATCACGTCGAAGCCTGCTTCTATTAATAGAATTAAGATGCAATTGCATTAACAGGTGCATAGCATTAGCCTTCATGCGGCAAAACTACTTGTTATTCTAACTCAGTTAAGAAAGTAAAGTTGCAGGAAATGCGGCAAGCACGTGTTTATAAAAATATCGATGACATTGTGGTGTCCCACATGCATAATATGTGAGTAAGTACAATGTATGCCGCTGCCCTTCCGGCGGCAGGACCATAGCCGTCACACCATGGGTCATAACGTACTCGCATACTATACATACCTATGCGCAATTGGTGATGAATGCATCACAATTATGAATGAAGGTGTAACCGCATTAAACATATTAATCTGATGATGAATGTCAGCAGGAGTAAAGTTTTGATATAATAGAATTCTGAAATATATTTTTGAGTGGAAAGACAACAAACCCTATGAGATGCCCAAAAATCACATGAATGACGTTGCGTGCGAGAGCTAACATGGATAAAATGTCAACTCTCACCATACGCAAGCGAAATATACTGCACTAAATAGTATTTATACGTGATCACAGAATACAAGTCTCGTCATCGGAATATATAGGTAGGAAATAAGTATTTATATCAACGAAAGGACGGTCACCCTAGTAGTTACTAGTTACGTACGCAATAAGAAGAAGCATTGTAAAACATCTATTGTCATGCAAAATTTTAAACTTATTAAATTGAACAAACCATATTGAAATAGTACTACCTTCTATAGGAAAATATCTGATTGTTATAAGAAGATAGATAAATTCAAAAGGTCAATATCAAATTCTAATAATAACTCAGTAATTCTACAAAACGAGTCTTCGCCAAATAGCCAAGATCTAATACTAATTATAGATTATATTGGCATTATTATAGCACTCTTGTGCATATAAAAGCGATAGAGCAGTCACGGAAAGGACTAAGGTGAATATTCGCTACAAACATTGAGATCCGCATAAACTAAAACCTGCTAGGTCAGGTGTACTGCACCCCATCGAGCTCTGATTTCACCCTCCCATTATTTATTTTTTACTTCGATTTGGGACGCTACGGCGATCTAACGGTAGCTGGATCCTGTATGTCCTTATGAATACAACGTCCTATCCATAAGTAATATAATCTCCTCAACAGTATAAAATGGAGACGCGTTCTTTGCCGTCTGTTTCCTCAATCTACATTCTCTTGAGGAAAATTTACATGTAAACCAACTGTATATTCACTTTACATAAAAGAGAATCGTATAATGGTGACTCATACAAAGCTTAGTGAAACGATTTTGACTGTTACTATGAATCATTATTAATACTTAGACTTTACCAATGGATAAGGGAACATTATGTAATATGTACATTTGTGACAGTTACGAACACAAGGTGGGCAAAGTATGATTGGCGTGTTATTCAACGTTGTATAGTCGGCCGGATTATTTTCTCTCATTCTAACAAAAATAAAATATATTTATTTTTGAATAAAATATATATATTACGCGATTTTTCCCGCAACTTCGTCTATAACCAGGTATTCTGAGTACGTCCAAGGGGTAAAAAATAATCTCCGTACCAAATATCAGCTAAATCTGATACGTTTTACATCAATTCTATTATAAGTGTAGTCTGGTTTAATTTAAAATGGTATAAACAGTAACATTAGGCATCAACTGTATCATATTTCTAACTCCACAGATTGTCGTCTCAAATGGATCTAACGGTACATTCTTTTACAAAGGCCCGTTGTCCCAAACATAAAATATTTTTTTAGTTTTTCGGCCGCTACCTGCGCTAAGATTATTCGACACTTGCTGCACCTACTCATATTTTTTGTTGGCGACCATAGATAATCGCTATATTGCCGTAATTTTTAGTTGAAAGTCTGCGGTTATATTTAGAACTTTGATGCATGTGATGAATAAAATTATATTTATAAATTTAATTTTTAAAATTCTTGTCAATGATCTAATTGTGTAACAAATGTTACATAGATAATATTACATACTCAAACTGCAATTTGCATTTCAAATGTATCATGTAGTATGAAGAGTGAGAGCACAAGCTCGAATAAGCACTACAATCTGTGCGTGAACGTCAAAGAGCCGCGTTAGAGTACACGTCATAATTAAATCTAGTGTAAGTAATATTGGAGGTGTACAGAACCCAAAACTAACAAAGGAAAGTAAACCGTCGATGTGGAGTTGTTCGATCGATGAAAGTAAAGGCCTGTGTAGACGGGCGGGCGGTCCCGTTAGCCGGCCGGAGCTCGGCCTCGCGGAATACTAAACGCTGACATACTGCGCGGCTTTTGACCCTAACACATTCTAGTCTAGTACTTCACACCTCTCTGCCTACCACTATGCACTTATAACACACCACATCTATAAGGAATATTTTGGAATTCTTGGAAATACCATCACAAGCCTATGAAGACTGCATCATTCAAATTAACGTTTGTGACCCTGAGCTATTAAACTCAAAAAGTAAAAAACATTACTTTTGTTAGTACCTATTATTGTCCAGTTTTTGCTCGCCTTAGCAGGCTTTTGCACTTTTTAGCTGTTGGAAATGTACCTATTGTTGTTATTTTTTTGTAAAAACCATAGAATTCAAAACAAGCAAACAATTTGTGCAAATGACTTTTTAGCACATTATCGTGTTTTGTAGTCTCTGACACTTGGCAATAAAATTCGAAGGTCTATTGTTTTTTCTTTACTTTCGCAATCCCTAAACGCAACGTTAAATGAGCTAGTAAACAATTCAAAATTAGCCGACAAAGGAAATTGCATTGCACACTTTGTGAAAAAAGGAAATGTATTGTAAAATGATTCATCTCCTATACTAAGAAACACGGGGTGCAAGGGTAGTTTAGAATGTTAGCCAGACTTATGGGTATATGATGGCACCACTGTGTATACGTAGCTATGGAATACAGATGTAGGAGAGGACAACGACCCTACGCAAAATTCGCTGCATTGGGCTAGGTCTAGTGCATGCGCGTATGTAGCGGTATCAACACGGAAGCGTCGCGAGAGGGAGCGCAATATGCGCCCGCACCCTGCCAGACAGGGAAAAAACCATGAATGAGTATTGAAGCCTACCCCAAGAAGGGGGAAATCGAGTTTGCATTGCGGGCACCAGCACTTCCACAGATATAGATGAGCCCTACACCGCACTAACTGGGATCAATAGTACTTACTCATCAAATGAACCCCACATCTACACTAACATAGATTTATTAATCTGATTTAGCATCCTGACTAATAGCATAAAAGCATATTCTTGTCTAATGTGGTATATACAATAAGGTTGAACCATCTTAAACGCAGACGATATTATGTCACGTATATGAATTACTTAAATGAACCTATATGAAAGTATACATATACACTATTTAATAAAAATATCAATTTATTATAAAAATATCCATATACGTGTCTACCTGTTTCATCGATTTTAGCGGGACTTTCGCTGGCAGATAGCTGATGTTATAAGGCTACATTACACAGTTTTTATTGCTATTCCTACGCGAGTAAAGTGTAAAACCGCGAGGCACAGTTAGTGTAGAATAAGAAGGCTCAATTTAATGAAAGGCTGCTTGCAGGTTTGGGTGATCTATGGGTCATATCTTAAAAATAAACTTTAAAAGCTTATTGTTTTAATTAAAGCTCAAAAAACTTAGTAACGTAGGATTTAGTAATTCTTAATAAATATCATAATAAAACAAAACAGCAAACTTAACATAAAGCACAGTAAAAACTTAAGCAAAAGGAAAAATATGAATATGATACTTATTTCGGTAAAGTGTATTATAAATAAGACCAAAGAAAATGTGATGTCAACGACCGTGTGCTCAATACTCGCACAGTAAACGCATTTCCCGGCGCACACGAGCACAGCGTGCGATTTATTCGCGCGAGCGAGACGCCGCGCGGGCGGCGCCGGGCGGCGGGGGCTAGCGCAGTGGGACGAGGCGGCTGCGGCCGTTCACCCCGGAAGATTCAGTGTTTTGATACCGCTCAAGCCTTCGTCGACACTGGAAAACTGCATTTTCTTTGATGCGCTTCGCTTTTCACGCTCTAATTGACCGCCAATGGGAAAAGTTCGTTTTTAAACTAGTATTGACACGATGATTTTTACACTGTCTTTTGTAAACTTAATAATATCAGCTTTAACAAAAGTTTTTTTTGGTACTTTTTATGAAATATAAAATTGAATTTCTACTTATGTATATTCTACCTTTAACTATGAAAAATAAATAAGCTGAAATGATACATAACATAACTTAATTAAAAGCAGAATCTAATGCATAGTAGACATTAGGTATAGTCTTGATAAATAACGCTCATATGTTAATACAAGGATAGAAACAGGTAAAAAGGTAAATGCAAACAGCTGTCTGAATCAATAGAAAGTATGACAGACGGTGCGATATGGAAGCAGACGCGTCTGGAAAAGTCTGCCCTTAGTGGAGTAGAGCAGTGCAATCAGTGGGGATTGGGGTAGGTTATTGACTCTGACTGCCTCACAACGAGGGCTCTACGACGCTTAAAGAAACTAGGTGCAGTTTTATTCTAATATCCATATTGCATCATCATGATTCGTTCCTTGAGTCACAGATGAAATATAAAGGGTCTAACTTAAGTTCGCAATTTTTGACATTATACGTTTTTGGGGTAGAGCAAACCAGCTACTTAGATTTATATAAATATTGCATATGGGCAATTTTGAAGAAGGAAATATTTGAGATGCTTTTCACCTCGTAGTTACGAGATAGCTACTTGAAATACATCATATTATTATATTTACACGTGCATGAGTACATTAATTAAGGCTACACTGGTACATAAACCAATTGCAAGCCTTTTAATAAAATTCTTAAGCGTTCCGCAACTATAATTGTCTAATTATGCTCATCGTCAATCGTCACACAAACAGGCGTATTAGTTGTACGGTAGCGAATAGTCGTTTATGCCAGACTGGAACAGTTTGCAGCTGTTAACAGATTACAGGCTGTAAATAGTGAAATCAATATTGGATAATGGTAGGTGGTAGGGTGCGGCGTTGCCGTCGGAGAGTGGGAGCAACACCCTTACTACTAGTACACGAGCATGAGCCTATAAGTACTTATACTCGAAGGATACTCAATATACTAAAGAAAATAATAACTAGATTACTTCACAACCTCTTTTTACTGTTTTGGATAATATGTTTTTGATTGAGATTAGTCAAAGATGTCATCGAGAATGTTGGGTAAGGGTTCGTCCAGGCTGTGTCGTCGACCCGTGAGAGTGAAAGCGTGTTCCGGGGAGGCGCTCGGCGATCGCGCCGCGCCGCCCGCCCAGCTATGGCTTTCGCTGCCGTTCTCACGCTACTCGCTCACGTTGTTTTCAACTTATTTCAATTAGCGCTTTATGACGCACCACATCTACATATTCCCTTATTCATATTTAATCAGCATAAAATGAGACCAATTGCACTTATTGTTTGATTAGTAGTGTGTTGGACACTAGACTTTGAAATTTGGAAGACTAACTCCAAGTCATGATGTCTGCAGCTCATATAGCAAATGATTTCTTAAATTAGAATTATTGCTAATCTTATATTGAGTGGTTACCCGATTGAAATTTGATTTAAGAGTAATTTTATAAGTGTGATTATTTCTTAGAGGCGATGGTCTCAAAACTGTGAATTAGAATTTCCCGGAGAAGTTATGGTGTCTCGATCAACTCTCATCAATAGGGTTCTGGAGTGGTCATACACATCGGGAGCACGGCCAGGACACGAGCCGCGGCTGAACGCCACACTACGGAAGTAATGAACTTGAATGCAACCCGCTACCGCCGCCGCGGTCGCACTGCGCTGCGCTACCGTCCCGCTCTGCTCTTATAAGAGAATAGTAGGCGCGAATGTGATGTACTCACTGCATTTGCTGTCAAATTCGTCCGCATTCTCCGTCACAGGCCGCTTTCGTCGTCGATGCGTTTATCGGAACGAGACGCGAATATGTGTGTCGATTGCATTCTCAGCGTCGTAAAAGTTCATCTAGGTCGGTGGGCATAGCAGCCCGGCGGCGGCGGCGTCGGGTTAGTGCGACGCGCTCGGCGGGTAGACGTGGGGCAGGTCGGCAGCGACCTCCACGTTGCATAATGCGCCTCGCGCCCCGGCGGCGAACACGGCGCGCTCGCCCCTCGGCTCCCGCGCCTAGCCCTCGCTGACTGCAGCCCGCAGCTCGCAGCTCGCAGCACGCAGCTCCCAGCTCGCCCCTGCACAGCCGAGCGACATGAGAGCGGCGCGCTGGCACAGGCCCCTCGTCCCCTTGCTGGCGCTCCGCATATTGCTCGAGTACCTCAAGTCGCTCGATCTTGTGCTTTCCACCTGAATACTCCACCAATTATTACTAAATACGATAGAAAAATCTGTTTGAATTAACGTGTAAACCTGCTACAGTATTACAACAACTCCTGTAAGTATTTTAAATCTATATTCTCATAATATTTCTAACAGTCCTGTGCCCGTTCAATGCTAAGTTAAAACACCTTAAAATCTCTACTTTTGGATCATTATCACAAGTCATCCGAACCGGCCAAAGCAGAAAAACATTTTAATAAGGAAACCTCCTCAGAATAAGCCCATATTGTAGTATAATTAGGTAAGATTGGTATAACACCACCTCCATAATAATTTATAAGAATAGATAGAATTAATCAATAATTTCTCAAGCGATGTAGATACATTCAACTCTAAAAAATGAAAAGATTTTGTCTGATATGATGGATTCAATTGAATGAAATCATAAGAAAATTCTACATTAAAGTACTCATAAGCAAAATATGAAGTGTTTAGTAAAAATCGGAAAATTCTGACTATCGCATCGCCCATACATTGATACGATCAACGATGATCTATTCCGAAACTGATGTAACTGACCACCTGAGTTTTACACGAAATTACCACCACCAGCCTTTTTTTTGAAATAATAGATATTCCGATTTAAACCAGTAGTCAGACCTTCTTAACATTTCTGAGTGACCTGTAGAACCTAAGTTTATTCAAAAACCTGAAATCCCAGAGTTTCAAATGGGAACATAAGCAAAGCCCCTGCAAAGCCTCAGTGATAACCGCCACCATTTAAGTATCACTAATGTGAAGATCATTCGGATCCTCGAGCATCGAGTATCGAGATAATCTACGTCACTGTATAACTCAAAGGTATGGTAAAGCCGTAACCCTCGGGGTGGTAGAAATTATTTTAAAGAACTATTACTTTCGCACTTTTGCTCTCTGTTGTCAATTTTGGAGAGGCCATATTTTCAGGTTCATAAGTGGCTAAATTCTTTCAAAACGCCTGGTTGACGTCTCTGGTGACCGTCGAGCTGGTTCTTACCTCGGTCAGAGGATTAGCTTAGCGATCCAGCGAGGTAACGCAACCAGCTTACTGGGCACCATTCCCGCAGATACTAATTTAAATTCCGTGTTTTATTTATAATTTTTATTTTTATTATATTTTTCTTTTTCATTGTATCAGCATGCATGTGTAAAAACAATAGTTGAATATTAAAGCATCGAATAAAGATATTTTTGACTGAAATAAAATAAAAGTATAATATAATATATATTGCCGAAATTGGATATTTTGGATCGATCCATATATAAAACGAACTTCATAAACTCTACTTTAGTCTAATGTAGTAGTTTTACATTTGTGCTGAATAGTTTTTTGATTTTTTATAAATTTTCACCATAATTTCAAAAACCTAACCCAAGGTAGTTCCTGAAGGCAATTCTCTAGTTGCTTTCTCAATTTTTTATTTATTGTATTTCTCTATGCATAGATCTGAGCATACTTGGTAAACTTTACATAATATATAGGATATATTATTTGCTACCAAGCATTGTATCCTATCACATATTTCAACAGCTGTAAATTTTTTTTTGGTCACCAGGTATTGGAACCACAAGACCATGCTAGGCTTTCTGCCTCTGAGCTATATAGGCAACTATACTAAATACTTCTTTATTAAGCACCGACGCAATACCTAATTGTATTATATGTACCTAGATATAAAGTATTGCATATATTTACAGTGATATATCATCGTATCAAAGTTATTATTAGATGCAAGGTTAGTGTTCCCGGTGCACTCTCGCATACGCTAGAATATACTATATATGACATATTATGGATATTATGTTCACACTACTATGTTCTACTTTAGTCCTAGGCAAAAATATTCTTAAAATATGCAATGATTCTCTTTCTCTACTTGCTCTGTTATAAAAGTTAAGGTTACCGAAACATTAACTAGTGAAAGCATTAATAGATTACAGATTTTAAAACCAAATTGGGCAGTAAATTTTGCTTGTTGTTTTTAGTTCGTTGTAAATTCTTAAATTTAGCATAATAATGTCTGTTCTTATGTGCATACATACATATGATATTATGATGAGAGATATGATGATGGTGAAAAAGTAAGATGTAGGAAAATAAGAAATTATATATATGGCATGTCAAAAAAGTAGCTATACCGTAGGGTAGAACTATTCTACCCTACGGTATAGCTGCTTTATTGACATGCCAAATATGTACAGAGTAGGCTCTGTAAATATATCAGTACCTTTTGAAGTAGAAGATGCCATCTACTTGCAATTAGCTAAAACTATTTCGTAAGCAATATTATCAGTGAGCGTCAACACACACACACAGTGCGAATGCAGTGTGTGAACGAAACAACATGCGAGCAAAAGGGCAAGTTCAAGTGCAAGCGCATCGCTCGCCAAGGTTGCTTCCTGGTGCGCGCGCGCACTCAACTGCTACATGCAGCGCGACGCGGCGGCGCTATTACTAACGCTTAATTATCACAACGCGTCAACATGATTTTTTATTTTTAACTGTGTTTGGAATATTATTATCTTTAATTTTTAAGATTTTTTGCGCCAATTTTATTGGTTATGCTTATTGGTTAACAATGTAATATTTCCATTACATTAGTTTATAAATTTGCTGTTTTTTGGAATTATCTGACACACTCGATTTACACTTTGGAATCGGCGATTACTACGTTGATTTAATTCCACATGAAAAACAAAAAAAAATTTTATTACATATTTTCATGAGTAATCCGTTAACATTATATACAATCAGGGAAAGTAATTAAATGCATATGATTCACAAAGTAAACAAGTAGGTGTCGGCTTGTCAGAATGGCCCCGGACAAGTCGCGTGTGCGGTGTGACATTGCGCGGACGCATTGCATTGCGCAACCGGCTCTGATGTTCACGTGAACCTCAGCCCGCGCCTGGTGCCCTCTTCATGTAAATATATACCATTACATCATATATGGAGACTTTCCCAGCAAAGCATAACGTTTTGATTATTACCATAATAATCATGACCTTACATTTGATATTGATTATGATATTTTATGGATAAATTATATATTTAAACATCATTCAGTGGCAACATCATGATTTAGTTTAGAAAATACAAGTAAAATCTCAAAATAGAGATCTATCAAGTAAAGTAATAACATGTGGACTAAAATTATAGAATAATATGTACCACAAATAGTAAGTATTTATTTCAGCTGAATCTTTGATACCTTAAAGAACTCTTCCTAGGGCGTCACTTAAATTACATAGATATCTACGCCATTGCATACCGGATGCATCTGTGTACTTTGCATTACGAAAAGTCATAAATAAAACACATAATGCTACATCTATAATACAACGCCCAGGCCGACGCTGGCGCAACATTTGAATGTCAAATGTGGCCGGTTGGAAAAAAAAAGTTTAATTCCCATTGAGATGTTGATGAATGCGATTGACCGCGTCCGCGATCATGTTTGCTAATATGTATTAAGTTAACATATTGTGTTTTACTGACAATTTTAATAATTGTTTCTGCTTACACTAACTGATGTTTTTTTTGTTTGTTCTCTTTCTCGCGACATCACCAATTACGTATATTTTTGTCATAATCTATATTTTTTTTTAAATTTGGATACATTATAATCATTGCTTGTTTACTTGATCTAACATTATCGGTACCTTTATATATCTAGTATATGGTACACGAACGTGAGTTATTCCCGGTTCCGTGTTCCAGGTTCTTATTGCCAAATTGGCAAATATTCAATACCTACGCTTTCAATAAATTGTAAATAATGTATTCATATGTAACAAAAATAGATTTAATTGCTTAACATCTTACTATTATAGAAAACCATTTGTAATTTAGAAATAGAAAGTAAATAATATGTTTTTTGTTCCAGGTACGAGTTACTGCAAACTAAGGAAATTATGCATACATTGTTTTGAAGATCAATTACATAATATATCAACATGAGACTGGTATGTACAACAATTAATTACAAATGAATAGATAAATAAATACCTACATTAAACTATGTACAGTCGGCCATAAAAGTCTTTTTCCAAGTTTATAAATCTTTATAATAAATAAGTAGATTGCAGTTAAATAAATTTAACATTCAAGACTAAATAAAGCTCAAATACGTGTTTTCGGAACACAAATAACTGCCGCCGCCGGGAATTGAGCCAGCGGTCTCTAGCTTCGAAGACAGGGTTACTAACCACTAGACTATCAGGTCTGCAACTGAGGGGAAGTTACCTATAAAACAAATTCTATAAATTTGTATAGGGTTGTAATTGCTGAAAATGTAATAGACAATTAGGAAGGAAGTGGTGCGCAGTTCAAAGTGCGCACTTATCACAAAACTGGGTCAGTAGTGGCACCGCCCCTTTATTGAACGCCGCCGCAACCATCTTCCTTGGCAAAATAAACTCTTTCGCTAAGAATATAAATATCATTTTCACATAACGCCGTCGCCACATAGGACAAGCATGACGAAAACGTATTGTTTGCATATTTTAAGGATTTTGAATCGGTAAAATTTAATATCTTGAATTAGAATCAAAATATTGCTTCAGAAGAATATCGGGTATGCAGTAATTGAACAACTAACTAAGATTGCATAGTATTGTAGGAACTTGATCTTAAATAAAGGATAATTTGATGGTCAACAGTCAACAAGTGAAGAAGTGCCAAGCACGACGGTGGCCGGGCGCACAGGCAGCCCAGGTATGGGTGGGGCCGTGAGCGCGGTGTCGAGTGTAGGCGCATACGATGTGACACGCATGCGTGAGGAGGAGTTCGAGAGGCTCACCGTGTACATAGTGCCCGACGTGCCCTGCGAACGTGGCACCTCCAACAGAGCCGAGAGGACGCTCCCGCGCAGCCTCGCCTTGAGGCCTTCTGCAGTATTATCTACTCCTAACACCCCGGTTAGTATGACTTCAAACATGGGCAATAGAATAGATTCAATTATTTGTATCATTAAAAATGAAAATGATTTATTCAGTTTAGGCCTTTATGAATGTCGAAGAATTTACCACCGGTTCGGAAACTAGCCTTCTGAGAAGAACCGGCAAGAAACACAGCTAGCATTACTAATTTAACAAATCTTTCAATGTGATCCAATATGTATTTAAAGCCTCTATTTAATTTTATTTAATCTAATGCACCGATCATTCTTCCGAAGCGCCTATGTTTATATTTCCAAAATATTACAGACTGAAGGTGTATGGAGCATCGGTGTGATCCCTCGAGGTACAAGATTTGGGCCCTTTGAAGGCACCAGAACACCCAATAAACCGAATGACAAAGTTTCTTGGAGATATTACTGGCGGGTGAGTTTACCTAAAGACATTCAGACTCTACACTTTGCTTTATAACCTAAGTTCGGGTAGGGCTTACTTATGTGAATATACCGCACAGTATCTTTACCGTTGTTATTCCTAGTTAGTCGAGCTATGAGCCAAGTACAAAAAGTATCTTAACTAATACATAGAGGTGTACAAAAATATAATACTATAAGTATACTGTAATTTTCTTCAACTAACCTATTTCCTCTCTATTTTGGGCCAGGTACAGGAAACTGTCAGACATCATACTTATGGAAATATTAAGGTGAGATTGGGCTTTAAATTTCTCCCTTGGTGTTGGTACTTATTTACTTGTAATATTATGCATAGATGCGTTGAAACGAGATTCAATGTTTTGGCTTTAAAACAATAAGGACAGTTGGAAACTGAATTTATTATGTGTACTCGTAACACTTTAAGAATTCAGTATTTGTTCTATCATTGCAATAATTATATTTGTATCCATTGTTCATTGACAATTTCAGTTGTTGTGCCTTAATGGTGTGTGAAGTGAAACGATTGTTGTAATCCGCGTCGTACACTTAGTAGATGTTGCCAACATTGCATCTCGTCCTTGACTCCCACTACACTGAAGCAAGCATGTTGCTATCAGTTGCACGCGCACTGTAAATATCCTGCACGTGTCACGTGCTCCACAAAACATGTGCTCAATATTTATTTATTGCGTAATAACAATAGCTCTTTAAGTATTACGATAAATTACTTTATCAACCAATAAAATCCCAGCGCATCGAAAACAAAACATTAGATGCTGTAAAGCTGAAATGCTAGACAGATAATGTACAATGTTTGCGTTGAATAATTTTGTTAACTGGTGTATTAAACTGAGTTTTTACTTGTAACAGATTTTCAAAGACAGCGACTATTATTACCTGGATGGCTCGGATACCAGCGTCGCCAATTGGATGAGATACGTAGCTTCAGCTTACTCACTCCCCGTGATGAATCTCGTGGCTTGCCAACACCAAGAACACATTTACTTTTATACAATCAGGTATTTTTCACTTCACATCACTTTCGAAACACCTTTTTGAATAGTATAGATATTTAACGTAAACATATTTTTCACAGGGATATAATGCCAAATGAAGAACTCATGGTGTGGTACTGCAAAGATTTTGCGTCAAGATTGGGTTACGACATTGATCCGGAACGGGCTACATATTCTATTTGTAAGTAACATATTAAATACTTGCTTTCGTTTGCGATTCGTATTTGCAATTTCAAAATGAGTGCTCATTAAATTATGTATATTTTCAGGCAAAGAAGAAACTATAAAAAAAGCATATGGCCTCCCACCAGCACCTGTCCATCCAGAGATAGCTTTTAATCACATGAAATATGTCCTTGGTCTATCAAATGCCAAGGAGTTGCTAGAAGGGGACGTTCCAAACCGTAGACGAAAACGTGAAATAAATGAAAAACCATATCACGAAAGTCCAACTTTAGTACTACGTGAAGACCCCAGATGTATTAGCAGAAATGATAGAGCAATAGCGAGGACCGATATTTCTGCGAACATTGTTCACAGCCTACCGGAACATCCTATCATCAATGAACAGGCACCGCTATCTCCGAACAGTCTAATGCCGTGTCCTTCTCCTATGAAAATGCATCGAGACAATTCTACATTAATTATCCAGCATAAAGAGAGTACATCTCATGTAGTTATTCATCAATTGGAAAATCCAAGGATGCATAGTAATCGATCACCTGCCCAAAATCATCATTTAAGAGACATGCGTGGTCCTTCGCCAATGGCACAGCATCATCACGACAAGTTAGGAAATAATTCACCAGGTCTCACTCAATGCGGAGGCCCTCACTATGAGCACCAACTTACACCTAATGATGGATCAGTTCGTTCCGATGAAGGATACCACAGTAATGGATATCATGACGAATTTACTCCTCCCGAAGATTCCAGTGATTCCGACGTGGAAAATTACGTCCTTGATTGCTCCAATAAAACGAATGAACCAAAGGAGACCGTCATAGTTCAAAAAAATGATCAAGACATGCATCGAAACGAGTACAGGAAAGTCAAAATTAAAATGTCTAGGGCCTACCAGTATCAAAACCACAAAGAAATGGATTGTGAAAGTGAAAAGGAATTAACCATAGTGGAAGAAATGGCCGATATTGCACCACAAAATTTATCACCCCCAAGGCGTGATCCTGCCACATCGACCGTCATTGTTCTAGAATCATCACAAAATACAGTTGTGCCACTAAATAAACCATATTATGAAGACGGTACTCTGTCCCCATCGCCTCAACCAGCATTCATGAGATATTCACCACCAGACACTCGTATTCTAGAAACAATATTAACAGGGCACAGAATTGATACAAATAATAATGATCCAAATCGTCGGCAACCGAATGCTACACCACCACCATCATCACCAACTGAAATGGCTTACTCTTATAAGAAGAGTCAAAGATATGGTAATGTCTGCAGCCCTGATTCGAGTTCAAACCTAACTCCTTTGCCATCTCTCCTGCCACTGCCGCAGCAGCTCCCAGTGCCTAGTGCTGCTTCTGTTTATTCATCATCACCACCGCATACAATACCGCATACAACAGAGATTCGAGAAATCAGAGAAATTAGAGAAATAAGAGAAACCAGATATGAGAGCCATTATCCAAATTATTCGTATAATTTATATTCTCCGCCTAATTCCACCATTATAACTCAACTAGGATCCCCACCCAGTACATATTCTCCGGTGTCATCTTCTCATCAATATGAACGGTCCCAAAACGTACCTAATAGCCATCATTACCCATCGTCAACTAGTGTAATTACTCTGAAAAATTGCTCTCAGCTAAGTTTAATACAGAACTCGAATGTGAATAACCAAATGATGCCCCAACACGGCAGTGTGAGCCCCGACGGCTCATGTAGCCTTATGATGGGCCCAATGAGCCCAAACTCACAATCATCACGAGGTTACAGAAGTTTACCTTATCCTCTGAAAAAGAAAGATGGGAAAATGCATTACGAATGTAATGTCTGTTGTAAGACGTTCGGGCAACTATCAAATCTGAAGGTACACCTAAGAACACATTCGGGTGAACGGCCATTCAAGTGCAATGTGTGCAGTAAATCTTTCACACAACTGGCTCATTTACAGAAACACCACCTAGTCCATACTGGCGAAAAACCTCACCAATGTGACATCTGTAAGAAACGTTTTTCGTCAACGTCTAATCTTAAGACACATCTGCGGCTACACTCAGGACAAAAACCATACGCTTGTGACCTGTGCATGCAGAAATTCACGCAGTTCGTTCATTTGAAACTCCACAAGCGGTTGCACACTAATGACCGGCCATATGTTTGCCAAGGATGTGATAAGAAATATATAAGCGCTTCCGGCTTGCGAACACATTGGAAAACTACTAGTTGTAAGCCAAATAATATTGAGGAAGTCCTGGCTATCACAAACGCTGCTAACACTGAATGTATTGGTAAGTCTAAATATTTATTCAAACAATGTTTACTCACTTTCACCGTTGATCTTTATAATAATTCCAAAATGTTTTTTTTTATTTTTAATTAATCATGAAACTTAGGTTTTATTGATTATCACAGTTAAATAAGAAAGATGAATCGTGGTCGTAGTCGCGAGAACGACTGCAGCGCGTTGCACTTTCTCTTCGTAGGTGAACCGCAACTTTCACTTGCGCTCTCACTGAACGCGGTCGATTTCATTTTCGCGTGCACTTTGCAGGTAACGTCGACAAAGACTGCCACGAGAGAGAGGGCCATGAGGCGTACGAGGTCCACTCTCCGCAAGGAGGGCTGATGGGCGCCGGTGGGGCGCGCGGCGAGCTGCTGGCGGCGCACGCGCACTCCACCACCTCAGGGCTGTTGGCGGGGCGCGAGCAGCACTACCGCACAATACCAGACCACGAGCCTCCGCCGCAGCACTACGCCGCGCCCGCCGCGCCCGAGCCGCGCCCCAGCGTCATCGAATCCAACCAACCGCTCATCATCGAGTGCACCTGAGATGACGCCCGGAACTCCTGCGGCGACCCAGGCTCCCGCCGCACCTTTGTGATTCCAATTCTTGTGATCAAACGAAAGTAATGTGTATGAACACTTGGACCCGTCTGTGACTCGTCCTATCCAGTGGCTATGAGATTACATAAAGACGAACGTTAATTTGTAAATACTGTAATATAGTATGTGGTAAATGCGACGCGATATAAATAAGTACTAAGTACTTGAGTTACTTTAGGAATGTGTATTATATTATAATAAGCATTTTAATATTATACCTGAGGTAATGGCAGCCTTTGTTTATACTAATGCTCAATTTGAAATATTGAATAGTAATTCTATTGTAAATAGGATTTTGTGACATCGACTTTATTTTATTAGCTTCTTGTATGTATGTGTATATCGTATAATATTTACGTGATTTGGGCGTGCAAGTATCCAAAACATAGATATACTTCTACCATAAAGAGCTACCATTCTAACTATTTAGAGCAATACGAACATATTTTTCGTTTTCTTCTGACCACTGCATTACATGTTTTTGTTGCGCAAATTAATTTTCACCAAAGAACTACTAAACAGCATGTAGTACCATTTCAAGTATTGTTTTGTAGTAGTACATTTATGCTTGTATCTTGCAAAATACGAAAAAAAATAACAACTCATGAAGTACATAAACGACGAGGAACTCATGGAGTGAATAAATCAACTGATTAGTGGTAAGTGCCAAACGCACGTTTATATGTTAAGTTAACGTAAAGAATCTTTCGTATAGTATTTTCAAATTGTTGTTCCTAATGCATAATCGGAGTGTAAGCGCACGATATGTGCACCAACGTAATGTTATTTAGAGTAAAGTCGACGAATAATTGTGTACATTGTCCCTACGCTAGAACAAATGGTGCTTCACGAGGTAGAGTAGTAGTCGGCGTGAGTCCGCTTCCCGCGACCGCCAGGCTATTTACTACATTGTAATGTTCTTTCACCGAGTCTACTAGTTACTATTTTATATTCCCAAGTTATTATGATTCTCCTATTCGAAAAGGCTGAGATAATTAAATAAATGTAATGTAACGTTTGGCGACATTAAATTTAAGTACTGTTTTTTATTATGTGTATTATGTGGATACTTCAGTATGAAGAAAAATATGATGATATAACTACCTACATATTTATGTATGAATTCTTAAAATACGTGATGTAAAACCAAACGTTAGCGTTTTGTATATTTCTAATGTTCTTACGAGTAAGATTTTACAGGCAATTCCTTTTTGATTTACTATCTGTATATTTTATACTATTTACAGGGCTTAACATTTTGAATAATGCTGTATCACATCAAAATTAAAGTTAATATTATATCAATGAAATGAGATATGATCCGCGCTGATTTCGACGTTAAATTTTGTATGAATGAATTACTAGGTAATATTTAAATCGGCAATATTCTTACATATAAAATAATGTTATCATTTTATGTATTTTTAATGTCGGTTTAATTATATAACATTTACAAATAACTGTTATGTGAATAATTCGTGTGCAGATGAAATCTTGAGCAGAATCAAGATCTTCCTGTATCGATAATATTAATGAGAACAGTACCTAGCTCCGGGGTTCATTTGTAACCATACCTATCATAGGTATATACCTACCTATATTTTCGATGTAATATGTAATCGATATAAAATTATTAAAATTAATAGAATTTATATATTTTTTACATTAAAGAGTACAGGGTTTTCATCTAAGTATCGAAGGTCTCCATTGCTGGGTAACGCACAGGATTGGTGATAGATATTAAAATGTGATAGGAATCAAAAAACATTCATATACATTTCATTTTAGTAATTAATGGAATCGATATCAATTATCGCATCAGCTGTGTACCGTAGTGTTGTATTAAGTGTTAAATTGGAATCATTCTGATATAACTTAGACATTACGAATATCAAAAAGAATCAAGGATCTCTCGAACGTCGGAATCAAATCATTAAATCTCATTTATGATACTTATTTTTGTTGTTAAATGTTGCCATGGACAATTTTCTATAAAAACTCTTTCGAGTTCTGTTATTATCGGAAGCTTGTTAAACTTCTCGCCATTCCTTATATTATTATATAGTTATATATTTTTAGTTACATTTTATTAATACGAAATACTTTGCGATGTACCTTTAAAATATATCTATCCCTAATTTTATATAGAACTCCAGGGTAATTATACATTCTGTCACCTTTCGGCACAAATATATCATTGATCGGTTTAAACTACTATCAAACGATACGTGTAAATTAAATACTGTTATATACAAATTATTTGTAGAGTATAGTTCTTACTACTGACTAATACAATATAATTACCCAGATCAAAGTTTCCATGTAAGGAGAGCAAATTAATTCTCACACTTTGATATATTAATGTAAGTAATTGCAACGCGCAGATATAATTAAGCTATGAATTTCACTGTAAATATAACCGAACAAAGGTTACTTTAATCGGTGTACCTTTTTTAAATTCGTAATAAAGTTAAATTTATAATTCTGACAATTTATCCACACCGTCTCAAGTCGTATATAAATTGTTAAAGACACCTAAGAGATAGTTGGTTCGTACATAAAAGTATTAATAAGTACAATACATTACTCATGGTACATCAAAGTAAGCAATATAATATAAATACTTATACCATATATATCGATAACTTCTTCCACAGAATATAATAATATATATATATATAAAGGACTCGCATACATTTAAGAGTGTAGGTAATATTGTTACAACTTTCGCCAGGACCTTACCTACTGTAAGCCTGTTTTGTACACCTTGATCGATGATTGTTTTAAAACACCAAATCCATTAAAACAGGAGTAAGAAATAAATTGTGGTTTTATTGTCCTTAACACACAATAGCAAATATTTCACTAAATTAGCACGAGAGTCATGCTAATAATTTGTGCGGCCATTGGTGTAACTTGAAAGGACTTTTACTGAAAGTGATTTTCATCTGCTTGTTGGTTAAATTTTCATGAACCTTAGATTTTTTTCAGTATTTTACTAATATCTGTGACAAACTTCCTCTACTTTTATTCATTCTACGTAGTAGGAAAATACTATTTATTGGCCCGACCACCCCTATCACGGGTTTGCCACCGTTATCGTTATCTATACTTGTCTTCGACGAACATTTGTATGAGATATTGTACAGCGACACCTATTGCGAGTGACGCTAGCGAGTATAGTTTACGAAAACGGTGGGAAACTCGTGATAGGGGTACAGATTTTAAACGTCGATTACTATGAACATAGCATATCTAGTGTTATAATATGTACACAAGGGTTCGATGTCATTATAAACCTTTCTGGGGCTTTACTATATACTCTTATTGCCATGATAGTTTCGTTTTCTGACGGTGACAGACTTGTATACCCGCTGTAAACGTTGTCATAATCTATGAATGCAATAAGGGGTCTTATACTTTATACTTATTTTATACTTTGTTGAGCTGCTACCTAAGCCAAATAAATCCGTTTATACTGAAGAATATCTCAATACCAGACTAGAGCTTGTAAGCAAAGTTGAATCCAATAAACAGTAAAAATATTTATTCATGTCTTTACAATATATTACAAAAATAGAACATATTTTTGCATGTATCAAAACTGCTGCTTCCTAAGCATTATACTTAATATATTTTGGGTGATTAAGGTAACAGTAATACTAAATAAATACTTATCTTATCTTAATAAGTACTTAAGTACTGTTTGTTTTAGATACAAAGTCATAATAAATTATAATAGATTTACCTAGTGAGACTTACATGGGTATTTGAGGAACAAAGAACTAAATATCTAACAGTTTAATAATTATACAATAATAATAAATATTCTTTACAGGTAGATCATAGTTACAAACTTAAAAAGGTACTTAAATACTATTTACAAAGCTGACATACTTAAAGTATGTTCAACAAGCGTTATTAATAAGCATTATAATAAATAAATAATGATATTAATTGAGTTAATTATAATTTCTTAGTATGGGAAACAACATAATTTATTCGTTCGTAATAAGTAGGTGTTAAAATAATTACCCATAATTAAAAGTTTTAATAAAAACAATCAACCAAATTCTTTTTTTGGTGCAGTTTATACTTTTATCGTGTTATTTTTGCACTTTGCTAAAATTATGCATAATGCGTCACGTCACGTCAGTATTCCCTGAAGGGGTAGGTAGAGGTGTTTTAATAGAACACCAAATTTTCAACGAAGATGATTAAGTACCAACGTGACAAATGGTGAGTCTATTAAAATATTCCTTCTAGGTAAGTCTCCTCCTAGTATAAATGCGAAAGTGGAATTCAAGGATACAACTGTAACCTTATTAGGGGTTAGTCACCGTTTTCTAATCGCACCACAGGACAACAATTCTATAAGAAACTCTACTACCTCCTAGCGGTGCAAAACTCCGTATCATAGACCTCATGTTCATCGAGTACCTCGCTGATAAATTATAGAAATATAACGTGTCAAGCACACTTGTGATTTTATGAAGGGAGAAATGGACAGGTCAGTGATATAGCATAAAATACATTTGCTGGGGTAATCTGATTGCCTTCTTCAAATATTATGGGAAACGGGAATATGGTGTTATTCATGCGTTTGTGTAGTATCCGCAGTCGGTTGGGGAGCAGTACACTTCTTGAGGTGTGTTCGCATGTTGGACGACTGTGTGAAGGCGAGCCGGCAGCGAGGGCACGAGTAAGGCTTAGAACCGGTGTGGAAATTCAGGTGTGACTTCAAGTGGTGCTTTTTGGTGAATGACTTCGGACACAAAGTACATGAGAATGGCTTGACACCTGCAAAAAATGTTTTTTCCAAATATAATTAATCCAAGTATTGCTAAATAATCTTAGCATAGATTAGACTAACTCAGTAGCTACAAAATGTTTACCTTGTGTTGTGGTTTCGTCATGAAATTGAAAGAAAAATATATAGCTTGCGTTGATGTCTAATATATGAAAGATACATTGCTATCAGGGCCATGCTTGTAACATTCTTAAATACATACCTACATATGCCCACGCCTGTATTTCCCGAAGGGGTAGACAGAGGTGTTGTAATAACAATACCCACTTTTCACCGAAGATGATTTAGTGCCAACGTGACAGATGTTAAGTCTATAGCCGTCGAAGGCACTATACATACGTCTTAGAAGTATTTTGTCAGACGTATGCACGATGTTTTCCTTCGCCGTAAAGAACGTGGTGTGAAATGACTGTACATAAGTTTACCGGATTGGTACAGGCCCCGCTGGGATTCGAACATGCTTCCGCCACAGCTTTTTCACATTCTTAAATAATTCTTACATATCAACAATCCATGACCTATTTCAAGAATTAATACAGGTCATGTAAGAGAACTAGGCTTCTTTATTTGTTTTGAGTTATAATTAACCAATAAAGAGTATAAAAGGGTTCTAGCCTTATGTAAAAGTGTAAGTTTTAAATACGCACCAGTATGCAGTCTGAGGTGCAGCGTCATATTTGAGCGGTCCGCGAATCTCTTGTCGCAGTGTGGGCACGCGTACGGCCGCTCGCCCGAGTGCGTGCGCTGGTGTTGCTTCAAAAGCATCTTGCGGGAGAACGCCTTACCACATTCAGAGCACACGTGAGGCTTCACTCCTTGAAGGGACACAATTATTAATCTTATTAATTTCCTACGTAAACATAAAATTAAAGTGAAATTGCTTTGAGTTTAGGCCCTGGTAAGGCTCTTATGAATGCCGAAGACCTGACTACCAGTTCGTAAACGAGCCGAGTGGTTATTAAATTATCATCATGATTATGCCACGGCATAATAATGATGATAATTTCATCGAACCAATTAATCTTAAATACAGTGCAGTTGTTTCTGACGAGCTTTAGGCTGAAAGAAAATATCCTGGTGAAACCTAGATATGTCCGATAATAAATTCAAAAACATAGTGTTTGAGGCATAGTGCGATGGGTTCACCATCTATCACGTTGGCACATAATTATTTATCTTCAGTGAAAAGTGTGTGTTTTGCACCTCTGACTAGCCCTTCGGGGACCCTCCTGAGAAGGTGTGAGTATGTAATTATATAATATTATGCCCACACGGTATTGCTTTACCTACCAGTATGGATCCTGACGTGCATATTGTACGCGACACGTTGGTTGAAGGACTTGGGACACAATGAACACTTGTATTCCTTACGGTTCCTGCAAATGAATTGAAATCTGGCTTACATCAATTAATAGAATCAACGAGGCCTATAGTATTGCAAGAATCCTCCGGCCATATATTTGCCATCATAGTCAAAAACAATGAATATTTTTTGGTTTGGTTACCTGTGAATCTTCATGTGGCTGCTTAGGTAGCCTCTATCGTTGAAGTACTTGCCGCAGACGGAGCAGGTAGCAGCAAACTCCCTAGTACCACGGTGCACAGACACGTGGTACTTGAAGTTGCGCAGCTGAGAGAACGTTTTGCCGCACTCACTACATGAGTAGCGCGCGCCCGCCGAGTGTCGCCTCGCATGTAACTCTAACGATTCACTGCTTGTGTGCATCTGAACATATTATAAGCAATATTTTCACTAATTGGGAAGGAACAACAACAAAGGTCATCATCCAGACTTCGTCGTATGGAAATATGCTCAGTAGATGTGACGTGGAATGGGCAAAGGCGCCCGTTGCCCTCCGCCTGTCTATCAACTTCAAATAAGATGAATAAAACCACATTTCAAAATGATTGAATGATGCTGAAATCAACTACATATAATACACCTACATATTTATTTGAATAAAAGCTGCGTGTGTATATTAACTTACCACGTTTATCTACATATCTTGCTCAGTAATATTTTCAGAAATAAAAACTTAAATAGACTCGATCGCCATGTCACAACGAATGCAAAAGTTTTTGAAAATAAATCATAATTGACGTGAATTTTCCTCTCATCCTGAAGGGCGAAAGCTATATACTATTCTGAGATCGGCTGTGAATATTATAAATTTATTAATTTTTTTGTGGAAACTTAGTAAATCTTAGCCTCCACCATACAGTTAAAATTGTGCCAAACTTAGCACAAAAGTTAAAAGTGTAGATAAACATTTTATACCTGATTACAAACTGTGCACTTGAAGTCATCTCTCGGAAGAATGAGAGAAGGTAGACTTGTAATTGTAGAGTTCCCTTTGGTTTCCCTTATACACGTTCTGCCGATGATATTATCGTGCATCAACTGCGACAGCTCAATATTATTGTTAGAATCATTACCAGTATCTAACTTCTGCTCAATCTGAAATTAGACTAAAATTATACCCCTTCTAAGGTAGCACCTTTTTTAGATCATATTAGACTCTTTCGAAGTATTAAGACATTTGTGTACATACTTTTGGCGTATTCGAATCAAGTTCAATTTTTTTCTTAAAGGGCTTGTAATTAATTGGCATCCGAGGATTCCAAGGGTTGTCTAACACTTGATTTAAGATAGCTACTTTGTTCGTGTTTGTATTAGAATGAGCTCCAAAGTTGTTCAGCTTATCTAAACTTTCATCTGCATCCGATATTAGTCTGCATCTTTTAATTTCATGTGATAGTCCAGAATCTGATTGCTTTCCGTTGAATTTCAGGAATTGTTCAGGGTGAGCCAAACTATCTGTAGATTTTCTCTGTATCGGAATATTCTCTGGTTGAATATTGAGGAAATTGGTTTCTGCCTTCCAATTTCCATTACACCAGTTAGTTGCGTCAGATGCAGGTAAATTGCAACAAGAGTAACAATTTAAATGTCTCGCATATATGTTTGCATGATTCGGTTCGTCATTTTGAGTGTAATGGCGCAGCTTCCCTGGGTTAAGTAATGTAGGCAAATGTGATATGTGTTCAGTTATTTTTTTAAAGCGCTCAGAGAGTGCGTCGTCGTGGAGATGTTTGCCATTTGCATTCGTCAAGAGCACAGATGGAGCACGATAGCATTCATTTGATATTGCTAGCACGCCTCTCGTAAGACCGTTAACGTTACCGTTTTGAGGATATGTCTCGATAAATAAATCACGTAGGTAAGAGTTCCTTTGTCGGTGTCCGTAAGACGACGGTTGTAGATTTCCTAAATTAGCCTTACGTCGTTCGCTCCTATTCTGAAAGCGCTTATCGTTAATACCGCAGTCGCTCGGTGAATATTGCAACAGTATGTCCATCACGTCTTGTCCTTTCTTTATATTAACATATCTTTGATCTTCGCAGTTTTCATAATTTAAACTAAATATGTTTTTCTCAGCTATCACTCTATCAACAGAATTATGTTTCAAATCTAAACAGTCCCCTGCAAATTCCTTTATATTAGGTAAATTTTGATAATCGATAAATATCTGCATAGTCTTTATGATTTCGAAAAACGTTTCTAAATTATCTTTCTTTATGATAACTTCTCCGTTGTAAATGTAGTAAAGTACCGACGACATAGCTTCGATATCAAAATCAGGCAGGACAATAAAAGTTGGTGACTCATCTATAGGGCATGAGAGGAGTATGCGCTGTAAAAGAGATATTTATGTAAACAAGAGATATACTGAGATTGTAAAAGCAAGTGTAGAAACACTCAGATACTGAATACAAGAGGCGTGCAGGTTGTTTACCCTTAGAAAAGCGCTGACGCTAGCGAGTACGGCGCGATGTGCGCTGAATGCGCGCCCGCCGCACAGCAGCTTCACGTCGCACCACTCCCATCGAGAAAGCCACTCGCACATCTGTTGGTGTTGCAAATTAGTCTAAATTAGTGGTAACATTATTCATAGCATCAAATTAGTATTGATACTGAAATCAACATACATGTGTTTCAATACAGTTGATTAATTCTTAATTAAACTCAGGGAGGGTTAATAAATTATTTTAGTTCCGTCGCGCAGGTAAATGTATAAATAATGTGGTGGTGGACTCATTACTTTCCGACAGATTCCAGTTTAAGTTAAACGTTTGTAAACACGCAATGTTTGTGGCACACTTTTAATTCTTGACCAGTCGTGCAAACAAGCCGTGCCCCCACGAGCCGCCCGTAGTAGCGACGCATCAGACGCAACGCCAGTGTCTCAAACTACACGACACCAAAGGCAAAATTAACCAAACATATAAGACCAGGTCAACGTTTTTAAAGTAGCACTACTTGTGAAAGTACAGAGCAAATAGTTCTGACCAAACACGAAGAAAATTAGAAGCTTCATCTCTCCAATCCAACTACTTCCTGCTCTATTTGTTTACACACTGACACTTAACCTCTTCTAGTTAGAAATGGCTGCTAACTTTTGCGTGTCTTAATCATTCTCCAAAGAAACGGAAAGTATTCACATATCATCTCATCATCTCTCATCTATGGCTAAATATTGTTAGTTGACTTTATATCATAATTCAATTTCCAATTGTCTATAATCATCCTAAAATAATAAGTATGATGATTGCCTATAAGGATGAATAGTCCGTAATCCTCTTTTCATCATATTATGATATGTTATATGTGGAAGCCGTAGTCTTAGCTAGAAAGCCTCTAAATGTTTAAAAAATACGAATAAAACTCAAACAAATAAAAGATATTTCACAAAGAGATGGACATGCGGATCAATCAAGCCCTTGTTAATAATAAGTCCTATAACTTAAAAATGTAATTTCATAATACTATATTCATGTATTTCACACAGTATATCGATAAGGACAAACCACATGAAAGACTGCTACGAATAGCTACGGCGCATCTACGGAACTATTGCGCCGAAAAACAGTACCAAAATAGATCTTTTCTAAACATAGCGTTTAATGTGAAAGTATATTGTTATAATGTCCTTGATCTGTGACACACCAACTTCGTAAACAACCCGCGTATTGATATAACACTTATATGTGAGAATTAAGCCGTTGGTTTAGTTCACTTCGCAACAAGATTTATCTTTCACGGTCTCAGGTGTGACCAATCGTGTGTGGATGGATGGACCACCGTACTTAACTTTATATTTTAATACTGAAAGTCCATTGATAAAGTAAAAGTTGCAAATGCCCTGTAATACCAGTTATATCTGTTAATTACCACTTCAATTCACTATTCACTTTTACCCATACAATTATATATGGTGGTGATGCTTCGTTCTATCAAACTATAAAATATCGTTGCGAATTTCATTGTACAATTACTTGTCTGTACGGATAATGACAGATATAACAATAGAAAGTTAGGGTTAATATGAGTCACTTGTCGGTATATTACCAATTATTTCCACTACAACAACATATTCAAACCAACACAAATTCTTGTATGTAACTGCTGACGTATCGAAATCAAAGTGTCAATTTGCCGATATCTAGTAACTAATTAATCATATTACGATGACCGTGGAACACTCTCATATTATTTGACTCTATGTACTTTTTTGTTACAAATTTTATTGTTTTTATTTCCGTGAAAAATGTATTAAAGGAGAGAAAGCTCCGTCGAGTTAAAATACCAGATGACGAATGTTTAATGCTTTTATTTATAATGTATAAAAAACATTCTTTGTAAAATATGGTTACGAGTGATTTAGTTTACGATAATGTCTAAATATTTGTCGCAAACATTCATAGTTGAATTTTACCATGAAGCAAGCTGAATACTTGTTTGTCAAAGAATAAAGTGAAACATTGATTGATGTATCGTACGATGTATGGTAGTTCATGACACTGAGGTTAATATAACGCAGCCACTAACTAGTCAGCAAGCCATTTCATAGCATTAGATACAGAGGTTCGTTAGTTAAAATTTGATATTACTGTAATAAATATAACGTGCGGATGTACTAAGGTTGCATAAAAGTCATACTTGACTTATCAGATACATATTGTATGCGTAAATAGGTAGGTATAGAACTTTGCAATAGCATTGACTAAATAATTCCCAGCGGTTTTGTTGAACTAATGGTTTTCATTAACATAACAACTACGTACGCAGGTAAGAGAAACACCTTAAAATTATGATATTTTTTACTTAATTTGATTGATGATGATTTTCGATGCACACATCCCCTTATTAGAAAAGTATGTATTGTGTACCTATGGATAGATAATTCATACAAATACTGAACAAATAAATAGACCTGGAGCCTTGTTGTACTTACAAACATTATTGATATGATGGAAAAAAACTGCAACTCTAGATGCGTTGGGCCAATCTCTAAGCGTTCGAACTAATACACCAGACTTGCACAGCGTACTTAGATGTTTAGCTATTCAGTTAAGATAAAAAAATATTCAGAGGCATGAACAAAAAAGTTGTTGTAGCTTTAAAATTAAACAGTTTCTGTGTGTAGTTAGGTTTTTCTTTGTTGACTTTTGTTGTTCTTTCTTAACTTGTAATAAATTATATACCACCAATTAATACTAACAATTGATTAATAGCTCCAATTAATTAGCTATTCGAATATTTAATAATACCTAAGTATAAATGTAAAACTGTCAAAATTAATTACCATGACAAACTTACAGTTTATAGGTAGCTCTCCTTTGTTATAAAATTTTTAATATTTTTTCACTCGTTTGACATATCCGATTTATTTAAACTGTTGGAAATTAATCGCGTGTCTTGTTCGGTGCGTATACAGCCTGCGCGCGAGTCCTCTACACTGACATAGGTATGTACGAAGCTCTCGGCACGCATGCGTTTACCAACTCTACCTGGTAGAGCTATTACATTGTTTTTTATTGTGGTGGTGTAGTTGTAGCCACAATCACATTTCTTATTTCTTATACATTTATACATATATACATAAGAAACACTTAATTGTATATACAAGGAACTGTACTTAAAACTAATTATGAGTATAAAATTTGTCCCAAATCGAGGTCTCTCGGGATCGTGTAAAGAAGGCTGACAGCATTTTCAGAGGTATATTATTGGATATTACTTCTGGAGATATTTTATTTTGCAATCAGTAGAATCACGTGCACTTACTGCGTACATAAATATCAATTGTTTTCAAAGAGTTTAGTAAGTGATTTTTTGCCTTATCAACTTTATCAATGGTTTATATATCGTCCGGCGATCTTATAACCAGACTTTTTAATTCCTGTTTTTCTTACGCTTATATCAATTAGCTCTAAGAAGTTGATAAAAGGTCCTCAGCTACTCCTTATAGAATCGTAGAGACATTATCTATTAAACTATGTAAGTAGGTAGGTATGGACAGGAATTCTAAACCCATAATAACATAAGTACCCTCAGAATCACGAGTCATAGGCAAATATTAATATAAGTCCTACCCAGGTAACCACACGCTTTGGCAATTTTTATAGGTACCTAAGTAGCTACTTTAACAAATTACAATGTAAAGTACCTACAGGACGTTATAAGAGTAATTAAGCGTAGCTTTAAATGTTTACAGCACTATAACGTAAAGGTAATTTGAGTGTGAGTAGGTATTACACTTGGTTGACGGCAAAATTCTTGGAACGCAGTCTCATTTTCTCGCCTAATTATTTTAATGATAAGATCTAATTTTTTAGAAAGGTACCTACCAAGATCATTAGTTTTGGGAACAATTTCATGCCTGAATAAAGGTACCTAGTAACAAGGCTCATTTGGTGTTACCAATCCTTTCGCATTATGAATCTTTCGTATATTTATGTACCGACTGATATTCTAGTAGAGGGGCGAGGCGCTGTGTTAGCAGTAATGGATTATCTATAAAGCTATACAGATAAATAAAATTGAAGTTTCTGATTGTAATTCCAAAATATCAGCTTTTCACTAAATGTATTTGAAAGAATATACGATACTGAATTAAAAAACAAATTTTCAAAAAACTCTCTGGCTGTCTGTTTGTTACGGGTAATATCTGAAGCAACTGGACTGTATTTAACGGGACTTTCACTGGTAGATAGCAAATTTTACAAGGAATAACTTAGGCTCGCGGGAATGAAATTAAATCTACGCGGGTGAAACCGCAGGGAACAAATAGTTTTTCATATAACTTATAAGGAGTTCCACAAGAACTAGACAAGAAACTCGCAAATGATTGATTTCAAAAATTGTTTTTACAATATACCTATCTCACGAATGGAAAACCAAGTGAACCAACATTACCTATGTAGGTATTGATGGTTCGCTATAATAGATGGTTCGGTAAGTTCTCAATAAGTTTTTGATTTTTATTTACCTTTCTCAGAGTTACCATCGAAGTTATTCTGTAAGAAGCTTTAAAGTGCTATCTGCCATTGTGCTATATGAGATCTATAGGTACCTGTAGATTTCATCAATCGTCGTGCTCAATTTTATTAAACGGAAATTGTATCCAGCTTTATCCGCTTCTGTGATTGTCACAGAATAACATCATCGCTGCTACCCTAACCTATCAAAGGTTACCCCGTCCATATTCCACGACTCTTTTTGGCACAAATCTTGTCTTCAGTTACCTACTTTAAGTGTGCTGAAAGGTAAAAAGCTCTCCAAATCTACCTATTACCTACCTACCTAACATAAAAAAAAATTAATATTTACCTTTACCTGGCGTTAACGTTTATCGCTGGTGTTGATTGCACAATAATATTTTTTTGGGTTTGTTAGGCGCAAGCACGAATTATTTTCGCTGAGCGCTCAGAACTCTTGACGGCACCTGAACTTCGTAGAATCTCGTATGTTGCACTCTGCTGAGTACCTACTATTACAATTTTTATACTGTAAAGTGTTGTGAATATTGTGGAGTCTATAAGAATTATTAAAGAGCCTATATTGCGTTACAAGTGCTGAGTTGTCATTGCTTCATTTATAGTATAAAAAATATAAGGGACTACAATATTTTAAGTATTTTGAGTTATAGGATATATTATTCAATAAGTAAAAAGGAAGTCTATCTTTAAGTTAATAATTTCATTTATTATTTCTATCTTAAAATTAAAACATCAAATGAATTCATCAAACATGTTTGTGTTCATGTAATCTAGTGTATCATCATCTCTTATACATGATTCAAAGTACTTCCCATCAGTGGCGCAGGAGTTGTATCTGTTACATATGCAATAGTGTAAACTTTTACAACACCTTCTACACTTAGTGGAATGCTTCAATGTTATTTCATCATCAAATTTACATGTTACAAATTCATCTAACATATATGAGTATTTAGTGCCATCTTCTATTGAATCAATGACATTTTCAATCAAATAATCATCCACACTCTCGAATGTGCTTAGATGATTAAATATAAGTTTCTCTTGTTTAGTCAATACTTTCTCAAGCATAAATACCAAATGATGATGGTACACTTGGAAAGTAATTTTCTCCCTATCCTTGTCTTTCATATCCTTCCATAGCTTGACACAGCTGCGAGGTGTTTTATTGGCACCACTAAATAAGGCAGGATTTGTTAGTAAACCGCTGGCAGCCATCACACCAGCACATTTGACTTCATCATGTAACACATCAGCATCATCCAAGGTCTTCACTCCACCATTAGCTATCACAGGTACCTTCACCAGCTCACATACATGTTTCAAGGCCATTCTATCTATTTTATCACCACTCTTCTGGGATGGTGTGCGTCCATGTATTGTCAAAAAATTTACTCCACACTTTTCTAATTGGTGACACAGATTGATAGTTTCTTTTATCTCTTTCATTATTCTTATTTTCACAGAGACGCTGAAGCTGCTTGAAATACTGTTCCGAATACCTCTTACTAAATCATGTATTACTTCAGGTTTGGACAGCAAGGCACATCCATAACCATCTTTCATAGCCCATTTCTGAGGGCACCCACAGTTTAAATCAATGCCGTCAGAGTAAGGATACACCAGCGTCGAAGCATCCACAAAATCATTCCGATTGTTAGCCGCAAACTGAACTATCAGAGGAGAGTCAGAAGAAGTCGTAGCAAATTCACTGCAACGTGCCTTGGCATTTTGACAAAACGAATCCGCCAGTATCATAGGTGTAAAACACAAGTTCACGCCATAACTGCAAAAAAGTTAAAGAACTTTATTCACACTGAAAACCCGTACAAATCACACTTCAGTGGTCATACGTTAAAAAGTTTTAACATACTTTTTCACAAGTGTTCTAAATTGAACTTTACTATAACGAACCATAGGTGCACATGCTTTAATATAGGTTTCGTTTACTTTATTATCTACAAAGAGGTCTGCAATATTTATATGATTTTTCATTGTTTTTAATCCTCAATAGCTATCTACCTATCCATTCATCCAACTTAACTTAATTCAGGAGCTTAATGCATTGACCGATACATAACAGTATGTCAAGACTGTCACTCTTCTTTCAAACAGCTGACAGTCGAAATCGCATGACGATTTTTTGTGCGTACTGGCAGTAGTTGTGTACATTATATTATTCGATGTTGCATTATTAAAATAAGTATTTGTAAGTAAGCTGACGGACCTCTAAATACTATCTCGTGTAGTGTATAGTAAATCAGTCATCTAACATCAAATGTTATAAATTGACAAGTTTTGTGTGTCATAAAACATATGTTTTGTGACAAATGACAAGATCACAGCAAAAGTTAGCTCAAATAATAAAGAATATTCGGCTGTGGCTAAGCAGGAAATGGATACACGATTGGAGAAAATAACTATTTGGTCTTATCTCCTGAGTGACGGCTAATATCTGTAAAAACTACTTTGTACTAGATTCACCTAACAGCGTACAAGTAAGCCAAGTAAAGCAAGATCTATAAAGATGAAAAGTATAATAATCTAACCTGTCCAGAGTCTATTAGATTAAAGTATTTTTGACAAGCAATACTATACATTATTTATACATTGACCACATTCGCCTAAATGCAGCAACAAATACTAATAATTTTAATCAACAATAGGACACTTTGAACACTCATTGAACATAAATATTTTAAAACTAGCTAGTTCAAAAAGCGTTCAAAAATGTATTGTAAAAGATAGCTAGCTTATATTAATTATTAGCTGTGCATTGTTTTACCCGCTTTGAGGTAATTTTAAAGGTGAACCCTAATGTTTTTTTTTTTAAATAAAAATAGCCCAAGTTACCCCTTGCAACATTAGCTATCTGCCTGTGAATATCTTGTTAAGATGGGTCCTCAAGTTCAAACATAGCTCAAATCGGTATCTCTTGGGATTGTGCCAAGAAGGTTGGCAGCATTGCCACATTGAATAATAATGTTGATTCTCTGAGCGAGAAAAGTCCCAGTCCGCTGGTCACGAGAGGAATCTACCAGACGACATGCAACCTCTAAATAAATAAAATGACACATTTTATTTGGAATGAAAAGTTTTTATTCAGATAATTCAGGACTTCTTACCTTACGAAGAAATGCAATTTTTTTTACAGAATCATCACATTTTATAGCTCTTATTGAAAGAAAAGTATAATGTCCGAAAAGGTGGGATAAGATAAGATAAAGTTGGATGATAAAGCATGGATGTAGCCAGGGAAGAACGTCTTCAGAGAATAAAAGTTAAGTATACAACCATGTCTTTGTTTTAGACTAGACTACATTTATAAAATGTAGAACATTTTAATTACTATTTTCAGGGAATAATGATTCCAGTTTTCTTTTATTTTAGGTCAGTAATAAGATTATAATACTATATTAAAATAAGTATTGTTTATGTATAATAAGTAAATTGATATGATGTAATTAAATAGCTAGGTTCCATAAAGCCATAACAAGACTGCCTCTTTTGGTTCTCAGTCTTTTAAATTTCACAGGCTTGGAAAAAGCTAAAATTGTTCAAATATTTAAAATATATAGAAATATGTGTAGTTGTAAGCCTTGTTTTATTCTGAATAATCATAAATTCATTATTTACTTTCAGCTGGAGCATTTCTTGGAACTGTAGCTGGGATTTCAGCTTTTATAGGATTTGGTGCAACATTATCAACAGCAAAAAAAAGTGATCCCAAGTATTTTAGCAAAGGTAAAATTATCTACATAATATTTTTAAGAGTGAGTATGTGAATAGGTACCGTCACAAACTACGCGCATATTTTATGCGATTTCTGTGCGATTATAAGGGAGACGCCAATAAAATACATGCACAGTTACCGCCACTAATTTTACTTGGAGCTCATAACTCTTTAGGCACTCATAGTAAATTTTATGTTATTGTGTTAATGTCCAGGTTTGCATGGAAGTGCTGAATTGGCAGATGCAGGTGCTATACTAGCATTGCGGGCTCTAGGGTGGGGGACCCTCTATGCTGTAACTGGTACAAGCTGTTTATGTTATGGAATATGGAAATTATCTGGTGCTAAAGATGTATGTATTTATAAGATAATTTCATCGGTCAATTAAAATGGCGACCAACTTTTGATACTTAATTATTTACTCATTGTACAAATTACTTTGTTTCAGCTAAAGGATTTCCGTATTAAAATGGGCAACATTTTACCCGTTGTACCAAAAAACAATTCACCCCAATCAAGAGTAGAATTCTCAGGATTGAATGACCTACTCACATACATTTCAGAAGAATATGGGAAAAAAGAAGACAAGTAGTTATGTAAATATATTTATTTAATTTAATATATTGATTAGTGTACCAAATCTTGTTTGATCATGAACTCCTGTTTATATGCTGGTCCATTACTGCAACTGGACTTGCAAGTGTAAACAACCAATATGCCCCAGTCTATGCTATTAAAGTCTATCCCAACATCAATGAAATTCAAAAGTTGTGGCATCACCTGAAAATTAAAAGATATATTAATTTCACTGCAGTATATAATGAGCAATACATTTAGGGTTTTGCTCTTTATAATAAAACTAACTGTGCCCTACGGTTTCACCTGCTTAGATTTAATCTCATTGGTAACCCTAATGTTTCTTTAAATAAAGCCTAGAAACTTTACTCCTTGTAGCAATAGCTATCTACCTCGTGAAAGTCCAGCATACAGACAAACAAACAAAAAGACAGAAAAAAAGAAATAATGAAAAAAAAATAAAAGTCTTATGTGAGTACCGTATATACTTTCATATTCATTTAGTGAAAAGCTGTTAATTTGGAATACCAAACAGACTTTAAATTTATTTATCTGTAGAAAAATATATAGATATACTCACTTGAAATTCAAACTGTCTCTCTCCATCACAGTATGGACATTTGGGTATATCAATGATACTGTTATCAGCGCTGCTTGTTATCCACAATGGGATGCCTCCTCGATCATACCTCAGCACTTGTTCAGGGTGCCTTGCTATTCTCTTGTTGAATTTATTGAACACCTTGTCTTCAGGCAAAGGTTTTGCATATTGTTCCAATTCACTTTCATCTACATTATTTAAAGATCCAACTTTTTTTTCTTGTATCATTTTCCTTAATTTCTCCATTTCCTCACTAGTATCAGTTATTTTAACATCTTCCTGAAAAACATTTCGTTTTCAACTTAAATGCATTTAGATTCAATTGATTAATGAAAGAAGAAGCCAAATAAGTTTCTTAATATTACAAAAATGTACAGTAATCGTTTACTTTGATTTATAGCTTTATTTAGATATATGCTTAAATATGTACATTTAATAAATACCTCATCCTCTTCATCAATTAATATTTCCCATTCTTTGAAGAGTATTGATTTTCCAGCCTCAGTTATTAAAAAATTATTTGATTTGGCAGTATCAGATGCCTGTAAGGGAAATGGAGCTATTATGAGAAAAAAACAGCAGTTAAATTATAGTAAATGAGAGATGTAAAAACTAGTAACCTGTAGTGATGTACACTTCTCTTTATGTTCTTTTGACCAGTCAAGTATCTGATGTTTCCTGCTGCAATAAAATACTTTCTTACACTTAGAGCAATGGGAGGGTGCTCTAGCTCCACATAGGTTGCACAATTTGGGCCACTTCTCCATTGAAAATTCCTGTTGAATTATTATTTAAAAAAATACAGTTTTGATAGGATACTTCGCATATCAGTCTGAGATTAAGATTTTTAATAATTATTGTCATTTATCGGCACTTGTTTTATATTTCAAAAAAATTTTCTAATTATTGCATAAAGAAATTAATTCATAATATAAGAACATAATGCTTAAAATAATTACCTCATTTTCAATCTCTTTATATGGCTCAAAGGAGTAAAAATCATTGTTACGAGACAATTGACAACGGAATACTACAAAATTGTCAGCCATATTGGCTTGACAACATGACCCGTTTTTGCAAATAAAAATGAATAGTGTTCGATGGAAGCAATCTTCAGATTCTTCATAAGGGGCATATATCTGAAAGCATTCAAATAATATTTTTTAGCTGAATAACTACTACATCAGTTTTATTTGTTATTTTGAATATGTTAAACATAAAACTTGAATCAGGCTCATCCTAAGAAATTAATCAATAACTTTTTATATATGACTGCCTGATAGGTCTTGTGGTTGCTACTGTGGAAAGCATGGTACTGGGTTGAGCAGTGTTATTGGGTGTTCCATTTGCAGCAGCTCGCAGTCTGGGTTAGTGCCCAGTTAATAGCAATAGACTCGCTCCTATTACATGTGACATAAATATATTAACAGAAACGTTGGTGTACCACAGGTACACTTCGGCTTACCCCTTTAGATAATGTGGGAGTGATAATATATTTGTGTATGTACTGTATGCTATCTCTGAGTTTGTAAAGTAGAAAATCTTCACTCAGGTACTTATCCATACAAATTTCATCGTAATAATGTGCCAGCAATATTTTATTTAATATTGAACAGCGTGTATGAACAATATTACAGGGCTACACTTACTTGACACAGGAATATCAATGGATCGTTGCACTTTTTGCAGCTTAATTCACTAGGCATTGGTATGTCCTTTAGATTGAGCCACGCTGGCTTTCCTCCTACTTTACTCGGATAAAATCTGGGATGTAAAAGCCAGTTATTTCTCTCCTCTAACACACCAATATCAACCGATTTAGAAGTCATTTTAAAAGTGCCACATCCACCTTTATTATAATGCCGACTTGCAACTGTTGGTTGTTTTTTAATAAAACGAACAAAATTATTATTAAAATTATAAATGCATTGCAAAATTTTAATTTAGGTTAGATTAATTACGATACAATTTTGCATTTACATATTACAGTCACAGCCTATGTGCCTATCGGTTTGTCAAATGTCAAATCAGTTTCAATGCCATTATCATCATGACCATGATGTGAGACCATAGATAAAGAAAATAAATACCCACTGCATACAGATGCTGTTCGTCTAGATTGCAACGGGACTAAGTAGTCTTCTATAGAATATGGTCTCACATACGTACATTATAATTCACCATATACATAGTTCGTGCGTGGTGTGGTATCGTTGCTCAAAAGAGTAATTTATTTGGCACAGCATGCCGGTGACTTGGAACTAGAGCCACTAGCATCGTAGACGATTTTTCAAACCACTCGACCACAATGCAAGGTGATGTATTTAGAAGTTGACTATTAACGTGGGAGTAATCTTATCTTTGTTGGTCATTGACGAATAAAATGTGGATTTTGTAGTCGTAAAGAAGATCTGACATCATAGAAGGGGAAATGGAAATCCCTCCACGAAAGGAAAACTGTTCTTACATGACACGAAGCAATAACTAGTCGTATAGGTGCAATCACGAGCTATGAGCACGATCTTGAATTCGCAGTAAAAACTTTGAGTCCTGTCTGTATGGCGTGATGCGAATAAGATACATGCGCAGTTACCCTTGTATTTGCTTTACTTATATTCTAATGGTGCAATCATGAACTGTGAGCGCACAAGTCATGATGGCACCAATACAAAAGAGACACTTCAATTTAAAAGTACCAACAAATAAAATCTCGGGACTAATGAATCAAATAGACACTGGTTATGTAATACTTATATTTTCATTTATTTTCTTGTCTAAGAGCATAACTTATTATACCGTTAATTTAAATAAAAAATAGTCACAAAAAGATAGTCAGTATTTACTTTCACTTTTGTATTTTATGGAAGCTAATATAATACACGAGAAAAAAATTTCTTTACAATTAGGTACTTTATAAAATACGTACATTAAATACATGTTTAATAGTATTAACCGCTAATATTTACACATCCATACAACGGCTACCTATACATTTTATTATCTAATAATAACTTAATAGACATGGTATGGATAGGCAACAAGTTTTAACATTCATTCCTCTTGAACTTTTTACTCGACTCATTCATAACATCCTCTAGTTTCACCCGTCGCGCCTTCAGGAATGAATTACTGTCACTTTCACCTGCATTCTGTCTAATACAGTTCATGTTGGATACATTTTGATTATGTACACCATGCTTTTTATCGATCATATTTTTATTGTTCTTATTTACTATTAAAGTATTTTGGATGTCTTTAACAAAATCGCTGGTTGGATGCACCTTAATTGGAATTAATATTTGATTTTCGCTATCCCCTTTCTTGATAAACTCTTGTTTAATTTGGACCATTGATCTATTCTCAGCGTCATTAGACAGCCTGATTGTCTTCCGTAGATGTATTGTGTCCGAAGAACAGTCTGCAAAATTTCGCTTCACAACGATATCACCCGAAGACATTTGTTTGACAAGTGTCAATGTTGGCTGTTCAGCATCCTTCCCGTCCTTGTGAACTTTACTTGAGCTGCCTTTGTCACTGTCTGTACCATCTTCGTTTTGTTCTTCGACATCAATTAATTTACCTGAAAACATTCCAACAATAAATATTTACCTTACGCTGACTAAGGGGAATAAGTAGGATTTTGTAGGAATTAAACAATTATATTACCATTTAACGTAGGGAATGTTATATCAGGCAATGCCAAATGTGACTCTGGGTTATATCTGTGCATAAGATTTCTTAATAAGATTGAGATCTCTTCTCGTTTCCGTGTCACAACAATTTCATCAAACCAATTTGATAACTGCTTAATAGGAAGTGAATAATCCATTATTGGATCCTGAAAAAGAAAACATTGTAACATGGAATTAAGTCTATAGTAATTTAATTAAGTAAGATGTTCTATTTATGAGTACTGAATCTGATCTGAATAGTAAATAGATATATGAAACAAAGGAATACTATAATACTGGTCTGCCATTGTTATACATACCTTAAAAAACTGTTCAACATATTGCAACAAATATAAGCCACAATCTGTAAAATTATTTTGTTGGGGTATTTTAGGGCAGCTGCCCTTAATATTATCCTTGTTAAATATTTTATTTCCTGAGATCTGAAACAAAATATAATGATGAGAACAAAATATTATCTGTGTCATCAGTATCAGACAGACACTGATACACAGTATCTGTCTGAGTATGTAGTTGTATAGCTGGAGGACTACACTCTTCAGCTACAGTAAAGGTTTTGAAAAATAATGTTAGATCTTACTTTTGCATTATATTCACAGGTCAAGTAGTCTCGCAAAGTTGCTACTACCCTAGACCTAGATGCTCCAGCCAATGAGTCAAAAATGAGTATACAAGGTCTGGAACAAACAAAAATTAAGAATTAATTATAGTAATATGTAACACAAAAATAATATTGTAATTTGAATAAAACTTACTGTTTAATAGGTTCATACTTCTGTTCAAGTATAACTTCTGGTTTCTTTTCTATTGCACATTTCTCGGTGTCTTCATCATCTGAATCACACTGCATATCCAAATCACTTTCCTAAAAAAATAAGTTATTTCCTTATCACATAAACAAACTCAATTTCCTTTGTTTTAGTTAATTTTAACTTAAAGTGCACTTATTATTTTTCCAATGTAGAAGAAATAGTAGCCGAACTTATTCCTTCATAGTTATGCCAGTGAAAGCACTGGCTAAACGGTCCACCCGTTTCGGAGATTGTTTTGTTCAAACAAAGATATCAATATTTTTTAGCTTTGTTGTATATACATACATCTTTCATACGCATTTAGTAAAAGCTATTATTTCGACATTACAAACAATCATTCTATATTTCTTTCTATATATATATATATATATACCTCTGCCTCAGCCTCGTCACGCTCACTGATATTGTCGTCACAGCTTAGTGGAGGTTGCTCTTGTTTTACCAGAGGTGTGATTGTGGTATTGCCTATTTGCATAGACGATCTACGTTCTGGAATTGTAAATACAAGGGATTATTCAATATGTTTTTAGGAATGTATCTTATGTATCATAATACTTATGAATGTTGATGAGAATTAGTGAAAAATAAAGATGAGTTAAAGAAAATTTATTTCAATGTTTGGATGGACTTTGATGAATGTGTATATGTCAGTTCATAGATAATCTGCTTACCTTTTTTTTTAATTTCCTGTGGGTTTACCGTTCTATTATCAATCATACTACGACAACCATCTAGGCCGGGAAAACATATAATGGCCACAAACCAATGACAGTTTTCATTAATAGGAACTACAATATAATCTTTGTCAAATATGTTCACATTCTTCGTCCAAGTTTTTACTCTTGCATGACGTTTTTGAGCTGGAGTAAGGCTGCTGTCCCATTCAAGTGGATTTGAACTTTTATTTACTTTGCTTGGTTTAGTAGTCAGCCGTTTATAAAAGAATGTGCTAAAAATATGAGTCTTTTCTCTCTGACTGTAAGTCAAAACATCATGCACTAAATGTTTTAAAAAAAAGTCTATAATGACATCATTTAAAAATTGATCTTGAGCTAGGCACATGTAATCTTCAGTATTTATAGGTATACCACCTTTTCCCGGTGGATAAATTAGTATCTGCCTTATTTCAGCAGGGTTGGAACTGAAATATCACAACAAATTTTAGACTGTGTTACTAAATATAACTATACTACACCATGGTACAAAATATGAGGTACTACTGACCTTTTAGCTCCGGATGCTATGGAAGCACTCAATGACCTTGTAGTCATCTTTGAGACATTATTACTTTCCTTAGGACAAGTCCTAACTAATACTTCATTTGCTTCTTTGGCAGTTAGTTCATCTGTTACTTTACAAAATAAGGTTTTTAAAGCTATTTTAGCTTCTTCTGTTATAGTCTCTGGTAATAGTGTAATTCTTTTAAAAGGTTCTTCACTGGATGAGGGGTTGTAGTAAGGACCTAGAAAAAAACAAAAACTTCTTCAAAATCTAATTCATGTGGAGCTTGACTATGTACAATATTATTTAGTGATAAAGTTAGATATGAATATTGAATTAAAAAAAAAACAAGTGTAGCACAAGTGATTATTTTATATGATTTCTGAGGTTTTATTTTATTATTAACTGTCTCAAAAACATTTGAATAATATGTAGAGTTCAGGAAGCTAACAAGAATTATATGAGCTACCACAACACCAACAACACCACTGTTTCACACCCTCCAAATTTCATGTCTGTAGGATCAGAATTTTAGGCTGTCCATGCATTGGTATATAAGTCAGTCAATCAGACAGGACATTGAATTTGAATGTATAGTTAGAGGTCGAGAAACAGTAGAGATATCTGGTATCTTACATAACTAAAGAATAATTAATTGATAAAACTCAATTTTGAAACACAATGATGTCATCAACAAAATATAAGCCTTGATTCAAAAACAAAAAATACTATAACAGAAGACATGAGGTTCTAAACTTTCTAATTTTAATAGTTTAACATACCTGATTCTTCAACCATATCAAGGACTTTCCTTATGTAGTCACCACATTTCTTCCTCGTGTATACAAATATTACTGGTAATCCTTTCCCAAAATGCACTAATATTTTCACAACTTCTTTAGACTGTATTTGTAAGGCAACTTCTCGAGAATCATTCTTCAATGAAGGAGCAACAATTTTGATTCCTTTAGCTGATATGTATACCTGTTGAACAAAAGTCATCTAAGTATTGCCACAGGGGCTGTGCCAATCTGGGCTTGTTATAAATGTCAAAATTTTTATAAACTTATACACTTTAAACATTGCAACTACAAAAATTCTGTTAATACAATAGATAAAAAACATTAATTACTCCTCTGAAAATACCAACATTATTAAATTATGATAGAATATACTATTCTATTTGCTTGTGAAATAGGTGTTTTGAGGTTAAAACAAAAAAAAAATTACAATTTATATTTTACCTTTTCTTTAGGTGTGTATCTGTAAGATCCAATCCTGATTGTCCGGCAATTGAGTGATGTCACAATTCCTTGTAATGAACTGTGATTTATTTCTTCTCTACTGCCATCTAATAAAATAAAAATTTTACTGATAAATAATAGCAAACTTTACTATATATATCCTCACTAATATTATAAATGTCAAGGCGCCTCTGTAAGTAAACTGTAAACCAACTGCTAAAAGTAAATAAATATTTCTAACTTTGAAGCAAAGATATAATCTAACTTTCACCATGAAGACATATTCAATGCAGACTAGCCAGTATCCCCGTGACATAACTGGCTTGTAGCACACTAATTATTAAGTTTTAATTAGACTAAATCTATACTAATATTATAAAGCTGAAGAGCATTTTTTGTTTACTAATATCAGGTGCCACTGGTATCTAATAAATATTTTTTGTTCATTAATCGAGGAAGGCTTTATAACATTACGCTGCAATGATAAGGAGCAAAGCATCAAATGCGACAAATGTTAAATATATATGCTTATTTATTGGTGATGTAGGATATCAACAATCATAATACCTTGCCAGAAAAGCAATACTCAGACAGGAAAGTTTTTACACAAAGAATAAAATGGTCTAAAGTCAGATAAGTTAATTATTCCTTAAAACCTTCCTAACACGCCACTTTGAGCTCGCACTATATGAGTTCTAATACACCGCGTGAACATATCTCTGTGCACTGAGGAGATACCGCTCCTCGCTTCCCAGGTAATTCCATCATGTCGCGCACGCTATTGTATCTATCCGGTAATATCGATCCCTTCAGTTAGAATAGCATAACTCATTCGGGCGTCGTTTCTTTCACTTTCAATACATACTCAGCGTAGTAATGAAAACAGTGAAGTAATAATCTCACTGATAATTTAGACAGAAACACTAAACCAATGTATTATTTTTATTAGCTGACAACGTTGGTTGACATGTCAATTCTCGATGTATGAATATTACCCATAGGTACATTTTCACAAACGAAAACCTAATGGCACCGTTGAGCACTAACACCGAGCTATATTTCAAAAGTTAATCGACGTCTCAAAATAGGCAAATTCTAGCGAAAGCAAAGCAATGCGGGCAAAATTTATGTTCTTTACGCATTTCAGACGAAAATATGAAAGCAGATCAATACAACATACCTGGACTACTCACAAATTTGTCCTTAAACATTTTTCATAGCTTTTGATTAGAAATTCACGAAAACCAATAATTTTGAGCTTCTTTTATCGATCGAAAACCACTTTGTCTAGTTTAGGCTTTTTACGTGCCTAATAACCTACCTACCTTCGTACAGTACAGATACAATGAAATTTTATTGATCGATAAACTAAGCATGCCATAAGGAAACTAACCATAGAGTAACAAGACAAGTCTATAATCATAAAACCACACAAACTTGTCAATTTGTTTTATTTCAGTTCAGTATTACCAGTTTTAAAAAAATCTGACCGTAACAGTTGGCAGCCGGACATATATTTGACAGTAGGAAAGTGTCAAATCATCGTGACAGATAGGTCGTGTGTTGCCAAATAAAAATTTCTTGCCATTAAATAAATAAAGGAAAGGAAAGAAAAATTTCTTCACAGTTCGGGAAAATTTTAGTGCGATAATTTTTAGCAAAACCAAAATGCTACCCGTGTGTACTTCGTTCGCTGAGTTCACTCAATACAACTATATTATTTTTTTAATAGCAATATTTGCAAACGAGCATACATTTACCTACACAGCTGCGCCTCCCCTTCACGGAATACCTTACACACCTCAAAAACACGACACTATTCTTAAGAAAACGAACTTCTGTTAGTTGCAGAACTTTTGTAAGGACGAAGTCCTTTTTAGGGCAGAACGGGATACACTGTTATGCCTTGCCCTTGTTAATGACTATTCCATTCTAATAAATAGAAACAAATATTACTTACCCGCCCGCCTTGATTTCGCAGAGCCATTTTGTATACCAAAATAAATTTTTACAACCGCTAATACTAACACTATCACATTACACACTCCGCTCACCATTTTATTATAAGGCAAGATCGTTCAAACGATACATATAAAATGGTTTTGTATTGTTAGATAAGTTTCTTAAAATACTTGTTGGTTGCTAAAAAGAGGCAACATAGAGGGTCGTTCATACATGAGATGTTTCAGGATCAATATAGAACATCACTCATCTGCTGTTCTATTTTTGTCGTATTCGGATGGAAATTCTATCACATCGGCCTGAATGAAGGTGGAATGCGTAAACTTAATACTCACCGTCCAGGTCGTCCATCCCAATTCCACTGTCCGGTGTGCCCCCTTCTATTTCACTTAGAGATGGCTCCTTCATAATTATGGATTGCTCATGCTGAAACCAATTCCGGTTATTAATGATACATTTAGTTTTATGTTCATACAGTATCTTCATGCAGAAGCTCTGACAGAATTCATTACGTATGAATTCGGAATTAAATTGCATGCTTATCTGAAAGAATTTACTGAGTGGTTGATTTAGGTTGTTAGATCAAAGAGCACAGTCGCACCTGATTCACTCTAGAGCCGTTGGAGTCTTCTTCGTCTGAACTTAAAGTAAGAATTACAGGTTCTGGGTCAGGTTGTTTCCCCCTCGGTTTTCTCACTCTTGTTGGTTTCTTATCTTGTATAAGCTGCAATTCAAATACATTTACGTATAATAAACTGGTGTCAAAAGGTGCCGTTCTATGGATTAAACTCGAGATACTCACGGACTTATTAGTAATTGCCTTCATAGTCTTCAAAAGATTCAGTTTAATACCGTCTCCGCAGGTACTAGAATAAAAGTATAATAGACATTTAGTAGTATTAGACATATAGTATTGTGACAAGTAAAATATTAATAGGTACTTATTAAAAAAAATATACCTGGGTTTTTCAATCATAATCTTCTCTGGTTCCTTCTTTTTTAGTTCAACCTTTTTACTAGCAATTGGTACACTCTTGGGCTCCTCCGTAAAGACACGTTTACACCTACATTTTAAAAACATTGACATCAAGTTAGGTATTGAATAATATTGCAAAATGATTAAAATAATAAGTCATCTATAAATAATGTCAAAGTATACCTCTCACAACGGTTGAAATTGTACCCTGTATAGCCGCAAGACTTGCAGAGTGCCAACATGCCGTCTACAAGTCGGGGTGGCGGCGACCGCTGACCTGGAGATTCTGGACTTGTGCTCCCTAAAATGGTAACAGATTGAGTAAACTCATACTCTGTAAGCTATGATTGAAGCACAATATCGTAACTCACTTGTATCAGGACATTGAGATTTTTCTGGTGTGGACATTTCACTACTATGTGGTTGAGATAAGGTACCGGGAGAGTTTCTATTGTTTATTTCACCGACTAACATCTGAAATACAAGTAATATTGTTTAGTTTATGAAGATTTATCATATTTAATATTTCAGAAAATATATTTCATAATACATACTGGATGATTTTCAAGCATATCTTCTATCCGTATACTTGATCCAACAGACACAAAATAATCAATTTCACAGCTTGTATTTTGCATACACTGTATGTGTGTATCTGAAGAAAAGGGAACATGAACCTGTAACAAACACATTTTTTAGTGATCCTATTTATTATGATAATTTTATTCATCGTTTTAAAACGACGGATGCCTTGTGCGAAAGATGAAATGGCTAAACCACAGATCATCCCAAATAAAATGGGATAAGGCCAGGAGGATGTCGAGGAATTTTATTAATCTAATATATAAAACTTCCATGTCACAATGTTAGTTACCGTACTCCTCCGAAACGGCTTCACCGATTTTTACCAAATTTAATATGCGTATTCAGTAGGTCCGAGAATCGGCTACTATCTATTTTCCATACCCCAAAAAAATATATGGCAATACAACGTTTGCCGGGCACAGCTAGTAATAAATATATTTTAAATAAATGTATATATCTAATTGATGAATAACTGTCGTACCTGTTCAAGAACTTCCTGAAGAGTACAACTTTCTTTAGGTAGTGTGAAGGTAATGAGGCGTTGTTCCCCATTTTGAAGGAATATTAGCATTTTAGCGGATTGTGGCTCTGGTGTCTGTTCTGATGTCGTCGGTGCAGGGGGGGCTTCATTGTTTTCTGAAACATTATATTGATTAATAAAAATATATACTAATGCTCACCCAGAAGGTAGTTGACAATGTAACAGATGGTGACTACATCGCCATATTTTTTTTTATTTCTTCCTCCATTTTTGACCCTTTTTAAGCTCATGGTATGTCTGTAGAAATTGGATATCTACTTGGTCATTCTCATTGAAATAGTAAAGTTATTGGTCAAATTTAATACAGACCTTGCTGAGGTACTGGCTGTTGAGTCTGCATCGGTGGTACTCTCTGTACAGGTCTTTGGGGCTCTTTACTTTTTACTAATGTCTGTCGGCCAGTTTCCCTGCCACAAAGAATATTCAGTTCATTAATCAAATTATAACATTTTATTGATATAACAAAGCAGTTTGGTTTTGGCACAAATTGCAATAGTATTCACTGCACATAAAACATAGATTGTTCCAAAAGTGGATTATTAACTTGAAGAATGTAAAATAACGAGTCTTAGTTATTAAGGAATAGTAACCTTGTCTGTTGTTGCAGAGGTGTCCTAGGGGGTTGCTGCATACGTCTGTACTCGGCTAAAGTGATCCTCTGGCCCGTGGTGAGTGTGAGAAGCTGACGTTCGTCATGAGACTCGGTGGGATCGGCCGCGGGTTGATCATACAACGCGCCGTGTGAAGGGTAACTGTAGCTTAACGTATGCGCCACACCCGATCCACCAGCCGCCGCGTGAAAAGACCCAACTGGCTCATTCACTGGGTGTTTCTGAACTATCGCCGCCGTAATACTCTCCTCCAAGTCATCCATGTCACTAGCGTTGTTCGGTTGCACGACCACTTTCTTCACCTGCTGCATCTGTTGGGGAAGCGGCGAGGACCGTTGCGGAATAGCTGCGGCTGCCAAATTCTGTTGAGGTAGAGGTCCATTGTTTTGATTTGTCTGATTGAGTGTGTGTTGGGCCATTGGAGATTGCAAGCTCTTCGTTACTATAGTGCCTTGGGGGGTTAGTATTCTTGTTGGCTGACCAGGTATACCTTGCGGTCGCCCTATCTGGAAAAACTCCTGGAAGAGATTATTCTTCGTTAATTCGAAGGAAATAGTGGAATCGATATAATAAGGAGCATGCATTCATTTAATCTATAGTTTAACGAATCCGCCGCCTTGAACGTTTAGCATTGTGTAGGTGCTATAATGGTATAAAAAACCAAGTATGTCAACCACAAGACACTGAGATACCTAAGTCTCATCACATGTTTGAACAATGGTGCCTTCGCCTGCTGTGCTGAGGTTTAAGATAGAATCATCAATTAAATATCCACAATGAGAAAAAATTGCTAAATTGTGGAAATGTAATACCAGGTGAAGTATACAGAGCAAATTTATTGTGTAATATAATTTGTAAGCATACTTGTGCGGTTTTCAATTGGATATGCTGTTGTTGTTGTTGCTGTTGCTGTTGTTGTTGCTGTTGTTGTTGTTGCTGTTGCACTTGTTGGTTCAACACATGTTGCGCCAGTTGTTGCTGCTGCACGAGTACCTGTACAATGGCATTATGATTACGACACTGCGTAAAACCGTTACATTTGACAAAATTTTATGTGATAGACCTTAGATTTTGAACAGATGGAAGGAATCTAGAGAACAATAAATAGGCGCATCTAGTAAAAATACCATTTTACTGGGCGACGTACATTGTGAATCAAAATTCATTGGTGTCACCAACAGGATGTGTGGGAACATAGTATATTGGCACGCATTACACTGTAATTTCAGAACAGAGGCCAATCTATAAAAAATTCTAAAAACTTGAACTTTCTAAGGATAATAGCGAGCGAAACTCACATGGAATCCTTTAAGAAATCCATAATTTTTGAAGAGGTCCATAAACATTAATATTTGAGTGTTCATCTTACGAAAAATCATATAAAGGGAAGAATTATTATTATGCCACTTTGGTAAATTGTTGGTAGTTGCGAACGCGGAAAATGGTACCTGATTGAGTGGAGTACGCGGTCGGGGCGGTCTGGGCGGTCGAGGCTGGACGTGCGCGGCCTGCGAGTTCAGTACGCGCGGCGACCCCGCCCGCGGGTGACCCACTGCCCCCGGCGCCTGACAAATATACCAATACAATTCAAATTATCTTTATAAATTATTACAGTTGCCGCCACGAGTTATGGACGCGCAGTAAAAAATAACGGTGATACTGAGCATGTTTTTATTCTTCTCGTTCCATAATATAGACAGAGGCACACTCATAAAATGACTACTGGATATAATAGGTATAGATATAATAGCTGGGCCTAATAAACGTTGTATTGCCATTTTTTTTTGGAGTGGATCCCACTTTTGTTCGTTATGATCATCATCATCATAGGCTTATCATTTAGGGGTATGAAAAATAGATGTTGGCCGATTCTCAGACCTACCCGTATGCACACAAATCGGTCCAGCAATCTTGGGGGATTATAGTAACAAACACCGCGACACGAGAATTTTATATAAGACTAGCCGTGTTGGAATTTATTTTTGTGGTGGACAACCTTTATCACTTGGTGTGTGAAAATCTATAGTAACCGATTTTTAAACCTACTAAATATGCATTTAACATTTCATAAAAATCGTTCAAACCGTTTCGGAGGAGTATAGTAACAAACACAGTGACAAGAGAATTTCATATGAGACTAGCTGTGCCCCGCGGTTTTACCCCCATAGAGCTAATTTAATGAGTGACTGACTTTATCCTCATGTTTTTTTAAAATAACAGTAGTTACTCCTTGAAACATTATCTATCTGCCAGTGGAAGTCCCGTTAAAATTGGTCCATCCATTTCGGAGATTAGCCGGAACAAACAGACAAAAAAATATTTTTCGTGTCAGTACCGTATGTACTTTCACATGTATATAGTAAAGAGCTGTTTATTTTGGAATTACAGACATTTGAATTCAATTTATCTATATAGATTAGATGTACCGTTACCTCTGTATTGAGTAGAACGGCTCTAATGGAGGGGCTGTTGGCGTGCGGGTTGAGGAGCCGGGCGGGCTGGGGCGCGGCGCGCGGCGGGCGGCGCGGCCGCATCGTGCGCACCGGCGCGCGCACCAGCGCCACGCCCGCGCCCGACACGCCCGACACACCCGCCACGCCACCACCACTTGCCACCTGATTCAGTATTCGAGGCGCAGGTTGCCGATTTGGTGTCCCCTAAAGTAACAATCAATTTATGTATGGTAATTCTTAATTAATAATAGATTAAGTATTAATAGGCCGTAGTGGCCTTGAGGTTTGAGCAGTCGCCTGCTAACCTAGCGACGCAACCCAGCGGGGCCTGTACCAACGAGTTTCTCTAAAAACTTATGTACAGTGATTTCACACCACATGCTTTACGGTGAAGGAAATTGGAAAAAACATTGGGAGGAAAACTGTACATGTCTGAGAAGTAATTGAAAGACGTATACGTGCGACAGACTCACCATCTGTCAACAGTGAACGCGTTAACGCATTCACTGCTAGAGCTAAATAAAAAGACCCTGTGCTACACAATCGGACCTTACACCAGTGCGTCAAAAGCATATCGTTGTACAAATACGCTTTCGCTCTGTGCTAAAACCTCAACATAGCGTCGACGTAACATATTCCCCAGTGCTATTCGGCGCTTCTGCGCGTTTGACTATTGTTATGGCAGGTCATAAAACACTCGCTTGTTTACGACAGGCAATAAAAACATGCGAAAAGCAAAAGGGTCGGTACATATCCACCTACCTACCTAAGCTCTACCTGTGTAATTGGTTTTGATATGTTCACTAAATTTCATGCAGGCAAATTCCGTATCTGTTCTATATAGCAAGGTGGGTAAGGGCCCTTACAATTTGGTCTTATTTAAACAATACACGCGCAGAGTCGGCTTTAGCACACAGTGAAGGCACAGAAATTTGTATGGACTCACATAAGCGTCGTTAGCATATAGGAAAGTTCGGATAAACGCGCAGGCACGTCGTTAGCAGTGAACGCGTTAATCATCTTCGCTTAGCTATGTATGTTTAATAATTTCTTACCTCAACTACAGTATCATCAAGTATAGGGGCCACCATGATCTCTTATTGCCATGATAGTTTAAATCTTATTATGAGACAGATATATATATATGATAGTTATAAGTCTGTTTTATGATTGTAATAAGAGTAAGGCCCCTGGTGCCTTCACGAATTATGGGCGCTCAGCGTGAAAATAGTATGGGCAACTGCGCCTTTTTTTTTGCCTCGTGCCGTACAGTCAGACAGACTGGGTATTCAAGTTTCAAGTGTCTTTGCAAGACTTAAATGCGTTCTTTGTACTACACTGACTTATCACAGCACGATTGATAATAAAATCGACACATAGTGATTGAATAATAATTAAATGTTATTATTAGGTTTCAGCATGTATTGTGGTATAGGTTACCGCTTGATTAATGTAGGCCGCGTGCATGACGACCTGCTGGTGTTGCAGCTGCTGCGGCTGCATGTGTTGATGCTGCTGCTGCAACTGATGCAGACGTTGTTGCTGCAGCTGCTGCTGCAACTGCTGGAACTGTTGTTGGTGCTGATGTTGCTGCTGCAAGTGCTGGATGAGCTGCGGTGACGCGCGCAACTGCTGCTGTGGCTGCTTCAATATGTACAATACATAGGCTATAGCTATGATATTGGTAGTAAAAGAAGCTGCTCACTTGGCTTGCTTGGTATTTCAATAAATTTTGCATTAACGCATTCACTGCTAGAGCTAAATACAAAGTCATTACCCTGTGCTACACAATCGGACCTTACACCAGTGCTTCATACGCATATCGTTGTACAAATACGCTTTCGCTCTGTGCTAAAACCTCAACATAGCGTCGACGTAACATATTCCCCAGTGCTATTCGGCGCTTCTGCGCGTTTGACTATTGTTATGGCAGGTCATAAAACACTCGCTTGTTTACGACAGGCAATAAAAACATGCGAAGAGGAAAATGGTCGGTACATATCCACCTACCTACCTAAGCTCTACCTGTGTAATTGGTTTTGATATGTTCACTAAATTTCATGTAGGCAAATTCCGTATCTGTTCTATATAGCAAGGTGGGTAAGGGCCCTTACAATTTGGTCTTATTTAAACAATAGACGCGCAGAGTCGGCTTTAGCACACAGTGAAGGCACAGAAATTTGTATAGACTCACATAAGCGTCGTTAGCATATGTAAAAGTTCGAATAAACGCGCAGGCGCGTCGTTAGCAGTGAACGCGTTAAGCTATTAGAAGCAGCAGATTACTGCCTAATAATACTACTATAGAGTAGTTTTGTGTTCCTGTCGTAAGTAATCCCAGTCTCATTGGGGAGGACTCTTTACTTCCCTTGCATTTTACGTAGATATCGTAGCCACCTTTATTAGATTTGCGTGTCTAAAGAGATACTAAATCTATAGAGATCATTCAAGTGTCTTTGTAATTAAAATTAACAGCTTTTGTCTGCATGCATATGAAAGTACAGTAAATCTCTGAAACGGCTGGACACATTTTAGCCGAACTTAAACAGATCTTATAAGGAGTAACTTAAGCTTAGGCCAAATATATCTCTCAGTAAAACCTGTTTTATTGTCATTTCGCAGGTAAGGGGAAGAGTATTTAATAAACTTACATTTTGTGGCGCATGTTGCGTGGGAGACGGGGGTGGAGGCTGGGGCGGGGGCGGCTGCGCTGGGTGGATCGCCGTCGGCTGAGACAACACATGCGCGGGATTCACCAACTGACAACCAACACGTTATATGAATTACGCACACACACCTCAAATACTTAATCGTTAGTAAAGGCGCCGTCACGAGTAATGAGCGCTGACCTTGAATGCTTGAATTTAAGTCTGTCTGTATAGCGCAATGCGAATAAAATACTACCCTGAACGCTTATAGTGCCGACACTTGTGAGTATTATGCACGTTCCTTACATGAATGGCACCAAGTTGATACTAATTTCGTGAATTAACAACAAAATGCCTATTTTTATTTTATACACAATATTATTAAACAATGTAGTCTTTTTCTTCTTAAAATGTAATTGACTTTCAAAGTTGTCCTAATATGGACTGAAATAAACCCATAAAACCATGTTTTGAAGCGCCACTGCCTTTGATAGTGTGTTTTGTGTGTGCGTAATACGCGTGATCTAGAAGACAAATATACCTTGTTCCTAGACACCCTTTATATTGTGGGACTGGCCTTAGTGTGACATTGGGGCCTAAATGTCAGGACACTAAAAATTTACTGGTGGTAGCCAAATTCAATCAAATAATCAGATAATATTGAGTTTGAGTTTGAACTTAAACAAACTGATCCAGATCTAGCTACCTCACGTAGCATCCTAAAATATAATCAATAACTTAGTTTTTGTTAAACACATTTAAATTATAGGATGAGACATAAACTTATTATGAATGGACATAAGCAAAGCATGAGGTAATTAGGCATATACAACTGATTAGAGGCACTAGAATCCAAACCACATCCACGGAAACAATTAAGATTATAGTTAAAACTAAATTTAATGGAAGAAGTTAGTTTGAAAATAAAGAATTACAATTTTGTTAACATTTACTTATATAAAGTAATCATAGATCCTAGTTTTAAAACAAAATAATGAAATTGCAATCCTAACTTTTGAATAAGTCTGAGTAAACCTGCTCATAGCCAAAGTATGCTACTGGCATTAATACTCTTCTGGACAAGTTTAGAGAGCAAGGGAAAAAACAAAAGGCTATTTAGTTTCCAGAAGACATGGAAACCTTTGATGTAATGTACCTGCCTCACTTTTATACCTGCCTATTTTTTTAATATTTATTGCAGAAATAATCATTAAGAAACAATTTTATTCTACTCTCAGGGTTCTGTTTGCAGCACTAAATACCAATACTTTTAGATCATAAGGTAATGATTTGAAAGGCTTCGATAAAGTCAACCTTTGCCAGGAGCCATAAGCTTTAATTTGTTTTTGCTACAAATATCAAACTTTTGGTTTCATTGACGACACAGATTTCTATAGCTGTCAGAATACAGAATATTTATCAATAATTAAATATTATGTGACCATAAAAACTAAACCTGGTGTAAGGGAAAATCAAGAAGAAAATAGCAGTCAGAACAAATTTTAGTAAAGCCTTTTGGGTGGTGCAGTAAGAAATAAAGTGTTATTCCTTAGTTTCACTGATTTCAGTTGTAATACATTTGTTATATAAATACTTCTGTACATAAAAAAAGAGAATTAGGCAATATGTATTTTGAAAATGTTTACTGGCTGGAACACCCAAAAGACTGGTTAAATTTAGCAATAAATTTTTTAGTTCACATTAAACATATACAAGATATCAAATTGACTAATGATATTTCTCAAAAATATAAATCTTTTAGATGCCCAAATGAAATAATTGTTACATAAAAATGATAAAAATAATGTTCCATGCTAAGCATAATTAAGTACAACCAATGGCTATCAGTTCCTAATGTGCAGAGTAATATAGTACACATTAATTTAGTCAACAGACATACATGTTGTGGGCGTTGTGGAGATGACTGTTGCATCAGAGATGCATCAATGATCTGCTGAGCTTGTTGCAACACAACCTGAGCATCCACAGGTAAATCAGATGTGTAGTAAACCTATAAATAAATATTGTATCAGAAATATATGCTGTAATAATATTTATTATCTACATCATTGTCTTAATATTCCTACACTTTTCATGGTTCATTATGTTTTCCTAGCATGGTATCTTATTTAAACATTATGCAACAATTACATGTGGTATAGTACATACTTGATGATTGTGTAAGACTTGCTGTTGCTGTTGCTGCTGCTGCTGCTGCTGCTGCTGCTGTTGCTGTTGTTGTTGTTGTTGAAAGTCAGCACGCGGTTGAGCTGGGGCCTCATGGCGAATTATATATTGCTGTTGATATGGTAAGCCATCACTAACAACTAACTGTGGCTGCACTGTATCACTCACTATGACGTCATTTGGTTGCTCAGCTTGTTGGACCACCACCTTGAAAATTAGAAGAAAGGTATAAGCATTTTTAACAACAAAATTCTAAATATCTTTATTTGATTAGACTTCTTACAAAGCATTTTCAAATCGTCAGATGGACACAAAAATACATTATACAAGATAATAAATGCTTCCATCGAGTTTGGAAGGTTGCTTTTTTTGAGAACTCAGCAAGACACTCAACAATTACTCTTTTAAAAAATATTATACAATGTTATTGGTTATGGTATTTTTTCTGATGAATATAAGCCTATGGACACAGTTCCAATGCTCAATTGTCAAAAATAATAACATTTAATGGTATTTTTTCTCATGAATATAAGCCCATGGACACAGTTCCAATGCTCAATTGTCAAAAATAATAACTAAAATATTACAAATATTTGTGAGCATGGTAAATTCCAGCCAGTAACACAATTTATTTGGTTAGATTAATTATTGTTTTCTAATTAACCAGAGACTTTTAATGACAGTTGAATGCAGATAGGTTACAAGGAATAACTTAGACTATAAGGAATAACTAGTTTTTTTATATCAATGAAATTAAGCTGCTGGTGGAACTGCAGGGCACAGGTCTCAAATATAGAGCATGTTTCTCATTCAAACAAAAACCATATTTAGTTTGATATTAAGGCACATACCTCCAACAATCAATAATATAACATAAACTATTTCCTGCAGCTAGACTACACAAAACTAGTAAATCTTTTATGCGACTGCCTCCTTGGTCTATTAGTTGCAAAATGATTGATTTGAGAAATAGGGCCTGGGTTTGATCCCCAGGTTGTGTGTTATATGTGATAAAGTACATAAATGATAATGAAGAACTCCTCAACTCCAACTCAAGTTACCATTGATTTACAACACACATGTGACCCTAAGAATTTACATTTGAATTTTTATTCCGTACCTAACATTATGAATAAATCTATAAAATATGTGTTATTTATATGTATACCTGTTGTTGTGAATATTGCTGTTGGTCTTCCTGATTAACTAAAATTCCATCCAAACATATATTAGGGCAGAATCTTTGCAAATCTTCAATAGTAAAATTTCCTTGTCCAACAATCTGGTAATATTGAGCCATCACTAAACTTTTAACCTGAAATTGACTTCTACAATTTGTATCAAAGACAGAATCACAGGTTTTTATACTGTGAAAACAAATTATTCTTGCAAAGAGATGGTTTCTTAGGTAATCTATTGTAGTAATGTGTTAAGAAATTAATATCAAACAGTGATAATATTGGACAATAACATAGAGAAAAATATCAAACTTAAACTGCTCTTTTCATGGGTCAGGCAGTTGGCACAACCAGTTCATGCTTCTTATATTATTGTTTTTCATATTATAGCCACAATAAATAAAAAAGGAAAAGAACATGCAAAAATGTTTCACTAATGTTGCATGAGTATTTAGTGGGTTGTAAATATAGTTATGTATAGTTTTCAAAAGTCATGATATATTTAAATACTATAACATTTACAGCTAGTTTCATCTTAGCTCTACTATATAATTTGACATTAGGATGAAAAGAACGATTTGTTTACAGTATCACAATTTCACCAACTTGTCCAAGATTGAGTGATTTTCAGAAGACTGAAAATTATTCTGCGCAATAGAAAGCAAAGCGTTTGAAAAGTGCACACGATCGTACATATTTTGCTAGGCACAGTTATTACGCCTTGTACGCTGTATACAACATAAGATCCAGTAACCAAAAGCAACGACTTCTATCCTATGAGCACTTCAACTATGGCGACTATACGACCACCGCCTTTCAATGTCCACAAATCCTTATTTTATAAACGTTATCACTGCAGCTATAGCACCAAATAAGCAATAAGAAACACATCTTTCATACCGTTTACACGAAAATAACGAAATGGCTTCGATTACTTTAATCCAACCTAAATCATTTTCATAGTGACTGATACTCTAGGAGTGCACATAAGCATTTATCTTATTTCTTACCAATATTAACTAAGGACATTGTAAATGTCTAAGGTGTACACAGTGTACATTTAATAATGATTTTTCATCTTTTCAGTGTAGTTTTTTAACTCAAACGCCAAAATCTAGAAGCAAATTTACATTATGGCGTGTGTGTCACTTTTTTATTGTTTTTTTTTGGGTGTTGTGTAAAGTGTAGCCAGAGAAAAATATATTGTCTTGTCTTTAGGGACACATAGACAAGATAGAGTCAGAAAAAATATATATGTGTTTATTATGTCTAGATGATAAAAAAAAACATTGTGTTCACAGACACATAAAAATTTAAATTTGTTTTTTGTATAGATAACGAACGAAAAAGAAGAAATAAGTACACGAATTTCTATTCATAAAGTGTTTTTATTATTTTAAAATGATGATTTAAACGAGGATTAGTCATTTGCACAGGAGATATTATAGTGCATAAATGTGTGCGCGAACACAGGTGCACTCTTTACTCCCTCAATCTCATAATCCGATGAGACGGCAATCCGACACGACTGAAGACAGATCAGGCAAGGGGTTATATATTATCACCACCAACTTCTAAACTCTAGGCACGTATTGTGAATACATAAAAACATTTTTGACTCGACAAGGGAATCAAACCCGTGACCTTGTGAACGGCAGGCGAACTTATTAACCACTAGACCAACGAGGCAGTTATACGTCAAATAAGTAAATGTAAAAATAAAAGATATAATTACTTCTCTAACGGTCCATACAAATAATTATAGAATATTTATAAACCTAGAACTGAGCAGTACAATAAGTACTAATAATAGTAAACAACTAGTAATAGTTTAACAATATAATCTAATAAAATTAAAATAACATTATTAATAAATGAAGGAATTAATTTTTTTTCTGCGGAAAAGAAGAACTTACATTAAATTTATTATTTGGTATTATTACACATCGACCTTAATATTGCTATTTCAATCATAGTATGTTTGTAGCAAATAATCCGGTTAATTATGTCCTTCGGGAGTGTAATTGGTGATAAACCGGTTTCCTTCATTCACCAAAGACTTTATAGGAACTACTAGTTTATAGTAATCTTATTAATTTTATTGCATTGGGTCACTCACAAAAACCTGTTTGGTTAAAAACAAGTTAACGAGCCCTGCTTATAGTAATGGCAAAGAATTAATAGTTTACTATGTCTTATTTGCACCATCGTCTGTGACCACCATTTATGGGAAAGATTTCTCTTTGCTTCGATCAGCAGGCGTAGTGTCAAAAATGCATCACAGATATTTTTTATACTTGATTGTTTTGCCAATTTCCCTTTGCCTTTAATTTTTTATCAGCAAGAAAGATACACAAATAGTCTTTGGTTAAGAAATTGATGAGAAAATAAAATTGAGGACTTGCATGTAACAACGATATTTTTCTTTCTGATATTGTATTGCATTTACTTAAGTGTGTTATATTTGATAAAAAAATTAGTGGTGTGTGTGTTAAAACTTGAAAACAGTTAAGGCACTGCAGAATAAGTTATTTGACAAAAACGTAAATATATGACATTTTGTAGCCGTCCTCAAAACTCGTGCAAATGGATGATACCGTGATTTCACCAGGTACTTCTGTAGATATAACGTCTTCTCAAGTGTTTGTAATTGCAGATGTAGATGTGCTCTTGAATCTATTGCCTTGTTATTTCATTGATAATTTTTTTAAAGGCAACAAGATGGATTCAGCGTCTGAAAGTGACTCGGGGTCTCTTGATGGCGGAGCTATGTTGCCTCCAACCACCGTCTCTCGTGATCAGCTACAGAAAAGAATTGAATCTCTTCAACAACAAAATAGGTTCGTATTTAATTGATAAATCGGCTAAAACATGTTGAATGATTCATTTAATAATGTTATCAAAAATCTGGTTCTATTAAATATTACATTCCAAGAGTATGCACTTACAGAATTTTTATATTATATCTTCCTAAGATCACGCACTTAAATGTAGGCCATTCAATAAATATTCTACTACAATCAATCTTTACATTGTTTGAAGGGTTCTAAAGGTGGAATTGGATACTTATAAGCTTCGTGTGAAGGCACTACAGGAGGAAAATCGTGCCTTGAGGCAAGCTTCAGTATCAATTGTGAGTATTAGAATATTATCTGATATTTTAGTTAATTCTTAGTTATATCACACAATACATGTATGTAACCGAAGAAAGTGTATGAAGAGCTGCATGAATGTGGATGAAGCGAAAGAAGTATGTAAGGAACGTAGCATGTGGCAAACGGTGGTCTCTGCCTACCCCCATGGGATACAGGAGTGAGCATATGTATGTATGTACTACATGTATGTATTTGAATGTTGAATAACAGACTGCAAGGAGATATTTATTAGTATCTACAAAGGTTTAAATTCCAAAGCTACTTACTAATTTGATTTACAGCAAGCAAAGGCTGAGCAAGAAGAGGAGTATATTTCAAATACACTTTTAAAGAAAATTCAAGCACTGAAGAAGGAAAAAGAGACTTTAGCTCATCACTATGAAAGGGAAGAGGAATGCCTTACTAATGACCTTTCCAGAAAACTGAATCAGGTAAATATTTTTCTAGTTATCTAGTATCATGTTGCCTAAGAGTACACCCACACATTTATAGCTTGGGAAAATATCAGTCTTGAAGGTTTCTTATTAGAATATTTAAATACTGACTTATGTTGTAATATCTGTGTAACCATAAAATCAAAGAAAAAAAAAGCAACTGCAAAGCTATTGAAAGGGTTATATGTTTTGTTGTATAGCTGCGTCAAGAGAAATGTCGCTTGGAGCAAACACTAGAGCAGGAACAAGAATGTTTGGTGAATAAGTTGATGCGGAAAATAGAGAAACTTGAAGCTGAGACTCTTGCAAAACAAACTAATTTGGAAAGACTACGCAGAGAAAAGGTAACAAAGTTTAAACTAAAATAGCCAATAAAACTGGTATCAAATTTTATTTTTATTTAAGTCACACATGTAATACATACATTTTTGATATGCTTCAAATTAATAAATAGATAACTTGTTAGCTCCTATGCTTTGCATTGTGATAATAATTATATTTTTTTGATATTTGGCTGAATAACATAATATAACCATTAATTAATATAAATTATCCTAAGCATTTGATTTACATTTCTTTGTATGTTGAAAACTCAACTTTGCTCAATGTTCACAATACCAGATTTAACTGTACCTGTATTTATATTTTATTAAATGTTAATTTACTCACACACAGTTGTAAGGCAATTTGTTAACAAAAAGGGACTATTCTCCTTGTGGTTCAGTTTATCCTCCTGATAAACAATAATTACCTGTATAGTTAATCAATTAAATCAAGAAGTAGTTATCTACCTACTTCTTGAATTGGGATAGTCTATTTATGTAATTTCTTACCACATTTTTTACCTCAGGGTATATACAACCCTTTATTTATTTATTATCGAAAGTATAATCTTTAGGACATCCCATTATAATTTTGTGCTATCCCGAATTTGAAGTTTTGAAAGGTAGACTATAATATGTCAAACCTGATAGATTATATATATATAGATTATGTTAGTTAATGCACATGTTATCCATCTACTATTGTGTATTTATTATTAAATATTCAATGATGGATGTGTCCTTATGTTATACATGTCTGTATATTTGCAGGTAGAGCTGGAGAATACCCTGGAGCAGGAGCAGGAGGCCCTGGTCAACCGGCTGTGGAAACGAATGGACAAGCTAGAGGCAGAGAAGCGATCCCTCCAAATAAGACTTGACCAGCCGGTCTCTGACCCGGCTAGCCCTAGGTGAAATTTTTAATAAATATTCTTATATTATGTATTATATATTTTATTAGTTTTGTAATTATTTGTAAGCATTTTTATACCTATTGTTATTTAATAAATATATTATACAATGATTCAATTCGAAACATGATTTTTAATAGGACCTGTAACTAAGTTATCTAAATATGATATAAATCTATGAGCATTTAAAGATCCCTTCTAACTGTACTAACAACTTTTGAGTAAACACTGAAAAACTGTAGATTTCATAGACTTTAATGCTCAGTTGTGTTTTATCAATGTAGTTAAATGGTTTATTCTCGCTAGGGACATTAGTAATGGTGACACCGCTTCAAATCTAAGCAGTCATATCCAGACTCTGCGCTCAGAGGTAGTCAAGTTAAGGTATGTGTTTGTTTTTTTACTGTATATCTGTATTTCCTGTCAAGTTTGTGTGTATTTGTGTATATCAGTGCTATTCTGCTTAGTCTTATTCATACTGGTATCAACCTTCCATCTTCATTCCAATTTACCATTTCTCAATCTCATAGACACTCGCAACAGATCTATGTCCTGAAAACAAGGCCGGTGCATGTTGTGTTTATACCTTAGGCCATGCAAGTGTGTGAATTCAATGATGCTTACAGGAATCAGTTGGCTGTGTCTCAAAACGAGAATAAAGAGAAGATGCAGCGTTTTGCCTTGGAGGAGAAACACATCAGGGAGGAGAATATGCGTTTGCAGAGGAAACTGCAACAAGAAGTGGAGCGGCGCGAGGCGCTGTGTCGCCACCTGTCCGAGAGTGAATCCAGCCTCGAGATGGAGGAGGAAAGGCAGTTCAACGAGGCGCTCAGTGTATGTTTTAGCATTTACCGTGAAGGGGTATATTGTAACGATACGTGCATACGTCTGAGAATAAATTTTATTAGTCAGAGATTCAGACATTTTTATATGGAGGATCTTGCGGATACCCACACTACACCAACTAAACTCCATGATGTTCGTGCTGGTTGCTTGTAGGAGGGGTGCGCGTGATTCCTTCACATGCTTCATCGTATCTTCATGACTCTCTGGCGATTGACTTGTTGGACTCATACGCTACGAGGCTGAGCCCGATTTTAACACAATGAGCCGCTTTTAATTTAAATGAAAGATATTTTGAATTTTGATATCTCGATTCTAAACATTTGTGTGTGTTATACAGGCTCGATCGCGGTCGGTATCGTCTCCAGGAGGGTCGCGGCCGCTGTCGCCGTATGCGCCTCCGCTGCTGCCCGCCGCCGGCCTGCCGCTCTCCAGACCAGCGCTGCACCTCGCCTCACAGGTATGTGTGTGTATACAGGCTCGGTCGCTACCTTCACACCCTTGAACCGATCAGTCGATTGTGCTAAATTTGGAAAGGCCGGACGTAGTCTGGCAAAAGCTAGAATCATTGGACGCAGAAGCATAGCAATGTGTGTGTACAATTTTAATTGTATGTTTCAGTCGCGACGGCCGAGCGATCGGTTCGTGAAGCCAGCTTTGCCACCCCGAGGCGTGAGTGAAGCGGCGGTAGTGCCCGCGGTGTGCCCGCCGCCCGTGCCTCTCCTGCAACCATCCAGCCCCATGGATACTTCATCCAAGGACTAGACAATATGCTGAGCTGGCAGACTTCTGATTGCTTCATGTACAGTTGCTGTCACAAGTTATGAGCGCTCAACGAAAATTGTGGGGGTATCTGCGCATGTATTTATTCGCATCGCGACATACAGACTCATAAAGTAACTACTGTGCATCAAGGTCAGCGCTCAAAAATCGTGACGGCACCTGTACTGCTTGCACAACGATTACACTAAGCATATGGTCGGCGGATGCCTCTGGTGTCACTAGGCTGGAGTAGCTTACCATCAGTTGGCTGTACGCTTTTTTGCCACCGTAGTATAAAAAAAGCTCCCTGTATCGTCGGACTGCAAGCGGGAGGCACAAATTCTTAGTGTACCTTTGCAGCTAATCTCGCGCTTCTGCTGGAAAATACAACGACCGATTGATCGAGCCTCGCTCCTGCTCCTCACACGTTGCATTCAGGACACTTCTTCGAAGAGTATCAAGCGTTTTAAGTCGTCATTGAAGTACTTACTTGACTACTAAATCATAGTTACACTTACCCCCTTATATTATGTTATATTTAATATATAGTCATCTCTCTGCGCTAACTATGTTTCAGCGCGCAAATGCATTTATGGGTGAGAAAATGTTTTATTTATATTTATATTAAGATTTAACCTTGAGAGAGGTTCATGGGTTCATGTATGAAAGAAAATCATTATAGAGTGTTTAATATGGTTACTTGCATATGGCAACTTTTTACCTTCCGAGAAATGAGTCCTGAACGCTGGGTTGTGCTCCGTAGGGCTAACTAACATTGATGTTGCAAGAAAATTTTGAGTATCATATTTCTTGCGCAATTATTTGACAGCGAGTGACTTAGTTTTCTCGTGGCGTACATAGGCTAGCCGCACATTGGATAGGAGATTACATCCAACGGAAATGAACGCTATGTTTACGTATGAATTAAGCGCGTACACTTGCGTTTCTACTTCGCGCTATAGCCAGAGAATACATTATGATATGAAAAATTATGAATGCGCGAAATTCGAAAATGTTTTGATTGATTATTATTAACGTCAGAACTTACTAAGGCAAATGCATTATCAATAGCAGAGGTTGGGATAGTTCGTGCGTGCTTTCAAGTATTCGTACGATTAGTATCCAATGTGCGGCCGGCCTTACGCCTACAGTTATACCCGTATGTATGTATAGGTGCTGGCCGTGAATGATCAGTAGGAATATTTTGGTTTTTGTATAGCGCGAGCTTGAACCAACACATGCGCAGTTGTCTCCACTATTTTCGCTGAGCGCTTAAAACTCGTGACGGCACCTGTCCATACATGATGGACTTAGTTAGCTTGTGGTAGTGCCTCTGCATTTGGGAGCAGGCGAGACCTCCACGATATGTTACTGATATAATTAGTACTCATCATGGGAGAATATAATTATATTATAATTGTCTGCGTTGACTTGTACCAACGCGACTGTGACTTGTCAATGTATCGCAGCGAGACTGCGAACATTATACGTATAGGATAGTTATAGCTAGTTCTGATTAAAAATCACATGGTTATTTAATTGTCTGGGCTTAATAATATGGCGGTGGTTTTTATGTTATTTTAAGGCTGTGTATAAATTCATATGTGAACGAATGTGTGGTCGAAGATTGAAGATGGGAAACTATATTGGTATAAGCACTCGGGGTCGCGCGTATTACTCCTACATTATGATTCAGTGTAGGAAGGTATGGTTGTTGTTAATATGATTCTTGTTTTGAGCTCCCAAGAGCTATTTGTTCTGTTCGATTATATTGTGTACACTAGTGGGAGTAGTAGTCCCCAGACTCAATTCAATTATGCAAATATTCACATAAAAGTTTTTTTTAATGTTATAATTAAACAGAATATACGCATTAATATTATCTTGAGTTTTATTAAAAATTTTCACGTCAACCAATAGCGTTATTAACATTATGGTATATCATGTGTGAAATACAGATCTGGGGGGCCGCATGGTTGGGCCCCCAGATCTCTATCTCTATCTCTCCTATTGCACTGATACTTCAATTGTGCGACAGTACTAGATGTATACACGTAGCTACGTAAGAGTTAGAAATTTAATTCCTAATGGCTAATAACTTCTAAAACTTTGTTTAGTAATGTTAGACCACGAGCTTTACAGGGAAGGAAAACATCGTCAGGAAACCTACGTAATGTCTGAGAGGAAATACTAAAATTTTGGTGTTGTACTCGAGACGGAAGTTTCCGAGATTACTCGGAAGAAACAAACAGAAAAAAAAAATGTTCTGAATATAATTTCATGTATATTTCCATTTAATACGGAAAACGGTTAATTTACGTAACATTACAAACGTACACTATTTTATTTATTTATTGAAACCTATAAAAGTATAAGCTTAATAATATTATGCTTAACAAAGAACGACCATACATACTTACTCTTTATTGACCAACCACTAACGCAATCTGAAAACAAAATGGCAAGTAAATTAAATACATTATATTTTTCGCGGCAGGCTGTGAGTGAAACCGCAGATAGATAACAATGGGCGTCGGCTCGCGTCTGTCGATGAGGTTGTCGCCATTCGGCATCTTCAATGGCAAAGAAGTAATCGCACTTTACACACGCACCATAAACCTAAGCAAACCTCGCTAAGGTACGATAGGCATTCTCTATTTATCTTGGACGCAGCTAGGGTTACAGGTAAAGTGATTTGCATAATACCTCCCACGGTGAATTGTGGGCTTCATTCAAATATTTTTATTATAACTAAACAGAACAATCGATAATTTAATGTTTCCTTATTTTCTGACTATGGGTAGAATGTCGGGCCAGTCTGATGTTGACACAGTGACCACAATACAATATATTACAAACATGAACATAGAACACGGAGATATGTAGTATTAAGTATCTTATCAACTTCAAGAATAATGACAATTATGATAGATAGATAAAACGTTTATTTGCCACACACTGATAAATTAAACAAAACTACAATGATGAAGACCTACAAAATAAAACATTAATAGTAAGTGAGTAAACGATAGCAATGAAACATAGGTGTATCAATATTAGATGACAATGCGCTGCAGTGGTGCAAATACATGGCCTATTTGCACCACTGCAGCGCATTGTATCGGCGCTCAGTGTATCGGTTTGCTCTTACGAGCAAAACGCTGGTATTCTGCCACCACCCAAAATTCAACTTAAATTATGCATAAATTGTGGAAGAGAATGTTGTGCATGTCTGTGTAATAATGTGCAAGGAATCAAGACTGAGGCTGAATGTCTGTTTGATATGAACAAGCTGGGTAGATTGTTTGTAAAGGCAATAATAATAAAATTATAATATAAAATATTTACCAAAAAGAAATTCTAATCGGGGAAAAAAAAATATAATAATTAGCCCCACACTATACAAGAAAGCCCGCCACCGAGTAACCCTGCGGAATACCAATCAATTGCTTGGTTAAAAGATAATTATATAATTGTTTTTAAAAGAGTTATTAGATGAAAGCCCGTGACGGACATTATATATTTTTAAAGATTTTTCTGATTACACAAAAGGTATAAAAAAGATGTATTCATTTCTACAGCAGCGTTATAAACAATAGATTAAAACGACAGTGAAAAAGACATCAACGCGCGCACACCACTAGTCGGACGTATGCCATCTTGATTAAAATGTACCTATTACGTACAAATGATTGCCTTCTGGAAGTCGGAGGAATCCAATGGGTTCCTCCACATATTTTTAACAATTTACAAGATATTTTTCTCAACAATCACTTGACACTGGCGGAATAGTTTTACTTAAGCTCATCGCCATTAAATAAATAAAGGAAAGGAAAGGATTGCCTTCCGAGTGGCGATGCCGAAATGTGGTCTGGGGCCTACCATCATCATTTTAAGCTGAGCGTATACTTTGATGTTCCATTTTGATCCCGTAAAATAGAAGCTAAGAATTTCTTCATAGTTAGATAGAAACGATCATAGTTAAGGGGGCCGGTCCAGATAACATGCTCTGGAACATCAATTCAGGAAGCATTGAGTAGTTGGAGACTGAGTGATATTCATTCCATGAACATAAACGGCTCCTGTTGGACAGTTAGTTAACGCGCGACAAGGCGTACCATTCTCCTCTTTAAGCGTTTTATTAAATACTAGCGGACATCACGCGGTTTAATCACCGTGGGAGTACGGTGATAAAAAATAACCTATGTTACTCGCCGATTATTTAGCCATTCATCGCTGAAAGATTTTTTAAGATCGATCAAGAAGTTTCAGAGCCTATTCAATACAGTTAAATCAACAAATCTTTCCTCTTTATAATATTAGTATAGATTATCTATTCATTGCATGCACCTGTGTAACTAAAATCGTTATTCCAAAACCTTCATCAGTCAAATCTCCATAAAATAAAATTGGAACTGCTCTTGTTACGATTCAAAGCAAATCGAATCGGCTGGATTAAAAATAACAAATATCTGTGAACACAACATACTTAAAAAACATATTTCCATAACTACGTATATATAAGTAATGAAATGTAGAGCGTTTTCTTCTTCTTGAAGTCAGATAAAAATAAATGAATACACTTATATTATTTAGTGCCGTGGTGACCTCGGGGTTTGAGCAGTCGCCTGCTACGCAAGCGACGCAAGTTCGATTCCCAGCGGGGCCTGTACCAATGAGATTTTCTAAAAAACTTATGTGCAGTGATTTCACACCACGTGCTTTACGGTGAAGGAAAACATCGTGAGGAAACCTGCATATGTCGGAGAAGTAATTCAAAGACGTATGTATAGTGCCTGAGACGACGATAGACTCACCATCTGTCACGTTGGCTCTTAATCAAATTCGGTGAAAAGTGGGTGTTGTTAAAACACCTCTGCCTACCCCTTCGGGGAATACAGGTATGTATGTTATATTATTTACACATTGTATTTTGTACTTGTAATTCAGTCGCGATTTGATATGAATACGACAAATACCTACATCAAATGTAGAACTAATAATACAGTCAAGGACATGATAATATACTGGAGTTTATGGGTAATTCCCCATCATCTGGTCACGGCATTGAATTTGTATAATCTTAGTTTGAATAACATTCAAATAGAAACGCAGAGCGCGGTCCGTCGGCGACGCTCATAAAATATGTTTACATAGAAACAAATAGCTGGCGTTGAGTTATTGATCCTTCCAATAATTATCGAACACGTTTCATGTCACCATGTTTAAGCACATGTTTAAACACAAAAGTGGACGAGTATGGCGGATACACGGCGCGACTCTTGTTTGTATGTTTACGTACGGAATCGTAAAGTAGAGGCAGGCAGTAGGTAGAGCTAACACCAAACCAGAGCCGGTGGATACCATTCGCTCGGAGCCCAATGATGGAGCCACGTACTCTTCCTAGAGGGTTCTGTATGATATTTTTGTTGGATTCAAAGTTAAGTTTAAGATAAGTACTGTTCCCCGTCGTTTCAGCCTCGTTGAATTAATTTCATGGATTGCCATACTTCGCGACACCTTATTTTTTTAATAAACGTAACCTACTATGACTTAAGTTACTCCTCGTAATCATTAGCAGACTTTAGACAAACAAGAACGGAACAAACATACAGACGGATAGACAGGCAGATTATTTAATTATTTACGTACCGTATATACTTTCATTCATATTATAATTTTGGAATTCCAAACAGAAACTTTAATTTTATTTATCTCAATATTGCAGATTATTTGATCAAACATAACATAACATATTTTCACTAATAACAATTCTAAGCGGGTAAAACTTTTCTTTACTATACAATATGAATTTTAAAATAATGTGAGGTTGATCAGCATAAATCATTTTGTGTTATCCTCTCCTTACTGTTTGAATGTCACACGTAGTTTAACTCCGTTTGCCGCAGAACCACACGAAGCCCAGTGCCGCAGAACTCTAAGCAAGTAAAGATTACAGCCGTGTAGCTACATCTGGGAAGTAACAATTCAAAATAGAGTAAGTAAATGTTGATTTTCTATCAAGTCACTTCGAAACTGCTATCTTTAGCGTTTTGTTAACGCTTCAAGTGTCATTAAAATATTTAGTGCAACAAGTTTTTAAATGTGCAAACATAAAATACGTGCAGACATCGCTAATGGCAAATACTAACCAAGTATATACATCATTATGCTCACGCCTGTATTCCCCGAGGGGGTAGGCAAAGGTGTGGTATATATAGCAACACCCCCTTTCACTGAAGATGATAAAGTGCCAACGTGATGGATGGTGAGTCTATCGCCGTCTCAGGCACTATACATACGTTTTGGAATTACCATTTAATATGCATATTATACCTACATAATACACATACATATATTTATTATATTTATAATACCCTGTTTGTCTGGATATTGTAATATAATATCTCAAATAGATATTTTACTTAAGTGCATAAAGTTGTATTTTAAGGCAAAATTGTATAAGGATACTCATGTTAGATGTATACATCCATATGCTCACGTCTGTTTTCCCGAAGGGGTAGTACGTACATCCACATTTCGCCAGTTATATTTGAGTCCTATGTAATGAGTCTATTGCCACTAAACGGGAACTAATACAGACTCCGGGCTTATCATCATGAATTTAACTCTTGTCAGGCTGCTATTGGGAAATTAGGTACAGATGTAAAAATCCAATAATTTCCCTGACCCCTGGGATCGAGCTTTGTGTTTTGCAGTGTTTGCGACTATTAGAAAAACGAACACGAGTCTTTTAAATTAATGTATTTGTCTTATTGAGGGGTCGCTAGTTATTTGTATTTAATGTATCAGTTAAAAGCATAATTGCAATTGCGTGTGGATATTTTAACAGTTAGCACGCACTTGAGAACGGAATCGTAAATCCATCTGTGCAAATGTTACCATGATTTGACAGTAAGTACCTAAAGTGTGCTCGTGTTTAAACTTTGTACCTCCCACGTTGTTATCTCTTAATACGGACGGACAAGTGTTTAATTAAGTCGTACACACCTCACGGACCAATTAAACTCGACACCGCCATAATCTGGTGAACCATAAATGCCACGGTCATTCAACATTGTACAGAAGTCAGATATGGCACGAGGTGACGAGACTAAATAGTATTTACGCCAAGGTGTTAATTTCAGGAGGTTAGAGTAGCGTGAATTTTATTTATATGAAAAGTTAATTCATGCCCTCCTAGCACGTAGTGTTTAAACGGCGGAGTTAGCACGGGGATCCGAACAAACATATGCGCCGGAGTTTACGTGGAACGCGTACTCAACGCGTGCTCACTTTCATACCAAAGTCACGCCAAATTTCTATCAAAAGTATCTTGACAGCGGCAGATTAGACGCAGTTTTTTTTAATATATAATAAGGAAGAAATCTTGATATAGTTAATATCATATTGAACCAATTTCTATACATACTAACATAGTTTGATTCATCTAATATTGGAATAGTGTTGTGTTGCAAAGATTACGTTTGCCAGTGCATCATGACTGGGAATAGAAGTGGAGTCGTACCAGCTACAGTGATACCACTTGTTACAAGCGGTCACAAGCAGTAATCTCGCATAACTCATGAAAATTGGAATACAAGGAAATACTGCCTCGTTGGTGTGGTAGCCACAAAGCCCTGCTGCGAAAAATGTATTCGTGTGTTCGATCACCGGGTCGGGCAATGTGTTTTTAGGTTTTCCATTTGTAGTAGCCCAGTAACAAACTTACAGTCTGAATTAATGCGCAGTATCAGACTCACGCCCTATTATATGGCGCTTGGAAAATTACTGACGAATTGTGGGCACTATAGTAACATAAGTTGCAGTGGATGGCAGTGGATGGATAGTATAAAAAATGGTTCTCCAAAATGTGTAATTGGAAATACTTACACTCCATTTGAATTTCTACTCAAACACAAGATAACCAGAATTCCGTTCAGTAGTTTCTGGGAAGGAACCGACGTTTAAACAACTAGCTATGGGTCAAGTTTTTCATAACATTTGGTACAAAAACCACTAAATTCTTCTTTGGGATTTACAGAAGGGATATTCATGTTTTCGTAAATTTGATATGGTGGGTACTAGTGTTTTTTCGCGTTATAGCCATTTGCATTGAATGTTACGTAATATGTAGAGTACATGATTAATTTATGATTGAAATAAATTAAAAACTTTGGTAAATTGAAATTATAGAATACAATTTTCGCGACCAAACAGTGGTATAGGAAGGAGTTCGCCAAGTGTACGTGTACCTATTGGTTATAACGGTCACGTAGATGTTTAAAAATGAAACATTTCTGTAGAGAGCATTGAGCTCGGTCGTTGTTTGAGGTTTCCTTTTCCAATTAGCACTTGGTCGGCCGGCAGACCGTAACTGGGTGAGGCGGGCTCGGTGCATTGGAATGCTGACTAGGTGTCTACGGCAGCTCCTCGCGGGAGGTACAACATACACTCACTGTGTCAACTAATCGGATCATTCTACGTAAAGCCTACCTGCTGCACCTATCACTACGGCCTCATTCATATTTACACATTAACCTGATCAAGTCCAAGCTTGCGAACTGGCATTTTTTAGATAAAGGATCAGTTTGGCTTTCCACAGAGGTGACGGAGCGCGTGATTTATACATATTCGTAATATTTCTATGCAGACATCGAATTACATTTTTTATAAGTTTTATTTTATTTTTTAATATACATTATATACATACAAATATACAAAAATCTACACGCGTTGTAATAAATCGAGCCCTTGTAAATCAAATAAGCACTTATATATCAAAATAATAATTTATTTCACCAAATGGGTTACATAGGTATCTCAGTAAAATTAATTTAGTCTTGCGTTTCAGTCGCGGAAATCAAAGTGCAGAACTTAAGCTTATCAAAGAATTTCTCGTAGTAGCACCACCACTTTTGTGACATAAATTGATACCCTTTGGTTTGTTACCATTCATAGTTTACACACTATCACTAACTATTATTAGATTTCTTGACTCCTTACTATCAAAGTTGTAACTTATATATTTTAATAAAACAAACTAGATTGTGACATTGTTTAGAATATTCAGAAAATTGTATTTTCTATCAAATCCCGTGAACCTATCAATTTATAGAGATAAATATCATAAAGATATGCGGTAGAGTCGAATGGTGCTCTATTATTCAGATAGGTAGTACGTTGTCCGAACTCTGCACGGCGTGATTATTGACTAATAAATTTCGCCACCTTAACTATGTTGTATTACATCAAAATATACATAGAATAGTTTTTGTAACTGAACAGTCTAAAGTCAGATATTTTTCTACATCAATGTACCCACTCACATGATTAAAGTAACTTTATCAAAATCTAAACGTTACTAACTCTCATTACATAAGTATAATTCAAGATAAAAATTATGGAAATACAGGTGGATCCCAGTGACCGCTTCGACGTTGCGCAGGATTGTCTCGAGTGTGCCTCGCACGGCCACCAATCGGTTTGTTTGTCAATACATCAGAGGCGGGGCTTTCCGTGCTAGGCTTGTAGCTTGGTGTTAGCGCTAAACTTCACTCTTTTACACCGGAGTTAAGATTCAATATCGTTTGTAAATGCTATTGTTGAATTGATACATCTTAACAGGAATATGCGTCCTACTGCTAGGTAGTATGATTGGTTATTGAATACTGATACTGAAGCGTAGTGGGTATGTTATTTTGTACACACGCTAATGAAGTGTAGTGCGGGTGAGTTTGCGGTAGTTGCTCATGCAGATGGCACGCCAGCACTGATTTGTGATATGTGTCAAATAGAGTAACTAACAGTCAACATAACATCGACAATCAAACCAATTAATTGACATCTTGTATGTAAATCAAATATTTGTGATACTTAATTATGATGTTCAAAAATCTTAATAATAATTAATGTGAAAATTGTGCATTGTGAACTGGAGTTATTGTTATTAAAAAGTATATTTTTAAATGTGTTTATATAAACCGGCGAAATTGAGGAGAAAATAACCAGTGAAGACAGGTAACCAAACTCATTTTATTAATATTCATGTAGACTCTAAATTAGTACATAAATACTCACGTCAGTTAAACATACAATGTTATATCAAACTGGGTGCGGTAAAGTAATTGCGTGATCCTGGCGGGCACTTTGAATTCAATAACACTAATATACTAGATATGACTGATATACCTAGTTGGGCCTTATTTTGTATCCTAGGATTTAAGTATTTTTTTTGTGAATATGATTGATTTTGACGTATGCGGTGCAGCACCATCAAGCCAACGTCCAGGGAATCACATTTTCTGCGTTCCTTCCAAGAGAGAAGAGAAACACAGGAGTAGCAATTTTGAAATTAATTCTTGTACTACTTGTGGCGTCAAGTACATGTGTCACTGAGAATAAACGGGTGGAGTACCTACCAATGAGCTATTTTTTAAATATGTAGCTGTCGTTTGTGGCAACAGGATTGACGGTGAAAGCATCGCCTGTAAGCCTGAGGAAACGCAAAAAAATCGGCAACACCCTAGTGTGAATCTAATTATTCACTACTAGGCAGACTTAACTCCCTTTCGAAATTTAGTGCTGCCCTTCTCTAGAAGATACCTCTGCCTCACAGAAGATCGCAGTAAAAAAATGTTACCTAAAGAGTGGTACTGTTGTATTCCTGGGGCGAGTAAGGTAGCCAGTGTTCTATGGAAGGGAAGAGCGAGTAGAAATGGAGGCTTTAGCTATAGTAGGACATGGCATTTATAATGTTAGCAATGTGCGAGTGACCACCCTTTATAGGGTACAGTAGCTGTTTACAATTAGGAGAACTCTACGCATATGTGCGTACGTACACTTACGGGGAGCCTTGTAAGAATTCGTAAAGACAATCAGGGAAAGATGTGTCAAGATGAGAGACAGGGCTAAGAAGTAAGTATAATAATGACGGCATGTAGAGAGCGCATAGCGCCGTAAAAACGGGATAATGATGATAAGCTCTCCTTAAAGCCTTTACTCTTAATTCAGGAGTAATGGTTTACATTCCAGATTAATCATCTACATCCATATGGGCCTAATTCAAGTGTTAGCCTAATAGAAATAACTTAAGTGGTTATATAATTTTTAAATTACAAAATTCACTTAATGCCTCGTCAGGGAGCTGTGAAATCTCTCTTTTCCCTAATACAGCAATTGTTCATAAAGCAGAAGTGTCGTGTTGATCATTTGTTGCACTGATTTTAAACAATTGTCACCTCTCTACTTGCGGTAGATTATTCGACGGTTGATTATTCGACGGGAGTCAATGCGAAAATCTATTGATTGAGTAATCGCCTGTTACACATGCAACGAAAGTTCCAATCTTACTATATTTGATCCATCTATACAGATTATAAATACTAATAAAATGTAAGTGTCTTTTTGTAATTCTAAAGAGCTTTTTACAAAATGCATATGAAAGTTAGTAAGTACTTACTTACGTTACTAATATAAAAAAATAATTCTCTGTTTGTCTATCTGTTTGTTCCGGGTAATCCCTGAAACGGTTGGACCGAATTAACGGGACTTTCACTGGAATATAGTTGGTGTAACAAGGAGTAACTGTGGCTATATTTATTTTCAAAAAGATTAGGGGTCCGCGAATAAAGCCACCCTTTAAATAAAAATGAGGCTTTTTCCCAGACATCCTATAATTTTAGTACCACCAACTCCGCGGCATTTGTTGTACAAATGGAAATCTCAGGACATCCAAGAAATACATTCAGCATTGGAGTATTAGTGTGGCTAGTGCGTGCGTGTAGTGCGCAACCGTTGTCCAGATGGCGAGGGAGTGCGCGCATCATTGTGCGCGCGGTGCGCATGCGCAACACAAAGCGGCGGCGGCGGCGCAGGTTCCGTCATCGGGCCCGAAAGCCTATCGGCGCGTCCGGCTCGCCACAAAGCCCTATAATAAACTTTTACAGCACACATAAAACCCTGACTTTTTAACCCAAGTTATTTGAATTAATATCAATTCGGAGATTCTCAATGGGCTTTACTCGTCAAACTTTAAAGTTTTACGACAACCACAGAATTGAGAAATAAAATTTAATTGAAATGTAGCCCCAAAAAGTTTGATTGCGGTTATCAGCTTCCGAATTTGAATATTTACACTGAATAACACACCCACCAAGATATTTCATTTGGTTGTGGGCGTCCACTAGTCTAAGTTTACCGACTAATAAGTTGTTCCCCTGGCCCTGATTTTAGGTGTTTCTAATAGTTCCCAGTATTGCGATAAAATTTAATTATTTAAAAAAATTTTTTTTAACTAAGATCTTGGAACTCTTTCTATCTCGTTAATTTTCATTAATTCCACGTTACTTCAAATTGCGAGTTTATCTGATAACTTGAATGCCTAAATACATAAATAGCCAGGAAAATCTCAAACAAACGCAGATTAAGTCGCGAGCGGTAAATAAGTGTGTAAATAAAGGAGTGGTTTATAATATCGGAAAGCACCGCGTTTATAGTGTCCAAAGGGTATTTTATAGTAAGGTCGAATATTATTGATCATGTGTTGCGGCTATTTGATTTTAGTCTATTGTTTGATTAACATATCAAGGCTGGTGGTTGTATACAACATGCCAAGTGATAATGAAAATTCAAGTTTGAAACAGCGATGACGCAAGACCATTAAAAATACTTACTTGAGTTTTCGGCATCGTTCCATTTGCATAGCCTTCTCGGCCTTCATTACGCAGCCATTCCGCAAACTTTGAAATTGGAAAAGACAACATCGACCGTATTGTTTCAATGGTTTCAATATCGGTTTGGCTGCTCTTGCATTTGATAATTAGCACCTCTCGCATCGGCGCGGTGTAGGCACGCCTCGGGACAATCGCTCGATGCCGAGCACACTCAGCTTACATTTATCGAAGCAAATGCCATAAACCTCCAATCACTGGACCCAGTCTCCTTTCGAAACAACCTTCAGAGCCACTCGTTGTTATCTTTGATATTTTATAGGGAACTGTAAAACGCCGGTACTGCAAAGCGATTAAGCGACATTCCATAAGAGCATCGAAGGCGTTGGATATCTCGTCACCTTCGGTTTAAGGGTGGAAGTTAGTGCCGCTCAGCTATAGATAATGAGCGTTATTACTTATAATTGAAGGGCGGTATGACTATCCACATTGTTAGACTCGCTTTGTATCAGTTTAGTTAGGCGAACCGCCTGATACAGAGTTAAATCCGAAACCGGGGCCACTCACACATCGTATTTAACCTCGCCATTAAAAAGAAAATGTTCGCAATTCATCTATACGACTTAAGTTTAATATTTATACCTCATGGAGTCGTAAAATGATGAATAATGACGCTGCAGACGAGTGGGCTAGCGCTGTAATTACTTCGCCTTTATACATACTCGCTGGATGCTTTCTTGTTGTTTGAACTTAAATGTTGTACTAGCGCGATAGCAGCCTGCATGAGCCTCGTGGTGCACGTAAAAGCAAATTACCAGGCCCTTTGCAGTGGTGGTACCTTCGTAGCTAATAAATAACAGTATTCAATAAAGTGCCGACTTCACTCTGCTTTCGCAACAATGAACACGTCATAATTATATTGATAACTTTTTACCTAATTTTGTAATAAACCTATTGGCAGTGTTCTAAAGTTATTTATTGATCGTGTTAGTGAAGGTAGCGCCCGATGCGTGCATGTTAATGTTTATTGAAAATATTTGAAGTTTTCGGAAATTTACCAAGGACTTATGAAGGACAAAGATTGAATTTGATAAGCTTAAGTCTTGAAATTAAATAATTCCTAATCAAATCAAAATCATCTATGAAATTACCTATCATGATTGGTGTGTTAAGGGATTATGTATTAATTATTATTCCGATAACAAATTGTAATTTAGGTACATCAAACACGTGGTAACTAAGTAAAGGAACAACGCACGGGAAAGATTCAAAGAAGGCACATTTTTTTCCAAGTTTAATAAGAACCACTAATTATAATATTTATTAGGTACTAATTATATAGAAACTATTATAGTATTTCAGACACATTGCTTAAAGAATATTAATATTAAATTACATAAGTATACAAAAGACCTACCTACTTGAAGTTCCTAATGAATGTATTGAAGAGGTAAAAAAATCTGAACCCAATGAGGCGAAAATGGTAATGGAGTTTATATGATACATCTTCTGTACCAGCGTGAAATAAATAGAGACGGAACATACATACCAACAATTATACGCTCGCTACAACAAGTCAGAATGGAGTCTTACAACTTGTTGGGGTTTTCCTTGTAAAGGAGGGCAAATATTACTGGCTAAGTTTTTTTTAAGAAAGCCACGGATACTGCACGAATATTATTTTACATGAAATAGAAATAATATTTCTTCAAATGAAATAGTGTTCAATAATACATTTTCTCAAGGTAATTTATTTCACCCAATTTTAGGGCATGCAAATCCTTTTTTAGGCCTTGATGATCGGGAGTCGCTTCACTTGTCATCTGAAGTATAGTGAACTTTTTTTTTAATTAAAATGATCATTTGGTATCCGCAATTATTTTGATTTTGTTAATGTTTGTCAGCTCTAGAATAAGACAATAAAATGTAAAGGTATTCTTTTTATTATATACATGTTTTCTATTATTAAACATATTCTTTATACATGTTTTCACGTTAAATAGTCATTGGCAAATAGTTATATTAAGAAGCAATGTAAGGTTTTTAGGCGCACATTTTTGGCACAGAGCATAGCTGGTGGTACATATTAATTTAAAAATAAAATAAAAATCTCTCGAACTTTTTAAATGATTTAGTTGGGATACAGGCTTGAGCATATGTTGTATGTACTTATTATTTATTTTTGTGGTAAAGTGTAGTCGTTAGAGGTAATTAAAGGTCCGATGCTTATTGGATGATATGTGGAACATATGACAACTATTTTTTTTTTGTTGTAAAAAGAAATTCAAAATACTATAGTGCTTCATTGCCCCTAATATTGTAAAAATTAATGACGAAAATTAATGTTTAGGGATTTTTTATTTATTACTAAACTAGGTAAAGGTAGGGTCTGTCACATCTCCCCGGCATTGCTGTGGCGGCCGCTGCTGCTCAGCAGGAGTGCCTCAAGCGCCGGAAATATGCTTGTGGTCAAGGATAAATATTTTCTGCGTTTGCGTTTGAAATTCTAGGGCCTTGGGGCCCGGATGCTCACCAACTTTTCAAAGAGGTTGCACGTCGTCTAGTAGAAGCCTCTCGTGACAAGCAAGCTGGGGCTTTTCTCGCTCAGAGAATCAGCATTGCTATTCAACGTGGCAATGCTGTCAGCCTTCCTGGCACGATCCCGAGAGACAACGATTTGGGCCAAGTTTACTACTTGTAATTAGTTTTAAGAACTGTTCCTTATAAATATATGTCTATAAAAAAACTAGGTAATCGCGGTATCACCCGCGTAGATTTAGTTTCATGCTTTATTTCGCGGAACCCTAATATTTTCAAAAATAAAATTAGACTAAGTTACTTCTTGAAACATCAGCTATCTGCCGGTGAAAGTCCCCTTTAAATCGGTCCAGCCATTCACGAGTGATAGTGTGACCATGGGTAATAGGGATTAAATGATATATATTGACATGTACCACCAGCCAATGCTCTGTGCCAAAAATGTTTGCCTAAAAAGTGTCAACTTAGTATAGGTATGGATTTTTATATTTTGCATCGAATAAAATACGACCTCACAATAGTTTCTTCAGTTTAAAGTTTTGATTTTGGAAAGTTCCATTATTTCCAAACTTACCGCAGTCTAAATGATATCCTAGACTGCTTTCTAATTTACACAATTACACATTCTTACGCAAACTGGGGCAATCAGTTAACTGTACTACGCATATATTCGAAAAGAAACCAATGGTATGTAGAAACTTACCGTATACTTAGTTCGTTGGTCAATAATGTGGAAACAGGAAATTGCCTAGTTATGAACAGAAATACTAAAATTGTCAAAAAGTATGATCATGTCTGGGGAGTGGCGGAGTTGCGGGACGTTGAACCGACGTAGCTAGCGATAATGGGTACAATAAACAGTGGACGCGGAGATCGTGTCCGAGCCAAACTTACAATAAAATATCCGGCTTATTTGCCATTACCTACCACCAGATTTCGTGATGCCGTCGGTTTGTACAGTGGCGATGTGTATTTCATTACGCAAGTGGATATTTGACATCTATTTGAAGAAAAATGTCGCCGTTAAATATAGCACCAGTGGGATTGAAAAAAAATATTCGATGTAGTCGACAGAAATGTCACAAAGTAGTTAAAACAAAGAAAGTGACTAAAAGAAAGAACTTAGGGGTCTGTACCCCTATCACGGGTTTGCCACCGTTTTCGTAAGCTATAATCGCTAGCGTCGCTCGCAATATTTGTATGAGATATTTTAGTTCTTGACGTCACCGCTGGGAGTTGCTGCACAATTTCTCATACTAATATTCGGTCGCCTACTACGCAAGCGTCGCAAGTTTGAATCCCAGCGGCCTGCACCAAATATTTTTTCTAAATGCGTGCTTTACGTTGAAGGTAAACATCGTGAAGAAACCTACATATGTCTGAGAAGTAACTTAAATACTTATGTATAGAGTTTGAGACAGCAATGGATTCACCCTCTGTAATATTGGCACTACATCATATTAGGCGAAATGTTGGGTGTTGTTGTTATAAAACCTCTTCTTACCCCTTCGAAAATGGTCTGAGCATATTTATTTTTATTTTATAAAGTAATTTTTAGTCTTTCTAGCTTCTTTATTTGACTTGAACATTGTTTGCAAATAAATATATTGTTCACGGTAGTTTTATTTATAAATAGCAGCCCCGCGGTTTCACCCGCGTAGAATTTAACACCCACGACAAAGTCTTTTTTATGGTCTATGTGCTATTCTGGTGCATAAAATACATTCAGAAGATTTTGCGTAAGAGTTTCAAATATTCATCCTTATATCCGTACTTACAAACTTTCGCGTTTATAGTAGGTATTAGTAGGACAAGATATCTCTCACGGCTTCACGTGCGTGTAAATTAACAATGAAAATATATGTTACTTAGTGAAATGTTGTTTTTCTTAAGTCGAAGCAGACTAAATTACTCCCGTTAAAATCTGTCCATCCGTTTTAGAAATTAGCCGGGACAAACAAAAAGACAGAAAAATATAACCATTTATGTTCCGTTCATACTTGCAATGCATAAGCACTTCAACTTAATTTATTTTTATAGTTGCATGGATATAGATTATTATTTATCCGTATCCCACGTAAATCGACGGTTTACTGCTTTTCTCATTACATTTTCTCTATCAAGAGACATCAATTGTTTTCAGTCTCTTCTAAAATAATTATAAAAGAATATTTATTCAATACTTGTAAATCACCAGAGATCAATAAAATGTTCAAAATAGAAGTTTGATTTTACAGAATCAAAATATGCGTGTTTAAAATGCAATTCATTAATAGCATAATATTTCAGAACAAAAAAGTACACGCAAATATCAAGAGTATTATTACACGCGCGGCACTTACATTACCTATAAAACAGAATCTCCGCTCGAACATAATGAACAACGATAGTCTTATTTTTTCTAACAAAAAGTCTCCATTCGTCCTCCCTTTCTTGAAGATCTTTTCGCAGTTTCACAACAAAACTACAAGGTAAAAAATTTTTGTCTGCTAGAGGTTACAGGCTTCAGCGGGTCTCTCCAAATGTTTAATGTTGGATTGCTCTATACTCTGGTTCTCTTGTTTGCAGCAGGATGGCTGCGTCTCACATCCTGAGCGCAGTGGAGCCGACGGTAGGAGGCGGTGGGTCACGAGGCGGCCGCGAACGCGAGGTTAACGTCGCCCTCGACGACAGGGAACTCTGGGTGCGCTTCCAGACCCTCACCAATGAAATGATCGTCACCAAGAATGGAAGGTATAAACCGACCCTTTACTACTTTAAAGAAAATACTAAAAAATTAATACTTCTAATTGATACGTAGGTAGCTTTCCCATATCCTAATGATTTTATTTTGGTAAAAATATTTAAAATTTCTTCAAATATTATATTAGTACGTATTTTCTTCAGGCACTCAGGATGTAACCGTCCTTTAGGAATAGTACAATTAGATCGTTAAAGCAGCAAGTGCTTACTCATTATAATAACACTAGAAAATTTTTGTGTCATTATCTGAGTTCACTTTCTTTGGGCATTTCCAATTCCAAGTTACTCCTTGTAACATTATTTATCCGACAGTGATAGCCCCGTTAAAATCGGTCCAAACGTTTCAGAGTTTAGCCGGAACAAACAGACAGACAGATAAACAGACAGACAGGCAGAGAAATTTTTTAAATGTCAGTACCGTGTATACTATCATTATGCATGTAGTCAAAAGGTGCAATTTTGGAATTACAAGCAGACTTAAATTGTATTTAACTGTATAGAGATAATTTTCCTTCTTCAATGCGTGAACCAACAACACGAAACATCGTCCACGCGGCTTTTATCCGGATTCTTTATCTGAAATATGTCGAGTGTAACACTTATTGCTTGAATATAATTTATTATATCTTTTGATCTATCTATTCACACTGCACTTTAGTGAGGCGACATAAATATTAAAATCAATATCAATAGTTTTTACAACGTTAATTTTAAACTAATTGGCAGATTTTTATGAGCATGTGATTGCTTGTAAAGCTGTCATTAGAGCATCTATTATTTCAGAAATAACTATGTTATGTAAAAGAATTTATGTTAACATACATACATACATATGCTCACGCCTGTATCCCATGGGGGTAGGCAGAGACCACTGTTTGCCACATGCTACGATCCTTACATACTTCTTTCGCTTCATCCACATTCATGCATCTCTTCATACACTTTCTTCGGTTACGAGTGCTCCTAATTTGACCTTTCTGAAAAATACTATTAATTTGGTCATAGTAGTTCATGTATGTTTTAGTCATTTATGTTAACATATAGTGGAATTTAAAAACATAGTTAATATTCGAGTAGTTTAACTCATTAAGTAATGTAAATCTAAATTATATTCATGTACTTATTTACAAATATTTTATTAACGCAAAATTGTATATCTATTATCCAATTTTGTTACATTTCTATCGAATCTAACCCATCATCATCATCTCCCGGGCCTGATCCCATACATTGTTGGGGTCGGAACTTGATTCAGCCCGAAGCGGCTGATCACTTGATTTTTATATGAAGCGACTGCCATCCTTTGGCGAGGAAAAACTGTGATCTGGGTTAAACCAGTTGTCAGACTATTTTTGGCCTCCGACTGACCTGTAACGATTGCCAAAAATTGTACATTGGTAACCGGGACCGACGGCTTAACGTGCTCTACGAAGCACGGAGGGAACTCGGGCGGTTACCCATCCAATTACTGGCTGGGGTTAGGGTTGCCTAAATTCGCTGATCGAATGATATGCGCAATAGCAACTGTGCCACGAGCTCCTTCTTATCTAAATAAACCAAAAGCTTCCTTATACTTATGTATAACTACAAATATTTTATATTTTATGTGTTATCGAATCCAACCCATATTAACTGAACCAATATATCGCTTCATATAACGATTTCGTCGGATACGAGAACCTTTGACTGTCTAGGAACCTGTGAGCTAAACCGTATTTCTTACTTAAATATGGAACTACTTACGTTTGTGTGTGGATACATATTATAGTTACAAATATTCCTCGTCTCGTCCTTTTTCTCTAAATATAATTTATTTTCATAGTTATAATGTATGTAGGAACAATATCAAACAAGGGAGGTAATATTGTAAAGTATGTTATGACTGAAGATGATCGCTGATGAGCCTTTTGTGTTACGATGCAAAAAATATATATCTATGAGTAGGTATGCACTCAACATTGAAGTAAACGAGAGAATAAAATGGAACAATACATTTTGCAATATTGTAAGCGAAGTTGGCATCACTAGGTATGTCTTAAACGCGGTCGTAAATATTCTGCTTAATAACAACGCCCTCATCAACTCGCTTTGTAATAGATGCAGTACCTAAAGCTCATACTTATTTAAAGGTCGCATTTGTTGTTGTTTGCTGTATCTGTTACTAGACTTCATATTATATTGTTCCAAAATTATTATTCTTTGCGAAATATTTTTAAGTATATTTGGTGCCTTAATGTTATTAGTATATTAGATTTTTGGACTTATAAGACTTTCAATGTCCTTACGTTTCACGAAGAGAGCATTTTAAGAGTATAACAAATTCTATCATTTCTTGGAAAACTAGTTTGAACCCACGTATCAACCCTGATTGCGACATTATTGCGTCTTAGTGACACAAAGAGGTAAGTGAGAAGAGTCGCCGAAGTGACAGAGACTTTATCTACGTTAGCTTAAAGTAGACCTCTGGTAATCTGTCACTTCTAACTCTATCTAAGACTATGAAAATACTCTTTTTGTCTCCATATAAACTGGAATTTATCAATTGTTATACTCGTATCATGCATAAAAGGAGGAAAGAAAGCTTAATTTGACTGTGGAGCAATATCTTCGCTTTGTTAGGTTTTCGAATAAATTACAAATTCCATTACTCACTCGACAACTTTTTAGAGACTGTTGTTCAGTAATAATGTCGCAACGTCAGGTCATGGAAATGCCAATGTTTGTCCACAGCTCTCTTATGTCCAAACATCTAGTGTAGGTACTGAGACGATAAATCTGCGATAATAGGTAAAAAGTTACTAAATACTATCTTTGTACATTATATGTCATTGAAAATACGTAGCGGTGAGCGCAGTGAAGGATATGATCAGCGAATACATATTGTACTTAACTGGACACATTTGCTTGTGCTAAACGCCCGCTGACCGGCGGCTAGTTTTTAGCTATTAACATGGTAGGCCTTACTCATTAACGCAGGGCGGCTAAATGATACCGTCCGATGCTTGCTGCGCCGGAGTAGAGGCGCTCCTACCCTTGAGCCGATGACGTCTTTTGTTGCTCATAATATACTACTTTCGTATGATGTCTCAAATAAGTACCTCACCCATATAAGAAAAAAAATAAAAGTGATTCATTTTTCACAGAATTACATAGCCGTAGTACACATAATAATGGTACAAAACTGTTAATTTCATAAATTAGTAAATAGTTCAAGTAATGGTAACAATTTACTTATTTATATAATTAAAGGGCGGTATATAGAGTGTGGTAGTGTAATTGTAGGGGAAAAACACAGTATTGTCAGGGGTTTTCAAATTACGCGAGGCTGTATTTAGTCAGGGTATAAGGGACATTGTATAGGTAACTTTCAGCGCTAGTCATGCAGAAGTTAATATTTAATATAATTTATTTATCGAATTTGTATTACGTGTGTGGTGTAACAGCTTTGTGTGTGTTTTTTCAGACGGATGTTTCCTGTAGTTAAAGTAACAGCCAGTGGACTAGACCCTACTGCCATGTATACCGTCCTCCTCGAGTTTGTCCAAGTTGACTCACACCGCTGGAAATATGTCAACGGAGAATGGGTAATACTGCTTCTAAATCAAATTCTGTTCAGGAGTCAAGGTGGCTAAGTGGTTTGAGTACGTCCTGTTACGTATATCACAGCGACCGATAAGTTTTATAAAAAACTTAAATCCAGTTATTTCACACAACGAGGTTTACGGTGGTAGGTAGAATCATCGTTAGGAAACCTGCATGTCGCTGAAAAGAAATCAGACTTAAATACATATTATAGTGCTTGAAACTCACCCTGTGCCACGTTAGCATTTAATCGTCATCGGTTAAAAATTGCCCTCTGCTTACCTCTTCGGGGACACCTTTTGCATTTTTATTTTGTGTTTAATTAATTTTCCAATATACCTAATTATACATACTAAACGAGTGTTTAATTATTTGTTTCAGGTACCTGGAGGTAAAGCTGAAGTACCTCCTTCAAACGCCATCTACATTCACCCAGAAAGTCCTAATTTCGGGGCGCATTGGATGAAGGAACCGATATCTTTCGCCAAAGTGAAGCTCACCAACAAAACTAACGGTAATGGACAGGTCTGTATGTATCACTTAACTATATACTACAAAGGTACCAAACAAGCTTTTTGTTCGCATGATGGTGAATGCACAGTCTATGGACGCGAACAACATGACAATTGGAGTCTTTTTTTACTGCTCACACGGGCGGATACTCTTTATTGAAACTTAAATTTCACCGCAGAAACCAAATATATGTATAATATTTCTAAAGAACATAAACATGTGATCGTAACTTAGATTAAGCACCTACCTACTAGTATATGTTCCTTTTTTTTCAATATTTACCATACTTAGGTAATACATTTACCTAATATTCTTATTAGAAGATAACCAGTAGTAATTGATAACACCATGCTTCATACCAATGCAAGCAGTGGCGTTTCTTTGCAAATTCTTGTGAAACAGTAAAACTGAATTTTTGTAATGAGATATTGTATGCAGTTATGCGCAAGTTCAGGGAATTACAAGCATCCATATTGATAGGCCCACAGAGCATAATTAGTTCGCAGTCAAAACATACATTTAAAATAGAAAGCTGTCGAGGCAATGAGAGGTGCTACAGATTCGGAGAGCAGCTACCGCTGGTTCGTAGAAGCCAGTTCTCACGGTTGAATGTGGTGCGAATGAATATGAAAGCAAACATCAGATACATCCAGATCCATATGTTGACGTCTCGGTGTGAAATCTGTAGCTTACCAACTGTTTAGCGGGTGCCCATACGCACTATCATTTGTAATAATTATTGTCTCTGCGCTATGTTTACCTTACATTATAAGTTAGATGCCCCCTGGCTGGGTGGTGCTAATATTAATAAATCTCAATTTTATTGTAGATTTTAAACTTTTAACAGCTGACTTCACACATTTGTACGTTATCGAGGTTCAGTTATCACGTATGTACCTAGTATTGTGCCCACATCTAGAAGAGATCTGCAAAGCAATTAGGGTGATTGATGTATGCAAGAACAAATAGTGGAAGATCACGTTCTAACAACATACATAATATCAGTGAAGCGATTAATAAAAAATATCACATCGGGGCTGCCTTTGTTTGGGTACCACGTAGGCCATGAACTTTGCATGATCTATGTTACTACATGTGAATTCAGGTGTTGTCTGAAATTGTTGTATTGTGAGTGAGAACTTAATTAGATTTACGTGGTGTAGTGTAACCACGGTAATATCTCAAAATCTTATCTCGAAATAGGGTTTACATCGTTTGGTGGTAAGTAGGTAGGAAGGTCGCAAAGTGCTACATGACGCACTTGCATGTAACACTTATTTGATTTGGATATTTTTAGCTACAGGTATACTTAATCTGAATATTGATACACATAGCATAAGGCAACACACGTTCTAACAATATATTTTACCAACCGATTTGTTAACCAGCGGATAAACATGCATGCGCTATGTTAATAAGTAAACACAAGTCAATCCGCTAATAGTGAATATATAATACTAATTTTAAATCATTATAGCAATACTAACAATAGATAAATATTTCGTTTGCAGATCATGTTAAACTCCTTGCATAAGTACGAGCCACGGGTGCATCTGGTGAAAGTAGGGACAGATCTTCGTCGCATTATGACCTATCCGTTCCCGGAGACACAGTTCATAGCGGTCACCGCGTATCAGAACGAAGAAGTTACATCACTCAAGATCAAGTATAATCCATTCGCAAAAGCTTTTCTAGACGCAAAAGAACGACCCGAAGGATACTACCAGAGGGACTTCGTTGGCACGCATTATCCGCAGCAAAGTTCTTCGCCACATCAATATCCACAATGTAAGTATTGAGTAACAATACATTTATCTTAGCTATTTATTTAGGCATATGGGTAGACAAATGCCTAATCAAGTGAGTTCTTATCCCAATAATTTTAAATTACAATATCCAAAAGCAAAAGCTTACATATTCGTTGTATCATGCAAATATATTACAGTTACAAGTACTTAGTAGGTTTATTTCTAACCGAAATAAAAGAATATTGTTTAATTTAAATAGGCCTAAAATAACTGTCCATAAATTTGTTTCATTTTAAGTTTTGTAATGAGAGCAATGAAATTGTAGAAAGATATGCAGTGAAGTACTTGTGGAAGATTTGTAAGTAAATATGTTTTTCAGTCGGGGGCTGGTTCGTCGCTTCGCAGTCGTTGTACGGTAGTAGTAATGCAGCTTCGCGGAGACCGGCACCTTATCCCCCACGGCCACCATCTAGACCACGCACTCTATCACCGCCATGTAAGTTACATACATACATAACTAACATTAATACGAACTTAGTTATCTATAGTTATTTTAATACTGAAAGTACTTAAGTACTTTCTTAGGTCTATTTCCGACTAAATCTGTTCTAGGCCCGAGACGGTGAAACTAGCCCGGTCGCATTTGCATTGCAAATTGGACGCATAGTTTTGTGAAAACTACGTAAAGTTGAAAGTCCCCCAGTGGATAGAGGACCGTGGCCTGTACCCTCCAGTCCATGCTTTAAGAATCCATGGGTTCATTGTGATTCACAATCAATGACGTCAATTTTATAAATACACATAATAATACGCCCGCCCGAGCTCCCTCCGTGCCTCGGAGAGCACGTTAAGCCGTCGGTCCCGGTTGCAATTTATCATCTTTGGCAGTCGTTACAGGTCGGTCGGAGGCCTAAAATTGTCTGAGAACTGGTTTAGCCCAGATCACAGATTTTCCTCGTTATAGGGGTTGCGAAGGTCAGATGGCAGTCGCTTCGTATAAAAATCTGGTGATCAGCCACATCGGGTTGAATCAAGTGCCGACCCCAACAATATATGGGATAAGGCCAGGGAGATGATAACAACTAGATCAACGGTGTCTTCAAATTCAATTAGACAAGGGTCGATAATTTTTGAAGCAAAAAAAAATTACAGTAGGATGAAACTCATTAGAAAAGGAGGGGAATATGATCAAAATGAAAGGAAAAATAAATTACGGTCTTAATAAATTACGGCCTTCGGCCCTGGTCTAAATACTTACTTAGAAGCGTAATAAGGGCTTATAACGTCGCCGCTTATTTCCGAGCGAAATATTTTATCTGTGCCCGTTCGGAGACGGAAGGAACGGTCCCTCCCCGCTCCCGCGCCCTGCGCGGTCGCGGATGCGCAAGAACGGCAATCGCGCCGTAAGATTAGACTGCCTGTGCGCTTCTTGTAATTCTCTGATCTTTATATTGTATTGTGTTTCCCTTTTGTATTTATTTCTATTACTTAATTATAATACCTTCTTTGATTTTAACTTTATACGTTTTTTATTGCGTAAAGAGTCCACAGCCACCCACCACGAACTCATACGACCCACAACGAGAAGGTGAATCTCATGCTCGCTACAAAATGGCTGCCCAAGTGGTGCTGTGACGCTTTCGCGAAAAACTTTATTGTAAAGTGTGTGAACGGTGCAAGTTACCTAACTACGTGTTTTTTATTCAAAGACTATCGTTTTGAACTTTTCGTATCACAATGCCGCGAACGAGAAGAACGAGAAGTCAATCAGTTGATGGGAGCCCGGATGACGCGCCGATGTCCAGCGCGGGATTCAGTCACGAAGATGTGACCACCCTGATCGCCACGCTTCAACGCTCGCAGTTAGACGCTTTCCGCGAACTGCTCCACAGTGTCCGACAGCCGACGCCCCCCGCATCCGACCTACGCCCCACCGGTAACTTCAGCCGCTGCAAAGCTGTGTTCAGCGGACGCACAGACGAATCAGTAGAAGGTTTCATCGACGCCATAGAGTCCTTCAAGGAAGCCGCCAATGTTCCCGATGACGTCGCCGTGAAAGGTTTCTCCATGCTCCTGACTCATACCGCCGCGACCTGGTGGCAAGGTGTCAAGCACCAGGTCCCCACTTGGAATGACGTCATATCAAACCTGCGAAGTGCTTTTGGAGACCGCCGACCACCTCATAGAATTTACGTCGACCTTTTTGCCGAGCCCCAACAACCGGAAGAAAAAACCGATTTGTTTGTGGCCAGGGTTCGAGCCCTCTTCGCGCAGTTACCGAGAGGCGACCTAACAGAAAAGGTGGAGCTCGACATGACATACGGACTACTAAGCAACTATATCCGTAAACGCCTTCGCAGAGAGGAGTTTTCAGACTTCAATAATCTCCTACATCAAGCCCGGAGTATTGAAGATTCGTCGAGAGAATCACGCGCCGAGACTCCAGCGAGCGCCGTCCCCCGCGCGCCTTTGATGTCGCCGCCGCAGCCGCCGCCGGCCGCGACCACGCGGTTAGCAACAGCGCCGAGTCTACGTCCCGATGTCAACATACGTACCGTCGCCGGCCCGCGTATACCTACGCCTTCCACCCCTATCTCCAAGCGTTGTGTTTACTGTAAATCATACGGACATAACCGCGATCAGTGCCGCAAATTACTTAGTAAACAAGACATTCGTAACGATGATAGTAAGAATAGTGTTATAAGATGTTACGGGTGCGGAGAGAAGGGAGTGATACGTTCAAACTGCTTAAAATGTAATTCGAACTTTAGTACGGTCGATTTTATACCTACGCGCGCGCCTACGTTATCAGTGCACGGTAAGCTGTCCACACAGGTGAGTCATTTTAATATTCCTCCTAAGGGTTGTACTGGGGATGTGCCTGACCTGCGTTCTTCTCAAAGTAGTGTTTCTCAGCGTCCGAATTGTGTAAACAAACCGCTCACCACTACTAGCACAGGTTTTAATTCGTATAATAATAGCACAAGTACACCCTCCGATCGTTATTTTGTTTCTCAACATGTGATCAATTCAAAAAGTAAACAAACTGATAAGCGTAATAAGTTTGATTTTTCACGTCCCGACAAAACAGGTTTGGTTACATGTTTATCTCGCTCTGCAGAGCAGGGGGAGTTTTGTAAACGCACTCATGTACCTAGCGAATTTAAGTCAGTGCTTCCTAGGGAATTTTTCGATACCCAGTGCGTCATAAATTCATCTCACACTGATAGTTCAAGCTGTGAACCAACGAACCCTACATCGAGCTCGATTAATAATAATAATAATAATAACATTAAAAGTTCAGTTCGTAACGAGAGCTCTAATGTTTATAATAAAGTTCGTACCTATCAGACTCCGCCCCGAAGTAGGGTGACCATGAATTTTTCGGGACAAAACGGGGATTTTGGTAATAATCGTAGGGTGACCATGAGTTTTTCAGGACTTCATTCGGAAACGATTTCTAGCGTTAGTTCTCCACAAATAGGTATGCCCCGACGCCCTATTTTAGGTATAGAAATTTTAGGTATCCGTGGAATAGGCCTAATCGATACCGCAGCTAAGAGAACTGTTGCCGGATCTAAACTCTACGCTTTATTGCAACAGCATAAACAACCCTTTGCGTCTAGTTCGATGCGTGTCAAGCTCGCCGATGGCTCCGTACTCACACGTCAGATGCTGTCAACGACTCTAGAAGTGAAAATTATACAAGGTAAGACTATACCTATAGAATTATTAGTATTTCCAGATGTCACAGATAATGATACTTTGTTAGGGATAGATTTCTTAACAGCAGCGGGCTTAGTGTTTGATTTTGGTGATTCTTCGTGGCATTACCACGGTTGTCAACGAGTTTTTCCACTGGAATATGAGTATCCCAGTGACCTCACCCCGTGTGCCGCGGCTGATTTTTTAAGAGAAGACGAGGGTCTGATGTTGAACTCTCCTGAGCGTGAATGCCTAGCTTCTCTTCTACAGTCCAACGAAGATATCTTCCAACCAGGGGGAGATCCTACACCATATGCTGAGCATCATATAGACACAGGTGATCATGCACCAATTTCAGTCCCGCCGTACCGCCTCACACCTGCTAAAAAGGAAATAATGAAAGCTGAACTTGACAAAATGCTGCAGGATGATATTATTGAGGAATGTGAGTCCGCATGGACATCCCCGGCTGTTTTAGTCCCTAAGAAAGATAATAGTATCCGATTCTGTGTAGACTATCGCAAATTAAATTCTATAACCACCACCGATAGTTATCCTCTTCCGCTCATTGATGAGCTCTTACAATTGACAAAACGTCACTGTTTCATGTCGTCAATTGACCTGAAATCTGGATACTGGCAAGTATCTGTACGTCCTGCTGACCGCGACAAGACTGCCTTCATAACGCCGTTCGGGACATATCGTTTTAAACGCATGCCGTTCGGTTTGAAAAATGCGCCAGCCACGTTCCAGCGGCTGATCGATCGGTTTCGGTCTGGTAATAGTTTACAAGGTGTCGTATTGCTCGCTTATTTAGACGATTTGCTCGTTATTTCAGAGGATTTTCATAGCCACCTGGAAGACTTACAGAAAGTCTTTGACCGCTTACGTATGTTCGGCTTAAAGGCGAATCGTGCCAAGTGTTTCTTTGCTCGTCCAGAGATCAATTATCTTGGACACGTTATAACATCTGAAGGCATCAAACCTGACCCTTCTAAAGTCGACGCGGTACTCCAAATGGCCAGTCCAAAGAACATGAAACATTTAAAGTCTTTTCTTCAAACGTGCTCGTGGTTCAGGAAATTTATTCCAAATTTCTCTCAGATAGCCCAGCCTCTAACCAAACTCACTCGTAAAAACGAGTCATGGCGATGGGATAATCAACAACAAGAAGCATTCCTGTGTCTGAAGAAAAGGTTAACTTCGGCACCTATACTGGTTCAGGCAGATTACAGTAAAGTATTTGTGCTGAGAACAGATGCCAGCGGTTATGCATTAGGCGCTGTGCTTTTACAGGGTGAGGGTACTGAAGAAAAACCCATTGAATATGCCAGTCGTTTGCTAACTTCAGCTGAGAAAAATTATACCACCACAGAAAGGGAAGCCCTAGCTGTTGTTTGGGCGACGGAAAAGTTTCGTGGGTACCTTGATGGACACCCTGTTATAGTCAAAAGTGACCATCAGCCCCTTAAATGGCTGTTAACTCTCAAGACGCCTAGTGGCCGTCTCATTAGATGGGCTATGAAGCTGCAGGCTTACGATATTCGTTTTGAATATACCCCAGGAAAGGCAAATGTGGTAGCTGACGCTCTTAGTCGGCCCCAATGCGATGATACTAATCTGAATAGTTGTGATGTTTGTAATATTATCGTCGATATGCCACGTGTTAGTCCCACTGATATACGTAAAGAGCAACTAGAGGATCCTGAGATTGCCAAAATCATCACTAGTTTAGAAGATTCCGATACGGTCAATACTCAATGGCTCGATAGAGGGTACATCATGAACCAAGGTGTTCTTTACCGTTATTTCCCAGAGTCTGATAGTGAGCAACCTCAACTAGTCGTGCCTATTACGATGCGGGAAAAGATTTTGCAAGAATATCATGACGCCCCCATCTCCGGTCATCAGGGAATAGAACGGACCTTTAATAGAATAAGTCAAAATTATTATTTCATGGGGATGCGTAAGTATATTTCAGATTATTTGAAGAATTGCGAGGAGTGCCAGCGCTACAAAGCATCCAATCAAAAGCCAGCTGGACTCTTACAGACACCAGTCCTTAACCAGCGTGGAGAGGTTCTCGCCATCGATCTCTTCGGACCCTTACCGGAAGCCGAGCATGGCGAGAAATGGGTTCTATTAGTTGAAGACACCGCCACCAGGTGGGTCGAGTTGTATGCCCTGCCAGAGGCTAGCGCGGAGGTGTGCGCGCCAGTACTCATCAACGAGTATTTTCTTCGCTACGGTTTTCCACGCCGTATTATATCTGACAATGGTGTCCAATTTATTTCAGCTACTATGCAACAATGTATGTATATTCTGGGTATTAAGCAAAATCTTATACCCCTTTATCACCCCCAAGCTAACCCTGCCGAAAGGAAAAATCGGGATCTACGTACTCAGCTCTCCATTTTAGTCAAAAATGAGCACCGTATGTGGCCGAAGTTTTTGTCTTCTGTTCGTTTCGCTATGAATAGTGCCACGTGTTCCACTACAGGAGCTAGTCCCGCGCAGGTTATGTTTGCTCGAGAGATGCGCACACCATTCGATGCGCAACGTGACCTACGGGCTATACTAGATAAAGAAAATTTCTTACCACAGATTACCCCATATCTCCGTAAATTTGTTCATAATTGGGATTTGATTAGGGATAGTGCTGAACGTCATCAAGACGATAGGAAAATAGAAGCTGACAAGACCCGACAGATTGGACCAACGTATAATGTGGGGGATTTAGTTTTGATAACTACACATTTGCTTAGCGACTCTTCTAAAGGACGGACTCGCAAATTCATGCCGAAACGTGACGGACTCTATCGCGTTAATAAAGTTCATAGTCCTACTACCTTTGAAGTCACTGATTTAAATTCGCAAATCCTAGGTAAATTTCATGTTTCTGATTTGAAACCGTATCGTAGTCAGTCTGGTCAGGTCTCAGCTCCAGTACAGCCTCGACGCCTACGTGGACGGCCCCGTCATGTTGTTTCTGCCGAGCCACCATCGAGGCGTTTTAGTGACTCGGAGGGGGAGTATATAACGTCGCCGCTTATTTCCGAGCGAAATATTTTATCTGTGCCCGTTCGGAGACGGAAGGAACGGTCCCTCCCCGCTCCCGCGCCCTGCGCGGTCGCGGATGCGCAAGAACGGCAATCGCGCCGTAAGATTAGACTGCCTGTGCGCTTCTTGTAATTCTCTGATCTTTATATTGTATTGTGTTTCCCTTTTGTATTTATTTCTATTACTTAATTATAATACCTTCTTTGATTTTAACTTTATACGTTTTTTATTGCGTAAAGAGTCCACAGCCACCCACCACGAACTCATACGACCCACAACGAGAAGGTGAATCTCATGCTCGCTACAGGCTGAATTTTTTAATACTTACGGGAGGAATGATTTCTGGGTATCTAGGTACCTACTTTAATCTTTGTTATCGTCCTTATCAGCATCATACAGCAACTCCGACCGGACGGCGACAACGCCGAACGGCGGTGGGAGTTACACGTGGGCGAGCAGCAGTGGGTATTGGAGCGCGGCGCAGGGCAGCAGCCCGCCGCAGCCGAGCTCGTCGCCGGCACCCTACCGCACGCCGCCCCACGCCTACCCTGCGCCGCTCGAGTACGCGCCGCCGCCGACCACTTCAGCGCCCGCTACGCCACCAGCGCCACTCTATCCTCTCCAGTACGAAACACCGACACAACACCACTCTCCGTATTATCAACACGCATACGCGCCGTACGCTCATCACGCGATAGAAGACATTTCATACTGGCCGAATAGGTAAGAAACACAATATTATGAACCCTCGTGATACCATATGAGAAGAGAAGAGGTGTAATTGTGAAACTGAAATACGTGATGGACTGTGAGAACTAAGTACCTAATTACCTATAGGTAATTGCTACCTACATGAATATCAAATCATCATAAATATCATCATCATCATAGTCGTAGGATTCCTGACCCTTAGAGGAGAAAGTACTTATAGGAAAAATTTAATAGTAGGTACCTAGTAATAGGCAGGCACCTAATTCGACTGGCCCATGACTTTCAATTACAATAGAGAATATTATATAAAGGTAGGGCATGTAAGTTAGTACGCACCAGCACACTGGCGATAAAAATGTAATTTTTTATTGCAATACCTAGTAATTTCATTAGATCAATTCTAAATACTTAATTGTGACAATTGTTATTTTTGTTTTTTTTTTTCAGTCTAAATAATTACGGTTATCAGCCATCGGAGTACGTTGGTACAGGTGAAGTGGCATATGGCTCGGATGGGTTATCATTCGGGCCGACTGGGCCGACGCTGGAAGCATCCGCTAGTGGCGAGGGGCGAGTTACACCTTCGGGATCTGAGCACCCTCCTTCTGACAGAGAGTACAAGTTCAGCGCTGAAGAAGACCGTCATTCCCCTTGCGAAGAACCTCCTATACCCCCGCGTTCACCGGCGCATTGATGACATTTTACTTTCTAAGCCACTACAAAAACATAATACCTACTTATTTATAATAGAACTATGCATTCGCAGATGGACGCCAGTTGACATCGTATAAATAACTTCATACCTTACTTAAGTTATTAATTATATCAAGGAAATTGTGTAAAACGTGAAAATGATTTTTATCGATCCAAGCATTTTGTAGCAAGGGAATGACTAGGTACGATGTGTTATGATAATGTATGTTTATTTGAAGAGATTTCGATGTGTAGTTAAAATTATATTTTGAGATGTTAGGGTTGTTTTATATATCGTATTATAAATATAATCTATAGGTAGATGATATTGTCTTAAGTAGGGCCGTTCCAAGATGAAGTAATGAAATAATGTTCTGTATTCAGAGTGGTTGATATTTCAATGCAAAACTAGGTCTGTAATATTTATTCTTCTTCACAGGTGTTAGGCTACACAAAATAATCTTTTGATTAAGTATAGCAGCATGAAAATGAGGCAAATTAAGTATGAGAGATGCAAAAAAAGCTTAGCTTACCTACCTCCCTTTCTAATTTCCTAATTATTTTCTTTTAGCATGGACCCCACACCGATAAAATTGTTTTAGAACAACAGCTTGTAACTGAATAAAGTTGTGTAAGTAGTATTTATTACCTACCTTCGTATAGAAAAGGCTTAATTTGTTCCGGTTTATATCAATAAACTGGCCCTTTTCCATTATAATTTGTTTCTAAATCAAGAAAATGCTCCCTTTTAATACGATACGGATTCCGTTGTTTATCGGATATCATATACATTTTTCGTAGAGATCATTTAAAAAAACATAAAAAAAAGCCTAAAGGTAGGTAGTTATCGAGACATAAATATGCACATACGAACAATGACAAACACAACCCGGAGGGTTGTTTTTGAATTTTACCTAGTGGGTTACTGTGGAAAAACAAATTCTCTTCCCTCTTTACTTCTTATCCTTGTTTCTTTACTTACACGTGCCTAAATTGTTTGGTATTAGTGCACGGCCGATGGCAGTAAGCTCTCCCCCTATTTCATGGCAACATTAAACACAGCTAACTGGCGAAACGTGGGTGGACTATATGTACACTTCTGCCTACCCTTTCGAGGAATACAGGCGTGAGAATACTATGTATGTATGTATTTATGTACCTACTGTAATTACCTAATTATCAAGTATTACTTAGATAAAATAGTGTATCGAAATGTAGTAAGTAGGTAAGTAAATACCTTTTTATCGCCATGATATTAAAATATGTTTCTGTTCATGTTATTTTATTTTTTAACGATGCGGCGTCGAGTTCATCTCACTATTGTGGTACAGATTGAGAGAAATAAGTAAGTATACCCAGCTAATCGAAGATAGTACAAGTAGCCCTCCACGGCCACCGCGTTGTAGATTTCTCAAATGAGAATGTTTGGGAGGATATGTTGTAATTGCATACCTGTTCCACTTTTCCACTAATTTCAACTGGAAGTTCATCAATATTACAATTATGTAATTAAGTGGTTTGATGTAATGTGAAGTCATATTAATACCATAATTTTTATTTAATTTATAAAATTTTATTACATACCGAGCACCATGAAAGTAATATGATTATACATATTATTTTCTAAAAAATTACAGTAACAGTGGTCAATTCTTCGCCATGCACAAATGCCTTGAATAAATAATTTTCATTGTAATTTCAAATCATTATGATACCCACAAAACAAAACAAACCAAAGAAAGTTTGTAGTAGCTATAAATTAGAATAAATTAAAAATGAAAATAATTTATTTGGCTTAGGCTCACCAATGAGAGGCTGCTAAGCACACAATTTTTAACTGACTCTAATAAAAGGAGGAGGTTACTCAATTCGACCGTACATGTTTTTTTATGTGTTTGGGATGAAACGATTTTGATAATATTTTTTTTGTTGGAAAGGAGATATCCCAAGAGTGGTACCATGATAAGGAACCAGGATCTGATGGTGGCATCCTAAAGAAATCGACCTTCAAAAATCGTAGTGGTGGGGACTAGTGCGTTTGTTAATGTTTTTATAAAGTCCTTGGAAGTACTACTATTTAATGAAGGTCTAGAGTAGATCTGATGATGGAGCCAAAAGAAAGTCGAGGGAACTCCTTAATGATTTACAGCAATTACCTGGTGTTTGGGTTTGATTGATTTGTATTAATGAGAACTTATCACCAAAATAGGTCAAGTAAGAAGTCCTCTGTGTAGGTGCACTTTGCAAAAAGTGACTAAAAGTTTAAAAAAAAATTGTAAAACCAGGAAACCATTTCCTTTAGTTTTATTTTTTTTTCTAGTAAATTACTACCATTTCTGAAACAGCTAGTTTTCAGTGTTTGCTGTACATAAAAACGGTGTATCAACATTTTTTGATGAAATAGAACTTTACATTCTGTCATCGGCCAACAGTCAAGTCACTAACGAAATTAGTTTTAACAATATCAAACTCGAATGACCCGAACTACTCTTATCACTTTTTTTTTCTCGTTGTGGTGTTTAGGATACTTTTTGGCTTTAGACAACTCCCTTTTCCTTAATACATTTACAAATTCTATTAATTTTGCGTGCTTCTTTTCCATTCTATGAATCCTTGCTCTTAAACTGTGAATGAGTCTTAAGCGCCGTGAAGCTATTGTCCGCGCTTTGGATAAGGACTTCAAGACTTTGATTGCCCATATGGGAGTAGTAGGAGGATCTTCTATCTCATCTTCACTAGCTTCTGCCCTCCTCCATTTTTCTGGGGTCAATTCCACAGTTTCATTGAAGTGTTTGCTTTTTGTAGTCAATTCCGTGAAATATTTTGGATATTCCAAAAAAATTGTTGGTACTGCTTCACTTTTTAATTTTCTCATTGACAAACCAGTTATGAAACAAGATTCTTCAAAATGTTTCGAGCAAATTCTTGAATATTTTGTTGGCTCCCAATTGTCTCGCCTTATATTTTTTATCCACTGGTTTCTTATTTCTGGGCATTTTGGAAACCTGAAACCAAAGATTTTGTTTGTAAGTACTAAATAGGGAATTTTCATTGGGGAGACCATACCCGTACCCTGCATACAGTGAGATCTTTTTTGCACTATGATTATTAATTGACTTTGTCACACTGCAACCAATCATAGCTAATAATAGTCTATGCATTCAGATGCAAAACAGTTTTGATGCTATGTGAAATAATAAAATACTGATACAGAACTTCGAGGTTCAGCTAGCATTGGTTATTAGGATATAGGTAACTAACAAAAACAAGGAATAAGCATGTGTTAAATACTGTTAAAATCATAAAGACATGTTTGTTCATCACAAGCTAGGACTCCTCAATCTAAAACAATGCACCTAAGTACCTAGTTGACCGAGCTGTGCTTGGTTTCTTTTTCTCACCAAAAACTAGACTTTATACCACATAAAAAAAATGTGATGTTTTTTCATTAAAAAAGTTGAAAAAAAAGGTAACAGAGCAGACCGGTGTAATTAGGTCTTGAACCGGGTTATAATCTAATTATGTTATAACATATAGGCCAGAAGCCTACCTACTGAGCTATCATAACTTGACAGATATGGGCGAAATTTACCTTCATATTATAATGATATTGTAGCAATTGGCAATGAAACCCTAAAAACTTGGTTAAAATTATGTTTTTTTGAATGAAACCTAGCTAGATACATTTTTGTCCCTGAAATCTTCTACACACAAAATTTCATAAAAGTTATAAGATATACTTTACATAGCATAAAATGAGATCGCTTCTGCTATCTGTGGGCTTAGATCTTTTAAACAGTTTGATGCAGATAGCAGCCATAGACAGTGATCAAAACGAAGGTATAAGAAACTCAGGCGGATCACTAGTCCACTAAGTATATAACATAAATTCAATCAAGCTTCAAATTCTTAGTAAATTATATAATTATTACTTAGTTTAAATCAATGCCAGGGACTATTAGGAGAAATATATATTTTGCTTTTCTTATTCGTTATGATATTTATGCTAAGTGCCAATGGTGCCCAGCCAGACACAAATTGAAATTCTGTGCTCTATTTACAATTGTTATTACAGTTTTCTTTTTTTTGTTCTGTACTAGATTTAAGTTAATAATTATGTATAACAGAAAATAAATTGAAGGTATTGCTTGATTGACGCTGAAAATAATTATGGTAAATAATATAGTTAACTCACGTGTGAAATGATACTTCTGGGTTTTTTACTCCACATTTGGTACTTCTTGCTGAACAAAACACGGCACAACACGACATATTTATCAAAACTACATAAATTTTGTTTATTAGACAATGTTATGAGTAACAATATTTGGTTTCGTGTCTATAAACAAACAAAGTTACGATTATTGTATGTATGTATGTATGTACTATGTATGTAGTTGGACCCATAAATAAAGAAAAAAAATCGCATTCAATATTGCCACTTGAACGTACAAAGAAAAATAATGTTACCATACTTAAACTAATGTTGAGGTAAAGAAAAATCCAAATCAAATACTTAAAAAAAAATAGATCGTGTTTGAAGACATTTAAAAATTATTCTAGTTCATTAATTGCTTAAAGACGCTTCGAGGGTTAAAGTAAAAGAAACTTGCATGGTTGTTGGGAGAGCTTTGAGACGGTCCGACCCAGACTTTCTCATTGGCTCGAGACATTACTTTTTAAACGACTCCAAAAAAGGAGGAGGGTGTTCAATTCGACCGAATATATATAATTGTAATATAATATTTCAGTTCAATTAGTATTAAAAATCTATCAATACATTGTGTAAATTATTTTAATGTCAGAATAGATTGATATTTTTGTCGGAAAGGAGACATTCCAAGATTTCCGACTGCTGTACCATGATAAGGAAACGAGGAAAGGAGGACATCCCAGAGAAATGGTTGGTGTTTGGTACCCAGTGTGATGCTACAATTGGCACCAACTTAAAGAGTACGTAATGTATTTAACATTATTTTATTTTTCTCTTTAGCCGGACGTAGGTCATAGAGAAACATTTTCGTATTCTATAAATGTATTCTATGGCACTCAATTTGGCGCGAGTATAAAAATTTAAAAAGTATTTATGTATCTGTTTGTGGATATACTATATCAAGCAAGGAACCAGATTACAGATAAAGAGAGTAATAATTTTTCTGGTTTTCTGAACTATTGAACACGGAATCAACTGTGTCAACATAGTGAATTGAATCAAACAACGAAAACGTGATTATTTGTAAGATTAGAAGTAATTAAAGGTTTTAAGGTTAGACGTTCGGACAACACTTTGATTGACGATCTACCTACCGAATGCTGAATAGATAGTGAATAAGGAACTCGAAGCTGTTACGAGCACATATTTGTAAAACAGTCAGATGGAATCCACTGAATCAGTTTCCAGGGTAAGCTGAACATACAAGCTTTGGTGATGGTCTTAATTCATTGCAATAGATTGTGATACACGGTGTTTTGATTCATAAATGAGTTTATTACAGGGAGTTTTCTTATTCCCTAATGGCTTTAAGAAAAACAAAATTTCAAAGAAGAAATCAGGACAAAATTTATTTGAGCAAATGTTCTTGAAAGAGTCCTGGTACATAACATTCAGAAGAAATTGGGAATATCTTGAAAATGAGCTAAAGGCAGGTATATCTTATATCTATGCAAATATTTTTTTGTTAAGTTTTTTGTTAGAAACAAGCTCCATAACATTTTTTTAAATTAAACCACTAATGCTACATTATTACATTAACATAGGCCTCATGTGTTTTTAATCAAGCAAAATTTACATAATTTGGTATCCTTACAAAATGAGACACAAAAATAATTTACTGTGAATGTATATTTATAATATTTTGACTTCAGAAAAAATTGCCACTACTCATTGTCAGAGTGAAATCATAGTATCATTGTGACTGGTTACTTTGTTGATCATAGGCAACTCTCTGTATGTTCTCAATTCAAAACTGTACATACATCAAATCCATATAATTTAAATAAATGTGATCCACAAATATATTCCAGGAACTTCACCACAGAACCTACAGTCTTTTGCTGAATGATGTTGTGAGCTATATAAAGATGTTCTATTGTGATCATGAGCCTGTGACACTTGAAGGAGTGATACCCAGTGCCACTCTCCTCACTGGAGTCAGCCAGCCGGACCATGTGTCTCAGTTCACAGCATTGATTACTTTAATAAGGTATTTTTATTGAATCATTTATAACATTAAAGTCAGAATTTCTATAAAAAAATAATTTCGTCTGAATGCATTGAACTTTTAACGCGTTCACTGCTAACGACGCGTATGTGCGTCCAACTGTTAGAGAATTTACGAAGAAATGTTAGCAGTGAGTGTGTTAAACTATCTTATGAAAATGAAAATGAAAATGATTTGTTTAGTTTAGGCTTTGGTAAGGCTTTGGAAACTAGCCTTCTGAGAAGAACCGGCAAGAACCCTGCTGGTAATGTGTATTATGGATCTTGATATGGGTTTGCTATTATGTAGGAGTTGAGCTCTGGTGGGCTTATTGCTAAAAATGCTTTGATACCCAGAGGTTATTATGAGACTCCCATTAAATGTTCTTAAGTACAGGTACCATTATGAGTTATGAGCCTGCGGTATAAATAGTGGGCATACTGGTTATGTCTTTCATAAAGACAGGCAGATTTATAAAATGACTACTACTTTAATGTATGAATTTATAACTCATGATGGGACCCATATGTCATTAATGTTTTCAGAGATCAAGTGACCCCCCATGTAGCCCTAGTGGACTCACAGGATGGGCCATCTATCAAACACTTGGTTGAGAATGTAGTTTGGCAGCTGATCTATGGGCAAGAACTTCTGGTAAGTAATAAATAAAAACTTATAATTATAAATAGTCATCGTGGCTGTGGGGTTTGAGTAGTTGCCTGCTATGCCAGCAACCCAAGTTTGAATCACAGCGGGGCCTGTACCATTGAGTTTTTCTAAAAACTTATGTCCATTGCACACCACATGCTTTGCGGTGAAGTAAAACATTGTAAGGAAACCTGCATATGTCTGAGAAATAATTCAAAGATGTATGTATAGTTGGCCCATAAACTCGGAATCTGTTCATGTTGGCACTTATCATATTCGGTGAAAAGTGGGTGTTATTATTACAACACCTCTGCCTACTCCAGGGTATTTAGGTGTGTATTATAATTATACACTGTATACTTATCATGGATTATACATCCATTCTAAGATATATTTTCTGATATACTTTGTACTTTCACAATAAATGATAGTGCTGCAAAATTCACTATGGCCTCTTAATTTAATTTTGGATATATGTTATGTATTTTTATTGAAATCATTCCTATATATCAAACAAAATGTCAAGCCAAAGACTGATGCAACATCAATAATAATATCTTTTTTTACTTTTAATACAGTAAACCAATAAAATGTGACTGCCTCAAGACCAAATAAATTAAACTTTCAGGTTCCTTCAGATGAAGAAGATACAGAAGATGTTGCAATGGAACCTCAAAAAAAATACAAAAAGAACCAGTGTACTATGAAAGTTCTTAAAAAGTGGTACCACTCCAAGTACACACATTCACCAAAGAGAAAGGGTCAATCTGTACGAAATAGGAGTTTAGTTATAATAATACCTGACTTTGAAAGCTTTAGTTGCAATGTTTTGCAGGACCTTGTGATGATATTAAGGTAATTAATTTATTTGATTACACACTCATCCAAGTTACTCTGGAGTTGTTTAGGTATCTTTTCCTGAGTTTGAACCAATTGTGCCCACTTCTGGCACACTTCTGAAATCAGTCACTTTACTCAATATTACTAGTATTATTGCAATCCTCTGTTAGGAAGATGTCGGTGTCACAGGCTGCCTCTAATTTTGAGCAGAAAATCCCATAATGCCTAACATTTCTTAAGGTTGGTGCTTGCTCAAAACTATTTTCGTTATTATCATCTATATATGTATGTTATTGTTATACCTATATAACTGCTTGTAGTGATATTTAGTTTTTGTAGTAGATACGAAAAAAAAGAAAAAAAAAAGTAGATAAAAAAAAAAGTATATTAATTTTGTTTTGGCATGCATTTATTTTGTTTTTCAGTTCGTATGTGTCTTCATTGCCAATTATACTTGTGTTTGGAGTGGCCACGTCAGTGTCAGCCCTGCACAAGTCATTCCCCTATCAAGTTTCATCAAAATTGTTAATCAAAGTATTTCATTCGCACTCATCCCCTGTTTATTTAAATCAAGTAAGAATACATAAATACTTAAGCCGGAAAGTGACTTGAAACTCATTATTTTGGCGACATATTGTATGTTTTATATAATTTAGTGACCTATATTTTTTCCGTAATTTCAGGTATTAGAAAATATATTTTTAACACATACAAGCCCATTTCATTTGTCGGGGAAGACATTTGAATTATTAACAGATGTGTTTTTATTCTATGATTTCTCTGTGACTGGTCTCATTCAAAGTATCAAGGTAATATAACATTTCCTAATGGAATACACATGATAATGTACTTTATTTTCCAGTTATATAATTGAAAAAATGTTAATGCTTTTCAGTTCTGTATGATGGAGCATTACTACGGAGACAATATAAAAGCACTTTGTTGCCAAAAAGACTTTTTGGAAGAAGTCATTATCAACCTTAGTGCTGAGGATCTGGAAAGCGTTAGAAAATTAATGTGCTTCAGGCCTTATTTGGAGTCACAAGATTGCAGAACAAAAATCAATCTGTTAGAGAACGATAATTTCCTCAGAGATGCTTTGTATAAACAAATGCTTAAGCTGCACGACTACATGTACAATTTCTATATGTGCGTGCGGCTATTAGCGGCGTTTGTCAAAGATTTGCCGAACAATGCACTTGGGAAGTCTGTAAGTACCATCTGAGCATAAGTATTATAAGGAAAGAAGTATGTGAGGATCGTAGCATAAAGCAAACGGTGGTCTCTGCTTACCCCCTTGTCCTACAGATATGAGTATAGAACCTGGTTGACCTTGCTGTGCTTGGTTTCTTTTTGTCACAAAAAACTAAACTTGCTAGAACCGGGTACTCTAAATTCGTTATCGCCCCGTAATTTGGCAGCCTCACTGAGCTATCGTATCTTGATAGATGTCGGCGAAATTTACAGTCGTATTGTAATGATATTTTATGAGTTTTACAGTGCCTGAAAACATAGTCAAAACGATGTTTTCCAAAAATTAAACCTAGCTAGATCAATTTTTTGCCCCTAAAACCCCTACACACAAAATTTCATGAAAATCGTTGGATAAATTACCTTCCTATTATACTTACTCATAAGTAAGTAAGAATACTGGTACTGGTGAGGTAATTTTTAAATTTTTTTTCTTACATAGTTTGTTGTGAGACCTACTGAGAAAGTGACAAATAACTGCTTTATCTTATCCAACGAATAAGTAGCCCTATGGTTTTGATATTTTTGATAATTAAATACAATTTGAATAATCTAAATATCTAAACAATATAAGAAACGAAATCGAATGCTAATTTGTACTAGAGTTGAATATATACATACTGTATAATCCAATCGGTACAGCATATTAGGGCATTAGTTTATGGTTCTGTCATAAGATAGGTAAATGAAACTTATTTATCTATATGTCGTCAAACGTGCGAGAGTAGGTATAAGGGGCCTTACCATAACCTCTTATTGCCATGACAGTGTTACTCTTATTATGAGATGTATATGACGTGTACAAGTCTGTCACTATCTCACAGCTGAACTAACATTGCTATAAGAGCTCATGGTTGGGGCCAAGGTATAAGCATGTGTTCGGAGCTAGACAGTAAAACTGCTCAGCACATTCATATTCACAATTAATATTGCACTGTTTTACCAAAACAAATACAAACCATTTTATTAACCATAAATGCGAAGTAACCATTTGAGTTCTTGTATTAGACTAATGTTTAAAATTTAAAATAAACTCTTTGTATATCAATCAGCAGTGTTAACTATTTCTCTCCAACAAACCATAAATGTTACACCAAATCAGCGGAAAGCTCTAAGCTCCGAGTGCCCACCGCATGGCATAGCATGGTTACTTATTTACATACATACTTACGCTTACGCCTGAGTTCCCCGAAAGAGAAGGCAATTATGTTTAAATCCCACGTAATAGGGGGCGAGCATATTGTCATCACAGTGGCACTAATCTAAACTCTTGGCTGGGTAATTACTACTACTACAGATTCTACCATCCAGTAATACTTCGCCTGACCTGCTGGCCTAGACAAAGTAACATTTTCTCGCCCTTGTGCTACTAAAAGCGATACAAAATGTATTGAAATGACATAAATCAGTCACGTATATTTTGTATTGTTTCTACAAGCGATGCGTGAGGATGTTGTTACTTTGTCTACAGGCCCTGGAGAGTAAAACTACTAGGGATCTCGTGATCCCTAGTAGTGCTTGGGACCACTAGACTAGCGACGCAGTTACTCACAAATATTACAGGACTTGTACCCTCTCAATACAGGGTCCAATCTGATGGGTGTTTTTTTAAAGTAAAATTTGTTGTAGGTGCGTGAAATCTATACCAAATGTGCGTCGGAATGCATTACCTCCTCACCGGCTTTCAAGGAGTGCATGCAGCTGCTTGGTTTTCAGTCACAAACGAAGTTAGTGGAAAGCTTAAAAAACGCGTTGAAAGTTGTGAATTCATATTTGAAAATTGCGTCACCAGCAAAACCACTCGGGTCGACACCAACTAAAAGCAATTCAAACCATGTATTACAAGAGAATGAGCTTGGTGAGGGATTTGCTAAACCAGTAAGAGTGCACTTACTTACGTTCCTGAGACAAATTGAAAATGCAAACACTGAAACTTCTGTTGCAATCAATTCTATCAATGAGACTGAAAATGACATGGATATGGCCCCTGAAAGCCGGTACAGGCTAAAAGAGGTTAGTTTGTTTTATGATTATTTTACAATCAAGAGACAGTGTAATGGTATTAAAAGACTTAAGAGTTTAGGGCCCCAATTATAATCTTTGGTCACGATTTTTTTGTCACACCTTTGTAAAGCTGTACAGTGCGGATAGCACCTTGAAACATACATTTAATATTAATATGCTTGAAAATAAATTTCCAAATTCATTAAAAAAATATTTTAAATTTTGAGAAAAATCCACATCACAAATCAAGCCACTGGGATGCCAACTTGTGTCGCTTGCGTAGCAGGCGACTCTTTCCGAAAATATTTTTTACTAACAATTTAAAACGGTGTAGAGATCGTACATTTATGTTATATGAAAACAAATGTGTCGTAGAAACTATTGAAAGCAACACGAGTGGAGAAGGTCCAATCAGAGCTGGAGATGATCCGTGCTCGTTTGGTGGGATGGGTGAACACATGCGTGGGCGGCGCGCTGTCCGCTCGCCCTGCCCTACTGGAGATACTACGCGCCGCCCCGCCCGCCGCCCGCCGCCGCCTGCTGGGCGCCCCGCGCGCCGCGCTGCACACCGCGCTCACTGACCCCGCGCACTACATGCAGGTACGTACATCACCTTACACTATACATGGCGAGCCCGCTGGGGGCCCCGCTGCACACCGCGCTCACTGACCCCGCGCACTACCTGCAGGTACGTACATCACCTTACACTATACATGGCGAGCCTGCTGGGGGCCCCGCTGCACACCGCGCTCACTGACCCCGCGCACTACCTGCAGGTACGTACATCACCTTACACTATACATGGCGAGCCCGCTGGGGGCCCCGCTGCACACCGCGCTCACTGACCCCGCGCACTACCTGCAGGTACGTACATCACCTTACACTATACATGGCGAGCCCGCTGGGGGCCCTCTGCACACCGCGCTCACTGACCCCGCGCACTACCTGCAGGTACGTACATCACCTTACACTATACATGGCGAGCCCGCTGGGGGCCCCGCTGCACACCGCGCTCACTGACCCCGCGCACTACCTGCAGGTACGTATATCACCTTACACTATACATGGCGAGCCCGCTGGGGGCCCCGCTGCACACCGCGCTCACTGACCCCGCGCACTACCTGCAGGTACGTACATCACCTTACACTATACATGGCGAGCCCGCTAGGGGCCCCGCTGCACACCGCGCTCACTGACCCCGCGCACTACCTGCAGGTAGGTACACCTCCTTACACTATACATGGCGAACCCGCTGGGGGCCTCGCTGCACACCACGCTCACTGACCCCGCGCACTACCTGCAGGTATGTACATCACCTTACACTATACATGGCGGGCCCGCTGGGGGCCCCGCTGCACACCGCGCTCACTGACCCCGCGCACTACCTGCAGGTACGTACATCACCTTACACTATACATGGCGAGCCTGCTGGGGGCCCCGCTGCACACCGCGCTCACTGACCCCGCGCACTACCTGCAGGTACGTACATCACCTTACACTATACATGGCGAGCCCGCTGGGGGCCCCGCTGCACACCGCGCTCACTGACCCCGCGCACTACCTGCAGGTACGTACATCACCTTACACTATACATGGCGAGCCCGCTAGGGGCCCCGCTGCACACCGCGCTCACTGACCCCGCGCACTACCTGCAGGTAGGTACACCTCCTTACACTATACATGGCGAACCCGCTGGGGGCCTCGCTGCACACCACGCTCACTGACCCCGCGCACTACCTGCAGGTATGTACATCACCTTACACTATACATGGCGGGCCCGCTGGGGGCCCCGCTGCACACCGCGCTCACTGACCCCGCGCACTACCTGCAGGTACGTACATCACCTTACACTATACATGGCGAGCCTGCTGGGGGCCCCGCTGCACACCGCGCTCACTGACCCCGCGCACTACCTGCAGGTACGTACATCACCTTACACTATACATGGCGAGCCCGCTGGGGGCCCCGCTGCACACCGCGCTCACTGACCCCGCGCACTACCTGCAGGTACGTACATCACCTTACACTATACATGGCGAGCCCGCTGGGGGCCCTCTGCACACCGCGCTCACTGACCCCGCGCACTACCTGCAGGTACGTACATCACCTTACACTATACATGGCGAGCCCGCTGGGGGCCCCGCTGCACACCGCGCTCACTGACCCCGCGCACTACCTGCAGGTAGGTACACCTCCTTACACTATACATGGCGAACCCGCTGGGGGCCCCGCTGCACACCGCGCTCACTGACCCCGCGCACTACCTGCATGTACGTACATCACCTTACACTATACATGGCGGGCCCGCTAGGGGCCCCGCTGCACACCGCGCTCACTGACCCCGCGCACTACCTGCAGGTACGTACATCACCTTACACTATACATGGCGAGCCCGCTGGGGGCCCCGCTGCACACCGCGCTCACTGACCCCGCGCACTACCTGCAGGTACGTACATCACCTTACACTATACATGGCGAGCCCGCTAGGGGCCCCGCTGCACACCGCGCTCACTGACCCCGCGCACTACCTGCAGGTAGGTACACCTCCTTACACTATACATGGCGAGCCTGTTGGGCGCCGCGCGCTCCGCGCTATTCACCGCTTTAGTAGATCTGGTCTTTTTTTCTAATAGTGTTGTACTATACCCTGGTAGCACTATACCTAGGGTTTTCCTTAAATTGTGGGACAACCTATATAGGATGATTTCTCTCTTACGAAAACTAGTACTAGAAAATGAATTGCTGTATTTTAATATTTTGAGCTTTGCTTCGTATGTGTTCGCGTTGGGTTTTCATTTTGGAAGCGGAATGACCATGAATTATTCATATTATGTACATCTATTCAAATTTGCCTCGAAACCGGTCAAATGTCAGAGGCAGCGATATCTTCATCAATTCAAGGTCAGTGGTAAGACTTGTGTTAGAATCTATTTGCAATGATTGGATATGCAATAAAACATTTGGTACGGGAGTCCTATCAGATCCTATAGAGACCTTTATCAGATTTTTCAATTCAAGTTTTATTTGTCTGATGCGAACAAATAAGCCAGAGTTTTTATTCCTATTTGGATTGAAATAAGTATTTCTTAACACACATACATACGAATGATCACTTAACCTACTATATCCCATGGGCTTAGTAACCTACTGCTTGACACATTCTGTAATCCTTAGATAGGTAGGTACTTAGCTATTTTAACAAACTTTAAACCGGTTTTAAATAAAATATGCTTAGGTACGCCATCTCTGTAGGTTCCCCGACACAAGCGGGCACTATACATACGAGTACGTCATTGAATTTCTTCTCAGCCCATATGTAGATTTCTTCACAATGTTCTCATTCATCGTATAGCTCGGTGTGTGAATTCGCTACACTTAAGTTTTTAGAAGAACTCATTGATACTGTACAAATCTCTGGGTTTTGAACTTGCGTGTGTTGCGTGGGTAACTGCTTTTAGGAATGCTAAATAACCGGCAACCGTACAGTAAACAATACAATACAATGCAATCCAACATATTCTTTGTTGCGCACAACATACTTAGGTAAAAAAAAAATAACACGTGAAAACAAGAGGCGTTCTTGTAGCTAGAGCGAGTTCTTCCAGACAACCTTTATATTAGAGAAAGAAACCAATAATGTAACACACGAATCACATAGCATTGTGGGGGGTAATAATAAGGATGTGTGGTTGCAGTGTTCGTGTTGCCAGTTGTGGTCGGCAGAGAGCACGGCGGGCTCGCTGCCCGATGTGTGCGTGGCGTACAAGTTGCATCGAGAGTGCGGCCGCCACATCAACCTATTCGACTGGCTGCAGGCCTTCGCCGCAGTTTTGCGCCCCGACCACGATGACGATCAACGACATCACGACCCCCAATTACAGTAATTATCTTAAAGCATCCTTGTAAACGAACGTTGTCTTTCTTGACTATCTATACATTAAATATGTTTTTTTAGATTTTCACCCATTCATCCGGTTGTTAAACCTTATCAAGATCCTTAATGTAGTTTAGAAAAACGCAACGTTCTTCTAAACGGACAATATAATTCTGTATGTGAATGGCGACTTAAATGTAAACTATTTATAGATTAACACTGGCAAATCAGCGACACAAAGAATTCGCTGCGCCGCTCGTTTAATTTTAATAGTAGCTGGTAACGAAAATGGCATATGTTGAAGGTAGCCTACGCCTACCTGATCATTATAGTTGAGCTTTATAGCATGCTTTGGTAAAAGTCGCTAAGGAAAAACCTATTAATTTAGCTATACCTACTCTCGTCAGTGCAGCAGATGAAGCTGTCCACTTACCTCTGTCCAGTGCTGCGTTTTTTATAGTAGGTCAGAAAGAACATTTTACACTCTTAGCTGTCGCAAAAGAAAGCTACATTGAAATAGCAGACCATTTTCGTCTCAAATAGTAAAAATTTATACTCTTAATTACTCTTGCAGCTTGATCGTGCAAATCATTATCGTAATTTATGTTTCAGATTTCGATTCACACGCGCCGTGTCTGAGCTACATTTCCTAGGCTTCATCAAATCTTCTAAGAGAAAAACAGATCATGTGATGCGTCTAACGTGGTGATCAAACTAATGTGCGTTCTAAGAATCTGTCTTTTAAATTCTAATTGTGTCCTTTATTTGACGTAAATAAAGTTTAAGAATACTTACTGGCGTTTAATTCCCTGCAAGGATCTTCCCTAATCCCTTCTTACCTTAGCATAGCCTAATTAAGAAACTCATTAAATAAAATAATTCATAATTATTCATAGTCGCATGGGACGTTTCTGAGGTTCAGAATAAGCATGATACAAACTTAGTTTGGGACTGGATGACGCTGTGTGGTAATGTCCGAACATTATTAATTTATACCCAATATCATCTTACACTCAACAATCCTTCATCAAATATTCTACTCGGACGCCTGTAAAGCTAAGACGAAAATATTTAATTAATTTCGGAATAAATTGGATACTTTATCGTCTACAACACAAAAACTATTTATCATTAATTAAGTACCAGTAGGTTTGCTTGCAACTTAGCATAATTGGTAGCAGATACCACGGCTATTGATATTTTATCCTGAAACAGCTTGGTGTTATTATAGGTTCTAAAATGTTTCAACTTTGACGAATCTTGCCCTGGGGCTCTTATTGCAATATTAGTTCAGCTGTGTGACATTGACAGACTTATACACGTGATATACATCTGTCTCATAATAAGAGAAAAACTATCATGGCAATAAGAGGTTATGGTCCTTACCATAAGGCTCCAGGGCTATAGTTTTTCTGATGCGGATTGTGGTTGATTCCAAGGATGACTGTTCAGTATATTTCCAGCCACTTAAGTTTAACACTTAAGTTACGCAAAGTAATTTTTCTAACGTTGAAACGTGTCAAAACCTACCGGGGTCACTGTTCCTGTAAAATATTTTTTGAAGGAGGTAAATTTGTATCATTTTACTGAATAGCTGCGAAGTAGGTTATAATTTAATATATATTTAGGCACGATATTACGACATGCATTCTACCGATCAGTAATAGTCTAAGCCCACTGGAAAAGTCAAGACTAGGTCCAGTTAAAGTCAATGAAAAAGCCAACCTTATGAAAAAATTTGCAGGTATGTGTATCTACATATTTATATTATATATATGTTTATATAAAAAAGTTGTAATTATAATATCTTCTCTCAGAAATCTTTGAGTTGTTGTTCTAAGGGGTGAAAAAAGGGAGGGATATTAGACGCGACTAGAAGACTAAAAAAATCGGTATCTATCTTCGAAATCAAGAAGTCTGGGATAAGTACCTATTTACTTATTTAGGCTCTTGAGGAAATAAATGTAGGTATACACATGTCTTAGGATTTTTTATTTTACCCAAACACATCAGCATTCTAAAATCGATGCAGACGAAATCGCGGACAGAATATGTTAGTACTTAAGAAATATGTGTGTTGTAAATTAACAAACCGACCTTGAATAATTCAAATTATAATTATTATAATTTCACGATATAAAGTAAGGATCCGACCTCTGGAAAGGTTACGATCGCATCACTTTTATTTGTGCCTTGCCTACCTACTGGCTCGAGACAAGTTCTCACCTATCTACACGTGCTTCTTAGGGTTACGTACCAAAAATTATAAAAACTGAACCCTTCATTGTCTGTTTCCGGTGTTCTTCTGTACACTTTTATGTCTCGGGAACTAGGTACCTACATATTCGTACCACACATCTTAATTCATGTCAATGATAATTATATAAAGAGGCACATATTATGCCATTAGCGAGCGTAAAGCTTAATACACGAAGACGTCCCGATTGGGAGGTTTTCAGATGATATGCTCTCTTTTACTCACATGCTTATCCTATCTTATTTATGTACCTACTGTTCATAACCGGGAGCTGATTTTAAACGTAATCTAGTTTATAATATCATTGTTCATAGTTTAGTTTGTTCGTTACACTTGAAATATGTATACACTATTTATTATAATACATATAATACCTCTTGTAGTAGGTAGGTAGTTTAAATAATTTAAAGTGAAAATATTTTGATTTGAATTTAGGTATAGGTATAAAATAATTGGGAGTAACTAAACGTTATGTTTATGAACTATTATATAATTCAATAAATAGCCGTACCTAGTTTTCTTCAAAATTTTGCGTAGTGAATCTAAATCGAAAAAAATGTAAATTAATTTGCAGATAGGTAAGACGTGTATTGCCTTAGCTGCCTTCTTGTTTAAATACGTATACTAAAAACATCCCTCCATATAACGTCAATCGATGTAGAAGCTTTTTTTGTACCCTTATATACCTACACATTACCATTATTTGTTTATGACAGTTCGCGTGATGACATCGGAGTTGAAAAAATAAATTGTGTTGGTGTACGGAACCTCGGTGGGTGAGTCTTCGCACTTGACCGGTTTTATTATACATATGTTTGGTTTAACAAGTTTGTCCATATTTCATATTCCTTGACCTTTTATATTTTTATTATATGTGTTAGGTAGGTATATACTAAACCTGCCAACTCTAGTAGATAACGTAATATGTATTTGATTTCAATAACTAGCTTCGCTCTAACACGAATCACATGATGAAAACCATATAGTATCTAGCACCTTTCAGGTTGACAGCAATTTCGTATTTCTAAGAAAAAACACGACGTTTTGTTGTAAGCCGTTTTCGAGACTCAGGATATGTACCACATACAATATACTTTATTTACCTAAGTTCAGCGGAAATAATTAAGTACTAAGTATATAATTACACTAATCACCTAAGAAATAATTATAGTTACAATATTGTTTGAGATTATTTAATGAATTCACACGCAATGACGGCGACTTGTAACGCAGCTGTGCAGTGTAGCTACTCAACCTCTGAAGCGTCTGAATATGACACCAAAAATCTTTCATGAAGGTCAAAGTTGAAATCAAGACATGGATAAGATATCTCCGAAGTCAAGGATTCTGTTCTACGGCAATAAATAAACCTAAACTTTCGGGTGGTTAGGTGTGCGTGATCCTCGCCTGAGTAAACACATACACACGGTCGCGTGTGACTAAACGAGTGATACACAAGGCAGATGCACACATAGATACTCGCTTGATCATCGAATCCGGAATATCGACATCGTGTGCTTTGTGTCTTTTGACATTACGTTAGAACTCCGGAGAAATGTATAAAAGATTTTGTCACGAACGCTTAAGCATCAGTCGCTCATCAAGTAGCCACCCAAACACACAAAACAATCAAAATGAAATTGGTACGTTATCATTCTAACGCGAAGATCTGCCTGCTATGTTAGCTGTATGGGTTCGAACCCTGAAAATACCTTTGTGATTAACATTTGTGTTTGTTTTATGTAGCTGCATCTATATACACGTAGATATTATATCCGTTGTCGATACAGCAAACATTGCTTATTTAGAACTATACCGATAGCTTTTGATATAGTGTTAGATTAAATATGTATGCATAATTAACAATTGTATTAATATGTTTTGAACAGATCCTCGCAGTCGCCCTCGCCATCGTGGCTGTAGCTGTTGCAGCTCCTCCTTCCCCACAGCAAGTTCCCGCCCAGATCCTTGAGGCTGTCAACGACGCCAACCCTGATGGTTCTTACAATTACAAGTATGTATTTTGTCACATCACTAAGATACAGTAATAAGTAAGACAATACGCATATTATCTGCAATAGACCTGTTGGCGCGCGTTCTTTCATGTTGTGCAATATGATAAAACGCGAGTCTTGCAGCCACTGTAAAAATATTTAATACCATTCTTAAAAAAATCGATTCTCAATTCGATTGGGAAAACCCCACCCCGGGAAGATATTTCCTCAACTTGAACTTTCAAGAAAGATAGGATAGTTCATCAATTAATGAATAACATCTCAAGTAATTTACAATCGAATGATTAAGTAAATAGAGCAGTACGCGAGACAGTCGTTTGAATATCGGAGCTGCCCGACTGGGAACTGTACCGACCTCCATCTTAAGGCCAAATACCTCCTATGTTCTTCCAAGGTACTGGAGGAGCGCAGCCACTGTGCTTGCATTGTGTTGCACGGTGATACACTTGGAGTGTCCCCTTGAAACACATGGTGTTCTTCCTTTAAATACCATGTGTGAATCGTGGCATACATGGTCGTCGATTAATAACAGATGAACTGTACGTTTTTGACCCCTCAGTAGTGATTATGGATTTCTCTCTTTATATAGTAGGCAACGTGCGAGTGACACTTGGTATTAAAAGAATTCACAGGCCGCAGTAGCCGACTGTACGCTTGTTTGTCGCCTAAGAAGTATAAAATGAAAAGGGTTGAAAAAGTGTAACATATACACGTAATTATATGAAAAATTGTTAAAATGTGAACTGCCTCTCATTGTTGTATTGGTAATGTGCAGATTCAAAAGCGATGATGGAATTGAGCGTGGAGAGGAAGGATCACTGAAGACGGTCACTGACGAAGACAACAAGCCCGTAAACGTGTTGACAGTCCGCGGCTTCTATAACTACCCCAGGGAAGATGGCACAGTAGAGCGCATCGAATACGTCGCTGACGAGAATGGTTTCCAAGCCTCTGGTCCTTCCATCCCCAAGGCCGAAAGGAGATAAGTACTAGAGCTTCCTTCGACGAATTATCCGTGAATGTAAATTGATCGATAATTCATTTGCTCAACTGACTCCCTAAATTGACTTAGGCTAAGAACACACCGATCTATCAATACGTGAGGTGTACGATGTAGCATCGATCGTACCTTTTACCTGTTACCCGTCATTACAATTGATGCTCACTGCCATATTTTGTACATTTTTATATTGTTTGTTGTGTTCCAATAACGTGATTTGGATAGTATCTAAATAAACTTCATTTGAATTTAGCTAAGCATTTTTCTTCCCTTCCTTCCCTTTCATTGTACATCTAATGATTATCTCTATGAATTCCAACCCCTTAAAGGACTCGGAGTGATGATAAAACATAATTATTATCTATGTGTTATTATGAACCGAATCATTAGTGTTAGAACTGAAATGTTAAAAGCATAGATATACCTTTAAAACATAACTTGCTAACGTAAAAAACACAAGACTCGCAACTCAGTTTGGCTAACGAAAAAGGTTGTGAGATCTATGTAATAGCAAGTGGGTTAATTTATTCAGTTCAAACTTATGGGACATTCTGTCTTAAGTTATTACGTAATTAGCTAACATAGCAACATCTTATAGTGGCCATATTATAATATCAATAGCAACAATATATATATTTTTAAATAAATAGAAAGACAGAACGATCGCTTGAAATCACAATGTATCTCACAAGATATAATATAATTACATTAATTTCACCTCGTGAGACTTAATTTCATGGGTTGTAAAATGTAGGCAGTCTGTGTTACTTCTTGTCACGTCTGCAATGATGCTACACAGATATCTGACCGTGATAGTCACATTAAATTTGGTCTTGCAATTTTAGAGATTAGAAGGAACAAACAGACAGACGGAGAACATTTTTTTTGTTGTTTAAAAAAGAACCGTCTCAAAATCAGTGAGCGAACTATCCATTGACCCCTTATTTACAAACCTACAGGTATTTTTTTTTTAATTTTATTGTAGCGATTCTGGAAGTACATTTATATTATTTTAAATAAATATTTTCTACTAATCGAATTTTAACTGAGAGGGTAACAACTTAATAATAATAAATATAATTTGCAGCACCATTGGGAACCGCTTCCTGTTTGTTGAGGTGGGTTTTGAATTGAACCCTATATATGCGATATATGAAACGGCCAAATCCATCAATGCCAATCAATGAACTAAAAACTGATAATATGCCGAATATGCATATGTACGAGTAACAATAATGCATAATTTGATTGATTTCATATATGTAATGCAATATAAAAAAAGAGAAAATGTTTTTTTTTAATACGCCTTTCTTAAATGATTGCAATATAGGGGTATGCATTAATGCACGTGCAGAATTATTCCTCAGAATATGTTATGCATATAATAAATCCAAACTCAATATTTTTGAAACGATTTCTCGAATAAACCGAACATTAAAAAATGATAGTTAACCTGCTTTTTGTGTCTAAAAATGTATATAAAGTCGCGGGCAGGTTGTAGTCCATCTATTTACTAATCCCAGATTAATAGCTATATATACTAAATGCATAATAAAAGTTAATAGGCTACCAATAAAGAAAAAAAAATCCCCGTTTGTTCCGGATAATCTCTGGAAAGGCTGGACCGATTTTAACGGGAAAACTTTTATGGTCCTCGAATAAAACCACTCATAAAATAAACAGCAGGTAACCTAGTTGACCGAGCTGTGCTCGGTTTCTGTTTCACACAAAAGAAAGAACTTGACATTGCATGTGGCAATCGGTGGTCTCTGCCAACCCCTATGGGATACAGGCATGAACATATATATGTATGTATGTTGACAAAAAAGAAACAAGGGAAATAATCGGACCGGTGACATTAGGACTCGAACCGAGGTATTCTAGTTTTATTATCGCCCCACTGACTGGAAGCTTTACGTCTTAGCTATCATAACTAGGCAGATGTCGGCGAAATTTACCTTCATATTGTATATATCTATATAAACATATGCTCACGCCTGTATTCCCCGAAGGGCTAGGCAGAGGTGTTGTAATCACAACACCCACTTTTTTAACAATATGATTAAGTGCCAACGTGACAGATGGTGAGTCCATCGCCGTCTTAGACACTTTACATACGTCATTGAATTACTTCTCTGAAATATGCAGGTTTCCTCACGATGTTGTCCTTCACCGTAAAGCACGTAGTGTGCAATCACTGTACATAAGTTTTTTAGAAAAACTCATTGGTACAGGCCCTGCAGGGATTCGAACTTGCGTCGCTTGCGTAGCAGGCGACTGCTCAAACCCCGAGGCCACCACGGCTCTTTTCTTATATCTATATATCTTATTGTTATTATTATATCAATAAATGGTACTAAAAACTAATTACAAGTAAAAAAACCAAATCGGTGTCTCTCCGGATCGTGCCAAGAAGGCTGGCAGCATTGCCACGTTGAATAACAATGCCGATTCTCTGAGCGAGAAAAGCCCCAGCCCACTTGTCACGAGAAGCTTCTACCGGACGACGTGCAACCTCTTTGAAAAGTTGATGAGCATCTGGACCCCAAGGCCCCAGAGTTTCAACCGCAAACGCAGATGAATCCATATATACAAGAATTGCTCGATTAAAGGTATAAGATAACAAAAATTCTACGCGGAGGCACAGCTAGTCTAATATATATATAATAATCTAAGTACCGTAGCAGGTAATATATACCTAGTATTAATTTCCACTAAGCATTTTTTTTTGTTAAATCTTCATACAAGGTCTTACTCATTACAAACACACAAAGATCAAGCTTTTGTTCAATTTTTAAGCGCATTAATTATGTTATTAACTTTCAATTACAGTAGTAGCTATAAAGTATTATTGTCAGTAGAACGACATTTTAATTGTACTTATAAAGCAATTATCTATGTGGGTATTATATGCATAAATCAATACATTAAAAACCATGGTACCAACAAATTTTAAAACTTGAAAAATGTTTAGGTAACGTTCCTACCTGCCCACCGTTAAACATGTAGGTAAGTACAAGAAATGGTACCATTATATACAAAGTAAACTATATAAAGAAAATATGATCCCCAGCGAATATGGAATACGAAACCGGTTCAAGCTCGAGAAAAGGATACTGGTTGTATAAAAACGACCTATTACATTAAACATACTAACGCCATTCCTGAAGGGTACTCGAAGGGGTGTTACAGCACCCACTTTTCACCTCTGGTCGTGAGTCCACAGCTGTGTTTCAGCACTATACATACGTCTATGAATGTCTTCTAACACATACAAAAGTTTCCTCACGATATTTTTCTCCACCGCCGAGCTCGTAAGTTCTAAGCAAAAATCATCAACCTATGAGATTTTTTTCTTTTAATGTTCTTCTTTATAATAACGCAAAGAAAAATAGTTAGCGAGTGACGTATTGAGTCTGAACGTGTGGGAATTTGAACACGGATTTAATTATCTCGCGGAGGTGCTGTGTTTAATGGCAGTTTATAGTTTTATCGCTCGACAGATGCCTATAATTTATAGGATGCTAGGAGTCGTTCACACTATATAATAGTTGTATTAAACAATTATCAGCTAACCTTAGAGTTCCTTATACTTACATAAATATTATTAGTTAACGTTATGCATTCAATATATATTTTTAGTCCTACCAACATCAACAGCGCAGTATTTTTTTCAAATGTCAATACCGATCAGTTGTGCCAGTATTTTAGCTGTCATAACAAATGTTTTTGACTACTGACACCCATTTTGATTGCGGCCATAACGGTTGTAAGTTTCGCGGTGTCATTTGGTGTCGGGAATCGTAATTTATTACTAGAATCGCGATGTAGGTACACTTATCATCTTATTTTGTGTCTGGTGTATCGTCGTTGTTGAAATTATTATTATTTAATGATTTATCAATAGAAATGCATCAATTTTAAAATAACCGTATGGGTTATTATCATTTTAGCCTTTAAACACAACACTGGAATTTTACCGTCCATTACTGGTGACTAAGTAGGAGTGTTGTTTATTTATATTATTTCATTGAACTAAGTACTAAACTGAAATTAAACAATAAATTCTGATTAAGAAAAGAGCTTATAATTTACCCACAAATCCTTAAGAATGTATGTTGAACAATAAAGAAATTACATAGCAAATATGGAAAAACATCGCTTTACCTTAGTGTACTTCCCACTGCGTTATTTTGTACCATACCTACTTCATGTGAATATTTTATTTTCTATTTCCTAGAATCATAAAACATAGAAAAAACATTTTTTTATAAGTAGCAAGTAAAAACTGAAATCAATATTAAAAAACTTTGAGTAAAATCTAAAATCTGCAGTGCACTCGATGGTAAACGGCTACAGCAAGATATGAGCGCTAGGAATTTAACAGGCAGCACGAGTTTCCAACCTTATGAAGAATGGAATCGCTGGGCCGACACAGTGACATACAGTCCCGGTACAGCTGGATCAACGCATTTACTATCCCCCTATAAATCACAGGTGATTAGTTAGTGGTGTTGAGTACCTGCGGTGAAGAAGGCCTCACCGCAGGTACTCAACACTACTCTGAGCTACCAATATTCGATTGCGTTCTTTGAAAAGGTATCTACTTACATACTTACATATATATCCCAGACAATCTTACAGTTTTTAATTTTGTACAAGATATCTTTGCAAGTAATTCCAATTTAAATTATTTTTGGTGTAACGTCTAGCGGTTTTCGCTCCCCTAACATCCGGAGCACTGTACAGCAGCCCCCTGTACGGTTTGCACTCTTAAAAACCGCGACTCATTACGAGCTGCCCATAAAATATCAGTAACTATTATAAAACTGTAAAAGTGTGATAGCCGTGCATTGAAGATATAAACAAAAAGAAAGACATAGGACTTGTATGTGGCATACTATGCCACGTGGATAAAGACAAAATGCTACAATATAAACTGGGCCTACTTAAAACTATTTGCTCTATTTCAGAGAACTTTACACAATGGTATTATGGGATTTGTTAGTTTATCAATTTTGGGTTTGTTGTATTCTTTCTATTAGTACCGATTATGAAATTCAACACTAGACTGCTCCTACGGAACCAGGTATGTGCCAAAATTATGATTTAAATTAAGTCTTATAAATTGAGCCTTCAATTATTTGCGTGAATAATTTGAAATAAATGGTTGTATTAGGAGTCGTTTAAAATAATTTATTAGAGGCTTCCGCATGATACCCATTGAATAATAACCCACAAGAGCCAATACTTTGCAAGAAACTGAATCTCATATACAAAAAGTCAATTAAATATTTGTTACAATAATCCAGAAAAAACTATTATGTACGTAATTAAGTAACGAACAGTGATGTAACTGTATAATTTGCTTGATGAGGAGATCTGTATCTCGACATGTAGTATAATGGAGGCAAAGTTTTTGGCCTTCTTTTGATGATTTATAGACACATTTAAGACCCGTACCCACTGAAATGGGCGTCACGCCTAGTTGAATTACGGAGAAGACGTGCACATTATCATAATGCGACATGCAGTAACACTTGTAAACACTAACCGTGATGGAACATGATTGAGATGTTATACACTACCTGTATTGTTTTTATGCAGCTAAAGTATCAATCAAGCATCCCTTCATTATAAAGGGGCTTACTATCCAAATCCTTTATGTCTTGACCTGGGTAAAGTGTTATCGTTTGATGCATAATTTAGTTGATCTTTTAAAGGCCCATATAGGTAATAGAAATAGCGCTACTATTCAATTTATAAATAATTAATTCTTTAAAATGTTCTTGCATATCGACAGTAGATTAAGTAAGGTAGAGAATAAAATTATACAGTATATTAATATATCCACTGGCTTCAGAAAGTTGCTTTTACTGAGAAATGTTAGGAATTTGAGACCCCAACAATGTATGGGATAAGGTCAGGGACATGAGGTTGGGAATTTGAGACCAAATACATAAAAATATTTTTTTTTTGTTTGTAATTTGGTTTTAAAAAAGAATGTAAATTAATACCCGGCTTTGTGTACAACACATAGACTTTCCTTGCTGGGGCAGCAAACGTTATGTTGGAATATATAATATGTTTGATTGGATATTTAATAAACAATACGAGGAGTTAAATACTAAATTTTGATGCTAACCTATGTTAGTATCAAAATTTATTTGTAACTTTCCGGATGCTTCAGCTAGTAAGTTTTTCAGATATCAATACAATAATATCAGTGTTGCAATTCGCATGCACCTCTCTCATGACTTATAGTATATATTTATCTAGTTTTGAGTTTCATTATAATAAGCTACTAACCATGTGCTTTTGATGACATGTATCTTTGTTCATACACAATGTGCATATTTATACCCACAAAAAGAACATGATACTTGTATCTTTTCTGGTGGTTTTTGGACACTCGTAAATGTTATATACTGGGCCTGAACAAAATGAATATATTTAACATAAAATGGTTTTCCAATTTCAATTATTGCGGACGAGAACTTTTTTTAATTGTAACTTTTACTTCAAGTACTGTATTGGGTTAAGATTAAACAATTATTTCTTACCTTTATTTCCTCAAAGACTAGGCCACAGATAGAATAATAATTTACAAATATAATTTTATTATTACTATCATATAACAGTTACTTAAATGCTTATTTTTTTGGTTTAGTAACGAAAATATCACCAGGAGTATTCGATATGAGTATTCGATAAATTTCTTAAATATATTTGTGATAAATACTTTACTTGATCAAATTAAATTGTTAGTGTCAGCGGTCACCTAATCGAACTATAACTCAAAAACATTATGCTTAAACGGGAAAAATTACTAAGCGTTCACAAGCTTCACAAGATGGTCTCTAATATAACACTGGCAGGTATTACAACAATGAAATGAGTGGATAATGCATGCACTAGAACTGCTAACATTTACTGTAATTTTGGGTTTAAATTGCTAAATGATTTCGACTCACCGCGTTCGTGCCGTTCGAGCTTTGTACAATTCGTAGTACTCTAACTCGGATAATAACAGCAATGGGCAAAAGAGACGTGTGTGTGCCTCACGATTGAGCGATGGCATAACAAAAAATATCAGTACAAAGCAACCCTGCTGCCTATAAATGGAATATTCAGATCCCACGCCAACAGTAGCACATTGGGATCCAGTGCAGTCGGAATTGACGAGCCAAATTCTCTAAGGTAATGAATACATATATTTTTTTTGTCAAAACATATCTATTTATTTATACTTATATACATATTATACATACATACCAAAAATGCCTTTTAGTCAATCCAATAGGATTGACTAAAAGGCATTTTTGGTATACAAAGTATTTGGTACCTAGTGTTGATAGCGAATTTCAATGTTTGAAAGTTTGAACCGATTGTAATCCTTCTGCGGGCGGTGTGACAAGATGTGATATCAAATGGTAATTAAATGTCTGAGAAGTGATTATCATACTTAATTACAATTATTGGTTACAATTCTGAGCACTTGAGTAATTGAAAAGACATATTATAATATGTTTTAGGGCATTGATAAATCAACATTCTAGACCGCGGAATTAATTGTTTAAATTATAAACAGGGCTACGATATAATATACAATATACAGGTACGTCATTTAGTTGTTAACATAAACACTTTTTATAATTTCTAATGTTAGATGTATAATGTATATGTAATATATATGAATATGAATAAGAAAATGCCGAGAGAGAATTAAAAGAGGTTTTAATTATATTCTTTTCTTTCTGCCTCCACCTTGGCATAAAAATGCACATATGTACAAAAATGTTTGTGATGGATGTTCGTTTTTCAGGATGCTACGTATCACAACATGTGTGTTACTGTGTGCGGTGGCGGCCAGCGCCCAAACGGCTGTCCCACCCACGGTGGCCTCCATTCCCACCACATTCCCCTTCAACCCAACTGGCAATCCTTTGCTGTCAGGATACAATAACCCTTACTACAACCAGTATAAGGGTGCTGCTATACCTATCCTTACCTACTCAAATGAGCACGTCGGTGATGGCACCTACTCCTTCAGGTTAGTAGAGCAAAGGATGAACCCATCTTGGACGTGGTGACGGACATAAAAAAAACAAGAAAATTGTTTCATACATTTATCAACTACTTGCATTCAGTGCAGTGTATACTAAGTAGATATTTTCATATAGAAGCAATCGGCACATTTAGCTTGAAATGCGATGTTGAGTGTAGAGCCCCCTGCCTGCCGCTACATTTCTGTTAGCACGATACCTCGCCGTAGCGCGGTATCATCAAGCATACGTGATCTTTCTTTGTCGCAGTCCGTTTTCAGAAGCCGATTTGAAGTAATATATACTAACTACTTTCTCATTTAACTGGTTTTAACCCCGTCAGCCTAAATGAGTATTCTTAGATTTATCTGTCAACGTTTTGAACGAAAACCTTACCACAAGCCTTACTACAAGCATTATGGTAAATAGGCCTAATTTTTGAAATGAGAACAAATGCTCCTGAGGTTTAAAAATGTCCCTCTTAATTTGTTGTAATGTATTAAACTAAGTCTTTAAAATGTTGGTAAAACACTTGAATGACGTAGAAGACATTGTTATGTCTTAATCACAGCACAGCTGGGGGTGCCTGAGAATCGTGTATTTGAGTGTGTCGTTCAAAACAAATTGTTCTTGGTAGTAACCATAAGCTCTTGATAGTTTGGCTTTTGTGTCAGTGATAAACGTCATATACACCTGTCTCATAATCTATGTTGATCTTTGATGATAATGAGGGTTATGGTTGATTGCATTGTGCATGCTAAATATAATTTGACAATTTTCTTTTATAGTTTCTCTACTGCTGATGGCAAGCAAGCTCAAGAAAGTGGTTACTTAAAAGATGCTTACATCGACAACACTGGTGACCCACAAGGAACTCAGGTAATCAGTAAATACCACGTGGCTCAATCTACGAAATCTTTCTCTGAGACAAATTAAACTCGATCTATGACTTATTTCAGGTCGTACAAGGCAGCTACGCGTATATTTCTCCTGAGGGCACTCCTATTCAAGTGAGCTATGTTGCCGACGAAAATGGTAAGATTAATTATCTACTAATTATACTCGTACCTAGTTATTTCGAAAGACTCATTCCTTAACAATTTTTTCTACCCTTTTTTAAAGTAATGGCAATGTGAACAAAATCTAGTAAGTGTTTGATGATTTTTATGCATGGCCCAAATGCTTGGATTCTAAGTTCTGTACGGTTTGCACGGAAGTCGTGGGCTCGTAACTCACCTAGTTATTCCTTATAAAGACTTTTCAGGACTCCAAGCGATAATTTATGTCTGATGAATGATGTGTAAGAAATCGTAATTATTTTTTATTATAAAACACTAACAATATAACATACTATAAAGCCTAGATAATCTGTACGTTCAATATAATAAATAGGTAGGTAAAAACATCCGCCTGATAATAAGGAGCTATTGCAGGCTATGAACGTTACCAATACTCGAGTGTTTTTCGCGCATTGCTATGTCAAAAAAACTGTAGTATCTAACATTACAGAATTTGAGCAGTTATAATAGTAAAGCATAAGGGCCCACTATCATCGTTATAGCAGTGACGTCTTACTAACTTCTAAACATTGACTTTTTATTATTGTATCAAAAAACTAACGATACTAATTTCTTAATAAGCTCTGCTTAAATCGATGATTTTGTGATGTGATGGAATTTGATATTCATAATAATTACTGTGGCAAGAGAAGAAGCAATACCTAGTACAGCGTACTACCACTCTCCCCTTCATGGAACTCTGGCGACCTTACTACAGGAGCACAATAGATTATCTACATACAATCTCTATATCTATACACAATAAGCTCTTAAGCGTTTGAGTTTTCATGTTTGGTAAAATAAATCAAGAACTTTTAACGATCATAGTGGGCCCCAGTAGAGCAGCTCCGATTTCGAACGGGAGATGTTTGAAAATTTCAAAATTCAAAATATCTTTATTTGATTAGACTTTTTACAAAGTACTTGCAAATCGAAATGTTTTGAATCCTTACCTCTTTGAAATAGATCTAATACCATACGGCTATTTTAGGTTTCAGACCTTCTGGCGTTCACATCCCTGCGGATGGTAAAGCGGTGATTCCAGCCATCGGCGACCTCAAGAATAGACAGAACATATTCGACCCTTATAACCGATACAACTCGCTTAACTACCGCAACCGTCCCTTCGGTCCGGGCCAGTACAACCGTCCGTACGACTCCAGGTACCCATACGACCAGAATAGATATAACCCTTACTACAACAACAACTTCAACAACAACTACAATCCATACCTCCTCAACAAAGCTGTCAAACAAGAAGCAAAGAAGGAATCTGCTTAAATATTGTTCTGATTAGCGCCATTTGTATAGCCGTTACCTACAGCATAAAAAAATATAAAGCATTGTAACAGGCATTTTTGATTTTTTTGTACAAATAAAGCCTGTGATGAATAATGTTGTTGTTATTACGCATAAGTCAAATCCTAAGATACTTCCAGCATTCGAATGTCTTAAAGTTGTATAAGTGAGAAAATTATGTCAGCGAGCTTCAGGCGCAAAACGATAAAGACATGATAAAAATAGATTATTTTGAAATTTAGTAACGTTCAAACAAGTAAAAAAGTGACGAAACGAATATGTTACTTTGTCTACATTCTATCTAATACCTTCATTTATCGGTGCGAAATACCCGATAGCAGACATTTATTCAAAGTTTACAAAGACTAACACAAATACAAGCATTTTGAATTTTATGTACTTTTAGAAGGAGAAACGCGTAAGTTCATAGCTCCAAAAGGGTAGAATCGATACGCAATCCGCTCATCTTATAATTTATAGATTTAATTATATTTCTAAATACAAAAATATAAAAAATATTTCTAAAAAAAAATAGCGCCGTGGTGGCCTTGGGGTTTGAGCAGTCGCCTGCTACGCAAGCGACGCAAGTTCGAATCCTAGCGGGGCCTGTTCCAATGAGTTTTTCTAAAAACTTTTGTACAGTGATTTCACACCACGTGCTTTAAGGTGAAGGAAAACATCGTGAGGAAACCTGCATATTTCTGAGAAGTAATTCAAAGACGTATGTATAGTGCCTGACACGGCGATAGACTCACCATCTGTCACGTTGGCACTTAATCAAATTCGGTGAAAAGTGGGTGTTGTTATTACAACACCTCTGCCTACCCCTTCGGGGAATACAGGCGTGAGCATATGTATGTTCTAAATACAAAAAGAAGGCTGACAGCATCGCCACGCTTAGTAGTAATGGTAATTCTCGGAGCGAGAAAAGTCCCAGACGGTAACTCTTAAATAATATAATGAATAACCGAGACCCAAGGCCCAAGAAAGGGCTTATATACATTATATACATTAGGACGGTGCAGCTTTCTTTAAAATGCTTTTAGTATAGCTGATCCTATTTTGTGTTGTATTACATTATATGTAGTTTTTGGTTGCAATCCATATATAACCCTGCTTATTCACATTTGCCTGTGCCTGGATAAATTGCATTGCTCTTAAAATAAATTAATTATTTATGTATGAAAAAAAACTTGTAAACTGATATCTCTAAAAATGTAATCTCTTTATTACAAACATGCTTTAAACCGATACTATACCAAATTCAGACAAAAACTGTGTCCATTCCTTTTGAAATCTTTGATGTTACTTTTAAACCAAGGGTTACCTTAGGCGATATTTTGCAAAGGTCTGTGAGCATTCTTTAGGCAGCCGGTGTTAAACGATGAGGTATAGTTATATTTTAACTAAATATTATTTTAAGATTCAACTATGTAAATTCCTTGTTGATAATAACTTACTTAATTTATTGTTTGAATAAATTCTTTAAAAATATAAATAAGGTACCGCCAACACAATATCTAAGTATTTCTAAAAGCTATGCCTTTATATATTTTAAGTCTCGTTTGGTCTAAGACTTTACTATAACTGTTTTACACTTTTAAATCGTAGGTTATTGTACATAGCACGTTCAGTTCAGTTCAGTTGCTCACGTCTGTATTCCGCGAAGTGGCCGGCAGGGGTGTACTTGGCACCCACGGTTCGCCAGTAATGGCTAGTTGCATGTAATGTAATATTTCGAGCACTAATCCAGAATTAGGGCGGCTACTGGGAAATTACAGATGGAAAAATCCAATATCACTTTGCCCGACCTGGGGGTTGAATGTAGGACCTCGTGTTCAGCAGTAGCGCTTGCGACCTCTAGACCAGCTAGACAGTAGGTTATTGTATTTATATAAATATACATTAGGTTGCAGCCTGTGGGTATAGCAGAGATACCACCCTGGAGGGACACTACATATGAGGGTGACGTTTCTCTTACGGAACCTAAAAACGTACATACATTCGTAAGACCTAAGCTTTTAGGATAGCACATATGAATCATTGCGAAATACAAGTCTGGCTGTATTAAATGTTTATAAATTGTTGTAATGTGTATATATCATTGCCTAAGGTACTGGTAATGATACGCAGCCAGAGGGCGTCTAGCAATCAACACTTCAACGTTGATAAATTGACAAAACTTTTACAACACAACCAAGGACATTAAAACAGATGAAGTACTTACCTAACAAACTGTCTTTTACGTCTAGTGCCATATACATACAATCATATTACCACATGTAGGTATAGACGATACGGACCTCTCTTAAAGTATGGTTATGAGACCAAACATTATGCATTCAATAATTACTTATTTTGTGAATAGCGTCATATATATTTAGGGGTTTTGTATTTTCGTCTGTCATGAAAAAACTGAAAACTACTAGGCCATAGGCAATATTGTTGATACAGTTAAATTAAGGGCCCCTAATATCACGCGGGTGAAACTGCGGACTGAAGCTAGTAATAAATATATTTATAAACTCCAGGAATTTGGAGATTTTAAAGACGTCACTGTTATAAGGTCGCTTGGTAATTGAAGTGTTTCAATTATATGTTCATTTTCGCTGTATCTTGTTGAATTATGAGACAAACGAGTAGCGCCTTGTTCACAGTAACTGGTTTGGTGGATCAACCGATGCTCCTACGTATTAAGGTTGACCTCTAGAGGAACAACATCTTATTGCATAATTCTTTAGACTCGTCTGTTTTACACCTTCGGGACAAACATATATGAAATTATTTTACACTAAACACAAGATCTTAGTATTTTTTTTACCTTATATGAACATATTTATACGTAATGAAGATAACTAAATTTACGCTCAGTTTCAGAAGCCGAAAAAAGTATTTATGCTAAGAAAGAACAGGCTCACATAACATCTAATATGTATGTCACCTTTGGATCTCGAAAGAAGCTACACTAAAGTTGAAATGTAATCAACATAACAAGTTTATTTTGCTTAAAGGTGGTTGCAAGTTTTTAAAATTGTCTCTAAAATTTGACCTTGAATCTTAGGTACGGGGAACTTGATTTATTATCCGCAAGGTAACAAGTTCATGGTTATTAATAGTGGACAGTAAAATTTATGAGATAATCAACCACAGAAATAGTAAAGGTCGAGTTTAACGAGACTACGTATGTCAATTTTGGTTTTTATTTGATTTGCACCCAAAGGTTTTAATGTAACTTAAACGTTTAATAAGGTTAAGGTTATTTATATAGCAAGCAATTTATCACCAAAAAATATTGTTTATTGTTATTCGTATTTTTCTTAATTTTACTCAATCTTACGGTTATAGTTTTTAGGTCCATGTTTGCTTGCTTGCTGATTGTCTGAGTTACTACATAAGGAAATTTTACCCTTCGTCATGCTTGTACATGCATACTTAAATATACATGTTATCTGCGACGATGTGTAATTGCATTAAGACAGTATAAATACCTGGGATGCACCCGAAATGCATCATTCCATACCTTGTAAGTTCGCAACTGTAATCAAGATGAGGAGCTTTGTGAGTACATCTTATTAACTCTTACAATAAACATTATGGAAGAGAAACATTTGATTTAGTTGTATCGCATCTATGCTTCTTTTTTTACCATCAAGTGGCGCCTTAAAACATTTTATGAATGCAAGATTTTTAAGGTCTATCATTGCTACAAATATCTATAGTATGAGCTTACAACTTTTGGCATGTGTTATCGACAAATTTGAGAATTTTGGTGAACTTTCTAATATATTAATCCAATTGGGGTGCTTGGATGAGATGTATTAGGTACGTAACTTCTATTTCCTTCAGATAATTTTGGTGTGTATCTTCGGTGTTGTGTTGGCGGACGTCAGCAGCTTCCAGCCGTTCCAGCCGACGTACGCACAGCAACAACAATACATTACAGAACCTATACCTATTATAAGCCAAGAACAAGTTGTCAACCCAGACGGCTCTTATAAATGGAGGTAAGCACACTTATTCACATACTTATATATAGAATTTAAAAAATCTTTAATTCTACTTTAATTATATTTTCAGTCTAGTTTTAGATATAGGTTGCTGACAATTTTGATGATACATCTCACCTCCTCAGCACCTCGTTATAGAGTAGGCGTCCTAATTAAGGAACTGTGATCCTTGAGGTAAGACAGAAGTTAGGGAATGTTTATTAACTGCTGACGTAGTAAATTAACTTAACAAAAGAATACCTACGAGAGTACGAGTGACATCGATGAGTGAGTGTACGGGTGGTAAATGGCGAAATACGTGTTCTTTTATTTAGTTACGAGACCGGTAATGGTATAACCGCGGAGGAGCAGGGCTTCGTGAAGAACCAAGGTGTGCCCGAACAGGAGGTACAGACAGCCCAGGGTCAATACCGGTACACCGCGCCTGATGGACAGGTAAATATATTCAATTACGTAACATTATAGTTTTCCAACGGTTTTTTTGCTAGGCGCAACAGATTGAAGGCTCATCCACCAGTGGCTAACTAGTCCCATGTAATAGGGGTTGGACTCTATAGCCACTAACCGGGCAAAAATGCAGACTCCGGACTGCTACTGAGTTACAGATGGATAAACCCAATAAAACTTTCTGACTGATTGGATCGAACCCAGGATCTCATGTACCGCAGCGGCGTTTGCGACCACTAACCAGGCAATCAGTCACTATAGTGCTAGTATCTATTCTTATAGACATTTAAAGTAAATTTTAGTCTACCTACGAAAGTCTTATCATGGCATAATTGAATAAACATTATGATTGTTTTCCATAAATAGAAACGATATACAATTTAGTTCTTTACGCATGACAAAGTTGTATTACTTTTGATGTAAATGAAATAGTACTAAGTGGGATTTTTTGTTTAGTGTGAATTTTGTAATCAGTACGTACTTTATAAGAAAGTAATTTTATTAAATCATATTAAATTCATACTCGCAATACGCAATATCTGATAAAAGTAATCCTTTATCAAATATTGCGTATTGCGTACATTAAACGCAATTTAATATATTATTTAGAAACGATTGTGTATTAGCAAATAGAGAGTGCAGTAAGTTTTGTATGTGAAAGTATTCTTTATGACCTAAAAACCTGCCTTCACGGTGCCATCACGGTATTGTAGTAAAACATTATGTATGGCATTTTATTGTTACGATTACTTGCTAGCTATTAAAATTCGGTGCTAAAGATTTTGCGTTTGTATATGTAGGTAATTCAGCTGCAGTATTTGGCTGATGAGAATGGGTTCCAGCCTCAAGGCGCGCATCTGCCTACCCCTCCCCCGGTACCTCAGGAGATACAGGATTCACTCCGCTACTTAGCCACACTGCCGACGCCAAGTCCTGATACTCGAGACTACATCCGACATAAGTAATAAATACCACTCGCCCAAATAAATTGATTATACAAATATTGTTTAATGCTCCTACCAGGGCTAGTTGCGTAGCTATTAAGGCCGTTAATAATATAATTAACTATTAACTATTCTTTAATTATAAAGCCATAATTTATTAAGATTACAGTGTACTAGTAGTAATAAAAATATTGGTTTTTTATAAGAGTTTTTCTCCCAGAATTTCTTCTAAACCCGTAGAGTAATAAATATATTGTAGATCTAATTGTGTTATTATGTTACGAGGTACTAATGGATAGCAAGCATTATGAAGCTAGAACGTTCTACGTTGTCATCTTGCGAAGACATTTCAACCCGCTTGAACTTGTCTTACCTCAGTTTATTGTATTATCTATGGATCATGAGTATAATCTCTGGGATTCGTGGTAAATATTGCAGAATAATTGTAACTGGTAGAGTCCTCGTTGCGGTGTATTTTTCTAGAAGAAGAAGGAAGATAGAGATAAAAAAGTTACGACAGAATAATTCACGGTATAAAGCTCCGCTAAACGGCACATAATTTAAGTTCTAAAAGTGTCAGGATGAATCCTTTGAGTTCTAGCCATGATTCACAAAAAATATTATAGAGTCAAATATCTTGTTTCATGAGCTCTAAGCTCTAGCTTTCATATGTATGAAATGTATAATCGAGTATTTTAAGAGGCCCTCGCTAATTAGACTCTGTGGGTGAAGATGAAGGAGATTGCAGCTAAGGGGGAGGAGTGGAGGCGCTGTGTTAGTTATAGTGGCACCCTTTCGTCTCTTACTATGTTGGCATAGTGATTCCAAGCTTTACATTTCTGGTGTTGGTCATGGTCATAGACTGCAGTAGTTCTTTAACATCACGCGGACTCCTAGTTCGTTGGTCGTCTTATAATTACATATAAAGATGAAAGACGTGCGTGTATCATGTGAATAGTGGAGTGTGCCCGGCATGGCACCCGACCCGGGTTGCTCAACAACCGGTCACTTCACTTTCCCTGCCACGCGTGTCAAGGTCGCACGAACATCGCTATAAGCAACGCGATAAATAGGGAAAATAATTGCTGAAATATCTCACTAATATTACTTATTATCATAGATGTCGTACATACGAGTACATTAAAGGTCACCAGTGTGTAACCACGACTATTGTCTCTTTGTACTTCTAATCTGAAATATTAAGTAATGAAAATATTTAAATCCGGGTTGGCAACGTCATATTAATTTGGTACGGTATTTAAGCGATTTTCATTTTTGATGCATATATTAATTAAGTTTTCCCATATTTCAGGAGAATTAGCATCTAACTAGATGCTATCTAGATGCTAACTAGCCTTTGTTTCTCAGGGACAAAATTTTACTTAGGGATACGTCGTTGGCTTTTCCTCACGATAATTAAATCGCTGGAAAATACATGCAACAAATTAATCAACTTAAGCTGAGGAAATACTTGGGTAATATATAGACCAAGGTTTCAATTGTTACATTTTTCAGAGGAGTGATGAATCACTCTTATTGTAAGCTACTTTTCTCAGTCAAAGTTTTACATTCTTCAAATATATAATGTTATACGAAATAATTGATGCTGCCATACAATCCACGAATACCTTGTGTGTTCGTACGCGTATTTGTTCAGCATCATCCTATACAAATACTAAGACCAGTTATATGGCATCATACACAATGGCTTAGTAAATTAAAATATTACCAAAGCAATAATTTAGAGGCTCCTAAGAGCATCCGTCGTTCAACAAATATAGTGAGCTTAAAATGTCATATGACTTCATCACATTATCATAGCCATACACCAGCCGGCCACTCCCAGCAAGTACACGATAGTGCAGCAATACACAATTTGCCTGAAGACATCCTATTCACTAAAAGTGCCTACGATGTGATTTACATAACAGATATGAGTGAAATCCTTTGTTGTCTGTACATCTATTCATATAGCCAACTATTATAAATACAAATTACATAATATAACAGGCGTTCTTCGATCCGATGACCGATACTGGCCTCATATGATTTATGATTCTAGATTTCTAGTCATGTCCATCTATATCGTAAAGCTTGATTGAAGGCTTTCATTCAAAATTACATACAGGTCATATTTTACAGCAGAAATGCGTAGATGAAGTCTAGTTGTTCCAAAACCGGTTTGCAGATTTATATTGAAAGAAGAAAGATTTGAAAGAAAGAGGGTATCTTTATTAAATATTGTAACATGCTAATTAAATTCACGCAACATTTAAAACCAAATATGATTTTCAAGCTACTATTACGCTCTACATTAAAATTACTTACTCTTAGGTGGCTTCATAATGTACTACTGTGTCTACGTCTTGTATACTTTTATTACTTCTGTTATCTCAACGAACAAGAAAATAAACAGCTCTATTACCTAAAGTAATACATACATATGCTCAAGTCATCCCAGAAAGGTTCCCGTAGGGTTAAGCAGAGGTGTTACACACCCACATTTCACCGCAGATGATAAAGTGCCAAAAAGGTAGATAGTGAGTCCATCGCTGTCTTAGGCACAATTATATAGGTACATACATTTTTTAATTTCTCCTCAGGCATATGCAGGAAAAGATCGCTGGCATTTGAACTAGTACTAAGTACCTACTATGAATATAAATATAAAATTACTTTAGGAAGTTCAAGTAATGTTACTGGTGATGTCACAACAGAATCCTAGACATGTTAAGCTGCGTCATTGATTCCAGCGAGGGTTTACGTAATCCTCTTGAGCTTGACATGCGCTATACTTGAGACACCGCGTGTAATTGACCTTATACCTAATATCACGAACCTTCGCGAACTTCACTTCTCGGCTCAACCTTATCATCCGAAAACACGCTATAATGTATATAGATGACTTTTGTTTCTACAATACCTTTTTAATAGCATCCAATAGCGAAAGAAGATTTTTGCTATAAACTACTATAGACGGTTCGTACATATTCCTTTAAAGAAAAGGTATGCAAAGATCCGCGACTGTTAACATGAGATAAAGTCGAACTCCTGATTTTCATACGCATTTCGCTTCTTCTATGCAATCTTATTTGCAAAGTGTCTATAATTAATGCAAATCATTTGAAAAGTAAAGGGCTAGTAGACTATGGATACATTATAAACTATTATAAATAATAGATCTTAACTTAACAATAACCTATTACATATATCTAGTATAAGCTCGATATGATACGGTATTAATTATATATGTAATCTACTTGCTATAATAATGGTATCCGAACAAAATATTACAAACAATATCCTACTTTCTAACAATTCGTGAGAGACGAAGAGTAATGTTTTTGAGAATGGGATGTCGAATATATATTTCTTTTTATAAGAGATAGGTGTAAATTCGTGCGAAAAAAAATGTTTAGAGCGAACACTATAGTGCTTGCGCTAAGCAAGGCCAATACTTTGCAAATGGAAAATCCGTTAGTTTGTTGACAACCATTACGTTGCCCCGCCAAGTTTACATACCAGGCGAGGTAATGCATCTACTGTTTACTTATTTCATATATTTTGCGACATCGCAATGAATTGTGAAACTAGGAATGCGAGGGAGGTGGCCAAATGGTTCTAACTATAAATACTGAAAATATCAGGATGTAAATCATCAGTCACACGCAGTTTTCTACTGTTGTTTGATCACCTTTCAACAAGCCTTACAAAATGAAATCTATTGTGAGTGAATCCTTACATAGTTTAAATCTAAGGACTTGCATTCTACTAAATACCAGTTTCAATTTCCCATAAACGTGAAAATATAATATTCAAAGTTCAGTGATACATCACATTAAAGTGCTGTGCTTTGACAAATGTTATGTTAATCCAAAGATCATCGTTTAAATTAATGTGACATACGCTGATTTAATGAAGTGCCTTATAATGCATTGTGGTGAGCTCGAGATATATTGTGTTTACATTTAATTTTGTTTGTGATACAGGTTTTGGTATCGATGCTGGTAGCGGTCGCCTTCGCTGCGCCGCAAGCCACTCAGGCCTCCACCGAGCCCATCCCCATCGTAAAGGACGACAGCACGATAAATGGCGACGGCTCCTATCAGTACGCTTATGAAACCGGCAACGGCATCAGTGCCGACCAAAAGGGTGAGCTGAAGAAGGTCGGTGATGTTGATACGTTGGAGGTGCAAGGGCAGTATCAGTACCCAGGAGAGAACGGCAACATCCAGCTGACTTACACCGCTGATGAGAATGGCTTCCAGCCCCAAGGCGCCCATCTGCCCACAGCACCCCCAGTGCCCGAGGCCATCCAGCGTGCGCTCGCCTACCTCGCCACCGCCTCGCCCCAGCCTGAAGCCGCCGCGCCTCAACAATAGATTGTTCATTTTGCCCTATAACAATACTCATATTCACTAGTTAGTGATACGTGTTTTTTATTTTTTTTACTACAACCAAAATACACCTAGTTTTATTTAATTAAATCTATCTTTTTATTTCCTTCTATACCACCTATTACTTTTACAGTAGGTATCTACATATACTACATTTATTCCAAATAATGTAGATTGTATCTGTGACGAGACGCTGTGCTAGCTATAGTTGGACTTTTTCATCTCTTACAATGTTGGCACAATTATTCCATTATTTATAAGGTAGAAATTGAGCATATGACGCTGTGATATTGGTAACGATCACAGGCTGCAGTATCCGCTTACCATCAGGAGAAGTTAAATTTTGTGGTGTAAAAAGAAATCATTTATCCATACATACATACATACATTCATACCACTTTAAAAACAATTGATTCCTTTATTGGGCAGTTCTGAACCTGTTTTTTTACACAACTGCCCAATAAAGGAGTAAGTAATAAAGATGCAAGAGGTAAGCATCGAAGCTCTTCAGCCGAATACAAGAAAAGAGCACGCTGTGGACTTGCAGGGTGCATCTTTATTCGATAATAAATACGACGAACACGTAAACTCAAAAAAAAATTACCACTTAACTCATTACATGAACCTAATAGGTAAATAGTTCTTAGGACAACTAACTAGCCCACATAAAATAAATCAAAACCGATGTTAAAATAAAATAAAATTAAAAAAATATAATGCTGCTTCTTGTTTAAGCTGTGTATTGTACCGGTTTTGTAACGATAAATTACCAAAGACATTATCGTGACAAGTATCTATGGCCCAAATAAAATTTATTATATTTAAAATCCGCCTTTTTTAGGTATAAGAGGCGTCTGCTTATCTAGTTGGTAGAATTCTCAACCTTGGAATAATTATTTAATTTTAGGTGTAAATATGGACTACTGCGGAACACGAGGTCCTAGTGGTCTTAGGTTCGATCCCATGGCCGGGTAAAGTATTATTGAGTTTTTCCATCTGTAATTGGCTGGCACACAAGTCTTACTTGTGAACAGGTGCTGCTTGTGAGGGCTGGCCATCTCAAGCTACGCATTTAGTTATAAGTAGATGTAGTAGATTTTTAGTTATGTTCATTTTTATCGACATTTGTGCATTGGAACTTTGTCCATGAGTTTACCTTTCTTAAATTATTTATGTTATATTCTTTAAATTGTTTAATATTTTTGAAAAGAGTAATTACTGAGTTTCTTGCCAGGTTCTTCTCAGAAAAAGCAACCTTCCTAACCTGGCGGTAGCAAGTATAATCCTGTATAATTATGTCATTCTGACGATTTGAAAGTACTTTGTAAAAAGTCTAATCGAATAAAGATATTTTTGACTTTGACTTTGACTCTGAATTCCCAGATAAAAGAAATTCACGATAAAAGAAAATGTACCTGTATGTAAAATAAACCTTTCTTGTAATCAAAAACGCTGATAACTCGATAAAAACTATATGGAACAAGATTGATCCAATAAACTCGCTATACCCGAATTGCTTTAATTAAGTATTAGAATATTTAATTGAAATTGCAGCAACGTTTAATAAATGTTTGTAGTCACAGTTGGATCCTTGAAATCCTTGATGTACACCAGTTTCTCGCCGGCCCATCTCAGAAGCCTTTATTCCAATCGGTGGTCTGCTCTTCAGCGTTCATAAGTACCTAGACTAAATAAATCTATTTCATTTTTTTTTAAGTTTCGGAACGTGACATAAACTAGCCTGGTACATGTTTGTAAAAATAAACATGTTTATTACATAAAATTTATTCAGGTGGGCTCGAGGAGAGGAGCTTGTGGCACAGTTGCTATTGCGCATATCATTCGATCAGCGAAGTTAAGCAACGCTAGCCCTAGCCAGTAACTGGATGGGTGACCGCCCGAGTTCCCTCCGTGCTTCCGAGGGCACGTTAAGCCGTCGATACCGGTTGTCAATTTATCATCTTTGGTAATCGTCACGGGTCAGTCACAGATTTTCCTCGTAAAAGGAGTTGCGAGGTTCAGATGGCAGTCGCTTCGTATAAAAATCTGGTGATCAGCCACATCGAGTTGAATCAAGTGCCGACTTCAACAATGTATGGGATAAAGCCAGTATGATGATTATGATATACAGGTGTTTTGTTTATTTGCCCCCTTGTAGTATGCATATAGTCATATTCATAGTCATATATTTATTGAATTAATTAAACATGAAATATAAAATAATAAACTTATATACAAATAGCAAGTAAATGTAAATTGTGATAGTCCTAAACAGTATTTTAATTGGGGATGGTCAGATGTGATCCACAGAACATGGAGAGACGTAGATATAGTAAAAAATATTCTACAATATTTTTTCACTTTGCAACTATAACATACTTACCATAGCGGCGTCCATCACTAGAGCACCTTTGCACTCTATACGTACATACCGCTTTCGCTTTAACAGCATTCATCAATCTTTTCATACATGATCGCCAGTTTTGGTCACTCTACGTTCCCAAATTTGATTGTTCAATCTATTTGATTGCCATACTTTGAAAAGGATATTGTTGCTTCGTCCTACCCCACGTGAGTTTGTTACAACGAGCTGTTAAGGTAAGGACAACAACCACGACCACTCTGCCAAAAGTGACCGACTAAGAAGAATTTAAGGTAAAATAAATGTGCATACGTCTGAGAAATCCAATGCAGCCATGCCTGAGAGACAGCAACTGACCCACGATTCTGACACGTTGGGAACTTACATTTATTATATGTGAATAGTGGGTGTACATACACTCCTACCTCTGTAAGATACTTTCAAAACTCTGTGTGAAGAAATTATAATTATACATAAATATATCATAATTGGTACACTCATTATTATAATAATAAAATGTGATGTGAAATTTCCCAGTTTCGGAATCTAGATTAGGGCTCAGTTAATAGCAATAGGGTCGCTTGATACTCGTAATCTTTTTTTATGTGTGGATACATACTTACCTATAACATTTAACTTTACAAAGTTGGTAATAATGTGTTAAAAATAACATAAATACAGTTTTATGTTTTACGGTACGTCACTTCACTCAACACCGAGGTCAAAAATGCAGTCCACGGCTCATCAAGTTAGTTTCGTAATTGTTATAAAACCCTCGAAACGCGACTCAAATTCGTACTTGACCGGTATTTTATGAATATCGGCGGTAATTCTATTCGAAATAATATAGGAATTTAAATTCGAATATTATGTTTAATTAGGCGTGGGATCAGTGAAGAATGCAACAATAGGATAAACATATTTGTAGGAAAAGTTGACCATAAAGAGATTCAAAGAAAATATTAATTATAATTCTTCTTAACATAGTCCTGCATACCGGTAATATGATGTAGGTGGAATGAGGAAAATTGTCTCTTCACCTTTATGCACCTTTCTCTTTTAGCAGATTCGGTAATTCAGCAATACAATGCTTTAATCTCAAGTTATCTAAATCTAGATACGGGACTCCTTAGAATTGAGACGTTGGTGCTAGCTCGACCTTTATGGCGAGGAATTGAGAAATTGCAAGATGCTTAGATAAATCTATGACTCTACGTCAATATTTATTAAAAAATGTTGTACACAGAACTCAATACAATACGTTACTTTAGATGTAGATTATCACCAGATTAATGTGCCAAAAGAAAATGGCTACCTACAAAATTATAAATATAGGTACTATTTAGAACATTGTAAGTTATTATTTTCTTCAATAAAAACAATAAATGTTTTTCATGTCGTTTGATCTCAGAAGACTGGTCGTCGATCGCAACAATGGCGGTAAAACAAATGTCATCGACTATTGAATTATGTTTGACAAGTTTTTACGATCAAAAGGATCTGTCCCTGCGTACCAGATCTGGATTACACATAATGACTAAAACCCTATCAATGTTATTTATCAATCCAATTTTAGTATCGCTTAATATACAATTTTAATAAAATTTTATTAATACTTGAACATATTGAGAAACATGAAACAGGTTTTATATGTACTCTATTGTGTTTAAAGTCCCCATCAAACTTAAACAGTCGATAAATAAATGGAAGGAAACGTCGTTGCTATGCAACATTATCATAAATTAATACAAATTAAATCAGATTCGGTTCGTGTTCGATCACTATTTCACATGAACGTTTAAATTCAAATAAATATTCATTCAAGCACAGACTAATCGTTAATGAGGATCTAATTTAAACATGTTTATATTCTTCCGAAGAATTCAAAGTTTAATAATTTAAGAAAGCTTATTAGCAACTTATCTCTATTTACCATTTTTGAAGAAATGCTGTGATTTTAAGTCACTCGTAAAAGCGTCGACGAGGAGCGCCAAATATTAACTGAGCGTCGATTAAAAGCATGATGCTGTGTACGAATACATAACGCAAGCGCATGATCACTGTACGCACATATTTTGTCGAATTTATTCTGACGTGCCAAGTGGTGCAATACGATCCAGAGGTGGTAGGCGGTAAAGTGACCCGCTCCTATATATACCGATATACCACGGCTAGAACAACATTGTCTAGTGCCTTCACCGACATACAATTACTTACATACAAACATGAAGACCATTGTAAGTGCCAGTGATCGTTAAACAATTCATAAAAAATATCTCCCGCTCTTAGTGATTTGTGAACATTGTGAGGAACGGATAGAGTTCTACGAAAAATATCACTTCATTATAATTATTCATATGGATTAGTGTTAGCTCCATTCGCAGGTTTAGTCCATTAGAAGACTTAAGTCGTACCTCAATATTGGTACTTAATATTTTTTACTCTTATTCTAGGTTTTCCTCGGACTTATCGCGGTGGCATGTGCCGCTCCCCAAGGAGTGACGGAGCCCATCCCCATCCTGAAGCAAGATAGCGACACCGGCCCCGATGGTTCATACAGATATTCGTATGAGACCGGTAACGGTATCGCCGCTGATGAATCCGGATCACTAAAGGAAATCGGCGCTGAGCAGCCTGCCCTGCAAGTTCAGGGACAGTACAGGTACCAGGGTGATGACGGCAATACTTACGAAGTGTCTTATTTGGCCAACGAGAACGGCTTCCAACCCCAAGGCGCCCACCTGCCCACCCCACCCCCGGTGCCCGAGGACATCCAGCGTGCGCTCGCCTACCTCGCCACCGCGCCACCCCAGCCTGAGAACGCCAGACGCTAAGTTCCATAACAAAGTACTCGTAGGTTAACAAGTCGTGTCGGTACGACTACTGTATTACATATTATGTGCCATTGTTCAAGAGGTAAAACAACTGGTATTCATGTTTTAATGAGATTGTATATAAACTATTTTTTTATAACTTAAATGTAATTACATTATATTTTTATACGAAATTTACTTAATTTTTTTTTTATTTATATATACCCGATTGATGTAGTTGATTCTGCTTACCCCTTCAGGATTCCTTTTGAGTTGGCCGCAGCATATTTATTTTATTCTATAATTGGCACTGCACATAAAACAATAGTAAGGCATCCAATTCAAATCATAGAATGTACTTAAAATCAAGTAATACATATTTGTTGAAAAACACTTTTTTATTACGTGAATACGATGAAGAGTCACGTAATAATACAATTATTCGAACATTTGAAAGATCGACAATCTTAATGCTTGCATCATTTGAATATCATTAACCACACAGTGATTCAAAAAATTCCACTTCGGCATTCGTATCTAATGCGCACTGCATGTAATCCCAAAGTTAAAGAGCGTGTATTAGTACTATATAATGGTATAAAGTAATAAAATAAAATTTATATTTTTCTATAGACCTTGCAACGCGTCAACTTGGTGTCTTGGAGTCGATTGTGATCGACTTTTGTTTATTCAAACCCCTATGGGAATAGATAAAACAAGAAAAGTATTATAGGTTCTTCAGTTCAAAATTGGAGCTCCCCTACTGCCCTAGATCATATTTGGCCATGATATTCTCTAGAGAAGTTACTTCTCCAGCAGAATACCGTGACCCAATATGGCTATATTTACTACACAAAGACATTAACGCGCATCGGAGACCTCGCTCGGTGCTATACGAACCTTTTTTAACTAGGGTCACCGCTTAACAGCAAACAGCCTGTGCCCGAAGGTATATCTTTTGCTATCGAAGAATTTCGTTGTGGGCTCGAATTTAGTTGATAATGTTGTCAGGTTGTGATTGAATTTAAAATATGGTGAATTAACATTGAGCCGAAATTAATATGTACCGAATTTGGTCGACTTTTTAACAAGGCGAAACCTATATTATGGTACTGATTTTAAGGTTGCCATAAAATATTGGAAAGAGACCCCCGTCTAGAAGCGAAGTAAGAAATAAGGACATTTATATAACCAAACCAATGTGTGTTAATTAAGGCCATCAAAGCAAAAGCTGACGCGGGAGCAAACCTATTGAAATCAAAATAATGTCATAATGACTCTTTTTGTTAGCAAAAGAACGAACGTAATTTCGATTGCATACAATATGTGTAATGTGGGCGTGCGTCTCTCCTCTTATGTGATTACCATTATACATCGTCGTTTTCGTAAACTTCTCTATGAGTCAGATTTTGTAACCGCTTGAAGATAATTACTTCATGTGAAACTAGCTACCTTTCGCGGCTTCACCCGTGTGGTAATATCATATTATAATGTAAGTCCACCCTAAAAGTCTATTTTTAATATTATAATACAGGCGTGAGCATATGTATGCATCCAAATTTACCTCTTTATAATATTAATTTAGACGATATAGCTACTAGGTGATTTAACATTTTGTCTTAAAACTATATCGTAGGACGGAAATACACACATAAATATGCTACTATTCCACGAAAGAGTGGGCAAATGTGTATTTATTATATGTTATTATATTATACAGCCACCTTATGTCCCAGTTACATCCCATTATATTACATGTGGCGTCCTTATGTGGCGAGCCTATCCCTATTAACCGGGAACTCATCCGTGAAGGTGCAGAAAGAGCACTAAGAGGAAATATCAGAAGAAAAATAGTTCTTAAATTTGCTGTCAAGAAAATGGATATAACAATTTTAATGGATGGATGAGAGTTAGATCCTTCAATTTCGGTTTTTTAAGTACAAAAGAATACACAACGTTTGAAACATTATGGAATGTGAATATCAAATATCTAGTCAATTAATCTCACTTGAATTGTTAATAGTTCAGTGTCTGTTGTCTGTTTTTTGCTGGCACATCAGTTACTCGCGATCAACTAAACGTATATTGAAACCGCCTAATGGCTTTAAAATTTAAAATTAAATGACTCAGCTTAAAATTACAACTTAACAATAATCAGAAATAATACATGGTAAATTCCTCGACTTTCATAAGTGCCTTACCAGGGCCTAAACTGAATAAACAATTTTCATTTTCACAATAATATTATTTGATCAAGGATTCATTTACATTATAAACCAAAAAATGTGATAGTTTGAACTTTGCTGCAAAGTGACTGAATGCATGTGTTTATGTCTACAAAAAACTTAATATTATCTACACATAATACAATTGAAGTGTCTTTATGTAATTTCTAATAAACAGCTCTTCACTAAATACGTATGAAAGTATATAAGGTATTATAAAAAAAAAATCTCTGTCTGTCTTTTTGTTCCGGCTAATCTACCAAACGGTTGGACTGATTTTAACGGGAATTTCACTGGCATATAGCTAATGTTACAAAGTGTAGCTATTATTTAAAAAAATATTAATGTTCCGCGGGTCACCCATGAAATTAAGTCTGCGCCGGTGACACCGCGGGGCACAGTTAGTACTTAATATTAAAAGTGTTTAACTTGGTTTTATTCTTAAAGTTTATAAAATGCTCAAATATGTATTATTTTTATACAGAACCATACATATATATGTGGGAACAATCAGGGATTTGTATATAAAGATAGCGATTAAACCGTCCAAATCCGTTCTATCACTTTCTAGAAATCACTTAACGTGGTCCGTCATAACTACTCTTTTTGTGAAAAAGACCAACTAACAACATATACCAAATCAGCGATGGAATAGTGAATGGAAACGAGAATCACAACCTGTTAAAAGCATTATTATGTCAGGTGTTTCTACTTAGAATTATTGGACGATAAAAAAACCTTCTTGCCTATATCTATACACATAAATAAAATTGCAGTGTCTGTTATATTAAAAAAATAACAGTTTACACTAAAGGCATATGAAAGTATATACAGTACACACATAAAAAAACAATTTTAAGTTTCTTTCTCTGTCTATCGGTCTGTTTGTTCCAGCTAATCTTCGAAATGGTTGGACCGATTTTAACGGGACTCTCACTGACAGATAGCTAATGTTACAAGGAGTAACATAACCTATTTTTTTTTAATATCATTATGGGACCGAGGGCTACCTATTAAATTAAATATATGTGGGTAAAACCGCAAGGCACAGCTAGTGTATACATAAAAATATCCTATATTGCGCCAACGTACCCTAGTTACGCAACGCATAATACCTATGGCGCTGCGGTCAATAGATACCAGAAAGAACCGTCTCTTCGTGTTCTTTGCTCATCATGTGAACTGTAAATATACTCGTACATACTCGTCACTTAAGTTTTAGTATAGCAATAATCAAATCTTCGATCCATCCATCTACCGGCATTATGTTGAATTATTATGATTTTAGTGAAATGTTTGCCGACAGAGCTTCGTTTAGTTGAGATTACGAAGATCACTAGTTATAGTTCAAGCAATCTTATGGAGATGGCGTTTGTTGAAGAAGTTTAATTTATGGCATATTTTAGCGGAACACTTTGTATTTGTACAGCTTAATATGCCTGAAAAGTCGCATAAGGATGAACGGGTCCCTCAACGAATGTGTAATTTTAGGACACACGGGTCAATTTCAAAAGGCTGTATATTTTATTAATTACTGGTACATAGTACTAATTGCATAAGTCACTCCTTTTAACATCAGCTGCCATTAATTGCATGTGGTCTCGAAATATATTGTGGAGCGCAACTATAAAATTATTCTTCACTTCATCCACATTCATCATTATTTCCATACATTCCTGTCAGTTTTGGTTACTTAAATAGTAACCAAAACTGACAGGAAACAAACGACGCATTAGAATGTTATAAGCTCAATCATACATAAATCAGTAATAAATGATCGCTTAAAGAAATACTTATCATTCCGCTAAATTAGCTGCCGAATAATCGATACAGTATCAGCATTTATATCAATATTATGGTAATTAACTAAAGTGATACATTACGGCGGTATTAATATCGAAATCGAATCGTTAGAAAGCCCCGAGTCGAGTCGCGCCGGGTATTATTACAAACACAAACAAGCCAATTTGAGTGTCTAGTAGCCTGAATATACCTAATCATTTCGATGTTCGTGTTACCTTCATTCATATGATGCTCAAATCTTATTTAACCACATTTTTAAAATATGTATAGTAGTTATATGGTCTAGCTTTTTCCCGTGACATCGCATGGTACTTAGTTCTTTTTTAAATCCCGAGGTAATCCTAATACGTGTAATGAAAAGTAATAAATTGTTTGCTAAGCTTCTTACAAATCCGTTCAACATCCAAATTCCTGGTTGGATTTAATACATAATAACAATATTATGTCGTACTTAAAATTAGATAATTTTTAGTTCAGGCTTTTGATAGAGCTTCTTGATATAATAGAATCTGGAGCCCTAGCATGACTTCTTATTGCCATGATAGTTTGTGTCTTATTGCGAGACAGATGTATCTGACGTATATAAGTCTGTCACTGTTACACAGTGGAACTATGAGGGCAATAAGATGATGGTACAGCCCCTGTACATTTATTTTTATCAGGTGGAGTTGTTATCAGCAATTCGCGTCCTACTTATGGACAGGTTTTGTTTTTGGGGGCTGGTCATTTCTAGTCTTATAATTTGTATCTTACTGCTATTATTGAAGCCGGCATCTAAATATATTTTTCAGTTTCATAACAGTATGGAGAATACACAAGACGATAATAAAAAGCCCAATAGCTCGTGTTCGTCAGTAGCGCTTGCAACTAATAGTCATACATCACTGTATATTTATGAGCTTACTACAAGCAGCTAGGAATCTAGCAACAAATCGGCTGAAATGACACACTCCTGCAGACGCGCGCATTATAAACGACCCAGACGTGCTTTCAGTAAAGGTTGTCACGTCATGGCCGGCGCAATCATAATTTACGTGTTTTACAGAAAATTTTCAAAACTTCGTTTCAACAAATCTACATTACTTTAACAGTATGTTAAGGAGTACATTTTCAAAACTTTACGATTGACATTCCTCATGCTCCATTGGAGTAAAAGTTTTACTACAAAATTTAGTCTAGTTGCTATACTGCTCAGTAAGCATATAAATATACTGTGTTAACGAGTTATATTAATAAAGTATTACGTGATAAGTGTCTGCACATGGTATTAAGCGTGACCCTGGTGACCTGCCGTGATGGTAATAATAGCCGTTGACATTTAGGAAAGGAAACTAGTTATGTAGAGGCCCGTGTTCATCTTGGATATTAACGATATTCTAGTTGTTTAATGGCTTGTTTTCCAGAACCGCACCCAACGGCCACGTCAAGGTCAACTAGGAGGCTTCAATAGGGTTCCTTATCCTCCACTGAAGAGTAACACTTACTTTAAAGATAATTTTTTTTGTTTCTTTGTATTTGTTACAAAAAAAAAGCAAAAAAGCAAGTTGTAGAATGATGTGGTGATCAGAATTGAAAGGAGTATGTTGAGATGGTTTGGATGCACGAAAGACATTTATAGAGCGAATTTGTACCGAAGTGTTTGTAGAGGGCGTCCAAGGAAGAACGACCATGACCAAAAAAAATCTTTTCAGAAAAGTAAAATTCAGAAAACTGGTAACCGAAGGAAGTGTCTGATGAGGACGAAGCGAAATGTAAAAAGTATGTAAGGAACGCAGCTAGTTCTGCCTTCCACAATGGGATACAGGCGTGAGCATATGTATGTATTACGTATATTATATTAAAATGTACAGTTGTTGAACATCCAAATTCTTGGATGTACTGCGATTTCTGAAAAGAATATTCTAAATGCAAAAACGGCAACGAAATCGATCCAGCAGTTCTTGAGTAAAATTTTAGCAAACATAGGTATTAGGTTGTTAAACGAATTTTTGTATGTTGTACGTGTAAAACGTATAAGTAGATAGATATAAAAAAAGAAACTAAAAGTATTCAAAAACAGTAGAGGCACTTTGTTTAAATCCCAATATATTTAAATTACGTTTATAGTCATAATATTTTATGAAGCTAATATGACCTTTATTCCGCTACCTCTGCCGGGTCTGGTTATCCGGCAGATCGTCTAGGTATACAATAATGTTAATTGTTTATTTTTAGTGTCGCTGCATGTGACCTTTTACGTGCAAAGAAATACAAATATCCTAAAACAATGTGACTATTCACCGGGGTTCCGTTTGCCTCTGTACAATGTATAACTCTTTAGATTTAACTTCTATGATTTTTGATGAATTTATTTATTCAAATGGATGGGAAAGTCGGTAAACCAATTAAGGAGCTGAAAGGTATAAAACTTGGCAAAGAAAGATAATTCAACCAACCGACAGTACAGACTTTTTTTGCTATTGTCTTACTTATAATGTAGATTTTGTTTAAGACATAACCATTTCAAATGTTTAATGCTAGACAAGCTATTAGCCATAATGTTGTTAGTGTAGAAGGAACAACTGACTTTAATCCCATCGTTCGTCGAAGAGACGCTGTAATAATAACAAAGGCCTCTTTTATACATTTATTTCTCCCTTTCCATAAACTCTACTCTTCAATTTACCTTTCAAATAACCATTCTACACGATGCACGCGATTTTTCTCTTGTAACTGGTTGGGAAAATGTAGTAACCAAAGTGGCATGACAATTCTTCTATCACAACTAGTTATCAAGCAGGGAGAAAAAAAATCTTATTTTGTTGATTAAGGCGACATGTTGCGTGAAAACTCTAAGAGCCCTCTCGGACTTGTTCCTTGATTTATGATAGTATAAGATATTACTTTTTGTCAAATTAAAGATTCTAGGTCAACGGCAGGTAATACGATTTGATGTCAATGCGTCTAATATGCGGCATAAACGGCCGTATCCTCTAATTGTGTTAAATTGAAAGATATATTATTGTACAGTTCCAAGTGACTTTATGCTCTTTTTATCATTTACTTGGTCGGATTGGTTGGATCATGGGAAAAATAATCTGACAAAAAGAGTGATCACATACAATTATTATTATGGCTGTAAAACAACTTTTCAAGGTGGTATACAGACATATGATCCGATTGATGATAAAGAAGGAAGTTCTGTTGGTGAATACATTTTATCCCAAAGTGTAGGATTGCAGTCTCCTAGGTGTCCAAAAGATGGTTATAAGTGGTGCCTGCTCAGCAATAAAATGCTCTATAGAAAGCTATCAGCATAATTTATGTCTTAAATTATACTGATCCTTTGTAAATAAGATGCAAATGATGTGTGTAGTGTGATCTTCGAAAGATTCAAGTTATATGTATTGCTTTGACCCACAGCTTCGCCTGCGTGTCAGTAAGATTTCGTATACAAACTTTCACCTCCAATAACCCTCTTTGGAGTCGAATTTTGGAACAACCTTTTTTTTAGGGATTTTGATTTATAATGCACACATGCTCCAAATTCCATATATTAAGATCCAGCGGCTTAAGCTGGGCGTTGATTAATATAAGTCAGTCAGTCTGATCTGAGAAATTTATAATATGTATAGATTAGATGCGATTTTCAACAACTGCGAGAAATTAACGAATTTTAACAACAAGGTCACTATCAAGTGTCAACGCCCGATACCTATAGTAACATTTTTTGTTATCATGTATTTTAATATAAAAAGGCTCAATTTTCCGAACACGGCACCTGTCTCTTTTAGTACTCGTACAGACGCAGATCTCAGCAACATGAAATTCTTGGTAAGCTTTTCGGACTTCGGATTAAGGAAGGAAACCTACACACGTCTGAGAAGACGATGTGAAGATGACATATTTTCAATCAGTTGGCAAATTATTTAGTAAAAGTGGATGTAGAACTGCCCAGTCTATTGGGGATTGTAAAACCCATCTAGGTAGGATTGTACATACATACATATTCTCACGCCTATATTCCCCGAAGGGGTAGGCAGAGTTGTTGTAATCACAACACCCACTTTTCGGCGAAGATGATTAAGTGCCAATGAGACAGATGGTGAGTCCATCGCCATCTCAGACACTACACGTCTTTGAATTACTTCTTAGACCATGTGGTACATAAGTTTTTTAGAAAAAGTCATTGGTGCAGGCCCCGCTGGGATTCGAACTTCCGTCACTTGCGTAGCAGGCGACCGAAACCTCAAGGCCACCACGGCTCTTAGGTAGGATTGTAAAATATGTATAATTATCGATTAATATATGTGTGTTTATTGTTCGTCAGGTTCTCGCCCTGTGTGTGTACGCTGTCGCCGCAGCTACCGTCGAGGAAGAAGTCCCGTTGGTGCGTGGTGCTTACAAGCCCACGTGGCAGGCTGCCAAGGCTGTAGCCCAAGTGGCACAGCCCGCTGCTCAAGCTTTCGTCCAGACCGTTGCTGAACCCTTCGTCCAGGCCGCCAAAGCTGTCAAGTCCGTCTACAACGGACAGGAGGTCGATGCTCCCGTTATCACCAACGAGTACGAGAGCAACCAGCAAGGTTACATCTACAAGTAAGTTCTCCTCCGTGGTCAATTAAGTTGTCTAGTACACATCATAAGACTTTTCTTTTCCGTTGTCTTCCAAGATACTGTTAAACGGGCCTTAGTACGCTTTCACATATCATGGTATATTCGGGCTGCATGCCCAAAATGGTTCTAAGGAAGGAATTCATTAATCTTTTCTTAAAATCTACCCTCTTATTATGAATGAAATCTGTACCAATCAGTAGTAAAACTAAAAAAAACTAATCTTCCTGAGAATCCATGCAATAGAACAAAATATTTTTTCTGTTACAGGACGAATTTAGTTGATGAATCATGTTTATGTTGTTCAGGTACCAAACCGGCAATGGCATCAGCGGCCAGGCCTCTGGATCTCTGAAGAAGGTTGACAACGTTGACACTCTTGTAAGTATTTCTACATACCTTCATATTTAGAGTTGATCATTTCCAATATTTAAAATATGTTATAATCATAATTCTTTGAAATATTTTCGCCGTCTGTATTTGTGTCGTAAAATATTTTTCATAACACAAACAAATATAGTTTATTAATTATATAGTTTACTATTGGGTGCGTCTATTTACTCTGTGAATTATTTTTTGTTATATTTATATAAAAAAACCCGTCTGTACACGATATGCCACCAACGAATACTTTCGTATTTTGGCCACATAATGCTTCGCATTAATGGGTAATGAGAGTTTAGAGAAATTGATCGTATTTGGAAACACAAATGGCAAACGAGCCCGAGGCCGGTCTCCTACCAGATGGACCGACCAAATAAAAGACTTCAGGTCCTCGAGATTTATCTCCGTCGTCAGGGCTGCGAGGGACAGGAGCCGATGGAAACAAATAGTTCACTCCAAGTGTGGACATCTCGTTGATGACCACGATCCTCAGTCATGACGGAACGACTAGAGAGAGAGAGAGAGAGTTATATTTATTAATTTGTTTCTTTATCAATTCAGGTCTCTCAAGGATCATACGGCTACGTGCAACCCGATGGTACCCCCTTCGAATTGTCCTACGTCGCTGACGAGAACGGTTACCAACCCAGGGTAAGCATTTAAATTATACGAGTAGAGACACAACGCTTGGCTAAAACTGGCCATATTAAGTTAATTACTTTGACAGTCATAATTTAAATTTGAACAGCAATAACCACACGTACATTACGCCAAAGGCAACAACACTATCACATAAGTAAATATTTAGGTATGTGTAACAACACTTTTATTTTCTGCAGAGTAACGCCCTCCCTGTGGGTCCCCCCACCCCTGAGGCCATCCTCCGCGCCCTGGAGTACATCAGGACTAACCCCGCCTACGTCGAGCCAACCAGGAGACAATAAGTTTCCTCGAGCTGAAGTTAACGCACCACGACCACTGCCAAAGAAAAAAGGAAACAGAGCTGATAGCAATAATGTCGCAAATGTAATAAAATAAAGTTACTGTAATTTTATGTAAATAAAAATTACAATTGTGCCATATTACTTTTTTAAATTATTTTAATCTTGTTAGTTAGATATCAGAACAGTTAATCTACATTGAATGTTAGTGTCTCCTTCTTATTCCCTCCACAGTGGAATTGCAATGCAAAATGTTTGTGTTCTAAAAACAAGTACCGAAGTCTTATTCAAATTCAAATTCATGAATATCTTTACCAGACTAAACTATTAACAAAGACAAAGAAGAGATGCTCTTCTAATAAAGGAAACCCGACTAGTGAAAAATCACGATCTCAGAAGAATGAAACAAGATGTTCAGAGCATAGCCGTGGTAATATGCCACTATACTATTAGAATGTAACGTTTTGTTAAAGTCACCCCACGTCTATACCACGTGGCATAGACGTGGGCACACGTCTATGCACTGTTTAAAACACAAATATACAAAAACGATGTTTTCTTAGGATGAAACCTAGCTAGATCAAAATTTCATTAAAATCGTTGGAGCCGTTTCCGAGATTCAGATTATATTTATAAATACAAGAATTGCTCATTTAAAGGTATAAGATGATCTTATATAGCATATAACCAGCGGACAATCGAAACGCAACCAATGATACCTCAAATTAAGAAAAGGAATTTTGGAGTTCTGAAGGAACAGATGATAAGCGGCAACTGCGGCATATGAAAGCTAGCAAAATAAAGACGTGTTACCTTCCTTATGAATAATAAATTGTGAAGTAATCTTTACAAAATTAAGTACATATAATTAAGTATAAAGAATTAAGTATAAAGATTATTTAATTAATTAAGTATAAAGGCACACAAAACAAATAAGGTGTTTCTCGGGATCACGCCAAAAATGCTGGCAGCATTGCCATGTTGAATAGCAATGCAGGCTTCTCAAAGCGAATGACACTTGGATGTGGGCCATGCTGATCATGTGTTGGTGTGTGCTTAGATAGTGAGGCTGGTACCAACACTACTATGGTGGTATAGTTTAGTCCCACCCTACCCGGTACGGTCAGTGGTATGGTGGATCCGGAGGGAGTGTTTTTGAACCACGGCCGACAAAAAGGGGTGTAATAAGTTTGATGTTTTTATCAGTGCGTCTGCATGTCGGTCTGGAGCATTATAGGCTCACAAACTCATGGACCGATTTTTATTCAGTTTTCTTTGTTTGAAAGGTGACTTGGTGGAGAGTGTTCTTAGTTTTGAGAAAATTTTGTCAACCGTTTGAAAAACATAAGGTCTTTTTCTTGACGATGAAGTGATCTCCATAACTTCCGAGGTCTGAATGATTTGAAATTTTGTATTATGTTTCTTCAATAATAACGCACTGATATGCAGCATCACCTGGAAGCTCCCGGATTCACTACTCCTCACCAACATACAGCTTAGTTATTTTGTTTGGGGTCATTGGAATGTTCTTAATGATAATGCATTAGTTAGATTTAGGTAGAGCTATCACGGACTAGGGTCTGATGGTGGAGAGGAAAGAAATAAAATGCATGAAACAAAAATTGTTTAAATAATCATAAACCGACACAAAAAAACCGTTAAAAAGTGTAAAATTAAATGTAAGTTAACACTTACAATTTATTGAATGAATTTAGAATATCTTATTGAGTGTATCCTCGACGGGTGGACGCGTGGAAAAATATATTACTACTTTTGTAAAATTGGAAGATCTATAATAAAATGTAATACATAAATTATATTCGATTCATAATTATAAAAAATTTTTGGAAAAGCGGTTTTATTAGACTGGTTTTGTATACAAATACCAGATTCTTCCCGCTGGTCTGTATCTATCCTCAAATAATGGGTATAATTTACAGAAACTTCGAAAGTTAGCTTCCTACTTACTTAATTAATATTAGTTTTTTCAGCTTTATTATTTAGGTACCTGAGTATAAACAGCCATGTACGAATTTCGGAATATCCTTTCTTACTTTCATATACCTATACTTCACCAAGAACACCCTCGAATTGTAATGTCTCTAGGATCAGCGGTTGGGCTGTGGATTGATATACAGGATTGAGACTTTTTAGGCGCACATTTTTGGCACAGAGCATAGGCTGGTGGTATATACAAGTATGAATCTATCTATACAGCAGATACATGAAATTGAAGTGTCTGTTTGTAATTCCAAAATAACACATTTCAAAATAAAACAGCGTTTCACTAATTGCATATGAAAGTATACAGGGTACGGATATAGAATAACCAACTTTTTAATTTCTGTTTGTTCCGGCTAATCTCTGAAACGGCTAGACCGATTTTAACGGGACTTTCACTGGTAGGTAGCTAATTTTAAAAGAAGTAACTTAAGCTACTATTATTTATAAAAACATGCAGGGTTCTGCGGGTATCATATTAAATATACGCGGGTGAAACAGCAGGGCACAGCTGGTGTTTTATATCGTAAAATATTAATGTCGTTAGGACAAGTGGTTTCAACTGTGCGTTGATGTTTATTTCATCTTACATAGCGCACCATATCAAAGGGATTCCCTACATGACATCTGAAGCCGTTTGATAAAACATGAATTGTTCGGATACGTATAAGTACTTGAAAATTCACGAGACCTATGAACCGTGAGCTGTGTAGTTTAATTATGTCAATGCATCAAAATACTTAAAAACTAAATGCCTTCTAACGACCAAACTAGCGTCACGCATTGGATTGTCGACCTTGGCAACTTCGAAAATGTGTACTTTCTTTTCATCATTACTTCCTCGGCCAGATCCCATACATTGTTGAGGTCGGCATTTGATTCAAACCGATACGGCTGATCACCTGTGTGTGGAAAAGTTAACAAATCCCCATAGCGATCACTTGATTTTTTCACAACTCAAGAGCACAGACTTTGATTGAGTATTCGAAATTAATTTTGATTTGGCACCTGAACGCGCGTCTGGGTAAATGGACTTCGAAGTACTGATATAAGGTTTCACTTTATTTTATGTACTGCATCCTAGAACGGATTAATTTTTTTATATGTACAATAAATATCATGTTTTTAAAATTAAATCTCAAGGTGTACACCTAATCCGATTGAAGCTCCATTGGCCCGCATATTGGTGAATACATTTGATTCCAAAGTGTAGAGTTGCAGTCTCCTAGACGTCCAAAGCATAAAAAATACAGGTAGGTAGCCTCCTAACTCGAAATTTAAATAATCATGTAATAATATTTCTCTACCGCTCTATAAATATTGTCTTAAATTTATGGTACTGATAGAAAAAAAGACTCTCCGTGTTTTGTAATACTGGGCCTTTGAATTAAAATGCAAATGAAATGTATAGATGTTCTAACATTTCAAGTTTTACGAATAATTTGGATGCGATTCTGAACAGGAGTATTTGATTCTGCGAGAAATTAATAAATTTTTTCGACAAGGTCACTATCGAGTGTCAACGCCCGATACCTACAGTGACATTTTTTGTTATCATGTATTTTAATATAAAAAGGCTTAATTTTCCGAACACGGCACCTGTCTCTTTTAGTACTCGTACAGACGCAGATCTCAGCAACATGAAATTCTTGGTAAGCTTTTCGGATTTGAGATTGAGATTTGTCGCACCATGTGCCAACAAATTGTGACCATCAAGGCCAAAGAAATCCTTGTTAGGAATCCTGCACGCGTCTGAAAAGACGATGAGAAGACGACGACATAATTACCATCTGCCAAGTTAAAAAAAAATTGTGAAAGTGCATGGAGCACTGCCCAGTCTATGGAAGGCCCACTTAGATAAGATTGAACAATATGTATAACTATCGATTAATCAGCCTGGCCTTATCCCATAGGTACATTATTGGGGTCGGCACATTCAACCCGATGTGGCTGATCACCTGATTTTTATACGAAGCGACTGCCATCTGACCTTCGCAACCCCTTTAACGAGGAAAATCTGTGATTGTACTCATATGTGATTTAACTCATAAATCTGTTGTCAGATTATTTTAGGCCTCCGACTGAACTGTAACGATTGCCAAAGATGATAAATTGGCAACTGGGACCGACGGCTTAACGTGCTCTCCGAGGCACGGAGGGAACACGGGCGGTCAGCCATCGAATTACTAGCTAGGGTTAGGGTTGTTTAACTTCGCTGATCGAATGATATGCGTAATAGCAACAGTGCCACGAGCTCCTCTATCATAACTATCGATTAATACAATACAATAAGTAAATGTGTATTATTCTCCAGGTTCTCGCCCTGTGTGTGTACGCTGCCGCCGCAGCTACCGTCGAGGAAGAAGTCCCGTTGGTGCGTGGTGCTTACAAGCCCACGTGGCAGGCTGCCAAGGCTGTAGCCCAAGTGGCACAGCCCGCTGCTCAAGCTTTCGTCCAGACCGTTGCTGAACCCTTCGTACAGGCCGCCAAAGCTGTCAAGTCCGTCTACAACGGACAGGAGGTCGATGCTCCCGTTATCACCAACGAGTACGAGAGCAACCAGCAAGGTTACATTTACAAGTAAGTTCTCCTTCGTGCTCAATTTAGTCCAAGTCAAGTATACATCATAAAATGTTGTTTTCCGTTGTCTTGCAACATAAGATACTTTTAAACGAGCCTTAGTACGATTTCACATACCATATCATGGTCTATTCGCGCTGCATGCCAAAAATAGTTGTAACGAATTAATTTATCTATTCTTTAAATCTGCTCTCTTAATATGAATTAAGTCTGTATCTAGTCATCAATACTAAAACTAAAAAAAAAATAACCAAGCTTGCTGAGAATCCAAGCAACAGAAGAATTTCAAAATATTTTTTCTAATGCAATTTGCAGGACAGATCTGTTTTTTATTAATTTTTCTTGACGAATCATGTTTATGTCGTTTAGGTACCAAACCGGCAATGGCATCAGCGGCCAGGCCTCTGGATCTCTGAGGAAGGTTGACAACGTTGACAGTCTTGTAAGTATTTCTACATACCTTCATGGTTACAGCTGAACATTTCGTATATTTAAAATTTGTTATAATCATAGTTCTTTGAAATATTTTCACCGTCCGTATTTATAAAATATTTTTCATAACACAAACCAATATAGTTTACTAATTTTATAGTATACTATTGGGCGCGTCTATTTACTCAGTGAAAATTAAATATTTGTTTATTAATTTGTTTCTTTATCATTTTAGGTCTCTCAAGGATCATACGGCTACGTGCAACCCGATGGTACCCCCTTTGAATTGTCCTACGTCGCTGACGAGAACGGTTACCAACCCAGGGTAAGCATTTAAATTATACGAGACACAACGCTTCGCTAAAACTGGCCATATTGAGTTAATTCCTTTGACAGTCATCGTGTTCATTCGAACAGGAATAAGCACACGAAAATACATTACGCCAAAGGCAACACAAGTAAATATTTCGTTATGTGTTAAGTTAAGTGATACTAAATTTTTATGCATTTTATGCAGAGTAACGCCCTCCCCGTGGCTCCCCCCACCCCTGAGGCCATTCTCCGCGCTCTGGAGTACATCAGGAATAACCCCACCTACGTCGAGCCAACCAGGAGACAATAAGTTTCCTCGGACCGAAGTTAACGCACCACGACCACTGCCAAAGAAAAAGGAAACAGAGCTGATTGCAATAAAGTTACAAATGTAATAAAAATAATTAAATTGAATTTAATGTAAATAAAATACCTTTGTGCCATATTACTTCATTAAATGTTATTTCTACCTGCTTAGTTAGCTAGTTATCTCAATGTATTTTCGTTGATTTGGTAGTCCCATCCTCTCATTTCCTTTCATAATGCAATTTAAATGCAAAATCATTGTTTTCAAAGAAAGTATGTGTTCTAAAACTATAACCCGACTAATGAAACATCATGATCTTAAAAATATGAAAAAAGGTTGCTCTGAACACTTTTTTTCATATTTTAAGATTTAAAATTTAGCGGTCATATTATATTACGTCATTGAATTATTAAAACGTACCTAACTTTTTATTAAAGCACGTGGTATATGACCACAGCTATGCTATGAAAATATTATTTCATACTTCTTTGAGCGTGTTTTTCAGTAGCCAGCTTTTAGTTTTCAGACTTACTTTTTTTATTTACGCGGAACAAAGTGGTTTTTATTTAACACACTGCTAACATTTCATTTTCTTCGTAAATTCGCTAACAATTGGACGCACAGACGCGTCGTTAGCAGTGAACGCATTAATTCACCACCTTTTTTCCTGTGGAGGGTGCCACATATACTTTTAACCAGCGAACAATCAAGACGCATCCAAGGATACGTCGTTTATTAACAAAATTATGAGAAGTAGTTTTGAAGTTTTGAGGGAACAGATCAACATACATATATAGTTACATACCGGGCAAAATCATACATTCAGGTTTCTGATGGTATGCGGCTACTGTATATTCCCAATATTAAAAAAAAATGTGGTGTTATAATTAAAGCGCCTTCAATCTTCCTCCATCTAATCTCCACACACTGATTTACTATGTGGTCTAGTCCAATTCAATGGGACCACAAATTGAATTGTCATCCGAATTATACATATATATTGCATATGCTCACGCCTGTATTCCCCGAAGGGGTAGGCAAAGGTGTTGTAGTCACAACACCCACTTTTCACCGAAGATGGTTAAGTGCCAACGTGACAGATGGTGGGTACATCGCCGTCTCTGACACTTTACATACGTCATTGAATTACTTCTCAGAAATATACAGGTTTCCTCACGATCTTTTCCTTCAACGTAAAGCACGTGGTGAGAAATCACTGTACATACATAGCTGGAGACGTGATATTTTGCTCACTTCCCTTCATAATGATCGAGCATTCGCAACATACTTTTGAACAGTGCCTGAATAAAGCAGTAGGATTGGTGTTATTAACAAATTAATTTGAAGTGTCTGTTTGTACTGGAAAAATAACAGCTTAGTCTATATAAGTGCGAAAGTGTTAATGTATGGCAATTATAAGATATAAGATATATCATAATTTTTTAGTGTCCGTAAGTTCCGGCTAACTGTGAAGAGGCTGTACCTATTCAGTGGGTGGATTGGTGAATGTATAACTTTGTTTGTTACGCGCGAAAACTACTAACTGATCATCATGAAACGTCACAGTTAACGTTAGTAACGACATAAACGTAGGTGAAACTACGGGGCACAGTTAGTAAGAAATAATACTATGACAGTGTACTAAGGTTGGTAGGTACCTATGTTATAGTTAACTTACAATTTTGCGGTGCAAATAGGGTAAACCTGACCGTATGTCAGCATACATCGATTGCCAAGATTAAGAGATTAACAATTTTTTTATAACTTCTCAATGAAGAGGCCTGGTGGTGGGGTTTGAGTGGTCGCCTGAGATGCAAGCGAATCAAGTCCTTTTGGTGTAGTGATTTCACTTCATTTATGTGGAAGGAAAAAATAGAAAAACTGCATAATGTCTGAGAGGTAATTTAATGACATATAGTGCCTAAGACGGCGATAGACTCACCATCTGTCACGTTGGTACTTAATCACACTAGCTGAAAAGTACGGGTGATGTACAACTCTGCCTACCCCTTCGGGGAATACAGGCGTGAGCGTATGTTTGTATTATATGAATGTTCTCAAGGAACCAGCAAATTAAATTAATTCCGGTTGATGTAACTAATAGGCTTGTGGTAGCATTTTACATTTAATAACTGGTACCTAACAGTCGTCCTGTTTGAACTGTTTAGGCCTTTTATGTGTCAGTATTTTTATTTATTTCAGTTTAGTGTGTCCATGGGATCGGATACCTGCGAAGGATATACCTATAGTAATCATTTAAATTAGTTTGTAATTGCTTTGGGCCTAAAATATCAATCATACATTATATATTGTAAAATAAATATATAATATCTTCTGTTGACTACGGGTTTACCGATGGTTAGCAGTTCATCTTCTTGGATGTGGGCCCTGCTGACCATACTTGCTATATGTTTAGATTGTGAGGTTATTCTACTTTTACAAAATTTTAAAGCGTAATTGTTCTCGAACATTTTTTCTACTTCTTAAGGGTTTTTTGTGAAGGGAGTCTTTTAATTACTTAAGTAATTAAAATAATGTCTCTTTTCATTACTTAAGTAACTTTTAAGCAAATAAGGCTGATCTGAAATATAAATACTAGGCTACCTTAAAAATAAAAAACCCTAAATAAACGATTGTATTCACGAACATGTAAAATTTGGTTACATTTTTCTGAATTGTCTAGAGGTGTAAAAGTAACGAAAAAAACGTACCCGTATGTATTCGTTACTATACATTCAGTACTCGTTACTATATTGTTTGAAAATTAAGTCACAGTGAAATTATTTTTGAATTTCATGAGAGACTAAAACTTTCACTTTCGTTTATTTCATACTATTACATAAAAATATATGAAATTCTAGTGGCAATATTTTATATATTTATATATAAAAATACTTTTTCACAAGTATATACTTTTATGCACGCATCAACTCAGCGTTACATGACGTCATTGAAACAGCGTATGTAACCATGATACGAAACATGCGAGTAACGAAAAGTATTCGTGAGTAACGTTTCGTTACTCGGTACTAGATGGAGTACCCGTTACTCAGTAACGAATACTCTTTATAGCTCTAGAATTGCCCTGTCGTGGAATTTGGGAATACCTTTTCTCAGTGTTGTATTACCACACATCAAAAGATTAAAAATGCAGGTAGGTGGCCCCTAGCTTGTTATTAAAATTATCTTGTAATCATTTTGAATTATAGAATGTTTTTCTACAAAATATTACGTCTTAAATTTTATTATACCCATAGAAAAAAGTCTCTTCGTGTATTGTGATACTAATCCTTTGAAATAATATGCAAATGAAATGTATAGATGTTCGTAAATTTCAAGTTATATGTATAATTAGTTGCTATTCTCAACAAGAGTTTATGATAATGCGAGAAATTACTACATTTAACCACAAGGTCATTATCAAGTGTCAATGCCCTTTATTTTAGTATCTAGTGTTTTAATATAAAAAAGACATTTTTTTTCGAACAAAACACCTGTCTCCTCTAGTATTTGTACAGACACAGATATCATCAAAATGAAATTTCTGGTAAGCTTTTTGAACTTTCATTGAGATTTCTGTCTGTATCTGTGTCATATGCAATGGAAACAGCATTGCTATTCAACGTGGCAATGCTGCCTTCTTGGCACGATCCCGAGAGACACCGATTTGGCCCAAGTTTTCTACTTGTAATTAGTTTTTAGCTACTTATTAGTTATTATGTAATTATCAATTGGTTTCGTTTTATTTTAATGTTTTTTTATTGCAAGTGTCTATTTACTATATTTTCTATTTATTTTTCTCTCCGTAAATTCAGGCCTCTCAAGACTCATACAACTACGTGCAGCCCGAAGGTACACACTTGACTTTGGCATACACTGCTGACGAGACCGGTTTTCTACCCAGGGTAAGCATTTATGATATACCTATTCTTACAAAGTTTGGCGTCTGACTGCTCAAATTGAGTTAATTTGCTTGACCAAAATCTATATTGAGTTAATTCTACAGAATTCATATTGACAGACATCACGTTAATTCGACCAGCACTTACACGGAAGGACATCGTTATCAAGGCAACACTATCACACAAGCCAATATTTAGTTATTTGTAAATACAATGTGATTTTTTCCAGCAAAGTTACGCCCTCCCTGTACATTAGGACTAATACCGCATACGTCGAGCCAACCTAGAAGCGATCATAAGTTTGCTCAAACTGAAGTGAATTCACCACGACCACTGCCAAAGAAACAAGGACACAGAGTTCCAAGCAATAAAGTCACAAATGTAATAAAATAAAGCTAATCGAATTGTTTGTAATAAAAATTACGATTGTGCCATATTACTTCTTAAAATTTCTTTCTATTTTCTTAACCAATCATCGCTAGCGTCTCCAAATATGTATGTAATGTAAGTATGAGAAATTGTAAAGCGCCTGTTAGCGATGATGTGAAGAACTAAAATATCTCAAACGAATAATGCGGGTGTCGAATAATGTAGGTTATAAAGGATGCATAACTCGTGATACTTGTGGTACCCTTTTCGCGTACCTCTCTTGTTGTACCAAAATATAAATGGATGAATAGGAAACAATTCGAAACATAATGATTTAATTACATTATAATATAACGTCGTTTTCGTAAGACTATTTTATAACTCAAGAAGAGCTGGTCTAATCCCTGATTATTTTAATTCGATAGTATATTATGGAAGTAGGTACTCAAAAGTGCCTAGTCTCATTCTATAGCTTGTAACTTTAAATAATCTTGCTATAATGAATATTCCAGGCGATTTCATTAACATTGTAAATCAAAAGCGATAGAGAGACTTAGAAACACGATGTGTTCATATGCTGTAGTAGCCAATTATCATCTGTAGTCCGATTCACGTTATGGAAACCTATCGAAGTACGTTTCCGGAACACGTGAATACCACTTTGGGAGAGGATTTCGATCGAATGGTTTTAATCGTTACGTAACACTTCAATATATTGTTTTTTGAATCAGGGCACTGGACAGCATCCATCAGGGATGCGGTTCAGACAAGCATATATAGTTTGCCCTTATGAACGCATCATTGAAACCAACAGCAAAGAAGATGTTTTCGTTAGTACCAAACTTTATTTTGCATTTTTTTATTTCTATGATCGTTTTAGCCGCTCGTATTAAGGACTTCTTAGCTTTGACGTTTAATTTTATGGTATCAAAATGAAACGTCAAAACTCAGAATTTCTAAATATACTCTGCTTAAACTTGGTAGGGAGAATTGTGGGTGTAGGCACTTATAGTTTACACCCATATTCCGCCAGATATGTTTAGGTCCCATGTCATATTGCCATTAACCGGGCACTAATTACAGACTCCGGGCTGCTACTGGGAAATTATAAGTGGAAAGACAAGAGCTATCACAAATAGTGATTCGCAATATTTTATCAATCACTCGGCATCACCTGCTGTGACAGTATTTGTCTGCCTTACATTTTATTGATGCTAACTGATATTGAATATTCCTGCAGACCCTACTGACCTGATTATAATCATGCAAGGACTATTTTACAAATCCTTATGCTGGAATGTTTTCATCAAAATATTTTTTACCTTGGTGAAAAAAACTATTTTAGCTGGTTTTCGTGCAAACATTTTTCATAAGCTACTAAAAATAAAATTATTTAGAAAGATCCACGATGCCGATTTTAGGATCCCCTTAAATCTTTCAAAACTAACTCGTTACTAACTACTTTGTGTATATTTACTTCATATATTTTATTTATTTACTTTTATACGAATATAGTACTCAAATTCCAATAACACTATCAAAAAGAGTAAGTTTACTAAAGCCACAACGCAAAAGCATGATAATTATCATACAAACTACGTATCTTAGGTAATTTCACATAAATATTTATGTGAATGTGATTTTATATGAAGATATCATGATCTCTAGAAGTATAGTCATATATTTCAGGCTATATCTGATGCAGGCTGATGTAATGGTCAATTACGACCGCCACTGTTGCATTCGAGGATGACAACCGACATTTGTACCTAATAGCTGTTAGTCGATTAATTTGCTTGTAAATAATCCCACTTCTATAAGTGGGATGACAATGATTTTAATAGAACTTGTTTCGTTAAATATGAAATTTTGTCATCAAGAGGATATTATTGGTGTAAAGGGAGTCTATATGTCTTGATCTGAATTGACACATGTAATTTTTGTATAATGTAATGAATTGGTCGCAATTTTTTATGGTTTACTTAAGCGCGGGTAAGTGTATACATTTAGTAATATCTGATTAGATCTCATTTGACAGCTAACAATGTGGTCAACCACATTAACAATTTTATTAAAATGTTGGTACTGATATATGTAGTTAAGAACAAAAAAAATTATAAAAATCGATCGTTGACTGCATACAGATATGACGGCTGATTGAGAGATATGGAAGAGAAGAACACATTGCGCCGAACCCAAATAACATGGGATAAGGGCAGGAGGATGATGATCGTTGACTGCCGCGTTGGTCTAATTGTCGCAAGTGCTAAGTAGAGCGGAACACGAGGTCCTGAGTTTGATCCTCGGGGCGGGTAGTAATACTCAGTTTTTCCACTAAAAATTTCCAAGTAATGCTCAATTCAATGCTAATAAAAAACCAGAAGTCTGGATTAGTGCATAAGACATAATATTACATGGAACTTAACCCATGACTGGCGAATTGTGGGTATATTTTAGTATATTGTACACTGCGGTATACCCTATAGGGGATATAGACGTGATCAATGTGTATATTTAAAAATTAGGCCTTATACTTTATTCCTTCTTTTATTAACCGACTTCAAAAAGAGGACAATGTTATGAAATCGACTTTTTTATACACTTCTTTTATTCTGAGTTTCTTGTCAGGTTCTTCTCAGTAAAAGCAACCTTCCGAACCTGGCGGTAGCATGTATAATCCTGTATAATTATGTCATTCTGACGATTTGAAAGTACTTGGAAAGTCTAATCGAATAAAGATATATTTTTTTTCTTTGACTTTGACTTTTAGAAAGGTGATGATGATGATGGCATTCATAAAATCGAGGGGAACCTTCGAAAATCCTAGTGGAGAGTAGTGCGTTTGTTACTTATTTAAATTAAGTATTTGAAGCACTACTATTTAATGAAGTTGTGGAGTCAATCTGATGATGGAACTCCTCAACATATTACGGCAAGTACCTGGAGTTTGGGCTTGATTAACGCTTACACCTAGATGGGTTGTGACTGGTGTATGTGCAATTTTCTCAAAAAATATCTGAAAGTACGAAAAAAAAATATTTTACAAATTACTAAACCGTTTTCATAAAGAGAAAAATAAAATTATGTGAAATAAATTTTTTTTTTGATGTTGGCGCTAAATTCGAAATTGCAAAAGTGCCAATTTCAAAAGTAAGTAAATTATTTGACAGAATTTAATTTTTCTCTTAGAAAGAAAAAAATGCTTAAAAAATAAACATCAAAGTCAAAGCTTCATGTTAAAAGGTTTAAGTTTTGGTAGCTTGAATATGTCCAAGGAGGGTTTTTACGATTTTTAATGACGGTTGTAAAACCCTTTCTATCCCCGAGGAGGATCTAAACTACAGATTTTATCGTCATCTTAATTAAAAGTTAGTAGCTTATCATGACAGATCGTAACTTAATCAAACAAAGAAAGAGATGGTAGGTTATCTACCGTACCACCTATAACGTCTGTAACGGTAGTGACGGTACTTTTACATTGCTGAACCTAAATTAAACGCTAAGCAAAACTTATAAACATAATAAACTACTGCCAAGGCTAAGTTAAGCTAGAAAACAAAATAAAAATGATGACTGATAACATTGAAAATAGCTAAGTCATAGCAACAAATTGCTCATTTTAAACTTAAGTTTTTTCGCCGCCTCATCTACTATGAAAGTTTCATTTTAGCATAATAAGCGTGGTTGTACATTGTACATGTGTCCCTTTTGTAAACTTAAATTATTTTAAGCTTAAGATTAACACACGTTTATAGAGAAAAATTCAAAATGGGTTTGAATATTTTTGACTCAAACGACAATGTATAAATATAGAAGATCTTCATCACGATGAAGATCATTAACGAATGTCAATTCAAAACGGAATTGGGCTACAAATTTCCGCCCGTGGCTTCGCCCGCGTATTTTTTTATAACCAGCTTACATTCTGCTCCAGAATAATGATTGAGTAGCCTACTTATGCGTTAATCTAGGTAATAAACTATATGTGTTTGACCAGTTTAGCCGTGTTAATTCCAAATACCTAAATTGTGTCATTAATTATATGAATAGGATAAAAACTTAGTCTCAGACAAGACTCAAAAAATAGTAGATAGAAACGCGAATCATTATTACTGGAGTTAAAATCGTAGATTAATAATAAGGTATTATTTTTTAAGTTTCTTAGTACATAGATGGACTAGATTTGTGTACCTATGCAACTGGTTTTTAGATGTATTCATAAATTAAATGTAAATGTATTCAGGGAGATAGTTTCGTATATATTTTAAAATCACAAGCGGATCTCTACGTCTCGTCTGACTAACGACATTTTGTATCTTACCGAAATGAAATTATTATTGTGTGCATGCTTCAAGGAACATGCAGATTGTACTTGATAAAAGCTAAAATATTTGGAGAGGAACTGAAAAATAATTATCACATTTCGTTGTCACGTACTTAGTAAGTATATACGCAACGAAATGTATTTTTAAGTAGTGCATATTTACGTGATTTTAAAATAAATATTAATGTGTGCTACAAAAATGATTTACTGATGTGCCTTCAATATTTAACTGCCTTTCATCAAACCTATTAATTTTCATTTAAATTACTAGAACATAAGATGTTCTTAGTCACTATTCAATTTGCTATTTCGTTTATTTAATAATAAGGAAATCTATCAATATCAAAAGCGTTTAATTTGAATTATTGATTATGAATATATTATTTCTATTGACCTTGGTGACAGTAACAACAAACACACAGACAAATAAAACGCATGTGGATGTGAAGATGAGTTCATTATATTATTCAATATAGTAAATCCATGACGATGATAAAATTAATTAGTATACCAAAAAGATTCTCAAACTGTTGGCGCCGAATTTGATCCTATTGGAAATGAAAGTATGAAATGTATAATACTGTTAAATGATATTTTAATTAATTTGGCGGAACAAACTTTTATTCCCTTTCATCCAAGTTTGAGTTTTGAAACATAACCTCTTCTAGAAAAGCGAAATGATCATGTGGCATACATATAAATAACTAATATATAACTAAGCAGGCAGCAATACAAAACAAAGTTGATTGAGACACGGTATTATGTAGGAGTCTGGTATAGAATCAAGTCGCAAAATAGTAAGGTAATCAACGGGAAATTCCCAGGGAAGCGAAGCAGGGCTTCATCTTCGTCTTATCTCCTGGTACCTCAATGGCAGACAGTGATTCTGCTGCTCAGTAGTAAAGCTCCAAAGCGTAGTAAAGCTCAAAACTGCATTTTATCAATGATACATATCTTATATTTACCATTTTCCATCGCATTAAGTTTGGCTTATTATAAAATCGTACATAAAGTTATGGCATAATCAACCAGAAGTAATAAATGAAAGTAGCTTCTAGGACCTTTTATATTTTAAATAGTGTTCAGTATATCCCATGCGCTATCCTTAGAATTAGATTTATAATGTGGTACTCAAGATAGCTTGTATATATTTGGTCGGAACATTTGTTCAGTTACAAGTATGCAAACTACGTGGCATTGTAAAAAAAAAACCATTTATAAGGTTTAAAAGTTTATGATATGGTTGGTTTGATTCCGTATTGAACATTTTAATTTGTGCTTAAACATTGGCATTTATATCACTAAGGAATCTAAACTTATTGATGTACTCTCATAATATCAGAGATCTAAAAAGTGGGTTAGCTACAAATAGGTATTTACCATCCATTTACTTTATTCAATCCGATGAATATTTATTCAAATTAACGTTGACGTGCCAAGACGTTGACTTTTGAATAAGTTAGCCATTTGAAACCCTTAGTAGTAAATTTGCTCACTGTTATTACACTGTGTACTCAGTTTATAAGCCATCTAAGGTTGTCTGTTACATTGTATAGTGTCGTTGTCTTCTTATATAGTTAGGTGAAACTAACAAATAATCAATTATATTTTTATTCAGTGACCATTTGCAAATAATGGCTATTTTATTACTTATGATTCAGTGAAATTAATCAGATATCGAAGGTTGAGAAACTCTGTCAATGTATAAACGTCAAATGACACATTATAAATGACAAGAACTGGCCAGGAGCATATTATAAAATTAGATAAAAAAGGTATAAATAGGCTTTAGTCCAAAGAAGCGCACATTCAGGCAGTGGGTCCGCTTGATGATAACGGAAATGCGCGTCTTTTTGGTGAGTGATTGATCTTTAGTGGAGTGTACACTGTAGTGCAAGTGATTTTAAGCGGCTAATTGTAATCTCAATTTTGTATTACTTGGCATTTATGGATTATAAAATATACATCAACTTAATTTACGAGCAAGTTAATGTCTTTACTAATTATTAAGTTTAATGTGTTTTGTAAATTTGTAAATTTCATTCTGATTAAATTTATTTTCAGGCAATCTGTTTGACCATTACGGTCGCTTTGGCGGCTGAAACTGGAAGGTAAATACAATTAAGTTCCTATTAGGTAATTTTCAACTGCAAGCAAGCAGATTTACTCTAATTGTGGCTAAATACATTTTATTATTTGAAGTGTTATTACATCTTACATTTTTAATTCCCTGTTTATTTTATGGTTTATTCATAGCGTTATGGTGTTATATTTTACCATGTATCAATGTCATTTCAGAAATGTATTTTGATAATTTCTCACAATAAATAAACGTTGATTAAGAGTAAATAAATAAATTGAGAAAGTAAAAAAAAAAAACATTATTTCAGATACACACCCTTCCAGTTCGGCACCACTCAGGCGTCCGCTTTCGCTTACAACCCTAACCGCTATAACCAAGGCGCCTTCGGTCAGGGCCGCTACGACCCCAGCCGTTACGACCCCAGCCGCTACGACTCCAGCCGCTACAACCCTAGTCGTTTCAACCCTAGCAGTTACAACGCTGGCGCTAATGACAACTCTGGCCGCTATGTTCCGGACAAAACTGGAATCTACAAGTAATACAATATATCATACCATACATCGCTTTCAGAATGAAATTTGAAGTTAGGTGTACTGTTGACTTAAAATAGTTTCAAGCCAGTGTATCTCGTAATATTTTTTTTGTAGTTGATTATAAAGGCTGTGATAGCCGCTACTATAACTTATGCTTATAACCACGCACTGAGATGAGAGTCCAGATTACTTTCCTGACAATGCATGAAATAAGGAGTGTTAGCGCTAGGCGTACTTATTCATATCCTATTACTATGTATAGTAATTTTATCTGATTGAATTGATATTTTAATAAATATGTATATTTTTATAGCGGTGATCGCGGTGACCGTGGATCCGCGGGTGGCTTCTACAGCGGCAGTGGATCCGCTGGTGGTCCCGGAGGCGCTTACACCGGCAGTGGCAGCGTAGGTGGCCCCGGAGGCGCTTACACCGGCAGTGGCAGTGCAGGAGGACCTGGAGGTGCCTACACTGGCAACGCTGATGACGCTGGCAAATACAAGCCCGACAACAGTGGCTCATTCAAGTAATAACTTACTGATCAATTCATCAATTCATGTTCTTTGCTATAAGAATACTGATAGTTTTACAAACTAAGTGGGGTTTATGGCACTGTTGCTCTTCCGCATATCATTCGGTCAGTAAAATTAAGAAACCCTGACCCAAGCCAGTAGTTAGATGGGTGACCACCTGAGTCCCCTCCGTTCCTTAGAGAGTACATTAAGCCGTCGGTTGGCAATTCAACATCTTTGGCAATCGTTACAGGTCAGTCGAAGGCCAACGACAGTCTGACAACTAGCTTAACCCGGATTGCCCATTATCTTCGTAAAAGAGGTTACGAAGGCCAGATGGCAAGCGCTTCGTATAAAAATCAGGTGATCAGCCATATCGGCTAGTTCCTACCCTACAATATAATAAGGCCAGGGAGATGATGATACCATACAAATTAAGTTTTTATTTAAAGTCGTAAATATTCTTGTTTTAGTGGTGACAAGGGCTCATCTGGCGGTGCTTACACCGGCGATGTTAACCAAGACTCTGGTGCCGCCGTCGCTGTCACTACCGGCGTGCCAGATTTCACTGGTTCTCCCGTGAACACCGGCTTCTCTAGCACCTTTGCTCCTACAACGTTCGCTCCTGCCACCTACGTTCCTACCACTTTCTCCCCAGTGACCGCTGCCCCCATCAAGGTCACCAATGTGTACAACTCCGTGCCGACCTACTCGAACAAGGACAATCTAGGCAACTATAACTACAAGTTGGGTATCATCCGCTATGACAATGACGTCACCGCCGACGGCTACCACTATCTGTATGAGACTGAGAACAAGATCCTCGCCGAAGAAGCCGGTAAAGTAGAGAGGATTGACAACGAGAATGACGGTATTAAAGTCAAGGGATTCTACGAGTATGTTGGCCCCGACGGTCTCACGTACAGAGTAGACTACACTGCCGATGAGAACGGTTTCATTCCCTCTGGCGCGCATATTCCATCATAAGTCTAGTCCTCTTCTAAATTATATCTAATAAATGAATTTTCCATGAAATAAAACACTCTCTCATGCATATTTTTATTTCGTTGTTTTACCTTTTATGAAATATGAGGCGATAACATAATGTATCATGATTATGATCAGTCTTAGTAATGGGGTTTTGTTTGCGGGCAAGCATAACAATTAATATTTCTTAATATCTTACAGAATAATGACAAATTTAAAACATACTTAGATACATTTTGGAATGTGTAAGGTAGATGTTATAACCGGGACACATAATTTCCCACAAATCTTTTAAAATGGACATCATAAAAATTAAAATGATTTGAATAACCACTGCTTTGCATACATAAAGTTTGGTAGCACCTTCATTGTAGGTACTAGTGCATAAGGCTCATTGATTTATTAATTGAGACCAGAGAGGGACATATCAACTCCGATTATTTTACCACCTTTTCCAAACAAGCCTTATTCTAATAAGGCTTGTTTCTGTACAGCTTTTCTAAAAGCTGTACAGAAACTCAGGGAGATTTTTTTATATATTAAGTATGTAGTTATGGAAGTTTTCATCATCCTCCTGCCCTTATTCCATTTAATTTGGAGTCGGTGAAACGTATTATCTGTGCCATTTCTCTATATCAGCCGTCATATTTGTATTCTCCATCTATCGTTTTCATTACACCATGTAAACTATCCATATTGATAAACCAAACTTTAAGAGTTTTATTTACAGATAGGTCTGTAAATAAAGTTTGGTTTATCAATATGGATAGTTTAAAAGGTGTAATGAAAACCTAAGAAACTATAATATACTTATCTCTTAAATTTTGGTTTATCAATATCAAAATATTTATAAGGTTTGAAAATTCTCTACTTATAGAGAATTTTCAAACAATACTCGATAAGCATGTAACAGAAAACAGTTAAGATACTTACGATCTTCTAAGAACAAAAATAGAAAACAACAAATATCGTTGGAACTTTACGGATTCCACCCAATCGAAATAAAAAAAATGTATTCGAGTATATATAACTTGTTGGTCCGGTAGTAATTAAGCAGCCGATTTGATTTAATCCATCAACACGAGAATAATAATATGGTGTGATCAACACACGTAGGTAAGCATTTGCGTGACATTAGAGATTGTAACTATAATATTTTGTAATAATTGGTTTTTTTTTCACTTAGAGTTAACACAAATTACTGCCCATAATTTTATATATGGATTGGGTAGTTAATTTTAAAGTCCCGTAACTTAAAAGTAAAATGGAACCATACGAAAATTTTCCTGCCGTCCGTCTGTGTCTGTCAAGCTTTTTTACGAGTATGTGTTTCATTTAAATTTGATTCAAGCTAGGAAATGAGTAAATAATTTCTATTTTAATCGAACATCAAAACAGTACCCAGATTTGACTTAAATTTATAAGGTGACTTGACTTTTTGCATTTTTAAATGAAGAAGGTACTCTCTTTCATGAAAATCATTTTAGACCATAATGAATACGCAGGCGTAGTCATGGGAGGTAGCTTAGCTGCGTATTATTTATTTTGAATGACCTATACTTATGATGAAACAATAACAATATAGACAACGAATTTTGTCAAATATGCTGGCCCCTTCATGGAAATTACATATCACTAAGGTATTAACCTTTTTTTATGAAGGCACGTAGGAATGCGTAGTGAGTAGCCGGTGTATTTTCTAAACTATCCTTTAGTCTACAGCTTAGCTCGACATTATTATGAAAATGAAGGAAGTATCGACTATTGATATGCGCCTACTTAAAAATTATAGCAATAATACTAATCTACAATACGTAATCCACACTAACATAAGTTACCATAACTTTAAAGGGACGAGGCAATACGACGACGAGACGGTAATATTTAGATACAATACAATCTATAAAAACATTGCAATTATATTTAAACATGTAATTTCTAAACTAATGGAGTATGTGGATATCTAGTTATGTAGAGTATAGTATAATTTGATATGCAGGTAAAGTGGAAATATGTGACGTGGTAGAACATTCTAACAGCGTTTTACATGTTTACGTTTATAGTTATTATAAGTACACATAAAGTTATGCTCACACTTGTATCCCAGGTGGATAGACCGAGATCAAATAGTTATTCTAATTTTATATATAACTTTTCGATGTGGGGAACTTATCAAATATTATAAAATGAGCAACTTCTAATAAGTTTAAAGTCTCTGCTAAAATAAGAGAAGGTTTTGCTACTGGTATCTAACTGGAAATGTTATGTATAGTGGATGATGGAACCGGTTGGATTAATAAAGTGCCATCTATTGAAATTAGATTGAAGTTTTTCAATGTAAAGATACCTCTATATATTTTAAAGAGTTTTCGGTCATGAACGAAATATGCTCCTGATTTGATAAGAAGAGGTACGTCACATTGGTATTATACTGGTAATAATGATAAGGCATCAACAAAATAATGATTATGAACATTTTTATATAGTATATTTTAATTATTGATATTTAATATATCAACAAGCCGTTGTGGCCTTGGGGTTGGAGCAGTCGCCTGCTACGCAAGTGACGCAAGTTTGAATCACAGCGGGGCCTGTACCAATGAGTTTTTCTAAAAAACTTATGTGCAGTTATTTCACACCACGTGCTTTACGGTGAAGGAAAATATCGTGAGGAAACCTGCATATGTCTGAGAAGTAATTCAAAGACGTATGTATAGTGCCTGAGACGGCGATGGACTCAACCTCTGTCACGTTGGAACTTGATCATATTCGGTGAAATGTGGGTGTTGTTACAACACCTCTGCTTATCTCTTCGGGGACCCTTCTGGGAAGGCGTGAGCATTTTTTTTTTATTTATTATATTTTAATAGAAATTATGAATAGAAACGTATATGTTGCTAAGTATTATGTGCGCATAGTGTGCAATTAAGATATGCACTGAAATATTTTCACTATAAGACTAAATAAGTCCCTAAAAAGGATTATACATTATTTAGTACCTTTTAATGTACATGGTGTTAAACGTAGAATATCAAGTTAGCTATTTAACACAAGATGGCGTGATATCTTTTTAGATCGCGCTGTTGAAAGTCTCTTTCCGTATATAGCAAATGCATTTCTTTCAGTGTAGTCGAACCATTAAACAGCAGGACTTGACAATTCACGGTGTTTTATTCCAACCAACCAAGATCTACTCCGACTGATCCTGGCTCCCAGGCCTAATTTAGTTTGTCGTACATATTTGTATAATATGGAATGCAGAGAAGCATCTTATATTATAGCTATTTCCCGATATAAGATAATGATTATGAAAAGCGTATGTTAATGATTATAATATTATATCAACGAATATGTCCAGTGTTTTTTGCCCTTCCTTATGGTTTGATTGTATTTCTGTTTTGTTGGAGTACATTAAGTACCTAGTACATAAGTATTAATCAGCGCCCACTGCTGTACCCGAAATCTTAAATATAATAAATTATGATTTACAAAACAGATGGAAATGTAATGTCGTAGGATACTTTTGCAATACAATTAATTTTGGATGAATATTTTTTTTTGCTGTATTGTAATTCACTTGCCATTGTGTTCCTACATTGGAGTGTGTCTCCAAGTTTCTTGAATCCACATCGAAGCTCTTCATATCACGCTTACAGGAATCCTGGCTCGACAGCATTAAGCAGAAAAGGCTTCAAATAACCGGCACTGCTTCACCCTCAGATCCACGGTTCACTTGCGACAGATGTGACAAGAGATGCCGTGCTGCCATTGTTCTGCTAAGCCACAGGAGAAGATGCAGGATATAGTACACGGCACTGCAACAATAATCTGACAAGATTAAGTGGCCTATGATGATGATGATGAATTCACTTGCATATCCAGTCTACTTTAAAAGTCAAGTATGCAAATATATTCTCAAAATAAAAGACAAATGTTTTATTGACCAGGAAGGAACTGACTCATTAATTTAAGAAACTCATAAATATTCGCGCCGCGTTTCTTTAGGATTCCGTACCTGGTGTTGAAACTGAAAACTGGTTGTAAAAAAAGGAACCCTTAGGATCACTTCGTTGTCCACCTGTCTCTCTGGACCCTTATACTAAGGAACTTGTGGAGGTATCAAGTTGAAATCAATATTAATCCCATGGAGCTGTTTATCATAAAGCCCACGTACCGTATTTCGGTCATATTAATATGTGGTTATGTTACGGAGTACGATAATGCGTATATAATTATTATATATTATGATTAGCTGTGTCTAACTGATTGGTTTTTTTTAAATAAAATTAAAGTACTCGTTGTAACATTTCTTCTTCTGATGTAACTGCCAATAAAAGTCCCGTTAAAATCGGTGCAGCCGTTTCGGAGATTAGCCGGAACAAACAGACAAACAGACAGATAAAGTTCAAGATATTTTTATGATGTTATTGCCGTATATACTTACTTTTATAGGCATTTGTAACAGCTTTTAAAATTTGGAATAACAAACTTAAATGTCTGTTACATTTAAGTTTTATTTATCTACACAGATATACTTATACACTGTGCTATATATAGGGCTTAAAGCTCTTGGCGTGACATGGCCTCAGAGAAGATTTAAAAAAATGCATTAGAAGAGACTGCTGGGATTTAAGCCTGAAACAAATAGTATAAAAATTCACCTTACACAATATGTCCAATTAAATCCACTCCCATACATAAATTATTATAAAGGGTTTATGACTGGAACTCGCGTCGCCTGTGCTGCAGGCGTTAACATGTCTCGTATGCGATAGGTGTCAATAGAAGATAAATAATTTTCAGTCAAATTACTCCACTATTTCATTACAGAACTTTTGTTTGAATTGTTGTTAGTCAAAAAACACCAATCGTCAATAATTTGCAACGACATTGTATGTAGAGCACTATATATGTATATGTTTTAGCATATTATGTCAGGGTTATTATGTAAATTTAGCAAATTAAAACATTAAACATATTTTAACTAATTAAAAAACTATAAATTAGTAGACAATATTATTTGGTGGCGATCACCAACCTTTTCTATATCACACACAACACTCAGAAATCAAGGTGTAAATGGAATGAGGTCTTTCACACACTGGTCACAAAACTGTTCCATCCATATTACATATAACATACGCATCTTTGTCCGGAATATGTACTTGAAATTAATTTTAATTACCACCCACAGTTCTTGTGGTCTATATTGCATATGTCACGTATTGACCTTTCCGTTAAACATGTAAAAATACAAACAAACAGTAGTTCTCAAAATGTGTCTTTAGCGACACAAATGTGTGAACGGTTAAGAATAGAAGAGGAGAATAAGAAATGACGGATGATTGAAAAAAGAAAGGAAACGTCAGAGGAATCCAATGAGTTCCTTTACGTATATTTGACTATTTAAAAAAAACATTCAACAACCACTTGACATTGGCGGAGTAGCTGTACACAAGCTCGTCGTCATTAAATAAATAAAAGAAAGAAAAACGACAGAAATCGTGAACGACGAATAACAGAAGAAGTGTCTTATTATTATTTTATTGAGCAGTTAAGAAGTTATTTTATTCTATTTCAAACACACAGGAACCATAAAAATATGTTCTACAGTGACGACTACGTAACCCATCTGTAGTATAGTAGCTTATAGATTTTTGTAACCGGAAGTATTGCTAATTCATGATAAAAATTCATAAAGTACACGCTTGATAGTCGAAATGAAAAAATATATATAAAAATGTGAGTGGGCGAACTTGTTGCCCAGAAGATTCAGATCACTAGTGCATTATATGTAAGAGCTTATGAAACCACATAGGCGTCTACACAATAACATTTACTGTGCTTATAATTCATATTAAATTACCATTATACTTACATGCCGTACACACAGGACATCATAGGCTATTTTATCCTGGCTTATGGTTGTAGCAGTGTTGCGTAACGTCCAAGCGTGGCGGAATATCTATCACTTCTTTATTTCGATGCTGACTAGCAAAGTGACTCAATGAACAATCTTTTGAAATTTGTTGTTACGACTGTTATTCATCATGTTTTATATTATGTGTCTAATCCTATGGTCCAGGCAAATTTATCAATACAAAGGTTGATATACTTCAAAGTAACTTAATTTAAGTAACCCATAAGATATATACACACAATAGATAATAAGGTTTCAGATGTACTTTAGTATGATATTTTTGAGTTCTTATCAATGAATTTAAAAAACTTTGTTTACGATCAAAAGATTGAGAAACTTATGCTGATGCATGTGTAGAATCACATTATTGAAGTTAGCTATTTCCCTCGGTTTTGTGTGATATTTTGGTTTTCAAAATATTAAAAAGATGTTAAGAAACTTAATTATTTGGGTAATTATCATGGAATAAATGATGTTTCTTGTTAAAAAATGGAGTGATATTTATCGTGGGAAGTCTAGGGCATTAAAAGGCCGTGATACTCATTGAAACGGACAAACATTTGAATTTGTATGTTAATATGTGTTAACTGAATGAGATGGGTACATAATTATTAAATTAGGTTAGAAGGTATAAATATGGAGTGATTTAAAGAAGCTCACATTCAAGTAGTTACGTTCATTGAATGACAACGAAAATGAGGGTGTTCTTGGTAAGTGGTCTGATATTCAATACTTTTAAAAAAAATATGTATTTGCCATACTTGCTCAAAGGTGACATTTGTCTCATAATTTAAATTAAAATTAGGAGCAAATTATACATAAAGTGTCAAGCAACTGCATAATTTGTATTATGCAGATTAAGCGATGCCTTCAAATCTTACTTCAAGTGGTTTGTGGGCGCAGAACTGTATAGTGGTGGATTAGCTTTCATATTTGGTGATCGTGTGTATGGAAATATTATAGGTACCTTACAAGTAATATGTGTAATTACATTGTTTCAGGCAGTGTGTTTGACCCTGTCGGTTGCATTGGCGGCTGAGACTGGCAGGTGAATAGCATTTTATGTTTATATATTCAAGTTAGGGTAGGTTAGTAATGTAAACAGTGTCTTAATCGTTTCTTTTTTATTAATTTATTTATTCAAATGCTAATTACACTAATAGATCGCAACTAAGAGTGGTCTCATAATACTATGGTTATTTTTATGCATTTACATCACACTCAAGGGATCACAAAGAGGTAGGGTAGGCATAAGTAACAGCGACGGGGGCATCCTGATTTCCTCTTAGCTGTCTACAGATTTCTATAAGTCACTAAAAAGTGTGGATATTTGAAAATAGGCAGGGTTGGAGCATCAACCATACTTTTCAGGCGAATGCTAAACCATATGAGTTAGTTTAGCTAGTTTCAGCTAAGTCGATATTTGCCATTACTGCCTGGAGCTTATTATGCATAATTCACATAATATAATATACGATTTTGCAAGCTTTGTATATTATTCAGTGAAATGAGTTTTAAAAATAGACCTTAAAGCTTATATTTGAAAACATGTTGAACCATTAAATGAGATTAAAAATACTATTAACAAAGTTCTCTGATATAAATAAAGAACAAATGCACAATTTGCACGCCTGAAGAATAAAAGTTATAACATCAGGGGCCCAACTATGATCGTTTAAGCAGCGCCTATTAAGAACTTCTTTAGCTTTGACGTTTCATTTTACGGTACAAATACGAAACGTCAAAGCTCAGAAGTTAGTGAGACGTCACTGCTATAACGATGATAGTAGGTTGTTGTTGTTGATACTTGGGATCAAAGTAGGGCCTTTTTGACAGTGTTTTTTTATTTGTAAATAACATTTGTCTGAATATTTTTACTGTTTTCGGTAAATACCAATGATGAATTGAGTTTTTAGGATCTCTTCAGCTTTCCATCGAGGTCTCTCACTTCGGTTTATGCAAACATTTTAAAATAGGCTAGTAGGTTTTGCCTCATGGGCCAACGCAACGGAACTCATGCCCTACAGTTCGCTCAATCGTTGCATAATATTTCCTTGTTTAGTTTTTTTTGACGAAATATTTATATTATGTGCAGTGGCACATAATATAAATATTTCGTATGTTTAAAGTGTCAGAATTTGGTGTCTATTTAGTGAAATAGACACCAAATTCTGACACTTTAAACATATTCCCGCAATACACCCGAACACAGTTCACTCTTCCCAACCCAGGATCGAACAGCACTCGGCAGTGGTTTGAAGGAAATAAGGAAACCAACTAACAACTTTGGTGATATATTTAAGTAACGTACAAAAATCAATGCCAAACTAACCGTAAAAAAATATTGAGGTTAATTTTAATGTGACTTATTTTTATTTTATAGCACTTTTATGTCCTCTGATGAATATGCATTCCGCTTAATAAGGAAATAATCTGAATAAAACTGTCATTTTCTTTTCGTACTATTATAAATTATGTACCTAATAATACAGTGTTCTATATTTCGTCACGAACAAAATTATATTGATTTTCGTAATTAGTTTGAATAGCAATCGTATTGTTTGATAATTGATATTTGCACTGGTCGATTACGTTAACGACTTTTTTAAATTACAGTTACAACCCTTTCACGTATTCAACCACCCGGCGCCCGATCTACTACAGCACTACAGCTCGTAACGATCTAGGTCGCTACGACCCTGGCCGCTACGACGCTGGCCGCTACGACCCCGGTCGCTACGACCCTGAGAGATACAGCTCCGGGAAATACGTCCCGGATGAATCTGGACGTTATAAGTAAGCATATACTCACACCAGTATTCCCCGTAGGGGTAGACAGAAGTATTGTAATAAGAACACTCAATTTTCACCGAAGATGATTAAGTGTCAACGTGACAGATGGTGAGTCTGTCGCCGTCTCAGGCACTATACATACATCGTTGTATTACTTCTCAAACATATGCAGGTTTCTTCACGATGTTTTTCTTCACCGTAAAGCACACGTGGTGTGAAATCACTGCACATACCATAGAGTTTTTAGAAAAACTCAATGGTACAGGTCCCGCTGGGATTCGAACTTGTGTCGTCTGCGTAACAGGCGACTCAATTTCAAGTAAGCATTATTCCTTATGTATGAATTGCAACCTACATACAGTACTTAAGATGTAAGATACTTATGAAATGCAGCATTGTTAATTATATATCCATAATTCAGTTCATTCAAAACCATAACCGTCAATCTTGTGTCTTGCCTCGAAGTAATAGAAAACGTTATAAAAAAGCATTTAACTCGTCAATATCGGAAAAAATAATAATGAAGCGGTTATAAAGAACATTGGCACTCCTCGCCCACGCAGGAAATTAAAGCAAGACTTATTAAAGTAAATGTTACTTAGTTAGTCCGTAAAGCGATATTATACAACTTTTAGGTATCTTTTTGAATTCATGTAATGATAAATTAATTTATCACTCCTCACACTCGAGTTATGAAGCTAAATTTTAGATAAGTCAACCTAACTTTGGTTGGATATAAAAACGAATTGATTTTCAGCGGTGACCGCGGAGACCGTGGTGGTGCTGGTGGTTTCTACTCCGGTTCCGGTACCGCGGGAGGTCCCGGTGGATTTTACACTGGCTCTGGGTCAGCTGGCGGTCCTGGCGGGCCTGGTGGACCCGGATCTGGTTACTCTGGATCCGGTACTGCTGGAGGACCTGGCGGCTTTTACACTGGCTCTAGTGACAAGAACAAGGGTAGCAGGTATGTTGGTTAAATTTCATGTCAATATTATCAACATAATTATTGTTTGTACAATAGTTGCAGTGATGTTTATTGCGTATGTACGTTACACTACAAGGGAGAACCCTAGAACTAATAAAACACTGCATCTTCCATCTAAGGTATCGGTTCAACTCGTATGAGTTACGTGATCAATTAATGTCCCTAACAAACATTCCTCCAATTTTCACTTAAATTGTAAGCATCAAAATAAATTGTTTATAGACAATGTACACAATAGTGCGTCCGTTATTCGGTGTAGAGTTTTATAATTAATTGCTTTTGTCTTTTAACCTAGCGCGGCCGTGTTCTCTACAACTGCTTCCCCTCCAAAGCCTACCTCAGCCAACGCGTACAGGCCAACCCCCGCTCCTGGCAGCTACGTGAACCAAGCTAATTCTGGAAATGGTTACTACGAGTACAAATTCGGCATCATCCGCCAGGAAGACGACAAACTCCCCGACGGCTACCACTACCTCTACGAAACCGAGAACAAAATCCTCGCTGAAGAATCGGGCAAGATAGAGAAGATTGACAACGAGAGAGAAGGTCTCAGAGTCAAAGGGTTCTACGAGTTCGTTGCCCCCGATGGAATCACTTACAGAGTAGACTACACCGCTGACGAAAATGGATTCGTTGCCTCAGGTGCTCATTTGCCCTAATAGATTATTAGTACATATAAAGCGCGCAATCTACAACTACCTTATAATTATTAAGATTAGCTATAAACTTTCGTTATAAATAATTGAAGTACCTGCTTATACAATAAAAGAGACTATATTAAATCGTTAAGTGTAATGTTTTATTTCAAACGCTGTCCACCCAAATGAAACCCAATCACAACTGAACCAAAGTATGCGAAATAAAATTCGTGTCCAATTTGGGCTTTTATTATTCGATCATAAAACCTTTTGGTTTCGAGTGCTTTATTGTATCATTTATATAGCCAGTTCAGGAAAACAGTGATATAGCCAGAGGTTACAAAAGTAACATCTGTGTATATTTAGTTCAATTAAAACACGCGACATTCTATTCGGTATCACTATCAACTGAATATGTATTATTCTTCTGATTTGTGATTCTGATAACACGTTCATAACGGGGTTGATAGTAATGTAAACATAGAAGTTGAGGTCAAAGGTCAATAAAAAGGTCGAACGAGTAAACCCGTTGTTACTATTAGAACAAGGAGATGCTATGGGTTTTAAAGAACACCTCGCGTTATTGGGAATACATAGAAAATACTCGATATTTCCATATCAAAAGCAATTTGTTAGATTGGCTTGCAATATAAATGCTCTGAAATGTTTCCTGCTCATATTACAGACAGCATTGAATTCGGTACTTACTTTACATTTGGCATCAATATATTTCCTACACAAATGTGTGATATCAATGTATACAATATTGCAAAAAAAAATACATTTTGTTAAGCAATAACGGTATATTTTGTAGCATGTAAAATAATAAGACGTACACGTTATCAATGCCAAAATTTGATACAATCGCGATAAGAGTTTTATGAATGTCAAACTTCCTGTTCGACAGCATTATTTAAAATAAATATAATTTTTGTGATAAAATGTCACATTTTATTGCTTAATTTAAAACAAATGTAGGTCAAATTAAAATACGAGGACTTCCACATCGCCGTCTTCGGATGCTATATTTATAACAAATAAAATAATTGTTTACATCATAATTAATTGGACTTAGTAACAAAATTAAACTACAAATTCGAAATATGTGAAAGGAATTATATGTGGTTATTTTCTTATACGTTTAATTTTGTAATAATTCTACAGTTGCATTAATTATTTTAGTTTACGGTGACCTGAGTTTTAGAACTATTAGTATGGACATATATGCCAATGTGACAGATGGTTAATACATAATATTTTCCAAGAGAATAATATTATTTATTTCTGTGGATGATCTTTGATGGTTCACACGCCGTATAATAGTTTCATCGCATCTTTGACCTTTAATAATGAAATATATACATTCAAACATAAACTGCACAACCTTCACATCATCATCTTAATTTCACGCCTTAGTAAAGAGACAAGCAGAGGTGAAACAACACTCTCTTTCAACATAGATTATTATTTTCGTGCTTATCTAGTGAGTCACACGAGTTCATACGATATCCGACGGTATCCCAAGCTCACTATGTAATGAATCAATATTTTCTTCGGCAGTAGGTGGATCTATTGCATCTAAGTACATTGAATCACTATTTCCAAATACTTTTTGAAAACTTATTTCTCTATGTTAAGCAAACAATGTTGGGCGCCTACCATCAGATCGGTTTAATCAGAGCGTATATAAGAGCTTCGGAGCTTACATTTTGGTACCGTAAAATTAAACGTCAAAGCTAAGAAGAATACGCGCTGCTTAAACGATCATAGTTGCTCCCCCAAAAAGGATTTTTTAATGAAAAGTAATCTTTTAACACGTATTTTTATTGAAAACAGGGGCCAACTATGATCGCTTAAGCATCGTGTATTAAAAACTTCTTGGCTTTTACGTTTAATTTTACGGTTCCAAAATGAAACGTCAAGCTCGGAAGTTTTTAATACACATTGCTTAAACCGATTAACTTTGTAACGGATTGGCTCAAAAAGTACTGGACTGACTTTAAAAAATCTTTCGCAATTTGAATACACACATTATCACCGAAATATAGGCTATATTTTATCCCCGTACTTCCACGGAATCGGGAACTACGCGGGTGAAACCTCGCGACGTCTGTTGGTCTTTAATAAAACCTCAGAATAAAACATACTCTTATGCATTTTCAAAATGTGTTACAGTTTTTATTATATTTAAAAAAAAATTTTTAACTTTAGTACCTACCAGTAGGAAAATAAATTACTGATCATTATTATTAAAACTTATTGTGGACGTACGTAAAATTGATTATTAATTTATTCAGTACTGTCATAACCAGTAGCCGAAACTACAGTCATTATCATTTTACGCCTATTAATGTTTCTATTAAGCCGTTATACAAGTGATAATTTGTTTATATTTATATATTGGTTTAATTGCATCCACCCAGTATAAACTTGAATCCACCCTACCGATGCATTCAAAATTCAACGTCCTGACTGATAAAAATCAACGCACATCCTAAACCTTACTACGTATTATGAAATTTGGAGGGTGTTTTTGGTGAGGTGAGTGTGGGATATACTCTACAAAGATTTTTCAAAATTTGTCTCTTAGAGGAAGAGGAGGAGAGGAGATGGGAGTTGAAAGTTTGTATGTGAAATCTTATATAACTGCCACGCAGACGAAGCTGCGAGTGGAAGCTGGTTATGAAGTGGAAGGTTAAAAAAAAAAATATAATTATATTTTAACTCTCTAAACTAGATAAATTAATCAGTAAAGTAGGGTAATCTTAAGTGTTTTCAATAGAAATGTATAGAAGCATCTTGTCTCATACGCTTGAATCAAGGTGCTTCAATCAACCATTATGTTAATCGTATACACTGGACGTGGACCATCAAGGCTGACAGGCTATGTTATCTAATCCACAGTCAGCATGTTGTGGATGTGCTCGGCAAAAGTAAATTCAATATAATATTCTTAACTGTCTTTGGCTTTGTTTAATTGTGATAGATTTATTACGTCAAAGTGTAATTGTTCATACAGTGTTAGTGTATGTTATTGTTATGATAATATGTCCTAAGTAATTTTACATCAATACAGATAAATAAAATTTAGGTGTCTGTTCGTTATTCCAGATTAACAGTTTTTCACTAAATGCGTATGAAAGTATATACGGTATCACATAAAAATAAATTATCCATCTGTCTGTGTGTTCGGCTAATCTCCGAAACGGCTGCACAGCTATTCCATACCAATATTATAAAAAGGAAAGATTTGTTTGTATATTTGTAACGAATTGGCTTAAAAAGTACAGAAATTATTTAAAAAATTTTTCACCGTACTCCCGCAGGAACTGGAATTACGCGAGTGAAACCGCGTGACATCCGCTAGTTATTAATGAAATATTGCTAAGCTAGAGGAAAAAACTAAGCTCGCGATCATAAAACATCACAACAATCGTTTCAATCAAGGATGACCATTTGTATGGATTACTTATGTATTATTTATTCGTATCAAAAGAGGTTGTCGCTATCATCTGCTTCATAAAAATGTAGATCCGGGTGTTCTAAATTAGGACGGTCAATCAGCATAGCATATTTGAAAAGTTTGTTTGTTTGTTGGTATCATGTTTATTGATACATTATGTTGGTAGTTTAAATTTTCACTAACGGGTCCATTCCGTCTGTTTCAATTTTGACTTGCACTGAAGTCGTGGAAATTATTTATTTATGTATTAAAACTTTATTGTACATATAGATTATATCATATTATAGGTACAAATGGCGGTCTTATTGCACTTTGTTATGTTAATTGATCTATATCTTGTAAGATTCTAAGTAATACAAGTGTATAGAGAGTGAATATAGCGGGAGCGCACGCGGCTTTGCCCATTATGTTAATAGCTTAAGTGTCATCAACGATTTCATGTTTCCGGGCAATTCAAGAATCAATTGATTTATGAATATAATGTAGGTCACTTTTTATCCTTGTGGTCGCTTATATTGGCTTCCTTTTGGATGTAATAGCTCAGATAGCGAGAGGTCTTCCTCATATATTGTAGAAGACGGCACCAACTATGGAGCTCTGAACACTTCTTAGGTAACTTCATAGCTCATCATTTCTGATGTTTGAAACCCATATATAAAAGGTAAATAATTTGTTTTATTTAATAAGAAAATTACTATTACTAGTCCCAACATACGTATGCATTTAATTAACCAAAGTAACATAATCCTATGTAGTTTTAGCAAAGGTGTGCGTCACTGTGCGTTTATAATGTTAACTTTCTTGTTATGTTAATTGACAGTAATATAATTATGCATATGCTTTAATAATTAAATATGTTGATGTTTATTTATTCTAGATAGAATTCTTGGTAGTAGGTAATCTAACTAACATATTTTTAACGTTTCATCGTAATTGTATATTCTCAATTGAGTCATTTGTGTACTGATTACAACTAGTATAGTAAGTTAATCATAAACTTAAATGAACATAAACAAGGTTTTGTATGACAACTGAGGCAACAATGTGGATGTAACTGGAATAAGGTCTTCAGAATGCGGTGGGCATTAAACTGTTGCATTTTAATCATTTTTGTTTTATACAATTCGATGTGTGAAGTGAATCCTCAAACATTCCTTAAGAAAATTACGACTCTCTTGGAAGTCAGTCGTCTCGAAACTACCCGCGTACTGCACCCGGCCGTGCTTTAAATAAATATAAAATATACTTATTTTCAAAGTGCAAAAGTGAGTGATTAATATCACAGTCGCAACGGAACTATTATAATTTTATAATCTATGCTAATTCAGCCGCCTGACCTCGTCACACCTTGATTTAAGAATTCGGTTCCACATATTGGTATGTTCTCAACAAAATTTATTGTTAATTTAAATGTAAATTTAAATGTCAATGAAGAATAAGATGATTCTTGTCGGCAGCGTGTTACCTAAAACAGCTTCTAACCTATGACACATCTCCTGATCTAGTTCCAGATTGAAAGCATTACCTGTGGTGTTCACAGGCTTGCTGCCGGCTGAGGTGGAGTGGCAGTATTATTATTGCTGCCGGTGACTGGACTCCTGGATATTTATAGATTATACCAAATATGTTCAAAATGATGACAGTTATGAAACTCGTAAGTGTTGAATAATTTTAATTTATTTGAATTTTAAACAACAGTGTTGAGTGTTTTCAACTGTCATAATATCTTTAATGTGGACATGATATTGTTTCGTGGACTTTATGATATTATAGTGACTTGATTTTATTTCCATTTTATCAAGATTCTTAATGAAAGTTTTAAATTCTTGTTGGTTACACAAACATTATTATATTAGAAGGATACTTTACTGATTTATTGACTATTATAATAATGCTTGAATTGTAGGAGTAGAAGTTTAGTAACCTAATTGGAAATTGTTTTTTGGTGATTACATAATTTTCTTTTAACATATTATATTCAATATATATCTCCAGAAAACGTGGCTTCACATGTATTATTGATTGTGAACATTATGAACTGCATTAATAACTGTCGATATCTTACAACCACCAAAAATATTTTTGCTATTCAATCTGAGTTTTTGTTCATTGTTTCAGATATTATTTATATCATTATGGGCTCTAATAGAATGTAATCCTTATGATGACGGCAAGTATCACCCTAGAAAATTTCGGGTATTCGATGACGGAAAATATTACCGGCCTCTAGACGAAGGTAAATACATACCGGGCGATGAGGGCAGGTATACATACATTTACCAGCAAGGATTGTATCCTGAGGACGATCGCGACTACCGATACGTGCACCAAGAAGGTCCTAATGGAGGATTAGGTAGAAGAGGGGGTGAAGGCGGGGACGGTGGAGAAGATGGAAACAAATCTGACGGTGCCGACGGTGCTCCCGATTCAGACTATGTACCAAATAAAATCGATTACATCGGCAACAGGACTTATGCCCCCCGGTATCCCTACATCCACAAAGTAATCAAAGGCTTGGTCGACAAGTATGTGTCTTCCGAGTTCTTCGGAGACGAGACAGATAGCTCTGTAAATCACTTTAGGAAGGTTTATGCAGACAAAGAAATCGCTGTGAAATGCCAATATTTGCAACCTATGACCAATGAGGTAGTCCCTGACAGCGAGTTTACAACTCAGTAAGTAGCGTCAATATACAAGAAAAAAAATTATGACGTCAGTTATATTGTCATACTAATGTTTGAATTTTGTTCACAGGTATCCTCCAACGGTGAAGCTTCCAAATGGCGAGAAATTCGGCTCGTATTACAGTTATAGAGGGACAAAGGTCCTTAATACGGTCGCTAATGCTCTTACAAATAAATTAAAATTAGAATATGAAGTATTTGTTAGAGTTGTAGATGTAGTCTCAGAATAAATGTAGAATAGTATAAATAATGTAATGTTATAACTATTTATGCCTAATAAAAATGACAATGGATTCTGCAAGACTTTACGTTGTAAGCTTATTATGTACGTGTATACCCGCAATACCATTGAGACAATGTAACTTTAGTTGCCAGAACTTTTATTTGTTAGTGAATTTTATGATATTATGGAGTAAAATATCTGATTAGTATATATAAATATACAATTTCTGATAACCTTTATTTATCTTTTATGTTCAATTGGCAGGTTTCTCAATAAAATTATAAGCCTCTTACTATTTCATTTTATTTTATACCTGATTGATGTAAACAGAAATATAATATTTAGGGCAGAACTAATAACCGTAATCCCTTTAATACTATTTGGTCGCTGAATGTACTTTAATATGCTTGTAGGCGATATTATTGCTTAATTCTGAAAAAAGATTTCGACCTCATTTTAAATGCAATTCTATAATTTGACAATATATACCTATGTATACATTATTATATAAATTCATCAATATGACATTGATGAACCGAGCTGTCATACATCTAAATGTTACAGCATGCCTAATATTAGATATTTAAAAAAATAAGCATCGAGTACAAGCGCTGTTTGACTTGACTAACGAACGTCTTTCAAAATATCTAATCCATAATTTGAATCTTAGAAAAGGAAGAATGCTCTAAGATCTGTGGCAATTGTTTGCAGTTAATAAAATGTAGAGGCTCTAATAGTGTAGGTGGGCTTTTTGGTTTCAGCCTTCACATGCTATTAGGTTTTATTATTGAATTATATAATAAATGACGACACCGTCTAGTGGTGAACCAGACTGCATGTTCAATCCCCGTGTCAGGGCAAGCATGTGATGAAAATGTTTGCTCGTGTGAGTGATGTTTGCTATAATGTACCTTTCTTAATAGTACCTTTAGTACAATCTTCGTTTAGTTTGGGACAAGATGACACTGTCTACAAATGGAGCGATCGAAGATTCATACCAGGAGGGATTAGCGAACCTCGGTTCAAATTACGGTGCGAATAGACGAAGTCTCTTTTAGAAGAGATTGTTCTGAACCACCTTTAGCCTAGTAAAGCTAACCTTAAAAATTACATTTAGCAATAAAAGTAACATAACTGTGAATTAATATAGTAGAACTCATGGGGGGGAAACGTCTACTTTTTTAATTGTAAATGCTTTCAAAACTCTCTAGGGCAGTAATATTACACAGTAAATAAATATTGAGTAGACTAGTTAAATCGAAACAAAACCAATAGCATTTAAAATAACTAGGTATAGAAAATAATAACGATTGGCTTGAAATATCAAAAGCCTAATGTAAAACTTGATGAAGCTTATTAATTAATGTTACAAATGTATAAAGATGGGTCATGTAACGACTATATTCTTATATATTTAGCATTTCAGACAGGAAATTTACTCGACAGACTTACCTGTCTCGTTGGTTACTTATTTATCATTTGTGAAAAGTAGATATTTATCTTTTTCCATCTCTTGTTACAAAGATCCTCGAGGCGTTTAAAGATATGTGATAGAGTTTTTGTAGCTAAAGCTTAGATAATATTTTATTACATACCTTTTAAAAGCTTGAAACAATAATTTCTGCGAATTTTTGGTTCGAAAGAAAAACGTGGTTGCGGTTTACCTGTTAAACATAATATACTTGAGGACTAAATTGTAATGAATTACTGAGAATCCGTAACAAGTATACCTCACGAACTACGCGAAGGACGAACAGTAGGTTTGTGTTAAACGAAGAGGTCTAATCCGGCATTGGGCGGTCACTTGTCCAATATATCACACTTCAACCCAAATATGCCGCCTTTAATGCTGCCTTACGAATAAAATTAACATTTTCCACAATTTGGACCCATGTATTGTTGCAATAAATACTCCATTTTTGAATTGATCGTAGTATATAAAGAAACGGTAGGTGGTTAACTTTGTCATTCTATTGTATAGAATTCGGAGGCAAAAATACATTATGAAAGGGTTAGTGGTAAGTGAAAATAAATATTATTTTCATATTATGTGATACCAAAATTACTCTTCAACTCTCTCTGTAATATTCAAATAATCTCTCAATTATTAGTTAATTTACAAAAAATCTTTTTGTGGGTAATGTGTGCTAATCCCTTATGAAATAACAGGGAGTATGTTTAACCATTTATGATTTATAGACGGAAAAATAGTATTGTTTTTTTTAAATAAGAATTGAAGTATAGTGACAGATATCCCCTTAGCTCAGTACTAGCTTACCCTTGGATAAAGTCATTTTTGTTAAAAATTTGGACATCTTTACAGGGGTTTATTGTGACGTTTTCTCAAGAAAGTCTATTTTCTGTTAGCTTTCAGTTCTGGCTTTGGTAAGCATCAGCCTTAGCGCTGCTGTGGACGACGGCCGCTACCACCCAGAAGTGCACGGCGGCGATGACGGCAGATACGTAGTCCCAATCAACTACTACAAGCCGACATACGACAACAGATACTACCAGAGCCTTGTCGATAATAATGGCAAATATCGGTCTATTTACAACGCGTATCAGCCTTACCAGAAGGCGCTAGAGAGGCAAATATTGGCTCCATACGAAAATTTCGAGAACAGGTACAATTAACATGTGATATTTAATGCAATAAATAACCTAATTATAAAAAAGCACTAATGTCAGTTGCGCAATTGACTAATCGATTCTTGAAGTATTCATAATTTTTATCATTAGCTATAAAGTTGACAGCAAAAACTTTGTCAGTATTCAGCAGTCCATCACATTATGATTTGAGGATTAGGCGATTCACCCCTTGTGTCACGAGGGCTCAGAAGTAATTTAATTCTAACACTCGTTTCGCCAATAATTTTTAACGCATTTTGGCTTTAACTTAACATCGTGCAAAAGCACCACACAACATACATTTAGTTTTTTTTCTCTAAGATGTGTGAATTTGTAATGCCTGAAATCGATGGACTTTATTGTTGAAAGGTGTTATTCTGGAACACGGGGTCCTATGCAAACATTTTTAAATTTATATTTAACATAAATTAAAATCATGAAAGACATAGTTCTATTTTAGTACCTACACATCGGCGCAGAAGAAATAAATTGATATTATCATGGCATAAAACTCGAGTACTAAATATACGAATAAAAAATCAAACCATTCCTGCTTACTGAGTCATGAAAAAAAGATATGTCAACGACCTTTTATAATTTGGGTACATCTTATTATCGAATATCGTGCAGACCGCGCCCAGAAAAAAATAAGGAAAATATTTAGGAGTTTAGTCATCACCGAACAAAGTATAAGAGTATGTAAACGTGTTATTTTTTTCAGATATTACGACCCAAATCCATTTGCCTCCTCCGTGGCTACTGTTACGTACCGGCCTCCTGTCGTGCCTGCTGTGTCAACCCTGCGACCAATCGTGTACTCGACTCCCGCTCCTTTGCCTACCACAGTGCCGATTTACGCCAGGACTCAGTACATCGCTGACAAATCTGCTAATATCGTCCAACAAGAAAGCGATACCGATGGTAATAATTACCGATTTGCTTACCAAACAGACAATGGAATTGCTGCTAGTGAATCTGGGAGCGTGGACACATCAGCTAACGGCGGAGGCACCAGAGTTCGGGGCTTCTATGAGTACATAGGAGATGATGGCCAGAAGTACCGCGTGGATTACACTGCTGACGAGAATGGTTTCAGGCCAACAGGTGCCCACTTACCCCAGTAATAAATAACGCCTCTAGAAGTATTAAATGATATATTTATATAAAGCATGAACGAATAAATGAATCGAAATAATAATTCATAACATGGTTTTTCTTATTCCCTTTCACATGAGTACCCTTTAAAATACTTTGTGTTATTTTTATTTCACACCTCATGACATAGGAATTTTAAGTTTTACATCCTTGCCAAAGATATTTACGATGTCGTCGTGGGCGAAGATATTTTTTGCAGTTTGTTAGGTAATATGCTTAAAAGGATTTAACATGTGGTATTTATTTTTATTTATTACATTTTACTGCAACAATTACACATGACAAGTCTTTTCTTGATGTCTTATTTCATAAATCTAACTAGTTATCCTTGCGTTAATTATGTGATCGATGCTTTACTCTCCGTGATTAACGACACTGGATATCCTCAATATCAATGTCTTGGGTAAAGTTAAGTATTTATAATTAAATAATAATGAAGGCTGAAAATGTGACAAACTTAATGACGGTCACTGCGTCCAATGGAATTGCTTTACAGTAAAGAAAACTAAATAAAAATGAATCTAATCAATTACTTCGAATTGTATGAAAATAAAAACGTTCTTGTTGTCGTCCCTTCGAAAAATATGTTCGACTCAACGTTTTTGTAGTTCTCTCCTCCTTCTCCCGCGTTTACTACAAACACTATTTCTAACCGGAAAGTCAATTTAAAAATAAAATTAAAATTAAACTAAACAAAGTTAAAACTGAAGGGAAAACTAGCAAAATTGCTGGAATACGAATTTCTTTACTATTAAACGGCATTCATTTCATCAAATACGCTAAATGCTTTATTTATGTACCCCATTTGAATGAAGTATGCATTCCTAGTTTGTATGTGATGAAGAAATATTATCACAGAACCATCTAGTTTTAAAACAAGCAAAGTTTGTTTTATAAGTATCAGACAACGTAACGTAACGATAACACTTTTTTGTCAAAATAAAAAAAACATGCTCAAGCCGCGCCGCCGTCCCAGAAAGGTCCCAGAAAGGGTAAGTAGAAGTGATAGATCAACTCACATTTCACCAAAAATTATTAAGTGACAGACAACGCGACAGAGGGTGAGTCCATAGCCGTCTCAGGCATTATACATACTTGACATACTCTTTGACTTACTTCCTTGACATATGCAGGTTTCACACAGGCGGAATTCCTGCATTTTTTAAATATAAGTATACTAAATTATTGAGCAGTTGAGGTTGAGCTCAAGTTAACCACAGAGTAAAAAATACTTTGTTCTGACGCGGGAATCTAACCCGCTACAATATTTACACCATAATTAGACTTAACTTACTTATTTTGTTACTTGTATTATGCAGCTATCTTTATTAGAAAAAAGCTCTTTGCTGAACTAAGGTGAGTATTTATAATTACAATGAGTTAGTTACATAGGTGCCGTTATGAGTCATGAGCGCTCAGTCTTAATAGTGAGGATATTATGCATGTTTTATTTGATATCAAGTTTATTCTGTATCTAAAAGTTAATTGAACATAATTATATGCATGGGAGTATCGAGCTTGCTGTACAAAGCAGTCCCGAATCTCGAGGTGTTGAAAATCTGCTGAAGCACTTTATTATATTTCAAATTATGCTTGATAACTATTCCCTAAATAAATGTTTTAACCATAACTAGTTGAACTGTGGTGTGCAACTTATGATTCTAAATAAATATTTTGTTGGCATTATGAAGCCACATTTCAAGGATACAAATATTTATGAATAAAACATTAAAATTGATTTATATAGAAAAAGATAAATTTCTCTTATGAATATTATTTTCTTTACGCAGAAAAAAAGTAATGTCTCCTACAGTGTTTCCGGAAAGTCCACTTCACAAATGAATGTAAAATAAACGTAACAGATGGCCAGCCTGTCACGATGTCGTTTCACACTTTCTTTAAGGTATGCAGCTTCTCTCACTTTGTTTTCCTTCACCGGAAAGTTCGTGTAGTGACAAATTAATAAACCCTTTGGTGCTCACGCCGCGCGCCGCTTGCATTACAGGCTACTCAAACCACACTTACCATGCACTATGGCTCGTAGTACATAAACCAAAAGCAGAAATATTAAAGTATCTTTTAATCCAGGATGTTATGAAAAATTCGGTATCCGTATGTCGTTGAAGTAGATGGGATTTGATGATTAATTAAATCAATCTTATTAATTTAATCTACATATCAATGCCAAGAGGGCTATCATTTTTTTATCGAAAATAGAAACGATTTAAGTGTGCACTGATTTTTTTTGTTCATTATATAGCGTTATATTAAAAAGATTTAACTTTTTTGTATTCATATTAATATACTTTCCATACAAAAACTTAATGTCACACCACATCTTCATTCGTAATTAATATACAAAAGCAAACTTATAATGACAATATCAATGTCAAATTGCGTAAAAATTGACGTTGGATGAGTATAAAAGCAAAAAAAGATTCAACTGACATCATCAGTTAGCGAACAGATCTACTGTAAAAATGAAGTTTATTGTGAGTAAAATTTTTATATACTTAATAATAACACTCCGTGGTGAATGTATTGTTATACATAGATGTTTTTAAAAATATATCAAAATGTATTGAAATATTATAAAAAATTGAAAAAGGTGTTTGTTCTAGCTTGCTTTTGCCGCCGTGCTGGCCGTAGCCGCTGGTCAGCTGAATCCTTACAGCAGACCGCCATTCTCTTTCCCGGCGGTGACTACACCTCGGCCATACCAGCCTGCTTTTTCCAGCACCCCGCGGCCCATTGTTACTCGCGTTAACACTGACGAGAGAAACGCCAATATCATCAACTACGAAAATGACAGCAGCCCAGATGGCAGTTTCGTCTATAGGTAAGTAATTCAAAATGTAAATAAAACTCACGTTTGCTCTTGCCCATTTAAATGCATTATTCAGTTGAGATATCCAAATCTATAGTGTCGAGTGTGATGTGGAAGCAGTTTTCTAACGCAATAACGTTGATAGCTGTCCGACTAGTCTATTCTGTGGATGAATTGATCAATCAGTGCATCCGTTACAACATAATGTCAATATAATGTACACATATTGATTAGGGGTCCGGTTGCATGGGATTTTATGAATACCTTACGGAAAGCGTATTTGGTTTTGTAGAGAAGGTAATAAAGTTACGGTTTTATCAACAGCTATGCGACTGACAACGGTATTGGCGCTCAGGCTCGAGGCACACCTCGTGACTTCGGGGGCAATCCTCCCGTGGTCCCAGTTGTGATCGAAGGCTCTTACTCGTATACCTCACCCGAAGGTGTACCAATAGTCATTACCTACATTGCTGATGAAAATGGCTACCGGGCACAGGTAATTAAATATTCTTATTTCTTTAAGCGTACTAAATAAATGCCGCTACCACGTGAGTGAACAAATTGAAACGATTTTCACGTGAGTGAGAGAAATCGAAGATAGCTTGATAATGAGGATGATGTTTTAATCACGATGATTGTTACAGGGTGACTCTATCCCCACTCCCCCCCCGATCCCAGACGACATCCTCAGGTCTCTGGAATTCAATGCGAGAAACGCCCCACAGAAAAAGTAAGGAGTGAAACGAGCTAAACTTTTTATCGATATATATTGTGTAATATTATATTTATTGTTTAAGAAGATGACGTGAACTCATTTGATTGTCGAACTGGTTGTAATATAAAATGTGATACTCATTGATATATTTGTATTAAGAGCCAATGGTATGTGTAAAATCTAAAAACGAGATGATCAAGATGGTTTCCGTGATTAAATAATGACAAACAAAATTTATGTATTTTATTAATGCGTCTTATAATAGATTCGCCACCATAGCTTTACATATTATATTGTGTAAAACGGCTTCTGAATGTTGATTAGCTTTAGAACTAGATCATATTTCTTAAGCTGTTACAATAAATTCCTCACGTTTCCGCAACCCAAATAGAAATAGAGCCATAATAAGGTATACATCTATACGTACATATATAAATGAAATTGAGGTGTCTGTTTTTAATTCCAAAATGGCAGCTTTTCACTAGATGAAAAAAAACGCATTTTAAGGTTTTCTCTGTCTGTTTGTTTGTTCCGGATAATCTCCGAAACGGCTGGATCGATTTTAACTGGACTTTCACATGCAGATAGAAAAGTTTACAAGGCCCTTACTTAGGCCCCTTTTATTTAAAAACATAAGGGTTCCGCGGGTTACCCATGAAATTAACTATGCGCAGGTGAAACCGTGGGACACGGCTAGTTTAATAATATTTGAATACTCTTATACAAGTTGTGCATGGACCATAAGAAAATAAAATGTACTGGAAAAAAAATACAAAAAAGTAACACCGTCTTCAAAAAGTGAAAAAAGAATATGTTAAATAAATTACTCACTTTTTAAGTTGGTGTTTGACACCTAGTTTGTTGCTATATTTAACAGACATATTTATGCCCAAACACTAGGCACTTGCTGTAAATCGTTGAGTCGTTGAGAGACCTTTCGGCTCCACCATCAGATCGACTCCACACCTTCATGAAGGTAGTGCTTCAAATACTTAATGAAAATTATTAACAAAGGCAAAAGTCTCCAGTAAGATATTCGAAGAAACCAAATTAAAATGGGACTACATGGGAAGCATCACAAATAGAAAAAGAATCATCGAAATCGGTTCACCCAGTCAAAAGTTCTGAGATAAAAAACAAAAAAAAAAAATTGAATTGATAACCTTTTTTTGAAGTCGGATAAAAATAAACTGTAGTAACTTGGAGTTAGGGTTCGTAGGTGATGTATGAAAACACTCTTGCGGGTCTATGGTGAGTATATAAAATAATTCCGAGAAGATAGCTAGTAACTAGCCGTAACGAGGGCAAGTTCACTAAGACATAACGATGATCTACTCGTCCTATTCAGTAGAATCCTTGTGTCGGGAAATCTACAAGTGTTTTCAAATAATACTATAAGCAATATAATCGATATAAAAACTATGTGCTGTAGCCCATCCACATAACAACATGACAACATAACATTTAACAGTGGCTTCGCAGTATATTTTAGCAAATTTATTACTTGTACATAAAAATATAAATTCTTTTCAAAAGAAGTGTGGTACATAATGTCAACACAAGGCACAAAAATAAAATAGTAGTACCTACAAACCGCTTACAGAAAGTCCAGGGATCATTTTTAGGGCAATGTATACGCTTTTATAATAAGTTACCTACATGTATTGTAAATTTACCCTTTGATAAATTTAAAGAGACTGTAAAATCCGTGTTACTTAAAAAGGGTTATTATACAGTTAGTGATTATATATGTGATAAAGAAACTTGGAATAATGTATTACCAGATAAATATTGTAAGTAGTCTTGTGGACACTGTACTTATGTTACAATTCTTAATATTTAGTTTTGATCATTGTTTGACTGGCTTGAGTTGTCAAGCTCACTAAAATGCCTTTGCTTGCGGCGGCGTCTGGATGACGGGTTGTCCACTTCCCTCTATGATGGTTGAGGAGGTCAATGGCTGGCATTCACGTCATACTTGTGAACAGGTGCTGCTTGTGGGGGCTGGTCATCTCAAGCTACGCATTTAGTTATAAGTAGATGTACTAGATTTTTAGTTATGTTAATTTTTATCGACATTTGTGCATTGGAACATTGTCCATGAGCTCACGCTTTTTTCAAATTATTTATTTTGTATTCTTTAAATTGTATAATATTTTTGAAAAGAGTAATTACTGAGTTTCTTGCCAGGTTCTTCTCAGTAAAAGCAACCTTCCGAACCTGGCGGTAGCATGTATAATCCTGTATAATTATGTCATTCTGACGATTTGAAAGTACTTTGTAAAAAGTCTAATCGAATAAAGATACTTTTGACTTTGACTTCGACTTTGACTTTGACAGTCTCCTGAACATAATCGCGAGTCAGATGGACTGTGCGTACATCAACCACTGCTGCGCTATTTCTAGCGGTACCGTAGTGCAATTTAAGTTTAATTATAATATAATTTTAATCTCACTAACATTAGGTTAAGACTAACTAATGCAGTATTTTTTTTTATTTATTTATTTTAAGAAGTCTTACAGACAAATTACATTAATAGAAAATACAATATACTTATATAATACAGATTGCTATTAACAAGCCTCCACAGATACATAATTATCTAAGTCAAGGAAATTAAAGCGAAACATACTAGAAATACTAACGAATCAGTATGTATGGACTAATTAGTCTGAAAATAAATGTTATTCATTCATTCATATCACCTATTATGTATTGAAACTGTAACCACGGTAAACAATTGATCATAACTTCACCAATACAAAACATTATTATTTAAAATCTAATAATGTATATAAAGAATAAAAAAAAAAAAATTAACAAAATCGCATGTATTCTACAGGGGTCAAGCCACTGAAGCACTTCTAAATGGTGTAATGGATATTGATAAAAATTATAAGTTGTATTCGAGGTACACCAAATGAATTTGTTACTCTATAAAAATAATCATTGAAATGAAATCAATCAAAATATTCCAACCTTGACATCACTGTATTTTTTGCATTTGTGCCCTCACGTGGAATGAGTATGCTTTATACACTACCTTTGTGTTGCCCCATGCTTTGAATTGTTTTCATTGCTTAAAATCCACTAATATCTTGACCTTAAGAGAATTACTTATATTATTATTACGTTCGCACTGATCAAAAGTTGTTTAAGGTAATACTTACTAAGCACTTATTAATTTCTCGCTTATGATTGTTTTGAACTTCTGATTAATGTCCGCCAAAGGAGATTGTATAATAAAAATTTGTTTTGACAGCAATCCTATAGTTTTGGCCTTCGTTTTTAATAAGACTTAAGGAATATAAGATTAATAAATTACCGTACGTACGTAGACAATGACGGGTACTATACAAAAAATAAAGAGATAAAGATCAAGTTGATGTTACCACGCCTTAAAATGTCACGCATACAACCAGAAAATATTCAGCCGTTAAAATAAAATTTATGTTACGACTCGGCTGATGTTTATGGTCCTTATACCAGCACTCCAGGATAAGCGGGTAGCAATGCCAGAATTCCACCACATATGTAAGCCCTCTTTCAAAACATTTCAGTATTTATAATCAAGGAGAAATCACGAAAAAATAATTTTGACTATGCTTAGATCCCGCTCACGTGGGTTGCTGCATCGAATCATGAAAACGCTTATTGTCGGAATTATTTGTACTCATAATTTGTTTAATCGTTTAATTGTTTCTCTAAATTACGATAAGATTTTCAGTGGTTATAAAAAAATTCTAAAAAAACGTTAGTGAGCGATCGATATACAACAAAATTAGAGCTTTTGTTTGTACATATAACAAATAACTAAAATTTAGATACCCACGATATAGCATCTTTAATGAATATAAATAACTAATAAATGCACGAAAAATTATCTTCCAGCACTAGATATATAAAACTTGTACTATAATAATATATTATATTTGTATTATACACTAATTTATATTATGTTATATATAAATAAAAGAGTAATAGTTGAGTTTCTTGCCGGGTTCTTCTCAGCATAAGCAACCTTCCAAACCCGGTGGTAATATTTATTATCCTGTATGATGTATTTTATTGTGTCCTTCTGACGATTTGAAAGTGCTTTGTAAGAAGTTTAATCAAATAAAGATATGAATTTTGAAATTTTGTATATTGTATACATTTATTTTCTAAACTGAACTTTTTCAAAAGTTTGAAGTAAAACTGAAACACGCATTATTAATTTCGCAGTGTTGGTATAGTTAGCTGCTACATGTTAAAATACAATTATTATTATATTCATACACTATTTAATTAGATTACATAGAATTTGTAATTTGAAATTGTATGGTATAAAATATTGTCAATTACAAAATAGACCCTGAATTTAAAATATTTTGTCGCTTGAATGTGATTTTTAAAAATTCGTCGCTAATCTGTTAAATATTATGCCTCGACGGAAAGGTCGAGGCATATTGTCTGCATAGTAAAATTATGAACAATATACCAGATCATTCTAGTTCATGTATAAATTTGTATTTTTGGTAAGGCTGTGGAAACAGTTTCCAATGTGGTTTTTTCAATCGAGCGAGATATTTACAGCCTCGTATAAGTAGGGACAGACCCCAACTATGAGTGAATGTTAAGGATGATTGTGGACGATAATGCAAGACAAATAATAGCTAATGATTTATAGGTACATCATAGAAATGGCAAACAAGCTTACCTGAAACAGAACCAAAGACTAACCTCTTTATTACAAAACATAGTTTAAACGAAGACTAAATTCTATCTAAAACAATGTCCGTCACTTTTTAAATCCCTATCACAGAAATATATGGAGATACTTTTAAGCCATGGTCTATCTTAATATATGTTTTGGAATAAGGGGGTAAGAGGGTATTGCATTGATGCATGAGTCTTGCTATGCACATAAAATATACATAGATAAGACTCATACAGTCTGAACCACTGGTACCTAAAGATATTAAATTTTGAAGATATGATCATGCTATAAGCTTAAATTATACATTAAGGAAAGGGTTTTTAAATGTCTGAAGTTTGTAGGCCAAATCTTCCTGCTACGAGGGCGATCCTACAGGCGCGAGCGATAACAAAACTTAATGGTATCTTAAATTTGTCAGAGAAGTGCAGATAATACAAATTTAATAAAAAAAATATATATAACGTCTGATCCCATCGATGTTAATACAGCGTTTCTTTCACTCATTTCTTATAAACACATCACTACAAATAAAGCCGTATGGTTTAGACTGAGACAAACCTAAGGGCGATTACGCAAAATAATACGGAAGCACCAATAACGTGCTATTCCTACGTACCATTCCAATTAACGGGGGAAAACGGGTTCTTCCTGTTACCTCCTATGTTTTAAATGACAATGGATAGCAAGATGTGATGTCGGGAATGTGTACCGAAATAGCTGCCCAAAAACATGGTAATAGTGGAGCAATTCCTCAGAAGTGAAGCCTAGAAGGACTTTCAAACTACACTTTAAAGTTTCAATTTGTGCTCAAATAAATCTGTCTCTTAAACGAGTATAAATAGGAAAATACTTATCTTCTGAACTTACATCTATCTTCCAAACCTTCTGTTAAACAGTAAACCTTAAATAAAAGTAAATTTTTGACTAAGAGCTTCAATCATCAATTCAAAAGATGTTTTTTGCGTAAATTAAACGGTTAAATAAAATTTAACGGTTTTCTTAATGCTCTCTGTGTTTGCTTGAACGAGGATAGTACCCAGGAAGTCCTTCCCCGGGTACAAGCCGAGACGGCTTCGGTGTTTACACATTCTGAAAGAACTTAGATAATCTCGATTTTATAAATTGTGTGTAATAACTCTTAAGTAAACTATTATTTTATTACAATACAATAGGAATTAAAACTACTAACCAAAAACGTAACTTCGTTAACTAGTAAAAAGAAAAAAAATAGAATCCTTAAGTGCTTCGATTATATTAACCTCCAAAAGTGATGAACCAATGAAACTTTATAGCTTTTGTAGATGGATAGCCCAAGTGTTATTTTAAAACAATTTCTAGTCTCGCGGCAAATTATTTAAATGTTATTGCAGTTCATCGTCTAAAGTGGGTGGTTCCTTGAGCGATATATAAGCCTGCGCGGATTTTTTTGACCCGCATTCTAACTAGTTCAACCAAGCTAGTCCATCTTAGAAATATTAAAAATGAAATTCGCTGTAAGTTAAATATTGATAACAAAATATATTATATAATTATTATGCCAAAATTGGCAAGGATAGTGAATTTCATGTGTTTTTACTTTGTGGATGCAGATCGTGATACTGGCTGTGATTGCCGCGGCGCAGGCGCAGTTCGGCCGCCCTGAGGTCTACTCGCCCTTCGGCAACCAGTACAACCCTTACAACAACCAGTACAACAACCAGTACAATAACCGTTACAGCCCGTTCAGAGCCTTCAACGCAAACCAGGGCCAGTACAACCGCTTCAACCAGTACTCCACACCAGCGCCTTTCCGCCCATTCTCAACTGCTGCTCCCACCGTGACTGTTGCGCCCGTCACTAGCACCATCGCTCCCTACACCGCCGCTCCATTCACGGCCACCACCCCCTCCCCTCTCCCCAGGCCCACCCCCATCTCCATTGCTCTCGCCAAGCAAGCCACTTCTGATGCTCGTTATGCATCTATCGTGAGGTACGATAACGATGTCTACCCAGACGGCAGCTACTCCTACGCGTGAGTATCTCTTCTTATGTAACAAAAAAAAATTCGTAATCAAAGGATTGAAATTTAATATAATATAATATTTTCCAGTTACGAGACCAACAACGGTATCGCCGCCCAGGAGCAGGGCACTCCCCGCAACTTCGGAGGCAACCCTCCCCTTGCGCCGATTGTAGCTCAGGGTTCCTTCTCGTGGATCTCGCCCGAGGGTGCACCAATTGCGATCTCTTACATCGCCGACGAGAACGGTTACCAGCCCAGGGTGAGATTATAATTTAACACAAATCGACGACATATTTATCTTTCTGGGATAAGGTCCATTTATTTGCGGTCGGCGCAATGTGTTTTCATCTTCCAGTTCTCCAAATCGGCCATTTTATCTGTATTCGCTCCCATTCTAGCCATATCATCTTTTACACAATCTACTTATTGTTTCTTAGGTATGTCCGTTGTATCAATTGAGCAATTTATGGGATTGGTGTGTTCACTTCACTTTAACATTTAAGTCGATATTTTTTTTAAAAAAATCAGCATTACATACGACTACAGTTACAGAATCTTGTGAGTGGTAGTGTTCAGGTGTTGATGTACATTTTCAGGGTGAGGCCATACCCACCTCCCCGCCGATCCCCGACTACATCCTCCGCTCTTTGGACTTCATCGCAAGAAACAGCCCCGTCAAGAAGTAAGGACTACTTATCAGCGAAGATCTAATCTCATCGCCTCCGCCAAAGCAGTGGTGACTACACATTTTACGCAATGATTTAGTAAATCGATTTAAGTAGTATTGTTTTTAACGAATATGAAAACGAATACATTGTGATATTTTACTGTATAATCTTTATTTGCCTTAATTTCCACAAGTGATATTTAAATGTGTAAATAAAATAAACATAATATACAATGAAACGTCCTTCATTAATGATGTGTCAAATGTAATCGAAAATTCCGAATATTTCAATATTTTTTAATCTACTGTATTTCGTATAAATTATTTGTAAAGTACAAAATGAAGGAGTAAGCAATAAGACGGACGGATTCTTCACAATACACTCATATAGGAACATAAATATCCAGGTTAAAAATAGTATCTGTTCCGTCAAATGTTTATTCATTGCAACTTAAAGAGGACAAGCCAACAAACAACACTTGCTTCTATAACAAGTCAAGATGAAAATAATAATATATCATAAGATATTAATGTCAGAATTATTTGTGGGCACAATTATGTATCTGGTTCAGTTTTAGATTTCATAGCTAATTTAAAACACATTAAATGTACACATAAGTAGGAGAGTAAAGGGTATTCTCATTTTATGAGTCATAAAGAGGTCTGTAATGGGCTAGTACGCGTGTCGCTCTCTGACTACCGTCGGGCCCTGTAGGACACCCACACTCCCAGTGTTAACAATACTATAAAAAAACAATCAAATTTTACTACATAAACAGTTATTGAGTTTTATGACCATAAACCTATTGGTATACTATAATCGTATGTTCACTTTTTCTCAGAAGGGCGATGCGAGGCATTCTCAAAACTTTATTTTCAACCAATTATTCTTTGTGTAAAAGAAATCTCTCATGTAAGGTTTGTTAATAATATGGATTGTAAATCATATAAAACAGCCAGCAAAAAAGCCGTGATGATCTCGGGGTTTGAGCAATCGCCTGCTATGCTAGCGACGCAAGTTCGAATCCTAGTAGGGTCTGCACCAATTAGTTTTTCTTAGAAACTTATATGCAGTATTTTCACACCACGTGCTTTACGGGGAAGGAAAACATCGTGAGGAAAGCTGCATATGTTTGAAAAGTAGTTCAAAGCCGTATTGTATAGTGCCTGAGACGACGATAGACTCACCTTCTGTCACGTTGGCACTTAATCTTCCTTGAAAGTGGGTGTTGTAATTACAATACGTCTGCCTACCCTATCGGGGAATACAGTTGAGCATATATATTATGTATGTATCTAGAATTATAATAATGGTGATCAAATGTAATGACATAACAAAGAAACATTACATTTACTAGAAACGCAGCTACTTAAAAAACTACAAGCATTATAGACAGAAGAGATACAGTGAACTAAACTGTGTGTGGACAGGTATTTAGATGTCGATCGTCTTAGTATTACATGAGGGCGAGCAAACGCAAAACAGCGCCTACTATTCAGTTATAATAATGTGGTAGATTGCGAGTCTATCGCTGTCTCAGGAACAATTTCAAGTGTGCAGCTGCATTTTTCAGGCGTATTTAGATTTGTTCGTACAAATATTACGACGGATGAGAAAGCGATGATGTAACAATCTCTCACGTACACGTTACGTTCCAATTTCTCGTGTGATGGCCAAAGACAAATCAATCTGTGATTGTCATCTAATTATAATATCACCCATCGATGCAATATTAACTTAATTCAAAACATACATTATTCATGGTTGTTTAAAGATACAGATCCTATATCATTGGCATTTCCATTGAAGATAAATTCTATTACCCGACTGGCAGACAATCATTAAAAGACGGAACTCCAGTTTTGAAGATGTATAAAATTAATTAAAATTTAATTAGAATCCTATATTAAATTTAGCGTTGTTAATGACAGAAGCCATTCGTCAAGTCCAATGCCATTTATTTATGCCGAAACAGATTTCGATGATAGTAATAATTTACATTTTTCAAACGTTGTCCGTAGTAATTAATATCACGTTTTGTGAAGAAATCAAATTATTTTTTAATAGAAAGGTTGTAGGTATAAACGAATTTAAATTCATTGGGCGGTCCCTTCAAAATTACCTACTAATAATTATTTAATGGTGTCTTGAATATATCTAAGCATTACGGTTATTTGTGTTGTACAATGAAAGCAAAATAAAAGAAAATATTACGCTAATAAACGAAATAATGTCGTGTATGTAGATAATTTTATATACGTATGCGTTATAGGAAATCATATCATATTATCGTGAACACTAGTTTTGACGGCATAAGCTCATTAGTACATTAATGGGACAATAAATCGATCAGAGACGGATGACAACGATGGCGGAGCGTCCTTGGTTTTTATAGGTGTCGCATTAGTTCAGAATAGGAGGCGGTAGAACCCACGCGATTGCGCTGTGCCATCCATCTAAGCATTACGCAAGCTTACAGAAATTTTATAGATAACAGGTTTTCGAAGATTAATCTTCGTGACGACCTTAAAAATACTTAAGCATAAATTTGTAAGCTCTTTTAGTAGTCTGCTCTTGTTTATTGATCCATCTCATCGATGAACTTTATAATACAGTAATTTACATTCTACTTTGGTACATTTATATTCGTATAAGTATCGCGTGACATTATGAATTTGGTTAGTATGGCATTTATATATCTAATGATTAATGGATTATTATGTTATTATTACAAAACCAATACGCATCCCCTAGAAGTATGAATCCTAGAATCAATTTAAACTAATTGTTGAAATCCCAAGTAAATCTCCTCGTTCACATTTCATACACTTATATAGCCAATAGTGAACTTGACATATTTATGTTAACAAGAATATACACGGATTCATCAAGCATACTCGAGTTGCAAAGCACATCAAGCTCATAATAAAACTGGTTACGTTTCCGCCTAGACATTATTGCGAGTGATAAATTACTCAAATATGACTTTTTAAAACTAAGTCATGTTTGAATAAGTCATAAATAATTCCGTATACTCATTAATATTTATATTTACGATACTACGATATTATGTCGACCACATTGTCTTCAATGCTTGAATAAAATATTTTAGTGAGGTGATTTGTGGTAATGATTGAATATATTTGAAGCTCATTCAGCCCGAGAGTGACAAAAATGGTAGGTATACATTTAATTTTACTCAAAATGTTTGAGTAATCTAGTTAAGCGGCCTAAGGTCTAAGCTATTGATTCACCACGGCTAGATTTATATACCCCGCATGAATGTGTCTAGAAGAAATAAGGCAACGCAGATATTAGATACTTCGTTAATTTAATGTAGGTGTAGTGAAAAAACAATAGGCTTTATACAATAGTATGAAATTTCGCTCCATTTGCTTACGCTTCCATTCCGAAGGGGTAATTTCGCTCAATTATCTGCGTATGCGTAAACGTAACTATGTTGCTCGTGATTTGTCGACGGTTTGTTAGTTGGTCGCGTAATTCAAGTGTCACGGTTAGAGAAGCTGGAACGACTCCACATCATACCATACAGAGTAGAACAAATACGTAGGCAAGGTTTTATGAAGTCATAGTGACCGCGAGCTTCACGCTGAAGGAAAACATCGCGAGGAAAGCTGCCTGCCAAGATAAAATTTTAAACAAATGTATGTATAGTGCCTGAGAAGGAGAAATAATCATCATCTGTTGCGTGGGCATCAGATCATCTTCGGTGAGAAGCTGATGTTACACATACCTTTTTGGCGAGGTATTACCACGAATACAAGCTACGAAAAAGTTTCCATTGTAGTAAATATCTACGGACATATCTGCCGATTCCACAGCAGATAATGCTTTTAGTTATATAATAAATATTGCTTAAAGACAAAGGCGACTGAGTAATAGGAATGGTGTTCTCCTGTGAAGTCGATGTGCTATGCGGTCCGCGGCAGGCTCGACCTTAGCATTTGCGAAGACGCGCCATCTACATACATACTTGGATATAGTGGCTGTGCCTCATGATTAATGCACACTCGTGGCCTACCTTCGCTTAACCTCTTAAGCGACGCATTATATAAACCATTAATTTATTATACACATTGTATTATTTATTAGATTACAATTAATAATAATGTATTTATAATTCTCGGATTTAGATAATAATTTAATTAATTGTTAGTATTTGTTAATACATAAAAGTTTTTTTTATTTTGCCAAGTAATGACAAGATAAATATTCCGCTAGGACGTCGATATCTTATTACACTATTGTAAATATCTAGTATATAAACACGAATAAGATATTTTTTTTTTAAACAGAAGAAATAGTATTACACTGCTTTTTTTAAATCAATTAACTACGTAATTTAAATAATATGTCTTTATTCATGACCACACATATATCACATGCCATGATGAAAGTGAGACCAATTTCATAATGATCGCTACTCATCTGGTTAATTACCCCGTTACGATATATTCTAACGACCATAATGTTTCCACTTGTGCTTTATCGATGTTTACAGAGATGTAACCAACTATTTATATATTACCCTTAATTCGAACTGTCGATATAAGTGGTCCTCCGTGACCCCGGGCGAGCCTATAATCTCTTGAATTTGTCTTTTACCTATACTTACATTGGGTAAATGCTACCTGTTTAATATATTGTGGGATGCATTACATGCCATGCACTTGGGAAATTTACATGAATATACATATTCCGCAAGTAAAACATGATTTTCATTCCGCTTATATGTGGTTTAAATGTCTATATATGTTTATATGGGCAAATTAACATGAGTGCATTTAGGAACTTGAAGTGGTCAATAACGGTTTTTGTTTCACAGTTTTTTTTAAAAGCTTAACGTCATTGAACGACTAGCTGGATATGTGCTAAGAATGTTTGCTCGATTTTATTATTATTACTACTGGTACACTATTTGTAGAATGATAAATGTAGCAACTGGGAAAGATTATGAAATTTCCACGTTAGTAAAATACCATGACCTTGATTCAAAGCAAACTTTAGTTGCATAAGTCAAGGCATACATATAAATAATAAGTAAAGGCTCGTATTCCGCGAATACCTTCTGATAGATTACGATCGGCTTCGATGTAAACAAAGGGCAATCTTCAGTTTTATTTGTCAGTCGTATGCAATTAATAACACTGCTAGTAATCAAATTACAAGTTCTAATGATATATATTGACAAAGTTTAATGATAACCACTTTCTAACAATAAAAAAGTAACTTATTTTACCCCCTCCCCAATATTTGTTTTTTTTCAAATAATTCATGATAATGTTCGACTATATTGTTCTTAAAAAAATTTACTACTAGGTATAACTATAACAATCATCTTAATTTAAATAGTTAAAGCTTTAGTGATCTAACCAATTGCTACGTCACTTTGATTTGTATTTGAGTTGGTAAGTTAATCTTTGCATCTATATCTATATAGATAAATAAACTTGAAGTGTCTGTTTGTAATTTCAAATAACAGTCCCCCGCACTCTCTCCGCTCTCAACGCTCTCTTGGTCGCCAACCCTGATTGTGATGTGTTCGCGGATGAATGGCAGACGATAATGTCAGTATGCCTGGAGTATTGTGAGGGGAACGAATGAATGAATATTACTCTTAATTAGTGTAATTGGCTTTTAGCCGTTCTAATTAATAAATGTATAAATAAATAAATAAAAATGCAGCTTTTCACTCAATGCAGTGGAAGTAGATTTTTTCGCTGTCTGTATGGGACGGGACTTTCACTAGCAGATAGCTAATCATACAAGGAGTAACTGAGGCTACTATGATGCGAGGCGACTAAAACATACGCAGTATTCCTACTGTTTTCGCTGCGCGCTCATAACTCATGACGCATCACCATCTGTACATGGAGAACATCCATGACCATATCACAATGTGTAATGACCGTCAATTAATTCGATAGTTTAATAAGTGGCACAATCAGATTGAATAAATCTCGCAAAATCATATTGAAAGTGTGATCACCTGTCATATGAAATAGTAAAATTATGTATACCTGGTGCTTGTAACACGATCCAAGTATTAAAGTCAAAGTTCAAAGCGTCCTAATGGTCACGTTGCTATTTACAAATTAAAGATCCTGTTGTTGATGGTACAAAATATTGCGTTTATTTACTACTAGCTGTGCCCCGCAAATTTACCCGCGGAGAGTTCATTTCTTGGGTGACCCGCAGAACCCTTATGTGTTTTTTAATAAAATAAGCCAAAGTTATGTGTAAGATTCGCTATCTACCAGCGAAAGGCCCAGTAAAACGGTTCTGCCCTATCGGAGATTAGCCGGACCATACGGACAGAAAAATTGTTTGTTTTTTATGTTAGTACCGTATAACTCAACGCAACAATATCTTTATTCGATTATATTTTTAACAAAGTACTTCCAAATTATCAGAATGACATAATTTTACAAGATTATACATGCTACCGCCAGGTTCGGAAGGTTGCTTTTACTGAGAACAATTATATAATTTTAATGCATTTAGTGAAAAGCTGTTTATTTGAAATTAAAAACAGACACTTAAATTTTATTTATCTGTATAGATATAAATCTAATACACAACTTGTTGATAGTATGAAATTTAGCAAAATGTTGAAAGAGAGAGAGAAATCAAAGAAATTTCGTCTCCGCGCATGTCTGTCATACTTACCTAGATTTGACATAAAAGGAAATTACTATTGTCTTTTTAAAATATTATATATTAAAAACGGTGTAACTTTTCTGGCAAATTATTTATTATACAATATAAAAATAATAAAACACAGGTAATTTATTTATTATGAAACAAAACATTCGGATACGAAATCGCTTAAGCTTATGTTCGATAACGAAATTCCCGTATCATCACAACTACAGTGCATAAATATATACTCAATAAAACTTACCATTGACTGTACCAGCTACATAATAACAAATTCATTTACCCAAGAAGCGTTTAGTGACTAACTAAGCAAAATGTCAATACCTACATTGATATTTTTTACTGGAATTAATTTATACTACGTAGTTGTTGAGCATTTAATTTAACCTTTACATGTTGCGAATACATTGGATATTCGTAATCTTAGAATCAATTAATATGTTTAGATTTTACAGTTCAATACTTTAAATAAGATGCATATAGCAGGCAACTAGCAGGGCTTTTCATCAAAAACAATGTTTACAAAAACTGACCTAGAAAGAAACAAGAAGGGTAAAAAGGCAGACGTAAGCCCGTCGTTGTTTTGTACCCGGTAACTAATACCTACGTCTTAAAAAAAATCTCAGACTCTTCGCAGGTTTCCGCATGATATTTTCCTTCACCGTATAGCTCGTGTAATAACATCATGTCTCACTGTCTAGTTAAAATTTGGACTCGCGCCGGTTGTGGGGTATAAGTCACTCGCACTATTCAAACCACCGGTCTATATTCATAGATAATTTAATGTTTATTTAGTAAACGTAATATTAAGTCTTATTATTGAGCCAAATAATCTATTGTTGATTAATTATAAAGTGTTCTTTACCATACTAAAGATTATTTTTTATTCCAATATGCTTGAAAAAAAATGAACAATGCCCTATTAATAAAAGGTTGTTGGCATATCACTACCAAGACTTCGACTGAAATTCCATTGAATAAAATTGGCTTGAAAATATGCAACAATAATGATAGAGCTCGCCCAATGAAGTTGCAACTCGAGCGGCGCCTAGAGACGCCGCTGTTGGCATTAAACAAGTCAACCCACAATCTTCGTGTCAGAGTTCAGTTCTGTTCTCGATTCATATTTAAATTTAATTCTGTTTACCTTTCAAACATAAGTGAAAAATAAGCGGTAAATATAGACAGTCAGCAGTAATTTACTTGGAATTGAAGATATCTATTATAGGCGGGTCTTGTGTCCTCTAAGATGCTAATGCCAGACATTCTCAATGTATTGCGTGAGCCGAAGACATATGCTTTAAATGTCACCATTTAATGTGTATGAAGTTATTGACCTTTTTAATAGTAATGTATTTTTTCAAATACTATAATGGAAGTCAACAAACTAAGTAAGAGCCTCCCGCAGCCTATTAGCGGCCACACATGATACAAACAAATCTGAATAACCGGATCGTCAGAAACGTTCAGACTTATTCTTTTTATCTGCATAGATACATAAATATTTTTTTATTATAGCTCAATGGTCATGTTTGGAATGATTGAATAGAATCAGGTGCTACTTACGAATAAAGCGTAGTAGTATTTTGTATTTATGGTCTTATGAAATATAAAATACTACTACGCTTTATTTGTTATAACATTTAGAATGGCATAATATATATATATTCAAGAAGTACAGTCCACGTGCCGCCCTTTCTCCAGCCTGCGAATGGCTGATAGATGTTCCTCGTACGTCTTACGCAACTGTTTTAACATCTGCATCACGCCCTCGCCAACTCCACCAAGAGTAGAAACACGTATATTATGTACATAGTATCGATACTGGTACAGGTGCTGTCACGAGTTATGAGCGCTGACCGAAAATGCGCGGTAGTCATTTTATGAGTCCGTCTCTGCCTGTCTGTATGACGCGACACGAATAAAATACATGCGCAGTTACCGCTCTATGACACCACCTGCATACGTGTATAGATGATTTGTGGATATACATTGTCTTATATGGAAGTTAATGCTATACCCTTTTAGAACTCTTTATAGAAATACTTAGGAACAAATAACCTACTTCTATATTTAAATATCAAATATACCATAGAAGGGATTACATTTTAATATTTATGAACTTAACAGCACGGTGACCCCGCGCTCATCACTATATTCATTATAACTTATAGTAATTCCCGAGTACAATTTTTTTGCTGCAGATGCAATGATGGAATCTAAGTTCCGATGCCGTGTGCTTAATGGCCAATTGATTGGATAAGAATAAATCATCAATTGCTTGGATCATCACTGTGCGTATAGAATAATGGCAATTTACTAGTTGAAAACCTTAGGTCTAAATAAAAGAATAAAAATACATTGCGGTTAAATAAATGATTGCATCAGAATCAATTATATTTATATGTATTCCCTTTTAACATCTAATTGTGAAAATGTTAAAAAATACTATGTGGAAATTATTGCTTCCTAGCAATTATTATATTGCAATAAAAGATTTCTATCTTTTACTGCAATATAATTTACTAATAAATTTTCTTCATAAACAATATAGTAACAAAAAGCTAATTTTCACACGTATGTGACAAGTGGTCTGTTTGGCAAGTTGTCTTTTTAGAAAATCTCGCTTATTGTCTACAACGTCCTATTTTCTCTTGAGACAATGTTGGAATTATTACTAATGTACACGTGCGCCATACTCAAATTGCATTTTTCCTGCAGAGAAATTTTTGTTACTCAATCATCCATTGTTATATTTTTTATCGAAGTTGCAATTATGAATTGCAATATGAATCGTACACGCTGTTCTGCAAAGAAAATTTGATATTCATATAAGCCTTCATTGGTCGTTAACCGTCCCACTAGTCTTCTTAAGAATTCCGTTTGTTTTTCAAATCATTCACCTGTCTTGCACATAGATCATGACGTATTAGACGGAAGCCCAGAGCATCCATCAGGGACGACTCGTCCCTACAAGCAAATTAATTTACTGATAATTAATTATAGGTAGGTACAATCGCTTATTTATAATGTGCAGTGAGGAAAACAACGCGATCTCGTTCAACTAAATGTTATGAATAAATCATCATCATCGCCCTGGCCTTATCCGATACATTGTTGGGGTCGGCACTTGATTCAACCCGATGTGGCTGATCACCTGATTTTTATACGAAGCGACTGCCATCTGACCTTCGCAACCCCTTTAACGAGGACAATCTGTGAGTTAAACCAGTTGTCAGACTATTTTAGGCCTCCGACTGACCTGTAACGATTGCCAAAGATGATAAATTGGCAACCGGGACCGACGGCTTAACGTGCTCTCCGAGGCACAGAGGAAACTCGGGCGGTCACCCATCCAATTACTGGCTAGGCTTAGAGTTGCTTAACTTCACTGATCGAATTATATGCGCAATAGGTACTGTTCCACGAGCTCCTCATGTTATGAATTTTTAAATTATGTTATGAATAAATGTACAGTTAAATAAAAATATAGCTAATAAAATTATTAATAATATTTAATATTTCAATAATATTATTAGATTTACTAGCTAATAATATTTCAATTTATAAATAAGCGATATGTATGATACTCACCAATTTCGTTTATCTCCTACGACAGATGTCAGCATAATGAGTAAGTAGACAGCAAGGCAATTTTAATAATAATGTACGCAATAGTGTGAGTGCTGAGCATATGGTGTGTGAAACTGTTCCAAACAAAAGATCTCTCAAATCACGCATCTACTAATGAGATTAACCTCTCGTAGAATTCGCATAAACGCTTACTATAATTGGCTTTTGTACGTGAATACAATACAATAATAGTTTATTGTCTTAATTTTGGTCCAATGACCTATTAAAATAATTGAGTTTACGCAATTATTCGTTTTAAAATTGAAGGTTTTATCTTTAAATCGTATTTTAATTGGTGAATTATGTGTTAAGTGTTTGTAAAATATTATATACATTGGCAAGTAAATTATATTTAGAAGTCATTCGATATCTATTAGACACTACTAGATTTAAAGTATATATATAGTGTGGTCATATTGAATGCAGTAGGAAAAAAAATGCCAATTAATCCAATTAGTCAGATTGCTTTAACGTTTCGATTATCGGTCTTGATTAGGGATTTATTGAAAATAGACGTTAAAGAATACCAAAGTTATGAGAACTGACAATAATGATGATTGATTGAAGTGTGATTAGCGACTTGGGTTATAAACTTGAAAAAAATTAATATCTGCATTAATCTAAATGGAAATATAAGAATAATCTCAGACGGAAAAACCCCTGTACATCGATCTACTTTCATTGTATACCACGTTTGCAAATATTTTTGTAATAATTCACAATAATAATAATAAAAAAAATCTTAAATCCGACGTGGGGTTAATAATCATTTAAAAGTAATTGAAGAAATTTAAGAATTTTACATAATAATTCAGCCAGTTCAAGACCACTGCTGGAAGTAGGTTTTTATGTACCAGAAGTAACAGTATTCAGGAGAAACACCGTAGAGTTTGGTAGGCAAATCCAACCCTTCCGCTGCCCCTGCGGCGGTCGGTGTAGTCATAAGAGATTCTCCACGTTAAAAATGAGTAGCGTATTCCATGTCTTTTGACACATCTCGTTCGGAATTTAAAAAAGACATAAGAATACAATTGTATACTATTATTTATAATATATTAAATTCCGTTGCGTGCATAAATTGCTAATATTACTCAAAAATTCCAAATTATTCTGATAAATGTACGTTTAGGGCCTCCATCTTTGCAGCCGGTTTATTATGCCTAGACCCAATAAGCATGGTGACATTTCTTGATGGATATTTTAAGTTATTGATCATATCAGAAAAAAATAAAATATCGTGAACTAGGTTCTGAACGCGACTTTGTCCACGTTGAAAAGTTACATTGGATTAACTTTCACTTTAACCCGCGATTAGCGCGTGATGAAATATATATATCAAACTAAAAAAAATCCAATCCTGGCGTTTAAGTGACACGAACAAAACTCATCACCTCTATATATTAGTATAGAATTACAGTTTGACCCACATCAAGTCCAGTTTTAATGTAATTACACGTACCTATTAGAATTTCGATGAATAAACAAATTTTTTCCTCCTCAAGAGAAATACATCGTTCTGAAAAAGACATCAACGCGTATACGCTCGTTGATGTCTTTATCAGAACAACTTTTTTAAAACTGCGGCGTTTGACAAATGACAATAATTATATATTATACAAATGTTTATACAAATGTTAAATTAGGTATTACGAGTATGTATAATTTTAGTATAGCTCTTCATACGTTTTATTCATACATCTTCAAATATGATCTATTTTTTACAGGACCGACGGCATCGCGCAATTTATGCTCTTGGCACAATACGCTGTTACTATATAGTATTGTTGTATTGACTGCGGTAACTACTAACCGCGTGATTAACGTAGACCATAATATTATGTTTGTACTCTACCTTATTGGCAGCTTTTAAAATTACCTGGAATTTTGTCAACATAGTGACATTAACATACATTCCGTGGAGAATAAAGAATAAAGGCGTTTTCGCACCGCATTGGCAATGTAACGTAGAGCCTATTTGCGTACTAGTTTGACTTTGCGTTTTACGAGAGGATTTAATAGTTCCTCCATTGTACCATTAAGCAGATAATGTTGCACTCAAGGGCCGCATCGGAATTATTTATATTCTTTTGGTCAATATTTACGCAGCGTTTCATCCTACTTCACTTTTAAATTGATCTATATTTATCATTAGCTGTGCCCCGCGGTGTCACCCACGTAGATCTAGTTTTATATAATATATCGGTTTAAAATTGACAAAGTTTCATTCAAACTTTCATCCCCTATTTTATCGCCTTGCGGGTAGAATTAATCTAAATCATTTCTTAGCGGATGCCTACGTCATAACATCTACCTGCATGCCAAATTTCAGCCCGTTCCGTTCAGTGGTTTGGTCTGTGCGTTGATAGACCACTATGTCAATCAGTCAGTCACCTTTGAGTTATATATATTTAGATTACTGGAAGGGCTGCAAATTATTATATGTCATGTAATGAAGGAATATATACATTAATCTGTTGACAAACAGATGTATGTAGAGATGCATTAATAAAGAAGAAGCAAAAGAAGCATCCAAGAGTCGTAGTATATGGCGCACGGCAGTCTCTCTTTACCTCTAAATGACACAGGCGAGAGCATGTGTATGTGTGTACAGTTAATAACTCAATCCCCCTATTATAAAATATGGTTTAAGCCAAGACTAGACAAAACTCGGACTAAAGCTAGGTATACTATACCTTATCAACTCCACAAAAAGAGGTGAAACTACTTTTAAGTCAAGGATTATGTTATGCTATTTTTGTAAAAAAGGGGAATGAGATTTTGGCCTTAGCCAATGCGAATGAAAGTAACTAACTCAGAATCGTTAACCCTTAACAGACTTACATCGATTAATACAATAATACGACTACTATCATCTGACTGCTTGGAGCATATCTAAAGCGTAGTGAACAATATCATTAGTTTGTCAAAATTTTCAAAACCTTTTAAACAACAATATGAAATAAGTATCGTATTCCCAAATTATAAAAAATTATCTTTAGAATGGTAAGCATATTATATTACGTTTAATTTAAAGTACTTAAGCAAGTAGCATTTCTAAGCGCTCTTAATGAATAGTGTACTAATCTATATATCAGAATTTTATAAAGGTCTAAAAGGTTTTCATATTCTGACGATAAAGCCGTACTCCAATGTCGTTAATAATGATAGCGAGAAGTCTTGCATTTTGCTAATAAAGTAACACGGACGTAGTGGCCAGCTCGTGTATACCTAGAGCTAGATAATATTAAATGCTGCCATTATCTGGCATTTATTCATGAATAAAATTCCCACCATTAAAAATTAAATTTAAATATAATAATTAAACAGTGTGTCCAAGTGCGGCCCTGCAGAGAGCAGCAGTGCAAGCTCCCCCAGCTGTGTGCAATGCCTAGACAAACCCGCGTCTCTATAAAAGGGACAGATGATTACACTGCTAAGTACAATCCGGCGCACTCGCCGACCGCCACCATATGGGATATTATCATTGCTGAATCATTAAAGCCTGAGATTTACCCACAGACAAGTTTTTCCTACACAAGTGAAGATGGTAAGTTTATTTTTACTCTTTAAGAGGATATTATGACGTTATTATAATATCATGCTACTCAAAATAGTAACATTTTAAATGCAGTTAGCTTACAAAAAACATACAGTCGAATTGACCACCTCCTTTTTTGAAGTCGGTTAAAAAAACATTATGCACCAAAATTTCTTACGTATCGAGTTGTGGGATTCAGCTTAGACGCACACCTTGGTAATTGATCTTCATAGCCGTTGAAAATCGATAAAAGTTATATTATAGTTTTCCCTTTCGAATTATATGTAACGCGACCTACTTGAAACACTTTTAGATATCAAACACGATATAATGAAAATAAATCTAAATTATTATTGTCGAAAAATAAGTATATAAAATAATGTCTGGGACTCAATTACTAATTAAGAGGTTTTGACGAATACGTCATCTGTCACTTATTTTCGGTGGAACAAATCGATTTGATCTTTTAAGGCGTGTAACGGAAAATGGGCTAAGATTGATATATCCATATGATACTTCTCGTATAGCGGACGATTGGATAGCAATGAGCTATTTCTACATTTGCTAAATGACAATAACTCAAATATAGTGCACTACTCTTGTGTCAAATCCAAACGAATTAGTTAAACGATAACCAAAATAATCAAATGAAAATATAAATATTATTAAGCATAATTCTAATTTCTTTAAATACTCGTATGAGTACAGTGGCAATATTTTCAAATTCAGCTAAGACTGTGTGTAATACTTAATTGAAATAAATGGTACTTAAACGTTTAAATGTTCTATTATTATATAATTGGTAAAGTAACTTCAGAAGGTATAAGTTTTTGTTATTTTTTTCACGGGGAAGGTTCATGTTGAGGGGCAGTAAACCACTGGAAACGACAGCCAAAATAGTATTTTTTTGCGATCTTCTCAACGCTTAACCTGCGCTAAAACTGAATGAATTATAGTACACAGTATACTTCATTCAACAAACGTTAAGTGTACAGCATGTAAAAAGACGTAAAATCCTCATTGCAAATGTTAAAATCATTATTCCACGCAGATGAGTATTGAATGGATATTGAAATAACCTGCGCGTGTATATTTTATGTTGCTTTAAGGGCGACCAAAGATGGCATAGGGCATGGGTTCACGCCACCTTATGCAATGTCTCGTGCATTTATTGCAACTCTAAAACACCTAACCTTTGAGGTATGCGATGTTTACCGCTGTGACAAGCGAGCCATCAAACGTCTCTATGTTTTCTGTGTTGCCTTCCATCGCGCAGCGTGCTTAACACAACACTAATTGATATATTACTATCATTTAACTTGAAATACAAATCCATATGACGTATGGCTCGTTGGGTGTGCTCAATTTTTATAATATACGATTGATTTATCCGAAACGTTTTTTGCGAATTATCATGGTTAAGCTGTGTCTCGCGCATTTACCTGTAGGATTAGGAATAAAAACAATGTTACTTAGTGATAACTTGTCCCATTTTTGTAAGATTTTTCCATAGATGCTTCTTGGTACTAGTATAATCAATATTGATATGAAAAATGGATTTTAGTTGAGGAGAGCATTTACAAATTTAACAACACCTAATCATTGTACGATCCATAGACGTGTTACTACATTTTGTGGGTACCTAGGTAAGTGAATCCAATTAAGCAAAATTTTTATTAAGCTATCTCTAATTCAAAATTGCGGGTAAAAGCTCAGTCATAAAAGGTCAGTTATGTATTTTTATTTATTAGACGTGTGAATTGTATGCAAAATGTATGTGGCCTAGTTCCAATAACTTTAATCAACATAGTTTACTAATAGTATTGGTGTGTAAGTAACAAAATGTTAAAATATCAAAGGAAGCGGTCATCTAACTAGGAGTGTAGATTTAGATGTAGGAATGTAGATGTCAAATAGGAATCAAATTAATATCGTCTTATATGAGGACGATGTGAAGGGACGAGCAATAAAGTATCCGCAGAAGGTCGTGCAAGTTCCATAAAAATATATATGCAATTCAAAACAGTATTTTAATGGAGCTGAAATTGATTACTAAAAAATATTTTTATTACTTATGAAATTTTCCAGCAGTGCATGACAGCACATTGGTACTAAATGTACATAATAGTAAGAACATTTGTTTTGGTAAAATATTTTTTGGAGTTCGTCTCTGGAATGTTCATGAGGCGTGCGAGCGTAAAATTAGAGGCACGCCTTTGTTTTTGTACAACATTGTGTTCGAGGCAACACTTGAATTCTACGTGTTCCCACAACTCAATACCCTTGCAAAATACAGGGTATTCCGACATCTGCTAATATTGTTCACTCATTTGTACAGGTATTTAATTAGTTTTCCTAAGATTACAAGACAGTAGTCACGTGGTAATCTATGTGAGATAAATCTGCAACACAGTTTGTTTCGATACTAATAACGTTACAAAAGTAAAGCGTTTCGCCCACGTGCCATGTACTCGTAGGTTATATGTATAGCCTACGACCGCTCTAAATATCCATTACAAATATTGGTGAAATGATTTTCAATTCGGATGTTTCGATGATTAAGATACTAGGAATAGATTTATATAACATTTTACTCACGTATGATTAACAATAAGAACTATTTTATCTTAGTGATACATTTTCCTGTTTTTATGTAATTTTCCATTGATAGGTGCAGCGTGGTGTTATGAAGCGAACACTAGAGTATTTTTTTCAATTCAAATCGGTTAGTGCCTGAGATTAGCACGATCGACCAAAACAAACTCCTAAGTTTTATAACATTAGTATTGATGTAAATACATTTCCTATAAACATGTAATTATTATAGTATTATAGTACTGTACTGTAATTATTATAGTACACGAGTGAATATGATCTGTTTGATGTTGATGATGATGTCCTGCTTTATTATGATTGAGATTCCCTAGTGTCGTATGAGTCTCAGTAGTATATTTTTACTAATCCTTTTATACTGATGTAACATTCAGTCCTTAAATATATGCGTTCATCATCAAATAAATCGGAATCACTCATTACATAATCGCAAAAAAAACTGGTCTGTAATTGTCTAAATTAGTAGGTCCGATTCGGTCGTTGAGAATTTAGTAATATATTAATAAATCAAACAATAATAGAAAACCACAATTAAGTAGTTGTAAATGTGGCCCGCGATGTTTGTAAGTCATATATCAAGTGATGACATAATGGCATATTGTTATGTATATTATTAATTATATACGTACCTTTGTTTTAAATTACATTCGATGATTTATATATTGAGGAGCTCGTGGCACAGTTGCTATTGTGCATATCATTTGAGCATAGAAGTTAAGCAACAGTAATTGTATGGGTGACCGCCCGAGTTTCCTCCGTGCCTCGGAGAGCACGTTAAACCGTCAGTCCCGGTTGCCAATTCACCCAAATCTTTGGCAATCGTCACAGGTCGCTTGGAGGCCGAAATAGTCTGACAACTGGTTTAACTCAGATTACAGATTTTCCTCGTTTAAGGGGTTGCGAAGGTCAGATGGCAGTCGCTTCGTATAAAAATCAGGTGATCAGCCACATCGGGTTGTATCAAGTGCCGACCCCAACAATGTATCGTATAAGGCCAGGGAGATGATGATGATGATTTATATATTTAAAAATAAGCACGTGGTTGACACGTGTTATTGCAACGTTTATCACAAACATTGGGACAAAAAATACTATATTAATTGATATCTGCCAAGCATTGTGTGGTCCCTGAGTTTTATACAAATTAATGTGTAAAAGATGTTAATTACAGCAGTAATCAACCACTAGCTAGTTAACTACTGATCCGTGAATGATAACCTTGGCAATACTATCTCGCGTAATTGACACTTACACTGCTTGTAGGCACTGTAAACATTGTATGATTATTATGTTTCTTGATATTTGCAGTTTATGGTTCTAGCCTTTGTTGGATTATTATTTTAAAACTAAATAAAATTTAAGTGTCTGTTTGTAATTCCAAAATTACACCTTTTTACTAAATGAAAATGTATATATGGTACTGAAATAGAAAAAAAATCTCTGTCTGTCCGTCTGTTCGTTCTGGCTAATCTCCAAAACGGTTGGGGCCATTTTAATGGGACTTTCACTGATTGCAAGCAAATTTTACAAGGAGTTACTTGGTTACTATTAATTAAAAAAAACCATCAGGATTCCGCGGTTTACCCAGGAAATTTACTCTACGCGGGTAAAACCGCGGAGCACAGCTAGTTTTAAATAAAAGTAACCGAGGTTATTACTTGTAACATCAACTATCTGCCAGTGAAAGTTACGTTAAAATCTGTTTCAGGAGGAACAGACAGATAGACGGACAGACAGACATTTTTTATTTTTTACGTTTTGTGTAATTGGTTACTGGCCGTTCAAAATGTATATTTCAAATAAATAAATAACCAATTCAAAATTGTTGCAAAAAGTACCGTATATAATATCATAATGCATTAAGTGAAAACGATGTTGATAAGGAATTACAGACAGACATTTTCATTTCATTAATCTGTATAGACGAACACGAGATTCAATACGACAAAAGTGTGATTTAAAAATGGGTAGTTAAAGTGAATTAACTATCAGAATATAGTGCTAACGCAATACATAACCCACTTGCTTGTGTCGCCGGCATAAAACAATATAGGCTATGTTACTTAGAAATCTTTTTTTAATTTTTTTTCATACTTTTGTCTAACATAGACAATGTTTTGCTCAATTTTTACAATCGGTCCACAAGAAGACCGGTTGCTTCGGACCACAAGAATCACGATGATCGAACCAGAGATGATCATGAGTAGCTCAGTTGGCAGAGTAACTGCACGGTTTGCAAAGGTCGTGATTTCGTGTCCCGCGTCGCGTTTCCTATTTAAGAATTAAAAAATATAGATTACAAGCTCTCACATATGCAAGATACATTTTAGAAATGTAAATATTTAAACGCAATGTATGCTGTCAAAGCGATTAAGGGCACTGTCGTAATGAAATATTCCGTCCTTCTAAAAACACGGTACTTCATCTTTGTTATTATTCTTCCCGAGGAAGTGGTACCTATATTTAATGTTATAAATCTATCAATGTTTCCTGAATGAAAGCTTAGTGATTGTGTAGTAAAGCTGCCTTAGGACATTCAACATCGGAAGGCAATTTCTGATAATGCTAGTATAATTTACTTCTGAATAAATAAACGGAAAAATACGTTGACGTAAAAATGTTGGCAGAATTGTAATAACATGGCCAATTATCATATAAATACCGGACACATTTTTGACATTTAGTGATTTAATGTGTAATTTAATCACCATATTAATTTGACAACAAAGTGATCATTGAAAACTTGTTCGAGGATCCATGACTAATTTTGGGTTCTAACTATTATAGTATTAAATATTTGAAGATTATATGTATGAGGTCCCATCTGCGGGTTGATAATATTACACATGCTTAAGTGCCAACGTGACAGATGGTGAGTCAATCACCGTCTCAGGCACTTTATACTTCTTTGAATTACTTTAACGTTTTACTTCAACATAAATCACGTCGTGTGAAATGACTGCACATAAGTCTTTAAAATCTCTTTGGTACAGGCCTCGCTAGTATTCGAACTAGCGCCGCTTGCGTAGCAGGCGACTGCTCAAACGACTCTATTTAAGAAAAATAATTCATAGCATTATTATAGAAATAATGTATGCACGTAGGTTGTAGATCTTCGATGAAATTATATTTTTATTTTTAGCTACATACGTTTTATAGCTTTTCGACAATTTTAACGAGATCATTAAAATATTTTTTTACGATAGTACTGGTTACATTTGGTGCTCTAAAATTGCTACTGAACATGGAATGCTTTATAATAAACATAACCTCCATTTGTAAGAGTATCTATAGCATATTTTTTGAAATATTGGAGCCCATACTCTGTTATAGAAGGATTTTAGATTAACGTCAAAATAGCCTCATTTAAGGGTAATTTATAAAAATGAAGGGTAAATTAAACGTACAAGGGTCTAATAATCATAAATCCCGCGCTTATAACGTGATCGCCGCGTGGAGGCCGCGTGTGACATAAGGCCACTTCCATACTCCGCTAATTGTGTTTGTCTTGTGGAGTATGGAGACTATTAGCGAGTGGACATCATTTGTCTAAAGGCACCACACTTGACCTAGATTATACTCTAGGAACTCTATTCTAATCTAACGTCTCATATCTAATCTAACCGTTTTTTTTAATCAACGTTATTTATTATAAAATAACCGGCGAAGCCGCAAGACACATGCGGCTTCATCGCGACAGCTTAACAATATTATGTGATTGAGTTTAATTAGCCGAGTAAGTAATATCATATTGTAATTAAATGTTAATTAGTGAAGGCTGTGTAAAAAAAGGTCCAGTATTTATAACAGTAATTAATTATTATGTGTATAAACAAACAAAATACAAATCTTGTCTCCTTATATTCCATGCATATAATATTATAAATAATAATTTGTCTTAAAGTGTTTTAATAGGCGTTTCCGCAACTAAATATGTTAAGTAATGCACATATATAGGGATTAAATTTAGAAACCCATCTTTCTGGCAGCCGAAAAAAGCAAGAGTGGTAATTTATTTACAAGGTTAAAAATACGTCATTAAGTTTTAAATAGGCATAATTAAAATTAGTATTTGAATATTTTCATAATTTCAAAATTAAAATTTAATAGCAAAGAAAAGAATTAAAGCATTATTAGCTATAAGAAATTCAGGCACAAATCAAATTTATAATTTACGTGGTTTACCGACTTTTCAAAATTTCATAACTCCACAATTTGATTAGATTACTATATATATAGCAATACTAGATTACTTATTGAAGCTTATAAGTAATTGTACTGCGTAATTATAGTGAGAAAAGCCCCCCGCCTCAATATAGGTAATTATACCAGGTTAACAGAGTTATTTACAACTAAGTAGCTGTGCCCCGCGGTTTTACCCGCGTAGAGTTAATTTCATGGGTGACCCACGAAAACCTAATATTTTTTAAATGAAAATATTCTACGTTACTCCTCGTAACATTAGCTATCAGCCAGTAAAATTCCTGTTAAAATCAGTCCAGCCGTTTCGGAGATCAGCTGGAACTAACAAACAGACAGACATACAGACAGACAGGCAGACAGAGAGAAAAAAAAATAGTTTTTTTATATCAGTATCATTTATACTATCATATGCATTAAGTGAAAAGTAAATACAAACACTTCAATATCATTTATCTGTATGTATACTTATAAGCATGTTTGTTAATTTGCTCTGGATGAGGTCATCAGGATCTTGACTTCTGATGCATGAACGTGAACTTTAATTAAATAAATTAAATATAACGCAATTGGATAACAAGTTTAATATTTGCAGTCTGCCTGGTTGCGTGTACATAGTTTGAGCTATGTTTGACATTGTTTGCCTCGTAAATACATCAGGCGTTGTTTGCGCACATCTATACCATTTTTAATAATATTATAAAGAAGAAAAGTATGTATGTGGGAGAAATATCAAAAAAGTCTCGTCCGATTAAATAAAATAGAATGTACCAAATAGACAAATTTTAACTGTAGATAAAAGTGATGTGGGATTGTCATTTGATTTGGTAATTTTAGTTATAAATGCCTTACTAGGGCCCAAACTAAATTAATAATTTTCATTTTAATTCAAACTTGTTTTAATCTAAAACCTACTTACTAAACGTAACTGTTACAAGAAAAAATTTAATGAAACTTAATTAAATTTTAATAAAAATTAAATAGTTTGGACTCGTTTTTATGTTTTTTTTTTATACATTTTTATTTCTTGCATTTGTTAGTATAACTATTGGACCTTAAGTGATGTAAAAGCTAGAATGAAATTAGAGCACAATGACTATAAAAATAAAATAGTAGGATTTAAGTAATTGTTACTATAAATGTATTTAATCCCCTTAATCCGTGGCAAAATAAAGGTAAAGTTGCTTTCCAATTTTCAACTCTTATATTCAAGAATCTAAATGCCATTCCTGGAGCTTTAATATCACTACAGGATAAGTTTTTAAAAATACTTTTTATCAACGACGTCTGACCTGTCGCCGGTTTTTGGCTGTTTAGCGCCTAATGCATGGAAATAGATTGTACCCTAACTGTAACTTGCGGACTATTTAAAGTTGGCATGGGACCGTTGTTTGCAAATAAAAATTACCGCTAAATATAAAATAAAATGAATAATATATTGCGAAAACCATACTTTTACCCTAATTTATCATTGAAACAAATCCAATATTAACGTTTTGAATGTATGTGCATAGACCATTTTAGATGCAAAACAGTCCCGAGATGGGGTGCTATGTATCCATAAGTAATCACTAATATTGCAAAATTTTGCTATTTTTAGCGGACTTCAGAGGAAAAAAGAGATTCTATGTTTGACTCGTTTGTTTTTTCATTTTGTTATAATAATGTATACGTTCTGTTTATTGCTAAAAATGGCTAGCACAGCATTATATCATATATATAGGCTTGACAACAGGGTTATAAAGTGACGTAAGAAAGTGTCCAAATTCTTACTAAAAATATCCTTTTAGTAATTGTTTATATCCTTTTATTAATTGATTGTAAAAAATGTTGTGTTTCAGAGGGTGATTATATTCTTCGGGGTAATAGCTGTAGCGTTTTCAGCGCCGCAGAAGCCTGCAGATCAAGTAATAGGAATAGTCAAACAAGATTTTGACCAGCAAGCCGACGGATCGTACAGATACAGGTATGTTTCTCACTTTAGAGGTTCACATAGGGTCATTGATTAAGAACTATTGGTAGTTTGTCAAATTTGGAGAAGTGGTAACCGAAGCAAATGTATGAAGAAATGCATGAATGTGAATCAAGCGAAAGAAGTATGTAAGGATTGTAGCATGTGGCAAACTGTGGTCTCTGCCTACCCCCATGGGATACAGGCGTGAGCATATTATGCATCTGTGTATATACGGTATTTGTGTGATGGAGTATTTTGTACTGAAGGTTGTACTTTTTTTAACTGGACCGCTATGTCCCAAGATATATTGTAGGTATAATTACTATTATACTAATATAGTGCGTGGAAATCTGTGATAGGTCATGATGACAAACAATAACGTAAGGTCACGCGTAGAACGTAAAGGTTAAAACGAAACACGGATCTCATGCAATCAGAGATCTACTGTGCTCCAACAAATGTTGATTTAAATTTATATCTATTATTTATTTACTTTTGCAAATTAATGCTCTTCCAAGGTACGATAAGATATTGTTTAAATGTAAATGCTATTTTGCCACTGGTTCCTGTTCGCTTCTAAATTTAAATGAAATTTCCTTATTAAACTATTCCCATCATAATGAATTAAAGGGTCAATCTCTTGTTGATGCATTTTTATTCACTTTTCTCAATTCAGTGCTATCTTTATGACCTCTTTATAGGTATGTCATAACATGTATTCTTCATAGTGAATTTAAGATTTAGAGCCCCAGTTAGAATCCTCCTGATTCTGAATGCTATTGGTTTTCTTGCCCTCAATTTTAGCTTTGAGACGGAAAACGGCATCAAAGCGGAAGAGACTGGAACACTGAAGAAAGCGAGCAGCCCGGACAGCAGTGACGTCATCGTGGCGCAGGGAGGCTTCAGTTACACCGCACCTGATGGCACTGTCATCAACCTCAACTACGTGGCTGATGACGAAGGTGGTTTCAAACCTGAGGTACGTCATGTACAATATATGCTTATTATCATTATTTTCTTGCTTATTTATATAAGCATATAGCTCGGTCGATGGTTATAAAACGTAAACTGCAGCTAAGGAATGTTTATAGCGCCGTACCTACAATTCTTGTCTTTTGTCTTTCCCTATCAGCTCCATCTGCGCATTCGCTTCTTTTCTAGAAATTAAATATAAATACAATCCATTCATACTTTTTTGGTCTCTTTGATTATCATTCATACTATTCAATATTTCCTTAGCTGCTGTATTTGCTCTCATATGTGGACAGTTTAAATATAAGCTCGGGGTTTGAGCAGTCGCCAGCTACGCAAGCGACGCAAGCGCGAATCCCAGCGGGGTCTGTACCAATGAGTATTTCTAAGAATTTACGTGCAGTGATTTCACACCACGTGCTTTACGGTGAAGGAATACATCCTGAGGAAACACGCATATGTCTGAGAAGTAATTCAAAGACGTATGTATAGTACCTGAGACGGAGATGGACTTACCATCTGTCACGTTGGCACTTAATCGTATTCCCAGTTAGGAAACTCGGATGCATATCAATAGAAAGAAAATAGGCGTAATGCCAGTAAGAGGTGTCACATCGTTGCCGATCGCTTATAGATCATTCACGTGTTTTACAGTCATTTTTCAAAACTTCATAACGACAAAAGACATTTTTTTGCAGTATTAAAAGAGTAAATTTTAAAATCTTTACAATGTAAACGTTCACGCTCAATCGAGCAGTCGTTTTTATTTGCTTATATTTTTAAGCTTATATTTAATACCTACTAAGCTCGTCGTCATTTTACTGTTGTGAATAAAAACAGATTAAAGCTTCGAAGTACCTATTTTACTTGCACACTAAACATAAATCTTGTCACTTTGTACAGTAATATAATTATTTATTTTATTTTTCATCCAAAACTCGCCAAAAACTAAGTAAACTTTATTATACTCAGAATTTAACCTTGCGCATTTCTAAATTGCTCGTGTACATAACTGATGACAGCGCGCCCCATTTCTTGGTGCAATATTTTCATTGATGTTATCACCCAACAAATCAAGTTGACAATAAAGGACTGCAAACCAAATTCTTAGAGATCTGTAGGATGATGTCATACGTTTATTACGTAAAACCTATCTATAGTTTCTTACGTATAACCTGTAAGTAACCAAAAACAGTGGCTTAAAACTCGTTATTTGTCGCTATTAGTTTTGTTCACCCGTTCGCGTTAGCCGCCTATCTACGCTAATGCTAATATGAATAATTACGAATAGATGACGAATTTGTCACCTACGGAAGCTCATTCCGATTAATGTTCAATTCAAGCTCAAACTCAAACTCAAAATATCTTTATTTGATTAGACTTCTTACAAAGTACTTTCAAATCGTCAGAAGGACACAAAATACATTATACATGATTATAAATGTTACCACCGGGTTCGGAAGGTAGCTTTTGTTGAGAAGAACCCGGCAAGAAACTCAACAATTACTCTTTTAAAAAAATATATATTATACAATGTTTTTGGTTACAGTATTTATATCTCATGAATATAAGCCCATGGGACACAGCACAAATGCTCAATTGTCAAATATAATAACTAAAATATTACAAATATTTGTGAGCATTGCAAATTCCAGCCAGTCAAAGCAAAGATCAAACTAAGATTAATTAATTGTAGCAAAAGTACAGTGCCAATGGGATTATTTACAATAATTTTTCGACAAAGATACATCCCAGGGTTCCTTATCACAAATATAATCACTTACAGTATAATATCCTTTTTTGAGCAAAACTGCTTTGATGGTCTCTTTAAATTTATTGAAGGGCAAGTTTACAATTTCTGTTGGTAATTTATTATAGAAGCGTGTGCACTGTCCTAAAAATGAGCCATGTACTTTCTGTAAGCGATGCGCAGGCACTACAATTTTGTTTTTGTGCCTTGTGTTTATGTTATGCACATCACATTTTTTTTGAAACGATCCAATGTTTTGATGCACAAATAATAAGTTAGCTAAAATATACTGTAAGGCCACTGTCAAAATTCCAATTGATTTAAATTTTTCCCTTAACGAATCTCGGGGTCCCAAATTATAAATTGATCGTATAGCCCTTTTCTGTAATGTGAATATATTCTCTATATCAGCAGCTTTGCCCCAAATTAAAATAGCATAGGACATAACACTATGAAAATAACAAAAATATACGAGTCGAGCTGTTTCTATGTCTGTATACTGTCTAACTTTGCGAATTGCATAAGCCGCGGAGCTGAGTTTTCCTGATAACTTGGATATATGTGGGCTCCACTGAAGTTTGTTATCAAGGGTTATACCTAGAAATACTACTGACTCTACGATATCCAAAGTTTCACCATTTACCATGACCTTTGTATCAACAGGTTTGACGTTTGGTAAAGTGAATTTAATACATTTAGTTTTTTGTGCATTTAAGACTAAGTTATTTACATTAAACCATTTCAATACCTGATCAAGTGCACTGTTTACATCTGCATAATTCGTTTTGGCTCTGTCGACTTCAAACAAAAGAGATGTGTCATCAGCGAAAAGTACAATGTCACACGTATTCTTGACTAAATTTGGTAAATCATTAATATACACTAAGAACAGAAATGGTCCTAGGATTGAACCCTGTGGGACGCCCATTAGTACTGGAGAACCGGAAGATTTGACGCCATTTACTTCGACCGTTTGAATCCGCTGACAAAGATACGATTTGATTAGGTCGAGTGCCCTACCTTTGACACCGTAATAATTTAATTTAACTAATAAGGTTTCGTGTTGGACACAATCGAAAGCCTTGGATAGGTCGCAGAATACACCTATGATGTCATGAGCGTTCTCCCACGCTCTATAAATATGTCTAAGAAGTGCAACACCAGCATCAGTAGTTGAACGACCTTTTGTGAAGCCATATTGCTCGCCATGTAGAATATTATTAAGATTAAAGAAGGCGACTATTTGATTCAAAATATTTTTTTCAAAATTTTGCTGAGGGCTGGCAGGATAGAGATCGGTCTGAAGTTGGTAGGATCACTATTATCACCACCTTTAAATAATGGAATAACTTTACTATATTTCATGAGGTCCGGGAATACACCGCTCATAATACAACTGTTAAAAATTTCAGCTAAACAGGGGGCAATTATGTCAATAATATCGTGAAGTACTTTCACTGATATATCCCACAAATCACCAGTCTTTTTGGAATTCAAACTTTTAAATGTCTTTATTATTTCAAAAGGCGTGATAGTACAAAAACTAAAGCTAGTGCCACACTCAGAAACATTTGATTTCAATAATAATTCGGCGTCTGTGGGAGATGAATTTAGGGAACTAGTAGTTACTAAAGGAATATTTACAAAGAAGTTGTTGAAAGTTTCAGCTATTTTGTTATCATCTTCGATTACTTTGTTATCAATATTTAAAGTAATACGACAGTCGCGACTCTTTGCCTTTCCCGTCTCGGCATTAATAACGTTCCAGGTAGTCTTTATCTTATTATCAGAGTATTTGATTTTCTGGGCAAGATGCAAGGCTTTAGCTTTTATACAAACTTTCTTAAAACATTTAGAGTATCTAGTTACGAATGCTGAGAACTCAGGACTATGATCATATCGTTTCATACCATAAAGATCATACAACTTCTTTCTACTTATATGTATACCTACAGTTGCCCATTCATTGAATTTTACTTTACTTTGCTTCTGAACAGTTTTTAATTTAAAAGTACTATTGAATTCCGTTTGTATAACGTTAAAAAGGCTATTGTAAAGAGCATCAGGATCTTCTTGTGGCCCTTGTAGGTTGGTTATTTTGCTTGCCAAGTTAGACCTGAAATTTGCTACAAGTTTCTTAGTAATAGGTCTATAAGTGATTTTTTTTACTACATTATTTGTTTTATTTAATATTGTGATTTTTTGACCACAATGGTCTGACGTAAGATCACTGATAATAGATTTTTCCAGGGCCTCACAGTCGCAGAACACATTATCTAGACATGTGGCAGAATTAATTAATGTTTGATTAATAAAGACTTAATTTGTTTTAATATCTATAGCTTCACTAAATGAGGGTTTGCTATACACGTGAAACGCAGCCGAGCGTTTCTCGCGTGGGTTAATTTGGAATACTTTTGGAAACCTTCCCGTTTAACTGCAAGAGACCAACACAAAAATATAAAACATTATATCTCTTTTTGTGATATGCGATCAAAAAGTTATAACAACTGGAGTAGCTAAGAGATGGTCTATTCAATTGTAGGTAATGAGAGATCTAAAGACTTATTCCGGTTGCAAGCTAACTTTATAATTTCGTGTAATTTCAGGGTGCCCATCTGCCCACTCCACCGCCGATTCCTCCAGAAATCCAAAAGGCTCTAGATTACCTCGCAACCCTTCCACCGCCGCCACCATCCCGGAACTGATTGGACGACCGACACAACCACAACCGCTGACCAACATCCTTGAGCCATACTTACTAACCGCCGCATACAATACTCCTATCGTTTTGAAACGGATTCTTTTCTATGAATAATAATAAAAGTTCGAAAATATCACAAATCATGAGTTTTCGTCATAATTTTGAGGATCGTGTTGACACAAAACGGTATTTTTTACTAACACGTGTATATACTGTGCATTAAAAAAAATATATAAAAATGAATATACTGCGACTGAACTGTGATAGAAACAATTATTGATATTTACGTCAAATGTGTATAATGTAAATAAAGAGCATAATTTACAGTGCCAAAGATGCATTGAAAAATGAAAATAATTTGTTTTATTTTTAGGAGTGAATAAAAATTATGTCAAACATTTATGAAATAAAAACACCATTAAGTAAAATATACTACTGATTGCAATTATTGACATAGCTAATTCAAATTGTTGGCTTAAGTATCATCAGATAAATATATTATTAATTCTCAATCGAAGCCACAAAACGGCGCAATTTATTCAAACAATGGATGGTTGCAAATAATTAGGTATGTCAAGGTCTCTGCACACAAATCCATCGTTTTGAACCTGCATTTATGTTCTCATGTGCGTCATCCGTACTAGTATAGGAATCACTTCACTCACTGATACGACTTATAGGAAATGACAACAACCAAACATTTTAACACGTATATGACAGTTTGAATTGGTAAACGTTAATCAATGAGCTATGTTCACGCACCATTGTTCAAGCTTTTGCTCAAATGTTGAATAACAAAGTCACAAAAATAGTTAGTGTTATTAGCCTTCCAATTGATGGGGGCATCGGCCTTCTCCGCTCTGCAGCCTACATTTAAACAATATCATGGGCCTATTTTATTGTATTACAATATACCCTTGCCAACGACTCCTCCGAGACCTCTGTGTGGTCAGTAATGACGACAATGAACAAAATCAGAATATGTAAAATGGAATCATAAATTTTTTTAAAGATTTTTAAATTTTTTTTGCAATACTACTATAAAAACATTGAATAGATTTTAATTTTATTTAAACTCTAGTGAATTAATGCGAATACGTAAATAATGAATGAATTTTCTATGCACGTCATTATATTAGTGATTTCATTGGAAATTGGTATCGATCAATAGTTTTATCTCCACTGACCTCCGTTACATAAGTTGATGTAGAAGCAATAGAAATAAAAAGTTATAAGTGTATATGAGTAACTATTCGTATGGATTGAGAAAGATATTTGATTATAATTGACGTTATATAAATATAAGATCAGACTAGATATCAATTTCTCATCAGTTTGGATAGACGATAAAATTCTTTAATTATTTTCTAGAAAGCAACTGTGCTTGAGCAAAAAATATTTTTTTTACAGTAGGCACACTGGAGGCCAGCTTAGATTGTTTAATCAGCGCGTATAAAGAATTTCGTTATTTAGTCAAAATGAAAAGTTCTTAATGCGCTCTGCTTAAACCGACGATTGTATTAGCCCCCCTGCGCATAATTACACGCCGATTATCACTCTTAAGTTCCTACTGAAATTGTTCCGATTTGATCCCATATTCATGTGTGCGTGCGACGACAGTAAATCTCATCCAATGTAGGAAGCCATCCTTCTGTAACTTTTTTATTTTTTGGCTTCGGTGCGTCGTACATTCCCCAATCAACCTGTTTGTTGGAGTGAGCGTCGGCTCAAGGTCAGAGATGAGAGAGCCACAAAACAATGTGCTTAACCCACTCGAACATAGGAAGTATTGTTAAATTATTCAATTACAATATTTACACTTCATAGGTAACAAACCTATCTTATTAACAACTATGTAAGAACTTCGGCAAGTATATGTGCCTATACTTATGTGGTATTAGTTAGTATTTATGAAAAAATATTTAAATAATGTTCGAGACACAGTAGTAAAGTCTACAGAAATTAACAATCGACACCAACTTATTAAAATTGTTTACACAGACTTCTGCTTTTAGCGGTTAAATAACTACAAAAGGTATTACGAAATGATATTTGACTGGCAGATTTAACGATTGGTCGAATAATGTACGTAGTTCAGATTGTTTCTTTATTGTTTTGAATCAGATAGCAGTCAATGAATCAGATAGTATGCACTCAATCAGGTATGGTGCCCAATCAGCCGTGCCATTGTTACATCGTCATGCGAAGAGCTATTTATTTCAGTAGTTATTCGACGGGACCGCTCCGAAACTGGAACCACACGAAATATATTTACTATTCAGTATATTTAGAATATTTTTTGTACCAAAAAGTTGTATAATAAACTAACCTGTATATAATAAACTTCTATTAGTTCACTTACAATGGTTTGGAAAAATACAAACACAACACGGTTCGAATCCCATCCCGTGTTCGTTAATTTTCTATTAATTTTGTTACAGAAATTAGAAACAACGGTGTATACATACAACATTCATGCATCAAGGTAATAAAAACAATATTCAATATAAACAAAATTACCAAAACAAATATAATCAAAACGCACAACAAACGAACAAAAAAACTTTTTTGGGATAATTAACAAAAATAGCAAAAGTTACACCATAATTCTAAGAGATCAATAATATTTGTTTGCTTCTGTAACATTATCGTTGGGGTCAGGAATTTTTGTGGCCAAGTATTTGAGTGCTCGGGCAATCGCCGGTGGAATGGGCGGGGGCGTCGGAAGGTGCGCGCCTACGGGCCGGTACCCGTTCTCATCCGCTGTGTACGATAGCGCGAAATCATTTCCATCCTTATCCTGAAACAAAATGTATAACTACGGTTATAGCTAATCTTTCTTTCATTGAACCAATGTTTAAAGTATTGCATTCCATTAATCAATTTTGAATAGCTCCTAAAGTGCTACGTAGTTGGAGGATCTGATGGTGCAACTGTAATTAAAAAAATGATGGTGCAGGTGTAAAAGTCTCCATTGGTGACGATTAACATTAAATAATTGTTATATTATTTCTTCTAAAACTAAATTAAAATCAAGCCCTCCCACTTATAATTGATCGCAGTCAAATTAAACTGCTCTATTTGAAGTGTTGTATTCCTGCGGGCAATTCCAAGTTATTCAAAGAAATAGGTTTCAATTGCTAACCTCATAGCCTCATCGGCTCAGCAGTAGCTACATATACACGAATGTAGGTAGAACAGAAAGTTTCCAACACGAGGATTGAATGAGAATGAAGTACGAGTAAATGACGAAAAAGAGGACAAAGCTGATGATAACAACGATGATATCACACAAAATGTATACTTAAGCGGAAGTACCGGAACAGGTTTTAACTACTTTTATGTAATGTTCTCAAAGTGTCAATCAAATTAGCAGTATTTCGAGAAGGTCAATCTTTAATTTTTATATCATGCCAATATCCTCAAACGCAAATAACTCAAAACAACAGACATTTTGAATTTTATGTGCTGACCAGCTAACCGTTAATATAACATATAACATTCAGTCATGACTGACGGATAAATTAACGCATAGCCACTGGCCCTAAAGCCAGAAATTAGATGTTGCGTTCTAGGTGAGGTATAAAATTGGTTTCGAAATTAAGGGGTTAAAATGAAGGTTTGGAAATACAGTGGAACTATTTATTATTTGAGTACAAACAAACAGATGAAGTCGTGGGTGGAAGCTAGCTTAGATACTATAGCTCGCATTCACAATGTTATTCATTATTTAGTAATAGAATTTCAACAATGTAATGTCTATTTGTTATGTTCTTTTAACATTACAAATTTAATACTACTCAAATTGTTATGTAGATTTGGTTACATATTTGACTATGAACAATATTTGTTTCTCCAATCATCATATCAATAATATATTATGGTCGGCCATACATTATTTAATGATCAGTTTATGAGTTTAACTAAAATGTTTGAATTAAGAAGCATTTTAACATATACTTACAGTGTAAGAGAAGTTTCCAGAAACAGCTTCACCAACAGTGTCATCGTCAAATGTCCTCAACTCACCTTTTTCGAAAGCTTTTGTACCGTCACCCCCTTCATAGCTGTAACACGTAATTCATTAAAACATAATAAAATATTAAATTTTAAACAATTTAAGTCTTAGATTGAAATAAACATACCTGTAATGGAAGTTACCACTGTGCGAGAATACATAACTTTCAGATTCTATAATCGGCACAATTGCGCGACCTTGCCCTCTTTTCGGGAATGTTCTCGTGCTCTCCGATTTATAGTTCAAGGGTTTCTCTTTCTGCGTTACTAATTTTGCTTCTGTCAATGTATTGCTCACTGGTGCTTCAGTCGCACTTTCAATGACAGCTGGCGGAGTAGACTTCACAAGTTTCTTTCGAACTAAACGGTTCCTTACAGGTTTTCTGGTTGAAGGTTTGACTTCTTCATTACTGCGCAATTTACGAGATTCTGCTTCGTAGACGACAGATACTGGTATTTCAAATGCACGACCTTTAGGTAATACTTGTCTCCGTGGAAGTATCGGTTTGAGTTTAGGAGTTTTCGTCACTGCAATGTCTTCCTCTTCAATGTTTTCGGGTGAACTGATTTTATCAGCGTTATATTCTATTCTTTCATTCACAATTGATTTACCTTTGGGTATTGTGCTTTCTTCATATACAACAGCAACCGGTATATTTGTATCGTCTTGAAATGCAGGCGGATGATTGTAACCGTACGTATCTCTTAAGACCCTACTACCAATGTTTTGAGTAAACTGTTCATTAGGGTAAGCGGGGTACGCGACACTATACGTCACACTTAAAACAAATACTAGTACTACCGGTATGCCTATTCGCGTAATTGTCATTCTGAATTAATTGAGTAAGTAAACAAATTACAACATACCACTAACGCGTGTGAAATAGCAATGAAGATGAGTCAACGGGCTAAGTCCAAGCTAAATTCATTTTATATTCGGAATCAAACCACCAGTTTGACAAGAATATATCTTCATATAAATATTTTTAAGTATTATTGGTGATAGGGAATAACTCTTATTTAATCATGACCTCATACTAAGGCTAGTAGATTTTTTACAAAGAAGCAGTCGTGCACTGTAATATATTTTGTGGATATTAACATAATCTTTACATATATATACATAAAATTTAAATATCTGGTGGTGATCTTGAAATACCACACGTACTCGATGCACTAGGAATATACTATTACTTGAAACAATTGTTTGAATTAGTATTCCAAAGTCAATTAGACGTGGCTTCCGAAGACAACATAAAGACCTATGGAAATAAATATATTGTAAATGTCTATTTATTATGACAAAATAACAGCCAAAACTAAATGCATTCTATGAAAACATATTTTATACATTTTAGTTTGGAAAATATATGGTATTAACTTACGAAAATAACAATTGTAATAAAGTTGTTCTGACATAGCTGGACAACAGGGGCTAATGTAATAGACAATAGCTTAAGATACTTTTATTTAACAAATAAAAGTAGGGTTTTATCAAAAGTAAATTTTAACCCATGAAAATGAGTCATGCGTGTGAAACATGCAGGGTATACATATCTTTCACCGAGAACTCATATACTACAACTGCAGTAACATTTATTTGTGAGTAAATCCAGGGGGATCCCATGTTATCCTATAAAATACCACACGTAAACTAATCAGCTGTTTGTAAATAAACTTGAAAATCAATGATTTTCTTAGACTACTTGTATTGAACGGCGATAACTAATTAAATATTCGTTTGAAATTTTATTTCACTCCAGTATTTGCGAATTGCGAAACTCATTTCGTTACAGTATTGACTGAACCAACAATGTAAGTATGTCAATAATTTTAATGTGCATTTTAATTTCAATATTTATAGAAGGTATGTACTATTTGCAGAATCACAAATTCAATTCAGACAAGTTCAACACTTACTAAAAAGTCAATGCTTTGTGGACATGTATGGAAATGGTTTCGTTGCGCATCACTCACTAGCAAACATTGATTGAGCTATGCTTTACTGAAATTCTGAGTGCCAAATATTTCAGCTGGCAGACCTTGCTAGGAAAGGACAGTCATTTTAATCACAGCGGATCGTCGCCGATCATGTCTCATTGTTGACACCTCTACGATTGTGCAATTTTCCGAAGAACACATCAGTCAAGCGCTAAGGTTGAAGTATTTAGCGACCGCTAAGGCTCGCTCCGGAAGGCGGGGGGAGGATAGTGTAAATAGATGAGCCTTACATATAAGTGCTCAAGGAGTCTGGAGTATCATACATCAATTCAAAAGTACAGAGAATACAGTAGCAATGTTACTAAAACTAGTTTTATTATTTTCGGTAGCTAACTGCATATTAGCAGCACCCGCGGGGGATGACATCCCTTTAGAAAAACAGCAGCCCACAGTGATCCCTATTGTTTCACAATCCGAAGAGTTGGACTCTAATGGAACTTATAAGTTTAGGTAAAAGTGAAGTGATTTAAAGATTTCATATTATTTTATTTTATAATTATTTTAAATTATGAAAATTTAACTTATAAGTGTTTTCATGGATACAAAATTAAATTTCTAATTTTAAAATTGTATTTGCAGTTATGAAACGGGTAATGGAATAAAACGTGAGGAGACTCAATACGATAAAGTGATTCCGAGGTCAAAAAGCCGTTCATCCAGCAGCGATGAGAGTGGCGAGGACAGTTCTGAGAGCGATGAGATTCACGTCCAACGAGGTTCCTACTCCTACACAGCGCCCGATGGAACACTTATTACTATAAGGTATTGTATTGTTTTTGTGAAAATTACACTTCATCTTCTGAGCTGATCATTCTTCATCACCAATATCTTAATTATAGAAAAAATAATTAAATACATTAAATTTATTTTATTATTCTGGACCTCTATTGCATTTATAAAAAACTCAGTTTTGAAATCTGGTAAGATACTTAGTTAGGAATATTGGAAATAAATAAACTCACGTAATTTTACCACATATTCGGTTAGAAATCGAGTTGTTTTCAATTAAAACTTGTAGTGGGTCATTGGTAGATACTTATTACCTTCATTCTACATACAAATAACAATTGTTTATTTAAAATACTGGTCTGCTGTTGTTACTTAAAAATTCAAAATTATAACCTCATTCTCAAACTGCGATTCTTATAACCGAGTAACACAATTGTTATTACTTAATATGATACTGTCCGTTATGTAATGAGAGTTGCCGTATTAATTAATTTCCAATTGTACAGGTACATTGCTGATGAAAATGGTTTCCAACCCTACGCTGTTCACTATCCTAAAGGGCAGCCTCTGCCAGCTGGTGTCAGTTCCGGTGAAAAAGCCGGACGCGCGTTAGATACTTTAGAAAATAATAACGGTGGCGCAGCCCCCTCTGCTGCTCCGAACAAAAAACCATCTAAGAGCAAACAACCATCATCCACAGCGCCAGTACCATCGAGTCGTGCAGCAGTTCCTGCTAATGAGCCCTCGCCTAAACCAGAAGCTATAACAACAACCGCAGTACCTAGCTCTACTGTCGCTACTTCTGAACAAGCAAAATCTTCAGAGTCACCCTCAACACCAGCTCAAAGTGAGACGGTAACTTCTTCAGAATCCACAACAGCCGCTGCTCAAAATGAACCTACAACACCTGCAGAGCCAACTACAGAAAAAGATGTAACTACTCCTTCTGAATCTGCAAGTACTACAGCTCAAAATGAGGCTACAACATCTTCTGAATTGGCAACCTCTGCACCTCAGAGTGAGTCAAGCACACCTTCTGAGCAATCATCAACTACTATCCAGAGTGACTCTTCTACGACAGAGGCTTCTGTAACCACTTCCGAACAAGAATCATCAACAACTGAAGGAGAGTCCTCTACCCCTTTTGAGTCTGCAACAACTGCTGTTCAAAATGAATCAACCACAGCAACACCAACTGAAGCATCCACCGCTTCCGAATCAGAACCTTCAACTTCAGAAGCATCATCGACAACTCCTGCTGGATCAAAGGCTACAACAGCAGCAGCATCCGATGCATCAACGACGGCTTCTGAAGCATCCACAACGACTGCATCTAAAGAAGAATATACTACACCATTATCCGACGTTTCAACTACAGAAGCTGAAAAAACCGCCTAATCCTTCAATAATGACTATTTATGAAAAATGCTCTTCATGAATACGTAAAAAATCTTGACTTTATATCTAATATTGTTATAATATATTTTGGTCAATGGCTCGACACAAAATATGTAAAGTTTTTTCATCGAATGACTTTATAATACGGGTGATTTTATAAAATGTATTCAATTGTACGCAAATGAAAAACAAAAAATGTGATATATTGTTAACCACATCAGTTTTATGAATGTTGACAATGTTTTGTAATAAAAATGTATACGAATGTTTTTAACTTGGCTTTAATTTTCATCTGGTAGTCTTACTGACGTTATTTACGCTTGAAACTGAAGGATTTTTCTTTTAAACACCAGATGCAAATGAATTGTTTACCAGTAGGTATATATTCGGCTCCTTATACGTTAATTTGCTTAGTTTTACATGCACATAATAAATGTTACGTGACAAGATCCCACGTTTCGTAATAGCATCTAACTATATCGACATTCACATAATGGTAACGCCACATATATTAATAGCGCATAGAGGAGCTCGTGGCACAGTTGCTATTGCGCATATCATTCGATCAGCGAAGTTAAGCAACCCTAACCCTAGCTGGTGATCGCCCGATTTCTCTCCGTGCCTCGGTGAGCACGTTAAGCCGTCGGTCCCGGTTGCCAATTTAACATCTTTGGAAATCTTTACAGGTCAGTCAGAAGCCTAAAATAGTCTGACAACTGGCTTAACCCAGATCACAGATTTTCCTCGTTACAGAGGCTGCAAAGGTCAGATGGCAGTTGCTTCTTATAAAAAACCAGGTGATCAGCTGTATCGGGTTGAAACAAGTGCCGACCCCAGAAATGTATGGGATAATGCCAGGGAGATGAGGACTGCGCATATTTTTATTCGCCACGCGTCATACATATAGATAGTACGCGCTCATAACACGTGACGTGTAATCAATATTGAAACTCGGAAAAAATTTAAAATATTCAGAGCAATTGTAATTTCACGGAACCTTTGCATGAAATGGAATACCTATGATAAAAAATAACATATTGAAGAAAGTGTAAGCTAGCCCTTATAATTGATTGGACACCTTATTTAATGTAAGTATACATTTATAACTAAATTATTTAGACAAGGAGAATTACTTAAAACTAATTAATAATTTCCAGTAAGTTAGAATTGTGTACATTTGAACTTACAGAAGTGAGACAAGAGTAAGCTCTAAAGCAATTAAGCGTCTACAAACACGATACGGTCATTAAGCTAAAAGGGTACATGACGAGTCCGATTGTAATGATTAAATCACGTTTACTCAGACCGTAGCAACAACTATTATTGTCAAATTAGTGAGACTTACTGGGGACCAACTAAGATCGTTATAAGCGGCGAGTATAACGAATTCTAAGTTTTGACGTAAAATTTTGGTACTATAACTAGAAACGTAAAAGGTAAGGTGCTTGAAGGATCATAGTATCCCCCTGTAGGAATTAGGCACTGAATTTAAATACATACATATACATTTATTGACTATAAACATAATTATATATGCAAGGAATTGGGAGTCAACTATGATCGTTTAAGCATATTAAGAAGTTCTTCTCTGCTTTGACGTTTAATTTTACGGCATCAAAATGAAACGTCAAAGCTCAGAAGTTCTTAATACGCTTTTAAGCCGATGATGGTAGGACCCAGTACTTAAAACTAGTTAAAAGTAGAAAACTTGGTCCAAAACAGTCACTACAGATCAAGGGAGTGCCCTTGATCATGCCTAGAAGGCTGACGGATTTGCCACGTTGTACAGCAATGCAGTTTCTCAGAGCGAGAAAAGCCCAAGCCCGACGTGCAACCTCTTTGAAAAGATAGGGAGCATCCGTATCCTATGGCCCCAGAGTACATACATATAGTAAAAATGAAAATATTCAGTTTAGGTCCTGTTAAGTAACTTATGAACGTCGAAGAATTGACCACCGGTTCGGAAAATAGGCCTAATAAGAACCGGAAAGAAACTCAGCTGGCATCATTTACAAAAACAAAAAAGTTGAAACAAAACCAAAAGATTTTCATAATAATGTTTGCATAACATGTCATTGCCAGGAGCTACTTGTGCAGAGTTTTAATTCCATATGTCTTTATTTTTGTAGTCCAAAATTGTATAAAATTGTTTATTAAATGTATAATACTTAACATCTTTGGAGTGTGAGATTTTATTGTAGTAACGAACACAGGTCCCCGTGAATGACTTATTTACTTTAACTTATCTGAATCTAGGAGTAGATCTGAATTTTGTGTTAAAATTTAATGAAGGTCCGAGTTGTAGCATTAGTTAATGCATGTATATAACATATACTGTGTCATAGATATAGACAGGACAGAGGTGGACATCTGAAGTGTATATATCTGTCACTGTCACTCAGTAAAATAAACAAAAAAATAATGTACTACATAAGCTGAGAAAACCTGTTTTTCCTCTCACTTCTATTTTAAAATCAAATGTCAAATACTTTTTTGTATTATTATTTTTTAAGGACCTTTCAATATTCCATACACGAGACGAACATTAATAAGTAACTACATGAAGTACATGCAGCCTCAGTAAATGTGGACATTCAATTCTATTTATAGAAGTTGATGTGACATTATTGGAGTAACAACTCAAATGCGGGAGTTATTAAAAAAACCCAATCAATTTTTACAGTATATATATTTTCGATTCAAAACTATTAGTCATGGAAAGTATGCTTATAATGATAATATATTTTTTTGAGTAAATAACCACCCACTGACACCATGTATATCATGAGTAGTTATAAGAGTTCTATATAGAAATTACCTTTATGAATATATTATGCATAAATAAAATTATCCTAAATTAGACTATCCCTCGATACAGAGGATTCCATACAATTTTGTATGGAATCAACTCACACTTGGCCAATTTTTATACATAGTATTGAATGCATATGAATAAACTCTTCATCTTAACAACCTGCATTTTATTGAACCCTTAGGAACGGAATTTCGATACTATCTTATTAAGTATCTTTATCGCAAGAGCTCATTATTTTATAAATTCTCTAAACATAATTTTTAACGCAACGTAAGTTTTATAATTTATTTATCCTCACCAAATCAATTAATTCCAGAAATTTATTAAAGTTGGTTTGGTATATGGATCAACAATGTCATTAGCCGACATTGATCAAAAATTGTACCTTATAGTGCGCGTACTATTTGATATCGCTTATGTATTTGTTCATAAGACAACAATTGGATAGTAAAAAATTATTAACAATTTCATTCATGTTACCGACCGACCGATTGAATTATTTCCAATAAAAAGTTATCATCATTCGCAGTTATATCAGTTACCTTACACGAGCACTTATGTAAGTGCTCATCTCTTTCGGAACGCCCCACGAAACGAGTTATCGCAACCATTGTGGTCTGACACCAAGGACAGTGTGGGATGATTATACAAAAGTCTGGATTTAATTATGCTGTTGAACATTGTAGAGCTGTTAATGGAGATTAAGTTTTGGATAATGAAGATCTTTGAGAAGCATAATTGCGAAGTACATTCGTTATTCATGAAATCTATCTTTGAGTACCTAATATCATAAAAATAAGTTAACAGACGTCATATGTAAGTATCCTATGTGGAGTTGAAAAACATACGTTATATAACGAATTAATATTCGTTAAAATAGAACAACACGGTTACATCTTTCACGTAAGCGTTCAAAGAATTCATTAAAATACAATAATGCACTACGCTAATGTTCAAATATGTAATTTACCTGATGAATTAAGAGCAATAACATCGTAACTTACGCTCTTAGATGCAGTTGGTTGCTTACCAGACCGAATCGTATTATATTTTTTTCAAATTGCGGTATAATTTTCAATGCCGGAACCAATCTGAAGACCGTTATCACTTTATTATCTTTCAATACAAAATAACAATATCCTTCGTCGCGTCTGCCCATCCCTACTTTGGAATGTTCTCGGAGTTACTGAACACATTGTATTCCGGTCAAGGTCGGCACCAGGGATTGCATTTCGTGCTGTTTCGAGTTATTATTATTATCGGTCGCATCCAACGAGTATTTCAGGTATTATTGGCAAATTTAAAATATTCAAACTCAAACACAATAATTAATATCTTTATTCGATTAAACTTCTAACAAAGTAATTTCAAATACATGCTACCGCCAGGTTCAGAAAGTTCCTCTTACTGAGAAGAATACTTGTTAGTTATCTATGCAGTATGTGCTACCAGTAGGATGTGGATATTCACAGTGTCCATGGGCTTACATTTCTCAAGTGATTTATTTAGTTTATTTTTTAAATTGTATTATATTTTTGAAGAGAGTAATTACTGAGTTTCTTGCCACGTTCTCCGTAAAAGCAACCTTGCGAACCTGGCGGTAGCTTGTAAAATCCTGTAAATTATGTCATTCTGACGATATGAAAGTGCTTTGTAAAAAGTCTAATCGAATTAAGATATTTTTGACATTTACTTTGACTTTGAAATCCAAGTGTGAAAAAGTTCTATATTAGAATTTAGTAAATCAAATCGTTGCTTTCCAAGGGGTTTGAACTGCGGCGCTTGCGTAGCAGATTACTCGGCAACCACGGCTCCTTTTTAATTTTTTATTGTAGGAGGAAAAAGCATACATGCTGATTGATGGTGACCGGACTAGCTGTACTTATGTTTCATAATATTATTGCCTCAGCCCGATTAAAGTGAAGTTATCGTATTGTAGAGAATGCCAGTAACTCACAGTGACGACCATTTACAAACGGCGGTTAAAAATATTATTATTGAGCCAAATATTTACCTGGGATCTGGGACTAAACATAGATCTAATCTCTAAATCGTATTTCGAAGCTTTCATTTTTTTGTTTCTTCTGAAGGAATTAAATATAATATCTTGCTTCAATCAATTAAACAACTTAAATTAGAGATCATTGCCTCACCTGCGCTTGTGTGCCGTCATTTAACTTCTAATATTACGCATTTTAAGTGCTACTCATTTACTGGTTGTTTATAAAATATTATACTAATTTGTATATCTGATTCGATAAAAAAATTAGCTTATGGTTGAACTTGGGTACCTACATATTATACTTCTTTTAAATGTTGGTCTGTTAATTTTTCAAATATTTTCCAATTGAAAGTTCATTTCTATATAAATTAAGAGCACATTTCAATCCAAACAAACCTGCGGATCACGAGCTTGCCATCGCACACTGTACAATATGTCTACTTTCTTTCTTGTCATAGTGCTGTGACATATAGCTTATGACCTCATCCGTAATGAATTTGTAGGTGAAGGTCTTCCTGTGAGATGATCGAATGTACAGCTTCAAACTTAGCGTCCTCAACATACATCATACCTTAGGAATTGACTAATTGGTGTTTTATTTATATATTGTAATTTATTCACCACAAATGTAAGTTCAGTATGGTAAAGCTAATCAATATTTATACACCCACTAAACACATTTTTTTATAGTATATATCGACAGACTAACTATCTTTCACTTCGGTACTGAAAAGTGAGCGTTGTCGCACCTTTGCTAACCGTAAATATGACTGAAAGACCACATATTTAAATTTTCGAACGCATCTGCGTGTATCCGGATGCCGTCATTTAAATAATTTTAGTGTGAACCAACTACTGCATTTCACTTGATATTCAAAAGAATAGCGTTTGTATGTCTAATGTGATAACATCCATGACACCCAAAACTAATGCAACAATTAAGTAATTGTTTTTGCCACCATGTAGTCACGCAACTGCACATAAATTTGATTTAAAATTACCAGTTTTTGCAGCGGAGATTATCTTAGATGATTTACTTTTACCTATTATACTTGTCAAATTTGATGTTCAGAAACCAATTGTGTGATAAGTTTTTCTAGTCAAAAATTTGAATGTTAGAAAAAATAGCAAGACGGTTGTATCTAGCCAATTAATATATTGTTCTCACTGCATTTCATTCTGTCATGATTTTTCTATATCGAAATTGAAATCAATAAGCCTATAGATCGGAGTGGCGTATTGCGGCGGCGCAGGTCGGGCATGAAAGTGAGATGGCTCAGAGCAGTGCGAGTGGCAGGGGTGTAGTATAAAAGTGAGCGCACTACTACCACTCTGACATAGTTCACAACACTCCACGTGCTACCTCACAGCTGCACGTCACACCACACACTAACAACAATGAAACTACTGGTGAGTGAAGAAAGCTATTATCCCTACGAATATGCTTACGTCACATACATTTCTCCTGTCTCTAAATCAAGAAGAGATTTTGTGGAGAAATAATTTGATTGTTTCTTGAAAAAAAATTAAGTCTATTAAATATGGATCCTGCAATCAGTTGATGCAAGAAACGGCAACAAAATAGGGTCGGGCGATGGACGCAGCTGGCTGTTCAACTATGACATTTAAATGTCAACATGTTTATGTAGTTACATTTAATCACGCCGCTTCTTGGTTTTAGTTTGGATTACCAACATCTTTTAATTTAGGATTTTAGTTTTTTCACTGGTATGGTCATTACCATATTAACTTGACATAATAAATCATTTGATATTAACGATGCTATAAACAAGAAAGGTCATGGATTATTAAACATGGGTTGGAAATTATGTCACATAATGCTTAAATAGACTTATTATACTAATCATTAAACTTATGAAGTAGCCCAGAATAAATTGGAACTTTATTATTCAGGTAGGACATGAATCACAACAGGACCTGAGTACAGACTAACCTTTTTGCTAGAACATAAATATTTTGTCAATGCTTCTCTGCTTGCTTCCCAACTAATGTTACATTTAGAAGTTTGTTGTTTTACTTAAGAACACGAGTTCATTCCTGTATAACCTATTATGCAAATAACAATCATTAGTGAAATTACAGCATTGCTCATTACGTGAGTGAGCAAAAAATACATGTAACCGTGAACATACGAACAGCGAATGCCACTAAAAAGAAACATATTAGTTGCGTTTTTCAATATTGACACATGCAACCTCATTTTTTTGCTGGACTTTCCGGTATGTCGTTCATGTGTCAACCTGCGTAACACTTTGTAGGTCATAGTGAGACTAAATTGGGCTTAGAGGTGTTAGGTTAAGTTACATCTGCTTCATTTGAGTCTAACATGTTCTGAGATGTAATGGGACCAACTATGATCGTTTATGCAGAGCGTATTAAAAATATTGCTTGATTTGCCGTTTAATTTTGGTACCATAAAATAAAAAGTTAAAGCACAGAAGTTTTTATAGGCGATGCTTAAAAGATCATAGTTGGCCCCCTGATAAGACAAGCGAAAGCTTTTCAAATGCTATGACATGACTGAGACGAGAACTTTCGATAGATACATTTCAAATATGTTTAGATACCATTTTATAATGACTTGCATACTGCCTAACTGATATCGACGTAATAGTAACTGGTAGGATTTAGATAACCTGCAATTATCGGCGATAAGTAATGGATTTACTGAATTGAATTATTACATCAACGTATCGAGTAATGTACTAATTAGATGTACATAATAACGTTCATTAGATGATTAGCGCACCGTAACATTTTATAAATGATAAAACATAACTGTCAGAGGTCACAAGAGTTACGTTATGATTGTTTGATGTGATGCTAATGCAGTTAGCTCATCTTTGCTCTAGACACTGTTATCACGAAATCTTGCATAATTTTAGAAATATGTGAGAGTGAGCAACCAGTTTACCTTTTAACATAGCATTTGTACAAGTAAACTGTAACATCGCTTGGTGAATGAGTTCAAGTATTATATAATTACAAACAATAAAGATCCTCTTCGGTTACGAACCGTAACTTTAAGTTAAGTAGATCTGAATGAAAAACAATGCTATAGTTATAGGCATGTACTAAAGTGCAAATGTATAATGTTTGGTCCAACTTTCGCCCAACCTGCGTGTCGAACGAGCCGGTTTCACAAGATGCCTATTGTATCCGCTCCATCTTATCTTGCGACATTACGAATATGATTAAGCTCTTCTGTCTGACCTCATCCCGTGATTCAACCATTGATTCTTAAGGTCAAAGATCGTTGGGTAATACTTATAATATTTGATTGTATAATCAGATTGATGATGTATTGTTTCAGGTCGTCGTATGTTCAGTGCTATCTCTAGCGGTGGCTCTCCCACAAAGGAGAGTGCCGCTAAAAACAGAGACGCAGGAGATCGATGACCAGCAGCTGGCCGAACAGAACTACAACAATTACCAACCCCAAACTGAATACAGACAGAACAAGCCCATTGAAGACTTCCGCCCCAAGGTCCAGCTAGAGACTACCACCTACATACCCATCATCCACTTCGACAAGGAACAAGGAACAGATGGAAGCTACAAGACTTCGTAAGTTCACCGCTCAAATAACTGATTATTGACTTTTGTTTTTTGATTTTCAAAGAATGTCGTCCTTGGGGTCAAAGTTTACCTTACACCAAATTTCAGACACACGTTCACAATTATAATATAAGTATACGGGAAGGTAGTATAGATTATACTCGAATATTTCAGTTCTGTTATTCATTTGCATAAAGTAAATTTATTATTGTATGACTTGTTGTTACCTGCGCAAATAATTATACTAAATTAAATAGGATTAATGGTTTAATATTTTTCAAAGATAACATACATACAGACGTATGGAGAGAAACTTTCTCATCTATCCTTATTTTAATTATGGATTCTAAACGATACCTACATAGATAAAAATTGAAATGTTTTTGACTTACGATTTCAGGTACGAAACTGGTAACAACATCCATGCCGAGGAACAAGGTTTCCTGAGACCAGTTAGCGAAGATCACAACGCTTTGGTCCAGATGGGATCCTACTCTTACACCGCTCCTGACGGCCAGGTCATCACCGTCGAGTACACCGCCGATGAGAACGGTTTCAAAGTCAAGGGTGACCACATACCCACACCTCCCCCCGTGTCCGCTGAGATCCAGAAGGGTCTTGACCTTATCTACTCTGGAATTAGGGCTAACCAGGTAATATATTGTTTACGACATATGAAATACTTCACGTAGATTATGCAGCCTACGTCACTTTTTTATACGATTGAGTAGTTTCGCATACCTCCTACATAGAAATTTACAATCCTGTTACCATTATTTTTAAATAGTACTCTTCATAAATTATTATTAATTAGTAAAGATGCATACACATTTTTATAGGTTTTACATCTATAACAATAATTAATCTTAATATGTGTGCGTGTGTCAAATTAAGATTTTACAAAACATTGAAACAACTGTTTTCAACTTAATCAAAGTACGCTATTAGAAATAATTTTCGGATGAATCGAATGCCAGGTTGTAATTTTATTTCGGTTTGAAATTTCCAGGAGCGCGCGGCACTTGAAGCCAAGAACAACCCTGAGGCCGCCAAGCAACAGGAAGAGAGGGCAGCTCTGGATTACAAAGGACAATACTACCAACAATAGACTTCATAACATACTTACTTTACTGTGAATCTGAGACTCGTGACCTTCATAGGCACATTTACAGAAATACTGTCTCTGTTGCCGAAATTGATAATATGCCATACCCCACGTTCATTCGTTGACAATTTAGTCAAAAGAGACTTTACTTCTGATTGATTACATCACAACTCAGTGTTAAAATATTATTGGTAATTATTTATCCCATTGCAACAGTTACTATAATATTCTTTTAAAAGTAATGTCAATGATTGCAATTGAATAAATAACATACCGATACGCGCTCGCGAAAATAGTATTCACATGTTGTGGTATCGGCTTTAATTATAGACTTTACGCAATCATAGCAAATTTTTATTTGCACAAATATGAATACTCAGGATGTCACAATAATAGATAGATATAATTCTAAATAGACTTAAGATAGGATACAAACTGGAATAAACGTATGCTTCTTTGATGAATGAAATGATTAGACATGTTGTGCCAATTTATTATAATCATGTTATCTAGCGTTCATATTGGTGGACACAGATCCCAAGAATAACGGTCTTCCTCAAAATTAAAAAATAAAACATTTAATTTTTTATAAAATTATATAAATGTGATGGGAACCATTCATTTGAAAATGTTCATATAATTACAAAACTTAAATATTTTTTACTTTTGTAAATAATTTATTTCTAATTTTTGAGTTTTGAGTAAAATGTTATGTATTTTTATGTTTCTTGTATTTATTTACCTTGTCATCAAATATTCAATATTTGGCGTATTATAAAGTGAATGACTTGAACTTTCTTATTTGGCTTGTAGTCATTTGATTCATATATGGTAATAAGCTTAATATAAACATCTTATTAGCTCCTTGTTGTGATACCATATCTTCTTCGACTTTACTTCTCTTTGCCTTCATACACCCAACCGAAATTATATCCGAGTTTTTTTTTATTTTAAAGTCAAAGTCAAAAGTATCTTTATTCGATTAGACTTTTTACAAAGTACTTTCAAATCGTCAGAATAACATAATTATACAGGATTATACATGCTACCGCCAGGTTCGGAAGGTTACTTTTACTGAGAAGAACCTGGCAAGAAACTCAGTAATTACTCTTTTCAAAAATATTATACAATTTAAAGAATACAAAATAAATAATTTAAAAAACGTAAGCAAATGTCGATAAAAATTAACATAATTAAAAATCTAGTACATCTATTTATAACTAAATGCGTAGCTTGAGATGACCAGCCCCCACAAGCAGCACCTGTTCACAAGTATGACGTGAATACCAGCCATTTACCTTATTCTTCAGGTATGGCAATGGATCGTTCCGACGAATGTTGAGGAGAACAATCGGCAATGATTCCGACTGTGTATATGAACGTGATGCCGACATCTAGTAGCTATTGGACGTGTCTTCAAAACTAACGTCTTCTATTTCTGAGTGTTGCCTACATACTTTTTCCGATCCGTTAGACTGTACATTCCGCATAAAAAGTAAAGCATCACACATCACAAAAGTAAACTGCATCGCTGGCGTTAAATAATACGGTTTCATTGGTACCTGCTGCAACTAATCTTTTCGACGTAAGGTTCTTATGCCGCGTGTATACTTCACAAATACTTTTCCACCTAGATCTGCATTCTTGAGTTGTAATAAATAACATAATGTACAATTGTAAACATTCTTAAAATATTATTCTAGTACTAGTAATTGTTTAGACTTGATGGCCTCGTTAGTCAAGTGAACCTGGGTTCGATGCTCTGATCGGGCATAGAGATTTAGTCCTTCTATATGCAATTAGTGTCCAGTTAATAGACTCTCTCCATTATATGGGACATAAACATAACTGCCAATATTTACACCTCTGCCACAGTACCTATAAAAGCTTACCAAGCATTATGGAATATGGTCCAAATTATTAAAATAAGAACTTTGGCTCCATTAATCGTGAAGGTTGTCACTATCACACTGGTATAATGACAGTAAGAAGTGTCACGTCGTGGCTGATAGCGTATACGTCATTTACGTGTTTTACCGATATTTCTCATTACTTAAAAACGACAAATGTACAATATTTTGACAGTAAATTTTAAAATCTTTAAGATTGACAACCCTCACGCTAAACGGAGCAAACGTAAAAAAAATTGTCCTAGATTCCTAACTGCTTGTAAAAGTTATTTATACTATGGCTGCAGTCTATCGCCCGTATCGCTTTGTGTAAAGCGTAAGCGAAATAAGCACGATGTGTGTCGTTCACCCGAGGGGAAGAGTGACTACCGCAACTGCTACCAAATAATTGGTTTTTCTATGTCATCACCGTGTATACTTTAATATACTTCTTTAGTCAAAAGGTCATTAATTTAGTCAAATGGTGAAATTTTGGAATAACAAACTTCAATTTTATGTATATAGACTGTATAGATATAGATTAATTAAATAAATTGGTACCTAATTAATGTCGTTGGTAGTAAGCGCTTGCCAAAGAGGCTAATTTGATGTAGTGTTATGCACAATACTATTATGAACCTACCTACGGTGAAGGAAAACATCGTGGGGAAACCTGCATATGTCTGAGATATAATTCAAAGACGTATGTGTAGTGACTGAGACGGCGATGGACTCACCCTCTGTCACGTTGGCACTTAAACATATTCGGTGGAATGTGGGTGTTGTTATTACAACACCTCTGCTTACCCCTACAGATATATCGATCAAAGATATATCGATTTATTAATGAAAGTTTATAAAAATGCCTGTAAACCCGTAACACCCCTTATTGACATTACGCCAAGGCCGCTTATTATCTGACGTGGACGCGCCCGTTTGCGTGAGTATGTCTTTTCAGACGATTTGTTCCTAGATTCCATACTGCTTATAGTAAGCTTGTATTTATGCTGTGACTTTTTTGATAATTAAATTGAGATATAAATTCCATTACCTACTACTCATCTCTTTCAATGTTTAGAATTGTATTCATTGTGTAGGTACAATCGAACAGTTAACAGTTGTGTTGAGATAGCTTCTACTTAACAGTTTAAACAGAAATCTACGCAACAGACCATAAACATAACAAAACAATATGCTAACTTTTGTTTGACCTTTTATCACGTAAGTATTTCATATACGGACAGGGATAGGGATAAATTAAGTACCTACGTAGCACTCAAGTTGTATGGTGGTAATGTAGTAGGTTTACGAGTGTCATCAAATGCCACGTGTTTAACAGGACCGACGAGTTCACTGTGTGTGGCTCTTGGTGTTTCACAACTGTCGGCCTCTCTCGGACATCGTGCCGTCTAATGTGCGACAGCTCTTTGCAATTTTGCCGACACCTAATATTTGCATGTATGGTATCTCACACAGAATGTTGTAAGCGTTTAATTAAAGCCTTCACCAGCTTATTCCAATGTGAGTTATGACAGGAGATGACGTCGATGTAGCGGAGCACGCAATGCCGGTGTGCTTATTGAATTTATGTTTAATACTCGTTAAGAAATAAAGTGAGAGATTCCTGCTGTACCTAATCACATTTGTCGCGGTCTTGCGTGTGAGTGATTAGCGGAAAATTAGTAGATAGCTTATCCCGATCAACATTTTAAGATAGTAGGAATCGATTTCAAGTCAATAAGGTAACTATTATTATTGGCTGAATCGATTAGCGAAAAAAATTAACGAAACTTCTACGTGAGCGAAGCTTCGCGAAAATAATATTAATTTTTACTATTTACCACTTATATTTTGGTATTTAAATCGTCATCTTTGTCTCCTTAATATGCTAGCTTTTAGCTGGCCGTTGCTGTACTTTTGTTGAAAGAAGGTAAACATTATGTATTTTACCCGGTATTTCAGCCCACAACCTCCATCCCTGTTACTTCAAAACTTCGCCTTTGGTTTATAAGTTGTTCCATATCTTTTTGTGACACGGATGGACATGGTTTTAGTCCGAGTTTGATCTGTTGCATATGCTCACGCCCGTATTCCCCGAAGGGGAGGAAGACGTGTTGTAATAACAACACCCACTTTTCACTGAAGATGATTAAGTGCCAACGTGACTGATGGTGATTCAGACACATGAAGGTTTCCTCATCATGTTTTCCTTCACCGTAACCGTAACCGCACGTGGTGTGAAATCACCGCACATAAGTTTTTAGAAAACTTATTGGTACAGGCCCCGCTGGGACTCGAACTAGCGTGGCTTGCGTAGCAGACAACTGCTCAAACACACGGTCACACTACACACGTTTACACTACGGCACGTCTTATTTTGATCTGGTCTTGGTTTAAACCATGTTTTGTAAAATTAATTATTGTACCTATACGGAGACCTATAAAGAGTGACTTACGGAAAGAGAAGCAGTACTTATATAACAGTGTCCTCCATACAGTAACTAAAGCTCTTTTCATAAGTAAGTTTTTAGTTAATTGTGTGTATGTCCATTATTGTCCATACTAAATCAATAACCAGCAATAATTAAATATATTTATTTACCCGTATACCCGAATAGTCTGTCTTGCAAAACATTAGGAGAGTATTAATATAAATTCAAGTTATGTAAGGAAAGTAAGTAACAGTTGGAATTATAGAAATATTTGAATTTCACTGTACTTTAATAATGCCACTTTTTAGGTGAAACATCTCGCCACACGTCATGACGGCGGCGCGTAAGAGAAAGGCCGTATTCGTGAAAGCTTTACCCTCTCAAGAAACGTAATCCTGGATCCACAAAATTTGGACATTATTTTTTTTTTAATAGCTAAGAATACATAAAAATGTTATTAAACTTAATAATAGTACTAAACACTAAACATTATTATATTCTGTACCGGAAAAGAGATGAAAATATCCCTAGTTCACGATGGTAGGTCAAACAATATTAGACAGTTTTGCTCAATAACTGAGTTTTTGCAAGACGTGTTATTTTTAAGCTCCATTGTTTTTAATAAATTTCATTATAAAAAATAAATAGTGGTTTATTTACCCGTATATACCCGTTAGTATAATTCTACCACAGTAAAAAAGTTTCGCAGTTTCGCATTCTACCGGGTTATATTCGCCCAAAAAAATGTAATAAGTCAAAGAAAGGTATTTTTGGCCTTAATATGGCAAAAAGAGGTCTTTTTGGCCTTATAATTTTTTTTATAACCTATCATTTAATAGAAGGCTTATATGATTAAGTTTTTATTCAATAACTGTATTGAAAATAAATGTTTTGTGCCCTTCACTGCTATCGTAGGTAAATGCAACTAAACAGTGTTTCATTGTACATACAAGTGATATTATTGTATTGGAACATAGTGATAGAACTAATTATAATCCAGTTTCATTTTTATCCCGACTGATGCTATAAATGCAGCCTGCTTAATAAATCTGCTTAACCAATTTTTCTGAAATTCAGCAAAGGTTAAAAAACGCGATTTTTAAATTTCTAAACTTAATTATTAGTTAATTATGATACTAAAATTCTTATATAAACACTATAAAGTATTTAGTTGTTTTAAGTTTTGTAGGCTTTAGATTTAATCAGTTGGGTTGTCTTAAGTGCCGCGTGTGCAAGTGCGCTGGTGAACGATGAGTTGCCGGGATGCAGCAGGTCGCACGAAGTTCATAGGTAAACATGCCGGGTATATAAACCCATTGCAGTGACACACACCACACAATTGTGCTGCTTGTGATTGCACCCAGAACCTCTGTGCACATTCGTATAACTTATCTTTGACAATGGTAAGGAAAAACTATTTTTTTTTTATTTCGTTTAAGTATACAACAAGTTTAAGACAAAAAATAGTATATTATATACTTAAGTACTTACAATACTTGCATAAATGTTCAAAAATAGTTTGACGCTCAAACACGCGGAAATTATGAGATTATATTTGTATACCTAACAGTATTGTGTCTGTTTTAAGTATATTTAAGTCCATCAATAAAAATAAATTGGACCTAATATTCGGCCAAGAAAATTTAAATCTTTTTGTTTGTTCCGGCTCATCGACAACAGGACTTGGGCGATTTCCAATTTGAGATTTACAATAGAAGATGGAAATAACTAATATTCGCAAATAATACTAGTATTATTAATAAAAAGCACGTGGCTATGTACTGAAAAAGCTCTCAATATTTTGATCGTGCAATCTATAAACTCAAATCTAGAGATTCTCTCAGAGAGAAGTTTAAAGAAATAGGGATAATGACTGTGGCATGTCAATACATATTTGAAAATTTGATATATGTAAGAAAGAATATAGATAGTTTTAAGAAAAATAGTGATATGCACAATATAAATACACGCAAGAGGGATAAACTCCGTGTCCCTGTGACTAGACTGCACAAAACTAGTAACTCTTTTGTGGGGCAAAGTATACGCCTTTTCAATAAACTACCATTAAAAATGTGTGAACTACCATTTTTAAGTTTTAAGGCAAGCATCAAACAGAAACTTTGTGAAAAAGCATATTATAGTGTAACTGAGTATATTGATGATAGCCAAACAGGGCAATGAGTTGCTCACTCTTCCATTGAAATGTACTTAAGCAACCCTATGTATATAGAAGGGACACATGTAAAAAAAAAAAAAAAAAAACCGGGGAGTTTGTTTCGCCGTTTCTTCTCCTGACAGGCTTACTTTTGGAAACGGTAGTAAATTTACTTAAGTTAACGTAAGAAAAATGACGTTCAATAAGTGTTCCAAGTGTCCCTTATATTGAATAAAACTTTTTGATTTGATTTGATAAAAAAAACTTAATATTTTTATTTGGCGGCTTTTAAGACCATCAACAATTTAAACAACGGCGCTAATATTTGTGCATTATATTGCCCAGCCCCTGTATACGTATAAAGTTGTTTTCATGGATTATTAGATTTCACTCCCTACTTTAACAACGTAATATAGGGAGTCTCAATATAACGTAGAACAGGATGGATGAAAATCCTTATTAGGTTAAGTACAATTTAAAGTTTTGCACATAAAAAAAAATATTGCCATCAAATTAGTAAAAGTTTAATATGAGCATATAAGCTTAGGAGTAGGAAATTCTAAGATTTATCCTTATAAATTTTGTGGTGTATTGAAATATTATGTACCAAGATCTTCCTCCACTTGCACATTATAGTCGTAGCTCTTAGATTAAAATATATGATTTTTCTTTAACTAAATAAGTGTTCCTAAACAAAAATTAACAAGCTTTTTTTTCTACGCTATATATTATATAAAATGCCAGGGGACAAATACTCAATAATACCTAGAATATATTAAAATTGCTGTCATCTGTAATATCAGAAATATTTGTAAAAAAATAAAACAGAGTTGAGAAGATTTTTTCCACATATTCTTAACAAATAATCTTGAATTCAGTAGTGGATGAAAGACTTCTAAATTCTAAGTAGGATTCACATCCGTGCATTATCTCTGGTTGCAGTTTTGAATAAGTAAATACATGCAAATATGAGTGTTACGTTAATATCGCAGGTCGTAAGTCACCGCGTGTTGTGTACGGGAGTGCAACCGCTGTCTCCGCCTAACGAGATCGTTGTCAGGTCACGAAATCTTCTCCTTCCTCGTCTGACAGTTTCAACTAAATATCACGTTTCCACTGGAACAAATATATGCTGCATTTGCACTTTTGCACAATTGTCATTCATAAAACTTATTGTATTCGCAGCGTAACAAAGAGCTATTGAAACTTGCAACATAACGTGAAGTGCGCGTGACGCATGAGTAAAGTAAAGCTTTCAGGGCTCTTACCGTGAGTTCTTGTTGCCATGATAGTTTGACTCTCATTATGAGACAGATGTATATGATGTGGATACATCTGTTACTGTCGCACAGCTGAAATGAAATACCATTGCAATAAGAGCTCATGGTTGGGCCCCTGTGTTGCTGCAATACTGATGAGAAACACGTCACTCACTGATTGATACTATTCACTTCGTATAATTTTGCCAATAACGCATAATCATCGCGCTAGTCACTGCAATATGCTTCCTTAATGTAAATGGCATTTCTCTATACACTTACACATACTTAGTTAGGCAATGAGGAATATCACTGACTATGTTTCATGTACCTACTCAAACGAAGTTACCATTTTAAACAAATACTTAGCTGAGATTATTTAATTATTCATAAGTCAAAAGTGTGACAAATTTACTAAATTAGCATTCCTCGTGAATCCGGTAGGTAATTGGCGACTTTTAACGGGAATTATATACATAGTGTACCTATTTTAAAATAAATGCAAAATACGGCATGCTTTCTAAAATTACTTATTTAAGAACACGACATCACGAAGTCAACTACAGATGCAATTATGCCATTGTCACAAAAATAGCTACGTCTGATTTATCTGCAGACAGAGATAACACAAACGGGGATACTGACAAGTTTGCACACGCTTTGGGAGCCACGGCACGATGTATAATAATTTATTGAGTGTGGTTAGCTGTTGCGACATACGAAACCTATAAAACTTATCTCATTGTTCACGAAGAAAACGCTGGCAACTCTCTCTAAGTCTTCCGGCGCGTTGGGTTTTCGCATACACTCCGTTTTACTTGTATGGAACCTTGATTTAAATCTTATTTTGTGAACTCAACTTACTTCATTACTTTATGAGTGAGAATACGAAGATCTAGTATAATTAAGTAGCTAGGTTATATCGTTAAAAGCCGTGGTGTTTATCAATCAGTTCACACCACGAGCTTTATGATAACAGTATAGGAAATCTAAAAAGTTAGAAACGTTAGGTAGGTAAAATTTAGCTAGGTACCTATAGATTTGGAGTCATCCTTGTGAAGGCAATAGACTTTCAGCCTGAAATTTTAGAATTTAATTATATCTGCAATAGATAATGGTTATTGTAACACCTACACAGTCATACCCACTAGAAGACCTATAAATAAGAAAGTTGTTTATAAAGAGAAGTAAGAAGCGCCTGTTGCATTTAAATGTTTTTTGTACGAAGTTAGCTTATATACGACTGCTATATAATTTTACCAGGAGCGAAGGATGAGGTCTACATTGTGTCTAGTAAGAATCTTCAGTAAAGATTTTAAATATAATACACTCTTTTAGTAATAATTATGAAACCAAAATTTCTCTCAAACTTTTATTACTTTATTTAGTTGTGATGCCAGGGATATTTTATTGCCTTTATAAAAACATTACTTTACTTTTGTTTCAGATCTCGTATATTTTAGTATTGCTGGTGGCAGGGTCCTTCGCACAGCCGCAGGTGCAGCAACCTAAAGACCAGATACCAATAATTCGTTTCGAGACCGACGGGCCTAATGTCGATGGCACTTACAAATGGCTGTAAGCTCAATACTTAACTAAATCTTTATCACATGTAACGTTTGAAACAAAATGCTATATTATGAGGGCCAACTATGATCGTTTAAGCAATGTGTATTAAGGACTTCTTAGCTCTGACATTTGATTTTCATCAAAACCTACATACACGCTAAGCCCCATGTATGTATTTAAAGTCGTAACTTTGTGTTGGCACACTAATAATCTTGAATTCTAAATGTCCGCACATCTACAATCTTCTTGTGAATAATAAAGATACTTAATTTAAGATTTTGTCTTGTGACTAGTTTCTTAGGCTATAAAGGTAAGTAAGTCTCAAGGATGTTCAAAGTTATAATGTCGTGTAAGTATATGTAAGTAAAATGTTTACCTCATTTAGATGAAGTGCTCGAGGGCTTGCGGTTTGTCTGTCTGTGCGTCAACTAGATTTTATCTTTATGACATTTTGAGGAGTTTGTGCATAACTACAGATGTGCTTTATTGCACACAAAGAGAAACTTCGAATATTTATCTGACGTGTGTGTCGTCTTCTTTTCCTGTGGTAAACATACTTTTTAATGTTTGTTTTATGGATTTTACCTTCTGCATCTTAACCATCCTTATTATTTCTCAGAATTATTTGACAACATTTCCTTTCGAATTCAGTTTTTTTTATTTATAAATTAATTCCACGCAAAGAATATCCATGTTCTCTTGGTACCAATGGTATGCTGAGGTGCTCATAGTAGAGATCGAGCTTGTCTTAAATCTTAGAGTTTGTATAGCCCTAATTATATTAATTTCAAAAAGAAATAGAAGGATGTGTCAATAAATCCCCCAATCACAAAAAATAAAAAGTTACGTTACTTTTCCAGATATGAAACTGGCAACGAAATAAATGCTGAGGAATCAGGCTATGTGAAGAACTTTGGTAAAGGCGAAGGAGAGGAGATCCAGGTCGCTGAGGGCAAGTTCAGCTACAAAGCGCCAGACGGCACTCCAATTGCTCTCTCTTACATCGCTGATGAGAATGGCTTCCAACCTCAGGTACATTATCGAATACTTATATACTCACAAATTAAGAACCTATAATTCAGAATCTTATACAATAACAAATTTGCACCCACAGCTTCGTTTGCGAGGTACCTAAGATTTATTCACAGTCTAAGTTTCAACCCCATTTAACTCCCTTTTGGGGTAACATTTTGGCAAACCCTATCGTTGTAAAACACTTTACAATAATATGCTAGTTGCTCACACCTTGACGGTAAAGTAAACATTGTGAGTAAACCTGCATATGCCTGAGAAGCAATTCAAAGACGTATGTATAGTTCCTGAGGTGGTGATATACTCACCATCTGTCACGTTGGCATTTCATCATCTCCAGTGAAAAGTAAGTGTGTCGTTAGAACACCTCAGCCTTCCCATTCGGGGAATATACTTGTTAGTGTAAAGCAATTATGTCAAATTTACAGAGTCGAAAGATTTGGTTGTCATAGCACATGTGTATAATCATAGCCACACTTCTCAGTTACATTACTTGCTAGCAAAAGTTAACGTTACTTATCCGGGAAACCTAGGTTTAGAAAGAACAATAACGTTCGTAAGTATTATTCAATATTCCTGTGACTTACGCAGTCATCAGATTCTTTTGTATGCTTGGTAGTTGTATCATCTGGGATGTCCCCGTGCACACACAATAAATTCACTCGAATATAGCGGACGGTTGTAAATTAATAGCATATTAAATCAAATTACATCGTAACACATGTGAAATGCAACAAACTTATCTGCCATTCATAAATAAACCTTGACATATTTTGTGGCGATGCATGCATCAGACGCCCTCTTAGGTAATTTGAATTTACCATTACGAGGAGTTATCAAAGAGAAAAATTACTCCTTTACCTAAAATGTTTATTTCAAGATGCTGTTGTATCAAAATTATTAATATACGGTAGTTCCAATTCTATAACCTAACCGAATTGCAATCAATCACTATTTCAATATTGTTTATGGCAACACTTCATACGGCCTAAATCCAATCTTAATTTTTACGATACGATACTCAGTAAAGTGAATACTGAAATAATATACTTTGTTTAATTTCATTAGACTCTATATACTTTAAAGTGACTTCGTATATCAATTTGGTATCTTTAAAAGCCGCTAAAGCGATTATATAGACAATATTTTAACATAACTTAATTCAACGGGCATGCCATATATTTAAGCGTCGGAAACGCATTTAACATTGACCCAGAAGAAGTATTTCACATTTGCTGGACGGAAACCCAGAATGGATCTGCTTAGAAAGGCGTTAATGATAGGCTAGTTGCAGCAGGCATAAAGTTCGCCCACGCAATCCACAACACTCCTTTGTTTTGACGACATCTAGTAGATTGATCATGCATGCCTTTGGGCCCGTGTGCATGTAACCATCGACACATTTATGTAATGTGATGGCACTCACTACCAAAATGTCAGGATTATTGATTACCCGATGTCCACTAAGGTACCAATGCTCTATCTTTCTTTGTAAGTACACAAAATTTTATACTTTGTAGCCTCTTTGCTAAGACCGGCCTGTAGAGATCACATAATGTTTAGAATTTACATAGCATAGAGATATGTAACCGAATAGGGAGTGGTCCTGGTTAGTGTCTCGAGTTTCTCGAAAAACATCTAAGTCAGTAGTTGACTCATGTAGGTAAATTGCGTAAAGCCTGAGGAAGATGTCTGTGGTACGGGCGGGTTGGTTGGCCAACGTGTGAGCAAATGTCGTCGCAAAATATCAACCGCCGACCCGTGACCCGCTCTTAGGAAATGGGAAACCTTCTACTAATCGAGATTGATATGGCATTGATACCAATACACCTATAATTCGGACATAACGTAATCCCATCAATTTGAGAGCTTTCTGATTTTTTTATTGTTATGTTGTTCACACAATTATATTATTATTTTTATCGAATCGCGGATTGCTTACAGTTTATTACTCCTAGTAAATCTAGTCAATTGATTGCTATTGAATGTTAGCGTTAAGCTCGCAATAGTTGGGATTAAAAAAATTCTGGCTCAATAACAAACGAATATATTTTCATAAACATCCCGTAACATATTATATTATACCTGTGCTCCGCCTACACTTAATTTCATGGGTGGTCTAGAGAACCCCAATATATATTTATAAATAAGGCTTGTAACATCAGCCAGTGACAGTCCCGTTAAAATCGATCCAGCTGTTTCGAAGATTAGCCGAAACAAACAAACAGACAGATAGACGGACAGACGGATGGACAGACAGACTAGATTTTGATTTAATTGATTTTTATGTGTCAATAACGTATGTACTGTCACATGCATTTTGAGAAAATTTGTTATTTTGGAATTACAAACAGACACTTCAATTTTATTTATTTGTATAGATATAGATATTTAATGTATTACATATGAGGTATGCATAGCTCATAATAATTAATTCATCCTCACCATACTTCTATTGTTCTTAATGGTAACCTATAATTTTTCAAACATCAGACAATCGCTTGACCGTACATATTAAAATAAATTTTTGGTGCTGACAAATTAAATACATATAATTTATGAAACGTTAAATCACTTAGAAACGATCTCACTCACCAAATGGTTAACAAATTACACTTATTAATTTTGAAAGATTCAATTAATTATACATTTTATTAGTAAAGTGCATATCACCTTCGATTTAAATGTCATGTTTTACTTATACACTATCTTTTAATACATTCTTTTAAATTATGTGAGAAGCTGTTGCGATTAGAATAAATCTTTTAATATTTTTATCAACATTGTAAATCGTTAATCATTTCATAAAATATCTGGACACTCATTGAGATAAAAAGTGCACACACGAAAAAATTAAAAACTATGATTTGGCTTCGAATACAGTTGACATTAAAAACAATTATGCTTGCTCTGTGATATCGACCTGATTTTAACGTTATCCAAAAAGTTATCAATATCCTAGTACGTGTCTCAGACATGTAATTTTCGTATTTTGTATACCTAATTAGCACCTATTTATACAATGTGATATCGATACATAAAATTCATCTTTTAAGCGACGCATTCTTTACTAATCTACCCCACTGCTGGGCAAATGTGTCTCTCCCCATTTTCCAGTTCGCCCGGCTTAGGTCATCTCGCCATCTGCGTTTAAGTCTGCTACGTCTACGGTGCAATGTTTTCTATTTTAAAATATTTTTTCTTATTTTTCAGGGGGATCACCTACCGACTCCTCCTCCAATCCCGCCTGCGATCCAGAAAGCGCTGGATTACTTGAAGACTTTACCTCCTACAGCAGAAGGGCTCGCTTCAAACATCCAACCTCAATATCAACCCTCTCCATTCAAAAGAGGGAGGTTTTAACTTTTAACTTGTATACCTTAGTAATACTCTGAAAATATTTAAGTTATCCACTGCAACTTGCCGCAAATACTTTGTGTTTAAGCTATATGATAAAAAAAAATAGATCTCGATTTAATGATATCTAAAATGTGTTTCTAAGTATCGTGCCATCGATCATTTGGTTATTCCGATGACATACATTCGAACTAATTTATGCGAGATTATTTTAATTCCACTTAGGCGAAATATATAGCTTACGCGGTGCTTTAGAGACTACTTAAAAATAGCTTAGTTTTTATTGTGTAATAATGTTACGCTATATAATTATACCTGTGCTATGTACCATTTAAGTGAACATATTATTATAGAAAAATATGTACAATTATCAATTTGGTTTTATTTACAACACTTTTGATTTGCAAACTATGTAACAATTCAAAATAAAGTTACGAAAAACCTACACACAAGGAACTTGAGTTAGGAGTTAACCAGTACCTTAAATATAGGTATCTCTAAGCGTTTGAAATCGATCCGCTATCTTGGATTGCAACCACGTCTAAACCCAAGGTCATTCTTCGACGTTCGAACGTGTGAAAACCTATAGGTAGTTGGGGCAACGATTCATCATCTCTCTTGGGCCTTATCCCATACAATATTGGGGTCGGCACTTGATTCAACCCGATGCGGCTGATCACCAGATTTTTATACGAAACGACTGTCATTGGACCTTCGCAACCCCTAAAGCGAGGAAAATTGCCACACGGAGGAAACTTGGGCGGTCATCCATCTAATTAGTGCTCGGGTTAGGGTTGCTGAACTTTATTGATCGCGTGATTTGCGCAATAGCAACTGTGCCTCGGAATCCCACTTGGGGCACTGATTATTTTTTGGTAATAATGTGTTGTGAAATCTCTGAACCCGGGTAAGGCGTGAAGATAACTCAATTAAGCTCGATTTAAATGCCTAGCTGTGTTATAATTTTGATATAAACCAGTATCCTCTTAATATGGAGTTGATACACATTATTACAAAATTCAAGCATTAATCTTATTGACACATATCTGGCAACTAAAGCTGACCTTAACTTAATTTCATAATACCTAAAATGTGAGCTTATTTATCATTAATATATATAGATTTATGTATGAAGCTAAATACATATTTTTTATCATTTTAAGAGATATTATAACAGTATTTGTCCTTATAATATTAACACGTCTTATGGTGGAAATAATACTAGTTAGAGCTACCGACAGGAGTTTTGAAACTGGAAACTGCTCAATTAAGGCTAGCGCTCAAAACTTGTGACTACACATCGTAATTTTTTTTTCCTTTACTCAAACAAAACATGCAATTTATCGTTAATTGTTTTCGAATAAAGGCTTATATTGCAGTTATTGATTTAGACGTTTTAAATCTTCCAAATAATAGGTATAAGAAAAAATCTTTTGTGTCCGAACAAACGAATTCCATTTAAATATTAACTGTGTCTAATATAATAGCTAAGGCCGTTTTTATGTTTGGAATAACCGAGCAATCTACGGTCAAGCTTGGACCATTACTATTTGCCCAGTGTTCCGTCCGCCGCAATGTAATGCAATACAGAATAGATAAAAAAAAATTCATACCTATTATGCAAACAGGCTTCATCATACCCTAAAAGTATGACCTAGTCAATCGAATACACACAATTTATTAAAAACTACACCAATATTTTTTTCGATATTTTGTTAAATCCAAATTCATAGCTTAATGTCTTAATTCTCAACGAAATTAACATGAATGCATTTCTAGCAAAATATACAAAATGTTTTGAAAACCACTTATATGTCTCGGTATCTTTACGTCAAAAATATATAAATATATTAAACAAAAAATATAACGTATAAAACTGTGTAAATTTAGATGATGTAATTAATCTGCATGCAAATTGTGTAAGGATTTATAAAGCATTGTATGCATAGAACCGTTGTTATCTCTATTTATGATTTCAAGGATATTTTTAGCAAGTTACAAAAAATCCGCTATTTTATTATTATTATCATAACAACGACGACAAATAGAAATATCGTTTGCTCTATGTAACAAATCATTATCGTATGACGTTTTATAACAGCAGGAATATTCGAATGTATTCCTAAGTTGAGAGATTACATTTTTTTAAGGACTCAATATAAATGTGGGCCCCTAATAATAAAGGTTACGGATAAAGCAAATACCAAAGCAATAAATGTTGCGAGTAATGAGTCAATTTATCAGAATACCATTTTGGAGGACCCTGCCACAACGCGGAACATCTGCACAGATAAACATCAATATACACTGTAAAGGCGCAGTATTGTTATACATTCTAGTCTTATTCTATTCTCAATAAAACCAGATATAATTGATCGAAGGATTTGGCTCTATTCGAGTATTTTAAGAATAGACGCACGTATCTGAAAACTGGATTTGACTATCTTAACTACGCGTATAAATTAATAATATCATAATAACGATTCTAATTCCGTAGATAATTTTTTATTTTAAAGTTATCTTAAACTAAGTATATTCACTATTATTATTTATTTCCACATAGAGCCTCCACACCCTGCTGGAAACAACATTTAACCTAACCACCCTGACTTTATCCCATACATTAATGAGGTCGGAACTTGATTCAACCCGATGTAGCTGATCTGACCTTCGCTGATTTGATTTTTTAGGAGGAAAATCTTTGATCTGGGTTAAACCAGTTGTCAGATTATTTTAGGCCTACGACTGACCTGTAACGATTGCCAAAGCTGATAAAATGGCAGCCGGGACCGACGGCATAACGTTCGAGTGCTCTCCGAGGCACGGAGGAACTCGGGCTGTCGTGTGACATTGGATGTGTATCCAATCACTGGCTAGGGCTGGGGTTGCATGATTTCGCTGATCGAATTATATGTGCAATAGCAACTTTGCTACAAGTTACTCCACTAGTAACTAAAACTTAAGTTACGGGTCACTTGTCAGTAAAATCACAGATATTGATAAAACAATAAAAATTGTTCGTTTGTACAGTCTTTGCTCTTAAGTATGATCGTTTCTTAAATGTATACTTCTATATACTTCTATACTCATGGAGAAAATGATTGGCAACACAAATGGCAAGCGAGCCCGAGGTCGATCTCCTACCAGATGGACCGATCATATAAAATACTCCAGGTCCTCGAGGCTTAACTCCATCGTCAGGGCCGCGATGGACCGAAGCCAATGGAAACAAATATTTCAGTCCAAGTGTGGACCACTTGTTGATGACCACGATACTCAGACATGAGGGAACGACTAGAGAAAGAGAGAGATCTCTTCAAATATTATAAATATGATATATCTATGTGTTTGATTGTTTGTAACGAATAGCCTCTAATACTACTGGATCGACTAAAAAAACTCTTCACTGATATGACGCTACATTATGTCTGTTGTCATCTCGTCCTTCTTCTCCGGACGAAACGAAAACAGGAATAAATCACTCACTAAAAACTCAATCAAACGTCGCTTACAGGTAAGCTAGTTTGATTTTTCAACTATCGTTGAGTTACATAAAAGTAGGTGGCGAAGCCGCGGACGGATGCTAGTGGGTAAATATAAGGATTATTTAAAGTAGATAAGTCGTGTACTTATACGATAAGCTTCTAGCTTGCAATTTTACGCGAAAATAATCATGAAACAATACATCGGGACTAATTCCCACACAATAATTAAGGTTGTTAACTATTCAATTCTGTATTTTATATTTATCAGGCATAATTTTAAATAATACTTTACATTTATAAAGATTGAGTATGATTTTTTTTTAAATTTAACGTGTTAAGTAAATATTCATCAAATTTTGTTTTTGTATTCATTAAAATTCATTCTAACTCTCTTTAAGACGTTATTCGTATTAATTTATAACTACATAATTTAAATTAACCTTATTATGGCCATATGCAAATCGTTAATTGGTAATTTGGTAGTTAAGTGGCTCTTAAATACATTGACACTACGCTAACAAGTATAATGCTTTTTCTAAGTTATACATTATGTATAGAATTCAGTGAGAGAAAATTTCGTAAATTTTGTTGCGAACGCGATAATATTATTACTTACTAGGTACAGTCAGTATGAGAAAGATAATAACAACTAGCAATTTTTATGGGCAATAAACTAGTTAGTGATTTTCTAAGTACCCCATGAGTAATTTTCGTATCCGTGGTCAAAGTTATCTCTCATCAAAATCTCTATAAATCTCTATAAAATCTTTTGTTTCAGCCCTAAAAACCTATTGTGGAATAAAATTATATTTGTATCTGGGTTTTTTATTATCTAGGTAATAAGAATGCTTCTAACCGAAAAGTGATATCGAAGTATGTCTTCTGTAATGAATAACATTACATCATGTACATAATTATTTATCATTATCCCAAAAGCTCATACAATTTTGAGTCAAATTATATTTGAAATTAATTTTATTAACTGAAGTTTAGTCGAGTGTACGTATTGTGAAATCCAGCAACAGATGTTTTAATGAAATCAGATTAATCAAGTATCGTGGGACACTAGATAATATTGGTACATTGTATGTAAAAATCTTGATCAAGACTGAAATAAATTAATAAATTAGTGTTTTTTTTTTCATTTTAATGTACAATATCTTATCGTATTAATTAGAATATATTTTTTTATAATTATGTATAATGCTCACTCCAAATTTGCACGCTCAAATTCCAGCCTGTAACTGTGTATTAGCATCGCATTCCCCCTCACAACCCCGAATTTGTTAACCAAACCAATTAAGTTTTGTCAGTATAGAGAATGAAATTGTCAAAGCCGGTATTAATGCAAAGCGCGCTACGAGCTACGTTTTTAGACGCTTCATTGTATGTGCTAAGTCATAAATTAAATGGTAACGTGCGTGATGTTCCTTGCAGCGCTACGTGATTTTTGCCCAGAAAGCCAAGTTTTTTTCAGTCTGTCTGTTTGTTCCGGGTAATCTCTAAAACGGCTGTACCAACTTTAAATAAACGTAAGTCACCAATATAATTAAGTCTACGCGGGTGAATCTGCGAGGCACTGTTAGTTATAAATAATTAATATTTTTATTTAAACTAAACCATAATATCAAACGTTCTTACGGAATTGTATGTAGGAAATGTATTCACAAAAGTCAATACTTTTGTGAATAAGTCTACAAAATATAGTACCTAGTTGTAGTAGTTGTGCTACAACTAAATATTTGAGTATATATAATACCTTGGTATTTGTATGTTTTTATCTCATGTAATAATTTACGGCAAGTTAAATGTATATCTCGTTATTTTATTGCGCTGGACATCATAAGCACCATTAACCCGAACGCCGTTCGCATGTATAATGTAGATTACTCCATCAACGGAAGTAGCATAGGGTCAAATCAAAGGGTCATGACATTGACATTAGACTGGTGTTATGACGCTCCATTGTAATTGTTTAATACTTGTAATTAATTTTCATTTAAGTATAACACACCGTGAATGGAAAATTGATGTAGTAAAAATATTTTTAAAAGCACGCCGCGCCATTATTTTTAAACAGAAATTTTTGCAATTTCATTTTTAGTTCTTAAGAATACTCTAAACGTTGTCACGTTTTGCAGCAGTCTATAATTTGTGACGCATTCAGGATACCTTCAGGAAGATCTATAGACTATGTCATGAAATAAGATAATGTGTAATTGCTCTCCTCTGGTACCTACAAATAAGAACAGTAATGATTTTGTGCATAACTAGCTACAGCCCGCGTTATATATAGGCTGAACGATTATTTTAATCAGTTCAGTAGTATTTGAGTTTGTTCATTACAAATTTAATGCACATATTTTCTGTACATTGATATTTTAGCGATATCTATTATGTTAGAGACCTGCCCTCGAATTGCTTCGATAAAACGATGACTATTATGTGCTTTCTTTAAACAAAACATAGATGATTTTACTATAATAATATGTTAGTATATACCGTATAAAGATATACAGGTAGCATAGTTTAGAATTTGATCATACAGAAATGGCATCTTCAATGTATACTATATACAATTTATAAAGTATATACTCACTTACCGAGAATATTAAAAATTATCTAAGGAATTGGTATACTCATAGAATAACTAAAAATTAACATAACTAAAAACCTTAAAAAAATTAAATCTTATATCCAAAATATATTATTAAAGGAGTATTATTAGAGGACTCCTGGCAGCATTCCCCCTTTCGATTACAAGACTAATTCTTTGACCGAGGTAGCTGCCAGCTCTTTGGTCTCCTGTGATGTCGACTAATCTTTTGTATATATATATATATATTTATAAATATATACATTTATATAGTGTGCATTAAAGATGGACCAATCAAACTGACTGACGATTAGTCCAGGACTTCTGTCGAAGTAAACCAAAAACATTTTAACACTGCTCATATCAATCATAAGCCTTGTTAGTAAAAGCACTTAAGTATTTCTCAGAAATAAGTTCTTGTCATACTAGTCTGACCATTTAGTTAAGTGTTTGATAGCTATCAAATTTTACATAAAGATGCTCAAATGACCTGTGTTTTTCAAGTTAAAATAAAATGTAAATAAATATCTCACAGAGAATATTTTATTTTACCTTTGCAGAGTACTTAAAGGTACTATACAAAGTCTTGGGGTTTCTGAAGCAAGACAAAGCTAGCATCCCAACTTAAAAAACCACATTATGTTATCAATGGAAAATTGCGTTTCTTTTTTTATACACGTCGATAAATATTTTCGTAAAAGAATACATCTATTCATCAGTAATATATACATACACAATCACATTAAAATACGTCAAGTATTCCGGTGCTTGAAGAATTCACCAACAAATTGGTATAGATATCAATTATTTTTTCTTACCGCATCTTCAAATGGCATTTTAATTAATATTGTGTTGTTTTGTATCGCCGTTGGCGCATACATAGACGGTCGAAAATAATAATTGTTATTAGTGACCTGTCATCGCTTGTACTCCACAAGGACTTATTTTGACCCTATTAAGTAATGTGCTTGAGTTAAATGGACGGTTTCAATTGCAGTTCCTATGGTTCTCTGTTGCAATGGATGTATTTTTTCGTTCCTATATTTTAACAGTAATAATCATCACAATCATAAGGCCTGCAAGTCATGAATAAGATTTAAAATAAATATGCTCACACCATCTTAGATAGGTCCCGGAAAGAGTAAGCAGAGATGTTACAACACACACATTTAAAAGCTCATTGGTACATACTACTGGGATCTTAGACTGCTTAAATTCTTAGGCCCCCACGGTGCATTAAAATATATTCAATGTAAAGTAATATTAACTGTTTATACTTAATCTTTTATCTTAATAAGTATTCTCATAATAACTAGAAACAAGTTAGGTTTATTTATGTTCAAACAGAACCCCGATATCAATTAATTCGACCCTGTCAATCCAATTATTTTGTAATTTGCATGAATATGATATTCACAAATTACCCGTCAAATTACCAAACGCACATCAATTTGTCAGATATTCACATGTTCACATATCAAGTCACTAGCTTCTGCTCGCGACTTCGTCCGCATGGAATAGTAACTGGACTAACGCTAACATAACAACACTAACACTAACACAATAACACAATCGCGGGTTACCGCGATTGTTCTTCCCGTGATATAAAATAGACTTCCTCGATAAATTGGCTATCAAACACTAAAATATGTTTTAAATGGGACCAGGGGGACTACTATGATCGATTAAGCGACGCGTATTAAGAACTTCATAGCTTTGACAAATTGAAAAATATTAGCTAAGTAACTTTTGTGGAGAGTTTTGGCTGTAAGTAAATGCTTTTTTCTAATAAAAGAACTCAACATTGCATTCAAAAGTATTGTGGTATTTCAATCATGTTATTAAAACTCTCATAAAATATCATTTGTCATGGTTTATTAGTAGGCTTGTGTAATAAATATTTCATCTTGTGCTTTATGCTCTGAACAATTTATTTTCACGGGTGTGGTCGCATAAATAAGCAACTTTATGACTCACCTTGGCGAATTTTAAATAATTTAAATTAAATTAGTAAAATGGTGAATTTAAATTTAAATAATTGCAGCAAGTGTATTATTTGATTAAAGAACCACTCTTGTCTTCTTTGATAGTATTACTTCCATCCTCTAAACCCTATCTCCCATATTACAAAACAGCGCTTAACATGGTCCTTGGTCTAAAAATAGTGCCTCTTTATGATACATTTTATAATTTATGATAACTTTATGATACATTTTGAAAATCAAAATTTTAAATTTAGAAAACTATTTTAGTCCGAGTTTGCCATGGTCTTGGCTTAAACCATGTTTTGTAATAACGGGGTAATTAATTTATGTAGATGAGTAATTATTGAAGTATGATAAACACTTGGTTCCAATAAACATAGTTGAATGTCGATATTAATACGGTGCTAAACTTGAGATTCGTTACGGACATTATGAGAATTAGCTAAAGCCCTGCATGACTCGCACAGGCTAAACTGTCGACCTTTTATAACAAACTTTATTGCACCGTATTACCAATCATATGCAAGTATATTCAAGCACCTTTAAGTCTGACACTTGATCAAAGGTGAAGAAAATTATGGCTTTTAACACTATATTTTTTTTTTGTGTTATATGACACCTTTATCTAGATTATTGTGGAGCAGATAACTATTTGATTTCTTTGACGCAAGTTATAAATTAAACGACATCTTAATTTACAATACACAAACCTTCCCTAAATGGCTAGTGCAATTCATCTTAATAATAATAATAATAATAATAAAGCCTCTTTATTTTCTATCCCCTAATTATTCCATATATTTCAACTTATAACTATTTAACGCTATTTTACAAGTTACATTACATTATTGAGATATAATAAAGAAGTTTAGATAGGAACCCCTATTTGGGTAAAGGCCTCCTCCAGTGCGCTCCAGCTTTCCCTATCTTTAGCTCGCTCAGTCCACTTTTTTCCCGCTATGGCTATGATTTCGTCACTCCATCGTTTCATAGGTCTTCCCTTCCGTCTTTTCCCACTAGGTCCATTCCATTTCGTTGCTTCTTCTGTCCATCGCTTGTCGCTGTATCGTGCTACGTGCCCAGCCCATCGCCATTTCGCCCGTAGACTGTACTGTAGGACATCGATTAGCCTGGTCTTCTTTCGAATAAATTCGCTTCTTATTTTGTTTATTTTTCTTATTTTTAAATTCATCTTAATAAGTAATACAAATGTTCAGAAACAAGTAAGCACAATAAATAATGATTAAGATCCGAATTCCCATCAAGTTTCAAGTTCATAAATGCGCATTTCCTTAAATTTTTAGATCGAAAAGATGAACTCAGATTAATTAATCTTAGCAACGATCTTACTACTTAAAGTAGTAAGCTAATAATTCAAAATGCTTAAATAAATAATATTTGGTGCTCCAGTTAGTTGAATTCTAGAGGGTGATCAGTTTACTGAAAAAAAAAACAATTATTTAATTGTTGTTGTTATTACAATTATGCTAAATATGTCTTAAAACATTTTATTTGTGCTGTTATCATTGCAGCAGTGCATAGTAAAATGTTAGAACCTTAATGCGTTAGTATAGTGATACAGCGGGCGGGCGGGCGGCGATTGCTTTGATGTATGCCCGCCGCGCCGAGCCTGTGCCGTTCCGCCGTACTCCAATTTCACGATGTGCGCTGACGCCGCATCGTATAAAAGCCGCTGCGGTCGATCTGAAAAATCATTCCCGCCACACACATCCAACGTAGACCATCACACCTGCATCTCCATTTCATTTAATCTAATCATGAGATCGGTGAGTGAATATTCAGTGGCACAAGTTAATTTAAGTTCATAGTGCGTGTACGAATTTGAATCATTTTATTACACTTGTTATATACTAAGCATATACTTGGGCTGCTTGTCTTGCGAGTAGTATTATGCTAAACTCTGTTGTAACAGTGCACAATACGTATTGTGCTGAGTATTACCGGTAGTTCTTCTTGTTCCGTCATTGACGACTTCATACCGAGCTCATCCGGGCTCGTCGACAATGACTGCGTACAGGACAAACCACCACTGTATAATTTCTAACATGCAAATGAAGGAATCATTGTTTATTTTTGTTTTGCGCAACGATTCGGTTGGCAAAATCTGTTAAAATTAAAAAGTAAAAAAAATTATCCTTTTTTATTTTTATCGTCAAGCTGCTACTTAACAATAACAGTTAAGTTGCAATTTAAAGTTGATTGTATTGTAATCGGTAAGCTTTATGGTTCATTCCATTTTCAATATTATCTTCTCTTAAATATAGGTAAAAGTCAAAATGTATTGTATTTAGGAATGTACAAGATTATAAACCTAATCATAAAACTCAAAGCATTAATTACAATTCCAAGGCTATGTTAAATGTCACATCAATGGAGGAAGATAACTTTCCTGTTAACAGTTATGTCGAAAGCCAATCGTAGATCACTGTTTTGTACAACACCAGATGTGTATGGACATATAAATGTAAATGAACGCTGAGCTATTTTGAAACAATCTTCCGATGATACATTTTGCAAGCGTGATCAATTTCACAAACTCCAAATTTCAAAGGTTAATTAGAAAATGATAATTATGTTTGAGACACAATGCCACATTGTTTGAGAAATATCTCATAAAGTAGCCTTCTAGCACCAACATGATTAATGCACGATCAAAAAATAATACTGTTCATTTTTTTGCAGTTCGTAGTTCTGTCCGCCCTTGTGGCTATGGCGTGCGCCGCACCTCAATTCCAACAGTACCAGCCCCAGCCTCAGTACCAGGGACAGGTGATCCCAATCCTCAGTCAAACACAAGAAGTAAATTTCGACGGAACATACAAATACAGGTAATGACACCACATCGTATAGCTTAAAATAGCTTTATGATAATGCACAATGTTCGTAATACGCTAGGTAGTCATAAAAATATTTACTAGAACATATATTTGTTGTTAATCCTCCAATACTCGATACATATTTAAGATGATAACTTCGTTAGTTGAACTAAGTTGCCATCCAAGGTGCTTTTTAAATGTAAATTCATCCATTTATAACACTGAATTTACTAAAATTTTCCCGTCCATGTCCTATTTCTGTCAAAACTAGATAGACTTGTTTAATTACGCATAAGTATTCATAACAAGAGTAGTTACGTTAGAAAGACGCTTGTTATAACATGTTCTTCAATAATATTAATTTACCAAAACAATTGCTAGTACCTGCTCTTATTTCTTTTAAATCTATTTTGTAAATACGCGATGGGCCGTTATACTTTATTGCCAAGTTCGCCTTCACCTATAGAGTTTCGTCAATAATGCCTGAATAACATAAAGTATTCAAAATTTTAATTCCATAAGGTGCAACGCTCAGATGGATCGAGCTTGTGTTTTGTAATTTAGTAATGGTGAGATCATAAATGGGATTTCCTTCAATGGTAATGATATTAAACGCTGAATTTGTAGGAGTCATCGCACACGTGTTCTTAGCCAATCCTTAGTTGCACAATCTAGGCGGGTGCCGTTAAATGCATAATATTATTCAGACAAAAGCATCAAGTAAAGCCTATACATTTTTGTTTTTGATATACTTTCGGACTAAATAGTTCACTTTTAAGAGCATGTTAATCATAACTGTTACAAAAGGAGCTAACAAGTATATTAGGAGTCATACTTTTAGTTATAATTTAACTTTGTAATGTAAATACAGGCACCTAGTTTCTCAAAGATTTTGCAAGTGGCGATAAAACAAACACCAATGTAGGTAACGTAAAACAAAAGATTCCCAAGAGTAATAGATTGACAATGCATCATGATTGCACGACTGAAAACGTTTTGGTGAAACCTCCCATTATATTCGATATTTGCAAGCAAGTGCCGATATGCCGCAGGCTGTGTACCACACTCGCCATAGACTACCCACGCTACTATAACCTTTATTCTAACAAGTGCAATCATCACAATTCCATCATAGATAATTTGATCCGGGCCTTTACGAAATGTTTGGGGACATAAATCATATCACTATATTTATATTAGCAAGGAATTTGACGTCTCATTATAAATCGCATCGTATTCAGATTATGTCGGTCACTTTTACGTCACTTTAGTGCATCAGAGAGGTTGTTTCACTAAATTACGCCGTTCTTTTGCATGCATACATACTAATGTTAATAGATTAGTGCATTACTCATATTTAAACTTTGTTATAGTTATGAGACTGGAAATGGTATCGCCGCCCAAGAGCAGGGATACTTGAAGAACGCTGGAATTAAGGACGCTGAGGCGCAGGTTGCTCAAGGATCTTTCAGTTACACTTCTCCTGAGGGCATCCCTATTGCTCTCTCCTACATCGCTGATGAGAACGGTATGAAATCTGAATTAATAGAACTCAAAGTTTATTTCACAGTGTCAATTTGGAAACACAAGTCTTAATGAAATTGGGCCATAGAGCCCAGATGAGGACTTCTTGATATTTTATCATAAAACCTACTAACCATTTGTCCAGAATCGAGGTACAGTGAGTGAATAATTCTCATTGTAGTAGTAGAGACGTGAATCTCATTTTTATAATTATCTAATATAAAATGAGGCATCAACCCAATGACCGCTATTGCTATTTATTTATTCATCATAACTCTCATGTTTAAGACTAGAACATAATCACACAAATGGTTACAACACTATGAATATGATAATCATATTCAAAATGTTCTTGTTCCACATGTATCTTGCGATGCTATAGTAAAAGCTATTTCTTTTGTGGCAGGTTTCCGCGCTGAAGGTGCCCATCTCCCCACTCCTCCCCCCATCCCCATCGCCATCCAGCGCTCCCTAGAATACATCGCGTCCCGGCCCCAGCAGCCCCAGCAGGTCTACCAGCCTCAAGCTTTCCAACCCCAGCCTCCCCAAGGATTCCGCGGCTAACTCTCACAAGACTCTGAACGATATTTACCCACGCACGTACCTATAATGACGTAGATAGTTTAAGTACTCGTCTTTAGCGATTGTTTCTGTGATTTATTATTGTATTTCTTTAAGGCAATTATGAGATTATAAGAATTTATATAAAATTCAAAAATATATTGACTTTTATTACAACATAAGAGGTATATCGTAAGAGGAATCATCTTCAAAAAGATCCTCCATTCATCTCTTCAGTGCCACCTCCTTGACCTCCCCATATAAGTTATATGTTAGCCTTGATCTTCCTTTCTTTCCTTCTACTTTTCATCTCAACTAATCATTTTTCGAAAGCATTAACACTCAAATTCACACTTGCATAAAGATAAGTTTAACTCATAAACAATAAATTATCCATCTTCGTTTTTTGATTTTCATATTTTTTAAGTACATTTTTTACAGTTCCGTTTCCATAACATACAAAATAATATACATAATACACTCATGCCAAAACGCAATCATTGTACAATCTATATGACGTGTGGCGGCATCTTGTAGTACGTATATAATAATGATAATAAGTTGTATGTCTGCGACTGCAGATTTATACATTTGTAGATGATACTCATACATTTTAAAGCCAGTGCCGCCATCTATACATTCAAGTAAATAATATTAATAATAATCATCAAAATCTCACGGTCAGCGGTCAATTGTTTCGGATCTTATAACAACATTTTATCGGCGTGCAAACGATAGATGGCGTGCTGATGAAGCTTGTTTACTCAGCATGATTTTTGTGAATGCCTGCATAAATACTTAGTTTACCGACAGTATTTCTGAGGCTAGAATCTTCACTTCCCATCAACGGGTACCTCTGAGTTATTTACTTGGTAGAGTTCTTTCAGATACTTATGACAAGTTCATCGCATCTACTGAAGGATAAAATAACCGTGACGTCGTAAAAAGAGAAAAATAGAAAAGGAAAGGGACATGTGGGGGGAACTTCATCAGCTGCACCGACAAGAGTGCAACTCTTAAATGAAGAAGAACTCATCGATAATTTCCAATTCAGCGTGACACAACAAGAATATCTCAGATGCAGTTTCCTACTTAATCATACAATGCGATAGGGGCTAAACATAAACGAATGTTGTCCATATTAAATAAATTATGCCTACCCTTGTTCTCTCACCAGTTTCTTGAGTGACTTTGTTTGCAGGTAGGAAATCATATATCCCCCTATTGGATCAGAAGCATGCATACCATATAAGCAGATAATCAGTACTTACCATTTGTGACGACTGAATACACTCGTGTGTGTGTCTATACCAAAACGAATGTACCACATTGGTATGTAATTAACCTACCTGCCCTACTTATTGTTTATGCTTACCACTCAGAAAATTCAATGCACGCCCCTGTTTTGGATACCATGTCGAAAGTAGAGTCAATAAGCATCTAGAATTTTACAGATTAAAATTTGAAGTGCGTGTAGTTGCCTCGAATGATTTTACATTTCAACCCATCACACTAGTCTAATTTAATTTAAAGTTGTCCTTGGTAATAATATTCATACATGTATAAATATAAGCCCATGGACTATAACAGAGATAATATTAGAAGAATCTACTCAGTCAAGTCAAGTAAAAAATTAATACCAGGCAATATAATCCGTTCAAATTAAATAAAAGTAAATTATTATCTAAAATATCTCAATTAAAAATATCTTGGCCTTGTAGAAGTAGTCATATGAAGATGTACCGAATACTACTGTGTTTTGGGTTGATTTTATATTGTGGTGCTGCCCCGACAAGTGATGACGCTCGAGCAAGAATTATAAGTTACGAGAGTTCCAATAGCGGACTTGGAGATTATTCATTTAGGTACGCATGTGTATTTAAAGATTTGTATGATATTTAATTATTAAACAAAAATTATGATTATTATAACAATAAGGTTACAAACACGACAGACTTTAGATATACATCATCATCATCCGACAACATCCGAGCTTTGCAATTAATCCGCAATTTGGTTTGTATTTACTTCAAAGTAACATAAATACTCTTTATTTAAATTTTAAAGATATCATTGCTATGATTGATAGTGCTTTATAAATCACTGTGATCACTCATACATGTGTAATTTTCATGTCTTTCTGACAAGTAAACTTAGACACAGGGATTCACAACTTCTTTGTTTCTGTTTTCTTAATAAATACGTTTTCTATTTAAATATGACGGTTTTCATAGTTATGAGACATCAAATGGCATACTTCGTGAAGAGACTGGTCACCTGGTGAATGTAGGTCTACTCGATGAACATATAAAGGTCGAAGGGTTCTACACATACATCGACACTAATGGTGACCGAGTGATCGTCAGGTATACTGCTGACAGCAATGGCAGCAAATATTACCACGGTAATAAGCAACAATTACAGCCAATACCTGTAAGTATTGAATCCTTTTTCAGTTATTGTGAGTGTTCTTGTATTGATGTGCATGATTTAGTCGACTTTTACTTTATGTTTTATTACAGTTTGATGAAGTGAGTATTCCACCAAGAGTCTTAGGATCCTTACTGGGATGATAAAATGCGGAATACGACTAACTTTTTTATAACATTTTATTTTCAAAAAATATTTTTATAAAATGGTTCTCAATAAACATTTGCTGCAAGTATCTATTTCAATTATGTATGGCAAGCTTATTTTAACCCAAATCTGAAAAGCAGATCATCGTAAAACAGTGTATAATAAACGATTTTTAGTTCATAGATTTTTTAAATTATTCCCCATCCATTAATGAACCTTCAATTTGTGTTGTTCATAATAACTAGTAGATTACTACTCATATGTATGTATAAATATTATTCCATGGTTTAAACAACAGCTAGATGATTCAAAATCACTACACAATTCAGTCGCGTATCGAATTATTATGTAGGCAATTTGATCGTTTCAAACAATTACTAGAAACATTTACCTTGGCATCAATAAACGAGTTCGCATAAAATACGGAAGCCTATGAAGATGTACAGAATGCTGGTGTTTTTTGGATTCATTACATACTGTAGAGCCGCCTCATTAACTGAAGATATTCAAGCGAAAGTTATAAAATACGAGAATAATAATAATGGACTTGGAAATTATTCATTTAGGTACGTACCTCGCCTACTTTATCCGTGATTATTATAATGAGACAGTTGTATGTAACGTTAAAATCAGTATTGTCTCATAGCGAAACTATAATGGCAATTAATAACTGATGGAAAGGGTCTAGTTCAAAGGTCTACTCAAGGGGTCTGCCCTGTAAAGCGGTGTAAGTGTCGGAAAAGTTACTCAAGCACAGTACTTATTGACGAATATTTCTTGTCAGATCATATGATAAGTGGCTTTTAAAGTTTGTTACAGTAACTTTAATGGATTTTACCTCGCTTTGGCTTTTGATACCTCTTTGGTTAAAAGTCACTTCCATTGACCTCACTATTGTGGATGAAGTGTGGATGGATATAGTAGCTGTATAACTGTGCACATGAATTCACAGTTTCGAGACATCGAATGGGATAGCTCGTGGAGAGTCTGGACATCTGGTGAACGTGGGCCTACCGGACGAGTATATGAAAGTTGAAGGATTCTACTCATACATTGACACGAATGGCGAAAGAATTACAGTCTTGTACAGTGCTGACAGAAGTGGCTACCACGTTATTGAGAAGATAATGGAAGGACCCGAAATGGTAAGTGTATTTTTTGTTGAGTCAATATTGGGGGTGTAGATGGACCAAAAGTAAAATAGGAATTTATGTTCTTTATCATAATTTATTTTCTATTTTTCAGGTTCCATACTTGAGAGTTGCACCAAATATTGTAGCATCGCTGCTTGGCAAATAAAAGATGTATAAAAAATAATCTGCATAAGTTTATGAATAAATTCGAATGGTAATTATTTTCCGTATAAAGTACTGCTTTAGTGTAAAAATGATATACTTATTTAATTTCTGATAATAATATGGACAAAGTTATGCCTATTTTCTCCATATTATAATAAGTGTTAGGTAAAGTTTGATGCAAAATTATCCCCATGGGACACGTCAGCTAGCTTTGCTTCTAATGAAAATAAAGCTTGAAAACATTGTGACAATTACTAACTATTCAGAAGCTAGTCTTCTGAGATAAACTAGGAACATAAGCCAAACACCTTAAGAATTCAATTAAAAAATACTTAAAGGTACAGTCATAAAAAAAAATTAAAGTCTCATAAATATTCATAATAATAGACTATTATGAAGGATGCAAACATAAAAAAAAATATAAAACAATACTTGCAAAGGCATAAAACAAGAACAATTCTATAAAAAATCATAATGATTTTTATCTTTACTCTTTCATATAGAACTAGTTGTAATTACATGTTTCTACAACTGGCAGATGAATAGAACTCATCGTACAAATCAGTCGTGTATAAAATTAAGACGCTGGCTGTTTTATTAGAATTATTATACACACCGGGAAAATATCAATTATGACGTACCAAGTGCTGTTGTTTTGTACAATGGTTATATATTGTGGAGCTACTTCACCTGATGATACCAAAGCTCAAATCGTAAAATACGAGAACACTAATGATGGACATGGGAATTATAAACTAAGGTAAGTTCCACATTCCATATTTTAAAGAAATATCCGAAACAAGCTACTAACCGTGACTTTGTCCGCGTGTTTAACGTAGGTATCCTATAACCATCCCGTTCAAAGCTATTACAATCCCTATTTCAGCTAAATGTGTTAAACTATTTTGCCATGAAAAGGTAAAAGATAGACAGATGCACTTCAGCGTTTTATAATAATCATGTAGTAATTAAATACTCTACGATAATTGAGTCCTATTTTATTTACAACCAGAAAAACATAAAAATCCTTTTCCCAAGTCGTTCTGACATCTCGTGACAAAAAACCTTTAACAATATTTATAAATAAAAAACATTATAGCAATAGAGATTCACTACCGCTACACCACCCCCCTTGTCCTAGATAGTATTATCTTATAGTATTATTGTACAGTTTCGAGACAACAAATGGAATAGTTCGTGAAGAGTCTGGTCACCTAGTGAATGTTGGTTTACCCGATGAGCATATGGAGGTAGAAGGACTATATTCATACATCGACACGAATGGTGAAAAGATTACCGTTATATATACTGCTGATCAAAATGGTTACCATGTTATACAGCAATCCACTGACGTTCCCTTGGTAAGTATAATTCTATTTTGTTCCTTGACCCCAAATACCAGGTCTAAAAATGGTGCCAGGTATTTTATTATACCAATATAGAGTGGATGACCAAATCTGAAAATATGAGGAATAGCGAAATATACCCAAAGTAGGAGAGATTTTAATGAATATTAAGCCTGCATCACAATATTTTTTGTTTTCGATCGTGAAAAAAAGATACCGGCTAGATTATTACACCATTTGATAGTATTGCTAATATAGATTCAATAACGAGAAATAATAAATATTCTATAGAAATAATAAATAATAAATAATGAATAGTATTTTATATATGTAGGTACTTCTTTATATCATTAAAGAAGTTATTGGGTTCTAACAGGTGAATATTTCTTTATTATTTATGAGCTACCAATACTTCGACAGCATTCCAACTGCCGTCATCACAACACAACTATTTAAATTTAAAAAAATAACCGCAGAAGGAACTAGATTTATGTCATAATAATATGAATAATGACTGCGTTAGACCTAAATAGTATACAATATAAATGTTTTAATAAATCCTGTTGCGATTTCAGATAGCCATCGACGAATCATTACCGCACGTCGTAGCATCCTTATTGGGCAAATGATACTCAATTTGTTTCTATTGAAAAGCCTACTTTCTAAAAAATCCATTATTAGGTATATTACATTTTTATGAGGACTGTATCTAAGGAATAAAGTACGTTGCACGCGGGTGACTCACATTAGTTCATGAATTCAAATTTGTATAAAAAAAATACATACTTGTACTCAATCACATAAGTACACGAATCCGAGAAAACCAAAAAGAATAGCAACCCTAATTTTTAGCCTGAATTTTAAGCGAGAAATTATTTATACGAATAAAAAAGGTTGTTAGTTCCCGTCTTTTCACTACACAATAAATACTGAGGTACCTAATAGACATTATAATTTAAGTTACATTTATAAGGTTGATGATGATTTATTATTAACTAATAAACACTTACATTGGCAATTAGAAATAAATAATAAAACAATTAAACTATTAAAATAATAAAACAAAATAATCTGTTGTGTATTTTTCCACATATCTATGTAAGTAGTACCTAATAATATACAGATTCCAGAATTTCAGACCAAAAAGATGTCAAAAACATATTTTATTTATGTCAAAATTATAATTATATCGCGCAAAAAATCAATGCTAGTGAAACCGCCGATATCAGTTAGTATTTATAGTACACGTGGGCGAAGCTCAGAATGATACCCAATAAACTGTAGTACTGAATCGCCATCTATGGATACATAAGTAAACTCACTGAGCTTATAGGCGACTTGAAAGCAACCTTGTTCATAAACGGCTCACAATCTAACGTAATAATCGATGAAGTTAATATTGCCTCTATCAACTTCCACAATCCAATATGATTTAGGACTCACACAACAGATGTCGCTCTTGGTTATTTAAAAGAATGCGTTTTACTATGTTGTATTAGCGTTTTCGAATTAGCCTCCCTACGTAGGTAGGCTTTAATATTACCATGAAAATAGATTAACACTTTACAGCAAATGCCATGCACTAAAAATAAACACGTAGTTTTCAAAATTCTTCACATCTTTAAAAGGGTAAGCTAGGATGAAATTAAATAAATACCAGCTTTAAAATATTAAAGTCAAATGGATTTGACGTTTAGCTAGCCTTCAAAATAAGGTAGTTAAAAGCTTTATTACAATTTCAAATTCCTATAAGCATCATAAAAATACTATTTTGCAGTCTTAATGATCATCAACCGTATAACTGACACTTACACAAGAATAACTCTCAAGATAATCATGTTGTTGATAACATCACTAATACATACTCATCAATAAAATTACGTAACTTTTTCAATGTAGGTATCTACTCTTATACCAAATTACAAGCAATGCTTTCAACAGCGTCATACTTATTTACAAATTATTTCGTCAATCATACAATTACAATAGACACCAAACAATTCACAACGTAAAAGGTCTACTATTCCAAAATTTCTTTGAAATCGATTGCCTTATTGTTATTGATTACATTGGTATAAATGTAAGTCATTTGGTCGCATGCAATACTGGGATCAAACGAACATCTCTGCGCTAGTTACCTTTGCACCGGAGTGTCATCCGTCACCTTACATAACTATCGAAATCACCGGTAACTAAGACCGATTTTGTACACACAAACGTTTCATCATAGCTGTATGACACACCATAAATCATCGTTGGACGGCAATTAACACTTCATTGCAAACAATACTGTACAAGAATAAAAATTTAATCAAGAACTCAAGATTTTATGATGGGGGTTATGTAATAATATTGTGATTGCTAGTCCACTTTCTACTCGTTATTAAAGATTTATTGAAATTAAATTGCTTAATTGATGCGTATGCAGTATAAAATATGCTTAATTTACATTGTTGGTCACATACCAGTATAATATAGTATATAGTATGTAAGGATGTACACATCCTTTATATTGATACCATATAGACTATGACCGCGCGTATCAAACTGCAAATTTTTGACACTACTGACCAAATGGCTTTTTTCCAGACATGCATAATTTTACTAGCTCGAGGAGGAGCTCGTGGCACAGTTGCTGTTGTGCATATAATTCGATCAGCGAAGTTAAGCAACCCTAACCCTAGCCAGTAATTAGATGGGTGACTACCCGAATTCCCTCCGTTCCTCGGAGAGCACGTTAAGCCGTTGGTCCCGGTCGCCAATTCATCATCTTTGGCAATCGTTACAGGTCAGTCGGAGCCCTAAAATAGTCTGACAACTGGTTTTACCCAGATCACAGATTTTCCTCGTTTAAGGGTTGCGAAGGTCAGGTGGCAGTCGCTTCGTATAAAAATCAGGTGATCAGCCACATCGGGTTGAATCAAGTGCCGACCCCAACAATGTATGGGATAAGGCCGATGAAGATGCATAATTTTACTAACACCACGTCCATGGCTTTTCTTTAGATTTATCCTAGTTATTTACTGATTTAATAATAGAGTGTTTCAATCAAAGTATATCTTTATTATGTCAAAGTTTTATTAAGAAAAGCATATTAGACACTGTAGTACGTCATAAACGCAATATGTGATAGTGGCCGTACTAGCAACATATTACTTTAACCATATCCATAACATTTAAGCAGCTAGTTTCATAAGTCGGTAGAATGCATGTTGATAAACGTGGCGCAATATGGTTAGTCATTTTCCTTGGTAAGAACATCGTAAATCAACATTTAATTTAAAATTATACACAATTTTGATAGTTTCATATTACAGCATTTTTTATAGATCATAAAGTGGTGGAAACGAATTTGTTTAGAAGTTACCTACAAGTATCGCTGCCTACACGTTTAAAAAAACATTTGATTCAAATGTATATTGTTATGTATTCTAAAAGATAATGGTTATGGTCTCGTTTGTCCTTTAGATCTATATATCTACCTGTTGTTTCCTTTTGAGCACAAACAATTTTATAAGCTATCTGTTTTTTGAACAGTTTTTGGCGGACTCTACAATGACGTATAATTCAATCATTCTTGACAATGTTTTTCTATATCATCTGAAATTATCTATCTTTTATTCTTAAACGGCTTGGGTAATTTGTTACAAGTATTGACTTGACTATAGCAGGCATATAATATTTACCACACCAAGCAATTAACACTTTCAAAAATATTTAATGCACTGAATTAGTTACTGTAGTACTTATCTATACATCTATAAATACATACACACAAATAAATAAATTTGAAGTATCTGTTTGTAAATCCAAAATAACAGCTTTTCACTAAATCCTTATGAGAGTATATACGGCACTGACATGAATAAAACCAATTAAAAAAAAATAACTCTGTCAGTCTGTCGTTCCGGCTAATCTCCGAAACAGCTGGACCGCGGCAGGTAGCAAATTTTACAAGGAGTAACATAGGCTACTTTTATTTTAAAAAAGCCTTTAGGGTTCCCGGCCCGCCATTGAATTAAGTCTACGCGTGTGAAACCACAGGGCACAGCTAGCATTATATAAAGACAGTGACACAACTATAACAAAAAAAACCTGCGATTTTTATTGACTTGTCCCAATAAAAATATTAAGTAATGTACATTTTATTTATGGTAATAGTAACAAATCTGGAAATTATGCTTTATATCGTATCGTTTATTTACAGTAAGCACTGAAGGGTGTAGAACAATGTCTCTATAGGCAGGTAGAATGCAAAGCTAACAAAAAACATCATCAACAACTGATTTTAAGAAAATACTTCACTCTCTTGATAAAAGATAATTTCTTAGTTGAGATTGTAAGTGAATATAGTGTTTCCTTGCAAACTGTTGTTTGGCTCACTTGACTGTGGAATGCGCTACTTAATATCTCAAAGTAACAGTTGAAATTTAAGCATGTAGCAGTTTTTGAAAAAAAAAATGTTACATAGCAGTTCTGAGGCACTGAATATTATACGAGTATACGTCTGTAACAAAACCTTCCAGTCAGAAACCAGTATTTCTCGTATTTTAATATGAAAAGGAATAATAAACCTTCAACAAACCACAACCCAGAAATATCGACATTTATAGGCTTTATAAGTTCATAGCAAGGTGTACTAGAAATGATATCAAATATCTTTTCATGATTTCTTTCCTTGACTTTTTGAGTCTCAGACCTTAGTTGGACATTCCAAAATTGCACAAGATTTAGTCACCGTTAACGAAATCATAAGAACTAATTAAATTACTGAAGCAAAGATAAAACAACAATTACAGCCAGCTTAATTAAAACGATAGTTCACACGCTTGAATATGGTTTGGATGTTTTTAGGGTTTGAGAAGTCGAATTGAGATCGGGCAACTAAAAATATGAAAAGAATATAAATAGTTTAATATTTAAATTTTACCAACTTACAAATATAGGAATTATTTGGATTTCGAATATCTAGGATAGCGTTAGCTTGTGTTTTCCCAACACGTTGACAAATTAAACGCTGTTTTACGAAAACGCCAGGAAAATGGCAACTTTAAAAATATTACGTCATGTTATACACTCAACACCCAGCTTTTTAAAAGAACACGGGGCTTACCACCACCGGTTTAAGCAGAGCGTATTAAGAACCCCGAAAATGAATCGTAAAAGCTAAGAAGTTATTAATACTCGCTGCACAAACGATCATAGTTGACCCCCTGTAACGCTGTATAAGGAAATATAATTACGTTGATATATTTAGGCAAGCCCACGTATAAGTTTGTTTTTTGAACAACAAAAAATAGGTAAATTAATTGACATAAGCAGGAACTTCATTATTAAACGGTCTTCACTAAGAAAATATGATTTTAACGCTTTTTGATATAATGATGATAGAATAATACGAAGTGTTTATTTTGTTGGTATTTCCTAAATTTGAGTGGAAATGAAGGTCTGTGATGACTATAAATAGACGGAAGTGACTCAAACTTCATAAGTACCGACTAATTGTAATTGTGCCAACATTATTGATGTTTATAGGTAGTAAATATCATTTTTTATTTTCAAACAAAGCTTACACAAACACCACAAAGCTGCCTTGAGTAACACTTGGTACCTAACAGAATATATGCAAACTCGTGAGTGTAACGTTATTGATTGAGGTTTCAGACGACTAGAGTCATATTTCATGGAACGCCCACGCTAAGTAAAACAAACTAAAAGAACCGTCCAAGTGCGAATCGAACTCGCGCACGAAGGGTTTCGTATAACAATTTTCATAGATAATAACGACAAAAACATCACGTTTGTTGCCCCATAAATTTCTATTTAATACTGTTTTCTAGTAATTGTTGATAAAGCGGCAACAGAAATCTATCATCTATCACAGACGGATAGATAGACAGACAGACGGGCGGACAGTGGAGTTTTAGTAATAGGGTCCAGTTCTTCCCCGTGGTTACAGAATAATAAGTACAGTTTTCAACAAAAGTTCATGAACGTTTAAAGCCCTCGCTGGAAATGATTATGTACTCAATTATACCGACAAACTTGTTTCATAAAATTCTAGTTTACTAAAATAAGATATGTCAATCAACATTCTTTCAACTGCTTGATGAAAATACATATGTTTAAGTAGGTGTTTAAATTGAGTTTTAATTGAGAATCTATGTTCTACAACAACTTATAATTAATGTTAAATATAAATGCGGCCGCTGAAGTGCATAATAAAAACTGTATCACATTATATCGTTTTTTATGCTACTAGTACGAGTATTCGGTGCGGAACAGCTAAAGGTAAGCCTTTGGACGCGTACGACTCAAAGGACCGATCCTTTGAATATAATCCTCTTCAGTCTCTTGCCACAAGCGAATAGTTCGTATGATGTGAAAACTAATATGCTACAATCATTAAGTTTAAAATCGTAACCGTACCTTAAAGGTAGAAAAATTAACCCTTATCACTTATACTAGATTTTATATTAGATAACTTTTTTGTTCGTCCGTCATCTGTATGTGTGTGTGTGTCACCATCGGTTTTCTCCGGAATGAGAGCAATATGGGCAACTTTTAAATATTTCATTTTCATTAACAAGTTTTCGCGAATCACGTGTAGACTCAGGGCCTTTTGTTAGATAATGGAACTCTTCATGAGCTAACCCGAATCGCACATGGCCTACTTAAAAAAAAAAGTATGGAGTAATCTAAGTGCCACTCGCGTATAACTTACTTATATTATAAGACCTAAGGGACCCATTAGCACAGCAGCTCCACTCCTCTCCATCATGGAGTACTCGCGACCTCATCACAGAAACATAACACTACTCTAAGGTAGCATTATTTGGTTGCGATTTCTATAGTGGAGGTAGTCTTCAGTTGAATAAATTTGAATTTTAGAGATTTTCCTAACTTCTACTTTGAATATTCTTATATATAGCTAAATTACTTATTTTTCTGCTTTCAGGATCTTGGAGAATTGCTCATGTCAACTCCCCCTGACGTTGTAGCATCACTACTTGGATAAAAACTTATCTCATCTTATATGTTTTTACTGACAGTATTGTGAGTTAGATTTTAATGTTTGATGTAAAATGTACTGTTCCTATAAATTATATTTAAATGCAGGCCGTGGTAATTATAGAGAAACGGGGTTTTAAACAAAATAAATTGGATATTTTTATTTGTGCTATTCATGTGTTGCTTTTTTTATTTAAATTCATTATATTCGTATTTTTTAAGTCTTCTTTATCGCAAGAACAAGTTCAAATCGCAACCTCCATACATCTGAGCATATTATAATTAAGATCAATCAAAAAAAAATATTTAGGCTGTATAGTATATTTTTAAGCATGTATATTGCTAGTTTAATCCATAATATTTAAGACTGTATAAACAATCAAAGGTAATGGACTAAAGCGTATTCTACCAGTCAACCTATGACACAAGAGTAAAGAAACATAAGATCGATGTAAGGATATTACTGCAAGTCATAAAAAATATAACCTAATAAAACATATTGGTTTAAATGATCAATTTCCATTCCACTTAGCACAGGTAGTACCGATTAAGTATTCATCAAAAACCACTTTAAACTGGATTATTTCTAGAACAATGGCTCTATACACAAAGGTCAGTATGAAATGAGCGATGTAATATCGTATCGAAAACAGTACTAAACAAGGTAGGAATATTTTTGTTATCTTTTAGCCCTAAATGTTAATTATAAATTCATGTGGCTGGATATCAAGAGAAGACTTGATGGATGGATATATGCAGTTATAATTTTTTTCCTAACACAACTATAAAAAAATACTATTTTTCATATAACCTAAATTACCTCTTTTCCGCGAAATAGAACCACCTATGAAATTAGTCTATGTTGGTGAAACCGCAGGGCACAGTTAGTACATAAATACCATTATAAAAGCTGTTTGTGTGAGTGTTTGTTGAATCTTAGCACTCATAAGAGTTGCCGGATTTGGATGCCATTTGGAAGGGAGATTGCTCCTACTCTGTTTTATGTACGCATATTTATGTTATAAATGTGAAAACGTGGATAAGCTAAGTGTTACCCCTTCACTGATAAACCAATGAATTGATTTCGATGAAATTTGTCTTATTGGTATCTCTTCCGCAGCTTCAAATTATTTGCTGATCCCAAAATAGGGGGGACGCAGCTACTCTCAAATAATCCTAAGATAAGCTGCGGTGTAAAGATGCTTGACCTGAAATTGTCTTGAAGTGATCTTATAATTAGATGAAATGCAACAAAGCTTTCGATATATTTATAAGCGTAGGTATAGTAGTTAGGTGTCCTTGTATGTCCTTGGATTTTTTATAGAGTTCGGAAAGTAGACATACGCTTAGTTTTGCGATTAAGAACAAGTTTTTTTTTCACACCTTGGTCCGTGACTCGTTTATGTAACTTTTGTAATAAGGTCAATGACACGATGGGTCCTTGAGATCGCTTGTGTACCAACTAAGGAATGAAGTCCAGGTTTGACATTCTTGAGGAACTGGATATAAAGTGTGGGCAGCCATCCTTTGCCGCAGTCCACTTATATCGACTGTCTTATAGAGAACATTGACGATTATGGTGAGTTGATTAACTAGTTTTGTCTTATCATAAATAACACCTACTAAATTATAATAAGATGTAGATAATAATTATATTACTATGAAGTCTAAATAGATACTTATCAGCTGTATTCAAGTAGTGTGATCATAAAAAGGACTACAGTACATTGCATAGGCGTCTTTTTGTCAGTCTGAATCTCTATCTGATGTTATTTTTTCTACGATTACTATCGACTTATTTATTTTCGTCAATCAATAACAAAAACTAATTAGGTAGGTATTTCGAAGAATGGATTTAGATTCGATGTCAGGCTGGTTAAGTGCGGGCAAAGATGTCAGTCAAACGAACAATGCCGTCTATAAACAAGTTTGTTCGAAACATATTGCATGATATTAATATTTAATTTATTTCTACCTAGCTTCTGACTCCGTCCGCATTTAGAGCAAATTTCAACTACAGAGATTGAGCCGTAAAAAATTAAAGGTGAAACAGTTAGATAAAGACATAGGTAGGTACCGCATTACTTATAAACATCTAAAGTAACATTGTGTCATTGCTGATGGTAGGTAGGTACTTAATGATTATTTAAGAATTAAAATACGTTTATGCGAATCGCTTGCCAAGCGAATTAACCCTCAGGGACATAAGTACGAGGATTAATGAGTTATTAATTAACCTTTCACCAATATGTATTGACACAAACATATTTTCGATATCTTACATATTTTAATCGAATCACTAGAAAACGGTGGCATAATAGTTGTGGCATAACTTCATTTTTATTCGTATACAGGCTGTATCAAGAAAACAAGCTTTGGTAAAAAACACTGACAGGCAATTTTGTTTTTTAAAGTGTAACTCCATTTATAGTTTATATTGTATTTATTTATACTCCATTATATTTTAAAGCTTAGATGTAATAATAATTTTGACTTTTATGCAAGACTTGATGCTTCTAAGATTCTGTCATAAATCAAAAGGTAATCAGAAACGTTAAGTGCCTCTAGCAATACCAATCGTACGTAACTTAAGTCGGAAAAGGCCATTGGCGGCATAATATGTGGTTTTAAATTGCATGAAATATCTGTTATTTTCTAAAAAAAATCTGCTTCCCTTTTATGGCATTGACTCAGCAGCCTGTATTTATACTGTGCTCGACTCAGTGCCATAAACAATTTGATAACATTCCGTGTAAATAAATAAATACCATGGCTCTTATATAATAAAACTTATATGCAAATTGATTATAGTTTATTGACCATTGCAGAACAAATTTTGACAGCTTCCTATACAGATAACATACATACATACATAATATATAATATGTTCACGCCTGTATCCAAGGACTACCATTCGCCACATTTTAAATACTACCGTGTCTCTCCAAGGACCTATTTTTGAGAGAGAAAGGGTTGAATGCTGCTTGCCATTTTCGTAGTGTGAGCTAGAGCTCATAATATTTGTTAAGGCTAAAGAAAGCGAATTGAGCGATGACAATAGCTATGACTTTACCTTAGATGGTGAAATGCATTGCACAAAATTACGCGGTCAATTGGCAAATTATGGCGTCATTATATTTTTTTGTATGTAGAAGTTTTGACTCCAATTAGCTTTAACCAAAAATAGGCAGTTAAAGCTAACCATAATTTTAAAACTGTGCATTTTTTTTGCATAAGGAGTTATAACATGATAAGAACATTCACGATTTTCAACCGGTGGTACATTTGAGATTTTCGTAGAACTCGCATATAATGGAATATAAGCATGTTATTATTAACATGTTATGCTATTAGTTAGACCGGGTGTCCTTGACATTATGATTACACGGCCTGCAGGTAACAGGAGCTCATCTCTGCGCCTTGTCCATGGTCTTCACGACTACTGTCCCGGCGCTGATCTACGGCCATGAGGTGCAAATAAAAAAATACATTTTCAACAACAATGGAATCGGCACATACAGTTTTGAGTAAGTACTCTTTTCTAAAAAAATATTAATTTGTTTTTAATGATGGTCCAAAAATAAATACCACATACTTACAAAATAATTGCCGAATATTGTAAACAAACGACCATTTTATAAGTCAAAATTAAACGGCTTTAATACAAAGGTTACGCTGATATTAACATTGTAATGGAGTTTAATGAACCGAGTCATGCTTGGGTCTATTTGATGAAGGTTAAAGTAGTTTAGTGGAGTAACCTAGTAGATAATCTGTTAACGGATTGAGTTTATTGAATTAAAAATGTTTTCTTAACAACCACCTTTAATATTATAATTTTTAACGGCATCGAAACGATTTCAATAATAGTATCATGATATAATTAGTTTTTCTATCATTTAAGGTTTGAAACATCAGATGGCACATACAGAAGAGAAGAGGGTGGTATGGTTTCAGGGCCAAATGGTGACAATCTTGTTGTTCGAGGTGAGTTCGGGTACGTAGATCTGAAAGGTGGTCACCACTCCACGCAATACATCGCTGACAACAACGGATTCCAACCACAGCGAAGCAATTCCGACATTAGATATAACGATAGAAAAATAATCTAGTGTGTTTTTAACTGTTATTTGTAATACAACAAACCTCATTTGAGTAAGTTCAGTAAATTAAACATAAATAAGCTTCGGCTGTCTTTACGTCTATGGTTCAGTATTATATCCTTATGGGGCTTTCCAAAGGAGGTATGCGTATGTGCACGTATTTTATTATGCCGTTCATTAGTACCGGAGTTGATATTGTGATAAGATCAGTTAATTAGAATAACGTATCAGTTCCGGATACGTTGAATAATTATAAACGTATTGTTTGGTTAGAAGGTATACGAAGTTGCACTCTTTGGCGACACAAGAAACTCGTTTTAAAGCAAATTGACCTTCTTTGACCTTCACTCTTGTTTTTTTAAGTTAGCTTAATCACACCGAACTCCATTATAGTTTTTCATGTCTAGTAATAAGCTGATGACAAATATTGTAGATTGTAGATCGATATTACTCTGATAGATGAAACTATTAATTGAGTCCAAACTAGTTTCCAAGTGGGCGAATACCAGTCATAATGACACAGGGCCTAAAAAATACATAAACAATTATTAATAAGTTATGTGCTCAGTGATTCAACTCAGTTTTATAACGATACGTTCATTATTGCGTGGGAAACAAATAGGCATACAATATTGCCAGACGCTAACAAGAGTTACTTTCTTACCTGGTTATTCTCCGTAATGAATCAGAATATGAATAAATCATTTTGAGACACTAGAGTTGAAAGTGAAGGTTTTTCTGTATGTCCTAGTTACTAAGAAATAGCGCGGGAGGGATTTCTACTACATCATTATAATCGGTATATTTATTACGTTGTTGGGCCTTTCCCCAATTTATAGAAATCAATATGACGTAGCATACTTCGATGCAGTAGCCAGGAAGTGCTAATATTTTTTGCTTGTTGTTTGTCGTCCCCAGCTGCACCTACTACACGATCAATAAATCATGAACATATTCTTTGTTTTATTTGTTTTCAATATACATAAAAAATAACGATTTTGTGGACCGAAGGTTGTTTATATTAACCGATAAAATGTCAAGTATTTTACGTATTGATACAAATATGCATTTCTGCCGTGAATATGAATTCAACTGTAACAAATGCACATTCTGTATACTTACGTAGCAGCGTTGCATGTAGAGTCTGGGGTAACCTTTTAGATATTGGTAAAAGACAGGCGATTTGCGCCGGGGTCAGAAGCTTAACACCCGAAATGGGTAATTTGTGCAAACACATACGCAAATTCATTTACTGAAGGGCAGTTCAGCCATTATGGATATCATGCGCTTGCGTAATAAATTATCATTAGCGCTTCTTCTCAGATTGAAAATAATGGTTATATTTTATATGAGTACACATATTATTTATAACCACACCTCTGTTAGGGGATGTAGTGGTTTTAATTTAATATATGAGTTTCAATTAATACAACTGCTAATTGAATTCAGTCATTACGTATGAATACGAACGTAGATTGTGGCATTTATTATCAACATCCAATCTTAAGGTCGAGTCATCAAATTGTTTGAGTAATTCAGAATCATATGAATTATGAACCATTATTTTTGATGACACCTTAGGTCTAGTTGTTAGTATATCTGAATATTAATTCTAGATGTCGCGGGTTTCCCGCGGGTGATTCCCGCGTCAGGGCATACAATTGTTTGCCTTATGTTTGGGTGTTTGGTATGTATTTTTTATATTTATTTATAAAGAGAGAGAAGAGTTTGAGCCGTGGTGGCCTCGGGGTTTGAGCAGTCGCCTGCTACGCAAGCGACGCAAGTTCGAACCCCAGCGGGGCCTGTACCAATGAGTTTTTATAAAAAACTTATGTACAGTGATTTCTCACCACGTGCTTTTCGGTGAAGGAAAACATCGTGAGGAAACCTGCATATTTCTGAGAAGTAATTCAAAGACGTATGTATGGTGCCTGAGACGGCGATAGACTCACCATCTGTGACGGTGGCACTTAATCAAATTCGGTGAAAAGTTGTTATCACAACACCTCTGCCTACCCCTTCGGGGAATACAGGCGTGAGCATATGTATGTATGTTATTTATTAAAAAAAAATTTATCAATTTTACGCGTTGTCTGGTACCCTTAATACAAGGTTTGCTTAATTTGGGACTACATGGCGCTTTGTGATAAAGTCCTAACATTATATATTTATTTTTTTATTATTTTAGGAAAGAGTCAAGAAATAATTATTTCTACAAAAGATATTACTGCCACCTGGCCGGTATATAGATACATATATTGGCATATTGAATGAAATACATTTAATAAAGGTTCTGACTTATAGTTCATATTGTGTTGTAATGCATACAAATAAGGAAAAGGTCGTGTCTGAGAGATGGCAACATATACGGCTGTCATTTTGGTACCTAATTATCTTCGGTAGAAAGTGGGTGTTGTTATGTGTCTAATAAACGATTGGGAAGATATTGTAAAGGTAAAAATTTCATAATTTTTTGTTACTCAATAATTAAATATTTATAACTTATTGTTTCCTTCTAAACTCACGTTAGGTTATATAAACACGATATCATGAACAATTGAACATTTTTATAGCAATTGAATTTCACAAGTTCACATTTAATTTTATGGCTCGCACTACAGTTACGTGAGAAAATGTAATGGCTCGCGACCTCTCTGAAACAACACCGCTAATGTTTATTACAACTTGGTTTTCAATTATCGTAAGTATAACATTAGCCTTTGAGATATTTTTAGAGATATACATCTCTATAAGCGTCTGCTCCCAGGAGATTTCTTATTCTCACAGGGTAAAGTATTGGGTGGAGGTGTTACACCCACTTACTTTTGAGCAAGATATTTAGGTTTCAAGTCTTGCGACGTCACTTTAAGAAAGTACTAGTGACGTCCGACCGTGACCGTCCAACTTCAAAGCAGGTTACAATTTTTCCAAGACTATTACAAAGCGTTGACTTGTCTCTGTTATCTATGCGGATAAATAAAAATGAAATGTCTGTTTGTAATTCCAAAATAACAGCTTTTCACTAAATTCCTTAAAAAAGAACGATACGTAAAAACAGACAAAAAGTATGGAAACGGCGAATTATAATATTTATAGGAAACTAGCTGTGCCCCGCGGTTTCACCCGCGTAGATTAATTAACTTCATGTTTTTTTAAGCAAAAGTTACTCCCGTTAAAATCGACCCAGCTTTGAAGATTACCTGGAACGAAGAGACAGACAGACTGATAGATAGAGATAAAAAAATCTTGGCATACAGGCATCTTAACTGTTTTCCATAACACTCGTCGTGCCACCATTAAACAATGATTGATACAAGCCAAGAAATGAACACGTTAAATACTATTAAAAGTTCATAACATCTACGGCATTTTACAAAGATAAATTATAATTATTATAAATAACGTTGTTATTTTAGGTGCTGTACAACTTATTTGCGCCGAGTGACGGAGTAATTTATACATAGTAAGTTTATGTCGACATAGGCCCTTGACCCGCGGGCTGTTTGATGCGATATTTTAATACGAGGGTGATTATTTCAATATTAGTTGCGACCTTCACCGCATGGAATCTGCATAGTTAACATGGTATTTGTAACGTCGATTTATGAAATTGATGTTAATTCCTTTTCTTGATTGGATAGCTGTCACAAATAATACAAGTTTTTATGCGTTTTTATTCAAAGAATCTTATCCGAGTATTCGATTACGAATAATTAAATTTGACTTGGCTTAAAAACTAACCTCGGTACTAGCCTTTTGACCCACATATTTCGAGTGTTTATCTGTAATACTTGGGCACCGCTCTATTTTTAAGTTTGTAGATTACAAAAAATTTAGTTACTATTGAAATTAATGTATCCGTTGCTCGTTGGTATTATGGTTCATATACCAACTGCTAGGCTAAGCATTGCGGGTTCGATTTACGTGTCAGGAAATACGGGTTCAATGATTGCTACGAATCTGGGTGCTGGGCATATTCTATTACCCAAACTTTGCTTAGTTTAGAACTGCGTGATTATGTCCAAATATGATTTTAATATGTAATCGTCAATAAAGCCTTGTAGGCATGCGTGCTTGTTTCAACTTTTATACATGGTTTTCAGCGAAGATGTGGAGCTGAGACGAATTTTTCCGAGTGAATTTCCTCAAGATACGATACGAAGAAGCGGCTCCGTGGATCCAGAAGTATATTTTAACGAATAATATATTCAGATTACATTTATTTCGTTTTGATGGCCTAGTAGGCAATGGTCTTTTGAAACTAGAAGTTGTAGGCTCGAAACCACATTACCATTTAACAGCAGATATGATTTGGTATTATGAACACTAGTAGGAAGGATCTACTATTAAAGAATAATATCTACACAACTATTATAAAGAGGAAAGATTTGTATTTTTCTGTATATGTGTGGATACTGTAATGAATATACTCAAAAACAACTGAGCCAATTTAAAAATTCTTACACCAAAGGCTTTATATTATCTCCTTGCTCCCACGGGAACGGGAACTACATGAGTGAAAGGATGTGAGTATCGTTTTTAAAGCTTAACTTATGGCAATTCATACATTGTTGGGATTAACCTAGAGTATATATTTTTCTATGTATCATTTTAAATATTTGAACCATAAAGTAATATTAATATATTTTCCTATTTCCGATCACGGGTCAGATAGAGGTTAGGTCAATATGTTTAAACAAAGCATTTGTAGAAAAGCATAGTAACTGTCAGAAAAATAATATACCTACACATCATTTACCTAACATTTTTTTCTAGCATTTAGGACGCTACGCAGAACTTAAAAGTTATTTTAAACATCCTAAGGAGAAAATCAATAGCCATTTTGAAGAACTGTTGTGCTATATTGAAGGAGATAAGAAGGTACCTAATATTAATTAAGAAGTATTATGTATTGTAGGTACATTATTTGCGGTCGGTTTAAACATAAGATAACGAGTAAAAATACGTTTTTTATCAACCTTTGCGTAAAATTACAATCAAATGATCCATTGATGTGTTAAAAAATCAAAGTAAACACACTCATTTCATGCAGAACAAGGAAACGGAAAAATTATATATTAAATGTCTTGAGTTCATTATTAATTGGAGGCTATGAGTCTCATCTAACAATACCTGACACACTTTGTTGTATTGAAAATCCTAAACTTCATACTTCTCTGGAATTATATTGCAGCGGTGCAAGATAGACTTCGAGCGGTACTCTCCTGAAGAGAATAGTTACTACTTATCGACTGACGCAGACAGTCCAGTGGATCGCAGGAGGGTCTACTGCATCATGTTGATTTGCTTCACTGAAGACGAACTGGACAGAGAAGTGGCTGCTTTTTAGGCTTCAAATAAATATTCTATGCTATACTGTCTTTATTTTCCTTATAGGTACTGATATAGTCTCGCTAACTCAGCGAACCAAAGAGAATCTGGGAATCCAAAACCAAAAGACTCCATTATTTTCGGCTCTGAGCCGTCTTTTTGTACTTCGTCATTCCATCGATACCTCTGTCTTCCGATTGACGACTGTTTTCGACGTCGACAAGAGTCGTTTGATAGAAACAAAATTGAAATGTATCGTCTATGTATTACGTATCAATTTCCTATGAAAAAAACCGACGCTTGGAATCGAGTTCGACGCTGAGAAACCTTACAAAATAATTAGTATAATTAATATGTTCAGCTGCAAAACAAATAATTTATTATGCAAGTCAAAGTCAAAAATATCTTTATTCGATTAGACTTTTTACAAAGTACTTTCAAATCGTCAGAATGACATAATTATACACAATTATGCATGCTACCGCCAGGCTCGGAAGGTTGCTTTTACTGAGAAGAACCTGATAAGAAACTCAGTAATTACTCTTTTCAAAAATATTAAAAATATCACTTAAGAAATGTAAGCTCACGACACAGTTTCAATGCACAAATGTCGAAATAACATAAGGAATATTCTATTAGTGCTACTTATATATACATTCGTAGCTTTTGATGACCAACCCCACAAGCAGCGTCTGTTCACAAGTATGACGTGCCAGCCATCGACCTCCTCAACCATCATAGAGGGAAGTGTACAACCCGTCATCCAGAAGTCTAAAGTGAACTACATAGACTCCCTCTTCCGTCTCCTTACCAAGTGAGGGACTCGGCGTTATGTATGAAAGAACAAATTTCAAACTAGATTATTTATGTTTAATAGTGAAATATAAAAATTAAACAATAAAGGTGTGAAGGTAACAACTGCGGATGTGGCAGAACAATTAGCGAAATTACTTTATTAAGCTTGCAGTCAAAAAATAAGAGACCAACGTGTTCTTTTAAGTTATCGACATTATGTTGTGAGCTGTATAAAGTATGGTATGTATAGTCTAGATCTGGGCCAACCATTTACTGTAGAAAATTCGTGAAGGTCAGATGACGGTCGCATCGTGAGAAATTGAGATAGCCAGGCATCTCAGGACAGTTTGGCTAACCTAACAATGCTCCGAAAAGGTCAGAGCGATGAACAGACGTACCTAAAATACAATATTCATTAATCTCTATTACGTAATGTAGACTTGTAAAGTTAGAAATAAAAAAAACGTATGGTAAAGTATGCCGCTATATTGCACAATATTGTCTTTGTCCACCCTAAAATAAATATTTGAGTGGTTGCTAATATTACGTGTTCCCGAATACATAACGACAAACTTCGCTAAACTAAAAATTTTACCGCTTTATAATATTAGTAAAGATGCCAATACAGAATTCAATCACTCTATATCGTTTGCAGTATTCATTTTCATGTAAACGTCAATAAATTAGTTTGGATTGTGATATGTATCGTTCAAACACCGATCTCAAGATCAATACAAAAGGCGTTATATAATCATAATAGTCAAGACGGTGCTACATTTTGAGCCCTGATTTCACCCGGATGCTCTGTTATAGATTTGTTTATTCACTGCACGATAAGACCCAATCATATAATTGGATTGCTTCAAACAAAAGATAATTTGACGCGATTTAATACATAACATTAATCATGTGGCTTCGGCTTTTTTATTTTTATACCATAAAGCCTCCTTTTAAATCCGTATCACAGAAAGAGATGGAGCTACTTTTAAACCAAGACTATCTTAGTCTGTAATAAGGGGTCAAGAATATTATTGCATTCAGTAATTGACAATCTATATAAATGCAAATTGAGAAAACTGTTCATTAGAGCATAGAATTACACTTAGAAAATACTCAACAGTCAACAATAGTCAAAAGTATCCAATTATATTTTTACACGATCGACTACTCTGAATTAAATATAATGCCAATTCCAATTGGCAAGTCTATTTATATATGCAACTATTAGTTGCACAGCTAAATATATCTAAGCATTTTTCGTTCCCATGCTCAATAAGGATTGGCATATCGCGATAAGGCTGTGGATACTGAGGTCAGTTTGTACACAATCAAAAATGTATAAAATAGATCGACATAACATTATTATTTTGTGAACTTTTGAATAGTATTTGATAAGTCGATATTAGATTATCTGGCTCCACAAGTAAACGTTAGTAATAAAATCATTAGGATTTGCAGTCCATTGATGATTTTATTGATAACCGAAATAATACACGAATACACTAAATACACGAAAGAAAATTATGAAATTGATGTCTCATGAGACAAAATAATATATCCATCCGTAATTAATCCAGAACACAAGATATTTCAACCTTTAGGGACCTATTACCACCCTCACTGTTTAAGTATCCAGAAAAGACTTGACTTGACTTTACAAAATACGTCTTTCGCAAAAAAATCATATTTTATTTTACATTTCCACAAACGAACGACATATATCCACCAATATCTACACGTCAGTACTTTCAGAAGCTTCAAGAAGCTGAGAACACCAAGGTTAACAAAAACAAGATCAAACAGAATGTTTTTACCAATAATGGATGAAACTTGACCCACTCATCGGAATGCAAGCGTGTTATGTAACGTAATTATACGATGTCATCGTGATTCCTCGAAATGTTATGTCACGTTAACCTTGTACGTAATAATATTCAAATAATCGAAGATTTAAATTTTTAATCAACAATGTGTTTGGGAGTTTATGTAAACTCTATGTGGTGATATAAAAGATTGACCCAAAACTGGAGGCATCACCTCAGTTAAGGAAAGCGACTGGTGTCGGAGGTCATCGTTGCGGTGTCGACGGTTCAACACACTGTGACGCAAACCGGCTGGGAACTTACCTTTGCAGTCTATACTATTGGATGGATTTATTCACAGAATTTTGAAACAAACCTAGCTCCAGCGTAATTTTGTGCACTTTTATGAACACTTTTGGACTAGAATCCGCCCGCAACTGCGCTCGCGTGGATGAAACCCAATGTAATTTTCTATGCACCTAACAATACGCAAGAAAATTTCATTCTAGTCCATTAAATATGTAAGGCGTGAAAACGTATCAAACAAAAAAACTGAAATCCAGACGTATTACGAGATTAACGTCAGTTTGTTTGTATATATAATATGACAATAAAATGATGAACGTCACAACTACGCTTTCCATTTTTTGATATAAATGATTTTTCGATAGTTTGCGTTTCATGAACAAATTAATTTCTATTGTCAATTATTATGAAATAAATTAATGTGTGTCAAATTAATGGTTATATCATATTATGTGTATTACGGCTGCCTGTGTAACTTCTCAGCGCGTCTCATCAGAAACCAATTGGACACAAATTATTCAGCGCAAAATGTAAGGCCTTGACCTTTTCCACATGACTGTCGAGCTTTGTGGTTTGTACATTTATTAATACTTACCCATCGTGTTTTACTCGACGTAAGTATAGACTTTATGTTAATGCAAATAAAAACTATTTTGGCGATGTCTGCTAATGAATCATCTCCTAAGCAACGTCGGCCAAACGAAAATGTTAAAGGCCGAGCTCTTTGCTTGGATGACATTCCCATAACCTCACAAGAATGCCACATCCATAATGGTATACCCATTTTTTAGATTTTATTGTGTAAAATTATAATATCTGCGTAGAAACTAAAACAATAAATCACATTGATTATGATGATAAAAAGACGAACACAGTATCTCATATTTTTTTTCAAAGACGAATATTATGTTCGATAATTGTGAAGAATAATATTAAAATAATATTAAATTATTTGCTAAACGTTTTCGATATTTAAAATTTATTTTATGAACCCTTTTTAATATTGTTCCGTTATATTATTTTGATACTGTATGCTTTAATAAACAAAAATAAGTCATGCATATAGAAATATCCTTAACAAGCATTTTGTCATAAAACATATTTTTTCTTGCGGTTAATAAGCTGGGCTGTAATATAAGTAGCTGAGCAACTAAGCTGGTCTTTTAAAATCCAGTATAATAAGTATATAGACAAAACACGACGACAATATCTTAAATTGGTCTCTATCATCAATGTATAATAGTTGCTCGCACAGAAGTTACCCTCGTGTGTGCGTGTATGTACAAGTATTTCCATAAACGATCCTCAATACATTCGCATAATATACCGTAAGTATACATTCATAAAATACAACTGAAACACGCCTAATCGGCTACCCTTTGTATAACTCATTTAACAGCGTCTAATGGTGCCATACAAAGTTTAAATGAACTCTCCAAAACGTTCGAGTTTCTGAAACCTTTGTGTTTCGCCAATTGTAACTAAGCGAAAAGAATCAATAAACCTTTGCAGCCACGACCATTATCTATAATTTTACATTTATTACGCCTGATTATATAGTCTTAGCGAAGCCAACACTCGTTACTAATGTAACTCAATAAAACAAAACTGAACAGACTTCCTTTCCCATCATCCAAATTTTTCTTCTTTTCTCACACTGACTACAGTGTTAAACACATGTATCATGTATCATGAGTCGAACAGATAAAGTTGCAAAACCTAACTCTTCAAAATTAACATTAAATTACTAATATATAAGGCCCTGTTAGTATTGAGGAATTCAATTCCAAATAGCTCACAATTTATTTAATTCTCATGTAAAGTAGTACCGCACTAGACCGGGACCAATGGCGAGTTCTCACTCACTTTTACAGACTCACTTGGGGCCGCTGAGCCAGCGGAGTAAGTAGGTAAGTAAGTAAGAGTAGTACGGCTGAGTAATGCGCGGATAATTTGCTTCATTCGCTCTTCGCTCGGCTCTTCGGTCGATTTTTAAATGTAACATGAAAACCTTACCTTTATGATGGATCTATACTGCCTGCATATATTTTTAACAATCTTTTAAAAACCTCGGAAGTGCTATCCCTAATGTTGATGTCAACTTCACTTTCCGTCTATTAACTGGTGCATATTAATTATTTTGAGCGGAACTCTTCAATCTATTCATTTGGCTGTGTTACGTTAGATACTAATTGTCGCAGACCCATTACTCACACTTTGAGCGTTATTGTTCAATACTTGGATCAGACAATACCAAACAAACGAGCCGTATAACGCAAGCATATTGCATAAATGATGGAGATTTGTCAAATGTGCTCCTCCCAACCGATGTCCTGTCCACTCTTATTGTAAAGAAAGCACATGCAATGTTTGTGGACCATACCCACTATTTAAAGTTTAAAAGTGAGCTAACACCCTAATTTGCATAGTTAACGCATAGGTGTATGTAATGAAATCATAACATTTAATATTTGGTAGCTCGACTACTGGGCGTACAGACACGTACAACTTACGGAAGAAATGCATGTTTAACGTTTTGATATTATTGCACCTCAAGTACTGCTCTGCTCCATATTCACTATGCTGCGTGAACGTGTTAAAATAGTTGTAGGAAGGGAAAATGCATAGTATATTGTTTTATGCTCAGGTATTTTGTTTTTTAATTCACTGCAGTCTTTTTACCGCAGTTTTTAATGTAACCTTATTAAGGCTATTTTGTCAATCACACATTTTCATGCAGCTACTACTGAATTATTAACATTATTGGATACATTGGAGCCGTGGTGGCCTTGAGGTTTGAGCAGTCGCCTGCTACGTAAGCGACGCAAGTTCGAATCCCAGCGGGGCCTGTACCAATGAGTTTTTCTAAAAGACTTATGTACAGTGATTTCACACCACGACAAGTAATTCAAAGACGTATGTATAGTGCCTGAGACGGCGATAGTCTCACCATCTGTCACGTTGGCACTTAATCATCTTCGGTGAAAAGTGGGTGTTGTGATTACAACACCTCTGCCTACCCCTTCGGGGAATACAGGCGAGAGCATATGTATTGGATACATAATTTTGTATAATTACAAATTATTATACAATGTAAAATTTCTAAGTATACGTAAAAATGGATGTGCAATCCTAGTAGACATATCCTAAGTGCCATGCATATCTGTTATTTTTCAGCCTGAACGATAATATCCGGTATCGTGAAAAGAGACTCCCGAAAGTATTACTAACAAAAGCTTATTTTATGCAAGAGAAAAGCAAGTGTTAAATAGAAACACAAAAATAAAATCTGTATTTAAATGTTTACACGTAAGGATGAAGGTGCTATTGTACGGTTAATGTAAATTTATTTAGTGTTTTGTATTAAATGAAACATTCATGTAACATTGTGTTCCGATTACGTAATTGTAGCCCATTAATCAGAAGCTGCATAATATGAGCCTTTGGTGTCTTCCGCAAGAAAGAGTATCAGGTCACTGGTCGGCCATATATCATTGTTATACAAAAATAACTGTTACACTACACGCACATAGTAATATACGCACTGTACTTTAATTTGCAATTATGTTTATCATAATGCGTTTTGTTAATACATTACTTGCCATTCAAAAGTGGTGATCTAAAACAATTATCTTCTATACTTATATATATACAGTATGTAGATAAATCAAATTGAAGTGTCTATTTGTTATTCCAAAAGTACACCTTTTGATTAAATGTATATGAAAGTATACTCGGTACTGATAAAGCAAAAACAAATTTCTCTGTCTGTCTGTCTAGTTAGGCAATTTTTATATAAGAAAAAACATAAGGATTCCCTGGGTCACCCATGAAATGAACTCTAAGCGGGGCTTCTACAGCTAGTATAAGAAATAATATAAAAATTAGGTAAGTAGATAGATATATAGAGATTTGACTTACATTTTTGGATTTACAGGTATTTTGATTTTCAACTGCATACCAATTGCTATAGCATTCGTCATAATTAAGTATCACCATTTGTAAACTGATGAGCAAAAACATATTTTAACAGGAAGAATATAGATTACCTTATGTTTGAAACGAGTAACTATTAACATTGACATTTGTATCACGATTATTACTTAACAATACTTGTATGGGTCAAGTCAAATACTGTGAAGAAGGTATAATCACTAGGAATTAGCCGTGTATTGCATATGTATACTCGCTCGACTGTACTAGGGATTCGCTTCATCTTGTGCCTTAGTGCTTGAAGCCCCTCGCCGCCGTTGTGTTGCAACTGGGCATTAGAAGAAGTACATCGTATATAAGAGAAGTGTTTGAACACGTAATCATCCCACACATCAAGTGTTCTTTGCAGAGGACGGCCGCTGGAACTAACAAAACAATCAAAATGAAATTGGTCCGTAAACACTATAGTGAAGTGATAGAAATAGTGACGTGAACAGTGACAAGTGTTTCAAAGCGAGGATCACAGTCATGACTTTCAGGTTTTGTTTCAGTTCATCGTGCTCGCTGTGATCGCCGCCGCTGGTGCAGCCCCACAACAAAACCCGCAGGACGTTCAAGTTTTGCGCTATGACATCAATAACGGGGGTCTCGATTCATACAGTTTTGCGTAAGGCATTATTCAAAAATAATTCAAAACATTATTCTTAAAGATCTTAGTATTCTAATTTTATTGTTCTGATTATAGGTGGGAGCTATCAGACGGCAGCAAGCACGAAGAACAAGGCCAGCTGAAGAACCAAGGAACCGAGAATGAGGCTATTGCCGTCCAGGGCCAGTACGCTTGGGTTGGTCCCGATGGTGTGACCTACACTGTGACGTACATTGCTGACGAAAATGGGTTCCAGCCCCAGATCCAGCAAGGTCCCGGTGGAGCCGTCCCGTCAGCGGTCGTCGCCTCGCTCCTGGGATAACGTCCTCGTCTAAATATCTAAATTATATTAGTTCATTGTAAATAGCGAAATACTCATTGAACTGTACATAATATTTATGTACTATTCTCCTTAATTCTAAGTCTTCAATGGATAAAAATATACTATTGAAATGTAATGGAATATTTTATATTTTATTCAAAACCTTTCATGATTGATTCCTTTTTTTGCAAGTGATACATATTGTGACGAATATTTGACGAAGATATGGGCGTAAAATATTCCTTAGTATATCAAATATAGGCAGTGGCGCCTGCGTTATAACAGCATTCAATTTGGGTCGAAGTTGTGGCGCGTTTAAACGTATAAATACAGCTTATAACATTCTTCATTGGCTCATGGTCCGAAGCCTGAAAGTTTACGCTAAGGAACGATGCTGGGATCATCATGAACAATATAGAAATATAAAGCCATTTGAACATTTATTATAAATAATATGATGAAACTATAAATATCATAAGTTAGTAATTTTCAAGTCAAGAAAGCAGCTAATTCATAATATAACTATAATTGAAATTCTATATTGGATTCATGCACCTCCATTCAGAATACCTATACTTTATATCTGATATAAAAACCACGTATTTTATAAGATTAAATAAGTAATAACAACGGGTTTTGCGTACTGGTTTAGTCATATAGGTATTAAACTTAAACTTGGTTGTAGTGAGTGTAATTAAGTAAAAAAAATAAGAGTTAAATGTGACAAGGTATAAAGAACAGATTTCTGCTTCCCCATTGTCAGTTGGGTTCAGTGTTTTCATAGGTAGTCTTTCAACCGAGTCAAGGATGAAGTTGGTGAGTTTAATAGTAATAGCAAGCTTTTAAAGATTTCAAAATACATTATAACGAAATATAGCTTTCAATTAGTAAAGTGCTCTCTATAACACCCAAAAAGTATGGATAGCGTAAATAATGCTGACAGTTTATGATCAGCCTATATGAAGATATGGCTTACCATGCATTATCAGCTATAATTACTTGAAGATCACCTCTTTTTACTATTAAGGAGGATACCGTAAACATTTTACGGTTAGGTGGCCATCCTTAATGCTTTTGGTGGGCTTCAGTCATTCTAAAAGATAACATGGGAGCCCCCGTAATTTGCCGAGGCAGATATGTCGAAGCCCTTGGAGACCTCCCTGTCCCTGGTACCTTCCCGGGCGCGCGTCTCGGTAGCTTCTACTCCGACCACGTGCAGTCCCGCCACCGGTTCCCATTTAGTCCCAACTAATCTGTCTGTATTACCTACACTATACATACGTTTCGTCTTAAAATGTGTCTTTCGGGACACCATGAATATTTACAGATATTCATAATATTCTTTATTACCTACCTATATTTTTAATGTATGTACCAACCCTTTTATGAAATACGAATGTGTTATAGTTTCTGTGTCTGTGCTTCGCGGTGGCTACAATAATGGCCCAAACCACTGAGCCCCAGTTCAGTTACTCTCCCGACGACGTAAAGATCCTGCGCTATGAAAATGACAACAAAGGTGATGGCAAATACCGATACGCGTAAGTACTTCAAATTTTTATCATTGTCATTATTAATCATCATTTTCACCCTTCGAACCTTTCATCATCATTCAGTTTTCGTCATCTAGTAAGTCCCAAAATAGGATAATTTTAAAATTAGGCACATCAGGATCCCTTGTCAAAGCTGCCCCTCCACAACCTGTGCCTTAACCTAATTCACAGTCAAATATAACAATAATCCCTTGTATTGTTTTATCGTGCCAATTTGCTGTTTTAAATTTTTAGTTACATCCAACTTACTTTGCGGTTGCAAAAATTGTGTATCATTAAAATACTTTTTTACCTTTATTGATACATCATATAAATAAAAAGTGTATTTCTCCTTCAAAGACAAACATAATTACTAAAAATGTTTTAATTTCATATGCGATTTAGCACACTTACACAGAAAAAGTAAAATCTTACGATCTTTTGCCAGATTCGAGCAGTCAGACGGTACCAGGCAAGAGCAGCGTGGAGAGCTGAAGAATATTGGCCGTGATGACGAGGGCTTGGCGGTCCAGGGAAGTTTTTCATGGATTGCTCCCAACGGCCGTCAATACACTGTCACCTACACCGCTGATGCTGAGGGAGGATATAGACCTGAGATCGAAGAGGGCCCTGGAATACCTCCTCATGTTTTGGCTGGTGCCCTCGGATAAATTTATTGTTGTTAATTAAAAGCTCCCACCAAAACATCGATTTTATATTTTTTCCTGCAACAATATAATCTGTCCTTTTGTTAGTTTCAACATTATTTTAGACATATAGTCTTAAACTCGTACAGGAATATGGGCTCACTATGCTGTGTTGTTACATGGAACACTCTGCTTACGACTCCTATTAATGCCTCTATTTTGTATCAAAGTAGTTGGCCTTCCTACATGGAATAAAGGATGGACGTTGCTTGCTACCTACTAACTATACGTTTGCCTTTGACACGGAGGAATTTATAACAGATCCATAATGCCTTCGGATTTTTCTCAGCAGCAATAAAGAAATAAAACAACGTATAAATGTTTTAGTTCCGCCTTCAAATAAATCATGGAATCCCCGTGCCGTTTTGATTCATATCTTATGGTTTATTTAAAATTAGATGACTTATAGATTGTTACAAATCAAATGAGTCATAATGACAGGTATTAACTTAGCGACTCGCCTTCGGAAAACGTTGACTTCTCTCTACGTTTTTAAAACATCTTGTTATATTATGTAATTATTTTAATTATAAACCCGTGAGAGCCCAACTTCATGCTAGTAAAACCGTATAATGTTCCGATAGGTGGAAATTAAAATAAAACGGAGATTTTAACTATAAATACTTTTTCATGATTTACCGTTTAAGTCTTCCCCTAAATAAACGTGGGACTTATGAGAGGAACCTCCATCTATCTTGTCTACCCAATCATCTGCGGTGAAAAGTTTCTAAGAACGCGTCGAGCTAGTTAACTTTTTGTGCGTTATGTATCACGTGAATTCAAAATTTGGATTGGAAATTCCAATAATGTCAAGTAGTCGACCTTCGTCGTCGACTTGTATACTACCTATATATGCAAAGGATATCAGGTCAACTTGTCACTGTTATTTAATTTTCTTAAGTGATACCTCCGCGCGATGAAGTTGGTGTGTTTTATTTTCAAACATATTTAAATGAAGTTAAACTTTTTTTTGTTTTGAAATAAGCTAGTATTTGATTTTAATAATAACCTGTGCTCGTTTTATGGTAATGTGTGTTGCAGATAATATATCTGTGCTTGGTGGCCGTGGCAGCGGCGGCGCCGGCGTCCTCACAGTACGGCTATACAGATCCTGATGACGTGCAAATCTTGCGTTATGAAGATGAGAGGGATGGATATGGCAACTATAATTACGGGTAAATACTTTTATGCTATGAAAAGAACTTAGCAATATCTATATATTTCCACGCGTACACTATCTACATTTCAAGGCTTACTTGGAAGGTAACGATATGTAAAGCTAGACTCATTACTATTATAGAGATACTTTGTCCTTGTTCAAATCCACACGTTCAATAAAATATTGTGTTTATATAATACTGAATACGTCAATTTAGAAATCAAAGATTTATCATCAAAAATATATAATTAATATTTTTTATACATATAATAGAAATGACGACTCCTGTATCCTATGGGGGTAGACAGATATCACCGTTTGCTCCATTCTGCAATCCTTCATACTTCTTTCGCTAATACAATATAGGGTCTAGATCTTTTGGCGAACATTTATGGCACAGAGCATCGGTTTAAAGATATTTTTAATTTTACATGTACCATCTACCAAAAAGTCTCAGCCAAATAAATAATGAAACATAACTTTATTGTACATTTCTGACCTTAGGTACGAGCAGTCAGACGGCACTAGACAAGATCAGCGCGGTGTGATAAAGAACCAAGGTCGCGAGGACGAGTCCCTCGCGGTCCAGGGCACCTTCTCGTGGATTGCACCCAACGGTATCCGATACACTGTCACATACACCGCTGATGAAGAAGGATACAAACCGGAGCTTGAAGAGGGCCCTGGAATACCTCCTCATGTTTTAGCTGGTGCCCTCGGATAAACTTGTGTTGTTAATTATAAGTATGACTGTTAATTAATATTATGATGATTAAAAATCTCCCACCAAAGGCACTAACGCTGTATTTTTTTATGTCATAGTGTGATAAAATCGGCAAGTCTTAATATTCCAAACAGATACAGAGCTACCCTGAACCAAACACTCCGTAATTATAGCAATGCTTGTCTGCAGAATATTAATAATTTACAAACCAGCATACGAGTCTGAAAATAAAAAGTTTCACTGAAAATCCAACGGGATATGATGGGCCAAATTCACCCCTTAGGGGTGGAATTTCGGAAAACCGTTTCTTAGTAAATAGCTCACAAGAACTCACAGCCTCCAAATTTCATGTCTACCATCATATCATATATATCTGTAAAAACATTAATATCTGTTTAACATTTTGGCCGACCCGGGGATTGAACCAAGCACCTTGTGTTCTACAGATGCGCTCGTATAGGACTGCCTCATTGGTGTAGTGGTAACACCAATCGGCGAAAATGTTAAACAGACATAATTAATAACCAGTTGTACCCTGATGTTCCACACGCGTTAATTTTATGGGTGGCATTATTTCGCGAGACCCTTATCTTGGAAAATAAATGTAGCCTACGTTACGTATATGTAAGTACCGTACTTATATACTTATATTATTAATATGCATTTCGTAAAAAGCGGTTAATTTGGAATCACTAACAGAAATATCAATTTTATTTTCTGTAAGGATAGGTATATATTGGTAAATGATAAATTGTTTACCCAACTAAGGCGAAACCAATAAAGAGGGTTAGCATACACGTATTCATAATAAATACTAATACATAATTTATTCAAAGTGATCCTGTTTAGAGGATAGCTGTTGTAATACGCCACATTACCGGTAAGCTTATGATCACTTACATCCTTCTTCCAGAATCTATTGCTTGGAAATAAAAACGTTGGAATACGACCACAGTTATATCACATGAGTAAAATATGCTATACTCTGAACATCATTTAGAATATGGATGAAATATATATTTTTTTTATTTTATGAAGTATTTTATTTTGCTGAATATTTATTAGTTTGTAACAGCGAATTCAGATATAATATGCCTTAATGTGCCATCTAGATTTGGATCTATTTATTCCTATGTCAAGCAGTCGACCTTCACCAGGCGACTTTGTATTATGCATACTTGTCTACATATTAAATTAGCAATAGTTATATATAAAGGAAGGATATGCGATCTCGATTCCATTTTTTTTGAGTTTTCATAAGAAGTACACCTGAGACCTAATGCAATTGGTGCGTTTTAAATTCAAATATTAACAGTGCCCCAAATATATTAACATGTATTAACGTTGACGATATCACCTGGATATTTTCCTCATTGTGTATAGGAAAGTTGAAAAGTGCTTCAAGCAGCGAGTGTAGGAACTTTTAAGTCGCCATAATAAAAAGCAATGTGCGTTTTGCGCTTATTTTAAGTGACGATGACGTTCGAACGTGCCAAACCTATACTTGAGCTTTCTTAATTTTTGTGTTTGTGATTATCTTGTTTATTACACATAGTAGTGTGTCTTACAGATATTGTATTTGTGTTTGGTGGCGGCAGCGGCGGCGGTGCCAGCGCAGTCTCCCCGTTATTCCGATCCGGATGACGTGCAGATCATTCGATATGAAAACAACTACGATGGATTTGGCTCCTATCAATATGGGTGAGATTATTTATTCATATCAACATATTGTGGACACAATACACAAATATCTATAAAAAGATAAAAGCAACCTTCGAAGCCCAGCGGTAACTTATATAATCTTATAATTATAATTTATTTTGCTGTCGCCATTATGTACTTGTGATAGTTAACATCATTAATGCTACAATTACATCACAGTACCACACTTACGCCTATTTCTATCCCGTAGGTATGAGCAGTCAGACGGCACTAGACAAGATCAGCGCGGTGTGATAAAGAACCAAGGTCGCGAGGACGAGTCCCTCGCGGTCCAGGGCAACTTCTCGTGGATTGCACCCAACGGTATCCGATACACTGTCACATACACCGCTGATGAAGAAGGATACAAACCGGAGCTTGAAGAGGGGCCTGGAGTACCTCCTCATGTTTTGGCTTCAGCTCTTGGTGCTGGATAAGCCTTTGACCTTATGGATGTTAATGAAGCTTTACCTCATGTTGACCTGATATAAAATTTATGTTTATAAATTGTTTTTTTTTGTAATAGGTATAAATGTGTTAGATATATGAACATTAACACGAGCGCATTTAGAACAAATAAAGAATATGCCTTCTGATTGATTGCAGAAGTAATAAATAAATGTATACAACTGATAAATATTGATTACATTCTAGATATACCGCGATGAGGGACCAATGAGGGATTCAATGAAAGACTTGTATTTAGGTTTATAGAAAGTAATATTCCCCCAAACAAAAGGTAAAATGTATATCGACATTCCATATAATCATATAATAATGTAGTTGTCTAAATTAACAGGGCTTAGTAATTTACTTATTAGCTGTACTTTCCATTCTAAGATAAAATGACAGTGGTTTAATAAAATTAACGCATTCGCCCTTAGGTGACCCCAACCGACAGCAGTGACCTTGAACTTACAATCAATGACAACCTGAAACATGGCAACTAATAAAACCTGCATTGTAAACTGGTTATCCGTACTAGACGAATAAAGGATAATTAAATTGATCAATATAACTTTCAAATGGAAATGAATCTATATATAATTTGTTTTTAACTTGAATCCTAGTTTATTAGAACCCGAAAAGTCTTTTGCTGTTGGTGCAGTTTGATGCAACACAGGGTTGAGACAAACCAAAAAAATTATAAAATTTACTCATGTATTTACAGTAGGAACTCTTAACCTAATAAAATAAAATCTATAAATAACTGCCTAGCTGTCAAAAAAGCTACTGCAGTACATGAGATCCTGGGTTCCATCCCCGGATCAAGTAGGTCAATCTAGGTGTCACTGATATTTTTTAGTAACCTGGAGTCTAGATAAGTGCGCAGTTAATGGCCATAGGCCCTTTCGCTGTCTCATGGGATTTGAACATAGCTGGTGAAATGCTGGTTTACTACATAATACAATAATAAATAAAATTATAATAATTATTATGAGCCCGATGTGTCCCACTGCGGGCAATGGCCAAAAATAAAATACCAATTAAAAATTTGATGCGGGATTGATACAATACCCAACAAGCTGGCTGCGTTACCTCGCTGGTTCGGTAAACCAATCCTTCGACCGAGGCAGGAACCAGCTCGAAGATCATGTTGAATGGCTAACGTTGAAATGTATATTAAAATGTAGGTTTTCTCTGTTTGTCTATTACGGCTTAATTAATTCACACACAACATTACCTCAATAGTATTTCTACTATTTTGAAATAGTTAAAGGGAGTCGGTGTAAGTTACATGTCATCAAAATTCAAACATATTACGATGTCAAGTGGTTAACCTTCGACTGCACAGTCTAACGACAAATAAAAACATAAAGTGATAGTTACATATAAGGCTCTAGTTTTGGGTCACCTCGCCATTTCCCTTTAGAACCCTCATTAATCAACTATGAAATTGGTGTGTGGATTTCAATTGTTTAGAACAGTGTTTATAAAATAGAAATATATTTTAGTTGGAAGAATCATTTAATTTGTGTTAATAAATTCGTAAACAGTTCTGTACTGTAATAATGTGTATTTTTCAATTAATTAATTGCAATGTGTTACAGTTATTAGTGCTGTGGTTGGCGGCAGTGGCTACTGCGGCACCCCCTTCCAAAAACCGTTTCGCTCCCGACGACGACGACGTCCGGATAATACGTTATGAAAATGATAACATCGGATTACCCAGTTATCAATATGGGTCAGTACTTACTAATATTTCATTATCAGAAAATAAAAAATGAAAATGATTTATGAATGTCGAAGAATTTATCACCGGATCGGAAACTAGCCTTCTGAGAAAAAGCGGCAAGAAACTCAGCTGGCATCATGTACATTTCATTACATAGTAAACAATGATAATTACAAAAAACACATATAAGATTATTCACAACAGTGAACATTTTATCAGCATGCATAGTACCTACCTACTTAACTTTCTTTCAAAACTGCCCTAAGAATCCCGGTAAAGTTACAACACCAAATTTTCCCCAAAGTAGGTGCCATGATTGTGCCAGACAAATGCCGGTTTCAACGATTTTATAGTTGACCATAGCGCTTAACAATTGATTTGTTAAGCGCTATGGTCAACAATAAAATATATGCTCGCGCGCCGCCATCCCAGAATAGTCCTTGAAGGGGTAAGGAGTAGTGTTAAAACATATACTTTTCACCGAATATAATGAGTAAAAGCGTATACATAAATCTTTAAAAAAATTCATAGACATATGCAATTTTTTCCTTCACCTTAAATCTCGAGGAGGAAAATAACTTACGGTTTTAAAAAACTCATTGATAAGGTACAGGCTAATTAGAGCTTGAGTAGCGATAACTCAAACCTCTCGACCTCTTCTAAAAGATTAAAAACCCATTTTCTATTTACCAGTCAAATTTAAATACCGCTGACGTAAACACACGTAGACTCCATAAAAGTGTATTTAATCCATAATATGAAATTGTTAGTCTGAAAAAGGTATGAGCCATAAATCTCTTATCACAGGTTCGAGCAGTCAGACGGCACCAGGCAAGATCAGCGTGGCGTGCTGAAGAACGAGGGTCGCGAGGATGAGTCCCTGGCGGTCGAAGGCAGTTTCTCGTGGATCGGGCCAGACGGTGTCACCTACACGGTCACGTACACCGCTGACGCCGAGAGCGGATACAAACCAGAGATAGAACAAGGACCTGGAGGGGGTGTTCCTCCTGCAGTTGTGGCTTCCCTCCTCGGATAAATTACTGATTAAATAATGCTCAATAAATGTTCCCACCTTATTACTTTTTTTATATTCATGTATTTATAGCGCTCTGCGTAGCATATTAAAGTAAATGTATAATGTATACATCTATACAGTTAAATACAATTGAATTGTCTGTTTATAATTCCAAATAAGCAGCTTTTCACTAAATGCATATGAAAGTATGATATGCTTAAATAAGGTACATAAATAAATAAAAAATTGTCTGTCCGTCTGTCGGTTAGATTGTTTCGGGTAATCTCTGAAACGGCTAGATCGATTTTAACGGGACTTTCACTGACAGATAGCTAGTTAGATTTAAATCAGGGATCAGTGAAAAAAAGCCACCGTGGGGCACAGCTAGTTATAATAATAAATTATATTTATAGGTGACGGATACATAACAGCAGACATAGGTATTAAGTCTATACACATATCAATAATAAGGTGTAGCATACATTTCATATATTCTTCAGAGTTCAGTGATTAGTAGATCAAACAAATAAGCCTTTTATGTTTCTACTACGTAAGGCGGCTGTCATTTGCGATCATTCGATCCCTACGACACATCCCGAAAGATATAATTATATTTATCACAGACACACTATAACTAAAGAGACTTTTAGTGCATAGACCTTCCTGTACCGATAAATGAGATTTAATACGTATTATTAAAAAAAATAACTCCAAATCCTTGATTTTAAGCCCATATACCTAATTACGATTTCTGTCAAACCGATTTATTTAGTATATATAGGTTATTTTTATGATGGACCACAGTATAATATTTTGATAAAATTTCATACATCGACAAAATACTCATACACACTCATTCATAAATCCGTCATCATCCGGCCATAATGAAATTCTGGGACATTTTACATAATAAACAGGTTACGTTTTGCATACCCTGTTCAAACTAATATGCTGCTTATTTTGTTACTTCAAATGCAAATGTTAATTATGTTATTAATATGTATGTACATAGGTTATTAATGAATAATGCTGTGTATGTATCATTACAACCCAATAGTGCTAGGCTAAAATCATGTTTTATTTGTAAAAGATAAATATTGGGAAATACCTACTAGTGACTATAAAAAAAATACGCTTTCCACGCGAAATAGATTTAAATATGATTGAAATCTATACAAAATAGTATTTCGCCAAAATGTCTAAATTGCAAATGACGGCGTGTTGGTAGACCAATACCTTGTAACTCCTATAATTTGTTATTGCAACACAAACACAATCATTTTGGAATATTTCCATTTATTACAAATATAAAATTAATATATGCGTAAACATATGTAATACTATTCCTAATCTATGCTAATACAAAAAATATATACCTATATACCAATATACAAATTCGTGATACACTCGGATACCTATTTGATTTGAAATACGTAACTTATTTCAATGTAAAAACAGGACTCAACTTATATGCATGCATCTTTAATATACCCAATTGTCATCTCGTAGTCATAAGAGCTACGAATAACCCACGTGGAGCGTTATTCTCAAGGGTAAGCGTTAACTACACAATGCCACTTCATAAAATACTAATTGAATGTAACAATAACAAGGTGGTTAGAAGTACATAATCGGAGATTATTTTACGACGCTAAATTAAGCTCGATGCATATCCATTCCACACTCACAATTAATATTAAAACAACAACGTGTAACAAAATGTTTAATTGCCATCAATCAAACAAACTATGGTTAACAAATCACTATACGCATATAATTAAAATTAAACGTATTTCGAAAGGTTTCAATCACGGATGTCCTCAGAAGATTCGCGGCTTACCTTCGCCGTGTCGTAGGAGTGGTCAAATACACAAAACATTGTAACGAGCTTTGTACGTCAACTAATAACGTGTGTTGCAATACAATATTTCGAAAAGTATAAAACATGGGTTAAGGTAATTTGTGCAAACACATTCTAAGTTAAGTCGTTACGGATAAACGTTTATACAAAACTGAAGATGAAACTGGTCGGTAGCTTTTGGAAAAAAGTGTTGTATTAAATAGTGATAGTGTAATGCAGTGTTACTGACTCGTGTTCTGGTTTCAGTTGGTAGTGCTTGCGATTGTGGGTGTGGTGGCGGCGGCCCCGCAGCTACAGCAGCCTCTGCAGCAGAACAACCAGGACGTGCAGCTCCTACGATACGACAACAACAACGATGGGCTCGGAACTTACTCCTTTGCGTGAGTACATTTATTTTATTTTTCAAATTCTTTTCACTATTACATAAGCAATTAAGAGAGCTTATGAACATTTTATTTTGTATTTTTTTAAGTACGTATTTTTTTTATATTAAAGCAGTTAGACTATAAAAATAAAAAGTTTTAGTATTGTTTTCGTATTCACTATTATTTATTAAGCAAATAAACTTTTTTCTTGGATGGGCAGTTTGTCACATTCTGTATAAAGAATGTGCTTCGCGATTTCACCCGCACACGCTTATATTATCTCCTTGTATCATCTGCTATGCATTTAGTGAAAAACTGTCAATTCGGAATTACAACACTTAAGATTTTTTTTAAACTAAATATAAATTAAATCTAATTGTATACACAGCTACGAACAGAGTGACGGTTCAAAGCGCGATGAGCAGGGAGAGCTCCGCAACGCTGGCACTGATGAGGAGTCCATCGCCGTGAAGGGATCGTACTCATGGGTGGGCCCGGACGGCGTCACCTACATTATCACCTACATTGCTGACGAGAATGGCTTCCAGCCTACCATCGAGCAAGGCCCCGGTGGCGGCGTACCCTCATCTGTGGTCGCTTCACTTCTCGGATGAATAGTATGATACCCTAGTCCAATAAAAAGTACAAAACACATTTTTTCGTTTTCTTTATCCTCATATCGTTCCAGGCCATGTATTTAATTTGTCATAAACGTAATTTAGCTTTCGAAGATATGATTGAGCAATCCCCAAAATAAAAATTACTAAGAGTTAATATTTCAATATAATTTTAAGAACATTATTTTCAAGTAAGTAGCTACTCTGGTTTAAATGCATGAAATAATAGCTTTATTTCTAAATTCTTAAAATGCTTAGGTAAAATACGAACAATAGGTGGGATTGAACCCACGACCTACTAATGAGCCGCAGGGTACATGGTAATTTAATGAAATCACTATACCAACATAATATTGACAAATATTGATGTAGCGACTGCACTCTCACCTTTCCCATAGTATAAATATAAACTTATTAAGCAGTATGGCACCTAGACCAAATTTTATGAAATAAGTACGATTGCTTAAGCAAGCATGAGGGTCATTTACTCCTTTATTTATTGTCAAAGTAATGACGATTTGTCGATTTGACGTTTAGAAATATCACGTCCGTGAATGACGAATACGTGGTCGGTGGTGATATGTCACCCCGTAATGACATTACTCCTGGGCCTGTAGACAAAGTAACATTATCTTCATTCAAATTGAAATATTTTAGGCATTGAGGAATCCAATGGGTTCTTCCACATATTTTTAACAATTTACAAGATATTTTTCTCAACAATCACTTGACATTGGCGGAATAGTTTTACTTAAGCTCATCGCCATTAAATAAATAAGGAAAGGAAAGGAACATTACCTTCACGCTTCGCAAGTAGAAACAATACAAAACGTGCGGGAATGACTATGTCCCGTGACTGATTTATGTCATTTCCATACATTTTCTATCGTTTCTATTAACGCAAGCGCGAGAGAATGTTACTTTGTCTAGGTCTACAGGGCCTACAGATGCAGGCGCTCACATCTGTAGGCCCTGTAGACCTAGACCTAGATGTGAGCGCCTGTGTGAGTGTAACATTTAGAAAAAATATTCTTAGATGCCATACTGCTTGTATTAAGCTTATATGTACTGTGCATTTCCACTGCCCTCAGGACCACAACATGTGCGCAAATATAAAGGGTGTGGCTGTTTTCTAATCTTCTGTTCTGTAATCTAGTCAATATAATAACTCCTTCTAAGTCAAGGAAGTCTCAGCTTCCTGCATAAGTTGTAGTACCTGCCAAAACAACGCACAAAAGAATTTTAATGAAGACAAAATTATCTTTGCAATGCGGCATTTTATGTCCCAACTGGAAGCAAAAACAACGCATGTATGCATATAAAGAACATATTTGCACATTCAATCAAGTTTTGTAGTTCATATACGAGTTACGCAGCTCAGCTGTTACTTGAGCAGATTTATAAGCTTAATTATTAATATGTAAATAAGGAACCTATGCCTTTTTTCTTTTGTGTTTCTCAGATTTTGATCATTTGTACTTTGAAAGAGCTAAATTGAGCAGATGATCTTGAGAACTGCTAACTAATAGCAGTTCTCGAGATTTAAGTACGGACCAAATTATTTGTTCTAATAATGAGCTAAGTACTGAATCCTTTATTTATTAATTTATAATAATAATTTATTACTAGCTGTGTCTCGCGGTATATAGTATAGTGTAGAGTAAATTTCATACCCTAATGTTTTTTTGTAAATAAAAGTAGCCTAAGTTACTCCTTGTAAAGTTAACCATCTTCCAGTGAAAGTCTCGTTTAAATCGATCCAGCCGGTTCGGCGATTAGCCGGAACAAAGAGACATACAGAGAAAAAAATAAAAATTGGTCTTTGTATGTCAATGCCGTGTACATACTTTCATATGCATATAGTCAAAAGGTGTACTTTTGGAATTACGAATAGACACTTCAATTCAATTTTATCTGTATAGAAGATATAGATAGTAGTAGATAAAGATGTATATATTACCAGAGCATATAGAAATATTTAAAATACAGTGGCATCGTGATGAAAATTCACATATTTATTCTAGTGCTACCTACCTTAAATATGAGAGATTTTGCGTTTTAATTGAGTTTAAAACATGTCACACCTCATTATTGAAATTTCCAAGCCTTTGACGCACGAATGCACTTGTCATCTCACATATTTTGTTCATAATTTGGAGTTTTTATGACTGTTTTTATGAATTTTGTCTTGACATTTCATTATTTGTGTGCTATGCAAGCAACCTTCAACCGATTTAAAGCAATTTATTATTGTTTTCCCATTAATTACCATAAATTAATGTAATTGTTGAAGACGAGAGTATTAAAACTAACCCTGTTGCTGAATAAATTCAAAATTAAATTTATGGTAAGTATCACGTCAGTTTTTATGTATATTGTGGTAATAGGCGTTGGAATCAATAATTGCATTTATTCAAGTCCCTGCGATTTAGTGCTCCGATGATATTTAAAATATACGCTATCCCTATCAAAAACCCTATCGAAACTCTTTTGAAATTTATTGTTTCGTACTGTCTGTCTGTGACTAAGATGAACAATCAAATGTCGGGCGAGGAGAGCCAAATTAAATAATGTAAATATATGTGCGCAGTGCCAATTAAAATACAAATTCTCACCAAGTAATGCATACATGGCACGGTAAGAAACGCGTACACACGATAAAATATAATACATTTTTTTGTATCTTTGAGGTTTCTTAGTAAAACGCTTCCTTGTTTAAGTTAGTGCTAAGGATCGGGTGTGGAAAATCCACGTATCACAGAGTTAAAGGTCCCACAGTCTGACGTTCTCATAAATTATATGTTCGATTAATACTAAGGTACGCGGATTAATTAATTATAAATATTTCAGAATGTAGCTGTTCTACTTAGCTGCCATCATGGGAAAGGCTAACAATGTTAATACAGGCGAAATTGTGTTATCAGCAATAAAAAGGCTAATGAGAAACACAGGATGGACGTCACGCACAATCATTAAATTCATCAAAATGGAATACAAAATTGGCGACCCAAAAATGAACAGAAAAGTATTACGGTATATGTATATATTTTACCTATCTATATCTATCTATTAATTTTTTTTGATGTGGTGATTACTTAATAGTTGATTCAACATAATATTCTGACAAAGAGGCTTTATAGCTCTCGGGAAATCACCGATTACCGAAAAACGCGTCGAATGTAATGTGTCAGTTATAGTTTAATTGAAAGCCACAACAATACATATCGACGTATTTGGATAATATTTGTGTTACTTTGGTAGAGTAAGTAAAAGTACCAAAGCAAAGTACCTAGAAAAAAACTAGTATTTTAAGGTTTTCTTCGCGATACACGCGTACCTAGGTATTATTACTAAAATATACGTACTGTAAAATTTATTTGCATATTTGCAAATAAGTTGCAGCTGGGTGTAAAATCTAATTTGACATGCTTAAACTTCTCTGCAGCGCAAAGTGAGTTTGATATTTCGAAACTGGCGAATGCCTATTTTAAAACCATGTTTTAGTAATGCATCGGTACACCTTACATAAGGAACGTGGGTTCCAAAGTGTCATATTTTAACATCATTTGAGTGTACTAAATACCTTCATCAAAAGGAAAATATATTTTCAATAACTAGTTAATTAAGATACAAACCTTAGAAGTCTTCTGTTATTATTTTGTAAGTTAGTATTTTTTTTAAACCTATTCTTTTTTTAAGAATGTGTAATGTTTCCATGAAATTTTACAGCGAGCCTTACAACGAAATAAAACAATAAGTAATAAAAATATGATAGGTACCTACTAGAAGAGAAAATGACGACGAAGGAAAAATTCAAAATTCCAGCAGGGAAGGAATTTGTTCATTGTGGTTGAGTGTTAAAACGATTCCAATAATGTTTTATTGTTTGTGTATCAGAGCGTTAAAGCGGGGAGTGAGATTGGGCCTGTTACAAATGGAGAGCGGGCGCTACAGGTTGAACAATATGTCCCGGCTGGCGCGACCAGTGAGCGCGCGCGATATCCGTATACGGCAGCGTCAGCGCCAGCGCCAACGTCACCAACGCCAGCGTGAACGCCCCTTGCGCGTACGCAGCCGTACGCCTTCAACGCAACCCTGTAAGACGGAAAGGAAGGCATAAACCCAAGATCTTAATAAACATATTCAAGTTGATTTTATGTTCTTTTTCCTTGTTACCAACTTACCTGGTACCTTAATAATCTTATCTTATCTTAAAACTAGCTGTGACCCGCGGTTTCACACGCGTAGACATAATTTCATATGTGGCTATGCGTGATGATATATAGATTTCCTAGATAATGGGCGATCTAACACTGAGAGTATTTTATAAATCGGACCAGTAGTTCCTAAGATTAGCACGTTCAGCTAACAAACTTTTCAGCTTTATATATAAGTTGTTTCATCGAATAAGTATATTTATCGAAGACCATAGCGCCTTTTGATTTACGCTTTGCTTTTGGTTCGTGTGTATCATCAATTATATTCATGATAGGCGCTTTTTAAAAGTGAAGCAACAACAATAAAGAGTTGTGTTCTTGATGTGATTAAAGTCACCAGTGCTCCATGAGAGTGTGGTGAAGCGGCATCCTTGGAGTTGCCACTTTTCATCGCAACAAGTGAAATCGTTTTTCCGGAGCATTTAATTATTCGTGGCTAATCTTAGGTATGTTGGATGGAGTTGTTGTGTCGCATTAAGGACGAATGGGGTCTTATTCTGGCAGCACATCTCGTCCACGAGGACTTCTGGATCTTCCACTCACGGGAAAACTACGGCACTTAGTACAATATTTTTTTATCAGAACCAGCTATCCATACATTGGCGGTGGCATTACGCATACAAAAACGAGTGTGAGCATGCTAACGAGCGTCTCGCTTTATAATTTCAACCAGCCCGACTTCAACCGAGATCCGTGCCACCTCAGCTGTTTATTAAAACGCACTTGATCGTTAGAGACTAAACTGATTAGGTGCCAAACATAATGGATTTTCCTAGAGTAGCTTAGCCCTACCAATTGTAGCTAATTTTATGTTGTACTTAATTTATTAAGTTTTACTACAGTTGAAATACAGAATTAGTCCGTGAGCAAATGGAGGAATTATTCCAAAAGACGTAAGTATTTTTAAGTTTATTACTTTGTATGAAGACTAAGGTTGAAGCACGGCGAGTAATATTTAGTAGTTAACGTAAATACTTCCGCAGATTTTCTTTGCTACTGCTCGCAAAGTATGTGAGTAGGTCAGAGTTAAACCTAGTCTCAGTAAATAAACCTGTCAAGCAGGTTGATAATTAATTTAAAAAGATATTGTCGCAGGGTCATTCGTAGACCTCTACTGACGACAGAAAGTAGCTCACGGAAGTTTCGGGCACGTATTACTTATACGTTTATATATCTCCCATTATGAACGTTTGGGTCTAATGTCAGATAATTCATATAGTTAAGTAGGTTTAGTCATTACGGAACAACAAAAAATACCGTCGGTAAATATAATGTGTTGTGTTCTAAGAACGGTACCAAAGAGGAACTGTTAACTTTGCAACTTAATCATTGTTTTGAAAACCAGTGGAGAGAAGCCACGTTATTGGTATCGTAAACAACTTCTGTGCATTATAGTGTTTTGACTGTGGAGTGCTTATTTTGAGTGTTAAAGATCCAATCAATGATCATGTATCGTCCACTTATATTTGTAAGTACTAACCTTAATTTTTTTCTGTTCCCGTTTAATTAAAATCATCAAAAAAGCAATCAAATCACATTATATGTCGTATGTACTCGTACGTATACATAAATTGACATCGTTTTACTAGGTACTGATTTAATTATTGTCATCCACGAAAATTATGTCCCAATTATTTTAAGTCAACCAAAAACAAATAAGTAAGACTTGTATTCGAAACTGTGTACATGTAATATACTAAAACAACCGTGATGGTTTTAATTTTAGCGGAAAAAAGACAATTACTAAGTTTTCCTTGAAGGCATAGGAAACATTGACTTTGAGAATGTTATATGAATGATCTGTACGTTTATACATAATATTACAAAGATTTTGTGTCGATAATAATTTATAACTTACAAGGGATATAATTTTAAATAATTTTTTTTTTTTGGAATTTGAATTTTCTATAATAATCTGTTTTCCTTTACAGTGCATAGCTTTTTATTTAATAAGCGGCGAGTTCATCTGGTCGGCATCAGCACAGAATAGACCACTATTCCTTACATTTAGATCCACCAAACCATCATCCGATCGTCAAAATGGGTTTAATTTAAAATTCATTGGAGATAGATTACCACCGTAAGTGAACTTATTAAACATGATCTTAAAGGTCTCCGATTGGCTTGGCAGAAGGGCAAAATACTCAGCTTTTACCTCGTTGAAATGACAGATTTTACAGAAGATAAATCTGCAGCTGTCTCTCAAAGGCAGGCAACGTTCTTAGGTATATGAATATCATTTCATTCCATACATATTAGGCAGGTAGGCAGAGGTGTTTTAATAACAAAACCAATTTGACAGACGGTGAATCTATCACTGTCTCAGGCACTATACGTACATATACGTGTTTGAGTTAATTCTCAGACATATGCAGGTTTCTTCACTATGTTTTTCTTCACCGTAAAGCATCACTGCATATAAGTTTTCAGAGAAACTTGTGAATCGAACGTTCGTCGCTTGCGTAGCAGGCGCCTGCTCGAACCCCACGGCCACCGCAGGTCATTTCATTTCAGTAAAGTCTTAGCGTATGTTAACGGTTACATGGTAATGATTTTATCACAGAACCACGTATTGAAGCTTAGTAAAACTAATTAGTATAAACCTGTAACTTTAAACGTTGCTGCACGACTTTAATCATACTACACACACACATAATTTATTCGTTCTATTGTAAAAAATATTTCACTGTTTTCAGACCATTCTCTGGGGCTCAAATATTTGATACATTGGAAAATTTTATTATAATGTCCTCTGAAAAGCCAGCCGTCTTCCAGCATGATGACAACAGTCTATCTTACAAGCGTGGTGATGAAAGAACAAAGTGCTTGAGCTCGTCTAAAGTGAAATGTGATTCTCAAGAGACAAAACACAATTTGATGAAACAAGATGTTCTTAAGAAGCCTTTACATAATACAGTCACTACACCTGCCACCACGACTACTACAGAAATACCAACTGACTCAACTACAGAATTAACGGGGGAATATGAAACCGTGAGTTTGTATCTTTTAAGAATGCGAAAATACCGGGAGTCTCTATATATCTATATAATACGGATAAAATTTAAGTGTCTGTTTGTCATTCCAAATCAACGGCTTTTCACTCAATGCATGACGGTATATACGTTATTCACATAAAAAAATCAATTTCTCAAAAGAATCTGTTGTCTCTTGTTCAGGCTAGTTTCCGAAACGGCTGGAACGATTAAAAATAAACTTTCACTGGAAGAGAGTTGATGTTGCAGGGAGTAAATTAGGCTACTTATATTTAAAAAAACATTAGGGTTCCGCGGGCCACCCGTGAGATTAAGAGTCTACATGGGTGAAACTGCATAGCACAGCTCGATATACGTTATACGTATCCCATGAAGTAATTTTTTTATTAAACTAAAAGACAGTGCACTCGATAGTAAACTCACGCATTGCCTAAATAAAGTTCTTTATAAAAATAAAAGCCAATTTAAATGCGATGGTAACATAGGTAGCATTGGTAATGTTATGACAGCCACTAACGATTGCTAGCACAGCGACTCTTTACCTCCTTCTCTACTGGCTACCATACCGTAGGAACACAGCACTACTCTAAGGTAGCATGAGGTATTGAATTGGATCAATATTTTTACGAATTTGGTTTGAAAACAATCAAAACATCAGCCTTAGCCATAAACGTGTCATAATTAACCCATTATAAAATGTTATAATTATCATCTATGAATATTAATTGTAGAATATGAATTCCCGCAATATAAAACCTGATTGTATTTTTTTATTCGCAGACTACGATGGAATATGACGATTTAAATCGGATTGCTAACCCGTCTCACGTCGTTGCGTCACTAATTGGATAATCATGGAATCAGTAAATCACAAAATAATAACTCGAGGGAGTGTGAGTGGCACTCTGGTGTTACAAGGTTTCCTAGGATGTAAGATCTGCTTATCGTCTCGGACTTTACTTATCTTTGTAATTCAAAAAGCATTCCATATTTCCATGCAAAATTTTTTTCTATGAAGATCATAGCTGTAAATCTGCACATCTATCAACTTCAAGAACAGTATCAAATTATTTACTTAATTCAAATCTTACGATCAAAAGACTTGACGAATCGCACGCAGAAGAAGCTAATGTAAGTATAAAAATAAGAAATAGTGATATTGGCAAATTATTCAATTCGTGCACATACTGATTATACACGTGCCTTATTGATTATACTTAGTTGTTAATAAACATTTTGTTTTTGTGAAATGTAATTTTATTTTTACAGTAGATTGTAATGGTAAACCAATCTATCAACTATTTTAGTACTGGGGGCCTACCGTCATCTATTTAAGCAGAGAGTATTAAGAACTTCTGAGCTTTGACGTTTCATTTTTGAGCCGTAAAATTAAACGCCAACGCTAAGTAATTCTAAATTGGCGCTGCTTAAATGATCATAGTTGACCCCCAGGACCGCGATCCCAACGCTACCTTGGATTCAAAATATTTTTTCAAAGGTGTTATATTTCCCTTAGGTTCTTTGTACATAATTATTTTAACGGTACCTACAATGGGATGTTCGTGGTCCCGATTTCCCCTTCAAATCCAAGGTGGCGCTGGGGAACGCGGTCCCGGTCCCTAAAGCCTCCGGATCGTGAAACATACACTCCTCCCTTTGGTTGCCTTGTTTAATCTTCACATTCAACGTGACAAATCTGCGTATTGAGGAAAGTTTCGAAGAAATTTGCGACATCTTGGAGATTATACATCATGACCGAGTTTACCTTTTTACCATCATTGTCGATTTCTTCGTACAAAAGACTATCCACTGAATTGCCGCGGCCTTTCTTAGATTTCACTCTTGATTTGGATCTAAGAATATTCTGGTCTCCATTTATTACTAGGACTGATTTTCGCTTTATTGCAAGTATATAGTGTGCTATCTGATTTTTATTCTTAGATAACGTACCGTTTGTATTCTCATCTTTTGTGACGATATTATTTCCATCTATTGTACCATTTTGAGGCCTGTAAGTAAATATTATAGTATGTTAAATCTATATACTAGTTTCTACTTGCGCCCTTGGCCACAGTAAATCATATAAGTAAGGTTATATTTTAAGAGTACATAGTCATATTTTAAATAATTTTGCGTAGTATTTATAACGATTTTATTACATATTCAGTAACTACCTATCCATTCTGTATTTTAAATAAATAAGTACTTAATTAACTCCCCGATAGTAAATTATGGTTGAGCAGATAATTATGCCTAATAATGTTTATAGCGTATAATAAATATGCATATGTAGGCGCCACAGAATTCACAACTAATCTCGCAACTAAATGATGCGATGTATTAAACATTCATATCATATTCATACCTACAATATATTACTGTATCTTAAATCTTTGCATAATAAAATCGCATCGGTCATTATAACACATTGAAACAAAATGGACTAAGTATACATATGTATACCTGTGTACACTTATGGAAACTTTTTAGTCATATTATTTTTTACCAATTTCAAATACTTATTTTTTTTTAATTTGTATTTCCATTTCAAAACATATTAATTAATAATACCAAACAAACCTCAATACCTCTTCATACTTTTGTAACCAAATCATACTTAAGAATAATTATTTCAATATTTATTATTTTTGACAGGTACTTTATTATCAACCTTTGACAACGGAGGACATGGGAGTTGGAGTGTGCCAAATTTCTCATAACATTTACTATAAATGATGCTACCATAAATACTCGTAGCAGAATACGTAGAGAACGTACGTATTAAGTTAAGATGTAAGATGCAAATAAATGAAGAAACCAAGTCACCTCTTGATCTTGACAGTTCCATAATGACTCGAATCACAATAGCCCGTAATTACGAAACCACACAAAACCTGCAAAAAAGGTACTTAGCTATAAAAAAAATGTTACTATGTAACTAGTATAGGATGAAATGTAGGTACAAAATAATAAATGATGATTTCACTGCGAATATTGATGATGTTATGTTAATAATAAAATATACCCACGGTTAGTATAAGCAAAACGTGCATGTTCAATGGCTACTATATATTTTTATCAACCGCGAAATAGCAAGTGTTTTTTTTGTATGTTCCGCCACATTGGTCACATTAATGAATCGTTACAAAACATTAACAGTGATAATTACCCACGAGTAGGTATGTAGTTATATTCACAATATAATTGCGAATTATAATGTAATAGAATATTTGCAAATTATTTTTACAGTTATTATCATCTATTATAATTCTACAAATCATGCAGAAGTTTTCCATAATACGCTCCAAAGAGAATGGTTTTTATGTAATAGATAGGTTTGATTTGATTATTATTGAAATCCCAGCTGTGATCGGCAAAAGTTTTCTGGGGTGGATCTACCTTATCATTCAAGAGTATGAACAATTTATGATGGCCGATTATTAGACCTACCCGATATGCACACAAAATTTCATACAAATCGGTTCAGGCGCTTCGGAGTGGAGTGTATTAACAAACAAACACCGCGACAGGAGAATTTTATATATTAGATGAATTCAAATTATTTATGATTCGCGACAAATTATAATGACACTCCTACTTTGCAAGTTTTTCAAGAGGTTGATGATTGTTGCCTTCATAGTTTGAAACAAAACAAGAGTATTATTAAGTATACTTTTTATAAAGCGCCTTTCAACGCGGTTTGTGCCTTATACCACAGTGTTCACTAACACATAACAGCTATTCAACTATTTAATATTAGAAGGCGTTTAGTAGGTGGGACTGTACATCAAGGGCATGAGGGGATGAAAGGGTCCCAGATATATTCCGATTTTTTGTATCCATGGTAGGCATACTTAACTTCTTGTTTGACACACAAATATTTGCAAGGCTTATGATTAATTTAATTATTTATTCTACACAAAATATTGCTTACAAAAGCACCTGCTGGGATTTGTATATGGTGTTCGCTTGGCTCATCATGTGCTGAGTTTGCACCTGATTACTGAATATCCTGAACAAATCATATCACAATTTAAAATTATGTATCTCATTTGACTTTCAACTCCATAAATACCATCAATAATTCATATTTGTTTTATATACCATGCTACCACAGATAACTAAGATAGATTTTACTAAAAAACAACGTTACTATAATTATAATGTATATTCTATTAAAATATTAGAATTTCCGAAGATAAGCGCGTGCAACAAACAAAATAATTTGTTTCAGATGCACTCAGGAACTTCTTGTTTGAATTGAAGAAATAATTTTGTGTTGGATAGATTCGTTCAACGAGGAAAAGTTAAAAATTAAAGAGTGAATCAATGGAACGTGTTTCAAAAACGGGAAAAATTATCACTATGTAACATAGGATTAATCCTACGTGGGTAAAACCGCGAGGCACAGCTAGTCTTATAATATAACAGATATGTACTCTAAGGAATGTGGTGGACGTCATGGATGAATAATATTACAAGTAGGTTGTTTTTAAGCCACTTATGGCAAGGACCAAATTAAGTCGCGAGTGATAACAATAATTGTCAATGTGTACGCATTATATCCATCTCACCATTGTAAATGTACGATAATATTTAATGAAATGTGACAACATCCTGGCTTCTTTATAGAAGTATGATTCATATTAAGTCTCCAAAATTCCCATTTCGCAAAACCCACTTGATGTGTTAAGTTAATGAATCAATAAACTACTTAATTTTGTATCGGTCTAACTAAAAACTATAGTCATGTAAGGAAGGAATTCGTTTTTTTTACATACATATAGTTGATATTTACGGCAGCTTATTGACACCTGCAACAAGAATTCTGGCGCACGCGCATTACCTTATCTTAAGTCACACGATTCCACCCGCGGAGTTCCCGGCCTCGAGGAAGTACGGGGTAAAAAAAATAGCCTATATTTCTTGCTGATAATGTAGCTATTAGGTACTGCGGTATTGATCTGATCATAGATACACTCCACACTCCACTGTTTCTTCCCTTCCCATCTATGGAGAAGCGAGGTTTTTATGCACTTCAAGAACACAATCATGGAGTACCTTAAGGTACGTTATTTGGCTGTGATCTTCTCTGACGTGGAGATAGGTACACGCCGTAGTCTGGCAGCTTTTGAAATTCAATCTGGAGGTCCCGTTATCTCTTTTTCATGATTTTTCTTTGTTTCACTGTCTTTTCAGACTTCTTTGTCTTTGTTGACTGACTTTTGCAACTAAAATAAACGGTGTCATTTCAAATTTAAATAAGTACTTGGTAAGTACCTTATACAGATGACTGTGTCATATTTCTTATACCTACGTAACTATGTTCCCTTTCCGCGTGTTTTGGTGATATTTATAAGTCATAGGATACCTTTAATATTTTATTTATATGTGTAACATACATGGAAATGATCGACGGCTTACACTTTAACTAAAGGAAATCAATAAAAGATCAATTTTACTTATGCATTTCAGACTCGTCTAAATTACGATGTCATGCAAATGATAAAATTTAAAATTATATGTTTTGTGATCGACATTGTTAAAAATATCCAGTCTAAAGCGGTAGTGGACTGTGATCTATTGTTATTCAACTTTACTCTTGTAAGCTGAAGCTATACGCAAAATTTTATTAATTAATATGATTCAAAAAGCCAATAAAATCCTTTGTTAAGGAACCTTGTTACAAAAGGTTACCGATTACTTAAACTTTACAAATGACGATGAAAATTTGTATTGCTTGACTTTTAAACTATAAGTTCGGGCAAATTAAGTTATTAAAACTATTCAAATAACAACTTATGATTACAATCATTTTATTTGTTGGGTCTTGTTAAAAGATAATGATGAGAATAATAATCAATTTAATGATAGTATTAATCTACTACGGAACCAAAATGTTGAATCCGTGATAAAATGTTATAGATTGGACGGTGAAATAAATAAAAACAAGTACAAAAAGAAAGGAGAAAGAGTATTTTATGACCCTTTTAAGTAGTACCGGTGTCTGATATAGCGGGAAAGTGTCAAACAGAACTTACACAGTGGGTCACGGCGAATAAATCAAGTTACCGAGTGCGATAGCTGTTTTATTCGTTTCCAGTGACGGACGATTTATCTACAAAAAGTTGAATCAAAAATTCATGAAATATAAATAATCTTTATTAATATATTAATATTTAAAGGTAATTTTTATCATTAAATTATGAGCAATTCACAGTTTTACAAACTAGCAATGTCATTCAAATACCGCTGCTTTTGCAAATAATAAAAACGCTGCGTTCAAAAGCGAAGTTTATAAATTAAACACCTTTAATTTATATGCAGTGCATCACTGGACTTCTGAGAAGAAATTTGAGATATTGAATGATTATTATTCATCATATACACTCGGATTGCTTTGGCATTGGTAAATTTGTTTACGACTTCTGACAGAGACACGGACTAATTTTAATAAGTTGCGACTTTGATATATATTTGAATAGAGTAGTTATTTAATATTAAGTAACACCATTATCGAAACAATGTCTTAACATTGCTTCTTGCTGAACCAAATCGTTATAGGTCCAGGGGAAGTACTCTATCCCCCTATTTCAAAACATGATTTAGTTAGACCAACACTTGACCGAATTCGGACTAAAACTATGTCTATCTCTTTTGAAATACATTTTACAAAAAGAGATAAAACTACTTTTATCATTTTAGTCAATGTGTTGTCCTAAATAGTTTTTAATTGCCATGCAATAGTCGAACTATGTGTCCTTTGATTACGTTGAGTAAAGACATTAAAGATCTGAATCTGAGTGTTTTGATTCCTCCACACCTTCGTGTGAAAAAGATCTACATAGACAGACAGACATACAAATAACGAAGTGATATTTTTCTTTCGAGGAATGAGACCATAAAAACGCCTACACACCTTCTTTTCAACAATTCATTAACACGATCCTGAATTTATTAATGTCACTTATTGGGATCAAGTAATAAAAAACCGAGTTCAAGAAGTATCTTTTAGATAAGTACTCGAAGTGTTGAATATTGGCTCAATCAATTGGATACAAATGATAGAACCAAGTGGATAATGTTTTACGTCGTCACGTTACTAATGTTCACCTCAGCCATGTAAATAATGAAAATGTTTAATCTTTGTTAATCGCATCGCATCGCATTTTTAATTGTGTGTTGTGGTTTATCTGTCAACATATCTTGGAATACCTTCGTTTTTTCTTATTTCGTTCAGTATTTCAAATCTTATCTTAATAAGATGAAATCTATGTCAGTCTGTTTGTAATTTCAAATTAACAGGTTTTCACTATATGCATCTAAAAGTTTACAATATAGCGATCAATAAAATTTTAGTATTTTTCTCTGTCCGTCTGTCTGTCTGTTTCGGTAGTTTCTGAAACGGCTAGGAGCTATTACAAGTAATAAATAAATTACTACTTATTTAAATAGAAAATATCATCCGTGAATCCTATCCGGGTAAAGCAGCGGGGCAATTTTATTAAAGTCTTTGCATTAAAAATAACAAAGAGAACAGACACACTCATACAAGCACACTACAGTTACGAAAATTATGTTAAAATTATGCAGTCAAGTCCCATTTACCGTTGTTTGTTCAATAGGCTTGCGAAATGCATTATTGTTTACATATTTTCTGAATAAAAACATGATCAATAAACTAATTTACCTAATAAAATGTCAAAGAATTAGTAATGTCAAGAGGTTACCTTGTATCACAAAGCAAAATTTATAATTATGTTGAGATTTTTACAAGTTCTCTAAAGAATTATATTTCTACCGTAAGTATTGTTCATCGGCTTGTAACTCTTATATTATTGTAAGGAGGAAGGATTTGTATTTTTGTGTGTATCATCATCATCATCATATCAGCCATAGGACGTCCATTGCTGAACATAGGCCTCTCCCAATGTGTGTGTGTTTGTAATGAACAAACACAAAAACTACTGTGCCGATTTCAAAAATTCTTTCACCATTGGAAATCTACATCATCAGCGAATAACATAGGCTATATTTTATCCCCGTACTCCCACGGGATCGTGAACCTCGCGGGTGAAACTGCGTGACGTCCGCTTGTTCTTAATAAAGAAAGAAGAAAGAAGAGGATTATCTTGGCAGCCCGTACCTATATTTTATTATTTCTATCTTCCTTTAGTGTGCTATAACCCCTAAACCAAAAGCTAATATGTATGTTATTGCCAATGACTTTATATTTATTTCAGTGCAAAAACGATAAGAATAATAATCGTTAGCTAAAAACGATCTTGGCATTGACAAGCATTGCTATAAAATATATTGATATGTAGTGTTATGTCGAACAATTTTGCTATTTCAACATACGGTCAAATCAGTCATAATATGATGCTTCGTATGTGTAACACAACAAACTTTACTCGATATCCTTCAACTTGTGGAATTAGAAAATAAACCTAGCTATGTGTTGGTTTCTTCGCATAATATATAATCTCTTTATGGCGTTGTACGTGTATATACTTAGCAAAAATATTACGAACAAGTGAATGTTTATAAAATGCTATACATTAAAACTAGTTAGTTCAATATTTTTCAATAATTTATTTTATTTTATTCCTACGTAGAAGGTAGAATAAAAACTTATGGAGTTTTTATTGCGACGGAGAACAAGTCACGAATATTGCCGATTATTTAATAAATCAATCGCAATAATTACAAGAAGACTCTTTTATTTTTACCTTTCAACTACTTTGATGAAACACTTGGTCCGGCCGTTTCAGAGATTAACCGGAACAAATAGACAGACTGACAGAGATTTTATTTAAGTGAGTAAACTGAAAATTTGGAATTAAAAACAGAAAATTCAATTTGATTCATATGTACAGATATTAATAGATTAAATTAACGTCCTCAGTGCATAAAGGAGCACGCACGCGAAATTATCTTCTTAGCCCCAGCTAGCCCACAATAATGCTCTTTACCAGGGCTTAAGAAAATCCATTCTATTCAAATATTTGCAGTTTTGACGGACAGAAAACTTTCGCATATTAGATACTAAGATCAATGAATTTGGGTCACCGACAGAAAACCACTTGCAATTAGCTTATTGTTAGTGATTGAGTTCATATTCTTGCAGTTGGACTAAATATGGGTAAAACTCACATAGAAACTTCATTGAGTGGGAGTCTAATTTTACTTACTTGTGTTATTGCAATCCATCGTCAAAATGGTTAAAAAGTTAACTAATGAGTAAAACATCGATCAAAAACCGGTCATTTATTATACAACTCCTTTCTATAACACTCCACAGCAGTTAACAAGGTATAGTAATATTCTATCTCCAGATTAGTCATTTTCTAAGCTATGCAAATGGAGAACCTATTATTTAATGAAAAATTGGAATTATTGTATGTTTGACACAAAATAATTTGAAATTTGATAAACTTGTTTTAGGTGACATATTACCTACTTTGTTATTCCCACCACGTATCGGTACTTCAAACATGATTTAAGCTTAAAGATCATGTAGTTTAATGTAAGGTCATTCACCCGTTGCGGTCATCATAATTTCCTTTAAATTAACGTACTCTAAATAATCATGTTAGCATGATATTAACGCGACTATAAACAAATAACAAGATATTTTGTAAGAAAGTTATAGAATAACAAATTTTGGCTTGAGAGCCTTATGTTTAGAAAAGGGCATACCATACCGTATGCATAATTAAGACATAATGACTGACAGGATCCATTGTTCTTATGTGCATTAGAAAACTTTATTGTATTCAGTTTACTACCCAGGTCTCCGGTGTCAACTTGGCCAGCGGAGCGGAACTATTGAAGATTGCAGCAGGATCGTGTTAGGATATCCTATCGTGACTCAGTGATCCATGACGTACGTTTGTGACCATTCATGCCTCTATGTTAATGGTCATTGGTCAGCTAGAATTGGCTCAGTTTCAGCTCAAGCGGGGCTGAGCGCGCTTGTAGGTACGCGGTCGGCAGTCGCACACACTGACCACACTTTATATATAAAGAGATCTTGCGAAACCGTTAGCGCATTCGGAGTACAACCTGTCCAGGAAGTTACCTGTTTATATAATCTGTCATTATCAACATGCTGATCGCTCTGGTAAATATTAAAGTATTTATTTGTTTCATCAGTGTGTTTGTTTGTTTTAGTGCAGTTCTAATTCAAACAGTGTCAAGATCTGCAATTATAACCAATATCTATAATCTAATACATATATTGCATTTAGCGACCTTCCTGTGTTTACTTAGGTAAAGTATAGTCGAAGTGGTGTCGCAAACATCTTGTGCGTGAATTTACCTACATAGGAATGTAGGTCTTACTGCGAATGTCGTTAGTTCGAGATGACCTTTACTTCGTCTACACCTCCTATGTTTATGTCATATTCATGTTAAAACAAGTCACTTGACACATTTTCTCTTTTAATCTTAGCTCAGTCATATATAAACTAAGAACTGTTAATTTACTTATCATATTATTCTACAAAAGAGTACTTTCATTAATCTGCAATATTTTACGCAATCTATATTCAAATGATGAGCCCCTCTCTATTGCAGAAAAGTAATTCATATACTGATTAACTAAATTATTCTATATTATTCCATAATTTAATCAAATGTGAATAACTTAAATAAACGGAAACACGTTACAAATGTTTACAAAGTAAATATATTAATATAAAATATATCAATGCTGAAAAATTATACAGCCTTCAACTTAAAACCGAAGCGACATTAGAATCAGGAAGAAGCATTTGAATCTCATCCATTTATGCACATAAAAAACAATGTAGATTACAAAACTTTGTTTAACGTTTTAATTATTTCCTTAAATAAAAATGTTAACAACAAAATATTGTATCACCAAGAAAAACGTACAAATCTATTATTGATGGTACTTACTGATATTTTTAATATTAACATTCATATGTGCGTAGCTCTTGAAACTAAATACCTATATGAAAATACTGATCTGATTCCAAAGACACAGGCTCGTTTATGAGGAAACGTAGTATAGAAGTCAGATGTATCTCTGCATAGCTAAAAAGCTAATAATATGAAATACCTAAGATGTACATATTTAAGAAATTCCAGTAAAAGTTGAAGGTCGTTTTTTAGCGTCGATTCAAATCAATACAATGACTCATAAAATAAATTAAATAAAATGTTGATCATTCTGTTGCGGATATTGAAACAAAATAAACTCTAACATAATAAATGATTACTAGCTTGAGCCCGCAGCTTTGCCTGTGTGGCAGTACGATATCAACACCCTTTTAGGGGTGGAATTACGAAAAACCCTATCTTACACATACCTACACCACACCAAGATAACATTTTATTTTTATACCAACAGAGGTTTGTGCTATGCTATACAATATACAGTATACAGAATAAAAAAGGAAGTGTCTAGTTTGTAATGCCAAAATATGTAACAGATTTTCACAAAATGCATATGAATACACGACTATCATCTATCCGTCTGTCTGACTGTCTATTTGTGCTAATTTCTTAATTAACATTACCATCACCTAGTAGTTTAAATTATTTTTTTCTAAAATTTTATTTATCTTTATAACATCAGGTATCTACCCGTAAAAGTCAACCGTTTCAGAGATTAGCTGAAATAAACAAACAGACAGACTGATAAAAATATTTTTTTTTATGTAAGTAGGTACTTACCTACCTTATATTCTTTAATATTCATTTAGTGAAAAGCTGTTAATTTATGTATTTTGATTACATTTTGAGCATACCACCAACATGTCAGGCTTTAGAGAAAGGTTTTCAATATTGATAAGGGTTATCCGTTAATTGACAAGCGTAAGTAAGTGTAATGCAGCCGTGACTCATTAATTCCGATTCCGAGAGACTTTCGGGAGGGTTAATGAGAATTTGTTCGGCAGTGTATTTGCTCATTAAACATTTGTTTAAATAATACTAATGCATGTTTCGTGTTCGATTGCAGATAATTGGTGCATTGGCCGCGGGGCACATGGTCGCTGCGAGCCCGTACGTTGACAGTCAGGCGAATTCACAAGTCCTGCAATTTGATACCAGCAATTTACCAAATTCATACCAATTTCAGTAAGTTACACTATGCCTAGAAGTTCACTACCAATATTTATGCGTACTTTGATAATATCGCATATTAACTAGATGGTAATGAATGAAGATGTCACACTGCGTGCTTTGCGCTGAAGGTAATCATCGTAAGGAATCCTGCATATGTCTGAGAAGTAATTCAAAGACGTATGTATAGTGCCTGAGACGGCGATGGACTCACCCTCTGTCACGTTGGAACTTGATCATATTCGGTGAAATGTGGATGGGGATGTTACAACACTTCTGCTTACCCCTTCGGGGACCCTTCTGGGATGACGTGAGCATATTTATTTTTTTACAAACAATTTGGATATTATAAATGTAAAACAGTGTGCAGGTTGCAAATGATAACATTTTAAATAGATACAAAAACTTATTGAAACTTTGAACTCCTTATTCTGCTCATATTCCTACCTTTTTATTATCAATCGCTTAATTTTGCGCAAACACATTCTTCATAATCTCACCATCGCTAATATAAATAAAACGGGACTTAATAATGAACACATTATATCTTATGTCCAATTATAATTTTCATCCGGTACCTACTAACATGAACCGAACTAACAACCGTTGAACAACCAAGTTGGGCCTATCAAAACGTTCCTTTCTCATTATGTTTTATCATGCATTACATACATACATACATATGCTCACGCCTGTATTCCCCGAAGGGGTAGGCAGAGGTGTTGTAATCACAACACCCACTTTTCACCGAAGATGATTGCCAACGTGACAGATGGTGAGTCCATCGCTGTCTCAGACACTTTACATATGTCATTGAATTACTTGTCTGAAATATGCAGGTTTCCTCACGATGTTTTCCTTCACCGTTAAGCACGCGATGTGAAATCACTGTACATAAGTTTTTTAGTAAAACTCATTGGTGCAGGCCCCGCTGGGATTCAAACTTGCGTCGCTTACGTAGCAGGCGACTGCTCAAACCTCAAGGCCACCACGGCTCTACGGCATTACTCTATATATAGTCTATACATCTACAAAAATACATACATACATAGGTACAGATAAATCAAATTGAACAGCTTTTCACTAAGTGCATACACGAACATATAACATTTTGAACTCTATTGAAGTATTAAGTTATTATTTACTTATAAAAAATATGCAGACTAGTTTGGTTTCAAATTAATTCTTAAAGATAACTTGTCAAAACTTAAAATTTTTGTTGTATGTGCTACCATTATAATGCTTAATTGCTTTTGTCCTAGAATATCAAAACGTGAAAGACAGTTTTAGATCTGTTTAAACCCTAACTGATTCAAAAATAAAAAGTTAGATCATGTTGAGATAGAATGTATTATTTTTAAAATAAAGTGTTTTTGATTGTAATAATATTAAAATAGCCTCTTCTATTAAGCATGCATTCAATGTATACATTTAATGAAGAAATACGTCAATCGAGTCAACTCAGACATTGGATGCGATCACTGTGTACCCACTTAAGTATGAAATAATAATACAGTCATTATATTGAAAACAATATAATAAATATTTAGTACTCACATATTATATTTCACACTCGATCATTCACGGACGTTTGGTTATAAAATTCAGTTAACAAAAAGTTAATTACTCATGTATGACATAATCATTGTTATCGCCTTAATGTATGTACCGTAGAGATGTGATATGAAGCTCGGTTTTGACTTATCATTTTGATCTTGAAAACAATCTTCTTTAACGATGGAGAGCAAGATAACTAATTCGGAGAACACATTTATACGAATATCTTAAAATACCTACCTAATTTTAGTACCTACCTAAGATTACCTTTTTAAGAAAACTTGACAAAACTGGAATCAATCGTATCATCCTCTTTAATAGTGCTTTTGCTTTGTATTACATTTAACATGTAAATAATTAAATAATAATATCATCTATAATGTCATCATCTATAATATCATCTATAATAGCATCTATAATGGCTATTTTAAGAATATTTAGAACAAACATTATCACAAAAGTATTTATTATATAAGATAACAACATACAATAACTCAATAAGATAAGTCAAAAACATACCCCTAAACACAGGTTAACAGAAGGTTACCAGTAAGCCAAATAATATTTGTATGTTTCTAAATAACTAATCGTTAGGATATTTTAAAGAGTATACGATAAACTTTCGTGTTGTGAAATAAGTACAACTCCTTGATTTTCATCCAAGGATATAACAAGTTTACAATAATTAGGACATTTAGAGAGTGCACGATTTCATGTAGAATTAATGTAGAGATCGTCACAACGTTTAACGATAAATACAAAATCATGAATATATGATAATGTTTATAAATTACGTAATGGGTGTGCGATAATGCCAATTTGATAATGTTGCACTAAAACTATAAATTTACGGTTTGCCATATAAGTGCATTACATTTTAATATTACAATTTGTAATTTCCTCATGTTGTATGGTAACGTTAAAAAGCGCCCAAGCGGCGAGTATGGGAAGTATTACATCTCCATACAAAAAAGTTCAAAACGCAAGATCCAGCGAAGACGTTTGATCGTGTCAAAACCTACTCTTATGGCACTTCATTCCGTGAATCGGTCTACAGAACGGTAGCCCCAAGGTTTAGAATTCTGGTTATCATGTAGTTATCATGAATCATGAGTAAGCAAGCTACGGTGTCAACTGACCAATGAAATAGTAACTAATAACTAGTCAAGAAATATGTGGCAGGTATTTATACAAGTTTAATATAATAAAATTAATGCTTGGTCTTTATTAAGCATTATAATTTACCGGCAACGCGACCTTGCAGTGTGCAGACAAAATAGTCTATCCACATTTTTTTTATTGGACTAAAATCTGACGGCATTAATTCCCAGTTGAGATGAAAAGAAAAATAAATTAATTCTCTGATATCAAAATTATTTACAAGCCTATTATTGTTACAAACTTTGAGTTTGGAATATATTATGATACCGTTATAAATATAGAAGTATTTAAGGTTAATTTAAACATAATGAATACAAAATTGTAACGCAAACAATCAAAGTCAAATCAAAGTGAAATGCGAAAAAGTTAACGACTGATTGTTTAGTTCCAGTTAGCTCTCCTAATCATTACCACTTATTTAAATAAAATTATACTTATTACTATTACTACATTCTCGTTATAGTCTTGATAAAGAATGTATAGAATACACTATAGAAATACATTCTACATACATTACGTAGGAGTGGCATTATAATATCAACGCGTCTAGTTATTTGCCATTTGATAACAATTTCGATTTTCACGGATGTCACCGTATTAACTGGTCCACCCACGGCACTTCGGACCAGTTCTAAGTCTTTCAAACATAAAATAGGCAAGATTTACATCTTTGCCTGACATTGCAATGAGGCCAGGGGGTACTATGATCGTTTAAGTAGCGCGTATTAAGAACTTCTTAGCTTTGACATTTATTTTACGATACCAAAATGAAACGCCTAAGCTCAGAAGTTCTTAATAAGCTTTGAGTGGACTCTTCTTGGCTATTGCATAGATCCTTCTGGTTCCAATACGTATACTGAGACGTTCGTTGGTAGATGAAGGCTGTGGACATCATTATTTACAATTCTTCACTAACAACATCAGACATTTTATATATATCTCTCTCTCCTCTAAATTTAACACAAGCTGCCTAGGCGGCTTGTGAACGCAGAATCGTCATGGATCGAAAACTCATAACTGCGAAAAAATCACAGGCTGCTGTAGTAATAAAACATAAAAATGTAGCGTAATTCTATTGAATCTATAATATTGCTCTAAAGCGAAAAGCAGTAAAACATCGAAAGCATTTAAGAATACTAAGCGAAAGGAAAAGCAAGTCGATGATTCACTGGCAACACCATAGAACGACTCAATATTTGGCGAACAAACAACGAGGAATGCCATGTTTATGTAAATTGGCCTTTATACTGTCCTTACGGGTAACCTGATTATCCGAATACGTGAGCGCCGGGCTTTATGGGTACTTCGTTTTCCCAACATTGTTTTTGTTGAAAGCTAATATCTTAAAATCAGCTTTCGGCTTAGGGCTCATTGTTGGCTTTCTGCCACAAGGATGTGGCTCATTTGGAAGACGCTGCAACTTGTACGTAAGGCGGATGCCAAGTAAATCAAGTGCTACGGTAATTTATATTGTTATCATTATGTCATTTTCATTGTACTGTGTAATTATCATATTACTAGCTGTGCCCTGCGGTTTCACCCGTGAAGTCTTAATTACATGGGTGGCCCGCGGAACATTAATGTTTTTTTTAAATAAAAGTAGATAGCCTATGTTACTCCTTGTAACATTTGCTATCTGCCAGTGAGAGTCCCGTTAAAATCGGTGCGTCGGCCGTTTTGGAGATTAGCCGGAACAAACAGACAGACAGACAGATAAGAGATAGATAGAAAGATAAGACAGACAGAGATTTTTCAGTACCGTGTATACTTTTATATAAAAAGCTGTAATTTTGGAATTACAAAGAGACACTTAAATTTTATTTATTTGTATAGACTATGGCTTTAATTCGCGGGACCCTAATATATTTTTTAAAGTAAAAGTAGCCTAATTTCTCCTTGTAACATCAACTATCTGTCAGTGAATGTCCCGTTAAATTCAGTTAAGCCGTTTCAGAGATTAGCCGGAACCAACAGACAGACGTAAAAACATTAAAGTTAATTTTTTTTACTTGAATATTGTATGTTGTTTCATATGCATTTAATGAAAAGCTGGTGTTTTATAATTGCAAAAAGACAAGTATTATATGTATCTATAGATTATAATGTTATGCTAACGCGTCTTTCATATAGTTGTCGACCTATTGGTATCCCCTATTATAGTTGTGGTCAACCGAGTTTTTGTGGCTTTGATATAATGATGACGGATGCTGCCTATTTTAACTAAAAGTTCCTAACTTAATTTATTACGTAATTAATTCAAATTAAATTGTATTCTGGAATATCTCGCAAAAGGAAAAAGAGGGATAGGGTGCCCAATTATGTGCAATGAACGTTAGAGTAGATATGTATAATAATAATATGTATTATGGCGGTAATTAATAAAACCTACCTAGAAAGTTCTAGGTAGGTATTATGCATAATCCATTATTATATAGCAATACATTATTGTCTTAAATCTCTTTTGTGGCAAGCTCACTAGTTTAGTGTAGGACATAATATCAAGTGTATTTGCATGCGAAATTAAGACATAATATTTCTAATTAAATTATGTACATTACCAATTTTATGTGACATAAAACAATAACAGTTGTATTTATGATTATAAATCCTGTATAATGTGACATAGTTCATGTCCATCGTCAATGTCAAAAGTATGATTAGCATTTGTATTATTATTTTACATAATGTATTGGAGGACATTATAATTCCTTCGTCACATTTTTTCTGCAGCAAGATCGATGCGCAAAACAACTGCCAATAATCCTATTATTGTACTGACAATGATTGAACAAAAAGTTGACATGACGTGACAATGTAGTGTGGGTGACATAAAAACATCTGATCACTTTCAGGTTGAATGCCCGTATGTGGTTCGAATACCCAGAACCGTTATCCGGGTTATACAGGGCCTCCATTGCATTGTACTTATAACTCTTGTGTTTACCACCAAATTTTAACTGTCTTAAGTTTATTGTACCGTCCAAAAAAATGTGATAACTTACATAAAAAACAGTACAAATTTACAGTCTCACAAAATCCTGCTTTAAACAGTCCCAGAGCGACCGAAAGCCGATTTTCATGATTTAATTTGCTCTCATAATTATTATTAGCAATCCCAATATGAAGCCCTCATTATGTGACAAACACGAGTAACGAGAGAATATTGTCTTTTAGGTTCCTAATAGAAACATTAAGGCGTGGTTGCACCGTAACAGTGGTTTAAGACGATATCAGTAGCTACTGCTAGTTTTGACGACTGCATGTCTTGCACCAAATTAGGTGCCAATTGACAAATTTTGGTGTCAGTTTTATTTTTAGTGTGTGGAAAGCTTTGGGTTTAACCAGAAAAGCATACCTGTGTGAAGCTGGCAACTGAAGTGAATAAAAAAAATTTTTTCATCATGTACATAATTCATACATCATCGTCATTTTGTAGCCCATGGGGTCCAGAGATATCCGTGGGGACAAGTGGCCACCCAGGCTAATTCGGAATGTTTTGAGGTACAAACGTTTTTTATTTTTGCATTGGGTAGTAGCATATACGTGGAGGATTGTACCGCTTGTTATTTCGTTTGTACCTCCAAGGGCCCCGAGATATGACAGTGGAAAGTTTGAAACTTTCAACCCCCATATCTCGGGGCCCTTTGAGGTACAAACGAAACAAAAAACGGTACAATCCTCTACGTGCTGGGTACAATCAAATGGCATGTAAAAATTTACAATATTTCGATTTTAAAATGTTTAACCCCCCATAACTTTTGTCCCATTGGGGTACAAACGAAATAAAAAACGGTACAATCCTCTACGTGCTGGGTACAATCGAATGGCATTTACAAACTTTCAATATTTTATACTTAGTTGCCAAAATATTAACCCCCCTATAACTTTACCCCCTAGGAATACAAACGATTTAAAAAGCGGTACAATCCGGTACATACCGGGTACAATCGAATACATAACGAAAAATGTTTTTTAATTCACTTCAGTTGCCAACTTCACACAGGTGAAAAGCATGGGCGGTAAAGCTATGAGATCAAGCTGTGACGTCATCTGACTATTATCAAATGGTGCAAGAAATGTTGACCTACCCGGTACTTTTACAATTTGGTTTTCATAAATTATAGCGCCTATTAATGAATGCAAGCTACGATATACAAAACTTGTGCGCTGAAACAGGTACCTGCCGTAAAACCACTTGCTTTCAGTGTAACCTTCAAAATATCATCAGCAAATATTAACGGGAACTAAAATATACCTACCAAATTATTTGCATTTGATTGCAGTATAATAATAAAATGACGCAACAGTGACCTCACACTTCTGGTTCTCTCAGTTTAAAGTAAATTTCAAGTCATTGGTGCGGTCATTTATGAATTTTTGATACCTGATACCATACAGTAAGAAACGCGACATTATTATTGCCACAGGACTATCAAGTCGTATAGCTTTAAATTGTTAACAAATGTAAAAAAGAGCTCTTCTCTATTCGATTCGTACTTAATATTTTTTCTGGGAACTACCTAGTAATATTCTACATCTTTAAGTCAGTCACCAGTTATGAGATTGAGTGCACAGTAGTCACTGTATGAGTATGTCTCTGACTATATATATGGTGCGATACGAATGAAATACACGCGCAGTTACTCCACTATTTTCACTGAGCCCTCATAACTCATGTCGGCACCATCTCAATCTAATTGCATTAATTCTGAAAATGTAGGTATCGACTTTATCAAAAACTTCAAATGGTTTATTAGTAATATTTATAAAATATTTATTGATTTGAGTTAATTTAAATACTCACTGCGTATGTATAGGACTATACATCGTTAAAATTAAAATGTACTGTAATTATCCGTAACATGACAACAGCGTTCCAATGAGCCAGTAATTCATTGAACAATATTTAAATCTTTATTTATTTGTATTTTCCTCAATTCCAGCTACGATTCCAAGGATGGTTCATCACGTACGGAGCAGGGAGTGATCCAGGATGTTGGAACAAATAACGCTAATCTTCAAGTACAGGGGGCAGTCCGTTGGTATGATGACAAGGGACACCTTTACGAAATGACCTACAAAGCTGGCAGGAGAGGCTACAGAACCATAATTAAACTACTTTCCTAATATTAATTAACAAAATAATAATTATAATAAATAATAAGTATAGTTAAAAGATCAAGTTTTATAAAGACTGGAAGATATCAAGTTTTGTATAAATGTCTGATTAGTGTTGGCTACAGTAGAAATGGTGACGAATGAAATTGATGATAAAACGAAATAACTTGGCTAATTAGTTACATAACTAAATAAGAAATAATTAAACTTAATTAATAATGTATATTAAATGGAATTACGTAATTATAGATGTAAAAACGAAATCTTAGATAATATAACTGTGTACGTACTTTAATTTGCCAAAGTAGGCACCGTATAATACCTAGACAGTATCATAAACACCACCAACGCAAAGGAGTTGAAATACTCTTACCAAAACCAGATAGCAAGCCTTCTTAATAATGACAAAGTGAAACATATTTAATCTTAATTTATTTATTTAATTAAACGAATCTCATAATTATATTCTGCCTTTGATTTATATTCCGCAAGAGTCAAAGCTCTACACTGAAATACATACAATGGACTGGAAATACATATTTACTGTCCGTTCTACTGCTAAGTATTTATAAAATGGACTTGTCTCATAAAACAGTGACGGAGGAATTGTACCAAAATATTCGTTATTCTGGCACTTAAAACAAGTATGATAGTAAATAAGTAACAGAAAATTTTGTTTATTACATAGATTAAGAACAGTGGTCTCTATTTCCCGTTATATAAAACATCCCTGCTTTTAGATACTCCTTTCAGTAACGTCTACAGGAATCTTTGAAAATTGTCTGTTTAAATCAAGATAAGTATTTCTCAAACGTATTAAAGTATTATCAGATCTTCTAGAAGTAGTAGAAGTAGTTGCAACTCACTTCATACATAATTTTTATCTCTAGAAATTATAGGTATATTAATTTTGTTAATATTATGGCTCTATTTATATTATATACTTTCATATAGAGTCATATATTATAAGGTCACTAGGCGCACATCGACCAAACGAATTCTATAACCATGATAGAATTCATATAAAGAAATATCTAGAAAGCTAGAGGAATCCATATAATTTTCCAAATTATCCAATCTAACTTAGTACCTATTAGAAGGCCAATGAACACCTATTTCAACAAAAAGCTTTTATGGTATTTTTCAGTCAAGGATAAATGCCCTAGAGACGGTTAGTTAGAGAGTGCTGGTTGCGGATGTCTCAATTTGTGCGTTAGACGGAGCATTTCATCACTTGATTCGTGTTATCACCTCTGTTACATGCGGCACACACTTCAACAAATTGTTGTAATATCAACAAACAATGACTGTATTTAAGATGAGGCTACTGTTTTTTTCATCAGTGTCTTCCATTCGTCGAAGTAACTTGCATCTTATCAAAATGTTCTCTCTGGTAAGTGTACCTCCTTTACATTAAATAAAAAATATTTTATTGTACTTAAATATTAAAACTGTATATAGTTTGGACTTAGCAGTCATGTGAAAATTAAAATTGAAGCCATTGTAAGAAATAACATTTCTGTTTCATAAGGGCAACGATATACAGGAACAATATTTCATTGCAAGTATTCTAAATTGGTTAATATTGACCACAATATTATTATTTCAGAAACTGTTCATCTTCGGTGCTGTATTGGCTGTAGTAGCTGCCCAGGAGTCTACAAATAAACCCGTTGCTGAAATAATTACTGAAAGTACCGTCGTCCGAGAAGATGGATACGATTTTGTGTAAGCTTACATTAGACAATTAATATTATGCAAGTAGGTAGAACAAGTACTACAGGAAAAATCTTTTTGGAACATTTGATTACTATATGCTTCAATTAGGTACTTTTCGTTGTGAGGTACAATACATATTTTAATGACTGTTTTGGACAGATTAGGGAGAGCGTTATTGTTCTTTTCGACTCACACTCCCTTTTATAACTTATTGTGATTGTGTCGTAGGTTCGGCGGCTAATATCGTGTGCGCAATTACAGTTGCACTCTAAAAAAAGTGTTCCTGGATCATTCACCATGCGTAAATGTTCTCTATTTAAATAAATCTTAGTACCTGGTTGACCGAGCTTTGCTCGGTTTCTTCTTCACACAAAAAAAAGGAAAAAGAAATCCAGTGAACGTCAGTCTCGAACCGTGGTACTCTAGTTTTATTATCGCCCCGTAAGCTGGAAGCCTCACCTTTGAGCTATCAAAACTTGACAGATGTCGGCGAAATTTGCTGTCGTATTGGAATTATATTCTATGAGTTTTTCAATGTCTGAAAACATGGTCAAAACGATTTCCATAACCGTATTAGATAGACTATTCCATAGATCTATTTGCAAAATTTCATGACAAACGTTGGAGCCGTTTCCGAGATTCTGATATATAAGAATTGGTCGTTTAAAGATATAAGATTTTTAGTAGAGAAGGTATCGTTTATTTATACTACTGAATGAAAATGACCTTTATTGTTCTTATTTCGTTTATTCCAGTTTCAAGACCAGTGACGGAGTATCAAGACAGGAAGAAGCTCATCTGATCACTGTTGGCAACCAAACGGGCATCGCAGTCAAAGGCTCATATTCTTACACCGCTCCCGATGGCCAGGAGTATGAAGTTACCTTCACCGCCGACGACAAAGGGTACAAGCCCCAGATCCGAGAGGTCAACGGAGGTCAATAAGTCGCCTGAACACCAAAAATATTTATACTTTTCTACGTATTAAAGAGTTCTTTAATTACATTTTATACAGTTGTTTCTTTGTTGCCTTGTGCTGCTGCGTTATTCTGCAAGGTATCTTAGCGACGAACTTGACGTTTAGTGTCGGTTTCATTTACAGGAAAATTAAAAAAAAACATTAAACATACAAGATTTACGCAGCTGTATCTAATTAAGAATATTCCGTGAGTTGGGATATTTAAAGTAATGTCCGGAGCTCCGAATCCAATCTGAAAACTTTTCAAATACTTTTCAGATGTTTATAACATCCCCAAAAAAGTCATAGAGGCTATAAATAACAATATAAAACAATTTTTCATATCTGATGTAGAATGATGTAGCATGAAGAAATTAAATACCTTTCAAGATAATATGTTACAACGTGCATGCGATCCAGTGCACCACAAGCGACGATACCAATTTCAGTAGTTTAGATTTATAAGATTTTCTTAAAGATTGTGAAACCAAAATATATTCTAGAAGACAGAATTTTACAGTGGCCTGATGTGGCTGATCACCTGATTATTATACGAAGCGACTGCCATCTAACCTTCGCAACCCCTTTAACGAGGAAAATCTGTGATCTGGGTTAAACCAGTTAAGTCAGACTGTTTTAGGCCTCCGACTGACCTGTAACGATTGCCAAAGATGATAAATTGGCAACCGAGACCGACGACTTTACGTGCTCTCCGAGGCACGGAGGGAACTCAGTCGGTCACCCATCCAATTACTGGCTAGGGTTAGGGTTGCTTAGCTTCGCTGACCGAATAATATGCACAATAGCAACTGTGCCACGAGCTCCTCAGAGCTTGTACCACGGGCAGTGTTCTGCGGAATTGGTTGAGACTAAGCCCACGGCCCCCTTCTACCATCGCATTTCTCGCCATTAAGGAGTTCATCACCACAACCTATTAATCTAGACTAGATGTTCTCGCATGGGAGTTTCCTTCCCCAGACGCTAAGGTTATGGAACAGACTCAACAACGTGGTTTTGCCCAACGGCTACAACATGGGGTTCTTCAAGAAGGGTGTGAAGAGATATTTACAAGGTAGGCAATGCGCCTGTCATGCTCCTGGTATTACAAGCAACCATAGGTTGCAGTTACCACTTACCAGCAGGTGGGCCGCATGCTTGTTTGCAAAAAAGGTATAAAGAAAATCAAAGACGTATTTATGTATGGTATCTGAAAAGCCAAACGACTTGGAAAAAAAGTTAAAACGCATCATACTTTGTATTAATACGCCTGACATGAAATAGGCAGCAATTGAATCCTTGAATCTAATTTCCTCATTTCGAACAGGCGCTGGTAAATCTGAATACTGAAATATAAAGGCTGGTTCAAAGGACTAGTACTGCAGTACTAGTACCTAAACCTACGTATCTACCTGTCTCTCACGAGCATTACAACAAGCAATATATATTAACTTTATTATGGTATACCAGTAACGCTGTATGCAGGAGGTAATTTTCACTATATTTTGTTTTTGCTCTGATGTATGATGACGGCACTAATTACATCTAACCGATAAACTTATTGTGATTATAGCGTCAATAAAATTATATATGCCTAGTAACACAGCTAAAATAAATATATAATTTGAGATGATACCCAAACCTCTGAGCCTTACTCCGACTAGTTATTTAGTTGACGAATCGTCGTGACAGTTTATTTAGGTAACTCGTGCACATGTTCAATTATCACGCCCTTATCTATGGTATATGCGACACATTTACGACTATTTGAAGACAAACTTCATTCGATCCGACTCAGTTTTATTGTAAATCTACGTATAGTGATTACTCGAGGAAGCATTTGACTATGTATTTATATTTAGATTGACTACCTGAAAGGGCTATTGGCTGCCTTTTAAATCAGTTGACGCAATTACTGTCTATCCTATATAATGTAAATAAAAGACAAGATGATAGCACGATCGCGCTCGTGCTGCCAGAAATGGCGAGAACTCTTGCCTTTTATTGGCTCGCTATTTAATCAGCAGGAGAGCACCAGTGCGTTATCTTAAAAATCCTATAAGAATTACTGTTCATCTCACTTAAGGATGAAATCCTTCGAATGCTCAGAAAGCTACCTATGGAAGGGGTTTCCCTCGATATAAGGTAAGATTCTAAATATTTTTACTAAAACGTTGAAAATAATATTTTTAAAATATAGTAAGATTAAAATATTTTTAGTTTTCAAATTAAACAACATTTTGAAGCAAGAACCAAAATTATGAATTTAATGGATTATTTCAATGAATGCGTATAATGTGTACAAAGCTCATTTTAATAAGGATACCTTATTAAACTAAAATATTGATAAAATTACACCTTGTCTGAAAAATGGCCTTTCAAGAAAACCGTCACGAAACTAATCTAAAGCCTCATTCATCATTTCATCAAATAATTTATAAGTAGGTAAAAATTTTAACATTTCCTCACTATAATAATAATGTTTTGTTTCAGACTCTAAAAAACAGTAGATAACAAACATGAGGTATGTACTAAGTTGTCTTTATGCAGCATAATGAACATATACATTTTGATAAAATGATTATAATCGACCCTTCCAAAACTGGTATTCTTAATATTTGTGAAGATATAATATATGTATGATATTTCAATCATTTTCATTCCTCCACGTTATATTTGCTAATATGTTTAACTATTTTATTATGTTTTCAAGGTACCAAAGCGCCTATAGTGTCGTTTCAAGCTCCTTACCATTCGGGAATCCGTTTCAAGAAATAAGGAATTCAACTTGATAATTTTGAAGAGTCGGATTCCAACAAATTGCATAGCGGCGGATGTTCTTGAAGTATTAAACAGGTTGTGATATTATTATTATCAGATTCATTTTATTTATGTGCTCATATATTCTACATATTTACTTACATATACGAAAGAAAGAGATCTCGGAAGGGATCTCTTTGAAGGAATATTACTTACCTTTTTTCCAGATCACCCATAATACGTGCACCTATGTATCTTGATCGAACAATAATAATTTGTAGCTGAATATTGTAGCACTGACTCATTTCCATAAAGGTGAAATTCGAAGTACCTAAGCCACATTAGACAATTCATGAAAATATTAATTAAATATTCAGGCGAAGCCGTTTTGCAAGGATTTGTGGCAAAAACTCTCTGCCTACCCTGGGATTCAGACATGAGCATAGTACTCGTATGTACTTAAATAAAGTTGGTAAAAGAAATTAAACCCCGACTTGTATTTATATATTTATTTGGGCAGTGTTATTTAGCATCCGTTTTAAGACTAGATAGTATAAAGGTCTAGCTTGAAAGTATAATTATTTGGTTTTAGCAAACGATGACATAACGAATTCATTATTTTATAAAGGCTCTAGGCTTGGGCAGGGGCTGCGGGAGGGGCCGATTTCTGGTCATCAGGCTTCTCTTCAGTTGGCTGGTAGCCGTTCTTGTCAGCGACGAAGGTGACTGAGATGTGCTGGCCATCAGGGGCGACGTACTTGTAGCTGCCCCTCACCAGGAGACCTTGTTGGTCGGTGTCGTTCTTGTACTCGCCCTTCTCTTGGCGGGAAGTGCCGTCACTCGTTTCAAACCTGGAATATTTAAAAATAAGTCGTTAGTAAACAGTTGGTACTAGGAACATTTAGGTGTGTGTTAAAAACAAGAAATAAAATATTAATCCAAATGAGGAAAGATTTGATAGATCATAATATTGAAGTAGGTATATAAATTAGTATATAATACAAAATGTTTAATTGAACCCGTCGTTACACAGCAATATTACTGTAAAGGTTCGAAATATTTCGTATATGTATTTATATGCAAACATAGAACCCACAGAGAACCAAGGTAGACTGAAAATTTTATAGCCAACTTAACTTCATTCCAAAGGTACTTAAATTACCTTAACTCTATAAATCTAGTCAGCTTCGTGCAGATCCACAAATACAACCAAGAATAATGGACAGATACTAAAACTAAAAATATAACTCACTCAAAGTTGTATCCATTGACATCGACCTCGGAGTCCTGTTTAACAATTTCTACAGCTGGCTTAGCGGGCTCCTTGGCAGGTTCCTGAGGGAGAGCACACACGAGGGCCAATGTGGCGAGGGCCAAAAGGGTCTGAAAAAAAAAAGTTCATACATCACCTCAGAATAAAACTAAACCTTTTTGTAATCTGGGGGGCAACTATGATAGTTAAAGCAGCGCGTATTGACAACTTCTTAGCTTTGACGTTTCATTTTATGTTACCGAAATGGAACGCCAGGTAGGACCTGACTTAGTGCGTTTCATTCACCACTCCCGAAGATGAATAGGACAAGATCCCCAGGACAAGATCAATTTGAATCAAATCTTTTTAAAAGCCTATAAAAGTTAGGGCCCAATTCCTGTTTTCTAAATGCACAGATTTTAATTTAATTTTGAAAGCGCAACACAATCACTTAAACAGAGTATGAACTTACAATCTTCATCATTTTGGTAAAAATATAATTTAGTAACACGAATTGGAAGGATGTGCTTGTTGCTGGACGAGTCCTGAACGTCTATGCTCTGAAGTGACAAGACAGGCTATAAATATCGTTACATTGTATTGACAATGCGATGTTTCGAAGTTTCATTGGGAGACAAGGTGTTAATCACAATCATGCAAACAGTTTATTTAAGGTGATCCACGAAAATGTTACGGGGATTTGTCAATTGTGTAAATTGTTTGCCTGCCGTCCAACGCGGCGCGTGTGTCACTTAGCCCACATCTCTTGCAACCACCCAAGAAGTTATACAAATCTTTAAAAAATATGTTCGGCACAGTTGGGTAAGCAATGACAGTTTATAATATTAATATTTCTTGTTCTGACCAACCTATAACTAGTTTCGGACACTTCGATTTTCTCCTCAATCAAAGCAATTACTGATCTGCATTTATTAATAGCGGTTATATTTTCAAAAGTTAACCCAACTTAATCTAAAAATATTACATACATATTGTGTATCTATTTACGTAGTTGTACCTTAATTATACAACTTATAAATAACGTTAAAAAATCTTACAAATGCTCGTTACCAGTGCGTATTGACGCACGATGACATCCGAGGCCGCGCCACCGCCGCCCGCGCCGCCGTAGTGGGTAACTGCGCAACAGACGACGACAATGCTTCAGGAAATATACGTATTGGTTAAATTATTACTATAGTATATAGGTAAATTTTACAAGACAATATACACAATTTGCTAATACTCAAAATTTCACATTCTGTATAAATACTGATTTCGATTGCATACATTATTGTCTTGTCATCAAACCCTGTAAACTCATTCTGCCGAACAAATATACCCTCAAGTAATCCGTGAATTAAAAAATTCGTATGAAACATAGTGTTTATAATAACCTCGGGGTTGTTATTGACTGTGTGTGTGACTTCCCAGTGACAAAAGTCATCAATCAAATAATGATGAATCTTCGAGGTTGCTACTAGAACTCACTTCCTCTATTAAGCCACACACAATGTAAAAAACATCTGCAGTAGCTAGACACACAGGTATCTCCTTATTAATATCCAGAACAGATTAAACCCGGTATAATACCATATCTATTCCATTCTTCTTTCATATCTTAAAAGGAGTTCGAACTACTCATTGGGTTAACTTACGCTTGTTTTAAGCCTCGTTTATTGATGGGTTAGTTCATAGCGGTAGTGACTATAAAAACAGGACATGCATTGATAACTCGAATGGAAGTTATATACTCGTTTTCCGAAATTTTCATAGACGGTGACGGACTCACGAAGTTCTCATTTTTTTATTTGCCTTATTAAGAATGCTTGAATATCTATACATTCATACACATAGATAAATAAAATTGAAGTGTCTGTTTGTAATTCCAAAATAACAGGTTTTCAGTAAATTTATATGAAAGTATATACCATACCAACAATAAAAAATAATCTAATATATAAAATTCTCGTGTCACAGTTTTCGTTGCCATACTCCTCCGAAACGGCTTGACCGATTTTGATGAAATTTTTTGTGCTTATCCGGTATCTATGAGAATCGTCCAACATCTATTTTTCATCCCCCTAAATGTTAGGGGTAGTCCACCCCAAAAAAATATATGGCAATACAACGTTTGCCGGGCACAGCTAGTTATTAAATAAAATTATCTGTCTGTCTGTCCGTCTGTCTGCCTATCTATCTGTTTGTTCCGGCTCCAAAACAGCTGAACCGCTTTTAACGGGACTTTAACTGACAGATGGCTAATGTTACAAGGACTAACTTAGCCTTGTGATTAAAGAATTTGACTCTGCGATATCAATAATAGATAAAAACCTTTGTTATACTTAGGTCTATTGATATAATTGCACTTTGAGTTTTGAAAAAATTATGATATAATATTTGTCAAACCTTGAGCGCTCATAGTTACAATGTTATTACGTTTCCTTCCTAATATCTTTGAGTTGTTGCGTAGTAATTTTAGTTACAATGTTTTAGAACATTAGTATGAGTTGATATAATATTTTGTGTCATATGTAGGTATATCTCTATTTGATAGCTATTATAATTTATTAATATTTTTATCTGTGCCACCGATCAAATGATTATTAGGTAATTTATTCTATTGAAGACATAGTTACTAATAATTTTAGGTCAAACGTTGATTATAAGTCTTATTGAATGTATCGCTAAAAGAGTATGAATAGCGAAATAAGTATGTAAGGATAATGTGCCTAATTGTAGTCTATGGGAGTACCATGTGATATATGCGTGAACGTATGTATTCTGCATGTCTCTAACATTTATTGGATATCTATATTTGGAGCACGTCCTGGCATTAGACCGGATAATTAATTTCTTCCTACCTAAGGGCTAAAAGTAAAATTTGAGTCTTAAGTAAAAAAAAATTAGATCAGTTATTTGTGTCACAGAAGTTTTTCTTAAATGAAAGATTAAATATCCTTTAAATATGCCAAGTGAGGTCAGATAAACGTACTTACGGCGTTAAACATTATGTAAGGTTGCGGTAACCCGAGCCGCGCAATATGTATTGTAACAACAACTTCAATAGAACATGCCTAATAAACTTCAAGTGAATCTTCTAATCTTGGTGCATGACCTTCTGTACTTTTGTGGGAACATATTTATATTTATTTATTTACTAGCATTCTGGACACACATTAGTTAACATAATAATGACACAGTTAGTCAAGTGGTTAGCAACTGCTACACTACTTCTAGCGGGTTCGATTCCCGTGTAACAACAACATTTTGCGTTGGCCTCGTATGCATTTGGTAGGTATTATAAGTGTAAATAAGTAAGTAAATACTTAGCTCGAAAAACGCCATCTCGTCATTCATAACTTTTTTTCACTATAATATGTTGTACATTAGTCCGAAAAAAATATATGAAGTAAGCTTTGTAAATGCAAAGCCCTAATGGGTTTGAACAAAAATTTTATTCATATCAAGACATCAGGGATAGCAATTTTCGCGTGAATAAGCTAGCGCTCAAGTGTGTGTTGTCTATTACCACCTTTTTACCGCATACAAAGAAAAACTCAACATTACAGATATCAACATATTTTTGTGTTAAAAATTGCGGTAAGGGCTTTTGAAGTACAAAAAATATAGTTTGGGTATTCAATTAAATAACATAGTATTATTGGTCCTCGGCAACGTTAATGATTTTGGCATTATCAATGCACGGCGTGACCACTCGTTTACATACCGAATAGTACCTATTGCCTCAAGTTTCTTTGCCTTGACATTACGATTGTAGAGATCTTATTAGGACGAGAATCCCACATTTGTATTTGGAAAAACGTTATTGGTACTGAACTTTATCATTTACATCTTTTAATTTTTTTAATGTCTAACTTTAATGTCAAGATTAGAATGGAAAAACCCTCATCTTAGGTACTGCAGATCAGATGCAATGATAAAATCTACACGCAGGTTACAGAATGGATTTAATTATAGATATATTAAAGTATACGAAGATATTTATTTAATGTTAGCACACGCTCATCTTTGCATAGATTATTTTATAAATTGATAGGTCATAAATTAACAGCTACATACGATACTCATTGCATTTAACGTATTCATACATACACATCGTAACTTAATCTAAGTGTAACTAACCTGTATCATTATTACAAGTGTGATGAAAATTAACTATGACAATAATATTTAATATATGATGTGCATTGCAAAGCAAATTCAACTACATACTTATATATAGTAGCTGTGCCCTGCGGTTTCACCCACGTAGACTTAATTTCATGTGTGGCCCACGGAGCCCTTAAGCTGAAAAGCTGTTTATTTCGAATAACAAAAAGACACTTCAATTTTATTTATCTGTAAATATATTTTACCTTTAAACGAGCAATAGAAATATATTTGTGCTACATGCTATCTTGGTGAGTACCATGATAATAAATAAGAGTCAAATGTGCGAGTTAATATACTACGCATAGAGCATGGTGTATCTTCATAATTATCATTAATAATATTATATTTTATTTTATTATAATCTATTTATACAAATAATAAATAAGTAACTAAAAACTAATTACAAGTAGAAAACTTGGCCCAAATCGGTGTCTCTCGGGATCGTGCCAAGATGGCTGGCAGCATTGCCACGTTGAATAGCAATGCTGATTCTCTGAGCGAGAAAAGCCCCAGCCCGCTTGTCATCATTAATTATGTACGCGCTGCTAGGTATGGGCCTTCCCTGTTTTACACCACTGTTTTCGGTCCAGGGGAACTATGGTCGTTTAAGCAGAGCGTATTAGGAACTTCTTAGCTTTGGCGTTTAATATTACGGTAGAAGAATGAAACGTCAAAGCTCAGAAGAAGTCTGCATGTTATTAGCTAACTTCGTTATTAATTATTGTCATTACTTTTTACAGTTCAGAAAATTAGACTATATTAATTATAATTTTTAACGAATTACAAAGAACAAAGAACGCAGAAAGAAACTGATAAACTTGACTTCCAGGTAAAAATCAATGTAATTTTCTTTTATTTAAACACATTCGATGTGTTTGCTTTTCAACCATACCAAAATCTAGCGTGGATTAAAAACATACAGATTATTGTTTTATTATACTACCATAGTTCGTGTCTAACAATGATATGCTATAAATCAAAAACGAATTGCATAATTTTTTGTTAGCAAGTTCTCATTATTTCTTCAGTGATTAAAAGAAACTAGATGTACACATTAGGGTTCCATAGTGAGAAGACAAAAAATGAAATCATCAGCAACCGAAATTTACTCCAATATTTATTTTTTGTTACTTATGCGTAATAAGTATTATCGAATCAGGCCCACCCACCCCACATGTCATCATCTAGCCTTATCCTTTACATTGTTGGGGTCGGCAGTTGATTCAACCCGATGTGGCTGATCACATGATTTTTATACGGACTGCCATCTGACCTTCGCAACCCCTTTTACGAGGAAAATCTGTGATCTGGGTTAAACCAGTTATCAGATTATTTTAGGCCTCCGACTGACCTGTAACGATTGCCAAAGACGATGAATTGGCAACCGGAATCGACGACTTAACGTGCTCTGCGAGGCAAGAAGGGAACTCGGGCGGTCACCCATCCAACTACTGGCTAGGGTTAGGGTTAGGGTTGCTTAACTTCGCTGATCGAATGATATGCGCAATAGTAACTGTGCCACGAGCTCCTCACCCACCATACATGTATGGTACTCATATTGTTATCAAAGCCCAGAGCATCGAATCTAGGGCATCTAGAGCAATGAGGCAGTACTTTTGTGAATATATATTAGTAATATACTAGCTGTGACCTGCAGTTTCACCAGCGTAGATTTAATTTAATTCCCGTGGAACCCTAAATGTTTGTTTAAATAAAAGTAGCCTAACTCCTTGTAATATTATCTATAACTCAGTGAAAGTCCCGTCAAATCAAATCAAAAATCAAAATCGAACAAACAAACAGAGGGACAGAGAAAAAATATTGAATTTTTTTTTAAGTCAGTGCCGTATATGTTTTCATAATATGCTTTAGTAAAAAGCCGTTATTTCGGAATAACAAACAGACACTTACATTTTATTTATCTGTATGGATAAAGAGTAGTCATTTCGGCATCAATATACTACGGAATCCCCTAAAGATTCACCGGAACAGTTTTTGTTCTATCATACTATTCACTGTGAAATATTGTTCAAGATCAAGTCAAGAGCGGCCATAACAAATTATTTTTATAAATTACTTTATTTATTAGCCTGAACTAAGCCTTGTATTGGTTGAATAAGGTGTATTCAAAGCAGGTAATGTAAGGTGTACCTATCATTGTGAGGGCTCAATTAACAAAGTCACTGGAACCTTACGTAGAAACTCAACTTCTTCTATATATTTTCATAGGTGTGATTCTAAGAGTAAAATTAAGTACCCCGAAGTTCAATGAAAATTATGAATACCATCACTTGGGTTTGTGGTATGACCTTTTAATACGCAAGAAACCTCGACAAAGGTGCGTTTTCGTTTTTGCTCCATCTCAACAGTAATATATGATCATTAATTCTGCTTCAAATAGTTATTAATTTCAGTTTGATTAGTGCGTGTTCTATAATTAAAAACGCATAATGTGCTAATTTGATTCACATGTAGCGGGCGTCCCGTACAAAATTCTGATTAATCGGATTTTGCTTGGAATTGTCTGCTAGTCTAAATAAATACATAGTGTCCGTCATATTTAACCCTAATGTAAAAGTTTGTATGTTGCTAAGGAGATATGTCTATGTCGATTAGAATGCAATACAGTAAAGACTTATTTAATTTCAATTATTTTTAAGTCAACGCAGAAGACGTCGCGGGCAGAAGTTCATAACAAATATATTTGATATCTTCTCTTGACTTAGATATTAGAAAATACATTTTACAAAAAATCTTTGTTAATTTCTAATGTAAATCGACCATTACTTGGGTATCAGTGATCTTTTCAAATACTAAGGCCATTACAATGTGAGTGAAATAATCAAACTTATTTAAATTGATGCGGCATCTTTACTGCACGTCAAAAACAATATCCAGTTTTATACAACCATTGCTATGTAAATTTATTATTTGTGAGCCTACCGATTACATACCATCTTTACGAGCATTACAAAAAGAACAATATCTATGTAAACAATAATTACGTAACATTACAATAACTCGTGGACACAGCTTAGATGCTTATGAGACAAGAATCCTATTACATAACTTGCCATAGATACATCCCGTTTCTACTTTGCACAAGTCTGTGTAACGAGTATTTGGATGCAGATAAGCAATAATGTGTCAACCCGCATAAACTTGGTTTTGAGAAAATGGCGTCTTAAGATGATTGTATACGTGATTTAAGATTTGTTTTATGACATAAATCCATTTTTTACGTACTTTTATGTTTCAGATGACTTGAAACACTTTTTTAGAATGTTAAATACGTGATGCATTATCAAAATATATCAAAACCTTTGAATTTGACTTTTTGTGGGTTGACACATTATTGCTTATCAGCATCCATTTACGATCACTCTTGTAGAATGTAATTGTTTTTACTTCAAACATTTCATTCATAGAACATACATTGTATACACTGGCAGAATTAGCGAAACAAAAACACGAGAATATTAAGACGGCCCTTTATCGCCGCATTTTGCATTTTCTATTGAAATACGTTAAAGTCAAACAGAACATAGGTTTCACCAAATAATAGTGATGGAGTCAAATGAGTAAACACCCATAATATTATATTATTTTTTTGCTATACTTTATACTGAAAATTATAACGAAAGCGATTTATTAAGTTTAGTCACTGGTAAGGTACGAACTAATCGTTATCAAATCAATTAACAAAGGTTCGGAAACTAGCCTTCTGAGAAATTACGTCTTTTTTCGATACATAACCCTGCAGTACAGAGAGTATCAAGAACTGAATAGTATCAAATGCCCTTTGCTCGTAATTATGTAACTATATGACGACATTATTCATTTATATATTTAAACAATTACGTCATAATTATGTTTACATCATGAGCTGTGGATATATTTTGTTCACAGTTTAATTTTTGGTGAAAATCAGCGTACTCAGTTGATTCCCTTGACATATTTTATTTTAATAAAACCGAGTTATCGATGGCTCTGCCTATGAAGTTAGAGGTCGCCAGACGGACTCGAGAAAGGGTTTTGTGTGGATTGCTAAAACATAATGGAACAAATAAATTATTTTTGCGTTAAGTACTGTTTGTTGTGATTACAACACCTCTGCCTACTCCTTCGGGGAATACAGACCTGAGCATATCGCACTCTCAGAACGATAGGGGCTAAACTCAAAAATTTGCGAAAATAATTATGTTAAGATCATAAGACAAACCCCAAAATGTATTTCTAAACGTAGTTTATTGAGAAAATATAAAGATTATTTTTTTAACACTTACCTGTCGACAATGCACAACGGAAACTATACTTTAAAATATAAAATACATTGTATTCGAAACTGGTTAAATAATTACTGCCTAAGTTGTAAATTCAAACTTGCCCAATCTTTGAATGCATTTTTCCGAAAAAAAATATTTTTGAATTAAGCCCCTGTCATTTTGATTTTGCGATATGTCGCACCCTCAGAACGATAGGGCATCAATAAAAAAAAAAAATTTTGCAATTGGGAATCGTTGACCTTCCAGTTTGAATTATTGCCTTTTACAGTAATTATTTTACTAGTTTCGAGTACAATACAGATTTGTCGATAAATCAAAAATCTATTTTTAATGACTTTCAGAAAGCTTTCGGTAGAGCATACATTTTGGGTCTGTTTATGATCTTAACTATATTTCACAAAAATTCGGAGTTGAGCCCCTATCGTTCTGAGTGCGCGATGTATGTATGTAAATACTGAATTTCACTACTTTTTGTCGCTCCTTTTACCACTTGCAGCACATTCATAACTTGATAAAATCTTAACTGATAATCTATGATCCAAAAACAGTTACTTCTCGTAAGTTGCAGCGTTGTCGTCATAACAATAAAATGTAGAGCTTTCATACGAACGTACTTGGCTTTCACTCACGTATTATTTCATAATGACATTATATTGTGTTCATCGTGATGACAATTTTTTATTATACTCTTAATTATACCGTCGGTGCATTTTACTTTAATTCCATGATTAACAGCAGAAAAATGAGTTTCTTTTGAAATCGCAATATTATCGTATCCAACACATACGATACAGTACGATAGAACACACAATTTTTAGTTGCGATAAATATTCAATTATTTTATGTTCAGCAGCAAAAAAATACAAATACAGTGCCCATAAATGTATCTCATTCTTACATATTTATAATATTATAATATTGATGTATAAAAAACTGAGTAGTTAATTAACTAGCACGCTATAACGGCGACGTAAATAGGATTGGCAGTTTGAATGTTTCAATGGGAAGTTATATTGAAAAAGAAAAAATACGGAATGGGTTTATAACTGCATCATAAGAAATTGCAATTTATTATTATATAATATTAAATGAAGTATCAAAAACCGAATTATATTTAAAACAGTTTATTAACATAGCTAAAGTTGTAAATACATAAATCGTAACCCAAATCGGTGTATCTCAGGCTTGTGCCAAGAAGTTTATTCCCATGTTATTAATCCCAATTAATATGAAAGCCCATCGCTTCAGTACCTACTTCTTAATCGAGTATTGTTGATATTGATTTGTCCACGTTCAAAGTTAAAAATGTTAAGGTCTCTTGACTTACGAGTGGTTGCGGGAGCGCGTCATGCGACCCATCCTCACATGATGTCAGCCTCTGCAAGTGCACCACGGAATATATATAAAATGGACGAGCTTACACTAGTTACTCATTCGTTAGTTTGAACTCCACACGAATACTAAGCACCAACATGCTCAAATACGTGAGTGAATATTTATATTATTGTTATCCCTGCATTAGCAAGTTCTTGATATTTAATTTATAATGATCCCCTCGCTAGTATTTCAAAAGTGTGCCGCGTTAATGATGTATTATGAAGTAATTATTCTGCTACAACATGTACAGAGGCGTCTTATTGTAATTAAGTTTTTCTGACCTTTGACCGTATTCATATTTTTCTTCTTACTAAATAAGTACTTTACATAATTTTTTTTTTCTATGCTTCGTTAGTCCTGTTGACTAATCAGCATTGAGCTGTTCCAATAACTATTATAAAATGTGTAAAAAGAAATAAAAAGCATATATTGCAATAGAAGGACGTCCCTAGTGAAAGGGAATCCCTTTGCTAATGTCAAACATTCGAATAACCTCTCGAAGTAATTAAATATTGAATATTGTGTATTTCCAACGTGGGTTTGGTAATTCAAATAAAGTAAATTTCCAATTTTCATTTCATTAAGTTTAGCTTTCTCGCTCTTTTTTGAAAGGGATGGCAAATAGTACTTTTATTTTTTTTTTCTTCATTCAGTTTCAACATAACATAAATGTTCTTTGCAGCGTTCAATTAAAAAAGTTGCGGTAATAAAAACGGAAATTGATTTATTAAATAAAAGTAAACTATTTCAATAATATTAGCTATAACCTTTATAAATTGAAATATTCAAATAAAACAATATCGCTCTTATTACAAAACGTAGACCGAGAGAATCAAAGGTTTAAAAATAGTTCGGTCCCTTTCTGTGATTCAAGTTTTAAAAGGGATGGACATAGTTTTTTCCGAGTTTACTTTAGTCTTCGTTTAAACCATGTTTTGTAATAAGAGGAGTATATCTTTTAATTAATAACAGGTGACAGTCGTCTGCCTGATGGCCGCGCTGTGTGCAGCCCAACCCCAGCAACCCCAGTCCAACCCCCAGGATGTGCAGATCCTGCGCTTCGACAGCAACGTAGAACCTGATGGTTACAATTTTGCGTAAGTTTATCCATCTAACAACATACATCCATATTATGCCGAGTTCATTGTGGATAAGGCGGAGTGTGTAGAGTGTAGACTCTCTCTTTAACTTCATAAATTTTAAGTAATCACTTATAAATTACCAATGCTGGAACTATTAATTTAATTATACCCACTCGCAAAGTTTATGTTAATAGTTTTTTCAATCTTTTTTTATTTTTCCTCGCTGTGCCGAGTTTAGTTGCATTTATTGTAGTGACTGCTCATAATGTTTAGAATATTTCCTAGATTATTATTTTTACGATTAGGAGCTTTTGAGCTCTTTCCACATATTTTTATTGATATCTGTTTAAACTATCTCTATTTATTATATCTTTCTTACGCAAAAAAAATGCGTTAATGTAATATATTTTTCGCATCTATAAATTATAAATATATTTGTAATTTAATATTTTTCTCCACAAATATTACCATATATACCAAAATATCCTTCACCTATCGACCCTAAATTTGCATAGCGTATTTTGTTATCTTAATATTCTTAACGATTCTTGCTACGCTAAATATCATAAAATATATCCTCTTAGCTAGTTCTCGATTGTGTATATTTGGTTTTATTGGGAATTAAAACATCACTGATATACAAAAAAAAATCCATATCTTCTAAAATCGACTGAATTAATACACATACTTATATATCCCGAAAAGGTAGCCAGAGGTGTATTATAGTTCACTACCCTTTTCCATCCAATGTGACACATGAGATGAAGACAAGGGCGAGTTGCTCAATTGGCAGAGCCACTTCATGGTTAGCGGGAAGGCATTTGACTAATTCCCTTGTATCTTTAAGTTGATAAACAAATAATAAACTCCTAAGATCATGACTGACAAAATAAAAAATTAAATATCTCCTACTGAATATCGATTACGGCGGTTAAAACCAAGGGGGATTAGCCATCTGCACAGGGGATTTTATAGTGCACAAACACAGGTGCACCCTTTGTTCCCTCACTCTCACAGCCTGATGGGATGAATTTCTTGACAGAAAATGACAAAAATAAAAGTATTATCAATTTATTGATACAGGTACGAGACCAGCGACGGTACATCCAGACAAGAGGAAGGCAAACTTGACAACCCTGGCTCTGAGAACGCAGCCCTCACGGTCACCGGCCAGTACTCGTACGTCGCTCCTGATGGCAAACACTACACAGTCACCTTCACCGCCGGACCCAACGGGTTCCAACCTAAAACCTCTCTAGGACAAAAATAATTTCTTGAAGCCGATAAAATATTGTAAATAGCTGAAAATGTCAAGAAGGGCTATTTTTAATTTTCTGATAAGACACACGAAAGATAAAATATCTCTTAAACGCCATATTACGCACCAGAAAGGTGTAAATCTTAAACGTTCTTCACTTGATTCACCAGTGAACTCGATCTCATACTCGCACGCTTCGCGCCTGCTACAGGGGATCACTGTATCTTAATTCTTGTGCCATAAGGTTGTATCACTTTTGTAATTTTATACCACTTTTGTAAAGAAAACATTCTTAACTTATCAAAATATATAATGATTTTGATGTTCTACAAAATATTTATTTATTTATGGTTTCCTTTAGATATCCCTTTTATCCCAATATATTAATATGATGTAAGAAAAACATTTGTAGTTTAGAACACGTTTGTTCCTAATTAAAATATTGGAATAAATGTCGCTGTGTCGGTAGTCCTGTGATGTAAAAAGTTACTGCAACACATGGATATGCAAATACAAATCTTAGTCTCAACAAAGTGATGGGAAACATCGAATGGAAACCCTAGACGTCGGAAAAAAATCAATGATGTACAAGTCACCATATTAAGTTCTGAAAAGTTCGTGCTTTAAAAACTCTACCTACCTCTAGTGAAGGTCTTTAAGGGATTGGAGATTTATAATGTAATAAATATTAAGGAGGTACCTATTTTGTAAGGTAATTAGTAAGGACTTACCTACCTAGATATGCCTTCAAATAACTTAATATTAAGAAGATCAATCAATCAAACAACCCAAATCAGAGTCCACTGACGGACGCATCCAGTAGAATAATATGTAGTTATTGCTAATGTTGGTACCCGCATAGTATATGGACAAATACACCATCATTTATTTATGGACCATTGCTTTTAGCATGTAATAAAACTTTAACATTGTGTTGAAGGTTGTTATTCATTATTATTAGACACACTCTTAGCTTTACCAGAAATAAACTTGGGTTTGATAATATTTAGGTGCTGCACGTTATACTGTTCTTAAATAAGAAACCTTTAAATAAATTATAATCGTTGTCTCAAGGTGCTCGTACATATTTGCCAATAAATATACACTGGGACACTAAGCATAATTATCTGAGTATAATTGATGGTGATTGAAGAATTGAATATGCTGTTTCTAAGATTTGGTAGGTACCAAAAGGAAAAAATTAAACTCTTATCCCCGTATTACACAGCAAAGCCTAAGATAGTGCTCGGTTTAAAAGTAGTTCTATCTCTTTTTGTGGTACATATTATGAATGGGACGGACGTAGATTAGTTCGTTTAGTCTAGTCAAGCTTGTTATAAGAAGGATAATGTTGGGGTACGGAAACCTCGATTCGTAAGTAAATTTTATCACCCTGTGTACATAACAAACTTGCCAAACAATAATTCCACTTTGACCTACTAGAAAAAACACGTACTTTTAAACGTGTGTTATTCTAGGACAGTATTCATAATTTTTCATACTTATATATTATGAATAAACCATGAAGAATTTAATTTCAAATGTTTTTAATACTTAGTTTACCTTATATCAAACAAGTAATGAAAATGTTTTCATCTATCGTACCTTCCATTCATTACCTAATAATTATTAAGAAACTGTTTTAATTGAATATAAAATAATGAATATATAATTTTATGAGGGAATACTAATTACCAAATTTTAATAATTAAACTAGTATGTAAGTGATATTAAACATTAAAATACCCTTTAAGTCAAAACATTGCATAAAAATATATTTTGGTATGAAAACAAACATAAAATATATAAAATAAGAGCCTTGCGATATAATCGGTTTTGTTTTTTATCATCAAATTACCTATGTTGTGTTAATGAGATATTGATTACTCGCACGCCACTGTTTATACCTATTTCCTTGTATTCTTATTATTAGACATGTTATAATAATATTTAGATGATATGAGTATTATAATCTTTTGAACACGTATTAAAGTAATAAACATATTATATGAACATAAATTACTTAAGCCATGTTAAACATTTAACTTCAAGCATAACAGCAAAAATTTAATAACTATTAATGCGGTTTTACTTTTATATGATAGAGTGATAAAGATAGTCGTGATTTGATTTGTTGCGAGCTATGCAAACGCCGTGCGTTGTCACAATAAGTTTTTCTAAAAAATATTAAGTGCAGTGATCACATCACTAGTTTTAGCTGATAGAAAACATCGCAAAAAAGCCGCGTTGAAATCCGTTAAAAAAAATACGCCTACGTACCTTAGTATAAACTTCTGATTGCAAGGAAACCATCTTGGAATCTGAAATAAAATCCTACCTGTCATATAATAATAATAATAATAAAGCCTCTTTATTTTCTATCTCCTAATTATTACATATATTTCAACTTATAACTATTTAACGCTATTTTTACAAGTTACATTACATTATTGAGATATAATAAAGAAGTTTAGATAGGAACCCCTATTTGGGTAAAGGCCTCCTCCAGTGCGCTCCAGCTTTCCCTATCTTTAGCTCGCTCAGTCCACTTTTTTCCCGCTATGGCTATGATTTCGTCACTCCATCGTTTCATAGGTCTTCCCTTCCGTCTTTTCCCACTAGGTCCATTCCATTTCGTTGCTTCTTCTGTCCATCGCTTGTCGCTGTATCGTGCTACGTGCCCAGCCCATCGCCATTTCGCCCGTAGACTGTACTGTAGGACATCGATTAGCCTGGTCTTCTTTCGAATAAATTCGCTTCTTATTTTGTTTATTTTTTAAAAGGTCATACACGCTTGTCATACCTGTCATATACGCTTCTTTAATAGGTGAAGCTACAAATCAAATAGGTAGTTTTAAAAAGTTGCCATACGCTTGTATGGCAACTTTTTAAAACTTTTTAAACTTTATTTTGATCTTGTTAGTAGTAGGAATATCAGGTGAAGTGAAATTCAGAGAACTCGAAAAATTACAAAACGTATTAACATTTGCTTCAGCATTGTTGCCCCCACTAAATGTTCATTGAAATCGATTTACACTTAGGTGTAACATTAGGCTTAGAAATTTCGCAAAGCCTAGTAAATGCCAGCGCACACATGCCACGAAGGCTTCACGAAAGCAAACGAAACTCTTAGAAATTATAGGTATACGCACCTGTGGATAATATTTATACAAGAGTATCACACAAATACAGAGAGCAAGATGATATCTTTGTTATGATTTTCAAATAATAATCGAAATGTAAAGAAAATCTCTGTCATTCAAAAAACAACAGAAGACATTCATGACACTTATTACATTTACAAATTTACTTGTACAATATTATCATATCGTTAATCACAATACTGATCACTCGCTAAAAATGAACATTTACAAAAAGTTCATACACAGCTATGGGATCGTGAGCTAATCAGATGCAATTGAGTTTCGATGACTGTATAAGTACCTGCCCAAATAAGCTTGAAAAATCGACACCTAGCATCCACCCGCGGATTTGTCTGCTTGGTATTAGACTGGGAAAACAATACATTCCACAAAAAAATCTAATTTCAGAAAACCCATATTAGTGGACTCTTCACAAAGAATACATAATCCAAATTTCATGAAGTAACACTCTCTCGCGCTTGCGCTATAGAAGCGATACATATGAAGCGATATATAAATGTATGGAAATTACGTAAATCAGGCACGTGACATGTGTCATTTCCATACATTTTGTATTGTTTCTATGAGCAAAGCGTGAGGATAATATAATTTTGCATACAGGCCCAGTGTCTAAGCTATACGTTGTTAGGGTCATTCAGACAGGACTTTGCATTTTATTTGTATAGATTCTCTATTTAATAAATTGCGAAATAGTCAAGCATTGTCAACGAGCTACAATGCGCGCGGCTCTCCCTCGAGTGTTTGTGGACCTTCGTTATGTCAGATTTGCTTAAAACGGTTACAAAATGTGTGTGACGAAACACGCAACCTTTCGTACATCAGACGTCGAGGGGTCACCGCTAATGCCTACAGTTGCACACCTCACACTTTATGGCCTTTTTGTGAATAAACTAAACTAGGATATTATTAAATTAGGTGTGTTCCCCACCTTTTAATATGTAATTATTTTTGTATATCACCATAAGTGGTATTACCCAGGTAGGATAAGCTAACGAAAGATTTTTTTTAAATCGATCTAGTATCTTTCAGTTCACCCTTAACTTTTTAAATCAAACTGTTTAAATATTTTCTCTTTATAATATTAGTATAGTAAAGGTATAGTAATACAAATAATATCTAAATATTATTTGTGTTATATTTGCATTATAATGCATCACACTAGATGTATGTTGGTAAATGGTGGCCCCATATATATTTTATGTTATGTATTCCATTATTATAGATAGAAGAATAAAAAAATGTATTGCAGATGAGCATGAGATACGGAACTAAATAAAAAATTTAAATAGCTACCCTTTGGAACATTTTTATTTTTTCACATTTTGACTCATTACATAATACGTCGTTGTTTTAAACTAAAAAACGTAGACTAAGATAGTCCTTTAAAGTAGCTCCATCTCTTTCTGTGATACAGATTTAAATTTATTGGACATAGTTTTGGTCTAGCCTTCGTTTAAACCATGTTTTGTAAGGGGAATAATGTTCAGTTATAAAATTAAAAATTTGCAATAAGCTGCAAAATATGCGGAATATTCGTTCTAAGCTCGAATCTAATTTTGTCCAAACATGTCATATACTACTACAAATTGAAATGGTAAAATATTGACTAGACAGATTTAATATTCGGAAATAGCACGTATCTGAGCCATACCAGTGACCATTCGTATATACAAATGCTTGCTATGCATTAAGTTGTAGGAGCAAACACTCACTTGAGTGGACCCATACAATAGACTTCAACGCGCACGTAGTTACTATTGCTATGTAATTTTGTTAAGGAATTAATGACAACAGAAACAACAGACAAATTAATTACATTTAAACATAATGTTGTACTAAGTATGGTACTAGCTCTGGTTTGAGTTTTTTAAGTGCCCTATGGCCGACCTTAGGGTCAAAACTCTGTCAGCTAAATCGATTCAGCTGCTTAGCCAAGTAAAGGTTTACATTGAGACACTTTTGCCATTGTATGGATAATTCAAAAGTTTACAAGTAATATATCTTCCATAAGTCCCATCTAGGAAGTTCCGGCAGTTTTTAAAAAACAATAAAATATATTCATTCATTTTCTTTAATGAACAGTAAGGCACCCAGCAAATTGTCACTTAAATAAGTGTATAATCAATTATGTGCAGTCGTGAATCATGGCGTCAATCGTGACTGACTTTGGTCCTGTGCTAATAAATAACAAGATTCATCTGCCAACTCCTGTAGACCTTTAATATATGCCCACTTTGATTAATATCCTTTAGTTACTTTAACAATGTGACGTTTGAAACATTATGTTCTATTGTAGTTTTGTAGATTTTTAAACTAAAATAAAAATCCATTGTCGCATATTATATTAAGTTCTGTATGAAGTAGATATAAAGTAAATTTTTGAAAGATTATCTTTATACTAACTGTTAATTTTAGAGATATTATTAAAACATAAAGGGACAAATAAATTATTTTAGTGTTTAATACTGAATTTCACTACTCTTTGTCGCGCCTCTTACCATTTGCAGTTCATTCATAACTTGATAAAATCTTAACTGATAATCTATGATCCAAAAACACCCAAATACGAATTTTCAAGGATCGCTTTTCAAATCTAATACACTTAATAACTAGTAGAGTTAAAATTTGTCTGGTTACACCAGACACCCTACAAATTTCAATTCTCTGCGTCTAGTGCTTTATACTGAATCAGTTGTGCTGATTCAGTCAGTCAGGACAAGTAATATACATTAATTTAGATTTCACCTTCATCCCACCGAATAGTTTTTATATTATGACTTTTTTTATCATGTGTAAACGTATTTTGTATTGACCGATAATATTTCATCAATAACCCTAAGATGGACATTTCCGTGGTCTCATAATGCAACATTTAACAAGCATTTGTTACATGCTTACATAAAAATACTAATAGTTAAATTAAATACGTGAATAGGCTATATGGCGTGATAGGCTTACTTAGTTATGAAACAATGATAACATAACTGATACCAGATTTCTTTCCCTAATATCAACTCGATTAGAATCTTTCCATTACCTCAAAAATATATAATAAGTACATACATACATATGCTCACGCCTGTATCCCATGGGGTAGGCAGAGACCACCGTACTATATAATAAGTATTTTTATTAGTCTTCACACATGCCATTTCCTTTTTAAAAAAAGTAAAGAAAGCATATTATTCAGCTCCTTATACTTAGTAAAGATATATATTTTTATAATTTCACATACATATACGCACGCCTGTATTCCCCGAAGGGTGTTGCAATCACAACACCTACTTTTCACCGAAGAGGAAAATGATGTCCCAACGTGACAGATGGTCAGTCTATCGCCATCTCAGGCACTAAACATACGTCTTTGAATTACTTTTCCGACATATGCAGGTTTCCTCACGATGTTTTCCTTCACCCTAAAGCACATGGTGTGAAAATCACTGTACATAAGTTTTTGTAGAAAAACTCATTGGTACAGGCCCCGCTAGGATTCGAACTTGCATCACTTGGGTAACAGGTGACTGCTCAAACCCTAAATCCACCACGGCTCTATAATATTCACCTGAGAGATTTAACTGAAACTGGGACATATTTTTTGAAGTCGCAGTATTTTTTCTTACTTATATTATAAAATCACTCTAAGATTTTAATGGGCGGCGGAATTGCTCCTCTAGGAAGTGTTCAAGCAAAATGCTGGAGAGAAAAGGATTTCCTCGTCCAAAAAGAGCTAGTCTTTTTCTTAGGATAGTATTGAAGGAAAATTTTGGTATACGTATCCGAGTCACTCACGAGGAAAGGAAATGGAAATGGTCGCCATGCTACTTTACTAGTACTTTTTTCTGCAAGATATTTAACTTGAAATTGAATCATGATTTGTGAACGTCCAACGAAGATGCTACAGAACTGTTAACGTACGTTTTAAGAAAAGATAAACAGCTGCACGGAACATCAATAACATTTGAACACGTGGCCTTGATTACAGCGGTAATTGTAAGGTAAACATTGAACACTCCACAGTGACCTTTGTCTATTAGTTAAAGTATACTATTTGATCATCAAGATCAAGCAGTTACGATGCAGAAATTAGGTCTGGCAAGTGTCGTCCCGTGTAGACTTGTCCCGTAAGGGTTTGTTAGAGAAGAGTCTAGACATATTCGAACTGCGTCTGATTCAGAGATGTTAATTAAGGTAATGTTGGACGGAAGACCAAGCAAGTTATTATACTTATACAATACTAGCTGACACTGAAATTTAAATTTTTCGGGTTACTAGCCTACGGTACTCACAAATAACATGGCTTACTTACTCAGAGGGCGGGTTACTTTTACCCGGAAAATATAATTGTCAATGCGATACATATTTTGTTAGATTTATAAAAATGCATTTTCTTTAAAATAGCATGAATAAAAACCAAAGACATTTACATTTTAATGTCTATTTCTGTATATTGACAGCCTATCTTTACAATAATAAAAGGAATAGCGTGTATCGTTTTAAATAATTATCCGCATATGAATATTATTATAGTAGGTGTCTTAATTTTCAAGAGTCGTAAAAATATAACAAATAGATAATATGTAAATATTTATCCATTTAACTTAATAGCTACTGACACGATACGTAAGTATGTGCAATTTTTACGACATTCTAAAACACATAAATTTTAAATGGTCCTCAAGATAATATATTTTCTAAAATTTATATGACAATGTTTTGTACCTGTGTTCTGATTGTTAATATTCAGTGGATTCTATAATAAATAATAAACGTTTATTACAAACATTAAGTTTAGAAGTAATTAAGGAATCATTAAGGTTCTGTGGGATTATCAAAGACTAGCGGATGTCATGCGGTTTCACCTGCGTAGTTGCCGTTCCCGTACGAGTACGGCGATAAAAACTAGCCTACTTAATCAAATGGTGAATAATTTTTAAAATCAGTCCTGTTATTTTTGAGCCAATCCATTACAAACAAACTTACATACAAATCTTTTCTCTTTATAATATTAGTATATATGTCACTGCGTAATAGTAGATGCAACTAGTATGTTATGAGGGCGACTTTCTATACAGAGTACCTATAAGCTAACTACCCAAGTGACAGACCAGAAGGCTGGCCGATCATATTTGATAACGTTTTATTGATATTAATAAGAAGATAATTCAAGCTTAACTAGGTAAAGTCATAAACAGATAAAATATTTTGAAACCTTGATTTGAATAGTCTACAAAGTGGTGATCAAATCACCAGAATTGGTAGACTTTATACACTTCAGTACCGTTAACACGCTGTTTGTAGTAATTATTTAATTATATAGATAACCAGCGGACGTCCTGCGAGTTTACCCTCGTAGTTCCCGTTCCCGTGGGAGTACGGGGATAAAATAAGCCTATGTTACTCGCTGATGATGTAGCTTTTCAACGGTGAAAGAATTTTTGAAATCAGCAGAGTAGTTTTGAGTTTATTCATTACACTCAAAAATATAAATCTTTCCTCTTCATAATAGTACTGTAGATTTAATTGACCACGGCTGAATATTTTTTGCGCTATGTACTTATACATTCTTGGCCTTTCTTTGAGTAATCCCTGCAACATCGAACTGTTGCCAAACCCTTCGCCCCAAAGTACAAAGTAACAACTCAATCAATTGGAACATGAATTTGCAGGACATGGATTCTCCAAGGACTTTTTTTTTAATATGATGTTGTCTAGTTTCCATGGTGTAAGCTGTGATTAGTTGGGACTAGATGGTGATAATGATGTAATAATGTCCGAATATTATTTATTTATTCGCTTGGTTGTAGGAACTAGGTGTTTTGTGAACCATTTCAAACGTTTAGCCGAGAAGCCTCTATTAAATTCAACTGCAACTGACAATATTTAAAGTTAGCAGCTGGTAATTGTAATTATCTACACGTAATTACTACGGTCTTTAAATAAATTCAGAGCATTATCTATGCAAGGATTTGCCGAGATAAAACAAATACGCGCCCAGTGTCTCGTCGAGTACATTTGCTTGCAGAGATTATACAGTTGAATAGATATGTCAATCGATATGTTCAATAAAAATCAGTTATCCCAGAACGAGTCTTAGTTGATTTACGTACTTAGAATTATTATAATGATAATAATATTAGCTACCTATAGGATTTTATATGAACATTTGGACTCCGAAAACAAATTGAGGTATTTTATGACCTTTTATGACTTCAAAGAAGGTGGATTGATTGTTTTGACAAACAAAAATAATAATCTAAGAATTGTTAAATAACACCGAGTGAAATGTAACCGTGAAATAGAAATCATATGATCAATCTTTTTTTTTTCGTCACTTAGTTTTTATTGGCGCCTGTGAAACAAAAATTAACTATTTTATCTATGCCATCATCTTAGATATTCCACCTGGCTATAAATTACAATGAATGAGGGATTTATGATCAAGATTGACTATGTAACGAACAACACCAACCCAGGAAGCGCGTGTCACAGTGTCACGCTCCATACTGCTTTAATCAAGTGGATTGCTATATACATCTGCACCATGCGTTTGATCTGTGTACAAGTATTAATAAATTACGTGAACCAAAGAATCGGCACAGTCTCGTGCGAACTCTTGCGCAACAGGCCGCGAGCCGGCGCTACATAACCACGCCCTGCGAAAAGGAATCGAAAGGTAAGATTCTGAAAAATAAATCAACTACATTTATTAAAGGAATAACCAGGATATTGTGTTCTTAAAATCAAATATGTTTTATCTGGAAAGTAATAATAAACTTAACGCCCTGAAAGAATACAAAACAAATTGAGATAGACATTTATAGACTGTTAAATGTAAAAGTTAATTTTGAAATCATAAAAGTCGGGACACTGAATATTTAACTTCAAATATGAATTAAAATATACCTATATAGAATAATATTATATTTTTTTATAAATTTGTTAAATACAACAACTTAAACTCTAATCTCGAGAATATATATATATATATATAGGACATAAAATCACATTTGAATCGGCCAACAATAAATAACAATTTGCCGAAAAAACTTTCCAATTTGTTGAAAATAAAACCTCCTCATTTTGCTAATTTTGATAATAACACCAACAATATCTCACCCAAGAGTTCATACAGTATAACTTGAAGTAATACAATATGCAATCAGATATAAATAATGTGTACTTTCAAATTATTTCATATGAATAACTCAAGGTAGAACTAATTTTCACTGTAGAATAAGGAGACATTACGTAAAGCCGGAGAGGTAAACAAAAATACAAGGTTTAACTAAAGTTGCATTGTAACAAAATCATAACAATGACATAAACGAGAATCTAGTCAAATTTTAAGTGCCCTTCGCAGTACAAATTCATAATTTAAATAATTTTATTCAACACAAGACACTTGGTCTCACTGAACGTCATATATAAGACAAACTGAATTGAATATGCTGCCGTTTTCAAGTTTAAGCCTGACTGAGGAGAAGGCGATCAATAGAGATAATCGTCAAAAATACACAGTCCTGACTGACTGACCGCCTGACTGATATAACAATGTCTATACTGCTGGCCTTTGAGACATTCAATTGGGGGAATGTCAGTATTACAGTCACTGTAAGGTGTAGTTTACCCAGCATCGTGCAATCAGCTTAATAAGGAAAAGAGCAACTTAGAATATTTCAGTGTCAGGTACTACGTGATTCTTATAATCGACTAACCAGCTAAGACATAATGCGAATGATAAATAGCGATATTTAATAATTTGTAGTATTTTTATTCGTATTTTCGAGCATATCTTAAAATTCATAGATAAGCCCTCAAAACAGTCAGAGTAGTCAATGGCTCACTCCACATACTTATTTTTAACTATTTACAAGATTTTTTCTCAACAACCACATGGCGTAATATTCAAGCTCGTCGCCATTAAATAAATAATAGAAATATTCTCATACTATTTAGAGACCCACGCACTAACGAATAAGTTCAATCTGTACCCGTAATGATTTTTCGCAATAGCGTCATAGTTGCAATCCATCTGAGAATCATTTACAATTATGTTGTAAAACTTAATTAAGCAGAGACCAATCAATTAAAAGCAGGTGATTAAACCCCGCGCAAAACTTCGGAACTAACTTCTTCAATATATCAAAATAGTAAATAAAAAAAAACAGAAAAGGTGTGTTCATATGAAAAATTATTTATTGAACACAATAACATTATGACACCATAGCTCACGCACGCATTACAATAAACGGTTAACACCTGTAGACACAATAATAAATTACTGACAAGAAGTACTTTCACGTGTTTAAAGCTAATTTAAGTAAACCGGTCTTACGGGTAGTTCGGTTAATATACATCTTCAAATGGCATAATTCACACATAACTCATCTCGTATCCAAATGAGTATAATTAATTCCTAGCATAATGTCGACAATTTAGTAGATATCAATACAACAATTGTATTTTATTTTATTCTGAGATAAATAAAAATCTGATTCAATAATCGCTGACAAAATCAGTATGGTTTAAAAATAGAAAAAAGTAACACCTCTTGTGTTACACTTCAAGTAATCCTTCCAATAACCTTCGAAAATGAAAGTGAAAATGAAAAGGGGAAAAAAATAAATTTAAAACAAAATATGGGTAAAAATATTTGAGTATAAATATCCCATATCCCCATTATGTTATGTTATGAGACATAACACAATATGTTATGAGATCCGACCGAAAATGAAAAGTTGCTAACGGACAGATAGGGGTCTTCGCAGCCGAAAGGCACTATACATAGGTCTTTGAATTTCTCCTAAATCATTTGCAATTTCCTCACAATGTTTTCTCTCAGCGTCAAGCTCGTGGCGTTTATAGATGCACTTTTTCAAACAAGTAATTAGTACAGACCAGTGAATCTGATCAGTGATTCTGTGGTGTCCTAGCTTCGATAGCCACAAACGTTGTACATTCCTACGATCTGGAATTCTGGATAGAATTTACAGTATTATTATGTTTGAACATATAAGGAATTCCAGCGTTCTGTTATGTATATAATGTAATTTAGTTAAAAAAAACCCAGCTCAACCTTGAACTATCAACCGGTGTCTATTACTTTTGGATAACTATATAATAAAATTATAATCATTGTTAATAAGAAACACATAATGTTATTCATAGCCAAACCAACGCTCGTAGCCAAACAGTGATGGAACTTTTTAATTAACTTTAATTTAAAACCAATGAGCCTGAGTCGCTTTTGTCTTAACTAATCAAAGAATTTAATTTAATAAGCAATAATGTTGTATTTTAAACAATTATAATAAAAAGGCGGGAGATCCTTTTAAATATAAGTAATAAAATATTTCATCTTCCTCATAAACACTCACTACAGAGTCGTAAAGTATAACTTGAGTAGATGATAATTTTAAAATTTGAATATATTTTAATTCTGATTTTGGATTTACAATGATTATATGAGTAATAAAAATTTAATACATCGTAAAATTGAGACGCACAATCACATATTTAACTTACGATATGACTTCATGTTAAAACTTAAACAAACACGTGGTAAGGTAAATATTTGGATAAATACTTTTATGAGTAAATCTATGGAAAAAGTCTTAATTCCACTTTAAAGATCTTGAGTACATAATAATTATCTGTCCGATTAAGAGTCCATCAGATTCCTCGCAAATTGGTGACACACTCAATGAACTATGTCAATGGAACGCTTAGCTTTATTCAATAAGTCAACAGATAGGGAATTTTATTATTAGAAGAATACATATTTGTTCGCTTGTAGCCCACTAACATTCGTAAATTGGCTTGGATCACGATGTGACGTCATTTGGTTTACTTAATATTAAATCACGCTGCATATCCTGGATCGATGTGTGTACTATATTTTACAAGGCTTAAGTAAATTATAAATATTGAAAGTAATATGAGAATAACGATTCACTAATATATCGGACTTTTAAGATATTTTGGTAACCTTTTATCGGCCATGTAATAATTTGTTGGTTAGATCACCCAGTACATTTCTGTTCAATAAAATACATCACATAGGTTATGTATTCGTCATAATTCCAATTCGGAAGTTAGTTTATTATGTAGGCTTCTGTTTACACATTATATTGTTATTCATACAGAATACTTGACACAGGCCTACAATTTTTAACACCTCAGATATTTCAGGCGGCCTTATATTTCTATTATCATTCATTAAATAAAACATTAGCGGATTATATTTATATGAATGACACCGGACCATACCCGGAGTTTGAAGTGCTTTGTCCTGCTATTATATTATAATGTCGCCGAAAACACACGTTTAACTTATCGAAATATTATGTGCATTAATATTTGTATCTTATTAACGTATCGTATGAGATATTCAATATATTTGAAAATTATACAAACAATATTATTTATACTTTTAAAATTAGTTATATTAGTGTTTTAAATATTCGTCCCGCATTGCTAATTGCCCCTTATCAACATCAAATCGGCGATAAATTAACTTCTGAAGCTATTTTATATTCATAAGAGCAGTTTTCAGTTTTGATGTGATTGAGCATTATCAAATGTAAGTTAAGTAAGTGTTATATTTCACATTAACATGCCTTTTAAATTTGAATCATGTTTGAACCTTGACTGTTAACGACGGCAATGGCAATCGGATCCTTCCATTTACTAAAGAATGAAGCCCACAGAGGCTTTGATTTTAAGAAGAAAATAATTTAGCGTTTGTTAAATGTTTACTGTTTTATATATATAACAGCTTTAACTGTAGAAATGTTAGCGTAATTTTCAAGGCAGATGACAATGACACTTGATTTAGAGATTCTATAAATATAGTTCCAAGTGCGGTGAGGGTACAACTATTACGTAGAGTATGAAAAAGGAAGTAACTTTAGTTTGTAATTGATAATTTAGGGGGTAATCTTAGAAACTTATCGTACAAAAAAAATATGTCTCTGATTGATGATGATGACTATAGCTTCATCATCATCAATCAGAGACATATTTTTTTTGTACGATAAGTTTCTAAGATTCGGCAGCTAGTTTTAATAAAAATATGAAGCATTAAAGGTAATTGAAAGGTCAATTAAACTTACCTAAAGCGAAATTCCAATATTAACTGTTCTGTCTTCGCCAAAGGCATTTATTACGAATGCTTATCACGGTATTCTGTATCACAGTCACTGCCAGATTTATTTTGATAAGTGTTTAACCTGTATAATCAGAAAAAGTGTAGTATGTACCTACTAATTCTTAGGATACTAAAATTATTGACATGGCTTCAATTACCACCAATTGGACTGAGGAAGGACCGTTTAAGCGGAGCATATTAAGAACTTCCATTTTTGTTCCATTTTTATACCGTAAATACAAACTTTGAATCTGAGAAGTTTTTAGTACGTGCTGCTTAAACGATCATAGTTGGCCCTCTGTATACCTACATCTGAGACGGCGATGGACCCACCATCTGTCACGTCGGCATCTGGTGTGTAAATAGGGTATTAAAATTAGGTGGCCAACTATCATCGTTTAACCAGCACGTATTAAGAACTTTTCAGCTTTGAATTTGAATTTACAGTACAAAATGGAACGTCAAAGCTCTGAAGTCATTAATAGGTGCGCTCTGCTTAAATCGATGATGGTAGGCCTCCCGTGCGGAGCCTGTTTAGGAAGGCGAACCTGACATATAAATAAACTGAACAGTCATTTTCGCCACGTCGAATGAAAACATGTTGAAAACGTAATCTTTGTATGTAAATGGGCGAACCATCATATTCATTTTGATCGTCATGTATTTTCTATTTTTAATAACATACGCTTATGTTTATTCATTCAAAATGATGTGTATATTCAAGGGTAAGCACGCGTATTAAGGAACTTAAAAAAAATAAAAGTAAACTTCTATTCAAATGTTATCGGCTTTATCTATGAGAATAATTAATTGTTGTAATAACTGACAGACACAAAATGATACAACTTATTAATGGACTCGACAAGTTAATCAAGAGACAGATTGCCTCTAATTTGTATATGAATATTTGAAATGATTGCAGCTCCTAATGATTATTAAAAACAAAGATAAAATCATTTTTGGAAATATAAAGCAAGCGATTTGAAAAATAGTTCTTTTTTCATATTGGACTTGTTATGATAATATATTAAGGGTGTAGTAATCTTATTCAATATGCTTTTTTTTCAGATGAGTCGTGTAAGAAGTTCTTTATTTCTAACTATTGGAATAATAACGTGCTTCCTTATCCAAGCGCAAGGTGCGGATAAGTACACAGATGAGAACAGACCTTACGAGTTCGGGTTTACAATAGATGGAGAACAACACCGACACGAAAAAAAAGGTACAAAGATCGAGTTACTTTAAGTTCTTCTTATAGCTTACAAAGGGATGTACAGGCAGTTTATATACTCCCGCTGTTTGGGGTCATGGAGGCCAAATGCTAATGTCCTTTTAAGGAGTTCTCGAAACGCCTGATTTTAGTCTTTGGTGCCGTTGATCTGGTACTTGTTGATGATGATACTTACTTTGGTCAGAAGATTAGTTGATCCAGTGACCTAATAAAGGCGACGCAACATTTCCGTTGTCACACGATTAAATTCTTTAGTTTATTATTTTTGTCTTTTAACAATTTTTCAACTATTTTAATTAGATACTGTTTCTTATAAAAACATAGGGAATTATTACAATATCCGTTATTATTGAAGAAGCCGACCTCACTTTCGAGGTTTCGCAGTGCGTAGGATTAAGGCTTGTAAAGTTTTATATGTCAGTATTTGTTTGATATATACCTATATAATAAATACTCATTAACACTTTTGAATTCATGATATATCTAAATATGATATACCAAGGTAATCCCGCGGCTATCTTATTTTCAAAAAAAATATAACTTTCCTTTTCCAAAATACTACCAATTAGTTCTAATATAAGAAGATTTCTTTTAAAAGAAAGAATTGCAAGTGCATAAAAACATACATTTGGGAGGCTATGACAATTATCATTTTATTTACTGACGAAAGGTCGTTATTTATTTAATAATTGTAAAAATAATGTATAACATACTCGAATTTACAACAAACATGGATATTTAATCGCACTTTATTTAATGATCTTGCTAGGAAAACTTACATAAACCAATATTGGGGCGACTTAAAGCGGTAACAAGTAATATTTTAAGTTTCATTGCGGCTTATTTACATTAACGACGAATAAACAGCGTCTATAACCATCAGTGAACAACACCGTATAATAAATGTAATCTTTCGGCAATTATTGAAATATATACGACAACCGCAGTAATTTAGCTGTAATGAATTGACCGAGATAATGGTAAAATCTTCCGTCAATTGGTTTATATTATTACTTATACAGCTCATTAAGTCTATTCAAAATTTCCATAATCAATAGATTACTGTTCAACAATTATTAGTTTACCTGCATGTTTAAATCTCATTAGCAAGGCAATAGTCTCTTGCCTAACATTGAAGCTGTTGATTTTAATTTATTAATGTCTGTAAAAATACTGCAGACGTTTTTAAAAGCATGTATTAATATATTGTGGTTTTGACATATGCAGCAGAGATGTGTAACTCATTAGGCAAAAAATATAATATTATTTTTACTAAGTTCTCTATGAGTTACTATTGGAAAATAGTATTTTTATTGGACATTAGGTATATGCCATTTCTAACTAGGATGAAAACGATAATAAAATTAGAGGCATCATTAATTCATTCTCAATTATTTTCAATTTTCAATCACGTTATTAACTCAAACGACGGTTCCAGTGCAGTAAAGCTGTAGTGTCCAAAATTATATACCATCACTAATTCAAAACACTTCACATGATTTCAGATAAGAATGGCATTATTCAGGGTGAATTCGGTTTCATCACTGCTGATGGAGTATACCACGTCACAGTATACGCCACAGACGAACAAGGACGATTCAAGATAATTTCTATGAAAAACATTCGAGTCAAACCTTGTAAGTATCTAAAACTTTGCTAAATAAATATTCATACTTATTTGCATATCACGTGTGACTCTAAATATCCATTTGTAAAAAAATATAATATAAGAAGTTTTTTAATGTTCAATTGGTATTTTCAGATCCCACTGGACCAACGAGGCAAGGTCATTCTTTATCAATTCCACCATCACCATCACAATCAACAAACGCTATAACACCGGCTAAAGAACTGAGTCCACCTCACGATAAATCACCAGCAACGTCAGCACCACCCCAATCGAAACCAGTATCTAATGAAGCACCAATTAAGTCTTGTTCTCATTGTAGTATTCCTACAACGACGACACCAGCTCCCCCGCCACTACCACCTTCTTACAACAACCCGCAAGATGTAAGTTTCTCGGGAGCAAGAGATCAAAGTGTTATTCCATCGCCAAACTATCCTGGCCAACATAACAGTGGTCCAAATATTGGAGGCCAACAAGGCTTTGAAACCCCTAGCCAACAGAGTAACAACAATTTGTATCCACAACAAGGTAACTCTGGTCCTCCGTCACAGCAAAGCTACCCGGGATCACCTCAGAACTATCCTGGTCAACAAAATAACCCTGGGCAACAATATAGCCCTGAAGAAAACCCTATAAACCCTCAGCAACAAAATTATCCTAGTCAGCCGAATAATGTGGCGCCATACGATGGCAAAAATGTGGGTAGTCCTGCCGCGGGAGGACCTTACAATGAACCGAGCTCACAAGCATATCCTCCACAAGGTAATACTGAAGCACAGAACTACTCTCCGCAAAATGTACCTGGGATTACAGCCCAAGATAATTCAGGCTCTCCGCAGTATCCCAACCAAAATAATCAAATTCAACCAGAAGGTGCACGATCGCCTAAACAATTCAACTCAAATGAACAACCAAGCTTCCCAGGCTTAGAAGAAGCAGTGAGAGGTCAGTCACCCGATGAAAACTTACCGCCTCCAAATCAACCGAAGTTGATCGCAGCACAAATGCAGATTGTGGATAAAAATACTGATATACATACTAAGAGACCGGGAGAGACAGATGGTTTGCCACAGGGATTAAACAAGAACGATATGGAACAACTTCTATACACTTTCAACTACACACTCGGATTCCATGGACACTTTGAAGAAGGTTATAGGAACGGTGCAAAACAAGGATATTACTTCATCACTGGTCGTAATGGAATTCGGACGAGAGTTGATTACACGGCAGATGATACAGGTTTCCACCCTAAAATAAGTCAAGAGGTCTTTGATATATCATCTGATGAAGTACCGAAACCAGAAACTGAAAAAGACGAAAAATATGGGCTCAAAGGCTATGAATTCAAATGGCTATATTACCCCGTTGGATCATAGAATTAAGTTAAATCGTTATAGTTACTAATCCTACTATTATTTAGATTTAAGTTTAATTCCAAAGTACAAGGGAAATGATGTTAATATATGAGTATTAAAGATTAGTGCAATTATTTAACACTGCCTATAGTGCCATCAAATTAAATCTAGGGCATTGTGTAAGATTTAATGTTAGATTAGATTAAGAATAATAAAATATCCAAAAACGTTGTCCGTTTGTTATCCCAATTAATACCTACTGTAATAAAACTCAATTTTAATCACTGAAATTATAGTTCCATAAGTATGAAGTTATTTAAAGTGACATGACGATTCAATTCATTTATTCCTTTTTTGACTATTTCTAGTCAGATAAAATAATAAGATTGAACTTCTGTCCAAAAAATACCCTAAGTGATAAAATAAGACTCCTAGTATAGATGGAGGAAAAGTCATTCTATGCTAGTCTGAAGGGAAACCATTTTTCTTTCTAGTTCACTTTATTGCTTATTAGTATAACATTTATATTCCCAGTATTATTGGCAATAAATAATCTTATATATTCATTTTAACCATGCCATTGAATAACAGCAACACGCCATCTAGCGATTTTTCTCAGAACTACCACGAGTTATTTAAGCTCTATTTAAGAGTTGGTTAAGTTTCATTTCAAGCATCAAGATGAATACAAGATTCTAACACAGTACGTTTATTTATTGTAATTGAGAAAACCACTAGATGGCTTATTTGTTTAATCACAAGATAAAAATGTATAAATAAGAAGGCGTGAGAAAAATCTATGATATACTACGATAATCCGGTATTTCCTTAAATGACAATAGTGTCGATATTTATTTAACATTAAAAATCACTAAATGTACACAATAGCTCAGAGTTAAATTATAAAGAAAGATAGACGTAAATTTACTTAATTAATATAAAAGTTATATTTTGTGGTATAACGTATTTTGATGTATGTAATAAATAATAAATATGCTCACGCCATCCCAGACGGGCCTCCGAAGGGGTAAGCAGAGGTGTTGTAACAACAACACCCATATTTCCCCGAATATGATTAAGTGCCAATGTGACAGAGGGTGAATCCATCGCCATCTCAGGCACTATACGTCTTTGAGATATATGCAGCTTTCCTCTCGATGTTTTCCTTCACCGTAAAGCATATGGCGTGAAATCACTACACATAAGTTTTTAGAAAAACTCATGGTGGGGATTCGAACCTAGGATTATACTGCAACATCTTTCGAAGTCCTCAATTAAACATTTTATATTTTTACCCTGTATAAATGGTGTTTTGTTCTTTATAAGTATAAAACTTAAAAAAAAACTTTGAACGCTTAAGAGGATCATAACAATTATTTCACAGTCACAGTTCATATTGTTACAGTGAAATATTGCATTACAAAGCAATGAGGATATTTCATCAGAGCAGTAAAAATATAATACTAATACAAGAGGATCAATCGAGAGTCAGTGTCGTGACTGATAATTCAATTGTACCATAACGAGTCATTGTTAAGTGCACAGTAAGGGGAAAATTGCATAAGATAATTCATGAATGAATCTCAACTGCTTCCTAAAGATAGTATCTCCGCGTGCTTTTGGCGGGAAACCGCAAGCCAGCAGTCTAACGAAAGCCGGCGCGTGCGCTACACGCGTACCTTATTCCAAATTCAAGCTCTACACGATCGCGAGCGCGGCGTTTTGTCTCCAACACTTTGTTTTAACAATAAGTTTAAATGGAAGTATTGAGGACACACCTCGTTTCCTTTTGTTACAATTCTCTATAACATGCTGTGAATATGCATTGTTAGTCAATAAAAGAAGTGTTAGTTCTACTTTCCTAAACTGCAAACAAAACAAGCCCCTGTGTATGTTAAATTAAATAAATAAATTGATGTTGGACTCTTTGTTTCATAGAAACATTTCGTTACGCCTATGTAAGTAGGAGAAATATCTCCGTTCAACAAAATTATACACTAATTGTTATTAAGAATGCCAAAAACTCTAACCAACTAACAGCCAACAGGTCCTTGGTATAAGATGCTTTAATTTAAACACATACATTTAAAAAATATTGTTTATGTTACCTTGACTACTTATAATTAATCTCATCACTAACACAACGCGACCATTTTTAACTTCAAGCAAAATTTATGAAGGTAATTACAAACTTGAACGATGTCAATTAGTGTAACTTACTTAATTTAACCTTGTCACAAATAGCAAAGGAAGAAAATTACGTAATAACATATCAAAAAAATATTTTGCCCTGATATGGCCCTTGCGACCTCTTTAGGCTCGTATTCCATGATTCCTTTGTACACATGGATTATCAGTATCACTGATGTTTCTACCTACATGAAAAAAATGTAAGGAGAATAATAAACATATTATTCAAATTCCTTTAAGTTTTTCTTAACAACAAACTTTCTGCATATACCGAATCTACATTTGATTAGTATACAGATTGCAATCCTCTAAAACTTTTTGGTTAAGATTGACCTCTCATAGAACCAAAAACCCACACAGTGTGAGCTCAGCTTGAACTGGTTAAATGTACAGACAAACGTACACATATACTTCTCGTAACAACGTTAAATAACCGTAGTAGATACTTTATCAAAATGCGGACACGAAACTATAAGGCTCTCTATGCCATCAATCACAATTCATTAGGAACCACATAACAAGTTATACAACGAAGAACAATTATCTATACTTCCATTATATATCTGAAAGTGTCTTTGTCTGTCTGTAACCATCTCATGGCTAATTAGCAGAACTGATTTGACTTAAATTTGGAATAGAGATAGTTTGACTCTGGGAACGAACAAAAGTATTTAAAACATCACTCTACGAACGATTTCACGGGTAAATACGCTCATGTAAGTTTGAATTGATTACAGACTTTATTTAAATGGAACAGTACATCCGTGCACTTCATCTGATTGGATAATTTAGATAGTAATAGCTATTTGCTTATGCCATGTTTGTTTCACAAACGGGTCTAGAACTTATTACATAAACTACAGTTATAAGTATGAAAGCGGGCTACTCCTAGAATGTAATGTTAAAATTGTACTCAATCAATATTAATTGAACTATAGCATGATTAAAATTACTCGCTTAAGTAACTCCATAAGAAAAGCCTCAGGCCAGTAAAATATTGCCTTCAAATGTATCTATCTTATATAAACCTACAACATTAGAACCTATTAAAAAGTAAATCAGAACATGATATAGATTTTCTACAATTTACATTCAGTGTCCCTTACTGCCTTTTTTTGATGACCTGAATGGGACATAGTATACATTAAACGCAGCATGTAAGTTCATTGATGACGTACAGATTATATACATTTTATTTAAAAAAATCATTTGTCGAATATAATATTATGTCTCACAGAGCCAAATAATGAGATTTTTTAAGAGATAATAAGATATATTAAAATAATGAGAGAATAAGCTTAATTATACATATATAGCCATTGAATGTTTACCATACAATACTGACAATACGGAGTTAAACAACACAATATTTTCAAAGGGTGAAACATTTTGCACAAACGTCCGCTAACTACTAAAACAATGAGAACCATAAGGAAAATATTTACACGGAACTTATTCAGGTAATATTCACTAATTACCGTTAAATAGAACACATACAATAGAGAACGCTTGCTTCGCCTGACGTCCGTTCGGAAGTACAGATTTTCATAACCAACTGTTTCATACTTACGTGAAGTAATCAGGAAATTATACTACTCTTCACTCAGTAGCACATTTCACTTTTCACACATTATATTATGAACACATCAATTTTAAACTATTAAACTTATCAGCAATAGCAATGTATCTGCTACTAATCCATGTATGTCTATGTAATCTAAAATTATTATACCTGACTTGCATTTCCCTGTGGTTTCATCCGCATATAATTAATTATATATTAATATAATAACGGGTTATTTCGATGAACTCTAGTTTTTAAAATAAACGTAGCCAAATTACTCCTTGCTATATCAGTTATCTGTGAAAGTTCCGTTAAAATCAGTCCAGCCATTTCAGAGATTAGCCGGAACAAACAGACATAAACACAGACAAAAATTCTCCATTTTGAAATATTGGTTTTTATAGGTATTGTAGGTATCGTATATATTTTCATATTATGCGTTTAGTGAAAAGATTGGAATTAAGATTAAATAAATTTTATGTATCTGTATAAATATCGGATTATGCACAAATAATGCGTTGCACCTCACATTCCGTAGCAAGATAGTGTTTATCAACATTTATACATCTACTGCATCTGGATAAAATAAAATAAATATAAATTAGTCTGCTACAACAAGTTTTGTGTCAAATATTCTTCAATCTGCTCGTTGGCATTCTTTAAAAACGACATCATCACTAAATATTCTACGATGCTATAACTCCAGTTTTTTATATCAAAATCTTTACAATTAATTAACAACAAAAGAAACGCATAATTCACTCATCGAACTGCTTTTAAAAAAAGCCACAATACACAACTTTGGCCTTTTTATTAGTACACTACCAATTCACTTTATATTTTGAATATAAACTTATGTACTTCCATGTCTCTATTTAGAACATAAATCCAAGTTAGCATTAATTAGTAGCTAACCGCAGCTGATACAACCACTGCTTCCTTCATTATCAAATTACATGACCGAGTTTCCTTTATATTATGGAAATAATAAGGAGATCAATTAATACGAGAACAATATGGTCTAATAATTTGGAACCACGAAATCTTGATAATTATAAAATCTTTGTATTATAGTACAAAAGACTTTCTGCATAATTTAAATAATCTTATTCTATAGTATATAATAAAATATTCTTCAGTTCATAATTTAAATCAACTCTATATTGTAAGTAGCTAATTATTCAGTAAATAAGTTAATAATAATAACTGGTCGTTGGAACAAATACAAGTATATTTAAAAGTTTAGTTGTATTATGAGATGAACTATATTCAATCGCTGTTGCATAATACGTCAATACCAAGTTATATTATATGTTGTATCACTGCCTCATACCATATATAGTTGGTGTCAATTTTATAAGGATTCCAAGAGACAGCTGTCACAAACCAATCATGCTAGCCCAAACAAAATGCCTAGTTGATATGCAAGAGCCGTATACATTTTCACTATCGTTCAATGTTCCATTGTACTAACACTTTCTATAGTAAACTTCGCCTTATATTGTATCCATAAACATTACGTATTAGCCTTGTTTACGCGTGCAGAAACTGATGTCATGTTTGTTGATAGTGCTAATTAATACCAATGTCAATAAAATTTGTTTCGTGCTTTTGTAATAATTGCCTAAGAGTTTAAGTTGAATTACCTGATTACAGTTACATATTTAACTTAGTAGTATATTTATATTGTTATAGCGATATATACATCATCTCCCTGGCCTTATCCCATACATTGTTGGGGTCAGCACTGTGACTTTTATAGGAATTTTATCCGACTGACCTGAAACGATTGCCAAAGATGATAACCGGGACCGACGGCTTAACGTGCTTTCCGAGACACGGAGGGAACTCGGACGGTCACCCATCCAATTACTGGCTGGGTTAGAGTTGCTTAACTTCACTGATCGAATAATATGCGCAATAGCAACTGGCCCACGCGCTCCTCACTATAGTGATATACACACTTTATTAATTTAATTAATGAAAAAAAAATTAATTAATGAAATAATGCAAACACAACAAAATAATTAAAAGAGGTGTAAAATAAACAAAATTGCAAACTCTACCTTCAAAAGCAAACAATTATAATTGCGGTAAACTATTATATTTGTGTATTTAAATATCAAATAACGAATAAATACGCGATTTAATTGAAGTGCGAGATACCTGCACAATCATTGCTCATTGGTATTGTTGTGTAAATACATTAAATGCATTATGCTGAGCAATTATTAAATTTGCATTGACATCAGAGCATCAAATTTTATAAACACTTCAATGCCAGTGTGTGACGATAGTGATCGACGCGTGTACTTAGTATTGACGGACGCCGACACTTAGCCTTGTCAAAAACTGGAGCGCGTGAGCACGTACCTGCTACATACTATACTCCTTCTGAGCCGCCCACATGCATTGTGATCGACCGTGTGACAAGTTATCATTATCCTCCTAATACTTGAAAGGTCGTCTCATTTTGTGAGTTCCAACCGTAGACAATTATATGAACTCTAATTGTGACCGGCGAACGTTGTATTGCCATTTTTTTGGGACGAACCACCCATATCAACTAAGGGTATAAATATTGGCATGTTGGTATGTTGGCTGATTCTCAGACGTACCCGATATGCACACAAAATTTCTTGCAAATCAGTCCAACGGTTTCTGAGGATTATGGTAACTAACATTGTGACACGAGAATTGTATATGAGATTAGATTAATAATTGAAATGTAAATTTTATATCTACAGCTTTCCACATTTGGTTAGTGCAATTTTTGCATGTTGAACGAGATTTACTTCACAATTTAATATTGTTACTCAACACGGTTTTCTTAACCAAATAACTCGGTGGAAGTTTATAAAGTAAACACAAAAAGAATTTAACCGATTACCGATGTTGTTATATAAGTAAAACTTAGTTAAATACGATACTTAATCGAGTAAGAAGCCTAGCCGTTACAACGATTAGCTTAGCACGTTAATTTATATTTTCTATTTCCTTCCAGAAGCAGATCACCCTGTGATGAAAAATGTTTAAACAAGAACTCATTGTTTTGGTAAGTGCAGTTTTACTTATGTCTTAGCTTGATATACATTGAGTATTCAATATCAGGTTTCTTGTTAGCAAACTTATTTTCAACAGATCTAGATCACAATCTTTAAAAATATGCTGATTGTCAAGATCGACTTATTGTGATTCGATAAAATGGATTCGCATAAAGATTATAAGATCATGATAAAGTAGTTGATACCGGTGTAATATATTTTTTTTATTTATATTTTCTTGTCTATAAAAAAATTACCACCTACTGTTTATTTCTTGTTGAAAAATAAAACAGAAACGAAGAAACCATTTAGTTACTTTAAATAGATAGGTTACAAAAATCTGCATTGTCATTTGTCAACATTGTTACACTTCTTGCGATAAAGTGACTGACTTGATGAGAAATACAAAAATACTGCTGTAATACATCTAACTATTCACAAAAGTAACTCATGCAAATAAAAATGTTGCAAATTGTAACATTCATTCTGGGTTATTTAGTCTGGGCGTAGCGGGCCACGGTGAAAAACTGCCTACAGTTTGAACCGTTACTGCTTAAAGATTGTAACATGTAGTGATCAATTTCTAGATTTTAAAGTATTTTAACCAAAAAAAGGAAGAGGTTCCACGCATTTGTTTCATATTAGCAACTAAAAATATAAACAAGTTTAAAAAATATAAGAAACAATTGAAGCGTCTCCAGTTCCAAATAGTGGAAAGTAATGGCTGACGATTTTTTTTAATTAGTTGAGTTAGGCAACAATTGCAAAAAAAATACTTAAAAAACATACGTGTGTAAGTGACTTTATCATAAGCCATTGCTATGATGGTGAGGTTTTGGCAGAGGTATATTAATACACAATGTATACATTATATTAATCTGTTTCGTAATATGAGCCGAACTACATTCTACATAAGAGCCAAAGTCTAGATTGAATAATGAACTATTGTTTGCGACATGCTAATTCTTACACACTTCTTTCGCTTCGTCTTCATTCAAGCATCATACACTTTCTCCGGTTATGACAGTTAAACTATCATGGCAATATGAGATGACGTCAGCCTCGGCTGATGGTAAGCTGCTACTGTCTTTAACTAATCAGGCATGCGCACTCATTTAGAGTAAAACGTTGCGGTGTTATTATTTTATCATTCACTTTGTATTACAGTTTTTATCACGTACCTGTAACGATTCCAATTTATTTAACTATTAATGTTCAATGAACCACAGAGTAGATAACATTTTATTGCACATCGACTTCCTGACTTCCTATTTGCAGATTCCATTCTTGCGTGATGCAATATATTAGACATGAATTTCACTTTTTTATGTATAGTCATCACACAGTACATTTTATATGGCGTTTATGCGGTGAGTTTGATTGATTTATCTAATAGAACTTTATAAACAACACTCCAGTGCCGCAACGTTCAAGACACACCGATTTCGGCCAAGTTTTCTACTTGATTAAAAAAAAGTTTTACATATTAATAAGTTTATATTTAATAATAATAAATTTAATACATAACAAAATAATGAAATATGGTTTTGACTATAAACGCGTAAAAAAACCCTACCTGATATTTTTTAAAGGAATTAGACAGTACTGAATTAGCAAATTGAATACACCGTTCTTATTTTCAGGCGTACAACATGGATGTCACTTGTGTAATTGATAAGGTAACATTATAAGTGTCAACGGACCTTTGAAATAATATTTAAACATATAGTTACACTGCGGAGATATATGGTATACGTACAAGCCGTGCTCCGCGGTAGTAATTGAATAATAAATAGAATGGAATATCCACACGTCACAATAATATATTTATTTTCAGGGAGAAGCGCCTTATTGTGAGAAGCAACCCAAAGTTGGTCGTAGAACTTTCAATGATAACTTACCATCGTACGATCCCTACATCCCCAGGCAGAGTGGCATTATTTATAGTTGCACTAGTATAGAATGCGAATTAGTGATCCCAAACTCCCTCACACAGATAATAGACCCAACGCTGAAACTAAAATTATGCTACCAGTATAAATCTGAAAATCACAAATGTGAACACTTTAGATACAATTATTTAAAAAATATCGACAAATTGTTGTTTCTACGCCATTATGTCCCGAACAAAATGTTCTATTCAGTTGATTGCTTAGTTTACTCAGATGGTGGGCGAGTATGCCATAGGATGAATGACGACGATTCGTATACCACATTGATTGAAATGGGTATTCTAGTGAGACCAAACGAAGCGAATGTCTACATACAAGACGAGTTTATATGCGAGGAAAGTCCTGATAGAGAAATTAATTGCGATTTGGATACTTACATTCCAGTCGACAGCCATCTGAGTGCCAAAAAAATACCTAAAATCAAAGGTGACATTCTTCTAAAGACCGGTACATTTGTTGTGATATTAAGTAACAACTGTATTGGCCGTTGGTGTGGGTACAGTGGACAGCTACCACGTCTGTCTCACTCGTCATCGTCTAGAAGACAAATGCCTCGATACGAGACTCCAGGGGGCAAGGTATACCGATGCTACTACGCCAAGAGGCAACAAGTGTGCAAAGAATTATCAGCGACAGACACACGTATTTATAGCCAACGGGGCTGGGAGAACTAACGACATAAAGAGTAATAGTATCTGGGGACCATCTCTGATCGCTTAAGGAACGCGTCAGTATGCTGCATATACTCGTATAATATCATTTTCTGTTACCAAAATGAAAAAAATTAGAAGTACTCTGCTTAAAACTATAATAGTTGGCCCCTTTCTTTCCCTGTTTAATACGAGTCGCTGAATAACTACAGAAATAAAGACATATTGTAAATATTTTAACTTACTCATTATTCATTACACGTAGTCGTTGAAAATGAATCAGTACAATAAAGTTTAATTCATTGCATTGTTTCCACAGCTAATTATAATTGAAATATGTTCAAGAATCGATTGTTCAGTGGGGCAACCAATATTAAAATGTGATATGAGGTATGCTATGACGTAACCGTAGGCGTAAGTATCTCTGACATGATCTGTTGGAGTAATTTCAACTTGTTCCATTCAGTGATGTAACGAAGGACAATATAGGTCTTACATTTATAGTTGCTACTATAAGTATTAGCAATTCCATGCAGTAAGCGAAAAGATGTTAATTTCGAATTTCAAACAGACACTTCAATTTTATTTATCCTTATAAATATGTCCATATTAGAATGAAAAATGATATTGTGGTATATCCGAATAATTGTCAATTAAGCCAGCGCTACATCGCATATGATATGTCCATCTGAATATTGGAAGCTCAGTTTTAAACACGCTATTATCCAATAATATAACAGGAGGTTAATGAATCTAGTACGTCTAATATTTGTACTGGGACGGTGTATACATAAATTCTTACAGAACATTGGGACTTTTCGAAATTGTGTCATCTCACCGATGCTTATCTCCCGAGGAATACATAGCTAATATTTTTTTTAATTAATAATTTAATAATTATTAATGATTATAAATTTACACGAGTCTTGATCAAATTCAAAACACAATCAACGTTGTCAAATTCCCACTTTTTTCCTACTTTCATATTTTTCTATATAGTTATAATACGAACAAATAATATTTTTTAACTTATAATCAAACTGTCGGATATACAAATATATATAAAGTAAATTCCGTCATTTATGAATTACGATCACGTTCAACGTTTTTTTACTGCAAAAAATATATACAATATATTCCAGCCAAAGGAAGCGGTTCACATAATTGTGATCGAACCTCACGCTCTCGTAAATTACTCGTAGTTTGTTAATTAAACTATTATTAATGTAGAAGCATCAATCATTTATTTACTATCGAAAAATATTTATTTTTTACATGCAATCTCACCATCTGTCACGTTGGCACTTAATCATCTTCGGTGAAATGTGAGTGTTGTGATTATAACACCTCTTCCTACCCCTTCGGGGAGTACAGACGTGAACATATGTATGCAAATACCTCATCGGGCAGAGAGGAAACCAAAGAACACCAGGGAGCCTAGCAATATCGGTTTAAGCAGAACGTAACTGAGCGTTGACGTTTCATTCTCGTACTATAAAATGTTAATGTCAAAGCTAAAAGGTTGATTGAAGATCATTGTTGGCCCCCAGTACCCTTACATATCCGTTTTGGTAGTTAAGCCGGCTACTGCGGCTTTAAAAAAGCATAATATACAAATACTTAGTACATTAAGTTCAATTAGTATCATACATTCAGCAACAAAATAAATAGGTAGATATGTTTGTTCATTGAAGCTAGCACAATAAAACAGTGATACTAATTACAAAGCTTGTGACTCTTGTAAGTGAATGTCAAGAACAATGGATGGCAAGAAATTACAATTCACACCAATTTGCTCACCGGCGGCAGATCGGAAGTTTGGACGCAACGCGGATTGTGGACAATGCATTCTTGTTAGATATTTAACACTACAAGCGTAACTGATTTTGTTGCTAGATATACGCGTACAACTATGATGACATGGCACGGTGGTTCCGCGTTGATAAATACCTTGATTTATATACTAATTGTCGAATAATATTAGACTGCAATTTACACTTGAATTTTATTATCACTTTTTCATTTGTCAATCCTTTTTTGTGTTTTTTTAATCCCGTGAATGTGAATTAAAACGGTAACTAAACTCACGTCTATAAAAAAATGCTTAATTTAGTAAAACAGATAATTTAAATGTACAATGAGTTAATTGGACCTAATTACTCTTCTCGTCTTCGTAGCCGGATATAAATTTATCTAAATAAGTAAATTCCGTCATCTATAATAACGCTTAACTACGTAAGATCAATGCTTTTTGTTAATAATAAAAACAGTAACGTCAGTACATAACTATATTCCTTTACAGCTTATTTTTGTCCGTTTATTAGAAAAAGTTGAACCAAACTACGAGTAAGTATGACAATGTTTGATTAATTTGCAAACCAAAATATACATTTATATCCACCGAATGCGGCAGCGCCTTATGTAATTAATATAATATTTTCAATTCGCAGATCTGTATTATTTCGTAAATAACTGAAAAGGGCATCAACAATAACTTTTTATAAACAGAAAAGCTAATTTTAAATATATACTCTATAAAGTTGAAGTGTCGCTTTGTAATTCCAATATAACAGGTTTTCACTAAATGCATATTAAAGTTCATACCGTTTCAAAAAAAATATCTGTCTGTCAGTCTGTTTGTTCTGGGTAATCTCTGAAATGCCGATTTTACCTAGAGTACCGATTTTAACGGGACTTTCACTGGCAAATAGCTATAATGTTACAAGGAGTAACTTAGGCTACTTTTTTTAAAAAAAACATTTAGGGTTCCGTGCGAATTAAATTTAATCTACACGGGTGAAACCACAGGGCGCAGCTTGTTCAATAATAAGTAACGTACGTTAGGTACTTCAGTTTGAAGCCTTGACTATAATTATGTAATTTGGCAAACCTGAACTTTATAAGGAGAATTATAAAAATCTAAAGTGAAGGCTAAACAAATCTCTTAAAGAATGTGGTTGCACTAACCACCTGCCACATGACACGGATTGAAATTTCATCGAATTTATTAATAAATTAAAGCGTTTTGCGATCTATCGTAATCGTTAAACTTACCCACATATTAATGTGATTAAAAGCTCAAGTCTACTGCCGAAGGTTTATTTCCTAAAGTGGGTGGAACTACGCCAAGGCATTTTGCTTTTCCGTAATTACCTACTTACATAAAATTAACGATACTCCAATCTATTCATTTATATCCCTAAATACATTAATACTACTATTCCATTCCATTTTGTCTTCATATCTAGATTATACAAATTATGAAGAAATTATAAGTACATATGTATGCTCACGGCGGTATTCCCTGAAGGAGAAGGCTGAGGATATGCTTATATTACACCCACATTTCGCAAATTGAAAATGAAAATTATTTATTCAGTTTTGGCCCTGGTAAGGCACTTATTAACGTCGAAGAATTGACCACCGGTTCGGAAACTAGCCTTATGACTTCTCAGAAGCCGCAAGAAATTCAGCTGGCATCGTATACATTTCATCACATAGTAAATCATTATTAATTACAATAAAATTCGTATAAAATATTCAAAAATGTTTAAGTCTCATGTGATAGAGGGCGATCATATTACATATCAGATCATATCACAGAGCCCGACTCGGGGATCGAGCCCAGGACCTCGTATTCCGCAGTAGTGTTTTGCGATCACAAGACCAAGGAGGCAGTGATTTTAGTTGAAGCAGTAGAGTGGGATTTTAAGGTAAGACTAAGATGTTTCTTAACATAGTTGCCTACTAGTGATTGTAAATGGTTAAGTTAATTATAATGAGAATCATGCTGATTATGTAATAAGATTCAGGAAAAGTTGAAGGTAGTGAGTAAATATAGGGCACCAGTAAAACCAGTGACCACAGTTAACTGGCGCAAGTGGCTTGCCAAGACAAAGAGCGAATGTGGAGCAAGTTATCGAGCGAGTAACTTGCTTGCGTAATACACGACTCTGGATTTAGGGCTGCGTTTACGCAGAAATTAAAAAAATAAACCCATAATATAATACTTAACGTGAAATAGGTACTACCTGCATGCTTTTGAGCGAAATATTTAACATCAATATGAGAACGATATATCAATCTAGTGCTGACTTGAAATTCTACATGCAATTAAGTATTATTACAATATTATGGGTGAATTACACAAACACTGAACTACCCCACGTAAACTATTAGAAGAATTATGTACCTACCGTAATTATTTTCTGAACAACATAAAATTTATAAATTTTTATCGAAATTAAAATATCTAAGTTTAATAATTGGCAGCCCTACGCTTACCGCTGGATCGGCAAACTGCGACCTCAGCCGCCAGTTCTCCACTCTCACGGTGACCATTAGGATACACCCACTAATTTTACATAAAACATGTATCTATGGGGGCCACTTGCATTGACCTGGTTGCAAAACGCTGTTTTTGCTGGACACTTTGCATTGCAGTAAGAGCAGAACTTTTTTTAAGACATGGCATCCGCTGAAGAAGCACCAGCTAGAGAGAGAGAGAATATAAGAAAGTATTATTTTTTGTCTATTCGGGTAACATTTTGTGATTTGTATCACAAAAACTAACCTCTTTGATAGCGATGTATTGTAATGATTACGCTGAGCTAGAGACTACATTTTATTTTTATGCAACATACTTAAGTGTCAATCTACTCATTGATCGTCTTGACGAGACCTGACTACGATCCTGATTCAAGGATACAATTAAATTCAATAATGTAGGCTTTTAAAATTCCATTAAATTAAGCCTACATTACATCGATAGCAATCAAATTCCGTAATGGGAATGTGTCTTACAGACGCATGATCTCTCAGGTGATTCAGCAAGATGTAAATAGTTATACATTAAGCTACCTTGAAACCATGATTCGTGCTAAAAACTTCATTTCATAGTACCCTTAAAATCATAATAAGCACTTGGTTTTAGTTATCTTGTCATCTCCACACTTTGTATATGTCATATACTAACTTATCTATGTTCAATGCATCAATAGCGTTAGATAAGCGCCGGTTAAGTGCAAATTCGAGTCCCTAAGAGATGGTTCTGTACGCAGTAAAAAATTTTAAATTATTATAGAAAAAAAATATCTTACTCCGCTGCCGTGCTATATGTTATAGTGTATATGGGTGATAGTTTTCTACTATCACAAATATTAAAAGGTATTCCAACTTTTGTGAAAAATTTTGTCGTCTTTTATCGTTTTGGGACTTGATCAATATATGTGGAATTGTCAAAAGATATTGTTTTTGTCTCCAAAAGGCAGAAACGATAAGATTTATCCGGTTTCGGTTTTATTCGATGAGTATCTATAGAACCCTAAACTCAAGATAATAACTGCTAAGGTAATAAATATAAGAGACTGAATAATATCACCCAATTGGGTTTGAAGTGTTCAAGATGGAGCTGTTCATAATATTACTTAGTTTACTTAGTTTGCATCAAATTCAAGGAGATCCAAGAGTAGATCCTTTAGTAGACACAAATATTGGATTGATTCGCGGATTGAAAGCTGATGATGGTGACTACTCCATGTTCTTGGGAATTCCTTACGCGCAAGTTGACAAAACTAGCCCTTTTGGTGTACGTATAAATTGTTTTTCTTACATATGATTTCTATAATATCACAGTGATTCGAAAGAAAACAATTAGAATAATATTTTACGAATACATTATTATTTTTAGGATGCACTACCGCAACCAACATTTGATGAAATTTTTGATGCAGACGATGATACAGCAAGGTGTCCACAAGTAGAGGAATTCAATAATACAATAGTTGGAAACCTTGATTGCCTGCACATTAACGTTTACGTACCAAATTCAGCAAACCAAAGAAACCCTTTACCTGTGTTGGTTTGGATACATGGAGGCGGATTTCGTTATGGGTTCTCAGGTAGAACTATATATGGCCCCAAGTATTTTATGAAACAAGAACTCATCTTAGTTACCTTAAACTACCGCTTAGGTCCGTACGGGTTTATGTGCCTAGATATTCCTGAAGTCCCAGGTAACCAAGGTCTTAAGGATCAACTACTTGCTCTTAGATGGGTTAAAGAGAACATACAAGCTTTTGGAGGCAACGCTAATAAAATAACAATATTTGGGGAAAGCGCTGGGGGAATATCTGTAGACCTACATATATTGTCTCCCCACGAAAAACTATATAACCAAGCAATCATTCAAAGTGGAACAGCTTTTACGAATGTTGTGTCTGACCCCATTGAGAATGCCCCCATTCTACTAGCCGAAACTCTTGGCTACTCAACCGATAACATATATAGTGCTTTAGATTTTTTAGCTTCAGTAGAGACAGATTTGATCATAGCCGCTACATTTGATTTGGGCTTAGAACAAGCATTCTGGCCTTGTGTAGAAAAGCAATTCGAGAATGTGGTGCGCTTTATCCCGGAAGACTGGACCAGAAATGTCCCATCAAAGTATAAAAACATGCCTGTACTTTTGGGTTTTAATGACAATGAGAGGCTGATAACATATGTCAACAAAGACGACGATTTTTTTACGAATCTGGATGTTGTTAAGTCACGATTATCAGATGCATTCGATACCGGTAGTGAGGGCTTTGCGGGAATGGAAAAGATTGTAAAAAACTTTTATTTTGGAGAAGATGACATAACTCGTGACTCAATTCTAAAATTGGCAGATTTTGACTCAGATATCGTGTTCAGTTATCCAACTTACAGAACCATAAACAGACTTATCGAAAATAACTCTGGGAATGTTTATTTTTATGTATTTGCTTACGTGGGAGACAGAAATTGGGTGAAACGGCGTACTAACATAACTATTGGTGGTGCTGCTCACGCTGACGAAATATCGTATTTGTTTGATGTTTCTTTTTGGAAAGACGAAATTGCTACGCCCAGCGATCAACTTGTCAGTGAAACGATAACTACAATGTGGGCGAACTTTGTAAAATACGGGTATGTAATAATATTTTCTATCTATACTAAAATATTGATATCTTTTACAAAAAGGAAAATAATTTAATTTCCTTCAGCAACATTACATTAATATAGGAACATTGCTTTTTCAGCAACCCCACCCCTGAATTGTCAGATTTGTTGCCAGTGAAATGGAACCCTATTACCCAAGGTTCCCCACACTACTGCATGATTATCAACTCAGAACTAATTGCTACCAAAAGACCTTTTAGCGATAGAATGACTTTCTGGGACCTGTTTTATAAAACTAATTCAGACTTTCAGAGAGTTTACGAGAGCTATGCCTAATAGTATATAATGTACAAATTATGTATGATATAAATATAAAGTGAAAAGAAATTGTATTTTATTCTTCCCGACATATCGATCAGCAACTTGCGACTAACACAAGTATTTAAAATAATTATAACTATTCGTGATACTAGATAGAACTACTATTTAATTCCAATACTTTCAACGTATTTGTTGTTATGTATGTGTGGCAACAGAGAATAAATGATTTCGGATTCATGTACAAGCTGTGCTCTACAATTTTTCCATTGTATTTTTAACTTTTCTTTGAGAAAAGTGTCAAGATCCAGCCCTTTAGCAATGGATATATCCCGTAGAGCACTTTTCCCTTGTGGGCGCTAGAGGCCTAGAGAGGGGCTGTAAGGCGCCTAGAAAAATAGGGGGGGTGCTGATGTTATCTTACATAATATTTTAAAATTCACGGCTATATTACTTAAACTCAATTGGCATTTAAGCTGTCATCATACCCGAAATCGGTCGAATACTAATACAATAGTAGATCGATCCACAAATTACAGAAAATATAATTCTAACGCAACTGACAACATTTCAAAGCTCACCAATGAGATTTCTTCAATCAAATGTAAAAAGCAGTAAGTTGAAGGAAAGCATTTTGGGGATATCGCCATAGAAGAAGCGGTAGATGGTGATTCAAGAAAAGTCAGACAGACTCTCCAATAGTTACTATGGGACTAATCACTTTTCTTGGCTGAAAAGAAAGTGTTGTATTGTTTAACCCTACGGGGGATCACGGAGTGAAATTCATTACGAAGTGATAAGATATGATATGCTGCATATTTAAAAACACATTACGATAAGAAAAGATAATGGCTATTTATCGTTATAAGTAAAAGAGAGTTATTAATATCATCCAATTCGGTATAAAGTACACTTTCAGCATGACGTTGTTTTTTATATTTTTAACAGTTTTAAGTTTTCAACAAAATCAAGGACAAACAATAACAGATCCTTTAGTAGACACGACCCTAGGATGGATTCGTGGATTGAAAGCTGATGATGGTGACTACTCCATGTTCTTGGGAATCCCTTACGCACAAGTTGATGAAGCTAAGCCTTTTGGTGTACGTATAAACATTAAATATTGACAAAGTAATGTTTTTGAAAGCAAAATAATAACAACAATCCCAAAACATATTACCAAGATGAATTCGTTTTATTTTTTAGGACGCATTACCACAACCAGCCTTTGATGAAATTTTTGATGCTAACGATGATACAGCAAGGTGTCCACAAGTAGAGGAGTTTAATAATACAATAGTAGGAAATCTCGATTGTCTACATATTAACGTTTACGTGCCAGATTCGGTAGCTGCCAGTAGCCCATTACCAGTGTTAATTTGGATACATGGGGGTGGATTTCAATATGGGGACGGGGGTAGATATGTTCACGGCCCCAAATATTTTATGAAACAAGACGTCATCTTAGTCACCTTAAACTATCGTTTAGGTCCATATGGATTCATGTGTCTGGATATTCCCGAAGTTCCAGGAAATCAAGGTCTTAAGGATCAACTTCTTGCCTTAAGATGGATCAATGCAAACATAGAAGCTTTTGGCGGCGATGTTAATAAAATTACATTATTTGGAGAAAGCGCTGGAGGAATGTCTGTAGACCTTCATTTAGTTTCCCCTCAAGACCAACTTTATCACCAAGCAATAATTCAAAGTGGAACGTCTTTGTCGAATGCTTTTTATGAGCCTGTTAAGAATGCACCCATTCTGATAGCCAATAATCTCGGTTACGCAACAGAAAATATATATAGTGCCTTAGAATTTTTAGCTACGACTGAAACAGATTTAATTATACAATCTGGATATGATCTGGATATATATTCGAGATTCAGACCTTGTGTTGAGAAGGAATTTGAAAACGTAGTGAATTTTATAACGGAGGATTGGAGCAAAACTGTAGCACCCACGTATAAGGATATGCCAATACTTTTAGGATTTAATGACGATGAATGGCTATCTCGCTATTACGATAGAGATGATGATTTTTTCAGGAATCTAGACATTGTCAAAACAAGTTTGCCGGATGCTTTCGATACTGATAGTGAGGACTTTCAGGGAATGGAAGATGTTGTTAAGAGATTCTATTTTGGGGATGAACTTAATCTTACACGCGAATTGTCGTTGTTTAAAGTGGCAGATTTTGCCTCGGACTTCTCTTTTAACTATCCTACTTACAGAACTATAGATAGAATGCTAGATAATGAATCAGGAAATATTTATTTTTATTTATTTTCTTATGTGGGAGACAGAAATTGGGTCAAACGTCGTGTTAATATAATAGGCGGTGGTGCAGTACACGCGGATGAACTATCATATTTGTTCGATATATCATTCTGGAAAGATGAAATCCCCACACCTGACGATCAACAAGTTATAGATAGGATGACGACCATGTGGGCCAATTTTGTGAAATATGGGTACGTAAAATTATTTAAATAAGGAAAAATATCATAAAATCTTACTCATGCCACTAAAGAGTTAGTAATTGAGAACTGATTACGTATAATCTAAATTTAATGTTTGTTTTCAGTAACCCAACCCCGGACACCACAGACTTACCAGTCACATGGACCCCAGTAACCCAGGGGTCCCGAAGGCACTGCTTGGTCATCGACTCCGAACTCAGTATGACGAGCAGACCTTTCAGCAGTAGAATGAGTTTCTGGGAACTGTTTCATAAAACGAATTCAGATTTACAGCGACTATATGTAGGCTTTTCCTGATTGTATGCAACTTACAAATAATGCATTACAAGACATAGCAGCTGGTCCAAAACTATTACGCCCTTATTACTAAACATTGGGTGAACGAAGACTAGACACATAACATCCCTTTTAAAATTATTATCTCAAAAGGAAATGGTGCTACTTTTAAACCAAGGATTACCTTAGTCGTTTTGTATTCTTATATTGCTGTACATAATTACTAGCATGTGTCGTATCAACGACCAACTTCTTTGGGGGCTGCAAGTGTTTTTATGGAGCGCCCAGGGCGTAGAATGAGGATTTAAAATGTTTGTATCATCAATTGCTTATACAAAATAAATATATAAGCAATTGATGAGTCCTTTAAAATATTGATTATACAGGGAACAGTAATTAAAACTAATAATGACAAGTAGAATACTTCAGCCAAATCAGTGTCTCGAAATCGTGCCAAAAAGGCAGCAGTGCCACGTTGAATAGCAATATTGCCAATATAATTTTTGAACTTAAATTGTGTCAATAAAATTGCGACTCCTATGGAACTGACACGTGCTTGGCACATCTACTGGTGGATTTCGCATAATAATCTGATAACAATAAGATAAAAACATAGAACGATAAGATTACCTCACCATTGCAGGGGATATATAAGCATATGATAAGATACACAGCAGGTAGTATTTTCACAATGATGATTTTGAACAAGTGTATACTTAATTATCTAACTTGGCTTTTATTATTCCCTGAGGGTGGGTGAGCGGTTATATCACAAATACGCTCACGATTGTATATACTACAGAGATTCATGTCAGTTACGAAGTAAATAATGAAATAGAGATTCATGTCAGTTACTAAGTAAATAACGACCTAAAAAGATGTTTAAAATACCTTTATCGTACTCAAACTATCTGCTATCAATGCAAATGATATAATATATACGTATATCAGACAAACACTTAATACACATGGACGCAAACGTACAAATAAATAAATAAATAATATTGATGTGTGTTTCGATAATATCCTATGTGGTATATCACTTTCACAGATCTATTTGCTCCATTCCAAAACAAAATAGATCTTGCATCAAAAACTTTAGTATTTACGATCCCATAAGCTAGAGAACCAACTATTTTATGCTTAAGTGAGTTTTGTGTTCCGTTCGTCTTTAGATAGTTATGTAAATTATTACTGTACGTCTAGATCAGGTTGTTGCTTTGAAGTAACACTTAGAGCAATTGTATAACAGCATTAAATCTGGTTTATCTTAAATACCTAGTATTTTAATGTCACGGTGTCTTGCGCCATTGAGCTATGGACACCCAAACCACAATGATTTCGTCAGAAAATTTATAAAGTACTGCTAATACTTTGCGTTCTAATAGTAGAATGAAATGTACCCATTTAGAAGTATATAACTAGCAAAATAATGCATATGTATTCTAATCCTATGATGGAAAGTTAAGTTACTCTCTAACTTATGTCAGTCATTAAATTAAGGTTCGCATTTAAGGCGCCGACAATGACGTGAATAAATGAATTGTTTTTGTTACCTAATAACTTATTAATTCGCTCCGGTATGATACCCGCGACATCTGAAGCATATCGTAATACGTGACGTAGTTATTAGAGCAAAATTATCTATACTGAAGGATGTAAGTGTTTTCGTTTATATACATGTTGCTAAAGTAGCGTTGAATTCCTTTTGGCTTTCAACTTCTTTCACTTTCCTTTTATGTTAATCACATTTTTATACAAACACGAAATTGTGTTATTGTAAAATAAGAATGTACAAAAGTTCGACCCCGATATAGACTTATCGTTTTACTATAAGGTTTACTATAAAGAAGTGAGCCCTGAGATGACACTCGATTCTCTTAGCATGCTTATTTATAAACGTAAGCAACAATTCTTGAAAGAACTATGGAATCGGACCTTCTGTACTTATATATTTTGCGTTTCTTCCTCCCTTCCATTCATCTTATTGCAGTCGTCAACACAAGCGGCTCAACGCCATTATTATTCATGGTATGAAACAACGTGCAAAAACAAGAGCTACGAGTGAAACGTCCGACGCAATGAGACAAGCAAATTTTCTCATGGCCATAGTTATTTGAGAAATCTACGATAATAAATAGGTCCTAAAGTAAATAATGCCGATCCGATTATCTTAATTATACAACAATCAACGATTATTTACCACTATCTAAAAGTTTAATTGATAAATTATAATCACATATTTGTGTAGTGAAATATTTTACACAATTTAAACAATTACATATTCATTATTAAAAATTAACTGCATATTATGAACTTTTGAAGATTATAATATTATTGACCATAACGCACGTAATGATTAAGTAGTTTTTAAAGTAACTCCGTGACTTAAAAGTTTATACCTATATTGAGTCCCAAGTTCCGATGCAAATCATTCTAGATCTTTTGGGGTATACATATATGAGGCTGAAAATGATGTTTGCATTTACTACGCCCCGCAGTGTTGCCTCTGCGTTTCATTACAGCTAATGTCTTCAGATTAGCCAGCAATCTCCATTTATTTCATCCAAACCTGTCCATTGGTTCAAGCACAAAAAGGAAACAAACTCACCACTGAAATTTTAAGTGATTCAATAAGTGATTTATTTATATTGCAGAAGCACCTTTACATATGGTTTCTGTACGCTTTTATTTTCGTAACTTTCACTGGGTCCCTTGGGTCACAGCTTGAACAATTGATTTTCAAACACCAAACATGTTAAAAATAGCCGTTTGTGTTAACAATTAGTTCCACCCCACGTAAATTGTATAGCAAGTTTACAATTGTGTGGCTTGTACGTCTATGTTTATTTTGTCAACAACCAGCCACGATGGCGTTATTATTGCATAATTTTTTTTTTAGAATCGTTGACTGATTTGGTGATATTTCGCACATGTGTATTTCTAAAAGCAATTATTTCAATGTCACAATCCGAATTACTGTCGCAATTATGTAAGATTGCGCAAATACAATTTCAAAATAAGGAAGCATGTCAAAATTTGTATTTTCATGATTATATCTGTTAAGGAAAAATAACAAAGCGAAATTTAAAAACATTCGTATAAATTCCATTTGATAATACTTGCCTTTCTCCTTACAGTATAATCTGCAACACTCAGTTCTAAGGTTGCAAAACCAACCTTTACATAATAATATTCACCTACTTAAACATACAAATAACAGTTATCAAAGTATGCATATGTAATAAGCTCATGTCTGAATATGAATTCATACTAAACTTGCACTTGAAATCATGTTGTCGTCCCTATAAATTGAAAGCTATGACCGCTCGATGTCGGTCTAGGTCGCGTGATAAAAAATGGTTCAAGTCATAATCGCAAGCATTTTTTACTCTCATCTGATAAAACCTAGATGAAAATTGAAGTAAAGTCCCAAATCTGGTAAACGTGAGAGTGAGTGGGACCACCCACTACAGGTTTTTTTCTTGTATCATCTTTAATATTTATTAATGTCCCAACCTTTAAAATATAAACCTAAAAAACATGTGTGTCAAATAAAACTGTGAATTTATAAATACCTGAGTTTCTGTTATAATGGGTAAGAACTGTACTCTCCTAAATGGTAATTCATATTTACGAATATAAATTTACATCCTAGTGAGTCACCTATTTAGCATTTCTCCAAAAATAATACCTAATTTTAAAACGAGTTTTATATTGATTAGATTGATGAACTACTTTTCGACTAGGTCAATAGTCAAGTACAAATTGAATCTCAGCTCATGACATGTACAGAAGCAACATTGCGTATCTGGCCGGTACAGTACAGCTGGTAATATAATATTTGGACAAGTTAGGGACCCAGAAAGAATGCCGGCAAGGCCGCCTACAACACTAAAGAACAATCCATTCATTATAAACAATGCAGACACGACAAGCAGCATAATGATGCTGCGAACCAAATCATAAGAACTTGTTCGATCGTATAAAAACTAAATTGCCTTGCTTTTTCCAGTCTCATTTCCAATTTTATTAGGCTTGCCTCGGGTTAGCCGAAAACACGTATTAAAAAGAATAAAAAAAAGGTTTTACCTGCTGTCATTCTCTAAGGTAAAAGTTCCATACCAAACAAGCATAATAATATAATGTTACTACTTTGGCACTGCAATATTATTAATTTGTTCTATAGTCAATAGAGGATTGATGGATGACGCAGTGAGAAATAATTATGATTTAATCAAAAAGATTACAGAACTTGACTTTACAGAAAAACAATGCGTAATTGCAATGGAGATTGACGGAACATTGTAAGCATTTCCAGTCAATTTCTATGTTCTTTCATCAACCTTTATGTGAAGAGCATTTAGGTAATGAATAGGTTAAAAACCCGTGTTTTTGCAACCAATGATAGAGTCAAGGCCTGTACCGGCGCAGGCGGTGACAGACGCATGCGCATCAAGGCAGCGCGCCGTGACGAACACGCAATCACGAGACTCGCAACATCTTATTAGCCCAATTCTATTCATCTCTAACAATATAAACAGGTCCTCATTATCGGTAAAAACACCAATGCTTAACGACATCAAAGCGTCTTGTAACTCAGTCTTTCGCACGTAGTCACATTTGCTTAATTATTTATTTGAGTAACGCGGTTCAGATGGATCTGAGTTACGTCCAAATTATTTTCATATTTATCTCCGACTTTTTTAAGAGTGTTATTGTTATTTCTTTTGAAGTTACTAAAGCTAATGTTAGTTCAGAATTTTGCTACACCATCGGCGTTTTCTGTATTACCTAAAAGCTGAGCAAACGGAAATAAAAACGGATCAAAATGCAAAACAAATAGTTTATATTATTATGACATTGAAATTCAGAAGTATCATGCTTTTCATTGTCAGTGATGTTAGTTACGGATGCTTATTTATTATTATTTTCATTGGGCACTTGACGAAGCGTTAAGATGGTCAATAGACCAGAACACTAACAGCTCCATCGAGTCGTCAACGATGGCCATCAAGTGCGATGAGTTGAAGACAGGGTTACATTGTCACTGTTACATCTATAAAGATAAATAAAATTGATGTGTCTGTTTGTAATTCCAAATAAACAGATTGTCACTAAATTATTATGAAAGTTTATAAGGAACATACTTACATAAATTGTATTAACTAATTTTAATTCTGGTGTTTTTAATTGTTGATGACAACAGAAAAAACGTTATTTATAGTGTTAAATATTTATAATAATAATAACCGATTTTTTCACTATGAATATAAACAACATGCGCGACGTCTACACCAAAATGATAAGTATATTTGCCTTGGATTATATTACCTATCTGAGTGCAAACGCCTCGCCAAGGAACACACACAATAGATTATTTACACAAGGTCGTACCAAATGTACCCACGTTCAATCAGACCACGACACTTGCAATTTATTTAGCGCCCACAAAATGTATATAAAATAACATTAGATACATCCACTTTGAACTCTATCAATGTAACAAACGTATGAGATAGCAATACGAGGTAAATATTTCCATTGTATACACAGGACATTAAAAGAAGTAAAGGAATCAAAAATAAGTCGGGTCTAAAGTACTGGCGATTCCTTAATTGTATTTCTATGAAAGCACACACAGTGATTTAGCCCACTACGATATCTTTAAATATACGCAAGCATTCTGAGTAATTTTGATTTTTATGACACTGGACATTCCTCAGATTATTTTACATATAAATATTGGCATATTGATCTACTTTTTCCTAGCTTGTGGTTAATTGTTGAATGAGTAACTAACCCAAAACTCTACTTTTCGAACATTCATATATACACATCTTCTCACAGGGAGCATTTTTGTAAAGAAGATTATTTTTCTGGGATAAAGCACTTTTGTCGTTCTATTAAATTTTTTTTTAAATAATTGTAATTATGACACATGCGGTTGTTCCAAGCTTAAAAGGGTCATTGCTTACTCACTCAATCTTTAAATATCCCCAAGCAGGTAACATAAGGAAAAACGATACAAATTCCTGCTATAATTATTCCAATTTACAGTGAATAAACAGTTTGCAATGACTGGATGAAACAATCTAACAATGTAACTACGACATTTACAAAGCGACCGTTTTAATTTCAATCAAACATACTATTAGGTACCTATTAGGAAAAAAAACAATGATATCAGTGATGCGACCGTGTCGTAGGTCGGTGACTAACAGACAAACAATACAATACAATACGAAAGCCTTGTTCATAATATTCACCCATATAGCATTCAAGGCTCGTTCGCAACTGAGAACGTCAGGCTCAATGTCGCTAAAACTAATGATTAACTCACACACCGCTGAGTGCCAGCTTAACGCCAAACTAATCACATGTCCAACCCAAGGGTAACATAATAAATTCTGTTGCTGAATTCCGTATCAATAATTACTCCTGAATTCCGTATCAATAATTACTCCTGAATACGATAACAATTAATTTAATTACTTTTAAATACCAATACAATACAATGATAATTTTCGATACCACAATAGAGTCGAAAGATTTAAATGGTTTTATTACCTTCCTTTTGGATGCGTATTATGTAAGTCCTTGCATCGATATGTTATATAACACTAGTTTTCGTTCGTGGCTTCGTTATATTCGTACAATGGGAATCCTTAAATTTAACTCTATTTAGGATACAGCTAATGTTACACAGTTATATGAAGCAATCTATTTGTGAAAGAATTTATACGTTTGGTCTAGTAGTTTTCGAATTTATTTACTGAAACCAAAATACAAATCTTTCACTAAGCAATATCAGTATATATATATATGTATGCTTACGCCATCCCAGAAGAGTCCCCGAAGGGGTAAGAAGAGGTGTTGTAACAACAACACCCGCATTTCACCGAATATGATTAAGTGCAAACGGGACAGAGGGTGAGTCCATCGCCGCCTTAGGCATTATACATACGTTTTTGAATGACTTCTCAGACATATGCACGTTTCCTTACAATGTTTTCTTCACTGTAAAGCACGTGGTGTGAAATCACTGCACATAAGTTTTTAGAAGAAGTCATTGGTACAAGCCCCGCTGGGATTCGAACTTGCGTCGCTTGCGTAGCAGGCGACTGCTAAAACCCCAAGGCCACCACGGCTGTTAGATGCAAAATAGGTATAAATGCACCGTAAGCACCTGTTTCGGTCTTTTAGAATGACTGGTAAAACTACCTTACAATTTTCAGAACTTGTGTGTCATTTCCTAATTCCTATTACTGTCCGCCAAGGAAAAACAAAATGTTACCGTATCCGTCCAATGAGTCAGTACCAGATGTTTTGCTGTATTGATTACTGCAGTGCGCCCACATTAGTTCTTAATTAGCAACATACAAATTATTATTTTGTAATATTACATATAGAATACATAATATAAGCAAGTTTCATCTCATTAGTTAAGTATGTAGTCTACGGTACTATATCAATCTAATATCAACTATACATTACGTTGTGTAATAAACTGTACCAAATATAAAAAGATCAACCGATTTTATGAGATCCCATATTTCGATTAATTCCCACACGTGGTGTTGCAATCACCGGGACATACTTAAACAACGGAAGTGAAATTAAACTAATTACCAATAAATTTTCCCAAATTGATAATCATTAACTTTATTGCGTTTATAACCAGAGCGACTGTTTATGTAATACTAAGGTATGAGTGTAGAACACAGTAAGAAGTAGCTAGGAAGGTTACCCTAAAAAACGTAACTATTTACCTATTCGAAAGACTACAATAGAATTCGGTGTCCAGTTGAGTGATCCCAAACTAAATGCTTGGCTAATTTACTACTACGAATAAATCATAAACCTTGCCTTATTGCCACATTGGGTCCAATAGTCATTTGTCATTTTGGCTTGTAAAAGCTTTAGATATGCACGTTGCTACATCAGCCATTTTAGTTTATTAACCAACACTTTAAAACATACGTTGCAATACCTCTGGTGTTTCTAAATTATATCGCGAATAGACCTCACATTTCCAATACTGTAATAATTGTCTTAATTGGCGTTGAATTGTCGGTTCCTAGTACTGAATCGTATCGCAAGACAGTATGTACAGCGCTAGCCGTGACTAAAAGTACTTTCTACCGCAATTTTGAACCATTAAATTGAACGATTTATTACCTCCTACATTGTAATTCCAAAAACACTCAATACTCCAAGTATGACTGTGTATAAAGTGTATGTAGTGAAGAACCTTCAATGAAATGATTTAAATGTTTGTATAAATATCTCAATGACGTAGATGAAGTCGCGTGGGTGAAAGTAGTTTGTCTCTTCCTTCGCAACTCGCCCTTTCTCGACCCGATAAGGCAACTTGGATGGCATATAAGTAATTTAACATTCATAGACATGGTGTGGAGGTGGTAAAGTGATGAGATGAGTGTTATTACCTATATGAGGTAATTTTTAATTTGATTACCACATCATTTCTTTTACCCAATTAAACCATCGGATTTACCGGTCCGATTTATCTCTCTATTGAACTCATGCTAAGAAATACCATGGTTGCCTATTTCAGCATACGAAGTAAATAGTTGTTTAATGTTTCTATGGAGCATTGCTTAGGTTGTTTACAGTTAAACATTTCCTAACTGATCAATGTTTATCGAAAATATGACGAATATGTTGCAGTTAACTTGTTGAACTGGACATTCGATTAGAAAGCCTTGCGCATGTGTTTTGGGCACATGCCAATGTGTCGCGGGTTGTGCAACAGGGTGATTGTATAACTGCTGCAATACTCTTTAATGTAAGACTTCCGAACGGACATGTCAATTTAATTTAAACGCATTATCTCGAGCGTATTGTTATAGCAAGCAGAACCATATAATCTCCACGTACCTAAAAATGATAAGTATAAGTTTGAATACAGAACAGCGAATGTGATTGTACCATTTGTAGTTACGAATAGAATACATATAAGCCCTAAAAATACCTACGAACCGGCTTTAAAATAATTCAGTTAAATCAAATGTAGAGCGCAATTAAAATTTGCAAATGGGGACAAAATAGATTGTCAGCGTAAAAACTGCTGAATTGAATAGTCATTTAAGTACGTACCTAGTAAAAGGGTAGGTACTTGCGCCTTAATACACCTAAAGTAGTTTTGAAGTTGACCCAAATACACCCTAGCTCAATATTCTCTCGCACATTTCCAAGGCTGTACCTGTTAACACTATAGAGAATGTGTAAAACAAAAAGCTGTAATTTATGGTCGACTGTGCATGGTAATACATTTGGTCCTTTATTGCTGTGCCACGCTTCAGCTTGCCCCCTGTCACAGGTAATGTGTTTGGCGTGGGTCGCTGAAATGGTATTGTTCAGTCATGACTTTTCAGCATAGAATATTACCTACTTATCTATTACTTAATTACTACAATTTTTTCGATATATATCAAAAGTATAGCATCCAGTCCCTTCAATGTCCCTTGAATCAAGCCAATCCGAGGTATTATAAATGACTTATGCAAGGGTTAATAAGCTATGATCCGCTTACCTTCACGTCAGCAGTATACATACTGTAGGCCATATTTGTGGTATGACAAGGAATTATCTAACAGCCCTCGTTTCTATACAAATATTCCGCTTATGCGCCTCCTCAATTATACCACAGATTATACCTTAGCTATTTTATAGCGTGGGTTAATAGTCTACGATTATTCAATTTAATAAGCTGTGAGGTTTTATGCGCTTCTCATGAATTTCCATTACATTACATTATAAAAACTTTTTTGAGAAAATATTTTACGTCTTTAATTCATACGAAAATTATGCATAGATCAGAACAATGGAATTTTAATGTTCTCGAGTAATTTTAAATGATCATTAGGGTAATTGTTTTAATTTACCTACACTTTTCTTTATAATGATGTAAAACGTATATAGTATTACGTGTTCCGTTAATTATTTATAATATTATAGAAAATACTTTGCTTAAGTCTAAACCTAGGTAATCAATGAACTGATTACTGAAATTAGACTAATAGTTAGACCAAAGGATATAATTCAATATTACGTTATCTCGCGTTACCATGGAACCTCCGCGACATTCTCATCCAGCTCCTCATTTTATTATTATCCAACTTCCTGAATAATTCTACGTAAGACGCTAACTGCACTAGCGATAGATAGAACTGCATGGAATGGACATCAATTGGAATTTGCGTCAGGAAGTCGATTTGCAGTAGTAACAGCACCCGCGAGACATTGCTCTGTCACATACGATTGCGTCACGCGGCTTTCATTGCGTGAGAACCTTCGTGTGCGTCGTGCATTGTGGTCGCGCATCACTTTCATTGCCCGCGCGGAACTCGGGGCACGCAATGAACTCTCATCCGGAAACAACAAACAAACACCCACATGCGATGCGAATGCCAAATTTTTACTAAGCATGCCAGCTTTAACATTGCTAAGAGCAACAGAGTGTTAAGAGTAAAATAACTTAAAATTATACAACACATTATGCTTTCGCAATCATAGAAATATTACTCGATAATGAAGACTAAATGGGAATACCGACCTCCAGGCTACCTAGTACTTTTATATGCAAGAGATGCTAGACTAATCTAAAACTACCTTTAAACTCTAAGACACGAATATAAAAGTAGAAGCGCTTGCAATATAAACATAAATACATATGCTCACGCCTGTATTCCCCGAAAAGGTTGGCAGAGGTGTTGTAATAACAACACCAACTTTTCACCGAAGACGATTAAGTGCCAACGTGACAGATGGTGAGTCTATCGCCGTCTTAGACACTTTACATACGTCATTGAATTACTTCTCTGAAATATGCAGGTTTGCTCACGATGTTTTCCTGCACCGTAAAGCACGTGGTGTGAAATCACTGTTCATAAGTTTTTTAGAAAAGCTCATTGGTACAGGCCCCGCTAGGATTCGAACTTGCGTCTCTTGCGTAGCAGGCGACTGCTCAAACTTCAAGGCCACGGCTCCAATATAAAGTAGATGGTATACTATTCAATGTTATATTAGAAATCCTTATCCAATTTTATAGCAACGGTTCCTGTGCAATGCGGTGCGTTAACAATGCAGCAGTGATGGCAATACAGTTATAATAACGTGAGATCTACATGCGTGAACGGTGAGGAATAGGAATGCCATTGCGACTCTATGGCAACTGCCGTCGGTGTCTAATGATAGCGACGCGACGTACGCCATCTCCACTAATGAACACAACTACTCAACTACACTCACTTTTAAGGGTTCCGTACCTCAAAAAGAAAAAAAGAACCCTTTTAGAACCCATCTGACAAGACCGTTTTCTGAACTTATTATCAAAACAAAAGTCTTCAATGACTTGCAACAGATGAAAAACACATTTTTAATTCAACGCAATTAAAAGATATTGGCTTTGTCGCATAATTTGACACCAGAAAGAAAATCAAAGTCTACCCGTTGATCTAGTACCTAATATAAGATTAAGCAAGAAGCAACAAACGGGAAGTACTATTTAGGTTCCTTTATCCCTAGCGAGTATCAGATTATCCTATGAGATAACAGTTTTCCAATGGCCAAGATAATTTTATCAAAAACAATTGTGTACCGAACCCTCGGTGCTCTAGTCTTACCCGCACTTGGCCAGTTTTTGAATAATATACAAATTTCCTAAAACATTGCAGTTACGGTTCCTTGTCTTTCGTTACAAATGAAAAGTTTTTAACAATCTTTTGTAACAGTTATCTCTTTGTAACCACATCGTTACCGGTAGAGCGACTTGAAGCAGTTTCGTTTAGGTAATACATCTACGTACATACTTGCCTAATTTGTAAAGGCAGTAGTTGAACGGATTGCGTCAATATTACATTTTGATATCCAAACATTAAAAGCACAAACCTACTAACCTCAATCATTTCGAAACATGATCATTACACGACAAGAAAATAATATCGGGTTTCTCCCCGTGATCCAACTTAAATGTCCAACTAGTTATCGAGCTTTTACACATTTCACGCATTAGTGATTAAATAAATCACGTAATACCTCATTGGCTGGTCTATGTTATTATAAAGTATTCAAGTTAAACAAATTTCAAATTCTTGTATGATCTCTTGGATGTTCTCTTTTTCTTGAATGTTAGTTTAAATGACAATTGAACGCAACAAAAAACAAAAGACAATAATACGTTAAGTGAGTGTGCTGTGATTCCCATATTTGAGTGGTCGCAATCGCTGTAAAGTATCTAACCTTGATCTGAGTTAAAGCTTAAGTAGTAAGATTAGTCATAGCAATGGTAGGAAACCTTCATAAAAAAGTATTCAAGTATGTGAAATTGAGCCTGTGAGAGGGCGAAAGAGTCAACTTTTTGTGACATCTTTGGAAAAAAGGGGTGTGGTATTACTTACTGCCGATTATGGAGACGCTTGTCGGAAATTGTGAAGAAATATTATTGCTGCTATCAAAACAAATGTACGTGTTTTAACATACTTATAAGGAATGCAAATTATCCGTGTCAAATATGGTTGCAATTATTTTGCTCAATGCGGATTAGCGCTCCCGGTGTGCCCACGTGTCCACGAGCCCACCGTGTGGGCGACTCCCACGCCACCAGACAATACCAGTGTCTGGCCAATCGAACTGGAACCTTACTGTTAAGTGTGCCCTGTATCAAACCAACTTGGAACTTGCACGTAAATAAATCGCCCACACTCGGACTCAACTCCGCTGATCTCATATCTCGACATTCCTGTCGTAGCAGTCATTATGCTTAACACCGATATTTTAATTGTAAATTGATAACCATGAATTAAGTCGTTGGATTGCAAAAACCTATGACAAAGAACACGGAAGTTACTTGTATGTTTGTTTAATTTAATGATGTTGTAGACTACGAGCCTCATACATCAGGTATGTGGGTACCTATCGGAAGAAAATTATAGGGAAAACCTAGTAATTAGACTTAGATCCGACATGATGTTGGTACACATGCGATGCAGACAGGCTCTTACTTACTACTCACATCATATTGATGTGAGTAGTAAGTGTGACCCTTATGATATCTCGCTAGGCCATATCCAGCATATCTGAAACGTGTAGGTGTAAAACAGCACAACAACATTACATCCGCGCGCACCAATTACACCAATATAAACCGCACGTCAGTAAATCCAGTACAATTTCAAAACCATTTATGGACATAGCTCGCCCCACTGTTAGTTATGACACAAACTATAGCGTCATTTCGTGTGACTAAGAGTGACTTTTATTATGGAATAAAAACAATGTGGGACTGAGAAACTGACCCCTGTCTATATTTGTAAAGACTAGAAGAGAGGTGAAGGTTAGGGCTTAATAATGTACTGCAAAAACATATTAACTACATTTATTGAGATTGAGGGATTGGTTCAGCCGTAACGGGGACGGGTAGATGCGTGCCTTCAATATGACTCCCGTCTAAGCCGGCGGAATACTTGGTAACGTAAGTTTTGCCGTCGTCCCCGATGTATGAAGTTTCTCCTTCAACGACCAATACATAGGCACGTCCGTCGGCGGTGGGGACCAGTTTTCCTCGTTCCGAGACTATGGTACCCTCAGCTGTGACGTATCGAAGAGCGTACTGGCCAAATTCATCGTGGATCTCTTCGTGCTGGAGGGCGGGCATGACGCGCCGCGCTGCTGTCTCCGCTGGACTGCTGGGTGCACCCCACGCGGCGGCCATCAAGCATAGTGCTACCAAAAACTGCAAACACAAAACAATTTATTAGAGTCATACATTTTAAGAACAAAAATTTTAATAGATCATATTCATTGAAGTTCAATAACAGTTTAGTATATTATTTAACATATTTTTGTGGATGTTATAGCTTCTCAACAATAATAAAAAAACAGAAACATTATTTTTGGTACTTCCATGCACTGCAAGCTACACTCACCAGTTTCATTATGATGAAAATTTTTAAATATTCTGTTACAATACACTGTCGTATACCAACTGAATGACATTTGCTTATTGCAAATGGCTTATATATTGTACACTGCAGAATGTGAAAACGAAAATCAATTACATTAATGATCCCATTGATAGCAAGATTAACAAGTATCTACCCGATGTTAATGAAATATAATCATTACAGGTTGGCTAATGTAATCACTAATCACTAATTGTATTAATATTCAAGAGCCTATCATTCCATGATATGCAAGATCTCTTATTTATTATCATGTCTACTTGCTAGGATCAAAATTAAATGTAAACATTTATCTCAAGCAAGGTCGGGGAGAAGAAATTAAAACAAAATTAAAGAACTAATTCGGTAACTAACTTAGAAGAAGGAATCCAATTTTTTTCTAATAAAGGCTTGTACTTCTTAGTGTCTGAAGCCGTATTACTTCTGCTTAAACGCTGTTAGTTATAAGTTTATTTTGAAATATCAATTCTCGGTGAATACACATACCTAGTTTTTACTACATTATTTTCAGCTTCAGGGAAGTATGCAAACAATATTTATTATGCTATAAAATACTCCTCATCACATGAATATGCATTGTTATTTTTTGTTAGGGTATCATGCAAATAAACGTGGCTTAAATCTAAATTAGTACCCAAAAAACGTCACTTGATACCCCTATTGTGTAATTAACAATGTAATTATACGAGAATATACCTGACATTACCCATCAAATTATGAACCAACTTAAGTCAGATTATATTTTTTATTTCTCCAAACACAATTATTTGTTGGTACCTACTCACCAAATAATCTCCTCGTGACTTCATGATTAGTCACAAAAACTAACAACTTTTTTCTATCACATCTTTACAAAATCCTAACTTAGGTATATTTTATGATCTAAAACAATTCTGAGAAAATATATATGTAATAATATTTATAGTAGTCACTTTTTTCAAAGTCGTCTCACATTTATATATATCATAAAAGTCCCACAATTAAGGAGCAATTAATTTTAACTCGTTCTAATTCTTGATGTTTTTATGTAAATAATAGTATGTTGCTGTTTTATGCAAATCAAATTTATTATTAAAACCATTTTTTTAAAACGTAGATGCCGCTGCGAATATGTATAATGGCAATTTTAGACGAGGGACGCAAAAACTTAGAAATAGGATTATTCAATTAGGATCTATTAATTTGAACTCGTTCATGTCGTTTGTATGTAAATCAAATCTTGCTTGGATGTACATTTTCTATACACATACAAATTGTTGTTAATATATTCAAAAATTACACAAACAATTGCTTTACTGACCACATACCAACATTACATGAGTCATGCTCCTAGTATGGTGTTGTGCATATACGTATATACATAATATGCTCACGCCTATACTCGGTACACCTATGCCTAAGTAGGTATAGGTGTACCGAATATACACCCATATATCGCGAGTTACGTTTAGGTCTCATGGGACTAGCGTACAATTCCAAACTCCGGGATGCTAGTGGGAAATTACATATGGAAAAACACTACAACAGTTGGCCGACCCGGATTATGCACCCAGTGCCTCATTTTCCATAATAACGCTCGCGACCACTAGACCAACGGCTCAGACAAGAGGCTACCCTGAAACTTCGGGGTTGCTTGGATTGAAGATTTTTATTATACCCACATATTTACTATCTTTATAGGAATTACATTTTCAAGTGATTTACCGAACTGTTATAAAAATGATCTATACACAAAAATATGGTAGCAACATTTATAAATTATAGGTACTTTTTACTCATGAATAGCTAAGTAAAAATATACACCGATATTTTTTGTATAAAAGATGTCTTAGTTACTCCTTGTAATATTCATTATCTGCCAATGAATGTCTTTTTAAGACTTTTGGCTGGAACAAACAGCTAGACAGAGAAAATTTAGAAATTGTTTTTGTGCGTTCATACTTTTATATGCATTTAGAGAAAAACTGTTAATTTGGAACTACAAACAGACACTTTAATTTTATTTATCTGTAGATATATGAAAATAGATTTATTTATCGTTAAAATGGTATACATATATGAACATTCTTATTTTTTTCAACTCATTGTTCATGTGTTTCATAAAGCGTCAACATGATAATCGATTAATTGCTTGTCAATCAAGTTAGTGTATATGGGTATATGGGTAATGAATTTCGAGAACTACTCAGAAATATCGTGTCTGTTCATGCAAATATCAGACATCGTGCAATGGGTTTTTACTCGTTGCTTTTGTCTATATGCCGCTAACGTATCCTTTCAAGAAGACAATATTCAACACACGGAAATGTTACATAGAAGGCACAGAATAGGTAAGAACTTTTGAAGGATTAGGTATTTGTTTCATTTGCTAGGGTATTATTTCCGCATAGATCCTTAGTTATCAACCCACGTATCACCCGAGGTTGTTGCAATAGCCTCCCGTCCATATCAATAAATACACATGTACTGTACATATTCACATTGTTATTCTATAAGACGTAACATGGAATCATCATACACTCGGCACATCTATTTATATTATTCATGGATATTTCCTTCTCGAGAAGGAAAACACTATGACCCATATATCATTTGACCTATGTACCTGAATCTGACTTACTTTAAATAGACATAAGGAAATAACACTTTGGAACCAGTAAACATGTTGTTTCCAATATTCTAATATAAACTAAGGACCTTCAATTGTCATGTTACAAAAACACCATCATTTGCGTAACAAACCTACAGCTACCAGGGGGTCTACTCTCATTTCTCCGTAAACGAAATTTCGCAGGCGAATTAAACTCAAAAGTTTCAGTTCTGTACGTCAAGTTATCAAACTCGAGTTTTCGTTTTGTTAATAATTCAATTAAAGTCGGTTTAGAACACATTTCTAGCAAACCACATTCAGACGTAGATAATTTTAGAAAAAATAAGAACCGTGGTATGAACTTTACGAACTTTCGGTCGAAGTTTCGTTTTTCGGAGTAAACGAATAGGCCCCCAGAACTGAATATCATGTCTGAAATTGTACTTAGTTGCTTACTTACCTACGTTGTACGAGTTCGTCGTATGTATTGTAAGGTGTTTTTGTGTAGGTAAGTTTAAGAAATATTGTGCCTTGGAATTACTTTAAAGACATCAATAGGGATCCGTTACAAAATATGCAATGTCACCTAGTTTAACTTTCATAGTATTCTTCCATATTAATGGTAGGTCCGTATGTTTAGTTGCCTCATCTCGGCCTTCGGGGCTCAGTTAACATCTATTGTTCAGAAAATTACTGATTCCGTCTCTAATTCGTGATAAACCTATTGTTTCTTACAATCAACTGCCCGATTTAACGGATAGTAAGTACACATCGCATTCTAAACAACAAATAAGATAAGACCATTTGTGATTTAATTCTGTAATTTGTTTTATAACAATTTTACACCAAGACGTCAATCAAAATAGTGATTAATTTTGCTACATTCCATTCTTATTAAGTATTATAAATTAGATAATGGCTTTATTGGTTTGTTTCTGCTTTTGAAGGTTGTTGCCATTAGCCTAATCTTGATTCAATTTGGCAGGAAAATTGCGTACATCTTGAGGAATGTCATGACGTCAAAGTTTATCACGAAAACTACTATACAAACTAAAGTGCTGATTCATTGAAGTTTGTACTACCGTATAGGCCTTTGGTTTAATACTCAAAGGTATATAGGCGGCTAATGTGTATTGTCCTTGACACAATCTCTAGTGAACAGTTGCTATAAACAATCCCGACTCCCACGCTCGTCAAACCTGCGATTTATGAACTTAATAATCAATTACTGTAGACCTTGTCTCGCCCTACCAATTTTAGTTACTTACTTGAAATTATAATTTTCAATATCAGTTATGAAAATCTTGTAGTTATATAAAATTAGCTCTTTGTCCGTAATGAGCGCCTGCAAAACCTATTATAGCAATTGGTTTGTATGTTCTTGTATCAAAAACCGTCCTGTGTTTTCTGTGTAGTAAAATCGCACTATAGACCAACGAAAATGACTGAATACTTACAACTAATTACTACAAGCGGTTGTAAATTTTTCGACGTTCATAAGAGCTTTACCCAAACTGAATAAATCATTTTCATTCTCATTTTACAATAACAATACTAAATGTTTAGACTTTATTAGCCAATTTACATGGACAAACAAATTACATGAACACACATTTTTTTTTTAATATATTTTATTTTGTCATAACAGGTATGCGCCTGCAGTGCTCTGGCTGCTCTTGATGGATACAGTCCTCAGCAGGATCCTGATCAATTCCACATTCAGACAGATGAAGACGACGATCGCTACTTCTTATATCAGACACACAACGGGCAATATCGCAAGGAAAGAAGGCTCAAAGACGGCTCTGTAGTTGGTAAGTCTTCGACACATGTGTTAAATGACAAAACCTATTATAAAGGCGCCCCTAAATTAGCAATACACGCACGAAGTGTGATCACGAGAAGCTCAGTTGGCAGAGCAACTGCATGGTTTGTGAGGGCACGGGTTTGAATCCCGCCTATGAATCAGTTTTATGAGAATTTAGACTACCTATGTAACTTTACATATATTAATATAAATCATTGTATTGTACGCTTCAGGAACAAGTGGGTGGGTCGGCGCAGACGGATTCTTACGACTTCAAGACTACATAGCTGATGATCAGGGCTACAGGATATACAAATCCAAGACTGTTTACGTGGGACAAAACCGACCTATTGGAGTACGTTTCCATCGCAATTAATCATGAATGAGTATTTCCTACGATTGCTATTCGAAGATAACTCATTTGCAATTCACTTTTTCAGGAGTCGTTAAACATAGCTAAAACAGCGCCTACAGATTCTGGAATTGGAGTGACACCTGCGCCAGCGGCCGCTGTTAATCGAGCTCGGGGACCACCACGATTCAGCACCACACCAGCTACACCCATTCCCTCATCGACATTCGAGCCCCCACACTCGTTCCCATCTGAAGTGTCTGTGACGCCTCCTCCACCTACTTACCCAAGTCCGACACCAACACCTAACGTATACGTATCACCTAACTCTATAGACTCGTCAACTACCTATGACTTCAGGCCAACTGTTCCACCGATAACTTCTAGTGAAGCGACATCAACTCCAAATCCTTACGATTACGATGCGCCCAATACTAACACTATCGACGATTACTACGGCAGTGACAGCTCCCCGTACAGACGGTATGATGTGTACAACCCCAACTCTTACAGACATGCTGATGACTGGCTGCGGCGTCAACGCCCGGGAGTTCAGCTAGGCGACGGTTACACACCACAATTCCCTGGGTACGATGGTGTAGCCTTCAAACAGAATGGTTTCCGTTATTACCTTCCCAAACAATACCATGAAGAACAAACAGTTAACACAAATGAACGAACTGGCAGTTTCGGTTACGTAGATCCCTTCGGTATACGTCGAGTAATATATTACAATACAGTGCCAGGCGAGGGTTTCCAAATTCGCAAGAACAATAGATATGTCGGCCATGACGCAACCCCATATGATCCTAGGCCCATTCAGTGAAGTAAGATAGTGAAGTATTTTGTAATGTGTGAAACTGAAGTTACCTAATTATTTATTCATCAGTATTCTTAGTTCCAGTGTACTGGAGATAAACGAAGGAGACAAAACAAAACGATTAATTATGTATCGAACGAAGCGAACACATCTTAACTAAAATCTATTTAATATTGATGTAAATATTTATGTATATTTAACTTCTTAAAATCTCATTGTAGCGTAGTTCATAAAATTTAAATATGGTTTAAAATATTTGGTAAGTTAAGTATATCAGAGAACAAGAACCCAAGGAACCCTTAAGATAAATTATTTAAGTGCCATTATCAACTAGGTGGGTGACCGGATTGTATGGATTATTATACCGAATCCTTTTTAGGTTTGATAATTTTTGATAATATTTATTAAATTCCCCTAAAGTCAATGTCCGTTCATGTTGATCCATTTCCATCCTACACATTAATGTAAATAGGACATCCTACTACGAATATTAAAACAATGTCAGATGTGTATATTTTGATAATTTACCGTTAATATATTCATAAAAGATCAAATAAAACACGGATGGATATAGTGGAGTCGTAAATGTCCATATATAATCAGAGGTCTTTAAACTCTTTAAGCTTTATCTGAGATTTGTGTCGTTTAGGAAATGACGTGCGTAGGTGCATTGCTGAGCAAATGGCTCCGGAGTCGCAAACTAGAAACAAAAGGTTGGCTTCAAAACAGGAGGCGCACCCACATAGATGCAAACTCTAGAGTATTTTGGTTTAAAGTTACTATTGAAATTGATTCGATAATAACCGAGATTCTTGTACGAATGTGCGCCTAATAATCAACCAATGTAAGAAGCCGTCCTTCTGTACCTGCTCGAGTGTTGTCTTATTTATAAGGTCTCTCGCTTTGTACTTAAACAAGATCAAGATTAGCAAACCACATTGTAATGTGGGTATTACAAACCTTGTATATAATACATACTTGGACACATATACTTTATGCAACATTTTCGACTGTTGGTACTTAAGTGCAATCTGATGTTGAGAGGGGTACTATCTGATCATTATTTTTCTATAACAGAAATATATTACGATCAGTTTAACATTGAAAATAATTATTATTTTAACAGGATGTTTGGCCAGAAAGGCACTTACTTAGTAGGTAGCGTCGAAAAATTACCACCGGTTCGGAAACTAGGCTTTTGAGGATTATCGAATAACAAATATTAGCCTAATGGCTTACATCACAGTTTATTTCAGTGCTACAACTGAAATTATAGGTGTATCTTATGTCTTTATGTATTACTTACAAACTCGTCTACCAACCTAGTGAAATATTCTTATGAGGGTGTTAGTTTTCTGACGTCATAGCGAATAATTTGCCATTAATTAAAACTATAGAATCTGAGCAATATATAGGCGTAATGGCAACTTGTTGCAATGACTTGTAATGGGTGTTAATTTAAATTAAGTTCATATATATTTTTAACATTAATCACTTGAGTCGTAATGTATAGGTTTATTTTATTAAATATTTATTGCACTGCATGTATATACCTAAACTAATTATTGTTATTAACTATTGCAATAAACAATTTGTTAACTATACACGTTGTGTCATTTAAATTCCTTTAAATAATTATTTGCAATTAACAACTCGTCATCATAATCATACTTTTAATAGGTAATTGGTTTAACAAAATCAATTAAGTAAATCCTGTTCCTGTCACTTAAGTTTGGTTTTGATTACCTATAAATAGAAGTTAGATTCGACCCTTGCATTAGAACCAATTTGAACTTCAAAAGGTAAATATAGCAATAATATTGTTTTCAAAATGTATCAAATTTGTATTACACATCTTTTTAAACGGGAAGCCAAATTAAGAATCGAGCTTCATATGAATTTTGAATTCCTGAGGCGATAAGAATTGAACCTGAGGCGGTGATAAATTCAGCGTTTGTCGTATTAAATAGCACCAAATTATCTTAAATAATAATGTGAATGTATTAATTTTTTTGGTTTTATGTTTAAGAACTGTAGTTTTATTTTACAGAAAAATGCTGCCGTTACTTTTCCTCCTGCTGTCGGCCCAGGCCTTTGCAGAAAACGACTTCATGGCACGTCTTCTAAACGCAACTCGCAGCACTCCCAACCCCCATCCAATGGACTACAACGATGATATTTATTACCGAGACGTGATCAAGCCGAACACGAACTTTATTTTCAATTTTGAACAGATCAGAAGAGATCAGCCACCGCAAATTGAGCAAAGGGAAGAGAATATTGGCTTGTATATGTACAGAAAACCCGCGACTACAACGCCAGAGCCGACAACAAACCTTCCCAGCTTCCCCGTTTATAACTCGGTCAGTAAAAATGCACCAACTGACCATTTCGCAGTTCATTCCCAGCCGGAGTACCATCATAACCCCCGGTGGAATCAGCCGCCCGTCCCTAGTATGCCCACATCTTCTACTCCGAGTTGGCAAGAGCTGTCGGATAGTCTAAACCACCAATCGTTTCCCCATTTCCCATCAAAATCCTGGAATGTTGCCAGAGACGATAATCATCTTGTACAGCAAAATTACCAACAATCGCAACAGCAAGTATTTCCATCAAGGACCGAGTCTCATTGGACACAGCCTATTATTATCCAGGATACTACCAATGTACCTCCGACAACAGCTCAACTGTTTGTGCCTTCGACATCTACTCGGAAGCCACAATTGCCTCAGCAGTTTCAGCAAGGTGTAAACAGAGGCAGCTACAAATTCAACTGGAATGATTTGACGACCAGTGCTCCGCAACCCATAGCGAGCAGTAAGCCAGTCAGTGCTCATACAGATAGCCACAGTCCTCCTCCTTCTATACCAACTCTAACACCTTGGTACGGTGACAATTTTGGTAAATAAAACCATTTACAAGAAGTTTTTTGTGGGATATTATTTAATAACCTAGTCGTATCTACCAAATTTGATATTCAGTAAAACACACATAAAAACCACTCTTTTACGTTTCTTTATGCTATCGTAACGTGTTAACTTTACTAGAACTATATTTCATAAAAATAATACGAGTTGTCAATGCTTTAAGAGTCCCAACAAAATGTCTAACGGGCACACTAATAGCCGTAGCTATATAAAGGATACCTATTTGATAGCATATAAAGGAGCTATAATGGTAGAATAAGCAAACAACACTAGTGATCATTTAAAAATATTTATTAATGAAAGACTACAATTTCATTTCTTCAAATATCGACCATACTCGTATGGATTGTAAGGATAGCCGGGATATACATATTTCGGCTTCGAGAAAATAGAAGATAGTGAAAACGGTATATTAATATTCGGGAAGGGGAAAGGAAGCGGGATAGTAAATTTAGGATCAATATCATTCATCACCTTCACAAGTACGACCTTCTTATCTTTAGATTTATCATCGTCTATTTTCTCTGATTCGTCAACATTTTCATCTTTTCCATGTTTTTCATACTGTGGGTCATATACTTTTAGAACGACAGGTCCACCCAACGGATCTAGTATTGGTGCAGGTGGTACACCGTATATCTTTATAATTTTGTTCTTAGTATCAATAGCTTTTGCAAGACGTTCGAATTCATCAAACCTCTCCAATTTTATTTCATCCAGGCCGCGAAAAATCACTTCCTTGTAAGGTAGAGCCACCGCTGAAGAAATCAAGCATAACACTCCCAGTAGCAACATCTTAAAAAAATTAAAATAAAACAATTGATTTTGTATGAACCTTAAGCATGTGCGTGTATTGGATTATGTGTACTTGAAAATATTCTTTCATAATAAATGTGCGATTGAAAGCTGCCTGAGCACAACTATTATTCAGATATTAAGTACTTAACACACACTATATTGAATGAATATTGGTCCAAGTTACTAAGCAAATAATACCATATACATTTTCAACAAAATCCATTCAGCGGGAAGCGTGCATAATGACAGGCACGTAGTCAAAAACACAAGTAAGAAAATATAATGTTTTGTATTTATATCGATGATTATTTACACTACCGTAAAACATTAAAATGAATACTCAAACATAAAAAATTTAGAGACACTATCTCGTTACAGTTTCATTATAAGCTAGGTCTTACCTTAACACAGTCCAAGTCGTACGTAATTCTTGAATACCAAAACTTGGACAACTACGAAGATAGGAACAAGTTTCTCTTATATACAGTCGATATCATTTAAAAATAATATTTAAGACTATTAAAATGTAGTCTAAAAGAGATCAAATTAAATATGTTGTATAATAACACAAATAGATTTTTAATTCAATGTTAAGTCAATGTTAATTATACAGAGGAAACATTTGTATTTTTCCAGAAAGGAGGGGATACTCATAGAGGCACATAGAAACTCATCCATATAGACCAAGAGAATCCTACTTTAAGCTACGTCTATATTACCTTTGCGTTATGAGCATGATGTAACGGACTCAATTTTATCATAGTGTTTGAAGTGGATCACCCTTACTATAAAACAAAGACTTGGTTTAAATGTAACCCCATCTCTTTTTATGATCCAAGTTTCAAAAGGGATGGACATAGGTTTAGGCCGAGTTTGGTCTGGACTTCGTTTAATCCATGTTTGTCATGTAATAAGCGGGGATAAGTTCAACAGTAAACCATGGACTAAAATTATTAACGTGTTTGCTTCTGGGATGAAGGTTTTTAACAGAAATAAAAGTAATTCAATAGAAATCAGAGTCCGTTTTTATTCAACCTTTACTTCAACGGGAATGGGTTCAGGCGCCACTGGTAAATGATCGCCTTTAGCCTGGAATCCGTCTAGTCCTGCAGAATACTTGGTGACGTAAGTCTTGCCATCATCACCGATGAACGACACCTCGCCATCCATGACCATCACTTTTCCCTTCCCATCAGGAGTTGAAATGAGGTGACCTCTCTCGGATACAATAGTTCCTTCTGCAGTGACGTAACGTAGTGTGTACTGCCCCATCTCGTCGCGAACATCCTCGTGTTCCAAGGCTGGAAGTGATCGTGGAGCCGCCATAGTATAGGCGATTGTGCATACAGCGAAGATAAAGGCATACTGAAAATAATTAAGTTGTATCACTAACAGTCCGGAATGGTCTCTTTTAGGATTTGAAGAATAAAGACCAAAAAAAACCAAAAATATCTTTATTCGATTAGACTTTTTACAAAGTACTTTCAAATCGTCAGAAAGACACGATTACATAGGATAATACATGCTACCGCCAGGTTCGGAATGTTGATTTTACTGAGAAGAACCTTCATTTCTAGCAGTAAACAAATAGCTTTTTGAATATTATTCATTTCAACGCCAATCAAGTAAGTAAAGATTAATTATAAGAAATATACAAAAAATACTCACAGTATTCATATCGGCAGGTAAGCAAACCACGGTGTTAACACAATGAGATAATACAATGCAAGTGCTTCTGCAAGACAATCTCCAGGTTTAAGTACTGTCTCAAATCATAAAATTTACATTAGGGGACCAGATAGTCCGCTAATTAAGAAAATACTATAGCAAGATATTTAAAGTTACGTAACAAATTAAACATTGTTCGCCAAAAATAATTAGTTGACAGGTTTGAACAATTGTAGACAGGTATTTAGAGAATTTCGTATTCTAACCTGTTATTTTTGTGATTTTAAGTAATATAAATTGATGGTTTACCTTAAACCTATTATCATTGTGTGTCTATTAATCAGCAAAAATGGTGAGTCCCATTATAACTGTCTTTATTTTTGTATTGTCTGGAATTGTAAATATTTTTTTATGTCGCGATTCGTTTAGTAATTCTAACACAGCGTTTTCCAAACATCGTTTGGAAATTTATCCTTTATCATGTCCCGCAAATTTTCATGCTGTCCCTTTTAGATCCATTCAATAGTTAAACATAGGGGCCAACTATGATCGATTAAGCAGCGCGTAATAAGAACTTCTTAGCTTTGACGTTTAATTTTACGTACCAATATGAAACGTCAAAGCCCAGAAGCCAATATGTTTGACGAGGATACTATGTAAATTAACACGTTTTGTTGCAGATCATCACGGGAGTATTGTTATTACTGGGAACAAACATTTCTTTAGGATATTCAGAACCTAGGGACTCTACAGAAATCACAATCAATGAACATAATGAGTTTAAGCCAATTATACAGTCGTTTGGTATGGCTCAAGGACCACCATTCGTGAAAAACTTTATTCACCAGGGATCAAACTACTTCTTCAAACCGCAGTTTATTATTCCATCAACGCATTTTATTCCATCTCTTGAATCTGTTATTGGAGCAGCTGCTGATTGTGAAGAAGTTAAAGTGAAAGAGCCTGTTTCAGGAGGAGCTGAAGTAGCTATAATTCCAAACCCACCGATTGTTGAAGAAGTAGAAATTAGCTTTCCACCTTCTGAATCTGAAGTAACAATATCAATTGAACCTAAACCAGAAATTGAGATTGATTTTATACCACCAACACCCGTTCTGCAACCACTGGTACTTCCTGAAAAACCTGTTATGATGGACGAGTCTGTAATCGAAATTTCTGAACCATGTGATCAAGCAGGCATTTCTACATACCCTGTAATAACAGACGTCATTATTCAAAAGCCCACTGAAATTGTAATAGAAAAGGTTGTGATTCCCCAGGCACCAGAACTACCTTCGCTTCAACCTCTACCTGAACTTCCTATCAAAATTGTTGTTAAAGAACCCTGCCCAGAAGTTTCAGTTGTTGAAGTTGAAAAACTACCCACTGAAGAAGAATTTGAGACATACATATTTCCTGAGATTGTACAATCCCTAGATGAACCAACTAAAACTATTGTATTAATTCCGCCACCTCCAGAGATACCTATGATTACACTTCCAAAACTGCCGCTTGATATTGTACTTCCAGAATCAGAGACAATTATTTTTGAACCTAATGTTTGTGTACGAGATATTGTTGTCGAACGAGTTATTCCAAATATTGTTCTGAACAAAAGATTAATGTCTAACATTCCAAAATTTGTCCAAAAGTAAGAAGATACCAGTTGTTACTACTATAATTGAGAAAAATTTAATAAAATAAATATTCGGGAACACAAAAGTTTTATTGCACAACTATATATTATACTCTACGATTAAATGACATTAGCACTGGTTGATCTGGCTTATTTATGAGAAGAGTCTGAACACCAAGGTCTTTCCCCATCCATACAATATTGAAATGTTGTATCAACTGAAAAAAAACATTTGACTTTGATTACAAAACAGTATCATCGCCTTAATTTACATCTTGTTGAAATAAACATGCAGATAATTATGTACTAGATTCTCAACCGATAGTATCCAAAGGCCTTTTGAATCGTACGATATATGGGCAATTAAGTTTAAATTATTTCTAGTTATGGTGAGTACATAGCTGCAATATAAAGCAATTACCCGTATTAAAAAAATTGTGATATTTTGTTCCGCCAATCTCCTCGCAATACATGATCGGGGCCCAAATCCAAAGGGCAGGCTCAGAAAGGGGTGAATGTTTTCGAATTCAGGTGATCCTCGCAGCCATCGCTCGGGCTTAAATAGCAGAGGATCGTTCACATACTGTGGTAAACGAGATGCTATCATATTCTGAGTTACAATTACCGTCTGAAATATAAATAATATTATCGCATAATATTGAAATTATTCCCACTATGCTCAGCTGTGTTTTTGTATAAAGTACTTACCACAGCGATGAACTCGATGCCGAGTGTATGTTTCAAAAATACGTTGAACTTTATCGTGTATGTATTATGTATAATTTTATGTAGCCGACAGTCGACGTCGAGTTCGTCGCTGAGATACCGTACAGAAAAACGCAGCAGATTAAAGTCCATACTTAAAAATCTACACTGACTCCACTCACCCCTTTAGGAATCAAATATTCTCTTAGGACGATATCTTTTTGCAATAATCGTCCTACTCCAATAGAGACGGGGTTAAGTCTCAAACTTTCTTTGACACAACATCGAACGTAGATAGCTTTCTTTATGATATCAGAAGTTATATCTGAATCTGTTGAGGGCATTAAAGTGGCAATTTCTTCAAAAAATTTTCGTTGGCTATCTTGTGAACGAGCTAAATGATACAGAGCAAAACTTGTTGTATACGCAGTCTGAAACAATTTATTTATATGCAAATATATATTCTTATATTTATTAATATCCATCCGATAAGGGTCATCTAAGGGGTAGGCACAAATGTTACACCCACTTCGCGCCAAAGATAAATTAGGGGACAACGTGACAGAAGGTGTGTCTATACTTGAACTATCAGTTCCAATGCAGACAGGTTTAAAACAGAATCCACGCATAATTCTTCCCAGTATTAATAGGACATTTGTTTTAAATTTGTATGCAGGTAAACGTTTACCGTATCGATGGAAGCCATCAAAATGTCGACCATCATTCCTACGATGTCCTTAACATCGATATCAGGCTGTTGCAAAAATGACTGCAATAAAGATTTGCCTTCTTTATTATCTGTTTTGTCAAATAGGGCCATCTTGTTTATTAAGAACTCAGTGGACACTCTGAAATAATCAAACAAACAAATTATTGAAGGGTTAATATTATTGCATAAAATTAGTTAATTAATTGGATCATAATTGTATGGTGTACTTTTCCAAATATTCCTGGGAGTTGGCCAGTTTCCTGTAGAGCGGCGTCTTAAATATTTTCCAAAAGAATCCTTTGTCTAATTTCATTATTCCGCAATTGGATCCAAATGCCGCCGATATGGTTTTGCTACTCCGCGATTCTGGATCCTGTTCACTCTGAGAAAAACTATTGAACCGCTCATCGAAAGCTACCTTCCCAATAGCTGAAAATATGAGGTTTATTTTAGCTTTGGTGGAAGATTTAAAGAGAATGTAGGTAGTAATTTGAGTTCAAATAGAAACATTTACCTAACTTCATACAACAACGATTCCCGACGAGAAACGTAAAGATGAAGAGTAAAAAGAATAGTGCCATAAAAAAAATATCAAATACATATCCTCAGCATTACCTTCTAAATTCAATCGATTCAAATAGGGCAAGAAGTCATCATCTTGTGAAATGTTGCGTTCTTGAATCCATTGAATGAACTCCCTTACAATAGTATCCGTGCTTTGAACGTATTCCTTTACACTCTGAGGACTGGTGAAGTTCTTCTGAAATGAGCTTCTTAGCTTCCACCAGTCTTCTCCATTACTGAAAAAAAGGACAGACAAAATATACCTATCGCTAAAGAAAGTAGAACGGCGAGAGAAAAAGATGATTGCCAGTATTTATGGTACCTCAGCGTTTGAAAGTGAGTTGAGTTGAACTCTGAGTGAGTGGAGAGAATGGAGGGGACACAAATGTAGAATTGCTACATTCAGCTGCACCGCTAACTTATTGGTTATCATGCATTCAGTCGGTACCATTGCGATGTTAAGCAACTAGATCCAGTTTTCAGTCATCTTTTATTTAATAAATTATATACTTATTCAATTTTTTTTTAAAAAAGGAAATTTATATAGTAGGGGTTTTAATTTTTTACTAATTTTGAGGTTCCATAAAAAAGAGCAAGACAATAACGAGAGACATGGATACATGAGCGCAATAGCGAATGAGCTGGCATCTAAAATGATTGTTTATATTTTATCCAAAAATACATTACGTTGAGAGCAAACCGCCAGTGTTGTAAACATGTTTTTTGCTCAGCCGATAGTGAAACATGGCGATATGGCTTCTCCTGGCCGGATAGCGATCATCTTGCCGGAACACTGCCTCTATGTCGTCAGGGTCAAACACGTGCAACAACCTCACGCCAGGTGATTCTCTCACTAGTTCACCATATCGACGCCAATTCAGCCATGCATTTTTATCTAGGGCTTCTGCGTCGTAATCCCCTATAAAAATACTCTTTGTTACGAATGAATTAGATCTAAAGAGATAATATATTAGATTCATTTTTCATCACGATTACCTACCTATGGATGGATAATAGATAGATAATAGAGCGCTTGTTCACACTAGACTTTAAGCCCAACACAGGCTTGGCTAGACTTAGGTACCTACCTACAGACCACCTCAGTAGTCACTAGCCCCCCAACCTTATCCTAGAGACATTAGGATTATGATTAGGACTATATGGATATATAGATATTAAATTTTAATTAAAGTAGTATGTATGCCTACAATAGTAATATTTCCGTATTAATCCCCATACAGGGAAATATGACTTTTAGGGAACCTAAATGACGGAAAGAGGATGGGTAGGTACTTAAATTGCATAAAATTTCATTCCCATGATATACTTCGATCGAAGAAATTAGATATGCCTCAAAAGAATCGAGTTACCTACTTACCAATAAAAGGCAAATACTTATACAACGTTCCAATAACAGGATAACTCTTGGGTCCCGGCAGGTCGTCAAAATTCAAATGCTTATCACTTTTGTTCCCACTCTGAAAACGACTAGTGATGCTTATGTGTGGTATTAACTTTTTCCCACCACGCCAAACAATACCCATATTTTTATCAAACAGTTTGTACATAATTCAAGGGTATGCAACAGAGCAAAAATAGCAAGCAGTGCGCACGATTCGTATCGCATCACTGAGCGTCACATTACGAGAAAAAAACAGTCCACTCGTAATAAGATGCACATACATAACATAAGCAAAAGAAGTTGATAAAAAATGAGGTTGGGTGAGGATGTAGGTAGGTACGAACGGTCGTAAACCAAAATCCCAAACCAATAAATTATGTAAGCATTAACCATTTTGATGCAGACTAACATTTAAGATACAATTTTCTGTAGATGTACCAACGCTCTGCGCCTGCCACATTATTAAGGTCGATAGTTGATACCCGATCTATCCCGTTCTAGATCGATGGGACCGGTTATGTTTTACCTAGCTACTAGATTGTTAAGTAGGTTCATGACGATGGATACATAATAAAGCAAATTTAAATAAAAATATCGTCACATGATTATTAATCACCTCAATCATGTCCGGTAAAAGTGAGTGTTGGAACATCAGTACGTTCATAGAATACTCTTGAATTATGGGCTTGATCAAGCCTTTATGTAGATTCTAAATTAATTAATCTACAACGAACATTGGCACGCATAAGCAAGGAAATAGGTCTAACTTCGGTAATTAAGTAAATAATATTAAACAGTATACACTTATTATTATAGTTATACTTATGATTATTAGGTTATTACTTAGCTCTTAAGTATTTTTAAAACAGACTATTTTAATAATAAATAATCAAAGTGTTAATTGTGGGTGACCCTGCATACCATATGAATCCAACTACATAGGTATCATAATATCTGAGCAAGAAGGTGGAAATTCAGCATACGGCCAGCCTGTTACTTGTTTGATGGTAATTGATTACCACTGTCTATCTATCGCAACGGATCCTTATATAAGCACCACGTACGCGTTTCTGACCCTGTCATCATCAGTGAAAAATCTAGAACTTCGTGAAATCGCTTATGAGAGTTCAGTCTGATTATGAAAAATTGGGAGACATCAGGCGTACAATCCCTATGCTTCAATCAATTTGAGTTAACTAACATAAACCTTTCACACGGTGTGCTACAGCAACCGATCGTAGATATCGCGATTCAGCGGATCTAGCGTGGTTACTAAAGTTTAACGATTTCAATAATAATAAATTATAATTTGAAAGTAGTTTGTTAAAAGTCTAATCAAATAAAGATATTTTGAATTTGAATTTAATATTTTCCCTAAGCTCCGTGATATGCGCGCTATTCTAAAAAGCGTGTATAGTATAGGCGCACAGACATAAAAGTTCCCACACGTAATGACAATCGGGGATAGGCGAAATTTATCATCAGCTGTGGTTCAACAAAATATTATTGTCGTGGTTTGACCATGGAAGACAAAATTTTACTTCAGAAAGATAACAGTCGCGTCGCGGCAATAAAACGAACTGACGTTTTAATATTTTTCATTTCCAAATTGCAGCCCATCGGGTGCATTTATTGATTATAGAATAAAGTTAAAAAGATCTCAATAGTACAGACGAGCTATCGAAATAAGAATAAAATAAATAAGATGTGTTCAGCAGCGCCCTCTTATCCCACAACGCTTGTCCTTGTATTATTTCTAATCAAACAATTTTAATAATGAGAAAGGCTACTATATATAATGTTTGCTACTATATAGTCAAAGTCAAAGTCAAAAATAACTTTATTCGATTAGACTTTTTACAAAGTACTTTCTAATCGTCAGAATGACATAATTATACAGGATTATACATGCTACCGCCAGGTTCGGAAGGTTGCTTTTACTGAGAAGAACCTGGCAAGATACTCAGTAATTACTCTTTTCAAAAATATTATACAATTTAAAGAATACAAAATATATAATTTAAGAAACGTATGCTCATGGACAAAGTTCCAATGCACAAATGTCGATAAAAATTAACATAACTAAAATTCTAGTACATCTACTTATAACTGAATGCGTAGCTTGAGATGACCAGCCCCCACAAGCAGCACCTGTTCACAAGTATGACGTGAATGTCACCCATGTAGCAGTTATTAAATCATGGAGCTTTTTGTTTTGTAATGATTTTATCTATGAAATTGTCGATGATTTAAAATAAGTAAAAAAAAAATTTCGATAGCATCTCTGCATAGAGAATGAATATTGTTATTCTTTATCTTTGCTTCTCCAAAAATTCACAAATATTTGTAAAGCATCCCGTTTGTCATTGTCATCCGTCTGTTTATGTCAAATGTCATCTGCCAAGTTTAATTTAAAAAAAAAGTTTATAACCTAAAAATATAGAAAAATAAAGTGTATATTTACATGCAAATTAATCAATAGCTACCAATGTATATTATTTGTAATATCAATTTGTTCTATTGATTTCGATTTCTTTTATGGCCCGTAATCTAATACAGACTTAATAATGATAAGTTTATCGCGATTGAATTTCAGAAATATTATTTCCGTTTTTAAGAAAAAAGTCTCATTTTCACGGTATGAATTAATAAACCAAGACATCAAATATTATTCAAATAATATACTTGGCATAGAAACATCTTGCGACGATACTGGTTGTGCTATAATAAATGATAAAGGTGTAATACTATCTGAGACGATTGTTTCCCAAAACTTGGTGCATATTCGCAATGGGGGCATCATACCAGACGTTGCACAAGACCTGCACCGGACTTCTATTGAACCAACGGTTTCCGAAGCCCTATGGAAAGCTAAGCTGAAAATGGAAGATATTTCAGCTATAGCAGTTACTCTTAAACCTGGCTTAGCTCTTAGTCTCTTAGTAGGCATGAAGTATGCAAAGCATCTAGCCCGTCGATACAAAAAACCAATTATTCCCATACACCACATGCAAGCGCACGCATTAATAGCACGAATGCAGAATGATATAAAATTTCCATTCTTAGTTCTGTTAATATCTGGTGGTCATTGCTTGTTAGCAGTAGTGCAAGATGTAGACAACTTTCAACTACTTGGTGAAAGCATTGACTGTGCTCCTGGAGAGCTCTTTGACAAAGTTGCTAGGAGAATGAAATTAAGGAATGTGCCAGAGTACGCAAAACTATGTGGAGGACAGGCAGTGGAGACAGCTGCAGGCAAGGCAACCAATCCTCATATATTTAAATTACCATTACCTTTGGTTGAATACAAAGATTGTAACTTCAGCTTCAATGGCCTTAAGACTGCTACTCTCCTACAATTGAGAAGAAAAGAGACTCAACATAAAATTGTGGCTGATGAACTTATACCTGAAACTAATGACCTGTGTGCAGCATTACTCATGGCTGCTACAAGACATTTAGTACACAGGACACAGAGAGCAATGGAATTTTGCCAGATACAAGGTCTTCTGCCTGAAGACAGCAAACATTTAGTTGTATCTGGTGGGGTGGCATGTAATAATTATATTTTTAAGGCCTTAGAAATATTATGTAATGAAAATGATTATAAAATAATCAGACCACCTCCAAAGTTATGTACTGACAATGGAGTGATGATAGCCTGGAATGGTCTTGAGAAATGGCGAAAGGGAATAGACATAATAACAGATTATGATTTATTAGACATAGAAGCTTCTAGTCCCCTGGGTGTGAATCTAATTGATAAAGTTGCTAATGCAAAAATACCCATTAAGTTGATGAAAATAAAATTGAAAGTATGAAAGAGATCTCATGTTTATTATTTTACTGAAAATTTTACCATATGGTTTCCACTGGCTTTGCTCATATACTGCTAACACAAGAATTCCGCTCCACTTAATAGATAACTTATGAACTTCAATATAATTTCCGCATGTTTAGAAATTAACCTTTGATAGTGTTAGCCGTTCATAATCATGAACTCAGTTTGATAGCATTTATAAATAGCATCATACAGTCGGCTTATACCACAGGTATGCTGTATTCCTCGAAGGGGTAGGCAGAGGTGTACTTATTATATTGTATACCCTCATCTCGGACTGGGCTGCTACTGCAACATTATAGAATAAAAACCTCATAACACTGCCCACCCCAGGGATCAAACCCAGGATCTCGTGTTCCACAGTTGCGGTCACACCAACAAGGCAGCATAAATTAAGTTATGTATTGTTTTATATTTGAAACACACAGTGCATTTTTGTGATATTAACTGATTGAGTGAGTAGAGTTTATTAATATAGCTCATACTATAAATGAGCTTATTGTCTTACTTTCCTCTCTAATCTCCACAAGAAGTAATTTACTGCATAATCAAAATTGATCAAATAAATATTGTTTTATTTCTATAGTTATGGCTGTTGGCAATACACCCTTTGGCTGTCTTAATCAGAAATTGAATAAAAATACTGTCACCGAGACAGTCATCCTTCTGTCAACTTGCTGTCGTTTTATTTATTGTCTTCTACTTGAGTGAGTCTGTCAGTACTGTACTGTACTAATGTCAGTACCTCTTTAGTCATTTTTGTTTGCAAATTGCATTTCGCAATAACCTTTACGTATGATATAAGTCTATAATGATTAAAAATTATAGTATAATTATATCACAAACCTTTACACTTGCCAAATAATGTGTGCGACGTAACCTTATAAAGTTAACGCAGGTATAGAGTGCAGTATTCAACCTAAAGAATCGAGAACATACTGTAACTATGGAGATACTTGAAAGGATCTACCGAAACGCTAAGCGGCAGATCACTGGCCTCCCAGCCTCTGTACCGAAGACGATTGATTACGTTAATAAATCAGTGAACAGTGTACGGCTACCGCCGCTCACTAAAGATAATGTGCTGTATTATTATTTACCTATACAAGGACTGGTTAGTTACACAACATTGTCAATAGGAGTAATGAACCCCCATGTGATGATCAGGTATAGACGTTTTGCGAATGTCCAATCAAGACAATACCTTAGAATTTGTACTCAGTTGTTTGATTATTAACATTATTTGGTTTGCCTACAGATTGTTTCCAAAGCGAGATATCACAGATGTGTTGTTCCTGTCAGCGGGCGGTGGCGCAGGGCTGTGGCTATGGGCGAGGCCGCACATGGCGGCAGCAGCGCCCGCACGTCGCTTCTCATGGGCATTTCTTGGTGGTTGTCTGTGGCCATTAGGCTCCATATTCTTATGGGCCATTTTAAGAAGTTCAGTTGGTCAAAGGCCTATCATAGGCACAGTACTAGGAATAACTACTGGGGCTATGCTAACAAATATTGCTATTGACTATTTCCACTATGTGGAACTAATGTTTTGTGGTGAAGTGCATCTGCCTGATGAGACATATAGCCCCAATAGTGATGATGAAAAGTATGACATTGATATTTAATTGTAATAAGTATTTACATAATTATTTATTATAGCTTGTCCCTGTTAAATTTAAAGTGTATTGTTTAATGGCAACTTGTCATGCCTGCACATCCATGTTGGTTAATGGTAGGTTTAAAACATAATACTTACTTTCCGCATGTCAGTAGTGTATTTGTGTTGTGGTTACTTAAATTTTGGTTAAACTGTAAGTCATAAATCTTTCAATAAATTATAGCACTGTGTTTATTGTTGCAATTATTAATCCAATTACATAGCTCCTTCCCGAATCTATCAGTCAGTTAAGTAGGTAATGTCATTTAATCCAACATTGAAAAATTTTAGACACAATTTCATGAGCTTTGAATGGAGCCCTAATAATTTTCTTGAATAAGGTAGACCTTGTAACCTCAGCTACCACTTGACATTGAAAGTCCGACTTATGCTCGTGTCATTGATTATCTTTATGTTGAGTGGCGTTATATAGAATTGTTCAATCCTATCTTGTAAAGTCATATAAAATCAGTCTAGCCATTTTGGAGATCGGTTGGACCACATACCTACATAGACAAACAAAAAAATAGCATCTTTTTATAATTACCCTCAGATTTATTAAGAAACTTATTACAAACACATACTTTGTTTCTGTTTATTTGCATAATACTTACCCAGATAATGGTACGTCATAGCAGGCATCTTACCAAATCAGTATTTTATATAGCTATCTATTTCACAAGTTTTAAGAGTATACCAGCAGTACAGCACTACTCGCAGTATCTATACAAAATTTACATACTTAAATCCAAACCCTCACATACGGAGCGCAAACATGGTCGTTAACGAAACGCCAAAAGTCCACACTCGGAGTTTGCCAGCGAGCAATGGAGCGCAGCATTCTTGGACTGAAACTAATAGATCAAGTGAGGAACTCGACACTGCGCTCCATGACAAAAATTGCGGATGTAGGCCACGCTGCTGCCAACCTAAAGTGGAACTGGGCTGGCCACGTCTGCCGCATGTCGGATGAGCTTTGGGCGAAAACCATTACAAAATGGACACCAAATGGCAGGAAACGACTACGCGGCAGGCCTCGTAGGAGATGGCGGGATGAGCTTGATGCTTTCAGAAGCGATTGGGAGAGGACTGCTGAGGACAGAGAAAGTTGGAAAAGTGGAAGGGAGGCCTTTGCCCAGCAGTGGGACACGACAGGCTAATAATAATAAATAATAATAATAGTTCATAACAAAAGGGTTAACTTATATGATACCAAAAGGAGCATACACACGACAATCATCACAATACAGACCAATCACTTGTTTGCCCACTATATATAAAATTTTAACTGCAGTCATCACATCTAAAATAAATATACACATAGATCAAAACAACATTCTGGCAGAAGAACAAAAAGGGGGTAAGAAAGGGCATATGGGATGTAAGGAACAACTTATAATAGACTCCACTATACACAAACAAGCAGCATCGAGAAAAAGAAACCTACACTGTACTTACATCGATTATAAAAAAGCCTTCGATAGCATACCTCATTCCTGGTTAATACATATCTTAAAAATATACAAAATAGACCCGCACATTATTTCATTTCTAGAAAAAACCATGTCGCAATGGAAAACTACCCTCCACCTATCGAATCATCAGAATACTCTAATTACTAGAGAAATTTCCATTAAAAAGGGAATATATCAAGGAGATTCACTTAGCCCCTTATGGTTTTGTCTAGCCCTAAACCCGTTATCACACTTGCTCAATGCCCGACGGGCCGGATATTGTCTGAAACACGAAAACACAGAAACACTTATTTCACACTTAATATATATGGATGACATAAAGCTGTATGCCAGAACTGAAAAAGAAATCAATACACTAATAAAGACTACTGCAAATTTTAGTAAAGATATAAATATGCACTTCGGACTCGACAAATGTAAAACATTACATATAGTTAAAGGCAAAATCCGATCCGGCGGGTACGCGCTAAGTGAAACAGAAACAATTGAATCAATGGAGCCAAATGATCTGTACAAATACCTGGGATACTATCAACTAAAAGGCATAGATCACACTGAAATCAAGAAGACGCTACAGAAAGAATACAAAAGAAGGGTCACTAAAATAGTTAAAAGCCAGCTAACGGGAAAAAACCTAATAAAAGCCTTAAATACATATTGCATTCCAATACATACATATTCATTCGGTGTAATCAAGTGGTCTAAATCCAACATAACCAAAATAGAACGCCTGACTAGAACCACATTAACTAAGCACAACCATTTACACCCTAAGTCAGCCATCGAAAGAATGGTTATAAAGCGCCAAAATGGCGGCCGGGGTCTTATTAACATACACGCTCTTTGGAAGAAACAAATACAAACCTTAAAGAATTTTTTTTACAGAAAATCTCAAACTCGTAACATACACAATGCAATAGCATACAATGACACTAACTATACACCCCTTAACTTAAGTGACAGACATACAGAAACACTGGACACAATAAATACAGATCACGAAAAAAGCAAAATAGAGGAATGGAAGAAAAAAGTCCTGCATGGTCGACACCCACACGATTTGCAACAACCACACATCGACGCCGAAGCCTCAAACAGGTGGCTTAAAATTGGTGCACTTTTCCCAGAAACAGAAGGATTTGCTATAGCTATCCAAGACCAGGTCATAAACACAAAGAATTATAAAAAATATATTATTAAAGACCCTAATATGACTGATGATAGATGTCGTAAATGCCACATACATTCTGAAACCATACAACATATAACTGGGGCATGCCCAAATCTCACACAAACAGATTACACACACAGACACAATCAAATAGCTAACATCATCCATCAGAAATTAGCACTCAAACACAACCTCTTGCAAACATCACACAAACGTACACCATACTACAAGTACACGCCAGAACCAGTTTTGGAAAACAACACGCACAAATTGTATTATGACCGCAGCATACTAACAGACAGAACTATACACTATAACAGACCAGATAAAACAAATAAAATAACTTACCTTATAGATATTGCAGTACCGAACACTCATAACTTAACTAAAACAATCACTGAAAAAGTTCATAAATATTCCGACCTGAAAGATGAAGTAGCTCGAATATGGAGACAGGATAAAGTTTATATAGTACCAATAGTTTTATCCACAACTGGTGTCATCCCCAATCATCTACATCATTCACTAAAACTACTGGACCTCCCACCATCAGCATACATAAACATGCAAAAGGCCTCTATCCTAAATACATGCAGGATTGTCAGAAAGTTCATGGATTTAACCGAAATAGAAGACCCAACTAATACCAGACACAATCCATCCCAATGATATTCACTTGGTCTTGACCCGTGAGTATCATTTATTACCGGCCTCGGCTGAGAAAAAGAAAATATAAAAAAAAAAAAATAATAATAATAATAAATCCAAACTGAACAAATACCTTTGGATTGTACACAATATTAGGTATATTTGTAACATTGTGCAGAAATGTACCAGATGTAATATCAATAATACTGACATATAAATAATTTCTTATAAGGATTACAAATAAAACTATTGATGTGTTATTCAGTTTATTAAAATTTGTGAAAATATACTTGATAAATGGAATTGTTGCTTAGTTATTCTGGGGAGGTTTGGACCACTCAACATTCAAAATCAAGTGGTCATAACCATGACCATTGAGCGTCTGAATCGCTTTAGCCGCGTCGGCACGGAATTTGAAGTGGACGTAAGCAAATCCCTTGCAAAGACCGGTGCTCTGAAAAATTCAATAAATTAGTAATGAATGTAGTAATTATTTCTTTTGTTTTTGTATTAATGTGGGAAACTAGTGTACGCCAGATTACATCTGGAACTGCAGTGTTGAAGTCTATAGACGCCGAAATACGCAATGTTAATTAGGCATTACCTCCTTCGTAAATAATGAAATGACTGTGCCAGCATAATGTCAACCATTCCTAGCAACAGAGAACCCCTTGGAGCACTGGTGACTTGAGAGAATAAAATTTGTAGAATACATTCATTTGACTTCTTGTAAGCTTGAGATCCAATCACAATTAAGTCATGTTTACTTGAATACAACTAGTAATGCAAATCTTCTTATATATATATAAAAATATACCATACCTTTTCCTTGGCAAGGTACAACTTTTGCACTGGACCAAATCCTTTGACTAAGTCGTCCAGATCAGCCTCAACAGCAAAGTTACTGAGGTTAGAAATACGAATAGCGGCAACGTCATCACGGCGTGCGCCCGGTGGCTCGCGTCCAGTGCCACGACCAGCTCCTCCCTCGCGAAGGTAAGGAGCAACATACTTGTTAGTTGGGGTTGATTTCGAATCTGCAACATGAATACAATATTTGAAAAGACACAATTCAAAATATTTTATTTAACATAAAGAACACTTGGAACACTCATTGAATATAATTTTTCTACTCGCTTTTCTTCTCCTTCTTCCTTCCATGCAAATATAGTAATCTGAATGGTAAAAAAGTCTATTATAATTCTCTTGTAGTATTGAATTTGTACCATTGCTTTTTCAAGATTGCTTACCTGTTCCAACTTTAGAAGCATCACTGGCCTTAGTCTGAGCCATTTGTGTATGCTTGAATGGACAGCTCAAAGTCCAATGGTCTCCTTGACAAGTTCGGCACTTGAAGATCACACTACTGCTTGGAGGCTGTAACAAAATTATTAATAATTGTGATGTGCACATGAAAGTAATGATCAGAAATCTGTTTATTTGTGTTCTATTGTAAGAGTATGATTAAAAGCACAATATGGTTAATTTAAAAAGGGATTGCTACGATTAGGGAATTTGATCCTCATCTACCTAACACAATCAACTAACTCTTTTATAATATAGTATAGTACTTATAGATATGGTATTAGTCTGGGGTATACTTATTTTACCTTGAGACCATCCAACTCGCCATCATCAGGGCGCTGGCTCTCCTCCTTGCTGGTGATGAACTGCATGTACACATCTTCAGACACCATGGTTGTAGCCGGGTTGGGGCCAGGCTTGTCATTTGCAGAGTCTCCAAATTTGCTCCAAGTCTTACGCTTGGCAATACTCTGAAATATTTTGATTATGATTATAGCTCTTATACTCATTTACAGCTATGGAAAATCTGCATGATTGCTCTTTGCCTTAACTGGAAAATTCCAATATACAAAATAAATTTTCATAGTGCTGAGTACACACAGTAATAATAAATAAATTTTATATACAGCTATGTGTGCAAGCTGTACTTTTAATACAAGAATCAGTAGGTACATTTGGAATATGTTATGAACACTGATTTCTAGTGTAACACCTGACAGTGTAGTGCAGTAAATAATGCTGAGAGTTGCGACTCTTTTATATAGCAGTGATCATTACCTTCGAAACAACTCGCTTCTCAATCTTGTATGTGCGAACAATTTTCACTTTCTTGTTATCATTATCATACTTATATTCTGTGACAATTTTTAAGCCATTTTCAACAACCTCAGATGGAGGTGGTAGAGCTCCCTGGTCTATTTCAACCTCGTCAGCCCAAGAGGACTGGATTTCTTCAGCTACTGGCATCTGAGAAATATGTACATAATTTATGAAATGACTATTGTTTACCATAATTAATGAAAGAAGCAACGACAAGAGAAAATATAAATTTTAAGCAACATTGATCAACCTTTTAACAAGAGAAGACCGTTCACCACCATTAATTTACATTAAGCAGATGACTTGTCTTGCTTCAGCTATGTATGATGTGACTTGCGGGTGACAGAGTGGACAGAACCGAATTGCTTTTCTTGGTTATAAACGTGAAACAAAAACGTTACAGCTGGAAGTAGAACAAAAGTAAATCAGTGTACTTACGGCTTGTAAAATATACGCAGTTTGGATATTTTTTAACAATTTCTTGAATAATTTGCCAGTATTTAGAAGTCTAATACAAACGACATGGACTGAAACAGCAATGCAGAGCTGTCAGTCAACAGATAAAAAGAACGAAATAGAGTCAAATTCCAATCAACCGTCCCGTCAAACGAAACGTCAAAGTTTTACAGACACAGAAAAGTACTCTGGTTATATAGTTCGTAAGTTTTTTGATTTCAATGGCACATGGTATGTGGTATGTATATCTTCAACGTGGTCAACGCAATGTGCTTATATTCGGCATATTAGTATCGCTGTTATATAATTATTAAAGTGGGGTCAATGCAAATTTATACATAAATATACTTTAAAATTGACTATACTAGTTGACTTGACACATAGATAAATAAAAAAATCGATTCTTTGTCTTTGGGTTCAACAGTCAGTAATTGTTTTCTATTCTGTGGTGGGTCAGTCAGTTGTATGTAGTGGTTTCAGTTAATTGAAGTGCATTTATTTATCAAACTTTCGTGAATTTGCGAGTTTACAAGAAATTATATGTGTGTGATTAATTACTATTTGATGTTTCATACGAAGCTGTAAGTATTCATAAATTTATCTCGAATATATATTATGTTTTTGATACTGATTCAAAACTTGTGTGATCCATTGTATAGGCTACACCTTTTACACCTACCTACCTAACAAGTTTGCACAATCAGCATCAAGTTTTTGTGAACATTTGATGTATTTTGGAGGCATGACCCTTCGGTTACTCCATAAGTTTGTTTCTTAACTGTTTAGGTATGTCTGTTCCTTATTGTATCTTCTGACTGTGAACTATTATAAACTCTGACTGTATAGATAGACGTGTACCTATTCTTAATCAAATTAATGTTAGTGCTGGCTGAGCGTACTTAAGTGTTACAAATGTGTAGCTCCTAGCATAGCTGCAAAATGTTTTCATGCTACCAATATTTGCAAAAAACTTTGTTACGAATTTGAATTATTATTTACAACATATTCGATATCTGTGCAAAGGGATTTACTTATCTGAATAAAGTATTTACTGTTTTATCATCTCTTTTACATTATAAGTTAGTGGGTATGGCTAGGAATATTCATTATTCCAATAATCTCTTTTCATTAATATCATCCTAGCAAATCTGTCATAATAATCTTGCAGCCAAGAAGAGCTGATAGAAGTTAGATAGATATATAAAGAAGTCTGAACTGTGGTTTAAAAGAGTGTTTATAAATGAGATGATAAATAATGATGAACCAAATGGTGTGGGACATGATAATTTAATTATAAAGAATAGTTTTTACCATGCTTCTAAAGACAAAATGAAGATGTAAGGAAGATAGATTTAGGCTATCAAAGAATTATCAAATACTTTTCTTTCTGTGCAAAATATTCACCAGATGGTAAAGTACAAAATAACATAATTACTTTCATAGTCAAAAGCAAAATATAGCAGTTGTTTTGCTATTTGATTTAGTGTTATGATGCAAAGTTATGGAAATTTTTTAAAACTTTAAAATTTGATAACCTAAATATTAATAACATGTTATTGCCATAAAGAGGCAAGAGTATAGATGATGTGGCAGCAGAAACAAGAAGTAAAATTTAAGCAACTTTTTGTATTCTTTCTCCCAGTTTTAGATATAAAATAATCAAATTGTTTACTTTGTCCTGTACTAAGTACCTTGGAAGTCTCTGTATCATTTTCATAACTGCCCCCTTATTTTTGACTAGCAGATGTCACATAGTTTCACCCGCAGAGTTCCCATTCTCGTGGGAGTACAGAGATAAAATAAAGCCTATACCTATAGGTACTCCCTGACGATGTAGCTTTCCAATGGTGAAAGATTTATTTAAATTGACACATTTATTTTTGAGTTTATTTGTTATAAACAAATACCCAAAAATACAAATCTTTCCTCTTTCTGATAGTAGTGTAGATATGCATTTTATTATGTAAAACTAAATCCATATGAATGATATGTTTCTGATGAGCCTGCCTGTGATAAAACAAAATAACATCTGTCCTAATAAGTATCCAATAATTTGATTAAAACTAACTGCAGCCTGCTTATTTTTTAATCAATAAAATTTTGATAAATAGTAACATTATACTCCATGTTTATGTTCCATATGGACCAGAACAATTATTAGTCATAATTCCCAGAATCTGTGTGTAGTAAACTATGTCCAGTAATCCTGTTGTACTTACTATACAATAAAACACAATTAATGAGGTTGTCTTTATGTTCATTTGAGCAGTTTGAATTGGTTTTATAGCAAGAAATTTGACTTTTTCAAGCTGTTTGTTATGGTGGGTAGTGTCACCATAGAGTATAATGTTATTGTTTATTGTTACAGGTACTACAATAAGCAAAAATGCTGCGCTTTTTGAGTAGACGGGGCAGATCGTCAAGTCAAAACCGTAATAAACAAGCACAGAAAACATCAATCAATAAAAATTTGATACAATGCAAGGTAATGTTACTTGATGACACAGACATATCAATCAATTTGTCTAAGAAAGCAAGTGCTGGAGATCTATATGAACAAGTGTTTTATTCTTTGGATCTCATTGAAAAAGATTATTTTGGTCTTCAATTTACTGACACAAATAATGTCAAACACTGGTTAGATCCTACTAAAACAATCAAGAAGCAAGTAAAGATTGGCCCACCATATACATTGCGTTTGAAAGTTAAATTCTACTCTTCTGAACCAAACAATCTAAGGGAAGAGTTGACCCGCTATCAGTTTTTCCTACAACTGAAGAAAGATATCTTGGAAAGCAAGTTAGAATGCCCCCATTCAACAGCTGTAGAGCTAGCTGCCTTAGCTTTGCAGTCTGAACTAGGAGACTTTGATGAGGTAGTGCACACACCAGCTACTGTTTCTGAATTTAGGTTTGTACCCAACCAAACAGAGGAAATGGAAATTGAAATACTGGAGGAATATAAGAAATGCAAGAATCTCACTCCAGCTCAGGCTGAAGTGAACTATTTAAATAAAGCAAAGTGGTTAGAAATGTATGGTGTTGACATGCACATAGTTCTGGGAAAAGATGGGTGTGAGTATCACTTAGGTCTGACACCAACAGGAATACTGGTTTTTGAAGGACCACAAAAGATTGGCCTTTTCTTTTGGCCTAAGATCAGCAAGTTGGATTTCAAGAAGAAGAAACTAACTCTGGTTGTTGTTGAAGATGACGATCAGGGACGTGAACAGGAACACACCTTTGTTTTTCGATTGCACAATGAAAAAGCTTGTAAACATCTTTGGAAATGTGCTGTTGAACACCACACTTTCTTCCGCCTCAGAGCACCAGTCAAGGGACCATCTGCTAGGCAGAACTTCTTCAGGATGGGCTCAAGATTCCAATACTCAGGAAAAACTGAATATCAAACTACTCAACAAAATAGAGCTCGTCGTACAGTTCAATTTGAAAGGAGACCCAGTCAACGCTTTGCTCGTAGACAGAGTCATGTCTTGAGAGAACGCGAAAAACAAAACAGTGTGCCGAAATCTGAAGCTATTTCTTCACCAGATGCAAGTAATGAAATACCTAGCACATCCTCTGACACTACTATGCTTATTCCAGATGTTGATAATCTATCCAGGAAGAGCAGTGCTAAATCCCAGAAATCAAGCTTAATGGACTGTGATCCTAAGACAGCTGAGGTTGGTGAACCCTCCACAAAGAATTTCTTAAATGAAGATCCACCAGAAGAAGTGATTATGTCAAAGGATGATGCAATCAGTAACAAGGTCTTGTTCAAAGTTGATAAACCTAAAGAAGACAAGAAGAATAATTTGACTCAGCTTGTTATCAATAAACCATCATGTAATTGCTCACCAGTAACAGAATCTAATCCTCTGAACGACCTTCTTATGAGCTTAGTAAAGGAAAAATTGAATAATGATGAATCAAAGAATGAAGTTAAGAGAGATCAGTTGGATTCAGCTGGCGACAGAGAAGTACCTAATAATCAAGCTAAATGTTATCTATCATCAACAAAGGCACTCCCACCGGGTCAATTGAAGTGCAATAATATACTAAAAGCGCGTGAAAATGAGGTTAAAATAATCAACGAATCTACAAATATAAACCTGTCTATGCCATCGACGCCATCTCCAAAGATACTGAATGAGCCCCATCCACCAAGTACAAATAATTCTCAGTATGTGTCAATTGTAGTAGTTGAGCCGCCACACAACCAAGCCAAGGTAGCTTCGCCAAAACAGCAAGAAAAGAAGGAGGATGTCACACCGAAATCACAACCTATATCGTCTCTGTCGCCGTGGTTGGTCACCTCCGAGCCCAGCTCCCCATCTGGAATAGGTGAGAAGGAAATTACTATAATCCATCGGAAATCTGTCATCACTACCCAGTTGTAGAAAAGTTATTTGATGACAGGCATCTGTACTTACAGTAAAATTTAATACATTAAATTTGGCAACAACTTCTAATGAAATTATATTTTCTTATATTACTTTATGTAGGTTAAGGATTTTATCATATATGCTTGTAAACTATTTCCACTATGATCAGGTTGGAGTTATTGGGACGTTGAACAAACAACTAGGCGTCATCAATGATAGTGCCTAATAGATAGATATGTAGGTACTGAATGAGAATAGCTTCTATGGAGGTGGAAAAAGTTCACATACAATAGTAAATTCCAGTTATACATTCCGCAAAAATATAAATAATTCCAATAAGTAGTTAACAAAGTTTTATGACGACAATGACCGAAACTTCATTTCGACTTCCATTCAATCTGAAAATAGGTATATGTATTACGTTTGTATAAAAATATACTAAATATTAAGAAAATTAATATCAGCCATATTGGCTCACAGGCAGGGGCGTACATTCCATATAAGCAAATAAGCAGTACTTACCACGTCTCATTAACCAAAATACTGATATGGTGACTGAATACACTCGTGTTGTTCATACGTGTGCAACCAAAACATACTGCCTATGTACCTACGACGCGCCACATTGGTATGTAATTTACCTACCTACTTATTGTTTATGCTCATTCTTCTGAAAATCCAATGCATGCCCTTGCAGGTGTAAATTTCTGCCGGAAAATACTTGTTATCTAGGTATAAATATTTACATGGCTTCGAAATGGCTGCAATTTATATGTGCCTTAAAAATTTGTTATCGTATAACTATAACTATAAGTACTTGTCCACCAGGCCCACTATGTAGCTGAAGGCCGTGACAAAATGTCTTTTATAGAATGGGATTGATTGATTTAATTAATGTGCCTTGATTGGATGCAATACCATGGGAAAACAATTGAAATAGCTGACTTGAATCTTTTTCCAGTAAATTTTTAATTTATGCTTTTGAGAGGTGTTCTGAAATTATTGCGTAATTTCAGTTTTAATGCCGTTTCTGGATCTATACTTGCGCACTTTTAATAAACCTTACTCTTTTCGCTTTCAAAGTTTCGTTAGAAACCTAAAGCGAGATGTAGTTTCTTCTTCCAATACAAATGTTTAATATTTTCAAAACACACATGTTGCCATTGGCTCTTGCCATTGTCGTCGAAATCGCTAGTATTCAAGGGCCGTCACGAGTTTTGAGCTCTCAGCAAAGTATAATAATGAGGATCTGCGCATTTATTTTTCGCGCACGCTCCATACAAGACTTAAAGAATTACTACTCAAGGCCAGCGCTCAAAACTCGTGACGGCATCTATAACTTTGTTAAGTAGGTATATTGTAACGTTTCACCCATCATGCCATCATGTTATAGTACAGGTAACGCGTTTGATGGGGAATGGTTACCGTAAGCTATACAAGTTATACGGGCCACTTAAAGAAATGTAACGTAATCACTGTTCACAATCATGGATTTTGGACATTCCATTATGCCTTCATTCCATAGCTTAATTTATATAAAGATTAGCATTATCAAGTGTAATACGTGTTGCAACGACGCATATTATGTCAATATATATTTTATGAATGAATTGACTATAATCTATTATTATATTATTGTTAGATTAAATTCCATAAAATTAAGCGAGGAACAGCCTTTTGTACTTTCATGACACGTTATTAGTATCTCATGTTAAGCCGTCCGTTTATTATTATCGATTGAAATATTTATAGCGTTTGTAAACCTGGTATTGTTTTTTGACATACCTACTATAAATGTAGCATTAAGTACAACATGTTATCAGTATTACGAAACATCTAACAGTGGTGCCATAGGAAATAACTATAATACTTCTTTACACCTATAAAAACTCAGTACAAAACTAAATCAAACAAAAAAGCCAATAGCAGGTAACAATTTAAAAAAATATATCGGTTTATTACAAAAGGGTCCTGACGGAGAAGAAACGTTTACGTTAATGTCGCCTAAAAGTGTAGGTACTCATGGATAGAACACAACTTTCTGTTCAAACAAAATCCAACAAATATTTCAAAATTGACCTGCTTATCGAACTAAAGAATGTAATGGCCATAACCACACGTATTACGTCAAAAGGAGACAACTCCTTTAAAAAATATTGCATTTTATACAATTCGTGACGAGATTAAAATATTTTGAATACCTTTCTCTAATTTTCGAATTGGTTACAAAAGTAATAGAATTATGCATTGTTTGACTGATTACTATGAATAATCACATCATATTAAAATTATTAGTATAAAGTACGTTTTTAAGAGACCATTACTTACGACTTAGGTAATATTATTACGCATGTTAGTCATAAAATTTTTTATGAATGAATAATACGAGTATTTTTATACTGTGCCAATACATTGGTAAGGTGCTTGGGAGCAATTTAAGATAAAAACTTATTTATAGAAATATCCTTATGTAGAATAAGATTGAATCTCTGTGATTAGCTCGTCCCATTTTATTATATGTGTAACGATTTATATGATTTGAATTAGTAGTTGATATATGTAATTAGAAACTTACATCATTTACTTTTTAATATTTTAAAAAGAGATATTTTTTTACAAATTGACGAGTGCCTTAGTGGTTGCTTAGTAGTTGTGTATATATAAGTATTAATATATCGCCCTCTTTAAAAAGTTTAAACAGGCTGCTTATAGTAACAAAAATGTTACATGAAATTATTTTACAAATCGCTAAGATTTTTATTCTATACGTTTTAAAATTATTAATTGAAAATTACAAATGTACTTATATTTTCACATTTATTGTCATTTTATTTACGTGTAAGTACTTAATTATTTTTAATAAATAAACATAATTTCCGCTTTAACATTGTTTGCATTTTAACAACCTCATCTTATTAAGTCTAATATTAAAAAAACACTAAGATATGTTCCTAATAAGTAATAGGAACTACACTAGCTACCTATGTACAGATGCCCTCACGAGTTATAATAGATATAAACGCTCCACGAGAATAACTCTAGTAGAATAAGTCTAGTACTTTATTCGCGTCGCGCCAGACAGAGACAGACTCATAAAATTACTACTACGCATTCAGGGTCAGCTCTTATAATTCGTGACGGCACCTGCGGCGTTATTCTCTAAGGTATGTCAGCGTCGAGCTCGACGTCGAGTGTCAATTTCAATCGGAGGAAGTTGATACATATTACATACACGATAATGTACAATGTCTTGTTTGAAGCTGCCCTAGACTACGAGTGCGTGACAAACCGTAAGCGGCTGTAGTATGTTTGGTAAAACCCATATGTCCAAGTCATTTATATGCGGCTGACAACTTCTTCCTCAATCGCACATCCTCTTTGGTATGGGTAGGTGTATTTTTTATAATTGATCTGGTTGACAGTAAACAAATGCGAACATGTCTAATAACATCGCCTTGCCTACAGTCTACGGCTTAAAGTGGTTTCTGAATTAAACGGAATATGAAGAAATCCGCAGCAAAGATCTCCACATCGTCATCTTCAGAAGCTGAAAATCTATTTTCATACAAACGTTACTTTATCAATAATCTAGATTCTTATCACGGAACTTATGTTTTGAAAGAGGTGTCAAAAGTGTTGGAGAAGAATGCTGAATCGACCAGGGAAACATCTCAGACCGCGGTTGTGGGAGAAGATGTGGAGGTGGCTTGTCCTCCGCCGCCCTTGCAGCTCTACGAAATTATCGGTACACTCATCAACATGCTATATAAATCTAAAATCACTAGGTACTTCAGGAACCTCGGGTCTTCGTTAAGCGGTAGACTTATGTTTATTCAATAACCACGATCCCATGGTCTGGTGACTACGATAGTAGGTTTGGTCTTCAAAGGATTATGCATCGTTTCGCTAAACGTAGGTATAACTTATTGAGTATTTCTGCTTTATTACTGAATTTGCTAGGTTAAAGGGAAATTATGAATACCTACTTAAGTAAGTAAGGAAGTAAATATATTCCAAATAGGTATAATGTGCAATGGAATACGTATACTAGGTAGGTACACAATGGATCATATCATATCCATGTACCCACATTCATGAGGAAGATTATTTATAGATTCATGTTTTTGCATATTCTAGGAACTATAATCGATCCAAAGATCAAGTCATTAGACAATGTTGCACGAATAGTACCGAAAGCCGAATGTTTACCGCAAATGCTGACATGTGGTACGGTGATCTTGGATATAAGCTACGATAGAGATGAACTGAAGACTGCCATGGACTACATTAAACGTTAGTTAGCATAAACGCGTATTATGTCGTTAAATTAGTTAGGAGGAGACCTTAATACGACTATTTTCGCAGTTTTAAAAGAATTATTGGAGAAACAGTCAGCGAATGTGGCCATGGCTGGCGATGGTGGGGACGCCGTTGAGGGATCTAAAAAACGACACCTCATCCTGATATCTACGGTAATGACTTGGGCCGTTACTAAACCATTGGATCCGGTGAGTTAACTACCCATCATTTTAATGTAGGTACCTACTTTAATGTATTTTCTTCTCTAACCTAATGAACTTGACAAAACTTAGCTAGTCTGTACCCAGGTATCTCTACTCTACTCATTATTTCTAAAGTGTAGTGCTAAAGTATATTCTTCAATATCTCGATAGGTACCAACCTATCACCGGTCTGTAGATGCCTAATGATAAGATAATCCATTATGACGTGCTTGTTTCCAGGACACTCCAGACTTACCTTTTGTAGAAACAGACTTCCGCAAAAGGAAGCCACACCCCAATTATAAAATGCATTACGATGTGGAAAACGAAGTCATCGGACTGGCCAGAAAATATAAGTCACAGATTGGGTGGGTTCTGTTTTTTATTTATTTCTGTGGACAACAAACTCTATTTGAAAATAAAATTTGTAATTTAGTTTTTAAGGAGCAAAACACAGTTGGTGTTGGTTAGTTCCGTCATGTTTTCCTTAATAATAACTAGGTGTTTAAATATATAACTAAGTAGGTATCTAATGAATAGATTTCTATTACTAATCCGTGTTTCCCAGAGCAATAGTTGTAGCTCCAGGCGTTACTTACGGCGGAAAGGAGGACGTGCTCTTCTATTGGTTCCAAAAGGCTTGGGAATGTGAACGACTGCTATCGATATTTGGTCGCGGTAATAATGTTGTGCCGCTTATGAACGTTCTAGATCTGGCTCAGTTAGTACCTACTTCATTTTAATACAAACTTATAGTGTAGTGAGTAGGTAGACCTATTGCTTGTCCAATGGTTATTTAGCCCTGAGATAGAGTCATAAAGCGAAGCCCTATCGATATATATGCAGTATGCTAGCCCTATAGGCTGATGCTGTATCGATTATAGAGTAGATATTTCCGACAGTACCTGTAGTGATATGGGTAGTGGTAACTAGTAAAAAAATATTCGATGTTATATTATTTTTCCAGAATTGTTTACAATCTAATAAGTGACTTCCCTAAAAAGCTCTACATTCTGGCCGTAGAACAAAACATAACGAAGCAGAGAGAGGTATGCGAACCGGTATGTTTGAGAATGGTTATCGTTTAGTCATGGTTGCACAGATAAATTGCCCTTGCAGATAATAAAACCACTCGGGAGGCAAGTGGGCTCTGGAATGTTCAAATGCATTCCACCGGAAGATGCCTTCTTGATACCTGAAATTGACGTGAGTTTAGGTATCTTTGTGCATTACAATGCTGTAAGCCAAATCTCTAATGATAGTTTGGTTTCTCAGCAAAGAATATTTGATCTAATCACACTAAATTTGGTGCTGGAGCCAACTTTTATTGTGGAGACAATGGGACTGCAGTGGACCTCCGAACTGACATTTGCCGAGAACGTGCCTGCCCTTATAAAACAATTTAAAAAAGAGAGAGGACTAAAAGCCTTCAAGGTTTGTCTAATGTTACCTACGTATTCTACATATGAATTGTAATCCATGGAACTACCTCGCATCGCATTAGTAAGTACTTATGGTTATAATAAGTACTTAAATAATAATGCAATTTTTAGCTGAACCTTATCTTACTTATCCAGAATATATAGGGATTTGTCGTAACAATTTTTTATGTAACAGATTCTCATATATGGACCGCCAATAGTCGGAAAGACAACTTTGTCGAAACTTATTAGCGAAGCGTATGGACTTGTTTATATTTCGCCCGAAACCGTAGCTCAAGATATACTGGAAGACTTGGTTAGCTAACTTTATAATGTGGTAAGATGAGTACTTACTAAGATCGCTTCACTGCGCCTTTACATACGTCCATGGTCCTTCGAGTCAAACCAAGGGGGATAAAGGTTGACTCGAAGGACCCTTTCAATTAATTAATCCATGTTAATATTATAAATAGTTTCCTGTCTATTGTCAGATGAACAGCGTATTTACAATTACAGATTTAACAGAACATATTTTTTCTTATCACGACAGCATTTCGCTGAAATTTGTAATAGAAATAGAAAACTGAATCTCCGAGAACGGACAAAGAATACTTTATATACATTATTATTACGCTAGTGAATTCGCGGGTAATAGCTAGTGGCTGTCAAAAATTTTACGCGACTAAGTAAGTGTATCTTCATATCGTGAGTAAGTGTAGGAGTGGTGGGTATCCCACTGGGATGTGGGTGAGACGGCGGCGTTGGGTATGCCCACTGGTGAGGAGGAGGAGGCCCTCGCGGCTGACACTGAGGACGATACAGGCGACGAGGAGGGCCTGCAGGAGGCGGCCAGGCAAAACCTCGCCCTCATGCGCTCCGGACGACCGCTCGCTGACGAAGATATCATGGGGTAGCTATTCAGTGCCTGTATAGGTATGTACGTATATGTGAAAAGAGTAATTGTTGAGACTTTTGCCGGGTTCTTCTCAGCCAAAACAACCTTCCGAACCTGGCGGTAACATCTATAATCATAATAATCCAGTATAATGTATTTTTGTGTTCTTCTGACGATTTGAAAGTGCCTTTGTAAGAAGTGTAATCAAATAACGATATTTTGAATTATACTGTGCTGCAAGCAAATATTATTCATCCTTATCTGTACAATACTAGACAAGAATGATAAGTTGTATGTCGAAGGACTGTCTATAGGTAATATTACATCGGTAATCATTGTACCTAGTTAGTATTCTCAACCAGTTTTATCAAATAATGTTGCAGGTACTTACGCCAGAGACTGATGAGTCGTGAAGCTCAAAATCGTGGATGGGTTTTGGACGGCTTCCCTACCAATTTGGCTCAATGCTCTACTCGTAAGGCTGCATATCCCTTTATATTTATAAACCTTGTATATTTATTACCTTTTATCGATTAACTAGATTATGATCCTCGTCTATTAGTATTCGAAAAAGGCGAAGAACAAGACTCAGACGCAGAAGAAGAACGTGAAGACGATCAGTTCGACGAAGACCAGGATTTGTATAGCAACGTTCTCAAGAAGATATTGCCAGGTATCATAAATATAACAGAATAGGAAGGCATAGGTAGGACAAAGACGGACCTGGTAGCATAAGAGCCTACAAACATTATCAAAACTTGCAAAATGAATTTTGTAAGTTGTACCTACGTCTCCCTGTTCCTATGACTCGCTTACGTCCACATTAGTAATGATGTGCTTAAATGTGCTACCTAAATATATGTGGTAGAAGCGTATAATTATTGCCTTAGTAATATTCCACTTCATGTATAAATAGGTACTAATAAAAGGTAGGTACATTAACTAATCAATATAATTTCAGACATTGTAGTATCGTTGGAAGCGACGGACGACTATATATGCGAAAAAGCGATGCGCCAGCCTGAAGATGACTCTCGTTTGGACGAAGAAACAGTGCTCAAGCGTCTCAGTGAATTTCGCGCCGGAGATACCCGCGATGTAACTCCGCTAAATTTCTTCGATGAGTTGGATATTCACCCTCTGGTGGTACAAGTTAAGGAGCACACCGACTATGGCATGAGTAGACCATATGCCTCAGTAACGCTGCGAATGGGCAGACCATGCAGATATGGAAAACTTATGGGTAACAAACTATCTTTATTAACTACTGGGGGCTTTTCCCGAGCTTTGACGTTTCATTTTGGTAGGTACCGTAAAATCAAGCGTCAAAGCTTAGAAGTTCTTAACACGCGTTGCTTAAATAATCATAGTTGGCCCCCTGTACGTTTTTTGTAAAGGACAAAATTTTCACCATATTTTTCTCAAAGCTCTAATCGAGGCCGCTGAGAAGCGAGAAAAGGAGGAGAGAGAAACCCTACGTGCTAAGGAGGCAAAAGCTTTGAAGGAACTTGAAAAGAAGTTGAAGGAAGAGCGCGAAGACAAAATGGAATATTGGGTAGTCTTGTCTTCTACTCTTGAATCTTTCGTTTTAATGGTCGGGGAATATGCATCAATATTCATCAAGTACTTTCGAAATCCGTGGATCAGTAGAAAATAAGGTGGATAGAGCAACGCGGTTAGAGTTAAAGTAGACCTACAATATGAATACAGTTGTCCCGAATTCCATCAATTTATATCTACTGAAAGCTATGGATAGGTAATGAAGTTTGTTTGTCTATTATCTGAGGTCTAACTTACCTTCTAGAAATTATAACAGGTCATCATAACTGCGTAGAGATCCCATATAAGAAGGGTAATGTGAATATTTACAAGCATGTTTAGTTACACTTAAAGGTAAGTGAATTGTTTCCAGTCGGAGCTTTACGCGCTACTCCGTGAAGAAGAGGAGGCCGCTCTGGCAGTGGCAGGCGAGCCCATGCGACAGTATCTCGTGCAGCACATATTCCCCACTCTCACTCCCGCACTGCTTGAAGTTGCTAAACTGCGACCTCACGACCCTATCGACTTTCTTGTTAGTCTCTTTATTTTTATACAGCTTTTGAAAAAGCAGGAAAGGGGATATAATAATACATACATACATATGCTCACGCCAATATTCCCCGAAGGGGTAGGCAGAGGTGTTGTTATCACAAACTTTTCACCGAATTTGATTAAGTGCCAACGTGACAGATGGTCAGTCTGTTGCAGTCTCTGGCACTATACATACGTCTTTGAATTACTTCTCAGAAATATGCAGGCTTCCTCACGATGTTTCCTTCACCGTAAAGCACGTGGTGTGAAATCACTGTACATAAGTTTTTTAGAAAAACTCATTGGTACAGGCCCCGCTGGGATTCGAACTTGCGTCGCTTGCGTAGCAGGCGACTGCACAAACCCCGAGGCCACCACGGCTCTTTTAACGGGATATAATAACAACATTATTTAGTACAAAAATTATTGCTTCATAAGCTTTAGCGACGCTTAAAGCTGAAGGTATTCTTATATAGGTTACAAATACTAATATTCAAATGTACAGATGTCGTACTGATACATATACTTATGTATAATCTAGCGATTCATCTTAAAACTAGGGATTATGCCTACTTACTGCGTAAGCCCCTTTATAATTAGTAGGTAGGAGGGGTAATAGACTTAAGCTAAGTATATAGCGCTACTTATATTTCAGGCTGAGTACCTGTTCAAGTTGAACCCGAGCGGCAAGATGCTAGAGCCGGGGTACAATCTGCAAGCTGAGATGTTGCTGGGCAAGATCAAAATCCTCGATGATGCCCTCAAAGACTTGGACATCAAGATAGACCCTTTGTTACCACCGGATGCTGATGTTGACGATCCCAAGAAGAACATCCAAGTCATGAGCGGTTTATAATTTATTTTGAAGTCATTATCGTCCTCTTGCCCTCGACACAACGTGTTTTTCTTTTCCGTATATCTCTTATTAGCTGTTATATAATTCTTTTGTCTTGAATGAGGTAATGTGTTTAATAAAATGTAAATTACTTCTCTAAAATTGAAAAGTTCGTTTTGTCCTAATATTACATTTAGGTAATTTATTTCTAATCGGCGTGTAGGTAATTTATGATTCATGATAATGTATGAGATCGATTCTGTTTTCTCGATTCTGTGTCTGTGTGCGAAATCTAGTCTTACTTTTACACAAAGTAATAAATACGCGGTAGGTGTTCTGAGTTCTGAGATTCATAATTACTTTATTTTTTTACATTTTATAGATGGTAAATATAGTAATTCAAACTTTAGTAAGTAACAGAATATTAAATTTCAATCAGAATATTAAGCGTTCCGTGACTTAAATTACTCACGTAGGTATTATTAACATAATCACATATTTCCATTAAAATAATTATCTAACTTATCAATACAAACCTACGTAGTACCACTTTATAATTAATAAATAACCCTATGCTATAAGTAAGTATCTGCTACCTACTTATTTAATGTTGTTAGATACCTAATTTATTTCACCGTGTTATTATATGGATTAGATCAATCGATCTTGAACACAGACGCCATGTTTACCTAGTACTAGGTACGCGAATTCGCAATAAGTAGTTGTACCAAATATGTAGATAATTATTAGAACGAAAGATATCTAAGTGCTCACATAAAACTTTCAATGAGAAAAATTTGGTTGGGCTATTAGATTGTCCTCGTGTCACGCTAGGGTTGGTCGATATATTAGATGCTATCAATGTTTCGTGATTTAGTATGCTCATAGTAGTCAAACAGACTCTACTCAAACAGTAAAAAAATAATAAAACATGCGTCGAATCGTCAATCATCAAACATAAAATGTTGGGTGGCATGTAGAACCTACCCTTATATCTTTATTTTCGGGAAAAGTATAAAATGCTGCAATGAAGGTATATCCTGAGGCAAGTTTAAGGAATGGCCGCCGTAGGAGTGGTAAAAAGTCGTCGGAAATTGAAGGGTTATCGCTTTTAGCGTCTAGTCTCCGTCACCAGACCACTGAATTCTTCAATAACTCGACTTTGCACGGCGTCCGATATATCGCTGAGAAGGAAAGACCCTTTTGCGAGAAGTATGTGATAAATATAACTACCTAGGTAATTAATTTGACTGAATACTTAAAATGATACTGATAAAGGCTGTGACTTTGTTTTCATGTGTTTCAGATTCATGTGGTTCAGTTTCACCGCTGTAGGCGCTGTTACAACTTGCATAATTATTGTCAGTTTATGGGAAAAGTTTCAAACTAATCCAACTATTACTGGTAGGTGGCAACTTCTCAGATTAAAGATACGATATCATAAATATAGGTATGTAATACTACGTACGGAGAATCCTATTTAAGGGCTGTGTGAGGTGAGGTGTGTAGGTCGTTAACTTTTATATCGCTGTCATTAACGATTTCTCGCCACAATATCTTATTGTAAAACATCACATTCGTTTTCAGCAAATTTTTGACACACATTTTAGCTCATCCCATTCCAGAAGGGTTAAACGGAGGTGTTATAACAACAACACCCACATTTCACCGAATATGAATAAGTGCGAATGTGACAGAGGGTGAGTCCATCGCCGTCTCAGGCACTATACATACGTCTATGAAATATTTCTCAGTCATATGCAGGTTTCCTCACGATGTTTTCCTTCACCATAAAGCACGTGGTGTGAAGTCACGTAAGTTTTTAGAAAAAGTCAATGGTATGAGTCCCGCTGGGATTCGAACTTGCGATGCAGGTTACTGCTCTAACCCCGAGGCTACCACGGCTCGAATGCTTACGGCCCTATGTAGCCTACCTACCCTGTTATAGGTTTAGCATTTCTTGTTGGCAGGTTTGGACACCGACTTTCACAATTGGGATGTTCCGTTTCCAGCAGTGACGATATGTGACCTGAATCCCGTTGACGAGGAGTTGCTTCAAGAATACATTGGGAAGTAAGTGAAAACAATAATATTGTATATTAAGTACGTTTAGGAAAATTTACCTAAAACTTCGTTGTTGTCTTCGTCTTTCAATTTCTGCTTCTCGGTAATGTTAGTTAAGGCGGGCTTCCTACTACCTACCTACTTACCTACCTACTTAAAAATGATTTACGTTTCTTTATTATAGAGTATGGGGCTCCAACCCGCCAGACCGTGTCGGTGATCTGATGCATTGGCTCGCGACACTTAGCTATAAGTCCATAGCTGAGCGTGCGTCTGAGTTTCTAAGTAATGCGGCGATCTTCGCTCAAAGTGAAAACAGTGCACCAGCTCTTGACACAAAGGAAGCCGTTTTTAGTGTAAGTTTCTATACACTCTAACTTAAATACTAAGCGTTTCTACACTCTCATACAATTAATTACAAATGATTATAATTTAATAAGCGAATTCCTATAAAAATGTGTAACGATTTTTATGTTTATCTAACACTGAATACATAACGACATATTTCAGGTGGTAAGACATTGCGAAAACTTATTTTACGACTGCGAGTGGAAAGGAGATTCTGAAGAATGCTGCGACCTCCTTACGCCTGTATTTACAGAGATGGGGTTCTGTTACGCCTTCAATTCTCGACACTCAGAAAAGACATGGCCATGGTAACTTCTTTCACATAGTATCTACCTACCTGGTTTGCTTTACCGAAATTAATGCTTTTTCAAAAAAATATTAATCTCTGCTCACTTCATTACAGGCAATCACAAACCCAAACAGATTTATTTGCAGAAGCATTTATCCATGAAACCGACGCTAAATGGTCCTTTTTGTTCAATTCAGACCATAAAAATACCACAATAGATGTGAGTGGGAAATACGATTAATTGTATCACCTAACACTTCCGTTCATTAACCCCTCATTACCTACGTAAAATTTGATGTGTCCAGATCTACATTCATTCTACGGAAGAAATGGCCGGTTTGGAGCAAAGCGCCCAGCATTCCTGGGACCGCCGCGTGGAGAAGGTATCCTTCTCTGTGAAGCACACGTACACTACAGAAGACGCTCGCCAACTCTCGATACGCCAGAGACGTTGCGTATTTGCTAACGAACTGCATTTAGAGACATCGAACATCTACACATATTCGGCTTGCATGAGACAGTGCCGCATGCAGAGAAGTCGATCATTTTGTAAATGTGTACCGCATTTTTATCCTGCATTAAGTATGTATACCTATGAAACTTGGTTGATTACGTACTGTGCTCATTATAATTATCTAGCCAACTGGATTTTACATTTAAAAAAACATTTATTTTCATTTTAGAAGGTTACAGACAATGCTCACTTCAAGAACTTGCTTGCATCGCTCGCTACGCAAAAGCTATAACTGACGTCACAAAATGCTCCTGTGAACTAGGGTGTTCGCACACCGTGTATGAGGTCGAAAAGTTATCGGAGATAGAGTAAGATTCTATATTTTATCATTAGTCTAAATTCAAATTAAAACCGAACAATGTTGCCTCTCCCTTGAATTTCCCTACCTATGTTTGTAGATTTGTATGTTGTCGTATCTAAAATATTATGTTGTTATTGTAGCGTGAAAGATTAATTACATAATTGAATGTTATAGCACGTCAAAGGGCTCTGGGACAAGTTCTTTGGAAACAGAGTTCGTTTCGTGGCCAATGGTGCGATACAAGCGAGAGGTGCTCTTCGGTTGGGTTGATCTGTTAGGTAAGGTTATCTGGTTTTTTCCAGAAACTACTTATGCTTGATTGCACGATCATGATGTTAAAGCAAATGACGCTGACTTTGGACTGCGGAGTGCGTTTCACCGTATTACACTGCCAATTGGCAAATTTTCCTGGCAGTGTAATTTTTAGTTCAGTGAAAAGTTGTACAAGTTGTAGTTGTTGTTGTTGTTTTCACAATATAACAGACAAACAAAAAATCTCCATATGTCATGTGCCTGATTTATATATCATAACCATACGTTTTGTATCACTTCTATAAGCGAAGATAATTTTACTTTGTCTACAGGCCCTGATAGACTAACTACTAACGTCACAACTAATTCAAGCCATCCGACAATTTTTAAATGTCGCAATAAATGTTTGCCCCTCCGGTACCTTAACAATTGGTTATACCTAGGTAGCTAGTCGGTTGATGCAACCTACGCTTATTATCAATTTTAAATATAGTAATTAATTTGTTGTGTTGTTAAGTGTCTTTCGGAGGTATAGCCGGGTTGTTCCTCGGCTTCTCTCTGCTATCAGGCGTGGAGCTGGTGTATTACTTCACGCTGCGCGCGTGTTGTGCGATGGCGCGTGACGCGACAATGCTGCGTGAAGAGCGCGCCGAGAGACTCACGCGTCCTAAGCCACCGCATAATCTAAGCCTTGTGCCTTGGTAAGCATTTCAACTACTACGACATTCGGAGAGAATGCACAATTCTCTTTGTGATTTTGATTTTTATGAAAACTATTCAGTGACTGCATTGATTATTCTAGTTGTGGTTAGCATACTCGAGTTCAGTGAAAACTCGCAATAAATAAATAGGTCCTGACTGCTACCTACACTAGGTATTGCGGGTTCGAGAATAATGAGTATTTATGGTTGCCACGTGGTCCGTATTTACAATAGATAAAACATAAAAGAAAGTATTTGTATGAGTATTATTCTCTATCTATCTTATTTTGCGACTAGATGGCGCTATGATATAATGTTCGAAAAATGTTTTATATTTATAATTATAGTGAACTTTAAGTGGAGTACGTTGTTGTAGGTGGAAAGAACCGCCGACCGAAAGCCAGGCGGCACCCATAACAGTGCGGCCGAAGGATGCGCAGCCGCCGCAGTATTCCCCGCCCCCGGGCTATACCCCGTACATACCCTAGTTGCTCTCATAATTTATTTCGGAGCTAGGCTCTTGTCAGTGAGGCAACAACCCTCTGTATTGCCCGCTAATACTTTGACTTCCTTGTACGTCATGACGCCGACTTTTTCCTTGTTGCTCTTACTTAATTAATATATTAAAAAATCAAGTAAAATTTCAAGAATTACTTTTATTCGATTATTTTGGTCACATCCATCTAAGTGTCGTAATTAGTAAATTTCATATAGAACTACATTATTGTGATAAATAGGACATAAACAGTCAACAAGTTCCAAAACACCAAGAAATATAAACATAGACAACCACAATAACGCAGTTCAATGAATATAACTAGTTTAGAAAAACATACAAATTCCAAAACATTTTACTTGTAAATTGCATGACAAAAATGTATTACAATGTAAACTGGGTCATCTAAACTAAATTTACGTGTCCGTCCACAGTGTTTTACGTATGCAAGGTCTTCCATGAAAAGTATTTTACCAGTTATCGAAAATTTCTTTATTGTTCAGATTTGGAATACGTTTGAATCTTCTTGTTAGACGTCGAAGCGATAACTTGTCACATTTAATGTGCAAACAAAAAAGATGATAAAAAACTTTCAGGACCGACTTAACATTACATAAATAATACGATATCTACACGCATTTGTGTAATCTATTTCAACTTAGAAGATAATTGCCAAACATACTATTTGATCTACAAAACTAAAATAAACGCAGCACCGAACGTCTAAGTACTTAAAGAGGAATACGAAGTCCATTCTACTACGATAATATTTAAACATCTATTATTGCGTAAATTGACCTTAGGTATTACTTTTCATATATTCATAATTTGCTTCGCTTGAGATATCGACCTACTGAGTTCGATTAACAAGTCGAGCAAATACATAGTGGTTTATTTATGTATATTGTAAAACAGGTGCCGTAACGATATGAGCGCGCTGTCATATAATAGTGAGCGAGAGAATTTTGGGGATACTGCGCATTCAACGTACGCACTCATAGCTCGTGACGGGGCCTGTACACTATCAATTATGTTGACTGGTGTAGTGCTTGAGAGACTCTGACATACTCACCATCTGTCACGTTGGCACTTTAACTTGTCTACCCTTTTGGGAATACGTAAATACCTACCTATACACCGTAAAATTAATAGTTACGTGTAATGCCGTTGGCATTTATTTCAAAAGGCATTACTTTATTAAACATGCATTTAAGGATTTTATAATTTAATAAATAATAATGTATTAATTGGGGATGCAATATAATTAATAAATTGATTTAATTCACTCCGTATTATTCTGTTCATTCACTTATTTGTTATTGCACTCATACATACGCCGGTTCCATAATATCGTTTAGTTTGTGGACCGTAAATACGCAAAAAAATATCTATGTATTAGGACTTTGGGATAACCAGATATAATGGTCTCCCAATTTTAATATAAATCAAATACTAAATATTCTAATTGTATTTTAAATTCGAATTACATTCTATAAATACTTATAACTATATGCCTATAAATTATTTTTGATTATAAGATTTACAGGTAAGCTTTGGTGCAATTAATACCGTTTTAAATCAAGTTTAAAATGGTATCAAACATTCAAGTGAATTATACCAAATTAGAACTCGAAAACAAAAGAGTTCTTCAATTCATGTTATGAATATGCATACGCGAATATAACGTGAATACGCGTCATATACATCCGTCTCATGCTAGCCTATCCAACTATTGCAAAGGAAGCGGATGGTAAGACCTCTATATATGCTGAACATTCGTAGCATTCATAAAATACCAATTTTAAAATGAATTAAGTGATTTACATAGTTTCTGGCGTCTATCTACTACTACTATGCTTAAATATATTTGACGCCATTTTCCAAACTCTATTTTGGATGATTATTCGGTGTTTAAATATGAAATTAATCCTTCTAATATCTGGATTGTATTCTACATAGGCTTTCATGATTTTAGCTCGAATATTAAGCACTATAGATCTACACAGTATTGGGGTAATTCCAGCTAAAATAAATATACAAATTTAATTAATGTATAATTAATTGATTAGTTTTGTTTAAAATCTAAATATCGCCGATCTGAATATAATATGTAGCAATAATATCAACATAATATGTATCATATGTATTTATTTATCCATAATTTATATCACCACTTTGTGTATGTTGAGATGTATTTTACATAATACCGCGTTTATACAAAGTTGCATTTTAGAGTCGTAATTTTATTAACAAGTATTCTACTACGACTGGTCACATTTTATATAACTTATATTACTTACGCAATCACACAAAACAATACTTGAAACTATTAAACGAGCGTATCTAAGTAAGTACATAAACGATATATCGAAAAATGCAAAGCTTTGACACTATTACTAACTTAGCTAAAGCAAGTGTTATGATTTTATACTAAGTAATTAAGTAGGAGCATGTAAGTGTCCTCATCCTAATGAACTACAAAATATAAATTATATACAAACAAATAATTTAAAAAATAAATATTTTTATAAGGGTAAGGTAACTGTTTGGGATTTAATTCATAGGATTAAACAGTGGCCATTAAAAATTATGTTAGACATCGGAGGACACTGGGACTAATAGATAATACGTCACGTCTCTATTGAGAGCTGGGATACATTAAGACTTATAGTTAACGTTTCAGACAGACATCTTATTTTAATGCTAGATAATTTATCAATTTATTATACAATTATATAAAAACAGGGGGGCAAATAAGATCGTTTTATTCATCGCGTATTAAGAACTTCAAAGCTTCAATTTGGTACAATAAAATGAACCGTCGAAGTTAAGAGTTTAAGTTTTGTAAGTTTTTCATATGCTTTAACGATCATAGTTGACCCCAGGTTTGTATTGATATGGTATACTGTTTCATGTATAGTATACGTGGCCTTTCAGTGTAGCAACTCATTCGCACATAAATATGTAATTACTATTTATCGTTACCCTAATAGTAAACAATAATGACATTGCACTATTGGAAGATTTTACTAACTATCTCTATAACAATGATTTTTAGTCGATGTTGAAACTCCGAACTACTTTTAAAACAAAATAGCACATAAATGACAACTATTGGATAATGTCGCCGGGGGGCCGTACCATAACATCTTATTGCCATAATGTGACTGTGACAGACTTATGCAGCACAAACTTAGTGCGCACTTGACTGCAGTGATTTCACACCACGAGCTCTACGGTGAAGGAAAACATCGTGAAGAAATCTGCATACTTCACAGTGCTTGCTGCGAGTTTTCTTAACATCTCCGTCACAAGTCATCGCGTTGACGTAAACGCGAATTTGTATTTGTACGGCGATGACCTCACCGTCTGTAACGTTGGCACTTAATCTTATTCGATGGAAAGTGTGTGTTGTTGTTCGGGGTCCCTTCTGGGATGGCGTGAACATATTTTTTCTAGGTTTTTCTCAGAATCATTGTCGATATGACGTCAATAAGGTCATGGTAGGACCCTAGACGCAGGTGTCCATCCTTACATATCACAGATGTCACGCAGCAGATCCAATAATCACGCTGTCAGCGTGACAAAGATGGCACCCGCGGACGAGTCACAAGTAACCAACAGCAATGTAAATAATATACAATTCAAAACAATACTTATAGTTTTCTAAACATTGATGATAAAGAGTACTAACAATATTGCTATCGAATATTCGAATAGATAAAAAATAATAAGTACATCTTCATTCTTTATGTACGTCGCCAATATATTGAATGGAATGAATCAAATTATTTAAATGAAATATTGGTCTAAAAATAGTTGAATTTTTTTTAATTCTGACTACACGTGAACATGCGGTATTTAAACTAAAACTGACTTATATGAGTGACCAACAAACAAAACTCCCCTTTTTACTAAACATTACGATAGTCCTTGGTCTAATCGCAGCTCCATCTCTTTCTGTGATATGGATTTAAAAAGGGATGGATATAGTTTTAGATCGAGTTTAGTCTAGTATTCTTTAAACCCATTTTTTGTAATAAGGGGTTAGGTTTTTCTTTTGCATGAACATGACAGAGTGAAAAAGTGGATTAGAATTGGTATCGTAAATAAAGAGGTAGAAAGCAGTGTATTGGTGTGCGCCACGACAACTTATGGGTCAAAATAAATAATACATTATCTAATTAGAATCTTTCGCAATGAAAATCACCGGCGAGAATCATATCGAAAAGTTGACGACTATAATAGAGGTAGGAACATTTTGGGTCTAATTAAAATAAGTACCTATCTAGAAATTAAAGTCGTCGATATTCACCGACAACAGTTTCAGAAGGAAACATCATCTGTGTTTGTCTCGCCATTGTGTAAAGGAGTAGATAACGATTGGTATGACGTTAGGGCCGTGTTTACAAGGGTTGCTTGAAGCAGTCAAGATCAAATGCTTTAAGCCGCGACTACATATTACAATTCCGTCTTTAATATACACACATACCCTTCCCGGTCCATTAGTCACGACCACTTCGGGCGGTCGGCAGCACGGTATCACTGGCAGCTTGAAGCAGTTGGTTATGTCTGTACGAACAATCCGTGTATATTGATCAAATGCCAACTGGAACTGTAAGGAGCCCCTAATATAGGTAGGGTTGTAAGGCGTCAGTCAGCAGACCAATCCGGGTTCTCGTGCATATAATAGTCGTGCATCGCCCGCTCCATCCAGTCCCTCTGGTTCTTCCTTGCGCGCACAGCGCCGTCTTACCGCGTCCAATATGCTCTGGAACTTCTCCATATCTGACAGCGTCGCCTAAACACACGCATATACGCATATTAAATACATTTTTGTTCCATAAAAAACCACGAAGGCAAAAGTGCTGTGTTCGGTGCCTCAGGGACAATTTCACGTTATCTCCTGATCTGCAGGTTTCCTCGCGATATCTTCGTTCACTAAAAAGCTAGCTAGTGGTGTGACGAATCACTAGAGAAATTCATTAGGGCCAGACTTCATACCCCCCGCTTTCGTTTTTACTCGTCGCAGTGCTTGCTGTTAACTGGGGACTGTATCTCCACCTTACAGAAGATCGCAGCCGAATAATTCTACCCTTGGATAGTGTTGGGTTCCTGCGAGTATGGTCGCCAGTGTACTAAAGGATAGGAGTAGAAATGGAGTCGCTGTGCTAGCAATAATTATCATTGTACTAGCACAGGGATTTAATTCCTTATAAACGTGCGAGTGCACTTGGTGTCACAAGTATTCATAGGTTGCAGTAGCCGCGTACCACGAGGCGGTCTGTATGCTTCATCATGTAGCCTTAGTAGTATGAAATAAATATTAATATATTATTGCCGTGGTTTTAAAGTAAAAATATAGTGGTGACCGACCTCAATAGCAATGGCAAGGATAAGGTGCACGAAGGGTATGAGCAGCAGGTACACGCGGAACATGGTCTGGTCGGCGTTGTGCGGCCGCATCACCTCCACTTCCATGAAGTCGGCCAGTCCCTCCCACGGACACAGCAGCAATACCACCACGAATACCGATTGTGTCACTAACGTTATCACCATGCAATCTGGGAACAAAAACACGTTATTTTATACCATTATATTTTTAACGTTAGCTGAGCAAATCTCGTGTTTCCCGTACGCCTTAGGCACACCGACTATCGATAGGGTATTAAGTATTATTTTGAAAATAAACGGTAACATTAGAGTACACACACGCGCACAAATAAACTCATTCACTAAATGCACACACGCCCACAAATAAACTCATTCACTAAATGCATACATTCCCTCGGCTCATGGGTAATAGTTGAAGTGATAATCTCCTCCTACGAAACTCACACCTTATCATGCATGGGGCATAGCCTGAGTCTAAGGAGTTGATGAATAGTAATTATGAAGTGAAATAAGTACTTACAATTAGCAAAAAACGGTTGACGGAAAGGCCAGCCTTTCGCGTACACACAGGCCATAATTAAATACTGGAACGATGTGATTATGAAGATGACTGTATTATCCCAGCACAACACTTGTTCAACTGATGGACCACCTTCTACCTGAACGAACCTGAAAATATAAAAAGTCAAATAACATATCAATTTAATACAAATTATTAATTATGGGACAGGGGGTATTATGAATCATAAAGGAACCCTTTCCTGTCTAACGCATCGGTTTCTTTCGCAATATTGTCATGAAATGTCGAGGACACATTCGAGGCTCGAGGCGCACACCAGGAACACGGGCGGGCAGCGCGGGGTCAGTGGTGTGTGTTACCAGTGCTGCTCGTGGAGCAGGTAGACGGCGAGCAGCTGAGTGGCGAGCACGCGTGCGACCTGCGCCAGCAGCGGCGCCAGGCTCGAGGCACACACCAGGGACACGGGCGGGCAGTGGGGGGGTCAGTGGTGTGTGTTACCAGTGCTGCTCGTGGAGCAGGTAGACGGCGAGCAGCTGAGTGGCGAGCACGAGTGCGACCTGCGCCAGCAGCGGCGCCAGGCTCGAGGCACACACCAGGAACACGGGCGGGCAGCGCGGGGTCAGTGGTGTGTGTTACCAGTGCTGCTCGTGGAGCAGGTAGACGGCGAGCAGCTGAGTGGCGAGCACGAGTGCGACCTGCGCCAGCAGCGGCGCCAGGCTCGAGGCACACACCAGGAACACGGGCGGGCAGCGCGGGGTCAGTGGTGTGTGTTACCAGTGCTGCTCGTGGAGCAGGTAGACGGCGAGCAGCTGAGTGGCGAGCACGCGTGCGACCTGCGCCAGCAGCGGCGCCAGGCTCGAGGCACACACCAGGGACACGGGCGGGCAGTGGGGGGTCAGTGGTGTGTGTTACCAGTGCTGCTCGTGGAGCAGGTAGACGGCGAGCAGCTGAGTGGCGAGCACGAGTGCGACCTGCGCCAGCAGCGGCGCCAGGCTCGAGGCACACACCAGGAACACGGGCGGGCAGCGCGGGGTCAGTGGTGTGTGTTACCAGTGCTGCTCGTGGAGCAGGTAGACGGCGAGCAGCTGAGTGGCGAGCACGCGTGCGACCTGCGCCAGCAGCGGCGCCAGGCTCGAGGCACACACCAGGGACACGGGCGGGCAGTGGGGGTCAGTGGTGTGTGTTACCAGTGCTGCTCGTGGAGCAGGTAGACGGCGAGCAGCTGAGTGGCGAGCACGCGTGCGACCTGCGCCAGCAGCGGCGCCAGGCTCGAGGCACACACCAGGGACACGGGCGGGCAGTGGGGGTCAGTGGTGTGTGTTACCAGTGCTGCTCGTGGAGCAGGTAGACGGCGAGCAGCTGAGTGGCGAGCACGAGTGCGACCTGCGCCAGCAGCGGCGCCAGGCTCGAGGCACACACCAGGGACACGGGCGGGCAGTGGGGGGTCAGTGGTGTGTGTTACCAGTGCTGCTCGTGGAGCAGGTAGACGGCGAGCAGCTGAGTGGCGAGCACGAGTGCGACCTGCGCCAGCAGCGGCGCCAGGCTCGAGGCACACACCAGGGACACGGGCGGGCAGTGGGGGGTCAGTGGTGTGTGTTACCAGTGCTGCTCGTGGAGCAGGTAGACGGCGAGCAGCTGAGTGGCGAGCACGAGTGCGACCTGCGCCAGCAGCGGCGCCAGGCTCGAGGCACACACCAGGGACACGGGCGGGCAGTGGGGGGTCAGTGGTGTGTGTTACCAGTGCTGCTCGTGGAGCAGGTAGACGGCGAGCAGCTGAGTGGCGAGCACGAGTGCGACCTGCGCCAGCAGCGGCGCCAGGCTCGAGGCACACACCAGGGACACGGGCGGGCAGTGGGGGTTCAGTGGTGTGTGTTACCAGTGCTGCTCGTGGAGCAGGTAGACGGCGAGCAGCTGAGTGGCGAGCACGAGTGCGACCTGCGCCAGCAGCGGCGCCAAGCTCGAGGCGCACACCAGGGACACGGGCGGGCAGCGCGGGGTCAACGCCCCGCCCGGCGCCGCTCGCCCCAGAGACAGCGCCAGTAGCGTCGTCAGCACCAGGTCAATGTACAGGAACTGGTTGTTGCCCAGGATCGAGTAGAACTGCAATCAACACCGTATATTCAAGATATCGATTCGTACGCCTCGCTAATGGATCTACTTTCATAATTACAATGAAGTGCGGATTGAGTTACTCATACAAGGGCATATACAATTTAGTTTTTATTACTTAACATTTCAGGTAAAATGTGTATAGTTTAGAACTTACATTATAAAGTATGAGGATGGAGAAGAACTGTATCAAGGAGTAGAGAGCCATGTATTTGAAGATAGCGAACGATGTACTCAACGCGCAACGACCTTCAAGTGCGAGCAATTTCACGCACTTTATGTTCTGTTCTTGGGATGTGAATGGGGCTGCCACTGTAACAGAATTAATCATATTTTAGAACATGAAGATATCCGGTCCTTTTTTCATATTTCATATTATAGTGCTGTGATTTAGAATGTCCAGTCTTCAAAAACTGTTGCGTTCTCAGTCCTTAATTTAGGGTGCAAACGTCACAGTCCTAGTCTGTTACTGTCAGCAAACTATAACATGTATGTTGTATGGACCTGATGCGTCTGCTTCAGAGAGTGAGATCCCAACATGTGCAGCCTTTAGAGCGCCGCAGTCGTTAGCGCCGTCGCCGCACATCCCCACCACGAGCCCTTCGTCCTGCAACGCTGATATAAGCTGCGTCTTCTGATCCGGACCGAAACGACCGAACACCATTCCTTGAAACACATACGCATATTATGACGTCACATCCTGCTATGCCAGTACAATTTTCGTAGAAAGGAAAAGTAGTAAAAGTGCCTAAAACATTTGAATAAAGTGAATATAGCATTTAAATATCGGTGTAATTTTTTTTCCACCCCTGAAACTAAATTTCAATAAAGGCGTAGCGGGCCCTCTACGCCTAAAAATTGAGCTGGGCCTGAGTTATTTCGACCACCGTTCTTTGCTTGATCGCAGTCAAATTGCAACTTATTTTGCGAGCATTATAATAGCAGTACAGGATCTGATAGTCTCTTATATGCACTGATGTTACAGCGAATCTTTTACTGCATAATGGTCAACACGGGCAAAATAAATAACTCCAGACCGTTCTTGATTCGTTGATAGTAAAATTTGTTACATACTAACCTAACCTAATTTTGATTTGAATAAAATTTGATATTAGGTTGGGACAAAATACAGTTACAACATACCCTTTTTTAATACTACAGGCAATAATTCTTGATAATGGGCGCGAATCACCGCCCATGTCTTTCCTTCCAGCGCTAAGACGTATGATTCGTTGGGCAACTTAATAGGTCCGCTTTGTGGTCCACTTTCGCCGACTACCTGCAACAATTCATAACCATTGTTTAGAAAGGTAAAAAAGGCGTTATGATATCGGAGCCCCATTTGGGGTTCAAACTTCAACTCACAAAGGATAACGACCAACAATTCTACAATAGAGCAGGCGTAGGTATCCATCTTAAGGCATAGCACATTGGCGAACGGCTCGCATCGTCTATAATATGTACATCTTTATAATGCAAGAGTGACATCTATTTCATCCAATAGCCTACAGTCGGTTTACTATCAAGCGAGTAGTATATACGTGTTTGATATTTTTCTTCTTTAAACTTCATATTATAAAGAGGAAATATTTGTATTTCGTTGTAATGAATAAACTCAAAAACTATAGAATCGACTTGAAAAATATTTTCAGTCTGATATAAAGCTTTATTTCCAAGTAAAACACGATACATTTTTAATCTTGAATAAACAAAACAGCTTAATTTCGAACATGATAATAATACGTTCATATATTAAAGGATTAATATGTGTTGTTTATTATGTTAATAAATAACAGCCTTGGTAACTTACCTCCATGTTGAGCGGTGGTCGCGAGTCATTTGTTTGCTGTTGTCCGACCGTAATGAGAACTATTTTCTGATGTGACTGCACCATGAAACAACCGCGAGCCACAGACATCGCGGTCATTATGTTGTCTCCTATAAATTTAAATACCATCTTAAAATTTCAGTTTTTAACTCTATGAAAAAAACTCTACAGCTTGTTTCTTATTTCACCTTTCACTTATTTCACCCTGAGTCGCAAACATTCATAGGCTTCAAATACAAGCTTACCATCCAGTGACGTCTAGATATACAGGTGCCGCCATGAGTTATGGGCGCTGACCTTGAATGCGTAGTCAAAGTCATTTTATCCTTTTATCTCTTTCTTTCTGTATGGCGCAACGCGTATAATAGAACTTGCATTTACACCCAGTATTTGAGCTGAGCGGTCATAACTCGTCACGGCACCTATATTCAACTATGTGAGGCACGGCATACTGAACATAATTATATCGCGTTAGCACTTGATTACCTCCAGCGAACAATAGGTATAATACCAACCTACCTACGGTTTCAGCATACTTACAGTTGTGGTAATGAGATTAGGATATGAGCATATGCCATCCCATGTTTGAATAGTAAAGTTTTGTTGACTGGTAGGGAATGTGCATATTATTTTCAGGTAGTAATGACTAAATAATAATATGAGTATTCACCAGTGACCATAATCTGCCTCATGTTGGCGTCGTGAAGATCCTTGATGACCGGGGTCGTCTCTGGCTTCAGGCTATTTTGCATGACTAGAAAGCCTACAAGTATATAAAATATATTTATTGTAGAACTGTATAAGTACGTATTTTGTTACAAGATGTCAATTACATGATAGAAATAAATACAAGAAAATAAATTGTTATATAAGTGTAAGGAATGCCTCACACATTGCTGCGCCTTAACAGAGTAGTTATATTATACAGATGTAACCATTATGATTAAGTTTATATTGTATCATGTGAGTCACATTAATGCAATATATAAATAGTCGTATGAATATGGTACGATTAAAGTCTCAAGCTTATTAGTCTAACTCTTTCAAACACTATAAAGTGGTAGAATTCTAAAACAGCTCTCAAAACAAATAAATTGGTCTCTATGACACAGTAATAAGCAACATTGCGATAAGACAAATATACAGATGATTCACCTAAGAACGCCATGTCGCACTCCAGAGCCTCCCTCTTGATCCTCTGGGCGTCGACCCACTTCATCTTGCGGTCAAGCTTCTTGTGAGCGAGGCCGATCACGCGGAAACCGTTCGACGTGTACTCGTTCAGTATAATACTGAAGTTGTCCGGTAACGTATCTGGGTTGCACATGCCCGCCACCTGTCAAGTATCAAAATTATCATCACCGAACGCTCAATATAAATGGAAAATATTTTATTTCATGTCAGATGTATATCAAACTTTATTTTGTTTTCCTGTTTACTATTTTCCCACCGACATGCTGCATATTTTATAGATTATTTAATTTTGTAATCTTCATTGGTTTAACTTTATTTTAAATATGTTTAGTTTAATTTATGTTGCATAAAAGTGTATGTTTCCTTTACAAAAATAAATAAAAATAACACTTTATTTGATTACTTTTAATAAAGTTACCGCCGGGTTCGGAAGGTTGCTTTTACCGACTGCTTTTACCCGGCAAGAAACTCAGTATTTGCAGTTAACAAAAAGACACAAGATAAATCTCAAAAACAGCCATTTATATAATTTATAATACAATGAGGATAATTATGTTATAATGAATGTACATTTGTGTTCCTACCTTTTCAGGGGCACCTTTGACAAAGTAAACCATTTGAGGTTGTCCGAGAACCCTCGCAATGACACCCATAGATTGTTGCGAGGACGAGAAGTGAAAGCGCCGTAATAAACCAATCTGAAATAAGTCAATGAATATTATAATCTAGTTTATTATGGTTATTTGCTCGTAAAACAATACATAAATACACTCCTTCTTCAGAGGTTCAGTATCTTGGAAGCAGCGATATTTAAAAACTCTTTACAGACAAGGTCTTGTCCCGTAAATATTAGAGCCTATAATAAATCTATACTCATATTATAGAGAGGAAACGTTTATGAGTTAGTGAGATTGTAGGGGATAACCTCTGGGATGTACGGTACCGATTTTGAAAAGCCTTTAACAATAGAAACAAAGTTTATTTATGATCTTCATAGGCTATATAATACACGAAAAACTAGAACACTTTTTCGTGGTAGTTAAATTATTCTCCGGAGAAACCGCAGAGCTCAGGTAGACCTAGATTTATAAAGAAGGTTCAACCCCTGTGCCTCCCAAGACGCTTCAGGATATGAGATATACACTTTGTTAGAAATGTAGTCGTACAAAAGTTCCTATAAGAAATTATCGTTTTATAAGCACCTCATAGGGTATCTCCATTGTGAAGGGGTCATAGTTATCCAGGTTGTGTAAATCCTCATCGCGTGTGGGTGCAGGCTTCACGATCGCTGGCGTAAGGTTGTCATACCGCGTGTTCTCAGGCCCGGGCTCTTCTAGTACCTGCCAAACATAATTTTAACGTAACCATGGAGGCAAACTATGATCGATAATACATTTGCTTATATGTATAGTGCATAACGGGGATTCCCGTTCGAAATAGGCTGAAAAGCCTTTCCATTAGGCGACTATACACGCCAGGTAAAATTAAAACGATCATAGTTGCCCCCCATTTCATTTATCGCACAATTTACACGATAAGTAGTGTTCTTATCAGGCTGATCATTTTTATCATGATCTTTAAGTACTTAGAATTGATATTACTCTCAGAAATTTGAAATCCCGCGTGCTTTAAAGCCAATAGAGGGTCCACATCGCGATCGAATAGTATATAAAATCCAATAGAAATTCCATAAAATATCACTGAAATTACTTGCTTTACGTAACTATATAATATATTTATTGTAGTCGCTACAGTTGTGGCAGAAATGTAGTAATTAATGCTTTTTAATATATAATACTAGGCCTTCTGCACATATTCACAGTACATATACAGAACAGCATATATACACTCAGTGGAGATCGAACCAGGAACTTTTATCCGCACACAATAAGCGGGTCTCCCTTATTAGAGACCATGGTTTTAGCGAAGACTAGACCAAACCCGGTCTAAAACTACGTCCATCTCTTTAGAGATCCACATCTCAAAGAGACAGAGCTAGAATTTTGTAACATGGGGGAGACACGTTGCAAAATCGCTACCTGCTATAAACAGCATTATAATATTTCAGTAATCTACTGATCTATGTTAAACGCAACACTTACCCACTGTGTGAATTCGAACATCTTCAAGTCAAGAGGATCTCCTTTCAGCTGTCCTTGGATACTGGTGAGTGAATGACACGATGCCAGAGCTTGCACGAGAGGACTGCTCGCTGGGAGCGCGCTCACCTCCTCTACTCCTCCACCGAACTTTTCAGCAGTTTTTGCTGGTATCACTGTGTAGAAATCCAGCCCGTCCTCCGTAAGAGTACCCGTCTAGAAATAAACCATAGTTGTAAATATAAATAATACTTAGATGATATTATATCCACAATGTTACTGTGTCAACTAGAGGTTCGAGGTATCAGTCTCTAACTAAGATTATTCTTTCCACGAACATTTTTATGTTATGTATAATGAAAGAGTTACTGCCTATAATATAAGTTTATTGGCCACGTCAAATAATCATTACATAAAATGTTCAATGATTCTATTCATAGCAAATCTTAAGCATGTTTATAACAGTTACAATAATCTGATTAATAGCAAACAGACTTCTATTCTGTATCATATCTATATTAATAACAAAATGTGAAAGTGTCTCTGTCTGTCGTTTTCGGCTACATCTCTGAACTGATTTGGCTGAAATTTGGTATAAGGAGGTTTTAAGCCCTAAGACGGTCATAGGATACAAAACAGTTAAATAATAGTCGGGGGTAAAAGCTTTTAATGTAATATATATACCTTATCGAAGCACATGACTTGCAATTTGCCGCACATAATGATCCTGGGCGGGGAGACGCAGAAGATTTTATTGTTGCGCAGCCGCTGCTGGCTGTACACTATGCCGGCCGTCATGGCAGCGGGCAACGCCGGCGGGACCACGATCGTGATTATATCCAATGTACGCAACACTATCGTGCCCAATTCACTCTGCGAACCACAAAACACTAATGATCAAAAACACTCCCACTTACCCTTCAAAAATTACATGTATTCCCAAAACATTACAGATGCTAGCAATCATGCCCAAATGACTCACACACAAATGAACCACAAACCACAAATGTTTAAAAAAACTTGCATTGTTTTATTTTTGCACGATAATTACTTATTATATTCGAAAAATAGAAAAGCTATAATTACATTTTACATCAGTTTTAGCACCCGATTATTTTTCATTAATAATTGTGATTTGGTTACTATTACAAAACATAACTGCTACACGGTAGTAAAAGCCTTATCAAGATCTGTAACGTAGTTTAGCAGAAAGATTCGTTCAAACAAAGACAAAATAATTTGGTATGGAAATGGCTTCATAATGGACTTCAATATATGTTATTCATAGATACCACGCGGGCGAAGTCAGTATCATAACATATGAAGTTACTATTGACGTGTTTCTATGGACTCCTGTATTACGTCACTTGAGACAAGATGAACGCGATTGTACAAATATTACAATCATCTTATCTGACATGTATGACGTCACAACCGTATCAATGGCGATTTACATTCATGGGTGACTTTGGAATCGATAGTAGATTGACTCAACATTATTCTTGAGTATGCCGTATTCATATATTACTCACCCCTCTGAGTACATAGAGCCAAATAGAATAAGCCATTCCAATAGCAGCAATACAGAACATGAAAATGACGAATTTCACGGCATCCTTGTAGAATTGAAAGCTGAATCTCTTCGGGAACAGGATACTCTTTATCAGCTCGCCTTTAGCCGTGTAAAAACCTGTGCGCACCACTTTAGCGAGAACCTGCGAAAGGTTCACTCTATGAATAAAAAATACGATGTAAACAGATGAAATAGGCAATACAAATTGTTTGTGTTACCTGATTATTGCCGTAGAAGCGTGTTTGGATAACGTGAGTTCCGGCGAATAGGGTGTGCCTCTTGTGGGTTTCTGTGGAGTACACCTCGGGAGATGGACACGGGGGGCCTTTCATTACTGGAACACTTTCACCTGCACAAAAAAAAACCACACTGAGAATTATTGAAAGTTTTGGTTTGTATTTTTAGCTGTGACTACTTCTCTATATAATCTTATATACACACGTAGACGAATCAGTACAGTAATGTTGCAAGTTCAAGCCTTCTTTTACTTTTTTGTTAAGAAAAAAATATTAATTTCTCTTTAAAGGGTCAATAGCGCTCAGAGGCAGGGGGCGTGCATTCCAAATAATTAAAAAGGCAGTGCTTACCATGTATCAAGAAACAATATATACAAATTTACTACAAACCAAATAATTATTTCGACCAAACTCATCGAACGAACAAAATCTAGTAACAAAGTATATTATTCATCAAAAAACGCAACGTGAACGAGACTGATCGAGCTGAGGCAGCTGTCATCTTTGCTTCTCTGCGATATCCCTCTCACAATCGTGTGTGTGAAGTTAGCAATAACATGAGATTTGAGTCAAATTGATACTGCCGAAAAAAAACGTAAAATTTGTACTCCTTTCTAATACCATATGTGATAAAAGATACCCGATATTAGCTTTTATCACGTATAAGCAGAGTTTCTAACTTTTGCGATTGGCCAAAGTCAATTTGCAAGAGAAAAGCGCGGCGAAAAGTTCCCGATGTGGAATTTTAACAATGTCGCTATTATGATTCAAGCGCATGAGCGAAGTAAGGAAATGTGCGCAAGATTTCATCAAATTCCTATCTTATTACTTTAAAATGGTGTTAAAAAACATCATGAAATGCAGAAAAATCACAATCTTTTACTATGATATTTAAAATGATTTTAGGACAGAATATATGTAGCAACATAATCAAAAAATAATATTACCGCCTTTTAATTTTGCTAGCGTGGAAACTAGGTGCCAAATGAGTGAAAGAAAAAATGGCCGAACTAGTTTGTTTTGTATTGCTGATGCGCGCGCGTTTGTGTTGTTGTTACTTGTGTGTTTGGGTGTATGTTAAAGGTTTTGTTGTGGAAAATAATTGTTTTGTGTTATAATGGATAAATTAGCGTGTTCGGAATGTGCAGAAAATGATATTTGTATTGAAAAATTACGTGCAAATCCATTATATCATTTTGTCGATAAAGCAAAAATTGTTTCTTTAGGTACATTTAGTACTAATACTAAATTTATGTCAGTAAAATTTTGACCAAATTTCATGGCTAGCCGGTTGCCGTCACTCAAATATATCATTTCATTTGCCTTGTCTTTTGTTTTCGCCTAGGAACTAAATATGCATGGAATGACGCAGGATTCTGTGATTCAATATTTTAGCGACTTTATCTCTATAGAAAAGGGCCCTTTACTAAATTCAAAAAGATCAGGGACATTCATAAAGACGTATTAGCGTATATTTATTTGCGTAAGAACAGACGAATTGCTCTTACATACAAATAAATGTACCTACTATACCTGCCTACCGTCTCGCGCCGCATCGCGTTCCATTATGAAGAACTACCTAAACTTGCATAATACGCAGTATTTTGTCATAAGAGCTGCAAAACTTTTCATCTATTTATTCAATGATAATTGCGTAAAGTGAAACAAAATATGTAACACGAAAAAAGGATTTTCTTAAAGCCACTGCGGATATCCCTTAAATGACATTGCATTTGTGTGGTGGTACAGAAGAGTCGTGGAAGAATCTGTGAAGAAAACGTGATAACCGAATACACTTGTGTGTTTGTATACTAACACGTTATGTATTGCGTTCAGTGTGACTTGTGGTAACCCGCCCGCCGCCGCGCCACATAGGTATGTACCTACCTACCCATTTTTTATGCTTACCTCTCCGAAAATTGAATGGACGCCCCTGCTTCTGAGCTAGTGCGAGTTTTTCCCTGCCGACGTCACAAGTCATCGCGTTGACTGTCGGCCTAAAGATGACACTATTGTGAGCCCATACAAATCTGCGTTTAGGTCGGCGCGATGACTTCTGACGGCGATTTTAAGAAAACTCGCACTAGGTTCTTAGGTATGATCCGCTTTCAAAGGTGGCAGTAATTTGAAGGGATATGAATTTTATACCAGTAAGCATGCTCTCGTTGACGATGCAAGTGCCGGTGAGGAGCAGTGCGTCGCAAGGCATGACGCAGCCGTCGGGCGGCAACAGCAGCACGTCCCCGGGAACCAGCCGCCGCGCCCCCACAACACACTCTTCACGACCAGCCCGAGATACTGTCACGCTGCAAGCGCTAGTCGAACCCGCCATCTTGTGCAGGTTTATGCTCATCTGCACGTAATAAACACATTTTCTAGAACCTTAAAGAAATAAGTATACGGAGGTCAAAACGACGGTATGATCAGCCGCGTTTTTCTGTAAGGTTTCTCAGAGTCGAACTCGACGACGAGCGTCGGTTTCAATTGTAGATAAAGTTAGTCAAGGAGCTAATTATGATCGTTTTAACGTAATAAGAACTTTTAACTTTACCGTTTAGTTTTGGTAACATAGGGAATTATATACGTTGCTTAAAACGATCGCAGTTAGCCCCCCGGTGGCCGAAAATTGGGCAATATCGGCCAATGTCCCTCTAGTACGCCGAACAAAGAGGCTGGTGAATAAAAACTATTGAAATAGTAAGTAGGTGGACGTCATGGTCCAACGGAGTGAGGGGCCGACAGAACAGAGATTAGCATGAAAGGTAGAAGTATGGAGGTTTGTTGTTTTAACCTACACTTGACCCCTGAGTTGTGTAAACTCAAACTTGATTCCAATCAACAATACAATCGTTGCTGGTCAATAGTTGACTTGTTGCCAACCTCGAATAAAAACACTTGAATTCAAAAGCACATTGACACGTCACTTTTGGGGTCCTGGGGTATTGGTCATTGAAACCATTTGTGCAATCTAACTGGATAATATAGATAATTGTACCGAATTGCATTTGCTTGGCAAATCAACTGAGAATTGTGATCAACTAATTCTACCATTATGATTTAAGTGACTGCATTAAAGTAACTCACCTGTTTAGTTTGGTACAAAGCCAACATGCAAGAGGCTGTAGACAGGATGAACACGCAAGCTGCGTATTGGTAGTATTCGTCCAACGACCATAGTATTATGGAGAACACTTGGAACAGGTAGAAAGGGTTGAAGACTTCATTTACAAACAACGTCCAATAGCTCTTCACTTCTACTTCCACGGAATTGGGGCCGTATAGTTTAATCCTTAAAAAAAGAATAAATAAATCGGTTAATCTGTTCCGGAGCTACAATCGTAAGTGCACCGCGGGTTAAAAATTACAAATATAACAATGTACATGTCAAAAAAAATTTGCGATCGCTTTGAAAAATCGAAATCTTTTTTTGCGATAATCTACTCGAACAGTTCAGCAAGGTGTGAAATCGTTGTGCTTTGGTATTATGATTGGAATTAGAGCGCTTTTGATCCAGTATCGAGGCTTCATGACAGCAGACGTGTATAAAGCAGTTGCTATTGATGAAATTGTCAGACTATTCCTAGTGAACCGTTGGCACCAATTTGTGCTGGTGTTAATCGGGCGCATTAACATCAACCAGCACAAATTGGTCAACACCCATCGAGCTCAACGAGCTACTCTCCGAGAACACAACTTACATTAATAAATTTTGTTTAAGTTTGGTTAAACAGTATTTTGCTGTCTATCAAATTTCTGTTACAATTACATTATGATTAATTACTCAATTTTGTTTTATAAAAAACGGTATTTCTTTTCAAAGAAAACACACAACAAAGATATTTGCTTTACAAACTTCAATTTAAAAGCAAGTATACACATCAATTGTGTTTTATGTCAGACGAGATTTAGCTCCATATTTTCTATTCATGACTGTTTATTATCTGCTTCTTTGTAAGCGACATATCATGGATTTGATGCGGTTTTCATAACTATATAAATTTGAGACATATACATATTTTCCGACCATAATATATAAAGCCGTGAGTGAGATAATTTATTAGCTAACTACATAAGATAAATGTAAAAGCATTTGTTAGTTTGTGCCTCACATAGCAGAGGCAAAATAGACCTAGTTTTAAAACAATTTTTAAACATGTTACATCATAGTTTTTGAAATAAGAGATCTTTCAGAGGAGACCATTGTGTCAAGTTACTTTTTATCCCGACTATAGACAGTTCCTTCCTATGGGACACTGATACGAGGAACACCTGGGTGCTAGTTATATAATATAATTCACTCACAATTCATTTTGCTGCCTCTTATTGATGCCAGACATGTTCTCCATGAGTAGGTTGATGGTGAGTTTATCATTGAGAGTAAGAACATGCACAAATGTTCCATGGTCATGCAGCCAGATGAATCGGCTGTGCTGGTAAATGAAGTAACGAAGCTTGTTGTCTCTGTGGTTCGACAGGTTTAGATCAATCTCCTGAACATCCTCGATTGTGAATATCTCATCCGAATCGGTAACTAGAAAAAAAAATGGTATGTATTAATTTATGAAACTACTTAGGCTAGATACAGAGCCATTACAGCCTGGAGCTTTTCAACGAGGGAGTAAAGATATTCTTGTAGGCTCAGCAACGCGCTCGTGATGCCCCTGTCAGCGCAAGCGTCCATAGGCTGCTGTAACCATTGAACATCAGGGGCTCATCATCTGTCATGTATCAATATAATATAATAGTATAACTCTATTATGAGGCATATTTATATGACGTGTATCAGTATGTCATTGTCATAGTGGAACTATGATGGCAATAGTTGATGGAAAGGCCCCGGGTGGGTGTATCCCTTTTTACCATCTTACTGCTATAAAATAAATAATAATGAGACATACCACAAATATGTTCAGCCGTTTTCAAACTGCATCTTAAGTATTTGAATCTGTTGAGCGAGGGATAATAAGCCAAAGCAAAATACGGCAGTCCACATAGTAATATGCACACGGTGTGAAATAGAGAAGCGCGGAATTTGGAGTAGTTAAAACCGTATATTTTTAGGTTTTGCTCTTCGCCGGTGTTTTCCAACATCTGCCACTGAGCCTCGCCGATAACTTCGTATTCGTCTGTAACATAGAGAAGAACGATCGGCAACCTTACCGGGAACACCCGCTGGACGTTGCGACCACAATGTGTTTGCATCTATTTCAATCACATTCTAAGAATTTCAAACTGTTCTAGAACAATTTTTTTTGTGTATGGGGTAAATGTCTCTTACGCTGGTCATGAAGTTTTGAAAAATGAAGAGCTAATTAGCATGTTTCATGCGAATTAAATGCGATTAGGAAATTGGAAGCACTACTTTGGTATTTATATGAATTACAAATACAGAAATATAAATTGTCTATTCTACATATCTACTCTTAAGTGACCGGTTTAGGAGCACAAAATTGCTCAGACATTTATATGAAATATAAAAACTGGACTTGCAACGAATAGTACCAAATAATATACTAGTATACAGAATACTGAATATTTGGTGAGCCCCCTGACCGAATAGCCGAATATTAGGCTAGGGTCTTCGGCCGGATTTTAGCGTCAAAACTTGTACAGACGCGATTGTTTCGCGCTCGTTTGTTCTAATGTACTCATCGAACGCACTGCATGTTTAGACAAGTTCATTTCGTGCATATCGTATTACGTTATGTACATTTTAACGTGCCCTCTTAGTTTTGATTTTTTTGTAAGTGAAATAGTTTAATGTATCAAATAAACAATAAAAAATAACCTAGGTTCTTTAATAATTATAATAAATCGATTATGGCCTCTCAAAAGAAATCGCCTATACTTCAAGGATGATGTAAATGACCCAAAAAGAGCCGCGTGTAAACAAACTGAGCGACATAAAAATTTCTCGTGGTGGCGTTGGAAGAAAGGCGACTACATCGGGAATGTTATATCATTTAAAATATAATAACTGTGAAGTATATCATAAATTGGTACACACGCTGCCTAATTTACCCTTGAAAAATGTGCAGAAATGAATAAACTATGGTATTAATGATATCAATGCAAAAAATTGCCATGTCTTAGTTGCTTAAATGATCGCTCTTGATAATGAGGCAGTAAATATTGTAGAAAGGGTGATTTTAGGGTGGTTTTAGAAGACTGATTAAGATACCAAGTCGTCCTTACTTTTCAGACAATGTGACTGAGAAAAAAGTGAAAATTCCCTTCTACATTTTGATTACTACAATAGTTCAAATACATAGAATCCTTAACTTTCTAATTCGGAAGATGATAATGAACCTGTGTTATGTCTTAATAACTACTTAAATTATTGTAAGAGAAATGAAAAGATGAAAATTATGTATACGTAATAAACCGATTTTTTCATTTTACCTAATATCTTCCTATAACAAAATATATTACTTAAGTATCCGGTATTCGGCAGATTCATATGTAGATATTCGGCATTCGGCCGAATATAATATATAAATAGGTCAATTACCGAATAGTAAGCGGAATATTCGTTGCCAGCTTAATAAAAACATGAATAAACTTTGATTAAAACTCCTAATAAATGTATCCGTCTCTTTTAACCTTAATAGTATGCCAGCACCAATTAGTGTGGAATGTAAGGGATGGAAGTGTTTGATCATTCTGCAAGCTTTATCTTCCTTTTATTCTAGAAACAATTGAATTGTTCTTAGTATTATTATTTTATTATTACTATAGGATTCTATTCTTCTACTTATGTATTACCTACTACTACATAGGTAGTAGTAGGTAATACCCGCGCATAAAAATAATCGAAACTTGAATGACGGCTTCTTCTTGCGTTAACGAAACTAAACTCACCCGAATAATAATAGGGTTTTTTTAACGCCTAATAATGCAGACATACATACATACATATGCTCATCTGTTTGCTTCAAAGGGATAGGCAGAGATATTGTAGTAATGAAGAATAGAAGTAATAGTACTCCTTAACAAATTTGCTTTGTGGAAAAACCCAATAATTTAAAGCAGATCTAAATCAACTTCAAGTGTAGTATGGTATAGAATACTAATGAGGTATTTCATATTGGTCTAATATACTGTAGGTACACATACAAGTCAGTTAATAATATCATCATCATCATCATCCTCTTGCCCTTTTCCCATGTTAATTGGGGTCGGCGCAATGTGTTCTTCTCTTCCATTTCTCTCTATCAGCCGTCATATCTGTATTCACTCCTATTTTAGCGATATCAGTTAATAATATATGAGCATTATATTAAACTGACACTATAAATATTAGGGAATAATACTAGAAATAAAAATATACCATGAGTAGGAAAAATAAGTTTTTGTAATAATTCAACTTCTTTTAGAATAAAATGCCGGGCCCCTTTTTCCCTTAAACATCTCTTAGACAGGTAAAAAGTAGGCTATCGAATTATGCTATTATGATATGAAATATAAATTATGATAATTAAGGAAATATTTTTCCATATGTAGTTAGGCAATTCAGTATTGTGTTTACTCAAACTAATATTGTTATGAATGCAACACTGTTAAGTGAACAGATCGATGATTCAATGGAATGGACCCATATCAATTGAATGTTAAGTAACAATTAATGATAGTGAATATGTAAAGTGATGATATGTACATAGTGGGTAAGCATTTATAAGCATTGCATGATTCTCATTCCATAGCATATATTCAATATCTTAGGGATGGTAATATAAGAACTAGATATCTATACATATAAATAAAATTTAAGTGTTTGTTTGTATATTCAGAATAAATGCTTTTCACGAAATACATATGAAAGTATATACAATACTCACATTAAAAACCAATTATTAAAAATTTTCTGTATCTCTTTGTTCAGGCTAATACCTCCGAAACAACTTGACCAATTTTAACAGGGCTTTAACTGGCAGATAGCTGAAGTAACAAAGGGTAATTTAGGCTACTTCTATTTTTTAAAAACCGTGAGACACAGCTAGTCCATTTATAATATTAAAATCTGGTGAATACTTTCCATTACTGTAAAAAATAAGTAAGTATTGTTTTTATAGATTTATTCAAAAAACCAAGCATTCCTTCAGTCTTTTCATCTTGATATTCATAATCACAGCAGTTAATTTGAATCAGTGTGGTGATAGACATCAGTTTTTGGACAAATTTGAAATAAATAAATAAATATATCAGCTTTATCATAGAAAGAGGACTGTTATTTGATATAAAAAAACTATCAATTATATATTTCACGGAAATGTATTGCTTAAGTAAAGCATATAACGGAAATGAATTTGTGGATAAAAAGCCAGTATCTAGAAAAGAGATATTTAACATAATACTGAGGGTGTCAATGGAGTAAATTCATACCAAATTATTATATATGATGTGCATGCGAGTGTACTGTACAAAATTTATGAAAAACCATTGGATTTCAACTTTACATTTTATGTCTCAAGACTAAAAAAACTAAATTATGTGTATTGTATGTTAATATTATAATAATAGCAACATTATGAGATGAAATTATTCTGACAAATGATTTTACATAGACAGTAATCATTACAATATATGCTCCTTAAAAGACACACACTACATAAAAGCATTTACATGTGCAAACACATTGTGCAATCACAAACCAATAAAAGTAAGCATACAATGTTTTATTGACAATTTTTATTTGTGAAAATAAATATTGTATGCTTTAATTTATCCCAGCGGTGTCCCCGGCAAACATAATGGAGACAAAACAATGAGAGCTGATGCTGACAATTTATATATTTCAACTGGGTGGCTAACTGAAGTTACCAATACTTCAAGTACACAAAGGATGAGATCATACCCTGTAATACTTATAAATTACCGTTTATTAGATATAGTAAGGCACAAGTACAAAGTTCTAGGTAAAATGAGGAAATATAAATACATATTGTGTGTATGTAAAAGAAAATGTTAGGTGTTAGTTAGCATCCACAGAATTAATAATACCATAAAAGTAATATAAAATATCAAGGAACTAGTTGCTTACTAAAAGAGTCCTTTAAGATTTCTTAGAAAATTTTGAAATATCTTTAATATGCTCACTACCCCAAAAGAACTTATTAATATAAATAAAATTAACAGTAATGTTACCCATGTTTTTCACACATTACTAGTAATGTACAAAGAAGTAAATTATTCTTCCTACATTACCATAGACTATTTTTTCTTTGTGAATTACTAGAAATGTAACTCAGTAATGTACAAAGAACAAGGGAAAATTTGAATACATGGATTTAATATATTTACATTTAGAAACACTATCCTGAATTCTAAGCAGTTTATTTTATAAATACAGTTAATATAAATAGTTATCTGAAATATAAATAAGTAGGCCTAGATAGTTTAAATTTTATAGGTAAAAATTATGTAAGTATAAGTTATATCTTGAAAAAGCAAGTAAGACAACACATGCATAACCTGCAAAGCGCAATATTCCGATTTTTTTATATTAATTAAAAGGTGCATATAAAATGTATTCTTAGAAATGTTATGAAACAATTTATTTATCTATGAAGTCATTATTATTAAGAAGAGCCTTGAGCTGCTATCTTCCAAGAGTAACTAATAAGAGCTTCCAACATAACCAATACAATCACAATAATTACATACAATTGTTTATTGGCTCTTTGATGTCAAGGCGAGTTTCATTCAACCGGTGGGTGAGTGGATCAGAACAATCATAGAAGCTAGCCCTTATGGATTGCCTATCTAGATTTTATAGTAAGTTTACATTATTGCAAATTAGGCGAGCAGTCTTAAATCGAGTTTTAATGCAACACTGAAATGCATTTGATACATGTTTTAGTGATCTTTTCATGAGTCACAAGATATTTAATCAAGTGTACTTATTCCTTCCACTTACCATTCGCGACGGCAGCATTGTTAATGTTAGGCATTCCCGTATAACCAGATAATCTTGATTTATAACACAAAAAAAAGTTAAGGCATATTACTTAGATGTTATTTAATTTATTAGTGTCTAATGCTACCTCATTGCAAAATATTAAGAGAAACTATCGTAGAGCCAAGTCTCTACTCACATCACACTAGGCTACGAAAGAATGACATGAAACATGACTGACTGACATATTTTATGCCAAAAAAGTGACAGCAGGAAATTACATAATATTAATTACTAGAGACAATTCTCATTTTACTTTATCGTCAGATAACGCTCGAGTCATAAGTCATACTTACAAGTTGACAAAGAGGAAGCAATGATAATCCCCATTTTGATTAAACAACCATTAGTGCTGTTCGCACCCTTATCAGATTTTAAGTACCTATCGTCGATCGAACTATCATCGTTGAATGGAATGAATAAACAACATTTGTTGAAATTATATTTATATTGTATTGACCTATAATTATATTTTTGAATCTACGAAGGTGGAAAACTAGCGTGAAGTCCTGATTGCGGCTATTGCAGCCTGTGAACGAGATTAGCAATAGAGTATCACTCACGCATCGTATTTAAAAGATGAAAGAATCGTCCATATTCAATAAAAATACGTAAATTTTTTATAATATTATAAATACAAATACAGTATTTTACATTTTTCACTCTATATTTGGATTGGCGTCCAACAATTGATTAATCGATTTCGATGTCGATCTATCGAACAATTAAACGATTTTCGATTTAAGTATCACAACACTACACACGGCAGCTCAACTATGAATACTTTTTATATATATTTTTTATTATATGTTTATAAAAACGAATAGTTTTAGTGTACATAATAATTCAATAAAGTGTATTATGTGAAGGTTGGGCACAACACTCGACACTTTTGTTTTACGTACGTATACGTATGAGATATATATTAGATAGATATTCTTGCAGAATTAAATTATTTAGTTTATTAACTGATATTGCACTGCTCGCCACTTCGTTATACAAACAAACAGCAGTCAGCAGAACGTGGCGACACGCGTAGTTGAAGAGATCACCGATTGACGTCTTCCTGTCTCTTTTTATCACATTGAGGGTGGACGTTGGTAGGAAAAGAATAAATATAGTTCAAAATCCACTTGAATGGTTCTATATATTGAGGAAGCATTTTCTTAATCTATGGCTTTGCCAAAATAATTGAACGGAAACACCTGACTGCTGATTGTGTGGCGTTTATTTTTTACCTTGGTATATAACAAAAAATTGGCAGTAAAATAAGTCTCTTGTTTTTTAAAAGACAATATTATAGTTGCCTAAAACAAAACAACATGGTAGACCGCTAGATGGCGTTATTCGTTCTTTGCAAACAGAAAGCGGATGTTATTGATTTGTTTTCAGAATTTGTTGGTTTTCGGTTTTGGCGGGGAAGAGACCTCGAATAAAGTGTTGAAAATAATTGTACAAATACATACATGCGTTTAATGTGAATATTAACTGTGCTTTGCTATAATCATGTCACACCGCGGATTATCCATACAGAAACCAGATTTCTTAGAAATCGGAGAGTATAATTTTTCGTGGCCTGGTGAAAATGGGACTTTTCAGGATTTGGGCTCTCTAAATTATACTATGCCTTCAGGTGACGGTCTTCATATTTTTATTAACATATTTAGCACCCAATAAAAACATTTAACTAATCGTTATAACTCATAGGTCCATGGTACTGGCCTTGGTGTCCTTTATGGAAAATTACTCAACATCCTCTATTTCAGGTGAGTTTTTAGAAACATAGAAGTAAAGAGATACATTATGTAGGTAACTACTACTACTCGTGGTACCAAAATATAAAACATCTTGGCAATTAATGTACATTAGGAAATTGTTGCAGCTTTCAAATCTGCTCTTTGTGGCTTCGTATTGTGCTCCGAGTACGAAGAAGGGGCAGCTGTGGATGCATAGTATCTTGATATTTGGTAATATTTTAGACCTTATGATACCTTAGGATAATTAAGCATGATGAATGATTTATAGAACATCAGGAATTAAGGCGTCACGAATTATGGGCGCTCAGCAAAAATAGTGGGGAAAAGAGCATTTATTTTATTGGCGTCGCGCTATACAGACAGACAGGGACAGACTCATAAATTAATAGGTACTGCTCATTCAAATTCAACTGGCGTTTATCATCGCAAAGAGAACGTAGAAAATTGTATAGATTTATAACAAGCATATGACTATTTTAATAATTATTATTAGGTATTAGAGCCGTGGTAGACCGGTTTGAGCAGTCGCCTGCTACGCAACGCAAGCGACGTAAGTTCCAGCAGTCTGTACCAATGACATTTTATAAAAACTGAAGTGCAGTAATATCACCTCACGTTCTTTACGGTGAACAAAAATATCGTGAGAAAGCCTGCATATGTCTGAGAAGTAATTCAAAGGCCTCTATATATATACAGTGTCTGAGACAGCGATGAATTCACCCTCTGGCACTTAATATTCAGTGAAATGTGGGTGTTGTTGTTACAACACCTCTGTTTACCCGTCTGGAATGGCGTGAGCGTATAATTATGTATTAATATTACCATTCAGGCTTCATGATATACTCGATCTGGGCGTGGCACGTAATATGTTCTCCGGACGCCTTCTCCTGGAATTTCGGCTTCGTGTTCCTGAACTTGGCACAAGTAGTATACCTCGTGTATGAGATGCGCCCTGTTAAATTTGACCCCGAGCTCGAAGAGGTCTACCACACACTCTTCGATCCTTTCAAGGTGAGTGCTGTTTTAATTCCAAAGAAGTCGAACGTGGTAATAATAATCTACTGTGTGTACCCAAGTATAGCTTTTAAAATGAGTAGATGTTAAGTTTCTTGCTTGGTTCTTCTCAGCAAAAGCAACCTTCCGAACCCTACATTGTATTCTATTTGTGTCCTGTCGATTTGAAATATCACATTTTTGTATGCGTTCGAGTGCCGCCGTTGCTTGACTTAGCGTGTTGCGCTTAACTTTGTATTGAGATGTTTATTTGTATGGGAAAACTTCCTACATTGCCGCTTGGGAAGCTTTTTAACGTTCCCATACAAATGTGGAGAATTCGCACGCAATATCGTCAACGTAGTAGTAGTCGTGGAGTGAGATGGCGCTGCTGGGTTAACCAGCAGCGCCATCTCACTCCACGACGTTTCCCCTTCTGAACAGAGAGGAATAAGTGCCCTACCAACATGATATACATTTCTTCCATAAGAAATCAATCTTTTTAACGTAAACAAGACCTGCTAGTCTGAGAATGTTGGTGATGTGACATATTTGATGGTAGGTGTCAAGACTTCAATTCAAGCGCATGGTGTCTCCTGATTTCGCGCACGTGATGTCGCTCCACGCGGGCGAAGCGTATGCCATGCAAAACCTTACCAAAACTGACCGGCTTGGATTGCTTCTTTCCGGAAAGGTAACTGAGGAATAATCATCCTTGCTTAACACTCATTACCTATTTCGTTGCAGTCCTACTTAAAAACATTCCTCAAAACTCTCTATTGGCTAAGATTTTTTAGTTAGTTAGTTCATAGTAAAAGTAGGTCCTATATTTTCTGTCCCATCGATCAGTCACTCAGATTCCATGGCTCCAACGGGTAGCTACAACGGCTAGCTGAAGGTCGTAAATATTTTGTTTGCTAACAATGAAGTACCTAGCTACATAGTAGGAAATTCTTGTTACAAAATGTTTCTTAGAAGTTTACGAGCGCGTTAGGTGCGATCACAACCAACAGCATAACTTGTACTTAGTAAAAGTACAATCTTATTTAATGTTCGGTAACAGTGAAACTCTGAAGCATAGCTTAAACCTAAATATTTTCAAGCCTAAAAATCTATAATTTGACACGGATGAAGGTATAGAATATGTGAGGACATGGAATGTGACTTCAAGAGGACAACAGGGGGCCAACTATGATCGTTTCAGCAGCGCGTATTAAGAACTTCTTAATTTTGTTTAAAACCCAGAAGTTCTTATATGCCCTGCTAAAACCGATGACTTAATTTGACCAAAGGGCCTACCCTTTAGTCAAATTAAGTCGACCTATAGCACGTTGGTAAGAAACGCTAAACGTCAGATTATGTATATGTAAGCTTATTTATTAATGTATATTCCGGCGTTATACGGGAGCAGTTTAAAATAATTTTTGTTCATGCACGTGCCAATGTTTGTAACGAATATATACGAGCACTCCCAACGCCGGAGCTACGTGCTCACAGCTACCTACACAGAACCACGACTTGATCAATGTTTCATAAAATGTATTTACACTTTATGGAGCTACGATCTATACATAGATACCTGTACTATCTACTACCATGTATAGGTACTTGATGTAAAATTTTATTGCTACCAAGTATACATTGAGCACATAAAATGTGAAACAATTTCGTATGCAAAGCTACAAGTAAAGTACAGTATACTTATGAGCTTACTATAAGCAGTACGGAGTCTAGGAATAAATCGTTCGAAATTACACACCCACACAGACGCACGCATATACGAGATTATAAGCTACTCCGGCGTAACGACATTAAGCTGTGCCGGGGTCGGCAGGGGGTGTCGTGGCCGTGAACGTGTACGTCATTACATTTTTCTAAACTTCATATCGCCACATCGACAAAATTTTAAAAGTGGAAACCCTAACTCTATAGAGCAAACGTTTTTAATCCAAAATTTGGACTAGATTATATACTGTTTTATAAATCTATACTGTGGCTAAAAGCTTATATATATTAGTATCAGATTACTTTAAAAGTCGGTCAAATATGGTTACACAGTTCTTAAAAACTAAAACTAAGTACCTAAATCTATACATAGATACATGCAGATAAATAAATTTGTAGTGTTCGTTTGTAATTCCAAAATAACCGCTTTTCACTAAATGCATATAAAAGTATACACGGTACAGACATAGAAAAAACAAATTTTAAATTTTTCTTCTTCTGTATGTCCATCTGTCTGTCTGTCTGTTTGTTCCGGGTAATCTCCGAAACGGCTGAACCGATTTCAACGGGACTTTCACTGGCGGAACATAGGCTACATTTAATTTAAAAGATAAGCAGAGTTCCATGCGCCACCCATGCAATTAAGTCTACGATGAAACCGCGGGGCACAGCTAGTGCGAAATATAATACTAACAACGCTTTGATTTTTAATTTGCGATTGCGTGGTGTGTAGGCTAAAGTTTGCCCATTACTATTTCCGCTCCGTACCTTACGTAAAAGAAAATGGTTTATGGGCGGTGGAGGACTAATGACTTGACATTATAATTAAATATGTTGCTTATTGGTAGTATTTCGTGTGCTTGCAGCGTTTTTTAAGTTTACTTACACTAACTGAGAACTTTTTTCAATAGCTCTACATTAGATATCATAAATTAGTTTTTGAAGTAAGACATCTAAGAAACATTTGTAAATATTTAAAGACTTACTAATCTTGTTAGCTTACAAGGCAAAGATAATGATCAAATACTGTTTTATTGTGGTTATCAAATAAACGTTGTTATCGATCCCTTCGACTCGAAATTGTTAGATATTTTTTGTATATTCTGAAATGAGGAAACTACTTTGATTGACAATCAAAAAATAAAATACAGCAGGTAACAATATTTTTTAATAATAATAATAATAATAAATTTATTCGCCACAAACATGGTATAAAGGTGGTGTGAGGTATAATAGAACATACATGTTTAGCTAACTTATATTATAGCATGCGAATGTTTGACTGACGTCATCACATAAACTCCTGTACACTGTATACATTTTTTTTATACAAGAATTTGTACAGCTCTGACTTAAATGATTCCTGTTTAAGTTCCTTAAGGTAACAAGGTAAATTATTGTATACACGGACACACATGGCCACACAGCTTTTATTATATTTCGTAGAGTTTGGAATCTCATTTAATACAAGTCTGTGTGGGTCTCGCCGACTTCGTGAATGTACATCATCTGCGGTCTTAAACAACACTTTATGTTTCCACACAAACATGCATATCTCATATAAGTATAGAGACGGTAAGGGCAATAAACCAAGTTTGCAAAATATTGGATGACAAGATTGTATGGGTGAAAGTCCATATATTGCTCTAATGCACTTTTTTTGTGAGATAAAAGCTCTATTTAGATCTGTGCTGTTACCCCAGGCTATAATTCCATAACGAAGTACCGATTCTACGTAAGCGCGATAGCATGTAACAGCTGTTTTTATGTCTGTTATGTTTTTTATTTGTCTAAGAGCATATACAAATTTATTTATTTTGTTCGACACATTTTCTACCTGTGCTTTCCAGTTTAAGTCTTCGTCAACTGTTACTCCTAGGAATTTTGTCTGAGATACTTTTTTTAATTTGGGTATATTTATTTCAAAATTAAATTTGTAATTATAAGATTTATTAAATTGAATATATACTGATTTACCTAGATTAATTTTTAAATGATTAGCTTCTAACCAATGAATTAGTGTATCTATAGTGTTGTTAATTTCGGTCTCGTGATCCTGTATTGTGTTATGTAATTTATTGGTAGTTACGATGATTGAGATGTCATCGGCAAATAGTATACATTTATGGTTTGTGATTTCAATGATATCATTAATGTAGAGGAGGAACAATATTGGTCCCAATACGCTTCCTTGTGGAACACCATATTTACTAACTTTGTATTCAGATGAGAAAGATGTTAGATCTCTATATTGGTTTACTTTTGATATGCTTACGCATTGCTTTCTGTTGCATAGATATGATGAAATCCAACGTAGTGTAGGTCCCCTTATCCCTGAATTTTCTAACTTTTGCAATAATAATTCATGTGAGACCAGGTCAAAAGCTTTTGATAAGTCTAGAAATAGCCCAGTTGTTAAGTGGCGTTTGTTGATACTGGATAGTATTGTTTGCATTAGAGAAAATATGGCTTGTGAGGTCGATTTTCGTTTTTGGAAGCCAAACTGTTCAGTTTTAATAATATTAAATTTATTACAAAAGTCAACAAGCCTAATATACATGCACTTCTCGAAAATTTTGGAGATGATGGGTATTAATGTTATTGGTCTATAATTGTCCGTCCGATTTATCACCCTTTTTAAATAGGGGTTTTATTACCGAGAATTTTAAAGCTTCTGGAAAAGTTCCAGACATAAATGATAAATTTATTAAATGTGTTAAAATTTTTGTAAGTTCATTGGAACAGGCTTTAATAATTTTCGTATTGATTTCGTCGTAGCCTTCCGAGTGAGTATTGCGCAGTTGCATAATTTCCCGTCTAACTTCATCCTCCGATATAGGTGTGAGAAACATGGATTTTACGGAGTAATTTGTACTAAAGTTTGTTTTATTATTAGTATGAAGTGTTGAGTTTGGTAAATTAATGTAGTGTTTATTGAAGACTGTGGCTATTTCAGTGGGGTTTGTGAGTACTTGGTTGTTATGTTTTATATATTCGTTTTAGTTATAAGATTGTAACGAGATTTGACAAGGTAAGGAATGAGTATATAAGAGGAAGTCTGAAAGTAGCACCAGTGACTGACAAGTTGAAGAATAATCATTTGTAGTGGTATGGACATGTTATGCGGAGGGATGAGTTTAACCCAGATCACAGATTTTCCTTGTTAAAGGGATTGCGAAGCTCAGATTGCAGTCGCTTCGTATAAAAATCAGGTGATCAGCCACATCGGGTTGAATCAAGTGCCGACCCCAACAATGTATGGGATAAGGCCAAGGCGATGATGATGATGCGGAGGGATGAGGATAATGTTGTCAAAAAAAATATTTTTAATAATGTGGCTGGTTACAAGGGGAAAGGAAGACCTAAGAAATTATGGATGGATTGTGTGAAAGATGATATGGCTAAAGTAGGAGTGAATACAGATATGACGGCTGATAGAGAGAAATGGAAGAGAAGAACGCATTGCGCCGACCCCAAATAACATGGGATAAGGGCATGAGGATGATGATAACACATACATACATATGATCACGCCTGTATTCCCCGAAGGGGTAGGCAGAGGTGTTGTAATCACAACACCCACTTTTCACCGAAGGTGATTAAGTGCCAACGTGACAGATGGTGAGACCATGATGATAAGATTATATTTTTTAAGGTTATTAGATTATAATTTTAAGGTTTTTAGTTTTGAGATTATATTTTTTAAGGTTTGCTGTAATAGTTTAGAGTTAGTTAAATAATTGCAGGTTGTTGTGTGTCCTAGTAATATAATCCAGTAAAGCCATGATCATTTGACAAACAAGGTGAACGTGATGAGCGGCCACCAGTTTTTGCATCCGATCCTGCCGTGCGAGTTTTTGGACTCACCTGAGTTCGAGTCGAGTCGTGCTACCATTGATGAAAAATTTAAGGTAAAAGATTTAAAATATTCTTTGTAGTTACTTGCGCTTTAATTATTAGGCTTCTGCAATATACTCTGAGTGTGTGACTTTTTCATCCCCTTGGAAATCGTCTCCTTGATTGATAAGAAGTATATATAAGTACCTAAGTACCATAATTTTTTTTTAAATTACATTAAATGGACTTGAGACTTCATAATGGTCTCCTACCGAATTTCGGTTACGGCGCCTAATCTCAAAGGGGATCAGCCATCTGCGCAGGAGATATTATAGTGCACGCGTGTGTACGCAAATGGAGGTACACTCTTTATTGCCTCACTCTCATAGTCCAATGGGACGGCAACCCGACACGACCGTAGGACCAACAGCTTATCTTGCTTTCCGAGGCACGGGGGTGTAAGCCCCCTTCTTGACGGAGAAACACAATATATATTTTTGATCCGACCCGGGGGAATCGAACCCGGGACCTCGTGGTCGGCAGGTGAACTTGCTAACCACCAGACCAACGAGGCAGTTAGACTAGTAGGTAGTAGGTACATGTATCTCTGGCAATGCTATTCTATTTTAACACTACATTTTATTTTTATTGTAATCCATGTTTAAAATTTATCCTGGAAATGAAAACTGGATGTAGAAGATAGAATAAGTCTAAGTAAATCGTGACACGTGTACCTAAATGTCCCAATTGGGACGTTTTCGAATGCTGGTATCACTGAATGCGCGAATTTGACATATTTTCCTCTTTTGTTTCATAAAATAACGTGGATGAGGGCACGCGTTTACTTTTATAAATTGTATTCTCAAAACAAAACGTGTTTGAGAAGCCCATTTATTTACACATACAGGTGAATGAAATTGAAGTGTCAAATTGTAATTCCAAAATTACACTTTTTGACTAAATACATATGAAAGTATACACAGTACTGAAATAGAAAAACAATTTTTCTTTCTGCCTGTCTGTCTGTTTTCCGGCTAATCTCCGAAACGGCTGGACCGATTTTAACGGGACTTTCACTGGCTGATAGCTGAATGTTACAAGGAGTAACTTAGGCTACCAGTAATAAAAAAATATTACGGTTCCACGACCCACACATAAAATTAAGTATGGAACGGGGGTGAAACCGCGGGACACAGTTAGTTATGTTATATTTCTGTAAGTAAATAAATTTTTGCCAACATTGGTAAATTGAACATCAAAATTGCATTCCTCTTGCTGAATGTACGTACGTATATTTGGTTCCACAGTAGGTAGTACAACAATAAATTACTTGTCGCTCTCGCGAGTTCAGTGCCTACTGGACGTCTGAACAGTATGACGCCCAATAAAAACTTCAGCAATTAAACGAACGTACAACTTGCAATAAACCTGTTTTTATACCCTCTTATTACTTGCAATAAACGAGTTTCATTCCCTCTTAGAAATATGCTTTTAATTAATATATACACCTATACAGGGAAGGTTTCTACGCGTAAATTTTTGGCACAGGGCTTCGGTAGGTGATACTATCAAGAATTAATAAAAGAAACTAGATATTTTATAAAACGGTCTAGCATTTTTTATATATTTTTAAATGATGCAGAATCAATCTTAGCTCTGTCCAAAAAGTTACGCCTAAAAAGTCTACACTATCTATATGCAGATATATAAATGTATGTGTTCATAATTCCAAGCTTTTCACTACATTCATATGAAAGGCATACATACCTACAGTATTAACATAAAACCTCTTTTTTCCGGCTAATCTCTGAAGAATAGATTTTAAAAAGACTGGACTTTTACTGGCAGATAGCTGATGCCATAAGGAGTAACTGAGGCTTTTATTTAGAAGAAAAGTTCCACCAAGTAACATTGATTGTTAATCCTCCGCAGGTGATTCCGCGGGGTCCATTTGTATTTTAAAACAAAAATCATGTTACTGGGTACATTTACTTACCTACTTACTTTATATTAATTCATGTGTCCTATATACCAGAACCTACCTATTCTTTATCCATATTTCTTGCTATAAAATATGGCATTCACTATTAAGAGTGCGGCTTACCACTTTTTTATTCATTCACATTAAATCACCATATTTCATGTGAATAAATATTATTTCTATTTGTTTATTTCACATTATGCCCTCAGCTTTTATATCGATATAAATACCTACCGGGCTTAGGTAACAATCATGGAAAGCTCATAATGTTAGTGACCACCCTCTCGTATTCGTTCCTAATTTATATTCTGTGCTGATACAGAAATCATCAGTCATGGTAACTGCTGACGTCACCATGTTAAGTAAAGCAATGGGGCTAACTAACGCGCCCGAGTGACGTTGATGACTTCATTATTCAGGGGGATGCTCCTACAACAAACAGCCCGCTCCCGAGCCCACTAACCTATTTAGACAAAATGTTATATAGGGTCTTCTTCATAAAGGTGGCATTCACTATCAAATGCCAAACCGATAGTAGAAAATACGTCCAGTGTCAATAGCTTCTTTATAGTAGTTATATTCTACCTCCCTAGATATAAATTCTGCCTGCTACTTCGTCCGCTTGAAATAGCTACTTTTAGCTAACGTTAACTTTAACTAGTAATTGGTCTGATATATAGCCTATAAGCCTTCCTGGATAAAAGGGGCTATTTAACACTGAAATTTTTTTTTCAAATCGGACCAAGTAGTTCCGAGAGATAAGCGCCTTTAAGCAAACAAATAAACTGTTCAGCTTTATATATTGTAAAGATGTAATTTTACCAGACGAACATCATACAAGTTTACCATACATACATGTTTTTACGAGCGTTATTTGAATAGCACTTACATATGTATAGACTATAGAAGTTTCAAACCACCTCGAATATTTATGTGAAGTATATCCAGTGGAGGCCGTTGCTGGCAATAAATAAAACGAGAGCACAAGTTAAAGGTACGACGAGAGTCATAAACTAGGAAAGCTAAATTGCATAAATCGTTTCTGGCGTCCGTCGAACCTGGAGTTCCTTGCCGGACCGACGGCCATTGCCAACAATGTTTAAATGCTCGTAACGATAAAGTTTTTGCATGTTCCATATCACAATTTGTATTTTCACGATCGGTTTACTTGCTCGTTGATCACGGCTCACTTTGGCATTACCTACCCTATTCCGGTGACCCAATTGTTGTCTGATGTGGGTGTATACCAGCCAAAGTGGCTATAAATGCAAGAAACTGGGTTAAATATCGATGGAGTCTAAACAGAATGTAGCAAACGTTCCGAACTTACCTAAATTGCTCCTTTTCGCGTCAATCCGTCAGCGAAATATTGGCAGGCATCTTTGTAACCTATCATTTTGTTTGCAGATAATTTGATTTGAGCATAGCGTTGTATTGTGATATTATAAGAATATTTTGTTCAAAGTATTTTTTATTGGCATAGGTATCAATAGTGGCTGCGTCATCATGTCGCTACGTGTATTGGCAACGGAGTTCATTGGAGTACCTTTTCGTAAAGGAGCCATATTTAGCTTGCGTAGTGACGACTTTGATAGCACGAGACATCACCACAAAACTATACGCGATGAATAATAAGATAGTGACGGAGAGGGGGTCACACTTGGATATACGGCTGCCTAGTATATCGCACGCCTTGGCTCGCAGTCCAAGGAAACTGAGAGCTGCAACCAAACTGCCTCCGCCGACCACCGTGCAACCGGTCCCGCCCGAAAAGCGTCCTAGTAAGTATTTGCATAAGTTGAGGCTCCCTAACTATTATTAATGATTCTATAGGCACAAGAAGCGCCACTATGCAGGGAGTTTTTAACCCAAAGAGGATTTTTTCCAATTAAAGATGTATGACAAATGTACTTGTGCGATCCATACTAAAGTTTCGCAGTACACATACACATTGTAAATATTGAAAGCCCTTCAGTCTCTCTGCCCCATAGCACTATGGGGCAGAGAGACGCTTCATGTATAAAAATGAATAAACGTCCTTTATAAAAAAAAGAATAATACTTATTTTTTTATACCAAATCTTATATTGCACTCCCTATAAATAATTGTATTCAACAACTAAGTGATAATTTAGTTGTTGAAATTAGTATCTGAGATCAGTACATTAGAAATGCAATGCTTATTCCTGAATATTTTGGAAACAACATGAGCAAGAGCTTTATAAAAAGAAAAATACATTCATATCAGCTCTCACATTTAAGATTGCAACCACAGAGACAGAGAGAGATTTGAAGCTTGTAAAGTTATAGGTAAATACTTCTTTTGCTTTAGGGACAGCTAAAACACCTAAGTTATAGGTGAATAAATTTTACATCGAGAATATTTTGTGTAGGTACAGGTGTTCCTTAGATACTAAATATACTTACCTATTTATTTATCATCACAAATATTGGATGTCAAAATGCAACGGTAACAAATGTGACATGGTTTCCAATATTAGTAATTAGTCATTACAAGCCCTTTGAGTCTGGTTCAGTCCACCCACCGCAACATACTGGAATTGGAAATAATTTATTTCTTTTATGAAACAGTATTTATGTTATCACTCAAATGAATACTAATTAGCTAAACGCTTTTAGGTGTCTGTCTATAAGTACTAAGGACCTATTAGTCATAATTAAAAAAAAATAATAAATCTAGTAGTAAGTAGGTATTTGTTTATAAAATAGTGCAAACAAATGGTACAGAGCCTTTTAACTATGGATAGTGTAACTGTAGTAGATACGTGTGTGACTTATTTACCGAATTCAATATTTAAAGGACCCGAGCACAGAGAACGTGACCCATTTGTTTTCTATATTTTATCAACCTTGGTGGGTTGTTGTGTGATATCTACCTAGTCTAAAAAGGTACGTGCGTTGTACACAATCGTACATTGTACATCTAGATGTGTCGAACGCCATTACCTAAATTAATTAAAATTCGCTACACACCTTTTTTTATTCCATGGCTTAAAAATACTACATATACATTTAACTACATATCGAGTTCTCTATAATTATATGTAGAAAGTGAACATAGTGTTTCTGAATATAAGATGCAAGGGATTTCACTTTAGTTCAAAGAGCCTTGGGAACACTTTATAGAAGTACATATAGACGTGCGAATCAAAGAATTGAACAGACTGCAATTTTGTAGTATCCCTAAAGAGTCGCTGTATTTTTATCATAAGACGTTTATTCGACGCATTCATTTTATTTTTATATTTCTTGCCAGCCTGTTGGGCGCGCGACTCCGAAGTGGCTACAATGAAGCGGAATTGCGTGGCGCAGTACAGCGGGGGTGATGAAGAGCTGATGCCACTCGCCGCACATGAAGCGCCAGCCTCGTCTGACGACTTATCAGTAGCAGACAGCTGCCCCGACACGTCTTCTAAATACCACAGCTGTGAGGCTGTTGAGACCGACGACGAACTCCGACATTAACCTTATTCTTTTGTAATGTGGTTACGTAGAGTTGTTAATAAAAAAAAGCTTAAAGTGATATTAGCAAAATAAATAATAAATACTTATGTTATTCCAAATGTTTCTCGTATTTATTTACTTACCTATTCGTTTATTATAATATTAGTAATCATATTGTGGTAGTGACGCAATGATACATTTATCACATATAAGTATAGAATAGAACATTATCGATCGGCCGAAACATTTCGTATGAACAGTAACAAATTTGTCATTTACCTAAATTACAGCTTTACTTATCTACTTTCAAAACAAGGAAAGGGAAACTGTTAAGTGCTTGATTTATTAAGTGGGTATCTACATCGTATTTTACGTTCTAGTTTGCAATACAAGAGCGTAAGTGTAGGTAATAAAAGGCGTTACTTGATATAAAAGGCGTAAGTAATTATGAATGTGTACAGCGGGCGGCGCGGGTGTAATAAAGGCACATAACGAGTGGACACCGACGCGTCAGCCGACCGGACTACGGCCAATCAATCAGCCGGAACCAATCCTGTTATCGCTTCAATATACGCTAGCCCGCCGGATATTTATTTTTTCGCTTATTGAATATACAACTAAGCACGCGATAAAGCTATTGGTTTGCTCATAATAAGCTATACTTAAGCAAACAACATTAGGGTCGATATTGGAATTTCTTTACTTTATTACGCAATGTTAACTGTTGACATGGTACGTGGAGATTTAATTATAATTTGGATAAGTTCCAATTTCATTTCGGATTCGAATCTTGTTAGTAATTAGTTGATAGTGCATTCATCTTAAGCCACTTTCTATAAGTGTCATACTATGGATGTAAATCTTATTTTTCTACTCATCCTACTTTTCATAAAGTGTACGTATAGGTATTTAGCAAGATTTGAAAGGTAAAACTTCCTAGTGTTGTGTGCCAACCTTTATTACCCTTAGCCATCTGCTGAATGATATGGAAGTCGTCGACTGGAACCGTTTGGCGCCCGCGTGTCGTCACATTGCCAGCAGAAGCTCCAGATCCCGTCCCAGGCTGCCAAGCACTTTCAGCCGCAGATGCTACCTTTCCCGCCAAATTAACCTCATCTAGCTAAACTGCAAGTGTGGCCCACTGCTTTTTGGCGTCAACGCTCCCATAGCTATATTATTATTATTACTGTTACAGTCGGGCTACGATCATTCAACCTTACGACATTTGACTATGGAAAGTATTGAAATAACGAAATCATTAATTTGCTTACCCGTTTAATGACACTGTATTTAAAAACTTCAGTAGCTAGGTAAGTAGGGTAATGAAAGTTTGCTCATATAAGTACCTAATAAGTAGCTTATACCCGCGATTTCATCTGCGAGTCATGTGATGCAGAGTATTCAGAACACAATTTTAACTCTACACCCATGTCAAGTTGAGGATTACCGACAGTTGTTCAACAAGAAGCATCAAGTAAGGACATGCTCAATGTGACCAGTTTAAGTGCGTTCCAAGGCCTAAACCCAACAGGGATATTTTGCTATTTATAATAATTCTTAGTATAAAATAGGAGCGAGTATATTTAAAGTTTCACATTTTATAATTACGTAATTTTGTTTCTGTTACATTCTGTCTTTTTGTGCAATTACTTATTTGAAGTCCAATATAAAAGACGTGGTGATTTATTTGACTTACTTTTCAATATAAGCCTTAAAACAATTTACAAGTAGAAAACTTGGCCCAAATCGGTGTCTCTCGGGATCGTGCCAAGAAGGCTGGCAGCTTTGCCACGGTGAATGGCAATGCTGATTCTCTGAGCGAGAAAAGCCCCAGCCCGCTTGTCACGAGAAGCTTCTACCAGATGACGTGCAACCTCTTTGAAAAGATTGACTTATTCATTGTTACAATATTTTTCATACTAGTGGACGTCACGCGGTTTCGCCTGCGTAATTTTCGTTCACGTGAGATTACCGAGATAAAATATAGCCTATATTCATTAGTGATAATGTAGAAATCAAACAGAGGAAGAATTTTAATTCGGTCCAGTACCTACTTTTTGAACCAATTCTTTTCAAACATACATACTATTTATAATATTAGTATAGATTTAAGTACTATACAAACGAGCTGTTTAGTGAGAATTACGTGTAGTTGTAAACGTCACTTTTAAATTGCAAACACAAATAACTTGTTACAGACTTGCGTGACCGACTGTATCATGTCGGAACAACGGACTTATATGTTGAGCTTTTCACACGAGGCAATAAAACAGAAGATGTGTTGGTGTAATTAACTTTAATAGTTTCGTGTATGTACATGTAATTTGTAATGTGTGACTATAATTCTCTAGCAAACATATACTTTCACAGAATATAGCTGCAAAGCATAGTATTAAGATTCACTGCGAGCGTAGCGGTTTTCTAATCATTGTACGTTCAAAAATTTAGAAGAGGTTTGCAAATATGAACAGAGTAGGTTAGTACACACTATGTGAGGTAATGAACAAGTGGCCTTACAGCAACGTGAGTCATCGAAGCGATAGTAAAAGATATGATCGGATCACCTGCAGGCTGGTCAAGGCTGGACTGACCTGGCGCAGGCGGCCGGCAACTGCGAGCCTTCCTTATCCACACCTTAACAACACTATTCATGAGCATTACGTGCGATTTACAATTTGAGCCGTTATCTGATGGCCTGGGACGCCAACAAAGACCACTGAATTATGTTCAAGTAAGATCGATACGCTCGACCAACCAATCCCATAGGGAAATTACTTTTTAACAACTTTAAGCGCAATTACCCGTCGCTGTTCTTTCATTAAGTTAAGGGAAACATTTTGAGCTCGTAAACTAAGTCGTAAGTTTGCACTCACCAGAGTGTGCTCATCCGCAAACGTAGGTAATTTATCTCGTTTCGAACTTTTTGCGTAGTCTGCAAACGAAAGTAGTTACTCATATACCTATGTATTTATCTGTTTATAGCGTCTAGTCGTCTACCTTCAGGATTTTGTACATTATTATCCTGTCGCGAATAATACATTACATTTATGCTAGGGTAAAATGTTGAGAAGTTCGTAGCACGTAGCAGCAGCTACGAATGCTACGAAAATCGTAAAGCATGTACGGACGACGTCGATCAATGGAAAAACAAGAGGAAATTATGACCGATTTGAGTATTTTTATTATTTGTAAATAGTTAATATTGATTATTGAAAGACTTTTTCACTACAACTAGCACAGGGCTTCACAGAAATACAAAAAAAAACTATTAAAATCACTCTGATCTAACCTCTCTTGGTGTATTTTTAAACAAAACGTTTTTCACTCCGGTGAGTTATTAAGTTTGAAAGGACAAGGTCAGGGTTGCCCTTTACAAAAATATTTAATTACTTAGCACAAAGCCGGTGGTGATTGCAAACCTTAGATTCCAGTGTGACTCATTCGTGATGCATTGGGCCCAAAAATATCAGAAGGACCGAGGATGGTGAGTGCAAAACTATGGAAAGAGCGGAATAAGATCCAACTATGGCCGAAAGCAGAGCGTATCAAGAATATATACTTACCTTCAAAACAAAGAATATAGGATTCTTTGTTTTGAAGGTAAGCACCATAATATGAAACGTCAAACCCAAGAACTAAAGATTTCTTTAAGTAGAAGTATTTAATATGCACTGCTTTAGGATCTTAGGTGGCCTCCAAATTAGACACTACAGAGAGTAATAACGTATTAAATCATTTGTTATGAAATAAGTATTTGCCAGTATGCTATTAAGCATTTGCCGCCCTTACTCGACTGTTCATTTCCCAAGTTCACAATCATATTAGTGCAGTCAATTGTGCCAGCCGCACAAACCGAATTACGCAATTGTTGAAAATTGAAATTCATACAAGTGGTGAAACATTATTACACATTGAACTGATTGTGTGACCTAATAATTTTACCTTTAGTTAAATATTTTTAATTTTACTTTTAATTCCGTAACGCACAAAAAAAATATTCCAAAAACAAGTGGGGGCTGGTGATCTCAAACTACACATTTATTCGTAGTACTTATTTTTAGTTAAAAAAATTTTTATATCGACTTTAGTGCACTGGAACTGTGTCCGTGGGCTTATGTATATTTTTTTATGATTTATATTGTATTTCTCAAAGCTGTAAAATTATTAATTAGTAATTACTGAGTTTCTTGCCAGGTTCTTCTCAGTAAAAGCAACCTTCCGAACCTGGCGGTAGCATGTATAATCCTATGTAATCGTGTCTTTCTGACGATTTGAAAGTACTTTGTAAAAAGTCTAATCGAATAAAGATATTTTTGAATTTGAATTGAATTTGAACAAATCTGCCGCCATAGCCTCACTCAACCTGCTGGTTAATCCATTGCTTCAAATCAAGATGACATTATAAAGTAACGTGTGTCTGGTGAGAACCCGTAGGTATTATTAATGTATCATCGGTTGGCACTCTTGGGTTTCCTGTAGGACGGAAGTACTGCGTCGTTGCAATGTCTCGCCACTCCCGCCTCTGGTCGCGCGCTGGAGACCTGCCAACAGTTAATCGTCGCGTGGTTATACATTCAATCTAAGGGGCCGGTCTATGTTATCTATTAAATTAATTCACAGATAAATGCCCCATAAATACGGTCATACGGAAATACTACGATAAATTCATAGTACAATTTTATGCTTTATTTATTACTGCGTCGATCTATTCGATTGCATATATTTAAGTTGTTGCGTAAAGCTAAAGATACATTTTTATGATACGTGAAGAAGTATCAATGATTAATTATGATCTATGTAATTTTCGAGTTCCGGTAACTTCGGTTTTGAATCTTTGATTTTGGTAGCTAAAATTATGGCGCTGCGACTTGGAAAACAATTTTCACAAGAGCAGGTATTTCAAATCTAATATTTGTACCATATATCCATGATCAATTATAAAACATTAAAGCTTAATTTTTTGACGATTGTTGTTGAAATAAAATAAATATGCTCTAGTGTTGTCCTTACAACACCCACTTTCACCGAATATGATTAAGTGCCAACGTGACAGAGGGTTAATCTATCGCTATCTCAGGCAAAACTCATTGGTGAATTAGATTCTTGATGACTTTTAATAATTAGTAAGAAACCCGAAAGATAGATTTGCTTATCTTTTGTAACCTAAATGACAGATAGATAGAATATTGAAAACGGCCGTTAATCCTTATAGTAATCCTTGCTGATATGTAATATTATATGCGCTACGCATATTTATCCATAAATCATGGTATTTCAGGGTTAATCAATGAGACAGTTGATAGGCTGTGGCTATCGGTCGAGTTGATATCGTAGAATAATTTTATTGATAATATCAAAGTAGGTAGGTGGTAGCGAGATGGGAGTAGGAGTAAAGTCGGGTTGTGTGAGCGGCGCGCGGGCGGGTAGAGGAGAGGTGAGGAGGCGGCGCGCGTGCGTGCGCCGTCCGCCGCGCCCGTCTCCGGCGAGCCGAGAGCAGGCGGTAGTGCCGCGCTCCCTGCCACCAGCGCCCAGCGCGCCGCACGCGCTCAGCCTCTAGTATGCCACTCGCGTGCCGCGCTCGTTCATGTTGTGGTGCTTTATGATGGTGCGGCATGAGGGTGCAAGATATGCGGACGTTCCGTGACCGACGCGCTGCCGAACTCACCACCGCCACAAGTGGGCGGAGAGACGGGACGCGTCCTAAGCTGCTCAGGTGAGCGGCCCTTCGCATCTCACACCGCGGCACGCTGGTTCAAAGACGCTGCGATCTCGGGGTCGATAAGGTACACTTTGCTAATTGAACTTATTTAGCATGTAACAAGTCTCCGTAGCATTTTGCTACGAAACCCGTAGACAACGCTACGCACAACTATTACCTTAATATTCTGTTATTACCTTATCATTTGAAATGGAAATGTTTAAAACATGCCCAACCTCAATCCTTTATATATTTTGTTAGGCATTTCAACAAATACGATTTTCGAGTGGGAGAACAATGAAGCAAAAGAAATGCATAATGTTTTCTTTTTCGCTGCACATCAAACATCCAGATACTTCCAGTAACTCCTAACTGTGACCGTTATGTTCATAGGGGTTATAAGCATTTGATATGTGTATGAATCCATAACTGTGATACTATTGTCGTAAATTTTAGGAGCATCGAAGGTAACGAAACGATAACATGTGCTACGTCGTCGATTACGTTATCTCAAATCGCTGGTATAAATAAACATAATGTATCTCAAAATTGCTTTTCCGCGTACGAAGTCGTAGTCGTAGTTTTAGATACAAAGGTACCAACAATGTTTCTAAGAGCGGCTTAGAAACTAGTCTTTGATACGTGTCATTTCCATGTGGTCTTACCGCCACGCCTACACAAGGGACTCAAATGCAGACAGAAGTATGTACTAATCTACCTGTAATGTTATCTGAAATGCTATATTCGGTTAAGCTTATACATCGGCGCCGTTTAAACACGATTACCGTGCATTATCCATAACTAATGAATAACAAAATTTTACTTTTTTAAATCTAGGAGGAACCGCCTGTAAATTTACAAATTAAACTCTAGGTAAGTACGTAACGTATCATGTTTTCTTCCAAAACTGTGATAATATGGCATAACATGTAAATTTCCTACCAAAATAAACTCCTAGATATAAAAACACTGATTATTTTTAACATTGTTTCATCGAACTGAATAATACCGACGCTTGTAGTAGGTCAATAAAATCTGAAAGCATATTCGTAGAAGGGCTGTGAATCGTGACTTTGTGAGTCGTCACGCAACATCGGGAATATAGCTTATCTTCGAGACGGAAAGCCTTCGAGCCACCGTCATCAATCTCAAGCCGCAGAGTACGACAGCTCATGTACACTCGGGCTGCATTAAGGGTTTGAGGAACTGTATATTTTACTCTTTCTATACACATTTCCGCCACGTATTCATAAATGAAGCTAACGCAGCAATACATTAGGCAATAGTGTTATTATGGAAACCACCGAAGGGACCATTATGGCATAAGTACATTTGTTTGCGTTTTTGTTGATTCGAAGCTAAGGTAATAGGGTCACAAATAACATAATGATCTAATGCCAATGTATAATATTAACTTGACAAGAAGGGAATGATAACTTAATTGCTTTCCAATCAGAAACTTTAAATACATTATAGGTACCAGGTACAACATTTTCAATTCTTTTTTATGCATAATAAAAGGATGCTCACGCCATCCCAGAAGGGTCCCCGAAGGCGTAAACAGAGGTGTTGTTACAACACCCACATTTCACTGAAGATGTTTAAGTGCCAACGTGACAAAGGGTGAATCCATCGCCGTTTCAAACACTATACATATTCAACTAACTCACTAGGCGTGCCCCGCAGTTTCGCCCACGTAGACTTAATTTCATGGGTAGCCCGCGAAAACCAAATGTTTTTCAATAGTAGCCCATGTCATGCCTTATAAAATTAATTAGTAACTAGTGAAAGTCCTACAGGAAGTAAAAAGTTATTGGTTTTTATGTGAGTACCGTATATACTTAGTGAAGTATATTTAGTGAATAGTTGTTAATTTGAAATTGCAAACAGACACTTAAATTTTATTTATCCGTTTGCATACGTATGTATGTTTAGTTTATATAAGTGTTTTTTTTATTTTAACCCTTCAGTTTACTTTTATATAAGAAATATGTGGTTGACGGCCGAGACGGGCGCGACTAAGCGTCGCCGCACTCGAAGCCTGTGCCAGCTGGGCATGCACTCATATCCACATTATACGCAAATGTCTACAAACACAGCTCTGGCACGAATATGAATTTAAAACACGACACAATTTAGTTTTCACAAATATCTTTCCTTTTACGATTTTGTAATGTAAAATGACCAATTAATTCTTAATATGCCTTGTGATAGCTCTCATTCACATGTTACACTGGTGTAAGAAATAATAAAATACGGATGGGGACACTTATGAACCATTTTCAATTCAAACGAAAACTTTTTTCATTCAATTCAATTCAATTCAAAAATATCTTTATTCGATTAGACTTTTTACAAAGTGAGTGAGTTTACTTGAGTAAATTAATATTATAATGCTCCGATTATAAAGCAACCCATATTCATTTTGTTAAAAAGTTGTTTGTATTAAATACGAGGCAATAAATTACACATACAATGTTGTTATGAGCGCTGTTATTTCAGTAAATTCGTCTTGTTGGCGACCATTCTTTTTATCTGCATGTCATCAGACTGTTACCCCATTTTAGCTTTCCTCCGAGTGTATAAAAATGTCATCATTATTTATAAAGGCGCATACGAATGAAGCAAGAAGCAATGTTGTGTAGATACTCATTCTGAGGTGATGATGTGTGATTATGTCTCCGTAATACCCCATTATAAAATCTTTATGAACTCCTAATGTGGCAATACAGTCGGGAATGCTCGAATATTGTCCAATTCCAGCCCACATTTTTATAACAACTGAATAGAGAGTCAGAAACTCAAAGAATACCACAATTATGTGTGTCATTTGGCCATGGTCTATCCATGTTAAGTAACATGATGTCATATTTCTTGTTTCAACTTTTTTAGCTATACGTAAGAGATGTATTATAAAGTATTGTGTTCTTCAGCTTCTATGAAACGATTTATTAACATGCGCTGATTCATCATCATATTCCTACCCTTATCCCATTTTATCAACTGTGTTTTCTCCCTTTTTAGCTATATTATCTTTCACACAATCTATGCAGTCTTCTCATAACTAACGTGATGTAACTATTTCATCACAATATCGAAAGGGCCATTGGTTTATCGCCATAATTCTAGTAACTGTCTCGTATCCGTGTCCGTCCGTTCGCGTCGTTCGTGATCGGAATAAGTTAGAAATTTAAGCACATTTTTTGTGTGTCCCAAAATACACGGCAAGGTAACCAGTTTATTATTATTATACTTGCTCAAAATACATACCGAGCTGAGCTGCGTATTTCACATAAATTTGGTTCCTAATTCTATTCACATTTTTAAAGTTTCCCGCGATCGGCTAGTTAAGAATATTATTACATATTACGTACATATTATTGTTATGTTTAAGTCCAATTGCCATCTAACAGGCACAAATTCCGACTATGGAGTAATACTGGGAAATTTACTGCTATTAGCAATGAATAAATAAGACTAGTGCATAGTTATTAGCCCACTATTGAAGATATTTCAGAAAAACTTAAACTCGGTAAATAATGTGTTCGTCTTTTTCTAGTATTATATTTTAGGAAGAGATACAACTTGGTATTTCTTCACGCACGCCTTACGCCACAGTTATTAATAAGAGGGTCTATACCTATTTTTACAATAAACGCTTCAGCTGTCAATAAGGTGGACTCTGGACTGTTAGTATGCATGTTTCATTATTTTATAGTAAAAGAATTGCTTCTCACTTTCAGGTGTATTATTGTGTTTAGATCTAAACTATTAGATCTGGACGCTAGGACCATTTTAACAGATAGGATGGCTTCATTTGTTCTGCGAACAAAAACACTAAAATAGTTCCTCCCTACGATGCCTATATTGGAAAAGTTTAATTAACCCTGTGAGTTCAGCTCGGCGGTAGTGTTATTGAAAATAGTAAACCCTCTCTCGCGCTGGACGACCTCATTGAAATTTCTAATTCAAGCCCCTGCTTCCGACGTTAGTGTGTACACAACAAAATTCCAAATATGCTGTCCGTTCTCGACATCTTCTGATCTCCATAATAATGCTTGATTTATTATGAAACAGTGAGTAGCAAAATATTTGAACGCGAGCCTTGGTATGTACCTATGTATAACCAAATGTAACGTTATCAAACAACGAAATCACTCATGTCATTCATGTTAAGTATATTTTAATTACGCGAAATCTAAATCTGTGATTAAATAAGCTATGTGATTTCGGTAATTAACGATTAGAAGAAACTCAGAATAAAAACCAATAAAGATATTTAACATAAAAAAAATTTGGCGATTAAGTAGCACTTGAAGAACAATGTTTTACAGCAAGGATAATAGTGGCACAGTTGCTAACAATAAAATAAAAAATATCCAAGTAATAAACGCTTGCTATGCATATTTGAAATAAAATACCAGTAACTGCAAAATAAATTTGCTAAGAATGGCTTCTCAAATATTTGGTGTGCATAATACTGCAACCATTTCTAGCAAAATATATTATGCATATTATTAAATGTCATGCGGCTGGCTAAATAGTTACCTATCGCTATGGATAATTTGCATGTTTGAATAAGTGATAACCCTGGCATACATCTGAATATACTCAAAGCCTATTCATTCAGCGACAATATGAGTTTCTTGGTGTTTGTTATCAAACTCCTCCGAAACGGGTGGACCGATTTGTATGAATTTTTTGGGCATATGATGGGGCAGGTCTGAGAATCGGTCAACATTTTCTTACCCTTAAATGATAAGGGTAGGAGACGCATAAAAATTGGCTTAGTTCAGAAGTAAAGGAAAGGAAAGGCAATAAATTACTCAAATTGAATGAATGAATTTGAGTAATTTATTGCCTCGTATTTAATACAAACAACGTTTTAACAAAATGAATATGGGTTGCTTTATAATCGGAGCATGATAATATTAATTTACTCAAGCATAAAGTAAACGTATGTACATCTTCAAGAAGTTTGTCCGCACAAATATTTTATCTAACAAATATTAAGGTGCCGATGTTACGGGCACATAGGAATACCAATCTATACATCTATACAGATTAATAAAATGTAAGTGACTGTTTGCAATTCCAAATTAATAGCTATTCACTAAAGCATGTAAAAGTATTATACACGGCAAGTACAGCCATTTAAAAACCATTTTTTTATTTTTTTCTCTGTCTGTCTGTCTGTCTGCCTAATCTCCGTGACCACTGGACATATTTTAACGGGACTTTCAATGGCAGATAGCTAATGTTACATGGAGTAACATAGGTTATTTTTATAATAAGCATAAGGGTTCCGCGGACCATCTATGGAATTAAGTCTACGTGGGTGAAGCCGCGGGGCACATCTAGTTATCAATAATATTATAAAATGCAGATAATATTCGGGCGTTACGGGGGTTTTTCTCTCTCAAACAAGAACGAGATATTGTGATTTTCGCTTCACACGTTCTTATGTGCGTTATTCGAATTTGTGACACATGATAGAGATGAATTAGGTCGGTATGATCTTGGTATATTTTCTGGTGTGGAGGATATTGTAATATACAAGGTGTAATATATAATGAGCTATAAACTGGTGACTGTCGCACTCTGCTTTTATAATATTAAAGTTCTTTTCATAAGTTGCTTCGTGACCTCGACTGCATATATACTGTACGTACAAATATTTGTTGCAAAATAAATAAAGATGCACGCGTTATATTTTATCGCCAATATTTGTTACCCTGCTTATCCATACTACGGAACAGTATCAATTAATCACAGATGTTCAATTCAAAACCAAGACTAAGTGCTCAACGAGCTTTCGTGGGCACTGGGGCACGGTAGGAGTCATTCACAGCATTTACACGACGTTGTTGTGTAACCGGTAAGGGAGCAAATTTGCCACGGCTATTTATTTTTATAATTACAAGCCGATATAGCGGAATGCTATAAAGGAGCTTCGGAGCGGCAGGTGTGGTTCATCAAGAGCGGGCGTTTAATGCGTTCCGCCAGCGGTATCAATGTAATTTGATGTAAATGTGGTGATGTGGCGATAACGATAACAGGCTTCGGGGCCGCGAGTGCAGCCGTTGACTCCCCGCGGCGGCGCCAATCCTTTAATGAACGATGCACTTTATTACACGCCTAGCCAAGTTCATAAATAAAAATACCCACTTACTTACTATTAATTTATTTGATATACTTTTTAAAGGAATGAATTATTGTTCCATATTTGGATTTCCTAGTTTGCGTTTTGAACTTAAAAATACACGTTGCAATCTGGTGAAATCGCGTACGTATTGAATACTTCATTCGGAAAATACTTTGGCAAAGTCATACGAAGAAAAACTAATATCGTAGAGAGTGAAGCGCGCTGAGCGTAGCAACTAGCTACGAGAGCTACGCGGGGTCTACGCCGCAGCTACGTGGTTGAGATATTTATATACCCCGCCTACGTTGCTTACCCAGCCTATGTTTTATGTCCAACACGAAACTAAGATGCGATTTGGTGAAATTATTTAGCTTAACTGCCTCAACATATTATTGTAGATTCATCATTGTTTACGTATAATACTGAAGCAAAGTTTTTGTATCTGTTGACGAATTTCGTACGAAGTAATTTTCCGGAACTAAATACTTGGATTTCAATATGTTGAGAGTTAAAACTATTCCAGAACACCTACACAAAAAGGTTTTAAATTATTTCAAAATCTCCAATGAGGTCGAGTTATCAATATGTGAAGTAGTTTTGTTCCAAACACGACTTACTCCAATTTTGCAATTGTTTTGGCAACTTTGCAAAAGAATATAATGGAATAAGAAATGGTAAGTTCGAAAGTTTAAGTTATGAGTACTTTTATGAGAAGTTCGATTCTGGAGATCAGGGAGCTATAGTTTTGGCAACGAATAACTGATTATATTTTGTACGTATAGGTACACCTATATAAAGTGAATGTGTGTTGTAAATTTATAAGGTATTGTTATTCCATTCTAAGGGGTTTTAAAGAGGAGAAATGTATTTGTCACGTTCACCTTTCCAATAAATAAGAGGGGTGAGGCATGATGGGATCTTCCGACTGATATTCAGAGTTGCCCGATTGAGGACTGTCTCCTCCTCCTGCCCTTCTTATTATGTTGGCACTACAATTGCATTCTTTTAAAAGATAGAGAACGCGCGAGTGACAATTGACGTTTTAAGATAGAGATAGATAGATAGGCCACTGACTATCAGATGGACTGCTCAAAAAATAAGCAGCCGTATGTGTAATTGCAGATAGTGAGGGCTCGTGCGCGCAGTGTGTGCCAGTGTGTGGTGATGGAGTTGGTAATACTAAAGGCGCGAGCCCAGCTGAATCGTCTGGTGTCCGGTGAGAGGCGAAGGGGCGGCGGCGAGCGGGAGGCGCGTGCGGGCGGCGGCGCGCGGGGGGGTCGCGAGCGCTCCGCCATGGCGCCCGCGCCGCCCGCGCCCCCGCCCTGGCTCAACGCCACGCTCGGCTACAACACCACCCTCAACAACACCTTCGACACCGACTACGAGCTCCTCAACACGAGCTCCACTGATGAACATGATAACCATTGGTTCTGCGCCAAATGGACTAGTGCACAACAAGACCTGTTTCAGGTAGCCTATTAAGCTGTTTACAAACTTAGCCTTGCTAAACTATATTTATACTTAAAAATAAATTGAGCTTGGTATCTTATTATCTTAACGATGTAAGCCAAAGCAAGTTTTCTATCGGCAGGCAGCAAACTTGTGCTTCGCGATAGCGTTTCTGGCACCGAAGAGCTTTAAGCAGAGTATCTTGGTGCTCCGCGCACTGGCGGCAGCGGGTGCGGTGCTGATGGGCATGTGGGCCGGCGCCGAGGTGTGCGCGCCCGACGTGCTCGCCTGGAGCCTCGCACTCGTGCTCGTCAACTCTTTACATACTATCTTCTTGGTCATAAGGTACAATTACGCCCATACTCTTAATGTTAATCATATAATTCCAACATTTTATCTTGGTGTCCATGTCGCTGTTTTACTAACCTACATGACTTAGATGTAACTTTTTATACACATCGTATGTTCTTCAGATTCCTCCCACCAGCACTGTCGCTGGAGCTGACTGAACTATACCTGAAGTTATTCAAGCCACTGAAAGTGAACAAAAAGCATTTCCAAGAGTTAACGCGCGAGGCGAGGATAGTACGCCTCGACCCAGGCGAGGCCTACGCGGTCGAGGAGGTCACTCCTGCTGACGAAAGACTCTCCATTCTTTTGAAGGGCAAGTAAGTAGCATCTGTTCTACAAATACATTTTTGGTCGCATTCAGTTATTTTTCTGAAAAAAAAACAAAAAGAGCAACAGCAAATAACTTCAACATAAGTGTCACATTACATTATATGACCCAGTTCATTTCTTTAGTTGAGATATTTCATTCTCTTAAGAGAATTTTGTTGCGCCGACGGCACTAAAAGCATACAAATGGCATGCATTAGCTAAGTACGTAATGTTATTAATGTCAGCGATAGTTCGTGGTCAACAATCCTACACAGCTCCATAACATGTGACACATTAGTGTGACACGTTATCGTAGCATATTTTACTAGCTTCCGGCCGCAGTTCGCCCGCGTGATATTGTACTATTCATGCTCTTTAGAATTTATTTTGGAAATTTTAGCCTAGTATTATTATTTATATATTTCTACTGGAATTATCTACCTACTACTAGGCACTATCATTTTGAACTTAATTGAATCACGTTGTAATATTTTTATACAAGCACCACATTTACCATAGGCCGAATCTCAAAAGAGATTTTTTATATGAGTACACTTTACAATAAATACACCCTCCAAATTCCATGTTTTACGACCAGCAGTTTACGCTGTGCGTTTCAGTGAGTGAGTCAGGACTTTGATTCTTAATATAGATGCAACTAAAGTGGGTTTTCAAATTGTTCCTTTTCCAAATGTACAAAGATACTTTTTTGTGTGCAGTATTTTATACAAAACTGTCGTAACTGTCAACACTGCGCCGCTTGGAGAGGCTATATCTAACACGCATGCAACTACGTTTGGGTAAATCACAGGGTAAACACGCATGATATTAAAATATTTGTTTTATGTTTTTGGCAGTCTTATTCCAACGTATGAAATAGTCGTATATTATTGCAAAATTGCGTCTGCTCAGAAATTTATCCGAACGGAGTCGGGAGGGTCGACTAGTTCTGGGTATAATGTATAATATAGTGGGTATAATGTAGTAGGTATCTGTGTTTAATCAATTCTACTAGTACAAAGACACTTGCATACCCGAGGTAGCGGAGTTTTATTTATGGAGAAAAAGACAATGGAATAGGTATTATTTTCGTACCCTCCATTTCATTTTGGAGTTATTACCAACGCAAATGTATGTATACATCTGTGTGTGTTACTCCACTCGAGGAATAATGTATTATGTAAGGGTATTTGAAGTACTTCAAAACAAATTAAATGTACCTATTTTCACCTTTACCAATATCGCTCCGTGGATTTACTTATTTGAAATATTTTTCGTCTCATCAATTGAACGCAAATATCCTTATTATATTATAAATGGTCCTTATTACCATACTGATAATACTCTGTTTTTGCGAACGGACACAATAAGTATACAATACTTTCGTGTTCAGAACAAATGTGTAGATTTAATATATTTTTGACGTATATTTAATTTTTAATGGGCGATATCAGGTTACGAGTGAGCTGTGACGAAACGCATCTGCACTTCATACAGCCGTACCAGTTCGTAGATTCACCGGAGTGGGAGGCTAACAGAGAACAATCCGACGATGTGTTCCAGGTAACCATTGTAGGATTAGGATAAGGTAGGATTTCATCATTTGCTTAGAAGAATACCTAAACATATGAAAAATATCGATTCTCTCATATGGGACAGAGATAGTTATGCCAACAAAAAGAGCGATTTGAAACGAGATTTCTCTCGTTTTTTTAAATTTAAAATTGGTTGGGGAATATTGATGAAAAATTGATAAAGCAAATTCACCTCTTCAAGTGACGAATAAAAATTTATGAATCTGGAAGAAAGAAAAAATATATGTAGATACGTATAAAGAGATATGGTAGTGCTCTTTCTCTACGTATTGGATCTTAGGTAATAAATCGTATTGGTATATTGATTGATTTGTTTTGACTTGTGTCTTATCAGGTGACGGTGATAGCAGAAGAAATGAGCACGTGCGTGTGCTGGCCGCGCATGCGTTTGGAGCGCGTGCTGCGTCACCGACCAGCACTTAAGGTCGTTCTCGACTGTCTCATAGGTGAGTCAAGCCCACTCTTACATCTACAAGGTGACAAACTACGTTTGCGTCGTGCCGACTCGGATTGCGTGGCCTATTGACGACTTTTCACCGTGAAATATCAATATGACAGGCAGGTGGAGAGTCAGTCAGACATACGCAAGTTTCCTCAAGATGTTTATCCTTCACCGTGGGGTTGTAGTATGAAATCACTGCACTTAAATTCTTAGAAAAACTCACAGGTATAGTCAGCTGGGTTTTAAATCTGCCTCGGTTAGGTAGCTGTGACTATACTCAAACCACTCGTCCACTGCTCTTAATCAGCTCCCCCGCCACGGCTCTTATTTTAACCCGTTACTGATAATTCTCTGAAGAAGTACCCACAGTGACTGAAACTTCATCTTTAGAAATCTTGTTGAAATTTATTTTTTATTTATACCTTAAGTCTTGAAAGATGTATCTCGGTCAAAGAGACATCCTTAAACGAATATAGAGCGTAGCTAAGTTTAGCACATTAAATGCAAAGTTGGAGTTGTTGAAAAATAAAGTGGATATATTTACCCCATAGAAACTCGTCGGTAAACATTATTTGTGTTCCACCAAATTACCAAATTAAGCGTTGAATGCATACCAATTTACAAAGTGCTATTCGGGTTGCCCCGATGCTTCGCCGTCCTTGATAGGCCCCTTGCGTGGGAATAATAAGTAATCTAAATAATTTATTGATACAATCACCGGCACTTGTTAGAGATTGTTTGGAGGTGACGAAGCAATCTTAACCTAGTGCATGCTAACGCTTCAAATATTTTAAAAGTACATTATTTATGTGAATATGATTGAAAATGTTAGTAGCGTTTGAATATTATACATCAAAGCATAGCCTTCAACTTAGGTATCTACATAATCTCCCTACATATATTATATATTTCTATCTCTTCTTTCTAGAACTTTAGTAGAACCCATCTACCTACAACCAACCTACCTACTTACCTAATTACATAGTAGATGCTTTTGTTATACGCTTGCAATTGTTATTCACTTTGCAATTGTTACCCAGCTAACGTCTTCTATGGGTACGTACTTCAATAGAAGATATAGCTAGACTTAACATGAATAAAAATAGTTTATTTACATGAAATATGGTAACAAAAGATGTTGTTTAAAATTAAAGGTATTTTTGATATGTAAATATTACATTTATTTTACAATAATTAGTAAATGTATAAGGATAATTATAAATAACTAGCTGTATCCTGCCACGCTTCGCTGACTGCGCCATTACTATTGCGGTTGTCAGCGAGTGTTTTCCTCGCTTCCGGCAGATGGCGCGGTCACTGGTACACTGCTGATCGTTAAAAAACTGTTTTTTCGCGGTCGCGGATATGTGTCTGATGAAAAAAATCATAAAAACAATCCTTGATGCGGATTATACATCATGCTAAAATTTCAGGTCGATCGGTGCAGTTCAACTTTGAGTTTTTGAAGCGTACACAAACCAACATAACATTTTTATATATGTAAAGAAAGATGTCTAAAATTGAATGAGATCATCCGGTATGACACATGAATTGTTAACCTGACTTACAGGTAAGGATATAACCCATAAGCTGTACTCTGTGAGTGAGGGTTTGACCGCGGGCACGGGTGTGGAGCGCGACAGTACTCCGGCGCACCTCACGCGCTCGGCCAGCGTGGACGCCGTGCACGAGGGCGCGCGGGGCCGGCTACGCAGCGTCGCCTGGCGAGCGAGGACCACTCCTTCGAGAGGTTCGATAATACGATTTTGTATGAACGATTATCAATGCCCTGCGAATACTTAAGAAATAACAGTAATAATTTACCCAGACCTACCTAATGGCCATGCGCAAAAAGAACATAACAATCGCCGAACAAATTAATGGATGATTATATATTTGTCAGTGAGGCCAAAGCCAGAAAAAGTTTGTACAGTTGCTTCTACTGCATGGTTCCAATAAGGGATCATGATGATAAAATGCGCGACACTTTATTGCAGGGACGTCGTACTGGCAACCAATGGTTGCCCGTCAATTTCTGCGGCAATCACCATTCGGGCGGGCATCGCAGCCGCCGCGTCTGCTGGCACAGGCGTCGTCAGCGAGCCTGCAGCCGCCCGTGCGCCGGCGTAGTCCGCCGCGGCGCACCGCGTCCTTCCGGCGCGGGCGCGAGGTGAAGTTCGCGGAGGTGCCCTCGCCCGAGCCGTGTGTGTGACGCGGGCAGCGGCTCCAGCCCGAGCTGGTGCCGCTCGTGTCGCCACCCTTTTCCCCCGCGACCTCTTCGCCCTACACCAGCCCCTGACACACCGCCGAGCGAACGATCCCGCCCATGCCTCACACTACTGACTTCTAAATTAACGCTGTTTAGTGAGCGGTGTCTGCGTTCATTACATTAAACTCCTCATAGTTGGGCATAAACTTAGAAAATTGCAGTAATTAAAAAAGAGCTTCCTGTTACATAATGTAATAAGTATTTATTTTGTTTAATCTACGGGTACATTTATGGAATATCTTCGTTCGCTCTACAATTATTTGGAAAAACTGTTGTGTCCTAGAGAACTGTGGAAATAAATGAATTGACTAGTGAATCAACATAGTGTTAATAAAATAATTTGTAAGTGACCGTATAATGTTTATAAAGTACTGACTGTGTGACGACGTAGCCTTGAATGTAGCTGTTAATGTGTTTGTGGTGTACGTACAACAAAACGCTCAAGTACCCCGAAAATACTATCCGCAAGTGCTAATGTTTTTAGGGAGCTACCTAACAACCAACATAAAACTATCACAGCGCAAAAACCTAGTTCTATAAGTCAAATGTGGGATTCTAAAAGTATTTTAATGTTAACATCATTAATTGTTTATTAGGTATTAAGATATGTTACATTCGTGATAAAATATTTAAATAATCTACTGCGCGGATTTATAATTATATAAATAATGTTCATTAACACTGTTGTACAAAAATAATTTACATTATTCTTGTCTCAGAGCCTTGAGAGAGCATAAAGTAAAGGCATGACTATTTTGTTATTTGCACAGACATGTAACCATTATCGGCCATGTAAACCTACATTGGTGTTTTTGCAAACAAATAAAAAAGAATGTTGTTAAAGGAATTTCATTACAATGGTCTACTTCATTATTTTACGCTATGGCGATTTTCCTTACTGGCGTCATGCCTTCATATTGTATTTCCCCAACGTACTATATTTAGTACACTTCAAAAGCATGTATTATACACTACGTGTCAGCACTTAATATCTGTGTAAAGGAACTCACTACGCCTTAAAATAGCGATATATTCATACTTGTAATATTTGAGCCTATTTTGCCACCCGCGACTTACCTGCATGTTATCATACAGTTTTTATATCCTGTCAATGGTTTCGAAAATATTCATTTGACTGATAGACCAATGAGCAAAACTTTTATGACAACGAAAAGCTATGTAACCAATCGAGTAGAATAGATACCGGCATTGAAAGTTGCAAAGATTTCTCAAGATTCACATAAAGTGCCGTTCAGATAAAATTAGCACGTAATTTTACAATTTTTAGTTCAGCTTTGGTGTCTGTCAATGATTTATGACGCAACAGCACAAAGTACCACAGTAATGAAAAAAAGTAAAATTTGACGTTGCACTTTGAAAATATCTCACTGAAAATAAAATCGTATAATGTTATCGCTACGAGCTGAGCTTTAGTAAAATATAATTAATTGTATCGTAACGTATGAGCTCACAAATGTAATTGTAAGTGTTGTTACGATAGTTCACATCAGAGTAATAGCTAATACTTAGCTAAATAAATGTGTCACTGGATGTTTAGTTGATGTTGTTGCTTCGTTACATTCGTGTACCTTCTGTCACACTAGGCAAGCAAGTAGTATTTGATATTGTATTAAAATTCTTTAAGTAAACGGAATCGAATAAAATAACCGTACAAATAGGAGACCAAGCATACCCAAACTAATGTACTAACGTACCGAAGTAGGTGAGTAAAATGTATATTATTTCGTTTTTGGAAGTTCTTTCGAATAATTACTTCACACTAATTATATCTGATTTAAAAATATAACACGAGCCACAATAAATTATATTGAATATATGAATTGAAACAGCCAATGAAATCGGCACTTTTGTATTGTTTTTATATTTCTTTCGTTGGTTTATTTTTAGTGGTCTTCTATGAATACTTACATTTCTTAATAACCCTTTTATTTCTAAGCAATCCTTCTTTCTAGTAGTAGTATTTCCAGCCACTTGTAGGTATTAATTTGTAGTAAGTACGTTAAATTATAAACCCTAATGTTCACAAATAATATCTTAGAGCATAGAGGTTGTGCTGACCTGATTGTACGGTGACTTTTGCAAAAACATATCGTTCTTGAAATCGTCTCGTTGTCGTGTTGTTAGTTACTTCTATAATAATGTGTTTAGTGAGTATCTTCTCGGTCAGCTGCATATGGTAAAACGACTGATGTTGAACAGGGGCCCTACCAAAAGCTCTTATTGCCATCATAGTTCCACTGTGTGACACTGACAGACCTATACACGTCATATACATCTGTCTCATAGTAAGAGTTAAACTATCATGACACATAAGGCGTCATAGTAAGGTCCCAGTATTTGAGTTTATACAATTCTGGTTATTTATTTGTTTTTTATGATTAACCCTAACGATTTCCGAAGATGAAGCTGAGAGTGCGGTATTGCGATGTTTCACAAACGCATTATTGTCACGACAAACTTAGAGATCGTCTTAGCTTTAGTTATAAACTCTACTTATCACAATTGACAACATTTAGGCAGTTTAATCATAGTGTTAAACTCTACGATTATTTTTCAATATAGTAATTCTCTAGATGTCTCAAACGCGACTCCGTAATACAAGTATCCGGGTAACAGAATCCGCAGTGGGACGGTACAGTGATGTGATTATTCTTATGATGATGAAGGGAAGGTACCTATACCTAAGCCTGGAACTAGGCAACATTTCTATTCATCTATTCGCAATCCCGCACCATTGTCTTCTCCGCACGATTCTACAAAGAAGTTGGCCTTGCTCTATGGTGTATTAATATAACATTGTAAAAGGCTAGTGAATTTTGATAACTAAATAACAACTAACTAAACTTGAATTGATAAAATGATAAGGTTCTAAATAAATATTTATTGAACAAGTAATTTATGTGTAGAACTCATACTGGATAGTTATATGTTATTTGTAAATCGTTACAACGTATATTGATTGTATGTTACTTTGGTTTAATCGATCATCGGAGCGATACGCGTTGATAACCATAATCTATTCGGCAAATAAGATTGTATTGATTGTATATGAAATTGTTAACTGAAAATGTACTTATAAATAATACAGAAAATATAATTGACCTAAGGGAAAGCCTACCTTATTATGTCTTCCATGATTCCAAAGAAACTTCTCGCTATATATGAACATACTCCATTCTGTGTTGTGATTGAATACAAGCTTTCTTCCAAACTACGTAAAGTCTAAGTTCGTATGTTTATTGATGTAATTAACTGCTTCCATATTTATATACCTAAGCAAGGCCGTGAATAACAAACGTATAGTGAATGGTTCTATTTTATTTACTAGCGCTCTAGCACTTAATATTATTTGTAAGATGTAGTGCATTATTATAACTACCAGTTTACGATTTTATTTCTTATTGATTGAACTAAAAAAATGTCATCAAAGTGAACTAAATTATGTACCTATTTAAATTGAAGGGTAATGTAATGTTATGTTCCTACATATTTGTCTGATTAAGATAATTATCAATAGATGGCTCTCGAAAACACTACATTTTACTGAACGCATGATTTTTAAAGTGTGAGTTAGGCAGTGAATTAGACCTCGTATCTCAGGCAGATATCCAGCCCCGAACATAAAAATCACAGTTCTTCCAATTGTTGGTGTTTGCCGCATTTTAAAACACCAAATAATATTATTAATTTGAGAATTGAACCTGGAATTGAACCTACCCAAAGATTCAACACCAATACACATACAGATGCGATGATTGCAATGTTAATTAATTTTAGGGTCAAGTTAAAATAATTTCGTGCATGTCGTCAAATCTCTGTAATTTCCATCTTACACGTAAACATGTAAAACTTCAAAATTCAAGTTTTCACTTCAACTCAAGTTGAATGTGGACGGTTCAAATGATTCTAATGTACATAATCAATATCATAATAATTATTTTTCAATAGTGAATTGGACACCGTAATTTGCCATTGCAGGGCGCCTCATTACTGCATTCAGTGCCCCAAGTATATATTTCGTCACTTGACCTTGCGTCTAAGTGCGGCTCAAAATATTATGTTGATACTTATTCAGAGCGGGTGTGTTGGAATGCTTAAGATGACGGATCAACTCATTTCGAGCCACGCTAAAATGCTAGGTCACGAGACGACGTTTGAACATTACAAACCCATACTTGGGGTAAAAAGAGCAGTATCTGCCTACACAAAATAATCTTTACTTAAAATGAATTACCCATGTTAGTTTGGTCGGTTCATGATACAATGCTCATGTTAAAGGTGTCATACATATGAATACATTTATGAAATTTATGATTTTTACTGGAATAAGGTGCAGTTTCGATGCAATTGTCACACAAGGACATGTTTACATTAGTTGGATTGCATTCGTTATGTTCTCCTGCGCGACATCAAGTCATGCATATTTACAGTAAGATACATATTGATTATTGTATTTATTCACTTTATTAACATGTTTATTATGTCTTTAATAAAACAAATGCTTATTTATTAGTTTCATTTCAACAAACGCACAAATGTTACCTACATCAATATGTACAACTCCAGACGATAGTTATCTATTCCAATACAATTAAAACATTATAAAAGTAACATTAATAGACAAAATATGTACCTACAAATAAGATTCACATTTTCAGTACACATGTGGTAAATACTTAGTACCTACCTAAACACAGTAGATTATTGACATTGCCACCGATGCAACGTCAGCGACACAACTCATTTGTAAAAGTATACTTTATTTATGTTAATGAACGGCCCCTGATAATGTGACGATAACATCCAGTAGTGCAGCCGCGACCGCTCGCGACATGCGTGTGGCGCTAGCTCTTCGATAATACCTTACCATATAGTACAAGTTAATGATATTTTACAAACTATAGGTACCATTTGTATTCATGTTTTATCATAATGGCGTTATTATTGAGAAAGTGCTTAGTGAACCTTAGGAGTTTTAACAATTGCCGCAGTGTTTGTGCTCTAATACAAAATGTAAGTGAACACATCGTTAGTATCTTTACATTGATATGTAATTATGCGCGCTGGTACATTTTGCTGTTCTGTTTAAATGATCTTTAGTCTGACCTCAAGAAAGTTCAACACTTTCAAGGTCTTTTACCTATATCAATTGTATAGTATCTATGTATTCATTTAGTTTATAGTTTTATATTGGGAAAATGTAGAAGTAAATTACTATGTATGAAATGCTGTGATTCTAATTCTGATGAGTTGGTCTAGGACGTATTCAGTCACGTACTTATCAGGTAATTGGCGATTTTAATACCATTGATACTTTCATAAAAGGCAATTAATGTTATTTAATGACATAAAATCACAGTGAAATCTGTGTACGATACGAAACATTTTTATCAATTCTACTTAGCAATAAGATAAGACATATGATGAAAGGTTTATCACGCTATTAGCAAATAATTGTAAGCAATTACGAGCGAGATTCGAAAATTATATAAGTAGTTTTATCGAGCTATGAACAAGGTTTAGTATTCATAAGTTGAATTAAAGACACAATATTAAAACTCTGGTTAAAAGTTGATGTAAGTACCTACCTAGTTCCAACTTTACAAAACACTTCTTAGTCTTAAGAAATTAACTAATGGTATAGAAAACTGCACTAAAATCCATTTAGCTAGAAGATGCTAATAGTGACTATTTGGATCTCAGAATAAGTTCAACACGATAAGGGTGTTTCAATCAATACATAATTTTCAATGTCAATATAAACAATGCTCGTTCAGCAAACTTACATGCTAACCGTATACCTAACTATGACCAAACCCCAGGATTTGATCTTCTGTATTTCATTTCACCGCAGGAACACGAGACAACTCTAAGGTAGCATTATCTACTTGGTTGCAATCTTTGTAAATTAGTCCTACGGTCCCGTCTGGCAGCTCGGAATTTCGAATAGGGGAACCCATTATGCCGGCCTCTCTTTTCATATTTGACACCAATGATGCAACAATGTAATAACATCTTATTTTCAGGAAAGACATCGGCTAAGGAACAGCACAAATAATTTGGTGAAGAGTTCTAATGCTGATAGTCAAATATACCAAAGACAATTCCACACGAGTCTCGTTACAAATAAGATTGTAGCTTTCAAACTGTCCGACATCGGGGAGGGGATACGTGAAGTAGTCATCAAGGAGTGGTGAGTTTAAGATCGTCTTCTGAAATATTTTATTTGTTAATTTACTTGTTCACGAGTACTTTAGAAATCTATTACTTCCAGAAACTTAAATTCAATAATTTCGGGAATCATATTGATGAAAACTTGATCGAATCAAATCTATAATATGAGTTAGGCGGCTGTATAAATTGTGAACGTGTTCCCGTCTTTCAGGCTCGTCGTTACTCTCCATATGAGATGTAACTTTGGATTTGTTTTGTTGCACCGAATTATGTGACAATTTTAAAAACTGTGTTAACCACAGTATCAATGTGTAGATGTGGCTATTTTACTTAGATTAAATTGAGAATATAATTCGAATCCCAATGTGAATTTTACAGGTTCGTGAAAGTTGGCGATAAAGTGCAACAGTTCGAGAATATATGCGAGGTGCAGAGTGACAAGGCTGCCGTGACAATCACAAGTAGATACGATGGCATTGTCACCCGCCTATACCATCAGGTCGACCAAACAGCACTGGTAGGCAACCCTCTCGTCGATATCGAAGTGCAGGACGACATTGAAGAAGGTGCATTTGAACTTTCCAAGTAATAGGCATAAAGCCAATTTTTTTCGCACATAAACAAAATACTATTGGAATAAGAATAAATATTTACCAGAATGGAAACGTATACACCTTGCTTAAGATATTATGAAAAACTACGTAGGCATACTTACCTATTTAATTACATAAACTAATGAAACCGTTTACCAATGACAAATTGCACTTGTCTTACAGGAAAAATATTTCAAAAATTGCTATATTTTATGTGACAGGTGCAGAACCAGAAGCAACAACGAGGACTGAAGATGTTCCCAAAAATACGGATTCAAGCCAAAGGGTTAAAGTTTTGACGACGCCAGCAGTTCGAAGAATCGCAGCACAATTCAAAGTTCGTCCTTAAATAAGTAAATTCACGTGAATTTTTAACAAGAAATATATTATTAACATAAATACATGCTATTCTTTAAGGTAGACCTGAGTAGCGTTAAAGCAACAGGAAGAAATGGGAGGATTCTTAAGGAAGATATGCTTTCACATTTGAATATTGATGCAGACAATTCAAATAAAATACCAGACCTAACCAATGTAAAAGCAATGGAAATGCCAATGACGCCAGCACAAGCAACTATTCAAGTTTTGTACGAGGATAGAGTGGTTCCCGCTACTGGGTTTACCAAAGCTATGATTAAGACGATGACTGAAGCTATGGTAAAGTCAATATACATTATTTATCCGAATATTGAATTAACTAATCTAATACTGTATTAAATCTTCCAGAAAATTCCGCATTTTGTGTTCAGCGATGAATACGACGTAACAAAGTTAGTTGAATCTCGACCTCTGCTCAGAAAATTAGCTCAAGATCGGGGAGTTAAGTTAACATACATGCCGATTATTATCAAGGCCGCTTCACTGAGTCTTAACTTTCTGCCAATTCTCAATAGCAGTCTCGACAGCTCTGGTGAAAACATTATCTACAAAGCGAGCCACAATATCGGTGTCGCTATGGATACACCCAACGGCCTTATAGTTCCCGTAATCAAGGTACATACTACATTTATATTTGTAAATCAGTTAATAGTAGTTAATATAAAGTCTTTCCAAAAGTACTCAAAGGTTGAAGAATCTGATAGTGCTTTTTAAACTAAAACGATTTGATTAATGTTACAAATTGCAGTGCCAAAATCTACTGAAAGTTTTATATTTATTTTCCAGAACGTGCAAAATAAAACAATATTAGAAATAGCTCGTGAACTGAATAACCTTCAAGAAAAGGGATCAAAGGGACAACTGGGCCTCAACGACGTATCAGGAGGAACATTCACGATTTCAAATATAGGCATTGTAAGTAAACGTTAAAGAATTACATTTCGTATTATTTCGCAAACTATAAACCATACCACTCCCAATAAATCACATTTAACATAATTGGAGATCCAATTTCAGATCTACGAAATCAGCAACAGGAATGTAATTACCTATGTACTTATGTATACATTGATAATTCAGCGTTTGTATGCTGTTTCAGGTTGGCGGAACTTATACAAAACCTGTAATTCTTCCACCACAAGTATCAATAGGTGCTTTAGGAAAAATCCAGGTAAACTTGTATTTGTAATGCAATTTTGTAACTATAGAAGAGATAGTGACTACCTTGATGGTTTAGTCGCAAAAGAGATAATGGACGTAAATTTATAAATACACTAGCGGACGTCACGCAGTTTCACCCGCATAGTTCCTGTCCCGTGGGAGTATGGGGATAAAATATAGCCTATGTTACACGCTGATGATGTAGCTATCCAATGCTGAAAGAATTTTTCAAATCGGTCAAGTAGTTTCTAAGCCTATTCAATGCAAACAAACATATCTTTCCTCTTTATAATATTAGGGTGTAGATTAAAAAATGCATAAGATTTGGTTTTTATTCTGAGAACCAACCTGGCAATAAATTTTTCGCAATTTGTCGATACCTGTAAAACACAGCAAATTACAAAATTTACAGGTGTTACCTCGGTTCGACGCTGAAGGCAACATGGTGAAGGCCCATATCCTCACAGCCAGCTTCTCCGCAGACCACAGAGTCGTCGACGGTGTCACCATGGCGCGCTTCTCCAATCACATCAAAACATATCTTGAGAACCCCACTGCGCTACTTTTAGACTTATAACACATCAATGTAAGAGGTTTTTATTCTGTTTTTTGTTAAAATAATACAAAAGAATACAAATACTTGTGTTTTATTTCCAAGCAATTGAAATGCTGTATTTTCGGGAACAACATTCATTTTTAATTCCAGTCTGGATTTAATAAATTGCAATCAATACGCAACTCTACTTTTATAATTTCAATTGAAAGGGAAAGAAATTCAAACCAATGTTATATAAATTAGTTAATAGTTTAGAGCAATGGCTTCTTATTTTGTGATTAGGTTACTATATTCATACATTATCGTTTGTCATAGGGAACATAGTCTGTATTTCACCTGCGTAAGACTTCAAAACGAGTAACTTTGAAATATGCGATAGTCCATTCCGGTATGCAATGAGGCGTGTACTCCCGATGGAACCTGGCGAATATTTCCGTGAATATTAAAGCTTCTATGCTGTTGATCGGTGCCCATTTGAGGGCCAAGAACGCCATATCGACATCACAGAACTTTTTATCTGCAACATACGAGTAAAGCTTCAGATATAAGTACTTAGTATCCACTACCGTTATACTATTATATTATTATTTTCGAATCTACGACAGCAGTTGTCGCATTAACGTATAACCATTTTAGAAATGGGAAAAGTGACATCCTGTATGGGAAGTAGTGTAGATGTTGTAGCAGCGTTTCTTCGCTCGCTAACAATAGCAAAGTTTGAGTAAGTAGAATACAAATATAACCTAAATCGCCCAATAATAGTTTTCGAGCGCATTGCAAACATATAATTTGATATATTGTCAATATCAAGGTATTTAAGGTATTTTTATAAAAAATATAAGTGTTACCAGCTATCCTGATGAAGTAGACTTTTCTCGGCGAGGATATTTGTATGTCTTCGTGTTTTAACGCCAGCAGACCTCTTTGCTTCTCACTCCAGTTGCGGTCCAACTCTCGCATCAAGCTCAGTCGAGCTGCTTTTGTTAGCAGACCGTTCAGCTCTGTATACTGGCCACCGCTTATGACGTTAGTTACTCGAGATATCGCCTGGAAACATTATTGTCTTTTCAAAGCTGGCATGCAATTGAAAACTGGACGTAGGTATAATTTTAATATTTACTTTAATGGATATTTATTCGATAAGATATGGAATCAGCATTGTGAGATCAATGTGAGATGAGAAGTGAAGTGGTATCATAGTAGGAACCTACCTGCTTTGTTCCAAACTTAAATTCTTTCTCCACAAAAGACGGATCCCAAATATTTCTTAAAACGCTGAAGTCGATCTTTATCATTAACCATGTCAGAGGATTCTGCACTAATATCAATTTTGGTACACGTCTTTTTTTGTTTTTCGGTAAGTCGTTACGTTTTCTAAAGAAAAATGATCTCGGAAGACCTCTAAGAAAATTTAAAGACGTTTTCGACTTTTTTAACAGTTCTGGATAATCGTTGCCGCTTCTGTGAGGGTCAAGTTGGTGAAATTGAACAGGAAAGTCATGACCAAAACTCGAAGCAGTTGTTAAAAAAGGTTCAAGTGAGAATGATGAAGGATTAACAGTTCTCGCGTCGATCTTACAAAATTTAGTAGCCAAAGATCGAGTTAAAACGGGACGAGCACTTCTCATTAACAAGTACTTTATTGTAACGGCCATCTGTATGCAATGTCTCCGTAATTAATTCTAGTGAAATATGTGACTACAGAGGTCAATTACGATTAACCACATTCCCATGACAGTACAACAATTTCTAAATATATTCCTTTTTATCACTTATAATTTTTTGCCATGTTTATTTCTATTTAAATTTTCATTTTATAAAGTCCTAAAAAAATATTTACATCGTTTGTTTGAGTGACGTTTAAAAATCCTTTTCAACTGTCAAGCCAATTTTTTATAAAGTGGGGACGGGTGTGTCAATTACTTGTACAAAATAGGTCAGATATAATAATGGAAGTAGGTTACCTCATCACAGTGATGATTCTTACGAATTGGTAACTTGCAGAGAATTTGCAATAAATCAAATTAAGTTTCAGACTTGACGTAAAGTTGAGTAATTGAGTACCCAAATTAAATAACGTGTTAAGTATTGAGTAATGGGCCATTAGCCCGAGGAAGAAACAGGTGAAGTGAAGAAGTAATCTCATTGTAAGAGTATTGTTCTATTGAATTCCTGGTGATTTATGTTTCTAGCTCTCCATAAATGGATTGGGAGATCTGATGTTCTCCTTTGGTGCAGTGGCGATGAAAGAAGTGAGGGTCTATGCTTATTTATCATGATGTGTAAGGTTCACATATTATGTTTTTGTTTGTCATTCCTATCTATTCGTAAAGAACGCGCCTCGCGTGGGTGTGCGCATTGTCTCAGTTCCACTCGGGTAACTTTGTATGATGGGTTTATTTTCCGTGTAAACAAGGACTTACCTATTTATCATTTCAATAGCTGTCTAACCCAACATTATAATATTTTCCTTTCATTGCGTTACTTGTTTGATGTAGAGCAGTTTATAAAATAATATACCCCAGCAGTAGGATTTTAAGTGAATATAATATTTTCGAGCAATTAACTTATTATTGATAATTTATTTGACTTTGTTTAAAATAACAGTGTTATCAAAGGATACCCATCAACCTGCAGTGGCTTAACATTCTAAAGCTGAGGTAACGTCATCGTGAGCGTATTAATTAATCAAGAAATAAATTATAATATGTGTCTCGTTTTTTGCTAAGCTAAACATTTTAACCTCGATCTTAAATGTTTGCATGTTGTCTATCTCAATTTTAAATTGCATAAATTAAGTTCAAATAATAAATCATTCAGTATACATTCCGAATTGCCAAATGAACAACTTGGTAGGTAAGTAATTTTTTTTCTTATGAGTTAAACAGGAAATAAATATGAATAAGCACCTAAATTCCATTAATTTCCTCTTGATCAATAATTATTCAGTACATTAATATACATATTTTTTTAAATTTAATTTAGAATAAGCAATGGCTTACGTTCCTTTAGGTAATATTATTATATTACTCTCCGTTTCTAATCCCTTTTTAAATACAATTCATAACATGTCACTGTTATTTGTGCTTGTTGGACTAACTATAACCAAAGTTGATCGATGGCGTTGTAGGAAACGAGGGTCAGAATCAGGGTGTGACAGACAGACATAGGAGCGAGCGAGCGAAACCTTAACATGTGAACAACTACAAAGAATCTTACTTTGTTTAATTCGATTTTCCATCGTAAAACTCTGATAGATCTGTCACAAGATCCAAATCTAATCTTATCTACAAACGAAGTAAGTTGGTACAATGCTTCAAAATAAATGCTACCTTTTAGTGCTTAAACAAAAGTTGACAGCAAACTTATAAGTAATAATATTTCTCCTCATTAGGTATAAACCCTTCCAACCACCATTTGACTTTCCGTTTTGTATCGTAAATTCAAACTTCGAAGCTGAGAAGTTCTTAATACGTGATGCTTAAACGATCATAGTTGGCCCCCTGGTCTTAGATTTGGAGAGCATCTGCATTTTTATTTATTTATAGGTAAGTCCTAAGAACGTGAACGGACATATGCTTAAAAAAAGCACAAAGAACTACCTTGTGGGATTCCTGCTATACCTAAATATAACGAAGATGAACTTTTAATGTTCCCACTTTAGAGTTCCGACTGTACATTTAATAAAATATATTTCTTTGCAGGTAGGTAAGTAATAAGTGATATCATCAGTCAGTATTGAGAATATGTTGTTATTGCTGGTGAGCGTTGCGACCATATGTAGCAATGTGGTTGCGGTGGTGATTCCGATAGCGCCAGAGAGCGTGTGCCCGCGGACTGTCACTACTGTTAGCGGCACACACGCTCCTACGGGAAACCTTTGCGGGAAGACTCTCATTTTCTCTGATGAATTCGATGAACTGGACAACGAGAAATGGCAACACGAGAACACTCTGGCAGGCGGTGGGGTGAGTGAACATTTGCATAGCTTTATCTGCATTAAGGGGGAAGGGAGGTCTTTTTATATCATCAAAAGGCAAAAAGAAGAATGCATCCTCCAGCTAGAGTCTGGATGGACTAACTTAACACATTGTGAGAACAATGAAGAAACGATTAAGGTCAACGCGTCATGAACACTTGCCATAAAGTTTATGAGACTGCAACAAAATGTACAATAGTAATTTATTAATTTTCAGAATTGGGAATTCCAATACTACAACAACAACCGCACAAATTCATTCGCCCACAACGGACGACTCTTCATCCGTCCGTCATTGACTTCTGATCAATTTGGTGAATCTTTCTTGTCTAGTGGCACCCTTAATGTGGAAGGAGGGGCACCAGCTGACAGGTTACTAATTAAGTAGTCTACTTAAGTACCAGTACCTAAATAGTGAATGTATTATGATGTACGTACGTACATCTTCCGATACAATCGGTTTATTTTCCAGATGTACGAACCCTCAGTGGTGGGGTTGTGAACGGACGGGGACGCCAGATAACATAATCAACCCGATCAAGAGCGCACGAATCCGCACCGTTAACTCATTCAGTTTCCGCTATGGGACCGTTGAAGTACGAGCTAAGATGCCAGCTGGAGACTGGTTGTGGCCTGGTAATATTTTTTATAACCAGCGTGGTCTTACATAATTGAGGGAACTTTGGCTAAAAATGTGTTATTGCGATTTCCAGCTATTTGGCTTATGCCAGCATTTAATAGCTACGGTACATGGCCGGCGTCAGGTGAAATCGATTTGGTGGAATCGCGCGGAAACCGAAAAATGCTCCAAAATAGTTTAAATATCGGCACACAGGTAAAAACAGCTACACACAATTAATATTATTTGTAAAACATAAGACAATCTGAATTTATTGCTGTCTTATATAGCTAGCCGGATCAACCCTACATTACGGGCCTTACCCCGGTCTAAATGGATGGGAACGGACACATTTGGACAGAAGGAATAAAACTGGATATGACACGGACTTCTATCGCTACCAACTTGAGTGGACTCCAGGTTAGGACAAAATTACAATATACAAATGGGAGATAATGAGTCAGTGTTTGTTCATGTGCGTTGATTAGGTACTAGATCTACACGCTCAAATGGGTAGACGGATTTAGGTGGTTAAAATAGAATATCTTTATTCCATTTTAATCTGCTTAACTTCGACATGCCCTAGTTTTAACACTTATTCTAGGTATACAAAAATAGCACGGGAATCAGCGGTTTGCTATGGTAAATTTATGGTAAAACATTTCATTCAAGTCGCTACTGCCGTTTTTAGATTATCTGAAATTTAGCATTGACGACGTGGAACTCGGCCGGGTGACGCCTGGCGACGGCGGTTTCTGGGAGCATGGTGGCTTTAACACAAATCCCAATATTCTCAACCCATGGCGCTATGGAACTAAGATGGCACCATTTGATCAGAAGGTAACTTTTTTATGCTACCGTCGTACAAGTTCATCTATAGCGAGCCATAGGAATGGTTATAGCACTAGGTAGTTACGTATAGGGCCCAGTCTCCGGTGTGCTAAGTATACCCTGAGCATGCTCAATGTTTTCTTTGACGTAACCCTATGATCTATTCACGGATGGATGGAAAATGTTGTCTGAATGGCCGAGTTTCTGTGAGGACTGAGGATAAGGTAAATATGTGCGTGTTCATAATTTGTTGTGTTAGTTTTGACTTAAATTTTTAAATATTTGTAAGATTTAATTTCCCTTTGATAATCAGTATTATATGCCGCGAGGTAGATATAATTTCTGTACTATTAAGTGGTCTGACATTTGGCTTACTAACTTGATAAATATGTCTTTTTGTTCAATGTTAAAGTTCTATATCATCATTAACTTGGCTGTTGGTGGTACCAACGGATTCTTCCCCGATGATGTTACGAATCCAACTCCAAAACCCTGGTCGAATGGATCGCCGACGGTTAGTACCTACTTACCTTTAATATTATCTACCTTCCTTAAATGCAGCAAAAGTAGTGATGCTTTCAACGCCGAGAGGGCTGTGTCACCTAGATAGATAGATGCGAATGGAACGTTGGTACAGTCTTAAGCACAATGTCAATAGCACGTGCGATCTTCTGTATAGTACAATTATGTAGTTGGGCAGTTCTGTAATTCGAATGAGGAGTTTGGGAATTCTATTATGCGTATGTCCTACCTCTTTCACTATCTAAAAGCTTATAAGCAATCTATTTCTCAGGCTGCTGCTGATTTCTGGAACAATCGGAATTCATGGCTGCCTACATGGAACCTGACCGCTAACGATGGCCAAGATGCGTCGCTTCAAGTTGACTACGTGCGTGTTTGGGCTTTGTGAAACTAATATTTATCTGCATCCAACCAAACCTATACCTAAATATCATATTTTACCTTATTTTAATCGAATTACTTATTGAAATAAATATATTATATTCCATTAATATTCTAAGTCTTGTCATGATTTTTGTTGTAGTTAGTATGACCACCCGAATATAGTTTTTGTGGCAATTGTGGCCCTCTTATCGTAAAAGAAAGAGAACAAAAGCAGTTAGACGAATAATCTTTATTTGAACTTATTTGGAATGGAATTAACATTAAGAAAAAAAAAGGAATTAAAGGAATGATACAAAAATAGAATTTTATACATTATACCTAAGTCTGTTCAAATATACCGTCACCATGGTTAAAGTAACATTTCAGATCGTTGTGCGTAACGTGTTAACAACACTACATACTTTATCGCGTTTTAATAATTAATTTATTCGAAAGGGTCCAAGGAAACACTGCGACATGACAGCATGACAGCGACATGATATTTTTTATTTGTGGATAATTTTTGGTGCGACCACTATTTTTTTTTTTCACAATATCTTAATTATAAAAACATTTTGTTACAATCTATACAGTCTATACAGATAAATACAATTTGAGTGTCTGTTTGTAATTTCATAAGAACAGTTTTTCACTAAATGCATATGAAACTATATATATACGATAATTACATTAAAATCAAAATTTTTAATTTCGTCTCTGTCTGTCTGTTTGTTGGTTCCGGTTAATCTCCGAAACGGCTTGACCGATTTTAGCGGGACTTTCAATGGCAGATAGCTTACATTACAAGAAGAACCTTAGGCTACTTATAATTAAAAAACATTAGGGTTCCGAGTTAGGGCCATGGTGGCCTTAGGGTTTGAGCAGTCGCCTGCTACGCAAGCGACGCAAGTTCGGATCCCGGCGGGTCCTGTAGCAATGAGTTTTTCTAAAAACTTAGGTATGTGTAGTATTTTCACACCACGTGCTTTACGGTAAAGGAAACCATCGTGAGGAAACCTGCATATGTCTGAGAAGTAATTCAAAGACGTATGTATAGTGCATGAGACGGCGATAGACTCACCATCACGTAGGCACTTATCATGTTCGGTGAAAAGTGGGTGTTGTTATTACAACACCGCTGCCTACCCCTTTGGGGGATACAGACGTGAGTATATGTACTAAGGTTCCGAGAGCCACCCATGGAATTAAACTTACGCAAGTGAAATCGCGGGGCACAGCTAGTCAATCCATATGATAGAATCTGGGACTCATGTATTGGTTGGGCCTGTTGTTCGAGGAGAGTGGCGTCGAGGAGGCCATTATATATGGAGGTATGCGTCTCTTGTCCGAAAACGGACTCACCCGCGAGTAGTACCGTCGCTCTATCACCTGAAATTATTTACTGGTAAGCATTACGTACTTAAATTACATAGTATAACCACATCGTACCCTCGGAAAGATAGGGACTCAACTCAAACATTTGCGAAAATAATTATGTTGAGATAGACAGACCTCAAAAAGTGTATATTTATACATACTACACGTACGACAATGCACTACCTAATCTATACTTTAATATAAAATACATTGTATTCAAAACTGGTCAAATAATTACTGCCTATGTTATATATTCTAACGTGCTGAATGCGAAAACAAAAATTTTTTTTTTGATTTGTGCCTTTACAATTCTGAGGGTGCGACCTGTACTAACTGTACCCCTATCACGAGTTTGCCACCGTTTTCGTAATCTATTCTCGCTAGTGTCTCTCGCAATATATGTATGAGATACTTTAGTTCTTCACGTCACCGCTGCACAATTTCTCATACAAATATTCGACGGAGACGCTGTCGAGTATAGATAACGAAAACGGTGGCAAACCCGTGGTAGGGGTACAGCACACCTATCACGAACTTTGCAACGTTTTTGTTGCAATGTTACCGCTAGGAGGCGCTGTGCAATTACCCATACAAATATTGTGTGATGACGCTGGCGAGCATAGTAAAAATGGTAGCAACTTCGATACAAGGGTACCTACAGGTAAGCTTTACTGAAATTACATTTAACTAAGCATAGAAAGCATCATAATAGAAATCTTACCTTGTCGAAGAATCTAGTCAATTTGACCGAATTCCCCGTTCCTGGCGCTAATGATCTGAAATAAATGATATTTAGTTTTAACATTAAAAAAAAAAACGATAGCAGTCCAGTCTAGGGGTTGCGTAGGTCTGATGGCAGTCACTTCGTATAAAAATCAGGTGATCAGCCACATCGGGTTGAATCAAGTGCCGACCCCGACAATGTATGGGATGAGGCAAGGGAGATGATGATGATAGCAGTCCAGCCAACGCGGATTTACCTTGCTTGGTGGCAATTAACAAATATTTCATCAGCGCCGCATTGCTCAGCTATACTACTTGCTAATCTTCGATATTGATTTTTCCTTTGCTTTTCTTCAGCCAAATCAAACTTGGTCCCAATTACCAAAATGGGAATCTGAAAACACTTTTGGGTCATTTCAATAGTTTATTGTTCGGAGCGTTGTGCCCTAAAAACAATGAAATAGACATGACACATTTGAACAGCACTCTAACTATACAATTGAGCAAAAATAAGCCGATCTCATAGAGATATACATATTACATTACATATGCTCCCGCCTGTATTCCCCGAAGGGGTAAGCAGAGGTGTTGTAATAACATCACCAACTTTTCACCGAAGAAGAAGTCTATCGCCATCTCAGGTAGGCTTCCTCACGATGTTTTTCTTCACTGTAAAGCAACCACGTGGTGTGAAAACACTGCATAAGTTTTAAAAAAAAGTCATTGGTACAGGCCCCGCTGGGATTCGAACTTGCGTCGCTTGCGTTGCAGAAGACTACTGAAACCCCAAGGGCACCACGGCTCCTGTTCATGGGGAACACCAAACCGACCATTGTTCCGTCCTCGCCGGCGAGGCTCGTCGCGAACTCTACGTCATCGTCCCCCCCGTCCTCTGCTAGGGTCGGCGCGCGCCGAGCCACTGGCCTTAAACATGTCCCTAAATAATACCATTCAGATCCAGCGCCCTAGCTCATCCCCCAGCAACGCCCTAAGCCGAGGTCCGAGCCCCGCACCGGGGTGCCCTTAGCTGTGTTGCTTAGTTTTTAAGTTTAAGCTCGGCTGGAGGCCCTTAGGTCTCGCCCTTTAGTCCGGTTAAGCAGTGGAGGTAACTCCCCCCTACCAATTGCGAGAGACCATATCGTAAAAAAAAAAAATGTACATGGGGACACATGGATACAAACCCATAATACAAGCATATAATATTGTCATTTACATTATTTATTTACCATAAAGTTTGCTTTATTATGTACCTGTGTTGAACCTAAGAATTGTTCAGGATCCACATCCACATGTTGTAAAGTAGGGTTTGAACTGTCTTGGTTGAGGATCTCGGATAACCATTTCTGCAAATTTACTTGACTTTTTCTATTAGTCAAGTCATGGACCAATATTATACCTGAAATTGATATTTTAGAACGATTTTATGCTGGATTTTATTAGAAAACATTTATTCACTTAGGCAGGTGCGTTATACTAGCTATACTTATACTAGCTATGCCTTGCGGTTTCACCCGCGTAGATTTAGAGCCGTGGTGGCCTTGAGGTTTGAGCATTCACCTGCTACGCAAGCGACGCAAGTTCGAATCTCACCGGGGCCTGTACCAATGAGTTTTTCTAAAAAGCTTATGTACAGTGATTTCACACCACGTGCTTTACGGTGAAGGAAAACATTGTGAGGAAACCTGCATATTTCTGAGAAGTAATTCAATGACGTATGTAAAGTGTCTGAGACGGCGATGGACTCACCATCTGTCACGTTGGCACTGAACCATTTTCGGTGAAAAGTGGGTGTTGTGATTACAACACCTCTGCCTACCCCTTCGGGGAATACGGGCGTGAGCATATGTATGTATGTAAAAGTAGCCCTTATTACTCTTTGTAACATTAGCTATCTGCCAGTGAAAGTTAAAATCGATCCTGCCCTTTCAGAGATTAACCGAAACAAACAGACCCGTATATACTTTCGTATGCATTTAGTGAAAAGCTGTTATTATGGAATTACAAACGGACACTTCAATTTTATTTATCTGTATATAGATACAGATGTATGGATAAATTATATATATATATATATACATATTTATTTTATATATATATATATTTTATATATATATATATTTTATATATATATATATATATTTATTTATTATTAAGCTACATGTACCATGGGTAGGTTGATAAAAGACATTTCTTGTATTCCTATGGCCATTAGAACCGCCAACATCCCAAAACTCTACAAAGAATGTATTTTGCGCTTGCGTTCCTTCTTTGTACCTGTGGAGCTTCACTTCCACTGAACATCCCACCGTCCATCCTGGAGACAGCAACGGTTTGCTGTGAGCTATTAAATATGTTAAAGATGTCTTGCCCACACCTGGAACCAATACAAAAATTATTCCAAATTACGAAAAACACCGTGCGTAAGCGCGCTTTATTTCCAGAATCAAGAACTAGAAACATAGATGATACAGTTTGAGGTTTTATCAAAATCGGGCCTGAAGACGGTTTGAATAGTTTTCGGTATTCTTCAATGTTTTGGATTTAAGCACCCAATCCACAATCATTTTAAAACTTCAACTTGTATCTAAAGATAGAAGACCCAAAATAACTTGAATTTATTGCCTAAATATAATTAAAAAAAAAGTTTCAACTTCGATACATTTACATTATTTAGCAGTTATATCTTTTATTTTATTTATTATACTTATGTATTTTACATAGGAATCCTGAAAATATAATGCACTTTTAGAAATTGATCTGAATTATCGTATGCATGCAAGCAAAGCCGCGTGTAACAGCTAACAATATAGAATATTTTTGTAATGTGCCATTAAATCCTTTATCCCACGCGGCACTACAATTTTGGAGGACATAACGGTCAAAATCATAACCCTCCTTTTGCTTCGCCGTAGTCGAGTAGTAAAAAGTTTGATATGTGATTGTGTATCTCTACCGGCCCCAATATTTTATTATTCAAGGAAAGGTTACAAATAATTTTTTAGATGAATTAAAACCACCGATTATAGAACTTATAGTCAGAAATCTGAATTTGAACACTATCAAATTTTACCGCCAAATGTGTAAATCATCAATTTATTTTTATGTTGCAGTTGCCTAATCTGAGTGTCATGGCCGCGGTCATGTTGGCAAACGTTAAGCTTATCGTAGTATCAGTGATAAAAACATAGTTACTCTAGTTACAAACAAAGATTAAGTAAATAATATAGTGATACAGTTTTATTTACCTGAATCGCCAAGAACGACGACCTTAACTTTCTCAATTGCAGCCATTCTTGTAATTCTACACTCGGTAAGTTTATTTTATTGTGACATACACTGCTGCCAATATAAAAAACTTAAGACGTCTTGTCTTGTCTGTCATACCACACCATAGAGTCTAGATGATGTTAATTATTTTGCTGCCATATATAATATACGTTCAATTAATTATTCGACTAAATGTATACTTAAAATAAACCAAATGTTTAGTTATATATCTAGATGTTTCAAATTAAATAAGCTATAAACCTTAAATGGTTAAAAATTGTTAAAGCTGCTTCAAACTCCTAAATTTCTACTTTCATTACATTTTCAGTGAAAATAATGTAAAATCACCGACATATTTATAAGAATCGTCGCTAACCTCATTACATCACTACGCACAAGGCGTTAATAAAAATAGAATGTAGTCTGTGTACAAGGCAGTCACTACACTAGTGTGAGTAAATTGCCTTTTGCTTTACAGTACCTTCATTGTGAATTTCAAGAAAACTAAAATCAATATTTAAATTATAACATCCGCCATTGTACGAGAGTCGTGTTGTGTTTTTGACTGGAGACCTAGTTGGGCTTTCAATAAAATGCGAAGATATAATATAAAATACATCGAAATACTGACTCTTTTTTAGTTATAAATGACAATGAACCACTTCTTCGGAGTATTTATTGTGCTCCTTTTTATAAAATCAGTGCGCCTTGATTGTGGTCTGTACAATGGACAAATATGTAAGAATTATACCAAAGGGTATGTATGGTACAACGAAACCGACGGCCTGGATAACGAGAACATTACCACCGGACTATGGAAGGAAATGATATCGACCCTCAAGGAGCCCTGTAGGAGTAGGGCCGAAAAATTACTCTGTGCTTATGCTTTCCCTAAATGTATTGATAAAGAGGGAACTGGATATATCCCATTACCACTATGTTATGAAGACTGTATTGCTGTTAGGATGCAATTTTGTTACAATGATTGGATTGTCATGGAGGAACAAAAACGTCGTGGCGTATTTTTTCAATCTAGGGGGCATTTCCGATTTCCAGAGTGCGAGAAGCTTGAAAGATTTTCAGGAAAAGGAACTGAAGTGACATGTAACAATATAGGAATAACAGACATGGACCACAGTGAAGTCACCACTACATGTTACAAAGGCAATGGTCGCTATTATCAGGGAACCAAGAACGTAACAGAAACTGGTCGGACATGTCAAACATGGGGGTCCCAATTTCCCCATCAGCATACTAGACCACCATTAGTTTTTCCAGAAATCAAGAATACCACTAACTATTGTAGGAATGCTGGTGGTGAAGAGCGTAAGCCTTGGTGTTACACAATGGACCCTAATGTAAGGTGGGAACTCTGTGATATAGCAGCATGTGCCAACTCTACTGAGGATAGTGACACCATTACAGGGTCTAACATAGTGATGGAAGCATATTTTACACCCACCTTTGTGTTACTGCTCTCTGTTGGTGGTCTAGCATGCGTTTTAGGAATTGCATCATTTGCATTGTTATGCCATTACTTTCTGAAGAACCACTATTCCAAATGCAATGTTTCAAATCGGAGAAACATACAAAATGTTGATATTGACCTGGATAAACTACCAAGTAATCTTGCTTATCACACAACTGGAGCGCAGCTCAATCCTAAATTAGAAAAACTAGAATTTCCCAGGAATAATATAATTTATATTAGAGATCTGGGGCAGGGTGCTTTTGGTAGAGTATTTCAAGCCAAGGCACCTGGACTAGTCCCTGAAGAGGAATTCACTCTTGTTGCAGTAAAAATGCTTAAAGATGAAGCCTCTCATGATTTGCAGCTAGATTTCGAAAGAGAAGCCTGTTTGCTTGCAGATTTTGACCATCCAAATATTGTTAAGCTGCTGGGTGTCTGTGCTATTGGACGTCCAATGTGTTTGTTATTTGAATTTATGGGGAAAGGAGACCTGAATGAATACTTGAGAGCATGCAGTACTGCTACTAATTTTGTACCAGCAGTAGAGAATAGAGAAGATCTTAGATTACTGGCAACTCCTCTGAGCCACATGGATCTTTTGCATATATCAAGACAAATTGCTTCTGGAATGGTTTATCTATCTGACAGAAAGTTCGTTCATCGAGATTTAGCTACTAGAAATTGTCTTATCAATGATGACATGGTGGTCAAAATAGCAGACTTTGGGCTATCACATAAAATATATTTACAGGACTACTATAAGGGAGATGAGCATGATGCCATCCCAGTGCGGTGGATGCCTTTGGAGAGTATTCTGTACAATAAGTATACTTTGGAGTCTGATGTATGGGCTTATGGGGTTTGTCTTTGGGAAATATTTTCATTTGCTTTGCAACCATATTTTGGTATGACTCATGAGGAAGTAGTGAAGTTTCTTAAGGATGGCAATGTTCTTGCCTGCCCAGACAACACACCTCGTTGTGTGTATGAGCTCATGAAACAATGTTGGAATCATCACCCAAGTGACCGCCCAAACTTTAGAATTATTTATCAGACATTAGATAACATTCAGTTGGTACTGGAAAGAACTCACACTGATTAAATGGTTATAACATAATTTTATGATGCTCTAGCCCTCAGGATTTCGTAAGATAAATTTTATCATCATCATAAATTGTTGAAATTTGGCAGCTACTTTGCTAACTGTATTTTTCATGTTGACCTGTGATAAACCCTTAAGGGTCAACTTGATAAACCTTTGCACACAACCATATTACAACATTCTTGCCTATAAATTAGTGATAGAGTGAATGTATTACTTGTGAGCTCCATTCATAATGGCCATCTCAAAGCCTCTTCTCGACCAACAGGTCCAACCAGTACATGAGCTCCAGATTCTATCATATGGATTGATTGTAACAAAGTATCCACACACAAAAAATAATACAGAAATAATTTTATCTATTCTATCAATGTATGGGATATGGCCAGGGAGATGAATTAGTAAATGTTATCATGTTATTATTTCTTAAAAGTATGACTGATTAGCATGTCTGATGCTAATTGGTATGTCAAATGTTACGTTCCACATATGAAATCAATGCCAATTTATTTGATTTCTGTCCTTTCCTATTTACACTACATTATAAAGACTGATTTTAGTTAGTGTTAAGTTTATAAACTAAGTAATTAGTAGGTATCTTCACATGGTTATTTTAATTCAAATCAGGGTTTGCCCTATTGTTGAAGTGGCTTTAATTTAAGAAACAATGTTTCAACCCAAAGAAATCCTTCAAAATTTGTACCTAGGCCAAGATGTGGTACTTATGCTATCTTTTATTATTTTTATTTCATTGTAGGTTTTAAGCTTACAATTAATTATTATGTACTGCCAATTTAAATCGTATGATAGCTTTATTAAGACATTTTTAAACATATATAATTGATACTGACACATCCATGACTTAGCAGTAATGTGTTAAAGTCCTATGTCCCCAGATTGAGCAAATATAAAATTTTGTTTCTATGCATAAACTATTAAATGCTTGGGATTTGCAATGTGCTGTTGGTGGACAGGCTCATTATCCAGCAGTTAAATATTTATTGTCACTAAGAAAGAGTGCTGAAGATATTTTTACCAGTTGGTTAAGCTGGTACCAAATAATGGAGATAGACTATGAATACAGCACACCATTCTCTGTAATATTACATGCCAGTGTGCTGCCAAAATACTGTATTGTGAAAGAGATTATATATTTTCATAAAGTCAAATCATAGTGTATTTTCTTATTTTTAATTCATTTGTGTTGATTCATACTTCACTCATCATTATTTTATTAATGGGATCAGTTTGAGGCTGTTTTATTTGTGAAAATTGTAATTGTCTCCATCATGAGGCTAGTCTGAAAAAATAATTCCAAGAATGTGTTCTGATTTACTTTGTATATTATGTATATAATATATTTATTTTAAGTATTTGGTAAAAATTCAATACAATAATAGTTTGTCGCTGAAAATAAATTAAGTGGTCTTAATAATAAGTTTGCGTTTGGATTATTTATTTTCCGTCCCTTTAAACATCCTTTTTTGATATTGTTTGTTTTTCGTTGCAATTCTGAATCAGTCTTATCAGAAAATCTGATAATATATTCTATCAGTAGGAACCTTATGTACCTAGTCTATGTGAGTCATGCGAGAGGAACCCTAACTGATTGACTGACTCATCCATGCAAAGCCAAAACCATTTACCGTGGTCACCTTATGGGTTGGGGTTGGGGAGGCAACTTACAGAATCCACGAAATAATGTTTTTTATGCCCTAAGACTGTTAAATTTGGTGAAAAGTATGAAGACACTTCTTCAACTGAGGGGTCAAATAAAAGAGATTTTATGAAACAAACCTCCTTTTTTTGAAGTCGATAAAAATCTAAATGAATAAGCGCTTTTTTGGTTATTACGTAATATTAGCTCTTAACAATGCAACCAAATGGCGGTTTTAACTATATACCTATTAAGTATGTCATACCAATATCCTGTCTAGCGTTAACGATCATTAAAAGAACCATTCCCAGGTTTACTTTACAAACTAGAAATATAGCAAACCAGCCTGAAATTTAATATCAGTGGGATTTTAAAGTCGACAATGGCGATTGTAACAATCGGCACTTCAGGGGTGCATAGTCTGCGGTGACCACTTACATACGTAACTTAGGTACTTGCTTCTTGCTCACATGATAGATTAGTAACATTTTCTCTTAAAATAATGGCCAATTAACGGTTCTCGGTCTTCGAAATCAATATAGATCAATTATTTTCATATTTTGATCATTTACAGAATAATGACAGAAGAACGCCTCGTAACCGAAGTTCCAAGCAGTCTTAAGCAACTAGCTAGACTAGTCGTAAGGGGCTTTTACACAATCGAAGATGCTCTCATAGTGGACATGCTTGTTAGAAATCCTTGTAAGTACTTGCTAAGAATGAAGTTTCCAGATCAAGTCCTTAAAATAGTATGTACCTCTCTGCTTACCAATATGATGGAGGGTGGTGGTGGCGGAATGGCTTGAATAGTCGCCTTCATACAACGAAAGTGACGTGAGTTTCTATCTTCTCTGTCTGTGCGGGGTGAATAGTGCGAGTTTTCTTAAAATCGCCGTCACAAGTCATCGAATTGACGTAAACGCAGATTTGTATGGGATCGAAATAGCCATCTGAGGGCCGACAGATGGCGCTGTTTCGATCCTATACAAATCTGCGCTTACATCGACGCGATGACTTGTGACGGCGGCAGTGAAAAACTCGCACTAGGTACACAGTATAGCGAAGGAAGTTTCGTGCGCAAACCTACATACCTACTACTGAAATGTAACCCAAAATTTATTTATTAATTTATTAGGCATGAAAGAAGATGATATCTGCGAACTATTAAAATTTGAAAGGAAAATGTTGCGAGCCAGAATATCTACATTGAAAAATGATAAGTTTATCCAAGTGAGATTAAAAATGGAAACAGGTACTTATATCAACTTATATTAAATTCTTCCGTATATCTTAAGAGAATTAATGGATAGTCATTGTATATTTTACTGTCGAACTTCTAGGCGCTGATGGCAAAGCACAAAAAGTTAACTACTACTTTATAAACTACAAAACATTCGTGAACGTCGTGAAGTACAAACTAGATCTGATGCGCAAGCGCATGGAAACAGAAGAACGGGACGCCACCAGTCGAGCCAGCTTCAAATGTCCATCGTGTGGGAAAACTTTCACAGATCTTGAAGTAAGAGTTGGAAACTTTTTTTTTATAAGTACCTAGGTGCTTCTAATATTGTATGAACAAGTGCAGCCTGCCTGATGGTTAGACGCCACTGCAGCTTATGAACGCTCTTAACACTAATAGACTCGCATTGCCTACCTATAGATACTTAAATAATGGAATCACTAATCCAAAATTGTAAGAGATGCAAGGCTCTCACTACCTACCTCGCTACCTATCTACATAAACTGCCGCTTTACCACAGAAACGCAGGATCGTTATATGACTGCGATCTTTAGTAAATTGGTCGTACAGTACTCTCAAATAGATCAGCTCCGAATTTCGAACGGGAGATCCCCGTATCCTCTGCCGCTTCTATGAAGAATTTAATCTTTATATTGATTTGTCGCTCTTGCGGAAACACATGTACCTACCGGCCATCTGTATCTGTCTCCTGCTTAATTTTTCAGGCCGACCAGCTTTACGACATGATGACACAAGAATTTCGCTGCACATTCTGTAGTCAAGTTGTCGAAGAGGACCAGTCGGCACTACCTAAGAAAGACTCCAGGTTATTATTGGCAAAGTTTAACGAACAGTTAGAAACTCTCTACATATTACTTCGAGAAGTGGAGGGTATTAAATTATCGCCAGAAATATTGGAACCTGAGCCAGTGGATATCAACACTATACGAGGGTAAGTGGGACCAAGTTCTAATATAGGCAATCGCCACGTTGCTTCTTTCTTTCAGCTCTAAATTGTGAATGGGACATCCCGTTATGCCCTGAGTAGGTATCTCTCGTAAAATGTATACACGCTTAACTCATCTACGTCTTTTTTTATTTCCAAATTAATGGATTTTCACTCAATGCAAATGAATATATAATTTATATAAAAAAAAAAAAAAAATTCGTTCATTATTTTTTTGTTTGTTGCGGCTAATCCCTCAAACAGATGGATTGATATTAAAGAGACTTATTCTGGCACATAATAATATAGAATGTGGATGATGTTAGGAATAAAATAAGTGAAGAAGAATTTAGGCTAAAATATAAATCTGCTTTGCTGAAAAGACAAACGGCTTCAGAGAACTTGCGACATGCCTACACTAAAAATCTGACGCTAAAAAACTATTTTGATTGATAGATTAACACAGGTGACTAATCTACAAACGCATACATACACACACACACACAGACTCACACACATTCATTAATACACAGTTATAAAATGGAGTGATAAATTATAGAACAAAGAGTTCCATGTTAAACATGTATGTCAATAATGTATTTTGTTTATAACTATAACTGTACTAGATCTAGTAATTGAGCAGTCTTTGTTGTTCTCTAAGTATTATATTACGTACACAGCACCACCCCTCATGGCCCTCTTCACAATGTTCCCGCACAATATCTAAGGGAACGGGAGTGGCTGAAAATCAGCGCTTAACGTTATACAATTTACGGGCAGCACAGACTGAGCCATGTTCCTTTGCTTTTACAAGGCTTTAAACATTTATTTTTTTGTAATTCTATTAACTTGTAATTTTATTATATTGTATTTATGTCCTAAGCTAAAAATCAATAAAAGATCATTTATTTATTTATTTTATTTAGGTTGACAATGAAGCAGCAAGCACGCGGCGCGGGCGAGCAGTGGTCGGGCGAGGCGACGCGCAGCGGAGGCATGCTGGTGGAGGAGACGCGCGTCGACGTCACCATCGGCGAGGCCGACGCCAACGCCGGCGCCCAGCCGCGCAAGGAACGACCCGTCTGGATGCTCGAGAGCACCATCGCCGCCAACGAACAGGTATATTAAATAACATCATATCATTTCTGGTTTGTATTTTCTCTTCTGTTTTACTTCTTGTCAGTAATAAAATACAATCGTATCTTTATTTTCTTTTTGCGTTTACTTTTCTACTCTAACAGTATAGCAGTCAGGTAAACAGACAGACTGCTCGTTGAAGGTCAGCGCTCATAATTGGTGCGTATATAAATATAAGTCAATATTATATTAAGTTATTTCTTTTACAGAGCGATAGTGTACATTCCACGGACGCAGCACTCGAAAAAGCGGCCAGTAATGCAAGTAATGCTAAGACTGTCGGGAAGGAAAAGAACGACGATATTATGTCTGTCCTGCTTGCACATGAGAAACAGAATACTGGTAAGTATACAGGGCCTGTAAGCAAATTAGCATTATCCTCACGCTTCGCTAATAGAAACGATACAATATGTATGAGAATGATAAATTTGTCACGTGACTGATTTATTTCCATACAGTTTGTATCATTTCTATTTTATAGTTTGAAGCGCAAGCGTGTGTGATATTTTATGACTGATAAAGCCGTTACCTATTAGTACTATTACTTCCCCAAACCTTAGTTGAGGTTTGGGGAAGGAGTAGAGTATAATTTCGAACGTCTAATCCATATAAATATTATAAATGGTAACCTGTCTGACTGTCTGTCGATCTGCTTTCACGGCTGAACTATTGACAAATCGGTCGGTACCGAAATTTGGTAATCCCTACACCAAATTTCAGCACCGACCCTTGACGCAGTCGCAGCTTTGACCCCAACAACGGACGTATGGTACTTAAAAAAACATCATACAAATGAGGTAACAGGTAAAAGAAGGTGTTTATTTTAGAGAATTTGCAATTAATTGTATACAGACTTTTTGGCGCATATTTTTGGCAAAGAGCACCGCCTGGTAGTACGAATCAAATTAATAATAAAATAAAAGTTCCTCAACAGATTTTTGAATTTTTCTATGTTTATTTTATTATAATTTGAATCAATTTAGTTCTAAGAATTAATTTTTAGAACAAAATATGCGTTCCACATAGTACCATCCAATAAGCAAAAAAACGATGAAATAAAAGTTTAAGTGATATATACGACTAGCTGATGCCCTGTGCCAAAAGTCTCAACCTATATAAGAATAGATAAGACAAAACAAAGAGTACTATCCTTGCTAAGATGCATTTATTGTAGGTAACGCTGCAACGAATGCATTGAAGGGCATAGAGCCGGAGAGTTCCGACTCCAGTGATAACGAGTCAAAGGATCCTTACAAATTGAAAGATGAATTGGCAGCTGTCGGTAAGTTATCTTCACAATTAATGTGATATCGTTATTATGAACAGACACGTTCTTGTTCGTAAATTTTAAACACTTATTCTACTTGAAAGGAAGTATTTACCATATGATTATTGAATGTAAAATTTAAGCACATTATATTTTGGATAATTTTACGAATCAATTTAACATTTTCGTATCAATTTTATTCCAAGGACCGATATGAATATTTATCATATCGAAATAAAAACATATTAGTAATTTTATTGAACACATTTGATTTCGGTATTAAGGTGCAACCTGATGTAAGACCACATTTGTCGCTGGAAACGAGCGTCGGGCGTGTGCATGTGGTTGCACCTTTAAGTTTTTATTGGTACTCCTCGGCAAGTCTCTCTTTCTCTCTCTCTCTCTCTTTTACTAATATATAGGAGTTGAAATCCGATGGGTTTATATCTAAAGAAAATCCATATGATATTTATAGATAGATAGTAGAGACGTTTGTAAAACTTAAAAACTCATAACCCGAATTGTCAAATACAATTTGTTTGTAGCTGAGATGGAGAGCGAAGATTCAGACTCTGATGACAACGCGCCAACAGTGTTGGTGAATGGCAAGACAGTACCGCTGACGAGCGTCGACGATGACGTCATCGCACAAATGACGCCCTCAGAGAAAGAGACCTACATACAAGTCTACCAGGAGTACTACAGCCACATGTACGATTAAATTATAACATGTGAATAAATAACATAACTATGTATTTTTGCTTTTAATTTCATATCAATATCAATGTATAATTTGTACTAACAATAAAACGGGTTTTCGAATAACAAGTGCTTTGTGTAGAAAACACAATTCTAGTGAAAGACATACTTAAAATCTAAAACCCAAAATGGTTTGAACTTTGAAAGCCTCATCATAAACTAAAATAAATATTATATACAAACAATAAATTAATAACAAAATATAACATCATGTATTTACCTATGTATAAACAATTATTACATTACTATGTGTAAAAAATAATTATCTACAAAATATGTGCCCTTACAACAATGTGAGGACGAAACACTTAAGAATGTTCACTAATACTGTTGAGATGGCATCCTAGTTCCTACCAAACAAAATTATCGAAAAGTCAAATTATATTGCTAGTATTTAATAAGTCTCAACGATTTGAGACAGAGTCAAGGTAATATACATTCACTATAATGGTGATATCATCTTTTTGTATAAAAAGTTATATCACAAAATCATGTCGAACTCTCCACAATGACTAATGCTGTATCTGTATTAGTTGACACTTCCTCTGATTTGTTAGAAAAAGTTAAATATTAAATAGTGGCAGATGGTATAACACTAATTTACATGCTTGCCCCACTTGTCCCAGTATTCGTCGGTTTGCATCTCCATGATGCGCGAGAGACACCTCTCGCAAGCAAACATTTCTTCTTCACCCGTAAAAATAGCAGCATTTGCATCTTCCTAAACATAGAGAAAAACCTTTATAAAAATCTAACCAATTATTATCAATATATTTAACGATTCAGCAAATTTACTTTCCCATCTTTAAACTTTATAATATTATGATTTAAATTTATTAACTAGGTAATTGACATTATTAATGTGCTCTATATTTGATTTTGGTTATTTTTTCTCCACCTTTATTTGATAAAATGTAGCACTACATTACTTCTGCCAAATCATTCATAATACTCACTGAATCTTTCGTGATTTTTAAGTCATCCATTAGAGCTCTGTCTGCATCACCAAATTCCGTATCATCTAACTTCATAAAATCTTTTGGTTCACAATCTGCTGCTATGACAACCTGCAACATTCAATCATTGGAATCAATTATAAAGGCTCATGACCATTAGCAACAATATATAAGTTTTATCATACAATATAATAACAACATGCATTCCAAATTCAATTCAAATACATCAACTTACCCGAACTCTGTTGTCATACAGTGTATCAATAAGAGTAATGAACCTTCTCAGTTGTGATCTATGTTTGGATATTGATAATTGTGGCAAGTTTCTTATGAACACAGTGTGAAATGTCTTTGATATGACTAGGTAATCACTAGCTCCCACAGGCTGCAATGAGGAGAACAATCAATGACACAACTTCACTTATTTACTAGCATTTTAAAATATACTACATTTAGTGGACTGATGACTCACTCTGTCACATAACTCCTCAAAGGTGGAATCCAAAACACGCCCACAAGACTTGGCAAACTTAACATTCCTTCCCATAATGTTTATAACCCTTGGTCTTACAGTATCAGTCTCCGTTGATACAAGGAATTTAAATAAATTATCTACAGGATTGTTGTCAGGTGTTAGCTCCGAGTTTCTGAAATCATCATATTAATATGAAATTAAAATATTCCAATGTTATAAAGGCCGTTCAAACATTCAAGGATATACCTAACCCAGGGTAAAGTTCAACTTCTGACTAGTATGAAAAAAATTCCACATCAACTTTTTATGTGATATTAAATTTTTTTTTAAATATTGGAACATCACAACCTACGTAAAACTTTTAAGTAATAACTAAGTTTGAGCTGGGTATTACACAAATTGAGATTTTAGGATTCAAACTTTTCACCTGAATAGTCTGCTGTGTCTTTATTGTTTATTTATCACCTGTGATTTAGGTTATTAAAATTTTTTTCCTTTTATTTTACTGGTACCCCAGATATCCTGGTATCATACAAGTTTACATACCCAAATAGAATAATGTTAATACTTACAAAAAGTACTTGCTATATTTGCTGCCACTACCTCGTAGCCTGTAGTCAATCCCAGAGTCCAATTGAGCTACATTGCAGTGTGCCTTCAGTATAGGAATGAATGGCAAGAAATTAGATCTCTGCAAACCATTCTTATAGAGATCATCTGGCTTTCTATTACTAGTTGCTATAACAACACAACCATTGTCAAAAAGTTGTGTGAATAGTCGTTTTAAAATCATAGCATCTCCAATATCAGTTACCTATAATGAATAGCAACATTTTTGTGAATCATATTATTAGGTATTATGGTTGTGAAAGTTTATATGTGTGCGACACTGGATAATAATGTACAGATTTCAATGAAAATGAAATCTGGTACAGGTCCCATTAGGTGAAAGGAACATGGAGCGAAAAATAGGCTGCGCATGTTTTTATTGGCCTGGCATCATAAATTATAAACAAAGACAGACTCATAAAATGACATCTGTGCATTCAAAGATACTTGTTCTTAACTCATGATGAAACCTGTATGGAGATAGCTGTCTCCCTAGTTTAAGCCAGAGACTTTAGGATAATATATGCAGGGGCAACTAGTGTAGTTTTAGTGAATGTCAGCAGATGTATAGGCAAATTAAAGCTGTGATCATTCTTCTCATTGACATCAAAATTTTCTTCATAAACTATGAAATAGTACTTACTTGAAATTCATCAAAGCAAATTAACCAAGACTCCTGTGTAATGTCCAGGGCAACTGGAGGTATTGGATCAAATGGTTTTCCTTCATCTCGAAATGAGCTTGCACCTTTTCCAGATTTAATTTTCAGCTCATGTATTCTAGCATGAATATTCAACATGAATGAGTTAAAGTGAACCCTTAACTTTTCTTTGATCTGAAGACAAATGAAAATTTGAGTACAAAATGTAGCCACAAACGCATAATAGACAACAATATTGCATAGAAACATACAAAAATGACCAAAGCCAGTTTACCGGTATTGTATCATAGAATAGATCCATCAGCATTGTCTTTCCACCACCTACACTACCGTGTATGTACAGTCCTTTTGGTGCTATAATTTTCTGTTGCTCATGTTTTCTAAAGAAGTTAAAAAAAGTATTTGATGTTTGGTTTCTCAGTACTGGTCGCTGAAATGCTATAACTTCATTATAAACCTGTTGAAGATGCCGTACAACTTCCTCTTGGTGTGAATCCTTGCTCAAAACGCCGTTTGCCACTTTTTGAGAGTACTCATGCCAAGGTCCTTCATGAGTAACATGTTGTTCTCGAGCTTGCGAAGAAATCAACTTCATGCATTGATTACATCGCTTCCAATGGTACTTCACTAAAGAAGAAACGTGTAGGCACGTATTCTTTGCAAACATTTTGCTATTGTCAGCTGACTGTAGTAAAATATATATATATTTTCATTATATAACTCCGAAATAAATTAACCTCGCTTGGGAGAACAACATTAATGATACAAATATTGACTTGACTGACATCACATCACATTGAATTTAAACGTCATAAAATGAATTAAGTGTCACGTAAATGTCATCAAACAGTTTAAAATCATTTTTTATTCTTTACTTTTACTCTGACACTTGACAGTTACAGATAGTTTACAGTCCAAAGTTATAGAAGTTACTTAAACTTTATCTATGGTTTTAGTGCAAGCGAAATTATTTTTACGTTTGATTCTAGTGCATTTAGATTCAGAATAGCACATGATTTAGTATGATTCTAAATACGTAGGATAAAAGAAAATTTTCTTTGAAATTGTATTGTCGAAAGAACGATGAATCTTTGGTAGCCCACACACACTGCACGCAAGCCTACCTTCAGACTCTTTGTACTAGAAGTAATGATTATAATCTTACCTAAGCACCTTGTGGTTATCTGTCTTCATTTGGCTTTCAACTTAAATAATTGCCGTTCTACTTAAATAAACGTAAAAACAATAGATAAAAGTTTAAGGTACTTGGGTACCTAGCTGATAAAGTTTCATAGAGAGTACTTATTAATATTCTTAAAGTTTTTCATAGAGAGCCGTGGTGGCCTCGGGGTTTGAGCAGTCGCCTGCTACGCAAGCGACGCAAGTTCGAATCCCAGCGGGGCCTGTACCAATGAGTTTTTCTAAAAAAACTTATGTACAGTGATTTCACACCACGTGCTTTACGGTGAAGGAAAACATCGTGAGGAAACCTGTATATTTCTGAGAAGTAATTCAAAGACGTATGTATAGTGCCTGAGACGGCGATAGGCTCACCATCTGTCACGTTGGCACTTAATCAAATTCGGTGAAAAGTGGGTGTTGTGTTAACTACTAATTAATATGTATGATATTGTGTTGTTTGAGATGATTGGCCTCTAAAACCAGCACCTATTTACAAGCATACATGTCGCGAATGCCAGTTATTGTCCGCCCTCCTCAACTGGAGAAGTTGTTCTGGGTGGGTAGTCTAGTACCTAATCTGGACCCCTGGGAACGCACAATTAGTCTTCAATGTTCATCCATTTTTTTCCAGCAGTGTATGCACATCTGTACCCAATGGTACTTGCATACATGAATCTTTACTAATCGAATATTTTATAGTACTCAGTAACCTAAGGTACACTAAAAAAAATAGGCTTAGGTAGGTAAGTACATGTTTTCTCATGTTATTTCATGTCTTTGTTTGTTATGTTTTTAAGCAAAGTTTGTATCGACGAGGCTTATTTGTTTATAAACATTTATAGGTGAATATTTGTTATTAGCATGTAATTACATATAAGATCATTATACTGGTTCACTTGATGTTAATATTCCTAATAAAATAAAATAAAAATGAGTAAAATATGTTACGTACGTACTCTTTTGGCAATATGAGTGTATAGGTACCTAACATACTGAGAACGTACGAGCAGAGTAATAGGTTATTTGCTTGTTTAAATAAAAGACGAGGTCAAACATAGCTAAATCCACGTGATATATGGATAAGTATGTGTACTTTCGCAAGTGCGCTGTCGAAATATTTTACTTTGACTGACATAAAGAAACAAATAAACTTCAGCACCTGGTGTGCTGTTAATAGCCGGCCAAGTGCGATAGGACTTATGTAACAGTGAGGTGGGCTCTTTCAATTATGTTCAGTATCATAATTTATTAGTGTACATTTATTTTTGTGGCGTGGAGAAGCACAAAAAGTCAGTTATTAATTAAAAACCGGTGAGATTTAAGCTCGCGCTTCGTGACCACCACGGTCTACGACACAATCAAATGAATTTATTATTCTGTTACAGTACAAACTTACAACTTTTACATTTATAAAAAAAAATATTAACTACCAACTACAAAATAACCACCACAGTTTTAAGGGGATCAATTAAGTAACATTTAATAAATAGAATAGACCTTATGGTATTTAGGTACTTACTCTCTATACATTACGACTACTATGACTTTCGTCGTAACTCGTAGGTATCATAGGTAGGTACTTATAGTGTTGTGAACTCTTTCAAATCATAGGCAACTTTGAATAAATCAATTGATTGTAGTATCGAGTAAAGTTCGTAAGTAGCCGTATACCTTCCTACCAGGCACGCGAAAAACTAAAATGTAGATCTCGCAACGCACCACATTAAGTAATATATAGCGAATAAGGGCCCGACATTAAAAAAGCACCTCCTTATCTACTTTTTATTTTTTTAATCAATCACAAATATGGATAAGTTTGATAAGGGTATTAAAAGTTACCCTTTCTGCTTACTAGCGTAAGCACTACGTTTGTATTGTTATCGCCGCTCTCCCAGGGCGGGCGGCGATTTAAGTACCTATGTCAGTAAGTAAAGGCCTAGCGGCCGGCGCTGTGATGGATGAGTCAGCAGTCAGCAGTCAGCGTGCGGCGAGTAGCGGGCGACAGCGGCGCGGGGCGGCTGCAGCGCAGCGAGCCGGGCCGGGCCGAGTGCGCGTCGTGAGTCGTGTGCACTGTGCAGTGTAGCACGCGCCGCCCGCGGCCGCACATCGCTCATCGCGCTACGCCGCCGCCTCCCCGCTCTGCCGCACCACGCGTCCGCTGGGCGCGTCGCGCGGGCCGCGGGCCAGGCCCGCGAGCCTGCTGCTGCTGGCCGCGTGGCTGGCGGCCGTCGCTGCTGACGTTGCCTGCCCAGAGGACACACCGCACACAGGGCCCGCTTGTGCCTCCTGTCGTTCCTATGAGAACGCCCGTGAGCACAGCCTTCAAGTGATCCGAGAGAGTCTACTCGCTAAACTCGGCTTCAAACAAGCCCCGAACACGACTGGAAGGCAGCTACCTGACGTGCCAGCCGATATCATGCAGCGGTACGACATCGAGCGCCAGAGGCCGCCCCCGGGCGTACAGGCAGACGCACCAGCACTGTCTCGTACCTTTGTCACTCACACCGAGCAGGATGACTTCCTCGCTCGTACCGACAACGTCTTCATATTTGCCCGTTAGTACAAATTTCTTGATCTTTATACAGAGCCGTAACTTGGTTCTAGAATATAAGTTCGATGCCCTCAGTTGTAGAAGCAATTCATCATTGATATTTTGATATATGAGATACATCCTAATTATTCGTCTTAATTTTAAATAATATTTACTACTTTAGAAACCTTACACCAATAGGTAAATTTATAACTTTCAGTTTGGTTTTTAGTACTCGTCGTAGCTACTTAAGTATTTGCGTCAAATTAGAATGGATCGAAACTGATATGATTTCAATCATCTTCATAAAAAGCCAACCTTAAAATCAAATGACTAATATCAGTTAAAACCCTGTCTACTACTAAATTAGTATTAAATTCAAAGACGGTTGAAATAGTAGTGTTGGCGCCCTGGCGAGTACGTGTAGTCTAGCCAGGTCTCTTGGCTAGTGCGTGGTGATGGCAGGCTATTGGCTTGCTTTGCGAAGTTCATTGACAGGCACGTGTGCAGCCTTTAAGTGGGTAAGGCACTTCGTGGTCGCGTCACGCACAGCAAATTTTAATTAGTCAATGATTGCTTCAACTTCAACACGTAGCTACATAATATAGCTGGTACCATTGTCTATAGGCCCATGACATGCTGGAGATTACTATCGCGATCGCCTCTAACACTCTTGGAATAATAAATTCGGCAACGGTTAACTTATGCATTTTTTTATATACATACTTACCTAGATTGTTCTACGAATTATAATTTTGACCGAGCTTCTAGCACGTGTAACTGGAGACTATTAAGTCTAAGGACACGAATAGCTAAATTATTTTGGATAATGGAAGATAAATAATGATTTTATATGATGCTCATGTTGTTAAAACGGGGCTATCTAGGTTCAGGCTAGAATGTAATCTGTAACGTCAGCAAGGGGCTTCGACCGCGAACGATAACGCTAACTCCATCGTCTACATTATCCAAGCACACACAATCACATTGTATAGGTCTAATTAGTCTAGGAACGGAACTAAACTACTTAATTAAGTTGTTGAAGTCATGTTGGTTTATTATTAACTTGGACTACAAATCTACGCAACAACAAAATGCATCAACTAGCCAGTAAGTAGATGCATATTGTCCGCAAGATAGGCAAAATGATCTCCCAAGATTTTACCTTTATGAGAGAGTTTTAATGAGTTAAACAGATATGCAAATGGGATGGAAGATTACAAGGATATTATACTAACGTTACATCTTAGTTTAATGTTATTGTAATGTTTTATATAAATCTATCTGATAGTGGACTATCCTAAAGTTTTTATTTTTCATTAATTTCTAGTTTGCAGCACTGATAGGTAGTTTGGTACCTATCAGTCCTACCTACCTAGAGATACTCCGATAAATGTTGGGTAAATAGCCACATCAATTTATTTTTAGCGTAATGTTGATAAAGACCTCACAATTTATAATCATAGTACCTAGGTATATAGGTAACAATTACTTAGTTCTGATGACCGAACAATGAGAAGTGAAGGTGCAATGCAGATATCTACTTAGTTATAGTAGAGATAACCTGTGACGTCTTGTTCACTGTTTGTCAAAATTATCGAATGTTCCCCATATGTTGTTTATTGTTCATGCGTTTATTTAAGTATTCAAAGAATTTTCAATATCTAGCTCGGGACTAAAATAGCATCTCATAGTCTTCGTATTATCGTCAGTAAAAAGTCTATCCATAGCGCTTAAAGCTGATACGCATCATAGTACCTATCTCGAATATGAATTGGTAATCTCTGATTATTGATACCCAATTACCATTATTCAAGCGTTAAGTTATCTCTTTAGTCAAACTAATCGATTCCTATGTTTGATGAGCAAGGTTCTAAATTCTTTATTACTATACCTAGTGGATTCTATAGACTAATAATATTACGATTTGGTATAAAAGTAGGTATTATAAGAGAATTTGGGTTCTATCTGATATGCGAGATCATTCGCAATTTTGCTGGTCGGGTTGGAGAGTGCGTGGCCGCCACTACAAAACTTTTTACCTGATTATTTGCAAAATTGTTGAGTGAAGTTTAAGAGCTGATGATTGAAAAGTTGTGTGAATTTGAAGTAGGAATGTTATTATGACCCTAATGTCTCTGTAAATACATTTAAAATTGGGCATAGGTTGGTCGTCAAAAGTAAGAAAAACCTCGAACACCCTTGCTCTTGAGACACCCGTTGCTAACTGCGTTATATTCCAAAGGGTTCTATCTCTGTCAGTTACGGAAGCGACGTTATATGTTTAGGCGGACTTTTACTACTAATTTTGTTTCTTGGAGGTTTATCATCAAAGGTGAACATTAAAAAAAATATTAATAAGTTATACTTACTTACATATTTAAGCCGAAATTAGATTAAAACGTCAAAATGAGGTTACTGATATGACTGACGTGATACGATTCATATCAGTGGGGTTTCACGAGTAGGTACGAGTACGTACATCATGTGTTATAAAATGTGTATCACAATAAATCCATTGATTGGGTCAATGTGCAAGAATTTTTCACTAGCTTTGAGGACATTCACCATAATTGAACGCGTGTAGTAATTACTTGTATCTAGGAGTAGGCGTGTGCCGTCGCTCTGTCTGCCATTCCGTGGCCGCCCTCGACTCATAATAATCGAGGTGCAAACGCACCGCCTCCGTTTCACTGAATGACACAATTCCTGACACATTACCTAATTTCGACGTACGCTACCACGATTTTGGACCGAACGTGATTGGTCCGACAATTTCGCATCGCCAATTTCGCTTTTACATCTTCCAGGTAACGAGGCCGAAGTATATATTATATATATTTATTTATCTATGCAACAATCAGAGGATTAGGCCTACTGGGGAGACCTCTATAAAAAAAGCGCACCTCGGGTTCTTACCTCTCAGGTGGTGTGGAAAGAGAACCAGTCATCAGTTTGAGAGAAGAAACTCTAAAATATTATATCGGACTTTCGTCTTTCCTTTCGGCCTCTCCAACGCATATTACCATTGTCCACATTTATGTTGCATCCTGACAAATCATGGACACTAATTTTGTTGGTTATCTTATCGCATTTTTCAACTGAGACAAGTATTAAGATCTATGGCCCGGACGATATCCCCCATAAATTGAATTTCCTTCTAAGCTCTCATAGCATCATCATATTTTTGTTCATTTATGCTTACCCTCCATTTACAAGTAGCTATATTCGTAGGAATGATAAAACTATAACGAGTTTATTTCCGTATTTTAGAAACATTCACTGACCGCTGGTCGTAGAGGCTTGAAATTTGCACCGTGTGTTTCTAGTAATTGTAGAGATGTAAAGTTATTTTAATACAACCCGGGTAGGGTTATTACATAAACATAGTTCAAACCAAGACTAAACCAAACTCTGATTAAATCATGTAAACTTTTGAAATCTGTATAACAAAAAGAAAAAAAGTAAATCACTCTGTTACCATAGTTGATCTTTTGTAATAATGGGATAGGTAAATGTATGTTTAAATATCTATGTAAAATCTTTATGCGACATCTGTAGTGATTTTTTAAAATTTATTTTTGTATTCCAGTCTGAACGTTGCGTACACAGGTACACTGTATTCCTATATGTTGGTATATATAAGTCCTCAATCGTTAATTGTTGAATTCTTCTCATTTTTATTAATAATATTCTTATCATTTGCACCGAGGACGCGATAATGGAGTACGCCTGTTTCATAGGCGTTCGTCCGGTGTCTGCTTTTTTATATGTGTTTATAAGTAAGATTTGTGTAACTAATTGTAGCTCTCAGAATTTGACCCTATTATATGTTGTTCAACGAATATGCAAATAAATAGAGATAGAGAGAAGTAATTCCCTATGTAACAATTCAATCATAGATTGAGTATCGATTTAACTTTAGTTGAAATTCATATTCGATTTTGTTTCGTACCTTTATTACTTTGATTTTTAGGTTCTTGTCAAAAGGGCTCAGGAAGACAACGTTAAATTGTACCTAGCTACCTACTTTGTATTAATAAACTTACCCCTACGTTAGTAAATAGGTAGGTGTTGTTCTCCCAGAATACCTAAAAATTTGTATAAATTATTACAATGTTAAAAATTCGCATGACCTTAAAGTAACGTAAAGTTCAAAGTGGCAAGATGATTGTGATCGAATGAGAGTCCCGGAGTGTCAGAAGGCGTAGAGTCGAGAGCGCCCGTCTGGCAACGAGAAGGCCATTTGTAGCGATCGATTGTTTTGGCTGCTGGCTTAATTGCTCATGAATCAAGATGACTCGAGCGTTTTTGTGTGGAATTAGACTCGTTAAATAAGTATGTACACCCAACCGGGAAGCAAACATTGCTGCTTGCAAAAAGCTTATCAATGTTGATACAAACAATTAATTACACCGTATCCATAACTTATCTTAAATAATATATAGTTAAGTGGTTAAGCCCAAGATGGGTAGGTGGTAGAAATACAATTAAATTTTTTTATCAAAAACAGTTTGCTGATATTAATAAATAAATAAATAATGTAGTTAATTAGTCGATTTGAGGTAGGTCCTTTACCTCTGTACTTATAAATATAAGTAGGTAAGGATATGGACACCTACGGATTGCATAAATGTATGTAACATTTATGCAATTCGTGTCTATATCAACGCACTGCTTAAACCGCTGGTCTTAGAAACGTGAAACTTGGATAGGAGCAGATTTTCTTATCTTATAGCAATCGTCTTTTACGAATTAGTACATTCCAACGCCATCTGTTGTCGGAATATAGAACTATTGGGGAACCTGTTGTACCTTGGATAATCTGTATTTAGAAAAGTCCCGACCTTTAAAATAATAGTGTTGATGGCAGTTTAAGTATTCTCTATTAACTGTATCGTCGAGGTGGTTGTGATTCACCGGCACCGATCACGTATCAGTGCAGATCAAAAAGGAAAATTTTGTATAAGTACTTGATCAAGGAGTAAGTTATTTGGCCTTACCTAACTGATGATATTTTTTTCACAAAGTGTAACTTTATACTAAGAGCAGTGGTGGCCTTGGAGTTTGAGCAGTCGCCTGCTACGCAAACGACTCGAGTTTGAATCCCATTGGGGCCTGTACCAATGAGTTTTTCTAAAAACTTCTGTGCAATGAACATCTTGAGGAAACCTGTAGGTATATGTCTAGGAAGTAATTCAAAGAAGTATTCATAGTGCCCGAGAGGGCGATAGACTCACCATCTGTCACGTTGGCACTTGATAATTTTCGGTGGAAAGTGGGATTAGTTGTTACAACACCTACCCCTTCGGGGAATACAGGAATAAATATAACTTTATAAAAAAAACTTTGTTTTACTCATTCTAATCTCAGTAGATATGTGTAAGGTACCTAGCTAGTTAATGGTAGATGTTTGAAGTTAACTGCAATATAAAGTGTATTTATGAAACTTGCTAAAGAAAAAGTTGCTAATGTTCTACCTCCAAAACATAAAAAAGGTAAGTACATCATCTTGGGCTAAAAATGGAAAGGTCTATAAACTCTTCTGTGGAAATGAAAATACATATAAAAAATGTTAATACAAAATGCTGAAGTTTTCTCAAACATAATAAGAGACTACAATAAAAACACTATTTTATTTTTTTAAAGTAAATATGTATATATTAGCCATTATGTTCGAAATACCAATTAGATTAAAAAAATATTACTATTGTAAAATTGACGCACTATGGTTTATTAGGAAACACACAGATTTCAATAAATATCTTCTATAGTTGAACAACCAATTTTCTATATATTTAGGACGGCGCTAGTTCTTTCCACTTAATAATAAAAAAATTAAACTAGCCTAGGTTCAACAGGTTCAAGTCGTATATTTTTGGCACAGAGCCTGGTGATACCTATCAATTTAAAAATAAAATAATTATTCCCTCGAAATTGATTTGATAATTTATTTCATTTAGAATTTACTTTTACAGAAAAACAAATATCATCCAATAAGCATCGAACAAAACACGAAAGAAAAACTTGAGGGAATTTTTATTATATTTTTAAGTACTTACTTATAAATGTATTCCCGGCAGGGGTATGCAGAAGTGTTGTAATTTTTAAACAACACCCAATTTTTATTGAAGATGCCAACGTGTCAGATGGTGAGTCTATCGACGTCTCAGGCACTATCTACGTCTACTACCTACGTCTTTAAAATACTTCTCAGATATATTCAGTAATTTATACATTTTAGTAACTTAATACTTTTTATAACACATTTGCTCGTAAAGGGTATCTTATTTCACCAATTTCAATATCTTATTGTATCTCATACGTACTATTGTAATGTAAAACGCATGGTTTATCAAGATGCTCTGTCTAACGGTACTTTTTTAAATCCTAGCAAAGAGTTTTATTTCAGAAAAGTGGTCTACATCTATTTGAATGAAATTGAATTTGTGAGATAAACATTAATTTTACTTTATTAGTAATACTGGCTGTTTTTTGTGCCATTGCCTTAAAAAAAGCGTTGATACGCGACCTGTGTGAAGTTGGCAACTGAAGTGAAGGAAAAAATTTTTTTCGTCATGTGTTCGATTGTACCCGGTATGTACCGGATTGTACCGCTTTTTAAATCGTTTGTACCCCTAGGGGGTAAAAGTTATAGGGGGGTAAATATTTTGGCAACTAAGTATAAAATATTGAAAGTTTGTAAATGCCATTCGATAGTACCCAGCACGTAGAGGATTGTACCGTTTTTTATTTCGTTTGTACCCCAAGGGGACAAAAGTTACGGGGGGTTAAACATTTTGAAATCGAAATATTGTAAATTTGTACATGCCATTCGATTGTACCCAGCACGTAGAGGATTGTACCGTTTTTTTGTTTCGTTTGTATCTCAAAGGGCCCCGAGATATGGGGGTTGAAAGTTTCAAACTTTCCACTGTCATATCTCGGGGCCCTTGGAGGTACAAACGAAATAAAAAGCGGTACAATCCTCCACGTATATGGTACTACCCAATGCAAAAATAGAAAACGTTGGTACCTCAAAACATTCCGAATTAGCCTGAGTTGCCACTTGTCCCCACGGATATCTCTGGACCCCATGAGGTACAAACGATATTTATACGCATACCGGATTGTGCCGAGTACGGAGAGGATTGTACCGCTTTTTGTTTCGTTTGTACCTCAAAGGGCCCCGAGATATGGGGGTTGAAAGTTTCAAACTTTCCACTGTCATATCTCGGGGCCCTTGGGGGTACAAACGAAATAAAAAGCGGTACAATCCTCCACGTATATGGTACTACCCAATGCAAAAATAAAAAACGTTGGTACCTCAAAACATTCCGAATTAGCCCGAGTTGCCAGTTGTCCCCACGGATATCTCTGGACCCCATGAGGTACAAACGATATTTATACGCATACCGGATTGTGCCGAGTACGGAGAGGATTGTACCGCTTTTTGTTTCGTTTGTACCTCAAAGGGCCCCGAGATATGGGGGTTGAAAGTTTCAAACTTTCCACTGTCATATCTCAGGGCCCTTGGGGGTACAAACGAAATAAAAAGCGGTACAATCCTCCACGTATATGGTACTACCCAATGCAAAAATAAAAAACGTTGGTACCTCAAAACATTCCGAATTAGCCCGAGTTGCCAGTTGTCCCCACGGATATCTCTGGACCCCATGAGGTACAAACGATATTTATACGCATACCGGATTGTGCCGAGTACGGAGAGGATTGTACCGCTTTTTGTTTCGTTTGTACCTCAAAGGGCCCCGAGATATGGGGGTTGAAAGTTTCAAACTTTCCACTGTCATATCTCGGGGCCCTTGAAGGTACAAACGAAATAAAAAGCGGTACAATCCTCCACGTATATGGTACTACCCAATGCAAAAATAAAAAACGTTGGTACCTCAAAACATTCCGAATTAGCCTGAGTTGCCACTTGTCCCCACGGATATCTCTGGACCCCATGAGGTACAAACGATATTTATACGCATACCGGATTGTGCCGAGTACGGAGAGGATTGTACCGCTTTTTATTTCGTTTGTACCTCCAAGGGCCCCGAGATATGACAGTGGAAAGTTTGAAACTTTCAACCCCCATATCTCGGGGCCCTTTGAATTACAAACGAAACAAAAAACGGTACAATCCTCTACGTGCTGGGTACAATCGAATGGCATGTACAAATTTACAATATTTCGATTTCAAAATGTTTAACCCCCCGTAACTTTTGTCCCCTTGGGGTACAAACGAAATAAAAAACGGTACAATCCTCTACGTGCTGGGTACTATCGAATGGCATTTACAAACTTTCAATATTTTATACTTAGTTGCCAAAATATTTACCCCCCTATAACTTTTACCCCCTAGGGGTACAAACGATTTAAAAAGCGGTACAATCCGGTACATACCGGGTACAATCGAACACATGACGAAAAAAATTTTTTCCTTCACTTCAGTTGCCAACTTCACACAGGTTGATACGCGCCCATCGCTAATTTGTGAACAATTAAAAATTATTCAGCGCGATTTTTCCTTTTCGTCAGAGTTATATTTATTTTCTCGCAAATCTATATATATAAAAATTAATTGCTGTTCGTTAGTCTCGGTAAAACTTGAGAATGGCTGAACTGATTCGGGTGATTTTGGTATTGATAAATTTGTTGAAGTTCAGGGAAGGTTTAAACGGTGAGAAATATGATGTGACTAACTGACTGACTGACATAGTGATCTATCAACGCACAGCCCAAACCACTGGACGGATCGGGCTGACATTTGTCATGCAGGTAGATGTTATGACGTAGGCATCCGCTAAGAAAGGATTTTGATTAATTCTGTCCCTAAGGGGATAAAATAGGGGATGAAATTTTGTATGAAACTTTGTCAATTTTAAACCGATTTATTATATAAAACTAAAATTACGCGGGTAAAACCGCGGGGCACAGCTAGTATGTTATAAAATATCGTATGATATACGTTCGCGCTTTCATAATGAAGCCTCTGCTTTCTTTTATAGCAATATCGCCTCGGCTGTACGCAATTATATCATAATGTTCTATTATTTAATTGCTTCATTCTTAAATACATCATCAGCATTGCTATTCAACGTGGCAATGCTGCCAGCCTTCTTGGCACGATCCCGAGAGACACCGATTTGGGCCAAGTTTTCTACTTGTAATTAGTTTTTAGCTACTTATTAGTTAATACATCAATATTTTTTTTTAATTTCTTTATAAATATAGTTTTTAGTGTTCGAATTGTGATCGAGTGTCTTGTCCATTACATCATTTAGTCCATTGGTGGACTTTGTTGAGTTTAATGTTCATTGTGATCTGATTTTCACTGTGATATTTTATTAAATTGATATATACCCTCAGCCGATGCTTTGTGGCAAAAATGTGCGCCTAAAAATTCTAAACCCTACATACAGACAGTCTTTTCCCTAAATCATTCCTATTTATGGAGAAAATAATACGACGAAATTAACTAAACATGTGTAGGTAATATTGATGAAAAGTGTACTGACTAAATTGATTAAATATAAAAAATATACTTATGTCATGGAATTTTATTTTGACTGTCCATATCCATTTTGTGGAGATGAGTCCCATGAAGTTAATCAGACACTCAAAGTACGTATCTATACAAGTAAGTATCTATATTTAAATAATAATATAAAATCCAGACGCAGATTCATATAGCCGGACATTTCGCATTGTAAGACCGACACAGTTTTTAATAAGAAAAAATACTTGCAGTTGGCAGTTACTAAGTAGTTATCTATCGGTGTATTTGTTGCTAGTGTAAAAGGAATAACCTTTTACACTTGCTGCACTTCTATTAAACGAGGTTGACCTGGGGTTCGACACTCTTTCTCCAAAAACGCAACTTTGAAAAATTAAGTTTCAATTACTTTTTTCAATAAACAAAATTTAATTTAATTCAAATATCATTCAGGACCACGTTTGTAACTGCGAAATTTTTGAACAAATAAGAACCGTGATGGGAACTTTGCAAATGATCGACCGAAACTTCGATCGTATTTCTTTGAAAACGAGTAGACCCCATCGACAGGCCGGACAAAGGACGTGGTATGGGCTACCACGTCCTGTAGTACGTCACGTATGTAGAAGTAATCCTATAGCAAAGAGATCTTATATTATTTAAACGCAAACGCAATGCGTCTTAATATAAGTATAAAAAATATAAATTGGGCTTACAGTGGAGGTGGTGTGCTGTCGTTTATTTTTCGTGACATCATTTTGTCTTTTTTACCCGATTTACTTTTACTTACATACTACTAAAATCAGTACGTGTTTTTTAAAGACTTTTTAGGATAATTATACTTTACCAAATGCGCGCGAGTCCAATTCGCACTTGGGCGGTTTTATTTTGAATGTTATACTAGATAATTGCGGATATCTTGAAGAACGTGCATCCGCTGAAAATATAGTTCAATAGAAACATGATCGTGAGGACAATCGTGGTGATGTGAGAACTTCGCAGCTGAGCCCGCATCGCACTCTCGGCCACCCAACATTTTTGCCACATTATTAGTGATAACAGTAGGGCTCATAAATATTAATACAAACAATAAAAGTATACGGGATAGTCGTTCGTGGGGGCAAAGTGAGTGTACCGAGAATTGGAGAGAATCTGAGGTACTTAATCATTAAGTTGTAAGTTGTGTTGTGTTAAAAAATAAGCGATATCTAATAAGCATTATAATAACTAAACGCATATACAGTACACATACACATATATATGTATATAAATATATAGATAACATACTGGACTGGTACAATACCAACCACCATATTTAATATAGACCAAGAGTCCAAGCCTCGTGTTATTCGAGCTAGGACTTATTTACTTAGGTGGCCTGGAAGATTGTATCTCACTCACATGGGTTAATTTGTCTTCAATCATTGGTATCAGTTACTGGTTGGTTGAAATTGTCTTTGGAGCCTCTTTTGATCTATCTCTATACAGATAAATAAAATTGAAGTGTCTGTTAATAATTACAAAATAACAGCTTTTTTTAATGCAATGATGTATATAGGTACGGTACCGAAACGTATTTTTTTTAATTTTTGACTTAGGCTGTCTGTTTGTTCCGGCTAATCTCCGAAATGGCTGGACCGCTTTTACCGGTACTTTCACTGGCAGATAGCTAATGTTTCAAGGAGATTACTTTTATAACAAAAAAACATAAGGACTCCTGGGCGACCTATTAAATTAAGTTTAAGCGGGTAAAACCGCGGGCACAGCTAGTATTATATAATAGTTATTGATTTCATGTGAAAAGTTTTTATTATAGCGTTAATATTTGTTGCACAAAACCTAAAAATGTATTGTAGTAACCTACTCCAAGATACGTACTTAGCTCTCTCTTATCTCTACATCAGGTAGGAAACTTGACTGAGTGTGCAGAATCGAAACGTGTAATGATGTCGATGACGTTATAAAGATTGAATTATTTACATAAAAAATGTGTAGTCTTGTCTCAATCCTGCTAAACATTAAAATGTCAGAGCATTTAACCTTGGGAGAGATAAGATAACGGACAGACATGATACGTACGTAAGAATATCTGCATCAAGACCAGTGTGCTCAATTCAACCCCACTGAATTTGATCAAATAAAAATACCCAATGATTCAACCAATTTAAAAGCAGTGACAGATAAACTGCAATTTAAATTATTATTAACGACATGGTAGTATTATTTTTTAAATGTAGAGCGCTTTATCTGCGTATGAAATTTTAGTGGTCTAGAAAGAATCATCATTAAATCGGTGAGATAAAATGTAAAGCGCAGCGGGCCTAGAGATTTTGCGACTTCCTCTCGCTATGCAAACAGCAGGCACCTTGACACTAGAGGTTGTTAACCGGTGCATTAGATGGGGCACAATTGAGGCCAGTGTGTGAGCGAGTTCAAGAGCAATTTAGGTTCCGTAGGTCAGTTCGCCTAAGGTAACCTTGACATTGACTACGAGTACAATAGGTAGTTCCACCTGCGAACCATTTTCCCGATAGTTAAATACATAATAATACCTTATAATTTCCAAATTAGAAGGAAACCTCAATGTGGGGCGGGACTGTGATTTATAAATCGTATAATTAATTACCAGCCAGTCCATTAATTTTGTTGCAAATAAGTATGTAGGTACCTACTTGGTTTTATTACATCTATCATCATTTAATAACAAAAACGGCTAAGTACCTCCAGGTACCTACTATTTAAGCGTTTATCTCGTAAGTACTATTTAGGTGTACATACCTACCTATATGCTAAGTTATTGCGCTCACAATTCGTTGTCGCGCAAGTGTGCGTATCTAGTATTAAGTATCTAAGTATATACTTAATAAAAAATCGTAGGCATGTCATTCCGCTGTATGGTATTGTGTAAAATGTAAAAGCACAGTACATGAAAATTACATAGCTATACTTAAATTTAGAGAGTAGGTATATTGGATCTGTTAATTTTGTTTGAAGCAGTGCATATTGTTTCAATCATAAATAAAATCATTGCATAAATTCGACCAAACAAACATCCTCCTTTCATGTATTGAAAATAAAACATTCTTGGGTTTACCTTGTTTATTATCATTATTTTATTATGTTAGTAGTCTTGTGCAAAAATATAGGGATTCGGTAGGTCCTAGCACATTATGCAGGTATGCAAAATTGCTCTATGGCTTAATGCCTTAGCCAGATCATTCTTTCGCCTTATTTGAATGTCTGATTTTTCTCAAGTGGACTCATTATTCCCAACTGAAGTTACGTGTAAGTAATTATGTAATTGCGAACTCTAACCTTAGTATCAAATCAATACACACAGCACTTCAGCTTCTTCAGGTATCTACTTAGCTATAGCTGTACTTAAATAGTGCCTACGCCTATTGGTGTAATTGATAGGTATTTGACAAGATTATATATTTAAGACCTAGGACCTGTACCTATAGCTTTTTTAACCACCTACCCTATATAAATAAAATTTGAAACTATGTAGATATTATTGTTAAGTTTTGAAATTTTCTCAACTTATAATTATATTTATGTAGCGTAGGGTTCCAAAATGATACTGAAAATAAGCTTAGAGTAATTTATATCAGTGAAATGTATGTACCTAAAAAGCAAATGTTCAAAAGATGTATCATCTGAGAAGTATTTATCGGAGATATTAATGGGCGTTTCGCAACAATAAAGAAAAGACAAAACCAACGCTGTGGAATGAACAGTTAGTTATTAATAAACTGCAAGAGTATAGACTGTTCCAGCTCTTCGAAGTGCAAGTACCTCCATGGACAGTAATGTTACAATTTCTTTTATGACGTTGTTATGGTTGAAAATAGCTCGAGTGCTTCATCCGTCGCGACAGATTTCCAGGAGACATAAGGGACAGACAAAAAAGGAACAGCTTCTAAATAAGCCGGTAGACGGTAGACGCGTGACTTGGTCGTTTGCCGACTGCCGTCAATGATCTCTTCAGTTGCTCTGCTTTGACAGGGTTGTTGCTGTTCAATGTTGAACTGCCTTTATAATGGTATTTCTAGGTATACGTCTTAGACAGTTGCTTGATAAGTGCACAATTTATAAATCGGACGCTGTGTATTATTAATGATTAAACGAACTTACCTGTAAGTGAAGTTCTATCATAATTATACGAGCGCCTCGTCCGAAGAGAATGCAGTAGGTATTCCAATATAACACAGAGTCTACATTACCTAATACATACAATTTGTTTAAGCTGTCTATTACGCAGATCGTAGATAGATATCACTATGGTATATACATCATTCGGTGTACCTAACATACATCGCCGAAATCCATATTACCGTTGTTTCCAAGAGGAGAAGTTGTTGTGGAATAGTATTTTTCAGAAAGGTCAAATTCGGAGCACTCGTAACCGAAGAAAGTGTATGAAGAGATGCATGAATGTGGATGAAGCGAAAGAAGTATGTAAGGATCGTAGCATGTGGCAAACGGTGGTCTCTGCCTACCCCCATGGGATACAGGCGTGAGCATATGTATGTATGTATGTATTTGTTCAGGGGTAAAGTGGCAGGTGGGAGGAAACGATAAAATACTTATTTGGTTGAAATGTATTTTGCATGATGACTGCCATCCCTATTGGCCACCGGACAAGAAAAAAAGAGTATGATAAATACTTGATTGTTGATTGCACTGAACAGTAACTTTGCATCAATTCAGTCAGGAGGCCGTCGATTTCAATTTGACCGCATCCTGCTTTCTCAAGACATATTTATAAGCAAGTCGTTTTTATTGTCGACTGCGGGGTCAACTTTTTACTGTTTCTTGGAAATAATAGGTACATAAGCATTTGGAGTATCTAGTTTTGGTACCTTTCATTACCTTGATAATAAACAATTCAATGGTTCCGAACAATACCTCCGAACAACCCTCAATTTAAGAACGAGACAATTCTGACAATCAAACACCGAAGTGGGCAATAAGTGTCCTGCACTACGCTTTTATCTTTTAACATTTTTAAATATGAGGGATTCAAACTATGCACACTTAAAGGTGCGGCCTCATGCAGCCGATCGACGCTCGTTTCCAGCGACAATTAATGTGGTCACGTGACCCCATTTTAAATTTCCGGCGACTCAAAAAGGAAAACTACGTCATTCTTAGGTATCGCTACATATCACGTGACCACATTTGTCGCTGGAAACGAGCGTCAAGCGGCTTACATCAGGTTGCACCTTTAAGGTGCGGCCTCATGTTGCCGCTCGACGCTCGTTTCCAGCGACAAATGTCGTCACGTGACCCCTTTTTAAATTTCCCGCGACTCAAAAAGGAACTACGTCATGCAGCCGCTCCTATCACGTATCATATCACAGCCATAAAATATTTTATAGCTAGCACCTTCGGTGCTCGCTGCTTACCTCATCATCGTATATTGCGAATCAGACTAAAATATTTATGTATTTTTGTTGCAATGGCTATAATTATCAATCCGCAACTCTACAGCGGAGTATTATATTAGAAGAATTCTAATGAACATTATACTATCTAATCTTTTATTTATTCAATGGCGGTGAGCTTAAGTAAAACTATTCTGCCAATGTCAAGTAATTGTTGGAAAAATATCATGTAAATTGTCAAAAATATGTGGAGGAATATTATAGTGTTGTCTGGGTCCACCTTCAATTTTAATTCTCTTACTGAAAGAAACAAGAAAGACTATTTGATTGGTTTTTTCTTGTTTTTTTTAGCGAGGAATCCAATCCACATATTTTTAACAATTTACAAGATATTTTTCTCAACAATCACTTGACACTGGCGGAATAGTTTTACTTAAGCTCATCGCCATTAAATAAATAAAGGAAAGGAAAGGACTATTTGATTGACATTTGACAGTGCCATTTGAAATGACAGATAATGATTTAAATAAAATTAGGTTGGTGTTGTTGATTGTTTGTTTCCTGACAATTTTAAATTGTACTTTTAGTAATTTAATTTCAATTTCTGTGTTTCTATTCTAAATGAAAGAAGATAATCAACATCTAAAGAAGGTATCCGTTAGGTTTTAGAAAAAAATATAGAGCCCTTAATATAGCTAGACATGGATAAGTGTCGCATATGTTTGGAGTACCGGAAGAAGTTACAGTCCATTTTTGAGGCAGAAAGTGATTTAACCTTTGCGGATATGATTATTTCTATTTCCAACATAAAGGTGATTAAATTAACATAATACGTGATAACAGACCAATCATTCGTTTGCGCACTTCAAATCATCTAGACACCCTACTAGCTACACACAGTGCATCCTGGCGAAGCTTTAGAAATTTAATGCCAACCCGATACTTAAAATTTTTTAATCTTTTGTGTCCAGTAATATGTTGCCTGTGAATGAATACTTTCCCAGAAATATAAAATATCGAATGAATAGTTAAGAAGGCAATATGTAGAAAAAAGTAATAGAAAAGTTTGAATTGAAATAGTAGATTTCATTGTTTCATAATATGCTTGTGTTTATAGATGCTGAACATAGATGGAGTGACAAATAAAATATGCAGTATGTGCAAAAAAAAGCTTAGAGAGTCATATGATTTTTTAATATTAATTAAAACGTAAGTGATTTTAAAATTTCTATTCTTTTGCAAAGTACTAATAATACACAATAGAGTAACTATTCTAATAGTATTGCTTTTGTAGATCAAACACTGTTCTTGAACAGACTGCTGATATTAAGAGGATATGTTTTGATAACATCAGTGATATACTATTAAAAGAAGAATTGGCTCAAGATAACAAAGATTATTTAACAAATTTGAAACACCTCAACAGATTATTCAAGGAAGGTGACTCAATTATCAGCTACAATGATACTGTTATAAAAAAAATTGTGATTGACAATATTGGCATTGAAGAGAATGAAAGAAGATCTGAAGAAGGTTTGTTTTTTAATTTTCTTGAAACAATCAAGAACAAAGCTGATTCTGAAAATGTAAGTAACTGTAGAATACCCCAAGGTATACTATCATATGAGAATGGCAGTCACTGTGCTTAAGCTGAACCGTAATTAGTAAATAATTTCTTATTTACCACTGAACTACAAATTATATTCAAAAATATCTATCAATCAGCATGCAGCTTTATTCCTCATACATTTGAATGTGTTTATTATATTCCTTGTTTGTTTTACTGTATGATCCCTCTGCAGTAAAAGCCTCCTCCATATTTTTCCACTCTTGGTTTTTTCAGCAATGCTCATCCAATGGATATGTGTATAAATAACAACTATCAAAAATGTATAAATTTTTTTGTAAGCAGCACCATTTGCCTCCTTTGTATACAATCTTGTAAGTGCGGTTTCATTATATATACCACTAAGGTGTGTTATTATATTTTCAGGATGATTTTAATCATGATGTTGTAAGTGATGGATCCATTGATGATAAAGATTATAAACCACCTCTAACAGAAAGGAGAAATTTTAAAAATAAAACAAGAAATGGTATATCCTATGCAATTTTTATAGCTGTTTATGCTTATTCTATTCCATTTTGTAACTAATAATTAATATATTTTTTTAGATCTTATAAGCCCTAAAAGGAAAAAATGTAGTAAACTGTGTAACTTCAAGCCAATTAAGCCAATATTTTTGAATGACATCAGAATATTGGCTGAAAATAAACATTTAACTAAAACTCAATCCAAATATAAGTCGAAAAAAAAAGAAATATGTCCATATTGTGGGATATTTTTTAAATCTTTGACTGCCCATATGAAGATGCATGTAATGAACAGAGGTAAGGCTAAAATTGTCAAAATATAAATGACTAGCTACCCCACCCTCAATAATTCCAAAACTATCAATAAATATAATATGGATTTTGTTACGTTTTGTTAGATTTTCTACATGAAAGTAAAAACAGTATCAGGATCTGTGAAGTACTTTTGAAGACAATGTCTCCAAATGGACAAAATAATTTTGTATGGAAATGAAGAATTTATGCTATTTAAAGAGAAACCCAACAAAATATGTGTGATTTCAAATTTTTGTGTTTATTTTAATTTCAGGGACTAGAACATTTGAATGTGATACATGTGGTAAAGCATTTTTTAGAAAAGGTGTTTTAGAAAAACATATGTTAATACATTCATCAATTAAAAACTTCAGGTGTAGTTTGTGTGTTGCAAGTTTCAGACGCAAGGCAGATCTGAGCAGGTATTTATATAATATTGTGTATTTAACTTGTATAGTAGTAGTAGGTAGTTGGTATATTCACTTTTATGACACCGAAAATGTAAGCATTCCAGCAAAATAATGGATTTATTCCTAACAGAATTATGATGATTTTTTATTAAAAAAGACTAATAAGAAAACCTTTGTGTGTAATATTGAATGTGTTTGAATACTTTCTTTCTGAACTCAGTAATATACAAAATTTTTTTCGTAAAATAAAACTTCACTGAAAACAAAAAAATAAGCTAAATATGTAGTAAAAACATGTCTGGTGAAAAGGAATATCAAGTTATACCTATTACTTGTAGAGCCCATACTCAACTCATAGAGTGAAATGTATACACACAGTGGTTCTACAACCAACTGCAATGAATACAAGTAGTTTTACTTTTTGATTGTTGTGTTTTAAATTATTTAAAATGAAAATGAAAATAATTTAATTCAGTTTAGGCCCTGGTAAGGCACTTATGAATGTCAAAGAACTGACCACCAGTTCGGAAACTAGACTTCTGAGAAGAACCGGCAAGAAACTCAGCTGGCATCATGTACATTTCATTACATAGTAAATAATGATTAGGTACAATTAAATTCATATAAAATTTATTTAATTACTTACGTTTATTATCAGATTGCATACCTTTTTATTGTTACAGCCACATGTTATCACACACTGATGAAAGGAACTATATTTGTGAAATATGCAGGAAAAGTTTCAAAAAGGTATATAATTAATGTTATTGATGAATAGAAACCTTCACTAGAATATTATCAAGAATTATTGTTTCATTATCTTTCAGAAATCAGCACTCACAAGACATGAGAAGATACACAATATTAACTGTAAGACGGTCAAGTGTGATTTATGTACCATGTCATTTTTGTCAAGAAGTAATTTGAAACATCATATGCGAGTACATACTGGTGAACGTCCTTACAAGTGTGAGGTGAGATAATTTTCACTGTTTCATCTTATCAAATCCTAAATGTTATTGTGTCCAATGCTTAGCATAATTGGATTAAATTTTATAGAGTTCCATTCCAAACCTTATACCTGAGACGGCGATGGGCTCGCCCTCTGTCACGTTGACACTTAATCATATTCGGTGAAATGTGGGTGTTGTTGTGCTAAGTATTTCATGCCTTATTACAGATCTGTTCACAACCATACAGCTACAAATGCGATTTCAATCGCCACTGTTTGAAAAAACACGGCGTTTTTCTGAAACGGAGGCCCGTTTACATTATGAATGAAGACGTATTGAAGATGGAGCGCCTCCTTATGAAAGATTTATTGTTGCGGACACAAAGCATGGAGGTTGATAAAGAGCTGAGGCCCTTTGAGGGAGCTAAAGATGCGCAAGAAATTGAACAGGCCGTTAAAACACTACAGAATAAACATACCTCTATTACGGATCAATAGATAAAAAAATCCTTAGCATCAAGATTATTTAAGTATGTTATGTTCGATATTGTTCAACTTACCATTATATCTATTTAATGCATCGACAGAGCAGTGGTGGCCGAGTGGTTTGAGCAGTGGCCTGCTACGCAAGTTCAAATCCTAGGGGTTTTAAGTACCAAGTGTAGTGCTTTCACAACACGAACTTATATGGTGAAAGAAAATATTGTGAGGAAAATTGCACATATCTGCGGAGAAATTCGAAGACTAATTTATAGTGCCTGATGGCGATGGACTCACCATCTATCATGAGGGCACTTTCATCTTTGGTGAAGTTCTTTACAAAAGGCGATTGTCAACTTCTATCTCTTTTGTGTCTTAAATGCGAAATATTTGAAATGACGTATAGCCGAAATGTATGCAGTTTTAATAACTATTTCCCGGCAATATTTCGATATAACACCCTTCGCGGATCAAAACATATGCCGTATCTGATATTGAGGGCGCCAATACGTAGGTGGGTGCGTAGATTGACGCACGCATATGATATTGATATTCTTATTCCAAGAAAACAAGATCAGTTTCATGTTACGTATTACGTAGGAGCTTCTTTGTCCTGTGGTCATTGTTATCCTATGGTGTGGGATATATTGTGTCATATGATTGACATAATGAAAGCATTTCACCTATTCCAACACCTGATACTACAGAAAGCTCCCTATTATTAGTTATAACAAATATGTTTTTCTTACCAGCTAATGGACCTTTTCTTCGACCTATCAATCAGATTCTCGTATATAAGGGGACAAATTTGTTTCACCAACATTAGTCTCACTCAGGAACTCCTCATAACAGCACCATGGTAAGCATTTTAGATAAATTCACTCTTGTGTATGTATTTTATTTATATTATTATATTTAAAAGTTTGTTTCATTTTGTAAAGCAGTCATAAAAGCAACATATTTTTTTGATTTCAGATCAACAAACCTCTTCGAGTGGCGATCTTAATATGTTCCGCCATTTACACTTTGGTGCCCAAAGCATGGGCCCAGAAGAAGGAGTTTCTGGAGGATGATCAAATAACGCCTAAAAGACAAAACTATATGCTACAGAGAGCATGCAAGGACGAGATTTTACGGAATATGGAAAACACCGGTATGACATACGACATCGAGCCTTTCGACCCGGATACTGACAACGAAGACCTATCGTCCTTTATAGAGGACTACGCTGTGGGCGGGAACGATGTTATGACCCTCGAAGATTCCTTTAAGACGAGAACCAAGAAAAGAGGAACTTTCAAAGTTAAGAAAATGAACGTAAGTTACGTCCCTTGACAGTTTATACTTCGCGTTCCAACTATAAACGATAATAATTTATATAATTCCTCTCCATACAAGCAAGCCATTCCGGATCTCCCGTGTAGCTGTCAGTATAGTGTAAGTAAAGAATCGCAGAACTAAACCTATTCAAATTTTACGATGATTTTCAAGATTTTATTCTTGATTGTTGTTTTAATTAGTGCTTTTTGTACTTTCAGAAAATAATTGAGGACCTTGGTGATAGTTTCTTTCCGCGATACATAGAAACAAGGAACTGCAGTCGATCCCAGCAGACATGCAACCACCCTTACGTATGCAAAGAAAATTTGTACAATGTAAGTTAATTAATTTATAACTAAATACTTACAAGTGTAGTGTTTGTGTGTACATACTTTCAACCAAACTAACTCGTAGGTATAGATTAAACATATTTTTCTCATTTCAGTTAACAATATTGAAGCTGAGGGGGCAAGAACCATTTGATCTGACCGGAATACCGAAAAAGTTGAAGTACGAGTGGGTATCCGTAAAGCTGCCAGTGAGCGTGGGGTGTGTGTGCACCAGAGACTACCAGACTAAACTGACCCGCGGCGCGCACGATGAGCCCAAATGGCTCTACTAGACAACAACCCATACACCAGACTGTTAGCGGAACCCGAGGAGCTCAATTACTAATGCATTAAGGACAACGACACAAACTTGTTGATGATTCAAGTAATAAATATACGAATTTGAGAATTTCCTTGTTTCAATTATCCCTACTAATATTATAAATGCGAAAGTAACTCTGTCTGTCTGTTAAGCTTTCCCGCTTAAACCTCTCAACCGATGTTGATGAAATTTGGCACAGACAATCTTTAGACCCTGAGAAAAGACACAGGGTACCTTTTATTGCGAAAAAAAGTATTATATAAAACTAAATCTACGCGGGTGAAACCGCGGGGCACAGGTAGTACCTAATATATTTGAAATAGCTCTTTCGTCTCTTACTAGTGTTGGTCACGTCCATAGGCTACAACAGCCGCATAGCATCAGGCAGACTGCACGCTTGCTACTAAGTTACAAAACAGGCGCTTCTGAGGCTCATTTAAATAAACGAACATTGGAAGTGTTCGAACCCCAGATAGAACAAAATATTGGTTGGATTGGTAAAAAAAGGGATTTCGCAAATTAACTTAAAACAACTTAATGCACGGTTCGAGAGACCTAAGACCCTGCGACAGAATCATTGTCACGATAATTTCATGCCATGTGCAATCATCTTGGCACAAGCAGTATAAAAACGCTTCATGAGTTTTCTGGTAGAGCAACAGGACACCGATATAAAATAATAATTCTGGGCACATGAATTAAATGATAGGTAAAATATTATTATCACTACGAAGCATAAGCTACCTCTGACATTTGACAAAAAAATTTGTCCTATTGATTTTGTTTTAAGGTTCACATTCATGTGTGGTATCTAAGTTAGGAGTGAGGGTGTTTTATACAACGCCATTTAAAATGGCATTTAAGTTAAGTAAGCCCCATAAGGAACTGGTATTAAAACTCGATGCTTCTATGGTTCGTAATTTTTCTTTGAAGTAAAAACAATAATATCAATTCAAATTATTTTAATATTTTGGATGAACTAAATTACTCTATGTACAACAAACAATCATAGTGATGTTAAGAAAATAAATCAATTACGAAGGAAATAAACAAAACATAATGAATAAATGTCAAATTAATTATACTACAATTTCAATAGAAATAAAGTATTGTTTAAGTAACAAAACAAAGTAGCAGGCAGGTGCAGTTTGAGTACTCTCTTGCATATCTTGCAACACTTGGACACAGGTCCCACAGGACAGACAGATTCATAGAGTGACTGAATGAAAAAATTGTACGATATTCTTAACTCGTGATCGTGGACTAGTGGACCTATACGAGTTCAAAGCTCACTTCTCTGCACCAGGGATTTCTTTTAAACTTATCAGACCACAGTGAAGGAAAACATCATGAGGAGACCCGCCGTCTGACAAGAAACTTAGGCACTTGACTACACCACAATGTCAAGTTGGGTGTAACACCCGACTTCAAACAAATGCGTGACGATAAACTAAACGGTGTACTCTGAGGAGTGATGGGGCACAGTTTCGTGGGCAGCAGGCGTGGGCACATCGCCCATTTGTGGCAGCAAGTGATCCGTCACCATGCCCATCTCACGGCGGAGTACGTCCTCTGTCACTATGTGGATCGACTTGAACTTCAAGTTGATTCCGTGGACCTTGAACACGTGATTATTCAAATTCACTTTGTAACTAAACGCCACGTTGCACACCTGAAAACGAAAATGTGAGTGAGAAAAAGCGTACTTGTATTCATAGTACCAGTTAGGCACCGTTTTCGTAATCTATACCCGTTAGTGTCAACGCACAATTTTTGTATGAGATATTTTACTTATTTATAGCAGGTACCGCTAAGAATTTCTAATACAATGAATAATTTACGCTATCGAGAATACATTACGAAAATGGTGGCAAACTCGTAATAATGTTGTTATTACGGTAGATTAAAATACAACAACATGAAACAACACAATTATTGGTAATGACAGAAATATGTTAACGTGTATGAAAATTGAATCGGTAGATGGAGTACCTAGGGGTAACTTTCAAGATCGTATGTACAAAAGATGACAATATGATAGGACTAAGCGAGATGGAGATATAGAATATACACCAGTGAAGTGGCGAAGAGTGAGTGAGACGAGAGTTCTGAAGAGGAGAGGCCGTCGCAGAGTGAGACTAGAGGAGAGGTCGTCGTAAGAGTACTGACCTCGCACGAGCACGGCCCATTGCCAGTGTGAGCGATGAGTGAGACTAGAGGAGAGGTCGTCGTGGGAGTACTGACCTCGCACGAGTACGGCCTATTGCCAGTGTGAGCGATGAGTGAGACTAGAGGAGAGGTCGTCGTAGGAGTACTGACCTCGCACGAGTACGGCCTATTGCCGGTGTGAGTGAGCACGTGATTCTGCAGATGGTGACTTTGCGTAAAGCTCTTAGCGCAGACGGTACAGACGAAGCTTTTGTCGCCGGTGTGTATCTTCATGTGGCGGCGCAGGCCGGCCACCTGCAACGAGAAGAGAGTGTGAGGCACGCACCTGGCAGGAGTAGGGCCGTTCGCCGGTGTGCATTCGCTCGTGGTTTTGCAACTGATGTTTCGCGTTGAAGGACATGGTGCAAGTGCCGCATTTGTACGGTTTGTAACCCGAGTGTATGCGCAGGTGCCGGTTCAGATCGCAACGCTGAAATACATCAATCCCTTGGTTTTTTGACACATTCTTATTAAACAAAGATATCTTTTACATTATTCAGTTTTATTTTAAAGAAGGATCATAACGTCGAAGCCAGTTAGTTCCAAAGAGTCATATATGACGAGGTAGGAGGGAGCAAAGAGATTTTACTTTTTGAATTAATCAACGACTATTCAATATGTCTTTGGGCAATACCCTTCCAAGAATATATTTTCAATTTTAATTTTAGTAATTTGAAAAATCATAACAACTTACTGCAATAAATTTCTTGGTGCATAAATTACAGGAGAATGGTCGTTCCCCTTTATGAATTAAATTATGTCTGAAAAAATAAGGGTCATTAATACAGACGCAGGATGGAAAACAAGTATGTGAAAGTTGGAAATAACGGTATATAATAACCTGACTAAAGATTTCGGAGTGTAGAAGCCAGCACCACATATTTCACAAATGTGGTCCTTAATTCCCGTATGTTGTTTTGCATGTGTCAATAAGTTACTCTTCTGTGCAAACGTTCTTGGACACTGAGTGCATGTGTATCGCTTTTTCTCTGCAAGAACAAACAGATATTAATAAGTCACTCTACTTGGTTAATTTGAATATAATTTCCAGACTTGGGTAGACAAATGTCAAACAAGTTTGGATTGAGTGGTGGAACTATTTAAAAAAGTAAAGAAAAATGTAGATTTATTTATTACTTCACTACAATATTTGCATCAGTAACAGTAAAAGTAACAGCCGTAACATAGCAACTTATCGATAATGTCTTCTTTTTAAATTAGGAATGCTGAACACCAAATATATTATGATAATATACATTTTTAATATTCACTAATATACTTGTTAAGAATAACGCGGCAATTATTACTACAATTATAAACAGGGTCTAGGCTTTTTAGGCGAATATTTTTGTCACACACGTCTTTTTTATATTTTTAAATTGATATATACCACCTACCGATGAACTGTGCTATATATGTTCGCCAAATAAGTCTGAGTCCTTTATATTGGCTCTTAAAGTATTAAAAATAAACACTTTATAGGTACTTCAGCAAATAAAATACCATGTTAAATAAATATCAAACAATATTTGAAAGAATATGAATCAAAAATATACCTTGATGTGTGGCAATATGATTCCCTAATGTGTATGTAAGTATACCACAGACGGGACACACTAGTTTCTCTCTTTGTTTGGCCACAGCAGTCTTCACCATCCGCACAGGCTTATCCCTGCGCGTCCTGGACCCCTCAAAGGCTATTGATGAACCTGATGTTCTTTGGAAACTGGAGTGAACTTTTAGTACTGTAGCATCTTTTGGTCTTTTCAAGAGTATTGGTGCACCTCTCGATCCGTTTTTGAGTATTGGATCTGTTAAAAAAGATAAAATAAAAGGATAAAAGCTCACACCCCTATAAGGTTCCCCTAAGCCTCAGGGGATTAGGATTATGCAGATGTTACAACACCCACATTTCACGACAATGATTGGGGTTAATGGGTGCTAATAGACGTTAGGTTAGGTTTCGTCTGTCATTGTAAAGCATGTGGTGTGAAATCACTGTACATAAGCTTTTGAGAAAAACCCAATGGTACAGGCTCCACTTGGATTCGAACTTACGTCGCTAGCGTAGCAGTTGATTGCTCAAACCCAAAGAAAACCTCTTGGTTCTATAAGATAAGCTTTCTTTAAAATAAGGTCCAAAATGTAGTAAATATTAAGCTTACAGCATGTAATAGTTGTGGCAGCTTTGCTTTTAACACGAGTACCATCACTTCGCACTCTAACCCTTTTGAAATCATCCTCATCCTTAATTTTGTTGACAATCTTGATCTTCCGTAACACAGGTTTGTCTTTGAACACTTTAATATCTGACAACTTTGGCTTCTTGAATTTAGTTTTCAGTTTTTCAGTTGGTGGCAGGTAATCATCATCATCATCATCATGGAAAAAATCATCATCCAAGTATTCTTCCTGAAATTAGTAAATAATTTTTTACTGCACGGCAGTTACACCACTAGTGGATAATGTTACCTACATAGCATACCTGTCAGCTATGTATCGGAGTTTCACAAGTTTAAAAGTTTGAATCACAAGTTGTCACACAGTCTCGTTGTTTAATGTCAAGTGGCATTTTAGAACTAAATATCTCATGCAAATGATATTGGTGATGTTAGCAAGTCCTGATTTTGAAAACAGTGCAAAACTCATAAAATTAGAAAGTCCTGTTAAAATCAGTCCAGTGGTTTTGGAGATTACTCGAAACAAGCAGACAGAAAGGGATTTTTTTTTATATCATATCAGTTCCATGTTGTATATACTTTCATATGATTTTGTGAAAAGCTGTAATTTTACAATTACAAACACACATTTTTATTTTATTTATCTGTATCGATTTGTATCACTTATCTGCTTAGTAACTAGATTGTGCTATATGGCAATGTCTGTACATATATTTTTATTAAATTACAGAAGTATGTGTATACTTATATTGATTGATTTCCCAGTATCATATTGAGGTCAAAATCTACAACCACCTAACAATATTTCAGGGCTTTTATTCCAAATGGATACCCTTTAAATACCACACAATAAAGTAGAAATAAGCACGAAAACTGTAGAAGTTCAGTAAATCATTGCACAGACCTCATTGACACTGGTGTTTGAAGCCATTTTAGATGATTTCCATACAATATCAGCATCTTCATCAACAATTTCAGGTTTGGTTTCATCAGAGTTAGGGTCGACCTTCCTTATCACCGTATTGGCAATAACTATGTCTTTCCCGTCAATTGTCTCCACTGGCACCTCGGGATTCTTCTCCAAGTTATCCAGATCAATCTCCATTTCCCATTTGGGTTCGGATTTTATTGTGAGTGGACCTATTTCACTCTTTATGTCAGTAAAAGAATCAAATGCAATTTTCTTTGTTGGTACCTGACTCCTGAGCTTTGCCAGCATCTTCCTAAGTTTTCTATCTGACCTGGAATGTCAACCAAGTAGGTAATAAAAAAACCTTTAATAATAAAAAGATAAGGAAATAAAAAGAAATGGGTCCTTGTATGCTTTTCAGATGGTAGTGCTATTGGCTATTGCCCTGGAGCTACAGCATACCACCCTCCATATATGGCAATATACTAATCTAATGTTATACATTATAATAGTACATTGCCATATCCACACTACTATTATTAAGAGGAATCATTTGTATTTTTGTGTGTATGTTTGTAATGAATAACTCAAAAACTACTGTGCCAATTTCAAAAATTCTTTCACCATTGGAAAGCTACATCATCAGCGAGTAACATAGGTTTTATTTTATCCCCATACTCCCACGGGAACGGAAATTACGCGGGTGAAACCGCGTGACGTCCGCTAGTAGAGTATAATCTTATCCATAGAAATAAATGTCACTGATTCACCAAACCTCATTGACTGGTGTCCGCACAAAAATATTCATAAATAAGGGAGTTATACTTCACACAGTACAGTGAATTTGCAATAAGATTTTGCAGAGGCTGAGGACTGGAAGTGACTTGCTACTATGTATCCAAACACAAACAATATACCTCTCTGCCACAGTTTTAAGCAGATAAGCCTTTTCCAAAGTAGTGCAACATTTGGGACATATCTTCTCTGGAAGTCCATCATTAGAAGACACCTGAAATAGATCCATTAATGAATAAAAGTTATCAAAAACAGTCCTCAACAAAACGATAAGATATATAATGTATCCACTTAGATATTTATGGCGCCAACCATGAAAGTTCAGTTTTTATTTATCATAGGAGTTAATATGATACAATGGCATTGCTCTAGCGTTTTCATGTAAAGGCCTATTACTGAGATACTAAGATTACAAATAACAAATAAGTTTCATGGTATTAGCAGTGAAATAGAGCTTCGTAGATAGATTGAAAAAATAACACAAGCCCATCATTACGCTAAAAGAAAAATAAATCAACCAAATCACACTCAGATGTTTTAGAAAAACGAACGAGCAACAAATACATTATTTAATGACCTTAACATCAGCAATTGCAGTAAGCATTTCAGCATAATTGCCAGATAGTTTATATCTGAAAAGAGGGCACAATGGTTTCTTGTTTGTCAAACATATACGACATGATTTTTTGTCGATAGTTTCACTAGAATCCAACATTTTCCAACACTTTAGCTTGAGTGATGATACAAATCCGTTATTATCGAACTTATTTCTGGCATTGAGTGCGGTAGGTAGGTAGGTGATCAAGTACAAGTTGCGACTGGGATTCTATCACACCACCATTTATTTATCCGCATGCACGACGCACGTCACGTCACTACACAAATTAAATGATGAACGAATGATTAAAAATTTTCATGATTTGCATCGAGTCGAGTTATTTCAAAAGTATTGTACAGCTCGAATCAGTTTCTTAGCCATTCGATTATTGGGATGATCCTAATTTAGCTTCATATCGTTCCTAATTGTATGTTCGATATGGAAGTCTACTAGAATCTCGGGTTGGAGCTGTAATATACTAGAATACAATTATCTATGTCACTTCCCTCTTCCTCGATTTTAAGAGTCGAGTAATTTGAAACGGGATTTTGGGGCAGTGTGATACTAGCGCGTGAAGAAGACTAGACTAAACTCGGACTTAAAATTGATGATCCCTTTTTAAATCCGTATTACAGAAAGGGATGGAGCTTGACTTTTAAACCAAGACTATTTATTACAATTATCTATGTTTTATAGTAAGGGGGCAGTTGACAGAAGCAAATCATGGATGGTTTGAATTCTTAAATAATTTTGAGTATAAAAATCATAGATAATTATTTTTGCTGTAAATATTTTGAATAGTTGTATTCGAATAATTCGAATGGTTAGCTCCCCTACTATAAATAAAGCCGCTTATCTTGCGTTGTGCAGCGTAGTCTAGTCTAGCTAGCTAGCACCATAGATAATAAACTATATTGCTTTGCTTGCTAGCACCTAGCACCTGTCCTGTCAAATAGAACTGAAGTTAAATCAAATCAATCACGAAATGTGTGGTGTGTGAGAAAAACAGGGTTGAAATTAAAGCTTTTAAGTTGGGACTTCTTCAAAATACGTATAAAATGGATTAATGACCTGTTTCCATTTATCTACTGTTTTTAATATAAACATAATTTAAGCAACACAACTGTTGCGTAAAAATGTTATGATGGCTACCTCTGAGAATTGGTGCAATCTTAGAAAAGGTAAATACATTATTACGTTTAATTAAGTACTTTCAACAAAAACCTTACTTGGAAAACTATTTAGCTAATCTCTTTGTATATCGTATTTGTAACGTGGGCAGACTATCAATGAGTTTATGTTTCAGGTAAACATAGTGGGGACTTGTTTAAGCTAGATACTAAGAATAAAACACCCGAAGAGAACATTAAAGAAATTATACAGGGTCTGTATATAAAGAATCCATTCCATAATGATACCTCACCCACTAACAAGAATGTGCCTGAGTACAGGTCAGGTCTAAGAAGCATGCAAAAAACTGGCTCTGACAGCCGAAGACTGTCCTACTTTAATGCCTTAGTCACACTTTTATGTAAAGAAGACATCAGTAACTTGGGTTTTACGGTTCATGAGCTGATGACATGGTGAGTTTTTTACTGCTGTTATGAAACATATATTCATATCTATAAGAGTTCATTATTATAATATTTACACTTCACAATTACATTTATTGCTTCCACACTACTTACAAATAAATTGATTTGATGATATTGGAAATCTTATATTATTTAAACTAAACTACAATTAACTACACAACATGTAAAGTCAGCCACAAAAGTCTTTTACCATCGAAGAAAATACATCATGACAATGTGAGCATTGTAGGTTAATATTTTCGAATTCTTTCTCAAATAAAATTTAAAATGAATTACAATTTAAATATGAATATTTTAATTTTTTTTGCATGCATATTAATATTTTTTTATTCATTAGGATTTGTTTCCAAAACTGACAAATCACTTAATGGCCAACCAAATCAATATCAATAAATCAGAATAATAAAATTTTAATTTATAAAGTATATAGCTTGTTTTTATTTTATTACTATATCCAAATTATACTGCTTCATTGGTCAAGCAAGCAAGCTCTTGGTTTGGATCGCCCGGTCAGGCAACATGCTTCTAGGTTTTTCTATTTGTAATTTCCCTGTAGTAGCCCAGAGTCTGGATTAGTGTCTGGTTAGTAATTTGAGTCATATGTTTAATATGGAACTTAAACGTATTATTGTTGGTGAAATTACTTATTGATATATGCAGTATTATATGTAATCATATATACATATTTAAACAATATCACAGAGCACAATCTAGTTCCAAAGTTTTTACTATGGGTAACAGACATGAACTAATCATGTCTGTGACCATATTTAACAAAATTACTGTACATCTATTGGATACATTTTTTATTCACAGCATAAGAGTGAGCCTTGTAGATGAGTCTATGGTTATGAGAGTGGCAGCCTTAAGAGTTCTTCGCTACTTAATTAAAACAGAAAGTGATGTTGCTACATTTAACTACCTAAAACTACCATACCTGGTAATAAGGTAAGCATTTGATCCCATCAAATATATATTGCGATTTAAAGGAAGTCTTATATTTTGTTACTCATCATAAATATTTCCTTATCATTTATAGAGCATTTTCCTAGATTAACTTTTTATCATCATTATATCATCATGGCTAATGAGTATTAATCAGAAAGTCGTGATGAGGTTATATGGATGTCTCATGTTTTTGTCAGATCTATGGACTTAAATCTTCGCAATGAGGAAGAGCGAGCGCAGGCATTGCGTGTAGTTCGACGTGTGATAGCGGCCGTGGGGGCAGCAGGCCCTGGGGTAGGTAGTGGCACTGGGTCCGGGCTAGTAAGGCGGCGAGCTTATGTAGACCTCGGCCTCCTACGCTGCTTGGCTGCCGTGGCGCGTGCTGGCAGTGCGGGAGATGGCTCGGGAGATAGACTCTCGAGACCCGCCATTGCTACTCTTGCTGAAATTTGTAAGTAGACAATTAAGTATCAATCAGGGATCTTATTGCTTTGATATTCCATTGCGGGCAATACGTTAATACGCATATTAGATCAGTCTAGACAAAGTTGAGTCAAAATATCATTGCATGGCCCTTGCTCTCTATCAATCAAAAAATATTACAAGAACATGGTTTAAATGAAGACTAGATCAACCTCGGACTAAAGCTATGTCTATCCCTCATTAAATAAAGAATATCTTAGTCTATATTTTGTAATAAGTGGGATTGAGTAGAGACTTAGAGCTTCATCCGTCTGATTTGAACTCAATTTTATTATATACAAATAAATTTGAATTCAAAGGACTACCTTTGAATACAACATTAATACTTTTGACCGGCATAAATTAGCTTCTGATGGTACAGCTTTACAATGGAGTTATGTATGTTGTGGTGCAGGCGTGGTGAACGGCGAGCTGTTCGTGGGTTGCGGCGGCGTGGGTGCGGTGGCCCGTCAGCTGGGCGAGTGCGCCACGCCGCGGATGGCGGAGGCGCTGTGCGGTGTGCTGCTGCACGCGCTCGACCGGCCCAAGCCACGCCGCGCCGCCCGCCTCGATCTCACTTGCCTCAGCGAGCCCTACACTGACTTCCACTTCAGACCCGCTGGCACCACCACTAGCCGGTTCGTTCATACTACTACATTTCAGCAAACTCTTATATTACCATGTGCTTTATCAAGGCATTTCAATTAATCACGCTCCATCGCAATGCTAGGTCGTTTAACAATGTGAATGTAGCTAAGCGAATACACACACTGATTTTACTTTGTGAACTAAAAATATTCAAAACCAAATAATTTTTCATCCTATGATAATGAAGATGATATGATACGAATGTACCGAAGATATTAATTAGGTCTTTTTCGGGCCCTGTAAAGTTTTAATTCAAGTAGGTCGAAGCATTTTTATAGATACAAATACTAAATTGCTATTATAAACTTTCCCGAACCTATTGTGTGCATTGTGTATTGTCGTTAGGGATGAGCGTGAGATGCGGTTCACATGCAGTCGTTTAGCGCTGCTCTGCGTACTGCGCAGTTGGCCGGGACTGCTTCACTTTTGCCATCCGCGCAGTCCGGGGGGACTCCGCGCGTTAGTCGCGGCGCTCTATCTGCCGCGGTTAGAGGTTCGAGTGAGTATGCGGTACCAAAAACATATTTTTAAATGGACCTGCTTTGTCGGTGTCACTTATGATGACGGAAACTGAACCCGGTTTTACTGAATTGAATGGTTGATAATATTATTTTACATCATTTATTTACACCATTGACACACCTACAAAATTGAGGATATAACTTTTCAACTTTCGACCGATCGCCCTTTTGTTCTAATGAAAAATATTTTTACTTCGTAATTATTTGATAACAGAAAGCAATTCTGGATCTACTGTACGAACTTGTTGGACTACCTCAGCCAGAATGGACGGATGAGATTTCTGTGGCGTTAGACGCCGTCGACCCTTGTGATTTTCAAGTAAGAATGGAATTATTTTAGAATAGATTGAAATTGCTATCAACCTGTGCAATGTTACAATGATGTATGTCCGTAGGATTCTTGGCGACTTAACGAAGGTTTCGTCGCCGCCGAAGGAACTGCTATACTACCTCATTTGGCCGCCACTGGACCTGACATAACGGAGATACATCTCGCCCTCTTATTACAGTGTTTTTTAGAGGTATGTATTTTATTATAATAATCTTGTAACTACTTTGTCGCACTGTTGTATTTGCTTGTGTCTCATTATTCTGTGTCTTATCTATCTATCTATGTTCAAGTACTGGCTTGAAACTCTCAAAAGTAGCTAAATAGAACTGATGATTGCTATCATGATTTGTATTTTCGTCCTATGCTCGTTTGGTCAACTGTCGTTGTTGTGCAGGCTGGGTTAGTGGAAGGTCTGGCGGAGGTGATAGTGAGCAGCGATACTTTCATATCAGTGAGAGCGACGGTACTAGTGGGCCAGCTGGCAGGGCTGGCGGGCGCCTTAGTACCGGGAGCGGCGGGAGGCGTGGCCTTAGCCCCTTTACTAGGAGGTGCGGCGGCGGGAGGAGCCAGGGCTCTAGCAGCTGTGGCAGCCCTGCGACGCCTCCATGCCAGGAACGCCGCCCGCCCTGCCGCCGCCAGCCTCTTCCTCGACCACCAGCTCGCCTGCTGCAGCGGCACCTTCCGACACCACCCGACCGACACCCACTCCGGGTGCATCGACACCGACGTCGAACCAAAACGACACAGCGTCGGCTCCCGAGCAGACGTCGCCTCCAGGAACGTGAGCGCCCTCGTCAAGAGCAAGAGCGTTACATCACGCACCAGCGCTGCAGTCAGCAAAGTCACCAAGACTGCCAAGTTCTTCAATATATTCGAACGAGACGGCGATAATTTAATCAGGGGCACGCTGGTGATGCAAAATAAAGATGGTAACACATGGAATTGGGAGATCATCCGGACTATTTTGAAGGTATTTATTGTATTGGGTGGGGTGTGCTATTTTTCCATATCATGCTATATTTTGATACAAAAGTAAATGTTATAAATTTTTAGGAGAATGATGATGTCCCATTGCTAAATTTAAACGACAGCGGGCACAAGGCGTGGGTGGGTCGCATCATTAACTACCTGAAGCCATCCTCCAATAAATACTCTCACGCAGACTTGTCCAGTTCATGTCACGGACACACCGCCACGCGTGCCGGATGCCAGCTAATACGACATTTATTGAACCATGATGATGTAAGTAAACTTTGCGCTGTACATATGAAAATACAAGAGTTTGTGTGCAAATTAGTTTTTTATGCTTATGTTAATTATTTGGTCGTTAATTTGAATTATATTGTCAGATCGATTCACGGAGGCTCCTAGAAGATCTCTTCCTGGACGTGAGCCGTCAGATCGAAGCTATCGACACAGGCCTCAAGGCGCACGAGTGCCTTTTCAGTCCGCAGCATATGGGTAACACCATGTGTCAGATGTATTTCCTCTTCATTGGACAACTGTGCCACTCGCACGCCGGCTTGGCTCTCTTCAAACAAACAGGCTTGTATGACAAGTGAGCATCTCCCTCCTAAGATTATTCATCAATAATCCGATGCTCTTTAGCAGAAACTGCATTACTTATACTTTAAATGCGGTGATTTAACATCTATGTGTAATGCGTTATATTCAGGCATAATGAGCCGTGTTTTACTAGTATACAGTAACATCATTTTAAAAAGTTTATTATATCATCATAAGGGTTTAATCATTTATTATTCATAATTTTCTTATTTTTAGCCTCCTAAACTTATCAACGAAAACTCATCACAGTTGCTACGTAAAGCTAGTTATCTCTAGTTTGGACTATACCCTGGACTCATACCCTCGCGACATTCTTGCCAAAACTCTAACATGTAACATTCAAGCATCAAGGCTGTATACAACACAGTTCCTAAACGTTCTACTTCGAGCTTCGTGCAAATCGCGCGATTTAGTGCGGAGGAAATCTAAGTTGAAAAAGTGCTTTGCTCATGACAGTTTGAGAAGAGAGGATAATGATTCTGTTGGCGTGGATATGGACACTTGGATATTGCAAGTATTGGTCGGGCAAGTGAAGGATGAGTCCAAAGCGATCGCTAAAATTGCGCTTACTATATTGGAGGAAGCGTACAGCGTTCCTGTAAGTTTTGAATATCATATTTTATAAAAGGCTAAGCCACTCGTTATCGTTTTTAAGTTATAACAATAATTTTTTATTCTATGATATTTTTGCTATGTTTCTGTAAAGTTTCATCAAAATCCGCTCAATGTTTTTTGCGAGAAAGGGTGCCACGCATCCTCACGTCGTGACAAACTTAAGGTATCGATTACGTCATTATCAAAAAAGAATTGAGTGTCAGAAGATTCTCAAGAAATCGAAACTTAAAATATCTTTAGATATTTTCTACGATTAGGAGTACTTTCAAATCGTCATTATGACATGATTATACAGGATTATAAATGTTAACGCCGGGTTTGGAAGGTATGCTTTTAAGAGGATCCTGTTGAGAAACTTATACAAATAACTACTTTATTGCATATTGCAGGCCTATGCCGAGAAGTTGATGACAATGAGAGATACTCTATGTCAGAATTGTCGTCTTGATAAGAACGCAGACCCCGCGACGTTTGACTTAAGTGCGGTGGGAGACAGGGGATACCTTCTATGGCTCAGTTTGGAAGTTGCGGCCGCCGCTCAGTCGGCTGATTCTAAGTCAATTACGTTTATCAAGAAACATCTGGACTTCTGGACAAAGTCTTATAACTTCAGGTATGTATGAAAATAATAATTTGTGAATGAAATCAAAGCTAAACTAACCTTATATACTGGTGACGTTACTCTTTAACTTGGATAAAACTGGTTCTTTTTGAATTTATATTCTGTAAGGTAGTGGTATACTACTATATATTTATACGAACTATAGTACAAATCAGACTGATCTATGCCTCAAGTATAGGATTTGAAACGTTCGAACGTCATCGCTTGGCGTCATTTTTTTGTATAGAGACTAACTCCCTACACTCGTCACTTGGGGCGCTTTTTAATGTTCCCATAAAAAATAAGGAAAATATGCAGGCGATATCGTCCCCCTAAAAACATGTTAAATTCTATACTTAGGGCACTGTTGCTCTAACAAAACGATACTTTCTAATAGTATAGGGGCATATGACCACGTCCATCCTCTGAACATCACTTATTTCATACTTTGGAGAGAGTGTATATTGTGGTTTGTTGTTTATGGAGTAGAATAAATTAACTTCATATGAAGGTTTCAATAAAATACTTTACTTCGTCTTCTTAACTGCACAATAAAATAATTATACAACACTTTTTCTGTTATCCATTGTTCAAGTCGTCTATCGTCTTCCTTTCTTTTCTCCATCATTCGTAATTTCTTATTTTTCCTCAACTATTCTTTACCTTTCACACATTGCCTATCATTATCGCATATCATTTCAATACCACACTATTCAGGACTCGGGTATTAGTTTTTTAACTAACTTTTTTATAACCAATGAATGCTTTAGCGTCATAATGGCCGAGAATGAACGATTGGCAGAGGTGTACGTTGATCACCGTGGTGTGTGTGTAGGTACGTGCGTGTAGTGGAGAGCGATGTGCAGGAGGCCTTGTCCCTGGGCGCGGGGGGCCGCTGGGGGGCGCGGCGCGCCGTGCGACCCCCCGTGCACCTCCACCGCGCGCTCGCCGCCTCCACCGCGCCCTCTACCGCCAGGCACCACGCGCACCGAGCGAGGGCGCTGCTCGCCAATGTACTGCCCGAACACTACAAGGTAACAATATATATTTATTTTTTAAATTTCACTGCACACCATACATTATATTATAAATAGAAAGTAGTATATGGCGGTCTTATTGCATGCACTAGGCAATATCTTCCAGACACTTCCTTGGGATGGACAATACCCCAACCATAGGATCATACATGCGTAAAACTTTGTCGATATTCGCTCGAGTATTAGCTGTAATTGGTGTAGTTCGAAATGTCACCTCCAGGCATCACGCGCACCGGGCACGGGCGCAGATCGCTAATTACCCCAACTACAGGATTAAAGATGCTTAAGCGTTGTCGATCACGTATTTGGTCTAATTGGTGTGGTTCGAAATGCCACTGCCAGGCACTACGCACACTGAGCGAGGGCGCTATTGGCCAATGTACTGCACTAAAACTTCGGTAGGTAATCGCTAGAACTTACTGCTACTCTTACCACATATCCCTTTTTTTAATCGTTATGCATACATCTCCGCTGCGGCAGCACCTGAAGGGTTATGTTTGACTCGCATCAACAAAACATCCCACACACAGTACTGCTACTCGTGGTTATTTATAAAAGTGGGTTCAATAAAAAAAATCTAGCCCAAAAAATTGGGTCAGATTAAGCGTGCAATCGCAAATGTTTTCCATAGGTGGTGCAGCGCAAGAAGTGGTCGAACGCCCAGGAAATAGCGGAAATGAAGGCTTCGTTGTGGGCGTTGGGCAGCACGGGCGCAGCGCCGGGGGGGCTGGCGCTGGTGGTGGCGCTGGGCGCGGGGGGCTCGGGGGGGGACGTGGTCCGCCTCGCCGCGGGGCTGGTGCAACGATGCCCAGTCTACTCTGTGCGCGCGGCCGCCTTCTACATGCTCTCCCTACTCTCCTCCACACCACAAGGCGCTAACCTACTCGCTGAATTAGGTATTTAACCGTTTATATAACGAAATTGTATATTTATGAATGTATTATGTAATCATTTTGATGAAATGATTGTCAATTTGATGCCTGATGTAGTCGATATGTGTACGTTTCTTAAGCCGATATCTTACGGATTAACAATAATTAGTTTTTTCTAGGATTGTTCAGGCATTTTTGAAATGGAATTATTGTATTTCTAGGCTGGTTAAGTATACGTCATACGAGGCACGACCAGTTCCCGTTGATACCAGACGAAGTGTTGAAAACAGACGGAAACCCAGACTATGTGCTGTCACCCGACAGTAGGTACAACGCATACGAGGGCGAAATGAGCGAGCACTCGGACCACACCGACCAGAGCATGATCGACAGTACCCACTCGGACATAACCAAGCATTTGAACCAGTCATTCCTGGACTCTGACTTGAAAGAACAGGACGTTGTGGATCATAAATCAGCGTACTCGGACTCGCGTCGTGAGCCGGATAAGAGGAAGTCTCACACGCTCCCTTCCCACGGCTGCTCCAGTTCCCACGATCGTCCCATACTGTCTGAGTCGAGAACGGTGGACATATTGAAGGATTATTCCAGCTACGAACGCTCCGGCCCTCATCGAATATCGGTAGCCGAGAACAGGTTGTTACTTGCGCGTATGAATTCGTTGGAACACGCTCATGAAGGACGCGTTAGGAACACTAGTGAGTCTAGCACCAGCGGTGTGAGCAGTTGCGACTCATTCCTAGGGAAATATGCTATTCCGTAAGTATACCTTGATGCATAATGATTGTTCTTATAAAAATATTTGTTTAATGTATGCCGTTGTTTTTAGTGACAGAGTGCTGACTCTCAGTCCAATTCCTAGTTCGTCGAGTTTATACGGGATGAAGAGTAACAATAGTTCGCACAGGCCTAGGATATTACAGAGGCGGACTTCTACATCTAGTGAGTTTATCTTATATGTATATTATTTGGTTTTCTTACTGAATAATAGTGTTATCTTTACGAATGTGTTTACTTGCATCAGGTTTCGCAGGGAATGAAGTTGCTAGCTCACCTCCTACTCAATTGGATATGACTGGCTACGCAACTCTGAAGTCTATAAGTAGACGGTAATACACTTCTTATATTATTTTATTATATTCCTGTTCTTGGCCATGTCTGCAGTATATACAGGGAATATTTTTTTTATGTAACAGTCCTCATTTGTCGGAGAGTGCAGTGTCTGGATCAAGCGACATGGACGATTTGAGTTGGTTGCTCTCTGATACCGATCGAAGAACTAAACCATTCTCTTCACTGCGGGATCGAGGAAAAACGTCTAAAGAGCGTGCAGTCAAGATGAGGTCAGATTTTTAGCAAAATTGATTCAGCTGTTTAGTCGTTAAATGGTTATGAAATGGTTAGCCTCTTTAGATTTACAAGAAATCTCACGGAGGAAAAAAAGATGAATAATTTCTCATCTGATCAATAACATTAGTAATGTTTATAAGTCTTTTTAAAACTATGAATCCATCGGCGTTCATTGTGTATGAAAATTGATACTATCATATATACTAACTAAAGATTTGCAAGGTTTGACAAACATCAGAGCGAAAGGAAAACTAATTGTTGCAAATATTGCAACAATTTGTCAAATGCAAATGCAAAGAATTACATACATACATACATACATACATATGCTCACGCCTGTATTCCCCGAAGGGGTAGGCAGAGGTGTTGTAATCACAACACCCACTTCACCGAATATGATTAAGTGCCAACGTGACAGATGGTGAGTCCATCGCCGTCTCAGACACTTTATATACTTCATTGAATTACTTCTCAGAAATATGCAGGTTTCCTGACGATGTTTTCCTTCACCGTAAAGCACGTGGTGTGAAATCACTATACATAAGTTTTTTTAGAAAAACTCATTAGTACAGGCCCCGCTGGGAATCGAACTTGCGTCGCTTGCGTAGCAGGCGACTGCTCAAACCTCAAGGCCACCACGGCTCTTAAGAACGAGAGAGAGCTCGAAAGAATTGTCAAATGATATTTTGGCATGAGCAGAGCTATATGGCAAAGCTACAACTTTTCACTTATTAAAAGTGACACTGAGAGCAAACTTCTTGCAAACTATTCCGCAGACAAAGTTAAAGTCATAGCTACTGTCATCAAATTTGTATTTCGCTGTAGCTTTAACAACTATCATTGTGCAAACCACCCTTAAAATATTTGTATAGGTGCCGTCACGAGTATGAGCGCTGTACATGAATACACACTGACTGTTTTTTTTTGGATTGGAATGGAGACTACATTTGAAAACAAATAAATCTCGAGCGAAATATATTATATTGTTTGTCGTTCCTAACTGTATCATTTTGACATCTGTCATTCAATATTTCTAAAATCGTGTAAATGTATTTAAAGTTCATACGAAGTGAGCGCGAACAAATACATGCGCAGTTATTAAAACGCGCTCAAAACTAGTGACGGCACCTGTAGGTATTTAAAGAAAATGTTGAATATTGTCAGTTTACTGGAGTACGACTGGCGGCCACTGCCGGTGAGCGGCGCGCGGGGCGCGGCGGGCGCGGCGGGCGGCGCGCCCCGCCCCGCGCCCCGCGCGCCGCTCGCCGCCCCCGCCGCTTACGTCGGCATCTGCCTGCCCAGGGATCTCATGCAACTCTTCCCGGGGTAAATATTATTATATCCATTTTCATTTTAGACTAGCTGTGCCCCTTGTACAGGTAATTTCATAGGTAGACCCGCGGAACCCTAATGTATTGTTAAAATTAAAAGTAGCCTAAGTTGCTTCTCATAACATTAGCGGATTCAAAGATTAGCCGGAACAAACAGACAGACAGAGATTTTTTTTTTATTGGTTTTTTATTGTTAGTATCGCATATACTTTTATATCCATTTTGTGAAAGATGTTACTTTCGAATTACAAACAGACACTTAAATTTTATTTATCTGTATAGACTACCGATTTTTCAATGCTCAGATAAAACTTGATTAAACAAACTATCGAAAAATCTAGCCTAAGGTAACTAACAAGCGTGCAGTCCGTCTGATAGTCAGCAGCTATGTGTAGCACCAGGTGTCCCTCGCGTTATAAAGTATAAAAAATGTTGGCAACATATTGACTACTATTGCTAACATAGCGATTGCACTCCTACTCATCCCTGGAGCACTGACGACTTTACTCACCGCAGGAACACAACACTACTCAAAGGCATGAAAATACTGTTATAGTTGCTAATTGAGACTGAATGAATGTGACATACACATGAATTATATGTGCCATCACGAGCTATGAGCGCTGAGTATGACGCGAGAATGAACAAATAAATGCGCAGTTATTCCCACTATTTCCGCTGAGCGCTCATAACTCGTTAAATATGATTTGAAAGAAGACATTTCCCTCGCAGTGATGATGAGCTTGCGGAGGACGACGAGGTAGAGAGCAGCGAGTCAACAAGAAGACACCGGGTGCCTTCCTTCTTAGCGGACTCGAGCACAATCAGCACTGACAACAAGTCTCGTGCCACTCCAGACAGCCAGAAATTAGCTGCCTATAAAGGTATTTAAGTTGTTAAAGTAATAATAAATAAGTATCCTTTAAAGTCCATAATGATATGGACATACAGACCAAAAAGACAGACATTCCATGTGAAATATCATAAATGGACGATGAGAAAGTGTAAAGTACCCTAAATCACCTTAGGTACATAATATAATATGAAGGAAGGAAAAAAGTTAAGAGCTAATGAGATATTTAAATGTAATATATAGCGACTATTAGACACTCTATTATATGATAAGCGGTTTGAAGATAAAAATTAAAAAGTAGCCCCGAAGGATCCCTAAAGGGTTAAACAACAGCACCCACATTTCACCGAATATGATTAAGTGCCAACGTGACATATGTAGGTTTGCTCACGATGTTTTCCAGCACTATAAAGCATGTGGTTAGAAATTCTTGTCTTAAGTTTTTAGAAAAACTCATTGGTGCAGGCCGCTGGGATTTGAACTTGCGTCGCTTGTGTTATGATAGTTAAACCTCGGCTTGATGATAATAATATCTAAGATGTCTTTTCGTTTTGACGTTTTGAAGGGGCAGAAATCAACGTGCGTGGTACGTATACAGCGACGATGAACGCGATCGCTGTCGCCATAACTGGCGTAAACCCCAGTACAAGCACGGCGGCTGTCACCAACACGAGCACTACTGACGGAAGCTCGGGTCATCAGCTCCCAACAACGCCTAAAGCTAAAACTTCAAACGTTAAAGACACCGAAAAAAGTGCTGTCGAAGTAATTCCGGCAATAAGTTCAGATAAATTGACCAGTACTACGACAGAACGCAATACTGATGAGAGTAATGAGAAGCCAGATACTAGTACAAGTGAAGTCATATCGTCAGTTAAAGAGGCGCTGGAGGCCAGTGGTCGCTGGCGACACTCACCCGCCGACTGTCTAGCCTGCGTGCGGACTAGACCACCCTCTTCACACGAACTGCGAGAAGACTTTTTTTCTGGTACATATGTTGTTATATACTCACTATCCTATCACAATGACAATATGTATAATTTTATTCAATATAAGTGATAGGGACATGAGTAGCACAATTGGCAGAAAAACTTGACGGAATGCAGAGGTCGATGAACTCAACGAAATTTTATAATGGGTCTATGTTTTGTACTTGGTTGTTGGAATGCTATAAATATTTTTTGGTTAATTCAATGCAGGTATGAATATGGTAATGGAGGGGCGCAGTGCGACCTCCAGCCCGGTCGCCGCAGACAAACCCTCGCCGCCAGATGAGCTCCTTCATCACGTGCACTTTATGGCCAATCCCATACACATGAAACAGGTCAGTGTATATATCAACAGTTAGAATGTGTCGAATACCTTATTTCTCCATGATTATTGAACCAAAGAATGTGAAATGAACGCGGGTCAATCCTAGGAAAGATGTTATTTTGTTACAAAATATTCCTCACAGAGTAGTAGGCTTTAAGTCGAGCATTTATCGATCAATCTGTCATTGTGTATACTTGAACAACTGGTTTAGTTTATAGACTTTGGACAAGCCCTTTATTAATACAATATTTATGTTACAGAGTCGCTCAGTATTGGTGTCTTTGAAGCAACGGCACCCCGAGGTGTTCCGCAGCCCGTGCGTTTACTCCGAGGTGTCCGCACTGTTGGGCCGCGACACGTACATGCTGTGTGCACGTCGCTTCCTTCAAGAGCTATTTCTGGAGGCAAACTTCGACTGCTTTGCTACTGAGCCCGCAGCAATACTTGCAAGACACTAGCATATACAGTTTTGCTCAAATACGCCCAGACGCAGATGAAGGACTTGAGATCCTGATTATAAACAAACAATGTTGGTTTTGTAGTGAAGGGAGCGATTGCATATTAATATATTTCCCTGTTTCCGTGTCTACCTCTTATATTTCTAACCCTTAATTTCCATGTTTAAAATTAAAACGTGTCTTACTAATTAACTTCATCGTAATCAATTCTCAAACCAAAGCTTTTTGTCTTATAGGCCATACGATAATCATCAAGTTTCTTAGACCTTATGTAATTAACATAGAATTTATGCATTTATTGCATATGCTTCCCACATACATAAGTTAAGCTTCAAGATAGAATTAGTTTCTAATGTTAACTATTAATAAAACTAATTGGCGATGCCCGCCAAAACCATATGACCACAGTAGTTGTTGTGATCAGTTCAAAAATTGTATTGGAGGCCTTAATATTCGCTAGATTGTCGAGATGTACATGTGTAATATATAATGATAAATTATGTTATTAATCTCTATATTACTGGTTTAAACTAAAGCGAGTGTGTTGTATGGTTACCATTACGCAAATGTAAATGCTCGCTACTCATCTAATTAAATATTAGTTCTAATCTTTATGCATAATGCATGCAATTGTTTGTTGAATAAATTAACCAATATTACCTGACTACATTGCAATTGTAGTTATACTTTTTATCGTAACACATAAATATTATTTGTACACGAAGCAATAGGTAATGTTGCAAGCAGTTTTGATTTATTGTATGATATTGTAAATACGCTTTTTGTGGAACTAAACACCAACGCTAAAATATAAGGCAAGTGATACTACATAATATGCTGTACTGCTTGGTTAGTTATATTTATGTTTGTTTGTAAGACGAGTTATAGCCGTGGCGGTTATTAATTTATTAGTTCCTTTTGAACCCAATAATCGGTTAAGATTAATGTGGTTCATAATGGTTTCTTATAATATTGTTCCTTTGTTGTATGAACTTGTTTGTACCCTCAAACTACATGTGCAGCTGCATTTATATTATTGTTACTTAAGCAATAATATCGTAGTATTAATTTCAATGTAGTATAAATAGATAGTAAATCTCCAGCTGTATACCTGGCCGACGGAGAGCACGGTCTGGGGCCCTATTGTGATATCTTATTGTCATTATAGATTGAAAGATGAAACAGATGTACACGTATTGTCATGAGTTTTGAGCGCTCATAAGGCGCGTGTAAACGTGCAGTTGTAATATTGTGCGAGTATACACATACGCGAATCTCTCCACTACTTTCGCTGAGCGCTCAAAAGTTGTGACAAGTCTGTCATTGTCACCCAGGCAAACTATCACGGTAAGGCCCCTGGTCCCCCCGATGACAATAGCAATATCGCTGACTGAACATAACGCTATACCATTCCCACTGACAGCAATAGTTAATTTAAGTTTATCCTATTTTTTTATCCCACCTAAGTAACGTTACGAAATGTTCCCTATTTTCCTTGCAATATTTGTGTTAAATCAATTGTCAATGCATTTAGTAGTTGTTGTCTGTGTTGACATATTTTTGTTTTATTTATTATAGCTAGAACTGAATAGCATTTTTTTCATAAATCTAACGATATTATGAGTATTATTTATTAATAGAGAATACTGGATTTCACATATTATGTACACAAACTAAAGTAATAAAACAAATTGTTAATACTGTAAACTATATATAACATAGGCAAGTAAGCTATTCGAATTGTTTCTGAAAATAATATTGAACACCTTTGTAAAATTACTTCAAGCGTATAGTTTTTCTTATAGGTATCTGTCCAGTCTCCTGCATTTTTTATATCAATAGTTTTCTATAGATTAAAAGTATTTATTTCTAATATTAGTCTATAATAAACTTAATTCAATAATATGTATCAATATTGTATTAAAGCAACATTTACAAAAGTATTAATGTAACCTCATTAAAGTAATAATTGGTTTCGGTACTGGAATTTTGATTGTATTCAGTTAAATGCATTGTAATACTAAACAATCTACCTATTTGTATGTTCCTGATTTCACTAAGTATACAATATCCCTTTTATATAAATATATTAATGTTAAACAATATAAATATACCGTAATCTACTGAAATTATAGTGCCATCAAACAGGTTCCTCACAATTTTGTTAGAAATCAAATTGGCCCGATTGTTCGGTTGTATTGTACTTTAAACATCCCCCATAATTTTACAGCGTTGCAGTAAATAAGTACCGAATTACAATTTTGTCATTTCATTATACTAAATATATTATTATTTTATACCTCACGCTGTGTCTCACTTTATAATTTAGGTACCATGCCTTGTAGAAATAAGTCCACGGTAGGTATTAGCCCCCCGTTCCGACTTGAAACGGCCGGACCAATTTTACTGAGCTAAGTGTAACTTTTTACATAAGGGCAGAGCCGGTGGGGTATGAGTAGTTGACTGCTACGCATGTTCGAATCCCAATGGTCTGTACCAATCAGTTTTTCCAAGAACTTATGCTCAGTGATGTCACACCACGTCCTTTACGGTGAAGAAAAACATCGTGATCTTGCATATGTCTGAGAAGCTATACAAAGACGTATAGTCCCTGAGTCGAAGGTAGACTCACCATTTGTCACGTTGGCATCTTCGGTGAAAAATTGATGTTATTACAACACTCTACCTACTCCTTCGGGGAATACAGGCATGAGCATATGTATGTAATTAGGGTTCCTCGCAAAAAGAAGATGTAACCTGTGGGGCAAAGCAACAGTAGATAAAATGTGTAAGTAAGTGAAATTTGTTCTCTATCTATTTGAACGGTAGAAAATGTTTCGAACATTGACCCTTAACTAATTTCGATTTCGGTTTCGTTAACTATTTTAATGTTGATTGATGAAGCAAACCGATTTATATCAAATCCGATTTTACTTATCCTAATCCCTACCCTAGATAGAAGCATTAGATATTTTTATTCTGTATAATAGTTTTCGGTATCTGACGTGTGTGCCATGATTGGCATTTGGCATGTCAGTCAGTGTCAGTCAATTTGTTTGTACAATACGAATTATTATGTTATTATAAAAATACTTATGAAAATAAATTGAAACGTTTTGAAACTAAGTTTTTAAGTAACTTGAACATAATTATTGCAATAACATTTATTTCATTGGGATTTTTAACGTGTACTGAGGCTGGCTGTGAGCTCAGTCAGTTATCGTTGTGAGTGAGACTTTTTAGTTTTATTGTGATCAACGCAATGGAAAAAGAACTACCACATAAAGAGACAGCTTTACTTAAAGGGTGGACAAAAGCAGAAAAATTTAATCTTCTGGAGAGTATAAAAGCCTTTGGGTCCCACGACATTGAACAAATTCATGACAATATACCAACAAAAAGTGAAGAAGAGATCATTGCTGCGCTTGATTACTTCAGGAGAAAAATTAAACTTATGAACCCACCATCATCAAGAAAAAGGGGACAAAACTATAAACAAGCATTTGCTCCACGAATACCTTTAGCTAGTTGGGCAAAGTATTTAACTAACTCCCTTACTTTTGAAGAACTCCAAACAGAAACATCAACAGCCCTCCGACTGATAGCCGACCTGGAGGATATACCCTCGGCTATATTCACAGAGAACATTGACTTTCGTAAAATATACCATCAAATTGCAGATGCAATGGATGGGAAAGAGTTAACAGAGGACAAGGGGGTTGACACAGTCCTTAACAAATGTATAATTGAAACAGCTCTTACCAGTAAAGCATTTATTAGAAATTCTACCCTGAAGCAAATTGTGTCTGCTATAAACATCTCCGCCACAGATGTGCATGTTCATTCAAAGACTGCACCAAACAATGAAGTTCTGACTTTCCGCTATTTGACATCACAGAGAAATTATAATCCATTGAATTTGTCTGAGGAGTGTCTTATACCTTTTTGTAAATAAATTTGGAATAAATAATGCTTATTGATAATGACCATGTATTTATTGACATCAAAGATCCTTCTGAGTTATACATACACTGTATAGATAGAAGACAGAAAACAATAACATACTATATTGACAAAAAATACTCATTGGTTCATTAACAAGTCTGATCTATTAGTAAAAAACATAAAACAGCAGTTTTAAAAAAGCTGTACAACACAACTTACACTTACACAAGGCCCTACTAGGGGGCCTACATTCATTGGTTTAAATATTGCATTTAAAGAACTTCTGAGCTTTGACATTTCCATTTTGTACTCTAAAATTAAATATCAAAGTTCAGGTAACAATTATAGTCAAAGTTGAGGAGTGGCCAGTTTAAATACTTGAGCCAAATTTCATAAACTTGTACTGTGATATCCCTCTGCAAGTCTTAAGGGGAAGGAAAACACTGTACAGAAACCTGCATATGCCTATCTTTGGTATTTATGGACTCCCAATCAGTCACAAGATTGATGGTCTCATCATCTGTCACATTAAAACTTAATCTTCTTAAGTGAAAATTGGGTGGGTCACCTCTGCTTTTCCCTTTGATGACTCTTGTGGGAAGGTGAGAGCAATTGTGTATTTTTATCTAAATTATTTATACAGGTAGGTAGGGTTAAGATGGTGGAATAGGTTGATAGGTATGTATGTACTCAATTATTTTTCGCATTGAGTTGATGTTTTGTTTTTAAATAATAAATCTTTCATTAATTATTTTAATACAAAAGTAGTTAAGTATTTCATTTAACAAGTTGCACCTACTATTGTTGATAAAATCAGACAATGCATGCACCCATAGTTAGTTATGAATTCAACCATTCTACAAATTTACTGAATAACTTAAGAGCTACTTTGACAACTCTATCCCAAAAGCCTGGTTCTTCTTGGGCATCTTGGCTTTGTGCTGTTGGGTATTCACCACTATCGAAATTCTCAAGCTGACGCTTTTCCCGCTGTAAGTTTAAGTAGTCGACCGTGTTTTCACGTTGCTCTGAAAAAAAATAGTTCTAGTTATTTCACCGCAATAAGTACTCTGTCGTCCGTCAGTGAATTTGCCTTGCAGATATAACGTATTGCCAGCACAGCTACTCTACTCCTACTCTTCCCCTCCATGGAGCACTGGGGAGCAAAGCAACACTCAGAGGTAGTATTTCTTAGATAAATTATTTGGCTGCGATCTTCTGTAAGGTGTAGAGGGACTGCTTGATGACCAGAAGAATACTTTTTAGGAAACTAGAACTCTACAAATTATGTACACCTGGTACTCGATCTGTGCGGTATACCTACGGTATTAACTATTTTACCTAATATCTACGCGCCTTGAAATACCTTGAATGCGCAAGAGTCATTTTCTGTAGGTGTGGCGCGACACGAATAAAATAGATGAGCAGTTACCCCGAAATTCTCGCTGAGTGCTCATAATTGGTGACAGATACATACTACTAGGTAGCTACTTACATAGGTAGGTATCGAAACTAATCACGTCCATAATCAATGCACATAAATAGATTTGGAACACTCACTTGCTAAACTGGAAACTTCCTCGGGTATCTGAAAATAAGTAGGTAATTAATAGGCTGTTCATAAATTTGATTACCTATAGGCACAAATTATCTTTGGACAATTCCCACAGAAGAGCGTTAAAAGATAAAGGTAGAAATATTCGTGTCCATCACACAAATATCTACCCACCGCGGGAACCGAACTCGCGACTCTGCGCTTAGTAGGTAATTGAATGGAGTAGATAAGTTAGGCGAAGGTTCGTTGAGCTTGGAACGGCGAATCCTGGTCACCAGGATCGGGCAGGACCTCTCGCTGCCACGCGTAGTTACGGCTATGCTGACAAACAGAGAGGCATGGAGGGCCGTAGTCTCCTTCTGTGAGACAGTAATGTCCCAGAAGGAGACCTCCGAGCGGGATCGGGAGAGAGCCGATCCCTCTCGGAGACGACGGCGACGGCGGGGCGGAGGCAACGCACGCCCTAGACCGTCCACCCAATAGCCAGGGTCTAAGAATATGGCTATGGTATCCTCTGCCTGTCGTACTGTCGTAAGAGGCGACTAAAAGGGGGCCGGAGGGCCGGCTGGCGGTGGTCGGGGTGGGAGCTTTCACCGCCGCGCCGCGGGCCCGGGAAGGTGGCAGCGCGACGTGGCTCGCGCTGTCTTGCACAGCGAGGTCTCCAGGGGCGGTGACACAGCTGCCCCGGGGATGTGCCCCGGCAAAGTGTGGGGGGACACCAGTGCGTTCTATCAGAGTACCCGGAGTCCCCCCTGAGCACTGAGGATGGCCACCGGGGGGGTTTTAGTGCAGTAAAAATTCCACATAACCCGACCTGGCTCTCCTTGGGCGGTCGGGGAACTTGAGAAGGTTTCCCCCTCGTAAACAAAAATAAAAAGGCGAAGGTTCGTTACTTACTTGTTTCCCATGTGTTAAACACAAATATAAAGTCACTAAAGCGAGGAGCGTCAGAACGTGAAGGCGGATTGGTCTCATGTCGCAGATGTCAATTACCACATTGACTCCCCATGACTGTGAACTTGCCTTTTATACGAGGGCGTGGTTGTGATTGAATCTAGCGGAAAATCATGGTTTGTAATCACAGGCAATTCAACAAGTGCTACCGTAATTTATTTGCGTTTTACTTAAACGTCTTGTAAGTTAATAAGACAATTGACTCAATTGTCCGCTAATCTCAATTATTGTATGTATTGTTAGAGCAGACAACTAAGGTAGAATAGCTAGGTAAGTATTTGCCTCTACTAGCGTTTAATTCAATAATAATTAACGTCTTTGACACAGAAAGCATTGAAACACGAGTTAGACATTATACCTACGTAGGTACTTACTTCTACTTTTGCGTAAGTATTTAGAGTTAATTTAATTTAGGTAGGCCTGCCTGTCACCTTCATTTAATGAAACTACACCATATTGAGAGCCCCTCTTCTTAGAATTCGGTTAAAAGTAAGTTTTTTGTTTAATTTCCCAATATAGATTCCGGGACTTCTGAGAATGAGGGTAATTTTAGTCAACTTTCAAAATCATAGGAGTTGGTTAGTAATTAAAGTTAATTGCGAAACATTGATGTTCTCGATTGTACACCAGTTCAACCGATGCTTTGCATGTTTAGTTGCGTGTTAAGTATCAATGTGGCGACCTTGCCAATTCTACGGCATACAGCATGTTCCGCATGAAAGCTTGCGTACAATACCACACAGGGCGGTGGATTTGATAAGCACAGGCTTGCCGAGTCATCTTTAAAAAGACTCATTGTTGTCGTTACCTATGTGAAAGATACACTGAAAAAAGTGGGTACTTAGGTAAGGTAGGTGCCCACCTACCTACCACTTGCTTAGGTACTCACACTGTCACACAACGCGAAATAGCGAGTAGTGAGAGATTTATTTAATTAAAGAAGTGCAAGGATATGTGTAAACATATAAGTAAAACTTTATCTGGTACCTGGTTGAAAGTATCTATGTAGGTAGGTAATTGCATGATGAGTCTTCTAAAAAGGAAATTTTCAATTGTACCTACATACCTTTAACGTACCAAAGTACCTACCTACCTATCCCAAACCTGGTAAACCGATTTCTGTGCCGTTGGCTTTAAGCATAGGTTTTATAGTAAAACTAGCTGTGCCCGGCAAACGTTGTATTGCCATATTTTTTTTTGGAGTGGTCACCCTTATCATTTAGGGGTATAAAAAATAGATGTTGGCCGATTGTCAGACCTACCCGATCTGCACACAAAATTTCATAAAAATCGGTCCAGCCGTTTCGGAGGAGTATGGTAACTAACATTGTGACATGGAAATTTTATATATTAGATTAACACTTGAGTATCAAAATGGAAACTACAGAAAATATGCGAAGTGCTATGCACTTATCAACAAGTAAAATTTAAAGATGAATCGGCGGCATACTCCAACTGAATCTGACACACGTTGGCCTAATTTTTTCAGTACGAAGGTTTTATGCTAAGTTACCTACAGGTGCCGCCACGAGTGCTGACCATGATTACGCAGTAATTTTGGAACACACACACACGATTCTCTATAGTAATATAACTTGGCTGACCACAAGTCCTTATAAGGGTAGGGACAGGTGCTGTTACGGGGGTATAGCTGTGCTTGTATTTTATTCACTTCACGCCATTCAGACAGACAGAGACACTTATAAAATTACTATTGCATATTTAAGGTCAGCGCTCATAACTCGTGGCGGGACCAGGAGTTAAATTTAAACACAAAGGTACAAAACCTGCCTACCGAAAATATAGGATAAGGCTAACGTGTATCAGATTCAGATTCGAGTCTGTCGCTTATTTGTCTTGAAATTCTTCTCAGTAGTAGATTTACTAGTCTAGAAATAAATCAGGAGAAACATTGGTGTTGGTTTGAGATATTTTTATCTTCATGCTTCACACATCTTCTCAGACCAAGATTGTTTTGGTTTATTTTAAGACTTGCCTTATGTTTAGTATGCATTGTGTATGGGAGAGGGAATGAGTGGGAATAAGAAAAAAAGAGTAAAAAGCAAAACAATAGGTAATCATTATTTTTACTTAAATAGTCAATGTTAGATGCTACTTTTTAGATGCTCCAAACCCAGAAAAGCCCATTATCTGGGCAAGTTCAGATTGAGCAGGGGTGTCTTCGTTGTCTTCATTGTCCATCAACTTGCGTTTCTTGTCTCGTCTCCTCTCCCTCCTCAGTTCCTTGACTCTTGCTTCTTCTTCAGCAGCCTCTCTTAACCTCGTGTCAAGTTCATACTCATTCTTTTTCTCTTCCAATTTGCGTTTATTCAATGCAAATCGTGCTTTGACCTGGAACGGGATAAAGTAAAATATTTAACAAATTAAAAAAGTTCAATTGGTGTCTGGGCTTTACTGTGCGATATCGCTGCTTATCATATCATACAGTCTCTGTACTTAATTACCAATCCTGAGTTATCAAAGTGTGAGTGTTTTGCAGTTGAAATAAGTTTGTGTATTGCAACAAAGTTCTTAAATAGGAAACCTTTCCAGGCGACCATATATGAATATCAACCTTTCAAGAACTACAGTGTTTCGAAATTCCACCACATAGCATATGTGTTATGTGAGTGTGTATTGAAAGCAAAGCATAAAATATTAGAATAGGTCTCTCGTGACAAGTTGGCTGGGGCTTTTCATGCTCAGAGAAACAGCACTGCTATTCAAAGTGGCAATGTTTACCAACATTGGTCTTCTTGGTACAATGCTGAGAGACACCAATTTGGGCTAAACTTTCTACTTATAAAAAAATTTGATATCTGCTCCTAGTATATATAAAATAAAGAATTTATTCAATAGAAAAATAAAGAAATAGGTCATGATAATGTTATTCACCTGATCTAGTGAGCTCCGTTCGATCTTCATGGACATACCCAGATTTCTTTGGTGCTTCTTCCCATTGATGTGATCCAAAAAGTTGATCGAATCTTTGACAACACAGTCACAAACATTGCAGTAATATCCTCCAGATTGTGAAGTTGGAGTGTTCTTTGTGATCACAACGCTCTTCCCTAGTTTGGAATCTAAATCAACCTTGTATTCTCGTTGTTTGAGAAGTTCTCTTTTGATCGGTGGGGCTGGAAATTAAGATATTAAGTGGTTGAAACGCAGTTAGAGACGTGCTAATTAAGTTGCTGAATAATAAATTGTACCTTTCTTTTTAAGCCGTTCCTCCTCGTCTAGTTCTGCTTGCAGTCTCTCTGCAGCTATTTTTTCGAACTCATCTTTGTCCCATTTTCGACGGTGATCTTCGGGTCTTAAGCTCATCTTGGTAGATTAAACGATCAGTTTGTCCGACGAAGCAAAATATTAAATTATACTTGTCGTGTTATGGTTGTTTACTGCACATGAAATAAGAAAGAAATAAATACCAGATAAACAGATTCAGATAGTGACTGACTGACTTAGTTACTTGACTTCTTGAGGCATTGACAGACGATTGACAATGAAATGAAAGGTAGCTGACAATGACATCTGATCTGACATGCGTGATATAATTCATAGAGAAAATCAAATCACTAATATAGTTTTATTTATCTGAGCAATCGGTGTTACCTTAACGAAAATTATTGATAATAAGCCGAGGCCAAAGACTCCGTTTAGCGTAGCCGCACATATACATTATTTATCACAGTACTTCAATATTCACAGATTTATTTTTATATATTGTATAATATATATCTCTTACAACACCTCTGCTTACCCCTTCGGGGACCCTTCTGGGATGGCGTGAGCATATGTATAATATCGGTTGTCAGGTACCCATAGTAGGTACGGAGCGTAATTTGGACCTAGATCTTATATCAAAGCACTAGATGGTTCTGTGTGATCATTTCTGAACATTACCTATGTATTTTTTCAAGCAACACACCCTTGTCTGTTATTATTCAGTTGACTTCAGGCGAATAATAATCCTATCAACTAAGGACATGCTCTATTCAAATAAAGTATTATATTCAAACGTTATTCAATGGCTGTGACTTCTGTGATAGTAATTTATGTAAGTATACAAGTTTAAATGTAAACTATATTTAATGTACACTTAACTAATACCTATAGGTAAGTAACTACCGATAGGTAGGTAGTCATGAGTATTAACAAAGTCAATTTATACCTAATAAAGAATATATACATATATTACCTACGTATCAATTCCGAAAAAACAAGCATCTCATTTGTTTGTTCGTCTTATTTGTAGGTAGGTACACTACAAAGCTTTGCGATTGTATAGGTCCTATGGACTGGAGCGGATTAATACGAGGAGAAGAAGCATGGGTTAATGCGACGCCATTTGGAGCAAGGAGCTTGACGAAGTGATGTCACGACGAAAATGAGCGTGGCCGCGCGACTGTGACACATGGCAAAGCTATTACATTATTATGACGAAAAATTTCTTCATTTTGCCCTTTTTACCGCTGGGGTAGTAGCTATCTATCACAGTCCTTTGTTATTATTCCTTTCACTTTGGTGCAATTACCTAACTAGTATGTAGGTACGTATATCATGATTACACATGTGGGATTTAAATAGAAATAAATATAAAGGTTTGACTGAATCTTCTTTACTCCGTCTTTAACACATCTTAAAATAAATACGTCTTAAAATAATAAAATAATCAATACGTCTTTCGTCATCCGTCTTTCACGTCGTCCAACATCGTTCTGTCATCTGTCACATCTTATTTCTTCTTCTATTCTTACACGCTGCCTATCATGCTAACGTAAAACCTCTTTCCACACTGCCCTTCTGAAAATAATGTCTGTCCTCAGACATTCCAACAATTTACAACATAAAGAATAACAACTTAAATAACATAATTCTTCATATTTACAACTATTAACAACATGTTTTTCTTTCTCTTCTTAAAATCATAACTAACTCTTAAACTCACCTTTCTCTTCTTCACCTTACCCATCAAACTATCATACTCCGAACATACTACGTCATCCCATGCATTCAACTTAACACGCTCACAATTCAACACCCGAAACACTCCTTCTGTACACTCTTGACTAATTTTTTCACCGTCAGACCAACATAACTTATTTACAACATAACACAACACGTTATTGTAAACATCACTATTCTTCATCATGTTCCCAGCTTCAATAATTTCGCTATCCATCTTTTCTCTTAGTGTAATATTTATTGGTTCCTTCAGTTTGTTTACATTGTCATCTGTGTCGTTATAGATATTGTTACCATCGCAACCACCATTCACTGTCATTCTGTCAACTATGACACTGCTCTCGTCCATTGTTAAGTCTATCAAGTTATTGGTCTTGCTTGTAGTAATGCCAACTGTGAAATCTAACTCAGCTGTCACATCTGACGTCAGCATTGCATCCTCCTTAGCAGTCTCATCACTATCCATTCTTGGAATTCGCTGTCTGTTGTACTGCTGCAGTATACTCTCAATCTGATTATAATCAAAATATTCCTCCTTACATATTAGTTTCTCCGCCATCTTCGTTCTTCCTCTCACTTTCTCGTAAATTTTAAACCTGTCCTTGAGCTCAACATATGTAAATGCACCATGGAATACATTTTTATAAGCTTCGTCCTCGACTATGCCATCGATGATATACTTAATAACGACATTCTCCGATATCTCCCCTCGTCTTCCTATTGCCTTCATAACGTACAGGTATTGCAAACAAGTTTCATCGGGGTGCTTCCTCCTCAACATCATTATTTCTCTTACAATGTTTGAGTCTATACATTCTGGAAAATCCTCAACTAAAGCATCCTTGAGCGCACTCCACGTCTTAAAAGGATGTTGTGCCTGGAGCCATAGAGCTGCACTTCCGACCAACGCTTTCTCACCGACTACCAATTGATGTCGCGGCGTCCACCCATAAATTAAAGCGTTTTCGTCTAGCTCCTCAATCCATTGCGCTGCCCTTTGCGTGATGTCTGTTCCGCTGAATACAGATACAAGCTGCTCCGTGTACTGCATCATGTTATTCTTTGTTAATTCTTCCTATCGTAAATTCTAAATCGTCTTCTTGTTCACGACGCCATCTTTTTCCATTGCGCTCGTCATTTTTTTCCAGTCAACCTCGAAATTTTTTTCATATCCCGGACGAGCCCCCAAAGTTGTGGGATTTAAATAGAAATAAATATAAAGGTTTGACTGAATCTTCTTTACTCCGTCTTTAACACATCTTAAAATAAATACGTCTTAAAATAATAAAATAATCAATACGTCTTTCGTCGTCCGTCTTTCACGTCGTCCAACATCGTTCTGTCATCTGTCACATCTTATTTCTTCTTCTATTCTTACACGCTGCCTATCATGCTAACGTAAAACCTCTTTCCACACACATATCTACTAGGTACGTAGGGTTTATCAAATATTAAATGAAACAACTGAAATTAAACGATTTATTCCGTATTCCATGCAAATTCGTCACCACATAATAAGTCTTTAGGATTGTTCTTCCTAATACGTTATTTTGTTGGAAATAATAAAAAACGGTATTTGTTCAATTCATATTGTTTAATCATGTCAAAGAAAAAAGAAAAGAATAAGACTCATGTCAAAAATAAACGTACCTGCCAGTACTGTCCAATAAGGCTAACGCATCAAATAGTTCTTAACACTAAACAAGGATAATCAAATTCAAATTCAAATTCAAAATATCTTTATTCGATTAGACTTTTTCCAAAGTACTTTCAAATCGTCAGAAAGACACGATTACATAGGATTATACATGCTACCGCCAGGTTCGGAAGGTTGCTTTTACTGAGAAGAACCTGGCAAGAAATTCAGTAATTACTCTTTTTAAAAAAAGAATTACAGTCACATTTACCATCCTTCAATTATTTATGTAGCATATATTATACCTACTCACGTAGGTAGAACGAAATAGGCATTTTTTTCTAGAACAAAAATTGTAGGAAAATTTTACGTGTGCTCCGATAAAACAGGGATAAATAAAATATGCGGAAGATACCTACTACTGCTACAGCAGCTCACCTGCTACCATCCACCCGAATTTCAATCATGAAAAAATGCGTAACCCCGAGACGTAACACATGCGCAAACTATAACCACTAACGATACAGGAAAACACATATTGAATTTGGAAACAAACATGTACTACATACACAACTTGCGTGTCGATAAATGTACATTTAACTACAAAGACGACCTGTTTGTTTCTATTTGTTTGCTTTCAGTTGTCCTAGTATTTCTGCCCTTTTTTTATAAATTGATAATTCCCGGTGTTAAATCTAGCAAGTACTACCTTTCCAAGTATTTAATGCACTAAATGACTTACCTCGGGGAAAAAGTGAACTTTATTAATGATTGTGCCATTAGGACCATGTTTACCTCGATCGATTTAGCGTATTTTTTCGTAAATATAACTACGCAAGCTTTATTTTGGCAGAGTTCAATGTAAATTGCATCGGTCTCGTGAGGGGAACAAAGCTTGACTGACGTCGAAGGGCGCGCCGGAAAAGCTAAATGTAAGTTTATTTAAAGCACCAGTCAACGTGAAAATATCAGTAGAATTTATTACACGATTGTATAATCAAACGAGTCCCTTGATATACTCTGTAGGGACATTATTTTCCTGGGTTTAGAAACTAAATTGGGTAGCAATTTTCTACGAAGTAAGGTTGCACGAGAACGTCAGAATGTTATTATACAAATAATGAAATTATTACTTTAAACGTTTATTATTACACTGGACGTTTGGCATTACAATATGTGAGTAAGAATATTTAGATATTTCAACTATTTTGTGCTGCTACCAGTGCTTGAATCCTAAGTAAGTCCTAAGAAAATACATATAAATAAATATAATAATAGTTTGTGTGAAGTGGGTGACGACATAAGTATGAAGTCAGTGAATTCTGAGACACATGGATGGGTCAGCTTTTCAAACCAATCATTATTCTTAAAATAAACTAATTTGAATACCTACTAAAGTCCTAAGTAAATAATGGCGAGAATGAAAATTCATTATTAAGATATTTTTATCTATACTGTATTTGTAGACATGGTTTGTGGTCCAAATACTCTAGAGATCAGAGTTGAAGTGTTAGCCAATTGTCCTGGGTATTGTCGCAACATACGCACACGATAGTGCCACAGAATAAAATATAAATAAGCTTAGCAGTATAGAATCTCGGCCAAATTTATGAAATCTATACTAATATTGTAAAGAGGAAAGATTTGTGTGTACGTATGTTTGTAACAAATTGTCTCCGAAAGTACTAGTCCGATCTTAACAATTCTTTCACCATTTGAATGATACATTATCACTTATTAATATATACTATATTTAATCCCCGTGCTCCCATGGGAACGCGAACTACGCGGTTGAAACCGCGTGTCGTCCGCTAGTAATAAATAACGTTTGCGCCATGGAGCATGAGGGTTGTTACTCTTAGAGGTTTTACAATTTACTAAAAGTACTGTCGATTTACGATTAGATATTTAAATAAATGTCTGCAAGACACGTAAATAACGTAACTACCTATATACGATCGAGCACGACGTAACACCCCTCACTGATATTACGCGGATGCCGCTTATAGCCTCGTAGATGCGGGCGTCTGTGTTACTGTGTTATTTCGAAAAATTTGTTCCTAGATTCCGTACTGCTTGTAGTAAGCTCATATATATACTGTGACAGTGCGGTGAGTTGTGTCCGGGTACGGGACTCTGGGACCCCGGTTACATGTCGCCGGCCGGGGAGTTTGCATAAATTATCGTAGAGTGGCAGGCGCCGCAGTCAAGGCACCGACTTGTAGTAATGCTTCCGAAGTAAGATTTCTGTTTCCGAATACAATTTTCCATAATATAGGGTAGCATAGTTAGGCAAAAGAAATGGCACTCGCCACCGACGACGCAGACGCAATTCGAATGAACATTTGGGCGGTTCTCAAGTACTTAATGAAAATTAGGTGCCTACTACAGCTCAGTATAATTGATTAATTCGTTAGAACTTTAGACCTTCCGCTTTAGCCTAAAATATATTTTCTTAAAAACATTGGAACATAGAATAATAAATTAAGGTAGTGGAATGCTAGTCTGGTTTCGCGGCAGAGTAGATTACATTAGGCGGCTACACATTGAGTGGTATGAGAAATTCCCCTATCAAGTTGTGTCTCACTATCACATTCCGATAAAAGATATTGAAAAACAATTTGTGATGGAATTTTCCCGTCAGCTCTTGCGAGGGAATAGAAATGCTCCTAAACCGTCCGTTCTCACTTTCTGGGACTATAACTTATCTTTCACTTCGCGTTCACTTATGCTTTTCGTAGTACCTACATACCTGTCTGGGACGCATGTGGTGGCTTGATTAATATCATATGAATATGATAGTATAAGGTTAGGAAATAACTAAAAGGTTAGTCGACATCACAGGAGACGGAAGAGCTGGCAGCTACCTCGGTCAAAGAATTAGTCTTGCCATGCCAAGGGGGAATGCTGCCAGTATCTTGGGAACCTTGCCTACAGGGACTTCTTTTAATAATATATTTTAGTTATAAGATTATATTTTTTAAGGTTTTTAGTTATTAGATTATATTTTTAAGGTTTTTAGCTATGTAGTTCTTGAAATGAATAATATTTTGTTATCTTATGTAATATATAAGATTTTCTAGCTTCAATACGCAAGGATACAGCAATATTGCATTGCAAGATAAGTGCCTTGTTTATTCTTACAGCACTGAAAGTAGCATTTGTACAGAATGAACACGTTAAATTCCAGCTATTCTAATAAACTGCGGTATGAATATTAACAAAAAACGTTTTGTTTTACCCAAGCTTGTCGATACAGCACAAGCGAGCAAAGCAATTTACAATAAGAGGACATGCCTTATAGCCGTCGATAAAAAGTTGAAGGTCCTATCAAGGGATATATTGGTCACAAAAGTGAAATCCAATAAGTGTAAAATGCAATAGACAGAATGAAGATAAAATACGTAAATGGAAATGTTCACAAAAACGTCAAATTGGTGCGATTCCCCAGTCAACAGAGAAGGTTTTACAATTGGCAAACGGACCAATTTGTATTTACTGACGGTAAAAACCAATGTTTGTAGTCTGATGGATGTGCTTAATTTTTTTGGGAGTACTAAATTAACCTTTAATTCAGATGCCATCGCCGAATTTCACTCACTTAATTACTAATGTGTCATCACTAAACTGGTTTTCAATCAATTCGTATTCATATTTCAGAAAGACATTAGGTAATTATTCTAAGAACAACAATTGGAAATCATTAACAGGCCTGTCACCATAAATTTTAACTTAATTATACATACCATATTGTTCATTATCTCACTGATGGGACACCACAGAACACGGAGAGAAGATTCTTTACGAGACACCGTACTAGACCACAACTGGATAAAAATGTTTGGTTCATTGAATACCTAAATACGATGCTCGCGAGAAATTGTCTTTGAGGAATAAGGAATATAAACACCGGATGGCGGATAGTAATCCAGTTTCATTTTTCTTTGGCATGATATGAAAGTACATAATGTAGATGAAGCAATGGTGTGCGGCAAGGACAGAGTAATACAACGCAGACAACTGGGAGCGTCGGTGACATTATTCAGTTTATTTCCCAAAGGCTCTTGTCCATATTTCCGAGCACACCATACGAACCACTGTTTGCCTAAAATCATTCGTAACATGTAGGTCCGTAAACAATTTAGAGGTGAATGCGGACGCTTTGCATAATATTTACTGTTTGAATGTGGAAACTGAATCCAGTTGTCTATTGCTATTTTCATGTCACCCATTTGTATTTGGATATGAGATGACCTGTTTTACAAATTAATTAGCTGTTTTCGATATTAGTTAAGAAATAGAAATAATATTTATTCGCATGAAATATGGTACAAAATAGGTGTTATTATGGTCACAAGAATCACAAATTTCACCCAATTTTAGGGCATGTAAATATAACTTAATTGGGTTTTTGAAAAAAAAATTTTTTATTATAAATGAAAAGATTATATTAGTTTTATAACAAAAAAAAAATTTTTATTTCGCAATAATTCAAAAGTTATTTCAAAATAAAAAAAAAATTTTGAATCCAGTACCGAAGACACGCCTACAACTCCCGAACAAACCCGAGCGCGTGTGACGTCATAATGTTAGCTTTGTCGCCGTAACTCTCACGCGATGCTCTGCAATTTATGAAATAAATAATTATATTTAATGTAATGGAGAATAAATAATTAAATATTTTCATTTATTATATTATTCTTTAACAAACTTACCTTGATGCCTTGGCACCTCGAACTTCAGCAGAATTAAACCGAACGTTATTTTTAAATAAATCGGTGATCATAAATATATCAACATCAGGAATATTATCAGACTTTGCCTTAATAAATCCTTTATCACACATAGCTAATCGAAACCAACTAACAACTCGTATTTTAGCAATAAATTTTTAATATTATTGTCTAGACACGTGTAATAGCCGTAAACGCTGTACTGTTTTTAAATATCTATAACATTATGACGTCACAACTATGGTGACCAATCATGGCGCGTTTATAGTCACGTAATTTTTATTTAAATTTCATCATTTTTTTATTGTTTAAAATTAATTGAAAAAATTGTTTTTAAGTTTTTTGCATTAAATATCAATATTATTAATAATAAAGTTTTAAAATACATAAAAAAAAATCAATGATTTTTTTTTCAAAAACCCAATTATCTACTTAAGTATTGCAGTTACATTTTAACCACATATTAAGCATACCAGCATTTTTTTCTAATAATTATATATGAACAATAACATTATATACATCTTACTTTATTGCACACTTCAAAATATACTATGTAATTAAGTACTAGAATTTATAATTATTTTTCTAAATGTTCACATATATATATAAATATACATACACATATATATAGTTTCTAGAAGACAGTCGCTAGGTAGCACATAGCACCATCTATACACCATTAATTACTTGTCCTGACTGACTGATTCATCAACGCAGAGCCTAAACCTCAAAACTTTTAGGCGTGACCTCATCATAAGTTTTCTTAGGTTTGGTAATTCTCTCCTCATCTGACAACTGACCCGGCACTTTTCCCATTTATGATATTAGGTATTATGAATCCGTCCAAAGTAAATGAAATTAAATGCGTTCAATGATTTTCATTTGATTTATAACTTTTTAAAGTCATATTTGTATAAAGTCGTATATTTAGTTAGTTTAGTAGTGGTTTTGGTATCTTTTTTATAAATGTCTGCTTTTCTCCCTTGAAATAAGGGCACTTACATGGATTTTATTATTGGACTTGGAGTTACTTTACAGTAAAGGGAAACATCGTGAGTAAAACTGCTGTTCTGAGAAATAATTCCAAGATGTATGTATAGTGTCTGAGACGGCGATAGACTCACTATCTGTCACGCTGGCACTTAATCATCTTTGGTGAACAGTGGGTGTTGTTATTACAACACCTCTGCCTACCCCTTCGGGGAATACAGGCGTGAGCATATGTATGTACGTATGTATGGCTTCTACATTTTCTATGTGTGCGAATCATCATTGCAATTAACACTTGTGATTACTTAGTTACTTATATTATTTTAAAAAGTAACTTTTTAATAGTTATAATAATCAAATATCGCACGTAGGTATGATATAGATACTTCTGATTATAAGGGATCCTTTACATTATTAATGGAAATAAATCTTAAATTTAGCGGTCCACCAACGCGTGGGCCTAATTATTTCTACATTTATTTATTTAAAAGATGCATTTGGCTTTATACTTTTTATAGGTCTTCTCGCACGTTGCTGTAGTAAATAATTATAGAGTATGCCACCTACTTACATAATTTAATCTCTTCTTAATTTTGTGAGGCACCTAAAGTAAAACCCCAAATAGCTATAATAGTGTGCAAGTTACAACAATGAAAGTAGTAGGATTTTGATACGTACTTGTAGGAGGTGGGTTCCACGGACAGTGCATTTGCACAGGACATTTTATCACTAATAATACATTACACTCTCTGAGGTTTGTTCTTGGATCAGTTTGGATATTGATAAGTCCCAATTCTAGATTCAATTTTAAAAAAAGATCCTTTAGGAAACAAAAGACCCTCAGATTTTCTAGGAACAGTTATTGATTTGGTTAAAATATATACAAGACTAGGATCGTATTTAGGTTTGTTTATCTTTCCTGATCATAGAAGATACTCACTCATATCCACTACTTACTTTCAATAAGTAATAATATCTATTGTCTTTGATATTCATACCCATGAAACATGATCTAAAATTCCTATCATATTTCCTAAACATTTGGATGTTTCCAATTTACTTCCGCACAAAATAACACTCAATTTTGTGTTTGACATATGAATAAATTAATTGGGAATAGGTAAGTAACAAGGTATCGGGTGTACTTTCTGTGATACAAATATAAAGTTATTAGTTTTAAGTTTCGCTCAGTGACTTGTAATTTCTATAAACCTTTGTTACAGGTTTTTAACCTATGTTTACCTAGGTATCGAACGAGTATAGTAATAATTTGAGTGAGAGAAACATACGCAATACTTAGGCTCATGTCTGTACTCCCTGAACGGGTAGGTAGAGGTACACTTATAATATATTCGACAGATATGATTTTGTTTGCATGATGGCAGCAGATAGCTAGAACTAGTAACTAGAAAACACACTGTCTCCTTGAGGTGTTAAGGGTGTAATCCGTGTGATGGCAGTAAGTTTAGTTTGAGAGGTGCCTGCGAGTTATTGTTTGTCCATCGCCGCAAGGGTTCCGGAGCTCTTACCAACCACTGCACATATATTAGGATTATGGCTTGTCCTCGTCTTCCTGCAACATCAGCCATGGCTTAGGAATTTAAGATCGAATAAGCCACATGCATTTAGGTATACATGTGGTGATAACTTACATAAAATATAAGTATACGCCCTATCGATTATACTTAAAAAAAATCTTAAAAATCGGTGTTCACGTGATTTTTATATAGTACTTACTAGATTTGCCCGGTAAACGTTGTATTTTTTTTGGCCTGGAGCACCCTTAACCGTTTAAAGGTATGAAAAATAGATTCTCAGATCTACCCGATTTGCACACAAAATTTCATACAAATCGGCTCGGCTTCGTAGTAGTTTAATAACGAACATTTTATATACTATACAGAGCATTATTTTTATCTACAGGTGATAAGCCGTCTCGACTCTCAATTATCATATTTGCGGATAAGTGATCTGATTAACTTATTCAAATCAGAGGTTTTGCTTTTTAGATTTCAAAGTATTTTCCTTCTTTGTGTGTCATCTCTCCACTTTAATGAAGTTGGATATAAACTAAATCCATCTAAAGCTTTCCTTAGTACCTTATCTTAATTTTTCGCCATTCAAAATGTTTAGACGAAAACACTCGCCTGTGAATGAAATGTTTTCCGAGCATATTTAGGCCGCGTCAGAACAAGATTTAATTTAATTTTTTCTCCGTCGCTATTTTATTTTATTACCAACTCACCTTTTTATGTGTAGAATGCTTACGTTTTTTTATTCCGTAATATTCGGGGTTTAATATGGCTGTGGATTGAAATAATGGTTCACTGGGTGCGAAATCCTGAAAAAGTAAAATACAGCGCGCACCAGCTGTAGGTGTTGGTAAATAAAATATTATTTGGCATCGTTCGTTTTGTATTATTTTATTTAGAATGGACAGAGGTAGGTCAGTTGGCTGGCGGACGTGTCAATATTTGTTATATTATTCGAATAAGTTTGTAGAACAATGAGATAATAGCGGGTTATTTTGGAATTTTTAAATGAACAAGGCATTATCTTCGTAATAACAACTTTGACAGCTTTGACGTTCATTTTAGTACCGTGACATTGAACGTCAATGCTGCGTTCTTAATAAGCGCTGCGCTGATTATAGTTGGCCCCCAGTACAGTAGGACTTAGAAGTAACTAACTATACATGCATTTGCGATTGTGAAATTTCAGTTATGTGCCGTTACTGGCACATTATTTTAATTTCCATGCAAACACATTTTATGGAAATTAAATACAAAACAATAATAACAAAAGGAAGCGACGCACAAATACCTTCTAAGTAATTTTCCATAAGAGTACGAAGACCGTTATGTTTAGTTTCTTCAAATTATTTCTGCTGAAATTGACGATTACGCTTAATACATATTTATTTTCTAAAATTTTATAGTGTTTTCTAGAAAATGTCTACATTTCCAAAATGTTACTAGGAAGTGTACAGTGTATGGTTATTACCATTACTACATGTTGTTTATTTTCACATCTTCTCGCGGGCCAAGTTTCAATTTACATTGTAAACCCATAATTACTTAAGGCCTTTATAATAATAACAATGCCATATTTTTTTTCAGTCCTAGCACTCGTACAAATACGATTCTTCAAAGTTTTTCTTTACACACAAAAATAAAGTAAGTAATAATAATATAAATAAAATGCTTTATAGCGTAACAAGCGTTTCAAGAAAATTTTGGTATTGTAAATGTATTCATTCATTCACATATTATTGATGGCATCAAATTTTATTTCTGAATTATAATCGACTTCAGAATAATCTGAACCAATTGAGAATGAATCTGAAAATGAACAAAAATCCAATCCGAAATTTCGATAATAATTTGTTTGTTATTGTCATTACTTTTAAGAATAAATATAATTATAAACAAAGTATTATTCTTTCCTTTATCCTGTGACGGTGAAGTCTTTGAAGGAACTGATGTAATTTTATATTGTTGTATTTGTTTTTCGCACTTCCTGATCAGGTAAATTTGTTTTTGATTATATCATATTAGCGAGCCGCTCTCGCTTTTTTCTTACGATTTTTCCAGACTAAACATTGCCGTTTCTTTAAAGATTCTACTTTCTTTAAAATACTCTTTCTGAGATGGTAATGAAAATTTTTGATTTCTGATATTGTTACTGAATTACAAATGTATGGTTGCATAATGGCTTGTTGACTCTATTGTTATATTTCTTAAAACAATACGAGGAATATTTCGGTACAAAATTGGCTGAATAGAGCATTGAATTTAGAATATAAGAACCTATACGCCCCAGAGGAGCTTCTATGTACGTGAACATTTCTGATATCCTTTGCTCGTTTAAATTCACTTTGACGCAAGCCTCAAGTACCTACCTATATCTTTGGTCGTATATCCCTGTAGAGAGTAAGAGATCCATAACTTATATTCATATTACTTTGTTTGACTGAAAAGTAAAGTTTTATTCGTCATCTTGCTCTGCACGAAGTGGAAAACAAGGCAATCCCAAGTTTGTCACAGAACTGAGGAAACTTTCGGTCGGGTCTGCACCAAATTGACTACATTGTGTTAGTGGCCAGAAGAATTTACGGTTCTACCAAATAAAAATACGACTTCGAAATTGGTTTAATGGCTTGTTTGTTTTCATAGTATAGCATATAGTATAATTCTATATCTTTAAACGAGCAATTCTTGTATATACATATATATATATAGAATAGAATCTGAATCTCGGAAACGGCTCCAACGATTTTCATGAAATTATGTGTATATGGAGATTTAGGGGCAAAACATTGATCTAGCTAGGATTAATCTTCAGAAAGCGTCGTTTTAACCATGTTTTCAGGCAATGAAAGATTGGTACAATATCATTACAATACGACAGTAATTTTCTGTCATGACATCTGTCAAGTTATGGTAGCTCAGACGTGAGGCCAGAAACCAGAGTGAGGGGTACTAAGGTGATCGAGATTGACGTTCACCGGTTTAATTTTTTCTTTTTTTTTCAGCACATAAACATGAGAAAATGTCATTGAAAAGAAACCGAGCACAGCTCGTTTAACCTGTTCTATCTATTCATAGGTATATGTTTAAATATTTTTCTATTAAATTCACACATCGAAATTCAAGATTTCCTGCATGGGTGCAACAATAACAATATCTAGTAAGTACCTAGATCTCAATCCAAGTTAGGTGTTAATTTACGAAACAATACTGTATTTCCTGTATTATTGTATAATAAGGATGCTTTCAACTGTATCGCTTAGTTTATAATTACGCCTGAATGGAGACCTTAATTGGACTCGCTATTTTCTCTGTTAGGTAACCAGAAAAAGTTTTGCTGAGCTAAGAATAAGAGGATTTAATAGCATGACAAATTGAATCTGAGAAAATAATCCTAAAGCGATTTTTTTACGGTGTGTGTACTAATAAAACAAATACAAATAATCTTATTAATGTAAGTAGATAACATATTAACGGGCGTGAACGAGGTTTTACAACTTTTACATCAGATAATGTTTCGTGCTGAAACTTGTTGGCTGAAGCTTGAAGGCTGATTGGATTTTTTAAATCAAGATTTATTTATTAATGACCTGAATGACACCGCAAAAGAATGGTAACTCTTTCACACAAAGAGGCAAAACAGTTTCAATGGAGTCACTGGAAGTTTATGTCAAAAGAAATATTCCTTACTAATCCCTTTGTGAACTTTAAAATTTCTCAGACTTAATTGAATAGAGACGACCGTCTCATCGGTCATTTACAGGCGGTCTGTTTTAAATATTTTTCAGGCTAATTAGAAAGTCCATGGGAAGTTTTAAATCTCAATATTATCAGTTAAGTATCTTATTTCGCAAATAAATTTCATTCAATTAATTACATGATATAATGTGTTCAATTGATAATTTATTAAGCCTAGTAAAAGCAGGGCATGGTATTGTTTTAACAAAGGAACGACTTTTAATATAATTTATGTCGACGCTTTTAGGGTAGGAACAATTTATAGCTTTTGATGAGCGACTAAGGTTGCCGTGTAAATGGATTGGTGATGTAATTGCGCGTATAAAATACCTATTTGGCGGGTACTCGTCACCTGCTACCGGTATTAAGGATTCCATATCATTTATTATGTTAAATTAACCAGTCACTTCAAGGTTAACTATCTCACTCGCCCGGTGCTCATGTCAACACGAAATGCCGTTCTCATCAAACTAGGTACAGTTTAAGCGCTTTGATCTTCCCCATATGAGTTGGCAATACTTAGTTCAATCTGAAGATAATAGATGAGCGATATATACATTTTGTAATAACTGTTAAAATATCTTATCTGTTAAAACGAGCAAATAAAATTATGTTTGTTCTGTGGGAGCCCCTCTTAAACATTTATAGTATTTGTTCTTATAGCGGCAACAGAAATACATAATTTGTGGAAAATTTCAACTATAACTATCACGGTTCAGGAGTTAGAGCCTGGTGACAGACGCACATACGGACAGCAATTTTGGAGTGCATGTGTAAGTATTTTCATTAAGGATATCCATTGTCTGCAAAATTGAAAGTACGTGTTATTAAATAGAAGAGATTGTAATAATTAAGCCTAAAATTCGGTATATAAATCCTATGAATATAATAGTGGTCGACTAATAGGTACAAAACAGTTTTGTTTCAATTACTAGTCCCACTGAGGAGTAGTGGGTCTACGGGGAAAAAAATACCCGCAGACCCACGGTGGGTCAAATCACGGGTAATATCACTTATTCATGAGTAACAGTCTGGTGACAGACGGATATACGGACAGCGTAATTTTAGAAATAGGGTCCTGCTTTTTACCCTTTGGGTACGGGATCATAAAAATCATATGAACGACATTTTGAGCTTGCATCGTGTAAATGGTATTCACCTGTCGGGGTTGGCAAACAGCCGTGTTCTCGATCTAAGCACCGAGTGCTAGATGCCTAAGTGAGGGTGTTAGCAGGTACAGGCCGGTAATAGAAGATATCTTGGTACTTAACAAGTTACTAACACCCTTTAACGACTGCTATCTAATGGTTGTGAGTCGATGTTTGACTTGCTGAATCTACTTCTAAACATCAAAAGCTTGCTTTTTGCATATGAAATTATTCCAATACTAGATGTACTCCGCGTTTTTACCCACATAAAGTTAATTTCATGGGTGACCTAATGTTTTCTTTTACAAAAGCTTAAATAACTCCTTGTAAAATTAGCTATACGCGTGTAGACTTTCATAAATGCAATTAGTGAAAAGCTGTTATATGAATTACAAACAGACACTTCAAGGTATGTAAAACATACATCAAATTATATGAAATAAAAAAAACAGGTTATGTAGATACTTGTATGTCCAAGATTCGACGTCTCTCCAACACTAATGGTTTGTGGATGTCTAGGAACAACCCCCTATACCTAGACTTGGCGTGAAGATTCTACTAAATCGTTTCAACCAATACAATGCGAATATCTCAGATGTTGCTGCTACATTGTTTGTCGGAAGCGCATGCCGAGCATTCCTTAGGATCCGCGCGAGCAATCGAATGATTTGCTATTGCTTCTGTTTTACTCACAATAGTATTATTATCACAGGGGAGGATTCTTACACTAACTTTGATTATTACTGTGGACAAGCTCAAATACTTACGAATGTAGATAATACAATGTAAGTGAGTTCATATTGTAATCTATGACAAAACACAAACGGGGAAGTAAGTGGATAGGCTTTTTGAGACTTGAAGATCAGGGGCCCAACCATGAGCTCTTATTGCAATGATAGTTTAACTGTGCAACTGTGACAGATGTATACACGTCATATAATACGTCAAACTGGTAGTGCCCCAGAGCAGTACTTGGTAGAACGGCGTCGTTTTGTAAAATAAATTGTAATTTCAGTTGCAAAATAAACGTCTATTATCATTTTAAATTACTCAAGTGTTTATTTTGAATATTCATGTGTTTGTCGAATGTTGTTCAATATTTATTGAAATTAATAACAGTAAAAGTACCCGCTGCTGCAATATACGCACTGCTGGAAAATTGTTTGTAAAATTCCAACTGCTTACATTCAGACGGAATACATTAAATTCAGTTTGCATTACTGATTGTTTGCTCAACAGTTCTGTACAACAATAGGCATCCATTGATGTGGAATAATTGTACGATGGGACTATAGCATTAACAATTTGCCAATATAAATGGTTTGGTTTTAAAAATGTCTTGATAAAAATGAAAATATTATAAAGAAAAAGGTTTTTCTAATTTGGTGTGAATTAAAAAAAAATTAAAGTATTAAAAAGCACGGATAGGTGTTTTAAGTTTATATAAGATACCTACAAACCTAGTTGAGACTGTGCTTAGAACGATAATACTTCTATGTCTATTTATATTGATCACACAAACATTATATAATATCCGTACTGAAACTGAAAGATTCATTCATCCGCAGCTGTAACAAAACCTTGTGAGCTTACCTTTCTATAAATAAAACAACGGTGCGTGTAAATAAAAATATAGGTGCGAGATGTCGTGGTAACTTTTCACTTAACTTTCAAATGCCCATAAATATATCGGAAATGATATAGATATCAGATCGTTCTTGGAGACAATTTTGACAATATCTTATCTTAAGCTATGGACGTATTTAAGTGGTGCTTTTAAATTTTTTCAATTGTGATCTTTCATTTCGACAAATATACTGTTAATTCATTTAAATAATGTATTTTATTTATTGTTTATGAAATACTACTGTTGTTACAGATAGAACTTTACTATTATATAAGTACCTATGTAGATGTATTACAAGAATGCTAATGTTTATAATAGCACCACTGGAGACGATACTAAGATTTAATTAGAGGTTACCTCAGCTAGATTAAAGTGTTATATTTTTTAATTTATATTTATATTGCTTTTGTCGTTAAAAACAGTATTCCCTTGATATCATCAAGTCACGCCGAGGGGCAGAGAGCGTTGTTTATTTATATGATTGCTTTAGTTCATTTCTGCTTTCTTAAAAAAGTCGAGTCTCTTTTTTCGCTGGTTTTTATATATATTTTATTGCAAAGGACCATTAGCTGGTTTATGGAGGTTGATAGTAGAAAGCCTGATTATATACGCGTCTGTTCGTTCTTAAAGTAGTTAAAGAATGATAATATAATGTAAGAAACACACTGATAAACAAATTCTTAGATTCAATGAAATCAGTCTCTTCGTCTAGGATTCTCCAAATGCACCCTAGAATTATTTGTAGACCCTCAAAATATTTTTTCTGTGCACGGATCGAACCAACGACCCTAAACATGGCTGGCGAGTTACTTGACCACTGATTCATTATTACAACTAGGAAGGAAAGTTACTGATAGTAAGCTGTAGAAATATTACAAATCTTACTTCTTGCGATTTGGATTGGATTGTGACTGGGAATGATCAGGAGTAAGGTGAAATAAAGTGTGTAGCCTGTTGGTGTAGGTACCCCTGGCATGCCTTGGGCACAGTGATGTAATGTGGTACATTAATATCAGTAATGTCGAAGCCGTGTAGCTATGCGCGACCGCGTGCGAGTGGCGCGCCCGGCCCAGACCGGCCTCATTAATCCTCTCGGCCAACAACTCGCCAGCGCTGTGTGAGAATGACAGCACTCGTTAGTTATCCAACTGTTTGTTATGTTGTTATGACTCCGACACTATCTACCTATTAGCACCCGCTGATATAGCTATTTACGACGCCATTCCCGGACCTCGTTTCACAACAGAGTATAGATTATCGGGGAGCGCCGTGAGTCTAGAGGTCGTTACAAAAGCTGCAAGGTATAATAAAACTAAACATAAACTAAGTACAAACTGGGTGTTCACGAACACGTTAAAGCTCAACGATGCTATCAGTTAGAAGTGTTATTTGAGCTGAGTACTATGGATGGGAGTGCAGTGCCGGTAGGGAGCGCCGTTAGTTTGCAGCACCCGTAGGCCTCTGGCTGAGCCATGCGCCAACTGTGACGGTAATGTCTTACTTGTCCTTACAGCAGTTACTACCGCTATTAGCGATTATTGCCACTTTAAAGCTACCAGCAATCTTATTCAGACTCATGTCGAACATTCCTAACGGACTCCTTACGTGACACCGCAGACAGAAAAAACTCCAGGAAAGTTGGGAAACACTTGGGAGTGTAGTGATGACATTTATGTTGGGAAAATAGTCTTCTGGGATGGGCTAAATGAGATCCTATTGCTAAGACTTTCGCTGTCCGTCTGTCACCAGGTTGTATCTCGTGAACCGGGATAGTTACACACTTAAAAATTGCATAGATGATGTATTTGTGTTGCCGCTAGAACAATTTTGCCTGAGCCATTTTATTCAAAACGGTCATTCTTGAAACAGTTTAAAAGAAGCACTTATGTGAATCAAATATATTTGCATAGGGATAAGAGTGCCAATGTGTCGAGGTAAGTTACATACGAATATAGGCAGGTATCATTGCATTAACATTTTCGTTGTTTTCAGCATTCATAATCGAGGGTTTAAATTGAAAGCCGCGGGTAGGGTAGGGAAGTAGCGATTTCCCCCTCAAATGATATTGTAACAATGGCAGCCCTTTAACTTGTTGTGCTCGGCGATACAGCAAGTTAGTCCGAAAATACTCCAGCCCTTTGAGGTTATTGTATTTCATAAACTTTTGGCTCGAAATTATTTAAAGGTCTTAAGTAAAACTCTTTCGTTTTATGATCACGATATACCTATACAAAGTTTTTGCATAATGGTAACGATTAGTGTAACACGAACACTGTGCTAACTTTGTGACCAGTCAGTTTTCATTGTAATGCACATTAAAACGGTAATCTGTTCCACAGGACTGAGCAATAAGTAGGCTAATTTTATAATTTTACAATATGTATAGAGCCCCAATGAAAATAAATATTACCATTAGTGAGAGTGCGAGAATATGTGCGTAGAAGGGAGAGGAGTGTGTTTAGGGTTTCGAAGTGTACAAGCAATTACAACGGCGCCCCGCCCGCCCCAGAAGGTTCTCCGGGATATATCTAAGTAAATAATTAACGAACTCGCTTGAATAAGGATGCGCGCGCTGTTCTCATAGTCCTCCGCTCATTTTATGTTTATAGTGAAATGTGGGCTTGCAAGCTTCCATTAATGGCTACATAACAACGTGAGAATACACTCCGGACGGCCGAAAGGGACGTCGTGAATTCCGTCATTAGTTATTCATAACACTTCTACTTACAATTGATTTGCTCCAACTTAACAGGAAATACATGTTGTTTTCTACTATCGTACTTTAGTTGTTTGCAGAACAATTTCCCTAATAATCTTCAAACGTTTACAAAGGAAATTGGAGACCGGCGTTCAGGACACTTTGATCTTTCAAGGAATGTAGGCCCGCGGGAAACGCTTTTTGGTACCTGCAATTTTAACTTAGCATTAAAACAAACTATTTGAGAACGTTGGATTGCATAATCTTATATATTTTTCATATCGTAAATAAATTGCGCAAACTATATATGTCTTAATACCAATTGGATTTCGTAAAATTCAGAATATTTGAATAACAAACAATCAGTTTTTTCGGTTCAAGAAGAAGGAAGATTGTGTCAGAGGAGTGATGGGCTCTATTCGACTCAAACTAAATTACAGATGAATTCCTTTTGGAAATTGTAGAGAAATACAGATCTTCGACACAATGGAGTTGATCTTGAGTAATATGTAATCAGCGTAGTAAAATCTTAAGCGGGTCTGTTCAAACAACGTCATCCTTTTGTTCTCGTAATAAACTGTCAGAACACAAAAGAAATTCACCGACATCGGATGTCGTCCTAAAATTTAAAGCTTTTCTTACACGCTAACGGCCATATCCCATGCACTCAAAAGGTGTATTACGAAATGAAATCGCCATCTAACACAGAGCAGTACCACCTATGTATAGGGTACCTATGTATAGGTTTCTCTCGAATCTAGATTTAGATGTTGCATAAATATAAGCTTTTGTTTGTCAGTCAACGTTCGCCGTTCCGGTAAATAATACATTCTTTGACCCTTAGAACATTATACAATACATTAGGATGAATTGATGATGGTAAAGCGGAATTACTTTTCTTATGGTTTGGCCAGAACATCAAAGTGTACCGCAAAGTGTAATCGATGGGCGTTACGCTTTCTTGTAATATGAAAACGAAACTGAAGATTAAAGCTATATCTATATCCATCTATATCCACATATAAATACATATAAAAAGTGTTTAGTTGTTAGTTCGTTGACCTACTATTTTAGTAATTAAGTAAGTCATGAAAGAAGTTGCGAGAGATAAGACACTGCGAAAATCATCTGTCAAGATGAAATAATCTTTAATGGTGTGGTGTACCTAGGTACCACCTGGGCTACTATAAATTTAATTTAAATGCAAAATTTCATGCAAATCTTCATAGCCATTACTGAGATTCGCGAAATAAATGAATTCATATAGAAGGAATGCTTTGGTTAATAAGATAAGATTGAATAACTGTTGCAATTGCCAAATGCAGACAAAGCAGAGTTCATCAAATAAGTGAAATTGGCTCTATTGTGCTTTCTCGTCTTCGTGCCGAATCTCTGTGTGCTAACTATGTGAGCGTCCCGATGGGACAGAATATAATATTATAATAATGTATCTACTTAATAAACGTATTATCAAAACGCTGTAACGTAGAGAGGAAATATAAAAGGGCATTGTTTCCCTGCAGCAGCGATGAGACGGAGGTGGCAAATCACTGGCCGTTTCCGGAGGGACCCTCTTCAGGAAATTGGGAAAGTCTCTCGCGGGCCTACGTCACATCATGACAAAACAAAGAGCGCTGATGTGCCACGTTACGTCCCGTCATCATCATAAACAAAAATGATTATGAATAACAATAAGGTTGCTAATGCTTCGTTTTGGCGCATTTCACGTCTTTAATACAGGCGATTAAAAGCGTAGTCTTCATTTAATGGTTTATTAAACCACTTCCATTTTAAGTAAATGTAGCCGAATCTAAGTTGGTGTTCTTAAGCTCAGATAAAGAATAGGATCATGTGTGTTTTTAGTTGCTTCAAACTGTTATGTATGTTGCAGAAACCTGTAATATTTTATGAGTGGTGGTCTCAACCTTGTATGGACTCTATATGAAAGGTGCCTACCTAGAGGCAAATATTTATTCGGTCTACGGGATCGGTTGCGGGGCTCTTTTACTTCGTATTGAGCTTCGAGTGAATATTCATATTGCCAGTCTTGCAACAATTGTCCTTTATTAACATTAAAAAGCTCTTTATTGAATTATTTTATAACTTTTTATATAGATACCAGTTTGTTACTTTAAAATCTCTCAGAATATTAGTCGTAATTGTTTATGACACGAATAATAAAATAACTTTTACAGCGGAGTTCGAGAGAAAGGAAGCTCGGTAATGATTTTAAAGGTATATAAATTAATGGACCCTTGTAATTTGAAAATTTCCAAGGCAAAAACGGTCCCGAGGGAAGGTCAAATTAAGCTTGCATGATTTTTTTGGTGAAAATGTGTTTGAGTGGAGTTAGGAGCGATCAGGTGACCCCAGCGGGGCTGGCCTGGCAGTGACTAATGAGCGGTCAAAGCGCCGACTGCTGTCCCGAGGGGGACTCCGCCTCGACTACCTTACACCTAAAACACACGTTCTTGCTGACACATCCATTAAAAGCTGTATTCATAGAATTTGATAAATCAGTACACTTGGCTTTTATTTTCTGAACCTAACTACTTACTTATTTAATAAAAAAACATTTGTGGTGAGCGAATGGTTTATATACCTACTTATATATATATCGCACACTCAGAACGATAGGGGCTCAGTACAAAAATCCAGTTTGAATTAATACCTTTTACAGTCATTATTTTACTAGTTTCGAGAATAATACAAATTTGTCGATAAATTAAAGAACAAATTTTAAAGACTTAGAAAAAAATTACTAGAGCGTACATTTTTGGTCTGTTTGATGATCTTAACAAATTTTCGCAAAATTTGGAGTTGAACCCCTATCGTTCTGAGTGTGCGATGTATATATAATATATATTTATATAGTATATACATAATGAAACACCAATTTGTAGCATATCTTCTTGACGAATTGTAATAGACGTGCAATATGTCAGGGATATATGATAGACGACTATGGTTCCGCAATTTGGTATGGAAATATGTGCGAAATACCTGCAACAATATTTACGGCGCGGTGCTCGATTGACAGTCGCCTAGAGAGCGGCTTATTTATGGCGTATACTCCATACCGTGGACTCTAGGAGCAGGAAGGTTATAGACGGGTAAGGCGTGCGAGGCGTGCAGGCATATCCATTTGAGCGAATATTAATCCACCAATGTGACTATGCAAAAATTTGGTATATAATCTCAAAAATCATAATTTCACTTATAAGTATGTAGTCACAGTCAAGTTTTGGCTAACAGAAACAGTCTTTCGACTTTATAGGAGTTTTGACAACATGTCGCTACTGTACACATATATATATACACATGTGCAGTAGGCCTACATTATAAAATGCCCTAGACCTATTTTCAAAAGATACATGGCCATCGTAGCACGTGGCATCTGGTGGTCCCCCCTCCTCTATGGGATACGTACAGGCTTGATGTATGAAACAATATATATATAGTTTATTAAGTGTGCAGTGGTAGGCCCACTGCACACTTAACTATGTTCTCTCTGAAATATTACCCAATTAAATATTAATGTTACTTCTTTCTCATAATAGCAAAGATTGAATTATACCTTCAACATAATATTACCACCGGTTTTAAATATTTCGAATTGTTCGATCTTCAATGGAATGAGAAATTATACAGTTGTTAAGACATAGGCACTACAGCCGATCTATTATGTTACAACAATGTTGTGTCCTCTGTGGCGCATACCTACGATTTATAACCATTTGGTTTGTGCTTGTAATAAACCCGATAACTCAATTTATGGCACTAAAACGTCGGCTGCTTCGCCTTCCCCGCGTCTGTATCTACATCAACGTGAGTAATGATTACGGCTTGTGCTGCACCCTTATACATATCCATACAGTACATCAGACTAGGTACTTATTTACTCCTTACTAGAGACATTGTAAGCAACACAAAAAGCTCAATGTATATGCATCATAAAATAAAAAAAATATTTCTGGTTATATGTTGACAAAATCGGCCATAATGTTCCACTATCACAATAAACATAATCGACGAGATGGACCTCATAAGAGTTTTGGAACGTGTTTTGTCATTAAAAATAATTAATTTTACTTATATACCTTACTATAATAATGATCTCCTACCAAATTTCGGTTACGGCGGCTAATCTCAACGAGGATTAGTCATGTGCGCAAGAGATATTATAGTGCACAAGTGTGTGCGTAAACACAGGTGCACTCTTTATTTCTTCACTCTCATAGTCCGATGGGACGGCAATCCGACACGACCGGAGAGAGATCAGGCGTAGGACCAACGGCTTAACGTGCTTTCCGAGGCACGGGGGTGGCCACACCGCCAACTTCCAAACTCCGGGCATTTTATTGTGAATTTCTTGACAGAAAAACCCATTACAAATTTTTGACCCGACCCGGGAATCGAACCCGGGACCTCGTGATCGGCAGGCGAACATACTAACCACTAGACCAACGAGGCAGTTACTATATCGCGTATGGAAATAGTAATATTAGTTCTACTAAGAATCCATGTTGCTAGGACTTTATTAGTTTCAAGAGGTCTGTGTTCTCGTTATGAATACATACGTAATAACATGGAATCAGTTCATTAACACAATTTTACTTTCACCGTCGTCTTTGATTACCATAAAACGCGGTAAATGTATTTGTGTTGAATGAGGAAAAGCTCGAGGAAAATGAAATTCAAGTCGTTTTTGTTTTTTTTTTTGGCCTGACTTGGTCGTTAATTTTAAGGTTATAATTAAATAAGACGTTGAGGCAGAATCTATGAATTGAATATAAAATTAATAAGTAGCTTTCAGATCCACTAACTACAGGTCAAAGCGAAGCTCCCATCTAGCTTTGTACATAACATAAGGTACAAGGGAAACACTCGGAACAAGTGTTGAACGTGATTTTTTTTACGCTTACTTAGGTTAATTTCTGGAGAAGAAACTGTGAAACAAACTCTCCGGTTTTTTTACATTACGTAAGTATTAACGGGAATGGTGGTCATTGTTAGCTAAATATCAATAATTTGTGTGAAGAATTAAATAAAATCACGAGTTACAAAAGCTGTCATGCATAGGTATACATATCTACATTTTATGTAGAAAGATCAGTATACCTTCATAGGAAATTAAAATAAAATCAGACGACGCTCCGTATTTTTGTAGAACGTGTCGCCTGTTGGCGACAGACGGATGATCATACGATAACATTAAATTAAAAAGTTCCACTCCCCATTTTTGCTATGATGAGCACTTCAAAAGATAGCTTTCTGCTCGCGAAACTTATGTCCTTACATATAGTTCAGCCCGTAATTTTTAAAGCAATTTCTATTTGAACTTATAAGACGGAAAATGCTTTTAAAAATTTTAATTATGTTTCGTGTTCTCCCTTGCCTTGGTATACGTATGAATTTAAAAGATCTTTATCCGGTAACATCTGCTATCTGTAAAAGTTCCGTTTAAAACGGCCCAGCCGCTTCAGAGATTAGCCGGAACAAACAGTACCCTATGTACTTTCATATCCAACTTGTGATAAGTTGTTATTTTGCAATTACAAACAGACACTTCAATTTTATTTATTCGTATAGATTTATTTAAGACGGTAACTTATTCACAGAATAAGTGTATGTGTATGAGTATTTGCATTTCATTGTTCCTAAACTAAGCAGCAAACTTGCAAGACTGCTTAATGAATAAATGTATTAATTTAATTAAGTGCTAATTAAGTACGAGTACTTTGAGACTGGAATGAATACTGGAACAAATATACAACATTTGTTTATTCGGCTACATAAATTTGTGGATTTTCTCTTTGAAGAATATTTAATTGTAAACGGGAATCGATGCAGACATCTTTCATATATACCTAATGTTCTAAAATTTCAACCAAATGTCGGACTATTGCAACTTTCTTCTCCATGGTCTTTGCCATCTAATTTGCGGTCTGAACAATTAACTTTAGAAATATTTGTTAAAGTAGATCAGAGAAGGCCTCCGCTTTTCGTCGTACACCATTTGATAATCTTATAATATTCGATTACATACTGGCAAAAAGCATGAACCCTATGTAATGGTAGGCACTGACTGCAGCCTATTGAAGATACAAGAAGTAAGTAGATGAAAAGAGAGGCATATCTATAATTCTCAATGAAAAGTTCTAGCACTTCGTGTGTAGTTAGGTTTTCTCATATATATTAATACAGAATTTTAATAAGGATCTTTTATGTTTTGTCCATTTGATGTAAATAAAATGTATATTTTCTCTCTTATATTGGAATCTGCATCACAAGGTACAATTTCTAATTTATTTAAGTGTCTCGTTGACAAGCTCCTATAATTTATGGTTTGGTTTATTATTAAGTATATTGTTGAGGACATTATTTATGTTTGCGAAATGGTTTCATGATCCTTAATATCTTCGAAACATAAATTGAGAAGTAGTCATTGTGTTTTATAGGCGTAGTATTATGTATGCCACGGCATGTAGTGTGAACAATCCATTTATCCCTTCTAAATCCCGAGTAGACCTTTTTTCACTCAATTACGACATTACGTCACAAATGGCCTGATTTCCTTTAGACCTCCTTTGGTCTTTAGGCTGTCAGTTTCAAATATTGTATCACATTTTTCTTTAAGTAAATTGTCCGAGTCTGTGTGGAGTGTTGTGGAAGGAAACAATAGAAAATGACTTAGAAATATCACCGTTAGGGAGCGGGGTGGGCCCCACGTACCCCGGCGTGTTGCTGGGGGAAAACGATGGCAAATTGGAAATTGGATAAGCAATCTCATAGTAAATATAACATATCAGAACGAATGATTGATAGGTATGAATCTGTTAACTAGTCACAGCATCCGTACAAATTTAATTATTAACAGTTCATAAAGCAACTCATTGAAACTTTATATACCTATGATAAGTTTTCATAAACATGAATTTTATAATAAACATGTAGCCGTACTTAGTTAATTTTGGAATTAATGGAAACTTCTGTCAGACAATAATTATTTTCAGTGCTATAAATGTTAAGCAACTTTTATATATATAATTAAAAAAGCAATGACATTTTTAGAGTTCTAAATTTATGTTGAATGTTTGTGGAAAAAGCTTTTCGTCCTGAGAAATACCGAGTATGAATTTGGGAGGCTCTGCGCTAGCGTGCAGAGGGAGATACATAAAGGGCTGGCAGGTAACGAGAGGACAGCAAGACGAGGCGGTTACGCGCCATTATTCCATCGCACAGTCTCAGGAAGCTATTACGAGTAATGTAGTGGCGTCGCTACGACGCTTTTTGTTACGCGGACAAAGAACCGCGCAACTAGATTGTTTCTTACGAGCAAACAATGGAAACTCTTGCCGTTGTCTCTGCAGGATCAGTGCTTTGTATCAGCTACTCAAGTATTAAATTTTTTTTTCCTTAACATCGTCAAGTATGCTGTGGTGGTTTAAGTCAGTGCAGTCTTTGGATTGCTTTAAGGTATCAAGATGATGATATCAAATAAAGTAAAGATTTGTTTATTATTCCTTGTTTCACGTCGCAATTTTCAATCACACCTCGATATAAATTGACACCTTTTCACTATCAGTTGCCGTTATGCGTGCACGGCGCCTCCAAATGTCACGTAGGATTTGTTACTCTTAGTAATTACGTGGCTAATCCGCGACTGCAAATACGTGTCTGCTACGAAGATGATTAAAATTTGAAGAATCTTGCCTATAGTAAGGTCGTCAGACTTACAAAGGGTCATTAATATCTATCGCACGATATCTGCGGCGTAGACAAGAAACTTGTATAAGAAGTTTAAAGACGTGTAAATATCTGTCTGAGGGAGTTTGACAGATTTTATTATTATTAATTTAGTCCAAGTTTTTAACTTGTATGAAAGTAGGAGCTATAACCCCTATGGGAAGATCTTGAGCCTTGAACAAGGTTATTTTTCAACTCAACTACAAATAACGTTACACTCAAAGTGGGATTAACAGCAACATGCGCTTGAAGTCCCAACGATTGTAATATGTTAAGCCCGAAATCTTGGCTTAGTGGCTCTGACATGCTGCCGCTAATATAGCATTATAATGTACTTTGAACTCTGTGTAAATATAATTTTATTAGGTTTCCAGTCCACAAAGGCTTTCTTTGATATTTTTATTCTCGGTACAAATAATACCAGTACGGTCAATATGCTTGTTATACGCATGTGTCGCAAAAGTATATTTATTATGTTCAGTCTAGCTGCGTTATTCTAAAAGGTTTCTCAGCGTTGAACTCGACGTCGTACGTCGGTTTCAATCATAGGAAATTGGATCATAGCCCACAGACGATAAAATTTCATTTCGTTTCTATAAAAACCGAGATTTTCATTCGAGTTCGAAGCTGAGAAACCTTACAGAATACCGCGGCAGGCAGCCCTGTATCGGTTCAGCGGTTTAGCCATGTAAAGGTAGCAGACATACAGACAGACAGAGACACTTTCCCATTTATGATATTATAAATATGGATATGGATTAGCGTTTGTACTTTACCTATGAATATATGGGTTTAGCGACAATCACATGTTATTCCTCGTAGCCGAATCACATTGGTGAAAAAGTATGGCCACGACGAAACACCCACATCAATACCTATATTACTAAAGTGGGTGTCTTACTGTGAAATATTACTTGACCGTTTATCTTATTTGATTATTAACATAGCATCCAAATTTCATCAACATCGGTCCACTTATTTGGTTGGTGAATTTATAAATCAGTTTTTATTTACCAGCGGGATTGCAAAATGTTGGCCTGGGTACTAAGCTATCCCTCCCCGGGGGTTCCCACCTTGCCGTGGTGGGGGGCTCTAGTAGTCGTGGCGGCACCCCACGATGAAGCTAAGAGGAACCCGGCGGCCCCGACACCTTAGTGCGGGCTGCCCCAGGAGGGTCGCTCCTGTAAGTGGTGCCTGCTTCGAGTCATCGGCAGGCCCCCTTTGAGCGACGACGTCGTAGTCTGGGAAGTGGCGGGCGACGTGCAGGCGGCTCGGGCACTTTGGTGCAAGCTGGCTTGTGGGGGTCGCCCCTAGCGTGATCTGCAGCCCGGTAGGTTCACCTAGGGTGCGACGGCGGCGTCGTCTGGGAAGTGGCGGCGTCGTGCAGGGCGGTCTGGGCCACTGGTGCAGGCCGGCCCTGGTGGAGGGTCGCGCAAGCGACAGCGTCGCCGACCGAATGGAAAGGGTCGGTGTCGCGCGGGCGGGGCTGCGAGGGGTAGTGGTCGGGTGGAGTGCAGGAACACCGCTCTTGCTCTCCCTACCCACCGCAGCCGAGGGTCGCGGCGGGAGAGGCGTGCTGGTATGGCGATGCGCCACTCTCCCTATCCGCCGCGACCCGGCGGGGCCACATCGCTGTTGTGGTAAAGGCGAGGCTACAGGGCAAAGGGAGTGGGGGCCGTTGCCCCTCCCGTCCCACGTAGCTTGGATATGCGGACGCGGCGGAAGTGGCGAGGTGGTATTTTACCACTCTCCCGATCCCCCGCGTGCCCGGCCGCACAGATAGTGCGGTAAAGGAGTGGCTGCGGGCTGGGGGAGTGGGGGCGTTTGTCCCTTCCCTATCCTGTGGCCAAAGGTGGTCAACAGACTGCCGTAAGGGGGCCTCCAGGCAGCTGGCTCGGGGGAGTTGGCTGCCATTGCACTCATGGAGGTCGTGTGCAAGGCTCGCCTTATGTGTTTCGGCGAGCCTTGCACGGAGATAGCCTATAGGCCAAGGGGGGAGCTAATCTCTCCACTTCAGGAGGGGCTGCCCTCGGGCGGCTGGTCGCAGGGGGGGTTCACGGCAAAGCATGTGAAAACGTATCACGTGTCCCCCTCAAAAAGCGAGTTGGAGAAACACCATGGGGTTTAGCCGGTGAGAGCCCGGCATAACCATTCCCTGCCCCCGCAGGGAATGTGTATCCGAAATGGATTCCCCGTGTAAAAAAAAAAAAAAAAAAAAAAAAAGGGTACTAAGCTATCTATCAAGTACCTTACCAAATTTCATGAAAATCGATCCGGTGGATTACACTTAACCTATGCACACACACATACCACTTTTATCAAGGTATCCATATCTGAAGACTATTTGCACTCTTAGCAAAATAAAAGCTATACAGGACTCGTACAAATTACTATAAAAGTGATTGATATGAATGAATTCAAACATATTCACGTCAGTTAATATTAACTTCATTATCTACTTAAGTACTGCTGTTACATTTTTGTAATAATTATATATGAACAATAACATTATATACATCTCTCTTTATTGCACACTTCAAAATATACTATGTAATTATGTACTAGAATTTATAATAATTTTTCTAAATGTTCACATATATATAGTTAACGTGTACGAATAAATCACTATAATTTATTGGCCATAGGATATATTTGAGTTGGTATAACGATGTTAATAATGATAATGCCAAGGTACAAACAAGCAAGACAAATAATATGATTATCAGGTTTTTTCAGTAAGCGTTTTTGGGCGTGACAGTGGCGCCCAACTGTCTTTGTCTTTCAAATAAACTTATACCGTCGGCATTTAGCCACGATAGCTAGTTAGAATTCTATTTACCAATGGTATGTAGATATTTTGTTAAAATATAATAATATAAGTATAATAAAGTAAAATATAATAAAACTTTAACTATTTATGCAACTTTTATTTTGTATTTAATTTTATATTATAATCATAGAACAATATTATTATTATACCCAAGAAGTGTACTCAACATGAATGTTACCTAAACTGATGAAACTGGGTAATCTTCATTATCAGAGAGAAAAATCAATATCCAGGCCCAGATTTGGTTCTGTCGCACACTGGCGCGGACGACAAAGGTTATCAATTAGCCAGCGGCGAGGACCGGGATTGTCTTCTGTTCTCTGTTTTTTTGTAATTTTCCTCAATGTTAAAGTAACAACTGACGTTTTGAAATTAATTGCCCACAAAAAATTCAGTCATGCATTTTCATTAGAATATAACGCTGTCTGCTTGCGCCGAAATTGACCATTATGTAGGGAAGGTAGGTATGCAAAAATGTGTAGTATAGTCGTGTACGGCTGACGTAATGTGTATCACATAAACATAGAAGGCAAAATTGGTGCGGGTTAAATCCGAGGTAGATGTGTTGGGCCGAAGTTATACTTTGAATAAATCAGGGCTGAGAGTTCGCAAGGTGAGCGTTTGCTGGACCGCCTCGGTCCGCGGTGGGCAATATCGCATTTATATGAGTTCGTTATGTTCCTGATCCAAATACGCTATCCTGTTAAGCTATCGAACTCAACACTCCCACTATCTACGCCTGACCTCTTGAGACTTTAACCCATCTTATTTTCCAACCAAAGAGTTTCATATTTTATGTTATAAAGGTGGCCAGATAGTGTAGTCAGTATTCTATGGGTAGTAGCGGTGCTTGTGAAGTTAGAAGGAGCAGATTCCATCCCCTCCAGGGTAATGAACAACAGAATTTCTACCCTTAATCTTACATACTCAAGCCTGTAGGCTCGAGACGGTTGTCTGTAGATTTAGATGTATTGTATATAGTTAAGTCTGTATAAATTATTACCAGACTTGCCCATTTGTACTTTACGTAGATATCTTAAAATACTTACAATATGATTTAAAAATTAAATAAAACCAATTAGTAAATCAGACTAGACACTGTAATAACCCTATTAAAATTGATAAACTTCGCGGGGAGTGAAATGAGCTAAATTACAGATCGCATCAACCATTCTGGCCTCTCATTAGACCCAGGCTTAGTTTGATCGTTCCCTCATTAATAACCACCATGTGCCGGCCAAATCTTACATATACGTTTGGAATATGTTTTTATATACAGATTCTGTAAAGTACGTAGTTTGAGGTCCTATAAAGTAAAGGACACTTTTCACTTCTTATGGCGAACAATTAATATTCCCATAAAGAAATAAAATGCCTAACAATTTTTTTCCCATATAAATTACTCCCCATCCTATAACTTAGGGACGCGAGACGTCAAAGGTAGATTCAGTAGGCATGCTTAGTGGTGGTAAATGGTGCCGCTTTCAGTGAATGACTTACCTACATTCATGACTGCGTTTTGACTGAAACGTAGAGAGATATATAGGCCAGCATAACAGAAATTATTAACCAATCGCCAAAACCAAGTTTGTCCAGCAAAAAAATTACTTCAAACTTTTCGGTCACATGATTGTTAGATCAACAAGGGAGAGCCTGCGGACTTTGTCAATATAAAAACAGTGAATTGTATTTTTTGGACCTTCTGTTAAGGATTTCGATTTATCCATATGTATGTGAAGGTTGGCATGTGTTGTTTAAATATCTGATCTGACAGCAGCCATCCCCTGAAAAAGTTTTCTCACGCCTGTATTGCGACGCTTTTTAATATATTCCTGTCGTAATTAAATGTAAACAACCCTGCTGTTCAATTTGTACCATATACAATGAAAAAAGTATTTACCCTTTTCAATTTAAGGATTGATAAAATTAAACATTTATTTTCTGCTTAAAATGTTTTTTTTTTAATTTATTTCCATTATTATGTAAAAAACATTATTTTATTTTTAATGTATCTAAATAAACTATAACTATCTTTATATGTACTTACTTTTGTATTAAAATGATAAGTTAGTATTTAACTAATGAAGACAGTTGGTAGAATACGTTAATAACGTTATAGTACCCAAATGTTTAGAAAAGGCGTAACACATAAACACATGAGACGGCACAAAGAGCGCAGGATTCGGTAAGAAGGCTATGAAATAAAAGAGCTAATGTGGCGCGGCAGTCACCTGCGACTCTCGTGATATATTAGCTTATTATGTGCACAGCATTACTCGAAGGCGACGTCTCATTAAAAGTTAACACCCGGAATTTTGCTCCTTCACGTTTCGCTCTCAGATTGTATTATATCAACGAGTTTAGTCGTTTTTCTTTGTTTCCACGCAGCGAAATTTTCAATTTACATACTTATGAAAGGTTTCATAACAAAAATCCCGGGTGCGGAACCGGTCGTCCCGGAAAATCCCTTTTGTGTTTGCCAATGAACGAAACCGTTTTCCGTGAGAACGAGAGAAAGTTTAAGTTTGTTTCTTTTGTGTCTTTTACGGAAAGATGCGATGGTTCAACGAATTCACTTCCATCCGTGTCCTCATACTTACTCGCCATGAACGAATCACAATAATTGTATATTGACAACATTTCAAATGATTATCTCACATATTTCGAGATATTTATTCAGATAAATAACATTGAAGTATCTGTTATTTCAAAGTAATAGTTTTTCACTAAATTAATATGAAAGTATAAATGATACTCAAATAAATAAATACATTATTTTTCTCTGTATGTTTACACAACTATCTGTTTGTTCCGGCTATCTCCGAAACGGCTGGAAAAAAAAACATACATTTTGTCACCAAAAGGCTACTCACCTTCTGACGGAATTTATTGCTGCGATTTGATACAGAATATATGAATTACAATTAAAAAAATATATTAATAAGTATGTATATTAGTAGGTATGGTATTGTTACATTTTGCTAGTGTATAATAAAGCTTGTGGGTACACTTTTAAAGCATGTTATTCACGGTTCCACCTGTGGGTATATTCTGAATCGTACCAGTCTACTCGTGTAATATTTTATGTATTGTAATATAAATAAATAAAGCCGTGGTGGCCTCGGGGTTTGAGCAGTCGCCTGCTGCGTAAGCGACGTATGTTCGAATCCCAGTGGGGCCTGTAACAATGAGTTTTTCTAAAAACTTATGTACAGTGATGATTTTACACCACGTGCTTTGCGGTGAATGATGAGGAAACCTGAATATGTCTGAGAAGTAATTCAAAGACGTATGTATAGTGCCTGAGACGACGACTCACCCTCTGTCACTTTGGTACTTAATCATATCCAGTGAAATGTGGGTGTTGTTGTTCCAACACCTCTGCTTGCCCCTTCGGGGATGGCGTGAGCATTTTTTTTTAATAAAGACAGCCAACACATACATCACTATATAAGTATGTAATTATATAACCAACTACGTATTAAATATAAGATCATTATAATTAATCATATTTTAGAAGGACATATTATTTTTGGTAGCCTTTAACTTGAGGGCAGTTAATTCCCGTAAACATTATAACTTCATATCAGAAACAGCAAGCAGCGGGTTCCTGCTTTGATGTTCAAATTGGCATGTTAATATGCTAACTAACTTATGGTCACCCAATTTGAATTCATATTAATGTGCAAGGTAGATATGAAGAGTGATATGTTATTTTATAATATTGTATGTTATGTGCAGAACCGTATTTATTCACAAGACAAATAATCAGAAGTATAAATAAGTAAAAATAAAGGTGACTTTGTGATTATTATAAAATTTTCTCCTGATTTTGATCATTGAAAAACTAAATAGATGCAAACGGAAATGATTTGTATAGTCATCTACCTACTACTGCTTCGGAAACTAGTCTTCTCAGAGAACTCACTTTTTCTATCTTAAAGTAGTCTTCAAGAAGCGAGTTCTTTATTCATAATTACCGACATAAACAACTACGAAGACGAAAAATAAATCACGTTTCTTTTGGGAAGAGCAGCCCTTATTCAAGTCGTAAGTTTTAACGCAGTTTGAATTTGAAAACTACAGGAAATAGTCCTGAAAGGATGACATAAAACACGCAAGGGTTTCCTACGCTTGGCTTGCGTTAAAGCTTGGGCTCAAATAAGTCTAGGGATTTCACGTGGTTAAAGTACGTTCACACACACCGGTGTATTTTGTTACATGGTATACTCTGAACTAATTAATGTATGTACAACGAAACCTTTCTCACACACAATATTAGGACCAAGGAGGCCTCTTTTCTTATTGTATTTGTGACTGTTATTTGTTCTTGAATGGATTGTATGTACTTAGTATGATTTATATTTAATGAATTCTTCCGTATTGTACTGGTACATTATTTCTGACGAGAATTACATTGATTATATAAGTCTCCTCATTAATAAAGTTTGTTTGACGAGTTGCGTGTAGCTCCAGATACATTTTTCCATTCCAGTGAAACTTGCGGGAACAAGACAAAGCTCAGGGATATTTGGGAGATTTGTAACAGGATCTCTACTTTACCTGTTGTTGTTATATATGGAGATACCCTTCGTCGGCAAATTGGGTGTTATATCGAGACAGAATCACATCACATTCTACAGTTACTGAGACATTTTATTTAAATAACACTCAGAGAAAACAAGATGAAAGTTTACATTTAATTATTCTTGTGTTGTAGATGAATATTTATATTTTCATTTCAGTCTTTCAGGCAGAAAACTTAGAGTTGGTACTTAGTTTCATGCAATCTAACTTCTATAATTCCAGTATTTTAACTGCTGTGGGGGCCAACTATGAACGTTTTATGGTTGCAAAATGAAACGCCAAAGCTACGAAGTTTTTAATTCGCACTGCTTACAACGATCCAAGTTCCCTGATCATGTGAACTGATTGAGGCAAGTATAAAATAGAAAATGAATAGAGGCAACGCTGGGTGCAATAAGTTTACGATATCCAATAAAACGCCAGGGGTCCGTACCCTCGCCGGCGACAGTCGGTATCTACATGGCCTTTATTCGCGTTTGGATTGTAGAGCTCCCCTTCGTCAATGTATGGCAAATGATGATGATGGCTTCCGGCTTTTGCGTGGTATTGTCGGATAATACACCCAAATATATAATCTATTGACGGAACATATTGCCTCATAAAATTTTCGGCAAAAATAGGTCAAGGCTTACATCTATATTATAGGAGTATAATATTGATTGACTCTATTGTGTATTAAGAAGGGATTCTCAGTCTCGTCCACGTTTGTAACCAGTTATTTGAACAAGAAAAGGTAAAAATAATATTGTCGTTGAAGCTTGTATGTAAGTACATAGCTAAACTGTGTTCTATCGCTGACCTCAGAAAGTGTTCACTCATTATTCTCGAGTTTGTCACACCCGCGGGATTCGGGAACACGACAACTTTTCCCAACTCGTTGTCTCGTTATGTTAATCTCCTGCGGGAAATTGGTCATTAATGTTATTATTGCGCAGTGACCGCAGCATTGCTAAGTGACCTCAGCGGGCCGCCACAGACCTGAGGGCGGTAATCTAATCTTATTGAAATGTTCGCGGCAAACCAACTTTGCACGGGTCCACTATAATAGCTCCTACTTACTACACAATTACGGTATACTAAGTGATTTATTATCTTAACGTATTTGCTTTATAAGAACTACTTAGTTCTATTGTTACTGGAGTTGGTAAAACATATTTGGTAACCAAAAGGACAATGGAAAGAAACGTTCTCACTGTCATATTAAAATGGTATTATATACATTTTTATTTCGGTGAAATTGATTAAAAGTTCTTCTAACGGATTTAAAGTTTCTTTCAGGAATGTCTCCATATTCCAAGCGAGTTGAAACTAGCCTCATTTCCGAGTCTTAGTAAACCAATATTAATTAAAATTGCCCTAACACCATTTTTACTGGAACTGAGACAAACACTGAACATAATACATGGAAAACATGGATAAAATTGGTACAAAAATAAGATTTAATTACTTTTAATTGTGAAAGAAATTCTATATCCGACGCAGATAAACATAAGTATATTTGTACCTACAATATCAATAAATCAATTTGATAATTTGATTGATTGGTATGTCAACCAGCTAATTGAATTTATAAATTGATCATATTACGAATACGAAGCGGCATTGTTATTGATTTACGCATTTGCGTGAGAGAATTTGTTTGTGGTTTCTCTGAATAATAATACAAAGGGAAACTGATGAAAGGAAAAGAGAGCGGTTGCGGTGTACACGGTCAGTTAGGCAATCGCTTTGGGGACCTATTGATTTTTATTATTACATGTATTACAGAGGTAAAGGGAATCCTATTTAGGTAGGAGAATAACAGACGTATAAATAATATAATACGATACATTGGCTATTTAATATTTATTTTAGGAAACCGTCTGAGAAGAAATTCAAACACGTGTAGATATAACGACGGCCGACGGCGATGGACTCATATCATCATCGATGAAAAGTTCAAGTTGTATCACCTCTGCCTATATGTTCCAGGACACTTCTGGGTTGGTGTGGCTTACGTCATTTTATGGTTTATGCGAGAATAGAACAATTAGAGTATAGTTATCGACTAAGAAATTTAAATCTTCATATCTTCAACCTTGATAACACAAGTACTATATCCTCGAGGTTTGTCTACAGAAGTGGAGTGCAGCATTGTTAGTGAACAACTATAGACTGAGTATCAAGTACTGACGAAGTGGGAAATGTTTGCAGGGAGGCTAGACATAAAGAAGGCTGATACCATTGCCTATTAGACCTTTATTTCCCACTAATTAGCTAATGTGTCTTCTTCAAAATGTTTGTTTTCAATATAAATATTACACGAGTTCTGTTTCTCGTTCGTTGGGATGATTTACTTGACACTTAATGGGAATAGCAAATTCAATCAAGATAACATAACTTAGCTCCAGTAAGTTTGTGTAATTATTTATCCGTTAGCGCAGAGGTGCAGAAAGGTCTTGACGATGTTGACTGTGGCGATTTATTTAACGAGTAGCTTTATTTGTTTGTTACAGCGCCGGGCGGCGGGCGGCGGGCACCCGCCTAATGCTGTCCTATTAACTTCATGCTTCCTCTGAATTACACCAATTTCAACTCTATCGCTTACATGATAAGATATTCAGGGTAATATCGCCACCCTCGTTGTTTAATTAATGACTTAATAGTGGCCACGTCAAGTGTACGCAGAGGTTGATATAGTGTTAACTTCAGACTGTCACGATAATTCGGTCACGGTCAGGATAAACAGTGATTACTCACTTACGGTAATATTATACAAAGGCCAATTTATTATAACACCTTGCTTATTTCGTTTGTATTTTATTTGACGAGCTATGAAATTAAACTGTAAGTACCTTTCATTTGCTAGTTGTGTTATTTGTTTTTATCATGTATTAAAGTCTTCACTCAGACAAGTTACATTCAGACGCGAGATTGGTATTAAAATAATTATTCAAGTGTGTACAAATGTCAGGATATTATCATAAACATAACATTTTATATGCATCAAAATTGAGGTAAAGTGGAAAAGGGTGTAGTCGAAATGCGGACCAGACGTTTTATGTTAAAGTGAAATTGAAGAAGAATACGTTCGTCTGAGTGAGGTACGTACACCTATAGGAACCTTTGTCAAACTGGTGTTACCACCGAACGTATTATCGTATCGTTTTTGTATTACGTGACTTGGTTTAATAAATGGGTATTAGGTATGTTGTCTTGAATAAAGATTTCCTATTCTTTTTATTCCAGTTTAATTTTAGTATACCGTTGAATGCAAACAGGCACATAATAAAGGTCTGAGAACTTACTTAGTTATGCAGAGTCTTGTAGAACATGCCTAAAACTGTATGCTTTCTTCCGATTTGAATATAACGAAAAATAAAAATAAATATTTCATAATCTTGATTTTTTTATTATATAATTTTCATCGTACCGTCTTTAAAATTACAAATGCATTAAATACACTCCAAATACATTATTGAATTTGAGGTGAGTGAAGTAAAAAACCACCTTATATTTCTATAGAATAAAATATCTGCTGGGGCTGGTTTGACGATGACATATAAATTGATGTGGCTAAGAGCGTATTTCGGTCTTGGGAAAAACTCTTGAAATCTAATAAGTTAGAGAGCCGCCCCGGGTGAACCACTATGATTAGAGGGTGGATAAGCACCACTTGTATGGTGCATTACGAATCAGATTGAATCCTACTACTCACCGATCAGTGCCAGAACCAACTATTGCGTTTTGATTTAGTGGTTGCTGTTGCTGCCAAAGTTTCGCATGTTTCTGTGTAAGTAGTACATATTCCTAGTCATTTCAAGATATCTCTACATTTTGTAGGTGTTGTATTATTGAGATGAATTTCAGATAAATTTAAGGACTTGTGCAGAGTCTACCAATCATCACTAGATCTGTTTTTACTGATGTGTTTTACCTAATACACTTTTAAATAAATTGAAGTGTATGTTTGTAATTCTAAAGTCTGTATGATTCACTGTATGATATTAATAGATGCAAATTTATATATGAATGGTACGTAATTAAAAAATATATTTTTAATTTTTTTTCTCTGCTTATCTTGCCTGTTTGTTTTGCATAATCTCTAAAAACGGCTGGTCGGATTTTAACGGGACTTTCACTGTCAGACAGCTGATACCAGAAGCGGAAAATTTTAAATTAAAAATATAAGTCTGCACTAATAATATAAGCGGGGCATAGTAAGTTGTTGAATAATATTTCAATGTTGGATATATTTTTGCGTGATAATTAATATATTTGTCGATCAGAGTGTAGTTGAATTGTGTATCTCGACAAATATAAGCCCATTCAAAAGAATCACTACACATTTTCTTTTGCACTGACCAATGATGTAGTTATATTTATTTTGTGTTAAAGAAAAATTGGGAGCACACCTGTGCTAGAGTGACGACTACGTGGACCTTAATTCAATTACCCCGTGCGAAATCGGCACGCTGCGAGAACGCCCCGTTAGCATGAATATTTCTATCGAACAGCCGAGCTCACGCGATACACCAAGAAAAGCGATCGTACAAAATGATGCGCGTTGCGCTTCATAAAGACTTATGTTATCTATATTTAGCACCTTTTTAGGGGTACCGCACCAAAGAGGTAAAAGGTTTGTTTGGTGGTTTTAGAAACATGCTTAAATAAATTATCTAGCATGAACCTTCGATGCACGATTCCTCCGCTTTAGTAAATGTCAAAGTCGGGATTTACTGTAAAACAGAATCAATAAATTGTTGCATAACGCAAATTAAGTTTAGTATCTTCTTGCCTTGATTGACATTCTAAATTCGATTATTATACAAATCACCACAATAATGTGATGAAATCAATGAGGATATGAATAATTAGATACCTTGCGCGGTACCTATGGAATCACTGTAACCGCTGTAACAATAACTCTTGCAAGGAAAGCGAATCGGTTCCTCTTTTTTCCCTCCGTAACTACTTAGAAGGCTGACGACTTTACTTTTTGCCTCTGGGTACATCTTAAAAAGCGTAATTTTACCGATATATACTTTCCTCTAAGAAGATTGGAGAGAACTGACAGTCCTCTACTGGGCAGTTGCGAATCAAATGGGATTCTGTAATGCCCTGGCTGTCTTAATAGTAATATTCAGTATAATCTTATCTTGTTTATTTTGAAACTCAATAACAAGGGTCAATAATTAATAATGTACCTATAACACTTAATAATGTTATATAGCCATCGGAAATAGGAGTCATTTAGCAAATCTCATTACGGTACAACCCACGCCTAGCCCGTGTTTACTTCCTTGGCTCGTTGATCTCGTCCCCACAATAACGAATCATTTATTGCTAGCTCTGTGGGCCATTACGTAAGGCAACATCATTTATAATGCAAGAACATGCGTGCCAAGCTTATTTTAACCCCACTTGTCTGTAAATAGAAATTAAGTAGTAAGATTAAGTCGGTACTTGAGTGTGCTGAAAAATTGCAAATTGTACCATATTTGTTAATTTATGTATTGTTCTACGATCTAAATGAATGAATATTTGGCAAGTGATGTGATATTTAATAATATTGATGCACGTATCCATTATGCATCACTATTTTGGACTGCCAAACAGTCTTGTTACCATTTTACTTGACCCCGCTAACACCTATATAATATCAAACCAGGGTGACCCTTCTCCGCCCGGCTTGCCGAGCTTCTAACTGTTCACTACCAGTAGAGTTTTCTAGAGTTTAGTTCGTATGCCTTTATTGAATTCCTATTCGTGGTCAATGCAAGCGTAGAAATTTCTGCAACCGCTGAGAAAGAAGGTCCTCGGGCATACATTTTGCAAAATGTAGTTTTACTTTAATTATAGGCAATATTGGCGATTTAAGTACGCAATAATGTTGTTCTCAAAATCTAAAGGCTGAATAGCATTATCACGTTCTTAAACGCGGGCCGCATTAAACTATTTAACAAATGACCGACATCCGGGATAAATATATCCTTCATCCACACTATTTTACGAATATACATATTAACATGCGATCAAAACTTCTGGGAACAAATTGTGTTGATTTATGGCGGTTGTGCCACCCATCACGACGACAAAAATAGAATGCAATGTGGGGCCTTTAAGACCATGTGTTCTAATTATGACTAAATTATGCACGGCTTTAAATTCATTCCACTCATACATACATACGTACTCGAATTGAATATCATTTGAAACACCACACATTTTCCTAAGAAGAAGAAATTTATAGAAGCGTTGAAAGTTACAAATCTTGTAATTTCTTCTTCTAGAATTCTATTACGCGTAAACTAATGTTTAGGCTTTATAAAATCCCGAACATTTTCTATAACTATATTTGCCAAGTGGTCTCGAGGATGTGATTTAGATGGACTTCATCTCGAGTTACATAATAAGTTTTTACTTCGTTCCCAAGATAGTAGTTTTGAACAAGTGCCATATTCTCGCGTCCAAGTTAACGATGAAATATGTGGCGTATGTAATTCAGTTGGTTGTGTATATACAGGTAGCTGTGTGTACTATAAGTTAGTTCATAATAGCAAGGAGCTGTTAGGGCGACATCAAATATTTACAAAGATGAACGCCACGTCCACCTGCGGCCCTATTCTCTGATAAGGGACTGTCCATAATCTACGCAATTCTCTTTACGCTTCTAAAGTACATCGCCCTCTGCTTATGGGCTTAATTTAAGTATTCAATAAATTATGTATGTTAACAGCCGTTAAAATGAAGCTACACAAAAAGTATGTACTCAAAAAAGCTTATAGTTTTTCGCTAGTAGAGTGGTTGATAGTATAGTATGTTCCTGTGAATACAAGATATTGCACAGCATTCCGTTTCATTTTCTAATTTCCATTTAAAACTGAAAAGTATGTACTTCAAGTCTACATAAACAAATAAACGAATTGAGTTCTAAATAAAAGGCTTAGTTTTGATCGTTAAGAGTCAGGAAAACTGTCTGAATACTTCCCTGGATGACCAAACTGATCGAAGGTTCTTTGTAGAAAAACATATTAAGTTATTTATGTTGAGATTAAGTGTCTTGTTGAACAGTCAGTACATGCTACACAAACCCCTTTGGATTAGGGAGAACCAAGAGCAATTTCAGGATCAATTGGCTTTACGAGCCATAAAACCTTTTTCCATATATACGAGTATGTGTGAAATTCAAACATGCGGAATATTACCCTCGCATCTATATCATGTTGTTATCACATTTTCCGTAAGTGTACCAAAATTTTCCGGACAATTAACTTCATCATGCTCATTTCGTCCACTTTGCTGTTCATTTGAAATAATTTATAAGCCATGTTAATCTTGCGGTAATTAGGCACTTTAGTAGCTTTCAATATTTAACACAGCATTCATCGAACTCAGCTTCTGCCTCGGAGTAGGGACGTAGGTATATTGAAGTTATCTTTGATCTCTTTTGTCTTGGTTGGATATCAAATAATAATAATAATGGGTATTATAGGGTTGTTAGACGCGACCTCAATTGGAATTTGCCAACAATTCGTAAGTTTGACGTCTGTACCAATATATATTATTTGAGGATCCTCTGAAAATAAAACTGCTTAGTTATGACATGATTACATGTAGGTTTGTGTGAATTTGTGCATTATACCTACAATTTGGCGTAATAAAAAAAAACGTTTATTCCAAGAGGTTATCATGTAATCTATTGAGATATATAATCTTCAGTTATAAAAAAAAACTTATTATTCTTTATGCATCCCTTCAACCTTAACTTTAACGCAAATATAAATATTAATAATTACATGTGAGATATCATCAGTCATAGTATTCTAGCATTGAGCTCTCTTCTGGGTACGTACCAAACTAAATAAATATAAGTTGACTAAAGGTGCATTGGGACATTCAGAATATAATTCTTTTCGCGTGAATATTTGTTTCGATGACAAGTATTACGAGTTGCTACTTAGATCATGTAACACTTATAACATCTTTTGTGGTAGTGATAGGAACGAATAACCGAAAAAGGAGGAATTCAAAATGCAAGTATTTAAACTATCTTTACAGATAGCGGTTAGCTGCAAGCTGTGCAAGTTCATAAAGCAAACTAATCGAGCCAAATTCGCATACCATATCCCTATCCCCAACTTTATTCTGTCTGCACAAGCGGTGAATACTCCCTCGAGATATGGAGTACCACTAAATAATAGTTCCTTCTACGTTCTGTATTAACTTACATAATCGAACTGTGTAGCGTTTACTGGCACTTATAGCTTGTCCAACGAAGCCCTGAGATTTTGTAATTATTGATAATCAAATACAAGTAAAGCATTAAACATAATAACATAGCGAAATAAAATATTAATTTACACTATAAATCGATATTCTCTGTATAATTGAATCTGAATTTAAATGATTAAGTTAAAAAGTGATACGTTATGCGTTGCACAAGGTACATAATTATGGAATTCTTCTGTTTGATATGTGTATGTGAAATCATAATCTGGACGTAATTTGTATTTTGAATGAAGAACCCACTTCTAAGGTAAAAGAAAAAACCATAATGTACCTTTGAGATTTACAGTTGTCTCACGCAAGGTAGCCCTACCTTGTTTGAGCAACATCTGTAAATTACAACAAGTATTTAGTGTTGTAATGATAAGTATATTTTATCAAAGCCGTTGTGAGCCCGCATAATATTGCTTTATAGTGCTTGTTGTTTGTCAGGTTCCTAACTTCAAGCAGTATTTGTAACTATGACGTAAGAGCTTGAGCCCTTGCGGCTGTTAACTTAAGTATTGAATCATGCGTAAATATTGGAACATGCTCTGAACATTAAACATATTATTGGAAGTTATGAGTTTCAAAATATTACACGTAAAGCAAGATATCGCTTCTGTGGTTCGGAGACTAATGGGTATCATCAATACTTAGCTGGTATCGTTAGGGTGCCAAGTGTGTAAAAAATTTGGAACCGGTATGCCTGGAGCAGAGCAGGCCAAACCTAAATTAAACTATATTTTTTTATGCTGAAATATATGAGGGGAAAAAATCATTACTTACAACGAGTTTCATAATTAGTTATATAATTATATTCAGCGTATTGTAAACGTGTATTATTCTCGCATAACCCTTTTCAAGTTGTCGACCACTTCTATTTATGTGAGTGCGAGCTGGGTGGCGTGCCCTCTATAAATCAGTACCGTTTTGTTCGGGCCCATTACACCGTTTTACCGCCTTCCTACTGAGACAAAATTAGATCATACCGAAGGGAAAACTCAGTTTCTCGTCATGCATAACTTTTGTTGTAAAACCTTACTTACTCTCGTAGTTGCGCTACGTGCCGGCCTTACATTTGTTCCACAAAGCGGTCCTCTTCCAACTTTGATTCCAAGTGTTTATCAATTTGTTTGAGAGATAACAACAACAATCTACTTCTAACGCAGTTTCGTATTGCCGGCAGCCACTTCATGTTGTTGATCGATAACTTTGGAGGTTTGGTTGTTGTTAATTAAGACATATTCATTAGATTAAACATTAATTACAAACATTTCGTTGTTTATTGAAATAAATAACAAGTATTTCGTGAAGGAGCGTCTTCACGATCACCTTTAAATACCTACCCTTTTCGTGTTCTCATCAACGTTACCAGTAAGAATCAATTACCTTTATTGCAGCCTAAGCCTAGGTTTTAAATGGGAAGGGTCTAAGAATATGGCTATGGTATCCCCTGCCTGTCGTAAGAGGCGACTAAAAGGGGGCCGGAGGGCCTGCTGGCGGTGGTCGGGGTGGGAGCTTTGACCACCGGCGCGGGCCCGGGAACGGCGCGGGCCCGGCGGGGGCCTTGCACAGCGAGGTCTCCAGGGGCGGCGTCACAGCTGCCCCGGGGATGTGCCCCGGTAAAGTGTGGGGGGACACCGGTGCGTTCTATCAGAGTACCCGGAGTCCCCCCTAAGCACTGAGGATGGCCACCGGGGGGGTTTTAGTGAGGTAGAAATCCCACACATCCCGATCTGCCTCTCCCAGGGCGGTCGGGGACCTTTTGAAGGTTTCCCCCTCGTCAACAAAAAAAAAAAAAAAAAAGTTTTTAAATGGGAACATTGAATATTCTAATTTACCTAGTTACTACCCTAACATAAAATACATTCATACAGTGTAGCTCAATAATCACGGCTATCATCTGAATATCACTTATTTCATACTTTTGAGAGAGCAGTTTTTTTGTAGTCAGGTTATAATTTTTAAACTAACTTTTTTAATGTGTAACAAGCCAATGACATTGTGTATTTATTTAAAGTGACAAGCATCTCATATGACCTTTTCGCGATAAGATCTCTCGTTTACAGAGTTGACCTTTCGCAAGTAGCTCATAATAAGATATTGTATAACATTGATTAACAGATCTCATTAAAAACCTGATTATGTTTTTAATAACAAAGGTTTCAGCCGAACCTCAGGGATTTTTCATATGTACCTTTGTATTTTTTAAAATAGTTGAATTAATTCTGCTTTTAAATTTTCATCAACATTTTGAATTGTGCCTTCTTATAGCGAATGCGGATATAATTAAGTATTTATTATTATTATACTTCAGCCAAATATTAGATTTTTATGCATGCTTAATTCCCAAATTGATAATCCCGCAAAAACAAGGGGAGGACTCACGAGGTGAGATCACGAGCTCGGTTGGCAGAGCAATTTCTTTGAATTACACGGCTTACGAAGGTCGTGGGTTCGAATCCCGCCTCGTGTTCATATATTTAAGACAATTTTGTTTTCAATAATAGGTTTCAACAAGTATTTTTTATGATAAGAGAGTTATTCAATAAACATCCCAAGACTAACAAATTCTGAAACTTAATTTACCTCAAAATACTATCCCACAGTGCTGAAAGCATTGTCAAGTCTCTCAAAACTCATACAAATGGAAGGAGTGTTATTATTTATTGATGATACAGATCACCAACATATGAATACACTTTCGAAGCATACTTTTACGAATACCTATGTATGCTCACGCTATCTCAGCAGGGTCCCCGAAGGGATAAGCAGAGGTGCTGTAACAACCCACATTTCACCGAATAAGGTTAAGTTCATCGCCGTCTCAGGCACTATACATATGTCATGGAATTACTTCTCAGACATATGTAGGTTTCCTCACGATGTTTTCCTTCACCGTAAACGTCACGTGGTGTGAAATCACTGTAAATAAGTTTTTAGAAAAACTCATTGGTACAGGCCACGCTGGGATTCGAACATGCGTCGCTTGCGTAGCAGACCACTGCTCAAACCCCGAGGCCACCACCATTTATTTATATAAAAAATACAAATAAATGGTCACCAAATTATTAAGTTACCACTGCTTACTAAGAATCAAAGTAAAACCTGAAAAAAATATAAAGCGAACCAAACTCCAAGGTTATTTAAATAAAATAAATACTTTAATGAAATTAAAATGCATATGAATATATGACCTACTTCTGTATTAAGTAATTATTCATCGGTACAGTGGCTACGTGCTTATTACATTATGTATTCCTTATAGATCTAACACCCAATTACTCGGTTGACTTGTCCCTTGTGTGACTGTGTACCACAAGTATGAAGTGGGTAAATATAAGGTAGCTTACGAATGTCACGAATTAAAGGGACATTAATGACAAATTCGTTCAAGCGCTATATTATACTCTGTTAAATGAACACGAGGGTAGGTCCCGAGGCACAAGCTCGGTGGTTATCAATGTGTATGCCGTTCATTTATCTAAATTAACCAAGGAAATAAGATATAATACATTTGTCTAATATAATTGACGATAAAATAATAAAGAACTAATTTGTCTGCTTTTTGTACAATACAAACTATACTCAATACTCATCCTAGATATTATAAATGGGAATATGTTTCTGTTCTGTCTGGTTGTCGGTTACCATTTCACAGCTTAATCGCCGATATTGCAATTATAATACACAATATTTTTAGCTATGACCCCAAGGATTGACTTTAAAAAATCAATGCAGACCAAGTCACGGGTACAAGTCAACATTATGTATATATCATACATATATACTAACAATATAGTGACTAAAAAAAATCACACATAATGACCAGAAAATATTAACCATCTACTAGATAAAGAGACCACAATCCGTCTAGCCTTTTATGAATTTTACGTCCCTTAACCGACAGCACAAAGATAATCCACAATGTCTGACGGAAGATGACGTAGTAAAAAACCACTAGGGCTTTTGTTTCCGCGCTTTGAATAGTAATTTTACTGGCGATGATTCATTTAGTCCGGGGATAATTTATTTAGGTTAGTGAAACAGGGGTGGATGATGATGGGAGAGGCGGACTCCGTAATTGGGTTTGTTTCAAGATCGGTTTCCTCCCGCTGCCTGAGCCTCCTCTCTAATATTAATATGAGTAGCACAAGAAGAGTAATCATAAATCCAATCCTATATACTCCCCTGTTTAAAATAGACTTAACATCATCGTTCAACTATTTAGAGATTTGATTTATGTTTTACTACAGATTAAAACCGGAGGGCTAACGTTTTTAAAGCTGTATAAATAGGGACAACATGTTTACCTTAGCTTAATTAAAACATCGTTGCACTTCAATGTAGCTTCATTAATGCAGTTTTATTTTATTTTAAATTTAAATACAAACCAAAACCATACCCATTAAAATTTCCTGTATGATAAAATTATACTAGTATTTAAAATACGAAAAAAGAGCTTGTTATATAACTACAACAATGTATAATTAATAACTCTTGCCGTTTGATTATATTGGGAATTGGTTTATTGCATATCAGCGTAGTATTACTTTCAGGGGGCCACCTATGATCGTTTAAGCAGCGCGTATTAAGAACTTCTTAGCATTGACTTAGAATTTTACGATACCAAAATGAAATGTCAAAGCGTGTTAATACAATATGCTTAAACTGATGAAAGTAGGAATCACAAAATATTTGCGTAGCTAGGACTATATGTTCCAACAAGTCTTATTCTAACGTTAGTTCGACACACTGTAAAAGACACGATGATGTAACGCATATCTTAAAGCTTTGTCGAATTAAAATCGCAGTGTTGAAGAGCTCTAAGTTAGGGTATAATAGATGACTAAAGTATCGTGCGATAACAGGTACTCGAGTAAGGGTAACAAAGGATAAGATTTACATAGGAGAGCATATTAAATAGAGCACCCTCCTTCAATACCGATTGCGTACAATTATCAAATCCGAACTAGATACAATACTCAAATCTCAAACTAGAACAATCTCGTAATGGATCGCTAAATGCGGTTTATACATTATCAAGGAAGGTTCGCAATTAAATTTCAAAAGCGTATACAAGAGTATTACCACTTAAATGGTAACATAATTACGAGCGAAATCAAATTAGCAACCAATCAAGTCGAGATAGATAGTTTTCCCGGGAAGTGTCGGCACGTGTGAAGACGTTATCCTCGGTAGTCGTGACGTCACCATGCGTGTTCACTGAACTCTTTCCCGTCATCGATCACTTAACACGCACTAGATACATTATTTAAAACGATTTCACGCTCGCCTGAAGCTAATTTTGTGAGCAATGGGAAAAAGAGTTGATTTGTTACTTCCCGTTTAACAGAGTCACCGAGTGGGTCGAGCATTATGTGATCCTTATCGCTATTACAAACACATATAACGGGGATATTTACGTCACGTGATAAATTAACACATCACATCCGTAGTTGCACTCGGCAAAACTAACAAAGTACCGAGTTTTTATGATTAAAAATGAAGGTTAGATACATATGAACAATCACGGGAAAGATTAGTTAGTTTAAATATTTTTATAACGATAAAGATGGAAAAAAAATATTTACCTATTCTTGTAAGTGAATATTTATGCGAAATTGTCTTAACCGTTCGACGAATTTGGAATTAAGATTTCCGTAATGACGGGACGTTGATGCGGATTTGTGGCGAGATTTATTTTTAATCAAGGAAATTAATTTTATATTTAGACAAGTTGTACAGCTGCAGTTTGGTATAAAAAGTCTAACAAAATGTCGGCTTACGTAGGCTTTAATGGAATTTTCATGACTAATACATTGTGTCACGCTGAGGATCAAGATGGATATAGCAGCATTATTCAAGATCGGTTGGCGCGTTAAATCTCCTTGAAAGTGGCACGGATAATAGGAAAATTACCAACCTAAAATATCTTAGGAAACTTAAGCCCTTGCTTTTAAGGTAACTATCAAAGTGTTTATCCAATTTATTATATAGGTACCTATTCTTATAATTGCTTAAAAAAACGGTGTCAGTTTTCAGGTTACGCTTGGATGAGATCTTTTAAGCGAACTTACCTCGATGTAGCCATGACAAAGCTTAATATTGTAGGTATTGCTTAAAAATAGTATTGAGCAATGGTTTCCAATAAAATAACATTGCTTTGAGTGCGAATCATAAGGTTTAAGTGGAATATACTCGCACTTAATGAGATAAATGGGTGTGCATTGACAAAACTCAAGGAATACAATGATGCCCAAATAAATTGCGTTGTGAATAACCGTGTATGAATCCAATTCAACATTAACAATTTTATTTCCTTAAAGGGTGTCTCATGTGAGTATCATTTAAAATTATTTCAAATCCTTATCTTAAATATCAGGGGGCCTTACCATAACCCCTTATTGGCATGATAGTTTTACTCTTATTATGAGACAGATTTATATGACGTATATAAGTCTGTCACTGTCGCACAGCTGAACTAAGATTGCAATAAGAGCTCATGGTCGGGCCTCAGATCAGTAGTTCCGCAGATAAGCTCCTTCAAAACATTTGCTTACCTTTAATATAATTTGGGTCACCTATTTCCAACTAATCGACTTTAATTTAGAGGTATTGTTTAGGCTACGATTTACGTTATGATTATTTAGGTTATGATAGAGTTCGATTCAGTTGTTTTGATAAAACAGGGAAACGTCAATATTTCATAACTGTCGGCTTGTAGGTGAAAGACTTGCATCATCTATTAACTATACTTACAGATAAGTAAAATTGAAATGTCCGTTTGTAATTCAAAACTACCAGCATTTAAATAAATGTATACAGGAACTTAATTAAAAAAAAATGTTTGTCTGTCTGCCTATTTGTTCCGGCAAATCTCGTAAGCGGCTAAAGCTAAGCAGCGCGAAATTAAGTTACCTACGCATGAGAATATACGGGTGAAACCGCAGGGCACAACTAGTAAAAAATATGATTCAGAAATGGTGTATATCAATACCGGTGTGTATGTTATGTGTTGGTGATGCGGCTGTCATCGCGTGATGTATGCGGTGGCCAGCCCTATCAGATATTTTCTATTTCTGTCACGACGCGGGTGGCGTCCGTAAATCCTGCAATATTTTTATTACGTATATTACCCACATTTTTTCGTTACGAGAATGTGACCACAGCCTGATAAATGTTTCCACTGAACTAAGGCGTGTACGTTTTACTGAGACTGGTTGAAATAATGGTCATCATAAGCACACAGATGTAATGGAATGTGTCCTCTATGCACAGCGGCGATTTTCCCTTTGGAGTGCATATTTATGGGCAATAATGGGTTGCTAAATAAAAATAAGAATATACTTATTTAGCTGTACCCCGCAGTTTTACACTCTTAGTTAATTTCATGGGTGACCCGCAGGACACTAAAGTTTTTTTTTAATATACGTTGTAATATTAGCTATCTGCCAATGAAAGTTCCGTAAAAATCGGTCAAGCCGATTTTTATTTCAGTACCGTATATACTTTCATATGCATTTAGTAAAAAGCTGTTATTTTGGAAATACAAAAAGACACTTCATTTTTATTTATCTTTATATCTTTATATATGTATATATTACAGTGAGTATCTTAAAGGCCCAGACGTACCTACATACAAAGAATAATAATATTAAGATGAATAACAACACTGTCGCTCACGTAACTATCAATGCTTTCAAATTATTAATCACCCTTCAAACTACATTCACATTTTGATAGATGGTATACAACTGAAATTCAACAAATCCTTATAATGGAAAAGTTGTTTGTTGGAAGCTCGGGGCGTGGGAACGCAATAATGACTGTCTGCTCCGTCTCCCGAGACAGCGTCAGTGTGCCTGCCTCCTCCATTTGCTCCAAAGCAATTTTAATGCCTCTGTCTTATTATAATTACGCTTAAGTCCAGTTATTTTCTAGCAAGAGCTTAACGGTGAAGGAAAACGACGTGAGGAAAGCAGAGTTGATATGTCTGAGAAGAAATTCAAAGACTTATGAATAGTGCCTAAGATGGCAATGGACTCACCATCTGTTAAGTATTATAATTACTAATCTTCAGTGAAAACTGGGTCTTGGAACATCTTGCCCCCTCGGGGACCCTTCTAAGATGGCGCACGCATATTTATCTATCACAAGCGACCCGCCTTCGCATAGTTACGAGATTTTTGAAGACTATTAAAATACGTTAACCTTCCTCTACTTACCATAAATATAATATGGATTGTAACTTTATTCGTATCAAGATCCGTAACGTAGCTAAGAATAACGATACATCCAAACAGGGGCGTGCATTCCATATAAGCAGATAAGCAGTGCTTACCATTTGTATGCGTGTGTCAATGCCAAAACGTATGTACCTACGCCGCACCACATACCTAGTTTTTCTTTGTTTCTGCTTACCCCTCTGAAAATCCAATGCACGCCCTTGCATCCAAAAAAGACAAAATAATTTTATTTGGAAATAACGACACCGATTTATACTATTTATAACATACATTATCCTCTTATTACAAAACATGGTTTGAACGAAGACTAGACTAAAATCGGACTAATCATATGTCCATCCCTTTTTAAATCCGTGTCACAGAAAGAGATGGAGCTACTTTTAAACCAAGGACTATCTTAGTGATGGCTGTAGAGACTACTATCTCCTCCATAAATGATTTGAGTACTCCTGTTACATGTAATAAGCAACATTTCCACGATCATTGTAGCTTTCAGCGGGTAACTAAGTGAACGCGAACTTAATTTATTTCAATTACTTTATGCCCACCTACATATTTCAACGGTATTTCTACTTAGCCATATTCTTACCAAATTAATTGGAGAGTTTTATTAACTACGTCTCATATACATTAATTTCGGCAAAGTAATGCTTGGCTTTATTCAATCTCTGTTACGCTAGTTGACTATATATATTTTTATTGTAAGATAGCCTTCATTACGTGGGTTTCAATTTTATTTATCTGTAAGTATATAAATGTATTGATAAGAGTTATATTAAGATATTATCGTAACTTACATTTCTTAGTTGTTTTTTCTTATAAAATGAAAGCGTTAAACTGATTTTCATGTAAAACATAAACCATTATACCGCCCCTTCAACCTTCCTAGTAGAGAGTATGAAAGCTACAAAAGAATTTTGCCGACCGGTTTTCTCTCGCAAATGTTAGTGAGAGAGAGGGCCAGGGCCTGTAGACAAAGCATTATCCTATAGAAATGATACAAAATTAACGCGAATGACACATGTCACGTGACTGATTCATGTCATTTCTATAAATTTTTACGCGCAAGCGCGAGGAAATGTTACTTTTTCAATCCCTTCTGGGGGCCTACGATTTAAGCAAAGCGTATTAAGAACTTCTGAGCTTTGACGTACTGTAAACGCTAATACTGAGAAGTTTTTAACACGCGTTGCTTAAACTATCATAGTTGGCCCCCAGGTCATGTAATAATAAACATAATTTCTGAACTAATCCAAGAGTTAGCTTTATACCCGTCTCATAAGTGTTTACAACTAAACATAATTTTCAGTGGCACGAACGGCCGAATTCTACGTGACATTGACGTTGGAGACGGATAGCGGTTATTTTTTATTTTGATGGCCTAAGAGAAGTGATAGCGTAGAAATATTATTTTAATACAAAGATGTTAAGACTGCCGAGATCGTTAATGTAACGACCTCAGCCCAATAAATAAGAGTCAAATAAATATATCAACAATTACGGAATCAAAATAATTTATATACAAAACAAAATAATTAAGGATTACTAAGTAAAATTATATGTATTTCGAAAAATAATGGAATATATACTACGAACAGTTTCAAACTAAAATGGTCCATTATTGTGTATTATCTAACTAAAATGAAGTACCTACCTCTAAACCAGCGCAAAATTCGAGCCTTAGTTCAAGTACTTACCTCTTCTCAAGATTTACAAGTCATCGGGCACTAGATAATAGCGTACATTATCCTTTCTTCGCTTCAATTTAACTTGGACGTTTATGATCCTCCCACAGCACAGAGTAGTGAAATCTACTAGAAACGAACAAATCCTCACGACCAACTAGGGATGTTCGAATTCGCAACCCGCATTCAATCTGTAATGATAAAACTTTAATGTTGACTTGGTTGTTTAAGCGAGGTTTTACACACACACACACACACACACTAATACGCAATTTCATAAATCAACAGAACGTTTCCTTTGTATTCTAGTATTGAAGTACTACTCTAGTACGCTGTCTAGAAGGTATAAAGCACATGAATAAGGGCCACCAAACGACCTTCATGTTAATTATACATTACATTAATGCACGTTGCTTGTCTGATATTTTAGGAGACTGCTTATATTTATATTAGGTAAGTAATTATCATAGTAATTCTACTCTATCCACAAAGTAGGTACCTATTATGAATTTCTATCAAAGTTGTGATAAAGCTCAATTCGGTTTGGTCCTACAACACAGGAAGAAATGTATACTACACATCTAGCTTTGACTCATTCTTTAGTTACCAAGATAAAACGAATGTTTCTGGTTCTTTCTTTGTAATATAATGAATTAAATATGCTCGAGGATATCATATGCTTATGAATTTAATTGTGAGTTTTATGTTCGCATATGTGCGTTTCATCTCGTTTATTTAATAAGAATATAAGTCAATCTACAAAGCTTTGTTCTAACTTCGCTTATCCTAACGTTTTCTTTCAGACGCAAAATCAAGAGTTACATAACAATACTGTTTCCCATTACAGTGACATAAGTGTACCGGTGCATACTTACGTTACGTGTACGTATACGTTATGCATCTACAAAATAAACGAAAAAATTTGACCTATTCGCAGTGGGTCACTTCTTAAATAAGTAGCGTAAAAACTTAGAAATAGGCTAGAGTTCTGACAATTTTAACGCCTCAATTTTGGCATACTCGTGAAATAAACTTTATATCATTGGGTGCAATGGGAAAAAATGTGGAGCACAGCGCACATATAAAAGTGCATAATATAACAGAGCAAAGACATGTAATGTGGCGGCTGGTAGATTTTCTACGACTTATCCTGATTCTAGAGCGTAACTAACTGCGTTGTTTGAAATCCGTTCGGCAACAGAGTACAGCGATATAACAAGTTTTCTGTGAATTCGTACCACAAAGGTATTTACTATAAACAAACCGTTATAATACGCCTAGAACTCATGATGCTTGTTTTTTAATTTCAAAGTATTTTAGTTTCAGCTCACAAACATATCTGCAGCATCTTTACAGGGTATTTGTCTTATATCCGTGTCTATAATAAAGTCAGAAAAATCTTTCAGTTATACGTAATAACAAAATCGTCCAAGTTCTACGTAGATTTCTGTGGGGTCCTTCAGCAAATTTGTCTATCTGGAGCAAGGCTCAGTAGTTTTACGACACTCTGGGGACAGTCGATCGCTTTGCGTACAAAGTATTATTTCATATGAATTCCCCCAGTAGGTATATAACATTAAGCCGAGGTAGTTTTTCCGCTGTTTGCCATATCGGCGGTTTTTGGTAGACACAAAAAAGCCCATATTCTTATTCAGTGGACAGTTACCGTTGCTACCATAACATTCCTACAAATTGGATTAGAACCGACGAAAGTTTGCAATAAAGTTTCCTGTAAACAGTTTTTACGTCTACGCACAATTTGGTTTTTTGTAGGTTTCTCTGTGAAGCTAGTGTATGAATAGGTTGCGATTATTTGAGATGTCTTTACGGAGGGTAAGAATAGGGTTGTCACTCTTGTTTGTTTAGTGCAAATAGCGATCACGATTCATGATCATTCGCCGCGTAACAAGGCGTGACTCGCTCTGATAGTAGAGTGTTAGCTCAGCTCGGGGTATTAGTGTTGTTACATGCTGGTACAACTCTCTAGGTTTCATTAAACAAGGTTGAAACTGTATGGAAGAAAAAAAATTGGCATAAGTATATTATGTATGTAATTACAACAATATTGAGGTGTCGTCATACAATCGAATTCATTAGTTTTGTCCTTCAGAAACACAAAATAAACAGCCATTTCCTTTCCGCGTAAGTATTCGTGAATACATTTAAATATAGTTTGGTGACGCGATCCGACGCGAGGACCATCCGGTTCTTACTCAGAAGTTTGGAATGAATGTCATTTTAACATGTTTAAGTATTTGTCATCGTTCATAAAACACTTGACAAATGGACAGAGTTAAATGCAGCGATTTAATATTTTAATCTTGTGGTATGTGAAATGTTTCTGAGATATTACTTACTGCTGTTGTTTGAAGGCAAGCGCTAGAGTTAAATTGCCAATAACTCAAAACTTGAATTAGTTCGCGTTGTATCGATTATATTGGGAGCGTTCACCTTGAGCTTTGTCTTAAAAGCAGGTTTCATGAAAGTTGACTTGACATTTTAATTTGGTGTAAAGTGATTATGTGAAGTGTCAGCGGCGTGTGGCGCGGCGTCATATTAACGGAGTGGACAGCTGGCGGCGGAAGCGCTCGAAATAACCGCCGCTGCAGGTGCCACTTGGGCGTGCATCATACTTCATATGACATTAGTGCCAGGCGCGGCACTATCCTTCTACACTACACATTTATTAATAAACTAGTACACCCGTCCGACTACACACGGGTCGGTAAATAATTATGACAAAGTACACGTTGCTTCTTTTTAGAACTGTTTGATATTAACAATTGACGTGCCAAATTCTTAATTACGTGGCCTGCAGTGCATTTGCCCGATTTTTCCTGATTTTATTGAAAAAGCGAATGTAAGTTGTTCTTTTGTCATATCACGCCTAACTACTCAACCGATCAATCCAATCAAGATGCAATTTTGCATAAACTTTGTGAAAGGTAATCGTATAATTATAGTTCAGACGGTTTTCAAAATCATTTATTTATTCGTGTAATTAAGACACCTTCTGAGAAAAATGCGGCGGGCATGTTCAATTAATATAAAGTAGGTTTTTCTTCTGTCTATGACTTCGTTTGCGTTTGAAATAGTTTTTGATTTTAAAGAAATAATTTAAAAGAAAAAAAATAAAGTAATAAAAAATGTAAGGGTCAGATACTAAGTACATATGAGGTTTTTCTACTTTATATAGAAATTCCTAGTACGATTCACATCTTTTATGTATTTTATAGACTAACATCGTATTGCGAAAACTCTAAATCCATGTAAAGTCAGGAGGAAAATTGGAATCCTCCGTGCGCATCCATTAGAACTCATATTTTATCACTTCGATACCTTTCACAGAGCACGAATGCAGTTTGCACATATCTGACATATTTGTCGCTACTAATAATAAATCATAATTGCAAGTACTTTTGAATATACACTCTTAGACAGCTACAACATAATAATACCCATTATATCATAATATGTTTACTTTTGGCTCGCAATTGAATTAATTATTATTTTATGGAAAAAACTACTACCTGCGTATTTTTTTATATAGTAAAAGTATTGTATTACTTTCATAATGACTTTACTCTATGGTAGAATAGCTCTACTTCGTTAAAAATATTAAATTGAAACATCATTAATTTTAGCGTGCAAATAATGACTTTGTAGTAGAAATAATGGCATAGATAGGCGAAAATATACGCATTGAAGAAAAGTTCTCTGAATTCTATAATTTAAACTATGTATTAATTAAACAGTAAAAAGGAGTTTATATAGCAGTTTTTTTGTTTTTCGGACGAAAAAATTCAATGGAAAATATATATTGAAAGTATTTATAATCTCAAGCGTTGTTGTTTCAGCCTATAACGTTGTAATATTACACTTTATTCTATGTTTTTTCTTAATACATAAATAAAAAACCACACTTTCAAACGTAAAGCCTAGATAAGTTTTAAAAGGGCGCGATGTTTAATATTTTCGTTAATGCACTAAGTCTTTTTATACTGTTCTGCCGTAAAAAGTCAAAAAAGGTTTAGCGAGTAAGTATTAAAAAATATTCACTGTATAGCAAGTTCAGAGGTGAAGGCAGAGGTAATCTCCACACAAATGTTGTCGACATGTGTCGGGATTGCATGATTTAGGATGCGATGCTCCTATGGCCTCGGAAGCCGAATGTTTACCCAGTTAAAGCGGGGGAACTTTACCTTTGTATGCTACACTGAAACTCATTTTGCCTCTCTTTAGCGATGAAACAAGATTGAAATTTAATAAGAATACTCTTACGTATCCAATAAAAATAATTGGAATATATTGAAGCCTCGTCTGCATTCCCTCTGAGCTTATAATATACATGCGCTTTACGGAATTACTCGTCAGGGAAAATCGTGTGGTAAAATCATGTCGAATAAAATTTACGATTCGAACAGCGAGGGTTCAAGAGTGTAATGTGAAAAAAATACCTGATTCAGTGACGCATTATCTGTATAATATACAGCTAGCAAGAATATACATATACGTAGGTACCTACGACAAACATGACTACCTAGGAGGTTTTGGGAGGATATTTGGGCCTCTTGATTACCACCTATAATATGGTCAGCTTTTAGCACGAGGAGATCGTGGCACAGTTGCTATTGCGCATATCATTCGATCAGCGAAATTAAGCAACCCTAAGCCTAAAGGGCGTTTGCGAAGGTCAGATGGGCAGTCGCTTCGTATAAAAATCAGGTGATCAGCCACATCGGGTTGAATCAAGTGCCGACCCCAACAATGTATGGGATAAGGCAAGGGCGATGATGAATATGGTTAGCTTTGTGATACCTAAGCACATTTAGGCAATTAATGTATTTTTGATTATTTTGATCATTGACAAAATATAAAAGACAACTTTAATTATGAAAACTAGCCAAAGTTATAAGCCCGAATCAATAGAAGGGTATAATGTACGAAAAGTTGAATTTTCTCAAAAGGCATTATAATTAAACCCAGCCCGGGGCTTCCGCGCCACACACCGGATCTGTTACGAGTGCACGGATGTCGCCGCTCCATCAAAATTTCACCAGAACCTCGTGCAACTTTATATTCCGGCTTTATATTCTGTAACCTCAAGCGACTCCACTGTGTTTACACACCTGCATCTTTTAGTGGTTACTGCAAAACTATAATCTATATCTATACTATTATATAAAGCTGAAGAGTATGTTTGTTTGTTTGCTTGCTTGAACGCGCTTATTTCTGAAACAAATGGTTGGATTTTTTGTTTCAGTATTAGATAGCCCATTTATCGAGAATGGCTATAGGCTATATATCATCACGCTACCAGGTCAATCGCTGAAGTTAAAGTAAGCGTTAGCCCAAAGTTCACGCGGGCGAAGTTTCGGGCAGAAGCTATCTTCTTATAAAAATAAATTGCTAATAGTCGACTTCGAATATTGTTATTTCGGTTTATTGCAGGAGTGGTAAAAAAAATTTAAAGATAAATTTGTTATGCAGTATGAGAATTGTCCTGAGCGTATTAAGTCTTTTAGTTTTTTTTCACTAGACACACAACTAAATTTTAAGTCTGTTTTTCACAAAATCTTGTTATTTTTCTTCTGTTTTTCTTCTGACTATTCGCTGAAAAGTCGGGACCAATTTCAAGGAGATTTTCACAGGCATATAACTGGGGCTTGACCATGAGCTCTTATTGCAATGTTAGTTCAGCTGTGCGACAGTGACAGACTTACACACGTCATATCTGTCTCATAATAAGAGTAAAACTATCATGGCAATAAGAGGTTATGGTAGGGGCCCCTGATGTTACAAGGAGTAACTTACACTACTTTCATTTTAGAAAAAAGGAGCAGTTTTTATTGTTCATCTTGCGCGGGTAAACCTCAGAACGAACGAAAAAAAAACGCACAGTGCGTTTGTGCGTTTTTTATAACATAATTATTTGACATCGAAAGAGAGGTAATAAAGACGTGTGGTCAATTTCTAAATAAAAGGCCAAGTGCGTACATAAAAATGAAACGAGGATGTCGGCAAGCGGGTGCGTGGGGTCGCTCTCGCGCCATTAATCTCAGCTTTATTATAAACAGAGGCGGACTAAATCATAAATACGTTTAACGCTCCCTTTCGTTTGCTCACTTTAAATAAAGTGTTCATTGAACTATTTCTTTCACTTCCTCTACATAAGCGTCCATGCGGCTGCACTGAATGATGTTCTATTAAGTCATTGCGTATTAATTAGAAAGATTTTTAGTTAGCTTCGTCTGCAGTAAAATTTTACTGGCAAATTTACATACCCATTCATTTTAAATTCTTAAGGTGGAATTTTAGAAAACCTTTTCTCTTAAATACTTACGTATACTCTCTAGATGTGTCCAAGGACCAGTAGATTAAGCTGTGCGCTGAAATAATTCAGTCAGGACATAAAATGTTATATGTATAGATTGTCAATTAGTTAGGTAGGTATATGACCTGAATTACTGCGAGCACTTAGCAGGGATTCAGAATGACTCACAGGGATGCTTTGTGGTCTAAAAGCGATACATTTAGTTGGACCCTGCGGGTGGTAACACAATTAGGTTAAGCACATCTACGGAATAGGATAATGTTACGTAATAGGTTTGTATAAGTATCATGCATGGTAGCAATATTTATACATACATACAGATAAAGAAAATTCAAGTGTCTGTTTGTAGTTCCAAATCAATAGCTTTTCGCTGAATGCATATGAAAGTATAATACCTATACGGCATTTATATAAAATATTTTTTTTTTAAATGTCATATCTCTGTATGTTCCGGTTAATCTCTGAAAAGGCTGTTCCGATTTTAACAGGACTTTCATAGGCAGCTAGTACTAGACTGGAAGGTAGGTAAGGATACTTTTATTTACAAAAAAAAGGATAGTGCGGGCCACCCATGACACTAAGTCAACGTGAGTGAAAACGCGGTGCACAGCTAGTATTAAATATGGATACAGAAGGCGATTGTCATCCTTAAAATTACAATATAATAATTACGAGTTAAAAAACCGTAAATATCGTGTTTCATAATTATATTGCAAAGCATCTTTATTAATTGGTAAAACGAAGTTAATGCACGACCGTTCATAATTATACTTTAATTATCATTCAAATGGAATTTGTTAATATGTAAGGGAGTTTGAACTCATTTATTTTTATGAGTAAAGTTAATTAGCATAAATTTTATTGTTTTCTCTTTTTAATGTCAAATGTGAAAAATATACTTCCTGTCCCTCACTAGGTAGCTGTAATGATGCAAAATATCGAAGACAAATGATTGAAGAATCTAATTTTCGCATTTGATATTTATATTGAAAGCAAAACCGGGGGCCTGCCATCATCAATTTAAGCAGAGCGTATTAAAAACTTCTTAGAAAGCATTTTGTGATAAAAATAAAACGTCAAAGATAAAAGGATAGTACGACCTAGTTAACGATTCCTAAAAATGGTGAGGTAACGAACAAGAAGAAGGATTCGAACCCTTTTAGCAACGACCTCTGCAAACCATGCAGTTGTTCTTCCAACTGAGTTACTAGTGTCACACCTTATGTGTAGAATTTATTCTTCTTGCAGTTTTTAGGGGCCGCCCTGTGCCATCTATTGGCTTGTAAATCCAAACTGCTCAATGATACCATTAAAGAAACACAAATTACCAGAATATGTAAATCAATGTTGGATATATGGCACACGTTTTGAATGGAAAAACTGGGACTGTAACAATTTAATATGCGTCGGTAAAATAAGTCATTTGTAACACGTGCTGACAATGGGCGCGAGGGAAATGTTATTACATAATATATTCATTATCTACAAACTTAATAACTGCAGACAACTCATTGGTGAGATTTTGATTGATTTAGGTGTTTTTACATACTCTGTATTCCCCGAAGGGGTAGGCAGAGGTGTTGTAATCACAACACCCACTTTTCACCGAAGATGTTTTTACTTTTTGGATATTTGTTATTACTCATGTTTTGTAGTGATTTATTTTACGTCAAGTATCTATACGGATAAATAAAATTGAATTGCCTGTTTTTAATTGCAAAATAACAGCTTTTCATTATTTATATGAATGTATAAACGTTACTGACATAGAAAAACCAATGTAAAAAAAAAATACTGTCTGTCTGTCTGTTTGTTCCGGCTAATCTCCGAAACTCAGGTCAATGGCTGGCATTCACGTCATACTTGTGAACAGGTGCTGCTTGTGGGGGCTGGTCATCTCAAGCTACGCATTCAGTTATAAGTAGATGTACTGGATTTTTAGTTATGTTAATTCTTATCGACATTTGTGCATTGGAACATTGTCCATGAGCTTACGTTTTTTAAATTATTTATTTTGTATTCTTTGAACTGTATAATATTTTTGAAAAGAGTAATTACTGAGTTTCTTGCCAGGTTCTTCTCAGTAAAAGCAACCTTCCGAACCTGGCGGTAGCATGTATAATCCTGTATAATTATGTCATTCTGACGATTTGAAAGTACTTTGTAAAAAGTCTAATCGAATAAAGATACTTTTGACTTTGAAAACGGTTGGAGAGATTTTAACGATTAGCTATCTGCCATTGAAAGTCCCATTAAAACCGGTCTAGCCGCATCAGAAATTGCCCAGAACAAACAGACAGAAAAAACGTTCATAATATATTTACGTTCATAATTGTTCATAGCATTTAGTGAAAAGCTGTTACTTTAGAATTACAAACATACACTTAAATTTTATTTATCTGTAGATATATTAACTCAGTACCATAAGCATAGGTTTGTAAGTGTTCAAACGTTGCTGATTGATCTTGCCATTTGCCATTCATCCATGACCCGCCTTCGAAAAAGCATTAACACATTTTGAGCCATGCTAAAAGGCAACTGCAACCGACGATGTTGAAACGTGTCAAAACCTTTAGGTTAAGTATTGTTTTCGAGCCATAGAATTAACAATTTATTACTAGCTGTAACCCAGAGCAAATTTTATGGGTGGCCCGCGGAATTCTCATGTTTTTTAAAATAAAAGTTGTTACTCCTTGTATCATTAACTATCTGGCAGTGAAAGTCCCGTCAAAATTGGTAGACAAATAGGCAGACAGAAAAACAAATGGAGTTTTTACGTGAGTACCGTATACACTTGCATAATTTGAAATGTTTTAAGTGAAAAGCTGTTAATTTAGACTTACAAGCAGACACTTCAATTTTATTTATCCGTATATATATATATATATTAATTCCACGATTCGGGCACAGAAGGTGAAGGCGTCGCCGAATGGAAGGTCTAATGTCTCTGATTGGAAATACGAAGGACTTTATGGGGGGTCAAGTGGCTTATTTCACACGTCAATAATGGAATGTTCCAAATTGCGATCGAGCCCACATCCCAAATCCTTAGTTAAACATTCCAATATGATATTACCTAGTTATTTATTACCTAAATACCAAGAATATATATAACTGCTACTTCTTCGATCTTAATTAGCTCCCTAAGAAGTGAACTATATATTGCTATCCAATGTTGTAATGGTAACAATTTAGTGCGTCTGTTCCCAAAACGAAAAGTTTCTCAGGGTCCAATTATTAATGTATGCATATATATATATATACCCTATAAATAAATAAATAAATAAAGAAAAAATAAATTGAAGTATCTGTTTGTAATTCCAAAATTACAGCTTTTCACTAAATGCATATACCCATGTATATCCATATATGAAGAAAACCCATTTATTTTAAATCGCTGTATGTCTTTTTGTTCCGGGTATTCTCTGAAATCAACCATAATTTTTTTATATATTTCACTGACTGATATTACAAGGAGGAAAAAAAAAGCTTATACTTTTTTTTAAAATTAGGGTTCGGTAAAAAAAACCCCGCATGATATCAAGTCTACGCGGGTCAAACCGCGGGGCACAGCTAGTATTGGTATAAAAGTATTTAGATAACCCGCTCTTTTATTTCCAGTCAAATTGCATGAGTGTCAGATTATAAAGTAATCTATAAACGATTCATTGGATTAAGGACAGCTTTAATCTGTGAAATTCCTTTACGTTACATTTTTTGCTCGCTTTAGGGCTTAAGTTTAAATTCAATTAAAATCAGTCAGTCGATGTCCGATTCAATCGAATGTAACTAAAGCTATTAATCAAATCTACATTTAAACAAGGCTGTTAACTCTCTCCCCGATCTAAAATTGAAGTGTCTGTTTGTTCCAAGATGACATTTTCTCACAAAAAATACATGAAAGTACATTTAAACGGCCTTTACATCTAAAAAGCTATTAAATTTAAAATTATAACCTGTATATCTGTTTGTTCTGGCTTATCTCTGAAATGGCTGGACCGATTTTAGCTTTCTCTGATAGCTGATGTTATAAGGAGTAAATAAGTTATGCAATTTTCTTTTATTATAAGAAAAAATATATAGATTTCCTACGCGCGTAAAACCGTAAGAGACAGCTAGTCTATGAAAGAATAAAATTACCACGTAGGTATATTTTTAGAAATACTCGATTTCAAATTGAAAACATTGGATTTACTTTGCAAATAATGGGCTATTTTTATCTGAAAAACTTCGTAGAGTCTACGTACTAAATGATGGAAATCAGTAAAATAAGTAAGTTGATACTCTCTCGGAAGGGTCCCTGCAGGGCGGCAGAGATCACAACTTACATTATATAATATATACCTTCGCTTTAAAGCTTGTGGCGTGACATCGTTGCATTAAAGTTTAAGACAAACACGTGTCATTGGCATAGCAAGCAACTACGCAGAATATTACGGTTCTCAATAAACTAAGTATAACAATAACATAAAGTAGAGTAATATTCACGCAATCTGTCGATACATCAAAAGTCGATCTGAGCCCTCTCCAACCCTCACTCGAGCTTTTCATATAATAATCCGTGTCATTTATTCCCCAAACATTATTATTTATACAGAACTAATGTTTTCCTCACAGGAACTTAATATTACAAGGAAAATATGTATGTTGATTTGTGTTTTATTAATAACAAAAAACACTATTATTTATTTCACTCGCTCGTTTTCTACCCTTAATTGGCGCAATATTGGCTGAAAGGTTTGATAAAGAAATAAATTTTACCGTTCACAAAAACAACGATTTCGGAAAGTTCCTAAACAAACAAATTAATTATTTGCTAATGGAAAGTAAAGACACGCGCGTTTAATTTGATTCTCCTTGTTATTTACCCAAGGAAATAGTTGAGTAATTTTATTGAACACTTTGTTGTTTCTTGCTGTTCTCTTTTGTGAATAATTATGCGAGTTTATTGCTAGGAATAGGCCTGGAATGTATTATTAACTGAACACTTAAAGGGGTTGTATACAAACGAAAGTACATACAAAGTCATACTTAACAATTCATGTAATTCATTTAATAACACTTTGTATTCGTAAATATATCATTAAGCCCTTTCTAACATGGATGAAGAAAGTTTTCACAACCCCCTTATGACCAATAATCCGCGCACAAAACGACATAAATCTAAGTTAAAAGTTAATTTTGTCAATCCGGATAATTCCTCAAGGTTTAATCAGACTAAGTTGGGTGTAATTAATGTTCACTAAGGCCACACAATCTAGGAAAGCTTCGGCTTAGCCCGCTACGGAAATCGGAGTTTGGAATGGGCGGGCGGTGGCGAGCGAGCGGCGGCGGGCGCGGTGGTGAGCGTCGGCGCGCGCGGGCTAGAGAGAGCGGGAGCGCGGGATCTCTCCGCAGTCCTGCGACCTCGCACCTCGCGCCTCGCGCTGGCCCGCAGCCCGCCAGTGCCATGGGGGCGGTCGCAGGCTTGGAACGTGCTACATGCATTCCCCACTCAACATCAACCCCCTTATTAAAATTTACGTCACTCGCTTGTCAAAACTCAGCCAAACAAATATTCCGGCGGACCTAATTAACGGGACGCGTCCCCGGTCGGGAATTTTAATATATTAAATTCGTAAACACCCCGAACGTGAAAGTGATTTTGTTTGCCGGTTTTTGTGAACTTTGAAGAATTGGAAAACTTTTTCGAGGAGTTGACGGTAATATTGAAATGAGTAATGTTTTACGATGGGCTTTTTATACGAATTTTACAATTTCCTGTAAACTTTGGTAATGCGCTTAATGAAAACTGTAACGGCTTTCCTACTGCAAATAATTGGTATTCGCGATTAATATTAACTAATTACATTCCATACTATGCATAGCCTATTGAAGGGTTATTAATGTGCTATTATGGTCAGCCACCTATTTTTATCTTTGAATTTTGTCAAGTGGTAAGTAGAGAATAGAGCGCCTCTTTCCATTCCATTCCATTAATTTCGAAAATCCCGCACGGAGAACCGTGCGGGATTTTCGAAATTAATTGATAATAATATATATTATCAGTGTTTCAAGTAAGAATCTCTTTTCCAATTATTGTTTTTCAGGAATGACGATGACTCATAAGTAAATTGAGATTATGTATGGCTTAAAAATACCTTTTGCGACATCATTTATTTTTTCGTTGATATGTTTTTAAAGCATACAAAAGTGTGCTTCATATTCAATAACTACTCGAATGATTTGTTTAGGTTGATTAAAATCCGTCGGTACACAATTGAAAAATGAATTACTGGTTTTGAACTAAATAATAGTTGTTAACATATTCATCGTTTTTAATTATATTCTGGATGAATGCAATTACAATGACTGAATTAATAAAAACGCTGAACTTAAATCCGCCATGCAACATAATTAAGCAATATGGGTCCCTTCGTGGGACACTAAATTCAAAGAACCTTTGTGTTTCACATTTACAATTTCGTTAATGAGAAATTAATTATGACATAGCCACTCCACTATCGTATAACAAGCTTTAATTTCTAGTTACATTATTTGATCCGAACTGACCACAAATTATATATAAAGACAATTTTACGGTATCATTAGTTATTTAAGTGTTACTATACTTAACAGCTACGCATGGTGTCATTGGTACAATCCCCGCGTCAGGGTAAACATTTAAGTAGCTATGTATTGGAAACGCAAATGTTCATCAGAACAGTACCTATACATTAACAAATACTAGCCTTGTTTCGTTTAGGAAGATGGCGTTGCTTGCTTACATCCGAACATTATTATCTAAATACTATAAAACTGAAGAGTTGGTTTCTTTGTTAGGCTAACCGCACCAATTTCAGGAACTGAAGGTTTGAATTGAAAGTTATTAGTAAACTGTACGATCACTAATATACTGCGACCATAAGGAGCGCAGCATCAATGGTAAAATTACAAAAAACAGGAAAAACTAACACCAAGTATTTAAAGATTTTATTGTTAGTTCTACGCAAGTAAAAGCGGGTTTTGTTTGAGATTTATAACGATGCTATTACAATTACATATACTGTAAGTAAGCATAGTCGTTTTATGCTAATATTCTCAAGTAGTGTATAAAATATGTATGTACATTGCATAATAACGTACGTCTGAGGGATGCTTGAGCCTATTTGATACATTGTCAGACATATTACTCGTATATGAGGCCTAGGTTATATTAGGCTTTGTTAAGACACAGATTAATATACTGCGGATTGAGGTGATGCCTCAATCAAACTACAAACAATCATGATATTAATTGTACTGTTTGTAGGTCTTTGATGAGGATTTGTGCGTTGATATTCAATTGAGCAAAGGACCTGTAACTACTATTAGAAGAAGACGATGTGACGATGATAACATAAATAGGATTGATTAACGCAATATATAATGAGTGGGAGAGGAGCTCGAGGCACAGTTGCTATTGCGCATATCATTCGATCAGCCAAGTTAAGCAACCCTAACCCTAGCCAGTTACTGGATGGGACTGCCCGAGTTCCCTCCGTGCCTCGGAGAGCACGTTAAGCCGTCGGTCCCGGTTGTCAATTTATCATCTTCGGCAATCGTTACAGGTCAGTCGGTGGCCAGAAATAGTCTGACAACTGGTTTGACCCAGATTATAGATTTCCTCGTCAGAAGGGTTGCGATGGTCAGATAGCACTCACTCGCTTCGCATAAAAATCAGGTGATCAGCCGGATCGGGTTAAATCAAGTGCCGACCTCATCAATGTATGGGATAAGGCCAGGGAGATGATGATTATATTATACAATTATATTTTTTTTATTTGATTAGATTATAAAATATAAATATATATATATAAACAAAGTTCTATCTACACTCGGCTTAAACAGAGCGTATTAAAAACTTCTGAGCGATGACGATTCATTTTGGTACCGTAAAATTAAACGTCTAAGCTAACAATTATTACTGCCGGCACCCTGTATTATTTAATGCGTATGAAGCAATGAAAATTATTTAGTTCCCAGTACGGCATTTATGAAAGTCGGAGTAAATTACCACTGGTTCGGAAACTAGCCTTCTAAGAAGAACCGGTAAGAGTCCTACGTACCTATACTAAAATGGCGAAACTACTTAGTACTTAGGTCCTAACCTGTAGATTAACGGCACATCTCTAGTAGTATGATCTGAGGTTTGGTCTTTGTGCAGGGAAAGAGCAAATCGATATTCAGCGAGTACCTGTGTCCTTTGACGCTTGAAGATTGATTATAACCAGTCGCTAGGCACACTTTGAAATAGACTGACTGGAGATTGAGAACTGGCGTCTAAATATGAATATGTAGATTTTATACACCCAAAGAAACAGATCCTAGACGAAACTAATATTTTTTAATGATAAATCGACTAGGCGGAGTTTTGAAAGTTAATCTGTCATACATATGGCTTTATGGTAACAATTCATTGCTATAGGTAAATCAGTTGCGATTTTTTTGTAAGGGTTGAAATATCTTGGGATTTGTCCATGAGGAAATAAAAGATTCCTCACCGGGTCTATTTTTTTTTATCGTTTTCACATCGATACTTTCGGAACCAAGTTGCAACTAAATCAAAAGTCGGGTCTATCTTCCACGTGGAGTACCTACCTAATACTGTCGCCTGATGTATTTGAAAAGTGACTGGGATATCACCCAGGAAGTGATGTCGGTTACAATGACTAAATCTGAGGAGGAAGATTGCTTCTTTGTCTATTTTCTTCATTTTCTAATAGGTGCAACGGGCAGTGTCCTGAGAAATTGCTTGATATTTAGGTACTTATGTTCAAGGATAATAAGGATTCGTTAACATTATTAACTTCCTTATTATAGACTCAGTTCTCGATGATCCATACATTGAATATTCTAAAGTTCTAAAATAGACGCCAATACAACAGTGTTCGTTTCATCATTTCGAGGTAACGAACCCCTTAAATACAGCACTTCTATTCCATTGTGTAGCGACTATGAATACCAGGTACAGAACATGTCTCGTTAGTCGAAGCGGTCCCAACTTACCTTTTTATTCCGTCCGAATGAATGCTTTACAGATGCAATGTAATGGATCTAGCTTATGTCTAATATTATATGTATACTTGCATAGTATCTATGGAAATAACAACGATAGCTATGTTATAATCTAGTAATGCTATTCTAAGTTTTTATAGCCTTAATGAAAAGATGATTCAGTAATATTTCTGAAACTTCCGCAATTTGAAATTCTAACGTTACTCAGGACTTATCACGATAATATTTTGAAAATAACGTACCTCGACGTTTCGATTGGGTTACACCGATCGTGGTCGCGAGCAGACTAAGGGATCTCGTCTTCGCAGCCGCTCCGAACATCAGTAGATTTTTCGACTACCCTCTTCAGGTGTTGTATTTGATTGCAAAAGACTCGAGCTTTGTGTCGTCGAATCGAAATATAGAGGTACGTTATTTTCAAAATATTATCGTGATAAGTTCCGAGTAACTTTAAAAAGATGATTCATTTTTTACCAAAAAAAAAAGGAAAGCCAAAAAGACGAACTTTTATAATTAGATATCTTTTCAATGTACGCTACTAATACTTACCTACATACAGTAGTATTTGTGTTATTATGCGATACGTATGAAATTTTTATTCGTTTACAGATAATTTCTCAACTATCCTCATTTCTACTTGTACATACACAGTTAGGTATAAAATATGCCACTTTATTTTGCAATAATTTATTGTGTTGTCTGATTTGGCTTGTTGATTGGATATTCTCACTTTTTCTTAGATATGAAATAAAGATTTTTTATGTAACTTATGCCATTGTGCTGTCCTAAAAATAAAATATTTTGATACAATTACATATAACCTTTCGTAGAATAAGTTATATATTCTGAGGCTTTTTATTACAAATTGAATTTTCGAGTCTAATCAAGTCTTCAATGGCATTCGAGGTTTCTTGAGTTGTCTCTTGCCTTTTTTGATTATATATTACTCATAAGTTGACAGAACTCGCTTGTAAAGAAAAAAATCCTTAATTTAATATGCTAAATCTGCATTGAAGACATTAAAGCGACAAGAATGTTAAGAGAAACTGAATTACATTGACAGTAGGAAATATTTTGCCTACATTAACATATATAAGTTGATGTTTTAAATGGTGCAGTTTTTATACTTTATGAAAAACTGAAACTCCTTAATGAATGAAAAAACATGCTTTAATTAACTGAGCACTAACAATGCAGCTCGGCTGGAGCACGGAGCGCAAAAGCCGTGTTTAAAAATAAAATAGTGTGGAATTTTATTTACACAAGGAAAATGCATTGGTGCTGCAATTCATATGAAGCATGAAGAATAAACGCTGGCATATCATCTCGTTACAAAATATGGGACACGTAGCGACGCGCTCAGCAAAATGTGTTGCATTGCTCTTTGTGTCGTCGCCTTTTGTTCACTGATCTACCCCCACGGCCACGCCAGCAAGGTGGTGACACACCATGCTCCTTATGTGTGCTTACTAATATATACCCTACTTTGGCAATTATATACATGTTTATGATCATTTAGCCAGTGCATATTAAGAACTTCTAAACTTTTCATTATCGTATCATTTTGAAATAAAAATCTGTAAAACGAAAGCATACAAAAAAGTATATAAGGATTTTATCCGTTATCTGGTACCCGTAGTAGGTGCATGCTTTCCTTAGTTTCGGACAAAATGGCGTTGTGTGAAAATGTCAGAATTTATCATTTATAACTAAAATAATTTAAGTGGATGTTACGCAGTGGATTTCATTGTAATAAATGAGGAATTTAAGACACATTGAATAACTACTCTGCAGTAAAAGATTACGGTCATTCTATAAAAATTAAGAAAGCAGTGCGATAATAACTAGAAAAGTCCTCATTTATTACAATAAATCCCATGTCTACAGCATTGCAGTTAGTGACTACTATTCTCGGTGTCTTTTTATCTCGTGTAACGGACGTCACGCGATTTCACCCGTGTAGTTCCCGTTCCCGTGAGAGTACGGGAATAAAATATAGCATATGTTACTCGCTGATGATGTAGCTATCCAATGCTAGAAGAATTTTTAAAATCGGTCAAGTAGCTTCGGAGCCTATTCAATACAAACAGATAAAAACAATCAAATCTTTCCTATTAATAATATTCGTGTATTATGCATTCAATTAAGAGAGAAATCATGAGATTCTGAGCGATAGTTACTTATCATAAAAAACTAACATTACGTAATTATGAGTAGTTTCAAAGTGTCAACATATTTAAATTAACAGTAGCTCAGATAGAATCGACTTGTTAAATGTTAAATGGTGCTAACTGAACATGTTACTTTTGGTATTTTAAACAACGGAGAATTCAGTCGGCACCAACGTCCTGTTTGAGGGAATAGCTACAGAGCGCTCAATTATAACACTATCCGTTGAATGTATCAGTTATTCTACTTAATTAAATTCATCAATATACATATTTTAGTACCATTAGTAAACAATAACAATTTAAGAATATTTTTATTGTTTTAGAACGTTTTCCACTAACTAAATATGGAAATAATGGAAAACGTTAGTGTACTAATTTTAATAGATTACAGTTATTTTTTTACGCTGTTACTAATTAATTGTTAGAATTAATTAATTTATGCCTGAACATGTAAAGGATACCTCGCTACTCAGATCCAATCACTTCAATAAATTACAATTATGCTAGGTACTTTATATTCGGTGATCATTTACTTTATTTTATATCAACGCCGCAGGCATATCGGGATATTGATAATAAAATGAAACCAGAGACGGAGGAAGAATTTGTATTTTACACAGAGTGTGATTAATGAAGTCTTACTGTGCTTTATTTTAAACTAGCTACAGTCGGCGGCTTCGCTCACGTTTATATACGAATGCCTAATTTAACAATATAGCTTACTTTATTAATTTTATGAAGTTATAATGTTATATTCTTTCTCAAGAATGTTTAAAATCAGTAGTTCTGAGTATAGTCATTACGATTTTTTTTGAAAAGCACACCGAGGTCATAGATATCATCTATTCAATAGAGTTGGTCAGTATCTCCGATGAAAGATTACATTATACAGCTGAAGACTTTGTTTGACTTTTGTTTATTTGGTTGAAAGCGCTATCTCAGGAACAAGTGGTATTTTGTTTTGAATAGTTACTTAGTTGATCGAAGAACAGATCATTAACATTTTTTATTGACAATCCTACGAGGTCACAACCACGAAGCATAACTAGTTTGATATAACACAATAGCGTGTCGTTTTTGTTGTTTACTATTTAACGATTTTCATTCTATATTTCAGACTAAAACTAGTTTCTTAATTTAATTATATTCTACATTACGCAAACGCTATTTGCACGGGTATTTTTTTGTAGTAGCTAGATTTAAAAAATAATGCGTATTATTATAACAATAGGGAGCTCGTTAATTACATTCCTTCATCAACTGAACAAAAATACTATTACCCTAAGAATAAAGTCGCAACTTAATATCTAGTGATGTTGAACGGTTGTCGTAATTGAAGGATTAACGTTTTGTCTGTTCCAATATGATAAGAACAGGGAACGGCGTCCTCTTTGAATAAATGGACATTGAGACTTCCAGGTTGGTCAGATACGATTAGAACCAAATTGAGGTTCCTTACGTCCGTGTCTTGGTGAGCGGACGGTTTGTGCGTGACCGTCTTGTTACGATTACTAAAACTAACGCTAACGAAAATCATCCTGTGAACCGCTCGTGATGATATTCGCAGAGATGTTAGATATAGCCCTGGATAAAACTGTATTACAACCGCTCCGAAAATGATTATTATATACTTTCATGACATGAGGCCGTAGTGACCGTGAGGTTTAAGTAGTCGCCTGCTCCGCAAGCAAATATCCGTAGCTGCTAAGCAAGCGGTCTGTATACGGCGATAGACTCACCATGATATGGCAAATGGCACTTAATCTCATAATATGGAGTACAGTACTGATTTTTGGTTACCTATGTATCACAGTGACAGTGTAATCTCTGATGCGACCCTGTATTGTCGACTTTGGTCATGAGCCAAAATTTTGTTGTTTTGTTGTTGAAAAATTTTCCTGCCAGGCAAAATAAACGTAGCCAGGAAACGTAAATATTAGAAAATCCCACATATTAAGATATGTTATTTCAATATCATCCAGCCATAAGTTGGGCATGCGTTATCAAAATAGGTTTGGTGGATTTCTCTAAGTAATCTGAAAAACACAAATATTTAAATAGTGGTGATTTGCAACAGATGGGTACGTTATCTAAATCAGTTAGCTAATTTATAGACTAATAATAATTGAGAATTTTCTGGAATATCTTCAAGACACAAGAAGATATCAAAATAAATATTTTAGCAGTTTGTTGATCATTAATGAAAGACATAGGTCTTGTTTCAGTAAAGGGTTTAGTTTTATTATCTGATAAAGAAAATATGTTTGACTTTTGTTTCTTAGCATTATTGTATCTAAACAGCGCAACACAGAACGACAATAACATATATGAAAATGATAAAACCAACATGAGAACCGGAGGAACTTTTGGAGAGAAAAACTTGAATTGCGGCCACAAGTTGTGTGGGTTACTTGAGATGAGGCCTACATAACATATTATTGTGTCTTCGCCGCCTTATGTCAACACTTCGCTCTAGTTTGAAAATGTGTTTATTTTAACACGTGTGAATAAAATGTGAAAATGATATGAACCAATTTCTAATTGCTTTTTTTTACAAGTGTGAAACTGTTTGATTACATTCGAGTACCCTTAGTTTTAACCATTACAAAAGTTTTTCCATTAAAGTAAAGAAAACGTATACAGTAAATTAATAAGTCCTCGGTAGCAGAATCTCAAATTGCTTTTATAGAACGTCTTCAAATATGCAATTATTACCAGTATATAGAAATTACACACAGAAATTCCTACGTATATTTACGGTAAGCTGACCTCGATGGATGACCTCATCAAAGGATCTCCTGTTTGGTCAGGTAGTGAGTAGTGAGCCTGCTAGTAGACCCGGAACCTAAACGCTCAAGATACGGCACAAGTAGGTACGATCATCCAACTAAGTGCCGCTTTGGCCAACTTAAGCTTATTTTCACAAATCGTTTGATCTACGCGGTCGCAACTCGACTACACCTCCTTAAATCCTCTTAGGAAAACGTAATTAACACTAAAGGTACCTATTGAAATACGTCTGTTAATTAGATAGAAACACTGTGAAGTCGCTGATATATATTCAAATAATATTGTAATGTTGGGGAAACTTAAATATTCGAGCTTTTACCGCCTTGGCTGTAATTACCTTAATATTGTATTGTTCTCCAAAATATTGTCTTACATAATGGATGCCACCTAATTATTTGACGCTCTGAAGGCGTGTACTTGTTTAAAGTTTAAAGGATGAATTATTACTGTTTTGCAGGTCCTGTGAAAGAGGTGCGACGTAAATAAAATGTGTGTGTGTGCGTGGCGAACTAATCACAGTTATATTGTGTGCTAAAAGACGTACTGTCAGGTGTGTGGCTACGTAGACCGAACAGTGAGTGCTATACGTGAGACGTGCCTCGGTTACGAATACGGACAGCAAGTGGCATGGAGGTGATTCCGTCGACGGGAAGCCGCATTTTTGTGGCTTTCTTCGCTACTGTCTTCTGGGGGATGGGTGAGTAAGCTGAACTCAACTAGTATGCCATTTCACGTACAAATCTCTTCCACGTTCTTTATTTATAACGGTATCATACTTTCAGGGATTTTATATTTATAATAAAACAGTTTTCTATTTTAGTTCATCAGACAACTGGGACCGCGGTTTCAGTTATGTAGCGGTCCCAGTCGACTAAATTCTCATAAAAAGTCTGGTGTCGATGATAAAAAGGTAAACTAAGTAATGTCAGAGCACGCTTGACACTACGAAGGAAATTTAAATTGTTGACATTTGATATGGCAAAATATTTAGGAAGTTCGTGATTTCTTAAGGTTATTCTGAGAGGCTTACATTTAGAGACGGTAGTTAACTTAAACATTTAAGCATTAAAAATTACGTCCAATGAGTGTTTCAATCCCTTATGTTGAATATTCATTTTTTGTTTGGTTTGAATTAGTGTTGCGAGAGTATCGACAAAAAATGTTTAGTATCGACCAAGACACAACTAATTGCATTATATCATACCTTCAGATACATTAAATAATATACTTATATTATCTGAACATTTCTATCGTATCCATCACAATCGACATATCAAATCCCTATCACAACGAATATTTGAAAAAAAAGTCTACTTAAAATATCAATTACATTTTGTCTCTTTGTGTTCGGAATCTTTTCAATCAAATTATGAATCTTGGGAACAACGCATTGTCTCAAAATTAAAAGAATTTCCTTTGAGCCTTTGGGAAATAACAATGCCTCGTAAAGTATATAAGTAGGGATTATATATTTAATACCATTAAAGTATAATGTTTTCAAGTAAGGGCTAAATTAATGTAAAAGTATTTAGATGTTGCGCTTTATCTGCCAGTCCGTCATTTTAAAAGCATACATTTCAAAGAAAATATACTATAAAGGAGATACGGAGATTTTGATCAATCAAGTAAAAAACGAAAGGCTTCTGAAACCTCACGGCTCTTATTTTTGAACTCAAAAACAGTGAAACAAATTATTTTTCGTAGTAGGCAAGTTAAATTTAATTTCGTGAAAATTATTTGAGGAAAATCTTGGAGTTTCATTCGTTTGATATTGAACCTTTATCATGATTTCTCAAAGGGAGCAAAAATTTAAGTAAGGGAGTTGAGGCGTGACGAAATACAAAATTGGAACAAAGCCAGTCATGCATCTTGCTTCGCACGATAATGCGGGAAAGAATCGTTTTTCTCTTATCGTTAACCATGATGGAAGTCGTTTGGTTGTCGCCTGCAAAGTGTGTATGAATATATGATCCCAAGTTACTTTGCGCGGGTGTACCAATTACATTGTGTTGGTACACTGAAGTTCTTACAATGATTTAATCACTCATTGCATAAGTATTTTTAATAAATTACTTTGCGTTTAATTTAATGGTATTTGTATTGTACTATAATATTTAATTTTAAACAATAACAGGAATACAGATTGTAATACTAGTTGCACCCCGCGGTTTCACCCGCGTAGAGTTAATTACAAGGGTGACCGGACCTGACATGGAACTCTAATATTATAATAAGTTTCGGAGATTAGCCAGAACAAACAGGCAAAGGTTGTATGTTAAGTCCGTATACACTTTCATAATACATTTAGAGAAAAGCTGTTATTTGGTTATTACAAACATAAACTTCAATTTTATTTATTTATATAGTATAGATAACAGTTATCAGTGAGTATTTGTTCTGGATCTCGGGAAGGGTGAAGGGATCATAAATTTCTTAAAGAAAATATTCGGCAAATATAAAATAATTTTCAAAGGTTAAAGGTCAGAAAGTCTAGCTTTGATTTATAGCTTTGCTAAAAAGTTGAATTCTTGAAACAGAAATATATACTTATAATTCACATTATCTCAATAAAAATTTGGGAATATTTCTGGACAACAATAGCGGACACCTATTGTTGTTTTCAGAAAATATTTCCACAGTTTTATCAAATGATTAATCTTCTAGTAAAGTAAATGTTACTATATGTTATGTATCACTAACTTATAACTTGTAGTTAGAGTCGCACGAGCTGTCGTGAGGCTCCGCGGTTAACTAATGTAATTTTTGGCACCTGGGGACAACTATAAACGATTAAGCAGCGTATTAAGAATTTCTTAGCTTTGACATTTAATTTTACAGTACCAAAATGAAACGTCAAAGCTCAAAATTTCTTAATACGCTCTGCTTAAACCCATGATGGTAGGCCGCCTGAATTATTTATTTATTCAGCCTTGAATTAATTTAATTACTAATAAGAGTGAAATTGTCATTGTATGATTCCTATGATACTGTGACGCTAGGTTAAATCCGAGTTTGGTCTAGACTTGGTTTGAACCATGATTAGTAATAAGAGGGAACGAGTCCTTGTACTTGTAGTTGATAGTGCCTAAAATGCGATAGAGCCTTATATAATCTACACGACATGTGTCCTGTCTTTTATTGGGATAAATAAAGACAATGAGTTCAGTTCCAGTGTCCGCACGGAGAGGAAGTCTCACTCACAGCGAAGTTGCGGATTAATGAACCCCAGTCTTAAAAGTCATTACATCATTGTGTCACTCGAGCAGGAAACTAGCAATCCGACTCGGACAGTGCCAATTGGTGCGAACTATATCATACGTGCGCTTAACAAGAACTGAATAAAGTTATAAGGTTAAGCGCAAGTGAAGCATCTGGTTATTGAAAAGTATACCGTAGGTTTGTTTTTCATCTTATGATGGTATAAAAAATCATTGTACTTTCCCATAATAATGTTAAAGTTTAAGATCCCGCATTGGGATCATAATAAAGGCACCACACGTGGATCCATTTCCTTTGTAATCCATATAATCGTTCAGTTCCCAGTTCTAACACAGAAACTCGATTTAGTACCGCACAGTGGTAACTATTGAACCAAAAGGAATGTTGGAAAACGATGCTCTTAACCACTTTGTTAGCTAATCGCGTATTTCCTTTGTACCTGCTTATTAGGCGCTTTTTGCTAACACTGGTAAATTCTCCACATCCATAAGTGCCTTACCAGGGCCTGAATAAATATTTATAATTTTCATTTTCACACTCAAATGGTCCAATGGAAATCTATAAATTTGGCAAGATATTATTCAAATGTCCTCATAATTTTCTGCTTGATAACATTATGGGTAGACTTTCAAACCTTTTTCACTTTCATAGTGGATACATTTGATTAGTTAATAATTAAAGAACTCTTATAAGTTTCACACTTTACTTAGTAAATTCTGTCAAAGAATTTGTTGGTTAGTCATGCGATATTACTCAGCTTCTGGCAGATTTTTTTGGCTATTATCGGTTTAACTTAAAAACACCATAAAAAACGCATTTCTCTTTTCTGTGTACTCTAACCAACTAATCCTCAGTTGCACCCAATTGAACTGTAAACTACGTTTGTTTTGCTTCATTATTTCTCCGATATAACCAGGGTTATCTTCAGTATAACAATATCAGTACCTATCGTGTTGCGCACTTTGTTGCTCATAAACATGACACCGTTCACTTTCTTCCGTCATATTTCCCTCATTCAATATCATTTTCATGCTTCTCGTGTAAACATGTTCCCAAGATGTATCCAATTTCATTTACTTGCTCTAAAAATGACCGTTAAGAGTATTTTTTCACATTCTTAAATTTTAATAATATATCTCTTTATATCCTTCGAACTGTTCTATTAAAATTACATTATTGTTGTATTAAATTTAAAAAATATGCAGTTTAGGAGTAAGTTTCTCATTTTCAACTTGAAATCTTAATATAACAATGAATAAATAAAAAAGAGATTGAATACACAAAATGTAGTTTTGACATATAAAATAAGGGACTTATTCATAGTCATAATGTCAAAATGTTTGCTATGGAAGGGCATGTCACCTAGATTTATCGCTCATAGTTTAGGCTATTTTATACAAATATATTACTAGTACATATTGCTATATCCTTACACAATCCAAGATAAATCTTATCCCTACTCGTATCGTAGGCACTATATATAATTTACATACTAAAATACAGACAGAAATAGGGTCTATAATCGCCGGAATGGCATCTGTTGGTTTTGAGTATATAACAGTAAGTTACATGGTAAGATCTTTTATCTAGATATTCGTAAACTAAGTCCAAGTTTCTCAAACAAAGGGCAAGGCTCGTTCCAGGCACCTTTTCCTACAAGCGACAGTAAGTTGATTCCATCAATCTTGTTTTGCCCCCCTTCCCCAGAACAACCCGCACAAAGGGATTGCTGATTAATGGAAATGGAAAAAAACAATGTTTTCTGGGAAACCCTGTAACAATTTGTTAAAAACTGGAGAGTATTGAGGAAATGCGGACAAATAGGTCAACGCTTACAAATTATAGAATTTAATTAATTTCTGATCACGATTTTATCAAAGTTTTAATAATGTATTTCCTCAAATTACTTACCTTTGTTATTATAAATAATATAGATGAAAGTGAATATTTGTTCGTTTATTGTAGTTATAATGGCTTACATGTTTGTATGCGCGACTTCATCCGTGTAATAATTATGATACAGTACCTATGTCCATCTTGACGTTAAAGCTACCTCTATACCCTACCCCTATGCCTAATTACAACAAAATATGTTCAGAAATAATAGACAGACAGAGACATTTTTACATTTATAATACGTGTTTATATGGATATGAATAAACTATTTATATGCTAGTAGGATGCTTGTGTTTTTTGTAGTGAATGCAAGCAATTAAATTGAGTAGGAATATTATACTAAAATAAAACCTAACATCCCCTTGGAAATTTTGTTTTCGGCAACGATATTTGTAAAATGATTTACTTCATTGGTTTTCATAGAATTTTCTGTACATGTCAAAAAGACTACCGACCACGCAATATCAGGTTCAAGTTAGATAGATAACATACATGTACAAACGTAATGTAATCCAATAAGGCACACAGTATATCACGAAATAGAAAGGAAATAGAAGGTCTGCTTCCAACAGTAGTCGAGCTAAGCCTGGTAATGAAAAAATACACATCTTTACATGCCATACCTGTTACTTTTAATGCATGGGAGTTGACTTTACGTATTTATTTAATGGACATTTAGATAGGTAAGCCGGGGCGCGCTGCGCTCCGAGTCCCGAAATATCGCATTGATATCTCGCTAAAGTGTCCGCATGATTGATCGATGACGAGGCTCTCTATTCAGGTTGCTCACATAGCTAACATCATACAATATTTTATCACTTATTTAGCTTTTAAGTGATTTGTAAACTCTGAACACTGAGGATATTTATCATATCGCTAAATTCACTGTTCAAAATGACCCAATGGTATAATGAATTTTTTTTCACTTTAATGTTTTTATCCATGATATATATGAATATTTTCTTCCCAGTAAAAGTCTCGAGCTATGTAGTGTCTTTGTAATAAATCGCCATACTTTTTTACGATTCACAATCAACACCACGCCCGCAGCCAACTGAGCCTTTCATCTCGCTCGTTTTTGTTGATAACGACACCCTGTGGTTACGATGCTATATTGCGAACAAAATTGCCGACAACAACTTTCTGAAAATGTTGACTAATTACAAAAGTGTATTCATGAAGGTGTCGACCCTGACCCGAATTAACGAATGCTTACAATTATAGTGTTTTACATAGGAGTCAACAAATGATTACACATTCAACTGAATATAGTTACTTGGCTAACACGCTGGACTAATTAAAGCACTTTATTAATCAACATGAACTGCGATAACGCATAGCGCAGTATACATATTTTATTAGAACGTACTTAGAATATACCCAACACGAGCCGACGTCGTCTCGCGTGCCGTTACATAATATTCAGAATATTCTGATTGTATGTGAGCGTTTATAAGATAAAATAAGAAAAAGTATATCTCTATTGAGCTATGTAAGGGCACGGTTATAAGGCGTATTTGATATGGATTAAGCGAGTCAAGGAAAATGAAGTTTCGCGGAGGATATTTGTTTGAGCTCTTTTACATGAAACGACCACATTGCCAACCTCGGGCCAGGGCCCTTTGAGCTTGATCCCAGGATTTCTTTTATATAACCGAGCTCACGTTATTAGACGTTATTACACTTTTGGTGCGCTTTTATTATTTACTCTTTCTTCAATTTACAATTGTTAAATCTCTTAGGACTCGGAGTTTATGCAATGAATATTTTAAATACACTCGAAGAGAACCATTTTATTTCAACTTTGTTTTAATTGTTAGTCGAGACAATTGAATCCAAAAATAATTATGATTGGACATTAAAACCACCAATAGCATTTTAAGGACGTTTTATACAGCGAGCAAAGGTTTACGTGTCGGAGGATCAGTTTGACCATCCAGCGATGTAAACGCAATCAGTTTGCTTGGCACTTCTACATTCCGTTATATTTATAACTTTGTCATTAAGTATTAAATATGGCCCTTATTCCGTATATGTTATAATTGTTAGTTCTGATACATGGCTTTTTTTGGCAGGCGTCCGAGGTCTACACAACTTGGAGATTAACGTCCCCAACGCAGTGCTGGTGGGGGAGACAGTGACGCTGGAGTGTAGCTGGCAACTGGAAGATGAGGAGGCGCTGTACAGCGTGAAGTGGTATAGGGGTCGGGAGGAGTTCTACAGATACATCCCCAAAGAGCTGCCTCATACTAGAGTGTTCCCGCTGCCTGGAATTGAAGTTGACGTAAGATTAAATCATTTTAATTTATTCTATCAATATTTTAACTGGAAAAGTGTCCTGTTGGTTTTCTGATGAGAAAAGCATTACTTATACAGTAAAAAATAGTGCAACTTCAATAACGTGCGGCGTCATATAATATCTCCATAAGTTATCTCTCTTTTAACTTTTCACTGATGAACAACTGAACCGGTCTTCTGAATATGTGTTTGCCATAAAGGACAGAAATAATCTCGGGCGTTTATAGTTAGTAAATATTTCGCAGGAACGGCTATCTCGTTTTGGATAACAGGAAGCTCTTGTAAAAAATCGTTCCCCCCTGGTAATTTGATATCGAGCGGTGGCACCTAAGTATAAGTATTATGTTTATGACATAATTAGAACATATTTTTTATCTTGCACATTACCATGTCATTATCGGATTCGCATAATGGTTGCGCATGTATAATATTAATATCCTAAATATAAATCTACTTAGCAGGTAAACGCAACAAAACATGGGGGAATAGACGTGTAATTCAATGAAAAAATATATCATCTCTATCGGTGTATATGACATTTACTATTTATTCATTATTTACATATTTTAGTTTTATACGAATCCTCCACATTGACATCATTTCCGTGAGACCAACCAAGTGTTGTGCTAATTAAGATAATTTTGCTACGTGTTTTGATGGAAAATTACTTCACGGTATTTTTACGTGGATATTATCTAATTAGATAACAATCACTATTAGGGTATTAATTTTACATTGTTGTTATGCCTTTTATATGAACGTAATGTGCATAGGAGGATTGACTTTGAGTATGAGGATTAGCAATTATAAACTGAAATAAATAATAAGTTAATTTTTAAAATCACAATCGCGAGTTTTAAACTACATAATATAAATTAGACTTATAATATATATTATGTAGTTTTTCAGAGATTTTCTATCTCAAAATTACCTATAATAAAACTCAAAAATTATAAAACACCGATTTTAATTTTTTTACTGCCCTTTGATAATTAAATAATAATGCACAATATTATGTTGTGTTGAACTTTAAAATGAAAGCCCTTCGACTATCAGTTGCATTATATTCTGCCTTTTTTTTTACTTACAGGAAGTGTCTGAGCAATATTTTATCATCAAGGGCACTTGGCCCTCATATCTGTATAATCTGAATTCACTCCTTTTCTCCGTTTACACAAATTATTTAAGACATATGCAATTTCGATAAGTAATAAATATGTTTCTAGCCAAAATGTTGTCCCTATTAGATGTACCTGTATATATAGAGTAATACGGATATGCGAAACCATACGGGATCCCCACATTTAATTCAGAATCCTATAAGCCTGATATGCAGGCGGATATTGATATAAAATGATTATACTTGGTACAATCTGATGTATAATTGGTTTTAGATAAAACAGTTCCGCACTATCAAATATTAATTTGAATATAGAATATTAATCTGTATGCTCAATCGTAATTACACCGTACTTACATAACGGAGATATGAATTGCTTCCAGGAGCGACGTTCCAGAAATGTAATGCTGGATATCTAATACCAAACCCCATTACAGTGTAATGCGCTGGGATATAGAGCTGGAACATAATATATTTTCCTCTCTTGTTAGATAATGTGGTAACCATTATTAAATTATACAATAAATGTATATATTATCGTTAAATTAAACCTTTGTTGTAGAAAATAAAATAGAAGGTACAATTAACTTTGTTTATCCTTGTAAGGCAAAAGTTATACTGAGTAGAGAAATTCTAAGACGAAATGTCGGGGTCTTTCAAGTCGGTTTGTTTTTCTGAAGATTTATCAAAACAACGTTGTTAGATGAGAGGTTTGGTGCTGAATTAGCGCATGAATATTCAGTCTGGATATTTCGACCAACTCTAGTATGGGATAAGGCCAAAGCGATGACTAAATGCATTTTGTAAAGTCATGATCGTATAATCTTCAACATACTACGAAACCGTGAATATACAGAAGAGAATTTGGTTGACGAATTTGTAATAGCAGTACATTTCGTGAGATATATATAAGTGATTTTGTTCGTTTAGATATCGCGGTCAGGCGCGCGGCGCGTTGTGCTACAACAGGCCACGCCGGCTATGGCGGGTCGATTCCGATGCGAGGTGTCCGCGGACGCTCCCACATTCCACACTGAAATAAGATCGGCGCCGCTTGAAGTTGTTGGTAAGTTGTCGGTTACAATATATATACTAAATTTTTAAAACACGAAGAGCTTTTAGTTATATCCTTATAATCAATTTCTGAGAACATAGAAAAAAAATCTGTTTGAAAATCCTATGTCTATTATTTGCATGCCAACATGTTATGGCAAATCATATAGAACACTGGTATGTTTATTTCATAGCATTTGTATCCACCAGGTTTTGTACAAAATATATAATTCTTTCTTTCTTTAAATACAAGCTTAGACCACACTGGTGTTTGGCGGTTAGTGCACTTAAAACGAGCATTCTACCGATCTTATGTAGGGAGCCAAATGAAGATTGGGACAGTCATCCAATTTCTTGTCTGTCATGTTGTGCGCCTGCTGCAAATTTACTCCTTGGGGCACTGTCATAATGCTTTTAGCAAATGAATTCCCTCGATGTCGCATACTATCAGGCATGGTGCATGTTTTTTCCATTTTTACTGTACAATAATCGCATACTAGAAAATGTAATAAAAGGTATCATGAAATAAAATGTATCTATTCCGCCATCACTACTTGTTCGTATCATTCAAACAACTCGTAAGTATTATTAGACTTTTGTAGACATGGATTTTAGAACAACGTCAACATTTTACATTTAATATAAAAATACCATTTAAAAAACTAAATCAACAATGTTCATTATATTTAGCTCAGAAAAACATAAGAAACTTAGTTCTGAATTGCTATCTTTTTTATTAAATCCTTTGCGGGTTCCAAGACAAAGTAGATTTCCCAAGGACGCACGGAGCTTATTCGAAAAGGCAAAATAGACGATGACAAGTTCTGTTGATCTAACTCTGTAGTACAATGTAGGATGAATACTTCAAAGTTTGCGTTTTAACGTTGATTACGTATGTCTTTGCATGATTTGAAATACGGAATTTTATTGTACGTAGGAAAACTGGCAAATTAGTAAAGGCAGAGCAAATGTTAAATTTGATTCACTACTTTGCTATATAGATGTGCTATTTTTACATCAGCCATACAAAACGAGAGTACCTAAATGACGTGGTAAATAAATATATATATATTAATCTATATGTAGAACATTTCATGTGTCTGGAGCGATCGAGAGCTTATAGAAGTATTTGTCACCTACTTGCAGAGTTTTTATTCCAATATTTTCGTTCAAAAATATAGTACGAGTAAATTAGGTGTCCCTAATTACAAGGGGGCCTAACATCAACGGTTTAAGCAGATCGTATTAAGAAGAGCTTTGACGTTTAATTTTTGTACCGTAAAATTAAACGTCAATGCCAAGGAGTTCTTAATACGCGCTGCTTAAACGATCAAAGTTGGCCCCAAGTTCAGTTTTACTAATAAATTATGTAAAATCGTAGAGTCTAATAAATAATATTATTGATGTTTAAGCAATTAAAAGCAATCTACTTAACTATTTCATAAGTCACACGTGCTAAATAAAAAGAAGATGGTGTGTGTGGAATACAATGCTACATAAATATTGTGGCGTGTGGGTACTTCGACATTTTTGTACAGTTTAATAAAGTAGATACGTGCCGCGGTTATGAAATACGCACAATACCTTTATTATGGTAAGTAAATACGGGATATGAACGACCTTAATTCACGAATACGACTTAATTATATTTGTGAGAACTAAATAGATTAACTTATAAGTATAAATAAAAAGTTGTAAATGTAGAATAATTCTTTTCTTTTTGCCAAGTCCTACATACATTCAAAATCTTAAACAGATATATATATACAAAATTATATCTTTGTATCATCAGATTACCTGTGATTACCGTCGTGGAAATTACCTCCGATGCCAAAGTACCAATAATAATCTAACAATAAACATATATTGGACCAGCTTTTGTCCGCTTTTGGTCTTCGTATAATATGTTGAACATTGCGGATCCCTCGCAGAAAATTATTTTGATTTAATAAAAGGAATACTTCGTCTATTTATTTCCATAGAAGAGCCTAAATACCAATATGTTACTGTCCTAGTATTCTTGGAATCCCAGTTATTGATTTGTGTTTGAAAAGGGCAGAGGAACTGGAGGACTGATGAGCTACTCAAGATATTAAGTCAATTTGGAATTGCAATACATAATACACACACTTAGTAATAGCTTTTCGTAATAATATATAGCGAAGCTAAGTTTCCCACGCGAGTGAACTGGAGACAGCATATTTCGATTTATCGATTCCATTTAAAACGTGTAAACAAATTTGGTTTATCGCCATTGATCACGCAACTATAGTGATGTGTAGCGCCTACCGTTATTAGTTGGCATTATATCCAAAATAGACGTATTGTATCCAAGTTAAATACTACTAAGCCGAGTATTATTCGATTTTGTAGAACATATTTAACGAGCTGCGTAGGCACTGCCAAATTATAGGAGCGTGTTTGTGTCAGGTTATGACATGATACATGAACCCTTACCAACGCATGTCAGCTCATTTGTGCTGCGCTAATGAAACCAACCGAAAGGTAGAATAATTGCTGTTAGCGCTATACATCATTTTAATACCTTAGCCACGCTGTCGAGATACGTTATTTTAATAATAAATAATGTTACTCATGTGCCACTTTCATACTTTTATTATCGATAAAAAAGTCCTTTACACTTTATTATATTTCGTGCTTCATCCTCGAGATTAGTAACCTATAAAAGAGTTATGGTTCACACAATGTAGTAACGTCTAAGTGGCACCACTCGTCTGCACTATATTTAAAAAGAGAGTAGTTGAAAATTTTTATTTTGCTTGGAGGGTACTTGTGTTATCTTTCTGTCGGCACACGCTCGGATCACCGGCAGACGGTACGCATCATTCGTCTTTTAGTGCTTCACCACTCAACACACTTTTAGAATACGGTCTCCGTGCTAGTAATACTAATTATCACCTGTTTTTTTATAATTCAATTCTTGCCTGATATGTCGAAAAGAAAACTTTCGGACGATTTCGAATATTTTAAGAAAAAATTTAAGAAGTTTGAAAAACAATTAAACCAATCACGTAAGGGAAGAATTCGTGTAATTGAGTCATCATCATCGTCGCCGTGTTCCTCGAGGGAGCCATCACCACCTCCATGTGACCCTCAAGGTATTTATACAACATTGTTTATTACCAAGTGATAAGTGATACAGTGAAAAACCTACAATCGCGACGGAAATATAAAATACTCTTTTTTGTAAAACTACCCCGCCATGCGGTCAGCTTTCGACTCATAAAATCTACGTAACTGTAGTTCTGTTCTGTGGGGTTATACCTTACTTAAGCCTTATACCTTACGTAAGTATATCTCAGATGACAGAGATCAACATGCGTTTGGTTTTTTCATTAACCAAATAACCCACTTTATGTATAATGCCGGGGGAGTTATACTCACTGGAACCCGCATTATGTGTGTGAATATCAATGATACCACCACGCGCACGGTTTTTAAACCAAAAAGTCCTGTTTGCGTATAGTTCTGTGGGAGCTATATCTTACTTGGATTCGCGCAATATAACCTACGTAATATATAACGTAGCATATATGGTTTGCTCCATTGACCAAAAATACTCATAGTTTTGTGAAAACTATTGTGTATGTTACTGGCATAAACCAGACATGCCTACCTACGCATGGTTAAAATCACCTTTGAATCGGTCTGCGTATCAACTTCGTGGAAGTTAAAACTTACCGACATGATAGGTGTGAAAGTCGCACAAGTGTGAAACACGATGTAAAAATAATAACTAAAGGTACCGAAAGTTAAAATTGCATAAAGTGCAAAAAACTCATTAAATGTTCGTGTTTTCAGATGGAGGTAATGACAATGTTCTCTCGACGGAAGACGCTAATGACGACCTTACATGTCTACTAGAATGTAGCACGCCTCCAAATCATGCAGTAGACGACACCACGAAAGATACTCTTCCTGCGGAACATAACCTCGACACCATAGTACTGGACATACTGGGAGATGATCCTTCTGCAACAGTCGAGTATGGCCCTGACATCCATAAAGATTTAGCGACTCGCCTCGAATATATCGCGACCCATGGCTTAGCAACAGCTCAAAGGAAAGAACTATTGGCAAAATATAAAATTCCGGCCAACTGCGCCGGTATCGCGGCGCCCTTACTAAATACTGAAATAAAGGCCGCATTAACAGAAGGTCTCGTTAAACGAGACAAAAGCTATGAGATTAGACAAAAACAATTAGCAACCGCCATCTCCAGCCTGGCATCTGTGGTCTCAGAACAGCTCTCGTCGACAACGATCAATCAAGACCTTCTACGAAAACTGATGGACACGGGTCGTCTACTCTGTGACATCCAATCGACAGATACGAGAACTAGACGTAACTTTGCGATATTTTCAGTTAAAAAAGATATGAAAGATCACCTTTCGCACACCAAAGTGGATAAATACCTTTTTGGAGAAAACCTATCCGATGTGTTAAAGTCTGCAAAAGCAGTAAACAAATCTGTAACGGACTTGAAAGTACCAGCTAAGCCTGTAAAGAAGCCTACCCTAACCCACAACCCCAAGACTGCTACAAAAAACTGGAAGCCCCAGGCCCCAGCGCGCAGGCCGCCGGGACCACCGAGGGGCCGAGAACCTGCCCCTCGACGCATGCAGCCCGCGACATCATCCAAGCAGTCATCGCCTCCACCGCGGGCGACCCGCCACCGGTAGATCCTGTAAGTTACGCAGGCCAACTTTCTCTCTTTTATCACCAATGGTCCCTCATTACCAGTGATCAACTGATACTTCAGTGGATTGACGGTTATAAGATAAAATTTAGTTGCCCGGTCGTACAAGAGTATGTACCTACCTGTATTAAATATTCAAATTTGGAAATTAGTAATTTTGACGAAAGCATAACAGACCTCCTACAAATTGGAGCAATATCAGAATGTCTGCCTCAAGAAGGTCAATATATATCATCAGTGTTCCTAAGACCAAAGCCGAATGGCAAAATGCGCTTCATTTTGAACCTGAAAAACTTAAACAAGTTTATTACTACCAGTCATTTTAAATTGGAAGACTTACGAACAGCTGTTAAACTTATATCTACAGATTGCTTCCTAGCTACCGTAGATTTAAAAGATGCATACTTTTTGTTAAATATACACAAAAGCTCAAGAAAATACTTAAGGTTCATATGGAATAAAAAACTTTATCAATTCAACGTTTTGCCATTTGGTCTTAACACAGCTCCATATATTTTTACCAAGTTAATGAAACCTGTGGTCAAGTTATTGAGATCTGCTGGATATTTATCCACCATTTATTTAGATGATCTATTATTAATAGGAAGTTCATATACTGATTGTAATGATAATGTAAATGTAACACTGAAATTTCTTAAATCTTTAGGCTTTATTATAAACTCAGAAAAGAGTAATTTGAATCCATCTACTTCATGTAGATTCTTAGGATTCATAATCAACACACATACAATGCAAGTATGCCTTCCTTCAGACAAGCAAAAACACATTCAGAGGGAAATCAAATCATTTTATAAAAAATCACGTTGCAAAATTCGGAGGTTTGCACAACTAATCGGGTTATTAATTTCGGCTTGCCCAGCTGTTGAATACGGTCTATTATATACAAAAGAATTTGAACGCCACAAGTACTTACAACTAAAGACTGACAATGACTTTGAAAAATACATGAATCTACCCTCTAGCCTATCAGATGATTTCACATGGTGGCTTCATGCCCTAGAAACCCCTGCTCACAGAATTAGGGACTTTAATTATTCTATAGAGATTTTCTCTGACGCCTCAACGACGGGATGGGGCGCAGCGTGTGGCAAAGAGACTGCAAACGGCCCTTGGTCCGACCAAGAGCGTAAGCTCCACATTAATCAGCTAGAACTTTTAGCGGCATATTTCGCAATTAAAATGTTTTCACAAAACTTAGTCAACTGCCAAATACTTTTACGTATAGATAACTCCACGGCGGTGTCTTACATAAACAGAATGGGTGGCATTCAGTTCCCTCATTTATCGCGCATTGCCAAAATGATATGGCAGTGGTGCGAATCAAAAAGACTTTTTGTTTTCGCATCTTACATTCCGTCTAAAGATAACTTTATTGCTGACGCTGAATCTAGGAAACATCACCCGGACATCGAATGGGAATTATCCGATAACGCCTTTGAAATAGTAACCAGCTCATTAGGTCAACCCTCGGTCGATTTATTTGCTAGCAGAATAAACACTAAGTGCGATAAATTCGTGTCATGGTTTAAAGACCCAAACGCGATTGCGGTGGACGCATTCACGATTGACTGGTCGGATACATATTTTTATGCATTTCCACCCTTCGCCATAATACTCAGAGTCCTACGAAAAATTATAGCTGACCAAGCAACGGGAATTTTAATAGTCCCTTTGTGGCCCACCCAGCCCTGGTACCCGATTTTTAAAAAACTGCTAGTGTCGAAAGTTATAACATTTACACCCGATGACCAAGCACTAATTTCTCATTCCAGCAAACGGAATATTCACTCCAACCTGACCCTTGTTGCCGCAACATTATCCGGACGGCACTCCTGCGCCGGGCAATACCAGAACCATCAATGAATATAATGATAGCTTCCATATCGCAAAACTCCTTCAAGCAGTACAGTGTTTACATAAAAAAATGGTATAATTATTGTAAAGAAAATGATCTAGACATGTTTGACACTTCCGTAAGCACATTGTTGACATTTCTCACTAATCTATTTGAAAGTGGTAGCCAATACGGCTCTTTAAATAGCTGCAGGGCAGCACTTGCCCTGATCTTAGACCCAAACCTTTGTGAAGACCATAGAATCCAAAGGTTCTTCAGAGGCGTCTTTCGCTTAAGACCTCCTACCCCCAAATACGATATGACATGGGATCCCAGCTGTGTGCTTGACCGAATTGAGGCCTGGTACCCAAACGAACAAATATCACTAGAACTCCTAACGAAAAAATGTACGACATTATTAGCTCTAGTAACCGCACACAGGGTCCAGACTTTGTCCAAAATTAAATTACAAAACATTAACCAGCTTTCTAATAAAATTCTCATTAAAATACCCGATATAATCAAAACATCGAAAGTTGGCTGCAAACAACCCATATTACAAATACCCCATTTTTATGAAAAACCACAAGTGTGCCCTGCTAAATCATTAATGTGCTATATCGATAGAACTGCATCACTTAGGAAGAGCGACACGTTGTTTATTAGCTTTAGGCAACCATACAAAGCTGTCAGCAGTCAAACAATAAGCCGTTGGATAAAGTGTACACTTCAGGACAGCGGTATTGATGTATCCATCTTCTCTGCACACAGCACGCGACACGCGGCCACGTCTCGAGCTCACGCGCTTGGGGTCAGCATTGACCAAATACGCAAGGCAGCTGGTTGGAGTTCCAGCTCCAACACGTTCGCCAAGTTCTATAATAGAGCGATTCTCAGCACAGACGAAGCCGCGCTAGCAAACGCAATTATTAATCCAACCATATAAATTTGTGCCCACATTATTACTAGGTAATAACTGTGTGTAAATCATTATAATTTGATTTGAAGTGTAATCACGAAATGTACTAATTATTAAGAAAAACTGTGTATGCTTAATTATAATTCATTGATTATAATGTATACGTATATTATTTCCTAAACCTCATACTTTCAAAGTCTACATTGTGTGAACCATAACTCTTTTATAGGTTACTAATCTCGAGGATGAAGCACGAAATATAATTAGTGATTAAACGAACTTACCTGTAAGTGAAGTTCTATCATAATTATATGAGTGCTTCATCCGAAGAGATTAGTAACTCCCGCCCACCCATCCCAAACTAACGGTTCAGGAAATATATTTTCAAGGTCTTAGACTCTAAACGAATGATGCGTACCGTCTGCCGGTGATCCGAGCGTGTGCCGACAGAAAGATAACACAAGTACCCTCCAAGCAAAATAAAAATTTTCAACTACTCTCTTTTTAAATATAGTGCAGACGAGTGGTGCCACTTAGACGTTACTACATTGTGTGAACCATAACTCTTTTATAGGTTACTAATCTCTTCGGATGAAGCACTCATATAATTATGATAGAACTTCACTTACAGGTAAGTTCGTTTAATCACTAATTATGCTCTCTCAACATCAATCGCATACACACAATACTAGTATAATATTTTATGTTGAGGTTGAAGATGCGAGACGGCGCTTTCATATGGCTCATAGTTATGCTTATCGATATTTTGTGATGATCAGTAAAATAGAGCTGGGAACAATGAATAAACTTTTATTATATGCTTTAAACAAATTGTCGGATATAATAGTATCGATATCAACAGATATAATACTCGACACATAATCATAATGCATTTTAACTGATCCATTACACCACTCAAGTAAAATTAGAATGCATTGTCTGGTATTCTCTGCACACTATCAGCATTGTAGCGATCCAATGTCCATTTATATACAAACAAGCCGTTATCCATTTTCTGTACGATAAAGGAGATCCGTTTCGAGTATTTGGATTTGATTGTAATTGCTTGGATATTGTTATATCTCTCTGGATCGAACAGGGGTGTGTATCATGAATGAAAATAAACAGACGTGCCATAAGCAGAACGGCTAGCATTAATTTGATGGCGAACAATCTTCACCCGCAAATAAAAACGTATTGAGTTTAATTGTGTATTGAATCGTTTTACGCATCGATACGACTTACCAAAACCAATACTTTCCGATGCGAGGCAAAAGATTTCACTAAAACTAAATGAACCCTGGGACGTAGAAATCAGACTCGTAACTCCGTAGCTTTGTAGCCACTTCGTAGACCATTATGTAGCAAAGTTGCTACGAAACAGTGATTGCTCCAAACGGTGAATGCTACAATAGAATTAGGCTCACTAGTTCGCCTTGATGCTGCAATAAATCGTTAGGCCCTTTGGTGTTGGTTAATCGACGTTGTTTAAGCCAAGATACCTCGCTCGTGCATTGTGATAATTTAACGAATAATACGTGTACGTCGTACAAACCGCGAACTTCTCGTATTGCGGTCAGAGTATTTATTACTTTAGTTATGATTTCTTCGATACATTGATTGCCATTTTTACAGTAACTTTCTTCCATTCCCGCTACGTGGGCTCCAAAAGGGCAGCCATGGTCCTAAAACCACTTTTCTCCGATTATGTTATAATTTATGTATATCTACATATTTGTCTCTGTTTCTGAATGAAGATCCACCAGAATGGGGTCCAAAGTTGGTGTCGGACCGGTCTTGGTATGGCGTGGGGTCCAGTCTACGCGCCACCTGTGCTTCGCCCCCCGCGCACCCCCCCGCCAACCTCACCTTCGCGCTTAATGGGCAAGAGGTAAACTTTATGATGTCTTTTATTACATTAACACGGGTAAACCACAAGATATACATTACACACACAGTTATGTCGTTAGTAAAGTTTAGCTGTATTTACGTCCTAGTTGGGTTTAGCCATTTGCATCACCTGTGGTCGCAAGTACGATTTCCAAACATAAATAATTTATCCATTAACATTTTATATACATAGTTTAAAGATATACCTATGTTTTGAGTCCGTAAGAATTAACTGTATTTGCGTGAACCATTTAATAGAGAATTCTAGGGTGGGCTGTGAGTAATAGCCTTATTATTATACCCATCAAAATATAATCCGTATTATCATAACATTATGTTGATCAGAATTGCAAATGGAAAGAGGAGAATACGTATAAATGGAGGTAAAATTGAATAGTTCTATCTCAAGTTAAGAAAATTTATTTTTCTTATAATAAAAATGTAACGGGTTGGATTCTGGTCATTGAATATTTCAATTGATCGTTTCTAGTATCGTTGTGAAACCGAATCGGTTCTAAGTCTAAGTCTAATATCACGCTGAGCGCGAATGTTAGCTACCTTCTGAATCCGGCGGTAATTTTTAAAAAATAACAGCTTTTCATTAAATTCATACTAAATTATATATGATAAAAAAACAATTTTGAGAAAAATATCTGTCTGTTTGTTCCGGGTAATCTCTAAAAAGACTGGACCAACTTTAGCGGTTCTTTAACTGGCGGGTAGCAAATTTTACAAAAAGTTATTTAGGTTACTTTTATTAAAAAAAACATGCAGGGTTCCGCGAGAATCAAATTAAATCTCCCCCGGGTGAAACTGCAGGGCATAGCTAGTAATTCTATATAATTATTTACGATTTAATAGTAACACCTGGTTCTTTGTAATAAGTCATTTTTATACTAAAAATATTTTGTAAATGTATCTAGATATTTTATTCAGGGGGTGAAGAGGATACTAACTGAATCAAAAATCAACCTTATCGTATAATAATCATAAATATAAGCTTCAAAGCATTTATGAACGAATACATGAACAAAAATCAAATACAACAAAAGTTATTTTGTATTTGAATTGGACACTACTGGATGGCTATAGATGGAGTTCCATAGGCTACTTCCGATATGGAAATTATTTGCCTATTTGAAGATGCACTAGGAATTAACTTTTTAATAATGAATCTCTGAGTGATGGTGGACTCAGTCGTGGGCAGAGACTAGTCCATAATAAAGCTTACGCAAATCGTCGTTAAATGTGTCCATGAATTCTGAATAGGTTAGATTAGATAAACCTAGAATGGAATGGACGTTATTGTTCAAGGATTGAAGCTATATTTTAGCTGACATTAAGGTCAGTGGGTTAAGTGGTCATTAGCAACACTTTTCGCTGAGCATGTGTCTCATATGAGACATTATTTCGTCATAGGGGACAGGTCATATAACAGACAACCTTCTCTTTTTAATTACACTTATCATCGATCTATACATCTATATATCTATATTCTATACAAAAAAGTAAAATTGAAGTGTCTGTTTGTAATTCCAAAATAACACTTTCCAAAATAGCTTTTCACTAAATGCATATGAAACACGGTACTGACATGGAAAAACATATTTTTTTTATTTTCTCTGTCTGTATGTTTGTTCCGGCTAACCTCCGAAATGGCAACGGGACTTTCACTGGCGGCTAGCTAGTGTTACAAGGAGTGACTTAGGCTGGCTTATTAACATAGATTTTTCGCGTGTCAACCATTAACGAGGTTGAAACCGTGGGACATAGCTAGTACTATATAAAATATACTGGGCTTCGACTTATTAGGGGAACATGTTCAGCACAGGGAATCGGTAGGTGGAACATGCATACTACAAATCAAATAAAAAATCCTTTAATCTTTTATATTATTTTGTCGTTATACTTACTATTTATTTTTGAACTCTACTACGTAGTTATTATGTATTATAGAATTTCACTAAAAATGTTATGTGATTTTTTATATATTATTAAATTGAAAACCCAACGTATAATTTGTGTTGCCAAAAATGTTCACCTAAAAAGTCTAGACCCTATATAAATATTATATATGTTATATATACTTAAAATACTTTTTACGATGTGTATTTCAAAAACTAGTTTAAGGACATTTCGGTATTCTTTCACGATGAAAATTAAAGAACGGTGGTGATAAATTGTCGATAGTTTTTTATGCGATTGCATGGCTTATGATTGTATTTCGAATTAGGAATGTATATAGAATTCAATTTTAGTATGTAGTGGTCTCTAACGGAAAACGTGGAGTATAGCAACGATGATAAATAAAGAGATCCAAGAGTATTACTTAGCAGAAGCCAACTTGGGCAGTTTATGCAAATCCAAGTGCATAATGCCACAAAGACGAGACGAACTTTACAAAAATGGACCCAACAAATACCTGCTCAAATATTCATGTTAAAAACTATAATTGGTGGGGTACTGATCAGAACATACCAAAATCATTAATAAATGTAACATTATTTACATTTATTAATGATTTTTCTGAGAAATAAAGTATTTTTAAGCTCGTCCTTGCTTTAAGTTGAATGTCCATTAAATATATTTGATCAGCCTCCGGGCAGCTGGGACAGGGTCCTCGGAGTATCCATGAGAAAACAATAGCACGGTATCTACTTACTTGGTTCACTTTGACACGGCCGTTGTTTTTGTCCGCTGCGTAGGAGAGTTCATTAATCACAAAGCAGCTCGGTGCTAGATAAGTCAAATCTACGTTTTTAGCTACATACATATCATAAATGTTGTGCCTATCTATATTAATATTATTAATGCAAAAGTATCTCTGTTTGTCCCATCTGTTACTTTTTCAAAGCTAAACCGCTGAGCCGATTTGCATAACATTTGGGTAACTTTGACTCCAAGGAAGGTTATAAAGTACCTACTTAAAAATCATTATGCGGTTGAATTCGCGCGTAAAGTTAAGTTACTTATAAGTTTTTCTATGTATTTTTGAAGGATGTGTAATAAAATGTTTTTAAATTTTATTTACTCATCGCAGATTGATATAGACTCGTTAATACACGAGTTGCCACACTGGTTTAAGTGGGAGCCTCCACCGAAAGCCGAAACGACTACCACTGAACTCCCCGACGACGATGTGAACTTTAACATTTTCCACGATGAAAGCAACATTCAATATCTGGATGAGTCTTATATAAATCTCCATAAGGAGGAGATAAGGAGGCCTCCCAAAGAAAGCATTAAACTTGCATTCGAGAGGAAAGGGCCGGATAACAGGCTGCCTTCAGTGGGCGAGGTGTCGTTCGTGGTCCGGAACGAGGCGTTCGAGCGCGGCAGTCTCCGGCTGACCTGTATAGCGAGCATATACAACTTGTATGCCGCGCGCTCCGAACTAATTTTCGATATGGAGCAGCCAGAAGTTGCCTCCGTACTAGGCGTCCGCAATAGTGCCGTAGGTAAGTGCAATCGATATTGGGATTCTGGTCGGGCGATAAATTGGCAAAATGGACTTTCATTATCACTTATTTGTCCATTTACCAAATGGATACCTAAACCAATAAGCATGTGGAGATACGTATGCCGTAACGACCAATTGCCATCATGATTACGTTGTTACTTGCAATTTGCGTATAAATTAACTCTGGCGAACATTCTAGAAGTAGTTATTACATAATGAAAAACGTGTTTCGCAGTTGGTTTGTCTTTCTGTTCCAGATTCAACTTCATCCAGCGTTTGGAGAATTGTGACGTCTCTTGTGCCATTTCTGTACAGTATTCGGTAGTTTCTTTATATAATGTTTTATGTTTCGTAAAATTTCATTATTTAAGATTTAAGTAAAATTAAGATACCAAAACGGTGAGCCTCATTCTGTACAAACTCATTGAACATATCTAACAACGAGATTTTATTCCATATAAAAAGTTGTAAGTATAAAATAGATTAAGAAAAACCACAAGCCAAGGTATGTCCCTAACGAGGCTAACATTTACAAGGGTAGTTAAAGAAACGTATGCCTATATCTGTTGGTGTAACCATATTTTTAATTACGCTTAAATACATGGCATGGTCTTAGCCCATTTCTCAAAAGATATTGTATTATTTTATATTTTTCAAAGATAAATCTGGCCAAATCCTTAGAATAAAATATTTTTAATGCGTAAAATAAAAGTTATTTGTAAAGATTTAAAGAATTATAGAGAAAATGAATGGAATAGGTAAATTAAAAATCAATTTAGGTAATTATGAAGTAGCGACGAATTCTTGTCTGAAATTCCTCTTGATTTATTAGCTGTCTATTGAAAGAGAAAATAATAACAGTGAAAATGAGAGCTGAATATATTTATATTTTGTAAGAAAAAGTTTGACTACTTTTGAAAGACTGAAGAAAAATGGTTATAGAGTGGAAATCCTCCATCGATGTAAATAGTATTTTGTCTTCAACATAATTTATCGACGGGCGCAGTCTCGTTTAGTTCCAGCCCTTATTTGGTTACCAGACAATTTCAACGTGTCAATGAAGTTTAATATTGTTGTTAACATTTTGTAAATAATTAGTTTACATGAATTACAGAATAATAGATTAAAATAAAGAAAATGTTGAAACTTTTCTCTTTTGTTTAATTCACAACTTATCCTCTTTTGTATGAGTTTGTACCCATCATCAAATAAATAAAAAAAAAATAATGCCATACCATATGTGCAATGGAATAAAAGTATTTTAGTATTTTTTCAGTCTCTCGGTGATCGCATGAAAATTCTGTAGATGAAAAATTTCAATGGAATACTTTTACACTTAAGTATCGAGGTTTTTGTGGAACGAAATTAAGAGACTCTGTGATAATACGAAATTATTAAAATAGCCTCGTAACCATTCCAGATTAATTGATCTTTCCCCCATAGTAAGTAACTAGAAATCGATACACATACTTTTAAAACTCGAGCTGCTCATCGCACATGTATCAGCCTCAGAGGGGTTCGAACCTTTTACTTATATCGGCTCGTCCATTAAAAGTATGTTTGCTTGGTAAATAACTCTTCAAAGACCCCACGTACTTCATGTATTGTTACACTTTATGACAAGTACAGCGTGTGTTCCAAACAAATAATAACTCTAGCTGTGCCTTTCTTTAGGTATCTGATATATTTAGCTATGCCGTTATTGCTCGGGCACAAGCTGGACGATAACAAAAATAACGAAGCAATTTCTCCTTGGAAGAGTTCCACTAAGTCTCAATCAATCATACTGCGAGATTGAGTCCACAATAAACAGTAGAAAATCCACCCATTATCCTTATGGAGAAAATCATTTATTGAGCAGTTATTCCGTCGGGAAAATGGATTATTCAACTCTGAATCCAGCATGACGTATTGTTATACTGCCCTTTTCACCGCATTCCCCGGTTTTGTGTGTAACTTCTTCAAAGGCGAAACTTTTATACCAAGAGCTATATGTTAAAGCTCACTAAACAGCGTTTCATACTATAACTTTTCAATGCAACTTCTAGAATTCGTAATATAAATAGCATATTATTATTACTTGAGGCGAGTTTAACAAATATAATGTGATTACCATTTTAAATATTCAACTTTACGTACGTAAAGCAATTTGTTTGTGGATAAATCTGGTATGAAACTAAACCATACATAATGTGGCCACAGCCGTGCGGTCTCGGTGAGCTTACAATAAAAACCAACAATTTATTTTGCAGCGTTCCGCATTGTCGGCGGCCGCTGTGGCATTTCAAATCCAATAACAATCTGTTACACGGCGCTAAGGCCTTTGCCGGCACTATTGTCTACGTTGTTCGTTAGGGCGCTCTTTTCATTTACTCAGTCACATTGATTGGACAAAATCCATCACGGTCCATAGACTCCCGTCCTGCCAGCCATTGATTACTACTCGGTTTATTCCACTTTTGTGAAAATGCAAGTTTTATGAATTGAAGAACGAAGATGGAGTTTTATGGTCCGCTTTGACTAACTTCGTCTTAATAGCTACGGATTTAATGGTGAGGTCGAATGAAATTCATAAATCATGCTGTGAAGGAGGTATTAAAACACAATCTACATATAAGCGAATTGACTTTATAGCATTTAGAAGGGCTTTTACATCACGTATTATTATGATCGATTATTATAATTGTCAACAATGAAAGGATCCATAGCTCCATCCATTAATGGCTGCCACGTCTTTTAACAAACGTATGTGCATATATTTGAATTAAACAAATATTAAACCCAAATTTTCCGAGTTTATCGTTAAATCAGATTTGATCAAATTCAGCTGAATACAAGCGTTAGTTAATTTTATTCTTTACTCATTACTATTTTCAAATTGTAACGTGACATACACGTGACTTTTTATGTCAATAACATACATCGCAAAACATGCTCTTATCTCCTTTACATAAAATAAATAATACTCGTATATTTGGGATACTTTAAATGAAAATAAATACATGACAGCGTAGGTCAGCCCTTGGGCTACATGTTTATTTTTCAAAGTCATTGTAGGCCCACGTTTGTACAATGATTTTGGGGTGGGTAGATTCAATTATTTCGAAAGATAAAACAATTAAATTAAGCTTAATAAAAAGCTTGCTAAACAATATAAAGCGCCCTGACTCGGCCTCTTACGTATAGTGAAATTCTAGCACTTTAGTTTCAATAAGTGATTTTTCATCTAGTAACTACTAGACAAATTTGTTTAACAGGTGAAGATTTATCTATTTACATTGGGTACATAAAATACTTACACAGTTCCTACTTTCATTTGTAAAAAACATCACTTGTTGCTGTATTACAGAAAAAAATATACTAAATTTATACTGAAAATCAGAATCCCGACCCTTATTAATAAGTAATTGTTACCTGAACCTCCCAAAAGGTACCTCGCCTATCGTTAGCCAAGATCTACCATGTAGGACACGGTACACAAATTATGGACTTGGATATTAAGGGCTGTTTGTTTGTTAAGTTGAAATATGTCGGTCTTGGAAGCAAAGTTAGTATAATAGTCGCTAACTCGATAAGGTTGTTATCGTAAGTGTAATAACTGATATTATAGTGGTCATTTAGTGTTTACCGGAATAACTTTGCACTTAGATTAATGTTGGGGTTAGGATCTGATGTTGTATTGAGCTCAGGTCAATGATGAATTAGATAATTAAGTATTGATATACATAATATATCTTATTTGCAAAGATTTCACACCATGTGCTTAACGGTGAAGGAAAACATCGTGAGAAAACCTTCATACGTCTGTAGGTAATTCAAAGACGTATGTATATCGGTAGGACGATTTTAACATAATCTCCCTGACCTTATTATCCCATACTTTGTTGGAGTCGGCACTTGATTCACCCGATGCGGCTGATTACCTAATTTTTATACGAAGCAACTACTATCTGACCTTCACAACCCCTTTGACGAGGAATATCTGTGATCTAGGTTAAACCAGTTGTCAGACAATTTTTGGCCTCCGACTGACCCGTAACCATTGCCAAAGATGATAAATTAGCAATCGTAGACGTTAACGTCAGAGGCCAGGAAATTTTACTAGCATTATATTTGATGAGCCTTCACTCATTACCAATTCAATAATTGAAGGTAAATTAATATTTACCAACAAAGTGTTAACTTTACCTTATGGGCGTGTTAGCTTTAGAGTTTGTAAATTAAGTCTTGAGCACTTAAGTCAACCTCAGAGGGCACTCGAAGCTATTCAAGGTCGAGGGCTCTTAAACTGAAAGAAAATCCCTCAGAGATAAATTAATCCATGTTTCTTGAGAATTCTTGTTAAGGTAAATCGCCTCGCGTTTTACCCTTTGTAGCTTCACTGAGCTATGAACACTTTGTGCCTATCAAGTCGGTATACCGGATATACGAGTATGTGCTTTTTGACTGATTTACTTAGTTTGTCTGATTCAGTTATGTTATTTCCATACTCAGTTTTCTTTCTAAATTCGATATACTTTTTTTATGATTAGGGGATTTTTTTTAAATAAACACTTCCATACCATGAGTAATTTTCAAATTCCTTATACAAAACAAAATCTTGTAAAAATATTGAATAATGAAAATTAATTAATAGACAAACATCTGTTGAATTATGGAAATCCGTATTCACGACAAATATAAATAATAATTTTGATCGACCTACATTTTGATTGTTACCTTTAGTCGGGTCCATAAATATAATGTAGCTAGAAACAGGGGTAACGAGCGTAGTTGACATAAAACATCGTCAGTTTGCTGTCAATCTTCATTGTTATGTATGAGTGATACCCTTCATCGACATCTATGTCACGCGAGCGGGTAGGCGAGCCGTCACGAGGCCTTCCCTCAGTTAAATACCAGAATATACAAGCGTATTTGTGTAAACACAGCTTTCATCTATTCACGCATACCCATTTCCAGTTGCCAATAATAATACACAACTATGAGACGCACACATGTGTCGTAATCCTTTGTCTTTAGTTGTTTGACTTCCCGCAAAACCAATTTTCATGAAATTACGGCTACCATTGTTTGCCATCACGCATTGGGCACACACATTAGTGGCTTAATTATTATTGCAATTGATAAATTGGGATTAGCAATAGTAATTCATTTATATAGAAGAAGATACCTTCAACCATTTCTCTAGAGTGTGGCTTCATGATACAGATATGACAGGTACTGAAGGAAACTACTCACGTCGTGGATGTTCAAAGACGGCAATGCAGAAATGGTCGTCATCAATCCACAGAATGGGACCAAATGGAACAGAATATATGTGTATGTATGCTTACACATGAGTATTAAGTGTAAGGTTTACCAAATAAAATGCAGACACTAAAATTATGCGAAAGATGTTATGAAAAAATATTTGACTGGCATTTTTTGTCGTGATTAACTTATCTGCATTTATAACATAAGCTATATTTATTTCGAAGTAGAAACAAGGTATCTTTTTCCGCAGAAAGAGACATATCTCGTTAGAATCACAAAGTTAGTTCGAGCCTACCCACTTAGTTTACTACAAAATATTGCTGTCAGCTGCCACTGAATCTTAATGAATTTTGTAACAAGGCGCTAATCTTGGAGAAATATACAACATTTTTATTATAACTTTATAAAATTACCGTCATTTGTTTGCAGTCACAAAACAGAGAAAAAGCTAACCCATCTGTTTATAATTTAAAACATAAGAATTCAGGTAATATCAACCCATGTCAGGGAGTGCCGCTGCCAGAGCTGTTGGTCCCTTGCCCTCTGGCTGTACTCTTCCAAAACGACATGGAGTTGTACGAAAAAGGTTCCGTTTATTGATTATATTAACTCACATCAGAATGGAGTGGGTTATATGTTATTGATATTTAAGTATATACATATGCCCACGTCTGTATTCACCGAAGATGATTAAGTGCCAACGTGACAAATGGGGAGTCTATCGCCATCTCAGTCACTTTATACGAGTATATACGTCTTTGTATTACTTGTCAGATACATGTAGGTTTCTTTTGTATTCATCCATAAGATACCGACCCATATTTTAATATTGAAGTGTTCCATTTTTATGCCTTTAATTTGTGCATTTATGAATACAAGTGACACATTAAATCTTAACTGACGCTATGAAATTATGCCAATTATTGGTCATTTTAATAAAAACAATACCTAAATATGTTTAATGTACAAAATACCCGGGCGTACGTAAGCAAAAGCATTTTCATATTGTATATTTACTTGTATACAGACGTTATAAATTGACCTGTTTAAATTGTTCACGAGGCAGAACGCAGTACTCAACAATCACATAATAGCCAGAGGACAAATCACTCCTTGTGAACAGTGAATGTTTGTATTTCATCCCCAATGCGGGAAAGCGGGATGGGTGATGTTGATCGTTTTATTTACGTTACTTTTGATATGGGTGGCTCAGAGCCACCTCAAAGCAACGCTAATCTTAATCATCGACCCCACAGCTACTGCTCAATTGCTCAACGTTGAGCAGTAAGACATAGTTTGTATTACTGAACATTTTATGTTCTACAGCTCAACTATTTTTGAACAGTAGTAATTTACTCGGTGATGTAAGTTTGCACGTCAGAAAACGTGCGTCTAATTGTTTCGTTTGAAGGTGCGATGTTCATTTATTTCTCGCAAAACACCTATACATCTATACAGATATCTATATATCTATACAGTACATCAATTTTATCTATCTTTACTGTACTTAAAGATAAATAAAATGAAATGTTCTGTGTGTAAACCAAAATAACAGCTTGTAACTCCATGTATATGAAAGTGTATAGGGTACTGACATTAAAACACCATTTCTTTATTTTGTTCTCTGTCCGTCGGTCAGTCTGTTTGTTCTGGATAATCTCAGAAACGGCTGGGCCGATTTTAACGGGACTTTCACTGGTATGTAGGGGATGTTTCAAGGAGTAGCTTAGACTACATTTATTTATAAAAAATATTAGGGTTCCGTGAAATTAAGCACGAAACTAAATCTACGCGGGTGAAACCGCGGAGAACAGCTAGTAATAAATATATAGTAAATAAATACTAGATTGTTTCTATCTTCATATTTTTATATTCATATATATACACATCTTGTTATGTGAGTTAATTACTAATAAATATCGCACTGTATTTCATAAGCGTCAAAGTAATTAATGATAAGTTGAGTCATTATCAAACGGGTGATACAAATTAAGTTGACAAGCCAACATCAATATTTTTTCTTCAAGTGGAAATAGGTTGGCAGATATTTCATGTTCATTTAAAACTTTTTGTGGAGTTTAGTGTAACTCCATATTATTATTTATCATCGTTAGATAGATATAGGGTCGATTTTCAACATTTTGTTTGTATGAAGAAGTAAGCCTCCACAGCAATACAAGCAGTATGGAATCTAGGAACAAATAATTCGAATTGACTAACTCACGGGATCTACGAGATAATAAGCGTAATGTTAGAAAGGGGTGTTACGTCGTGGCCCATCCTGTATACGTCATTAATATACCTTACAGACTTCAAATAGAAATACAGCTTAGTAAGCTTATACTTACGTTGTGATATGAGTTCACAGGATTGAATGGTGCAATTTTCGTCCCATAGTCTTCTCATCACGGGAGTTATTGGTCGGGCGTAGCCGACTTAGTTGTTATTGATAATAACTTTACTAGACTAACATATCGGAATATTAAGACTACATATTCATATAAAGTCAATGTATAAGTCACTTAAATGCAATATGATTCCAACATAACAACGCACGCCAATCTGATATTCATACATCAGGTTCATGATTTTCCCAAATGAACGCAATAAAAGTTTATCATCGCGCAAATAGGCTCGACTCTATTATTTGCCCGGTTGTTATTGGTATTATCAATCTTTCGCGCTTTTGCTAGGCTATTTATTATAAAGAAAAGTTTTCTTATGGGAGCACACAAGCGGTGGCAGACACAATAACGGGTACAAGTTGGTAAATTGGATTCGCGCCCTCGGGACGGGGACGGCCGACGACAGCGTGACGTTAACGCGGTGGAATAATCACGTCACGCCGCGTGTGCGTTACTCTACTTCATCTTGATACATTCACTTGACCTACGACTGTGCTGGCAATATCATGAAGGAAAATTGGACTGACACATACCACATCTATCAACATACATACGTACCTATGCTCATGCCAGTATCCCATGGGGCTACGCAGAGACATCGAAACAGTAAATTTTACTTAGGCATGGGATTTCGCATTGTAACTTTGTAAGCATTTATTTTAACATCTCTAGGTTGTGATTTATTTTATTGTACCATATATTAGAGTACTACTCTGGTTCCGATTCAAATGGGCGTGAATGTAAATATATATGTTGCTCCCATAATTACGCCTCAATTACTGATCTGCAATTCAGATTGTGAAAATATCAGTATATATTTCGTCACAGTATTCCTCATATGGCTGAAACTAATTAAGCCGGTATATTGTTGTGATTGTCAACATAATGTTTGAACCCTAATATAAGTTTATGTACGATAACTTTGCAAATAACTATAATGCATAAAGTGACTTTATGCCGGTAATTTTATTAATATAAACGCACAGGTTTAGGTATTATTAAAATAAGCAATTTCCTATAGTCAAGCTTGGAATAACTTTGGCAATATTGCTTCCAGTTCGCGCGACAATATCCAATAACTGTACTCATACATCATGAAGTAATGTACGTAAGTATTTATTTATTACATTTTGGCTCGTGTCGAGGTTTCCTATGTAAATAGCTATAAGTATCTGTGGAAGCTAAGCCCGTTGCCGGCGAGAGTGAACTGTTTGTTAATTACAACAATTTTAACAAGGATCGTTAGTAATAGATGTCCGTGCTCAGTCGCTGTCGGCTCAGATTATTGACATTTAAAACGTTACTTAACTAATTTATTGATTAACGTCAATAAATAATCTTTTTGCTGTTCTTCGTAGAATATATAATTGTGTAGAATAGTTGAAACTATTAGAGATATAGGTACTATATATAGGTATAGTGATCAGTGGTGGCTGTTTCTTTTGAGTGAAACGTCTTCTATGAAGAAATTGAACGACAGATGTATAATGCCTGAGATGGCGGTAAACTTACCATATGTCACGTTAGCACTTAAACTAGCACTAAAAGGTGAAAATACTTCTTTGGGAATCTTTTTGCAAAGGCGGGAGCTGACGTACGCACGTACTATGTTCATCATTTTTAGGCCGAATGAGAAGCCTCAAACTTTTGTAATTATTCATACATACATACATATGCTCACGCCTGTATCCCATGGGGGTAGGCAGAGACCACCGTTTGCCACCTGCTACGATCCTTACATACTTCTTTCGCTTCATCCACATTCATGCATCTCTTCATACACTTTCTTCGGTTACGAGTGCTCCGAATTCGACCTTTCTGAAAAATTATTCTGGATATTAGATATAGGTGTTACGTACTTTATACATGACTCCATATTCAATAATAATGTAAGCAGTATGTCTCAATCAATTGAGCGAAGAAACAATAGGTTCGCAATAAATGGAAATGTAGCGAATGCGATTCATCGCTTGCAGCCGGAGAACAATGACTGTTCGAGCTAATGCTCATTGTCCGGCCACGTTCCCTTCTGCCTCGCTGAACTCTATTGTTATTCTTACATCGCTGTATGATGCTCTACATTTTATCACACATTTATTTTAGCCTGTCACCTCGGCCGGTCTGGGGACAATCTATGTAATTATGACCCTTTTGAACAGCTTCAAACCTAAGAATTTCTTAATACGCTCTGCTTAAAACGATCATAGTTAGCCCCCTGACATGGAAACTTTTATATATAGCATACAACAAAACTTTTGTACCTAGTCCGCCTGATGGGAATTTGGAGATTTCCTTTTTAATTGCCAGAAATAATCTATTCCATTATAATTCATATAAATACATATTACATATGGCCACGCCTGTATCTCGAAGGGGTACATTTAGCCAGTTATGTTTAAATCCCATGTAAAAGGGCCTATTGCCGTTAACCGGTTACTAATCCAAGTTCCGGGCTGTTGCTGGGAAATTAGAGATAGGAACCCCAGTAACATTATGCAGCACCCGGGGATCGAACCCAGGATACCTTGTTCCGCAGTAGCGTTTGCGATCACTACACCAACGAGGCAGTAGTATTCATTCAGTGTTCCATAATAGATGTTTCATACGATCATAAGGAATATAGCATAAGGAAACAACAAAGTAAGTTTCCGTTAACAGTGATGGATACGTAAATACTTGCCAACCGAAGCCTCGTCAGATAACATAAGCTATAATATTCGGAAATGAAAAGGGGAATAAAGTAATCCGCCTTGAGATTGAACTAGTAAAACTTTCCTGTGGTGTTTCTTCGCGAAGTAGAATTTGTTCTGAAGAAAGTATAGGTAACTCTAGGCAATGGTATAATAAATAGGTCAGGTTCTTTAAATTTTATCTGCGAAACATGCTACTGCCCAGATAATGATAGAAGCTTTTGCAAGTATCGTGGCACTTCTACTAAAGTGCTAGTTTGTTTCACGCTTTGCTCCCAGACGGGTGGTCTAAGCGTTATCTATTTATAAAAATCCTCAAGAACTCACTTTTATACAATTCATTAATATAACATAATCCGTAAAAAGCGACCTGAAGCCACTATTTGTCGAGTACTGTTTGTAAACTTTGGAGAAAGGGGGGTGTGAGTTTATTCTTTGAAATTTCCCCCATATAGGTAATTAATAAAAGGACGGACAAGCTTGATTATAAGGTTTCCGTCTCAATTTTTTTGGATGGACCCCTTTTTTTTTTAATTTTTTAACGACGACGGCGTCAAAACATGTGCCTACGGGGTTGGCATAGGACGATACCCAGCAAATGTTAGGGGTAGACGGTACTCCAGAGAAGCTAGAGGGAATGTCCGTTTCTACACTTCGCTTTTTGCACGGAACGAGTTGCCTCCGAGAGCACTCGGAGCAGTGAGCCGCCCACTCGACATTAATGCATTCCATTAGCAGTTATGCTACGTTCAAATTAATTCTACATTCAAATTCTTCCTACCATCCTCGTACACGCGAGTACCCATTGCTAAAAATTGACGCATTTCATAAAATCATACTGGCATCGCGTGTTCCCAAATTTTGTAATTCAAAGCGGAGTTTACTTGGTTGCGGCATTAACAATCATACCACGTATCTCAATGAACGTACATCGAATACAAATAATGCCTTCGTCAGTATTATTATATCTACCTTTACCAATGCTAAATCTTAATATTATTATAACGCCTTAATAACTTATATAGATTTCTACATAATTATATGTGCCGGACGACGTCCATAGTACAAGCACGGCCTCATAAATACGTCTATTCAAAAGAGCTGTGGTAGTACTAGGGAGAAAAGTGTTTCCTTCACAAAATATCAAAAAAGCTGCCAACATTTCGTTCGCGTGGCACGAATAAAATGCCTATAGCATTCAAGATATTGTAGCTTCCAAAATAAATAAAGTTTAATAACTTTCGAAAATTGACCAAATCGATAAGAAACTTAAATTCATTTACCTCTTTATGGTAGTAAGAATATAGAAAAAAAATATTCTTAGTGGGCTTACTAGTTACATACTCACAAAGCACCCGTTCAAAGGGTATCATACCATACCTAATCCTCATCTTGGCAATAACAATCCTTTGAAATTAAACAAAACACATCCTTTGTAATTAGACACGCATTTGTGGGGAATTAAAATAAACGTTTCCTCCGGCTGGGAACGTGAGTCTTGGTTTAAAGCGGGTGATTATGGCTCACGTACGAGCGGGATTGCCGCAAGACTGTCACGCACCTCCGCCAACTGCGCCGCTCAACTTCACTCCAACAATTTATCTTTTCACCCGACGACTTCCTTCTCAAAAGACATCCAAGTGTTCCCTGATGTAACATTACTTTCAGTTAAGGTCCTCATCTCCGAAAATGTCCACTCGTTTAGAGTTACGGCTAATCTGCTTGAGATAACGTTAAAATTCAAAGGTACTACAGCTCATTAATAATTTCTACAGAAATGTAGAGCAGTTCCCTTCAAATGTTTCTAATGCGCATTTATATAAAGATGTTTTTAGATTATGATCTACCGGGGCTAGATTCATAGCTGTACGAGTTTGTTGCGTGGGTCGGCATCAGATCTATCTGAGAGTGCCTTCTAAGAAAGCTCCCGAAAAACGTAAAAAAAGGTATCAAAAAATACTGCCCTTAAATCTCACGGAAATACATTTACAGCCTAAAATATTGCAAATGCATTTTAAATGTCCTGAATAATGTTTTTTTTCTCGAAAACTGGTGCATAGCATTGCATTGTCGTTGGATAGACAAATTTGAAATTGAAAACAGCAGTTGGAGCTAACTACCGTTCGGCTATATATTTCGGAGCGGCAGACCCGCCGCGCTCTAATGCAGCTACAATGCACAGGTATGTTATAAATTACGATGCTGAATGTGAACCTTACCATAAGTAATACATTGCACTGTAAATGTTGACTTTAGATTCCGTAAACTACAAAAATTTTAAATTAGTAAACCTGATGGTTAGTTTAATTAATAAGCTAAGGTTGAAAAGTGTGTCTATGGTAAATGCTGCCCCGACTGTCAAAAAACTGAAAATTTGGGTGGTCAGAGTGAGGCCTTTCCATCAAAATGAGAGCCGGGCAGATGGAAGATGTTGCCCGTTCTGTTGAGAGCACAGCAATGGATCCAGAAGAAGTTAAAATGAAACGTCAAATCACAGACGTTCTTAATACGCTCTGCTTAAACCGATGATGGTTGGCATCTAGGTCAAGTGTGTTTCGTTTAATAACGTTATAAATGTAAACCTAAGTAAAATGGTAGTAAGAGTAAGTAGGTACTAAAGATTAGGTATGTGTAGGTGTACTTATTTGGTACAGCATCATATGCTGGCAGTTTTCCCACAGGGCGGGCGTCAAAGTAGGGCGCGATATTATTGCCAACGCGATTCAAACATTTCAAACACGGTCGTTGGGTGGACTGCGAGGGTTCACTACTTAGCAATCTTAACATTAACTTTAATGTTTATATTCGGAATACATCCTTTATGACTCCCATGATTACAAGTATATGTAAAGCGTTTGTGTGTATATTTGCTAAGCTTGAATCTCCCTCGCCCTCGCTTGATCTCTGCCTCTTTGAGGAAGGAAAGCATACAACTGCGTTAAACATACGTAATATGATATTTGAGGTTTGTTTCATAACGCCTACGTAAACGTGAAGTATGTTTGAAGAAATCTCCAATGATACAAACGCAAAAATGCTTTTACAAGGATGAAAAACGAATTGGTCAAATAACCATATATTTTTACGAAGGTACTTATAAATACTTGCGGTGGATGTAAAATATTTTTGATTGAGAATCCATTTCTCTTTTTTGTAGATGTGGAAGGTGAAAATTGTCGGTGAAGTTGGTGAACAGTTACAGTAAGTGGGTCGTTAATATTCCGCGGGCAGAGCGCGATCGTATTCATGTAAGCGTGTAAACTTGGGGCCACAGCGCGGGCCCTATCACACATCATACCAACACAATCCTTTGACAGCTACCCAAGCTTACTTCTACGAGATTATGGCAGGAGAAGATTGACAACCCTCACGCCCAATAGGGCAAACGGTCATATTTCAAAAAATAGGCTAAGATTCACAACTGATTGTAATAGTATATTTATACTGAACATATTTTTCTATCATATCTTTAACCAAAACATCAAAATGTCAAATGTTGAAGACCACGACGAATAATGTAAATTGAATGAATTCAAATGTTTTCTCAGCGGATTTTTTTTGTGTGTTTTCCGTAAGAACCTATTAGACACAGGCGTAATTAGTTCAACGGACCCCAAAGGAATGAAATGAGATTTAGAAAAGGTATCTTAAAAATCTATTGAAGGACTCGCGTTCAAAGACGTTTAATTACTCCTTAAATAAAACGATAAAAGAACTTGGCATTAAGTAGAGAGGCTAACAAAAAAGGAAGCCATAAACAAAATGTTCTTACCAAAATGACTCAGATACAAATTTATAAAATTCAGCTATTCGTTATTCAACTTATTTATTTCATATTCAAGAATCTTCGAGTTTTATGGTATGGGTATTCTAGCATATGTTCATATTACAAAAGATATACATTTTCGCCAACTTAGTGACTGCAACAGAAAGAACGCTACTTAAGTTTACCACACCGCCCGCCACGCCACCTCGCCAGCGCTGGGCCACACTCTACTTACTTTGATTTAATTAGGAAAACAAACAAAATGTGCTGAATTTTAATTAATCATGATTCGTTATAAAAGTACCCATCTTTTATATTCACATGAAAATATTTTGTAATAACATCAAGTTAATAACTTCTAATTAATGTTTCTTTGTAGCTTCGATTCGAGCTCGTGGCACAGTTGCTATTGCGCATATCATTCGATCAGCGAAGTTCAGCAACCCTAAGCCTAGCCAGTAATTGGATGGGTTGGCCCGAGTTCCCTGCGTGCCTCGGAGAGCACGTTAAGCCGGCGGTCCCGGTTGCCAATTTATCATCTTTGGCAATCCTTACAGGTCAGTCGGAGGCCTAAAACAGTCTGACAACTGGTTTAACCCAGATCACAGATTTTCCTCGTTAAAGGGGTTGCGAAGGTCAGGTGGCAGTCGCTTCGTATAAAAATCAGGTAATCAGCCACATCGGGTTGAATCAAGTGCCGACCCCAACAATGTATGGGATAAGGCCAGGGCGATGATGATGTAGCTTCGATTTCTATGCAACCGCGTATCTATGAATTCTATGCATTCACACGATGTAACATCTTTCACATACTTTGCGGCAAATATAACGAACAAAAAGCATTCAAAGAAAATAATTTGGTCAAGCCATAAAGTTCTAAGTCTACCAATATTAAATGAATCTATAGCAACGTTTGGCATTTATATATTCATGGTGATTATGTAAAAAAATGATTGCTTGTTATCTGACAACAAGTACTAAATTGCCTACTTTGATTTCAATTACGCTCTTTGATAAGATTTCCTACGGAAATCAAATTTCCCGACTAGCATACATTTTATTTCAGAAAAAGGAAACTTATTTCTTCTCTTTTGTTTTTATTACTTACCTACTAGCTTCCGGAAGCGACTTTGTTCGCATGGTATCGACCCATAGAATAAAAAGTTTCTTGGAAGATTCAATCACAAAAATTAGGGGAGCAATTTCAAAAAATATATATTTGTGTACACCTTATTAAGCACACCCTCCAAATTTCATTCCACTAGAACCAGGAGCTTAGACTGTGCGTTGATATTAAGTTACAGTCGGCTGACGACGAAATTCCTGCTGTCATTTTTGCGTCGACTGACTTATATCCTGACTGAGTTGTCAGGATTCAGTACTTTATATGTATGGTGTATATGTATATATTTCGGTATATCAATAAGTGTAATAAAATCCCGGATACCTGAGTTTTGGTAACTACTTGTCTTCGTCGAAGAGTGGGAGTTACATTATCTTTGCCTTACACCTCTGGGTCCTTTGATGTGGGAACGTTTGAAGATTCTCATAATTTAAAGTTGGTCTAGTTGTCGCAAGAGCTTTTTCGGAATACGAGGTGTTGTTTTCAATGTCCGGGTCGGGCAACGTGTTTTGGTTTAACCCATAATATAGATAGCAGTCATAAAACAAGTAAATATAAGGTTGACAAGACGCTCAAGATATCCTTAGTGCTGCTAGAATCCGAGGTGTCACTACGCTTGGTGGACTGTATATATATATATATTAAAGTTTATTTGTAGTGCTTATATATACATATATATAAGCACTACAAATAAACTTTAAAATTAATGGACCAATTTTAAATCTTTTCAGCAATGGATCGCTACATTATCTGCGAGTAACATTGGGCTATATTTTATCCTCATACTCCCACGGGAACGAGAACTACGCGGAAGAAACCGCGTGATGTCCGCTACTGTAAAATTTGCAGTTTGCTACATAGGAAATTTAGGTCTACTGCAATCAGATAGGTAGATATGTATAAGTAAAACTCGCAGTTTTCTAACAAAGTATCCTCTATTACAGGCCCGCAGTAACAACGTGGCAGTCGAGATAAAATGTGATGTACAATTACTGCATTTTATCCCGACGACGCCGTAAGAGATTCTTTGTGGTTTACGTTTATGGCAAGTGCAAAAAATACACATAGGTAATATAATACCGTGATACATGATATATAAACTTGTTAGTATTTTACTTAATTCATAAAGAAACGGATGATCGCATACAAATATGTTCTTTCACATTATATGCAATTATAAAGGGCTTACAATTTAAATAACCAGCACGTAAGGCATTAACAGCTTAATTTTAATTTTATGAAGTACAAATAATAATTGAGCCAAATTATTATAGGCATATGTAATAAAACCTGCTTGAGCTGCAAAACAATTTGCATTTATTTACGTAAGTATGACGGAGAATTCTCTTTCATTAAAGATTTTTTTCTGCCCTAGCTGCGTGACAGTGTTCGATTAAAGGATGAGCGAAGACAATAGCAAAGGCATACTAATTAAACGTATGGCACAGCAATAGGAAGTATTTTTTAAAGGTATTCTAATATCCACACTAAGAAGCGTTTCAGCAAAATCAATATATACGTAAAAGATAGGCGTGTAACTTTCAAATTTACAAAAAAAATCCTACCTTTATGTATATGTATGCCTTTAACTTGTTAGTATTTTTGCAGAATTATGAGAGATCACACTTGTGAGAATCACAATATGTAAATATCTGTTAAGTCAATATCTTAACTAGACACCATACCGGCTCGCCATCAATTAAAACTTAAACATAATTTCATACTGAGCTATGGGAAACTTTATGTTCAATAAACAGAACAACGGAAACTTTGTGGAACCTGGCTTACGATAACAAGGAGAGGCGAAACTCATTTAAGTTTTATGTTCGGAGCCAGGAACTGGTGGTGAAACTGATCAGATACTAGTTCAGTGTGATAACACTGATAATAGACCCCGTATGCAGGTAATCACACTCTTCTACTATTCATAATTAATCTATCTATAACATCGAAAACAGACTAGCTTATACATTTTACGCAGCTTAGCCTGGCGGTAAGATTGTACCTTTATACATACATATGCTCACGCTTGTATTCCCCGGAGGGATAGGCAGAGGTGTTATAACAACAGCACCCAATATTTACAGAAAAAGATTAAGCGATAGATGGTGAGTCTATCGCCGTCTCAGGCACTATACATACTTCTTGAGAATTAATTCTCTGATATATGCAGGTTTCCTCACGATGTTGTCCTTCACTGTAAAGTACGCGAAATCACTGCACATACATTTTTAGAAAATCTCATTGTAACGACTGGACGGCTAATCCTTACGGATGGAAATTTGGAATGTGTTTCTTAATGGGTATACCTAGCATTTATTACTTATATCTCACCAATAACACACTCTTCAAATATCATATCAGTTAAGGCTGTGCTGTGCATTGAAATATCCAAGTCAATCGTGCCATTTATTTTTACCCGACTGCGGCGAAGCAAATAGGAACCCTCCTTTCTACTTCCGCGGCTATCCTCTGAACACACACACTTGTTTGATGCTTTGAGAGCATGGTTTTTCAGTAGTCGGGTTTTAGTTATAACTTACCGAACGTAATTCTTGAGTCTAATGTCAAGAACGGTGTGTGAAGGTGGTATAAAATGGGTGCTATGGATGGCGCCTAAGTAAAAGTATACATACATTAGTCGGTTAGAAACAATAGCCCTTTCTACTGTACAGAAAGCGAGCCCTGTATCTAAAGCATAATAAAATTGTGCTGCGTCATTGTTTTGCTTAAAACTTTGGCAGTGACTACAGAGAAAGGTTAACGGCGTTGTTCTAAGTTGAAATGGAATATTAGCCAGAGCGAAACATTATTAAATGACTCACTTGATTTTAATAACGTTTTCATGGTATTTAATACGGAGCTTGTGGCTAAGTTAAGCAATCAAAATAGCACATAGTCATGTCCTATCAACAAAAGTTGACCGAATTGTGTTCGGTTTCCTTTATACCCAAAAGAAAGAACTTGATATTTAGCATGTGACAAACGGTGGTCTCTGCCTACCCAATTGAGATACAGGTATAAGCATATGTATGAATGTATGTATGTTGGAAAAAAAAGAAAAAAATCGGACCATGATCGGACATTGGATCGGTAACTTTAGGTCTCGAACCGAGGTATTCTAGTTTTGCTATCGCCCCATAGACATAGAGAAGCTTCCAAGCTTCAAGTCTGAGACTAGACGGATGTTGGCGAAATTTGCTTTCGTATTGTAATGATAATGTAGGAGTTTGCATTGCCTGAAATCATAGAAAAAACGATGTTTTATGAAAATTAAACCTAGATCAATGTGTTGCCTCCGCAAACCCCCTACATAGGAAATTTCATGAAAATCATTGCAGCCGCTTCCGAGATCCAGATTCTATATAATTGCTCGTTTAAAGGTATAACATAAGATGAAGTCACGCTAAACCACAATGACAACCGAGTAGAAGCATATTAAACCGTCTCTCCTGGTTGCCAATGTACCAGTCAGTCAAAAGTCTAAGTAGTATCATTGCATAAGCATCATTCTATACAATAATTTTATGATTCCTGTAAAAAATATCTGTGAAGGTCAGATGGTAGTTCCTTCGTGTAAAAATCTGTTGACCAACCGCATCAGCTGGATCGATCATAACTGGCCTTATGAGCATTAATTATGACACTCATGTCACTATGTCTCTAGTTTAGTGGCTACCCTCAAGTAACAGCTAATTACTAGTCTTCTTCACTAAATTCACAGAGCATTTGCGGGAAATTAATTTAACTTTTTAATTGGTAAAGACTCCAGACATACTTGATCAGCTTGAAAAGCATTACATAATAATTGATTTATCACAAAATGTGATCGTGGAACGCGTCTTATGTTTGCTTGCAAGCTTTTCAATTTAAACTTTTAGAACATCGGAGGAGTTTCTCATTTATGAATTAAAAACTCATTTACTGTAGTAATCTCGAAATTAATCCACAGATTTATTTTCTTTACAGATTTATTATAACAGAAGCCTCGAAGAGAAATATCAAATTTGTATTCGTTACAAAAGGGGGATACAGCCGATATCGCACGGGCCATCAGAGAGCTTGACATGACAGGAGACAGGCCGCAAAAAGACACGATCAAATCCCTCGTCGCCGTTCCCGCTTTTGATTGCCTTTTTCAGGCTTCGGCTGTGCTTCGCCTTTTATACCTACGACGCCTGTCACGTTTTTCTCTAAACCGACATTTATTATAAAACTCGCTGGATTGATTAGTCGATACGGATACAACAGTAGGCTAACAATTCAGGTCGAACATATTATGCTAATGTATGTCGCTAATCCATGCACGCTAGCAATCTGTACTGCCATTGTTTCAAGTTTATTATAAGTCCAGAAACTAAGATTTGTCAAAGGTAAAACTGTTTTTACCCCTCCCACATCCCAAGGGGCTAATATTTTTCAGAATAACTCTCAAGCATTCTATATTTCAAAACGGTTCATCCATTTTTATTAAATAGTTTTAATGTTTTTTAATCAGGATTATTTTACACTTACATACGAAATTTAAGTATAGCATTAAGAAAACTCTTTCGATGCATCATGACACAGCATTATTTTTCTTTGCGTTATGACTCATCAGCATTTGAATTAACACGCACAATTACACATGGAAACCTCATCCGCATGTAGTAATAATCACAATGACGAATGCAAATGATAGGTGTCCTGTAGATTTGCGTGAATGTAACGGTACAAATCTGAGTGTGGGTATATTAAAAGGGTTTTTAATTTGGTTGCATATTTATATTGCAATTTAGACCTTCCTATCTAACGAAGTTTGGTGGAGTTCATTGTTAGCTAGCTCCTTCTGTAAAATACTCGTAAACTTAAATAGGTACTTATTTTTACGTACGTTACAAACGTAATTGGTACATTTTCCCTGAGTACACATTTTCTCTGAGTACATATATTCTTCTTCGAAATTTATCATTGTGACGTTACGTAAAAAATATTATTCTCTTTGGATTTTTTTAAGAAAGATGTTTCGTGGCTTAAGTTTTTGTAATAGTATGTCCGAATAGAATAGATATATGTTTGTCACATTGTCCATGTGCATGTTACCAACATAATTTTATAAAAAAAGATAAGCGGAAAAATTAATAACCCATGGCTTTCTCAATAAAATTATTAGATAGGTACGTTTCACAACTTGATGACAGCATTATAAAATTAATTTTAGAAAAAAAATATTATGAGTAATTTTGTTGCCCTTTTTTTTAATTATACATACAATAAATTTAGAACGGCAATTGAATATAACCATGTAAAACAATTTACATACATAAATAACTCCGACCACTTGATATCAGATAATTTGTCGATATTGATAAATAGATACGAAATTTCTTAATCATAATACTTACAGCGCAGCGAATCATGAGGCGAATAGTATTATGTACGCATGATATTAAAAGCCACCCAGTGGCGGACTAAGCCGGTGGTAAGCCTGGGGCGGCAAAACAAAATGAAACTCCTAGTCCGCGAAAAAACGTATAAGTTAAGAACGTTTTTTATTTCAGCGTTTTAACGCTTTGTGCCTAGGGCTGGTACTCGAAAAGTGGTATTTAGTTTTCGACCAAGAGGTAGATGTTTTAAATTGATATAAAAAAAATTCTCAAGTTTTGGATGGCCTTACGGTCTTGGTCAGTGACCATCTGAACTTTTAGTTGGACTTAATGCCAATATCAAATAACGAGGAAATTCTTTTATTGTTGAACGACATTGCATTGCACTGGAATAAACGCGGCTGTATTTACAAATTGATTAAAAATATTTTTCAAAAATATCGTAATTATACATTTTATGCTAGATATACCCACCGCTGTTGAGTAACCTCAAGACTCGCTGCGTTATCTGTTGATTAGAATAGATTAAATGTTGGCACAATAAATAAACAGTGGAGATAATTACAATGAAAACGTATATAAAATACTGGAACAGAGATGATGGGTCAGTTGTCTAATTAATCTAGGGAAATTTGCAGCTGTTGTGAATATTATCATATTGTAACAATGGTGGTCAGAAACCATAAAAAGCTAGGTAAAGTCCACATAACGAACCGTGTAAACGCACTAAAGTTCAGGGCCGTGGAGAGGCTTAATATATCTCCACAAAAATGCCACATTGGACATATTGCCCTACAGGGCATGCTGGAAGCTCCACACGACTACAACCAGGTACGGCTACTTCTTAATGTAATGTAATATTAAAAAGGGTATATTCATTCGTTAAGGGTAATCTCAAACAAAGAAGAGAGAAGCTTGACTTACAAAGTCATTCCGATAAATTCTGAAAGCTCGAAGTTTTGGGTAGAAACTAAAATGTACATAACATTTTATATATTTTTAATTTTTTCCACTACGTTCGACCTTTTTTTTATTGACGAGGAGGAAACCTTCAAAAGGTCCCCGATCGCCTTAGGAGAGGCAGGTCGGGGTATGTGGAATTTTTACCGCTCTAAACCCATCCTCAGTGCTCAGGGGGGACTTCGGGTACTCTAATAGATCGCACCGGTGTCCCCCCACACTTTGCCGGGCCACATCCCCGGGGCAGCCGTGGCGCCGCCCCCGGAGACCTCGCTGTGCAAGGTAGCGCGAGGTACATCGCGCTGCCACCTTCCCGGACCCGCGGCTTGGTGGTCAAAGCTCCCACCGCGACCACCGCCAGCAGGAACTCCGGCCCCCTTTTAGTCGCCTCTTACGACAGGCAGGGGATACCACACCCAAATTCTTAAACCCTGGCTATTGGGTTGACTACATTCGACCTGTGTTAAGCCTTCTTGTTCATAATATAGAATTAGTTTAATATTTTGCAAATTTATCCAGTCTTTTGGCTAAGAAGTGAATGGGCAGGGCATCCTGTATACTTAATCTTTTTAACAGATCGATGCTGCAACAGACCAGACTGAGACAAATTTATCTGTGGCCACCCGCACTTGTCGCCTGGCCAGTGCAATGACTAATTACGGCCTGAAGCCTGGAGACGCTGTGATCCTGATGGGCTACAACCACCTGGACTTGGCCATTCCCTTCTACGCATGCCATTTTAATGGATACTCCATGTGTGCTATTGACCCCAGTTTCGAACCTGGTGAGCGAGAATGTCTATCCTAAAAGCTTTATCTATGGCTACACTATTATTATAAAGAGGAAAGATGTTTATTTTTGTGTGCATGTTTTAATGATTAAACGTAAAAACTACTGCGCCGATTTCAAAAATTCTTTCACCATTGGACAGCTACATCATCAGCGAGTAACAGAGGCTATATTATTCCCGTACTCTCACGGGAACGGGAACTACTTGGGTCAAACCGCGTGACGTCCGCTAGTTTTTTGATAAATTCGAGATGTGAGTATGAGGTTGCTGTATGCAAAGGTATTAGAAATACAGTTTAATGTTTTTAAATTATTAACTATGCCACCGAAGGGAGGTTACTCCTGTGGATTCAATTTCATGGAGTCGTCATTCACTTTTTATATAGAGATTTTCATCCAAATTTCACTTTTCCAATGGTTTTTTAGTCATATTACATATACCTTGTCCTCAAAATTACAGAAACAAAAATAGTATTTACGTAGTTGAAAATTTACTAATCATGCGCTTAAAAATATTGGCGTGATATGTCTTTATAATTCATATCTAATTAATCTCACTCTGAAATCGTGAATAGCATTAAGTGTATTATCACTTAATCCACAATCATCAAATAGTTTCCGTTCGAAGCCGTAGGACAGTTGTATGATTGGAATAGCAATACACTGTTATCAAAAAATCCAGATTTGTCAACTATCGATACTTCAAACGTTTATCACTGTGATTTATCTATCTCATTGAGGTCGACTTCTATTGATGATACACGATATCTTAATAAGACTTAAATGTTTGTCGTTTAAATACCTTTAATGTTGCAATAACTGTTTCAATCGTATTCTAGGGGCCCTACCTTCCCCTACCTAGGGGAAGTTCTTAATAGGTTCTGCTTAAACCGATGCTGGTAGTCCCCCAGCCTATAAGTAAGGCAGGTAATGAGTCTGTGCCCAAGTACAGGTTTTGATATTGGACGAATTCAAATGGGTCTCGGTGGATGAAATTTTTTAAATATTGACACCTTTTTTGGATGACAGGAAATATTATTTTCTCAGATAGCATACATTGAGCGCTTTCCATACAAAATTATATTACGTAGGTCGCTATTCAAGTCATATTATTATAATCATGATTATTATATGCGATCTAACTTTTAATTATTATTATTATTATATTAAACTAGCTATGCCTGGCGGTTTCACCCGCGTAGACTTAATTTTATGGGACAATTTTTTCACGGAACCCTAACCTAAAAAAATACCCTAAATACTCCTTGTGTCCCGTGGAAATCGGTCCAGACGTTTCAGAGTTAACCCGAAGCAAACAGACGGACAGAAAAAATGTTACAAATTTGTTTATTATTAATTTAGTGCCACGCGAAAATTAGCAATCAACACATTCCAGTGAACACAATAAAAGTGGTAGGTAACTATTGCTCTTCTTTTAATTCTAAGTAATTTTATGATATCTCTTTGATTGCATTATTCACTTGTTATACAGGTAACCTTAAGTCCATCTTTCCTTACATCAAACCAAAGATGGTATTTTGTCAGAAGTCCTGTGAAGAGAAAGTTAGACAAGCTTTCATCTCCAACAAAACGGAGGGTGAAATAGTTATGTTTGATGACAGAGCTACAGACTTGAGGGCTTTTGTGGAGATGTACAAAGGCACCGAAGTTGGTTACGTGTAAGTATAAAACAGTACAGGGTGATGCTATAACGATGATGGTAGGCCCCCTGTGAAGTCTTACTAATTTCTTAACATTGACATTTAATTGTAGTATAAAAAAATTAAAAAGAAGTTCTTAATACGCTCTTCTTAAATCGATGATGGCAGGCAGGGGGCCTACCCTCCAGAACATATTAGTACCTGCTTATGTCTAGCATGCAAAAAAAACTATTGTATATAAGTATTTATTTAACACTAGCTGTATCCTGCGGTTTCACCAGCGTAGACGGGTTTATTTCGCGAAAGCCGAAACAAACAGACAGACATACATACAGAGAAAACATTTAAAATTGGTTATTGTATGATAATTTCATAATAATATGCATTAAGTGAAAAGCTGTTAATTTGGAATTACAAACAGACACTTCAATTTTATATGTTTCTTTTAATAAGTAATACTTAAAAAATAAATTATAAAATTTATTTTATATTTAGTAAAGTCGCAAGTAAACTACTTACTTACTTAATTATGTTTCATAACTATTTCCAAGTAAATGTAGCTGAATTCTCTCGAATGCTAGTTTGAACCAAATTGATTTTAGAAGTTGTTTCAGGCTCCTTAACAACAATGTTAACATAACATACACACAGAGGTACTCAATGCTGTATTCTATTGGGTTAGGTACAGACTACTACGTTAACAGACCCTATTATAATCGCTCGTTGAAAGCGAGTCGTCCTGCCTGACCTCCACAAATTACTCTAGGTCGACATCGCTGTGAATTAGATTGATTTCTACAAAGGTTCACATCCCTACTAATATTATAAATGCGAAAGTAACTCTGTCTGTCTGTTACGCTTTCCCGCTTAAACCTCTCAACCGATTTTGATGAAATTTGGCACAGACAATCTTTAGACCCTGTGAAAGGACATAGGCTACCTTTTATTGCGAAAAAAAGTATTATATAAAACTAAATCTACGCGGGTGATACCGCGGGGCACAGCTAGTTATATATAAAGCGTCGGAAAATATAAAGTTTCGAAAAATCAATCAATATAATGTTGACCAAGGCCTAAATACCTATAAAGAAACCTAAATTAATGTTTACGCCTATGGTGCTACATTTAAATAGGTAGTTGTTTACTCAGGAACTAGAGATTGAGTAGAACTGTGTACAATGCCCAACAGTTTATTTACAATATATTCACTATAACATTTCTTCGGGGAATATACATACATACATACATATGCTCACGCCTGTATCCCATGGGGGTAGGCAGAGACCACTGTTTGCCACATGCTACGATCCTTACATACTTCTTTCGCTTCATCCACATTCATGCATCTCTTCATACACTTTCTTCGGTTACGAGTGCTCCTGGGGGAATATTTAAGTAGAAAAGTGAGAAGTAGGGTAGTAACGAGCCCAGTGAAGTCCCAGTATTACACTTGAAAATTATCATGACAAAGAACGTCCAATATTTCATTAGGTACATAGCAAAGGTAAGGCGGGGCCCAAAGACTTGAGAAAAATCCAATATCACAATAACTCAAAAGAATAAATTGCTGCCGAAATTAAATTTGTACTAATATGAAAATATTGCAATACCTTAGCACCAGGCCTTCATTATTAGATTTTTGATATATGAAATTAGGAGATCATATTGGTTTGTCTCAGGCCAGCGGACTTCGACCACTCGCTTCCCGCGTGGCTGATACTGACCAGCGGCACCACAGGGCTTCCTAAAGTTGCCGTCATCCCCTTTGATACGCTGCTCAACGGCCTCTGTCGGTGGTGGTAAGTTTTCCCATAACCATGAAACTACATCTTGATGAAATCATCTAAATTAAGTTTTATTAAAAATATCGAAGAAACTACGCGTGATTATATCCGTATATACCTACTAGCGGAATATTTTTACTATTTAAGAAATCAAAATTACATACTTACATATGCTCACGCCTGTATTCCCCGAAGGGGTAGGCAGAGGTGTTGTAATCACAACACCCACTTTTCACCAAAGATGATTAAGTACCAGCGTGACAGATGGTGAGTCCATCGCCATCTCAGACACTTTACGTCATTGAATTACTTCTGAGAAATATGCAGGTTTCCTCACGATGTTTCCCTTCACCGTAAAGCACGTGGTGTGAAATCACAGTACAAAAGTTTTTTGTTTAGAAAACTCATTGGTACAGTCTCCGCTGGGATACGAACTTGTGTGAATCATAAAAAAAATGTGAGAAGCCAAGTCTATTTCTTAAACAAAAACACGTCTAAGTAAATATTTTATGAAGATGAAAGAACAACCCAAATCTCTTGTCAAAGAAGTGAGATACTAAGTCAAAACTATAAATAAATACCCAAATAATGATAAGGGAAATAATGTTTTGTACTTGTCATAGGACCCCCTTTACGGCAAAGTTTGAGCTGACAATGGCAATGGCGACTCTCCAATGGCTATCATCATTAATGTTCTTCATGTCGGGGCCCCTGAGAGGTTACACAAGAATACAGTCTTCGGTGCCTCTAACGCCCCACCTTCTAGTTGCTCTAATCAACAAATACAAGGTAATCTATACAGATAAATAAAATTGGAGTGTCTGTTTGTAATTTCAAATACATTACATTCCAAAAAATTACAGCTTTCACCAAATGCATATGAAAGTATACACGATACTGACATACAAAATTTTTTTTTTTATTTTTCTCTGTCCGTCTGTCTGTTTGTTCCGGATAGTCTCCGAAACGGCTGGACCGATTTTAACGGGACTTTCACTGGCAGGTAGCTGATGTTTCAAGGAGTAACTTAGGCTACTTTAATATATAAAATATATTAGGGTTCCGCGAAATGAAGCATGAAACTAAATCTATGCGGGTGAATCCGAGGGGCACAGCTAGTTCTATATAAATAAAATAAATTGATACTTACCTACTAAAAAACTAATTCCCACATTTGAAATTGAAAGTTGAATTACCACACCCACTCATGTCTCTAAAGGCAAATAAGATGAAGAATAATTTACTTTGCAGAGCAGTTTTAATTCTGTTTAACTTTCATAGCGTGATTTGTTTACGTAAATATCAAAGTTAGGTTTTTTTCGCCACATCAATTAAAACACCAATAAAAATTAAACATCAACAAAGCGCACGTTAAAAGACAATTAGATTTATTTTATAGAAACCGATAACAACCTTTGGACTGTTATGATTGATTACGTACTTTATAAACGTACTAATAAAGTGATTATTTCAGCCGAATGTGACTGCGTGGACGCCATACCTATTGGGTCAGTTTCTTGTAGCAGCGGACAAGGTTTGTGACTTATCATGCTTCAAATACATCGCTATTGGCGGCAGTGCCATCGAAAAACCATTGCTGGAAAAGTTTAAGGTGAGTATCAGCTTTCATAATTGCTATACTTATATAGTATACAAACCATGATTATTAAGGGAGTTGCAGACAACGTCGCGCGCGTTGTTTATTGTTTATTTTAGCATTTCATTCGGTTCTATTTACGCAATCCTATTATATTATTATTTCTAACACCTCATTTACGATGTTTCGTTTAAAGTAAGTTACGGGTGCATTACAAGCACGATTAAGCAACCAATGTCACCACGGCTAACAAGCGAAAAAATATTTCATCGAGTATCTTGATCAGTCTTAACACCACAAGGCATTCATTGAACTCAATTTTCCTAAGGATCTTAAGCTAGTGTTATATATATTTCAGACGAAATGCGGAGCCTTTCTTTATTTGGTGTATGGAATGACTGAGCTCCTCGTGCCAATATTCAATTTCAACAAAGACACACCTTTCGGATCGACAGGCGTGCCTATAGAAGATTATCATTACAAGGTACACAGTTCACATTTCGGGAACTCATCTCATAATGACCTTTAATACAGGGACTTATAACTCCTAAATTGTTTCAGATTGTCGACGATAACGGCCATGCTTTAGATAAGCCGTATAAAACGGGTGAGCTCTGGGTTAAGGGTGACGATTTCTTTAAGGTGAGTAAACTATGAATATTGAGGATATAAAAAAATACACGCGTCAAGCATAGAACCACCTCCTTATTTTGAAGAAGTTTTCTAAAGAAATATTCTCTAATAACAATGTATTTTTCTACAACTTGTCGTATACCTGCTTATCTCTAGGCAAAGATAAAACCACCATAAAGATATCTAGTTATATGTTATCACCCCTAGTAACGGTTTTCGGAAATCCAATCCCTAAAAAGGTAAACGGAAAGCCGCAGGGATGGGATGATAATTCCGTTACCAACGAAAATACATTACCGGCAGTACATACGTAGGTTGTTCCGTCCGTTATAAAGGGTTCTTCTATTTTACAGCGGAGACCCATTTTAAATATATTAAATCGCCAAATTAAGAAAAAACACGTTTCAGGGATATTTGAACAATCCAGAGGAAACGAGAACGATGTTGACAGAAGACGGTTGGGTCAAAACAGGCGACATGTTCTACAGAGACGACCAACACTATTACTACTTCGTCGAGAGAAAGAGACTTCTAATTAAACACTTCGGGTTCCTGGTAATTACATTTTTATACGAGCTCAATTATAATCATTTTCTCATTAGTTCTCGTTCCTCTCATTAAAATGCTAGTGATTCAAGCAATCACACTAGTGACGACGACATATAAATTATATTATACTTGCTGGATGGAACAAAACTTCCTTCTATCGCATGATTTGATTGGAGACCAATTATGAATATCAAAGTGATTTATTCAGTTTAGGCCCTGGTAAGGCACTTATGAACGTTGAAGAACTGACCACCGGTTCGGAGACTAGCCTTCTGAGAAAAACCAGCATGAAACTCAGCTGGCATCGTATACATTTCATCAATACAATATAAAAAAAAGTTATACAATAATAATACAATATAAATTAATTATTGGCACAAAATAGATAAACCAAATTGGATGCAAGTAGGTTGACATCATCCAAACATTTTATTTGATGTTAGGTATAAATATTCACAATATTGACAAATTTTATTAGCATGCGTAATGTAAAGAAAAAAAAATATTAAAATAAATAAACAATAACAGATAGATTTACAAATGTTTGCATACCATGTATTTGCCAGGAGCTACTTGTGCAAAATGGTTTAGTTCCGTATATCATTTTCATTTACATAAAGCAAAATCTAAACTATGACATTTCGTTCTGGTCCCACAGTAAAACGTTTTTAATATGCGTTGCTCCGACAATCATAACTCTTTAGATAATTATAAATAATTTATACAACTTAATATGTAAAGACACTGTAAACTATTTGTATATTTTCCTTCAAAATGCATTTAACCACCCGAGGCGGAAATGCAGCTGGCGTGAAGTCGGCTAGACTTATTTCCCTCACGCTCTGATTCGTCCTACCGGTGCAGTGTCTCATCTCGACTCACGTACTACGAGTGGTATATATACACGTAACAACAATTATTACCAAAATGACGATATTACAACAAAATATTTCAATTAGGTAACATGTCGATAATGATACACGCAATATGAAACGACGAATCGTGCAATATTAAGTTCATTGAAAAATGTATACCTACTACTTAGACCAAATAGGTACATTTTACCTACCTCACAGATACTTGTTTTTACTCGTGACTTGGATTCCGTTTTAACTGTAAGTTTTTACTCGTAGCAGTACGAATCTATATCTTATACGAGGCTATATCTTATCCACGGTTCAAAAGTAGCTCCACCTTTTTCTGTGATACGGATTTAAAAACAGATTGACATGGTTTTACTCCGAGACTAGTCTTTGTTTAAACCATGTTTTATCTACACTTCTACACTACTATTACTACTATAACGATGAAAGATTTGTATTTTTGTGTGTTAGTTTGTATTCCATAAAATCAAAAACTACAGTGCCGATTTCAGAAATTCTTTCACCATTGGAAAGCTACATCATCAGCGAGTAACTTTATTTTATCTTTATTATATATATCCGTACTCCCACGGGAACGGGAACTACGCGGGTGAAACCGTGTGACGTCCGCTAGTTTAATATATTTAAATATTGTTATGTTAATGTTTTTATTTTACTTTCGTACCGTAGCACATAAAATGCTCAATAAATCCTGTTGATATTTATATAATTTGTAGATTTCTCCATTACAAATGGAAGAAGTGATCAAACGGCATCCCGGCGTATCCGAGGCGTGTGTCGTTGGCATCCCCGACCCTGAATGTATGGAGCTGCCGATCGCAGCTGTCCTACCGAAAAACGGAATCAATATAGACCCGGAAGAGATTTTCGCTTTAATGAAAGGTATTATATAATCTCTTAACATCTTGATCTGTAAGTAACAGTGTGAGACACGTAATTTCTTCTATCTTAGGTACTATTAAGGACATAGGTAAGTTCATATTATGCTCAGTCAGTTATCCGACTTAACCTGATTTTAATTTAGTTTATAGACTACGAAAAGATTAAATAGGTATTTATTCCAATTCAAATTCATTTGTTTATTTATTTTTAGTTCCTATTTAATTTGAGACGTTTTGAAGATTATTTCAATATCGAATCCGTCGTTTTAAAGGGATGAAAATCGCGTTCAAAGATTTGGCTACATAGATGCATACCAAACTCCTAAAAAGAAAGAATAAGAAATAATAATTTCTTTAAACATCTCTTATTGCTTTTGTGACAGATGCTTTACCTGACGGAAAGCAGCTTCGTGGTGGACTATTCTACGTAGACCAGCTTCCAGAAACACCGTCAGGCAAAATTCATCGAGCCAAGGTGAAGGAGATGGCTTTCACTGCAGACCGTGTAGTTTCCAAAAATTAATCAAACTACTATATAAATAGTTACAAATACTGTAAGAAAAAGAATACTCTCGACTTTATTGTTTTATATAATATGGTTATGACGCTTAACACGTAAGAAGGTCTTAAGTATAAGGGCTTAGTCACTTCTTTGGTAATGTAAGATTTTCTGTGTCAACTTCATATTTTATACTTACATACATTTTCATTTGAAATAACAAATCTCTGAATGTATGCCGAATGTTAGCACTTTGAAGATAACTTAGAGTTATACTCTTCATTGCACATCTAATTACATAACCAAATAACTTACACGTTCATTTACAGTTGAGGGTATTGGTATGTAGCACAAAATAATTATGATTAAGATTAAAATGTGCGCTAAGTGCAACGTAGATATTAAGGATGTAATAGGATACGATTAATTGATATATGCTCATTAAGAAGCAATAAACTATTAAATTTACTCCAATAGAAGTTTTACTTTTCACAGACAATCAGTAAGCCCAAATATAGGCTTTGACTTGACGAATATCTTTAACCCACCTCCGAAAAAATATCATCACATTTCGTTTCACGGTAATAACAAAGAAATTCATCGACATACAATCGTGTCAAATGCTTCTGAGGATGACTTGCCCGAATTCGGTATTTTTAACGACACTATAGAACGGTTATGATAAATAAGAAACATGCAGTCGAATTGGGAATCTCCTCCTTCTTTGAAGTCGGTTAAAAATACGATGTTTTTTTCGAAACCAACTCGTTCGGTTCGGAATATTGAATTTGCAACCATCTAATAAAGATGTTTTAATTTTCGGTCCAGTGACTCATTTGATTATTTTTTGCTATTCCTCATATTTAGGATTTAACCTTCCACTACATTTCAAAAATTCACCCTGGATACACAACTTGGCGTGCAGGCACTACCGATCCCCGAGATATATGCCATAGTCATGTACCATATCACCCGTGAATTGTATCGCGTAATCAACTGAAAAGAGCCTCTGGTAAAAAAATGTATGGACTAGCCTTTATCTATTTAACTTATGCCATTTTCGTTTCATTTATATTTTGATAGAAATTTATAGATTATGTTGGTGTACAAAAGATATAATATTTACTTGGATACAGGCACATAGTCGTTACAATTTTTTTGTAAATATAATATAAGTAAACTTATAAAGCTGACATAACGTTAGAAAACCTGTAAATTTTAAATTGAATCACCTTATGAATAAAAGTGGAGTGAATCTTAGAAAAGTACCTCCAGATTCATCAAAGTTTCAATACCTCATTGATCGAACGAATACCTCGCTCTCCCGACCCGCCCACTGATTCACTTATACCGTGCCTATCCCACATACTAAGAACAAACTCACTTTCTCACGCCAGCTCAACTTACTGGTACGTACTCTGTATTTACCTCAATGAAATTGTACCCAAACTTTACTTAACTTCATCGAGTTAAGTAGACTAACATGTGGGACATGACGGTAGATTAGATCTCTGTTACGAACGAATTAAGCACGTTAACGTAACTTGATATCTAACAAAAACGAAGTTACTAACATTTTGAATATAAGGCTATTAGTTCTCGTATTTGCGACTAAAATATCATTATGTTATACATGTATTCGCAGTTGCGTGAAGAGATGTGAGTAAGTAATAATCCTTTTATTTAACTAAGCAGTTATATTTAATTAAATGTAGGGGCACCTGTTTCTTTATTCTCACTTACTCCCCCATGTGCCACACGGGTCTCCACAGGAGACAACAAGGGGTCTCGAAAGGCATAGGTTAGGTAAATGCCCACTCTTCTCTGAAGTTATAAAAATATAACGGATTATGTATTTCAGATATGTATGAAAATGAATAAAAACTGCCATCAACTTATGCTTCCTCATGTGATCCATTAGTATGTGTATTTAGAGGTGCACTCGTGTGTTGCATTAGATTAAAGTAATATTAACTCACGTGCAAATATGTTAGAATTCACTTTCAATAACTGAAAATGACACCCTCGCCAGCGATCGCACCAGGCGAAAAGGGTGAATGGTAATACTCTATCATCGACGTACCTATTGATATAAAATGGACGGGGCGGGCAAAGTGGTCGGACATGACTTTTCACTATCTTTGTCGACTATAGCAGCTCAGCTGAAATTTTATAGGAAGTATATTCATGTGTTATACTGTTTTAATCACGAATTACGAGCTCGTTTGTTTAATTCCTCGCCCCTTTTTTGACGCCTGACTAATGGCGACAAGGAAAAAGCAATCAATATGCTTCCGCCTAAGATTTACAGTTGTTCAGGCATTCTCGTGTAGTGAAAAATTCAATCAGACCCGGCAAGCAAAAAGTGGAATTGAACCGGATGCGTCTAATTAATTACCCAGCTACCAGGCGTCTAATCAATCCGCTAGCTAAAAGGATGGACCTGATGCTGTCTCACTACTCCAATTAATTCCCATCCTTGTTTTTATTTCGCTTCTTGTGTCCGTGTTTCGAAGAGATCAGGCGCTTTGCGAATTTAAGCACTAATGCTACTTTAACAGATTTTAGAATATAACTAGCTATCTGAAAATATACTTTCAAGTTAATCTAATGATTTCATTGAAAAAAAGTTCCTATTCTGGTAGGCCTGAAAAAATAAATAGGCATTATCACGTGTATTTTTTTTATTAATTAAATCGCCTGAAGCACGAACAATATGATTTCCTTCTGAGTTGGTAATAAACTTAATGCGAAATGTCATTAACATGATGTGGAAGTGTAGAGCGAAAACAGGTGTTGTGCAAATTTCCTTGAAACATACAACTAAACTGTTTGATATAGAAGTTCAGTCCGGTCGTAGTATAACTGTATAATGTATAATATAACATTATATAGAATTTTGCGAACATTTGGTGGCCTAGATGGGAGCTCCGGATGCATGTGGCGGGACTCGCGGGGCGCGAGACGTTCCTCTGACGTCACAACAGTTCCGCCCCAGAGCACCGCAACCTTCCACCATAAAATAAATACAAACAGTACACCACCTCCCACACATATTAAAAGCTTGCTCATGAGGGATCTACTCACACGCGTGTCTACGTTTTTAAAATATTACTTAATCGAGGAGCTTACCGAAGCGTCAGAATGACATAATATACATGATTATAAATGTTACCGCCAGTTCGGAAGGAAAAACACATATTTCAAACGATTCCCAACTCCCATGCATACTACGAGCGACATACTGTTCTCCTTGCCCCTCACTTCACGGAGCCCTGGTGAGGATACTCACCGCAGAAAACCATACTAGCGCGTTCACTGCTAACGACGCATCTGCGCGTCCTACTGTAAGCGAGTTTACGAAGAAGATGCAAAGTTAGCAGTGAATGTGCTAGTCTATGCAATCTAATTGACATGGTCCGAAACCTACGTGCCTATCTGTGTTTTTATGCGAATATTCCCATCATATTTGGGAAACCGGCCTTGTGTATGTTTTTACGGTGAGCTTTCATCGGGCATTTCTGGCTCTATTTTGTGATTGTACAATGCATCCAAGAATCTATTTGCCAACGTTGAGTTATCCGCATTAGCGTTCATCTTGTTACGGGCACGTACACGATTAGCCTTAGTTTTATTTTCTTCAATGCTCATGTTTTCTCTTTTACGGTTAATTCATTGCATTACCTCAACTTGCATGGGCAACATACAATATTATTTATTAAGTTATATTATACAATACTTATATACCTAGATTGGTGGTTGTAAAAATAAATTATCTTAGGTCATTATTTATATCAAGCGAGCTTTCATGGACTGTGGTCGCATAATCAAGTTAACGCCGCATTTTAGTGTGACTTAAAATATTTTGATACGTTTTCGGAGTTGAATGCCAAATATAGCGGATCACATTTTGAATCACGCTAAAACGCAAAGTCAAGCGATGACGTCTGTACATTTACTACCCCCTAGACTTGGGATACCTACTTAGGGTCAGCACAAGTGCGACTGCCATCTGACCTTCGTAACCCCTTATACGAGGAAAATCGGTAATCTGGCTTGAAGCAGTTGTCAGACTCTGTTAGGCCTCCGACTGACCTGTAACGGTTGCGAAAGATGTTAAGTTGGCAACATTTTCTTTCAAATAACATCGTCAGTCAAAATCATACATGTAGGTTTAATCCAGCAAATGAGTCTGTAAAATGCATCGGATTTGCCTCGTAAAGTGAGAGCTACAAATCTTCATATTACAGTTTTAGCGTCTCTGGGCAGCAAAAGTTCGAGACCCGTAAATCACGTTTTCTCGGAGATCGCAGCTAGGAAGCCACGGGAGTGCCGTAATGTAGCACCGGTTCAAGTGGTGATAGTTATAAATGGGCGCCCGAATTTTCAGCGCTTTCTACCTTGGCATGCGTTTATAGATAATACTTTTTAAAACTACCGGTAAAAGGTAACAGGTAAAGGTGGTAAAAAAGTAATGAGTGAGACTATTGACACTAGGAATATACCACGGGACTATTTACCTTATGGTATTGCTGTCCACATACCCTGACCTGCCTCTGTCAGGGCGGTCGAGGACGTTTTGAAGGTTTCACTATAGTCAATAAAAAAAAATTGTATCGCTGTGACAACAACAATAAAAGGGTCCGTCCCATTATCACAGATCCTGCACTTTTCCTCCTGTCCTACATTTTCTGTAAAGCACCTTAGTCGGTCAGCTTTTAAACTCGAACGGGAAATCACGTAATCCCCAACCATGATTGATCCATTAATTAATAAAAAGCTTCCGCCTGCAGATTTACCCTCGTGCCATATTCATCTCCTTCAAGGTTGATTTTTTGAATAAATGTTGACTTCTTTAAATATTTACTTAACACTATAATTATAACAAGTTTAAACTGAATAGATAGAATCACCTGTAAGATTTAAAATAAAAACTTTTTAACACCCCCATTTTACTCTTTCAGCGGTAAAATTTGATGAGAAAAGAGATGAAGATGATTTAAGAAACTATTAAGAACTGGAATATAAGCAAAAATGTAAGTCTCGTAATATGGGTACACAAAAATAGTGTTACTGTTGAGCTCTACCTGATTCTTGTTAGCACTAATTAGTCAACTTTAATAATGAAACATTCAGGACTGGAGGTAATTAAATACGTTGAGGTTCGAGCAATTAGCTGTCTCTATATAGTTTTGCTCAGTTTATGTACGGAGAGAAACGTTTAATATAATTATGCCGGGAACCGTTCGGGGTAGGCACAGGTTATTTTGTTCTCGTCTCATATATACACCTTTTCTATTAACGGCAAGTACAAAAACCTCTTATTCAGAGCCAACTGCTGCACAAATGATTATTTTTGACATTGGTGTTTTTGAGAAAAGGTCGTTTTAATGCCACAAAAATAAATAGTAAATATAACGACGAAAACATAAGCAATTTATTTTTATATGTACGTAGGTAAGTATATGTACCAACGACTCTGTATACATACTTATACCCTATGCAACATAACGTATTTCCAAATCAAAACCACCCCAACATAACCCGCAGCAGTCCACGTATCACTAGCAAATAGTCTGCAACTAATAGGCTAGCGTCAACCATTTGGTTGCCAGTTGCCGGCGCATCATGAATATGGAACGGTACAAGTCGCACAACTCGCACTAAACTGTGGTGCGACCGTCGCGTCACATGCCCAAGTGCGCTATCGTGCGTTTCCATATTCATCACACAGAAGACAAGATGCTAATAATACTTTGCAGGTATTGACCTACATGGGGTTAGGTATTGCGTATTGATAATAACATGCTACCAGTTTCTCGCAATTAACAGATCCAACCAGTTTTTTTACCTGACTACAGCGAAGCAAAAATAAGAGTTATGATTTTGACCGGTACGTGTATTCGTCTGATTCCTCACTGATCATAAAAATGATTTCTTCGGTTTAGACACTTATGAACGTCGAAAAATTTACCACCGGTTCGGACAACTCCAACACTACTAATCATAATTAATAAATACTAGAGTTAGAGAGTTTAAACTCGTGTGAACCAAAGCCTTCTTATCAATCCTAGGAAATGTATAAGAAGGCAAACTTCGATAGACGATTTATTCTGCAGTGAGATAATATAATGCTCTAAGCAAATGTAAACTCAGGTAAAGATGAAGAGTTTGTTTTATAGAACGCGTTCATCTCAGGAACTGGTTTGATTTAAAAATATGTTTGTGTTGGATATCACTCATCGAGTAAGGCTTTAAACTTTTGACATCACCCTGTGACCAGTAGGAGCGAAGCATTAATTGAAAATTTTACAAAGATGGGAAAAAATAACACTAGTATCAGTTTGTATTGTTAATCCTACTCGAGTAAAACCGCTGGACACAGCTAGTCTGAAATAAGTATACGAGTAACGTGATGAACATAAGAACTCATTAATTACATTTAATATTTCCTAAAATAGCCTTTTACATTCAACAATAATGTTTAAATTCATCATTAATGGTATAATCATGGAAAGATGTAATACGATGGTCGAAATTACTTTACTCGCAGCTAAATTATCAAGCAAGCGGGGCGGGCTTTAATTCCACTTCCGCTAATGGAATTCATTCACTTCTCAACAATTCACTGTCCACTTTCTTCCTATAGGGCTTAAGGGAACGTTTTGTTTGTGACACTCAATCAGACCCGCGATTGTTACGATGATTATGGATCTCAAATTCCAGATGTAAGTAGGTACAGGTTTAATAAAGTGGGTATGTCATTTTTAAACTTTATACATGGCACAGACAACTTCTAAAACCTAAGACGGACTTTTTTCATTGCTATGCAATAAAAAAAACATAATGGAAAAATTGTCACTCGTCCATACTTAGGTAATAAAGCCCAATACTATCCTTATATATATCCTGTGGGTAGGAAGAGACCACAGATGAATATGAACAATATTTATCTCATTTTTGGTCTGGAGGCAAAGGCCACTGCGGAATACGGTTTCGTGAGTTCGACCCCGAGTCGGGCAGTGTTATTGGGTTAAATTTCGTAGTCCGGAGAGTGGATAAGTTCCCGGTTAATGGCAATAGCCCGGTTAAAGTTACATAGGATTTGAAATATAACTGGCAAAATGCATAGCATGCGTGAGCGTATGTATATATGTTGGTATCTAATACTTAATCTAATAAATTCTAATAACATAATTAAGTAACTCAATGATGAACCATAATATGAAATGTAAGCTTGTCCGTAATTCGTAACAGGTAAATATAAAGAGCTCCCAGAGACCGCCGAATGTTTTCACATACGTTTACAATTTCACACCCCGCTGGTTCTCTTAATTAACCCATTCAGCGTATTTTAAATGAGTTCAGACTCACACACAAAATTGTCCTAATTTGAAACTTATGTCGTCTTAAACTAAAATCGTTTGGTGGGTTCAGGCAGGTCTTGTTTACACGTACAACTTGTATACCCTTCGGAGTCAAAGTTGTAAGCCGTATTCGTTGTAATTGGAAATAATTTGAAACTAAAAAGTAATTTGATATTAATGTATGCTATTTTGAATAAATAAACTGTTTAACGAAATCATTTTCAATTTCCTTTGCAATTCAACCTTTTTTTATTAATATTTTTACAGTTACTAAAAAATTGGCAAACAAATGTCCATGCCTTTCTATAGCTGTTATTCCCATCATTGTTCCACCGTGTGGCAGTGACAGACTTCGCATGTCGCATACATCTGTCTTATAATAAGAATGAAACTATCATGACAATTGGAGGTCATGGTAGGATCCCAGTCCGCCTTATGGTAAACGCTACTGCAACTCCAAGATATTAAAAATATGTAGTGATGATTGCAGCTGCTTGAATGTACCTCTGAGCATGAAAACGTTTATGAGAAATTAACGATTCATATACTGGGTGTGGTTGACATTTGTACCATATTCATGGAAGTTGATATATTCGCCAAATAGAATATAAATTTAATTATCAAATGATGGACTTATTTATGTTTCATCTGAAAGAAAATAGAGTACCGACCGGCGCGGGTAGCTTTACTTTTCGCCGGCGGCGCCGACTGAGGCGTATACACACGGGGTTCTTTAAAAAAGGATCGTTTTACAACGATTTTTTTTCCGCGACATACTCTAAATATAATACATCCATATACATCCATCATTTGATGTTTGATTTATGTTCAGTTTTCAATGAATATATCAACTTTAGTGTATAAGGCACGAATGCAAAACCACAGCCTGTATAAACAACCGAAGAAGATATTTAAGTTTCACACTCGGGCGAATTCGAAAAGAGTTATAAGTCATATAAGTTGAATCTACGTGACTTTAAAAGAGCAGAAGTCGACTGTACTTTACATTAAGTTTCGGTTAACGCGGGTCTAATTAAGGAAGTTTCCGCGAGAGTTTGCTAATATTATAAATGAAGAGGAAAGAGGGTAAATTCAAGCTCGCCTCTGACTGTAATGACATTTCTTCTTGCACTTGCGAGCTACGAGTTTTGTGCAAACTTGCTATCGTGTTTCTTCAGTTTGTATCGAAACAATAGTAAACTTCGTTTAACAACACGTTTCTTGTAGATGCAATTTAATTAAAATCTGTGCAACTTTTAGTAGGACACACAATGCACAAATCTGTTATTTTTTTATGAATCAACATAGTTAGCTTATTTGACATGACGGATTTGAAGAAAACAACTATTCATGGGAGAAATATATTGAAAATAAATTATCATTATGCTTGCCATTAAATCTATACAGACAAAATTGAAGTGTCCGTTTGTAGTTCCAAAATAACAGCTTCTCACTGAATGTATATGAAAGTACAAACGATATTGAAGAAATTTTATTTTTATTTTTCTCTTTTGTCCGTTTGTTCCGGCTAATCTCCGAATCAACCGGACCGATTTTAGCGGGAGTCACTGACTAGGTAGGTAGTAGGTAGCTGGTACTTAGTATAATAATATATATTAAGTTGTTGCTTAGTGATAAATAATTTTATACATATTAGATACTTATTGATAAATATATTAATAGCTCTAGTAGTGCCTCTCACGCTGTGCCCTAACAGGGTTTATGTTATCATTAGTTGAGATATTATTATAATTAAGATTATTTTGTATCGTACATGTAAGTAACATTAATGCAATAAATATATGAATATGAATAACGTTTAAACTTATTAAAACTGACCTTTTTAGCTAACTAAATGTATAAATGTATAATGAATATTACCGTAACATTTTTTCACTAGCACAGATCTGGTATTTACCTAAATATGCTACCCCTGTTTATTCTATCAAATAAGTAAAACTCTAAAACTAAGTCCGTACCACAGAATAATAATAGAACTAGGTAGGTAACTACGTAGTGGTAGAAATATTTAATTAAATAAAAGGATAGGTAGGTAATATTACAGAACTCCCTGGTTCAAAGGTTATGCGGAAAGTATTTCTTAAATTAAAATTCTCAAAACACTCCACATAAAAGTATATGGCTCGAGCACAGTCATTCATTGTGGCATTTTTATTGCGTAATAAGAAAGAATTCATGGATAATCTCTGACCGTAAACGAGCTGAAAAACACGAGAAGCGTGTTTAATATGACGTTTCCATATTAATAAAATTTGTCCATGGAATTGCGTGCTATTCACTTGCTCAGATAACATAGATTAATCTTAAGCCAATGACAGTAATTAGTGGGACTGTATGATGGAGGAATCATTTTTAGATAGGCATTCATCTAATCTATTGGCTTGCAGCCAGCATCGTTAACATGAAGTTAAGTTTAAGTTATGTTAGGTTGAGTTGTCAATAAGCCTTATTATTCTTTACATTCAAATATTTATTGATATCAATAAATTTTCACTGACAACGTCCAGTTTCAGAAAACAGCGAGTTTATTACAGCAACAAAAGCAGTATTACGAAGTCCCTTACATTTAGTACGTACGGATTAATGAACATGTAACATAAAAGCACATAGAAGCGTAACGAGCGATCCCTCGTGCAGGGTAAGAATGGAAGACATGGAGTTGGAAGTGTTGAAACTATAGTGTATGTATTACCCCCTCGGCCCACTCGTGCCTCTGACGCGCATGCAATGACTTGCGATCTTGTTGTTCGACTTGCTAATGAGTTCTCGATTTAGCTCGGGGTCGGCATCTCTTAAGTAGGCTTCATGTATATTATTTCTCATTGCTTTCTACGTATTATGACGTTTCTAGTTTAAAGTTCTTCAATTTATTACGTAACAGTTTTGAATATACACTTTATTACTAATTGTAAAGATTAATTCAGATAGTTTTACGACTTGTAAATTATTTGCTTATTAATTGCTATGTCTAAATAAGGATGGAAATCGTTGGCAGTTGAAGTTCTGTGGTCCTGAGGACTTTTGTTACAAGCGGGCTGGTATTCTTCTCGCTCAAAGAATCGGCATTGCTATTCAACGGTGCAATACTGCCAACCTTCTTGGAAGGATCTCGTGAGTCTGCTATGAGTGATAGTTCAGGAGCTACCTAGAGTTTCAATATTGATAAAGGAAATTGAGGACGTGATATGACTTCCTTCCCGTGCACGCTATTCTGCCAATAATCTCTCGATTATGGACAATGGCTTATTGTGTGGTGAATACATGGCAGCAATATTGTCAGAGAAAAGTGCGAACCGCAATTTCCGTGAATGCTTGATAATAGGTAACTATGAGGTATATTTTATCCTTATCTGGTAGTTTCGCATTATCTGTCACTCATATTTTGATTTATTAATTATTTTTAGCATAGATGTAACAGAATTGTATAATGCCACCCAGGAAATAATAAGTGAATGAGGAAAGACTATCCACAAACAATGTCACAGACTCTACCTTACAAAGCACAAATCAAATTGGGTAAATATATTAAGATCTAACATTTTCATCCACTTTAATTCAAGTAAAGATATGAGTACTGCTTCTACAGCTATTTATTGATTCTTCGACGTATTTGCTCAAATAAAGGAGCAGCGTAGTATTAGTTAAGCAACTAATTAGTAATGGATAATAAGTTTCATGTTCAAATGTGAACTGTGTCCATGTGCTTATGTTTCTTAAGTCATTTATTTTGTATTCTTAAAATTGTATAATATTTTTGAAAACAGTGATTACTGAGTTTCTTGCCAGGTTTTTGTCAGTAAAAGCAACCTTCTGTACCTGGCGGTAGCATCCTGTACCTATAATTATGTCTTTCTGGCGATTTGAAAGTACTTTGTTAAAAGTCTAGTCGAATAAAGATATTTTTGACTTTGACTTTGAAATTAAATATAAAATTGACTCACATCCCAAATAAAGTGTAATATAATATTGAGATTCTTTGGTAGGGGATAGGCGTATAGGGCGATTGATATCTAATATCCCTCGGGCCATTGTGGTTCATGAGGGTTCTTTTTACAAAAGCATTTGAGGGAACATGCGTAAGCCGAATTAAAAACGGTATAAGCTGGTCACATTATAACGTCAATCATGATTAAAGAGGAGTATGTTACACCTGAGATTATTATATTGTACGTTGGCGATATACGAAATTAACTCGTGCCTAAAAAATTGGCCCATAGGAAAATATCCAATCAATGACTTTTGGAACTGAATAAATATTCTTAATTATTATTACCAACCGAGACCGTGGTGGCACAGAGTTACGACTATTCTTTGAAAGCTGAGGATGTTTAGGTGTAGACTTGCATGATAAGAACATAATAAATAATAATTTACAAAGAGGTTTTAGCAATAAAAAGATCTGAATCTTGGAAACAGCTCAAATGGTTGTCATGAAATTTTATATGCAGGAGATTTCTTGGGCGACAACTAGTTTAAAACCAAAGGCGAAAGAATATTATAGAGCTGTTAACTTTTGAATAATATTTAATATTTACATTTGGGATTATTTTAAACATTTTAGGGTCGACGTCGAGTGCAGGCGGCGCGGCGCGTCATTATTTACTCGTCTCACTTAGCGCGTCACGCACATCTGTTTGATCGTCTATTAAAATGTGTTTAACACGTTTACAAACCAAATCGACTTTGACACAAAACCATATTAACCAATCACTTACAAACATTAATTTGCTTTTTTGACTACTAGCAGATAACCCTTGACAGGAAAGCTACCATTAACACCCATGAGAGTTTAATGAACAGTATGGCCGTTATAAATCTGTCACTTTTAAGTACTTACACAAAATCTGCTCTTACGCAAAAAATGCTCGGCCGCAGATATCTTGAAGGGAAATCATGCTCCTTATCCGATTTGAGGGGAAAATTACCTTATGAAATCATATTGCCGATTATGTTAACTTCACCTTTAATATTTACATAAAATTTACATTAGATCTTTACCGTTGATTACCTACATATTTACAAGGAAACCTTTATTCTAAGCTAAAATACTAAGAAAATATACGAACACATGTTTTCATGCCTACAATCATATTCAAACATCAAGACACCTTTGTCTACTACTACCTGTCTATATCAGAAAATAGTATCCACCTTATTACAAAATACAGACTAGGCTAGTCGTTAGCTTAAAAGTAGCTCTCTCTCACTCTGTGATATGGAGTTAAAAAGGGATGGGCATAGTTTTAGCCCGAGATAAGTCTAGTCTACATTTAAACCATGTTTTATAATGAGGTAAAAGTTTACATTAAAACTAAGTATAGATAAATCATCTACTCCTTAGCAAGTATACGTTCTACGGTGAGTGCTATCTCCTTGACCTTGGCACGATGTATTTTACCCGAGGGGGTGACGGGGAAAGAGTCCACGAAGAACATGCTGAGAATATGCTTCCTTTCAGGTAGGGTACCTATTAGGACAAGCAAAACAAAAGTTAACATTCGCCTAAATGTTTCAAACAAAAGATGATAATATATACAGAAATAATGAAATTAAAAGCTATCTGGACCTAGAAATCTTTGGTTTTCGACATGAGAAAAGTTGTTTGCCATAATCAGTTTTGCATTAAGCTTTCAAGCTTTTTATATTAAGTGTTGATTGAGGTACTAAATAGTCATTGTTGTGATACATTAATATCAAAATATTATAAATTTATAGTATCTCTAAAGTTCAAGTAAAGTAGTGGAAACAAAAGACACACTATATATTTTCATTGTTTGCATTTAAAGTCATGTTACAAACTGTCTCAAATCTCCGTATTTCATCTACATTTAGCAATTTAGACATTTGTCTGCCTACCCAACAGAAATCTTAGTGAGAGGGGCATTATATATTTTTGATTTAAATTTCTGTAGCGAATTTTCGTTCATACAATGGTATTATTAGAAATGAATATGTACGATAGCCTCCACCGCTCGTTAGTTAATTAATAGCAAAAAAAATATTATTTTCTCCTTAGTGTTGCTCAGCAATCAAATCATTGATATTCGAACGTAAACAAGAAGAATATCATAAAGTGAGCTCCCGTTCGAATTTCCCATAAAAGTAACTATACCTTTTAGAATATTAGCCTAAGAATTAAGATGTGTTATAGCAATTATTTAGGTCGAAAATGGTCCATAGGGCAATGAATGGGTTGTCATTGTGTACACACTATTGCATACACATAAATTAAATTGAAGTGCCTGTTTGGGATTCCAAATTTATTGCTTTTCACTTGATGCACATGAAATTAAAACTGTCCTCACGTAAATGAAGATTATCTATAAGTTTTCTCCGTCTGTCTGTCTATCTTTTTGTTTCTGCTAATCTCTGAAACGGCCGGATCGATTTTAACGGGACTTTCACTGACAGATAGCAGATTTTACAAGAAGTAACTTTTATTCATAAAACTGTGGGTAGCGCAACATAAAGCCACCCATGAAATTAAGTCTACGTGGGTTAAGCCGCGGGACACGGCTAGTGTTTTATAAAGTGGGTAACAAAAGAGCGACACTGCTGTTGCATAGGCGGACTGTCTGTGCGCCGGGTAGTTGTATGCCAAATGTGTGGTTAGTTTTGTTTAAATGGAAAGTAACATATTATATAAATTATACATACCTCTAATTAGTGCGAAGATCTCCTCTGGGTCGACATTCATTCCGGGTTTCCGTTGAATGGCGACAACAGGTAATTCCATGCACTCGGGGTTCGGGATGCCGAGAGCACAAGCCTCCTCTACCCCTGGGTGGCGTTTAACAGCTTCTTCCAATACCAGTGGAGCTATCTTAAAGTATAATATTCAACTTTATAATATTAACTTAAGCCCAGATCAGACGGCCCTATAATATGATAATAATATTATATTTATACAAATCATAATATACTAAATCATAGTATACTACGATATATTACGGTACAATAATATATCGTAGTATATATTAATATATATTTTAGCGCCATCTGTTGTGACCTTTTGCGCAGATGTCGAGGTGAAAACTAAACTGAGATATTTTGGACAGGACATCAAAAAATTATCATATGCTACAGGACAATTGTAATATTTGATTAATTTACTACATTTATATAAGTCACATACCCAAAATCCGTAGTGCCTAATCAGAAGTTTCTTTCTCTCAACAAAAAAGTAGAAGTTTTGTTCGTCTTTGTAGAATACATCGCCAGTCTTAACCCAACCATCTTCTGTTATAGCACTCTTTGTTTCTATTGGATTATTTAAATAACCCTGGAAAATAGAAAGTAAATAATTTTAAGTAAGTATCAAATTTCTTAATACTTATACTTTTTTAATACTCGCTTACAAGCTGTGCATAGTTTTGGACTGGATGGCGTTGTGTGATAGCAACGAAACTTTATTTATTATTAGGTATACTATAACATTTATTTTCGACCTGCTGTGCCCCGCTGTTTTACCTGCGTAGTATTAACAATAAAAACTCTGTTACTGAACGACTTATATTATTTCTCAAATAAACGCTTACGACAAAAAGCTTACGGCAGTCCTAAGAATAGCAGCTACCTGCCAGTGACATTATATTAAAGTCAGTGCAGCCGTTTCTGAGATTACCAGATCAATCAGACAGAGATTATTTTCAATAATCGATTTTTTATGACAATATTGTTATATGCATTTATCAAAAAGCTGTTTATTTGGAATTACACACAGACACTTCCATATTATATGTATGTATGTATACTCTATAGAGTATAGATTAATGGTTGCAACTGCAAGTTACATCTATCTAATTGTAATAGTATGTTCACACTGAAAAGTCTAATAATATATGGATAATTAAGTAAACACCATCCCGGATAGAAATTCCCGTTTATTGGCTTTTTCAATCTTGCCTCCAAAATAATCATCTTACATTTTCCTGCCATCTCAGATCGCGCCATAGATAACCAGTATATACATGTAGGTTGAATACTAAATACACATCACACACCCACCGTAAAGAAGGAGTCGCCTTTTACCCAGAGCTCTCCGGATTGGAAAGGCTTATCTACAATGTGGTCTTCATTATCCACGAGCTGAAAATATATATAATATGTTGATTATAAGAAGGGTAATTGTCGGTATATAAGTAAATTGTGAGGCCATATCTACTTCAATGAACAACCAAACCTCACAAATAGGTACCTATTGAGAGAAAAATCGAAAAAGACAACGTTTTATCTCCGAGATAAAATTAATCCACTTATTAATGATGGAACAGTTAACAGTAATGATAAGTTACCGAAGGAAATGATTGTATGAAGGGTGTTTGAAAGGTCTGTCTTAATTTTTTTCTGCTAGAACTTCAGCCGGATCTAAAAGTACGTTAGGGACCACTGGTGCATTCTATAGAATTGAACTAACCTTGTACTGAAAACAATCGCAAGCTAAGCCGGTCGATCCAGGAGGCGTGGAATCTATGAAGTCGAAAATAGGTACGAGCAGTTCTGACGCCCCGTACACTAAATACAGGTAAGCCTTGCATTTTTCCTGAAACGAAAAACGAGTACGTGTTATTACTGTAGGAGTAGGTATGTCAAATGATTCTGTGGCGCTTAATGTTTCTTGTCCTTAAGATTCTAATTTAAATATTTGAAAAGTTGAAATAATATCTCATCCAGATAATTTGATGTTTTTTGTATCACTGAAGTATTGCAATTATAAGCAAAAACATCACATGATCCGTATCACGTGTTGTTAGGTGGTTTCAGCCTGCGAAACCTGAAACCTGCATATGTCTGAGAAGTAATTCCAAGACGTATGTATAGTGCCTGAGACCGCGATGGACTCACCCTCTGTCACGTTGGCACTTGATCATATTCGGTGAAATGTGGGTGTTGTTACAACACTTCTGCTTACCCCTTCGGGGACCCTTCTGGGATGGTGTGAGTGTATGTATTCCTTGGAAATCTACTCGTTGTGCGAGCCACTTCCTCCTTGTGTGCTACAAGGGGCAGTCTCTCCCCAGTCGATGAAGTTCAAGCCGCATGGCTAGTTTAGGATCATAAATTATTCTGATAGCACAACCTAATAGGTAAGTATGCTACATGTATATACTTACTTTAAATTTGTCGAGTAGTGGCTTATCGATGGCACTGCCGCCAATAACGATGTATTTGAAACATGATAGGTCGCATGACAACTTGTCTGCAACTGCGAGGAACTGACCCAATAAGAAAGGCGTCCAAGCTGTAACTTGTGGCTGAAACATTAGTACACAAATGTATTTAATCATGTGCGGTCCACGTAACATGTTACAGATTGAAAGCCCAGCTGTAAAATATCAATGCCGTCATTCTTATCGCTGATTGATATCATAAAATCTATTGATTAAACAGACTTGTGAAATTTTACTCTATGTCCAACAAAACATTATTGCATGAATAAATATATTATTGTTCTGAAAATATTATTTATTTATTTATTATTATTGGTTTCTCACGGTTAAGGAAAACATCGTGAAGAAACCTGTACATGTCTGAAAAGTATTTCAAGGACATATGTATAGTGTCTGAGACGTCGATAGGCTCACCATCTGTCACGTTGACGCATAATCATGTCCGGTGAAAAATTGGTGTTGGTAAATACGGGCGTGAGCATATGTATGCATGATATTTATTTAGAATATGAATAAATAAACTTATAGGCAGTGCCAAAGGGCTTATATAAATATCCTTAGTGTTTTGTAGACAAGAAGATATACATTACGAATAATGTAGGTATACAGGTTTTGTACAACTGTAATGCGGGTTATAATGACTTAGAAAGAAACCATTTAAAATTTCTACCTTGTATTTATTTATAAGACCGATGAGGAGTTGCGGAGATAAGGGATCTGAAGACTGAATTCTCGTAAATCCCCTAATTGGTCCCCCAATGAAGAACAACAGGGAAGAAAGCCATTGGAGTGACGCCATGATCATTATTGATTCAATTCTCTCTGTGAATGGTAACCTGTAGAAGGATATCTATCCATTAATATTATAAATGGGAAAATATCTATCCATTAATATATATTGATAGGACACCCTTCTCATCTGACAAAATGTGTCATGTGTTGAACATAATCATTATGCAATGTGCCATCTTGTAAGTAAGAATATTGTCTCCCTGCCGGCTGTGTCGCATCTATATCGCTTTACTGTATATAGGTACGTATGTATGGTCAAGCTTTTTATTATTCAGTAGATGCTCTCATGAATGCTAGTGAAAAAAATGCTTCCAATAGAAAGTAAAAGTAGGAACTTACCACCACCGACAGATGCCATTGAGCAGTGTTTCGAAAGGGATCATGGCGACTTTGGGAATCCCCGTCGTGCCGCTGGTTAATATTAACCACGCGGGAAGCGAGTGGTCGAAATCTGCGGGCCTATTCCCAAAAGATGCAATGGTTATATTAAGTCATATTCTTATGTCCTGTGTATATGATTCGTAAAGATATAAAAAAAAAATATTTTGAATGTGACGACGATGGTTATGTAATCATATTCTTAAGTATAAAATCTGCAATAGTTGATAAATTAACTACTATATTCATAAACCAAACTACATGAATTTATGGACTGTCATCCTGTGATAGTAAGTCATGACAGGCCAAAACTACATGTAGCTCTTAGATACATCTATAACATTATTGCAGGAATGTTCAGGATAACCTAAACTATTCTTAGTGTTTAGTAGAAAATATTCAGGACAATATTTAATGATAATAGATGTACATACTTGACCAGATCTACTCACACAAAGCCAATCTCGGAACCCTTTTGTTTTTTTATAAAAGCTTCCAAATCAGCTTCCCTGTCGTCAAATATAACAAGTTCAGCCTGCATTTTGTTTGTCGTCAAGGCTTGTCGCACCTTCTCCGCGCATGAGGTCGGACAGAATATCATTTTGGGGCAAATGTATGAGTATAGGGCTTCCAGTTCAACTGTCGTGAATTCATAAAAATAGTTTAATTCATAAATTCTATACAACACTTTTATTTTCAAGCCTCTTTTGCATTAGCTTACCGAGTTGCGCGCTGGGGTCCATGGCACTCATTGAGTATCCATTAAAGTGGCATGCGAAGTATGGAATAGCTAAATCCATGTGGTTTTTGTCCATAATGAAAACAGCGTCTCCAGGTTTCAAGCCATAATTGGTCATGGCGCTTGCGAGGCGGCATGACCGCGTAGCGACTGATAAATTGGTCTCCATCTTACCGGTTGTCCCATCGATCTGAACAAATGATAAAGGTCTTTACTCTCTAGTTCAAACCTTTTGTGCTTTGTGTATTTACTAGCTGTGTTCCGAAGTTTTACCCGCGTAGATTTAATTTCATGGATGACCTTCAGAACCGTAATGTTTTTTAGTATCTTAAATTACTCTCTGTAACATCATCTATCTACCAGTGAACGTCCCTTGATATCGGTGTAGCCGGTTCTGAGATGAGCCGGAAAATAGACAGAGAATTTGTTTATTGTTTTTTTTAAGTAAGTAGTGTCTGTACTTGTATATGCATTTACTGAAAAGCTGTTAATTTGAAATTACAAACAGATACTTCAATATCCGTATACATGTATAGTTTACGTATAATATATATCTATACAGATAAATAAAAAAATATTTTTTCTGTCTGTCTCTTTGTTCCGGGTAACTGAAACGGCTGGACCGATTTGAACGGGACTTTCAGTGGCGAATTGCTAATGTTACAAGATGTCTCTTAGGCTACGATTAATTTTGAAAAAAATGGGTTCCCATAAAATTAAGTCTACGCGGGTGAAACCGCAGGGTACAGCTAGTCATTATTAAAATCGCAGAATAAGTCATACTGAGAAGGAATAACTCCTAGTACTTTAATTACCCTATAAACCGGCAATTTCTTTTCAACCGTTTAACGGGGTCACATTTAAATGAAGCTATAGTAAATTTCCAATTCATGTTTCAATTTCGACTTATCCGAGCGAAAGCTAGCGTCGTATTAACCCTTACAATGTTTTAGTTTTAGCGAGGCAATTCCGTCCCAATGGAAAATATTTTTCTACTCATATTAATTATTACGTAACTAATGTTTATTTCTTTAATCACTTTTCCCCTCTATTCTTGCCACTGGATATAGGACTGAAACTTGTTGCAACAGAATATATAATCCAGATCAAAATCGGTGACAATCACATAACATTTAGTGAAGTACATCCCGGATTCATGACGCAACCAGAGGGGGCCTTTATAACTTAGAATGCTTAGAACGGCAATTAATCACCTACCTGATTGCATGCGTTTGGTGATTCCAACATTCCTTGCAGGGCAATGTGTCCGATGTGGCATCTTTGAGGAGGTACATTGTGCCTCTCAAAAGCCTTAAATTTCAACGCAGTTACCCTATTATTTATGTAAATTTTATTTGAAATCTCATGTTTCCTCATCACCATTTTTAAATGCTTCCAATGACGTGAACTCACTATGTTAAGTTATAAGATTAGTCGGAATCTGTTTTCCAATAGCTTATATAGGCTTATTCACTATCTTTGCTGTGATTTTATACAAGCATGTGAGTTTCCCGCGACTTGTGCCACTTCATTGCGAATAATAACCGTGTTGATAAGTATTTACGGATATTTGTGTTAGGAGCAAGATGTGATATTTTTTTTTTTATAAATAGCTAAGATTACATACTTACATACATATGCTCACGCCTGTATTCTTCGAGGGGGTTGGTAGAGGTGACACCCAACACCCACTTTTCGCCGAAGATGATTAAGTACCAACGTGGCAGATAGTGAGTCTATTGCCGTCTCAGGTACTATACAAACTTTGAATTAATTCTCAGACATATGCAGGTTCCTCACGATGTTTTCCTTCGCCGTAAAGCAGGTGGTGTGAAATCACGATAGATAAGTTTTGTAGAAAATCTCATTACTAAAGGCCTCACTGGGATTCGAATTTGCGTAGCTTGCGTAGCAGGAAACTGCTCAAACCTCAAGGCCACCACTGCTCTCATTATTTTGTAATAATTCTCTGTACCTATTGATATCACGGTCCAGGATATTTGGTTATGGTTGATATGAATTCGACTGGCGGCTATAATTTTTTGACAATTGAACATTCTGAGCAGCTTGAGACGTCGTTATCGACGAATGCTAAGGCATCTAAGAGCACACTTCTATATGTTTTTATTTATTTATTGTTTTTGTTTGATATTTCATTTCATGCACGGATAACATTATTACAACCTTATATGTAGATATTGACAAAACATCGGCTAACACATAATTTGAATAAATTATTATGCTGATATTACATCCAATTACGATATTTGTTTTTGTTATAAGCTTAAATCGTTAATCCCTTTATCTGTATGATAGTATAATATAATACACTTGTGTGTGGTGAAGTAGTGAAAGACACGTTTATTATTTAATGATAAAAATGCAGGCAACGTCCCCGTTTTTGCAAGAGTGCCCCTTTGTCAGAACGGTGTGACCTTGAATCGGGTTCAGATTTTATTAAATCATTACATAACTGTGTAATATTCATATCTATTTGACCTCCCGAACAATTAAAGCAAGCCCAGGGACATATCTATTACTAACTATTATTCGCAACTTCGTCGGCCTGGAATAATTGAGTAACAGAACACATTTATGAGTCAAATCAATTTTGGGCTCAAGTTGTTGCTATCGAAGATCCGATGGATATGTAGATAGTAGATATGTAGGTTCGTTCCCCAACTACGATTTAAAAGAACAAGTGCCACAATAAACGGTTCATAACATACGTGGTCCGTCGGCATAAGAGATAAGACTTGAACTTTTTATTTACCCTGACAGGTCTTACACTTCAAAAATAACTAGACTGCACCATGTTGCAAGAAAGAATCCATTGCAAGGCATACTATTATATTTGGAGAGAACGTGAAGTATTTCTCTCCGCGTCTGATTAAATTTAAAACTATGTAAATTAACAGAGAGGTTAAAACGGTGAGTATTAACGGTATAATGTGTTTATTATTTTTTTCATTTATGCTGCGTTCGAGCATCAGTTGTAACCTAGCTGTTGCCCTCGAGTTTGTAATTTTTCCTAGGCTCCCCAATTGGGCTACTAAATTTAGTATAAATCCGTGGATCGTGTGGTGTGCGCATGTGTGAAATTATCTTAACAGTAACGGAGAATCTTATTATAGGAGGCGAGATGCATTTTAGGTCGCTTAGCCATAAGTATATTAGTTTAAGCTAACAGTAGATAGTATCTAACTCTCTTTAGTTTAACTGCCTGACACGCACATGTCTGAGTTCGTTTCCAAAGTATTATATAGTATTTTCTTTGTAATATTAATTGATTCAAATGATTATCATGCTGACGTGTTTATATCATGTGAACATACCTACACCTGTTGCCACTGTTGTCAGTGATAAGCCACAGCTGCAATCAAGATAACAGCTTTACCACGTTTTTTAAGTAGATACCTACTCTACTACTAATAATCAAAATAAATTGAAGGGATTGATAAATTGTTGATTGCACGACAGGTGGGATCGTTTGATTAGGTATTGTTATTAGTATTGGGGCTTAAAAATGAACTGATTTCAAATAAATCTGAATAGAACACGCTTTGAGTAAATGGTTAGCGAGAGCCGAGAAATAACTTTATCGTAAAGAACCATCTAAACAAACGGGACCCTCATTGTTCATCTCGGACAGAAAAATATGAAAATGTTACTACATCGGTATATCAAATTCTACGGGATCGGGTCTAGTTTAATTGCCTGCAATTTATCTTGATATAAATCACACACCGTATTGCCTGTATTTGTCAATTTTTTGTCCGAAATTGGAGAATTCCGATTATTTCAACTACTTCCAGTATACATGGATGATACTTAGCAAAGAATGACGACAATTTGCACTATGTTACGGTGGCACCGGTAACCCAGATAGGGTTACCAGTGCCCTAAGTATAAGTTTTGACACGCTTAAAAGTCGCTAGACCAAGGTCTAGCGCATCCAAGGTCTAGCGTATCCATACATTTCGAGCCACGCTATGTATGGATACTTGTGGCTCGAAATGTATGGATACTTTCTCAGAGGCGTGTTGTGATTGAATGCCAAATGTGGGAGATCAACACATTTTGAACTACGCTCAAAACACAAGGTCAAGCGACGATGTTTGAACATTTACAAGCCTATACTTAGGGTGTATGCTCTTATGAATGCGTTGTGTGAAGGCATGGTTAACCCAAGTGATATAATGATACAGACAGCACCAGACGAAGCTCTCCAATACGATTTAGCAAAAGAGTATAATGCAAAAATATAAAGCAATATATCTTTCGATGACACCCATATACTTGTAGTTCCTGTAAAGAAAAACTGGAAGGTAAGGTACCTGTAACGGTGTAACGTCACCATTAGAGCTTTGAATTTAGGAAACAGACCAGATATCGCCTGACTCGTTTTTATATTAGAAATTATCCGCTTGAGTGAACCTCTTAATGACTACAGCAGTTTTAATTTGAGTATCGTACAAAATGCTAGGCTCCTTTCGGGGCCTCAGTTGTAAAATGTTCATAAATAAATTAAATACGCTCCTCCATCAGTTATTCAGACTATTGAGCGAATAAATCGTTTTTCTATTTCAAGAAATCTATCGTCCATCATTTATCGACAGGATTTTACTTGTACCCAAATCTAATTGAGTAAATGATTGCTCCAATAACCCGAAGATTTACATTATCAAGCTGCGTATCAGGTTAAGGTATCCTTTGTAAGGAGATCCCTTAATAGAAATATAAATCTCCAACTCCGTAGGCTCACGATTTATTGAGCCCCAAAACTCACCCTTTTTATTAGTCACGTTTGCAACATGAAAATTCTTCTCTTTTTTCAGTACTTTATCACTGTGGGTTTCGCGTACACTCACAACTAAAATATAAAGTCACTCGGCAACGGGCGGACATTTCAATTAAAGAGAAATTCTTTACAACACTGAATAAACTCTCTTTTAACTTCTTTACCGTTAAATAATTTACGACAAAACCTTCACAAGACAGAATTTCATTATGTTCAATCTGTCATATGTTTTGAAAATTGATTGCCAATCACAATGTGACGCGACGACGATTTATCGTTAGCGTGGGTACATTCCACGTTCCCTTTTCAACCTACATTTGGGCACATTGACAAGAATTTAGATCACAATCAAACCCAATTTACAGTCTATTTGTAATACTTAATCACGGTTTGAAAAATTATATTTTCACATCTGGATTGTTTGAGTTCATACTTGAAAATGTAGCTACATTTAAAATGAATGAGCTTGGAAGTTGTAGGTACTATAAGAGGGAATAGTAAATTCCAATCCTAGGTACCACTACTGTATACCTACTGTACCTAATGTATCAGTAGTGTGTTGATTTGGTTCGGTGACTTTTACGGCTCAGTAGTTCGGTGATGTAGGTTATGCGACCAGACTAATGAGCCTTCCGGTTCGGTACTTTTGTATTTGAAATCTGATAGCATTTCTGGAACCGAAATCACCTTGAGCGATAGAACTTCAAAATAATTAAAGAAGTGTACTAGCTGATAAGCGTGACTTTGTTTGAACAGGATTAGATTTTTGCCTTAAAATATAACCACAAGTGTTAAGTAAACACTTGTGGTTATATTTTGAACAATTCACACAATACATAAAGGTAGGCTTTTTAAATATATGAAGATAGATTATGTGCTATTCTGATGTAGTTTTTACGTCATAGTCGTAGTCCATACATACAGTGTTACGCGTTTCTTACATTCATTTGTAGGATGATATGACGCGGGTCTTGATTTGAGTTACCGACTTGGCAACGAAACATTCAAACAATGTTACTCAGAACAACTTCCTCTAAGGACTTTTTCTTAGAGGAACTAAGTAGGGTACTTTTAATGGTTCTCTGAAATGTTTATATGAACCCGCATCGAGTCTTACCAGTAAGACGAATGTACGATCGTAATAAATACTACCCGGTAGGTTGGTATAAAGATTTATTCTTTGATTAACGTCGCTTTATTTGCTGAGTAGTAGACCTCCCAACGAAAACAACACAGTATGAATACTTATAGGCAAACACAAAAGAAAGCAATCTTGTTATAGGTTGTGTTCATAGTTTCGCGACAAGAAAACAATGGCGGTCCTGGCTATCTAAGGCTAGATCATAGTTTCATAGGTCTCTTCGAAAGTTATTGTTTTCACCACATACCTCGTAATAAACCGCAGACTGCCTACAGCGGTGGCAAGCGCTACTGCGAAACACGAGAGACAGACGGAGACGGACAAAAAGTGCTACTGGGTTTTTCCATCAGTAATTTCCCAGTAACAGCCCAAAATCTGTATCAATAAGAGCCCCGTAGGTAAATGGCAATAGGCACCTCCCATTACCCATGGCAAATAGTCCCATGACTTGAACTGAACTTAACTGGCGATGTGTGGCTGTGGCTTAACTGGTGATATATCACAATATCTGCCTACTCCTTAGGGGAATATCATTTATGTATGTAAGTATGTACACTTAATACTCATAAATGCCAAACCCACATATTTTTTTCAGAAGCAAGACAAATAGAGATATCTACATAATAAAATACTATCACCAACTAATATTGGTTCCTTATCAAAAACAAAACCTTGACCGATGACATTGTTGTTGATAAGCATAGCCGCTTACGAAGGAGCTCTCTTAATAAAATACAGCTCTCTTAAATTAAGCCGTGAGGTTGGCCAAGATACATCGGCCGGGAACTGTTCCCTGTATTTTCCCTGCCCGCCGGTGTTTGCGTTTAATCAGCTCGCGACCAGATCGTTTGATTTCTACAAACGTTGTGTTTATCACAATTTCCCTTATCCACGAGGTTCTACACAGACAAGGTATGTTGGTTCTTTCATATTGGTTAGCAAACTTTGTGAGCGAAATCTTCTAGATTTGTATTAGTTAATAAATCATTGGAAACTATGGCCGAGTCAATTTGCGGAGTGGATTTATGTGATCATGTCAAAAAGTTATTTACGATATTTGAAAATTACAAAGCTGGTGCGAAAGGTACTTCGTATATAGGATTCTAACTTAATGTGAGGTATAAATATTGAATACCAACTGAATTGAATTTTATTTTTCACTATTTGGTGGTTGAAATCGGTTTTAGATTAAATTATGAGTTAGTTACAGCTGTTTTACTTTAAGGAATTCAATCTATATATGTAGATATTATCATCTATTAGTATCTAGATATTCATCAAAAATAAAAAAAAATCAATCATAGTAGGTACCTACCCGTAAAACCTAGGTACTTTATATACCGTTTAAATAATCAAAAGTGTGTCAGAATCAATGGGAGGACCTATATTATCATCCCTTATTTTGAGTCATATATATATAATGTTTCTAAATTGATATGAGACCTCCGAAGCAATTATGCTAATCTGACCAAACAAAAAAATAATCACCGAAATCAATTCATAAATTGCAAAAGTATTCACGTAAACATGCGAAAATTAAAAAACCTAAAAAGGCAGTCATAATTGGAACTTCGTCCTTTGTTGAATTTTAATTTCAAGACAACTAAAATACACACGGGCATGATAAACTGATGAATTGTATAATATTCATAAGTACCCATTTTATCAATAAGAACCTATGTTGGTAGTTGGGGTGTCCCTTGATAAATAAATTCATATTTGAACTCTCGCTTGTTTTTTTATTTTAATAATAGGTAGAGGGGGTGTTTTTACAATTAAAATTTTGATTATATAGGAAAAAATTAATTAATTAGGATTATTTTATAGAATTTGTAAGAGGTAGGTATCTACCTATAAGCGTTGAACCCTAGAGACATTTAATTTGGAGTGCGTAGTCTTTGTGCATCCAATAAAAAAGGACTTTCCAAAAAGCAGCTACTTATGTAATGATGGTGAAATGGGGGGTAGAATTTTATGTGAAACATTTTATTGGGTCGAATACCACGCGGGCGAAGTCACGGGTATCGCATAAACTCTATCTCATATAATAAAACATCTTCGTTCCGTAACGAGGGTTCACGAAAAGGAAGAACATATCCATCTACCTAGATAGCTATATAATTGTGCGTAAGAAGTTTATGCACTAATCACCTACTTGTATATTCAGTTGGACGAGGAAACCTACCCTGAAATCATTAATCAATTTCTCCATCAATTCATACAAATAGTCCTCCGGCCTATATACTTACCTAGGTGTACTTACATATATTATATATACCTACAAGTATAAAGATCATTGTAGATCGTATGAAAAATAGTGTGATAAGAGACAGTTGCAAGTTGAAGAATGATGTGTTGACCAGAATTGAAAAAAGTATGTTGAGATGGTTTGGACATATCGAAAGGATGAGTGAAAGGCGATTAACGAAAGAAATTTATAGAGCGAATGTGACCGGAAGTGTCGGTAGAGGGCGTCCAAGGAAGAACTACTATGACCAAATTAATAGTATTTTTCAGAAAGGTCAAATTAGGAGCACTCGTAACCGAAGAAAGTGTATGAAGAGATGCATGAATGTGGATGAAGCGAAAGAAGTATGTAAGGATCGTAGCATGTGGCAAACAGTGGTCTCTGCCTACCCCCATGGGATACAGGCGTGAGCATATGTATGTATGTATGTACAAGTATAAACTTTGAACTACTTTGATGAATGAACCTATGCATCTGTTTACCAGATTAAAAATTGATTGAATACTTAAAAAAGGTGTTGTACAATCAATTAAATTGCGTAATTAATACAAAATGTCGTTACGTCACATATACTTAGGTAGATATTGTTTATTTGCCTACTATACATATTTATCATATAATCCGTTGATTGTAATCTAGGGTAGCAATATCGAGGCAAATACTATATGAAAACATTTAACACCTTCGATTTACTATCATCATGTTTAATTAAAATATAAATTTAATATCATCAAAAAAATAAATTTAATATCATCCATGAAGATATAAAACAAGAATGCACTTTTAAAAATTCCAACTACGAAATTTAGGCGTGCTGGGTACTGATGGAAAAATGCTCTGAACTCTGTCGAAAGAAGTACAACGCTGAATTTGAATATAAATTTCAAAGAAAATCTACACCAATACTACAAAAGTTCAGAGCACTAGGTAAGTACCATTCAAAATAATATATACTTAGAAATGAACTCACTCAAAGGTAGGTACACTGTCAACCTCTAAACCAAGTAAAGATCTCACAGGAAAGAACCCGCGCTAACTCTACACACACATGAGTCGGGGTACTATCTCCAAGGACTACTATCCGCCAACATCGGTACCGTGCTTGATACCACAGTTCGTTATTTCAATGTTATATACCCTACTTACTGGCAGCATTTCTCATTTCTCTTCTCAATTGATATTCTGTAGTACATTGGTTTTCTGCATTGGACGAAGAAATTACCAATTTATTGGACGTACTAAAGCGACGTCGTTGCCGCCCCGCCTGCGCCCGTCTGACAAGCTTGGACTTCAAGTCCCTTTGAGACCGACTAGTCGGTCACCACATTGCTATAAAATAATAGGATATGAAAGAATGTTTAGAGTCTATAGGAGGGAGGTTCCCTCAGGAAACCATAGACGACTATGTGAGGTTGGTTTGTTAGTTATTTATACGCATATAAATAAAGACAGATTACTCGCAAGTCGCAATACTCGTCTACTCGCCTCAATAAATAAATTAACTGATGTCTAATACGGGCGTTGATCGGTCGCAAGCAAGTCAAGTTTAAGTTGCAATAAATTAATATATCTCTCGCTCGCTGCCATTAAATAAAGAATAAGAAGAAGTTGGTTGGTGAAGAGCAGTTTTGTTTTGAATACTGAGTTAACTAATTAATAGGAGCATTAAAGATCTTGATGTGAATATTACCTGCTTTCGTATATTGCTTACAAACCCTCACCACTAAATATCCTATCTTACTTTAATCATAGGTGGAACTGGGATAGGACATCAAGCATCTTCAAAGGAGCACTCACCGCTACTCAGAAGTACAGGCAGCAAACCATTGTTCTAAAATGACGAGAAATATACCAGATAAACTTGGTAAGGTTCTTGAAAAAAGACATTTCTGTAACTAAAACAATCTTTTTATTATAAATAAATATTTCAGATTCAAGTTTGTTACGAAACATACACATTAATAAAAATAGTTTGGATGCACAAGTAAAACTGTTTCTGCAGGCAAGCAGTTTGACTAAACTAGAAACGAAGGCTCCGTGGCTACTGAGAGCTATAAGTATAGTTGATTTAACTACACTAAGTGCAGATGATACCTCTTCCAATGTAAATAGGCTCTGCATTAAGGTTAGTGTTTTGAATGTGCTTTTAACAAATATGTTGTAAAAAAGAAATCTGACCCAAACTGGAATAGATAGAAAAACTTCATCATAAGTTACTGATTACATATCTCTCATCACAAGTTAAGAATGCTCAGTAGTCATTTAATGAATCTGTCTGGTGCAAGGTTCAAAAAAATGTGCAGTATCCATAAAAATTCTTCCATCGCATTCTTTACTTGCGATAGTACCTGAGCCGACCCCAACAATGTATGGAATAAGGCCAGGTAGATGATAATGGTACTGGACAGAGAGAACTGGAAAGAAATGCATCAGTTACATGGACTTACTCTCAAATTCATGATGACAACTGCTTGATGATACTTGCATAAATGAGTGCTATTTGCAGAGTGAGTAAATTGCTATAATCAAAATATGAACATTATATTTCACAGGCGGGAAATCCATTACCAGAACAATTCCTGGAGAAAATAAACAGAAAGAATGTCAATATTCCTACAGCAGCTGTGTGCGTGTACCCCAACAGAGTGGGGGATGCAGTGGAATCCTTGGGGCGCATCAAAATATCTAAATATATACCAATCAACATAGCAGCTGGTAAAAAAGTATACAAAATAATTTTCATAAAAAAAATTGCCGTTGTGGCCTTGGGGTCGAGCAGTCACCTGCTACGCAAGCAATGCAAATTCAAATCCCAGTGGGGCCAATGAGTTTTTCTAAAAACTTATGTGCAGGGATTTCACACCACATGCTTTATGGTGAAGGAAAACATTGTGAGGAAACCTGCATATGTCTGAGAAGTAATTCAAAGATGTGTGTATAGTGTCTGAGATAGCAATAGGTTCACCAATTTTTACTTTGGCACTTGATATCTTGATATTGAAGATATCGTTGTGAGCATCACGCCTGTATGTGTATGTAGTAAAAAAAAACTTCTCAAATTTGCAACAATTTTGGTATAGCTCTAGCTATATTAAAGACTCAAGAGTACTGAAGGAAATAGGACAAAATTGTAGTGACATTTTTTTTTAGCTATAAGTAAAACTATTTTCTCTCTGTTAGGTAAAACTATTTTTGTGAAATTTTTAGTTAAACATCCTTTTCTGTGTAATGCCTATCACCTGAATACTGGATTGAAATAATTCATAACAGGCCTGCAGCTGTCAAAGGTGTTTGAGAAGCCTGTCATTATTCTGATTACACAATCTCAGTACCTACAAGGTAAAAAAATAGTGCTGTACATTTTTTTTCAGTTGCAACAGGTTTCCCATCTGGTCTGTACCCTATTGAGTCAAAGTTACAAGAGATTGAGTATGCTGTAACCTGCGGGGCCACCGAGATTGATGTAGTATTGGACCGTAGCCTGGTACTGATGGGGAAATGGGATGACCTCTTTGATGAAGTAAAACAGATGCGGAGAGCATGTGGCTATGCACATCTTAAAGTTATACTGGGAGTTGGGGATCTTGGATCATATGAAAATGTAAGTTTTTCATTCGGTAATTTTATGAGTGTCTCTTTCTGGTGCCATACAGGTAGACTGAGAGGGACTCTTATAATTACTGAATGAAATCATAACTTGTTACGGCACCTATATTGTCCCACTGCTAGGCAAAGGTCTGTTTACCAGTTGAAAATTGAGATACCAAAAATTATCAATTGACAATAAAATTTGGTAGAGAGCTCTGGTGACAAGCAGGCTGGAGCTTTCTGAAAGAATCAGCATGGTAATGTTAGTAGAATTGACACTTGTCTCTTCTACGGATATTTAGGTAACTAACAGAGACTCTTCCCCATTTACAATATTGATGGATATTGTAAAGTAGACAATTACATTGTAGCATTTTGTTATTTGTTACAGGTGTATAAGGCTTCAATGGTTGCAATGTCAGCTGGAGCGGACTTCATCAAAACATCGACAGGAAAGGAAACTGTGAATGCAACACTGCCTATTGGATTGGTCATGTGTAGAGCAATACGCAAATTTTATCACATGACCAATATTAAAGTATGTACTTACTTAAATAATTATATTTTACTAGAATTATAAGGTATATGTTGGTATATTCCTAAACCATCTAATTTTTTTTATTTTTTATGGAATGAATAAATAAAGTTATTTAGTAATTTAATTTATTGCAATAACTGGTATAGTGTTATAGCTGTCACAGTGGAACTATAATGGGAATAAGAACTTAAGATAGCCACACACAATATTATTTATTTATTTATTTATTTATTATTAGGTTTGCCAACAATTCTTACATAAACAGTATACAGAAACTTAATTCTAGGGGTGCTAAGCTATATATAGAACCTATTACAGGCAAACACCACATGTCAATATTCACAATATCATCGAACAATAATAATAAATAACCATAATATTATATTGTGTGTGTGCGGCCAACCTTATGGTAAGACGCCAGAGCACTGTACTGTAAGGCCTCAGCCACTTAAAACCTTTTTCTTTTAAAATCTTTATGAAAGACATTTCAAAATCCGAAAAGGATTCGAAAAAGGAATAAAAAACAATTGTAGTTGTCAGACAGATTTTAGATAGAACTATGATGGAAAAAAATAATAAAAAATTAAAAGAATAAAAGTGAAAGACATTCAATTGGTTTATTTAATTATAAATAAAAAAATCCAGTGGCCCAAGTCGGGATCGCTCGCCACAAACCTAGAAGCCATTTTAGGTTCTTGCCATAATATATTATAAAATATAGTAAACTTGTCAATGGTTATTATTAAAACCTTTTTTCTATAAACAGATTGGTTTAAAACCAGCTGGTGGAATAAAAACTGCACAAGATGCTCTCGATTGGTGTATCCTGGTCCAACACGAGCTGGGTGACGAATGGCTGACACCAAAACTGTTCCGCATTGGCGCCTCCAGTCTACTTAACGAGTTAGTACAAAACCTTATGGATTTATACAAGGGAAAAAATAATGATAGCACAATCCCAGGAGTATCTATACCAAGTTATAGTGGATTTACTTTTAATACATAGAATGGAGATTAAATATAGCAACACAGTAAATTTAATTACCATTTAAATAAATATTTTTTTACTTTTGATATATAAATATTTTACGAAAATGTTGTCACCGTTATTATAGGATTAGTACTTATATTATAAAAATCTTCGATATTATAAATCAATATTATACCATAGCTTTATTTTTGATAATTAAAATGTTTTTGTTAACAATATATTTACTATTAAATAGTTTTTATGTAATTATGGAGTTTGTTCTGTCTTACAAAAGGCATTATGATAAGTAAGTTATAACATGTAAGTATAAAAGTGAATTACTATAAATTACTACCTTATATGACTATATGACACTTACTTAAGGTAACAAAATCAACAATCACCCAGTAGGTTTTACAGCTTTGGCTGAATATGAACCATGAAATTACAACACATTCAATATAATTCAGCTGAGTTCGTTCACACCGAAACTACATGAATGAGGGTATTTACAAATAATACTATACTATTTACATTACTGAAGCACTGGGGCCAATTAAGGGGTTCTGAACAGATTATTGCCGATTGATTGATCTATACATCACATATAGCTAAGAATCACACGGAAGTCAGTAACGTCCTTAAAAATCGTACATTTTGAGAAAGTACAGTGTAGACAGCTATAATTGATGCATATTAATGTATGATAACGTACATCAGTATCCCTATTACGAGTTTGCAATCGTTTCTAATCTATACTCTATCTATACTCGCTAGCGTCCGCCGAATATTTGTATAAGAATTTGTACAGCGCCTCCTAGCTAAAATATCTCATACAAATATTGTCGGTGACGCTAGCGAGTATAGATTACGAAAATGGTGCAAAACTCGTGATAGGGCAGCTCACACGCACTAGAAACACCCCGAACTTCAGATGATCGCTGTCCGCTTGCGTATTTGCAGATTGCAGTCCAAAAAGCGAAGCTAACTTGCTTTCGCGTAATTCGTATAGTTGACGTAGTTTCCGATACCTTCGTAAAGTATAAACTGTGAGAGCTAACTGAAGCTAAGATTACGGATGCGCAGCTAGGTACAGGAACTATGCTCTTAACTTTTCCCGCCTTCTGTGATTCTACTTTACAACACTAACCAAGTTTTGCTTAGTTTTTGTTGTGCACTGGCATAGCTTTTAGTCTGCAACCAGCGTATGAAGTTCCCCCTATACTGCTAATAAATAGTACCTACAGCGATTATTCCTTCTCAACGGGTGCTTCCGCGTGAAAACCTAGTTCTGGATGGGCACTGTAATTCACGACGCGCATTTTCCCACTTTTATCCATATAACCATAGTGACCGTGCACTATGCCATCGTTGTCTCGTTCTTCGAAGCGGAACTGTCGATTCTTCCTGGAAATATAAAGAAATATTTGACTATGTCATTTGCCAATGGAAGGAAGCATGACTATCAGTGAAGTTTATTTGTTCCATAGTAATAACAAAAACTAATGAATGGGTACAGGTATCGTCACAAGATACCTACGAGCGTTCAGCGAAAACAGTGGGAATAACTGCGCATGTATTCCCAAAAAACTAGTACCCCAAAAAATAGTACTGCGCTTTCAAGGTCAGTGCTCTTAACTCGTGACGACTCCTATAACGAAAATGAATAATTAACCTTGCGCGATTATTATAAAGAGTAAAATCAAATAAATAGTACCTAATTCTGACACCTGAACCGCGTTACTTGCACATATATCACAATAATATGATTTATATTATAATTGATAAAATCAGCAGATATAAGATCTAATCTATACGCCCAGCCTCAGCCATCAGCAATGAATATATAATATTATATTCATTGTGCACTTTATTGGAATCCAGCAATGTTGATTATAGTTTTCTGTGAGTTTTAACCTCATAGAAAAGACGTGTCCGATAGACTACCCACCCTTTGCCGGTGTCGTATCCAAATTGGTAGCTATGAGGGCCCTTTAAGCCGTGCATTCGGAACTCTGTGCGCTCTTCGGGCGCCGGCGCAGCTTTGAGTGAGGCACGCTGAGGGCCCGGTGACGGAGGCTGCCTTATGGGAGCCGAGTACACGTTGGCTAGGAACAAAACATTCACAAAAATAAATACATGTTCAAGACACAAAGGCAGTAAAAGATCGCATGTGGTGAAATTTATTATATCAGTATTCTTGCCAGTTCTTCTCAAAAGGCTAGTGTCCGGTCCGGTGGAAAATTTTCGATGTTCATTAGTAGGCTTTTAAACTGCCAACCCCCATAGAATGCATGAGCAGTGTATCTACCTATGTATAAGGTTATCGTGTTTTATAAAGTAGTTGTTGTTATCTGCGATCCCGTCAGCGTAGTTTTTTTAAGTACTTATGCTATTTATTCGAGGTCAAAACTATCCCTATAAAAATTTCGGAAAAAGTAGTTCAGAGACAAGATAAAATAGACGAACACTTTCCCATTTACAATATAACAATAGATTAATAAATATTTTTCACTTACATTCCGGGTATCTGTAATTAGTTTCCGAAGCTTCCTGTTCGCTTGGTGCAGGGTTCCTCAAGGATTCTTTAGCTACATCTACCTCTGCTGGTTGTTGCTGAAAACAGAAAGATATCAGTTTACGAATGAAAATACTCTGCTATTGCATAAGGTTGCGTTTCATAAACGATGTTTGTTATTATTCAGTAGTCTTACCTGTGGAGCTTCGTATTCACCCTTCAATTTTAGGTTCTGTTTTGCATCTTGATAGAGATATATTTTCTTCTCGTCATGAGGTTCTATATAATCAGTCTCTACACTCGATAAAGGTTTGAAAAAATTCAAAGGCTTAGCTCTTGGAATTTCTTGTGTATCTTCAGCGTACTGTGCTATTGGTATAGGTACCGGTCTGAATTTAGGCGCATATTTTTTTGGGTACAACTTTGTTGGAGTTTTGTGTTTAGCGAATTGTTCCTTCGGTGGCGTGAGATGCAAGACTAAAGACGAGTCTGGTGAATATAGCACGGGGAAACTTTGAATCGGTACCTTCCTGGGATTGTCCTCGTACGACTGTTGATTGTTGATCGGTTGCTGTGTTCTTATTGGATGTTCTATTTTATCCGCCGGTAACTCTAACTCCTCGGCAGGAGTCGACAAAATGTAATCATTAATGGCACCCACTGGAGGAGGCTCCAGGTGTGTTGAAGGCACTTTTATTAATGTTCCTTCTCCAACGAAGCCTTTGCCTGTTCTAGTATTTTTTAGAAATTTTACTCGTGGTTTTTTGTTTTCACTGGCAATAATGATGGGCACAGGTTTTGTGATCTCCGACTGGTCTTGATTTTCAGTTATAGGGTACCAGTCTGACTGTTCCCCTGGCTCGGTAGGATTGTAGAAGTCTTGTGGGCTTTCGGGTGATGGTGGTAGGAGGTATGTTGCTGGAGTGATTGATACTCCGGATAATTCCTCATTGGGCTTGTGTGGGTCCGGTGGAACAAGATAGCTGTCTAAATTAGCGTCATCTGTGATATAATAAGAAGGACTTTCTTGGTCTGATTGTTCATAATTAATTGGTGCAGCTTCTGTAGAGGGCTCGTCATTATTATCAACTGGCACTTTTATTGCATTTGTAGAGCAAAGAGCTGAGAGCAATGGTATTATCTGAAATATTATATATACATTTAGTTTTAAAAAGCGTAAGAATGTATATATGAATCCAGAATCGGTGATTATGCCAAATTAAATGGTCTTGTAAATAAGTGTAATTGAGAGCTTTAGGCCCCCTAATGCTCCTCTCACCTCTGTGGGTGCCTGTATAAGCAACGTCAAGAAATCGAAACTGAGAGTAGATGTCTTAGGTATCTAATATTAACCTAATCTGAATTGACTTCGGGTTCTTTTTAAATCTAGTTTACATTGTCAATAGTTAGTCTCCTCTTACCCCAGATTGCCTCTAAAATTAAGCCCGTGACATTTCGAACGTTACATTACGCGTTCAACGCTTCCGTGCTACTTTTCAATATCTTGTAGTCAATTAAAAATTGCAACCTACAAATCTTTCCCCAGTGAACTCATTCTATTTATACACTATCAACATTAATTAATTATTTGTAATTTATTCTATACCTACCAATAAAAAAATGCAATCGCTAAACTGCTGTCTTGATAAGAAATGAGAAAAAACGCGGTCTCTATTACATCATGTCACGTAATCTTTCTTCAAATTGCCTTATGAAAACTGTGTCACAATAATAGAATAAATAAAAACCGGCTAAGCGCGAGTCTGACTTGCGCATATTGTTGCGACGTTTCCGTTTCTAGTTCCCACGCAATATTTTGTATTAAATAATGCAACTGAATCCTTAGCACGTTAAAATTAGGAACCCAATTTGTTGTTATAAAAAGCTAGGTAGCTTAAAAACACGATCTATAATACTTTTGCCATTACATATAATAAGTACAAGATGAAACATTAAGTAATTGATTCTTCACATTCGGATTCATGCACTCGAAAATCGATTACATTAATATTAGAATTAAAATTAGTAGATGCCCTATCACTTCTTGCTCCTGTCACTCTCTTGCAAGTAACGCGAATTGCATGAGATGTCAACTGAGAAAGTTAACGGCACGCTATCTCGCGTATGGTTTTGGAATAATTGGAGTGATCACCATTGTGGTATATACTAAAAATATTTTTTATATATTAGAGTTGGAGTTTGTTCACCCATTTGATTTCATGAACTCCTTAGTTCCAGGGCTTTGGTTATTCTGAATAGAGGGACGCATGGTTTGCACAGTAGGCCACTTATCAAATAACTCTTGTCACTACCGCCCAACTACCGACGGCTCTGTTTACGGATTGTTATGACACGGATGATTATGTTTAATATGTAACAAAATTAAGGCTGTTAATGTACTAAAGTAGGTAAGCACCTAAGTGATTTTGTATTTAGGTTGGTATTCAAATGATATATTTCTATGCCTGGTTTTAAACTAAGGGATTGTGGGCATTTCCATCACCTTAATGACTAAAATAAAAAAAACACCTATGTACTTAGACCTAAACGATGCTTTAATTACCCAAGCTATTCGGGTAATTAAGATTATAAATAACAAAACTAAAAAACTCAAACTTACCAAAAAGGTACCCATAGATAACCTGTATCACGTGTATGTATTGTAATTAAGTCCTAACGTGTACAATAAAGTTTTGATAAATAACTAACCAATCGATACATGCTGAGTGGGTACACCGAATGGTCTTATGTTTCCGTATTTGTTAACTCCGAACTTTGTTTGTTACATAAGCTTGGGAGATATTTTAAGTCGACAATGGATCTTCAATCGTAAAAAATATATTATTTATAATACAATACGGAAGTATCAACGGATTTATAATGACTGCTGAAGATTTGTTACGAGACCTAGAGACCTATGAGCGAGGGGCATCTACTTCGGATATTAGGTAGGACGTTCTAGACAATGATTGATGAAGCGATACCCAAGCCTTATAATTTTTATGGCCACTGGTGTCATGAAATTGTAATATTTTTTGATGAACTATAAATTGGAAAAGAAATCTTTTCTGATAAACTTTTACCTATTAAAGAAAAATCATTCCCTGTGCAGCTCGAAATTGTATTGAAATCAGGGTAGTATTTAATGGACATTAGATCAATAGTAATGGTATAATGATAAATGATGCCGCGGTGGCCTAGATATTTGAGCAGTCACATTTGCTACGCAAGTTTGAATCTCAGCGGGGCCTGTAGGTACTTATTAGTTTTTCTAAAAAAACTTATGTACAGTGATTACATACCACGTGATTTACGATGAATGTAAACTTTGTGAGAAAACCTCCATATTTCTGAGAAGTTATTCAAAGACGTATGTATAGTGTCTGAGACGGCGATGGACTCACCATTTGTCACGTCTTCGTTAAAAAGTGGGTGTCGGGATAACAACACCTCTGCCTTCCCCTTTGGGGAATACAGGCGTGAGCATATGTATGTATGGATGTATGTGATAAATGATTAATCTTTTAGATCCTTCATAAGTAACCTTGTGTTGATAGTAGACATTGTGACTTCGTTGATTTCAACGCAAGCAATGCGAGCTAGAATTCCACCTGTCGGGAAGTACTAATGGGTACAGTGGTTAGTTCTAGCTCCTAATTTATCTTCGGTGATAAGTGAGTGCTGCGACACGTTTGCCTACTACATCGGGGACCTCATTGGAATGCGTAAATATAAGTTATGATTTCCTAAGTAGGTACTAGTTAATACGCATGGTCCTTTATAGGCTTTCATTAAGGCAACTTGAGCACATCAGGAATCGATCTATCATATATAACAACTTGAACGCGGAAAGTAAATTGGCTTATCTTACCGAACCGGAATATCTCAGGAAGTCAATAATCGCCAGCTTCTGATGCAACGCGCGTCATCAGGAACCGTTGCGAAGAAAACTCACTCATTCCTCGTAACCACACCAACTGGCCTGGTACACGCCATATAAACTTGTGCAATGTGTATATTGACCATTTGCGAGTAATCAATGAAAAAATAACTGCAGTGATCTCGATTGTGAAATCAATGAACCGTGTACGGAAGCGAATTTTTACTTTTTACTTTCGATCGTCTGTGAAGTCGAAAGAAAGTAACAATTTGTTGCTGCAATCGGTAGCTACTGAAATAAACTTGACCGGATTTTTTATAGTATGATTGTTTACCGTAGCGATGAAGCGATCGTCTAATCAAAAAGACCTAATTTGGCGGTTTATAAAATGGTCCTTATAAAAAATATTTGTACACTAGCTGTGCCCCGCGGTTTCACCTTTCAGATTGCATGGGTGGCTTTTTTTCATCGAACCCTGATGTAAAAAAATTATCCTAAATTACTCTTTGTAACATCAGCTATATGTCTGTGAAATTCTCGTTAAAATCGGTCCAGTCGTTTCAGAGATTACCCGAAACAAACAGACGGACAGACAGAAAGAAAAATTTAAATATTTTTGTTTATTTGAGTACAGTAGATACTTACTGTCATATGCATTTAGTGAAAAGCTGTTAATTTGGAACAACAAACATACTCTTCAATTTTATTTATCTGTATAGATTATTAGTATGAGTAATTTAGGCCGTTTTACATAGGTATTGGCTTTAGAAGTATAACATACAATGTGAGTAGGTACGTCTGTACATTACTGTTCGTTTTTGCACCTGACCGGGTTTTTTTATCTAAATAGTAAATATGGTAGGTTAAAAAAACCGAGGCACTATTAATTTCGAACTTTGGTACGGAATCATTATATTAGCATTTAATTACACATATTATCTTGACTTGCAAATCGCATAGATATATTGCCTTCCATAATTTTTTTTCTACAACTACCTACCTAGAATACGCACTCCAACATTAGTACCTTAACTAATTAGTAAATAAGCTGGCGCCCGATTAACATAGCCTCTAACTATCTACCTAAACTTTTGTAACTAAAACATATAATACTAAAATATATTATGTTATTCGCCTAAGTACTTATTCAATAGATTTTAACACACCGATTTAAAACAGAAACTTATTTTCATCATTTATAGCCTGTCAGCTAGGCAAGATGTTATAGATGTGTGTCAATTAAGTATGGATTAATTAAGTTGCCCTTTGTGGTCATAGTTAGGTCTCGATTTAAACCACTTTCTACAGCGGTCAGTTAGAAAGCATAGCTTTCAAGAAAATAATCATTGTAAGCTAACACCTTTGCGGTAGCGTGATCTGACCATAAATTAAGGTTTCTAATATACCTACGGTCAATAGATTCACTTGACCACTTCGATCACCAGCCCCGCACCACACTCGTTTCGGAGTTCGTCTTCTCTTCTTCCTCATATTGGTTATGACTTCCCTACCAACGTTGAACATGCGCGATGCCCTGCCTATACTTATTAAAGATAAAGCTTGTTCTTTCAAATGAGGTTAAAGCCAACTGATTCAATCCCTCTACAGGTGGATGTATTGATGTATCCATTGACGTAAAGAGGAGAATTGTGAGGTTCGAAATTGTGGTAAAAATAACGATTGACTGTTGATTCGAAATTGTGATAAAAATAACGATTGATTTTATGGTAAACAAAGTAAATATGAAGAAAGCCATGCTAAATGATGCAAGATTAACAAAATCGATACATTTTTATATTTTATTGCGATGATTATAGCTACCTAATGAAAGTCAGTGGTTTTAATTGTAAATAATAGTTTAATAGGAACACACACGATAACACATACAAAAGGAAATAACAAAATAAAGTCACAAACTAAGGAAACTGAGTCGACCGGCGGCAAGTTAAACGGCGCACGAGAAGCTAGCAACTACTGAGAGAGCGTGCGTATGCCGCGGAGAGTTCCTGGCCGACTGGCGGGTTCGACCAAGCTTGTAGAGACGCGGCCGGCACGTGCAGCGTTGCCGGCCCGTTCTTGGTCGAACAAGTTGAGACTTGTAGGAGAGTCGCACAATAGGGAAGGACAAGGAGTTGCAATAGGGTCGTCCAGATGTTAGAAAAACTACTTGCTATATCCTCCCCCTCCAAGCCAGTGGAAAACTTGGAGCTGGCTTGGCAATTGAATAATGCGCTCTATTCCTGCTTCTAGCATGAACTACTACTGCAGAGTCACTTACATTGGAAGTCAGGAGACTAGTATAGTACTTGTCTCTTGGTAGGCTCTCTTTAACAACTACTTCGCAGTTCATCGCGGAAACATCTTTACGCACACGGAAAGGGCCTTCACGTCGCGAAGCGACTTTAGTAATGAAGCCTTGCGTAGACTGACAAGGGCGATGGGTCTCCACGAGAACGCGGTCACCCTCTTGATATTTAAATCCAGTACTACGAACTGAAGCCATGGAAAGTTTCCGTTTTATCTTTTCACTATTTTCATTTCCACCCCACCTTCGGGGTCTGTTTTTTTTAGTAAGCGTAGTAGGGGTAAGCGCTCCCCCTGCACTGAAGACATCTTCATACTTTTGAATGAATGCAGCTGGTTTATCCCTATCAGCTGAAGTTAAAAGGACGTCCTCGTCCTCGTGGATGCCAATCGATGAGCTAGTTACAACGCGATCGTCGCGCTCGAATTCTAAATCGTAAAATTCGGAATTACCTAACGAGTACTGGTTATTACTAAAGTCGACTATCATGCCAACTTCTTGGATAAAATTCATACCTAGTAGTGACTCTGTTGCCCCAGGCAAAACTAAAAATAGAGTCTCTACTGCAACTCCCTGAACTTTAACACGTAATAAAGCGGTTTCTACAATTTCTACTCGCTTAGTACCATCAGCAAATCTTAACTCAGTCTCTACTGTTTTAAATAATTGACCATTTCCACGCAAATGTCTCGTTAAACTATCACTGGCAATTGAGTACTTTGCTCCCGTGTCCAATATAGCTGTACCAACAGCACCAAACACTTCCACTTTGAAAATGGGTCGCACTCGCGAATTTAACTCGGACGGACTAACGGCGGACACTGACTGAAACGCCGAAGACATAGTCGGCGGTGCGGAACATCTTGCTTTGCAGACCTCGCAGTTGGATCTAATCACCCCGGGCGCACCGCATCCGAAACATGTGATGGACGGGCGAGCTTCCAATTGTGTCGCAACTGGTTCGTATTTAACAATCCGGTCTGAAGAGGTAGGCTGTTTATTCAATAAACGTCTGCAGTCATCTATGTTGTGTCCAAAAGCTTTACAATAGTTGCAACGAGGTCTGTGCTTGCTGGTATGCGGCGCTCTATCCACATTAGAACCCGAAGAAGAACCAGAAGACAACGGCGGTGAAGAACAGAGAGTCAGCGTCGGTTGCGGTTGAGAAGCAGATAAGGAGACATTTTTCCTTACACCTGCAGGAGTGCTAACTTCTTCTAGCACGTCTTCAACCGTACGAGCTCTTTGCAGCAGCTCGGCGAAAGACGCGAAGGTGCTTCTCGCTACTCTCTCTCGTATTCTCTTATGTAACAAGCCATACACTATATCTAACTGTACCGGGTTTTCCGGTAGATTATGCGGCGGTAACTGTGCAAATAAAGATCTCACTCTACATACGAAAACATCCGTGTTCTCTTCGGCCTGCTCCTTACTAAAAATCTCTCTATATAATCTGTGAGGTGGGAGCCGCGGACCGAAGGTCTGTCGTAATAAGTGTAGCGAGTCTTCCCAAGTCAACACTGAATGCTTCACGCCCAGCCACCAGGTAGCGGCAAAACCGGACAGTAACATGGGTAACCCTCGGAGTGCAATTTCATCACTGACATTCACGCAGTCTTTGTATACTTCCATACAGTTGATAAAAGATAAAACATCTCCGGTACCATCAAATCTGGCTGTACAGTTTGAAAAGTTACTCACGGTTGACGATGGCGGCGGCGGTACGTACTGTGATGGGATTTGCGGTCGTAATGCTTGTAATAAAAGCCTAAGCTGTTGATCGGACATTACGATAGGCGCGGACATCGTAGGCTGTGATGAAGCTACGGGTGACTCATACCCGTGTTGTAGCGGCGACGGTGAGTTTTCGGGCACCTCACGCCCTGAAATCGGCGGAGGCAGAGTTGATAAGGCAGCAGCGCCGGCGGACGCTGGGCGTCCGAGCAGCGGCGGCGTCGATGGTCGTTCATCGACGATAATAGCGCTCCCACTCGAAGCTGGCGGCGTGACGCCGTCTACTTGCACTCCAGCGGCAGGAAACATCTCTGAATGTTGCCGTTGACTCGACCGTGTAATGACCATGTCTCACCGAGAGACTAAAAAAATACTAGCGAGCGTGGTATGCGAACTAAGTGGTTAGAGTTCGTTAAACAAAAGACCACGTGCGGGTCAGCGGGGCTATCGCCTCGTAAAAAAAAGAACCCGAGTTACAAAGTTTCTTGGAATTTGTGACAATAGCACTAATGTATGTTCGTTTTTACGTTCCTTATTTCACTACTAAACACACTGTAATGTTTGCAAGTACTCGAAATAAACGGGAATTTTGCGCGTTCACTCGTAAAAAAAGCACTTGTTTGTTTGGTTCGCTTCACGTTGGGCGTCAGTTATTGCGATGATTATAGCTACCTAATGAAAGTCAGTGGTTTTAATTGTAAATAATAGTTTAATAGGAACACACACGATAACACATACAAAAGGAAATAACAAAATAAAGTCACAAACTAAGGAAACTGAGTCGACCGGCGGCAAGTTAAACGGCGCACGAGAAGCTAGCAACTACTGAGAGAGCGTGCGTATGCCGCGGAGAGTTCCTGGCCGACTGGCGGGTTCGACCAAGCTTGTAGAGACGCGGCCGGCACGTGCAGCGTTGCCGGCCCGTTCTTGGTCGAACAAGTTGAGACTTGTAGGAGAGTCGCACAATAGGGAAGGACAAGGAGTTGCAATAGGGTCGTCCAGATGTTAGAAAAACTACTTGCTATAATTTACATAAAAATACTGATGCAGACGATGTTATGATTAAGTACGAAAATCAAATTGAACTGTGTAAATGTAACATTTCGTTCTTACCTTTGAAACGGATATGCATGTGTGAAGAGATTGATGATTGCGAATTAAAGCGAAACAGCCATGTAAATAACATTCTACATTATTCCTTCCTTATAATGTATCTATTTGATGTAATAATATGTGGGTAAATGACTGCGTATCTCGCCCCAAAATTAAACTAAGTTAAGGTAATAACACAAGTTAATTATTTTAATTGACTTGTTTTGTTTGACCTGTTACCTTCGTAGTAAAAAAACGAATGAACTATTGTAAATATTGATAAGTTTTCACCTCCGCGTTTTATATTGAAACGAAAGTGAAACTAATTATAGTGAGTAGCGGATAATTCGTTGAGAAAATTTCTTAACCTTCAGATAATTAATGCCTCTTAAAATTATAAGGACCGCACAATTTGAGCCAATAAGTTAGATAAGTACTTACATAGGTTTATAAATCTTTACCTGGTTGCCTACTTGAACTGTAGCCCTAATTAATTGTATCGACGAAAACCTCTAAACCGACTCTTAACCGACTTCATAAAAGGAGGAGGTTCTCAATTCGACTGTATTTTTTCCCTTATAATTATAAATAAGGACTTTCTTAATTCACTTTAATTAGTTCAGCTATAAAAATAGGGATGTATCTAGATCAATATTTTTCTACCAACTGCTAGTTATACTTTAAATTAATGTACATTTTATTTTCATTAGTACCTAATATCTTAAGTAGGTACAGGACATAAACAGCTGATGTTTATTATGGTGCATATCATTAAAAATACTACTCACATAAAGGACTTTCCGCCACATCTTGAAGAAGCTTTAATATATATTTTCAAATCACTGTAACTGAATAAATATCCTTTCTCCTTTTATGGAATAATAAATCACCACACTTTATAATATTTATATTGGGATCAGTAGTCGCTGCAGCTAGCCGGTCAGCACTGCGCTCGCGCTCACCCTACCGGTCATAATAATGGACGCGAACGGCGGCCTCGCTCGAGTTTTATATAACGACAACCACTGCACAATATATAACTCAACTTAAGGCTCTACGTTGTCTTATTTTACGTAAGTTAGATAAGACTAAACCGGGGCACCATCATAATTTACACAACAAGTGATGCGTGAAATGATCACTCTTTGTGGATGGTACCACTAACATTCGACGGCCTCAAGTGCGTCAAAAAACGTTCAGCCAAATCCATCAGCCTTAAAATCTATCAGCCGAGTTCCTAAACTGTCTTAATTAATTAAAACATCTTCAGTTAGTTACACAACAATTACGGTTCGGAACTTCTAATTTGGTGCATTCCATACACTGTGGCGTTTCAAATATAAGAATGGATGTTCGTCTCCTAAACTTTTTGATGGCCTAATAACTACGATTTTTACAATTCTAATGGATCTAGTTCTACGCTAAGCAAAGCTTTAACTATTGGAACCAGACAAAGATCATATAAAAAACTGCTATAAAATGAACATACATCTATACTAATATTATAAAGAGGAAAGGTTTGTATGTTTGTAACGAATTGGCTCAAAAAGTACGCATTATTACTTATTAATATAGGCCATATTTTTTCCCGGTAATCCCACGGGAACGAAAACTTCGCAGGTAATAATACAACTCTAAAAAAAAAAAATGCCTCAGCGAAGATCGAATCATAGTTGAGTAAACTCTCGCTTCACAAGCAGGACCTGCGTGACCACATACCTAATTAATATACTTATACCATCAAATCACTTCATTATCTGACGTCACACTTTGATGTTTCTATGATATCACAGAGCCATAATTAACTAATTAAAAGACTTTATTACGAAACTAATATGGCATTATCAGAAGGTTACAATTAATCAAATGGTTTGTTTGGGTTGAGCATTTGCATGGTTAACTACGCACACATATTTTTGTATTTTATAGTTCATCGCCTTGGCCTTACCTACGTGCATGCCAGTATGAACTACATAAGACTACTTACCAATAAAAATATTACCTACATCATATGACATTTTCTGTGTTTTTGGATTATCTTAACATTCAGTCCGAGGTTGTACTATAGGATGACATCGATTCAAATTCCGACTTCTAGAATGTTTGCTTCAATTAACAGGGGCCAACTGTTCGTTTAAGCAGCGCTTCTTATGAACTACTTAGCTTTAATGTTTAATTTTACGGTACCAAACTGAAACGTCAAAGCTCAGAAGTACGCTCTTTTTAAACCATTTCAGATCAAACGTTATGATCTGTATCAAATGCAAATACGTAGATTTACTTAACTTACGTAAATTAATGCCTCGTTGGTTTAGTGTGGTCGCAAGTTCCCCCTGAGCACTGAGGATGGCCACCGGGGGGGTTTTAGTGCGGTAAAAATCCGACATGCCCCGACCTGCCACTCCCAGGGCGGTCGGGGACCTTTTGAAGGTCTCCACCTCTTCAATAAAAAAAATAAAAATATAAGAATGGCCGCAAGTAGGTACTTCTGCGGAGCACGAGGTCCTTGGTTTTCGATCCCCCGGGTCGGGAAGTGTTATTGGGTTTTTCGATCTGTAATTTCCCAGTAGCCGACCGGAGTCTGGATTAGCACCTGGTTAGTGGCAATAAGCTCGCATCCTATAAAATATTTTTTAAATATAAAAAAAATATGCTCTCGACATCCCAGCCAACGACACCCACATTTCACCGAATATGATTGAACGCCAACGTGACAGAGGGTAAGTCCATCACCGTCTCAGGCACTATACTTGCGTCTTTGAATTACTTCTCAGACATATGCAGGTTTCCTTACGATGTTTTCCTTCACCGTAAATCACGTGGTGTGAAATCACTGCACATACGTTTTTAGAAAAAACTCATTGGTGTAGGCCCCGTTGGGATACGGACTTGCGTCACTTGCGTAGCAGGCGACTACTCAAACCCCGAGGCCACCACGGCTCCATATATTTTTTATTTGTGTACTTACCCTGCATATAGCACCTACCTCTGCCTACCCCTTCAAGGAACACAGGCGTGAGCATATGTGTGGAAAAAAAGGTCATTCAAACACCATTATTTCACAAAAACAACGTGTTACTTACCAGCTAAATCATTATCATTACCAGAAGAGAATATGAATACAATTGACACATATTTTTTGTTAAGTATTAATAATGAAATATGCAATGTCTCGATATCTTTTATCCCGAGAAAAAACAAGCTACTTACCTATGTGATTAATAAACTTCAAGGTGACGAATGATACCTCAATCGGTCGGGCACGACTTGTCTATTATTGTAGTATTACAGATATTGTTAAGACACCGTTAACTTGTTAGACTTTTGTCACTGACGATACGAAATAGATCCCTGGTCATTGCCCTCAAATGCACTAAAAAAATTACCAGAAAAGTGCGAGTCTGACTCGCGCACTGGGGGTTCTTTACAAAACTAATTTATTATATTATTGACGGTGTTCTGATTTTCCCCTCTATTCCGCTATAGGGTGTGCATTGTTCCATCAAAATTTAATGATTCTAGCAAAACAGGAAGTACGTTATAGGTTTTGATTCCTTTGCATTGTGTCCTTATATCATTATATGCAAAATAATCCGGATAAACGGCCGTTTGCTGGCGCAGTTAGACTCTAGATATTTTCACAGTTCCAAGGAATTGCTGACTTGATACCTACACGCGTTCACAGAGAAAATGTATCATGACAGAAAGACGGACGGATAACGAAGTCATCCTATAATCCAGGCTCGTATCCAGTAAGGTGCGTAACCCTAGGAAAAAAAATGGAGTAAAGTTTGTCACCGATTATTTCAGAACCAAGTGCTGTGGGTACAAACTTAGACGACTTAACTTAGATAGAGATGTACTTTGCACATCTGAACAATTATTTTTAATCAAAGTGTAGATGCATAGTACAATGTACATTTAGAATTACACATTTCCACTGCATAATAACTACAATAAAAAATACTTGTGTAACTATACATAAATACATAGAATCAGTGATGAAAAACATACTATAATTAAACACATCGTGACTGCATAACAAGTGTATGCTCATCAATTGTTTTTATACCGCCGTGTTCGCATGATTACTGTATGATTATGTCGATCTTGGGAGTCGCTTCACAATATGCGCAGATAGGAATGTTATCATATTCTTATTTTATGAACTTGAAACACGAGATATGCTAAGCTATCATAATAAATTTCTGTTCGTGACTTAGTCTGCGTAAAATTCGTGGTGTTTTTTCTTTATGAGAACTTTAAAAATACTGAGTGAATTTTTGTACAAATTTATCCTCCCGGTTTGACACCCTAAAGCAAGGGTGGGTGGTAGAAAACATTATCATATATTCATCTAGCGCGTCAGGCTTAACCTAAATAATACATGCCATATATAAAAAAAACTGTCATCAAGTTGTCAAAGTACAAAATTCACTTGCTCAGACAATTTTTTCACCTCCAGCTGAATTGTCGGAATCTAACCCTACTAAATTATCACTATACCAAGTAAACCAAAATGTACCAAGTGGTTTTCGCGTAATGTATCTAAACAAGTAGTTTTTTTGTATACAACAATTTGTATTTTACACTAAATTTAATCCTTTTGTTAAATTTACAGTTTTATTAATATAAGTATAGATTTATAGTTTGCATTTTGTAACTAAACGACAGAAGTAAGTGAAGTGGCAAATCGTTTACAGGAATATCAAACTTCAAATGTTTGCAATAGCCTATTGACCATAAATTACTACAATAGATTGAACCTTACACAATAATCCATTGTTGGGCAAATCTATTTTTCATCTATTAAAATGGATTCAAGGTTAATTCATCTATGCTGTTAATATTACCATCGTTTCTTCACTTCTCAATAAATGAACAGGTGACAGTTCAATAAATATTGATTGGGAAAGACAAAATGAAACTAAGAAATACTGTTTAGTGTTTACTGATTGCTTTATTAGATATCGCCGGTACAGTATTTTATGGACCTGTTTGAAATGCAATGTCTTAATGTATAATGTAATGTACCACTTCGAACAATAAATCCGAACGCATTTGTACACATGACAACAAATAAATATTATATATGAACAGAGTAGTTATAGGATTCTACGGTTAAAATACACAAAAATATTTCTACTTTTCATCTGGTGTGAGGTTATTTAAATAACAGTTGGGCTAATTAAAGTTACGCAAGTCTTGAACATAAAACATTTAAACTTAGATTTAACACATTTTTTAAAGAAATCATTCTTATCCATTATAAATGTAATCTCTTATAATCGAATATCGAATTATCTACATATAAAAAGGAAATAATACTGCTAATTAAACACACCCAAATTGCGACAAATGCTAAAGATGATTTAATCATATTTATTAAATTTCATAGACTGTTAAAATATGTTTCAAATGGAAAAGCATTTAAATGGTGGAATTTGTACTGGTATATTATAAAACACAATATAAAAGAATACACTATTGTATTTCACTGTTTATGTTATATAAATATATTTAGTGCTAGTGGGAACATACAATTAAGGAATATTGCGCATACGCCAGAATTGTGCCGTAAAAACACACCAAATTAAAAATAGAAATGTATGCTTAGAAGAGGGTATCACACCTCATCGACTTTCGCATGCCAGTCGATTTCAAAACACAGTGAAGATGAGATAAATAGTTTTAAATGTATATTATATATAATTCCATACATAGCATTAATTGTGTAACGTGTACACACAGTATACGGAGTTGTCGGTTAAATGGCAAACTAAATTGAGTAACAGACTATTTTGGGGGCCTATCTAAGCTAATTTTACGATTGATAAATACTTCATACGGCTAAATTCCACTTAAAACTAGCGACGTATCACATACATTGAACAAACCATAGCCACAGTATTAAAAAAATACTGACACTCGATCAATCACACGTTTGACAATGAATACATATTATAATGGAAAGTGTATCTCTACATTCGCTGAGTATAATTGTAATTAGAACAAATGTACTGAGACATTAATTATTTTATTGTTCGTTTAAAAAAAGTATATGCGTATACTTAGTTATACAAATTTACATTAAACTTATTTCTTTAAGTACTCAAGTATCCATAGGGTTCATTCAAATCTTCTCTACAATGCCATGAGCCACGAGACAAAATAGAAACTGAATAAAATTAAAAGTTCATACAATATCTACAACCTGGGTTTGGAACACAGAAGTCTTTACAAAATTGACTATTTTTGTGACCAAAACTTATTCGACAATTTTGAAAACGCTACATAAAAAGAATACTCAGATTACACATTCACGAACGGGATCTCGACCACATTATATAATACACATTGTAAGTAATCACAATAAAATATATTTAAAGCCACACTACTCGCTCGGACACGTGTCTCACCTCGCTGTTCACACCGAGTTCCGCACATAATTTTCGCACGCAATAAAAGAACATCTAAAATAATATTCGATATTTGAGGGTAGTTTTGTTTTACCTGGAGTTGGCGGGGGTCTACCACTGGGGGTTGGGGGGCAGGAAAGGGTCCGGCGCGGGCGGCGTGGCCGGCGGATACTGACCGCCGCCCGCGCCGTACGGCCCGTAGTACCCGCCCGGGTACCCCCCGTAGTACGCCGGGTTCGGGTACGCACCGTACCCCATGCCGTAACCTACACAAAGGTAATCGTTAATACTTTGTGGTGCAAATTATTAAAGTAAAATAATATTGGATGTAAGTAAATTGTTACTTACCAGGCGGGTATTGGTTATAAGGCCCTTCTGTCGGTGGGTTTGTAGGGTACACTTGGCCGGGGCTGGCTATGGGGTTCGGGGGTATTGCACTTGAAGAATGTGGGATGGCAGCAATGGGTGGCTTGCCCAAATCCACGCCTGGAGGCGGCGATCCCACTCCCATCATGCCACTATGGCTCATATTCACAGGCATTGAAGGTTGAACTTTGCTTGATAAATGACCTGCATGCGGTTGTGGATGCGGCATAGCACCCATTGGAAGGTCATGGCTCACTGGCATAACAGGTCGATTCATTAGTCTGCTCTGCAAGCCAGTATTTTCTATAGGGGCTACCGGCACTGTAGTCGGCTGAGTGAGTTCAGGTTTCCTAAGTTTTTGCTGATTCCCAGAGCCCAGTAGACTAGATACACTATGGGACATGCTAGGTCCACTTACAGGCTGCCTATCACTAATTTGAGATTCTAATGCTCCTTCAGGTTTGTTTGGTGACTTTTTCTTCTTGGACTTAGAGCTAAGTTTTTCTTCATTGCTAGGGGAGTACGATTGCGTTATATCGTCTAAATTCCGCCGGAAATCTGGCATTCCTTCACTATTCAAAGCGATTGCAGTTTTCTCTAACCGACTTAAGCTTGACTCTGTTTGAGGCCGACTGCCGGCTCGTTGGTGCCTATAGTTCTTCAGTAAATTTATTTTCCTCTCAACCGGTTCACTTCGGGCGTCCACCGCTTCGGAAGGACCGTCTCTATGTCTGGAGAGATCCACTGAGTTTTGTTCAGTTCTGTTTTCTAAAGCCTCTTCAGATGGTAATTTTTCATCAGTTGTAAGCACAATATTTTGGTGATCCGGTCTTGATTCCTGTTCAGAGTTCTTAGGAGTTTCTGTGTCAGTGGAATGCTGGGCGTTTGGAGACTCATTAGTGTTTTTATGTCTGGCTGGTTCGTTTGAGGTAGCTTTGTCCTCGTTTGGATCTTGATTACTCTCTTCCTCATCACTGTCCAAGACTTGGGTTTCGTCATCTGTATCCTGTTCCATTGTATTTCTAGTATTAGAATCACTATTTTCATTGTTTTTCTTAGGCTCCTTGGGTAGCTTGGTAATACTAAGAGATCCTGGCAAGTTAGGGCGCATCAATCTACCTGGGTGCATAGGGGACTTGGCTCGCATAGCTGAGTATGATCTTAATTCTCCTAGTCTACTTCGAATATCAGCAATTTTTTGGCCAGGCATCATAGGTCTCATCTTATTTTGACCCATCATAGGCCTCATTACTCTGTGATAGCCTGGCCTCGGTCCACTCTTCGATGTTATAGTGATTGCGGAGTTATTCTTCAACGATCCAGGTATATTGGCTGATGGCGGGCGTCCTAATACTACAAAAACAAACAATACTTTTATAATGACAGAAAAAGAAAAATGTACTTATAAATAGAAAGAGTAGAAGATTACCTTTCTTTCCCACTGGGCTGTCTTTGCTATCACCACCTTTCTGTGCCAGTCCTTTGAAAGATGTTTTAATCGCTATTATTTTGCCCGACTCCAGCTGCATGTATATTCCTTTCGGAGACTTCAGAACCATGACGCGCTGACCGGCCTTCAGTACAATGTTAGTTTTTTCAGCAGAGTTCGTTGGTATCACAACATCTACAAAAATAAAAAAGTTATTATAACTGCGGCCAATTGCTTAGATAGCGCCTTAATCATTTGGTGTTTTTGGGTTCCATGTTATTACTTATTGTAATTATGATATTATACAATGAATTGCATCAGCTTCCGTAACAGGCCATTCAAACAATACGGCTCTACTAAACCATCTTGTTTGGATGGTTAATAAGTAGCATATCATGACCTCCACTAGCCTATTAAGAAAAACCGGAAAGAAACCTTGAACCAAGATGTATTGGAATACACAGGTTAGTACTTTTTTATACTACATTCCGCCTGATGGTAAGCGGCCTATGAATGTTTGAATACCAAGTGTCACTCGTGAGTTGCCAGCATAATGACAACTATTGCGAACACAACTCCACTCCCACTCCTTCCATGTATAAAGCACTGTCCATGTTACTCATCGCAGGAACACAAAACTACCCAAAGGTTTAAGCATTTGGCTGCGATCTTCTGTAAGGTCCCGGTACTGTCCCCAGTCGGGCAACTCTAGATATCGAACCGGAGATCCCGTTATACCATACCTCTCTTACAGTATAGCTATGAGCGCTGACCTTGAATGTGCAGTAGTGATTTAATTAATCTGTCTCTGTATATATATAATAAATTACACGCTCATAACTCATGACGTCCCCTGTAAAACATTAAACGGTGTAGATTTGTGTGTGTTACCTAAGGGCAGCGTCATCTCCTGCGCCGTCATGCCCTGGCGGCGCCAGACGTCGGCGGGGATCCAGCGCGCGCCGTGCTGCATGGGGCGCACGGAGGCCACGGGCCGCTGCACCAGGCTGCCGTCCGCCGTGCGCACCGTGCGGTACGCCGCCGTCGGCTTCGGCGCCGACGCTGCCTTCTTCTCCAACTCGTACCTACACCATGGCACACACTCCATGTAACACGGTGAAGCCAAATACTCTAAACGTCGAAAAGCAATTTAGGCGGCACTTCTCTCTCTCACTCTTGTGCATAGCGAGACGAAACCTATAGAATCAGTTCAGCGCCATGATAATATAACACATCCCTTATTCTCACAATTTGTGTTTACGTCAACGCGCTGACTTATGACGGCGACATTGAAAAACTCGCACTAGGCTTTCTGGCCGCAGACATCTATATCTGTGATTCGGGCTGTTGTCAGATGAAGAGAGCATTTGCGAAATCATTGTGCCCGTGTGGTGTCATCTCGCGAATAAATAATTCTTCTTTCTATATGTTACAATTTCATGACTGGAACACTGAACCGAATTTGCTACAATTTTTAATACATATTGGCAAATTTGATCATAATTTTAGCTTTTTTTCCGAAACGATACGAATGGAATTAGAAATCTAGAACTCTAGAGAACTTCAAGAATATCCGCGAGATGCCAATCAAACGTTAATATAACAAAAATAAATAAAACCACGGGTAACTAGGGGACAGAATTGGCAGTGGAATATTTTAGGAGTCAGATCTCTGAAGAAATACGGATCTGACGATGGCAATGGATTACGGCGCCAACAATTTGATACAAAGGAAATGTTATGTAATTGATTGAGCAACTTCTCATCGCGCAATTATGTGAGACAGAATAAAATGCCCTATTACAATTTAATCTACTTCATGAAATTCCAATATTTTTAATAATCAAAAACTTTTCTTTAAACACTTATTAAATTCATTGATACGTGACTAATTAACCTTGAACTTATTTCTTAATGTGACGTAATGGCACCGCCATATCTTAGAGATTTCCACGCCAACGACTTTGACCTACAATGAACTGACTAAAATGAATGAAACCTAAGATTTACAAAGACATTGTAATAAAAATAGTAACTATGAGAATGTAACGAAACCGGCAATACCTAGCGTTTTTTTAATATCTAGATAGGTTTCTTAATAATTCTATAGAGCAATTTAAAAATGAAAAATTAACAAGATTTCTTATAATTGTTAGTTATAAATTCAAATGTTACTCACCCTCTTTGTGCTAGTCTCTTTTCAGCGCTAGATAATTTCTTCTCCTTTCTATCGACGAGTAGTGATTCGTGTTGAAAAGGCTCTTTGCTCAGCTGCCTTCCAAGTAGTGTTATGATCCCTTGCATCAACACATCTATATATTTATCTTTATGTTCCGAAAGATCTTTTGGTGCGGATTCCTGAGAAAATGACATATGAAGTTTTTATAGGAAATAAACAATAATATTTAAGTACATATATGTAAGCCTCTTTAAACCTGAACGATATTCACTCAACATCAAATGAAGAAAAATATCGTGTAGAAACCAGCATATGTCCCAGAAGAAATTGAAAGACGTACGCATGTATAGTGCCTGAGACGGCGATGATGGACTCACTGTCTGTCACGTCAAGTTCGGTGAAAACAGTGTTGTCTCACTGATAATCACTTCGGGGATCCTTCTAGGACGACGTGATTTATTGACAAACAGACAAGGATACTTTACGAATTATAGTATGAATATATATAGATACCTTTTCATCATTGTCAAAGCAAAGGTTGGTAATTTCCTTCATGGAGAGGACCGCATCAGGGTTGCACTCGTCGACGACGCGGTCCGCCATACCCTGCTTGTTTATCTGTCTATCGTAGATCTTCTTCTCCAAACACCAGTCCATCACGAAACGGTACACGAAACACGGCTTCCTCTGGCCATACCTAACCGTAGTTATAATACAGAAAAAAATTTAAACACCGAATAATACTAATACACATACTAATGTGAACAAATTAGAAAAACATATAGAACAAACACAACACAGCACCTACCTGTACACTCTACAGACGGCCTGTGTATCGTGGCAAGGGTTCCAGCTGGCGTCGAACACAATAACTCTGTTCGCACCCACTAGATTGATGCCGAGCGAGCCTGCGCGCGTCGATACCAAGAACAGGTATATGTGGGGGTTAGCGTTGAACTCGTTTATTAACTTCTCACGTTCCAATGCGTGTGTTGAACCATCCAATCCTAAAAAAAAATAACCATTAAGTTACATACAGAAGAACTGGGAGTCATTTGTGGTTTGGTCACTCCCTCAGTGCCGATAAATTTTCTACAAACTATGTTCTATGATTCGTTTCACCAGACTTACGGTGAATGAAAACATTGTCAGAAAACCTACATAATTATAAATGTTTTGAAACACGTAAGTTAAGTACCTGAGAACGAAGGTGCAACCACATGCAGCCGTCCGACACTCGTTTCCAGCAAACAAATGTGGTCACGTGACCCCATTTTAAATTTCCCGCGACTCAAAAAGGAACTACGTCATTCAGCCGCTCCTATCACGTGACCACATTTGTCGCTGGAAACGAGCATCGAGCGGCTTATATCAGGTTGCACCTTAAGCGATAGGCTCACAATCTGTCACCTTATTGTCAATGATGGAAATCTAAAAATATACTCACGGTAATAATTTGTGTTCCTCTCCCAAAGGCAGTTTGTTCCAGGAATGTAGTTCCTTTCTAGGAAATCTTCAATGAGGTTCAAAGTGAACAAACTCTGACTGAAAAGCAACAACCTATCCCCGAGTTTAATGCTTTCATTTAGAATGTAAAAGAACAATTCCATTTTAGCAGAATTCTCGATTATGCCCGGCACATAGTCTTTTAGCAAGTCGGTTGCCCAATCATAAGTCATTTCTTCATTTTTCTTCATTATAGCTAGTTCTTCTTCCCGATTCTTCTTCTCCTCTTTCTCACTGTCCTCCGACTCTGATTCCTCATTGTTCTTATCTTTTGAAGTTTTTCTATCTTTTCTACCTTTAGCTTTAGCTTTACTCTTGGCTTTAGTTTGTTTATCGGCTTTTTTATTCTCTTTAGCTTTTCCCCGTTTCTTCTTAACATTATCTTCCTCAGTTTCTGTTTCATCACTTTTTATTACCTCAGTCTTTGAATCTTTCTTGCACCGAGATTCACCCTTTACATCTGGCGATTTAGCAGTTTCTCCTAAACTTCCTTTCACAGATTCATCTTTCACAATTTTCTTTGTATCCAAATCTTCAATTTTCACCTCACCATCTGATTCGGACTTAATTTCCAATTTTTCTTCAGCTTTCAACTTATCGACTTCAGTCTTTAGCTCAGTAATAGGCCAAGCCGTAATGGGACTTCCAGATCCAGCACTGCCTAATGGCGGCTTAGTCTCAAGGTGAGCCGGGAAATTAGGATATTGACAGGGATAGTTGGCATTATCACTAACATCTGGTTGATCCGTGTACCCAGGTGTGGTAGCAGGATAACCATAGCCCGGGTTGCCGTATGGCACTGCTGAAGTATTCTGAGACATATTAGGTTCAACTTTTATATCAGTCGGGTATTGTGGTTCGGATTTCACCACTGGTTCGTGCATCGCATTAGTTGCAGCTGGGTTAGGTGGCACATTATTTTGATATCCAGGATAATTAGGCGGTGGATTTCCATATTGATCGAATTGTGTCGAATTGGGCCCGTACGTTGAATTGTTGCCAGCGTAAGGCGGGGGAGGGTAACTCGATTGATTGGGATACTGCTGTGCAGGCGGATTGCTAGGATAAGGTCCCGGCATACCGCTGGAATTAAACTCTGAATATCCTGGTTGTGGATGATATCCCGTATATGGAGGTCTTTGTTGGTTTCCATAACTACCCTCTTGATTATTTGTGTATGGCTGCATGGCATTGTTCGGATACTGTTGATTGTTTGCCGTGGCATTGTAGCCGGGCGGATATTGTTGCTGGTTATTGAAATCACTCGGTGGGTTACTAGGAGTGCCTCTGTAGTCCTGCGGTGGCGGTTGAGTTTTGGGGTACTGAGGATTATTATAATATTCAGAATTCCCATAATAGTTTCCATTACCCCAGTAATTGTTTTGATTATAGCCGGGTGCAGATTCCGTATTGTTTTGTGGATACTGATTAGGGTAAGTGTTGGCATAGGGTGGTTGCTGTTGGTAGTAATTGCCTTCGTAGTTTTGATTGTAGCCTTGGTTTGGGGGATAATACCCTGGGCCCTGGTTTTGGTAGTTGGGGAAGGGGGGGTATGGAGCGGGTTGGTCTCGGTAGCCAGTCTGTGCAAAGGGCGCGGGAGGGAACCCTGAGGAGCCGTAAGCCTGGGGTTCCGGTCGAGGTTGCATTGCACCGCTCGATGTGTTTGGAGATATGGTAGCCGCTGGTTTTTTAGCTGCACCCTGATAAAACACATTTGAATACAATTATTATTGCGACGAACGAAGTAAATATTTCGTATTTGTTTGAATAGCGTATAATGATAATAGGAGAATCATCGTAAAATCAGTTCTCTTACTGCAACTATAGTATACTCGAATTATGAGTGATGTTATATGACGTGTATACATATAAAATTTGTAACACAGTAGAGTAAAAAGGAATAAAAGGTCATGGTAAGGCAAACTAATCTCACCGATTTTATGAGGTGAAATATTTCTCAGAAGTGCGTCAATTTACACTTAAAAAGGACAAAAAAAATTATATATCATTGATCATATCAGTATGATGTTACCCTTGTCTTCGCAGGTCGCCTTCCGACGAGTGCTTTGTTATTCTTAGCTCGACCTGCCTTAGTCACACCGCCCAATTCCTCCAGATCCAAATCTTCTTCTATGGCAGCATTTATTTCACTGCGCTTTTTGAGAAAGTTGTAAAGCACATCGGGGTGATTCCATATCTAGAGAAATACAAATACAATAAATAGTATTAAAAATCATTTTAACACACATTAGTAATATAAGTGCAATATTTTTAATTGTCATTTTATATTTCGGTATTGTATGCACGTTTTGAAATTGACAAATGGGAGAATATTAATAGACAACTCTAAATGGCTTTTCGCATTTGATTCATTCTGTACAGTACCTTGCAACAAATAGCAAACGCCTTCAGTGGATTTGGCACGGAGGTAGGTCGAACAACCTCATTCATAAACCGATCATATAGTTTTCGCTGCAGTGGTGTCATTCTAATGAGTAAAACATATTCTTCTTTTTGGGGCAGTGTTGACTGCAGCACTGCATGTGATCGCCTGCGGAGAAAAAAAATTTAATTCTACATAAAAATTATATTTTGTTGTCTGTTTAAAAGGTGGAGGAAACTCTCCAATTTGAGTTTTAAAAACGATTAAACGATGGTATTTTTCGGGCGTGTGATTCCTTTGAAAAATATATTCGCAGACTACTAGTATAACCAACCATTAGGTATACTTGTTTGTTATCTTAATAATAATGAAACGAAATTCACTTGGCCTGGTTATGTATGACTCGAAGAAAGTAGTGGGGATAGCTATCCCCACTATTACATGCGCGGTTGCGCATGTAATATATACTATACACACAGGCAGAGAAAGACTCATAAAATTACTGCTGCGGTTTAAGTTCAGCTCGTGACGGCACCTATAACATGGTCAATGACTACATTTATTAGATAAAAAAAAGTAACCTCTGCACAAATCCGACAAGTAGCGAGTGCAACACATGCGCCCTATATCGCATCAAGCGTATATCCTGCGGCGTGGAGTCGATGCACTGTCCATTCTGTATGGGCCGCTCGAACATGTTGCAGAACTCCGTCTTACTGCCCAAGTAGTTCGGCCTCACGAAGTCTACCATGCACCAGTACTCTAACAAGTTGTTCTGCAGGGGATAGCCTGGAAGTTTTGTTAATTGAATTGAGAACTAAAAAATCAGTCAATAATTAAGATGATCAGTTTCCTAAGTATTTATATCGTATGTATCAGTTTTGACTTTTTCGAAAGTCGTCTTTTGACCTTGCGTTTGGAGTTTTTTTTCATATGGAAACGTAGAAATTCCTATATTCGCCGCTCGGGGCGCTTTTAAAAGTTTCCGCACAAAATGAGGAAAATATGCAGTCGACATTGTCAACGCAAAACAAACCTATACCAGGGCACAGGACAACTCTCCTCATCAAACACATTAAATCATCCATCCATTACTCTTTATACTATGTCTGAGACATCCACGATGCAAGCACTCAAGACAATTCTTGCAAAAATTGTAAATTCGCGTTTAAACATCAAGAATAAAATAATTCACTGAAAATGGTTCATCCACCCCTACTACGAGACACAGATAATTGTAATAACTCGAACGTACGCTTAGTAGCCGCACAAATTTATTCGCGTCTCTAAGTTTCTATCTCGTGACCATAGTATATATAAATTCTTACCCGTAAGAACGACTCGCCGCTTCGTCCGCATCATCTTCAGAGCGTATGAAATGTTCGAATGTGAGTTTTTGATCCTGTGACCTTCATCGCATATTACTAAATCTGGACCGGGTCGTACCAGTGCCTCGTACATTTCTGCAGATAAAAAATAATACGGCATTTTCTTGGAAGCTTTCCCTTTTACAGAATGGTTTTGGACGCTATGTTCCTATGTAATACTAATAAAATCTTTATTACAGCCACTAGGAACGTTGGATAAACTTTTATTAATATAGTATAAACAGTTTGTTCTGAAAACGTATCTTTCACTCCCATAAGCATTTTATAGATGGAGCTGTATTTATACATAGGGCGTGATTGCTTTACAGATAAGACGCGACGCGAAATAGCTACACTATCTATTCTTTCTGCTTAAGTTTATTTAAATGGAATTCAAAAAGGTGTTTATTAAGATTGTTACTTATGTTCTTACCATCAAGGAGTTTCTTGTCTTCGCCAATTTTGTCGTCCTTCTTGGAGTCGTTCTTTGTTTCCGAGTCATACCGCTCTTCCTTATCGTCTGATATCTTAGAATGATTTGTGATGTCAGAATTCTGGAACAAATTACATTCGTCATATTCGCTATTTAAAACAGCCTATATAAATGAGTGAAGATGATCACTGAATTAAAATCAAAACTTATTTAAAGTTCGATAAAAATTATTTAGGCCCACTCTTACTCGGGCTATTCAGCATTAGTATGCAGACTTTTGAGAGTAAAAATTAAGTAACATTGGAATCTGGACATCTTTAGAATTATTAATTAATTAGTATTATATATACATTTTTTAGAGGCAAATTAAGTCATACCTGAGTATCTTCATTGGCTGCTTCAGTCCCCTTCTTCTCGTCCTTGTCCTTGTCCTTCTCGGCGTCTCCCTTGCCCTTTCGTTTCTTACGAGGTTTCTTGTCCTTTTTCATGCTGAGTAATCTATACAGCTCATAGCCTATCATGAGGACTCCGCCGGTTGTAGTCCAATCCTGAAATAACAATCGAAATACTGTTATGATACATCACTTTTAAAGCTAGTGTGGTGTTTGGCGTATTGAGTTTTCGGAAAATTTTGTAGGCGCTTACCGGGCTGTTTGGCACCTTCGTAATAATATAAAATATTCACACAAACCGCGCAATATCCTTATTATGATTACTGGTGAAGGGCGAGGTGCGCTTTATTTTAAATAGTGCTATATTTTATAGTTTGTCTTAATAATTACTGTTAATATATATTTCAAACTTAATTTCATAGTGTGTGGAAAAAATATACATACAACCAATAATGAACATGCCTGGTGCAGTGCATGGACAGCTGACAAAAAACGGAGATGATTGCAGTTTAATAATTATAGATTAAATACCTTGACAACTTTGGCACGCATCGCCAGTGTTTTATGACTGTCGTTCAGTACATAGATTTGAAAATTTCTCGGTCTCACTTCACCGTGCGCTGTCAATGGACTCGTCGACGCGTCTAATGGAAGCCACATGTTAAATTCTGCAACCTGCAAATATAAACACAATAATTATAGAAGTAAGTAAATGATATGCCCACATACTTATATTGAATTTGTTAAATATTTTTTACCTTGTTTCACACTGAAACGCGTGAAAAAGGGACAATCTTATTTCAACTGATCATTACTTCTTGACCTTCGAAAATACATAATTCGAAACCGTTGAGTTTATAAAAGTTACAATGCTCTTCAAATTCCAAGTCTAATTTTGGATTTACATAGTCTATGGTGTGAAATATACATCAAGTCAAAAAAAATCTTTATATTAGTGTCTTATTTGAACGAAGCAAAAGAGGCCTTAGCCTTTAATAAGTCGAAATTATAATGTATGTAAAAAACAGTAAGTATACAAACCCAATTCTGCAGTGTATTTATGGGCATAATGCACAGTACGGTTTTAGAGGTGGTGTGTCTTAGGAATATATCACAGAAGCACACGATTTGCAGAGTTTTCCCAAGCCCCATGGAATGTGCCAGTATGCATCCAAATCCTGTTGATGAAGAGAACCTCTCTACGGATTCTATGATGTTGTCAAATAAAAATCTTACTCCACCAATCTGAAAATCAATTAAACTATATTAATATAATGCAAATATAAGTATAGTGCTGAATTTATTGCAGGTTTGTATGAAAGAAAATGTTTGAACAATCTGGAGGAACAGTCAAAATACGGATACGAAAATTTCCATATAAAAAAGTAGATATGTTCAGTGGGGTCGCGAATATATTAAAGTCACTTTATTTAATATATTCGCGACCCCACTGAACATATCGAAAGGAAAATGTACCATACCTGATGAGGCTTTATAACTCTCGCAATTTGAGGTGCCAAGAATATGTCTTGCTCACTTTCAGAATGACCAATATTAATCAACACACGGCCTTGTTCGTCTGGAGTGTTGTAGGCATCATTCACATGGAGGCCTGAGGACAGATACATCCTACATTACAATATCATACAGTCTTATTTGAATATAATACATATATACATTTAACGCCCCTAATAATTGTTACATATATAAAATTACAAATACACCCTTACCCAGAATAAAGCACAAACAAACACTTTTTGTTTACTTCCATCAATCGCATAATTTGCTAATAGATTAGAAACTTGCCGCCTGAGGCATTACATGTCGTCTGATTTCTTCTCAGACATGCAAATTCCTTACGGCGTTTTTCGAAGCTGTCACGTTAATGGTGTATTGTGTCCATTACTGTAAAGAGCTTTTAAAAAAACTCGCTGTTTTATTGGAACCTGCTTCGTTTGCATAACAAGCTACTCAAATCACTCAGCCAGCTGGGCTCTATACCACCAGTTAGAAAAAGAAGCTGTATTGTTAATTAGCAAGGGGATTGTAAGACCTGAATTGTTAGGGTCATCCTCCGCCTCCGGACTAGGGGGCACCTCAGAGTCGGACAACATGATGCAGTCATCAGAGTCTGATGAGGAAGAAGATGACTCCTCACCACTACTGCTGTCTACTATCTCCACAACCTGTAATATAAAAAAAACAAATTGTCCTGATAACCTCCAGGCACTTTTTAACCGACTCCATAAAAAGGTTTACTTTTTTTTTAAAGCAGGTAAAAAGAGCCGAAATCATTGACTAACCTTTTTATGGATGTAAGATTATTATGTGGAGTACTATACAAAATATAGGTCAAGGTGCAGGTTACAACATGTGTCAAAGTAATGTTACTTTAGTGATAAGATCACCTTTTGTTCAAATATCTTTACCAAACAATCTGTATCCTATTTATATTTTCTAAAAAGAATTTGTTTATCATTTATCAATAATAAAATAAGAACTTTTTTGTTCCTAATTTAAATACAAACATTATTCTGCTCTGTATGATCAGTACCAATATTTATTTTGTGTCACTCAACTGTTCATTATAACCATGTATATAAATGTTCAGTGATTGTTAGCCTATAAATAAATAAGCAAATAACCTGGACAGGGATAGATTTCTTTGAGACATTTACCTCTTTCTTTTCAGCCTTCTGATCAGGTTTCTTGATACCAGCTGTGGATGTGGTAGGTTTCAATAACTTCGTCACTTCCACCTGCCCTTGCTTCAAGGCAGTCCTCTTAGCCTCTCCAGAAGGTACTTTTACCAACACTGTGTTTGGTAAACTGAAACATAAGTGTACACCAAATCAAATACAAAAGTTCCATATAGTAAATATTTTTATAAATAGTGTAATAACTTAATAACAACAGCTTTATTGTAATCTGCCACATACTGACTACTAGTCCTTGAATCATATTGATATGAGGTAATATGAGAAGCTCGCAACTTTAAAAACAAACAGCTTACTGCACACCTTACTGCCTTTATACACTTTCATCCTATCCTTTGTACAACAAAACAAGAAAGTTTATTATTTACAGTGAGTAAATAAAATTATTGCATACTTCAATTTATGTCCAGGAATTGACTTCTTCAATATTGAAGAACCTCCTTGTAGCAGGGATAATGTTTTCTGGTGAATCTTATTTTGCCTATTTTGTGCTATTTGTCTTTGGACCTGTTGATGAGAGAATATGTGTTTAATATCAGGTAAGGTAATACATTACATTTAATGATCAAAAACAGAATAATGTGTACCTCTCTGATAATCCTCTGTTGCTCTTGAACTCTTGCCAACCGCTCAGACTCTTGACGCTGGGCTGCTAATGTGGAAGCATCTAAATTCTTCTCATCCATGACCTCCCTTATGTTCCGTCGTACATTTAAAGCATTTGTATTCATTTTTTTCTGTAACAACATAGATATTTATTAAAATTATTGTGATAACCCATACATTATTTTCTATATCAATTACACAATAATTTGTGATGCAATAAAGTGTTGGATAGCATAATAGCTGTCAATCTTCAAAACAGGAAAAGATACACTTCTTTGAGTAAATTTAAGATTTAGAATTAATTAACACGAAAAGAAAAACATCAAATACTATCATTGAGAGGTAGGTTGGGGTGCAACATCATAAGAATAATGTTTAGGACATTTAAATTGTTTTAGGACAGTGCACATGCTTCTTTACTACCTTACTAATAATTTACCAATAGAAATTGTAAACTTGCCCATCAATAAATTTAATTATACTGTAAGTGATTATATTTGTGATAAGGAAGCCTGGGATATATCTTTGTCGGAAAATTCTTGTAAACAATCCCATTGGCACTGTACTTTTGCTACAATTAAATCTTAGATTGATCTTTGCTTTGACTGGCTGCAATTTGCCAAGATCACAAATATTTGTAATATTTTAGTTATTATATTTGACGATTGAGCATTTGAACTGTGTCCATTCATGAGATATAAAAACTGTAACCAAAAACATTGTACAATATTTTTTTTTTTAAAAGAGTAAGTGTTGAGTTTCTTGCCAGGTTCTTCTCAACTAAAGCTACCTTCCGAACCCGGTAGTAACATTTATAATCATGTATAATGTATTTTGTGTCCTTCTGATGATTTGAAAGTACTTTGTAAGAATTCTAATCAAATAAAGATATTTTGAATTTTACAATTTGGGGTTTATTAGTTTAGCATAGTTTAAATCATTAGGGTGTTCTGAGTATAACCACATAGGCCCTATAACATCAAATATTAATTACAAGGATATATTAAAGTAGCTATTCACAATTTTTTTACTTGGAAAGCTTAAATAAACATTATTAAACATCATAACATAAAATATATATGCCAAGGCCTGTATACAGAGTTGGAATATACTATATATATGTGCTCACGCCATTCCAGAAGGGTCCCCGAAGGGGTAAGCAGAGGTGATGTAACAACACCCACATTTCACCACATATGATCAAGTGCCAACATGACAGAAGGTGAGTCAATTGCCGTCTCAGACACTATACATACGTCTTTGAATTACTTCTCAGACATATGCAGGATTCCTCACGGAGTTTTCCTTCACCGTAAAGCATGTGGTGTGAAATAACTAATATACACCCACATTTGGTCATCTATGCCTAAGTTGGATGTATTAGGGGGCCTATTGTCAGTAACTCTGCACTAATCCAGATTTCAGGATGTCACTGGGAAATTACAGTTGGAATAACTCAATGACACTTTGCCGGACCTGGAGATCAACAGCATTTGCAACCAATAGACTTACAAGGCAGACTTAATTTCAGATATAGTATATGAACTCAATTCAAGCACAAGACAAGACATGATAGCTATGAGAAAGGAGGTACACTCACCTCATCTTCAGTGTCAGGTTTATTCTCACCCTCACTGGGCCCATCCTCATCCTCTCTCTTAACAGCTTTCACACTTATTTCACCCATCTCCTTCAATTTCTCCGTTATATCAAAGTCCTCACTATTCTCATCCTGCTTCATTTCTAACAGTTCTTCTGCAGTTTTATCAGGACACAAATCACTCCCTTCAACTTCAGCTATTTCTACATTCTTTGTCAGATCCAAATCACCCTCATCTATTATGTCGCAGATTGAAAGGGTCTTTGGCTCTTCTTGGGCAAGTTCAGGTTGAGCTACCTCGGGAGATTCCACCGGTTTATCAGGAACTGGAGTGTTTTGTTTGGCTTCAACAATGTCTCCTGTCTCAGGATCAATGTAACTCTCGTTCTCCTCATTCAGCTCTTGCACAGCATTGGGGTTCACCACAAACTCCTCCTCAGACAAGCCATCACTGTCGGAATGACTTTCCTCACTTGTGAAATCACTTAGCTCTAGTAAGTTATCACCAACTAAGCTACGAATAGCGATTCCAGTGTCCTTCTTGAGTTTTTTCGTGAAGTTATGAAAATTTTTGACTGCTTCCATTTTTCGTTTCTGGCTCATAGGCCTGGCACGAGGGGCAGCGCGGCGGCGATTATTCATCGCGGCAGCCTGTGCAAAGTGCGCCCTCTGTATCCGAGCAATTGTCTCGTCGTCGTCGTCGCTGTCCCACACCTCCTCCTCCGACTCCTCATCTTCCTCCTTCCCCTTCATCTGCCCTGAGTTCATACCACCAGCATCACCCATAATCAAGCCTCCTTCCTCGTCAATGTTGAATCGAACGATTCTAACAATACCGACCGCGAGTCATCATTCCAATCCAATTGTCATTTTAATTGATATAAATACTGAATTACACTTGTTTTGATTTGATTTCACATTAATTTCTGTCACACATATGTGATATACCTACTCAAATACAAATAATTAATTATTTTCAGGAAGGTTCTTTGTAACAATTTTCGGGACGCGGGATAAAATATAATAGGAAGAGAATTATGCCGGATGACTATAAAGATCGCCCATTGCACTAGTTTTGGTCAAAAAGTAACACATCTTAACGTATTTGTTTTTAATTAACGCTAATAAAATAATGTCTGCAATTAAATTTTAGGAAGCCATTACTTCCGCAATAAATAGCCTATTCAACTATTCTATACAATTTGTGTATTCGACAAGCGTGTTTACAAAAATTGTAGATGGCCAACGATGTTACAATTTGTCGAGTAGACCCTAAGGGCAATAGCTAATAGAGTTTAAAATTCAGTACGGATATTCTATTTTGGCTAGCCGTTCGCAAAGCCAAAGACATAAGTTATCAATGAAAATGCATCCTTGTAGTAATGCAACAACACGTCTAAAAACATTTAAGCAAACATTTTTATTTAATGGCAACATTATTGATTTCCTTAAGCTCTTCAGTTAACTCCAGACAACTCTTTAGTCTATGGATTAAGAAAAAACATGCTTTATAGAAAGCTATTCACAAACTGTTCACGAACCATCACGACCGTTTTTCTCTTTTGGTAAATAACATTCATTATATTTCAGAAATCCTATTGAATATAGGCTGAGGAGTGGAAGAGCAGTAGAAGATTATTTTATTATAGCTACAGAGTACAACTCATCTTCCTAAGCTAAGGCCGACTTACAAAGTACCATGAATTTTCATTCCCCAGTTTATCAAGAAGATATACATAGCACTGACTTTAGTATTATGGTCAGATAGGAATAATTCTCGTCATTATTGTTTCATTCGTCGCTATAATTTGTTTGTGTTACTGCGTTGCTAGTTTTAAAAAGATTTCCTAGCACTATTAATGGTATTTAAATGTATTCATAGTATAATTAATCAATATTATTACATTTATTATTGTTAACATAATGCAACTAACTACTGCCTCTCGTGGTTCCTGCAATCTATCTATCCTATTTGATCATGAAGGCGCTACAAACATTTATTTTATTTTAGTGTGTTGAGTAGGCAGCTTCGATCATGTAAGGTTCCAAACAAAGGTGTTTAATAAATCTATGGGTGCGTATATAGTGATGCCAGACTGGAATAATTTCCCAATGATAAAGAAAAATTAATTTTCCTGTCTTGTACGGAGTTTATACCTATTCCATATCGCTGTCTGAAACAGGTAAAAAATATGCAAAATAATATTATGAATGAAACAAACAGTTTATTGAGTCCTAATAAACGAAAGAAATTCATAACACATAAACGAGAAAGATTTTTTGTTAGATATAAAATTTGTAAATTATGTAAATATTCATATTTTATATTTATCGATTTTTCGGATAAAATCAGTAAAAGCACGCTAAACCAGATTTGTTTTTTTATCATTATACTGCTAGTAGGTAACTAACTGGTAAGGGAACGTTAGGATACAATATACAATACCTACAGACTCCGTCACGAGTTATGAGCGCTCAACGAAATATAGTTTACTCTCGTCGCGCCATACAGACACCCATAAAGTTACTGCATTCAAGGTCAGCGCTCATAACTCGTGACGGCACTACAAGGGATTACCAGATCCTACAGTAGGGGTAAAATATTTCAAACTATAGAATTGAAACAGTGGCATTTGATATTTTATCTATTTACATAACTTAAAAGCCAAACATTCTACATCTTCATATAAAAGTTTTATGCTGCAACAGCCACTCGCTTTTCTCGAAGTCGGAGGCGACGCTCTCGCTCGAATTCCTTCATACGGAGTAAATAACTGAAAAAGTGAATATACAATACATAAGTCCACACAATATCAAATATTTTTATTATTTTTTTACAAAGACTCGCACCAAAAAATGACCTTTTTCTTTGGTTTGAGTGACTATGGTAGGTGGTCATCACCACCGAAGTAGTATGCTTGTTTGCCACATTTTTTTATAAAGAAAAGAATAAAAAATTATATGTAATATATGTTGCATGTTGATGAGTCTATACATAGAATTTATTTTATTAGACATATTGAATGCTTTTTAAATTTCATTTGCTATTGTTATTGATAAAAATTTGCATACAAAATAAATATAATTTATTTACCATATTGAACAGAATGGAATTAGTTGAAAAAAATGGGCTGTCAATATTAAGAATAAAATATGACATAGACTGTCTGTCATGTACTGACAAAGTTTTATAAAATAAGAGAAAATTAAGTAAGGACTATGCAGGCATGGTACATACTCTTGATGTTCACAGTTAAGGTAGTTGTGTTTTTCATGAGCACATTTATACAGCAGTGGCATGTTTTTATAGCGGCAAGTCTGATAATCAAGCAAGTGATGAGCACAGTAGTCTCGGTGTTGAGGTGGAATCCTTGCCGAGATAAGGTCTTCTTGACGAGCAATCATTTCTGCAAAAATAGAAACGGCGCAAATAATGGAGACAAGGTATTTGGTTGTTTACATTATGGTGTTTATACAAATTGAAATCAAAAATACCAAAATAAACAGCAGAGACAGCTAAAGGTACGTTCACAAGTGCTGAGCAATGGCTGAGTGTTCACTTGTATTTTATCCATGTTTGATGGTGCGAGTGCGGGTAAAGTAATGCACTGTTTTCCCCACTATTTTCTGAGTACTCAAAACTCGTGAGGGCACATATATCCATTGAAGATTTAGAAACAAATTGGTTAGGAAGGTAATTTTCAGAAGGAATATTTATTGATGACCTATTGCATTACTTATTAGTCCTTGGTAATAGGAGTTACTTGAGAGTATGCAGGATAAGCAGAAATATGTTTAGGTTATCGTAAATGCTTAGATTTTCTTGTTTATTGGCTTATAATTGGTTAATTTCAATAAATTTATACTAAGTATTAAGTCCTTCGACTTAAGCAGGGTTGATAAACAGACGAGTCAGTAATAAAACATTAGAGAGTTAAGGATTTTACGATGTTTAAAAATAACTTTTCATAGTTTGTTATTGATAGTGTCATTCTAACCTAACCTAAGCAAAAAAATTATGTAACTCATTTTCAATCAATTTAAAAAAAAAATCAAAGAAGGTTTATATTGAGAACTTTAAAAAAATTCAAAGAAACTTTACCTCGTTCTTTACGCTCGTAAGAAAATCCAGTTTGAGGATCAAAAGTAGGTGTATCGTTCATGTAGAGGTCTACATTACGAGCACCAAAGGATCCCATTATCTGTCCCATTTTGAAACAGGTTTTGATTTCCTTTTCTCACTCGACACAAGGAGTTATAATGTTAACCTGTAGAAGAACAGCTTATTATTTTGTTTGTGCTCTAATAATAAATTTATTTACATTTACTGCAACTAACTCAAATAGTTTGACATACGGACAGACAAAATCAGCTGTGCTGTCTGATAAAATAACCTATTTATTCTGTGGCTGTCTACCAGCCTCAGTCGGCTGGCTGCGCGTCCGTGCCTTTGCCTCATTGCGGATCAAAAACAAGAAGGTGTGATATTCTCGATAATTTAGCGCATCGCACGCATACGCTCTATGTTATAGATATTAAATTTAAGCTAAGCTTATTAAAGGAGGCGCAATCGACACTCTGTCTATTATATAATTTATAGCAAGGCATATTAATTTTATCTTCGTGTGTGGTCGTTCAAGACTTTGTACGCTAAAATTATTATCAGAATTGCTGTTAAATAGTGTCGTCGCCTGTCACTCCCTTAAAAGAAATAGAGATAATATTTATTCACATGAAATATGGTAAAAAATAAGTCTTATTAAGATCAAAAGAATCGTATATTTCACCTAATTTAACGCATGTAAATTTAACATTAAAACTTAAAAACACACCGAACTCAATAATTGACTGAAAAAGTGGGTAGGTTCAAAAAAATTTTTGCCACTACAAATTGCTCAATGTCGAAAGAATAAAGATAGAAACTTAATTTGCGCAATGAAACATATAAGATGAAACTTAATGAAAATGGATATTGTGAAAAGATTTAAAGGACATAATTTAGCGATTCTAAAAACAATCGGCAAAGGGACATATGGGTACGCACATATTTATTTCGTATAGACTATCCTACATAATTTTTTCGACATTGAATAATTTATTTTCATCTATTTGCAGCAATGTTTATCTATGTAAGAAGCGTAAATCAAATAATTTAACGATTGTTAAGGACATACAATTAGATGTAAAAATTCAAGATCACAAGCAGGTAAAGGTATTCTGTTTACTTATAAAAAAAATCAGAATGTTTGAAAGCTTTTAAATAAGACGTATGATTAGGGGTCGGGAATGATTCAAAGTAAAGGCATCCGTCTAGCTAGACCTATCTTTAAAATTCAGATGCGGCTTTTAATTTTAATTAATACTGTAAGAACATTTGGAGCATCTATGCATTGTGTACCATATTACATAAAATTTTGGTTTGTGATCGTATCGTCGATAAATTATGTAGTTAATTGATTTATTTGTTTTTAGGACATAGCGAACGAAATAAATATATTATCTTCAATGAATCATCCCAACATTATCAAATTCTTTAATTGTTACTATGCGGACAACTATGTGATGATATCGATGGAGTACGCGGCTAGCGGGAATCTAGCCGAGTACATGTACCAGCGATGTCCGAAATTAATGAAGCAACAGGTTTTCAAATAATTATAAATAATTAAACTAGATAGTTTCTTATCTATCGTATCTAGAACCTATCTGCCTAGTACAGTTTAATAATTTTTCGACCGCTTTTGAAATTATTATTATGATGAGGTGTCTTACAAAATTAAGTTTGATGTACGTACTTACAGGAAATACTTTTTTACTTCTGTCAAATCTTGCTGGGAGTAAATTATATCCATGGTTTAGATGTTATTCACCGAGATTTGAAGGCTGAAAATATTCTTTTATCTGGAAAACATGGTGCTGTGGTGAAAATCGGGGATTTTGGAATTTCTAAGATGTTAGCGAGGTAAGTTTGACGTCGAGGTCCAATTATGTTCGCTTCATTAATCAAGGAGGAAGAAGAGGTACCTACCTGCTTAGGGGACATCCATAAATTAAGTCATAAGTTAAGGGGGGGGAGGGGGTCGACGAAGTGTGACATCGTGTTACAACGCGGTAGGAGGGGTTCTTAATTTCGTGACATCACATTTCAATATCTATTATAATCTATTAATTTTGTCAAACATTAATTTTAATGGAAGTAAAACAGATTTCGCAACCGCTGTTTAAATTCAATAATTTCTAAATGAAAATTTACAAAATATGTGACGTCACGCTAGTGAGGGGGGGAGTCTCACAAATGTGACCAGCTTTGACAAGGACGGGGGGAGGGGTAAAAAATCATGAAATTCGTGTGATGTAATTTATGGATAACCCTTTAATTTAATTAAGTATGTTCCTATAGTAGAAGAGTAAGGTTCATAGGAGGATCACGTGCAAATATTTCACTAGAGACGAAGGTTCATAAAACGGCGCGCTGAAAGTACAGTTGCAAACACATGTCCGTTGCAAATTGCAGTCCCCGCTTATTTATAGGTACCTACCTAATCTGACCCGTGTGAACCCGTCTCGGTGAGATCGTTCCGCTTGTATGTAGCTTGGTATCTGGACTGGTGGAATGTTTACTCATGTGGAGGAGTCCCCCCTCAAGTCCTTCATAGGCGGCGATGTTAATTTACACTTATTTTATAATAAGCCGTCACGAGTTAGGAGAGCTCAGCGTAAATAGCTGGGTAGGTAACTGATCATGTATGTTTTCACCGTTGAGTCCAAGCTTACAGAGACAGGCTCATACATCGCTTGTTTGTCATGGCAGTCGTATAAGTACATAATTAAATAGTGAAATAAGACATAATAATATTGAATAAAAGTTTCCAATTAATGGTGATTTTGGATTATCCCTAAGCTTATGCGTATCCGTGTAATGTGTATTTTAGCGCAAAGAAAACTTCAACGGTGATTGGAACTCCTTATTATTTGGCCCCAGAACTATGTGAAGGAAAGCCCTATGATACTAAAAGTGACATTTGGGCGCTTGGCTGCTTATTATACGAGATGTGTACACATAAACGGGCTTTCGAGTCTGAGGTAAGTACACAAAACACTGAACAACTAGTCAAAAGGAACATTACATTTTAAACATTCAACTATTACACGCGACTTCGTCTGAGTAACGCTTTTTTAAGTAAGTACCCTAAGTCTTTTTTTGGCATAAAGGTTTGTTCCAAATTTTAGAGAACGATTCTCTTTTTATTATATTTCAGCGGTTGCCGCGAAAAGTTAACGGATAAACAACTTTACACACGCCATGATAGTTTGACTCATATTAAAAGACAGATGTATATGACGTGTATACGTTTGTCACTGTCGGACAGCTGAACGATCATTGCAATAAGAGCTCATGGTTGGGCCCCAGAACAGCTTTCCATGTATAGTTTTTAATATGGATTATTTTTCTTTTTATTTATAGACATTAGTAGGATTAGTAAAGGCAATAACGAGTGGTAATGTCAACCCAATCGACTTCACAATGTATGAGCGAGGGATGCAGGACCTCATTGATTTGATGCTGTCCATTCTACCTGACAAAAGACCTACTGTAAAGGAACTTATTGGACGACCTATCCTTTTGCCTAACATTTATACTGTATACCTGGACGCCGGAAATGACGAATTATTATTCTCTAAATTAAGTAACTAATTATTTTGACTGTCCATGTGCTTATATATAAAATTGGAATACTAATGAAATAAAATAATGACATGCAAAAAAATACTTTTATTTTTAGAATATTTTCAAATATGTAAGTAATGCGTATAATAAACTATCGAGGTAATCACAGTAATCCACTGTATTTTGACTTTACTTTGAAACCTTTGGATATATGTTTCCAAGGCTGAAAATGTATCTGTTCTTTTCTTTCGCTTAATAAATGCATGTGTAGTATCCATCTTAAAACCTTATATCTGGTGTAGTTTGACAATCTGTTCTTAGCAGCTTAAAACAATGTAATAATGATAAATATAAAGAAGACACATTTTGTATCTGTTCTTACAGCTAATAGCATTGGTGGAGTGTTATTGCCCATTTGCCTGGTCAGTTTCCATTTCCTCATCCTCGTCTTCTGAAATCACAATAACACATTCAGTGGCTTATGGTAACAATCAAGTGAAAACAGGGAATGAAACAGTACACCCAAAGTCAAAATGTATAATAATCTCACTTGCAAATGAGACTGTTTGTTTAGTATGTGTTTATTATGGCATCATGTATTTTGCTTCCGTAATTGTTCTCAAAGGTCTAAACCAATTATATGTGGCTGTAGTGTCGTGATATAATGCCAGATAGGAATTTTAGCATACAGTAAAAGGCAAATTGTGGAAATATGGAACACATGGTGCGCGAGACTGATATTATAATTAATTTCGAAATGAATTTATAAATAATTTTCACAAAATTGGCATATATAGTTTAGTTAGTATAGGTCGACTTTATTTTTCATTATTATCATACCGTATGCTTCGGATTAGTTGGACCCAGAGGGTAACTAATGAGGAAGTTCTCCGACGCGTCAAAATATCCAGAGAACTCATGACAGTCATCAAGAGAAGGAAAGTAGCATATCTCGGACATGTACTACGACATGAGCGCTACAACCTTCTCCAGAATATAATGATGGGAAAAATTGAGGGGAAGAGGCGAGTCGGAAGGAGGAAGTTATCATGGCTCCGAAACCTAAGGCAATGGACTGGGATAAACAGCGTCGAAGATTTGTTTAAGCTTGCAAAAAATAAGGACAAATTTGCGGAGCTGACGGCCAACCTCCATTAGTGGAGAGGCACCGCAAGAAGAAGAAGAATCATACCGATAATTTTTATTATACCGATATCCTACTAATATCCGAGTACTCTAAAATATTCGAAGAACTACGCGCTTTGACCTCATCCTATAGTTATGAAACTATAGGTAATTGTCTAAACATTTTGACATTGGGTGAATATTCTCAGCAATTTCATTTCAACTTCAATCGCAGTTCAACTTTTTGACTATGTGTCTGGGGGGGTCAAAAAGTAGAACAACTAAGGGAAAGACAAATTTGATACATGAGGCAGTGATATTAATAACTCAGTTGGCATAGCAACTGCTGTGGTCGCGGGTTCAAATCTATACGCCTAGGATGATTATCCTTGCAAAATAAAAAACATTTCATCAATCTTATTTGGGGCCCTTTACATTGCATTAAGTATTTCTTTAAAATACAAAATATCTTATTATAAACAGTGTAATGAGCCTCAAAACAAACTGTTGCCTTCGCCATTTGGTGACCTGAAAATCAAATTGGTATTGGTAAGAACAAATCAAATAGATTTATTGTCCTACCAAATAAATTGTTCATAACTATTGGATTTCACTCTTGCTCTCAGGACACATGCAATCCTTCAGTAACTAATGTTATAAATGCAAAAGTTTGTTAAAGATAGTATTCTGTACTCAAAAGCATCATAGATATTTAACATGACTTCAATATGTTGTGGAATAAGTCATAAATCACATTACCTGATCTGTATAATATTTTGGTGAGATAACTTTTTAAATTTAAGTTCAACTTGTGTTAGTAGAGCTGTATAAAAATCTATTGATAGCTTACGTTGACCATTGGCTGGAGCTGGTGGCTGCAAGGGTTTCTGTCCAGGGATTTGTCCAGATTGCAACATTCTCGTTAGTCGCTCCACCTCTTGCAGTGACGAAGCATTCTTGATGGCCTCTCTGATCTTGTTGATTTCTTGAGGAGTGAGATCTGTTAAAAAATTTTACTCAATGATAAGTATTTTACATTGAACTAGCTTCCCTTTGTGTGTTATTAGAATAAAAAGTTGCACAAGTAATTCAACCCCCTTAGAGGAGTTCCAGAAAACACGTTCTTACTGGATATCTACTTCTCTCTGTACCTGGACCAGTGTGTAGGCTGTACATTGATATATCAGTAAGTCAGTCAGGACTTTGCATTTAGTCATAATATAATAATTTATCATCATAAGTTATACATACTAGTAGTCTTGGGATCAGGCATGTTTCCACCAGGAACAAATGTTTTTGCTTTTTTGGCAATCTCCTTTTGCATCTCCTTCCCTTTCTTACTTTTGAATAAAGCATTAGCATCATCTCTTTCTTTCTGCTTGATTTTTCTGAAGTCCAATAATCTTAGTTCAGGGAGTTTGAATGCAACATATGCCCTGAAATAAATATAATACAAATTAAAGTGAGATGCATTAGAATGCAAACCTACAAGTATGGTTCCAGTCCAATGCAAATAATGATTAAAAAATAAATAACTTGGCCAAGGAAAATATACACATCATGATATGAACATGACATAATGTTTCTTGAAATGTTACTGCATTTAAATAGTTTTTGTACACACTCACTGCTTAAATAGTAAATGCTCATTGCTACATTTGATTATGGATGCCAAGGTGAGTAATTATTTTAGGAGGCTGTATAATTAATATATATATATATATATATATATATATATATATATATATGCTGACGCCTGTATGTTGTTGTAATAACAAAAACCACTTTTCACTGAAGATGATTATGTACCAAAGTGACAGATGGTGAGTTTAGCGCCATCTCAAACACTATACATACATCCTTGAATTACTTCTCAGATATATGCATGCTTCCTCACAATGTTTTCCTGCACCATAAAGCATGTGCTGTGAAATCACTGTATGATTAAGACAGCTGATTATTAGTGACCATAACCTAACACCATTAACAAAACACTTAATTTCACTTCTTATTTATTGTTTCTTTAGGGTTTTAACAAATTACAAATCTACATCAAAGCAAACTATGACCTTACCGATAATGCTGTTTGTTTGCAACTGGGTTGTGCATAAGAGAGAGAGTTTTCAACTTTGGTAATGTGATCAAGGGATCCAAATCTCCTAGTTCTGATATGTTGTTGTTTGTCAGAACGAGACATTCCAAATTTGGTAGGTACTGCTCCAGATTTTCTCCTAGCCTCCTGGAATTCACACAGGATACTCAAATATCTATAAATATATTTTAATATTTGTCAAGTATGACACAAAAAATCCATTAAATAGGATTATAAATGTCACCACCGGGTTCTGAAATGCTGCTTATGTTGAGAAGAACCCGGCCAGAAATTCAAAAATTACTCTATTAAAAAAATATCTTCAAATGGTTTCTGTTACAAGTCTGTTTGACAAGTAAAAAAACAAAGTGTGATAGAGAAGATATAAAATAGAGATACTAATAATACTCACACTATCCTATTATTGTTCAGCAGCATACATTTGAGCCTTTTCAATAGAGGGAAACCATCTAACTTCCGAATATCATTATCAGAGAAATCTATCGTGTCGAATTGGTCTAATGTAGCGCCCAAATTTTCAATTTGTGGGATTTTGTAACCTAGAACATTAACGATAGAGAGATTGGTTAAGAAGTGTTAGTTTTGTAATCATCAATAAATAACAGAATAGAACAAAAAAAATACAAACTAACCTCTAAGATCCAACTCCCGATCTCTACATGGATTCATGTACTGCATTGAATTTTGTATCAATTCCGTGGTAAGCTTAACCATTTTGGCGTGTAATTAGATTGTACTGAACCTTTAGGTCTTTAATAATACAAAAAAACTGTATTGTATTATTAATTTCCTCGCCGCTTCGCGTCGTTCGTATGTATTTGTCTTGTCACAAATTATAGAATGAGTCATAGACAAACTTGGTTATTTTTTAATTTTGATCTTCCATAGACATCGCAATATTCCAACTACAATGAATGCAATCCATACAGCTAAATGATCAAAGGAAACATGAACTTCCTAGGGTAGGTTTCAGAATCAATACTTCTACCGTTTCTTCAAAAATAGGTATTAACAATACAAAACAATATACTAATCGGTATTTGGCCGAGACAGCATTAAAACAAATAATATCATTCCCTACAGTAAAGAAAACATAATATGATCTCGCATTGCTATAGGTTTACTAAAATGTAAGTAGGTACGTTAATAAAATTATGATTGTTTTGAACTGTATCTACATTGATTCTTTTCCAAATTTCATGACGGGTTGTGCCCTCAAGTTATGAGTGCGTTGACTAAGAAGTAGATTGACCTATGAGTTTATCTCAGATTAAGGGATTGAGCACATATAAGTTACCTACATAGCAAATATAAGTTAGGTAAAGTCACTTATGTGTAGGTATTATTTTATATATTGTTTTCATGGTAGATAGGTTGCTTCCGTGGGCAAATACTACCAAGTGCGTTTTTATATCGGTAGATACAACATTCAAATTGTGATTTGCGGTAACGATAAGCGGGTTTACAATGGATTTGGCCCTCCGTGACTCGCCAGAACAGTAGCGCGCTAGCCTTAATGACTAGGATTACGTATCGGACATTCTCCATTTAGTAACTCATCCCTTTGTAAATCTGTTGTAATTCTTCAACAGCTGTAGGAAAGTAAATAAGGCGATGCTCTACAGTTATTTTTATTACACAATTACTCATGTTTGTCTCCAAAGTCTCGAAGCGTTATACCTAACTGGCACTTACCTACTTAGCTTTTATCCACTTTTTACCCATGTCACTTTTTACTTATTTATATATACTTACATTATTATTAAAATAATCAACTGTACCCTGCGGCTTCACCTTAGTTACTCCTTGTAACATTAGCTATCTGCCAGTGAAAATCCCGTTAAGAGAAAAGAGAAAAGAAAAAAAAGAATCCCAGTCGTTTTAGAGATTACCTGTAACAAACAAACAAACGGAGAAAAATTCTAAAAATAGTTTTTTTTTTCAGTATCGTAGGTATATACTTTCATATGGAATTAGTGAAAAGCTTTTATTTTGTAATAACAAACAGACACTTCAATGTATTTATCCGTATAGATGTGTAGCATCACATACGTCGATGGCAGCGATACTTTGCAATATGAAAACTATTCTAATATGCTACCCACCTTGTGCACCTAGGTTGCATTTCATCGACTGCAAAGTGATTGCTCGCCAATTAGATAGAGTTGACAGACATAATAACTAAGCGGATCAATGGTAGCTTCGCTTATGCAGTTAAACGTGTTACGTAGGCACGATTTCGTATTTATACAAAGTGCTTCGGGCATAAATTCATAAATAAGTGAAATGAACATGCATTGTATTGGATAAAGGCTTACTGCTTGCATGCTGGTAGACCGTTATCATTTTCCATGGAAGTTTAAAAGGTAGCAGTTAATCAAGCACAATAAATAAATATGCTCACGCGATCTCATAAGGGTCCCTGAAAGGATAAGCAGGGGTGTTGTATAATTACAACACCCCTGCTTATGCAACATGCATATTTCACCGAATATGATTAAGTGCCAACGTGAAGGAGGGTAAGTCCATCGCCTCCTCAGTCCTCAGGCACTTAACATACGTCTTTGAATTACTTCTCAGATAAAGCAGGTTTCCGTAAGATGTTTCCTTCGCTGTAAATCACGAGGTTTGAAATCGCTTTACTTAAGTTTTTAGAAAAACCTCATTGGTACAGGCCGCTGGGATTCGAGCTTGCGCGGCCTAGGTAGCAGGCGACATTACACCATCACACTTCTAACTTCAATGAGGACGGAAATATAGGACCTAGATATTTAGTGTGCTCTAATAAGGTTAGGTTACATATATAAGCTTATTAAGTACTTGGGTAATTGAAGATATTATTATGTACCTTAGGGATAAGGTTAAGTACTTAGATCAATACGTAGTTAAGTACTTAGATCAATTATCTATCTAGATAATTGTTGTGTTTGCAACCATATAATGGGTGTTAGTTGACAACTATCAAAATGTAACGTGAAGTACATTGAACATGAACATCTCACTCAGTAAGTAGATAGGTATTTTGCATGCTATTCTGTATCACATACCTATTATGTTGTTACGTTAGTTTTTCGGTATATTATTATCAAATATGCAAACCGAGGAATTTTATTGCCAGAGTGTACAGTTTTTTTCAGATTGGATATCATAAGTATTGTACGAATAAGGGCTCATGGGTACGCCAATGTACAGGCTATTAGTGTGGGTTCCAATCAAGTTTCAATACATTTCCAGTAATACAGTTTGACGGAATATAATGTAATTATTTTTCTATCAATATTTGTTACAAGTACACTTATTCGTACTTATATTTTTTCTATACCTGTTCATTGTAAATTGGAATGAAACTCGATTAAAACACATACAAAAATCCGCTAGTACTTAATCAGAGCTAAAACATATTATTTTGGACCATAGACATACTAGAGGTCGTTATTGTCCATTCCGTGAATAGAGTGCGGTAAATTTTTACATAACAGTCCACGCACGACCTACATTAGAAATTCCGTATTATGTCCATATGAATACAGCCTTTCTTGTATTGTACAGGTAAACAATAAGACGGTTAGGATACGATTCAATAGACATATTGTACCTTTTGAAATAAGTATTTGGACCACTTTTGATTTCCAATTCAAATTGGAATAATATAAGATGGATGTTGGTTGGTATTCTCATCGTCAAATCTGTTATTTATACCCACAGTAATTCAGTAGTAAGTAGTTGAAGATACTTTATTTTGTAACTAGTCTAGTGTATTAAACCTTTTTCTAAATTCAGTACTAAATTTAAGCAAAAAACAATTATGTGAGTATAATATAATCACCGCTTTTCTGGAGCTCACATACATATCAATTTCTGCACAACTCCACACTTCTCAATACGCCTGAAAAATGACTGTTGTTTGTAGGACTTGTACCTGGTTATTAAATCAACTTTAAAAAGGTTGGTTATTTACACTGGCACTATACCTACGTAGTAAATTTATATTAAAAACCATTGTGAAATTTAATTTACGGTTCATATTTCTTGCGGCCTCCAGTTTTGCGTTTGTTTTCCTCAAGTTATAGACGAGTTTTCTCGTAACTACAGATTGTTTGCTAGAAAATGTTTGTAGATAAAGTGCCGCGCTGTTTTTTGTTGACATATCGCCGTCTTGTATATTTTTTTTTGAGAAAAAAATATTTAAATTAAATTTCAACAATAATCGGAGCGGTGGTGGCGGTTGGGTTTGATCAGTCGCCTGCTAGGCAAGCGACGCAAGCTTGAATCCCAGCGGGGCCTGTACGGGGGAGTATTTTTAAAAAAAATATATGCATTGACTTCACACCACATGCTTTACGGTGTAGAAAAACATCGTGAGGAAACCTGCATATATCTGAGAAGGATTCTAATCTCTAATTCAAAAGACGTATGTATAGTGCCTGAGACGGCGATAGACTATCTAGACACCCTCTATCACGTTGGCACTTAATCATTATAGGTGAGAAGTGGGTGTTATTATTACAACACTTCTGCCTACCCCTTCGGGGAATACAGGCGTGAGCATATGGTTGTATATATCAATAATATCGTCATTCAAATTGTAATAGGGTTTTGACATAGGTACTGTGAGTGTACATAGTTCTGAACTTATGAATACCACTTGACTATATCTTTCCACATAGATTTATGACCCGGCTACATTAAATCCTAACCCTCAAGAAGGATTTACGCGAATTATACCTACTTGGCACCTACAATGGGATTCAATTCGGAAATGGGTCGACAAATGGGATAATTCCTTAGGTCGTTAGCTAAGTTCGGTCGGCTTATAGATAAAGTTTCTCACGATGGATACGGTATAGGTACCTCACTTTAAGGATATCTTGAATTTGAGAAAGTTCTCAAATTCAGTCTCGTGTCACATCAACATTCTTATTTATTAATGGATCTCCAAAAAAGGATACACGTAAATATACAGACACAGTTCTTAAGGTTCTAAGTAAGCGTGTCCCTTCAATTAGAGGAGACCACAGCATGCATTAAAATATAATTTATAGTAACAAGAACAAAACAGAATGCAATTATGTATCACTTTTGGCTCTATTTCTTAGCCACTTGATTGCAATATAGTGCCATCATTACTAGATTTTTTTTTCGTCCGGACCTATCGAACATGGAGGCATGTAAATCCGACCAGTCATTGTCATTAAGTATACATAAATACCTTGTGTCATTTCATTTTACGAACGTAATTTTGTTATGGCGTCACGTAGGGATACAATACCTCACTTATAAATCACTTAAACTTACCTAACCTTAACAAGTTTTCTGCCCGCCATTTCATCAGCATGGAATAAGTTTTTGTTTTGAAAGGAATCTTGTCTCTCTGTCTGTCAAATTTGATTTAAAAAATTATTCAGCGCCCAGCTAGATAACAGTAAAATGTGAGTTCAACATCTAACAGAGTTTTCGCTACGTATGGATTTTCCATGTGTCATAAATTTGTAAATTATTGCGATATAGTTATAGAAGGGTCATTTTGTTGTTAACAAACAAGAACGGTGAACATTTTTTTGTGTTTTGTGATGTTAAGTAAAATTAAAGCATTTAAAATGAGAGTGAATGAAAATTTAGAGAAAATTTGGTGCTTGCTGCAAAGTGAATTAACTTCTTAGACTGCACTTTGCGTATCGATATTAAATACGATGTTAGATGAAGTGATATGATATGTGGTGTATAATACAAAGAAAGTAATCATAAAACTGCAGTATGTGATACTATATTTTGTCGTTTTACTGAGCTTGCACCCTGCGTAGCGCTTTTAACTTTAGCAACAAGATTAAAGCCCAGTTACTGCAAAGTGAATTTGGGCATACACTTTGCACTTCGAAATTTTGAACGATGTTAGGTGATGATATATGTTTTAATTTTGGGAGTGGTGGTGAATAATGGTGGCGGTAATACTCGTAGGCTTGATTACATTACCTACTTACCTATTATCATTATTACCGATGTTGAAAAATGCAGATGTGTGTCTGTTGATCTGTTCTTAGGGGAAGTAGTCGTCTATATACGACTGAAGATGAATGATGACTTTAAAACCATTGGTTATAAGTAATACTAAGGAAAAAAGTGGGTATTATAACATTAGCGCCATGGTAATAAGCGTGTGAGTACATACCTGATGGGTACATAAAGTAAATTGTAACAACTGTGCTTCGTAACTTATTTGCGGAGGGTTGCGGCCGGTCTGTAATTATTTCTGTAACATGAGTTATTCAACAACACAACTTGTTCCTGGAATTATTATACCTTTTTGAATTAAATGTTTTAATGAGAAAAAGGCCTAGTGATGTTGGCTTCGGTTTCTTTACGGCTGAGAGAGTAACGTTGTATTTATTGTTTGTTAAAAAACTAGCTCTACGGGGGTACAGACAGAGAGAGAAGCTATACATATAGAATTACAATTATAGCTCAGCTGATACTGGAAATGAAAGTTTAAGTGAGTCATGGGTAGTCGTTGTGTGGTATGTAGATACAATGAAGGTGAACAAAAATTATTCCAATATTGTTATTACCTAACTCTATGTCATTCGTGCGGGAGTTTTAGGTATAATATTATAAGTACCTGCTTTGAACAGTTTAGCTTGCAAATACTTCATGATTTATCAGACACGTTGCTATATAATGTTCCTCGGTGAATCACGTTCGTACTCTAATACACGTAAATAAACATTAATTATAAGATCATCACATAAATCATCTTCGATGGAAAATGGGTGTCGTAACACCTCTGCTTATCCTTGACCTTTCTTGGATGTCGTGACTATATATTTTTTAAATACTAGATATTTTATTTCTATATTTAGACCGTATTTATCTATACATACATACAGATAAATATAATTCAAGTGTCTGTTTGTAGTTCCAAATAATTGTTTTTCAGTAAATGCATATGGAATTATATACGGTAGTTACATAAAATAATCAATAAAAGAATTTCTTTTATTTGTTACGGCAATTTTTTTATTTCGGTTCTTTTATTTTAGAAAAATATCACTTAGTCTATAACATTGTTTTATTGTTAATCCGGGTATAACCGCGGGGCACAGCTAGCTATTGAATACAAGCTCATGTGAAGTTTGCTTGACACAAAGTTTGTTTATAAAAGGACTAACTGTGGCCCGCTGTCTCACCCGCTTCAAAGGATCGGAGCATGAGTGATGATGGCACCATGAACGGCGTGCCTAAACCAGTGGCCTGGGGATTGCTGTGTGGACAAAGAGATTAAACATTTGGTTTAAATTCCAGGGGCTTCAACTAAATCTACTTATGCCCCTTTAAATATTTTGCAACATAACATCTATTATGCATTTAAATGAGCAAAATATATCGCATTCAAATTAACTGCTTCTGTTTGATATGGCCATAGATAATCTAAAAAACACTCTTAAGAAACCTGGGTTACTTTTTTTCACAAAAACAATATACATAATTGCTTGGGCCTCAACTACTTATACTTACAATTGTACCTACATTAGACTGTCCATTGGGTGTTTATTTCTATCTACCTACCATTGTATTATGCTGGATCTGAAGTACTGAATTCAATACGTACTTGAAATGTAGGCTTGACCTTACGGAGTTATAGACAATCTTACTTTCATAATATATACGGCTGTCATTTTCAGTGTAATAATATGGATAACTAGCAGTGCCCGCGGACTCAATTCCGCGTTAGAAATATTTTTGTCCCGGCCCGTCTGTCAAAAACTTACAAATTTACAATCCTTACCTCTTTATAATATTAGTACAGATAACGCCTCAAAGAGTTATTACAAGACGTGTCTCATGGTCGATATTGTCTTAACTCTTAATTTCTCGTAATAACTGTTATTATTGTAAACAAATGTAAAATTTATATGCACGACAACTCTTATTTACTTAAACGTAGGTAAACCTATCTAAAATGGACAAAGTTATTTAATGTTTACTAATGTTAACCTTACTTTGTAACACATTACACAAACATTATACTTTTGTCTGTACCTACGTTTGTCTAACTTAAACATCTTGACTTTCGCTACGAGCATTACCGGGACGGAATATCCTTACATTGTAAACAAGTATCCTTACACTGTATGACGTCGTAAAACAAGGAATAAAGTCAGCACTGCGGTCGTAGCACACAGACAGGTGTTATTATGCACCATGAGCGATAATTATCAGTGATTATAGCGATAAGAGGCACGAAATGTTGTGGCACGGATGTGTTTACAGACGCAACCCGTGTGTTCAATTCATTGTAGGTGTAATATTCAGGTTTCGGACGAGTCGCGTCGCGGCGTAGCAAGACGAACGAGCAAGTCAGTCGCGCTTCGTAAGCCCTCCCGCCGCCACGCTACGCGGCAACCCGCGGCTACGAGCTACAACTCCGTAGCACGCTGCTTTCTAAACTAAACAAATAACTTAAATACACTAATTGATATTAATGTGAACTTATTTAACTTTGTGGCATTATGACATTCAAGTGAAGTGTATTTTTTTTTGGGGATCTACGTTGTTGGTGTTCACTATATTGGCGTAGTACAGTGCTAAATACTCAAACAAATAATGAGATCAGGTACCAAAAATTGTGCCAGGTGTGACTATATTCGTATTTCGTCAGAGTAAATTGTTTGAATTAATTAGGTTGGTATTACATTTTTTTTTGTTTATATTACCTATAGCTTATGATATCATAATTTGGCACTATCATGTCACCTACATATGTCATAATATGGTCAAAGAACGTGGCTCAGGTTTGACTAACATCTTTAAATACATTACTTACCTACTGTTACCTTGAAGTACAGATTAATTATTCACCAACTACGTCATTCTTATCAACAAACTGTTACAGTACCTACGTGATAATTAAAACTAAGTGGTCGACACCAACTTGAGAATACATCATATTGTGTCTGCTGGAGTTTTATATGACACATGTTTAATGAGATTTATCAATAACCACACACTCTCTTTTAATTTCCAAGATTATTCGATTATTTTAACATTGATTTCAAGAGATTTTAGTAAATTGTATATATGAAGTACACCGGATGACTAACAAGATGCATACTGTGTAATATAAAATATAAATCCAAGTACTGGCTGCGCCTAGCGGTGAGGCCCGTTATTTTTATAATTTTCTCGTGCTTTATGGTTTCCCGTTTGTTGAACCACGCCTGTACTAGAGTGAACAAAACGGGACACGTCGTTTTTGATTTTAAGAGAGACTTACTAAAAGCCACATGTAAAAATTATTATAGTAATTAAATGAAATAAAATATAACACAGACTTTAGAAGGGAACGGTGACTAGCAAGCTGACTGTGTTAACTCGTTGGATCGCTAAACTTATCCTCTGACCGAGGTACGAATCAGCTCGTCTGTCACCAGGCGTCAAACAGGCGTTTTGAGAAATCCTTAAAAAGGACTTTCGCATTTGAAAAGCCATAGATTTTCGTAAAATAAAATGTTACTCTGAATTCTTAATTAAGCAAATTATGAACGCCACTTTCCTCTTAACTTATACCAAGATACATTCTACTTCGCGTTCATATCGCTACCTAATTTGTTCGGTGAAAAGTGGGTGTTGTGTTGCTGTTTTGCTCACGCCAAGTAGAAAGAAAGGCAAAGATAATAGAGGTTACCTATTGTTACCAAAAACATTCCCTGCTGAAAAAATCCGGGGAAAAGCTTTATTTCTCTTGATGCGTGTTCGCGGTTAACGAGTTACTTTTTACCTTACAGTCAATACTTAGTTTATTCGGAGCGGGCCGGGGTTATTACATTGCCTTTTTTGCTATATGCGTATTAAATTTAATGGGTTTTGTCAATCTTCTTCACTCATATGTCCAAAGCATCGTAGCAAACCCTTTTCAATTTTGGCCAAGACAAGAGGGTGGCCTCCTTTTCTTCATCTATCCTACCTACTACATCCTATCTATGTTCACTGCATCCATATTGTAACGTCATGTGAAGCTTTCTCTCTCTATCTTTTTATTTTACCTACTTATTAATGAAACGAATCGTGATAAATCCCAAAAAGTATTTGTCTTACCTATTCACCGATTTATTGGTTTTTATTTTACCTGAGTGGTGGTTAATTCTTCGACGTTCAGAAATGTCTTACCAGGGTCTAAAATGAATAAATCATTTTCATTTTAATTTTTACCTTGAACCCTAAAGACTAAAACTTATTCCAAGCAAACGAAGTTGCGGGGAGAAGCAAGTTATACATAAAATGAGCGATAAAAATATAGGCAAGCTATTTTATAAAATTCACTGTTTATATACCTTTTTCATCCAATACGCTAACATGATCCATTAAAGGGAATGATAGATTGAAGCTGTTATTGCGGGCTTCAGGGGAAAATATTTATAGGGTACCTGAGCGAACAGTCTATCTACTACTATTATACTATGATTTTGGATGTGGCTGTAGGGCATCAACGTTTCAAGCTTTAAGCAGCGCCTGTTAAAAACTCCTAAACTTGACGTTTCGTTTAGTAACTATAAATTGGAACGTCAAAAGCTAAGAACTTTCTAATGATTTAAACTATTAAAGTTTTTGGCAAACGACGCAAGTTCGAATCCCAGCGGGGCCTGCACCAATGAGTTTTTCTAAAAAAATTATGTACAGTGATTTCATACCACGTGCTTTACGGTGAAGGAAAACATCGTGAGGAAACCTGCATATTTCTTAGAAGTAATTCAATGACGTATGTAAAGTGTCTGAGACGGCGATGGACTCACCATCTGTCACGTTGGCACTTAATCATCTTCGGTGAAAAGTGGGTGTTGTGATTACAACACCTCTGCCTAGCCCTTCGGGGAATACAGGCGTGAGCATATGTATGTATGTAGTTTTCTCCTGTATACTCGTATTTATGTAAAGTCCATAAAGATTTTTACTACCAAAAGATCGCATATAATTTGCATCTCATAAGGTACATTTTTGTTTACACATACATTGTGATAATTGTCACCACGACATTTTCCAAGAAGTTTTAAGTGTCCTAATCTTAGACGTAGCGAAATTTTCATTAACTTTGAGATGTTGTCAAACTGGTAAAGTAACTTTTCGTTTGCAAGATTATCTCGACGCTTGAGCTGTATAGAACTACGTTTGTCTTACGTACCTACCTATGTATGCGACGTATACGTAAAAATATTCATAGCAGATAAGTTTACGTACTTTGATCTCATTTGTTATCTAAACTATTATTTAGATAGTCAAGTTAATTTTATAACGTATTCAACGAACTAATACACGATTATAAATACATAATTTACAAGTCAGTGATAAATATATCTGGTTTATTGTCACAAATGACTCGATATACGGCGCTAACGACTTTTATTAGGGCAAAAATAAAATTAAGTTTATTTCTAAATCGTCCACGAGAAATGTAATACATTGACATTTTAATCCTACTTAAAATATTTCAACTTTCAACAAAGAATTAAAATTTTCTAAGCAGCAGTTTTTTTATTTATGGTTTCAGCTATATGAGTAACAAATTTTTAGTAAAAAAATAAACTAGGAAATTAAAAATGAATGAATACAGAGTATCTAATGGAGACCGTAAGAGTATACACCGCCAATATTTCTTTAGAATCATTTGAATAGGTATCTTTAATTGCAATAACAATGCCAGTTTTTACTCTAGACGTAGAGTCGTGTACAAAGAACATTGGCAATAATATATTTATCCGCCTTTATATATATACATAAGGCATTGGACATTCCCATACAATGCCAGCCATACTGTGAATGGGGCCCATAATATATTACAGTACTTACGTACCGACACATACGGTTCTAGCACGAACCAGCAGGTCACAATAGCTGTTAGACAAGGTACTTCTTGTAATATTATGTTCTTGAATCACACTACACCGTTTTAAAATGTATAGAAAACTAGTCAGTTTTGAAATATGTTACTTGTTAGTATTATAACGGCGCTACAATGTGTGTATTTTATTGCCTTATTTGTCAGATGATTTTTTGTCATACAAATATTAATGTTAACACACGTGAGGATGACACTATTCAGGTAGATATTATTGGCGACAATTTATTTTAAAAAATAAGAAGAAATTGATATTCCTCTTATTTTTGAATAAGAGGACTTAATTAATCATATTTTAGTGTCCGTATGGCGGATTAATTTATAAGTGATACTCGCTGTGCCCTGCGGTTTCACCCGCGTAGATTTAATTTAATTCCCGCGGTTCCCTAAATTTTTTACAAACAAACAGACAGACAGACGGACAAACAAAATTATAAATTGGTTTTTCTATGTCAGTACCTTGTATACTTTCATTTGCACTTAGCATAATAACTCACTATTAGGTACCAATTCTTTGCGTTTTTATACTCGTGATAATTTCTCAACGAAATGTCCGATTGGAATAAAACAAAAAGTATTTTACTTCTACATAAATGCCATTGATAACACACTGCTTAATTTGGATTAGGATTAATATTACGATACACATTTAACGTAGTTTCTTTATTCAGACGATTTAATATTTTTTTTGAACATAATAGTCGTTATTGTGACTAAACTATGATAGTTAGATATGTGCTCTCGCGTTTTTGCAGATCTTAATAAGACCTACAAACCTACGTAGTACATTATTTTGTTCTATTGTCAATTGTTTTTGCAGCGCTCGGATAAATAGGTTTTCGATTTTACACCTTGGGTTACAAAATTGCAATTTTCTTACGGATTACTAATATTTGTGAAAATAAAATATATATAGCCTATAACCTTCCTCGATAAATGGACTATCCAACACAGAAATAATTTTTGAAACCGGACCATTAGTTCCTGAGATTAGCGCGTCCAAACAAACAAACTCTGCAGCTTTATAATATAATATTATAGATTATAACTTGCAGTCCAGTTTATGATCCGAGGTTTTTCAAGGCAAGGTAAGTACAGGGGTGTTTTATCGATCAAAAATAAAATACACAAAATGGTGCCATGGGCTTTTGAAAAGTAAAATATAACACGTAAATTATACGACGAAAGATACTGAACCTACTCCCCGAGTAAGGACCAAACTTCACGTATAATGTAAACAATTTTAACGAGGTATCAATATGTTTTTTTCAAAGATTATTGATACTTTTAGTTGATCTAAAGACAACGCAGGTTTTTGATAAAAAATAAACGTCTTTGAACAAATATTTAGGCAATACCCTCTTCGCAATGTCAATAAAATTGTTTGCAAGAGTTTATCATCTATCAGGTACTCACTGTAGTAAGAAAATGTTGATCTCAATTAAATGTTTTGTTTTCAATTGGTTGGACATCGAAATAGGTTTTCAATCCACTGATTTTACTCTAAAGGCTTGAGATAAATGAGCACTTTAAATGGATATACAAATACATTATAAAATAGCTTATTTAAACAAGTGATTTTTAATAAGCGTTTAAATGTTTCTCTAAACAATTTATCTATTAATGATCTCTTGCAAAAAAAACAATCTATAAAAAGTTGAAGAAAAAATTCGATGCCAATAATAAAATTAACTTTTTTCTCATTAATTCCGGTAATTTGCATGTTTTTACAACCACATAGGACCGACAATCTCTTAAATGAAGTATTGCCCATGATCTACTTCCTGTCGGGTCATGAAACGAATAGCTCTTGTTTTAAGTCGGTCTATAAATTTCATTCCATTTATCATTCCTGCCTCCTTACATACTCCAGTAGTCACTCCTTACTTATTTCAGTAGCTAAAGCAAGATAAATATAGAACATAACTAATATATAATAAATAAACTAATATATAAAATGTAATAATAAAAATACACAAACAATTTTTTGTTTTCTAACTTTCTCATTAATTTATCATATCTCATTCTAAGTGATTCTCATGGATTATTTATGATGTAAGGTTAATAATAAAAAAAAATTTAAGGTACACAAATCCACAAACAAGGAAATAATGATCTTTTCAACCTTTTGAATAAAGTCGGTCTCTATAAATAATCAAAGAAAATTATTTCCCGTAGTTACAGCTTGTCTAATATATAAAATTCTCATGTCGCAGTTTTCGTTGCCATACTCCTCCGAAACGGCTGGACCGCTTTGTATGAAATTTTGTGTGCAGATCGGGTAGGTCTGAGAATCGGCCAACATCTATTTTTCATCCCCCTAAATGTTAGGGGTAGTCCACCCCAAAAAAAAATATGGCAATACAACGTTTGCCGCGCACAGCTAGTTTATATATAAGTAAACACGTCTACCAAAAGGAAAAATTTACGATCCGTTGGAACGGCGAGATAGTGTTTAAATAAAACGTAAATGGACATAGCTATTTCATAAGTTATTCAATTACGGATCGTCCGTTCATATATAATATAAATTAAGAAAATGAGAACAAAACAAAGCAAAGACATGATCGTCAAACAAAGTCTGATTTGTATCAATTTAAGTCGAATTTGGAGGCATGCGAGTGAAAGATCTGCGTGCTTTTAATTGGCGGAATATTTTAAATTTTATTTTGTGATTTAATATTAGGAATACCATTAGGAATATAGAATCATTAAAATGAAGATAGCCCATGGATTCAAGATTGTTCAGAAATAGAAATTGCTCATTCAACTTAATTTTACGACCGAAACATTTTCGAATAATACATCCTCGATTTTAGGATCATATTTTGGTAGGGTTCTGATGAGGTCCAAAAGAAGGAAAAGTCCTAAACTCTGTGTGAATCTCTCTCTCTTAAATATATTTGTTTAATTTTACATACTTCAATACGTTCACATTATGCACTCAGAGGGCGTTTGTTCTGCTTAAGACGTATTCTTGATAAGGCAAATGCTAATGCTCGAGGCAACGTGATATGTTTTCAAACTCTGAAAACATTTTTCTTTAGCCCCAGAGTCATCAAAAGTAGATAAAATTGTGCGATGACTACACTTTACTCAACTTAATATATAAAACTAGGTTCTTATCTTATGCAATACAGATCGTCATGATGTCGCATATTAAGCCGAAAAGTGACGTAGGCGATACTGGATCAGTGACCTCTGCCGCACCCCTTGTCCACTTTGCTAGACCAAAAAACCATGTTCTTCTCAAAAGTAGGTTGATTCTTTTATTTATAAATTTCAATTCACATTAGTCAATGGACGTAGCTAGTTTTATTATCACTTAAAAACATATATACAACAGTAATATCTATGTATTCAAATGTTCCGTCTGTTCCGTATTGAATTTCATTCCTCTGGACTAAATCGATGAAAACTTCTGTGCTTAGGTACAAGTACGTTAGTTATATGCGAGAGGATAACAAAACTTTAACAATGAACCTACATACTTAAGAAATGGAATTTTCATGAGAAGCTGTGATCTGTTCTCGTACTTACAATTAGGTCCATCTGTCCCTGTCAGTCGATGCATGATAGAATTGCACATATTACATTATGCAATGGCAAGACTCCTTTGTGCTTTTCGTTGATCGTGATCTGATTATGGATTTGGTCATGCACTCGCACTTGAAAAAATCATTCTGTATATCGCAATAATCTATACAGATAAAGAAAATTAAAGTGTCTGTTTGTGTTTCCAAATTAGCGGCTTTTCACTAAATCCATATGAAAGTATATACGGTACTCACATAAAAATACCAAATTTTGGCTGAACCGAATTTATCGGGACTTCTATTTTTATTTAAAAGAACAATATGGCGCTGCGTCCACCCCGGAAATTACATCTACGCGGGTAAAACCGCGGGGCACAGCTAGTATATAAATAATGTTTAATCTAATCGTATAAATGTGTTGGCATAAGCCACAACTTTCAAAATTTTCTAAATATAAATCCTATATATTATAAACGCGAATGTTTGTAAATATGGATAATTGTTTATCAGTCACGCACAAACTATTGAATAGATTTTATTGAAACTATACAATAAAATAGTTAAAAAATCAGAATAACACAAAGGTTAAAATGTCTACAACATATTGTGTGATTTATTCATTACATAACGTAAGGTAAGTATGAAAAAATCTTCCATGCGCAGACGAAGTTGCTAGTATAAAATAAAGTCGCCAGCTTCTCACACCTCTGGTGTTGCGAGCGTCGCATAGGCTTGGAATAATAAATAATATTAACATTAAATATAGTATCTATGCCTATTGTGACTATTTGCCAACAGGTAGACCCGTGCTTTATACATATGTGTGTAGTAAGTACTGTGGCTTTAGTTATTTATATCACACGAACTTATACTACTGTAGGTCTCAAGAATACACTTACCTTTAATCTTTAAACTTAAGTCAGGATATCGTCTAATGTCTCACTAAATGAACTTATAGCCTGTCGACGTCATAGGCATTATTTCTGGGCCGACGTCATATTGAGCGTCCAGATGGAGCTATGACGTTGGAAGCTTGGAATTGTGATACGTCCTCCGATTAGATACTTACTCATTATGGCACGAACCGATATCTACATAGGGTCGATTATGTATACGTTATAATACGATGTGTGCGTATTATGTCTCGTGGAGGCACTACTTGTTATAGGTTACAAATGCTACCAACGATTTTCGTATTACTTTAATTACTCGCTGACGGAAGAAAGTGGATTAACGTTTTGTTGTTGGAAATTAGTTAGAAAGTACTGCTAACAGTTGTTTGATCTACACACTCTGTTCATAATAATATTAAACTTCAACATCAATCGAATAAATATAATTAAAAGTAATCAGGGCGAGATCATAGAATTTGTTTATTCGTTTAATTTAATTAATCTTGACTTGTTAAAGCTTTTAAAACTTTCATTGGAGTATCTACTAAGAATACGCAGGTTGGGAACTTACTTGTGAGGATTTGCTTATGAATATCTATTTAACTAACTTTGCTGAGGGGTGGAGCTTGTGCATCAAAATTCTAATAGTGCTGACACCCTTTAAAGACGCACGCCGTGACAATTTAATTGCGTAAAAGTGCTGTGTCGGAGTATTGAAACCTAGACATACGTAATACCGCAACACAAAGGCACTGTCTGATTATAGGGTCACTAGCTGTGCCCCGCGGTTTCACCCGCGTAGATTTAGTTTTATATAATATATCGGTTTAAAATTGACAATATTTTTCATCCCCTATTTTATCCCCTTGGGGGTAGAATTAATCTAAATCCTTTCTTAGCGGATGCCTACGTCATAACATCTACCTGCATGCCAAAGTCCAGTGGTTTGGGCTGTGCGTTGATAGATAACTATGTCAGTCACCTTTGAGTTATATATATTTAGATAATACTTGACTACTACACCGTGGAGTTTACTTGGTACGAGTCCAACATAAACCTTTCTTTGTCCGTGCGGCAGTCAGTGTATCTATAACGGATTCTCCACGTTAAAGAAAAAAATATGAATGCCAGGGCTAACAGGGGGCTTAGCATAAAGCAAATAACTCGTTCTCAAATAATAAACAGTTATATTTTTTGAGTTATGAGTTACAATCTTATTTACGTTGTGTACTAAAGATTTTTGTAATGTAACTACTTACTATGTACATATTTCAAAAGAAACTTGGAATTAATACTATAAAAAAAGTAATAGTCTTAGGTATGTAAAAGGTAGCAAACGTTATCTATTAAGACTAGCTTGCGCCCGCAACTTCACTCGCATAGCGGTAATAATTCACACACAAACTTTCCAGCTTCATTAGACCCCCATAAGAGTGAAATTTCGGAATACTCCTTCCTTATGTACGCCTACAACTCACCAAGAACACACCCTCTAAATTTCATGTCTCTAAGACCAGCGGTTTAAGTTGTTCAAAACTTGAATCTACACTACTATTATAAAGAAGAATGAGTTGTATTTTTGTGTGTATGTTTGTAATGAATAAACTCAAAAACTACTGTGCTGATTTCAAAAATTCTTTCACCGTTGGAAAACTACATCATCAGCTAGTAACATAGACTATATTTTATATTCGTACTCCCACGCGAACGGGAACTACGCGGGTGAAGTCCGCTAGTTCAAACATAAACCTATGCACGATACGATCGCAACTGTTCTTATTAGTACTTTATTTAATAGTTCTAACTGCATAGTTTATTTTTTCTACCCCGTGCTAGCTAGCTCAAGACAGTTTAACCCTATTATTTTACGTGATTTAATTAAAATGAATAGCCCGCGGGCATTCATTGTTTATTAAATTAAACGAATAAGAAAATAACACTAAAATTTTTAAATATAAATTTGTCTTCTTTTCATTTTTCATTTCAATGTTAGACATTGTAAGATAGCAAAGGCATAGCAATTAATTCAAATAAAAAGAAAAACCACAGACATTTTTCTTCAAAAAAGTTTTGACATTGAACTAACAAGCTCTCAAATTTAAATTAAAAATCTTCTAAATTCAACGTGTCTTTCATATTTACTGGAGTTAAATGTGAGAGAAGTATAATTCTATTGAGAAATGAGCCATGTTTCTTTTGTTTTCAATAACAGTGGGTAGTCAATCATCATTCAATTAACCCCATGGCGTGAAATTATGTTACACCATTTCCTTGTTTCTCATTTCAGCTCCCCTTTTAATAAATATACGCGGCATATAGATAAGTAAGAAGAAAAAATATGTATATTATTATAATAAATATGTTTTGTGTGTTTCTGTAATGAGGACGTATACAAGTGATTCAACGTAAGTCACGCGAAGATTAAAAATTTGCGTAACGTGTTTTCTTCAAGCGTTTAATTAAGCGGCCTACATACTAGTATATTTTCTACATAGAAATAATTCTAATGCGGCTTTTGCATTGCTATAACATCGCTTACATTAAATCGAAATTGTAATAAAAAAATATATCTTGACTCTTTATTTCATATTTTTTGTTGATTCAAGCCATTCTTAACAATTTAATAAAGGTTTCGTATTGTGATCTCAACTCTACTGGTAGTTAGTAGTACAAAAATAGTGTATTGTATCGACCGAATTGGTTCATGCACGCAGCCTTAACATGCATGTAGATACCTATCTCTCTCTGAGACCAATGCTTTACCCCTTGGCTAACTATAAAATACAATTAAAATGTCGAAAATATGTTCCGTTGAACATTTTAATCGTTTTTTATCTTACTTTTACTGAAAAAATCTTACTTGATTCAACCCGATATGGCTGATCACCTGATTGTTACACGACCTTGACCATCTGACCTTTGCGAGGAAAGTCGGTAATCTGGGTTAAACCAGTTTTCAGACTCGCTAAGGCATCCGACTGATCTGTAACGAATGTTATCCTGATTGTTAGCATGGTCTAAGACTGGCGTAAGTAACTAGAAGTGCCCAAGGTGACATCGTTGCGTATTGTAATTTACTGTAGAAATTATTTTCTTTTCCAAGAATGGTTTTGTAGCGGTAATGGACGGGTAATGAAGTTTAGGATGTTATGAAAATGATTGTGGAACATTATTGCACGTCATCAGAGAAAATAGCCGGTCGGAGTGGAAAACCTCGTTTTATTCTACGCGTAAAAGGTTTGAAACAACTGACTCAAATTTGATACATTGTCCGTATCTATACTAATATTATAAATGCGAAAGTAACTCTGTCTGTCTGTCTGTTACGCTTTCCCGCTTAAACCTCTCAACTGATTCTGATGAAATTTAGCACAGACAATTTTTAGACCCTGAGATAGGACATAGGCTTTTATTGCGAAAAAAAGTATTATATAAAACTAAACCTATGCGGGTGAAACCGCGGGGCACAGCTAGTATACCATAAATAGAAGTTGCCATTTCCATTCAAAATTGTTTTGCCTGTTCGAACGAATCGTACTTCTGAACTACTACTGAGTTGAAGTCCGATAGGTTTATAGCTAAAGTAATTCGAATATAATATTCAGAGAGAAGAGCCGTGGTGGCCTCGGGGTTAGAGCAGTCGCCTGCTACGCAAGCGACGCAAGTTCGAATCCCAGCGGGGCCTGTACCAATGAGTTTTTCTAAAAGACTTACGTACAGTGATTTCACACCACGTGCTTTACGGTGAAGGAAAACATCGTGAGGAAACCTGCATATGTCTGAGAAGTAATTCAAAAAAGACGTATGTATAGTGCCTGAGACGGCGATAGACTCACCATCTGTCACGTTGGCACTTAATCAAATTCGGTGAAAAGTGGGTGTTGTGATTACAACACCTCTGCCTACCCCTTCGGGGAATACAGGCGTGAGCATATGTATGTATGTAGTAGCTAGATTCTGATATTATGTATAAAAAATTAACCCTCGCATCCAACCCTCTGTTCATCTGATTCTAGATCTAGGTTATAGTAAACGTATCTTCAGATATAACCATTTCTATACGACGTGGTGTTTACTCATATTAATGTTTAATGACTTCTTCCTACGGGTATTGAGAAGGTTAATCTTGTTCTGTGTCATGTTGTGTTTGTTAAAACGTGTTTTAAACAGAATGTACAAAATACGATTCGGTGAAACGCGCCTGAATTAACGCTGAATTAAACAACATTTAAAGAGCTCGCAGTCAACCCTCGCCAGCCGCAAAGCTTTTATCAACAAATACTTTCATTTCTACATATTTCGTCACCACAAAATATAATTTTAAACAAAATATCTATAGAAAACACTTTTGTTTCGAATTGAATTATTAAAGTGACTTTTTGGGGTTTGTTTTGAATTCACTCTCATTATTAATAGAGTGATATGTAAAGTAGATAAGTGACACCTCGACTAAGTAGAAGGTATGCTATTCTATTGAAATTGAAATAGTAAGGTTTCACAAACGCAATGCTCAAAGTATGCCTAACAGTTGAAATAACAGTTATTTGGAATGGTCAATCTGCCCATGTGCTAACTGTTTGGAAGTTCGACTTTTATAATCCCTAGGTTTCAGTGTAATCTATATAGATAAATAAAATGTAAGTGTCTGTGCGTACTTCGAAATTAACAGCATTTCACAAAATGAATGAAAATATGTATGGAAATAATAATAATAAAAAAAAAATTAAAAAATAATGTTTGGCCGTCTGTATGGTCCGGCTTACCTCTGGAACGACTAAATCCATTTTAAAATGCGTTCCACTGGCAAATAACTGATGTTTTACGGAGTAATTTGGGCTGCTTTTAGTATAGAAAAAAATATATCACTTATTAAAATAGTTTTTCTGATAAAATTCTACGCGGGCCACGCTAGTAATTTAATGAAACTTTCATTAATAAAATTTGCAAATAAGTACAACAACCAATATTATTTTCAAATAAACACATTTCGGACGCCTCAACTTTATTTCTTTATTAAAATACTGGTAATAGGTAAAATGACAGGTATGAAGGAGTCATTGATTCTTACCTGTCATTACCAGTATGTTACCAGAATGTATGATCGTATGATGAACGTATGATCTTATTGAAAAATGATGTTCACAAACACATAAAATTATTTTACACCATGATATGAAATGAAATAAACATAACATTATTTTACACAGCAGTGGTCGGTTCCCTCATTTCGTTATAATACAGAAATCTGATCTTTCACCGCCTCAACCCACCTTTTATGGAGATAACCGTTAACCTACATTATTCCAATTTCATCAATATGGATGCTAAAATATTTTATTAGATCAGCAACCCACGAGTGATCCCGCCTGCAAGTGTCAGGTGGGTCGAATGACTTGTTTAGCACCTCGGTGTTATAATAAAACTGCTGATAAATTTCTTCAAGATTCTTTACCTTGTGGTTTATTGAGCAATATCCTTTATATTACAATTTTGCAAAACAAGCATACAACATTCTTAATGTGTTAATCACAAAGCTAGGACAATACGTACGCAAGGTGGAGTTCAAACCCACGTGCTGTTGCTCGCATTGAGCTACGTGTGTTCCATCCCTAATACGGTTAAATAAAAGAATATTGACTCAAGGCATGCGCATCGTGGATCCATGGAAAGAAGAAAAAACTAGGTAAATAGATGAAAAAGTCACTGCAATTTTTACATCTTTGGGTATGTGATGAAGCCTTTTGACGCTTGGAACACCAAGTGTCTCTTGCCCCGATGTAAATAATACACCGCTATGCCGCTATGCCGGTATGCCGCTATGCCGCTAGCTTACCGCCTCCACTGTTACTCTTCCATAAAGCATTGGCGACTACCATCACCGCAGGATATAACAAACCCTTGAGGTAAAGTCATTATTTGCATTCTTCTGTAAGGTTGAGGTACCACGTCCAGTCCAGCAGCTGAAAAATTCTGCTGCAGTGTTTATTAACTTATATCTGGTAATGACACTGAACCAAAGTTTACTTTACTAGTTTCCACGTTGTTCCAATTCTTGGCGTAATGAATTGTACCTACATCCGAAACTGTATTATTCATCGATGATAATAGAGGTAGATATTGATTTTGAATTAACCTTTGTGTACAAAGTTACGAATCACGAATCTAATGAAACGAGACCATACAGCTATAGTAGAACAACTTTTTTTTTTCGGTTTAATGGTTCTTAACGTTTTCTTTTGCGTAGACTGTATGCGTCACTTTGAAGTTCACGAAAAGAGTTCCTACAGATTTGTACGCCATCTTGGCTTTATCGTTTGAGAAGAGGAGGTTTTAATGAACAACGAGTTTGGAGATAATTACATTGAAACAATGAAAATTCGTGTTTTTCATAGGACTTTGAATTACGTCACACAAAAGGTCTTCTCAAAAGAATTTGTTGTGTAAGTACAGGGTTGTGATACATATTTAAAAAAAACAATTGATTGAATTACCTCATTGTTTTTAAAGTTGTCTGATAAATATGTGGCTTGCTTAAGTGACTCAGCAACCTTAAATTAATAAATTAACGTTTCATATTGCTGAGTAACGAAGAAGAGACTCAACATTGTAGAGCGAACAGACCCGATAGATAGGTTATCGGGTCTGCACGTGTTGTAATAAAATTGTAATTTCCTTTCAAGGGGAATTGCAGCCAGAGGAAATTTTATTCAACTCGTAATGGCCTTTTCAGATAAGTAAATCATCAGATCGATTACAAAGTGTTGTGGTCTATATGTTGCTAAAAAGATTACTTATCTTATTACAAACCTACAACCTAACCAAGAATGCACCTTCTAAATGTAATGTCTCTAGGACCAGCGGTTTAGGTTGTGCCTTGATTTCAGTCAAACACTTTATTAAGTACAGTAATATGGATTTTATTTTATAGATAGATTACACAGCTAGTGTAAAGATACTTATTCTATACTAACCGAGGCGACTTTTTTAAATGATATAAGAGCAAAAAGAAGCAGCTCCTATGATGTATACACGCCACAATGTAATTGTATTTTTTATGCTAATATAGTTCCAAATATCTTTTTAATCTGAACGAAATGGAATTCACGTCACGAGAGGATTCCTCCATCAGGATTACACGGTATTTAGAATGAATGAAAAAGAACGTCACTTTCTTTTAAACTCATCTTAAAATTCTTGTTAAAATCATAACGTACCTTATCTCTGTAATTCATGTGCCGATCAGAGATATTTTGGCACTAAATTTATATCTGAGCCACGTCTATTTTTCATGGGCTAGTAAATGTAGGTTAACAGTATGGTGGGTGGATCAAATCGATCGAACACCGGATGATTTAGGGCTACTTTGCTAAAAACTTCAATGCTTGCCTCAAGAATATCTTATGAAGTATTTTTGTTTGTCCTTGCAGTTTACTTTGTTTAATATTATAACTGCATCATTGATCTAGTGGTCGCAAGTGCTACAGCATTACGAGCCCGGGTTCAATCCCCGGGTCGGGAAAATGCAATTGGGTATTTGGGTTTACCATCTGTAATTTTCCGGTAGCAGAGTCTGCATTTGTACCCAGTTAATAGCAATAGGCTCTCCCCTATAACATGGGACTTTAACATAAATGGCGAAATGTAGGTGCACTAAAATTACACTTCTGCCTACCCCGTCGGCGAATACAGGTGCCAGCACATGTATATGATACTCCGTTAGCTATAGCTATTTGCAAATTGTAAGAATATTTAAATGAGTTTGCAAGTTTCGGTACAATGACTCCAACGCACACAAGGTCAGCGGCAATGTGCGAGTGATGCCTTATCTCATATCTTATTAGAACATGGCCTCGAAAAATATTTGCACTCTGAGTAAACTTCTATTAGAAACTATTTGTTGTCATGTATTTGTTTTATTATCATTGCACTGTATAAATAGAAAATGAGCCGTGGTGGTAGTGGGGTTTGAGCATTAGCCTGCTATGCAAGCGACGCAAGTTCGAATCTACAAATGCCAATGCGTTTGTCTAAAAAGTTATGTACAGTGATTTCACAACACGTGCTTTACGTTGGCGCAGAACATCGTAGGGAAACCTGAATGCATATTTGAGAAGTAATTCAAAGTATAGTGAGCGAGACGGCGACAGACTCACCATCCGGCACGTTGGCACTTAATCATCTTCGGTGAAAAGTGAGTGTTGTAATAACAGCACCTCTGCTTTCCCCTTCGGGGAATACAGGCGTGAACAGAAAATATGTCACCATTATTCTCATTTATAGCAAGGACTGCGGAAAAGCGTGATTCACATTTCATCACCCGTAATTTTTGATACATGAAAAAACACGTTGTCAATAAAAACAACCTTCACAGGCTGTAGCCAGATAAACAAACGTGCGAGTGGCCCGGGGATTATAATACATAATGTGAATCCATCTGGGCCAACATTTTATTACTTTAAATGGAATAAAACAATGTCACTTTACAATAAAAACACTATATCATACCATTTTTTCTTTCACATATGAATATGGTCAACCTTGAATCATACCACATAGGAAAAGATATGTACGGTGCTTACGCTGGTAAAAGTAATGCGTGCATACATAAAAAATACGGGTTGTACTTGACTTCCCTTTTTTCTGTTAAAAACTTGGATGTCAGTAACTTGTTGTTGCGCATTCCCAAGGATTTCTTTCAACTATTTTGAGATATAGCATTTTTATTTTTTTTACATCTGCTATTTAAATTATAAAATTAATTCCATGGTGAAAATGTATGTAAAAAATTAGTAGTAAAGGATGGGTACTGAAATCAAACGCCAAGCACGCTATAGAAATTGGCTTTGTGACAATAGGCTCGTTCTGTTGATTGTACGGGCTTTCATTGTGCGATTTCACTACAATAGGCTCTGTTACATGTTCTACTTATTAAACAAAATCGTATCTGTGAGTCACGTCGCGGCCTCGAAGTTATCTTTACATATAAAATTCAAAGTCTGACTGATAAATCAACGCACGGCCTTAATTGCTGATCTTCCAGCCCTAAAGGGTGAAATGGTGGGTTTGTTATATGTGAAGCTGTTTTAATCTCTGGGAAGAATACCACGCGAGTGTAGCCGCGGGCGGGGATCGGGTGCAGATTACCAAAACCGCAGATGGTCTAATTATCTTAAACAACAAAAGCACGTTGCCTGTTCATATACAAATCGTAAAATGTCTGTTGTATAATAGTCGTAACGTCTAAGTTACATTATGTACGAAACTATGTACTTTTTATGTCTATAGAATCCTTTGCTTAAGAGCTAATCATTCTCATGCCCATCAATCAGTGATATTGAGCAATCCTTTGGTTTAGAAATAGGTGTTTGAATGAAATAGCTGCACAGCGTTGTAAAAGGGGGATTGATTTTGTGATGTATGTGACAAATTTATCCTGCTCCCGGATGGCAAATAGCAGGTTGAAATGACGGCATAAAATATACCGTCATTCATATATAGTGCTTTAGGAAAAAAATTGTTCCTCTCCACTACTCTGTTATTCTACTTTTGAATATCGTTTTATAAAAAAAATATAACTTATCTATCTATCTATTCAGATAAATAAAATTGAAGTGTCTGTTTGTAATTCCAAAATTACGCCTTTTGACTATATGCATATAAAAGTATACACCGTACTGACACAGAAAACACTTTTTTTTTCTCTGTCTGTCTATCTGTCTTTCTGTTTATTCCGGGTAATCTCTGAAACAGCTGGCAGCAGATAGATAATGTTACAAGAAATAACAAAAAAAAAAATATTTAGGGTTCTTCGGATTTGAAAATAAATCTACGCGGGTGAAACCGCAGGGTACAGCTAGTCATATAGATAAACGACGCATTGTTTTTAACCACTAAGTGTTCTTCTAAAGACACATATAGTTCCCACTGAAATAGATGAAACGAGAAAATACTTTCAAACGTTAACTTTTATGACTTTAACCTCTTCAGCAGGAATGCATAGCGTTTGAGTACCACGTTAAACTCTGCTATAAAAGCCGTGAAGGTCAGTTGTCATCTGCAGGGTGCCCTTAGCTGTGTTGCTTAGTTTTTAAGTTTAAGCTCGGCTGGAGGCCCTTGGGTCTCGCCCTTTAGTCCGGTGAAGCAGTGGAGGTAACTCCCCCCTACCAATTGCGAGAGACCATATCGTAAAAAAAAAAAAGTTGTCATCTGCGGTCACTCAGGAAATATACCTTTAAGCTGCAGTCGGTCGACTCCTTAATGAAAAACTGTGAGTCCTCTCGTGTCTAGTCGGGTTACTCCGAACTCTTTAAAATATTTTTTTTATTGACAGTCAGAATTAGGCTTTCATGTAGGTATCGCGAATGTCGCGTTCAAAACCCAGTATAGAACAAGGGGCGAACTATGATCGTTTAAGCAACGCGTATTAAGAACGTCTTAGCTTCGATATTTAAATTTACGGTGCAAAAATGAAACGTCAATGCTCAGAAATTCGTAATACGCTCTGATTAAGTCGATGATGATAGGCCCCCAACCAATGAAGGTATACAAGACGTGTGATAACTAACTCATCGAATTTGGTTGAGTTACGCTTACTGAGCAAAATTAAAATTAAAATTTTAATCATATCTAACGGGTAGGTGACAGTGAAAACGTAATAAATAATTATTAGTAATGTCATGAAAAGTTTTTCATCTTGAAAAATTCAAGAAACGTCTTGTCGTGTTCTGTGCTGAAAACATTACATATTTATTTGTTTCTAGTTTTATTCTCTTTGTTGTGTAAATTAGACTATGCGTAAATTGTTATTTTAGAACACTCGCCTGGCTGTTGCCAGAGGAGGTTTCGTCAGGGCGGCGACGCTGGAACACGGACTATTAGCATTTATATTAACCCTTATAGAACCGGTTTGTCGAAATTAAAGCAAATTAGGTTACAACTTAATTTTCCGCGTGTCATCTCTAGTAAGTACACAAAGTCATTTGTGAAATATCGGTCTTAAGCATCATTCATTGTATTAAAAACTCTCAAGCATTTTTCGTGTGTTCATTTGGTATTAAACTTAAATATGTTTATTTTTTAGTGATAAAAGACAATATTAATTCCATTAACCGCGAAAGGACGGGTTTTTCGACTGCGATTAGTTTTATGATAACAAAATATTCTTATGAGATTATTACGGCTCTATTTTTAGTGACAAATTGCACCTTAGATCCAGCGCTCTATGAGACTGCAATGCGCCACCCTGAAACATAATTGTTCGGTATTATGTTATGGTGTTCTTAGTTGATACCAAACAGCTTTGTACAAAATGACGACTGCACCATTTTTCCAAAACCAATATAAATATAGATAATTCTAAAATTTAAAAATATTTTACACTGGTCTATTGTGCTGGCCAGACACAAATTTCTTACTATCATAAGACATACATATGATAACACTAGGAATAGAAAACTATGACAATAACGCTCAACAATGTTCTCGGGGTTAATTATAATATAGTGGGTATTTATAACCCGTAAAATATTTAAGTGTGTATCTCCAGGACACTACCATATCGCCCCCTACCTGTACACACAACCTTATAGTACCTACAGACAGCCACACGCTACCTTCCAATCGATAATCCATTGACCCTTGTAATATCTACACAGATTTTGTTCACGATACACGTAGGTAATATTATGCTTTCAGCTTAGTAGAAATATCTATTAGCGATTGCTTATCCGAGGCGGGTGCTACAAACAAATAAACGATACCGGAAAATAATGCTAGGGTTGATAGTAAATTTTTGTATTCTTGACATAGCGACAATTGTATTCTTTCATTTACAGGTACAGTTAAAACTTACTTCAAGCTAATATTTTTAAGTCCGCCGTGCCACTAAACCGACGAAATAAAAACCAAACTTTTCCTTCTTATATTCCAAGTTTTATCTACGTACGTACCTGCCTATCTTATAACAAGTAATTAACCACTTAGCAAACTACAGAACTATGATATATTTTATTAATGAAAGCCATTATTTCTCGCAACTACAGAATTCCACTTAGAAGTTTCTAAGTGTTAACTAATTTAAGGACTTGACGAGGGATACATATACATCTGTGAATTTTATTGAATGTACTTCACATTTATTTTCAACTAGCGGACGTCACACGGTCACCCGCGTAGTTCCCGTTCCCCTGTGAGTACGGGGATAAAACAATGTTAAAACCTATGTTTCTCGCTGATGATGTAGCTTTTCAATGGTGAAAGAATTTTTTGAATCGGCACTGTAGCTTTTGAGTTTATTCATTACAAAAAAAAACAACATTTTCCACTGTTTTTTGTTTATTTCGTGATCTATTACGAGTTAAAATAAATTGTTATTATCCCCAATAATTTCAATTTACTGCTCAGTTATAATCTTAATCTAGTACATACAGAGGACAGTAAGACAATATGGACCCTGTGGAGCACAGCAATTTTGGTAACATAATGAAGGCTAAAAATATAATATTCCAAGTAAATGTGTAAACATAACCCCATTCAGGCGATATTAAGATGGATGGGAGAGTAGTAAACGCCATTGGTGGTAGACGTGAGCTAGGGAATTTTCACCGCGTGGACTATCTTTTATAAGGTGTAATAATCACGTGTGACCCCTATTAACTACCGGACATCAGTCTACATGTCACACTATAAGATATAAGTACAATCTTTAGATTAGGTAGCCTAAATAATTTACTAATATTATATAGCTGAAGGTAAATGTTCGTTTGTTTGGTTGGTTTGGTTTAAATTGAATAACAATTTTTGTGTTTGCAAGCATCAATGGAGAATATTGTAAAAACGAGAAAAATATTACTAAGTAACGTAGTTTTTACTGTCAATCCTACGCGGGTAAAACCGTGAGGCCCATCTAGCTAGATGAATATTACTTCCATACAATAACTAATAACTCATGGTGGCCGAGTGAAATGAGACTCATTTAAATTTTGGCATCTAATTATCGTCGGGGACATATGGGTGTTTTAACACCTCTGCCTAACCCCTTCGGGACCCGTCTGGGAAGGCGTGAACATATTTAAAAATCAGTTCATAAATGACTGCTACGTTCAGAATTTCATGTATTACTGCAATTACATTTCACATCGGGTAACTTTAGGTACCGTCGCTATTTAGGATTAAATGGATATTTTTGATTTACAAAACGTTTCTCATCGAAGTTCAGCTATAACATCAAACAAGCAAATACTCTTAACAAAAAAAAAAATTAAGTATAGAATTCTTTGAGGTTGGAGTACTTCGCATGGAACATTATATTTACTGTGAATTATTTTACTTGACAGTTCGTCATGTCAAAAAATATGAAATGCGATTTCTCTACAAAATCATATTTAAATTATACACAAATCCATCAAATTGAAACTTTGTAAATATGCGTCGTTGACAGTTTGAAATGTAATAATGGGATTTGCATGTTTGTTTAGGACTATCGGGGCCTGTCAATAAGGGCCCGCTAGTGACGAATCAATTTGTTTGGCTAATCAAAGCGACCCGTTTAGTACTACGATTATTAAGTTTTAGGTGGAAAACGAGATTAATCGGTAAAATAAATACATGGTCAGAACAAAACATTTGAGTTATGAAGCGATTCCAGAAAAGTAAACAATTTTTTGTTTTGTTATTTTCTATGTTATTAGTCAAGGAATTATTTATCAATCTGTAATATACTTCACATCTTTCAAAAAGTTATCACCAAAAGCAGAGTGCTCCTGTGTGCGGATAATATCACGACATGAGTGTCGTGATATTTTGTCACGGAATAAAAACGCACGAATCTCAATGAAACATTAAAATAACTTAATATTTTATATTTATATATATAAAAAAAACATTATAACTTTAAACGAGCAATTCTTGTATATACCTTTATATATAATCTTGAAATTTAATATGTAGGGGCTTTCGGGGACAATAAATTGACCTAGCTAGGTTTCAATTTTGGAAAACATCGCCTTGGCCATGTTTTCACGTACTCATAAAATATCATTACAGAAACCGAGCACAGCTCAGTCAACCAGGTCCTATAAATAAAAAAGGGAAAGACACGCAAATAATATTGAATCTGTATTTCTTGCATATGGTTAAATTATAAATAACTGTAATACAACATCTAGTCTTCTAAGATACAATGAAAGTATCTAAAAGAAATAGTCTCCAACTAATACCAAGTATAAACTTGTTCCTTAATAAATGTAAGTTATATTCCAACAGAAAAGTGTAACGTAGAGCACACTAAATTCTTGTACGGAAGACTGGATATGAATGGACAATGGACACAACATCGCCATGGATACAAAAGATGTTCGCCTTAAAATAAACTCTGAAAGTAATTTGGAAAGTATTATCATTTCATCCGTGTACTCGGTGAAAACTGAAAGATGATGGATATCGTATTTGACAAACATCTATCGGTTTGGAAGATTGTAGACTTTATCGTATATATATATATATATATGTAGATATAACTACTAAAAAGCACAGATAGTTTTCATAAAAATAGTTACATACATGGGTACATACATATGCACTCGCCTATATTCCCGAAAGGGTAAGCAGAGGTGTTGATGAAGCACATAGTGCGAAATCACTGCACATGAGTTTTGAGAAAAACTTATTGGTACAGGCCCCGCTGGGATACGAGCTTGTGTCGCTTTGTAGAAGACTATTGCTCAGAGCACATCCACCACGGCTCACATAAGATAGTTTTGAAAGAATTTCAATTCATAAAAAATTAAGTACAAAGTACATTTAAGTACATATGAATGTACATCCCGCATGTTTGTAAGCGACACTTATGCTGCAAATAAGGAGCACTTTTATACATATAAGTTGCTACTTATAAAATATTAAGGAAAAAGGGTCACAAAAAAGCATAACAAAATAGCTCAATACATACACGTCACGGTAACAGGTGTGAATAACAATGACGTCACACCTAAATAATTTTATATTCCACGTTCCATTACACCTTTCATAAACCTGCTGAAAGCGTTATATAATGATTTAATGAATGCCTTTTAAATTTTCCGCCTGTGAAAAAGTCGGTGAATGTATCACGTGACTCCGATTTAATCTAATTTAGAGCGAGTTGCGTTGAAATCTCTTACCTTTATCTTGTTGTATGTTAGTCTGGCTGTGCAATTTTGCTGAAAGCGACCGGTGACACATGCACTCCGTGCATCTCCGGTTCACAATAAAACGTGCCACTTCACTGCCAACTATCCATTTGTTAAAACAAAATCTTTCACTTCTTAGCACTTAGGTAAGTACATTCATCAAGAAACTTTACAATTTTTTACATACGATCCACCTATAGTTCTGGAAGACGCCCAATTTAAGTATCAAATAGATCCGGTGAGTATCATAATACGTTGTCACGCGTCACGTAAAAATTGGGAGAGACTTTAGCTCTATGGATCTCGGTGTAACACGGTATTATCGACTTTGTGTAATTTGATGTACGGTACTTTATATGTCGTGGTGAGTATGGCGTGCATGCCCTTGACACTAATATTATCAGCTCCATCACCGCGACATTATTTCTATCACAACATAAATTACGACTACTTGCGGACAGGTTCTTAAAAAAATCTTGTCAAAAGAATATCAGCCTGTTTTCCACTTCAGATATAAATTGAAGTGTTAACGCGGTATATCTATACTATAACATTAGAAAGAGGAAAGATTCGTTTGTTTGTATTGAATAGGCTCTGAAACTACTGGGTCAATCTTAAAATTTGTTTCAGCAATGAATAGCTAAATTATCAGCGAGTAACATAGGCTATATTTTATCCCCGTCCTCCCACGGGAACGGAAACTACGCGAGTGAAACCGCGGGACGTCCGCTAGTAACTAATATAATGATAAGTCTGGAGCGTTCAGGTAAGAGTTCACATCCGTCCTAGCATAAATTTTCACAGAAGACTAAAAAGGAGATTTCTCACGTAATTATTTATCGTACAGTTTGTGGTATGTCGAGCTTGGAACAGTTGCACGCGCTCACTAAACCAGACGTGTACCATGAATTCACCTTTTCAATTAAACGAAACGGAAACAGGTCTTAACCTCAAGCACCGTGCAGTGCATACGCGAATACTCTGCGGTAGAATTTAATTCTTGAGACTATTTTGTCGCACGAAACTCCAAAATAGTTGTGATTCTTTTGCAACCTAACTGTAATTCTATGCTTTGAACACACGATGCAACCTTCAATAATGCAAACCAGATAAAGATATTATATTATATATTAGGTAGAGCCGTGGTAGCCTTGAGGTTTGAACAGTCGCCTGAATCGAGAATGAGTTTTTCTCAAAAAAACTTACGTACAGTGATTTCACACCATGTCCTTTACAGTGAAGGAAAACATCGTGAGGAAACCTGCATATTTCTAAGAAGTAACTTAAAGACGTATGTATAGTGTCTGAGACGGCGATGGACTCACCATCTGTTACGTTGGCACTTAATCATCTTCGGTGAAAAGTGGGTGTTGTGAATACAACACCTCTGCCTACCCCTTCGAGGAATGCTTGCGTGAGCATATGTATGTATGTATGTAGATGGCTTCACTCCGTGAGAAATCTTTCTATATTAATATACTTTCTCTAACTTCATCTATAGTTTGATCATGTTATAAAGCTTGCTTTCCTATACTTACCCCGTATTTAATTAAAAGCACGTATACGTTTTCTCACCATAGCAGTAGGACGCTGGGGGCAGTGACAGGGCAATTTGCTTTTATTACCCTCTTACTGCTCATACCGGGTATTATAGTTAGTTGGGTACGGGCCTAGAATTAGTTGGGATCTGTAATACAGATCATAGATAAAGGTTCACATCTGGAATGGTAGCACAATCAAGCTTAGGACACCTAAAAGTCATAAAATAATTCATAATTTCGGACTATTTTTAATATTCTCTTTTCTATTATATTATTTCACACTAACAGGTATTATCGGAATGAATGAAATTAAAAAGTAATTTTGTATGTATCTAATAGCTATTGGAGTGAAGATACAGGCGTCGAGTTAGAACGATAAATAACTACATAACCGAGTTATAATTACGTTCTGGGAACCACAGAGTGGGGGTATTTTTTGATCGAGTAGAATTACATAAATATTTACTTATACTTAGAAGCGATATCATTTTATATCGGAGTATCTTCCCCATTTCGTGATTGTACGTATACCCTTTTCGTTTGTGTATTTTGGCTTCTAGTAAAATATAAGTGGCACGTTTCTGAAATGGGAAAACATCGGCACAACCTTATATAACTACACTGTAATCTTAAGAATGTAGGCTTAACGTTATGACTAGCAAACCTACTACGAAATTGTTATATGGTAGCATTGGCATATTGGCAAAGGTCGTTTACTCCTATATGTCTAGCTTCCAATCAAAGATCTAAGGCTTAGCTAAAATGTTCGCCTTGTGACACGATTATTCGTAGAACGCGGTGACGGCACGCGCACTTATAGCTGAGAAGTTATCTACTTAGTATACTGTTACAAACAGCTAGTAGTGCTATTATACACCGTTGATGACACATTGTGATCTTCATGGAGTTAAAGTAATAATTGAAACTGGTACACTTAAGCAATTTAATAATACGCTGTATTTACTTCGTCGAATACAATGTATCTACTGTCTATGTAAGTTCAGGGTGAAGTACGTTGTGTAGATGTGTGTTTAAAGAATAGAACACTGACATTGGACGTGTGGATATATAGATAGACCTCGCGAAGTCACGACGCGACGTTCGCTCAATAAGTTATATCCATTGGCATGACCTACCTAAAGCATAGTAAGTATAAATATAAGGTTTACAAGCAGCTAGGAATCTAGGTCTATTCCTTTAAATACTTTATTAATGTACCTTACGATTGCTCCATTGACCGTGAGGTAGTCAATCTTAATTTACTAATTAATTAACTGTCAGGATAATGTAGATTTTTCATATTCATATCACATTTGAAGTTTCGAAAAATGTCGGTAAAGCAGGTGAATGACGTACCTACCTATACGCAATCGGACCACGACGTTACACCAACGGGCGGTTTCCGAAAGGCTTGTCAAGTCAAACATTAACTAATCATCTGTCAAACGGCAACTTCAGTACAAATTGGGTTGTTGAATATCATTACATCTAATTTCGCTTATTTTCTAAGGCGTATATTATAGCCCACCACTCGCTAAATGTGACAGTGGTAAGAGGTTGACCCCGAAACATCACTGAAGATATTCATGTATTTTAAATTTATCAATATTTTTAAACACAAGAGGAAATTGGCTTTATTGTGAGCTGCAGGTTCTATAATTTCAACATCAAACGAAGTACTCACATCATTTACGTGGGAGGATTAATAAGCCAACGCCTCTCGTCGTATGTATGTTATGATTGCGTTGTCAAATTTACTACTTATCGCCGTAAATCCTAATTACAATACCTAAGGCTAGCATACAATCCTAAAAACTAGCTAAACATGTTTCTTTCCATACATATACAAAATTGACCTATATGATAACCATTATTTGCTATCAAAGATAAAGTAGGTAGATCAACAAACATACGAGTATTTCCCTGCAATCCAACCAGATGCTACGTTAATGAGAAAACTTAGACAAGTTTACTGATACAACTTGTGCCAAAGGGCTTAGTTGTGGTAAAAACTGTTCGAGATATCGTCATAAAATATCATACTGTAAAGAGAGTCTAGGTTTTTTCATCTTTACGAGCAATATACGTTAATGCAATGCTCTACTCTATTTGTTCCGGCTAGTAAAATGTATTTAAAAGCAGACAAAATGTAAATGGCACTAGTTTGTATACATCATGAGAGGCTGATCCTGATAAAGGTCACCAGGAATGTCACCACTAACATCTATAATTCAAAGTCCTGACTGACTGACTGAGTGACTTATGTATCAACACTGGTACTAGAAGAGCCGTGGTGGCCTTGAGGTTTGAACAGTCGCCTGCTACGCAAGCGACGCAATTTCGAATCCCGGCGGGGCCTGTACCAATGAGTATTTCTAAAAAACTTATGTACAGTGATTTCACACCACGTGCTTTACGGTGAAGGAAAACATCGTGAGGAAACTTGCATATTTTTGAGAAGTAACTCAATGAAGTATGTAAAGTGTCTGAGATGGCGATAGACTCACCATCTGTCACGTTGGCACTTAATCATCTTCGGTGAAAAGTGGGTGTTGTGATTACAACACCTCTGCCTACCCCTTCGGGGAATACAGGCGTGAGCATATGTATGTATGTACTGGTAATAGAGACCTGAAAATTGGAGGGTGTATTGTTCTCGAAGTGTAGTAGGTAGGGAAAGGCTTTACTAAATTTGTATCCCTAGGGGGGTTAAATCTTACTGCCACGCAAGCGAAGCTGCGGGTAGAAGCTATAAGTAACTATCAGTTTAGGTTACATGTAAAAAAAAGTACATTCGGTTTTCATTTTCCTAGAATTTTATACCTCGTATGTTCACCTATGTTGATAATGGTAATGAAAAAGCACTGCATTTTTGGTTGTAGTTTTGGGAGTGTAGAATGCACGAAGTAGGTGTGTCTTGTGACATGTATACTGAATTGTTATCTCTAGGTAGAGGGTGCTGAGGCCAAGACAACCTGTCCGCAGTGATAGGCAGAGGTGCGACAACGGGCTCTATTCACTAAAAATATTCACAGTATCAGTATAAAACAAGAAAATGCTACCCGGTGCCGTCCCTAGTAAATTTAATTGCCTAAAATTTTCCACCCACCATAACTTGATGTATATAAAGACGTAAAAGTTCGATTACCCTAAAATAGTTACGTTTACGAATTGTATTGAATGTGGACAAAATACATTGCCTGGCATTAACTATCGGTTGGTATTTACCAAGGCTTACCTTACGACCGATACAAATGACGCCTGGCTATTATACTAAATACTTTCGTAAATACACCAATTCATTACGTTAACTAGCAGCTTTGATAACAAGATAGTAGTGGTAACTGGTTTTATATATAATAAGTACTTATAATTATCATTTGTTATTTGTTGAAACATAATATCTTGACAAAAAGTTGATATTCTAAGCATAAAACATAGGCAGGTACTGAGGTTTTATAATAATGTAAATTTAAAATAGAAATAGAGTATCATTCCATGTTTTCAGAGTACAAGTGGCGTGGAAGAGATACGATTTATCACAATTTAGTTATATCGCTCTCAGCCTGGATTCGTAACTTGATTGACCGTGGTTGACGTTTAGATAGGTAATACTTATTACGTAACAATTTTCAATTTGTTGACAAGATTGAATTGTTTTATATAGTATTATAAATGTGAGAGTGTGTCTTATATCTAATATGATTTTGCTGAAATTTTACATATTGCTCCAGGGACCCACATAAGGCATCTACTAAGAATCACCACATGGACAAAGTCGCTGGTAAAAGTTAGTAGTTGTATTAAAGTTGCCGATGGAGTACATATTCATGATTGTTCCACTCTAATGTGAAAATTTAAAAAATCAGGCCGTCCTGGAAATATAATGAAATGAAAGTATAGTATCTATAAGTCTCTATAGTAATAAGTCTAATAATATATTAATCTGTTATTCTAACCGTAATTAACGGAGAAATATAATAAAATACTGTATTTTGTGTTACAAACCATAATGTGACCTTCACCATGGCTCGTGACGTTGCTTATTAAACTAACAAGTCATCCTGCTCAATTTGGTATTTGCCAGCGTGACGGTAGAATTAAATTTAAGGGGACGCTTCGGAAGTATCCCTATGAAGTACAAAATTTCCTCCACTTAAATTGTGATACTCAATACAAAGGCAGAATATTTACTCGTATTTCCTTCCATTATAAAGGCCGAAGAATTCACTCGGTCTCCAACACAGCCTAACTTTTTATTGACTCCCGTAATGGATGTACGTTTAAGAATATTTAAAAACATGTAACGTAAATGGCCCGTCGATAAATAAATAAATATGTATTTGGAATCATTACATTGAAAAATGTTTAAGGTACGATGATATACGCACCAACACTTACATATCTTGATAGTTCTATCAAAATTATAATTCCTGTCCTAAGTGCCAGAGATGTAGAGAAAAATGGTAAGCAAGGTCACAAACGCTGCCAGAAACATAAAGGCAAGATATTGAAGATAAACTTTACAAAGAGTAAAGAAAGTCCTGTAAAGTTAATCTTCTAAATACAATTAAAGTATCTGTTTGTAATTCCAAAATAACAGCTTTTCACTAAATGCATTTGAAAATATATACATACGGTACTAAATTAAAAAAAGCTATTTTAATATTTTTTTTCTCTGTCTGTTTGTTCCGGCTAATCTCCGAAATGGCTGAACTGATTTTAACGGGACTTTCACTGGCAGATAGCTAATGTTACAAGACATAGGCTTTACTTTTATTTAAAAAAAATATAACGGTTCCGCGGATCACCCATGAAATTCACTCTACGCGGGTAAAACCGCAGCATACAATTAGTTTTCAATAATTGTTCATGAATATTGAGAAAAATACGGACGGTCACATGCCCATGGGCGACATTGTAGTATTTCCATTACAGCCGATCGATCACTCACGTTGTGTGTTCTCTAGCAATTTGCCAGCTGGTACTAGGTGACTGACGACGATACTCCTTTGGTAATAAGTCTATGACTTGTATTTTGTTACTCTTATCTAATTACATATTCGTCGCAGCCAACCAGCTTACTAAATATATAAATAAAAATATTTTTAACAAAAACACAGTCATCAAGAATTAAAATATAACATTATTTAAATAAATAAATATGCTCATGCCTTCCGTATCCAGCTGTTGAACAACAACGCCCACATTTCACCGAACATGTTTTAGTTACTACGTAACAAAGGGAGAGTCTATCGTCGTCTCAGGCACTATATATTATAAGTATAGGTTCCCTAACAATGTTTTATTTCACTTTGAAGCACGTGTTGTGAAATCACTGCGCATAAGTTTATAGAGAAACTCATTGGTAGAGGCCTCGCTGGGATTCAAACTTGAGTCGCTTGCATAGCACGTGGACCTACACACATATAAAAACCAATAATAAAGTGTTTTTCTGTCTGTCTGTCTCTTTGTTCCGGCTAATCTCCGGAACAGCTTTTAACGGGACTTCCACTGGCAGATAGCAAATTTTACAAGGAGAAACTTTTATTTAAAGAAAACCGTTAGGATTCCGCATGAAATTAAATCAACGCAGTTGAAACCGCGGGCCACAGCTGTTTTTAAATAGAATGTGTCTAGCTTTGAAGCATACCTTCTTCAATGAATAAAGAGTTTTTGAAATCGGACTATTCTAGAAAATTTAAACGGGGTCTTACATAAATAAATAAATGTACGGAGAACCTTCTCATGTTTTTTTGTTTGATTAAAATGCACTTCAGTCCTTCAAAAATTTAGAATTTACTCATAATGAGCATTTTCCAGGCTACTTGAATCTTTGGAGGACCTCATCTCAATTCTATTACTAAAAACTCATGTCACGATGGTCATGCCCGAGCGCGCACCTTAATTCAACAAATCAGACAGAGTCAATAAAATAAAAGCTGTCGCTATATACGTAGCATTGCGACATTTTTTATACATTTAGTGAAAGCAATTATCTACCGATACACAACCCATTCGTGAGGTTATGTATGGAAATACTTTCCGAGATCCCATTTATATGATGTGGAAACTGATAAAAAGTAATGGAATGTCACAATAGAAAGAGGCTGTGCCATGAAAGAAAAGCAAACTGTTCGTGGAAAATCTACGTGAACCATATAAAAAAAAGTATTTGTTATGTAGTTTCAGTTAGTATCAAATTGTGAGAGTTGCTTCGCAGGCAAAATTTATTATTATGTTTACAATTGTTAATGTTAATTATTATGTTTTTAAATGTACCACCAAATTTGGATGGTTGGAATTCGGCAATTACTCTTTTAAAAATAGTACCTGGTTGCCCGAGATGTGATCGAATTTTTTTTCTCACAAAGAACTAAACTTTTACCCGTACTAGAAAAACAAAACCGGAACTGTGTCACATTTGGAATCGAACTGGAGTATTAGGAGGTTAGAAGCCTCCCGTCTGAGCTATCAAAAGTTGACAAATGTCGGTGAAATTTATCTTCGTATTTTAATGATATTGAAGCAATTTTTCATTACCTCAAAACATAGTTAAAACGATGTTTTATGAAGATGAAAACTATCTAGATCAATTTTTTTACCCTGTAATCCCCTACACAATAAATTAATCCCCTACATTTCATGAAATCGTTAGAGCACTTTCCGAGATTCAGATTCTTTATATGTATACACAGGAATTGCTAGTATAAAAGTATAAGATAAGATGTTTATGTTGAAAAAAATTAACGGTTAAAATTCTCATGGATATTGTTCAATTCTAATTTACAGTTCCAATACTCAAATTGTCAAAAATTTTAAAATATTAGATTACATTTAATTTGTTGTAGCAAAAGGGCAATGTCATTGGGATTACTTACAATAAAATATCAGGCAAATAAATATTCCATGATCCAATTGATAGTCCATAAACGTAAGTAAATAAAAGTATCTAGGTGATCAGCGAAGTACAATAATTTTCGATCGCGATCGGGTCTACTACATTCTAAGCTCTGAATACGAAGTTTATTGTAAATGCTAATAAGTTCTCTTTACATACACACAACAACAATAAGGGTTGGATTGTTGCATTGTTTGTAGTAGTCAATAAAATATTTAAATAAGTAATTGTTGTTAACCGACGAATAAACAGAGGTGGCTCACTCGTAGAAGCATAATATTACAATGTATGATTATACATAATTACTTTGTGTTTGTCGCAAACTTGTAAAACCATGTCGATATGTATTGATCTGCAGTGGCTTATCCAGAGGAATAGGAACCGATCCCAATAGATGGCCCCTATAACTTATACAGGGAATATTTCACTCATCAAGCGCGTAGAGCATTAACGGCAATGCTACTGGCAAGATGTTCCTCCTAGAAAGCTTGATGTATGTATGAATTTATTTGGAGCCTCGAAAGAAAATTAAATACTTTCTTTCGAGGCTCCAAATTTTTTTTTTTACTTCAAATTTAATTATTACTTCAAATATTCTTTAAAAGAGATTTGACACAAGATGACAGTATGGCTTGTGAGAAAAGATTTTTATGTTACTGGTTGAAAATAAAATAGCTAAGTGAATACCCCAAATAAAGCGGACTCAATTATCGTAGCGTATTTAATTACTACAGTGAAATTGTATTTAATAGCAAAGTATTGACTTGGGGAACACAAGTATAAGCACATAAGTAAGATTCCTAAATAGGTATTCTCTGAAGGTTGGTATACGTACCTTTCAATTGGCTTGATTAATAGAAACGACTATGCCGGAATGACCGAGATGACCCTACCTCTCGAATCAAGGTCGCGTCCCAATTTACCTGTGTACGACCTTATAACCGGTAAGTGCCAAACCTATTCATAACTTGATCAAATATAGTATAAAGTGACCGTAATATCAATCAAATAAAAGCAATATCCGTAATATTGACACTAAATGTAAAATATTTTGGCCAAGGTTTAATGATATTTTGCACAGAAGACACAAGACATAGCTATTTACCTATGTTTACACAAACCTAATGATTGGTGATAATATTACTCACTAGCTAATAAAGCCATGTTAGTATCTAAGAATGCATGTACGTACGTACGTATGTATCTAAGACTTCTATACTCTATATTTATCTTTTTCCTATTAAATGCATAGTTGTGAAGTTTGAACAGACCTAGAAATGTCAGTAGTCGCCTGCTACGCAAGCGACGAAAATTCCAATTTCACTGGTCCGTACCAATGAGTTTTTAGGCGACCGTAACAACGACGATTGAACCTAAAGTTGAGGCACATGTATTTATAGTATATACATATAGCTGAATATGTGTCTCACCATACGTACCTATGTCATGTTGGCATCTAAACTTTTGAGAAGTGGGTGTCGTAATACTTCATTATACTCCTACGCGGACCCTTGTGGGAACACGTGAGCTAAAGTAGCAAGAGTCTGTTTGTTTGTAATCACGCTATATGGGACATTATGTTCATGTCTGAATATCCTGCAATATAGTGCCGAACTTTTGCTTCAAGAATTTATTCGGTGTTTGTTTATGTTGACACATCTCAAGTTTCGTTACGTTTACATAAGTAAATGTCGTGTTCTCGAGTGAGTAAAGCGTGAGTATAATATTTTTATTTAAGTAAGTACCTCATCAGTTAAGACAAAGAAAATGTTTATCTACGGTCTCTGATACAACTAAGTGCCACGATCTATGTTCCTTTCCTTCACGGTTAGATCGAAATGTGTAACTGTGTCACGAGTCTCTTCACTTGGCTCCAGTGATGTTTTTAAAAGAATATTATTTTACTTCTTTATTCTGTCATGTCATCTTAATTGTACACATTTTTCGTATTCAACACTTAACTTAATTTTATACCAACAAAACGTGTTCTTGTTTAAAAGTGTCCTTAAAATCTTATTTATTTTCAATCAGCGCTCTCCTAATCTTACCCGGCTAACAATTTACTTTGGCTTATACGCGCTTATTTATTTTCCCCTTTTAATTAACTTTGTCAGGGTTCTCGGGTCGAAGAGACAAATTGGGAATAGATGTGTCTTTATGTTAACAAAGGGTCGTGTAAGTGGGTCGGTATCGAGCGGAGTCGCGTGCCGTCTGGAGTCGGTCGCTGCCCTCGTCAGCGTCGTTAACCCGGAAATGCAGTTTTCAACAATAACACCAAACAATCATACCTGAAACCTTTGAATATTTTTGTACTTCTATTTTTATATCACTTCTACATTTTTGTACCCTTCCTCGTATAGGTTTCGATATGCTTCAACTTTGACAAGTTTCATTTCGTATTTGTGTGCCTTTTCGTGTACATGTTCATTCGTCCTCGTGCCACAGAATTCTACAATTAAGATAAATGTATTGAAGACAACTTTAGAACCTAAAGAAGTCTAAAGAATTTTCATTAAGTAAAATACTTAATAGAAATTTTCAGAAACAAGATTGATATCAAATAACTTTGAGAATTGCGACTGTTTTCAAGATACGCGGGTCGTCAAACGGAACATGTTTCGCTGTGTGACTCTATGGTAATATTTTTGGTATAAGTAGCCACATGTTGGAAAGGTCGGCTTAAACTAAGCCACTGCTTAAATATTATCCAATATCTGACCATATGCTATACACATACAAATGTAACTTATAACTATCTGCTGATTGTGCTAGAATCATAAAATAATCAAATAAAAAAAATAGATGTAATCATATTGTCCTAGAGACATAATAAACACACATTTAAATTGTAAATTACTATCTAATCTTCTAAAATAACAGCTATAATACAATTACAGATGTATCAAGTGGATTATTTTGATTAAAGTTGTAAAGTTGTTTCAGCGATCGAAAGGTCGAGGTGTGGAAATATTTCAGCTTGTTTTAGCGAATCGACCCACGCCACCATGGTGAATAATGAAACCTTTTGTTTTATTGTTAAACAGGCGAAGTTCCACGTAAGTTGCGGCAGGCGTTTGTTCGCTTAAGGTTTCATGCTAAAATAATTAAATGAGGGTAGATCGAAAAAGTTTTTGCATTAAGAACACAAAATGTATATTGCGTTTCCTATAAGTAGCGTTGTGTTAAGGACTCCAAAGAGTTCATCAATTGGTTTTTTATTTTGTAAAGAGGATAGATAGAAGATAATGTAACAGTAAAAGGTAAGATTCAAACAAATCGAAAAGTTCAAATATGTCAATCAATGTTGTACTAATTATATGAATAGCTAATTATTTATACAAATATTATCATCATAAATAAGAGAAGCCATTGCGCGGAACATTGCGAGTGACGTGCAAGGTCGTAGAAAGTCACTTATTGGGGAGTTAAAACGAAAGTTTTCCCGGCTACACATATATTATACGCATTACTGGGTCGCCGTGCCTTCCCAAATATATTCCTCCCGCTCAGTTCAACGTCGAATTCAAATGTTGAATTAAAAAAAAACCGTTTTAGTGTACGATTGTGTTGTCGTTGGCAGGAAATACCTTTTGTAATATCATTTGTTGTCACGTTGTCAAGGGAAATGAGGGAAATATCGTAGGATGTTAATTAATTTTTTATAATTTAGAACACAGACGTTTCATTTCACTCGCATTATAATTTCACCTTTCTCTATGTTTATTTTGGCAACATCATTCAGGATTTCAATATTAATTATTATGTGCTATCTAAAACAATTGCAATTTGTTTGTTTCAGATGGCGTAGATAATAAATGAATATAAATGAACGGCCTAAAGTCTGTATCAGTGAAGTAAAAAAGTGACAAAACGGTGTATTTGGAACTGAAGTGAGAACGCAACGGTAGTGTAAAAGTGCATTTGAACGCACACGTGACATAGGCTTATATTATAGTCAGTGAAAGAGTTGGTGTATAAAGATAGTGATGTCAGCGTGCGTGGTAGAAGAAGGTCGGGAGGAAGGTGGCGGCTCCATCTCCCCTGATGAGGAGGTAGTGGAGTGCCCGCGCAGGGAGGTCCTGCTCAGTGCTCGCGGCAGGAGGGCCTGCTCCGAACAGGGCCCGCATCCTGGATTGCATCTACGTGAGTTATCATAGATGACGCTTACTTTTAACTGGCGAATAAGGAGGTTTTCTAATAATATATACTCGTATTAATAAATCGTATAAACAATTTTTTACTAGGCTTACTTCTAATTTGGTACCATTTGGTATAATGTTTGTAAGGTTCTGACGTGTGTCAACAGAGATAGAGGGACATTCTTTAATAAAAAAACAGCTGTACCGCTATACAGCGCAAAAGTTGCTTGGTACATTACTCGTATGCAGGTACCTACTAAAGAGTGTGAAAAACAAGTTCGATAGATCTACGAAAATTTTAAACTAGGCAGTTGGCATCAACTTCAGCATTATAATTTTTAAGAATAAATTCAACACGGTATAAGACTTCGCATAAGTTGTATACGTATCTATATAATGTACGTATTTGTAGTTCACTACAAAACTGTTTCAATGAAAAGCCGAATTAAAGTCTGGAAATGGGAACGTAATCATATTTGCAGAGAAAAAATTCAATATAAGAAAGCTTTTAAATAGAAGAATTTTGTTACTCTGACGAGGTATTCAGGAACAGTCATAAATATGTTTAAACATATAATTAAATTGTGCAGTTCTAAACCCAATGGCATAGTACTTTCCTAGTTTCATTCTTAAAGACTTTTAATTTCCCAGTTTAGCATGTATTTCACCTGATGGAAAGTAATCACGTTAGGTCTGATAGCAGCCGCTTCGTGTATTCAAATGACAAGCTATATTGCATACGTACTTTGAACTGTAATAATATTCGCAACGTAATATGTGGTACCATGTATAATACATTTTCTATGCATGCATTTGCATTTCCTTAACTTCGGAGTGGGCGCTCATAAAAGCCAACGCCCCATTAGGTTCCATTTGACTGGGTTCAGTTAACATGACACTAAGTTGAATATCATATCACAGGAAAAAATATATTAAATCCATGAACTAATTTTGTTGAGTAATTTTATTGAGTATCTTCTTATTATACAATATATTTTCTAAATACTCATCATCATCTCCCTGGCCTTATCCCATGCACTGTTGGCGTCGGCACTTGATTCAACCCGATGGGGCTGATCACATGATTTTCATACGAAGCGACTGCCATCTGACCTTTGCAACCCCTTTAACGAGGAAAATATGTGATCTGGGTTAAACCAGCTGTCAGACAATTTTAGGCCTCCGACTAACCTGTAACGACTGCCAAAGATGATAAATTGGCAATATTTTCTAAATACTATTAATTAATAAAGTTTGTAGACTAAGCTAAGCCTGAGGTATATCAAATAGTTCGTATAACTACGTACGTGGTTACATTAGCATACACCACTTTCTCTTTCGTATTAAATTCCAATTCAAATAGAAATTAATGAGACGAATATTATCTACGATGGATGATCATTAAAATTATAACTTTGTAATTACGTATTTTGTATTAACATTTATCTATTCATTGGAATTTTAGAATTGTGGAATTCGGTATGAAAAAAGTTTTTGGAATATATTTGGGTAAAGGCGCTTCAACGACCAGTGGGGACAATAATTACACAGATGTCGAGTAGATTTTTAATGGTTCCATTTTTCCATTGACATAAATAATTGAGGGGGCGTCCGCGAGTCACTAATCGAGCAAAGTGGGAAAACCTTAAATAATTAATTGACTGTTGCTCGGGCGACGATCGACTAAATGAATTCCTGGAACGTACGCAATTCTGCCTCCGCTCTATTGTTTCGTAAAACAAAACGTCCTTATTTGATGTCAAATAAAAAAAAATACCCTCTCAATCTCACGGTGAGTTCCACTGAAAAGATAGTTCGATTCCTTAGATTCTAGGCTAAATTAGAAAATGACTGTAGGCTGTTTATCGTTCCAAAAGATATATAACCGTTTTTTTAAATATCTTGTACTTAACTGTATGTTAAATATTTGATTAATCAGATGGTATATACGATAAATTGACTTAAATATAAATTAGGGTTTCTTGAAAGACCCAATCCTAAATAATGGTCGAAGAATGAAGTAAGGTTCTCCGTGGGTACGACGCTTTATTGTAACAGTCTTTATAGCCGCACCGCAAGCTAATTTGCATGTAAAAAGGCGATGAAAAGCTTGGCACAGAGATCAATATACCGTAAACAGGCCACGACTTGATTATATCATTATGTCGGCCCGGATTTACCACGTCACTCATTTTAAATATTTACACCATCAGGCGATTTTTAATGAAAGCGGCCTGTTTGGAATGTTTTGATGTCAACATTCAGTTCATTAAGCATTCCCCAGTGCTAACTAATTATTAATGTTTGAACACCGAATTTATAACTGTTGGTTTATTTATATGGGAAAATGTTGAATTAATTTACGATTTAAATTACAGAATATAATTTAATAACAACAACTTAGCAATTTTTGGAACGCCATTGTATATATTTTGTTATCTCCATTTTAAATTTCACCTTAATTCGTCAAGTCGTTTGAGTATGAACAAGTAGAATCAACATATACATACTAAATTATCTCTCATTTATACCTCTACGTTATGCTATCTGTTTGCGTGTATTTCAAATTTTCAACCTACGTCATAGCTACTATACAAAATTATGAAATTGTTAACGGCCTATATCCTGACTACTTTATTGGAATGCAAATTATTGACGCAAGTGACCCAACCCGAACGAAAAACAACGGTAATTTTCATGCTATTTCACAAAACAACAAACACGGCTCTCCAAAAATAAACGATCGGATTTGTTTCATCAAACACTCGGTGAAATTGACGTTTGGCGAGACTGCTACTCGGAGCTTTCAAGCTGAATTAAAATCATACATAAAATTACGCTGACTCCCTCGAGAAACAAACGTTGCATGTTTTTATTCAGTCGCAGTCACACCATTTGCGAATCTTTGTCAGGAATTTTATCCAAAATTGGTAACATTATACTTTTAGGAAGTATGCAGCTATTTGGCTTTCATAATTTTTTTTTGCGTACGTACTTACTTTAGGACAGGTATTGAATAATCGCACCGAATGGGTTACTCCCCAACTGGACATAAGACACTGATCATACGTGTGTCCATTTGGCGTAACTGAAAATGAATGTCACATATTGTTAAGTCATTTTACGCAGTTTAGTCAGTTTAGTAATCACCTCGTTTATAGATCTCAACAGCACCGAGAACTGACTGTTATGGTATAAAAGTAACCCATTCAGAATCGTTTTCGTCCGTTTTCGAATGAACTAAATTTTTTCATTAATTTAGTTTAAGTTTTTTCATTATTATTTTAGTGTTGACACGCGTAAAAATCTTGGCGTGTCCAGATGACATAACATTAGTTTCGAATTTCACCAACTGGACATACACGTGTGTTCCCGTCTCTTGTGTCCAGTTGGCGAATGACCCACTGAATGACGTTTGCCTCTTTTGCGTTATTGTAATATAAGGTGGAATTTATCTTTGTTACTTGTCAGCTCACTCACATGATCATCAACTTGAGATTAACTGTTGATAACTATCAATTAGTTTCCATTCCGTCCAATTAAGGGTTGCAAACGACAACAGTAGGTTCTCATTAATTAAAATTACGTAAGAAATAACTTTGATTTGTTACGTTCAAGATTTCATCGTCAGAAATATTAGTAGCTCGCTAAAAAATCTATTGCTTTTTCCATCTGACTGAAGCCAGTTTAGACATTTTTCGTTAAACATTTATTGTGTTTTATAATTAACGCAGAAAAGTTTCACTATGCTGAAAAATATTTTTATTCGGACTTAATGATTTAGTGAACACACTTTCTGTTAGTTTCCATTACATTTATATATTATTTTATTTGCTGATTGCATAATGGTAAATATTTTATATTCTTTAAAGGAATGAAATTTAAAAGATTGCGAAACATGTAAACGTGATCTTTAACATGTGGAAACCCTATAAAATCTTAGTATTGAAATTGCAGTAGAAATCTTTAAAATTATTTTCATACTACTCGACATATTTCGACAGTACAACGAAGTCTGAAAAACTCTTTCCATTAAAGCGAGTAAGTGCAAATTATACGTTTGTTCTAGAATACGGCACTTCCCACTTGTGGGGCGCGAACAGCGGTCGTCGCGGGTGGAGTCGCAAGCGCACGTCCGCACCACAGATGAGCAACGCACACGGCTCCATGCCTCGGGTTGCACTCGTGCTGCGCTCGCGCCGGAGCTGGCCGGTGGCGCCGCAGTCTTATCGCAGGTATTACTTTAAGCCGACTTCAAAGAATTAGTTCACCCACAGGTTCTGATATATTTGGATTATTTTGTAGATATAAAGTAGGCATAAAAGTATGTAAGCAGTGAAAGCAGATACAAGTCGGGTTACTTAGAAATAAGATTTGGAGTTCCCGTTATTGCCTACATCTCTTGAATATTTGTCAAAATTTCTGTTGCTCCACTGATTTATATAATAAAAATACCCAAGTATACACCGATTTAGTGTCGCACTGAAATGCAAAACATGAAAAGAATGAAGGTCTTAATGTGGTCCTGATAATATTTTATTCAATTAAGGTCTTGATAGGTAATAAGGACTTCTTAATAATATTTTGATCCCGTTTCCACATTTGATATTCACGATGCGATGTATGGTGACGTCTACAGTAGATGTCTAAAATAGATCCCTCTAACAAAATGTAATTTACAGCTTGTATGTATATACATAATATATATCTACAACGGTTCGTCTTTCACAGAACGTTTATGTAAATTTTGTAGGGTATTTTGTAGTTTCTCTCAGGGAGCTGTTGTTCTTGATTTGTTTGTTTCCTCAATCCTTTGTATTTTCAATGTTCTCTTAATTAATATAATGGACTAGCGGAGCCCGCGGCTTAACCCGCGTGTAATTTTGGAACCGGTAAGTGTCAAACTAAAACACACAAATAAGATGGACCTCTCATAGAAATACTAGATTTATATACATCACTAATTTCCTAAAACACTTAAGAATACCTTTTATAATAAACAAAAACAAATGATTGAAATCTGTGTCATGGTACTATATTTCCTTGCTACTGAAAAGTCAAGAAGGTCAAACATTGTTGGCGTCTTGCCAAGTATGTTATCAAGTTGCATTTGTTTACTATTTGATATCACCCGAACATTCAACTTGTCTGACTCATTTCGATTAGTCTCTATACTTAGAGGCGTATACGTATGTGCCTGCGGCGCCGCCATTTCGTAATGGAATTTCAAAGAGAGGATCATTACTCATTGCTTGTAATTATTCTGATGAATCCCTTAAAGTTATATCAAGCCTAGTGCTTTGTGCTAAGGAAATACGCAGTTTCCTTTGCTTTAGAAGTATTCGAACATCTGTCGTTGGCCCTATTTACTACGTAGATAATTCGTCTACGGGCTTGGTTTCATGGCGGTTGGTACAACTGCAGGGGGCCAACTATGATGAAATTCTTAGTTTTGAAGTTTATTTTTACGTTTCCATAATGAAACGTCAAAGCGCAGAAGTTCTTAAAACGTTCTGCTTAAACCAATGATGGTAGGCCCCCTGTTTGCCACATGCTATCATTGTCACTTCTTTTGTCGTTCACATTCATAAATATACTTCGGTTACGAGTGCCTGATATTGAATATGTCTGCTTAAGAAGTGTCCATAAATTCTAATTATATTGAAACAAACGCTTAAACCACGATTATTATTCATACTAGTACCAACACACTTTCCAAAATAACGCGAAGTAAGAGGCCAGAGCGTAGGAAAAGCCTGATTTCGCAGAATACAAAATGTGTCAGTTTCCGAGTCTATCCGTACATCAAGAAAATTCCACTCTCCTACATTTACTTCTTTGGGACTTAATATAGTAAAGTAACAATGATCCCAGTCCTTATAAAGTTAGATTCCCAAAAGTATGATTATCGTCACGTACCTATCCGTTTATACCCATGTGGCTCCTAACAACATTTGACATGCAATTTGTAGAGCTTAAGTTAGCTAACTATGTTTATGTAATCAATTAACGACGCGTGTCACTTAGTGCTCCATCGACCCGTTCGAGGTTTGCGTAATTCATTAACGTGTTAGTGAACTAGTTTACGTGGGGTTAAAAGTTACGCTGCAACGTGTATGAACTTATGAAATTACCCTTTTAATTATGAATTTTGTTCGTTTCAAGAGCGCATTTAAATTTCAATTTCATAATTAAATTTGAGGTCACACCGCATTTTAATTAGGTATTTCTGATATATATTTTTAGAATTATATCTCGATTCTCGATTACGTATATTGATGGTCCTGAAAGTAAATAATACCAATTACGTAAAGTATTTATGAAGCTACTATTTAAATACTTTAAAAGATAAGCTGAACATAGTATATGTGATACACAGTTTCATTCACAGCCTAGTCTTTGGAAGTAAAGTGATAGTTCCAAGTCAAAGTGATAGTGTCAAAGTGAAATGTGCCATAGTCTCTGTGTATCTCCATGGGATACAGGCGTGAGAATATGTATGAATGAAATATCGTTTATCTCTGGATATGTGAACACATTATATGGAATGTAATGAAAACGTAGTAAAAAGATAGTAAGAAAGGGGCTGACATTAAATTTCAGTGTTGCTTTCGCATTGAAAAATATATATATCTACTCGTATTGTACTTATCCTATACAGGGCACCTGCTAACCGCAAAGGTCGAGCCTTAGGTCGAACGAATATTAAGCCGCCATCGGATGTCCGATAAAACCATTTCTCTTGTGAACAGCTTTATACATGACCTGAAATTATCGTGAATTACTCGCGTGGGTATAAAATATTCATCAAAATACAACTACTCCTTTTTTACCAAAATTATATTAGCAGGTTGTGGAAATGTCTTCGAAGTTAGACGATACAAGTTTAATTTATACAGGTTGTTGATTTGCATTGGTGACATATTTATATATTGGTTGGAGCTATAGCTCCAACGAATATATAAAAAAATATATATATAAAAGCTGAGTCAAGTACTTTTATAAAAGTACTTGACTCAGCTTTTAAGTACTTTTTTGTACTTATTCTCAAATAAGCGTAGTATGAGTAAATCTATGAATAAATTAATTTACATGGTTCTTAAATACCGATGGCTCTACCATATTTGCATAGCTTAGAAGTTAGGTCAAGATACACGTGAAGTGCGTCCAAAATCATGGAACGATATTCTACATTTCCCTGTAGTAATAAATATATATGTGGCAACATCAGCAAATGAGTGTTGAGAGCAGTGAATGGGCTCCATCGATTTCTAAGAGCTGAGATTTGATAGAACCCTCTATAGGCACGTACCGGCATACATTTTCATCGCCATTCCTACGAACCATTCCTCATACAGATTGAGAAATATTACAGGTAAAAAATCTGTACTTACTCATTATGAATAATTATAGCGATACTAAATGGCATAAAAATTTTGGAAGAAGTATTTTTTATTTATTTATTATTTTATTCTATTTTTTTTCTAATTCACAGAACTCTGAGGGACGGTTCTAACATTTCTTAAATACACCATTTGACAATTTCTCTCATACAGTGTGTTATATTGGCAAATATTATTAGTCAAATTGCTAGGTTGAGCTTTCCTTTACGTATTTACCGTCGCGGATTTCAGACAAAATATAATGATTCAATAGATTACTTTGCTTTGCCATAGATGATGCCACAAAACAAAGTTCTTTATCTAAATTAAGTGCTTGAAGGAAAGTAATAGGTTTTGCCTTCTAGAAGTGCAAAGATATGACCCTTTTGGAAACATAATAGACGGAGGTAATCAGATTATAATGTCCGATTCTGTTTGTGAATAGAATGAGATCGGCCGTAAGGGACTGTCAACGCGTATTACTATTGATGATTGATTATAATCCATTGAAACCTTGTACTGAGATTTGTACAGGTTTCAATAGGCACGTTTAGAATATATCAACTACAAAGGGCAGAGTAATGGATGCATGATAAAAGATGCCTGAGATACTGTAAAGCGATTACTCTCTCTTTCATGTTGGAAGCGTCGAATAATGCTTTTTATACAAATACAATTTTAATATCCCGTTAAACATTGTCCCTCTTGTTAAAGTTACACAGGCGGAGATCGGGTGGATTCATGTTTTGTCTTGTTTTCTCTTACAGGAAATGTTTTTTTCCAGAAAGTTTTCTCTTGTCATTTTTCATTTAATAGTGTTCTTGATGTTTTGAGCTTTAGTAAGTCGAAGATCTATTCGCCGAGTACCATTCGAACTCATGAACTCACGAAACCATTCTTCAATATATTTTGTGTGCCTACATAGAGCGATTCGTAAGAGTAATGCGATCAAACAATGAGTGATCGATGAGTTTTCGGCATACGTAATCTGTTCATTGTTCTATATTTACCTACACAGTACAATATTATTTAGTACCCACCCATCCATATATCCAATATGTTTTTAATCTTATGGAAAACCAACGACAGACTTTTATTACCATGATAGTTTCACTATGTGACAGTGTGACTGTGACAGTGACTATATTTAGCGCGACGTGACGTAACACTTTCTAAAAATATTAATAATCTTTATTTAAAATTATAAACTATAAACCAAGCAATTTGTTATTAGTGGGCATATTTAAATTTATAACTTAGGCTAGAATAAGGGTTCCGCGAAAAAATATTAAACCTATGGAATTAAGACTACGCTGGTTGAACTGCGGGACACAATTTGTCAACGAATATAATCGCCAAAATTCAGAATCGATGTTATACCCTGAATATTTAATAGTTCCAACATTAATGGCTATCATTTCAGTGACTCTATAACAATACAAAATGCTGTCTATCACTGTACGAAACATCGGGTCATAATAATTAATACAAAATGTTTCAATTACCGCAAAATAGCTCTATTATTACTGAGGTATAATTATTTCACAGTGGGTATCACCTTATACCATCCCTGAAAGTGTCTCTACCAGGTAAATGACGTAACTTACATCTCGCGGGTATCGTTTTGAATGAAATATTTGCATAACATGCCATGAATGGTCAACAGAACTTTTAGCAACCATCAACTTGTTATCAAGGGAAAAGTTATACAGGTTAGTGTAATCGACATACTTTTTTAGTTTATAAATATAATGTTATGTGATCCTCCATCAAAGTCTGTTACAATTAATGCTCCAATTTATAACATAAGCACCCACAGGAAGGGACCTCACATTCCAAAAAAGAAGAGGAAAGTAATGAAAGGGGGAGGGTTTCTAGTTTATAGGGACATCTCTTAAAATGAAAATGGCGATGATACTGAAGAGATAAATGATAATTATGCTTCTGAATTATAGATGTAGTTGTGGAAAGTGTGACTTAAAATGTTTGTATTCAGAACTGCATAATCACTTAAAATCGTTTAGGTACGTGCCCAGAATAATTAGGCCCTGTAAACGCGTGTGAAAATTTGTTTTCACGTTTAAATTGGTTAAGTCCGATCACAGTTCACAGATTAGAAGGGATTCAATTTTACTTCAGATAAGTACCTTACCTACCTGTCTGCTTCAATAAATTTGGGGTCTATTTCAATTAATAATGTTTCGCCAGTATCGGCCACTACGGGACGTACGGCTACGTCTGGTTGAATTCTGATTTAGAGTTTGATAATCTCAATGATTAATGTTTCGGAAGGGTATTGGAAAAGAAATTGGAATTTTCCCCAAACAAATATTTATGTATATATACTTTAATATTATTAAGCTGATGAGTTTGTTTCTTTGTTTTCTTGAACGCATTAATTTCAAGAACTACTTAGTTTAAATTGAAGAAATATTTTTGCGTTGGATGGTTTTATCGAGGAAGGCTTTATATAACATCACGCTGCGACTAATAGGAGCGAAGCATCAATCAAATGTTACAAAAACAGGAAAAACTATTACTAAATAACATAGTTTTTAACGTAGTAATATACTAGCAAAACCACGAGACACAGGTTGTCTTAAAGTTAATTATTATACCTGTGTGACGGCACAGTCAGAATGGGGTCGTATTTTTTCTATGTAACTACTAAAAGTAAGCCAAGAATAACTTTGAATTTAAAAGTAATGTGTACCTAAGTTAACAACATAAAATTACATAGGTAATAAATACTAGGGTACTTACTTAATCCGTTAATTATTTGATCCGTAATTTCTGTAGTCAAATAGAATAAGGTAGTAAATAAAAAAACGTTTTTTATTATTATTATTTGTACGCGCATTTTGGGAGGATAGCATGTTTTGATGTGTCTTATGTCCTGTTTAATATAAATAGACGAGAAACTCGCTCATATACCTATGTAGGAAATAAATTACATCATTAAATTTTGTACCGGATGGGATGTTTGCTTTTCCTTGTCAGTATGATCGATTGACACCACCTCGTTTTTTCAATTAATATTTTATGATTTAGTCATAAGAACTTCCCAAAATACATTAAGCAGGAATTTTATGATCACATCCCTCCCTTATCCTATTTTATTTGTGGTGAGCGCTATGTGTTTTTCTCATCTATTTCTCTTTTTTAACCGCCATATCTGTATTCACTCCCTACAATACTTCTTCAAATAATGATTTTAGGGAGTTACTGCCACGTTAGTCACAAGCACAATTGCAGATCACGAGGCCGTAGGTTCGATTCCCGGGTCCGGCAAAGTGATATTGGGTTTTCCCATTGGTATTTTCTTAGTAACGCCTATGGTTGATAGGTATAATATAATGATTGATAAGTACGTACACTTATATTGTATATAGCTTACTATATAGTTAGCCTTAGCTAACTTCACTCACAATTAATTTCAGTGTCTGTTCTGTGAGTCCAGAACCGTCCAATAACGGTAATACAACCGCGTCTGTCTTCATACAAGGTAAGCCGGTCTGAATCAATTTGGATGGCTTTTGTTTAATGTATTACCGACTGACTACGTGAGTATATTGTAGAAATCTAGAACAGATAAATATACAAACCTATCGTTTATTCCATCCATCTCGTCCACTAAAAGTAAGAATTATCTTCATTCGGCGTTATTACATTTTAACATTAATAATTTAGTCAAACAATTTATTTATTTCATCTAATAAACTAATTACCGAATAATTTAATGTAGTTTCTTAAATGCATCATGCAAACATCTAATCTATCTAAATGTATGAACATGAAACAGTAATTATATAACTTATCTATACATTTGTATAAATAAGTTTAGATTGTATACATAATATTTATAATTACTTGTCCTGTCTTACTGATTTATCAATGCAGAGTCGTTTGGAGGATGTACTTGGTCCATGAATCTTGGTCCGTGTTTGAGTGTATTAAAAAAAAATATTTAAATTTGTATTTGCTGGCTAAATTGCGGGGCGCTGCTAGCTATGAGTAAAAAAATTACCCAAATCAGTGTCTCTCGAGACTCGGGAATGCCAATTGCTATTATTTTATTTCAACGAATCATCGTTTTCGCTTCTAATCCCAATAGAAATTCCTGTGCCACGTCCCTTACCACCTTGAATCAAAATAATACTTGCATGAATCACTCCGTAATCCTGCGGTCCTGATCGCTTATTCATCGTGAACTTCGTAACTTATGGGTACCAAAACTTAGTTTGTATCTGCGACATACATTTGTCATAGCGCTGAAAGCAAAGTTGTACTGATGTCGAAGTAAGTCCTCCGGGGGGCTTATACTGTACTTACTTTCTTTACTAAGATCTACCTCTAGCAAAGGCTTAGGTCCTCAATAGGAATGAGGTAAGAGCAATTTCCTAAATTCCTATCATGAATTTCATGCAATACATATAAAATCCAGACTCAAGTAGACTAGACTTTACTGTCAGAAGTCTCCATATGACATTGAATACTGAATGAATATGTAAACAAGAAACACACGTTCAAATGTTTGCAAATTGAATAAGAAAACCAATTCACTTATTGTGCCGAGACTGTTCTATGAATAAGACTTTGCATTAACCTTCGATATATAAATTGCCTTACCTACCCTCTTCTAGAGTATTAGCTTCTTTTGATTTTAAGGAATATACGTTCACGCCATGAAGAGGTAAGCATAGGTTTTGAAATAACAACAGGCACTTTTCACCCAAGATGGTGGCACTGTAATCTATATATCTATATCTATGTATATATATCTATATGTACATACGTATACAGACATATATACATATATAGTAATAAAATATAATTCTGTTTTTTTGTAATTCCAAGCTTTACACTAAATACATATGAAAGTATTTACGGTACTGGTATAAAGAAACCAATAAAAAAAAAACTCTGTCTGTCTGTCTGTCTGTCTGTCCGTCCGTCTGTCTGTCTGTTTGTTCTGGGCTCCGGCGTTACGGGACTTTCACTGGCAGGTAGCACATTTTACAAGGAGTAACTTTGGCAACTTTATATATAAAAAACATCCTATTGCCCACTATCTTTGAATTATTTTTTTATGTATTGGTTAGTATACCTGACTGCTACACTAGGTGTGTTGCGGATTCGATTCCCGCGTCAGGGCAAACCTTTTATGTGATGAACAATTTAGTTTGTAATTATAAGTTTTAGTATATATTAACAAAAACATGTAAATAAGTACTAGCTGTGTCTCGCGGTTACACCTGCTTTAGCATACCCTAAGTTTTTTTATTAAAAGTAGCCTAAACGTTCATCCCCTATTTTATACCCCTTGGGGGTAGAATTAATCAAAATCCTAGTGAATACCTACGTCATACAATCCACCTGCATGCCAAATTTCAGCCCAATCCAGTGGTTTGGGCTGTGCGTTGATAGATCACTATGTCAGTCAGTCAGTCACCTTTGAGTTATATATATTTAGATTACATCCGTTGTCAGTTTGAGATTAAATGGCGCTGTGTGATAATGTTCGAGCATTATTTATTATATTACTTCTCAGACATATACAGGTTACCTCATTATGTTTTCCTTTAATGTAAAGCTTTTAAAGTAAAGACATCGTATTGCATTCAAAAGCGTTGTCAACGAAATCCAACAATTTTGCCTTAAAAGCAATTTTCCGAGGAAAATATTTAAACCTGTTTCATGCTGGGAAACATGTGGAGTGAACTAGTTCAAGGACAAATGAAAATAAACTGAAGTGATCGCCATCGTGAATTGTTTAATACAATATCTTAAACCCTATGCGGACCCTTATAACGATTCCAGTGCCCGTATTTAGCTATTTATAACTACATTTTCCCCTATTGATGCGTCGTTTTGCTGTGTTGTGTAAATAAAATTTGTCAAGGGTAATAAACTACTCACAAACTAAGCAAAACTATGGAACCTTGTATTCGAATGCTATATTTTTTTTTGTTTAAATTATATGTAAGTATGTAGTTGTAATGTTTAAATGGTGTTCAATTGAGTGAGTGTTCTTTGTTCGTAAGGTCCGTAAATTTCCTGTTATTATGTATACAGATTTAATTTTAATTTATTATGAAATAATTTCATCGCTGGCTTTATGTCGCGGAACCCAAATTTTTCTAAATAAAAGCTACTCCCAATAACATCAACCCACTTCCTCTGAAAGTCCCGTTAGAAACCGTCCCGTTATCAGAGATTAGCCGGACCAAACGGACCAATAGGCAGACATAGAAGATTTTGTCAATTTTTTTAAGTTAGCACTGGTAATACTTTCATAATTATGTATATAGTGAAAAGCTTGTACTTAATTGGTAGTTTCAGACAGATACTTAAATTTTATTTACCTGTACCTAAATTAATTTGATTCAAATGATAATAAAGATACGTACATACATATGCTCATGACTGTATTCCCCGAAGGGTAGGCAGAGGTGTTGCTTTCACAACACCCACTTTTCACCGAAGTAAGCCAAGAATAACTTTGAATTTAAAAGTAATGTGTACCTAAGTTAACAACATAAAATTACATAGGTAATAAATACTAGGGTACTTACTTAATCCGTTAATTATTTGATCCGTAATTTCTGTAGTCAAATAGAATAAGGTAGTAAATAAAAAAACGTTTTTTATTATTATTATTTGTACGCGCATTTTGGGAGGATAGCATGTTTTGATGTGTCTTATGTCCTGTTTAATATAAATAGACGAGAAACTCGCTCATATACCTATGTAGGAAATAAATTACATCATTAAATTTTGTACCGGATGGGATGTTTGCTTTTCCTTGTCAGTATGATCGATTGACACCACCTCGTTTTTTCAATTAATATTTTATGATTTAGTCATAAGAACTTCCCAAAATACATTAAGCAGGAATTTTATGATCACATCCCTCCCTTATCCTATTTTATTTGTGGTGAGCGCTATGTGTTTTTCTCATCTATTTCTCTTTTTTAACCGCCATATCTGTATTCACTCCCTACAATACTTCTTCAAATAATGATTTTAGGGAGTTACTGCCACGTTAGTCACAAGCACAATTGCAGATCACGAGGCCGTAGGTTCGATTCCCGGGTCCGGCAAAGTGATATTGGGTTTTCCCATTGGTATTTTCTTAGTAACGCCTATGGTTGATAGGTATAATATAATGATTGATAAGTACGTACACTTATATTGTATATAGCTTACTATATAGTTAGCCTTAGCTAACTTCACTCACAATTAATTTCAGTGTCTGTTCTGTGAGTCCAGAACCGTCCAATAACGGTAATACAACCGCGTCTGTCTTCATACAAGGTAAGCCGGTCTGAATCAATTTGGATGGCTTTTGTTTAATGTATTACCGACTGACTACGTGAGTATATTGTAGAAATCTAGAACAGATAAATATACAAACCTATCGTTTATTCCATCCATCTCGTCCACTAAAAGTAAGAATTATCTTCATTCGGCGTTATTACATTTTAACATTAATAATTTAGTCAAACAATTTATTTATTTCATCTAATAAACTAATTACCGAATAATTTAATGTAGTTTCTTAAATGCATCATGCAAACATCTAATCTATCTAAATGTATGAACATGAAACAGTAATTATATAACTTATCTATACATTTGTATAAATAAGTTTAGATTGTATACATAATATTTATAATTACTTGTCCTGTCTTACTGATTTATCAATGCAGAGTCGTTTGGAGGATGTACTTGGTCCATGAATCTTGGTCCGTGTTTGAGTGTATTAAAAAAAAATATTTAAATTTGTATTTGCTGGCTAAATTGCGGGGCGCTGCTAGCTATGAGTAAAAAAATTACCCAAATCAGTGTCTCTCGAGACTCGGGAATGCCAATTGCTATTATTTTATTTCAACGAATCATCGTTTTCGCTTCTAATCCCAATAGAAATTCCTGTGCCACGTCCCTTACCACCTTGAATCAAAATAATACTTGCATGAATCACTCCGTAATCCTGCGGTCCTGATCGCTTATTCATCGTGAACTTCGTAACTTATGGGTACCAAAACTTAGTTTGTATCTGCGACATACATTTGTCATAGCGCTGAAAGCAAAGTTGTACTGATGTCGAAGTAAGTCCTCCGGGGGGCTTATACTGTACTTACTTTCTTTACTAAGATCTACCTCTAGCAAAGGCTTAGGTCCTCAATAGGAATGAGGTAAGAGCAATTTCCTAAATTCCTATCATGAATTTCATGCAATACATATAAAATCCAGACTCAAGTAGACTAGACTTTACTGTCAGAAGTCTCCATATGACATTGAATACTGAATGAATATGTAAACAAGAAACACACGTTCAAATGTTTGCAAATTGAATAAGAAAACCAATTCACTTATTGTGCCGAGACTGTTCTATGAATAAGACTTTGCATTAACCTTCGATATATAAATTGCCTTACCTACCCTCTTCTAGAGTATTAGCTTCTTTTGATTTTAAGGAATATACGTTCACGCCATGAAGAGGTAAGCATAGGTTTTGAAATAACAACAGGCACTTTTCACCCAAGATGGTGGCACTGTAATCTATATATCTATATCTATGTATATATATCTATATGTACATACGTATACAGACATATATACATATATAGTAATAAAATATAATTCTGTTTTTTTGTAATTCCAAGCTTTACACTAAATACATATGAAAGTATTTACGGTACTGGTATAAAGAAACCAATAAAAAAAAAACTCTGTCTGTCTGTCTGTCTGTCTGTCCGTCCGTCTGTCTGTCTGTTTGTTCTGGGCTCCGGCGTTACGGGACTTTCACTGGCAGGTAGCACATTTTACAAGGAGTAACTTTGGCAACTTTATATATAAAAAACATCCTATTGCCCACTATCTTTGAATTATTTTTTTATGTATTGGTTAGTATACCTGACTGCTACACTAGGTGTGTTGCGGATTCGATTCCCGCGTCAGGGCAAACCTTTTATGTGATGAACAATTTAGTTTGTAATTATAAGTTTTAGTATATATTAACAAAAACATGTAAATAAGTACTAGCTGTGTCTCGCGGTTACACCTGCTTTAGCATACCCTAAGTTTTTTTATTAAAAGTAGCCTAAACGTTCATCCCCTATTTTATACCCCTTGGGGGTAGAATTAATCAAAATCCTAGTGAATACCTACGTCATACAATCCACCTGCATGCCAAATTTCAGCCCAATCCAGTGGTTTGGGCTGTGCGTTGATAGATCACTATGTCAGTCAGTCAGTCACCTTTGAGTTATATATATTTAGATTACATCCGTTGTCAGTTTGAGATTAAATGGCGCTGTGTGATAATGTTCGAGCATTATTTATTATATTACTTCTCAGACATATACAGGTTACCTCATTATGTTTTCCTTTAATGTAAAGCTTTTAAAGTAAAGACATCGTATTGCATTCAAAAGCGTTGTCAACGAAATCCAACAATTTTGCCTTAAAAGCAATTTTCCGAGGAAAATATTTAAACCTGTTTCATGCTGGGAAACATGTGGAGTGAACTAGTTCAAGGACAAATGAAAATAAACTGAAGTGATCGCCATCGTGAATTGTTTAATACAATATCTTAAACCCTATGCGGACCCTTATAACGATTCCAGTGCCCGTATTTAGCTATTTATAACTACATTTTCCCCTATTGATGCGTCGTTTTGCTGTGTTGTGTAAATAAAATTTGTCAAGGGTAATAAACTACTCACAAACTAAGCAAAACTATGGAACCTTGTATTCGAATGCTATATTTTTTTTTGTTTAAATTATATGTAAGTATGTAGTTGTAATGTTTAAATGGTGTTCAATTGAGTGAGTGTTCTTTGTTCGTAAGGTCCGTAAATTTCCTGTTATTATGTATACAGATTTAATTTTAATTTATTATGAAATAATTTCATCGCTGGCTTTATGTCGCGGAACCCAAATTTTTCTAAATAAAAGCTACTCCCAATAACATCAACCCACTTCCTCTGAAAGTCCCGTTAGAAACCGTCCCGTTATCAGAGATTAGCCGGACCAAACGGACCAATAGGCAGACATAGAAGATTTTGTCAATTTTTTTAAGTTAGCACTGGTAATACTTTCATAATTATGTATATAGTGAAAAGCTTGTACTTAATTGGTAGTTTCAGACAGATACTTAAATTTTATTTACCTGTACCTAAATTAATTTGATTCAAATGATAATAAAGATACGTACATACATATGCTCATGACTGTATTCCCCGAAGGGTAGGCAGAGGTGTTGCTTTCACAACACCCACTTTTCACCGAATTTGATTAAGTGCCAACGTGACTGATGGTGAGTCTATCGCCGTCTCAGGCACTATACATACGTCTTTGAACCCCGCTGAGATTCGAACTTGCGTCGCTTGCGTAGCAGGCGACTGCTCAAACCCCGAGGCGACCACGGCTCTCAATAAATAAAGATACATATACGATAAAGATATATACATATTGCATGTTTATCTCTGTATATGTTATCCCTGGAACACAGAGTTCACTGTGTTGCAACGAGGTACCTTCTGCATTACCTTTAAGTCCGCTAATCTTGTCTATAATTATCCAAGAGGGCCAAGAGAGCCGTGATGGCCGTAGGGTTTGAGCAGTCGCCTACTACGCAAACGTAAGCTCGAATCCCAGCAGGGCATGTACCAATGAGTTTTTCTAAAAAACATATGTGCAGTGATTTACCATCACGTGCTTTACGGTGAAGGAAAACATTGTGAGGAACCCTGCATATGTCTGAAAATAATTCAAAGACTTATGTATAGTGCCCGCGACGGCAACATACTCACCATCCGTCCCGTTGGCACTCATCTTCGGTGAAAAATGTTCATCGACATCGCGCGTCGTTTTTGCTCATTTTAATTACTGTTTAATTCACAACGCCATCTAAGCTTCTGAAATGGAACTAGATATTCCCCATATGTATAGTAAAACATCATTTTCATCTGTTGTCGGAAAATTCCCAAAAGATGGCGCTATCTCTGAAAGTTACATTAGTAGTCATATGAAGATCTAGATGGCGCTAGCAATAAATGTATTAGGATACTTTTAGTTTTACCTCGATATAAAAAAATTACTCAGTAACAAAAATTGCGAGTTTATATGAACTTATTAAATTTTCTGGCTATGTATTTATTTTTTAAATAAGGGTCACCAGTTTCTGTAAAATATAAACAATATTATCTACTAGGTAATTATAATTCGTGCCACAAAAGAAATGTTGTTATAAGGTTTTCAATTGAATGTACTTCTAGCATCTTATTAATTTTGTAAAGGAACAGCTAGCGGCGGTTATTGCGGACGTCGAACATCTCAATCCATTAATCTTTTGCTCAATTTTAATATTCAGCTTTACCCTCTTTGTGCTCAAACGGGAAAGGTGGGTAGATTTTATTTTGTTGCTTGTCAAATTAACGTTACACTATACTACTTTTTAATTGATAAAATTAGAGCCATTATGTCCGTTTCAGCGGTCGGTTTCAGCAGTCGGTTGCAACGCAGCGATGCAAGTTTGCAGCCTGGGGGGGAGCTATGACTCTTAGCTTTTACGTTTAATTTTGCGGTACTAAAATGTAAAATAATACACAAAGCTAAGAAGTTCTCAATTCGCTCTGCTTAAGCCGATGATGGTAGGCCCTATGTACTGTGTGAGTTTTACGAAAAACTTTTGGAGTGAAACTATTACTGAGTAATTTCACTCCACCTCAGTAAAGCATTACGGTGAAGGAAAACATCGTGAGGAAACCTGCATATCTGCATACTTCTGAAATGTAATTCAAAGACATAATGTGTACCTTTTGTAGTAAAAAAACAACTTAGCCTTTCGGGGACCCCTATAGGATGGCGTTGATTTAATTAAAATGTATGGCGTATTCGCAGGAAAAATATTTCTTGATTTTTTATTTGAGCTGCAGTTTGAACTGTTTGAATAAGTTTCAGTACAGAAAGAGTACCAACTTAAAAATGTTAAACGAGGATATATTACATTCAGAAGATAGAGCTACGCGAGTGCTACGTCAGTTCGTAGTACTTAGCAAAGAGCCGGTCTTTGCTAAGTACTACGAGAATATTGTCCACAAAGGATTATTTATTCAGGAAATAGCCGGTTTCAGTTAGTGTCTTATTTATTCAATAGTAGTATTTATTTTCACCGTAACTGTACCAAATAAAATGAGAGAATAGCTAAGACGCCTATCACAATAAATCAACAAACATCCAACTTCGGTCGCTAGTATCAAAGCAACAAAACATATTGGTTATTTGCTACGAAAACGTTACGTATTATTGATAAACAACGGCATTATAGAACTTGTTTTGTTATGTTACCAGAATGTATACGCTTCATTTATGTTTTAAAGCAACTTTTAAACAGAAGAGCACATTTTCAACAGGTTACGAATGTGTTTCAGCCGGGACAGTCAGCCAATATGGTACGCAATGGTTCTTATAACACGTGTAGAAAAATGTTGTCGTTTTGTTAATTTGACGGTTTCCGTTCTTGGTAACTTGTTTACTTTTTACTTACAAATACACAAACTAGAAAATTATCAAATAATTTCAATTATCACAACAGACTGATATGAAAGTTGATACGCTAAGGTACTTTCTAAGTAGGATTAAGGCTGAAGTAGAGTCACGACATCGTTTGCTTTGAAATGTTAAATTAGAATATTTTAGAGGAACAAACCAAACAATAAGGTATGCTTTATCTTTGAGAGTTAAAAACCCTCAGGTGTCTAATAATTTTACCAACGGTTTTGGGTTCGTTACTATCAAAATAAATGTCTTAATACCTTCTTTCCATACTAGTAAAAAAATCTCAAAAAGCCTAACTAACAACAATGCACCCTAAGCCACTGATCTGAGAGAAATTGATTGAGAGTTGTAGGTATTCAGTAAGCAAGGTGTTTTCCGAAATTCCATCCCTAAGAGGGCAAAAAGGGTATGAAAGGGGATGTGAAATCTTACAGCTACGCTAGCAGAAACTGTTGTTGGAGGCTAGTTTAATACAAAATAATAAAATATTTTCGACACAGAGAAAATGTCGCTCAAAGGTACCGATTAATACCATGACGAAGCCTTAAAAATATACCCTGATATTCATCAAAGAACATCAGGCAATTTTATTATATTTCGACTTTGTACTTTCGAAGTACGAAAAAACTTTTTGTAGACACTTAATTAGAAATGTTTAACAAGGAAATGTTATTCTTTATTTAAGACTTAAGGCAAAGTTAGAAAGTCAAGTAGAAAAGTTGACAAAACCGCAAGAAATCTGTTAAATGAAAATGTATAGTCTGAAGAACACGCAAGGATACGATATAACGAAGGTTGCGACCAAGCTTTACCGTTTCGGTAGTTCTACTACGTAGTAGTAATATTTGTTCTGTGGTTATATTTAGATTAGATAGGTATCTAGGTACTCGCGATTTTCATACTCACAGGTAAATAGATTTTAAATTAATTGTGTATGTGGAAAACCATATTTTTTTAAAAGAGTAATTGTTGAGTTTCTTGCCGGGTTCTTCTCAACAAAAGCTACCTTCCGAACCCGGTGGTAACATTTATAATCATGTATAATGTATTTTGTGTCCTTCTGACGATTTGAAAGTACTTTGTAAGAAGTCTAATCATTATTTGAATAGACTTAGATATTTTTGATTTGATTGATTGATAGGAATCAAGACGTCGAAAATTAACTTCTGAATAGAAGCTAATTTTAGTGAAAAATCTTTGTATGAATTAAATCGGCATTGCTTGCTCCATTTTTGAAGTTCTTTTGTCGTCAAGTTAGCTACAGCTACCAACAAAGGCACACACATAATTACATTCAAATTTTGTCTTGTAATGTATGTAAATTATTAAAACCATGAAAGATATGAATATTTGAATGGAATACAAAAACAAACGCGTAAGAGAATTCTAAGCGTGGCTATAATGCAAGCCTACATGGATACTAGACACGCGTATTATTAATGCTCTGTCACAGGCTAATGTCTGAAATATCGACATTGCACGCCTCTATTTTAAGCACGTGAAAAGTGGAGTGGGAGGGGTAAGGTATTGGGGTGTCGAAGGGGGTCGTCGGCATTCAACAGGCGGCGGTCGATACGGCCGGCGTCGCGGCGCAGCCCCACGGTTTACCTACCCTACTTACTACCCGTGGTCGTGCTACTCACAACGACATACACCCCAAACCATACTCATACTCACATTACGTAATTTAATAGCTAACTTTAACAAAACCACGTCAATCTCCCTAATAAAGTCAGCCGGAGAAAATTAAATACTGATTGGCGCCGCAATTTCGCACCAACCGTCGCCCGCCCGCCCAGCCTCGCGCATTGTCAACTGGGTTTTATTACACCTTACTTAAGGCTTCTAATTTAATGCAGCATGATTATATTAGAAGCCTTAATATATATATTGGCTTTCTAGCCATGTTATAACGGGACATCGTTTTTCAATTACCTAGCTAGATGATTTGTATTCGTAGCGTATTTTGTCAGCGAGGCCAAACCTATCTGCTATTTTTATAAAGCAATGGTACCGCGTTTTTAAAGTTTGAATATATACGCGTATCAACAATAAAATATCCAGTTGGTAAGCATTGCAGTACAGTGTAAAGTTTTATCTTTATTATCCGCGGAGCATTTATTGAACTGAAAATAATGTTAATTCTCGTTTTTCAGCATCATCGACAAAAATATAAGTAGGTGAATAAAGTTAAAAGTTCTGTGAAGGTATTCGATATGCGATTACATATGTTCATGCCTGTATTCCTCGAAGGGGTAGGCAGAGGTGTTGTTATCACAACACCCACTTTTCACCGAATTTCATTAAGTGCCAACGTGACAGATGGTGAGTCTATCGCCGTCTCAGGCACTATACATACGTCTTTGAATTACTTCTCAGAAATATGCAGGTTTCCTCACGATGTTTTCCTTCACCGTAAAGCACGTGGTGTGAAATCACTGTATAAGTTTTTTAAGAAAAACTTATTGGTACAGGCCCCGCTGGGATTCGAACTTGCGTCGCTTGCGTAGCAGGCGACTGCTCTAACCCCGAGGCCACCACGGCTCCAAAATATATAGCTATAATCACGGATATGTGATTATAGCTCCAAAATGCATGCAGCATATTTTTCCTAAATAACTAGTGGATTTTGTGTAAGATTACGGCGAGCAGCTCGTAGAGAATCTTACCTTATCTCGAGTCGGTCTTTGTGGCCCTCTCCCGACTCGCTCGAGTCTCGTAAATTGCTTCCTACCAAGTCTTACTTTACGAATCCCCTCATTACGGTATGTTAATTTTTAATGCCACATACATGAATATTGTTCTGTAATTAAAATATTGCCACCGCATTTACAACGCCGCCATCCAACAGAGTGATAAATTACTCGGAATAATTTTTATTCATGATTTATTGTGTCCTCTAAGATACGACCACTTTTATAGGTACATAATATGTCTATTTCAATATGACAAACGTAAACACTGTTGATTAATTGGAAAACGGAACAAGCTCATATTTTGCGAAGAATTTATGTATTTTTAATGATTTCCTAGCATCAGTACACTTACAGTAGGTACGTAATTTTGCAGAGTGAAAGCTTTTAGTAAATTAATTGAAACATTTTAAAAGGTTTGTTAACAGGTGAAATACGTTTTGAGTCTTTAGTAACAAGAGTATTTTTGCATAATACGAGTAGGTAATCGGACTATTAAATAACGAAGGGGTGTATAAGGAAAGTTCGAGAATAACGTAAGCTGAGGTGAGAGGCTTGCGTACTTCTGACATCGTAAATTTGGGAATGTGCCTACGTAGTCTGTGCGTGCGTGACGTAGGTACCTAATACCTATATTGGTATACATTATACGTATGCCAACATAGGGGTCCTCATCCAGATGTTTCGCTCCTGACTGAAGCTGACAATCAATACTTGCTGCGTGTTTACTAACATGCCGACCTATCGTTCGTTAGACATGCTCACTATAGTTCAACATCCATGGTATACACTTATATAAACAAATGTCCAGTTTATATACTGCCCAGCGTTATTCAGTCTCGTGAGTCAAATGAGATAAACTTTGTTTATTCACTCAAACTTATGATTCACACCATAGTATAAGTGTTGAGTGTACTCACACTGAAAAGTTTAGAAACTCCCTTGTGTTTGACTATTACAAAGTTATAACGAATATTTGAGTGGGACTTAAAGTTAAAGCACAAGGGAAAAGCATGAACAATTTTATTTATATAAAAAGTTATTCTATCCATATATTTAATGCTGCGTATTAGTTAATTTTGTGTCCTTACGTTATCATTGAAATTAGCCTTATATTAGTTTCGACCTAACCGAATTGGCTGTACAGTACATATAAACAGACTTAGTCGACTATTAACTAATTAACTTAATTGTTATATTTCTGTCACGAAGCAGCATTGTTCTTTGTGCTCCAAGCAACATCTTCCACTTGAGAAAGGAAGTTATAAAGATATTGATAACTAAACCACAACTTCGTTTAGCTTATGTTATTTACATTAATCACGAAACAACTCTCCTTCTCAAAAATCTAAAAGGCGCGTACAATAAGCGAGTAATCGAGTAGGATGTGATATTGTTTTACAGGTCGGTAAGACCTAAGAAACGATGGATGGATTGTGTGAAAGATGATATGGCTAAAATAGGAGTGTATACAGATATGACGGCTGATAAAGAGAAATGGGGGAGAAGAACACATTGCGCCGAGCACAAATAACATGGGAAAAGGGCAGGAGGATGATGAGCTACCTACTTATTCTATGTTTCTTTAGTATCAGTATTTTAAAACGTATTTAGAGATACTAATTTGCTCTACGGAATTAAAGCAATTCTTTCAATTGAGTCAGTCACATTGAGTTGGGTAGGTATTAATCAATTACTTAGATGAGCTCCCACGTAGTTGCGGTCGTCACGCACACACCCAACGTACACGCAGATCCTTAAAATGACATTCTAGAGTACCCTACTATAATCAAGCGTACTCCTGGTTTAGATGCTTTCTATGAAATAAAAGTTTTGGTAAAATTGTTTACGATAATACGAAGTAACCTATACCTACCATACTCTGCCATGAGATATTATTGATAGATATGATATTTTAACTCTCATTATAAGGCAGATGTATAATGCGTGTATAAATCTGTCACAGTCGCATAGCCGAATCATCATGGCAATAATAAAAAGAGCTCGTTGTTGGAGTCCTTTTCCCCAAGAATACTTATATTTTTTAAATTTTTACGTTGACTATATTACCTGCGTATTTCCCCCTTTTTTTAGAAGAACGTTAAAACACGCCCCAAGCGGCGAGTGCATGAAGTTTTACGTCTCCGTACAAAAAAACGCAAAACGTAAGGTCAAGCGACGACGTTCGAACGTGTCAAAACTTATACTTGGCATCGGTGTTGCCAATATCCGTTATGCGACACAAGGCTTAACCCCTACATACCTGCGGTGAGTTCGTGCTAAATTCTAGATAATCTGTTCAAACCGTCGTTAGTTTTCCGTTATGTGAAAAAGATAAAAGGGTCATAAGTGGGTCTGCGAAAGGATTTAAATGTGCGGCGTGGACGATCGACCCCGAGCCGCTACGAGGGGATACCCACTGAACTCGTAAACTTTTATACCCCTACTTCGAAGCGATACTATTTAAATACACTTTTCAGTTTTATGACCGACTTTCTAGGTTACTTCACTAAATTAATTAAACGAGTTAAATCACAGCGTACTTAACATGTAAGTAAGAATATAATTTTTAAATTCAGAGGCGATAATTTCTATGTTTGGAGATTAACAAATGTGGTTTTAAATGCAGGAAATGTTGAGTAAAATATTAAATTATTTATCACAGTCAAATACAAAGAGTCTCTTTTTGTATTAAAAAAATTGTTAAAGAAATATAACAATCAACGTTTAATTAAATTAATAAATACAATAAAACTAATAATACAATGCCCAAATAAATTGTCGCCAGCCAAGCGTAGTACAATAAATGTCAATAGCAAAGAAAGAAAATGTTGATGAAAATGTCTTAAAAAATATAATAAAATAACAAAGCAAAAGCTGGATTTGAAGCAATATAGGGACAGAGATTTGGGAGAGGTGGGCGCGGCAGACGGCCAGCTGTTGGACGGGATCGATACCTTCGTCATGAATAATTAAGACGGATGAGCTGCTTTTCAAGGTTTTCATACGCGAAGATTCAGAAAACCATTGGGAAAATAGTTTATATTGATTGATCCGTATTGAAAGAAATTGAGCGATGTGTATTGAAACAGGCAAATAAGCATTCATTGTCAAACTGACACAGTTCCACGTAGATACTGAAAAACAATTATACGCACTAAAGTTCCACAAAAACGCTATAAAATCATACAAGTAAGTATAATATTGCATAGACAAAGTTTTATATATTTGTGATAATTAGAAGGATATTTTACGAGTATCCCAATAAGACTTAAAGCTAACATATCCGTTATGATTTAATTTAAAACCTTAAAAACAAATTATAATGTCGATTCAGCAATACCAAAAAAACCAACCTACATAACATGCTTACTACATGGTGTAAATGCACACCCTATGATAAAAAAAACACTAATTAAACTTAATGAGAACGACTTTGATACTTATTTGATCTACCTAATATTTTTTTCAGAGCTGTTCTACTATATTGTACATCGCCCCTGTCAGCTATAACAGACTTACGAGCAACATTAAGGCTCCTAGATGTACTATGATTAGGCATATTCAATTATGACGAACCCCTGAGTACGAATAACCTTTACCTCTCCGAATCTCCGAGGGATTCATAGATATGAAAAATACTTATTTTGGTACAAGGTGAACATGAATATTACGGATAGTAAGAAATAAAAAAATATTTAATTTACTGCTATCGTGAACAACATATAATTTGCGGAATACGACTAAAAGTTATCTCATCGGTGTAAAGGTAGCCGAATGTTTGTTTCGATATACTTTAAGATTAATTTTTAGTGTTATATTATTTAAATCTATTTATTAAATTTTAAAGTTACAGTTAAAATGGCTGACATAAATCCCTATCTACTCGTAGATAAGTAGTAAAGTTGGATCGTGAAATTCTTGCCTTCAAATCTCTATGTAGGTATAAAGGCAGGGGTCTTACCATAAGCTCTTGGGCCATACCATAAGCTCTTATTGCCACCATAGTTCCACTGTGTGACAGTGACAGTCTTATACACGTCATATCATCTGTTTCATAATAATCGTTAAACTATCACGGCAATAAGAGGTCATAGTAGGGCCCCTGTTTGGTACGAAATCTTAAAGCATAGTATTCCAAAACAGTAATATAACAGTATTTTGAACTTCCTTTCGATGTGGACGTATAGTGCTTAGTCCCAAAGGACACCTGCTTACTCGGAAGCTTTTACCTTGAGTGAAGCATTCTTACACACAATCGATGGATGCACCTTGCTGAGTTCAGCCGAACTATTGATCCGTGTATATGTAGAACAAGGTAAGAACATACGAGTACTGTAGATAAATTTTCCATCCCTTCCCATTTCAAATATATGTTTATATAGTATCACTTAAGCACATTGTACTTGTAAGATTATATTCCCCACGATCCCTTAATAATTTGAAACGTTTGTAATTAAGTTATTTAATGAAGAAACAAGTTGGGCTATAATCGACTTGGTAGTTATCCCATTCATCCTACGATTACAAAGCGACTTGATTCCAACATGAAGTGGTTAACAGGCTGAGATTAAATTAACGGTCACAACCAACTATTAATTTACAGCCACCAGTCCTGTTTCAGTACACGAATAATTTAATTTCAACGGTAGCAATTCAGTTGCCATTGTATATTCAAATTGTGTATGGTATTGAAAACGTTTGCCGACTCTATGTACCCACTTGCTTTTACTTTGTGCTTTGGGAGAATTATTGGTGTTGAAATATAAATATGAATTTTATTTTATATCGTAATTGTTATTCGTAGAAACAAATCGATTTCGGGAAGATTTTGGGATGTAAACAATATTGATAAAATCGAACTAGAATCGCAGTTTCATATCTGCTACTTTATTAATGAACTCGACAGAATAAATAATTGTACTAACACGCAATGAGAGTGTTCGCAATGCTTACGTTGGCCATACATTGTATACTTTTATATTCAATCACATTAGCGAGTGGTGTGTTGTTTTAGATATCTGTGCCAACTCTTGTACGACGTGTATGAAGAGAATTACTAAGTTTCCTAGGTTGCGCAGTTGGGTAAAGTAGCTTACCCATAATGGAGTCAGAGACACTTTACTTATTGCATCCCAGTGCGGAGAGTGGAGCGGAGGTCACACGGGTACGTGCGCCGCTTTGAAACCTTCAACCTACCATTTTATGCTCTGCACGCTATAGAGACTCGCTTAAGTTTTCTAATCCGCAGAGTTATGTCTGCAAGGCAGTACAATATTTTCGTATATCTTTTTTGTAATATTAAAAAATCAAGGTTTAAAATTGGTATTTTTTTAAAACGCCATCCTAGCATTGCTCCCGACAGGGTAAGCACAACATTCATATGCCACCGAAGATGTTAAAGTGCCAATGTGACAAGTAATGAGACCATCGCCGGCGCTGTATATACTTTAATAGACTTTGAATTTCTTCTCGGCAATATAATGCAGTTTCCTCACCTTGTTTTTCTACCATAAAACAATGCACCTAAATTAAAAAAAAAGTATACTTTTTATACTACACTTCTAGGGTTTGAAGGCGACTGCTTAAACTACTCAGCCATTACGTTCTTCTAGTCTGGTTTATTTTTATGTACATACAACGAGCAATTGTGGAAATGTGTTCGTTACAATTTTCTTCGATAAAGCCGTTCTACATTATGAAGCAAACGTATTCGCAATTAAAGTAATATTTTGACTCATAATACCTATGTCGTTAATGTATCGTGAAATTCATATTCGGTGGTCCACGCTTTGTTATCGAAACGTTGGTATTTAATTAGTGTGGCCCAAGCAACGAGTGAATATCAATGGTTTGGAACTGTCCAATTGCTTGTTTCATAACTTTATAAATGATTTGATTGTAAAGGCGAAACATTTTCTCGTTATTTATTTTTTGAAGCAAATATTCGTACCGTTTCTTCATGTAACTGATTTCGTATCACAAAAATGCGCGTTCATAACTGACACACACTCAATTTTCTTGCTATGTTTCCATGTTCATTTACGGAACTTTTACTTATGCGTGTTTATACACATGTGTCGAGTCCGTAAGTCAAACGTCCGGAAATTTGACGAAGACAATTTGATTATGTGATACGGAGACCACTGCAGAATAAGACGGAGGAAATTAAACGAACCCCTTGTAATGTCGTCGTATCGCGTTTCAACGCCTATCATATAAGGACGCGGCGTGATCATAAACATTTTATGTTATTCTCGTACTGTGTGTGTATGTTCTTTTAACAAAATACATGAGAAGAACTGAGTATGTTAATCTATATTATTATGATAAACAGGGATGATTCGTTTATTTGTTTGTACAAAGTTTCATACCCCTTTGTACCCTGAGGGGTAGAATTTTAGACTACCTTTCATGGACACCTACACCTCTCAAAGAACACACCCTCCAATTTTCATGACTCTAAGACCAGTGGGTTAGGCTGTGCGTCGATGTATGAGCCAGTTAAGATTTATGTATAGAAAACCCGCTTTTCTCTCAGGTGCTAACAGATCATCATCCATCTGGCCTTATCCCATACTTTGTTGGGGCACTTCATTCAACCCGATGTGGCTGTTCACCATTTTTTATACAAAGCGTCTGCCATCTGACCTTCGTACCCCTTTTACGAGGAAAATCGGAGATCTGGGTTAAAGCTGTTGTCGGACTCTATAAAGCCTTTGACTGACTGTAATGATTGCCAAAGGTGTTAAATTGGCAACCGGGACCGACGGCTTAACGTGCTCTCAGAAGCACGGAGGGGACTCATTGCGGTCACCCATAGAACTGGCTTGGATTAAGGCTGTATAACTTCACTGATTGAATAATATGCGCAATAGTTACTGTGCCGCGAGCTTCTCGGGCGTTAACTGACAATACAAAAAGTAAAGAATAATAGTATTGTGGTTGTTCATGTACTTACAGTATCTATCACATAATAGTATATCACAATAGCAGCTCTTACCCATCGTAACATTTTTTTATATCAAGGCTGATATATTTTGTCTATTAGATTTTAATCTTGAAAAGGTAACAGGCAGATACATAAACTGAGACTCTTTCCTAGTTTCAATATGTGACAAAGTTAGACATTACATGCCAGGTTTTGGTAAATCCGCTCATCTACACTTTGCGGGTGTATCCTTAACCATTTTCTTTCCATGGCTCTTATTATTTAAAATAGCTTATGAATAAAACTCAATACGTTTATGCGAAGCAACACAGTACACAATCGTAGTACGGAGCGAACAATTTCCTGTGCAATGTATCTGTACGTATTGTAGCAATGTTCAGTTAATTTGTACAGACGTCATCGGTTTATTCCACTCTTTTATTTGTTCAATGACGTACGTGTGTAACTAGGTCACTTGTGAACTACTCGGAGATGGGCTTATCTGTTTATTCCTTCGTCAAGCATTTCTTACAAACAATGGATTAATTACAAATAAAACCAAAGAAATGAGGTACAGGAGGCCTACCATCATCGGCTTAAGCAGAGCGTATTAAGAATATCTGAGCTTTGACGTTTAATTCTACGCTGCTTACATGATCATAATTGGCCTCCATGTCCCGTCACTAGAAATGAATGCGAACCGAAATTGGGCATGTTATTATTCGCCTCGCGCTATATATTTAGATAGATACAGACTTATAAAATGTCTACTGCGCATTCAAATTCTTAACTCATGAGGGGACATATACATATTACCAAAAATATATCAGGTACATAAAATTGCTCGTGTGCTAGCACACAACGCGAGCCGTAGTCAAAACGAGTTTTGAGAATGTTAAAGTAGGTAAACACATTCTTTTAAGATTTTATACCCTGAGAGCGAAAATGTTAGTGCCCTCTAGGAAGGTAAATCACAATTTCTAAGTTAGCACTGAGTAAAGATAGCCAACGGGGTTAACATGAATTAATACAGGTAACTACATCCACTTGATTGATTTTCATTTGATAACTTATGTGATAAACGTGTTCGTTCGCAGACTCTGACTCTGCTGGTAAAGTAATATGCCTGACATGTTACGGGGGTTAGTTACAAAAGAATGAAATCATAATCTATGTTGATATAACGTGCGAAAATTACGGTTCTGTCTATGTATTATTTAATCACTGAACTTATACTCACGTGAGTCTCTTAAATATTTAGTAGATTGCCTTTAAGGCAGAGGTTTTGATCTGCAATAAAGATTGATAAATGAAAGCCCTCACATATTTCATACTCTTAGTGACTAAGTGATCATCGTGCATTGCAATCTTTGTACTTATCGTAAAACGGCGCTCGTAACCATATCTTACAATTTTAAGCAAATAAAAGACAGCCACGGTTACCGTGTGGTTTGAGCAGTAGCCTGCTAAGCAAGCGACGCAAGTTCGAATCCCAGCGGAGCCTGCACCAATGAGTTTTCTATAAAATTTTCGCACCACGTGCTTTATGGTGAAGGAACACATCGTGAGGATACCTTCATATGTATCTGAGAAGTAATTCGAAAGACGTATGTGTAGTGCCTGAGACGGCGTTAGATTCACCATCTGTCTCGTCGGCATTTAATCATCTTCGGTGAAAAGTAGGTGTTGCTGTTACTACAGCTCTGCCTACCCCTTCGGGGAATACAGGCGTGAGCATATGAATGTAAATAAAAGGCAGCCAATGAGTCAATATGTCGTGAACACATTCGCTCATGACGACATGTGAATATTCATTCAAAAGAAGCTTCGAGTTATTCGTGGCGAAATGCACGGCATACCAACCGGACGCTGCGATTTTACGAGATTTAGGGCCGGTTACACCAACCTTATTCACTTCAAACGCGTGACCTTACAAGAGGGGTTTACGACTTGTTGTAAAACATGTGCATTCAGTCACGCACTTCGACTTTTTAATAAAATGTAATGTTATCACTTACAGTTTGCTTCAAAAATTATAAGACGGCTCTTAAAAAACACTTATTATTAGCATTACCGGTAGAGATGTTATCGCGAGCGAGGTGAAATAGTTCATAAATAAATGTATCCCATGGGAAAATGTTAGCGTAACGATGAGACGCAAACGCAATTATTGTCACCCGTCCCGTAGCTAAGCCCGCGCTGGTGGCGTTTATTAAATTTCATTCTATTACATAGCTATAAGGGTTAAGCGATGTCTGTTCGGAATGTTTTCAACAAATAGTTGGATACTAAGCGGAATAGCTTGTGATACGTAACATATTTTTAGTCTAGATCAATAAATATTACGATTTATTAAATGGTTACGTGATTTGACCCTGAATATGACATCACGTGACTGTAGGTAATCTAGAAATTCAAAATTGATTGCGGTAATAGCGCCTTATGATCGATTTATTCATGAGACAGGAACATTTTCCGTTTGTTACGTAGATCATCTTCACTAAATCTATCCATCAAGGCTGTTTTGATTTGAACAGAATGTATGAATGTTATGTATCGACTAAACTCTTCGAATACACAGTTAAATTCCCTGGTACAACGTTATTTTGGTTAAGTGTAAATAAATGTTTTTAGATTTTATCAATCTTAAGCTTCTTACAGAAGTGATCACCAACTTTTATATTCTGAAATCGCAAACAACAATTTATCTTTTGATTTATCTACGAAGTTCAATTCTCAAGCGGGAGTTTCCGTCCACTATGAAAATTTACCGGCGTACTTAGCACAGTACCTACACAAAATAAAACCTTACAGAAAGCCAGCTCCTATTCACTTGGTGGTTAAGGCGTACACATACACTTATAGAAAATATAACGCGGTACGTTTCCACCAGATATGAAACACGAGGAACTTGAAATCTTCCACGATTCATTTGGTATGTTGTTTAATATTTGTTAAGAGTTGTTTTGGCAATTTGCAGGATGCGTAGCGATGACGCGTCGTCAGTGAAACAGTACGCAGATGATGTACCTCTAACAAACTCTCTTGTTTTGTACGTATACAATTCTAGCTCAGCTAGATTAGTCTCCAAGGGTCTCCAAGGATCTAGTTTCCAAGGGAGATGCTCTAAGCGAGGTATACGAAGCTGATGGTTCATAACAAGCACATCCCTCCCTACTCATCTTCGCGATCTCTGGTGGAAATGCACCCTAGCATTTGAGAGTATCTTGCTCTCTAACTTGATGCAATCAACGAGTACGTTTTGTGTGCGTGCGATAACACGACGATCACGACCAATGTAGGAACCGCGCCCTTATGTATTTTTTAATTTGTGACCGGACCTACCCGTCTACGGTTTCGGCCTTTCGCAGTTAAATGCGAGCTTTCCGTTACTTTATATCCGCAGTATCTTTTATATCTCAATGGAGATCTCAAAAGGTACACTTACTGTTTATTACATCGGATGCATAATGTTACAATAACCGTTGGCATTTGAATAACGTAGTAATAAATAAGACACAATGGTTTTGTGTTGAATGGTCAGGCTACACAAAATCTGCGAATTTAGTAGTGATTCGTACTTATGAATGTATTATCTAAGGATCCCCTTATATCTAGCTAGGATATACTCTTCCTTACAAAGAATCTGTCATAACCAAAATTTGTCCTTAACCAAACGAGGGATTATTTGAGTCAATATTATCATTAGACAGTAGGCAGTACTTAGACTGCCTACTACTTAATTCTTTAGGTCCGCATTATTTGACAGCAAAATAAGACAGCAGTTTTAAATAATAACTATGTAATAAAAAAATACATAGTTATCAAGGGACTGAACAATTTAGTTAAGTTGAGCTTGTTCGCTTAAACTTTGCACATTACGTAATCCCTATCTACAGAAATGTAACCATTGTACGTTCAGCTGGTAGAACCAGATTAAATGTTTCATTAGATGTCTTCATAATTACACCAACTTGGTGAGCTTGGCTTGTGGCTGCTTACGATTGAGTGTCTCTCCTCGAGACTTGATAAATTTCAAATATTGGAAGGTACTTGTGAAATTCCCAGACGGAGCTTGTAAATAATTGCGGCGCATTAATTTGTAGGATTTGCGTTGTTGTGAAGTAAAAGAAACTCACCTCAGAGTCTCCGTTTGGGGTTCGAGGTTGCAATATATTCATATTTTTTAATTCTTGTTCCAGGTAAGAACTAGATCCAAAAAAAAGCACATTGAACACATCAAGAAGAATGGTCTTATGTGGTGAGTGTAAAATTGATATTCGTCTGAGATTAAACATAAGTTTTATGACAGACAGAAAATTCAAATTTATGCAGTTATAACTTGAGTTTAGTGCTTCAATCCTTATGGTGATCAAGAACTACGTTTAGCCGCATGGACATATTTCAAGCTGAGTTATTGTCTATCGCCAGACATGAAAGGATCAATGGATGCCAACGTCCTCTCCACAAAGACAATTGTCTTTTCTGAAAGTCTCAGAGAATACATTTATTATTAAGATACTAAAAAACATTTTTAAGTTCGTGATAATATTTTGTAAAAAAACACTCAGTGAGATTGCTTACCAGTGATCTTACCTTGAGCTCTTATTGCCATATTAATTCAGTTGTGTAAGAGTGACAGATGAATGCTCGTCGTATACATCTGTCTCATAATGTGAGACAAACTATCATGTCAATAAGAGTTCACGGTAGAGTACCAGGGGCCTTACCATAACCCTTTATCGCCATTATAGTTTTGCTTTTATTATGAGACAGATGTATATGACGTATATAAGTCTGTCACTGTCGCTCAGCTGAACTAACATTGCAATAAGAGCTCATGGTTGGGCCCCAGGGTACCGTGTTCTTCATTGAACGAATGTTATGCGCAATAGCAAATGTGCCACGAACCCTCTGTTGTAAAACGATTAACCTAATCAAATACGTGATTCATTTGTTAGATTAGAAGTAAACAAATACAATTATTTAAAGTGATTATATTTAACTCATTTATCACTTTGGATACGGCGCTCTCACAATACTACGTATATCCGGCAGTCGCACAATGACATTATGTTCTACATAATGGTTCCGCTCGAGTTGGGCTATTGTTTTGGTCACCAAATAACGGACGAAATGATACACACGTTTTATTAAATAACTGTGCCCCACGGTTTCACCCGGTTTTTAATTTCATGGGTGGCTTTATAAGGCGGAATCCTATTTAAATAAAATAATTGTATAAGTTACTCTTTATCAGCTATCTTACAGTAAAAGTCCCCTTAAAACCAGTCCAGCCGTTTCTGAGATCTGTAGGCACAAACAGACAGAGAAAACAATTTTGAATTAGCTTTTTATGTAGCTTAATATTTAATCTACATATACCCTATATTTATCCATAAGAATAATAATGCTGAGGTGATGATATCGGGCATATTTATTGAAAATAGGAAAAACTTTTTGATTCTACCCCTAATTACAAAACAATCATCAGCATTCTGAATCCTACATAGTTGAAGTCACGGTCAGAAGCTAGTAATGAAAAAAAATGGGCAAATACAGAGCCTTTTCAAAATGTCACATCAGATCAGTTTAGATAATGCCCGCTCTCTGTTCCATATATCGATAAACGATTACTTATTTTACTGCGCTGTGGAGTAAAAAACTATAAATGATATGTTATTTAAGTAAAATATTATACTGGAGAGACAGACAACGACATTTGTTATTTATGGTTATCCATATAACGTAAGTGTGGCGGGTCGAATCTGGATTCGATATTTCTTTGATGAAAATATATAAGTATGCAATGTATTATTGATAAAGAGACAAAATAGTACAGTTGTTATAATATACAAACTAGGCTAAAAAAACTGGATAGCATTAAAAGATAGATGGCATGACGATTTTTACTGAAGGAAAACATCCCTCACGGGAAACACATCCAACCTAAATGGATCTCCTATTTTTGCACTTCATAATTTTTTTTCAGACACATATTCCAAGCAAAGTTAATAACGAGTAATCTTAATTCCTCATTCTTTATTATTATAATTATGTTTACTTGATTTTTTTAATAATATTACATTGAATCGCGTCTGTTTACCTTCAGTAACTTCCGATGACTTGATTTTTATTTTTATACAAATTTGGTTAACAAACAAGTTAGTGAAATTTTAAGTACAACGATGAAGTATCCCTCTAAAACTTTTAGCTTTGTGAAAAATCGTCGTCTTTACAGTTCCGTATCTGGATTGAAGCGGATATTTAGGACCGAGAGGAACAGGGATCTAGAATTGTCGAGTTTAATCTTTAGTGCTGCCTAATTGTGTAGATATTGTTGAGACTAATCTGGGGTTTACAGAAATGAAAACTATTACAAATTTAAAGATGAAAAAAGTAGGAGGAGGTTTCTCAATTTAACCGTATATCCACCAATTTGGATAATTATTTTACTGTTGGGAAGAAGATATTCCGAGTGTTGTACCATGATAAGGAAACCTGCATCTGATGATGGCATCCCAGAGAAATCGAGGGGAACTTTTGAAAATCGTAGCGACGGCTAGTGCAGTTGTTAATTTTTTTGAAAAGTCCTTGAAAACACTACTATTTAATGAAGGTCTGTAGTCAATATGATGATGGAGCCGAAAGAAAGTCGAGGAAACTCTTCAACGATTTACAGTCATCACTTGTTTGTTTCACCGTGTTTGGCTTTGATTAATTTGTTTTGATGAGAACTTTACATTAAAATGAGATTTTGCAAAAAGTCACTGAAGATGGCCAAGGCCGTTAGGACAGCGCGTGATTAGAACTTCTATCTTTGATGTTTAATTTTTCATTATCAACATTAAACGTCAAAGCTCAGAAGTTCTTAATACGCTATGTTTAAACCGATGAGTGTAGGCTATTCTCGTGTTGATTTAAGATCATCTTACCTGTACGTAAGCATACGCTTTGTACAAAGTTAACGTAAGAGCGAATTAGGGGGAGCTCATTCCAATAATTACACGTTAGTGTCCACACAAGTAGGGTCTGGGACATTATGTGTTACCATTTCCATAAAGTACCTACGTTAATGTACCTTGCTCTTAGAAAGTAGTACTGAATTATGGCATTCATTGCTTCACAGAGTAGAATTAACTAATACAATACTAGAATTGCTGAAAACAAAAATAATAATGTCCTCGTGAAAGGATAGTTATTCACCAACTAATGAAGTATTTGCAAGCTTTGGCTTTTAACATTCAATATTTATGGAGACAACACAAATAATATATTACATGAAATAATACGATACATAAGAGAAATTACCTCTACCGCGGATAACTCCGTTATCGTTTATTTATTTAATTTAAACGACGATACGTTGAATAAATCTCGTGTGTACGTGGCATTTTATAACCGTACTCTTTGTTTACCCATCCTTCGTCACGTACTTAACTTTCATGTAAGCAAATGGGGCGTAAGCAGATTTATTCTCCTTTTGTGTTATATGAATATTGAAACCACGATATGTATCTACATAGGAAAATATTAAAGCAAGCGATCATAAGCCTGTTATTAAGGAGGAGAAATCCATTTATTAAGCGGTGGTCCCTTTAGGCAAAACCGCTTACTTACATGTTGCGGGATTAGATTACAAGTAAATACGTATAAATCGTTTGAATTTTAGTTAATTAATATAGCTACATCTAATGATATAAGAAGAGGCTGTGTTCGTGAACAATAGCGAATTTGTATGAAGATAGATTTTTCTGCGGTCGATGTAGAGTTTATACAACCAAGTTTACCCGGTGTTAATAAAATGTAAATATGAAGTGCAAAGCGAAGTTCACTTCACAAGTTCCTAGAATCTGGGAAAGATCTCTGCCCCAGATACGTTTAACAGAGAGTCTATTTTACTGACGTAGTCGCTAATCGATAGCGTTGAATAATTCTGAACTAAGACTAAGTTAAGCGTACGCCAGATTGGCATATGCTGTTTGTTGCTTTAGTTTCACCGCGCTGTTGTGTCTTATTTTCCACTCTTCGACAGGAAGAACTTCAGGTTGCTTATACACAAATATATATTGGAAACGTACTATGAGTGTTAAAATACAAGCAATGATAGTAAAGAATAACCAAATTTACTTCAAGCGATACTTCGAAATAGGAGGAAAGTATTGGAAACCGATCAGATATACTAAGCCCGGTATTGGCTCAATAAGTTAATCTAATTTGTCGTGGACGGATACTTAGCTATAAAAAGCATTACTCTTTCAGTGACGTGACACTTGTTGAGTGAGGTAGCTTTCAGCTTATCAGGACGAGGCAGGTGTGTCCCTTTGTAGTCTACTTAAAGCGATCAACGCAAGCGGTTTTAAGTTAAACCGCACGCATTTTAAAGAAAACTCCAAACACTCTGACTACTTCACATAATTTGTCAATATTATAAGACTCAAATACGATAACAAGAACCGTCAACTATTAGATCAAAACCAAAACAAATAATAATATTCATGAAAAAACGGGCGGACGAACATGGGATAACGGAAATTTCGAAAGATTAGTCGAGTAGATATACGTTTATAAAAAGTACAATAACAATTAATTTAATTATTACAATTAATTTAATAACAAATAATTAATGCCGCCTAGGAGGGAATAATGCAGAGGCTTAAAACTTGGACCATACCCAATAAAAGGGAATTAAATCATCTCGTGATTACAAACAAAATGAAGAAATTAATACTTGAAAATTTTCACATAATCACGATCCCATACCGGTGGATCTACGTACTTACATACCAAACCATACACTTACATTACATAATCATGTAAGTTGATATGAAATATGCAATTCATAATATCGTGCAAAAAAAGCAACACAAAGTGCATCTCTTTGATGAGGAAGCTACGCCCACATGTGTGCGACGTCAAGACGTACGTGCTCTTCGTCTGGATCTTAGCTTCTGTCGGAAATAAGGACCCATATTTTTCCATTACACAAAAGAACATCATTTTTAAAAGCAAGAAAAGGTATTTTTAATTCAAATAACATACATTAATAAATACATTAATAAGAAAATTAAGTCATCTACCGTAGTAATATGATATCTTAAGAACATAATAAAGTTATAGTGTATTTTGGCAGTGATCTTTTGCAAGGAGATACTGTCCCAAGTTTTAGGTGCTCTGGTTTTTGTTTCGTTATCGTCTCTTGTCCCTCTAGAAACCCCTGCTCATAAATGCTATAAAGAACAACATTCTGGCTTTTATCCGACTGAAAATGTAAGACAAGCAATGTATGTAAAAACACGTTCCGCAAACTATCACCCGCTCTGTTTTGTCTAAGCAAGCACACCAAAATGTTGGAATTAACAAAAGTTCTTGTGTACATTGGCATTTACTTCGTTAGAAATCTGTGTCGATCGGGACAGGTGTGAAATTGGGTTAAAAGCGCTATATTTTCTACTCATCTTTCTGAAAGTAACAATTCTGGTTTGTGTCATATATATCACTCTGTACGTACGTGTACGTGAAATGTTTGTCGGTTATTATACCATCGGCTGGCGAGGTTGCCGAGAATAGACGTTTCAAATCTAATAACTTATACAAAATGGTATGCCACCGTTATTAATGCGCTATACCAGGATGCACAGGTGTCACAGGCGACTGCCAATGTAAACACTTTGTTTATCATGCTCACAACGCCTGGAATATCTCATAATTTGTTGACAAATATGCTATGTAGTGACGTGTAGATAATTTATTTTCAAACACCCATGTTTTGTAAATGGGGGGAATTCTTTTCTATAATAAATTCGTGCCTCTAATACCTATCTCACCACTTGTGTGAAGTCTACTTGAAACATAATAGAGCTTATCGACTATTGTTCCTTCGTTTAGGAACGGGCATAATAATATTAGCAGAGTAATTATTACTCTGATAAAATTGAGTTTGCTATACATGGAATGCCATGATCCGTGCAATGATTGTTTATAATACTAGTGTAATAAAAAGTATCAAGTATTTATTTTTATCGAATTGTTGAAGCGAATGCGTCACTGTCTTTTACTGTGTCTGCACGTTTTTTACTTTTATTAGGTAAGTATTTACTACTTCATATTACTATATACAGCGCTTGCACAAACAAGATCTAACGAATTTCGTTGACTCTACAGTACCTACTAATGGGCATGGCTAATTATGAATTGATAATAAACAGAAACCCATTAGTTACGCATTTACTCTTCAATGACTTTGTTGAGTCCGTGCTAATTTGACCACTCAAACTTTCAGACAACAAGTTCAACAAAGAGTTCGATAAGCGATTACGACTGTGCAGCTGTCGGTATACTATTTCACGCTTTCCTGTTGCCAACTGTGCCTAAAGCAATTTTTTTTGCAAAACCCGTTAGATCACACATGCTTTTAAAGCATCGTACAATTTTATTTCCTGAAAGCAAATTGTAAATCAACGTTCAGTTTGACAGTTTAATATTTTCTTATTAGGAATTAAATATGATGGCACGGTTATTATATTTTTGTTAGTGTCCAGTTTTTGGACTGCTCAGGGGCGTGAGGTGAGCTTTGCCTTGCCTTGATAGTTTAAATTATTATACAGGCTGGTCACTCTGACGCAGCTGAACTAGCACAGCAAAATAACTCATACTTGGTCCATAGTTATAGAACTTGCTGGCTATCAATATGCCCACAGCAGTACAAGCGGTACTTATTGTGCAACTTTATTATTCAGGGCGTGGTTTTGCATTGGTGCTATTTTTACGGAGGTTGATATATTCAAGGACTGCAACAATATATATAACTCAAAGGTGACTGACTGACTGACATAGTTATCTATCAACGCACAGCCTAAACCACTGGATAGATCGGGCTGAAATTTGGCATGTAGCTAGTTGTTATGACATAGGCATCCGCGAAGAAAGGCTTTTGATTGATTCTACCCCCAAAGGGATAAAATAGGGGATGAAAGTTAGTATGAAACTTTGTCAATTTTAAACCGATATATTATAAAAAACTAAATCTACGCGGGTGAAACCGCGGGGCACAGCTAGTTAATCATAAAATAATAGAGGTCATTGTTTTGAAGTTTAGTATGAAAAATATCAGCTCGTGATAAAAGTTATTTTTGTGAGTAAAAACCCGTGTGTATACACCGCCTTTTGAGGAGAATGGGGAAACAAGCTTAGAGTAGGCTCTAAGCTGTCGAGCTCGCTATTTATGCTCGTAACAAACTTTTATCAATAATCGTATTATTGATTTAGGTTCAATGAATATATCAACCTCTGAAAAAACACAACCTGTATAATATTTAAAAGAGATACATTGGTTTTATTTGCATAATACTCGTGAAACGTGGACGTTAACGGCGAAGCGAGTCGACAAAAATGTCAATCGGATTTTGGCAAGTTATTGGAAACCAAAGTCTTGAATGACAGTCCTCGACATGTGAGGCTAATGTCGACCAAAAGGTTTAGGAATGACGCAGCACAATCACATGATCCAATCATGACTTGGATGTAAGGATGTAAGGGTGTGAAGAGATTTAGGTAACCAGTGTAGAAACGTCTTAATTTCAGTCCTTTTACTTTTACATGTTCGTATCCCAGCCGGTAACGTACCAATGATTTTTTCTAAAAAACGTATGTACAGTGATTTCACACCACGTGCTTTTCGGTGAAGAAAAACATCGCGAGGAAACCTGCATATTTTTGAGAAGTAATTCAAAGACGTACGTATAGTGCTTGAGACGGCGATAGACTCACCATCTGTCACGTTGGCACTTAATCATCTTTGGTGAAAAGTGGGTGTTGTGATAACAACACCTCTGCCTACCCCTTCGGGGATTACAGGCGTGAGCATATGTATGTATGTATGTAATTCAACTCGCATGAAACGTACATTTCTATTGTTAGGTAAGTATCATAATAATTTGAGAGGAGATATTTATATGCGGGAACAAAATACTGATCGATAAAATAATACGATCAAAGGATTTAAAGCCGTCCTTTCTCGTTCGCACAAATGAGTCTCACTCTTTTGAACCGTTATTCCAATGTACTTTGATGCTATTTGGATATTCATTAATTGTAACCATAACAGTAGTGGAAATATACAAGAAAATATACCTTGTTATAATATCTTTACTAACTTTTACACGCAATTTCTTCTATACCTATACCAAATTTTAAGCATATATAGCAAAATTAAGCAGTCCAATGACTTAGCTGTAGCATATTTAAAAATAAACTAATGTGTTCCTTTATGTTTTGAAGATGCATAAAATTGCGTCTATATTTGGTATATCCGTTTAGAGCGTACTTACTCTTACTGTAATTTGTAAAAGTGTGATTTGATTTTGTAAAAGTCAAAAAACTTACTTAACTCATCATTTCAGCGTATTATAATTGGCAATGGTATATTGTGCTTAAGTTACGCGTAGGCTACGCAAGGTTGTAAAACAAAAATAAAGACCTATATCAACACCTCGAGCACAGTACGCGCTATCAAAATACATAACCGTATGAATTTACTGTGTGAATTCGTTACTTGAAACTTGGTAAATGGTTTTATTGTACGGATCTGGTATCTTTCAACGTTCGTCGGCCTACTCGTAAAAATAACACTCTATGAACTATAACCATTTATCATTCATTTACGCAAGCGAATTACGTATCATTCAGCCGTAATGGCAAATTAAAAACGGCTAGGATTAGTTGGGTTATAAATAGTGATCGATTTGGCGTGGAAATTGACGCTTCGTTGCGTTGAGCGCGGAAGACGTGTCACACACGGCTCGCTTTGAACATGAACCCGATATATTCGTGGCAGATTCCAATCATTTCGTAATACCTACTATAACGTGTATACTGTTGAAGAGACTGATCTAAACACGCATTTTTCTAGAAAATTTTTAAACAATTTTTTTCTCTTATTATGGGTAGTTGAGGTTATAATTCATTCTATGATGTTAAAACGTTTTTTAACCTTTTTCAATCTGTTCACTTCTTATTTCACGTACGGAGAGAGTATTCTTCCCTTATGGTAAGATATTGATGTAACACATCAATTATTTATACCAATATGATAACACTGGTATAGTGTTATGATATATATTTTCTTGAAATTAATGATAAAAACAGTAAGATCTAATTATCGAAAATAGCAAATGAGTTTGTCGGATGTGTTCTTCCGAGTGTGGAATCCATTGTTCTGATAATTGTGAGAATGAGAAAATGCAATGCATTCAAGAGTTAAGTATTGTGTTTACCTATACCTACCTATTAAATTATATATAAGTAAATATTAATACAGTATGGCTTATAACGTGGAAAGCTGGTGTTATAATACGATGATCCTTGACCGAATATCAAGGTTGAGGGTGAAATGGGGCCATTAAAGCATTATGGCTATCATTGCTTCCGCAATTATCCTCCTATTGTTACTGTACAAATAAATACAAATGTGGAGATCCATAAAAATATACCTTACGACTATTACACTAAGAACACAAAATGCCAAGCTATGAACTACGTTTTACAATGGAGGTTCAACAGGCCATATAAACATTATGCCTATTAGCTATTTTAAAGGCAATTTCATGTTCCTAAGGAGTATTAGTTGAAATAATATTTTATGAGTTTTCCAATATGACATACTTTTGCTTATTCATCATTAATTATCATCAAACATCACGAGAGGAACACCAGCTTAACACCACATGTCTGACGGAAAATCATAATTCAGTCTGGCCAGAGAGACGAGCAGACAGCCTGTGTTTGTTGTGTTTATACGTTTGGCGAAAGGCTTTAACCCTGACCTTCAAGGATCCTTGTGGGAAAGTGTGAAGGTATATTATTATTAAATTTTTGTCAATGTTTAAGAAACAAATCGCTGTCTAGAGGCAAAGAGTCAAGAAAACTGGCTGTAGTATAATTTCTGGATGATCAAACATGTATTTTGCACCAGGCCAGTAGCTCATTTCACCAGAGGTATCATTCAGGAATATTATGTGGTGATTGCGTCTGTGGACGTTTGGTGGATAAGTAGTAGCTTCAGTTAGAATATGAACGTAAGTACTTATTAGTATTAGTGGTAGTCAATGTGACAGTTCCTGATTGTAAGGCTAGACGTGTTCAGCGCAACGAGTTGATTGCGGCCATATGTCACGTAACTCCCTCTGGAGCCATAAATCATAATAGTCCGACTGAATATACGACTAAGCACATTCGCCGCCAAACAACAAGGCACAGCCACGCTCAATAGTGACATAACATCAAAACGACCCATAGGAGAGGAAAGGCCACGCAGCATCTCTATCTCTAGCGGCTACGTAACACTGTTCTCGGGTTCGGACGCCTCGCGGGGTGAAAACCCTTTTGCAGTTATACAAAAACGTATCAGCCCCGTCGCGAGCAAGGTAAATAGGAATCAAACGGGTAGGTTCAAGGGCTAGAATCGGAGGTGGAGCAGTGAGTGAACGAGTATGTTCGTCCTGCTCACTCGCCGCCCTAGGCTGCGACGCGCAGTGACGCTCCAGTCGCGGTCTGCCGGCCGTCGCGACGCTCGGGGCCGCTCCGCAGCCGCCGCGCCGCCTCGCGCCTGCCGCGTATGTGAGGATCGTGTCAGATGCACTGCTTCACACCAGCATCCTAGTGTGCTCTTCGTAGTTGCCACTGGCACTGGACCTGGCTAAACCTCGCCACCACCTCACGCACAAGTGATCACAGTGCAGTGTGCCACTAGGCATTGTTTTATGTGTGTACTAGAAACCGTATCATCTGTGGCAGATTTCTCTCACCGATGATCTGGTTTATAATGCTGAAATTATCCGAAATTCGAATCTATCGGCTTATATTTTGTATGCTATCGAATCCCGGCAAAGGTGTCAAAAACTAAGCATATTTACTACTTGTGCGTAGCGATCATTGTAATGAGTTACGACACACAAGATAACAGTTTAATCCGAATATCACGCGGTTAAAAACATGCATTAGCGCTTTGCGCAGTGTTACTACTACCAGTACCAAACCTAATGTAAAATATTCTGTAAAAGTGTCAAGGTCCTCTGAGGCACGGAAATGTTTTATAACGGGCTCGATTTTATTTACGTGCACACACTAATATTTATGGTGTAGTAAACTCACCGTGCGTTATCTACAACAAATCAATTGTTGAGCGCGAAATTTGTTAACATCAACAGCACTATAATGAGCTTACGAAGTGTTATAATGCGATAACACTTACGATCAAGATGTTCAATATTAAGACTTGTTTTCACAAATTACTTGGTTAAAATTGCATTACTTTGGTATTGTTATACCTACACACTTCCCAACACTATTGATTTTACGTCCAACTTGTTGAATGTTTGTTTGCTTTATGGCGAAATAACATAATGGACTAATGTTGTTATGAGTTCAAATCTATTTGTAATGAAATCTTTCTGTATTTTTCATTATTAAATTTTGCACCATACAATTTCAGGGGACATAGCTAATGGTGCGTGGCGTCGCAAAATATGGTCTACGTCGGTAGTTGGTTGGTTTGCTGAGAGAGTCTATCGCAGCTCCAATTAACCTTAATTTCAGGAGTTAGTAATTCAAGATAAAAGTCAGCATCTCAATCTTATCATTGCTTTGAAATATGTTTTTATCACGCCCTGTCATCAATTCATGTAGGTGCGAGTATTTTTAGACAAAGTCGCGTTATTTGTAGCTCGCCTTGTGGGAGTACTATTTGTATTTTCTAATAAGTGTCGACACAAATAATGTCAGTAATATTGAACGTTTGAATAAAATTCAAGCAGCTTGCTGACAATATATTCATAACGGAATCCATAATATAAGAGAAACAAATAATTTCCACGATTTTCGCCACTAACCATTAGCGCATGAGTATTATGCAACTACTGTGCATTAATTATTATTGCCAAAGGATTGAAAATGACCTACTTGTCCAAAATGTTAATGAAACAACAAACAGTATTTTGGTAACATTAGTTTTAAACTAATAACAGGTAGAAAACTTGGCGCGAATCTTGCCAAGAAGACTGGCAGTATTGCTACTGCAAAACCAGCAACTCCAGCCCTAAACAAGTGGGCTGGGCCACCGGCGTTCAACCTATTTGAAAAGTTGATGATCCGCACCCCAAATAGTAAACAATATTTAAAATAAAACCCATATAAATGATATAGCCTGGGCTGACTGAAAGTTATTTTAATTGGTATACCAGAGAACATTATATACGAGTAGTTTCAATATGGATTCTTCCCTGAATGAAAACGATAATGTCTGAAGCAAAACTGTGATGGAACTTTAGAAATTGAAGTGTCAAAACTTTAAAATGTGGAACGACAGTCTATTCCAACTTTAAGTTCAGTACCTGGTCTAATAGCGTACATTCATTGCATAAAATGAACTGATTCTAGTATCAATTTTCAATATTTCTTTCATTCTATTCAGGCAAGTATTGCTTGTTTAAATTAGAAAAGTTTGAACAGCTTCTTAATTTGAACACATCAATAAAATTTTAACGTCTATCCGACCATTCATAGTACCATTCAAGTACTGTTAATATAGTCGTTTACCACCAATATGTTAGAGGATATCTATACTTAAATATAAAATTTAAAGTCCTGACTGACTGAACGCACAGCTTTAACCACTGGTCCTAGAGACATGTCAATCTAGAGTACTTGGGTGTCGACGAGGTGTAGTAGGTAAAAATTAACAAAGGGTTTTTCAAAATTCTAGCCTTTGGGGGTGACACGGGGGTTAAATGTTCTTATGTGAAATTTTACTGCTACACAAAGCAACGAGTGGAAGCTAGAATGAATTGTAAAGGAATTTAGGCTTCCAACACCTTAAAAGGAAACATTTAGCTAATATGTAAGAATACCTATTTCGCCGAAAGGTAAGAAAAATATGTGCTCGTTTTTCCCGTGTCTCGTACAGGCTTTTGTGACAAAACACAATTAAAATGCGATAAATATTTGTCCAGTTCGCTTTTATGGATGTCGTAGCTAGTTGATATAACGATATACGAAACTGACTACACAATTGAACTCACTCAACGAGAGGTAATTGATTGCGCTGGTAGCAATTGCTGCAATTTCTCGCTCTGTCATAATATAAGACAAGTAATTCATATTCATTCACATTGGTCAAATGGCTACGACAATTGGTAAATCAATAAACGAGCTGTTTTTATTGCATTGGGCCGAACATTTTGACAAACAATTTGGCAAACATTGTCATTTTGTTGTGTGAGGTAAATTATTATTTCCAGTGCAACCTTGGCTGAAGCAAAATAATAAACATCGTAAATATACGTATTGGCAGTATCCGCATCGATCTTTGTTTCAGCATTTTCAATAATGTAAGAAGATGATATGATTTCTACTGTTCTCGTATTTATAAGACATCAAAAAGTACGCTTTGCATAAGCTTACAGACTGCTGGTTTACCAAATAAAATGTTTGGTTTTAGTTCTTTGATGTTGAGTTTGTTTATAGGAAAGTATTTCAGATGTGAGGAAAAATAGAGAAACTGCACTTAAAGATGTTCAATTAAATTCAGTATAACGGCATAATTCACATATGTCATAGACATATTCCTATACTCGTTAATATATATACAGGCTTTAACTATCGCTTGCGTGGCAGTAGGATTTATATGCCCGTGTATTTTACATACAAACTTCTATACCCATATCACACCTTTCAAAACTCCATCTCGCTCACCAACAGTGTAAAAACAACCCGCATCCAGATCTTCACAACAGTTCGAGCTGAGCATTGATATGATAGTCAGTCGCTTATTCTTTATATATACTATATCTCTGTGCTACGTAAGAGTCAGAATCGAAGGATGAATGTGTGGAACGATTTCCCATTTCCAAATGCACACTGCTTGAATAATATTGCAACATTGAGGAGGAGTGGTTTGTTTGGCCAAATGAATGAATCAAAACAACGTCAAGAAATTCGCATTCATGTATGAAAATAAACACAAAGACGTCTTAATGGATAGTATTCCATTGGTCCACCATCTACGTTAACACCTAATTATCTTGAGGAAAATTTGGGTGTTGCAACACCTCTTCCTACCTAAGGTTCAAGCTTACATGTGTCGCTTACAAAGTAACCCAAAAAATTTTGTACGTCTTATGGAGTATCAAATCCGTGCATAAACTATTGTTCGCGTTTTTAGTGATAAAAGCTTAGAGTGGTAGAATTTCCTTGCTGAGGAATTATACTTGCTACTAAATACTATTATGTATATTTAAATACTACTACTATAATAAACGAATTAGAATCACGTTAAAATTAATTGATGATTTTTCCAGGGCGTAACTTTACTGATTGTCTACAAAAGACTGATTATAAATGAAGATAATAAAAATATTATATTTTTTGTATAGGTTTTAATATATTAGGCTAGGGTATATATACCCTAGTCAGATTTTCAAGGACTGAATATGGGTAATATAGGATTGATGATTTTTTTTTCTAGTAACTGCCTTAAAAAAGGAGGAGGTCCTATGCCTTTTATTTAAAGAATTATCACAGAATTGAGAGAATGTAAGCACCTTTGTGTTCAAATAGATTTACTGAACAATAGCAAAAATCCGTTGGAGTTGTCGAATCTACGCGTCAAAGCGGATTTGTCCGCCATATTCGGCAAATCGAGATCAATTACAGTAAATGGTTTTACACAATAATCTCAACGTTTCATTGTTGGACTAGCTACCCTCATGATGAGAACTACATAACTATTTGTATTATTGACTATAATTCCGATTAAAGTATTTAAATTGACTAGCTACTTTTAACGTTTATTTCTTCTTAAATTGAATGACACACTTCATAAAATAATTCGTGGCTGACATTAATCATTCTTTTAATCCATGTTTTGTATGGCAACTTCTATAATTCTAAAACTTCTCATCAATATATTGTTATATATTGTTTCATGCGGTGGTTCGATAGCAAACAAAAATAGTTTAATAGCACCTCTAGGGAAATCGATGGACGATTAAAATGTGGGTTATAATAGTGATCCTAATTGTGATATAACGTTACAGAATAATGATGCCTAGATAATAAACTGCCGAGTGTCACAAACGCTACGGAAACAACTTTTTAAACGCAACGTAACGTCCACTTTCCTTCTTCCTATTTCCTACCTTGTACTGAAATGTAATAAACTTATCCCGTGAGATCCCGATAATAAACGTTACTCCGCCGTTCGCATACCGTCTAACATATCGATACCTATCAATACTTCATCTAAGTCAACTTCTAAGACTGAACTAGTTTCTTGTTAAAGTATTAACTTTTGTGCCAAAGCTAATGGGTGTAGTCGTGTGCGAAGTGTGAATATATATCAAATCACTTGGTGCGAATAGTTGGTGTTAGTGTTGGTGCCGCATGGTGTTGGTCGTTGGTGTGTTGGCGCGTTGGCTCGGGGGTCGCGCACGGCTCCAAGGTGGTCGGAGGCGGGGTGTTCCGTTGCTGCGTGCCCTGGTGCGGGGCGCGCGCGGCGGCGCCCGTCGACGACGCCGACTATGCCTTGCGCGAGGGCAGCCCTCTCTCCGCACATGATGAACTCGGTAAGATACATTTTACAATTACACTTATAATAGTAATAGTCAGATAGAGACACTTTCGCAATTGTAATACTAGCATTAAATATTAATATAGGTGGCATACAAGCTGATAACCTGATGGTAAGCTGATGCTATGAAGTGCTATTAACATTTGAAGACACTCACGTAATATCGATCTTGAAGTAGATCATTTGGCTAGTGGTGTCCTGTAGGATTGGGACACTGCATTTGTATGCGGAATCTGTACGTAGTATTGGTGAAATTACTATTTGAACCTAAAATTTTGATACGTACTAGCATACAAAGAACTATCTCGGATGAGATTTACTGACATTAAAAATACTTTGGAACCAACAAACTTCCATTATCAGAAGCGTTATTTTGTCTATATTTGCCTATTTCTTAATACTCTCGAGAATGCTGTGAAATATTGCCTTCCTGGTACGTAAGTTAGCTTTATGGATATTTTCACCATTTTTATATTTCACCAAACATGCCTGACATGCAGGGCCGTAAAATTGAATTTCAGAATAATGTCAGTTATTTCACTACACTCAATTGAGGGGTTGTTATTTACAACAAGTAATATCAAACATTTCGATACATTTTATAAATAACTGGCCTTATCCTGTAATATCATTTTGATGTTTCATCCGTATAATTTACTTCCAAAATGAAGCCCCAAGAGTTGAGAGATATGCTTACTCGCAAATCTGGGATGAACAAGGATGGCGGTAAAGAGAATATAATTTAACGAAGTTTGCTAAACGACATTAAATTACTTGAAAGTTGAAGGTCACTCGGTAATTATACGCGAACAAAAACATTATTAGTGTTGTGAATGTTAAATATAAATTAATTTGTGGAAATCATGATGAGATAAACATTAATTAAGCTTGAAAGCAAAACGAGAGCATTGTTTTTGCCGACTTACATAGTACCTAATTAAAGATGGGACCTTCGGATTGTTTTGGCCGAGTTACTTGAGCACAATATCGGAGTAAAACAAGTCACATCAGTCTATCTGGGGTGAATAGAATCTCCATACTTTTATCGGATATATCGGGAACCCAAAGATGGCCTATAGGCACATTTAGATACACGGTATATGTTTAGATATGTTGTACAAGGTACTGTTCATAGGCTGCAGTAGCCGATTGCCATCAGGCAATTCTTTGTTAACGTAACATTTTTGAGTAACTTATTGCTAACAATGAAAAAGAAAAATATAATAAAAATTATAAATAAAACACGGAATTTAAATTAGAAGGTACTTGTCTATAGATGGAATTCAAACAAATAATAGAATAGCTATTACCCGCGATTACGTCTGCTTTTTTAAGTTTCGTCCGTCCTTGGGATCAAAGTTGTACCGAATTTCAGCGAAATCAGTTCAGAGGTTTAGTTTTGAAAATATAGCAGATAGACATACAGACAAAGACAATTTCGTGTTTATAGTATAAAGTGTAGATTTGACCCAAAATTAGGCAATAAGACTCTAAGAATAGGCTATTCGCGTTCTTGTCTGCATCTCAAAGAGGTCTGCTAGTGCTACGTGCTCATTTCTACGATTATGAGCGCTACGACTTTGACTTTTTCCGGAAAACTGATTGATCCCTCCGATTCACTCTTAATTTAAGTTCTGGGTCTCTGGATGTAAACATACAAATTCAAAAAAATGTTTAGGAAAAATACAAACACGGGCGGGATCCCTGACCTCCGCAAGCCGTCAAGTTACTCTGCTAACTGAGCTACACGTGATCACACATCACGGGTCGAATTTTTCCTTCCCTTGTTTTTTGCGCCTAAGAGGACGCCTTTTTGCAAATAATTTTTAATAATTTATATGTTTAAATCCAGAGATCCAGAACTTGCATTTAGAGTGAATCGGAGGAATCAATCAGTTTTCCGGAAAAAGTCAAATTCGTATCGCACTCGTAGAATCAGAATATAACCATGTGTGTCATGAATAAAAATATAAACATATAAGTTACTAAATTACCAATGTACCTTGTAAAACAATATAATGTTACTAACTTAATATGCGAGGAAGTTGTATTCTTCACATAAACAAGCCAGGCAGCCTTTGTTAGAAACTTTATGTATTTTGCTCCACATCATTCCCACACAGAAATATTATATAGAAACCTAATAACGTTTCATTAAGGTGAGTGTAGGCAATATTTTAGTTCCGATCTATTGAATAGGGAAAAAAATATTAACCTTTATACGACCAAACGTAGATCACTAGTCACAATAATAATATATTAAGGCACTTGCTTCCCACACTGTAACAATTCAATCAAGCGCGTCTAACCTAATTATCACATCACTAGTTTCCGCCCGCAACTTCGTCCGCGTGGAAGTTTGTTTATTGGTCTTGAAATGGGCTATTTAACATTGACATATTTTTCAATCGGTCGGTAGTAGCTCCTGAGATTATAGCGTTTAAAAAACAAACAATCTCTTCAGCTTTATATATATATGTATAGATTTCTCAGAAATGTAGCATTATTACAAAACTCTAGTCGTAGTAGTTTATCTTATAAGCAGCCAACATGTTGTTGCTTGTTGCAATATAAGATAGACATCTTATTTTCGATAAATATTTCTCGTGTATCTTTTTAAAGGCTAGGTGTAGGTAAACGTTAGCAGGTAAATATTACAAGAGCACTTGGACAAAGGACTATTAACCTGAAAAGACTCATTATATTATTAAAAAATGTAGTAGCACGCAAATGGCACCTGAATAATATATCAAGTCGAACAATGGATATTTACGTCCACGGCAAAAATGATTACACGATAAATACTTTGACTGCCTTGTTGGTTTAGTGGACGCAAATGCTACTGCGGCACACGAGGTCCTAGGTTCGATCCCCGGGTTGGCCAAAGTGTTATTGGGCTTTCCATCTGAAATTTCTCAGTAGCAGTCCGGAGTCTGGATTATTCTATATATTACCATCTATTCGATGGGACTTAACATAACTGGCAAAATGTGTGCTATAACTACACCTCTGCCTAATCTTCGGGGAATATAGGCCTGGGGCCGTACCATGACCTTTTATTGCAATGATATTTTGACTCATACTATGAGACAGATGTATATGACGTATATACATCTGTTGCACAGCTGAATTATCATTGTAATAAGAGCTCATACCCCTGAGCCTATGTATGTACATTATGCATATGTATGTATGTACAATATAAATTTAGTGGACATATTAATATATACATTGATAAGTTCTACATTTGATTGTAGATAAGCATCTAACGTACAAAATATAGAATTGATCTAGCAGTCATTATACTCGGCATACTAGTCATTATAGTCATTATACGCCGGCATCAAAATTACAAATAATTTTGAAAAAATATTCTCTTTGATTAGCAATAAAGTTAAAAGGCAGATATTGCGTGTGTAATAATGTATTGATAGTAATGGAATGCACGATGCAACTTTACTCGTAATTACGAGTCGTTCTCATATTTAGCCACGCCAGGGTCGGGAGACGGATCGATTGCCGGCACTCAGTGATGGAGCGTCTTCCCTAGCTACTATTGTTTATTTTAAAATAGCTGTGACCGACAATTTGGAATGACAAACATTCTTAAATTGTATAGATGTGTCTATAGATATAGATTATGCTTTTTAAACATCGCTAAAAGAAACATATATAAATACGTATGTTCACGCCGGTATTCCCCGAAGGGCTACGAAGAGGTGATACAAGTACACCCACTTTTCGCCAGTTATCTTTAAGTCTCGTGTAATAAGGGGCTAGTGCCATTGATTGAGCACTTATCCAGACTCCGGGTTACTCCTGGCAAAATTACAGATGAATAAATGTCAATTTGCCCGACCCGAGGATCGAAACCAGAACCTCGTATTATGCAGTAGCGAAGCGACCACACGACCTGCGAGACAGTCATATCAATATTAGGTCTATTCCATTCCAAAACGAGAACTAAAGTAGCTTGGTCCGCAAGCCTCCTTGTTTGGCTGTCTTTAAACATTAATTGGATGATAAAAATACTTCTTTATTAATACCACAATACATATACTTTAATATTAAAACTTGTCATCTGTATAAGAACAAATTGCTATCAATTAAAATTTCCCTAGTAACCGATCAAACAATACACTGAGCTCCCTGAAATGGGAAAGTTTAAGTTTAGAAAACATGTTGATCATCATCGCTTTGCAGCGATGCGATTACTATTCATCGAAAAATTATGAGTAAAAGATATATGTATATAATAGATTATTATATAATACATTGTTAGTTGTCGTTGGCTATGTTCAAAATGTATGATACTCGAACTCTTTTGTCTTAAGCTTTCGGTTATTTAAATTCTAAGCCTCTGTGATCAAAAACTGGTACAAAATTAAAACAATACATAAAAGGGATAAACGGGCGGCAATTTATCGCAATTTGAACTCATTTGACCGAGCGTGAAAAGGGAAGTAAAATATCTATGAACTTAATAAATATCATTTTCTTTTGAAACTCTTTTCTAAGCCACTGGAGCGAATCTAAACAGGTAGGTAGCCGTCATCCATTTCAAAAGATAATTCTTGTTATATTAATGTATTTTATCAGATTCTTTTTTATTGACAGACGGGCATTTTGTGCTCTGTGACATATTTCATTGAAGCCTTATTTAAGCCTGCCAACGTCGTGTTTTTCTGACCTTTCCCGTAAATAGATTTGCCAAAGTCATCTGTATTCATTACAAACATATTTTCTCTTAAAATAGGCCCGACCGTATTTCCTCTGTTTGGATTGGTTCCAGTGGCGGATTTTTGCAAGACGTGAGCTATTAAATCTGGACAAGACATTAATCTGTCAGAGCTTAGGTAATATAAGTAATAGGTGGAATGGCAAGTTTTCAAATAGTCTAATATAATTGTCAATTATAATTATTTTACTTTATTACATGAGACTAAAATGATTGAATAAAGAATTGGGCCTGAATGTTAATGCAAAGTAAATTATAAAACTTTTGGTTAATTCATTAAAATTTATATATTAGAATAATTTTTAGAGAGATTTAGAGTTGTTTTTTTAAAAATATTTTTTTTATATTACAGATGCCTTGATATAATATATTTTCTGTGATCAGCTATCAATATTTACAGATTATGGCGGCTACTGAAAGATTGGATATGAAGGCTTAGCCAGTATTAGGTTAAATGGTCAGACATTTGTAGTTTACATCGATATATTTCACATCCATGCCGTAGAACACGTTTATAATACGTTTCCAGCTGTCGTGACTACAAAATGACCTTTGGTTAAGTAAATATAATTACTACACGGATATTTTACTTGATAATTTGGCAACAATTGCAGGAATCAATATTAGCTTAAAGTAACACCTAGAGTCACAGTCTGGAGCACAGGGATGATGCTGATGCTTAATTGGACAGCTGTTGACGTGCTATTTAATCAAATTAACGTCAATAATTACCTATACAGACTCTCTCACGAAGCGACGTCAACACGTAACCGGGTATTAGGGCCAAGTAATAATAATGATGTATCAGAAAAATAAAAATAAATAATTATTTTTCAAACCAGAGGCATTAAAAACTAAATATTATACATTCTGTGATAGGGTTTCGACTCCCACTACTACAAATCCTTACTTAGTTTACTTTTTTATGGATAAAATAAAGTTTTGTAGCAACGGCGATTTGAAATGCTATCACAAAGTGTATAATGTTTGTTTTTTTAAATACTTTTTTATCTTAATTTTTAAGAGCCGTGGTGGGCTTGAGGTTTGAGCAGTCGCCTGCTACGCAAGCGACGCAAGTTCGAATCCCAGCGGGGCCTGTACCAATGAGTTCACACCACGAGCTGTACGGTAAAGGAAAACATCGTGAGGAAATCTGCATATTTATGAGAAGTAATTCAATGACGTATGTAAAGTGTCTGAGACGGCGATGGACTCACCATCTGTCACGCTGGCACTTAATCATTATCGGTGAAAAGTGGGTGTTGTGATTACAACACCTCTGCCTACCCCTTCGGGGAATACATGCATGAGCATATGTATGTATGTATGTATCTGAATATTTTTTGAGACATTATCATTTTGTTTTGACGTCATCAGCTCTTGGGAGACCCTGCATAAGTAGCTTAAAAACATTTATTCAAGTTAATATTATAAATGGGAAGAGAGTACCTACCTATTATCAGTTCTTATATTAGGAGACCATTTATAGATTTGTTACTTATATTTTTTTTACTTAATTAAACCTTCCCTTTCTATTGTAATAAATATGGCTTGAACCCTTAGGACATACATAAAATACTGAAAAACTTCACAACGATAACGAAATCGCGGATGAAAGTTAATAAGTAAATATTTTCTAGTGAGGTCAGCGAAGATAGAAAATTAAACATGGAGCGAGTAAGATTAGGTTTACTGTATAGTTGTGTTGATGACCAGTGATTATGCAGTTGTTACTATCGTGGAAAACTAATTAGTTGAATGTCTGAGTAGGATGAAATCGAGGCGTTACTAATGTCCGAGTTTCTCGAGCGATTAATCTGTGTGGTTGCTCGCCCTGCTCCTGTCCGAGGGTTGTCTGAAGGGTGTTTACTAACCGAATAGGTTCTAACCTATCTAAGCTCTGTGTAACCTATATAGATACACTTGGACTTCATCAAATTGACAAAAATAAAACTATAAACGATACTGATTTGGTAAGGTTTTATTCAGCCCTTGAAATTTTCAACCTTATTTTGTTTTAATTCAAATGATACATAACTTCAGGAATTGAAAACCTTCTGTTAAGATACGTTATATTTTAAAGCTTATCAATAATCGTGTCCAAGTACAAAAGAGTTTCCTGAAAACCTTCCCAACATTACTCCCAGCGCAAGCTTTGTTCATGTCGTTTCATTCAACATGACACATAAATTACGTCGCTCCTTTCACAGCCAACATAATTTTAAATATTCTGTTGAACGGACCGCCATGTCCTTTTGTTATAATTTATCTAATTGGACAAATATATTGATTGGCTTCTGGATATACCTTATTTAATATTCTGCACAAAGCTTGAACTCAATTTCTCCGGGGAGTTGGAAAATACGCGTTAAAACCTTACCCCCAGACGCAGAACAACAAAATAATTCTTATTGGCTAATAGCTTGAAAGGTCTGAGTAATACCACTCAGAATGTGCGGCTAATGTTGGTACCTGCTGACTTTAAAAAGGAATGGATAAAAGCTGTTATTTGCCTACACTGTGTTAGGCTGCTTTACAGTTTCGTTATATCATGATTTTCTAATTTATACACACATGACATTCTTTGACTGATCTTTTATGATTTCAAACTTTAAAAATTGCATAGATAGGATATAGGAAGACCTTTTCAACACGTAACGAAATGAAATGTCGTTTAGCAAATATTCGGTAGCAGAATCGCCTGTTGACTGTAATGTCCAACAAGGCCGCTTCCAAATTGTTTGTTGAGCGCCTTTATTGCTTGTTTGCAGTCGCCCCAGAGCCTGTAATAAGCTCGCCGCGTCCACTCGGCCAACAGTCCCCGCTACCGGGGATTGAGGAGGAGGACGATTCCGATTGGCCTTTAGAAGACGCTACGGACACTACTATAACCCCCTCCTACAAGAGTACAAAAAGCAGCACAGATACGGCATTCACGTCCTCAAGGAGTTCGGGAAAAAAGAGGAGTTTTGGTAGTCCATCTTCAGTAAAGATATGTATATCGAGTGCAGTTAGAAAGTCTAACAAAGCACGTAAGCGTGGATCCGGGGCGGCGAGTGCGTCCCCCGCGCCGGGCGAGGAGGCGCCCGTGCCGCCTGCCAAGATGCAGGCCGAACAGGGCAGCATCGGTGAGCTGCAGAAGTACCACGGACGGTATCTCAAGAGTCGCCGCCACACACTCGCCAATGTCCGGTTAGTACAAGCATATTATTTTATTTCACGGAACAATGAACGTGCGTAGAAAGACTCGTTGAAAAATGCGTTAGTCTAATATATGTTAGGAATGGAAATCGTGAGTTCTTTGTGGTTCGAGACGCATTTTTCAATCACTCTCGCACAATTTATTTTATGTATTGTCAAAATTTCACATCAAATTGAAAATAATATTTTAGATTACACATTTCAATCATGATAAAATCTGATTTATATCTAATATTAATTTGACACCTAACGATTCAGACGTAATACTTGTCGTAGATAGCGATTACGCAATAGAATAAAAATACTCGTAAGATTTTTTTATATACTGCGCATTGGTAGCAAAATCATATCTTTGGTAAGATAATTTTATACCTGAAGTAATAAACTAGAAGAATGCACCTAATCCATATTTGGATTGTTATTGGAATCTTATTAGATTGGATTCAAATATGTTTCATCTAAAATGGATCCATCCGTCCATCCGTCCAATGGAATACTGTCCAACACAAGAATGTAAAGTTATCAGCGTGTAATCGAAACAAAGCGCCACAATTCCGTTGAAATAATTACTTAACTCGTTACGAACAGATTAATTACATCGAATTAAACCTGTATAATTTATAGACAACAGTGAATTTATCAGATAATTATGCGTATAAGTGCTTCGGCTTCATAAAAAGTCTCACGGGCATTGTGAAGAAGACTTTTCCCTGGCTGTAAGAGTCATTATAAGATACACTTTCCGGGCAGGAAAACTAGGTAGGCACTTGAGAAAGCTGCGTTTTCACTTGAATAAATAAAACATATTTCTTACAGTGTCTCTAATTGGATCTACTTCGAAAAATCTGAACTTTTATAATAGTCGCATTCCAATTGTGAAAAAAAATTTAAACTTTTTAAAAATTCTATTTAAAAATGATACTATCATTATTTCTGAGTGGCTTCAGTCAGTTATAAATTTAGATTAGAAAACTTCTCCTTCCACTCCATTACTTTCCTAATATTAAGAAATTGTAGCCAAATGCAACTTTGTTGAATTCTGTTGTTACCTACTATTTTAACGTTTAAAATTCGTACTTTAATATTTAGCTTCTCATATATTTTGGCAAGCGTTTTGTATGAGTATTTGTATTCAAAGCAAATGTAAACAATACATTATGTACATAGCTCTATGTTTCCTTACACTTTCTAATACAAAGGCCGATCCCTGCTCGGCCGAGTAAACACTCACTTGCAAATGAACATTTTATGTGAAAGGTTTTTGTACTAAATACACAGTATTATGATAAGAGTGTCACACGATGATTGATGAATCCCTACGGGTGATTGATTCTGTATTTCACCTGATGGATACGCAAACGTACGGTCGTATCGGGTTTCACAACACGGTAATCTATTCACCAATCACGGAATGATACAAAAATCATGCGAGAGGCCGGGTAATAGAATTGCGAAGGTAACGAATTTCTAAAACAACGGAGATAAGATAATCGTTTACTGGCTACAAGACATGTAGGTATGCTCGTTTCATATCTTCGTAGTAACAAAACAAGGGTTGAACAAATTCTATTATAACATAAACATAACCTAATTAATTTAAACATTTAATGTATCGAGACGTTACTAGTATTTGCTGTGTTGTGATAATAAAACGGTACCTAACTATTTACTCCTGGTGTATCAATGTAGACAGAATGTAATAAAATCAAAATGATGATAGGTACAACTCAATACAGGGAACAGCACTCAATAAAGTTCCACAATCGACCGTAATTTCGCAGTTATAACATTTTTATTCGCTCGGTAGGGAACAGCACGTTGCCAGATAAATAAACTGAAAATGTTGTGTTAAATAAACTGTACGTAGTTTGATTTAAAGATAAACGATTGAATGGCTTTAAGCTATCTCTTATAAAAACAGATTTACGTACTTGTATTTATACTCTTAAATGCAAATTGCTGATAAGATAACGTAGTACGTATATCTATAGTATCATCAATTATGACTCATTATATACTACATGCTAAAATTAACACATTACACACGTGTATAAAACTCAAGTGCGTTGAGTGACATGTCTATTCCTAGACATGCGTTTTAACCGCCATAAATCTTTTTTGTAGATAATTATCGTCGTAAAATGCCTCGCTGGACTAGCGGTCGCAAGTGTTACTGCGAAACACGAGGTCATGGGTTCGATCGGTGGGTTGGGCAAAGTTTTAAGGGGTTTTAAGTTTCAATCTGTAGTATGTCAGCAGCAGCCTGGATTAGAGCCCAGTTAATGACACTATATGGAGCGAAATGTGAGTATATTATAAGCACATATCTTCCGATGGGGAGGCCCATTGGAAGATATAGACGTTGTATATGTAGGTACTTATTATCGTCTTAAAGCAGCGTGCGTTTTCAGTCATTACAAAATAATTCCCAAAAAAAGGTCGTTTGTCAATGATTGAATTTCACTCCTAAAATCCATTACATTATAAGAAGATACATTAGAAGAAGTGGACATTATACAGCAATTGTAAAAGTGTAGACATTCGTAAGAAGTCGTTTTATAAAAGGAAAAAAGGGCGCACATCATCAAACGTTTGGATTGTGCTCCTCTGGGAATGTGGCTGTGATGTAAAAGGGTTCCGTGGAGCGTTTACCCCCCGGTTCCGCCTCGGGCACAAAGCATGCATCACATCACATGCATACTCTATGAGTGAGAGTGACCCAACAACGTGCCCGACGAGCCTCGCTCCTCGTATACTCACCCTCTACATAACTCGTTTGACGTTACAAGCAGGCCGGCGCTCTTCAATGCACAATACCTGCCTGATTCAGTATTTAATATTGTGTAACAACCTAACGTGCTCAAAGCCTTATTGAACGCTGAAATAAGAGGAAGCATTTTCTATCGTTTAACGTTCATAGATTACCTTTTACGCGTTATTTGTTTTTGTACTAATAGTGGGTCAAGGGTCGTATTAGGAGCGCTTCGGTACCATAAAATGAAACGACAAAGCTAAGTAGCTGCTAAACGATCATAGTTGTCCCCTGTGGTTGCCCCCCTAATTTATATCACAGGATGATATTATATAAACCATTTTAAGTGTAAGATACGGTGATGTAAAATAAGCTTTATTAATAAGAAACGATTAGGATTAAACGTTTGTATCTTTTAAGATGTCGTACGCGTCTGAAATACCTTGAAATGTCGGTGTCCCACTAGGGATGGCGACGCGAAATGTGGCGAACAAAATAAATTACGTGACAGGTGCCTCCAATACGTGTTATTACCAGGGGATATTATTAACCAAAAGATAAAAGTTATTCGCCTGGAATGGTAACCTTCGTACAAGTAATTGGTAGGTACGATACGAACTTCCATGATTTTTAAATATCTGACAGGAATATACGTTACCTAATCCTGCAAATCCTTTTATGACAATGTGACATTTTTATTAAGATGTGTGAGTTTTCGTCATGTACATATTTCATTAATGTGTCACGTTTTTTAGTAAATAGTCATCATTTTACTTGTAGCTCTTTCTCTGTTACATTTGTTTTGATTTTTTTTGTATCAACAAAAAGACAACTTTTTTGTTCCATCTCCACGCTAGTCTTTCGACAAAAGTTGTTTTTAATAACTTAATGGAGCCCACTAAAAGTAATGTTGGTGTTCAAAACAAACCAGACTCACATTTTTAATTTATCTAACATTGCCTTTGTTGTTATTTCCAAGTCTCGCTTTTTAATGAAACGCACGTCACAGGTCTGCCGCGGCTTTCAAAAGAGCCGTGGAAATGCATAATGTGGGTGTATTAGAGCGCTCTTCGCATCGAGTGGACCAACCTTTACAATTCTACTCTGTGGCATATTTGTAGATGTTTCTAGTAGGGGAACAGATCAACAGACCGTGTTATTGCGCATGTATTTTCGTCCTACACCATTTAGGTGCCCCTACAGACATCGTTTGGAATCATTATACGTGATATACCTACTCGTGATGCTCGTTACCTTGTGAATTAGAGCAGTCGAGGTCTTGGCCAGGAAATTGGATGGGTGGTCACCATATCGTATACCATTAAAATCTTTACCAATCGTCAAAGGTAAATCAATAACGAATTAAATTACAGAGTCTTGATTCTAAAAATAATAAAATACAATTCCAAAAGTCAAATTGCAATGATTAAATATGATGAATATATTTCTGGCATGGATGGGAATATACTCAGATATATTGCATCTCCGTTCAACATATAAAATATACACTATCAAGTGTTTGTTCTCTATGACTCAATAACGCGTACATTCATTATTCTATTCAAGACTACTAAAATGGGTTCGTCAAATTAGGTCCAATCAATAGTATGGCAGTTGCTTGATTGGTAGATACAGTCGTTTATTACGTACCTATTGTAGAGATGACGAATAGTTATTACGGAAGAATGTTGGGACGACTGATTCCAGGAAAATTTTATTGACTTACTTATTTATACCAGCAATGTGTGTCACCTATATTCATGGGATACATTTATGTGGCATTGGTAACGCGAAGGTATATACAGTACTTAAATAAAAAACCAATTTTTTTTCTCTGCCCGTTGCTTCCAACTAATCTCCGAAACGGTTGGACCGTTTTTAACTGGACATTCACTGGCAGATAATTAAACTAATGTTATAAAGAGTAACGTAAGCTTATATTCAAAGATAACGTTAGGGTTCCGTTGATCACCAATTGAAATTAAGTATTAAGTAAAACAGCGGGCACAGCTAGTATATAATATGATGAATAAAATGTATCTTTAAAATTTACACGACGTATACTGCGTTAAAACTATCACATACCGACCTAACAAACCTTAATGTTAACTACATATAAAAGCTTTATGATAATGGCCGTCATACCCACATAACGTTCATTCTTCATGTGATAAACGAATAATTTTAAACGTAGAACATAGTAAGTAATGGCTACGATTAAAATTACGACTTACTACGACTATCCAAGAATATAATATTACTAGCTTCTGCTCGCGACTTCATCCGCGTGGAATAATTAGCGCTAATTATAACCCGCGATTGTCTGAGCGTGATGATAGTCTATAGCCTCGATAAATGGACTATCTCACGCGTAAAGATTTTTAGCAGCGCGAATTAAGAACTTCTTAGCTTTGACGTTTAATTTTACAGAAACAACATGAAACCCCAGATGTTCTTAATACGTTCTGCTTAAACTGATGATGGTAGGTTAACTTTAGCTTTAAAATCAAGGTAAAGATCATCAGAAAATCATTTATATGAGAGAGGAACATTCTTTCCAACTTTTTGTAAATTTCCTCATTTTACACAAGCCATTACGGGATTTCCCATTCGAACTTTCCAGAAGACTTGCGTCGTGTTTCACATTATATATCATAGTCGTGTCTGACACAAACGCGTTCAAGAAACAAAAAAAGCAATGCTTTATATATTTGTATAGATTGTTGTTTACCTACGGCAGCCAAAAAAACCGAAGATCTGTTGAATTTTTTACTTTCAACAGGTAAAATTCAGGAAATGATGGATAAAACTTGATGATATTGTAAGAAGAGAAAACAGCTATGTCCTAACTCCTTTGTTTAGTCGATATGATTTTATTTACTCTCCAAGTCTGCTTGTATTGAAAGCTTTTTGTACCCTTTTCAATAGAGGCGAAATTCGCAATGAAATCGGTCGCCGGTACATCATTTTTTTTTTTTTTTTTTTTTATCTTTATTGAGTATGGAAAGGGAGTTTGTTCAAATTGTGAACATGTCACTCCCGTAAGGTACACATATACAATATGGACAATATTACTTATTACTAATCAACTATAACTAAGGGTGCGCCTTGAGTCCGCTTAGGGCTATTTTATACAGTTTCTTAGCTTCCTGAGAAGTCGGTAAAGCCAACATGCTGTTACACCAACCAACATTGCTCATTATAATATTTTTACTTAAGGCACAATTCAAGGTGTAGTGACGAATTGCTTCTCAATTCGTCTACCATCTAATCATTGCTTAGATGGTATGTACATATTGGAAGTTTATGGGATTCCAATTCGATTACATCGGGGGATACATTCGAGTTTAACTTTGGTTACCAATCTTGCGCTACACATTATATCACGTGTGCGAAGTAGGTACGTATTACGTAGTTTCAAGTTTATAAAATACTCATCTTATTTTACATATATATTTAAATATACCTAGTCTCCCTTCGTCTAACACCAGCCTTTAACATATTCTAATCGCTGTATCCATGTAGGTAACCTAAGGTTGTCTACAAAAGATCGCTCTAGCGATAAGAAGTTATCGCATTTTGTTAACATAAAAAAATATTTTGTTAAAAATATATGTTTAATATTATGGTGTTCAATGAAGAATATTATTATAATTGTTATATGCTGCAGGAATTAATTGTACACAGATCTTTAAGTTAGAATGAATACTCTTATACTAGCTATGTCCTGCGGACAAACGCGTAGGCTAGTTTGTTCTAACTAATCTGTGTACCGAATTTAATGGAACTTACACACGCAGATAGCTGATGTTACTAGGAGTAACTTCGGCTGCTTTAACTTTAATAAAAATTAGGATTTGGCGAAATAAAGTCACGCGTGTAATCAAATCAAGTCTACGGGCATTTACAAAAATAAACATTGACTGAGTATTTTTTACCTGGGTTATTATATATATCAATTGGATTAGTTATGTATTAGTATTAAATCGTAATCGTATTTGTATTATCATGGTCATACTATGCTTCGTGAATAAATACTGAGGCTGGGCGAGTCAATGGTAGTACGTGTACTCTAAATTGATTCGACTTTGAAGCGCAAAATGACTGAATGATTTTAGTTCAATGGCTGCTGAAATCACAATTCACTGCCGCTATCCAGATTGCGTCGCTTCGGGAATTAAAATGAGTTTCAATTATAATTATTATGTGTGTTTCCTTGGGTTTACAATGGAGCTTATGTTATTTGAACATAGAAATGGTGGTTCTCATCAGCCAACCATAATATTAATCAACATTTCAAATTTATTATTAAAATTACGATTTAAATTTCAGTGCTACAAAGACATAGTGCCGAGTGAGTAATTGACTGATTAAATGTTCCGTGATATTTTCGGCAAATGAAAATGATTTGTTTAGTTTAGACCCCGGTAAGGCCCTCATAAACTTCGATGAATTACCTCATAATTATCGCCGTTTCATTCAGACACATTGTACGATTCATAAATATAATAAAGATATTTTATGTATTCACCAAATTGAAGGTCAGCACAATATCCAAATAATGTTCCTAGTTGAAAATATTAAATATTTACAAGTTAATATCATCGAGGTTATACTAATTATGCAAGTAATATTAATAACGTAAGTGGCAATCAAAGTTCATGTTGAATATGTTTTTACATAAATGTATTCGTTAGTATGATGTTTATTTCTGCAGCGAAATTTTAAATGTAACTAAACGAACTAGGCATACCGAGTCAGAATTCTTAAAGATAAATTTGACTTTAAAAATTTTTACACTGTAAACAAAGTTTATGGCCGTTCGTACCCCTCGTTAGGCGATTTATGATGTACTAAGCCACTGATTCTCGGATTCAAATCTCAGTCTGCAGTGTGCACCAAAGAGATTTCCTAATCTTATGTAGTTATAGTGATTTGTCGCTTCAAGAGCTTTAGGGAAAAGGAAAATATCGAGCAGAATATTTTACGAAGACACTCAACGATGTTGTATCATGTATGTGAAGAATTAATGTCTTAAAGCCGTGGTGGCCTTGAGGTTTGAGTAGTCGCAGTGAGAAAAACGTATGTACAGGGATTTCACACCACGTGCTTTACGGTGAAGGAAAATATAGTTAGGAAACCTGCATATTATTATATATAGAACTCAAGCTGCACAATTATATAATAACATATTACCACCTATTAGTTTTTATATTTTTTTATCGATATTGGAATTGTGTCCATGCTTATATACTTTTGTTTTTGATCGTGTATTACTCAAATTGTAAGAATATTTTTGAAAGTAGTTATTACTGAGTTTTTTGCGTGGTTCAGTAAAAGCAACCTTGCGATATGTTATCAAAAAATATATATTTAGAATTTAGAATTATGAAGTCAGAAGTGGGAAGTGGTTCTTGTTCCTACTCTCTCTACCTTTTAAGGAAAGTCGTAAATAAAAATAATACTTAAATATGACTTAATTTTACAACATAAAACAGAGTAAATGATATTACAAAAATATAGGATTATCCTGAAAAAGTCACAGCACGAAAACGATAAAACGATTTTGCTATATTGATTAACAAAACAAACGGGTATTGATGTCCAGTCGGTCAGAGTAAACAGTACACCGTTGTTATCGCGGTACAATATACCCTTTGTATTCGTTTCTATGTATCTATCCACTTTATATACGCTTTATACGGAAACGACCATAAAATTCAAAGATACTCGTACCACGGTCCTTTATGACGTTTATATCGTGTAACTAAAGCTTATACAAGTAAGTAATTATTTATTACACATTTTAACGATCTTGTCACGTTAACATACGGCTTAGTAGGTTACTGAAATAATATTTTATAGGAACGAGTGAAACTCTTAATATCTATACTCTATTTTGTTTTTAAACCAGTATATTGAAGTACTTTTTGTTATAAGAACTATTCAGTGCTTACAATTATTTGAGTTAAATTAATATTGTGAATATGCAGTGATGCAGGACAAAGGAAAATATCGAGCGGAATATTTTACGAAGAAACTCAACGATGTTGTATGATGTATGTGAAGAATTAATGTCTTAAAGCCGTGGTGGCCTTGAGGTTTATGTAGTCGCCTGCTACGCAAGCGACGTAAGTTCAAATCCCGGCGGGACCTGCACAAATGAGTTTTTCTAAAAAGTTTATGTGCAGTAATTTCACACCACGTGTATTACGATGACGAAAAACAACATATGAGGAAACCTGCATATGTCTGAGAAATAATTCAAAGACTTATGTATAGTGCCTAAGACGGCGATAGACTCACCATCTGTCACGTTAGCACTTAATAAGCTTAAGTGAAAAGTGGGTGTTGATATTACGACACCTCTTTCTACCCCTTCGGGGAATGCAGGCGTGGGCTTATGTATGTTATTGTCTTATACAATTTGTTTACACAAATGATCAAAGTCTAGTCGTAATCATAATAAATTACAATCAAAATTATGAAAATATGAGTTGAGCTATGTAATATAATAATTAAATTGTATGCAATTGCATATTTACTAACAGTGCCCAGCAAACGTTGTAATACCGTTTTTTTTATACTATTGGATCACTCTAAACATTTAGGAGATTGGATGCTAGCAGCCGTTTCGGAGGAGTACATTGGTAACGAACATTTTGACACAAGAATTTAATATGTATTATAAGATAATAAACATACTCTAGTTTTCGAAAAGACAGTAACAAATCACTGGCTCTAAAGAGAGATTCTGGGACCCTACCATGACCTCTTATTGCCATGAGACAGATGTATATGTCGTGTATAAGTCTGTCACAGTCGCACTGTGGAACTATGATGACAACAAGAGCTTATGCTAGGGCCCCTGGTTGCGACAGTTTATACTTAGATCGTGGAGACAAGACGTTCATTGCAGCCCATTGGTTCCTTCACAAACGATTTGCCTGCCTCGACGACATCTCGCGCTCATGATTATGTATGTAGCTCGAAATAGGATACCATAAGAAAATCATTCCGGTACTATTTCCTCACAACTAGAGTGAAAATCCGATGTCTGACAGCTGTTAGTTTACCGACAATTTAATACTTTGGAATATTTTTAGATTTGTAATGGCGTACGCTTGTTTGTAAGTCGGATGCTCCATTTCAATTTATGTCTTCGTTTCGGTATTAATGTACTAGGTAACAACATTCCATTATACTATGATGATGCTAAACGGTGTTTATGATTTACATGTCGCCACGCTCATTCATCTTGTAGTCAATATTTGGAACGTATTTGAAGTTTTTCAATATATTACTTTTTAAACTTCGATGGAAGTTGTTATTTTTTTGTTAGCTATCGACTAATTTGAACTCTTTTTCTCTCTCTCTCTTGTCGATTTAATTGTTAGTTTTAAAATTATGTAATTCAACTTACGCCTATTATAATGAATATTTTTGAATCAAAAATATCTTAATCCATAATCTGAATGCCGTATTCACAGGTTATATATATTTCTATTCTACAGATAAATAAAATTGAAGTGTTTTCGAAATTCCAATATTAACAGCTTTTCACTAATTGCATTGAATATATAAACGGTACTTACATAAAAAATAAATCTTTTTTTTCTCTGTCCGACTAATTTCCGACCGATTGTAACAGGACTCTTACTGAGAGATATTTGATATTACAAGGAGTAACTTTGGCTCCTTATGTTTAAAATAAAATGTAGGGTTCCGAGAAAAAAGCCACCCACGTTTATAATTAATTTGAACAAAATTGTAAGCTACCATGACACCTGGTGTTCACAATCGATTGCAAAATCTTATTTATATTGTTGTGATGGAGATTTGATTTAAAGGATATTATATCAAATTTAAACTTTGGTATCTTTCGCCAGGAGTCTCAACTGTCCGGTGCTAATTCACCTGGCCTCGTTAAACGTTTATTGGCATTCTCTCGACTCTGAGTATTGAAAACGCGATGCCGTTTGCTATCGGCCGTTTCCTTTTCAAATTTCGCCTGAAGGATGGTTCTATTCAAATGGCCTCCTTCCCCCAATTTTCAAACAAATTACAGGAAAACTGGATAACGGTTTTATAAGGTAAAATACTTTAGCTATTTCTGTTTTTCTTTATAAATTGATTTTTTAAATATGCGAAGGTAGGTAGCTTATTTATATTTGGAAAGTGTATTTAACTAATTGTTAGCGATCAATAGAGCGGGATGGCGTTTGTTCCACCGACAAGAGCCTAGCTCATGATGATATCATTATTCCTGTGTGGAATAAATACTTGAGATGCTTAATGATATGTATTTTTAAAACGAGTCATTACTAATGATTAATTCGTTGCCATCTCAGTTATTTTTTATATAGTCTGACTGACTGACTTCGATATATTTTATCAACGCACAGTCTAAACCGCTTTTCATAGAGACATTAAATTCCCATCCATGTTTCCACTCAGACAGAGTTTTCAAGAATTCCACCTTTGAGGAATTAAATGGGGGCTGAAAGTTTGTGAAATCTTATATCCACGCAGGTGAAGCTGTGGGCGCAAGCTAGTAATAAATCATATCCATACATATATGGTTTTCGTACGATGCTTTTCTCCACCATAATGTCTGTGGTGTGTGTGTGACGTCAGTGCACTTTCGTTTTTAGAAAAACTCGAACTTGCGTCGCTTGGGCAATAGCCGACTATCCCGAACCACTTGACTAGTCCTCTCTATGATTATGGTTAGCAGCTTATAAAACACTTACTCAATAATAAATTAATTCAAATTTCAATGTAGTTCATGGTTATCGTACAGTTAAACTTATGTCCGATGTCCCGGGGGTATTGAAATATAAATGGCTATTAATTGTTAAATCAGGTTGGCGATCACTCTGCCTGCAAGCAATTTAGGCCAATTTCTGAAGTTTATTAAGGTAATATTGGCAAGGGTTAAGTAAATTTAATTTGTTAAAATGTCGTAACTAGGCCATCGATTTGTCTTCCACTAATGGGTGTGTCAATAGAGAGAATTATTATCCAACTAGTTTCTGTTTCAGGCAAAAGTTTACCCATTCCCACAGGAATTTTCTCTTTGCAGTCCTGAAAGTCTTGTGAAAATTTTACTGTGTGCCTAAATAATGGGACCATTAAGGAAGTCAACATTCAAATATATATTTAAGCGTCGATTGCCATTAAGTAAAATAGGCATATTATTTTTAAACTAGTAATTTGAAATCACAGCGAACACCATCTATCGTATATATGTATATATATATTAAAACTTATAGAGGAAGGACCTTTCTTTCTTCTACAATCTTTACATTGCGTCTTTTACAATATGCAGTCACTACTTCTCTTCTACATCTACATCCAACAAACTTATTCTTAGTTGTCTCGTTCCATGAAAAACATAGTAAAATAATATGTCTATTCAGTGAGTACTTTAGTCTAGCATTACGAATGAGTTTGTCCCAAATGCAAACACACAAAACATTTGCACTCCGTACCCACATGATTAGGCGCATGGCCAAGCGTTTGATGCGGTGTCGATTAAAAATAATCTGGACATTATCACTAGAGCTTATGTCTACATTCATTTATTTTGTATCTTCACATCTTTCCGCAAGATATTACTAAGTCGTCAAGACATTTCAAATTGAGATCTAACGTAAGACTGTTGAATCAATTGCCGTCATGACTTTAATTTTTTTTTAAGTCCTTTTACTACTAAGATGGCAGACAGTAAAATAAGATTAAAGCATTATTGCAGTACGAACGTTTGTAACACCGTGGGTATGACCCCAGAAGACAGTGACATGTTTTTTCTATGTTCTATGAGTGTAACTCACTCGCTGCCTACCTTGTAGATATTACTGTATAATGAAAAACAAAAGAGTCCTATTATGACTAGCACTGCGCCTCCTCTTATCGTGCTCACCACAGAAACACGAAGCAAGTCTTCTGTAAAGTTCGAATGGGAAATCCCGTAATGCCTTGCGTAAATTAATCATGATGAAATTTATAAAAACTTGGAATGAATGTTCCCCTGACATATAAAGGTTTTTCTTTTCTTTGATTTGTAAGTAACTGGCCTACCGTCATCGGTTTATGCAGAGTGTATTAGTGTACCTTATTTTGGTAAAACGTAAAACTAAATGCAAATACTAAAAAGTTCTTAATTAGCGCTGTTCCAACAATCATAGTTACCCCCTGTAAAGCTTGTATTAGTAATAAATGTATATTTAATAATGTTATTCATGAGGTGCGCTATTTCATAAATGTATTTTATGAAACCTACAGATAATGGGCCAGGAAGTTTTATTATATCACATCAAAATATATTTGCAGTTAAAAGAATATTCGAAATAATCATCTCATTACGGAGGCCCATCATACTTTTATTATATACTTATCTAACGGCAGAGGAGATAAAATATTCTGCTCAACAAAACGGGTTAATTGCGTGTACCATCACCGTTACCCCTATCAAGCTCGTATTAAAACTTCTTATGTCTGCATAGAAATTGTTATTTTCTCGTTTGTAAAAATACTATACAGTTTTTTATACGTTTACGAAGATAGATACATTCATTTTATAAAACAGATTTGCCGCACTCAACGATATCATACGCCGGTCCCTTGCCACCGTCAACGTGCCAAGTTTACTTGAGCCGACAGGTATCGCTAGAGACGATGGCAAGAGACCGGACGGTATGAGCTTGATTCCATGGAAGATGGGGCGGGTGCTGGTATGGGATGCAACCTGTTCAGACACGCTGGCCCCTTCCCATCTACATGGAACCAACAACAGAGTTGGTGCGGCATGTGAAGCGGCTGAAAAAGCCAAAGCCTGCAAATACAGGGGTCTCGGCTCCGAATATGACTTTGTCCCATTCGGAGTCGAGACCCTTGGTCCGTGGGGTCCTAGCGCTATTAGGCTTTTTAAAGAAATAACCGAAAGGTTAGTCGACATCACAGGAGACCGGAGAGCTGGCAGCTACCTCGGTCAAAGAATTAGTCTTGCCATCCAAAGGGGGAATGCTGCCAATATCTTCGGTACTTTGCCTACAGGGACTTCTTTTAATAATATATTTTAGTTATATGATTATATATTTTTAAGGTTTTTAGTTATTAGATTATATTTATAAGGTTTTTAGCAGTATTATTTCTTTAGAGAAACTTATTAGTTGAGGCCGCTGGGATTCAAATTTACGTCGCTTACGTAGCAGTCGACTGCTCAAACTCCATAGCCACGACAAACTAACCGCCAGTTCCAGACTACTTTTATAAAACATAAATAAATGAACAATTGATTAATACTACTGAGTAAAAGCGAATCCCAGCGGGGCCTGTATCAACTAGTGTTCTAAAAAACTTGTGTACAGTGATTTAACACCACGTGCTTTACGTGGAACGAAAACATCGTGAGGAAGCCTGCATATGTCTGAGAAGTAATTTAAAGTATTATATTATATTAAGTGCCTGAGACGGTGATAGACTCACCATCTATCATGTTGGCACTTAATCATCATCGGTGAGAAGTGGGTGTTCACTTCACTCTAGCTAGAGAGAACTAGGCTATAAACCAACAATAACTTCGTTCGCCATTACTTCTTATTCAATCAATATTTTGTTAAAAGAGCGATAAAGTATTAACAAAAGCATAAAAGAACAATTCAGATTTTCATAAAACATTCGTGAATGTCAACAATGAAAAAACAAGATTTTCCTTTGGAAATCCACGGAATTTATTAACATTCGTTAGCATCTAGTTTTCCAATCGTAACGGGAATAGAAGCAAAGTTTGCGAATGTTAGAACAAAAAACATTTTAAAGAGCAGAGCTGTCAGACTGAGCGAATGACGACAACCAGTGTTGTGAAAGCTGACAAATTATTAGTACTGTGCCCTGAGTATAGACGTTCTGACATGTGTTGACATTTTTTAACCGAAGAAAAAAAGGAGGAGGTTTGCTAGTCGACCCGCATAACTTTTTACAAAATAGCCCGATTTCGAAACTTCTGTCAGTGCCAACTGCCAAGTTCATGTGTTTGATAGTATTGGTCACCTTAAAAAATGTATCAAAAGGATTTACGAGGGATTTTTGAGGAATCCAATGGGTTCTTCCAAATATTTTCAACAATTTACAAGATTTTTTCTCAAAAACCACTTTTCATTGACGGAGTAGCTGTACTCAAGCTCGTCGCCATTAAATAAATAAAAGAAAGAAGAATATATGAAAAGTTCTCTCTTATCGAACGTTCATTATGCTGTTTGAATTCCAAAAACTTATACTGTCCCCCGATTCACGTAAAATAAACACAAAATATCTTTCAACGATTAAAGTCATTCCACCGAAATCCTCTCCCAATGTGGCATTCACGTGATCTGAAATCGCAGTTTGATTCAGACTTAAACTCAACCCACATTTCACCGACTATCATTAAGTGCCAACGTGACAGAGCATGAGTCCATCGCCGTCCCAGGTAGCAGCAGGAATCACATGCAGGATTCCTCACGTTGTTTACCTTCACCGCAAGGTACGTGGGTGAAATTACTGCAAATATTTTTTTAGAAAAACTCATTGCACCGCTGAGATTTGAACTTGTGTCGCTTGAGTAGCACCCCACTCAAACCCCACGGCCACCATGGCTCTCTGATTGCAAAAATTACAGTTAAAGTGATTCCCGGAGCAGTAAATGCAGTGTAGCTTTATAACACTCTGCGATATAATTCAAAATGCGAAGCGGCAGTGGTGGGAAGCTGACTCACGACTTTCACAAATAGCTACCTGAATCTACGTGCGGCTTTCAACACTGTAATAATTAAATGACACGAATTATTTATTGCGTGCTTTAATCTTTTACCTCGCCTTTGCTGATATTTTTGGAGTCATGTATCTACGCGTAGTGGTTATGATAAATGGTGAAAAGCTTTGTCAAAGAGAGTTTTCTCATTTATAATATTCCTGCATAATGTAACACAGATATATGCTACTTTCAATACGAAGGTAAAACATATTATTTCGAGAGTTCCAACGCGGGAATAACTTCAAAACGTAATATCTTAATAGAAATAATAATACTTATTTAGGTCATCTAAAGCTACGCATTTAGTTATAAGAAGAACTACTAGATTTTTAATTATGTTACTTTTTTCAACATTTGTGCATTGGAACTGTGTTGGAATTGTATAATTTTTTTTTGAAAAGAGTAGTTTCTGAGTTTCTTGCCAGGTTCTTCTCAGTAAAAGCAACCTTCCGAACCTGGCGGTAGCATGTATAATCTTGTAACTTATGTCATTCTGAAGATTTGAAAGTGCTTTGTAAAAAGTCTAATCGAATAAAGATATTTTTGACTTTAACTTAGTCCTTCTCGCATTATTTGAAAATCATTCCTACCGTCGAACTCAGTTATTCAATATAATGAATTAAAAGGCAAACTCTTGACTGCTTAAATTAAGTTACAAAAAAACGAATTGATTCCGCAGAAAAAATCTGGATGTTTTGGTGTGAAAATTTCCAGCTTTTCATGTGGGGATCAAAGGAATGTCGCGGCACTCGCGGCTATATTGGATTGCAAACCTGACCATTCCCCTCGCTTTACTCTTGTTTAGTTCAAATTAGTTTCGGTGAATGTTTCATCTCGCCGACGACTTTCCAACACAATATATTGAATTGAAGAAAACTGGTATTTTTCTAGATCTCATAAAAAATACTTACTAATTTACGAACTGTAAATAATACAGCGAATATTTTACTATGTATCTCCTATAACTTGTCCGTAATAAGTAGGCCTGAGATATCCGAAAACTGAGGGGCTTTTGCCGTACTGATAATTTATACAGTGAGTGTCGATTCAACTCTATAAGAAATTGTTATTCGCTTGTTTAAATTGTTTAGCTTTGTAGGTGCTTCACTTGTGTTTACATACATACATATGCTCACGCCTGTATTCCTCGAAGGGGTAGGAGGTGTTGTAATCACAACATCCACTTTTCACCGAAGTGATTAAGTGCCAACGAGTCAGATGGTGAGTCCATCGCCGTCTCAGACACTTTACATACGTCATTGAATTACTTCTCAGAAATATGCATTTTTCCACACGATGTTTTCCTTCACCGTAAAGCACGTGGTGTGAAATCACTGTACATAAGTTTTATAGAAATACTCATTTGTACAGGCCCCGCTGGGATTCGAACTTGCGTCGCTTGCGTAGCAGGCGACTGCTCGAACCTCAAGGCCACCACGGCTCTTGTGTTTACGGATAAAAAATTACAAAATCTTAGGGCTACTTATTCGTAACACAATGAGATCAATGGACAGGTATAGTCTGTAACTGTTTGGTGAGTTCGCTTGATACGGAGTGCGTAAAGATAAGATACGACTAATAATAGTCTCGTTTAGGGTTGTATCCCTGCCATGCCCTTCTATCGAACACGTTGGTACTTATGGCGTAACGAGTATTTTTTCTGAAATATAATGTGTATATACCTGTATAGTATAGGTACTAGCGACCTAACCTTGCTTCACTTTCGGTTACTGTCTGAACTCTTACGTAACGTGCGTTAAAACCGACAAACTTGTTAAAAGTTACGTAATTGATGCAAATTCTAATCTTACCGACATAATGAGTTTTTCTGTTTAAAAATAAGTGCAGTTATAATGAGCTGCAGGGTGAAAGAAAAATGGTGAGGTAACTGCATTAGGCTTGAGTAGATATTTAGACGTATGGTATGTAGGATGCCTGAGGCGGCGATGGACACTCGGTGGCACCTAATCTTCGGTGAAAAGTAGGTGTAGTAACATCTCTGCCTACCATTCGGAAATCCTTCGGGGTATGTTTATCCGTACGTAAACGTATGTATACACTGGCTATGCCCCGCGGTTTCACCCGAGTAAACTTAATTTCATATTTGGCTCGCGGATTTGACCCTCAAGGATTTTTTCAAATGAAAGTAGCCTAAATTACCAGCTATCTGCCGTTAACATAGTTACCTATGTTAACGGCCTTTTCTGATATTAGCCGGAACAAACAGACGGACAAACAGAAAGACAGACCAAGAATATTTTTTTAATTTTGTTTAATGTAAGTACCGTATACACTTTCATATGCATTTAATCGAGAACTGTTAATTTGTAATTACAAACTGACATTTCAATTTTATTTATCTATATAGATTACATGTCGTTATAATAAATGAAAATTTTATTTTTGAAAGTTATTCTGTAAGTAGTTCAGTTGTAAATTCCTTTTTCTTTATCACCTTACTCAAGTCAAAGCCCACAGGACTTTCATAATAATTTGTTGTTTACAGACAGCTATAAGTAAAAATAAATTATTCATTTCATATTTTCTGCTGAGTAAGAAACAGATAGCGAATGATAATATTCATAAATTCTTCTTTTATATTCCTTACATTAACTGGTTATTGTTAAATTGTACTTGGATATTCCGATTTTGAATATTGTGAATAACTTCTAAGAATTTTTAAATCTTTTAACATACATCTATTACAGATGAAGTGTCTGTTTGCAATTCCAAAATAACAGCTTTCTATTTAATTTATATGAAAGTATACACGGTACTGACTTAAAAAACAAATTTCCAAATTGTTTCTCTGTCTGTCTGTCTGTCTATTTATTCCAGATAATCTCTGAAACGGCTGGACCGATTTTAACGGGACTTTCACTGACTGATAGCCGATGTTACATGGAGCTACTCTTATTTCAAAAAAAAATAAGTTCCGCGGGTATGAAATTAAATCTAAGCGGGTGAAATCACAAAGCACAGCTAGTGTTAGGATAATTTAAAAAGCTCCAGAGTGCTACATCCCATCCCACGTAGATAATGAAATGTAAGTACCTCGTTGTGCGTTGTCCCAAGACTGTTATCAGGGCAGGAGTCGCATGAAGCGTGCAATAAACATCATGGACGATTATACTTCGTTCTAAGTGCAGGCATTATCTATATTGCATTTTGCAAAAGGGTTATTTCGAGTTAATTTATCACGTAGTTAATAAAAAAAACTTTAAACACAGAAAAAAAATGTTGTTACCAATAATTCGCATGTCATATTGAATTCTAGCGGTATTGTGTCACGAGAGGTCTAGATTTGGTACATATATTATTTTTATATAGGATCTGAAAGTCTGCGATGAAAAAGAGTAAATCAGCTGTAGTAACTAGCGGTCGTCGATCGTTTGGTCAGTACGGTGTACTTTGCTAACAGGCTAGAAAAAGTGAGAATTTATCCTTTTACAAACCCTTTTATTTACTAATTAATTAAATAGCAAATTTTAGAAACTAAATGAAAATATCGTTGTTAATATGATAAAATATCTTGTAAACATATGCCTACTATATCATTGCTCACGAGTAAACACGATTGCATTTTTTAGGTTAAAGGTGTAATTAGCCTTATTGCGGCGGTATTCGTGGAATGAATGTTATAAAAGTCATTTTTGAAAGCTTTGCGTTTAAGAAACGCAGACGTAAGCAAGCAAAATGCGTAGAGTTGTTAATTTTACGCCGTGCTATCGCTCAAAGCGATTACGTGGCCACCTGCTTTGAACGCGCCGTATTTGTTTTCCATTTAATAAACAGTTCGGAAAATACGTTAAAATATGCGAGTTTATAGAGAAATTGTTTTGAGAAACTACTGGTAACTGGGTGGCCAACCATTATCGTTTAAGCATCAGGTATGTACTTCGAGGTTTGAATTTAGGGTAAAAAAATTTAAGGTCAAAGCTCAGAAGTTCGTTATACGTTATGCTTAAACCGATGTTGGTAGGCCCCATTTACTTTTTATTAATATTTTTATAGTTTTAATTATTACTGGCTATGCCCCACGGCTACCCCTGCTTAGACTTGATTTCATGGCTTTGTATCTTTTATTTTTGTTTTCTTTGTGGTGTGCAATAAAGAGTTTTATTATAATGCTTATGACCGTGATACTTATTTAATAATATTAAGTTTTAATACTGTGGATCTTGTTGAATATAAAAAGGCTTTGTTTATATGTCGTTTAAAAGTCTCGGATCTTTTGCGGTGTACCACGATTCTGAAGGTAAAGTAAAATTTCTGGCAATTTAGATATTCAGGCTTTGGCATGTTTAGATTTTATGACCATCGTGCAGTATGAAAAACAGTATATAAGTAAATTTATTCTGTGAAAATGACACAAGCTTCATTAAAACCCGGTTGCGGTCAAAAACGGTAATGACATTTTCCCTGACCGGACAGAATGTAGAACTAATTTAAATTTTATGCTAGGGATTATTCTAAGCCGCTTGCAAAGTATGCTACAGATGAAAATAATTATGCAAATACTGCCTAATTGCTCGCCTCGTTATATTTCATCAGTAATGAACATGAATATAATTACATTTCGTGGGAATACACAAAAATTGTAAGCAAATGTTAATGCCAAACGCTTGAGATATTAAAATATACGTTATATTTAACCTACCTATTTGTTAGTACGTATTCAAAGACTAGATTACTAATGATGCCTTTACGGGCTTACTACTTTAAAAGCTCCTAAGTAATCCTTTATCCGCAGACCATTTTCGGAATTAAGCTGTATGAGAGAACAAATAATGTCTGGTTTACTAAAGGCACACACTCAAATTCTACTCGAATTACTTACCTATGGTATGAATGCAATGATATTAACTTTGATGCGTATTGCTTCTATATATTTACGTTCTAAAGCCTAATAAGAGCACCGCGCGCACGACATGGTTATTTACGAGAAGGTTAATTGGGGAAACAAATATACTGCTTCACTAGCGATCTCGTTCAACCAATACAGGTCGAGCGTGCTCGCCCCGGACGGCGCAATGTGTTTTTCTTTTCTGTCCACTTTGAACCGTTATCATCACATCACACTCAGGCCCGTTTAGGTCATGGCATATTTTACGCAATTCATACATCTTTTAAGCCTTTGTTGCCAGTCGCCCAGCAGCAGTTACGTATTTGCTATAAACCAATATAAGTTCATGTATTAATTCGGTTTTGCATTGCATAGATTCATTCACGAAAAAGGTTTGTGCATATTTAGCAAATTGGTTGGACAATAATGATGAGGAAAAAATCCTCCTTAGAAGTTGTAGCAATAATAACTAAATGGAAACAAAATCGCATTTATCTCTTTGAGTTTAAGTACACTTTAGGACGTAACGGTGCTCGCGTATTGGGATTCAACTTCAATTAATGTATCGCATATTCTCGGGAAAGGGCAATGGCAATGTAGATAGGGATCTATAGAGGCACACTCTGACTTTATTTACTCCAATGTTTCACTTGGGTCAAGGTCCACTTGTGTACTTATTTATATCGGGCTTTACTCTGCCTCATTCGAAGTTAAATTATTCGCTTAAACTGAAACTGAAAGAGTAATAAAAGTGTTCATTAGCATTTTTGTTCTCGACAAAGTGAGCGAATAAAAAAAGACAATATGTAGTACTTGGGTATCTTCTGCGTAGTGATTATGAAATTCATAAACATTTCATAACATTTGAACGGAATGTGTATATTCAATTTGGGTAATAAAAGCTAACCTAGTAATGAAACATTCATTACGTGCCATAATATCATTTATATGCCTATTAAAAACATCGCTTCGATCCAAATATACAAATAATAAATACAATAATACGCAATCGTGTTAAGGGTAATCAGCATATTCTTAGATTATCATGACATAGGTCATGCTGTGAGCAATAGAAGAACAATAACAGACATATTTTTTAGAAGAATTGTCTCTCGACGAGATGAGAGTGAACGCGGTCGCTGTAAAGAGCAGTGCAAAAGAAATAATGATTCCGAAATAATAAAAGGCAAGGTGCATTGATCTTACCGTGGAATAGTTTCCTGGTGAAATGTACGAGCAAAATGTTTGAGTTTGGTGTTCATAAGAATGACCACCCTTCTATTTGTTTTTCTATCAATCCGAATGGACATAGTGCGCGTATGCTGCCAACTTAAGCAGGATTTATTCAAGATTCTTTTGCGACATAAAGAAGTTATACGATTCTAATCTTTTACATGACTTGAGCTTTATCGGATGAGTGAATGTAGTAATGTAATCAGAGTTTATCTCTCCTTTGTACTTCAGTGTACACGTCATGTATGGAATTTGAAGGATACTTTGATAAAGCAAAGGAATAGTATGTACTGTTATAACAGTATTATATATATTTATTTTATCTTTGTAAAAAACAGTGACAGGTACCTCTGCAGATTATTTTGTATGACTTTACTAATATGTAGGTATATCTATACTTATAGGTACTCGTGGCCCAGTTGCTATTGCGCGTATCATTCGATCAGCGAAGTTAAGCAACCTTAACCCTAGCCAGTAATTGGATGGGTGACTGCCCGAGTTCCCTCTGTGCCTCGCAGAGCATGATATCGTGACAGGTCAGTAGGAGGCCTAAAACAGTCTGACAACTAGTTTAACCCAGATCATAGATTTTCCTCGTATAAGGGGTTGCGAAGGTCAGATGGCAGTCGCTTCGTATATAAATCAGGTGATCAAGTGCCTACCTCCACAATGTATGGGATACGGCCAAGGATGCTGTTGATGATACTAATATGTATCTATCTTCAGACGTTATTACAAGAGCTGTCTGTCCACTTACTAATTTGCGCTAACCTTATCGCGCCGATATCTTATAACTTTCACTGGCAGATAGATTACAAGGAGTAACTGAGGCTACTTTTATTTAAAATACATTAGGGTTCCGTGGGTCACCCGTGAAAATAACTCTACGCAGGTAAAACCGCGGGACACAGCTATATATATATATATATATAGTATATATATAGTGTATTTACTGATGTCGGTGCGATAAAGTTGATAAAAAATATTATTATATATTATATATATATATATACATATATATATATATATATATATATATATATATATATATATATATATATGTTCAAAATTTATTGCAAGAGTTGCCTTATTAATTTTTATCAACTTTATCGCACCGACATCAGTAAATACACTTTTAAAGAAGAGTTCTTGCTAGCGAAATTTTCAGAGAATTGTAGAAGTATGATTCTTATAATAGAGCAATTTTCTTGTTTAATCTTGCTAAGAACAGAGTCACTTACTTATCGCACTTACATTGGATACCTAAGAGTATGTGAAGAGAGCATGAAGACAACGCCGGTGTGTGTACTCTAGAGAACCACATATAACAATAAACAAACGTACAAACACGACCTTGCAAACATAGTACAAAGTGAATGACTCTTCAGAGTTTTGGAGGAATATTGTTTGATACCAACACATTTTTATTGATCTGGTTATTAGTATAGTTTTCGTTATCCATACGAGATGTACTTTTAAGCCTGGCCATGTCTAAAAAAATATTTATATTATAAAAGTATTATTGTCTCGAACGAAAAACCTTTTGATTAATTTATTTACATTACTAAATTAATCTTTTTATAAACAACTCGTGTCCCGCGGTTTCACCGGCGTAGACTAAATTTTATGGGTAGATTTTTTCACGGAACCCTAACATAAAAATATCTTAAGTACTTGTAACATCAACTACCTGTCAGTTAAAGTTCCGTAGAAATCGGTCCAGACGTTTCAGAGTTTACTCGGAACAACAGACAAACAGAGGAAATGTTAAAAATTTGTTTTTTTTTGTATGTACTTTCATATGAATTAAATTAAAAGCTGTTAATTTAAAATTACAAATAGACACTTATTTTTTACATATAGTATCCTATGTCCTTCTCCTGATTCTAAGCTACATCCCCACCAATTTTCAGCCAAATCGGTTCAGCCGTTCTTGAGTTATAAATAGTGTAACTAACACGACTTTCTTTTATATATATAGATATTTGTATTATATTAAATTTATAATATTTTTCAGAAAGGTCAAACTCGGAGCACTCGTAACTGAAGTAAGTGTATGAAGAGATGCGTGAATGTGGATGAAGGCAAAGAAGTATGTAAGGATCGCAGCATGTGACAAACGATGGGCGCTGTCTATCCCCATGGGATACAGCCGTGACCATGTGTGTATGTACGTTTTATTAACTTTAACTGACTCCTTTATACGTACAAAATTTTATACATAGATATTTCTTCTTGTGACTTCTTCTTCACTGATAATAGTGAAATGTCTCGTTTATCTCACGTCAAGAAATAAATAACAATGGTCTAACCTTTTGGCTCTAGCGGAAATGCCATTTTACCGTGCATTGTGTTTGCGGTGGAGACCTTGATTTGCCACACACTCAATTACAGGTGAAGCCCGCATGACTGCTACGGATGCTGCTTTAATCCTCTTACTCCCATAGTTTGCGGTGCTCTGTAATCAAGACAGTGTGTGTTTGTTATACGTCTCGCCCATCCTGTATAATGCTACTAATTAAACTCAGAACAATACATATCGTCGAGAGAAATAGTGAATGATTGCACGTTATTTTAATCTCGGACTTGTTTATTTTGACTTCTCGTTCAATTGACAGACAGCTGGCGAGCATTCAACTGAATTATTCGGATCTCTCGCTGTGGATATCAAAAATGTGCTTTTATTCGTACTAAAAAGTTAAACTGCACTTACTCATTGAATAATGTTTGACTGGTACATTTTATTACAGCAATTTAGTTACACTGTAAACTGGCTATGAATTAGGACTGAGCTGATTTCTTTTAAAACGTAAATTAACTTGTTTCTTCACATTTATTTACCGCACGTAAATATATTGGGATATAAAACTGTCCTAACGGTAAACTAGGAATGAGTGAAGGGTTAACCAAGTTAAATGTTTTGAATTACTTTCTCAGTTGACTACATTTATCGGAAAGAAAGACCGTCACCTGAGTTTCGACGTGAGAAACTTGGAAATAAATTGAACTTTATTAGGCCCCGGCATCAGTAAAATGGGATCCAGTGTGCGAAAGTTTAGATGGAATGAGCCTGTTGGAGTTTAGACCGTTTATACATTTAATAGATTACCTCGCACTCCGCCCGTGGAATACCTGTGCGATTTCTTGAAAATAATTTTGAGCTCAATGAAATACGAGTACCTACGTAAGTAATTTAATTGGAATCCTTTTTATACAGGCGTAATTGGATGAAATTAAATTATTTCGTGTCTGCTTAATAACATCGTATCACAATTTAATTATTTAATTGAATATACATAACACCTTATCGTAGTAATAAACAACAAACCTTAAACATATAATTTAATTATATATGTCTTAAGATTGTTTAACAAAACTATGTAGCGCTAACACAATGCTACCCATATTACACCGAATGTAAATAGTTTCTGAATATTTTAATAACGTGCGATATTAGTCTGCTAGCAAGTGAGATTAATAAAATAATACAGGAACTTTATGACTTACAACTAGCAGTTATTTTGGTTTGGCCATAGCACTTAATATATGGGCTCGTAAAATTATGTGACGCATTTCAGGAATATGTAGCACTATTTTTATATTCTTAGGTTAATATAATAATACTGCCGTTGCCACATACGATTCGTGAGTATAAAAACAACTGTTATTGCGTGTGCTTATGTTTATGTCCACTCTAACTAAAAATATGTTCGTAAAAATAGGCTTTGAACACAGGGCAAAGATAATTCAGTGGGAGGTTAAATAAAACATGAAGGCGGTAATAGGTTTTTTTTGATGTGCGTATGTGATATTTATTTTATGCTGGCTTAGCCGGACTATTGCAAAATATGTGCACGTTCCGGCCATTTGCTCATCTCTTAGTAGCCAGCAGATAATATGACGAAACATGTGAAGATTTATCTATTTATAACTAGATCGCGTTGAAAGACTGCAGCAACAAGTTATCAAAACCCGTTCAACATTTTGGACAAAAGAGACGAAAGAAATTCCAAATTTTACGGAAAATTTTCCTATTTATCCTTTTATATATATTACTATGAACTAATTATAAAAAAACCTTACACTACTTATGAACTACTTTTAACGAGCACTTTCTTTACATAGAAATTTGTTTACTTATTTTCATAGAAACTTTGATTGTTTATGGGTAAATGTAGGTGATGCCATAAGGGAAGGCAAGTACTTACAAGCTATAGAGTTTGTGTAGTTAATGTGTGTGTATCGGGTGTATGTATCGATATTATTCAATCTATGAGCAAGGCGTACGCAGAGATTACGCGGGTGTAAGTAATTAGTAAGCTGTCAGCGTTCCCGCCCGCTGCGATTGTATCACGTAGGTTACTTACTGTTGAAATTGAGGGTTCATCGGTTTTCTTAGTTCTCACATCAAGTAGAATTATAATAACCATTTGAGCTAGACATATGCTAATTTGTAGGATCACGTCAGATCTTATTGATCTCTATTATATTCACTAATTGGGTGTGCCTCGCAATTTCACCCGCTACAACTTAGAATTTCGTGGGTTGTTTTGCGCGGTTTTCCATTTTTTTTATTAGAAACTAGCTGTGCCCTGCGGTTTCAACCGTGTAGACTTAATTCTATGGGTGGCCCGCGGAACAATATTTTTTTATAAATAGTAGCCTATATTACTGCTGGTATCATTAGCTATCCGCCAGTGAAAGTCCCGTTCAAATCGGTCCAGACAGATAAATAGAGATTATTTTTTTAAATGAGTTTTCTATATCAGTACCGTGTATATTTTCATATGTATTAACTCAAATCGTGTAATTTTGGGATTAAAAACAGACACTTCAATTTGCTTTATCTGTATATATAGCTGCATCGTATAATAAGTTACTCTTTGTAACATTAGCTATCTCCCAATGAAAGTCCCGTTAAAATCGGTTCAGATATTATCCTGAATAAATGACAGAGAATTCATTTTAATCTTGGTTTTTTATGATCATACCACACCATATATACTTTCATATGCGTTCAGTGAAAAACTGTTAAGTAAGAGTTATAAACAGACACTTAAATTTGCATAGATTTTTGAAGTAACAGATTTAATTTCAGTTTAAACACAGTATATCTTCCATATTGTTGTGAACGAAAATAAATAGTTGACGCATCGGCGCCAGTAATAACCATTCATATTATTATTGTATATCCGAGCACTAGTTCGTGATTCAAGGCTCACCTGCCTGTAATAATTTGTTGTCGCGTACTAAGCCTACGGATTACATCCAATTTATTATGTTTCTTTATGAACGGGATTAACGTGACGTAACTTAATACACGGTTTATTACTAAGCTAGTCCTGAATATCCGGTTTAAACCGACGACAGTGAAACAATGTAAAGGCCAGATCCTGCGAGTTAGACAATGGACTTACCCTTATTAAAGTACCTTATTTGAATAGCAGCTTGACACAAATTATACGGCTCAGACATTCAGCTTTACCGAGGTTGAATTGATTAAAAACTTAACTGATAACTTTTCTTTTAATTCAATATCTCTTTTGATTATTGTTATTAGTATTTAATAGGGTAAGAAATGAGATGTAATACGCAATAGTACTGGCGGAATAAATAATCCATCAACTTCATCCATTTATGACGGTCTCAAAGACCTAAGTCTCAACCCTACTGATTTGCAAATAGCCTTTGAAATCAACTATATTGTTGTAAAACAAGGCTGATTTATCATTAGTAGCAATTTATTCCAGGCGTTAGAGAACTTCATACCAAACTCAAGAGGGCACAGCTGTTGCTGGCCAGCTAATATTGATTAATGATATTGTCTTCAGGAATATACGTAACATTTAAAACAGTATGCACAAGAGCTACTCATCATATACACATACATGTTGAGTGGAGGGTTTTTTTGATTGAGTTTGAATTGAATATGGTTTGAATTAATTTCAGTTAACTAAGTGATTTCAATGATTATACTTCCCGAGTCGTGTGAGAATGTATTCACATACATCGTCGTAATTTTAATCGACTTTTATCATCAAAACTGGATAGATTTGTAATTGGGTCGTAAAACATTGTCTTTATTATATTGTCTATAACCGAAAATAGAGAAATAGACAGAACATTGTCTATTTTTGCTTTCGACTACTAGTATCAAAATATTTTTCAAGATCATAAATTTTTATCTCTCGATTTAGGAACTTTTTCAACGGGAGTTTCCGCTATTCCCTGGTACGGTAGAAATGCAAAGCTGCTTTACTGGGAGCACTTACATTCCACTCATAGATCGCTGCCTCAAATTGCTATTTTAGAGTATCTGCTATGCTTCTGTTGTTATTAAGATCTCCAGTGTCGCGAGAGCTTGTCCAATATGTTTCATTTGAATGACATGCCTACCTAATTTGGATACAAACTCCTTTATCGATTTCATACAAATTAAAACATTTATGACACACGGCAGCGTTACCTTGGTACCTACCTATACGTGAAAGTATCGAGTTCATATTTTATTCAGTGGGCAGGCCATTAGCGGATTTGTTAACTGAAGCCGCCTGCTAAGGCACCGGCTAGGGAAGGTTTAATGTTTATTATAAGGTCATTGGAAGCGAGCAAATGAAATTAAATGCGGGTCAAAAGCCAAGGGTTGTGTTTCAGGAGCCTTTCTGTTTACATTTGCTACTGAACTCCGCGCTGACGTCACTCAAGGGCCCTATCATGAGCTCGTATTGCCATGATAGATTAACAATGATTATGAGACAGATGTACATACATACGCTCACGCCTGTATCCCATGGAAGTAGGCAGAGACCACCTTTCGCCACATGCTACCATCCTTACAATATAATAATTTTATGTATTTTTTGTAATTAAATGTACATGATGCCAGCTGAGTTTCTTGCTTTGGTTTTTCTAAGAAGGCTAGTTTCCGAACTGGTGGCAAATTCTTCGTCATTAATAAGTGCCTTACCTGGGCCTAAACTGAATAAATCATTTTCATTTTCATTTCCTTCTCTCGCTTCATCCACAATCATTCATGCATCTGAATTGGACCTTTCTCGAAAATATTATTAGAATCAGGTGTATAAGTCTTAATAAGACGCGAATTAAGTCTGTCACTGTCACACAGACAAACGATCATGGCAATAAGAGATCGTGGTAGGGCACAGTGAACGTTACTTAATTTTAGGTGACTTACCACTAGCCTTACTAGTTTTCAACATAATACATCTCAAATTAATAATTCTTCAGTAAATCAGACGTTTTATTACTTTTTTAATGATTGATTTATTAAATCCATCGTCTGTCTACGAGGCTCAAGTTCCAATTTCATAAAGGAAACTTAGAAATGTCTGCTCTAACGAGACTAACTTTTGTCGGCATTGTTATCTCAGTTTCGAAAATTAAATGCTATTATTTTATACTTCGTTATTTGACATTGAAATTGGTTTTTATGAGTTTTTTGCTTTATCATTTAATTTAAGTATGCAGTGTTGAAAGTATAACTTTTCGACTTTGACTGCGTCTGGGGTCTTACCATGCGTTTTAATAGCCGTGATAGCTTGACTCATATTATGAGATATATGTATATGACATGTATATATCTGTCACTGTCATTGCAATAAGAGCTCATGGTTGAACCTCTGGTCAGTTCTATGGTTGTATAATGAAATTTTAAGATTTTTCTAAGATTGCCGTCTCGTTTACACAAGCTTTAATCTCACGGCACCTTTAAACTTATTTAGTGTCGGAGATGATTATGAACTCATCATCTGTCATGTTGACCTCTGACCATATTGAGTCTAAAGTGGGTGTTACAACCAAATTTAATGAAATTAAATCAAATGAAGTTATTCAATACTAGCTGTGCCCTGCGGTTTCACGCGCGTAGAGAAAATTTCGCAGAAACCTTGTTTCTTTTAATAAAAAAAAAGTAGTCTACGTTACTCTTTGTAACATTAGCTATCTGCCAATGAAAGTTTTGTGAAAATCGGGCCAGCCATTTCGGAGATTACCCGGAACAAACAGACAGAGAAAAAATTAAAAAATTAGTTTTTTATATAAGTATTGGATACTTTCATATGCATTTAGTGAAAAGCTGTTATTTTGGAACTACAAACAAACACTTCAATTTTAATTATCGGTATAGGTATAGATGTAAGAGACACTTGGAACGCTCATTGAACGTTACACTAACTTTTAAGTTCATGTACTACGGTTTCCAAATTGAAGTCTGCAGGAGAAGTAACGGCGAAACAAACTTCCTGGTTTTGTTTTAACCTGCATACATTTTAGTTATTGTGATTATTTCATTGCCATGCTTGGCAATCAACACCTTCACCTACCCTTGCGTGATCTTACAGTCAAATTAACTTGGTCACACTTAATTACACGTTCGTAAGTCCTACTTCTCTTTATAGGATTTGCGGTAAAAATATCAGGAGTAGTAAGTAGTAGTAGGTAAGTAACTAAAGCAATAATTAACTATTTTTGTTCGACTGACGCACTTTCAGCTCATGTAGTTGACATAATCGGAAATTCTTCGTCGCTGAAATTAATTTTCTCACGTGGCTGTCATAAAAGTCTGATATAAAAATTTGGTTGGCATCAACCACCTGCGGTAAAATTTATTGTTGTTATTCCGCGACGTAGGTAACGTTTCATGAAAATTTCGCAACCAAAGTAATTTCTTATTGCAGGAAGGGTAATATACGTATTTCCTGCCATTAACGATATTATTAGCATCTGTGATGTCTGAATGTGCTATTGAAAATTTCATCTTATTTTCAAATAGAAGCTATATCCTTCTCCAATTTGAAAATGTAGTTTAGTACCTATGCAAGCTTTTTTGATCATGAATTCTTCAACAAAATTATTTAACAAAGATGGCATTTTTCAGTAGACCGTATTTTAGCGCCATCTATGTAAAACTTCTCGTATTACTACCAAGGGTGCGTTGTGAAAATTAAACTTTCCACAACATCCTGAAAGCGTTGTGGAACTTGGAGTTTCCTTAGTTCCAATATTAGCCGATAGATGTCACTACCATTTCGTAATATTTTTTTCTTAACATATATCTATGTCCTGCATGGCGCGGTTTTTCTTCAGTAATTTTTAATTCCTAAACACAATCTGTCAAACCATTTTCTGATAAATCTACTTGATGTATCAGAAAACATGGTATCTATCCCAGAATATGTCCAAATGACTTATAGCATAAAACCAACCTATTCATGAAATATTTAACCTCGTTATGTTGTTTGTCTCGTTTGCCTAGAGCTCCGAAATGTTTTCTTATAAAACAAATTATTCTTTAGAAAGCAGGGATTTTATTTTCATCCTCAAATATGAATATTTTCTTTAAGAGATCGTATGAAAAAGCTACAACAGTCGGCTACAATATGTGACACACAAAAAGTAAACAGAGTATGCGATCGATCGCTAAAAGCATGACGGGTGGAGCTATCTACTATCACTTACTGGTGCATAACTGTGTTAACTAGAGATGTGTATTTTTAATCAAACACTCCCGTTATTTCCACTACCAGTGCCAGGATTTAATACAGCGTAATTTATTTTCCATCTCAAGCTTCTAATTGATGAGTTTCGAAAGTATGAGAAGTAAGAAACATCTGTTTAAACGGACAAATAGATAAAACTCTTAGGTATTGTTTTCTTTTTGTATTTACCGTATATTTAATGAAAGCATTTAATAATACAAGCTGTTATTTGGGCTTTACAAACAGACTCCAACTATATGTATCAATCGATTTTTTTATATGTAAGTTTTCTTCTCGTGACGTCCTGCAAGTACTCTCTCAATAGATTTTCTCCAACGCCCTGTATCTCCGGTATGATGGCATGCGACGTTCACCACCAATGATAATTTTCGGCCACCAGGGGGCTTACCATCATTGGTTTAAGCAGAGCATATTAAGCACTTCATAGTTTCATTTTGTGATACCAAAATTAAACGCCAGGGATAAGAACTTAGTAAGACGTCACTGTTATAATGATAATAGTAGCCCCCCTGGTCTGACCATCTTTTTAGACGTTTTTTTGCCCTCCTTTTTGCAATGTGGCCAAAAAATTATGTGTAGTAAAAAAGTAAGAAACCAGTCAGAAACTCGTGAAAATAACAATTCCGTCTCTTCCGGCATAAAATGTGTTTATAACCGAGTCGGTTGTATTGATTTTGGAGTTTATGCTCCGTTACCAAAACTCCATTTGTTATTATTATTCCATTCACATTACTGCGTTTACATACTGCGTGGTATTCCGGGACTAGTTTTAGTTTCATATTCGAATTGACGGCGAAAGAAATTAAACCTATTTTAATATTTTTCTCTGTCTGTCTTTCTGTCTGTATGTGTTTGTTCCGGCTAATCTCTGAAAAAGCTGGAGAGATTTTATAGGGATTTTAACTTGCAAATAGCTGGTATACTAGTTACTTACTTTTATTTAAAAAGAATTTCACCCACGAAATTAAGTCTACGCGGGTGAACGACGTAACACCATTTGCTGACATTACACTGGGGTCGCTTATAATAATCTAACTGCGACTACCCTGAAAGAAGTGAAAAGAGTGTCTGAAAGAAGAACCTATATCATATATGGGTTGTTCCTTCAGACACTCTTAACTTTAATAAAATGGATGAGCATTTAATAAAATCTACGAAATTCCGCCCTCTTAGTGAAACCTTCTTTGATGCTTCTCTCTGCTTTTACACAAAAGATTTCGTAAACATCAAACATGCAATTTATAATTTGCAGAACATTTTAGCACAACATTTATAATAATGTTCTGGGTAAGTATGAATAATGCGCGTGATAAGGCCAAAAATATTTATATGAGATAAAATAAGGACAAGAAAACAAATGCCAACAATGACATATTGTAATAATTAAAGTATTGGGTTATTTTAAGAAGGAAAAAAGTTCACCAGTTCCGTATTACCGTTCTTCATTAAACGTTTTTAATATTTCATAAATGCATAAGTAACAAGTAGCACTCGGTTAATTGTTATGACTAGATATAGTGAACTAGTAGACATCCACAGTAGACAGTGTCCAATAAATATTGCACTCGCAAAAAAGTGATGGTAAATAGCTTCGCTTCTATATCCTGTTGAAATTAATTAATAATGCCACCATTATTCGATATGACGTAACCTCCCGTTAATATAGATTTTAAAATCGGACCAACAACTTAAATGTCTTCTAATATAAAAAAATCTCTTGTCGCGGTATTTGTTACGTTAACGTTACGTGTTAAGTCCTCCTAAAAGGCTGGATCGCTTGTATGAAATTTTTAACGTTATACGCCTTAATGAAAAGGTGATCCACCACAAAAAAATATATGGCAATACAACGTTTGACAGACAGATAAACACATAAACGTCTCTCAACTGTACCGTCAGTTCGGAATTCAAATAGAAGAATTAATATATGTTAAATGCAAATGATAGGTACGAGAAGGGTAGCCAGCAGCTCGAAGCCAGTGCAAATGTTACATAACCGCCCACCACGGTCGATAGCGGTTTAAGGCGGGGGCGCAATTCGTTCTACGATTGCAAAGTGCGCGTTTCACACCAATTTGACATGAACCGATCCAAGCTGCAAACATCGATTAAACTCTTTTATATTATAAGAGTATATTTCACGAACGGGTTAGGTTTATACTTGAATAATTCAAATATTATATTGTTCGATAGGTACTTTTTTGCTGATTATTGACTTTCCACCAATTACTCTCACAACTGTTCAATACTAGCTCGTGCCCGAGACTGTCTGCGCAGGATTTGACCTTCTAGGATGACCCTGATTTTGTCAAATGCAAGCCGTATTCAAAGTCTAATGCTGCAGATGACCTCTCTTTTGGTGCACCACAGTATCTGGTCATCATTATCATACACGACTATAAATTACTTACTTACGAATAATTAGCATTCCGCGTCAAGCAGGACCCTGCCGACTTCTTCAGGTAATTGGTATATTTAGATTTGTGTCACACGTTTTTCCAATTCTGCAAGCTATGTCGATTACTTTAGTTCATTTCCAAATAAGATCGTTTTAGATTCTGCCTTTCAGAGAAATCCAGAACATAGCTCGCTCCAGAGCTCACTGAGGGATTTAATTCTGCCCATCTCAGTGCAAGCATTCACTGAAATCAGTCGCTCCATTCCTGCGATATCAACCAACAAACCAATAAATTAACTTTCTCGTTGTGATATTATTAAAAAGAAACAATATTTTAAGTAACGTATTTGGTTTGAGGTAAGTACAGTGGGCTTATATATGGAAAATTGGAAAGGTTTTCTTTTTTCATAAATATTGGAGCGACTGGTCAAGGCTTTGTGTAACCAACGGAACGCAGTCATGCGTGGGTAAACTTCGGGAGAATTAATATCGGCACACCACGACTCAATCGAACCATACTTTTCAATTCGGAGAAAAGGCCGACAAATGCTTGTGGAATGTAATATGTATTATTAAGTTAAAACGGTGAAGGAATACATCATGAAGGGCGTAATATTTTGTCTGTGAAGTAAACGAAGATGGCCATGAACTCCTTTATGAAACGTGGGAGTTGTAATGTCTTTACCCCTTAGGGGACCCATCAGGAATGACGTGGTCATATTTTATTTTTCCATACTTAAATGGACGCTAACGCCGATTGAATACAAAAAAGACGCCGTCCAAATAAAACCCAGACCACGTAAAGCTGTCAGTTCCAGATGCAATTAAAGCACAGGCAATCGTAACGAGCATAATAGAAGCCTTAGAAAGTCTGACTGGTCTAATTAAGTCTCGCTAGATGTTCCCTGGTGGCTCGTGATTGCATGCCAACGATATTACCAAGCATACTTTAAAAAATCGTAGCATACATTCTTACAAACATTCAATACACATAGCATTGACACTTAGAAGTTTGTTATTTATCTTTATTATATTATACATTATACAGATAAATAAAATTGAAGTGTCTGTTTTTAATTCCAAAATGACAGCTTTTAGCAAGTAAATGCATATGAAAGTATATACGTTACTGACTTAAAGAAACAAATTTTCTAAATTTTCTCTGTCTCTCTGTTTGTTCCGGCTAATCTAAGTAGCGGCTAGACCGATTAATTAGGCTTATATAAATTTAAAAAAAATTGTTTTCCGCAGGTCACCAAAGAAATTAAGTCTACGCCGGTAAACCCTTGGGGTACAGCTAGTTTATTATAAAGTAATGTGTTGGGTCACTGAAGCACTTTTATGTGCAGCTGAATGAAACGGCCAATAAGGGTATTGTCGACCCTTTGCAATGACCCTCAGAACTCTGTTGTAGCTCTTCCTCTCTTGCAACCTTTTGCGTAGGTACCAGTGATCTGGGGCCTTACCATAACTTCTTATTGCCATGATAATTTTACTTTTATTATGAAACAGATGTAGGTATATGACGTGTATAAGTCTGTCACTGTCGCACAGCTGAAGTAACATTGCAATAAGAACTCATGGTTGGACCCCTGAACTTTATATTTATCATTTTTATACAGAAATATGTCTTTTCGCCAGCAAACTAGAGACTCACACAAGTATACTTGAGTGAGTCGATGTTGTAAACAGGAGCAGTGTATTACATTACTCTGAAGTGAAAAAGGGCCGTACCATCAACTATTGTTATGACATCATTACACTTCTGGCGAGATTTCAGACAGAAAAGATGAGAATAAAAGATAGCGGGCACATTGAAAGCGGACTCAAAAGCTGCTAAGTACAAAGCGGAGTCATAATTAAGAAACGACTAGTTTAAAAATAATTTATCTTTATGTCTAACGGTACTTAAATAATCTGATGTGCAAAGTCTTTGAGCAACTTCAATGCAATATTTCAACCAAGATTGCCTCATAAATCATTATGTTTGTGTTATGACAACATTTAGTTAGGTAGACTCTGAATATATTACTTTATTATTAAGTATACATTTTATATCATTTATTAATAAGTATCATTATTATTTCGTTTCACACTTAGGATAACAATGTATGATAGATTAATTGTTGTTAAACTGTTCCATTTGTAATAATAATAATAATAATTGATTTTTGTCACCAAATATTAGGACACCTTTTTAACAAGTTTTAATAAGTTTGTTATGGATCTTGTACACCTTGTTTTAGTTAATAAATACACTTTGATATAACTTTCGATAGGTCTATCTATGTCTGTATTGATTCCAGTGTGACTTAGAGGAAGGAAATTTGATTTTCGTCTGATGCAAGACTCATTATTCTATAAATATCTTGAATCAAATTAATTTATATTTTAAGACATGTTCGATTCTTTTTTGAGACATTGAGTAGTATCTACCGAACAAACAGTTCGCCTTAACTCCTGCATACTACTTATAAAGTCCCCGCCGCCATAATTTTCCGGAGCATCCGTAGCACTCGTAGCAAGACTTCTTTATTGATTTCAAGTTAGTAGAACAAAGGCTCACAAAAAGTAGTCAAACAAGATAAAAACTTATAATAAACGTAGATCGTTCTTTAAGTTGGGATTTTCCACGTCACATTCAAGCTTTTTATCACTGATATTTTACAGATTGTAAATCTCACATTTTAAAATTCGTTTGAATTTATGGCATTAACATTCTTATAAAAGTGGTTTAGAAATATTTTTTTTAAACACTAAGAAAAATTTTAACTTTTCAAATACCATGCTTTTGCGAGAGTGCGAGTCTCTGAAAATCTGTTCAATTGCAAAAGTATCTACATTAATTGAATCCTCAAAAAAGTACTAGATCTTGATATAATTCCACATTACACAATTAGTTCTTTTATTCTACTTGAGAAGGGAAAGAAAAAGAATTGACAAGCGATTAATGTCCCTGCGAGGAGCTTGAAGCGCGAGGTTTAAAAGATTTTCTTGAGACGAATGTCAGGGAAAATAGTAAGCAGAAAGTTGCTACGTAGGTCTTATTTAAGCCTTGAACATATATGTCTACGAACCGTAAGGTGACAGCTCTGTAGGGTACACAGATATCTATATTACTAGATAAGTTTAATTTAAAAGTATAAGTTTGAACGATTTACAGTAACTCTAACTCGCAATTTATTATCAATTGCAATCGTCCTTTGTGGAAAATGGGAGTGTGCTTCAATAAGTTATCAGTAACACACAATAAAAGTATCTGAGACGGCGATGGACTCACCATCTGTCACGTCGGCATTTAATCATATTCGGTGAAAAGTGGGTGTTGTGATTACAACACCTCTGCCTACCCCTTCGTGGAATACAGGCGTGTGCATGTGTGTGTAACACACAATACGCCTACGGGTTTTAATAAGAAACTAATTTTAATTTAAATGACGTTATTTTATTCTTGACTCTTTCCATACATACATATGCATACGTATTCCCGGAAGGGGTAGGTAGATGTTATAATAACAATACCCATTTTTCACCAAAGATGATTAAGTGCTAACATGACAGATGGCGAGTCTATCGCCGTTTCGGGAACTATACATTCGTCTTTGAATTACTTCTCAGATATATGACTCTTTCCAGTGGCGTGTTATATCGGTGGTGGTGGAACAGCGCCAAAGCAATTAAATCGTGAACCCGCGAACGTTCTGTGCCACTCGCGCGCCCAGCTCTCACCAAATTGCTCTCGTTACTTGCACTTTTTTGGACAGAAACATTACTTTCTTGGCTATCTTAGAGCAGTGGAACATCTGGTTATGGAGACAAATTTATTTTTACGTTTTTGTACGGTAGGTAGATGTAAAATTTGAGCTTAATTAAGGACTTTGTTGAAAATGTTTACCGTTGAACGACACTTTGATATTGAAACTGTGAAAAAGTAATACTTTCCCTGCCTCGAAGCAGATTTTAATTAAGAATAAATTAAAATGTAAGTCTGCTTTTTCAGAAAATGAGGATTTATGAATATACACACACTTTCCTGAAAAAAAAACACTTATACGTTAGCACTAAGAGATCCTGTCTAAGGTTAACACTTGCATACATAAACATAAATTACCAAAACTTAACCAATATATTATACTATGCCAAATATCAAGTTACAGATATGACTGTATTTTTGGAAAATTGGATGTGACATACGGATAGACATGTGACGTGGGCGACCCTATATCGGGGTCGTGTTTCTATTAGTTGTAGTTACCGACCTCCAAAAAGGAACGACTCCAATTTGTGTTATAAGCGAAATTATGTTTGTATATGATAATATAACCTGTCAAATAATTTTGGGCTACATTGCCTACGCTAATTTCTCTTGAGACTGAAATGCAATTTGTCAACAAAGTAACTAAGTTTGATTACGTAGTCTCAAAGTTTATTCAAAATACTTTGTAAATTTGATATTGTTGACCGTTCCTAGTTTTCAACATTTAATGAACCTGTGACTTATTCATTGTAAATGTTTTGTATCTATATTTTAGCAAACAAAAGTAACTGTTTGTATAACTAAATATGACAGATAATGTTAACTAAGTTCAGGGTTTGACAGGCTTTTCATTGAGTCGTTTTGCGTCATTTGTCCTCAACGATACGAACTATGTTGGCATGCGTTCATTTTCAAGTTGAACGATTCGTGACACAGAACTTTGCATCGACATTTGGAAACTGTTTTCTATAAGCTATTCTGTTAGAATCTTCTAGAATAGAAATAGAAATTGCTATTGGGGCTAAAATAATTTCTAAAGGAGCCGTGATGGCCTTGAGGTTTGAGCAGTCACCTGCTACGCAAGCGACGCAAGTTCGAATCCCAGCAGGGCCTGTACCAATGAGTTTTTCTAAAAAACTTATGTACAGTGATTTCACACCACGTGCTTTAGGGTGAAGGAAAACATCGTGAGGAAACCTGCATATTTCTGACAAGTGATTCGTATACGTATGTAAAGTGCCTGAGACGGCGATGGACTCACCCTCTGTCACGTTGGTACTTGATCATATTCGATGAAATGTGGGGGTTGTTGTTACAACACCTCTGCTTACCCCTTCGGGGACCCTTCTGGGATGGCGTGAGCATATATATATAATTTCTATAGTAATTGTAGCACCAGGCGAATAAATTAAGTAATATTATAGTATCGAATTGTAAAACATGAGTAAGTGATTGCAGACATACTAGGCTAGCTTGTCAGTATAAAATCATTGTCATCGCAAATATTTATAAAATATTTTATGACAAGTAATTAATACAAGTCCGTTACAACCACTTTGTTCGCTGTAACACGAGTAAAACATTCAGATTGTATCTGCATATCTGATTTTATCTGACGCATGTGAGTTACAAAAGGTAGCAAGGCTGAGCAATTCTGTGCTGCGCTCATTTGTAATTCAAATATCATACTTGAGACACGTTCTGGCAGAGCGACGTTCGCTCTAACGTAATGCCTACTAGACAAGCCCATCATTGTGTGTTGTAGGTATTGTATACTGTAAGTAAATGAGTAAAAATCGTTGTCAAAAGTATCGTCGGAAAAATCACTCTTTATGAATAACTGCAATTATGGTATTATGCAATCAGTCAAGAAGTGATCGAACAGATGAAACATGTCTATGAACACTTGCAAACCCTTATATGGTTTTGCGCTGTCTACTTTGTAAGAAAGAAATTGCTGACTTTGCTGAGGCATAATGACGAAAGCTGTGACTCCATTTTGTACGTTTTTGACTGGGATCTTTAGTGAAGTCCGATACTCTACCTACAATACACCAACAGTGCCTGTGGCCACTAAGGGTATTGTACGTCTGTGCTAATTAGATTTTTGTATTGTTACAATTTTTGCAATGAGGACACATTTAAGTGTATGAACTAAAAAGAAACTAACATTCATTTCTTGATTTAACTGTAGATCACTTTGTGCCCCACCTCTCAAGTAAATTTATTTCTATTCTGTCTAAGACAAATATAAAGTTTGTAGTATTTGAACTTGTCATGCTGAGATAATTAATTAGGTGGATAATATCAGCCATCAACTTCAAAAATTATCGATCGAAGGAATTTTTATTTGCTTCACGTTTTTATTTACTGGTACCGGTTTTTTTAATACCTGTTTATTGGTTAGCGGCTAGATATACAGAAATGATAATGCGTTCAAGGTGCTATTGTACTCGATAATATTCAACTTACATACATAAAAGGAGTAAACAAGTCGCAGATCCAGAATTTAAAATGCGACTGATTGAATTGGTTAACCTTGCATTTCAACTTGATCTTTCGTATTACTTCGTTATGTAGGTCAAACATTTGTATTATCATCTTGTTTCAAGCTTCTATTTATTTATTTCTTAAACAAATAATAATAATAATTTCTTTTTGGACAAGGTCCAGATTCCGCCGACTTATTGTTAGTAATAATGTTTATGCATTAAAACCAATGTCCTAAAGCGATTCGCTTAAAATTTTGCAATACTTGCAGTGTACAAATATATTTAAAGGAGAAAAGGGAAGAGCTGCAATGAATAAACCATACATTTCAACGGAACACTTTTGCTGCTAAAATAACTAAGCTCTGAATAATTCCCCTGTTCAAATCTAGACTTATTTCAAGAGAGATAGGGCATAATAGGGTATTACTTAATTATATTTCCATCACTATTTAGAAACCAACGCTTTATAGAAAATATTCGCCGAATGAAGAGTTTTTTTTTACGTTTGTCTGCCTTTCGATGTAACCTCTCTGTGTTTAAAAATCATTTCATCTATTAAGCCATGAAAAGGTGACAGACAGATAGAGCCACATACACATTCATACAATGATAATATAGAGAGTATAGATTCTTTATAATGGTAGGTAACGCGTGAGTGACATCCTTTGTATTTCAAACGTCAATAGGCTACAATAACGGCCTACCATCAGGCGGGTTGAATGCTTCTATGCCGCCTTTGTAGTAGCTATAACTCCTCAGAATACCTCAATACTAGAGTTATTTAAGATCAATAAACCGAAACTGCTAAGGTACTTCGTCAGCTTGATAGATGCGAGGAGTTTATAGAAAACATTAGTCTGGTGGGAGGCGTATTTTAGTTGCGCCCACATAAATCAATGCTTGCCGGCAGTACTCTGAAGCTTAGGTGAATTCAATCTTTCAATGATTGATATCTCTCGATTGGGAATAACTTCACTAGTTAAATGGGTAAGAATAACAAGAGCATTAAATCATTTTGCTTTCTTCAATTTCTCATTTAAATTTCAGGTTATAAATGGAATAATTCATCTGTAGGCAATGACATTAAAAGTACGGATGCGTTATGCGCTCACAAAACCAGCGAAAAAAGTTTGGGCAGATGGAACAAGTCCCGTACGCAGTTCGGCAATTGTCAAATAAATAGTATAAAATCTTAAGAGCACCTGAGGACAGAGGTTAGAGTTGTGACAACTTTAACACCTCAATTTCGCTAGTGACATATCGTCGCTTAAGTTCTAACACCGCGGAAGGCAAAATGCGCAACTTTTCAGGAGAGCAAAAAACCGTTAAATTTTTCATCAAGCAACAATGTATGTATACAATATGTTTGTTCCACGTGCTAATGTAAATAATACTTAGTAAATGTATGTAACTTGTTTTTTTATGATTTACTTTCTCTTTTTTTAATACGCTAAATAAAAGGAAGGAAACATAGTAAAATATTCATATAAACATTTTTAACAGGTTTAATACCTTATAGTTTAAGCTGAAATACACATTAAAATATCTGTAAAAAATCCCACACAATTGTCCTATTTCTGAAGTCTGTAGAAACTATCACAAGAGAGTGTAAACCTACGCTTATTCCCCACCTCAATGTTGGAGAAAAAAAAAAGAAAGAAGAAAGAATGCTATCATTAGTACAAGGTGATATAGTAATCACGATACCAGGTACTGAAGAATCTGAAGATATGAATATTTCGTATTCAGATATAAAAGACAAAGTAATCCAACTCCACCTTATTACTGAACAGACCTTGATTAAAAAGTAGCTGCATCTCTTATCTATCTGTTAAGTAGAGGTACTCGTATAGATCCCAGCAGCTTCTAAACTACGAACGAGTGATCTCGTTATGCTATTTTTCTTGAGAGAAACAAACTCCTTTTTAAAAGCGCTTCATATAACGTAATGTTTGTAGACTCGGTTGATTTATTATCGGGTTCGATTGCTGCATATAGAACATAAATATTTGGACGGGCCAGGTATTGGTTCTTAGTCTGCGAACTTTGATTTATACCGAGTATCTATGATACATACAAATACTATACACTTTATTATTATTGGGCGTATTATCTACATTTACATTTAGATAAACGGTTGGTTATGTGTTAGACTAACAAATTATACTACGATAATATCAACATCGAATTGGAATTCAAATTAGGATGCTAATCAATTATTTGTGGTTTTAATCAAACTGAACACTACTCAAACTTGGCGCTCTTGCCTACTAATTAATACGAGTGCGAAATGTTATATTAATGATTAATTAACGGGAAATAGTGCGTTACACGAATACCCAAATAACTTTTGCGCTTGTAAAAATACTGCTTGCATAAAAAAGCTCTAAAACTTTATTCATTTTGATGAATAGTAACATTACATTCGGTCATAATCACAATTAATAAAAACATTTTTGTTTGTATTTAATTATATTATTGTATAAAATCAAAGTTTCGAGCAAATTTCACAGAAATCGAAAGGCTTTTTGAATCTGATTTTCTTTCGTTATTATGAGTATTGAGACGCAAAATATGTGCATTTTTATGTGAACGACCTATTTTGTCGAAAATACAATCAGATGGCGATTCTTTGGCAATACTTTGCATTGTAATTCAATACAATAGCAAGAGTTACGGAATAAAAAGATGTCTTATACATAACCAAGTACACAAAATAATTCATTGGATATTGTTATTGATGTACATCAGTGGAATCTTGAAACTGTCCCTAAACCAATCGTAAATACATTTTAGTACAGCGAGACACTAAACATCAGCTGACAACAAACGAAACTTGCTCGTATCTGTTGTAGGAGCGTCTCATTTATATCCGAGAGAAGGCGGCTATATCCCAAACAAAGGTTGCAAGGTGGAGGTTCGGATCCCGGAGCGGTTACGTCATGGCGGGTCGATAGCACCCCGCCCTGCTACCCACCACCCGACAGCGACAAATTCTACAACTTTTTAATACTTTGTTTTTACATTCTTGTTATCGAGTTCTATTATCTTAAAAATGGGCTTTTGCCACAAAGTACGTCTGAGATAAAGTGTCAAAAAGGGCAGTAGTATAAATTAACAGACTGCGCGGTTGAAGTTATGAGCTTCTTTACACAAAATACATATTATTTTGCAAAATTATATTCGTATATCCTTCATTTTAATATTACTCTAACGTTGTCGTTGTGAAGCGACCTCCAAAGGAGGTACATGTTATCCCAAATTTTATCTGATGTGCAATTTTATTCTTTTCAGGTAAGTTCTCGTTCCCTCATACGAAGCATCCAATTTGTAAGTACTTAATAAAGAGAAATAAAAAAATAGATATAAGCACAACAAAAGGCAAATTCTTATACGTGACTTTTATTTATTTGAGCTTTGTGAAAATGTATGAGGGAGGTCTCAACTTGGAGCAGTTGAGCAGAAACGCTCAGTTCGGTAGTGAATTCCTTCGATATAAGGATATTTGTTAGCAAGTTAGTACTTGTATTGTGTTCTTATTTTAGTTCAATACATTTCGGGTTAGTTACCAATTATTAGAGCAATTGGTTGTTGTGCATCTGCAGCACCATTACATTTGGCAGCCATTATTTCTGCAAACATTTACATACATACACCTCTCGCGTGCCGAATGTGGAATACTGAAGGTGCTCAATATTTTATTGGTGAATGTGGAAAAGGTAGTACCTACCCTTTAGATTTAGCCCTGTTTAGTAAAACGTATCACGTGGGCTATTACTCGGCCAGTTTTGGGGAGCCCCACTCACGACAACGATTTCGGAATAAGCGATACTTTAATAGTTTTTAATGTAAGATACTTTGTAAGTGTAGGTATTAAATACTCATTGCTTAATTTATGTTCATCAGCAGCTGTAGCTCATCTGTCGGGAGACAAGCGCAATATTTATGTTTGGTTATTAATCAAAAGAAAGCTCATAGCTCCAGTTGGAAATATAAATTACCTGCCTGTATGAGTTTTCACAAAAATGTATGTATACTTAGTCGTGGACCTACTTCCCGCGCAAATGTTCCCTTGTTATAAATTGCTAAAGTTATATTACATTTTTGTGGGTTCCAATTATTTAACATTTCATCTGAAGGTAAGTATTCGAATTTATATTATTTCTGATTCAATTTATATCTTAATATCGTAACAAGGAGGTTATATTATTAGGAACGTTACACTTTGTTTAAGTATTAGAATCACGGAAGAACCAAAAGCTTGTGGGTAGAGCGAGAGATCATGCTCATCCCCAGCAAAGGAAAGATCTTCCAGCCAGGCGGATATCATGCCTGGCTGGGGGAACTGCAACCTAGTTGGAAACTTGTATATAAACTACAATACGCTTAAAAACCTTTATTGCGCGATTTAGGTTCTCGTGTATTTGTATTCAAACTTCGCATCTGTTAGCGAGTAGCGTCATCTATCTAAAACGCTGCTACATGTGCTGCTACGTATTATTAATTTGGAATTAATGGGTTAGATAAAATCGTGGTTAAGACATTATATTTTTGATTGAGACCCTACAATGCAGCAAGGAGTGAATCAAAATCCATATTTTTAGTGATCTAGTAAAATTATACTTAACAAGCCGAGCTTCACTCTCTAAACATTCTGAATAAAAATGTAATCTCAATAAAATTATGTAACAATTTAAATAACTAACACCAAAAGACCTTCCAAAGTCAAATATTTACGCTTTTGAGAGGTTGCTGTTAAATTATAAAGTTTCTGAATTGTATGGTTGCAAGATTTACTTTGAATTTTTGCGCTTATGCGTAAGTAGGTATCAACTGCGTAGTATCTATTCAATGGTAAATAGTATTTCCATCGATTCCTACATTTCCGTTCAAGAGTGATCGTACATCCAACCATGCGCTTTTTAGTGCCTTTAAAAAATAATCGTATTTATAGTAATAATCGCAATTTTAACGGAATACGAAGTGATAGTGAAGTTTAAATAGAACTATGCATGTTTACTTGACTGCCAACGCGTCATTGGCAATTTTCCGTTAATTATTTAAAGGTCCCGTTCGCGGCCTTCCCTCATCATGTAACGAGGTATATTTACAAAGCCTTGCACTATAAAGCACCGCAGCCTTTTAAATACAAATATGCAAACTATTCACTTTTATTCAAAACAATATACGAAGGCTGTATAAATTGAAGTAACAGACTCATTCATAGCAATATTATGTCGCATTTCATTTGCATAGTTTTACGATCTAAGACCATTAATTTAATGTTTAACTATTACACGAAGTCACTTACCTTTAAACGGGTAACTCTGAAAGAGCAATACTTAAATACATGCTGCTACAGTTATGAGTCTGTCCCAGGAATCACTTCGAAAGGCACGTCTTACAATCTTCTGTGCAGTGCCTTTCCTAAGTAGAAAGTTGGCATCCTGTACCCCTATCATGAGTTTGCCACCGTTTTCGAAAATTATACTCGCTAGCGTTACTCGCACTTCTCGTTCTTCACGTCACCGCTAGGTGTCGCTGCACAATTTCTCATACTAATGTTCGGCGAAGACGCTAGCGAGTATAGATAACGAAAACGGTGGCAAACGCTTGATAGGGGTACTGTTCAGTTTTGAAACACTACTGAGCGCAGGAAACGATAGCCCATATACTACGATAGAAGCATAAAGGTAGTTATCACAGGAATATCGCTCGGATTGCAGCGAAACTAAGAACTAGGTTCTTGTAACATTCCACAACAGATAATAGGTACCAGTAGTTTGGGCTGGGCTTTCACTTTGTGAGATTCTTTGTATGAGCTCGATTACTGTAACGCGTAAAATTTGACCTTGTAACAGGTATAGAAAGGTAAGTCAACACGGTAATTCGATTACGCCTCTTTTCACTCAATGAAGCTTTTGCAACCCTCCTATGTATTGTATTCGTTTTTATTTAACTGACTTAAAAAGAAGGCTCACGTATGTTCACTCTTATAAAGTTTTAAGGTGATAAATTATGGTAAAACACATCACATCAGGTAACTACTAGCTAGGGTTAATAATTCGTGTAAATTTGCAAAGTATTTGTGACTAGCTTTGCCTTATGACTTCGTACGCGTTTACTCATATCATGGTCGTATTCTGCCTTACTCACTTTATTATGGGGAATTTGTAGGTAGCCCACATTTATAAACTTGACATATTTATTACTTGATAAATTCAATTTAACATTCAATTCGTCACAAGTTTCAGTACAGTCCGTGTCCAACGGTTGCAACATTTATCCACAACGATTTCTCTGAGATTAAGTCTGTAAGGGAAAGTCCCAAAATGGCCCCATTGTGACATTATATGGCCCAATTTTGTGGCGATCCCATAATCCTCTAAGGATAAAGAGAACAAAACTCTTTAAATAATAACAGCAAATCAGTGATGTTTCCGTTATCGTTTACCCCAGTAAACGATTTGTTGAATCCAGTAAACAGTCACAAATAAACTTGCGGTCAATCGGCTGGTGAGAGGTTTGCCTAAGAAAACTAGAAATATCTATTGAAATCCCAGATGTAGATATTACTTACACGTGCGTTTCAATTTTGTTATCATCTTATTCGTAAGGATTAAATCTATATAGAATTATTTGTGAAATTTACAAAATATTTGAATGGGTTTCTTGTTGGTATCATCTCGGAAAGCTAGTTTCAGAACCGATGGTAATTCATGAACGTTCATCATAAGTATTCCAGAGAATAAACATCATCATCATCACCCTGGCCTTATCCCATACATTGTTGGGGTCGGAACTTGATTCGACCTGATGTGGCTGATCACCTGATTTTTATACGAAGCGACTGCCGTCTGACCTTCGCAACCCCTTTTACGAGGAAAATATGTGACCTGGGTTAAACTAGTTGTCAGACTATTTTAGGCCTCCGACTGACTTGTAACGATTGCCAAAGATGATAAATTGGCAACGGGGATCGACGGCTTAACGTGCTCTCTGAGGCACGGAGGGAACTGGGGCGGTCACCCATCCAATTACTGGCTAGGCTTAGGGTTGCTTAACTTCGCTGATCGAATGATATGCGTAATAGCCCCGAGCTCCTCAAGAATTTTATTATATATAATATTAATATTCCAGAGAATAAACAATACCATCCTAAATTTTAATTTATAGATATAAACTCACACACAATTATGCAGCTCTTGTTTGATGTACCTATTTACACTTTGTATGTGTGCATTTTATGGAACGTTCTTTCAAACTGCAATCACCCTACTCGAGACAAGACAAGACTTCATAAGCACTGGTCTAATTGAGACATTTATCTCTTGTCCGCAATTACCGCTCCTCGTCGTGACATCTGAAGCACATACATTGTACATTCCACTTATGTAGGTAGACAGAATACTTGTGTTATCTGGGCGTTATATTTGCATCAATGTATAAAGTTTACTTTGAGATAATTCAGGTTGCTATTAGATAATCGTTGATATCTACCAAATGACTAAGAACACGATTTACCTTGATTTATAAAGAAAAGACACTACATGATATATGAATTAGAATTTTTTTGAGACCTTAAGAAACTATTTAAAATAAGGCTGAAGTATTCATACTTATGAATATTTTGTATAGATTTATTATCTACGAAATTTTATGAACGATTGCGAGCACAATCAGTAATTGTTTTGGTGTCATGTTTTAATACGATAAGGAAGTACGTAATATATACAATAAAACGTAATATATTTTTACAATTTTACCTATTGGTAGGCACCCCCTACCGAATGAAAATAGAATCACGCAACATCGGCGTAGACATATCGAATATATCGGAAGAGAACGCCACATGTCTACCTGAATTCAATATTTACGATATTTTCATTGATTCTGCGTTATATGTTCCATCGTTCACAGAAAGAAGAAAATTAGAAGAAGAATGCCGTAAATACTTTACCTAATTCATTTAACTTTTCTTAACGCAACATGAAAAAGAAAATTATTTGAGCTTCCCAGTCGTGCGCCCAGTATTTTGTAAACATACATTTTTGTCAGTGATTTTTATGCAATATCAATAATTTTGGGAAGATACGAGTTTATCGTAGTCGTTTCATTCAATACCAGGTCAATACGGAACCTAAATGATTCTCATCACTTTTGCTGCTGCATGTTACATAACAGGGGCATACTCTTACATGGAATCATGGGGTCTACCATATACTCTCTTTCTTCGAAAACTAAATTTCACAACGAACGAATATGAAACGTAGTTTCAGTATCGCTTTGTTTTCATCAAACTCAAGTTAGAATATAATTAAAGTAGGCTTAGAATATATAAACGACAAAGAATTTTCTAGTAACCCACGAACGAATAAGAACCAATGCGAACTTTCGCTCCGATTAATAAAACCAATTAATTTAATACCTAGACAGAATATGAGCTTTTAAATTTTTGACATGTTACATAATGTATCTAATACGTAAGATACTTTTTTTCCGTCTAATAAATCACATAATGGTGAGAATCGTTGATTTATACTCAAATATGCTAACAACTATACAGATTGATTGAGCAATAAAAACACTTCGAAATAATTATGCATATACATATAATTACCGCAATAATGTAATTGAATGGACAGTATAATTATGTGGTGATTCAGTTTACCATTTTGCTTATACTCCGAGTTCAACAACAGAACAAGTTTTTTTATATTGTTGTTATACGTAACACGATGGAAAATCTCATGACGTTTGTGATTTTTGCACAACGAATAATTAGATGAATAGTCAATTGGCTGACATTTTCATCGGCAAGTGGACGGGCTACATTGTGCGGGAATACAACAATAGTGAATGTGGACAAACTGGCGTTATGTGTGAAGAATGTGGAGGCTATTAACGCGCCGGGGATGATCCAGGTCGGTGCGCGCCCGCTCCGCTCCGGTGGGCAGCCCGCTCCGGTGTTGGTCGGCGAACATAGCGGAGCCACGAGCGGACCGGAGCCTCGAGCGGGCCGCACGCACAGTCCTCTCCTAACCGCGAGTGAGCGCGCTGCCTGCCGCGGCGCGCCCTCCGCACACCGTAGCAGGCACATGCCTACGAAATGTCACCTACCTACATTTCCCGATAACGTCCGATTAGCAATTAACAACGCCAAATAGCACGCCCGGTGCGCGGCATCGTTCAAAGTTTTTAAACGTTTAGTTAATCGAGGAACATCAACCTGTCGTGAAGTTTTTTGAGTAAGATATACCTATATTACGTATATGGAATGTGTTGTTAAAATGCACAACCTTGACAGTACGCGTTATTATTCTGTTTTTTGATGGTGCGTTTTTATTGTTGTTGAAGTTGCCGGTAATTACGCCGCCGTGTATTGTGTGCGTGGCTCTCGATGCATATTGTGTTTAATTAATCGTGTTTATTTCGCAAGTAATGCAGGAAGTATCTGAGTTAGTTGTCACATTCTCGTGCATTTGTTTTGTTACAATTAGAAGTGCTGATAGCATGCATGGTTGGATTCGTATGTGACGTACCGAATCCGGTTTTTGTTTTCGGATCCGATGCTGATTGCGACCTTGACGGTAAGACTTTAGATTCTAGGTGTCGGTGATTTGTTCATAACTTAGTACGAGTTCATTACAATATGTCAAATAACATAAAATATGTAGGTACTTATATTGGCAGTTGGCACATATTATAATATAAATGATAGGTACGGTTGGCATTATAATTTATAGATTTTTAAATAGTGGTGATAAGTCCTGCTACAGTAATTTCGTTTGGGTAACTTAGTTAAGAGCTGATGTTGATGTGAGTGTGCAAATGTATCTTCTATCCAACTTCCGTCCCATCCAGTTAGTATATACATCTAATACTTAAGTACAGCTCCGTCTCCTATAAAAGTAGCCAAAAAACCCTACAGTGATCGTTATACAAATTGCACTCAGAGGGAAGGCCGAAATTATAATATTTAGGTTGGCGAACTTAGGTTACAAGCTAGAAATCAAACGGGCTTACTGGAACACCTCATCCGATTAGTTGTCGGTAAAAAATTTAGATAGTTTTAGACAATTTTAAAGCTTATCGTCATCATGAATTTAAGAGTTTCTTGCAGGTGTAACCGATTCATTTCTTTCCATATTTCTCTGTCCAGTGCTCTTTGACCTCCTTACTTATACGTCACGACAGACACCTTTTCTTTAACTTGTATCATGTATCTAGCCATGGTCTTCCTTTCGCTCACTTCCCTTCTTCCTTTTATGATGTTTTAAAGCTTCTAGGCGGATTAAAAATAATGATTAGTTCCCCGTTTCCATGAAACAATACAAACAAAACTTATAGAAGCTGAGAACATTGATGTCGTTTTATTAACTGAAGGAATTTGGCATAACCCTTAGATATTTCAATGCTCGCAGACTACGCTCACTTAAAATATTATCGTCGTCATAATTGTGGTGGCGGTACCTAATATTGCGTTCTCAGAAAAGGCTAAATTGACGAAAGTATGCGAGCGGAATATTAACGAAAACTCTTTGCGAAGCTGGTTCCATCTCATGAGATTCAGGAAAAATTAACTTCGGTCGGCGAGACCAACTTGTTTAGAATGCACAATGCGAGGCATGGCGGCCGGCCTTGCGTTTCGGGTACCTACTGATATGACTATATGGAATACTTTCTTATTAAATAAGTTTTATTTTTATCCAGAAATAGTCCATTTTATTCAGCTTAGTTCACGCCCGCCGCGCTCTCGCGTTAGTGACCGGTTTTAATATTGTCATGTTCTTCATAACGAAAGAACCCTGCTGCTTTCGGAAAAACTTACGCCATCACACAAGTTTTTCACGAGTTTTTCACACGAGTTTTCCACAGGCTGCGGTCACAGTCTGGTTGCAGTGAACATACCCCTAGTATGAATTTCAACATGTTTTTACGTTGACGATATCACCTTCATATTCCCCACATTTTGTATGGTAACGTTAAAAAGCGTCCCAAGTGGCGAGTAGAGGGAGTTTTATGTCTTCATACAAAAACGCAAGGTCAAACGATGATGTTCAAACGTGTCAAAACCTACTCTTAGGGCAATATGCACCACCTGCACAAAGTAATATCTCGATTTCGTGGGAAATAAACTCAACTTCGGTTTAAATCTGAGGTTTACGCCTTGCACATCATCAATTTAGCTTACATCAACGTCACATTGGCAGGTTTTTCGTTTTAAAACCTGGATTTAGTAACAGATGACACGATTGGTTGAATCTAGATTAAGGTAAATCGACTGCAAAGATGGACATTTTAATGCATAATGTGAGTTAGCAAAAAATAAATAAATAATAACTATATATGTATAAAAAAAATGTTTAACAAAAGTTTGAGTCTTGGGAAATAAAAACAACCTTGTTGTAATATTGCACTCAAAACCTTGTTATAATATCCAGCAATGAAACGTCTTTTTGTAGTCTCTATGCCCAGCTAGGATGCAAAATAATAAAATGCTATGTGCAAATTCGCAATTAGTACTGTGTATTTCACGCCCGTAGAATACAGATAACGCTAGACCGATACAGTGAAAGTTAGAAAATTAACATATTCCTTATCATTTTTTAAATAAAAACAGATACAAATATATCGTAAAACGAAAAAAATCCTGTTATGTGTTATATTCCACATATCATCCAATAAACATTGAACCTTTAATAAGTCCTTACAGCAACACATAACCATAAAAATAAATAATATGAATAAGTATAAATAAAATAATATTAAGGGATTTTATTTTGATGTTTTTAAATTGATATAATATGTAACACCTTCCCATGCCCTGTGCCAAAAATTTTACGCTTATAAAATCTACACCCTATTTTATCACAAACAATACATACAGTCAAAACAAATTCATACATATTTTTGTGTAGGTATTGAAACATCGACCCTGAACCTAACAGGCGAATTGCTTGACCACTAGACTAACAAGGTGCTCAAATGTAAAACAAAGAATCATCATGTAATTGATGCATTGTGGCTTCACCAACTTTGTAGACGCAACAATGACAAACGCTGATATAATGATAATGTACAATATAAATACGTCACTGCTATTGTACATACATTTGCTTGTAAAAGTAGCATCACGTGGCATTATTCAGATATGGAACAACTGTCTGAATCTACGATCTGGGAGAGCATTCGCTTTGAAAGTTTAGTAGACTATAGATGCATACATTTGTATCCTGAACCAAGCGTTATTTCTACAGATATCATTATATCCTTGGGCTTATACCAAAGGTTTGGTTCGCGAATAATGTGCTTAGAGGTGGCGATGCCACAAAAGTTTGTGCAATAAACGCTCGTTCGTGAAAGGAGTGCTCTTGGTGAGTACCGCCCTTTAAACACAAACTGTACATAAATTATTTCTAAGATTCGTGTAGTCGGAATACTATTTCCACAGTAAGCTCTCTCTCCCATTGTATTTATACCGGCATATGAACGGTGTGAACCCGTATTGTTGGGTTCACACCGTTCACATGCCGGTCACGCTGTTTCAATGTATGTTATCTCAAATTAGCAGTTATGTTAAGCTTGTCACTTGTACGCCACATTTTATTTTACGCTCGCGATAATTCCAACACCACATGCAGGTGTGAACTTTAATTACGAGCTAATTATTGTAGAATATTATGCATAAAGTTTTGTAGTTATTATATATACTTCGTATATAATGAGAGTAGATTTTAAATATGAGCACTGCTTTAACAATTAATTTCCATTGATTTATGATATCGTTTCAATGCCATGTTACGGCCTACAACATAAATTATAGTAAGATATATTTATTATATTTTATGGGAAAGAAATCAGATATACCATATACTTAAGTGATTTTCTAGCTCCTTACTGTATACTTATGAGTTCAATAGGTACAAAACATATGAAATTGAAATTCACAAAACAATTAACTGCAATTTTTTTGTAATAGGTGAAATTATTCACTTACACAATGTCTAGGGGTCTCTAGTCTCGGACAGCCCTAGAGAGTATCATTTTCTATTCCTCGTATCACCTTTTACAATACCACGTTCTTTAAAATACTTGTAATAACTAAGTCATATTTTATGAAATTATAGTAAGTATAGAGGAGTTTAGGCAACTTTTTAGATGATGAACACCTAACGCGAGGGTAGTGTTATTGCCTGCAGACAAATAGTTCCATAATCGAATTCGTCAGACGTTTAATCTAGAATTGTGACAATACCCAACATAACCTAGATCGCAAATATTTAATATTTACGACGTCATAAAATACGAGCTGAAAATAACAAGACACTAATACAAATGACCGTTTCACTATTGAAACGTAAACAGTTTTCATCGAACAAACAATATTTCAGTTGTTCAACAGTATTGACAGTTGTTCAATTAGTTCCTAGTAAAGGATGCTTTCTTTGTAACGAGACAGCGCGTTTCAGTAATATTAATAATTTTCTGGATCTTTAGAAATGAACTCCTATGTGCCATTACTTACATTCTATTTACCAAAAGTACAGAATTATACTTTTGTGAATTTGTAAAGTTGAGTAATTATTCAATTGCAATTGATGTTATTACTAAACCGAGAAAGGAGGATATATCGGGCTAAGAGTAAATGGTGTTACCAGGAGTCCAACTCATCGTATCTTTACAGTTATTATATCCTTATAACTGTCTGAATGTTATATAAATAAGTAAATCTAAAGTGAAAGTGGATATATTGGTGATAAACAGCCAACTACAAATTCTCTTTTAGAATTTCCAGATGACAGCAAAAGCAGAATTTAGATCCAAATCCAAGCTTAAAACAGACAAGACTGTTGATTTAATCATTTAAGGAAATCAGAAAATGTGTTTTATCAGTAAATTCAATCAAATGCAATTAAAATGGGTCAGGAGCCACCCGTCCCCTGATCCATTTATCTATTTTTAAATCATTTATATTTTCCCACCCTCTGTACAAAATTAGATATTTCTCTTCAGTTCCTGTGGTTTTGACGTTAATACTATAAATAAAATTAAGGTAAATAGCTTAAATGAGCAATAAGAAGTTCAGAATACTATAACCTGAGTTACTAGGGCGTCAGTAGTTTAAAGAGGTTTTTTTTCAATGTTTTTCGACCGTAAGTCTTAACGTAACTTTTATACCAGGAGAGGAGTGGGTAAATAAAATATTATTTATAATTTATAAAGAGGGAACAAGCACCTGTATAGGGGCCGAACGTACAATATTTATTCTTGGGGACCAGTGGGTCCCAACCCGTTAAATTCTAGGCAGACATTGGTACTGCAGCGGCACGCTATGTTTTTTTGATGTCGACCAAATCAGTGATTGAATATTGAGCAGGATTTGAAGTATTAAAAAACAGATAAGTACCAATTCAATGCAAATGTATCTGAAATAAGCTGAAGATACCATGTTCCAAATATTTAAATCAAAATTGACCGGTCAATCAAGGATGGAGACGTAACTAGTAGGTACTCGAAACCGGCGGGCATGAATAAAGATACTGATGAATGATGAAGTGCTGTATTGAGTTATTAAATTAAATTATTAATGGCGTATTAGCCCTTACTGGCGTCTTTGAGTCGCAAATGCGTGGGGGGTAGTAAGCATATTTATAAGCATTTTAGAATTCTACTAAAACGGACTAAGTAGATAATAATGTCCTTCCTTATTGTTGATATTGTAGGAATTGCCCAAAATATTAAGTCAAATCTTGCGCAGACGACGTCTCGCGCACCAGCTAGTATTATTTGTATAATTATATATAACCCTTAGGTACACATAAGCCCCCTTGTGATAATCATATAAATTAGATTTACTGCTTGATTTTATTATTAAACCAATTCCTATAACCAAATCAAATTAGATTATAAGTATTTTGTTTAAATTCATTTTAATACGGTATCTCTTTATCGTTCTCATTATATATGAGTCTAATTTTTTGATTGGTTCTAAAGAACCGCACATTTTGACGGTGTTGTTGTGTTTTTGTAAGTTATTGATGAAGGACAGGCCACTTACTCACTATATCTATTCTGTGGTATTACTTAGAAACACATCGGAATGCCAGAATATATTATGAAGTGATACTTACTTATACTAAAATATACAATAAATCCTACAAATACGGCTCAATTTACTCCAAGAAATACTATTGGAATACTTTATGGTATTCTCTAATAAAACTACTTATTAAACATTTGTCAGGCCCCTTTATTCCATTTCTAGAGGGCAATTTATTAATATGTTCGTTATAAATCTATCTCATATTATACAATAACACACAAGCTCAAGAAAAGTCCAGTAATGGATAGCGATGTGTTCACAAGCCAAATTGAATCGTGATAAAGTGTTTTCAATACGCTTTTCGATACCCTTACGTTATCGAGAATTTAGGTAGTAAAAATAAGTCTTACCGTTGGAAGATTGAAACCCAATGATCTACATATATTTGAATTCAGCACTTGATGATAAGAAAATATATTATTATGTGCACATCAGAAATAACATACACGTTACGTGTCGCATGTTTACTCGTACTTTCTCACCACAATATCAAGGACTTTTTCAAATGGTAATATCTGATATCAATAGTCACTAAATCGTTATCCGTACCGTGCCGGATTAGAATTTGTGGTGCGGGTGTGAATAAATACATATGCAGTTATCCCTGCTATTGTCGCTTTGGGCTTAAAAATAGCAATGGAATCTCATTATAGTAGAAAAAAACCATGGAATAAAATAAAACACGAGATGAGGACGACAAAATTTAGTCCTGCTTACGATACCATTAAACAATAGTGAGATCTAAGTCTAAACGGGAAATTTGGCATCCCGTGAGAATATTACGATCGGGGAAATAAAAACTTGAAGTTCTCTATCTGCAAACATTATCGTAAGCGCAAATTCGATTTAAGACGTACAGACCTCAACATAAAATGACAGCATTTATTTTCTCTATTTAATTAATAGCGTCGAACTTCGCTCGGGTTTCAAACAGAACGCTGGACAAAAAGTGTTGAAAATTGTGTGTTCGAAAATAAACCCTCTGTGCTTTTTCGATCGCCTTTTTGTTTCACGTGACATAAATTGCGGTTAGTGCTTAGTACCTCTTTTAAGAAAAACTTACAAAGGCAAACCCAACTAGAGTAATTATTGTTTGCTTATCCCTAGCTAAGCACTAACACGGGTCCTCTCGTACGTTTTTGTAGACTTGCTGAAAGTAATTAGCCTCGGCGAGACCTCACTGATTAAGAAACTTCAGTTTTCTTAATGTTAATCTATAAATAGTTAAAGTAGAAGGCAATGTTGCATTTTAATATTTTTGGTTAGTTAGAATATAACAACAACACAATTTGTTTTTATGAGAGAGTACTTAGCTTACGCTTACTTTAACCGGCGATTGATTGAGAGGATTGATTGAGAGTGGATAAAAATATTAATTTTAATAAATCGTAAATTATGAACGAAAAAGCTACTTTACCTACACATACATAAGAACTCTAACGCAAATGTCTGACAGAAAAACATAGGTTTTCTTTTATCAGAGTTCGCGAACGGAAAGCCAGTTAGTTGGTAATGTATTTAAGTCCGTTATCAATTCGGCCCTGAAATAAGAAATGGGTGGGTATTTTCTATGACATTGAGTAATTGAATTGATTTGTTCTCCTGAACTTCGGGCTTGACACTAATTTATATCATTTGCAGAGTTCTTTGATGAGAAAAGTTTTATTTTTTGCAAAATGTATTTAATGACTTTGCAACTACTACTAACTCGTTTTATATGAGGTGGATGTTACTTATGTGCCACTAAAATCAGTGTATCGTAAATATACCTACATAACATAAACTTTATGGAAGCAACCGTTGCGAGACACAATATTATGACATATACGTATAATACAAAATATAAAAAAACCCTTTCATATTTTCCTTATACATTATTAAGTACTTATTTTCGTGGTAAAGTGTAGTTGTTCGGGTAATAAAGGTGCGGAATATGTGGAACATTAGATATTGCTTATTTTTGTTATAAGTTATAAAATGAAATTCTGAAAATATAAACTACTTACACCAAAAAAAATTTACAAATTAAGTTTTAAAATGTTAGTGTTTTTTTTTCTGTTTTAATGTATATCAATCCATTGTCCATGTACCACCAACCGAAGCTCTGTGTTAAAAATGTTCGCCTTTAAAAGTCTAGACCCTATATATAATATACGCATATCGAGTGAAGGTGAGGTGAGGTGAGGCAGAGTAAAGAGCGTCAGTTTACACCAGCATACATACCACTTTCAGTTCATCTCCTAACATCAGTATAATTATATCATACGTCTGCTTTGAACCGGTTGCGGGAACTTCCTGTTCAGATTTCAATCCATGGCCATACTATATGTAATACCTACATTCATGATGATATAATAAAAATATAAATGGAAATTTGATCAGCGTAGTAATGCAGGTCCAAACCATGCCAGTTGTTGGATGGGTGATCGCCCTTGAAGATGGCCCGGTGAAGTTCCTTCCGAGCCTCCCACGTTGAGCCTTCAATCCCGGTGACCAATTTAACAACTGTAGTATGCGTCGTACATATCAGTCGGAAGCCTAAAAAAGTCCGACATTACTCGTAAGAGGGGGTTGTGCAAGTCAGATGGCAGTCGCTGTGTATGAAAATCTGGTGATCAACCATTCTGGGATAAGGCCAAAGATGATGTAGATATACAACACTACACACATAGGGAAAAGGCCAAGACGACCACGTACCTACCTACTTGGATCAAAATGTAATTTATTTATTAAGCAAAATGTCGTAGTAATGACATGCTAATGTTCGATTATCTGCCGTCTGCACACAATTGTATATCCCTTAAGGCGTTCATAAACGATGTGTTACGTCGCAATAGAAGTATTGGACACAGTTGAAGCATGACTGTGTTTGACGTATGAAATGCCGAAATTAATTCTACTTGCAAGTGCTGAAATATTTTATTTCAACGACACGCAAGATTCTTATGATATTTCGTTACATTTCGCGAATAACACATAATTAAGAGGTTCAATATTAATCATTAGTGAATATTATTTTGAAACCATAAAATCTGTATAGTCAAGCAATGTTGTTCGAGGTAAGTACATACATAATACAACGTAAATAACTATCTTGTACCTATCTGTATTTTCTTAAATACTTAATAATAAGTCTACATATAAGCGTATTTTTTATGAAATGCATGCTGACTGTACAGGAAACGCAATAAATTGGTGTCGCAGAAACCATATGACGTGTTGTAAAACAGATATACGTTACGGAACCAGTTTGAGCGCGTATCAGTATGTTACGTAACCCCCAGTACGTACACGATGTATTACCGAACTTATAGTCTTTCCCTCTTTCATAGGTCTATTTTTACTATCTATTAGATCTATTAGATTAGGAATTCGTATATTTTAACTGAGAGATGGGAGTCAAACAAAAATCTTTAGAATGGATTATAAGAGCATTGCATTAGATTAATGCGCGCTACAGGTCGAAGTATCTAATGCTGGCTACTTCACTTTGATCATCGAATAAGCTTCATGGTATCGATACGTGCCGGATCGTTTGGCTTTATCTTTGTTACGACTTGTCGAATGTCTATGGTAGTAAAAGTTGCTCACTTTAAAATTATCCGTTCGTACAGCTGCTGCGTTCTACATTTTGGTTCTAAATTCAACTGTTACACAAACTCCTAACTGAATTTACATTTTCTCAATCGCACAAGAGCGATTCACAAAGTGGCAAAACTGTGCTAAATTTTAGTACGTCTTGTTCAATTGTTGTTTTTTCCTCAGAATTATTTGTATAGAATCTTCGTACATTATATGCATAATTTTCTTAGCTACGTCCAAATTATAGTTTAGTATTATTAGTACGGTACTATGTTAAGCAAAAATACAACCTTTAAATGCCGGGTCTTACAAAGCGGCCAAGTGCTTCGGACTCACCCATGAAGGGTTCCGTAGCGATTTACGATTTATGGCGTATTAAAAAAACTTCTTACTAGATCTCGTTCACATCAATTTTCGGTGGTAGCTTGCATATGTAATGCACATCATATTTTTTTTTAGTTTTATCATTCTCTTATTTTAGAAGTTACAGTGTATTGCGCAAACAATTTTTTTAGAAAAAAAAATGTATTGTTTGATGAAAAAAAAATTAAGTATTTGAGTTTCGATTCTAAGTATGGGGAATTTTCATACATGGGGGATGTATGAAAATTCGTATGAAAATCTTAATTCGGATCACAGAATACATCTACTTAATATATTTCTACAGCATAGCTCTTATGTAGTTTCGGAAATAAGTGACTGTGACATACAGACGGACAGACAGATGCTTGGTTACGCAACCCTAAAAACTATGGACATATTTTGGCTACGGAATTATATTCTCAAATTAATGTAAAAAGTTCACGTCGATTTAGGTCATCCGGTATTTTTGCTGAGCTGGGATAATATATACACATAAATCTGAATCAAACATTCGTATTTTCGAAGTCTACGTTTAAATTGAGTGACCCTTCTCAAAGTCATGTTAAAATGTAATAAATACCGGATAATATCTCTCTTGTCAAATCAAGGAATGTCGAAAACATGTCTTCCAACGGAAATTATCAACTTAATGAAATGTTATTTACCATTTACCGTTTAGAAGTTTATATCTCTTATTTATAGAAAGCAAGATACAAGATTGGTTAATTTCGTTATTAATAATCTTTGACGTTTTTCTGGTTAAAACGATGAATAATGATCGTCAGCAGTGAAGTGTCGATAGGACTAGGACGGGCAAGTGCCCTCAGCTGGGCCGAGTAATCCCTGAGGGTGACGCCGGACGAGATATACGACCGCGATAATCTTCACTCAAGGCTCACGAAAGCAAAATCGTTGAGCTTGATACAACTTTCTTGTCAAGGCAGCGTATTTGCCCACCTGTCGAGGGGATTAATCACAGAGTGAACTGGAAGTCACGAAGGAACTTGTACAGAAACATTTTACCATAACTCACTATAAAATTATTCAGTACGCGATGTGGCCAAATCGATGGCATAAGAATCAACGTCGTGACTAGAATCGCTTTGTATGTATTAACGACGACGATAAGACGGGTAAACGTAGATTTTGCGTCTATTGAATATTAGAAAGATGTTAATCAGGCGGAAAATTTTAATAGAATAAAGTCACAAGTTCACGTGATTTTTCTTACATTTCCCAATATGAGGCACTTGGTTCCTTTATCTTGGTTGGTAGGTTATTAATATTAAACAGAAATAGGGTACAGCTTGTTATATAAAACTTCTCTTCTAAATCTATGAACAATACTTATCACAAGATTGGTGACGTCACCCCTTGAAGTAAGAATTTGAAGAGCTTAATAGTCAATCTACTTACTGCATTTATTATCAGTAAGGGGTTACATATTCGACTTTATTGGCTCGTTAAATTATTATTGAAGGAACTTAAGTGGAACTCAGGTCTGGTACTAAAAGTAGGTATAATATTTGATATTCTTCAATGACAACGCAATAACCTTTACTACGTCTATGGGCTACGCGGAGTTTTATAAGCTCATGAATTCGTGATTATTTCGCAATGGTTATCCATATAAATATAATTGATACTTATATATCTATGTATAGATGGCCCGATGTAAGCGGAACATTTCAGCACGGCTGCATTTAGCTGTTATATTCATCAACACTGGGTTCGTATGAAAAAAAAACCATACTGAATTATTTGGGATATAAATGTCTATAAAATGGAAAAGTGAGTCATACATACATACATATGTACCTACATACATACTCATGAATACGCGGTCACGTTCTCCGGAATGGCTGAACGCTAAAACTTAATACCTATCTCGCCTCTTAACCGAACCATCGACCCTAGTTATGGCCCGCATGTCTAGACATATTTCAAATCTTTATAATACCAATTTAAAAAGTTTGAAATGGTAATTGAGCATCCGTCATTTTTAACAAAGCTGCTTTTCGATTCATATTTACTACAATGAAATGGGGATTTTTAAATTTAATCAAGGTATTGTAAATCTGCATACATAAGTTATGGAACAGAAACGTAATCTAGTCACAGGAGTAATTTCTATTGCATATGTAAAGTTTGAACTATTATTCTAAATTTACAAAGATTCCATAAAATTTGCACGAGCAATATCCAGGATTGATACCAACGCTGAAAATGTAAATCATATCTATCGTTCAATGGGAAAATATAGAGCCCAACAAAATATTCATACGTTTCCCCTGAAGGCATACATAATATATTATGTAGCCATGGGTTCAATATATTTGAGTTTTCATATTCGGTGTTTCTTACCTAAAATATAACAAACAGATGCCCACGAACCCGCTTCAGAAGCATAACAGCAAACATGTTTATAGCGCATTTAACTAACAGCTAACGCAGGCAGGTAAACACACATTATCCCGCTCGCATAAAATATTATTACACCTTTATGATCGAGCCTGCCATACAATATCTGACGATTGTAGTTTGATACACTACACTACACAGCTGGTAACTGATATTCGATACCGTGCGATCGGAATTTTAACGATCATCAATATCATTGTCATTCTGTTAATGAATATTATAAATCTGTTAGGACATGTTTAGCGCCTTTGAAAGAGCTCTGGAAACATGATCAAGATTTTTTGTCAAATGAAAATACAAACCCATTGTGGTTTGCGGTCCTTGCGATATTGAACAAAAGATCCCGTTGTTTATTTACCAACCACTCTTCAATAACTTAGCATGGTTTCTGTTTGCGAGTGAAGTTCAACAAGTAAACAAATTTTTCGTTCAAAAGGAAGCTATGTAGAAAATTCTTCGATGCATAATTCAATTTAATATTATTGTTGCTCAGTGCCTGGAAAAATATTCATGTGTTTTCTTTCAACACCAACACATTGTTGTTACGTATATACACTTGACACTGAACACTTAATATGAACGCGAATGACAAGTCCCAAAACATATTGATATGGTAATACAAATAGCCGTATATGTGAGTATCACGTATATATATTATGTTAGATGGAGCTCTAGAGTAATGTAAATAAGATGGAAAGCAATCAAAGTCTCAGCCTTTATTACTCCGACAGCTACAAATATTTGGCAATTCAACATATTCCACTCAACAATACGTAATGTAAAACGAAAATTAATGTAAAGTTGTCATTATGAAAATAATGTTGGTAATATACTCATATTTCTTATCAATATCAATGATGAAGGACTTCACATATTTACTTATTTGTTATTGTAAACTATGTTATTTACTCGTTCAAAGTTTATTGAAACGACTTGTTTGCTAACGAGCAACACGCTTTACGAAACCTAGCCAAGTTGTCGATATGAGCATTTCTGGATTTGAAGTTCGGCCACTTGTGAGAAACTTCAATTTAGAAGGGGAACTTATTGCGCGTTCAAAATTAGTCTACTTTGATGGTAAATGTTGGATTCAAAGATTCACGAAAATGGTTACAAGTGTCATTTAGAGGCTCTTTAAACTTTTCCTCAATCTTAAAAAAACTAAATATGTTAAAATTTGTGTTATTGTGCTTGCATCAGTTACCTTAAGCCAAATGATTACTTATAACGTGTTGAAAGCTGTATGCATTATTCTGGTAGTCATGTGATGTTTTGGCTGCGTTGATCGCGAGTGTAATTTTTTTTTTGTAAAATAAAGGAGCCTTCAAAAAGAGAAAAATAAAATAATGTTAAATTAATTACTTACTTTTGAATGTGCCTAATGTAGCGTCAAATTCGGTATTTAACACCAACTTAAAAAAAAATGGTTTGTGTATAATAATAATAATAAAACAACTACATCAGTCCCTCACCACCCTGAACCTGCACCAAAACACCTACCACCTTCTACAAAAAGCAGCCATCCTAAATACTTGCAGACTAGTGAGAATTTTTTTACAGACTGACCAGAACCATGTACACCATGTACACCCAACCGCGTAATAAGCCTCACCAACATACACACTACTTATTTAAACATACCTCCTGATGAACACTTGGCCTAGGCCCGTGCCATCAGAAAACCGGTTAAAAGCCGAGAATTATAGATAAAAAATAATAATATAAAATATAATATAAAATAATCTTATATAATTGTAAAGATCTCATCAATACTAATTAATCAAACCCAAACACCAGGTAATTCTGTAAATGTTTGAGGAGTTCCCTCGAATTTATTTCGGCTCCATCTTCAGATCGTCTCTAGACCTACATTAAATAGTATTGTTATACACAAATTATTTCAATGAGTTAATTACATGTTTATTTGTTTTAAGCTGCGTGGATTGTACTCACAATGTCAGCTATCGTTGTGTGAATGATAAATAACCGTCGTTATGAATTAATTAAATCAATCCACTTTTTTCCGTTCCTGATTAGCAACCACGCTAATAAAGAAACCGGTATGAAAATACATCTTCGGTCATCTCAATTGTAATCTAAGATTGCGAAACATGTCTTGCGACACTGAATAATAATGAAATATAAATACGCTCATGACGTTCGCAACCATTTTGCTCATTCGGGATTCCATTATAGCTTTCGCGTTGGATGTGATATAAGATTGACTGTGGTAATATCTTATATCGGACTCAAAATTCTATGTATAAGCAAATTTTATAGGTCAGCAATGAATAAGAATATAATAATAAATGAGAAAAAGCGTGGTAGATGGGAATACATTTATAATTCTGCGTAAATATTTAATTGTTGTTAAATATTATATTATTATATAAAAATAATAATTTGTTGAGAAGATTTAATAGCCCTTTACGCATAACAATTATAATTTGAATTAATAAAATATTATGTAAAGAACGTAAGGAATATGCTCGGATTATGGAAACTACAGACGTACGTATATTTGTTTTCTCGTAAATGGTCACAAAAGGCGATGCAATTAAATCAGCAACTAACCAATTCTAAGTTTATAATTTAACGTAAAAGCCATTCAGCGTAATTGAATAAGTAAAGGTCTTTTGTATCTACTTACTACCTTAAAGTTACTATTTTAATCCTTACTTACATACTAACGGTAAGTATTTACTTAAGTGTGTGTTCCAGTCATTATATTTACAAAGCTTATCTTCGCTAATGACAAAACAGATGTCGGCGTATTTTATAGCCCAAGGGTGAGATGTAAATTGTTGTGGCTGCGTAGCTATCCCCTAAGAATGTTTTCATTATATTCCGGCATTTCACTTGGAATTACGTGGAAACTACGTCCTGCCCTGAATCCATAGATTTATTGCCAAGTATGTCTCAAAGTTTAGGGCTTGTATGGTAAAATATCAAATTGGCTTTGTTCAAGGATATGTTCAAAATTATTACGCAATTATGGAATACAATGTTTTGGAAGGATTTCATTAAAATTTAGTTATGTAGCATTCATTATGTTTCTCTGGTGCACTGATGGTGTAACTGGTTTAATAATAAATTTATAAGTACATTTTTAAATCTATATCAAATAACTAACTTATATATCAACCCACGACATAAACCTAGAGACCTACATACATACATATTCGTAGGATGTATATTTTGTCAGGATTTTCTGAAATTCCACCCTTAAGACGTCAAATGGGGATATGAATTTTATGTGAAACGTTTTATTCCCTGGATCGATTACCACGCGAGCGGAAACTAGTTCTAAAATATCTTATTACATACTATTGTTGTACGTTTTTTGGCAACACATTATATTTTTTTATAATATTTAATTTATTTTAATAACGAATAAATATTACAGTACCACTTTTATAGACGGTCAAACTTTGATATTCTATTCGCATTGTCGGCATGTTGAAGTGGCAATCAGATGGCAAACAGATTTCCCAAAACATATAAAATGATCTATGTACAATAGAAAATTATGTTTAACTAACTTGGTATATATTTGTTTTTTATATTTAAGTTACTTTTTGTAATATCAGCTATCTGCCAGTGAAATCTGTTCAGCCGTACAAACAGACGGTCAGGCAGACAGGCATAATAAATTGCAAAATTGTTTTATTTTTTATTTTGGTACCGTATATACTTTCATATGCATATAGTGAAAAGCTGTCATTTTGGAATTACAAACAGATATATCAATTTCATTTATCTGTACGTATGTATAGATATATAGATGTATTAGCTGAGCCTTAGTTACAATAATAACTAATATCTGGTTGACCGAGCTGTGCTCGGTTTTTACTTCACACAAAAAAAAGGAAAAAAAAGAAAAAAAAATCCGGTGAACGTTAGTCTCGACTCTAATTTCGTTATCGACCTGTAAACTGGAAGCCTCAATTTTGAGCTACCATAACTAACAGACGTCGGCGAAATTTGCTGTCGTATTGTAATTATATTTCATGAGTTTTTCAGTGCCTGAAAACATGGCCAAAACAATGTTTTCCATAAATGAAACCTAGCTCGATCTATTTTTTTGCCCCTACATGCAAAATTTTATGAAAATCTTTGGAGCTGTTTCTGAGATTAAATTTCTATATTTATTCAGAATTGCTCATTTAAAGATATAAGATGTAACGTACTTAGGGATCATTTTTCGTTTTTGTAACATTTTTCATAGAAACTTCGCTCCTATTAATCGCAGAGTCAAGTTATAAAGCCTAAAAGTGTTCCTCGATGAATGAACAATGCAACTCAAAAGTAATTTTTAAATTCAATGCAGTACTTACTGAGCGCGTAATTCAACCAAACAAACTCTTTAGCTTTATAATATTAATATAGATTTATGGATATTTAGTATGCTATCTTTGAAACTATTTGAAAGAATAATATTTTGAATATAACGTACCTCGACGTTTCGATTGAGTTACACCAATGTGGTCGCGAGCGGAGTAAGGGAATGGCGAGCACGCCTTCGCAGCCATCCCGAAACATTGGCAGATTTGTCGTCTACCCTCTTTTGGTGTTGTATAATATAAATATGGATTTAAATCGCGAAAGTTGAAGAAATATTACTTGAACGAAGATGGTAGATATGTAACAAAACTAACACGAAATACTAAATCTTACAGGCACCGCAATCAAAATACTCGGTCGTTCTAAGTAACACATTTGTAAAAGCATGCCTCTTCCACAATTAAATGACGACTACATTATATACATCAAATAAATGTGTGGTTGTTTTAAAGCCCGTGCTATCTTTAGTAATTTAAATTACCGAGCACCGGGTATATTATAATGTTTCCACGCGATATCTTTCCTTTTATTACCTACTTTATTTATGTACATAGCCTCAGGGAAAAGCTAAGAGATAATAGAATTTCACAATTATAATCAGGAAATTACAAACGTAAGCTGATCTACCATGCTAAAAAGCAATTTATTTTTAAATATTCCTACCGACTTCATATTATGTAAGTAAATTAAATACGATTATCCATCTCGTCTACGAGAAATATACAGGATGTTTTATGTATTTATAAAAAAAATATGATTAAGTGCTTTGTAAAAACAGGCAACAAGGGAACTTACAACATAATGACTACTTTATCTGGTCGTACCCACATTAATCTAAACTTAATCATCGGATTAGAGATTATATATGTACTTATGAATAAATTTATCCACGGTCTCTGATAACAATAACTTTATCAAATTATCTGTTAAACACGCGTTTCGCAATACCTAGCTAATTTACATACATAACAGAGAGTCAAGCAAAGTTTTATTCGATATTTAATTTATGTAGAGCCGTGTGGGAAGTGTGTTTGCAAGAGATGGTAAATGCGATAGTGATATTGAAAGGAAAGTGTCTGCGGGAAACAGGGTAAATGGTGCCCTGCACGCCGTGATGAGTGGCCAGTCAATAACAAAAAAAGCGCGCCTGGCCATTCATAACGGGGTGCTAGTACCTACTCTGATGTATGGAAGTGAATGTTGGGTTTGGCAGAAGAAACATGAAAGTAGAGTGAATGCAGTGGAAATGCTTTCGTTACGAAGTATGTGTGGGGTCACCATTGTAGATCGTATGAAAAATAGTGTGATAAGAGACAGTTGCAAGTTGAAGAATGATGTGGTGACCAGAATTGAAAAAAGTATGTTGAGATGGTTTGGACATATCGAAAAGATGAGTGAAAGGCGATTAACGAAATAAATTTATAGAGCGAATGTTACCGGAAGTGTCGGTAGAGGGCGTCCAAGGACTCGTAACCGAAGAAAGTGTATGAAGAGATGCATGAATGTGGATGAAGCGAAAGAAGTCTGTAAGGCTCGTAAGATGGAATACAGGCCATACATACCTCCATGGGATACAGGCGTGAGCATATGTATGTATGTATGTAGAGCCGTGATAGCTTTGTGGTTTGAGTAATCGCCTGCTATGCAACTGACGCAAGTTCTACCTGCATGCGTCTGAGAAGTACTTCAAAGACGTATTTATAGTGCCTGCGATGACGATAGACTCACCATCTGTCACGTTGGCACTAAATCATGTTCGGTGAAAAGTGGGTTTTGTTTATGACACACCTCTGCCTACCCGTTTGTGTTAATTTATGGCAAACCGTGCAAATAATGTCTCCTTGACAAAAACCTTCCTATCTGGAATACAATACACACAGAATATTCGAAATGGGAATACAGGTAATAATCCACTACGGTACGTAAGCTCTGGGAACATGTTCAGTAACATTCACTTTACTTTGCTATAGTCGGCTTTTGGTTGCTGTTTCCAATCAAATTAAAAGATAATGTTGAGTTACTGGCACTTGGAAAATAAGGAAGAGGAGCTCGTTGGTTGGTCGAGTCGTAACGTATGTCGTACTGTATGTAGGGTTATAATGGAACCGATGATGATGATGATGAATTATATCACCGTTGCCGCCAGCCAACCTAGTCTCATTTTTCGTTTTCATACTGTTTCTTCCAAATATAATGGTAACACATGTAATACATATTGCCCACTTAATAATTCCGCCGTACTATGCAATGAGTAAATATATATAACATACAACACACACGCTGGTACTTACCCACTATTCACATAATGATAAAGGATAACAGCGTCGAGCAATTCCATTAGCCATGTCGTACATAGATTCACACTGCATTAGGTTCTCTAACTGAGAAAGTGAGTTAAAGACGACCCTGAGAAACTTGAGAGCCCGAAATGAGCTTTCGCTTTTTAAATAAAGAAAATGAAGCGTGTTCTTAGTGGGAATAATTTATTTTGTGTATATGTTGGAAAATGAGTAGTTCAGAGGTCAAATGGTAGTCGCACCGTATAAACAAAGCATATCACAATTGTCGGGTGCATGCAAGTAAAGCCGCGTGCTCATCAAGCCCTTTAATATAATACGCCACGTGATTCTACAAGATATTTTTCTACATACATTTTCTCCTCTAGAGGACGCCACATCCAATTTTATGAGATTTTATCGTTTATAACGATACCTCATTTGTCAAATTACAATAAGTAGTTTTGGATCTCTGAGAGAACAGATGATCATGGAAACATTCACAACGGTCGAAATCATAATACTCCCTTTTTCGTCGCTGTCGGGTAAAAAAAGAAATATATTAGCACGTACCATCACACTCATCATTATTCTACAGCCGTTTGGCCGACTGTTTGTTTGACAACATTTCCGAATGCGAATTATCATTCCCTAAACAAACACAATATAATAGGTAAACAAATTGTGTACTCATTATATTTATGTTTGCAATTAATACAAAGTTACAAATATATCATAGTATGATGAATGTAAACTTTATTGAGCGTATAAAAATATGGCCGGCGTTATCTTACTTTATCATTTTACCTTAATTGTATTACTATGAAAGCAAATTTGCATCTTTATATTATTATAATAAAATACACGCAGTTCTATTTATTTATTCTGTGGTTATGCTCACGTTTCTGTTATCTTGGCAAATTAAATACGCACACCGCTATTGTTGTGATTTAAAAGAACGTCTGAATATAATACAAGTACTTTTAGCATTAAAATTCAATAATGCTAATCGGATATAGGTAGCTCGCCAGTACTAACCATTATATACCTACCATTTTATCGTTAATAACAAATCTGTAAATTTATGACGCAGCTATAATGCTTTATTCTCAATTTATGTTGAATCGATGTTTTTGTTGCATTTGTCAGCGTCAGATCTGTTTTAGAGATTCTACTGAGAGTATAAGAACTTTAAAAATAGTACTGAATCATAACAATGCTCTCCATTTATCAACGGATTAAACACTCAAGAAAATTCAATATTATGTTAGCAACTATCTTATCGGTGGTATAGTTGTAGCTAGTAGGGCACTCGATAGATAGGCCTGTGCTTATTATGATACTTATAGCAATACCATTGCATCTTAGGACCTACATCTATCATGATGTAAATTAGACGACTTAATAAATGTAGGTCTAACAAGCCAAACCAATTGAAATCGTAAGTAAATATCTTATAAATTTGATTATTAATGTCGATAACTAATGTAGGTACTTAGGTACTACGACTACTATTAACTACGAGAATATTTATTTGTGTATTTAATTTAAGTACATTACTCAGGCTGCACCTATTTGAATGGAGGAATATTGAAAGAGTACCTACATATGTATAAGGAAAGGTTCAAAATTAAGTAACAAATAAATTAACATTCACTTATCTCTTTTTAAAGGCGTATAACTTTATTATATATTTCTTTTTATTTTGTTCATGGAAGTCGGTGAAATACTGTGAAATCATTTTAATCGTCGTAGCGTTAGTAGTCCGTCTAATTATTGTCTTTTATACTGCATTTTTTAAACATCCTTTATATTTATGTCATTATTCAAAAACTGCTCTTCTCTAAAATAATAATAAATCGGTAAAAGAATGTCGCCCGAAGCAATTAATAAAGACGGCTAGGACCGTGACGAGGCAAGGATATCAAATGACATGAAATCAATATCCCTGAAAAGTGTTCAAAATTTTGCAGACACCCAGCTCTTGATGAGGGTGCACGCTAAGGCAAAAATGAATTATATGACTCATGAAATATCGATGGGTTAACTTGAATGGTTCTTAAAACACTTATAATTAAACGCTTTGACAACGAAGAGAATGGAGGTACCTATATATGTTTTTATCATGCATCTTTAAGTCTTAATCCGGGAGTGCTCAATCATGATTTTTACGCATGTTTGAGTGGAGGAAAGGTATTAATATAAGTAATACCCATATTAGGCTTTTTAAAAGCTTTTTTGTGTGCGAGTACAAAAAGTGATCGAATAGAGTTACGATGGTAATAAATTTATTTTAATACAACTTAATAGGTACGCATTATTATACAGTTTGCGTGCCGTTCTTCTTGATAAGATTGTTTAGGTCGAACAATTAAAGTTACCATTTGTTTTGTAAAAAGTAATAATTACATAAACCGTTTTTCTTTAAAAACATAATCTTATCATAATAAGCTTTCCATATTTGTGGTACTTACTTGAGTGCATGTCCAAAGGCGTAAAGGCTACCTACTTAGATCATTCGAATGTTTCCTGAAACCACATAATATTTATTCTTCAGAAAGTACTAAGTATACGTACATATATAAAGAGAAATCCAATTTGTAATGCGCGTAGATTGCTCCGTGTCAGCAATATATTGGCCTGATACCCTCGTTTGAAACTGCAACGATCGGTAAAAACCGATAAGGTCAGCAATCCGCAGTTAGCTGGTTTTATATAATATTGTATGCGATGTTACCTGAGCGAGCCCGGTGGCTTGTTTGCCAACCGACACTCATTCCATGTAATCCCAAACAAATATTTGCTTTCATTTAAAAGTACACATCCAATACGATGTTCATTCTATTGGTTTTATGTCCACCCTTATGTATCAATGTCACCATTTGTTTTTGACTATAGTACGTATAATATCCATACCTAATTCTGGTTCGTGGTTCTGAAGTCTGCCTTACTAGTCGTCTAGGGTTAAATATAACCCAGTGAATACGAATAATCGGGTACTTTTGTCTTATTATTGCGACAGATTTTGTTTTTTTTTTGAGTAAGCGAAAATAAGTGTTTAATTTTTAATATAAGGGTATTAGGTTCCTATATCACAATAATGGTAGTTCCACCTGCATTACCTATAGTGTCTCCACCTATCAGACATAACTCGTTGTATCCAGATTCTTAAGTACTTAAATATGTTCATGTAATGTTTTATTAATGTGTTTGTAATGAATTTCATGCCAACTCTTAAATAGCTCTCACGGAATAATGAAATTAGCTGACTGATTTTATTCGAAGCAACCGAACACTTAGTCAGGATCAAAAATATTACCATGCAGTATTGTGAGTGTGATCACCAGTCTTCTAGTGATGGGAGTGGCAATGGAGCCGCTATAGGTATTAACAGTAGTTCTATATAGGTATTAATAGTAGTTATATTGGCACGGAAATTAATTTTTTTATTAAGTAGTCAATGTACAATTGACTCACACTTGGTGTTCATTTACGCATTCATAGGCAGTAGTCGCTTACCATGAGGCGGGCGATACTTGTAATACCGAAGGTTTAATTTCACAATAAGACTAAAAGTATGTATTTAATGGTTTCTGCTGACTTTTCTTTGTGACGTCATGTACATGTACAAGATAATTGTTTGCTCGTTGCGTGCTGTAGAGTCATTATACAATAACAATACGACAATGTAGGTATCTATTAACCGGTTTGGCGTATCTACGTCCTATGTTATAATATAACACAAGCTTTTTTTTCTCAATTTTTACATAGTAAACCTTTTAGATTGCATATAAATCATGGTCTTACCTACATAGTTTATAAATAATTGTAACAAACTCACCAGATGAATGTATAATACAGTCACGGTAATGATATTGTCCTAGCATTGCGATATATTGTGTTATCCCCATACCTAGGTACACGATTGCCTTTCCTTAAGAATTCAATCGTTTCAACGATATGGAAAAGTATGGGAATAAAATATATTCATTAATGTATTGGGTTTTATATACTTCATTGATACACGTGGTAAATCCATTCGTTAAATAGGTACATCGTTATAGGGAAAAACTATAACCACCATTGCCCAACAGGACACAGTAATTTCATAGGTACTCTACCAGGACCTAAGCCACGGACCAAAACTAAAACAAATACTTTACTTTTTTTTTAATTTTCAACTCAATGATTCCGTAGATACTTACGAAAGAAATTCACCTAAATATTTAGTATTCGATACATAAAGCCATCAATAAATTTTAGCTTTTTTTACTGTCGGTGTCGCTAATATATACAAATACTTCTAACTTATAGAAATAATCGAACAGACCTAGAACTAAATACGAATTAAATCTAAAAAACGTCATTTGATGGGAAGCTCTCCTAACTTTCCATGTTATAATTAGATTTGAAATTCAACTACTAAATTATAATTTCCAAAAATATTAATTTAGAATTTGTTATGAGGAATGTTCTATATTAAGTTCTATGTTTTCTACATTTGTTAGAAACATTAGCTTAAATGTTTTGATGAGATGGGCGATGTCAAAATGTCGACGGGAATCTAATTTATTGCCGATTTAAATATTAAAGAATTCATCGTGTTAATTTAAACATGAAAGAGTTATTATTTTCTTTCCTTTTAATTGAAAACAAAATAGTTTCTACATCGCGAAAACACTTAATACATACGAAGCTGTACTTACCCATGGAGCTTATCCCTAATAAATTTTTATATTACGTGCCTAATGTCATAAAATCATGAAACACGTAAAATATAATGTGCGGCACGCTTAGCTGGTGGCAATAGTGGAGATAGTTCTGGGCAAGAAATAAAATAAAACGAGGGCTTGTGTCGTGAGTGACGTCACCAGGGCATAGGCCCGTCACTTTTATACCCGGATTATTACAATAACCACTAAAGCAATCGTGACTCGTGACCCGAAACTGTTAAATATAAAAATATAAAGCGAGAATATTGAATTTATAGTACTACTGAATTTATAGAAAATATGTATTGGGTACGCAGAGTAGGGCCGCCTTATTCAAATCAAAGGTATCATTAATTCGAACGCATTTAATTAACAAACACTCAACACGTAACTACGTATGGTAAAATATCTAACCATAATGTTCATTGGCAATCAGCAGAATGAGTATAATAGGTGCGTGTACGTGCGCTCATTACCGTTATCTTATCATCTAATGTTATCGCTTTGATTAATAAATCGATAGATTCTTTGTTTACATGTCTATTCATGTTGTCTGATGTTACTTCCGATAATTAAATTGTTATATAAAATTAAAGGCTATAATATTATATATATCCCTATCGCTTTGTCTGCGGGAATGACATCGACCAATTTTGTCACCATGGTCTCTCTTGTCGCAGAAGTGCGGGCCGACATTCCACTTTGAATGACGTCATTCGCAAGGTTTTTGTATTGCATGAGACGATCGCAGAAGACCTGACGGGATGACGTTAGTTCTCTGGAGTGTCGGAAAGCCCCTAGTGTCGGGACACACTTGCTAGCTTACACTTAAATTCAACTTCGCAGCAAGCTGTGGCATTGGTAGTGTATGCAGAAAACCGTCTTTATTGTATTTTTCTGCTATTTGGAGTTGAGAGTTTGGGGCCAATGGGCGCAAATGCGAAAGTACTTTTTAAGAAGTTCTCATGCCTTCTTGATGACTTGTTCTACGCCTGGTTGTCTCTGGTGACCGTTGAGCTGGTTCTTACCTTGGTCAGAGGATCAGTTTAGTGATGCAGTGAGGTACCAGCTTGCGGTGGACCATTCCCGCAGGCACAAATTAAAATTCGGTGTTTTATACATAATTAATAATCTGAATATTGTAAATGACATTACAAAATACTGTTTTATCAGTTTCCTGTAAGTATTTTTATCACTTGTCCGTAATCCGCCACGCATGATATGCCCATCAGCGCCCACATAGAGGCATAAACGGGTGACCTTTGACATATTTATGTTAATCATGACGACAATTTAGACGTGATGTGCTAAATGATTTCTGTTAAAACGACCGTTAGACCCAAAGAACGACCTGCGGATAGATCGCTGGAAACCTTTACGATTTTATATTATTTTACACTGTCCTCAGATAATTTTTGAACCTGGAAACAATGAAAAGGTACCTGCGTTTTAAAAATTGACTTGACCGCCTGATGACTTCAGTTGATTCCGTTCGCTATCAAATAGGAATTGGAGTGAGAACTGAAAAAAAGCTGTGGCAGACAGCTGCCGACGCGAAATGTATCCTAGGGGGTCAGGTTTTTCCACAGATTTTGGGTCCCCAACCCAACAATCAACACTCGACCCAACAATCGACACCTAATGTACAGTGGTAAACTAAGTAAGTTAATGGATATCATACATTATTTTACCCCAGTAAAATGTATACGACATAAAATATTACGCTGATTATACATGTGGCACCGGGAGTACACAAAATTACATTAACAAGAAATAGGAACATTTCGTGATAAACATACTTTCGTTCAAATTATTTATTTCTTTAGCTAAAACGTAGCATAACGTAGGTACGTTATGTTACGTTGTTAAGTTTCCCTATAAAATCAGCAATTCGTTGTAATTTATGTCCTTAATTAGCAGAGCTTTATACAATAACAATGCTATTCTCGCAGTGTGGCAATGAGTTCCAAAATTGCAACAAGCGGAAGTACATAAGGGGCCGCAAATATCTAGCAATTATCGCGGTATGACAATTAAAGTGCCGCTGTGCTCGCAGAACAAAATAGGAAGCCAACTTAAGGGCGGTCTCCTACCTTTGCTAATTCTCACACACCTGCATTCGACGAACCGTCTAACGAAGATGTGCTAATGTCAGTTAGATGGCGAACTCGTAAGTAGGTGTGTGCCTTTTAACGTCGATACATGGGAGCTGGCCATTTGTAAGTTGTTATTTTGTGATCCCAGTGTGTGGTCATATTATGGCGCGTTATGGCACTTATGGCTTATTGTTATTGTGCCGAGCCTTCGCCGAGCTCGTTCAGATCAGAATGGTACGAACGGTCTCCTAATTTATGTGACGCTTCCGCAACTGTCTATTGTTTAACATTTCCATTAGGGCCTGTGCAAAATTTACAGCAGCCAGTTAATGATGTTCTTATTTAGTTGCAGAATAGTCACTACTGTTTATTTATAAATGACACCTTTTTTGGCAGAGCTACCTTGCTTGAATAGACTCATGAATCAGAATAATAAAGTAGTTCATCCATGATTTACGACATCAACATAAATAATACCTTCATCAATTTGTAGCTCAAAACATACGAATACCTACCTACCTACCAACTTAGGTACTTTACTATTCCAACTCATTAACTCTAACATACTAATTATTTTAGGTAAAATGTTTACCAATATTCGCAATTTTTTCTCTAGACAACGTCTTTGGATTCAACTACTACTTTGACAAATATACTAAATTAACAAATTTGATTGTAAATTTAATTTTTTTTTATAATTATTTCATTGCAGCTGAATGTTAGGATTTATCTAAAATTATAATATTAATATAATATGGTATATGAAAACGCCTGGCAATATAAAATCGCAAACAGTCCAGCCGTGTGCGTGCTGCACGTCCGTCAGGCGCTCGCTCACGCAAAGGTCGCCAGCACGGATTAATCGCACTACAACCTGCCCTTGCCCTACCCGCCCTTTTATTGCTTTGCCCCTCCACCTACAAATATGCCTGGAGGAACAGTGTTAAGGTCAGCTTAGCAGTATATCTACCCATTCTCATAGTAGGTAACGCACATACAAAATATGTTTATTGGGTAACAATAGTTTAGAACTCCTTCAAAATCAACCCTTCAAAATAATCACATACTTACAGTTAAAGTTGAAGCCAAGTTTATTGCAAAAAACGCATTAGTTAAGATGCCAAATATGTAAAAGGGTTTCACAATCTTATTAATTGAACTTAGCATTAAATCCTATTTTACGTACCAACTAAGTAGGCACATAGCATTACAGTTAGTCCCTAATGCCCATCTGCTAACTTCGAGAAGATTTAATGTTGTTTAACTTTCCAAGTAGGTAGGTGGATATTTGAGTCTCCTAACTTTGAACATGATTCCGAAAAGTTTCGAAAGAGTTCTATAAAGGACGTTGTAGAATCCTGTTATTAGTCTCAATATAAGTATACCGTAATTTCACTTCTAATTGTACCTATATTCTAACTTTATTTTAATGAGGGTACAGTAATATGTATTTCTTTCGTAGGTGCCTACTTATTCCATCAAATATCTCTACCGTGGCCGCTCATGTCAACGAAACTAATATTCATTATAGATAGGTCTCGTGCATATGATACACTCGAATAAGCACATCTAAATCGTATCATGCTCTTTATACTTGCCTGACACGAAATGTCAATAACTTCAACGAAGAAGTATTGAACTTTCATGACCTTGTTTACACTACACGATTTATTCTAGGCCGTATAATGTTATAGGCAATATTTCTGTAGCGTTGCAAAATCAACCGTTTTATCAGTCAAACTTTTACGTAGGTACCATTTCCGCTGAATGGTTTTGTTACTTTATCTCAATTATCGTTCACGGAGCTTTCGATTTCAGTGATCTTCTTTTTTGGGATATATCCATAAAGACTCACTTTGTTTCTACGATACACATAATGAGTAATTTTAAAATACGTCACATTTTCAAGAAAGAAGATTTCGATTCTTGGAAATCAGATTGAACCTTTGATAAATACTTCCGGTCGTCGCGTCGGTGACATCGCAGATTTCGTCGTCAAAGTTTTACATAATCGAGTAGATTATTGGCATTGTTACTTTGAATTGAAATGACATCTTAGCGATGCGCGTCCGTTTCTGAAAGCGGCTGATACTATTCTCAAAGTTACGAGATATTCCATTCGCATTCTACACGCGTCCTGCTACGTGCACAGATTTTTTACAAAAATAAAATATCTCCGATCGACCCAAGTGAAATTGGGCTATAAGCTCCGGATGGAATTCCTCATAAAATTGAAGCTGAAAAGCGCACGTCAGATTATCTAAGGGTTTCTTACGGCGATGAATAAATTTGGGTGTATTTGAACAGCGAAGCGTAATAAACTGTTCCGAATGTTATTTCAGTCAGTAGGTGAGGTACCACTTTGTGGACAAATTTGCGAGATATGGATTTTTGGATTGTTTAAAACTAGGAAACTCAGGGTGTTCTAGAATAATTTGAAGAAAATTGTTCGCTCAAGAACCTTAGTTACAATATTTCACGAGGCTGAGCCACACTGGCGCAATTTACTTATAGCTGTAAAAAAAATTGGGATTTAGGTGATAGATTCTTTGTCATAATATACTCAGTCAGCTGGATAATCTGAGTGTGCAAAAATCAGAAGTCTAAAATAAACCTGAAACTTCAAAAATCTATTTCACGGTAATTTTGCTTGTCACTTATGAGTAAAATATTGTATGGAGTGTTATTTATTTTGGAAAGAAACTGTAACGTCGGCATCGGTAAAGAGGTCGGGGTCCCGGGTGTCTCACGGCCGAAGGCATTAGGCAGACTGCCAACAGATGGGACAATTGCTCCAGTCAAACAGATAGATAATCTGCTGCCAATGTTTGCTCATAGACCAATTATTTGGTTATTGCTGAACATCACGATACTGTTGTTTTCTCCATAGTACACAATTTCAGCACTAAGCACCTTATTTAGTATAATGAGTGGTCTATTACAAAATATAAACAATATAATATATCCACTGAGGCTATTAACATGTCATACATAGGCTGCGGTATTCACCAGTTTGCTACGTTCATGAAATATATATATAATCATCATCTCCTTGGACTAATTCCGTATGTTCTTGGGGTCGGCATTTGATTTAACACGATGTGGCTGATCACCTGATTTTTATACGAAGCGTCTGCCATCTGACTTTCACAAACCGTTTTTCGAGGAAAATCCGCAATCTGGGTTTAACCAGTAGTCAGACTTTCTTAGGCCTCTGACTGATCTGTAACGATTGCCAAAGATGTTAAATTGGCAACCGGGATTCACGGCTCATTGTGCTCTCCGAGGCATGGAGGGAATTCGGGCGATCACCCATCCAACTACTAGCTAGGGTTAGGATTGCTTAGCTTCACTGATCGAATGATATACGCAATAGCAACTCTGCCACTAGCTCCTTGAAAGGTTTATAAGTAAAATAATAAAGTAAATTATAACATTTTAAATTTGTTCTTCTGAATACCTAAATGGATGGTATTGCGGTGGTTTTATCATTCATTAGTCACTATTGCATTAAAACTGCTTTTTAATAAAAAATAAAAAACAAAAAAGAAAAATAACCCATATCTTTAAACGATATGAAAATAACCAAGCACTTCACAGCTATATTTGGGGTAAACGAAAACAAAAGCGAGACAAATATAACGAACGGTTTACTTATGGCCGTTTATTCGGAGAATAGATGCGGTCTTTGTGCCAACGATAAGAGAATACCGTCAAAGGTGGCTTGCGTTAGTACAAATCTCTTTACATTTCACACGGCTGTGAGCAACACCGCGGTGGGGCTTCGCAAAGACCTCGTAACAAGTGCCTTAATCATTAAGAACCATTTCTTGCCTTATTCAGCTTAGCTCGGATGATCTTATACATACGGAAATTCATCATTTTGACATATACACTTATGAGAATTGATGATGACTAAAAATAATATAACAGTGTCACTATAACAGTTTATTTTAGAATTATGCCGTTCTTATCCACGTTTATGATCCACCGGGGGATCAATTTTAATTAATGATTATATTCTATGCCGCTATGATCCACCCTGCCATTTTGTGTTAGTCGAGTCATCGCTTAACAAAGTTTTGGGACACGGGAACAAAATTAGATAAAATAAATAAATTATATTTTTAATAATTAAACTAAATAGGTATATTATTATATTATATTTATATATCGTTATGTTCGTAATACTATTTGTAGTTTCCATTACAATAAGTATTAAGTATACTAGTATAATAGTAAAATCATTAAAAGAAGACGACAATACTACTCGATGGTTTCAGCACTGTTATGCATAGGTAAAATGTTTGCCTTCGACATTTATGTAGTATCAAATTGATATTGGGGATGTTACTATGACTGCTTGACTGTTAACCAACACTAAACTTCTTACGGACTTGAACAACAATATAAAAATAGCTAATAATTAAGAACATTTTTTTTTACTTTTCCGTTGCAATTAACTTACAACTATTTCATAGTTTTGTAACCAAAAAATATATCGAACCGGTCCATTAAAATAACCGAAGATGTTGGAGGGCATTTCAACAACACATTCCAATTCAAACTATTTTAATAAATAAGACCGTGAGCATAACGTTCTCAACGTTCCTTTTAGGTGACGAAACCCTTAAACAGAAGTACGATTGACGTTTGAAGGGGATTCGATTGAAAATGAATCTAGTAGGGGAGTAGTGTGAAGTGTTGTGATGAATCGGCACCTGCGCGTGCCTGAGGTGCGCGTGAGTGGCGCGCAGGAGGACGACCCGCCCTCCGCGCTGCCGCCCTTCGCGCTTGCGCTTCCTTCTGTACCTCGCCGCAGACACTCCTGGATATGTGGGTAAGTAACCATTTTGAAAACGAATTTTTTTGATTGCCTTGGTCGTAGCATCACGTGTGAACCGCTGGACCAATATTCGCTAATGTTTTTTTTTGTTGTGTTCGTTATTGTCGGGAGAAGAGGCGATGTTGATCAACATTGATATTCATATGACATGTTTTCTATCATAATCTCCCTGGCCTTATCCCATACATTGTTGGGGTCGGCACTTGATTCAACCCGATGTGGCTGATCACCTGATTTTTATACGAAGCGACTGCCATCTGACCTTCGCAACCCCTTTTACGAGGAAAATCTGTGATCTGGGTTAAACCAGTTGTCAGATTATTTTAGGCCTCCAACTGACCTGTAACGATTGCCAAAGATGATAAATTGGCAACCGGGTCCGATGGCTTAACGTGCTCTCCGAGGCACGGAGGGAACTCGGGCGGTCACCCATCCAAGTACTGGCTAGGGTTAGGGTTGCTCAACTTCGCTGATCGAATGATATGCGCAATAGCAACTGTGCCACGAGCTCCTCCCCATGACATGTTTTCTATCGTTTTTATTTAATTTAGAATAGGTGGGATCGTACTTTATTTTATTTAGGTACTAACTTAGGAGGCAAAACAAAGAAAAAGGAAATTGTATTTGTGAATTCATGTTTTCAGAGGCCCGAATGCGTTGTATACATGGCGTTGAGCGTCATTTTCGCATATTTAAATAGTTTCGTTTCACGTTCCATGGTTTGCCCAGCAAAACAATATAAGTCAAATGTGAGTGTTGTTTATTACAGTCAGGTATTTTCAGGTGTGAGTGGCCATCTCGAAGACAAACGGCGGTTAATATTCATGAGCTCTCTGCCAACGGGCCGGACATTTGCACAACAATGGCCACGTAAACGGTCCTGACTAGCCTCCGCCTTTGTATCGACTCGAGATCACTGTCAACTAGTGTCAGCCACTGTTTTTGTACTTAATGCTTTCACTCAAAAACCTCCATGAATCATTGTTGCTGTATTACCTAACTATAATTCTTGCCACGGTCTTATACCACATTATCTTGCGACGTAATTTACGGATTCTGTATTTTTTCGCGCATGTCCTGAACATCTTATCTTTAAACGAGAAATTCTTGTATATATCGGCGCAAAACAACATGCGATGAGCCACGTCATCGCTGCACGTGTTTCGAACTGCGTAAACAAGTGAATCACAACGACCGGTCGCCCCACTGCGATCGCCCCACTACAGTGCGGATAAAAAGGGCGCCCGTTCCAGCGGACAAGGCATTCGATTGTCTGCGCTCAGACAGCGAACATCTAATTAATTGTGACTATTTAAGTAAACTTTGTAATTAATTCTAATTAATTACAAAGTTGAAAGTTAAATATCTTCGAACTTCTTTTATTCACCCAGCACTTCCCAGTATACGCCCACGCTATCACCGAAATGTCTGATAGCAATCAAGCTACGCCGTCATCAGAAGTGGGATTACCTGCCACTTCCGCTCAACAACCTGATGATGTAAGGGAATCACAACCTGGAGGACATATCCCAAACAATAATGGTAATCCAATGCAACAAGAATCCACATGGTACCTTGGCTGCACTGAAGTGTGCAGTACACCTATTTGGCACTCCAATCCAGATCATCGTCGACGGTGGAAGAGAGTTTCTGGGCGAATTTAAAATCTATTGCGATCGTTCAGGCATAGAGATTCATGCTATAGCACCAGGGGTAAGCCGAGCAAATGGACAGGTAGAACGCGTGGTTGCTACGGTAAAGAATGCTCTGACTATGATAAAAAACTACGAAACAGAAGAATGGCACACGACGCTTGAAGAACTCCAGTTGGCATTAAACTGTACCCCTCATCGGGTGACGGGGGTAGCTCCACTCACTCTGCTTACTCAACGGAAACATTGTGTGCCCCCTGAGCTACTGACGCTTGTGAATATAGATGTCCCAGACTGCAGACAAAGACCGTCAACGGTTCAATCTCCACAAAGCTCAAATCAAGCCGTTCCAACGAGAATTCTTGAAAACGACCGCTATCTAGTAAAGAGGGTCGTTGGCAGAGGTCGACCACGTAAAGTCGCCCATGATCAGCTTCGCCGTGCCCCGCATCCAGGCGAACAGATGACCGTATCGGCGGAACAAGACTATAATCCGGCTGAAAATGCAGACCCCGTACCAAGTACCTCACGAGATGCACTTCTTGAAGCACCAATACAAATTTCCGGTGATGAAGATCCATCTCCATAATGGGGTGAGCACAGGGGTGAGAGAGCGCAAAACCTAAATTCTCATTTTTTTAACAGTTTTCTACGCTTTGTTAATTGTACACACAATCGGTCACACAGCTGACTGCAACACATAATCAGTCACACAGCTGACTGCAACACAGAAACGGTCACACAGATGACTGCAACACACAAACAGTCACACAGCTGACTGCAACACACAAACAGTCACACAGTTGACTGCAACACATAAACAGTCACACAGATGACTACAACACACAAAAAGTCACACAGATGACTGCAACACACACATAGTCACACAGATGACTGCAACACACACATAGTCACACAGATGACTGCAACACACAAACAGTCACACAGCTGACTGCAACACACACATAGTCACACAGATGACTGCAACACACACATAGTCACACAGATGACTGCAACACACAAACAGTCACACAGCTGACTGCAACAAACAAACATTCACACAGCTGACTCGCAATCGGCTGAATCAACTTGACACCATGAAAGCACCCATAACTTCACATACACACGATTCCACGAAATGGATAAAACATGGCATCGAGACATAAGTCGTATAGTGATTGAAGCAACAAAGTTGCTTACAGCTACCAAACTCAGAAAAGGTGCTTATTGTTATAGGTAATGGTTCCGCTTCATGAGGCTGGTGCAGAGCACGCACCGCCTGTCAGAATGGCCGTATCGGCGCAAAACAACATGCGATGAGCCACGTCATCGCTGCACGTGTTTCGAACTGCGTAAACAAGTGAATCACAACGACCGGTCGCCCCACTGCGATCGCCCCACTACAGTGCGGATAAAAAGGGCGCCCGTTCCAGCGGACAAGGCATTCGATTGTCTGCGCTCAGACAGCGAACATCTAATTAATTGTGACTATTTAAGTAAACTTTGTAATTAATTCTAATTAATTACAAAGTTGAAAGTTAAATATCTTCGAACTTCTTTTATTCACCCAGCACTTCCCAGTATACGCCCACGCTATCACCGAAATGTCTGATAGCAATCAAGCTACGCCGTCATATATATATATATATATATATATATATACACACAATATATATATATATATATATATATACACAATATATATATATATATATATATATATATAGAATCTCGGAAAATTTTCATGAAGTTTTGAATGTAGGGTGTTTCAGGGGAAAAAATAGATCAAGCTAGGTTTAATTTTTGACATCGTTTTGACCATGTAAACTAACTCATAAAATATCGTTAAAATACGACAGCAAATTTCGCCGACACTGTCAAGTAGCTCAATGGTGAGGCTTCCAGCTTGAGTATCCCGGTTTGAGACTGACGTTCACCGGATTTCTTTTTTTCCTTTTTTTTGTTGAAGAAGAAACCGAGCACAGCTCGGTCAACCAGACATTTGTGCAATAATAGAAGTAAGAAAACATTTTATGATGATAGTGATTTAACATCGTTACATTAGCACAGGAAGCCATTGATCTGGTATTGGTAACGTTTGTCGTCTGTTTTCTGTCACATGTTTTCTTTTCATCCTATATCACATTTATCTTGTTTCTTTATTTAGGTAATGTACTGGGAATGAAGACAAATGGTCGTATTTTTTTCAATCAACTGTCACACGGAGCAAGTTAATACGATCAGATGGTAATGGATCAATCTGGGAACAGGAAATGGGTGTTGCACTCCAATCTCTGCTTTGATGTCTCTAACGCAATCACATGGCTAATGTGTTCCGTCTGTGAGCAAATCGGCGGTCCCAAAAATAACTAACGCTTAATACTTTTGAAGTTCTTAATTTATAAATATCGGCTGTCGCAAAAGAGGCTCATACCATCCAAATGGCTAAATGGAATTAAATAATGAGGTGACTTTGCCTTCTCTTAATCCCCTGGGATATGATGAATGACTGGTAAACGGAATGTCAAGACATTTTATGAACAGTCGCGGTTTTTGCAGCAATTGTATTTTTTTACTTACGTCACTTTGACAAATAAATTAGAGTTGTTGCTCTAATTCGAGTAAATCGAACTACGATTCAATTTAACCAAACTCAAATTTCTTGTAGATACTAAAATTTAAATAGTTCTGTTTATTTACCTAATAAACAGAACTATTATTTATTATATTATTTATATAATTTATATAATTATTATAATAATATTTTACGATGGTATAATTAGAATTAAATGTTAGTTTACATACATACATATGCTCACGCCTATATCCCACGTGTGTAGGCAGAAGCCACCGTTTGTCACATGCTACGATCCTTACATACTTCTTTCGCTTCATCCACATTCATGCATCTCTTCATACACTTTCTTCGGTTACGTATGCTCCGAATTTGACCTTTCTGACCTTTCTGAAAAATACTATTAATTTGGTCATAGTAGTTTTTCCTTGGACGCCCTCTACCGACACTTGCGGTCACATTCGCTCTATAAATTTCTTTCGTTAATCGCCTTTCACTCATCTTTTCGATATGTCCAAACCATCTCTACATACTTTTTTCAATTCTGGTCACCACATCATTCTTCAACTTGCAATTGTCTCTTATTGTGAGTTTATTGGATATCTTCTGCCTGTAGTTTCAGTATACGAGGTATGCTAATTCTCCCTGCCGCCGTCGAAGGTTTATTTGAAAGGTTTCACACTTAGATGCCCTTGAGCGGCGGTATAAAGTATCATATACTCGACGCCGTTTCATCTTCTCTTTAAACTGTAAATATTTGTTTCTGGCATTAAGCCTATTTAAGTATCTTTATTACTGAGTCAGTATTACTGGAACAATCTCATACGTGATCAACTACATATTTCAGATGTTTATAGTTATAGGTGTAGATACTGGTATCGGTTGCATTATGTGGCAATAATCTCAAATACTTATGTGTATATATATATGGTTTTTGTTAATTAGCCGGCAAACTAGGCAAAAGGCTTCAATCAGAATGAGGACTATTTTATGAATGAAATAATTCGCTCATAAATTGTTGGTTATGCGGGAGCTCTCTGAAATTTTTAGCTACTTTTCTCCTCAGATAAATCTCCTCCTTTATTTTCCTTATTGGGGAGTGAACCTAGAACATTTTCGTCCTCCATTTGTCGTTATAATCTCGCAGCTGGCGGGGAGGTGCACTGTAACATACATATATAAATATGCTCACGCCTGTATCCCCGAAGGGGTAGGTAGAGGTGTTGTAACCACAACACCCACTTTTCACCGAACATGATTAAGTTCCAACGTGACAGATGGTGAGTCTGTCGCCGTCTCAGGCACTATACTTGCGTCTTTGAATTCCTTCTCAGACATATGCAGGTTTCCTCACGATGTTTTCCTTCACCATAAAGCACGTGGTGTGAAATCACTGTACGTAAGTTTGTCGAAATACTCATTGGTACAGGCCCCGCTGGGATTCGAACTTGCGTCACTTGCGTAGCAGGCGACTGGTCAAACCTCAAAGCTACCAGGGCTTTTGTGTGTAAGTACAGTTAATCGTAATTAAATAAAGCTCTACACATTACACTCGCGTATCGGTAGTCAAAGCTGTTCGAAGTGATTTAATTATCTGAGAGGAACCATATCTAGTATGTATACATGAATGTTATGGATATGCCACTCGCTAGGCTTGCTAACTAATAGTATTAAAGCAATAAGTCGGTAACAAAATTATGTGTAAACCTTTCAGATAAAATAGGCTTCCATTTAATAGAAGAGCAGTTTTAATGGATTTCCGTGTTGCTATGCATGTGTTTCAGTCAGTTGCAATATTATAAGGTGAGTGCCATGTGAATCATAATATTTTTTTCCTTATAAGCTCTAGTAGGGAACTTCTGAAAATTGTATTAATAAATAATATTTCAGAGAGATTAAAATAAGCGGTAATTTAAAAAAAAATCCATATTAAATTTTTTGTCCGCAACTTGTTCTACGTGTTAATACTAAGAAAATTCGTGATCGTAGTCACAAATAACTAATCGTAGTTTCCATTCAATTGGCATAACAATATGTTAATATCAGTCATCAGTAATATGTCTTAGTAGTTCTTCTTTGGACGCCCTCTACCGACACTTCTGCTCACATTCGCTCTATAAATTTATTTAGTTATTCGCTTTTCACTCATCCTTTCGATATGTCCAAACCATCTCAACATACTTTTTTTAATTCTGGTCACCACATCATTCTTCAACTTGCCACACTATTTTTCATTCGATCTACAATAAGTTAGGAAATCCTAATAAAACGTAGTTAGCGTGTTGTTACAACAAGTTAGTCGTAAATGAAGGGAGAGCGTAGAAACTGCAGTATACACAAGTAGGGCACACTCCCGTTTTAATTCACTTACCTGGAACTCCCACTTGGAGGCCCGTTTTACGACTTTGCGCCCGCCTTGTTAGTGCTACGGCCTACGATATACTCTATTGTTTTATCGTATTTCCATTTACAGCCTCCCAAGTCCCGCTCTGTTTCATGTGTTTACGCACAAATTACAGTAGCAAATCTGTTTCAGATTTAATTTGAGCTTACCGTAAAGTACTTGTAAAAACGAATTAAAATAAAGTAAAGCTGTATTTATTGGTATAAGGGACTTACGTAAATATGTATTTTGGTTGTAGTGTAGCTATAACGTAAAATATTATATTCAAGTGTCTGTTTGTAATACCAAATTAACATCTTTTCACTCCATGCATATGAAAGTTTATACGGTACTGACATTAAAACACATATTTTAATTTTTTTCTCTGTCTGTTTGTTACGGCTAATCTCTGAAACGACTGAACCGATTTTAACGGGACTTTCCCTGGTTTGTAGCTAATGTTACAAAGAGCAACTTTGGCTACTTTTATTTAAAAAAATAAGAGGGGATCCGCGGGCCACACATGAAACTATGCTTTGTAATATGGGGATTAATTATTAGTTTTCAAGTTTCCATATACATACATAATTAAGAAAATCATTCCTCTAAGAGAAAACCGTCATAAATCAAAAGAAAGGACTTTGTTTAAGTTTTGTGAGCCTTTAAAACTTTTTGTCGAAGTACACTCAACCAAATTAAACAGCTGTGTACACATGCCCGATTCAGTCAGGAGGGAAAATGAAGTGAGTAACTTGAGACTGATTTATTTCATTCAATTCTGGGCGATGATTTATAGTCGCGCAGAGACATGATTTATGCTCAAAGTTAAGGGTTAAGTAGATTGTGATTGTTTTACAATTATATAAAACTGTATGAATCCATGTACCCCGCAGTTTCACCCGCGTAGAGCCATTTTCTCAACTATTTTTTATATGGAGTGCTTAGTTTTAATCCAATTTTTCACATTTTCTACAGATATTATAAATATTTACTTTGTAAGCAATAAATTTTCATTAATATTGAAGATTTAATGGGAAACTAGCTGAGTTGCCCATCTGCGTGGACTCTGTCTCGTGGATTGAGTGCGAAACCATAATTATTTTCTAATAAAACAGACAGACAAAAAATATATATTTTTTTGATGTAATGATGATGAGATCATAGTCAAAGAGTTTAATATCTTATGAGACTAATTTATATTTAGATAATTAAATTTTAGACGCTGCAGTAGCATTAGCACGTTAAAGAATCATTGATCTACATTATTGCTCTTCCAGTTTTACTTGCAATCAGTCTCTGTTTGAAACATATAAGCAAAGGTATAAAATCAACACATATTTTGTTATTTGGGCTGATACGATTTTCACAATTGTGAATAATTTTGTTTTATTTTGTGATTCTCATTGTTTCGCTTTGTAATGAAATGTACATGATGTCAGCTGAGTTTCTTGGCGGTTCTTCTCAGAAGGTTAGTTTCCGAACCAGTGGCCAGTTCTTCAACATTCATAAGTGCCTTACAAGGGCCTAAATTGAATAAATCATTTAAATTTTTCATTTTCATATTTATTGGTTGTGTTATGTACAGTTCAAATATATACGCACTAAAATGTACATAACTGTACACGTCTATAATTTGTCCACTTTACTCGGACAAGGCGTTGACGCCACTTGTTGAACGGATGATTTCTTATAAAACGTAACGTTAAAAAAATTATGAAATTCTTGGCATCATGTTGTACATTCTGCGTCGCAAATTGAGAAATTGCGACTTATAATTTACGCATATATTGATATTATATTAATTTTCGTAATCTAGAATTTTATTATTTTTTTAGGGAATATCATATAATACGAAACTATGAATGTAAGAGTGGAAAGGCTGTCGCAATATTTATATATTTTTACATTATTGTTTAATTCAATCAATATGCTAAACAAATTGGTAATCCTTCAATGTTCAATGGAACAAAACGCCATAAACTCACAAACTTTACTTATTTATAACTAATTTAGTGCAGATAAAGAGGTTCGGAACAGCATACCTAGGAAGCAGATATATAAATTACAGGTGCAAGCTTATGATCTAGAACGGCGTGATATCTTTTGAGATGTGGTTTGGGACAGGGCGACATATTTGAAACTCTGCCACGAGTTATTCTGAGCACCGTCCGCGCGTAAACACCAACACGTTGTGGATATAAGATATTGCTATATTATACACCATTTTATACACACTACGTAGATACTTAAGTCGTGATGTACAAGAAATAGCTTATGCGCCTTTCACGCCCTCGATCAATTTCAAAAATACCACGCTCCCAAGGCTATGTAGATATTTTGCAATAAATCTACTAGGAAGTATTTCGATATTTACATCGATTGGATCGTAAACTGGTACATACGTCATGTTTGCATTATGTACTGAGATGTGGAGTTTCGATATTACGTACCTTCAATTTAAATAGTTTGCGCTCAGAAGAACACCCTAGGAGGCGCTTTCGATAAGTGTCTATCTGCACTCGCAATTTACTTTCAATTTACAGGTAGTGCTCGCAATATCAGCAAACTGCCTTACAGACAATTTATGAGAATCGCTACAACACTGATAGTTTATCGAGCGTAGGCAAATATCGGTCTTTTATTCAAATTTTGATTCAGATCTTCACATAATGATAAATTATATAGGTTTATTACCCTAATATAGATTCTTTAATTAAATTGATTATTTTAATGTAAACATGAGAATCACAGTATAATATTTCTTCTTAGAATGTTTTAATAACTCTACTGTATATCTTAAGTATTAGATAAACTGCTAATAACGAAAGTCACATTGAAATATTCGTTACATGCGCAACTCCAAATGCAGTAGCGAAAATAGATTAAATTATTATAAGTACTTGCTAGATCAATTTACGATGTTAAACTGTGTATTTTCCAGCAACAATTTATATTTAAAAAGAAAGTGATGACTTCTGGAATGGAATTCACATGCATGTCTGATTCATATCTTTGGACAGTGAGTAATAATGGTAGTTTTACAGAGTATAGTGATCATACATGTGATCGGCGGAGACAATGTAGCCGGCGCTAGCGATGCGTTGCGTCGTAGCGGTTGAGGCGGCTGCGCGCAGTCCGCACGACGCTTCGACCAATATAAACGTCGATTGAAATTAAAATATAACGAGAAAGTATGCTCGGAACTTTACTCTGTGTCAGGTCAGGAGTGTGGTGAAAAGCCGCACGAGCCATAAAGATACGTTGAACTAACGAGGTGCTAATTGCCCGATATGTGAACATTGGAAGTGCTTGTGAATTATTGTTGACGTGTTTATGTCGTGATAGTTGAGAAGGGCTAGTGTTTGAATCAAATGGTAAAGTAGCAAAATATACGACGTCATTTTATCTAATAGAAGGTATACATATTAATTGAAGTACAGTTTACTTCAGCTCAATCTAGTATTAAAGTGTCAAATATGACATAAGTACTGTTTTAAAAATCCACGGCAATGTTTCATAAGTAACACAGCGGTCGCCATCTTAAAATTATTAGGAAAAATGTATCATTGAATTTCCATATTTGTAACATTCCAACAGTTAAGCGTTATCAACGTAAAGAGTACTGGAAAAAGTATTTGATGCTATAACAAGAAAACAATACTTAGTAGACCTCAAGAGCTATAACCTCAACCTTGAAGATAGGAATGAAAACAATAACATTGATACGCGTAGACAATGGCAGTAAAAATAGAATGAATGTATCACATCTGTCTTCTTGTTGAGTTGTGAAATTAAAACACATTGGCCCACCCTTATCCAAAACCCGTTCATTTTCTCGAGGGTTTTACCACATAATTTCGCCCAAAGCCATAAACTGGGTTTTATGGCTTATTACAAAACATAGTTTAAGCGAAGACCAGACTAAACTTAGAATGAAACTAAAATCCAACCCTTTTTAATTCCGTATCACAGAAAGAGGTGGCTATCACAGAAAGAGCTACTTTTGAACCAAGGCCTATCGTTCGTCTATGATTTGTAGTAATTGTTCACTTTTCACTTTCTCGGTTGTTTACATACATATCGTTGAATATATATTTCCGAATTATTTGAAATTTCCGCATCGGTATGTAATAGCTTCATCTATGTATAAATAAGCCCAGTGGAGCTTTTAAGATCAAGAGAACATAATACTTTCTAAAACTTCGAGTTAATTAAGTAGGTATTGTGTGTCATTGGTGACTTGGGATGATAAGTGAACTCAAGTTTACGATACTTACTTCTTCATTAGACTGTAAAATTATTGAGCTGGTAATAGCAATATGAGCACTGGAATATTTCAAAGGCATAAAATCAATGTTTCGAATACGATTACATTAGATCAAAGACTAAAGCGTATATGTTGCATAAATAGTGTTTTTTGGATTCGGATGTGATTACAAATTCTGTCTACGATATCTTTATTTACTACAAAGTACTTTCATAATGAAATCCGTTTCCAAAGAGTAATAAAGAGACCATATGAAAAGCGAACTTATGAAGATTTGTAAAGGTTTATTTTTTAACTATTCGTTCCTACGTCCAGAATGCACTTATAAATTAATGTGATTTGATTTAATTTATAATTGACGAGACTTTTTTCGGCCGTAGAAAATTGCTTGCGATTAATATTACATTAAAAATAGAAGATCATATTATTTAACGCCTACTACTTACTACATATAGACGTTGGTACTATTACGCATTCGCCTGCTACGCAAGCGACGCAAGTTCGAATCCCAGCGGGGCCTGTGCCAATGAGTTTTTCTAAAAAACTTATGTACAGTGATTTCACACCACGTGCTTTACGGTGAAGGAAAACATCGTGAGGAAACTTGCATATTTCTGACAAGTGATTCAATGACGTATGTAAAGTGTCTGAGACGGCGATGGACTCACCATCTGTCACGTTGGCACTTAATCATCTTCGGTGAAAAGTGGGTGTTGTGATTACAACACCTCTGCCTACCCCTTCGGGGTATACAGGCGTGAGTTTATATATATATATATATATATACTATTACACATCTAGCTGGAGCGTGGATAACGTAGCTGGTTGCATTGTAAGGAACTTTTAGTGTCTAATATCATAACTTGAACTAAGAGCCTTGAACTAAGTGTCTCGGGGTTTGAGCAGTGCGAATCTCAGCGGGGACCAATGAGTTTTTCTAAAAACTAATGTGCAGTGATTTCACACCACGTGCTTTATGGTAAGGAAGGAAAACATCGTAAGGAAACCTGCATATATCTGAGAAGTAATTAAAGTATAGTGCCTGAGACGGCGATGGACTCAGCCTCTATCACTGTGGCACTAAATCATGTTCAGTGAAACGTGGTTGTTGATATTACACCACCTTTGCCTACCCCTTCGGGACCCCTTCTGGGATGGCGTGAGCATAATTATTTATTTAATTGAACTAAGCTATCAGTACAATTGTTTGTTATCCCAAATAAAGAGCAAAAAACAGCGACACAAGACATAAAAAACAAAGACTAACTAAATTATATAAGCATTAATAGATTAGCAATTACCGGATTATGCCTCCAGATTTGTCGTATATCCCAAAGCCCAATTAGCTACAGGAACTCGACGACGCACGCATTTCCGCTTGAGCACTTACTGACGTCACAAAGGGTTTGGCCTTTTATTGTCTGTACATTCATTAAGGGCCCTTTCATTATAATATATTAGAATTTGTTCGGGCTCTTTACCGACAAGTTTTTTTAAAACTTAATGAAAGTAAGAAACAATACTCTTGTCTGCCTACCCCTCTGGAGACCTTATGGGATACACTAGACTATAAATTAGACCTAATATTGCAATAATTGTTTTGGTCCCAGCTCTTTCATGTCTTTGATTCAATCATCGATATCAAATTTTTTAACAACAAAATATCAAAACTAGTTGGAATTATTTAATTCCAAAGATACACTGAGCCCGTTCCAACTGTAATCTGTGTGTTTACTCTGCCCCAATCTATCGAACAATGCAAATCCACAGTCTCTCGTCCCAGTCCCAACATGAATCGTCTTTGACAACTACGTACGTTTTGGGAATAACTATTTCAGCTGGAACTCCTGTTTGCTGAAACAGTCTAAATGGGTTACAATTATCTGAACTCAGCGGAAATTGCGAGTTGGGAAGTTGAACAACTGCTATATAGAATAATAGAAGCACGTAGCGTAATAAAATTTAATGATTTTCACAGGAACCAAATTGAAAGTTATAATCCAATGAAGGTTTTTGATTTAACTTTGGTGTGAAAGGGACATAGAGTATGATTAAAATTTATGTAAAATTATTAAATGAAAATGAAATAAATTTTATGTACTATATGTATTATTCCCCACATTGCCCAAGATTCTGGAACGATGGGGAAAAGGTAAAACAGACAGATAAACTTTCGCATTTATAATTTTAAACCTGTTTCTATATATATAATTTCTTCTTCCATAGTATGTTTTCTTTTCCTTTGTCTTTAGATTCTTAAATATCATATTCGGCCTTAAACGGGCACGAGGATGATGATTATGAATGATAATAAAAAAAATATGTTTTAATAGAATAAAACCTTGTTATAGCGATATTTTATTATCCAACTGTAGCCGAGTTCGTCTATTATTATTATAGAACGTCATTGCATCATTATACAAAGTTTATCTACTGTTATCACAAAACCCATTTGTATTTTGCTACTTTACATTGATTATATTATAAAAAACAATTTTAATTAAAGTTTGTGAAGAAGAATGTGAAAGTCTAACAGTGACATCTAGAAGCTTAAGGCGGAAACTTTTCAAATTGAGAATTAGAACACGTTAGTAATGTTGCCAATCGCCGAGACCGAGGAGGGCGCTAGTGCGAAGTTGTTGGCGGGCGCCAGCCGCCACCGACGAACCCGCGATCGTGTCGTTACAGCTGAAACGAGAGCCATACGCCGCAGGCGAGGTTGGACAGTGGTTGGTTCTGAAACTAGGTGAGTCTTACTAACGCCTATAGAGGTCGCTAATACTGACTTTGGGACATATACAACTTTCAACATGGTTTTTTCCAGATTTTGCCAAATGAAATAAGGATATTTTGTATACGTGTGTTCGAATGATTTAAAGTAACATGCATTAGGTAGGCGATCGGTTAAATTTGGTACATAGCGGCCTGAAAATTCTGTCAAAATTGAACCAACGCGTTGTTACATTGGGGGCGGCATACTACTGGATCGATATAACCCTAGCTTTCGGTGGATTAAGAGCTGTAGACGTATTATTCAGAGCATTAACTGGAATCAACCGTTTCATTACTGGATTTGGACATTTTACTTATGTTGTCAAAAAAATATCGACGTCTTATCGACGATTGTATAGTCCAGTCGGCTTAAAAACTTATTGCTATACTGAGGCAAACAAAGGATTAAAAAAACATTAAGATTTTGCAGTATACAAGTAAGACCACTGGAGTACCGCTGGTTTATTGGAATAGGTTATGAAGATCCGAAAATCCTTATTAAAAAATTATCACGTAATTTTTAGTTACTATTACTTTATTGTTGTCACAAATGCTATATGTTCCTTAGGTATAACGTAAATAAACAAACAAGAAGAAAATTAAGTTCAACTCTGTGGAAAGAATATAGCTGGATGTATTAAATGTAAGTTACACGGCTACCAATATTCTTGCATACTGAGTCAGAAAACAATAACACTCTAAGTTTTCTTAACATAATTTTAGCTTGTTTTATTATAAAAGGTCGACTGAGTGTTTTTCTTATAAACATCACTTTCAGAAATTTTGTTTAATGTTTTGGAATATGTTTAAGAGACAGTCAATAAATTTCGCCAACCTAAATACCGATCCAGGATTTTTTGGGTCATTGGAGTATAAAAAAAAACTTTCTTTAGGTACAGTTTATCTAAACATTCTATTATCAAACAAAACCTATTATTTTATCAAATAAATTTAGAGAGAACATTTTAATCTATTCAAGTATTTTTTTCGGGGGCAAAACAAAATTTGCACCACTAACACAAAAACTGTTGAAATATAATGTGTGCAATGTGAATCATCTAGAGTTCAAAATACTTTAGTATGGTAGATATTAAAACATTGAAGGAATTCGATAAAAATATTGATACATTGCTACTAATTGCACGGTGACATTTGCACTATGGAGATTGGAGAGTTATCACAACCACAACCATGACAATCCTAACAACGTATAAGGTAGGTACGACAAAAGTACAGAAATATACATAAATAACTCACTAAATACAATGTTTCCGGCTCACACCGGAAGTTCTGTAGCTCTTAAGCGCCGGCGATTTTCATCTTGTTCGCAATTCGTTTCATACGTAATGCCGTAAGCCTTACAACGGTGGTCGGGTCGTGATCATATTCGGTAACAAAGAGTCCCCAAGGTTCTACCTATTATCTCTAGAAGTAATTGCTGTCTTTGTTAGTATACCGGTGTACGGCTCTCAACTGCTCGTCACGCTTTATACGACCAGAACTTGAAGATAACAGAAACATGCTCACGCCTGTATTCCCTGAAGGTGTAGGCAGAGGTATACACCCACGCATTAATAGGGGGCTAACCTATTGCTATTAACAGGGCACTAATCTAGACTCCTGGCATTGGAATTGGAAAATTACAGATGGTAAAACGGAATAACCCTTTACGGGATTCGGACTCAGAACATCGTGTTCTATAGTAGCGCTTGTGATAATTAGACGAATAAAGCAGTCTCATCATCTCCCTGGCCTTATCCCATACATTGTTGGTGTCGGCACTTGATTCAACCCGATGTGGCTGAACATCAGATTTTTATACGAAGCGACTTCCATCTGACCTTCGCAACCCCTTTAACGAGGAAAATCTGTGATCTGGGTTAAACCAGCTGACAGATTGTTTTAGGCCTTCGACTGACCTGTAACGATTGCCAAAGATGATAAATTGGCAACCAGGACCGACGGCTTAACGTGCTCTCCGAGGCACGGAGGGAACTCGGGCGGTCACCCATCCAATTACTGGCTAGGGTTGCTTAACTTCGCTGATCGAATGATATACGCAATAGCAACTGTGCCACGAGCTCCCCACGAATGAAGCAGTCTATAAGGAGTTATATCTATAAACCCAGACCTTGATAATTTTATATTAAATGCTCGAATACTTCGTGTGCGTATGAATGTAGTTCCATTGTTAAGAAAGTGTGCCGTGTGGTCTAAGTCGCATTAAATTTCAGTCGTAGTGAGGCAAAACAACTTAATCTCCCCTATTCACCGAAGCTCTCGTAATAGTACAGGTAAACGTTTACCTACTCCAAGAATCTTTTCTACAATTTTAAACTTTCTAAGTACATCGGCTAAGTCTTCACATTGTCATTTCTAAAGCAATATATGTACGTTTTAAAATCAGGGATTTTTTTGTAATAAGCTTTTTAGGATTTTCTTTTCAAGCTGAAAGTTTCCGATAGGTGACCGTTGATATAATTTTAAATAAATATGTACAATAATATTGACGGAATAAGTTAATGTATAGAGCAAACGAGATTTGGCAAAAAGACCATCACGGGAAATTGCTTAAGAAATTCAATTTCTTGTCTCGACAGATTGGCACATTGTCTGAACTCCGAGTTTATACGTGACTTTTTCCCCAAATTTAACTTTGTCTCTGAGACCCTAAGATCCTTTAGATGTGTAAAAACTGTAAAAATATTTTTACCAAATGCAATACGATGTTATTCCTTAGGTTATCAGAGAATGTGTTATATCACAGCCTCACAATTAGGTACTGGAATTAAACATTCTTGTGGTTCTCGCTATCAATACGAATATATTTGTCTAGCGGACGTCTCGCGGTTTCACCCGCGTAGTTCCCGTTCCCTCGGGAGTACGGGGGTAAAATATAGCCTATGTTACTCGCTGATGATGTAGCTATTAATTGCAGAAAGAATTTTCAAGATCGGTCTAGTACTTATTGCGCCAATTTGTTATAAACATACATGTAAATCTTTTTTCTTTATAATATTAGTATAGATTATCTTTCCTTGTCTATATAATATGAGAAAAGGTAACGGAAGAAATAATTATAAAATCTAAACCCATTTGAAATCAAATTAAAGCTGAATTCTCCTTTTTTGTGTTCGTATAATTTGTGCTTGTGTGTATGACAAACTGTATGTAGGGCCTCGATATATTTTGCATGAAATAACTAAGCTGTCCCAAATTTTCAGTAGATAGGATAACATAATAACTTCTGACATAATATTTTATTCCCTTTGTTTTAAAATTATGGATGAAATATTTCACCGTTCGTTTTGAAACTAAATTTATGTTTCGCAAGCGGGCTTTGCCGGTTTCACGTAATTTATAGTAGAACGAGGACATTTCCTACATTTCTTCTGTTTGAAAATTAATTTTATGTTTCTCTCAATCAACTAGCCATGTTGACTAGTATCTTGACTGAGAATTTTAAGCACACTTATTATACAGAGTTTTAGGAGCATACATATGTATGTATGTAAATACATTTTAATTAGAAAGAGATATTTAACTTGCATCATGAACGTGACTTTATGGGACCATTGTGTGTCTTAACATGCCGAGCATAAAGCACCAAACGGTCGGTGCCACCGTAATTCTGTGGTCAGACCCAGAAGAGAGTCACCGCTGTACGACATTATACACTATTATCGAATACAATCTGTTTGATGTTCTGTATAATTTAATACAATAACACTAACATTTCAAACGCATGTTAAAGCTTACTTTTTATAGCTTGGAAAATAACTGCGTTTACCACAAAATAATTATGGTATCGGAAGTTTAGGCAACCTAACTCATAAACTTATAAACCACCACGAAAATTATAGCTTAGGTAACTAGGCCGCAAAATAAAATAATAAAGGTGTTTCAACGCGACCTCATATCTGAACGACATCTCGGCCTTTGTGCTTACTTAGTGCCTACATGTAAATTATAATAATAATTCTGTGTTTATTATAAAGTACTTATTCACTTCTTCTCTGCTTCGTGAATTACGCCCCAGTTACGCCTCGTGGTTTGAGCAGTCGCCTGCTACGCAAGCGACGCAAGTTCGAATCCCAGCGGGGCCCGTACCGATGACTTTTTCTAAAAACTTATGTACAGTTATTTCACACCACGTGCCTTACGGTGAAGGAAAACATCGTGAGGAAACCTGCATATGTCTGAGAAGTAATTCAAAGACGTATGTATAGTGACTGAGACGGCGATAGACTCACCATCTGTCACGTTGGCACTTAATCACATTCGGTGAAAAGTGGGTGTTATGATAACAACACCTCTGCCTACCCCTTCGGTGAATACAGGCGTGAGCATATGTACGTATGTATGTTATTTTATCTTAGACGGAGTAAAAATATATCCCACTACAAGTGTTTATGGAAAGCTACTTTTATATCATCCTCTACGATGCAAACTATCATTAGAATAACTGGAATACATACTTTACAACATATTATCGGAGTGAAATAAGCCTAGTATAATTACATTCTCTGTCAAAACCGCGTCCGAATTTTGTTAGCTAAAGTTTACGGTAAATAAATCATATCTCCATATAGAGCATTATGGATTTCTATTTCTCTAGTGTGAAATACGTACTAATTTGCAATGCGTGTCCCAGACATGTTTCGCCATGCGTCACCTCCAGGCATGCGAGATTTCAGGTGACAGCTGATAAGGCACCGTCCCGGGCTTGTTGGCATCTTGCCCTTACGGATATAGACGGGGACATTGCGACGAAATTCAAATCGCATTCCCACCTCACACACACACAATTGAGTCACAAGCGAAGCGACAGCTAAAGACATTTTAAGCAGCGCAGGTATTCTTCTGACTTCATGAGCTAATTTATCAATGACTCATATAAATCTGTTATCGTCTTTATGGTTTAGTAAGTCATTAGCTATTATACTGCAACCATCTCAATTATTAAATTTTTTTTAGATTCTAATCCAGAGGACGGTTTACCAATTTTCCTCAAAACCGCTGTCGTTCAAGTGTTGTAAAGAAATCGTTTTGTTCTCTTTACAGCTGCCTCAGGACATCACAAAAGCCTACCCAATTTTTTATTCACGCTTATGCGAACCAATATGAACATGAATTTCAAACAAAATAGGATAACCATAATATGATACGGCGATAGTTAGGAATTTGAAAAATACATAAGACATGTTCAAAATGGTCAGTCGCATTTTCCTGACACTGTAGTCACTTCTAAAAACTAGTGTACAAGTCGAGCAGGAACAACGTGGTGCACAATCTAGACTATATTCATAGCTTCGGTCGCGTCTATTCCAATTTAAAGTTCCATTGTAATGCCAATCACGCCTGCCTTTGTATTTAGAATGATCACCGTCGGACGGCGAGTGAGACATATATAAGCCAATCGAACCAGAAAACTATGATAATCTAAATTCGATCAGATACTGCATTTCATTAGAATATTATACGTGAATGTTTTGGTATTCAGTATAAATATAAAATTCATACTATGAACTGTCCCCACACTACGATCAATTACCATCATATACGCGGACCCTACATGAAATTGTACGTTGCACTGTTTTGATGTATTATGACGTTCGGATGATGGAACGACGACCTTTTAACGCTACATTTCGTAGGTAAACAACTAAATAGATACAAACTTTGTAAAGCTAGAGTTTATTTGGTTGAACGCGCTCTTAGGAACTACTGAAATGCATGGAAAATTAATTTTTATGATGGTTTAGTTCATTCGTTGAGGCTTTATAACACTGTGACCAACACGAGCGAAGCATTAATGAAAAATACAAAACCGGGAAATATGATCACTAATGAACAAAGTTTTTACTGGTAATCCTCCGCGGGTAAAACCGCGAGGCATAGTTAATATGTTATTATTCATTGTACTATAATTCTGAGTCTATTATAAAAACAGTGCACCGATGACGATGCATCTTAGAAAAGTTGGCAAACGCCATGTCTCTCCCGCCTGCAATAACCACCTACCAAACATTCCACAAAATAAGATCATTGTCTCACTTCTGTGTTCCGCATTCCTGATCGAGTGCCATGTGCACACGGTATGGGTATTATTTGAGTAAGTGGTGTAAGATAAAAGTGAAGTGGCACTTCGAACGCTGCTGCGTCTTCCTGAATATATCTATTTTAGCCTACATATGAATACGTATGTGTACATACAAGATTATAAATACGATTCTTAATAGCAATATCACTGCGAATACATTCGTTAACTTCCACAAAAGCATTGTAATAGTAGTATTAGTAAAATACGCCGACTCATTATAAATGAGCCTGTCTACAACAATTAAGTTCTAACTCCGCCCTATTTCCGCCCTCGAGGAAAACACCGAAAAGCCGGATCTTTTCAATATTGTAATGTCACCTTTACGTTTTGAAATTACTAGGCAATTACTATGGGTTATATACACTCTCGTCACAGAATAGAATACGAAAATTATTTAAAAGAAATTTTTAAGCATAAAATTTTCAGAACAATCCAGAAACTTAGACGTTGATTTTCAATCCTTTTAGAATAAATTAGGACGATAGCTTTGTATCAGAAACTTGTTGTATTTTAATGTTGAAAAAAGAGAGTTATATTTTAATGAATAATTTTCTGTATTCAACAGACATACGTGATATTAGAACTAAAGTGAAAAATATTTTGGTCTAAAAGTTACTTGTTTCCAACTACATGTTAATTTGGGGAGGCTATTTCGGAGTTTAACTTTAACAGGTTTTGTAAAATAAGTTGGGGTAAATACTAACAGCAGTCACATATATTTGCATAAACTATAAAGTCTAATGAGCTGACGCGAGTCAAGTTGCTGGAAACCAGCAACTTTTTAAACTTAACGTAATGACTAAAACTTATGAATAAAATGTAAATGAATGAAAATTAAATGACATGTATGAATGAATTAAACGTAAATGATTTGCCAAATATACAAGATTTATGACCAAATTGATAAAGGGTTTGTGACAAAATTGCTTCATCGCCATTCGATCAACGTTGCCCTTCGGATATCCTTCTGAAAGGGTTGGAAGACAACACATACAACGACCCTTTATCATATGTTTAAAATAATTCTTTCACATAGAACCAGCGTGACTGAAAACTGTTACACATAATGGTGGAAAAATAACAGCGTACGACCCAAAAGCATATTTTATAAGCTTTCCGCAAACACTGAGCGGAGGAGATAGGGGATAATGCCGTACCGTGATCAATGTTTTTGTTACGTTCTGCCTAGGCACATAGGAGCAGCAGAAAATAAAATTACCTACAAACATTACAGCGATGAATATTTAATATCCGATGGTGGACATTTTCGTTCAGGCGAAATTATCATACAGTTAATTATAGTTGATTCTATCTGTAAAGTGGTTTACTTCCATTATATTCCTCAAAAACAATATTAAAATATATTCCTATTTCAATACAATACCAATATCTTACATGACTTTCAAGAATGAGTTTGGCATATGTCGAGTTACAAATAAGTATGTCGAGTACAGAAACAATTGAACATAATAAGTGAAACTTAGCTGTAGGCATCGGACTCACAGATATAATTACTTATATATAATTTATTCAACAGCTGTTTTTCACACAAAAGAAGTCGCGGTTAGTGCCCAAAACGTTAAATCAAAATTGGTCTAGTAATTTTTGTACTATTGTCGAGAGAAACAAATACACCTTCAAACACTCAGAACTGGCCCCCGAACGAATACTTAACCTTTTCTTCAGTAATTGCTTAGTTAACCAATTTTTACTAAAATTAATTAAACTTTTTTAGTTAGACGATACTCAAATAGGATCTGCAATCAAAAGCAACGCCTGTGGACTACGGGATAAGCACACATCATTTATGCCATGCGGTCGCAGTCGTGTTGCATTTAAATGCACCGCCAGTAACTAGGCCGTGCAATGTTAACTACTGCCCGATTTTGTCCAGTCTACCGTCACTCTCTGCCTCCCTTTATTCCTAGTAATGAACCAACCCTAAATGCGTAAAAATGGTACAATTCTATAAATAAAAATACTAATTGTACAATTCGAAAAATAACATATAGAAAATCAACATTTAACCATATTCAGTGAAATGTGGATGTTGTTGTTACAACACCCCTGCTTACCCCTTCGGGGACCGTTTTGGGATGGCGTGAGCATAAATATTACGACCAGAACATATGTTATTTGGTTTTTAATAGCAGTTAATGAAACTTAAACTTCATATTCCCTTGTCCAAAATAATGTTCCATAAATGTGAACTCAACTGACAGTTGAGCAAAATCACTTTAGAACTTAGATACTCTGATTTTGCGTATTTTTTAGTCCATTTTATATTTTGTTCTCTATAGTTTTACTATTTAGTAACTAATCTCGTTATACGGTCAAAAAATCCACTAAGCGTGTACATATATAATACAATATATAAATGTATAATTACTATTTACGGTACCGGTTAATTCCATTTGGTTCCAGAGGATAACCGAGAGCGGCTAATTGCACATATTGCAATACGAACTACTTTTACAGCACCACTTGTGTAGAGCAAAAGTGGTTAAGCTTTGTTTACAGCTAACAGTCCACACAGAGTTGTTTAGCTCTTTGGTTTAATCCAGTAAATCTTATATCTTTGAACGAGCAATTCTTGAACATAGAATCTGAATCTCGGAAACGGCTCCAACGATTTTCATGAAATTTTGCATGTAGGGGGTTTCAGGGGCAAAAAATAGATCTAGCTAGGTTTTCAGGCACTGAAAAACTCATAAAAATCATTAAAATACGACAGCAAATTTCGCCGACATCTTTCAGGTTATGTTAGCTCAAAGATGATATTTTTTTTTCTTTTTCTTTCGTGTGAAGAAGAAACCAAGTACAGCTCGGTCAACCAGTTACTTATACATTATGTTTGCTGTGTTGGTCTAAGTTTATTTAAGTACATATGTATGTCCTAGGGCAATCAAATATAAAGTATGACGTCATATCTATATGCAGATAAATAAAAGTGCAGTGTCTGTTTGCAATTCCAAATTAATAGCTTGTCACTAAATGCATATGAAAGTATTATTACGGTACTCACGTAAAAAAACCCAAAAAAAAACTATCTCTATCTATTTGACTGTCCGTTTGTTCCGGCTAATCTCAGAACGGCTGAACCGATTTTAATGGGACTTTCACTAGCAGATAGCTAATGTTACAAGGGGCAACATAAGCGACTTTAATTTAAAAAAACACATTAGGGCTCCGCGGAACTCCCATAAAATAATGTCTACGGGGGCGAAAATGCCAGGCACAGCTATATGAAATGCAATTGATTTAACTGAGCTATAGTATAGAACATGACGAATCCATAAGGAATCGGTTTTTTTTATAGCAAATAGCAAAAAACCGAATCCTGATGAACCTTGACTTATATTAATGTCATGTACATGTATCCGAGTAATAATGTGTGACGTGAATTCGTTGCACCCGCTTGTATTTGAATATCAAGTTGTATCGCTGCCTAATAATGTAGAGTTAGTCAGCCGTCCATTTACATAATATAACTAACGTAGACGTATTAGCAGCAAACACGCCCAGACGGTCGTAAAACATAAGCATGGAACTGAGACTTAATACGTGCAATGAATGCGACCGGCCATAATTACTTGAGTGTGGTATTATCCTTTTACAGACATGTTTATGGAAAATTGCTGTGCAGTTTACTTGTTTCTTTCTACTTTTGTGTTATTAGCGAAACGAACATCCTTTCTTGACCATACAAATTTTCATTATATTGTTTCCAAATATCTGATGGTGGGGTTCCAAACTGACTGTCTGTCTTTTAAAACATATTTATATATGTTGATAAATCAAAATGCGAGACCTGGTATTGTGATTTATATATCGTGAAAAAAGATAGAATAACGAAAAAAAAAGAGTTTCGGGTTGTCGTATAATTGTCAAGTTCCTACCATTTTCCAATTTATTTAGGGATTGTCCTCCCATTTCATTGTACTCGTCGCCATGTCTGAAGGCTCACTTCCTTTCTCTCTCCTTTTAACCGTGTTATCTTTCACACTGCTCCGATTTAAAAGTCGTCAATTATATTGTAGTAAATGTCGATATATGAGTCCTATTTTTAATTTCTTGTCGTTAATGTCGGGATATTAATTTGATCTTCAAGCCGGAGGTCAACTTATCGAGACCTATAGGTATGTTACGAAAACAGACGTAAATATAATATGACTTTCTTGACTGTATCTTGTGAAATGTGTGGGAGTAGAGACTACAATACTAAGGTCTAGCATGACTGTAAGATATAGGCAGCCGCGTCACGCTTCAAATACCATCAGACGCGAGACTAACTTGACTCATCTCGTGTCTATCCATCCGCATCTAATCTTTTACTTTTCTTAATGAAACATTCATTGTTCTACCATCTCTTGCGGCATGCCTCGTATAGGACTGTTTTGCAAAGCACGTAAATAAATATAAAAAAAAAATATGTTCACGCCATCCCAGAAGGCTCCCCGAAGGGTTAAGCAGAGGTGTTGTAACAACAACATCTACATTTCACCGAATATGACTAAGAGCCAACGTGACAGAGGGTGAGTCTATCGCCGCCTCAGACACTATACATATGTCATTAAATTACTTCTCAGACATATGTAGGTTTCCTCACGATGTTTTCCTTCGCCGTAAAGAACGTGGTGTGAAATCACTACACATATATTTTTTTTAAAACTCAATGGTACAGGCCCCGCTGGGATTTAAAAGCCCGAGGCCAACACGGCAAAGCACATATACTAACGACGGAACAGCTAATACTTACCTTTTTGTATAGATACTCTCTCTGCTCTAAGTAACGTTTATAATTAAAACATCAAATAGCTTAAACACTGCAACCTTCGCCTGAATTGTTGGCAAAGCAACAGAGATTCTAGGTGTTTAGCCCCTGCCCCTGTATAGTCATATATTATGCAGCCCAAAATAGTAGGTACACGCTTTTGTATCATCGTCGGCGAGGCTTTGGAGAATTTAGTGCACCTTGCCAACTGGCGGTCAAGATTTACCACGAACCTCGGGAAAGTTTTTCAAAGTTTAGTTTAGGGACGTCCATTCTTAACTTTCATTTCAGGAAAATATCACAGAGTTCCAAATAAAACCTCAAGCTTTAAATAATGAGCCTAAGTGTTTTTGCAGCAGCCCAGAGTCTCGATTTTATCAGTTTATGGTATAAGTGTATTCTTAATGTAATTATACACGCACAGAGTTTTAATCAAATAACTGCCGGTAGTCAGCTAGCAATTTAAAAAACGACCTAAGTCAGAAAGCGATTTCCCGTCCGTAAGAAAATAGATTATCATTTACTGATTAGGAAACAAACGCTTTACAGAACATCTTCATATAATTTTCCAAGAAAAGTTATTAAAACGAATAAGAAAGGAGGATTTGGAATCGTATTCACTTAGAACCTTAATGGACTCGATGGAAAGTAAATGTAAATATTTTTGGTGATTGTTTATTTTCCGCTTCTTTTCCGTAACACAGTAAGATACATAATTTAAAGACAAATGCTTAAGTACCCTAACATACAAATACCTAAGTATTGAAACAATCCAAATATAATAAACCATCTTTCTGTATTAGATCCAATAAAACGACGCTCATAAATGGTTGAAGAAAATGGGAATAAAAGCAAATCCATTAAAACGGTACATCTGGGATAACGATACATTCAGAAACAATCTATCGATTCGCTTAGTTGACGATCTGGCGATTCGTGAGATACATAGCATATTGTGTTCAGAATAATACCATCGTATAAAACGGGTTTTAATACGGAAAATGCGTCTGTCTACAAAACTGAAAATTGAAACGAATAAAATATTATATCAAGCTATAATATGAGTTTGTTTTTTATCTACAAACAAACTCATATCATATCTTGGTATAATATGAAATCCTCCAAACATGAGTATCATGTATTTCTATTTACTAAATAAAGATGTGTTTAAAATTGTGTAGCACTTAGTTTACGTGCTTACTGTCTCACAAAAGATAATAGATTATAGCTTCCATACATTTCTGATATAGGTATTTAATTGAAACAAATAGAGCGTTCACAAAAATAATACGTCCGGAATATTATTACAAAGTAAACAAAGCTGTATTTTCATCTCAATCGGAAGCAAAACAGAGCTTATGACTTTGATTAGCATTGTTTGGATCTGTACAAATGTATTACATTTTTCATGAGAGGCTTCAATGATTCCTTTCAACTAGGAAAAATAAGGGTAAAGCGTAGTGCTAGAAAAAAGGGCTTGCTAATGATAAGGCTTATTCACAGTCATTATTTATCATAGCCATTCAATTAAAATTATCGTAATGATATAAAACTGCTGGATGACAACGGACTTCTTTGGTGAAAGTCTAATAAAGTATATTTTTAGCATCATCGATACAGACTACATAATATATCTTTGAATTACCTTGATGTTACTCACAAAGCCGTAAATCTCAGTTTATCTCCATCGGATTACCGGGAGCGCACCTCTACTCTACGGTGACTAGTGTTTGTTAATAATAAATTATATCCTTTTACATGCAATTACTACGACAACGATACACAAATTATACCAGCGAAGCACAATAAAGATTATGTACTTAGAGCGCTTTTTTGCCCATGGAAATATAACCTCGAAGGTTTATGACACGTGTTATCTTACTTATAAAAGCTGTTGAGACAAGTTATTAGTCAATGTTTCTTAAATACTTTCTAACATCGTTGGTCTAGGTGAATTCGATCAAAGTGTGTTTGGCTTTTCCATCTGTAATTTCCCAATAGCATAATAAGAACTCACGCTATCCCAGAAGGATCCCCGAAAGGGTAAGTAGAGGTGTTGCAAGAACACCCACATTTCACCGAATGTGATTAAGTGTCAACGTGATAGATGGACTCACCATCTGTCACGTTGGCACTTAATCATCTTCGGTGAAAAGTGGGTGTTGTGATTACAACACCTCTGGCTACCATTTCGGGGAATACAGGCGTGAGCATATGTATGTATGTATAGTAAAACTGAACAATTTGTGCCTACCATTATCTTTAAATCACTATGCAAGATATACACTGCAGCTCAAACATGCAATACAGTTTACGATGGAACGAAATGGATTAGAAAGCGAACAAGCCCAGACAAGGGCGCGCTTTAGCAGGCAACAATGTAGCTTTTATTACTCACCATGGACTGAAAACTGTGGAAATATGAATTCGATACCTTTACGTGACATGAAAACTTATTTGAAATATCATCTTCGACGTTTACGTGTTTCCATTTGTGTCGTTTATCGTTAAAGCAAAGCCACTGTAAAATCACACGAGGGAGGGATAAATCAAACGTAGCGTTTTATTTTATACTTTATATAATATATATCTATATACGGATAAATAAAATGTAAGTGTCTGTTGGTAATTCCAAAATAACAGCTTTTCAATAAATGTATATGAAAGTATATATGGTACTGACACAAAAAAACTATTGTTATTTTTTTTTTCTGTTTGTGTCTCGGTCTGTTTGTTCCGGCTAATCTCAGAAACGACTGAACCGATTTTAACGGGACTTTCACTGGTAGATATCTAATTGTACAAGTACTTAGGCTACGGTTATAAAAAAAAGTAAGGTTCTGCGAGTCATCCATGAAATTAACTCTACGCGGGTGAAGCCGCTGGTCACAGCTAGTTTATTAAATGAACTCCTTACCACTGACTCGCTTCTGTGCAACACGAACTCCTGAGTTTGATCCCCGGGTCTGGCAAGTTATTGGGGTTTTTCATCTGTAATTTCTCAGCAGCAGCCTAAATAGGTGCCCGGTAAGTGGCAAAAGACTCGCCCCCTATCATACAAGGCTTAAATATAACTGACGGAATGTGGGTATACTAAAAGTATACCTCTGCCTACCTCTTCGGGGCACACAGGCGCGAGCATAATGTTGTTTAGAATATGTTGTTTATACATTCATTAGTATTAATTAGGCTTTAGGGGACTAACCATGTTTTTTTTTATTTTGTAATTATATACTTACTCCTAATGAAGGTAATAAAATGTATGTTAGTTTGAAGAATTGATGGGAGTGAATGCAGATTGAGGCTTTGAGAGCTTGAGAGAAATGGAAGAGAGGAACACATTGTGCCGACCCCAAATCAAATGGAAGAAGGGAAGGAGGATGATATGTTTATAAGAAATAAAATTTGTTTGACTAATCAGAATGGTTCGTGTCCAAAAAAAACTATACATTCGCGAACTAAATGCTTATGGACTAATAGTTATCAGGGATCAAGTATTCTCTTTTCGGTATAGTTTGCACTCATCGAACGTGACAGTTTATCCAATTGAAACACTGCATGTATGTATGTAATCACTCTGTACGATGTTTCTCAAAAGTTATTGTTATCTTGATCAGACGTAACGGGTCGGAGTCGCCCATACCAGGTGACCCTTGGGATATTGTGCTATGCGTACTGTATAATTTTTTTGTAAATCTTTTTCTGAAGCTATCGAAAACATGAAACAAATATATCTTTATTTGATTACAATGTACTGCCAGGTCGTCAAAATGACAATTTTTTATAAAAGTACGATTTCTTAAATGTTGAGTTCGGCAGATTGCTTTACTGCCAAGAACCCGGTGGCATACGTCTCCTAATATGTGTTTAAAGTGTTTATTTTATTGTTACAGGTAAGTTTAAACGTCGGAGGTCGACTCCACACTCTAATAACTTTCCAGTGTCGGAGACTACATCTAACCTGCAGTGTACAGGTAAGCTCATAATATTCCCACCGTTTAATATGTGGTCGTGTGTGTATATGCCGTCGTATAAAGGGCAGGCAATATACGTAATAGCCAACACTTCCCAACAGGCCCATTGTGTTTAAGAAATGTTACGCAAGCGTTAACATTTGGTGATAGGGGATTAGATATATCAACACTCAAATATAATTATACATTTATCCATATCGAGGTATGCATGCAAGCCAGATATGAGAGTTTACCCGAGTGTGGGTAGTATCAACGATAAATGTTTTGGGTATTGTAATACAGTGGTTCGGGTTCGTGGCATCCTATAAAACCTTGATAAAAAATTGTACCTGTATAAGTCTTTTAACCAATACTAGCGATACAAAGCGGTTTCACCCGCCTATACTTTATTGTGCATACCACATTATTTCACGTTCCACGGAAACGGGATAAAAAGTCCTTCAAATCATATCAAAAAGAGCCGTGGTGGCCTCGGGGTTAGAGAAAAGAGCCGTGGTGGCCTCGGGGTTAGAGCAGTCGCCTGTTAGCAAGCGACGCAAGTTCGAATCCCAGCGGGGCCTGTACCAATGAGTTTTTCTAAAAAAAAAAAATACTTATGTACAGTGATTTCACACCACGTGCTTTACGCTGAAGGAAAACATCGTGAGGAAACCTGCATATTTCTGAGAAGTAATTCAAAGACGTATGTATAGTGCCTGAGACGGCGATAGACTCACCATCTGTCACGTTGGCACTTAATCAAATCCGGTGAAAACTGGGTGTTGTGATAACAACACCTCTACCTACCCCTTCGGGGAATACAGGCGTGAGCATATGTATGTATGTATGTCAAATCATATGTCCTTCTCCTGATTCTAAGCTGCATTCCCAACAATTTTCAGTCAAATTGGTTCAACCGAGTTATAAATAGTGTAACTAACACAACTTTTTTTATTAACTATCTACAGTTATCTATTACTGCAAGCTAGTAAAATTTTTCCTGTTGTATTTTAAGCAGAATGGGATAACCAAATACTGTTAAATACTGTTGTCACACACACCATATATGTAGTCTAATTTGATACAAATTTTATTGTCGAATGGTTATTGAAGAAATTTGAACCTAAATTATTTAATTAAGAGTACTTACAAAGTTATATATCTGTTATGAAATTATCTTTTTATGACGGCGCTTGATTCTTGCGAGGAATTGCGACGGAATTAAGTAAGTATTAATGCTAATCGCTCGTAAATCCAAGACATTCGGTTTTGACCTGAGTTTTGGCGAACGTGGAGGGAAAATTACGAGCATACGAATGAACAAAATGGCTTTTCCAATTATGGAAATGAAGACATTTTAAATGGCACTTGAATAAAGCCACATCATTAGTATTTATAATATGCAGAATGACGTACGTAGCAAGTAGCAAAGATCAACCAGAAATAACAACAATGTTCACAATGAATGTTGTATAACAAAGTAGGTATATAACTTTATGTTAATTGGGAATATTGATAAAGTAACAAAAGTACACGTTGTTGTTCAGCCATTTGCACACATTATATGCGACGAGATGTGCATTATAATATGTTTAAGCCATCCCAGAAGGGTCCTTAAAGGGGTGGTCCTTGCGGAGGTGTTGTGATAACAACATCCACTTTCCACCGAGCTACATTAAGAACCGTCGTGACAGATGGTGAGTCTATCGCCGTCTCGGGTTCAAGTGTATTATGTGCATTATATAAAGATATAAGCCTAGTTAAATTATGATTACAAATATACTCATTACCTACCTACTGAATACCGACTAACTAATATTACTTAGTAAGGTAATATTGTTGTCAGCCTAAGGCCACGACATGAAAACCGAGACGACAGGTAGAATACAGATGGTGGTATAACTCGATCATAACTAATGGATATGAATAGTATGAATTAAAACCTTACCACTGGTGTTGGGAAAGGTGTATTGTGTGTAAAGTGTGTAAAGGTGCATTTTTATTAAAGATAATTGGGTGCTAACTTGATAGATGGTGAGTCTTAACGACAAGATTGAACACCTGTAAAATTACTATATCGCTTCGCGTTTCGAAAAGTAGTCTCATCGTCACATTATGCATTTTCTGATATATATCCAGGGCATAATTAAAAGAAATGTGCCTTTAGAAAAATACTCAGATTATTCTATATCATACCCAAATGTCAGTAATTTCATTTCTCCAATAAAATATGTTTAGTACACCTAGAATAGTTAGATATTCTTCGTCTCTACACTATTTTGTAGTTGTAGTAGATACGAGTACACACCCGTATGGAATATTATTATTAGATTAGATATCTAAAGGTCTCGCTTCATGCATAAAGCAAGAGAAATATGCCCTTAATGTAGTTCACTTCCGGTATTATTGATCGATTTCCACGGAATATTATATTAGTTAGCTATCATATACATATTTCACCGGTGACCTAGTATGGCGATTAAGCTTCACGTTCATACAAACATACACTGTGTTGGATCATTTTTATAAGTTGGTTACACAAATAGCATTACTTGGTGTAAAGAAAATTCGGCTAGGAAATCTGCACTGCCCTGAAGATATTCTGAGGCGTAAGTAAAATGACTCAAAGACAGCGTTAGCATCACCATCTCTCCATTGCCACGGTAATATAATATACCGTAATCTACCGCTTGTACAACTAACAGTGTTTTGAGGAATTATTTGACATACCCACGACCCCCTATCTTTCTATCAACTCACTTCTCGCTATCGAAGGGGACTTCATCGCCACACTTTGAAACCCGAATGGCCTCGCACTGCTAAGACTGCCATTGCAAAGAGGCCCCTTGCCCGGACGCTCAACTTGTGGAATGAACTCCCCAACATGGTTTTCCTAAACGAGTACAGAATGAGGTTCTTCAAGAAGGGTGATAAGAGATATTTATAAGGTCGGCAACGCGGGCATGTTGCCCCTGCCACTTACCATAAGGTGGGCTGCATGCTTGTTTGCCACTTTTGTGGTATAAATATATATCTTGTATAAAATATACATGTAGACGGAATGGCTGTGGAATGAGTTCCCCGACGTGGTTTTCCCAAGCAAGTACAGGAGAGGTTCGTCCAGCAGGATGTCAAGATATTCTTAAAGGGTTGGCAAAGTGCACGAGATTCCCCTAACATTGCAGCTGTCCATAGGCTACGGTAAACATTTACCATCACGGGGCCTATCATCATCGGTTTAAAGAGAATTTCTTAGCTTTGACGTTTCATTTTGTGATACTAAAATTAAACGTCAAAGCTGAGCAGTGACTACGACGTCACTGCTATAACGAAGATAGTAGACCCTCAGTTAGGATTCGTGAACTACATGCTTGTTTACAACCTTTGAGCCTAAAAAAAAGTTCTTCGACCGTCCCTTATTAGCATTGATTACATTTTAGCTTGATTGTAATCAGGCTCCACCTCATGATTAACCATAACATACCGTACTATATTAAAATCATTATAAACTCAGTTCAATAATATTTACTTAAATTTTGGCAACTCAAAAAGTTTCATGAAGTACGTAAACTTTGATTACAAGTTGCTAAAATGAAATTCCAAGATAAATATTTATACAGTTTGTTGTTAAATCTTGTTTACTTAATTCTTTAACCACATTAAATCGCATTAAAATTATAAATATCTATACTAGTATATTATAAAGAGGAAATATTTGTATGTAAGTCCCTATGTATTTTATAACTTCTTTCACCATTTGAATACTAAATTATCACTGAATAATATAGGCTATATTTTATCCCCATACTCCCACGGGAACGGAAACTACGCGAGTGAGACCGCGTGACGTCTGTTTTAATTTATAAAATAATAAGTCCGACATCCACTCCAATTTCTTGTGATTTATTCCAGTTACTGTGCGAACGCTAACAAAGAAAATTTTGTGAGAACATCGAATCGATGCTAGGTCATATATTTAGGTTTACAGACTTCAGACAGAGAAAGCCATATGCCCGGAAAATTATGATTTACACTTCACTCACTGGAAGATATAAAACAGGGAAGTTATATCCGATGTAAATTGAGCTTTCACAAATAGCTTGCAGCATTATTTTTACTGCTGAACAAGAGTGGGTAGATATTCAAGATTGCATAGAATCGCAGTTTTTAATTGCTCACGCTCAAAAGACGCCCGCTTTGAATGAAATGTTGATACATATAGCTTACCCGGCTGAATATAGTAATAATATCATTTGTAATACCTATATTCTGTCTTCAATTGTAAGTTCCTATATATGAAGGCTTGTTTTCTTTCTTTATTTTTTTTATTTACAGTCAGCGTTGTACGTCATATTCTAATCCGTTTTTTTTTTAATATTTGGGGATTTCGAATAATGGTTGACTTATGATTTTTACACGCCTTATGTATAAAGCATTCCAACCCTTTTTGGTCCTGCATAGCTAAACGGCAAAAAGGGCATCCCAATATTATTTTACATCAGATCGCGTTCAAACCGATGAAAATACCGAGAATATCGATGAATGAGATTAGGCTTAAAAATATCATGGGTTCGGGAAAATATACCATCAGGTCGAGTATTAAAAGTATTAGTATAGATGTATAGATAAAGGAATCTAATTTACAAACACTATATTCGTAGTGTTGACAATCTTAGTAAAAAAAATACACTATAGCAAATACTGCTAGCAGAATAAAGAATGACAGTCCGTCGTTATAACCGGTTATGGTTGTATTATGTAAATGATAGGATTGCAACCAAGGTTCCGTAATCCACCCTCGGCTGTGGAACATGTTACGCTCACTGGTGCGCACTTCACCTGCTCACTGAACCATCCCGACGTCCTTTATTCAATACTTACACCGTCCTCAACCGCTCAAAAGACTCACCTTATTAAAAAGGATACATACTATCTTTTTGAGAACCAAAAAAACCGTAGATTAAATAGGAAGGTAATAAAGGAAGACATATATAAATATCATCAAGCGGAGTCCCTCTCGAGGACTATAACCAATAGGGGCGTGCATTCGATTTTCAGAGGGGCAAGCATTATACGATAAGTTAGGTAGGTAGGTTACGTACATATCAATGTGGTGCGGTGTAGGTACATACGTTTTGGTATAGACACACACACACACGACTCAAGTGTATTCAGTCATTACAAATGGTAAGCACTGCTTATCTGCTTATATGGAATGCACGCCTGTGAAAACCAATACAGGTAGCGGTGTGGTTTGATCCCAAATAAACATAACATAAGCACCATGCCCGACTAAACAAAGAGCTTACTTTTACGGTAACTAGGTGTCGTAAAGATAGCCACCTTAAAACTAGAGCCGACACAGAAACCACAATAAATCTACCCCTGCCCACTCGGTTATTACGGTCATTACCGCGCAAGTATTTGGAATTTTCTTTCCGCATATAAACCCTTTCGACAACATAAGTGAAAAAAAATATATTCTATTTTTATTACAACCAAAGTTACCCAGTTCGATATAGATATCAATAGAAGACAAATGTCGTGTAAACATGTTGCTAGATCATCCCGTCGCAATAGACCATTGATAAACCCGATAAGATCTTTTGATAGTGAGCAATATGACATGGCGGCTTATTAGTATTAGTCAAAAGGTAAGGGTAATATCCGGGGTTTTATACAAAACGGGTAGCGGAGCGAGGTCATCCGGGCGAGGTAGTTACAGATATAGTTCACTGTATTAGCAAGTTAAAGTGGGAAGATACTCATTAGCCGGAGATCTGATAAAATCTTTAGTGCATTTTTAAATCGCACTGTTTTCACAAATAAACTATAGCCTCCGAACTACGAAACATGGTATAACCATGTCAACACCTAACTCTAACTATAGATATTATTTAGAATCCGTATCCCCAAAAGAGATGGAACTTCCATTAAACGAAAGATTTTCTTAGGCCATGTTTTGTAATCAGAGGCAAGTAGACAGTTAATATTAAAACGTCGCAGTAAGGTTTAAAAAGGTTGCAATCACTTATCAGCTTATCAATTTGCTCTGCACAATTTAATATTAAAACATGAAACAACTTACTTGATGTACCTACTCAAAGTACAAAATAAGTAACAGTGCCTACTACAAAATAAATAATTATAGTTACTGGTACTATCTCAAAAAATAATGTTAATTATATTATTTAAATACGATTGTCTGTCTCCTTCATTCATTCGAACCGATTTTGCGCTTACGAACCGTTGAAAAACAGTAATCATAGCTTTTAGGTATATTACCTATGTCCATAATTGCTCAACATATCAATATAATGTCCACGAAATAACGAATGGAGATATTTACTAAGGGTATGTTTGGACGGATTCCTGAAGGTTCTTCTATTTACAATTGTAACATTTGAAACTTTCCTATGTTTCCCCATTTCATAATATTTGACGCTTATGTTGTTTGCATGAATGTGAATGACGATATATCTAAAGTACATTACGAAAGAAATGTATGATTGTGCCACCCAAATTACTTATGCTCTCAAGTGAGTGTTTAATAAATAAACATACCCGAGGATACAGTTTACTTTTGTTGGCCAAAATGAGTTTATTTGTAGCGTCTATCCAAAGAGAATGCAATGCCTGAAATAATGGGCAATTAAGGGTTTTAAATTGTTATCGGTTGGAGGTGGGTGAGTGCATAGTGGTAGTTCGGCCGATAAGCGCAGGGCGGGCCGAGTTGAGCCGCAAGCGGCGCGGCGGCCGCGGCAGTCACCGTCGGCTGGCACGCGCGGCCACACGCGCCTCCCGCGGCCGACCGCCGCCGCTCGCCGCCGCTTCCGCGCCCGCTGTCGCCAGCACACGCACTCAGGTAAACAACCAACCAACATCCTCCAAACAGCCTCTACAACCCTAATATCCGCCGTACCCCATATCCCCCAACAACGTGTAACTCGAACAACACTAACCCTGAAAGAAAAGCCTATCTCTTACTCTTCAGGAGACTTCTTATTTTTATCTGAAAGTTTTTCTGAGTGCTGTATTTTATCTGATTGTTAGTGCCAGTTGTCGATTTGGAGTGTTTACAAAAAATGTAAGTGCTTTGTTTGCTAATGATTTATTTTAGTGGTGCCAACAGATGCGTGGCTCATGTAATGACATAATCATCAGTACAAATTGTCCCATCTTCACACAACAGCTAGTGATAAATACGAGACATGTGGAAGTTTTGTTGTGTAAAAAACTTTTTCTGAACCCACAATAAACTTGGCCAACAAGTATACAAGCCCCTGATGACCAGGATCTACCAGAGTGCCAGAACAATTGCACCACCCAAATAGTAACTCGACACTCGAATCTGGATTGCCTACTTTACCTCTTTACCTGAGAACCAAATCACAACAAAATAAGGGTGTAATGCAATACGACCATTTAGCAATTAACTTTGGCTTTCCAAAAAGTCGACCTATACATACAGCACACTTATTGTGTAGGAGTAGCCTGAAATCTGTAGCATAATTAACCAGATCTAGGAACATGAGACCGCAAATTAAAACAATCAAGTGTAATGCTCAGGAAAAAGTGCTTACACACGGCATTACGATCTTATCGGTTGCGAAACCTTGAGATGAGCTGGAATCTTACGTATATCGCTTATCAAGATTAATGTGATACTATACTAAGGCTTGTCGATACTACATATTATCTGGGTTTGCCAGCAAAGTCATTTTCTTTCACTTATCTACTTTGCAGAAGCAATGCTGTATAACGGTGTTAATTCAAATAAACCTCAACTATCAAAGGCGATGTTGAAGGTATAATATTAAGCGATTTATTGAATAATTGATACGATAACTTAAGAGGCATCATGTGATTTTACGCATCGTATTGCGCAGTCACATTCAGGTAATGACCGCAGTTCCATCAGGGTCGGTAATAGAGGATCGGTTTACTTGAGGTAATTTGAATACGTATCCAATTTTCCATTGGAATTCTAGCCTTTATCACTAACATCTGTTATTTTTCTCCAGTTCTTCAGTTTACTGTTCAACTAGACTTACTTCTTGCTATATATTTTATAAATTCTTATAGCATTTTATGTTGCTTATCATGCTGCCAATCATTGTTGTCCGACCAAAATAAGATCTCAATATTTAATTTGAAAGTAAATTGTGTTATAAATATTGACCACAAAAACAAAACAGGTACCTGCGGAATAATTACCTTATACTTCCTCCTAAAAGTGGGTCGGGGATGTCAGAACGGAAAGAGGCTTAAGTTTGTAACGTCAAACAATTTTAAGATTACGTAGACAAAATGCCTTTTAAGGGATTAAACTATACCGAGATATTTTTTATCAGGACGATTTTACTTGAAATTAATTTGCATAAGTACCTAGTGTATAATGTGAGAAAGTCATTGAACAGATTTCAGACTTCGTTTCGAAGGAATATACTTTCCTAAAGTAAAGTTTAATGTTTCCGCCACACCTAGAGAGATAATGTCAAAGGATTTTTAACACGATAGAATATATATACATAAATATCATGCAAATCTTATTATTTTAGATGACAATCAGGTGTACTTACACCCCTCCCTAATCCGCTAAAGAGACATAATAGAAAATAATACTACTAAGTAGCTATTATTCCTTTTTTAGTATATATTTAATTAAACGTTAAGTAAACATCAAGAGCAGCGATATATTTTCCACAAACACGATAGGTCTCTTCATTAAACACCAGTCTTGGCGTGGTTGATTTATTGATCATAAATTCATATTGTTAACATCGTTAATTTTGCGTTATTGATAGGAGGGGCACGTGACGCATGAACAGTAAACTACAATACAGTTAGGTACTATACAGACACTTAGATGCTAATTCAATAACCACAAATTATGTGCTCAATGAGCCAATAGTCTATAAAAAAAAATACGCATATTGCTAACTTACTTTTGTTTCTTTTTGATGATGTGAATATTCATTACAATAAATTGCAATGGCCGTTATCTCAAGAAACTTTGAAACAAAGCAAAATTCTGTCTAAGTAGTAAATAGTGCCCGCTTAATTATTGATGCGATTACGAGAATTGTTGCCATATCAAATATTTACCGTATACCCACTCCGTAATTAAAGAAGGTTACCACACATGCTCTGTTTTTGCACTACAAAAGGGACTACAGAGATGTAAGAAACTAAGGATCTCACATTCAAATGTCGGAGCTGCCAGACTGGGGTCGGTAACTCCACCTTACAGAAGAGCGCAGCCAAATAATACTACCTTAGAGTGGTGTTTTTACAACCTTTCTCGCGTTCCCACTAGAATTCCCAAAGACGTAGGCGGAGGAAGCGCAATAAATAAATCCACTGTTCCCTTAAGATTTCTATGAAGCCTACCCAGACTACCCTAGCCAACCCTATATCATTTTCTAGAATTTTATCTATCGCTCCACTGTCCACCTCGGGAAGGACTTGGACTTCCGTGATATCTATGCCATAATTTCAGAATAACAATTAAGGGATCATGCTGACTAATACAGTTTATTAAGTTGAATAATAAAATGTTTAAATGAATAATCATAAAATTTGCGACCAACATTCAATTGCTTACTCAAACGAAATCGAATTATATTGAGTAATCGAAAGGACTGACTTAATTCAATAAGTCCGTTTCCTTTATCGATATTCTATATTTCGCTGCAGCCCCCGCTCGTGCAAATTGGAGTTCACCTCAAGCAATGCTTGAATTAGAATAACTTGGGCGGTGCTGGTCCAATCTCATTAGTGTTCGTGCTTCTGTTGTATGCATTTCTACCTGGCGAATGTATTCCCAACTGTTAAATCAATTCCAAGCCATCTAATGCACCATTAGTTTCATACACTGTAGTTTGTGTATACACAAGTATTTTGCCTCAAATCCATAATATCGGATGCTACTTAGAAATTAATTATGGTTAAAAGTTAAATTCATTATGGTTGGTGAAAAGCTAATAATTCAAAAAAAGATAGGGGGGTCAACTATGATCGTTTAAGCAGGGCGTATTAGTAACTCCTTAGCTTTGACGATACATTTTTCGGATCAAAATGAAACGTCAAAGTTAAGAAGTTCTTAATACGCTGTGCTTAAAGCGATGATGGTTAGACCCCAAGATAACATACAACGGCATTAATTGAATTTGACATAAGCTTCTCTAATCGGCTTGGATTTAATTATATAATTGCAGAAATCAAAATATCACTGTAAAATTATAATTTAATATAAATCTCAATTCCCACGAGCTAAAAGGCCTTTTTGTTTCCTGATATTTAACACTAGTTGCAATTTTACCAATAAATGTTTTTGTACATTAATATTAGTATTTATAGTAGGTACATAGAATAATGTGTCTTTCCGTTGAACAAATGTTACATCTGAATACCTATAGATGATATAGACGACATTAATACACCGAAATAAGTAAACAACATCACGTCACGTCTCGTTATTATCATTCAGTGTGGTTTAGTGAATTTATCATTTACATCGAATTGATATTGACAAATCACTCCCGAACTCCCGAACAGGTAAACATAAGGGATTCCATCTGCCCTCTAATGGGTATATTAAACATGAATCTAGTACGATGCTTTTGACATTAATTTGACCGGCTCTTAGGCAGATTGTTAATGAATAGACTTACCTTAACCCGGTTGTTGCTAATGACAGATACAAGCGGACAATTCATCCTACAATTGCCACATTCTGTCTTAGAATTTCATAAAGGGCATAGACAATTATCGGTTTCTAGTGATAATGGTTTTATTGTGAACAATGCGAAGGGGTGTTTTACGGTCATCTTAATTTAGATGTGTCAAATGTGCGAGTTAACAACGTTTATCATTATTATTACTCACTGTTTATTTTGAGAACCTCGGGTAACAAACAAGAAAAAATATCATAAGCTCAGCAGCAAGGTGGTTTGAGGAAAATTTTATACTTTATATTATCAAGAAAGGGTCTCCCGTCGAACCTAGTGAGGGTTTTATCAGCCTTTTAACTTCCTGTAATAAAGGCTGCCTCGTTACCTTATAAATGGATGATACCCAATCAGTGCCTGCACAGGTTGTCACATAATATTACTGTATTATTATTACCCTGTTATCGTCTTCGTGACGTGTACAAAAATAAGCTCTTTATCGTAAAACCACATTATTACTTACTTTTCACACGACGTAATTCAGTATTCAGCAAAAAACGGTGCTACGACGACCAATAGCAAAGAATAGCGCTTCAGTCTAAATGTCAGTATGTACCTACGTTTCTAGTAACATATATTTCTACAATGTGAGGAGGGTTTCAAATATACTTGAAGGTCCTTATTATATGTATTGTTCCAAAATTATTGTCTAACTTGATCCAACTGCTAACAGCTATGGAATTATTGAAACTTCCACGTTACTAATTCAGTACACTAATTTAGTAGGATACAATGGTCGACGTAGCCAATTTATACAAAGTTGCTCGCATCGTGTTATACTAGAATTAGGTGGATACTATCACGGTTTGTCGACTCTCCATCAATGTACGTACATAACTTATTATATCAGGGAACTCGTCTTAGCAAGTTTCATTAAAGACTTGGGTAGTTCAGGAGATTAGCCTTCGCAAGAAACTTTGCCGCGTCAGTGTCTGACGTAGAGATACGTGGTCTTACGAATGGGAACCTTCCCTTCACCTTGTTTATTTCTTTTGCTCTTGTTTGAAAATCCCTAATTTATGTTTGGGGAATTTCCACAAATGCCGAATTATATATACATTAAATATTAGTAGATTATACTGGAAATTTATTCGGATATTATCCTTATTCCTCGGGGTTCCTTAATTGAGTTGAATATAAAATGAATTCCAGATCACTTGATAAACAGCACCTCGGTCTTTTATTAATGTTTTTGTTGACATCATTTTGAGTTAAAAGTACCTTGCATTCAATCATTTCGCTGAACCTTCCAAGAGATATTTGACTCAAATATATGCTTTGAGTCAAATATCTCTTGGAAGTACATCGTTATTTCTTTGAGTTTCATTTTACCCAGTGTCTATTCTCTATACTTACTACATGTATTGTTATACACAATACAGGATTGTATTGTACCTCAACATATCCCGCTTTAACCATTTCATCAACTCTTTATGTATGCCAGTGTGATCTCGCCCCATTTAATTGTGATTACAACGTTAATTTACTTGATTACTACTTTCAGATAGATTTATATTATGAATATGTTATCTTCCGAATATTTTGGAAAACTTTGATCTTCAAATAATTAAATTCGCGCTTCATGTTAATTTTTAGTCTGTTTCAAATATAAGGTTACATAAGAACGCTAGCCGGAGATTGTCTTACCTGTGTATCACATAAAGAATTTATAAAACAGCTTGTGAAAAAATGGTAAATAGCCCTTCAGCCTTTATGAATATGTAACTCGACCTCTTTAGTAGGCCGTCTTGTTTTATCTCGACACTGAAAGGGTTCCGGTGATATCGCATATTACAGCGAGCACCGCACCCCGCCACCTCTAAAGTGTACAAATATGTTCAATTCAGATTTTTATTTGCCATGTGTTACAAGATTTACAAATAAGAGGAGTACTTTGGTGACATTATTTGTTGTTTGATTGTACTTAGGTACCCAAATTTGAGCTGGCAGATCAATCGGCCTATATAATAAATATCTAAGGACAATAAATCAATCGGCCTAAATCAGAATCTAAGCTGCTCGTAGGTCTCTGCTACATACGCCACAATTTATTTAAAAAAGGTCTACATATATTTATATATTTAGCAATTTTGTTCGAAGAAAAATCTCGCTTGATATATAACCTTTCATTTGGACTTTAATTCTGTTGTTTAATCCTTTTTTAAAAAGGCATACGAGCGACTTACTTTAGGTACTGAAGTGAAGTGAGTTAAGCCGTCGGTCCCGGTTGCCAATTTATCATCTTTGGCAATCGTTACAGGTCAGTCGGAGGCCTAAAATAGTCTGACAACTGGTTTAACCCACATCACAGATTTTCCTCGTTAAAGGGGTTGCGAAGGTCAGATGGCAGTCGCTTCGTATAAAAATAAAGTGATCAGCCACTTCGGGTTGAATCAAGTGCCGACCCCAACAATGTATGGGATAAGGCCAGGGAGATGATGATGTACTAGACGTATCTAGATAGTGTTAGAGAATTACGCCTTAACATTTAAAATAAGTTCTCAGGCTTGTGGAACCTGTAGAAATCAGGAATTGTTCCATCTGACATAACAACAAATAGAATGCCTTTGTAACAAAAGTATTTGAAATTACCTTCAAGATGTCGGTAAAGTGTTTCCACAATATTACTATCTATCACGACATTAGGTGTAATAAATGAAACTCTATATACCAATACCAGACTGATTATAGACCCTTACTTATCATATTGTTCCGATTTCCATTACGATCACAGATAGGGTTATTATGATCATGTTACATACAGCTTGTATCGATCCTGCTTCCGAACAGTACAGCGGCCTTATCATTAACTCTTATTGCAACTATTATTGAACTGGGTGAAAGCAACAAATGTATATAAGTCAGATACATCTGACCCTTACAGTGAGTTCATGGAACGGCTACAGTATAAGTATTTACCGTAGGGCAGAATTAGTTACATCTGTTGGTTTTGATACACGAATCTACTAAAGAACAATATACGTTGGTCGTGTACTCGTAATGCGCCTCTGTCGGATCGGAAAATGTTGCACCCTGTAAGTCAATATTAAGTGTTATCGCCAAATGAGCAGGTAATAATCTACCAATATTCACTACAAACGATAAGTTAGCAGTACACAGCACGATTATTATGTAAATGACTAAGTTATGCGCATACATAAGACTAATGCGACCCAGCATTTTGACCTCTTTACCATTCCGCATAAATTACGTAAGTCACATTTCATTTTACAAAAGGGAATATTTATTTGAGTACATTTTTCATGATTCATACTCAATTGCTAATATGTAAACGATATTAAGAAATGTGTGAAAAGTGCAAATATATCTGTGACCTTGATTTCATATAAACTTTTCTATAGGACCATTAAATAATGTAAGTTCCTCTTTAGATGATATTTTATTTTAATTCATCGAATATAGGTTGAGTCATCAGATATTTATTTTCAGTTTACGCACACATCGCTTCGATTCGAGAACACCTGCTGTATTTTAAACAATAACAAAATATGTGTTAAGGCTCATGTGGCAACATAATACAAATTTATATTTTAATTCTTACCATCTAATATCAGCCATTACTGCTGAAGATTTCTGATATGCGTTTGGTGTATTTTTGTTAAGAAGGAAATTTTAAATTATACAGGGTCAATTAATTTCCATTAGGCTTTATTATTATTCATGCACAACTACCTTCCGCCCGGGTCTTTGCGCATAATAATACCTTTGTAAATACAAGCCTTAGTGTATTTAAGATATTTGCTATATTCTTGTACAGTATTGACCAAAATCTGTTCATTAGTTTTTGCGTGAAAGCATTACAAATATTTTGACAAACTCATACACGCAGTTCCTGAAATCATCGCAAGCCACTTTGATCATTATAGCCGTTACGTATAACTTACTTCTTAGCTTTGACGGTTAATTTTAGTATTGCAAAACGAAACGTCAAAGCTAAGAAGTTCTTAATACGCTCTGCTTAAAGCGATGATGGAAGGCCCCCTGGAGATGCTTCCTCGTGGCCGAACTAGTATAGAACTAGAACTAGTATCTTAACTTCAAAGTGTTAGGATAACGTGAAACTGCACAAAATATTGTAGATACGGCAATGTAATAAAGAGAAGCAATTTTCACAATAGGTTATATAGAGTATATGCATTCATGTATAGCATTGTCGTAAGTATTTTGAATTTGTAGATGATTTATTTAAAAGCGATTGTTGAAAGTTCTACATGTAAATATAAGTAAAATAAATATACTTGTTTAATGACCCTGAGCCGTTACATTCATTAAAAATATTAAAGAATCGTGCCAGAAGAACATTTACGTTAAGAGGCACGAAATTGCTGTTTATACTTTAATCAAATGGAGGAGTCTTAAATTTTTGCTTTCCTCTTTCTTATACTATGAGGCAGTACGGATAATAAAACCCATTGATTTTGAATGTTCTGACGTTTCTTACATGATCATACAGTGATATCTACTACAGGTCAAAATGCGTATTTTTTTAACATAAGTACACTTTACAAATGTTAACATAAATATTCACTCTATCGCTGAGATCGAACTCCTACGTCCATACACAATACCGAGCGCAACATTCAGGTCTTTACCAGGCTAACCACGAAACCAACGGTGCCGTTCTATGGTTCATCCTAAATACAACCATTATGAGTGATTAATGTTCAGAAACATTATTTGCTCTTTCCTTCTCCCCGCAGCACGGCCGTACGTAGTAATACGGCAACGATTATATATGTGAGGGAAAGCTAGAACATTGATAACTAACATTATCCACGCCTAAGGATTAAAATGTAGGTCAAATATTGATTTTATGTTACATGAATTATTGGTAAATACAAATATGTACTAACAAACAACCCAGTAGGTGAAGTTCTTTAACAATAATACGGGCGCCAAGGTATAAAGCCACTGATTATCTATTAAATAAAGTTGCTCTCTGTGTTCTTGATACGGTTAACGTACTTTGTAGTTGACTTACAAGTTATTTGCTAACCTCAGTATATAAGGAGGTAAGCTAAACTGGGACGGTTGGAGTAGTAGACATGCAGATATCCAGTTAGCTACAGCATTTCGTTCTTTGCAAACCTCCCTTGGCTATTTATCGAATACTAGCTGTGCCTCGCGGTTTTACCCATTTATTACCAATACAAACTATATTACATAGTGATATATTTTCTCACTTTTGTAACATGTTTCATTGATGCTTCGCTCATATTGTATATAATCCATTCTATTCTATCGCTAACGCACCCTCGATTAATTAACTATCCAATTTTAAAATATTTTTCAATTATAACTATTAGCTCTTGAGATTAGCGGTTCTAGTAAACACAACAAATTCTTCAGCTTTACAATGTTAGTATAGACTATAGTATAAACTGCCTCGTCGGTCTAGTGGTTAGCAAGTTTGCCTGCCGATCACGAGGTCCCGGGTTCGATGCTCGGGTTGGGTCAAAAATAGATATTATGTTTTTCTGTCAAGAAATTCACAATTACTGCCCGAAGTTTGGAAGTTGGCGGTGTTTCCATCCCCGTGCCTCGGAAAACACGTTAAGCCGTTGGTCCTACGCCTGATCTCTCTCCGGTCGTGTCGGATTGCCGTCCCATCGGATTATGAGAGTGAGGGAATAAAGCGTGCATCTGTGTTTGCGCACACACTTGTGCACTATAATATCTCCTCCGCAGTTGGCTGATCCTCGTTGAGATTAGCCGCCGTAACCGAAATTCGGTAGGAGAGCATTATATTATAATTATTATTATAGAATATAGTATATATACAAATATTGTGAAATATACGACGTGGTTTTGGCTCCATTCGGGACATCACAGGGTCGACAAGTAAATGTATTCTACCATATCTACCACTATCTTAGATCACTTTCTTGCCACAATACCCACGAATGTAACAAAACAAAATGTCGTGAGCCCTCATAATAATACAATGCACATAACATTGTTCATCTACCGCAAACATCGTGGTCACGAATAGTTAACAGTTATTTACATTTGAACACAAATGCCAACGCGAAACAAAAACATTGCTACAGGTGCCGTCACGAGCTATGAGTGCTCAGCAAAAATAGTGGGGTAACTGCACATGTATTTTATTCACGTCGCACCATACAGACAAGCAGAGACAGACTCATTAAATGACTACTGTCTAATGAAGGCCAGCGCTCATAACTTATGGCGGCATCTGTTCTTATTAACCTGTCCTCTTCACAACTTTACTGCCAATGAGATAATATTTAAATATAACGAAGCCACGGGTAAGAAAGCTACCGAAATGATTTTAGTTACTATTTATTTAAGGTAAGTAATACTATCTCAATTGCGAAATAACAAGATCAAAGGGCGAATTGTGCGGCCGTACATAATTAATTGGACAGTATTTACATTCTTCTTCTCAGAACTTAATGATCCTTTAACATTAAATCGCAATACCTATACTTACGATTAATTAATTCTATAAAAAGGCTTCACCTGCGTACAAATCACAATAAAGTCTATTTTACATTGTTAAATTATTTTGAGTTTATTTATTACAAACAAAAGTGAAAATCATCATATCATCATCATCATTATCATCAACCTATATTAGTCCACTGCTGGACATAGGCCCCCCCTAATGAGCGCCCGCATCCAGCATCTGCATGCAGACTTTTGCAGAACGTTATCCTACCTGGCCGGAGGGCCTATATGTATTCTTTACTAATTAAATATATAGGAAAAATATGTTCGTTGCTTTGTCTTTCTTTTTCCGGCATGGATAATAAAGAGGCTGGCTCGTTACTTTCAGCAGGATAGTAAAAAACGCAAATGAAACCGCACAACGCAGCTAGTTATAATATGATAAACAATAAATTCGTCAGACAATTTCAAAAGCTTTTAAGCCAACAATTTCTTGTCATCGTGAATTATTTGTTCTTTGTAAATTACTAATTGAACGCCTAATTAAATTTTTGAATTTAACACGAAACTCCATTTTAATTTATGAACTATTTGAAAAGGTCATATAGGAAACTTTGTGCTTTTATCTTTTCGGCAAAATCGACTCGCGATTCTCTCGGGAAATAATCTAACCAGCGTGTAATGAAATGAGAGCAGACGTAGAATGTATGAACATTATTATCGTCCCACCTTACAATGAAAAGCCTTAACTGTATAATTAGCCTTGAGTCAGCCACTTAACCGCTTGTGGCAAATGGTATTTACATTCAAAAGCGAGATAAAAAAGTAAACACCTTTCTCTTAGTATGAACTACCTGTGTCTCGCAGTGTCACCCGCATAGATTTAATTTCATAGCGGAATTTTCTTTAAATGAATGTAATCAAATTAACTACTCCTTATGCCACCTATGTTATCTGCCAGTGAGAGTCCTGTTAAAATCGGTCCTGTCGTTTCTGAGATTTGCCGAAACAAACAGACAGAAGGAGACTTTTTTTAAATTGTTTTTTTCATGTTAGTGTCGTATACACTTTCATATGTATTTAGTGAAAAGCTGTGGAATTAGATTCAAACAGACATTTAAATTATATTTATCCATGCGAAATTACAAAATAACGCATCTACTATACTTTTCTACCTTTTACGCGAATGGCGTTTTATACTCCATGTAGGTGGTACGCCTGAACTTCGTGACCTACCTTCTCGAATATGAAGTAATGGGTTCTCTTGACAGGTACCTCATTACTCCATGTAGATAGGTCACGGTGACCCCTGATATATAGCAGACATATAACTCCTGCAGTATAAAAAGTGGCCTAAAGAACATTCTGTATTTTAAAATGTATGTAAATTTTTAAATAACCTGCAAGCCAATACAATTTGTCACTATTGTGAATATTTAAATCAAATATAAAAAAATTGTTTTTGGATTTACTTGCATCCAATTTGTACCAATAACTACCTACATAAAATGTTTGATATTGTATAAATAACACAGGCCTACAATGATTTTTGTGCCGCTAAAAGTAAAATTGATTTCAAGTACATTTGGTACCCTGATAAAAAATGGATACTTACTTTTTTAATGCTACGTGTAGTTTTTGAGATTTCGCAAGGGTAAACATTTAATTCGAAACATTTTAATACATTTAATTACTCGATATTTTACAGGTTAGAAGATACTCTTTCTACATTTTCTTCGATTGATGTCTTCAGGACATTCCCGTGTAAAACTACAACAGTAATCTGCCATCATCTGCTCATCCTAGCGACCTTGGTACCTATCTTCCATCACCTTTAAATCTTGATGGAAACGTTCCCCTTGTTCTTCGCTATACGCTTCAAGATTTTCAGGAAAATTATCTAAATGATTATCCAGATAGTGTACTTTTATGCTCATATTACATCCAAGATTTTAAAGCTAATTAAGAGCTTTTGAACAAATTCTTTGTAATTTTCGGCCGATCGATCGGTACAAACCTGAACGTAGCTTCGCGATTTTGACAGCTTCCGACGACGTCTTGCGGACTAATTAACCAAATTATAAAATAAAATTAGCGGCACCAAACAAAAATTTTTTTGTAGACCTGTGTAATGTATTGATGAAATGTGCATGATGACCGGCTGAGTTTCTATCCGTTTCTTCTCAGAACGCTTAGTGGTAAATATTCAACGTTCATAAGTGCCTTACCAGGGTCCAAAAATATAAATAAATTCAATGTGCCAGCATTGTAGGTGACAATATATTTCTACCATACTTAGTTAGAACAGCGCCTTCACTCTTCCACCTTCCCTCAGGGAACACTTGCGACTATACTCACCTCAGGAACATAAAAGTAGGACAATTTGCGATCTTGTGTAAGGTGAAGGTGCAGTGCACGAAGAATTTAGAATGAGATATCCCGTCATGCCTTACTGCTCTTTATACGTGTATGGCACAGAATTTACTAACTTAAATAAAACTGTTATATAACCCTGACATTCTGATAACACTTCGTAAGGACAGCGAGACAACAATTTATTAACTTTTAGAACAATCATTTTAACGACACTTCTAGTCATTAAAATCAAGTGCAAGTAATTATTTATAAATAGAATCGCGTTTTTCAAGTCATTTAATCAAATCAAACGAAAGATGCCTAAAATAATTCACAGGAAAGGAGTTATGTTCTTGTGAATATTGATAAAGTAATTTCATTCTTATCTTAAACATAAACGAAGAACATTATATTCGATAAACACAAATAAAGCTAATTCCAGTGATTATGTGATTCATACATTTTTACGAGATAAAATATTGTAAGTAACAAGATCAAAATATACACAAGCGGTTGAATATCTAGTTTTGCCAAGATACGTTAACAATATGAGTTACGTTATTATCGGAAGTTACGCGTAAAGCGTACTAAATTCAGCACGTAGTCTCATGCGTATTTATCTATTATAATTAACTACGTGAGGCGACTGTGACGATTTTTGGCGTTATATCTATGGTGAGAAAAAAAATCTGTTATCTAAGCGAGACCTCCTCCTCCCCTTGTGTGAGATTGGGTGAGATTTGCTCGAACCCACGCGTAACTAAACCCCCTAACAAAGCATTAACTAATCTGTCCATGTTGATAGTAATCACGTTACAGTAACACGCGCCAATCAATGGTTGTAAATACATTATCTTGCGAGTCAACTACATTCGCTTAATTAACTGTTATAGCAATATGACACGTCCAAGCCAATGTCACGACAATCACTTGCAATCAACATTCGAAATGAGGAAATGATAGCCGACTGTTATAATGTAGCTATATATAAATCAATTAACCAATTCATTTTAGCGCCAGTTTCTGAATGTTGCTCATCAGATTGAAATTGACTGTGACTTACAAATCCGAAATTTTATCAGAAATCTGAGTCATTACGTTTGCTTCGGATTTAAGGTTAATTTATTATTTTTTTATCTGTTATGCACTAATCTAATCTAAACTGATATTAATGCAATTGTATAATATAATGTAATTACCATTCGCCCGTGGCTATGAGCTCGTGGGTACTATGGAGTTGTGTCCATCATATTAACCCATATAAAAAATCGTAAGAGTTTCGAGAATAATATCCCGCTTAGAAACTTACAATCGTTACCTCTTTATAGTATTATAGTTTAGAAATATAGATATGTCATCTAGTATATTGTGAACAATGATAAGATGTGTCTTGATAACCGTCGGAAAATATTTTTATAATTTTCCATTACGTTAGATCTTAGACCCAAGATTAAGAATGCTTCAAAACAAATAACATTGCAGTAATTTTGCCCTATGAGTCCTTCAAGAACAGCCTATGGTTCCATGACGCTCTCGAGGGCATTACTGAAATCCTAACGTTATGTTTAAAAGGTTTAAATAACTGCAAGTTACGTATAAAAGGTTTATGATACCTGTCTCACTGACACCGCGCTATTAACGGAGAGTGAATTTTACTAATACTTACGATGACTTGTATATTTAACAACCGTTTGGATGTAATAGTCTAGGAAAAACGTTGACACGTAAATATATTTTGTTTTTAATCACACATGCCTCTTTATCTACTTTTGTACACAAGATATTCGAAAGTGTGTACAAATAGGACTTGAATTATTTTTGTGCGCACAGCTGTCTCTCAGGATGCAGATAATTAATGAGTTCGACCATCTGTGACTCTGATCAAATGGGAGAACACAATCTTATTTATTTGAGTCTCATGCATTGTAATTTTCTTACTATTCTATTCTATCTTTATCTTTGATTCTAACTCCAAAAGTATCAAACAGCCCATGGTGGTATTAACAAAATTATCTTAGGCTGTCGACATGTTTTTCACAGATTTTTTGGAAGCACATAGAAAATTTCAGCAGTGCCATCTCTTGGATATGTTTGGAACTTTATCATTTCAATCCCGTGCGCACGTATTTGTAATGAACGTAGCTTGGCACCTAATTTCACTGATTAGTTCCGCTCGTATACGTTCTAGTCTGGAGTGTTTTTGTTTGTGCTCGTACATTTGACTGCCAATCTGAGTATCGAGGGACAGTGAGAGAGATTTCATAACAGAAATCCATATATCACGAATAGAGTCCTATTTGGGGCTACTGTACTACAAATAGCTTCTACCTCATGATGCTCAGTCAATTTTATTATATTTAAATACAGTCAAAACCAATTATTTTGAGGCTGATTATTTACTCTCAAATATGAAAATAGTGTTTATCAATGTGACTTAAAGATAGCGATTCAATACGTCTGTGTTCCAAGTGGATTAAAGCAAATTGTATTACCGATGTAACGGCCGTCGGATTGAACCTGATTGGTATGATTGCGATGTAAATATAGATACTGAAGCAGTAGCTATGTGAACGCTGATATGATTTTAATTGAGTGCCATCTTCCGACTAGAGCGGGGTGTCGAGGGCCGCGATGTATCAAGCGTAAATAAATTTGCCTACGGAGGCAGTTATCCGAATTTGGGCCGTCCAGTAATTAAGTTTTACCCCTAAGTTGAACATAATCTATATTTAAGCATTTTTCCTCCTTCAAGATTTAAGTGTTAGCCAAACACTCACTAAGCACCTTTTCATAAATATTTGGAGGGCCAAATTTGCTTAGGAAATAATGTTGATTTCTTATAAAACATTATGAATTGACTACTATTTGAATACAGTTTAAATAAGTATTTAGTATGAAGCTCGATACTCAAACTGGTTCCCTGATCTGCTAAGTGTAGCACTTTGTACCAAGAAATTGAAACAAATATTCCAAGACCCTACATTTTCTGTAGGTAAGTCCAATTTTACCTACAAAACATTCTCCGAATGGAATGTATTGGTAGACAGCCGATATTAGATCCCGACCGTATGAGTAAAATTGCCCTTCATTGTTTGTCACACAGAACATTTAATATTTAGAAGTAATATAGTTCTTATAAATAATCGCAATACGTAGAAATGTTATTAAAATTAAGGTGTAAGAAGAAAACGGCCTTAGGTATCGCAAACATAAAAGTATGCTAATAGGTACTGGTATTTAAGTAATAATAAATATTGTTTGAGACTTCTACATTTCTAATTGTTTTCAGTCGTTAACTTGGATATGGCGTAGTACCTACTTATTATAGATTTGTCAATCTGCTGACCGATAACGACCTGTGGTATAAACTGAGGCAAAATTGCAGGTCTGTAGCTACGCTTAAAGGTTTAGTTGGTGTTACATTGGCATTGACAGACAACCGTAAGCGGCATCGATCAAAGCGGCAGTGGGCATTATCGGCGGCGAACCTTCGGCCTTGTGATTTGTAGCTTTGTATAGCGCCTGTAATGTACCAAACCCGCAAAACAGCCCCGATAACTCAATATTTATGGTTAGGTTAAGTTAAACAATTTACTTGATAGGCTACATAAATAAATATGACACAAGTGATGGCAGGTCATCAAAAAAATTAATTGTAAATCTGTGCCACTTAAAGCACACGGATAAAATTATTTTCAACCCGAAAGCGCAGTGGATGCAACATATCGATAAATATTATAAGTAGTAGCATAGTACCCTCAATAGTTTATATTTTGATATATGTTTTGATGGTGTCTGGACTGATTCTGTTACTAAAAGTCGTATTTCCACGTCCCTGCCTAAAAGATATAAGTCCAAATTACCTCGTAACTGTGTTAACATTTTGTTTACAACCGATAAATAGATAACATTTTTATTTGATACTGCATCAAGATAGCGTATAATGAAACAGACATTACTATATAAATCCATGTAGTTTTTCATTTTAAGCCAGTGTAAAATTATAATGTTTTGATTTCAGTAGCATTTGGATTTGCATTCCTATAGCATTATTCTGACAACGTAAATAACTTTTGGATTTCACAAGTAGATTTGACATAACACGCTGGATATAGAATCAACAAGCTGGTCGATCTACGTTTAATTTGATTGTTTATACAAACAAACCCAATATCTATCCACGTAAAAACTACTAGCTTTTACCCGCGATGTTGTACATGTAATATGTTTTCTTATTTATAATTTTATTACGGTTCAAATACCCTATACCCGACCATGGTTCGTGCCCTAACATTTCCAACCGTGAAAAGGTAACGAGCAGACGGACAACTTATTTGTCCAACAGAAGGTGCCACACACGCTAGTGCTAATGCTATCCTAACAAAAGAACAAACAGGGAGCCTATTCTTATTCAAAGAAATACGAAGTTTCCGTTCACAAAATTCATACCATGGCTTTTATTCGTTCTAATATTACATCTGAACGTGGTCCACAAGAAATTCTTTGACGTTTCTATATTGTTAACTTACTTTAATTAAATTATTTAACGAATAAATACAATTTTGACACTTCCTTTGATTTTCGTCTTTTTGTAAAGTTTCGTTTTTGGATAAAGTGTAGACCCCCACACAACAACGGATTGTTGTACATTATGTAACTGCAGTAGTTATTTGTTCCATATTGAGTGTTGTATGTACATTATGTGACAGGATACGCGATAACGATTCAGTTGGACGGCTGACACATTGACAGTTTGACAACCACGATTGAACCGGGTGTGCTGGATAGCCGGTAATAAAAGTAAACGAAAGGGTTTCCGTTTGTTGTGTATTGTATTTTATTAATTTTGGATTAAGCTTGTAGTTACTCTTCAAACCATATCTACATTGTACCCAACAGTGAATTTTGTACCGGGAAAATATCATAATAATGTTTGGAATCGTCTGAGAAGCCGTTTTATGAGGTACGTGAGACCGACAAACAGTAATGTTAGTACGCCATTTTCATTTTCCTTGGTGCTTCGATGGTGGACATAATAACAGCTCCTCCTATTTGAACCCATGTGGGGACAAATGAAGGGAAGGTATCGAATAATAAAATGGGATTTGATAGAGCATTATTTAAACACTAAGTACTTATTTTAACACAGAATATCAAATCCATAATATAAATAATAACTTAACAAACAAATGAGAAAATAAATTTAAGTACCTAAATACAAACAGTTTGAAATCCACGCTAATTACCCACTGTAATTAATATAAAGGCACACAACATTTTAATTGCCTCATCTATTTTGTGCGCGCTAACATTCTCTTCACTTCGTGTTCTTACTAAAAATTTAAGCTGCTGTCAGATTTTGAGCCCCAATCTTCGCTTTATACCGTTAGTAAGAACTGAACTAATGAAGCGTAGTTTTAAATGTATTTCATTATGTAGTTTGAGCATACATCATATTATGTTGAACCAAACCCTTTGCCCGTCGGTTAATCTTGTCAGTTTGTAAATTAAATTAATGACAAACTTTAGGGTAGTGTTGTAACTGATCGCCTTCAGAACTTATTTTCACGAAGTATAAAATAATTCTTTTGTATTTAACATATTGGTAAATACTTTTATACGTACGATGCATTTAACGAAATATATTTTAAATTAATCCGAGTTGCTAAAAAGATATTATACTCATTATAAGGTATAATTTTAAGACTATAATTTTACGATTAAGGAGAAATGCGTGTCTGCACAGACAAAGTAGCAGCGACGGCGCCCACAATAGAGCATAATATGTGAGCATGATGAACGATGCTGAGAGAATTCTCTACCGCGGTGAACATTTTGAGAATATTTTGCCGGCCTTTATACCACGGGTTAAACGCCCATTTAAGCCTGAATCTGACACCTGGATTCCTCTAGAGTTAACCCTTATTTGTACGTATTGGTTTACAAATACATTTTAATTCTATGGTGGAAACATTGAAAACAAAGCTTTTAGTAAGAGTTTTTACCTTGAAAACAACATGTTATTAGGTTTGATTTGCAGAATTTGAGTTAGTATGTACAAATGTATGTGTTTTTATGAATATTATATCTTGCAAATATGATTTCCTTCGTGTTAAATAAAGAGCACCCAGAAAACTTACTCTTACGTCATTAAGATATAATAGAGTCGGAATAGTTGTAGGTTGGAGCGTTTACTAATAACAATTTAGATCGCCGTCAAATGAGTTAGGCTAGCATGCAAAAGGTCGGCGCACAAAAAGTAAATAGTAAATATATATTTCGCCGAATGCTACGTCACATTATTAAGCCGTAAAATTATATTTAACACGCTACATTTCACCTTGAAATCTGATTTTATCGAAACAATGGCCATTGCCGATATTTTGAATAATCGAAACATTATTAACTGTCGTGTGGTACAAGGCCAAGCAGAAATGTACCGAGCTGGATTTTCTTATAATTATTGTTTTTTGCTTAGAAGGTTAGCTAGATAATTATTTATATTATTTAATTAGCTAGATATTAGTTAGGTAATTAACTAGAATCATACTTAGATTATGAGTCAACGCCGCCAGCTGTCTACCTATATATTATGTAGTAAAATATTATGATTGGAGCACAAAAACATGTCTTAGATCTGAAAGACAAATTCGAATTTATTGGACGCGTTACGAGTTCGCTCTCTTGATATATACTAAACTTCGAAGAAGTAATTACCAAATTTGCTCATATTTCTTATTTCCTGGATATCATCGCAGATCTTCCATTAGCAGCAAAAGTTTAACAAACGCACAAACTGCCAACTTATTATGTTCAGCAAAGTGTACGTTTGAGAAGCATATTTACTCATGGAGGTTGACTAAGTCCCGCGTCATCACCCACATTTACAGTCTTCATAATATATAAACTTTGACCACCCCTTTAGGGACAGAATGAGAAAACATACACCTAAAAGCATATTTCTCATTGTAACTCTTTATTTGAAGCAATTTTCCATACTTGTACAGAATGCTGTAAGCCGGTCAGTATGGTTTAATAGGTATGGAAGATAAGACGGTGCCGTGATGTATGCTATTTTAGCTCATGGTATCCGTCGCGTGGGCATGTAAATGAAGGGGTTGTAATGGTGGTAGATAGGCATCGACCGTCGCAAGGCGCTACCTTCGCGTGCGTAAAGTCGCGGCCCCGGTGCACTGAGGGCCTTTAATCAAGAAGTTTAAAGGTCTTCACGCCGTGAAAGGCTACCTACCATAAATACCACCAATATTAACCGTTTTGTCATATAAATAGTTCAATGTCATGCCTCAGAATATGTAAAATAAATATTGTTTTCATTTAACAAAGTTTTCTACAATTACTATGTTCTTCAAGTTGAGAATCTTCGTCAAGATTCTGGATAGTTTAAAACTCGGTAAACTTATCATAAGTGAAGCACTACTTGAAACATAAAGTTCACGTTTTGATACGCAGGTTGCAGTAACTATGTCTGTTAAATAACTATTTAGTTATTGAATTACCGAGGCACTTTACACGTTATGAAATAAGGTTATAACTAGGTCAAAAGTAATTAAATTAGGTCTTTAAATAAAATACAAACCAGGTAACTTAGCTAAAATTATATAAAACAGTTTATTGCGTCGACTGGTGAAATACAAAAGTGTTTCACCACGACCCAAATCTGTTAATCAACTGCGGTGCCGTGACTGGCAAAAAGGTCTTCCTTAAGACATTAGAAGGCTGACGGAAATGTTAACTATTTTCAAACAAACGGGGTAAATAACCCAGTATTAGTTTGCAATGTTAATATACAAATATTAAGGATACATTTTAAGTAATGCAATACTAATGTGTTTTGCAGTTCTTCGACTATTGTGTAATTATTACGAATTAATTATTACTATTATTATATTTACTATTGTGTAATTATTACGAATTATTATTTAATACGAATTCCGAACCTTTACCACATGATGAAATATTTATAAATATATGCTTTCAGCATTACTTAATAAACTTAACTTAAAATAACTGAGATAAAATGTCCTTCTAGGTCAAATCCATCCACTGAAGCAATTAGGTACTTTACCTGAAATCTCGCATTGCTATTAAACGTTTTATTTGAACGGATAAGGGGGCTACACTCTTTCTCCGAAAACGAAACTTCGCAAACGAACGAAAATCAAACGTAGTTTCAATATCGCTTTGTTTTTGTCAAACTTAAATTTCGTTCGATAAATAGTTAAATTTAAGCAGGTTTATAATATATAAACGTCAAAGATTTTTTGACGAATAAGAACCGTGGTAGGATATTTGCGAACTTCTGCCCGAAGCTTAATTTTTCGAAGAAAGTAAGTATGCTTCCAGATTGATGATTATTCGACACAAATATACTTTTTTTATACGAACCAGCAAAGAGACTGCAGAGTGCCATAAAATGCCAGCTGTCTAAACGATATGTTAATGTCTTTTCTTTTATTTCGTAAGCCTTTGATGTGGAATAAAGCTTAAGGAAAATATAAATAGAGAAGCTCTAATACCTAAGTGTTCGTTCGTATCTTGTTTTGAAAATACATGAAGTACTTGGAACGTTTATCATCGTTATTATGAAAACTTACCAATATTTATCTTGAACCCATTTAATATTTATCTCAGAGCCACTAAGAACTGAAGTTCTATTCTTCATTAATAAAGTTCATTAGCTGAGAAGTTGAACTCAAAGGTTGTTTTCCTCTCAAGGCTGGTTCTACTCATTGTTCCTCTTGACAGATTAATGACCTCAGCTAAAACTAGATTCCTCCCTTAACGCTATAAGCCTACGACTGTAATAAACATGTTACTCACGATATACGGTTAATACTTTATTAAACAGTCACTTTGCTTCGTTGATTACAAAAGCCTTTCTGTATTACCTACTTATTTACTATTCGACATAATTATAGATTTGTATTCTTAATGTAATCTCTACTACTTTCACTTCACTTGTCTAAATGCCTTCAATTGTGTGTCAAACATACATAGTATCTAATGTATGTTCATAACTTCTCAAACAATATGCTTCGATTTAAAACGGATACTATTCAATTCACATACATTCCGGTGTATAAGTATGAGAATCGAGGTTTTGTCGAAAAACTATGGTGACAATAAACTCTAGCTAACCGTGAGTCGGGTATCCTATTGAAAAAGCTTACTGCTTAAGTACCTATAAGCTGAAAATTGCATAAAATTTCCAAGATTAACATGGTCCCAACATTTTAATTTTACGAAACGGAATGTATTCCAAATCCAATAAATGTATTCTGTCGACGAAAAAAATTCTATAATTGGGAACGAAGATTCAACATTCGAAATCCTTGCCGAAAATAGCTTTCTTTAATATTATTTTATGATTTCTATTTTTCGCTACAGTTATTTCTTATTAAGGTAAGGCTTCAATTTCTGTAAATGTTATAAATACACAACAATGCTGTGCATACTTCCAAAAATCTTATTATAAATAAAATTTCTGCTAAAAATATACTTAAAGGTGTTCGCCGCACTGTTTTTATTTACAGCATATTATAGTGCAACAGAGTATATTGATGATAGCCAAGCATGGCAATGATTTGCTCACTCTTCTATTAAATTGTACTTAAACAACCCTATGTGTAAAGAAGGGACACATGTAAAAAAACGCCTAGGAGTTTGTTTCGCCGTTTCTTCTCCTGACAGGCTTACATTTGGAAACGGTGGTAAATTATCCTAAGTCAGAGAAATTACGTTCAATAAATGTTGAATAAAACTTTTGAATTGATTTTTTTTGATATGATATGATTTACAAAAAAAGTTATAGATTTTCACGTAAGCGATGACTTCAACAAATTCCACTGTTTTCGTGTTTTCCAGAAATCCTGTGGGTATTTGATTGTATACACTGATAGTTAGTCACAGGGAGCTGTGCCAATCATTATTCATAAACACGCTTGTTTATCGCCCCCTCTATATCTCGAGGAGTCATCGCCTTATGATTCTGTGCCGTCTCCTGACGCATACTGCTATTTTCAGATACAGTTCTCATAGTAAGATCGAGAAATTGGTATCAAATCCTTTAATATAAGGTGTTATGTCTAATGAGGCCGTAAATTAATCAAAATTATATTTATTGCCTAAAATTATGATCTGGAAACTCGAGAGCAGTCACTTTAGAAGAGACATAGCGTATTATTAGTCAGCTAGTCAAATTTATATCTAAACATATGCATCAGATGATTGTATTCGATGTGACATTAATAGGAAATCATGATGGAAATGCCAAGACAGATGTGATCGGTGTAATTTCAGCCAAGTGAGGCGCTGCGCAGACGCCGCCACGTCATCCGCCCACGCGAAGCTCTTTGAACAAAGCGCGTCGCGGCGTCCCCGATACTCAGTCCACGCGAGAGCTTGCTATAAGTAACTACTCCTGAATTTCACATCTGAAATTATTTTACAAAAGTGCTCATTCCGAAGCAAAAGGATTTATTTTTAACTGAAAACTTTTAAGGTATTTATTTATTCATTGTAAATGATTTTACCTACAATGTTTTGTATTTAATAGTCCTTTCTAAACATAATTAATAATTCAAGGAGTATTTTACCGTTGTCTGTAAAACAAATTAATTGTATTATTAAATATTTTAGGTTAGAAATAGGATTTCATGAACTTAAATTTCTCATAATAAGACGAACCACATTAATATTATAAATGTAATTAGAATTAACAGTTGTGCGGTACATATTTTGCTCATTTGCTGCTACGTTTAAGGCTTTTCTAGGACATTCCTTCAAATTATTCGGCAATAGCGCGGTCATGTTTTGATTTGTGAAAAGAGCATTCAAAGACAATAAGATATTTGAGTCGAATTTCTTGCTACATAGCATATTTCTGTAGGTGAGGTATGTAGGTCGCGTGAACCCAGCCAGGTATTCCACTGTTTTTAATAGACACGAATACCATTGTCTTGTGTGACCTAGGGATGTCTGTCATCACGAAAGCGTAGACGATGAAAAACTTAAATGCTGTTCAGTCGTAGTTGCTGTGTGGTCTCGTAATATACGTAAAATTATAAGAAAAATTTAATTCTAAAATGTTTCTTAAGTAATAATGAATGGCAATTGGTTCAAAGCTGTATTTGACTATAGCAAAAAAAGAGTTAAATAAACATCTTTTGGTCGATTCGTTTAAATATTGAGGGATTGTATATTCCATTTCACTGCTTTTGAATTCACGATGAAACAAAGTTTAATATTATAAAAATACCACAGATCCTTCTCAGAATTTCATGAAGGATCTCGAGTAAAGAATTTTTGAAAGAGCATAAATTTAACCGCGACCCAAACATACGTTCCTGGCGGCGTGCCAAGCTTTCGCTACCATTTCTATCAAACTCGGATTTCTTTCTTTTGGATTCTCGGATTCAGTCGCACCATATTGAACTTTTCATATTATGTTTATTTCTAGTGATTCTTAACACAACATTGCATAGTTTCACAAAGTTTTACACATGATTATTCAGTCTTTCATTAGAAACGATCGCCTATAAATGGCACAGAATAATTGTATACAGAACAAACAATCCGACCAGTCTGTTCACATTCCGTTTATCATCAAACTTTGTCCATAAATATTAAGTTCAAATATTAAACCAGTAGCGTTAGGCTTATGAAGCTATAAAAACTTTAACTTAATATCGCCAGCTTGCTTTCAATTCATTGGTTGTTTATAATGAATACTCCTTTTAGATACATCAGCCATAATGTCTGAGCAGCGACTTGAAGCCGGCCAGCAGTTGGTGAAGAAGACCATGGAGGAGCTGGTCCAACAGAGACAGACCACGGAGAAGGTGACCATCCAGGCGAGGCAAGAGTTCCGTGAACAGTACCAGGAGAGCTATGAAGAAGAGTTTGAGGAAGAGACCTTCATCGACCAGTTCGGCAACGCGACCACAAACAGGATCGAGTCCAGCAGTGAGAGCAAAGAGCACTCCAGGAGTGCGGATGTCAAAGTAAAGGCCACAGGACTCAACGCTGAACAGGCGAAGGCTCTCACAGACTGCGCCAACCAGGCGGGACAACTGGCACTTGACTCCAAGGCTGCAAATTAATTCATGTAATTAAACACACCATAGTTACATTAATCCACTGTAAAAAAAAACACCATTAACAAGTTTACATTTTTAACTCGCGTTCATGAAACGCGACGCAGATGATCGGTCGTATTTATAGCATTCTAATACTTCCCGGTATTGTTCGAGTTACACGAAAATTCTTCCTTCCTTTTTTTTAACCCCGTCCCTGATTTAGCATTGATCATTAAAACTCGAGCACATGGCTAACAGTGTACGTTTTGTTTCAGGTGTCATTATATAAACGCGTGTGGTGGTCTCAAAAAGTGATAAAGACTGTGTTTTAGTGTTCCTTATATTTTATGTTATATATTTTCAAATATTATGCTAACGCAATAAAGTTATTGAAATGCAAAAAAAGTGTCTTGAATTGTGACGTGGTCAGTTTAAATGTGCAACTAGTAGGTTACTGTAGGGAAATCTTAAAAAATGGAGGAGGAAGACGATGAACGTAAGAATTGGCGACCGAACCTGGCAACTTTCAGCACGCTGAATACTCGTGTAGCCCACTCCTCGTTAGAGGAAGGCTTTATTATACGACAACAGGCCTCCTCTGAATCTGGGGATGCAAATACCTGCTCGAGCATTTCAGCAGCTCAATACAGCGACAGGAGTTTTGTATCGAAAATGAGTACATTCTCACGTAGTGGCACATCTAGCTCGAGCCAGGAAGAATGCGAGGTAGCTCAAGCTACGGTCACCAGCGGGCAGTTCTTGTCAGCAACGCGGGTCGAGACGGCCCGGTCCATGGAGAGTCTCCGTCCAAGCAAGGAGTCGTCCCCGGCTCGGCCCGCCAGCTCGTGCACCTCGGTCCGAAGCCACCGCAGCTCCTTTCTGACGGCGAGCGAGCGTGACGTGCGCGAGACCCGGGGTGCGCCGGCTCGGCGGGCTTTGTCGGGAGAAGACATGGGAACCTCTGCCGAGAAGAGACGAGGTCTATTTGCAAGTACGGAACGACGTGCCTTGCAGCAACTGAGTTTGCCCCCGCCAGAGAGACGATTGACAATCCTTAGTCCTCACAGTCCGATGGCGATCACTGAACTGCAATGGCCTTCTCCTTCCGGGATCCGCGGTAGGCGGAAGAAGGGCATGGTGCTACCGAAACTAATCCTGCCTCGAAGCGACTCTGATGCCTCGGAGGTGTTTATTGAAAGGTTAAAACCATACTTTTTTATGAATTACAATTTATTTCGATACATCATTTTCTTTTTGCTCCCTATTTCATAAGTAGGTTAGATGTTACGTAAACGTTTCTAAAGGATTTTTTAAATACTCCCAGATGCAATCCAGGGAGATACAAAGTAAATAATTGAAAAATCTGTATATAAAAGCGATGTGTTTGCCAAATGAAACACATTAACAATCAGCACGGGAGCCCCGTGCGTCAGCAACGAACACAACACATTGCAAAAACAGTAATTTTATTCCAGGCAATGCTATTATTTGCCTATTTTCTATATTAAATATAATGACTCAAGCTGCAAGCTAATTACACTAATTAAAAGAGGTATATAAGTATAATTAAACTTCGTGCTACGCAGCGAATGTTGTTTTTCCAAGCAGACAAACTTCCCAGGAATATACTTTTAAACATAAAGATAAGACCTACAGTGAACATCTCTGATTACCTATGTGATAAGGCTGAATATTTGAAAGGTGTTTTTCGCGATTGCTAATCCAATACATGTGTTACTATCTATATATCTCCTAACTAACACAACAATGTACCGTCTATGAGTTTGTAATCTTAAAATACACATGTGTATCATAAAAAGAGCACATGAAATAAAATTGGAAATGGTCCAACCATATCTTTTGTGTAATAGGTACCCACAGTGATTGTTCGGATTTATAGCGCGAGCCAACCGGCGAAGGTAACATTACCACTACTTATTACCTCGAGACTAAAGATAATAACAGTGAAAATAAAACACTGCTACCAGCTCTATTGAGCAGCAAGTGTGTGAAACTAAATTAATGTAAGAATTTTCGACAAAGTATCTTAATACCTTCGGTTTCAACTAATCTAACTGGTAAGTTCTTGTTGATGGTAGGTGCAAATGGAGAAAGACCCTACACGGCGGTACACCTGCTCGCGTCGATACCTGGTTTTAAGCGCGAGCTAACAAATATGATCAAAAGCACGAACGTGCTGTAAGCCCAATATGCACCTAATTTGTGTCCGGATCTGTCGCTCCCAGAGCGGCCTTCTTAGACGATTGTATTTCTCGAACTACTGACGCTGCTTAAATAATCTGCAAATAAATGCTAGAGCTGTAAAAAATATTGTAAGATACCTTCAAATAAAAGATAAAGTTTTTACGAATCAAAGTCTATAAAGTTCGTGGTTTTTTATTCAACAATTTTTAATATCGTGGTCTGAACATATTTAAAATGTCTTACCGACGAAGCCCCAACCGAAAGTTTTAATATAACTTCGACTGCCTTCAATATACACGCATTTGTTTAAGTAATTTCTACTTACCGTGAAGGTAAATATATAACTTAAGGGAAGTATGGATGTTTGTAAGTACACAATTTTCAATTGAAATACAAGGTCACATTGAGCCCCAGCTATGGAAATATAAATAGGCACAACGGAAGCTAGCCATGTTAATAGCTCTCAATTTCATTATGTTTCTTTTTATGTTCTTATAGTTTTATGTTGTTATTAATTTTATTTATACTATAATAATATTTAAATAAAGCTGCAAAGTCTGCTTGAACGCTCTAATCTCAGGCACTGGACCGATTTAAAAAAATATTTCAGTGTTGGATAGTCCATTTATCGAAAAAGGTTATAGAATATATATTATTTTCATAAATAATAGGAATTATTTCAAGAAAATTGTGAACTTGTAACCCAAGGTGTAAAATCGAAAATTTATTTTTGCGGTCGCTGCAAAAACTAATGACAAGAGAACAAAATGATGTACCTACTCCGGGTTTGTGGGTCTTATTAATATTTACAAAAAAGTCGGCAAGAGCACATATCTAACTATTATAGTTTAATCACAATAACCGATTTTATGTTCATAAAAATATTAAAATTAAATGTGTATCGTAATGTTTATATTATAAATAACTAAATCCACGGGCGAATCCGTGGGGAACAGCTAGTTACTCAATACCTTAAAAAACCTTAACTGAACCATAAAAAAATTCAAGATGGTTTTATTAGGTCATTATTTATAACATAACAAACAGTTATCTAATAACAACATAGATAAACCCACAGTTATCGTGACCTGTAATTGATGTGGTTAAGTTATCAATATTACGCGACCAGATAACATGTTTATAGTAGGTGTACTCTAAGTTACGATTATGTTCGACCGATATTGAAATGAGCTATCTTTTTATCACTTAATCGAGATAATCTCTATTCATAACACTTTAGTTACAACCGATATAAAAACACAAATAGTATCGTTCATTTTCTAAATTATTTCTATGGAAAATAAACGATGGTAAAAAGATGGTCTCGCTACCAATTTTAAGTTTACTGGTATTGGAAATGGAAATACCATTAAAATTAACTATGAAGAAATTTGTTTCCGTAGAAAAGCAATAGGAAAATTATGCAACTAATAGTATGTTGGATGAATCAAGGACTATATTTTCATCCCTCAATTACATTGGCAGTTTAGCATCAAAGAGGTTATTAAGAAGAATTACTGTACATAATATTATGACAAAATTAATATCCAAATATAAATATAGAAAACTCTACTCACTATTCAGAGAACCCAGGTGGCCTTAGGGTTTGAGCAGTCGCCTACTGCGCAAGCGATGCAAGTTCGAATCTCAGTGGGGTCTAAATATAACCATGAGTTTTTCTAAAAAAAGAAACTTGTGATTGTCACACCACTTCGTTCGTGAAGGAAAACATAGTGAGGAAATCTGAGATGTAATTTAAAGACGTATAGTGCCTGAGACGGCGACAGACTTATTATTACAAAACCTCTGCCTACCCCTTCGGGGAATACAGGCGTGAGCATATGCATGCTCACTCATAATTTTCTAAAGGCTTCTAGGTCTGCGTGGAGGTTAAGTATTGCTTCATTCAGTGACAATCGACAAAGCTGTCGGTACTATGAATATGTGTATACAAGTGTGCCGCGGTAAACAGCCTGATATAATCGTAGAGCCGCACCACGGCACATGTGGTGTCGTAATGTCGCAGGTATGCGCTATTGTATCTGCAATCATGTCTCGTTACTTACATTTTCTCACAGTTACCTCAATTAGTAATTAGCCATAATTATGGAATGTTGCAGTTGAGATCTATTCTTAATGCAATAAATAAAGCCGCGGTTTCACCCGCATAGATTTAATTTATTGGGAAGCAAAGTTTTGCGGAGCCCAATTTTTTAAAGAAAAGTAGTCTACGTTACTCCTTGCAATATTAGCTATCAGCCAATGAAATTCCCGTTAAAATCGGAATCTGGGACAATCAGTCAGTCAGAGAAAAAAATTATAATTGTTTTTTTATATACTTACGTCCGATTTAGTGAAAAAGCTGTTGATATAGTATTACAAGCAGACGTGTTATTTTTATTTATCTGTATACCTAGTTGTATAGATATACTATTATACAAAAGCATCGTATTGTAATTTTGCGAACATGTTTTTATTCACTCAAAGGTCAAAGGGGTGCCAAAATCCGAAGCTGGATTTTGGCAAATAAATAAAATTACTTTCCCAATAGGAATTCTTGGAAGCTTTTTCCGTTACTGATCATGATATTGCCATGCGTTCGAGCCAGGCGTCGCTCCCGGGTTACGGTTATGTGGCCAATATTCTCGAGCTCACACAAACGCCAAATATTCACTGCGATAAAACAAATCATAACTCGACCTACTACCAATCAACTGCCGACGTACGCTTGGCAAACCAAAATAAACTATGCGAGTGCGAATGCAACACGTGAAACCTATTAGTATATTTATAATTTCAAACAATTGAATCCATCGAAATTGTAACTTAAATTAAATCAAGGTAAATGTAGCATGTGGAGAGGTATCCGCTTCCTATCGATCGTTGTAACCCAGTTTAAAATCTAGGTCTATTGCAGGACACTAAATCATAGGAACCCACGCCGTAGGTAGGCAATTAGTGAGCGTAGAATACTGAAAACATTTGGTGCTGAAATAAAATGTGTACGATTCCGTAAACCCTACTACAGTGTTTTATGTTACAAAGGATTTAGAAATTATTAATCAACTTGTTGTGCCCGGCGGTTTTACCCGCGCGGGATCGATAGTAAAAACTTTCTGTAAAATAAGAGTAGCTTGTAACATCAGCTATATGCCAGCGAATGACCCGCTAAAATCGGTCCAGATTCAGATATGAGCTATAAAGTGTTGAACGTTATGCAAAAATGATGTGAACCTATTATACCTAGTTTAGTTATAACAGGGCACTCAGGAAAAAGGCGTGCCTGTCCACGTCACCTTACTAATCTCCCCATCGGGCCTGCAACCCTTTGTGCTCCACAAATGCACCCAGCATTAATTAGCTGCTCGAAACACTTCCGACGCAGTTTAACTAGGTTAACTACAATATCTAAACTGGAGCCGAATGACGTATTTAGTAAGCCGTATACAGCAGCTATTAATTCAGAACTAGCATAAAATATAATTGAATTATTATTCCAATTGAAAGTACGAAACAATTTTTAATTTATTTTCGGACTGTTGGACTATTGAGGAGCTCGTGGCACAGTTGCTATTGCGCATATCATTCGATCAGCGAAGTTAAGCAACCCTAAGCCTAGCCAGTAGTTATATGGGTGACCGCTCGAGTTCCCTCATTGCCTCGGAGAGCACGTTAAGCCATCGGTCCCAAATGCCAATTTATCATCTTTGGCAATCGTTACAGATCGTCAGTCGGAGGCCTAAAAACAATCTGATAACTGTTTTAACCCAGATCACAGATTTTTTTCAATAAATTGGTTGCGAAGATCAGATGGCAGTCGCTTCGTATGAAAATCAGGTGATCAGCCGCATCCGGTTGAACCAAATGCCGATCCCAATACGACCGGAGAGAGATCAGGCATAGGACCAACTGCCTATCTTGCTTTCTGAAGCACGGAGGTGGAAACACCGCCAACTTCCAAACTCTGGGCATTTATTATTTATTCCTTGACAGAAAAACCCAATATCTATTTTTGACCTGACCCGGGGATCGAACCCCGGACCTAGTGATCGGCAGCCAAACTTCCAACTACTAGACCAACGAGGCAGTTACACAGAGCAGTGGTAACATACCGCATTGAGATAGTAAGCGTTTAAGTAATTGTACCTATTGTAGTATAATGTGGACCAGTTTTAAGCTTAAATCCAGACTAATGTTTCTGTGTACGTTTTAGGATTTACTAAAGGTCAAAGAAGTGAAATAATATTTGTAGTTTGGTCAGTGGCTACAAATTTTGCTCAATTTAATAGAACTACATACGATTACTGAAATAGTCGAACATTAAACCTCTACACGTAAATGCTTTCCTCGCGGAGAATTTTAGTTATTTTTATCAGAGTGCCTTATGTAACAAAGTTTTCAACTTCCGAATTCTGCACAACTTCACTTATTCGCGTTCAAATACCAAAGGGCAAGGACGTAACACCCGCGGATCCCTAAAGACATTTTAGTACTAGCGTGTTGATGGGTGATGTGTACGTGTATACCGCCTCTTAGGAATAGGCATGTCATTCCCAATCACATTAGATAATATATTTTACCGCAGAACCACGTAGGCGGCTTTTCACTAATATGTATTTTGTATATACTATAGGTACGTATATACAATCAAACAATTTATTCATTTGTTGAACTTGAATGACTGAGCAGGATATGTTAGGTAGATAGGAGAAACGGTAAGACAACCTCATTAGATTGTTAAAATACTGCAGTCACACAACGCATCATTGAGCTTATACTCATAAGGCTTATACTCATACTCATACATCTAAACCATATATATTGATGACACTTCATTGCAGTGGCACTTTGATGAATGATACATAAAATCTCCTGACAAGCTAATCTCAGCCACGGCGATATTTGTGCAGGAGATATTAAAGTGCACCAATGTGTGCGCAAGCACAGATGACATAGTCCGACAGGACGGCAATCCGACACGACCGGAGAAAAATTAGGCATAAGACCATCGGTTTTGCGTGCTTTCCGAGGTGTCAAAGATACTCTAAGAATCCTCTGATGGCAAGTAGTCTATGAATGCTTGCAATAACTGGAACATCAATCACTTTTTGCTGAACCTGTAAAAGAGAGAGAGAGAGAGAGAAGGTATGCTTTCGCTAAGAGCCCTACGCTGTACTCGGTAGTAACAACCACTTCGCCCTATTGAAAACACCGTCATATTGAAATATTGAAAATACGTTCATAAAGGACGTATTGCACTTTTGTAGCTGCCAAAGATTGATAATGTATACCTCTAAGGGCGCTTACATAACATAATGGTATTCTCATGTTTTGCCTCTCTCGCCAAATTGTATTTGTTGTTTCCAATGGTTGTTTGGTTTAAATAAGGACGTACTTATTACTGAACTTATTATGAGGAAAAGTCATAAAACGTGAACAGATATGTATTTTAATATGAAATTTCTCACCTGACCTTTTCAACAGCGTATCTCTAAAAAAACATACGCCACCGTAGGGTAAGGGTTGGCGCAGGCTTTTAAATATTCCACCATTCACCTAGTGCATACAGCGGGGCAACTTGACACAGGGATGTCTCCGCGGCTACAAGCTTACCAACAAACGTATGCACCTCGAGCCTGACATTTAAAAATCTCTTTGAAATTTGAAATTCAGCTTCCGCCTAGACATCTCTTTTTCTTGTAGTCTGATAAGCAAAACTTTTAGAATCTATAAAGGATATAATCGCCCGCCCGTGATAAAATGAGAGCACCGTATCGATGGCATTCAGGGTTTGGTATTTAGTGTACCTGGCTAACCGCTACGCTACACGCAGGTTCAATCTCTACGTAAGACAAATATATTTAATATATATTATTCATAGAAATTCCATTTTATGTTTAAATGGTTCTGGGTGTCTGGTATGTAATAGAAAATATTTTGTGTGATACGTTTCGGGCATTATTAATGTATTTATGGGTGGGTGAAAAAAAAGGCCAACTTTTCTTGTGGATTTATCTTACTAACTGTAGAATATTATTGTGGTCACATCTATCATTTATTATAAAGAACCTACTAATTTGACGCCGTGTAACCTGTTAATTGCGGTAAGTGCTTAAATACGGTTCAAATGTTTCCGCAGCTGGACATATTAAAGAGATTAGTACAAACGAAGCGTCGCTCGTGATCTATGGCTGTGATTTCTGATGACTGGAAATTAATTAATCAACAAGGAATGTAATTACCATTCAAATCGTTCTACGGCGCCTAATGATTATTGATTTGGTAAATGATTCGTTGTTTTGCACGTACTAAACGAATCCAAGTAAGACAAAAGTATAAAAAGAATGTTTCTGAACAGAGTCCGAGGGAAGCTATGTTACAAGTACCTAGATCAATCAATCTAAGTTTCTCAATCCCCGTGGAAAGTACATGAAATGGACCGAAAAAGTGTGAATAAATCGAAAAAGGTTTGTAACTTTTAGAATGTAAAGTACGTTTATATCCGTATACAATATCTGTAAAGTTAGGCTTTGGTCGCGATCCGTATTTTCACGGATGACCGGAATATACATTACTGAAATGAGACCCAGTTTCCCATTTAATATTCTACTATTAATCGCAAGTGTTCTAGAATCCTTTAAGCTGCGTATTTCATCGCGCAGTCATAGGATGGTGACATGCAAATGCTATTCTATTTTAAATATTCTGGTACAATATCATATCAGTTTACAAGGATAGCGGAGAAGATAAAAGAGAAGTTTAAATAATAATATACTTTTATCTATTATTACATTGTGTCTTGTAGCGAATATTTTACATTAACAATTCACAACATCAGATGTATTTTACACATTTACGGAGAAATGGTCTAATTATGTAAGTCTGTAGCCGTAAGCATCTGGCAAGGGTCTTGGCCCGACAGAATCTAATATTATATTTTACTGAAATCGGTTACGTCATTACTTATAATGTTACCAAATCAATTATAAACTTAACTGCTCGTCCAACCATCTAATCCAGCAATATTTTGATCTGTTTTCTTTCTTCTGCTAAGTAAAGTAAAAGATAAGCTAAGATTGTTTTTTAATAATAATAGTATAACTGTTGTGTCACAATTAGCTCCTCTCTACCATACATATGCTCACGCCTGTATTCCCCGAAGGGGTAGGCAGAGGTGTTGTTAACACAACACCCACTTTTCACCGAATTTGATTAAGTGCCAACGTGACAGATGGTGAGTCTATCGCCGTCTCAGGCACTATACATACCTCTTTGAAATACTTCTCAGAAATATACAGGTTTCCTCGCGATGTTTTCCTTCACCGTAAAGCATGTGGTGTGAAATCACTGTACATAAGTTTATTTAGAAAAACTCATTGGTACAGGCCCCGCTGGGATTCGAACTTGCTCAAACCCCGAGGCCACCACGGCTCTCTCTACCATTATTATATTATAAATATTTCTATGCCCTATTACAGGCTGTGTTATATTACTAGACATAGTTACTTAGTTTACCTTCGTAACGAACCTATGTAATATAAAGCTTACAATAGATTATTGAGGTGCTTTATGTCAATATTAAATATACAGTATGTATACTTTGCGTGGATTTGGATTACATTAAGAACACCGACATAATTACATGTAGCCCTGTCTGGATTACTATTCATTACTAGTATGTATGTACCATAGTAACATCTATTCCCATCGTTACAATTCTTGCCAAAAGAAAATTACATGTTTTTACGTCCAAAGCATCAATAATGTAGCCCGGAGTGAATTATATCTTTGGCAGTAAATACGGTATATAAAGTGTAGCAAGACGAAGTCAGACTTTACATTTTTAATTTCACTCTTTATTATTAATACAAGAACAAAATGAGAATAGTACGTACTTTGTTAAAAATGTTATCAAACAAATATATTTCGAATTCGAATTTGAATAATTATTTGAGGTTGAGTCGACTTCATTTAATATAGAAGTAGAAATAGAAATTTTAATATATGGCATTGTTCGTATCCTGATACTTCATAACTGTATATATCACTAGCGGGGTTCACGCGGTTTCACCCGCGTAGTTCCCGTGGGAGTACGGGAATAAAATATAGCTTATATTACTAAGTCATGATGTAGCTATCCATTACTGAAAGAATTTTTCAAATCGGTCAAGTAGTTTCGGAGCCTATTCAATGCAAACAAATTAAGAAACAAAAATATCTCTCTCTCTTTCCTCTTTATAATATTAGTGTAGAATACATTCTGTAGTACAATGTTCTTAATCTATCAAGGAAATATCTATTGTAGCAAATATTAATACATGTAGAGCCCAAATTTGACATTTGCTGCGTATTCATACATTTTGATAACATAACAGTATAGGATCCCATTTTATATTGTGACCTCAACAAAGCACTTCCTCTATATTCAGAACTTCCCATTGGCTCCAATATTTTTCATTACTATGAGATGATTTTAGCAGAAATGTTTTTTGAACTACCAATATCATTAACAATAGCTTTTGCTTGAAGCTTTTCTACCAATATTTCCTTACTTGATGCACGCTTGATGGTTCATGGTAAGCGTCCAAATTTGTCTCTCGCATAATATAACAGTCCTTTAAGGCGTGATATTTCTATAAAGAAAGTTTCTTTACTGCTTTCTTTTTATTTATTTCAGTGTTATTGATTTTTTCCATCATTACTGTATTCACTCCCTTTTAGCCTTCATCATTATTTTGTGGTTGGCGCAATGTGTTCTTCTCTTCCATTCTCTCTATCAGCCGTCATATCTGTATTCACTTTCTAGCCTTATCGTAATATAAACTCCTATAATTTCTAGTGTTAAGTCGTGATGTGTTATGAATTCCTCTCGCTCCGCTGCCTGACTAGTTCAGACCCTCGTCACTAGTCAATGTCTACTTCTCTCACACGCTCGATGTATTTCCGCCAACGTTGCTACCCAATTAATTTTCACACAGAGCTCGTAATTTACTTCGTACACTTTGTAGGGTCATAGCGCACTAGGTGTCATTTTAAGGGACTCCTTTCACATAATTGAAATTGACTAATGGGTGCTGTAACTCCCGCTGAGAACCCAATCGGGGACCTTTATGGGGAGAATTTATATAAAGTTCTGTAAATAAAAGATAAAAAAAAAAACAATTTCCCCGTTTATTGAGGTAAAAGCTAGATTCTAGTTTAATGGAATTTAATTTGACAGAAAATTTAAACATTATAGATGTCTAAAATTCCGTAACTCACGGGATTAAATCCAAGTAAGTATCCAAATGTACTTAATAAAATATTAAAACAATCTGTCCGAGCAACTTCAATTAGGATGAATATTCCATTAGCTACTCTAATTCTATGTTAATTTTATATAATACATACTGTATTCAGTTCAAGAATTGGTCTTCAGACATAATATTACCAAAAAGAACATTTCATCATGTTGTTTTTATTAAATGCTGTTATTATTAGCGGCGCAGCTGAATTTTATAATTATCTTTATACACAAAAGTACGAGAGATACTCGTATTATGTATCTTTTTACGCCGAGATGTCTGAAGTGCACTTCAACCAGGTCTGTGCTTTATAAATGACTGGTTTCCGCCCGCGGTGTCGCCCGCCTGGTTATGAAATCCTTTGTGCTTTTCTGTGCCCTTTACAACTACTGTGTAAAATATAAAAGAGTTCATTAACAAACAATCAAACTGACATTCACATTTACAATATTAGTTGGGAAATTAGGGTTTACACATTTATTTGATATCTTTGCAACGTTATTGGAGTGTTGGTATAAAGAGACCAAATCCGAAAACAAAAGTACACGTCGAATTGCTTAAAACCGCATAAAAAAATAAGATAACGAAATGCTAATTGAACTTCACAATACATGTAGGATATGTCGTACGCATTGATAGCACCCTTCGGCACAAAATATGATGATAACTGAAGGGCAGCTGCATACACATACGTTGGTCGAAAATTGTCGCACAGATGAGTACGATCTTGGATGTTTAGCTAGTTCCAGTAACTAGTGAGAGAAGTTTGCACGTATGGACCGCTTCCGTCTATATGTATTCGAGCCGACTTTCTGTATGTTTTGTGTATGGTTCGAGTGTAAGCAACATATTATATGAGCTACTTACGCCCGCCGGCGAGCTCGACATCTTATCTCAGATGATGACTTCTGTTATCAACCCTTGACAAACGCCCTCTGAGCTGCAAACTACAAAGAGTTTTATGTTCATATAGAAATATTACTCTGTTTATCAAAGATTGTGCAGTTAACAGAATTTTAGGTATTAAATTTGCATCGAAAATTCCCAGACAAGTCCATAATTTTTATAACATGAGTTTTATGTACAAATTTACTCTCGGATGCTAACGTTGGAAGATGAACGACACGGGATACTCGTATGCTTTTTCAGGCATGCAATCTACTAGCGAGTACTGAATACTCCGCACCCGATATTCGATTTCAATAAAAGAAACAATATAAATTTTTTAATTGAGGACAACCCTCGAGAGAATAATGAAGTAATATATATATTTTTATATCTTTATGCGAACGTAGTAACCAATATCTAAATGTATCATCAGATATATATAACACGCGGTGTAACAGCTAAAATAAACATAAGCTTTTTAAAGTAATTATGATCACAGTGATTTGTAGTCAGACTTAGAATCTTAATAAACTTCACGTACAAACTGTAGACACTTCTAAAATAGCTTGAAGGAAACAGTTACGATCAATATAAAATAATAAACATAATACTGTGAACTTTCTAGTAAAATATTATGTTACTACTAATAAAATAATGTTTAATTTAATTGCCGTGAAGACAAATTTATTGCCTTCGATAAAATGGATTTCTGTCAGCCTTTGATATTCCAGGGAGATATAATAATATTGACATAATTGACGGCGTTGAAACAGTATACATGGAAGTACTTTTATTTATTATTTTTATTAACGCTCTGATTTAGTTTCTGATATATAAATCTTGAGTATAAATCTTGAGAGCCTGTCCACAATCCCAGCTTAGTGACGTTGTGAAGGAATACTGAAAATATAGGTAGGTAGGTATACGTGGAAAATTTTATGTCACATGAAATGAAACTCACGTCCCAGCTTTTGTTGCATTTAGTTCAATGGTAGGGCTTTAGTGGAATCTGAAGATTATTTTATTAAGTTTTACTGGACAATCAACCCTGAAAGCGATTTGTTTCCGAATTAATGACAGAACATTTTGTAGTATGTATGTGATTTTGAATTTTGCGAAATAAAGTATATATATTCTTAGTGGCAACCAGCCGATCTACGAGGTAAGTAAAAAGTTCAATGACTCTTCAACATCTTAAAATATCAACATCATTATTCTCCTTCCCTTATCCTATATTTTTTGAGGTCGGCGCTATGTGACAAACATTAAACTAAAATGAAAGTACTAATAGAAAAAAAAAGTGATACAAAAATATTAAGGCAAACCTTTTCCACATGGAATAGGGATATTAAGGATACATAAGGACGGACAGTTCCACTAGGTTAATTTACTTATTAATTCAACGATATAGTCATTATTACGTTTTGTGTCTTTATCACGTCACCTTAGAAACATTTATGTGTGTTCAAACCCATTTGAACCGGTTTAAGCTGAGAGTATTAAAATATTCTGATCTTTGACCGTAAATTTGACCGTATTTTGGTACTGTAAAATTAACCGTCAAAGCTAAAAATGTCTTAAAACGCGCTGCTATAACTATCATAATAATTACCTCTGTGTGTGTTAGATAACTTTTACAGAACATTTTATTGAAACATAATCCGTGACCTAGCTTCTATTTATTATCCTGTAACAGCAGAATAAACACCCCGTTGTAGTTCAATTTGCACACTTTAATCTATTGGATGTATTGGTACACTCACCGTATAAAAGAAAACACACGACTCATCGTGATATCAAAAGCTTTACGATATAGCTCAGAGTATTTTATTTAACATGTATTAAAAGAGTGCCAAAGTTCAACAACAATCTCATTCCCCGTATTTACCAACTTGAAAGAAGTCTCTGACTGCGATTTGTTTCCTTATTTTCTTCACAGACGAAGTTTCACAAAGAATTTTTGATTTAATCGTAGAAATGTCGGTTTATTCATTCTGCCTACCCCGTGAGAAACTCCATGTATTTATATATTGTTTTTATAATGTTCTCGTAGCTAGTATGTTTTGAATTGGAGGGTTCCCATTTTGGTAATGGAACACATCGAGCACAAAATACTAGTAATTCCTAGGACTTTGTCTGCAAGGAATACGAAGTTTTTCATAACAGTAATAGTTAAAAATATGCTGTAAGCGATTAGATTTCTACTGAAGAGCCTAAATACTAATTTCCCCTTTTTAGTTTCCCCTTCTGAACCGTACAAACTTTCCAACCGTTAAACGTAATGTCGTTCATCTATAAATCTGTCACAGGAACGAAATGGAGGGTGACTTGAAAAATTTAGTTTGGTAAATTCAATTTATTGGCAGAAGTTGGCATCGCATCTGTCGTCAAAGAGAGTGGTCCCTGACCTCGCGGCAAACGCCATTTTTACGTTTTATCTCTTCATGGATGGTTGCCTCTTCGTAAATTAATGTAATTAAATTAAATACAATCTCATCGTACGACCCTTTGGTTGTAAAAAAAAGAATTCCTCTTAAATCTACAGAGATTTAAAGGTTATGATATTTTGTTTAATTAAGCGTTCTGTGTGGTTTAATTTGAATTTGAAATGCTAACATAATATGAACTTAGTATTAACGATTCCTTATTATTGTTGTTTTCTTTTTCAGGTAAGTTGAAAGAACGACGAGGCGCCAGCTAATTGGGGATTTGACTTAAAGCGAGGTATTTACATAAAGTAGCGTAATTGCTATTTAAATTTCACATAGATTAAATAATGAATTCTTTGTTTATTCTAGACTAAACGTTCCGCTTTTCTTATGTATTCTCTGGGAATTTTATGAGTAAAAGAAAAAAGCTGACGATAATCGACACTCAGATATTCCCTCCAGTTTGTCGGAATAATCCAAAAGTGAACTAAGATCGATAGGGCTACTCTCGACTTTTTAATATTCCCCTTCAACATGCAATTTTTTATTCAATCTGTGATTGAGCTAAAATTAACGATCCAATGCTTAGGTACCACCAAGATGATTATGGAGTCGAAAGGTGGAATTAGGAACACAATGAAAAAACAAAGAAATAACATCGAATTTGGGCTCGATTACCGTCGTTGAATAGTGGATAGTATAAAATGTATACTTAAATCGATGATTTAGGAGCTTGTGTCGCTCCTGCTGGATTTATTACCTTAGTTCAAATCCGTTTTGCCTTGTGAATTTCTTAATTGAACATCATTGGTGATAGAGACAGTTATGTATAAAATAAAGATTACTTCCATTTTCGAAGCGAAAGTTGAGTAAACTGTTCCAGAACGCGAAGGTTGAACGATTCACGACCACATGATTCAGCCTTGTGCACCACAATATTCTCTTTAAATCCGAACTAATAGTGTAGGTACAAATAAAAGTGTCTTTTTAAAAATAATGTATGGTCATTAGCTCTTAGGCAGGAGAATAAATTGAATGAGAAGAGCTATTGTACTCTTTACAATAGTTAAATCGGCCGCTTCTTCGCACACAATAAAATAAAAAGGTTGTCTAAAAATATTTCATTACTTATTCATGGCCTCAAAGATATTAGCGGGTGAATTTAAAAAGTCCGGTGTCCAGTAATGTACTTGCTAAGAAGCTTTTAGATAATTTAACAAAATAGTAAATTTTGACAAATACCCTTATATACAAATTCTTGAGAGATTTCACATCACGTGCTTTTGCGGTGAAGGAAAACATCGTGAGGAAACCTGCATATTTCTGAGAAGTAATTCAATGACGTATGTAAAGTGTCTAAGACAGCGATGGACTCACCATCTGTCACGTTGGCACTTAATCATCATCGGTTTAAAGTGGGTGCTGTGATTACAACACCTCTGCCTACCCCTTCGGGGAATACAGGCGTGAGCATATGTATGTATGTCTGGAGAGATTTTTTTAAACCTACTTATACAATATAATAACATCGTCACGTCAAGTCCCCCACAGGGTAGGCAGAAGTAAATAGCGTCATTACACTTTACCATAATTTTCTTAGTAAGTAATTTTTTTAAGTAGTATTTTCCTTTACTCTGATGTTTTTCCATACGTGCTCATTGGTTCGGGCAGATACTTTTTGCGTTTGTATCATTGTATTGTGCGTGGTTTTCCAATCTACGAGAAGAAACACATTAAGTTGGTCAATCTTACGTCATCAAACGTAGGTACAAAACATGCCTTTCTTAATCTTCACAACGAGCTATTTCTTCCACTTACCAACCAAAAACCTACTAATACAGAAGCGTAATTACGCATAGTCAAGTATTTAGTATATGAAATTGTTCTGCAAACGGTATTGTTCAACTCACACTAAAAGGACAACCGCCGCAGGCCGCAAAACAAATTTTAATTTCAATCTTGCAAAAATTTTACTTCATTTTCGCCGCAATAAAAATAGAATTTTTCTCATTACTCCGACCGAACCGCTCCGCGCTTTCACAATGTTATAATGTACATATTACTTCGAAACACATATCAATGTAGTATCTTGAATGGTTTTGTTAAAAAAACGTTTCGTTGAATAGGACGTGCTGATGAAAGACTTATTGAATGTACGTGGGATTCGGCATGAGCAGAACTATTCGATCTAGTCCGATAGTCGTCATTTTATCCGCGGTCTAGGCGCACATTTTGTACAAAGCATTTTCCGCACGTACTCCCGATCGGAATAGAAGCTCCGTATGGTATAGAATATGGACCCAGTTTTATTGGGTGGCTTAAATCTAATAAAGAGATCTTTTTGTTTTCTACTTTGGAACTGACGGGATTGTAGTGTATAAAACTAAATATTTACAGTAAGTATTATAACAAGCTGAAGACCTCATATACCTTTAGATTGATTTAGATTGATTGAGGTAAAAGCAAGGGTTTGCAAGATTAAAATTACTTGATTGTAACATAGGTTACAATCAAGTAATTTTAATCCAAACTTTGAATATAGCTTAGCATAGGCTAAGCTATATTCAAAGTAAATAATGGATATATACTACTTTAAACAACTCTGTAATAAATGGTACTGGCAAAATCACCAAGTTAAATATTAATCTCGACATAAACGTCCAATCAGTATGAAAAGGATATTTTACAATGAATCCTGGCAAAAATATTTTTTGTGAGGAGACAAAGGATTGACCTCGTTGTACAGGAGGTATTCTAATTACCTTGCCTGCTATTGTTGCCGTGGAAGTATTCAAAGGGGTTTAAATTATCGACTTTAGAAGCCTTTGATGATAAACATGCCATTCTTATTCTAAAAAGTTGTGACACATAATTACATTACACTAGAAAATTTTATTTAATTCAAGCTATTAGCACAAATTCAGCGCGAGAAGAATATAAAGTAGGAGCATCACATTCAATTAGGATAATAAGAGCAATATATATAATAATGTAATAATATGATTGAAAATTTCGTCGAGAAAAATCAGTTTATACTGCATACAACTCATTGACTAGCTTATGATTGACATTTCAAATCGATACTTACACGAAGTATTGGACGTTAAAGCTATGAGGATATTCTGTTTTATGCCTTCCTAATAGCTAAAATTAATCCATAAAGCATTGTAAAGAAAATTCTGATACAAGGTTTCAACGATGGGGTTAAAAGCATAGATTCTTTGAAGGTCGATCCCACAAAGCTTTTTAAAGCGAGGCCTGATCTAGATAATGGCTCGTTCGTGTGAGCGTGGTCCTATCAGGGACCTATCAGTCTTGGCCCAAGTATCATTCGTTCGTACATACATACTTTCTTTGTGAATTATATTTACATTTTCTACCAACTTGTTTCGACCGACTAAACATTTACGTCACGTATCGACTACATTAGTCACTGTCAGAAAGTGTCAAAGTTGTACTGAATAAAATAACTAAGACATTGGTTTATTCGTCAACGACAGAATAGTCAACTTTTATTTTAAGACTAGACGTGCCTTGCTATTTTACCCGCGTAGAGTTAATTTCATGGGTGACCTCGGAAACCAAACGTTATTTAAAATAAAAGTAGCCTAAATAACTCCTCGTAAAATTTGCTATCTGCCAGTGACAACCCTGTTAATATCAGTCCAGACGTTTCGGAGATTAGCTGGAACAAACAGACAGACAGAAATTAATTGTTTTTTTATGTGAGCACTGTTTATACTTTCATGCATGCATTAAGGGAAAAGCTGTTCTTTTGGACAGACACTTATTTTTTTTAGCTGTATAGATGTATAGATAATAATTAACAGCTAAAATTGTCTAAATACAAAATGAAATCCAAGACTTATGGTATAGATCAGATAAAAATATGAAAATATATATAATACATGGTATATATTTTCGTATTTTTATCTGATCTGACTGTGTAAATGCCTCAACACAAACTTGCTAAATATTTATCAAGCATTTTATATTTAAATCTTGTGCAAGCTCACATATTAACATACATGTACCTACGTTGTTCACTTTACGTATGGTATGGGCACTTCTCAAATATGGCTTTTGTTTATAAAAACACTAGCGGACGTCACGCGGTTTCACCCGCGTAGTCCTCGTTCCCGTCGGAGTACAGTGATAAAATATACCCTATATTAATCAATGATCATGTAGCAGTCTAATGGTGAAAGAATATTTAAAATCAGTCCAGTACTTTTTGAGCCAATTCGTTACAAATATACATTTAAACTTTTCCTCTTTATAATATTAGTTTAGATTGAATAGCAAACAAATAAAAGTGAATTGTTCCGAATATTACCCACTGGCCTATTCAATTTAAATTCTGCCCCCAAGGGACTTACTTCCACTTCTTGGTATAATAAGAATTCTCTATCTTTCTCGCATACAGTATTTAGGCGTTTTATATTACTTTATATATTCTGTTTGAAGTACTGTAGTTAGCATGAGAAAACGGAGCGATATTTTATAATCTCCTGACACAAATAGCTACTTTATTCAACATAGCTTCGTTTAATTAATTGTTATGCTAACATGTAAAACGTTTTTTTCTACTTATCCTCCAGATTTCTTTGTCGTATTTAAAGCAAAATCTGAATTTTATTAAGTTCTGATAAATGAATATGCATTGTGTTACTGCACGGTACGTTGTGTGACTTCAACCGCGTGATATTTCTTACACCCTGTATCCGATATGTATTCCAACTGCAAAATCGGGCCTTCAAGGTGAAAGTTAACAGACAGACAGTCAGTCTGACATTTACATATTACACAGTTACATATTTACCCACAGATGACGGCTCACGTCAGTTAGATCGTAGAAAGATTACATTCGATAAACCCATAAATGATCTTATTATCGAGCAATGTTAAGAATCTTTTCCCTGTTTATAAAAATATACTTATGGGATTATGCGCTAGTATTTTGATTTCACAAAAATTTATCGTTCAGATCTAATTTTCAGAATTAGACTTTCAGACATTCAGATAACAGAAAAAAAATCATCACAATTCCAGAAAACAATTAAATATATAAGATGGTCATAAGTTTTGCTCGAACACGTTATTAACACCCCAGCGCCATCTAAGAACACACTAAGGCACTATTGAAACTTCAAGCTTTCTGTGTTTCAGGCCGTTATCACTTGGGTACACACCGTGTGGCGCGCTGAAAATAATACACGTATTCAACTGATTTTGCCAACTAGTTCGTGAACACAATCATAGATGGCGCTACTAACGTTAGGCTTTCAATGTTATATTTTCTAGATCTAGTAAGTAGTCAGTATGACGGTTTTTTTTTAGTTTACTCAATAACAAATTCAGAGACAGCTGATAATATGAGCTGTGCCTGAGAACCTGCAAAAGGAGTCTCATGATCGGTCACAAGCTCACAATGGTAGGTGTTGTGAAAAGTGATCGTAGTAACACGTCTGCCTTTGCCTACCCCTTCAGGGAACTTTCTAGAAAAGCGTTAATATATTATGAAGCATATCGTATTTGCAATGTTTTAAGATACATTTTCTGGGTCGTTGTCCTCCGCGGCCCGCCCCCGGTACTGACGTCACGCGCGTGACGTCAGAGCTCACCTGCTTCTGCCTCCCGCCCCGGGCCACCCTCTGTTCAAGAGCTTAGCGGCTTCAGCAATTTATTTCACGGAGGGTCCATGAAATAAATTTGAAAATTTTCATTACGTTAAATTATTCGTTAAAGTCATTGCTTTAATTGCGCTTAAGTGTCTCAATAGGGATAATGCGTGACTATATTCAATATTGAATAGTCAGGTGTTGCGGAAATCAAGTGCTAATTTATTCTTTTGCATTTTCTTTATCCATATACAACATATATTATTTGTAATATTTATACTAATAAACAAATGTTCGCACACTGGAAACCGGGTTCAAATCAAACCGAAACACAAAAAGAATGGTCCAACAGTTTGAATAATTATTTACTTACTTCATAATGTTCTTATTCTTCTTTTTTTCTTGTCTGATAGGTATGCATTGAATTTGTATAACACTTACACCTACACATAAACTAATCAAAGTACCTACCCACTCTTTGGTCCAATCCAATTTGTTTCCCTCTCCCCATGAACATCAAGGAACGTGCTTCCTTAAAATTAGTACACATTGAAGTATTGATCGGCCGGCGGCAGTGGAGGCGCTCCTGTCTATAAATTAATTTATACTGAGGTACAAACATATACCTCAACACCGTTACAATATTATTTGATACGAGATCTTTACGACACTCTATTGTAGTTACAGTCTGTTGTTTTGTTATGAAAAAGCGCAAACCCTGAAATCAAAAATTAATTAAAGCACATTCGTCAAAGGAAACAATTGATAAGCTGATCATTTATTTGGTATCTGGGGATTATTTATTTGGCAGCACACATATTAATAACTAGCTGTGCCCCACGGTTTCACCCGCGTAGATTTAGTTTTATATAATATTAATATTACGATACACATTTATCGTAGTTTCTTTCTTCAGACGCTTCAAAAGCGGTTATTGTGACTAAATTATTATAGTTAGATATGTCTATATCTTCATAAGACCTACACCCGTTGTACATCATTTTGTTCTATTGTCAAAAGTTTTTGCAGCGCACGCATAAATAGGATTTCGATTTTTCATTTTGGGTTGGGCAATTTTCTTACGGATCCCTTTTTTTAATAAAAGATAACCTATCCAACACAGAATTTTTTTTGAAAAATTTCTGCGATTACCACGTTCAAACAAACAAACTCTGCAGCTTTATAATATTGAATAAAGACATGCGGGTTCAAATACAATTTGGCAACGGACTCATATCATTGTCTCGTTTCACAAAATTTATTTCCAGTAAAAAGCGGATGTTGTAACACGCCCCTTCGGCCCCTTGTAAATTACTTTACTATAGAACCGGTCCGGCTAGGCACTGGTGTTACTTATGACGTGCGAACGCGATGTTTTCCGGCTTCATCCCACAAATAAAATTACAGTTAAATAAATTCCCAATCAAACTAATACCCAAAAACAAGCAATACTTGTGTATATGTATATAAGTATATATTTATAATCTCACTCGAAAATGGCTCTAACGATTTTCATGAAATTTTTATGGTGAGAGTTTCTTAAATTGCTCTAACTTGGAATCATTAAAAAATATACCGGGAAAAGCTCAGTCACTGTACTGTATTGATTAATTATAAAAACAAATATATCCAATGAGTATAATAATTTGAATAAAATACATATTTAAGAAAGTACTCGGCTCAGTCTTTAAATAATATAAATTGCCATTTCCATGCAAAATCAATTTGCTTGATAGTTACGGCTTTTATCAAAATGTACGAGTAAAACTCCAATGGGCTTATAGCCAAAAAAACCTTATTATATACATTGATAACCGTGGTAGTCGTGGGGTTTGAACTTATTCGCAACCGACGCAAGTTCGATTTACAGCGGGGTTTGTAATAATGAGATTTTCTAAAATCTTAAGTGCAGTGATTTCACACCACGTGCGTGCGTGAAGGAAAAAGTTAATTCAAAAAACGTGTGTATAGTGCCTGAGACGGTGATAGCCTCACCACGTCTGTCACGCACCTCTGCCTATCCTTTCAAGGAGTATTCACCGCCTAGGCGTAACCATATGTAAGTATATATATATATGGTAGTCGGAGAAAATTATATGTTTTGTAAATCTTAAAAAATCTTAACCCGAAGTGAAGCGAGGGCGGGTCACTTGTATAGGATAAAATATAAATTATAGAATATGCATAATTACTACGATTTAGACATACTCGTAGTAGCAAATTAAGTTGCATCCGCTTCCATTTGCATAATCAGATTAGGCCTTTAAAAGCCTCGTTGCAGTTTCACCACTCAGACTAAATCTCGGAAAATGTAATAAAATATAACCGCAGCAAATCTGATGGGTCGTTTAGTATACGTTTAATTTTTAAGCATAGATAGCTGCCTCGTTGGTCTAGTTGTCGCAAACGGTACTGCGGAACACAAGGTTCTAGGTAAAGTGTTATTCGGTGTTTCCATATATAATCTCCCATTTCAACAGCCCTGAGTCTGCTTAGTGGCTTGGCAGTAGGCTCGTTCCCTGGAGGCCAACTATCATCGTTTAAGCAGCACGTATTAAGAACTTATCAGCTTTGACATTTGATTTTACGGTACAAAAATGAAACGTCATAGCTCTGAAGTTCTTATTGCGCTCTGCTGAAACCGATGATGGTAGGTCCCATGTTTAGCGAAATCTGCCTACCCCTTCGGGGATTAAAAACCGTTAAGCGGATTATAATTCTACCAGTAACTTATTAGGATCAGTAAGTCTAAAGTGGAATGAAGCTCTGTTCTATTTGCTTGTGATGTGATTATATTATAAGAGACAATTTGAAATGGAATTTGCATAAAGAAAATTACATACTTTTCAATACGCCTTTGTTGACTGACAGTTATACGCCATGGTACAAACTAGTTATCTATACAAATAAATAAAACAGAAGTGGTTATTTGTAATTCCAAAATAACAACTTTTCACTAAATGCATATGGAAGCATACTGTACCGACAAAAAAACATTTGAATAAAGTTCTGTCTGACCGTCTGTCTGTCCATTTTGCCGGCTAATGTCCCAAACGGCAGGACCAATTTTAACGGGACTTTCACTGGCAGGTATTTAAAAATACTTTAAGTAAATACAATAAAGTTCCGCTTAACCGCTGACGGGTGGTGAAATTAACTCTACGCGGGTATAACCGCGGGGCGCAGGTAGTGTGTTAATAAAAATTGAAGAATTGATGAAAGGAATCTATTTGGATTTGTCATGCTCAATGCTTACTAATATTTTTTTATATTCTAGTTCAAATGTTGGTAAATGAGCATTGGTACTGTGTCCATGGACCATTCAAAAGATATATTATAATCATTACAAACTTTCTGTAAGGTACCTGCCGGGTAAAGGCTACCTTCTGAACCCGTTGATAACATTAATAAGCCAGTATAATGTTTTTTATGTGCCCTTGTGACCTGTCCTTCTTCATTTTAAAAGTACTTTGAAAGAAGCCTAATCAAATAATGATATTTTTAATTTGTGATTTTCACTTTATCAATATTCGTGTCCGTTACTTAACTAGAATACGAATGTTCCCTCGAATAAATATTTTCTCTAATATTCCATCCACCGTAAACAAATTCACCCATTATTATCTGTACAAAAATTAAGATGAATGTAGATAAGTACAAATTATAAAACTTCTTTCAAAATATTTTTTACTTTGAAACTGGAATAAAATAAAAATACCTTCTTAGCCAACTCGACCGGACGTCTTTGAAGTCTCTGATTGCTCATGGTCGGGTGGAGGGGACTTAGGTAAGTCTAAAATGAATATCTTAAGCTACAAATTACCTTGTTTTGTGTATACATAAATACGAACAAAAAAGATCTATTAAAATATGAATTATTATTGAAATAAACATTTGAATCATCCATTTAAACCTACATGTATGTATAGGTATTACTGTAATAAGGGGATTAATAACGACAATTTATGTATAAAATATTTTTTGAAATATATAAACTAACTAGCTGAACACAACGGTTATACTCGCGTATAATTTAATTACCACGAAACTATTTTTCTTAATGTCTACGTGTTATTCTGATGCATAAGCTATTGCAAAGTTTCATCAAAATCCATTAAGTAGTTTTTTAGTCAAAGTGTAACAATCATACATCCATACATACATACTGCCGTTAGATTGCTAAAAGACCGTTAAGTGAGTGTAACTAATTTTAGGGGAGAGAAAAAAAGTGGGAATTGATGTTTCTGCAAATATGTTGATAGCCGTGGACATAGTTTTCAGATCTCGAAATTGATAAATGATAGGAACATATGAGCCAGATTGGCAGTTAGAGGAAAAGCGGTACTATTAAGTAGTATAAAAAAATAAATTTCGGCAAAATGTTACTTAACGGCCTTTTAGTAACCTGAAGGCAGCATATCACACTCACAAATTTTAGCGTTTTTTAATATTGGCCTTCTCCCCATCGTAATAAAAACATGATCACGAAATAATATAAACGTACGGCATCCATACATTCTAGCGATAAGTCTTGCAGATTTCGCATTGTAGGAGTTGGAAGAATAAATACCAGATTATTCATGAAATAAGGAATGCTGAATGCAAAGATGGCCCATTCATTTGCCTACACGTCGGAATGTGGACCATTTCCACCGCGAGCTACGCGCGTAGACTGGCGTAGACTGTAGCTACAGCGTTCGTAGCCACTATTTTATGTAAGGGACATACTTTACCAAAGCTCAGGGGGCCAACTATGATAGTTTAAGTAGAGCTAATTAAGAATTTCTTGCTTTGACGTTTAATTTTACGATACAAAAATGAAACGTCAAATCTCAGATGTTCATAATAGGATCTGATTAAACCGATGATGGTCGGTCCCCAGTGCCCCGATTCATGTAAAACAAACGATCAAAATGTCGTCGAATGATTAAAGTCATTCGATCGAAATCCTCTCCCTATATGGTATTCACGTGATCCCAAATCGTAGTTCGATAGGGCTTCAGTTCAATGGGTTGTATTCGCGAGGGTGACAGAGCTATTCCGTTTTCTCCATGATATAAATACGAAAAACTGTCAACGACTAAGTCGCTACGACATCGTTATATTTTTATTACGTGAATCGGGCTACAAATTTTTTGCGCTACAAAGCTAGCTAGTGTAAACGAAATATATTTAAATGTATTTATCTCGATTTTGTATTTTTTGATATAGAGTTAAATTGCTTTTTTAAATTTTGAAACCCCTTTCACGATAAACCTACACATCGAAACCTCCAAATTGTATGTCTCTAGTATCAGCGGTTTAGACTGTGCGTTGATTTCAGTGAGTGAAGACTGCATTTTTTATTTATAACCTATAAAGTTACCTACAGATGTATATTATAAATATAAATACAGTATATTTAGATAGAATACTGTGACTACGAAGACAAAAACAAGTCTTCAATCAAAGGATTATCAACGGTCATTACTTACCTACCTCACGGTACCTCAGTTGTAGTAGAAATACAATGGTAGGAATCGCTATCTATTTACGGTTATGTAATAATTATTTGTTTCATTATATTATTATGTGAACACAAGCCGTTTATCTGATAGCAGAAAAACATATTCAATTTCCACTGAAAACATTTCAAAAACTAAATATTTAAAATTTGTCAGCCATGCTGGATACTAATTCATGGCTTGTGACACTTTGTCGTGTAATATTTAACCAAAGTATAACGGGTCCTTAGTAAATCCAAGCGTTATTTATTAAGGATCCGTAAAAGCACACACTTTAATAAGCTAACCAAGCTATCGCATTTTGTATAACATTACTATCCTTAACGTGTTATAAGTTTCTATATTACGATATATTGTTTCCTAGTTCATCTTGGAAGGCAACTGATAAAGGGATATACGAATTTTAAAGATTTTAAATTTTAGCAGGTCGCGCTTACAGCTGCGCACTCATAGACATAGTTAGCCCACTGCAGAAACGGTTCCATTTGGTTAGATTACCCACACCTGTACCGGAACCCGTAGAATTGCAGCTCGAAAATCGATTAGGGCCCCAAGCAGTGTTGAAGTCTCGAGGTGAAGGGCTCTCTGGGAGAGTTTTAGAGTATACCGGAGGTAAGCAGGGGCGCATGCGCGGGGCGGAGGCACGCGCTGACGTCACACGTCGCGCCCGGGGCGCCGCGCCAGTGCTTCTCGCGACCGCGCGATCAGTCACGCGCGACTCCCGCCCTATACCGTCAGATCACGATTACGAGCTTCCGATGTTAATTGTATACCATAAACAATCGGTTATAGTCGATAGCGGCCCACGATCGCCTCGCGAGCGGCGTGCACCGCGCTAGCACGCCGCCACGTGACACTACCACAGCCAGTGCGTGCCGCGACGCTCACCTTCGCATGCTTCATACACACAACACATACACTTTGCTCGTCTACGAGCTGTACACGCAAATTGAACTAATACGTAGCTAATGTGCACGACATACTGTCATCTGCCTCTTATAGTTTGCCCTATTGTTTGTTATTTCATGTGAAAACTGAGTAGAAGCATTATATGCTTCAAACTTTGAAGTCTGTGGCATTGTGATACAAGGTTCCTTTGTGATGTAAATAATGATAACTCGCATGACATTATTTTAAAATGTAAATTTATTTGGTTGTCAAGAGTTTGCTTTAAGTATATAGTTACTATTGTAGCAATTACTATTTTGCGGCATTTAGTTATGTTGTTTATTGTTTTACATCTTACTGTCATACATATAGTTATACTGTGAATTTAATTACTAAGACCAGTATAGAATTTAAATAAAATATGACTAACAGACCTTATTTTGTTAGTTATAAGGTGTAATATTGAGTAAACCAGTCTGCCCGGTTGAGCGGCTGCGATGAACGGATGTGAGCTAGATCTTCGATAGATAACAGTATACAGTTTGTACTCTCGGTAGTGTCTGATGCTATTTAGCTTAATGACCTCTTCATGCCTCCAGACCTCTACATCTTAGACCAAGAGCCTTATATAAACTGCTTTACATAAGGTGATATCTGTAATTACATACCATTCTTTCATTTTAGGGTTATGCCTACTAATAATATGAGTATGAGCTGTAAACCTATATGATATAACACGTTGACCCACGCAACGCTTGCATGCATTTTTTATGGTATTACTTTATGCATATAATTTGGAAAATCCACAAATTTTCGCTTCCACACTAGGGTGCAACAATTAATTCAGATAATATAATATACGGATGTAAAAATGAAACACAAATATTATCATGCCAATCCTGTCACGGTATGGAGTCAAATAATAAAACTAGATCTTCTAGATTTACCACATCTCTTTCGCTTCCCCCATTAATTCATAAATCTCTTCACAAATACACGACAAGTAATTCTGACCCCATCCCGTTTCGAGTGATGTTTCTCCTTTCCTAGTAACTAATAATTACAAATAGTAATTATAGAAATAATTTTCTGGAACGTTGAATATCGTCAATGTGAGCAATGTTGCTCACGTTAATGACTCTTGTTTTTTTTTCTTTTATTATTTCCGTTACAATAATTTTAGCATAAAACTATTGTTTATGGTAACAAAATTATAAAATAAATATTTAGTCTATGAAAAAACTCAACTGCGTTTTAATAGGTTATGGAGCCCAGTAGTGTAAAAAAATCGTAAAAAGTGCTAGAAAGTTATCTAAAACCGTTAGTTGGCGTATAATATACATTGCCTAGACTAGATTCAGTCAAATAACATACTGTCGGGACATAGTGCTGTGTTATTAGTGACTAAAACATTGCGAAGCGAAAAATGGCGGGAAGCTACATCGTAAATGTTCCCAAACTCAAAGGCCGAGAAAATTACGACGAGTGGGCTTTTGCTGCCGAGAACTTCCTGATTCTCGAAGGACTTGACATCAAAAAGGAACGTGAAGCAAGCATCACAGAAGCAGACGCTCAAAAGGCCAAAGCAAAGTTAATTATGACTATTGATTCGTCGCTTTACGTTCACATAAAAGATGAAAAAACGGTTCAGGATGTATGGAAGCGATTGAAGAGTCTTTTTGACGATTCTGGCTTTCAAAGAAAAATAAGTTTACTCCGTCATTTGATATCATTACGCTTAGAAGACAGTGAATCTATGACTAACTATGTTACACAAATTGTAGATACAGCACAGAAATTGCGAGGTACAGGGTTCAAGATTGATGATGAATGGGTTGGATGTCTTTTGTTGGCGGGCTTGCCTGAAAAGTTTGGCCCGATGATCATGGCTATTGAGCATTCCGGCATTGTGGTAAGTACTGACGTCATCAAGTCAAAATTGTTGGATATGAGTGCAGAGGTTGGCAGTACCGGAACGGACAGTGCATTCGCAGCGAAAAGTTGGCAGCAACAACGTTATAATAAGAAAGGCGGGAATGCTGCGGGAATGTCAACATCCAAAACGTCAAATTCAAAAACTGTCAAGACTGTTCGTTGTTATAGATGTAAACAAGTCGGCCATTATAAAAATCAATGCAAGAACAAAGTCGATAAAGAAAGTGCAGTGTTTAGCGCATTTTTCTTGGACTCGACATACAAAAAGACCGATTGGTACATCGATTCCGGAGCCAGCGCACACATGATCACCGACCCTGATTTATTGCTAGATAAAGTTGAAAACATCACGATCAAAAATATAGTAGTGGCAAATAAAACCAAAGTACCAGTTTTATGCTCAGGAAAAATGCAGTTGATAACAGTGGTGAACGGTTCAGAATTCAGAATTACTGTAAAGGATGTTTTATGTGTACCTAACCTCACAACAAACCTCTTGTCAGTGAGCGCTTTGATTAAAAATGGAAACTCAGTTGCATTTGAAGAAAGTATTTGTAAAATTTACAACCACGAGAATATGCTTGTAGCAACTGCTAATTTGGTCAATGGAGTGTACAAGTTAAACATAAAACAAGGTTGTTTGTTAGCAGGAGCAGCATTAGCAACAACCAGTCAATTATGGCATCGCAGACTAGGCCATATAAACAGTAAGGATCTGAACAGTATGAAAAAAGGTGCTGTAGATGGTATTACTTTCCCAGATAAGGCAGAAATAGATAAGTACCAGTGTGTGACTTGCTGTGAAGGAAAGCTATCGAGACTCCCTTTCTCACACAGTGGTTCCAGATGCGAGAGTGTGTTAGAGGTGGTGCATGCAGATGTTTGCGGCCCCATGGAAGAAGTCTCCATAGGATTGTCAAGATATTTCCTCCTGTTTGTCGACGACTACAGCAGAATGGCCTTTGTATATTTTCTAAAATTCAAAAATGAAGCTTTGGAGTATTTCAAAGAATTTAAAGCCACAGTGGAAAAACAGACTGAAAGAAGTATTAAGATACTAAGAACAGACAATGGTGGGGAGTTTTGCTCTGCTGAATTTGAAAGATTTCTGAGCAAAAATGGCATTATACACCAAAAGACAAACCCTCACACGCCAGAACAAAACGGCCTTTGTGAGAGGTTAAATAGAACAGTGGTGGAAAGAGCTAGGTGTCTTTTATTTGAAGCTGATATGGACAAGAAGTTTTGGGCTGAAGCTGTCAACACTACAGTCTATTTACGAAACAGAACATTAGCTTCAGGATTACAGCAGACCCCCTATGAGCTCTGGACTGGAAGAAAGCCAGATCTCAGCCATGTTCGCATATTTGGAAGCCCAGCAATGGTACATATTCCTAAAATAAAAAGAACAAAATGGGATAAGAAGGCAGAAAGGCACATCCTTGTTGGATACCCAGCTAATACCAAGGGTTACCGATTGTACAATCCGAAAACAAAAAGTATCACCAACAGCCGAGACGTTATTATCATGGAGACCAGTAAGGACTCAGATATGATACAAGCGGTGGTGGAAGTGGATGCACAAGAAAAAGAACTTCCAAGTGAAGAAAAAGAAGAACACCAAGAAGAATGTGGGTTGGATCCTATGGATAGCACATATGTACCAGAAGATACTCTAAGTACCACTAGATCTGATCATAGCTTAGATAGTATTTCTAACGAGGAGTCAATAAATATTGAAAGCTCCAAAGATCAAGAATTAGGAAAACGTATAAGGAAACCGCCAAAAAGGTATGGGTACAGTAATGTATGTGTTACCAACCAAGTAAACCAAGTGGAAATTTGCAATGATGACAACCTTACCTATGATGAAGTGTTGAGAGGTGCAGAGAAAGATGAATGGTGTAAAGCCATGGAAGAAGAACTCGGTGCATTTCATGAAAATGATGCTTGGGAGCTAGTGGACAGACCTAGGGATGGAAAAGTTGTGCGGTGTAAGTGGGTATATAAAAAGAAAATAAATGGTGATACAGTCAAATACAGGGCAAGGTTAGTGGCAAAGGGCTTCACCCAGCGACAAGGTATTGACTATAAGGAAACATTTTCACCTGTCATAAAATATTCCACTTTAAAGTTATTGTTTGCCATCAGTGCCAACTTAAACTTAAATATTACTCATTTGGATATTACCACAGCTTTTTTAAATGGTCATCTTGATGAAGTTGTTTACATGGAATTACCTCAGCATTATAAATGTGAAAATAGTGAGTCCAAAATACTTAAATTAAATCGGGCTATTTATGGTCTAAAGCAGTCAGCTAGATCGTGGTATAAAAGGGTTGATGACTATTTACAGGAGTTGGGTTATATTAAATCTGTGTATGAACATTGTTTATTCATGAAATCATCTGGTAATATAAAAACATATATAGCTTTGTTTGTCGATGATTTTTTTTGTATTTTCAAATTGTTCTCAGGAGGTAAATAATTTAAAAACTAGTTTGAGTAAAAGATTTAAGTTAAAAGACCTAGGACAATTAAAAGAGTGCTTAGGAATGAATGTAAAAATTGAAAAACATAAGATTTGTATAAGTCAGGAGCACTTCATAGAAAAATTGTTAAAAAGATTTAATTTAGAAAATTGTAAAGACATAGATACACCTATGGAGCCTAACTTAAGACTTGAGAAAGGAAAAGATGTATGTTCTAATTCTAGTTACCCATTTCAGGAGCTCATAGGTAGTTTGATGTATCTATCTGTTTTAACAAGGCCTGATATATCCTACTGTATTAGTTATTTAAGTCAATTTAACAACTGTAATACTGAGACCCATTGGAAACATGCTAAAAGAGTTTTAAAATATTTAAGTTGTACAAAATCTTTTGGATTAATGTATACCAAAAATAATAGTGATATATCTGGATTTGCAGATGCCGACTGGGCCTCAGATAGTTTAGATAGGAAATCCTATACTGGATATTGCTTTGTATACTCTGGATGTGTAATATCTCATGAAAGTAGGAAGCAACAGACGGTAGCTCTCTCTAGCACAGAGGCAGAATATATGGCTGTGTGTGAAGCAAGTAAAGAAGCTATTTATCTAAAAAATCTATTGTCTGAACTTGTTGATAGAGGCAATATACCTATTGTAATATTTAATGATAACCAAAGTGCTCAAAAACTTTCAGAAAACTGTATGTATCATAGAAGGTCTAAGCATATAGACGTAAGGTATCATTTTATAAGAGAAGCTGTTGTTAAAAATTTGGTTAAAGTTAGTTATTTGAAATCCTCAGTTATGCCAGCTGATATGTTAACGAAAAGCCTACCTAAAGTCAAACATTATTATTTTATGCAGAAATTGGGAATAGTTAATTTAAGAAATATGTGATTTATTTTATTTTTGTAACTTGATTATTTTGTTATGTGGTGGTATTGTTTATGGTAACAAAATTATAAAATAAATATTTAGTCTATGAAAAAACTCAACTGCGTTTTAATAAAAACTCCCATACAATTTCCATAATTATTCAAATAACTTATTAAATGTCAAATAAATGCCGCTTATTTGACAAGTATAACGTTTTAAATAAATACTTATTTCGCTTCACATGAGTCATAAGTTCGGTTATGATTTATGTTAACTATATAGATTTTGATTTATACTTGATTTCTGGGCTGTCTGTTTATAAAATTCTAAGAAGTCCACACCTTTGTAATTTGACAGTTTAGGTTTGTGTTACTAATTGTAGTGTTCAGTAAGAATGGAACACAAAAAAGAGTCAAAAAATTTAAAAAAATACCCGCAATGGGACAATATTAGCGCGCAGAAGCTAGCGACTTACAAAGTATATTGTTCATAATTTAGTTTATTAAAATTTTATTTAAAATATTTTTTATGCATAAACTAGCTGTACTCTGCCGTTTGATCCGCGTAGGCTTTTTTATATAAATGTAAAATAATAAAACTCCTAGTATCACTAGCTATGTGCCAGTATAATAGCGCTAAAATTGATCAAGCCGTTTCAGAGATTACCCGGAACAAATAAACAGACAGACAGACCGACACAGAATTTCTTTAAAGATTGTTTTTTCATGTCAATACGCAGTAAAAAGCTTTTGATTTGGAATTACAAACAGACTCTTCAAATTTATTTACCTGCATGTGCAGATACAGATAGATCCATCTAGGTGTTATTCTTTCAAATATAGAGTTACGCCTTTGAAACTGAAGATGAAAATGAAAAAACAATCGCAGCTCTATTTTGTGTGGACCAAACTGTTGTATTATTCATATTCATTCGGTTTCGTATTTAAATCAAGCTCTTAAGGATTTTGCGTTCATTTAATATTCATATAACTTCACCGATACTCTGATTACAGCTTGCATAACAAAATATAGTTTCGTCTCTAGCTAATATTATGAAAGTATAATAAGTTATTAATGAATACATATTTGACTGTAGAGCTGAGAGACACGTTCACGTTTTATAAATTTTGTCTAAATTCTCTTCGTTGAATATCTCAAAAATATTTCAATAAATTATATCTATGATGTTATTTCGATTATAAACTAATATATAAAATATTATATACGTTTGTTTATTGTAACAATAAGTAGTGACATCACGTACACATGGAAAACAAAATGACTTCCGAGCAGTGAAATCAAGGCAATCGTTTTGTTTGGCACGGATTCTTTCACCTTGTTAAGGAACACCAAAATATCCCTTATTCTTTGAGAAGATTCATTGTAACTTTTCAACAACAATTATGTACTTCCAAGTCCGGTCAGATGTTCCAATTTTGTTGAGGACCGAACTTACTTTTACGAGTCTAATAAAATATGAATATTTCCTTCGGAATTACGTCGGGCGACGACTTTCGTTTCATCACTCTATCCAATTTGGTTCCTTCGAATCTGCCCTTGGGCTTATTACAAAGCTCAAGGCGGGAATGTATTTATGTATTGTGCGTGCGTAAGCAGAGCGTATGAACCGCCTCCAGGTAACAAGCGCATTTTTCACAGAGCAACGGTCACACGAGGCACGTCCCAACTACCAACCCTTCGCCTCTTAACACATTTTATTTTCAGCTCACATATTTTTTCCCAACATATATTTATGTATATCGCTTTCGTAAATCGGCGTAAGCCTTTTACACCACGAGATTTTTTTTCGTTTTCTCTATCAGTTCTCTGATGTGATTAGATTATTTTATCACCCTGACAGCAGAATAAAATCTCTTCTATTATGAGCGTTATACAACTAAAAACTCATTGTTGTGCAATTGCTCTACAATATTTTGTATGAACATAAACAATCCTTTACTCAATAAAACTAATAATACGTCGGCTACCCACGTTGTTCCAAAGGGTTACAGTAGGCTTAGCTTCTATTAATGATGTAGACAGGAACCCTTTTCTGTATGTCAGATTTGGACACCCTTGTAATGGATCTGAAAGGCCAAGAAGATTTCCTCAAGGTTCATATCATGTATGAGATTAATTATATAGTTTGATCACTCATAATTACTTGTTCAACCTTCAGCTCTGAATAAGTAAATTATACATAGGTACATAAGTGCCTATGTGTAATTTTTATTCCAATTGCTTTTCTCGAAGCAAATATCATCCAATTACCACAATCATCCGTATTATTTTATAATATTTCTAAGATTACTATATTAACAAGAAAAATTTAAAAGAAAATACACGTCCACTTAAAAATACACCGCCTCTGTTTTTTCGTAGATAAAAAACTTTTCAGCATCTTATTTTTAAAATTATACTCTAGAACTCTATTATCGTTACTTACACCATTATATTTTGAATTGTGGGAAGAAAAAATACATTCTATTTTATTGAGGTAGAAGTATAAACTTCCTTTTGGTTCACTGTGTGAGTGTTAAATTGTTTTCGCGAAGTATTTGCGAGTATTGCAAGTTAATGGAAATCTGCGGTAAGGCGATGTAATGTTAGAAGCAACACGGCTGGGGGCCTTCCTCCGCTGAGTACTTACTTACATGTACCAATCTCTTGCTTTATATTTCTATACTACACTCGTTGCTAACCTTGTAAGGCATACACACATCACTTAGGTAACACTTAAAACAAAATACTTTTAAATAATTAAAACATTGGAAGCAATTGTTAATGAAATACTCGTCCGTCTCAGTTCGTGCACTTCATAAAATAAATATAAAAGTTCTTTAAATATGCACTTAAAATAAATAAAATTAACATTGAAGCTCTAATTTGTGTTTCGCAAGGAAGTGGAAATATTAGCGAATACGTAAAACACAAACAGTATTTAGCTCGTGAACTTGTTGACTGAACTGGTTTGTATTATTAAGATGTACGGTGTGCGATCTATGTGATGGTACTGTGAGGCAGCAAGGCAGTTTGACCAAGTGTGGTAGGTGAAGTTACTGTGGGCAATGTTTGTGGATTGAGGCGAGCCCTGGGCGGGGGCGGGTCGCGGCGCGCGCGCTGTGATGCGATGGGCCAGGACTGGTGCTTCCGCCGCAAGAGGAAGCGCAGCAGCAGCCAGGACGACACCCAGCCGCATCACACCCGGTAACAAACACTTAACACCATCAATATATTACACGGCTTATTGAAACTTGGTAGTTGAAATTGAACGATCTTCTCAGTAAAAGCAACTTTTCGAACCCGGCCGATAGCATGTATAATCATGTCGCTCTGGCTATTTGAATGTTTGTTAAAAGTGTAATCAAATAAATACATTTTTGGACGCAAATCACACTGCGAATATACAAGTTCCAATTTCGTCCGCTTTACTGGACTATATTGCCGGATTCCGTATAAAGCCAAGCATACCTCCATAAACATACATAAGTTGGGCCTAAATATAAAAATGCGTCACTTTATTTTTTTTACGTGATGCTGATTATTATTTATAGGTGTCGTCACAAGTTCTGAGCTGACCTTGAATGCGCAGTAGTAATTTATTAGGTCATGTATGGAAAGAGCTCGAACAAATACATCCGCAGTTAAGTTAACTTGGTAAAATGTGGGCCGACAACCTTATCATGAAATGTATCTTTACCATGGAAGAACAGTTTCCTAGAAACCGGGGACAGAGAAATATAATATACCGATTCACCAGTGAAGAATGAAAAGATGAAATAAACATTATTTTATTTTAAAGTTTATACTGAATCAGAACAAAGTTATTTTGGCTTTTTGGTAAGAGTTCACCTCGAGTAATTAGACGTCCATCAATAAGTTTCAAGTTACAAAATGTTATTGTTTAACTTCTGAACAATACCAATTTATTTATAACTTATTTTGAAGGATTTTTTCTTATTCTTTACTTTAATTATTAACAATCTCGATTTCTTCACACAAAAAAAAAAAAAAAAACCATTTCCGGTGAACGTCAGTCTCGAACCGAGGTACTCTGGTTTCGTTATCGCCCCGTAAGCTGGAAGCCTCACCTCTGAGCTACCATACCAGACAGATGTTGGCGAAATTTGCTGTCGTATTGTAATTATATTTTATGAGGTTTTCGGTGCCTGAAAACATGGTCAAAACGATGTTCTCTATAAATAAAACCTAGCTAGATCTATTTTTTGTACCTGAAACCCCCTACATGCAAAATTTCATGATAATCATTGGAGCCGTTTCCGAGATTCCGATTTTATATGTATACAAGAATTGCTCGTTTAAAGATATAAGATATTGCTGAACTTTTTATTCAAACGAATTTCTGTACCTACTTACCTTAATATACTCGCTTAGCAAATACTATCTTGAAGGCGAAATAGGCTTATATTAAGGAAGTTTACTAGTAATATCTTAACCTTCTATGTATGCATGTATATAGTACTTATAGTACCTTCTTGTGTACTAAAGAACGTAGCACTCAGGCGCCAGTCATTACATTGTTAATGTGCCCCCGCTTATAGCCCAGCGTGAGGCTACGCCTCATCCATCATCACAATATGTTATGATTAAAAATAAAAATAAGCCTGTTGATCCACTTTCGATGTTTACTTCTAATACAGTGGGGAAGATGAAATATTAACTGACGCAAGTGGAGATCAACTTTGAATCGCTCTGCTCTAAATTAAATTATCTCAAACCAAACAAACATTATTGAGTTCTCTTCGAAATGAAAACATTAGAGTTAGGATTCAAAGATGTTCTAGCCATTGTGGGTAATGTCATAGAGAGCCATTACATTACGGCATGGTTCAAAGTTCAAAGACTTGATCTGAACTAATGAGTTTTTCAAAAACCTGCCAAGTGCGCATTGGTCTAGCACACAAAGGGTTCCGTACCATTATCTATAAAAACGGCAATAAAATCAAGTTCGTTGTTCGGGCCCCTTAATTACTAATTTTATTCTGCTTTCTAGTATTTGTTGTTATAGCGGCAACAGAAATATTTATTTTGTGAAAATTTCATCTGTCCAATTATAACGGTTTATGAGATACAGACTGTCTGTCTGTCTAGACACAAGGACGCACGGACAGCTGAGTTATAGAAATAGGGTTTAATAAAAAAATTTAGGGTCCCTTTAAATCCTTTGGGCGCGGAACCCTAAAAAGGCCCTCCTTTTCCATCGGAATATTGCACTACGAACTGAAAAATATAATCATTGAGAAGTGTGTATTAACCCTTGTGCCTTTCTCTCTTTCACCCTCCTCAGATCTTTATGAAAGGCGTAAAGATCACATGTCCATAGAAACTTAAATTGAAGTAACCAATATTTGTAATGTACGTCTATTTATTAAGCTGTAAGTGAAACTACACTGGTTGAAAAAGGTATGAAAGTTTGGATGTGAAATATTACTTTAACTCAGGCAAAGCTGTGGGCGGAAGCTAAAACTAAAGAGGAATCCTGTATATCTTGTGGATGGATCTTGTGTCTGTACTCTCTAGAGGATTGTGTGAACGACGCTGGGCAGTGGCAACTGGATAATTGCATCCTAATGGCCGCCTCGCGCACAATGCGATTAGCCTTTACCCTCGTGACGTCACACCCGATAGCGCTCAGGGACAATAAACACTTTACATCACCATTTTACATTGAAACCAATTGCTTGGTACTAGGCTGCCTTTTGGTTTACTATTTTCCCTTATAAATTTAATTACAATTATGTATTTGAGTTCCGAGTAATAATAACCAAATATATGCATACATACATGATTAACCACATATTTTTTGGTCTGTGACTCTATAACAATATCTTCTCTATTGTAGATTGTATAACTGTGGGAGCATACTTTTTGATTAGAACATAACTTAAAGAAGCGTCCACCTGGCATTGTAAGCCAGTAGTCAGTGCGTATGCATTACCCAGTACATTTTGTTAAATAATTTATAAAATATTAGATACCCTAGCCATCTATTATAAAGACTATGTCTGCCTTGAAAAACAATTGTAAAGGGTCGGAGAAAGATTTTATGTTTTCAACCAGAAGAATAGTTTAGATGATTACCTCCTACATGAAAGCTTACAAACTTTACCTTTTTATTGTGTTATTATAATAGATGTACGTAATATGACAATTATCGATTTTCCCCTTTCTAACCGCTACGCGTTGGATCTTTAGTACGAGCGGGGAGATGGGCAGACAATGTAGTCTATGACGTACTGAAACATATTTGCAAATGGATGCAATACACCGTGGTAATGGTGCCTATAGACCTATAGCATATGCATTGGTGCATACATATACAAGCATATACCACTGAATACTATATAATTCGTGCTATATTGTTTTAAACATTAGTAAGATCAGTGCTGTCACGTGAGCTTTACGTAAAAACATCGTAAGAAACCACCTGCAAATAACTGAGAAGAGATTTAAAGTAAACGACAAATATAAAGTGAAGTATAAAATAAAAAGTATATGTAAAGAGAAAAGTGTGTGTTTTAACACCTGTACCCATTACGTAATATAGTAAATTTTAATGGGGAGCCGTCTGCCTTCCGTTTCCTAATTAGCTTGTTAGAACATAGTGAGCCTGGTATTTATTATACATGGCACAATCACCGTTGGACGCACGCCGTAATTGCATCTACGTGCAATCCCACAGTAATTATGTTTGGCCACAAGCATAATAATACGGTGGCAGAGACAGCCATTACAGCCCAAGGTGACTGGCATTGTGCTCTCTACGAATATGCTCACTAACATACCTATTACGTGTCTGTGTGACGGTCCCCTATTGTATGTGCACGAGTTTAGCATGAGCTACGTATGACGGTATTATTTTAACCACAATGTTGCCTCAACAATAGACCGATTGCTTTACGAATTCTGGTAAAACTATTTACATACTTATTTGGAGGATTTCAAAGTCGTCGCTCCTTTGTGGAGTAGATGTTGAGCAATACATAGACTTTTAATAGTAACTCATTATAAAATTAGGAAATCTTTCTTGTTTGACTTATTTTCGAATAATTGACTTGCGCTTATGTGTTTTAATTTATCCATAAAGATTTGTTAACTCTGACGAAATATTATGAAAATAAATTTATTTATTAAGGCCAGACCTGGCACATTAGATTACGTATCCTATCCTAGGAAAAACTATATAAGTTTATGAACTTATTAATTAGTCAACTTTAATTATTAGTTGTATTCCAATTACGCGGCCTGTTTTAGCCTATCATATACAAAATATATGTGTTAGCCTATAGAAACTAAACACTTATAGTAAGATACGCTTGAGCGAATCTTAATCTCACTGATTTTTCTCGTTGAACAATAAAGTTGCGTTTACAATAAATTTGTTGCGAGTACTTCACTTGTATATTTTTACTGCCAAAATCAAAAACAATCTTAGTTCCTCGGATGCGCTGGACAAAGCATAAGTAGTAATTATTGTTAGAAATATACATGTTATTCCCCTATGAATGACAATATTATGCCTATTACCTTTCTTGGTGGGTATTTTGAATTTTAAACCCAACTCAGAAACTGTTGCTAAACTTCCTTGATCATGGAATCAACCATTTCATATCAGGATAACAAATCATCAAATCATCATACTCCAAATAATGCAAGGAAAAAGTTTAAAATATTGTTATCCTGTAAACTTGTGGTTATTTACCAACCATTAAGGCCATTTATAAATAATATCCACTTGGTCATAACATAGAATAGATTTAGATTTTAGCACACAGCCAAAAACTTTAGATATATTGTAATCTTCATTTCTATATCCTAGACAATTTTGTTCAATCGTATTTCTAAGAGATTGCTTTGTTGTGGGTTTCGGTAGCTTTGTGGCATATCCAGCCTAATTATCCGTTTTAAGCTACCTACACCTTTTCATCGGGCATCTTTTCACATCGTTCAAGTTCACGAGCCACGTGACTTATGAGCAGGCTGCGCGCCTCTTAAGCCTTATATGTATGTATGTCTGATTCTAATGTTCACAATATGCGATAAGTTTTATTCTTCCAAGATTTGCTCTGCCTTTAAATTATAGAGTTTCTCAATATTCAGATATTAAGGAACTCTAAAATTCCACATTATAAAGAGCATTGTTACAAAGCTGCTGACCTCAAAGAAACGACATATTCAGTAGGTAACATATTATAATATTACTTTAGAATCCAGTTCAGTATTACATTGAAACGAACGGTCGTGATTCGTAGCAAGCTTCAGTGAAGACGTTGGATTTTCGTCTGACCTATAAACGAACGCACTTCAGATAGTGGATTAAAGTGACTCTTGAGTCTGGGCCATAAGCGCCACTTCGGCTCGACAACGAAGTGACTTGCGTCATTTCCTACACAAGGGTTGCGTGGCATCGTACGCATGCGGCTCGCCCCGACCGACCCCCGGCAAAATGGCGGCTCCAACATGGCCGCCGGGCAGCCGCAGGATGCTCCGCGACGCTGCTCCTGTCCGAAGCGACGTTGACACGATTCCACGCCGCGCTGCACACCATCACACGCAAATCCGCGCCGAAATCGCCGGTATCATCGATTTATCACTCGTAGTGACCAACTGCACCAAGGACGCAACAATTCGCGCGTGCAACAAGTGATATCGTTTCAAAACTCGGACAGATAGATGACGTACTAGAACTATATTTCAACTGTGATGTGATTGTGGGTCGTTTATAAATATAGAACGTGCCCTTTCAGCCGATGGCGGCGCGGGTGAGCCAAGCAGTGAGTGACGTCGGCCGCTCATGTTCCCCGCGCCGCGCCGCGCAACGTCAACATTGCCGGCCGCGTCACGCACAGCGTCCCTCGCCCTCGCCTCCTTTAATAACATCAACACGCACGCACACCCGTTGCAATTAGCGGCATTTTGAACCCAAGTCCTAAGCAATTTCCGGCATGTCACTACGCTTCGTGAGCCTCACTACAAGTGAACCAAATGATAACGTTATGATTCCACATCTTAACTGATATCTATGCATGGCACAACCAACACAACACTTCATAAAGGAAGACATTATCTATCAATAATTCGCATACGGGTTACTTAATTGCAAATCAGTCAATTATGACGATATCACCACCGTATAACAGAGAGTGCGTGCCGGCGGCGGCGGGCTGCTGAGCGCTCGCGAGGCACAGTTGCGGTCGTGCCAGCGCGTGGACCGCGCACCGGCACTCGCGGCCCACGTGAATTTGATGTGCGATGAATTTTCTGCCTCGGATAACAGTCAACCGAATGTGACACGTGATAAGTAGTGCAAAGACAGTGTAAACTGAGACCGATGCAGTTGCGGGGCGGCGGCACAGGTGGAGCGGGGCGGCGCGGCGGGCCGCGAGTGGCCCGATAGCTGGCGGCGGCATGCTGACATTCGTGTTTGCGGTGTGGTCGGTCGCGCGCGCGCTGGGCTGGACGTGCGAGCCGGCCTCCTCGCCCGAGGCAGAGGAGGCGCCGCTGCTGCCGCGGCTGCGCTCGGCGCGCGCCTCCAGCGACCTCTCCACGCTCAGCACCACCACCACTAGTTCCAGCCAGACTAGCACTGGCGAATACCCTAAGAGGTCCACGCACCACTCCCACTCCCACTCCTAGTACCTCTTACTATACATAACGACGCTATGTCATCTTGGTTATTAGAGCGCACAAAGATATACTTACTTCAATGACCTAATTAGTCATGGTTTACAAGTTGAAACTTTACAAACTTATTAGCACGAAAAATCTCCCTATAAACCTCGTTATGAAACTTGTTGAGCTTTACAAAAGTAGCAATACCAACTCAGTAGTAACAGTTCTGTAATAGTGTGTGACGTCGGTAAACAAATCACAGTATCAACTATTGAACACGTATCAAGACACGATAACATCAGCTGCGGTATAACATTAAACCGCTATCGATGTGTGTACATAATGCAACTGATAGCAATGCAACCGAGCGACTTGGCGTTCAATTAGTAGTATATTATTGTAATACAATGAAGTCAAAAAGTCATTCAAAGGCTCAAAGGCCCTTCATATCAGGCAATATAACAGTCTCAGAACAGGGGGCCTACCATCATCTGTTTAAGGAGCGCGTATTATGAACTTCTGACCTGTAACGTGTCATTTTGCTACCGTAAAATTAAAAGTCAAAGATGAGAAGTTCTTAATACGTGCTGCTTAAACGATCATAGTTGGCCCGCAGGTCGAAAAACAAAACCGTTGGTTTTAATATTTTGAGAGTAGCTAATAAGACTATCATGGAATATCGAGTATTAAGGTATCACATATTTCAGTTTTTATTGAAAAATATTTAATTATAATATAACACCATTCTAAAATCTGAAGCAACACATTAAAAATGTTGTAATGTTTTGATATAATCTATCTAAGTATTCATGTTTTATAATTTTTTGCCTGTGTTCTTTACTCTATTAAAATATTACCTCTCTAATTATTGTTATTGCTATGTTAATGTGGCTCTTCTGATTTTCATGGTGTTGCTTTTTACGTGTCAGTTTGAAGATTTCGTTAACTACTATATATATTATGAACTGTCCTGCACTCCCTAACAGAGAAATGACACAAAATAAAAGTAATCATAATGAATCAAAATCATGTTCGGACATAGTTATAATTCCTTGTTATTTGGAATATGCTAAATCTTGTATTAAATTGAAAATTAATCCTTAACGTTTTCGTACACATACATGCGTACATACGTACACACTACTAAAAAATAAACAGAATAATCTGCCCAATTTAGACCAAATACATTTTACTTTACTATAACATAATATGGTTGTTGATGGCTCTACCACTAGTTCAAAACCAAAAACCAGCTTATACTTTGAAAATTCAATGAATGTAAGCAGGGTATTATTTTTCAATATTTGTTTCAAATATTCAATGGTAAATGAGACGTTGTGTGCCTATATCACCAAGATTACATTTCGATCGATGTATCATGACCATGCGGTAACGTTCACTGTCGATGCATATTTTGGATAACAAGCGAGCATTGTACGTTAACGGAATAAAAAAAATACTTAATTGAGTACCTATGTTTGTGTCATTCATAAAAATAAAATAAATATTTATTAAGGGGCATGATGTTAGTCCTTAGATATTAACATGTTACAAAGCTATAAGCAATGGGACGAATAATCTGTGGCTGTTTGAAGAATACTCTTTTAATACACAAGGCCCGTTGCTTACCCTCGACTGTAAGACGGATTGTGACACGGTACTATGTTAACAGTGATACATTAATTAATTTGAAAATCAGATGATGACGCACTTCGTTTGATGTATTTATTTATTTAAACAGTTATATCACTAGTTTATCAAATGAGCACTTTATAGGTAATTATTTCACAAACGTATAACACCGTATGATAAAGCATTACAGGTGTAGACATACATAATTTTAAGGGGTTTTTATGACTATTCAATTTCATTCTTGAATTACTTTGGTATTCTTCGAACAACATCTTATTGCTATTTAATAGTTAATATATTATTATGAACAGAATTGCTACACACATTTTGCCACTTAATAAATCAAATCATTATATTTCGAGAGCGACGATAACATTTAGTACTTAACTCGTCCAACTGACATATATATGCATAACTGCATATACTATTACGTTATAAGTTTGGCTAGAATTTGATACTGAATTTTGTTGAATAGTTCTTTACGATCGACGCTACAAAATAGGTATCTCTAACATAACCACTTTGGCAGAACACCAAAATATTTAGAAAAAATGCTCTGGCGTCATAAAATAAAACGAAAGTGACGTAGAAATGCTTACGCCGATGAAGTGAACGTTACCAAATGGATTGGGATTGCGGAGTGAAGAGGTGACAAATAATGTGCTTAGCATACGTAACACGATCGGATAAGATGACCTTTGTCGCGCTTCGTTGTGGGGTTGTCACACTTATCACAAGCACGTGATACTGGCGTAACGCGCACGTGGCTAATGTTGCCTACGACAACTCTGCGAGGAAATAGATAAACAGGTCTATAACACCTGAACTACGGATGCAGGTGGAGCGAAGCACCTCGACGGTGGAGTGCACGGGGGGCGTCGCGGCGCCCGATCCGAAGACCTCCCGTGTCTGTCAGGAGACGGACTACTGGAAGGTACTAGGCTGACATGACTATTACCTTCCAACTGGTATACAAATTTCAAGCGTTGTAAAATCTTCTTCCAGGCCAATTTCGCGAAGAATCTAGTGCTACGCCTCGTAGCAGCTACGAGTTTTTAAGACGTAGCTTAGGACACCACGACTAGTGCCGAAATTTACGTAGCAAATAATTTATGACGTAAAGTATGATGGACGATATTTCATTTCAACACTACAATCATTGGTGTACTATGATTTTATCTTTTCAACGCATCTCTATTATTCTTACATGTCACAACGTAAACAATAACTTTGGTCTATTTGTATAACTGGGGCCTGATCATGAGCTTAATATGAGCATGATACACGTCAAATACATCTGTCTCATAATAAGAGTAAAACTATCATGTCAATAAGAGCTCATAGCAATCCTCCTGAAATACCATGACGATGGCGATAAAAAGGATTGCATGACACTTGTCTATTTGTCATATGAAATAGTAAAGGAATGAGTTGCTGACTGAGGAAGTATAAAGTATATAATATTAGACCGTTCATAATAGCTATGGCTAAATTTAATTTGTAGTATTTAGCATAGGCATAGTTCTAATCTAACTATTTAGTACTCACCTTTTTTTTTCAATTTTATTTATAAATATGCTCAGTATAAAGCAATTCATTCAAACTATAGAAATGATTTTCACTTATATATGTTTAAAACTTTGTATTGAAATTTTTCAGTTAGTTAGACATCAACGCGATTTTTGGTTGATTAACATTTTGAAGATATATAATTTATTCTCATAATAAATGAAATTCGGATTGCTTTGAATATCTCTATGAACATAAATGAATTAAAATTCTCGCAATGTACCCCAGCCCTGGTGTTCGTATCATTTTGATTATTCTAACGAAAGCCTTGTTAAAGCAATTTTATTCAAAATGTATTTAGATATTTAAGACTTTGTTTTAAAAAAATATAATATGACAGAGAAAATGAAAACGCACCGACACTTGTGCCAACAGCATTCAAGGGACATGCCATTTATTGCTTACATAGTTTTTAAACTCGCATAGACATTATTACAAAAATATTTTTTTTTTAATTTAACTTACTTTAAGTTACTCCTTGTCATCAGTGAGCATCAGCTGTCTGTCAGTTAACGCCCCGTTAAAACTGGTCCAACCGATTTAGAGATTATCTGAAACAAACAGACATATTATAGACAGCCAGACAGAGAAACATTAAAAAAATATTGTTTATGTGATTTTTCATATGCCATTTGCGAAAAGCTGTTAATAGAATTACAATCAGACACTTGAATTTGATTTATCTTATTTTCCTTTTCTTACTTAATTACTAATGTTCATGAAATCGTATTATTTAACGAAATGTTTCTTCAACTTAAAGATAAATACGTGCGTTCCTGTAGAGACCTCTCGCGGCTTTAGATGGAACTACCAACACGAGTATGGTAGTTGAATGTTTTCCTCCGCACAGATGTCCTGACTTTCCAGTAGATGTCGCTAGTATTAGCGGTTGGTAAACCTGTGCTTTGCATAACTTTGAACCAAGAATATTGTTCGATTGCTATTAAAAACATACTCAGTCTTTTGCAATCGGCAATCCCACATCTATTAATAGTGGTGTAAAGTAAAGAGTACTTCAGCAAGTTTCTAGTAGTCACGTAACTCCTTCTAGTTTCATGAACCAATCCAATTTAGTTTCGCTAACCAGTCTCGGGTGACTACCAAACTAAGGGGATACTTAGTAATCAAGACCGTATTTTGGCTGTCCTTCATTTAGTTTGGTTTGAACCTACAATTAGAGAACAATTACTGTCCGTGCATACAATAAATGGGGTCTGTCGAGCGCAATTTGTATTATGAGGCTCTTTCCTTAAGTCTATATCGATATATATATATATATACATACATCTATACAAATAAATAAAATTTATATGTCTGTTTGTAATGCCAGAATAACTTTTTACTAAAAGCACATAAAGTATATACGGTACTGGCCTAAAAAGGCAATTTCAAAATTTTTTTCTCTCTGTCCGTTTATTCCGGCTGGACTGATTTTAACGGGACTCTCACTGGCAGATAGCTGATGTTACTAATTTTATTTAGAAAAAGAAGGGGTTCCGCGAGTCAAAGCATGAAACTAAGTCTACGCGGGTAAAACAGGGCACGGCTAGTATGTAATAGGATCTGATATTTTTTATAAAGTCTTTTAGTCTACTACGCTTACTTCCATAGTCTCATGTCATGTGGCGTATTGTTGTGGGGTTCCGCAACAGACCTAGATTAAATTTGTATTCTTCAAAAGCAAGCCATCAAGGCGATATTCTCGTTGAACCCGCGAGATTCTCTTAGAGATAAATTTAAAGAATTAAATATACTTACCCTACCGTCACTGTATATTTATGAAAATTGACTATACATTACAAAACATTCATCAGATCAATTTTAACTCGGACATTCATTCAATTTCAACAGGAAATAAACACAAAATGGCAGTTCCTAGATTCAGGTTAGTAAAAGTAAATAAATCATTCATGGGGAACTGTGTTCGTTTCTAAAATAAAATCCCACAGTTAATAAACGCATTAAATTATGATACATTTAAGACACATATTAAAACTGTACTGATGAAGAAAGCTTATAATATAATTTCGGAATACATAAATGATAAAGACATATGGAATTAAAACTCTGAACAAGTAACTCCTGGCAACGACATGGTATGTAAATAATTTGGTGTTATTTTTACACATGCATGCTGATAAAATTTTCACTATTGTGAATATTTTTTTGTAATTATCATTGTTTACTAAGTAATGAAATATACATGATGCCAGCTGAGTTTCTTGCCGGTTCTTCTCAGAAGGCTAGTTTCCAAACCGGTGGAAATTTCCTCGACCTCGATAAGTGCCTTACCAGGGCCTAAACTGGATATATCATTTTCATTTTTATTTTCATAACCCGTACTATCCAATTGCTGGACAAAGCCCTTTCTTAAGATGATTAAAGATGACTTTCCTGAATAAAAAACACACAAAGAAAATCACCTAAACTTCTTAAGTTTAAAAAAGAGTCTATCCACCGCGATCTTCGAACAAACCCGATGAATAAGAGGGGTCGCGTGCAGTTTTAGATAACATCTAAGTGTGGGTATACATCATACGCTTAGTGGCTCCTGCGGTGAAAAGGGAAAAAAATGCTATTTCTCTCTTGACTTGCAAACATCTTTCGTTAGAAAGACCACATAAATCAATCTCTGCATACTACGTGCCTGCTGGTTTCGAATCCTATGTTTCCGTCCTAGATTGTTTGATCAATTTAATCCATGCAGTTAGTTTGGTACGTGGTCTACCTTAAGTTTGTAGCATCCAGTTTTATAAAAAAGGTTGTCCGGCACAATTTATATCAAAAGCTTTGAAAACATAATGCTATGAATAGCATTTGGGATCCTAATACCTATTACTTAAAGGCCTTATCGTGACATGGATATCGCTGATATTTAAAAGATTGATACAAAAGAACTTCAGTGGCTACACTATCCATAGCTTTGGCATACATTTCCAACAGCATTCAAGGGACATGCCATTTATTGCTTACATCGTTTTTAAACTCGCATAGACATTATTAAAAAAAATTTTTTTTATTTAACTTAAAGTTACTCCTTGTCATCAGTGAGCATCAGCTGTCTGTCAGTGAACGCCCCGTTAAAACTGGTCCAACCGATTTAGAGATTAGCTGGAACAAACAGACATATTATAGACAGCCTGACAGAGAAACATAAAAAAAATATTGTTTATGTGATTTTTCATATGCATTTTGCGAAAAGCTGTTAATTTGTGACATTGATATCTCTGATATTTAACAAAAGAAGTTCAGTGGCTACACTATCCATAGCTTTGGGCATACATTTCGATAATTTCGACATCATGTTTGTGCTGGTTTTTGGTCTTGGTGTCAAACATTATTAGTTAACCTAAATATAGGGCCCAGTGTTACACAAAGTATTTTTATACAGTACCAACATTTTCGGTATTAAATAATTTTGCTAAAGTACAATGTCATTTGTTTCTCATTAAAACTTTTACAATTTATAATGAAGAAAGGACAATCTGTGATGTTAATCTGGAATTGTGTTTTTTAGCTACCAAGTCGGATATGAATAATTTGGCTGACAACAATGAATGGAAAAATTAACGAAATCATATAGAAATAAATATGTCAATAACCTAATCCTTAGATTAAAATGACCAAGTGTGAGTTACACACGCCCTTGTAGGGTTTAGAAATACCATATTGAATGTGATTTGAGAAAAAAAATAGAATAATCCGATGAAACCTAATTAATAAACGGTGGCAGGTCGCGGGACCCGGAGGAACTTAGGATTTACCACTAAAAAAAACACTCCTTGAAAAGTTTCCCTTCTTAGCTCTTCCCTGGAGCTGCTTCTATGTAGCAATTACTTGGTTTACCTCTGCAACTTATGATATTTCAGTTACAGGACATTTTGACGTATGACCAACAATGGAGTCAACATGTTATACCTCGTCTAATAAATAATTAGCAATGAGGATTTGTAATAAAATATTATTAATTAATCTCACATTACACACAAGCCACATAAGTGGATAGTAAAGTAGAAATAACGAAATTAAAAAGGAGTATAAGTAAATAATTACAAGGAACCCTAAATATACATATTATGTACAATATACAGACGGTACAAACTAATAATAATCCATATTATCTACATCTGATTATCTAAATATGTACTTACAATTGTATTTGTCCATAACGCGTCACGCTAGTAAGATAGTGTATCTTCACTCTGCGGAAATTCACTTCATACTCACGTTTGCGTCAGCGCCACGCGGTTGTATAATTATGTACTTAACATTGCACTCCTCAAGAGAAATACAACTTGGAATTTATTAAATAATACAGTAAAATATATTTAACCGTTGCGGACTAAATCATTTTCAAATGCCTGTGGCAATAAGGTAATAATTCCATTGAAGATACATTTATGTTATTTCGCAATATTTCACTGAGGATCCGATTCATATCGATTCAGCTATTTCCATAGTTTCCATTAAGTCCCGAGTTTTAGGTTCTTTAAGAAAAATATAAAACATCTTACAGAGCTGGCAACGCATCTGTGCCACTCCTGGTGTTAAAAGTGTATTGTGGCTACGGCAACCGCTTACGACTAGGCGATACTTTGCTACTTTAGAGAAACAAAGAAGTGTGAGCGGATCGTGTTACTTGTGATTCAGTATTAATGTAGTTTGTGTTGTTGCAGCTTCGATGTGGAGAATGGCGGCGGGGCTGGCGGTGGGGCGGGCGGCGCGCGGTCCCCGCTCGAGGGCGGCTCGCCCTCCACCGCCCTCGTCCTGCAGGCTATGCCGCAGCGCCGCGAGTCCTTCCTCTACCGTTCAGACTCGGACTTCGAAATGTCTCCCAAATCCATGTCGAGAAACAGCTCCATTGCCAGCGAAAGGTAAGACTCAACAATCACTCACTCTCCGACAACTCTTATCTTATACCCTGTTATCAACTATTTTATCTGTTGTAGTATTAATATTATCAATATTTACACATATTTACACGTTCTGCGTTTTCTAATTAACAAATTTTTGTAGGTTAAAATAGATTCGGATCGAAAAATAACTTCGTAGCAGAAAATTTGTTTACATAATCTGAAAACTTAAATTGCTTATGTACGTTAGACTTGATGGGTTTTCGAATATTTCGTGCTTCTCTCGCTCAGTAAATATATAATATTGATAACTTGATATTTGCTGTAATCATATTATAATTGCTTGATTTCTAAAACATTATCTTGATATCATACATGTGTCACGGAACTAAACATTTTAAGATGTTGTGTTAAAATAGATTTAAATGTGTTATATATTTTCTACCATTTATAAAATTTACATTTTGAATTGTCAACAATTGGTACGATTGATCGATCCGTACCCGATCGTGTACACGACTACCTTAATAATGTACCAATGTTCTATCCTTCTTAATACGTATTAAGGGAACTAGAATTATTTATTGAAGCAATATTAATACATTATATCTAATAGTTATTTTCTAATACAGATATTGTGCTAATAAATTTTAACTTAGAAATTTTTAATATTTTGCCTTTGAGATAATACCTACGCAAAACGATTTAAATAGTAAGATAATAAATGTAGGTATATTCATAAGGCATGTTGTTTTGAAGCTCAGATTAGTTCGGGTGTTGAAGCCATAACTTTGCCTTATTCGTTTAGAAATCACTCACTAAACACACACGTATACTTCAAAGTCCACGCTCAATACAAATGAACTTGTAGGTAATTTCGCGTTTGACAAAGGTAAACATACAAGAGTCGAAATTGCGATACAAGAAAACCCGACAAATATAAATTCGTTTTTTCCTCTTATAACAATAATGGCTCAGCAAGGGCTTGAAAACACATTTCATTATTTATTGTAGTTTTTATCAGAATATTTACATAACTAAATGCATGTAATTTTGATGATTCATAAGTTGTATGAACGCCTCAGCTTGCTCAAAATAGAAGAAATTCTATTTACTCGATATAATGATGGGTAATACCATTGTGATATTACTTGAGCCAATTCGTGTAGGAGATCATTAACAAGCTATTATTATATTATTTTCATCTGCGCTAAAATATAATACCCAAGTAAATAGTAACAGATACGCTGTGTAATTAATTTTTAATTACAATATACTCTGGTAACAAGTCCGTTAAATTGTAACTAATGACGATATATGAAACCACAGTGGATTGAAGGCAAGCAACCAGAGCCACGAAACTGGTATTTTCATACACTGACATTCCATTACCAATTTTCACTCCGATTGAACCTACGGCAGGGTGGCATAAATAAGTTGCCTGATAATTTGCCGATCGGGCGGACCTGCGCTGGCGATTCAATAATTTGTCGAATTTTGATCTGTGTTACTTTCATATAACAATCGCAACCTAAAGTTTTGAATTAAGATCCACTAAATACACATAAACAGAAATTTAGGTTAGCCCCAGAATGCGCTTAAAGACATAAAAAGTTGCACAGCTTTTGACACTATGAATTGTCAGTACCTCATTAGTGAATACAGGGGGCCTACCATCATCGGCTTAAGGAGCGCGTATTATGAACTTCTGACCTGTAACGTTCCATTTTTGTACCGTACAATTAAACGTCAAAGCTAAGAAATTCTTAATACGCTCTGCTTCAATGATCATAGTTTGCCCCCAGATTACAAGAAATATCAGACTAAAAAATTTCGTGACTCTTGAACTAATAACAGACTCCAGAGTCTGATAGTTAACTGCATTACATCGTTTAAATGTTGTGTAAAACTAACAAGTAGGTAGTCAGCTTACTTACAAACAGCCTACACCGGCGACAGCATGCCAATAGCGTATGTTATATGTGAATTAATGAAATGTGTCGCCTGCGCTCTTGCACTAGCCGAAAGGCACCTACGGACATGTCACATGGGAGTACACTTCATGCCGCCGCCACTCCACAGCTACACTACACTGCACAGCCTCTGGTGTGACGCTCAACCCGCATACTGTAATCGCGACCTGACCTGCATCGCTAGTGTTAAATACTAAGTGTTCTCTCTCAGGTCACAGTTCTATCTTTCTTTCCCTTATTATTGAATTGCTTACAGATTCAAGGAGGCGGAGGCGGCGCAGCTGGACAGAGCGTACGTATACTAGCCTCACAGCCTGCGCACTTCATATAGCACTCTACCGCTTTGTCTGTCTTGGCTTGCTATCCTATACCGCTTCCATTCTATTCTATTCTACAACTAGCGCTTTCATATTTCCTTTTTTGGAATTGTGTATGTTTGGGTGTATAGCAATGTGACGTTTAGAACACAGGATTATAAAGCTTCGATTGATCAAAGTTATATGATTGTTTGCTTGCTTGAGATTAATATTTTTCAATCTTCTGAAACTTTGATATTTATCACAGATTATGAATCAACGGCATGTTTAATTATATTTGTCTTTCTCTAATTTATATATCAATTATTTCCAAAAATATGTCTAAATAGAAATGTACTAGTATAGCAGAGTACATCTACTTCATAGAATTCAGCAGGGCCCTCGGGTCTCATTATCAGTCCATAAACCAACATCGGAAAACCTAAGTGTCAAATTGATCCTTGTTTCACACATTACGGTATTGTATTGGATTGGAGTCGGTTCGTGTGTCACTCGCCCGTATTCCATTTCGCTCAAATGATTTTACGTAAATCAACATAACGAGATATCGGATAAAATAGGGATGCTACGATACCTGCCTCTCTCTCTTCACGTGAATAATTTTATCGATATTCTACCTACGCAAACACAAGGTGGAATGGAAGTAAACACGTCATAAGAAACCTTCGCTTTATAAGGGCGCACGTTTGTGGGTGTAGGGATTACAGAACGATGATAGAACATTTTAAATGCTTTTGTTTAGAATGGAGGAAATCATCTTCGTATTTCAAGACATTGATTTTTTTGACTTCCAAACGTCGTTGTTTGTCTTAACGCCATATAAATCGTGCGTAGTTTTGAAGAAGCTTGTATCGGCAGTTTAAAACACGTTCAAAATGTATGTATATTCCTGATAAACCCGTGGCCTTTTTGTATTCTATAATTACAATGTAAAGGACATTCTGGCTTTGACTTCATGTTTTGGAATAGAGGATTTGTATGAATACGTATTTTAACACCTTTGCGGAATCGATCTTAAGACTGAATACACTTGAGTAATAATATCAGTCCAGTGTTTCTGTTGTAATTTATATTTTATTAATGTTTTAACATAATTGCATATTCAATAATGTAAATTAGACACATACTAATTGAATCCATATGTATTACTTAAATTATCTTAGGTCGACACGAGTATCATTAGTGCGATACTTTCGTCATAATCTTGTCATCAAGTATATCTATGACTATAAACTAAATTTAATGGAGGAAAATACATGTAAAAAACATTGCTCGGATTTATTTCGTGCTCATTCCTATTAATATCTGCGCAGAATGTTCTTCTTACTCTTAAGTACAATAAAATATATTTGGGTATAATACTTACTAAGCAATGTACTTAATAAGTTATTACAGTCCTATAATACGATAGAGGAAGCGGGGACTAAATCGCCTACACTGAAATTAGAGATCGTTCTATAGAATTCCGTTTCAACTTGACTTTGCCCAAGAGGTTATAACGATCTTATCAAGTCTGTTATAAAACATATTTTGAAAAGAAAACCATTACTGTCATTGTTTCAAGTGTTTACACCATTGACTTTCAAATCACCTAATAAAAACTTTTTTTTTTCATAAAATAAATAAAAAAATCTATAAATGCTTAGCAAACTCTCCAAGGTCCTATGTAGATTTTATTTTTAATTTATCTCAAATGGACCCATAAAGGAGCCAACCGCGAAGGAGGATCATGTTCATAAACACAAAAAGTCTGAAAGAATGAAAGTCTTCACCTTCGCCTTTTTGTGTATCAATATAAGTATATAAACAGGGTTTCAGATAGACATAATGACGTATTACAGAGTTGGATAACATAGACCTTCTTGTAAATAATTGCATTATGACAGCGATTACCGTAAATTACTTACGCTATTCTATGCTGCGTGCATACTTAGCATAAAGATACTCACAATATAGAAATAGCACCTTATATCAATACCGAACAGGAATAAGGCAACATTTAATAGAAGTCTTACTAAGCACTGTGTTTTATTTTGTACTATGAACATTATAGACTAATTAAAGTTAAAGCAAGTATGCATGATAAAAGCCCAGTACAAAAAAAAATATTAAATATTTGACCTTATAGGAATAACAGGGGTCGCGTCTCGTCGTACCACTTCGCGATATTTTAAGTGAACTCAGAAGTCACTATTATTAAATTATTATTTTCGTCTGGGATTTCAATCGCTTTGACGATACGGGTTTCGTAGGAAAGTAAGTAGGTAGTTCAGGTAGGTATCTGTTCGTCTAATTATAGCATTTAAGCTCGTCGCCTCCCACTCTGTACAAAATAATAGGCAGGACAAAAATATATTTGTCAATCTCACGCAATAAAAAGTTGGTAAGTAATATGAATTTCTTAGAATCAAACCGAAAGTTAATATAGGACGTCAGCTATAATGATCTGCGAAGGTACTAAGACAGAGTAATTTTATCAGTGTCCTGACCCAGAATGATCCCCGAAAGGGTAGGTAAAAGTGCTACCCACATGGCAATAGTTTTTAGATATATGCAGATTACCTAACTACGTGTTCTATCACCTTAAGGCTCGAGGTGTGTACCGTACCAACAAACCGAGGAGACTGGAACTCGCGATGTTAATTTTCCAGGTGGCTACTGCAACTGCTCGGGCACCACAGCTCTTAAATTATTATTGTTAGTGTACTCAAAATTTAAAAAACAATTATAAAAATAATGTTGATTTTAGTGTATAGAAATTTTATCGCTATGAATCTCTCTGAATAATAATCCTGTCTCATACAAATCACCCATCACCCACTTGAGAATTTCGCTGTGATCTGAACACTGAGCTCTTCTCAGCCAAATACATACTATACTAATCGATAGTCCCAGTATACATTCAGCGGCGCAGTTTTACCGAACGCAAGCATCGTGCAATTCAGTTATGTGCAACATACCCAAACCACTTTTCTGTTGACTTTGATAACAATCTCTGAAGGTACCCGTCGATTTCCACGTCGAACATTGATTACCGGCGCCCACCGTCGCCAGCTTCCATTAGCGCCAAATTTATCCTCGGGCGGCGTCGCGCGCTGTCGGCGCGGGCCGGGCTAGAGCGGGACGCCCGCCCGCCGCGCTCCGCTCGCGCCTCCATCCATTGATAGTCCGCGCGGGCTGCCGGTGACACGCCACACGCTACACTCCATGCCACGAGATCTACACTCTTTGTATCGTTCTAACCCCGGCTGCACCGTGACTTAAACAAATCCATGCCACTTCGTTCTTGAACCAGGAAGTGACTCCAGGCAAAAACGTGTTGCTTTGCGCAAAAAATTAATCGTGCCGATACGTCTGTCGCTGAGAGTACAAAGCTCGCAGTTCAACTTCGACTATACAGTGTCGAGGTCGTTCACTGATCTGACAGGTTGGCCCTGGTCGAGCTCTTCAGAGTTCGCGACGCCGCCGTCGCCGCTGCCACCACCGCCACCGCCACCGCGCCGCACTAGACGTGCTCAGTCCATGTATCGGTGCCAAGGATAAATAAGCACACCTTCACACTGACACCGCTTACAATAACTCCAACTTACCACCAACATGGCGATAACAAGATAAATTGCATATTCTCATGTTGTAGACAATCCATAAATACAGGAGCTTCACTCTCAGCACGAGCTCGATAAGAATGGCCGAGTGAGATAAAGTTTATCTAAACATATGTCGAACAGATAGAAACTCACACAAAAGATACGGTGATACTTTTTTATGTTTATATTGACATTGTAGTGCGAACTGTGCGAGGAGAACGCTTACGTAATTGCAAGCGAAAGTCACGTTGGACTTGGCATAGGTAAAAGTATCTCCTATTCGTAGCTATCAGATCGCGGAGGAGACTTGAAGGCGACGCGCGTAATGTTGTAGTGAAGTGACAGTATCGTAGTGATGATTCAAGCGCGATAAGTAAACGAGTATCCCGCGTGACGTATTATGTAGTGCGTGTGCGGAGACAAAGAGGCATGCAGCGTTCTGGGTCTCAATCGGAGAGGCTGGGCGGAGGGAGTGGGAGCTCGGGCTTTATCGCAAAGAGCTCAGCTTCGGAGCACAGCATGTCGACAGGCGTGTCGGCCAGCAGCAGCGGTGGCACGCTGCCCCGCACGCTCAGTACCAGCGTGCTGCGCATCAAAAACAGATCCAGTTTCTGGGAAAAATTCTGGGATGAGAGAACTAGGCGCGATGCGTGAGTAAACCGTTTACGCCACATAACGACCAAACACTCGCTTTACTTATATTTTCACACAGTCAATCACAGTTTATTAGTTATTTTACAACATCTCTCCAGACCACAGTCAAACAACGAATCAGAGAAACAAATGCATAATCTGATGTTGTCCATATAGTCGTGGTATATATTGAAGCTAGATAAAATCCCAAGGCGATCTTCTCTCGCAGGTTCACATTTCACTAAGTAGTCTGTGTAGGCGGTATCTTCCATTAAAAGCTTTCTTAGATTCTTCACTTATTTATGCATCTAAAATGTATACGTTTAACCTTTTGCGACGTAGCATTATTTTACCAATTACGATGAGAGACAAGCTTGACGTGTAAGCATAATGTACTCACAGATCATCGAAGATCCACAAAAATTAAAGCTCCACCAAAATAACATATTGCTAGAATAGGTTTTGCAAAACAATTTATTTCCGCTTCCTTGGGTTTTGAAGCGGAGGCCTTGGCTACAGATGAGTTTTCTATTCGTATAAGAAATAAGCTTTTTGACTCTTGACATTTCCCTATATTGTGACTGTGCATGAACTGCTCAAATATCGCAATAAGTCTTAATAGGGCTCCGCGATTTTTCCGCTCATTATTATTGAAATAGGCATTACGTTGTATTTTACTTTTAAGGGTTTTATGTCCGTCGGTCTCGAAGGAATGTTGCGCTGTCTGCACCTCAGATTAAATTCACTTGTTTTTCTGAACATCGCCGAGCCTAACAAAGGGCCCTATCCTTGAATATACAATAATCCTTAATTAAACGTCGGCCACATAATTGGTAGATCAGTTCACAGAACAACCTCTTACAGTTGTTTAAATGTTATTATACTAGAGCGTCCGTCATTAAAACAAGGTATTGAATTCTGAATCAATTTAACAAACATCTTCATTACTTTTTCGCAATTTCATCGATGCTCCATAACTAAGCCGCTCCATTTAAAATTAGAGTTGTTTTATGTTGAATTTGCTAATATTAATTGAATTTTGATTCATTAAAGTTGTATATGTATTTATGTAAATGGGTTATTAGCTTACCTATATCAAGCAATCTATGTTTAAAAAATCTGAATCGGTATAATTATTATTCTTATAGTAATTATGACTTTAACAAACATTTATAATGAAGTATCAGAACAAAAAAAAATTATCCTGGTAATAAATTATTTTACTGGTAGAGTTTCCATCACAACTTAATAATCTTGATCTCCGTGCTGTTTGAACTAATGCTAATTGCTGTTAATAACCAGTCAATATGCGTGGACTCGTTATAAACTAATGTATTACGTTGGCATTTTCAATTAAGATCGTATCACTTACAATGTGACCGACGTGCTTGTGTCATTAGAGCGTGAACTTGCCTTTGAATAAAGTTTGAACGAACAGTCTTTTATATCCATGTCCACTTATGTGATGAAAGGACTGGATGTTTGTTTATCTAAATACATAAGTACTTATTTGTTTTGAAGAAATATTTTAATACAGCCTCGGGAAGGCTCTTAGCGCGCATGTGTCGTATAATTCAATTATGATAAATTTGCCTCATACTTGGGTACAAGCTGAACAGTAAAAATACAATTTTATTTTTACATATTTTCTGCGTTTGCGGTTGAAACTCTGGGACCTTGGGGTCCAGATGCTCATCAACTTTTCAAAGAGGTTGCACGTCGTCTGGTAGAAGCTTCTCGTGACAAGCGGGCTGGGGCTTTTCTCGCTCAGAGAATCAGCATTGCTATTCAACGTGGCAATGCTGCCAGCCTTCTTGGCACGATCCCGAGAGACACCGATTTGGGCCAAGTTTTCTACTTGTAATTAGTTTTTAGTAATTTTCATTATTATTTTATGATAACATCCACGCTCTAATTGGTACGTTGGTTTGTTTTACAATACCGCGTAAACTGCTATATGTCGTAATATTAGTTGCACAAAGTCACTACTCGCATGGATGACAATGCAAACGGTGTAAATTAGATGTTCTCAAACCGCTAAGGCAAATAAATCTATTTACAATATTGTATGTATGATAATAAAACCCCTTGTTACTACATAGTGTATTACGTTCACAAATCGACGTTATCGGACATGCAATAATGAAGAGAACAGACATATATAGAGTTTCCCACGATTTAAAGTACGTACTCGCTAGCTTGCGAGGTAAAGCAAAATGTAATAATTAAATTAATAAGGTTTCGTGTTCTGAGATGAATAAACGTCGGTGTAAGTTATACTTTGCACCGGGTAACGTGAGCTTGCACGGAATTTGCATTTATCTTTGATGCTCGGTGGCTGTAGTAGCAGATAGAGACTCATTCCCGTACAAATATATACTAGAAACACTTGAAATTCAGGATTTAAAATTGTTAACCCGTGACCCACCGGAGAGTACCAAAGAAGTTAACAACATCATCACACTCGTACAGTGTAACAGATTTGTAGTAGCGATATAATCTATTCTGTGCTAATGCTTACTAAGTACTTTAGTAATACTTTCATATTAAAGTAATTAATGAAAAAGTTTATCTATAAGTCTATTATTACGACTTCCTGGCTAAGCCGAAAAGATAGCCTAATACTTGAGAAGTGCCTATTTCTTGTTTATGACGAAAATGTTTTTATGTTATTTTGAGCATTATAATTGTACTTACTTTCGTACATTGAATTACTTGACGTTTGATCTTTAGCTTTCGGGAAAATGTTAACCGCAGAACTTCAGAGTAATTTGCCGATTTTGAAAGAAAATAATTCAATATTTCCAGGAAATCCTTTATAAGGAGAATGACATGAAAAAACATAATATAATAGAGTTATATTTATAAATGGATTGCTTACTTGAGCTGTGAATCTAAAGGACGCTCGAAAGGAGCGTCGGAGGAAAAATATAAACATCTCAAAAATCCTCCTCGACAGCAAATAATGCCGATAAAAATCAATAAGAGGGAAGGTAAAGAGGCCTTAATTGAACAGATAACTTTAATAGAACTTTTCCACTATGAGGGAAATGCTGCGCACTTTATATTCAATTTATTTGTACAAATAATACGATGATGAAATCTTGAAAAGGCTTCTACAGCATGTACAAGTTAAATTAGTTCGTAAGGGTTATTTCAATAAAATAAATACCAATATATTTACTAATCAGTGGTATTGAGAGTTCAGATTCCAGGGTATTTTTGACCGTATGCTATTACATTAACACCTCTTCTCTATAAAAAAAATACTTGCGTTCATTCCAAGATTATCCATTCAATTATTATGTTTACCCTTTCCACATAAGTTTCTGAGCACGTTGTTAGTAAGAGTGGTAAAGTCACCAGTCATGGACAGTATTAAGCGATATTTTTTCTTATTTGGTCTGTAATTTCTTTATTTTTCAACATACATTCTTAAGGATTTGGAGGTACATTAAAAGCCCTTTTCTTAATCAGAATGTAATGTTTAATTTCAGTTTAGTATTTAGTACAATGAAATAAACTAATATAAAAAATAAAATCCAGTGTTGTGTTTTAGGGCTAAAATGATAATTTATAGTATGGGTTGTATTATAAAATTGATGCATTGCTATTGATAAATCATTAAATAGTATTAATTTCAACAAAGACGATACACCAGACACAAAATAAGTTGATAAACCTACTTGCATCGTGAATCTAGTAAATAAATACGATTCCCGACACCAAATGCCACCGCGAGACTAACAACCGTTATGGCCGCAATCAAAGTAGGTGTCAGTTGTCAAAAACAGATGTTATGACAGCTATAATATTGGCACAACTGATCGGTAGGTATTGACATTTGAAAAAAAAATACTGCGCATTTCCTTAATTTTGGGAGAAAAAGCAAAAAATGTCTATGATTGGGCCGCGTCCATCAAAGGTGCCTTTACCATATAATCTGGTTCCATTTAATGGGTAGGTACATAACTATTACGATTTGTTGGAACAAAATAATCTTGCTTAGAAAAATAAAATGTTGCTAGTCAGCTCCATAAATTTAAAAACAAAGCCGGTGCTACCTACATAGAGTGTGGGTGTTAATTCGAAACACGTGGCGATGCAGCGACCTCCGTTATGTCTTCTATAAATACTGCTAATACTTTGTGAAAGCAAACATGGTTTCTATCAAATAAAATTATACAAACTACTTCGATTCAAACCTCTGCTGCGAGTATTAATCATAAACTTGTTCGTTACGTCTGCAATATGTGCTGGCCTAGTCATTAATTTCTCTTTACAACAAAAATAAATGGGTATGACCACGTGGAGGGCTTCTTCCTTAATATAACCTTATATCAAAAAAAGGTTTTTGGTATAATCTAAGTATTTAATTAAATAGTTCTCTAACTCCGTTCAAGCCGCTTCGCAGACTCGTTACGTCGTGAGGCTAGCAACATCCTCTCTCCAAAGTTGCTGTGCCCGACCGACTCCATTATATTAGCCTAGTATAAGTCTTCCTGTCCTCTGTGCTACAATTAAGTTAACTTGCGGTAAAGTTTTCATTTGAATTAAATTAAATTATATCACTCTTTGGTCGTGTAAAGGAGAAAATAAGTCATACATATCGCATGAGAAAAATTGTAAAAAGGTTAGCGCTTACCTAACTTATTTGTGCGCCTTCGTAAATAAACTCATACGATTGAAAGCAACGTGCATCGTATTTTTTTTCAAAGAAGTAAATAATTAACTGAAACCTGCGAATAAAAAAGCAACTCATTGTTATTCTTATGTCAGGAATGAAAAAATACGTCTATAGTTTGGGCAATCAAGAAAACTGAAGATTAATTGAAAAAAAAGGACCCTTATTTAGAGGATAGGTACATAGCCTACAAATCCTATGTTTATTTGAATGATTATTTAAAACTGTTCATACTTTTACTGTTTTATTATTTCGTTCGCTTCTCTAGGGCCTTGCTATAAGCTCTTATTCCACTATGTGACAGTGACAGACTTAAACACGTCGTTTACATCTGTCTCATAATAAAAGTATAAACCACCATGGCAACGAGAGGCCATGGTAGGATCGCTGAATCGAGAATATAATCATCCTGACAATGTACATGTGTTGACGTATCATTTACTTATATAAGTAGGAGCCGGCACTCGTTTATTATATCACAATATCAATCATCTTTCTAATAACAGTCGCGCAATATGTTGGTGATTACAATCCCATACAGCCTTCTCATGACTGACATGGCAGCATTCCTATCTGAAAAAAACTTTATTTCAATATTCATGGTTTCAATGGTCACCATGCCTTTTTTTCAACACTTCTTTTTGGTAACATTATTCTTTCTTTTCTGTAAGTTGGAGGTACGGGAATGAGTCAGACAGCGCCGATATTTCCCGTTTCTCTTAAATTTACATTTCACACAAAGCAAACAATTTGCATTTTTATTTGTATTTTTTATTTATAATAACCACAGGTATGTGAATTTAAGTGTTTTTACTTGTCATTGGATGGTATCATATACGAGAGGCATTTATATGTACTATACAGCCTTTACAACAATTGGCAGTGTTCCAATTAAGTTTAATATTCATAGAATCACAAATCCCGTCTTATAGATGGGAAGACATACGCGTAATAAAACAGAACAAGCGTTCCTATATAATATTGTTACCACTAGAACGTACGAGTTGAATTAATTAGCTTGTTAATGTTTATTTCGACAATAAACGGGCTATAATTAACCTACATTTCCTGAAATACAGCAATGTTCCCTAGCAGCATAACAACGGAGATAGTTTCCTCGGCTGCAATACAGCCGTAACTTGTATACAAAGAATAAAAGTAAGTGAGCTCTCAGTGCTCTTTCATAAGCTGCTCATTCTTGTCCTTCCTTCCATTCCCAACAGTTTAATTAGAGCAGAGAAGACAGAAACTAGTACTTAGTAGATGTGTTGTCAGCAGTTAATAGATAGGCTCGACAAGTTATTTGTCAGGAATACCTCCGACACGAGGAACTGACGATCACAAAAAACAACAATGAAACAAACTTAAGTACATGCAGTAACACTTACTTTAATGAATTATTGAGAACGACTCGTCATATTATGTATGAGTGCGACAAGGGCAGGCGCGAACATGTTACATGGCGAGGGAAACAACGGCCTTCGAACTTTATCTACCCGTATTACCTGACGAACGGATGTACAGGTGGAAACTAGGCGATGCAAAATTGCTTCGCAATTTCCCATGAGCTCTAAAACAATATTTGCAATTCAATGTTCAGCCCTATCGGACATACGAAGGTATTAAACTGAGATCAATGTTTGAGTTGAGTTTCCTCGATTTCGAGTTGGTGTAATTTATGCGTCTGACGCACAATCGTTCTCTTGATACACATATATAAGCTATATTAGAAAAGACTTGAAATTAGCTTAACAATAAATTCCTGATTCAAATCCTAGTATAGTTTCAATTTATCACTTATGGTCTAACCGCAAAAATACTCGGCCCTTTGGTTCGCCTATAACAATGTAGTCGTTAAGACAAAGACGGTAACTTACACGGGAATTTGTCACAATGAGTAGCGTGGTTTCTTCCCTCCCGAGAGTCACGATCAAGTTACCCCTCGTGTTACAGCGTATATTAGAAACGTTATCTGAACGAACGAATTATACCTTCTGCAATATATTCGCGCGCATCGGATACCGCCATCGATACTCCTTGTGAATAATAAAACGAGGTGAGACGATTTTCAAATCGATCACCTGCACGTTTCCATGAAAATATGAAATAAGCAAGCTTGGTATAATTATATCCTATTCTTAGGATGCTACATGCATTACATTCACATTGTGTGCTACTTTACTTTCCAATAATATTTTTTGAATGTTGGTTTTTTCTTGTTGTCAATTGATTCACACCCAACAAATAACGACGCATCATTATTCTAAGCATATATTATGCACTTTACAAAGGAATACGGGCTGACAAGTATCGTTCCTGTTTACATTACACATCGTAAGCGGGAACGTACAAATAAAAAATGAAAATTTTTTTGCATTCATCATCATGTGCTTTATACTTTTACACCATCACAAACTTTGAAATACGATTAAAAAGTTATAAAACTAATGTTATAATACCCTTGCGAGCAATTATCACTTTAGGCAAAATAACAATTAGCATACAAACATATAACATTAATAGCCTAACTACCGGTCGTCTTCAATTGCAAAATATCCCATGTCATAGTACCAATTTAACTTTTGGCAGTGTGATTAAACCGCTCGCAAGCCCAAAGTACCCTCGCACCCGGCCATAGATTAAAGCGTGCCTTGACGGTCTCTCGTTTATCGACCAACGAGCTTTATATGGCCTCAGCATAAATGTAGGGAGATCAAGATAACTTCTACTACCTATATGACTCTCTTCCGAGGAGTCACATAGTTTCTTGTATACCAATTTCGATCTTTGAGGATTTGCAATCGCAATTTGAATGGCTAATTTAAGATGCGGTCTCAGGGCATTCTCTTTGTCTTAGTCTTTGAATTCCTTCTCAGTCATCTGCAGTTTTCCTCGCTGTGTTTCTGTTCGCCGTTGTGACGAACTGGTGGTGTGACACTTAATTATTGATTTTAAATCTTCGGCCTTTTAGGTTTCTATTAATGTTTTGTTTATAACTCCATCCGTCATTATAATGATTATTTAACATTTATTTAATTAAAGTATTACATTTATACTTGACCGGGATTAGTTGCTTCTGATTTATTGCGTAATGGATATCCAATTGTTTATCAGGCCTGCTCCGTTTATTTTAAAGTCAAATTTATCGCCCTCGCCTCGTTGGAGATTAATAATATTTTCCTGTATTTAATCAGTCATTCATCTAGTAAGTTTAATATTATTATATCAAACGTGTAGGTATACGAATGCCTAGACGATTACTGCGTACACAGAGTATGAATTGATTCACCAAGGTCAAGCGAGTTTTATTAGTATTTAGTTGTACTTTATAGATATTATAATTATTTTTAATCAGATATTATCACCAATTATTTTATCAGATATTAACAGCAGATTATCTCCAGTAAAATTTGTTAATTTTGATAGATCACATTATTAGCATCAGTTATATTTCCCTGAAAAGTTTTCGAAGATGGTACACCTGTAGGAGACAGGGACTGACAGATTTAATTTCCCTTTACAAATGATTTTAATTCTATAAATCCTATCACCAACCATGTCAAAGAGAAGAGCGGATGCAAAGATAAAGTAGTACAACTACTTTATATTTTTCTTAATCTATGGTCGGATACAAGCCTCATTATATTAAAATAAATATTTCAGTTGCTTGTGGGACAACTTGTCAGTTTGAGTTAAGAAATTTCAAATAAAAAAATATTATTTCGCTAATTTAGAAAACAATTCGAATTTATTGCATCGCGGTGTCATCCACTCAATATGAGGTAAATATAGTTAATATTTTATTTGTCCACTTGTAGCTAGTTCAGGAAATAAACCACCCATGAAATTAAATGCGCGTGCGGGTTAAACCGAGGGGCACACCTATTATTTATATTAAGTTAGGTTGAACATAGCAGCTAGCGTTGCCAAAGATTGCTTGTAAAGTAAGAAGGGCATGATAGACGCGTTGCCGATCCAGCACAAAACACTTTATATAATTTCAACTTTCTTCTTGTGAAATGAGCGAAATCAGTAAAATACTTTAAAGGATAACGTTGACCTTTCGAGCTGAAGTGGCAAGCGGAGCGGGTGTGTAATAATAAAAGTGTTTACATGTCGAATTGTAGTAACTCAATAAGCGCCATCGTAATCTCGGAATGAGGTTTTATTCAATTTACCGTCCGTACGTGATTTGGCGTAGGCCCTCGCTCGGAAAATGGTCCTAAATTAGAATTTCAATGAAAAATATGTCAAATATTTAAATTCAGGTGGAAATTCACAACGGAAAGCGTAGTTCGAGTCAATAAAGCTTTAACGAAGCGAAAATAATAATTGACCTATTGATTGAAAATGAGCTTCCATTGAAATATTTTTGCCCGTAGTTTCTTCTTTTTCAGCTCGAACATTTTTAACGCTTCGCAACCTACACTGACTGTTATCAATTACTTAGGGAGTAAGGTTATATTTTTTCTATACTTACCATTTAGAAGTGCCTCAGTATAAACGTATAGATACAGATAACAATTAACAACACGATACAGAATTAATCTCATTCAACAAATACTTATTTATAACAATGTTCTCAATTGGTGAAGTTGCTAAAATAGATTAGTTGTAAGTATTGTGTCTGTCACTTACATTTTTTACGTGATTATTATTTTTAAACTTGTGACAAATGCCAACTCAAATGGCAGTCTAAAAATAGAGTTTAGACGTTCACTCGCTTCTTAAATTGCTACTAATAAAAGCACTTAACGCTCATACTCTTGTTTAATCGCTTGCAACAATTATATATTTAACAAGTAATAAAAATATTGTTATATCTTTTGAAAGTACACGATGGTTATTATTAACTCATAAAATAAAACTCTTGTTTGTGTTCGACTTCAATGCGTTTACCTAAGTATATCGGAGTGCGTCTAAACACAGGTAGTAGGTAGTATCTACTTATTGCGAACTGGTCCTTAAACTTTGAGTTCACACTCACGAAAATTTAAGAACATATATAGTTTCTGAAATTTTGTGAGTGTGAACTCAAACACGAATGTAGTTGATGGGACGTAGTGAAGCTATTTACAACAAGTTCTGTACTACTATAATTGCATCTGAATGTAGGTATGCTGCTTCGTAACATGTAACATCTATCCCTCGTTGATATATTTGTAAAATAATTAAGTGATACAATTTTATTACCGAAGCGCCCTAACCCGTATATCGCCCCTATTGCCACCCTTAGCACCCTAAAGTAAATGTCAAGCCTCTAAAGTTTCATGACTACCAGCGGAGTGAACTCCGGGAAGCCCAACCACAGTACGTGTTAGGTTCCCTGTACTCATTACAGTCAAAGGAGTTGTGCGAATATGTTGAAATTTCATGCCAACAGATAGCTGCGGACTAACTTCCTCTAATTAATACCAATATTTTTATATACTTCGTCGCTGTTAAGTACCACACCTAAGTCTGTGTTCTCCAACTACAGGCACTCAAGTGTTTCCGAACCTGTTCATGTCAAGACGGCATTGTTCTGCCATTATTTTCAGACCTGATCACTCTGGGGCAACATTCAAGTGAATGTATACAACTTCTTTTCTTTGATAATATATTCTATAATGAATACTACCTGTGCCCCGCTGTTTTACGCGGTGCGGACTTAATTTCATGGTGTTGTTTTTCACGAAGCCCTATTTTTTTACTCCAACATCAGCTCTCTGCCAGTGAAAGTCCCGTTTAAGTTGCTCCAGCTGTTTCTGATATTAACCGGAATGAACAGACAAGCAGAGAAAATTAATAAATATAGTTTTTCTTTCATGGAAGTGAAGTTAACTTGAATTTCATTTATTTATATAGATATAGATTATTATAAAGGTGTACCTATGTAATTTTGTTAGTATAGTTTTATTACTTTTTGCTCAATATTACTCTCGGAATTCCATATGACTACGGTAGCGATATGCAGTTATTTCTTTGAACGTAAGTTCAGAACGAAAATTTAATATCATACATTTTGTAGGAGCGCTACCGTCTTATCTATCTCATCTTAAACCATAAATAATTTCCGTATTTGCGTGTGTTCTAATTTGTTTGACATACCTAATAAATGGATTTTTGTTGTGTTCATCAGCGTGATTATTATAAAATGCATTCAGAGCATATGATCATCTTCGAAGAAGTGTAGATAGAACTAATAATTATTATATTGACTACCTACCACTTAATATGATTTAACAGCTGTTAGAAGCTGTAAAAACTTTCCATTTATGTTTTGGTTCGGTTCCATCATTGAAGTACTTCATGTATTCTTCTATATTGTACCTCTATATTCATCAATACTTTGTGGGGAATCCTTACAAGGTACATTATATGGGAAAAACGGCCCAGATACAACTTTTTAGTGGATATATCGTAGCGTAAATCTCCATGTTATTGATACATATATTCATGTGTACCAGTTGCAAATAATATTTCGCTTTGTTTACTTGGTTTAAGTGAATGAGGGATTATTAGCTACTTACTATTCTCGACATGTACCAAGAACATGGGCTTTCAGATTCGGCTCGGCGCGCGCATTCTATGTTCGCAAAAATAGACCACTTGGATTACTTTCCTGCTTTTAGTGCGCTGTCGGGAGCCGAGTGATGAAATATAGTGTTTTTATTACATTTTACTTATCAAATGGGACCCTCAAAATATATAATATCAACAATACACACGGGTTTAATAATAATACGTACCATACAAAGGAGTACGATACGAACATATTGAATTCAACGAATTACTTAACGATATTCAAAATTATATGAATACTCCAAATTTTATTAAAAACTTTTTTTATTAGACTTTAAAATGGATAAGATTTGGATGTCTTTATATTCGAACAAAAACAAACTCAAACATTCACTGAGGAAGTAAGTAATTCCCACTTGTATAATATGTAGTTATGTTGTTTGTATCGTAGTACGCTGCGTATTGTACGACCGGGCGGCGCAAGAGTGTTATTATTTTATAGCGGGCATCGTAAGTGAATTACTTATCTGGAACAGGATGGCAGTAAATGAGAAAAGTGGTCCCTCACAGCGTATGTTCGTTAAAATTAATTGATGAACGCGACAGTCTTTCCTGCACATGTCACAGAATACTTATACAAATCAGAGTTAGCACTAAAAAAACTTGCTATAAAGTCGCTATTTGGAATGGTATGAGCTTTAACATACACTTTCTTCTTTTTTTGGTAGATACTATAGAGCAATATCTCTTGTGTCTGGTGAACACTAATATTGTTTGTGTTGCCCTCAAAAGCATCTCTACATACGCTCATAGTAAAACTGTTTTTACGTTAAGTAATTAATATCGTACAATGATGCAGACTAAGCTAGGTATACATATACGAATGTACTGCCACTACACCCACGCCCAATATCGACTTTGTCATTTGCTAAGTGTCCTCAATCAATTTCACCGAACTAATAACATTTTGATTGTCTAGATCATCATACTTTGACGTCATTCTATTCGTCTAATAGCTAGTTTAATTAAACTAGAGCTATTAATGTGAATATGGTGAAAATTGGATTACAATTAAGCTTAACTTTCAACGGGACGTAACATGTATATGATTAGCAGCTAATTATGTAAGATGTCAAACTCGTTTGTTTGTTCGTTATTTCGTAGGTAGGTATACAAATAGTAATATTGGAACACGTGAATGCATCAGATAGTGGGCATGACGCCAAGGACTGTCGCCAAACGCCCATTCTTCCCTTCACATGACTGTCCTCACATGATTATGACTAATAAATATGTCTAGTAAATAACGATCCGCGTAAACGGTACATTTTTATAAAAATCGAGCGAGTTCTTTAGACTGCACAAATAACTCGAAGTTTTGCGTCACTGAACGATTGAGAAGAATCAGTGTTGCTTAGCTGAAATTATATTTTTAAATGGCATCATATCTGTATGGGTATGCCCGGCGGTTCCACCCGCATACAATTTAGAATCATTCTAGTACTGGTACCAATTATTTATAAGCCTATAATTTGATTCCCCCAATTGTATACATTCTGCACCAAAGTTCTTGCCCATAACACTATTTCATCTTTCTAGAGAATTATGCTGTCTTTATAACACTCCCGTATAGCGTCCCTATCCCCCTTATATTCTCGAAATATATTACTTATCATACATATTCTACTCTCATGAATAAATATTGAGTATTTTTCGTCCAGACGAAATATGTAATACGAGTATATTTGAATTTCACAATTAATTTCTGTCGGTGCTCAATTCGCCCTTAGAATTATCTTTTCGTTAGGTTTTTGAGTCAGATAAGTACATGTATGTACACACAGTTCAATGGACGTCAGAAATATTTTATTTTATTTTAAAACGGCTTCACAAAAATCAAATAACACGAGTACCTATCTAATCAAACAGATTCTTGTGGGGTGGCTCGTGAAAACTCGAGGGGATCGTTAATTTACAAACCAATGAACGTTGTTTACGGCGCGGGGCGCAATCTACCACAGAGCGGTAAGCCCGTAAAATCCTCATAAACGCCACCTGTAAACTTAGTGCCTATGCACGAAATGTGTCGAAACCACGCACTCCACACGGAGCCCGCGCCGGTAACATGACATACTCGTACCATAAATCTTTATCATACGTGAACTTTTGCAAGCGAGTTGAAAACAACTGAATTTAGCAAAATATTTCATCACACACACAAATCAACATAACATACCATCAATTGTTAATAAAAGGAGAGTATTAAATTCCATCTCTATTATGTGAAAGCGCTATTTTACGTACTACTACTTTTACGTACTATATTTTACGTTCTCATGAAATCAAGTGCAAATCGAATATAATATCCAATAACATCCTTAGACTAATCAATATGCTCATCAAACAGATTTTGAATCGATAAGTCGCTAATCAAAATGTGATACTACTTCGCTAATGGTCGCAAGTGCCTCTGCGGCACATAAGGTCTTGGATGGTGAGTTCTATCCCCAGGTCGGGTAGTGTTATTGGGATTTTTCATGGAATTTGAACATAACTACTGAAATGTGGGTGTTACTATAAGTACACCACAACCTACCCCTTCGGGGAATATGGACGTGAGCATTATGTATGTTAAACGGAGTTAGTAAAAATAAATTGATTTATATTTATCATTGTAATTCATGCTAGTTATTAGTTTTAGATTGAGCATAGCATAATATAGATTATGCTCTCCTCCTTTTATCTGTCAAATACCATTCCATTAGATTATCTACTTGTGAATATGTTTGAAATATTTTTTTATTTTGCGAGATGTGCTATTCTATGCTTATGCTTTTCAACACCAGCACAGAGAGACGAAGCAAGTAAATTGCAGGGTTGTCTTCGTTAAGAACTCAAAGACCGGAGTCGTGCACCTTTCACTTAACCAATTTAAATACCCTTTGTCGTACCGATAAGTCACATTTCATGTCTTATATACAAGTGCTACGGGTGCGGTTATTGTTTTTCGTCTCGTGATATACTTCTGAATGTTTATAAGGTGCTTGCTTACCATTTCGAATGTTATATTTAACGGTAACGATGATGATGTGTTTATGGGCATTTTATTGTATGACGATTGTCGCTTATTTGCTGCTGAATATGCTCATGTATCTCAAGTCCTTTTTGGATCATAATTTTTGGTCAATTTGGGAGATAGGTACTCACACAAGGGGCGTAGAGTTAAATATACGTAACAAGATCACAAGTTTATGGGAAACTGTATATATTTATTTATGTGTATCCTACCCATATATAGTACATACAAATTCCCAACAACTAGCGTAGTTAAATTGTCATTTATTTCACATGAAATAAGTACCTACTAACATTAACAATTTACACAATTAAATTAATTATCCTCATAAACACCCATCCATAGCTTTTAATGTAAATAGCCTTTGAAAGTGTAAACATAGCTCAAGTTTTAATATAACATAATGCTCTGAGATGGTAGTCGTTGCATTAGATAGATGAGATCCAGTCTAATGTAGAAACAGGTTCTCTCTCTTGTTCTCTCTTTGGTAATTAAAGTAGAAGCTGTCTACTATAAAATGCAACATCCATTTTTATAGTATGTATAATTAAACTTCTATTTCAAAAACCCAGACTGATGTAGGTACGTTCTATTGTTACAATATATTCCATTTATAGCCCTACTTGCAAACCATTCTTGCCTAATATGTATGGTAATGGTAGTAATCATACACAGATCTGACGATTTATATTCAACAGTATAATATTTACAGGGATATGGTAATATATACCTTGAAAACATATTCATATGGTTCTTTTTGTCCTCAGCCATGGGGAAGACTTGATCGTGACGCCCTTCGCGCAAGTTCTAGCGAGCTTGCGCAGTGTTCGCAACAACTTCTTATGCCTCACGAATGTACCAGCCGCCAAGTAAGTACATTGTCTTTCTATACATGGAGTTATTTGGTATGTCTAGACAACCTCGAATACTTGGATCGTTTTATTTTGCAAACATTCTTTTTACCATCGATTTAACTTAAGAAGTAGACAGTTCACTTTTTTATGTAAACTGAACATTCGAGCAGTAAACAAAGTATTTGGGGTTGTCTTCTGGCTAATAATAAACTTGCTGTGCCTAATGGTTTTACCCGCGTCGGATTAACAATGAAATCATGTCAAAAATGTCACTAAGTATTTTTCCCCGTTTTATTTTTTGTAACATATTCCATTTATGGTCCTATTGGTAGCAGCGTGATGTTATAAACCCTTCCTCAATGAATTAACTATCCAACGCAAAAATATTTTTCATTATAATTGACACCAGTACCTAGTTCTTGAGATTAGCACGTTCAGCCAAACAAACATACTCTACAATATTATAACATTAACATAGATAGATACAATGTGTATTTAAGCACATTAATACATGATGTAACGTATGAGAGACCCGTTGATTTCTTGTCACTATGAGTAATGATCGATGAACATAGGAAAATCCGTACATTTTTTTAGATGTAGAGCCGTACAGAAAGGTAATAGGCATATGTTCAAAATAAACGAAGATAATGGTTCATTTCTCGATTCTCATCTAACAAAATATAAACGATCCCTACGAACCATCCTAATGTGACTAGACTGAAACTCCTGTTCGAATAACACTACAAAGTTCGTTCATATCCTATACGCAAAAATCCGCTACATGAATTTGCTCTAAGTATAACAACAGGCGCTTGAAAATTTACACGAAGTAAGTACATGTGCCTTCATATATATTAAATGTCCCACGTCGATCAAATTACTGCATAAATAGTAAACTATTATCAGAGTAATATGATTTATTTTAGTATTAATTTAGGTAATAAATAATAAGTTGGTCAGTATTCGTCTCTTAAACGTTTAGGTACTAATAGGGAGCGGTTAATGTGTGTTGATTCTTTCCAAACGCTTTAATATTGCAGTTTACAATTTGTTCTTTTATTTACTAAACAAAGTACTTAGTTATTTTTGACACTTACTTTAAAGGTATTGCAGTACATGAGCTATTGCAGTTTATGAACAAGTGTCTGCCTGTGGAAGTACTCGCACAGTCAACAGACGGGTAGATCCCGGGATAGTTAATATTAAGCTTATTGCATTACCACCGTTATTTACCATTGTTTCTACAAAACCTGAGATTACTATCACCGGTTTCTAGTCATCTTCAATGAGGTCAGTCAAAAATATACGATCAACAATCCTTATCTGGATGATGTCACTCCGAACTAGGAGAGGAGCGCGACTGGCGTAATGCCCATAATATTTTAATCTGTAAATTCTATTTATTTGAGAAAATATTTTTGATTGCAATCGGTTGCACGATACACTATATAGCATTGTTGCATCAATGCATTTCGATACTTTACTACAGTGACTTAGGTAAAACGTCATGACGTATACGTCAGAAGTAATTAACAGATACGTATGTATATGACGTCCGCACACAGTAAGAACCCGCATAGTCGATAGTGGTCAGTCCAACCAGACGAACGAAAGGGCATTATGGCCTTGACGAGACCATTGCGGAAGAACTCAGAACCCTGCAGTGTGGATAATTAAGAAAAATATATGCTCACAATATTGGAAAAGGGTTTGTAACATGAATCCATATTTACGCAGTAATTTTCTCATATGTACACAAATAATATTGTTACATTGTTGTCAGCAGTCTAGTCAAGCAGTCATAACAAAAACACTATTAAATTTGTGGTTTAGGTAAAGAGTACTATACTGTGGTTTTGTGGTCTTGTACTTTCCCACACACATTTCCTACAATACTTTCCTTTCTCGACATGATTCTAAATCCTTTTATGTTACAGATACATTTTGCAACAATAAATTCAGTAGGTAATCGATTAATGGTAATCCTTATGTCTGACGCAATAAAAATATATTCTTATCCTTATTCGTATCTCTACGTAACGAGCATGAATCAATGAAATCGTTATTGTACCTATACGTCAGCTACAGCAAGGTCGCAGCCATACCTTACCTCGCACCGAGTACCCCGGACTTACGAAACAAAGGAGATGGCAAATGGCAACCACTTATTGATTGTTTGCATTTTAATTCAAGGCCATAGTATGTGAAGAGGTTGTAAAAAAAAGGTTGGTGAAAGTAACGATATTAAGAATTAAATTTCAAGCCATGTGCTGTATAATAAGTAACTAAGTATGTATATTTAAGTACGTTTAATTCTCTACCTCTGGATTCGACTAATCTATTTTCTTCAACAATGTAAAAAACACTAAGCCTATATTGGTATGACGATATCAGTTACATAGAGATCCATCCAGTTTATATTATTGACTCCGTGACGCAGTGGTTAGTGACGTAGGTAGGCATGTCGTTGTTCTTTGTGACCAATTATAAAGTTGTCACGAGCAACACGCAACCACCGAATCAGTTGCGCAGGTTGATGGCCTCGTATTTCACTCGGCACCCCACCCACCCTGCAAGACACCTGACTTCTAACTATCTGATAAACGTCAGACGTGACGTATATCACCTGTGACATGTACCCACACACATCATAACAGCATATCAACGCCTTCTTTACTCGGTGTTAAAATTGAATCAATGCATCTTCCTTCGTTCTATGTTGCTTATTTTAAACAAACAATATAAAAATAATTGACAAGTATGATACAATTTTGGTGTTCATGATATTTACAATTGTGTAGTTCGTGTTGAGGTTCGTGCTCAGCGATATGAATAAAACAGATACTCGAGAGAGGAAATAAATTTGTTCGTTACCGAGTTTTTCAATTTAAAACTTTAATAATACCGTCGATGGATTGACTTCATGTTTCATTTTCTTTGTCATTTTTTATTATAACGATACAGATAAATAAAATTGAAGTGACTGATTTTAATGCCAAATTAACAGCATTTCACTGAATACATATGAAATATGTATATAAGGTAGTCACCTGTCTGTCTGTTTGTTCCGGCTAATCACAGAAACGTATAAATCGATTTTACCCGTGGCTCACCTAGTTTTATCAATACAATTATGTTCGATCTTGGCTTTGGTTTTATATGAACGCATACTTAGTAGTTTTAGAAAATAAAGGCTATATCCAAGAAATTACGCAACGGGAAACATAAAGGTACTGTGACGTCTGAATATTACAAAACTGTAGAAAGTCAGATCTCAGTCATTAGTCAAGTCTGTAGGTAAGCCATGAACATTAAACATAGACGCAAGCATACAGTGAGTGGTACTTTCACGTCAATTGTACCCTATCCTTAACGTTCAACATCTTAGTCACGATTTCTTGCTAATTGAATAATTATTCCATTTAAAATGGAAAGACCTGCAATTGAATGTTTTATGTGACGTGCAAAGAACATTAAATATTACCTGCTTGTCGTAGCATTTACCTAAATAAATCATATAATATTCAAGTGAAAAGAATACGTCCTACGGTAAAAAGCTTTTGTGTCACGAGTGTAGCTGTGCTCATCTTTGAATGAAACATTTGAGTAACTTTGGATCGTGTTGAGACAAATGAAACTCGTTTTTGAGTTTTTATATCCTACTCGAGCCGTTCACGTGCTTAACACCTAATCATACCAATGATATAAATACGAAAGTATATTTGTTGGTAATAAATATCGTTCATCAAGCAACAACATTTAGTTGGATGGGTGACTGCCCGAGTTCAATCCGTGTCTCGGAGAGCACGTTGCACAGAGCAAGCCGTCGGTCCCAGTTGCCAATTTAACATCTTTGGCAATCGTTCCAGGTCACTCAGAGGCCTAAGAAAGTCCGAGATTTAAGAATTAAGTGGGATTCTTAATATAGAGTAATAATGACTATGACTACTGGAATTATTTTAACATCCTCCGTCTGGTCCGAAATGAGTTGATCATTATTTATTTAGAAGGCGTGTTAATGAAAAACGCTTCCATCCACGTTGAAATCCTTCAAAGTATTTTTCCTCCCTATTAGTCCCCTCTACGGGATCATGGCCTACCCTCATTACTGGACCAAATTAAAATATTTGAATCAAAGTATTTGCGGCCATGCAAATATTTGCTCCCAAACATTCTTCTAATTTAAATGGCGAGATTGTGCTACATATCGCACATTGCTCCTCATTTAATTCAATACACTAACCGCCCGCTCAGACAGATCGATTTATAATAAATTTGTTAGATTTATTTTGCATTTTCATAAATATTTTGATATAATTTGTAATGCCGATTGATTTGAGCCGTGGGGTTTGAGCAGTCGTCTGCTACTCAAGCGACGCAAGTTCGAATCCCAGCGGCTTGCACCAATTACTTTTTCTGATTGTAGTAATTTCCGACCACAAGCTTTACGGTGAAGGAAAAACATCGTTAGGAAACCTGCATATATCTTAGAAGTAATATTCAAAGACTTGTGTATAGTGCCTGAGACGGCGATGGACTCAACCATCTGTCACATCGTGACTTAATCATCTTCGGTGAAAATGGTGTGTTGTTATTACAAGCGTCCTTTTGGGATGGCGTGAGTGAGCTTGAGATATATATTTATAATTTGATGTGTTTCAAGGCTGTTTTATGAAATCATACTTTTCCTATCAAGCTAAACCTTTACACCTATCGCCAAGGCAACCAGCAAAGGTTTTGTTTAAACCATAGTTTGGATAATGTCACTTTAAAGCGTATTCCTAGGCCTGGGGTAATTTTACCCGGGGGAAATCATGACTACACATTTTTACAGACGAGATATAAAGTAGCATGGCGTGGCGTTACCAAAAGCTTCTTTACGGCTCATTCCATTGTATCACAGAGAAAATATATGTACTCTTACTAGAATTCTCTCAATAAATCAAGTATTCTAGCTAAACCGGATCGTTAAAATAGTCTAGCGATCAATGTGGGCGTAGTACTCACTATTATACAGCTTACTCCGTTGAGACGTTGAGAAGCTGTGCAAGCTTTTTCATGAATTAAATGTTATAAAAGAGTGGTAAGGAAAATGTTTTTATGAGAACTTTTAATATGCTAAGCTAGGGATTGAGACATAAGTAAATATATAGATTTAAAAACTCTGTTAACATATAACTATAGAGCTTTATGTTAATTTTGACACGTTCAAATGTCATCGGTTGAGCCTGCGCTTTTCTTGTATGGAAATCCATGATACATGTTAAAAACAATGGATACGTAAAGCTTCCTACACTCGTCGCTTCCCGCGCTTTTTAAGGTTCCTATACGAAATGTGGAAAGTATGCAGGCGATATCGTCAGCGTAAAACCATGTTAAAATATAGATTTTATTAAATATAGATATTAAATAAGCATAGGCTTGGGGCAAGTAAAGTTCATGAGATATAATATTTATTTAATATTAAGATAATGTTACTTAGTCCATTTTCAATAACAAAACATCAATATATATATATAAGTACTATATAATTCTTTCAGTACTGTATGTGACACTCATATTTTTTATTATTCTCCCCTACAACGTAATCACGGAGCTTTCAAGTCAACCTCAATAGAAATCCTCGACGTCGGAAGTACGCCGAGAATAGCAATTTCCCTCTCGCAGCGGTGACAGACACATTCATAAATGTGTTCACAATCAATAATGTGGATTCCTTACCGTTTGTGCGATTTTACTCATTAATTATCATACTTAAATTGTACATTTGAAAGTTTGTATGTTTATTACTCAATCACGCGCCAGCATTTGGCCGATTTGAATGAATTTTGGAACAGACCTAGATTATAACTTTGAATATGAATTAACTACAACTTGTTAATTTTATACCGATCAAGAGTTACGACCTACTTTTTACACAATATGTAATTTATTTAAAATGGGTGAAATCGCAGGAAAAGCTGTCAATATAAACCAGAGAAGTTAGAATGTTTTTTTGAAAATGAAAATGACATATTCAGTTTAAGCCCTGGTAAGGCACTGAACATCGAAGAATGTAGCACCAGTTCGGAAAATAGCCTTCTGAGAATTTTGGTCTTGGTTTGTGTGCTTGAATACGCTAATCACAGGAAGTACTGGTCAGATTTGAAAAACTTTTTCAGTATTCTGACATAGCTCATTTATCGAAAAGGCTATAGGCTATATATCATTACGCTACGTAAACGAAATCGCGGGTTAAAGTTAGCGTTAGCCCAAAGTAACTATAGGTAGTATTTAATAGTTTTATAAAGTTGTTTCAATGTACAGCACAATGTATATGAATCCAATTTTTATTAAGATCAATAACAATGTTCGGCGTTCCAGATATAGAACAGTTGTGCTATAAAAGCCACCTGTCGTCAATTACGCCTTCTTGACCTCAAGAGAATTATCTGCCATGTGTCTTGACACTAATTTTAGTTTTAATTCTTATGGCGTGCAGACAGACCTATCCGCCACCCACTGGTTAATCAATGTTAATCGCCTTCGTCTAAATATAGATCTGTTTGTCTGTCATGTGTCATTATGTTTCATGGTCTGAAATGATTGCACATGCCATACGTTATACATTAAGGTATACATATATTGTTTACTGATTTATAAAATTATCAACACCATTGCTCATAATATGCGCAACCTTTCTGATTAAGAAAAACATAGTGATATCCATTTAATACTTAGTTTATTTCGATACATAACAGCACCATGCTTTATAATATTCCTTTTGGAATAACGCGGTTTCAAAGATTATGTCCTCTGAAGACGTTAAAAAACGCCTTGAGAAAACATATTCCCTGAAACGACGATCAATAAGCTCTACACCGCCATCTATTTATACTCATAGTAAATATTCTTATATACTCCCAGAAACTATTGAACCTCTTATAACCAAACATAAGTAGTGTCCCACGCAACTAATACTTTTTGCCAAAGATACTTAAAGTCTGAGAGACTCGCGCGATCGCCAGAACCCTGTCCACTCAGTTTTATATCAAAGCTTTCTGAATACACGAATAGAATTTAATCTCATTAAATATAAGAGTCTCTTTTCAAAGTATGAAAGATGTAGGCACGCGTACGTAATCCTCGATTGTTTACCTTTCTTCTGTATTTAATCTTTCGTACAGATAATATGGACGCTTTTAGACATTGCTTTCACAGTTTAAGTACCTATCATTGTACGAACTTTATATACGTATACTGTACGATGTTTTCTTTTATTATTATCGTAAGGGCTATAGATATTTTTTATCGTCTGAATCTTAAAGACGATGGTTATTTTACGTATATTGGGCACGACGCCAAACCTCTAAAAAATATCTATACTTATATCTATAATAGCTCCATGATGGATTTCCCATAGAAATTGCCATGAAAAATCTATTTCGGCTGTATTGCACTATTTAGCCGTCAATTCGTCAGCTAAGAATCCCTGAGTTGCGACTTATAGAGTTGCCGTCTTTACCTCGATGGCAGTGTCCGGACTTGCACGGTATTACTTAACTATAAGTTTAAGTAATTCCTTCTGCGTTCTACCAAAAAAAACTCCAAAAAATTCGATTATACCAAACATGAAACCGCGTATTCTAGTCATGCCTTTAGTTCAAGTATGGCTTTTCTTTACTTGTATTTAAATATGGTAGGGCGAACTAGTTAATTAGTAATAGGGCCCAGGCACACTGGCATAAGAACTTAAGAACTAAAATCACGGAAAGGTAAATGACAATGACCAGTGTTAAATTTGAACATTATAATTAAATAGGAACTAAGTGAGAGCTGGTTTTATATACGTCATAAATTTGTGTAATAATGCCTTATTTATTTTTATTATTATCATTATGAACCCGATGTGTCCACAGCTGCGCTAAGTGTCGTTCATTACTCTGTCACAATTTAAGTGACATTAGACAATATACTCGGGGACAAAAAATCCGAATAAACATAAGCCTCATCTTCGTAAGAATAATAGCTCATTGAAAATAATAAATAATGAAATGGCCCATAAAGTAGCTTCAACTTATCTAACATAACATTCTTACTTTATAAGATACTTGTTTCTGTTGGTGAGTTTACCACTGCAGAACATATGGTCTAGAGATTTTGATTGCATTCTTGTCCGTTTTCTATATTAATAATAGTTGTTTCCATCTTCCAGATCCCGAAGATCCTCTGGGGCGGCATCTGCTGTTACTCCACAGCCGAAAAATTTCAACAGTGGAGGTAAGATCTCGTATACCTTAATATAAATAATATGAGTTATTGTTTCATACTATCTGCCGAGTTATTCACCAGGTTTCTCATCGTCGCACTCGTCATCGAGTGTCGGTTTTTAAGAAACTAAATTGAACATTACCCTCTATGTATTATGTAACAATTTCCTATAATTGAAAGCAGCGCTCATCGTCGAGTTCGACGCTGAGAAACCTTAGTGCATAACGCGGCTGTACTCTAAAGATACACATAACATTTTAGCATATCCTGCTAATATAAAAATACTCGATATCACTTTTCACATAAAGAAAGCCCTCGACAGACGAACCCGTGACCCCCAACATATGCTCTATCATCACAGATAAAGCCTTTGGCTCCTGCAGGCCTAAACATTCTCTCGGGCTTGCTCTAATTCACACAATACCAAATGTATCGAAATAGCATCTATCATATATCATGCATATGTCATTCCCATGGATTCTTTATCGCTTCATTAAGCGAAGCATCAGGATAATGTAACCTTTTCTACACGCCCTGGACTGGCAATATGCTACCTACAGTACAAATTTGAATATACATGAACATAAATTAAGTACCTACTTACTGGATATAAAATTTGTTCATGTTTCCTTTCAACGTGTTTCAACATGAATTCGTTATCAAAACAAAATTAAGTCAGTCTGAAGCGTAAATGCTTTTATTCCATTTTTTTTTGAAAACGTGCGGTATATATATATAACCATTTTGTATTTCCCAGTGCTTTGTACTTCATAATTGTATTACATATAATAATGTAGGTTGTCGCACACGTGACTCGCACGTATCATATCAAAACTATTAATAGCACATGTTCTCATTTGATAAAATGTAAAGACTCGTGTCACTTTATTGATATCTTATCCCGTCTGTCACGCTATTGATTTATCTGTTTTAGTAAGCAAACCTCTTGGTATATAAAGACACCCCACGGACAAATCAAAGAAAGCCGCTACCCAGCCATAGGGTGAAGATTATAATGTTTGTTAGGTTCGCTTCACGATTTACGATGCCCGATCCTCCTGAGCCGGCAATTTAATGGCTCTGAGCCTACCCGCATCTGATACCGACCCGAGCGTCCTCGACAGGAGTATCATCCAATTCTCGAGAGAAGAAACACGTCACCCGATACACTTATAATCACAGCATCGGCCTTAAACTCAAGATAGGAGATTTATATGGAAGCAAATTTTGTTATCAGCACGCGAATGTGAAACTTAGACCATTCTCCCAACAGATGTCGCTAGAAACTCCAATTAATTGTCGATAAGTTTCGGTGTATGCATCCCGCTATTATCAGTGTACGTGTCAAGCAGAATTCTAACGCGGTAAATCAAATTTATGTAATGACAAAAATCACTGCATAGTCATCGTTATTACTTGGTACATCCTGATAATCAGTAAAGAAAACATTGATTATGGCCATAAATCATTGTTTGGAACATAATCACGGCAACGGCGCGGCGGCGTGATAATTTTCTCGATACATTTGTGACGTGATTCCATGGAATCGCGTGTTATGTGTCACTAAAACAGTCACCGGTGTAAAAGACGCATTCTTGAGCTAGTACCAAGAAAATGTATTTTAGTTATCGGACTAGATAACCCGCCTAAGAATTATACAGCTGAAGGGAAATTTCTTTAGGAAATAAAATAGGCCTTGTCTTACTTAAACCACTTAGGTAAGATATGCGAATTATTATCTTTGCTATATATCGTGTACACTGATTGCAAAGTAGTGTAAATATATAATTTGCATCTGATATTATCTACATAAATCTTCCTGCGTTCATTACAGATAAACCTTTGAACAGTTTATTTTAAAAGCCATTTTCCGGTTGGTTAAGCACTGATATTACTTAGATAGCTGAAAAGCGAAACATGAGGTTCAAAGAACTTACCGATTTTTTTTACGAGTTCAATGGTATCTTTCGAATACTACTCGCATTTATTAAGCTAAATATAGATTTATAGAAACGACGGACGTATGTATGTATCTACTTAAGAAAATCGATTACTGAGAGTCGAACAAGTGGGGATCAAGAGATGTATATGAGGAACCATTGACCCTAGTCAATGGTTGCGCAAAAATCAAAGTTCAAGGAAATTATTTTTATGAAGCCACACCACATTTTCTTACTATTATTTCTCTATAACTAAGTTTGTTAGGACATGAGGATGTGAACTTACCGGATGAATTTTCATGAATACGAATATATGAGAATAAGAAATAGGTAGACTATTAGGTATAACGATATTGTGTGAACATACCACGCGGGCTTTAGGTGGAAGCTTATAAGATATACATGACGATCGTTCATAATTATCATCACGCCGAGTCAAGCGAAAAATGTAAAAGAACGCCATTTCGCAGACTTTTTACTTCATTAAAGTCTTCATCCAGTCTCTAGAGTTTGAAGTGAAATACTTATTAGTTTTTATTCCTCAGCATTCATATATTATGTATTTTTCATAAAGTGATGTTTATTGTATTTAATACAGAATTAAGTGATATTTGGCAAATCGTTTTAAGGCGGGCGGAGTGTGAGATAAACAATAATAATACGTTTGACTCTCAGGTGTATTGTATGATGTTGTTTACATTTTGCTGAAATTTCACTGCGCATTACATTTCCACGAACCAATGCGCTCCCACACGACTTCAGTATAACAGTTTGTTATCGACAGACAATCTCAATTTATTATTTATTTTCTGATAGCCATTTTGTTTTGCCGACAGCTTCGACGCTTTTACATTTTCTTCCTTAAATTCAATCCGACAGCCAGTGTCACACAACAATGTCGCAACGAAATTTAATTAAATTTTGAGTTGAAATATATTCATTAGAAATTTAGATTTTATCTTTTGGTATGAGGTTAGCCATAATATTTTAAAATAGACCCTTAAAAACAAATTATTCTTTGATAATAAGAGCAGTCTTCATTAAAGCTGTCACAACTAATTAATGTCAAGTAAAGAGTGATACCAGAGACATGAATAAGCCTTAAGCAAAGATAATTAACGTTCTAAGAATCATTTTGGCATGTACCATTCTGCCAGATAATAATATATTGGGTAACATAATTAAAGCGAAAACAAATAATAATGTTATTTTGTATCCATCTGTAATACCACGCCCCAATTTACCAGAAGGCATATATTATTTATGTTTATTGATTATAATGTAATCAGTTCTTTTTGATAAACATGAAATGAAAATCAAATGATCGTTTAATAAAGCCTGGAGGTCAAAGGGTTTTATATACCAATATTAGCCGATGCCAACCTCATAAAGAACTAGTTCCTGTCCGCGACTTTCTCTATGTGGAATTTTCTCACCTGCCATAACTTACATAGTGCCTGCACTCCTCCTTGAGTTTATACAACTAATTAATCTTTAATTATAAGTACGTAAACATAATAAAGTGATACTTGAAAGGCAATTAGTGTAGTAACGTAATAAGTAGAATTATAATAAAATGCCAACCCGCAAATTATAATCAGTAGATATTAACAACCTTAGAGGGATCTGACACATGGTATCGGCGGAAAATGACCACCAGTCGTGACAAGACAATTGTCACAATGCCTACAATTCACTGATTTATGTTTCCAATAAACGTATTTTTAAGAGTAACTTAATTCAATTCGCTACAATCGGTTTATTGGGAATTACTTTGGGCGTGTGTTCGTGTCATTTTCGGTGTTTTTACGATGGTGTATGGTGCATAAAAAGTGCAGAGATGTGAAAATAATGATGTAAATTTGACTTATTTACTCATCTAAAATGTTTAATGTAAGTGACTGACTTAAATCCTGCGTCTAAATTATATTTCCTAAGTGTTTGGTATTGTTCATTATTCCACCAGTTCTGACAATTATTATTTTATTATAATGGCCACAGACAATTCACTGTATAAAACATCAGCCGCACACACTTATTTTTATAGTAGGTATTATAAAAATAAAGAGTTATTGTGTGCGGCTGACTAAATTTAAATAATTTGAATCATGTGTTTACATTCATTTAACAATCCATATTTATTCAACTGAAAAATTACCTATTTGTACTGGGATCATATTTATTGGATTTTACTAATTATAACCACGTATTAACCATTAGATAATGTTGTCCACTTAACTACTAAGCAGGTAAACCTACCATTGTCACTCCGTATAAATGGCTGTACATTTTGGTGAAAGATCCGTCGAAACGGACCGTTTAGCATTAGTATCCCGGAAAACCCAACGAAATGTAAATCATCCATACTAATATTATAAAGCTGCAGAGTTTGTTTGTTTGTTTGTATGAACGCCCTGATCTCAGGAACTACTGGTCCGATTTCAAAAATTATTTCTGTGTTGATTGGGAGGTCTGAATAAAGAAACTACGTTAAACATGTATCGTAATATTAATCCTTATCCAAATGAATTCCACCCATTATGTTATCAAGGGCATTTATGTATAAGTAAAATGCATTTTGTTTTATTCCAATCGTACATTTCGTTGAGAAATTATCACGAGTATAAAAACGCAAAGAATTGGTACCTAATAGTGAGTTATTATGCTAAGTGCAAATAAAAGTATACAAGGTACTGACATAGAAAAACCAATTTTTATTTTTTTCTCTGTCTGGCTATTTGTTTGTTAAACATTTAGGGTACCGCGGGAATTAAATTAAATCCACGCGGGTGAAACCGCAGGGCACAGCTAGTTGTTATTATAAGATTGAACTGATTGCAGACCTATCCAACCCAGTGCTTATTATTTTCAGTACCTGGATGACCGAGCTTTGCTCGTTTTATCCTTGATATTTTCTACAAATTAAACCTCGCTGTATCGTTTAAAGATATTAGAATGGATAGATAGATAGATTAAGTTACTGTGGCTGGCATGTGTCTAACTTCACAGGCTAACTTTCCTTTGTCTGATTATGTAAGCAAAATTCCTGAAGCTTCGAGAGACAAGGAAGAGATATTATGAGGAACACTTTGCTCGCATTGATCTGAATATTTAAATTGTCTAAAGTAAAAAATTATTTTGACTCAGCTTTAAACGTGAATACCCCACTGTATATGAAACGTGACAGGTACTAATGAGGCAAGTGTTCTCTTTGACATGAATTGAGTTCAGGCGACTTTTCCAGGAAAATATGATATTTAGGTCACTCTCGCGTCGTAGCCCGGCTTACTGGGCTAGACTGTACTTGCCTATACCTAGGTGCTGTCGCCGACAGAAGTTAATACGCTCTTTCAAATTGTAGGTCAATCTTCTTCAGATCAGCTGTTCAGTCATGAGAAGCTAATAGACAAAATTGCTCACAGCACGTCAGTTAGATCGCGCTATAATTACGTTTTCCTCAATCTGTAAAAGTTCTTCTCGTTTGATTTTACTATGAAAATGATTTATTCAGCTTAGGCCCTGGTAAGGCACTAATAAATGTCAAAGAATTGACCACCGATTCGGAAACTACCGCCAAGAAACTCAGCTGGCATCATGTACATTTCATAACATAGTACCTAAATAATGATTAATTACAGTAAAATTCATATAAAATTATTTTTTTCACTAGCAGTACATCACTCTATTGATAGGTACAATTATATAGAAAATATATATCTGCTTAAACTCATTACAGAGCTGACAGCTGAAATTCATTAGTATTTTTTAGCGCTTTTCGAAATAATATTACGAGATAAAAATGTAGGTAAGTAAGTATTTCACTTGTACACAATATGACAAGCACATTGGTGGCGTGGGTCTCGTCACGTCTCCTCGGCTTTCAATTCTGCTTTCATAACTAGTTTTGTTACATGATATTTCAACATAAGATACACCTATATCAAACCTTTATATCGACTTCAGGCGTGGTATCATTTTTCTAAGAAATCTTTGCAAACTTATTATCGAAGCCAAAATTGAGTTCTACTGAGCCAGCGTTTTGTGTGTTTCTTTACTTAATTCTGGTTGATACTTCTCCCTGTATTTATATCTCACCGTCTGCTTGTTGAACTATACTTAGCGTAATTTAATAATAATGAAAGCCGCAAAGTCTTTTTAATGAAAACAGAAATGAGTGGGGAAAATTAGGAAAACGTGTCTGAATTCCATCCGTCCATAGAAAACGGTACTTTGATACTTACTCATTATTGACACAGTGATAAAGAAGCAAACATTAGTCAAATATAACTATATCTCCGCACCGTATAGAGTAGATATCTTCTAATTAGCAATAACAAAGAAGCGACCAACTTGTCATAAACCCTTATCAGACATTGGCAGTTTTGGCACATAATTAATACTAGTTTCAGATCTTAAATATTAAATAAATTGGAAATTAACTACACAGATACTACAACTATAACTATATCTTATATTCAGAAGCTGTTGAAATGTTTTGATCTTACGTGTTCTTTGAGTGTAGTGTATTCAATTGAAATGTGCTAAATAGCTCAGTTTGTTCTCAATTTCAGCAGCTCTTCGAGGCTGCGGCCGTGATCCATTTATTTTTCGGATAATTCATAGTCATGGCAGTCACTATCCACTCATACAAAATTCTTAAAAAAGTAGGTAACACTAAAAACTGACATTAAAATCAAAACACACTTTCACATCATCAGAGATCAGATTCTAAAGTTGGCCTAGATATTGGCCTTGTGAGTTCGTGATATAAATACTTTACTCGATATTTATGACACATTCCAGACATTGCAAACCCATTGGCGAGCATACTAGACAACATTAAGACATGTTATCAATATTGATAACAACTTGGACCCCATGTCAAACCACATCCAGTTATATCTGGCAAGAGTACCTATCTCCTTGTGACGCACGCACCACGGACCACAAGTGTGATCACGCTTTATAAACAAAACTGCCGACGGAAGGTCACTTAACCGAGACCTCGGCTGATAAAGCAGTCATTTGATGCTGCAGTTCGCATAACGTTATTTCTAGATACATGAATCCCGCTACTAACGCTATTTCTACGGTCTTTACACAGCCTTTGCTAGTATTAATAGGGCACAAATTATATCGCTCCAAGGGATAACCGTGCGAATTAACGATCTCCTTCTCATTACGTCTTTGCGGTAAATTAAATAGAGGTCGAGTCACTCAGGGTGTATAGGCTAATTGCGGTTCTTGGGGCATTCTGAAATAAAAATTATTACTCAGTAGATACACGCAGAGGTCTCTGCTCAGTAGTAAATCATTATGATTATGTATATAGCCAGCAATGTATGTTAGATAGACTTCTTATTGAAATCTGACTGATGATACTGCTTATGAAAAAAATCGTGACGTTTCACACGAATACCTTATAATCAAATAATAATCAAAGTTTCGTATTCAACGTTCTGCACATAATTATTATTATATATCAAGGTAACCTAATTGTTATAAATTATGTCACAATACGCTACACAATAGTACAAACAGAATTTAACCACATGCCTCAGGCATCAAATAATTGTATAGTTTACTTTTGATAAGCAAGCGAGTAAAACAATAAGCGAGCAAGAGCCATAATCGCAATACATTTATTGTGAAATCATTTTTCAGACCGTTTATTCAGTTTTGCATTCCAAAATTGTTAGAGCAAATTCCCCGAAAGTATTAGTTATAAATATTTGCATTTGCCGACCAATTTGTTTAGTTCAAAATAAAGTATTTAAATACAAAACATTGTTCTAAATCATCAGCTATTAGGTTAGAATTAGATTTGAGTTGTAAATTTTTAAATGTTAAAATTGATACTTGAAATATTTATAAGTTCACCAGCATGCACCTGCAGCTTAGACTGTTAGGTATTAAGATTTCTCATACAAAATTTCAAGTCAAAAGACCTCTCATCCTCCCTTAGGGGTGGAATGTTGAAAAACCCTGTCTTAGTGAATAGGTACCTACACCTCAACAAGAACATATCATAGCGTTGATATATAAGCCTTTTTATAAACGTGTAATGTATTTTTTATTGTAGACGAAGCCTACATGAAGCTAGCACTGGAGACGGTTGAGGAGCTCGACTGGTGCCTGGACCAGCTCGAGACCATACAAACCCATCGCTCCGTGTCTGATATGGCTTCGCTCAAGGTAAGTCACAAGCACAATGCTTGGCACTTCGACGTTGCAATTAGATTCGAGTTCATTCAGCTATTACAAGTATACAGTATAAACGGAATTGCAACGTAAAATAATCATTTTGTAATAAGGTGATTGATCTTCGTTCAATCCTCCCGTTAACTTCACAATGTGTGATGATAAGAAATCACATACCTACTTCAATATGAAAATAAATCAACGCATAAAAGTCATGAAATTACTGCATGCCTTGATTATTGATTGCTATGTTTACATGAAATTGTGACGTACCTAGTCTCTCCGAGGCTTTCGAACGATTCGTGATGAATATCAGAGAGATAAAAGTTAACCTAATGATCGTCTATTATCTGCTTAATTGGCCTTGAGGCCACCGCTGGCCTGTTATCATCTAGTCACTGATTATATAAGTACTTCCGCAATAAACCCGAAAAGTCCTGAAATTTGTTTGGCTTAATTTTTTGGTTCCGACCTTTTTGTACAAAGGAAGATATGAGATTTCTCGTAAATTTATGTTTTGATTAGCGCTGTACTTTCACTCTCAATGCTCGTGATATTACAATACAATCAAAGTAACAAACAATTCTTTAAAAAAGTTTATTATTCTTAAAGATATTTCAAGAATTCGTTGCAATCGGTTTAACAACTATAATACTAATTATAACGATGTCGTTATAAATAATATTATTACTCCTGATTGAAAGAAGGAAAGAAATACAAAAAGAAGATTTCTTGCAAAGTAAACAAAAAATGGCTACACTCAGCTGTTGGTATGACATATAATAAAAAAAATTAAATAGTTCCTTGTTACCCAAATTATTTCAGAGGCATTTTGACAACATTTTCATAATCTTCTGCTATGATTATAATAGTAATGGTTCCGCAAACATTTTTACCGTAACTATTTGTACAAATCATTAAAAAAATACATTTTTATACATACAGCCATGATTCTGTTCATCTTTTTTTCCCAACGGATGCTGTCATTACTTTATTGACTCAGTAGTTACATTGCTTAAAGTGTATAACATAATCTGTTTGACATTGAATAGTGAATAATATTTTTGTTTGTGTTATACTTTCATAATTACATCAGAATCCTTACCATTCTATGAATTGAAGAGCATGTTTCTTAATTTTTACAATGGTTAGGATAAATAACAACATAAATTGGGATATGAATGGACTTCTCAAAACGCAAAAGTAAAGGAAGGAAAAAATCAACCAGAGAACTCAGTTCACTCACTTCATTACCTGCTTAAACACAATGTATTGTTATAGCCTACATTATTATATATTCACAGTGTTGTCATATAAATACGCCACTAGTACTAGGACATTTAGAATTATGTTATACGCTGGTATTAAAAACAGACAAAATTAACATATGGCTCGGCGGTTAGATTAGTCAGTTTCTGTACATTTATCGAGATGCATGCTATTGTATGAAAATGAAATCTAAGAGTCCCGTTTCACTGCGTGTTTGAATTTACTACAACAGACAGACCCAATTCACTCAATCACTCGGAAGAAATAACATAAATACTTTTATCCCATAAAATATTCGGCCGCGAGTTGCAAGAAATACACGGTGAGTGACAGAAATGATTTATATCACGGGCATAGGAATTCCTCTGAACTGAATTTCACAGGAACAACATACTGATTCAAATAATGTTTTCCTGGACACATTGAAAACAATCGAAATGGTTTCACGTAAATAGCTACAAAGTACCTCTTCCTCCTTGGGTCGCTCAAGCCTGTTTATAAAACAACCCATTGGGTTTTTCGGGAGTAGGTACTACTCTTTTTACATTTTACTACACGTAAATAAACTATATATTCAAACTTCTGCAGTATTAACTAAAAGTGCTGCAATTTGTTGATAAAACAAAACTTTGTTATCCCCTCGAGAAGGCAAAAGCGAACGAACTGCCATAAAATATCCATCTCCGCTGAACTGAGATTGATGTTGGTTCAAATTTGACTGGAACTTTATTCGTAAATGGATAGACCGAACATTTTACAAGTAAATCTGTATTATATTGGGAAATTGTGTATTTGTATCTACCGTACCTACCGCAAATTTGTGATTAGGTAATGTTTTATTGATATCAGCCCTATAAGAGGTTACCTGACTGAAACAGTACCTCTATCTTATAGCAGATACAGGGAATGCAGTCAAATGACGCTAACTTTTATATTCTATGCTAATATTGTTCTTGGGATGAGTTAGAAAGAACGTACATCACTGTGGGATTTACCGTCAAAAGCGATAAACAACAGCTTACAGTACAGCGTACACAATAGTTTTCCCATTAAAAATAGGAGCGGTTCAAATTCGTAGCCAAATTATGACACTGCTCTATTGTTGCGGTCCTATGGCGAGTTCCCAATCGTTAATTTCGTCGAACACTATAAGTATCCATTCGCATCGAATTCTGATGAACTTATTATGTATCTGCTTCTTTGAATACATTACATTCAAAGTCATCTATCCAAAGTATAAATGTACGCTGTGATGGAATGGTAGTGAAAAACATATTTACGATATGTCATTTCATTGAAAATTATGAGTGATGGTGGAGTGTTATTGTAAAGAATGAGCTTCGTACCTGGCCGAGCTTTACGTCGTTGCAGCGGCGCCAGTTCCGTGTACGATCGATGCATTTGACGTCACAACACACCATATATTGTATACATACGTCACTGTGACGTACTTCTCTTACGATATTTTCAAAAGCATCCGTATTTAAAGCCGATTTGCTAGAATTAATTTGATACTGCAAGCATTTAGTTAGTCACAAATTTTACAGGTGAAATGAGAAGAATTACTTTCAAGAATTTGTACCTATTCAACATTGCGCTATAAAGCTGAAACCGTACCAGTTAGCAAAACAACATAAATATTTTTACTTTATTCAATAGATTCCAAATTTGTGAAATTAGTCGTCAGCTTTCTTTTATTTATACTTACATAAAAAATAGTAACTGTGGTATAACTATGTGTTCAATTTATATATGGTACAAGTCAGCATAATAAATTGCCCAACAATACCTCTCCTAAACAATGCCCTCGAGTATCCTCCTTATCCCCGTTTCTTGTTCTGAGGAAACTAATAGTAGTGGGTATATAGATTGTACATTGCACCAATCGTTTGGGCTTGGATAGATAATACATTAGTGTGTGTGCGTGACGAGGGCGCATTAAAGCCGAGGGGCAGCCCTCGGGTTGGCGAAAGAAACCACGTACCCAACAAAACCAATAACGACGTAAATTGCGTACCAATATATACATCATTCAAAATAGAACATGTGGGCTTGCAGGTTAATTTAACGTGTTTTGCCTAACGAATTCGGTAATATTGTGCTGTTTCAAAAAGTCTATATAGGTACGTAATACTCTTGCTATACTTACTCTACTAATCTACATACTTACAATACAGTCTTATTACCCATATGTAATCCTATTTGATGTTCAATGAAACGGAAAATAGTTTTTATTTAATTAGAATAAGAGTAAAATCGTAAAATAATTCTGGGACCTTGCACGTGTATATGTATAATCCTCACTTTATTACTTAGTATTCTCATAAAAATGTAAGGAAATCACAAATAGAAGAAGAATTTACGAGCAGGCACGAGATCCGTACGGCGTATATCGTTTAATAGTATAAATTACAACCCGCTTTAACTGCCAGGAAGGTTAGCGTGTACGTACATACTGCTTCAGAGTAGGTATCTGTGGATAAAATGTTTGTGATTGTGTTGGTTGTCTGTGGGATACGGTCCAGGGTCCACGGTCGAATACGGCGGAGTACCGCGCCCCTACACCGCGCCGGTCACGTACGCCACACGCCTCGATCGACGCCCGCCTAGCAGAGATGATCTCTGTCGTCTCAATGCAAAATCTTATCATGCTTCATTATTATCTTCATAAATCTTGATATCTATAGATGGGTTTGATAAAACAGCTGTTGGTACCCGCGTTTGTCTCTCGACAGTCTTAATTCAATGCCGTTGGCAGTTTTAATCTCGTTGAGTTGTCTTTGTTTGCGATCGCCTCAATTCTCGTTTGTTGCAGTTTCGTTCAATCTCTTCTTTTCTCTCCCATTAATGTGAGTGTACCTACTAACTTTATTTACATTACTGAAACCTCTATTGTTGATTATGTTGTGAAACTAACTCAGAGATTATAGTCAAGGAGGTTTTCTGAATCTAAATGTTAAATTCCCCGAAATATCGATAATTGTATTACCAAATACATTGAGCTCACACTGGTAAAGCTGTAACCCTAAATAAGCACGATAATCACCCAACTATTACACATTTTATCATGACGCCATATTGAATACGCGTATATTCGAAGAATTACTTACTTTCTATATTTTATAAATAAACAAAGATGCAGGTTGAGAAATTCATTCAGAATATTCGAATAACACACATAAGTTTTAAATATTTTATTCAATAGAATTGTCTTGAAAATCTATTTTAAGACATTGTAGTTCGTATTTGCATTTATTGATTTAAATACAGTTTTATTAATTTATGGCATTCAAATCCTCTTAATGGAAATATTCGATGTATCGCAGAAGCCGAGTCGAAGCCGATATGACGTATTTCAATGATTTCTGATAAAATCCAAACTCCAGTAGGATAATAATAGGTCAGAGGTAATTGATACCTTAAATTGATTGGCAGCGCCCTATCAAAGCTTTAATTTCAATGTTGATTGTTTAGTACGGTGCTGAGCTAAACAATGTGTTATATATATGCCCTGTGTTACCATGGGATTACGTAATGGAATCTGCGTTTTGTTAATGTCTTAAAAAGACCTTCATCCAGAAAAATATTGTCATAGGTCGGAGATAATGCGGAGCGTGATTTATGGGGCTTACCTTGCGAGATTAAATTTATCTTAATCAAAACAATTTCAAGGCATTCATTACTTCCTTAATCCCATTTTATTTCTTAAGAAAAACATTTCATTTTATAATTCCTTGAATCCCAAATAACTGACAACGAGTATACACAATTTAACTCAATGGCTCTACCGCACAACTACGACCGTCTACTTGCCACTTACGTGTGCCATTAAATATCACAAGTCCCTTATGACTACTTATAACCGGACCGCAATATAATGTCTAGGGACTATTTTGCACAAATCGAACGAATTCCAAACTAAGTTTGTACTATAGGGACAAGATATGTAAACAATTTATGGAAAATCTAAGACATGGGTACAAATATTCGTATTTGATCACACAAATTCTTCACTTAGAACTCTAAGTTTTATAGGTAGGACCATTGGTCGCTAGGCTATTGAATATGAATTAAGGCACATATGAATGTCGAAAAATTTACCAATTCTGACCAGAGACCCCTAGATGTACTAAATGATAAATCTTTTAGTGAACGGGTACCGGGAGAACAAGAACATTATCTGGGTGTTATTCAAGTACTATAGCAATTTGTTACAATATTGTCATTATGAATGCAATTGACACAATAAGGTTGATGGACATACATATTTGATGTCAACTATGTGCATGTAGGTACATGACCCGGTTAGTTGTGACGTCAGTGCCGGCCTCGCCACTACCACCCAGACGAAGGTTGACGTGAGGTTTCCTGCACAATACACAGCGGTTACTCCACGTTGACTTGTCCTATACAGTTTTTACTGAAAACTATAACTACGCTTATTTATATTTATGTGCTAAAAGTTGTCTACATGGCGTTTTTATTTTGTTGTAAACATTTAGTAGCGATTTATTAATCATCATTTCTGGAAACCGAACCTGAACGGAACTGTCATGCTCTGGACTTTCAATTAACTAACGAGTTTCAACATAAGATTATTTGAAAGTAACTGTTGTATTAAGGAAGGATTTCTGAAGGTTATCTTCATTCTGCAGCATGTAAAAGCTTAATAGTTTGAAAGCCACACAAAACTGTCATCCTACACATCAACTCCGTACAGCTTACGCTGTTCTCACAATCATAATATCTCTTAAATTATAATTGTGAGAACATAATATTAACATTGTCATATACAAATAAACCATATATTAATAAATGCAAGACTTTCAAGTTTAATTTATATGTATGATAGATGCATCCCATGTAAATAAGCTTGTTTCCTCAATGGCATGTGAACTTGAGGTTAAACTTAACTTAAACATCACTTAATTTAACACATACTTGTAAATCGTTTTGGCTGGGTTTACCTTACAAACCCATTAATGCATCAGGAATGTAATAGTATACGAGTGATTTATACACCAGCACATGCGGTATTGTGGGATAAACCCTAATACTTTCCTTAAATATACGTACTTTGCCTTTTTAATAAGTACATTAACAGGAAATATTTCATACAACAAAGTAGTGTTTTCTGTGACGCGCTTAAACGTCACGAGTGTGGGAATATACACACAAATGACCCTGTAATACGAAATAGAAAAAATAAATAGCGTGCATTAGTTAATCTATGAGTAAAGTAGGTGCGTAAATTCTGAAATGTCATCACTACGTCAAATCCAATTGTGAAAATCAAACAAGACCCATGGTCAGCGCGGCCTCGCTGCTGGCGAGCCGCTGTGACCTAGGTGTATCACAATTATATAATTTGTTTACTGGACACAATATTATCTAACGTAGTTTCATAACATAATATATATTAGTAATATATGCGTACCTACATTCGAACAGGTCCATGCTCATCGGCACGTTCCACTTTAGCTTGTTTATATGGAACCAATTATTTATCAGATTATATACTTGTGTAATCAGATCTGTCAGGAACAAACTATTTACATAGACTAACGAATAGTAAAATGTTTTATGTTTCGTATAATGTATTTATTATCTAGGTCAGGGCCACTTATACGAATACAACCGGGCATATGGCACAGCAGGACTTTGTCTCGGCCGACTCTTATTTACAGTGATATATATAATATATATTCATTTCATGTATATATATTTATAATTATTCCGTAAAGTAATTCACAATAAAATGCCCGGAGTTTGGAAGTTGGCGGTGTTTACATCCCCGTGCCTCGGAAAGCACGTTAAGCCGTTGGTCCTACGCCTATTTCTCTCCGGGGTCGTGTCGGATTGCCGTCGCCCATCGCCCATCGGACTATGAGAGTGAGGGAATTAGAGTGCACCAGTGTTTGCGCACACACTTGTGCACTATAATATCTCCTGCGCACATGGCTAATTCTCATTGAGATTAGCCGCCGTAACCGAAATTCGATAGATCATTATTATATATATTATATAATCTTACTTAGGATAAACTTCATTATAAACTTTAACTTACAAATACTTGTAATTAAATTACCTGTTTACCCAAATAGAATGTTGTTCAAAGAATTAAACACCTTTAAATACCCAAAGTTCACCGGAAAACGTAATATAATAAACATACAAAATTTTAAACAAATATATCCGGTACCTAGAACTCTGTAACATTTGGCACTCATCTCGAGAACTTCTGACATCCATCTACTTATTCTAAAATTAGAAATTGAATTTCAGTTTTCAGAATTAATTACCTAAATATGCATATATATAGGTGATAATATCTCGTAAAATTCTGCATATTTGATTTTTAATAAAATAATAAATATTCTTGAGAATAAGCGCAGTGCTGATTGTGGAGGCAACGAACAGAAGCATTTTTCTTTTAGAACTACCAAGTATTTTCGGATCAAAATAAAATTATACAAGGTTTTTTCAAATTACTAAAAGGTAAGTGCATAAAGTGATTTTTCAAAAACATACCATTCAAAGCGACGTAGTAGTGCTTACATCATTTCATAAAGATTTCCCCCGAGTTATAATGTTGCTCACATGTTCCGTCGAGATTTTCCTCGCGTGACATTTCTTGTAAGTGAAAACAAAACAAATGGTGATCAACCGATCAGTGTGTGCAAATTAGAGAGTTACACACAAATAACTCGTGTAATATGTGTATGGTATTAGCATCACAAGTATCTCTCTATCACAGTGACGTCATCATCGTGAGACATTTTAAAGCATTCCTGCGGCAATATTGACATTGATTGCATTATGGTGTTATGAATCATTGTTGACATAATATACATAGAATAATTATATTTTTACCATTATTTTAGTCCTATAATATATTATTTGGTAGGTACACTAATGTGTGCGTAACACAAATTCTACGCTTACACACACCTGCACAGATTTCAGATTCTTATTTAAATTATTTCACAGATTAATAAAATTCCTCAACACACTTCTGTAATATAAATATTTTTTTATAAAGCAATTAGAATCTTGAATTTTTTTTTTCAAGTTAAACCTCGCAGCTCTCTTAGCTTCTTCGACTAATCTGTCATTCAAACTTTTCTGGGAAGTATTTTTCATACCAAGAATGGATTCCAAAATATTTATGAGGATGATTTTTTTCATTGTGCTTTTCGTTCTTCCTCCTGTATCTAGGATTCGAACCAGGTGACTTTTCTAACCACCAGGCTTTAACTTTAGTATAATAAATGTATTGGTATATACTTCTATCTCAGCTACAACATTAAATTGTAGAGTTAGATAGGGTTACAAATTAATACAGAGCGGATTATAGAGTCATTATTATTGATGACATTACTAGATGTCATTAAAATTAACTTGATTTGGGCGCGCATTTTTCACTGAATCAATTTCTGCAGTACACATCGTATTATCAACTTACTACATCTATTTTACATATTCAAAAGGTAGATTTTAAACTAAATAAATGGTGTAATTATACGGCACTTCCTCGTAATATTATGTATCTGTGGGTGCCTGACCTAACAAGTATTTAAAATTAGCATATCATTAAGATTCAAATGCGCATTTCCTTCTTTGTGTTAGTTTTATAGACATAAAGTAAATGTTGCCAACAACGATATATGATAGTTAATTATCTATACATCTATATGATTTCTTATCAGACTCCTATTTACCTGAAAAAAAAACTCACTTGGAATTGGTACATTTACACTATAATGCTGCCACCTAATTTGATACGGGTTTTAATTACTTAGTACCGAATCTTCTGAAATACTTACACACATCCATTATAACGCCAAGTACCTGCTAATATACTCATCATCATCGCCCTGGCCTTATCCCATACATTGTTGGGGTCGGCACTTGATTCAACCCGATGTGACTAATCACCTGGTTTTTATACGAAGCGACTGCCATCTGACCTTCGCAACACCTTTAACGAGGAAAATCTGTGATCTGGGTTAAACCAGTTGTCAGACTATTATAGGCCTCCGACTGACCTGTAACGGCGGCCCCCATCCAATTACTGGCTTGGCTTAGGGTTGCTTAACTCCGCTGATCGAATGATATGCGCAATAGCAACTGTGCCACGAGCTCCTCCTGCTACCTGCCTGCTTGCCTGCTAATATACTAATAAGTAAAATAAATACCTCATCATGGATTCCTCAATGCTGACCAGACCATATTGCAAGACATAATTTTTCGTCAATGTCTACGCTAAATGACGTCATTCACAGAGTTGTGATTCATCAGCGTTGTGACACTTGAATCGTAAAGATAACCTTTATATATTCACTCCAACAAATTAAACATTGATCTACTTTCAAATCAATTAACACATATTCTAACATCTATCTTAAACAGACCATAATAGTACTCCTAACCCCGAGCTTTATGAAATGGAAACGATTTTTAATTAAAAGTCTGTCAGGCCTGAAAGCCGGTGACTTAATTGAATATAAAATGATGTTTGTTTTAAACATTTATTTGTTTTCGCAGGGCACCGTACTTGCTACAAGTTGATTAATGTTACCCCCAATATATAGACATAATATGTTCGCCTGTATTGGAACTTCATTCGGGTTAATTCTATAATTTCATGGTGTGTTACATACATATTTTTAAATCGATGATTAACCAAGACAGAAGATATATTTCATGCAGACCTATTATTCCTAATAATCACAAAACACAACAAAAAAATATTAGCCAAAACGATGTAGCATATTTTAATTTCTATACTAATAATGATGACTCGTGAGTAAAAAGGAAATGTGGGAACTTGTTGCATTTTGAACCATAGAAACGAAACATTGCCTTCTCGTAATTCCACCGTAAAATGTCATAATACTAAAGGACGTCAAAACAAACAGAATGGTTTCATAAGAAAATATGTCAGAGTGAATCATTTAATTATTTTTATTACTGTCATCTTATAGGTATTGTCTGACTCTTACCATTCCAATAGCATTGCTGGTAGCACTGTCATAGCTTGCATGTTACATTCCAAGTAGCACTTTCATATTATTTCTCAGAACTCAAAACTAAACTCCAATGCATTGGAAAATATATGTAGCATGAACACATGGTGTTTTTACATCTAAGCAAATTTCCCTCTTTATTACACAAAACCTGGCGAACTTATAGTAGAATTAAAGTATTTGTTATACATTTTATTAATTTGAATGTAGGTGTGTAACATGTTGCTAAAGTAAAATAAAATGTTATTCGTTCAACTTATTGACGCCGTTTTAGGTCAGTGATATTATTTAAAGCTCCCTAATTACTGTTATCCCACACTAATCAGAGATTGTGATAACAAAAACTATGCCAAGAACACATCAAATGTCAAACACTTTGGTGTCACTTTTATTATTTCGATAACAATTTGTATTTTGCGAGGTATAACATTTACAACGTGTGCTAATATCGCACATACTGTAATTAATATGGCATCTGTTCAGTATCCGTACAATATTATCATGTCGCTAAGCAAACTAGTAACCGCTTTATAAAATGATATTAGTCCCAGCTTTCTATACCGTTGCTGTCCTAAGTTCTTTATAACTACTAAGAGCAAGGAACAGCTTCAACTGTATGCCACACAAATACAATATATATATTTTTTAATATATATTTAAAAACCATAGATGTAACATACAACAGCCCAAATCCGTTATACACAGATTTGCAAGAAACAGTAGAGTTGAAGTATGGGAAGTTAGCCGAGCCTTTTCCCTCAAGCACTGCCCAAGCTACGTAACAGGAAAATGACTGAATGAATTTAGATAGATTGAATTGAAATGAGTACGGTACCGAGAAAGCGGTATTTCAGTGGCGCGGCGTAGTGACGACAGAGCTTACACTAAATACGAGGGCGCATCAGAGCGCACGACTCAACACGCTTCAGTCTAACGATAGCGTTCGCAGATAATAGACGTTCTCGCTACATATACTGAACGGACATTAGACGTATTATTGTTTGTTATACAACTTTGAAGTTCTCGTATTAGTAGTTGTCGTGTGAAATGCGTGTATACTCGGAGAGACAAAGCGTTCGTTTCGCGCCCGCCCGGTGGCTACGGAGCCGCGCTACGACGATGGCACAATCAATGGAATTGTTGCATTTGCAGTTCAAGAGGATGCTGAACAAGGAGCTGAGCCACTTCTCGGAGTCCAGCAAGTCCGGCAACCAGATCTCCGAGTACATCTGCTCCACATTCTTGGGTGAGTACTAAGCATTATTATCCAAATTTCAAACATTTTTGCCCATACCTACTGAGGTTGCCACTTCTACTTATCGAAGATGTAGACAAAATATTCGTAGCAATTTTATTTTAGTTTTAACGAAATGCGTTTCGTTTAGTTTTCATAGACACATCTAATCTAAAAACAAAGCATCATAGAAAATTACAAACAGAGGTTGTTATTGCCAAGTATTTTAAAGTGAGAGTAAACAAGAGCGTTTTGATCGTTGTTATTAAGAGATTAATGTACATTCGTATGATGTTTTCTAGGCGTTCGTAGTTCATAAATGCACCTAACACTCTGTGATTAACTATTTGAATTGGGACTTAAATGTGTTTTCTTATAAGACGACACATAGTGATATACACAAACAACTCTCGATGTTTATGGTCTGGCTGATTACATAATAGCACTGTCGTACTACAGTCACAAAACAATTATGTGGTTTAGGCATTCCGAAAAACTCGAACAGATACGTAATCAAATGTTACCGGAGTAAAAGCTTGAATTATTATGCAGCAAGCAAACAAATCTTTTATTGATAAGTTATTACGATTATGACCCCCTTAGTGCGTGACGCCGCCCGCCCAAACGTACGTACGTAAAAGTACGTGTAGTATCTACTTGAGAATTATGATTAGTCGCTTCCGATTGATTTTGCGGTACTTCTCACTATACATCCGATCGTATAAATTATCAATGAAATGTTTACTTTACTATAAGTACTATGTTTGATGTTTCAAAATAAGAATTAATTAATTAGGTCGCGCATTAATTTTCGCCTGTTTCATTTGTCCAACAATTAATTACTTTTTAAATGCCCCACATAATTCCATGGTTCACTTTCGCGTAAATAGATTCGCGTTGACAGAGTTTATACACAGGATGTATGGACATGTTCGTCAGGTGCTCGATATTTAATGCATTGACACTTATTATAGTTAATTATACTATTTAATCACTTATGCCGCCATCGCAAAAACAACGCATGGCATAAAGAACTTACTCGGTTAATTCTGAGGCTTAATACATTTACGAGCAATAATTTTGGGTTTTTACTGATATAGCGTCCTCCAGTAGGACGATAAAAATGTAGATATATTTGTCACTGTGACGGAGAGAATACCTATCTTATAGGTTCGTAATTCCGCGTTGAAGATCAATCAAAGAGAAAATACTTTTTGACATTCTAAGCAAGACTTTAGGTTATAATTAATTCATTCATATAGGAGATAACACGAGTAAAACGCAGCATATTTGCACAGTAACTTCTAAGATTGCTTTTCTCGTACTTTATTATTGGCTAAATTTGTTTTTAAAATATGAGTATTTTTATAATTGCGTCATAAATTTTGTATTCTTTTTTTTATTACTCAGAAATCCAAACAATCGCAAAAAGATAATCAACTTAAATGGATAATCACAACTTAATTCGCGGCGTACCTATAATCTAAATTGCAAAAATACTATGTATAAATATTTAACTAAATTATAACTTATCTGTCATATACATAAATATTTAAGTTTATCGTGATTAATTAGGTACTTTGTATCTAGGGGTAAATAAACCAGATAATTCTTCCGCGCACGCGTGCAACAGACTTCGGGACCACGCACGGCGCAGCGCGTCGATATGCCAAGGCTCAACGCATAAGATATTTCAAAAGCAATGTTTATGCACAAAGAGAACCACGCCGTATATAACATTATTTATATTCTGGCTCAGTAAGTCGTTTATTGAGCCAATTTACTCTCGTCAAAGCAGAAAGTTGTTCATCCAACTTTGTGGTTGCTCTAATTAATTTGTTTGCGAACCTAGTCTCGGCCGGACCAAACTGACAAAGGTCCGCTCCAACCGAATTGCATTACTGACTTTATGACGTTGCGCCATGACCCGTGTATATCTACTACTACTGTTATTTCTGAATACCCATAGTACACGTAGACTTGTCATTTTATCGTTCTTCTGGCCATTAATAGTGTGTAACATCACTAGAAATGTATATCTCACTTCTTGTGAATACTATATTAATAGCGTAATAATAGGTACACATACTCGATCGAACATTTTACAACACAATTTTAGCACACTCATTCCACATCTAGTAGTTTGATTGCCTAGTTTAACGATTATTTTCATGAGTCATACAGGTCTAGACCTTTCAGAGCGTCGACTGGTGGTACAAATGCGCTGTGCTAAAAATGTTCACCTAAAAAGACTAGCCCCTATATAAAGAAAACGTGTCAGTTGTGACTATCTAAGTTGAAATCCTAGATTTCAGTGAAACTTGTTTCCCAAATATTTACTGTACCTAGTACCTACCTACTTGATGTCTTATACCAGTTTGTAACTGCGATGCTCACAAATAGATGGCAGCTGATACTATAGGTACAGCTAGAGCCACAGCACAGTACATTAATAGTATAACTACTATCTACTAGTATCTAGTCCCTAACGGGACTTGATAACCAGCTTAAGCCTTTAATGTGCTTAGATTATTTCATCGTGCTTTAATCGCCTCATTATGTGGGGTGTTATGTGTGTCACATCTCGCTTTACTCTACACACAAATAAACATCGATAAGTAGATCAAATCGGAATATTAATCATTCACCCATTGATATACGGTCATAGGTGAATTACCGAACCGACATACTATTATCACGTTCTTTTAATTTAACAGAATATCAATATATTATTCTGTAGTATTTATTCCGAACCATTCTGCAAAGAAAAACAATTTAGTAAAACCGTGTCAAATGGTAGTAGATACTAAACCTATATGAAACCTATTTCATGAGCAAATAACAGAATAAGTACTTAATGGTAGATATTATAATCACACCCTACTAAATTTGATAAGGTACGTTAATACTATAACGACGCATTGAACTGACCTAGAATCCTATCAATCAAACAAATTAGAGGACACTTCACATTTTACCCACTTTCTTTTGACATCAATACCCAATGTTCTAATAACACAATTTTAGCAGCGTAATAAACACGTATCTGATAGGAACAGTACACATTATATTAAACATGGATTTACGGTTAGGCGAAACAGATTGCGCTTCGGCCCGCCAATTCATCCATTTGGTATATGCTGTATAATATAGCATCATATAGCCCACATCTGCCATGAAAGGCCATTACAAATCTTAGGACCTCCTTTTATATTTAAAGTTACAAACACACTCACTTTACCTCGTTATAAAATAAGTAAAGATGTCGTTGAACGAATCATTAGTGAGTAAAAATCTTGAAATTTAGTTTCTTTTTTTTTACAGACAAACAGCAGGAACTGGACATACCTTCACTGCAAGTGGAAGAGAGCTCCGAGCGGAGCACCAAAAAGAAGGAGAAACCGCGCCATGGCGGGCCCATCGGTACCATGTCACAAGTTAGTATAACATATTATATCTTACCTATGTACATGTTTTTGTTACAATGGTGCCACAATTTTCAATAAAATATCCCTATCTAGTAAATATTATAATAATGCCTAATTTATTTTGCAGATAACTGGCGTTAAGCGGACTTTGACACATACCAACAGTTTTACTGGTGAACGTGTCCCACGCTACGGAGTGGACACCGCTCATGAGGAAGAGCTGGGAAGGCAGCTGGTGGAGTTAGACCGGTGGGGAGTGGACATATTCCGCATCGGAGAGCTATCATGCGGTCGCCCACTTACCGCCGTGGCGTACGCCGCCTTCACGTCGCGAGACTTGCTGGGCACGCTCCAGATCCCAGCGCGCACTTTCCTTGCCTTCGCAGTTACACTGGAGGAACACTACATTCGTGACAATCCGTTCCACAACTCTCTTCACGCAGCTGACGTCACTCAATCTACACACGTCCTACTAAATACTCCCGCGCTGGACGCAGTATTTACACCATTGGAAATATGTTCTGCATTGTTCGCTGCCTGCGTACACGACGTCGACCACCCTGGTCTAACCAACCAATTCCTGGTCAACTCCAGCTCCGAACTCGCTCTTATGTACAATGACGAGTCGGTTTTAGAGAACCACCATTTAGCTGTTGCGTTCAAGTTACTCCAGAATGATGGCTGCGACATATTAGCCAATCTGCACAAGAAACAAAGACAGACTCTGAGGAAAATGGTAATAGACATGGTGCTCTCGACGGACATGTCCAAACACATGAGTCTTCTTGCAGACTTGAAGACCATGGTTGAGACAAAGAAAGTTGCTGGTAGTGGCGTTCTACTACTTGATAATTACACGGACAGAATACAGGTGTTGGAGAATCTCGTACATTGTGCTGACCTGAGCAACCCAACCAAACCCCTCCCACTGTATAAGCGTTGGGTAGGACTACTGATGGAAGAGTTCTTCCAACAAGGAGATCGTGAGAGAGAGCAAGGGATGGATATAAGTCCGATGTGCGACAGGCACAATGCCACCATAGAAAAGTCTCAAGTTGGCTTCATCGACTACATTGTGCATCCTCTGTGGGAAACTTGGGCGGACCTCGTCCATCCTGACGCCCAGGATATCTTGGACACTCTAGAAGAGAACCGCGACTACTATCAAAGCATGATTCCGCCGTCACCGCCCCCAGCGCCTATCCAGTCGCATTCAGGACCCGATGATGATCGCCCCGAACAAATACGTTTTCAAGTAAGTTGATATACCTACAAACACACTGATATACCAATTTTTTTCAACACAGTAACATCTTATGGTGTTCCAAAAATATGTTATATTCCTGGCGATGTTTGTAATGTAATTCTCATTATTTATCAGGTAACGCTCGAGGAGGGTGAAGGCTCAGAAGAGTGCGAAGGTGAAGGTGATGGCGGAATGTGACGGAAACTACTGGGAATCTATAAGAAACTCTCTGAGAAAATGCAAGTGTGGTGGAGGCTCTGGCAGTGAGCGCCGAGCGGCCGCCCGCCGCGCTTGGCTCGGTGCGAGGACCTCTTGTTGGATAATAAAACTTGTTGACGCTTATTGTCGAAATGGAACGATCGGCGGGTGTGTCGTAACATTTCGATTTTCATTATTTTATGTGATTATCACGCGATGTTGTTTAGAATTACCTAACGACTAATTATGTCCCTCCAATGACTGTGTAACGTTCATTCGTCGAGTAATTTTACTATTGTTTTGTCTAACCAAAGATATAAAATTGTTTCGTTCTCAGAAATGTTCGGTATCCTTGTAAGTAGTTAGTATTCGGTTCGTAAAGAGTCGTGTAAGTAGTTATAGAGGCCGACGCCGCTGTACCGGCTCGGCTAAATAAGGACATTGAAAACGCTTATTAATTGGTATGAAAGGGTAATTTATATTGTCATATCATCCACGTTTCTCATATTTAATACGGGTTTGCGATAATGATGTTATTCACCAAAATATATTAACGTAATAAGTATCCTAAATATTAAACCTATTGTAAGGTACATTTTAAAAATTGCCTTTCGGAGTTGTTGTTGTCTTTTTTCTGAATATTTAATATTCGGCCAGCCTCTTCAGTAGCAAACTCCTCCGACCAACGAAATGCTTGCCAAACAGGAGCTATAATAACATCACACATTTTTTTAAGCGAGCTATTCAACATCTGACCGATAGGTACTTTACTTCTTAAGTGTTTCATTGTGAACTATTTATTCCTTTTGGTCGGAGGTAAAAAAGACACGTTATCTATCCAAGTTCATCATCCTATTAGATAGCTTTACATGATTTTGTGAACCTAATTGCACCTCATTTCTCAAATAGGATCGCTGGCGATCCATTTACTTTTCTCTTTAGAATAATGTACTATTTTTTATTTGTAACATAATGTTACGTATTTTATCTAGTTCTTGTTTACCCATAATAAAAATTAGTCATGAATATAAAGTTTTCGTGTACGCAAATAACGGCTTGAAGTGTTTAAAGTATTATGTACTAACCATTGAGTGGTTTGTCACGAGTGATGTGAGTTAACACAAGAAGTACAATGTAAGTGAAGCGCGCGGGCCGGGCCTTGCAATACTAGATGGTAGTCCCCGAGGCACTCTCTCAGCGCACTCTTTTGTCTATCCACCCTTAGTTTCCATACTCCGTCAGATTTGTATATAATCCAAACATTCACTATTATATAACTTCTTAGTTCCGTGGCTCCAGATCTGATCGATTTGTTTATATGTAAACGATACATGAATGTAGCTACCACGGGGGATCGAAATAAGTTAGCATGCAACCGTTGTAATACAAGGAGGGAGTAATACTTAATTATAATGTATTATGTTTGCATTTCGTTTACTTGCTTTACAATGTAGGTATGATTTTAATGAGCTGGTCTCTATATTTTCATGTACTCAAAAGATATTCAACTGATGAAAGTATTGTAATTAAACGTAATGTTCTGTCTCAGTCAATATCTTAGCATGAGTATTAAACCTTTGACAGTATTTTTCAAGTCAACCATAGCTTGTCGTTCTTCAGTGTCAAGGCAGAAGGTCCAATATGTTTATTTTCGTAGGTATTCTATAACAGCGATCAAATCATTAGTGATTAGCTAAAATATCTTTTATAGTTACCTTACCGGAATGAATGATAGATAAGTCACCTTACCTATTATAAAATAGAAATGTATAGAGAAATTGGTACCTACATCAACATTATATAAATTATGTATATCAATCTACCTAATACATGAAAAATATGGATACGCTTAACTTGTGTGTTAAAATAGGAGAATTACGCTTAGATACATTTATTTTCTAATTAAATAGGTACATACGTATTTGTAACTAATTGTGTTAAATATGATATTTGTACTGCAGTAGATCTGTGTATAACGTACGTGCCCAGTGTTTCGTAACTCGCATATTGTGGACATTTACATAACCCTGCCTAGTTATATATACCCACTGGCGTAGTCACCAAATGAACAGTGTGACCCAATCTTTAACCTAATATTATATAAGTATGTAACTAGATTTATATACTTAATTGTTGTTCAACGTTTCATTGATACGCGCAAGACAAGGCCTCTTCAAACTTCTGCGATAATATCCAGGGGGAGCATGTGATTTCGCTGAGTATCGTAGAAGTTTTAGGAGGCCTTGTATCTCTACGACATGTCGAAATACCAAGTACGTACACATACGTGCCACAGTAGCAGTACCTACCTACCTATACCTATGTAGGAACTAGGAACTGAGTACTGAATACTGATCCTGACAAAGATAACATGGACCTTTACTTAACTACTGAGAAGGTATTATTGTCATGTCGTAATTCAATAGTCGTTCTAGTATATTAAAAAAAACATAAGTTTTCACCAAAGTTGTTTCAGTGTTGTGTATATGTTTCGTCAGTATGAAGAACTATCACTAAGATTGGATAATATCTAGATAAATATTAATACTGAGTTGAAAGTGTGCAATGCTGGTCATTTGCATTACTTTATTATTTATGTTTAAATAAAAATAGCTTGTAATAGTTTAAATGAATATTTGAGTTGAATTAAAGAATATTAATGTATTTAGAATAAAAAGATATGGGAGAAAAATCGAATGCAGTTTGATTTCTAGACACTCTAGAAAGCTTTCCATTATGAATAATAATAAATCTACACTAATAATGTAAAGGGGAAAGATTTGTATATTTGTATGTAACGAATAACACTGGTAACATACCCTTGGAGAACTCGCTGAGTAAAGCGGCTCGAGTCATATCGAGCCACATCGAGCTTCTCGGGTCCACTGCTCGGTAGTCAAGGGTGTCACCGTGGCCACCGTCAGCAGGCCCTCCGACCCCGTTTTAGCCTCCCGAATATGACTGTGAAACATAAATATTCATCCTTTGTCAAATAGTTTTGACTAAAGCCGAAAGCACTAGCGCGTACCGTAACTGAAAAGAACGAAGGTAACTATCATGTTTGTCTACATCTACTGAAAGTACTATAGCGCTATTAGTTTAAGTTTTCAAAGTAAGGTATGTGTGTGCTATCGCCCTCATCGCAAAATATTTTTATTTCCTCTTTTGGTTGATCCATATTAACCAAATGTAAAAGCGCGCTTGAACGACAGCTTGTAATATTTAACGATTCGTTCAACCCAAAGATAAAGTAATTGCGAAAAATACTGCTCAAGTCAAAGATAAAGAATGTCATAGGTAGATTATACGAAGCGAATGTATTTCTTTATCTATGGTGTCGTGCTAACCTAACCATAGATATTATATAACACACCGGTACTGTGTCGTAATACCATATACAAAGTAAATAACGTTATAATCATAGATACAAAAGTAGTATCTATGGTTAACATAATAAACACATATGTTTATGGAAATGGCCATATATATGCATGTTTTGTGTATGTGTCCAGCCCCCCCTATTATCTATCTTCGTTATCATAATCGTACACCGCGAAGACCGCACTATAGCGATCATGTATCACTTCAGCGCTTATGAACTGACGGTGACGGTGACAGTTTTCTGTGATATTGTATATCTGTGGATCAAAACCTAGCAAAATTTGAGGAAGTCTTTGCCGTTTTGCTATTTTGCACAGAGCCAGTTTTTTTTATGAGTTAGTTGCCTATTTGTTGTTGACGTTCGTTCACGAAATATGCATTGTAATTAATGTCTGTGGTTTGAGCGAACGACCGACCGACTATCTGTGATGTGTCTGTGTGTCTGTGACCTGTGTTGGACTAGGAAATAAAGAAAAGAAAAGTCGCATGGAAGTTTTGCGGTCACACTTCGTTTAAATTTTTCAATCGGCAGTTTTTATTATAATGGCTGCAGTTAAAAAGGTTGAAGATGTACCTAAAGACGAGCTAATGGAAAATGGGGAAGAGGAAGAATTAGATGCAGTGGAAGACGGAGAAACAAAGGATCCCGCTAAGAAGAAGAAAAAGAAAAAGAAGAAGAAGAAGACAGGTTAGAGTTAGACGCTAGTACTGTAAATAATGAATGTATTCTACCTTCAGACTCATACGTATACACAGATTACGGTTTCCATTCATAGTGTTCATATGAACTTGTTTAAATTATATAAAAAATTGAGATCTTACTTTTATCGAACTTACTAAACTTACGCATGTACTCATTTATTTATTTTTATCAATCTAAATTGAGTAGCTGTATGTGATCTAAAATTAGAAGTAATAATATTAATGTTTCGTACCGAGCAAACAAATATTTTCTTTGTTATACATATTATGCCATTATACAGGTATCTATTTGGTAAACAGTGCTGAAATGTTTTAGACAAATTCAACCCAAAATTTCGAGATTGATAGCTTTTCAACTACCTATATAATATTCTTATTGGATATTTTGTGTTAACCTAAAAACAAACATCCTGCATGTCAGGTGTGGATGAAAATAGAATGGATATGTATGTGCTATGCCAATTTTATCATAACTAAGTTATTAATACTAGTTTGTTCAAAATTGAATGTTATATCTTTATTTGGTATTGGTCTTAATATATATTATTTGTTTGTTTACAGATGCTGATTCTGTAAACAATGAGGTCATAGTGACAGATGCTGCAGAAAAAGTACAAGCCTTATCTGTGGAGGAGGATAGTGAGGAGAAGAAGAAAAAGAAAAAAAAGAATAAGAGTAAAAACAAAGGCTCTGCCAAGGAACAAACTAATCCTCCCACTGTACCCATTGCTGAGCTGTACCCAGATGGTGAGTTATCCTACTAATATTATAAATGTCAATGCAATTTTGTTTGTTACACTTTCATGCTAAAACTACTGTTTAGTAGTTTTCCATCCTCGTGAAACTTTGCACAAATATTTTTGAAGATATTATAAGTTACAGGCTGAAATGAAAAATCATAATTTAAATTGTTTTTTATGTTATTGAAGCTTCAATTTATTTGGAATATTTATTTATTCAATTAAAAGCTAGTACAGATACTGACATATATGTATGTATGTATATTCCTTATACTATCCCCTTAGTAGATTATGCTCACTAATGCATCCCGCATTAGTGAGCATAATCTGCTGTCAGTTGCTATGATTTTTATATCATTTTCTTAACATTCATATGTCTGTTCGCACACTCTCTGTGGTTATATAGATTAAATGGGCATGTGGTCGATGAAAATAATGTATGAGATGGCTGGCCAAGCTCTTTCTTCTTATAAAGCTGGTATTAAATCAGTGCTAATTTTTGATAAGTTAGGGCACTACCTGAGTCTCAACTAAATCATTTTAGTTAACAAATAACCTTGATCAGAATAAGAAATTTTAATGGTCTGCTTGGGTAATATCTAAAATGGATTTTCCTTCTGGGTTATTTATTCTTGGTCTTTGTTAAATTTCTGTTCTATGCATGGGACCAACTTGTTGTCCTTAGTAGATAAAACAGTTCAATGCCCCCCATACATGAATTCCCTCATAATACAAAAATAGTTATGTAGATAAATAAACACTTGTTTATTCATATATTAACATGCTTAAATACATTAAAATACTGCATAAATTATAAATTATGACTCATAAAAAAACATGATAAGGATAAAATGGTCCTCTGCTCATGCAAACATTTTATGATTATTACTTCCAACTTTGATAAGTGTTCATAGTTATTACTTTTATTTAATGCTAGCTGTGCCCTACGGTTTCACCCGCATGGACTTAATTTCATAGGTGGCCTGCGGAACCATAATGTTTTTGTCTTTAAATAAAAGTAGCCTAGTGAGTAACTACTACTAACTTGTACTATTAGCTAGGTATCTGCCAGTGAAAGTCCCATTACAATTGGTCCAGCCATTTTGTAGATTAGTCGGAACAAACAGACAGAGAAAAATAAGCACACCCTGGGCCCATTAATACCTGAATGTATTATTGAAGACTTACTGAGGATGAGGTTGCAAAGGTGCATTACAAATTCGAACTTTAAAAAAAAGTGAAATAACTTTACAAATTTATTTAATAAACATTAAATCTAGAAACATTTGTTCTGTATCATTACCCACCTTACACACTCTTAATATAATTTGCTAGGAGCCTGCTAGTACTTCCCGTACTACTCCCACTAATATATATGTTTTTTATTGTAGGCAACTTTCCTGAAGGTCAAATCATGGACCATGGAAAGGCTGAAGGTATTGATGAAAGAACTGCCAAGGAACGCTTCTCTAGTGAGGAAAAGAGAGCTCTGGACCGACTACAGCAAGACATCTACCAGGAAATACGACAAGCTGCTGAAGCCCACAGACAGGTGATCATTGCTATTTTATATTAACACAAATTAGTACCCCAAACACCATATGTGTTTGGGGTACTAATTGAGAAGTACTAAGTGAGAAGATTTGAGGTACATCTAACACAGCTCATCTTTAAAAAAAATCTAGCTACATAAATACAATATAATTATGCTTTGCTATTGCTACCAAAAAAAACTGCTACTGCAAGCAAAAAAAGGATTTACCTAAACATATCAAGACAATAGCAAAATTTATATTTATACCTGTCTTAATGTCATTCTGCTGTTCTCATTTCTTTATTGTTTTATCCAGCGTTCTTAAAGGTAAATTGTTTTGACTGATTTCATATGCTATCATTGCATGCAAATACCTAGGTCTAGCATAAGTGGTGAAGTTAAGAATTACGAGTATCATATTTATTTAAGCTATTCATTCCATATTAGTTTCCATTAAGTACCATATTAGTTAACCAAGTAACGTGTGTTTCTCTCAGACTCGCAAATACATCCGCGACTGGATCAAGCCTGGCATGACGATGATCGAGATCTGCGAGGAGCTGGAATCGACGGCGCGGCGGCTGATAGGCGAGGACGGCCTCAAGGCGGGGCTGGCCTTCCCCACCGGCTGCTCGCGCAACCACTGCGCCGCCCACTACACACCCAATACTGGTAAATTACATGAATATTTCCTTCTTTGACTTCATCACAGCTAACTGTTTTTTCTGTCTGATTATAAGTAGTAAAAGTGTATATGAATATCTAATAAGCTTTAGCTCCATCTCTCATAGAAGACATAATTATAAATACATGTTGAAATGGTTGTTCAGGTGACACGACGGTGCTAGAGTACGACGACGTGGTGAAGATAGACTTCGGCACGCATATTAACGGGCGTATCATTGACTGCGCGTTCACGCTGCACTTCAATCCGCGCTACGACCCGCTGGTGAAGGGCGTGCAGGAGGCCACCGAGGCCGGCATCCGCGCCGCCGGCGTCGACGTCAGGCTCTGTGATGTCGGGGCCGCCGTGCAGGAGGTATACCTATGTACACACTACTCACACACATCCGTCACAGATGTGAGGTCGGTGCCGCCGTACAGGAGATATACCTATGTATACACTACTCACACACATCCGTCACAGATGTGAAGTCGGTGCCGCCGTGCAGGAGATATATCTTTGTACACACCACTCACACACATCCGTCACAGATGTGACGTCGGTGCCGCCGTGCAGGAGGTATGTCTATGTACACACTACTCAACCACATCCGTCACAGATGTGACGTCAGTGCCGCCGTGCAGGAGATATACACTGTACGTACAAATACATGCGCCGTCGTGTAGTGCCTAGATTACAAGTAGGTCACCGCTTTCGCAACCTACACTCGACGCATCACAGAGCAAAATTTGTGCGCCAAAGTACACAGACATTCACACAGAAATACGCTTGAGAGTATTGACCACGAAAACGGTGGCAAACTCCGAATAGGGATACACATACATTATACATTTATTAGACGGGTCATCAATAAGTCCGCTCTTTATTGAACTGAGTTTTCATTACAGGTGATGGAATCGCACGAAGTTGAATTAGACGGTCAAGTATATCAAGTAAAGCCGATCCGCAATCTTAATGGTCATTCAATCGGCCCTTACAGTGAGTTTACATTCATCTATCATTAAATCGTACCATTCATGTCGTATGTATATGACATACGACATGAATGGTACGAGGAGCTTGTTATATAATGCTGTTACGCATATAATTCGATGAGCGAAGTTAAGCAACCCTAACTGAAGCTAGTAGTTGGATGGATGACCGCCCGAGTTCCCTCCGTACCTCGTATAGCACGTTGAGCCGTCGGTCCCGGTTGCCAATTTAAAATCTTTGGCGATCGTTATAAGTCTGGTGTAACCCAGGTTAACGAATTTCTTTGTAACAGGTGTTACGAACGTCAGATGCATTCGCTTTTTATACTAATCAAGTATTGATCCTAAAATATTTGATAAGGCCATGGATATGATTGAATGGTAATTATAATTTAGTGCAATTTTTTCAGGGATCCACGCTGGTAAAACAGTGCCAATAGTGAAGGGCGGTGAGACGACGCGTATGGAGGAGAATGAGTTCTACGCCATTGAGACCTTCGGCTCCACGGGCCGTGGACAGGTGCACGACGATATGGACTGCTCTCACTACATGAAGAACTTCGACCAACAGTTTGTGCCTTTGAGGTACATTATCTACATTACAGTTTCTTACTGGCTTCTAAACATAATTCACATAATTTAAAAGTGCATATGGCGCGGTCATCTCTATCCTTAGGTGAATTCCAGTAAAATTGGTTAAATGTACTATGTTAAAATGTACTAAGCTATTTCCTAAGGCAAAAAACCCACAAAATATGTGCTATACATCATACATACCTAATGATGCCCAAGTCTGTATCTCATGAGGATAGGCAAATACTACCATCATCTTCCCCACTTCAGCTAAAGGTTTATATATACCGTATTTTATGTATTTAAAGTATGTGATTACATTCTTTTCTTTACTTATATATGTATATATGTGGTTATACTCGTTTGTATTTTTTTTAATAAATAAGTGTAATGTACATATACATAAAAAAAATATTTAGGGTTTAAGAAGGGGGGAAAACAATTGTGTGCGAAGTATATACAAAAGTCTAAACAGTAAAGGAATGTTGCTTAACGCAGTTTGTTTATTGGATTGAATATGAATATATGTTAATTATACTGGTTAAAACATTGTGTGTAGTGTGTAGCAGCTGAAACAATGTAGCTGCGTCCTTCAACATATACAACAATGATTATTGTCTTCGTTGATATTTAAATTAAACAACTTGTCTCAACTTCTTCCATTTTCCTTAATTGATTCAACAATATTTAGATTGTCCTTTCAGGGTGCATATAACTATATAGTACTTATATAATACCACGAGGGGGAAACCGCGGATGGAAACTATCTATAAAGTATTGAGAATCCAAATGTGACATCTCTGTTCATTTAACTTTAAACAGGCACAGCGGGTAACTTCCAAGTTATATATAGATAGACTAGCAACCTTCTCTCCCTTTCGATTCGGGTTAATATTTCTAAGACTATTAGAAAACGGAGACTAAATGGGGAGTAATGTATATGTATATAATTCCGAACAGACTGCAGTCATCGAAGCAGCTGCTGAATTTGATCAACAAGAATTTCGGCACGCTGGCGTTCTGCAAGCGATGGCTGGAGCGCGCGGGCGGCGTGCGCTACGCGATGGCCCTGAAGGACCTCTGCGACAAGGGAGTGCTGGACGCCTACCCGCCGCTCTGCGACATCAAGGGGTGCTACACGGCGCAGTTCGAGCACACGCTGCTGCTGCGCCCCACCTGCAAGGAAGTCGTCTCGCGCGGAGACGACTACTAGCGCATCACACGCCCTGACAGTTACACGTGAGCTCACACTTTCATTCAAACTTGTCACAAGTGACGTCACGAGTTAAGCGCTTACCGAAAACAGTGGACAGAGCTGCGCATGTGCTTATACGCGCTCAGCCAAAAATACACTACTTCATTCAGGGTCACTAAACCCGTGATACTTGTGCACTTATACAATCAGTACGGAATCATTAATCTTATTTTATAAACCAAATTAAAAAAAGAGCTTTATAAATTAGACCATATAGTATACTTGTGCAACTTGGCCTTGAAGGCCATAATCACAATATGTACCTAAAACAAAAGACAATATTATTCACCACCATAGCTAAAATTGAGCTTATACATTTATTTATATGGTCAAGCCGACTGTACGCAACCTACATGGTGTAAAACCTTATTATACCAGCCGACGACGGTTCCTCACTGTCTGCCACCCATTAAATAATATGATATTCTATAATTCGAAAAAAAACACGAGATAACAGCGTTTGCCTTATTTGCAGAATGGTCCAGACACATCGCACGCGGTGACATCTATATACCCCAATCACTGTGGGATTCATTGAACAATTCTACCTACTACAACTTAAGTTTTTTTTTTTCTATATTTGTTACCGTCTCAAAGTAACAACAAAATATCCTAAGGATAACAGTACTGAGACACCCGATTTTAAGAAAATATAGCAAAATGTTTGGTGTACTAATATTTTGTATATGTTGATTTTTTTTGTTGGCTTGTCCTGTGTGCTCGACTGACTGTCAAGGGTCAACGATACCTTTTATGAGCCTCGCGCTAGGTGTAGGCTTCGTTGTTCGAAGAACTTGTTTGCAATAAATAGTGTTAAGGATGTTGGATTTGTGACACGATTTAAACGTACATAATATCTTTGTTGATAGTTTATGTTTTGAACAAGATTGTTGTTACTGGAGCCATATTCCATATCACGGATGATCAGTTTGTATTATAACCATGTTATGCTTCACTAATCCCATGTTACTTTCTGAATATACCTACATCTTTGTATGTATACATAAGAACATAACGCGTGTCTTTATCAATTTTTAAAATAAAGTTTTTACTTATAAATTGGTTCTTAATATAACAAATTCCCTACGAAATAACACTTCATTAATATGTTTAATATTTATTTTAGGAAAACACTATTACTAACGGAAATATAAACGATTACATTCATAATTTAAGTATGTTTACGTAAGTTGGATACAAAATCTTTCGCCTTTAAAAATGTATAAAACTACTCCCGCGAAATAAGGACATCATTTATCGATTAGATCATTATTATATATAATACTAGCTGGCGATAAATGTTTCTATATCTGCAATCAATATCTCAGTCTCGATGTGTAGTGTCTTCTCAGGCTGAATAAGCCTGGCTAAATTCTTCATTAGCTTATATTGAAACATGCGCGTACAGTGCCCCAAGGTTTTGACACATCGCATGACCTTGTGCAGTGCGCTTTTTTTGTATGGAGACGTAAAACTTCCTGCACTCGCCGCTTGGGACGCTTTTTAATATTCCCATACAAAATAAGAAAAAAACGTTTACGATATCGTCAACGTAAAAACTACTTGGGGCACATAACTCAAAGTTGTAACTCAAACCATTACTACATTTCAGATATAACACATAATACCACAATCAAACAAAGCGCATACATCATTTGATCACAAAAGCAGTCAAATCAGGAATGGACTACTCATTCTGTAAAATATCTCAAGATTATTAAAATTATTGCTAAGAGATTGATTTAAATTATTGCATTTTTGAACGTATTTCATTCCCCCATTATATAAAAGCTTTACAAAGACAATTCGTGTGTATAACATTAATTACGCCTAATACCATACATACGAAAAAGATTCATATTAATGATCACTGAGATTACAGGACTAATGTTTATCAAACTGCGAAATAAATATACATTAAATTCATATTATATTCTACCTCCAAAGAGACTGAAGTTAATAATTGTACAAAAGCGTTTCTAGGCCAAATAAAACACTCAACTGGTAATGCATCCTATTTCAGAAAGGCAGAGTATGTCGAATACACAAGAATAAAAACAATATGTCAAATGACATACTTCCTCGCCAACCAAAAGATACCTTAATTAATGAGATTATTCTATAGCATTATAATACAGATTGGCATAAGATATTACACTTGGACCTCCGCATGACGTGCCTTCAATGGTAAGGTGACTCAAGCATCGCGTCAGTGAATGAAGCAGTGCTGGGGCCCGCTGCTTAAAACGATCATAATTAACCCCCTATTCTCGGCACTATGACACGGTGAGTTACAAAAGTAATCGCAGTTTAAGTTTCAGAACTTCAACAAATGTTACGTTACTTGTGCGGCGCTTGCTATGTGCATCGGAGTTCAGGATATACATTTTTAACAGACTTTACAAAAGTGTTCGACTCGTGTTTTGATGTTTTAGACAGCAGAATCCAGAATGCCGCGCATCTCAAAACTATATAAGATATATATATACACCACTGGGTCCTACAGCTATATATATGCATGGGATGCTAGGCTGCATATTAACCATATTATATATTTTTGTATTACAGGCACTATCGTAATTACTTTATAGACATAAAGCGCAGTAAATAATTAAATTGTCACTAACACCCGTGCATGTCGTGCGTAGTCAATATTAAAACTGTGTATCTAAACTTGCTCTAACAGGTAACTGATTAATGAAATAAGTACATATATTTCTTATCACTAACAAGTCTTCGCCAGTGAATAGGTGAAGGTAATTTGTATTTCCCGAGCGTACCTTTCAGATACAAATTCAAGTATTCTTGTTTTATGAAATATTTCGGCTACAGCACCTAACTAATTATCGTTTAGTATTACTTATGTAGGTATGTTCCGTATTTGATTGAAAATTTTACGTGACAATTTGCTACCCAATCAAAAACTATCCGAACTAATAATTCCACTTAAATGAATACATACGCCCTGCGTGTTTTCATCGTCATTTTTGGCTGTTTTACAAACAATTTATCAGTAACCACCGCCGCCGTGGCGTGGCATATCGTATTACAATGAACGTTGACAAATCCAACTGATTAATATAATGGCTTATACCAAAACTGGTAAAGTATCACAGAAATTAACACAGCTAGCTAAACTATGGTGTCTTCAATAATATTACGAGCACTAAAGCATTAGGATTTGGTCACATGTACCTAAGTAGAACATTACATTCATGAGTATACATTGTTCACAGATCTACACCATGTTTTGTTGGGAAATATTCACTATATCCAATTTGAAAGTAATAAAAATATTTAGGCCTTATTTAATCATAATAATTTAGAAAAATTGAATAACTTTATCAAATACCTACTCACTTAATTGTTTTGTTTATTGTAAATACCAGAACATGCCAATAGGCTTATTAGTACAATACCGCCAAAGAATTGATAATTTCGCGTAACAAAGTCTACACTATCGTTCAACAACCTCCTATTCTAACAAGCCTTACATTATTACAGTTACCTATGCTTCAGATAGCCTTATTTATAATAAACACTTATCTGGTCTAGGATTTTTAATTAGGTACATATTGCCTAAACATTAGGCTTAATAACATACTTACTTACTTGTTTTGAAAAATAATGCTGTTGAGAATAAATCATAATCATTTTTAATTATAATATCTAAAGGTTTCACTATGACTAGTTACTTTTTAATGTCCAATAGTATTTGGGGACTGTATTTTATGACTGAACATTGAAAACTATTTTTAACACATAATTGTAAAACTAAAACAAATATCTTAGGTTATCACTTAACATGTCAACACAAAATTTGATACACACCCAATTATCACAATTCTTTGACTGTATATCGACCACTGAGATTAAATTAAGACACACAATACAATACTTGAAACTAGTATTCTAGAAAACTAACTAAGAAACGGTAGGTAAGCCTTTTAAGTAACATGGTATAAGTAATATTAGTTAACCTTGATGTCTTGTCCGTCACCGTTGACCGCGGCCACCGCCGTGTAGGGCCACGAGTAGATCGACTGCAGCGGCACGTGCAACAACTCCACCAAATGCCGATAGTTGGGCTCTATAACATACACACACACATACTAATAACGATGCGTTGCCACAACACATATGAGTATGTGTAGTGACGGATGTGTGAGTTAAGCACCAATGGAATCGCTTCATTAACCCGACCTCTCAAATCTGATGAAGAAGTATATACGGTATTTGTTATCCGTCTGTCTGCCTGCTGATGCTATAAGGCTAATTCATTTTAGAAAAATAAATGTATCTCTGTCTATGTAATATAGTTTTTATAATTTATCTACGCGGGTAAAACCCTGAAGTGCATTTGTTCTATAAACACATCCCTTGCTACGTAACTCATCCTCCTCAATTCTGGTGGAAACGCACAAAAGTAATTGGTACAGGTCCCGCTGGGATTCGAACTTGCTTCACTTGCGTAGCAGGCGACTGCTCAAACCCTGAGGCCACCACAGCTCTTAATCATTTATTTATAAAAGAAATATCTGATCACATGCAAAATACCCGTCATTATCGAGAATCGATAGCGCAACCTCGAGTTTCAATCACATACCAACAGTACTAATCAATAAATCTCAAAATAATCTATACACATATAAATACAATTGAAGTTTCTGTTTGTAATTTCAAAATAACAGCTTTTCACTAAATGCATATGAAAATATTCCTGGTTTATCTACTAATCTCCGAAACGGCTGTACCAATTTTAATGGGACTAATTGGAAAATATCTAATGTTACGAACTTTTATTAAAAAAATATTAGAGCCACCCATGAAATGAAGTCTACGCGGGTAAAACCGCAGGGCACAGCCTAGTATTATTATAATCAGTAATTCTCCAGGTGTCTTATCTACCATGTGGCTCAGGCCCTATCTTTATCCGTATGATGACTCAGTTGAGCCAACTTACAAGCCTGGGTCGCATGTTCGATTCCCACATACAATAAATAAAATATAGACTACTGCAGGTGTAGAAAATGCCGTGGAATGAATATGGATACCATGTTGTAATTTTCTTTATAAATTCAGGATTGAATTTCAAACATCGATATCTTGAGACCACAGTGCAGGCATAATTGTTAAAACATCCTATGGGGCTTTAACATAAGCACTTTTTTCCGTTATAGTTTGGCTGTATGACAGTGACAGAGTTCTATCGTGGCAGGAAGACCTCATGTTAAGGTCCCTGATCACCAATGAAATTATCAGCCCCAACCTACCGCTGTCCCTCACTCAAGCATTTACATACAGGTTTCCTAGCAATATTTCCGTCAACATAAACCAAATAAAAATATACATAGTAAAGAAAGCATTCAATTTGATATTACCATTCTCAGGATTGATGTACCCTTTGCGTATCAAGAAATCTATCAGGACCGGGGCACTAGTGGTCTTAAATTGCGGCGAAAGTGCCCTCTGCACACATTCCTCAGCGGTCAGCAGCTCAAACGTTTGAACTTCGCCATCTGCATTTTGGGGCACAAACTCTAATGGAAGCTCCAAGTCATACACATACTCAGTGTTTGGAAATAGACCTCTTTCACTCTCAAAGTAAAAGCTGGAAAAATAATATATATCAATCAGATTACAAATATATGTGTATTGTATATATGTTTTAAACTGGAATATATTAAAATTATATACCTTACACAACCTGCAGGTACAAGTTTCTTTACAAGGTCTCCCTGGACAGACGCCTCTTCTGCAGCTTCCTTTATGGTGGTCTCAAGTATACCATAGCCTACAGCCAGACCTCCACTGACAAAACAGTCCCATTTACCTGATTACAATATAAAGATTATTTTACAAAATCTGTATGTACTTAATATAGGCCCTTTCCTATGCGAAGGACCTACCTGCATGTTCTGGGAGTATTTGTCAGGTACATAGAGCATAAGGTCACGAGCGGCACAATAGATCCCAAGGGTCGACAAGCTCCCAGGCAAGGGGAACCAATATTGCCACACAAGATAAGCATTATTTTTATTATAATACAGTATTTAAATTTTTTTTTAGATTTTATCCTTCACAACAATTGAATTAATATGCATGCAACAATATATTGACATATCTTATTAATTATAAAGTCAAGTAACCTACTTACAGAGCAAACAATATAACATTAGTATTACTCAGAGGCATACAAGATTTTCTGTATTGCAGTGGCTTAAATAAAGAGGCCATAATATTTGTGACTCCTTTGCTTGATCCTTATCCACAAATGCTAATCATATAAAAAACTAGAGGAACTAACATGATAATTTGTCAATCAATTTGCTCTGTTCACTGCAATTTTGAAATAGTGTTAATTTATGCTCATGGACTCACAAACATAACATGTAGACTGTCTGAGTGAGATTGCAAATCTTGCCCTTTTGAAATAATATTTAATAAGATAAAATTTTAATAAATACTAGTCATAAATCTAATACCTTTGAGTTAGATAAAAATAAAAATAAGATATTATGAACAAACTGGTCTCTTGCCAGTCACAAATAATATGATTATGCAAATATAAATATAATATTGATTATATGAATATACAAAAATAGTGTTGCAAAGTATTTGGCACTAGGTCATATTATTATCTTGATAGCATGAGAATTGGCCTCCAGACATAATAAGAAATGTCAGCATTTTATAATAATAACCATTTATATTATGCACACAATATAAAAATTTACATTGCAAATTAAAAATCCACATACAAAACTTCCAAAGACAACAAAATAAAGGATTATTAAAATATTATTAAATCAAGAATCCTGTTTCTTGGTGGGTCTTAGTGAATACCTGTCACCTCACAAAGAACAGACTCCCTAAGTTTAGACCAGCTATTTAACTGCGCTTTGCTATATGTCAGTCAGTCATAATTTTCAATTAAATGTGTATAGATAAGTACAGGTGCCATAAAGACCTTGAAGGGCAGTTGTCAGTTTATGAGTCTGTCTCCTTCTGTTTGTGAGATGCGACATAAGTAAAATATATGCACATTTACCCCCACTATATTGACAGAGTTCATAACTGGTGACTTCAGTTGTAAATATAAAAGAAAACTAACCTGGCCAAGTCTGCTTTGTGAAGCTCCTCTGCTGTAGCCAGATACACAGGCCTTTAGTTGGATGGTTCAAATAGCCGGTGACACTGACGCCATAGTTTCTGATCCCAAACAGGCAAACAGCACTCCGGTCCATCTCCAGTAGACTTTCATTATAAAATGGTACACTCACTTCAAAACACTACAACAATCAAAATTTATGCATCACATCATCAAACAACCAGAAGGCTTCGAAAGTTACATCCAAGTTCATCCAGGGGAGTGGACCAAAATATTAATAGGAAATTCCTTCATTAAATGGTTGAACCAGTAACCAAAAGAAATCAGTTCTGGTTTAGGGTTGATAACCATTAGCCCTTAGAAATAATTACTGGTTTATAATTCCTTATAATGTATAAGATTATAAACAGGCATGATGTTGAATCAATATAGTAAATACCTCATCCCTCCAACCCTTAAGGGCACATATTTCGTTATCTTTCCTGAGTGTCTGCAACACATCTGCCACCTTCAGTGTCCTCTCCTTGTAATCTCGGAATGCTGGATTTAATTCCACACATTTACCTGCAATTCTGAATACCTACAAAAATATTGATTGATAGTTAATTATATATAATTATTAAGATTTTATTAACACATGTAATTTAATAATAATGAATGATAATTATAGAAGATATTGTAAAATAAACTGTGTTAACATAGTTGACACTTCAAACAAGTCTCAGTGTTGAAAGTGTGAGCTTTCACAGCTCATCCTATAATATCGTCATTACACATTCAGAATAAAGTTGTGGCAAAAGTTAATAATTTCCCATTATAAATAGTATTTAGGTTAAATTTGGATTACCCCTGATTACCTTTGATTCCAGTGTTTTTACAAACATTCTAAACATCGAGTCACCAAGTATGGTGCATTTAAAGGTAGATAAAGGCACATAATACATTACAATAATTAACTACAGTATTAATGATTACATATACTAAATCAGTAGCCTCAGGGAAGTAGTATCCCTGATATTATTTCGAAGTTTACGTACCTCCGGAAACCTGTGCAAATATTTCATGACATCCGGGCGCACCAGACCCACTTGGTGTCCAGCTACTACGAAAGGTTTACATATTCCCTGATGCAAACCTTAAACACAACACACGTTATAGACCGACGCAAGATAACAATCGCTATATTACATATTGTACTAACATAATATTTGTATTTGGATGTTTGAAACTTAACACTTACCTGATAGATAAAAGCAGTTGAACTTTCTTGCTAATTTCAATAGATCGGAGATATTATTCTGTGCGGTAGAATTCATCTCTTTCATAGTTCTTTTCCATCCAATTGACAAAAGATTAAATTAGAACATAGAAGACAGCTTGAGCAGATACGTACGCTCCCCTATAGATTGATGTGGTTATTGCATTTGCTTGCTGTTTAGAATTTCATTTAGGTTTTTTCACTCAACTCAATCAATCAGACGAATAAAATAAAATAAGTCAAGTCAGTTGGTTGAATAAAATGTACCTGTGTTGCCATACTCTTAGATTTTTTATTAGTTTTCATAGTACCTATAAGTATTGTTTAAATTATGTTTATCTGGGGTTTTCGGCAGAGGTTATAATTGTTCAGCTGACCTCTACTGTACTTTTTAGCAGAGGTCAGAATTGTGCTACTAACCTATAGTCTACTGAGTTAGAAAGTCAAATTATGCTACTTACCTCCACTGTACTGCTTAATAGAAGTCAGTAGTAGAATTTTAATTCAATAGTAGTTTATGTCATAGATATAGAAAAAAAAAATCTTTGGTTTATGTCTTCTTAGAGTTTCCTTCTCTATGATCTTTTATCTCTGTACCATTTAATAGACAATATTAAGTCAGTTAAAGTAATTTTGACTTATACTATTTTTTTTACTGTGTTAATACTTCAAATACGTATATACATTTACTTACTTTGTTTTGTTTGTTTGAATCAGCAATGTAATTAAATACATATGTAATGTAATAGTTTTCTGACGTTTGAATTTTGTTTGCATGTGATTATAATCGAAAATCGAGGTTTAAATAGCACAAAGAAACTATTTACTTACCGTCGTGTAGTAAGTAGTTAATAGTAGTCTGCCCAGCTAGTCTAGAGACTAGCTATTCCAATTCAATTATAAGCGAGGTAATACAAGTTGACATAGATATTATGTTATAGTTCAAGTCAACCTGTGTGAGTAAGCCAACATTCTCCATGGTTTTGATGAATTAACAAGTGTGAAACAATACCTGGAGATTAAAACCATTGCACGAAACTGTTCCTCGACATCATTTTGAAATGTCAACCAGCACCTTTGAAATCGTAAATGAGCTAGCTCCAGTGTTTCGACCGTATGTTCAACTTATGTACGAAGATTTAAAACTAGGTAAGATTCCCATGTGATATCCTTAAAGTAATTAGTGATATATTTGCATGTTTGTACTTACAAACACCGGGAGTCTGTACCAAATGGCAGGGGCGTGCATTCCATATAAGCACATAAGCAGTGCTTACCATTTTTTATGCCTTAATACTCTCATGTTGTGTGTGAGTTTATACCAAAACATATGTACCTATGCGCCACTTTGGTATGTAATTAACTTACCTACCCTACTTATTAATAGCAGAGTTTTACCTACCATTAAAACTCATATTATGTCCGGAGCCTTATTCGAGGCCTCAATAGACAATATTGAGATGACATCTATGGTTCCAAGCCGTACTTAGGTCATTGTAGTCCCTTTTAATTAGCCAAATAGGGTTACTTCCGCTTATTTTCACCAGGTAACGTCCATCTTGGTATCTCTTCATTGTGGTCTCAATATATATAACTTATATCTATCTTAACTAACACCAGGCAGGATTTACTGTGAGGCCTCGAATAAGGCTCCGGACATAATATGAGTTTTAATGGTAGGTAAAACTCTGCTATTATGTCCTTCCGCCGTTATTCGAGGCCTCAATAGACAATATTGAGACATTGTTTGTTTTCGCCTGGTGAATAAGACGCCAATGTGATTACACACTAGTTCAACAGTTATTGCTTTCTATGTTATACAGGATAAAATAATAAATAAATAATGTATATTGACTTAAGTCTTTTCATAATTTAGCTTACAACATAATGACAAGATATGGTCCCCACTAATTGCTTTTGCTAATAAACTACTTCACTAGTCAACATTATTAATTAGCTTATTATAAGTTAGCTTATTTTACAGTCTGAATTGTTATAATAGAATCTCACATTTTACCTTGGCCCCCTCTTTAATAATTAACTAACTGGCTAATTATACAACTATGATATCTTGGACACTACTACTACTTATGTTTAATTTTTTCACTACTTATCACAGTTTGTACTATCTTATAGGTTCAAACAGAGGTCCTAATGAAATATTATTATTTGACATAGGTATCTGCATTATTTCTTTCTTATAGAACTTTGAAAATGTATTCTCTGATCTCCAGTTGGCCCTAGCTAAAATTCTATCTAAAGGCTCTCTATCTATCCAACTCCTAGATGCAACAGCTGATCTCACACTTCCAGGAGTTGCATCTACACCCGCCTCTGACAAAACAGATTTTACCCATCCTGCAATTATAGTTCTTGAAGCAACCTTGGCAGGTCCCCGGGCTGTTACAAATAGGTTACACACTTTACCCTCTTTACGTCTTTCCTTGCCAACCTGTACTAACTTTCTTACCCAGAATACTGGATCTATATTAGGGTTTTCATGATTAGAATACAACTTCCAGCCAGATTGGGTGTATGATGGAGTATCAGTCTTGGATCCGTATAATGGCCAGAAAGTTACACAGTTTACATCGGTTTTATCATCAATAAAATGGGTATCCGACACAGACAAAAGCGTGAGAACATGTACTCTACGTCCTGAACAAAGTAGCAGTAAGATAGCGCACCGCCTAGATACTTCCCACAGATTCTGAACTGACAGCCCATTATTTGATAGCCAGAGTGTTACAATATTTGTATCCCAGATATTGGTACTATCACGAGTCTTAGCCTCATATGTTGCGATAGACTTTAATATTTGTTTCACTAAAACATTAGAGCTAAATTGGAAACCATCTTTGGTAGAGCACAGAGTGGAAATTACTGACTTATGGACCAAAATTGTTTTGTATGCTAACTTTTCTACTAGATGAAGATCAGCTAAAAATTGCGCTAATTCTGATCCAGAGGGATCGGTGAAGTTAACATTGGACTTTTGACACCACTTTACCCATCGCAACCATGCGGGTTTGTAGGTATTTAGAGTGGATTTCCGCCATCCTGCTCGTAGTAGAGTCTTTTGTTGAGTTGACCAAGATTTTACTGCATCAGACCACCCCCACATTTCCAAATCTCGAGGGTCAGTTCCCGTACTTTTGGTGGGGGACGGCCTGTTGACAGATCTATTAATTTGGACTCTAACTGGTGCACCGTGAAAGGTGGTGCCTTGGCTCGAGACTTTAAATCTGCTCTCCAAAACGCTTGAGGCCACCTCGGTGCTACTATGAGATATGAACCTATCGCTCGGTTGAGATGCATGAGGACTCTCGGTATTAGATTCGGAGGGGGGAATATCCACGCTAGCTCGAACTCCCAATCCCAAGCAAACGCGTTGTGTTTCCATGCTCCCTTGTCCGTCTGGTCTAGGCTGACATATTTTGGGACTATGTGAGCACGACTTGATGCAAACAGGTCTACTTCTGGGACTCCCCATTTCTGAAAAACTACCTCTGTCAACGACGGAAGTAGATGCCACTCGGGTAGCATCGCCTTTCGGGAAAGTCGATCGGCTACTCCGTTGTATTTTCCGGGAATGTAATGAGCGATTAGGTGAATGTCGAACTGATCTAGAATTTTGAAAATCTGATAAGTCAGACTCATCAGCTGAACTGATCGAATTCCTCCCTCGTTCCTTAAATATGCCACCACCGATTTGTTGTCGCACTGAAGCAAAACTGATGAATGTCTCAGAAAATGACCGAATTGGTACAAACATTTCAGAATAGTCAACATCTCTTTTTGATTCGAGTGAACAGGCTCTTCTCCTTCCAACCAGTTGCCTTGAATTTTGACTCCATTCAATTCCGCTCCCCAACCTGAGTCCGCTGCATCTGTTGTGAGAAAGTGTGTCAGTGTTGGTGGGTGAAGTCGACTTGATTTGTCGCAATTTTGCATCCACCACTTGAGCTCTTCGATGGCCTGAGAGGGAAGAGGAATTTTCTTCTTGGGGTTGTATCGAAGTAGTTTGTTGCAATGTGACAGGAGACAACGGAAGTATAGCCGGCCCTGTGGAACCGATAGTCTGGCAAAATTCAATGTCCCTACTAAACTTTGAACTTCCAGGAGTGTTGATTTTTGATGCATGAGCATCCTTTCTATATTGATCCGTAGACCATGAATCTTCTTCTCTGGCAGACTCTTTTTGTTCATCCATGTATCCCATAAAAGGCCTAGATATTCTATTGTTTTTTTGGGGGACAAGAATTGACTTTGATTGGTTGACCATCCACCCTAACTCTTGGAAAGTTTTGAGTACAATTTTTGTCTGCTCCACTACCCTTGACCTGTCTTGACCTGCAATCAGAAAATCGTCTAGGAATACTGCAACGCGAATTCCTCGTTCCCTTAGAATTTCTGCTGTCCAGTTTGAGAGAGATGCAAACGTTTTGGGGGCGGTGGCAAGTCCGCAGGGCAAAGAGGTCATTTGCAGCAGCTTGTCTCTGTAAAGTAGCCGAAGAAAGCACCGATGGGTTTGTGCTACGGGTACATGATAGTATGCCTGTGTAAGATCGATTTTTATCATCCAATCGTTTGGCTGTAAGAAGTCTGGAATTTTGTGAACTGAAATCAGTCTGAATTTGGTTATTTTTAAGTATTGGTTCAATCTCTTTAGGTTGAAAATGGGACGCATAGAACCATCTGTTTTGGGGGTTAAAAATAGGGTAGATACAAAGCTGGGTGTTTCGGGGGCATATTCTAGGATTTTTTCCATAATCAAACTGTTTATTGTCTGATCCATTTCGAGAGATGGAGCAGTTTGATACTGACCGTTGTTGAGGGAAGGTAACACAAGCGGTGGTTGAGTTTGAAAGGGAATTTTGTAGCCTGTTATTATGTGGACCAGAGGAATTGGTGCCCCAAATTTGGTCCATGCTTTCACAAACTTCCCTAACCTGCCCCCCTGAAACGGTTGTTCTTTGTCAGTACTTCCTAATACCCCTTCCTTTACCTCGGGCGGTATTGATTTGGGTAAATGGCTTTCTCTGAGTGGCTGTGGCCTGATGGCTTGCTGTGAATTGCCTTCTAAATTGTGGCCGAAAGGATCGTTGGTGTCCAGCATAAGCTGGGGCATCATGATTAAATGCATACTGTTGAGTCGGCATGTAAGGTTGCAGAGGGATGGTGTTGTCTCTGCCTTTGGGAGAACTGATTTGGTAACACAGACGGTGCCGTGGGGCGACCGGTCTGGTTGTACATACTGGGACCAGGTTGCGCAGCCTGGGTTCCAGATATAGATCTTTTTTCTTGTGTAGAGAAAAAGAGTTTTGGAAAAATTTTATTAATTCCCCCATTATTTTTTTTTTTTTTTTTTTTTATAAAGTCTTCGAATTCCTCTTGACTGAACAAATGGCTACAAGAAGGGGGTATCTTTTTTAGAGACATTCTCACAAATTTATCTTTAATCAAATTTAAAAACGGTTCCCGCCTCTGTTCAATGATATCAGCGCGGCGACCGCAAAGTAGCTGAAGGCAGTCAAGTGAGATTTTCTGAAAATCTCCTGCAAATATATTTTTTACTTTAGTGAGTAGCGAACCCCTGTCAATAATGTCCTCACTATTATTACCCCCCTCTATCCAATTTAAAAGCTCCGAGACTCCCGCTTTTAGAGCGTCATTTTGCTTAATCACGGCATTCGTGATCGCCCCCAACGATTTATCTGACATAGCCAAACCATTAGTCCTATCAAATTGTTTTATTTCATCGTTAACCTCTAATTCCACAAACCCTGGTTTTGCGCTGTACGATTTTTGAATGTCCGAATAACGGACATTTGACCAATTATCTGTTCCAAAATGTTGTAACGAGTTAAGCAACTGTATATGTTCAGGAGAGGCAATTCCAATCGTGGGTTCTTTGAGGTTAGTCGCTAATTAGAGGTTAAAAGTATGGGCAGTTTCGGGGGGAACATCCATACAGGGCGCATCCGATTGTACTATCTCCTGTTCATCCATTTCCAATGAGAAATGAGGTTGCTGCGCAGAATCATGTGGGTACCAGCCTTGAGGCGCGTAGGCACCCGCTAAGAAATTTTTTATTTCACTTACTTGGTTTGAAAGGTCTTTTAATACCTTTCGATTCTTTTCTTTTCGTGGCCGCTTCCTCTTACGCTTTTGACGATATTCCACGCTGGTGGATGACATCGACGACACGCAATCACGTATATTTTCGTTTTCCGACATTACAAACTTTTTTATCACACTTGGAACTACAATTATTTACGAACGCTAACAGCGTTTAATTACTAACGGCTTTGAAATCTAAGACGCCAATGAAGAGATACCAAGATGGACGTTACCTGGTGAAAATAAGCGGAAGTAACCCTATTTGGCTAATTAAAAGGGACTACAATGACCTAAGTACGGCTTGGAACCATAGATGTCATCTCAATATTGTCTATTGAGGCCTCGAATAACGGCGGAAGGACATAATATATATATTATAATAATTCAAAGACTATATTGCCAAAACAGGGGTTAGACTGACCATCTGTCATGAAGTTAATAAATTTTAGTGGGTATTCATGTCTTCCTACCCCTTCAGGGGCCTTGTGGGAAGGGATTCATATTTATTTATTCAAAGCATATTTATTGTGAGAGTTAGAATGGGAATGAATACAGATATGTTGACTGAAAGAGAGAAATGGAAGAGAAGAACACATACGCCAACCCCAAATAAATGTGAGGGATGTGAGCAGGAGGATGATGATATTGTATTGCATTTGTAGGTCTCTGTAAAACTAAAGTGGACTTTGAGCGGATATCTGGACCTTCAGAAGGCGGAGAAAGCCAGTTCAGACTGGTACTGCCTTATTGCTCTAAAAAGTTAAAATGGGAAGTTATATTTGACGCATCAACACCGTGGTTTGCACCTGACTTCCGGTTTGATGATGACACTTTCCTGATGAATTTTGAAGAGGAAATGTTGGAGGAAAATTTACCTAGCCTCTCAAAATGGAATGAAAATGATCCAAGAGCACTCAGTGAAGTTATGAAAGAGTTGATACAACTCTATAAGAACCATCAAGTATATATCAGTTTCTTTGAGGTTCTGCAAAATAAATTGGTGAATATGATATAGCTTTTATATTTCTAGATAAAAAAGTTAAATGAAGATGAGAGTTCCCGAGCAGCTTTTGAATATAGTGCCCTGCTTGGTGATGCTGTGACATCAGAAAATGAGATTGAAGTGTGGGTGGGCACTCATGTAGTGGAATTTCTCATTAAACTGAACATAGACACATCACGGTTGCCAGAACTTTATACAGATGGGTAAGTACTACAGCTTATGAACATCACATGTAATGAGCGCTCAGGGAAAATAGTGGGGATAACTGAACATCATGTATATGATTGCGCACACTCCATACAAGAGCAAAACAAAATAAGACTGCAATAGCTCATATTGGCACCCATATGTACTATAAGCAAACTCAATTGTATATATGGCATGTTGAATAATTTGTTTTTATTACAGCACTCAACAAAATCCAGGCATTGACACTGCACTCCTTCTTGTGCGATATCCAAACTGTACCAATGCAGAATTAATTTTGTCACCACTTCTCACAAAGTCTTTGGGCAATATTACTTTGCCATTGTAAGTATATATTTTCTAGTTCATTTTCTTGTATTCTTTAACGTAACAAATATTTATATTGTTATTATTTACTTCAGGATGCATCAGTCAGGTGTGCTTATGGACTATGTCCCAATGGTAACAGAGTTGTTAAACAACAAGGTAATTTTTGTTTTTTCCCCCTCTCACTCTTTTGATGGTTTTTGTCATAGCTAGCAAGCATGTTCGAGTCTTACACTTACACTGTATTGTATTTATTCATTCAGATCAGTGATTTATTGGATAATGAGAAACTAAAGCGAGATCTACTGGCACAGCTGATAGTGAAATATGAGGGAGCAATATTGGAACATGATGCAAATCATGCTGCTTTCTTGTTTGAAGTCAATGATTTCCACTGGATTCTACAAATTGATATAGGTACTGTACCCTTATTACGAATGTTGCACTGCAATCGTAATATAAATTTGCTAGTGTCATCGACAATATTTGTTCGAGCTATCTTAGTGTTTCACCCCCAGGAGGTGCTGCACCATTTCTCGTACAAATTTTTGGCAGAGATGCTAGCAAACATAGATTAGGAAAACGGTGGCAAACTTGTGATAGATATCAGGCTTTCAATTTTATTAAGACCATATTTTGGTCATAGTATTAACAATTGTTATACATTTGCAGGTGTAAAGTTCCCTGAAAAGCCTCCAATTCTAACACTGCGCTCAGTGTACCACAGCAGTAAAGGCAAGCCCAAGTTCAAGGTGCTGCCTGGTTGTCCATACAACAATTTTGAAGGATATATTGAACATCAAATTGAGATATTCAAAAATGAATGCAAAGGAGTGATTCCTAAACAAACCAACAACCAACTTGTTGTCTTGGAGAACTAAATCAGTCTGACATAATAAATTATAAAAATTACGATCAGTACATTATTTTGAAAAAAATTAGTTGACATGATTGCGAACAGTAGGCTCCTACCGAAAATTGCACGTGACGGCGACTACCAACCTAGTTCAAATGAAGGGAATCAGATTATTAGTACATACTATATTTTTGATTGCATTTTGAAACTGAGAGAGAAAATCCAATCATTCTTAGAGTGTGATTGAACTTTTTGGTTACACTCTGTAAATTTTTTAAATAACAATTAAACTCATCAACTCAACACACTTGAAAATCTAAGAAACTACAGTAACAGTCTACAGCTGCAATCATTTACATATGCAATCTAGCACAACTCTTGGACCTGGTCCAATTGTGAACATAGCATTGTTTTGATTAAACTTACACATTCTAATAATAGTTTCTGCTGTGACCTAGTATGGTCGACCTCTAGGAGAATATTTTTATATAGGATCCTTGTGTATAACTGTCTGTGTATAAGTTGTCACTAAACTCACGGTTCATTCTTATTGATGAAACAATTTTTGAGATTGGATTACTTAATAGTTTTGAAGATTAAATACAAACTTTACCTCTATATAATATAGGTTTTGAAAAGCAAAACCTAGCTTAAATAAGTATAGCTTTAATACAATTCGAAATAAATACTAGTGAGACAGTAAACCAATGTTTATTGTAATTTATTAAACATTCTAACAACATCAATAGAGTGGTGTGGTCATCTTCATATTGAATTTATAATCTTACATAAATAACATTAATCCTAATGTATAACTATTACATACTAACAATTTAATCTTGTTAGTGTTATGAAACTACAATAATGATGACAATAAAGTGAGGGAATTCTACATGCTCAATTGACTTTTAACTTTTATTATAAACTACATGAGAATATCTATAAAAATCTTTTAAGATAGTTACAGGTATGAATAAATTAATTATTATTTTCCTTTTGAGATTTTTGGTGGGAAGAACAATAAATAACAAATTTGACAGAAAGAATTATAAATATTTTAACAGGAATATCATCACAAAGAGTTTCCACAGTGACAAACTCTTGTCGACGGAAGAACCCCACGCAAATTAAACTAACTACTTATTAGGCGTAACATTGTTAATACATTATAAAAGTAAAACAGATTTGTAACATTAAATCCTTAGTTAGTTAGTTTGACATTTTCTTTGTTACCAAGCATCTCATAACGGTATCTCATGTATACAACTTTCATCCTGTCCCAGACATTGTCGAAGGAATCCATCGCAGGCCTGACATCCAGCAGAGCAAACTGATATTTGTTATCAACTTCACCGCCGTCATAATAATCAATAATGTAGCGCACATCCTTCCCACACCGATCAACAATCCAATCATGCCGATCAAAAGGCAGCTCATATCTGGAAAATTATAAAAGCAGTATTACACTATGATGTCTCTCAGATCAGTTCTATACTTGATTTATTAGCAAGAGTTGGATGAACATAAGTAACATTTTTCATGATGTTTACTTACCCTAACCAAGATCGAAACATGGCTCTTGGACTGTATTCTGTAGCCTTGCCACCAAAACTTTTCAATCTAGGGTGACCACATTCTTTTGCATGTAAGGCCTCCCATTTAAGAACTTCTTGCCAAGCCTGAAAGAACATTTTAGATAATGATAGGAATTAAATTGTTACTGAAAATATAGGCACACTTGATCTAATGAATAAGATTGTTATTAAAAAAATGAGAGAGCAGTAGTTTCTGCCCATAAGGCATAGACATGAGCTATGTATGTGTACATATTGAAATAAATCAATCAATCAGACAGTATAAATTATGAACCTGTTCGTTATTAGCATTGTGGATGTGGATGATATCATCCATGTCTTTTTGTTTGATGTCTTCATCTTTCCAACGCCAGCCCTTGCGAAGCATGGCATTCCAGAACATTTGCTGGCTAGGATACACCCAGAACTCGGTAGAGCCATCAGGCATGGCTCTTGGAATAGATGACACTTGGCGATTAGTAGGCAGAGAGAATGGCTGGTCTGGAGCTGGTTGCTGATTGGCTGGAGGCATCTATAATAATTAAGGAAAATGTCAAATAGCAACACATAATAATAGGTTTTACCAACTTGTATTAATAATAGTCGACTAATATTTACCATGTTATAGGGATTAATATCAGTCCCATTGCCATGTTGTACTGGACATTCAGAAGGAGTCTTCACATTATCATGCTTAACCGGGCATTCTGAAGGCTTTTTGATGTCTTCTTTGGTTTTCTCGGTTTGGTTGTGCATCGGGCATTCACTTGGGATATTATTGCCACTAGTTCCAATTTTGATTCCAGCCTCTGCAGAAACTTTATTGCCCATTTTTATGTCTTACGTAAGATCTTGAGGTTATAATAGGAAATGTTCCAAAACCATTACTTTATTTGTAGAACCAGTATTAATATATTTAATTGGATATAAAGAAAATTTAGCAACTGTATTTATCAATAATTAAGTATGGTTTTCCATGAGACTTCAAATTTGCGGGCGATGTGGTGGGTGGACAGAATGAAAACTATGCTAAATAACTTGGTCTAACTGACAAATGACATTAATGACAGAATACAGACTGGTTCACATAATAGTGCTCCCACACTGCTGTCACTGTCACATACATTCACAAATAAATAGCCATAAACAAGAAGTGAAGTGGGAATTGGGATGTAAGATGTAAGTGTAAGAAAGATGAGTGTAGAAAGAAGTAAGAACGGCACGGCTGTGATAATATAAACAAAGGGGAATCCAATTCCTCCACATATTTTTAACAATTTACAAGATATTTTTCAGAACAATCACTTGACATTGGCGGAATAGTTTTACTTAAGCTCATCGCCATTAAATAAATAAAGGAAAGGAAAGGAAAGACGTGAAGTGAAGTTATTAATTTGGAAAACCATTTGTAGGAAATTATGAATTTGTGAATAATTTATTAAACAGCAGTGTGAGAGCATTTTAACAAGGAGACTCCTTCCAATGTGGAAAAAACATGAATATGAATTATAATAGTACGGAAAAATGCTTCCTTGAAAAAATTTATAAATTCACTCCTTGACATAATATTGAGATACTATTACATAGTATAATATAAAATTAGCAATGTTTAATGTATAACTTTTATAAATATTACTAGGGCGTCCAAGGAAGAACTACTATGACCAAATTAATAGCAGAGTTTTACCTACCATTAAAACTCATATTATGTCCGGAGCCTTATTCGAGGCCTCAATAGACAATATTGAGATGACATCTATGGTTCCAAGCCGTACTTAGGTCATTGTAGTCCCTTTTAATTAGCCAAATAGGGTTACTTCCGCTTATTTTCACCAGGTAACGTCCATCTTGGTATCTCTTCATTGTGGTCTCAATATATATTACTTATATCTATCTTAACTAACACCAGGCAGGATTTACTGTGAGGCCTCGAATAAGGCTCCGGACATAATATGAGTTTTAATGGTAGGTAAAACTCTGCTATTATGTCCTTCCGCCGTTATTCGAGGCCTCAATAGACAATATTGAGACATTGTTTGTTTTCGCCTGGTGAATAAGACGCCAATGTGATTACACACTAGTTCAACAGTTATTGCTTTCTATGTTATACAGGATAAAACAATAAATAAATAATGTATATTGACTTAAGTCTTTTCATAATTTAGCTTACAACATAATGACAAGATATGGTCCCCACTAATTGCTTTTGCTAATAAACTACTTCACTAGTCAACATTATTAATTAGCTTATTATAAGTTAGCTTATTTTACAGTCTGAATTGTTATAATAGAATCTCACATTTTACCTTGGCCCCCTCTTTAATAATTAACTAACTGGCTAATTATACAACTATGATATCTTGGACACTACTACTACTTATGTTTAATTTTTTCACTACTTATCACAGTTTGTACTATCTTATAGGTTCAAACAGAGGTCCTAATGAAATATTATTATTTGACATAGGTATCTGCATTATTTCTTTCTTATAGAACTTTGAAAATGTGTTCTCTGATCTCCAGTTGGCCCTAGCTAAAATTCTATCTAAAGGCTCTCTATCTATCCAACTCCTAGATGCAACAGCTGATCTCACGCTTCCAGGAGTTGCATCTACACCCGCCTCTGACAAAACAGATTTTACCCATCCTGCAATTATAGTTCTTGAAGCAACCTTGGCAGGTCCCCGGGCTGTTACAAATAGGTTACACACTTTACCCTCTTTACGTCTTTCCTTGCCAACCTGTACTAACTTTCTTACCCAGAATACTGGATCTATATTAGGGTTTTCATGATTAGAATACAACTTCCAGCCAGATTGGGTGTATGATGGAGTATCAGTCTTGGATCCGTATAATGGCCAGAAAGTTACACAGTTTACATCGGTTTTATCATCAATAAAATGGGTATCCGACACAGACAAAAGCGTGAGATCATGTACTCTACGTCCTGAACAAAGTAGCAGTAAGATAGCGCACCGCCTAGATACTTCCCACAGATTCTGAACTGACAGCCCATTATTTGATAGCCAGAGTGTTACAATATTTGTATCCCAGATATTGGTACTATCACGAGTCTTAGCCTCATATGTTGCGATAGACTTTAATATTTGTTTCACTAAAACATTAGAACTAAGTTGGAAACCATCTTTGGTAGAGCACAGAGTGGAAATTACTGACTTATGGACCAAAATTGTTTTGTATGCTAACTTTTCTACTAGATGAAGATCAGCTAAAAATTGCGCTAATTCTGATCCAGAGGGATCGGTGAAGTTAACATTGGACTTTTGACACCACTTTACCCATCGCAACCATGCGGGTTTGTAGGTATTTAGAGTGGATTTCCGCCATCCTGCTCGTAGTAGAGTCTTTTGTTGAGTTGACCAAGATTTTACTGCATCAGACCACCCCCACATTTCCAAATCTCGAGGGTCAGTTCCCGTACTTTTGGTGGGGGACGGCCTGTTGACAGATCTATTAATTTGGACTCTAACTGGTGCACCGTGAAAGGTGGTGCCTTGGCTCGAGACTTTAAATCTGCTCTCCAAAACGCTTGAGGCCACCTCGGTGCTACTATGAGATATGAACCTATCGCTCGGTTGAGATGCATGAGGACTCTCGGTATTAGATTCGGAGGGGGGAATATCCACGCTAGCTCGAACTCCCAATCCCAAGCAAACGCGTTGTGTTTCCATGCTCCCTTGTCCGTCTGGTCTAGGCTGACATATTTTGGGACTATGTGAGCACGACTTGATGCAAACAGGTCTACTTCTGGGACTCCCCATTTCTGAAAAACTACCTCTGTCAACGACGGAAGTAGATGCCACTCGGGTAGCATCGCCTTTCGGGAAAGTCGATCGGCTACTCCGTTGTATTTTCCGGGAATGTAATGAGCGATTAGGTGAATGTCGAACTGATCTAGAATTTTGAAAATCTGATAAGTCAGACTCATCAGCTGAACTGATCGAATTCCTCCCTCGTTCCTTAAATATGCCACCACCGATTTGTTGTCGCACTGAAGCAAAACTGATGAATGTCTCAGAAAATGACCGAATTGGTACAAACATTTCAGAATAGTCAACATCTCTTTTTGATTCGAGTGAACAGGCTCTTCTCCTTCCAACCAGTTGCCTTGAATTTTGACTCCATTCAATTCCGCTCCCCAACCTGAGTCCGCTGCATCTGTTGTGAGAAAGTGTGTCAGTGTTGGTGGGTGAAGTCGACTTGATTTGTCGCAATTTTGCATCCACCACTTGAGCTCTTCGATGGCCTGAGAGGGAAGAGGAATTTTCTTCTTGGGGTTGTCTCGAAGTAGTTTGTTGCAATGTGACAGGAGACAACGGAAGTATAGCCGGCCCTGTGGAACCGATAGTCTGGCAAAATTCAATGTCCCTACTAAACTTTGAACTTCCAGGAGTGTTGATTTTTGATGCATGAGCATCCTTTCTATATTGATCCGTAGACCATGAATCTTCTTCTCTGGCAGACTCTTTTTGTTCATCCATGTATCCCATAAAAGGCCTAGATATTCTATTGTTTTTTTGGGGGACAAGAATTGACTTTGATTGGTTGACCATCCACCCTAACTCTTGGAAAGTTTTGAGTACAATTTTTGTCTGCTCCACTACCCTTGACCTGTCTTGACCTGCAATCAGAAAATCGTCTAGGAATACTGCAACGCGAATTCCTCGTTCCCTTAGAATTTCTGCTGTCCAGTTTGAGAGAGATGCAAACGTTTTGGGGGCGGTGGCAAGTCCGCAGGGCAAAGAGGTCATTTGCAGCAGCTTGTCTCTGTAAAGTAGCCGAAGAAAGCACCGATGGGTTTGTGCTACGGGTACATGATAGTATGCCTGTGTAAGATCGATTTTTATCATCCAATCGTTTGGCTGTAAGAAGTCTGGAATTTTGTGAACTGAAATCAGTCTGAATTTGGTTATTTTTAAGTATTGGTTCAATCTCTTTAGGTTGAAAATGGGACGCATAGAACCATCTGTTTTGGGGGTTAAAAATAGGGTAGATACAAAGCTGGGTGTTTCGGGGGCATATTCTAGGATTTTTTCCATAATCAAACTGTTTATTGTCTGATCCATTTCGAGAGATGGAGCAGTTTGATACTGACCGTTGTTGAGGGAAGGTAACACAAGCGGTGGTTGAGTTTGAAAGGGAATTTTGTAGCCTGTTATTATGTGGACCAGAGGAATTGGTGCCCCAAATTTGGTCCATGCTTTCACAAACTTCCCTAACCTGCCCCCCTGAAACGGTTGTTCTTTGTCAGTACTTCCTAATACCCCTTCCTCTACCTCGGGCGGTATTGATTTGGGTAAATGGCTTTCTCTGAGTGGCTGTGGCCTGATGGCTTGCTGTGAATTGCCTTCTAAATTGTGGCCGAAAGGATCGTTGGTGTCCAGCATAAGCTGGGGCATCATGATTAAATGCATACTGTTGAGTCGGCATGTAAGGTTGCAGAGGGAGGTGTTGTCTCTGCCTTTGGGAGAACTGATTTGGTAACACAGACGGTGCCGTGGGGCGACCGGTCTGGTTGTACATACTGGGACCAGGTTGCGCAGCCTGGGTTCCAGATATAGATCTTTTTTCTTGTGTAGAGAAAAAGAGTTTTGGAAAAATTTTATTAATTCCCCCATTATTTTTTATAAGTCTGAGAATTCCTCTTGACTGAACAAATGGCTACAAGAAGGGGGTATTTACTTTTTTAGAGACATTCTCACAAATTTATCTTTAATCAAATTTAAAAACGGTTCCCGCCTCTGTTCAATGATATCAGCGCGGCGACCGCAAAGTAGCTGAAGGCAGTCAAGTGAGATTTTCTGAAAATCTCCTGCAAATATATTTTTTACTTTAGTGAGTAGCGAACCCCTGTCAATAATGTCCTCACTATTATTACCCCCCTCTATCCAATTTAAAAGCTCCGAGACTCCCGCTTTTAGAGCGTCATTTTGCTTAATCACGGCATTCGTGATCGCCCCCAACGATTTATCTGACATAGCCAAACCATTAGTCCTATCAAATTGTTTTATTTCGTCGTTAACCTCTAATTCCATAAACCCTGGTTTTGCGCTGTACGATTTTTGAATGTCCGAATAACGGACATTTGACCAATTATCTGTTCCAAAATGTTGTAACGAGTTAAGCAACTGTATATGTTCAGGAGAGGCAATTCCGATCGTGGGTTCTTTGAGGTTAGTCGCTAATTCGAGGTTAAAAGTATGGGCAGTTTCGGGGGGAACATCCATACAGGGCGCATCCGATTGTACTATCTCCTGTTCATCCATTTCCAATGAGAAATGAGGTTGTTGCGCAGAATCATGTGGGTACCAGCCTTGAGGCGCGTAGGCACCCGCTAAGAAATTTTTTATTTCACTTACTTGGTTTGAAAGGTCTTTTAATACCTTTCGATTCTTTTCTTTTCGTGGCCGCTTCCTTTTACGCTTTTGACGATATTCCTCGCTGGTGGATGACATCGACGACACGCAATCACGTATATTTTCGTTTTCCGACATTACAAACTTTTTTATCACACTTGGAACTACAATTATTTACGAACGCTAACAGCGTTTAATTACTAACGGCTTTGAAATCTAAGACGCCAATGAAGAGATACCAAGATGGACGTTACCTGGTGAAAATAAGCGGAAGTAACCCTATTTGGCTAATTAAAAGGGACTCCAATGACCTAAGTACGGCTTGGAACCATAGATGTCATCTCAATATTGTCTATTGAGGCCTCGAATAACGGCGGAAGGACATAATAGTAATTTTCAGAAAGGTCAAATTCGGAGCACTCGTAACCAAAGAAAGTGTATGAAGAGATGCATGAATGTGGATGAAGCGAAAGAAGTATGTAAGGATCGTAGCATGTGGCAAACGGTGGTCTCTGTCTACCTCCATGGGATACAGGCGTATCTTTACATATGTATGTAAATATTACTTATTGGTAGATATTGTACATTGCTGTGCCCTAACAGGGCTTATGTTAATTTATAAATAATTTGTTAATTTTGTCTCTTTCATATAATTAATTTAAATGCTATAAATATATGAATGAATAGATTAATTTCCATGGTTCAAACACAGTGAGGGAAATATACCTTCCCAACCACAAAATGACTGTATATTTTCACTATCTAATTTCTTAATATGTTCTTGTATAAAAGTGCCACAAGATATGCATTAAGTGGTAATTTTGAAACAAAAACTTTGCATTTATGTAAAAAAATTAAAAATAAATACAAATCCATATGGTATAAAAATGTATGGACACCTAGCTGCCCATGTTTCTTTAAAACTTGTCTGTTTTAGTGAAGATTCCAAAATGGTATATCAATATGTAAATTATTTTTTAGATACAAAGTTATTGCTATTTAAAGGAAGGGAATATTTAATCAACAAAATTTTGGCATTCTTACTAACCCCAGAAATAAATAGCTTGCCTAAACTATTGGTAATAAATGGAAATAAAAAAAATTTACTATTAACAACTTTTATTTGATCAAATAGCTACTAGAAACATACCTCATATTTTATTTACAAAACACATATATTGCTACTTCTTAATAAATTTCAGATATTTCTTGGCGCTGAAATTATCCTCTATATCATCCACAATCTTCATCTTCTTCTTTGGTTTTCTTTTTTCCATTCTAGCTTTCCTTTCTTCTTCAGATAATTGTGACAAATCTAGTGGTAACTGAAACAACATTCATAAGTTTTGTATAAAATTATGTCATTGTCCCCAGTCAGGATACATAAGCTAGTTTACATAATGACAAGTAGTGTCACTAGTGAAGGAATATTTGGATTCTTGTTATGCACACTAACCCCCAGCCACACAAAGCTAGCAGGTATGTACACAATATTCGGGAAAACCGAATTACAGGTGGCGTGTTACTAACTCCAATAAAATAAATTAATTATTTTCCAATCTTTACCAATCTATTCTGGGTTTAAAACCTAGCCTCATGTGACCCAGTGTTTGGTCTCTGCACTTAGCATCTGAGAGTATTATTAAAGGTATGCATTTATATTACCTTTATAATCTTTCTAGGCTCGTAGTATCTAATATTAATCGATGCTCCATCAGGTAAGACTACAACTGTGGGATACATTCGGCTATAAACTTCTCTATGTATCTTAGTTACAGAGGCTATATTATTATTCAAATATCTTTGACTACATTGCTTTATCAACGTGTTTTTAGTATTTATCAAGGTTCTTCTGAACATTACTTAGCTTAATTTTTATAATTTTAATATGAGGTTAAATCGATTTCTTTAGAACTGCAACTGACTAGGGATGTGAATAAATAATCGATTATTTTTTTTCCATTGTCGATTTTTTATAATCGATTTTATTAATGGTAAACATCGATTTTTAATAAATCGATTATAAGAATTACACAATTTAAATCGATTTTTGTAAATAGTGCTATCTGTGCGATGGATGACAAAATATGACACTAAAGTTGACTGACAGACTAAAAATATTCATGAAATTTGATGGCAATTAAATTATTATAAAAAAAATTTAATTCAAAAATTTCACATGTGAAAATTAATAGAAATTACAAATGAAAATTTTTAAAAGCATTATTTTACTGTAATTGATTTGTGATAAAAAATTTTAAAATTTACACCTGACAGCTAACTTCAGTATTATGAAAAAATGGGTTAGTAAGTTTACTGAACAAGTCGATAAAAAAATCAGCGCCATCTGTATATACTAATATGTAATTAGTTGTGATCTTATTTAATATATTTCCACTAATAAGTACATCGAATAGGTTTTTTCGCATAAAAAGTCGAGGTGAAAACAAAAATCGATTATTATTTTTTTTAATCGATTTTTCACAAATCGAATTATTTCTAAACAAAAAAAATCGATTATTGAGTAATCGATTTTTCTGAATCGAGGTCACATCCCTACAACTGACATGACACATGCATGACAGTCTTGGCAGTTGTTTGTTATCATAGTTAGTTGAATCAAAAATTTTAGTTACATCTAAAAGAGAAATATATTAATACCTAAAAACATTTATTTGTTTTTCTAAAAATAAGGAAGAGCCTTTAGATTAAATATTTTCTCAAATTGTAATTCAAAACAAAGACATCATCGCAGTGAACAGCCTCAAGCCTCATATTTTTTTTATTAAGGTTAAGCTGAATTCAGGGAAAATTTCTATATCTATGGTATGAGATTTAAATTAAGACTACTAAGACTAATCCCATTAGCGTTGCCAACTCTCCTTATTTTTAAGTTGATCTACGTATTTTAGGCCTTTCCTGCAAAGTTACTAACTTCAGTCCAGAATTTACGTATGTTTAACAAATTGCCAACGCATTTTTCAAAATCTGAGTTGGTAGCACTGAATCTCACAGTGAAAGATCCTGTGTTACCATTTTAATAAATAATAAATTAGTCTTTGTTTGTTTGTTTGTGAGGTGTTCATTTTCGTTCCTCCAGTCTCCTCCGTTTGTGTTTATATACCGAACTATTGCGTGCTGAAAGAAGCCGACAGTATTAAAAATTAAATCAATGAACTAAGATCATAATATCGTTGTTATGTCATTGTGAAACAGAAACGAAGAAAATGGGTTGTGCACAAAGCGAAATCGCTCCTCAAAATGAAACTCCTCGAAAAGGCTGTACGGATGTACTATGGCTCATTATTTATATAATTTTTTGGATATTGATGGTAAGTTTCACTTTTTGACATTCTGTTAATTTGTATTAGATTTGTGATTTGTTTTTTCGTAAATAACGCTTATACTTTAGAAAAAAATTATTATGGCAGTAATTCAATAACTCTCTTAATGTGTGAACAAATCGAAATATGATGTTTTGAATGAAAGTTTTAACTTTATTGTATTTCTTCTTATCCTTCATCCAGATTATAATAGCGGCTATTTCGTTTGTATACGGGAACCCTCAAAGACTGATAAATGGGTTCGACTCATTTGGCAACACATGCGGCGTGAAGAGTAATCAGAAGCTGCTCGAGTTCCCCCTTGCGGGCATCAGTACTCTGGACAAAAAATTTCTCTTCTTTATGGATGTCAAGGAACTGCAGAGATCTCTTAAGATATGTGTCAAAGAATGCCCGAATAAAAAGATGGATAGCCTGGCTGACTTGCAAGCATTTTACAGGGAAACTGGTTCAAATCTGTGCAGCTATGAGGTGAACCCATACAATGTGACAGTCACTAAAGACTTACACAAGTTCTCAGGGCCATGTCCCACCCTGCCTGTGTATGAGTCGTTCCCACTGTTGAACAGATGTTTTCCTAAGAAAGCTCAGGACTTGGCCAAGAAAGTGTTCACTGACTTCTATGATTTGCTCAACAGCTGGGACACTATTGAACAGATGCTCTCAGATCTGTATTCATCATGGAAGGAGATGATTATATGTGTCATTATTGCATTTAGTAAGTATGAATCACTATACTATAGTATATCTAAGTTGGTATTTTTAAAAGGAAAATATAGTATTAAGTAGCTGTGCCCATGTTTTATATGTGTAGGATTAACAATAAAAACTATGTTATTTAGAGATAAATATTTTTAAATAAAAGTAGCCTTGTAACATCAGCTAGAAACTCCCATTAAATTGGTCCGGCTGTTGCAGAGATGCTTGAACAAATGGACAGAGAAAATATATTAAATCTGTGTACAAGTGACTTGCCATTAATTTGTAGTTAAAAACAGACACTTCAATCCATTTATCTTTGAGATTTTACACAGGTATTCTGTATTACTACATTGTGAAACAAAGCCAGTGATATCATTGTTCTTATAGTGGCACAATTTATACTGTGTAGGAAGGCATTGAGTCGTCTGACTCATTTACTTAGGTGATGTCACTGGCATTGACTAAATAGAACATGAGCACATGCACTAGGAGAAAATATAACATTTAAAGATACATGTAGCAAAGGTGTTGTAAAATAACATCTCTCTCACTCTTATGATTTAGTTAGAGTGATACCTAATTTATACATAATTGTTTAGCCATGAATATTTATGATATAACTGCAATCATAATATGCATCCTACAAAGATCTAAAATTATAAATTTCAAAATGTGAATTTATTACTTGGTATTTATGTTTTCATACCTAAACTTCTCAACAGATGTACAGAAAAAAGTGATAATGGGTACCTTTCACCAACATGTGGCAATGTTTTTTATGTCCATACATATAACAGCAATTTTTAATGTATCTATAACACTGGTTCTTAAATCTACAGGCTTCTTCTATTGCTTACAGTCATTATAATGAAAATTGTGTTATTGATAGTATGTTCACTGCTGATGGTGTCCATCCTACACCTGCTGGCTACAATGGTGTCGTGGATCTTCATGATCGTCGTGTCGGTAGTGAGCGTCGCCGGCACAGCCCTGCTCTGGTACACTTACCATGAGCTAAGGACCAAGCAGAAGAGTTTTGCTGAAACTGCTTTTTTGGCTGTAAGTGATGCTGGTATCTTTAAAATGATCAATAAAAAACTGATAAATGAAGAGTTTGTTCAACAAGTAGGAACATAGTTAAGTTGAATAATGGACTGGCTGTGCCAAGCGGTTTTACCCGCGTATACTTCATTTGGTTGGCTTTATATCTCTGAACCCAATTTTTTTTAAATATAGTTGGCTATAGTTGACCAGTGAACATCGGTCTAGCCGTTTCAGAGATTAGCTGGATATACAGATAGAGATTTTTTTAAAATTTTGTATTATATCTAAGTACCATATACATTTTCGTACGCTAAAATTTTCTTTATCCCTATAGGTTGGGGAACAACTATGCTCGTTTGAGCAGGGCATCTATTATCTTTGATGTTTAATTTTTTTATGATGTTTTGCATGTTAAAATATTAATGCTGAGAAATTCTTATGCTCAGCTTAGAACAATAATGTTGGTCCCCTGAAAAGAAAGAGGAATGCATATCAATAGTAGAATGTCTAATTTTGCTCCCTGCTCGCCATGGTAGTATGTTTTTTATAATTATAATTATTGTTCGACCCTGGCTATGTCCCAAACATGACTATGGTCAATTTCCGCTTTCAATTAGAGCAGTGGATGTCGGAATACGCATGTAATTACGATACATGGTAACCGAAACTATACTCGGCATATATAAAACGCCGTTTTGTTGGGTTTAAAAACAAAAAAGCGTTTTTACAAATGCATTGGAATTGAACACTGATTTGTTTTCATGATAAGCTACGAGTTAGCACATTGCTTAAATAACGAACTTTTATCTTCTTTAATGATGTTTACTAACTGATTATGAAATGACTTTTGAAGTTAGGTAATTAGTTATCAGTGCCATAATCCAACAATACACTCTAATATTTCATTTAATATTGTTATATTGTTTACAGGAATCCCTCAAAAATGAAAAAGCATTTCTCTGGTATTCCATTATCGCAACAATAATTACCGTGAGTATTCGTAATTATTTAATTATTCACGCCGCTCCCTAAACCTACATACAGTATTTAATTCCATTAAGTATGTGTCGACCCCAATTCCATGTCATGGTGTGACATATCGATATAACAGTCGCGATGGTAAAACGTGGGGAACTACACAATATCAACCTTCTTGTGCTTGTAATAAAGCAGGTATTACGAAGTATATTTTCACTTGTGTTGAATGATGAGGGCAACCTGATTTATATCAGCTGGTTTGAAAAAAAGGTAAAAGAAATTCGACTCTAACTATTCTGAGTTCAAATAATTTTATTTGGTTCATTTCATTCAGCCTTAGTAACGTACAAGATGTCTTCAATGGCTCCGGTCAGGAGAGTATGACCAAAAAATGATTTCAAGATGAGGAAGTTTCCGCCATTGCAAAACGTAACTGAATTTCTATTAAATACGAACGTAGTTATGGATTTTAAATGAAAAATACTTATAGTATGTAATTAATATAATTTATCATATCATTTAATTATTAGGTAGTACTTATTTGTAATTCAAGAGCCGTGTGGTGGCGTTAGAGCAGTCGCCTGCTACATAAGCGACGTGTGTACGAATCCCAGCGTGGCCTGTACCAACGAGTTTTCTAACAACTTCTGTGCAGTGATTTCATTACTCATACTTTAAGGTGAAGGAAAACATCATGAGAAAACCTGCGTATGTCTGAGAAGTAATTCAAAGACGAATGTATAGTGCTTGAGACGTAGACTCTCCGTCTGTCACGTTGGTAATGAATCAACCTCGGCCAAAGTGGGTGCTGTTATTACAACACCTCTGCCTACCCCTTCGGGGAATAGAGGCGAGTGTATGTATGTAAAATAAGTCATGGAATCGTTTCGTGGTAAAAAAGGAATTGGATAGTTAATTTTCTTCATACAACGAAGAGCCCTAATGTAAGGTGCGGAAGGTAAATGGATCATTGACCTTTTGTAACAAATGAAAGTTTCTCTTTGTATTATCTATGCCCGTGCCCTTGTATGTAGGTAATTTGCGATAGGGGCTTGGCGCAAAATGAGTTGCGAAAAGTTCCTTATCAACTTATAAACAGTTTTAATAAAACAACAAGAACGAAGGTTAACGTTTATTTCTTTAATTAGTATCCTAGCAGGATTATGTATAAAGTAGTTTGCTAATTAGTATAGAGACTTGCATTGGTTATGGGTATATTCCTAGTTATTTTATCTGAAATATTTAGACATCAATAAAGTACATATTATAGTTAGTATGTACTTGTACCAATGACTTAAAAAAAAAAATAATACTACGAGCTTTGCGGTGAAGGAGGATAACTGTATATTTCTGAGAAGAAGAAGAAGAAATTTAACCCCGGTATGTATTCATAGAGTGCCTGAGGCGGCGATGTATCGACCTGTCACGTTGACCCTTAAAATCTTCAGTAAAAAGTGGGTGTTGTAAAACTGTTCTTACCTCTGTGTAGGGGATAGGTAGAGAACAGCTGCACTATTCTGTAAGGTCTCAGCGCAAAAATCGACAGGATATTGATACATAAACCATACACGATAAAGTTAATTATCGTATGTTTGAAACCCACAGTCGACGTTGAGTTCGTTGCTGAGATACCTTACAGAATACCGCAGCTGTTTGTCACATACATACTACGATCATTATTTCGCTAATACTAAAACTTGTGTACCAGGTAATTCTGTTGCTGCTGGTGTGGGTGATGCGTTCCCGCGTGTCGTTCCTGGCAGCGTTGTTCAAGGAGACGGCGCACTGCCTCGGCTCCATCCCCGCGCTCTTCCTCCAGCCGGTCATCACCTTCTTCTTCCTCGTACTATTCTTCGCCTTCTGGTCGTTAGTTGTGGTAAGTTATTGTAACGAAACTCCATGGATTATATTATAAATTATAAATAAGTAGAAAATAAATGACAAAATTAAGAAAATTCTTAATATGTTTAAGAAAAATTAGAACACGAGGCGGGACTCCTACCCACGACCTCTGCATGCTGTGCAGTTGCTCTGCCAACTAAGCTACTCGTGATTACACCTCATGCGTTGTTTTTTGCTGTTGAGGAGAAACAACAAGTGTTCGTATTTTATATAACCATTTTAAGAATTTAGAAATAACACATGTGTGTCATGTATAAAATAAAGTATTTTTTCGTCCTCTTCAAATATTTGGAAGAACGCCTGTTAAGACCTGATTTGAAAAAGCATCAGTGATTAGAAAATGATCAGCGTTGAAAAAAAATAAGAATGTTAACATTTATAATTTTTTGTTTTTAATTTCAGGTGTGTTTAGCTACAGCCAACTACCCGGGTATACCGTATAAGACGAATTTCTTCATAAACGGCACTCCTCCTGACTATTCGGTCAATAATGCGGGTATAGGAGCTCAGCATGCTAATTCAACTGCCAATTATAAAAGTAAGTTTGGTGTTTGATTGATATGATATTCCTTTTGATAATCGTAATGTCAATCATATGTTGAAAAAAAAAACGATCATGAGACGAGACTTGAATCTACCAAAACCTAATGCCTTTCGATGACATGAGCTGTAAGTTTAAGTTGTCCTTGAGTTCTAAATCAAGCTGGAAGACGTTTGATATATTTAAGATTTTGAGGTTAATATCATATGTAGATCTAAGAATTGGACTGCAATACTCCAGTACTTTCGAATGGCTGACCGGGCTTCAGTTGCGCCTCAATCTCCATCGATGGTTTGAGTTTATTTTTTTTATTGAGTTTTTTTATACCACTAAAACAAGCATACGGTCCACCTGATGGATGGTAAGTGGTTGCCGCCGCCTATGGACGCTTGGAATGCCAGGCTGAATTGAATTGAAACTGAAAATTGAGTACCTAAAACAAGTGACAAATACATGGTAGCACATTTTTGGCTTATTCCCAGACACCCATGATTTCATTATCACCACCTCCACGTCTTTTGTTTTGGTATACAATTGAATTCTCACTATATCCAAGAAATGTAATTGTCGGGTGGTCGCAGGAAAAAATGTATTAAAGTTTATTTTTAAAAATCTATGGCCTGTGGATATCTGGGTATAAGCCCATTTTAGTAGGTCAGTATGAGAAGGCTTTGTAGGTATGTGGTGTTGTTGGTAAAGTTGATAGTGTGCAACTTGCAGCATACCCGCTAGAGACGATCGAGTTTGACCCGATGTGGGTGAAGAGCATGTGGTGGCTGTGGCTGGTGTGCCTGGTGTGGGGCAGCGAGTTCATCCTCGGCTGCCAGCAGATGGCCATCGCCGGCGCCGTCTCCCACTGGTACTTTAGGTACGCACTCATTTTATACTATCTATCTTCCAATTGTATACATTGATCGTACAAAATTATTTTCTTTTTTTGAAACCATCGTTCTTCTAAACGGATTCTGACAAGGTTTTTTGTATGTTTAAGTATTTATGTGTCATGTAGGAGTTGAATTCCAAAGAGCTTATATCCTTAATATGTTTTATATGTAGTAAAGAAAAGCAGTTTTTTTAATAGAATGCATGGTGAGTTCTATTAAACGGTTTTAATATCATATAAGAGTTGATTGTGATGATTTTTATTTCATCGTTTGTATTCTAACCGCACCGTACATTTTACGGCATTTCATGTACCGTACATGGCCGTACGCGGCCAGAGATATGTGCCCCAATCTGCAAGCGTGCCACTTAATTGGTACTTTTTTTTAGATCGATATCTGTAAACACGCCCTTGAACGCAATTTCATTAGCGTGTTTTCATGCATCAATTCTGTAAACAACAAATGTTCATAATTATATTTTTCACAGGGGACCACACGCGCATTCACCAGTCATGTATTCGATTGGGAAATTGATCAAGTATCACCTGGGCTCCGTCGCTAAAGGCTCGTTCCTCATAACACTATTCAAGATTCCACGGCTGATTCTCACTTACTTACACGCTAAGTAAGTTTATGTAGTCCCAATATTTATGTATCCATGGTTTCCTCGCATTTAATCCCCTAAAAATATATTCTCAGTATTCAATTCAAAAATATCTTTATTTGATTAGAATTTTAACTAAGTAGTTTCAAATCGTCAGAAACGATTACACAGGATTGAACATGCCACCGCCAGGTTCGGAAAGTTGCTTTTACTGAGAAGAGCCTGGCAAGAAACTCAGTAATTACCATTTTTCAAAAAAAAAAAACAATTTTTAATAATACAATATAAATCATAAAAAAATATTAGCCCATGGACACAGTTCCAATGCACAAAAGTCGATAAAAAAAACTGTACCTATAGCAGTTTTGATATTACGAGTATGTAGGTGAATGTGTAATTCGGTCTTTCCAGTGTTACATTTCTTCAAATATTATTGAATTGTGATCCGTGATATTCTACCCTTGATTTATGTGGTTGTTTTACATTAACAATACTTTCAGGCTCTCGGCAAGAGCAGAAAAGGGTTCTGATTGTGCGAAGTGTGGTCTCAAATGCGGCATTTGCTGTTTCTACTGCCTGGAGAAGTTCATACGCTACCTGAACCACAACGCCTATACGATCATCACTATTGAACGGTGCCACTTCTGCAAGGCCGCCGCTAAGGTAACCCTCTTCGTTTCACGTAGACGTCATTACTTGCATTTATACTGTATTATGAAGATATATATACATATAATTTATAATTATATTTTCTAAATATATCCACTTTCCATAGAAATTCAATTTTATTAAATTCTAGCTCGTGGCCTCGCTCGCGTGCTCTCTAATCTCTAATTTAACTCGATTTACAATAATGCCTATGTTCTCAACGACACAGTTTAATGTAGCATTATTCAGTGATTTCTTTTAAGCCGGTCAGTGTTTTTTGCGTTTATTCATTGCAAACAAAAATACAGATAGGTATATTATCTGTATGATAATGTAGATTTAAATTAATTGTTTAAATTCTTCGTATGTTATAACTTTTAGTAAACTTATTTTTTTTTGTAACTTATACAGCTTACATAGACCCACCTCACGCTAAGTGTTCTACTATTTTAACCAACTTCAAAAAAAGGAGGAGGTTATCAGATCGACTGTATGTTTTTTTTTCACGCAGGCGTTTAGCACGATAGTAAACAACGCTCTGCAAGTGGCAACGATCAACAGCGTGGGTGACTTCGTGTTGTTCCTGGGCAAGTGTATAGTGACGGCGGTGGCCGGCATGGCGGGCTTGTTGCTGCTCAAACGTAACCCCGACCTACACTTCTTCGCCGCGCCCACACTCGCCATATGCATCTTCTCCTTCTTCATCGCTCACTGCATACTCTCCCTTTATGAGGTAAGTATTACGCTATCCAAAGAATTAATTTTTACTCACGATATCAAAATATATTTATGTAAGTACTATGTTAAGATGGAATTGTCATTTTTAACCGACTTAAAAAAGGAGGAGGATCTCGATTCGACTGTATATTTTTTTATTTAAAAGTTAAAGCTGTAAGTAGGTCACCCAGGTTTATTGCTCTAAAGTGTATTGTAGAAAACTGATTGAAAAACTCATTTAATTAGGTTTTCGGTCATCGGTCAAAATGACATACATGCTGATGACGTTTTATAATGAAACAAAACATTATTTTGAACTTCGTATCAAGGATGACAAATTATGATAATATTTGTGTGTATAGATGGTGGTGGATTCCCTATTCCTGTGTGTGTGCGAGGATCGCAACATGAACGGCGCGGAGGGCAAGTGGCGGTCGTCGCGTCTGGCCGAACTCGGCGGTCACCCGCCGGAACGCGCAGACGAACAAGACGGACCAGAAATGCAAGACTTGCAACAAAAGTACTGAACTTGTACACTGTAATAATATCGCATGCGCAATGTTGTTGTTTGTGGTGTAAGAAAAACATAATAATGCTATTTTGAGGGTATCTGTGTGTAGTTTGGTTTGGCAAATAGTCTTTTTTTGAGTAATATATATATATATATATATATATCACATACACACACGGAGTCACTTTTGGGACGGATAAAAAATATAAAGTGCCTTTATTTTTCCTGCTTCTTTTGCAGCTGTAGACTGTAATGTTCCGTTTAATTTAATAATGTTGGTGGTAATTGTAGATCATGGAAGTTGTAAAATGTGCTTTTGTGGCATGTTTAAATGTTCTGAGGTAGCTAGCTATTTGTAATTTATATCTTTGTTTTAGTCCAAGCTTCAAGCTTACACTGGGTGAGTAGTTAAATATTTATTTATTTTACAAATCGAAATAAACAACAACAACGATTATATGATATATAATGAAATGATTAGCTTGGTTATGTGTTAGCTTATTGTGTATGTTATCTCGGATATTGAGGCCTCTACAGCCGTTCCATGTGTTCTTATTGCCATGATCAAAACTAAACATAATTTGTTTTGAAGAATAATTGCAGAATTATTTCACAACCTTCCGAACCCGTAAGATTTTATAATACTCTCAAGACATTCGGACGGTTTTATCGTATTTTGTTACAGTTCAAGTAATGATATTTTGAATTGATGTATTAACTGTAACAGATTGACATGTGTTCATAGGATGAGACAAAGTGTCATGGCAATAAGAGGTAGGGGAGGCTGTAATAAGGCTCATAGTAAGCCCATGATATTTTTTTCAGGTGAAGCGACATCAAATCAAGTTCAAGTCTGAAATTGCATTATTTCTCCAATGCTTTTTAATAATAATGTAAGTGTCATACATTACTCATGCATAGTTGATTGCATAATATACCTATGTTTAAGAGGCCCTTTTCTTTGTATTTAAATAGTTTTGATATAATTATATTTACATATTTTCATGTATGTTATAGATTTAGTGGTAAATGTTTTATCGAGTTTTACACGATTTTGAGATGATTATGATAATCACTTATAATTAAGTTCAAGAATCTCGCGTTTGTGGCACTTTTTGGAAATTCTATACACCGAGGCTGCTATATTAGTACTGTTCAAATCATAACGTAAATGTATTTTTTTTATATGACTTGCTATTTTACATTTGTTTTGTCTTACTCTATTTTGAATGTTCATGAAATTTTTGAAGACTATAATTTATACAACCATTTTACAGTTGTACAATAATGTTTAAGTTTTTAAGTACAATGATTTTTTATGACGTAAGCATAATATTTTAGATAAGTAAGGTTTATTTTTTACCTTTATTATAAATATTTGATATTTTTCCTAAAATATTATTTTTTCATTTTAATGATATCATTTAAATAAATAAGTAACTAAAAACTAATTACAAGTAGAAAACTTGGCCCAAATCGGTGTCTCTCGGGATCGTGCCAAGGCTGGCAGCATTGCCACGTTGAATAGCAATGCTGATTCTCTGAGCGAGAAAAGACACGCCAAGTTTTCTACTTGTAATTAGTTTTTAGTTACTTATTTATTTAAATAATATAATAAATAAATAATAATTGTTTTAATGATATCTAAATACATTGCCCATCATACATTTTTTACATCATATCACTGTAATTCAGACAGGATATTTTTAAGATTTGTTTAAATCTAAAGTGATTCATAATAAATTAAAGAAAACCGTCCAATGCTAACTTATCAGACTTTGAATCTCAATATTATAGTGGATAAATTGATTCATTCTCATAAACCATCAGTATTTTTATATACAAGAAACATTAAATTAAAAATGTTTGCATACTAAAATGCCTAATTTAATATATCCGTTTAGACTGTATTATTTAATTCAAATCATAACATGAATGACAAATTTATTATATGATTATGTGGAGTTCCCAGTTGTTAGGAAGTACTATTTACTTGTTAAACTGAAATTACCTCAATTATTTGAAATTTCTTCCATTAATGTTCTATTTTATGACTAAATGACTATGTCTGTTAACTTTGTGCTTTAAAAATAAAAAGACTTGAATACACAATGTTTCATTTATCAAAAGTAATTATTTTTTTACAGGCTTTTTCTTTTTGAATAGCTTCCTCTTTTTGATTTGGTCCGAGATGGCCTTGCTCTTCGCCTTGAGCTGTTTGCGTCTGATGGCCATGTCTGGTTTGCTTTTAGACTTTTTCATGCTGAATACTGGCTTTGGAGGTTTGACACCTTCACCTTCACCTTCATCTTCCATAGAATTTTCTTCTGCCTCTTCTGCAATTGAAATGAATGTGTAAAAACAATTATGATCCAAACATTTATTAAACCTTTATTTTTTTTTTTAAAAGATCCAATATATCATGATCAATCAGCACATTGTCTTATTTTCACTAAGAGAACTGATCAATGTCTTAACAATGTATAAAGTAAAGGGTGGATGGCTAATTGAATTTTAACTCACGCTTAATTATAACTTCTTGTGCTTTCTCCATAGGATCACCCTTGAAGAAGTCAGCTCCCTCTATGTCAGGATAACCTGTCTCTGGCTTGGTTGCCTCATACACCACTTTCTTCTCAATTCTTCTTTCATACTTGTTGGCAGCCTTCTTTGAGAATGCCTGTCTCAGCTTAGCTGGGCTGACATATTTTGGGTTCTCCCATAGTGTTGTACCACCAAAAGAACCAGAGAATATTTTCACCTGAAAATATTACACATTTATTAGTCTACTCAGAAATTTCAATATTATAGCTCAATAGTAAACAAATGCCAACTTACAGGGTTCAATACGAATCTGGGGCCAATTTCAGCCAGAGCTCCATCCTCAGACAATATCTGGTAATTTCTAAACCAGATTCTATTGTCCAATACCATGAAAGTGTAAACATGATCAAAGAAAGGCTGGCTTTTTGGATGGTGGTTGGGGACACCAAATATTTGAGTAAGTAGTTCCTTTAGAAGAGAATAATGTGCATCCTTAGTGAACTGAGGGTCAAATGACAGAAGAGGTCTTGAACCTCTCAGACAGTTGCCAGTCATTTTAAGTTCACCCATTGTGTATACTGTAAAGCAAATTAAATATGTTTATATCACATAAAATCTATTGACTAATCTCTCTGTTTTGGACAATTAACTCAATATCTTTTTAATAAACACTGAAGCACTGTTACTTTAAAGTTTAAATTTAATAAATTAAGTTTAATTAAAAATTTTAAGTCTAGACTACAAATAACTGTTGCTCCCTGGAAGCCGTCAAAACCAAACAATGACAAGTCGGGGGAAATACAGATGGATATTTATAGCACACAACTAAAGCTCTTTTATACAATAATGTGTGTTTACATACTAGCATATGGTTTATTCATATTGAAAAAGCTGGACTCACTATTCTCTACTAAGAATTTGACACTGGGCCCATTAGGTATATTTGCCATCCAAAGGTACAGGTCCCTCATCTTCCTGCCTTCAAAGAGGATGCATTTATTGCAGTTCTTCATTTCACTGATCTCATTCACGACATACAGATTTTTACTTCTCTCCATTTTAGATTCACTTTTGTGGTGTGGCATTAATTTTTTTATGTCTTCCATCAAGTGGCGATGACGATGATTTATGCCTCTCGCTGCGAAAATAAGAACTCTTTGTCTGTTTATCCATTTTACCTGAAATTATAAATAGTATATTACATAAATAACTATAATTTTATTACATGCTTAAAGCTTAGCGTAGCTTCAACTGCATACTAATGATATGCCCTCCTTTTAATACTTACCAATGAAATACTTTAACTATATGCATTGAACAGAAAACCCTTATACACAGTAGCTTTTCAATGGGGAATTATAATAAAAGAGATATCTGTAAGTTATAACGATTTGAAGAAATATTTCTTTGAAAAGTAAGAACACGTGTTTGTATACCTGTCGAGGTGTGGGATCGTCGGACATTCGTACGGGGGGCAGTATTAATACGTTTTCTTCTTCTTTTTTTGATTGCTGCAATGCAATGTTAGGTTTCTTCACTTTCTTCGACTTTATTTTAACCATTTTTGATAAATTTAAGTAAAAACACGTGTAACTGCTGATATTATTTTTTAAATCAACCAGTCAACCACTAATACCACTATACATATGCACTGAATTAGCAGATGTCAACAAATGCTGACATGACAAGTGTCAGTCAGACAAACGTCAGTAATAAATGGCAGTTTTTATATAATCTTAATAGAAGATAAGGCAAAGGGGACGATTACCACCAAGTCTACAGTGAACTGTTTCACAAGTTTTTATTCGATTATAAATCATTCTAAAGTAATATAATCCAAAAGTCTATACTCTAGACTTAAAAAGAACTCAAATATTATTCAGTTCTTAATATATAATAAGATGGCATGGATGCGACCGCTTATGTAATAGTTAGCTGCGCCCCGCTGCCGCTGCTCCGCGTGACGTGCCACGCAGTCATCGCTGTCCACCAACTGCGACGCAATTATAATTAATTAGATAGGTAGGTTGGTATTGATAGCAAAGTAAATGTCTTCTAAAATACACCTACATAATACAATCTTTGCTATACGCAAATGACTCCACGTGAAGTAAAATTAAAATCAAATTGTTTTTATACTGTCATACCTAACACTATACGCCATTCGCTAGTATTACGAGGTATTAGATTGCTATTATGTAGGTAAAATCGGTACGACGTAGATTTTATAGATTTAAACACGGAGCTTAAAATAAATTATTCTGATTATTTCTGAGACTGAGGAGCCTTCTGATTGCTTCCGCAGACGGAATACTAACTGATACTATTTAGTCAAGTAAAGTCATTGCTATTCTATTATCAGTGCGTAGTTTAAAGTAGTCTTTGTCAGTGAGTGTTTGGTGCTGCTTTTATACAGGCGGTAGTGATTGTGTGTGACTGATAGTGAATTATTTCAACATGTTAAAATCATTGACATTACTTGTCAGGTGTATTAATAAGAGGAATGCGGTTGATCCAGTGAGATATGCATCGCAAGCGCTCCCACAGCTTTCCTCGGTATATTATTAGCATGTTCACAATAGCGCAGATTTTTTAAAGATTTTGTTTATCTACGGTAAACAAAATGATCACGCACACACTTGTCATTAGCTGGTGGAGTAGACCCCGGATGAGCTAATAACTAAGAAATATCAGAATATAGTTGTTAGGTGGCAATTGAAACTATTCACAAAATTATTTTTGTAGTTTCGTTTGTATTAAAGTAGACCATTTTTTTTTAATATCTTGTTGAGCATGTTTTGATGTAATTTCATATTTTAGAACAGGTTTGTAGGTGCCTAGTGCCTTATGGTTTTATGAGACCCCAATTTATTTATAAAGCAACAAATTAGCTAGTTTAATTTTTATACTGAATCAAGAGGCCTAGAAAGGTTATATTTGTGGAAAGATAAATTAGTTATATAAAATGGAATATTTATCTCGAACTACAATAGTAAACATTTTTAATGTAGGTACGAGTTAGGTACTCGTAACTTAATTCAATTCTATTTGAAATGTATTTATAAGTACGATATGACGAATGAATGACCCGCTTTCCTAAAGTCCCGATCCGTACCTATCCTCGATGGCTATGCCGCAAAACTGCCAGGTCGCTGGTTCGGTTCCCGCTGAGAGGGTGTTTTTGTAATGAACACAGGTAGTAGGCTCTTTTTTTCCTTCCTACCTGCTCTTACTTAAACCGCTTAGCTCGTTTGAAATTCGAAGCTGGCCAACTGAGGGCCGTTTCATACCTTACACAATGATTACATTATTATTTTTTCCACTGTGTGTATCTATAACATTTTTAATAGATTTTTTCTCATTTTATTACCTTTTTTATTTAGGAAAAATATGAAGTGAAACGAAAAGAGTTCAGCACGGTACAATCGACAGATGTGAAATACTTCCAATCAGTGTTGAGCGAAGACCGCGTGCTGACAGACGAGAGCGACATTCTGCCTTATAACATTGACTGGATTAAGAATTGCAGAGGTGCATCTAACTAAACTTTATTCTAATAAATGCCAAATAGTACTCCTTTACTCTAACCTTCAGATTATTTGTAATTCATATATTTCTGTATTTTCAAAATTTTTTTACAATTGAAAATTCTTATACAGGTCAATCAAAGGTAGTTCTGAAGCCGAGAAGTACAAATGAAGTATCTAAAATCCTGCAATACTGCAATGAGAGGAAGCTGGCAGTATGTCCGCAGGGTGGCAACACCGGACTTGTGGGTGGTTCCGTACCTGTATTCGACGAGATTGTTATCAGTTTCGCGCTCATGAACAAAATTCTAAGCTTGGATGAAGTCTCAGGTTTCGTATTTCATTGAATAGATACCTTTGAACTGTTACATCTTCTCATCAATTAACAGGCAAGGGTGGAATTAGGATTTTTTTTCTAGTAGGGGCACAAGTGGTGGATGCGCAAAAAAATCCGCCCTTGTTATCAGGTACTTAGCTAACCGAGACAGAATAGTAACATGGCAAATCATATAAGTAAGTACTTAGGTAGGTACCTAGCCAGTTAAAATATGATTCTTCTTAGTTTGTTTATTTAGTTCTATGTAAATGCTCCCTTCGCTCACAGTTCCCCAAATCGTACCTACATGTTGACATACATTAAAAAAAACACAATTAGGTAGGTATTTATGCAGGTACACCAACAACTATGTTGTGATTGCAGGTGCCTTAACCTGTGAATCTGGTTGTATCCTGGAGAATTTGGACAACTATGTTCGCGAGAGGAACCTCATAATGCCGTTAGACTTGGGCGCGAAAGGCAGTTGTCATATTGGAGGAAACGTGAGCACCAACGCGGGAGGATTGCGACTCCTGCGGTATGGCAACTTGCACGGAGCGCTACTAGGCATTGAGGCTGTGAGTTCAATATATAGGGGACATGGGAATTTTTTAAAATCTTTTTGCTTGTAAAGTTTCTATCAAAGGTGACAGTATTATCTTATTCATTTTTTAAATGGCAACTGAAGATGTAACAAAAAAATTGGGGCTACCTACGCAGACCACAGATATAGACAAAAAAAAGGTGCGATTGTTGTTTAATTTTTTGTAGGTAAAGGCGGATGGAACGGTGATAGATTGCTTGAGAACATTAAAAAAGGATAACACCGGATACCATCTGAAGCATCTGTTCATAGGATCGGAGGGTTCCTTAGGTCTGGTTACTAAAGTGGCCATTCATTGCCCTGTTCTACCCAAGGCAGTCACTGTCGGCTTCTTTGGTAAGTATCAAAGCTGCCAAAACCCAGTGTTCGACTACTTAGTTATAACTTTATAATATACGTAATATGCCCTGTAAGAATCAAACTCGCGCTTTGCTAGCCGAAAGCAGCCGTGTTATTCACTAACATTTATCAGCGACGCACTCATCGTCGGTAATGTCAGTTTTAAAGAAATGAAATCGAACCTTATCCTCTGCACTATGCATTAATTTTCTATGATTGAAACCAACGCTCGTCGTCGAGTTCGACGTCGAGAATCCTTATGAATAACGTGGCAAGACCTCATATCTGGATAATACCTTGCATTCAATACCTACAGGTCAACATTTTAAGACCATACACCATACCTATGTAACTTTTTTTTTCTTTAAGGCGTGAAAAGTTTCGAAGATGTTTTGAAGTTATACAAGAGTGCCAAGTTATCATTAGGAGAAATTTTATCTGCTTTTGAAATGGCCGATTATGATTCAATCAAATCAACTACAGAAAACCTCAAATTACCGTAAGTATTAAATATACATACGACTATCTTCCTACATGTAGGTAGGTATTTGAATCCAAGTTGTTTCTTGGGCCAAGATCTTAAACTATTAAGATTTTGTAATCAAACCACATCATAACATATTATATATAAACAACCTTACGACCTTTGTTAGTTTAACTCCCAGTATTAATCGACCAACCTAGGTGTGGTATTTACGTAATCTATCTGAAAACAATTCAAATAATTCAGTCCTTTAATATTATTAGAGTCAACTGCAAAACATATTTTGTAGGCCTGCCTACCTACAAAATATCCAGTTGACTAATACCAATTCAAACCTAAATTCTATGTCCCTGACAGTCATCTTATAACGACAAACGTGGTCCGATACGTCGCACTTGGATTCTATCTTATCACTAGAGTCAACATGTTTTTTTCATTATGTAACTACCTTAGGTACTTATTAAATACCTACTTACAACTTATATAATGATAAGAGTCCAGTGCCTACATAACATAACATAAGGATAAACGATATTTATTACATGAGCTGGCACCTACCTACCCACTCCTAATAATTATTTCCCATATCATCAATATGTCTAAAATAGCCTAGCTATTACAAGATCTCTTTAGTGTCTAAATCCATACCTACTTCAAAATTTGCTGCTAAGATTAAAAAAATTCAAAAGTAGTCATTATTGTTTCCAGAAATCCTATATCAGACTATCCATTCTACGTGTTGGTGGAAACTCATGGCAGTGACGAGACTCACGATGGAGAAAAACTGAACAGATTCCTCACTAACGAGATGGAAAGTGGACTGATCGTAGATGGCACTGTCACTAATGAGCCGGCAAAGATGCAGGTTCGCTTCTATAATGGCACGGCACATTGTGCTGCCTCTTCATACTAGGACCTCACATTAAGCTCTTATTGCCACAATTGTTTGGCTGTTTGACAGTGATACATTTCTGCTTAGCTACACGTCATAATCATTATCAAACATTATGGCAATAAGAGGTCATCGCTTCTAAATTGTTTGAAACTTAAGTATTACCTAGCATTACAATAAGTAGTCAATAAATTAATGCAGTGGTGGCGGGTCCAACTGGTGCTGACTTGGAAGCAACATTTTGCGCCGCTGAATACTACAAGATATCAGTAGGTACCTACTAATTTTATTAATTGTGGTCAGACCATCTGGAACCTTCGGGAGAGCATAGCGGGCGCAGGCCTGGTGCGCGGCTACGTGTTCAAGTACGACGTGTCGGTGCCTCTCGAGCACTACTACAAGCTGGTACCCGAGCTCAAGCGCAAGCTGGGGGAGCGTGCGTTGATCGTGTGCGGCTATGGCCATATCGGTGAGGGTTTCAAATACTCACAGCAGTGGTACTAATTGGGAAGTAATGTTTGCATACCTAACATAGTCCAAACACGAGCGCCTTTCGCCTACCACCAGGAGACATAGGTAGCCTGAGCTCAAAAATATTAATTTATTTAATTATTCATTCAATAATTAGACCGGCATACAATGCCAATTACACTAATCAGACAAAGGTAATGCAATATACACATAAAATATAATATAAAAACTAAAAATAAAATATTCACGTTCATCCTTTCTCGCAGAACACCATGCACTCTAACAATAGCTTGTTCCATCCGTCATCAAACACCTCCACAGTAGGGTTAGACTCTAGGAGAGCATTGAGTGCAGTTAACGAGCGAGGTATGGGGGACATAGCACGAGCTACTGTTCGACTGTTGGGGACAGCGAACAGCTTGTTTCCTACTACGCAGGTACCTGTCAGGAACGAAGAGTCGACACAGTTCACCAATGAGTTCGGGGGCGTCGATCATCCCGCGGAGAACCTTACATGACGTAGCAATCTAGTCAACCTCCCTTCTGACTTTAAGGGAATTATTTAATTATATATAATTTAGGCACCCCAGCAGGAAATTTGTGGGGGAAATATGAAGATTCTGAATATATACCCAAAATAGTAAAAGAATTATTTTTACTGAGAGCAACTGTCAGTTGTAGGTGTAATGATAATGGTCATAATGTATTTCGTATGTGTACGTAATTGCAGGCGACGGCAACATCCACATCAACGTGACAGTGCCAGAGTACAGCAAAGAGATTGCCTCAGTACTCGAGCCATACATCTTCGAGGAAGTGAGCAAGCTCAACGGCTCCATTAGCGCCGAGCACGGCGTGGGCTTCAGGAAACCCCAGTACATACATTACAGCAAAGACGAAGCCTCTCTACAGCTGATGCGTAGCCTCAAGCTTATGATGGACCCCAACGGTATACTTAATCCCTACAAAGTTTTACCCAACGTTTGATTTGAAAATTTATATATATTGATCAAATATATTTTTTATAAAAAAAGAGATCTGTAAAAAGGGCATGGAATAAAACAACATTATATTTAAATGACTTTTATTAAAATATCCATTTATTCTTATAACATTCATAATATCACTGCAACAAAAATACAATGGAATATTATAAACATTTTCCTAATTGCTTCAAATAAATAAATCCAGTATTTCGTAAATATATTCGAAAAAATGTCTTATTAGGACTTCGATTGCATCAGCGTAAATGGCATAAGTGACTTACTTAGCAGTAGTTTATTTTATTGCTATATTCATAATATTATGTACGAGTGGTCTCGTGCTCTTCCATGTCATAAGTAGATATCACTAGTAAATATTTTATTGCAATGGGCTAAAATTCATTTTTCACGCAAGGCAACTATCACGCCATTTCTCTCATAATTAAGTATAGGCAATGGAGTCTTAACAACGTTTAACACAACGTAAAGATTTTGGCAAATAACTTGTTCCTATCGGATTAGACTAATAGACAACATTTACTAGGCATTTGAGTATGTCTTCACTCAGTTGGACATAATATACTGGTTGATATTTAGAATCTAATCTAATATTTGTGCTAAATAATAAATGTATCACTTACCACGTAATGGAGAGGACTACGCTACTGCCTGAACAAGTAAGACACTGCACAAAGAATGATAAAACGAATATTTGGATGGATAATAAATAATGGATAATATTTATCAGTAAAAATTGTAAAATCATTTTATACATACATAGAATTAAATTATTATTATGTCATCAGCCTTGAAATGTCTGCAACATCAGTAAGCCTCAGTAATATTTAAACTTCATTGGAATGCGGCCTTTTGTAATATGCTGTAGGTCTAAAAAGGCCACTTTGGGAGAATTATAATGTGATCCGAATATGATTCATCATCGGAAGGTCAATTAGTTGCAATTCATATTATGATTCAAAAATGATTACAATAATTGTAGATGTTAGTCACTAAGTAACTTTTTATGATGCGATTTGTCACAATAACAATTCATATTATGAGGCCCATTTCAGAAATCTTCATTAGAAAGTGTGAAACAGGTGAATTGCGAAATATGAATCATTCGTGTATCATAATATGAATTGCACCTAAGTGACCATTTTATCATTTCGATGATGAATCATATTCGGCTCACGCTATGATTCTCCCAAAGTGGCCTTTTTAGACCTACTGTGCTATTCTATAAGCATCTCGAAAACGGCGTCCGCGGTGAGATGGTTGCTGTTGTGTGAATTACTTCAAGTAATACGAAATGTTTGGCGAGGTTCTATTTCGTACGATGGATATTGAAAGGTAATTTACACTGAGTTTTCCGCTTTCGTAATAATATCATACAGAATAGCACTGAAGTAGTAATCAAAAATATAAAATGGTGCGTGTTTGCATTCGGTGCATTACGTCATATTTGAAACAATTGTGGAGACTTTGAAGTGATAGATTTTGTTGATTTACGTTAATTGAATTGAATTGTAAGAAATAAATGGAGAAATTATGAGATCACTAAATATTAAAGTAGACGAAATGTAAACAAGGAGCAGTAGTCAATATGGCCGTCGATCTAGTGGTGGGAGCACTACTATACAAACTACACAACACCTACTTGTTTCACTACAACAAAATTTTAAGTACGAACCAAAGACAGTACAATTATTTGCCTAAAATATGCACTTTAGTTCATCTCGACTTGTTTACATTTAATCTATAAATTAAGTATTGTGTTTACGTATACATATTAAAATTAAATTGCAATACAACCAACCGAAAATTAATTGTCATCAAATATTGTTAAACAAGTAACCAAATTTACAAATAAATTTGCGATTATACGTAAACACATTTCTACACATAGGTAAATACACAATTTCATCCTCTTAGAACAACAGACCAAAATGTTTAGTAACTAAAACAAATACAAAATCATTATACATAAGTATTCTAATGGGTTTATTAAATAAAAAAGCATCAAATGTAAAATTAAAAAGCCATCGATCATTATTGTTTCTCAAATGCTTACACACTACAAAAGAGCACCTAAAAGTAAACTTTGTTTCATGCAGCGGTGGATGTACAAATATAATGGACACAGTACAGACTTGGATAGCAAATAAATTGTTCTGACAGGGGAGTATGTGATGAGCATCGACTGTGACCGCTGGGAGTCACCAACAACTGGGCGCGAACGATACTGGAAATGTAACTCTTAGGGCGAATTCATGCTTATCTCTTCTAGGGTAGGTGACGGGTGTTAGTCTACCCCCTACTTCTTTTTTTAGTTTTAAAGTATTTTATATTTTTTTTATATATTTTCACCATAGTCCTAGTTATAGAAGACGCAGTTTGGTCTGTGCCCCCGAGGGGTTATCGCTTGATCTGGTTCGACATCTTGAGGAACTCCAGGAAGCTGCTCTGCATCTCCGCGTCCATGCCCGTGTCCCACGCGTCGTTCTCCAGCTCCTCGCTGCGCATACAAGATATCACAATCAACACGCCTAGGACACGTATATAGGAATTCTCTTTCTCCGAAAATATAAATCAAACGAGGTTTTAGTATCGTTTTCGCAAAATTTTCCTTCGCTTCATAATTTAATTAAAGTATGTTTAGAATATACAAATATCACAAGAATTTTCTTACAGACCACGTCCTACCACGGTAATTTTATAAAGAATAAGAACCTTGGTAATTATTGTTCTTCTTTGTGAACTTTCTTCCGAAAATTCGTAGTTAAATAAAAGTAGGCCCCCTGGATCTCCCGTTCGTATTTTCTTATGGGGACTAAATCGCCATCTTTCAGAAGATCAAGAGTCAAGAAATAATATTCCAGAGTAGTGTCATGTTCTGCGAAAAGGTGATTCCTTAGTGATCCAGCAAGTAGTGGAGGCGCAAGCTACAGTGCCACCTTTGTAGACTGAGAACCACTTACCATGAGGAGGGCCGTATGCTTGTTTGACACGTTTCCAGCATAAAATCAACATGAAATGTACGGTCTAACCAATTTGAAAAAATAAGTGTACTCACAGTATGTCCTCGTCGAGCGCGAGGTTCTTCCCGGGCGGCAGGTTGCTCTGCAGGAAGGCGCGCTCCTCCGCCGTGAGAGCGTGCCCGTCCGCCAGGTATCCCTCCGACACACCCATCTCCGCTGAACCGTTCATCGCTTTAAACATTTATATTATTAAAATCTAATGCAAAATCTTTATTTGCTTACAATTTTAACAAAGTACTAACAAACCGTCAGAACAACACTACTTTATAAGATCATATATTTATTTACATGCCACCGGGATTGGAAGGTTGCTTTGAAGAACCCGTCAAAAACTCAACAATTACACTTTTCAAAAATATTTCAACGTTTTTGAGTAATACAAACTAAATCACAAAAAATATATAAGCCCATGCACGCAGTTCCACTGCACAAATGTCGAGAAAAAACAATTTGTAGGTGCTAAGTATAATTATGTAGCTTCACCCCTATTAACCCGCATATAACTACGTACTTATCATTACTAGTACAAGTTAATTAAATAAAGTACAATGTTATTCGTATCTCATATTTTTCTGGGCTATTTCTGCTCTATAACAGTCTTAGCTCTCAGATAGTGGCAATGCGACAGCTATTCTCACAGTTAAAACGTTAAAATGCATCGAGAAGACACGAAATAAGATTATTTACTTTTCATGAATATTTAAAATAAATGAGATTATACCTTAAGTTATTAAAGGACGTGATTATAAAATAGAGATAATCTTATCAATTGTGTTTTGTTTAACAATGATTATACTGGAGTATTGGTACACTTGGTATATAGAGGCTTATCACAAGCAGTACGGAAAATAGGATCAAATCGCTAGAAATGACGCGCGTATCTACAAGAGTCTAAGCCCCCCTAGCAGTTCTGCTACTCAGAGGTGTCACGTGGTGGCCGGTCACGTATATTACATTACATAGTTAAAAAATTTACAACGACGAATCCCTATGCCAACTTTGACAACAAAAATTAAGGAGAAAATTATAGAAACTTTAAAAGTGACCACTTTTGCGCGCAATGTTCTCATTTCGAAAATTGGGCCTAGTTTCCATATCGCTTAGTAAGTTTGTACATATATAATATATTGTGCCGTTCTGTCTGTAGGGCGCCACACAGTGACAGACGGACATTGTTGACTCGTGATGGGAGCTGTATGTGTATAGTAGAGTACCGTTGGGTCTGTGCCTCGTGTCCTGCGGCGGGGGCGGCGGCGCGCGCGGCTCGGGCTCGGCCAGCCCCCAGCGCGCGGCGCGCAGGGCCAGCACGTTGGCCACGGCGCCCAGCGCGCCGCGCCGCTTCAGCCGCTCGAAGATGGCGTGCATCCCGCCGCCGCAGTCCGCGTCCAGCGCGATGCCTGACAACTGCCCAGGACCGCTCAGATAAAACACTTGCTCACACCAACTCGGAAGAATCCCCGGAGGGCTAACCAGAGGCGTTGTAAACCTATGTTTCGTTGAATATGATTTAGTACCGACGCAACGGGACCGATGGTGATACATACGTCTTCGAATTACTTCGCAGACATATGCAGGTATCCTCGCGATGTTTTCACACATTACAGAACCAGCTGTGCCTCGCGATTTAACCCGCGTAAGATATCAGTGCTCTGATACGTCTTATACATAGAACACTGGCAAACGTAGGAGTAAAAATTGAGTTAGCAATCATTGCTGCCATTATTGTGCAATAGCAATTTAATTGTTTATAAGGCAAGCAACGCGCAAGTGACTCCCCTGGCATTGCTAACATCATTCAAGACTACAAGTTTACGATATTTAATTTAAATTTACACAAATTACATAAACTCAGAAGAAATGCCTGCGCGCAGCCTATCTTTGCCAATAATTTTATTCTAAGCAAGAAACGGGCTGCAAATAACTCACTACCAGACCAACCAGTTCAAAAAGTAGTTAGTTCGTAATCATTAAGATGCAAAAGTGATTTTGTATAAGCTTATAAATAACGCACGCATGTTATAAAAATCATGAATGAAATACCAAAATTATACCGCCAATACTAAAATAATGCAACGTTTGCCCCTTCTTGACTAAAAGCACCTCACGTAACTCCGTGATGCCTCTGGCCTACTTTCTTTTTCATGAGTCAGGAAAATAAGATGCATTTATAAGGAGCCTTAGGTCAGCACATTTGTATTTTACGCCATCTTCAGCGTTTTCTACGTGCTTCCTTTACATGTATCAATAACATATTATAAGAAGGTCAACCACTCAATATACATAACGACCATTGATGTTATTATTTTTGAACATAATAAAAAGATAACGTTAATAAATACGCTAATTGGGGTAAGGGAGGTAAACATACTTGTAAATGTCAATGAGAAATTTAAGTGAGTACGTATTTAACAATAAATATTAAACCCCTCGGTGGCAGTTGAATAATGCAATGCACCAGGACACTCATAATTCACACGATTTGTTATTGCGTAATTATAATTAATTTGTAAGGTAAATTACCTTGACTTTGTTAATTTTGGTTCGACCTTTTAGTTTTAGTGATTGACATTTTAATTAGTTACCCCAAGCCGCGCACAACTAAGAATATCATTGGCGTAGAGTCTCTGCCATCTTTCAAAGCCACACTTATTTTTTTTAATAGATGTAGCTATTGCTCGAGCAGGTCACAAACATAGCTAGAGATTATCTTAGCTTAAGCTGCAAGATTCTACTGATAAATTATTTAAATTATCTTTATAACCATCATAAATGCGAAAGAGTGTCTGTTGATTAGCATTTCTTTCAATGGCTTGACTAGAAATCCTTTATGGATATAGATAATTTCTAATTGCTTCAAATTTAATTAAATATATTAATAAAACATACTAATCTGTAAAATATAACATTTGTTTTCTAGCATACCCTTATTAACAATGTTTTTAAGGATTAAACATGTATTTTATCTGCCCTAATCTCGTTGTCCCTTTCTTAGTAGACAGTTAGTAAGAAAGGATTGCCACTTCTCTTTGTCATACATTTTCATAACATTATGTTAACACACATGCATCTGGTAATTCGCCCATCTGCAACAACTAGGAACCTTAATAAGCAATCATGTGACTTACCTTAAGTAGTTGGCATACAGCTTTGATGTTAACTTCCTTGTCAGTGTCCAACAGGTGAAGCATCACTTTGCAGAGACTTTCGCCAAGGGTCCTGATTCTACCACCCTGTTTCCATAGTACAATACTTTTGATAATTACACATAAATATATAAACATAGACCCCTGTATACAAAACATAATTTAAACCAAGACAGATATATGCCATCAAATCAGATAGATATATGCCCTCTTTTTAAATCGATATCACAAAGAGACACCACGTTTTATAAACAAATATAGTATACTATTGGTCCTCAGGAGTATAAATTACGAATATTGTAATGTTTTGTACATTAACATTTTTGCAATTTTTCCAATGTGTGATATTTTTGTGTAAATGGATTATTAAGAAGAGGTATATTAATGTACTGAATAAAAAAACCACCATAAAATTAATCTAACAATTGTAAGTTTCCTGTTTACCAACATGAATCTCCACTTGTCCCTAGATTTAACATAATAATAATTTTGTTTGTCTTATGAAGTTATACTACGGTTACATTTAACTGTCAATATTCTTATTAACTCTGGCATAAGCTATTCATAGAAACAGTTGATAGGAGTCAATGTTGTTACGAGTTCTTATTTGAGTGATTGATATGTTATTTTAATTACTATGAACTGATAGCACAAAATCATGACAAAAAATTATTTTATTGTGGGCTATATAATATATATATAATACTTCTCGTGATCATCTGCTTTAAAAAATAATTTGTATAAAAAAGGTTAATAATCATACACACCTTCCTATTGAAATATGTGTGCTAAAAAATATAAATTTATTACATATTATATTTATATAGCAAGAAATAGGATTTAAGTTTCAAATATTAGTATATCAAAACAAAGTTGATAAAATACATTTAGAGATTAATGTTTAATGATTGTAGTAACTAAATACATACCTGACTATCTTCAAGTTGCGTGTAAATCTCGGCGAGGAACATGGCGAACCCTCGCATGTTCTCCTCGGAGGTCTCAATCCCGCTGATGATTTTATTCTCCTCCGTCGAGCACCGTTCGAGTAGACACGCTCTGAACGTAGACTCCTCGGGAGACGCCACGGAGTCGTACATCGAGCACAGCCGAGCCCCATTGTAGCGGAAGTTGGACTCGGCTATTGACTGAATAGACATTGATTCTTAAGTATTGTGTTCCCACCAACAAGACTTAACCAGTATATATGTGAGAAGTCAATGACTTATAAGTGTTAAGTGGTACCTGAGAGACGGCGACAGACTCACCATTTGTTACATTGGCTCTAACTATCTAGCATAAACAGTGTGTTGCCCACCCAATAAACTGTGTTAGAGGATCTTTTTAAAAGTAAAAATTATTTCATGTTCAAATTGTTATATGCCATATAAAAATTACTAAAAAGCCTGTAAAAATAAAATTGTGGGCAATGATTTCAGTGTCCCTTTTGCTGGATAAAATTATTTGTTGTCTATTTTGACTCAATGCTTGTTAGACTAAGGTAATGAAGAGACCATGCCTTCTATTGTATAATTTCTATGAATATTTATAAATGGTAATGTGGAGGAACAGGTTTGAGAAGAAAATCAACATAAGCACAGGTAATCCATACTTACAAAATTTCGAGTTTATAATATTAGTACATATACGACTAGCTTCCATTGGCGACTTTACGACTTTACCCGTGTGGTGACGAGAAGTACCTTGTAAAAGTGTCCTGTTCTGTTTTGTAATGACAATTTGTGTGCAATATTTCATGATGATTGGTTGAGCAGTCGAGGCGTGTAAATATACCAAACAATCTTGGTATCGCATTTATAATATTAGTAATGATTTATCATACAATATTTTAGACACAACGATGTAAATTTGAATTACATAAGTGTTTCAAATAGACATATGAGTCAAGACTGTTTACCTTTTATGCAAATTAAAACAAAACGGTAGTTAAATCTATTCTACTAAATGAGACAAGGATATAAACTGTATTGCTTATTGCTAAATTGGACATGTGCACCTAACAATAGAAAAATATCACCCTTGATTATAATAAATAGCTTATAACCTCATATAAACAAAATGAGACCAGGTATACCTGAAAATAGCAATACCAAACTTTATAACATTTTATAAGATATTGTAAACATGTATTAAAATTATTTATTAAGCCGAAGTCAAGATTAGTGTCCAGTATACAAAAACAAAAACATAAAATAAATAATATTGATGTCACAGCTGAAAATATACTTATAATCAAATTCATATGTTGTTATGTAAAGTAGCAAGATTTTTTTTACCTGGTTAACAATAGCCTCGACCAGCGGTCTGGTGTAGCTGACATCATGCAGAGTTGATGCAAAGGAGTCAACCAACGGGCCGCAGAGAGTGTCAAACTTGCCAGGGTCGAATGTTATCTCACACATCACAGTTATCAGGTTGCCAATGTTCTCCTACAGACAAACATTATGATAATCATACTGTTTTACATTTGTTAATAAATCATATATTATGCTCATTCATTTATTTAACTCTTTTATACATCTGTAAAGTAAAGAATACTGTTTTCTATCTGCTAATACATTTACTGTAAACCTGTTTTTCTTTCATGTTATGCTTTCCTTCATTATTAATAAGTTATTTACTACTACATACCTAGTTAGTTGAAGTGAAAATACATTGAAATTTGAATGAGATGAGAAAATAGGATTGTTGTGAATGATATTATATTTAGGAAACCTAATGTCAATTTCCTCTTTCCTTCTGAAGCAGGTTAGTTTATTTCAAATGGATAAAAGAGTATAAACTGATATATAAATTGATCAGTGTTTGAACATAGATCAGGAGACATGAATGAGCTATAATATTGGTTCAATAAGAGACTAAGTTACCAATGAACGAACCCGCATGTCCATATTCTCTGCTTCTTCAAGTGAAAATGACATGTCATTCAAGCTGTAAGGGTTATGATCTTGAGATTGGCGGAGGCGATCCTGCACAGAGAAGCGCTGGGGCCGGTAGGGGGCAGGGTCCGGGGTGAATGTAGGCACAGCTTGCGGGTTGTAGTTGGGAGGGTACCATTCTTTCGCCTCCGCAGATAAGTTCGATTTAGGAGCTTCAACTGCACGCAACATAGTAAAAAAATAAATATTTAATAGGAGCACATTATACGATAGTGTATTGACTGACCTAAAATAAACAAATTGTGATTGCTTTCAACAAGTAACTCGAACAGTAACCTGTGTCAAAGTACGACGTCTACGTCATTAGAAATGAAAATCCTTACTTTCACCTGAAGTATTAAAATTATAAAGAACGCAGTTAGATTGCCAAGCAACGTCACAGCCTGTCTTATTTGGGTCGAGAAAGTAGCGGATGAGTCAAAATGTATGTTAAAGTACCTTTCGATTCCTCATTAACGTTCTTGGGTCGGCGAAGTTCCCGTGGTTGATTGTCGGGCTGTTGCCATCCGCGGCCCCGGCCTCTCGGACCACCGACCTCTCCGTTATTCATTTCAACAAATAGCCCTAATCAAAACCTCTGTTTACGGATGGATATCTTCAACTGAATACCGATTCCATAAACGACATAAAATAATGTCTTTATTTTCATTAATACTTCTTAAATTCGATCGACAACTTCGACACGTAAACAAAGAAAAATACTCTTCGTCACTAATTTCACAGCACAACCTCCATGTTATTTGAGCGAACGAGACAGACAGACGGAGCACGACAGAGACAGTGATTGAGTATGGAATGGAATGGAAAATGGAAGTAGTGAAGTAGGAATAGACAAACTGGAAACACGGACCAGAGAGTACGGAAATACGGCAAAGTTAAATAATAATTAATAATTCTGTACATATACGAATGACATTTTATTTGAATGAATATAAGAAAATGTATTAGATTTTACCAAAAACTTTTTTTTTTCACTGAAAATCAAATAAAAATAGATTTTTCATTAAATATGAGAAACCTCCTTATTTCTACTTGGTATATTTGATTTGATTGAAATAAGAAATTTCATTAATGACTACGATATGATTATAATAGATTGGTATTTTTACCATTTTTGTAGATTTTGTGTGTGACTTATGTCATTAGTGTTGGCTGTTATTAGAGATAGTTTAATGAGACATTACAAGCAGTGATGGGGCAAAGGAGGCACACAAAATTACAACAAAATAAGCATAATTTATTAGAAACTAACAACAACAATTTCTACAAAGCTATAATCACAAATTAGATATTTAACTATATTATACAGTACCAAAATAATTAGTTTCACTACTAGTTAAGGTGTCATAAGATTCTGATCATAAACATAATGTACTGATTTAGAGAGATATTCAGAGTGACACTAATATTTAATAAAAGCTAATTATTACACATAAAATAATTGAACTACCAGGCCAACTTGGTGCAAAGTTGTTAAATTATAAATATGTAAGAGTGAAAATCAGTACACATGTACGGATTGTTTAATCTTGTCAATTTCATTGTTTATATGCTAAATGATTCGCCACATCCACAAGTGCCCTTAATATTTGGGTTATTGAAAACAAATTCTGCTGAAAGCTTGTCTTCAACGAAGTCCATTTCAGTTCCTATAAAAGAAAGTTTGTTAAAATGATCACAGAGAAATTGCTTTACATAATATTTTCACAATATTTCTAATTATTTTAGAATTACAAGTATAGAGAGAGGAAAAGCCTTAGTTTATTCTTATGAACTGATTAACTTTAACACATTCACTGCTAAGATCGCATCTGTGTGTCCAACAGCAAGCAAATTTACAAAGAAGATGCAAAGTCAGCAGTGAATGTGTGAAAAACTTTGTGATATATTTTTATATTACGTCAGGTTTCAACATGAATTTGTTTATTTTTCTTTAATACCGATCTATAGTAATATTGTAAAGAGGAAAGATTTGTATGTAAGTATGTTTGTAATGATTTGGCTCAAAAAGTACTGGACAGATTTGAAAAATTCTTTAAGCAATGGATAGGTACATTATGAGCTAGAAATATATTTTATTCCCATACTCCCATGGGAATGGGAACTATGCAGGTGAAACCATGTGATGTCCACTAGTTTGGTATACAATAACTTACATAATAAAGACTCAAGTACCAACTAAGTGAATAACAAGATTTGACTCATAACACCCACATGATTATAAATGATGAGCATACCAAGAAGTTGGCAAAGAAATATGCCTCAAGTGACATGAGGTAGGGATTGTGGTAATTATATTTTTATTATGATGTTCACTTCACTTCTTGATTATGGCTTCTGCGGGGTTGCTACAATTTCGCCAATGTCACGTGGATAGAGTAGGAAACAAACGATGTTTGTATTATTACATTGCCAACTTCTAGGTATGCTCATAATTCACAATGCATCTTTTCATGTTCAAGCATATCAGATCAATTTGTATTACTTTAGTAATATACATTACAAATATAATATATTACTAAAGTAATACACACCTGTATTGTATAACATACACAACACAGGTGAAGTATTATTGATTCAAAGTGATATTATTTTTGCATACCTAGTAGTGTTAACTGAGCTTTCTTGTCAATTATGATTGTAACACCATCTTGCTTGACCTCCTCATCAAGTTTATCCTTATTCTTTGCATAGTCTAAAGTGTAAGACAAGCCATTGCATCCTCGTTGCCTCACTCCTACTTTCAATCCTATGTAACCCTTAGCATCTTCTGCAGACATAATTTCTTTGACTTTGTTCACTGCTGAAGAAGTAAGAACTAATGCAGCTCGTGTAGGTAGTACTCTCTTTTTCACAGCTCTTACTGTTGCACTGGCAATCGATTTAGTAGCCATCTGAAAGACAACAACAAAATCTAAAGGTCATGAAGAAAAGAAAAGTTTGATGCAAGGCAAAAATTGAGTATAAATGGGCCTTAATATATAAAAAGCATACCTTTTTAATAGGATTTTCTGCAAAATTTCATTGGTTTTTTTCTAATATATATTTCATTTCATTGCGACGCGAAGATATTTTTCGCTAAATTTAAATGTGTCAATTTTTTGTTTGTTAATGTCACGGTGTCAGTCACGTAAGTCCGTCATATCAAAGTTTGATTTCGTGCAAAATTTCGATTAAATTTTGTTAGTCAAATGTTAATGTCAAATTGACTGTCAGAGAGCGACATAGACAATATGTTCTACAGACTAGGAAACAAACGTTTGATTGTTGGATGAAACTACTTTTTTATGTAAACGATCTCAAAGACAAAAATGTTTTCTAAAACATCTAGAAATATTGATGATGTAAAAAAATATTAGGCAAAGCGATTTAATTTTTCAGTTGATAAGATGCATACGAATAGATTATTAAATTGGTGGGAAGCAACTAAAATATCTAGAAAATAAGTTTGTAAAACGTTTAGTTTCATTCAATCTGTTTAATTTAATAGAACGTCACTCACGAACGTCACAAAATGACACGTCTTTCATACAGTTTACCTAGGTAGGTACTGTACCTACCACCTTGGTACATTGGTACTGATAGCAGCGTGTAATGTAATGATTTTTCTTTTCCGATGTGTTAAACATTAAAAATGGGTGGTCAAAAATTTGAATATGATGAGAGTGGATCAACTTTTTTTTATTTTGTACTCTCATTCCTTGCATTAATATTAGTGCCGGCCACATTTTATTACTGGCCAAGGAAGAGGAAAGAAGGTAAATTAAGTGTTTCATGTCGATCATTACTTTTTAAACTTCCAGTAAAAGTTATATTTTACTAACTGGGAACTTCTTAAGCTTCGTTTGTACACAAATAGATTAGTTTACTTATTTACCGTTATGTCAAACTGTTGTTCTATGTTGCGGTGTCGAGTCGACCATGCACACGGTCTACTTCCAACTTAGTTATTTTACTATTAAATCTATGGGTGTTTAATAATCGTTATCCTGTTCCCACCTTTTCAGATCCAGTAAGAAAAGCTGAGTCATGTCAATGTCCAAATTGTATAAACAAACAGTTAATCATAGAACAATCCCAACCTTACAAAGGTGTGAAGAACTTCTTTATAAAGCTAGCAATCATATTAGGATGGGTACTGCTAGGATTCTTGGCCTATAAAGTGTCCCAGTTCGACTATGAGATGTCCAACTTTGATCCCTACGACATACTAGGGCTGCCACCTGGTGCAACTCAGGCAGAAATTAAGAAGTCATATCGCAAGCAGTCACTTATACTTCATCCTGACAAGGAGACCGGTGATGAAAAGGCATTTATGAGATTAACAAAAGCATATCAAGTAAGTAAATACAACTTTTAAAGTTTGAATTATATGTTTGTTAAATAATTAATTAATCTTCCTTAATATAAGTAGTGGAACTACAGTATGCATAAACAATAGAACTTCTGTCTCTTTCTTTTCTTGAATCATCACACATGATGGTCCTAGTGTTGCAAGTATCAAAAATGTGTAGTGATATTCTTTAAAGTTAATTATTTTATGTTAGGGGGACTCCAAAACAAGTATAACTTTATTACAAGTATAATATTTTTTTGTACATATATAACAATATAGTATATCTACCTTATAGTTCAATATTATAGATTGATTGAATGTCTGAAATGTTGACCTGTATTCACAGAAGTATTTCTACTTTCTCCTTACTTTAACTTAAATTCTGATCACAGTTTTAATTAGTTTGACAAAGCAATGAACTTAACTAGTAGTACTAATTGTATTACCGCCACCAAAAAATGTACTGATTTTAATTTGTAATATTATTTTTAGGCTCTCACAGATGATGAAGCTCGTAGAAATTGGGAGAAGTATGGCAACCCAGATGGCCCTGGGGCTATGAGCTTTGGTATAGCTCTACCAAGCTGGATAGTCGAGAAGGAGAATAGTGTTTGGGTACTGGGTCTCTATGCTCTTGTGTTCATGGTAGCACTACCAACAGCTGTAAGTATACATGTTAACCACAATTTATTAAAACAAAATATTATAAGCAATTAAGAAAAAATATTTCATCTTTATTATTTTCTTCCAGGTGGGTATGTGGTGGTATCGGTCAATTAAATTTTCAGGAGAGCAAGTTTTGCTTGATACTACGCAAATGTATTTCTACTTCTGTCATAAAACACCGTCTATGCCTCTGAAGCGGGCTCTGATGATCCTTGCAGCTTCATGTGAATTTGATCGCAGACATAATTCTGAGATTATTGAGAGAATTACAGACAATGAGGAAGTTCCAATGGTATGTAATTATTACTGCAGTGATCTGTTTATCCTTGTATTGAATGACCTACTGAGCTCAGAGTTTATGTGGTATCATTAGTAATGAAATAAGGAATAACCATCAACATCCCTTGCTATGATATCCTTTATTATTGCATTAATGAGGAGGTATCTACCTAATTATCTTTGGTGAAAGATAAATGTTGTAACATTACTGCCTACCCTTTTGGATTCCTCTAAAGATATTTATAAAACTTTAACTAAAGTCTCAATGTTGTCTGCATTAATTTTTAAACTTAAAGGAAAAACATATGTTTTTAATAAAAATTACTATCCTCAATATATATATATAAATTACAATATATATATTTATAATTATGTGTAATCATTAAAAATATATGTATTTTTGATTTGTCTTTCTTTAAATAATAATAAACTAAGACATTTAATTAAATTTGAATTATAATTGAATTAAATTAATTGAACATAGAAATGGCCCCTGCTATTTGAATAGACACTATAATCTGCTTGTTCGATCTTTGCATTTGTTTTATTACATAAATACGTTTGAGAACCAGACTAACCTAACCTTAGACAACTTAACAAAGTTTTAAAATATATATTTGTCAGTTACTACGCGAGCTGCCCCATCTGGGTGAGAAGAACAAGGAGCAGCCGCTGTGTAGGGCGTACAGTATCAAGGCTCGGGCTCTGCTGCATGCGCACCTAGCTCGCATGCGTCTGCCGCCTTCGCTGGAGGCCGACCGCCGCTACGTGGTGGCGCGGTGCCCCGACCTCGTGCTTGAGATGGTCAACTGCGTCAACCAACTTATCGCCCTCGCTTATGCCAGACGCAGTTAGTATTTTACTTCTACTGTTTGATTTCTTATATACAAGTGTATATCCATCAAAAACAAGCTGACTGCTTGTTCAGAGAAATCAAAGAACGCTCGATTCTGAATGAGCTAAAATATTAGTGCAAAGCATTAGTATAAGTATGTGTGATTAATCTTAGATTTTATTAAAAATACTTTTTAATACTTACAGTATTTACAGTGTTTTTAATTATAAGAACAGGCTTATGTAGGTGACTAATATATTTTTAAATAAATATGACATCATTAATAGATTGCCACATAAAAATATTAAATCCAAATGTTGTTTCTAGTACCTCGTCTACCAACAATAGAGACAATAGAGAACTGCATGAAGCTATCCCCGATGATAGTTCAAGGTCTGTGGGAGTACAAATCTCCATTACTCCAACTGCCGTACATCACTGAAGACCACCTGAAGTACTTCACCAACCGCAAGAAGCACATCAAGTCTTTGCTACAACTGGCTCAGTTGCCAGGTGAAGAGAGGCGACAGGTCCTCAGGTTCCTCAATGACAAGCAGTATGAGGATGTGATGAAAGTCTTGGGGAACATGCCCTACATACATTTCCAAGTTAATACTGAAGGTATTATTGAATATCATAATTAATACATTCTGGGGCCTTGCGATGAGTTTTTATTGTCACAATAGTTTGACCCATATTATCAGACAGATGTATATGACGCGTATACATCTATCACTGTCGCACAGCTGAATTATCATTGCAATAAGAGCTCATGGTTAGGCTCCAGATTTGAAGTATTTGGAAATAGCAACATCATATATATAATATATATGAGTATAAACATAAATACTTCCTTCAATGCTGGTGTGTCAAGCGAATAATTAATTGTCATATTGAATCATTAATAAAAAATAATCATGAGTACTTAAATCATAAAAAAACAATTAATATGTAAACATAAAACTTACATAATAAAAAGAGAAAATATATCTAATCTAATATTAACTTGAAACTATAGTACTAATTAAAAAAAAAAAATAAGTATGACATTACTTTATATATGAATTAAGCTATATTTTTAAATGTTAATCCTACGCTGGTAAAACTGCGAGGAGCTTGTAAATAATATATATAACCATCTGAAGGTAATTGCTAATTAAGTAAATAATAAACTCAAAACTTCAAAAAACTATTTGTAAAGTAATAACATGTACGATAAGATAAATATTTGTTGACAGTAATTGATGATGAGAACTCAACGGTTGTGACTGCCGGCGCGATAGTGACGGTGACGGTGTTCTTGAGACGTACCAACATGAAGGAACTGTTTGGAGACACCACTATTAAAGAAAAGGACAATATCAAGTTAGTTTCCTATTATTGCTTTTTTCATAGTAGTAACTGATAAACGCAGACATAATATAGTTATATATGTTATCAGAAATATTGTATAGCTTTGCAAAAATAATATTGGCAAAGTCGAACTACAAAGCATCAAATATATAAACAATATCAATCTGTCGATGATTTTGAATATGGTTTGAAGTTTCGTCTTAAGTTATTTTTTTATGTGATTTATTGAATTGTGTTTTTTTTCATCATGGATCCATAAAGTATTCTCTATTTATCAAGGCATGCGTTGAGACTCATGTCCAATGTGTGGATGCTCGTTCGATAATATAAATAAATACTAATAGAATTAATCTAATACAGGGATGATGAAGAGGGTGGAGGGGAGAATGGGGAAAAGGGTGAGAACGATAAGAATGACAAAGATAAGGAGAAGAAAGAGGCGTTCAAGCGGCCGGTGTGGATGAAGCAGGCTAAGCGTGCGCCCGCTAAGAAGGCCAAGAAGGGCCCCGCGCGGCCCGCCAAGCCCGCGCCGCCCGCCGCGCCCCCCGCCGCGCCCCCCACGCCGCCCAGCGACAAACAGAAGGAACCAAAGAAGAAGGAGGAGAAGGACAAGGACAACGACGGTAGGCCACCACCGTGCCTATGCTTATTAGCTACGCGAAGCTTTACTGCGGGTCATAATTTTTCAAAACTTACAAAATGTCGATGTTTCTCTACTTTGTAAAACCACCCATTAGAGTTCAACTCCTACTTGATAGTAAATACCGCATTAAAACAGACAAAATATTTCGGTATGGAAATGATGGCCTCAATTTTATGGTAATTTAAAAAAGACCTAACTTGCAGGACTGCATAGTTTACACTCCTGTATCGTTACGAATCGAAGGATAACTTGTACATTCTGTAGACGAGTTTTAGTAATCAGCGTTAGAAATAAAACATGACATCAACAACAAGCGCAAACTCATAAAATTTTATATTCATAATATTCACGCAAAATAAATATCGATCGATTGAGTGAAATTTCTATGAACCCGAACAGGGTCAATACAGCGCATTAAATCACTTTCTGTAGATTATGCAATGGAATGTTGTAATAGTGTCGAACGTTTAATATAACGGAGTGGAAAAAAATAATGGTTTATTTTGTTACCAGCCGGATCAGATTCGGAAGCGGAGAGTTCCGATGAAGAAAGATCCGGCAGCTCGACCGAGGAGTCCGCCAAGTGCTCCGGCGAGGATGAGGATGACCAGTGGGACAAGTTCCAGAAGCGAATTCAGAAGAGAGAGCGGCTCGAGGGACGCTCCAAGAGTTCCCATCCTGTACATTGTCCATACTTCCCCCAGGTATGTTCTAACTTAAAATTAACAGGTATATAATATGTAGAATTTTTTTTTTAGTCCAAATTTAAAATTAATGCTTTGTATGGATTAGGAGAAGCAAGAGTATTGGTGGTGCTACATTTGCGATCGCAAGTCGCACACGCTGCTGACAGCTCCGGCGCACGTGACGGCGCTAGTGGACTCACACGAGCTGCAGCTACGGTTCACGGCGCCCCGCTGGCCCGGCCTCTACACGCTGGCCTGCTGCCTGCGCTCAGGTACCTACCCACCGTGCTATACCCACCATGCTGACGGCGCTAGTGGACTCACACGAGCTGCAGCTACGGTTCACGGCGCCCCGCTGGCCCGGCCTCTACACGCTGGCCTGCTGCCTGCGCTCAGGTACCTACCCACCGTGCTATACCCACCATGCTGACGGCGCTAGTGGACTCACACGAGCTGCAGCTACGGTTCACGGCGCCCCGCTGGCCCAGCCTCTACACGCTGGCCTGCTGCCTGCGCTCAGGTAGGCACACGAGCTGCAGCTACGCCCAATATAGATATAAAATGTAGAAATCTTTTATTTTTTCTCAAAGCTGTGATAAATAGATATTAAACAAATGCCATGCACAAGTATCTTCACATCGTCATCTTCATTCTATAGGTGCTTTTATTGATTGATTGAAGCCTGCATGTATTGATATAACGATCATAATACCTTAAGCTTACCAATTACCTCTTTATTTTGGTACACGGTTTCACGATAATGTGATTGTTAATGCTTCTACGATAGGTATACAAGTATTTTGCAGACGTTAAAATCAATAAACCATATAATGGGTAGTTTAATGCGACACTCACGATTGTGCGAACCTTACAACAATCTTTTTTTATAGCCGCTACCATATTTTTTCCACTATACTCATACACACTACATATGTAAAATTCAACGTTCAAACACACAAATACATTATACTTTTGGCAGTCTGCAGATGAAACGGAAAAGATATAAATGACTAGCTTTGCCTCGTGATTTTTCCCGCATATGATTAACAATAAAAACGGTTACCCAGTGATAATTTTACCCCTTTTTGTAACACTTTCCATTGACGCTTCGCTCCTATTGGTTGCAACGGGATGTTATAAAGCCTTCCTGGATGGAAGAACTATCCAACACAAAAATATTTTTTCCACTCAAACCAGTCATTTACTGAGATTAGCGCGTTCAAACAAACAAACTCTTATTAATATTAGTATAGATTAAAATATGTTAAAAGAATATTGACCACTTACAAAGTTTTAAAGTTAAATTGATTTTAAGCGTTTTATGAGTCATTATGCGGATATGCGCTTATGTAAGCCATATCATTTTAATGCTGAATATTGCATATTTGATGTCAGCAAATCGTGGACACACCTGTGAATTAAATAATTCCTTTTATTGCAAAACAATACTGCAGTGAAAGTGTTAGTGGAGGTTAAGTGGTTTTATGTATAAGATCAAGCTATTATGGATTATTATAATCCAGAGTGCGGTGACCGAAGGAGGAACGTCATTTATGTTAATGAAGCTATTAACGAATGCACCAACGTTTAGCAAAACATAGCATGTCTTCGAAGATATGTCTTCATTACCAAATGGACGTATACAAATGATATATGTATTTTTACATCTATACAGCCTAATGAAATTGAAGTGTCTGTTTGTAATTTCATATTGACAACTTTTATATGCATTTAGTGACAATAAATGCATATAAAAGTATTCACGGAACTTACATAAATAATACAATAAAAAAATACCTCTGCCCCTCTGTTTGTTCCGACTAATCTCTGGAACGACTGAAACGATACTATCTCTGGCAGATAGCTGATGTCACAAAGAGTAACATAGGCTAATTTGTGCTTAAAAAAATGGGTACCGCGTAATAAACCCACCCATGAAATAAAAATAAAGTCTACACGGTTAAAACCGCGGCACATACCTAGTGTATAAATATCTTCTTTGGCACGATATAAGCCTAAGCAATTGGATGGATTCAGATATATGATAATATGAGGTGTGCGGTATTATGCAACGTAATGAACTATAATACTAAGACGTATGGATGGCGATCTTTGCAAGAACACTTCAATACCAAAATATATCAATTGAGCCCAGATGAAATATTTCTATTAAATCTATTTTCACGTGTACTGACATGGTTTTAATATTTATTGCTCAACTAGCTGCAATTTGTTCTGTCCGATTTTAGCTCCAGGGACCCGTGTTTTGAAAATTTAAGTGTTTGATTTAGGTTTTAGTTGGAAATAACAAATTTGTCATAACTATTACGTAAACTAATTAAGTAATATATAACCAATCTGTTGTGGGTTGTCACGAGAAATAATTATTATGATGCATAGAGAATCGATAACCTTTCTTCTCCATTATAACGGATTTCTTTCACTTTCGTCTATATATATCTAGGGGGCAACAATGATCGTTTAGGTATCGACTTTTCACGTCGTCGAACGTTTCATTTTACGATACCCTAAATGAAACGCAACGCATCATAGTAAGCTCTCAGTCCCAGTCGACTAGCTCGTGGCACAGTTGCTAATGCGCATGTCATTCGAACAGTGAAGTTAAGCAACACTAACTCTAGCCAGTAATTGGATCGGTGACCGCCCGAGTTCCCTCCGTGGCTCGGTGAGCACGTTAAGCCGTCAGTCCCGGTTGCCAATTTATCATCTTTGGCAATTGTTACAGGTCAGTCGGAGGCCTAAAATAGTCTTACAACTGGTTTAACCCAGATCACAAATTTTACTTGTCAAAGGGGTTGCGAAGGTCAGATGGCAGTCGCTGCGTATAAAAATCTAGTGATCATCCGCATCGGGTTGAATGAAGTACCGACCCCAACAATGTATGTGTAATGTGTAAGCTCCCAGTCATCGAAACATGTATTAATATGTATTTATGTGTGTGCAGACTCGTACATAGCCATGGACCAGCAACAAGACATGAAGCTGGATGTAAAGGAGGCGGCCGCAGTGCCCGCCGAACACCCGCAGTGGGACCTCAGCGAGTCAGACTCTGATAACAATGATCAGGTACATACACTCTACGTCTGAATACATTTTATAGGTAACGCGATTTTATTAAAAAAATATTGAAGTATTTGATTTGATTGAAGCATTCGGATCAAAAAAGCTACGATAAAACAGAAAAGTATTGTGAGGAGTCATATCATTCTGAAAGCAGTATACTTAGTAATTTTGTCAAATTATCTGATAACAAAAATTCTCAAGACAACTCAATACACTTCCATAAGCTAATTATTATTCGCTACTGCTTATGGTATGTGCCCTGAAATGTCCGTCATGTAGCAGAATTTAATTAAAATTTTAATATTCTTTAACCGCAGCGATAGCAAATAACGCGTCAGGACTTGCACATTCCAAAATAATTTAAAATAAATGTAATTTTGTTGAGCCGTGGTGGCCTTGAGGTTTGATCAGTCGCCTGCGCCAGCGGGGCCTGTACCAATGAGTTTTTCTAAAAAAAACTTATGTACAGTGATTTCACACCGCGTGCTTTTCGGTGAAGGAAAACATCGTGAGGAAACCTGCATATTTCTGAGAAGTAATTCAATGACGTATGTAAAGTGTCTGAGACGGCGATGGACTCACCATCTGTCACGTTGGCACTTAATCATCTTATGTGAAAAGTGGGTGTTGTTATTACTATAATTATATTATATTATAATTTTGTTGACAATCATTTTATAAAGTTGGTAGCGTTAGACTGAAACCAAACTTGTTAAGTTCTAAAATCTATGATGCGTAACTTGGAACTAACAGCACCTGCATTTCAATGGGGTCCGTCCACGGCGCTACTTGTGTCGCGTATGTAAGTAATTGGTCTCGCGCGACTCCACATGCTGCTTGAGAATGACTGCTTTCTTGGAATTGCGCTGCCTTAAATACGTTAGCTGATAATTCGACATTATTTTGATGCGTCTGTTAATTTGAAGGTCGTGATAATGCAATTTATGAATGTTAAATATTTGTCTTAATTAAATGTTACTTTTAGAAGTTGTTTTTCCACCTGTAAAAGTCCAGCGGAGTTTGGACTAGTGCCTGGTTAATAGCAGTAGGCTCGCCCACTATTTCATGGGACTTATAAATTACTGGCGGAATGGGGGTAAACTATCTACCCCCTCGATGAATAAAGGCGTGTGCATATATATGTATGTTTTATGTAGCAGTTATATGATTAATGCATTAAGATTTTTTTAATACAAACAATTGCTTTACACACTAGTCGTCTGCTAAAAAGTTTGTACTCGAAAGAACCTGCCCTTCGTGGCCCCTACCAAAACTTCTTAGTGCCATGATACATACATAGACAATGATTATGAGGCTTATATTATAAGTCTGCAGCTGTCACACCGCAAAACTATCATGGCAGTAAGAGCTTATGGTAAGGCATCTGGTCTTCATATATCATATTTAAAAAATGAGCTTTTAAAATAGAAAGGGTGGGTGTTTGTTTGACATAGCAGATTTATTTTTAGGCAAAAATGTGGTAAAAAGCTTTCCTGTCTATGTCAGTCAGTAATGGCTGCAATGTGACGTGATGTGATGACGTAAGCGCATCATTGACGTATATATGCGGCCGTTTGACGTACCGAGTGTACTGTTAAGTAAACATATGTAAAATAAATTGGTGGGATTTTATTGATGCATCCTGAAATGCTTCAACTTATATTATCATGCACCTTTTTGGTAATTTAGAGGCTATAGTTAAAAGTGGAAAATTTCTGATGAAATCGAAGCTTCATATACAGTGTTATATTTTATCAAATCAATATTATAAATGCCATCAAATTAGACTCAATGAATAGGGCAATGGTTTTATGCCGTCATTGAGGTTAATAGTGGAGATAATTATGAGCAAAAGCATACATTCCTCGTGTGTTTTTGTGCGTTTATCATCGACTAGAGTCTTAGTGGATGTCATTCACAGATGCAGAATGATACAATGATTCTAATATTAAATAAACAAAAACTTAAAGAGTATCCAAGCAGCTCTGCTAGTGCTAACACACATGTTTTGTTCGCAGGGTGGCAACGAGAGCGAATTCACGACAGATGACGAGGTGGAGGAGGAATAGTGAAAATTATCTAAATTATTTTTATAGAGTTTATTAATAAAGCGTATGCAAATAGGCTGTTGTATGGTGAGAGCGAGTGAATTATAATGTTTTATAATCAACCAGTGTTTCCTTCCACCCATTGCCCCGGTCGTAATGTTACCACTCGGTCATAAAGCGTCCCACTTGGCGCTGTATCCTATGCGGACCGAAGGACCACGCACCTTCACAAATTTTACGATGGCTCTCAATTGTGTTGCGAAGGATATAGCACGGCAGTGTATGTGATAATAGTGTGCGCCCCTGGTGGTAGGTGATGGTATAGGTAGCGAGGGTTGTGTGGTCCGAGGGTATCGTCCTCGGAGGCTGTCTCGGCGGCGGGTGGGGCGAGTGGGGCGGGAGGGAGCGGCGGGCGGCGGCCGTCGGCGGGCCGACACTCGCGCGCCGCCGCTCGCCCCAACCCCACGCCCGCCCGACCGCCGCCCGCGCCCGGTGTCGTATTACCGCTCTAAATATATCTCGCGAGCGCGATCGCCAATTCAGAAACAGTCGCGCGCCGTGTTTTGAACCAGTGATTGACAGTGCTAAGTGAAGAATACTACCTCGTCTGACGAGCCAGCGCCCTCCAATGTGAGTATCCTTGCCGATTGCTTCGTGACAATTTCGCCCATTTTTATTATATTATATTGTGGTTTTAAAATAAACAGCTGTTCTCGGAATCGATAGCTGGTAACATGCTAAATTGGGACTACGCCACCAGTTGAGGTTTCAAGAAATTTGAGATGAACGCGCATGCTGCGGTATAGTAAACACGCAGCAGTATAAATTATCCTCCTCCTAGGCAATATTTTTAGCTCTAGATATTGGATGCACCTACGAGCGGGGTTGGTACTGAATTATGACTACTAATTGTTCTGATATATTCTGCAATAATTTAAGTAGTTACATTTCATTGATTTATGTATTTAATGAATACTTACTTCAGCATTAAATGCAAAAACAATATATGTATTTTTAGAGTAAGAACAAAGTTTGAGGAGATTGTTATTATATTATCTCACTTAAAAATTATAATCACCATGTAATTGCCGTCGATGCGTGTGATCAGATACAAAAATTAATGGGATATTAAGATCTGGATGAAATGCAAACCCTTTACATATTGAACCTGGCGAATTGCGTAAGCATCAATTGTTGGCGGCGAGTCGCGAGTCGTGGCCAGCTACTCAGTTTTGCTGTTTTGCGTTTTTCGATAAAACTCTACGTCGCTGGCAACTGCCATGGAACTAATTGCCAATTATATGGAAATATGATGCGGGAGCATTCGCGTTCTTATAAGAACCGCGCTCGTGTCAAACCGGACTCAGGATTACCGCACCTCCGACATTGTTAACGCTCGACATCGTTATAAAAACCGCACGCTTTATCTCCTCGCCACACCATTCATTAAAGGAGATCGCGGTTTTATGATTTTCTCATTCCGTTTCAACTATTAATGTAGTACAGTACATTTTAGATCAAGTGACATGTCACGTTGAGCTCATAAAAGTTCATACAATTGGCGTACATATTGTATCTAAACTATAAACTCATTATGATCGACTATTTAAAAAAAATGGAAGAGTAGTGGGCTAGCTGGCAATACAGAAATGGCTAGTCCTACATTGTTGTAAACAAGTAAACACACACAATAGGACAATTTTATACAAAATAAACTGATTTAATTAATACACTAGTTAAGTATGAATCAGCCTTTACCATACCTAAATATTGTATTTTATCCTTTTAACTAGTGCGTGTGCGACAAACTAAAACCAATACCTATAATAAATTTAACGTAGAGAGCTGAGCAACACATTGAAATAAGCCAGGAACCAGTTAAGAGCCTTGGGCGTTTTCATGGTTTCGGTGTTATCAGTTTAATAGGCGTAGCTGGTCGTGTTTCCATGGTAGTGGATTGTAATATTGGCTGCAGTTACCATTGGGATAGCCTGGGCACGGGCGGGCGATGAATCGGCCGCGGACTGATAGTGGGCCGGTTAGACGAGTCTGGAGAGTGCAACGGCCCAAACCAAAGGGAATTTTAAAACGTTCATACTTGCACGCCCTTCCATTTTATAAGTTTAGCCTCCTTCAATATGTATTACTGGACTCAGGACGTGCAACAGATTATAACAATTATTCACGCTTCGGAATATTCAGTAAAGTTACTTACTCTCTTACACTTTCTTGCAAACATAGGTACTTACTTAACCAGGTCAGGAGTTACGTTACGATACGTGGAAACTGATGAAGAGGAAGAATTATATTTTGTTACGAACATGATGTGTTTCTTTCAGACAAATTCAGGCACTGGGCATTTCAATAGCACTTTACATTACTCTTTTCAATAAAGGAAGCCTACAAGATTATGAAAATAGAGTAAAAGATTATTTCTCTGTAAGTGTAGGTTAACCTACCGATCGGAAATTTCTTTGGAAACATCTGGACAACATAAGTTACTATTAAGTACCTTTACCTATTATATCTATAATATGTACTATTAGTTAGCAGAATGCAGTTCGTTGTTTACAAACACACTCTTCCTTATTGCGTAGTTAGCACACCTCCATTAGACATGTAAACCTTATCAGCAATATCTAGCGAGCTATGTTTGGTATTCAGATTGTTTGCTTGAATCATTCTGCTATCCGATGAATTAAATATTGCGCTAGTGCAGAAATGGGAATCATTAATTTCCTTGGAAGAGATCGCATTTGACTTGAGCAATGAATGAGTTACTTTAGATTACACAATTGAATCCTAGCTAATCAATCACGTTCATCATCCGTTACGAGACTAATGTTTTTTAAATGTAAAACGAAATACATAACAAATAAGTATGCCTATCTACTTACTAACAGCAACAGCGCACAAATACCTTATACTTACTTAGCTGTTAATTCAATACTTTACTTCAAATATCTTCTGTAACAGCGGCTTGTTAATGCTTTCGGGGAATCTCACAGCGATGTGAATAAAAAGTCGGCTGTTTCAATCTATGAGTAGGTAACTATTTAGTTGTGTATTAATAATATATACGTGAAACGTCTTATTCTCTTTACTCCATAAGTTGACAAACAACATAATTGACCGTTCATGTTCGTTTCAGTTGTTTTCCTCGACCACGATTTGCAATGAAATCATCAACTGTTGCGTGTCATGACCAACCTATAAATACACCAACCTATGTGCTAAGCTACAGTTCACTGTAACATTTTCCCGTTACTGATAATATTGTTATCAATTTGACACTTACCTGTTTTACTTGACCAACTTTCACGAATGGCGCCAAATATTTAACTTAAGTGTATGTATGTAGGTATTTTTCATAAAGCTACTTAATTAGTAGGTATATTTATCTATATTAATGAAATTTGAGTTGGTTACCTTACTTTATAAAATTTACCTAAAAACGGCACTGAATAAAAAAAATCTTATTTTTTTTTATTGTTGTTGATACATACATTCTTCGTGGGATTATGAATGTCCGATTTACGTTTATTGGAAGCTCACTGGAATTTCATACAGTTCAAGAACTTGCTAATGCTGGAGCTTAATATTTTGCTGTCGCTATTAAAATTTAAAACGGTCAAATACCCGAGACCTAATCCCAGCGAAGATTATAACGCTTAGTAGAGAATTAAAAAAGTGTTGTTTCTAAGTTCCGAATGGATTAGTATTGGTAGGTGGTGTAGGTATCGAGCTAATGAATGTTTAAGTTTATTTTTAACTAACTTTTGTCCTTAGCTGGTAAATACATAGAACTCAGCATCATAAAACTGCCCTTACCTAGGTAAGCCGTATCGGTCGGATATACCGGGAACAATACCCTCCTACCTACCGACGTTGGGAATTTCCAATCAGTGTCTAAATCTTTTTAATATTTCATCGGTATTTCCGGGAATTACCTTCATATCGTAATATAAAAACCTAGGTTGATTACATTGTTCCTTATTTATACCATAATCCTTATTCGACACCAACCCTGTAAGTATGTAACGCGATACATTATTGTCTTCTGATGTCTTCCAAACTGGATCTTCTTTGATCCTAAACACTACCAAAGACGTAAACCTACTGTTTAATGATCTTATCTGTAATGTACAAAATCACACGTTATTTGCAGGGAATTCCGTATGTTATAGGGGTCAGGTAGTTAAGGTGGGACTAAGAGCTTGTTAAGAAACATACGCTGACTGTATTTTGTTTGTAAGGGTTCGATTGTGACCTTGCCATTGGCCACTCAAGATTTTCTGCAACAAATAAGACTCGTCTTGACTCACCTCTTTTGTACTTCTCTTTGATTTGCATGCAATCGTTAACTTCCTTTATCAACTGGAAAAACGTGTTTTAGTAAAGATCGGACGCGTACGTACGCTAATAGTTGTATGGAAAATGTATTTGGATTTTATGCCACGATATGTTTCAGATAATTAGTACTCAGAATTCGGACATTTTTTATCTGAATTAGTGGATAATGAGTGTTGGTTTAGAACGCATAAATATTTATTTTGCCCAAACAAATATTATCTATAAGATATCGGTATGATTTTGTGCTACAGTAGGCGCTTAGTTAAGAAGATTTACTGGAATTTCGTGTTCATAATTGAGGTAGGTAGCCGAATCGAATTTCTTAAATAGTTTCCTCTGATCCGTCGTGTTCGATGAGTCAGCGTGGGCTCGCCTGGCCGCCGTCTGAATCACCACGTGAGATGGACATGACATTGTCGATATAGGTATAAGGCTCATCGTAGCAAAGCACAAACAATACTTCCTTAGTAATTGGATATTCACTGCGGTTTACTATTGTATAGCTAGCTGGCGTGTATTAGATAAAAAATGGTTTTCCTCATAAATACCTACTCTATCGAAGTATGTAGGTATGTCTCTGAATAAATTAAATTGCTAACAAAATGTCATGACCGCTTTCTCAGTATGATTAATTAAATGCAGCCAACATTACCTTTATTTGATTACACTTTCAATAAAGTACCTACTTTCAAATCGTCGTGATTATATTATAATAAAATAATAAAGAAACTTTAATTGATAGGCACTGTAACTATAGTCCCCTTATTCCAAAACATGGTCTAAACCAATACTAGATCGAATTCGCACTAAAACTACGCCCAGCCCTATTGATAATGCGAGTCACAAAAAGGATGGTCATAATGTTAGTTTATTTTTATGCTAAGGATTATTTAAGGCGTGTTTTTATTAAGAGTTAGGAGCAATCGTACGTCACGTACGCCATTTTACTAAATTTATGAATATATGTTAGTGTTCGTAAGTATGCGCACGCATTTCGTCTGGAATTGAAATGACTGGATGAATGACCACAGTTAAGTGTGTCATTCATAAACACGCCAATATGTTACTGGGATCAATCGTGCACATCCGTTGTGCTCTATGCGTAAGTATGTATCGCTCGTTCCAGGACAATGATGTACATTGTGCATTCCTTTATATTCCTCTATTAGTCATGAGGTTTGAGCAAATACTGCGTTTCCTACCGTAGGCTCTTTAACGGTCGTCCTTTCTTAGTATTGTGTTATATTATTTTATTCTGTGGTAATACCATGAAAAATGGTTCGTGTCGTGTCAGAATCTATAAGTAAACTTTTATTAGGCATGTTGAATCAACTGTTTTCTGGTGACCGACCATTAAGGCAGAAGGTATTACCTACTGCTGAACCAAGAGCACCATACCATAATCTGTGATTCCGAAACAAATCCCTTATTTGCAGTTTTTAATATATGGGTTCTGTTTTATTTGTTTTCATATTCCAACCTTACCCTAATTAACTATATTTTGATTTGGTCTTTATGAAACATTTACAAAATGAACGTATCTAGTAACTACGCTTTGTAAACAACCATTTTAACTATTGTTTCAAGTGATTGTGACGTAACTACTAACTACATAGAAAGTCCATAACTTTGTTCCAATGTGCGTTAATCTTGATACATTAATTTCGCATTAAGTACATTAGGAAGGTACTTGTTTTGACATGTATACTTTTTGTGAAGCTAAAATGGAACGATATTTAATTTCACGACTCGGGCCGAGCGTCTTCTCATTTCACAAGAATCTCTGGTAAGATCTGTGATGCCTTCATGCGTACGTCGCTATATATCAACAATATTATATTATTGGTGCTTTGCCAAATCCTCTATATAGACCTATACGTAATTTTATTCTTCTTGTCACACCTCATGTGATTGCGACAGATAAGTATGAAACCTATAATTTAAGATTGGCAGGTAAGTATGTGTTCAATAGCACGGAGTAATTTAAAACCATGTGTAAAATATTTAAAGCGTTATAACATTGAACTTGTCGTTTGTATCAATGAATGTTATTGTCGTTTGAAAACATGCGGTACCTATTTAAGCTGAAGGTTACTCTAAACTTGTCTATTAGATGTTGTGGCCAGTATACATAACGTTTTTGTTTTGACAATGTATTTAATGTGCCAAAGAAACTGCGCGTTGCACGGTGAATGTCACGTTAAAATTTCATGGTATTTCTTTTAAGTACATGCGATATTAATATACATTGGATCCAAATGGTTCATGTCTGTCTGTCTACGGTACGTTGCTTTAAACATTTGATACCGATATGACGAGTGATGCCATTCACGAACGTTGATAGAGCATGTCTTGCTGATGCATCTGATATAATATAATGCGAGTGCTTGATAGGACACATATAAGTGTGTGTTAAGATATTTCCTTTAATCTGCTCACGAACTAGCTTGCGATAATCGTTAATAAGTATTAGTTGCTAATACCAGAATACTAAGCTCGACATAAAGAAGCAAGAATAAGTCCGTCCCTATTTACGTGGTGTCATATCAACAAGTAAAATTATCAATGATATCCCAGGAGCAACGGTGGTGCGGTGTGGTGGGTGTTTGCTAGACGTGTTATCAACAAGGCGTGCGGTGCGGAGAGACGCGATCGATGGCCGGTCGCCAACTCTTTCGCAACCGCTCTATATTTACACACCAAGGTTCCACGTTGCAATTTGGGGGTTATTGACATTAATACGGAGTTATACAACACGTTATCCAATATATCAAGTGGCAGGCGGAATCCTGGAGTGTTTCATGGGCCGGTGGTGGCTAGTGACAGCAGATGCGCGAGTGCCAAGTTTACGCCAACACACGATGTGGACACTGGAGTGACACTGTGACTGTGTACTCCCAGAAATAACACGAGGTTACCTAAATATAATATTCACTGGCAAATATTTATCGAAAACGTTTACACAACCAACAAATGTGGAAAGTCAAATTAGGTAAAATTTAAGAAGGGTTGCCGTGGAATTCATTTGTTGTTTGCAAGAGTGCCCTCGAAATGCAAAAGTAATGCTCTGACAGTCCTTAAGTAAAAAAATAAACAGTTCGTATCGCTGGGCGTATCGTCATTATTTGCAGAGCTGCTTGTCTGCATTAGTGCAATTCTTTAGGAACTACGTAATAGTGGGTAAAATGTGAAATTTATAATTTCATAGTGACTATATAAATATGCCAATAATTTGTAAATTTATATACATGTACCTAAAGTAATTTCTTAGTTCTTTAGGTATAGAAAATTCGGCAAAAGGTGCGTCATACATGTAATAAGTACTTAGGTACCAATCTTAATTCTTATTCGTTATCTACATACATTAGCCTGGTGTACTAGGCAGGGAATACTACTCTCTATTCTTAAAATATTCAATTACTTAGGTATGTTTTGATGTCTATTCACTATAATGATTTCTTGATTTGATAGACGCGCTATAGATTCATTATTTAGACGCAAATGCCCTTGTTACTTTGTACTATCAATTTATTTGTATTGTTAGTTGTTACGTAGCTGCATGAATCGTAGTTTGATGGTGATTATTTTCATTCATCCAGCTGTGATGGGTACTTGTGGTTGATGTGAAATCGAAGCCACCTACTGCATCAGACCCACTTTGGAGAATATCACACAAAGTAAGAGCCTCAATAGGTAATGTCTCACGTTCTTGAACTTAAACAATGCAGAGTTCAATCATGAGTAGGTAGCACTACAGTTTATTAGCGGGAGGGTCAATACGTTAAGACTAGCGAACAAAGTAACCCGAGAATCCGAGTGTAAGTAAGTACCTAGGTACCTTAATGTAGTAGGGTCGTGTAGTGAGCTGTATAGGTAGTGTTTTGTAAGTAACACAATATATAAATGATTGTATGGCGCCAGCCGTCAGCCGCTTTGAATACCTCGGTGGCACAGACGCCAGTGCTTGCGACACCCGCCCGACCGGACTCTGGTCTGGCATGCAATATGCGTTTGTCTCGTACATTAACTATGCAACCGATGCTAAAGCTTACTATTTAGCATAGGACATAATCATTAAAAGAAAGTATTTTATTGTCGTCGTCACCTCTTACATCTTCCGGCAAAAAGGATCTAAAACTGAAGTTAAGCAAACGAAACTATGATCCTTCGAGCCTTGTGTACCGAATAAGAATGAGATACTATATTCCCTAATATAAAGCATATTTTAATTAAAAAAAAGTACCTTCGATTAGAGGGCCATACCTTTGGTTAGCTGATGATAACTACTTTTCTACTTAAAGACCATGGTTTAAGCGAAACATACGGAATTCTGCGTCACAGACAAGGCGACCTGCGAAGGCCGCAGCTGGTCAAACACGGCTAAATACACTCAATATGTGTACTGTAATTAAAACAAGGATGAGGAATGACATCACTTCTATATAGTAAATATTCCAATTTAAAAAAACACCCTTCATTGTCTTCCAACATCCACTGCGGAGACACCAGCCATTCAATCCGTCCTAAATTACATCTGCATCGCTCATCCATCTATAGGTAGCTATGCATAGAGTACTTCTTGTCTTCATGATCTTCCTACGTAACGGTATGTTTTACTCTATTTATATTGCAGAAAGTACGAAACCCACGCATCTGTATCGGTTCCCACTTCAATAACGGATGGTGATACCTACCCAATAAAACCAACTATGTCGTGTACTTCGCGAAGTATTACTTAAATTACTTTTTACAAACTAGTACATTTAACACGAATAAAAACATACCTAGGTACTAAATAACCTCTTGTCTTGTCTCTCATATTGTACGGAAGAATTAAATCAATTTACCTATCTGTAGACAAATACGAAAAGTGTGGTAAAAACTAACGAGTTTTGCGCACTTAGCAAAAATAGTGGGGGTATTAACGGCGCACGTATTAACATGTCCATTGTTGAATGGGACCTTAAATCCTGAATGATCTAAGGCTAGACCACTTAGAAATGTGTCGATGATAAAAATCGTTCATAACACAACCCTCAAGTCAGCCTTCCAGCAATACTACAGTTAGTATGGAGGCATATCGCACCCTCAGAACGATAGGGGCTCAACTCAAAAGTTTGCGTAAATTTTGCAAAAATTGGTATACGCCAAGTTATAAATTAAAACTTCCCGATCTTTGATTATGATGTCCAAACACAAATTATTTTTGAATTGAGCCTCTATCGTTCTAAAGGTGCGATATGGCATCACACTTCAATAGCATAGGATAGCTTTGCTAAATAGTAATCATAGTGTTAGAGAAGCTTCGAGCGAGTCAAGAGACGTTTTAATATTAAAGTCATAATTTAAACATTCAATATACAATTTACAATTATACATTCAACCCCTAATTGCATCGTGATACCTAAATCTTTTTTAAGGTCATCGATTGTCTTTAGCTATAGCCAGCCACAGCAACTTGCAGGGTCATGTAACAAGTTATAAGTGCCTAGTTGAAAGAAATGATTTCTTAAATGTATTAGCAGTACCTGCCTAACTTACCAACTTTGGCATAATTGCAGAGAGGGAAAGAGAGAAAGAAATGAAAAGTAAAGTAAGTAAGTGCTCACATTTAGGCATATTATATTAATTTAATGTAATTCCTACTTTCAATCGAAAAGAATTGAAAAAAAAAACAGGTTTCAATCTAACCGTCCAGTGTATACATTAATGATCTATACCAGAGTTTACTTTCTATCTTCTCACATCAATTCAGATTTAAATATATTAATACATAATGCAGACTCGCGAGAATCTATTGAAAGTTATTTCGAATCAATATTCAGAAATTATCAAAGCGTTCTTGGTTTTATCACCGTTTATCGTTTTTATTGATATGAGCTTTTCATCCGTTGGTATAATGTGTCCCAGATCCTAACTAATGATTTGTTTACTTATTAAAGAAACATCAAGAACTTGCTCATTGAGATAATCCATAACATTAATATTTGCAATTCAATTTCCTGTGTCTGTCATATAATATACAACGGATAATGCGCAAGTATTCGTAAAATGCGACCCAGTGATCTCACAAAGGAGTCTCAATTTCACCCTAATACCTCCGTATTCACCTTTGTGAGTGACCACGGCCACGGACACCACACGTTACTCACCACGAGTGACGTCACCGATTAACGCATGACTAACAGTTCGATGTAAAAATCGAATGTGAGTATTGTTTACGTAAATTGTCTTACACACACATAACAAATGACGTTGATTTTACTCGGAACTTTCGCAACGCGATGAAGAAATGTTCTCCTCAAAAACCGATTGGCCGACGTTGATTGTCAGGTCGGATAGGCGAGTACGGCGCGGAGGGCCCGATGGCGAGTCATCGTGTTTACCAACCTTTTTACTTTCGTCAGTCGTCAGTCGAGGCCAATGCATGTTTATTACCTATGTAGGAATGTTACGTAAAACATGTGTTTGTGACTCAAGGTACGACAGAGTTAAAAAATCGTTTGGGAAACCCAAAATTGACCGGATTACTTTCAACGTACTACACGTTGCAAGTAATCCGGTCAATTTTGGGTTTGCATCTTCAGTAAATACCTAAACAGAATCAGAAACATCAGAAAAAATCCTCATTTCAAACATATAAATTCGACTTCAACTAGGTAAAATTATTTAATCTCATTTAAAAAAAGTTTATTCAATCTGTATACAGATTATAGATAGGGCATGATGTACTTTTAGACCGACACTGCGATTTAACACCAGAACTATTATTAATCCTGTACGGCAATCATAAATTAAAACTTAAAGAAGCATCTTAGTTGAGCGAAACACGAAACACATAAACCATTGAATTAACCCACAACTTTAACACAATCGACTAGGGCGAAAGTTTTCGACCTGACGCAATCTCTATCGCTATCATAGTCCAGTTAAATCTCAATAACGATTGGTAAACAACGTGTAGAATGTATGTACGCAGCCTGGTGGTGGTCGTAAAGTAGCTATTATAATTATCATACATAGCATTCCGAAGATAAGAAAGCCCATGTAAACGACACTCAATCACGAACAAAGGCTTTGAAATGACATTGTGAGCGGTGGTACCGCTATAATGAAGCAGAGATGCTAGATTATTGTTAGAAAATCAATGAAGACATCCATCCATTAGAATTTATAATGCTACTTGTATTATAATTTTATTTTATGGCATGTTATTATTCATATTATGGTCTACGTAGAGGAATAATGACATTCTTCCACCTTACTTAATAGTTATTACATCTTTGTCAGCACTGACCAACCACGGCGATAAGCCGACGACGACGATAATTGGATTCAAAATAAATATGCTTTCAGTGCGACAAAGTCTAAATACATGTACAAGATTTGTATGTATTGCTATTCAGATTGTTTTTTTTTTTGCTAATTAATTTGTTCTTTTTATTGTAAGCCGAAGCGAATTGATGAAGACATAAAATGTCAGCTGAAGGGAGTCGCGACCTCTTGATTGGTCTGCGCCCACGCAGCCCAGGGCCGCTAATAACAACGAACGGAGTGCCAAGTCTGCTATCAATCGCCACAGAATTGTAGTCATGGTGTATCGGTTTAAATCTCTGAGATTTATTTAACGCGCTTGGCTTGAGACGTCGAGGTCCTTTGTTTGTCCTCTGGGGACATTTTTAGTTATTTAGTGAAAGTGAAGTAATTGGCTTCTAAAACAGACTGAGGGGTAGTGTATATTGCACCCATTATGTTGTATGCGGAGCAAATATTAACTCTTAATTAATATTGTTTTAGGGAAAACAGTTTTGAGGGACCTCTTTAGACAACTTTATAAGGATTAGCTATTCAATCAAATCTCTCAACGAAGCCTTATGGCTATGAACCTAATCCTAAGAACAAAGCTTGTGTAAGCCGTGGTTATCCACGGTCTACCTACTTAAATACAACTGTAGGACTTTGAACATTGATATAATTACACTTTACTCACTGGCTAGACTATACATCGAAGCGCTTATATGCGTGGTATGTATGAGAATAATTCAATATTTTGTGATGCAGGATAATTCAGTCGGCATTTATTAAAAGCAACTAACCACCTACTTAACTGTTTATTTATAATGCAAAACCCTACTCAAGACACTAGTTCCGAGAGGAAAAACTCATTATGATATTATTTGGAAGCAAAAACATGATTCGTTTCGAATGATGTATCATTAAAATCACTTTGATCAATTCATAGTTTCCTTCTACGCAGGTCAAGTGATTGATTCGCAAAATATAATGCTTACATTTCACTTTACGTGCTTACAACTGTTTTTTTTTTAATTATCGTTAGGTTCATACATAATATGTATTTCAAAACCCTATTGTTCATTAAATCAATGTAATTGTCAGACGCAAGAAATCAAAAAGTCTGAATAAGATAGTTACAAGTCATGCATTTCATCATAAAAACAAGAGGAAGAAAAGCAAAAGTGAATAGTGCGCACTCAACAATAAAACTTGTTCCGATTTATTCAATCCGAGATGGTATCAGTAAATTCTTTAGGTAATCAAATTTAAAATATCACGTGGAGAAATCTTTGAACTCCGAAATCCGATAAATGATTTGATTATTGTTTACTTCTTGTAAATAAACGAGTCTTGGTCTCAAACTCCTTTCACTGATGTCTTCTGGCAGTAGTAGGTACCTACAACCTACTTCTTTCGTGTGGTTTTAGTTCACATTGAGATGTTGATCGATGATAAAATAGATCGCGAGATGTCTGAATGCTCGCGGGCTGAGCCAAGTGAAAATAAATCTACAATTGGGTCAATCAAATGCTTAATGTATCCTCGTAATACTTAAATTGTGCTATTATATTATTATTTTATATCTATATAATTAAGTAACGGCTGTTCATACCTCTCAATATCTCGTCTTTCTTTTCTAGGTTAATGATGTTATTATAAAATGAGGATAGGTAGCTAAGTACCCTACAAGAGATTTGACTGAAAGTATTTTTGCCATCAAGAAACATACTGTTACGTCGAAGGTAGGTATGTATGCTATAGCAACTACCTAGGTGACTTAGTCTAATGTTAGATATGGTATTGAACTAAACAGCGCTATTAGGTACCTAAGTTAGGTAGATCTACTAGAAGCAGTTACTTACGTATGTTTTATCTGTGCAGTGAGTTAATATATTATTTAACCTGTTTCATCTGGAGCTTCGGATTCATGATTCTTAAGGGTTAATTCATTGTTAATAGGCGTAACGAGCTCATTGTTTGATGTTACTCATTTATTTTATCCTTTTTATAGCTATGACCTAATGGAACAAAATGTTCTAAGCATTATCAATGCGAGCCGAGAAATCTTCAGTCTTTGTATCGTATAAGCCTTCATGCCAAATAAAAAGGTGTTTTTCTTTCTGCAATTCCTTATTCTTGAATGTTAACTTATATAACGTATGCTTTGTTGACAGATGGCACAGTTGATAACTGTGCGGTTGAACAAGGCCGACCATCAGCCGCTAGGCTTCCGGCTGCAGGGAGGCAAGGACTTCGGCACGCCCCTCGTCGTGCAAAAGGTCAGTCCTCACTTTGCACAGGTGAAACGATATCACACCTGCCATTGACTACATTCTTCAAATGGGTCTCTCATTTTTATAAAACACAATTTTCTCTTTGTCCAAATCTACTCATCAATATCGACCCATGCACATTGTGTAGTGGTAAGGTAAGTATCACATGCGCCCACACACGACTAGTGACCGACGGACTAGTAACGAACGAGGACAATTAAAGAGGTCGACCGGCGACGTGAACAAACAGGAGAGGATTCCGCACTAAAATATTTATCTATATAGATATGTTGCATTATGTTTTATTTAGAGAAACGACATTCGGGGGAAGGTAGGTACATACAAGTACTGAGCTTGATGAAGAAACTTTAGGAAAATGACAAGAAAAAAAGTTTGAATATACTAGTTTAGTATATCCGCATATACTAAACTGATTCCAAACATTTTTTTTAAATAAATGAAATAACGACTACACTTGTCATTATTTGCCAGAAAGTGGCAAATAGTGTTAATGTTACTTGCGCAGAACATAATAAAGCAAAACATATTTAAGATACATGTAAATGAATAACAGCTATGAATACAAACGAGTACAAACTAAGTCAAGTGAACTCTTCAACACAAAATTCATATTTCACAGCTGGAATGTTAAAGTTAGGCACAAGTAGCTTAAGCTGTAATTATTTTAATTCTTACCTACTTTAGCTGAATGAGTACGCATCTCAGTGGCTTATTTGTACTTGTTTTATCACTAAAATGTGGTTTGGCTAGTATCCACTTAGCCTACGTAAGTTTTGGTGTGTGGGTACGCGATTAGTTTATCCAAAGGAGCTTTTACCAAGTCATTAAACTGTTACCTGACCCCAATTGAGGTGCTTTGACACTCATACAATTAACGAACAAAAAATATCCAATAATATAGTCATCGGAACATTATTTTAATTGACTCGTAAATTTTATTAGATCAGAATGATTGATTTCTTGCATTAGACTATGTTTGATCGGTTCAATTTAAAAGTCTTAAAGTTTTGTGCTTCAATAACATGTTTGGAGAAAATTAATTAAATACTGAAAATTTTGGCTTCTAGTTAAATCCGCAACGAAATTATGGGGGTCGAAAGTGGCCTAAACTGTTTCGAGAAAAGTATGGTATGGTGCCCTCAGATAGATCACGATCCTACTACATACTTTGACGACTGAGGCAAATGTATTTGTTATTTTTCTGCAGATATCTAAAATAAATTTCTCGTATGAAAATGTCGGAACATAGCTTTTTCTCTTGTGGTATAGCTTTATCTCTTGTGGCTAAGTATCCACATGCAATTAGGGTATTATGGTATTATGAACACTTTTATGCTAAGAAATATGAGTCACTAGTAAGATCACCAGTCACCTCAATTAAAGTTGGATGAAGGCATAAGATCTCTACTTGGACGTACAAGAATTCAAATTTAAAAATGATCCAGCTCCTATGTAGACTTGATCATTATGTCAAGGGCGACATGAAACGTCGTAATTACAGCAACTGTGAACAATAGCGGACATGATAACGTACAATCAACAACGCTAATTATATACATCGTTTCAATGAGTTCAGTTAAAGAGTAGCAGAATAATGCAACTAAATACCTAGACAACATATAGTCAGTCGGTAAAAGTTAACGAACTCCAAAGTAACACGTGATTTATGGATGGTTTTTTGCGAACCGATCGCCCGTAGATATATCGGATATGGCGTTTAACAAAGTCAATAACAGATAGCTCGCCATACTTATGATAATGGCTATTCCCAATGGCAGAAGGCCCCAACGGTACTTTTGCTTGAATTATTGCCGATGGGTTACCTACTTATGATCCGTGACTGTACCGAACAAGATAGATGTCAAACAAATCATATTTCGCAGTTCAATGAACTGGAATGGAAGATGTAAGTATTTATCGATACAATCACTACGCAAATATATTCTGTAATCAGAAATATTTACATAGAAACGCCCATACGCCAAACATGCGAATGAAACTAACTACTTAGGTATCTCAGACAAGTGACAGTCCAGCTAATTGGTTCATGAAGATTTTTTGCGGACATATCACTTTGTCTACATAGAGTTGGTAAATAAAAAACCTTCTTCGAAGCAGTCTTCTAAAAATCCTGGTAAATAGAAAAGGTACTTAAATAGGCAAATGAGATAATTTTGGATCAATTTCGAAAAGTTGGATGAAACGGAGGATTCTACTGGGCATCTCCTACCTATATCCTAAGATGGAGGTATAAATCATGCCACGTGTTTGTTCCTCGGGACATGAGAACATTACCTACGTATGGCGGTTTCAAGTAGATATTTTTATTTTAAGTAATAAAATATTTTGCTTCATAATTAATTATAAAATTCCTCAGATATAGTTTTTGACATGAGATGAAAAGGACAATCCGCCAGCGTGGTCAGCTTAGCAATAAGATACAAGTTTTTAGTTGGTTCAACATTCCTCGAAGGACCTCGTTTTGCTTTTATATTTTCTTTACAGCACAAAGAAAATAAACTTATTTATTGTTCTACGTTTTGCTGATATAACTGTCAGTTTTCCTTAAAAGTCTGAACAAAGGTTGAATTAAAAGCCAAATACGACTAAACTACGCGTCAAACGAATCCCTCATGCCTAATATTACTTTGATGTAATTCTATAGCTCCTTTTGAGATTATAAAAGGAATGTTTTAATGAAAAGTAGATCACTGCTTATTGCATGTTAACACAACAGTACCACCGTGTTTAGTTTATAGATTTTCCAGTTGTAGTGTTTACGTCCGCGGACACGTACCAGTTTCACTCTTATTAACCGGAATCGTTCAAAAGCCGGGCACTAGTTGTTACGCAACTATTCGGGTTCTGTCGAGTTAGCATATGGAACACAATCTGAGTCACGTACTGGCAGGGATTTGTTTTGAAATTAGAACACCACGGCGACAACATAACGCCTTTTGCGGATTATCGCCGTTTGTAACGATATTGTCCGTTGTTCTCTTCGTAGGTGGTATCTGACAAAAAAAAACATAAGTCCGTTTTAATAATACTACATGTCACTCCTTTTCATTAACAGGAAAGCATTTTCTGTAATTCCCTATCTACTTCCGAACATAGGTAAGCCTTTACCAATGCCATCACGAATGGGTTTTGCCTTCCGCGTCTCAAATTAGTCCTTGTTTGGTTTAGCGTTGTGAGAGAGACGATTGTGTACCTACCTACATACATATAGAAATTCATTTGTCGAAGAACTAATAAGTACCGCATGCGTTTGGACTCGGAACATACTTTGCACAGTACAGTAGGTAGTTGTTGCCAATGATCAGTACAACAATTAGTATTATCAATTTCCCAACTACGTAGTTAAGTAATGATGTACATACTTAAATGAATTAGGTCAACCGAAGAGTTTATAACTAAGCAAATATAACCGCAACTGTTTGGGGGAATCACGTTTGGAATTCACTTTGTTCCGTGCTATTTACTTAGGGCGTACATACCTATAGTAAGTATTTCGTGTCACTATTCATTCACCTTCTCCCTCAGGTTCTGTAAAGAGGCAGTTAAATCCCATCTTGCACAGGCGAAGCCTTATATTTAATAATGATCGAAATAAATGTACGTGCATCTGTTAAAAAAATATAGTAAACAAACAATAGCGTCAACATAATGGGCTGGCCTCGCAAGACCGGGGTTGCATTTAATTTCTCGCTCTTGTAGTTTTGCCTTATATGGCATGCGCGTGCGCCACTGAGGGCACAGACCACAGACGTACAATTATGAATGTAGGCTACAAGCAGGAATACATGTTTATGAAACAAAGGCAGACGCATTTCTTTTCATCGAGCTACTAAAGTACCTGCGGACAGACTATACTTAGCTGGGCATTTATGTATCCACAGGCTTATTTTACACATGATATTAAATATTTCATTGCGTATTTATAAGTGTGGCTGAAAATGTTTTGATCCACCATCTTTGGAATTCAATCCACCATCGAAAATGTAACTTCTTATCAACCACCTAACAACAAATTTCCAGCCGCGCTAAATAAGCAATGTACCTTTTTTTATCGTGGAGAATCCGTTATGGATACACCAACCGCTGCGGGTACCTAAGTATTCGCCAATACAGAAACTTATCAAGACCAGAATACTTGGTGAACAGGTTACCTATATGAAAAACAATTGCTCCTCTTAATTTCGTTATAAAGATAACGTGGATTTATGTACGAGGTACCTACCTACATTTCAAAATATTGAAATAAGTCAGGGAAGCTTACTTTTAGTTTGGACGTCTTCGTGTCTAGGAAAGGAACATATTTAAAAAATCCTACAAGAAAGTAAAATTTGATAAGAAAACCTTAGCAATAGGTATTCACATTAGATAAATTCTTTGGCACGATGTTCAGAAAAGCAAGGCCACCGGCGGTTACTGGTAGTGCTGTTTATGTATGTATTATACGTAGGTATATTACTATTATTGGTACTACTTACTGCGAGGGTGAAGCTATACGAAATGTTTATAAAAAATATTATGTGAAATAAATTAGGTACCTACTTAATTACTGTCTATTAAAATTTTATATTATTAATTAAGTACCTGCAGCTAGCCTTAAACCTTGCCCTCTGAAATTTTTAATTTCGTTTGGTAGAATATTAAGGGATCTTCGGTTCGAAATTCGTAGCTGCCCGACTTAGGACTGTACCTATAGTTAGGTACCTAAGTAATGTAATATTTAGCAAAGGATAAGATCTTAACGAATCACTGTAGTAATACTTCGTAGAAACAAAATATCTATTAACCTATTCAATTCCACAAAAAAACAAGACCTAGAACACTTGCCAAGTTCAATGCGAAATTATTTCTGGCCACGGATATTTTCATAGCTCTTTTAAATATGTAGGTACCACGCTTTAGTGTGTGACACTTGCGACTTTGAGCTTTCAGTAATACACTGTGGGTATTTACAGGAATAACACGTGATAATATTTATGTAATAAGATAGGTTAGTACCACTACACAGTACCTACACCATTATCTTCATATCAGCCGAAAGACGTCTATCCACATCCTATTTCGCATGAAGCGATCGGTAAATTTCATGAAATGTAGGTTAGGTACCTATCCAAGCATACCTCTACAGGTATTCGAGTCAGTTGAGTATCTATCTACTTATTAACTAAGTATTAACAGACCAAATCGTTTTTTGCTTGAGCGTACATTATGTTCAAAAGAGTGGTGGGACCAAACTGTACGCGCTGATCTCATGCTGACGTCATCGCAGCATCCTTCCGCCCGTTCCCCTGCAATTTTAATCTCCACAAAATAAGCTTTTATTTTTTAAATCTTGATAGACTTGGATCTAAGGGTATTCAGTTTTGTGGGTAGGGTACCAAATAGTGGAAAATATACAGCATGGGGTTCTTTTTAATGACGGGTGGGTGATGCTTCTCAGCCCTTGCCTGCCCCCTGCCATGGCAAAGAACTATACATAGACCACTTATTATCAGGCAGGTATGCAATATTAGGTCGTATGCTGGTTTTCCACAAGGGTAAAAGAACACCAGAATATTAACTAAAAGTCCGTTTTCCTCGTTAAGTCGATACTATAAATAAACAATATTTGGTACATATATGTATAATTGGTGATGTCATTGTTATGTGTAGGTGAACGGTGGCAGCGCAGCGGAGCGAGCTGGTCTCCAAGCTGGCGACGCGCTGATCCGCGTCAACGCCACCGATGTGTACACTCTGCGCCACCAAGAGGCACAGGACGCCATCCGCGCAGCCGGGGGTGCTATGGAGCTCACAGTGCAACGGTGAGTCAAATCTTTGTGTTTGGTTTACACGAAATGTTCGAACAAAATTTACCAGTCCTAATTAAAAGACCTTTCTGCCAACGTGACAGTACCTACACTTACAAGTTACAAGTATAACTGACATACTTATGTGAGAAGAGCTCAGATAAGTATGTCAGTAATAGTGCTAGCAGGTTATCCTACGATGTTTTCGTTCACACTAAATGACTGGCGCCGTGTACCGAAACGACCACTAATGCTACCAGCAAAAGAGTCTCTAACGGTAACATTTTATTGCAGAGGCGGCAGTACATGGAAGCCGTCCGTGACGCCAACGGGAAGTCTGCCCCGGCCGGGCTCCAGGCCTCTCGGCGCCAGCCCCGCGCCGGTTACCAGCACATCGCTTAAGGCCACGCCTCAGCCCTCCCTTGCTTTTGGCTCCGGACACAACAACATCGCCAAGCCTTTCGGTTATGTAAGTATATTGTAAGCCTCACAAATAACATAATTTATTTCTGAAGAGGAAGCAAAAAATGTTATGCCAGAAAGTAAGCAACATCCTGTCTTGTAGTTAATTGCATATATCAGACGCAAGATGGTTCGCGCAATGAATGAGCTAAAAATACTTTTCACTCGTTATTTATAATCCATGGAATGTAACTGGACTTCATTCTTCGAAACCCATTAACACTTGAACCAAGGTCTAGTTTTTCTTTAAATGCCTCGCGCAATTAAATAAATATTACGTGTTTATTACATTTCACCAGTAGGCTACGCAATACTTGTAAATTGCACTTAGCCGTATAACTGGTTGGAAGTGTAAGAACCACTATAGGGAATACGTCTTGTTCGACTAGACAAGCACCTTTTCATTTCACAATTTAATTCACCTTGGAGAATCCCGGAATATCTTGAATTTAAAATTTCAAGATATTCCGGGCTAAGCTAGTCGGAACACATTCATAGTATAAATGATAGTGGATTTAGGAGGGAGCTAGATAAAAAAAAATATTATGCATATAGATGAACGGGAGCGATTCTGTGAAGAGCGTAGTCAACAAGCAGTACAACACGCCTGTCAACATGTACAGCGACAAAACCATAGCGGAAACCCTATCGGCGCAGACAGAAGTATTGGCTGGAGGCGTGCTGGGGTAAGTCTTTGGAACCTTCAACAAAACCTTGCTATATTATCCGAGCCTTCTCGTCGACGTGTTTTAACACCACTAACAGGTGCTTGTGTATCCACTTCGTATATCATTTATAAACCAATGCACGTGCAAATACTTCGAGATGAGAGAAATAACAATCAAATCGTGTGAATTTCATGATAGATGATTTTATAAGCGTACTTACACCCTACTATTCGTTTTTTTAAATGCTGTTAAGAATATAGCTGACCAGTCCCACCCCCATATTATGTATATGGAGATGTATGTTATTATTCTGTTAACAGAGTGAACTTCAAGAAGAATGAGAAAACGTACGATGCTGAGAAGAGCGCAGTCTTCAAAGTCCTGCAAGAGGAACAAAACGACCCCGAGCCAGGTAGGTTCAGTTATAAGGAAATAATTTCAGTGCAGGAACTTTTAGTCAACAGTCATAGGATATAGCTACATACTTACATAACATTCCAATAATTTGCGGCCTATATAACATTACCTACTTATCTGAAACAAAAAAGACACCCCTCATATGCTGTTAGTTTATTAATGATGTAAATATTTTCCCCTAAAGTACCCACCCACCCAGTAATTGGAATTGCAAAATGCTTGTATTGCCTACATAAGCAGTTAACATTACTATGAACACTTGAGCCCTCGAGCTAAAATATGCGAACAAAATTAACGTAATTTACCCAAATCGGGGCGTAGTAGAGGCAGCGGTAACAAGCGGTGCGCCGCCGCCGACGAGCGGTCTGCGGCACGTGCAGGCGCCTGTCACGCGGCCCGACGCGCCCATCAACAATACCGGCGGCTTGCCCCCCGGACAGAACATTTGCGAGGAATGTGAAAGACTCATCACGTAAGTCGGACGACTAGCGCGGACCGACACGGTGGCACACGTCGCACAATTTTTGAAAGTTACGCAATCGAGGCTCACGTAATTTTTACGGAAGCGATACGGGCATGTTGTTCCCCTATCTTTTTTCTTTCTCCACCCATCATAGCCTAGGTACTACTGTACATACGCCCTCGGTCCCCCCATGGAGAGCGTCAACGACATCGCACAACCTCTGTTTAACCGTTGCACGTGGCGAGATTGGTAAGTAAGGAAAATAACCGATTGTTCCGGGCCAGCAGAGGCTTCTCACTTTTACTCGCGAGCGAGCGTGGCGCGCGCGGGAACCCCGTGCAGCCTGCACCGGTCGCACCGGTCGCGGTCGCGCACGCCGCGAGTGGCGAGCTCGCCCGCGCCGCCGCCGGCGCCGGTGGTGCACACGGCGGGCACGCAGACGCCGGCGCCCGAGCTGCTGTCGGCCGAGGCGCCGCACCGGCCCAGCATCCCGGTGGGCTGCCACCGCGTGTTGCCGGACGGCCGCGTGGCGCTGGGCGCGCCCGCCCTCTCCGAGACGCAGCCGTCGGCCCCACCGGTCGTCAACGACACGCCCTATTGCTCCGACTGTAATCGTTACATTATGTAAGGCGCGCCTCCGGGAATGCCTGATCGTGTTTGCGACCGTGTCGACCTGTGCATTAGTACGTGTAGTAGAATATCTTGTACGTTGTCTTTGAGGTTGCGTCTCCTGTTATTATTGTAAATAGCACGAAGGAGACGTAACTTTTTGCCGGGCGCTAGTATCGTAAGTCGTTCGTTACGTGTCGCTCGTGCGACTGATCTCTGATGGATTTATACGATATTTGTGCCCAAAATGTTGTTTATCATCTCATTTGTCAATGGTCTTCATCTTATTTTCATTTCTTGTCTAGATAGGTGGAATGCAAAAGTATTTAAGTATATATTATTATGTATTACGTGTAAGTGTATCAACAGAATCATTAATTTGGCATGTCTTCACTTCGCCATAATAATATGTTCGAGCCTTCATTCGAGCATGTGTTTTGTAAAGATTAGTACAATAAGCACGAGTAATTCAGCGAGCATGTTGATCAGTAAGTAGTAATTGTGTAGATTCAGTAAGTAGTACCTATATATATTCACGTATATATATGTTCATGTAGTTGTAGTAGCCTAGAACATTTTGATAATCCTAGCTTTACTATATTTTGGGTATGACTGAAAATATGCATTACCCTTACAGCGGCGTGTTCGTGCGCATCAAGGATAAGAACCTGCATGTAGAGTGCTTCAAGTGTTCGACGTGCGGCTCCTCGCTCAAGAACCAGGGGTACTACAACCTGAACGGCAAGTTGTACTGCGACATCCACGCCAAGCTAGTGGCGCGCAACAACCCGCCCGCGCCTAACCTAGACCCCGTCACGGTGCCTCCGTAAGGATCACTCACCTACTCGTATAGCTGCACGACATTCGCTATCTCTGACCTATAGATATTATTCAAACAGCATTCCTGTTAATAATTAATTTAGCCATTTTAGCGTTGGTATCATTAAGCTTTTTGTAAAAACATTCCGTTAATTCGGCATAACTCAGCGAGAATGTACTGACAAAATATCGTTGTGAAATGTTAGACTGAATCATTTGACTGCTTCATTTGAATTTATGTTCGCTTTTTTAAATACAACATACTATATAACACTAGTAATTATTTGTTTTGTGCAGTGGAGGTCGTATTCCTACGAACACATACTCGACCCCGCTACCGCCGCTCGCTACCAACAACTACACGAATGGCTCTTCGTCTCTATTCAGTGTAAGTTCAATAAAAAAATCTGAATATTACTAATGTAGTACACAATACATTTTATTTTATTGGGAATTTCTGTGCAGCCGTCGAGTAACATATCCGGACCGAAGCCTTTCGGCTCATCTATTGGGTCGGCGTACTCGCCGTCGTCTCTGTCGCCGCGCTCGGCGCCGATGTCCCCGGCGCGGCCCGTGGCGGCCCCAGCCCCGGCCCCGGCCCCGGCCCCGGCCCCGGCCCCTACTCTGGCCCCAGCGCCTTCTTTGGCTCCACCATTCGCCCCCAGTAAGAGAGTCACTTTTGCTATATAATATTTACACACACATGCCAAAGGTGCATTCACGCGAAACTGGACCTACCTACTTATACAAAATAAAGATATTTTGATATTGAAGATATATTGTAGAGCTATGTTGAAATGTAACATTTACGTTATATGTTTAAATAAACATGAGTTAAATGAAAGCATTTCGTATCTACCTTACGCTGTAGGTACACAAGGCGTTTGTGTTGTTAAAATAAGTCAATATCTTATTTTTGTGATCTGCTAGATATAAACACAATGAATTGTATGTAAAAAAGTATAGTTAGATAGTAGAAATAGTAAGTTTCTCAGAAATTTACAAAAATCGTCCAGTCTTTTGGTCCGTTAAATCAATAAAATATATACATGTCATATATCCTAGTATATTATAATTTGAAGATATTATAGCTGGTAGGAAATATATTGATGAGCAACATAATCACCTAATACTCAACGATTGAGGACTAAAGGACACGATGAGCAAAAATATTTATATTGCGTATCACTGGTAAAAAGATAACTATAATTGTATAAATATAAAATAATATGAACTTGGTACCTTTAATATATTTTATAAAGTCATTTACTTACATCTAAATATTTAAGTAGCTACTTTCCACGCTTGTTACAGATATTTTTAGATTAAAATATAAGTTGACTACTTATTTTGTTAGACCTTTTTATATTTATTTGAATTATTGATGTTACATTGTATAGACTATAGTATAGCTAATATAGCTTACAGTACGGACGGCAGTATCGAACATTACAAAAAATGTTTATTTTCAACAGAGACCCCAGTTCCCATTTTCAAAGGTAATTTATTAAAAGGATAAAATGATAATTATATTGTGCAGTTGCTCAGCTTACTTTAGCTATAATAGATATATGTAAATAAATATAATAAAGATCAATTGAATAGACGCGCGTTAAGGCACAGATATTTATCGCGCATTGAATAACAAGCTACTACTGGCACTGTTTTACCGATCACGCGTTATTACTTACTATACAAAAAATCTTTGACACAATTTAACAATCTCGCTTCATTAAAATTGTTTGATATTTGCAATATTTCAGTAGATCATTACTATTTGTCTAGTGTTAAGTGGCTTCTTCAAGTTCGCTAATATCAACTTTCATCAATTTTCTTCCCTACCCCTATAACTCGTCGAATGTTACATTACTAATAGCGCAAAACGTTAAAAGCATTGTGTGGCCCCCACCGAATTCTTCTGAAGATGATCTAGCGCCATGCGAACCTAGTCAGCAATTAATTAGTAACCAACGCCAGGAGCCAGCTCCGCCGTCAGAGACTGTGCAGCGTCCTGTTGATAGTACAAATAATAACCAAACACTGAATATCCAACAACATTGCTCTGAGCGTATTGTTGCAACATCAGAACAAAGGGAAAACGTTTCTACTAATGTGTCCTACTCATCAGCTGCTTTATCATCCACAACCTCTTCATCTAAATCAGAATCGTTTGTACAAAGCAAACAATCTCAGATGGTACAAGAAACCTCTAGTTGTACCATGCAATCCTTCTCTGCGGAATCGTCCTCAAAAAGTCAAAGTTTGTCATTTTACCAACCACAAAACCCATTGGAGTATTTGGCAGATGTACAAACGACCGGTTTTGAAACCAACGAAGCTTCAATGTTAAAAACTTTTTCGGAGCAATCCCAGTCACAGGTTAAGAGTGCTTCTATATGTAAAGATACAATGAACAATCTTACATCACTTGATTCAAGAGTAATAACTGATGGTAAAGAAAAATCATTAACCGAGCAACATGAAATTATTGAATCAAAGAACAGGGAGCCAAATAAATCGGATAAAAAATCAGATTGTTTCAATAATTTTGACACTGAGGAAGAATTCAATAGAAATCAAAACTGTAAGATACTCCAACAACAAACTTCATCGACAACTTCTAATGAAAATCCTTTGTCTGGTGGAGCCTCCATGGTTGATGCGCTGACGACCGCACCAGACCGACCGTTCTCACCTTTCCCAAAACAGGTTGAACCAATTCATTTGAACACATATGGTGAAGAATCGACTAATATAATTCAAGATGAAAGCAAAGCTGAAATTAAAAACATTCAACTACCCACTCAACCATCCCCTACATTTACACAACAACCGAAACCAAGTTTGACTCCAATACCGCCTATAAAAACATACAATCCTCCTGAAAAGAAAGAGGCACCAATACCTTTGCCTGCCGAAACGAAACCTTATATTCCACCAGACTTTGAAATTAATATTGAACCAAAAGTCGCACGTGAGGCCACATCGTCGCCAATGGTGTGCGCGCTGACTACTGCACCTGATCGACCTTACAGCCCTATGGTGCCGCAGACCGAGAGATTTGTTGAAAGAGGATCTCTTAAAGACGCTCTCACAATTGCTCCAGATCGAACTTACAGTCCTTTGAATTTAAATCATCAGGCAACCCATTACACATCTACGATCAGTACTACTGAGATACAAACCGCAGCAACTGATATTGTAAGACCTATAGCAACGCAAACGTCACAAATGTCAGAAAAAATGCACTCTGAATTCACGGCGGTACAAAATTCGGCTAAATTTCAATCATCGACTGAAAAGTCTGCCTTTAGGCCTGTCGCAAAACAGGTTTTCCCTCCTCCACAACCAGAAGAGTTTTGTAAGCTTACCGAATTCTCACCTTTAAGCAATGAAATTAAATCTAGTTTTGCACAATCTACTTCGAGTAAACAAGAAATGATGATATCAGAAACAACGTCCTTTCAAAATTCTGCAATTTTAAGCGCTTGTCAAAACCAAGGGTTTTCATCAGTGAAGAGCGCTCAAAACTATTTCGAACAGTTAGATAAAAAAGAAAGTTTGTCATCAACATCGGTAAGATCAAAAGCTGGTCTACAAAAGGCTGATAATATCCCTTCATATCAAAAGAATTTTCAACAGTTACCATCTCAACGGGGAATCACACCAGAACTTTGTAATGCCCCTGCTGTTTACCAGAGACCTGTCACACCTACTACTGATCCTCCAACTAAATCAAGAGATAGATCACTAGAACCTAAGATAGTCAATGCTGCTCCAGATGTACCAATATACCAGCAAGCTTCACAAATAAATAATCAACAATCACTTTTGCGTCAAGTTCCTATGCAACAGCCAATAACTCAATTAACTCAAAAAGACACTCCTATTACTATGACTTTTCAACCTGTGACCGATGAAAAATACTTAAGAGCTTCACCCGCCCGAAGTAGGCCTACAACGCCCAGCTTAATAAACAAACCTGCTCCAATAATACCTCATTATCAAATGAATTTAGTAACTGTGGAACATTTGGCACCAGAGACTCATTTATATGAACCATCGAGTCCAGAAGTTAGTAGATCGCCTACGCCGAAGCCACGCTCACGTTCTCCTGCCCAAGGACCACCACCTAACCCTATGAAGGCACAGGCGCCAAGGATTAAAGAAACAACCCCTCAACGTCATATGGCACATTCGCTCTTATCACAAGCCACTTCCAATCTTCGAAAAGAACATGATTTATCGCAGAAAGAATTAACTAGCACAGATTTTTCAAGTGTATCCCAAATAAAACCGTGGGCACATGACCAACCTTCAGCAATCAAGGAACAGCATCACACTAACGTTGGATATCAAAGTGAATGTTATGACAGAGGTGACGCTAAAATTAAAGAAGATTCTATGTTTCATCAAAATTATGGCCAACGTCAAATGCATTCTCAAAATGTTATGGAACATGGTAGCACAACAATACAAACTACCAAAAAAACATTCGAAGAATTCGAAAGGACGCAGACTGCTAAAATGATAGAAATACGGAAAGGAGGTGGCTCATTAACTGGTGGTGTACAACAACATATAGAGTCTAATATTCGACCTTTTAATACTGTTGCCAAACAAGTGTTTCCACCTCCTGTTATGAATTTGTCAACCTCCCAACAGAGTTCATCTTTTAATCTTACTAATGAAAATGTTGCCTCTGCTAGTAGATCCATAGAAAGTTGCCAACCAAAGCCTTTGATTTCTGGTGCTAACCAAGGCCCAGTGTGTGATCCTACCCCATCAACAGGTCCGAGTGTAGGAGCTACCCCTCGTGGCAAAACTTTTGGTGTATCGTCAGCCCCTAAACGAGGAAGGGGTGTCTTGAATAAGGCTGCCCTGCCAGGCTCCCGCGTACCCCTTTGCGGATCCTGCAATGGGAATATTAGGTGAAGCACGAAATGATGTGTTTGATTGAGTGTTGCATGTAGAGTGATAGTAGGTACGATCTAGGATTTAATATATAAAGCGTGGTTTGTGTTGTTCATCGTTGTGAAAATAATATTTTAGGTTTTTTTAATGAGTTGTTGTTGCATTAGAATATTTTCATAAAACATAACTAATCATATCTTGCTTTCTGACTAACGTGTTCATGTGATTTTGTTTTCTCTAACAGCTAACGAATCACAGACGCTCAGCAGTCTTCATAAACCGGACTTCAAAAGTCCAGCTGAAGAGAGGCTCATTAGAAAAATGGCAAAAATGGCTTTGCAAGGATATGAAATCGGCATACAGAGGAAAATTAAGCCAGCTGATCATATTCAATCCATGGCGAACATGATACAAGATACGATAGTTACCAAACATCCATTGAATGCTGATAATAATATTTCGTCAGATGAAAGTAGTCGTGATAATACTTTGAGACGTCCACTAAACAAAATCAATGATCGAGGATACAGAATTCCGGAGAACATCCATAATATCGGTGATAGAATTAAAGAAACAATTATTAATAATCATGCAATATCAAGCAGCATTAATAACAATGGTGCTCCTATACCTCCTCCGATTCCTAGTTCTCCAATACCAACGTTTAATGCTCAAAGCACTCCAATAACTCACATTACAAATGGCATTAACATAAAAAAACACTCTGATATCCTTCCTAAAAATTTGAACACAAATTTTTCATCCGATATTGAAAAATCTCATAATGGCAGTGGCTACTCCAGCAGTAGTGATGACTCCAATAAAGATAAATTAGAAAATAATAATTATTCCAATACTCTACGTAAGAAAGCTGGCGTTGAAAAATCTTCATTTTTAAATGGGATGAATGTTAACAATGATATAAATAAATCTGAAATTAAGATTGATAATAACTATTCAAACACCTTAAACAAAAGAAAGATCTTTGAGAAAAATATTGCTGCTAAAGACTTAAATATATCTCCTAAAATTGGAGACAGAATTAAAAATAACTCAGATTCATGGAATAGGTCTAATCAATCATTAGTTCTTGAGAATGGAAAGTGTAACAATGCGAGCCAAGAAGCCGAGGACACAATAAAAACAGCTTTGTCTCAAAGCTTACACGATAACACATTGTACACATACAAACCCGTTAAAATAAATGGTAACGGAGTAAATGAAAATAATACAAACAGTGAAAAAATGACAGAGATGATAGAATCAGCAACTACCGACCTTAAAGATTCATCTAATAATGGTTCTGAACAAGAAGGCGATGAATCAGAAACAGTTGTGAGACGCAGACAGAAGAAAAATATTAGAAACGATGATGGTAGACGAGACTCTCATATTGTTGCTCGGCCTCTAAGCACTATGACTTCAGCGGATGTAGCGGACGGGCTATATCCAGTGTGTCATAAATGTGACAAAGCAATAACGAGGTAATATAGCAAATACATATGTTGTTCATAAAATTAAAATAATAGAAATCCACCATTTAAAGTAAGTGAGAGCGACAATACCATTAAGCATGTTACAATTAAATGCACGATTGATGTTTTATACTAACTTTTATAACATGAGAGATAGTTAATACCTACCTTTTTACCATTTGAGTAATCATAAAAATATAAACATGGAAAATAATATTTCGATAAGTTCCTATGAATCAAGTCTAGTTATGTCTACACAGCACAATCTCAAGTCAATAATTATCTTAGATATAAAACAAAAATAGAATGAAAACTTGCAAGTTTTAAAATTCGGACGGCACCTTTCTTTATATTCATATTATAATAATAATATAATTCTAATTTTTAATATTCTTGTGCAGAGGGCCATTCATAACGGCACTCGGACGCATCTGGTGCCCGGAGCACTTCATATGCGTGAACGCAACATGTAGACGCCCGCTGCAGGACATTGGCTTCGTTGAAGAGAACGGCCAACTCTACTGTGAATATTGTTTCGAACAATACATTGCACCCGCTTGCGACAAATGCCATGCGAAAATTAAAGGCGTAAGTCCTTTCGAATCTCTCTTATCTCTATCAATTTCTATATATTTTACTTTACTGTGTGTTGATAAACGTAACTATTTTTAGGATTGCCTAAACGCTATTGGAAAACATTACCATCCAGAATGTTTCAACTGCGTCTACTGCGGAAAACTATTTGGTAACAATCCGTTCTTCTTAGAAGATGGTTTGCCATACTGTGAAGCAGGTATGTATATCTTTCAATCTTACATGTTACGTTAACGTTCCAACAATAGCTCAAGTATAGATGATGGGTACTTGGGCATTTGTTGGGATTTTCCTATGAACATTTTGCCATTTACAGATTGGAATGAGCTGTTTACGACGAAATGTTTCGCTTGCGGATTCCCGGTGGAAGCCGGCGACAGGTGGGTCGAGGCGCTCAGCAATAACTACCACAGTCAGTGCTTCAACTGCACGGTGCGTATGATGAGACATTTACTAAATTCAAATACACATTCCGCCCTATAAAATTTTGCACTTATTTCTTTATTTCAATGAGTAAATCTTTGCAAATATCATAAAATAGTCAAAACATGTCTGCATAACATCGAAGAAATAAATTTACTTCGGGGCAAAACCTTCAATTGGCGAATGGTGCTAAGAGAACAAATTATTATTTAACTTAAATGGAGCCTGGTAAGCAAGCATAAAGATGATACAAATTTACTACACACAATGATGTCGATAATCGAATGAACGGACAGATTGACTCAAATTACTTAACACTGAGGCCTGCTAACATGCAAGTGCTGTCCCTCGATGAACTATCAAGGGAAAATAAAAAATTGAGACATTTCGACTTAAGTAATTCATAATAATTATCACTAAATATGTATTATATAATGTGTTTCCCCAAAAATAACTGATATGAATATCAATATATCATTGCATCTCTAATCATTGAGTTACACAACACACATTGCATTCAGTAGATACATTTTGGGAATTATGCCTCATCTCCCCAAGACAAAATTATCATTGGGAATTGCAAACAATATCCCCATTTCCGAAAAAAAAATATTTATGTTCAGTCCTAGACATAAAATATATTTACCTACATTAGTACAGACTCGTCATACGCCGCCACACTGTGTTAATTTTTTCCTCAAAATAACAAATCAAATTGTGTGTGTGCCCCTCATAGTGTGTCCCGTATCATTTTTATTAACATTTGTTATATATATTGTACATAATAGATATCTACGTTACTCCAGTTTGCAATCTTAAACTTCCTAAGGTTCAGGAAGATTCAACATTCCAGTTATCATATTACGATTTAATTTCAATTATGATGCTTGTAGAAAATCTGTTTTTTAGATGATCGGAGAGTCTTAGTAGTTTTGGCTATTTTATGTATATTATATCATGTATTGAATTATCAGATATTATATGTATTTTACTTGTTGTGTATCTGATGTACATTGTTTTATATCAGTTAAGACAATATCTTAGCCGCATGATTTCTAACGATTGTGTTTTTGAAAAACTCGATTTAACGTCACTTTTATAAATAAAAAAGGTAGTTAGATGAGTTCAATTTGTTTCTTTTTTTCAGGGTCTTTTATTTGTTTGTTAACCCTTAAATAAATTTTAACGTTGCATCCTTATGCTCAATACGTAGACGTTTATTTGTTTGTTCATTCATCCATTTAAACACTAACACAAGAGTATTAAGTATTATTTTTCTTGTACATTACAGGTATGCAAAAAGAATCTCGAAGGACAGAGTTTCTTCGCAAAGGGAGGCCGACCATTCTGCAAATCTCACGCCCGCTAAAAGTCCTCTGCTATTAATGTATAATACAGACACTGTTTACTCGACTTCTACCTTTCGGCCTGTTTCGCCTTCACCCGTGACCCCTCCGGCCATTACTAAGACCTCGCCACAACGGACGAGGAAGTTGGAAACACCCCTCCACTTCGATGGAGGTGTTTATTCCGACAATAGTAACACGGACGAAGGTTCATTCAATATAGTGAACACCGGAAGAGAACATCTAGGAGTTGACGAGTCGCAAACACCGCAATCTAAAGGTTTCCAAGATGGTTTGTTCTCGGACATAAGGAGCACAGAAGGCAAATTACTAAGTAAAGTTACTGTCGATCGGGTTCATAGATCGTCACAACACAATGTGACCGACAATCCCAGCATTAGTATTAACGATAGCAAAAACTACGTCGATGAAATCGTTAAGACAGAAACGATTACTAACGAAGATGTAATTAAAGTGAAGTTTACACCTGTGCCACCTGAAATAGATCACCTGGGCGTACCTCGTTCAGTAACACCTATGCACGTCCAGTCGACCCAAAAGAGAAGTCCGGTCGAGTACATCAAAGATAACTTTGAAGATTTACAAAGCTACAAAATAGTTAGCTCTTTGTGTAAAGATAGGTTATTTGAATCCGATATAAACAATTTCGTTGGAAATAACTCGAGTCGTCTATTTACTGAAGAGCCTGTCGAAAGATCGCACAGCCCATTGGTCAATCTATTAGTTTCACAACAATTGACTAAGATCGATACCTACTTACAGGAATCTTTGAACGCGTGCTCGGAACGTGAGAGCAAGGGTCAATCTCTATCTCGAAACAGCGAAGAGATAAAATCTGATCAAATAGGTTTCAGTAATACCTCTGAAAGGGAAACTCTTCGGAGTAACATCAACTCCACCGATGTAGTTACAAGTTACCAAAACGATCAAACGAAAATAAACGAAAAAGTGGCTACAGTAGCAGAGAATTCTGTTAAAAGGAAAATGTCTAAAGTAATCAGTGTCAGCGAGAAGCCTGGAGTATTCCGCGCCATATTTAACATGCCAATACATTATCATGCAGCAATACTTTGTTTCTTCTTAATTGTATATAACCTAATATTTCAATATATTAAACAAAATTGTCAAGGAAATAAAAAATAAATAAGAAAAGTTACAACTAACTAGTCAGGGAAGTCGAATTTGAAATTAGTCAGCCTATTTGGTATGTATACTTGAATTAAAGGTGTAAATACTTTGTTAAATGCCTCTTGTATTTTGAGTAATATTACATATTAACCAATTGGAGCTTTGTTCACACTTATAAACTGCTGGCAACATTGTGATATTTCACAGTTTCCCCTAATATATCTAAGGCTTTGTATACAGCTTCCGGAATGTTGCAGTAAACTGTTACTAACATTAACAGTAGTATTTCATTAATATTAAATCTTTGAAGCGTGAATATGCAACACAACTTTAAGAGTAAGTTCTATTGGTGCACCAACTGTGTAAGGTATTAGTGTATCCATAAGGTATATTCATAATTTTCTACAATGAACATCATCTTTAATACTTGAGAATGTGTTATTGTATTTTAATCCTAATGTAATACCATATTTTTATAATACCATAACAATTAGGTTGGAATATTCAAGTATTTTATATTTTATGTTGATGATAATCAATCATATATTTAAGACCTATTTATTTAGTTATTTTACTGCAATTAGCATATTACATAAGAATATTATGTGAGCTTAAATAAAGTATTTTATTTTAAATGATTATTTATTTTCCTCCCTACTCTTCATGTTAAAGTAAGCAAGTTTTTAATTACTTGCATTTTCAATAAATCCTTTAAGTTTGACTCATGACATTATAAGTATTATAACAACTCCTTCGGGATTCTGGAAAAGCGTGCACATTATGCAAGTATGTATAAACATTAATAAATCATTTTTTGATATACTACAAATATGCCAAATAGCGTACAGCCCGCCTAATGGTATGCTGATACTGCAGCCTGATAGCTATCAAGTTTAACCACAGAATATTATACATACATAAATATATACATATGCTCACACCTGTATGGCAGAAGTGTTGTAACAGCAACACCCACTTTACACTGAAGATTTTTAATGACAATGAGACAAATGGTGGGTCTATTGCAGTCTTAGGCACTATACATACATCTTTGAATTATTTCTCAGACATATGTAGCATGTGGTGTGAAATCACTGCATATAAGTAAACCCATTGGTACAGGCACTGCTGCGATACAAACTTGCTCAAACCTCACTGCCACCATAGCTTGATACAATATTATACTTTATAATTATAAATAATGGAATTGCAGGGCCAACAAAAATAATGGTGAAATGGTCACATAACAGCAGGCTTAGAGCCTACGACCCTCCTCATCACCATGGAGCACTGGCCACATGACTCCCCGCAGGAACATAACACTACTCTAATATTGCAATATTTTGCTAAAATCTTCTGTTAGGTGGGGGTTTGACGGTCGAGTTTACACTTATCAGCAGAAACAGGCTCTAGACCCTTAGGCTCACAGAAATAATATGAATATTGAGTAGTGCTGTCAGCATTCAAAACAGATCAAGAGAGAACTATTTATAGGGAAGTATTATTTAATGAAAGTAATAAAGACATTAGAATATATTTATAAAACCAATTCCAACCAACATAGAGTTCTTGCTTTTGTAAGTTTGTTTTGATGTAGACATGAGACACAAAAAAGCAGAAGAAGAAAAATATGGGATATCTTCTTTAAGAATTTATTTATTCAAAACATATCTACAAATTAACTAACTAAATATACATTACACATACATACATACCCCCTTTCAGTCATTATCCCGTCGGAATTTGGGAGGTTCAACTAGGACTATATTTTGATCACCAAAGAAATATATGTTAAGTCTGTAATGAAAAAATATGCATGCATTAATAATTTGCTCTAAGAAATGAATAAAGTTAAAACCAGCAACTAGTAGGGCCTCTTCTTCTGCTTAATTAGTGATTGTAACAATTTTTTTTGCATTGATTAGTATTCTGCCGTGATATATCAATAATGCCGTTATCTATTGAAACCAATGTGTTGAATAACATGCAAAAACCCCAGTAAAAATCCAACTAATGTCTTTTCAACGACAACAGTTATTTGAGACTTGGAGGTAAGTAGTGATCTCCAAAACTATTTAAGGTATTGAAAATTCAGAAACACAGATTGATAGTTTTTTCTATCTATCTCATTATAATAGCATTTTTTAAGTTTTAAAAAAACAACCAGATGTCGGATAACAGGATTTTTACTTAAGAAGTCTAATTTTACTTATTAAAATATAGTTTGAAAATTATGAGCCATATCAATGGGAATAAGAGTCAATTAGCTAAGGTGTTGAGTTTCAAAACCAAAGTATAACAATTTATTTATTAGTAAAGCTGGTGGTTTAACCATGATATTATTTTTATTATATATTATTCTTATTCTTATTCATAGTACCTATCAATCCAGTAAAATATTCAAATTAAACTTTTTGCTAGTGAAGCCTAATTTATTTAAGAAAATAACATCTACACACTTTAGTTTAGTAGTAAATAATTTTATTAAATTTTTGAAGATGTGAAGTTCGGAAATGCCCATTTAAATACACTTTTAAAGGAACACTGAAAATAACACTTCTAATTTTTAACACAATAACTATTTAATTTGCAAAATTCATCAGGAATTTGTTGTCTTTTCCTGATAAGTAATAATAAGTTTATAAGTCACATCCCTGAGAAGGTCGGTCTTGAAACCTCAATTAATATAGGCCACTATTTCAAGCATCAAGCAGAAAAAATATAGAGATCAGTTGTATGTTAGTTATTTCATGTGACTATAACTTTTATTATGTGACAACCATGCAGAGAAAATTTAAAGAATGAGTCGTTGTTATTTTTATTAGTAATTAATATAAAAAAAGTTATTGCTTACTTCTCCCAATTAAGTCCAAGTCCGATAAAACTTAAAGTTAAAAATCCATGCCACACTGTGGTAACCAACGGTATGGGTTCTCGTTTGTGACCAAAATTTTTAAACGTTCTACAATTTGTTACTTGAAGAAGTTTGTGCAACTTCATCGAATTGCTTGGTATCATGATATAAAATTTGTATTATAGAATTTTATGTTATATAAATTGATACTTAATGTAAAGTGATCTTCTTGTCACTCGTGTTCTCATAGAAAACTATTACTCCGAATAGAAGGTATAAGGTGATACCTAAATGAAATTATCGTATCATTAACCAATTTTTAGAAAATTATAAATCGATTTGTATAAAAATAAGCTGTTTTTATGAGAACGGTATTTTCATTGACATTGACAGCCACAGCAATATTAAATTGACAGTTTGGTTTGTTGCACGCACACAACATTTTGTGAGTATTGCTACATAGTCCCTAAACGTAAAGCCTAGATAAATTAAGGTGCAATTACATGTAGCCGCCCGACGCTCGTTTGCAGCGACAAATTTGGTTACGTGATATGTAGCGACAAAGCTAAAAATGTTGAGCTTTATTCCTGCGAAGTATCGAGAGTGAAGTAGTCTGTTAATTGGAATGTCTCGTCACCAACTAGCACATATGGTAAAGCCATTCCATCTACCGTTAGCTTTCGGGTACACTCATTTCTCTCTACTTGATCTTTTGGCCCATCTTTGAATCACGAAAAATGCTACCATCACCAAACAGGCGACGAGCGGTTGCATGACGTAGTTCCTTTTTGAGTCGCGGGAAATTTGAAGTGAGGTCACGTGACCACATATGTCACTGGAAACGAGCGTCGAGCTTGGTGATGGTAGCATTTTTCGTGATTGATGGGCCAAAAGTTGAAGTAGAGAGAAATGAGAATGTCTTTATCATGTGTCGTAGTTCGTGACAGGGCATTCCAATTAACAGACTACTTACACTCTCAATACTTCCCAGCAGTAAAGCTCAACATTTTCAGCTTTGTCGCTACATATCATCTGACCACATTTGTAGCTGGAAACGAGCGTCGAGCGGCTACATATGGTTGCACCTTTACCGTTCATCACAGGTCCATTGATATTATATTAATAGATCGATAATATACCGGGTGGGAAAATTAAAAATCTAACGGCTCTTTGTGCATATAATGTTGCATCATTGCGGCAATGCGCGTTCTATAAACCTTGGTATTTAAGATCAGTGCCCACTGAAAACTATTAATGATATAAGCTGTGGCAGTAGCTAGGCTAACTGTGTTTGCTCGGGTATCCCCAAGCTTGCACTGGCTGGGATTGTAATTAAAAACTCATTATCTCATCAAATTTTATTTTGTCCTATAATGGCCGAATTAACTAATGAAAACAAAAAAGTATGACTACAAGTATCGTATGCATGAAATATCTGACTTAGGTCTAGTATAATTAACCAAAACAATGATTAATTAGGGGCCTTATAGGTACGTCTTATGTACATCATAAAATAGGTACTAGCTTAAACTTATAAAACACTTATCATTATTTACAATATTATTAAAGAAAATATTTGTGTCAACTCTGGACAAAACCCAACACTAGTTTTTTTTAACTAGAAGTAACTCAAAGTGGCATTAATTAATAGATAAAATAAAAAAAATATGATCATTATCGTTTGCGCTAGTACGAAAAATAATGCTTAAAGAATTAAAAATAAGAGCTAGTTGAATGTTATACAGATACGTAGACTACTGGTATCCTGAAATACTTCACATAAAAATCACACACATTTTACACAAGACACATTATGTAGGTGGTTTTTATGCTTATTTTCATATTTCCTTACAATTAAGGAATCCATCCAATGATGTCTGTTAAAAAATGCTTAATATCTAAAAATAACCCAGTCATGTCGGAAATAAACACTATTGTCATAATAAGAATAAATATTTATAGAATACATCAAGTCAAAAAAAATTATAAGCTTTAGAAATATGTCAAGCACATATTTCTTTATTACAAGAATAATCCTGGAAATGCAATGGGAGAGATGTTTGTAATACACAATGCATTAAATTCGAGATACAACTTCTATCATATTATTAGTCTTCGAACTTTATGGAATGGACGCCAGTATCGATGGCGCCCCCGCGATACGAACCCCGCTTCTTCTTGGTCTTCTCATGCTTGAAAGATTTACCGCGGGTGTGTTTCAAATCATTACTCGCACGCTCTCCCCAAGATCCGCGAGCACCAATCTACACGAAACATCAACACCTTTATCTACTGTCGAAAAAATAAATTGCTAATATTGTTATGTACATTAATTTATTTTAACGAATTAACTACAATAATATGTTTATCAACAATTATTTCTAATTTAAATTGTAAATGCTCTTCATTTGCAATGCACTATCATAGTTTTTTTAGTGTCTTACCTATTTACTCAAAAACAATTTTCTTGTTCTGAGAATTATCTCCTCCTTCAAAACTTTTCCTGTCATTGAATCCACCTTTGTTGAATCCTCCTCGATCTCCACCCCAAGAGTGTCTGTCCCCGCGTCCCCCTCGCCCACCTCGGTCGAATCCCCCCCGACCGCCCCTGCCGCCTCGTCCTCCCCTATCATTAAAGCCTCCGCGACCTCCCCTATCGCCGAATCCTCCGCGACCACCGCGCCCTCCCCTGTCGCCGAACCCTCCCCGGCCGCCCCTATCACCGAAGCCTCGACCACCTCGACCTCGGAAGCCGCCGCGATCTTTGAACCCTCCTCTACCCCTATCGTTGAAACCGCCACCACGTCCACGATTAAATCCGCCACGTCCACCCCGTTGATTCCAGTTTCCGGACGTGTTGCCTTCCTCATCATCATTTCCTTCGCCGTCTTTATCTTCACCCTCCTGATTTAGAGAAGCACTAATTAAAAAAACAAACCAAGACAACCCTATGTACAATATGGTACATTGTTAAAAGTAAATGCCCGAAATTCTAAGCCATTGAGTATTCAGTAATGGAAATATGACAATAAACAATCATTCATCATAAATACATAGAGTTGCCTTGGCTTGTCAAACTTTAGGGCATTTACCTTGGCTTCGAAGGAATTATCTTTAAGTCTAGGATCCACTTGTACTGTCTCAGTGACAACCCTTCGGAATGGAGTGGGCTTATTGTTTGATCCAGTATCTTTCTCTTTTGGCGTAGACACATTATTAGTACCCTAAAAGTCACAAAACAATAGATTTAAAAATCTATACAAAAAAAAATTAAATGACTGTTTCTAATGCCACAATAACAGGTTTTTTTTGCATTATTCATTTAGAACTTATTAGCAAATTTACAAAATTTTTAGAGGAGATGTCGGGTTGAACTTGTTTCTTTTAAGAATTATTGGCAGCAGACTGCTCAGGACAGGGACAGTTGGAAAAGTCGAAAGGAGGCCTTTGCCCAGCAGTAGGACACAACAGGCTCATAATAATAATGATAATAGCAAATTTAGAAATGCCTGGATGCTTTATGGTATTTTAGAATCAGATGTATTTAGAGCATATGATGAATTACTTACTTTTACAAAATTATTGTATGGTTTCTTTGCTGGCACATCATCTCCACCAGATGCTTTCCTTTTTTTCCCACTTTGGAAGCCATTTTCAGCCTGAAAAATAAAGTTTTTTTTACACATGGGGTTCTAATTTTGATTGATTGCTATTCAGTTAATTATAATCTAGGCAGAAATGTCTACCTGTTCAGAAGACTCTTCATTATTGGCTTGCTTCTTCGATTGTTTAGTAGGAGGTTCATCATCATCACTATCGTCTGAGGAAGCAGCCTTTTTGGCAGCTGGCTTTTGCTTAGGCTCATCATCACTGCTTTCATCTGAGGAATCTTGTTTTTTAGCTGGTGCTTTTGGTTTGGGTGTATTCACTGGTGTTTTTTGTGCAGATTTAGGAGCTTCATCTTCACTGCTGTCATCACTGTCTGATGATTCTGCTTTTTTATTAGCTGCAGGTTTTACTGGTGTAGCTTGTGGTTTAACTGGGGTCTTTTTAGGCTTTTCATCCTCACTACTATCATCTTCTGATGAGGAATCTTTTTTGACAGCTGCTTTGGTTACAGATTTTACTGGAGTTGGTTGAGGCCTTTGCAGTGCCTTCTGAGGTGTTTTCGTTTCTTCGTCATCACTGCTATCATCACTGTCCTCTGAAGATTCTTGCTTTTTTGCTGGTGTTGCTTTAGCTGGGATTTGCTTTGCTGCTGGCTTGGGAGTCTGAACTTTAGGTTTCTCATCATTGCTGTCGTCACTATCATCGGAAGAAGACTCTTGTTTCTTTGCAGGTGTAGCTTTACCAGCTGGTTTCACTGCTGCAGCTTTTAAAGAAGGTTTAATAGGTGATTTAGCTTGGGGCATTTCTTCATCACTACTATCATCAGATGAAGATTCTTGTTTTTTGACTGGTGTTTTGGTAGTGGAAGTTGCCTTTGCAATAGTCTTTTGAGTTGGTTTTTCTTTCTTTTTTGCTGGTGTAGCTTTGGCTGGAGCAGCAGCTGCTTTTGGTGTTTGCTTTTGAGCTGCTTTAGGTTTTTCATCTTCACTGTCACTATCATCAGATGATGATTCTTGTTTTTTAGCTGGTGTGGCCTTTGGTGCCAGCTTAGCTGGTGTAGCAGCAGGTTTTACTGCTTGTTTCTGAGCAGCTTTAGGTTTCTCATCTTCACTATCATCTGATGATGAATCTTGTTTTTTAGCTGGAGTGACCTTTGGTGGTGGCTTACCAGTAGGTTTTTTCTTGGCACTTTCATCTTCACTACTGTCACTATCATCAGAAGACTCTTGCTTCTTAGTGACTTTAGGTGTACTTATTGGTTGTGGTTTAACTGGTTGTTTTTTAGGAAGCGATGTTGCATTATCATCACTACTGTCACTGTCATCTGAAGATTCTTGTTTCTTAGCTGGGGTTGGTTTTGCTTTGACCTAAAACAATCACAATGTTGTCTAATATTGTTTCTAATTTGTTTAGATAATCGGTAAAGGCATTATGACATTCAGAGGTAGTGACGAAAAAGATTGGTAAAATCATTGTATCTCATTGACAAAGTATCATCATGTAAAAATTGTGTGAATTATCAAAAAAAAAAGTAAAATTCTTCAAACAGTACTTTTTTTCATGGCAAGTACATTTATGTATTCATGTCAAGGTATTGTTTTTATCTAGCTAGTTATTCCCTTAAATGAGTTCTCAGAGTTAAATAATTACATACCTGAGTGGGTTTTGCCTCATCTTCTGAGCTGTCAGAGTCTGATGAATCTTGTTTCTTCGCTGCTGTTGCTTTGCCATTTACCTGGGGAGCTGCTTTCTTAGCAGGCTCTTCTTCATCACTTGAGCTAAAATTACACAGTGAATTAAATATGTGCTCAACCCACTTATGAATGATATCTAGAGTACAATGTTAATATAGTACAAATTGTAGAAACAATGATTCTGCTTTTACATTTATCCTATGATAATGTTTGATTAGTTTTGGAATGGGTAAGGCATTTATGAACATCGAAGAATTACCACTAGTTGAGAAACTAACCTTTTGAGTAGAACTGGCAAGAAACTCATTTGGCATCTTAGATATTTCAGTAACACAAAATTAAATCACTCTATTTATCATCATCAAAATGGTTTTATCATAAATTACTGAATATATGAATAAGCAAAAATATATATATATATATTATCTAGCTGTTCAGCTGCAAATTATTTTCAGAACCTATTCTTGAATAGTTACTAAAATTTTGGTTAGCTATTTATAGAACATCTTTATAAATCTACACAGATAAATAAACTCTGTAATTCCATTCACAAAATAGGAAAATATTGTATTTAAATATAAAAAGCCAATTTAAAAAAGAATATGTCTGTATGTTTGTAATCCAGGTAATCTCTGAAATTTCTGGACCAATTTGAAAAACAAAAATGTGTAAGATAGTTTTCATTGTTCTATGAGGGAAAATCCACAGGGCACAGCTAGTAATGCAATATAAATAGATACAATAGTATGAATAGTAAATGTACCTGTCAGCTCCATTTTTTGCTTGTACATTGTTTAGTTTTTTGTACTGAAGGACAATGTCAGTGAGACTAGGTAGGTCCTTGCTGCGGGGTTTCTGTAATATAACAAAACATTACAAAATAAACGTCTATATTTCACACCTGACATACCCACATATTTTACATAATTTTATTAAAATTCTGATACTAGAGATAGGGGACTGAGTTACTCTGATATAAATGTGTAGAAGTATACTGTTCTTGCATAAAATTATATAAATTAATTGCATGAATATAATGTAAGGAAACAGGCTTTAAAGACACCATACTATTTCTACATGTATCAGGAGAACAGCCAACAGATTATTGAAAATAAAAAATGTTTGTAAGTTACTGATAATCATAAGCTTAACATAACCTCTTTTCGGCATGGCTAGTGTATGGTGCATAAGAAACACACAAGTAAGTAATTAATGAGTAGGATAATGTCAAGTATTCAATAACTAAAAATAAAAAAGAAACATCCGTGATGTATATCTAGCATTGTTCTAGGTAACTACTCAAGAGTTACTGCAAAACTAAGAATCAGAATTCACTGCTGGCCTCATGTTATTTGGAAGATGCACCTCTGTACTTAAGAAATGTAATGGTTAGGCGTAAATGAAGACAATAAATAGGTTAGAATTATTGCGATGCCTTTCAACGTTTATTCACTAGTCGTACACACATGTACCAAACGTGAGATCAATTATTTTCAAATAGACACAAACTGTGGGTTCTTTGGTATTGAGTGACGAATAAATAAAACTTAAATGCGAAACCCTCCGAGAGTAACAAAATGGAAGTGTATGCCCGTGGTGTATGCGGTGATTCGATTTAACCATCAGCAAATCACTGTAAGCAATTATAATAAAAGTACTTTTTCATATCCATGACACTCACATATACCTGTAACCTATTTATTAGTTGATAAAAACTAAATAAGCAGTAAAGAAATCGAACACGTGTGTTAAACAAATTTAACCACACGTGGTTTTCCGGCACGATGCTAAGGAGTCTTACCGCATTGGTTTTCTTTAAAAACTTTTGAGCCAAATCTTTGTCCATTGTCTGCAAGAACTGGTGGACCAAGGAAATTGCTTCCGTGAGTATTTGAGCTGGGACCCCCATTTTCGGTAAATATTAAACTTAAAAATTCAAAAATTGCACGGCGTTGATACACGCACGCCGTTTGTCACGGTCACACTTGATTGAATGAACGAACGAAGGCGGGAGCGGGAGGGGCGGAAGGGAAGGAGCACAGATTAACCATGACGAATGAAATGAAATAAATGAAAAAAAAAAGTTACTTAATTATTATTTGTATAAATAAATTGATATTTATCTGTTGAAAAAAAAAAATGTTTTCATTAGATGAATAAGCAACGAATGAATTAATAAAATGAAAGTCAACATCATAGTAAATTGAATGAAAATATATCTTTGATCATAGTGTTGTCTTTGTATTTTTCATGCTTTTAGCACAATTATATATACGGAACAATTTATTAATTTTATGTCTATGTATTTATCTATATTTTATACTAACAGCGTCATGAAAAAAGGGAGACACACAATCAACAGACAAACAACGAATATTATAAAATATATGTAATTGCAAATGAAGATAATATATACGTTATAGATTCCATGTGAAATTGTATTTGTGCTCTCAAAAAGTAAAGAAATAGTTTTTTATGAATAACCAGCTGTGAGCGATTAAATTTATAACAGTATAGTTGACATCAGTAGTCATACTAGTAAATTTTATGTAGTTCTGTGCTGAATGGTGCTGTGTATTGCTTGAAGCAGTTCATCGTTCAATCTAAAGTTCATATATTCCATTCAAAATAACATATAATTTGATTTGATTTATTCATTCATTTATGTCAGTCAGTCAATCACTAGTCAGTCACAGATGAATATTATTCTATTGTCGGTCAGTTTAGTCAGATAACAGAAATAATACATATTTTAATAAACAATAATTTCTACATGAATGCTCTTGATAGACGTGAGCCATACTCAGTATCAGAATATAGTTGCAGTTGCAATGAAATAGTACATGTTACATAGTCAAATAATGAAGGTGTCATGTCATGTTTTGATTAGATATTAGCTTTGTCGATATCCAATGCGGCCGTAAATTTGATTTGTGAACAAGAAATGTTACGTTGCTGGTGTAGGCAGTAGAATAAGAAGGAGCACAATGCCTGTACAACAGATAAATGTGAAGAATTCATCGGATATAGAGAGTTGGGAATGGGGCGGTGGATGTGGCAGGGAGCCGATGCGCACGGGCTCAGCCAGCAGTCGCACGTCTTGCAGCAACTCCAGCGGGGACATCTGCCGCATCTGCCACTGCGAGAGTGAGGCCCACAACCCCCTTCTGGCTCCCTGCTACTGCTCAGGTTGGTATCCTACCATTTACTAGTGATCTGAATATAACCAGTTACTGTTTACATAATATGCTTTTGACATAGCATTAGGCAAGAACTACATAACAACTCTAAATTATTTATTTAGTACATACATTATTTAATATAAAACCTATACATCTGCTGATTCTAATGAATATGTAATTAAATATGTATTTGTTCTTTGTTCCATACCTACATTCAATAATGTAACTCATGGTAACTCAGCTGTGTATTCACTTTTACAGTGTTAGTTTGAGGTGGTTTGATGTATCCAGTTTCCACACTGGAAATATTTAGGCCTTGGTGCAGTTAATGTAAACAAACAAACTAGTGACTCATTTGTTTGCATCATTAAGGTTGTGCACAGTGCTTTAAAAAATTGGATAGTTATATTTTCAGAGGCTTTACTGGTTAATGTTCAGACAGGCAAATGAATGTTGTGATACGATGTGTGAACACAATGGAGCTGAAATTCTCTATGTTTGACAAAATTCCTCTTTGTTGCAATAGATAGACTCAGTTCTTGGAGAGAATATGGGGAACTACTAGTAATATTATATATAATATTATTTTGGGAGAAACAGATTTTAACAATTTGTTTCCTTAAACTTTATTGTATATTTCGGTCTGTTTTCTGTGAAAATATGTATACATTGTCATGATAAGATATTGTGCATAAATATTTAAATGTAGGTCTAGCCGCTTCAGAGATTAGCCAGAACAAACAGACAAAGAGACAGAATAAGAAAGAGAATTAAATGTACTCTTTTTTTATGTTCTATATATGTATACTTTTATATGCATTTAGTGAAAATCTGTTAATTTGAAATTACAAACAGACACTTTGATTTATTTATGTGATAAATAGAAATCCAACCTTTGTGCAATGCTGGCTATTCAGTTATACACAACCTATTCTGTCTTCACCTTTGACATCAAAAATAAATTTTATCTCTCATTTCCTTGAGTCAGTGGCTCAGGCATACATATATATAATTAATAGTCTCAATCAAATGCTTTGCTGTTAACAACATCTTTATTTCACAACCTTGCACTTGCAATGTTTGTATGTACATTCATATCCTATCATGGGTTATGAGTGCATACCTTGAATGAGCAGTAGTCATTTTATGAGTCTGTCTCTGCCTATATGTATGGTTTGGGGTGAATAAAACATGCCCACTACCCCCACTGTCTGTACGTTCAAGTGGCTATATTATCAGTTATGGAACTGATACTTGGCACATTTTTTTTTATACTACTTACAAACACAGGTGACATATAAGCAAACAAGCTGTCTAATGGTAAGCAGCATCTAATCCAAGTGTCATTTGCATGTTGCCTTCCTTATAAAAATTAAAACCTTGTGCTGTATGTATGACAACTATTGCCATGGAACACTGGTGACCTACTACCCGCAGCAACACAACACTACTCAAAGGCATTGTTCTGAAAGATGTAATGGTGGATTTACAGTCCCCAGTTGGGCAGCCCCAGATATTGAATTATGCCCTACCTACCTAGGTATTTATTAGCATAGAAAAGGTTTTAGACAACAATTTTTTACTAACAACTTCCTGACGCTATATTTCCAACTTTTTACACTTAAAATGTAATAAAAGTTTGTATTAAAAAAACATAAATTTATTTTAATAATATGGCCACAAATTTTTGATAATAACAATGATGAATTTTTTGAGGCCAATTATTTGCTGTCCATCAGCTTCATTTGAATAACAATATGGATAGATTGTTGTGAATTGCAACATTTTGAATTAATTCTGATGCTTTTCCTATATCATAGACTTTTTTGTGGGCACACTAACACAGATTGCATAAAAAAGTCCTTGAAATGGAAGCATGGTTTAAAATTACAACTTAAAGAAGACTAGACCAACCTAAGACTACAACTATTTTAAATCATAAAAGAAGGTGGAATAGAAGTAGTCCCACCAACTAAGCATTATTTTAGGCGATGTTTTGTAATAAGGGAGAAGAAGTTTAATGTTGTTTCATACAAATATTCATCCATATATTAGAAAATTGTCATTTGAACTATTTATTGTTACAGGAAGTTTAAAATTTGTCCACCAAAGCTGCTTACAGCAATGGCTGACTGCATCAGAAACCAGATCTTGTGAACTCTGCAAATTCAATTTTATTATGCACACCAAAATTAAGCCGTTCAATGAGGTAAATTTCATGTTTTTATTGAGTAAGATTTTTTAATCATCCTTAGAACTTATAGGTACCCATGATCTTAGTGTTGTTCTTCTTGGTGCTTTAGTCTTCCACCTATCATTTAGCCACTTAAAACTAAATGCCAATTTCTTAACTGGTCCCTGAAGGTCAGGAAGCCGGGCAATTCAAACAAATATCTAAAAGTTTGATGGAATTGACATTCAATCTTCTTATACGATTGAATAGTTGCCGACACGGTGCATTGATCTAAGGTCGAAAAACCGATGCTAACCGGTTTGCTCAATGAAAATGCTCACCATTGTTTCTTACTCAAACTTAATATTACACTGTTTTCTTATGTAGGAACCATATTTTTAACATGCGATTATAAGAGCGAAGATCATCATCGTCATCAGTCCATCAGCGAATAATTTGTTCACGCTACTGCGCCTAAATGCTTAGAAAGAAAGTTCTTGTGACCGTTCAAGTTGTAGAAACTCTCTGCCAATATTAGAAATATCATTAAGATTATACATATTTCCAGTGGCGATTACTAGAGATGTCAGGAGTTGAGCGTCGCCGGCTGTGTTGTGCCGTGCTGTTCCACTGCGTCGCGGCGCTGTGTGTCATGTGGTCTCTGTTCGTGCTTATCGAACGAGCCGTCGAAGAGGTCAACAGAGGACTAATCGGTGAGAACATTCACTGCTGTGACCATTTTCAGAATTAATTCTTGATGGGTTAGGAAGGGCTGGTATACTTTCAGCCGAGACATGGAGAGGCTTAACTTCAGCAGTTGTGAGACATAGTCTGATGAGTAAGTAAGTAAAATAAGGGGTTAGTTGGCCTACCCGACTTTCCATGAATTAAGTGATGAAGTGACAGAAGGTGAGTATGCGGCCACTTCTCATACACAAAACATGAACGTTAATTGTCACTATAGGTATACGTACTTTATGAAGTATCACGTAAATTGTACGACGAGAGCTATGCTCGCATCTGAAATGCTGGAAGAGGCTGAAATGGAGGGATTGGCTATATTTATATATGCTGCGCCTCTATTTAATAAAGTGGTAGGCAGAGGTGTTATAATAACAATACCTACTTTTCACCGAATATGATATGTGGCAGACGGTGAGTCTATCGCCGTCTCAGGTACTAAATATACGTCTTTTAATTACATCTCAGAAATGTTATGCAGGGTTCCTCACGATGTTTTCCTTCACCGTAAAGCACGTGATATGAAATCACAGCCCATAAGTTTTTAAAAATCTTATTGGTACAGGCTCCGCTGGGATTCGAATTTGCGTCGCTTGCGCAGCAGGCTCAAACCCCACGGCCACCACAAACTTTTGCTATAGGCTATGTAAATTTATTTACGTTTAAATCTGTATTCAATAATGGAGTAGAATGAAACATAGAAGTGGAAAAAAATTAAAGCATTGTAATATATAAATATGAATATCTGCAAAGTAACCTCTGATTATATTCATACATTTAAATTTACAAAAATAACAAAATGTAGGTCACAAAGACGCTCCGTTATCTACAAATAGGCATTATACTGGTTTGACCGCCAGTCAATGTACCCATATTTTGATTTGTATATTATATCGTCGCCTCAGACAGGATAAAGAACATGTTTCCAGACAGATTAGTACATGTTATTGATAACGCGTCTGGCAATAATAGCCGTGTGTCATTTTACGCGAATAATGCAGTGTAGTACATACATAAATACTTCGAATACCTATTCCTACCTACCATTATAGGTACATATACATTTTATTATTTTACTAGCAAACCTATTATTTTACCGGCAAACGTTGTATTGTCATATTTTTTTGGTGTGGATCATCCTCATCATTTGGGGTATGAAGAATGGTAGTTGACCGAATCTCAGACCTACCCGATATACACACAAAATGTCATACAAATCTGTCCAGCCGCTTCGGAGGAGGTAACAAACACCGCGGCATGAGAATTTTATGTATTACATATTATAGTAATATAGAGTTTATGAACCATTAAAATTTACTTGTTAATAGAGGTACCTACTTATGTGATACAATAAAACATTATTGATTTGTATTCTTATGTAGCAGGTAAAATACATATATGTGGAAATGTTATACGTTCATTCAAATGCATAATGTTAACGAATTCGATTTGACCCGCCCTCGTTTCACTTCTGGTTACGATTTTGTAAGAATATTCAAAAAATATTTTTTTTTGTCTACAATCTATGTATGTATAAACATCATATTGATTTTTTTAATGAAAGAAGAACGAAGCGTTTAAATATTATCTTAATTATGGAAATGGCGACTTCGATTTATACTATTTGACTAAAGATTGTTTATCCTACAAGCGTGATATACAACCGTATAGTACTGCTGATGGTAAGCGTCTACTGCAGCCTATGAATTAGTATGAATGCTTTATACTAGAATGACACTATAGCGTTACCTAAGTTTAAAAACCATAGAGACGAAAGACTAGTCTTATTAGAGCTACTCTATATTATACTATAGCTACCACAGCCCCCCTCATAGAGCACTGACGACGTTACTCTCTGCAGAAACACCATACCACTCTTAATTAAAGTAGCATTATTTGGCTTCAATCTCGCTGAAGGGCGGAGGCACAGTCTCCAGTTGAACGGCTCTGAATTTCGAACGGGAGATCACGTTTCTACGTCAAATGTCTGATATGGTTTGTATTGTGTGTTCGTCTCAGTTGTGTGCACTTGCCATTGTTTTTGTGCGTAAGTGTGTGTCTAACCCGCCATTGTGAGGTATAATTGTAATGTATTGCAGCGTGGCCGTTCTGGACGAAGCTGGTGGTGGTCGCGGTGGGGTTCACAGGCGGCGCCGTGTTCATGTACATACAGTGTCGCCAGTACCTGCACCTCTGCAACAGATGGCGGGCGCACAACAGGTAGCTATTACTATTGTTTACTCTATTTAAGATGAGCCCCTAACACGTTAAATCTAGGAGATTACAAGGTCCTTCTTTAAGAACATATTCTTATGTCTGCTTTGTTTTCTAAATATATGTGTTCGGTGCTTGATACTCATGCCCACTCGTATATCATTTCGGCTCTCACCACTTACGTAATGCACGGAGCATAATAATTTTATGATCCTTTCCACAAACCTATCAAATTTATAATTTAATTATCATATACATAGTACATAGATAAAATCTGATTTATACATACTATAAATTTACCAGCACATAAAATTAAAATGATGCTAGTATAATTAACATGCGAGACATTTAATATTTTTCTATTACTAAAGTAGTATACAAAGTGGTAATGTATAATTACGTGCTCGTTATAGAGATGAAACACTTCTTGGAATATTGCACTGCGATTGATTATTTGTAGCGACGTGGTTTGTAACTATGATATTATCTCAGATGCATCAGTGAGGCATACGTGTTGAACATAATGTTTTCTCACGTTATCACATTATAAATTATTTTTATAAATGCGAAAGAAACTCCGTCTGCCTGTTAATAGGGCAAAAGGGAAATTAAAATAGTTTCTTGTTATAATTGTAATTACTGTCGTAACTGTGATTTGAACTATCCTTGTATTCAAGTCAATTTCTAAAAAAATTACGAAATGTAAAATCGTAACGCGTAAAAAGATTTAGATTAACCCTTGATAAGCACAATGCTTAAGATGTTGATTTCATTGAACCACGCACGACTAACGCTAAGTATCTAATACTTTTATTATACCGTCCTCATTGGATGACTTTGCCATTATAAGTTTAAAAAAATAAAGATATACATAATTTAACTATATATATGGTCACGCCATCCCAAATAGGTTCCCGAAGGGGTAAGCAGAGGTGTTGTAACAACAACACCCTGCAATTTCACCATCATCGCCTTCTTAGGCACTATACATGCGTCTTTGAATTACTTCTCAGACACATGCAGGTTTCCTCACGATGTTTTCTTTCACCATAAAGCACGTGGTGTGAAATCACTGAACATAGGTTTTTAGAAATACTTATTGGTACAGGCCCCGCTGGGATTCGAACTTGCGTAGCAGGCGACTGCTCAAATCCCAAGGCCACCATGGCTCTTAATTAATTTAATCATAATATTAAAAATTAAATGAGGAGTTGTAGGTATACCCAGTTGCATTGTTAAAGTAGTGTAATTTATGTATGATGGTCTGAAATGACCTCGCAAACGAGACTAATGAATGAATAGAGCTGTTTAGTTTCGCACTTAATTAAAATTATTAAAAGGTGATGTCAGCTGTTACAAAGTAACCTGTATATAAAGTAAATATATATATATATATACAATTTACTAACAGTTTTTTTTACCTTTTATTAGTAAGTAGATTTCAAACACTATTGTAGCTTGTTTTTTTCCAGTGCGCAATATATCAATTAATATTTGTCTAATTTCAACCCTCTGCCAACATAGAGTCAAGATTGCGAAAACCAGTGCTGTTTATAAAATAATGTTTCCGACAGTCGATAGAGTTACTGTTTTCGCAGTTCAGCGAATCGTTTTAATGGCATGTGAAATCAATTGATCAATATACATTTATATAATAGCTCATTTTAATCGTATTAAAAATAAAGAGGAAGTTTCTCTATTCGGCAGTATTTAGAATGTATATAGGAGAGAGTAAGAAGAAATAAAGATACATTAATTATATACAGGTGTAGACAATAGAGCATTTATTATAAGCAAGCTGTGCCCCGCAGTTTCAACCGCATAGACTTTAATTCGCGGATCCCTGTTTAATACTAAATAAAACTACATTTATTATAATAAATCTACGTCTACGTCACTCCTTTTAACATCAGATATCTGACAGTGAAAGTCCCGCTAAAATCGGTCAAGCCGTTTCGGAGATAACCCGGAACACACAGACAGAGAAAAAAATGTTTATTATGTCAGTACCGTGTATACTTTCATATGCATTTAGTAAATACCTGTTATTTTGGAATAACAAACAGACACTTACATGTTATTTATCTGTATAGATTCTTTCGTTTCATGGAAGAATTATAACTTTTAAAAGCGTAACAGAACCAAAATAGTGCTCTATTATTTATTGACAAACAACCTGTACAACTTAGATATTGTTTACTATGTTAATTAGTGTCTACCATTAAATATAGCTGAAAAGGTAAAAAAAGAGAGCGAGACCGACTTATACCTTCAATATAATTAGCATGTCTGCTAGTGTTTTATTTTGCAATATTCTGATATTTACTTAAGTGACCTACTTGTTAAACTTGACCTACTGTGTTCTTGTTTACTTCATATATAAAATTACCACACAAATGACCTGCACATTTTTTATGTCTTATTGTAAATTTATCGTTTTATATCTCGAATAAATTTGTATATATTGAGAAATAAATAGCCAATTACTGTACGTGAGAGTTTCTGGCCAAACTTGTTTGTCTACCACTGTGTTTTTTTTCCGCAATTAAAACTTATGCTATCATGCACTTGGGTATCTTTTTGCAGATTAATTTTGTACTCTTCTTTTGAATGAATGATATACCTATTTAAAAGGGAAATTAAATAAAAAAACATACATTTTAATGTGAACCTCTTTGTTTGTTACAGGATACTGTTGATACAAAATGCACCGGAGAAGATCCCAATAACCGGGGGCTCGCCCCCAGTGAGGACGAAACGACGCGAGCGCAGTGCTAGGGGACAGGTAACTGTTATTGCCCTGTTGCCTCAAAGAAAAATAAAAGTAAATATACTCACGCCATTCCATAAAGGTCCCCTAATGGGTAAGCAGAAGTGTAACAAAACTTACTTTTCACCGAATATTATTAAGTGATAACGGGTTGAGTACATCTCCGTCTCAGGCACTATACTTAATATCTTTGAATTGATTATCCGATATATATAGGTTTCTTCAATCTTGTGAAGGTCACCCACGACCGCGAGTTGCCGTTGATGAAGGTCTAAAAGTGCACTATATTAATGTGCAGGTGGTAGCTAACATCGAGCCGGCGCCTCCGCCGGCGGCGTACCACTCGGAGGACGAGAGCGGAGGGTTCGAGGCGTACCGCGGCAACCCGTGCCCGCTGCCCGCGCTCGCGCCGAGACGCTCCTCCGACACGCGGCTGCCACCCGCGCTGCCCGCTTCCGCCTCCGCCTCCGCCGACACTGAGGTAATTATACCATACTGAGGTAACTATTCCACACTGAGGTAATTATACCATACTGAGGTAACTATTCCACACTGAGGTAATTATACCATACTGAGGTAACTATTCCACGCTGAGGTAACTATGCCACACTGAGGTAATTATACCACACTGAGGTAACTTTACTTCCCTGAGGTAACTACGCCACACTGAGGTAATTACCACACTGAGGTAACTATACCACACTGAGGTAACTATACCACACTGAAACATTGCCCCAGCGTGCCGTGCGCCTCCCCTGGCATACATTCCGAACTTAATCAGACCCAAATGAAGTGTGAAGTACATACATAGATTTGCGTATGATTGCAGGGCGGCGTGTACCACATCAGCGTCGATCCGCTAGAAGCCGACATCCGGTCGCTGCTGGCGTTGGAGGCGCGTCGGGCGCGGGCGGCGCGGTCGCTGCCCAACCTGCGCGCGGAGCGGGAGTCGCTGCTGCCCCCGTCGCCCCCCGCGCCCCCGCCGCCCGCCGCGCCGCCCGCCGCGCCCCCCGCCGCGCCCCTCGTGCCGCCCGCGCCGCCCTCCTGAGGCCGCGCGCCGCCCTTCACGCTCTACTTTGACGACACTATCTACTAGTGCAGGTCAGACCCACCCTACCAACTGACACACACATAAGGAAGGTTGGGCGCAGCGAGATCTCCCGTTTGATTATTGGCGCTCGCCCACTGGGGACTGTACCTCCACCTTACAGAAGATCGCAGCCAAATAATGCTATCTTGAGTAGTGTTGTGTTCCAGCGGTGAGTAAGGTCGTTAGTGCTCAATGGAGGGGTGGTGTAGGGGTGAAGTCGCTGTGCTAGCAAAAGTTGTTATTATGATGGCACAGGGGTTTCATTCTTTATAAAGTAGGCAACACGCGATGGACTCTTGGTGTACCAAGCATTTATAGGCTGCAGAAGCCGCTTATGATCAGGCGGACTATACGCTTGTTTGTCGCCTTAGTATTATAAGCACCGATATACTTACACCCGCGCTCAATATGCTTTGGATCGAGTACGATGAGATCTCCTTAAAACAGTGTTTACGTCACGTATCACAGTGAAGTTTACTACGTTAATTCGTCGGTGGCGCCCTTTCCCTAATATCCATTCATCGTCCTGAACCTGGCGGCTAAATACCGAAATACTCCGTGTGCTATGCATTGTGCGATCAAGTCTTTGTATATAGTAATGTGATCCTGTAAATAAGATACATATTCAGATTGTCATAATGTTGCAAAAGTATCGATGAAGTGTGGCGCCGGCACAGCTGCACCTGCGCTATTCAAGGTTATGTCTATTGTACATTTATTATCATAGCCGGAATGCAATTCTAAGTCAAATTAAAAAGCTATGGTTATCTCGTTCATTATTATTTTTTGTTTTGGAAAGCCTTGTCCAGTTGACTCATGTAGAGGTGCCGTCACGGCTTCTGAGCGTACAACTAAAATACTGGGTTAAACAGCGAATTTTCTTTGTTGAAATAACTGACGAAAAAAATACTACTGCGCATTCCAGGCCACCGCTCAACGCTCGTGACGGTACCTGTAGACCTAGAAAAAGTAACATTATCTCACGCTTCATAATAGAAACTTTACAGAATGTACGGGCATGACATATGTAACGTGACTAATATATGTTATTTTCATACATCTCCCTGGCCTTATCCCATACATTGTTGCGGTCGACACTTGATTCAACATGATGTGGCTGATCATCTGATTTTTATACGAAGCGACTGCCATCTGACGTTCGTAACCCTTGTCAGACAATTTTAGGCCTCCGACTGACCTGTAACGATTGCCAAAGATGATAAATTGGCAACCGGGACCGACGGCTTAACGTGCTCTCCGAGGCACATAACTTCGCTTATCGAATGATATGCGCAATAGCAACTGAGCCAAGAGCTCCTCTTGTTATTTCCATACATTTTTTATTTATCTATTAGCGAAAGCGAACGAGAAACGAGAGAATGTTACTTTGTCTAGGTCTCCTGTACTGAATATGTTTCTTAATGAAAAGCTGATAAATAGTTAATGATGATACATTGGCGCGCTTTAAATTATGATATGACACAAATCATATATGTTTCTTACTCACTGTTGTCTCTACATTCTAATCAATCTTTTATCAAGCAATTTTTTTGGATCAAGACACGATGCTCTTTTGAATAACTAAATTCATCATCTATGTTGTGTATTATGTATTGCGAAACTATAATTTCTTATATTTTTCCAAAGTACACTAGTGTCTCCATATACTCAGCTTAAACGTATCTTATTATTTAAATACTCTTCCTTCTTAATGCTCTCTACTTATTAATTTTCTCTCTCGACACTCTCTTGTCATATCATAATAATTATGTTTCTCTTTGTGTCAATGTTATAATCTAATTAACTTAAAATGCGATCTGAGAATGCAACTCATTATACGTTACACAAGATTTATAACAAAATGTAATACGTATATTCCTAAGTAAAGTTAGAAAGAAGTTCGTCCATTCTGCAATATAATTATGTAGTTTGTTTTGCGTTCAGTATTTTTGTGGTGAATATGTTTGTCTGAAGTTCTCATATCAATTTTATCTTGTTATAATAAAATCTTTTGTTTGTTTAATTTTATATTACGTGTACCATTAACGGTACCCCTATCACGGGTTTTCCACCGTTTTCCTATACTCGCTAGCGTCTCCACTGAATATTTCTATGAGATTTTTGTACAACACGTCTCAGTGGTGTCGTGAAGAACTAAAATATCTCACACACATACTGTCGGTGACGCTAGCGAGTATAGATTACAAAAACGGTGCAAAACTGGTGATAATGGTGCAGTTGATGGACAATAGAAATATATCATACGATTTTGTCCTGGCTCGTCTAAAAAAGGCTAATGATAGTCTTATGTATTATCTTTAGAACGCTGAATTTAGTATCAAAGCAAAGTGAGTTATTAAAAGGCTTTGTTGGTATGTAATACAGACCATAAGTTATTACAAATAGTGATAGAGTGAAAGGTACAAAGTGTATGGAAATTACATAAATCGGGCACGTTTCATATGTAATTCCCATACATTTTTTATCTGTAAGCGAAGTATGAGGTTAATGTTACTTTTTCCACAGGCCCAGCAAGGGTTATGTTAAATACAGACTTATTTATAGTTAGATGCGTCAAGAAATCTTGCGGTGCACTGTGTTTCAAGTATAAAGGGCTTGTTACAGAAGTCACTCATGCAACACAAGTAAATAATGCATCTGAGTATACTCACACATACATAGTACTCTGTAGGAGCGTGCGTGAACCCGTCAGTAGAGTCTATGTTTGAGTGTATAGCAGCGAACCTCTTGCATGAAGCTTGGTTTTTATTTAAATTTACTCATATGCCCTAAGTAAATTCAGCGTTCTATTGAGTGTTTTATTGTGGTGTAACCCTACATTTTATCGATTTAAAATATGTCGCTGCAAATATCAACGCGCGTACTGGTGCATTTATGAAAACAACTCGTTTTTGAATGAGGTAGTATTGTTATTGATTACAATTTGTTGATTTCTTTCTCATCTCGAAAGATCTATATTTTCATCGATTAAGTATCGTAGTTATGAACCTGCCTATATTATTTTTGATTACGATTTACGTAACCACTTTTAATTTGACCTTTGTTATTGTATTATACACAAGGTCTTGAATTATTCTTGTAACTAAGAATAATTGGTTGTTAGAACGTTGATAAATTGAAGCTCCTTTTCGCACGTTGATGAAGATGATCATCACACATTTTTACTGTCAATTTTAAACGTTTAATTTAACTGTTTGCAGATTGAGATACGAATAGTTTCTAATCCGCTATTTGAGTGATATTTGCTCAATAGCAGCCATTACTGATGGAAATTTTCTTTCCAAAGATTCGAAGCTGTCGGCTATGGTCTCTAGTGCTGCAAACATGATGTAAATCACGATTAAATCACAATCGTTTGGCTTATTTAAATTAATCAATAAAATTTTAACGATCTCAAAATTATTAGATTAATATACAGTTACAACAGATTCAAATAGGCTTTCGTCGAAAGCAGTTAACCAAATAATTTTATGTAATTTTAACTTAGTAATAAATATGATACATTATAATTGTACTATATTTAGAATGAATATCATTGGAGTGAAGCATTGCAGCGTATGTGTAAGTAGATAGACTAAAATATAATAACTATTCGGACTTTTGGTGCTAACAAATTGAATGGAATATCAGTCCAAAATTAGGTGTATGTTGTTTTAATCCAATAATAATTTTGTTTCTGTGTACTGATCGTGTAGATGAACTTCCAAGATAACGAGCATTCTGTGTAAATACCTATGTATAAGTGCTGATAGTGCGTCGTATCGTGGCGGCTGTGTCGTGACATAGTACGTGTCTACTATATATAGTCGTCTATTGTGTCGAGTCCATTCCATTATTAACTTGTCATCTGTGTTACTTGTAATAAATCTAATATAGCTTTTGTAGTAGATTTATTCTAAAGTAAAGTCGTTTGGGAGTTTAACACATTCACTGCTAACATTTCAATTTCTTCGTAAATTCTCTAACAGTTGGACGCACATACGCGTCGTTAGCAGTGAACGCGTTAACGAGCCGCGTAGGATTAGTATGGAAGCCACGATCAAGTTTTCTCGCTCTGTTTAGTACAACCATTATTAAATCGACCGTTAAACATTTTTCGTGGCATTCATGTTAGCTCCGCTGGTTTAGGGTTGCTATTTTTTCCAGATTATACCCATAAACCTATTCGTAACTAGTCTTATCAGTGTGTTAACATCGCAAAACAGTTTTTTCCCATGTATGTACGTACAAACTACAATAAATGTTGTGTTCGGCCTGTATAGTTTGTTTTAAGATTATGTTTAAATGTGGATGCTGTAAATTTTTGTATGATATACATTTAAGGTACAGATCTGTTCTTTGTATAATTTGAATATGAGCATAAGTATGGGCACGTGGAGATGTATTCGGATGTAACATGCATTTTGATTACTTAATTTGTGTACTTATTTTCTGTGTCGACATATCACATTAAATCGCTAAGAGTAGCTGTGCGTGTATATAATAGCTTCGATGTTATAAGGTCCGAGAATGCTTGTCACCGATCCATCTCCATAGGTCTCGTGAGCTATTATTGTATAGACTGGTTGGGAATTATAGTAAATATTGACTTAGGATGATTACATCTGTGCGGTTCTGTCTTTTGAGGAAAAGATAGCAGTAACCGCTATATGTGTATGTGTGGGTTCTGCTGTCTCCTCGATTACATCACATATTATGTACAGAAGTCCGCAGCAGAGACAGCTCGTCTAAAATTAGCTTGGAGCGTACGAGACGCTGCCCACGCCTGTATAATGTGATATAAGTTATAAAATGATTTTTTTTTGCTCAAAATTATTTTACCTTTTCGATCTGTGTACTTATCCTTAATGAAATTTGTAAGACTGTATTTAATTTTGTTGTGTAACATGTTAGTTAACTTCGGGTTATAAAATATATTTTGAAATTAATTTCATTGTGTTGTTTTATTTGGTGTGATTGAAACAAGGGATTAGATAAAAATAAAGGATTTATTTAAGGTTGACCGAATTTCATACACGTAGGTACGACCAGAGCTCGGGCCGCAGTGACTAGACTGTACACTCAACATTTCTCATTATGTATACATAAACAATATAATTTCTGTACAAACAGATAATCAACACTTAGTAATAAACGTTACATTGCTACTTAATGTAAATATTATATCACTAATACTCGAGTATTAGAACATTTAAATCCACCGAAAAATAATATAACACACTGCCAGAGTATTATTACAACAATAGCTTACTAGAATAATAATTGTTAGTCTTATATCTTTACTAAACCAACAAGTCACATAACATGTCTACATAGCCGGCGCCAGCGCTAACCGCCATCACATTCTATGTTAATATCAGTCGTCTGTATACGCTGTTACCATGGCAAACTTATATACAATATTATACTCAACGTCAACTGCAGCGCACAGGATGCGTCGCGAGACGATGACTATAATACAAGCACATTATAATAGTAATAATAAATAGTGCAAAGTTATAATATTTGCCATAGTAAGAGGAACATGCCCTATGACGGTCGTAGTATCTGCTTTAGAACTCAGTGTCGCCCAGGAAGTTGTACATGAGGCGTTTGAACGAGTTCGACTGTTGGATGTGCTCTTCGTGTAATGAGTTTACCTGGAACAGAACACATGCATGTACATCAAGATGATTATCGACTATTATTACGATCTATACTCGTTAGCGTCTCCGAGAATATTCGTATGAGTAATTGTACAGGGCCTCCTAGCGGTGACGTAATTAAATAAAATAACTCTTAAAAATATTGTTGGTGAAGCTAGCGAGTATAGATAACGAAAACAGTGCAAAACTCGTGGTAGGGGTATCACTTTTATTTTTTATACGTCCATGATAATCTAATATCCTACTGGAAATATTGAAATAAGTACAAGTTGACAAACTTTCTTCCTTTCGTAGCCGAACTTATTAATCAGTGTTGATGGTCGCGAACGATGGGTGTTAATTCAATGCTCGTTTTGATCGGCTGATTATATCGGTGCATTTATCCGCTTCAAAGTGCACAAACTAGGTGTTCTGAGTTCTGACATAGCCTTCTATTTGACAAATCCCAAATATTTGTAGCTTTTCGAGATCAACTAATTGCAAAAAGCATGTAATTAGCAAACGTACCACTAGTAGAATTTATCTTTATATTTGATGAATTAAAACTTTAATCTGGTAATAAACTTAATAAATAAACTATCGAAATGGGTCACTTCGCTATTTGCGAACTATAAAAATAGCTGAAAAGTAGTCCATGTAACGATTCTCCAAGGTCTTCTTGAAAATTGGAGCAAGGAGAGATGGATAGAAATGATATTTTGATTATTTATTTTAAACATTGCCTGAGAAAACTACTTTCAACTATTGCATTTTTTTACGTCTTGAGGATTAAAGCCTTTGATGAAGTGTGTCTGAAGGTGGGGTCTTGTAACTTACATTTCCACTACATTCTACTGAAAGTAAAGCTACACTTGGCTATGTGTCGTTAGAGATAGAGATAAAAGAGATAGATAGAGATAATCGCTTACCATCAGGAAGAGTTTACATTAAAGATAACGGATTTTAGGCCCTTCGCATGAATATACATTCATATTCATATTCAGTGCCCGGCACAAGTTGTTTTGCCATATACATTTTTGGGGTGGCCCATCCTTATCGCTTAGGGGTATGAAAAAAAAGCTTACGCAGACCTATAAACATTTTCGGAGGAGTTACAATCACTGTGACACGAGAATTTTAATAAATTCCACTCTTAAAAATACTAGTTGAGAAGATTGTTCTCGCAAACATATCGACAGTGGGTTGTAGATCTAAAAATATGTAGAACAAACAATGGCCGGCAGTGAACTTACGAAGGTCGTCTGTTTTCCTTTCGGATTTACATCAATCTGTTTCGGCGGTTTCGGAGTTGGCACTGGTTTCTGTAAAGAAAGGTCGTCTCAGAAATGTGGTATAAACATATTGCATAATACTTAATGAATATATTTGCGAGGAGCTCTGCAAACTTGGCATTCGTGTCACATTAACACTAATAGGTGTTTACAGTTTGCAAACAACCATCCCAATATAATGATGTATTTTTTAATTTTCACAATCTGGGGGGTATTGCTGATGCTTGTTCCTGCTGAAGGAAAACCTGGAGATTGAGAATAAATTCTACAGAGAAAGCATTGAGATCAAAGTCGCGTGATGTAGTTGGGTGGCTTTCATTGTGCATAAATGACTGCTGTTCCTTCAAGAGTGCAAGCCTTGTTTTACAACTAACCTATCGTTACATTAGTTAGCCAAAATTTGGTCAGACACCTTATCATTATGGTTACTCCGTTGTGTCACTAGGCTTGTAACTTTCGAGTTTTCTAGATAAGGGGTAAATAGCAGGCCAACGGTGATCGTTTTAAGCAGCGATTATTAAGAACCAAGCATTCGTTTTGATACCATAAAAAGAATCGTCAAAACTCTGCTTGAACGATCATAGTTGGCCCTCAGATCGGTGTTCCTGCAATGAGGTGATGATGATGTGTAGTAGAGATACGTACTTTGGTGGTAGGAGGTTGGAAGACCTTGTGTTCGAGAGGCACGGGCACCTCTTGCACGACGTCGCCGAGCCCGTCCTCCTGCAGCGCGCGGAAGGCCTCGGACTTGGCCGGGTCGAACACCACCGTGGGCTTGTGGCTGCGGGCGGCCGGCGGGGGGCGGGCGTTAGGGTTTAGTCGGTTAGCGGGCGCAACGATAGACAGAAACACATTAGACGGCACGCCACGGGACGGTTAGCGGGCCGCGGAAGCGGTTAGTACCACGAGATATTTAGTTGTGTTTGAATTTCAGGAAGGAAAGGTCGATAAAAATACTAACATTAATCATGTAGAATAAGTTCTATATCTTAAATTATATTAAATTAAAGTGTTCGATTGTATAAATAGACCAATAAATAGCTTAACATCTAGTCGTGTAGGTAGTACCTAGTGTCGCCACACTGATTCACACAATGTTGTCGCGTGATTGTGGGGCGCATGAGTGTGAATGTGTGACTGATTCGTCCGAGGGACGATGCCAACAGGTCGACGTCGTCACCATGCTGACGAGAGCAGAGAGTGGCGTGAGATAGTCCAAGTACGCGAGAGACGAAAGATAGCGAAATAAATAATAATAATAAAGCATTAATGCATCGTGAGGATGGGCGTCGACTGTTGTTTCGGCGTTTCTAGTAAAACACTTGCCTCTTGACAACGTGTGGCCGCCCGTAATAGCCGTTAGAGCTAAGTAAGCAGACAAATACTCCATTATTGCATTATATGAACACGCTCCGAGACCGTTACCACCACTCGCACATTAGGGAACAAAGTTCCTAGGTACGTACTAACTCTGTATTGTGTGATACAAATGTGTCATATTTAGTCACCATAGTTATTTTAATTACACCAAATTCACAATCACTTATTTCTCAATAAGTATTGTTGCGAAATTAACATACAATTCTATAACAAAAATAAAAAAATAAATTCTAGCACAAAAAGCGAGGGAGTAAATAGTTTCTTTCTATTTAAGCGAACTGTATTTACATGAAAAATAAATTGTACCAAGTGAACAAAATTGTGTGGAAGGTTACTTCGTTACATAACGTGCTCCTGGCATTCCGCCATGTTGTTGAATTTTAGTGCCAAGATATTCGCCCTCCGAGGATTACCGCCACGTTTTTTGAACCCATAGTATGGAGCGGAACTTTGGAGTAAGTTTCATAACTACTGAACGCCAATTATTCTGGCAACACCATAGTTCTAGCAAAAGACTTGAAGAAATTAATTTGGGATTTCTTTCTTTCTCATTATAAAATGTAAAGATACTTACGGCAAAGGCGACGATTGTTGCCTGATGGAGTTGGCAATGTTTTGATCAGAGTATAGATTGATCGGAGAGTTGAACTGCTTGTGAACCATCTGAAGCGATAATAAAAAGTTATATTGCATCTTCGCAGCGTTAACAACATTCAAAACATGAAAGAGAGCATCTACTGTTTGATTAATATAATATAGTGAATTAGAAAGAGAAACAAACAGGTAAGTACTCTCGTTGATCAGTGAGTATTCGAATGTGAATGGAAGACGACCATGGAACCCCCCCGTGAGTGCACTCGGAACCACGATGCAAAGAGAAGCTCAATCAAGATGGAGTATAGACAATGAAGTTGATGAAATCGACGATCTATTGCAATATATACAAACAACTACACTAATTACATTGCTTGGATATTTTATACGAATGTCTGTGTATATGTAGGCGGCAGGCGCCACAGTGAAAAATCTTAATGTTTAAACCATAAAGATAAAAGAGACATAATTAAACGTTGGCTCCGGCTCAAGTATATTCAGGCGGAATTCAAAACTTGATTAATTGCAATTTGGTTTTCTAAATGGAATGTCAATGAAACAGATACAAGTCATTTGTTATAATTATTTTTGCATCAAGTTTTTGCCCTCAATTTAAATACATAGGTATTTGCAGCTAATATCGTTTAAAATCCAATTGAAAAAATATATAGCCTTGACATTTATAAGATGTGGAATCTTTATTCTGGGACAGGCAGCATTCAGGGCGTCTGTAATAGCACGCGGAGACACCGTGATGATTTAAATTTTGCAGTTAATTTTACTAACGTACGTAAGGTACTTCCCCCTTAAATGTGTCAGAACATCTCATTGCAATAGACCATCGAGAAAAACGTTCGGCTTCGTAACAGAAGTTTGTCGCGTTCATGCGAAGCTATCACTGATCACACAACTCTGAACCACCTTGTTCCCCTCCTCGCCGACCACTCGCTGCAACACCGACTCGGCCACCTGAGTTGAGTACCAAAAACACTATTGTTCAATCCAATTCGTGCATTCCAGTTAATGTTGTTATAGTGTGCCCAATTTGCCTACATTTATAGAGTGTGCAGTGTCACAGGGACTACCTTACAATATACGACATTGAATTGGCTTTGTCAACCATTTCTTGGTTATTACCAAGAATAAGGTTGCATTTCTACCAGGAATACGCGAAGACACGTAACGGGATGTGTTTGTTACGAACCTAAATAATCATCATATATAGGTTAAGCGATACCTTTGGTCGAATAAACACATCCCTCACTACGCATCCTCGCACATCTCTCCTCTCTCTCCTCATCCTCTGTTGGAAACGCATCACAAGCTGATCTCGCATTGGCTTTCGTTCAATAGATATTAGCTTGTACTGAAAATATATAGCCGTGCGTTATTCCAGCCAAATCTCTGTCGTACTGTGAGACAATTCCCGTAAGGAGAAGTGTAAACTACATGTAAAGTGTACTAACTACATAATATTAGGCTACGTTGTTAATGTATATACACCCAGATTATCTAGCTATGTGTAGGTATGTAAGAAAGAAAATGTGTGTCAGAGCAGTGTGTATAGTAGGTACATGACACGTGCAATACAATATTTATACGACACTAAACAAGGCAATCTGTACCCCGATTCCTAAAACTTTCTGTAAAAAAATAAAACATTATCATTTATATCCTTCTACACATAAAACGATAAATATATTTGGGTGCCTTGATGTGTTATCATCATTCAAATATCTTAAAACATATCTGCAAGTACTAAGAATTGGGTGCCATTTTATTCATTGAACAGCACTTGTTGCGCTCAACTTTAGAAGATGAATCATTGGCTTGTGGGATTCTTAAAACCCAAAACAACAGACTATATACTGTATATAAATACCTACTTTGAGTCAGATCTCTAAATCTGCTCTATGCAAGCGTACGCCAATGGAAATATAATCGTAAATGAACATCATACATTTTACGATTAGTTTACAGACTGCGAATAAATTAAATTTGTAACCTTGGGACTTAGTTCAGTTCCGGAGCTAGAAAATATTTAAAATTCTTATTATTTCGTTCCGATGTTTATAAACATACTAATTTAGATTAATTTCAATTGTGTCTACACATAGAAGATTATTAATTAAAAGCTGTCTAAAACACTAACTAGACTGAACTATATTCATTGTTGGAGAGCACTGAGCTCGCTAAGGAAGCAGAGTGAATTCTATGTTATCAAACTGAACCAAGGAAGGTGAAGATAAGGCCAATTATAGGTGTTTCCGAATGAGCAAAGTTTAAAAAGACCTGGGTATGTTGGCGCGCAGAAGCCTGATATAGTCCTTGTAGCTTACCTTCTGTTTCATGAGGGTGTCTCTGTAGTCGTGTGTGGGGGGCGCGCGCATCGCTGGGTTGGGGTGGTGGCGCAGGTAGCTCTCCGTGGGCCCCGGCTCGCGGCGCACCTTGGCGCCCGGCAGCACCAGGGGGGTCGTGCGGTAAGGCTACAAACATTAACCTCACATACATTCCTTCAGTTTAACTCCTCTGCTAAAACAAGTTCTGTGGTCCTACATACGAGCTCTTATTGTCATGATAGTATGTGGTCGAAGCATTTGACGTGTAGAAGTCTGTCCCACAAACAAACCATCATTGAAATCAGAGTTCATGGTTTGGCAACTCATAAGGTTCTGCTTAATGAGGTCCAGGTATTAAAATGTAACGTCAAAGTTTCGGGCCCCCATACAAAAATAGCTCGAGCAGTCGTACTGAGTATACTTAGAAGACTGCAGCTTGCCATGTAGCTCGACGTAATTCTTATTCAGTTATGCTTAAAAGGTAAAGTTCAACAAATATCGTCCTCCTATCTATCTACCTACAAACTCATCCTTACGTTACGCCAGCGGTTTTGATATCTACAGTCTTAGGGGGAAACGCGCCCATATTCCTAACCTTTTTGAATTTGTGTTTGGTCAATAATGTATCTCGATAGTTGAGACATTTTAGTTATTAATATATAATAATTCATTTGAATTAAAACCATATATACCATACCTGCAAACATACATTGGAAACATGGAGTGTGTATGTAAACAAATTAAAACATTGTTTAAGTGTAATTGGTAATGATATTTCAGTAGCGAATAACGCAGCCATGATCTAGAATAGTTGGCTCCCAACGCTCGCTAAATATATCCGATGCAGGCCATAAAACTAAACGTCGTATTTATGCTACTAAACATGCATCGGTAGACCTACCTACCACCTACATTTAGAGAATTCTGATTTTCCACTTAAGTATACGGAGAACCAAATCTTATGTAAAAAATGGTATGGATTTAGCACTTTTCAGTCAGTAAGTTCAATATTTTCCTTAAAACGACCGGGTTTCTAATATAAAATGAAGAACTGGATGTATAGAGCGCTTAGGATTCAAATCTTGATTTTATTATATCACTTTTACACAAACGAGATGAAAGTATGGTCAGCGACCTAAACTCTGCAGAAGGGTATGATTATAAGTGAAAGGTACCGGTTTTTGGTTTTGAAGTAGGGTGTATACTTAGGGGTTGCTATTAAAAAATAATTAATTTAAAGTAAATGTAAAACCTTGCAGTTTAAGGTCCTAACGATCTGAATCAAGCCATTAACTTCTAAGTCTGTGGGGCGTTGGGTAGAATATTTTAGTATTTAATGCCCTTAGTTCATTTTATATGCAAAGATTAATCGCTAGTCGTAGATTATAGTGCCTTGCGCCGCGCCGATCTAATTATACCGCGAGGTTATTTCATGTGGGTTATGATTTCTGACACTATTTCGTTTTATTTATACTGGTTTTAGGTCACAGCCGTCGTTTGATAAACTTAGCTATTTGCGTTACTTTGGAAGTAGCAAGGATTTGTTGCTATAATATATAGATACATAGTAGACCAAGGAGAAGTGTGATTGTGTTTTAACAGAAATAAAAGACAAATGTGAGGTTCTCATTTAAACACGTTGTTTTTGTTAATTCATGTAAAATTGGAAAGTAGATTTGTGATAGTTTAATTAGTTTGAGTATGTCTTTCTTATGGAGCATTTTTCATGATAATCTAAAAGCCTGAATTTAAGGCAAATTATTCTCAAATATCTATCCAATGCCAGTATACAATGCGATCAGCTATTTACTAATTAATCGAAAGGTGTTTATATACAGTTGGAATTCGGGGTTTCGAAAATCATTACCTTATTAGATGTTGCATGGAAGTAAGGACCCTCAAATACTACGTACTAAGCAAAAACTTCAGCCATATCTATAATCGTAGTATAACCACACCCATATTTAACACAGTATAACGAAGCATTTGTTTATTATCTTGACTTGTGAATAGGAAACCAATTAATGGGTATAATTTCCCTGAACGAAAGGATTCGGTGTCGGTCTAGCGTGAGTGTGCCAATGGGCAAACAAGCGTTATTTGCGTCTATGTTTACAACAGCCGAAGCTTTCGTCACTGACGCAATGCTCTATGTTGGTCTATCTTACTTACTTCGCTTCCAATAACAATTTCTTACACGTTATTGACAAGCATCGAAACATACGGAGCGATCACAGTTGAAAGAGATCTACATAATATCGTAAAAGCTAGGATTTTTCTTCTAGAATGTACTATGGCTATGGTTTTAATAAGTGGATTGATACGGTTTCTATACTGATAAACACAATTGAAGTGTCTGTTTGTAATTCCAAATTAACAGCTTTTCACTGCATATGAAAGTATATACGGTACTAACATAAAAAAAATCTAAAAGTCTCTCTGTTTTTTTCGGAAAATCTCCGAGATTTTTGACGGGACTTTCACTGGCAGATAGATAATGTTACAAGGAGGCAGTTGAAATAAAAAAAAAAGCATTAGGACTCCGCGGGCTTCCCATGAAGTTAAATCAAAGCAGGTGTAACCGCGGGCCCAGCTAGTTCCGAAATAACAGGATAGAGTAAGTTTAACTAAAATTGGGATAAGCACTTTCGGTTATTGCTCTCTCCCATTCCGTTTATTCAAGTATTCTGAATGAATTTCAAGTTCTAATAGCAGTTTAAGAATATGATGTGAACAATTCGTGTGGGTGTAAAAAAATATTCTGTGACATTGATGTGAAAATAGCTATCGGTAATCACATCTAAAATTAATGACATTCCTTGGTATAACTATACACTAGTGCTTTCAAGCATTACCTTATTATTTGTTAATAACGTCATATTAAATTATTAGCAAGATAGCAGCATCTACCCACATTTAATTTGAAATCTTACCGTTACATTTGAATTCCTTCGACTAGTCATTGTTAGATCTGAGCATTCACATTAGCATAAACGATTCCCGTGATTATTAAATGGACTGTCGATATTAAACCACACAGTATATGTATTGAACTTAATTTTACTGAAATTACGTCATAAAATTGGCCAGCCATTACATCACATATTTTGTAACACTACACCCGAGTTTCGTTTCAAGTGATCCAGAATTAGATTGCGCTTGAACGTTCAAAGTAACCATACATTTACCACCACATTAACGAGCTTACAGCGTTTGGAATACACCTATCACATAGCCTTTAATCATGTTTCGGTGGACAATACGAGTCCGATGTGAAGAGCGTGTGTAAGGCACAGGGCACGTAGGGGCTTAGTGTAAGTAGCACGCACCCAGTTGGAGACAACTTCCTCTTCAGGATGCTTGGGGTCCTGATACCCGTTGGGGAAGAAGTTAGGGTTGAGCGACATCTTGGTAACACTTGGTAGCGCGGACGTGTGTCGTGCAACGTATGATCGCGAACTGGCGCTCCAGCCGATCCCTCGCGAGTAAACAACGCGATTTCAATGCATTCTATTTTAGCAAGATGGCGGGAAAATAGGCGTTGGCGTGGGCGAGAGCCTCTTGCGCAGCCGCAGAGCCTTGTGATGTATCAAACCTCTATTTATTATTCAAATAAATGTTCCATGGTAAAAATTATACGAAGAAAGTCGTGGAAGCATTCCATCGGCGTCCCATAAACATCGTAAAGTTTATTTTAAGCGTTTATAAAAATAAGCTGTTTATAATATTCATAGGCACTCATCTCCACAGACAAGATGTTTAGGTACGATTTAAATATTAAGATTATGATAATTACAACATGAGCACGTTATTTATTACACCATTTTGGTGTCTGTCTGTCGACTTTAATTTTTTGCAGCGTGTTCATCCGAAGATCTTATTTCCAACAATATCCAAACTAATTACAAACCCATTTATTTTTAATAAATGAGTTGTCTACTTTTAGTTTTATATCCTTATATTTTGCAGGTATTTAGAATAAGTACAAAACCATTCGTCTTGTAAGTTGGTGACCTATGTTTAATGTATCGCTAGAATTTTACGAGGATTTTAATTAAAAAATATACTAGATAACTATCATTGGCGAATAACTGACCAACGATCTATTATTGTGGTTCATGAATCAGAAAATGAATATAGTCGGTGCCGAATGTTCTCAACTGCGATGAATTATTAACCATTCCAGCCTGTTTGCTCCAGTATCATGGACCTAGTTTTGGTGTCGTGGGTCTAATTAATAAGTGAACATCATTAGATATAAGCACTTTGGCTGCTTTCCAGTAAACGTCATGTTTCAGTTTTACGTAGCTGTGTTAACCCATATTGTTGAAAACATCAAGGACTCAGTAGAGCAAACGTCTTCCCTAAAACACATATTATTTTGTTAGTAGTTTTACTTAACTCTTGGCTTGATTGACAAAGGCATAATGCATAATACATACATCGGAAGACTCACCAACTGTCACGTCTAAATGTTAATGTTTTGCTGTTTTGTCTCTTTGACTTCCATTTCGCGATCCCTATCGGGAAGATACATCTAGATACTAGAAATATATTATTTTAAAGAACTTATAAGTTATATCCACGTACTTCTATAGGCAGCTGATGTTCGGCACTGCCAAACAGTAAATAATAATGTCCTTCTCGTCCCGTCATGTCTTAGTAGTAGTAATAATTTTCGTTACGAGGCTGTGTATCATAGCATAGCGTCGAATGTACTTTATCATTAGCAGCTTTCATCTGCATTTATATATCGGCAGTTATGCTTAATCTTTGTGACAGTAGACGAACAGATGGTGACGAGAAGAATTTACCAAAAATTTGGCAAGCCACCAAATGAAACATAACGAGTATGATCGCACTGCATGAGCCGTGGAGAAGGCTACATCTAAGACAAATATATACAGTTAAATTAGGACCGAGTTCTTAATATAATAGTAACGTGGAAATAAAAGACACGCACAATGGTAGCATCGGTTACGACTGCCAATTACTAATTTAATATGCAAAGCTAATTATACAGTTATAATGCGCATGTAAGTTCTGTATCAATTGGATACACGTTTTGTACAATGTGGAGATCACTGATGAGTATTAACATAACAAAGAGATAACAAAGCAAAATGCTCGGAACACGGGTTATTGTGCTTTATATTATCTATTATTATAATCCTAATGATCATAATAAATTACAGTTGACTAGGAATTTATAAAAACAACATCTTAAGCTTGAAGATAAACAGAAACATTTGGCCGATAGGTATGTAAAAAACACTCAGCAAATTATAAAAAATATTTTAAAACTATAGCTAAAGTGTTACTATATTTATCTCCAAATATTAAAATAACTGGATTTCGTGCGTATTTGTTGGGAAGCCGCGTCTTATAAGACTTGCGTCATAAACCAAAGTAGATGAAGCATAAAAGGCTCATTAGTTAAGAGGAATATGACGCACTATCCCCTCTCTCTGTACTCTGTGCCCGATCGAGTCATCGAGACGATATGTAAGTTTTATTTACATACATACATATGCTCACGCCTGTATTCCCCGAAGGGGTAGGCAGAGGTGTTGTTACCACAACACCCACTTTTCACCGAATTTGATTAAGTGCCAACGTGACAGATGGTGAGTCTATCGCCGTCTCAGGCACTATACATACGTCTTTGCAATACTTCTCAGAAATATGCAGGTTTCCTCACGATGTTTTCCTCCACCGTAAAGCACGTGAAGTGGAGCAAAAACACTGTACATAAGTTTTTTAGAAAAACTCATTGGTACGAGCCCCGCTAGGATTCGAACTTGCGTCGCTTGCGTTGCGGGCAACTGCTCAAACCCCGAGGCCACCACGGACTGCTAAACAATTTGCACAGAGGCAGACTAAATGCCATGGCCATTTTTTTACGAACGTGCTTAAGTCGTGGCACTCCACATTTAACTTGCAGCTGCAATTATGAGTAGGTGTCCTTTTGGCAAATGTGCAAAGTTACCAATTTCATGTATCTCTCATCAATTCTACTAATGTATATCGCACGCGTCGATGATACATACATTACCAATATATTGGTGTTCGAATGTTTGATCTCTGACGAAGACCGTGACATTGTCAGCTGGTGACACGCAATCTGTTACTCGTCCAACAGTCGTGTTCAGGGTGACAGGTTGTTAGTACACTTGTGTGTTTCGGCAAATTCCTTTCTTAATTTACACGTTTTATATAATAAGGTTTGGCTTTATAAAAGCTCGAATTTCGAATATTGAAGCGGTGAAAGACCGGTTAGTAGTAAGTAGATGCATATGGGATAATATATGTTTGGGATAAACAAAATAGAGTGATGAATGTGAATAGAGCGAAACAAGTCTACTCCGGTTGGCCTTTGCGTGAAAATTTTAATGTTCATTATTTTCAGCAACTCTCTCGTCTCTCTAATGGAATAAGGTTGGGAAGTCGCGTGTCAGGCATTAGTGGCACTTTCATAATGATACTGTAGTTTATATTTTTTAAAAGGAACTACTTCCATAATACATTTTGTAAGAATTAGCAACTACCAAATATACAAAAAGCTAACTAGCTCGTGGTGAATTTTTATCATATTATGTAGATTGTGCCCCCTTGTCCTTCTTGCTATAGGTATTCTCAAAGATATTCATAATTATAATTACATTACAACAGAGTTAGAAAGTGTTACGACACTATTTTTACAAAGATCTGGAATAAAAGTAGCCTAAGTTACTCCTTATGACATCAACTATCTGCCAGTTAAAGTCCAGTAGGCCTAGACAAAGTAACATTACACTGGCGCTTGCGATAATAGAAACGATATAAAATGTTTAAATCACGTGCTTGACACGCGCGTGACGTGACACACACTAAACGAATAGAAAAGTGGTAGACATAGACAATGCCCATTCATATTACGTTCGTTACACGAAACGGTCTTTATTTAATCGGTTGTACTTATACAATTTCATAGACCAATTACACTTTGACAGTTGACAGCGGTATCTATTCTACGCGTTTAATCGTTGCACGCAACGGACGCTAACGATGAATCTTGATCGATCGGCGGGAGATAGAGATTCGTTCAAAACGTGTGTTACTTTTTCTAGGTCGGAAGCCGTTACAGAGATAAGATTATTACAGTAACAATCAAACAGACAGATATTTATAGAACTGTGTATGTTTTCATATGTATTAAGTAAAAAGTTGATTATAAACAGGCATCTAAATTGTATTTGTCTATATACCTATAGATTATTAGGAACTAACTAACCTGAGTGCCGATGGACTCGTCGAAGGTATCGTCAGTGCGCGTGGAGGTCGGGGAGAATAGGTTCCTGTAGTCGTCTTGTCGCGGAGACGGTGGGCCGTAGTGGGCCGGCACCGGGGTGGGCCCCGGCGTGCTGCGAGGCAAGCTCTCCGGGCCCCGCCAAGCCGCCGCTCCCATAGGACTGGTCGCCCTATTCATACACAAAATCCTATTAGGTACTCGAATATCATTTAGAACTAGGTCTACCTCGCGGTTTTACAAAGTTACTTAGTGATCTATTTTCTAAAATAAAATTACTCTGAGTTGTTCCTCATAACGTCAACTATCTGCCAGTGAGTCTCGTCGTCTCGCCGAAAACGGTCCAGCCGTTTCAGAGATAAGCAGGAATAAACAGGCGGACAGACAAACAGATAAAATGCATATGGTTTCATGTAAGTAAATACTGTATATTTTTCATATGAATTGCCTAAGTTTTAATACTTACCGACATTTCAACTCAGCATGTAGCAATGTGATTTCATTGTAAAATATTGTTTACAAATTTTGGAGATCTAAAGGACTTAACATTTTTGTCGAGAAGATCATTGTAGTTATAGTAATACGACTTTAATAGTCTGTCAAAAAATTTTTGACATCACGGCTGCAGCTTGGTCTCGAGCCCTTGATCCATCAAAGAAAACATAAAGTGAAAATGAATGTAATCGAATGTAAACGAAAAAATTGGTTCATAACTTCTAGAGAATGTGAGCTGCAGTGAACTGTACTGGGTCGATAATTCGAATGCTGTCAAAATTACTTGGCCAGCGTTGAGCGTATTTTCTTTGACGTGATCGTCTGAATGTTTTCACGATGGAAAATTGTCCCTACTTATTCCTAGTCATCATCATCATCCTCCTGCCCTTATCCCATGTTATTTGGGGTCGGCGCAATGTGTTCTTCTCTTCCATTTCTCTCTATTAGCCGTCATATGTGTATTCATTCCTATTTTAGCCATATCATCTTTCACACAATCCATCCATCGTTTCTTAGGTCTTTCCCCTTGTAACCATCCACATTCATAAACAAAAATATTTTGGCAATATTATCCTCATCCCTCCGCATAACATGTCCGTACCACGACAAATGTTTATTCTTCATTGTTCAACTTGTCAGTCACTGGTGCTACTTTCAGACTTCCCCTTATAAACTCATTCCACTCCTAGTATGACCTGAATACGTCACCAATAGCAATATGGAAAAAGATTCATAAAGTTCGTGGGTTTTGCCTTTTTCCCCCTTGTTACAAAAAATTGGTTTAAACATATCCTTCCTTTTTTAAATCCCCAAAAGTTATGGAGCTACTTTCCAAGGACTATCTTAATATATGTTTTGTAATATATGGTAAGGGGTTTATAGTATAATAATGATAATGAATGTGTACCTGTATGGAGCTGGTGTGAAATGCGGTATCGGTGATCGCGGCGCTAGCATCGCTCCGGCGGAGCGGGGCGCTTCCCGATCAATGTCCCTAAATTACAAAATGGCTTGTGAATCACTGAGTTATGATTTTAACGTCAATACTGTACGTGTCATCAATATACCATGTAATCATAGGCATCAAATATTGATAGTATTAGTCATTCAAAAACAGAATCTATTCCATTGAACATCAGGTACAAAGTACAGTATTCACGTTTATAAAATAATGACAACATAAAGGGTTCGGTACATATAAGTGCAAGTGTGAACATATATTTATTAAATCATTCAAATAAAGGCATTTATTTTTCACATGGAGTAACCTCGATACGACATGGGTAGAATGGCATACATGCAATACAACATTAAATATGTGCAAGACTCGGGCTATATTATTTAGTATTCATTCATAACGTTATAATATACTTAGGTAAATTATTTCAATGTATTTTGTCATCGTTTGAACAACTGTGTAGCTTATAAAACTGGTTGGAAATGTCAAAAATTAATAGGTTGTTCTGTTTTACTTTACTACTCTACATTCTGACAACAGAAATAATTCAGATTGTTTTTTAAACACATATGAAATTATGTTTTACTGTGGGATAGGTAGTTCTTCTTTCTGTCTTCTCTTTTAAGCGTAAAACAAAATATATTTTTCATAACAAGTAGCACCGAAATATATATGGGAAACTTAAATTAGCTTCTATACTTAAACAGTTAACATATAATATAAATGAAAATTAAAAAAATTACAGTAAGGTGACTCACGCCATCTATCGATATTTTCAACATACTCTTGCAAGACAGCAAAAAAGGAATACAAGGAACTACTTTTTGTTTTTAACGGGTATGACACCTAGATGCAATCTTACTCAGCCAACTCGTGATAGAAGGTCGGAGTGGGCACACGACCTACGAAACTGCCCGATGATCGTGGCACCGAGTACAGATGGGAGCTGGATCCACCCCTGAACGTTTCCATCAATTTACACTTATATCAGAAGCACTCATTGATCTCCGTCAAGTTTGGTTAGTTTACTTTATGGATCAGTAAAATATCACAACCCTGTCTCTGAGAGTATTAAATTTATATTCGCAAATTTCCTTCGAATTAAATCTCACAGTTAGAATTATGCACGCCGCCGAATGCATTGTGGCGATAATCATTATTACTAATCACATGAGTTCTTTTTCATAGATAGGCTTTATTGAAGCTGACGATTAGTTACTAATTCTTCATTGTTCACGTATGAAAATTTAGCAGTCATTTGCGTATTTAAATTTCGCCAGCGAGGGCCCAACCTGGTCTCAAGATTCTACCCCCAACAAAAGATAGATATTATTGGATGCTCTTCGAAAAGTTATATTATGAGATTATATACGCTACCTTTGGACTGCCAGTTTGATTTGGTTAGGCGCATTTTTGAACAAGTTCTGCGCGTCTTCGTGTCGTAGGTCTCTCGCGTCGTAATCGTCGATCTTCGCGATGATATCACCGCGGAGAAGCTCTCGGCCGGCAGGTGTTCCCGGAGTCACCTGAAAGCGTTTACAAAACTATTATTATTCACACTCTAAGAAAAGAGGTATTAATACGCTAAAGATTGGACTCGACTGTTCACGAAATAGGATCTAGTGATTCATCTGTGTTTTTTAGCAATTCAGCAATTGTTGTAATTCATCAAGGAACGTATTTGATGAGACCAACAACTATTTATTGAGATAAGTAAACTTTTAAGGGAAAAATTTGCTATATTTATAGCGATTTCAAAACCATCATACAATCACTACATCAGGTAGGTATTGCATCAATAAAAGTTCAAAGTATCGATATATCAATATTGGCAACTGAGTTATGATATTTCCCCATTAACGGGACTTTGTGGTGACGTGAAGGCAATACCAATCAATATATACCCCAAAATATTACGAAGAATTCGACTTTCAAAATGATTGCGGTCAAAAAAAGAAGCTATCCTGCACTTCAGGTTTATTTACAGAAAATATGACAAATGGCCTACTTGTAAATATTGCGTGTGTTATATCATATTTAAATGTCATGCACGCAGCACGTTTCGAAGGTTGAACGGTCGGACCGTGACATTCTGACGTGTGAAGCTGCATCTTACGTCTGTTTCTTACATGGTGACTAATGACGTTCAGAATTTTGCTAACCATTTTTATATGGTTATACCTTGCTCAAAAGAATTCGTTGTAAGCATATGGGTTCATATTTGTAAATCAAAGGGCAGACAGTGCATCAGTGGTTAGGGCGACCTTGTGCCGAGGGGAAGGCGCGGGACGCATGCATTAGGTTTGGCCTCCGGCCAGGCTAAATGCGTCCACCGGCGACGCCGCGCCAACCTGACATTTTTTATTGAAAACAACCGATGATCGCACAGGGCCGACACGACCTGCACAAATCTATCACACGGTTCCTCGTGTCAATGGCGAGGACATGCGACTATATTTATTCCTGTCCATCAACAAATGCCATTGAGACATTTTTACATAAATTTCGATGATCTCACGTTAGGGTGTTAAGAAAACTTGATGATTTTTTCAGAAACTATACCAACAGCTGGCGATTTTCCATTGAAGAATCTGACAAATGTTTGGCGTCAAACAAACCTGAATAAACGTCACTAGGGACGAGGTTAAATGCTCAACACCTACATTATGTTGTGACGGTTAACATTCTACAGACGTAGACTATGACGTCTGTAACAAAATCTGAAACCGATAGTTATAAGATAAGTGGTTATTTTAAAAAAGCTGCCAGTGTCTGTGGGTTGGCATCAAACTAGGATCGATACTTTAAATGTTTTCACATCTATCTCTACTATAGTCTCGTGTCGTGGTTTATTGGATATTCTTCGACATCTTTTGATCCCTTAGAATATCACTAGGTATAATAGAACATAACGTCAGGTATAGAACACCTCGTCTTATTAAATATGCACCAGAATGAGACTTTGAGATTTGCTATCTAAATCAACTGCATCTGAATCGTTGCCAAAATATTGACAGTAAATAATACCAGCTTTTTCAGACCTTTATCTTCGTAAGGATTTTCGTATCACAGTTCAAAATGCAAGTTGATATATCTAACAAATATAAACTTTGTGAAATAAAAATAATGTATGAGTATATAAATTGGAATTATATTTCGAAATGTACCTACTTATATACTTTTATTTGAAGTATGTATCTACAGACAGATGTATAGCAGTAATATTGACTCACCGGCATAGTAAAGGAAGTAATGAAAGCATTTTAATGGCAATGTAAAAGAAAAATCGGCACAAGGCTGTGGCCCGATTGAGTGATTGATGGAAATGAAGGTCAGCAGTCTACGTCTTAAGAAGATCTGCTCTCTAATGTAGGTAAAGGGAAACAGATGCTCTGACCTAGAGAAGTAATAGTCGTAGTAATAGGCAGGCAGGTATAGAATCCAAACATAATACAAAAGTCAAAGTTTAAGCACTTCTTAATTTATGTCAAGAGTTTCCTAAGTAGCTAAACCTTAATTTGTTGATTCAAGCGCAAAGCAACTTTAGGAGGGTTGATTAAACACGTGGCCCCTTAATTATAACGTTGTTTGTATTTTTCCACTTACAAGAAATATCACATGTGATATAGAGACAACATATTCCAACTGCAACTTCATGCATGAATTTGGGTGCAGTTTCTGCCGCAGCCCAATACATTTTATACGCTGTTTTCGTAAACTGTGTATAGATTTGATTGTTAGCAAACATATTTTTCGCAGATAAGATATATTTCTATATATAAGATAAGATGGGATAGAAATACAGTCTTGTAATGAGGTCAATATTGTAACTGTTCTTGCCAAGGCAAGTAAAAATATTTTAGTTGGTAAACTTTCGTTATAAATAAACACCATCGCACTTCTGGCTTTACATGTGATGATTCACGAGATCGCAAATATTATACTTTCACTACCAAAGGTCTCAAGTTACTTTGTATTACAAAATAAAAATAATTATGTATGTTTCGTAGTCCAGAAATAACTTTGCGAAATGGGCATCCATTATGGTACTCAATTATTCGATTAGAGAAGTTCTTATTAAGATCAGTCAGGGAGGATATTTAATGGAGACAAAGATTGTATTCACTCATATTGACGAAAGTTATCACGAAACCGTTAGGTTGTTGAGATTCGCCACCATCAAACTAGGTATGAACATTTGTTGGTTGATGACACTCGGGTTAATGGAGCATCACTGGTTTATTTTGCTATTGAAATGTTACACATAGCAGCTCTTTAAATATATAGTGATATATAAATAAAGCTGAAGAGTTTGTTTCTTTGTTTGTTTGCACGCGCTAATCCCAGGCACTACTGGTCTATTTTGAAAAAGTTTTCCTTTCAGTGCTATATAGCTCATTTATCAAGGAAGGCTATCATCACGCTAAGACCAATCGCGGGTGTAAGTTAGGGTTAGTCCAATTTAAATCCACGAGGACGAAGTCTGGGGCAGAAGATTTACGTGGTGTTTTTTTAAGACATGTGAGCTCATGTGACTTAAACGGGATCCACTGTTCGAAATCAGAACTTTCCAACCTTCATAGCTCATACCAGTCAAATTACTTATTATGTAGGTAGAGTTCACGTGACATGTTTTCCAGATCTTGTAAAATTTTAGATAGGGAACGATACACTTTCCGTTCAAAACAACATTACATTTATCTGTGTCCTAGGTATATTAGAAAGCGCTCTTATCATGGTCCTAGAGCGATTCTCCAATCGGTTACAGGCTCGGGTAATTGCTTACTACATACGGGTAGCTCGCCTAATTAAAAAGAAATGTTCAGCTCCATTTCGAAAAGCCAAAAACATTTTGTCAAGTAAACAGCCAGTACCCTACGCTTTTTACACGTAAGCATGTTTTTGTACTAGTGACTGAACACCCTTTTATTTCTGAATTATTTGAGAACAAAACCATTAAGTATTTAAATTGAATACCGTAGAATTATAGGTTTGTCATTACAAATTCTAAAGTATATTTACACAGTTAATGATTTATTAAAGCCATGTTCAAACGTTTGCTAAGTGACGCTATAAACATACCTACATACCTAGCACAGTTGGCTGTTGATGGTCATAATGGCCCTCGGGCATGATGAAGCGGTAAAGAACAACGAAATCTCAATATGGATAGAGTTTTACACACCAAAATTGAACATACTCATTCTTTATTATTTAGGAACTTTGATTTGACCCTTAGGATAAAAATTACAAAGCGTGCCTAAAAGTAAATGAAAATTATTTATTTAGTTTAGGCAGTTATCAATTTCGCTAAGTACTACCACAGGTTCGAAAGCTATCCTTAGAAGACCAGTCAAGGCAAGGCAAGACACTATATAAACTCAGTAGCATAAGTAGCAAGTGGTTTCTGCAATCAGAGCACAACAAGACTTCGGTGATGATGATGATGAGCATTAGCGATCTTACGAGTTATAATAACAAATATGACATGAAGGAAATTCTAAATTGTATGTTCCAGTTCGCTTTGATATGCGGAGTCGTTATGACAGGTCTTAATTTTGTCTGAATTAAATGTTGAGTATGTTATCATCTCAAGCGTAAACAAATTTGTAAATGGGGATTTGATTTCAATGAGCTTTTACCACAACTTTACTTCAATATCCTGACCTTATTTGTTTAAGAAATATTTCTTCAAAACGAAAAGTTTATGACATGTTATAAAATAATTGTGACCTACAACCTAAGTAGATTCAAACCTAGATTGTATTTTACTCGCCTTTGATGGACGCCATAACTATTGGTGCTTCAGATAGAGCGGTAGTGCAATTTGTGACCAAAGTGATAATGTGAGGTTGAGTTTGAATTTGAAAAGGAGAGTATGTACTCGGCACCCAAGTTTGATCAGACATCCCCATTGCAATCTGTTTACGTGAAATGAGCCTTGATATTCAAATCTTTGATCATTAGTGGTTCGAAAATTTAGCCTGATTATAATCAATATTTATCCGAGCAATTTTAAGAGATCTTGATAAATCAGGTCGAGCCGAGTCTGCGTCTCCGGCGGCAGCTGTCGAACGCCGGTGACCGACACTTATCCCAGAATACATCGGTTGGTTATAAAGATACATTATATGCTGTTCCACATTATCTCTTGAGCATTGTGTCGTTTACCCGATATTTTAAAAACAGCTACCGTTGAATTACAAAAATAACCGGTGTGGTGCGCTTTATCTCCGACTAACTGCCGGCTATGTGGCTCCATTCCATTTATATGACTAAGTGAAAATGTATATAACAAGAAAATAACCTCAATCAGGAACAATTATAAACATCAGCAAAACTACAGACAACTCCATGGCAAAATGAGTTAATCTACTAAAATGAGGTGTACCTAATGATGAATTAAGTATGTGGGCGTTTGTTTAACGTTTCCATTTATATTTGCTAAAGCGTATAATTTGTCAGAATTGTGGGGATTCAGGTGTTTGTGTACAGCGTCGGGGGCTGTTTGTTTACACCGGCTTTTTGGTAAACCCGTATGATGATAAGGATGATACCCTTGTAACGATGAGCGGGGTGGCGAGATCCGCGCCGCCCACCAGCCGGAGGCCCCAGTTGGTGTCGCGGCTTTCCCTGCGCAGAGTCACCACGAACGTATGCAGCCGCCCCATGGCGTGAGAGGGCTCTGATGCACTACGCGTGCACGCGCTCGGTGCGCGGAATGTGTGAGCACGGCGGCTAAACGCGACGTTGTGCGCGCAAAATTAGCCTCACCGCAAAACTACACCCTCCCCGCCCCTGGTTCAACAGCGCGTGCATGTACCCCTGCGGGACCAATCGACCCAATTCGCCACGGAAACCATGGGATATTATATTGATGTCCAGATCTCCAGCTGCTCCTAAAGCGCACTGTATCATGTTTATTTACTTCTTACGTCTAAACACATTAGACGTGGCCTACATAAATTTCCGGTTACACGAACGATGTTTAATTTACTAATAAAATAATATTTAGCTAACCACTTCATAATAATTAAGAGTCTTTATTAAATGGTCAAGCCGTAATTTTTTACTTTATCTAACTAAATAACTATTGGAATCACAAACAAAGTACAACTTTGTACGTCTATCGGCATACAATAAGCTTGCATGTTGCAGCAGCATATTTTTCGGGCTTTGAACAGAGATGAAAGCGCAGAGTGACAATTGACGTACAACGACGAAAGAAAATATTGAAGTGTCATATGGGAGATGAGATTATAGTGGCGTTACTTACCACTCCTAATGCCTACATTACATACATATGCTCACGCCTGTATTCCCCGAAGGGGTAGGTAGAGGTGTTGTTATCACAACACCCACTTTTCACCGAATTTGATTAAGTGCCAACGTGACAGATGGTGAGTCTATCGCCGTCTCAGGCACTATACATACGTCTTTGAATTACTTCTCAGAAATATGTAGGTTTCCTCACGATGTTTTCCTTCACCGTAAAGCACGTGGTGTGAAATCACTGCACATAATTAGTATGAAATCATTGGTACAGGTCCCGCTGGGATTCTAACTTGCGTCGCTTGCGTAGCAGGCGACAGCTCAAACCCCGAGGCCACCACGGCTCTTTCCACACATACATAATACCAAGAAGAAAGTTAGGGTATTTACAATCTCCCTGACTTATCATCTGATAAGGGAAACTTTTCACTTACGGGAAAATCAGCGATAACAATCGTAATACATTATGTCATCGATCATAATACATGGATTAATTGACGCAGGATAATTTATTGCATAGGATGAATGCATGGAAATGATTGAGTTACAGTTTACTTGCCATATTTCAAGGATATTCAGATCAAACTGGTCACCTTGACAATATTTCGCTATGTTTATATATTCTTGAGGATGTAACGCTCATTAAATATGATGACAAACTGTGCCAACCTCCGGCTTTAGTCTTAAAACTAAAGAAATGTGAAAATATGAAATATAAAATTTTCTTCGTATAGTTAGAACACATCTGTGTTCGACCATTACGAAGGTCTATATTGTAAGTTTATTGTGAAATAAACAAGCTAGACAGAACGGAGTCTGCCTAACTGAGTTTGGTAGTGGTTGTAATTATTGACGGTAATAAATATATTAGAAGGGCCAGAAACTGAAAATATTTTTACATTTCAATGTAGGCTATAGACTTCTCAGTAGGAGCTAGCCCTACAGACTTATACTTTATGATCACAATGCCTACGATGCAAAACGACTTTGAAGGATTACGTCTACAAAACACATGCATCAATAACTTCATGATCAAAACATGGTCCAGTTTTAGGTACTCTTTGGGTTCTCTCATCGACAGATCTAGCTTGAATCTAGGAAGAAAGGTTTTATATATCCAGGTTTCGCTGTCGACACTTGAATTTCGTGGCGGGGTTTGTGTTAACACTATCTTTCATCTATCATTTTTGCCATCACAAAGAGCTATTCGTTATAAATAGGTATTCAGTTAGGATGACTGTTATATTCCACTTTAATTTGTTGTCTCTTTCAAACATTCCTAATTCATATCCAACTGAGTGTTTGGCTCGGAGAGCTTATGTATTGACAGATAGACGCCGATATCACCACCGGAGTTATATATGGCCTCACTTTTCAGTGTGCTATTTCCTATTTGGTGACACTAACTATCGCACGACAATCTGGCGAGATACCAATATGAAAGAATTGTCCTTTGTTTTTAGGTACCTTTTTGTTGATTGCTTGATTGTAACTTTTGTTTCTTATGTACTTGAATGGTTGAACTGAACAAAAATGTTGTAAGTGCATTTCCAATAAATAACATATCTTTGCGACACACAGCAAAATGAATGGAAAACAAATAAATCATAGTGTTTACGGGGTCACTGATAGAGATACTTGCCAATTTTCGACAAGGTTGACGACCTCCTTGCAAACCTTGGCACTATTGGACTTCGAGAAGCCAGAGCAGATCATTGGAAGTAAACGTACTTCATGATTACCACAAGCCAGATGTGCTTTGACTGTCAATGTCCACAAAGGCTACTAATACTATAAAACGAGAAAGTGTATCTCTGATGCCTTGGCAGCGTTAATCCTTTGATCAATGTTGCTGAGTTTTGGTACAGAGGTTATTTAGACGGCCAAGTAAAGAATGAAAGAAATTTGAATAGCAAAATTGACGTTACGCACAATAATAACAAGGTATGATGATATATATAATATAGTATGAGGGATTCTTTGCATTAAAAAGCCATTTTACACGCATGAAACATGCAGTACCTTATCATTGTACACTAAATTCCATCATCGTGCATAATTGCGCAAGAAACTAAAAATCATAGGATGCATATCGTTCGCAGAACGAATGCGGCGCGGAGCGGCGGAGTTAATTGCGTCTAAAATTACATTGAATTTCGGTACAAAGGTACTATCTAGTTTTCGTGATGCTACAATTCAGCAATAATAGGAGTATAGTTTAGAGCATATACAATATACCATAAAATACAAGGTTAAAATACTTTAAATAGTATAAAATCACTATTGCCATATAGCATTACTTTGTCTGTTTGAACGCGTCGTTTTAACGGGACTTTCACTGTCAGATATATTATGATGTTACAAGGAGTGAGCTACGTTATTTAAGAAAAAATATTCCGCAAAATTATGGCACCCATGAAATGAATACTGCTCTGGTGAAACCGTGTGGCACTGCCAGTAGCTCTATGTAAAAAATCCACATTATAGGTAGCACAGAACATAGCCCGACACAAGGCGAGGGCGGGTTACTAGTTATTTATAAAATAATATTGATTAATTAAGGGCACAAGGACTATCATTGCCCAATTCTGCAGACCATTTCAACCATCATAAGATTTACTTATATTAACATAAAATATTGGACAAAAGATGGCGCCACATGTACCGACTCCACAAATATATAAGCTCTAGTTTAAGCTCAATTTAAACCGTAATTATTACAAATTTAGCTGCACTGAGCTAAACAATTCCTAAACATAACATCGTTTGAAGATCGGTTGCCCTCATTTTGTTCGCACTGTGTAACATAAAGTAAAATTAAATGGTACTGACGCGTTATGAAGAAGATAGAACAATGTAGGTACGCGTTAGGATCGTTATTGATGCAGTTACTCTTTATTAGCTGTATTTGACCCCTCGGGTACGTATTAGGATACTGCCATTGAACAAAGGAATATCTATTTATTTATACTGATTTCAGCATCGACTGAAATTTATTCTATAGATAGATCAAAGAACGCAAAACCTATTTACATGAAATTTATGGTTTAGTTCTTTTATTCATTGTTTATTGAAAAAGCAGATCTGTGTTTGTGTAAATAAATTATTTATAACATACCTTTCTACGTTGGCCGAAGTCCCTGGGCTCGTCATCTTCAGGATCCATCCTCCGGTGGGGGACGCGCCAAAACGCAGGCCTCTGGTACATAGGCATCTTAAAACTTCTTTAGCTGTCGAAATCCGCAGTCAATCTACGCAAAAACAAATTATGTTGAGCGAAGATATGCCTTAATGCGTTATCATAATGTAACGTGGGTGGTTAGTAACATGTGTTTGTAATAAATCAACCGTTCCCATGAGGTAAGCGGCGATAGGTGTTACCGCCAGGTGGCGGAGGGGATAGGGTCTCCTGGAACACTCACCAGAGGGCGCCGCGTCGCGTGGTTCTCTCCGCAGCCGTCGGTGGCGTATTGTATTATCCCGAATAATTCGGCGGAACAACAAACTATGTCTATTTTTTGCGGCGGTACACGCACGAGCCGACGCTCCGGCGGTTTGTGCTTCGAGTGATTTACAGGCCGCGGCTCGCGCTGTTTCTGGGCCAATACATATTCTTTCCGTCCGCCATGCTCCCGATACCCGGTTCATTGCTCCCGAAAAATTTGCTATATTGCTAAATACAATTTCTAGAAAAGTCACTAACATCTTCGGTAATCATGATATTTAGGCTGCTCTTTGTCTGTTAATATTAATGCTTCAATTTGAATGTGAATAATAGCATTACAATAAATTAGACTCATTACGCGGGAGAAATAATATAAAAACACAGATTTTACAATATCTGATTAAAACATATGAAATACATTATTGAAATATTCATAAAAGTATCATACGGCTAGCTCATAGATGTTAGTACTTAAATACAGCAAATTAAAAAAATCACTTCATACCATTTAATTTGATTCCATATTTATGATTTATTCTACGGTAAAAACTTAGTGATTAAAGGAATAATTAAAAATCTTATCAAGACTAAAAAACTTGTTAACAATTTATTGTACGAAACAATAAGAATATAATTATGACCAGAAAACTTACAGTTCACGAATGTTTCACACATTTCAAATATTAATAACTTTACATCACAAAAACATTACAATATTAAGGAAATTATAAATCCAAATGCGTATAACGAGCGTATTAAAGCGACATATAACACAATAAATATATTTGACTAACGGTTTGTTTTTAAGTATATTGTAAACTTATTCGATATAAAAAAGACAGATGAATTATATGCAAACACTAGTTGTGCCCCGCGGTTTCACCCATGTAGACTTAATTTCATGGGTGGCTTTATTTCGCGGAATGCCATTTATTTTTAAATATAAAAGCATCCTAAGTTACTCCTTGTATTAGCAGCTGTCTGTAAGTGAGTCGCGTTAAATTGGTCCAGCCGTTTTAGGGATTACCCGGAACAAACAGATACACAGAAATTTTCTTAAAAATATTTTTTTTTAATCTGAGAAAGTATATACTTTTATATGCATTAAGTGAAAACTGTTAATTTGGAATTATAAACAGACACTTCAGTTTTATTTATCTGTATATATTACACTCTGATGGTGGATTTTCGATTTTAAAATAACTTCGGTGTCACAATTATTGGTTTATACCTTATATATGTTAATAGCAACTGTATTAATATATATTACATATTAACGCCTACAACATTAAAGGTCACACCCGCTTCACCTACCGTATGTAGAATGGAATCGATATTAAAAACATTTACAGATATTCAAAGAGGTAATAATCTAGTTGCGATAAAAACGAGAATCAGCGTACGATACAAAAATAAGAAATAATATACATTTACTCGCTAAATAGATAACTATTTTACACTATATGACATTTGTGAGTGTAGTGTTAACATTTCCTTCAATTAAATATACTCTATTGATGTAAGTTCGAGGATCGGTATGAAACTTTCCTTTTTATTCCATTCAATAACGTACACTTTAAATTTTCTGCGGTTTTCTTCATTCTTATCAAATACAGTACATATTACTCATTTTGCAAATAATACATTTGAGATTTCCATTTGATCAGTATTTATGGAGCAAAACTTTATATACGATCAATAGCAAATATGACAAGTAAACTTATCGCAAAAAAAGCTTTTATATAATCTGACACCTAAAATTGCATTAATAAATCGTAGGCAAATCTATAATAGTTTTACACATAGTCGGTTCAAGAAAACATTTTTATTTAGCACGCATATGTACCTAATTTCAATGCACAAAAATCACATCTAAAACAACCAACAAATATAAAAAATATATATTTTTTCATCCAATAAAAAAAATTTTTTTTTGATTATTTAATGCATAGAGTATCATAAGGTGCAGTTCTAAGCATGACTTAAGCGTATTATGACGAAAACGAAAAAAATAACACTTACAAAATTATCCTTATCTAAACATTCCCTTCACTCAGAATCACAGACATTACATACTTTATTTTAGCTTAAAATTTATATGGCTAAACAGGATTTATATGACTAAAATTTTATAGCACAATATTTATCCATTTGATTTCGTATTTGTTTAATAATTCGATTGAATAATTTATCAGTCTAAACTCTATTGCACTATTAAGCCTCAATGAAATCGAAAAGAGAGCATACATTGCAGTTAATAGAACATACATTATTTTATTAACCGTTTATCATTCACTAAGTACCTATTACGAGACCTTATTTACAGGAAGGAGCCATATATTTAAAATGAGAAATAATACATACTTGTCGGATCATTAGAAATCTAGTATGGCAGGTTTGGTATCTCTGGCACATTTGATTAGTGAATACATGAGTTTGACAAAACCAGTGTCCTTGGGCTTTTCTAATCCGCGCAGGAGTCGATTTTTCATAACGGCAACAAACTCTCTGTTGCTGAGTTGTCCGTCCACTGCGAAGAAAATATAACAATTATTAACGATATTACGGACATTTTGAAAATAGCCTCAGAAGCTTAACAATACTGAATATGAAGAAAGCGATACAATTTTATAATCAAACTTCGTTGAAGACAATATTTTGACAAAATATAATAAACACTCAAGGCTTCCACTTTATTTATGATATACCTACGTACATACTATATACTATTAATTATACGTACATACTATTAATTAATTAGTATGCGGAATGTTTCAGTTCAGACATTAAAACAATGAATACTTCATTTTGCTTTTAGTCACAGATTTTTAAAAGAGAGTCGCACTCTTTTTTCTGATTTAGACTTTTTAAAGAGTATGGCATCATTTTAGTCTTCTGAAGTGACATACACTGCGTACGGAACAATTTCAGGCACACAACGTACCTATTCCAATAATCCAAATTCTACTGTCTGTTTGTTCTGGTTATTATTTGAAACGGCTGGATTGATTTTATCGATACTTTATCTGACAGATAACTGGAGTTAGGAGTAACGACTTTTATTTTAGAAAAAAAAAAACATAAAGAAAAGCAATTTTAATTATGAATCCTGCGCTAGTAAAACCGCAAGCTGTAGCTGGGAAATAAATAAAATAACATGAAACTCACTGTTCTCATCAAAGATGGTGAATACGACGTTAATAACATGTGGATCCAAGTCGACGTGAGCAACAGTCCTTGCGACGTGACGCAATGTCGGCTGATCTATGGACGCGCCCGCTATGTGGTAGAATGTGAGCGCTGTGTCCACGTCGTTTATATTATTGAGCAGGTGGAAGAACTTCAGATAGTCGTCTTTAGTGATACCCACGCCGTGGTCGCGGAAACTGAATATATCACGATTAGCAGTAAGTTACATGTGTCGTCACGAGTTATGAGCGCTTAGCTTAATTAGTGGAGGTTAAATAATCATGTATTCGCGTCACGCCATACAGAGAGAGACTCATAAAATGACTACTGCACATTCAAAGTCACCGCTCATAGCTCGTAACGGTATCTATGCACACATTCGCTCACGCCTTTATTCACTAAAGGTTTCCTCATAGTACATTTCCCCAGTTATGTTAAATTCCATGTATAGGGGACGAAACTATTGCCATTAACTAATCCAGACTCCGGGCCGCTACTGGGTAATTATAGATAGAAAAACCAATATCACTTTGCCTGACCCGGGGATCGTACCCAGGAATGTCGTCTCTATATCAAACAGACAGTCACAGCAGAAAAAAATATCTCAACATAGTACGCGAATCGTAAACACCTGTGCGATATCCATTAAATGATAAAACATGTAAAAAAGCCTCACGTCTTTTTGACTCGCTTCAGCATTCTCGATTTCTTCTTAGCTGGGTATCCAGCGTAAGCTAGCAAAAGTTCAGCAAAATCGGCCTCTGCAATGCGTCCATTTTCATCTGAAACATTAGTAAATTAAATTAATAATTTACATATATTTTCTTATAAACTCAAAAACAGAACATACCTGGCTGCTTCCTTTGAAATTCCAGAGACAATATTTCTTTTTGAAGCTGCTGTTGGAAATCCAAGAACTTCTCAATTGTTAGTTTTTGATTCAGCTTTGGGCCGAAGAAATAGGTGGTCAGTGCTGAGTTGATACCCTGCAAAATGTTTTTAAATTATTGTGTAAGTATACATTACATTTAATTTTACATTTAAAATTAACGCCTATTCTATTTTCTCGAAGTCTGTAATTTCGAACGATATGTTTCTAGTTTCCTAACTGCTTGTAAAGCTTATATTTTAACTGTGGTACAGTTCAATTGACGTTACCTTAAACGTGTTGCCAGTGTTGGCATGGTCCCTATGCCTGGAGCCAATACTGCTCTGCTGCCTTATGAGAGCGGCCACCTTCTCGAACTCCTCACAGTCCACGTCACCGTCACCGTTCAGGTCGAACATACGGAACGCGATCTCGAAGTGCCGTCGAGATGCTGCAATACGAACACCATCTTGTTACAATGCTAGTAATAGGATGACCCATTCTTCCATCATGTGCGATTCTATTCCCGATGTTAATGGACTTTGACACGGACGGGAGTGACATCCTTGTTACAAGTTCATAGCATGTCCTTCACCATCTTTGTTATATGCAAAATATTGGTGATTTTGTATCATTGCGGACCCGTGGGACTCATCCAGGTGAAAGGATGTACGTAAGTATGAATAAATTTATGAATTTGAATTAGTGAACAGATTGAGGTTTTGTAGTTCGAGTTGCATTATGTTATCTTATACTAGTGGACGTCACGCGGTTTCACCAGCGTAGTTCCCGTTCCCGTGGGAGTACGGGGATACATTTTATCCTGTATTAATAAGTCAAAGTCAAAGTCAAAGTCAAAGTCAAAAGTATCTTTATTCGATTAGACTTTTACAAAGCACTTTCAAATCGTCAGAATGACACAATTATACAGGATTATACATGCTACCGCCAGGTTCGGAAGGTTGCTTTTACTGAGAAGAACCTGGCAAGAAACTCAGTAATTACTCTTTTCAAAAATATTATACAATTTAAAGAATACAAAATAAATAATTTAAAAAAACGTAAGCTCATGTACAATGTTCCAATGCACAAATGTCGATAAAAATTAACATAACTAAAAATCTAGTACATCTACTTATAACTAAATGCGTAGCTTGAGATGACCAGCCCCCACAAGCAGCACCTGTTCACAAGTATGACGTGAATGCCAGCCATTGACCTCCTCAACCATCATAGAGGGAAGTGGACAACCCGTCATCCAGACGCCGCCGCAAGCAAAGGCATTTTAGTGAGCCTGACAACTCAAGCCAGTCAAACAAAGATCAAAACTAATATTAAGAATTGTAACATAAGTACAGTGTCCATGAGACTACTTACAATATTTATCTGGTAATACATTATTCCAAGTTTCTTTATCACATATATAATCACTAACTGTATAATAACCCTTTTTAAGTAATACAGATTTTACAGTCTCTTTAAATTTATCAAAGGGTAAATTTACAATACATGTAGGTAACTTATTATAAAAGCGTATACATTGCCCTAAAAATGATCCCTGGACTTTCTGTAAGCGGTGTGTAGGTACTACTATTTTATTTTTGTGCCTTGTGTTGACATTATGTACATCACACTTCTTTTGAAAAGAATTAATATTTTTATGTACAAGTAATAAATTTGCTAAAATATACTGCGAAGCCACTGTTAAAATTCTTATTTCTTTAAATTTTTCCTTCAAAGATGCTCTAGATCCTAAGTTATAGATTGATCTTACAGCCCTTTTCTGTAATATAAATATGGCTTCTATATCGGCAGCTTTGCCCCAAAGCAGGATGGCATACGACATAACGCTATGAAAGTAACTAAAATAAACTAAGCGTGCCGTGTCTACATCAGTGAATTGCTTTACTTTCCTAACTGCATATGCTGCTGAGCTGAGTTTCCCAGCTAGACTAGATATATGTGGGCCCCATTGAAGTTTATTATCGAGTGTTACACCTAGAAAAACTACTGACTCCACAATATCCAGTTCTTCACCATTGATCATAATTTTGGTCGGAACAGGTTTGACGTTAGGTAAAGTAAATTTTAAGCATTTTGTTTTTTTTGCGTTCAAAACTAAGTTATTTACAGTGAACCATTTCAATACTTTGTCAAGGGCACTGTTTACATCATCATAATCCGTTTTAGCTCTGTTAACTTCAAACAGGAGTGATGTATCATCAGCGAACAGTACAATATCACAAGTATTCTGAACAAATGATAGTATTCTGAAAAAAACTAAATGATAACGTAGCATTCAAATGGTGAAAGAATTTTTAAAATCGGTCCAGTACTTTTTGAGCCAATTTGTTACAAACGTACATAAAATCCTTTCCTCTTTATAATATTGGTATAGATATGAGTCGTAATTATTACGATGGCGTTTGATCATAACTTTACTTTGGTTGGTCCATAATCAGTAGAAACTAAAGATTGGATCTCTCGTCATGCGCGAAGTCTATAAATGAGGCGGCAATTAAATTGTACCTATAAGTATAAATTAATCTAAATCGTGCAACTCAGCTTACTTATTGAAAATTAAAAGATATTTTGCACCTAGCTAAAGACGAGCTACATTAATAAAGTGGATTTCATATTATTGTTCCAATCTGAAATACTCATTTCTTGATAATCGATTAAACGAAACTAGATCGATTTTTTTTATTTATTTATTTTAATATTATAATATCATAAAAAAATGTAAATGGTTAGTCTTGACTCTATAATCGACTACCCTTAAGCTTTTTTTAATTCGTTTCGTTCGATGGATGTATGAATAGACTCAATTAAGATTTCCATTACGTATAACGAAGAATAAGATTCATACTGAACATCAACAAAGAAGAGTATTCGTTGTCATTGTTAGTACTTAGCGCTAAGCGCGAGATGAGAGAAAATCGTTACATTCGCTCATGCCCGCTACGCTCTTCCACCCGTTCGGATGCTGCGCGGTCATCCCTCGGAGTATATATCAACCGACACTGCTATACATTTCCTTACGATAACATAGTTCAAACATTTTATTTCTCCTCAGTTTTTATTTAACACTCTTAATAAACGTTTTTCTGTCACCATTGTAACATTTTCCAGTACCACATGACGCGGCAAAATGATAATAAAAGTGAAACGATTCAAATCGCGATTAAAAATAAATGCGCTCAGTTATTTGAGATGTGGAGCGAAGACTGGGACCTTCATATTCTGGGCTATGCTTTACATGGTGGTCATGAAGATGACAATTTTAAAGAGCAGTGTAAACGCTCCAGTGAAGGATTGGTCAATTGTACCTGACAATTACACAAAGTTGCTGGTAATATCTCGCTACATAAACAACGCATAAAATTACGATTTCGCATTCAAGGGCAGTGCTCATAGCTCGTGACGGCAGCCCTATCACTTCTGAGACCCGAGTAAGCGTAGTTAAATGTAGTATTAATAACACCTCGTGAACAGTTGCAGGGACCAGTTATGGGCGAGGACGAACCAGATTCAGACTCAAAGGATATTGAGTGGTTGGAGCCGGATAATGCCACGATACACGACCTAGAGATGAGATCGTCGAGAGTCCAGGAAGTCTGTCGCACGAGATCCCTCATATCGCAACCATTAAACAGCAAAGAATTCTTTGTGGACCACACGCACAATTTAGTTTGGTGCAATATATTCAAAGCCGCTAGTTCATCCTGGCTGTATAAGTTCAATGTGCTAGGTACGTCAATCATGATCAAATGTAGACTGCCGAGTTACAAGCAATGGATCCTTAAAAGTTTATTTTTCAGGTGGATATGATAAGGCGTTTTTAACGCGGACGAAACAGACGCCGTTAATGTTGGCACGTAAAAAGTTTCCTCGACCTAGTGAAGAAGAGCTACGAGACGCAGTGAATACGCCGGGAGTGATTTCTCTATTGGTTGTAAGAGAACCATTCGTGCGTTTGTTGTCAGCATACAGGGACAAACTAGAGAACAATACACCTCTCTACTATAGAAAACTAGCCAAGGCAATCACAACTAAATACAGAAATAAATCTCGTCTACTATTCGGAAATATTAAAGGTTCTGCACCTACATTTTACGAATTTGTAAGTTACTTGATCGATGAATATAATAATGATGCATTCAAATTTGACGAACATTGGGCTCCGTACTATCAGTTTTGTTCGCCTTGTGCTGTAAATTTCAGTGTGATTGGTAAAGTAGAGAGTTTGAAAAGAGATTCAGCGTATGTAATACAACAATTAGGACTCGGCCATGTGTTGGACACGAAGGTGACCGATCGAAGAGCTCGGCTCCGCACCGTTATGAATAAGTCGCGTGATGGAAGGAACACTACCGCCTTATTGAGACACTACTTCGGCCAGCTCGACCAGCAGATGCTTAGTGCTTTGTTGAAAATATATGATGTTGACTTTGAAATGTTTGGATATGATTCAAAAGTTTATAATCGGTACGTTAGAAAATAAAGCAGTTTATCAACTGATTTTTAATATAATCCCTGTTCTTAATCTCATACCTCCCTCGATGATTCTGTGTTATATCACCTTCTTATCGAATATTTTTAGATTGTGAGTAAATCGAAATCTCGGGCAGTAGACATACGCCTTTGAATTTCTTCTCAGACACGTGCCGATTTCCTCACGATGTTGGCTCGTGATGAAAAACTAATTGATACAGACTATTATGATATGCAATACACTAGCACCCTTATTACAAAACATCGTTAAAACTAAGACCAGATCAGGACTGAAACTATGCCCATCTCTTATGAAATCCGTATCACAAACTGAGAAAGTAGTTACTTTTGAACCATCGATTATCTTAGTCTTTGTTTTATAATCATGGTGCATGCCAAAACATCTCAAACTTTTAATATTAACTACATAATTAACTCAATTTGTACTTACTTGATAGCACAGTTAGAAGGAAGATGTAGTCACTGAAGGTAATGAGTCCAGATGAGCCCAGTTTGTAGAAAATAGAGTCTTCATCAAGATCCAAGTTGAGACGTTGGCTGATATTCTGTGCAGAAACGCATTACAATAAAAACGAGTGCACTTTACATTTAGCTGAAATACAAAGCCGAGCTGATTGATCTATGCACCCAACATAAAACTAATAACGAGGTGTAAACTAATGATATGGTTGGTTACCTACTTATTAAAAAAAACTTACGAATTATGAAACCTAAATTTGATTTGTAGGTACAGGGTTCTGATAGGAAAAAATAAATGAATAAGGAATCTTATACCATAAAAACTGGATTGCTTGATAAATGCAGAAATAAATAGAGAAAATATGAGCATGCTACGAGCATGGTGCACGGATAAAATATAGGTACATATTGCATGATCTAAGGACTTATTTATGCTTGAAGTAGAATGGTAGCACAAATAGCTGATCATAGTAGCGACTGGTAGCGAGAAGTGGATATTGGGCACACTACATAGCGCAATAAATCAAGTAATGCTCCTATTGACTAAGTGTGTGCGTGAAGTCAACGGGCCACAAAACGGCTGATGGTACAGCATGAGCGGAGAAGGGGAGGGTGCTTAATAAAAAAAAATATTACAAAGTAGAGAGCAGAAGGTAAAAGAAGAGGAGAGAAACAGTACCTCATCGATGTTCTGAAAAGATAAGAAAGTGGTGTGAGTGTAGAAGACAGTGCCCAAAGGTGCATTAGACTTTGAAATGGCTTCATAGCTATATAGGTGCTTCCTATATTTTGTATCACGGTCTTGTGTGTAATATTAATATGTGTTATGATTTTGTCATTAATTGAAGTGTAAGACGCTAACTAGACTAGGTTAGGTAGGTGTAAATTTACGAATTATTTATCAGAAACAGATAAGTTAGTTCATATTCAAAATATTTTGTGTTCTTTTGTAGTAGATCAATAGCTTAGGTGCCACCTTAAAAAATATATGATTAAAAAGCACAGTATAGTAAGAAAGGGTGCTTTGTAGTTTGTAAAGAAGATTAAAACTTCTCTTTAATACATAAATAAGCTGATATTTGTGTGTGTGAGACTTGGGTAACTTATAAATATGTTGAGGCATTGTGGGAAATAATATTGTTATACATAGGAAGCAGAATTATGGTCGTCTCAGTTTCGGAACAGGGATATACTTGTATACAAATATTAAGGAATTCTTTCTTTCTAATTGCCCTTTATTTTAATGTAAGTTTACATAGAAACATACCGTAGATATTGTCGAAAAGTAGCGCTGTATATTGTTCATCCAAACCAAAAATCTGTAGTTTCATTACTGGGAACTACATTTAATAAACTCAAACCCCCTATAACAAAACATAGTTTAAACGGAGACTAATCCGAACTCAGACTAAAACTATGTCCATCCTTTCGAAATTAGTATCACAAAAAGAGATGGAGCTACTCTTAAACCAAGGATTATCTTACTCTATGTTTTGTAATTATGGGGAATATGTTTAGAATAGGGAAAATTTAGCTTTTAGAAAGTACACTCAAACAACAAATAAAACTTTCCATTGATTGAATCACATTCAAATCAACTCAGTAGTTAAGAATACGCTGAACTTCTTGAAGACGCTATCACTATTTAAAAATGAGTAAAACCTTACCTTTGGATCATATCTCCTGTACTGGTCCAAACCCAAACCTGAGGAAGAATTTAATCATTTTATACACCACTACTTACTAAATCTTATTAGGTCTAAGTTATGGTTTTACAACGGTTTGGTACCAATTCTGGTCATGATTTTTTAATGCTTCAGATTTATAACAAATAAGGTCTAGAGATCAGATTATGAGAAATGCCCCATCTACCATATGTGTGTCATGATTAGAAAATAAGAACTGTATTTACAATTCAGTATTGTAGATACTATCAGATGGATCAGTTTCCAACAATGCACTTCTTTTACTGATAAAAATTATTACATTATATATAAAATTCAACAATTCTTCAGAAGTATCTCTCGTATTTAAATAGGCATAAGGGCGTTAAAAATTTATTGAGCAAATATTTACCATCAGGCTGTTTGACACCAGGTGTCATGGAACGTAAGAAGTCGTCAGGTGTCATGAACACCTCGTGTTGGTCATGATGCTGGGCCTGTACAGTGGCAAAGTAACGGAATACCTTGTCTGGTGTAGAATAATGGCGCATGCGGTTCTCATACTCAATGATCTGCTCAGCAGCGTCCAGGGCAAAGATAGAAATTGTCATAATACAGATGATTTATGGCTTGACAAGTATTATCATCTCCCTGGCCTTATCCCATACATTGTTGGGTCCAGCACTTGATTCAACCGATGTGGCTGATCACCTGATTTTTATACGAAGCGACTGCCATCTGACCTTTGCAACCCCTTTTACGAGGAAAATCTGTGATGTGGGTTAAACCAGTTCTCGGACTATTTTAGGCCTCCAACTGACCTGTAATGATTGCCAAAGATGATAAATTGGCAACCGGGACCGACAGCTTAAAGTGCTCTCCGAGGCATGGACGAAACTTGGGCGGTCACCCATCCAATTACTGGCTAGGGCTAGGGTTGCTTAACTTCACTGATAAAATGATATGCGCTATAGCAACTGTGCCACAATCTCCTCCAAGACAAGTAATACTCGTTAACAAATGACAAATAGTAAAAGCAAAATAATTTTGACTCATAAAAAAAATACTAATAATATAATCATTACTCAAATAAGGTCATCTGGCAGCCATAAAGCAGGTAATATAATATTTTTATGAAAGGTCTTTAAATTTGGGTTATGATTAGACCTGGGGCTTTTCTACCTCATAGTCAACATTGCTATTCAATGTGGCAATGCTGTCAAGCTTTCTTGGCATGATCCAGACAGCAATTTGGGCCAAGTTTTCTTATTTGATGTGGCAATGGTGCTAGCCTTCTCGCCACGATCCAGAGAGACACCAATTTGGACCAAGTTTTCTACTTGTAATTAGTTTTAAGTACTGTTCCTTGTTTTATTAAGTTTATTGAAAACAATTATGGATTTCTTGTGTAGTGGACACAAGGGTGTAGAAATAAAGAAATAATAAAAATTACCATCAGGCTGCTTCATGCCAGGTGTGATTGCTCTTAAAAAGTCATCAGGTGTCATGTATATTTCAGTGTTTTCACCATATGACAGCTTTACAGTGGCAAAATATCGAAATATTTTATCAGGTGTTGAATATGATCTCATGCGATTCTCATACTCAATAATCTGTTAAAATAAAAAGAAGTATAAATGCAACAAAAATAAATAATATGCAATGAGCATAAATAGCTTAAGGAAACAATGAACAAGAAAAACCCACCTTTCTGTCTCTAAATCCTATTTTCTCCTTACGAAATCTTTTCTTCTTAGTATCCACTTCACTTTCAGAATCAGACTCTGTGATTTCTTCAGCAGCAGTAATTGATGGAAAAAGATTGAAACTTAACCTATAAAACAATTAGTTTTCATGAATACTTTACAACTAAGGATTGCCTTTCAATATTATTTTTACTACTTCAAACTCACCATAATTTATAAGCAGTATAGGCACTTGCAGTGAACAAAAAAGAATAGCACAGGAACTTGTGAGAATACTTTCGAAAGCTTTCATCGTCGCACTTGCGGTCGTTGTTATAATATCGATGGAAATTTACCAAGGGTCTTGAAGGCACTGACAAAATCTTTGTTGTAGTAGAAAGTAATGAAATCTTTCGAACAACAGCTAGCTCTCTGGGTATATTGAGAAGACGTGGAGAGATAGAATAATACATTTTACGGCAAAGAACTAAGCCAGGAAACGAGTGTTCAAGAAAAACAAGAGAAGAGAGAATAGTTTAGTATTTGTTTCTTAGGAAAATAATATTACACCGATCGAGACGAGCAAGATTTTTATTATCCCTTTTATTTTTATATTTCCCTAATTACGTCAATGTCAAACTTACTATCTGACTGGTAGCCATAGACTATTCTATTCATAGATAATTTTATACTGACAGTTTATTGAACTATAGACTAAGTAAACATTTTCGCTTCGTATAATATTTTCTTTGAAATAGCAATCTCTAATCAATCTCTATTAAAAATTGTATAAAATTATTAAAATTTAATCATTGCCATATATTTAAACAAAAAATGTCCCAATCACAGATTTTTTTTCTTATTATGATTACATAAATTATTTGTAAAATTGAGTAACAGCTACTTAAGGCCACGGCTATTTATTATTATAAATACGTTTCAATTTGGGCCTTATTTAAACCACAGTTATTATGTTACTGAGGGAAGAACTGCGCTAAGCTGGAGATGGGAGGAACGGAAACTATTTCACATCGAATCGCACGATCGCATATTCGCAGCGAAGAAATAAAATATTGAGGGTTTTGCTATAGAATACTTATTTTATTGTGTGATTGCAAAATGCTACAAAGCATCATAAAATATATCATCCTTCAAGTGACACTTGTCATAAGTCACACTCTCTTGACTTGTCATGTGCCGAGTTGTCTTCTGTCTGTCAGCGTTCGAGTTTCGAGAATCGGAGCGAATCAGCGAAAAGCATGAATTTTCTATAATTTTTTACCATCAAAATTGATTGCACTTGCCAGAGATTACATTCGAATAGTGTCAAAGGTAAATATCGTTCAAGATAAAATAAATTAGCAAAATATTGCGTAAACAAAGCAGTGATCACTGTATAACATTTTATTTGAATCGCTTACGTTTCAAACTTGTAACAAAATCTGCACCGTACAAAGGGAGTGAGTTATATAACCTTGAATCACGGGACTCCAGTATTGATCAGTTATTTTGATGTAAAATATTTTTGCAGAGGATAAAGCTCCCCAGGTATGTAAATAAAAGCATTTAAGAATAAATAGGTCGGGATCTTTTTGCACATCTGGTTGGAGTAATGAGAGGTTACCTAGGTAAAGGCTAGTGTTGCGTCAAAGTCTGGTCTAGATCAATCGTGTTGATATCTTGAATTCAAGAATGTGATACAAACTAGGCTGTAAAGTGATAATCTTTATAGTTTCCTTATTATTTTATATTAATTAGAAAGTAGCCTTAGGTTAACCATGACACAGATTATGAATATCGAACTCCTTTCTAATCTCTGAAATTTTTATTTTTATTTACAATACATTTACAATAAAAAATAAATTAATATTTGTGTATTCAAAACCTTCATACAGTAAGTAAAAAAAATGCCATTTTATTAATATAGGTTTTTATTTCTACCTGAATTTTATTCATTTAACTGCAACTTAACCTACCTGATTGCCAAATATAACAGTGATATATTAATAATTACATTTTATCAGTGTAATATTTTTATAATGACCATTATTGTTTAGACAGTAAAAACACTGGCCTTTTGTTATTAAAAAATTGTGATTCAGTGGCAGGTTTTTATTTAATTTGAATTCTTTGTATTATTAAATATCCCCTCTAGGCTCATGAATTCCATTAGATGTATTAGTTTACTGAACTTAACTATTGTTTGGAATGTATATTTTTAATTAAATAACCCTATTATCATTGTCAGTTCAATTAACCATGGCCTTGAACTATTTAATATTGTTTATAGATAGATATAAATAACACTCCCTCTGACACAAATAGGCACCAAACAAATTGAAACTGTGCCAATATTGCCGTCATTGTATGCTCTTGTTTAATCCAGTGCTTTTTAATCTGTTTCTTTAAACTATTATGTTATTACATTTTGTGCATATTTCAAAACTTTGATCAAACATGACCTATGTTTGATTAAAGTTATTACTTATTATTAAAGTTATTATACAATATTTCTAAAAGATAAACATTTACAATTCAACCAACTAAATTAATATTTAATGTGGTGTAAATTTTTGTTATTTTTGTAGTCACATACATAATCGGTCTTCACTCATAAATATTATAAAAGTTTACTCAATTTAAAAAAATATTTGTATGGAATATATCTTTCAATGTCTTATTGTGAACACTGCATGAAAACCCATGTTGTATGTTTTTAAAACAACCTTAATATATCCATAACTATGGGTGAAATTTAAAATTTTATACATTGATATCCTGCTGTCCCATCCATATCTTTCAATACAAAAGTGGCATTCAGGACATCCTGTGTAGATAGATGGTGCAAAGGCGAATAAATAAATAGAATAACTTTTAACAAACAACCTTGACTATAATGAAATTTAATTGTGTGTTAATTGAGATCATTATTACTCTATCTCCAGTGTACAAATTGTACAACATACAAGTACATTATAGCTAAATAGAGCACATTGCATTAACTGTGTGCCAGTTAATTTGACATTGTGACCAATACCATGTCCCAAATTCTATTTCTATTGCACTTTCGTGTTATCTCACCTGAAACTGTACTTATTTGAACAATGTGAGATATTGAATATTCAGGCCACATCTGATTATAATAAACTCATGTCTTAAAGTATTACCAAACATTTTTAGCATTTTCAATGTGGCCTTACTGATATTTGCACATTATTTCCTTCACTGTAACTAACAAACTTGTGGTAGTAATTAGAAAATAAAAAATAGGTAAAAATAAATAATGCAACCAGGCACAAGTAAATAATTACATAAAAGGATGGGCCCATCACAATGTTTATGTGAAAGTCTGATTGTGATATGATGATGAATAATTTATTATTAATATAAAAATAAGTTTTATCCATACTTTATAAGCCGCCTCCAACTAACAATATTTGATTCCCTATGCCATGGCTACTTGTTATAATTATGAGCATTATTTTTATTTCCTGATAAGAAAGAGATTTATTTATGCACAATAATAATGATAAATGTATTTATTTTGTTAACAGACCTGACACTGAACCTAAGGAGCCGGGCATAACAACAGTAAACATGCATCGCGCAAGGCAAGTTTTCCACATAACGAATAAAGTCGGCAATGCCGAGAGGTTCGCGTCATGGCTCCTCAACAAACCACAGGTGAGTTGTTTTATAAATTTTTTTGTACATGTGATAAAAGTTCTATGGCTGCCTTTAAAAATTACCACATCCGATATCTCAAAGGCTTGTTATACAAGGACGAAACCTTTATAATCGAGGCTCATCTTTAAATTTCAGTGGTAATCACTAACTAAAGCTATTGATTTATGTCAATTTATTAAAGATTGATAGAAAGGATTTTACTCTTCAAGATGACCTATCTTGAAGAGTAAAATCCTTCAGTGTTAATATCTTATTTTGATTCATTTTGTACAAAATGATAACACTATTGATACACAATTTATTGGTAGACCGACGGCAACTATGTGCAATGTAAATTTTTTTTTTCTATATTACTCATATCCTTCCTATGAAACGTAAAAGTTACATACAGTTTATATCTAAGCAGAAAAATTATAAGGGTCAAATAACTTAATATCTCTCATAAATATATATTATGGCAGACATGTTATATGAATAATAACATGTTATTCTTAAACGTAACAGTAATAAAAATATTATAACAATGCTTGCCTAATGTAGTCAATGTCGTTTGCGTTATTAACTTTCGCGGTCTCAATAAGTTTTCAAGGGTTTAGTTAAGGCTAAGCATGTGACGAATGGACCTTGCCCTACACTTGTTCTCTCAAGCCATGAGTATAGAGACAATAAGGAAATTATAAGCTGCGTTGTGTGAAGTCACGTCCAAGCATCATGACGATGAGTCACTTGTCCTACTCTCATCTCAAGGACCGGTTATCACTAGTTAGTTTTTATTAGACAAAGTATCATTTGAATGAATTTATCAAGAAAAATCGATTACCTACTCTATAGCTGGAACTGAATGAATTGGAAATTTCCCACAATGAATTATGCTGATAGCAAAGCGTTTCGTGCTATGAATACGGATTTATTGCGACTCAAAGATTGTATTCATCTCTAGAAGCCTCTTTAAGTCAATGTATGAATGCTGATTCTAAAAGATTTTACAAACAAAGCATTAGAGTCTGAATTGTAAAACATTAAAAGATAACTGTCAAAATTTTTTTTAATGTCAATGTATATGCGCTCCTTTTAATAATCGCGGAAATAACATTGAACCATTAGGTGTCCCAGCTCTTGAGTTGGTATAAGTACCAGATATAAAAGCTGGCGAGTTGAAATTCTTCGTCCCGTATTCTCCAATAAATTCCGCGGCAATTGGTTTGTAGCAAACCCACATAGTACCACTAATAGATACCAGTGTCAGTGATGTTAGAGAAAATCCTTCAGCCTTTAATAACTTACTATGACCTTTGTATTATATTGACATTGGACATGTCTCTACGAAAGAGTTTTATCAGATAACACCATATCAAATTCTTCGAGACGTTTTCCTGATGTATCTTGTCACGTGTTATCATAACCGATGGTTGCGGAACCTTATTAGATTACTGTAATGATACTTGATAAATACGTTATCTGCTTTTTTTTTAATACAGGTTCAAGGTTGTGTTTTTGTTATGGTCTGTTATTCTTCTAATTGTTCGATAATAATTAAATAATATTAATCTACCATTTTTTATCATAACCGCGGGTAAAACCGCAAGACACAAGTTGTGCTTCACTAGTACACAATAGCTAGTATGTTAAAAATAAATAAGTGCGTTTGAATTATTAACTGGTTTATCAAATAATTCCGAGTAATTATTTTTGTCGAGACGAGCCCCTTTATGGGAGTAAGATAAAAATACTTCAGTTAGCCTTATCTCAAGTTGTAGACATCGACACAACACGTATTTACTGTCTGCATTGTATATCACATAATTATCTTTGTTAAACATAAACTGTTCTGAAACAAGCACTCCTAATTGTTAGACTATTATATTGACTACTATGTATGAGTGTATGAATACTCGTAGTGAGTCTGAGAAAGAGTTGAGTAAAATAAACACGAACACTGCGTTCTAAATACTGGAATATTATACGTACTGAATTTGAACCAAGGGCACTAGACATTTTATGACTATCTTCACATCATATCAATAAATCAACACTTTTACTGCTGGAAACTCAATCAGATTTTGACTGCAGTGAATGAAGCCGATGATTGTCCAATTGTAATAAGGCATTCGGAAAAACTCAAATACTTGATTTTTTATTGTTTTTGTATTGTCGTAGAATGCCGCATTAGCAGTAAACGTCAACAGGCTGAAGAGCACCACAGCAGCGGAACCATTCCTCAATGGGTCCAGCTCGGCTTACGTCGAGACCATGTACAATGCGTGGCTCACTGACCCCAACTCCGTACATGCGGTGAGTACATGACAATCCATATATATCATATACATTACCCGCGGCCCAATAATGAATTCTTATTGCCATGATTGACATAATTATACACGCCTCACACATTTCTGTCACATAATATAAAAGATTTATGGGAAATGGAATTTTCGGGACGATACGATAGATGATAAATAAAATCACAGAAGAATGTTCTCACGATGTTTCCCGGTTATCTGCATGTTCATTATGGGCTAAATGTCCAATTGTGTTGACCATGACATTGTAATAAACAAATTAGGGATCGTACGTAGATGAGCCACATTTGTGTCCAGGTAATATATAGATATTTAATTCGGAATGTATGTGAAAGTAATAGCTCGTATTATTCAAAGTCAATCTTATATACAATCAGATGATATTTATCAGATAAGCGTTTCACAATGTAAAAATGATATGATTACGTGGCTAGAAATATACTCAAAACGTAATAACTGGCCGTCGTATTTTCCTCGTCAATTCTGAGTAATTACGGTCTCTATTATTAAATTCCATTCATCTGGCAATTAGTGGTCGTAAGACCATTGGATTAACTTTGATGTATATTTCATTATGTTTGCTGTATTATATAACTAACATTTGGTTTAATGAGAATTAACTCAGCGGAAATAAAAACTATTTCTGCTTTACCTTATTCACCTGTACACGTTAATATTCCGTAGCGCGGAAGCACTAAAAACTACAAATAAGGACGTATAGAATGTCATATTGTGTTTATATAAAGCTGTTACGGGTTAACAACACACCCGGAGTTCAATACTGACAAATCAAAGTTCAACTGATTGTATGTAATGCTACAACTACGCCACTTCTCAGCAGATAACAAGGCCGTATAAGCGAGCCTCTAATTGCGGATTACGTCGGTCGATCGGTTGCTTGTTATGTCTAGACGAACTCCAGACTCAGTCTGTCATCATCTAACGATCGATAATGAAAGAAATAACATTACATTTTTTTCGGAACTTTATTACAAGCAGTATTCAAAATGTGAGCGTTATAAGGTAAGATAATTCAACGTATAATTTTTGTAACTTACTTGCGTGAGTATGAGATACAGCTGTTGTATCTAACCGTTGGGACACAATCCATAATAATAATAAATAAATATTTCTAGTAGATGTAAATACGTTATTACAAAGTGTAAAGCTGTTACAATAATATAAATATCTTTTAGTTACCTTACTAGGCAAGCCTGTATCGAGGCAACCAGGAATTGTTACACCAGATATTTAATTATCTTAAGCTTAATATATATCACCATGCTAAAACATTTTAAGAATTTGCAAGTGTAGTAATCAATTAAAATTTCAAATAATTTTCTGTAAAACTAATTACCGCGAATAGAGATTTATATACTGACAAAGAGAACCAACAATCACACAAATACTTACACACTGGGTCATTTGTATTTTGTTTCAAATTGCTGTAATAATATAAAAACATTGCTAGTTCCCTGGGAGTGATTTAATCGCGTGTAAGCTTCTGCGCAAGGCGCCTATATCCGTCCTCTTGGATTGAAGGTATCGTCCATACATATCAGCAAAAATCGGCTAACCGGTTTATCTGCAAAATGGTCAGATTTCTTCTATCTTATCGGGAATTACGGATTTTCTGCTCAAAGTCAAGGTCACTTTATTCCATAGATGACGTGAATAGCAAATTATTCAGTCTATTGCCAAGGCAGATAATACAACAACGAGCTAAAATGACCGTCGTACGTCGTGCAAGGATAATTCTCATCTGTTTTCTAATTGGATCCGGTTTTGTATGGATTCATCTGAAATATCTTATGGTCAAATACGTATCCGCTTGGTGTACTGTATGGGATACATTTGTTTATCCTCGGACTCATAAAAGTTTGTCATTGTGTAGTTATTCAATTCCTCTTTAAATTAGTTTTTCATGATACTTTAAAAATCAGATACGGACGACGTATTTAAATTATTACGTTTCCGTTATATGATTATGCTGTTTGTCTTATAGTGAATACCTACTTGGTTTTAACTATTTACGTAAAATGCCTTTTTGTATTGAACTATACGTATAGAAAGTCCGCAATGCAGATGTTGCGTTTCATCCTTTACGCAAACAAATGCATTGCGTTTTGTAGAATTGATAAATAACTGTTTTACTGATTAGTTGATTACTTTACGAAGTAAATGCCATAACTTTTACGCTCATTTGACTGTATTACGAAGAAAAAAATTATATGCCAAGTACATGCTCAACTACTTGATAATTTTTACGTGCTCACGTCGAGTCGCGGTTTATCAGATCCTGATATTTGTTGGATGTTTGTGATGGATCGTTTAGCAACTTGTTTGTATAATATGTCCGAGTATTTGAACACGTAGCTAACTAATATTTTCATTTTCAATTCTGTGTTTTATGCGATTGTATGCAAAGGAACTCTGTGAGCTCCATATCATTCTCGTGTCGTTATCTGACTACTGGGAATGAGGGGAATTTTCCCTCTTATGTTGTTACACCCTCAATTCACGCGAAGCTTTTAGCGTCGTCGTCCTAAAGGGCTTAGTTAAACATTCTCTTCGTCCTCTTTATCTTTCTGAATCTTTATAACTGACTTGCCTTGACTTACAAGTCGGCATTTTCTTGTCATATATTATAATTACGTATAAATAATTTTGACCATAATAATTATATAAAATATATATATTTTTTAATAATATCCCATTACTTAGAATAATCAAAAGTCTGATTCACGCATTCTTCATTTAGTTTCCATGTGGCGTTTACGTAACATGTTACGTAAACATTATAATAGAAGTGAGGTCAACTCATAATATGTATTTAACAGATTTGTTTATCCATAATTAAGACTTTGGCCAGTCTTCCAATTAATTCAGTCTGAAAAATTGCGATCTTCTAAGTAGTAAGAAAGTAGGTGGATAACTAACCTAGTAATTTTTAATACAAATTTAGTGTTATTTGTTATACTCGATTGCGTCCAATACTATGTACGTGATTTGGTGGGTACGTTGGTACGTATATATAATAGCGTAACATTGACGTCACTGCACACGAGAATCATTTGCGTCAAAGATAAAGCGCTGTTGCTCTATTTGAGAGTGATGAGTAACAAGTTAGGGAGGCCCAACTGATTGTGATATTAGCTCTAATCTCTCCAAGTTGACATCTGACGTGTTTCATTTATAAATTGACTACGATACGGAAATTGCCAGTGCCTCATTGGACACGACCGATAGCAAAATGCGTAATGGTTTTCTCCAGTAATTCATTTATTCAGAGATAGAATATCTGGAATTAAGCAAAGTGTATATAGTTTCTGTTCATATTTTGTATGAAAAGTCCTCTAAAAGGTAATGAAGGGTGTTGACCTGTGTAGAATTTGGCTTACCCACCCAGTTAAAAATGAGCAATTGTTAGTGCCAAGAACCTTACATAACACCAAATACATTGTACCATTCTATACTTATGTTTGGATCTCTGGTAGCTAGAATTTTATACTATGTAGTACGTAACTCGTTTTGACGATTTGGGAACTCGATGTAATATTTATGGAAGTAAATACCAGATAGGTTTCAGAAGACGTTGAACCGCTATACATGATTGAATTTGTCGTTGCGATGTTAACGGGCTTTATATATTTTACGAGGTATGACCTGACCACGGCACCGCATAAGTAGGTCGATCGATCCGTGGAGCACTACAGTGCTGGTTAAATGAAGATTTACTGCTTCAACTACTAATTGGGATGTTGTTTTGCAGTCGTGGGATGCGTTCTTCCGCAATGCGACTAATGGCGCCCAGCCTGGCATGGCCTACACTTCACCACCGAATCTCGCTCCCTATTCTAAGAACGAAGTACCACTCTCGTCATTGGTGCCATCTTCTGGTGGCATGCCATCAATTTCAGCAGGTTTGTTTACTCTATTACTATCTAAAAAGTGCCGTTGTTGGCCGTGGGATTTCAGCAGTCGCCTGTTACGCAAGCGACGCAAGTTTGTCACACACAGCACAGCTGCCTGTCACAATCTTTAAAAAACTTATGTATATTCACACCCCGAGATTAACGATGAAAGAAAACATCGTGAGGAAGCCTGTATGTGTCTGAGATGTAATTGATAGTCGTATTTGTATTAGTGCCTGCAACGGTGATGTTCTCACCATCTGTCTCGTTGGTTTTAAAGCTAATGTGATACTGTACGATGGTTGAGGTGATAGTGGTATACCTAAATATAGAGCGTTTATATTAATCTGTAGGATCTCCAATCAACGAGAAGATCATCGACGACCATCTCGCTGTACAAGCCATCATCAGGAGTTACCAGGTGAAATATGTTCTATATTACACGTCAATGTTCCTTACCGTTTGCACAATATAGTCCCACACACTACACCCTTGCTAATGTGTTGCTCTTTGTTTTTCCCCCGTTTTGTATTACGCTACATAAATATATAATACATACACAATCCAAAGAACAATATCTATGACACATTCAGACTTATTATAGATTATACATGTATTTAAGACGATTTATTATTATGTTTTTACATGCGTTTGTATCTAGTCGATTTTTAAAATATGATTACTAGTAAGAAGGATATTTTTTTTATTATGTTAATAGAAACATATTTCTGTTTTAATTTCTTTTATTAGGGTTTCAGTAATATGTGCACAATGAAATTCACGAAACTTCACGATACACTAATAAATAATTAATTTGACAAGAAAAAAAGGTGTAAATTGTCATTGTCAATAAATTGCCATTTCGTTTTCAAGATTACAAATTATATGAAGTATCGGCGTGCCTAAATATGATGTTTAAAGATCCCATGTTGGGCGCCGAATAATTTATATGGTTTAGTATAACGGTCCCATGTTGGATCAATTTCAATAAATTTTGTTGGCAATTTTGCGATGCTGAATCGGCTGAATAATCCAACTGATAAATTTTGGGAGATTTTAACAATGCCGCTGGGTTGACTAAACGCTGGTCCCATGATAGGTGTAAATTTTGGGAGGGTTGTGTCGTTGGGTTGTAATATTGACATGTTGGGCTAAACGTGACGTGGTGGCGGGTGCGTGGCAGGCTCGCGGTCACCTGGCGGCCGACGTGGATCCGCTGGGCATCAAGACGGCCAACCTGCCCGAACTGGGCATGCGCGCGCCTCGCTCCGAGCTCATCATGAGGAAATATTTCAATTTCGGTACGCAGGAACAATGAAAAATGTCGCTGTCGATTATATTTATTGGAAGCAATCATCCTCGTTAACAAACAACTTTTCAACTGACTTACTGAACATTTCATTGCGTGTCACTGACTGATGTTCGAGCAGCGATGTTATAACACACATACATATTATGTATACATATAACGCTGCTACGTTAATGCCACGAGAGAGTTATTAGATATACTAAGAAATTATATGCACGTATGTTTAGTTACAGATCGTTTATTAACTTGGCTTATGTTTAAATGTCTCCTTCACAGCAAATATAAAAGGTGTAGATTTGTCAAGTGTATGTACTTTCAGAGTAGTGAAATAAATATGCGACACTTTTATGTTGATTTGAATTCCATATTTATTCAGCTTTTTTTAAATAGGTTTTAATGTTCAAGTAATACTCTGTAATAATGTGTATGCATGTGTGTGATAATCGTCGCCGTTTACCGATACATAGTTGACTAATTAGTTTGCGTAGTTTTCAATTTGAATCGATTGCTTTCTAGCAAATAAAAGAAATAACACATCATAATTTCACCATTTTTCGCAATCATACACGTCTTGTAGCGTCTTGAATGATGACATATAAATATAAATCGACTAAATCATGTTATCAAACAATCATTTCACGTCGGTGTTAAAATTTCACTAATCCAAGACCGATCTCAGAAAAATGGCTAGTCTCAAGGTAGTGCTGAGAATTACTTTGTTTAAATTTTTTATGTGATAAATGTATTATTTTGTTTTCGTATTGGTACCTCGGCATATTATATCTTATGAGCTTCAGTATTTATAAACGGAACAAGAGTAGAAAGCTCGTAAACTGTGGAATAGATTTCGCATAATATGATTATTAGCGCTGTATACTGCCATATCGGTGTTAAAATTAACGCCTCTTAATTCTAAAGTATAGGTTTTTGCATTTCGACCCAAAGTAGCATTTATACTCTTAATTTTATTTTACCATGTATTTATTTAATATATTATTTTATTCCTTGAGGATTTCTGGGTATTTAACAAAATACACAACTTTCCAATAATATATTTGTGTATGATATATTTTTAGTAGCATACCTTTTAAACTGTGTGCCTCTTTTTAGTTAGTTGAGGTCCACAAATAATAATGATGAGGTCGGCCCGCGGGTGACGCTCTTGGTGTTGCAACTGTTTCTGACGTAGCCCCTTACCATGAGGCGTGCTGAATGATTGGTCGCCAACTTCGTAGTATCAAGAAAAGTGTGCATCTTCCACAAATCTGGGGAGTGTAAAGGTTCACGTAAAGTGACGTAATTGTTTTCCACGTGCGGTGTAGTCTCGTGGTCACCTCGTCGCGCAACTCGATCCCCTGGGGATCAGTACCGGCGACCCGATATCGAGTGGCGATTGGCACGGCGGTATGCGGGCCTTCGCTAACGAGGCGGTCATTAGAGAACACGTACGATTCGGTATGAATGATTCAGCTCCAGTATTGATCATTGCCTCAATGTCAACTGGCTATAGATAATTCAACTAAATCTACTAGTTTTATATTTAATCACACCATGTCAACAGACAATATCGTATTATAAATTTTTGATCTATACCGTGCATTTGGCCGAGTTCATGATTTCTTAATTTATGATTTACCTTTTGTTTTTTTTTCTATTTACATTCGAAATTATATTATTTGAGTCGATTTCAATTAATTATTTACGCCTCACACACGTTGAATTAGATTATCTTAGCCCAGTTAACATTGTGTTAATATTCAATAGTTACTTATCTTCCAATTGGTATAAGGTACTTGAGCTTACCTCGCACTCGTTGTATCTATTTCGGGTAGCACTGAGCTCTAATCGGAACACTAGGGTGGTCCTATCTCCTTAGCTGAGGGTACTATATTATTTTGACTTTCTTTCGGTAGAATAGTTTGAACGCTTTGTATTCTTGTCGCTTTATAAAGTAGAAATAAATTTATATATCATCTATAAGTAATATGCAGTAGTATACCTTTTGGAACACTGGTGCTTGGGCTAATATTATTATACTATTAGGTAGTTTTATTAATTTGTCAATGTATTTTATTATATTATGCTGGAGAACTTGTAAATCGGCGAATAGTGATGAAATGTAGTAAGGATTTCAGGTTACTTAAAGAGTTGAGACTAGCATTTTGATATACTCGGTCATACTAAATCATACTAATGTGTCCTATTACGGAATGCAGTTGTTCATTTTAGGTTTTCATCGGTTGTTAAGGCTATGGAAATGTGTGACAGCTGGTATTGAAAAACTCATAATTTTCAACTTTCAATATAATATGTTATTTGATTGACTAAGTTGAGTGAATACTCCTACGTCTTTTCAGACTTTTATTAACGTTACACATGTTTCTATGGCTGAACAATTTCAATAGAAAATAGAAAGTACCATAATGACATATTGAGGTATAAATAACCATTTATTAATACATGTTTTGTAATTATTTCATACTCATTATGAGGTATGAGAACCTATTTGGTATAAGTACTATGATATTTTGATTGTAATACGTAGGTATATTTTATTTTTCATACTACTAATAGCAACGCCGTCATATTCCTTTACTAGAAATAAACATTGTGTACCTATAGAAATTACTTAGTATCATTACATACATCTTTAATGTCGATTATATATTATGATATCATGTCTATTTATTCGTACAATTATTGCATACTGTACATTATATTCAACAAGGCACATATAATTCCGGGGTACTGAATTACATAGTCTTGTTGTTACAATCGTTACATAACGTAGGGTACCCAATTTAAGGTAAATCCTCAATCGTTAAATTTAATGCTGTATCTTAAAATGCACTCTATGTTCTTGTACTTAATGTTACTTAACGATAGTGTTTAATAGATTGTGTAGTATGTCGTTGTCTAGGAAGTTATGTTTTATCTCATGTATTACTGATAAAGTTTTATTGATAGGTTATATATATATTGCTAAGAATATTTTTGCGACGATTGTCGTGATAGCTCAATTAATAACTTCCATATATAAATTATTAAATGTATTAGTATGGAAAAAGCACATCGAAGAAGAGACACACGATTTTGCGTTAAGTGCCTTTGTGAAACTAACTTTGAGCTTGAACCGACGCCACACTTACAAAAACACTGATTGCAGTTGGCTTTGAAGCGCATCTACTCAAAGCTGTTTTTGCAGAATTATTCGCTACGTTAACTTACTAACTGAAAACACTAATTGACTTGAAATAAAAACACCAGTGCTAACCACACTAAAGCCTTGTAACACTATCACAATTACAACTCTACGATTAATTTGTATTGATGATGTCAAGACAACATGCAATTGTTTTGTTTTAGTTACATTGTTATAATTATTTTATATACCTACCCAATTATTTACGCTTTTTATATAAATTTATATCCACAACAACACAACTAACTGCAGGCTCTGATGTTGCATTATCACATTATAAACGAATATGTTGTAAACCTAAAAAACAGATACGAGGACACCATATAGCGAATCTCGACCCGTTGGAGATTGCGAACCACGATTTGGGCGGTAAAAACCCAAGGGAGGTGATTCACAACAGCTACAGGTTTGGTAAGGAGATAAGAGAACCTGAACATATAGACCGCACCCTGGCCGCTCGATGTATCTACCTCATGTGTAGTTATGGTGACACAGTACATTCCTGCTCCCACACTCTTCACTTGCAAATTGGAGCCCTTACCTACGAAACTCAGGGTCGAACACAGGGCGCTTATTGCAATTAGAGATTTGGGCGACCGGCTATACTTTATGAACAGAATACTAAAATGCAACAACATGAAGAATACTTAATATACAAAATTCAAAGAAAATGTCTTTGTTCAATTAGCTTCTTTTGCATTTTGTTTTTGTTTCAACAATTTCTGTTCGTAAATTATTTTGAGACACTGAAGCCATAACTACAGAATCATCAATGTGGATGTAATGCACAGATCCTCGGCACGCACGCACGTATCTCACATCCTGGTCGATTCATGGATACCTCGATATAATTTTTATTATTATTATGTATTTATGTATTATACATTATCACATTGTACCTTGATTATTATATTGGTAGTGTTGCATGGTTTAGATTGAGAAGATTTCTCGCATGTACGTTGCATGGGTTTCTATACATGTAGTTTGGATTGGACTAAACACTCTCGACTTTGAGAAATATAGTAGCGTAGTATTTTTATTGTTTGACATTGAGGAGCGAGTAGATGTTACGTATACGCTTCTAGTTAACTGTCTGGTTGGATGGGTGCCAGTAGAATTGTCTCTACATGCACATTTACCTCACAAATGGACTTTGGATCAATTAAAAGCATTGTTATATCATCATACTTTGAGATGTAATTATATCCACTAAATAATTTAGGGATGTCTTGTGTGCATATTATATCGATTTGTATTACCATTATGTATTAAGGTCATTTTAGTAAATAACTTTTATACATTCGGGATTTCTAAATACAGTCTACGTTGGTTTGTGTAAACATGTGCTTCCATTATGGAAAATGCTAGTAAAGGGATATGATATAATTGTTTCAAACTATCTGCTTCTGCTTCTATATATTATATCTGTGTAACTCAGTCTTTCATATGTTTAGCTTTACTACACTCCTCAATATTAATAACTTTAAAATATTAAAAATGTGAAAGATTGGGTTGGGTGAAATATATATATATATATTTTCTGTTGCAAAGTGATAAGAGCCATCATACTCTCATGAACACTATTTATTTTAGATGAAGCTGACATGGACAGGGTATTCAAATTGCCCTCGACAACATTTATTGGCGAAAAAGAGAAAGCACTTCCCTTAAGGTATGACTTCTATCAAACATACTCAAACATACAATTTATTATATACAATAGAACACATAAACGTTATCAACAAACTGACTTTCTTAGGACATTTAATGGAAATCGTACCCTCGTCAGTAGGTAGGTATTACGTAGTTTATTAGTTTACAGGCAAAATAATTCGATGGAATTGCATTCTGTACTAGATTGTTTTTAATCAATACTAAAAATTATTTATTTCTATCTGTATATCTATTTATTAATATAACGATATAAAAATATATTTCAAATTTTCTGCATACATTTCTGTAGTTACAACAATATATTATTTTATCTTCGCACGGTAATTTGTCACAGTTTGTCAAACTAAATTGCACATAAGCCTGATATCGAAATTCGATAATTTTTAACGGCTCATATCTAACCTTGTATTTTTATAAGAGTTGTTGCAGTCATTAATTGTAACGTCCTTTGAAATTGCCTTAAAAACATACACTTGGTTGCCAAGATGATTTGCAAACAAATTATGAAAGATAATATATTTTCTGATCATGTTAATAAAATAAAATGTTTTCTCCAGAGAAATCTTGAACCGTTTGGAACAAGCGTATTGTAACAACATTGGAATAGAGTTCATGTTCATCAACTCGTTGGAGCAATGCAACTGGATCAGGCAGCGGATGGAGCCCCCCAATGTGACCAAGATGAGTCCCGACCAGAAGAGACTGATCCTCGCTCGTGTTACTAGATCTACCGGGTGAGAGCTCTATGTTGCTGGATACCTATATTTTATTACTTGCTACAAAGTTTAGAATATAATGAATTGGTAACTTAGGCCTTCAAAGTAAAATATTTGTTCCGAAAATCTTTACCACGGTGAACTTTGATGTCGATATTTCCCTATAATATTTATAATTTCTTCGTCTTCTCGTTTGTCCCCTGTTATTTATGTACATAAATAATGCTATGTAATTTTCAGAGGAAATTTCATACCAAATCATAAATTGCGACGTTTTACAACCTCAATAATTGTGCAATATCTAGGTGCTAGTGAAGTTGGTGTGATAATATACTATCAGTATATATTCTGTAAACAACTTGCAGATAAGGTTGCAATGGATGGCAAAATAAAGGCATTGTTATTGTGATGGTTAATGTCGTTCTGTTATGTAGGATAAGACATTTAAGAATATTTCATACATATTATTAATCCAACAACTACCTCCTACTATTAGCGAATGCTCCCGTAAAGCAGCAGTCCGAAATGAATGGCGCCGTTTTGTTCAGCAAGCCACCAATTCTGACATTACGACCACGACCGCTCTGCCAAGAGTGTAACGATTGAGATGATGATTAATCCAACAACGTTGGATTAATAATATGTACGTTGTCGCCTATAAAATAATAAAATATATATAAAGAAATTTGACATGCCACTATAGCAAGAGTAGTAACAAGTACAAATATCAGTGATGGTGCAAACCACCTTGTACCAGGACTACATTGGGTGTGTCACACATCTTCTTTAAAAGGTTTTGATTCGTTAAGTGTCGAGCTGCCTCTGAGTGCCAAAAAGCTGCGAGTTGCCTATGAAAAATGCCATTTTGTGCGTGCAGATTCGAGAACTTCTTGGCGAAGAAATGGTCGTCGGAAAAGCGTTTCGGTCTCGAGGGTTGCGAGATTCTGATCCCGGCTATGAAGCAGGTTATCGACGTGTCCACCCGCCTTGGTGTGGAGTCAGTCATCATGGGAATGCCCCACAGAGGTAATTAACACTTAACATATACTCGATGGCGCACGTGTGACAACCCTAGTGTTGTTTGCATGTCATCGTTTACATACCATAATCAAGCAGTTTATATGCTTCTTTTCTATTCTGACAAAATATTCAATATTTTCTTATAGGCAATTGTTTTGTACAATCATTTTAAACTGAAAACCTAACTATGTGCAAACGTGTTCGCTATGCAAAAGTTTTGATGTAGCTGCGTTTTTAAGCTAAGCTTAATGAAATGTTTCGATTCAGGTCGGCTGAATGTATTGGCCAACGTTTGCCGCAAACCCCTTCACCAACTTTTCACTCAATTCGCTGGTCTTGAGGCTGAGGACGACGTAAGTACACTAATTACTCCTGTATTAATATCCAGGTCTTGCAAGATTATTTCATCATTATAAAGAAAATCGTATGAATACCAACTTATTTTGTTGTTAGGTCTTGGAAATGGTGACTCACTCGATATGAACATTAAAAATAAATAAACCAATCATAATATTCGTTGTATAAGGGTTACGATAAAGTATCAAGCTTTCCTTATCTTTACAACAAGATCTAACTAGTTACAGCAAAAAAATCTATTTGAGAGACTTATTTCATACACATTCCGGAGTTAAAAGCTCCACGAGCTCTTCCAATAATTCCAACCATAAACACAAGAAATAACGCCCGCAGTAACAAACCGTAGAGCCGAAGCACCATAAACAATACAAATAAAACTACACAATAAGCCCACAATGATAATGTATCGAATACATAATACGTTGGGTCTTCAGTATACGTAACAGTAACTGTTTTTAAATTAGTATCTACGACATTAACTTTAACTTCCTATAAACTACTATTATAAAACCATAAAAACATAATTTTAGATATATCTCTCTTTAATTCTCGATAAGTTTATTTTAAGATTCGTCCACTATTTAGATCGTCTTCAATACCTTTGGTTTCAGGGCTCCGGTGATGTGAAATACCATTTGGGCACGTACATAGAGCGTCTTAACCGTGTCACGAACAAGAACATCAGACTGGCGGTGTGCGCCAACCCATCTCACTTGGAGGCCGTTGACCCCATCGTACAGGGCAAGACCAGAGCTGAACAGTTCTACAGGGGGGATAATGAGGGCAAGAAGGTATGCTGCTATTTATTTAGTTACCAGTTAGTGGTCATTCACTTTCCCCATAAGGTAGTATTAGCTTCAACCATGCATACAAACATTTTCTTTGTGATACACCGATTGATTGACACTCACGGGCGACCTTTCCTTGGAACACAATATTAGTCTAAAATACAATTTTTTAGCGATTGTATTACCCATAGAGACCATTTAATAATAACGGGATTCCCTTTGCCAACAAATACGGAATATTTATTAAATTGCTCTCGTTATCTGAGGTTAATATGATAATGATGTTTACTGTGTTTTTCATTAAGTTTTATTATGACTAACACGGTTATGTCGTAAACATATTATTATTTGTATCTTTCGTCATAAGGGGATCCTTAGGCTGAGTTTCATGTAAATGATGTAAATGATTTTATGTAAATGAAAAGAAAATGAATGTATTCTTGTACAAAGACCTTGAATGTGTAGACTAGTGTATTAATATAATGCAGGCAATATGTTCGCCACAAGAAAACAATGTCGTTGCTTTTTTTGCGAATGAAAGATGTGCAAAATTTGACTGTATAATTCTAAGGTCAACTGGTTCGTTGGTGTAAATCTTCGTGTCATGGTTGTTTTTTAAAACGACCTTAATAATATGTACTTACGTATTATTTTCCAGGTAATGTCGATCCTTTTGCACGGTGACGCGGCGTTCGCCGGCCAGGGCGTGGTGTTCGAGACCATGCACTTGTCAGACCTTCCTGCTTACACCACACATGGCACCATACACATCGTCGTCAACAACCAAATTGGATTCACGACTGACCCTAGGCATTCGCGTTCTTCTGCTTATTGTACTGGTGAGTAGAAAAAAGTATACTTACTGAATAGTTTGTACTTGCCGTTTGCGTGATAGTCTATGGCGCGATTCTCTAATGCTATGATAGGTAAGAAGACTCCTGCAACTCCAGTCCTGAGGAACATCTACCAATATAACAAATTTTATGCGAAACTCAACAAAAAAATTACTGAAATTTAGAATAGATTGTATGAATGTTTCCCCATTTCACTCGTTGTATAAGCTACTTCAAACCACTCTATAGGTAAATACATTTTTAAATAGTGTTAAAACATACAAATATAATTCAGAATATTTGGATACATTGGTCTTCTAAATTACGTTATCTTGATATGGTTTTATTAACATGTAGAAGTTGGGTTTATAACTTTAAGAATGTTGGGAAAAGTCAACGTTTTGTAATAGTTCAAAAATAGTTCTCAAAGTAAAGTGTTGTAGGGTTGTAATACATGTAATGTTTGTTCTCCAGACGTGGCTCGTGTAGTGAACGCGCCAATCTTCCACGTGAACGGCGACAACCCTGAGGCGGTCATGCACGTGTGCAATGTGGCCGCGGAGTGGCGCTCCACCTTCCACAAGGACGTGGTCATCGACATCGTCAGCTACCGCCGCAACGGACACAACGAGGTCGACGAACCCATGTTCACGCAACCACTTATGTACCAGAAGATCAGGAAGACCAAGCCCGGTTAGTTTTTTTACAACTATAGTGACTAACGAGAGCTTGTCCGCGTGATGGAAGCGGCTTCTGCAGCCTATATTGTATCACCAATTGACACTCGGGCGAAGTATCGTCGTTTCTTAATCTGTCACTGACACTCATTCGAACGATCATCGCAATAATGCTACGTCCACGGTTATATTTGTGTCAATGTAGTAGTTTGAGGCAAAGTTAGTATTGAAGCCAAGTAATTTGGTTCAATATCGGCCATTCCAAATTATAGCCAAACTAGGACACAAAGTTGAATCCAATGTATGGCCGCAATTAACAGACTGATGGAAATAATTCTAAAACGACGCGTACGAGAATGTAGTCAAAAATAAAATTGGTCCTTTTTTTGTAGTATTGGAGAAATACGCCGATCAGCTGATCGCCGAGGGTGTAGTGACTCCTGAGGAAGTGAAGGACGTGAAGGATAAGTACGACAAGATCTGCGAGGACGCATACAACCAGGCCAAGCAGGAGACTCACATCAAATACAAGGACTGGCTCGACTCACCCTGGTCTGGCTTCTTCGAGGGCAAGGACCCCCTTAAGGTATTTTACTAGCTTTTGGATAAGAGTAGCTGTCCAACCATCCGTCGGTGAATTTAGCACACATTTTTCGTAGGATCTGGATATGATTAGGTGTCACAGAGCTCCGCTGGGTTTATGGCTAAAAACCCATATTATACTAGAGAAATGTCTGCTTTATAACAGTTCTAAACACATTTTTTTAGTAAACCAGTAATAAAGTAAGGACAGGTCGCTAGTACAGGTATAAAAAAAAAATACTGATTATTTTGTTCCAGATGTCCCCGACTGGCGTCGTAGAGGAGACCCTAGTCCACATCGGCAAGCGTTTCTCATCGCCTCCACCAAATGCAGCTGAATTTGAAATCCACAAAGGCTTGCTGCGTATCCTGAAGGCTCGCATGGAGATGGTTGATAATCGTACCGTGGACTGGGCGTTGGCTGAGGCTATGGCCTTTGGATCATTGCTGAAGGAAGGCATCCACGTCCGTCTCTCAGGAGAGGATGTTGAGAGAGGCACGTTCTCTCACAGGTAAAGTCATTTAAACTAATATTTAATGTCAATTGAACGAATAAAACTGTACAAATTCAATATTGTAAAAATGTTCTGTGGGGCCTGTACCAATGAGTTTAAAAAAAACTACAGTGATTTCACACCACGTGCGACACTGAAGGAAATCATCGTGAGGAAACCCGAAGTAATTAAAGACGTAATTATAATGCCTGAGACTTTGATAGACTTATGTTATCTGTCACGTTGGTACTAAATTATCTTCAGTGAAGAGTGGGTGTTGTTATAACAACACCTCTGCCTACCCCTTCGGGGAATACAGGCGTGAGCATTGCCTGTTAGTAAATATGTTGATTTTTTTTTTTTAATATTACATGCGTATGCGTCTCTTTTCTGTCTTTTTCTGAATATAATTTGATATTCAGATAGTTTGAATCCGAAGGACGGACATATTGTGATACTTAAAGAAATATACCGAGGACAAAATAGCGGGATGGTTTTAAATCGTCAAAATAACTTGTGTCATAAAAAAACGTTTATAACTGACAATTGTCAGATGTTAATCAAATAGGAGGAAATAGTTAGTTAGCTTCAAGAAATGTAACATAACTCTTGTGTTCAGGCATCACGTGCTGCACCACCAGAAGGTAGACAAGGCGACATACTGCCCGCTGGCCCACCTCTATCCCGACCAGGCGCCTTACACCGTCTGCAACAGCTCGCTCTCCGAATATGGTACGATACTTTATACTTTTAACATTCCGTCATGCTTATTGAACAGAGAATTTTTTTCCAGTACAATTGCGTTTTGATTTTTCTGTCAATATATCGCAACCTAAGGTGAACGCACACTTATCTGTGCAAATATGCAATTCTTCAATTCAGCAAGCTTATGATTTCGTTATATATAGCCATTGAATGTGTTTTTAGGTGTACTCGGATTCGAAGTGGGATACTCTGTGACGAACCCCAACGCGCTGGTGTTGTGGGAGGCGCAGTTCGGTGATTTCAACAACGTGGCGCAGTGCATCATCGACCAGTTCATCTCCAGCGGACAGGCCAAGTGGGTGCGGCAGTCCGGCATCGTATTGCTGCAGCCGCACGGCATGGAGGGCATGGTGAGATACTCTCATACATTCACGTGTTCAATACCAGGGCGGGCGGGAAGGGTTAAAAAAGGGAATCGGCGAAACATGTTTAATCCTGTGGATGATTTTCTTGTCTGCCGTCATCCCTGTTTTTTATCCCGACGTGTTGAAATTATGAAGCTATTGAACAAATGTTTTGCGATACGACTATAATTATGTGTTGTACTTTTGCGTGCAGGGCCCCGAGCACTCGTCGGCTCGCCTGGAGCGGTTCCTGCAGATGAGCTCCGACGACCCCGACTACATGCCCCCAGAGAGCCCCGACTATGAAGGTACACACAGTTACCTATTATAAAAATTATGTTTAAAATTTTTGAAAACATAAAATTGCCTCTTAATCTAACATAGTATAAGTTAGTACTCCTTATAATATCCGCTATCTGCCAGTGAAAGACCCGTTAAAATATGTCTGGCTGTTTCAGAGATTAACCGGAATAAACAGACAGGGAGATTGATACATTTTTTTAAATAGTTTTCTTCAGTGAAAAGCGTGAATTTGGACGCTTCAATTTTACTTGCGTAGTAATTTTTCGTGTAGATATGATAATTGAATCCACGTGTACTTGCGTTGTGTAACAGTACGTCAGCTGCACGACTGCAACTGGATAGTGGCGAACTGTTCGACGCCCGCGTCCTACTACCACATCCTGCGGCGTCAGATCGCGCTGCCCTTCCGCAAGCCGCTCATCATCATGACGCCCAAATCGCTGCTCAGACACCCCGAGTGCAAGTCTTCCTTCGACGAGATGAACGAGGGCACCAACTTCAGGAGGTAAAAAAATATAACACGTTAGATCATAATATGACAGAGAATTGCCGCTGGTTTAAGTGAATATAAACACCTAGTCCCAGAACAAATACCATAGTTGGGAAGAAATTGTCTAGCGCCGCTTGTAGTGTCTATGTTTAATATAATGTGAATAAAAACTTTAGGTACTGGTAAGACACTTACGAACGTCGATAAATTAACACCAGTTCGGAAACTAGCCTGAGATTAAGCGGCATGATACTCGGACATGTTTACTGTAAGAACTACTTCAAAAGTAAGGGTGTACTATAAACTTTTAATAAATAAATAAATATCTGCAACTCATCAGCTGTCCAACACAATGGCTGCTGCGGAAACCGCATACATTGTAAAAGTATACTACATATCAACGACAGTCAATTTTAATAAACACTGAACTGGTAAAATAAAGTATGTTTTTAGTACTAATAATTATGTTTCGTGTTCAGAGTGATCCCCGACGACGGTCCGGCTTCCCAGAACCCGCAGAATGTCCGCAAACTGGCCTTCTGCTCCGGCCGTGTTTACTATGACATGCTCAAGGAACGACGCGAGAGGGGACTTGAGAAGGACATCGCTATTGCCAGGTACTTTATAATTATTAAATTTAATAAGTATTTATTCAAACAAAAAAAAACAAATTTCAACGGTACTTAATATTTATACTGGATTCGACAGACTGCAACAGGCTCATTATCCTTGAGGATGGCATCTAATTATTCTCCAAAAATGTTCTCAATGAATATCCACGTGATTATTTCATGAGGAATCGCAAAATATTTTTTTCGATTCACAATTCTACACCGACCAATGAGATTTGAACTTGCGTCGCTTGGGTATCAGCCGACTACTCATACCACTCTGCCATTGCTGTAATGCGTAATAATATGTACGGTTAATTGTGTAACAGAGTGGAGCAAATCTCCCCATTCCCGTACGACCTGATCAAGGCGGAGGTGGCGAAGTACCCTAACGCTCAGCTAGTGTGGAGCCAGGAGGAACACAAGAACATGGGCTCCTGGAGTTACATTGAACCTCGCTTCCGCACCATGCTGCAGAACCAGAAACATATCTCGTAAGTTCTCTTTACCTTACACTACCCTAATCTTGAGTTTCCCATCGTTTTCTTAATATGTACTCGCTAACGTCTCCGCCGAATATGTGTTTGTGAAATTGTACTGCGCCTCCTGTTGGTGACGAAAATAACTATTATAAGTGAAGCCAGAGCTTAGATTAAGAACATGGTGCAAAACTCGTGATGAGAGTACAGGGTACCATGTACCAATGAGAGTACCATGAGATCTTATTGCCATGATAGTTTGACTCATAGTATGAGACAGATGTATATCACGTGTATGCATTTGTCAATGTCGCATAGCTGAACTATCATTGCAGAAAGAGGTCTCATGGTTGGATCCCAGGGCGTCAATTATGATGATAAGCGCACTGCTTTATTGAACTGTATGTAGAACTTTTTACTTCTGACGTATAAATATCACTGGTAAATGACACTGCTCGTTTGTACACCGCTGGTGATGCAGCTTTTCACAAGCTGTGTTTTGTTTGAGATATTAAACTTTGGCGTACAGTAGATTTTTCGTCTATACCAAAATTAAGCTTCAACTATAAGAGCCACTTGTTCCTCTGAGTCTGAGAAGAGACCGCTCTTCTGTGTTTCTATGTCCACGTTCACCTTGTTTGCACAAACAAGTAAAACATTTTTCTCTGTTTGTAGAATTGCCTCTGTTTCCGTAAGCAATGTCAGCAAGGAATTTTCCAAGGGTGTCATAATTATTGCCAATTTATTGTCATTGGCAATCGTTGCAGGTCGGTCGGACGCCTAAAATAGTCTGACAACTGATTTAACCCAGATCACAGATTTTCCTCATTTAAGGGGTTGCGAAGGTCAGATGGCAGTCACTTCGTATAAAAATCAGGTGATCAGTCACATCGGGTTGAATCAAGCGGAGATGATGATGGGCTTATCATCGTGTGGGGAGGATAATTATTTACTACCAATACTATTAGCCATGGGACATATTATTAAATCGCAATGTTGCACTTTGTTAGAATAGTATTTTGAAAATTAATAATTTCAAATTTCTAAATTGAATTAAATATGACTGTATGTATATAGATCAACAGTCTTTGGTGAAAGATGTAATCTCCAATATAAAAAAAACTGCAGCTTGAATTTTATTTAAGTGTGTACAGAAATGCATGTTGACTCAAAATGTTTCTTGTTGTTGGCCGTTATTTACATATTTTTTATTAGCATGTTATCATAAGTACTGATCAGCATTCCTGACTTACAACGTTTTCACCTGTTCTACATTGTAGCGTGGTACAAAACTTGACTAGTGCGAATTTCCTTTAACAATCGAAACTAAAACGTGCTCGCTGCGTTTAATGTGTAGCTGCAAGTGGCCCGTTCAGTGCCCCAAGTATAGTTCACGAGTTAGAGCGCTCAGCGATAGTAGTGGGGATAAATGCGCATGTTTGTCCGCGACATACAAGACCCTAAAAATTACTACCTAATTCATAACTAATGTAGACTTCTGTATAGGTTTTTGCATGATCCGAAATGACGTTAACGTGATCCGAAATGAGTTGGTACTTTTCGTGGGGCGAGTTGTGGCTGAATTCCAAACGGATCAACACATATCGTCAAGGTTACACCTATACGTGCAGATATTAGGGCTTGACTGGTTCGCTCGTTAAAAGAATTCCGCACTAGAACAGTGTTTGGTTGTGTCCGCTTCACTAACCCGGGTCGCGTAATGCTGACTATTGGTTGCAGGGCAAAGTCCCAAGGTCAGGGGGGTAGCTGGTTAAGTCAACTATTCGGGGGAGGCGCGCAGCCCGCGCAAACTGTCGATGCGGACACTGAATCAGTGCCGCGCACCATTAGGTGAGACAGACTAACGATTTGATCCCAACATGCATTTGTATTAAAACCTGCTTACAGATTGTATGATTTATTAAATACTTCGGAATGCTTTGGAAATAATTGCTTTTGAAAAATTATACAACTCAAGTCTCGCGAGATTAATAGTCTGAATTTATTAGTAAGTAAGTGAAAAACATAGAAAAAATTGTATGGTGAGCGCACGTTAGCAGAAGCCTGTTGATATTGTATGATTCATCGAGACTTGAATTTGGTGAACTCACGAATGCTTGCTACCCTACCTAGTTTTGAACTGATCTAACAATGATAATATTATTTCAGCTTTAATTAGCACTTATTCACTGCTCGATGTTTTCGACTTAATTTGCGAATCTAATAAATCGCTTTGGTTTTACGGTATGCTTTTATACTTTTTAATATTAATGCTTAGTTAAATATTTACACAAGATTTAACAGCGCTGGCATGTGAATAGCGTATTGCCGCTTATTGTCGTACTTAAATAAAATTCGAGCTGCAAATGTGTAAGTTACTTAATTGTAAAAAAATTGATAAAATATTTGTGCATCAACTGGATATCACAGGTGCTGGAGTAAATACAGAAGACTTAAAGTTTACTTTTAACTCAATTTTAAGAAGACATTTGATTTGATGTTTTTTTATCAAATTCATATGGACCATGTTCTTAATGAATCGTTTGTTTAACAGCTACAACGGCAGGGTGACCGCTGCCTCGCCAGCCACTGGCTCCAAGGCAGCACACAACAAGGAACTCAAGAACCTTCTTGACGAGTTCTGCGCATTATAAACGACTCACGTTCGACTATCACCCCTACCATGAGTGACAAACTCACTTAACTTACCACTTAAACGTCAGCACGTCTATCAATACGCGCAGGACGATATTAAAGTCTAGATGTTCACGCGAAAACTAGGCGAGTTCGTCAACCATGGTAAATTCAGAACTACATAAAGCATGTAGCCACATACAAAAAAGTCAAATAAAACTATTTGCCATAAACACCAGTAGCAACCAGTATGAAGCAAATGCTGAATTATCTCGAAACGAAATTTATCTTTGACTACATTTTGTCGTCGACCGAAATTAATTATTTTTTATTTTTTTCTGTCGTTACCAGTTGTCAGTATTTTGTTCTCTCGACGATTAGGGTAGTTAGATAAATTCTTATTTATTTATTTAATGTAGCATAATACGTGACATCTTGACTCAACGTTATTTATTTTTAATGTTAAAGCAATATAACATAGTATCACGTAGTCTCCACTGTATGCTTATTAATTACTTACGTAATGTAATATCTGATTATGGTACATTTTATTATTAAATTAGCGTCAATACGCAGGTTGTATTGAATATTATTTGTACATAAAATGCGAAAATTTTATTTTTGTAATTCGATTGTATTTTGCTTTATCGTTATCGGGTTGTTATTACGTTCCTTTTGCTAGTCCGAGACGTAAATTATACTTCGATATACTAAGCCTTTCACGTCGTGTCGAATTAGGTAAATGATTTGCGAAGCTTACCGACTCGACTAACGTGTACTTTCACAAACATTTCGAATATTCGTATAACGATATTATGTATGGGATATTAGTAGTTAGCGATATGAATGTATCAAGCACTAATTGGTATTAAACAGCACGTGTAGTTCAAATTGTGTAGTGTCCTGTAGAGCGTTTCGTTTTTACGTTTCGCAGTCGGCCCATACCACCTTATTACAAAACATAGACTAAGATAGTCCTTGGTTTAAAAGTAGCTTCGTCTCTTACTGTGATTCGGTTTGGGATGGACATAGTTTAAACCATCTATTGTAATAAGAGGGATAAGGTTTAGTTCGTAGTTACCGCCGTGTGACGGCACCTTGTAAGGACTAACACCAACGCCCTTTGCTTTGTATAAACCATGCGTATTATTATCTCGTCTCTAGTAAATCTACAAGTATATGTCGTTATCTTAACGTTATGTAGAATTAAACGATTCTCTTTGAGGCTGGTTTGTATCGTTCTAGTGAGCCACGTCTCTCGTTAAACGATTTATTTGCCACCTCGGCTTTGTAACATTATTCGCATTGTAATGTTTTATTGTTAATTTAACATTTTGATGTTCACGTATTTTTGAGTAAAGCTCAGGGTGGACGGGGAAAGGTATGTCAATGAATTGAATGTTAGACATGTCTGGGAGGCACAACCTGAGCGAATTTATTGCTACGTTAGTTTCAACTAGTTAATTTACAATAAATAATAATATACATTCAAACTGCTCGTTTTATTTTCATCGACCCAATATTCATATTAAACGTTAGTAAAATGAGAAATGTAACTACGGCTGGCTCTTGGTTACATAAACTTAAGTAAATTAAATTCTATGGTACAATCAAGATCCTTGTACAATATAATGCCATTTAATTCCCCCGTGGAACATTTCCGCGTTTGTGGTTAAATCTGGGAGCAATTTTCATTTCCCACTGTCTAATTTTAATAGATACTGAACTAAGCTCGGCTCCGAAGGGAATGAGACATGCGCTAGTGTAGTTAGTTAATGAAGAGCGCACGATAGATCACGCGCCCTTGACGGCGGTCGTGGCTTGCCGCACACTTGGACGAAGCACCAAATAGAAATGTTACTTCAGGCCGGCTTCCTACATTTGTCGCTCTATGATTTTTAAGCAGCTCGTATTAAGAACTTAACTTTGAGGTTTACTTTGAAGGTACCAAAATGAAACGTCAAAGCCCAGAAGTTCTAAATACGCTCTGCTTTAACCGATAATGGTAGGACCTATGTACGTCTACCGTACTTTACATTTACTCGACGTATAAAGAATAATTGGCTTCACATACCGACTCTGCGTAGGGAGGGCCATTCGACAACACATGCATTCCAACTGTCGAACACACACATTTTTGCCTAACTAATTTCAGTAGTAACTTTAGAAAATGACGTTAACGTATGACATCTTTCTATGAGTTTGGCTGTAATGGTCAATGCACGTGAGCTGACCTTATGTATGTTGTAAACGAAGCTTGGAGCGCATTCAAGATGTTATCTGTCGCTAGTCTCATTTCAGCGCACAAAGCGGTCTCCACTCCTATTTATAAACCGCTTGGCTAGCGTCGAGGCGGACCTCACGAAAAGGTGCGAAGATTAAAGATGGTATCAGTTACAAGTGCGTTTTGCACACCACGCGAGCGACACTTCAAAGACGCGCAGTTTGAATAAGCGCCACGTATTGTGAGCTATTTTTCTTTTTTTAAAAGATGCGAGCTCTGATAATCTCTGCTCATGTTGGCTACATTAACGGAAAATAAAGAAGTGAAAACCTCAGTGTTTTGATGGCTTTTCTGGTTTCTTTTTCATTTCACGTCCCATCCGTTCGAAAAGAACGAGGTGGACACAAATTACTGAACCAATAAATAACAATGTTATTTTGGAGGTCTGGAATTCGCGCACATATTTTTAACTATGCGAGTTCCTACGGTCTTTAGGTCTTTACCTACCACAAAATCAATGCAAATAATCCATAGATCCTTCAAATTAATAGCCCATACAATGTTGTTGTTTCTGATGATAATGGGTCTTAGTAGATATGTATTATTTTAATCTTCATTTAATCTTTGTTAATTTAAGAAATATTCCTTGAAATATGCATTATCTTTTGTCATGCCTACCTACTAAACGTAAACGCAAAGAGAGTTCTCCTCCAAACTAAAATGTCATCTGCGAAGACAACAATTCACAGAAGTATCAGAGCACTTTGTTGTTGTTTCAGAGGCTTAGTCCTTTGTTTTCTAAAACCTCCCCGAGCGCCTTTAATACTTTGTAATGGCGGGACAAATCCTGTGTGTCTTGCTTGCTGTCTGGGATGAGGCGAGCCCTCGGGATGAGCTCTAGTACAGAGACGTCGCTACATTCATACCAAACGAAGATATACATGTCTATTATACGTTGGCAAACAAAATGTTCTTACACTAACATTAATGTGTACCTATGTGCCAGCGTACGTTTCGGGTCGGGAGTAGGTGGTTTAAAAAAATAGAGCAGATACTTAAGTAGTGTTTATAATTAGGGCTGTTATAAAATAAATAGTAGGTAATAAAGGACAGTGTATGTTTAACACGGGTAGCATAACGGGTAGCATTTATATTTTACGGCTTTATTTAAGCAGTCTGTAAGGCAACAATATGTGATCTATTTTATTCCCCTATCCAGAACTTACTAGGTGTATCTATCTACGCTAGCTTGCCGAACATAAATCATATGTACCACCTACTTCGGTAAGTAACATTTTTAATTTTAATCAAGATTTCAATCTGCGTAAAATCATCTTCGTCAAACTATTCGGAATAAAATGAAATCGAAAGCTAATGATCCGTAGGGATTGGAAGCATTATCATAATAGAGCTAAGTACTTTGGTGCCTATAGTACCTATGTAATGTAGTACGTTGAAGGAGCTTGCCTATTTTTGTGATCCAAGCCTTCACCTGCGTATAAAGTTCAATATCATGACTGTTTGACAGACTTATCCATATGTCAACGCACACTCTAAATCGCTGACAAGAAATTTTATGTGTTCTTTGTGAGATATAGGTATCCAGAAACTTTTATAAAAGTCCACCCCTGAGAAGATGGAACGGGTATGAAAATTTGTAGATGAAATCGTACCACTACGCAGCACTGCCGGCGAAAGCAAGTACATTATATTCAACGTAAACGGTAGAGGCGTGTATTGTTGGAGCAAACTGTTCATTTTAAGCGCATGACGTGATAATTTTTTACATAAAGCGATTAGTGTGAATGGTTCAATGCGCACACAAAGGATGAATATATGTTACGTAGTCTTTTTTATAAAGCTCTCATGCAGCTATTTACGGCAACTAAGCAGCTGTAGTCGTGCCTTCAGCATCTATCCATTATATCCTACAAAGTATAACGACCTATAAATAATATCACTCGATGTAGAGACCTATTATGTAGGTTGCCATTAATTGTCAGACGGATATAATGCCTTGGTACACACACACACACATTGACACTCTTTCACCTGCCACTTGGTGACACTGCAAAATTAGTTTCATGATAACGGTAAGTAATACATAATTAATATCCTTTCTGGAATTAAACATAGGATAGGTTCAGTCGATCGGCTGTGAAGTAGGTAATAAATAATTTCTCTGTTATATTGGTATCTATCAATGATTAGCTGTCGTTACAGTAAGCGGGGATCAGCCTGATAACGTAAGCAGGGGCCTGACAGGCCAGTCGCTTGGGGGGCACGGCGAAGCATGTGAAGACATATCACGTGCACCCCCCACTTAGCGACTTGGGGGAACACCGTGGAGTTTAGTAGGTGTGAGTTCGACATAACCCTTCCGCTGCTCCCACGGCGGTTGGTGTATCCATAACGGATTCTCCACGTAAAAAAAAAGGAAAATCTACGACTCAAATTATTTTAGAATTGCTTTGAAGTTTTCTGTATAAAATCTTACTTAGTCGGTGCAAGGGAAAGTATTCTCAATACACAAAGCAAACGACGTTTTTAAATCCACTACACACACCGAGTTAAGTAAGAGAGTGCTCGTGGTAATAACAAAAAACCTTTAGAAGCGGCATCACACGTCGACTCACGGATGTAGCGATCCGTAAAAAGACCTAAAATGTCCCCTTTGAGCCGAGAATGTGCTGTACGACCGAATGTCTAATAGAGGTGTACAACGCGAACAGTGAATGCATTTAGTTAACCAGTGCCCTATATAGATTTGTAAATGTTCAAACTTTGACATTCAACCATTAGCCACGCTTAAACGCAACGTAAAGTGAGGACGTTTCAACTTATACTTGGGGCACAGAGTCTAAGCCTTATTATAGCCAGTAATGGGAAAATAAAAAAGATACATACATATGCTCACGCCTGTATTCCCGGAGAGGGTAGGCAGAGGTGTTGTAATCACAATACCCACTTTTAACCGAAGATGATTAAGTGCCAACATGACAGATGGTGAGTCCATCGCTGTCACAGACACTATAAATTTGGCTTTGAATTACTTCTCAGACGTATGCAGGTTTCCTCACGATGTTTTCCTTCACGTGGTGTGAAATCACTGTTCATAAGGTTTTAATAAAAACTCATTGGTACAGGGCCCGCTGGGATTCGAACTTGCGTCGCAGGCGACTGCTCAAACCTCAAGGCCACCACGGCTCTGGTTAAAAAAGATACGTTTAGAAAACTACTTAGGTATGCGCCAAATATGTGTCCGGGTTGGCGGAACACGATTTATGCTAAGTAGGTATAGCTAAAACTAAAACTTACTGAATCTGATTAGTTTACCTATGTACCATAATCATCTAGTACATGTAACGACGCTAAGTAACAATCTTCGTTGATAATACTAACCTATCTATCTTCTCCAATGAATAAATGATTATATGGCAAAATATTAAGATAAGGAAAATTTCATAAGTGGAAACATTAAGGATGAGCATAGGTTAAGTTAGAGAAACAATTCTTATAAAAATAATCTCCGTCGGAAGGGAATGCACTCCAAGGTTAAAATGATTGTACCAATTCAATGTTTTTTATATGACTGAAGTTATGTAATAAGCAAAATATTGCGGTGTTTCTTTTGAAATAAAATAATTGCGTTTCAAAGTTGCCCGGAATGAAAGAGTCCATAAGAATGTACCTCCTTAGCTACAACTTTTGCAGATTTCTTTCAAGGTTCAACCACATTTGGATACAGCCGGCTTTTTGATTCACGAGTGAAAACATATTTTGCTTTTTCATTTATTGAATGCTATTTTTTGTTTGATACACGTACAAATCTAGTTTTTATAAATGAGCTTATAAATAAAATGATAAAATTAGAGTCAGATTTATTTTATATTTTTCTAAGTAATAATAATAATAATGATCTCCTACCGAATTTCGGTTACGGCGGCTAATCTCAACGAGGATCAGCGAACTGCGCAGGAGATATTATAGTGTACGCGTGAGTGCGCAAACACAGGTGCTTTATTCCCTCACTCTCATAGTCCGATGGGACGGCAATCTGACACGACCGGAGAGAGATAAGGCGTAGGACCAACAGCTTAACGTGCTTTCCGAGGCACGGGGGTGGAAACACCGCCAACTTCCAAACTCCGGGCATTTATTGTGAATTTCTTGATAGAATTTTCAAAAATCGAACCCAGGACCTCGTGATTGGCAGGCAAACTTGATAACCATTAGACCAACGAGACAGTTTTTCTAAGTTGGCAGTAGTACTAGATAGGTATGTGATGTGCGTATGTTACGATGACATGATACACATCCGCGCTCGCGGGAAGTTGTGCCGGTGACATTTATCCCTATAGTTTAACAACAAAGGCGGATTTGTTACGCTAAAATGTCGCTGTTCAAAGGGCCACCTTTGTTTCAGCAATTGTTACGATCTGACACATTCATATGAGGCCGAATGCTTTGAACTCTTTTTATAAATATCCTAAAAATACAACATTGTTTACAAATAATATTTAAGGCCTTTCATTTGATATGCTCTTCCCATTCCTTAAGTACAGGCATTTCGCATTTGGCTTTTGGCCTGACTTTTACGAAGAGTACCACATAGGTCGTTATTCTTAGAACTCATCACAGTCCGTATGTAGGTAATATTACCAACGGTGAGTTATTATTTACATCTATATACCAACCATGAACGTTCATACGTTAAAATATTATTCACAAAAAGTTATCTACCTCTGGCAAAATGAACAATTTTAATAATATACGCCCAAGTTTTCTTTGCCAGTTATAAATGGCCTTAATAAGATGTTAAAGGAGCACCGAGATAAAAACTTGAGGTAGGTATCCAATACTTTTATCAAGACGTTTCTACAGAATGCCTTCTGGCGGGGCTTTCGTATCGCACTTCAGGAATTTCTCAATTAGAATTTTTGATGATTTACGACTTTTGAATATTTATGCAATATAATAAGGTCTCTAATATTATTGTATCAAGTATTTTGGTATTTTTGTCACGTGTTGAGAGGTAGTTAATTAATGCTAATGATGTCTAAGACACGAGGCCCTAATGAAGTATCGTAATTTAATAAGTGGTGACTGGTGACCCGACTAAATGTAATTAGGTCAGAGAATATTATTCATATCTACTTACCTATACCTACTACACTTATTACTAACAAAGGAGTTCGACACGACGAAGGAACACATTATCAGAAAACCTCTTGATTATATTGATTGGCGAAATTATGGTACAAAAAAAGGTGCCGTTAATTTAAATAAATATTTGACTTGAAAACCTAACACGGAATTGGCATTTTCGGTAGGTAAGTATAAAATAGAACCCCGCCAGCTTTTAAAGATATCTAGAGATATATATAAAGAAGGTACCTATGTACTCAGATGCAAGTAAGTAAAAACATTTCCCCATTTTAGTCCTGCAATCTTGAATGTAATTCAATGTTCGTCTGCAATATAACGATGGGTTTCAAAGAGACGACTTAACGAGACGTTAAAACACAGATATAGATAGTAATTTAGGTACGTTACATCGCAGGAAATCTTGCGATCGCGACCAATATCGGAGGCTCTTGACAACAAGTGCAATAGACCCCACAGTCTTGCAATCAAATTGCCAATTCCTTACCATAATAAAATCTTTTATATTTCCTTTTAAATGACAATGGCTGTTATGTTATCCTTATTAATTACTAGCTGTGCCCCGCGGTCGAGTTAACTTCATGTGTAAAAGTAGCCTAAGTTACTCCTTGTAAAATTAGCTAATAAAATTACCGATTAAATCGACCCAGCCGTTTCGGAGATTAGCCGCATCAAACAGACAGTCAGACAGACGGACAGACTGTGAAAACTTAAAAATTTTGATTTTTAATTCAGCTTACCGTAAATACTTATATGCATTTAGTGAAAAACTATTATTTTGGAAACAGACACTTCAATTGTATTTATCTGTATGGAGTATAGACTAGCGACCCGCCCTCGCTTCACTTCACAATTTTTTTTTACTTATGACTATTACCTTTAAATAATAATATGTATTTCTTTAGCTAAAAGTCCTTTGGAGTTCAACACTTACATGTTAATGATGCCTTCAAACAGACGAAATAAGTTTGTATCGAAATGGCGATAATTTTAATATTATTTAAAGATGATGGAGATGGAGGCAAAAAAAAAGGCATGGTGGTAAGCGCTACTGGAGCCTATGAACGCTTGCGAAACGACAGTTGTCACCCTCGAGTTGTTCACCTTATAATGAATTAAATCGCTGTACCACAAAATAGACCTAGCATTGAATACTAGGTAGTCTAAGGTAGCGATTGTTGGAAGCTATATATTGTAAGGTTTAGTTAAGATCTCAGAGGATCCATACACCATACAGGTGGAGATTCCGTGTCCTTCTCTTACTCTACTTATATGTAAAATATTCAAAAATAGTGAGAAGTCCATACAATTTATTAAACCATGCTCTAAAAAAGATGATTAAGTGCCAACGTGGCGGATAGTGACTCCTTAATATTATAAGAAGTATGTATGTATAAAAAGGTGCTTTATAAAGTTTAAGTCAAAGTATATTACAGTTATTCAGTGAGTCGCATTTACATAAATAATTCTCTTTGGAGATATTGTCTACTGGAGATCCTCGTCGATAATTCAGGGTTTGAATAATTCAGCAGTCGTTTTAGGATAATTCCCAATTTGAAGGTTTCACAGTTACGCGATGGCTTTAATGAAGTGAAGTTTTTGCTTCCCTTCAATTCCTTCTTCCTTAAGTAAAAGTTACTTTAGTCATTGCTAAGTAGTAGCTAACTAAATTATCATTTTAATGTCTGTTAGTTGGCGAGCTAAGCCATCCTTGATTCATCGAACCTTGTGAGTCAATCACCGTCCCAGGCAATATAAAATTTGGTGTAGGAATTTATTTTCAGATACGCAGGATTATTTAAGATGTTTTCCTACACCATTAAGCTCGTATAGCTTATATCGAAACAAACCGGTGACATTTGAACTACTTAAATTAGAGTGTGTACGATGATGATATTAGACATTTTTAATAAGAGGATACGATGATACTTATGTATCACTAGCATGCCGAAATTGAAGCGATAAAGTTGTTGAACTCTAGCCTCACTCCTCTGTTGCTCTCAACTTTTTGTATTACTTAAATTACAAGTGAAAAACTGCGTACTAAAATTTTTTTTCGTTAGTTTAGTGAGAGCACAACGTATCTACACTTTTAATGACATTGATGTATGGCCAGAAGATTGTTAGAATATACATGTGAAAGTGTTTGTAGATGTTCTATGTACATATTCGTATGTGAGAGGCTCCGGAAGGATAACATGCCTGTGGCACTGGTTAGTACCCGCTAAGGCTAATTGAATGGGAGTGTTGTTATATGATACAGAACAAAATATCCAGTAATAGTAAAAATAAGGCCTATAATAGGTTGCTATAACTAGATAGGTCGCCGTTCTAACAGCTATAAGATAATGAGATCATGGTCGGATACATCACGGAAATAATTACACAAACAATATACTACCAAACGAGAGATGTCAATGGAACTCAAGGCGGAATTGTGACGACAAGAGGTTTAATTAAAAGCGTAGAATCTATTGTGTTCTTTGGCGAAAGATGAAAAATGACTACAAAAGGTTGACATCAAGAGCGATTTGATAAAAGTATTAAATTTCAGTCACTTTTTATCTTTCGTTTTCGATCTTGATTTAACGTCCTTTGAGGTCATTACTGAGGCTCACCGCAATGGCTTGGCTTAATGAAGTCGTGAAAGAAAATTGAGTTTAGTTAAAGGGGCGAATTTAATTCGATTTCAAACTTTTTGAATGAATGTCGCAGTTTAAGAACGACGGCATCAAGAAGCCGCAAAATAAGATGGAAGCGAAAAATGGACTGTCCTTCGTAGTTAATTAAAATAAATTATTCACTGGCCCCTTAAATAGATTGCTGGGGGCTCCATTACAAATCGTTTTTAAGTAGTTAATTTGTAATTCCCGGGTGGAATGGTTCTGCGATAGATTAAACTTATAATATAATTCTTGATATTCATTAAGGCTAAAGGAAATGTAATAAAGAACAGCGGTTGCTGTGGTTTACGTTGTAAGTCAAGTCCTGCAAGACGTGAATACCAATGGGGGTTCAACTGGTTGGTTTCTACGAAATCTTTACCGGTTTCTTTGGTTTTTCGAAGTCTTACTCGAGTAAGTAGGTGACCTAGAGTATTTTAATAATTAAATTACACTATTTACGAGTTAACTGTTAGGAAAAATATCGTGAAATGAAGTTCAAAAAGTAAGATAAGTATCATGCCATATTTACAATATTTCATGTTGGTAACCTACCTACCTAATTATGCCGGTGAAATGTAGGTGTTGTAACACCTCTAAGTAAACATCCTCTAAATAAACTAGAATCTGTCCGTGTCATGGGAGGCCTGAAGAAATAAATATAGTTAATAATTTTTATCAAGTAAGTACTCCTGTATAATGTTAAGGTAGTAATGAATGACCTATCTAGTCAAGTGTAAGGGCAGGGTGTACGTGTATAAGTCAATTTGCCAACAAAACAAGTCATTTACAAATGCGTTGGAGCGAGTAAGCCTGCAACGCTTGCCGGCAGCACGCGAACTTCCGACGTTTTAACTAACACAAAGCCCGCATTGATTTTATAACTAAGAAGCTCTGTTCCAAGCCTTCAATTTAATCAGATGGCCCACCTTCGAACAACGAGACTTCACGCCACTTTGATAGCCTAACGAAAGTAGTTTGCAACAAGCACTTTTCTATAGCGTAACGTAACTATGTTCCGCTACGTAACAAGTTTCTTTGGAAGTGTGGAGAATGTGCTTAGTGTTGATCTCGCGGGAATAAACTGTTATTGGTTCTCTATCGATGAAAGCGCTATTATCTCCATTACTTCACAACTTATTTGTACGGAAGAACATTTACCGGATTTCCAAACTAACAAAACAATCCTGACATAGCACTTAATTTACACCTTTGACACTTGAATTAGGCATAAAAAGATAGGGATAGATGGATAAATAGATCCCATTTTCATTTCCTACTACGTAACCTAAGAGGGAGATAAAAATTTAATACCTATTTGTAAGTACTATTAATAGAAATCCTTCACGAATGAAGTACTATTAAGTACCTATAACTAATCTACTTAACATTCTCGTAAGTATTTTAAAGAAGTTGTTGCTCTTCCGGAGCCAGCGTTACTTACGCTACGATAATGTTACTACAGTTAATTTTAGTTCAACTGCTAATCTATCCAAAAAAATCAATTTTTACATTTTTAAAGGACACCTGGGGCATTACCATGAGCTCTTATTGCCATGATAGTTTCACTCGCATTATGCGACAGATGTTTATGACGTGATTAATCTGTCACTGTTAGACAACTGTAATAACATTGCAATAAGAGCTCATGGTTGGGCCGCTGAACAGTGAACATAGATTCCTACTTAAATTTAAATGTTTGCAGAACAATTCATTATGTTTCAAAGGGGCAAATTATTCAAACCTTATTCTATCAGAACATGAAGAAATTTAGTTATACTAGCAAGCAATCTAAGTATTCTCCTGAACTTATTCCCTGGCTTTCACATCTTAAAGCTTTATACTTGGGAGTAATTACGTGTATTATACGCATTGTGTGACCTAGTTCGTTGAGCTACAAAGTAGTGGATAAACCGTTTCCATTTTCCTGGTATTATATTGTATTAATGCCTCAAAAGCACCGGATAATACTAATAGGCTACGTAATTTTGTACCAAAGCTTATTCAGAGGCGGTGTCGGTTGCAGCGAAACAGGTGGCAGCGGTTGTTCCGTCCTTGTAAGCTATAAACTGTGTTCTATGCGCTTCTGCAATAGACACATTTTACTCTCTTTATCGTCTGATAAAGTCCGACAGTCCTTTGTTCTCAGAGCGGTTCTTGAAAATTTAAAAGCGGTCCTTGCAGTAAATTCGCATTCTACGCTCCAGCCTCAGATACCGGCCGATGAATAAATTATCTCGCACATACAAATCGAACTACTTACTAGGTTCAAGGTTCAAATATAATGTATTGTTCGTTCTTGGTGCCTGAACAAAGAGAGATTTGGCGTAAATACTTAGGTAGCCAATAAACAGCTCGGATAAGTTGCGGCACTTGATTTTTAGGATCAATGCGAAAAACTGAAATATATTACTATTATCAGAACATTAAGGAGTCGATTAGTTAGGTACATAATTACAAAAAAGACATGTCTGTAGTAATAAAGACCATTTCGAGTTATATCCACGTTTAGGCATGTTTCTTTAAAGAGACGAGCATAATGATTGACAATTGTGACTTATTACTGGCGTTGGAAACGTTTATTCCTTCTGCGTCGAGGAAATTGCCTAAGAAATTAACTAAAGACTTTGAATACCAACCGTTCCTCGCGCGTCATAGAGTTTCGTTCGGATAAATAGCTAAGGAACCTGTAGAAAGCATCGGCAAATCCCTTTCGGCGTCTCGGAAGCATGTCACGCTCGGTGTATTTCCAATGGTGAGGATGATAGGGTACAATCCTCTCTCCGCGGCAACTCTAAACCGATAATACCAACGTATTTACCTGCGGCCATGTTTATTTCATCATTCGAAAATTTTCAAACCATAATATAATTTATTTATATCTTACTCTTATTATGGAATTAGTAAGTATTATGTAAGTCGTGCTGGCAGTGTTGTTTGAGTCACCTATATATACACGTAATAGGTAAATTTCAATACCAGTGGTCTGTACCATGTCCCAAAAACATAACGTAGGTAAATAAACCTAATGAATAAAAAACGTTCAGGTTTTCAAAATCGTTCTCAGGCACTATACATATAGTGCCTGAGAAATCTTTTTATTTATATTCAATTTTGTTATACATAATAAAACAATTCTAAACTAGTTAGCCCAAACCTTAAACAAAGGAGGTTATGTCTCACCGGTACCACAATCACATTAAAAAACTCCTAAGTACGTTATTTATTTTGACCGTAACAACATATTGCTAAGTCGTTTAACTGTGTTCAACTCTAACATGTCGGACGATCGCAGTGTGTTCTCAACATAAATACAGATTAAAATTGCAAAGCCGCAGCTGGCCGCGTCAGCTTAACTTAACCGCTGCACCTACTGCCTGGTGCTACCAACAATGTACGGCAACCATAGGTATTCTCGGGTTACAAATGTGAAGAAACTAAGAACCACATAAATATGAGCTTACTACAAACAGTACGGAATCAATGAAGAAATCGTTTGAAATGACAACACTATTATAAAAGCGCATCTACGAGATAACGAGCGGGCTTGGCGCGGGTGTAATGTCAGTAACGGGTGTCACGAATAGAAATAATAGTTACTATGTGTCACGGCGTTGCTGACACGCGCACAAACATTTTTCTGAACGTCGAAAGGACAAATCGACATTACTTTGATAGACAATAAAGGAGTAAATTTTAAAAGACACTCTTAAAACCTTCACACATTTTTCAAAATGTTTGGTCTAGATTCCGTACTGCTTGGTAAGCTTATATTTATACTGTGACAGCCGTATGGGAAGAGAATTGAGTTTGAAAATAATATCAGGATTTTCATGATTATACTATTATTTCAATCCTATGCTCAAACGAAATCGTCAATTTAAAACCTACGAGTATATTTTGTCTTGGTGTACAAATTTTTACTTCATTAGTAATAAAGGGAGCCGTGATGGCCTCGGGGTTTGAGCCTAACTTACTACGCAAGCGACGCAAATTCGAATCCCAGCGGGGCCTGAACCAATGAGTTTTTCTAATAACTTATGTGCAGTGATTACACACCACGCGGTTTACGATGAAGGAAAACATCGTGAGGAAACCTGCATATGTCAGAGAAGTAATTTAAAGACGTATAGTGTAGCATAGTGCCTGAGATGGCGATCGACTCACCCTCTGTGACGTTGGCACTTAATAATATTCAGTGAAATGTGTGTTTTGTGGCTACAACACCTCTGCTTACCCCTTCTGGGATGGCGTGAACATATTTTTTAGTAATATTGACGTGGTATGGGTCTCCCATATCCCAAAGGTTTGGCTGGGATTCGTATTTGCTCAGTATGTATAGTAAAAAATAATATTCATGCTTCGTTATTATCTTAATCCTAACTTTCTAGTGTGTTAGGTATTTCATTTGTATTTTGACCACCAATCTCCGACAGCTCAATATAGTTAAGCCAAAGCCTAAATTAGTTACACCACAGAATGTTGGGTGAAACAAATGCTTTATTCAACGGCCCGTGTATTATTATGTATGTACCTACCACTGCGTTATCATTAGCGCACGTATTGTATTTCGATTTGATTGCGTTAATGAAGTCAATTATGTTACATAGTTACACATACAGGATGTCCTGAATTTTGACGAGCCATAACTACAGGAAGGGAGCCAGTGGCGGGGAAATACCGAAATTCTATGTGGGTTCTACAAGGCATTGTTAAGAGATTTTATTCCTAAAAAACTAGTGATGGTATTTTACGGTTTAAAGTTAGGTATAATTTTGCCATTAATAAAATATTGTACTCGTCCTGGCACCGAAGATTTAGGTCCTTGGAGTCATGCTGCATGGCGTCTCCGAATACTAATATCTGCACGAATCAAGTGCTTCTGAGTAAGTACTCTATATCTACCTGTCGGTACTGCCTCGGTCCAGTGGTCGCAAACGCTACTGCTGAAAATGAGGTCCTGGGTTCGATCCTTGGATCGAGGAAGTAGTAGACCGGAGTCTGGATTAGTACCTGGTTAAAAGCTCGCCCACCTTTAACTCGGGAATTAAACATGACTGGCGAAATCTGGGTACATTATAAGGATACAGGCTTGTGCATATGTGACGTATCGGTATAAATATGGCATTCAGGACCCTCTGTAAATATCTATATAAATTTATTTACATAGGCTCTAGGTAATAATACCACGAAACAGTAGCATTAATTTCGCTTGAGCAAGCAAAATTCATTTCTACGCCTTAAAAGGATTTTGTGGTCGGTGCTATTGAAGCTATAATTCAACCATTGTTTTTGACTTCCAAGGTTGCGGGATTCATACAACTTCATTAATTTACTCTCCGAGTATTCATTAGCGGCTCTAGGGATGCGGGCTTCATTCCCGCAAATACAACTAAAAATTATAAATGCGAATTACTACGTATCTGCGTATAACACCTTTTCATTACAAGTAAATTGATTTTGTTCAAACTTTGCTTTGAAAATGGTTTAAGCTATCAGAAACATCACACAAGCCTCTCATCCGGATCTAGGAATTTACAAACATGTTTACCTACCTATGTCCCATATTTAGGTTATTACACAGATAACTACTAACACTAGCGTGTGTTTTTGTTTGTTAGTTACTCTTGATCGTAGAAATCCTGATAGAACTATTAGTTATCGAATAACATCAGAAACGATATGATACCTAATGGGGATTTGTGGAAAACTCGTCCAAAAATCCCCATTCCAAGCTGCATTCGATCGCAATGGGGACTTCTGGACTTTTTTTCCACTATTCCCAATTGATGTGGATTTTCAACGGGGATTATTGGAACAACCCTATTATATCTTGTCTAACGAATAAGTTGCCAATGCTTTTCCCATTTTTGACAATTAAATACAAGTGAGCATATTGACTGACTGACTAAATTATTTGTATATCAACGCACACTCTAAGCGGCTGGTCTTGGTCCTGAAATTTGGGGTTGAATGTTTGTTTGTGAAATTTTACTGTCACGCAATCTTCTCTGCGGGCATTAGCTAGTCATAACAATATACGAAACGATCAAATACCAATTCATATTAGAGTTGAATCTATACTCTATTTATAATCGTACCCGTACAACAAAGGACCAACTTATTCGGTGGACAAAGTATGATTAAGAATATCACATGAACAGAAGCCGTAACCTAGTTTTGGCCAAAAAGTCGATAAAGTACATTGACACCATTACCAAATGCGACCAAATGCGTGGGAGTGATAGTGTATTTATGAAAGTGTCCGGGGGTGCATGGCTCGGAAGCGGACTGCAGTGCAGTGCCTTGGCACGATTTATGGCCTGGCCCGGACACAGAGTGATCGCGTCGACTGCCCGATCCCTAATAAATAACTGCAGCCAACTTTCCCAGAACATAAACGTAACATAGCGGCCGTAACGTGACACACCGACACACAGACATTTTTTATGGCTGGAGAAGAAGCATTCAATTGCAACGGCTGTACCGTGGCACTTTACCTTATTTACTTGAAATACTTTTTGCATTGTATGCAGTAATAGACACGAAGGCAGCTTTTTACGTCCGATAAACAGTCCGTTGGAAAGGGTATTATAATATTAGTAGGTTTTACTTCACAAGTGCTCATTTAGGATACTGAAATTATTTTCAAATAAAGCAATTAAGCTTTGTTTAGTAGAAAATAAATAACTATATGTAAGTAGATGTTAACATTTATTGCAAATTGTAGAATACTTCGTAGTACCTGTTAGTTATTAATAATTTTTGATCATAGAATATCAGCAAAAATAAACTTTATTTCTCTATTTTATGAGACAGTTTCATCATATAACCCTTAGTGTATGAGTTCTAGTTACCTACAATATTTATTGTACTAATAGATTTTGTTGGAGATTAAATCATTACTAGCTTCCGTCCGCGACTTTGCCCGCGTGTGAATATATATTATAATCTTACAATATAGCTTCGTACCAAAAATATCTGCGGAACCCTAAATGTATCCATTCATATTTGATATTAACGAATGTCAAATATATATTTGGCTCTGTCGCGTCGATGCATCATTTGTATCTCAACTTTGCGTCATCAATCAATATTTAATTCAGTTTGCATGAGACATACATAATATATACTTTTTTTTTTATATAGCTTCTATCTATATAATCTTTATAATATAGCTTCTGCCTGCACCTTCCTCCCTGTGGAATAGTTACATTGGGTTAACGCTAACTTTAACCCGCGATTGGTCTTAGCATGGTACTGGAATAAATTTCCAAAAACGGACCTGAGAGTCCCTGATTAGCACGTTCAAACAAACAAATAAAACACGAACTCTTCTGCTTTATATATAAGTATAGATATAGACTAGTTGTCCACTGCGGTTTCACCCGCGTAAATTTAATTTTAAGTGTGGATTTGTTTTGCGGAAGCTCTCTTTAGCTTTCTATATAAGTAGATTATAGAAGTATAGATGTAGGTATATCCCATATGTTACTCGAAGGATTGGACCGAAGAGAATGACCGACATGAGATAACAAGATAATCGCGTCCGAAGTTTCCTATTGTAAGTTTAAGTGGACTAAGAGACACGAGTCGGGTGAGACAATTTAATCTTGTCGGCTTCATGGCCCCGACCGGGGGTAGTTTTTAAACGGTTAGTTTCTTTGTCATCTATCTAGCACAAGTCTAACTCTACTTTTTTTAGTTTAAACTTCATTCCCGGTTAATTAAAACTATTTCACGGTCCATTTCTAAGTTGTGCTTACGGAATTAAGAGTTTTCGTAAATATTTTAATTCAAGCGATACTCTTAAGTTAATTAATATGGACTAGCTGACCCACGGTTTACCATGTAAAAGTATTTCCATTTTTTGGGTTGATAAATAGTTTAAGTTTCATAGTTTAATACACACAGCAGATTCTAGGCTGCTAAAGAATAACATGCCCGATCCGGGAATCGAATACAGGACCTCATGTACCGTGCAGCAGTTTATGCTCCATACTTATAGGTGCCGTCATGGGTTATGAGCGCTCAGAGAAAATTGTGGGTGTAACTGCGCATGTATTTAATTCGCGTCGTGTCATACAGACAGACAGAGACAGACTCATAAAATGACTTACCGTGCATTCAAGCTCAGCGCTCCTAACTCGTGACGGGACCGGTATTTGAATAAAAAGTTCAGACTGAGATTTAATCCTGCATCTTTTCTGACGAATTACACCATCTAATTTGTTAAATTTGATCAATTATAAGTTTGGAATATGTATTTGAATAAGACTTCGCGGAATGGCGTTGGGAGGAAGCAATGAAACCAAATACTTGGTTCTTGGTTACATTAGCTGTCACTTGATTTAATTAGAAATTATAAAAGTTTTAATTATAAATATGCTCACGCCATCCCATAAGTGTTTCCGAAGGGCAAACGGTGTTGTAATAAAATCACACACTTTCCAACGATAGAGATGATAGACTGCCTACGTAACAGATGGTGAGTCCATAGCCGTCTCGGGGACAATACATATTCTTCTTTGATTTTTTCTCAGACATGCAGGTTTCTTTACGATGTTTTCTTTTACTGTTCGTTCGTGGTGTGGAATTACTGTAGTGTGTAAGCACGCTGCGGTGGAGATTACCCGTCAAATCTCTCATCGGGGCTCATTAATTTTGGAAAAGCTCACAGGATTTTCTATGTAATTGAAAATGACAGGTTTGATTCCTTAGCATAATATGACTGTTAGATCTGTATCGGGTTAGATTAAATAACTCTTATGTCAAAGATTATTGTGTCTATTTGTCACCGTATCTAAACGCTCATTTCAGACGTAATGTTCCCAAAAAACTGAAATTAAATCATGAACGTTTTAGTTAGCACTCGTTTACTTACAAGAACACCAGTAAAAAACTTAGTCCAAAGCTTCATTAAATCCGACGATTTTAATCCACGCAAATACGAGTAAAAGGGGATTTGAATTAAAGCAATCTACTGTCAATAGTAACGGATAGCCGTTATATTAGAACACAAGACGGCCCAGTGAAGAGTGTAATCTGCTAGTGGAATGTAGTGGAAAAGAATCCAGCAGGAAACTCTATTAAGGATAATACGGAACTCTTTGCCCGGAATTAAATTTAAGCTGAAATATATTGAAACGCTTCCGTATAAACGCCCTGAGCTTTATGTTCAATTTGATTTCTATGGGCTCATGAATATAATTTTAATTAATTTGAAATGTTACACGCGAAGCTGTCTAATTTCTATAATTTAATTTAACAAGGCTACATTCTGAAGATTAATCAGGAAAAATAAAGTTACCTCACGGAATGTGGGCTCGTGCCAAATCTGTGCTAAGTGGGTAGAAAACTTCGTTAGTACCGACTAAGTTCGCCGTTCTTATCTGGCTTTCGAGGTGGGTATCGACGTCTACAAGAGGCAAGTCTCTTCTTGATTGAACCGAGCCTAATTTAAAGATACCTAAGCCTAAGCATTTTCGTTATTAAAATATGTATTTCAGTAGGTATACCGAAACAACTTTGGAGAATTCGTAAGTAAAAAAAAATATTTCTCTAAAGTCATAAGTGCAGTGACACACGAACTTTACGGTTTTTACGAAATTTTATTATGTAAGTATGCTTGAGACAAGGACAACGTCCTGTCACCTCAGTAATGATATTCCTTGAAAAGCGATTTTTGAAACCTACATTTTCGAGGACCCTTCTAGGCAGCAAATCTTCAAAAACTTGCGACAGTTTTACAAAATGTCTTTATGTCAAAATAAGTAATGCTTAAAATATATAGAACTATAGAGATGGAATTTAATAACTTTTAGAGTATCCAACTAATGTTCATCATACAAAATTTCTGCCCTCAGCGGGGATCAATTATTATAATTGTTGCACTAGCTCGATGGAGAACTAAATATTTCGAGTGACCTAAAATAAATCCTTTCAGTGAAAAGCCTATCAATTACGACTAGCCGTTTCCCAAAGTAATTTGTTATTGTTAATTTTATGTAGGAAATAAGGTTGCATACTTTGTAGAAAATTTGTTTCTGAAAGGCACGTAATATGGGACTTTACAAAACCCAATATTGTTTAACTGTATTTGTAAAATATTATGTTATACCTTATTAATAAGTAAAGTACTTAAATATATATATACAGATAAATAAAATTGAAGTGTCTGTTTGTAATAATTAACAAAATAACAGCTTTTCACTAAATGCATATGAAAATATTCACGATACCAACATATAAAACCGATTTTTATTTTTTTTCTCTGTCTGTCTGTCTGTCGGTCTGTTTGTTCCGGCTTATATCCGAAACGGCTGGACCGATTTTGCCGGGACTTTCACTGGTGGATATCTAATGTTGCAAAGAGTAACTTAAGCCCCGCGGGTCACTCAACTCGGGTAAATCCGCGGGGCACAGCTAGTATGGAATATAAAACAAATGCATATTGATTGTTTTTCTATAGTTACAACTCCCAAAAATCTAAACGTATCGAGGTGCGGCCAGATTTTGTACACATTTCATTACATTGCTTTTACATAAAACATTAAGTTTGTATAATACTCTCAGCATCGACAATATTGAGACATTGTACCTATATAACTAATATAATACAAGGTTATATATATAGAACCTGGTTGACCGAGCTGTGCTCGGTTTCTTTTTAATGGCGTTTTTTAATAAATGTATGTTGAAAAAAAAGAAAAAAATATTACCTGTGAACGTCAGTTTCGAACCGGGGTACTGTAATTTTGTTATAGCCCCGTAGGTTGGAAGCCTCTGAAAGAAATATAATGCCATATTGTAATGATATTGTATGAGTTTATCAGTGCCTGAAAACATGGTCAAAACGATGTTTTCAGAAATGAAACCTAGCTAAATCAATTTATTGTCCCCGAAACCCCCTACATAGTAAATTTCATGAAAATCATTGTAGCCGTTCCCGGATTATATATATATATATATATATATATATATAATAGGTATATACAAGAATTGCTCGTTTAAAGTTATAAGATGTTATATGTTACAACATGTAAACGGGTCGTAACATTACATAAATAACTGCTTGGGTCCAGCCTTAAGTGGCGCTACATTCAGCGCAAATATATTGCTATTTATAAATATTGTGATAGTTTAAACAGGGTCTCAGGTGTAAGGACGAGTCTTGAGGGAACCTGATTAATTAGACCCGAGGCCTATTCACAAACCAAAGCGCCTTAGGGTCGCTCGCAGATGTTGAGATTCCCCCGCGATGCGCCTTGCTTCATACCTACTGTAATTAATTAGCACGTTGCAGAGTTCGGGCGCCAAGAAATATAATCTTTCTTGAAAATGTAATTACGTTTTGGAACGTTTTACTAACTTCATATTTTGCGGATAGAGTTTACGGTATGTTTTGTTAAAAATAAGCACATGGATTTTGTATGAGCAAGATTGTGATTATTATGTCCAGTTAAGATCACTATAAGATCATTTTATTAATAACTGACGTATGATTTTTTTTAAAGAATATATAATTTAAATTTTCAATACTTCTCCGACATTTGGTTAACTCTTATTGCGATGTTTTTTCACATACTGAACCGCAGGACTTTCTCTAGCAGATAGCTGATGTTATAATGAGTAAACGTAAGTTAATTTAATTTTATAAAAAAACTAAATATCATAATTTTTTTTGTCAATGCTTCGCGGGTATACTGCGGGGCAAAGAGTTATATTATAAACAAAATATGGGAATTAATTATTATATTATATTTCATATTATTTGTCATATTCTATGAAAGACGTACATTAAGTGCACAATGTAGGTTCCGTTGGTTGGTCGATATACAACATCCAGTAAGAGCGGCTTCAAAGAGTCAGCGGTCGCTTTGAAGTCATGCGCATTACCTGAGGCTGTTGTTTCAAACATTTCTAACGAGACCTTGTGTTGCGTCTCTGTATGGTCATGTAATTAATTTTCTTCCCTACTTGGTAATTACCCGCTTTTCACATTACAACATTATAGTAGGTATGAATGACCATGTCATTTTAACTATCGCTATAAAATATAAAAAAGTATGAAATCTTTATTGAAAGGGCCACCACGGCTGTTCGAGTAGTAGTTTCCTACGCAAAAGACTCAAGTTCGCATTGGCCTGTAATGCAATGAGTTTTGCTAAAAACTCAATAAGTGTAATGATTTCACACCACGCTTAATCATATTCGGTGAAATCTGGGTGTTATAACACCTCTGCTGCATATTCTTTAAATATTATAACTGTGTGGCTGGACGATAAAAAATAAAAACATCAAGGTTATTTTAATTTTATGTTTAAATTTTTAAGTAGGTCTCAACAGTTGATGCTCAGTGCCGAAAATTTGTGCGTATAAATCTCGATTCGGTATATTATACAATTATATACTTTGGGCCTCCTTGGTTTAGTGGTTAGTATGTTCGCCGGCTGATCACGAGGTCCCGGGTTCGATTCCCGGGTCGGGAATTCGGTAGGAGATCATTATTATTATTACTTTGGGCCTCCTAGCGACTAGGGCCAGATGGGCCCCATATGGCCCCAATGGCCATGACATCTTATCACCAAGATAGTTTTACTCTTATTATGAGACAGATTTATATATTATCATGAATAAGTCTACGTGGTAAGTGGTACTATAGTGACGTTAAGAGAGCCCCTGAAGCGACGAAATGAGATGACTCCATCGCTATCTCAGGTAGTATTCATACGTCTTTGAATTTCTTTTCATACATAATATGCAGGTTTCCTCATGCCTTTCCTTCACCTTCAGTTGCAACACAATTTCTGAATGACATAACTGAAATTGTGTGTCCGAGTTCCATGTAGGTACTTAATTCATTCACCTTTCACGCTACTGAATTATAAATGAAACGTAAATATTAAGTGATTGGAATTATGAATACACATTGCTGAAATCAAACTATAATTTGAATGTTCCAAACGAACAGATTGCATTACCATGTTCTCGTTACGGTTTTAATTATTGGGATTAGTCTAAAATAGATTCCCCTATTAGGGAATTGATTCTGTCGGACGTGGATTGTATTGTACATTTGTTTAAATAGGTTGCAATCATAATTCTATCAAAATATCAATATGTATTCGCTTTCATACGATTAAAATTCAGAAACTAGTACAATACGTATATATGTATTTTATACGGATTTTTGTACGGAACCCTACTTGGATCCAAGTCCACATCTTTGGGAAATCTGTCACATAATTTTGGAGAGAGATCAATAACGTTATAACGACACAATATTCTTAACTGACACAAAGAGCCAACTATTTAATTCCCTTTGCGCAAATATTTGTCCAGACTTTGAAATACAGAGCGTACAATTTGTATTTTTATAAAAAGCGTTGGTTAGTTCATTATCGGCGGTGGGTTCTACAATCCTTCTCGTTAAGTAGACATAGAGCTCATGAATAATAAATGCTAGAGAATAATGGCACTCGCGCATTATATCCACCCGCATGTTTTAAACTTTGCTTCGTTTGGTGCGCCACACAGAAAACAGATGAATGCTTATTATATGTTGGGAAACTTTTAATCGATGATAATCTACCTCTTATTTTGGTGTAAAAGATACAAATACGATACGCGGAATCCTTAATAACCTTTCACTGAATACTCACTTACTTTAATTTACTTTATAAATTATTTTAAAATTCGCATTACACTTTTAACAAAGTACATTCAAATCGTCAGAACGACATGATTATACAGAATTATACATGCTACCGCCGGGTTTGTAAGGTTGCTTTTACTGAGAAGAACCCGGCAAGGACGTCAGTAATTACTCATTTCAAAAGTATTTGTATAATTTTGGGTAATACAAAGTAGATCACATCTATAAAGTCGAAATTTATAAACGGCAACAGTAAGTCCGGTAAGGATTTACTATCTTCTTTCTATGGCCAGAACAGCGAGTTACTCCTCCCCCCATTTCCTTCACATGGTTTCTCTGACGCCTTAACTCACCGCATCAATTCCACGCGATCTTCTGTAAGATGACGGTACAGTCCCCAGACCGGGGAAGCTTCAAATTTCAATCGGAAGAACCCGTTATGGCATACCTCTGCTTCTACGGCCACCACGGCTTTCCCAATATCTCTCTTAAGATAAAGTATTAAATTATTCGTTTCGTCTTCTTCTTATGAAAGTAGTGTATGTTTAATAAAGTGGGTATTTCGTGTTGCCAAAGTCAATGAACTTGCGAATGAACCGACGGACGTAAAAATTGCGGTAGTATCATATAATTTCCCTTGAGATTTTCCTGAGACCTAAAACTTTCTTATACATATTCCATAACATTAAACTTAAACACAACTTAAGTGCAATTAACGCGTACCTAACTTAGTTCGGGACATGTGAAATGGGACACTTCTGTAACTTAATCTCATGAGTTCCTGTAATGTTTTAAGTATATCATTTCAACAAGGTAAAGAAAGTTTAATTTTGAGGAACGTACCAAAGTTTTTTTATTCTTAGAGAGGTAGGGCACTACATCATGGGTTTAAGCACAGCGTATTAAGAACTACACTACCGTGGCATAACTAAAATTCCGTTATCCGACGTCTGTTCGATTTTTTTACTTTGAATGCTGTGAATAATGAGAAAAAAATCTATCGATCTGAGTTTCCGAATTTTCAATACCTTGAATAGTTTTGGAAATAATCCTAGTACGGTAAATACTTGGGTCCAAGTCTCAAATAGGTGTTGTCATTGAAAAGCCACATCGGTTTAAATTTTTACCGCGGTTTTTGCATGTTATTCAATATAACGGTTTCAGTATCATTATACATTATAGATATATCACGGCAGTACAGCGCTTTGACGTTCTATTTTTGTATCGTAAATTCAAACTTCGGAGCTGAGAAGTTATTAATACGAACTAATAAAGCGTCATAGTTGTCCTCAGATCACACAAATAAAAGACATAACACACTGACATAATGTAGTAGTGTAATAACACATTAAAGCTGCCTGACTGGGCACTTTCACTTTGCAGAAAAGCGCAGTCAAGAGTAGTGGCGAGTAGGTAATTTTAGGCAACTTCTTCTATATTATTTCATAAACTTTCGCGATTTTAATTCATATTTAAAGTTACTCGCGAGCAGTCTCCAGTGTGCTCCCGACCACGATTGGTGTAACCCAATCGAAACGTTGAGGTACGTTATTTTCAAAATATTATCGTCAAAAGTCCCGAGTAATTTTAAATATAAACTTCTTCTACAGCCTTCACTAGTTGGAGAGGCATCCGAAGAAGAATATAGATTGATGCTGCCGTTTCCAATCAGGCGAAATACTATGCACTTGCTAAATAGAATTACATGATTGCAGACTACACTAGCTGAGTTCTATAGCATCAATGTGCCGTCTTGATCTCAACATAATTGAACTCAGTAATTCATTTCTGAAACCTAGTAAATTACTCTATAGTGCAATTATGTAATTTACCCAAATAAAATACATGGATAAAGCTACACTTACACTTACAATAAAAAACTAATAAATACCTTTATATTTACGTCGGTATCTTACGAATGATATGTGGAGCATAAGACAATGATTATTTTTGTTGTACAATTTAGTTCTAAAACTATAATGCCTCTAAAATTAATAAAATAAACGACCAAAAATTTATGAAAGAGCGAAGAACGAAAGAACCGTGGTGGCCTCGGGGTTTGAGCAGTCGCCTGCTACGCAAGCGACGCAAGTTCGAATCACAGCGGGGCCTGTACCAATGAGTTTTTCTAAAAAACGTATGTACAGTGATTTCACACCACGTGTGTATCCTCACGATGTTTTCCTTCACCCTTTACGGTGAAGGAAAACATCGTGAGGAAACCTGCATATTTCTGAGAAGTAATTCAAAGACGTATGTATAGTGCCTGAGACGGCGATAGACTCACCATCTGTCACGTTGGCCCTTAATCAAATTCGGTGAAATGTGGGCGTTGTGATAACAACACCTCTGCCTACCCCTTCGGGGAATACAGGCGTGAGCATATGTATGTATGTGTATGTATGTACGAAAAATTAATATGCTCACGCTAACTTAGAAGGGTCCCCGAAGGGGTAAGCAGAGGCGTTGTAACAACAACACCCAGTTTTCACCGAATATGATTAAACGCCAACGTGACAAAGGGTGAGTCCATCGCCGTCTCAGGCACTATACATACGTCTTTGAACTACTTCTCTGACATATGCAGATTTCCGTTCGATGTTTTCCTTCAACGTAAAGCACGTGGTGTGAAATTACTGCACATAAGTTTTTAGTAAAACTCATTGGTACAGGCCCCGCTGGGAGTCGAACATGCGACGCTTGCGTAGCAGGCGACTGTTCAAATCCCAAGGCTACCACGGCTCTTAAGATCGATGTTCTGTGCTAAAAATTATCGACTATGTATATAAAGCAAACGCATATCATAATAGTGTATTATTTTCATAAATTGGAAACGCCAACCACGCAACAGCTTGTTATAACAAAGGAAATTTATTACATTCTTCATAAATAAACAAAATAATATATTGTCCATAAATGTATAAATATTAAAGGCTTTGGGCTTCAACTAAGGGCGTGGTAAGTATGAAAGATTAGACGTGGGCGCTTGGGCGAGGCATATTGGTGGTCGGCTCAGGCCCGAGGGAGTTCACAAGTCGTTTATTTCAATAAGACAGGCTTACCTGTCACCTCTACCCTTTCCTTTACCCCTTACTGAATTATGAGCTTTATTTATATTAATTAACAACTGAAAATTCATTACCTGCATAACAAATTTATTCATTACCCGAATAATAACTTTACCACGACAAGATTTCACTAACCATCCATCCTGTGTAACGACATACCTAGTTACCAACTCGTGACTGGAATAACTAAGGTGGTTAAGGAAACTTATATAAACACTGCCTCTTATTTTTTGTGTGAATCTTTTCTCCCTGGCTATTCTCTTTATAAAAACTTGATCAGAATTTCTCGTGAACTGCGAACTTATTAAATATTATCATAAAAATAAAATACTTTTTCTCGAACCCGACGGTGTATTTTGGAGAAATAATTTATTCGTTCCATAATCCTGTGACCTAAATTAAGCCCTGTTCTGGATTATAATAATATATTAAAAAAATTGCTCACGCCATCTCAGAAGGGGGAATTGGTAAAATTTATACACCAACATCAACCAACCACTTTCACCGAAGAAGATTTGTGTCAACGTGACAAATTAGAAGATCTAGGGAACAACTATGATCGTTTAAGCAGCGCGTAATAAGGAGTTTAATTTTATGGTACAAATGGAAACGTTAAAGCTCTGAAGTTCTTAATACGCTCTGCTCAAGCCGATTATGGTAGGCCCCCAGAAGTCTATCGCCGTCCATGACGTATATGTGTTTATTTTATTCTGAGACAGCAGGCTTCCTTACGAATTTTTCACTTAGCGTTTGGTGTGACAAATAACTGAACATGAGTTGAGAGTGCGAGGTTTTTAAAGACGACTATTCAACAACCACGGGGTCCGTAATGTTCTACATTAATTCGATAGTAAACTCGCTTCAAGTACCTACTCGTAGGTTGACACAATAAATGAGTTCAACCTGTTGTTTTTAAAGCAATTCCGTGATCAAAGTCCTCACCTCCATAAAAGGGAAGGTAAACAGTGGACCAATAATCGATTTAATGAAAGCGAAATCGAAGGGTCCCGCAGGTTTCCCTTCCCAAATTTACGACTACCTCTAACATTTAATTGAAATTTCGTGCCGTAATAAAAAGACTTGATGACTCGAAAATTAAAAGTATTAAAACACGAATACTCTAAAATAGAACTGATTACTTTGATGGAGCAGAACCCTTTTTTACGAATGACGCTTTTGTATAAGACGTTGTGGGAAACACCAGTGAAGCACAAAATAACACTACGCAATGGCGCATAATACTCTCAGAATAGTATGCGAATGTTACTACCAGGTAAAATAACAAAGAAGGGTAGTGAAAGGTGTAACAACACCCATTTTTCACTAAATATGATTAGGTGCCAACGAATCAGGTGGTGAGTCCACCGCCGCCTCTGGCACTCTATAAAAGCACAAACATTGTAATGAGTTGGTTTATTTCTCTGTGTTCTATTAATATACTAATTCGCTTGGCTTGATATTCGAGGCTCTAAGAAAAGTTAAATTAATTGAAAATGATCATGAAAATACAACTAACTTGTAACTTGGGGTGAATTCACGAAAAAGTTCACGAGAAGGAAACCCATAATTAATAATCAAATTTAAATGCTTGCTTAAGTTGTGGGTTAATATATTAAAACAAATTTTACAAGTCTATGCATAAAATATAAGGAATTCAAATGATATAAAAGCTTTTAGGAAAATCTTAGACTCGTTATGCATTCGTTCACTTTTTTGAATTTTTTTTCATCAGAGAGCTCTTAGTATAACTGAGCGAAAGAACGAGATGACTCTAGGTATACTTATGTGCAGATAATTGCAGTTCAAGCTTTTGCCAATATCTACAGGAAGGAGAGATGAGATCTTACAAACATAATTAAAGTGATGCGGATTTATTTTCTGCTATAACTAGCACTTATAGCAATCTGTGCTCGTGACTACTACGTGCATATTTTAAAAGTCAAAATGTGAGCTGGAAGCGCCAAATCCCTAACCACTACTTATTATTGCAAATTGTTATTCGACTGAGTTATATTGTGTCCAGTCGAGTCATAAACAAACTGTCATAACTCTAATTCCATAATTCTTTGAGTATTAAAATCAATAGCTATGAGTTTGATGGCCATATTAGCAAGCGAGTGTTAATTAAAGTCAATTTAATTATTAGTCCCATGTCTGTTTTGGATGTGCAATAAAAAAAAAAGGAGATTCAATGTTTTAGATTTTCCAAAAAGCTAATTAATAAAAAGCTCTACCCAATTTACCTACTTTTTATTTATTTATGTATATAAGTAAAGATAACTTGATATTTAATATATAATAAAAAATTGTTTAGATTTTGATTCATTTCGTTTGCGAACAATAAAATTACGTGTCGGTACGAATATTTTGGCCATTAAGGATTGCAAACAAAGATTTTTGTAACAGAGTAACTAGGTCTCTGATATTTTTAATAAAATGAAAAGTCATCACAAAGAACCGGATAATAAAATAACGGCTTTCCCTTTTACCATAAATCTCACCAACCATTGAATACAGAGAATAGGGAAAATGGCACAATCTTTAACTTTCTGACAGTTTAATAAGATAATAAAAATATTACTATGGTTTACTTCAATTCCCTTTCACTCTAAATAGTTTTGTGAGTAACTTACTTCAGTGTTTTCTTTGTAAATTATATTAACATATAAACATGCACACGTATACGTTTGTAGAATTATTGATAGAATTAGAAAAAAAATTATCATGTGAGTAGTTTCGAAGATTATCTCACGCATATAAAAATAAATCTTACAAACATTACGTCTTTGAAATATAAGTATAGATATTAATATTGTACTATCCACCGAGTTTTGCCTAAGTATTTAAAATACAGTTGTCGATGTCGCCTCGATGGCTTATTAAGTCTTTCATACCTTAATCCTTCAAATTGATCCCGTGAGACACTCGAGTGTGATGATAAATGTATTATGTATATATGTTAAAAATAAGCGTATTGTTTGGCGTAACTTGTTATGCAGACTTTGAGTGTGCATATAAAGTGTGCAAACAACAGGACGGGGCAATATAATGTTAATCCAAGCTATGATTGGCAGTGGTAAAATTGTCGGAGCTCGCTGCCGGCCACGATAGGTCAGTTAATCGGATTCTTTATTCATGAGGCCACTGCACGGCGCTCTGCAGCTACCCCGCTCCTATGCTACTCTTTACCAAATATCTAAAAAACGTAAACACAATCCTACATTAATATCTCGTTTCATTTCTTAGATTACACTTAGGAGGGGCACCAATTTTAACACCTTCTATAGGCTGAAGGTGAGATTCTACTTAATATAATTTGTTCAATGGCTGGAGTAGCCGCTTACTATCATTTAATTTTGTTCTATATGAAGGACAATTACAGCACTGTCTCATAAACTATAAGCACAACTGGGTAGTAAGACACATAATAATTATGCCAAGATTTATGAAATGGGTTTGTCTCTGAGTATACACAGGTATCTACAGGCTTAGGTAGGCCTTTAGATAACTACAGGCAAAACTACAGCAGAACTGACACAATGGAATAATACCCGTTTTATTAATAAAATTACGTCATACAGAAAAACGTCTATCTAAAAGTTAAGGTATTTCTAACTAACCTAATTACAGGTGCAGTTATTTCCGAGTTCGGTGGGTATCCGTGGCCCGATTTACTTCAATTTGGGCCGGCGTTGCGGCTCTGGCTGAAAATTTAATGTGGCCCTCTCGCTGCTTCCCCTGCCAATATTGTGCACCCAGCACTTGTCTATGCATAGCACAGCCAAGTTTTTACCAAAACTCTGATGCATTTTCTACATCCAATTAACTTAATCCGACGTTGGATGTTTTCGAGTGATAGCTATGGAATAGTCGTCATACTGATATTATATTTAAGACGATGCAAACGTTTGTGAGGTTTTTGTTGATGTGTTCACGGTTAAATAGATTCACGAATATATAGTAGAAAAAACTTATTTAAATATAATTTACTTTCACTGCGGCTTTGTCCATTATAAGTAAATATTATATTTATAATATAAAATATTATTGGTATTATTCTTTAAATTGATAAGCTCCATAGAATGCCGCCTGCATAAAATGAGGTAGTTTACCTCTTTCATTTATAGTATTTTTAAAAATATTTATTTTAAAAGTACTTTGCAATGATACGCAAAAAAGTTCTTAAAAAAATTATAAAAGTATAGAGCTATTTTTAAAAACTGGAATATATAACTTGGTTATCAGGCTGTTGTGAAATGGAAACAAGACCCGTGTCCTCATATTCCCAGTTGAAACTGCGTTTAAATCATCGACGGCATAAAGTATTACCATCGCGTAACAGCGATAGTTAAGATACGTTTATATATTTTAGTTGTGGAATTCTGAATATAATGTTCACATTTGCTTGTTCTATTTCAAATAATAATAGAAGGTATGGGTTATTGTCTAGGTTCCCTTAAGGAAGGCTCCTGTGTTATAACTAGGCAGTTATATCATGTACATAAGTGGAAATTCTGAAATTCATAAGGTATGTATTATTGGTTAGGTACGTACTATTTGTTACATAATATAAAGCGTTTACGCGAAGCTCCGACAGTTTTGCGTTTGCTCTATGAAATAATACAATATTTATTTTCTACCTGCAAGGGTGAGTGGAATAAGCACTTAGGAAAAACGTATGGTATACAAAACCTATTATAAGGTTTTCTCAGTATCATGCTCCTAGTTTATATTCATCGTATCATTATACAGGTAAGTAAAGTTGAAGGTCTGGCATATTAGCGCACACATTCGATCAGCAACTCTCACACTGGTCAGTCGTTGGATGGGTGACCGCTTCCGAGAGCACGATAAGCTGTGGTGCCCGGTTGGTAAATTAAAAATATTTGCTAATTGTTACTAAATGTTAGTCTAAACAGTGGCTTTGTGTAAAAAAATGATAACCAGTAAGATCGAGATGAATTTATTAGTTGCCGACCATTAAATTCAGCTCTCACAAAAGAGATTTTCGAAATTCAACCGTAACGGCGTAAATTTGGGTAGAAAGTTTGTATGTGAAATCTTAAGCAAGCGAAGATGCACGCGGAAGCTGTATGTAAAAACACTTGAAAATAATGTTCGTTTACAAAACTATAATAATTACAACGATGACTAGTAAGTAGTGTAAAATAAACAGTGACCCACCTCACCTGCGGCCATTGTCCGCTCCACATTACTCTAACAATTTGGTAAGGAACGTTCAGGAAACTAGCTGATAGATCCGCTTTGTGCCTTAATGAACGTTGTCAGGGAACAAACGCAACCTCGCCGGACTAATGTGGCTTCCCTTGTTATCTTTATGGACGACCATTGTTTATATTGAGCCCCGTCATCATGTAAGACTTACTCTGTGACTACTTAACCTTACGCCATAAGCAGGATATGGAGTTAATGTTACTCCACTCTTTTTGTAGTATTATGTACGCCTTCGCGAAGTTATACTCCAACGAAAATACTATCAAAGCTAAGATTCCTTGTTGAGGAAACATACGTGTTCATACATCACGCTTTTTTGTTATACAAGTAAATTTACTTCTCAGTTTAGCAAGAATAGTTTTTTTCGGTACACGTCTGTTTTCCAAGGAAGATCCTATTTAAATATTTATTATTTGCACAGATGTTAAAGGAAGCATAGAAAATAATCCTTTGTAAATACGGGGGCCCTACCATAATCTCTTATTGCCATCATAGTTCTACTGTGTGACAGTGACAGACTTATACACGTCATATAAATCTGTCTAATAATAAGAGTTAAACTATCATGGCAATACGAGGTCATGGTAGGTCCCCAGGTTACATGTCGATATCGATACTAATAATAGAATAATTATTATAAAAAAGAAAGATTTGACTGTATGTTTGTTTGCTTTGAATAGGCTCCAAAACTAATAAATCAATCTTAAAAATTCTTTCAGCAATGGATGGCTACTCTATCAGCGTAACATAGGCTATATTCTATTCCCGTAGGTACTCCCGTAGCAACGGAAACTACGCAGGTGAAACCGTGTGACTTCTGCTAGTATTAAATATGCAGCTAGGCATATAGTTAGGGATTACCATGCTTTCTTTATTAATGATCGCATTTATGTCATAACTCAAAGCCAAATAATTATTTAGAGGATAAATCTTCAAATTTTCTGTTGTCTTTCCCGAAATTTTCCCGGTGTAAGCCGTGCACCGGGAACTTCAATTAAGGAACAATGCTCACGAGTCTTAACAGCATTTTCTTGTTCGCTGCAGTATGAAAGAGAAGCAATTAGCCCGCAAAGTGAGTGGCGTAGACAATGGACACCGCCTACAATATAGCTCACACTGAAATATCTTGTTGACAATACGTTTATCCAACTATCGATTTTAGCCGGACAACTTTTTAAATTGGAAATCTTGGTTGAATTTAAAAAAAAACCTACATTTTTCGTATTTGAAATTTTTGGAATTGCACTCGTTCGAATCATCTGAATAGCGTTGCATATGGGGTGAGGAGAGGACAGTACAGAGTATCGGAACTCCATGCAAAAGATAAAAAAGGATGTTTGGAAACATTGATGAACATTGGCTTACTAGCTGTATGGGCAAAATAGTCATTTCCCTGTTCCGTTACTTTTTTCTCTTTTGGAGGTTGGATTGAATTGAAATTCTTGCTCAGGTGCACGAGCAAGTTTACAAGAGTGAAAACAAACTTTTGTCGTCATGGAGATTAATTAATGATGAATAAAAAAGAACTAATATTTTATCAATTATTATAGTCTTGCTATTATAAATAAATATGCTCACGCTATCCCAGAAGGGTCCCCGAAGGGTTAAGTAGAGGTGTTGTATCCACAACACCCACATTTCACTGAATATGATTAAATGCCAACGAGGCAGAGATTGAGTCCATCGCCGTCTCCGGCACTATACATATGTCTTTGAATTACTTCTCGGAAATATGAAGGTTTTCTCGCGATGCTTTCTTTCAACGCAAAGCACGTGGTGTGAAATCACTGCATATAAGTTTTTATAAAAACTCATCGGTACAGGCCCTGCTGGGATTCGTACTTGCGTTGTATTATTGTTTATTCGAGAAACGGTGACAAACTCATCATTTGTATCATCTAAGCTCGCGAAAACCTCCACATAGTATGTGTTTAGACTTTAGAAGAATGTCCGATTGCACAAGGCCGGTGCAGCTAAAGATAATACAGGAAGGGATAACTATAACCGTGCTTTTGTCACGATTTTTTCACCGTTTACGTCATCTATACTCAATAACGTCACCTAAAATATTTGTATGATATATTTTAGTTCTTCATGTCACCGCTTAGGTGCTGTACAATTTCTCGTACAAGTGTTCGGCGGAGACGCAAGCGAGTATAGATAAGGAAAACGATGGCAAACTCATGATAGGGGAACTGGTAGAATTTAGTGAAGATATATAGAAGGAAGGTTCTTGTAAGTATTTATTAAATACTCCCTACATAGGCCTATATAACAGTGCGTAGATTTATGTGGTCCACCTGCGGTCTACATGGCACGCCCTCACTGCCAACACGGCTGGTAGTCCAATTAATTAATCTTATTTTCCACCTGGCCCGCGCATACATATTTATCAATCCCATGTGCCCGGCTACTGCTAATACGCCGAATTAAGTCATTCAAAGCTTCAATTAGTAAGCTGGATTATTTAGGGATAAAAAAAATACTTGTTTTCTTATGCCGGGATTTTAAGATCCTTAGAAACATTGCAATACGATAATATTTCAGGTTCCAAACTGGGTATGAACTCTCCGCAAATGACCTTACCATAACCTCTTATTGCCATGATAGTTTTGCTCTTATTATGAGACAGATATATATGTCTTGTATACATCTGTCACTGTCGCACAGCTGCACTAAAATTGCATTAAGAGTTCATGGTTGGGCCCCAGAGGTGCGGTCGGAGGTAGTAGATGGCCGTGGGCAGCATCTCAAACACTCACACATTAATTGAGTATTATAAGCATTGCTTGTTATTGAAAAATCATGGTAATTATTGGTTCAAACCAATTTGATACGAATATGATTGAATTATATAAAAACTTTTTATTAATGATATCATAAAGATAACGCTAAAAACGTAATTCTAATATTAAGAAAACAAAATAATCAGTGATTGTAATTTTTATTTGCTTTAGTGTTGACAGAAAAACATTTTTTTTTTCCAATATAAACTGCTCGTCCATAAAAAAATATCTGAAATAACATACACTTACGTCAGTAACGTAGTAATAATAAAAATATATTTAAAACAATTATGCAGGAACATAAATATTTAAAAAAATTATTTCGTTGATTTCATCCTCAAACGGATAAACTTATTCGAATGAAATTTAGGATGGAGATAGCTAAACCCTGGTTTAACAAGTAAGGCCGAATAGGCGGGCTGATGCTGCCAGTGCATAGGTGCTGAACAAAATATTCAATAGTGTTTAGAAATTGTTTCCAGGATAAATAGCTAGCGAGATATGAGCTCATCGAGATACAAGATATGAGAATTGAACAATCAAAATGCGATGAGTAGGCACTGCATGTTGAAGAAGTGAAAGCAGTACTTAAGTTTTCACTCTGCCTATCCCGTGAGGATCTTAGCATAGCGTTATGATGATGAGTGTATATGATTTAATTAATAAATAATCAGTACCTATCCGACGAAATGACCATTAAACGCTACTTTGCCATTCATTCTGACTGCAAAGTAAAACGGTCTATCGGCTTTAAATTCAGGACGACTCGCCCTGTCTCGTGGCGCAGATAATCCTATGAATACTGAAATTAATTTGAAAACAAAGCACATTAGATAGGTATTATTTGTTATGACACGCGACGAGGACACAATAGCCAATGGGTTTTTCTAAAAGGTACTTAAGTACACTGATGTCTAACCACAAGCTTTAAGCGTGAAGAAGTACATAGACTGTATAGTGCTTGCCATTATCTTTGGGACTAGGTCAATGTGTGTGCCATTATCCCAAGAAATAAATGCCTATCATAAGTAGTGGCTGGGAATTACGCGTTCTCTCGTTCAGCATTGCTGTCTGCGAGCTGTCTGCCTGGGGGTATCTACCTTTCGTGTTTCTGAAGTGGTTTCCAAAGCACTTTGAGGTGAGCTGTACTAGCGAGTAGGGAAATCAGAGTGTCTCTTATGCTGTTTACACAAAGATTTTTCGAGACGTAAATAATACCGGTGGTGTTGCCATTAGTAGGCTACAGAAAGTAAACTTACTGATTATATTTTTTCCCCTGGGACAAAAAATGTTTACTCACCACTAGAGGCGCCGGCTTCCGTACCCTCTTCGTCGATTTCTATAAATGCCTTCTGTATCGCTCCACTAATAAAGAGAGGTGTATCCGGAGTGGCGATAAGCTTGGTCAGTTCTGCATTGCCGGTGAAGAGTTTCTTGATGCCCACCTACGATTATAGATTTGATTCTATCATCACTCAAAGGTTATTTTTCTCTTGCAAATGCAAATTTGATACCTACAATCTTCATAGGGTTCCGCACCCAAAGAGTAAAACAGCCCTATTATTAAGACACCACTGTCCGTCCGTCCGTCCGTATGTCTATCCGTTCGTCACCTCATTAACACTAGTATTTAGACACTTGATATTTTCACAGATGATGTATTTCTGTTGCCGCTAGCAAAATGCCGTTTTTCGTTTACAGCGGTAATCGTACTGCACTGCACGCTCTCGCGTGACTTTTTCTATACGATATAGCCCCGTGCTTAAGCATTGTACGAATCACGTGAAAACGAGTGAATATACTTACTTAATAATAATTTGGCCGCAGTCACGCATCTATAAAATTACCTTTAAATACTTTTACTATCTTCTACGAAAACGTTGATTCTGGAAACAATCCAATCCGAACGCTGATTGGGAATTTAACAACTTGGCGATAGTTATATATATATAATTATATATGCGAGATGAAATATAATTATGAGCACCTATCCACCAATGTAAAATGAATTTAAAATTAGTTGATTTCTAATTATAACAGAGTTCTGTTTACTCGGTTACAGTTTAATAACAGTGTAGATATTGATACTCATTCGTAAGTTACGTTGAATCTCTTGCCGTGAATCTTGAGTTTTCCTAGGATAGCGTAATAAGCTTCCTAACCTAGTAGGAATCAGTACTCACGTTTTGTAGAACCTTTTTAAGATCTATTTGAGTTTCGATCTTAAACTTGGGGAGGTACACATCAACTTCAGTATCATACATGTCTTTTAATTCGTTGTTTAATAAGTCTGTGGTCATGAGTTTCTCCTCCAACGCGGGTAGACCATCGATTTCATTGGGGAGGATTACTAGCAGCGAAGACTGTTCACCTTCATAATACAGTTCAAGAAGCTAAAATATTAAGACAAATTATTATTTTCATTAGATTTACAGAGTTGTCTCGAGGTGCAAACATTTTAGCATCACTACGACACGTGGTGTATCATTGTCATATTTAGATGGAAGGTCAGCTTTCCACAACGAATGCCGGTCAAATGCCGCCTGCGTCCAAAGTTGGATATATAGTTTGATATCATACTGAAACTGATTGTTCATATTTATATCTGTAATAATATTATGAAAAGGAAGGTTTGTGTTTATTGTGTTCTTGTGAAAAAAAATGAATGGACCGATTTGGAAAATTCTTTCCTGAATAGATGGCAACTTTATTAGCTATTAACATAGGCTATATTTTATTCTTGTACTGAAACGGGAACGAATACTACGCGGGTGGAAACCGCATCACGGCCGCTTGTGTAATAATGTAAATAAAAAAATATAATTAAATACCTTGGCTCCCAGTTCAATACTCTCTCCGTACCGGAATTGTTTGCTCGAATGCATGGTAGGTAATTTGACTAACGTGTCCATATTGACGTGGAAGTAGCGATCTGCCGTCCTGGCCTTATCGAATCGATTTTTCCAGAGCCCCTGCAGGAGACATAGTTCTTATTATAATAAACCGGAACTTCTACCTTACATTTAAAACAAGATAACGTCACAATTTTTCCTACATTCCGGAAAAAATAAATAACTAATAAATATTCAAACTTATCACACAGTCCCAGCCTAGTCAAAGTTAGTGAGTATAGATTTTAGGACTATCATTGAATATACAATTAAAAAATTGCTAAATAAGCTTAGCGTAGGAAGCAGTCAGATCAAGGATCATATCATAGACGATGATTGAAATATATTATACATTCTTAAAAATGGTAAAGAAAAATATGAACACTAGGCAGGACTCGAACCCACGACCTCTGCAAACCGTGCAGTTTCTCTTCCAACTGACCTACTCATGATCCTACCACATGCGTCGAATATTTCTTCCCTTGTCTTTGCAGTATAGAGGCCCCCTATATATATTATATATGTTTTAAGCAAAATTTTAATATCTTGGTAGATCACGCATACTCGTACGCAAGTACGAGCTTGTAATTATTGCGATTTTGGATGCCAAATATAAAATATTAAATAAATATTTTCCTTCACCGTAAAGCACATGGTGTGAAATCACTGTACATACGTTTTTTTAGAAAAACTCATTCTTTCAGGGCCCACTGGGATTCGAACTTGTGTCGCTTGCGTGACTGCTCAAACCTCAAGGCCACCACGGTTCTGACTAAACTAAAATGTAAACTCTTCATTTAATGTGCATTAGACATACTTTGAAGTAAATAGCGTTGATAAGAACAGCAGTCGCATCTCGGAGCATACGCGGTGATACCAAATTCTTAATGCGATTGTTTGTTTGTTTTTCAACCTGGAAAAGTTGAAGAATAAATTAGTATTTTTTTAAAATTACAGGTTTTTAAATGTTTGTCCAAAATGTTTTTGGCTTATTCCCAGATATCCATGATTTTATTACCACCACCTCCGCGGCTTTTGTTTTGGTATACAAATAAATACTCACGACATCTAATTGAACTATCGCGGAGGACGCCGGAATGAATATATGAAAGTTTATTTTACAAAATCTATGGGCTGTAGGTGAATAAGCCAATTTTTTATCAATTTGACAATCATGCACTATGAAAATTTTGTTTGATGCTTTAAGTTTGAGATCGTGGTATAAATAAATTCAAAATGTCTCTTGGCATGGTAATTAGCAGGTAAAGAAGGCAAAACTTTTGACACACACCGCTGCTTTTCTTTACATCACACTAGATGGCTTTTTCTTACCTTTATTTCCCTTTAGTGTCATTTCTTCAATCTCTGTATACTTCATGACGTTAAAGAGAAGAGATCAGATAGCAGTATTTATTAAATAAAAAAAAACATGCAGTCGAATTGATAACCTCCGCCTTATTTTGAAGTTGGTTAAAAAGGAGTTCAACTCAATGATGCTAAATCAACCGACCGCCTATTAGAATAAATATAAATAAAGATAACTCACCCAAGTGTTAATTTCAGTAGCAGCTTGACATCCATTGAAGTCTATCTTCTGAGTGTCCGTGTCAAATATCTTCGCAGATTCGGCTACAAACGTACTGTTAAGCTCAAGTTCTCGTGAGATATAAACTCTGTTGGTCATCTTAAGTTCCACTCCTATTGGTAAAGCCAGTTCTCGGGTGATGATCGAGAAAATATTCTTTGCCTAAAAAAACGTTGTCCATTGAAAATACGACTAGTAACAAAATACGTGGGGACAATTTTAATTCCTGCAATTCTTTGTAAGAACATACTACATTAAAACATAGTGTGGTTACAATGGGAAAGGAAAGCCTAAGAAACTGATTGACTGAGAACTGGTGAATATAGATATGTTGGCTGATAGAGAGAAATGGAAGAGAAGAACATATTGCACCGAACCCAAATAACATGGGATAAGGGCTGGAGAAAACATAGCATGTTGATTCCCTCACAAAACTGACGTCAGCTCAAATTCAGATCACCAGATAAAGTAAATACTCTTGGTCTTAGGTGAGGTCATTTATATTCAACGATTACTTCAGCGATTTGCTTCCATCGGTTTTACGTTTTTTCACTCACTAAATACCAATTTTAATATATTTTTCGACAGGGTCGCAGGGGGCGTAGCAGACATGTTGCATTGTGAAAAACTTTACAACTTCTCGAAGATGCTGTACTGGCCTGGGGAAACGGCGGGGAGCCAAGTTATAAATGTAGACTTACACAATATTTTTTACTTACAACATAATCGTTTGGTAATCCAATACTATTCAGTATTTCGTCATGGGTTTTTCCTTCCGAAGCTAACGCCAGATGCGCAAGCGGCGGCAGAACTGATAATGCTGACATCACTACATTTTTCCTAGAATTATATTTTGCCACTTCCTGGAATCAAAGATTAGGTACTAACTAAGATTAAAGTAGTAGGGTTGAACAACCTAATGGGACCTCACGCAAAAATATACAAAAACTATTTCATTTGATCATGCCATTTTCAAGCTGTACGTTCACACGGAGTAGATATTCCATCCTTTAATGTCTAGGAAATTATTCTATCTTTTTACAATGAAATAATCAGGCGTTTAAATTTTGCAAACGTTAAGCTTCTTCTTGTCTGTTGATATTGCTTAATTATACTATTATTATTTTATGCAAATTCGCAAAACAACGAAGGAATTTGGCAAGTGTTAGTTTGGGTAATATCTGTTAGTTGCTTATACGTAACTGGCGAAATATTCCCCTAGCTTCTGGAGCGAAATCAAGTACTGGCGTGGAATCCACATGCAAGCGCTCTACTTGAGTTTGCTTCAGAAGCACTGAAAACTATTCCAAGCGCTCACGGAATCTTTTCGCCAATTGAACGTGTTCACTGAAAGGTCTTAGCACACCTTACCGGCTCAATATTACCTCAACCCCAACTTTCTATTCAGGGTTAAAGTATGTATACAGGATAAATATTAATTAGAGATATGGCTAGGTACTAAGAGTAGTGATACTTACTGGGTACATTTTCGCTGTAAATTGCTCAACGCTTGCTGAGAGTTGCTCATCATTCCGTTCATAATTCGCTACCGTCAAAGCCACGAAGGCACACACTGAAAATATAAGTATTCTTCTTTCAGTACAACACTGTGACTAGCTATCTATTGATGAAATAATTTTTCCATTCGGTTCAATAGGTTGCATGTTTTAAGATTGATATTACATACATTTACCTACTGCGTCTCATTAGTTAGTTAGTTAGCTATTTCTTTGTTCTATAGCAAACTAAAGTATACAGTGACTTTATTTATATTATTATTTCTTCACCCCCCTACCCATTACTATTTTACTGTTTTTTTAATTGACACTTAAGTTGTATCTAACTGTAAATACTATATATAGACAGCAAACATGACTGCCTCTTTGGTATAGTGGTCGCAAAGCGGTACTGGTAACATGAGGCCCTGGGCTTGATCCCCGGATCGTGCAATGTTATAAGTTTTTTCCGCATTTTCCCAGTAAAAGTTCGGAGTCTTGATTACTGTCCACTTAATGGCAATAGGCTCGCCTCCTTATTACATGAGATTTTAATTTAACTGGCAACATACGGGTGTACAATCACATCGGCCTAACCCTTCGGGGAAATCGTCAGCATGCATATATAGCAAACTTGACTGCGAAATATAAGTATATTGTAGTATTTTTAAAAGGTGATGCAATGCTTCTATTAAGTATTGGTTTGAGCATACCCTTTTGTTTAGTAAATAGTTTAAGCCACATATAAATAGTGTGTAATTTTATGTCAGGTATTTTCAATGTCAGTGCAGTTATTAGCTACGAACATGTTAGCAAGGTTTGTGTTCACTGTAATACATTGTTCGAAGAGTGTGTGAAGGCAATTTATCATTCTATACCTTTAAACGAGCAATTCTTATATAGGATTGTTTTTTAATAAAAGTTATATATAGTATCTGAATCTCGGCAACGGGTTCAATGATTTTCATGCAATTTCGTATTTAGGGAGTTGTGGATTGATCTAGCTAAATTTCATTTTCAGAATACATAGGTTTGACTATGTTTTCAGGCAATGAAAAATTCCTATAATATCCTTTTACTAAAAACTATTCTATTTAGATCGATTTATCGCCCCCGAAACCCCTGCATAATACTCGCAAATTTTATGAAAATCAGTGACCAAGAATAGTTCGTATACTAGGCAAGTACCTGGTTGACGGGACAAGTACGAGCTGTGCTCGGTTTCTACTTCACACAAAAGAAAGAACTTGACATTTAGCATGTGCCAAATGGTGGTCTCTCCCTACTCCCATGGGATATAGACGTAAGCATATGTATGAATGTATGTATGTAGAAAAAAAAAGAGAAAAAATCAGACCAACATTAGGACTCGAACCGGGGTATTCTAGTTTTGATATCGCCCCATTAGTACTACCCCCCACCACACTAGTAGCTCCATCACTACATCATTACTACTCCATCATTACTACATCAGTAACAAAGTATAGATATCGATTTAAGTAGGCAAATGAAAAACACAACTTGGATTTTTAAGTCAGTAAAATGCTTGGCTGAGATTTTTCAGGCTCATCTTAGGCAAATTTCCGATTCAGTCAGTAGTAATGTACAAGGGCCTCGTCAAAGTCTAAATTAATTCCCATAGAATATACTGACTCACTTCGTAAAATTTTTAATATTAGTGATTTAAATTAAGTACCTGGATGGAAACCTAAAATCCAAAATAGGAAACCTAGCTAGATCGATTTATCGCCCCCGAAATCCTCAACGCAGGGGATTTGGGGGGCTATAAGGGGCGATATGCCGTTTCCGAGATTTAAAGTAGGCTGAAGAACGAATATGCACATTAGTGATTACATTTTATAGATTTCAAGTATTTTGGGGTTAATAAATAAAAAAAATATATTTATTGACCTCAAAATACTTGCATTTGCACTCCACGCATTTTCTTCAGCGAATGTAGCAAAATGTATTCTGTAATTTTTGTATGATAAAAATACTCACAGCAAATAACAAGCTTCATGTTTCAGCTGAAGTCACGCGAACTTTTCAGATCGTCGATGCTGACTGACCGATTGCCCACAGCCGCGAAGATTTTTAAGTAGCAGGCTGCTAATGTCCATGTCAAACGAATTCCACCCCGCTCCTCGCTTACCTATTATTTTTTCAGCCGACTTCAAAAAAAGGGGGTTGGTTTCTTTCAATTCACTGTATGTTTTTTTAGTTACCTCACAACTTTTGACTGGGTGAATCGATTTCGATGATTATTTTTTTATTTGAAAGGTGATGCTTCCCCAGTGGTCCCATTTTAATTTCGTTCAGTTGTGATGGTGGTATCTATGAGAATTCGAGAGGAACCTTCGAAAATCTTACTGGCGACTAGTGCGTTAATTTTTTTTTCTTTTTAACTGATTTATTTAGACAATAAAGTACTTAACACTATTTACATTTTGTTAATTATCTAAATTAAACATTTCATGCACTACTATTTAATGAAGGTATGGAGTCGACCTGATGATGGAGCTGAAAGACAGTCGATGGAACTCCTCAACGACTTACATCACGTACCTAATGTTTGGGCTTGATTCATTCGTATTAATGAGAATTTTACACCTAGATGGTTTGTGACTGACACTTTGCAAAAAGATACTGAAAAACGCGAAAATTTTTTTATCATCTGGCAGGCTGTATGCCTTGTTGCAACTTACATTGAAGACATATCAGGTGCTAAGGATATCGTCATTTTATCACCAAATAGACTAAATTTCATTCACGGCACTGGATATTCTAAGCACGTTTTCCTTGAAATATCGGAATTGGAGCTGTCTGTCGTCGCTAGACCTAGATTATCCCAGAAAAATCTTGACAAGTCTTGAGATTTTGTGCACAAAATAAAACTAAGAATTCTAGTAAACAATTCCTTTCTTTGGTTTTTCACTTACTTACCTAGTTCTTTTTAGTTATTTCATAGCTGCAAGCCCTAAACAGACTGGACACAGGTCGGTCGGAGTAGTAGAACATGATCTATCCTTTGCATAGATTTGTAGGATTGAACGCTACTGTTAATATTTATTGAATAAAAACTAAATTATTTATTCAAGGAACAGTTCTAAAAACTAATTACCAGTTGAAAGGTTGGTGTCTCTCGGGATGCCTTTACGTGTAAGATTTTTTTTGCGTAAGTGCTTATCGCATGCTGTTGCAATATCGATCAACCATGAAGAATTCCTTGCAAGTAAATAGTCTGTAATCGATAATCTGAATGTAATTTTATGGAAATTTTATATATAAACTTTTCAGTGAAGAATAAATATTTGATAGCCGTACAAGTACTTGATTAGGTATGCATGCTAATTGCATTGGAAACAATGCCTCGTATTGAACTACAATGCAGAATAGGTACGTGTTACAAATTATAGTATTCGTTCTGTGTGATATTACCTACGCTAATAATATCGTTGAAGAGTATAAATTTAAGTCACCATATCCCTACAAGATTATTTCGCCATTGCTTTTCAAAATCACGTTACGGATCGTGATTAAGTTTTTACGAACATAATATAGTAGTTGAACTCCGATGAGTTTATAGCTAATTATGTTTATAGATAGAGAATTTCTGTAATTCTTAATTTTTTTAACTCAAAGTGAAGCGAGGGTACATCGCTAGCAGATTATAATATAGTAGAAGTAAAGTTTATATGTAGGAGGTAATTCTTGAAGTTAGTTATCCAGTTTGAAAATTATTTTACTGTTATTTGCAGATTTATAGGCTACTAGCGGACGTCACCCGGTTTCACCCACGTTTCCGTGGGAGTACGGGGATAAAATATAGCCTATATTAATCAGTGATAATGTAGCATTCAAATGGTGAAAGAATTTTCAACAACGGTCCAGTACTTTTTGAGCCAATTCGTTACAAACATACATTCAAATCTTGCCTCCTTATAGTATTAGTATAGGAGTATAGATAAATGGAGAAGGAACATGGGCGATCGAAAGCAAGTTGAAAATAAAACAAGTAAATTACTAAAAGTAACGTTTATTAACTTAATAAGATGTAGACGGCTGAATATATCAACGCACTTCGTACGACCTCCATATAAAATAGATTTGATACCTGAAAATATAGAATGATATTAGCGAGCGGATAATAGTTACGAACGCTTGTAAGTCTTCTTCGAATGACAAACAATCTAATCTTACTTAATACTATTACTAAAGTAAGAAGTATTCCATGAATTATTTTATGGATTAAAAATATGATTGCCAAAGATGGTCAAAAACTGAGAGAGAGCAAAGTTGGTTTACTTCACTGATCATTATGAGCTATGAGCTTTTCAAACTTGGACGCGATAAGATACACATGTATTAACATTACATACATGTAGTAACATTACATATGGAGTGGAGACGCAGAGTAAGCGTACAGTGAGACTCTTTTATCTTATAATATGTTGGCTCAGCGATTCCAGTCTTTATAAGGTGGGCAATGCGTGACTGACACTCTGGTGTTGGTCATGTTCATAGGCGCGGTGGCCTGCCATCAAACAGACTGTACGCTTGCCACATTTGTTGTATAAAAAAATCCAATGGTAAAATACTAAGTGAAGTATAAATTATCATAAAACTTTCTTTTTAATTAATATAAAATATCATGCTGTCATAAATACCAAGTATGTTAGTAAAGTTGTTAGTTCGAACCAGGCTTCCATGCAGTTTAGTGTTTTTATTCACAATAATTTTGATCAAATATCAAGCAATGCAAATTATCTGTACGTCACAACGCTAACTTTACTTAACGCTACTTTTAATCCTACTCCGATGCGTCAATTACTAAATTGGATTGAAACACATTGGGACCAATTACATCATTATCTTGGCCTATTATTTCAATTACTTGGAATTGGCTTTGATTTGACATTGCACTATTCTGTAGTTAAGCCTTTATACATTTAATTGTTATTTCGACCGTTTTTCCGTAATCATTAATTATAATTAAGTTTTGAATAAGTACCGTATTTTGGGGAATTGTCATATCACGTGGTAATATCGAATATTTCGGTCTAAAATCGGTGGTATGGTACATTATGCTGCCTATTCTATATATTTCACCCCGCTAGCTATAAATGAAGGCCAATATTTAGTGCATTCAATCCAAATATCTCGATCTAATGACGTATTTCTATCATAAGATGATAGTTTTTGAACCCTTCCAGTATGGACAAATGAACATAACTAATTTTCACCACCGCACCAGACGCAAAATGACACTATGAAGTTACCTCACCCTTGCGTGCTTGAGTCAATGGAAGTAAAATATAGTTACATTTGACTTATCATTTAAAACAATATCATTGGATATAAACGCCCGAGAAACAGTTTGTACCGCCACTTGTCACAGCAAAGTAAAACGGTCGGTTTGCGTTAAAGGTGATTTTGTTGACAAATGAAGACCTTAGTTGCACTTTAATATCTGAAATATCGACAGTTGGTTAGTTAATCATATTACTTAAATAATATTGTCCAATACTTTACCTCTACCTGAACGCCTGATCCTCTATATAACACTTATTCAGAGTGGATGTAAAAGTAGATAATGAATTGCGTCTATATAAACATATAAATTGGCAGAAGAGTTAGCTAAACATGCTGCAGTAAGCGTGTTAGAGGCCAAGAGTATCGTCAGTAGAGTATGTACCTAAGAATGGTAGACTCCCGTAAATATGGAATTGTGTCGTTCGTACAGCATAAACACGAACGGATGATTCGCGGTGAATCGTTTAGTCATGGGTACGTATGCACTCAGATAAGTTACACCGAACGCTGCAATATGGAAAAACAATGCAGCTGTATAATATATTTTGCCTGAGATGAATTGTTGCTTACGCTGATGTGTATTTTCGTTAGTTAAATGTGGGAAATTAGTGAGTATTTGCAACAATTTCCCTTAGCTGCTATCGATATGAAACTTATGAGGTCGACAGTAATATGGTCAAACGCCAAAGCATTAAGTAATTAATGGAACCAATATTGAAATTAATTAACTAGTTACGCATAAAAAGTTGTGCATTTCATCTAGCGGTCTTTTTTATAATACCTACGAGAGATGTATTAAGGATTTTTTTTCAAGGACTCGAGTTCAAGTTGCAGCCAATGAAATTGTTAGATCGTTACGGTCACATTTGAACCTCTTTGTATGAATGCATGCATAGCAGATTTAATTATTTTCACCCCAATATTTGGAAATCTGAATGATTAAATACCTATTTTTTGAAATGACCGTTAAAAACGACCTTTCCTTGCACCGTGATTGCAAAGTAAAATGGTCTATTGACATTAAATCTTTGTGGATTTGTCAGGATAGCTGAAGTAAAAGCGATCCCAAATGCTGAAATGAATTTAAAACAACTTTAAATAAATATTATAACTAGCAATAACGCTACACTTTTTTTTTAAAAGTGTTTAATTGACCTCCATGATAGATATTAATTTTATTGAAACTATATTACGTAACCATTTTTTTATATTATTCACAAATACATTTGTATTATTTGTATGTTGCTTACCTATCAACTACTTTATATACTATAAAACAAGTTTAATTTGATCTTTGACGTTTAATGCCAATTCCGTATTTTCGATAAAGAAAGTTGCTATCTTCAGAGCCAGTAAAATTATGAAATCTTGTAGATGTTGAAAATATTTTGTGTGTATGCATGCTCAAGGAATTTTGTTACTTTCTTAATGATTTCAAATCTTAAGGTTTCAATACCTATTTTGTGTAAAGACCCATAAAGATAACTTTGCCTTGCACAGTGATTGCAAGGTAAAACGGTCTTTTAGCATAAAAACTCCGAGTATGTGATATTCCGCCCACAACACGGACTCTAAATTCTGAAATTAATTTGAAATTACGTTGAGAAGATACGCATAATAATTTTACCACTTTTATTAAAAATTACGAACAATAAAAAATAACGATACCATTTTTGAATAACTTTACAATGTAAAACCCTAATCTATAGAACAGTGTTTAATTTCCTTTAACTTATGTGTTTAATTTGAAAAGTGTTAATTAAAAAATCTACGTATACTAACAATATGTTGGTTAAATAAAAGATTATCTCCTGAGTTTTGTGGCATTAGTATTACACTCGACTAGCTTCCCTACATGTAGTCTAATAATTATCATACATAGTTCAAATTCCATGTTTTCTTATCTTGCCGTAAATATTCCTCTAAAAAGCGGCATATATTTATGCCTCAACTCGAAGTAAAACGGTTTATCTGCGAGAAATTCATTCCACTCGATACCACCAAATCGGTCTTCTAAAACATATGCTGAAAGACCACATACTAAATCAATATCTTTTAAAGAGTGCCAAGTCGAACTACGTAATGATACTTAAATATACTCGTACTTTAATAATGGCCGCAGCGTTTAACCTGATATTATCAATCAATTAAAATATATATTTATTTGGGGTACGTTCTATCTTGTACATTTTTGTAATTACCTTGTTGAAATTGTTGGCTTTGAGGCCTATAAAAAATTATATAAGTATCTACCACAACGACAATAACACTAATTTAAATATGAGAGTAAATCATATAACTAAGGAGTATTAGAGTAATAGAATATCCGTCTTGATAAATTGTAACATGGATTTGTATGTAATGCTCCAATGTTGAAAAAAGTATGGCAATATGTGGGTCAATTAAAATAAAGATCATATTTTCTTATAAACAAAGATAACTTGACTAGCTTATTAGCTATATGTATTTTTATTAATTCTTACCGTTAGAGGCAGCAGCTTTTGTACCCTTTTCACTGACTTCAATATATGCCTTTTGGATGGCTTCGCTTATTGCTAAGTTTCCAGAGGAACCCTTCAAGAGTTTGTTCAATTGGGCTTCTGGTGTGAATAGTTTTTTAATACCCATCTGAAATAATATAATTTTAACTTATTTTTGCATGATAACATATATCATGATGAATTTAAGAGTAATAAGTCATTTCCATTAGTCTCTGTCCAGTGCCATCTCTTTGACCTCCTTATACGTCATGACAGACACCTTTTCCTTAACTTGTCTCATGTATGTTAGCCTTGGTCTTCCTCTTCCTCTCTTCCCTTCTACCTTTCCTTCTATATATATATATATATGTATATATATAGACAAAAATGCTTATGGATTGTAAATCACTCAAGTGGCAAATAAGCTTACCGTCTAGTACAGCCTATGAGGACTACTATGGTCGTTTAAAAGAGCGAGTATTAACTACTTATTTACCTATATTTTAAGTTTTAAATTACACAAAAAAAATGTGTAAATGAATATTATACTGTAACTGTTCTGTGTATGGCAATGAGTTCCTCACTCTTCAACGCAAATTACAAAGGAAATATATCTAAAAAAGAAATGCTTACGTTTTCAAGAACATCCTTAAGATTGATCTCAGTTTCGATTTTGAATTTGGGCAGCAGTACTTGTACTTCGTATTTATACATGGCTGCCACAGCCTTGTCCACGGCTTCCTTGTCCTGTAGTTTCTCCTCCAATGCGGCTAGACCATCGAATTCATTGGGTAAGATCACTAGCAGCGAAGACTCTTCACCTTCGTAAGGTAATTCAAGGAGCTAAAACAGCAACATGTTCACTTAATACTTAATAAACCTTGGGGTATAAAATCCGTCGGCGACTGCTACTCTCCTAAGGTAGTGTGCATTGGTGCCATATAAACGGAGGTTGATATATTCATTGAATAGAACATAAATCAACTGTTAAAATAATACACGGATATGTTTAGCGTTTAGTTCGAAAAAAAAAATAGACAGTCAGTCGGCCGGATCATAGCTTATTTTTTAACCGACATCAAAAAAGAGTGGAGGTTATCAATTCGACTATATGTTTTTTTTCTATTGTGTGCAAAGACTGACATACACACGGGTTTATTTAAACAAGGTACGTTGAACATGAAATGTTTTTTTCGCGATAAATTAAAACAAAATTACGTCTCTCATTTGGTGATTGGCTTGACACACATTATCGTCAAAATGCACAATTGACAATATGATTGAGTGTGTGCAGCCATTGATTGTTGTTCTATTCAACGAATATAATATCAAATTTTGGATATATGGCACAAATGCAAAACAACAATAGAAAGTATAATAAATACATATAATATACTACTATACTAAAATAATACATTCTATGACAATAATCCAAGATGTTCTCAAAAGGTTGTTAACATGTTGTTGTTCAACTGTTTCATAAAGTTTCAACAAAGATTATGCTTCAAAAGTACCTTAGCGTCAAGTTCTTCACTCTCTCCGTATTTTAAGAATTCGCTTAAATACATAGTGGTTACTTTTACTGTCTTGTTTTTGGAGGTGTAGAAGTCGAGATCTCTCGTGGCCTCCTCTGCAAATGCATGCTTCCAAGTTCCCTGCAGGAGTCAATAGGCATTATTATAGTCACATGGTTTCAAAATCTCTAATACGTTACCAGTGATGTATTAGAGGTGTTAAAGGGATGGCACTGGTCAGAGAAAAACGGAGCAAATTGTATCAGATATACCGACAAGTTAATTTACTTATGATGATGATAAAGACCCCCTTTGGGGTTAAGTATTATTTTTATGTGCCAAGTTTAAACAACATATTTTTATAGCCTTGAGTTAATAGCAGACAGCACTTGTATAGATAAATGTATGGGAATGATTCAAATTATTGCTTTCATTGCAATTCAAATATCATTATCATGAAATGAATATCTGCATTTCTATCATTGTATATACCTAATGTTCTCATTAACAATGAGTAGTGAAATTAAAAGTCCATTGTATGCGGTGCAGTGACGTCATTAGCTCTAATGACCAATGACCCTCATATCAGTGTACACTCTACCGCAGTGTATATATAAGCTTAATAAGCAGTATGGAATTACAATAATTTATCTTAATTAATAAAGTTTGATCCATTGAGCGTGAGGGTTGGCACTGGCTGTTGATGCAAAGGTGGTAAATGGTGAAAATTTGAAAATCGTAGAAAAGTTAGATAGTTCATAGATATAAAAACAACTGGACTTTTATATTTTTGTTATTTTCATAGCGTTATGTCCTATTTGAATTTGGGGCAAAGCGGCTGATATAGTCTATATACTACAGATAAGGACTATGCGTTCGATTATTTATAAATTGTGACACAAAAATTAAATTGTAGTGCCTGCTCATCGCTTACAGAAAGTGCATGGCTCATTTTTAGGATCGTGTACACACTTCTGTAATAAATTACCAACAGAAATTATAAACTTGCCAATCAACAAATATAAAGAGACCATCAAGTCGGTTTTCTTAAAAAAGAAAAATATACTACATACATATGCTCACGCCTGTATTCCCCGAAAGGGTAGGCAGAGGTGTTGTAATCACGACCCCCACTTTTCACTGAAGATGATTAAGTGCCAACGTGACAGATGGTGAGTCCATCGCTGTCTCAGACACTTTACATACGTCAATGACTTCTCAGAAATATGCAGGTTTCCTCATGATGTTTTCCTTCACCGTAAAGCACGTGGTGTGAAATCACTGTACATAAGTTTTTTAGATAAACTCATTGGTACAGGCCCCGCTGGGATTCGAACTTGCGTCGCTTGCGTAGCAGGCGACTGCTCAAACCTCAAGGCCACCACGGCTCTCAAGCATTGGAACTGTGTCCGTGGGCTTAATCATAAGATAACTGTAACCATAAAACATTGTAAAATATTTTTGATAAGAATTGATTTTTTTGCCGGGTTCTTCTCAACAAAAGCAACCTTTCGAACACGATGGTAACATTTATGTACAATGTGTTTTTTGGGTCTTTCTGACGCTTTGAAAGTACTTTGTAAGAAGACTAAGCAAATAAATATATTTTGAAAAACGTTTCAAAATGTATCTTTGAATCACGTGAATGACGTACATTAGGCCAAGTCAGCTTATTATCGCGAAGTTTGTGTGTCATTTTGAACGATTTGTTCCTAGATACCGTACTGCTTGTAGTAAGCTTATATTTATTATGTGACTCTATTTAGCACGTACGTTGTCTTGATCTTAAGCATACCTTGAAGTAAATCGCGTTCACAAGTATGGCTGCTGTTGCTGCATTCAACGAGTCTGGTTTTAGCAAGTCCTTAATGAGGTTGTTTGTTTGTTCTTCAACCTGTAAATGTCGAGAAAAAAATAAATAAATGCTTCTGCTACTTTTTCCAATACATTTCTGTAACTCTAACTAACATGTTCATAGTACTTTTATGCAATAATAATGAATTACAATTAACGTTCTATAAGTTGACACCAGCCTCCTCATTTCGAGTTTTCTACGCTCAGCAGTAATAGTATATCTGTTTATTAGCGACCGCACTAAACATACCCAAAAATGACAATTGCGTACTTACAAGGCCAGTGCGCGACAGTACCTCAGGGTCTACTCTCTTTCTCCGAATGAAACGTATTTTCAGTATAGATTTGTTTTTATTAAATAAATGTTTTTGGACTTTTATTAATTTGATTAAACCTGTTTTAGAATATATAAACGTCAAATAATTTTCTAGCGGGCCTCGTTCGTATGCAATTTTAGAACGAATAAGAACCGTGGTAGGCCTTTGCGAACTTACGTCGAAGCTACGTATTTCGAAGAAGAAGAGTAGGCAAGGTAGGTTCAAGGGTGAACGGTCGTTATTCATCAGCACCTTATATACATTACTCCACCGATGAGAAATGTATACTTGGTCTTTAAAAAGGAGAATGAAAGAAATTTGTAAGGAGTATTTGCTTACCCAAGTGTTGATTTCAGCGGCTGCCTGAACACTCTGTGCGAAGTCAATATTCTTGAAGTCTGAGCCAAATACGGCTCTTAGCACCTCGCCGTATTGATCATTCAACTCGGCTTTTTCTTTGACGTACACCCGATTGGCCATCTTCAGGTCCACTCCTTTAACGTCTCGTAGATGTCGGTTTAAGTTAGTGAACGCTTCTTTTGTCTAAGAAACAAAATTGTTAATTAAAATAAAATGCCTTAAGAATTTTGTCCTATTGCATTGATTTATATGACAATTGAGTGTTTTTTGACAAACTCACGTGCCGAGCTTGCCTTACGTATTCCAACTTACTATGCAAGTTCCAATCTTATCTGTACTAACGATTTTAACTAAAAACTTAAGTGCAGTGAGCACATCACGAGTTTTGTGGTAAAAGAAAACATGCATTTTTCGGACCAAATTCAAAAATGTAATCAGATAGTCAAATTCGTTGAAAGTTTAAAACTTCCTCACAAGTGGTTCTCAGTAGTTCTCACTCACAGCTGACTGTCACCTTAAGACTGTATTGAAAGTCCCATTATTTCTATTCGTTATCTATTTTTACTAACCACATTATCGTTAGGAAGGCCCATGGTTTGTAGTATTTCATCATGGGACAGTCCCTCTGACGCTAAAGCCAACTGCGCCAGAGGCGTTAGCACGGAGAATGCAGATAACACCACGCTTTTGCCAGGGTTCATCTTTGTCACCTCCTGAAATACATTTAGAAATGAGAAATATATTATAGTATATTTTTAATTTAGAATGTTTTCAGTATCATCATGATCCTTAATTACAAAATCCCTCATAGCGTGATTTAGGTTGTCTTCTATTTGTTCACTAACTTGCTATTGTTAGCGAGTAGCGCCATCTATGTACAGAGCGGAGAAGCACTAGTACAATGACCTACATATTGTCTGTATCAATCTTGAGTCTTTATTTTGCGCAGTTAATCAGTATTAATTCCCTAGACGATTGTTTAATCAATTCAGAAATAACCAGTACTATTATTATCAAAGGTCAAGAGGCAAACTTTAACGATGCGTTTTTTAATGACTAACGTAGTATCGTATTGATTGATGTTGCATATATTTATCATGTTAATGGTTCTTAACTATTTAATTAATATCAAATTACTCGACGTTCCATATCGTTGTTGACAATAAAATCAAACCTGATGGAGTCAAAGTTGACGCCAATCCTATGAGCTATTACAGTAATGATGATACATAAATCGGTCACTCATACAGTGAAACTCAATCCAATAAGAGCTCATGGTGAGGACCCTGATCTTATATCATAATGTTGGGGTCGGCAGCTGATCAACCCCTTGTGACCGATCATCTGATTTTTTCACTAGTGAATAAGAATTAGTAGTATAATTTATTGTACTTACGGAGAACATTTTTGCTGTAAATTGCTGATTGGCTGATGCCAGGATATTGTCAGCATTCTCTTCATTTGCAACTGTCAAAGCCACGAGGGCAGAAACTGAAATAAAAATACTGGATTTGAACCAAACTTGTTGCTATATCTCGTGTAAGTAGAGTAAAAATATACAAATAGGAACAGAGACTCTCTATACTCTATTTATAGTATGCCTCTGGGAAAAAAGTACAAGTAATCTTAAATTATACATCTACATGTTTACTTCTCGTCAATGTTCCATCAATAGGTATCATTAAAGGTCTTTAACGTGATCCATGGAGTGACTATCAATCACCTGGGGGCCAACTATGATCCTTCAAGCAGCACTTATTAAGAACTTCTTAGCTTTGACCTTTAAATTGTTGGTACTAAAATGAAACATCAAACCTGAGTTACTTAATACGCCCTGCTTAAACCAATGACGGTAGGCCAATAGATTATAAATGTTTTATTATCAGTCGCACATTATTAAAAGGAATTTCCGCCGATATAACTATAATTCGCTTCCAAATAACATGATTACCATCAATATAGGGTTACACAGCACAGCTAGAGGTACATAATATCATTATTTTAATGGTTTACTGCTTACTGTCTTAGTTCAATTACGGACCAGTGAAGAAGAATTGCTAATAATAGCAACTTTTTTTATAACCAATATAGTAGATAATTATTTTGGTTCACCACAGACAATGTTAAATATAACTAATAACTATTCTTACGTTCTGAGCAGTAGGGTTGATACTGTAGAAACAGGTCCATTAGAAATAATAGGACGAGTTTATAACAAGATAACAAGTTTTTGTCTACTATCCTAGCCTCATCAGATTTTTTATCAAAAGGTATCAAGCTACAATATTATTACTAGGTTAGATTTTTTTAAGGTTAAGATACATTTGTTTTTATTATATCAGTTTCTATGTCTACTCATATAATAAATGTTCCGAACAAAACAAATGCATCTATAATATAAAGATACATAAAATTTAAGAGTCTGTTTCTAACAGGTTTTTCCTAAATGCAAGTATACACGGTACAGACGTAGAATAAACAATTAAAAAAAATCTCTCTGTTTGTCTGTCTACTTGTTCCTGCTAATCTCCGAAACGACTGGACCGAATTTAACAGGACTTTCACTGGCAAATAGCTAATGTCACAAGGAGTAACTTAGGCTACGTCTAATTTAAAAAATAAGTAGTTTTCCGCGGGCCACCCGTAAGTCTACACGGGTGAAACCGCGGGGCACAGCTCGTTAGGTTATAAAAACCGGACATTTATTACTTAATTTCCTTATTTTAAAGGTGTTTACCTAATTATATCAGTACCCCTATCACCGGTTTGCCACCGTTTCCGTAATCTATTCTCGCTATTGTCTCCGCCGAATATTAGTTTGAGAAATTGTGCAGCGACTACCAGCGGTGACGTGAAGAAATAAAATATCTCAAACAAATATTGCGAGTGATGCTAGCGAGTATATATTACGAAAACGGTGGCAAACCCGTGATAGGGGTACAGAATGTTAAAATGCTATCGTAAACTTGACAGCATGAAATGTTTGTTTATCTCGCGTATGATGCTATGATGCGTCATAAGACGTGCTATGGAATACGTGCACAGAAAACAGGTTTAACTTTAAGTAGCATTGTATTTTTAAACGAGGAAATCCCAATGTTATTGAGGTTGATTGTAATAAGAACCGTGCTGCCAATGCTTTTGGTTGCTATCATTATAATATGGTTGGCAGCATTATTCAACACTAGCCTATGTGTAATTCTTAAGTATAAGCTATATTTTTGTCAAGTTTCATTAAAATCCATCCAGTTTTTGCTTGTAACAGTCACAAACATACAAACATTCGCGTCTATGCTATTAGTAGTATATTCATTTATCTTAAAGACCTCATAAAGTCATATTTCTATTTAAATAAGCTAGATAACAATCAGTTTAAGTTATTAAGGTCACTTTTCTTGTATCTGGATGTATTCATACCCGTAATAATACAAACAAGTACCTTTACTAAATTAACAAAAAAAATTTTCGGTAATAGGCATTAAAATGAAACAAAATTTTTAACGAGGCAGAGATGTCTATATAATGCCTTAATTGAGACGTTCAAGTTCTCACAATTTGAGCCACTGTCCTCGGTTGCTCTAAGTAAACTAAGTACATATTAGACAAACACTGCGTACGAATAATTTTTCTTTTGTTTTGTGAGCGTATAACGTATCTATATATTCATATATTTACATCTACACTACTATTATAAAGAGGAAATATTTGTGTTTTTGTGTGTATGTTTGTAATGAATAAACTCAAAAACTACTGTGCCAATTTCAAAACTTATATCACCATTGGAAAGCTACATCATCAGTGAGTAATATAGGCTATGTTTTAACTCCATACTCCCATGGGAACAGGACCTACGCGAGTGAAACTGCGTGACGTCCGCTAGTTTTATATCATTGGGTGAACACATAAGTACTTAACTGTTGTTAATATTAGTTAGTAGTTGCTAATGCGATTACAATATTAGCATAATTACTTATTGCATAGCCTATTGTGTGGACGTTAATGTGAATGCTGTTACACGAATCATTTTAAGTACAACAATACTCACTGTAAATTATAATCCTCATGTTGCCGTCACTGTCTCACACGCTCGTTTGACCGCCAATAGCTGACTGACCGACCCTGTTCAAGTGAGTTCTTTTAAATAAGTTTCCAATGTTGACCGGCACGACTCTGTCTCGATAATGCTTACAATATGCTCCTCGGACGATTGGGAAAACACTCGCATCATCGCAACAGTTTCTTAGAAATACGAGAAATACATACGCTTATTGGTAAGAAACCTTATCACATATCGGAAGTGTTTTCAATTTTCTGTGCCATTACCAACACAAATCATACTATGCCAACCTAACAATGAATTGTATTTTTGTATCGATTATATTAAAATATAGTTTTTTTTTTCAGGTTAAGAAAAATATATATATAGCCATATATAGTTTATACATTATATCATCTCAATCGTTACACTCTTGGCAGAGCGATCGTGGTCGTAATGTCAGAATTGATGGCTTGCTGAACAAAACGGCGCCATTCATTTCGGACTATTGCTTTACGGGAGCATTCGTTAATAGTAGGAACACCCATCACAGCCTTAATCTGGTCCGTCCATCTCATTGGTGATCTGCCACGCGCCCTAGTACCCTCGAATTTACCCTGCACCACCAGACGCTCTATGGATGCGTCTCCACGTCGCGACACATATATACAGATAAATAAAATTGAAGGGTATTTATATTTCCATATTAACAGTATTTAACAAAATCCACAACATGGAGGCATATACGGTACTTACATACATAAATAAACCAATTTTTTTTCTCTGTCTGTATATTCCGACTAATTTCTGAAACTGCTGGACTGATTTTGACGAGACTGGCCGATAGCTGACGTTGCAAGAAGTAGCTTAGTAGTTACAAAATTGGGTTCCGCTAATAAAGCCATCCATCAAACTAAGTCTAAGCGGGTTAAACCGCGCGGCACACCTAGTATTTTATAAAATAGTCATCGTCTTTTAGGTACCTATTAATAGTCATCTACGTTGCGTCCTGTTTATACATATACATATATATATATATATATATATATATATATATATATATATAAACAGGACGACGGGGAAAATAGGACAGATGTTAAAATATGTGATAGGGTATAATTTTAGGAAGCAAATACATTTATTATGACAAAAATATCTTCTTCCGTTTTCGAGTAATAGACGCTCAAAGTTGATATTAATACTCATAAAATCCATAAAAATCAGCAGTAGCGTACAGTGAAAACGTGAAATCTAACTACTTTTTTTTTCTCAAACTAATAGTTCCTGAAATAATCCCATAAAACCATTTTTCGAAATCTTCGCCTTAATTTAACAAGTTTAATGACCACGTACGTAATGTAGGTAAACGCGGCCGCGCGTTCATTCAATCGCTTAAGGTCGCGCGCTCTTCGGCCCTTAGCAACCATAGCCTATAATTCAACGATATCGTTGCAGTCGTTATTTTACGACTTAGCATAGTAATGTATACATAAAACCCTACAACTTCTAGACCACAACTGTTCCTTTTTCTCCGACACCCTGTATATATAAACATCAAACATCACAAGCAAATAATGTATAAAATAATAAATATAGCCCAGAGTGAAGTCATTGACCGAAAGCTAATGTAATGTAAATAATATAGTGTGTATGTGAGGTAAAAAAATGTGTGAAATTAAACGTTATAATTTTCCTGTTGATTTACTGTAGAGTTAAATGTTTATTTTATTATGACGATCGTTGAAATAAATCCCCATTTCTCAAAGACGTGGACCTTTATTGCTGTAATTATTACTATGACTGTAATCAACTTTTATCAATGGAAAATGTTTGATCCAATTCGTGGCTTCTATCGGATGTAGATTTTATTATTACAATTATATATATCTCCTGTTAGCTCTATATTAGAAAAGGAGGCAACACTAAATTTGCATCTGGAAGCTTCTTTGATTAATCTTATACAGTTAACTAGATGTGCCCCGCTGTTTGAACCACGTAGAGTTAATAATTTCAAGGGTGGCCCGCGGAATCTTAATGTTTTTTTTAAATAAAATTAGCCTTTTATCGTACATGAAACATTAAGGATCTGCTAGAGAAAGTCCCGTTAAAATCGGTCTAACCATTTCGGAGATTATCCGGAACAAACAGACAAGCAGAGAACAGGCAGAGTCGGTCATGCCTGACCGATTCTGCGTGATCGACTCGGTCTGCCGACCGAAAAAAAAAACACTTTTTTTCTTTATGTGAGAACGGTATATACTATTCTATGCATTTAGTGAAATGCTTTTAATTTGAAATTACAAACAGACACTTAAATTTTATTTATCTGTATGTATATACGGTACATATGTTTCTAAACGAATTGCATCGGATGAGACAGTCAGGTGCTCAGCTTTTTAGTTTATGATGATGTACCTTTTTTTTTTTTTTTTGGTTGTGGTCTCTCGCAGTTGGCAAGGGGGAGTTTCCTCCACTTCTTAACCGGACTAAAAGGGCTAAGCTAAGGCTTAAGCTCGGCTAGACCCAAGGGCCTCCAGCCGAGCTTAAACTTAAAAACTAAGCAACACAGCTAAGGGCGCCCCGATGCAGGGCTCGGACCTCGGCTTAGGGTAGTTGCTGGGGGATGAGCTAGGGAGCTAGATCTGAGTGGTATTATTTAGGAAAGTGTTTAAGGCTAGTGGCTCGGCGCGCGCCGGCCCTAGCAAAGGACGGGGGGACAATGACGTAGAGTTCGCGACGAGCCTCGCCGGAACAATGGTCGGTTGGGTTGATGATGTACCGGCAAAACCATGATATTATACAGACAGAACCAGTTTTGACTGAAAAAAATCAGGTCAAACCGGTTCGGAACCATTTTTGCCAAACGTACTGCCTTGAAAGACAACTTCATATACGGCATTTCGCGCGTTGTGTGGTCACAGTTTGCACTTAAATTTGCAGCTACTATATTACTGGAAATATGTTGGCAAATACGTCTATCAAAACATGTTTTGACAATATTTTTTTGCGTGATTTTCTCAGTCAAAATTGTTTGGCGTAACGGGGTTTCCTGTAACATATAGATAAACATATTTATTTGGATTGGGTCTTTGTGTTTATTGTATTATGGTTGCGAGGCACTGATAAACGATTTTTGCAATTTTGCGCCTTGATAGAGAAGCCCTACTCGAAGAAGAAAATAAGATATATCGTATGTTTTATTACCAATGTCATTTCAAAATAAACAGATTATAAATAGATTCAATCGTCGCAGCAGGCGATGTGACTGTAGGCCTTGTTGCTTGTTTGAAATTAGGAGCATATAAAGACTACATTCTATTAAAGCAACTCAGTTCTCAGCTCCTGGTAAATCTTTTGGTATTGTTTTTAATTATATTTTTTAACTCACGCATACTTATACGATATTCTCCATTGTGATTAATATTATACGAACTTTATTGTAATTAATGACTATGTCATGAAATATACACGACGCCAGCTGAGCTCTGCCGGTTCTTCTCAGAAGGCTAGTTTCCGAACCGGCGGTCAATTCTTCGACGTTCATAAGTGTCGTACCAAGACCTCAACTGAATAAATCATTTTCAATTTTAGAGCATTGACCGGTTCGATTTGTTGGCAAATGGTGTAAGTTGGCAAGTTTGCCACCGGCGGCAGATGAATGGCGACTTTGGAGGCAATTACACTGATAACACTATGGAAAGTTGCTATCTCAATTTAAGTTTAATAGCTCATCGTATTTATGATGGCATTCCTTACTGAGGAATAATAAAGTCAAACGTTATTGCGGGTGACTGACCTCAGACCACATTATGGTAGTTTACGATTAAAATATCAAATAAAATAACAGAGTTCTTAGATAAGTTTTTTGATTGGCGAGACACTGTCTGCAACAGATTTTGCATAAGGCCGTCGATCAATATTTATTTGATATCCATGGACACTAATAATACTTTTACGTATACCTATTCACGCGTATATTATGATTATTTATATAGCATCAGATAACTCAAATTCCCATCTATCTATTTGTATTAAAAAGGTATGAAGTTTTTGAGCTTGTGAAGCTCCAGCGGGTCATCACTGGATCAATTGAACGGATTTTGAAAATATCATACTAGAAAAAACCCACGTTATATTTATAGTGTCGTAGGGTACCTATATAAAATTCACGCAAAAATTGCAATACATTATCATGGCGGTTAAACTATACAAGGGTGAGAAATCGGGTCTCAGCTAGTGTAAAATAGTATTATGTGTACACGCATAGTAAGTATGATTCATATACTAAAATTAATAACTAAAATTCTCATGAGGTACTATACATAAACTTATACGTTACAGGTAATAAAATAGATTCGGTTTGTGAATGGGTTAACCCTTGAAGATGTACCAAAAAGTACTTACATAATTTGGAAGACCCATGAAATGAAGTCTACGCGGATTAAATTTAAGATATAATTCAAAAAAAAGAATTAACTAAAAGGTTAGTCGACATCACAGGAGACCGAAGAGCTGGCAGCTACCTTGGACAAAGAATTAGTCTTGCCATTCAAAGGGGGAATGCTGCCAGTATCTGCGGAACCTTGCCTACAGGGCCTCCTTTGAATAATATATTTTAGTTATTAGATTATATTTTTAAGGATTTTAGTTATGTTAGTTTTTAGTTATTCTATGAATATCCCAATTCCTTGGATAATATGTTGAATAAAATTATAATTGAATATAATTTAGCTAATATATATAAAAAAATTAATAAAGAGAAGTTGTCACATGGGAACATCAGACGACCCTGAACCTTCTAGCCCCGTTTGGTATTGCATCTCGTTGTCTTAGTAAGTTTAAAATGTTTGTTTTGCTCACAGATGTATGCACTGGGGCTTATGTTTGGTATGTCATAAAATAGAAGCATTCGCAATGTAAACAATTTTATTATTTAAAATATTGGGTAAAACCAAAGTAGATTGGAAGTATTGGAACATAGCATTATTATTGTACATTTGTAAAGGTATTTTTGTGCTATGACACATCCCTACATTGCTGGAAAGCACTTTTTTTCTTTTATCGGTGTCTCGTATATTTCATACCCTGAACGTCTTTTAATACACACCTTTATCACACATACCACCGACTCTCTGTTCTATGAGTCACATACATTCACATTACGTAGCGATGACATATTGCCAAAGTAATTTCAAATCATCCAACTTTGGCATCCTGCAATCGTCCCCATTTTCAGTTTCCGTATACTGCGCGAAAGATGTAAGATTACTCATTTCCCTACATATTGCCCTTCAAATTGACTCTCGTAGCCTTGATAGGATTTTAATGCAAAGTCTAAATAAAAACAAGAGATGGAAAGTGCTTACCGAGGTTTGAAATTGGAAACGCGTTTGAGTCCGGAAATTGTTGGCTCGTAGCGGGTGCAGTTGACGGGTCACGTGAGCTCATTATCCTGTCACGTGGGCGTCCAATTCTCGAAAGATGTCTTATGTGCTCGATCATATAATCCTAATAAGAACCAGTTGTTTTCCTCAAGATGGCAAACATTTAGAGCTAATTTTGATACTGGACGTAGCGTGACGAATGGTAAAATATTGGCCATTTGATGATAGTGTTTACGCTTGCTGTAATATGAAAGGTCCAGGGTAATATGAAAAGAGTAATTGTTGAGGTTCTCAGCAAAAGCAGCCTTCCAAACTCAGTGGTAGCATTTATAATCCTGTACGAACAGTGTATTTTTTTGATTTGAAAATTTTTGTATGAAATCTAATCAAATAAAGGTATTTTATATTTCTTTTTTTTTTGAATGACGAACGCAGTTGACCCTGTTAAAATCTCTTCACAGTCCTTAAGAAGGTATTTGCTTCCTACCAAGATCCTATAGAAACCTATCGCTATCTGACGATTATTTCAACCCACAGCCGAGTTTGCATAGGCAGTATGAAGCGGCCCATCATGTAAAATTCACTTCAAACCCTTTTCGACGACCGCCACCACTTGGGAAAATCACTGTTGCGAAACAAATAATACATTTCTGTGGGATTCCCTCTTGTTTTAACTTTCGAGACATTTGTCAACGATAGCCTGACCTTATTTGATATTGTAAGTGTTCTTTGATAAGCACATTGAATTTCTTACTCAATTGTATAAGTTCAAGAAAAGTCAAATAATATTAACAACACCAGAGACTTCGTGATCAAAAAAGAGTTTCCGAACTGCATACCGTCCTTGGGGTCTATCTCGATTTCAAATATCGATATCAGAAATATCGACTCATCGGTTGAATAGAACTTTTTTATTTTCATTTGTCATTCTTTTATGCATAATAATTCAAATCTAGTACATAAAACTAAAAGAAAAAGAAAACAATTTTTTTTTTTATTTTTTTTTTTTTTAAAACTTAAATATTTAAATTTATGTCTGCGGGAATGGTGCCCAGTAAGCTGGCTGCGTTACCTCGCTGGATTGCTAAACTAATCCTCTGACCGAGGTAAGAACCGGCTCGACGGTCACATGAGACGTCAACCAGGCGTTTTGACGGGTCCCTAAAAAGGACGTTCGCATTTGGCCCCCATTGGCCCCAAAATCTCAGCCCCAATCTGTTGAATCGTAAGAAGGAATAAGACAGACAGACAGATGGATCTTATTTATAATATTAAGGAACCATACAAGTAAACTATCACGTCGTCGCCCTTCACGGGGTAGAGAGAAAGGTTAAAAAGAAGAATAAAGAAACGTTATAAAACAATTTGCAGTGCAAATTTATGAGTTATACCTGTATAAATTGAAGGAGCTATCCTTATAACCTTTATTAATCAATGATAATGTAGCATTCAAATTATTGAAATCGTTTCTGTACTTTTTGTGCCAATTCGTTACAAACGTACATACTAACCTTTCCACTTTATAATATTAGTATATATAGGAACACAATTTAAATGTATTAACTACAAGCATGCCTTATAATCAAATATTTGATTGGGTAATTAATTAAGGTATAATTTAGAAATTAACTAAACATATTTGCATAGACATTAAACTGTACCTAATGATTAAACGATTCGTTAGAATTCCATGAATGGCTTCAAAAATCTGTTCTTGGATTATCAAGGATCAGACTTAATTAATGGAGTTTGAAATTTAATTAAACCTTTTGTTTAATAAATAAGATAAGCCATTATTGGAAAGTTTTTGGTGAACTTACCCTTTTACATCTAGCATCTGTAAGTGCATCTGTAAGATTATTAATTTTTGGTCCTTGTTGATTAAAGATGCTGGCAATGACTGTAGCGTTATTGATGTACCTACAATAGTATCTATTTGGAGAGGTAGAGTGAATTCATGGTACCATCCCAATTAATTCACGCAAGAGCTGTGGCGGTCTTGAGGTTTCAGCAGTCGCCTGCTACGCAAGCGGCGCAAGTTCGAATCCCAGCGAGGCGTGAAACAATGAGTTTTCTAAAAACTTGTGTACAGGGATTTCACAGCACTTGCTTTACGGTTAACATCGCGAGGAGACCTGAACAAGTCTGAGAAGTAATTCAAAGACGTATGTATAGTGCCTGAAACGACGATAGCCTCACTTTTAATAACTCATCCGAATTTTCAGATGGATTCTATTCCCAGTCATCTGTCAGATTTGATCTATCCACACCTTCAATTTCATGATAATGCTAACTCGCGATATGTTATTTCATTGAAAGTAAGGATAAACTGATAGATTTATTTGTTTTTAGGAACCCAAATGATAGGTGAAGAGAATATTGAAAACGGTCACAATTGGTTAATATGTGTAAAGCGCCTGGCAATTACTGACGGCAATTTGATAATCTTAAGCTTAATGTTCAATATCAAACGAAGACATTATGACAGTATAATATGATGTGAATATAAGTCTCAGCTGCTGGTATGTGGTTATTCTATTCTATCATAATCTAAAAAATGCATTCGGTCGGGAAATATTAGGCGATCTAAACATAACTGCCATCCACATTAGAAGAATGATTGAATGTACTTTTCAAATTCATTCGCTCAGTCATTCATACCATCTAGAGTTCATAGAGGAGTATGCGAAAGTAGATCGCCGTTGAAGACACTAAAAGTAAAAACATAACGGCATAAATAGTACTTGGTTTAAATTATCTCTTTCTGTGATATTGATTTAAAAAGCGATGGACATAGTTTTAGTCCAAGTTTGGTCTAGTCTTCGTCTCAACTATGTTCTGTGTAAAGGGGGTTTGAATTTGAAAGTCACAATGTTTCCTTCATCGTAAAAAAATCGTGTTTTTAGAAAAACTCATTTGTGTACACCGGAGAGATCGAAACTCAATTCACGTAGCATGCTATGCAGTTGACCAGTCAAATCACTCGGCCACGTAAAATGCAACGACGCTTGATTGCAATAGCTCTCATATTGCAATCAAGCGTATATTTTAAGATATACATATGCTCACGCCTGCATTCGCCGAAGGGGTAGGCAGAGATGTTGTAATCACAACATCCACTTTTCACCGAAGATGATTAAGTGCTAACGTGACAGATAGTGAGTCCATCGCCGTTTCAGACACTTTACATACGTCATTGAATTACTTCTCAGAAAATATGCAGGTTTCCTCACGATGTTTTCCTTCACCGTAGCACGGGGTGTGAAATCACTGTACACATGTTTTTTAGAAAAACTCATTTGTACAGGCCCCGATGGGATTCGAACTTGCGTCGCTTGCGTAGCAGGCGACTGCTCAAACCTCAAGGTCACCACGGCTCCTTTTAAGATATCTGAACAATAATACATTTCTTATGGTTTCAGTCAGCGGTTTTCCTTATTTAGTGGTACACTGTGTAAATATCGTGTACATGTGAGACACAGATAAGATAAGGTACTAAAAACATTGCGTTTTGTTTTGGCACATATGACTTGTAAAAACCAACCGGGGCATTACGTACAATATTTTACGATTTTTATCAAACAATATTATGTGCAGTAGAACTGTACATAATAGTCTGCATTCCCTTCTGGTTCATGAATTACGTGAATCCTAAGTGTTACTTTTTATTACATACTAGCTGTGCCCTGCGATTTGACCCACGTAGATTTAATTTAATTCCCGCAAATTCCTAAATGTTTTTTAAATAAATCAAACCAGTGAAAAGCCCGTTAAAATCGGTCCAGCCTTGTTTCATACATTACCCGGAACAAAAAGCCAGACAGATAGATATATTTTTTTAAAATCAGTACCATATGCATGTTATTTTCTTTTACATTTACATTTATCTGTATAGATAAAGATGAGTTGTAGTCGAGTTGCAACAGGCGCAAAATTTTGCAGACAATAACTATTGTAAGCACACAAGCTGTAAATCTTAATTGTCGTCACTGGTATATCATTCTAACACAGTCAGTAGCAGAGGAGCTGAAAGCCCTCTATTGGGCAAACCAGTTCGCAATTATATGAGACCGTCACTTGCATATGCCAACGCTTCCCCTATGGCAAAGAATAGACTGCACAGTTTTTTATAGAAGGTATCTTTGGAGATTTTACTCGCAAAAATGTATGTAATTAAGCACACTAAGATAAGATTCTGCATTGTTTCTCATTGTTTATTTGGGTTAGTTCGGCGCCACACCAGGTATTACAAGTAAGTAATTTTAGCAATACCATTAGCAATTTTACCACGTATTAATCCCACAGCTGTGAAATGTCTTTGAATGCTAAAAACATTGACAGAGATAAATATTTGCTAATGGATAAAGCATGACAAATTCCAGTCTCAATCCAAATAATTAAATAACATAGAACATACACGCAGTGGCAAGTGAGAGCATTTTTTTAATTATGAAAAAACGAGCTATGATTGTTATGAGTTTCATTTCATAATTTCCTACCTGTGTCTGAACTTCACATGACTTACTATTAGAGTTTGTCAGAATAAGATGTTAGGATAAGAATTGATATAGGTGTGAGAGCAAACGTACATTTTGTGTGAAGTGAAAACGTACATTGACACCTCTACTCAGTAAATTTGATTAGTCTTTGACAAAACAAAATGCATTTGACGGACCGAAACGGGACATTGATACCTACAATACATTGTCCGCAATATATCAGCCCTTCAGACCAACTGCAAACTGCTATTGTTGAGTGTTTTGGTTTTAGGAGTTGTACGGTTAAGAAAGATGAAGATATAAATGTAGCTTAACACGCTCCTCATAACATGCGTTTTCTGCCAGTGGAAATCCTTTTAAAACAGGTCCAGCCGTTTCAGATATACAAGAACAAAAAGACAGACACGCGTAAAATTATATTAATATACTTTCATGGTATGCATTTTTATTTGTATGGATATAGTTGTAGTTACAGCAGTATCCAACTATATTAGATCACTTTATCTTTGTCAACTGTAAAACAACAGGTAACGAATGTTCAAATACGAATAAAGTACTTGTAATTTTGGGTTATTACCACGTTGCGCCTCCAAACTGGTGAAAATAATCGCAAAAAGAGGGTAATTTTTACCTATCATCAAATTCCAGTCTCGTCGTTAACATGGCGATTGTAGCATCGTCAAAACTCCGAGACCTCACAATAATAAATGGTGTTAAGAAAACTTTAAATTACTTGTAAAATATTTTAGGTATAAACTGTGATGGTTTAAAAGTGTTAATTGGAATCAAAGTGTGAATGTGACGTCACCCAACTGAAATAGTTTTATTTACGTTGAAGAAGTCAAGATGGCGATGTTTAGTGCAAGGTAAGTATTTTAAGTACAATACTAGATGTATGATTCGCGTATAGACGATTTTTGTTGTTGTATATCACACATTTCTTTAAAAGACACCTTTCTCATTTCCAGACGACCTGAAAGAAGTCTTTTTATTGAATGCCTTTTAATTAATCTGCCTATCGAATGGTTTTCATCTCGTGGTTAATTCATCTTCGTGGTTCAATTAACTTTATAGGTAGTTATAGTAAGAGACACTTTCACATTTCAATTCCAGTACGCTTCCACAAGCAGCATGTTTAAAATTGTAATAATTCAATACAAAATTCAGCATCCAGTGCGTTTGAATTTGACATGAGGAAACGAATGCGTCGCCGCCGACCGCCCGACCCTAGAATGCCCCGGATAAGCTTATAAAACGTTGAATATGAAAATTTCCCCACTTCCTAAATAAAATGCTAAGAGTTCATAAACGATTACGTCATAACGGCTGAAAAATGACTTTCGAAATCCGAGCTCGCCCATAGCCGCTCCACTCAAGATGGATTGTTAAAAATTTACGTTAACATTAGCATTACTTTTATTGTTATTGCTGGTGAGTAGCCTGCGCGCTGTTAGAACTAATCAGTAACATTTGTAAGTAAATATTTGTATAATCCATTGAATCGTACTGTATGCCCACTGATGTTATTATTAGGAACGTCGCTCACTGGCGTAGAGTAAGTCTGCCATTTGTTGTATGAATAACCGTTTGCCAGGGCTCACTTGAGCAATCAGCTAGAAACCATAGCGCGTAGATACTGAAAGAGGAATAGCTTAGATGCTTAAATCGCTGTGCCAAGTCTGTTATTGTTGGACTTATGTCATAATAATTATGTGGGCATCTACGAGTATGCATTATTATGTGAAATATCAGCATCATCCTCCTGTCCTCATCCCATGTTAATTGGGTTCGGCGCAATGTGTTCTTCTCTTCCATTTCTCTCTATCAGCCTTCATATCTGTATTCACTCCTATTCTAGCCATATCATCTTTCACACAATCCATCCATCGTTTCTTAGGTCTTCCTTTCCCCTCGTAACCATCCAGATCCATATTATGTGAAATATATGGATGAAAAGCTGCGTAACAGTAACTGTGTACTAGGATGACACAAAGTGGCCCCAACGAATGGTTGGTCTTCCTTATTTCAACCATATTATAATATGAAAAAATAAGTCTAGCGTAGGGAAATCGTATCACTTAATTTTATTACCAAATCGTATACATATACGTTACGCCTATTCACAGCTAATAAAACCTGTTCGTAATCAATATTTATGGTTTTTGCTGGTAAAGCCAGTTCAAGTAATTTCCCAAGGTATTTCATAGGAAGTAGGTATGTGTTTTGTATTGTTTACGTTCACATAGAGGCAAGCTTAGAACACACGAGTTTAGATATTTTGTATGTTTATTTTATTTTTCCATACAAAAGTTTCAATATCTACAATACGTTATGTTATTGGCAGCCGGCTGTCGAAGTGCGAAGTTATAAATCATCTCCGAAATAAATCAGATTTTGTATAATAATGATTGATCGAACTGAACTTATAATACGATTTGTCGAGAAATAAATTTGTGATTTGAGAAAATAATATTCACTTGGTTTATTGTGTGTTAACAAATGATTCATAAATCAAATTAAATAACCGCGGTAATAATCCGATATGTCCTGTAATAACATTTCTATACATATAACATTCAAAGTCCTGACTGACGGACTTATACACATACTTACACGCAGCCTAAGCTGCTGGTCCTAGAGACACACAATTTGTGTTTTTGAGGACTTCAAGTGTCCACTGAGAAAATAATTACCAAAATTATTTCCTTAAAGGCGAAAACAGGGGTATTAAAAATTGCGTGTTATTACAAGACAGTTATAATAAGATCGGTGGTCTACCCTGCATTAACCCTCCGTGGCCACCACCATGTTACTGGCTTTGCCAACTGTCCCCAGTTCTGTCTAGAGAAGCATCTTGACACTGGCCATTTCAACATCGCTATGATGGACTATCTAAAAATATGGGCATTACATTTACACCAGCTCCCGTAACATACACGGAAGTCATTAAAATACAATACGATAATATGAATGCTTGCTTCCTTTTGTGATGTCATCATCACAGCCGCTCATTTGTACACAGGAATCTAGAATTACTCTGCATTGTTGACAATCAGTTGTTTTGTATTCGATACAACTCGAGTATAACAAGAGTGTAGGGTTGCTGTGTTTTATTCAGCTGACAATCGACCTGCTACTGTAGATATCTACTTGTAAATAATATAAAATATGAAGATATTGTTTATTTATAACGTTGACTGGATAAACATGTTTGATCACAACGCCGCGGATTCAATCTCAGTTCGGAACCAATTTGTTTGACATGCTTTGACGTTTCATTTTGGTACCGTCAAATTAAAAGTCAATGGTAAGGAGTTCTTAATACGCGCTCCTTAAACGATCATAGTTGGTCCCCAGGTGTATTGAATAGACTCAGGCGCTCCTTTGCAGGAGCCTATTTTTGTGGTAACAAGGATATATTAAAAAAAATTGCTTAAATTTAAACAAGGTTTTTCCTTGTATTGGAAATACGTCATAATGCGTCGTTAGACAGGAATAATAGAAAACAGATAACCCGCTATTAGAGTAATGGACAATCTTTTTGCGGTCTTATAACTCCGTACATAAGGGCATTAAACTCGTTATTTGCATCTGTGGTTGCAGTTGGTATTGGGAATAGCTCCCCTCATTAGTGGGAACGGATAACTTATGATTCCAACATCTAGATTCATCGTTTAGTCGGGTAATTGCATTAAAATAGATTTCAGCCGCTCTTGCGGATTTGTGGTGAGCTAATTCGGCCGAAAGAACTTTAGAAATTACAGAAAAATTCAAATAGCATCTAATCCGATATCATAGAAAATTGAATTTTGATTCATATCGAAATATTACGTTTTTGTTAATACTGCCACTGATGAGGGGGCAGAAAGAAAGCGTTAACCAACTCTTGACTAGCAGTTTTTGTGCAACCTATCAATTGTGGTAAAACATATTTATGTATAGGTTATTTTTATAATAAGCTGCTCTTCTAAGTACACTTGAATAAAATTGTATAAGTACCTGTCGTTGCGAACGCTTAGATTTATTCAATTAAAACAATTAAACGCTGCAAAGAAATAACGGCTACTTTTCCATTTTGATAAAGTATAAATAAGAATAAAAGCCGACAAACCGACCAGAAGCAGTGCTCATCGTGAAGATTCGTAAATATGCAAAGTGTTCGAGCGAAACTAATTTGTTTTCCTCGGGATGAAATTAAAAAGTATGACAAGAGATACAAATTGCTTCGCCCTCAATTTGCTCGTGTCTCGACTTCAACGTTTTGTTTGTTTTCATAAAAGCCCATTTATTACGAAAACCGCAAGATTACACTTTATGAATTCCTCTTTTATGATTTTAAGATCGTACTAACGAGCAATAACGTTGAATATTTTATTTATTCTCAAATTATATAAAGATATTTAATTTCAAGGATACCTTTTATTTTAAAAGAAAAATTTACAAGTGAAGAAATGGATTTTATTTTAATTCTTTTTATTTTTTACCCGCGTGGAATAGTTACTTTGGGTCAATGCTAACTTTAACCCGCGATTGGTTTTACTTTGATGATGATTATATATAAGTAGCATATAGCCTTCCTCGATAAATGAGCGTAGATAGCCCCGATATAGTATTTTTTCAAATCGAACGTGTAGTTCCTGAAATTAGCGCGATCAAGCAATCAAACAAACAAACTCCCTTCAGATTCATATATTAGTAAGCAATAACACTTCAATGTTACAAATCTACATAAATATATGTTTATTTAACTTATCACACATAATTCGCTAAATTTGAGCAATAATTTATTATCATTCGAAGTGGAGTAGGGGATCAGAGGCACGCAAACGGGCCGCGTCGTGGGCACAGAGTGAATAAGTAAAAATAAGCGGCAGACGTTGTTAGATATTTATTCGTCCCCTAACACTCTGTTCCCCCATAAATCTGTGCCGTCTTGAATATAGTTTGCATTATTATGCAAAGTCAAGTACTAGACCGAGCCGTGTGAATCAGGATCGGCGAGACGGAAGCCTTTTAAGAGCAATGTGTCATTCTTTGCACAGATTGGGCGGTTTGTTGAGTTTTAATTGGTTTATCGTGCTCTTATTGTGTGAAACCATGAGTACATGTAGTGTTATGTGTTTTGATATTGAGAAATGTGATAAAACATGACGAGTTTTCAGCGCTGACCTTGAACTGCAGCTGTAATTTTTTGAGTTTGTTTGGCGCGATCGTGCATAAACCACCTTATAATACGCTACCTTACAGTAGTATTTTGTTCCTACGGTGAGTATGGTCGCCAGTGTACTTTGAGGGGGAGGAGAGAAGTGGAGTCGCTCTGCCAGCTTATAGTGGGACTCTTTTACCTTGTAATATATCACAGCTATTCGATTCTTAATAAGGTGGGCAATGCGTGACTCGTGACGTCATACTCTGGTGTTGGTCATGTTCATATGCTGCAGTGACCGCTTACCATCAGGCGGACTGTGTGCATGTATGCCGCTAGATCTGCGCATATGATTTTGACGGTACCTGTAGTATGTTACAAATATTAGATCATTCTTGGATACTTGCAGAGTACACAATCTTGAAATTATGCTTAATGACTATGCTATTTAAAGCTGATGGTGTGGAATCACAGCTTATTACGGAGGAAAATCGTGAACCATAGAGAATAAGAGCCCCTGCTTTTGTTCTTTGATAGCTGTATGTGACATCCGCATAAAATTAAGTCACAGATTCTTTAATTTCCATAATTAATTATTTCTGGTGTAGGTAATTTCCTACATACATATATCGCACCCTCAGAACGATAGGGGCTCAACTCCAAATATTACGAAAAATAATTAACATCATCATAGACAGACCTAAAAATGTATGTTCTGCCCAAGTTTTAAAATAAATCAGATTTTTTTTTCATTTATCGACAAAACACAACCTAGTCTTTACTATAAAAATATAAAATAAAGTCTTATTGTACTCAAAACTAGTAAAATAATTACTAGCCGTCTGATCTATGACTTCGATTTCCAAAAACATTTGATTTCTGAATTGAGCTCCTATGGTTCTGAGGGTGCGATATACCAACTGATTTTACTTTATAATCACACTATGAGCGTTGACAGGCCAGTAATACAGACATGGTCCGTCACAGCTTGACGGATCAGCCGCATTGCTTTCTAGAGGGATTAATAATGAGATTGGGATTGATCTCAAAGTAAATATATACAGAGGGCCAGCTCCCTACATTGATACTAGAATATTGAATCATGCAGCCGGGCTAATACTAGTATCTACTTGAGAATTAGAATCAGTAATCTATGTAATTATATATAACACCTTTTGCCGCCTGTAGTAGGTATATGTGAGCTGACATTCTGTTATGTAGGTAATACATACGTAATGTATTACCTTTGATCCCCACCCATAAATATAAATATGGCAGACAGTAGTCGCTGGGTGTTAGATCTATATTTACAAAGAACGACGAACTAAGCAAAGCTTTTAGTAGTATGTGAATTCGGAACTAGGCCCACGTTATTGTATCATCATCCTCCTGCTCCAAATCCATATTATCTGGGGTCGACCCATCTTATGTTATGTTATAACTATGTATATTTAAGGTAATATGAAATCAATCCACCATGAAATTATATTATTGCTGCAATAAATACACTAAACTAACTAAATAAAATTTAAATTTTAATTCTCACAATATTTACAGGATCTTTTAAACGGTGAACTTTACTGATTTAATTGAACGTTTTATTACGTAGCACTTTAGACAACAAAATAACGTTAGAAAATCAACACGAACGTTATTACGGTGGCACGCGATCAAACGATTAGTCTTATTAAATGCATGCTTAATGTAAAATCGATCGATGCCGGTCAATGGGAAATGATTAATGCCTCGGGAGCACGAGAATTGCGCTCCTTTTCCAATTAACGGAAAATAAACTTGACATTCTATAAAAAGTTAACTACTCTTTGAAACCACTTGGGAAACGTGTAAACGGTATCTTCGTACCTACTTGAGCTTCTTTGTTTTTCTAACATACAGTCGTTTATGTTTGTGTTAATCACAGAACGAATGAATAATCGAATATTGACAAGAGAGTAATTATTAGTCGAGGAAGATTTATCGATTGATTCCATCGAACACTTTCGAACATTCCTAACGAGATTATTATCGATACATAATATAATAGTTAGTGTTAATATTTTATCTTTACGTTTTGATGTCAAAGTAGCTCAGAGCTTGGTCTCTACCTCATATTACCAAGTACTGAATGTCCATGAATACAGCAACTATTAATGGAATATAATGTTAGCAAGACTAGATTCATATGTACGATAGTACACAATATTAATCGAAATGCTAAATAGAAGCAATCGTGTATAGTGCGGTACTGAATAAAATATATCTTGCAGATTGTTTGTTTGCAGCAGGCTTATTTATGTTGCGTACGCTCATGATTGATTAGCTAGCGGCACAAATTTGTTCACAAAGCCCCTACTATCTCACTCATTATACTAGACAATATCCTAGTATACGTCAGTGTCAACAGTATAGTCATTCCTACTATTCACACGGTACAGCGTTCTCCACAAGTTACAGTAACTTTATTATAAACATTCAACACTCGTGATTGCAATCGCTTCGGTTTGCTTGCCTACATACACATTATTTAGCGAACGCCCCCAAGTTATACATTAAAACGAAAGCGACTAAAGAAAACCGTAAAAAGAGAAAATTCAAATAAAGATTATTTACATTACAGTGGGAACGAGATTCTCCCATTTCCTTTGATACAGTGAAACAAGGAAACTCAAACGTGAAATTTGACGTTGTGTTGTTTGAATTGGTATAAAAAATGTGTTTAGTCGGTCTGTAAAACGTAAGAGAAAAAACTTGGGCCTCGTAGAATACGAAGAGTAAGAACAATAAAAGTAAATTGAAGTTGGATAGAATTTTCGCTTCGCGAGTTTTAGTGGCCGATTTGGCGTAACGAGTTTTTACCGCCTTTACAACTTTGCAGGTTTTCACAGCGAACTTCAGTCGCTACTAGTTTTTGTACCGACTCGGACGATTGCAGGCCTGTCGAAGTTTGCTCTCGGCGGCCGTAATCTCTGGCTTTGATAACTTGCTACACTAGTTGATAGTTACCTGTTCAATGTTGCTTACTTTGGCTTAGCGGAACACTTGTCAAGTAAGTCAACGCAGCTAAGACACAAATCTAATCATAAAGTTAAACTTAAAGGTTCATTTATATACCGTGCAGTTGTATCATGATCCCGAGGTAATATTTACTTGCCACGCGGTCCGTGAAATTGGTGGTGTGGTGCGGCCACCACACAAGATGCATTCAATGAGGTTGAACTTGCTACGAGGAGAGTATTTCAACTTGCCAAACTCGGACTGCAGACAAAACTCGTTAACTTCACTTTGCTAGCATTCAGCTCAATGGCAAACTGATACACCAATCATTGTGCCGTTCCTATACATTTATACTACGATTCATTATTTAAGGTTTGATATGAAAACATAAGGTGATCATTTTGAGAGCAAAAGTACTGTCTTCACCTACTCATGAACATGCTTATTCAATGAATACATTTGTTACCATATCACATGGATAAACTGTGTTGTGGTGACAAATAAACAATGAAAATATTGACTGAGATTGATATGAGAGCCGTGATGGCCTCGGGGTTTGAGCAGTCGCCTGCTGCGCAAGCGACGCAAGTTCGAATCCCAGCAGGGCCTGTACCAATGAGTTTTTCTAAAAACTTATGTACAGTGATTTCACACCACGTGCTTTACGGTAAAGGAAAACATCGTGAGGAAACCTGCATATTTCTGAGAAGTAATTCAAAGATGTATTTATAGTGCCTGAGACAGCGATAGACTCACCATCTGGCACGTTGGCACTTAATCAAATTCGGTGAAAAGTGGGTGTTGCTATCACAACACCTCTGCCTACCCCTTCGGGGAATACAGGCGTGAGAATATGTATGTAATATTGACTCGTAGTGCATGGCTTAGTCACTGACTCCCTTATGAAAAAATATTAGCTCTATCTCTTTCTGTGATACGGATTTAAAAGGGGATGGACATAGTTTTAGAATGAGCTTAGTCTAGTCTTCGTTTAAACTATGTCTTGTAATGAAGTTAAATGTATACCGGTTTAACAGGTGGTTATTTTTTGGACGAAAGCGTGTGTATTTAATTATTAATACCTGACATGGAAAAATCATATCAACAAATAACTGCACTTATCGTCATATATGTTGGAGCTGCCAACCTCATAATGCCCCGTTTTACAAACCCAACCTTACACCTTTACTGATGGTGAAGCAAATGGTGCCTACGGGATCATTTTGAATGTACTCAAACGCGCTTCTATCCCTCGATTTATTATTATTCCAAAGCGAATATTTAGGAGTCACTCTAGAAGATTAAAGCGAATAAAACATTAGTAAGCAAGTACCGAGGGTAGAAATAGCGTGTCTCTGAAGATGTTTTGACATGTCAATGAAAGTTGCAATTCCTAAATTTTACATTCTTCTGCTTATATAATAATTTCACTATTATAAACGCTTTAATTTTTTTCTCTTTTATCTTTTCTTAGAACCTGGTTGACCGAGCTGTGCTCTGTTCTTTTTCATTGAGGTTTTGTCATATAGGTATGCTGATGAAAAAAATACAAAAGTAAAAGATAACCGGTGAACGGCAATCTCGAACCGGGGTACTCTAGTTTCGTTATCGCCCCATAGACTGCAAGCTTCACGTCTGAGCTAGCATAACTTGACAGCTGTCGGCGAAATTTTCTGTCGTATTATAATGATATTGTATGAGTTTTCAGTACATGAAAATATGGTCAAAACGATGTTTTCCAAGAATGAAACCTAGCTAGATTTATTTTGGCCCTGAAACCGAGTTTTATTTCGTTTAGTTTTCTATCTAGTAAATTTAAAAAAGTAAATCGTATAAAATAATGAGATACCTACGCGTCATTAATTTACTAGTAGTTTATTGATACAAGAATTTGTTGTTTCATAACATCAAAAAGCAATATCCGAGCGCTCCGCTCCCAATTATCGGAGTTTGCGGTCGTGCTCAGTCAGGGGCTGTGCCGCGAGATGGAATTGCGACTGTCTACACAAGTACCCACATGCTCGTTATATGCATGCTTACATTTGTTTATTTACCGTCCGTTATAAATCTAATGTGGTCCACCACATTTTATATGATAACCACATATATTGCACTTGCCCCCTCCTTCAATTGCCTATGGGCATGGGAATAAAATCGATTCAGTTCCTATTAGACGCTCTCAGGGGGCTTTTGGTAGCGGGGCCGTTTTGGGGTGGAAAACGGGACCGTGAGCGACTGATTTATGGTTCAATGAGACAAATATAATGAATAAAACCAAGATTTGGGTTTTGGGACCGCAGTCCTGGTACCAAAAGGCCCGACTCGTAGGTATATATAAAAATGGGTTGCGTCGGTTTAATAAATCTGCAATCATGATGGAAGCGAAACTGTTTAAAAACATAATTGAAGATGCAATATCCCGTTACAGTTCAGACTGAATTCATTTAAAATTAATATCCTCTCAATTGATCATTTTATAGACAGTATTTCTTACTAAGATAATATTAATTTCATAGGGTCCCTTGGTTTAGCAGTGAGCCCGTTCCTCGGGATGATTCAGCGATTCAAGCAAATAATTATTATTTCCATTCTAAAATTTCTATTTGTTATTCTAATTGTGCTTATAGTTCGCCCACATATCGCTAGTTATATTTAATTCCCATAGTCCCATGCAATAGGATTCGAGCATATTTCCAACAACCTAGTACTTATGTAAACTATTTCCGTCTCTCACATTAGATATAGTATATCAGACGCAGTGGGGGTGTAGTTGCACCCATGCCATTTTGGACGTAATTGAAATTCAGGTCAACATATTATACAAACACTACCCATCTTCAGTTCCTTGAAGTGAAACTTAATTAACCGTCATTAATCTTGATTAAATTACATAGAAGGAACTGGATACCTTTATTAGATGGTATCCTATTAGGCATTAGCCAATCAAGAGCCGTAGGGGCTGCTATTATGGAACACCTTGTTAGCGTTTAATAAGTCTACGTAATCAAATTGTATTAGGTCGCACTTAATCCTGTACGAGTGTTTTGTGAATCTAGAAAGCGTGGGTCCAACTAAGCGAAGAACAAAATGTGCGCAGTGAAACTAAAATCTAATATGTTTATTTCTTTGCCTACTTTTCAAAGTATTATTTCGTACGACATCATTATCCTGAAGTTGCTTAGTCCTAAACATCCCCCATAGATTTCCATAACGACTAGCCAAAAGTCACCTGCATCTAATGCTTCCAACTACAACCAGATCATCTGTCTATTTGCAGTCAGCTTCAAAGAAAGGATATTCGTTGCGTATTCTTATATTTATTTTATGTATGTACACCGATTCCTCAACAACGGTTAGTTATATTTGGATGACTTAAAGTGTAATTGTGTAAAGGATAGGTCAAAAAAGTCCCATTTTTTTATATCTAGTTGAAAGAGTTTCAACGGTTCTTCTCAGAAGGCTAGTTTCCGAACCGGTGGTAAATTCTTCGACATCCATATTTGCCTTAGCAGGGCCTAAATTGAATAAAACATTTTTAGTTTAATTTTTTCAAGCTATTCTACGCTGCGTCTTTATTATTCCAAATACGTATATGTAGAGTCCAGAGCAATGATGAAGAAATATTAATATAAAATGTATTTAATGCCGGGGCAGCCATAATTTTATTTTTTTAACTAAAGACATGAAAGAAGAACTGACATACTGCTAAGGTTATTATGTGTATTCTCGTCGAAGGAAAATTCCGAATTCAGTTCAGAAAGAATCCTTTCTTCACGTGAGTTGGTAATGGCTTCATTTCGTGTAAAGGTAATATTTGTGAAAAATATTAGCATTTTGATGCGGCTATTGTGGAAGCGGGCCAGGTTCCGTAGATTGTGTTTCATCTGATAACGCGCTGACCTCTGTTGACCTCTCGAGGTACGAACCAGCGCCACAGTCAATATCACCATTTATATTGTATAGGTAGCTCTCAAGTGAAACGTAATTGGACATATCAAACAAATATTTGAATCATTTTGGCTTGTTTCACTGGAATTTGATATTCATTCCCTTATTCCGAATCACATGTGGTTATATTATTTTGTATAGGTTATTATAGTAGATCAATTTGGATGTTAAATTGATAGGCGGACACAGATATCTATTTATAATAGAAATTTTGGTCAAATAATAATATGGAGTACCAATGGGAAATATCATATTGCATCACGTTGACATGAATAGACACATTATTTTAGCATTTTGGTTGAAAGGCTTATAAATTTAAATTTTGTCAACTAATGTTTTCTAATAAATTTTCAGATGAAATACATACGTAGTTCAATTGGGATTTGCTTCAAAATGGAAAATCCAATGTCTGTTTCATTTCAAATGCATTGCTTGTTTTCTTCAATGCTCTAATTACAATGACTGGATACTTTGTGTAGCTCACTGCCAGAACCTAGAATACTTGATAAGTCTAAACGAGAGGTTGTTGACCCTTCTGAGACTATTTTATTGATAGAAATGGCATACCGAGTTCCAATTGGTTGTGTGATGTTACAAATTACTTACACCGTTTCAATGACAGTCGAAGTAAGTTAGTCCGATGCTCAATTTATCGAATGTGTCATCAAGTTTATAAAAAACTAGCTGTGCCCCGCGGTTAATTAATGTGTTAATTTCATGGTTGACCCGTGGCCCTTATGTATTATTAAATAAAAGAAGCCTATGTTACTCCTTGTAGAATTAGCTATCTGCCAGTGAAAGATATTAGATGTATAGATTGTGTATGTCTGGGGGCCAACTATGATCGTTTAAGTTGTGTGTATTAGGAACTTCTTAGCTTTGACGTTTAATTTTACGGTACAAAAGTGAAAAGCTCAGTCAAAGTTCAGTAGTTCTTAATACGCTCTGCTTAAACCGATGATGGTCCCCCAGGTATATCTGTTCTTCTGAGCTCATGTTCATCTCTACACGAAATGTTATCCAAGTAGATATACGTGAGACATATCCTAATTTGTTTTTTTTTATTAATTCAGGTTTAAGTGTAGTAACTCTGCAAAAATATCGACGTTTATAAACGGTGTACCATAAATATAATTCTCAACTTTCTTAAAATAATACAGAGACAAACAGGATACTGTTGTCGGAGACATGTTCAGTGCAAAGTAAAGGCTTTGGCATTGTCGGTATCGCAGCGAACCAACGTGACTCCCGTATATTTAGCTTGTTCTGTGTAGGTACTGCTCTGAGGCGATAAAAGGTTTAAAGTCACTCACTTATTTAGACACCTAATATCGATATATAAGGGTGAATTTGCGGTTAAATTGTATCGTTTCATTATAGTTCAGAGAGAACCATGGAAATTTGTGGTATGAAAATTTGGGTATCCTTTCCCATATTAATGAGCATAATCGACTGTTTGATATATAGCTAAATGTAACTTTAGATGTATGAGTTGAGTTTAGATACACCTACCAACAGATGGCCAAAGGCAGCCCCTTATACCGCGAACACAAGGGAAGGAAAAATTCAACGCATGAGGTAGGATCACGAGTAGCTCAGTTGGAAGAGCAATTGCACGGCTTGCAGAGGTCGTGGGTTCGAGTCCCGCTTATTTTAGTATTTTTCTTTACCCCATATTAAGAATTGATAATTCAAATTTATAATTCCAATATAATATGTGGTACCCATTTACAATGAATCCGATACCTCGATCTCTTAAACCCTGCGCAATTTCATTGAGCCCTAAAGCCTAAAGGGTAACATCCTTAGAATCCTTAAAACTCTCAATTCGAAATTGCTTACAGGCAAATCAATTTAAAGTATCTTGTGCCAAAATCAAATCAATCATTTAAGTGAATTCCTTTGAAAATCCCTTTGTCAATTTGTAAGCAAAGCTTTGAAAATGTATTGGAATTTCAAGTTTATTTTCCGAATTATAAACGTCTATTGGAAAAATACTTTCCTATTAATTAGACGGTTGATTCATTTATGCTTTGTTTACCTTTGTTATCAATTAAAAGCCTTCTAGTGTCAATTAACTTCTCCAGAGTTGGTTAATTGTTAGAATAGTCAGAGCTTTTTCATGCCGCTCATTTATCTTGCACCGGATTAATAGTGTTTGGGGTTTTGGTTTCATTGACTCTTTAAATATCCTGCAGTTGTCTATCAATTTCTTACATAAATCCTCCTATTAAATTGTCATGGAGATCAATGGATAATTTTAGCAATTATGTTTTAGGAGGAAACATAACTCAGTATATTCATATTTGGATCTTTAGAGTCGAATGAAATTACGAGACTTTTTTATCGAAATATTCCGTATTATTCATACTTGGAACATTCATTGACTGACTTAATTGGCTTTAAGTTAAATCAGCCATTTTTCCAGTGGACTTTAAAAGTTTTTTTGTACTAATAGGCGATTACGTACCTATTTACTGTGAGTAAAAGCGTCCAATGATGCCTTTGACAGTCAGCGTCTGACGGATTAGCAATCAATTAGTGGATGTATGCAGTCAAATCGAATGCTCGGAAGCCATCCCTTACCCAGAATCATTCGATATGACTAAATCCAGTCCGATCCGGCTGACAATGGTCTTTTATTTACGACGTTTTACGCGATTGGATTTTCCGATAATTAAGCCCTAATGTTCGAATAGCCAGGCTGCGGCTGGTTGTACAATTAGATAAGCGAAATATTCCACAATTATTTTAAACGACCTAGCATTGCGAGGCAAGCCACATTAAAAATATTAGTGTGGTAACATGACAAAACAATTATTTAATGATAAAGTTAACTATAAAGGTAAATAAAATTGAAGTGTCAGTTTTATTATAAATTAACAGCTTTTCACTAAATGAATATGAAAATATATACGTTAGTAACTAAAACTATTTATAAAAATTATCTCTCTTAGTCTTTCTATGTGTTCCGGCTGATCTCTAAAACGGCTATTACAAAGACCAAATACTTCTATTAAAAAAAAACAATGAAATGACACAAGTCTTCAAGTCGTCACTATCTTTTAGTTTTTCTTGTTGTTCGTAATTAGTTAGATTAAAACAAAGGTATTACGTAACCGACAATATATTTGTCATTATCGGAGAGCCTAATCCAGTATCCTCTGTCCGCTCCCTTCAAGCTAAAATGCCGATGAGATGAGAGAAGATTTTATCAGGAAATTGCGTCGTAGTTTTTCGGCGTTGCGAAGATTGTTTTCGCTGTTACGTTGGGCGATTGTCAATGGCTTTCACCCTGGGGAATGTTCGGAAGTGTATTAGAGAATTTAAATGTTACACTTGTTGATATATGCAACCTTTTACATATATTCTCGGAATGCTTTTTAGAATTTAGTAACAATATAGATCAATTACAAAGAGTCACGTCCTAGTTCTAATAATAATATAGGTATTATTTAATACTAGCCGTGCCCCGAGGTTTCACCCACATAGACTGAATGTATTTTGCGTATCCCAATTTTGTTTTTTTAAATAAAAACCTATCCTACGCCTTGTAACATCGGCTATCTGCCAGTGAAATTCCCATTAAAATCAGTTTAGCCATTTCAGAAGAACGAACAGAATGAATATATTTTTTCATATTAGTACCGTATATACTTTCACATGGACTTAGTGAAAGCTGCTTGTTTATTTGAAATTACCAACAGAAACTCCAATTATATTTATCTGTATAGAACTATTCCACAGTTAAAGGTTTAAAGAAAGTCCGTAGGCCGTGGTTTCCTAAACCACACAAACGAAATTCTCAAAACACATCTCATGGAATTCGAGCACGCGTCGCCTTATGTATGTACCATATATAGCATTTTTCTAGTCTTTGTTCGTTAAGAAGCACTATCTATCAATTCCATTCTATCTCTAGTACTGTTTATAATAATGGCGCTTATATTGTTTGTATTTTGGGATACATTTAGATTGTCTAAATGAACGGGATGTATTGTTGAAGCTCATAGTGTGTACTAGGTCGTAAAAGCGGTAAAAGCGCGACTGGACAGATCCTGTTATAAAGAACGCTTTCAATTGCAAATGGGTCGTGGGGCCAGGGAGCGAATTTATGACCCTGGATGGCAAACGAGCACGTTATTTGGAGTCCGATGGAGGAAAAAATAGGGATAAAGGAATTGAGCCATTCATTTTTCATAGTTTTATTTATGTAAGTCCATTCGTTGCGGGTTACGATTCTATAAAATGTCGAGGACCATTCGCGCGCGATCGAACCCTGTGTGAGTTTATCTCAGATTGTAAATAAGTTGAAGCCTACATTATGATTCAAATGTACAAGGGGCCTACTCTTTTTCAACAAAAAAAGGAAGTTTCGGGTTAAAGCTCGCAAGATTCCTACAACGGTGCGTTCGTAGTCGTTCTAAAATTACGTCCGAACGTCAGGTTCGCAAGAATTTTTTTTAAATTTAAGTATTTTATACCTTTTCTTATTATTTTATTTTGAGTTTAATAAAAACAACATTTTTGATTTAGTTCGTTTGCCAAGTTCCGTTTTCGGAGAAAGAGAGTACACTCTCGGTAAGTCAGAATGCCGGGGTATAATTTTTTCTATTTTGAGGTTATATCGACCTTAACAATACAAGCCCATTTAGAATTATATATGCAGTGATATTGAAACTTTACGCCTTTTCCCTGAAGTATCTGAAGCGGTAGGCAGAAGTGCTGACTCCGCTGGAATATTGTACTACTTATGAAAGATAAACTGCCTTGTATTTTCGAAATTGCTACTTTGGGACATAAGGTCCTGGGTTCGGGCAGTGTGAAGTTTTTGTATCAGCCTGGATTAGTGCCCGATTTATGGCAATAGGCTCGCTTGTAGGCTATGAGGAATTCAGGCGTGAGCAGTTATGTGACCATATGTGTTATGAAAGATGACGAGTTGCAGTCATACATGCTACGACACTCGCTAAATGTATTATTAAGAGGGCATCGTGAAAAATGCTGAGTCGGGCACATTAAGGGCTCAGAAAAGTATTAAAAAACATGAAGGCACTTAAATAAAAACTAATTACATATACAAGGAACAGTACAAGAATCTTAATAACCTTTATTTGATCTAGCGTCCAATTAATTAAAATGCTGCAATGTAAACAGATGCGATACATTTCAAGACGAAAGATAAAACCAAAAAACGTCTCGTAAATGGAAATAAACCAACAGTAATGCTACGTTGATCCATAAAATATTCAACTGTCGATCCACAACACTAATTGGATGGCTAACGAGATTGCTCTCGAGTATCTCTGTCTTTCTCTAACCGAATAGTACGTAGTGTGTTGTTTCTTTCACTAAAATACATTGCAGTATCATTTTCAAAATAAATATTATCATTGCCAGTAACAATATCTACGTCGTTGACAAATATTTACCCCGCAGTGAAGTATTGTATTTGTGAATTAAATACTCGTCAAAAACTGCTGTGATTTATTCATGTATTTTACAGTATTATTTATTCAGGCGATATAGAAAAATTATATTTTGAGCAGTGATAAAAACTACACGTAAATAAAAGTTTTAAATTTGTTGACGTAACGTGCTTCGTCGTCACCAACACGACCTTATACTGAAATGGTATTCTTAATTTAAGACCATATTTACCACGTGGCTAGACTACCTATTTACCGTGCGAAATGGAAAGATATTTTGGGGATCTAGTTCTGACTGCTGCGCTTGTTTAGTGTAATTTCTCAGTTTAGGCTCACCCCCTATTATAAGATAAATTTATAAATAATCGTCCTAAATGATTCAGGTCATAACGATACTCTTTGTCATAAGACGGCAATCCAACACGACTGAAGAGAGATCAGGCATCGGACCAACGGTTTTACGTGCTTTCCGAAGCATGTGTACCGCCAACTTCCAAAATCCGGAATATTAATTGCGAATTTTTTGACAGAATAATCCCACTATCTATTTTGGCCCCCTCAATTACAGTGGACTTAAACATGATTGGCTAAATGTCGGTGTACTATATGTAGGTAAGCCTCTGTGGTAGGCAGAGGTTACCGATTCGCCGCGGAAGTCGTGTCTCCGCTACCACTGATGATACTCATGGTGCGATGATGATACCATGCACCGTGGGAAGCCACCTTTAGATTGGAGTTATTGCGACGCTCTGAAGGTACTTTGCTAGAATCTTTTTCATATAAGGATATTTAGATTTTAAATTTAATATATTTTTCGGAATATTACCGATGCGATCAAAATTTCAAACCTGTTACTAAGACTGGCAAAATCGACGACGAAGAAGTAGGAATGTCGTTGGAACACACTTAAATATTTTGTCTGGAGTTTCAATTAAGATCGGGGACTTTGTAAAATTGGTTCGTGTTAGTTTGATAAATGATTTGATTTAAATAGTTGGCGGTTCTTAATACATTGGCTGTAATCAAAAGATGTGAAGAAAGCAGTTCAATGGCAAAGAAACTAACAGAATTGAGCGAAGTCTACAAAAACAAGTGAGAGAAAATATTATCACGTGGATCGCCGGTAGGTGAGGAGCAAAAATACTTAAAACAGCGTTTGGTACTAGAGCGTCATTAATCTCACGTTAATGGCGACGCGACGTATCCCTAATGGACAGCGACAAAAATACGCCCCTGTAATTAATGAACATGCCTCTTGGAAACCTACCATCTTCATCGGCCTGCTCCATTTTAAACCTTACAGATTATCCAAACAGTTTTTTCTGTGTCCGTAATTTGTTCATTTAAATCTTCGCACAGGTCTATCGTATGTCTTTTATAGATTTCTTTTCACACTGGTTTCGACATTATGTTTTCAAACATTCAAGTAAATATTCACTGGTTTTTTCTCTTGAAACTACACCAGACGGCGCCCATGGCTATTTCTGCGTCTGCATAATTATACTATATTTTCGGACTGCAGAATGTATCTTATAATATTGTTACCTTCGATTAATGTTGTTTCTGCGGCTATGGGGAGAGAGAGATCAGAAGTGGATGCTTTACCTAATAATCCTTTCTTCTGTCGTTATGTTGGCACAGCAATTTCATATGAGGTTCTTACATACAAATATTGTGGGTGACGCTAGCGAGTACAGATTACGAGAACGGAGCAAAACTCGCAATAAGGGCACTAGTAAGGCACTTCGAAGAACAGCAATTTGCAAGCAATCATAGAGTCGTATGCTTCCTTTCATCGTTTTTTATATAATTTCCTTTCCATTATTTATGTCGTGAAGTCTTCTCAGGTTTCCTCTCCCGGACATAATTACATTGCTGATCTGCTTTGTCTTATATCACCACTAATTCGTTCTGTAGGAAAAGCAATTACAAGAAACTAAGTGTTAGTTAATAAAGGACAACATCGGTGGATTAATTAATCACTAACTCCACCTGCTAACAATGAGCCTGCGGACGCATCGCGTGTTACTAGATTAATTGTCCGGTCATTTGGTGACTGGAGATATGACAGTGTCTATACCCTGCCCTATTACCGTCGCCTGGTTATATACAAGGATGAATTCATGTGTTATACGGCGATTATAAGCTGATAAATGTTATATACCTACGTTTCAAGTCAGTTGGTTAAGAACGATGGTCGATGGTGAACTTTATTTATGTGGATAACAATATTTTATAGGAGGATTTATAAAGATGTTTATAAAATTTAATAATATTGTCTTAAATATAAAACCCACCTAGTTGCACACGCGTGTAACACGGTTTCTCTGGTTCATCACACACCACGATTTAGTGCTTAAACTAAGTAAAGATTGTACCAAATAATGAAATTATTTTTGTGAACACATGGGTACAATTTCATAGAATTAAAACAGACAGTGTTTGCCCGGAGACGGGAATCGACCCCTTTACACTTAGGGTAGCAGTCAGCCTTGTTTTTCTTATAATATTTTTCAGTCAATATTAATAGAATAAACAATAATTCCCGTCATACCTTTCCCCTGGAAAGTGATTGAAACTTAATAGAAACCTACACATAAAAGCCTCGCAGGTAACTATAATAAATACATTTCTAGACCGACGGTGCCGTCTCATATAACCACCTGAGATATCCAATCATTTACCTAATATCTTGCGGAGTTATAACTTAATAGGGCAGGTACAAATGCTGTATTCCGCTCCTACAAATATGTACATTACATATGTATATATTTATGACGTGCAGTCTAGCACTCGCAGCACATCCCTGGAGGATCTTACAGATGTAGTGGGTACCTAGTGTAGTTATTTGTATGAACTTCCCCAAACAAACACCTGATTCCATCCAATAATTTTATATGACAAAATATTGGGGCCTTTGTATTGAGAAATTAAAATCAAACTATCTATGAGAATAAACCCGTAATTTTCGTTTAAACGATGCAAGCTTATTTGAGTTGTGCGGTGACTATTAAATCGTATCACATCCAATCCCGGCTGCATTAGCAAACCAACCGTATTTAAGTTTGTTCAGTACACCGATACGCGTTTATTGTGCCCAGCACATGGTGATAATGTGGTTGGGTACATACCCAAATACATAAAGCGTATATACTTATATACGCTTTAGGTATGTATTTTGAATTAGTGGTTAAATAAAACAATCATATTCTTTTCTACATGCATAAATCCATATGTTCACGCCTGTATTCCCGGAACGGGTAAGCGGCTAGGTATATAGGATAGTACACCCACATTTCGACACTTATGTTTAAGTCACATTCAAAAGGGTGTGAGCATATTGCCACTAACCGATTGAGATATTGAAAAGTGTGAAAACCAAATAACACTTTGCGCGACCCAGGGATCGAGTGCAGGACCTCGTGTTTCGCAGTAACGCTTTCGACCACAAGACTAAGGCGGTACAATAAATCTATATTAATACTATAAAGACGAATTATTTGTATGTAAGTATGTTTGTAACGAAAAGGCTCAAAAAGTACTGGACCGATCTTGAAAATTCTTTCAGCAATGGATAGCTTCATCATGAGCGAGTAACATAGGCTATTTTATCCTCGTACTCCCACGGGAAAAGGAACTACGCGGGTGAATCCGCGTGACGTCCGCTATAAGGCAAAATGTGACCTCCCGGTCGAGATTCGGAGCTACTCGCCTCTACCTCCTCTATTTCGCAATTTACCTGTTTCACACTTTCCTATGAAGGTTCCTAAAATGTGAATTGCTTTTGTGACAAATAGCATCATGAAACGTTAGTTAGGGACTAACATCTACAATTATTGTAATCATTCGTGAATCATAATATGAATTGCGGACAATTTTGTCATTTCGATGATGAATCATATTTGGATCACGTTATGATTCTCCCAAAGTGGCCTTTTTAGACCTACAGAAGAGCGTAGACTAATATTTGCCATAACGTACGTACATCACAGTACTGCCAAGACAAATGCAGTTGTGCTTTTTCTTTAAATTGAATTGGAAATTAAAATGGAAATGAAAATTAAAATTCTTTATTCACATTGCGCCCTGGTAAAGTACTTATGAATGTTGATAATTTAGGTGAAAAAATAAACTTTTATATAAATTACTAGACTTAATTTCATGGGTGGCTCACGGAACTGTAACATCCGACATCTGTACCTCTATCACGGGTTTGCCACCATTTTCGTAATCTAGCTGTTAGCTGGAATAAACAAACAGACCGATGGACAGACAGGCAGAAGAGAAAAAAAAATTGTTCATGTAAATAACTATATTTACATGAACAATACTTTCAACTAAAAGCATATGAAAGTATACACTAGTATACTTTCATATGCTTTTAGTTGAAAGCTGTTATTTTGCAATAACAAACAGACACATAAATTTTATTTATCTGTATTTAATTTTACAAAGACTAGCCATTTAACCATTTTCTAGGTAGAGTAAATACAATTTAAAGAACGTTTTGTATCGGTTGTTAAAGTTTAGGTCTAATCCAATCAAACCATTTTCACCTCGTAGCCGAGCAATCTGTTTGAAGTGATGGCCTTAAATAGATCCTTTTGATTAAACAAATTAAACTTTTAAGTTGTTCCGAGAAGTGTCACGTTTGTTTACAATATTCTTGTGGAATTGACGAGGCTGTGTGAATTTATCCAGTACATTAGGTTAGCAGCTGATAATAGTACTTACAGATAAATATAATGTTATTGTCTGTTCGAAATTCCAAATAAGCAACTTTCCTGTAAATGCATGTAAAGGTATAAATATATGAGACATAACAAAAATTACTATTTAAACAAAACCAGCGATTATGTATGAAAATAATGGTGGCTGTGGAGGAAAGGATGGTCTGACTAAAGTAAAGAGTGGACAAAAGATAAAAACAACAAATTAATAAATAAAAAAAACACATTGATTTATACCACGAAGAGGAACCTTAATTTTTTTTAAAAGATTACTTAGGAACTATGAAAAGTTTAAAAAATATAAGATTTCAATGATCTAACAAAAGTACTATAAATTAAATTGACGTAAACAAACCCTGCTTCCTGGAAAATAATTGTTTGACTCATAATAGTATAAGGTGGTTGGCTTTGTTCAACAGAAAGCTTTGCGGCGAATCTTATTAAAATTTTAATTAACGCCTTCATAAATTGCACCTAATATTTTTTTCGCTGTAAAATTGCCGAATCATTATTTTATTTTAAATTACTGTTTTTAATCTAAAGCTACCTATAAAAAAACTAAACGTAGGTATAAAATAACGTTAGAACGCAAATAAACCGCTAAATTGGATTAAATGTTATATTTAGTTTGGATAATGCTGAAACAAAATAGGAAAAGTAAAATGGCAACCAAATTTTGTGTGGTAGTCACTTATCAAATGACAGCAATAGCATTATTTGTCTGTATTTTATTTACCATACCGCTAAGGTAGTATGGAATACAATCCAGAATCGAAGAGGAAAGATGATTGGCCACCTTGAACGACATGGTGTCTTTAAAAACATATAAGAAGGAAAAAGAGGTAGAAGAAGAGCTAGGTGCACATACATGAGACAAGTTAAGGAAAAACTTTATTTCATGACGTATAGGGAGGTCAAAGAGATGGCGCTGGATAGAGACGAATGAAAGAAATTGCGTCGGTTACACTGACAAGAGTCAGACTCTTAAATTTATGATGAAGAAGGTGGTAAGGAATCTTGGCCATCTGATGGTAAGTGGTTACTGCAGGACGCTTGCAATGCCAGAATCACCGCACACCCTTCATGAAGAACCTCTTCTGTATTAGGTGGTAATATTTTGACGTTTATAAGTGCTTTACCAGATCCCAAAATGAATAAATCGTTTTCATTTCCACTGTGGAGAGAGTCACCAATTAGGCAGTCCCTTAGAAAACACTTAAGTCGTAATCAAATCACATGAACAATATCGAAATGAGTAATATGTGCTCACGACTCGTAAAGTGTTATTCAGAATGCCCACAATAAAAAAGCGCACTTGAAACTTTCCACGGGTTTGTTCCCAGTTTTAAACTTTTGAATGTGCAGAGTATTGCAATACAATCCATTTTTAGAGATCCTCGTCTCTAATTAAAGTTGAGTATTAGTTTGGTACAACTTTTAGTTGCTTCGAGTTTCGGCATGAGCTTCTTCACTGCGCGCAATCTAGAGCCCCGAAAATAAATTTACTTACAAACGAGTAAAATCTAGTTTCACCGAGGAAGTTTTGGCAGTTATGTAGTATGTGATCAGCATTCGTTTGGGAAGGGGACTATTCCTGTCTGCTTCCTGCAGCTATCCCATTTATTCACCATTGTGTCTTTGATACATAATTTTCACGCCTGTATTCTCCTGAGGGGTAAGCAGAGGTGTACTATTAATACACCCGCGTTTCACCAGTTGTTCAATATCTATTTAACACCGATAAGTGACTAAAATGTAATCGCTTCCTTGTATATATTGTTTAGTTTATGGAAATGTTCTGCTGTTTATGGAGCGACACACTCTTCTCTTCTTGCTGCCATTCGCCTACATCCACATTAAATACTGCTGTGATAATAAGAAAAGTAGTTAATACTAAACTGTGCTTTTTTTATAATTCACGTAAAGATGGCCCACCTTATGCCACATATTACCCACATATTAATAGTTATGTTTAAATCTCATGTAATAGGGGGCGAGGTTATTGCCATTAATTAACCAGGCACATTTCCAGCTGCTACTGGTAAATTACAGATGGAAATTTCCAATTTCGCTTTGCCTGTCTCAGGTATAAAACCCAGGACCTCGTGTTCCACAGTAGTGGAACCACTTGTGATCACTAGACCAACGAGGTAGTCACTGCTTTCATTTGATTAAATTATTACTACGATCCATGGATAGATGCAGATTTGGTGCAGTATTAGAAAAATGTAATTGTGTGAAATGAAATGATAGGCTAGGGAGATGATGATATCTATACTACTATTATAAAAAGGAAAGGTTTGTATGTATGTTTGTAACGAATTGGCTCAAACATTATTAGATCGATTTTAAAAATTCTTTCACCATTTGAATGCTACATTATCACTGATTAATATAGACATATTTTATCGCCGTACTCCCACGGGAACGCGAACTACGCGGGTGACTTCCGCTATTCATAATATGTACAGAATCAATAATGAGAAAAATCACGAAGCCACACAAATGCGAGCGAATTGCGTAGTTCAAAAACTTCGTTGAACTGAAAGTTCCGCGTTGTATTGTAGTTAGCTACAAATAAACCTGTTTGAATGATGTGATTTTCATAAAAGTTGCACTTTCAATCGAGCTGCCTTTGTTATAACTTTGCTCTGCCATTCCCACACAGACGCCTATTTTATTTGTCAGTTTGGAATTAACTGACCGTGGAAATTGCTGAATTTGACGAGATAAATTGTTTATACCCCACATAATCATTTCAATCTATACAGAGTTTATGTTTGGAATTCCACATTAACCGCTTTTTACTAAATGCATAGGAAAGTATATATACGTATATATACTTACTAAATAAATCAATATTTAAAATGTTTTTTTCTCTGTCTGTCTGTCTATGTTTCAGCTAATCTCGGAAGAATCAGTCAGGAATTATTTAAAATCTAAACCAGCTCACATTTTCCGAATTAAGTCACTTGGCAGAATTCTGGACTTGTTTGTTTTCTGCTGGTTAAAAAACAGAATAGGTTGTCATACTTTACTAAGTATTTGTTGCAAACTAGCTCCCACTCAACATTTAGGTGTTCTCTAACTCCGGATACATTTACAAATACTTAGAAGTATCAGGTAACATCTATTTGTTATCAATTTCTTTGGGATCAAATTGTCCAATAACCAAGATCTAATCTTTGCGTTGGATGTTCTAATTCTCAGGAATAATGGCTCTAGTATTTTATTGAGAATTTACGAGAAAATACCTACCTTTGTATACCTTCGTTTGTTATGTCTGAGAACATCATGTATTGACGGCAGTTTATCTACCTAGATAATATATATAGATAGACCTTATTAATTGGTAGAATTTTAAGAACATTTATATATATAATTATAAATCTCGGAAACGGCTCCAACGATTTTCATGAAAGTGTGCGTATAGGGGGTTTCAGGGGAAAAATGTGATCTAGCTGGGTTTCAGTTTTGGAAAACATAATTTTGACCATGTTTCATACAACTCATACAACATTGCAATACGACAGTAAATTTAGCTGACATCTGTCACGTTTTGGTAACTCAGACTTGAAGTTTCCGGATCAATGTTTTCTTTGTTTTCCATTTTTTCGGCATATATGTATGAGAAAACGTCAGTCATCCAGGTTCTATAATTAATAAAGCAACGAATGTAGATATTGCAATATCACATTCATCTTCAAACCGAAATATACCTAGTCAATATTATTAGTAACTAGCTTTGCCCTGCGGTTTCACCCTTTTTTCATTTTTTCTTTAAATATTAGTCGCCTACGTTGCTCCTTGTAAAATTTGCTATCTACCTGTGAAAGTCATTTCGGAGATTAGCGGGAATAAACAGACAGACCGAGAAGCATTTTTAAATTAGTTTTTTTCATGTCAGTACTGTATATATTTTCATATGCATTTTGTGATAGGCTGTTATTTTGGAATAACCAACACACACTTCAATTTTATTAATATAAATAATATATATAGTGCCTTCTATCTACGTAGATACTTGACTTTAATAGATATTTGATACGTAACATTAGTACTACTGTATAGTGCTAATTACTGACTAACGAAATAGGATATACTTAAGGTTAACCGTATATCATCGTTATCTCCCTGGCAGTATCCCTAACGTTGTTGGGGTCGGCACTTGATTAAACCCGATGTGGCTGAACACCAGATTCCTGAAGATGTTAAATTGGCAACTGGGATCTACGGCTTAAGGTGCTCTCCGAGGCATTGAAGGATCTCAGGCGGTCACCCATCCAACTACTTGGGTCAGGTTTAGGTTAGGTTTTTTTTATTTGGCTGATCGAATTATATGCACAGTAGCAAATGTGCCACGACCTCCTTTAGCTCTACGGTATATATTGCTTTCATATAGCTGCAGCCACAGTTTAATCTCGCATTCTCAACTTTTTTTTTGGACATGTGTCGCGACGTGGAGACGCATCTATACAGCGTCTGGTGGTGCAGGGTAAATTCGAGGACTAGGGCACGTGGCAGATCACCAATGAGATGGACGGAATAGACTAAGGCTGTGATGGGTGTTACTACTATCAACGAATGCTCCCGTAAAGCAGCAGTCCGAAATGTTTGGCGCCGTTTTGTTCTGCAAGCCACCAATTCTGACATTACGACCACGACCACTCTGCCAAGAATGTAACGATTGTGATTGAGAAGAATAGCTGCAGCTCGTATTTCAACCAAGACTATGATGTATAGGTTATATTAGTAGGTATACTTAGTAAATTACTATCATTTACACCCGCTGCTGTTATCCCAAATTAATTAGGATCGGCGTGATACATTTTCTTCTTCCATTATTGCATATCAGCCGACATGTCTGTTTTTACTTCCTTCCAGACTAATCATCTTTAACTCTATCAATTAATCGCTATTTAGATCGCCCACCTTTGGCTCCACCTACACTTATTTTAGTACTTACGTCAGATTAATATCCTCGTAATATAATACAGCAATTAAATAATCACTCCAGCAGAATAATAATTGATAATGATTCATTAATGCTCCAGTCAAGTCCGATAACAGTTTGGTATTCGATATCCCAATAAGAAGGGCTTACTAATGAAAAGGGTGCCGAAAGGGTATTATCTAAGCCTGATATCGCATGATCAAATCTAAATTAATTATGTATTGTATTCACTTGGTAATCGATATCTTGTTATAATAATAAACATTATTTTTGGGGAGAATGGCCATCGAATAACTGATGGAATGGGCAAAAAATTATGTTATGAGGAGTTGAGTGTCCTTTATTACGACAAAAAGGCCGTAAACTTAATTTGCCTAAAGGGAATTTACGAATTCATTAATGCCTTTATTGCAAAAAATCACAAGACTAGCGGAAAATACTGGGGGGTCGGAAAAGCTATTGTATTGAAAATTTATTCACGATTTGAAAGTATCAGTGGAATGTATTTTTAATATAAACAACTTTCATTTAAAAACAACAAAACAATGAACTGCTATTATACAATGTATTCCTAAGTGGCTTACTTTGCAGCTTCAGTAAAATTCACGAAACGTATTTTACCGAATTTCCTTAGTAGGTGAGCAAAGTAAGTTTCGAAAAGTGCTAACTTTTTTTGCTCCCTCCGGAGACATGAGACGTTTTTACACAGAATAAAAGGCAGACCTGAATATTATTGGTCTTGCAAGTTTTTATTCCATTTCGTTTACATTAGCATGTGTTTTGACAATGTTCATATAGCTATTATTTTATAAATAAAATCTTTATTATTATATGTCATCTCTTTTCTGATGTCACAGAGGTAGTCAGGTGAATCACGATGCAGCAATTACTTTTTACTGAATGTGATTTACCAACGTCGAATTTAGAGAGACAGAGAGCGTAAGGGTGACCCTTTTTTTACTTTGCTGCTTAATGTACTGTAAAAGTAATATAGATATTATGTCAACTTTAAGTTTTGAACAATCTCATAGATACCGCACTGCTTGTAGTACCTACTACTCATGTTTACTGTGATAGCGTCTTCAAAATATAAAAAATAAGTTTTTTGATTTCTTCATAACGTATACAGGTTTATTATATATTATAAAAATAAAAATTGATATTGTTTTTTTAATTAAAATATTGAAACAAGACAATCAAATTAAAAGTGTTGTCTTTTTCCAATTCCCAATTAATCATTAATTTGTTTCCATGATAAATATTCATCTGCATACGGCATGTTGACCATACAGCGCTATATTTTATGATTGATGGCACCATTAACTGCGTGCCCGTTGTATTTAGACAGGGAATGTTAGTAATAAATTTCAATTTTTGCAAAAAGAATTATTGCTACACTGGGTATCTATATCCGGGAATTGATTGTTTGCAATTTGGATTGGCTCTCAAAGCGCACTTTTTACTACCTAATTTAAACTAATAATTGATATGTGTGTGTTAGTTTCTTAGTTTGTCAGAATTGAAAGATAAAAAAAACGCAGTTAACGTAGACACTAATTATTCGAGTACGGCTAAGCAAAACCGAGGGTTATTTATTGACAACTATACAAAAATATTAAGAATATACTCAAATTTATAAGAAAGTGAGAACGTATTATTATTTAGGGAGAGAGAGCTAGGACCGCAGACGTCGGGGAATAAACTTACCTTTTAGGCTTATATCTTCAAAGTTTCACAGTATAACTTTGCCAACTTACGTTTATCGCATTATTTGGACTGCAGAAGGCTTACAAATGGCTTTTTTTGATAGTCGCTCAATGTTAAATCCTGTGACGTCAAATAGAAGGGGGAAGAATAAAACGAAGTCAATTCTGGAATAAGTGGAACACATCTTTCTCTCCCGAGGGATCTATCGGCGTATCGACACGGGGCTTGGCGCCGTATCCCGTTCAGTCAAGTTTATTGGCGGAATTTCAATGCTTTGTCGTCTACACTGTGATGGCAATTTATAACTGATGCGCGTGTTTACTGCTAAATTATGGAGCAAATTATATCAATGAAAATATTTAACGATATATGCAGGTTGTTTTATAATATGTAGGTTGTCTACCTACACTTCATTGATACAGAAAGCTTATTATAAAATTTCGGAATATTCAAATGGAAAGGAAATTCTATGGAACTAAATCACTTTGTCCTGGGAGCTCCTCGAAAATACATGGTATGTAAACATTTGTAAATATATGATATCGTTATCGTGAATGTTTATACCTACCTAATATCAAATTTGATTTCTTGGATGATGTGAGGTACTACTTGCATCTAATCTGGTGTATTTATTTGTACTACATATAATGTATTATTGTATTGATGAAATATATGATGCAGGCTGAAGTTATTGCCGGTTCTTCCCAAAGTCTCGTTTCCGAACAGTTGGTAAATTTTCGATTTGCCTTACCAGAGCCCAAACTGAATAAATGCCTCAGAGAATATGTTACTGTTTCCATAATGTGTCCAGTGACACACAATAATTTGTTCTTATGATAAAACGGAATAGTTTCTGACGTGACCCTTGGAGGTGTTATACATTTTACATATTGTGTGGTGCATAGAAATAAAATTTGTAGCGTTGTTTTTTCAAGTTATGCTAAAAGTTTCTAACTCTTCGATATCTCTACTCATATTATAGAAGCAAAAGCAGGTACTATAGTAACAATAAGCCCTGACTACCATTTCGCAGTAAAACCGCTGAATTCATTGGGCCGAGAAGCGTAGAGATAGTTTTGACTCCAGGGATATAAAAAAAGGGTACTTAAAAGTCACTACGCATATGAAAATCACGAGTAAATACAGTAAAAATCCCAGTCAAATAAAATTAAGTATGTACTTACATTCGCAGTAGATAAAATGAGTGTCAATAGCAGTGGGAGTTTTGTTTTATGGGTTCGATCTTTAGCTGGCGGCGAAGGAAAGTGAGGTCAATTTATAAATGAGTGGGAGACATCAGTCACTAGGACGTGGCTCAGGCTTGCAATCCTAGCGGCACGAACCCATGATATATTGCCCTGGCCTCACCTCCGTGACGTTTTTTTGAAATGCTATTCCCGTAATGGATAGTCGGGATTCAAAGTAATTTGATGGAAGCCAGAACACCTCTATGATTGACTTTTAATGGTTTTCAATTTGACTTTTCAAATACGCAGTAATGTATCTACCAAATTTTGGTTTTATATTTGCTGTCTCAATATTATGTAGGTAGGTACTATAAAATGTCATGACTGACTAACTTATATTTATCAACGCACAGCCTAAAGCGCTGATCCAATAGACATGACATTTGCAGGATTATTATATATTGTATTCTTGGTGAGGTGAGAAAAAATATATTCTTCGAAATTCCACCCTATGGGGGTGAAATGGAGATTGAAAATTTGTGTCTGAAATCTTACTATCTATAAAGAAAAGCTGTGTGCGAAAGCCAGTTTTCTGTAATGTGATATATCTCACTTAGCCATACAAATTGACTTACTCCTAAACTTATAGGAACTAGATGAAAAAATCGCAGTGACTTTTTCACATTCAATGTACCTATTTTATTTCATGTTACAATACAAAATAGACAGAGACGCGGGGTTCAGCTAGTCTACATATAAATATAGGTTACGTCCAATCAGGTATACTTTTATTTTATGGTAGGTAATAGTTTTGTTAGCGTTATTATAGGATACTTAAAGGCTCACTCGAAAATGCTTACTTGCAAGCGTTTTTGATTAAACACTCACGTTACGCGACAATCGACACGTAAAAAGCCGAAAAAACCTGTTATCGCGATTGGCACTTTGGAAACTGTCACCGTACCTCTTAGTGTAGATTAAAAACATAAATACCACGTTCAAGGGGCCAAGTGAACCAGCTTTCTTATCAAAAGGCGACTAAAGAGCACAACTGTGTACTGAAGTCACGCGAACGGCCGATTAAGCGACTTTTTTTTTTACTAAACACAGGTTTTTATAATTATTCGCCCGCTTTAAAGCGGTATGCAAGTAATCAAGCTTAAATAAATTCAAAACTTGGATGGGTTTAACCAGCCTGCATAGTTTTTAAATGCAATAAAATTCCATGTTATGGCGTATATTTTAAGTTCTTTATGGGTGAGCATGTGATTTCCATTTTAGTTCATAATTTAGGCTCGTGTTATTATTTTTTATTTGTTATTTTATACGTTGCAATACATTAGAGTGGCCTTTACTAGTTCAATACGTTGATTTAATGAAATTTTATACCGCGTAATTTATATATCTAAATATATATAAATCAAAGGTGACTGACTGACTGACTGACATAGTGATCCATCAACGCACAGCCCAAATCACTGGACAGATCGGGCTGAAATTTGGCATGCAGGTAGATCTTATAACGTAGGCATCCGCTAAGTAAAGAATTTTGATTAATGATACCCTCAAAGGGACAAAATAGGGGATGAAAGGTTATATGAAACTTTGTCAATTTTAAACCGATATATTATATAAAATTAAATCTACGCGGGTGAAACCGCGGGGCACAGCTAGTTTAATATACCTGAAGAGTTTGAACGCGCTCTGATTTGAATAAATATTTCAGTGTTAGATAGCCCAAAGTAAATATTCCACGCTGATGAAGTCTCGGCAGAAGCTGTTTCGAGAAATCTTTGTAAAAATATGGTTCGAATAACAAACTCGTCCTTTGCCCGTCTTGCGTTCCCTCTATGGTCAACATATTTGTTAATATAATAAAACAATTATAATCTTGTATAGACTCACAGAGACCACATTAGTGGTTGTACTGGTTTCTGCAACTTTCATAATCATAACAAAATCCATTCAGCAGCTTAGCCGCGAAAAAGTAACCGCTTTTGGTATACATACATAAACAGAATAATAATATTGAAATTTCTATTTGTTATTCCAAGTTAACAGCACTTCACTGTATGCATATATAAGTATATACGGTACTAGCATAAAATACAAATTAAAAAAGAAATCTCTGTCTGTCTGTTTGTTCTAGCATTCTCTGAAACGGCTGGACCGATGTAAACGGAATTTTATTAAATTGCTGATGTAAAAAGTACATACATACATACATATGCTCACGGATGTATTCCCCGAAGTGGTAGGCAGAGGTGTTGTAATCACAACAGCCACTTTTCACCGAAGATGATTAAGTGCCAACGTGACAGATGGTGAGTCCATCGCCGTCTCAGACACTTTACATACGTCATTGAATTACTTCTCAGAAATATGCAGGTTTCCTCACGATGTTTTCCTTCACCGTAAAGCACGTGGTGTGAAATCACTGTACATAAGATTTTTTAGAAAAACTCATTGGTACAGGCCCCGCTGGGATTTGAACTTGCGTCGCTTGCGTAGCAGGCGACTGCTCAAATCTCAAGGCCACCACGGCTCATGTAAAAAGTAACTTATGCATTTTTTTAAATTATTAAATATATATAAAGTACACTAACAACCCTACCTAACCTATCCAAAACGCAAAATAAAAATACCTGTGAAATAAAAACAACGCGGGTTAAACCGCGGGTCACAGCTAATAATAAATGATATAAGTAAGGTAGTAGGTATGTGTTTGTAGTAATTAAATACGCTACGATAATTGAGTCTACTTTATTCGGGGTATTCACTTGGCTATTTTTATTTACAACCAGAAACAAAAAATCCTTACTCACGAGCCATTCTGACATCTTGTGTCAAATCACTTTTTAACAATATTTTAATTTAATATAAATAAAAAACATTATAAACGATAGAGGTTCACTACCGCTGCATGTTTATACGGTCAGTATATTGAAGCAATATTTCCCAAGAAAACTGTAGAGTAAGCTCCCCAGTAAGGCTAGTCTATCGAGTGCAAAAGCCTATGAATCGATGTTGAATGCACGTCGTATGTCTAAGAGAGGATTTTACGACCGTCCCCGGGGAGTTAGTAAAAATGAAACATGACATTGTAAAGCTGTCGGTAGCTCTTTGATATACACGCTGGCGTATGGGAACTAATAATACCTTATGAAACGCAAGAGAAACAGATAGAAGAAATAACAAAGAGAAATTAGTAATAAAAAGTATAAAATTATTTAGTTTACAAATTAAATAAATTTAAGGAAAAAAGGAAAGTTAAGTAAAAAGTTGAATGAAATATACATACATACATACAAATGCTCACGCCTGTATTCCCCGAAGGGGTAGGCAGAGGTGTTGTAATCACAACACCCACTTTTCGCTGAAGATGATTAAGTGCCAACGTGACAGATGGTGAGTCCATCGCCGTCTCAGACACTTTACACACGTCATTGAATTACTTCTCAGAAATATGCAGGTTTCCTCACGATGTTTTCCTTCACCGTAAAGCACGTGGTGTGAAATCACTGTACATAAGTTTTTTAGAAAAAATCATTGGTACTGGCCCCGCTGGGATTCGAACTTGCGTCGCTTGCATAGCAGGCGACTGCTCTAACTTTAAGGCCACCACGGCTCTCTTAAGTCCACCACGGCTCTGAATTCAATGAAATAGTATTTATAAATGCTATAGCAAATAAAATGTCTGACCGAACCCTGTCAGACAAGCCCGGATATGGCTAAAGGGCGTTTATAAAATATATATATATATATATAGTACGTTGTTGTCGTGTTCACTTGCAGTTTACTTTACGGGACAATGGTAAGGAGATCCAATTAGGTGCTTCATGGAACTAATTGGTTTTAGATTTTTTTCGGATAGTTATGTATACATCTATATCTATACAGATAAATAAAATTGAAGTGTCTGTTTGTGATTCCAAATTTGCACCTTTTGACTAAATACAAATTTGAAAGTATATACGGTACTGACAAAGAAAAACCAATTTTAATTTTTGTCATCCCTCTGTCTGTCTGTCTGTTTGTTCCGGCTAATCTCCGAAACGGCTAGACCGATTTTCACGGGACTTTTACTGGTAGATAGCAAATTTTACCAGGAGTAACTTACTACTTTTTTTTAATAAAAATAATTTAGGGTTCCGCGGGAATCATAATGAAAATGATTTATTCAGTTTAGGCCCTGGTAAGACACTTATGAATGTCGAGGAATTTACCACCAATACAATTTACCAATGAAATTATATCTACGCGGATGAAACCAAAATTTTTACAATTTTACTATGTTCGTTAGTATTTATTGTATTTTTATTATATCCGTGGTCTGGTACCCATAGCACATGCTTTTATTTCAGATTATTGGAATGTGTATTTAAATTTGAATGTGTGTGTATAGAACTGTCAAAGATAATATTTTGCTTTTACCACGCGTGCAAAAATACATTATACACACATTCCCGGAAGGGGTAGGCATAGGTGTACTTAAAGGACACCCACACTACGCCAATTATGTTCAAGTCCTATGTAGGGGGTTTTATTTAACCGGACAATAATCCAGACTCCGGGTTGCGACTTGGAAATTACAGATGGAAACCTAACAACACTTTGCCCGACTCTGGCATCGAACCCACCTCGTGTTTCACTTCTTCTCAGAAGGTTAGTTTCCGAACCGGTCTGTTCTTCATTGTTAACAAGTATTTCACCAGGGCCAAAGCTGAATAAATAACTTTCAGCCACTAGTCTAACAAACTTTATAAGCACGGGGATTATATTTTTCAATCATGCGTAAAAGACACACGTGTAAAGTAAAAACGAGAGTTTAAATAAAGCACTATGCTTAGAGAGTCGAGGTGGCCTTGAGGTTTGAGCAGTCGCCTGCTGCGCAAGCGATTCAAGTTCGAATCACAGCGGGGACTGTACCAAAGAGTGTTTCTAGAAAAAAAAAATATTTGCTGTGATATCACACCACGTGCTTTATGGCGAAGGAAAACATCGTGAGGAAACCTGCATATATCTGAGAAGTAATGCAAATATGTATGTATAGTGCCTGAGACGGCGATTGACTCAAACCCTTTCAAGTTGGCACTTAATCGTATTCGGTGAAATAACGGTATTACAAAACCTCTACTTACCCCTTCAGAGACCCTTCTGGGATGGCGTGGCATATTTTTTTCTTAGCTCAAACAAATACTTGAATTGAACACTTGAGTGGGGACAAAAGTGGGAGTTATTTAATGCTGTCATCAGATAAACTAGGTCATAGCAATTACTAATGATGGTTGTACACTAAATGTTAGGTTCATCTTACGCTCATCTGCCACATCGTGTGATGTACAGATTAACGGCAATTTCTGCTGGATTTACTACAACACTGTACACGTAGCATGGCGGTACACATACTCAACTGACTTAACTAGCTAACCATTCAATGTATATAGACATAGTAATAGGTGCCGTCGCAAGTTATGAGCGCTCGACAAAATGTGCGGGTATTTTATTTGTGTTGTGTCATACAAAACGACTATTGCGTAATCAAGATCAGTGCACTTACACCTGTATTATCACGAATTTACCACCGTTTTCGTAATCTATACTCGCTAGCGTCACTCACAATATTCGTATAAGATTTTTTTGTTCTTCACGTCACCGCTGGGAGTCGCTGCACAATTTCTCATACAAATATTCGGCGGAGAGGCTAGCGAGTATAGATTACGAAAACGGTGGCAAACCCGTAATACGGGTACTGTACCGACGAGTTTACCACTGTTTCTCCAATCTATACTCGCTAGCATTTCCGTTAAATATTTGTATGAGAATTTTTACTGCGCCTCCTAGCGGCAAAAATAACTAAAATATCTCATACAAGTGAAAAGTGAGTGTTGTTATTACAAGACCTCTGTCTACCCCTTCGGGGAATATAGGCGTGAGCATGTCGTATGTACATCTCATACAAATATTGTAGGTGACACTTGCAACAATAGATTACGAAAATGTTGAAAAAGTTGTTATAAACGTTCTGTTCTAGAAAGTACGTGCGTTACAGTCTGCGTAATAGTTTTTTAAGTACACTATGTCCTTGCCTATTGAGATTAAAGCTATATCTGTTCCAGTGATATCAATTCAGCCAACTAAAGTATAACAAACAACAGTTAAATACCCTCAAACAAAAATATTAATATATTTTAATTGATTTCCTTAGCGCGTAAGGGATGTACAAGAAAGGTCGCACAATTAATATAATGTTTTCTTGAAGAAACAGCGAAATGCTGTTAATTTGGAATTAACAAAACAGACACTTTATGTATCTGTATAAATATGGTTTATTAGTAGCCGTATATTTAGTTTATTACTCAAAGAGCATTTCGGTTGCCGACTTCAGCGATGAGGAACCGTTAGGGGATGTCTATAACCTCTGCGAATTCTACGAGTGCCTCGGCCCTTATTTGAGTTGGACATGCAGGCATGTAACGATATCTACATTTGGGAAATGCGACAAGGCCCCTTTGTCGCGTGTTACAAACTGACAAAATAGCTTTCCATGATACTTAAAGATCTAATCTATGTTTAATAGTCTATAGTATCTAAATATAATATTATAAAAGGGGAAATATTTTTTGTTAAGCTTTGACTCAAAAATACACGATCGTATATATTATTCTCAAATTTTAAAAACTACATCGTCAGTGAGTTACTTATTAATAATCGAGGTTACTAAGGGACTATTATCCCCTTTTAATGTACTATATGTTTGACGAGTGCCATTGAGTAGAGGCGCATGAGAAAATATTTTGAAGTGGCGTAACAAAACGAGGAGGTTATCAATTCGACTGAATGTTTGTTTTGTATATATAGCACTATGTTGATTGTAATCATAATCCTGTTGTCCTTTGTCCCTTTTTATGTTGATTCGACGCAATAATATACATTCAATGAAATATATAATGATGAGAATCATCCTCTGCACAACTTTGAATTAGCCTTCTTGAAAATTTTTCATCTGGTATAAGGCCTTAGCAATTTTATATTCGTCATTTTTAGACAAAGTTTTACCAATTTGGTAATTTCACAATGTATTAAAAATGTGACAAGTTGATGAACTTGAGCAGTAAAAAATATATTATTTATTCAATTTAAAAACTGTTCTTTCAACTTTGACGCGAACGCAGGTGTGACTAAGCGAGTGCATAACTGCAAGAAAAACTCACTTTACTTAACTTGTGGAAAATTTTTAGTAAAGCATTAAATAGTACCGAGGGTATTTGCACAAATTACTCACGTAATATTTACTTAGGTACGTTTGAACTTAAAGGTATTCGATACGGGCTTCGTTATTTGATATGACCTGTCACTACCATTCGATTTGCGATGAAAGGGCTATTTATTTGATCAATTGATTGAACCAAATAAATGAAATTAAAACAAAAGCATATTACCTATCTTTTTATTTGCGAAAATATTCAGGCTTTATACAAAAAAAATACGAGGACTTTTATAATATCTACCTACCAAAATTTTCGCAACAGAAATATCTTCATATAAAAATCTCATAATAACATTTTTAAATACCTAAGTGTGCTTGTTTTATTACTACAGAATTATACTTAGCAAGAACAATAATTATAATATTTTTAGAAGAAACCTTAAAAAAGAGACGCCACAAGTTGTGTAACGTAAATAAAACAGAGAATAAATCTCAAATTTTAATTTATACAGACCTTTCAGCTCGATAATTGTGTTAAATGAGCAATTTGACCTGACTGGAACCACAATACATCTGAGCTTACTACAAGCACTACGGAATCTTGGCACACATGCTTCGAAATGACACACTCCACAGACGCACACATCCACGAGATAATATGAGATTAATGTCAGTAACAGGTGTCAAGTAGTGGCCGATCGCGTATGTTGATTACGTGATTTACAGACTTTTCTAAACTGCAGATCAAGACAAATCGATATTACTGTGACACTACATTTTTTAATACTTTAGAACCTGGTTGACCGAGCTGCGCTCGTTTTCTTCTCAATTACGTTTTCTCATCTATGTATGTTGAAAAAAAGGAACGAAAAAAGCAAAAATATTACCGGTTATCATCTATCTAGAATCGGGGAACTCTAGTTTCGTTATTGCCCCGTAAGCCTAACGTCTGAGATACAAAAACTTGACAGATGTCGGCGAAATTATTGCCGTATTGTAATTATATTGTACGAGTTTTTCAGTGCCTGAAAACATGGTCAAAACGATGTTTCCCAAAAATAAAACCTAGCTAGATCTCTTTTTTGCCCCTGAACACAGATGATACACACAAAAAGTTTCATGAAAATCGTTGAAGCCGTTTCCGAGATTCAGATTCTATATATACAAGAATTGCTCGTTTAAAGGTATAAGATGACAAACCTCATACTCGATGGAGCTTTGAAATTTCTTATATCAAAAACTGTCTAGATTCAATACTGCTAATATATTTACTGTGCTGAAACCTTATTCAGTATACTGAATTTACGAGTACATTAATTAAGCTCACCCGCTAATTTTACATGGACAAAAAGGTTAAAAGTCATAAACGGTTAAGTACCTATCATATCTCCGGATAAGCGCTTGAATTTATTAGTGGGGAGGTTCGTGTGAATAGCTGAACTGGGAGCACAATAACTTATGTGTACTTCTTTGTGAAATTCAGGGATAAGGAGAATTAAGTGTCCTTATCGGGGGCTTAAGACACTTTCACTACTCATTTTGGTGAAGAACTGAAACACATAAGAAGGCGGGGAATATATTAAGACTGCTCAAAGATAATCTTAGAAGCCTATAATGAGGGCCTATTATCATCGTACAGTAGTGACGTCTTACAAACTTCTGATCTTTGTCGTTTCATTTTGTGATACCAAAATTAAATGTCAAAGCAATACGTCCTGTTTAAATCGATGATGGTAGGTCCCCAGGAATCTGTACCCATAAATAAGTTGCAAAATGACTGTTACTAGATCAATCGACCCAATGGACGGGAAATATATAAATGACAAATGCAAAGGCTGAGAAGGCATCTTTATATTCACTGGTTTTTGCTAGCTCAGCGACCAAAATAGGTCTCTACACTGAAATCTTTTTAGGGGTGGACAGATATGGGGGATTGCCTTTTCTTTTTGATTTCAAGATATAAGGTAACATATAGAACCGCAACCACGTGCTACCCCATCCATTCAATTGCATTTTATATAAATTATAATGCTTTAAAAGTACTTGACACAGCAAATTATCCTAAAGCAAGGATCCTCCGAATAAAAAGATGCTGTTTATTTTCTCTAAAATGTATTTTTTTATAATATTTTTTTAAATGACTCTCTAACTACCTTGGGGCCTACCATCATCAGCTTAAACAGGGAGTTTTTAGAATTTCTGAGCTTTGACGTTTCATTTTGGTACCGTACAATTAAACGTCAAAGCCAAGAAGTTCTTAATACGCCTGCTTAAATCGATGATGGTCGGCTCCCTTTTGGGTCTCAGCTATCGTTTCGAAATAAGTAATAGAACTGGAGATCAAAAATTGGTATTGCTAGGAACTAAAAGTAAAAAAAGGCATTAATAAAGAAATAAATCTTGGCTCGACCGTTACAGCATGTTTCGATTCCCACCGGCGATAAGGCTTTATAAATTGTAGGTACATAAAGCGTGTAGTTTGGCGAACACATTTGAACAAGTTGGCCATTTGCGAAGGTCGTTACAGTGAGGGAAATGACTGAATAAATTCTATTGACTCTATCACCATACGGCACATTGGTTGATCGGCTGTTCGCGTGACATCTCTCTTTACAATCGTTTTAATATGAACCCGCTGTATTGAGACTGGTTTATCATGTGCAACATATTCATTGCTACTCGTATTTCAAAGCACATTGTTTTAACCCTTAGTCAAAAAGCAAACTGCAAAGGCCAAGTACGAAAGATATCCAGGTAATAACTTTACCAGAAATTATCTAATTGACAGTAAGATAGAAAACGCGTGAGATCTAATAAACAATCATACATCCCGTTATATGCGTTATTGGGCTGTGATAAGCGGAAATTTGTCTGCTTCCATTAATCGTTGCTTTACAAATAAAAAAAGGTGTCTAAACCCACTAACCCCTTGAAATTCAGACCCTGTGCCCACTCGTCCCCCTTAAATGAGTGAGACATAATAACGTTAAAAGGTACATTTTAAGAACACCCTTATTTATAAGTATGCCAAAGTTAAGCCTTATAAAATAGGATGAGTGTATTTAATAGCAACTATATTAATATTATCCTTTATAAAGAAAAACTTGAGTAAGCGAGTGCATTTCAAAAGTGGGTCAGTCTTTCGAAGCAGCTTTACAACTTTGCTATTTTATTTGCCTTTGCTTGTACTTGATCATACCAATGAGGCATATTAATGGAGCTATGTCTCGAGATAGTTTCACATACCATTAATGGACTATTCAGGCATATACCTTAATAGCCCATTAAGTTAAGTAAAACCTAGATCGTAGTTTAATAATTAATACAATTATAGCAAATATTAATAGAAGGTTTCAAATAATAAATCCATTCAAATTTAATTCGAAATTAATATTAATTTTCTATGTAAATGAACAAAAGCTAAATCCATTGAAAAAAGTAATCAGACCAACTCAAGTGTCTACTTGCAATAAGTCTTTATTGCCATTCAAAGTGAAGTCAAATTTATTCGATCAATATTTTCAATTACAAATTGAAGAATAAAAAAAAAAGTAGTGAATGCCTTTAAAATGCAAAAATACCGAGTGAAAAGATGAGACGGTGATGAAGCGATACCTACTGTTAGCTCCGTAATTACGTTGAAGAGGGTAGACCATTTCACGGGGAAATTAAACGAAAACACCCAGCGCCTACGGACTGCTCGGGAAATGTTTGCTGCGCAAAAATTATTCACACAAATCTATATCGTACATAGTATCATACAGAGTTATATTTTGCCCGCCATTCATTAAATTAAAAGAGGTGAAAATAATATCCTAGAATTGCTGGGATCATCTTACAAATTGCAATAAATCTGTCACAGCACTCAAACAAACTCGTTACATGAACCCATAAACGCAATTACAATCAAGAACTGAATTTTGTGTATATTCTTTAAACATAATATGGAGGTAGGTGCTACTATGAGTACACCTCTACCTACCCCTTCGGGGAATATGGATAATTGTAAGAACGTGAGTGTGTGTTTAAGTTACTGTCCAGTGCTTCTCGGTTCGAAAACTAAGTCGAATTAGTACTAACTCAGTACCGATTCTGGTACTTAGTACTGCTACTAACATACCTACTGTTACTTTCGCTGGTATACTCATGATTAATCATCGGTATTTATATCATACATACATACATATGCTCACGCCTGTGTTCCTCGAAGAGGTAGGCAGAGGTGTTATAGTCGCAACACCCACTTTTCACAGAAGGCGATTAAGTGCCAACGTGACAGATGGTGAGTCCATCGCCGTCTCAGACACTATACATACGTCATTGAATTACTTCTCAGAAATATGCAGGTTTCCTCACGATGTTTTCCTTCACCGCGAAGCACGTGATGTGAAATCACTGTACATAAGATTGTTTAGAAAAACTCATTGGTACAGGCCCCGCTGGGATTCGAACTTGCGTCGCTTGCGTAGCAGGCGACTGCTAAAACCTCAAGGCCACCACGGCTCTTATACCTCGGTATTCATACCGCTGCTAATAATAATTGCATCTTTTCGGTTCACCGGTTCCATTTAATGCCTTGTGGTAGAATAAGAGTTTTTAACAATCAATTCACACGCAACCACCGATCCGTGCTTTCTTCATAGAAATGATGATATGATTTCAACGAATACCAGGGAAACTATGTAACTTCTTCAAAATGCATTGTTGGCAATTAAAGACTTTAGGATCGCAGGCTATAGAAGTTCGTACAAAGCCCTATAACGAGGCTTAGTAGCGTGTTCCTGCACTTTAGTATGGGGATTACGTACTATTTCCCGACCCACATGAACAAATCGTATATTTTATTGGATACTGTACGGTTATCCTGGTAAGCGATGTTTTTGCTGCGGGATTTCATACAAAATGGAAGCTGCAATAATACATTTACTAGGCAGATGAGAATTGGAAAATTATGCAAACGATCAACCGCTCTATACTAATTTCATTTCGATGTTAAGATACTAAACAACACTGGAGGAAATTAACTCCCTCCTTTATATTTAAGATGGGCGTATTTATTATTTAGTACTTGTTACCGCGCCTAATTAAATTTTGTACAAATAATATCAAATTTTAATAAAGTTCAAAGTATGATGAAATTTAAGCGGAATTCCAAGTTTCATAAGCAGACGAGCTAAGTCGAATTTTAAACGTAAGCCGAATAATTGACGTTTAATTAAAACTGTTAATGATATTAAAAATACTAAGAATTCGTCGTATGACTTTTCTCATTTACTCATTACGCGGAAACTCATACTAATTCTTTAAAATGTGAGGCGTTGTTTTGCATTGGTGACATATATAAGGGTTGATCCATTAGTTGAGTAGAACATAAATCAATCGATGAATATTAGACGTAATATTTTTTTTAATTTAGGTACGAATCAAATTTGGCTTTGTTCAACGTTTCTTTTCCAAATAAACCCGAGTACCTATATGAAATCGTAGGTATGTATGTGTTGATATTTGATATAAGTTCTATGAAATTAAATCCACCTCAGTAAATACATACATACATACATATGCTCACGCCTGCATCCCATGGGGGTAGGCAGAGACCACTGTTTGCCACATGCTACGATCCTTACATACTTCTTTCGCTTCATACACTTTCTTCCTCACCTCAGTAAATATGGCACCAATGCACAACTACACCCTGTCTTTCAACAATTTTCTACGAAATTCATGATATTTTTTCGTTTTAAAGTATAAAAATTGCGTGTGTGAACAATATGTAACCTAAAAAGCAAAAATGTTGTTACATTTTTGCTGCTTCATATGATACGAGAATGAATTTCATGAACATGGTTAAGAGTTTAATAAAACAGTATGTAATTTAAACGTGAATATACTTCGACAAACACTTTGAGGTAGACAGAAGGCTTAGGTAGACATGAATCATATGTTTCATTATGTCACTTGATAATGACGCGGTTCAAGTCAAAAGAGTAAGTGATTCTCAAACTATATTTTGACATTTATTACTTTCTTAGTATTGAACTTGACAAATATTAATATATTTTTTGACAAGAATGCTTTTTAAATGAACTTACGTGTACGAATGTGAATGTATGTCTTTTTATTTAAGAAAGCTATTTCAGTTTACGATATTTCTTATGAAACACATTTAAACCTAATTGAAAGCGATAAAAAGGACCGAAAACAGAATTTTAGAATTGGTTTAACTTCCTAAATCAGAATTATAAAGTCCAATTTTTTATCGGGAACACAACATACAGGTAATAAGCTATGTGACTATCATATACAAAAATATTTTGTTGAAACCGAAGGGAACCTTTACGCATTTAAAGAAATAATTAAACTCTTCAGATTTATAATATTAGTATGTATAATTCACAAGGTCATTGGAATCACAAAGAAATATTCTAAAGCATCGTATCATACGCATCTTCAATATTTGCCCGATACACAACATACATTCGCATACAAAAGTGTAATTAAAGAGAAAAAGCTCAACCTCTCGATTGTAAACAGACTCCAAGTGTTTGCGTAACCGTACCCTTCTCTCTTGTAACTTGTGTTGAAGGGGAGAACGATATAAATTAAAAGAAGACCATTCCTCCCCTCCATTTTATAAACCAGGGAGGTTTAAAAACTTCATTATAACTTCACGGTCCGCTACCTGCGCCCAACAATGTGTTGTTTTCATTTTGCATTTTAGTTAAGCTTGTTACGTTTATCAACTTAACGGTAGAGCTCTCAATATGTTCGAAATTTAAGTGCTTCAACGTATAACGCGTATTTATAAATCGAACGTAGGTTCGAATCTCGTTCGAGGCACAATTATTTCAATCATCGTTAGATAAAGTGTTCTTCATACGCTTATTTTCATCACCCGTGTAAGGCGAATAAAATTGCTTTATTGTGACTTCTTGTGTTTAATTTCGTATCTTTGAAACCGATCCTCGATGTCGAGTGCAATGCTGAGAAACTTTACAGAATAACGCGGCTGAGTGTAAACCATATGCCGTCTAGTCCAGTCAGTAGTTACCCGAAACAAACAGACAGAAGGAGAAAAAAAACGGCTTGACCGATTTTAACGAGCTTTCTCTGGGAGATAGATGATGTTACAACTAAGTATTTTATTTTATTATTCAAAAAGACACAAACATTCAATGAGAAACTAAGTAAGATATTTAAGTATGACAAACAGTGTCCAAAGATAATAACTAATTTAATACAACAATAAAGATACAATCTATATTATTCCTAGGTGCAAAAATATAGCTAATAGTATTCAAAATATTTCAACAATACTAATTCATCTCCCTGACCTTATCTCACACACTGTTGGGGTCGGCACTTGATTCAACCCGATGTGGCTGATAACCTGATTTTTATACGAAGCGACTGCCATCTGACCTTCGCAACCACTTTAACCAGGAAAATCTGTGATCTGGGTTAAACCAGTTGTCAGATTATTTTAGGCCTCCGACCGACCTGTAACGATTGCCAAAGATGGTAAACTGGCAACCGGGACCGACGGCTAAACGTGATCTCCGAGGCACGAAGGGAACTCGGGCGGTCACCTACCCAATTACTGTCTAGGGTTGTGGTTGCTTAACTTCGCTGATCGAATAATATGCGCAATAGCAACTGTGCACGAGCTCCTCAAACCTCAAGGCCACAACAATACTAATTGAGTGTATAATTAAGGATATGAGACTTAAATTTACTGAGTGAGGTGTGAAATATATCTGCATTAACAAAATATTTGTTATAAGTGCTACAGGCACGTGGGACAAAACTATTATTACCATAATTGGTGTTACGTAAACTAAGCCTTCTGTAGGTACTAACTTTTAATCCATACAGATAAATACAATTTAACTGTCTGTTTGTAATTCCAAATTAACAACTTTTCACTTCAAATACGTATGGAAGTATGCACAATACTGACATAAAAAAACCAATTTTGACTTTTTTTCCTCTGTCTGTCTGTTTAAAAAATATATGCTCACGCCATCCCAGAAGGCTCCCCGAAGGGGTAAGCAGAGGTGTTGTAACAACACCCACTTTTCATCGAATATGATGTAGTGCCAACGTGACAGAGCTGTGTCCATCGCGGTCTCAGGCACTATACATACGTCTTTGAATTACTTCTCAGACATATGCAGGTTTCCTCACGATGTTTTCCTTCACCGTAAAGCATGTGGTGTGAAATAACTGCACATAAGTTTTTTAGAAAAACTCATTGGTCAGGCCCCGCTGGGATTCGAACTTGCGTCGCTTGCGTATCAGGCGACTGCTCTAACCCCAAGGCCACCACGGCTTTCTGTCTGTTTGTTCCGGCTAATCTCCGAAACAGCTGCACCGATTTTAACGGGACGTTTACTGGCAGCTAGCTAATGTTACAAGGAGTAACATAGTTTTATTGAAAAATGAGTTCTGCGTGTCACCCATAAAATTAAGTCTACGCGGGTAAAACCGCAGCTACTTTAAAATAAGAATAGGGTTCCACTAAATAAACGCAGGTAAAGCGATGAGGCACAGGTAGATCATAATAATTGTTGTTTAATATCATTATCTTTGTCGCCTTTGTCCATTTACAATGTACTACACTTCGACTGTTATTAATGGAGTAGCGAACTGTAATATTTGGCTGGCAAAGTTTTCGAGTAGTCTCGAGCAAAATGCTGAATACAAAATCTGTTATCATTCTTATATGAACATAAAAGGGGAATTCGATATGCGCGAAACGTCTGAGGGTCCCACTCATCTTTATTTGTTTTAGATTACTTTGGGCCTTGTGAAGTTAGAGACTTGGGTCGCGAACACACCCGCGGATTTATAAGGGATTTACGTATAACAAACTTATACCGCGATGCTGGAAAAATAATCACTAAGTTTTTCAATTCGAATTTGCAACTTCGTAGGCGTTTTTCTTATCTATTTGCTGCTATAAAAGAAGTTTTCAAGAACGGAGAAGAGGTGTACCGTCCCTGTGTTATGGAGATTTTATGACCGCCTCCGCGTTGGAAGTGGGACGAATATTAAAAGATTTTTATTAAAAGATTCGTATTTTTTACTAACCATACTTTTTATCGTTTATACACAAGGGAGCCTACCATCATCGGTTTCAGCTCAGCGTATTAGGAACTTCTCAGCTTTGACGATTAATTTTACGATCCCAAATTAAACGTCAATGCTCAGAAGTTCTTTAGTTGACCCCAAGATGGCGCTATGTATCAATTAGATCACACTAACTAATGGTTACGTCTGTAATGGTTCAAACAGTGTTAAATATAGATCAAAAGGAGCGACCTGCGGTGTCACTTTAATTATTTCCACAAGAAACTATTCAGTTTTCCTATATTTAAAATCTTAAAATTAAGGATTTGCATGTTTATATTCAAGACAGCATCGTTGGACTAGTGGTTGCCAAACGCTGTTGCGAAATATAAAATCCTGGGTTCCCACGCCACCTATTACATCGGACTTAAATATAATTGGTAAAATGTGAGTGTACTATAAGAACACTTCTGCCAGCCCCTTGCATACAGGCGTGAATATATATCTTAAACACAAAACACATTATGAGAAGTTTCTATGACCAACGGTTTAGGTTCTGCGTTGATGAATCTGTCAGTCACTAAGGACATGCAAGTATATTATAATATTATGTATATAGATAGACAAGTGCTCAATTTGCGTGAGCTCTCATTCGATTTCCACAATATTTTCAGGATTGATTAAAATATACAATTGATAATAAAACAGGACTTAATGATTTGTTTCTATATAGTTTATATTTGACATACCCCGCAGCAATACTAATAATGCACAAAACACTGTGATATCCCGCATACGGAAGAGTTATAATGAGTTTTTCTCCTCTGTGGATATTTTTTATTCTTCTAAAGCATCATTCAGAAAACAAATTCTCACCATAATAATTAACGAAGCTGATAACTGAATAGAATATATATTTTAATCACACACATACCCACCCACACACACACACACACACACACACACACAGAGAGAGAGAGAGAGAGAGAGACACACGCACACACACTCGACACTCACAAAGACTATAATTATCCATTCATGGCATTGCAATCGCAATATTTATGATGTTTCACACATTTTCTTCGTTTCTCTAAATTATATAACATTCATACATATTGTAAATTCCATGTTGGCTGTAAGAATTATATGTAATGTAATGTTTTATTTAAGAGCTGTGAATTTTGTAATAAATAAATAGCTGATCTTGTATAGCACGGCGGTCCCATAAGCTTAAGAAGTTTCTAAAATTATGTACGTATCGATTGTATAAATTGTATTGCGAACACAATTTTCGAAGCCTAAATATGCTTATTCGACTTTGCTCTCGATGTCAAACAAACTACTTCAAAGTTTGGCTCTACGCAGAAACTTGCTACAAATATTGCTACTTTGAGAGTAATAGGTTTTTAATGGGGCTATTTGTAAAGTTACTCTGTTCATTTTGTTTTTAGGTATTATTAATTATTATCTATTCATCGTGTCTTATCGTTATTTTTTGTATTTTTTGGCTTGTTATACTTTTAATTTGTGCGCGTCTTTACACACTCCGGTTTTTTGTTTCATGCTTAATTTAATGGAAATAGGGAATGTAACCATGGGTACTTAAAAATTTCGAAATATCGTCTGTTTCGGCGAATACATTCCAAAGTACGTTAAAATACAACATAAGAATGTGCATACCTATCGACCTTTTGGGACATCCCGTAAATGCCAAGAACGGATTTTGTCCTTACGCATTGAAATATGTAAGTGCGTTGAATCTTACAGTCATTGGAATGCGGGGATAAGAGGTATCCAAAACGATATATCCAATTCTTAACGTTTAACAACGCTTAACAAAGTAAGCGTTTATATATATATATGCTCTCGCCACCCCAGAAGGGTCCCCAAAGGGGTAAGCAGAGGTGCCGTGACAACAACACCCACATTTCACCGAATATGATTAAGTGCCAACGTGACAGATGGTTAGTCCATCGCCGTCTCAGGCACTATACATAGAAAGCGTTTATCATTTTAATTCCCTTACTGCCTTTATGTATTTGAGAATTGTTGCTCTTTAGTTCCGAAACGTAGTTTCGAGTATTATTAGTAGTAAATTTACTTTCATAACCCCGTGGTTTTACCCGCGTAGATTTAACTTTATGGATGACGGAACCTCAATATATTTTTTAAATAAAAGTAGCCTAAGTTGCTCCTTGTAACATTAGCTATCTGCTATAAAATTGGTTCTGCCATTTCAGAGATTGCCCGGAATAAAGAGACAGACAGACAGATAGAGAAAAAAATGTTTTATTAAGTCAGTACTGTATATACTTTCATATGCATTTAGTGAAAAGCTGTTATTTGGGAATTACAAGCAGCCACTTCAATACCGTTTCAAAGCGATTCTCATGTTCTATGAATAAGATGATTAAGACACCTAAAAGTTGGGAATGAAAATTAATTTGTGTTTGTTGCTACGAATAAACACGTTTTGTGGAAATTTCATTCCGACAAAAGAAGACACTATTTACCAAATTATGTCTGAAAACTTATTTTATTTGTTCTACACTTGAACTTATAAGTGCACAAATTTACACACTAATGGTATGTATGACTAGGTGTGCCCCGCGATTTTACTCATGTAAACTAAATTTTATGAGTGGCCCGTAATAACACATATGTATATTTTTAATTACTAGTAGCCTAAGCTACATTAGCTATCCACCAGTGAAAGTCCCGTTAAAATTGATTCAACCGATTTCGGAGATTAGTCCGAACAAACAGAGAAAAATTATAAAAATTGGTTTAAATGTGTCTATACCATATCTTATTTCATAAACATTTATTGAAATGCTGCTTATTTGAAATTACAAACAGATTCAATTTTATTGTCTGTATTTGTATACTGTATATGTATGTATGTATATATATAGATGTATAGATTAGGAAAGTTAATAAGTAGTAGTTAAGTTAAAAAGAATAAAGATACGACTGTATTTTATAAGTGACACAATAAGCAGAGAAACAAGAGTAGAGTAGAGAGTAAATACAAACCAGAATTAATACAATATTATCTAAATCTAAACTCTTTGCTGGGTTTAGCCCAACATAGATTACCATTGCACTGGCATTCTTACGTTAAGTAAGAAATTAGGCGGCCACCCATCCTGGTACTGACCGCAGAAGGATGCATTTCAATAGAATTGTGGAACAAATGGGTGTTTCAAATGAGCAAAATGTTATGCGAAGCCACTTTCATAACGAAACGGAATACGAGTGGAATTTGGACAGTTCAATTAACATATTTAACTAAGCACACGACCAACTATTTATCATTGAAAATCGACTGAATAAAATAATCATCAAACTGTTTAATAATGATGTAATTTTTGTGGCTGTTGAATTTAACCTTATATATTCGATTTTACCTCCAGTTTGTATGGCTCTTCTAATTTTTGAGTTCATTACGTAACTATTTCGTTTCGTCGGAGTTCCTCCTCTAGTTTTCTATGAAAGTTATGAGAACACAGCCACTAACGAGGTGAAGAAACCCGCTCCCTCCAGTTAGCCACTTGTCTAAAATAACTTGTATTAAATTAAGCTAATGTTTTGGAAGTAATAGCCGTCTAACGAGACTTATTTATTGCAAAAGTTTTTATTCATTTATCAGGTAGTATTTTGTAATTAATCAGTTATTATGATGAAGTTTCAGAAGCATAGTTGGTATTTCAGTTGCTCATGTATGAAACGACTGTAATTTATGTTGTAAACGGGAAAGCGTGTTTGTCTGTCTGAACTAAATAGACTGAATTTTGCTATAGGGATAGTGTGGCCTCAATTGTATAAAGATACATAGAATTGAAGTGTCTGTTTGTAATTCCAAATTAACAGCTCCTCACCAAATGTATATCAAAGTATATACGTTACTTTTGACCACCAAAAACTGTCCGACTGTTCGCTTGCCCTTAACTGGCTTAATAATTGATGTTACATGACTACTTTTATTTTAAATAAATCCATACCTTCCATGAAATTTAATTTACGCCGGTGAAACCACGGGATAATGAACGCAGTCGCGGTTTCGAACTAGTGAACGTCTACGTATCGATATTGGTATGCAAGTGAGGAGTACCTATAGCCCTCACTACTACCATAATAGCGCTCTTGTCTCCTCCACCCCTTAAAACACTCGACTGATGAGATATGATGATAATAATTTATGTATATACATATGGTCGTTAGAAAATAAATTATTATGTTGTAATGTACCAACTGTATAATATCACGGATAGAGCAGACATAACGAAATTCAGCTTTAGACATACGAGAATAGCATAAAGAGTATATTTATACTTTTTTTAAATTTGCTAACATGACGTCAAATTAAAATATCGTAAACACTTGTTAAAACAAAGTGCTTACTTTGGGTTTATTCCATGAATATTAATAATTTTCCTGCATTTGAATAAGCAAGGTAAAGTTGTGGCAACCCTCTAATTTGCATTCATGTGCGCGATAATTATCATAATCATATCATAGCAGGTACAACCATTGAACACAGAACACAACCAAGTCAGTTCTATGCTCATCGTGACGTATCAAAGTTAGAACTTACCGCGTTTCCACAGTATAATTATTTAACCTATACAAGCAGTAAGGAATCTAGGAAAAAAAAACCAATACGATACACTCACAAAGATGCGCACATCTACGAGATTATAAGCATAATACCAGTAGCGTCAATACGTCCTGCCGGTTACGTCATTTTCATGTTTTACTGACATTTTTTAAAAGCTCGTGACACAGTTGCTATGGCGCTATATTCACTATAATTCGATCAGCGAAATTAAGCAACCATAACACAAGTATTTGGATGGGTTACCGCCAGAGTTCCCTCCGTGCCTTCGGAGAGCACGTTAAGCCATCGGTCCCGGTTGACAGTATCTTTGGAAATTTGGATTACCAATTTTCCTTGTGAAAGGGGTTCTTGCGAAGGTTAGATGGCAGTCACTTCCTATAAAAATCAGGTGATCAGCCGCATCAGGTTCAATCATGTGCCGACTCCAATAATGCACGTGATAAGGTCAGGGTTATGACGAGAGACCGACATTTTTCAAAACGACAAATCTACTTCACCTCGACAGTAAATAAGAGAGTATTATTTAAAATCTTTAAGATTGTTAGCCCTCACGCTCAATGGATCAAAAGGTCTTATTTCAAACCATAGTTCTAGATTATTTACTGTTTGTAAACTATATATATACTGTGGTGTTACTGCAGATCTCCACAAACTTTGAACGTCACGCAATATGTGGGCTTTGAATAATAAACGGGCGGTGGAATGGGCCTCCTAGGAGAACTGGAATTATACGGCGAGTGTGCCAACTGCTAAAGCGTTTTACGACCGAAATGACGCGCCGAATCGGATTTGGATCACGTTCTCCAAGAGAAGACAGTTTGACGTGTTGTCGTCGACTTGCATAAATTTGCACTATTAAGTAGCACCTTCGAAGCACCACTCGCCCTAGATACGGTCTGTACCTATTTACATAAATGTATTCCCTTTCTACGTCCCCTCTAACCACTGATATTTACAACGTAAATGTGCCACACAACGTCATCTCGTTACTCTGTTAGTCTCCAAAGGCTTGTTTAAAATATTTTTTATTATTTTTTGTCAACACTGAGGTTTTTTAGCGGTGTTATTATAATGTACATTTTATTAAAATAATAAATGTAGGTATTATAAAAACATAAAGAAGATGGAAGTAATGTTTTAGAATGAGATAAATGGAAGCTACCACCAGTGCTTGATAATAAAGGATAGTTTTTAATTTTGTTAGCAGGCATTCTATTCTCATAAGGTTGGTAGGGCGCCGGGAACCCTTGGTGTAGTATTAATATACTGCAGCAGTCACTCTACGCTTGTTTTCCATCATTTTAATATAATTAAAAAAGGACTTAGCACAGATTGCGATAGTTACTATACACTTGCAGATTCCACATGTATAACAGAAACTGTTATATTTTCATTATCATAAGTAACACTCTAAGGAATTGGGATACTCATAGAATAAATAAAACTAACAGAACTAAAAACCTTAAAAATATAATATCATAAATAAACCTCAAAAAATATAATCTTATAACTAAAATATATTATTAAAAGGAGTCCCTGTAGCCAAAGTTCCGAAGATACTGGCAGCATTCCCTTAGGATAGCAAGACAAATTTTTTGACCGAGGTAGCTGCCATTTCTTCGGTCTCCTGTGTTGTCGACTAACCTTTTAGTTATTTCTTTAAAAAGCCTAATAGCGTTAGGATCCCACGGACCTAGGGTCTCAGCTCCGAATGGGACAAACTCATATTCGGAGCCCAGACCCCTGTATTTGCAGGATTTTTCAGTTGCTTCACATGCCGCACCAACTCTGTTGTTGGCTCCAATATATCTGTCTCCTGCAGTCAGACAGCAACTGTTTATGAGATTTATACCATAGGTATGCATCCGGATAATTTGTCAACATACAATTTTGCGATTGAAACGCTGTTTACCGTAAATGTGATGTGTACTTGTGCGTCTATAATGGACAAGGATGTATGTACTCTTTCACGTTTATTTTAAAAGCATTGTTAGTGTTCAGTTGGTACGTAAGTGAAACGTGTTAAATACGTTAACAACGCAACTTGTTCTTAGCTGCTTTTGTTCTAGTGTAGATAGAGACACGTCTATTATTATCATCTCTGTTGCTGATTTATATGAAAAATATATCATCTCCCTGCCCTTGTCCCTACGTGGCTGATCACATAATATTTACACAACGCGACTGCCATCTGAGCTTCACAACCCTTTTTACGAGGAAAATTAGTGATATAAGTTAAATTAGTTACCATGCTTTCTAAGACTTCCGAATGACTTGTAACGATTGCCTAAAATGTTAAATTGGCAACCGGGACCGACAACTTAACGTGCTCTTTGAGACACGGAGTGACCTCGGGCGGTCACCCATCAGATGCGTAATATCAACTGTGTTACAAGCTCCTTATATGAAGAATGTATAAGGTATAAAAAATATATAACTTATAAGGTAAATTACAAAGTTCATAGCTAAAATGTATTGGTGTCATAAAATTAACATATGTTATTATAATCCTTTGGATCACAGGATTCACTACCCGTAATGACACATGAAAAGCCAATTTTAATGGCAAAAATAAACCAACATAAAGTAAAGCCAACACAATATAAAGTGTTAGCTTGTGCTTCAGGAAAAGGCTTATATTTTTTTCTAAATTAATCCGTATGTATTCTATTTTCCATTTCAATCAGGATCACATTTTATTTTAATTTCTAACAAGCTAATTCTTTTGTGAATATGAGTCAACTCACGAAATCCGCTTTATCGGACTGTGTCTGCGAGTGACACGGCTTTTGATACGTGATCGGAATACTTGCCAATTATGGGAGCTTAAGGAGTAACGTTCAGAGGGAAAATGGCAGCGCAAACTGTGAGAGCCGGCGGACTTGGCCTTAATACAATTACCAACCTGATTTACACCACGTTTACACTTTGATTTTCTTTTCGTGCTTTATTATCGACGGTTTAAAGGATATAGGGCATAAGCTCTTTGGTTGAAAGTGAGTTATGATTGTCAGTTTGCTTCAAAAATTCCGAACTTTCGGATGCCCTTCGAAATACTCCTATAGCTCTATGATGACTGTTTGTCACTTATGACCAGGAAAAAATGCGTTTTCGGAGTATCATTTTTGTGTATCCTTTACTGTTACGTCACACTTTTCTGAAAAACCCGTTGATCTAGTGGTATATTTGGCTGATACACAAATTTCATTTAGATTCCAAGTACCTACTCGAAGGTCATAGTACTAGAGCTCGTTCAACCATCATGAATGTATTTTTAAATTAAAAAAAATATTGGACCACATTTCCAAAATTGGCACCCTATTTTCTTTTCACTAATTATTTTGTGCAGTCTCCTTTGCGCCTGTGATCCCTTTCCCTTTATATTTTGCCTCTTCATTCAGTTCATGGAACCCGAAACCATTTGCAGTAGCATTTTATGGAATGCTATTTTCTTAATTACCTCCAATTCGTTCTAAATTGTCCCTCTATACAAACAGTCTGGTAGTCGAGACCTTAAGGAGTCCATTACACTGCGAAATATCTAACCTCGTTAAATTGTTAGTTTTGGCAGCAGAAATAAACCGTAAAACCTATATACATGTACTTTTCTTTGTAGTATCTGCTTATACAGCCTCAAACATTACATTAAGTTGATGCTTTTCATTTATAGCATAAAATATATTATACTCACTCATAGGTATACTACGCCAGCATATAATTTACGGATCCCTAAATTTAACTCGATCGTTATTAAGTACACAGCCTATATTACTCAGAGGTATTGTATTCTTATATATCTATTATAAATTAAATAATTTTGTCGATTGAAATTTTGTTAGTTAGTTTTATTGGCTCACATCTTTCTTGAACAAAATAAAAAGTACAGTCGATTGTTTTAAGTACTCCTTTTTTATTTGTTATATAGTTATTTAGTTATATAGTTTGTTATATATTAGTTATATATAGTTATTACTATAAATTATTGTCATAATTTCTTCTTAAGTTATCATCTTGAGTAAGAAAAATGCATGAAATGATGCTCGTCTCGTTTTGTTACCCAAGAGTAGATAGTAATAGCTTTTGAATGGAAGACTTCATTCGTTTTCATAGTCAAGATAACAATATGTTGGTATATAGGTCTCAATGCCATTTGTATTCAACATGTTAACGCAACGTTCTTTGAAGTATGTAACAGCGGCTATGACTTGGCCCAAAACACGAATGCCTATCGAGTAGCAATCGGTGACAGTACTGGCAGATGCATTAGCAAGGGAACATGCCAATTTATCAGTTGCGATTAATGATTTGTCAAGAGGATCACTTGTGTACGAGAGTATAATTAATAAATAGAGCCTTCGTATCAACAGTGCTTATGCCAAATGAGCAACTATTCCACCGTATACCAAGCTTCATGCAGTACACTCACACAAGCTTCCACTGACAGGTTCACGTACGCTCTGACAAAGTACTAACCATGGCGCGTTAGTACGAGGGGAGTTGCGGCACAAATGTGTGAGTGCACTTACGCTGTATAGACTCTAGACGGAAATAACTTTTCAGTTTAGGTTTACGGCAACCTTTATTATAAATCCAATGATTTATGTATGTATTTGAATAGAACACATACGGTTATTTAGACGATAAATAGTCATATTCAGAAGCTCTTCCACAAAGAACTCAGTCAAGGGGACCATAAAGCGTCTCTTATTGTTGGAATTCTACTGTCCCACAATGTAAAAGAACGTGAGACTTTTCAAGAAGAGAGTGATTCAGCTAATAACAGTCTAGTGAGTCACATAATATCAGATGATGTCGTTGCTCGGGTGAAATAAGTTCCCAAAAGAAGTATTATACTCATGTCCTTTTAAAAGTACCTATTTTATACATTTTATCTACGAATAATTCATTGCATGAATTTCTTTCATTGTTATATATTCCAAAAAAAGTTAACCTTGTTGTCTATTCCAGTACAATCAATAAGCGAGAGGAGAAATCTGCGGCTTACAAGGTGCATTCAATATGTTTTAAATTGGAACAGATTCTTATTATTAGAACAGTAGACTGGGATATGGTTGCAGCTATATCGATCTAGTACTAGAAATATTCTGGATCAGTTATGTCATAAAACGTTATGATATAGTCTGTATGAAATTCAGGACAGACGTAAACATACCTGCTTGCAAGTTCCTCAGCGAATTATTGATGATACCTGTTGGACATTTATATTATTCAAGAACAAAATATTATTATGATCCATTTTGGGCAAATCAATATCTTTGGTTTTACAATGCCCGCCGGTTTCTAATAATATTTAAACTCTGATGCTTGCTCTACACTGTCTGCAATGATCGTTGAACGTTTATAATCAAAACGACCACTGTGAAAGCATCCATACGATCGTCTGTAGTGGATTGTCGAACGGCAATCGTATGTACACCTCAAAAACAACTCACGGGTCCCAGGCGACCACTGACTATAATCGGCGAGTACAGCCGAGTATAACCTGTATACAATCGTGCTTGCGCGTAATCTTCTGTAATCGCCGTTAATGTGGAGGTAATAATGGTTAATGGTGCGATCTATTTAGTCAATCCTTTATCATATTTTCTTTATTAGTCCTAACCACCGCAGTACACTTCATACGTTTATTTCTAGAACTTTTGACAAAATAACTAACTACAAAGCCTTTGTTATAATAATTTGCCCTTGTCTTTCATTTTTTGTTGGAACTGTAGCACACCGCAAAGTGGTAGTCCATCTATGTACATACTTGATGAGAATGGCGAGCACGTCTCACGCTGTCCGACAGTAACATGAGAGGTTTTCAAATAATACTTATAAAAGCTTTTAATATCGCCGACGGCGTCCACCTAACAGGTGTGAACGATATAGAGTAACGATTTTCGGAAATAATATTTGACAGCTCAGACAGCTTCTAGTTGTTGTTGTGTTTATAGTACCTAATCGATTGTCACGAGGCATAGACACCGATGTATAGAAACTAATGTCATTGTGTTCCGTGAAAATTGTTTCAAACGCCGTGTTCGAACGTTTGTGTGACTTCCCTGTAGGCGTAGACAAATCAACATTCTCTCGCGCTTGCGTTAATAGAAACGATAAAAAAATATGGATTTGACATAAATCAGTCACGTGACATTTGTCATCCCCGCACATTTGGTACCGTTTCTACTAGCGAAGCGTAAGGATAATGCTACTTTGCCTACGGGCCCAGGGGCCTTACCATAACCTCTTATTGCCATAGTTTTACTCTTATTATGAGACAGATGTGTATAACGTGTATAAGTCTGTCACTGTCGCACAGCTGAACTAACATTGCAATAAGAGCTTATGGTTGGGCCCCAGTAGATTCTGCGTTGTTGGTGTTGATATATTTTTTGTACCTACATCCTTCGTATTTTTATTATTTGACATTTTATGGGTGGGTTACACTTTATTTTTCATGTGACAATTTAGCTGTCAGTGTTATTTGTAACATGTGAATAGTTGTATATTTAGCTAGTCTATTATATCAGATAAATTCATGACGTCATCTAACAATCTTCAAATGGTGCAGTGTTTTTTTGCCTATCCAGTAAGATCATTAACAATTTGTTAAATCTTAATGTAGTTGGTGCAACCCATGGTAAGTATTTTCAATCCATTGTATCCAATCCAACCTAATCGTAAGCTTATCTTCATAAATTAAGTACGTCCTGAGTGGCCTCGACTTGTCCTTCTAAGCTATTCTTCGACAAACGACGAGTGGCACTTATCTATAAGAGTGCTTAAAAACAAAATATAAAGACGGCAATAATAATAATGAGCATTTTTATTAATCAATTCATTTTAGGTATTGAAAAATCTATACGAATAAATAAAATTGAACATCGTGACACCCTGTTAGTCATTTCAAATTAACAGCTTTTAATTTAATACCTATGGTAAGTATATAAGGTACTTATATAATTATATAAGGTAATTATAAATAACTATTTAAAAAAAAATGTCTATTTTTGCCAGCTAATCTCTGAAATTGCTGGACCGATTTTAACGGGACATTTACTGGCAGATATTTGTATACAGAGAGTGACTTAGCCAAATTTAATATAACAATTAAATAATTAGAGTTCCGCGAAATAAAGCCACACATGGAAGTCTAAGCGGGTTAAGGCACGGGGCACAGGACTAGTTATTAAAAATATTTAATAAATGTTATTGTTACAGGTAATAAGCCACACGCCATATGGCTGCACCGTCCAATTCAACAACACATGCATGTTACACATTTCTCGCGCAGTGTTAACGTCATATAATACGTCACGTTTCCCTCGTGCACCACTAAGGCTTGCATGGAATGGACGCCTTCTCAATAATATGCACTTTACAGTATACGATGCTAGAAGAGACATAGTATTCTAAGATTGCTGCCTTATTTATTTAAAACTTTATTATAAATTAAATATGCGCACGCCTGTGTTCCTCGAAGGGGTAGGCAGATGTGTTGTAACAATACTGACTTTTCACTGAAGATGATTTAGTACCAACGTAACAGATGGTGTGTCCCTCGCCGCCTCAATCACTATACATGTCTTTGAATTACTTCTAGGCATGTTTCCTTACGATGTTTTCCTTCAGCTTAAAACACGTGGTGTGCCATCTCTGCACGTAAGTTTTTCAAAGCTCCGTGGTTGTAGGTCGCAGGGATTCCAACTTGCGTCGTTTGCTCAGTAGGCAACTACTTGAACCGCACGGCCACCGCAATCTCTGCTATGAATTATGATTTCATATTTGCCACATTTTACCACTTTTGACAGTTGAAATGAGACTCAAGTAAATCTCGGGTAAAAGTTTTTATTAACGGATCTGAGAAGAAATTCAATTAATTACGAAGTACTGTAGTTCTGAGAGATGCCACATACACGTTCTTGTCATTTGTACAGTCGACACGTTTCCCCTTATTACAAAATATGATTTAGTTCAAGACTTGACCAAACTTAATGTTGAAATGACACTCAAGTAAATCTCGGGTAAAAGTTTTTATTAACGGATCTGGGGGCCTACTATCACCGGTTTAGGCAAAGCGAATTTCTTAGCATTGGCGTTTAATTTTACGGTACCAAAATTAAATGTCAAATCTCACAAGTTCTTAATACGCCAAGAATTCGGCACTTATTTTAGCGGCCCAGAGTGTAATATATCCTTATATTGAAACCGATGATGGTAGCCCCTTTGTACCTATAAACCACTTAGTCAGTTGTCGTACGTACTTAATAGACAACCGCATACTAGTTAACAAAGTGATTAGAACCAGGAGCATTTCTTGAGTACTCATTCCAAAGGTGAGGTGAGGTTTATACATACACATGCTCACGCCTGTATTCCACGAAGGGGTAGGCAGAGGTGTTGTAATAACAACACCCACTTTTCACCAAAGATTATTAAGTGCCAACGTGACAGATGGTGAGTCCATCGCCGTCTCAGACACTATACATACGTCATGGAATTACTTCTCAGACATATGCAGGTTTCTTCACGATGTTTTCCTTCACCGTAAAGCACGTGGTGTGAAATCACTGTACATAAGTTTTTTAGAAAAACTCATTGCTACAGACCCCGCTGGGATTCGAACTTGCGTCGCTTGCGTAGCAGGCGACTGCTCAAACCTCGAGGCCACCACGGCTCTTTTGTGAGGTTTATATTATTTTAATCAAGCTATTTTGCCTAGCATTTCCTTGATATCGTTTTAAATCAGCCTGTTCAATTATATACAGGTAGTATTGTCCCTTCCATAAATTCTTCGTGCACGTTGACTTGTAGAGAAAGGCGTCGTCGCCGGCACGTGCTCCCAGCTGAATGTTTATTGCATTGAGATTGCGGCATAACTCTCACGTTTATAATAAGTGTGAATGGGAAATGTCTTACGTAAAAATTTTATCGCAAATAGCCTGAGAAAAGAAACTGGATACTGACCTTGTACCAAATATTAAAAAAGAAATGGAATTCATAAAAAAACTATGATACAAGGTTTAATAACTAGTTTATCACGTGGCCAGATTTTAGAATTGACCACTTCATAATCTAACCTAACCGCCGTGGTGGCATCGGGGTTAGAGCAGTCGCCTGCTACGCAAGCGACCAGTGAGTTTTTCTAAAATAACTACTAGTGTCCAGCTAAACCCGTAACCACTACGTGCGGGTTCTTTTTTATACTGACGTACCTAGCACATTTTGAGGGAAATTAATATGCAACCTGCATACGTCTGAGAAGAAATTCAATTAATTACGAAGTACTGTAGTTCTGAGAGATGCCACATACACGTTCTTGTCATCTGTACAGTCGACACGTTTCCCCTTATTACAAAATATGATTTAGTTCAAGACTTGACCAAACTTAATGCCGATGTCCATCCCTTCCGAAATCTGACCCCTAAAAAGAGATGGCACTACTTTTAAACCAATTATTATCGTAGTCGATGTCTTGTAATAAGTGGGGATATATAGATTATATACCAGCTGTGCCCCGCGGGTCACCCGCGTAGAGTTAATTTCATGTATTGACAACTTGTTTTTTTTTCAATAAAAGTAGCCAAAATTACACCTTGTAGCTATCTGATAGTGAGAGTCCCGTTAAAATCGGTTTAACCGTCGAAGATTAGCCGAGACAAACAGACCGAAAGATATTTTTTTAATTAGTTTTTTTTTTATATGAGTACCGTGAATACTATCATATATTTAGTAGCTGTTCATTTGAAATAACAAACAGATACTTCAATTTTATTCATCTGTATCTGCAACAACCATAGATGCTACATTGCCTCGTCTATTTCTTCAGACACTCCAAAATTAAAAGTAAAATAAAGAATAGACAAAATTAAATCAACATAATAACTTTGATTAGAACCCGGTGTTCTATAGGTAAATTGCATTAGATGTAAATTCACATCCACGCCTATTAATCCTCTTTGGGAAAATTCAAGCAGCATTTTGCTTGATTCTCTCTCAAGCTTGCGAAACGTTTTTCCTTTGTACAACAAAGGAATGGAGGTTTGTAAGCGAAGCGAGCCCGCGACAGGGTTGGTTTTAATCCACCGTGTCGCTTTTTACGTGATGCTTGTGTCAATATAATTTTAAAATGTATGCGTGCTCTTGTTGAGACATGCAACTTCGCAGTTTCCTCCTGCATGATAGCATGCTTTTGAGAAAATTACCTTACAATTATAAATATTAAGTATGCATGCCAATTACTTGCATTTCCATTATTTATTAAAATTCTATTAAGTAGTGATATTACTTCATAATATTGTATGGAACCTGATTGACCAAGCTGCGCTGGGTTTCTATTCAATGACGTTTTCTCATATTTGAGGAAAAAAAAGAAAACAATAACCGGTGAACAGTTTCTAACCGAGGTATTCTAGTGTAGCTACCGCCTCGTAAGCTGGAAGCCTCACGTTTGAGCTACCATAACTTGACAGATGTCGGCGAAATTTACTGTTGTATTGTATTGATATTGTACGAGTTTTTCTGTGCATGAAAACATGGTCAAAACGATGAGTTTCAAAAATAAAACCTAGCTATTTTTGGCCCCTGAAATCCCTGACACACAAAATATCATGAAAGTCGTTGGAGCCGTTTCCGAGATTCACACACACAAATATATATATTTTAATTATTGTAATTGGTATGTCCGTAACAATTAATTATAAATAAATAAATAAAAAAATATATACAAAAATTGTTCGTATAAATGTATAAGATAAGATGATGATTGATATTGCGCATATCATTCGATAAGCGAAGTTAAGCAACCCTAAAACTAGCCACTAATTGGATGGGTGACCGCCCGAGTTCACTCCGTGCCTTGGAGAGCACGTTAAGCCGTCGGTCCCGGTTGCCAATTTATCATATTTGCCAATCGTTACAGGTGTGTCGGAGGCCTAAAAGAGTCTGACAACTAGTTTACACAGATCATAGATTTTCCTCGTTAAAGGGGTTGCGAAGGTCAGGCAGTCTCTTCGTATTAAAATCAGGCTATCGACCGCATCGGGTTGAACCAAGTGCCGACCCCAGCAATGTATGGTAAAAGGCCAGAGAAATGATGATTATTGAAGAACTATATAATATTATATTCGACACGACCGAGTTACATCCATCAAGATTAAATTAAACTATTGCTCCTTAATTAGCATTTCATTTCAATATAAATTTATAATGGTCTCGTAGCATAGGTGCTACGAAATACGTAGAGCCACTACGAAATACGTAGTACTGCTACGAAATTACTTCTCTCGTAGCGAAGCGAAATCGTGACTTGAGACGTAGGTACCAATTTGAAAACAATTGCCCTATATAAAAAAAACTCTTGCCCTGTATCAACTGGTTATATAAGAGCAATGTTTTGTTATAATTATATTATTGTCATACATGAAGAGTTTGTTAAGCGCGTTAAAACAGTTTTTATTTATGTATTGTATAACCTCTCAGCTAATATTAGATACTAGATGTATCCTGCGGTCATCCGCGTAGATTCAACCCCCGCAGAACCGTAAATGTTTTTTTTTACAATTAGTCTAAGTTGCTCCCTGAAATATTAGTTATCTGCCAGTGAAAGACCCGTTAAATTCAGTCTAGCCGTTTCAGAGGGACAGACAGAGACTTTACCATTAAGCACGTGGTTTGTAATTACTGCACATAAGTATTTTGTTATTTTTTAGAAAAACTCATTGGTTCAGGGCATGTACCGATGAGTGATTAAAACAAATTCAAATAAAAATTAAAATTGAAAATAAAAAAAAAGAGCCGTGGTGACCTTGAGGTTTGAGCAGTCGCCTGCTACGCAAGCGAGGCAAGTTCGAATCGCAGCGGGGCCTGTACCAATGAGTTTTTCTAAAAAACTTATGTACAGTGGTTTCACACCATGTGCTTTACGGTGAAGGAAAACATCGTGAGGAAACCTGCATATTTCTGAGAAGTAATTCAATGATGTATGTAAAGTGTTTGAGACGGCGATGGACTCACCATCTGTCACGTTGGCACTTAATCATCTTCGGAGAAAAGTGGGTGTTGTGATTACAACACCTCTGTCTACTCCTTCAGGGAATACAGGCGTGAGCATTTGTATGTATGTAATTAAAATTAAAGATAAAACATCCCATAAATCTACCATGCATATATCACACTATTCAATATTAAAAAGCAAATTACAAAATAATATGTAAGAGAAATCTAAAAGTAATAAAGTAAGACAACGGTAGAGAGTATTATAAGGGAGTTAATTAACAAATGAGTTTACAAAGCTTTTGCTGGTTCCGTACATCGCGTTCTAATTACACAGGCGTCACGTTGAAGTGTAGTTAGATTTTAAAATATATTCTTAGTGGAGATGGATCTGGCTTTGTCTGCCTCTGTCTGAGTTACGTGAGCACATTTTAAAATATCATGTCGTCACTACGACGAGAACAGACGTTACAAACGTGCACCTAGCACGTACCGAATGAAAATAATTTTAAAAGTATTTTGTTGTACGCGAAAAATAGCCCTTTTATTTTTATTCCAAAACTACGTAATAATCTATAAAGATAAATAATATTGAAGTGTGTGTGTAATTCCAAAATAACAGCTTTTTACTAAATGCATTTGAAAGCATATACGGTACTGACTTAAAAAAACATCTCGTCTGTTTGTTCCGGTTAATCTCTGAAACGGTTGAACTGATATTAACGGGATTTATTTTTATAATTTAAATGGCAGATAGCTGATGTTACAAAACGAACAAGGCCACTTTTATTGGAAAAAAATTAGTTTAGCTTGTTTTCAATGTATCTGCTAATAACGTTATCATTTCATCTATCGCCAATGCCAAACTAAAATGGACCAACTCACTTCATTATCGCAGTAACGCCAGCTTAACAATGATTAATGTAACAATTGGCTGGAAAATACCAATGTTTGAAATGAAATAGATTCACGAAACCACGGGAATAGCTCAGAGGTATTCGAAAACTTTCTATTTGCCTAATTAACTACATTCAGGCGACCCTTTCTTGATTAGGTCACGTATTGAGAGGTTGAAAACGGATCTTGGGTAAATAGAAACTTTCTTTTATTGTTGTTTGACGTCGTATTGACGGACCAAATGGTGGTTGACAAGTGAATATATACTTTGAGATTGAATACCTTACATCGTGGTACAATGAAACGCTGGATAATAGCGCAACCTTTTATTTAATTTAGCGTCGCTGTGATTCTATAGTCGTAGACTGAATGGGATTGTTTGGTCTTACAATTAGCCTTTGTTTCATGGTATAACATTCAATAAACAATTCCTTAGTATTTCTTTGAGTAAAAGTTATATATCCATGTTTTTTTTTACTTGATATTTTGTGTGCGAAATTGTACTGTCATAAAAATAAAACCGCCTTCAAAAAGAGAGAAATAAAATTTGCTATATTTCGCACCAACTCTTTTTTACGTATCAGGTACAGCTTTGTAACCAGCTAGAAAATATTATAAAATTGAAAAAAAATGTGTATCGAACGTTATACCATGAATCAAATTTAACTATGCTTAGTAGAAATATTCAATAATACTAAGTCTAATATATAAAATTCTCATGTTGCGGTGCTTGTTACAAACTATTCCGAAACGGCTGATCCGATTTGTATGCAATTTGTGTGTATATGAAGACCTCAGGTAGGTCTTAGAATCGTTCAACATCTATATTTCATATCTTTAAATGATAAGGGTGACACACCCCAAAAAAATATATGCAATACAGCGATTCCCGTGTACAGCTAATTATACTATTATGTATATATATCATGTTTCCAATAATATATTTCTGACGAAATACAACATTCAGTATGGAATAATGCTTTAGGATTGCACTTTGAAAAATAATTACAATTATTATTTTTTAAAGGCTAGTATTCATATAATTTTATATTTAAAATCTACCTATCCCAAACGTGTTAAATCTTGGAGCTTTTGTTACGCAATAAAATTATAATTATGCACAGGCTCCTAAATCGCAGGAGGCTTGTAATCCTTCATTAAAACCTCTTGTTTGGTATGTATGCGAGTATAACACGCGGCCTTACTCCCGGCGCTATGAATAAATGAAGAAAGTAAGTGGGAGCCTCGCGGTTACCTTTGATGCTTCTTTGTGATACGCTTTCTTTAAATATTTCTGTTCATTCTGATATAACATGTCTATAAGTACGCAATCGTCATTTTTCAAATCAATTCTTATTGATTGAGTGAAAGGGAGGGATGTAAATTCGTCATACAGATGTAAATGTCCCTTACAGAGGTAATATATTCAACATTCATAACGTTCATTATAATGATGGTATTCGGCTATAGGCAGTAGTTTCGTTGTTTTGTTTTCATCTGAATCTTAGATTTCAGGAACCAATCGTAAATATTTTTACACGCGCTAAATAATCTCGTATTGCCCATTATATTGCAACTAAAATCATATTAAATAAAACAGAAGAATATACTCAAGTAAGGGATAAAAACCAGCCACTTGACATAATATTTTGTGTTCACTGAATCATTTTCATTGGTGATTAATCCTTTTAACCAAAGAAAACGGTACGTTACATTTATTTATTTAAAAACTTACTGCATTGCATTATATGCACAGGCGGACTTAATGCTATGGACTTTCTCTACCAGTCAACCTTTGGGTGCTGCAGAGATAGATTTGAAAAAAAATTTACCTAACATTAAAGAATAAAAACATACCTATACTACATACTTGATTTCATATAGATGATTCCGCTAATAGATTAAGAAAATGCCGTTTAAATATATCATTTAAGTAAAATGATTACTTATCTACGTGAATTTTAATACCGTATTTCTGCTCCAAGTTCGCTATGGGCTACGTAAATTTAGGTGGGATGTAAAACGATTCGCGTCGCGGCACTTCGTCAGCAGTCCCTGAGTGAATGCTCCCTAATGAACCGATGTTACACATTCAAAGGGAACTTTTTCAACTAAGCTTATGGACATAGATATATAAATACCGGCATATATTTTAGTTCATGTGTGTCAGCAGTTCGCGATGTTGCAGGTAATTGCGTCATTAAAATGTTGTCATATTTTCTCCTCATTTAAAATTGCGTGTTTTTAATTAGTATTTTAGGTCACGCTGACACCTAAATCTACTGATATTATAAACTAGTTTCTATCCGTGACTTCACCCGCGTGGAATAATAACTTTGGGCTAACGTTTACTTTAACCCGTGATTGGTCTTAGCGTGATGATATATCCATATAGCTTATAACCTTCCTTGATGAGGAGGCTATTTAACACTGAAAATATTTGTTCAAATCGAACCACTTTCCCTAATATTAGCGCTTTAAGCAAACAAACGAACTCTGCAGCTTTATATACTTTATATATAACTAGCGGACGTCACGCGGATTCACCCGCGTAGTTCCCGTTCCCATGGGAGTACGGGGATAAAAATAAAGCCTATGAAGTATATAAGGATAGTAGCATATGGCAAACGGTGGTCTCTGCCTACCCCTATGGGATACAAATGTGAGCATATATATTTTGTTTAACAATTATTCTACTTTAAGAATAAGGTAGATACGTGATTAATATAATTATAAACTGCTTTTAATGCATGTCTAAATAATTTTGTCGTAATAAACCACAGAGTTGCACTGAGACGTATAATGGGTACTTGAGCTAAGCTTAAGCGTAGTTACCATTGAAGTTTCGGAGAAAACGCCTGAAAAGGTAGCAAAGCAAATAGTTGAATCTGCACTAATGACGCGCAACTTTACTGAATACATAACGTTGTACCAAAATATCGTAGTTATATAGCATTTTGTTTGTAACGAGGTTTAGCCCTGTAATGAACATGATATGAAACAAACAAATATATTATGTTTAATCGATCCTTTCCTAATATCATAAATTGTTCTGAAGTGAAAATTGCTTCCACCTACATTCCACTATACATTCATGGTAATGCTTTATGGTAAAGGAAAATATCGTGAAGAAACCTGCATATGTCTGGGAAGTGATTCAAAGACGTATGTATAGTGTCTGAGGCGGCGATGGACTTTCCCTCTGTCACGTTCGCACTTAATCATATTCGGTGAAATGTGTGGTTTTGTTACAACACTTCTGCTTACCCCTTAGGGGACCCTTCTGGGATGGTGTGAGAATATTTATTTTTATTTACATACGTACCTACTGTTACTAAAGGAATTCATAGAAATATATTTGAATTGATGAGAAAACAAGAGATTACAAAACATATATTGAGATATGTTTTGTAATCTATGGTTTTCTACACAATTTTACAAAGTAGCTACTATTCGTTTTTATAATAATTTCTTTTACAGACATTTGTGCATTGGAACTGTGTCCATGTGGTATGATTGTGCCTTAATACATTACTTAAAATCGTAAAAAAGTATTGTAAAGAGTAATCACTGAGATTCTTGCTAGGATCTTCTCACCTATAAATTCATAAATTATATTATTGGTTGTTGATCTACAGAAAGTTGAAGTAAATAAAGGCAACACAGTTTATATATTTTGAACAAAACAGGTGTTAACAAGTTTTCGGTAAAACTGACTGCATAATATAACCCTTTGAGTAAAACTTTAGAGAACCTGGAAATTTTGTATGCATAAATTCATAATTTATGCATACGAAATCATGTACAAGTGAGCATTCAGGTCTGGTACTCTGGCTTGGTAACTTACAATGTAGATGGATACATACATACCACGTACTACACACACACACACACTTACCTTAGTAGATAACTAGGTGTGGACCGCGGTTGTAGCGGCGGTCACCCATGTAGGCTTTATTTTTATTTAACGGTTTTACTCGCGGACAACATTTTTTTTAAAATATTAAATATAGATTAGGACTCTCCTTGTAACACCAGCCATGTAATACCAGCATCTGCCTGTGAAAGTCCCGTTAAAATCAGTGCAGCCGTTTCAGAGATTACCCGGCACAAACAGACAGAGAAAAGTTAAACAAATTGACAAATTGGTTTATTTATGTTAGTAACGTAAGTATATACTTTCCTATGCATTGAGTAAAAAGCTGTTAGTTTGGAATTATGTACAGACATATAAATGTTATTTATCTGTTTAGATATGTACCATATCTGTACTTTTATCTAAACTAAAATGTAATTAAAAAAACATAATGGTTCGGTTCCGCGGGCCACCTACAAAATAATTCTAAGTGGGTGGAACCACGGGGCACAGCTAGTATTTATTAAAAAAATCACGCAATATTGAAATATATGGTTTAAAGGCAAAAAGGAATGATGTGGTGACCAGAATTGAAAAGAGTATGTTGAGAAGGCTTGGACATCGAAAGGATGAGTGAAAGACGGAAGTGTCGGTAGAGGGCGTCCAAGGAAGAACTACTATGACCAAATTAATAGTATCTTTCAGAAAGGTCAAATTCGAAGCACTCGTAACCGAAGAGATGCATGAATGTGGATGAAGCGAAAGAAGTATGTAAGGATTGTAGCATGTGACAAACGGTGGTCTCTGCTTACCCCCATGGGATACAGGCGTGAGCGTATGTATGTATGGTTTAAAGGAATATTTTAAGCCTCGTCAGTGTTCTTTTTATCATGATAGGAAGCCTGGTATAACATACAATAATGTTTAAGTACGTACAATAAATCGACGTATTGAAAACGAAGAGAGAATTAAATAAAAACTGTTCATTTGTGAATATATACGATATAGTACGAGTATATAATGTAAGTGCGTAGTTTTCACAATACGTTGTATGTAGGTTTGATTAAAGCAATAAATCGGTATACGGCCGGTTATCTGCCTGCAGCTCGGAATTAACCGGCGACTCTGGCTGGCTCCCTCGTAAATTGTACTCACACCTTTATTTAACATCTCGTATAAGTATACGGAACTAATTATCTTATCGCCATATATTTAAGGTGGTTAATTCTCTACAGCATAGTTAATTAACTGCTCTACCAATTAGGCTGAGACTTTCTTAATTTCTTGATGAAAATAAATAATGTCAATAGAACAAGCTCTTTAAATTTTTAAATGAAGCTTAGTACGCATTAACGTATTAATTAGGAAAACAATAATACAAAATTTGTAGTTCCGTTACTTCAATTTGACGAATGATGAAAAATAATACGATACGAACTTAACAATAACAGACATATACGCATATGTTTGCATGTTGGCACTAGGTGTAAAATTATTATATTTACAAAAATATAACATAGCTTTGCCACATTCGTTACAAATGTCTTTGATATATCTAACATAGTTACGGAAACCCTTAACTGACTGCGAATGCTGGCGATATAATAAAATAAACAGCGAACATAGTGCACAAGTGCCGAAAATAAGCTTGCATTGGTCAAGGATGCCTTGCTTGCTGCTTAAACGATGATAGTTGGCCCCCTGATACGTAAGTCAAGCGTGGAGACCATGATGCTGGCACCCTAACCACTCTTACCTTATATTATAAGAGCTTCAATTCAATCTAGAATTTTAGATCTGCTTCGCTAAATCCACATTTATCAATCTTTTGATATAATGTGTACTAAGGCTGGTGCTAGTTACATTTAAAATTATAGAACCTGGTTAACCGAGCTGTGGTTTGTTTCTTTTCAATGATGTTTTCTCATATATGTATGCTAAAAAAAGGAAATAAAAGACCGGTGAACGTCAGTCTCGAACCGGGGTACTCGAGTGTCAAGTCTCATGTTTGAGCTACCATAACTTGACAGATGTTAGCGAAATTTACTGTCGTATTGTAATGATATTGTATGAGTTTTTCAGTGCCTGAAAACATGACCAAAATGATATTCTCCAAAAAATAAACCTAGCTAGATCCATTTTTTGCCCCTTAAACCCCCTACACACAAAATTTCATGAAAATCGTTGGAGTATATATAGGACATACTTACACTGAGTACTTTTTGTTTGATAACAAAGTGCCAAAGAATATTATTAAACTGTGCCAAAGCACCAATATTGTAACTTGAATCTACATTAAGTTTTAATTAGAACCGTGGTGGTCTTGAGGTTTGAGAACTTGCGTCGCCTTCGAATCCCAGCGGGGCCTGTACCAATGAGTTTATCTAAAAAACTTATGTACAGTGATTTCACACCACGTGCTTTACGGTTAAGGAAAAAATCGCGAGGAAACCTGCATATGCCTGAGAAGTAATTCAATGACGTATGCAAAGTCTCTGAGACGGCAATGGACTCATCATCTGTCACGTTGGCACTTAATCAAAATCGGTCAAAAGTGGGTATTGTGATTACTACACCTCTGGCTACCGCTTCGGGGAATACAGGCGTGAGCATATGTATGTAAGTTTTAATTAACCGCTACATGCATATGCACTGTATAGATATGCTCGAAACACGTGCTTTGTGATGTAGTCGCGACATTCGCTTCAGAATAAATAACCGTTTGTAGAAAATATTTCCTTACATTTTAACTCTAGCGAGACTTTGTCAGCAAGATTAGCCTTAATTAACTATTCTGTATGTTACATCATTATATATTTTCATGTATTTAACGAGCTTTATGCTAGAATGTATTAATTAAGTTTCACGAATAATATTATCTCTTTAGTATTAATCTACATAACATACAAACTTTAATATAGTAAGAAATGTTAAGCACCCCAACTCAAGCCCACTTGGATGAGTGACCGCCCGAGTTCCCTCTGTGTCTCGGAGAGAACGTAAAGCCGTTGGTCCCGGCTGAAAATGTAACATTTTAGGACAGTCGAAAACCTAAGAAAGTCTGACAATTGGTTTACCCAGATCACAGTTTTTTCTCGTCAAAGGGGTTGTGAAGGTAAGATGGCATTCATTTTATCAAAAACATCAGGTACCTACTCAGTCATATCGAGTAGAATCCATCGCCGACCCCAACATTGTATGGGATAAGGCCAGAGATATAATAAGAGACAGGATAGAGAAAGGATCCCTTTGGCACAGTGATTCCATTCATAAGGTAAGCAATGAATACTCTGGTGTTAGTCACTGGGTCACATGTACAGTTTCAATAACTAACTTCAAAAATATAATAATAATAATAATTGGTTTATTTATTTCATGTTGGTTTCTACTTTGCAGACATTATACGGGCACCAAGAATCCTCGAATATTTTGGGTACCTGTTCTCAATGAGATTCTATCCATTTCCCCCTAATTTATATTCTCATATGGCATACACCTATAAGCCGGGATCGGCTAATGAATGGAAACGTAATTAGTTAATTATAACACGGGTTGTCTAAATTTATTATGATTACGAGTATAATTGGGTTTATTTGAGTTATCTGTCACGTTACCAAATAAGAGTCAATGTTCAGACTTAGTGTATTGAGTAAAAAAGGATATGCTGACCTATATAATTACACTCTTGGATCTTCTAAAGAATCCTGCTACGCAAGCGACGCAAGTTCGAATCCCACCGGGGCCTGTATCAATGAATTTTCTAAAAACTTATGTGCAGTGATTTCACACCACGTACACTTGCATATGTCTGAGAAGTAATTCAAATACGTATGTATAGTGCCTGAGAAGGCGATAGATACACCCTCTGTCACGTTGGCACTCATTCATATTCAGTGAAGTGTGGGTTTTGTTGTTACAACAGCTCTGCTTAACCTTCGGGGACCCTTCTGAAAGGGCGTGACTGATCTGGCTTGAGCATATTTATGTATCTTCTATACATATTCATATACATACATATCGAACATACATATAAGTTAGATTAAAGTGCCCATTTATAAGTCCTAAAAAACGAAATTATATGAAAGTATATACTGTACTTTGATTTAAAAAGTATATTTCTACGTATGTCTGTCTGTCTGTTGTTCTGTTACGAGAAGTAGGTAGAAAATTATGAAAATTAATTTCCTTACCTACTTGTCCGAGACACCTGAATGCCAAACGTTCTGCTGACACGAACTCAATCCACAATCCTGGGGACCTATTCACTATCTCCGAAAAACGAAACTTCGGCCGAAAGCTCGCGCTTATCCTACCACGGATCTTATATGTTCTAAAATTACATCCAATAGTGGCCTGCTAAAAAAAATAGACGTATATATATATTAAAAAAATATATACATTAAATATATATTCAATAATTAAATTATTAAACAAACGAAAACTGGATTCGGTTTCGTTTTCGGAGAAAGTTAGTAGACCCTCTGTTCCGTTAGATGTAATGCTAAATCAATAAGCCTCAATGGGCCTACCAACGCCCTTTACAATAAAGAACGGTTATAACACCTCTCGCTAAATGGGGAGGCCTGGGGCCATCGAAATAAACAGGGGCCATCATCGAATTCCCATTTCGTCCTTTACATTTGATTTATCTGTTGAGTGGGATCAACTTGAGGCGTAATTTATTGCAACCGACGGTCTACGCTGTTAATTCTAGCGTCGCGGTCAGATAACACCCCTGACACTTCTGTTTAGGCCGATACGAAAAGGTTACGACACTAGCGGTATAGGGTTTTTCTTATATACATACCAATTTTTATAAAAAGTATTTTGTGTGTGTATACAGTACGCCAGGAATAGGTTTTAACACTTATGTTGACTGTATCGATTGGGTATTTTCCTTATTTTGTATGGAAACGTAAAACTTCCTACATTCCCCGCTAGGGGCGCTTTTAGGTTTTTACTTACAAAATGAGGATAATAAAAGGGAGGCAGGCCTATTGCCTTTAACCGGGCACTAATTAAGACTTAAATTTGATAAACGATTTTTTACATATGAACCTTTTTGGATGAATTGATTGTAAAGCAAGCAGCTTCGGTGAAAAATTGTAGAACAAGAACGTCCGAATATAAGTACGGGCATACACAATACACGGGGTCACATATTCGGAGGACAGGCTACTAAAAGTTTACACATAAATCAGTGGGCTAACTTTATTCAAACGACTCTCAGGCGACATTCGTTCGGATTCCACGTCAAGTGAAACTTTGTCGAGTAGCTTCTTTGTAAAAGTGCCGTGAGTTACTTCGCAGAGTCGGTTTGTCTCATGAACACGTATGTAACGATGCTATAAGTTTAACATTAAACTGAACGAGGTGTCGATGAGCTGTGCGATCTGCTTATTATTGCTATTCGACATTGTTCCCGTTGTTACTATCTTTGTAGCTATTATGTTTCACAGACAAAAGCACCAATGGGCAATACCTTGCTATTATGTAGCTATTCTGTATCGGAATTTCATTAAATTATTACAATGAAAGTTTGAGTGTATTAAGGAGGAGGTCGTGGCACAGTTGTTATTGCGCATATCATTCGATCAGCGAAGTTAAGCAACCCTAACCCTAGCCAGTAATTGGATGGGTGACCGCCCAAGTTCCCTCCGTGCCTCGGAGAGCACGTTAAGCCGTGTCGGTTCCGGTTGCCAATTTATCATCTTTGGCAATCGTTACAGGTCAGTCGGAGGCCAGAAATTGTCTGATAACTGGTTTAGCCCAGATTACAAATTTTCTTCGTCAAAGGGGTTGCGAAGGTCAGATGGCAGTCGCTTCGTATAAAAATCAGGTGATCAGCCGCATCGGGTTGAATCAAGTGCCGGCCTCAACAATATTTATTTATTTATTTTATTAATATATGGGATAAGGTCAGGGAGATCATGATTAAGTAACACGGAGATGCTTAAAACACTAGATTTTAAAATAATAGAGATTTGTATTATTGTCATTGCGATTGCTTAGATATTGATATTTATGTATTTCGAGCTATTTGCTTTCATTATCCGTTTATTTGAGATTGCAGGTCGACTCATCGGGTTGCGGCTACACTATAGTCTAATGCGGGCTATGCATTATTGCTTAATATTATAAGTGTGCCATCTTCAGAGACTAATTGATAATTATGCTTTATTTATTTATTTATTTATTTGGAAAACAAACAGCTTTTATACAAAAAAGTAAATGTTACATGGTTTAAAACTTACAAGCCTTCAGTTTTCGCAGATAGAACATAAAGATACGGTCAATTATACAATTTTTTGAACTTTAGAAGAAGCATCAAACTAATATAAACTATATCAAAATTACAGGATCAGAACTAAATTAGCATTTAACAATTAATTAATGAGATTGGTTTGAAGAGTCGAAGAAAGTATTTGCTGTGAGGCGACGAATTTGTTGTTTCTTTGTATTGAAAATATCTAAATTATGATCGTCTATAAACTTATTAGCTATCTTACTGTTGCGTAGAAAGTATGAATTGGCACGATAACCTGTGCTGGACGAGGCTGGAACTAGACTCAAAACACGACGTTGCGGCCTGCTAGGGATGTGGAAATTTTTTTTAGATAGCAGATCAGGAGAATCCACATCACCATTAATAACATCAATCAATAATGTGATATCAGCTGTAAACCTACGCTGGGCAAGAGGTAGTAGATGATGTCGTTTACAGCGGGAAAAATAATTATCATCATAAACTTTAGTTTTATATTCGAGATACTTTAAAAATCTTCGCTGAATTGATTTGGGGTACCTACTGTAATTTTTTTACAAATAAATATAAGTTAAGTACCTGAACATTCAAGCAATATACAGAATTAAATCTAGTATAATCGAATTTGCGTTACATAGACCACTTTTTGCTCTATCTCATGGCAAGGACAAGGTAGAGTAATACGATAGTTAAGTCAACCAAGATGTAAATAGTTATATTAGGCGTAGCATGGTTATTGCTAGCAAATTTTGTTTTTGTAAAACCAAATATCCCTATGGAAAAGAGTATTAAATAGCCCCGACGCTTAAAATACGAGATTTCACTTATGTTGCGACTACGTAACATTTCGTATCCTCTTAGGAAAAGTGCTGCGAGCATTCATTCCGAAACCTTAACGTTCCCGAGAATTTCTTTGAAACTATACAATCCCATGTGCTGTGTAGCAAGTAGTATATATATCTTATCCAAATTAATATTATGAATGGGGAAAGTCACTCTCAGTGGTCAGATGAGAAGAGCTTTTATGGAATCGTAAAACGCAATCGCAAAGTAGACCGAAGCCGGTGGATACTAATCATGCGCTCCAAAGTACTGCCCATCGAAGACCTGTAGAAAGAGCGATCTTAGAGAGAGAATACGTAATCATAGCGCGTATTTATATGTGTACACAACTGAACTGTTGAACCGATTTGGTGAAATTTACAAAAGTCGCGTTATTCTGTAGAGATAGTTTGAACCCCAAGGTCGGACTTAGGACACTTAATGTAATCCCTAAAAAACTTGAAAGCTACCAAATAATAACATTCAGCGTTGAGTTAATTAAGAATATTCTAAGAACCGACTTTACTTCATAAACAAAATCCATAAGTTTGTCCAGGCCCACTTTTTTATTGTAGAAGAGTAATCTGATTTACGAATAAGTCGGTAAGTTGAAGCCGGCGCAGCCTTCGACGGGTCACAAACAGGGTTTTAATAAAAGTTAATTTATTCAATAAAAGCCACTGAGATTCTGACCCGCATTCAGTATGAAATTGGAATTTGGATCCATTTTGAACCCGACAATTGTCACTGATTAGAAATATAAATAAATGGAAAAGTAAATAGACTGCCGTCGTTGGTGTAATGGTCGTAACTAAGGAACATGAGGTCTTGGGTACGATACCCGGGTCGGGTAAAATGTAGGAAGGTTTTGTAACTGTAATAGCCCAGTAGCAGCCCGGAGTCTGGATGGCAAAATTTGGGTGTGGTATGAGTACACCTCTGCCTAATCCTTTAAGGAAAACCTGCAGGAGTGAATGAACTTAAGTACCTTATATATATGCAAAAATAATGCTTTGTAAATACTTTCTTGAAGGGTAAGTGGGGGATTATGAATATACTAACTAAGTAATATACTAGGGTACCTATAGAAGGGGTCGAACTTCATATTAGATATTTTGGGAGCCGTGGTGGTTCGAATCCCAGAGGGGCCTGTATAGCGTTTTTCTAAAAACACTTATGTGCAGCGATTTCACACCACGAGCTTTACGGTGAAGGAAAACATCGTGAGGAATCCTTCATCTATCCAAGAAAAAAATCAGAGATGCCTGTGACGGCTATACAATCACCATCTGTCACGTTGCCACATAATCGTCATTGGTGAAACGTGGGTGTTGTTATTACAACACCTCAAGGGGTAGACCCTTTGGGAAATACAGGCGTGAGCATAATATTAATATTGTTTACTTCCTCGTTGGTCTGGTTTTTTTAATACTAAAAATAACCCACATTAAATTGAAATCCTTACTAAAATAGGTTAAATTATCTGAACTTAAACTCGAATTAATTTTAGTTGTATAGTGTAAGTCGTTATGGTGTTGAGGTGTGAGATACTGACTAATTAATAGGAATTTGAGGTTCTGAGAATACGATACGAAGGTGTTTGTTAGCTGGAATTCCGAGGATATTGTATCACCCGTGATTTAATAGTTTTTGATCATTTCAATATACATTGCTGTTTATTGTGTATAACATTTCTGTTCAATAAATATTGTAAAATGTATACATCTTCTCATACATCAATGTTATTCTTTAGTCTCGCTAAAGCTTTAATATTACTTTACGGAATGGAATGATTGACATTTTATTTTGGATTTCCTACTCAGACGGGCTTAAAAGAGGAAACCAAAATATATGTAGAAAAAATAATATTTTTAACCGACTTCAAAATTGAGGAGGTTTTGCAATTCGATGCTATATGCTTTTTTATATGTGTGTGCACGGATAACTTTGTCGTTCTTTATTTGTTGGAAAAGAGATATGCCAAGAGTGGTACCATGGCAAAATTACTAGGATCTAATGATGGGGGGACTCAGAGAAATCGAGGAAAACTTATTGCTTGTAAAATATAAAAATAAAACTTACTGTATACCTTTGTGCATAATTATAACAATCAAATGTATGAATTTTACAAAACTATCATCCATATACGTAGAAACCATTTAAGCAAAACGTCTTCTTAGAAATAACAAGCACGCGTTAAGAACATTTATTGAATATTTAACTCAACTTAAATTGAAGAGAAGCTTATCAAAATTTAATTTCCCAACTCATTTTAAATTTGCAAAGAGGCATGGTATGAATAAAACTTCCAACTGTGGAGCGGTTTGTAAAGCATATGGAATTTTAAATAAGTCAACGAAACTTGGACCGCCAGTTCTGATATAACAAAGACTAAGTACGGGGATCCTGCGAGGTCTCACTGCAATGCCTACTGATTTATTTGAAAAGTTACATCCTAAAAGTGTTCCCAAGAAAGGAATCATATTCAGTCATAATGCTTCAACTTCAAAATGTTTGTAAGAGTGCTGCTACAAACATTTGAACCAGTGGAAAGAATTCTTTACTTTACACTGGTTTTACTTTGCCTGTATTCCCCGAAGGGGTAGGCAGAGGTGTTGTAATCACAACACCCACTTTTCACCGAAGATGATTAAGTGCCAACGTGACAGATGGTGAGTCCATCACCGTCTCAGACACTTTACATAGGTCATTGAATTACTTCTTTGAAAAAAATTATAGAAGAGTGCTCAAATACATTTATGGATGTTGGGCACTTTTGCAGAACATGCATTCCTAATAATTTTCTTAATAAATGTATTTGAATTCCATCTTATTTCAACTGTATAATTTCAACTATAATTTCAACATGAAATACCATATTGAGGTTAGAAAACTAGTATTGACGATAAATATTACATACATTATGTATGCAATACAGGCTTGGGCATATGTGTACGGTAACTACTCCCAAATTTCACCAGTTAATTTTTTTATATATCCCATGCCATAGGGGGCGAGTCGACTGTCATTAACCGGGCACTAATCCAAAAAATACTAGAACCATAAATACGGATCGTTTCTTTACGCAAAGCTCACGGTGTGACATCACGGCAGTTTTTAGAAAAATCATTTACACCGGTCAGATTCAAACTTGCTTGTCGTTCTCTCAACTCTCAAAACTTAAGCCATTCGGCCACCACGAAATGAATATACGTGGAAGTTAGCAAATAAGCTCTCTTCGGACATAAACACTAAATTGATAGTAACGTAGCTACTGTACACACTGGCCTTAATTAGCAGGTAATGTCCGAAGTGCACTCAGGGAGATGCGGAGAGGGCGTTGAAGTATGCATTGTTCTAGAATGTTTTGATAAGTATCCTCGTCGTAATGCAGTTCCCCAGTGGTATGCGGACCAAATTGCCCTCAGCACGCTTGCTCCTGCGATATGATACTGGTTCTTGCATTAGTTGAATAGTCTAGGAACAAAGTTACTCGCTTAAAGTTGATAGATGGTGCACCATTATTTTTTATTAACTGACTTCTTTTGTTTCAGTTCTGACTAAGAGCCTTGTTTTGGAAGGTAGACTGAGCATGATATCTATATGTAATTCAAGGACGTCATAATGTGAATTTAACACATGCTTTAAAAACGAATATACTTCATAGGTATCTTTTTTATGATACAACTGGCTACTAGCTCAACTTCGCCAGCGGTAAGATTTCACATACAAATTTTCATACACCTTACAGCCAGGAGGGGCCCGGAAGGCCAGTCACCGGGGGGATCACGATAAAGCATCAATGAAGACATAACCCGTGCATCCCTCTTAGCGAGCAGGAGGAACATCGTGTTTAGTCAATGCAAGTCTGATGTTATCCTTCAGCGACTCTCGCGCTTGTATTATGGTAAAAAAAGAAAAAGGACCATCGGTTGAGGCTGTAAGTTAACTTAGTAAGAATTGAAAGAGTCGTGTCGAGAGAGGAGCACTGGCGAAATTTGCCCACGTGTTTCGCACTCTTACTTATTTCAAGTAGGAAGTCTAATATTTTTATTTATCTGTATGTGTTTTGAAAATATTGAGTAATGGAAAAATAAAAAAATATTTACGTCACCATACAAACAGGAAGTACAATAAGTATATTGCAGTAATATTATGCTCGCTACGTGAGCTCGTCTAGCCATTTGCACCTTCTCTTATATGCACTATCATTGTAATTTATCTCGACATATGATGTTGTTCTACTAATACTGCTTCTCAGCATAAAATATGACTTGCGCTTTGTTAAGATTATTAATTTGGACGGATTGTATATTGTTTTGTGAAGTGTGGAAATTGAACTTTTTTGAAAATAGTAGCATAGGATGGTATTACCCGTATGGTTTGAATGTTCATCTGAAGCGAAGAACACATTGCGCCGATCCCAATTAAAATGGGTCATAAAAGTTTTCCTTTACAATAAAGCACGTGGGGTGAAATTATTGCACTTAAGTTTTTTTAGAAGAACTCATAGTTGCAGGCTGCTGGGATTTAAACTTGCGTAGTAGGAGACTGCGGCGCTCTATTGTGTGTCTGTGGAATTAGAAGATTTGATAAATTCATTACACAATGTGTCAGTATAATTAAAGATATAATAAAAAAATAAAGAGGCGACTCACGCGCCATCTTCGAAATCATTGAGTGTAAATATGTAATTCATCTTACCCAACACTATTAATATAAAGTTTGAACTGCGAAGGTGAAGTTTACGCTGACTCAGCGTCTACTGCTTAGACGTACGCATATTCAAACAGTCTACAAAGCATATTTCACTGCTAAATTATGAACCTTAGTTACCCATGTGCCAGCGGTGGATACATGCCAATAGAAACATTAACTTGATTTATAATGCAATCCATTAGGCTGTTGTCATCTTTGTAATATACTACGCTCATGACCCTTCGGGAGACGTATTAGGTCTGTGAATATGTTTAGGTTCGGCGTAAGTAATTTTAACCTTTAATAATGCGTAGCTTAGCAGAATGTTGTTTAGTTTTGGAATGAAGCTGTATAGTTAATAATGATCTTCTACCGAATTTCGGTTACGGCGGCTAATCTTAACGGGGATCAGCCATTTGCGCAGATGTTATAGTGCCCAAGTCTGTGCGCAAACACAGATGCACTTTTTATTCCCCCACTCTCATAGTCCGTTGGGACGATCGCATACGACCGGAGAGATATCAGGAGTAGGAGCAACGGCTTGACGTGCTTTCCGAGACACGGGTGTGTAAACACCACCAAGTGAACAGTTAAGACTCATATATTCAATACAGTAAGTGTACTCGAATGGGTAAGCATAGGTGACAGACAACCATAGTTGTTAGTTGGCGAAAGATGTGCCCCGTGCGCTTCAAAAACTACTCGCCAATTACAAAACTTACATAGCAATTAGTGATGTGACACAACCGGTAATAATGTCCAGTGTTGGTCTGCTGTAACTAGAGCCATCAGCGGACGGCACGCATTACATTGTCATTTCACCGCTTGTATCATAACAATCAAAGGGCGACCTGTAATTACCGCGGTATTACACGATTACACAGTTCACGTGCAGACAGTAAGTCAAATTATTTTTTAATTCGTCATTTTATCAAGTCGAACTGATTACTTAAGAACAATATTGCGCTCGTGCGAACTTCTCTACATACATTGGATCAGGGGGCCAACTATGATCATTTATGCAGCGCGTATTAAGTTAGTTTGTTTTAATTTTTTTTAATATTTGAAATATACTTTTTGAATTTTATATTAACTTCTTAGCTTTAACACGAGACAAAAAGGAAACGTCAACGCTCAGAAGTTATTATTACGCTCTGCTTAAGCCGATGATGGTAGGCCCCTTGATCAGCCCGATTTATGATGGCCTACTACTTTGATCTGACATTTTGGTACCATATGAAACGCCTGTATGAGGCCATATGAAACGACACAGTAAGAAGTACTTAATATGCGTTGCTAAAATGATCACACCGCAGCTTATGGATACTTCAATAAAAGGGTGAGTAGCGTTGTGTTTCTGCGGTGAGTAATGTCGCCTGTGCTCCATGGATATGTTGAGAGTCATTCATTATGTTGGGACAGGGATTTCATTCTTTACAAGTTAGTCAACGCGCGAGTGGCACTTGATTTTGCAAGCATTCTTAGACTGCAGTAGGCGCCAACCATCAGCAGACTGTGCGCTAGTTTATGGTTTAGAAGTAAAAAAAAATCGAATTTACGAACCTCGTGCTTTATGCGAATAATCTAGTTTCAGATTAATTCCCGCTTATATTCATAAGGATTTCGAATTCAACCTGCGTACTTGAAACTTGTTTTGTAATTGAGTTACTGCATATCTGACGTGAAGGTGGGACTTCATTGCAGTGTTTACTAGTTGTCGTGGATACAGTAATTTATGTGTCACGCGGCCGACGGCCAACTCTATACACGCTACTAATTCACGCCCGCCCGACTGGATAATATAATTCAAATACGAATTTGTTACTTTATTATGCAAAAGGTTACTTGACTTAATTGTGGTTTTGCTTTGTATTTATTTTATTCAAAACTACGGCTCTACAGAAGAAAATCCATATGGAGTTGAGACTTTTTAGGCGCGCTTTTTATGGCATGGATTATCGGCTGTTAAAAAAAGATTAAAATTTTTTTATTTACAAAAATTTAGGTACATATTATAGTTTTTCTTATTAATAATGAGTCTTTTAATGATGACTTTATCAAAGAAAAAATAAATGAACAAATTGTATATCAAACTGAGTTGAGTCAAACAATGTTTAGAACATTTATTAATTTCATGTTTCTCTCTATTCTCTTCTATTCTCCGTCGATTATTTAAATTAAACAAGGAATTTAATATTCAAAGGACTGTCTAAAACGGAATGGCATTTACAAACAGAATAAATAGCCCAGAAAACAGATAGCGCTTTGTGTAAAATCAAAGAGTTTCACTCAAAGTGGCTTTATTTGTGAATCAATTTATTTGGGCTTAAGTGAATAACGTTGTCGAGATAACATTACGTTCACTCACTGTCATTTAAATTAACAGAACCCAAATGTAACTGGCCGTAACATGCCTTGTTAATTTATCACCATTTAATTCGTTGTTTAATAAGCATATTACCTACACATGTGTGCGTAATTTTTTGTGTAATCAATTGATTACTTGAATTTGAAATTGTCGTTGTGTATTTCCGCGGCGACGGGTTAATTATATGTCTGAGATATATTTACTAATAATTAATTCGCATTCAGGGAGAGGGATCCAAGAGATGATCCGCGAGGATTCGTATTGGCCATTTGTGTAATATTTATTGAAATGTATTAATTTTCACAAGTATCATAATGTGTTTGAGGTTGGTATGCAGTCAATTATAATCTATACTAATATTATAAAGAGGAAAGATTTGTATGTAAGTATGTTTGTAACATATTGACTCAAAAAGTACCGGACCGATTTAAAAAATTCTTTCACAATTTTTTTATTTCACTTTTCGTTTTATTAATCCACGATAAATTGGATAGCAATCCATGCATGGCGGGGACTAGTGCTAAAGCTACCAAGGCGATCAATACTTAAAGTATCTCATAGTTCAATGTACTTTTATATTTTGTTGCAAAGTGAAGTTTTACGAGCAGATTTCTCAGATGGTATAGTTGTTAGCTGAGCCCATAGATCTTGTGTTACAAGTCGACTCGAGCCAAAACACCCGCTGGGAAATTTAGCCGCAACTCCGGACGCGGCCTGCTGTCAACCGAACCCCGTTCATTGTGTTTAAAAATATACTACACAGTGCCCCTTGCTTACACGCTGTTGATTTTTGTATTTAAAAGTAGAATTTCTTCCGTGGCCTCTATTACGATTGATTTTTTACTCCTGTGAATCATCACAGATGTTATCCATCTAGAAAATTATAATGTAATTGCTTACGTAGATTACATAAATAAGTATTTTGGACAGTTACAAATAATACATATACAGAATAATATATTAAACGGGCCTATAAAGAGTTTGTAACTACAGGCATACAAAGTAACCTACCGTGTAACATTTTTTAGTTTATCTGTCTGTCAGCCTATAAGTTCCAGCTTATCTCTGAAGGGGCTGGACTGATTTTAGCGCGACTTAAATTGGCAGATAACTATATTACAAGGAGTAACATGTGCCACATTTATTTAAAAAAATACGTTTCAGCTGAATAAAGCCACCAATGATTTCAATGAAATTATATATCAACGCGGGTAAAAGCTTGGGGCATAGCTGGACCCTCATAAACTGGGTATATCCATAGGATAGTGGGATAACCGGAGTCCCCCCTGAGCACTGAGGACGGCCACCGGGGGGGTTTTAGTGCGGTAAGAATCCCACATACCCCGACCTGCCTCTCCTAGGGCCGTCGGGGACCTTTTGAAGGTTTCACCTCGTCAAAAAAAAAGGATAGTGGGATACCTATTGAAGGTTATCCTTTAATGGTTAGTAAAAACGTCAAGCTATAGGTCCCATCATGAGCGCGTGCCTTGCATGCGCAGTCTGCAGAAATTTTATGCATCGGTCTTTGTCTATTTGTATGGCGCGAGGCGAATAAAAAAATGCGCAGTATCCCCACTATCTTCGCTTCGCGGCCGTAGGTAGTGACGACACATGTACGAAACTCAATTAAGTTTACGAATCATAGTACATACTGGTAATAATAATTGTTTATCGCTCTCAATCAGCAATTTACGTTGTGAAGTTCACACCATGTCCAATTTCCTAAAGAATTTTGTGAACGGAAGTAGAACGTGCCTCATTTACCAACACTGTAATTACAAACCTTATGTTTTCATGTAAATATTTTCACAATTTCAACAGGCATACATTTCTTATCGAGTTTGCCCATCGTGATCATAATATTTTAATTTTCAGCTCATATATTTTTTGAATTACCGTGCCCTCCAACCATTGCTCCTCTATTCCTCTCCCCATGGAGCAGCGGCGAACTTACCGCAGAATCACAACACTACTCTTAGTTATTGCATCTTCGATCTTCTGTAAGGTGGAGCTACTCTCCCCAGACGGGCAACACTAAATCTCTAACGCTAGAACCCGTACCTACTCTTATGTATTGCATTATGAGCAACAAAGTAAATCCTAGGCCATCCATCATATCCACGTATCATGTAATTATTACATTTTCATAACAAATTGTTTTCATAACCCGAAGCAGACATTAAAAGGCGCATACATAAATCGTGACCGTAATAATTTGGCTATGTTAAAAGCCCTTGTAGTTAGTACGAGCCCCCTAATATGGTAATATTACATCGAGAATTTATGAGAGAATTTTGACCGCATGATATGAACGATCTTTCAAATAACATGCTTGTGAATTTAAGAGCGCAATATGGAAGTTAATTACCACTTTGTATATGTAAATGGAGCATTATTCGGTTATTTGACGGAGTGACAGTGATAGATGTATGCACGTCCAATATATATTTATCCCTTACTGACAGATTAACTAATGTCACAATGACGTTTATGTATTTCATCATTTGGAGATGTAATTTTAACATCCGCTATCGACTAGAGAGTCCAGAGTGCTAACATCGGTCCAGCTCTTTCAGCGATTAACTAAAATAAACAGACCGACTTGCTTGGCTGTAAAGATTTTTAAGTAACTAAGCACGTAAGTTTAAGTAAGTATTTTAATTAATCATATGAATTTATTGAAAAGCTGCTAATTTGGATTACAAACAATTTATCTCTTGATTTATTACAAGATAATCTTTCAAAATAATTTCAACGAATTAGTTTTGTTGGTTAAACAAGCACGTCACTCTTAAAGCAAAAGAAAAATATTTGCTTTGCTATTATAATTGAGAGCCTTTTGAGACAGAAAACTAACTTTCTTTTCATAATATTGGTATTGAAGAAAGTAAATTGAAATATGAAAATAATAAGACAGTTGACAGACAGCCAAAAGACTAAGAAATTTAAGTCTGTACTTGTGTGGACTTGAGGCCGTCAAATTAGAAAATATTCGTGTGGGGTTAATCTTGTTATTCAAGCAGTATTTCAACTTGAGTCGGGGGCCTACCATCGTCGATTTGAACAGAGCGAAAGAACTTCTGATCTGACGTTTCATTTTCGTACCGTACAATTAAACGTCAAAGCTAAAAAGTTACCAAGACGTCACTACTTTAACGATGATAGTAGGACCCCAGTTCTTATCAAAGGAGTTGCAAATTACAGTCAACATGCAAAGCTAGTGAGCAATGTTCACATAGAGGTAGTTCGTTAGAATTCACGTGACTATCCTAACAGCACTAATTTGACATTTCAAAGGCAAGGGTCATTACAAAGGTCATTTAGCATTATGTTCAAAGTTCTCAACTGCGAATGTTGTACCGATAAGTTTGTAAGTTTGTATGTATAGTAGTTTGGGTTTGTTCTAGCCCCCATATAAGCCCAACACCTATTTTGCGCCCGTGCCTTCATCTGTGTAGAACTTCATTTATACAACACTAGCTTTGACTCGCAGCATTGTCCACGTAGCGAAATTTAACCCTCATTTAGGCACCTTCTTATTTGATATTTTGTATCATGAATAGTTAAGCTTCTTTTGCCCTATCAAGTTCTGATTTATTTTTGTGCACCAAATCTGTTAATACTATCCTTATCTGACAGCAAACAGACCAACCAGCTGACTGAGGAGCTCATGTCACAGTTGCTATTGCGCATATCATTCGATCAGCGAAGTTAAGCAACCCGAACCCTAGCTAGTAATTGGATCGGTGACCGCCCGAGTTCCCTCCATGCCTCGGAGAGCACGTTAAGCCCGGTTGCCAATTTATCATCTTTGGCACTCGTTACAGGTCGGTCGGAGGCTTGAAATAGTCTGACAACTGGTTTAACCCAAATCATAGATTTTCCTCGTTAAAGGGGTTGCGAAGGTCAGATGGCAGTCGCTTCGTATAAAAATCAGGTGATCAGCCCCATCGGGTTGAATCCAGTGCAGACCCCTACAATGTATGGAATAAGGCCACGGAGATGATGTTCTGACAGATAATAAGGACACTTTTCCATTTATAATAATACTTAATACGTTTTTTTTTAAATCGGCTCTGCGGCTTGGTAATAATACACATTTAGGCGATTGCCTCCAAGCGACGGCTACATAATTCAGTAGGTATCTGTGTAAGACTGATGATATCTACGACATTTTGAAATAGGACGCATGCATTTGACGATAGTCTTAAAGAAAGCAGTGAATAGAAAGGAAAGTATCATAGAAAGGTCACGTGACGACCGATATAAACTTATAACGATGGGAAAAGTTGCAGGAAAAAGGAAAACCTTTTTCAGAAAATTTGTTGGTTGAGGAAGTATCGGTATTGACACGATTTTACGTCGTCGCATAACCTTACGTTTTAACGTGGCTTATATGTGTTGATACTTTTTCAGAGGCGAGTTGTAGTTGAATGACAAGTTTGGCAGATCAATACATTTTGAGTAACTCAAAAACGCAATATCGAGCAACGACATTTAAAAAATTACAAGCTTTTCACTAAATACAAAATACGGTACTTACATAAAAAAAATATTTTTAGTGTCTGTCAATCTGTCTCTTTCATCCGAGATATATCTGAACTACATACATATTCCCCGAAGGGGTAGACAGAGGTAGTTGTAATAACAACACCCACTTTTCACCGGAGATTATTTAGTGCGTATGTGACAGAGGGTGAGTCCATCGCCGTCTCAGGCACTATATGTCTTTGAATTACTTCTCAGATATATGCAGGTTTCCTCACGATGTTTTCCTTCACTGTAAAGCACGTGGTGTGAAATTACTACACATAAATTTTAAGAAAAACTCATTGGGACGGGCCCCCCTAGGATTCGAACTTACGTCGCTTGCGTAGCAGGCGACTGCTCTAAACCCGAGGCCACCATGGCTCTTATAACTCTGAAATGACTGGAATTTCAATGGCAGATAGCTGATGACAATGAGAAACTTAGGCTATTATATTTTAAGAAGAACTACCCATTAAATTAAATCTACTCGGGTGAAACCGCGAGGCACAGCTAGTTAGGAACTGTCGCTATATTTATTTACCACTAGCTTCTGCCCGCGACTTCGTCCACTTAATTTCTTTTACGTAGCGTATAAAATAATATATAATATGTAGCCTATAACTTTCGAATAATGGGCCATCTAGCACTGAAATATTTTTCCATATCGGTCCCGTAGTTCCCAAGATTAGCGCGATCAAACATACAAACAAACCCTCTTCAGCTTTATATATTAATAAAGATGATATTATAAAAGAATCTGAAAAAAAGCAATTTATACATCGCAACATCTTCAGTAGATCGAATTATTTCTAAGATACTACCTCCAGCGAATAGAAAAAGGCAATTTGCTAGTGACATAATTAATCGAGAAGTAATACGCCGGGAGTAACTACATTATTAATGAAATTTCGCCCTCTCTTTCCCACCCAGGCTTTTTAGTGATCTTCCCTCTCTACTATAACATCGGCTTGTTTGCCCACTAACTACTCTATTTAATTAACGTTCTGTGTAGTATGTATTGAATAAGCTTCTCTTGGCGAAGAAAATATAGTGATAATCAATTTGTTTTCGATTTCTGCTAGCCGGCAGCCGAGATGTTAAATATCATAGTAAATCTAAACAGATAAATAAATTTGATGTACCTATTTGTCCTTCCAATTTAACAGATTTTCACTAAATGCATATACGCTTTGTCTGTTTGTCCCGGCTGATCACTTAATTAAGTCTACGCGGGTGAAACCGCGGGGCACAGCTTCTCTTCTACTTTATATAATGTTCTTACGGAAAGAAAAAATATAAATTTCGCTAAGCAGTCTCCATTGCGATATCACATAGGTATTGTGCGACAAAAGAAGTCTTGTCTCTTTTTTGGATGATTGGTGAGCAATAAATGTCGCCGGATAGTGTAGCTTTATGCATTATGTATACTACCACGAAACTATGACATAACATATGTTCAATAAGAGGCTACGGAATGAATAATAAAGTTTACTTTAAGTCTTGTTGCAAAGCTGTGGTAATCAATACAACCTAGATCAAAAGATATTAACAGGAGCCGGACAAATATATACGTAGTTATCCCCACAATTTTCGCTGAGCGCTCAAAACTTGCGAAGGCACCTGCTTAAGTCTTTTGAACTAGGTTATATTGGTTACAACAGCTTTGCAGCACCACAAGGATCAATTTCACTTCGCTAACTCTTAATGGTGTAATCACTTAAAGCCCTCCCTAAAAGAGTTTATTCTCGTATTCAAGCTCTCTCTTTTGGAACGTTGCAGTACTTTCAACATAATTAACAGATTTAAAGTACTGTAAACAAAATTAACATGTATTAAGGAAACGCAAGTCTTTGCCAAGTTACTACGTACCTGTGTGTTCAATGTATAACACCGCTAATATACTTCGTACGGCCAACTTTTAAGCTTGTCTGTACCATTTTCTCGGGGGTATACATTTAACGATCCGCCAAGTCGTAACCAGTTTACTTCTACATAAGACAATATTTATGTAACGATACAATGCTTTACAAGACAATAATTATTTATTATTGTATAAATACAAAGTTCAAATCCTTTATAAGAGAAAAAAAAAACATATTTCTTTTTGTCGGATGCCAATTCCCACGTTTCCTACATTCATGGTTTAGACAATGTATTTTTTTTAAATATCCCCTCTTCTCTCTTCCTCACTCCTTCTACTCCTTACACTCTTCCTCACTACTTCTCTTTTAGCCTCCCAGACGTAGAAATGCAAGTAGTTTTATTATATGTAGAGTCTCTAAATAAAGAGTAGATTTCAAATTTGGTTCCGATTCCAAATTTCACTTCGCTTGTCCTTTGAATTTATTTAATAGTCGCTGGAGTTTGAGAAATTATCCCGTGGTAAAAAAGTACATTTTGAGATACTATACAACACAAACTATAATTCAACAATATTACAATTAGATACAGGCGTGAGCATTTGTATGTACAATTAGATAAATATTTAATGTACTGACACGATTCCGTTACATTCATATTCTAAGTATCTACATATCGATTACCTTTATTGAATTCTGCGACAAAATTGCGTAGGTTGAAAAAGATGTTCATTTGCCAAATGGAATTCACAGCTTAAGGTACTCTTGGATGTACGGGCCTTACCATGTGCTCTCACCCTGCAGAACTTCGATGATGATTTCGATAATTTAACGATAAATGCGATATTATTTATATCGTTATTTATACATTATAAGAGTGAGAGCACATGGTACACCACAAGCTTCCTTTGCGGTTGCCACAGAAAATTCAACCTAGTAGTACCTAGTGCTGGTTGCTCAGCAAAAAAAGTAAATTCCGCAAACACTCCAAAGGTAAAAAAAAATCCATTTATAAATAAAAGTTCTACGTGAAGGTCTGTATTAAGTTCTGTTGCGCAATTAACATTATCCACTTGTCGTGATGGATGTACACTGACATAGAACAGCATGAAGATGATAAATGTCTGAAATAATTATTCGACCGGCACTCTAATGGCGAGTGGCTGAGTAATAAGCCTCTATCTGCCCCAATAATAGCGCGGTCGCTCCGAGCACGCCTGCAAAGGGTGAATTCACTGACGGTATCAATAGGAATTACTGATCTGTGTTCACACGGGACGTTATTGGGTTTTAGGTGGTTTAAGTATTGATATATTGTAGACTACACTATAATTAATACGAGAGTAGTTAGAGTTTTTGTATGAATGATGTTTACAAAAACACATTACCTACTTTAAATTTCTATCCAGTCTTTGTATCGAACAACCTTTGAGTACCTAGAGTGGGTAAAAATATCCTATTCCATATCCGTATTTTTTCCTGGCGTTATCCATCCTTCAGGGATATCCCATTCAAATCTGTTTCGCCGCATTGGTGCTCAAATCTAACAACTATACAAACATCACATTCGTAATATCAATAAAACGTCGATCAATAAAGCACCTGACTTACATAAATTAATGTATAAATATAAGTCAATATTAATGTTCAAAATAGGTTTCATTAAAATACAATTCAAAATAATAAAGTGTTGAAACATAAGCTGTTAAAATGTGGTAAAGCTTTGGCAAAAATTTGTAGTTTCCAAATTGAAATCGCTTTCGAAGTGTTTGCAAATTGAGTCAATATTGATGAATGGTCCCTCGTAATATCTCACAGTTTGACGGCAAATTTAATTCGTGTCTTTGGGCGCCAGTGACGTCAAGTAATGGTGTTTGGGCTCGTTAGCGCACCCTTGCCGAGGATTCTATAGTAATCCGATTTCATTGCTAGTTCCGACAAATTTGCGGTCCGTTGAGTCGATGCCGTACGCCAGGCAATAGCCGACCACGCTTCTAACCGACGATGGATTATCGCCCCTCTTACTCACACTCATCAATACAGAAAGGGAGGAGAGGAAGTGATTAAAGAGCTCGTTTTCTGTTACGATATATGTAAGTTGCTGGAGGCTGTCCAGCATAAATACACTCATGTTAATCTGCTTATGTGGAGTACCTCGTTGCGTACAATGATTAAAAAGGTTTGTTGCGTAGATCCAGACTTAGGCCTAAGTGTGATTATGGAGGATTGGAAGAGAAACGAAGTGCTTTATTAATTCATGAAGGGATTGTACTTTTAACTCAAACCCAGATGGAGCTAGAATTTCATAATAAAAAAACCAGGTAAATAAAAAATTTTTTTTCAATTTCACAATATAAATATTAACTTTACATTCAGTAAGCAATCTAAGCCTATCTTTTGAAATAAGAACGTTTGCCCCATCTTCATAATTTATAACATTTACTCTTATATTAATCGTCAAATGGACGTAGATTTGCAGTTTTTAAGTTTTGAAAAATATCGGTAAAACACGACGTGGCTGACGTATAGGCGATCGGCCCAATGTGACATCTCTTACTGTCATTACGCAAATTCCGCTTTTTCTCTCACAAATTCGCGCGTCTGTGTGGGTATCATTTCGAACGATTTGTTCCTACTGCCTGAAAAGCTTATTTTGGAACTGTGCTAGTATTGTGTGTTAACTATGTATTTATATTTGGAAGGCTTATGTAGAATATCACACATATCCTGTAAAGTGGAAATTAATGAATAAAATTCCTCGATATGGATAGGATTACTCATATGACCTGAAATTTGAACGCTGACTTCACACTACAAGTGCCGAGCATCTGTACCCCTATCACGAGTTTGCCACCGTTTTCGTAAACTATACTCGATAGCGGCACTCGTAATATTAGTATGAGAAATTGTGCAGCGACTCCCAGCGGTGACGTGAAGAACTAAAATATCTCGTACAAATATTGTGAGTGACGCTAGCGAGTGTAGATTGCAAAAACAATGCAAAACTAGTCATAAGGGTACTGTAGTGTGAATTCAACGTTCAACTTTCAAAGGGAAATTCAAAATCAAACATTTTTTCAAACCTAACATAAACTCCCTTATTACAAAACATTACCAAAGATAATCTTTGGGCTAGAAGTAGTTGCATCTCTTTTCATATACGTATTCTAAAAGAAATGGATATAGTTTGCTCTACTTTCCCTTTAAGCCATGTTTTGCAATCAGAGGGACACGACATTTTGTACGACAAGTTTGAATACTATCACGATTTCTCTCACTTATATAAATTGTTTAATAATTGGCTTTATAACAAACATATTTCCATCATATTTATTTGCGCATAATATGATAAAAATAACAATTTTGAAGAAAATGTGTTTTGATAATTATGTTTTTTATTACATTTTCTTTCGATCCCTTAAATGGGCCCTCAAAATTTGCTTATTTACCAAATATTCATCATTGCAACTCCAACTTTTGAATTTGTAGGACGGCAAAATAATATGGAGGTGTCTACTGTCTAACTTACTCAAAACCTATTAGTAGTTTTCAAACAGTTTGAATATCGTGCTTCACAGCAATAACGCAGATATTAAGTTATTAAACTAATTACATACTTGAATAATCAATGTATGGAGCGGAGTTTTGCTTAAATTTAATATTGAACTGTCAAAATCAATCGTTGTGGTTTTAATTTGAATTACTATTATTTTATCTAGACTAGTACTGCGGTTGAAACACAATTAATAAATTTTTTTTTGGATATGTTCTCTCTCAGTTGGTAGGGGGGAGTTACTCCACTGCTTAACCGGACTAAAAGGGTGAGACCCAAGGGCCTCCAGCCGAGCTTAAACTTAAAAACTAAGCAACGCAGCTAAGGGCACCCCGGTGCGGGGCTCGGACCTCGGCTTAGGGCGTTGCTGGGGGATGAACTAGGGAGCTGGATCTGAGTGGTAAGTGGCTCAGCGCGCCGGCCCTAGCAAGAGACATTGCTTGCTGAAGCAATGTGATATGACGGCGTCGGGAGGAGATACGAGACGGAGTATATCGGGCGGCCGATGCGATTAGTGGGTTCAGATGTTTTTAGGCAGATTCGAAAAGCGCTTTGAGACTTTTTTCATAAACTGCTTGATGGTGGGAATTTTGAGGTCTACATGGAGTTGACTATTGCGAACGTACCACGGGACTCCCGCAGCTTTTCGCAAGAATTTGTTTCGGAGGACCTGCATGCTATGGATGTTAGAGCTGGCCGTGTGTGCGAAAACAACACTGGCCTATATCATTATGGGACGGATGCACGAGAGATAAATTCTCAACTTAGACTTAAGTGACAATTTGCTCCGTGCATTTAGTAAGCAGTGGAGTCGACCAAGGGCAAAGGAAGCACGTAACCGTACTTTCTTTGTGTGACAATCAATTAATCTGCAGAGTTTTGCTTTTATTTCTAATAACATATGTATGCCTAGACAATGAAGCATTCCCCTTGTTTCTCCGCGCTTGCGCTAATAAAAGCGACACCAAATATATGGGATGACATAATTTAGGCACGTGACCTTTGTTATTTATATATATTTAGTATTGTTTTTATAAGCGAAGCGTGAGGACAATATTACTTTGTCTATGCCTACTATGTAATGAAATATACATGATGCCTGGTTAGTTTCTTGCCGGTTCTTCTCAGAAGGCTAATTGCCGAACCGGTGTTCAATTCTTCGACGCTAAGAAGTGCTTTACCAGGGCCTAATCTGAATTATTCATTTTCATTTACATTTACGCGCTAATTGCATTGATGATGATGACGTGTTGAACCGCGTTCTTACTGTTTTTTAAACAAGTATAACTTAAATTCACACATTTGTAATAAGTGAATATATTATTTCACAGTTATTATTTATTTAAAAAACATTTTAAGGAATGGTCGTCTTTTTAGACTTATCGTAATGATATAATTAATAATTATCAAATTTAGAAATATTTTTGAAAAGTGGAATAACTGAGTATCTTGCCAGGTTTGTCTCCGTGAAAGTTACCTTCCGGACCTTGCGTTAACATTTATTATCCTCTGCAATCATTTCATTCTGATGATTTAAACGTATTTTGGTCCAAGTTTTATCGAGATTTAAAAGATTTTGAGTTCGCGTTTATATATTATTTAGATTACCTTTCTCAACTTACGAATGCCTTAGCCGTGACATTATGCTTCAGCGTTTATCATTATATTGCATTATAAGTAGCTTAGCTATCATTTAGACAGGAAGATAATTTAATACAATATGGCTAATTGGCCGTCACATTTAATGACCAGAAAGATGCTTATCGATACCTATCAACCACTCCTATTGTATAAGTGGGCATAATAGATGTTTTTCGTTATGGATTCGTGATTAGCACCAGTCTATTTGGCGACTATTCAAGGCGAGAGACATAGTACAATAGTAATCGACTTCTTGCGTGACCATCTGACGGTCCAATTAATGAAATTGATACCAAGACGACAAAAATATACTTCGAGATAAAAACAATGTTTCTTAGTGTTACTTATAAACAATAGGACCCGAGATAGGCAAGCCCGTCGGTATGATCATACTTAGTGCCTATTTCACAATCTGTACTAATACTAAAAATACTGAAGAGTTTGTTTGTTTATTTGGTTTAATTGAAAAAGTATTTATTGTTGGATAGTGCATTCATAGAGAAAGGATTTAGGCTTTATAACATAACGCTGCGACCAATAGGAGAGAAGGAAACTTAATGTCATGGGTAGCCCTCGGAATCCTAATGTATTTTTTAAAATAAAAGTAGTTAAAGTTACTCCTTGTAACATTTACAACTATAGCTATCTGCTAGAGAAAGTCCCCTTAAAGTCGGTCCAGCCGTTTCGGAGATAGCAGCAATAAAGAAACAGACAGACAGATAGAGAAAAAAAAATGGTTTTTGTATGTACTTTTATAGGCATTTCGTAAAATGCTATTGGCTGTTAATTTTGGAATTACAAACAGACACTTCAATTTTATTTATCTGTATAGATTATTCCAAAAACTGCTAGGACAATCCGCGCCGTGCCTCAAGGCCTTGCTTTGTGAAATCATCGAAAATAACACAAAGGACTATGAAAATAAACAAAATGGCCACTTTCAGCCGCTTTAGCTGTCGAAAGCAACAGCCTGTACAATGCACGGCTAGGGAGTATGAAAAGTGCCGTAGTCACATTGCAAATTAGCGCATTCGACCGGTCACCCAAACCGGCCTGTCCGTCCGCATGCCACACCATTTGCTTTCCGACAATTTCACCGCACACAGGCTACACTTAAATTCGTTCATTAATCAGCTACGCTATTGTACAAGCAGACTGATCGGCTGTAAAGCCATGGTGTTTTCCATTTGACTGAAAATTGCTTGGTTGCTTTAGAATCTAGATATACACTACTAATTTAAAGAGGATTTGTATTTTTGTGTGAATTTTTGTAATGAATAAACTCAGAAACTACTGTGACGATTTCAAAATTATTTCACCATTGGTTAGCTACATTATCAGCAAGTAACATAATCTTTATTCCCGTACTCCCACGGGAACGGGAACTACGGTAAAACGGCGTGACGTCCACTAGGAAGTCATATTTACTTAAAGCAAATGGAAAAATCGTATCCTAGGCTAAAATTGGATGTAAGGCGTTCTTAGAACTCCAATAATCTAGTCTAACGATTGTGAAGGATATTTCATTAGAAGCAGGGATCTAAGGCCATTGATCCCTGATTCCAGTGAGTTTCGATTGCTTGAAGGCAGAAAGCTAGTATGGGCGGACGGTGACCTTTCTTTTATCCGCTTTCCTTGTCACGGATCACGTCCCGAGAAATTTTATATTTATATTTATTTTAATACGATAGGTAGGGCATAACGGGATGTCCCGTTCGATATTTGAAGCTGCCCGAATGTGGACTGTACCAATCGTCACGTCATGAGTGTTATAAAAAATGATTTGGAGCATAATTAATATAATATTTGAGGCTATGAGGACCAAATCCGAAAGATTTTTTAAGAAGCACTCCAAATGCTTGTTCGCTCACAATCACCTGGGTCAGGTGATTAGTTCAGCGATCCAAAGCAACTAGCTTATTGAGCAAAATTCCCGCAGGCTCAGGCCTCAATTCTATGTTTTATTATTCATGTTCTTGTAGTATTAGGTAAAAAGCTGTTCCTTGTAAATATAATTAAGAATGTATGTATCTAAACAAAGACTTCGTTAAGTTTAACAAAAAATGCAGAGGTACGACCTCGTTAATTCTTTTCAAAGTTGTTTAGTTTGTGTTTTGAAGTCTGCTACTGACAGTTTAACGTTAAATTTAATTTATCTGGGCAACACTGAAGCTGTAGTGAATTATGGAGCGAGAGTAATGAGCACAATCAACTTTTCTATTAAGATCTTAGCTTTAATTAGAAATAATTTATATTAGAACGCTTTTACTTATAATAGGAACACTAGCGTTCCTTCCTATTGCAATATTTTTCAAATAAAAACATATGTGACAAATAAATTAAAGGGCATGCTGAGGAAAGCATCAAAAGTATTTATTTTCCAATAATGATATGATATAGCTTGTTACTAAAAAATACAATTTGCTTATGTAGTTTTCCACTTTAATTTCATACAGATCCGCTGTGAAAGAGGGCCGTGGTAGCCTTGGGGTTTGATCAGTCGCCTGCTTCGCAAGCGACGCAAGTTCGAAATCCCTGCGGGGCCTGTATCAATGAGATTTCACACCACGTGCTATACGGTGAAGGAAAAAATCGTGAGGAAACCTGCATATGTCTGTGAATTAATTCAATGACGTATGTATAGTGCTTGAGACGGCGAAAGACTCACCATCTGCCACGTTGGCACATAATCATCTTCGGTGAAAAGAGGCTGTTGTAATTACAATACCTCTGCTTACCCCTTCGTGGAATACAGGCGTGAGCGTATGTACGTTATTAATATAAATTTAAATAGTTGTCAAACTGTGTTGTACTAACAAGATTTTAACTGGACATTCCCAGCGTATTGACATTAAAACCGCGGTTTAAACATACAACGAGCTCCATTTTCATCTACTATGTGAATTCCTCATCGCGGTACTCGAGTAAATACATTTTCTTTGACAACGGTAAAGATGTTTCCGAGTCACAAAATAAGGAACAGCAAATAGAATACAATCACTGTAAGTGCACCTTATAGAGTGCAGTTGGTTATTTCTGTGGGCATCTTTAAAATTTCCTTTTCGAAATGTTCTAACATTTATTTAAACATATCTTTGCCATTTCGTTGCAAGTAATACAAAACGGTCAATGCAGTCATGTAATGATACATTAAGACAGTTAAACACTTTGTTAGTAATAACATCTATCTGATCTAAATATATATAACTCAAAGGTGACTGACTGTCTGACAGACATAGTGATCTATCAACGCACAGCCCAAACCACTGGACGCATCGGGCTGAAATTTGTCATGCATGTAGATGTTGTGAGGTAGGCATCCGCTAAGAAAGGATTTTGGTTAAATCTACCCCCAAAATAAAATAGGGGATGAAAGTTTTGGCTATTTTTAATAAAAAACTTAGGGTATGCTAACGCGGGTGAAACCATGAGGCACAGCTAGTTTTAAATACACACACTCACGCACACACACACACGCACCCACGCATACAAACACACACACACGCGCTCACAAACACACACACACACACACAGAATTCCACTCAAACATATACTAGTTTTCTTTCAAGATGTACACACTATTAATTTTAAGCAAGCTGTGTTTACCTATAAGTAATTTGTACATTTAGTTTATAAGCTTGAGATGCAATAATTGTATGTATTAATGTAACAAATTGTTGGTGAACCTAAATAAATAAAAAAAAAAAAAAAAAAAAAAATATAATACTTACCTGCAAGTAAATTTATTTATGTATGAGGGCTCGTTTTTACAGATGACTTCTGGGTTTGCTAGTTTATTACACAGCATTATATTATTATAGTGTACTGGAAGATAAACTGCTTTAAAGTATCAAGTATAAAGCTTATTTTACTAACTAAATTAATTTTGTCAATTTTAGCCGCCAGCTTCTGCATAAGTATAAGGTTATTTGTAAAATATTAACCACTTAGTTCTTTGATACTACAACATCATTTATCAAAAGTACACATCACTATAATGTAAAATACGGCCGTTTCTAGTTGTATAATAATTTATTTCATTCTAGCGGACCTCACGCGGTTTCACTCGCGTAGTTCCCGTTCCCGTGGGAGTACGGGGATAAAATAAAGCCTGTGTTACTCCTTGATGATGTAGCTATCCAATGGCGAAAGAATTTTTGAAATCGGTCCAGTGGTTTTTGAGCCTATTCATTACAACCAAACAAACAAAGTTTTCCTCTTTATAATATTAGGGTAGATTACTACACGAGTGACACAAAATGCCGTAGTAGGTAAATTCGAAACAAAATTGAATCCGACAAAAAGTGCTATCTATAACTTGCCGATTCTGTCTACCAGCGGAATCGGAATAGATATGATATTCGAATATACCGCTAATGCGAGTATTCCATCTCACGGTTGGACGGGCGATGCATATTTGATTTGTTTCCAATTTGCACTATGTACCTATAACGGAGAATCGTGCCACAAAAAATATTGGCCGGATCATAGTATGTACGCGAGCTACGTCCGACAGTGTCCATGGATAAACCATTAACTTTGAATTCGATTCAAAATTGAAACGGTAACTTATTGGATTGTTGTTTGTTACGGCAATTATTTCCAGTTATAGCAACCGTATTGCATGATGCAACTCAAAATGCTTCAAGCTTTACAATATGATTTTTATAGAAAATTAATCTCTTCCACTTTGAAGGAAATTATTGTTTCCTCGCTTTTCATCGTATTTTTAAGACATTAAAATACGACATACATACATATGCTCACGCCTGTATTACCCGAAGGGTACGCAGAGGTGTTGTTATAAGAACACCTACTTTTCACCGAAGATGATTAAGTGCCGAAGTGACAGATGGTGAGTCTATCGCCGTCTCAGGCACTATACATACGTCTTTGAATAATTTCTCAGACATATGCAGGTTTCCTCACGATGTTTTACTTCACCGTGAAGCTCGTGGTGTGAAATCACTGCACATAAGTTTTTACTAGAAAAAAATCATTTGTACCGGCGCCGCTGGGATTGAACTTGCATAGTAGACTGCTCAAACCTCACAGCCTCCACGGCTCACTACGAGTATCCCACATTTTATTATGCGCCGTAAACAATTTGTTTTTAGCACCATAATGCCACTGCATTGCCACCCCAATGACTCTGGAAACCTAAATCGTCACTTTTTTCTTCCTTTATCAAGCATTTTCAAATTCAAATTCAAAATATCTTTATTTGATTAGACTTCTTACAAAGTACTTTCAAATCGTCAGAAGGACACAAAATATATTATAGATGATTATAAATGTTACCACCGGGTTCGGAAGGTAGCTTTTGTTGAGAAGAACCCGACAAGAAACTCAACAATTACTCTTTAAAAATATATATATATTATACAATGTTTTTGGTTACATACAGTATTTATATCTCATGAATATAAGCCCATGGACACAGTTCAAATTCTCAATTGTCAAATATAATAACTAAAATATTACAAATATTTGTGAGCATGGCAAATTCCAGCCAGTCAAAGCAAAGATCAAGATTTTACTTTCTATGTGCCTGATAAATTAAACATTCACTGTAGAAACTGCCGGTCTTTCTGGCAGAGAAGAGTCCAAGAGAGCGGGATCTACCGATAGAACTTCGGAGCTTCTCAACTGACGACTAATACCTTAGAAGATAGAAGTCAAATAATACTACGTAAGGTCGGCAACGCTTCATGAAGACAGTGGGAGGAGTGGGGTTGTTGTGCTGGCTTAGTCATTATGTTGCTGCAACGATTTCGTTCATTGCATTTTAATCTAAATGTCCAATTGAATCCTCCATATTACAAAACATGATTTTAACCAAGACTTGACAAAACTATGTCCATGCCTTTTTAAATACGTACCACAAACAGATATGGAGCTACTTTTAAACCAAGGAATATCTTCTGTTTTCTAATAAGGGGGGTATTATTTTAAATAGAGGCAGGAATATCTCTGCATATTAGGTCATTAAAGAAATTGACAATCTTTGTACTTTGTACTGACACGAATTCCGACTTTTCTATGTGAGGTGTACTCAGAATACAAACAGTATCAAAGGTGCATTTCGTGCTACATTGCTATACAGGCTACGTTATTGGCATGTGTGGAGAACCAAACGTTCAAGGATTGGACTTAGCTTTGCATACAATTGCATTGGGACATGCGGCCTGCCGTTACGATAATAGGTGAGGTCGTGTACCAATCTATAGGACTGTGTACTTTGGTTTCAGCAGTATGAAATTTAAACTATAAATTACATTTGATATTACTTCCTATCATGGTATCCGCATATATGATGAAATATCATTAAATGTCATACACTTTGTAAATTAGGCAATCCCTGAAGTCAACATTATATTCAATATTGAGACGGCCCTAAAAAAATACTCACCCTTTACAAATAAAACCCTTGACCATAATCGGTCTTCCACGGTAATGTGCCAGGAAAGTACCGGCAGCATTATTACCATGCTGATTTTCTAACCAGGAAGTTCCAGCCCGCCTGGTTAAAAAGTGATCTTAAACCCCGATACTTCATCTTCAGTCTCCATCAGCGCAAATATGTATCTTTATCTGATTCGAACATTTTTGACTTGACACTTTACTTGTGAACTTTGATGAATTACTCCAATAACACACGTGATATTACCAAATAAATAGGTACCAAGCTATTATGAAATATAGTGAGAGACTGTGAAATTGCCTCACGATCCGTTTTGGTCATGAATGCAAATTAATCTCTATTGGCGTACGCCAATCGTCTGCGATGTCTTCGAACTGCATACCAAATACTACTTACCTAATACCTAACATTAGTAATCTGCATGCTTCAATAAATAAAACGTGTTAACATTTGCTTGAACTGGGGGCTAGCATCATCGATTTAAGAAGAGCATGTAAAGAACTTCTGAGCGTTCAAAGTCAAAGGTGAGAAGTTTTTATTATGCGTTGCTTAAAACGTTCATTTCATAAGTGGCCACTTGTTTTATTTTATTTGTTTGATACTTTGCGCTCCCTTAGATAATATTATTTCCTTTATATTTAGTTAAAATTAAAAAACCGCGCTTAATAATAAATGCAATTATTTGGTATGAAAAAGGAACACATGCAAATATTTTTCAACTTTCCATTGATGCGCTATACTTATCTTTATTCAATTGGACTTAACAACTTTCAAATCGTAAGAATTACTCAATTTACCACGGCATCGAAAAGTTGCTTTTACTGATGAGCTCCTAAAATAAACTCTAGATTTATTTTCTCTTTGAAAAGTTATATAAAAGTTTTCAAGCCTATCAAGTGAAATCCAAGAATATAAATTAATATTGTTCGATAGGGTGTTTAAATATACGACAGCTGAGGCTACCCAATAATTTGTGTTATAAAAAGACAGCAATAAATACCGCATATGTTTGATGAATTTTTAAAGCATTAGCTTATAACGTAACATTTATATTAGGAGATGAGTGGGTACCTTCAAATATATTAGTAATTGACTGTTCTTTTCCCGGGGGACCAATAGGCACCTATACAGGGGCCGAATCTAGAACTTTTATTCTAAGGGACAAATATTGGGTCCTGACCCTATTGTAATAAAGAGCACATTGATAGTAGCCGCCTAAGGGTAAGAACACTGCTGAATACTTGCAGAACCATGAGCGCTATTGTAATAAATCAAAATAACGCTGCATACCGAAGACAAAGCCGAAGCGAAACCTTGTTTCATTAGTTGCGGTAGACCGACCATTCACTCGGATATTTCTCACAAGCGCCCTTCCAACGCACCCTCTCGTAGTGCATAATATCTCAATATTTTATACATAAATTAGGTTTTAAATTGAATGACAAAGGTTCGTTAGAAAATATTTATGTAGCTCATGCTCAGAGAGAAATAAAAATAAAGAAAATACTTACTTCAATAACGTCTGAGAATATAATAAAATGTACCTCGAGGTACGGTGGAAGGTAAATTTGATGAACTGAGCAAGATTTTTATTACCTTTGCAAATTGATACTGCAATAATAATTGTAAAGACCATATATTTGTGTTATCGCTATGTAGTTTATAAGCTTCATTCGTACTGGGGGCATACCATCATCGGCTTAAGCAGAGCGTATTAAGAACTTCTGTTCTTTGGTGTTTCATTTTAGTACCGTAAAACGTCAAAGCTATGAAATTCTTAATACGCGCTGCTTAAACGATTGTAGTTGGCCCTTTGAGAAATTAAAATTTATTTGCAATCCAGTATTGGAATGTTAATATTTATGCGACAGCACAGACTACATTTTATTTTATGCTACCTGTGCCCAGCGGATTCACTCTCGTAGGTTTAATTTCATGGATGACCCGCGGAACCCTAGTGTTTTTTTTAATTAAAGTAGTAGTCCAAGTTACTCCTTGTAACTTAAGTCCCTTTAAAATCGATCCAACTGTTTCGGAGATTAGCCGAATCAAACAGACGGACAGACAGACAGAGAGTGTAAAATTTTGAAAATTGGTTTTTCTATGTCCTTACCGTGTATATTTTTATATGCATTTAGTGAAAAACAGTTAGTTTGGTTACAAACAGACATTTTTATTTAACTGAATTGACTAGAGACCACGTAAGATACAAAAAATAATGTGTGCCTTTTATGACGTATTAGGCCTTGTGATTTACCGCTCTGCGAACTCGTCTAAGTCACGACTCATGACAATTTTCTTTAGCTAAATTTCACCTTGTTTTATAGTCGGTCTAATTAGCTTTAACCATGCAAACACAGGTTAGATAAGAAAACTTAGAAAATTAGTACGTACATTAAGAACAGCGCTTTCTTTGCTTAATTTATGCAACATTTGAAAATGGCTAACGCTTTGTTCAGCAATTTCTTTGCTCGGGTAGGAGTCACGTGGGAATCGTCTTGAAACGAACACTGCAGCCAGTGGGAGAAAAGAGTAGTATTCTTAAATTGGCATTAGAATAGAAATATCTTTGCAGATGTACTTGCTAAGCTCGTGTAATACCTAACTAATTCGTAACTGAATTTTGGTGAAGACCTTTTTGAGAGCAAACTCACAAGTCCGACTTCGCGAATATATCTATAAAAAGTAGTCTTTACCCTTATCACGAGTTTTGCACCTTTTTCGTAAGCCAAAATACTACTGCCACCGATAATATTTGTATGAGATATTTTTGTTCTGCACGTCAACGCTAGGGGGCTCTATACAATTTCTCATACAAGTATTCGGCAGCGACGCTAACGAGTAATGTGGGGTACTGTGTACAGTACTGTATATTCGTAGACCACAGTAACATTAGCCTCACGCTTCGCTTATAGAAACTATATAAAATGTATGGGAATGACATATGTCACATACATTTTGTATCCATTCTATTAGCACAAGCGCTAGATAATGTTTTTATGTCTGAGGTCTGCTGAAGGTCTGTTAACGTAATTCACGTAATTTTGGTGGTCTTGTCAGTGAAGTTAATAAGTATTTGGCTTAATCAGTCACTTCAATGTTCTTTATTATTTGCAAACCTCGCAATGTTTACTTTGAATTTTAATTCCGCCTTAAGTGTGTGGACTGTTGCCGAATCTATGACTGTAATATTCATTAGCAAATATGGGGTAGGTCGTGACGCTGCACCCTACATATGAATAAAATTTACATCTGCTTGCTCTTAGTTCCTGTTTTGCAGAACTGCCACTGTGAGGAAAAATTTAAATATTCTGTGTTTTGTACATTTTCCTAAAGAATAATACTTTTCGGCTTTTGTTTTTTGTGTTTCACTTGCAGACACTTAGGAAGTATTATTTTTTGTCTGATAGTTTTAAAATGCTTTGCAAGAAGTCTAAATAAATTTAAATATTTTGTCTTTCTTTCCTTTGTGCTCTCAGTTCGTGATGGTCAGTTATTAGTAATCTATAGGTTTATTTATTTGAGTAACGCAAAAACGTAATTAAAAGCAAAATTGGGCTTAATTTTTTATGCCCCTACACTTGCGTGGGAAGGCCCGCATCGGAGCATCAAAATAATTAAACGAATACTTATTGCCATGGTCAATATCTCTTCAAACTTTAAATTTAGGATCATCGTCATAGCCCACACGAGAAAACGCTGTTTTGATCCCATGCAAATCTGCGTTTACGTCAACGCGATGACTTGTGACAGCGGCAGTGAAAAACTTGCACTAGGCACTCTGAGAGTTTTCTGTGGTCATCACATCTAAGAATGACTCACTCTAGACCATGTCGGGTCTCAGCCGAGTATCCGCCGGTTAACGGTTAACTGAATATAAGAAATATTTTGTACTAACCGGGACCCGCGGTTTCACCCGCGTAGATTCATGCTTTATTTTGCGGAACCCTAGAAAAGTGGGCTAAAAGTTACTCAACGAGTTGGTATCTAAAGGACTGAATCAACATGCTCAGCGGTCGCGATGCTACAATGTAATTTTCAGATATAGACAATCTGCATCAGTGGGTGCATTGCGATATAGTTCTTATGCAGAACAGGTATTTTTTTTTCAGATTCAGTCATTTTGATATCAACCCCTTGAAACTTCAGCTATAGATAGACATTTCTTATCTGTTATGTGAGTACCGTATATACTTTTATGTTAAAAACAGACACTTCAATTTTATTTATCTGTATAAATGAACACACTCACTTTATACCGAGCAGCAATTGAGTGATGGCCGAGCAACGGACGGCGGCCTAAGCTCTGCCCGGACCCAACACGGTCTAGCCTGAATCATCCTTTACTCACACTCGTGTCTCATATTTTGTTCTGCCTCGTTATAATATATTTTACGGCATATTTCTTCAAAATATTATCATCAAGAATTGAAATGTCTGTGATAGATTTTTTTTTGAAACTGAGACCTGTGAGACCATAACTCAAAACCAACGACTGTGAAACGTGTTCGAAAAAGGTTTTTAAAACTGCCATTTTCTCACCGTGTATGGTTTTTAGAGGACACGTCGTCAAAAAAAGTAAACATAAAACCACCCTGGCTTCAGAGAGCTGTCAAACAATTTACGTATGTGAATGGCAAGGTGAGCCTTGCAATTTCTTGTCGAATCGTCATGTGCTGATGTTACAGTTGCTTTCTATGATATAGGATAAAAACAAGATACGTCTAGTGAAATAAAATGTTAGAATTAAGTTTCTACGTATAAAATTCAAAGTCCCGACTTACAAACTGTCTGATATATTATCAACGCACATCCTAAGCCGCTGGTTCCAAAGATTTGAAATTTGGAGGATATAGCTTTTGTGGCTTGTACTGTACGTGTGTATTCACTAAGAAAGTTATTCCGAAATTCCACGCCTAGGGAGGCAAAATGGGGGGTTGAATTTTCACTCTGGCAAAGGGGCAGAAGCACTAGCTTAAATTATAATTATAAATTAATATGATTCTAACTAGTAAGTAAAATAACTTTACATTGGGGAATTTCATTATTTTGGCGTATTTTTAGAATTATGTAATATCTACATATAATAAATGTTCATTCTATGTACCAATTATTCAATTAGACGAGAGTTTAATTAATACAAAGTACCCATCATTATGTTACTCGGATACTTTTTGTTTTCGCTTCAGATATGGTGATGTTATTGCTAAGATAGAAAATGATTATAACTTACATGCATCCTTAATCCCTTGCGCAGCGCACAAGATGTTATAATCTTTATCATTCGAACTACTCACCCGCCGCTGGTCATGTATCTAGTTTTCTGTAGGCATCAATGGCTCTTGGGCAAAGTGACGAAACATGTCTTCGGGCGCACCGGCGAATGTTTGCATTATGATCACGTTTCTCCCACGACCACGTCGACTGCGATATTCCAAAATAATGTGTGATTCTAAGAATAAATTTATAGAGACGAGGATAGAAAAGCTAAACACGAGAGATCTCACCACGTCCTCTGTGTTACGAAACTAGTGGCAAAGGATATATTTATCAATAAAATAATTTTATCCATATTTTGACATTTTTGAGCGCTTAACTAAAGTATCACAAATCATCAACACATCTCCCTGGCCTTATCCCATATATTTATGGGACACTTGATTCAACCCGATGTGGCTAATCTCCTGATTTTTATGCGACTGCCATCTGACCTTCGCAACCTCTTTTACGAGGAAAATCGTCAGTTTGTCAGACTCTCTTTAGCCTCCGACTAACCTTTAACGATTGCCAAAGCTGATAAATTAGCAACCGGGACCGACGGCTTAACGTGCTCACCCAGGCGGTCATCCATCCAACTACTGTCTCATGTTAGGGTTTAACTTAACGTCGCTGATCGAATGATTTGCGCAGTAGGAACTGTGCCACGAGCTCCTTTATCACGAATCATCCACACCTAAATGAAACTAAATTGAAAGCTAGTAAAATTTTTGTAGGTAAGGTATAAAAAAAACCTATATTGTTACTTATGTATATACATATAGTAGATAAGGTGTATATTTGGTTGCAATAGTGCAAGTACTTACTTGCTCTTGATCTTTTTCACTTTTTCTCTTTTAAACACACAAATTTAATAAAAGGTAATTTATTCAATAAAATCTCTTTGTCGGGATGCCATCGTAACGAATGGAAAATGGAATATTAATGTTATCGGGATTGATTTAAATTTTCTCTGCTTAAAATATGCAATTCGTTTATTGATGAAATATATAATATTGATGATTCTTTAAATCACTGCAAATGATAGAGCAAAAGTTCTTCAAATTGTTTATTTGAGTAACTCATTTTTGTTTACGTAACCAATTCCTGTATTGTTTATTCACTAAACTGATATGGCACTCCCAATTAATTTTGCAAAGTAGGTTGTATATACAATTTATTGGAAGGTAAATAAATAACTTTTATTCAATAAAGCCGTGAGGTACGAGTAGTTTACGGTAGCGATTCCGGTACCAGTATCAAGATTTTCTAAAAAAAACTTATGGTCAGGGATTTCACACCTCAGGCTTTATGGTGAAGGCAAACATTGTGAGGAAACCTGCATATGTCTAAGAAGTAATTCAAAGACGTATTTATTCATAGATGGTGATGTACCCACCATCTATCACGTCAGCACATTCGTTCATATCTTCGGTGAAAAGTAGGCACTCATCTGGAATGGCATAAGTAAGTATTTATTATAGCTTTGTAAAGGTTAAATATGTAAGTAATCTTAATTGGTACCTTTATTTAGCTTGGGCTACTTGCGTTGTTAATTTGGAATCACAAACAAACACTTCCACTTATCTATATTATTAGATAGGTTCTAAAAACGGTAGACGTATTAAGAAGTTGTATGAACTAACTCTATCTACACGAAAATAAAACCTAAGCATAATATTTTGTATACTAACGCTTCCAAATCAAACTTCGATTTAGTCCTCGCGTATTCATATTTGCCTAATGTCAGTAAAAAAGAAGCAGTTCCTATGAATATGCAATTTACTGACTCGAGTCAATGCTGTTTACATTTCAACCGATTGAGACCCGATATTCGCATTAAGTGTGATCCATTCTCACATAGTCCTTATAGATTTATTACATTTTGTTACGATTTTGAGTTAAAAAACATAATTTGAAACTTGTAGTTTAGGATCTCGTTTTTTAGGGTTTCCGTAACCAAAGAGTAAATCGGGACCTTATAACTGAAACTCTGCTGTTCGTCGGTCTGTCTGTCTGTCATCAGACTGTATCCCATGAACCGCGATAGTTAGGACATTTGAAATTCGCCGCAATACTAATACTAAAAAACAGAATACATAAAATAAATATTTAGGAAGGCTCTCATACAACAAACGTGATACTTTGCCGTTTTATAGATAAAGCTATGGAACTCTTCGTTTGTGAGTTTGATTCTCATTTGGCTGGTTTTTATTTTTTATTTAACACTTTGTTTTCAATGTAGAATAATTTTAAATATGTAGTCATCAAAATAGTTACAATATGTTTAAGTGATTTTCAAGGTGTAAGCCACGTGCAAGCAAAATCTCTCACAGTCAAATAAAACCATAGAAATAATAAGTACTACGTTATAATTTCTATGGACAAAACTTTATATGTCAACAGAAATTTATTTTATTAATCTCTGGTGACATTAGATTTGTTACAAAAACATGCGTAGTAACTGACATTCATGTGTGACGTGACAGGCGACACATTGACATAAAGCACGGCAGCAGTAATCTATGATATTCCGGAACGCGATCGTCTTCTATGTACCTCCTTGTTGAGTGATATACAGACTACTCCATCTGTCGGCACTAATCTGTAATTATGTGCACATGTGTCGCTGTGATTGACTGCTTCTGTTTCACTGTGTTACAGAGTGCATTCGATTATGATTTAATAACCTGAGTGCAAACAATAAACTTGTCGAATGACGTAATGTCAAAGACGGAGTCAAATAATCCATAATTTTATTAATAACAATATCATAGCAATGGGTTCCTCCACATATTTTTAACAATAAACAAGATATTTTTCTCAACAATTACTTGACATTGGCGGAATAGTTTTACTTAAGCTCATCGCCATTAAATAAATAAAAGAAAGAAAGAAATAAGCTTGTCAATACAATTTGAAAAGAGTTTTTATATTTGTTACATCATCCGTAAATATTAGTCCAATTCTATTATTACAAAGTTTAAATGTTTTTTGTATTTGATCCATAGATAAAGAATTTTGTTTTTAAAATGCTCAATTGATTGATTAATAATGTTCTCTCATTTAAATCAATTTTAATCAAGTGATAGTATTGTTCCTTGCCATATTTAAAAATGTCCTAGTATGATGTATCCATTGTTGTACGACTACCCACATTTTAACGCGTAAACAACACCGCTTGGCTGCCATCTTCGCTACAAGGCAGTTGGGTACGTTTTGCGCACGCGACGTGATAACGTTACTTTTTAATTCTGATACTTTTTGTGAATCAGCTTCGTAAGCAATAAAATTATTAACACTACTGGCTTTTGTGAAGTGCTGTTATTGTGACACAAACGGACCATTTCATCTCCTGCTGAAAGGCTGCTTAGTTACCGTGAGCTGAGAATGAGCGATGGAGTGCTAACAAGTTAGTGATAGCATAGTTTTTATTACACTGTGTTCGACCTATGAACTTCTTGCTTTATTTAACTCTTTCTCGGGCATGTACTTCCCGCTTCTAGATGTTTTAGATTCTTCTCCATAGATGAAACTCTTTAGATTAGTATATTTTTATGTGTTAGTGAACTGTAACATTTAATCAACAATTTAAAAACAGAGTAAAGCAACCAAGATTTTCACGCCTCGAGACATAATCCTTAGTTAATGACGTCACGTGTTAAGGACACATTCTCTATCGAAAAAACCGTAAAAAAAATTGCCCGGATTACGCAGTCGACGGCGAGTTGAGCAATAAAAACTGTAACTTTATCCAGCTTTCCAGGAATGAAATATTTTATCACAAATGTTTATATGAAACCTTTAATTAATGACTTGACACATGTGTTTGTGCTTGTGGAATACTGTTATTCGCCGTCAATGGGTATGGTACGACTTTATGATTAGCTGAATGGCTTGACTTGTTTACTTCTATGATATTTTGAAGCAAAATAAATACGAATTTATTCTTAAGATCCTCAGTAAGCAGTTATACATAAAATGCAGTTTGGATATTTTTAAGATATCCTATTATTAAATGCATTAATTTAAAGAGCTGTGGTCTTGGAGTTTGAGCAGTCGCCTGCCACGCAAGCCACCAATGAGTTTTTGTAAAAAAAGAAACTTTTGTACCTATAGTGATTTCACACCACGTGCTTTACGGTGGATGAGAAACATCGTGAGAAAACCTGCATAAGTCTGAGCAGTAATTCAATGACGTATGTATAGTGCCTGAGACGGCGATAGTCTCACCAGCTGTCACGTTGAGACTTGCACTGTCACGTTGGATGTTGTTATTACAACACCTCTGCCTACCCCTTCGAGGAGTACAGGTGTGAGCATATGTAGGTATGTATGTATTGATATTCTTACGTTTTAAAAAACATCAATAATAATAAGTAGATTACATACGAAATATAATATATACTTGTTATAAATAACGCGCATGTAAATATGTCATTTCTCTCTATGTACAAAAATAGTCAATAAAGGTCTCATTTACGCAAACCTTTATACTCTAATGAAATAGCCCACATAGCTTAGCACGGTCCCAATAAAACGCAGCCGACCGTCACAAGGCGAAGACGTTCACAAAGCTACAATCATGTGAACCAAACCGATGGACAAGACCGTAGTCACAAATATAAAAGGTAGCAAAAGGTCGATTTTCCATATTGGTCGAAATTCATCGCATCGCTTACGTACAAAGACATCGCGATCATGTCTTTACGTCCGTTTTCAATCTATATTTATATAGATAGTTCAAATTGAAATGTCTACTTGTTCCGGCTAATTTCCAAAACGGGTGGACCGATTTTTAACGGGACTTTCACTGGCAGATAGCTAATGTTAGAAGGAGTAACTTAGGCTACATTTATTAAAAAACATTAGAGTTCCGCGGGCCACCTATGAAATTAAGTCTATGAGGATAATAAACAAATCTCTCTGTTTTTCCTTACTTTCATTCCCAATATCTTTAGTTAACATTATTATGAAATTTAAGGTATGAAATAATTAGATCTGACAAATAACTGGAAATAGAAATCCGTCTGTGTACTTTGATATATTATTGAAATCTAATTAGTTAATAAATATCGTCATACGTTCGTTAAATTAACAAAAACAGGAATATTTCAATGAGTGTGCCAAGTTTCCAAGTAAAATTATTTCAAAGTCTTGATAAATTACTACAATATTAATAGCGCGAGACGCTGATATGCGTCTGTTTGCTGTAGAGTTAGTTTTTTTATATATAAGAGCCGTTCTTCTGTTTGTGTTTTGTGTGGCGCAGTCTAGCCAGGTTCGACTTTATTGCACGTTTGTTTGCTGCCAATAGAAGTACTGTCACATTAAACACTACCCGTTTCCGATTCTTATCACCCACTGCCTAAAGCACTACATGTATGCAACTCAAACAGGCTGGTCTTAATTCACATTTAGAGTAGATAATTGCAGTTTGATGATTGAGGAGCTCGTGGCACAGTTGCTATTGCGCATATCATTCGATCAGCGAAGTTAACCCAACCCTAGCCAGTAATTGGATGGGTGACCGCCCGAGTTCCCTCCGTGCCTCTGAGAGCCCGTTAAACCTTCGGTCACGGTTGCCAATTTATCATCTTTGGCAATCGTTACAGCTCAGTCAGAGGCCATAAAATAGTCAAACAAATGGTTTAACCTAGATCATAGATTTTCCTCGTCAAAGAAGTTGCGAAGGTCTGATGGCAGTCGCTTCGGATAAAAAACAGGTGATCAGCCACATCGGGTTGAATCAAGTGCTGACCCCAACAATGTATGGGATAAGGGTAGGGAGACATACACTCATCTTCTCTACCGAGTAGATGATTGTATGAAGATACCTACCGAGTATTGGTTCCAAGTCTGAATGATTTGTATGTGAGTTTTAAATATTTAGGTGTGTATGTTAGGTTCTGTCCACGAATATTTTTTTTGTTCAAAAAGACAATTTTTGTAGTCGTTTATCTATACTTATATATAAAGGTGAAGAGTTCGTCTGTTCGCTTGAATCTTTGAAAATATACTGGTCTGAATTAAAAAAATATATTCAATGTTTGATAGCCAATTTATCGAGGCTTTAGGCTTTTATTATATCATAAAGTTAGAGTAAAGTAACTATTTCATGCGGGCGAAATCGCACGTAGAAGCTAGTATACCTGCATTAAGTTTATTGACTACAGCATTTTTTAAGATCAGATGGGATGTATTGTTCGTAAATTTGGGGGTTACGTGTCAGCTTGCTACGTGTTACAAAAAATAACATTATATTCTTAAATTTAATAATTGAATTGACACAGTAAGTAAAAGTAAATTAACTTACAAATTCACAATTTTTATATATTATAATACGGCTTAGAAGCTTAAGATGCTTAAGGATTTAAAATATTAGTGTTATATTGTAAACGATAAAATTTTATTCATTCATAAAACCCCCCCATTACATCGCCATTCCAAAAGTCAAGCAGCTGCAAAATTTTCCGAGTGTTGTAAATAAAAGAAATTCTTAATCAACTAATTATAAAAGGTTGGGTCGTTAAAACAACTTAGCAAGCGTCATGAATAATATCACCACCTGTTTATTGCAGAAATTTATCGTCCAACTTCCTGCCTCAAAAACTCTTAACTGAAAACGTAAACAATGGATTATAGCCGAAATAAAATAATTAATTTGTGAAGTGAGTTTACATAGATTTTCTGGTATAGCTTACACGAGCTTTTGGCGGAGACAAACTTTTTATTTATTTTATTTATCTATACATTTATTCTACCTATTCATCTATTCTATCACTTTACATTTTTCATATCTATACATCTAAATAAAATTTAAAGGTTTCATTATTATACCAAAATAACAGCTGTTCACTAAATGCATATGAAAATATACACGGCACTGACATAGAAAAACATTTTTTTTAAATTTTTGTCTGTTTTTCTGTTTGTTCCGACTACTCTCCGAAACGGCTGGACAGATTTTAGCAGGACTTTCACTAGCGCATAGTTAATCTTTCAAGAAGTTTCTCAGCCTACTTTTATTTTAAAAACATTAGGGCTCCGCGGGTCACCTATAAAATTAATTCTGCGCGGGTAAAACCGCGGGGCACAATTAGTATTTATATAAAATTCAACTGATATTAAACATCATCATCTCCCCGGCCTTATCCCATACTTTGTTGGGGACAGCACTTGATTCAACCCGATTCGGCTGATCACTCGATTTTTATACGAAGCGACTGCCATCTGACTATTTTAGGCCTCCGACTGACCTGTAACGATTGCCGAAGATGATAAATTGGCAACCGGGACCGACGGCTTAACGTGCTCTCCGAGGCACGAAGGGAACTCTGGCGGGCACCCATCCAATTACTGGCTAGGGTTAGGGTTGCATAATTTCGCTGATCGAATGATATGCGCAATAGCAACTGTGCCACGAGCTCCTCACCTGATATTAAACATTCTGACTAAAATCAACACACAGGACAGCTTAAACCTCTGGTCTTAGGACATGAAATTTGGAAGGTGTGTTTGAGTGAGGTATAGGTATAGTCTATAACAGGGTCTTAAGAAAATCCACCCAAAAAGGAGTGTTGTTATTCTTACTGCCACGCAGGCGAAACTGCGGACAGAAGTTAGAGATTATAAAATAATCATAATATTTTCAAGTTTGTTAGCGTTCGACTTTAAGCAGGGATTTGGGTGAAGGAGTTACTTAGTTGAGTTGTGGTTAGCAAGACTTCGATTGTTTGAACTGGGGCACACGATAGCCGCGGGATTACTAAGCTCTCAGCTTAGTGAATATTACACTGTAACTTAATCGCTATAGCAACCTATTTTCAGGTTGAGGTGGTCACAATACCTCTGCTTGTGAATAGAGCTTCCGGCGATATTCCGTTCTATTTCCGTTTCCGCAAATGGCCGGAAATGAATTCAAAACACCCTGTAGTGGTATCCGATCTCTTGCAGGATCTATGTACGACAGGATTCGTGAGCAATGGCATGGGATTGTACGTTGTACGTACATGTTAGCATGTAGGTACTAGTATGTTACCCGCAGGGCAATTAGTAATGCTTTCGAATTTGACGACACCAGTCCATTATCAGCCCGATTCACGTAATGAAAATCATAACGATATCGTAGCCACATAGTCGTTGACATGGTTTTTCTAATCATGGTTTTCCCGTATAGCCTTTAATTTTTATGTCATGGGTATATCCGTGGCTCCTTATTTTTTTTTTAATAATCATAGACTAGTTTACTCATTGTAGCACTAGCTATCTGCCAGTGAAAAGTGCCGTCCCGTTGAAATCGGTTCAGTGTTTCAGAGATAAACAGTAAGATACATAAAAAAAAAATAACTTGGTTTATTATGTTAGTAACGATTATATTTTCTTTGCCTATAAGTATGTTACTTTAGAAAGAAAGTATGAAAGCATTATGAATAATTGTACCCGTTGCCAGAAACAAAGACTACAAATTTGTATAGTTACGGCTTAGATGACATTTTTCTAGCTTCATATGCATTTATCATTTTCATCATAATAGGTTTTTGACCGACCGTTATACAAGTAGGTAAGACTTTCAGATTTAAAAGAGTATTTATTAGTAATTTTAATGATGAAATATGAGAGCCGTGGTGGCCTTGCGGTTTGAGCAGTCGCCTGCTATGCAAGCGACGCAAGTTCGAATCCCAGTAGGGCCTGTACCTTGAGTTTTTCTAAAAAACTTATATACAGTGATTTTACACCATGTGCTTTTCGGTGAAGAAAAATATCGCGAGGAAACCTGCATAATTTCTGAGAAGTAATTCAATGACGTATGTAAAGTGTCTGCGATGGCGATGGACTCACCATCTGTCACATTGGCACTTAATCATCTTCGGTGAAAAGTGGGTGTTGTGATTACAACACCTCTGCCTACCCCTTCGGGGAATACAGGCGTGAGCATATCTATGTATGAAATATGAATTTATTTTGTAAATATTTATTCATTGTATTTTTATTCATAAGTATTTATTTTGCTACCTTCCTCATTAAACACACGCGTATTGACTCACGTATTCAAAGTGGATAACGTGATATATTAATAATACTGAAAACGTAAACAGAGTACGTATTTCATAATAATAAGTTTGCCTTTACTCCGCAGGTTCTAGGTATTTATTTATAATTACTGATAATGAATTCTGTTCTAAGTAGGTAAAGCTTTGTAGGTTAAATATTTGATTAAATTGTGCTAAATAGGCCTTGCTTTAATTAATTTTACTCAATATTTTATATTCTTAAGTAATTTTTTTTATTCACCTGCGGCCTATTTTATTGGTAAAGAGCCGTGGTGGCCTTGTGGTTCGAGCATTTGTTTGCTACGCAAGCGACGCAAGTTCGAATTCCAGCGGGGCCTGTACCAATGAGTTTTTCTAAAAAAACTTATGTACAGTGATTTCACACCACGGTGAAGGAAAACATCGTGAGAAAACCTGCATATTTCTGAGAAGTAATTCAATGATGTAAAGAATCTGAGACGGCGATTGAGTCACCATCTATCACGTTGACACTTAATCATCTTCGGTGAAAAGTGGGTGTTGTGATTACAACACCTCTGCCTACCCCTTCGGGGAATACAGGCGTGAGCATATGTATGGCATATTTTTTTTGGTGATATTAGATAAAAATTTGGACCAAATAACCTTAATAATTATATAACAATCGGTACCTTTTGGAACCAATTACACAGACATTTATGTAACTATCGCTGCCTATTGGACTTAATTGCATCAATATTTATGCAATTATCAGTACCAATTATGTAGTATTGTATAACCAACAGATTGTTTTACAGAATAAATAACAGCTCACAAGTGTCCGAGTGTCTGGGTTACTTTTTCTAGCCGTATATAAATGAAGCCGTTCACAATCTCAGGCGATATCTAAATAATTTATAGCAGTGCCAGGTGTCGCTTTGAAGACGAATTTGCATACCGGGTGAGCGAAGAATGGCGGTAATTTATCGCAACGCGTATTTTGTTGACTCGAAAAACGATGAATTACTGATAATAAGCTTCAAGTTCACTCGTGCTACTTGCGATCTTATTTTGCTTCTTTGCGTATCGGATACTGACCGTGGGGTTTGAGAAGTCGTCTGCTACGCAAACGAAGCAAGTTCATATCCCAGCGGCCTCCAACACTGAGTTTTTCTAAAAAACTTAAGTGCAGTAATTTCACTCCAAGTGCTTTCCGGTGAAGGAAAACACATGACGAATCCTGCATACCTACGCCTGAGAAAATATTCATAGACGTATGTAAAGTGACTGAGACGGCGATGGACCCACCATCTGTCACGTTGGCACTTAATCATCTTCGGTGAAAAGTGGGTGTTGTGATTACAACACCTCTGCCTACCTCTTCGGGGAATACAGGCGTGAGCATAAGTATGTACCTAGCGGTGACGTGAAGAACTATAATGTCTTATATAAGTTTTTACGGTGACGCTAGCGAGTATAGATGTAAAACTCGTAATAAAGGTACAGGTTTCCTTACGATTTTTCTTTCACCGTAAAGCTTGTGTTGTGAAATTATTTTCGTGGCCTTGCACTCATCCCTTTTTCACTTTGTCTACTTTAGATTAATGTAATAAATTATAGAATTAAGCATATTACTTACTCGGAAGAAGTTATATACAAGGCTCGTACACACATATACCAGGCTATGGAAGATAAGTTGGTAACTAAATAATTTAGCGTAATGCCGAGGTTGGTCCGATGTTACGTAACATAACAAACGGGTCGGGACGGGTCCACTTTTGTGAAATATGGTTGTGTTGACAACACATTCTGGTTATCCTTTCATTACTTTGTTTGTTATGGGAGTATGGCACGGGTGTGTTATTGATATAGATTAGAATTTGGTTTCAAATTACGAAAACATAAGGTCTATTTCTGCTTGCAAGATTGATGGTACGATCGTTTTGTGTTAGGTAGTAATAAGTAAATAAATAATTGTACTCGTATGTATCACTCAGCCGGGTCCAACATGTATACAATGCAATCGTCAATAACATTTATGTATTTATTCGTATGATGTATATTCAAATCAAAGCTCCAACAAAATGTTGACCCCGGGCTCGATCACATATACCGGCTATAATGGCCCGCGACACCTATCGTAGTTACTAGACCAGCGGTGCCGTCATTGTAGAATATAATAATCACTATACTAATAACTTTTAATAGCTTCATAGATTTTCTGATAACAGAGAATTATATGACAAGTTAGTTGCATTTTGCCCAGAATATAAACATAATTCTTAGGAATAGCCAAAGTTTAGTTACTCTCATGAGTACGGTGTTTGTAAACTAATACATAATACAAAACACAGATGTATGTAATTTGCTGTAAGTGCCCTGTGCGCGTGTATTCTACTGTCCGACTGGGCACTGTATCTGTACGGAAAATCGAAACCAAACATCGTTACCTTAGAGTAGTGTTCTGTTACTGGGGTGCGTAAGATCACTAGGGGGGCAACTATGATCGTTTAAGCAGCGCGTATTGGGAACTTCTTAGCTCTGATGATTAATTTTACGGTACCTAAATATAAACTTCAAAGCTCAGAAGTTCTTAATTCGCTCTGCTTCAACTGGTGATGGTAGTCTCCGTTGAAGACGGAGCAAATCTGGAGGCGCTGTGCTAGCTGTAATGGGACCAATTCGTCTTTCGGTTTAGACTCGGGGGGACTTTTGGGACCGAGCGCCAACTTTGATTTTTTTAAGTGGAAAAAGAGACCTTTGGCGTGGTTGTTTGTTGGTTTCTCGCTCAAACTTAACTAATATGTTTAAGGTGGCAGTGGGGACCGTGGTCCCGGTCCTGGTCCCAAAAGCCCCTACTCTTTGTTTGTTATACCTATATATGTAGCTAACACACGAGTTAAAACCTTGCCCCCTTAAAATATTGCCTTAGATATTCGTTGGCTTGATAGTAGTTCCGCCTCTTTTTGTGATGCATATTTCAAAAAGGGTGGACTTAGTTTTACTGAGTTTGGCTAGTTTTTGTTTAAGCCATGTTTTGTAAAAAAATGGGTTCGTGTTGCAAGAGTCAATACAACACTCAGGCGGATTGTTAGTTGTGCGAGTTATCATATCTTTGTTGCTATCCAAAGAAAGATATATATTGGTATATTTTTGGATCCATTTGACAAATGTTTCAGTAACAACTTGGGATTCACATGGATACAACTCAATACAAGTAATACATGTTTAGGGATAATATATCCCCTACGTACAGGACGATACATTTTGCATCTGTTAATACTGAGGGCCTAGTGCGCGTTTTACACTACCGCCGTCACAAGTCATAGCGACGACGTAAACGCAGATGTATGTAGGACCGGAACAGCGCCATCTTCCGGCCTAAACATGACACTATTACGAGCGACACTTGTGACGGAGATTTTAAGAAAACGCGCACTAGGCACTCTGATGCAATAATATTGTATTTTCAAACTTCAGCTCATACGTCTTCATAGCTACTACAGATTACCAGGAAACAAGACCCCGCTTTACAAATAATTTTCAAAGAATTAGAGCTCAGTTCATAAATACCATGAGTGTTTGACTTACAACCTTTACACCGACCTTTTCAAGGTCATATTGGTCAAACATGAGCTTCGAAAAATACAAAATAAAATAAATACCCAACCGATGCGTGACTACGGTGTATTGAATAAAACAAACTTTTGTTTATTAATCAAGTAACACTATTTCTCTATTAACGCTTTATTGCTTGGCGTGTTAGTTCACTATCTTTCTAATAAGAACTGTTGCTAACGAAAATAAATGTTTCGGTAAAATATGTTACATTTTACATTATTATAGCACGCAATGAAGTTGGACTGACGGTATATTTAGGAAATCAATTTCGCCTAGGTTTTTTTAAATTCTTTGACGCGGGACCATCATCGGTTTAAGCAGAGCGTATTAAGAACTTCTAAGTAAGACGTTACTGTTACAACGATCATAGTAGTCCCCCCGTTGGTTAATGGTTTAGTGAGTTCGGTTCCTGCGTCAGGACAAACATTTTGTCATGAGCAATTTAGTTTACTATGTGAAAAACAGTTAGTTAATGAAAATATTTCTTATAAGAAAGTCTGTATATACGTAAGTGTTATATGCGCTGCCTGGTACCCATAGTACAAGATTTGCTTTGTTTTTGAGTAGATTGCACTGTGTTAGTGTTCGCGTTTATATTTTTTACTTTTTGTAATATGTATGCATACATGTAAGTCTATACATCTACATCTATACAGATAAATAAAGTTTAAGAATCTGTTTGTTATTCCAAAATGACAGCTATTCTCTAAATGCATATGAAATAATATACGACACAAAAATAAAAACAATTTTTAAAATTAGCGTCTGTCTGTCTGTTTGTTCTGGCTAATCTCCGAAACGGCTGGGCCGATTTTAATGGGACTGTCACTGGCGGAAATGGAATTTAATCATATCTCAAAATTACAACTTTTATTTTCAGTCATTATGTTGAACGTACCATTTTATAATTATATTCTTAAACAATCATGGCTAGTTATAATTCCTGCTTTACAAAAATCACAACGAGAGGAGAATACAAACCAGAAATAATAAAATCTTGATCTAAATGTAAACTCTATGGTGGGTTTAGCCCAACAAAAAGTTTATAAAATTTATATTGAAATAAAACTTTTATCGTAGTCAATAATTTCGAACAAACTATGCCCCGGTCTTGTAGGTACTTTAATATTTTCCTAACCACTTTATTAAATATTAACTTCGTATATTCCGCCAACTTAAACTTCAGCCGGCTTAAGTTAAATAGAGCTGAATCTGAAACTTTGGTAAATTTCAATCGAACGAGCTATATCCGACTAGACTTTTCTAACCCGAGGTCTTATTTTGGAATATGATCTAATAAAAAGAGCCGTGGTGACTCTGACGTCTGAGCAGTCGCAGGCTACGCATGTGACGCAAGTTCGAATCCCAGCGGGCCTGCACCTATATTCTAAAAACTTATGTGCACATGTCACACCATGTGCTTTACGGTGAAAGAAAACATTGTGAGGAAACCTGCATAAGTCTGATAAATAATTCAAAGACGCATGTATAGTGTCTGAGACAGCGATAAACTCATTATCTGTCGCGTTGGCACTTAATCATCTTCGCTGAAAAGTGGGTTTTGATATTACAACACGTCTACATACCCTTTCGGGGACTACTGGCGTGAGCATGTGCATGTATGTTAATGAAACATACAAGTTAAACAGTGAAAAAAAAACTTTTACATAAGTAGACAACTTATTAAAACATAAAACTCTAATCGAATAATTTTTTTTTTAAACTGAGTTATAAATATGACTAAAACTCAACAGTATAACAACAGATTGAATGTTTTTTCAAACTGTGCTTAAAACTAATTTCGATTCGATAACTTGGCCCAAATTGATCTCTCTCGAGATTGTGCTTAAAGACTGGTAGCAAATAAATTTCATATTTATAATCTAAAGCTTTAGGTTTCAAGCGTACGATCTGTGTTCGTACATGGAGGGCTAATTAAATTGTATGTAAATTGAGCTCATCCATCTGACAAATTGGCAGAAGCACACAAATCCATGATTACGAATTCCGTACGCAGTAAGTAAGCATTTTGAATTAGATACCGACGCATGACTCCATTGCAACTCCTTCTACGCGACAGTACAATCATATTTCGCCAGTTATATCAAGCCCCATTTGGTAGGGGGCGAGCCTATTGCCATTAACCATGCACTAATCCAGAATACTGATACTACGAAATTACTGATTTATATGCGTATTTTTTCTTATTCTTTTTGAACACAGCGTCAGCTCCATTGTGATCGCACATCACAACTCAACAATCATTATACAATCCAAACATTATTCGGTAGAGCCTACCAGCTCCAACAGAGGCTGGCGCACCAAGCACTCCTAAAACCCAGGCAATATCGTACAGACCGACCTTTAATATACTGAACATTTCTTCTCTCACTGACACAGATTTAAGAATAACTTAATATTATCACAAAATTACAACTTTTATTTTCAACCATTATGTTGAACGTATTTGCCGTATTATAAAGTCATAGCTTATAATACCATAGTTATAATACCCACATTAAAAAATTCACCAACAACGAAAGTTTATTTCCATTTTATATTAAGTATTTATGAATAATGTAGGTCCTAAGAAAATGTATGAATTATGATGTCGTTATTATTTTCCTCCATTTAAGGTTACTGCGAAAGCAGCAGTGGCAATCTACTAATATATTATTCAAATCTTTGTACTTGAATTAACATTTAGTACTTATTTTCTTTGAATATCGTCACACTTTCCTAAAGAATATTTTTTCGTTAATGAGAGCATGCACTTTATCACCTATGTATTGTGTATCAATTTTCTATGATTGAAACCGACGCTCGACGTCGATATCGACACTGGAAAGCCTTACAGAATAAAGCGGCAGCTCTGTGAATACAAGTAGGTATATTGACTTGTGCAGAGAATGATCAGACGCAGACATTGCTGAGGTGCTTTAATGGTTTTTGTTTCCTTTAAGTGTATGAGAATGGCATGCACTCTGTGTAAAAACTCTTTAATTTTCAGTAAGATCAGATTAAAAAAAAATGTCTACATGGTGAGTATTTCGCCATCTTGACCTGTTTTTGATATCTCAGTTCTTAGGTTCCGCCCGCAACTTCGTCTACGTGGTAATAAAATGCCATACTTTCATGCCATTTTTATCCACTAAGGGGTGAATTTTGGAAATTATTTTCCGAGTGGATACCTACCTACACCTCATAAAGAACGCACCTTCTAAATTTCATATCTCTAGGTCCAGAATTTTATGTATGTCGATGATCATTAGGGTGTTGGTATTACAACACCTCTACCCCTTCGGGGAATACAGGCATGATCATATGTAGATAACCATAGCAGAGAAAACCAGTGTACCAGTTCCGTGGCACAAGTCGTGGTATTATAACAAGGTGGCGTCACCAACCTTGCTGCAGGGCGAGATACTATTAATATTGGCAAAAACGACAGCACTGATGTGACGTAAGCTTGTTCAATCGTGGGATGAAGATGATTTGCAAAATTGTCGTATCTCACTAAAAACGGAATAGAATCCCGCAACACCACGTGCATTACTCTCACGAATCGCCGCCTACAGCATAAGAGTGTGAGTACACTTAAGCCTAAAATTGTGTCTGCATTAAAGGTAGACTATAAAATAAAATCTTAATCGATAAATTGATGACCTAGTTTCTAACGACCAGTAGCTTATTTCAGATCCGGCTACGTGCTCAGTTTTAGTGATCATTTTGATATATTAAATCTTTGTTACGTGAGCAATTTCTAGTGGGTCTGGAAACTTTAAAGTATCTTTATTTATTATTTGGGTGAATTGTGTCTTGTTTATCACAACAGTAGAGGGCTGGACACCTTTTTTATAGTAATGCTTGAGATTTTAGAATATCTGTTAACATTTCGAAAACAGCGATAACAGGGTATCATGAACAGTATCTATACATTTATAAAGAGAAATAAAATTGTAGTCTCTGTTTCTAATTCCAAAATTACACCATTAGACTAAATGTATATGAAAGTAAACATACCGAGGGAATTGTTTATCAATTACCAACTATTTAGCTTAATGGAATAAATTGAACTTAGTGGAACCCGAACACTCCAAAAAATTAAACCCAAACACCAGGTACTTACTGTAAATCGTAGTGCTCAAAATACTTAAGAAAAATAATTAACAAATGCGCTAGCTCCCCTCGATAGCTCATGGATGCCTCCATCAGAACTGAACCAAATTAAACTGGGGCCACATTGAAAGCACCATCTTTCAAATAAAAATCGTCGAAATCAGTTCACAGAGTCGAAAGGTGGGAAATAAAAAACATATACGTTGATAAAATCCTCCTTTTTTTGAAGTCTGTTAAAAGGGAACTAATCCCCTAGAATAATTGGTATTTTCCCAAATACAAGGCAAAACACCTATAAGTGTGGTTCATTCAATAACTCTGATAAATGAAAGTAATAATTGTAACCTTCATTTTAATCACGCCAACCCCTAACGATTGTTTTCTATAATTGCAAAATGTACTAATCCGCTCAAACGATTTATATTTTCACAAATACGAGACTATACAGATAAATAAAATAGAAGTGTTTGTTTGTTTGTTTGAAATGATTCACTAAATGCATATGAAAATACGAGTACAGATCGATTATCGCCCCCCCAAAACCCCCTGCATAAACATTTTATGAAAATCGTTGTAGCCGTTTCCGAGATTAAATTATATGTATATATTCATCTATACAAGAATTACTCGTTTAAAGGTATAAAATTTTACAATAGAATTTAAATATTACCAACCAAATTAAAGGTAAACTGGAAAAATGTGTGAAATTATTACCAGCAGGTTTTTGAGCTCAACAAAATGGCACTTGCGTCCCTTGTCAGAGCAAGGGTGCTCCAACGTTCCTCAACGCACGACCCCTCTTGTACCACGTACCTGAAGTCTTAAAAATATTAAATAGGGCAAAATCGTTCATTCAACCGCTCGTTTAATTTTCACGGCGAGCACTTCATCTTAAGATCCTTGTTGGGTCCACAGTTTGATAAAAAAATTATAAAATGTGCTCTGTCCATCAAAGATATTTAGGCAGTTATTTGGATTTAATATCCATTTAAGTAATGGTCCTTTATGAGATCATGAAGGTATAAAAAAATGTCGAACATTTGTAAGATTTTATTTTGAGCCCTATATATGATCGACAAGCTATTATACATTTTGTTCTTGTGAAATGAGGAGAGCGGAGTCAACTTGTAGAACGTTTATTATAGTACAATATTATAGTATACAAGTACGTTGATCACGTAATTTGCAGTTGAAGAAAAAGACGTTCTAAAGGTAGACAATATTTCTTAAAATGTAGAGTATTTCCACAGACACTACTCTATATCGATAAATTGACATTGACAAACATAGTTCACTAGCATATCCACAGATAAACACAAACACAACTCTATGTAACAGTTATATTCTCTATACTATGTCGTTAGTTAGTTATATTCTCTATAATAAAACATACCGATCATTGATCTTTGATTGCTTAGCACGGAGAAGTTGATATTATTAATGATTCATTGACATTACTTAGGATTTGAGCATAAGTCTTAAGTGTCATCATGGCTACCTGGCTACCAACTATGATCGTGTAATAACGTCTTAGCTTCGAAGTTCTAAATACGCTCTACTTAAACCGATGATCGTAGGCCCTCTGAACGCTTTGGAAAAAGTGCAGGGAGCATCTACGCCCTAAATAATATTACTATAATTGTATATTATAGATTAATTATTTAAAAACAAATACAGGTAAGTGCAAAACTTGATAATTTTATAATAGAACTAGACTACGAATGAGCTATACTCTACTCTACCGAACCGAAATAATCTTACCGGTATAATTTACCGGCCCAGACGTTTCTTTGAGGCAGTCTCCACCGCAAGTTCTATTTCAGTTCTGAATTGCAAGCAAGTAGTATGGGGTACACTTTTGTTTTCTAAGCTAGATTTAAGTATTTAGACGCGATTTGAGTCTAGTCTATTTGAGAGACTAACCCTTTTGATTGTGGTTCTAGTAACAATGTTACAACTCCAAAGGTAAAAGTAGAAATAGTAAAGGTAATATTATTAAGTATCCCACTTCATAAAAACAATAATTTTATAATTTTTTATTGCGTGTTTATGTATTTTCGAGTAAGCCCTGTACAGTATGTACATACAGTAATTACTCGAGAACGGTTGAGCCGTTTTGGATGGTTTAAATTTTATTGTGTCAAGGAAATTGGAAGTACTTGACAAAAATGCGTCAAATTTAATGACTTCACGCAGATCTGTGAGTCAGTTTGCGTGATATTAGGTTCATTCGAAATGGGAGAGTCATAAGATTGTTAGTAGAATATCCCATATGCATGCATTGAAAAGCGCGACAATTTTTTTTTATTAAATATAACTGTTTTTAAGGTAACATAGTTTCCCATTTTCTTCTTACGATTTTTCAAATAATTGTATGAAAAAAAGAACATACAGCTAAATATATATAACTCAAAGGTGACTGACTGACATAGTGATCTATCATCGCTCAGCCCAAACCACTAGACGGATCGGGCTAAAATTTGGCATGCAGGTAGATGTTGTGACATAGACATCCACTTAGAAAGGATTTTGATTAATTCTACCCCCAAAGTAATTACATAGGGGATGAAAATTTCGGCTACTTTTAATAAAAAACGTAGGGTATGCTAACGCGGGTGAAACCGCGGGGCACAGATAGTACATACATATGCTCGGATAGGGGGCCCTATTGCCTTACCTAATCTAGACTCCGCTCTACTACTGGGAACTAACAGATGAAATAACCCAATAACACTTTGCCCTACCCGGTTATCGAACCCGGTTATAGTACCTCGTTCCACAGAAGACCAACGAGGCATTCTAGAACAGGCGGCCAGATATAATAAAAATAATTATTTAAATCTTATCTTAACCGAAATATGAAAAAGTAGACTTGTGATTAATAAAATGCCTGCAAAAATAGCGTCCGCATTACTTAAGTTCAGTAGTAGCTGCAAGAAGCCACCTGCTTCGACATTCAAGCTATGAAGTCATATTCTACGTGCGGTTGGCTTGGTAAAGGCAGTCGTTACTGTAAAGTTAGCCGAATAATAACTATAATATTGCGCTTATGCTGTGTTCGGCGTATCGTGCTCGAATAGATTAAGTTGGTGCACAATTTAATGGACTAGGAATACTTGCAAGGTATCTGTTGTAGACAAATTTGTACCTGAATAACTAGTACGATATCGCATTAATTACAGTACGGGGTATTGAGTCATTTATTACCAAATACGTTAGATGAAATTCCTTTGTGATCGAGTTATTTTAATGGCGAAATGCTAATACTAAACGTGAGATTTGCGGAAAAATCTGAAAGATGCCGCGTCAAATACCAAGAATCAGATACTTTGTGGATTTTCCTTAGTAGTTGACAAAAAAAATTGCACACTTTCCTTTTTCAGACTACTTCAGTGGTGTAAACAGAGCGTATTAAGTACTTCTGAGCTTTGACACCTTAAAATTAAAACTAAGAAGTTCTTAATACGCGCTGCTTAAAAGATCATAGTTGGCCCAATGGGCAGGATTACTAGTACATTTATACAATTTCGTTCTTCTGGAACGATTTTTCATAAAGTGATCCCCGTCAGTCAGCGGACAGCAGGTCGCATTGTCGGGAAGGCGGGGTGTCCCGTGAAATCTAGGTCGACTAGTCATGTTTCAAATGTGGGCCAGTCGCCAATATCTTTTAAGTTTTAATAACGATATTCTCAGTGAAGATGCAAGCTTATTGAGACTAATATACATTTAAGGTTTTAAATAAGATTAAGTAAGTGATGGCTTTATGGTACTAGACAAACCGGCAAACATACCTTAATATCTACATATATAAAATTTAAAGGCGTCACTGACTGACTTATAAATCAACGCACAGCTTAAACAACTGATTTCAGAGACATGCAATGTTCTTGGTGAGTTGTATACGCTACGAAAAGATTATCTGAAATTCCATCCCAAAGGGGGTTTGTTGGGGTTTGAATGTTGTATGTGAAATCTTATTGCCACAGGTGAAACGGACATGAGCTTGTCTATATAGATAAATAAAATTGGAGAGAACGGCATACTTACGTGCCCTCAGTGTGCACGGAGCTTCACTGCGAAGATAAGCTACATAAGCCATCTTCGAGCGCATCAGCGCTATTTATCCGACTAGGGGTCAAAGTGGTCGCCATGACCAAAATCGGTCGGAACAATCATCATCATCATTATCATCAAATAAAATTGGGTTTGACACCTTTTTTTTAAAGGTTTGGTACCTTTTTTTTTATAAGTACGTGAAATTCATATCAAATACTAAGGTCTTCTGTCCCTTAGAGCCAACGCAATCAAAAGATACCTCTAGCTAAGATAGCCTCTGCGGCAAATTTTCGATATACGCAAGGGAATCAAAATCTACAGGTAACTTGTCGCGTACTTAGCTTTTTTTAGTTTGGTAGGAAGCTAAGACTTAGTCTAAGCACAAATAAATGAAAAATTGCGAAGAGCATTTTTAAGTAAAGTGGGTAAATGCATACATTTTAATTGTAATGCTATGTACAGATGTAGAGGTATCTTCTTAATCACAAGGATTGCGTTGAAATTTGACCCGGAGGTATCGACCGTTCTCAATAATTAATTGATGCCTACCCATCGTCAGTGTTTGATTCCTTGTATGCGATTCGGAGCCAAATTCCAATTAAACGCCCCAGAAGCCCCTGGAACAGGAATCGATCTTCTGATTGATACTGGAGATCGTTAGGGAAATAGGAAATCTTCTCTCTAATACGTCCACGGTCGCTTCGCCCACTTCGTATGAAATCATTATTTATTTTCTTATGGTTATAACTATTCCAAATTTCGGCTTGATCGGCAACATGTTAAACAGACAGACAGATGGGCTACAAGTATCTCAGATCGCAAAATGATTACGATTTCTTAAATCTATAACTACTCTCCTTTCCTCATATTATGTCACTGAGAGGATACTTGTTCCATTAATAAATTAATATGGATTAATATGGGAATGTGCGGTAAAAACAACATTAAAAAAATCCTATAAAAACAATTTGTAACTTTGTAGGTCCCATCTTAGATCTAGATTTTATGAGATGAGTAGTAATTTTTTTGGGTATTTGTATGGAAAACTAATACTATTACTATTTAACATAACAGAATTTCACAACATAGATTTAACTGAGTTGGAAAGCTAAATACTACTATCTCGCAATCTGAACATAGTAACTGAAAATAATATATGACAGTCGAGCAACAGTAAAACATATCGTTTTGTGTACATTTCGCAAATAAATCAGAGGAACAGGAGGCGAATTTCAAAAGTTTGTGATTTATCATAATCCGGATTTCCATTTGGCGAGCGAGTGGTCCATTATTCTATGTCACAGACACGGCAAGGGTGCGTGCTAGGCAAAAAATAAGTATTGTGCTCCCAATGGATAAATAAATATCGATGAACTGCGTATTCGAATAGTGCGTCTGAATGGGAAATTTCGGAATATTTGTATTGGGCGCTTTTCCACAAAAAAATCTCTATATAATATTGAAGGTACAAGATTAATTATAAGGTTGTTGAACTCCAACATCTCACCATAAAAGTCAAATTAATTATATCTTCGAAGATTTGTGATTTTTGTCAATTAAAAGCAAAATTAAAAGCAAGAATGTGGAAAATATAGAAAACGAACTCAAATATCAATTTAGTAGTAGAGTTAAACTGTTATTCACTAAATAATCGAATTAGTTCGGTGTAAGGTAACTGTGGCTCTTCATCAAGTGGCCCACCATCATCGGTTTAAGCAGCGCGTATTAAGAACTTCCCGGCTTCGGCTTCCTTTTTTGTAATAAGTGCTGCTTAAACGATTATAGTTGGCCCCCTGTGCTATTTATTCCTTGGACAAGATTGCTCGTAAGCGCTAAGTTAACGAGTCTGTCATGAACCCGCCTTTCGGCATGACTACACAAGTTTGAATTTCTTCCTAAACCCGTGTAAGTTTCCTTAGCAACCCCATGCATAAATATACTGACTAATGTAATACAAGCTCTAGCTTGCGCCCTCAGCTTCGCGTATAAACTTTCAAACCCCATTTAACTCCCTTATTATGTGGAATTTCAGAAACCTCTTTCTTACTGGATACCTACACCTCGCAAAGAACACAATACGAATTTCGTGTCTGTGAGTTCAATGGGTTACGCTGTGCGATAATATATTATCGAGTATTTCAGACAGTCAGGCAGTCTGGACTTTGAATTGTATATGTATAGATAATGTATTCACGCTTGCTTTGAGACCAACAAACAAAATACAACGTACATCAGACGTAACCGCAAACATCAAGCCTCCGTAAATAAAAGGGAGAAAAGGAAGAGATATATTGGTCAATTTGAATGATATTGAGCCAAGATACACAAGTCGTAATAAAGGAGCAGCCACTTAAATTACATACCATATAAAATATGCGTTACCTTCGGGAAATCTTCTGTACCCGGACGTAGTCGCCTCGTAAAACCATCTAGTAACAAAGTCCCTCGGAGACTCGGTCTGTTTTATTCTCGTCAAAAAAGACATATGCATGTATTGTACTAGTATCATATAAATACGTATATACGTTCCTTTCTTGTTGCATTGCGAGGGTTCGTACGGAGAAGTATTTGTGTGTGGTTTGTTTTGTTTGAAAAGTATCTACAGAATGAAAATGAAGGTTCATTTTGAATGTTATCTAATAATAGCTAATGATAGCTTTTACGGCTTACTTGTCATTTACAAGTGCCGTGGTGGCCTTGAGGTTTGAGCAGTCGCCTGCTACGCAAGCGACGCAAGTTCGAATCTCAGCGGAGCCTGCACCAATGAGTATTTCTAAAAAACTTAAGTACAGTAATTTCACACCACGTGCTTTACGGTGAAGGAACACATCGTGAGGAAACCTGCATATTTCTTAGAAGTAATTCAAAGGAGTATGTAAATTGTCAGAGACGGCGATGGACTCACCATCTGTCACGTTGACACTTAATCATCTTCGGTGAAAAGTGGGTGCTGTGATTGCAACACCTCTGCCTACCCCTTCGGTGAATACAGGCGTGAGCATATGAATGTTGTCATTTTCAACAATAAACTACCATTCATCTTGGCCCCGCGTTCATTTCATTGACTTAGACTGGTGGCCGAATGGTTTGAGAAATCAGCTGCTTCACGAGCGATACGAGTTCCAATCTCACCGTTCTTTACTAAAGAATTAAGAACTCCTAAATTTTCTGTTAAATTTATGAAAACCTTTCTTAGTGAATACCAACACCTCACCAGAAACACACTTTCTAAATTTCATGTGCCTGCGCTGATATTAAAAGTCAGATATTATGACTTTGAATCTTACATTGACAAAAAACATACTTACGTATGCTCACGCCTGTATTCTCCAAAGGCCTACCCCTTTGGAGAATACACGCGTGAGCATACGTATGTATGTTTTTTTGTGTTTAGAGGTGTTGTAATAGCAACACCCACTTTTCACCGAAGACCATTTAGTGCCAACGTGACAGATGGTGAGTAAATCGCCGTCTGAGGCACTATACATACGTCTTTGAATTACCTCTCAGACATATGCAGTTTTAATCACGATGCTTTCCTCCACCGTGAAGCTCGTGGTGTGAAATCACTGTACTTAAGTTTTTAGAAAAACTCATTGGTACAGGTCCCGCTGGGATGCGAACTTGCGTCGCTTTTGCAGCAGACGATTGCTCAAACCCCAAGGCTACCACAGCTCTGTTCTTATTTAAATTAATAAAAAAATTCAGTTTAAAAACAAAAACACAACTACTGAGAATCACGTTCTTAACAGTATTAAGCAAGATGTGTTGTTGTGATGTTCAGAGGATGGCCAAGTTCATATGCCACTATACTAATATGTCGTGTTTCGTTAGAATACGTAGCATATTGAAATAATAAACATAAATCTTTTCGCCGCAGTCGGGTAATCAATTAACGAGTACATTACATTTCATACGTTCGTTACACATTAATAACAGACTTCTAAGTTTTTCAAATTATTGGGACTTGCTTTTTTTCTCGGTACTTTAAAAACAAACATGAAAACTTACATACTACATGGCACGGAGGAACAGCGGTTTTCATTTTAATCTTTCAAGTAGGGAAAGAACGTTGCTTCCGGCAAATTCCACAAAATGGCAGATATTTTTCAGAAGCGTAATAAAATACAAGCGCATGTTATAAACTGGGTTTATTTTAGATATTGCGTGATCCAATCCAAATATGTCATGGTTTTAGGTATCGTTTGTGGATTAAGACGTAGTAGCATCGAGTATTTGAATCACTTTGTGTCTACTGTTCGTTTTATATGCATTTTCGGCAAGTAATTTATTAGTAAGTAAATACTTTTTCTATAAAATTATAGTGCTCTAATATATCTTATAAATTATTTCAGTACCTAGTTTAAATACTAGAAAGTATATTACAATATAATGTAAGTAGTGCCTCTCACATTGCTGCGCCCTAACAAGGTTTCTGTTAGTTATACATAAATGTAACAATTATAATTAAGTTTATGTTGTATCATGTAACTAAGTAATTGTTATTGATTCACCCGCGTTAGCATACTCTAAGTTTTTATTAAAGGTAGCCTAAACTTTTATCCCCTACTTTAACCCCTTGGGATACAATTAATCAAAATCCTTTCCTAGTAATAACATCTACCTGCATGCCAAATTTCAGCCCGATCCGTCCAGCGGTTTGGACTGTGCGTTGATAGATCTCTATTATGTCAGTCAGTCAGTCACATATATTTAAATGAATATATATGAAAAACACGAGTTAATCACGCTGATAAATAATAATTCCACACACATCTGTATGTGCATTTTACTTGAACGATAAATTTAAAGTTAAAATACAAACCATTGTAATTTTCTGTTCTCTGTTAGCGATGCAGTGTTCAGGTTGAATTTATAGAAATTCATTGTTATGTTAACCTCTCCGCAAACGCAAAAGGTATTTTTCCCTTCATTTATTCATAAGCAAAAGCGGACTGGAGCTACTCGAAAAATACGTGACTGCCTAAACTTTAATAATATATGAAGACAGCGAGAGCCACGCTTCAGTATGATAGTTGCATTGTGTGTACACGTTTGCCTCTATAAAATAAGTAGTACATTGAAGTATACCTATTTTAAAATCAAAAATGCGCAAAATACTAAAAAGTAGCCTGATTCTAACAAAAAATCTCTAATTTTACTTATATGCATTTCATCCAATTGTGGTTTAAGCTACCCTTAAAGTAATATCGTAAGAAATTATCCTCTCTGACTACCTCGTAGGGGATAGGCGTATTGATGTTGAAAATCTACATCTATATTACTATATTAACAAGTATATATTTTTAGAAATATACAGAAGATTATGTTTGCTTGCTTGAACACGCTAATCTCAGGAACGAATAGTCCGATATGAAGAATTATTTCAGTGTAAGATAGTTATCGAGGAAGGCTATAGGCTATATATCATCACGCTAAGCTTAGACTAATCAAGGGTTTAAGTTAGGGTTCGCCCAAAGTGACTATTCCACGCGGACAAAGTCGCAGGCCGAAGCTAGTAATGAATTAAACATGTTACGTTACCTTTCGTTTTCTGATATATTTTTTTATAAATAGCAAATTATTCACGGCTTTTTTTTCCTCTTGGGCACGATTTTTAACATAAATTTAACCTAGTTATTAAAGACAGTTCTTTTCATCCACAAATTTCTTCATAAATAATAATTTTCGGATAAACCCACGCACCTTACAAGTTTTATCTCGATCAAAGGGATTCTAGGTAATATCTTAATACAATTTTATCGATTTTGCCCTCTAAAATCTAAAACATTCTTCTCTGAGATCTAACCAAGCCACTGACAAGTGAGTTATCTACAACCGAATGAAAACTTGATTCTGGAATATTTTTTTTTTCTATCAAATCAATAATTTATTCCGTCTATCATATTAGGATGATTAAATTTCATAGAAATCTTATTTCTGACACGAAATAATGATATAATAATAATACTTGAAATAGACATTCCCTTATTAATGCCAGTAGTCATGAAATAGGACTATATTAATAGATTTGTTCTATCTGTTCGTAGCTGTAAGCCCCACGGTTTCACCTTAGACTTCATTTCATAAGTAGATTTATTTCGCGGAAACTTTATTTAAAATAAATCAACAGTTGCCTAAGTTACGCCCTAGAACATCTTGTGTCTGAGACAGACAGACAATAAGACATATGGAGAATATTGTAAAAGTAATTTTTTTATGTGTTATGCTTTTCTATCTGCATTTGCATTTAGTAAAAAAACTGTTATTTATTATTACATTACTGTTAATTACAAACAGAAACTTCAATGTTATTTATCGGTACAGATGTAGATATCATGATTAATATATTTTTTGTAACTATAATGGAATGCGTTGCGAGTTGTCAGAGTTGATCGAATTCAACCGAACCGAAAGTTCCAGTTTCCAGTTTAGATCCATTCCTGCAATAAAATAAATATTTTTAGTTATTTTGTGAATTTAGTCTCTAGGGTTTTCTCTTTAATTTGTTGTCAAATATAGTCAGTAAAATAGAGGTTGAAGCAATGTCCACATTTTAAATTCGTTCATTACCTTATCGGCACAGTTCCGTCACAGCTCGCTTGCGTGTTTCGCTGACAACCAATTGTAGGGCGAGCATTAGGCATTTTAGTGCTTAGGATAAATATATACTTACGGCTATAATGAAAGATAAAATTTCACCATATTTGGTGAATATACATACTTATGATGAGTTTCACCTAGTTACAAATAAGGTTTCACGCTTCTACGCTTTGCGCTACGCCTCTATGCTACGCGTGCGTAGAGGCGTAGCGCCAATTAAGACCTATTTTGAGGCGTTGAGTCAGAATGTCATAGCACGTAGCATTCTATTATGTGCTACGATATTATATACTACAGGTGCCTAAGATATAAGTAGAAAATGGATGAGGTATAGCGCATGTATTTTTTTTGCATCACAAACAGACGTAGATATCTTAAAATGCGAATTCAAGGCCAGCGCTCAAAGCTTGTGGCGGCATCTGGGGGCCTATCGTTATAGCACTGACGTCAAACTTAGCTTTGACGTTAAACTTTTGTGTCACCAAATGAAACGCCAAAGCTAAATTCTTAATACGTTCTGCTAAAACCGATTATAAGCCACCTACACTAATCTATTGACATACATACATTCATATGCTCACGCCTGTATTCCCCGAAGGGGTAGGCAGAGGTGTTGTAATCACAACTCCCACTTTTCACCGAAGATGATTAAGTGGCAACGTGACAGATGGTGAGTCCATCGCCGTCTCAGACACTTTACATACGTCATTGAATTACTTCTCAGAAATATGCAGGTTTCCTCACGATGTTCTCCTTCACCGTCAAGCACGTGGTGTGAAATCACTGTACATAAGTTTTTTAGAAAAACTCATTGGTACAGGCCCCGCTGGGATTCGAACTTGCGTCGCTTGCGTAGCAGGCGACTGCTCAAACCTCAAGGCCCCCACGGCTCCACTAACACTAATCTATTGACTACCAACATAATATAGGTACTTACCTGTATATTGATGATTTAGATGCCTACTACCGAGTTATATGCCTATTAGTTGACTATTTTACGTTTTAATACCACAGTTTACTTACAATATTTTCAAGTAGCTTACATAGCGTTCGATCGAATATTACACGAAGAGTTTGAAACTGAACTATAAATCACGGGATTACAGCATACTTCTGTGTCGCTTGTTCAATTCAATCTACTGTATTTTAGCTTTTTTACACCCTCGAAAGACCATTAGTGTCAACATTCTCTTTTCGAGAAAAACATTGATCATCACGAAAATACTCCAGTACAGAGAGAGAGGTAAGTGGTTTCCGCTACCTATAATTGATACAAATAACATCAACAGTAAGATTTGAACTCACGCCCTTGTTTTGCAGAAGTTTACTTAAACCACACGGCTATGACGATTATTTTCGTATTTCGCATTCAAGGATATACCAGTATGTAATTAATGTAGACCGTGTTAATTTATCCATTATTAAATAATTATTTGTGACAGCAATTACACTTCACAATCGAAATTAATGAACAGTGGTTGTCCAAATATATCGTTGTACATTATTGAATAACGTGTTATCATCGTTACACTAACAAGGCATGACCAATTACAATGAAGAGTGCAATAATAATGCGGTAACTTTAAACTTGTTAACACTATACATGTATTCTATATCTCTACTAGCTACGCCCCACGGTTCCACCCGCGTAGCTTTCGTTTTATATAATATAAATATTACGATACACATTTAACGTAGTTTATTTCTTCAGACGATTTAATATTTCTTATGAACCATTAAAGCGGTTATTGGGACTAAACTATGATAGTTAGATATGAGCTTTCGCGGTTTTTTTTTGTATATCTTAATAAGACCAATAAACCCGCAGTACATAATTTTGTTCTATTGTCAATAGTTTTGCAGCGCACGTTTAAATAGGGTTTCGATTATACACCTTGACTTCACCTTCTACAATAAATGGACTATCCAACAATGATTTTTTTTTGTAATCGGACCATAAGTTCCTGAGATTAGCGCGTTCAAACATACAAACAAACTCTACACCTTTATAATATTAAGTATAGATAGTATGCTGGTAGTGTCTTACCTTAAAATTGATATTGGATTACTGTTGAACCAAAATCTGTGTCAATTTTAAGTAGGACAGAAACGGTTGAAGTTGTTCTCCTAAATTTGTGAAATACTTAGTTTGTTGCTACATTCAAGTAGCTAATAAAGCGTGTAACAAAGTTATACTATTATACCATCTTAACCATTCGTAATAGCGTTTTATGTACATACTTTCCTAGCGTACGTACTTTCCTCCGGGATATTTTAACATTACACATATTTAAACTGCAGTTTTATTCAGTATTATCAGATTTACAGTGACTACTTATTGCAATAATTACAGTGATATAATTATTTTATGCTAACTCAACGTAATATTTACACAACACGGACATCCATTATAACCTAACCTCAAAGTGGAATCTAACCTATAAGTGAAACAAATATTCTTCGTTTGAACACTCATTTTGCTTTGTTTACGTTTGTTCCGTTATCCGTGGTATGTACAGTGCAACGATGAAACCCAAAGTTTGTATCAAATGTTCTTGTAACTTAACCAATCGTCAAAACATGACATGTTCATTCTGCAAACAAACTTACCATACGGAATGCACCGAAATACCTAAAAAGCAGCTCCTTATGATGTCAGCCGAAAGTAAACGTGAGTTTAAATGCCGTAGTTGTGTTGATCTACCTCGTGGCACGAACACCAGCACACCACTATCGGCCCCTATTCCTCGGTTTAGCAACACGCCTGAAGAAGTGCAACTGGACTCGTCGGCCAGCTCCACTATGATCGATCCTAATTTGTTTGCTGCAATCCGTTCTGAAATTCAGCTTGCGATTAAGACTACGGTAAACGAAGCATTAGCACCTTTAAAGGAAGATTTGAGAAGCCTACATGATCTGAAAAATATAATGGAACTTATAAGAGCTGACTTCGAGACTGTAAAGGTTAACATACAAAAATGTGAAGAAAGAATTAAGGACCTCGAAAAGAAAAAGTCCTCTGTCACAGTCACAGTGGAATCGATCTCAGCTAGGTTGCAACTTCTCGAACAACATACCCGCGAAAATAACCTCGAGATTAATGGAGTCCCAGAGAGTAAGTCAGAAAACCTGATCAATGTAATGAAGCAACTGTGCTCGAGTGTATCAGTTCCAATACAGGAAGGAGACATAACATCCTGTTCTAGAGTGAGAAAAATGGATGATTCTAAAGATCGTCCTCGATCAATTATAGTAAGACTATCAAACATCAGACACAGGGACAACATACTGGCAGCCGTGGCAAAGTTTAATAAGACAAACACCAAGGACAAACTAAACTCCCTACACTTGGGGTATGGCGGAGCGCGAGCTGCAGTGTTTGTATCTGAGCATCTGTCCCCGTTCAACAAAGATCTGCATTATCACACAAGACAGGTGGCCCGCGAGTGTGGAATAAAGTATGTGTGGGTACGCAATGGACGTATTTTTGTAAGAAAAGATGATGAGTCTCCACCTAAACAAATAAAGTCTCTCAACTCCCTGAACAGTCTCCGTCCTCCTTCTTTATAATGCAACACTGGTTCCTGTATCGTCCAGCCCACTCACAATTTATTACCAAAACTTCCGAGGAATGAGAACCAAACTGAAAGATATATATCTTGCTTCTAGATTGAATGAATATGACATAATTATTGCAACTGAAACATGGCTTGATGATGCCATTTATGACAATGAACTTTTCAATGACACTTACACAATATATAGAAGAGACCGGTGCACTACTAATCTAACTGGAAAAACTGGAGGCGGTGTGCTGATTGCTGTATCGAAAAAACTACAATCCAATCGAATTAATCATTTCCAAAGTGACTATGAGGATCTATGGGTTTCTACAAAAGTAAACATCAATGGTTCACTTAAAAATATTCTTCTATGTGCCCTTTACCTTCCTCCACCAGTGAACTCTAATGATTTAGACTCAGTATTGGACAACATAAGTAATATCATGCAGTCCAGTGACAATACAGAAACAATAATTATTGGTGATTTCAACCTAGGAAGTATGGAATGGACTGTATCAGATGGCCATATATCACCTAACTGTCCAACTAACAGATTGGAATCGTCACTATCTGATTTTATGTCATTAAATGCTTTACAACAATGTAATATTATCAGAAACTCTAATGATAAAATTCTAGATCTTGTTTTTTGTAATTTTGAGCAATCATATGTAATGGAGTGTCCCAATCCTCTAAGTAAGCTCGATGTACATCATCCAGCCTTAGAAATAGTAGTCCAGGCTAGCCAGCCAAATGTATTAAAGTACAAACAATTTGCTACTCATAACTTTAGGAAAGCAGATTACTCTCTTGTTACTTCTAAGCTAAGTGAAATTGATTGGATATCTGAATTTACAAATATTGATGATGTTAACAAATTAGTATCCAAGTTTTATGATGTACTTTTTATGATTATAGAAGAAACTGTACCTAAAACTAAACAACGAAATCTAAAGTATCCAACTTGGTATACTCATAACTTAATCAATCTTATTAATGAAAAAGAAAAAATTAGGAAGCGCTTTAATAAATACCATAATCCTCGGGACAAACATGAGTTAAATCTAGCAAATAAGAGAGTAAAACAAATGATAAATACATGTTATAATAAATATATTGAGAATGTTGAATGTTCTGTTAGAAAAAATCCGAAGAAGCTATGGTCGTATATAAATAGCAAGCGTAAGGGTAATATGGGTATACCAAGTGAGATGAACCTGGACAGCAAACAGGCAGACACAGGGGATGAAATATGCAATTTATTTGCAGAGCAATTCTCATCAATTTATTCCATATCATCCTCTCCGTCTTACTCAAATGAAAATTACAATTATAACAATCATCATCATTCCCTTGGTACTATTCCAGTCTCAGAGCGCTCTATATGTAAAATACTAAAATCATTAGACTGTAGCAAAGGCCCCGGCCCTGATGGCATACCTCCTATTTTTATTAAGAGATCCAGTAAATACTTGACACTACCGCTAAAACTTATTTTTGATAAATCCTTACAGCAAGGAATATTTCCTGATTTATGGAAAGAAGCAAATGTGATTCCAATTTATAAAAAAGGGGATAAAAAGAATGTAAAAAATTATCGTCCTATATCTATTTTAAATATATTTTCTAAATGTTTTGAACGTCTGGTATGCCCACAGTAACAGATTACAGCAAACATTTTGTATCAAATCAACAGCATGGGTTTCGTAAGAATAAATCCACTTCAAGTAATCTCATTAGCTATGTAAATGACCTTTCTACATACATAGACGCCCGGGTTCAGGTAGATTCAGTTTATACAGATTTCAGTTCAGCATTTGACAAAGTGAATCACAATGTTTCAATAAAAAAATTAAAATGCTATGGTATCCACGGGTCCCTGCTGCGTTGGTTTGAATCGTACCTAACAAACAGAATTTTACGCGTTGTAGCACATGGGTTCAGATCTGGTATATACAAAGCAACTGCTGGCGTTCCTCAGGGTTCCCACTTGGGGCCAATATTATTTACACTATTCATTAACGACATTGTTCATAATATCAGGCATAGCAACTACTCCATCTTTGCCGATGATTTGAAGTTGTATAGATCCATAAAAAATATTAATGATGCTCAGCTCCTCCAAAACGATATAAACTCTATTGCACAATGGTGTCAATGTAACGATATGATTCTTAATGCTAATAAATGCTTCCATATGAAAATCACCAAAAACCGTAATATTGTTGAATCAAACTATTTCATTGGCAAAGATGTATTGCAAGAAGTTACAAGTATAAGAGATTTAGGTATTACTATTGACCAAAAACTTAGTTTCAGAAACCACGTAAATAATATTTGCACCAAAGCATCTAAAATGGCTGGGTTTCTTAAACGTTCATGCAAAGATTTCCGAAACATAAATACAATTATAATACTATACAACGCACTTGTTCGAAGCATCCTCGAATATTCTTCAACAGTTTGGAACCCTCACTACGCTCTATACATCGATAGAATAGAAAGACTCCAACGCATTTTCACGCATTTCTTGGCCTTCCAAGATAGGAATTGTCCGTATCGTGCCCCATATGATGTACGACTTAAGTTTTTTAAATTAACCACTCTTAAAAACAGACGAATTATTTTGGACTTAACAACACTCCACAAAATTTTAAATGGTGTTTTGGATGCCCCTGAAGTTTTATCACAATTAAGAATAGGCGTACCCAGAAACATTCCTCGGCATCCTATTACTAATATATTTTCTCTAACACCCTTTCGAACCAACGTAGGCAAATTTTCCCCACTAAACCGAATTAAACGTACCTATAATAATATCAATAATATAGAAATAGACATATTTAGTGATTCTCTTGCAAAATTCAAAACCAAAATTATTAAAGAAATATTATAATACTAGATATTTATTAAGTAGGCCTTGCACGCTTGTACTATTATAAAATATATAGAATGTATCATAGTGATAGCTGATCTCATAAAGTGATTGTTGATCTCATCAAAGTATTTTATGTATTAGTCATGTAAGAAGAGTTTAAATAGTTAATAATTAAATAATTATAATAATGTTCTACCTTATAAGAATTATTTGTTAGAATTGTTTGTTTACACCTGTAATGGTCTATCATACGGTCCTATACCTATCTGTAACCACTAATTGAATGTCTTTATGATAAACTGATGGTGTAACTGTATTAATAAATAAATAAATAAATAAATGTAGGCTTAGTTACACCTTAATGAGTGAGAAAAGACGAAGCTTTTAAAGAGATTCATTATTCCCAGTTCTTCTTAATCTTGAATGATGGCTCCACGAAGTTGAGCGCAATGGTAATCTACGTAAATACTTACGTATCTTCGGAGACGTATTTAGCGGGAATCTCATGGAAGTGTATGAAATATTAAGCCTATTAATTATGAGAGATCACAAAAGACTCGACGGGTAAGCAGTCTTAAGGATGAAGCTCAGATCTTAATGATCATGTGATCCGCATTCGCGGGATATTAGCGTAGTCGGCGAAATTAACTGGCTGTCTTAACAGGGTGTACGGGTGCTCTTGTATAATTACTATGTTAATATTCTGCATATTCATCCCTTCACTATTTTTTTTTGTTTGTAATTACAAATTAACAGCTTTTCGCTCAAGATATAATTATGAATGTATATACTGAATTAACATAATAAAAATAACGATTTAAATTGTTTCTTGTTCGGTTGTTTGTTTCTCTGAGACGGCTGCAATTTTATTTTTAAATTAAATTAATTAATTTAACGGGACTTACTTACTGGCACATATCCGATATTACAAGAAGAAATTAAGGCCACTTTTATTTTATTTTTATATTGAGTTCTGTGAAATAAAGTAACGGGTAACCACTGGGCATAACTAGTACTCATATTAAAAAAAATTAAACATATTTTGCGAGATTTTAAGTACTTCTACAGGATTATCTAAAGTTTGGACACTTTATTTTGTGGCTGTTTCGAAAGGTAATCGGGTTTTTCCATCTGTAATTTCCCAAAAGCAGCCCTGAGTTTGAATTGATGGCCGGCTAGTAGCAATAGGGTCGTATATATAATAGTGGGTGTACTATAAGCGTACCTCTACCTACCCCTTTGGGAAACACAGACGTGAGCTTTTTATGACGACGATTTTTTACTAACGCTGATTGTCAAACTTTTTCTTTGTGTCGTCAATATTCAAAATAGGCAACTTTTCCACATGTATGAAGTTTTACACAATAGTCAGTGCAGTTTATACGTGGCGACAAAAATGCGTGTGTGTTGGTCTTGGTTCAAAAATTTAAAAAGTTTTATTCAACATAAGGGACACTTGGAACGATCATTGAACATAATTTATCTTACGCTAATTTAGGTTAATTTACCACCGTTTCCAAATGTAAGCCTGTCAGAAGAAAAAACGAAGAGACAAACTCCCCGGCTTTTTTTTTAATTTCACCCAAAAGCAGTACTTATGTACCCATATATCTTTTTGTATAGAACTATATATTATTATAGAGGGTCGGGAAATGGCATGGTAGTCCCGGTAAAATACGATTCCTCCGGAAAAGTCAACGCTATGGAAGTGAAGCTACTGTCATTCAATTTTCAAATTTAATTTCCCTACGATGCAATGCGAAATGTAGCTACGTTGCACTTGATTTTTCAATTACTTTAAAGGAAGAATTGACAATTTCATTGCAATGTTTTCACGATAAAATTATACGAAGATTGAGAAAAACAAGAAATAGTTTGCGAAACAAACTGAATCAAAAATACATTTATCAGATTAGATTTTAATAAACTACTTTCAAATCGTTAGAATGACATAATTTTACAGGATTATACATGCTACCACCAGGTTCGGAAGGTTGCCTTTAATTAGAAGAACTTGGCAAGAAACTCAGTAATTACTCTTTTGACAAACATTATAATTATTTATAAAAACAAAAACCACAAATTAATCAAATAAAAAATATAAGACCATGGACACATTTCCAATGCACGAATGTCGATAATAGTTAAAGTAAAACAAAGACTTAAAGTTCCACTTACGTAGCTTGAGATGAGCAGCCCCCAAAAGCAGCGCTTGTTCACAAGTGTCGACGCGAATGTCGGTCATTGACCTTCCTCAACCATTAAAGAGAGAAGAGGATAACCCGAACAAAAAGCTTAATAACAGTAAAACCCTATCATCTCTTTTTTAGCCCTTGCTTTAATTAGTTAATATTCCGTTAGGTGAAACATCATTGAAGCCTTGTAAAGTATTTAGAATCGTGAAAGTGTATTTAAGGTTACCCATAAGTACCAAGGTACTTAGATTTCCCCTCGCAAGAACTACAAAGGTCAATAAACTTCGTCCTTTCATTATGCTCAAGCCCCACTCAACTCTATAATTAATTGTTTAATAAACTGCCAAAATATCGATCAATAACTGTCATGTTCCCGTTTATTGCGTTCTTTATTTCGTATACGAGAATGAATGAACCATAAATCTATACGAAATGCAATACGGATTATCTGAAATAATCTTATTTTTTCGACGTAAACTGTATCCTTTTTTTCAAGGGAATATAGTGTTCTTTTTCGATTTAATACGGTCACGGCCCATAATAGAACTGAAGATTTAGAAAAGCCTGGTTTGCTATTATTATAGGGTGTATTTTTGCTATATTTTTTTTTATAAGACTCTAGCAGAATCTAGAGTCCGCAAAATTATTGATTATTCATTTTGTTAATATATATTCTAATTAATGGGAGAACCAAAAATTTGCCAGAAAGATACGTGGTATAAGTAGATATTGTTGTTAACAATTTTATGTTATATTAAATATATATATTTCTTAGTCCTGACTAAGACTTTTATCAACGCACAGTCTAAGCCACGAATTCTAGAGAGCTAAATTTTGTAGGGTGTGATTTTAATAAGGTTTACCTACACCTTACACTACGAAAAGGTATTCCAAAATTCCACCCTTAAGGGGGTTAAATGGAGATGGAAAGTTTGCATATGAAATCTTTCTGCCACGCAGAGTATATAACTCATATAACTGACACCGATTGAATACTGTACACAGACAGATTATAATTACCAGTGTTGGCATCAAATGTACGTTTCTATGAACAACGCGTTCATTTGTGCCATGGTTCAAAATGAATGATGTATGTAAAAAACAAAAGACTACGAACCCATGTTCAGAGACGTGATTACTGGCTAATGACTTCACATGACACTACATTTGTATGAGAGATGCCACGCGTCCCGTTCACATTTTTAATGAGAACAGATGTGAATGGAGCCTGTAGGTATGATGTTATAAGTTGCTGCCACGAATATAGCGAACATTTATCGCCTTACTACATTTTAATCAACGAGACTATGACATTTTCCGAACTTAGAAAGGAAACAAATGAGCAGATAGTCTCAATAGCGTCATTTTTGATTAATGAGATTTAATGGAGCTGTCATTTTCGATGTCAGAAAAAAAACCATAAAAAGTAATGATTAAAAAGAATATGTCGACTAGTTGCTTTCAAACTTGCAATAGCGCCATCTATGTACTCAACAGAGAAGTATCGCTATAATATTAACATCTTTACTGAATTTATTCAAGGTTACTGAATTTAGGTATACATTTATACACTAAAATTACCTTTCATCAAACCGGCAGCGTACCCGGAATAATGTTTGTCCTACCATCAAATATTCCGTAATGAACACATAAGTAAGTTTATCTTTGCATTAAATAGTCACTAATGTATACGTGTACATTATTAAATGAGTTCCCAAGGAAACTCCCCCTCGTAATACTCTTAGAAAGTTTTGGTCGTTACATGTACATACGTATAATATCTTGATATTACGAGGACGGATTTCTTGCTGTACAAACGTGAGAGTAATGTGAAGATTTTTGTTATCTAATAAAAGTTAGTAATATGTTATGACAGTTAGGTAAAACTGTGTCCGAGTAAGAGGGAAATTCTGGTTTGATATAAAAACATTATATTTTTTATCTGGGACTCCTCACTCACTTGTCAGAGAAGGACTTATGAACTTATGCTTATATATCTAAAAAAAAAATTATTGAGAAACTTTTTGGGAATAAACTAGGTTGGTCATAATATTCATTTGTGTCACTGTCATACTACTAGTTTTTTTTATAAGATACGAAGTAAATGTGGTCCCAGACGAGTTATAGCGCTTTTTATTAATTCAATGGGAATTGTAGTCCTTAGAGTACACATTTTAACATCGAATACTTTTCTTTGTAACTGTACGTGAATTTATCCTTAATTTAATTGAACGAATCAGTCATCTGGGACCTCGGCCTCAGTTTTGATGCGACAACATTTCTGTAACCTGCAATTTTTGCGTAGATGTACTTTAAATAGTTAAAAAAACCAAGGTTCAATTTTGTTGGTCTCTTAGATAAGGAAATTATAAATTAGACTTTAGTGAAGTATAAATAATAATAAAAATATAAAGGCACGCGCTACGTAGCAGGAGTGTTATGTAAGATAATTCCTATAAAAAAATTACCACTATTAGTAATTTTTATTGATTTTAAATACTAATTTACAATTACAAATAACAATGTATAATACACATACATGATACTTTATTTTATTTAGATTTACTATGACTTTTACTGTGCTGTGATATTAATGAATTCATGTTTATATTGTAAATCTTTCGTTATAGCTATTTATAATTGCATAAGCAATACTACACCGCCGCAACTCGCACCCCACCCCGTGTAATAATAAACACAGAGTATAATAAAAATGAGAGCACGTATATCCATTGCAATGAAAAGGTAGTTCTATTAAATTAAGTGGTTACCTAATGAAGAGGCTTGGTCGGTATTTTTATGCCTCTAATCTAGCAAACGAGGTGTCAGAACACTGAAGTATGGTACGGAGTGGTTTGCGTGACGGTACCTGCGTGACCAGCGCCCATTGATCACTGGTCTTAAGAAACGACATCAATGACATTTTCGTTCACACAAAATATAAGTAGCGGCCACTGAATTACGAAAGGTGCTTAGGGAAAGTAATTATGTTATTTAATTACTTTTATGTCGCTTTTGGATCACAGAGCTTTATGCGTTGACGGTTTCAAACCAATGTCGTTGGGTTTATAGTGTGAGAATTCTGTTTATAGCTTTGCCCCGCGATTTTACCTGCGTAGACTTAATTTAATGAGTGACTATATTCCAGTTTTAAATAAATATAGTCCCAGTTACTCTTTGTAGCATCACCTTTCTGCCAGAAGAAGAAAGTTCCGTTAAAATCGGTCCAGCTCTTTCGAAGATTAGCTGGAACAAACAGACAGACAGAGGAAAAATTAAAACATCGGTTTTTCTATGTTAGTACCGTGTATACTTTCATATACATTTAGTCCAAAGGTGCAATATTGGAATTATAATAGACACTTCAATTTTATTTATGTTTCAATATTAATTCTTCTTTTCATATGTCCCGAATATTCTTTCACAATATGCATTTAGTGGAATTAAAATTTAAATAATAAATAATATAACTCAAGTTATAATTATTAAATGAAATTATGTATGTATATCGATAAAAGATAAATATTGAAATATCTGTATCATAATATAAAGGTGTGGTATAAAGTAAACTGTTTTATTGAACTCAATATCATCCACATATAATTAATGTATATCAGTCACACAAACCATTAATTTACGCCTTCATTTCGTATTGATTAGTATCAAATTTCAATGTATCGATAGCTTTTAGTGAAGATACCAATTAATTCAACTGTCTATGTACAGTTTTCAATTATGTTTTTCGGTGTAATGATTACCTAGTGTTAAATTGTAGATTTAAATTCACGGATACGGACTTGTGTAAAGAGAAACATTGAATTATTGACGATCGTAAAATAATAATGCGCTTTCGATAAATCTTTTTGTAGAATTTCTGGGAAATTCACAAATTATTAATGGCCACGCACACATGTTGCAAAATTTAAAAATGCATTTTCAATGATTGTTCTTATTTCTTTGTTACCTAATATATTATATTATTATTTATCGGATGGTATTAGATTATATTTTTCTTTTAATAGGGATCAGTCTTTCTTTTACGTGAATTTAAACCCGTAACATTTATAATCGTACTTTGTTCAAACAATCAATTCATTTTTTTAAGATTTAATCTGAAAATTTCAATCTTACCATCCATAATCATGCACTTAATAAAAATAATTAAAAACCCCTTAACTCCTAAAAGAAACTAGGTACCTCAGTTTGTTCCCACCTCAACAAAATGACCTACATCTGCACTAACATAGCATTCGAAGATAAGAAAAATGAAGACATAACGCTTGTGAACCATATATTGTAATTTCGGCAGCTATTTGCTGGTCTACATGATATTCACTTCTTTGTAGGGACGCGACAGATGCGGCGAATTGCGTTCTTTGTGACCCATCCATATTGTGTTTCCACGGCAAAACATCTCTTCAATACAAACTCAGATATCGAATAAAATAATATGTGTTGTTATTTTATCGTGTTACATAAAGTATTATCCAAAATTAACTCTGTTTAATGTGCGTGTTGATTATTCTAAGAAATATGATTGCATGTTAACATTTAAAGGGGTTTAAAAGGATCTTTCCATTTAATTGTTATACTGTTGTGACTTTTCGGTTGGTGATAAAACTCCCTCAATTTGTCCCTGTCCAGTGGTGTCTTTGACCTCCTTACACGATGTGACGGCTATCTTATCCTTGTTGTTTGGTGTAACCTATCCTTGGTCGTTCCCACGCTTTCCTACTATTAACCTTCCAAAGTAGTATTTTATAAACCGTAATTTCGTATAAAGTTAGTTATGTGTTTAGCTGCTCGGTATATTTTTATCAACTTGTTTAATTACAGCTCTCTACACCAAACACTCAATTCTGATCAAATAACTACCTACTGGTAAGTACCAAGGTTACTTATTAATTTAATGTTCGTAACATCTCATTAAAAATCAAACCTTCTGCCCGCGACTTCATCCGCGTGGAAAAGTTACTTCGACCTAACGCTAACTTTAAACAGCGGTTGAACTTAGCGTAATTATATATAGCTCATAGCCTTTCGATAAATGGGCTATCTAAAACGGAAATATTTTTTCAACTCTGACCAAAATGTCCTGAGATTTGCGCATTCAAGCAAAAAATCAAACAAACAAACTCTTTATGTATTAGTATAGATTAACGTACATTCGTGGCCGTTCGAGAGCCGTGGTGGCCTCGGGGTTAGAGCAGTCGCCTGCTACGCAAGCGACGCAAGTTCGAATCCCAGCGGGGCCTGTACCAATGAGTTTTTCTAAAAAACTTACGTACAGTGATTTCACACCACGTGCTTTACGGTGAAGGAAAACATCGTGAGGAAACCTGCATATGTCTGAGAAGTAATTCAAAGACGTATGTATAGTGCTTGAGACGGCGATAGACTCGCCATCTGTCACGTTGGCACTTAATCAAATTCGGTGAAAAGTGGGTGTTGTAATTATAACACCTCTGCCTACCCCTTCGGCGAATACAGGCGTGAGCATATGTATGTAACGTACATTCAAACGCACATACAAATATCGCAGAGTTGAGTAAATCAGGCAAAGAGATTGTTAGGTTCCGGTAAATAATTAATAGATAATACATTAATGTACAAAACATTCGTAGGGTCAAAGCACACAAAACTCTACCTAGCGGACTCAGCTAAAAGGAATAGAAACAACATGCCTTATTTATAACTAATTAATAAACATTGTGTAAGGTAGATAAGGCTAATAGCGACAAGGGTTCCATTAAGCTGTGAGCCCTTCAAAACTTATCTCCCCGTAATATTGCGTGACAAAACAGAACTCTACAGCAAACAGTTTATCTGACCATTTGGCCAGAGTACGATATAAAGGCACTCGTATACTTGCCTATCTTTTACACCCTGCCGAGTTCCATCGAGTCAATTTGAATAAAGTACGAATAAAAAAGAATAGTGTAAGGACGCCTTAATCGGTTCTCGATTTTATCAGGCCTACGCGAAGCGTGGAAGCAGTTTTTACGCATCGACACACTAGGGCGCCTGTTTGAGTAGAAAAACTAGATAATATACAAAAATACGAATGGTAGCTGCTTGAAGGAAACATGACTGTATTTACACATTTTGATTTATGAGAAGTAAATTCTTGTTTCAATAATTACTACCTGGTCGACCAAGCTCTGCTCGGTTTCTTTTTAATACAAAAGAAAGAACTTGACCTTTAGCATGTAGCAGACGGTGGTCTCTGCCTACCCCCATGGGATACAGGCGTTAGCATATGTATGAAAGTTGAAAAAAAAGGTATAAAATCGGACCGGTAACATTACGACTCGAACCGGGTATTCTAGTTTTGTTATCGCCCCATAGATTGGAAGCTTCACGTCTGAGCTATCATAACTTGACAGAGATCAGCGAAATTTACTTTCGTATTGTAAGAGTTTTACATTGCCTGAAAACATAGTCAAAACGATGTTTTCTGAAAATGAAACATAGCTAGAATAATTAATTATACATAAATATGAAATTTCATAAAAATCATTGGAGCCGTTTCAAAGATTCAGATTATATATATACCAGAATTGCTCGTTTAACGGTAGATAGAATAGTTTTATAGATAGAAGATAAGATGAGATGTAAATTCTAACTTTTTCATTCATATTTGACGAAACTTAAAGTGATGTCTGGTTTTGAGACAAAAAATAACTGGTCACGTTATGCACGTTATAAAGATAAATGTGTATGTATAGGTGTGTACCCATAAGTGTGTATAGGTACATGTGTGGTAGCGTAGCTCCCGATGATGACCAAATTTATTAAAAATATACTATTTATTGGGCGTTAATTCAATCTTCTTTTATTTTATTTTAATTTTTTCTATATAATTTTTACACCAAGTGATCAACATGACATCTATTGGAATTCCTTTTTTTCTACATTTTTTCCTTTTATTTTAAACCATCAATTATGAAGGTTAGGTTGTAACTCCTTACAATCTTCCCCCGATTGTAAATATTGTAAAGTAATATTTACGATGTATAGTTCAAAAATTATCCTTCATAAAATGTTGTAAGTTGCCTTTGCATAAACTGTTTGCGAGCATCATCTATCAATCAGTCAGTCAGTCATGATTTGGTCATCGTACTTATTGAAAGTTACTTACTTTACAACTTTGATGTTATAGAGGACAATGTTATTGACGTAGCTTAATAACAATTCTAGCAATTAATGTACCATTCAAGGTTACCTACCATACAATTTAGCGGCGTTTTTAAACTATAATTGTTAGTATATTGGGTATAATTGCTTCTACTACTCTGTGTCATCAGTGAATTTAATAATTTATCACCAAATTTATTGATTGATGTTATTAACAAAGACTCGTAGGCAAACTGTCGGTGACTCTATCTACAAAGTTGGTAGCAGCTTTGATTCTTCTGGCGAAGGCCCATTATTATGCGGAAAGTGAACTGGAGTATTTGTACCATATTCTAGGTAAAGCACGTGGTGTGAAATCACTGTACATAAGTTATACAGAAAAACTCATTGGTACAGGCCCCGCTGGGATTCGAACTTGCGTCGACTGCTCAAACCTCAAGGCCACCACGGTGCCCCGATCACCTGATATTTAAACTACCATCTGACTTTCGCAACCCCTATTATTGTCATATCTACTGTCAAACCAGTTGTTAGACTATCTTAGGCCTGAACTGTAACGATTACCAAAGATGTTAAATTGGCAACCAGCACCGATGGCTTATCGTGATCTCCAAGGCACGAATGGAACCCGGGTGGTTACCCATCTACTGGCTTGGGTTAGGGCTGGTTAACTTTGCTGGTCGAATGAAATGCGCAATAACAACTGTGCCACGGGTTCCTTTACTGCTTGCATAAATAAGATTTAAAAATAATTTGAAGTACAGTGAAGGGCAAAGAGCTTTACGGTAGATCAGCATAGAGTGCGTATTTTCCATCTATTTTGACCATTGAACCATTACTGTGGAGTTAACCCAAAATAAATATGAATGACTTTTTATTTTATATTGAATAAATAATACTGCTTAACAAAACGTCATAATTAATTACTCAGTTATTACTTTGAAACAAGAGCGAAGTATGGTGGAAGTTTCTGAAATTACATGAGAGAATCCTTAACAATTCTTGAGCAGAAACGTTCTGAAATTAGATGAAAATTACACGTTACTCCGCCGTGAACTTTTATTTGGTACATAAATGGATTTTCGCTGTCACGGATCCTTCCTTTGACGGGTGGAAATTCCACGATTTTAGCACAGTGACATTTTCATTAAACTGTTGTCTCCTATTCAGTTGACGGAAAATCATAAGCCATTGTTGTATTAATTCCATCTTGGCTGCCTCAGTCTTTGACAGGGTTAAAAGCGTTTGTGCTGTAAGTATCACTCAATTTTGTTTGAAGTTTAACTTATTGAGTCTGTTTTAATACCTTCACAGCGAGTTGCCTACAGTTAATCTTGCTAAGTTTAATCATTTGTTGTTTATTCTTTGAGTAAAGTTATATGTAAGTAATATTTGAGAGCTGTAATGCATTATTAATTGCGACGTCAAATGATGAGCATAACCATATTATGAAAGATTTCGGGCGTAAAATTGTGTTGTCTCTTTTCAGCATTGAATTAAAAAGAGGTGAAATTTATGACATTCTAGTATTAGCATTGGTTTTGATTAAACAACTTTTATCAATAACAGTCTTAATGGGATATGGGTTACGTCAGTAACATTTTTAAACTTATATAAATTATGTCGTCATGAGCTTCATCTTGAGAAACGTTGCAAGGAAACGTGTGTCTAAAAATAGATAAATATTAAATAAAAGTCGTTATGCGTTTAAACAGCAATTCTGCTGAATGTGAATCTGAATCGTGCCTGAGAGTCTGCGACAATGCGTCGGCAACTAATTATATTCCCTCTCCATAACCCTTCGGGGCTACTTCAGATCAACTGTGAAGCCAGTATTGTCTGGCATTAAATGTATTTAGCAGTATTATGTTCCTTATAATATTCCTCTGAAAATATTTCTTGAGATTAGCGCGTTTAAAGATGCAAACACTCTTCAGCTATTATAGATTGCGTGGCGAGAGTAACAAGTAGTTGCAACAGTAACAATTCCGAATCTTCACGAGTATTAAAAAAACAGCATAGTTCACGGACCTAAATAAAAATTATTACCTCAAACTCATAAAAATACAATCTTTCCCGTATATTTTATAATAACTTTGAACGCATTTTAATATAACCAACATAAAAAGCGCCATTATTCGGGAACTTCTTTTGACACGAGAATCCCATTAGGTATTCAAGCTTTATGGGGCAAATTATACTAAAGGTATTTTAACTGGTTTATGTAAATTTAGCTCCAGGTTTCAAGCTATAATTAAATTATGTGGATTATGTTGTATTATGTTACTTATTTTATTGAAAATAACTATGAAATACTAGCTTGTGTCCGGTTTGTTTTGTTTCATCAATTGATTTAAATTAAAATTTATTCAAATTAAAATTTTATCTATAATAATGTTGCAATACTTCTCACTCGCAACATAGATGACGCTACTCGCTAACAAATGAAATCTTAGAGTAAAAATATACGAGATACTAAATCGCGCAATAAGAGTGCAGCGCATTGCAGTAGATACATATACACGTTTCTAGCTAAACAGTTGGGGCCGCGGTTCTCAGCATGGCATTACCTGGCTGGAAAATCATCCCTTTGCTGGTGATGAGCATGATAACTCGCTCTCTCCACACTAATATTCTAAAGAGGAAACATTTCTTTGTTTGTTTGTAACAAAATAATACACCGATTTAGTAAAATATTTAACTGATATGGCTGCATTATCGCTGAGTAACATAGGCTATATTATTAAATGAGGTTAATTAGTGATCTGAAATAAGATGCGGTTAAAGTCGCGGACTGAAGCTAGTATATTATAATTGGAAGAAAGCTAGAAAAAAATAAATAATGGTTTTTCTATGATAAAACCGTGCATACCTACTTCCATAAGCATTTAATCAAAGGGTGTAAATTTTGGAATTACAAACAGACACTTCAATTTTATTTATCTGTATGTATGTGTATATGTATGTATAGATTTGATATGTAAAGTTACGTTTAAAACTGTTCATTTGCGAGTGATGGACACAAGATATGGTAGCATCGGATACTAACTCTTATGTTCGTCCAATCAATTGGGTCGTTTACATGTCTTCTTTACGCGTGCTATTTGTGACTATCCGCTACCTCAGTTGTATATAGAATATCATTGCTACGATTAGAGTTTTAAGAATTCCAAAGCTTAAGCTGAAAGAATAAAGTATTTTATTTCAACTTAAACAATCTAATTAGGTAAGTAGATAATTAAATTCAAAAGAGGCTTAAATCATACACCCATGTCAAACTGAGCAAATGTCATATGTTGTAGTTGTGATATCCTGTCGATATAATAACAATAGTGTGAACCTTACACTATTGTTATTACATCGACATGATATCCGGGCATCTCTATTTTCTAAATGTATTGAAGGTTTTCTGGAGAAGCATATAGGAAAGCTGACAAAGGCGGGAGTCGACCCGATACGTACACGATGGCCAGGATAAAGTTATCTTGCCTCGCATGGATTTATTCTTGCATAGAAAACGATAAACGTAGTAATTTGATATAAAGTGCATTTTACTATCGCTCATTATTTTGATGTCTATTTTACGTTATGCACATTTTTAAAATTTCTGTTATTCTCGATTTTGGGACTGGAGGGCAAATATGATCGTTTTAGCAGTGCGTGCGTATTAAGAACTTCTTTCCTTTTAGATTTAATTTAACGGTATCAAAATGAAACGTCAAAGCTCTAAGCTGTGCTTAAACCCTTGGTAGGTAGGTCGCCTGGTCTTGATTTAAAAATCATGGGATGTTTATATCCTCGACAATTTAATGGAGACGCCAATGAATCCATTATTTACCAATTACAATAATACTTCTTAGACATAATAAATAGTAATGTATGACTACTACATTTATTAGTATGCATAATTCATGTATTCATTTTGTGCCAGTTAAATTTGTGCGAATCATCCCAGTATTATCAGCAAATTAATAAAATCCAACATTATAATTACCGCATAAAAATAATACTGCTGGCTGAGTCGCTTCAAATGAATACGTCGCATAATTTTCATCGTAGCTGTACTAAGTGACACTTCTTGGGACATGATCGTATTCTGCACCGTACTTGGCTATTTAGTCACTTATTTGTGGTGAAAAACTATTTATTCTACATATATGTTACCGTAAGTGCCTGCAACTGAGAACATTAGACATTACCATACTAAATATCATAAAACGTCCTAAGTATTTTTATTTCTATGCCAATAAAAATTTGTCTGCATATTATATTCAGTCAACTAAACAGCAAATTATCTTAATTTGACTTTTGATCCTGTCAGGGTTTGAGAATAAGTGATTCTTGAATCTTAATGAAAATAAGATAATTAGGAATCTAGTCGTTTGATGTTTAAAAATTGGCATGATGATATCTTTATGTTATAGGATGTTTAAATACTAAGTATGTACTATGTTATGTTTTATTTTTCAATCTAAAACTAATCAAACAGATTTACGAGCGTTGGTAGGTCATTTTGATTAATGAGTATATTCTGTTGCATATTTTTGAGGCTTAATTTAATTTGGTTATGAAATAAAAAATACATTTATAACAAAACGTCATTTATTTCGACGAAATGATGCCAGTAAAATACTAATTACAGTAGGTACATTAACAACCAAAGCGACCGCGTTTCTAAACTGATATGTACATTTTAAATCACCACAGTCAATAGGAAACCAGGAATTACAGGCATATTTTTATCAACACAATAGCAGTACGCAAATTTTTTTTGCTATTTACACACTGCGCCTTCTACGACATACTACGATGTCGTGAAGTATATGCGCTACGGCTGTGTGTGTGGTAGCGTATCTGCATGTTGTATTCTGTATTGGAATGTGTTAGCATAGGGATATGCAGGGCGATATGTACTAACGGACAATTTGATCTAAAACATTTATCCAAAACAGTTTAAGTATAAAAATGTAAGACAGCGGAAATTATATACGACAATATTACTTAGATATTAAAATACTATCAGTGGGTTTTATCAAAAGAAAAAGTCTGTAGAATTTACAATCGTAGTGTAAAATAATTGTTGGCCATATTAGTATCAGAACTTTACAATTGAATTTACATGACTTGGACTAAGAACCTGTTTTTAACCGACTTCAAAAAAAGAGGAGATTCTAAGTTCGAATGTATATTGTCTGTCATACAAACCAACCTCCCGTGGTCAAATGGTTATGAAAGACAATCATGAAACAACGGAAATATAGATACAATTCGTAGATTGATCTATGTGACATAGTCATTTACATAAAGAACTCCACCTAATTATTAATATTTACATCATATATGAGATATCTAAGAAGGCGACTCTAAAAGTTTTTATTTACATTGTTAATTACAATTATCATTTAAACTTGAATCTATAAAGAAACATACAGTAAAATACCTTGTATTTCTTGCAAAAATATTAAATTTGTTCCGGGAACATTACAATGAAGATAATGATTTGTCAATAAAAATTATAAGTATAACTAGCATTAATAAGACCCAGAATTTTCACTAAAATTAATAGAAAATTTTAATTAATATATTTCATACCTAATTTCCTTTGTATATAAGTACTAATTTTAAAGAACTTAATTCAATCGGCAATCTTAAATACTAAACTGAATCCACATATAAAAAGGAAACAGTCTACATAATATACAACATAAAATACTATATACATCATATTTTTTCAATGCAAAACAACACTGCAACATTACCATACGCAAGATTTCTACCTGAATATTCAACAGCATATTAATTATTTCTTTTTCCATTTCCCAGCTCACATGAACTTTATTTTCAAAAGTTACGTTGAATTTTAAAGGTCTTAATACAACGTTGAACGGGTTAGCACGCGAATATGCGATCGTGATTGGAAGTGTTAATATGGTTCATTTTAAAACCTTATTTAATTGACTTAACTGTAACCTGATGGGTCCATGATATATATAAATTCTTATCCAATAAATTTAGATATATATGAGGAAAATAAGAAAAACAATTCGTGTGATACATTTCAATTATAATTTAATACGAGTTTAGAACTAAGATTGCCGAAATCATAAATTAACGCGCGTTACTAAGTTACACATTAGTTAACGTAACTATTTATCTAATCAAGAAGTGTTTCTCATAATTGAATAGTCCATGTTTGAGTAACCTTGGAGGCGTACCTTCTAAATCACGTTTTGTTAATAAAAGTGCTGGGATAATTTATCACGTCTCTGATTGTATTAAGGATGTGAAGAGCGCGGCGAGGGAAAGTGTTAACAGCGTTACACATAACGTGGTCGCTTCGCCTGAACTCCGCACTGAAACAAATAGACTTTATTATTATGAGAATAAGATTCATTATTCATATTATAATTTATATAATAGAGTCGTGGTGGCGTTGAGGTTTGATCATCCGCCTCCTATACAAAGCGACGCAATTTCTAATCCCAGCGGAACCTTTACCAATGAGTTTTTCTGAAAACATCGTGAGGAAATCAGTATATGTTTGAGAAGTGATTCAAAGACGCATGTATAGTGATTGAGACGGCGATAGACTCACCATCTGTCACGTTGGTTGGCACATTTTCGGTGAAAAGTGAGTGTTGTTATTACAACACGTCTGCCTACCTCTTCGAGGAGTACTACAGGCGTGATGCATATGCATGTATGTATTATAATTTAATTGGTGTTTAAGGTTAATGAGTTGTGTGGGCTAGATCAATGAGGTTTTATAAATAACTAGTGAAACCATTTTGCTATGCTACATCCACACAATGCTTGGTCGTGAATCAACCTCTCTATTACTGGAAACAGCATGAAACATTGTTGAGTAGTTTTAAAAAAAAAGTCCATTCAAAATGTCCATAAAATATCAATTACTTTGATTGTCGTCGTGACTGAAAAGACGGTGACAGATCTACTCATATTAAAATAAGATAACGCATAGCCTAAACTCCTAGATACGTAAAACAGAATAAGAAAGTGTCGATTTCGAAATTATTCCCCTAAGGGGCTGAAGTGAGGGTGAAAGCTTGTATGCGAAATTTTCCGAAGGCGAAGCTAGTTCAGCTATATATTTATACAGATAAACAAAATTAAAGTGTCCGTTTGTAATTCCAAATTAACAGCTTTTCACTTTATATATATACATATATATGAATGAGTGAGTGAGTGATGGGTCCCGCGAAATAAAGCTAGTCATGTATAAATAGGACTCGTTGGCATATAGATAACTTGTAAATTGGAGATCTAATTACTTCTTCTATATTTGGACACCGATGTGATATCTTCCTTTATCCCTTTATAGACCATCGTCCTCCTGCCCTTATCCCATGATATTTGGAGTCGGCGCAATGTGTTCTTCTCTTCCATTTCTCTCTATCAGGCGTCATATCTGTATCCCTTTATAGACCGAACTCAAAAAACTATGCCTATCTTTTTTGTAATCCATACCACAAAAAAGATGGAACTACTTTTAAACTAAGGATTACGTTAGGCGGTGTCCAGGGGGCCAACAATAATCGTTTAAGCAGCGCGTATTAAGAACTTCTTAGCTTTGATGTTTAATTACGCTGGTACCAATATGAACGTCAACGCTCAGAAGTGTTTAATAGCGGATACAGGTAACTGGAACCGCGGTCCCAGTCGCCTGATAGCGTTTTTGAATCTTCTTCCTCGTCGATTCCTCGTGTCTGAGGGTCGTGACTACCCCGAATGGCTCTCCGGACTACGTTTCTCCATGTAACACAGCATTCCGCCTGCCTCAAGGCCCCTGAGATGTTTGTATTTGTGGTGTCTTTGACTATGTCAGCCCACCTGGTTGGAGATCTTCCACGACTCCGCTTTCCTTCCATTTTTTAATACATGGGTTAAAGATGATGGTATGCCCCCAAGTATGGGTTTATCTTTATCATCGTCATACCAAAAACCAGCGGTATTGCATTAGACCAGGCAAGTACTTCCGGGTAAGAGGTCGGCTTCCACCTACTATCTACTTAACTATGAACCCTCTGTAATTGGTAAAAGGTTCAATATCGTTACCTGTAGGACATACATTGACTGTGATAGGGGTTCCGTGTAAATAAACCTATTTGGAGTGGCGTTTGACACCTGTCTATTTCAATGCGGCATTGTCGAGAATATCAAACTATATTTTTGGAATATAATAATTACCAAACCAAACCACACGATGGAACCCTCCGAATGCAACGCGCAGACGTGGCAGGCCGAGAAAAAGATGGCAGGACGAACTCTTACCCTAAAAACTGGCCGGAGATAGCCCTGGATTGGAAGGCTTGGAAAGAGGGAAGGGAGGCCATTGCCCAGCAGTGGGACACATCGGGCTCTAAATAAATAATAATAACCGATATTTTGCATCTTCCCTAACGTGCATCGTATTGACGCTGTATACTTTAACCTTGAATGTATGCTGTCAGAGGCATCGTTAGCAATTTCTCAGCATAATCGGTTTAAACAGAGCGAGCGAATTAAGAACTTCTGAGCTTTGAAGTTTCATTTTGATACCGTAAAGTTTTACGTCAGAGCTAAGATTGAGGATATAATTGTAATAAGTCCCAAGATACTATCTTTATATTAATTAAATAAAATCCGTAGGTAACTTATAATTTGTAAATGTAACAGTTGTAAGGGATGTCTCACCCGAAACATGACTATTGTGCGGTACCTACTTAAATTAATCGATAAAGAGCCTTTAATTCATGCAAGCTAAGTTCATAAATGCCTGAACTTATAATAATGGACAATACATTGAAACTAACAATTTTATTAATGAAACTGCCACCGTTACTGGCCATAAATACAATAAAATATATGTCCAAAATAAATTGATCGCATCTGTGGTGCAATAGTTTACGTCAATAAATTGACCCACAGAGCCTTAATAGCAATTAGAAGCATAACGGATAGCCCGAACGCTCCCGTACAGGTTCTACATAAAGTTAATAGCTTCAAATATCTCGGCATTACATTGTTATGAAAGGAAGGTAACGGTACTAAATTCTAAGGTTACAATTTGCGATAGTGTACCCTTGTTTCCGTATTCAATATGTTTATGTCACATTCGTAATACGACCTTTGTTTGAATGATAATAGAGATTATAATCGCTTAGATTTATTACACGTGCCATGTTTTTTAACTATCCTTTGAAAAGTAATCCGGTGAAACAATACAAAGATTATCTAAAGCTTTTTTGCGTGAAAGAAATATATAAGCGGGGTAAATCCCATCCCATTTAAAATATAATCGGTATGAATTTAGTGTAATAGAGCTTTTATTTGTGAAATTGTTAATTAAAAAAAACACGTGTTATGATTGATTTATTTTTGATGTAAAAACAAGGAATAAAAATCACATAACATTTTTGTGTTAAATAAATCAAACTGTGGCAAGATTATTGAATAACTTTGGATTTACAATACTTGCTGCGAGAAAACAATTGACATACAAGTCTGATTCTTTGGAAGCAGAAAATCGTGGTTCATTTGGTTCGCTATGATAAATGGGTGCTTATGTACCCTTAAATTTTGAAGTCTCCACGAACACCGTTTTATGCTAGTGACAGCGTGAATGAAAAAAATTACAGTCAGTACTATGATTTTATGTAGATAAATAGGTAAATAATATCGTCTTCAATTCATTAGATTCTTGGATAAATATGAAACGATTAAATGAGGGAATTCGAGCATGAAAATACGCGGCTTAACGTTTCATAAGGATTGTATGAAAGCAAGCAAAGCTTATCCGCGAAATTCTTCCCGGAAATTACAGCCCTAAGGATAAGGATAGAAAAGGTGTAAAATCGTAACAAAACACGGATATCGTTTCTCCTGTTTTATTGATCAGGCCGTGGTACCTGATTCCAGAAGATTACCGACAGAATGTAACGATTGATCTCAAACAGAATTTGATGTTTAATTTACAATATCCTTTTGAAATAAAAATATGAGATATTCGTTATTGTAGAAGCATAAAACAAAAATATGCCTTATAAAATAGTTTCTATATTTATGTAGATTGCCTCATTGGTTGACTGATAACAAACGTTATTGCGGAACACGAGGTTCCGAGTTCGATACGGTATGATCTCCGGGTCGGGAAATTTATATTGGTAACGCCCGCGGAGTTCAAACGTTTTTTTTTTTTCTAATTAAAAGTAGCTTATGGTACTCCTTGTAAGATTAGCTATCTGTCAGTGAAAGTCCCGTTAAAATCAGCGGAGATTAGCCGGAACAAACAGATAGCTAGACATCAGAAAAAAAAACATGTGAGTATATACTTTCATATTATGCAGTAAGTGAAAAGCTGCTAAATTGGAATTACAAACAGACACTTAATTTTTTTTATCCGTATAGACACAAGTACTTATGCCTTTTATCGGTCGTCTTGAGATATTACAGTTTACTTCAAGGCGTACATATCACATAGATGATAACATGTTACACTATAGCATGTATGTGGTTTCTATTATTTATTCTGTGGTTACGTGTGACCAGTACGCCGTTATGAAGGCCTGACATTCGGCTGCGTCGTGTTTTCGGCAGTGGTCGTTACGGCCAATAACTCACACGTACGTTTTATAGGTCCCTACGCGGAGGGTTTAGATATGTTTCATATGTTATAGCCCTATTATCACTGTGTTCTATAAACTGATATATACATACACGAGTTGTGTGATTTATGTATAATATCCTACGCAAACACAAAAGGAACGGCTCAAAGAATAGCTGACACTGTGGAAAAAAATACATTTTAAGAAGCTGTGCGATTTCATGAAAGTATTCAAGATTTTTCTAAATGACTCTTTGTCAGAAATAATTAAGCTATTTTCTGTTCGCTTAAATAATGATAACTTGACTTGACAAAGAGTACATGTAGATAAATCAAGGAGACCCCTAGTAAGCATGTTTAGTATAACTTATTAGTTTTTGGTATTTAATCGTCATTAGTAGGTAAGAATCCCGCATACCCTGACCAGCATCCCATAGGGTGGTCTGGTACCGTTTGAAGGTTTCCTCGTTGTTAATAAAAAAAATCAAATTGTTGTGCGCACTATTGATAGTCTAGTCAGAGCTCATACGATTGGTCTTTGTTAGACGTTATGCCCTCCAGTGAAACTCACAAATCGATTAAATGGTAACAACTTCTACCATGCCCAAGTCAAACGGTGACTAAGTATGCATTCGAAATTGATCTTTCTAATTTTGTTTGCATACATACATATGCTCACGCCTGTATTCCCCGAAATGGTAGCCAGAGGTGTTGTAATCACAACACCCACTTTTCACCGACGATGATTAAGTGACAACGTGACAGATAGTGAGTCTATCGCCGTCTCAGGCTGTATACATGCGTCTTTAAATAACTTCTCAGAATAATTCAAGTTTCCTCAGGATGTTTTCCTTCACCTTAAAGTACGTGGTGTGAAATCACTTTAAATTATTAAAGAATTTATTTAATATCATAACAACATAAAGTCTAATAACAATACAGATCGTAAACAGCTCCAATAGTTAAAAAAACTGTGAAGCAGTTGCTTGCGCCCATCTCCAGAGGAACAAGGTAGGTATTTACTATTATTATTATATCTTTTGTGTATGTGTGAATTTGTGTGTGTGTGTGTGTGTGTGTGTCTACGCGTGTGTCTAGTGTGTATGTATAAATATATATATTTATATTTGTCAACTCAGGTTAATTGACAAAGCTTGGGTATAGATTAATTAATAAGTTTTTAGAAAATCTCATTGGTACAGGGATTCGGACTTGCGTCACTTGTGTAGCAGGTGACTGGTCAAACCTCAAAGCTACCACGGCTTTCAATTTTGTTTGCTTTAAAATATGACCCAACGATCGATCTGATCGCCATCTATCGTGACTACATTACTGTTTGACGGCTTCGTTCTCGACGCAAGGCAATAAAGACTGTTTACCTTTGACTGAATCATTTAGTAAGCTGGGCCATACATACGTTCTTAGTACGTTTTTGTGTACCTACTAATATACTTGGTCGGTTTGTTTTGTTTTCTAAGTGATGGATGATGATACTTTTGAGGAGCTCGTGGCATAGTTGCTATTGCGGCTTATCATTCGATTAGCGAAGTTGAGGAACCCTATGCCTAGCCAGTAATTGGATGGGTGACCGCCCGAGTTCCCTCCGTGCCTCGGAGAGCACGTTAAGCCGTCGGTCCCGGTTACCAATTTATCATCTTTGGCAATCGTTACAGGTCAGTTGGAGGCCTAAAATAGTCTGACAACTGGTTTAACCCAGATCACAGATTTTCCTCGTTAAAGGGGTTGCAAAGGTCAGATGGCAGTCGCTTCGTATAAAAATCAGGTGATCAGCCACATCGGGTTGAATCAAGTGCCGACCCCAACAATGTATGAGATAAGGCCAGGGCGATGATGATGCATGATAAAAAATTTAGAGTTCATTGCTTTAGCTTCAGATGTCATGGACTCTTAACAAACGGTGTTATAAAAACTATGATATATCCGTATGTATATTACAAAAAAAAAACAATTTCGGGTACACGTTCATTTTTGACACAACCATGATGTGATATGTAAGACAGATTCCTGAATTTATCCCTAACTTTAAGTTGCACTGACAAATATTCTAATGAATTTTCACATGAAATATATCCAAAAATATTAACTATTTATGTGATAGTGCCCATACGGTATTTCTTACTTATTAGAACTAGTACACTCACTAACAGTCTTTTTAATCAGTCGTTCAAATTTAAATTCAACTCACCTAGCAACATAGCTTCCTTACTATCAGCGAGCTGGCTGTTCCCTACCACTGCTTCGCTACCCTCCCGCCAGGCAGGCGCCACCCGCGCCGTACACCGCACTTGCATAGTCTTCCCGACCGGTACCCGCAGTCCCAGCGCGGCAGATAGCAACCCGTGCGAATGCTGTGTCGGCGGGTAGTCAACTAGGAGCTCTTGATCTGTTACCTGGGTAGTTAAGAAAATATATTTAGTATTTAGAATAAAATTATGTATTACTTCACGAAAGTCCATGTTTATGAACCGATTTAAAATATATAGTTAATAGTTAAAAGAAAAACTTAGGAACCGATGAATGTATTTTGTTAAGGATGATAAGGCTAGAAATGGAGTGAATCCTGATATGACGGCTGATGGAGAGAAAATATATTGCCTCGACCCCAAATAAATATGGGATAAAGGTAGGGTGACGATAGCTCGATCGTAATGTTTAAGCCATTTCAAATCAGCAAACCCATGTCGTTTTAATAGATGGAGTTGAACTTTTCTTTGATTTGTTTGGTTGAACTTTTATTCCAATATTTACCTATACCTATAAGTACATAGTATTAGCTTACTAAGCAGTATGGAATCTAGATCCAATTTTTTTAAATTAGAATACAAACTCAAGCTAAAAGGGGCTAACTTCTAGCTTGAGATTGTCATTCTTAAAGTATTCCTTAATTTGCAGTAGTAGTTTATAAAAATGTCTGTACAGCACGTAAATGACACTGACCCTTACGGGGTCTCTTATAATCTCGCACAAGTGTGTGTCAATGTGACATTGCGATAGATTTGTTCCAAGATTCCACACTGCTTGTAGTAAGTTCATATGTGTACTGTGCCTAAACTTAACACGTAACGTAGGAAGTGTCCTACGCCTACTACTATTCTGATTACGAAATATATAGACTTGTTTGATGAGATCAATTTGTCGCCTGAGGCATACGCGCAGTTTGAACGCAAATGTTTATGACTGACATGATGAAAACGCCGAAAGCTATTGTTGAAATTGTACGTATCTTGAAATCTCAATCGAATCCTTAGACGTCAAGTAAACTATGTATAGCATGAAATACGCAGTCTGACTTTAACTAATCAACGAAACTTGAAAAGTACCTTAACACTTCACTTGACTACGACCCACATCGAGGACCTAAGCTTTAATGAAGCTTCAAGTTACGACCAACTTAGGATCGCCGCAAACAGTTACTGAGAAGTGTAGAAACTATACGTACAACCTTTGTGAAGCGTGTTGATGTTTTAAGTGTTCATAAATTCAGCTTGTAATCACCCGTTGTAAACATAAAGTACAGAAGTTTGGAGTTGCTCGTATCATATGCGATGTAGGACATTTTGAAATTGTAATGGCTTTCAAGAGGTATACAATTTTGAAAAGGCTTTTATGTAAAACCAGTCAAGTGCGGTACTGATTAGTTGTGTGACAAATCAACCAGCAATTTTATTTGCAAATGCTACATATTATGATACCTCGTTATTAGTACTACTTAAGACTAACTGGGTCCCTTGGTTTGACCCGCGTAGACGTGGTACCTATTTAATTTAAATCTTTTTTACAACAGCTAAAATTCTGGTTAAAATCAGTTCAGCCGTTTCAGAGATTACCCGGAACAAACATACAGAGAAAATGTTTAAAAATACTTTCATATGCATCGAAAAGATGATAATTGTGAATTAAATGTGAATTTTCAGTACTGATTAGTATTTACTCCTAAAGTAAGTATCCGTTTAATATCCAGGATCAGAAGATTATTTCTCAAGAGAACACAGATAAATTAAGTACGAAAAATGTAACATTTTGTTTAATAAGTAGGCTTTATAATTATAACGATCCTCTTTCGGCTAATGGGGACGGGACATTACCGTGCAAACAAAGGTCGTGAGTTGTCATCCTTAGACCCATTGGGAAAATAAAGCCTCGTCCTAATTAGGGTACAAAAAGTTGATCATCGGATTGCGTGTGTCCTGCCCTTTATGTCCTTTTAATTTTTTATGGTAATTTTATTTTCTAAATTGTTGCCATAAATATGAGGCTAAAATCGGAAAAAACTAGACTAAAGAAGATTTATCGATTTAGCTCAGACTTATTTAACTTTGAAATCTTATTTCCTGAAGGGGTAGGCAGAGGTGCTGTAATAACAAACACCCACTTTTCACCGAAGATGATTAAGTGCCAACGAGACATAGGGTGTGAGTCTATCAATTCAAAAGACGTATGCACGTCTTTTGAACTTATGTACAGTGATTTCACACCACGTGCTTTACGGTGAAGGAAAACATCGTGAGGAAACCTGCATATTTCTGAGAAGTAATTCAATGACGTATGTAAAGTGTCTGAGACGGCGATGGACTCACCATCTGTCACGTTGGCACTTAATCAAATTCGGTGAAAAGTGGGTGTTTTGATAACAACACCTCTGCCTACCCCTTCGGAGAATACAGGCGTGAGCATATTTATGTATGTATGTTGAACTTCTGACTTTGAAATCACTGCAAACAAGTTATTGGAAAAACTCATTGGTACAGGCCCCACTGGCATTCGAACTTGCGTCGGCTCCTAAAGAATTTTGCTAAGTCTTATTTCACTTTGAAGTCACATATAGACTAGTCAATTATTTTAATTTATATAATATAAAGCATGAATACGCAGGTTTGCTCAAACCTCAAGGCCACCACGGCTCATATATTGTTGTTGCATTAGATAAATAGATAGATCGGAACTGAGTTTGCTGGGTTGGTTCTTCATAGATGAGCTAACTGCTTTTAACTATATTGTTGCTGATGAAAGTTAATACTAATTAATTTGAAGAAAGCCATAGATGAGTTCTTGGTACTTTCTTGAGGGTATCAGTAAGGATTATCTACCTAATAAAGTTGATTGAGTTACTATCGTGCTGATAGAACACTTGATAGATTTCTTATACTTACATGGATTATACAGATCTTATTACAGAAACTTGACTCGCCAAATACTATTTAATGATATTGTCCAATTATGTCTGATAAAAATATCTATCATCAGCTCATTAAATGTATCATGTAAAACCCCCGAAAATGTGTGAACATCGTTGGGTTCGGCACTTGATGCGACTGATCACTTCTTTTATATTTAAAAACACATATACTTACGCCATTCCCTAAAGGGGTAGGCAAAGGTGTTGTAATCACAATATCCACTTTTCACCAAAGATGATCAAGTGCCATCGTGACAGATGGTGACAGATCGTGACAAACGTCTTTGAATTACTTCTCAGAAATATGCAGGTTTCCTTCACCGTAAAGCACGTGGTGTCAAATCACTGCACATAAGTTTTTTACGAAAACTCAGTGGTATAGACCCCGCTGGGATTCGAACTTGCGTCCCTTGCGTAGCCGGGGACTGCTGAAACTTCCAGGCCACCACGGTTCTTTTTTATTAAAGAATTCATAAATATTCTCAATGAATACCCCCCCTAAAATTACGCTTAAAGTTGAACTTAGGTGTAGGTATAGCTGTAGGTAAATACAGTCATTTACATACATACATACATACATATGCTCACGCCTGTATTCCCCGAAGGGGTAGGCAGAGGTGCTGTTATCAGAACACCCACTTTTCACCGAATTTGATTAAGTGCCAACGTGACAGATGGTGAGTCTATCGCCATTTCAGGCACTATACATACGTCTTTGAATTACTTCTCAGAAATATGCAGGTTTCCACACGATGTTTTCCTTCACCGTAAAGCACGTGGTGTGAAATCACTGTACATAAGTTTTTTTAGAAAAACTCATTGGTACAGGTCCCGCTGGGATTCAAACTCGCGTCGCTTACGTAGCAGGCGACTGCTCAAACCCCGAGGCCACCACGGTTCGTTTTACACATACAGTCATTTGTAAATTTTAAAACTGTTAACCTACAATTGACTTGAAATGTACTTATCTCATAAGTTCTTCAGATACTCTATTTTACTTATTTGCTTTAAGGACTTAAGGAACAGTCCATAGTTGATACGACTGTTTCCTCGCGTAAGTACCTACTCGTAAAGATTTTATATAGATTGTATTGTACTTTTTAAGATTCTTCTATACCGGTAAGTACCTTAACATTTAAAAAAACAACATATATTTAGAGGTGCTGTCGAGAGTTTTGAGCGCTCAGCAGAAGTATTGCGTAGAGTGACGCATGTTGGACTAATACTCGCGCCAAAAACCTCAAATAGGTTACAGTTTTAGCGTAAGTATCAATACATTGTGTTTATAAACCTAGCATTGTTGTTGGTTACTGTACACCTGACAAAATATATTCACAGTACCTCTTGCACCTACATGATTTATCTTCCAGGAAACCTTAATATAGATATTGCGTGGGAAGTCGTAAGGTGAAATATCACCCTGTTTATGCAGCGCACAATTTTCCAGAAAGACTGAACGAATACTTGGAAAAATTGTGAATTATCTCCGTGGTGTAAAGTTGTTTTTTACTTATTTAACAAAATACATACACATACTCGCGCTTGTATTCCCTTAAGGGTGTATTTCTAGTCATTTTCGATAATGTTTAAGTCCCATGCAGTAGGTAGAGCGCCCAATATAGGCACTAATCCAGATTTCCTATTGCTACTGAGAAATTACAGGAAAAATCCAATAACAATACCCAACCCGGGGATCGAGCCCAGGGGTAGCCCATTATAGGTTTAAGCAGAGCGTTTCAAGAACTTCTCAGCTTTGACTTTGAATTTCGCGGTACCAAAATGCTGTTTAAACGTTCTAGTTGGCCTCAAGATCCTTGTGTTTCGCAGTAGCGTTTCATAATCATTAAGCCATTTAGGTTCATTTAAATGGCCTTAACATGTGAGGGAAATATGAATATAATATTAATAACCCGTGGTATCTCTGCAAACCGCTTCTCTATCAATTTGAATGAGTAACTCGTACTCAACGGGTCTTTGAGTATTGGTCTCTATTGGTATTGCAATCAGCTACAATATAAATTGGTGACGTAACACTACCCGATGTTGAATGGCTATGATTTTTATGTAAGAAGCATATGAGGAAACATATTATATACGCTATAATGATAAGTAATGTATACACAGACGTAGTTACAAATCATTTGTGTAGAAGAATTAATGCTACACTCGTACATTAAATCTATTTAGATTCAGAAAGCCTATTCTGGATGTTAACTACGACATCGTGTCATGTGTAACATCCTGTCGTTTAATTAATGACTAATACATTATAATGTAAGTATTAAGAATGTTTTTATCTGCGTGGAAACAATTAATTTATTACTTTACCATCTACAATGTTGAGTATTCCATGAAATATGTTAGCTCCTTGAACTTCGTTGTTGGATAAGCGACCTTAACGTGAATGTAAGTAAGAGCGTACCTTCTCCCCATCTATGTCCCAGCTGAGGATCGCCGCAGGATACGACCTTCCTGACGTACAGTTCAGGAATAAAGAGTCCCCCTTCCTGTTTTCTTGCTCGTTGCCTGTTATTCTTGGACCTTCCCTCGGGAGGTCTGGAAACAAAAATATATGTATTTTTATACTAATTAGGCGACAAACAAAAGACTTCTATCTATATTCGAATATATCTTTAATAAAATACCACCACTCCGTCTTTTCACGTCTCAATCGATTAAAGCAAAACTTTTTAATACGCTTGTGGTATAACCCCACTCGATATAAACCTTGACTATACGTCATTCACGTGTTTAACTGACATTTATCATAATTCCAAAACGTCAAACATTAACATTATTTTGTCAGTAAATAAAACAGTAAATTTATTTTTAAATATTCAAGTTTGACCACTCTCGCACTACACGGAGCAAACGTCCTTATTCCAAAAATTTTTTGTAAGTCTTATATTTATACTATCATGTCACTTGCTCTTTTTTTGTGTTGCTGGTTAGAATTTAGATAAAAAAAGCATTGAGTCTCCTTTTTGGTTAGGTAAAGTAAGAATAACTTACAAATAACTTCCATCCTTCCTTCTCCGGCGGCTGAAGCAAAACTTGGCGCTTCAGCCGACACCTCGCACCGGTACAGACCAGTGGACTTCAACGTCACCTGGTGCAGGAAGACTCGACGGTCGTCTGACTTTTGCAGCTGTGAAATAAGAAAGCTTATACATACGTGTTATTACATAGGTACTGCAGAAGTTTCTGTATTCTCCGAATGGTAGGCAGTTGTGTACTATTGTCTGTCCGTAATTTATCTCAGAGAAATAAAAGACTTTTCTAAAGACATAATGATCAAGATAACGATCTTCCTAAAAGAATAAGTTTTTCGCTCATTGAATTTCATAGTACTATCTATTACCTACGTTTTATTTTTAAACCAGTAATGAAACTCTCTTCATTATAATTTTATTATTTTACCCTTACATTAAAAGTAAAGGAAACCCTAAAAAATATATCAGAAAGAGTTCACGGTAGGTCCGTTACATAGAGTGCCACTGACTTACAAGCTACGTATACGAACTTCTTAGAATTTAAATTGTATTTGATCTAGGAAATTAAGAAAATGTGTATCGTCTGCCAGATATGTAAATATCGAACACATCTATATTTGACTAGACTTCTTACATAGCATTTTCGGAAAAGTAAGGATTCGGCTTTAAATGAAAAGAAGATCAATTTTGTATAGTATTTCCATATGTCTAAATAAACCTACCTGCATGATAATGCTTTTTGTCGCGTGCCAAAAAACGAAGCGTAAAAAATATAATAAATGTTAATGAGCACTTTGCTAATTGCACAGAGTAGTGCAAAAAGTTGGTCCCTAAACTGTGATGGCGCTATTAGGTACACAGTTTTACGACCGCGCAGACAACGCTCAAACTTTTCGGTACGTAGTTTTGAGTCGAAAACAAATACTTAGAGTTGAAAATGGACATGAAACACTGTTTAAAACAAATGTTCAAAGTGTTCAACCGCTTGATGACATCGTCATGCCAAGGTTTTAACGGTCATGATTATTTAATTTGATTCATGAATTGAATTCATAATTCTTAATGTGACTGAATCCTTCTCCATTCAACCCACATCGTCTAATGTGGCGCCAATCATTTAGCCGTAGAGTTACAAAAATAATATGTTTCAAAATTATCCAATACAAATTATTTTTCATTTTATCACACTAAAACACCCTAATACTAAAGAAGAATAGATATATGTAACGTCCATCAGATTATAATATGTATTGAGTGCCAATGCGACAGATGGTGCCTGACTCACCTTTATAACGTCAAATATATCATACTCGTTAACAGTAACATTTAATTTTCATTAGTTCAGGTCAGAAGGGGCACGCATCTGCCTACTCCATGTGACTATCACCGTAGATAACAAGATATCAGCGCGATAGATGCCGAATCGATCGCCATGATCTATGTTACAGTTATTGGTATAGAGTGGAAAATAATAAATATCATTGATTTTTTTCTCATAATTTCTATATACATAAATAATTTTATCTATATATAACTTTACAACGGCTGAATCGAATTGGCTAAAAATGTATAAGGAGGTAAATAGATCCAGGAGAAGGAAATAGGATACTTTTTATCCCGTTCCCGTGGAGCGTGACATCAATTGTGGTAAAAGTATACGCGGGGGAAACCGCGGGCACAGCTAGTTAAATATATAATGCAGGTAATTAAAATTACAAAATGCAGGTTTCTTCACGATGTTTTCCTTCGGTGTGATAAATAGACTTCACATTGAGAAACACTCATCAGTGCAGATGTGTGTGTAAATATGTACATACTCTCATAGTTACTTCTATGAATGTACAGAAATAATTAAAAGTAAAACAGCAAATTTTAAAATTATCCAACAACGAATTAAACGTTACCTGCGTATACTAAGCTGCAATTGTATTTATAGGTTCGCACATAAAAATATAAATTGAAACCACAGAGAAAAATGAGGTATTCTGTTGAACACAATACCAATAAACCCCATTGAAAGCTGGAAGCGTTCCGTGAAATTAATATGTGCATTTATGTTGATTTAAATCTCAATAAAGAATGAAAGACTGTTTATTACGGCTCGCTAAATTTGTGTGCTATGAGTTTTCATAAAGGACCCGAATATGGGTAATGTACTTTCATCACATTATAAATTAATGTTATAATAACTATCTAAACAGAATAAAATATTATGCCGACTAATTATTCAAAAAAACTATAAAAGAGCAGAATGACTTGCTTGCGATACATATTAATCTTATAATTAACTTGTACATAGAATAGGAAACATGATTTGAAAATAATAAAATACAGTATACCTCTACCTGTCCCTTCGGGGAATACAAGCGTGAGCATGACGTAGCAATATTTTCAATCGTCAAACAATCAATGTTGTTTACTAAGATTTATCGACGCACGAATAGCAACCAACGTAAGCTCAAACAAAATACAACACCTACCTACAATTTGTCTAAACAGTGAAACTGCAAGGTAGTTGCCCAATATAAGGACCTTTTTTTACGATTTAATATGCTTTATAATATTCTATACTACTATTATAAAGAGGAAAGATTAGTATTTTTGTGAGTATATTTGTAATGAATAAACTCAAAAACTAATTTGCCGATTTCAAAAATTATTTCACCATTGGAAAGCTACGTCATCAGCGAGTAGCATAGGTTTTATTTTATCCCCGTACTCTCACGAGAACGGGAACTACGCGGGTGAAGCCGCGTGACGTTCGCTAGTATATAATAAAATGAAAGTCAAAGCTACCACTGACGGCTAATATAAATACTTATTCATAGCTTCATGCCTACCCAAGAGGATACGGAATAATGAGAACTTCTTTATTCATAGTTAAAATATGAGCGCACTTTTTACAAAGTAAGAAGACAGATATTTGTATTTCATACACAAACACAAAAGTACTCCCACTCAAAAAAATAAATAAAAAGAAACGATACAAAAGTGAGTTGACAAAGACTGCCAATACAATGTTCCCAGCATTGTAGCTACAAGTACATCTGTGCCTGTTTCATAAGTTTTTATCGTCTTAAACCCCTACCTTATTTCTTCTAAATAGCACTCCCGTCCAAAATTCGATACGGTAGTAAGATGCCTATCTATCTATACCCGGGGATAATTTCGCCGTGCACGTTTTCGCTGGCTTAGGACAGTACTTGTGAATGCCCCATATGGATTGTGTGGCTTTCGGCTCATTTCTATCTGAAAATCTTTTGTCAGTCCTCTATGTCCCATTGTACGGTCGGAATAGATAACGAAACTATAACCCCTTCGAAGGATAAGCCTTTTACGAGAACCTTTTAAATTATTCGATAATTTGCTTTACGGCGAAGAGTGTAGTATGATATCTTGTGATATTCGAGTACGTTCAATGAAGGAAAATTACATTACGGCATTTTAGTCATTGTTGGTAGAAACATTTCAGATTTGTTGTTTCCATTTTTGTAATAATTCTAAAATGGTTTGATGATGAAGCCCTTGAATCACCTAAGTCGGGATAACTAGGTCCATGAGTGTCACATTAGTGTTTGTTTAGCTAATTACCAACACAAGAGCAGTCTCTTGTGTTGAGTTGGTAATTACCTAAGCATGTGTGTCCAGTTGGCAAAACTCGAAATTGATATCACTTATTGTTTAGTCATCCGGACATGCTAGGATATTTACGTGTGTCCTTATATGGAAACTGAAATAATGTTTTCGCCAAGTGGACACGCCCTGTTAGAACGAAATCGTACGAGAAAGATATTGAAGTAGAAACATTGGTGTTCAGATCACGATACAATAAATGATTAGATTTTAAAGTTTTTCTAACTGGACACACGTGTGCAATATTTTGTGTCCAGTTGGTGAATAACCCGGTATGTTATTTTAACTAACACGTTTATAATATTATAGGCTTTTTGGTTTTGTATCCGAATTCTACCCAACATCAACAAACTTACAAAACATTCAGATAAATTAACGCTACATAATGCTGTCAGAATAATGGGTTATCATGACAACTTTATTTACCGTTTACAGCTTGTCATAGCGCAAAACTTCCGTGTTCGTGTGTACCTGAGTTTATGACAGGCATCCAACTTCTAGTTATGAAATTAGGCCGCTTTTGTTCACGTTCCCGTTTACGGTTATTATTAAGTTAATTTTAGTGTTAAGGATCAACCACATTGTGACTACACAATGTGATAAGAATATTTTATGAAGTCTAAACAATGTGCTATCTTTTAGGTTTTTCAGGTGTGAATACGAACGAATTAAGGGAGCCGTGGTGTCATTGGGGATTTAGCAGTCGCTGCGACGCAAGCGACGCAAGTTTGAATCCTAGTGGGGCCTGTACTAATGTTTTTTTCTTAAAACTTACATATAGTGATTTGATACCACGTTTTCTATTTTTGAGCCAAAAGCTTAATGCGACTACATAACCTTCTCCTTTAACTATCAATTAAAAACGAAATCATCTAACCGTTATTTTACGATATTCAGTACCCAGACAGATATAAGGAAGTTCTCTCTTATATTATATATTAACATAAATATCTGCATTTTAACAATTTAATAATAGTAATACCCTGAACACTTAAATTTGACAGCGGTTGTGAGGTTAACTCACGTCTCATAATCTAGGGACGTGCAAATGAATTTGCAAGCAGTTGAATCCACAATCAGATAAACAAAGTCTCGTCTAAGATTCCTTGCACACACGCTTCACGTCTTGTCTCATATAGGAGCAATTTGCATAAAACTCTGTTCTTCATTTTGAGAGAATCGATCGTCTCTCGAGCGTGCTCAAATCTAAATCCTGCAATGAGTCTGCGAATAATTTGTGGTTGTTCACACCACGTTTGTCCGATTGTTATACTCAAGATTAAAGTCAGATGTATTTTCATGTGACGACAAGAATAAATTATAGCAGCGACGACAAGCAAAGTTGTTATTAGGGTATTACAACCAAATCGAACTTTTATTCTTACACCGTTTACATCCATGGTGATCAGCATGTTAGCAGTTAGTTAGTTATACTCATGAGTTTTTCTAAAAACGTATGTACAGTGATTTCACACCACGTGCAAATGTTTTACGGTAAAGGACAACATCGTGAGGTAGCCTGCATATTTCTGAGAAGTAATTCAATTATGTAGTATGTGCCTGAGACGGTGATAGACTTACCATCGGTCACGTACGCACTTAATCATCTTCAGTGAAAAGTGGGTGTTTTTATTACCTACAACACCTCTGCCATTCGGGGAATACAGGGGTGAGCATGTGAATTCTTACATAACATAATTTAGAAAACGCTCTGAAAATACTGTTATAACTCTGATCGTGAATATCGTAGTGAGTTATAAAATACATATACCTACTAATTTTAGATTTAAAATTAAAATATAACTATTAAGCAACATAAAGCATTAAATTCTCATTTAAGTGCACAGACTAACAATTCTCAGTTATTAGTTTTAAGTAAAGTCATTGCTTAATTTCTATAAGATTAGCGGGTCATTGTTCTTCAGTATCAAAGAGGCTAGCACCCTTGTATATCAAGTCTTATACTTTGGACAAAAGCACATCGTCAATGGAGGCTTGAAATTGTGGGCTTAAAGTTTATAAAGACAAACAAAACACGCTTGTTTATAAAGTGCGTTTGCGCAAACTTACGTCGACTTTGATCCCCTCCAACTTATAAGCGTGCTTAGGCGGATCATACTTGGGCATATATCGGTAGAACTCTTCGTTATCTCTGTACCATTTGACTGAGTACAAACTGTCTGCTCCTAGCTCGTAATCGCACTCGAACTGTGCCGGTTGCCCTCTCACACGATACGTCGGCACTGATACTCGTACTATCTTCAGAAGCAAGGATTCTGAAACAATTGAGAATTGCATTTCAACATATTATGTAATAATTAATTATATGTATTCATGTGGAATGAGCGCTCAGCGTAAATATTAAATAGAGGAGGTCAAACAGACAGAAACAGACTCATATAGGACACAGAAAGATTTATAAACTGACCTGAAGAAATTTATTTACCGAATTCTTAACTCGTGACGTACAATGACTATTGCATATTCAAGGTCAGCGCTCATAACTCGTGACAGCACCTGTACTTATAGTTGCAAGTCACTGTGTTCTTTAAAAATGCTAATTTAGCTGCAGAGGTGTCAAACAAGTAAACAGACGTAGCTGTATGTAAGCGCGGCATTCAAACCTTAAGAATTTGTCGATCAGTTTTATTTAATGTTTGACAGTATGCGCAACAAATGTTTCTTTTGACACCGATGTTAGGCTCACTGGTCCGTTAAATGTAAGCAGTTATTTTATTATTTGTACTAAATATACGGTTTATTATGTGATATTTGATTTCAAGTGCAGGGGGCCAACTATGATCGCTTATGCAGCGCGTATTTTTACGGCACGCAAATGAAACGTGAAGTTCACAACGCTCAGAAGTTCTTAATACGCTCTGATTGGTGCCGATGATGGTAGGCCACCAGGTCCGTCAAAAATAGTCTCATACATTTTTAATATGTTATATAATATGGTTTTTAATAGGTCCACGGAATAAATTTGCATTAATATCAAGGGGGCGATTCACTGTATCACTGAAACAAGCCTACATCCAATTAAATACATTACATTAAAACAACTTCATTAAATAAAGTACCTATTTCGATGTTTATTAATAGAAACACCACCCTGAATGAACCATTTAATTAAAATGATTAATTTGTACTACTATGAAACACGTCATTTTAAAACATAACAACCAACATTGTGAACATTATCAAATCACGGAAATCTGATTTGCGTGTGTACATGCGGCTAGCGATGGTTAAAAAACTCAGATTATAAAACCTTTTCGATTCTATTTTTTTAAGTACTTTTAGTACTTTAGTACAGTTCTTCGAGATGGGTCTCGTAAAGAAATATTTTTATACGGTTAGCAACCCGCTGGTTTCTCAGTAGTAATTACGCTGGTTTCTAAGTATCATTCGATCAACAGTGTCAAGCAACTTCAACCCATCCCAATTAATGGATGGATAACCGCCCGGCATCCGTCCGTGCATCCGAAATCACGCATAATGTTCTTTTGAGATCTCACACATTTCAAAGCTTGATTTATTCCGGAGATAACTGTATTTATAAGTGTCTGTTTTAAGGTATTCATGTCTGTCTGTCTGTTACCTTTTCACGGTTAAGCCGCTTTACCAAATTGGTACGGGGATACCTTTGATCCCAGAGACGGTCATAAGATATTAAAAAAAAATATTACTTGAACAAGGACGTCATTAAAAGCATGTCTTTTATAAAGTAACAACTCAAGAAGGCTACGATCGCGGCATTGCACCAAATGTAGCGTTTAATTCAAATACAACCTCGATACGATCACATTCCTGCTTTCATTTTTAACTGGGATTCGCTTAGCGCTGCATCAATATATTTCCACCGAGTATGCGGAATGTGTTGAATTCGATTCTAATCCCGACGCTGAATTCACACACAATGCACGGTACGATGCGGTAGACGCAATCACTCGGTTCTACTAAATTGGATGCTATTTTCAGCAAATATTTTTTATATTCGTTCCTATATTCTAAAGCTACACAAACTTAGCTTACGCCACACGTCATTTAAATCGCGCTTAGATTACGTTTTCCAAGATTTGTAAAAGGTCTCCTCATCAGAAAACATTAATAAATCTTAGAGAATCTTAAAGAACTTTATAAATCGATATCTAGCCGTGGGGGCTTGGGGTTTAAGTTCGAATCCCAGCAGGGCCTGTACCAATGAGTTTTTCTAAAAACTTAGTGCAGTGATTTCACACCACGTGTTTTACGGTGAAGGAAAACATCGTGTGAAAACCGTTATTCAAAGATTTATCTAAAGTGTCTGAGACGACGATGGACGCACCATTTGTCACGTTGGCACTTAATTATATTCTGTGAAATATGGGTGTTGTAAAAAACACCTCTGCTTACCCCTTCGGGGACCCTTTTGGGTTGAAGTGAGCATATTTATTTTATTTATTTTTTATCAAGTTGAAGTTTAGAAAAATGTCCGCAAAACACTTAAATCTGTTATATACACGCGATTGGACACGACGTGAAATCCCTTACTGACATTAGGACTAAGTCGCTAATAATCTTTTAGATGAGCGCGTCTGTGCGAGTTTGTAATATCGAACGACCTGTTCCTAGATTCCGTACTGTTTGTTGTAAGCTTATATGTATACTGTGGTTCAGTGCTCCCACCTAGCAAATTGATTTGTAACCTAGCCTGGATAGCCAAACTGATTGAGGTAAAATTATTATATACTAGCTGTTCCCTGCGGTTTCACCCGCGTAGATTTAAGTGAAAGTTCCGTTAATATCGGTCCAGCCGTTTCAGAGATTACCCGGAACAAACCTTCAGACGGACAGACAGAGATAAATTTTGTTTTTTTTTTATATCCGTACCATATATACTTTGATATGCATTTAATGTAAAGATATTTTTTTGGTATAACAAACAGACACTTCAATTTTATTCATCTGTTTCAATTAATTTCTATTAACGTTTGTATAAATAAACATAAAAGTCAACGTTCAATCATAATAACCAAAAGATAACACGAACCCCATTCCAAAACACAAACTCCGAATTGAATAATTAAATATTAAACAAATTAATGCCGGAAAGTTGAGTCGGAACTTGATCAGTAATAATATCTCCATTATTCTTTATTTAGTAAGTAAACTGGACTTTGTGACATTCATTCGAAGAAGCCCCTTGTTAAGTCTTAACAAACTTGTTCTGTTTAATTCCAACTCCTGGCAAGTCGGTATCTGACACCACAGAGGTAACTTTAAGGTCTGTTAATTAGGAGGTAGCCAGCGACAACAATGTGCAAGGGATATTTTTACAAACTTTTATGTGGTAGGACTCAAGTTTGTTTCGATAGGAGAAGCAATTTATGAAGTATATTTTTGCTGAGAAAGCAGGCGTAGCGTTGAGTACGTCAGTATTTGAGTCATGTAGCCTAAAATGCAGCAATCTGTTCCGAGTTATAAGCGCTCAGTGAGAATATTGGGGGTAAGTGCTCATGTATTTTATTCTCGTCCTGCCATACAGACTCCTAAAATGACTACTGCGGAAAAAATAACAGCGCTCATCGCTCGTGACGACACCTCTACTTGCCAATAAAACTTGCATACGTCCTTATATTATTGAAGATACGTTCACATTTATTATAACAGTGCAGCAAGCTATATCAAAAAAAATTTTTTTTGAAGAAGAATTTCAGTTAAAGAAAAAAGTATTAGTGTTCTTCTCAACTAACCCTTCATTTGACACCCCTGTGGTACTGACAGCCGCTAGATTATTTTTTTTCAATTAAATATAATATTTGAGACTCACACGTACCTTTAACGAACATTAAGTACCTTACAATATATCGATCCTACTCAGACAACGATCTAGTTAATAATTCACCTCTATCATTATTGAATTCACATGACAAGCCACACAAACTGTATAAATATACGAATTGTATTATTTATATAGGTAATATACATAATGACGTAGCTGGTAGAGTGATAGAAATTGATTTGGAAACATAATTCTGACTCATTCGGTGTTAGAATATTTTGTCGGCTCTCCCCTTTTTTATACAATACATACATACATATTCTCACACCTGTATTTCCCGATGGGGTAGACAGAGGTGTTGTAATCACAACACCCACTTTTCACCGCAGATGATTAAGTGCAAACGTGACAGATTGTGAGTCCATCGCCGTCTCAGACACTTTACATACGTCATTGAATTACTTCTCAGAAATATGCAGGTTTTCCTTAACCGTAAAGCACGTGGTGTGAAATCTTTTGAAAAGCTCATTGGTACAGGCCCCGCTGGGATTCGAACTTGCGTCGCTTGCGTAGCAGGCAACTGCTCAAACCTCAAAGCCACCACGGCTCTTTATTGCCTTTTTTACACTGTTACGGTCCTTACACGGTTTTTTACCTTTTTATACAATAAAGGTAAAAAACTAGTTTACAGTTCGCCTAGTAAACGGGTAGTGCTGATAATTGCTAACAAAAGCAAGAATGATGCCAACACAGGGAATGACAAATCTGTTATTTTCGTACTTTAGCTAAATACCTCTTCCATCCATATGACTCTCATGTGTATCAATGTTCTGTTTTAATAAAAATAATATTGATGTTAGTAAGTCTAATAAATAAGGCTTATAAAAATATTATTATTTGAGTAATAACTTTCAAATACTAGGTTGTCAATACTTCAATAGGAAATAAATACAGCATGAGTTATGTCGAAACAAATTCTATCTTTTCTATTTTTTGTGACCATCACATGTCAAACTAACGTGGGTGTTAGCTCCCCAATCCGACAATTTGTCGATACCCAACAATCAACATATCTTATAATGCTGTAGCATATTTCCAGTCTGTCTCTAGCTTGACGAAATCTTAATATGTAATTTAACAGTTACCCCCTTATTACAAAACATCGCCTAAGGGAATCTTTGGTTTAAAAGTAGTTCTATCTCTTTTTGTGATACGGATTTTAAAAGGGACGGATATAGTTTTATTCCTAGTTTGGTCTAGTCTTGTTTAAACCATGTTATATAATAATAAATAAGGGGTTAGTGATTAAGTACCATGCTTGTTAAATAGTATTATTGCTAGTTACTTTTTGTACAGTAATCCAAGGATTATACCATCTATATGATATTTATATTCCATAGAAAGGCCTTAGCATAATCTCTTATAACAATCATTGATTCACAATGATTATAAGACATGTATATGAAGTCTGTCACTGTCACAAACAAATTGCCATGGCAATAAGGGCTTATAGTAAGGCCCTTGAGTACACTTACGCAAAGAGGTACACACGTTCAGTTCTCTCGCGGATTGACCTTCCATTCATCCGCAAACAAATCACAAGCCAGATATGTGTCCAAAAACGCATTGAGTTACGAGAGGTTGCGAAGAACGTATAATATGGATTTACATAACGGTTACGATCAAGAAATTATCATTTGCTAGTAGAGGTTATAAAATAAAAAAATAACAGATAAGTAACTCGACTGTTAACATCAGGTCAAGGCAATACATTTCTCATCGAATTTAAAAAGGCAAGTTCTTATTCTACATTCCATTGCAAACTTTGTCAGGAATTCTGCTTAATATTGTGAATAGACATAAGTAAACTAAATATGTATGTTGTCCCCAAAAGGGTATATATTGCAAGAGAATTCTGACTGCCTCGTTTTGGTCCAGCGGTCACAAGCGCCACAGCGAAATTAATATTGGGATTTTCCATTTATAATTACTCAGTAGCAGCCCGAAGTCTTCTACACTAGTACATGGGATTTAAACACAACTGAGGAAATGTAGGCATACTTACTCCTCTGCCTACCTCTTCGGGGAATACGGATTTGAGCATATCTTTCCTTGTATCAAAGATACATGCCAATTTGGGAGATTTCTTATACTATATATCTATCTACTATCTAAGTAATGCCTTTCTACGTAAATACAATAGTATAAGGCACAAATTGTATCACACCTTTCAGTTCAAAATAGCTGTTAAGGTTGTGCTTAAGAACACAAAGTTTCCACTCCTGCATTGGAACATACTGTAAGATTCTGAGATGTTTTTAGATGGTAATTATGTGAGTCGTTTTGAGCTACTGAGAGATACAAAATCAGAATTGCTCATTCCTCTTCCGAAATTCCCAAATCATTCAACATAACCAATACAGTCTAGTTTTATAGTACATTAAGAGCTTTATTTTACATCCGTCATCACTATTGTTCTGATGCAATTTACGGCTTATCATTGGACTATTTCAGGACAATACTCGCTCAATAATGCCTCCAAATGAACAATATAGGGAATTAACTACCGTTCATTCGACTATACTTAAAACCGTACTTGTGAATCGATTTTACTCCTGTAGCGGTTTACCAGTGAGTATACGTTTAAATTTTTTTTTAGGAATTGAGTTGTGGGTGGCTACGTTACATGGTGCGTTGGTTTAGTCAATAAAATAGCGATACATATGTATTACCTACAAGTCTATTTTATACGACACCTTTTAAAGATCAATAATTTGCTTTTAGGAAACTTAAACCATTACAGATAATGGGGATACGAAGTAGCATAAACATGCACACATATACGAGTATAAGATGTGTGTTAGAAAATAGAGCTACTTAAGCTTTACTTATGCTAATTATAACTTCATTTGCACTATCATTGTGTGTTCCTAAGACACTCTGGTGATCGTGGTCACCACGTTATTTGACCAAGAGTGGTTAGTAGGTACGAGATTAACAGCCAAGGATGAACGCCTTGAAATTAGCATTGCAGAACAGCAAATACAATGAGTATTCTCGTTACCTTAAAGTATATTTGTTATTGGGCAATTCAAGCTGGAGATAAGATACTGATCACGCGTATGTCCAGTTGGTGACACTCAATATTAATCACTTATTGTTTCGTTATCTACACAGGCCTAGTAAATGTTTACTTATTATAGTGTAACTGAACACACACATACATACATATATATATAACCTCTAAACTATTACAACAAACCTTAAAAAATATAATCTAATAACTAAGAACAGTAAAAATATAATGTAATGTAAATGGATATATGGTGATGGATATAGGTTTTGTGATTACCTCGTTCATTGATCTCTCGATTTTATTAAGAAGCTGTGTTATGAAGAAGCTGTGTCAGTTTTGCATAGAAATTCAGCTTTTAAAAATGTACATGCTCGCGGCAGCGGCACCAAGAACCTATTGTAATGTTCTCACCCAGTATATTTTCGTCCGCTTTTGCATAAAACGCTTTCATTAATTTTATTTTATTTATCTCCGGGTAAAAATCTTGTCGTGTCCAGATGACCAAATAATTAATGAATAAAACTCAGTTTAACCAACTGGACACACGTGTGTTCAGTATTTTGTGTCGAGTTGGTGAATAGCCCGTCTGGTTTTGCTATTTCAATCTTGCACTTATTCATCATTATTGCCCACCAGTTACCAATATCACTTTGCGACTTTGTGTTTGGAGAAGTCCTTATACCAACATAAGGTACGTACAGGTGCCGTCATGAGTTATAAGCGCTCAGCAAAAATATAAGGGATAGCGGCGCATTTATTTGTTCACGCTCGCTCCACACAAGATCCAAAAAATTACTACTGCGCATTCAAGGTCTGACACATCTTCAGTTCTCTTCTCCTCGTATTATCTTTATGTTTGACATAGATCTTAGTTTATTTATATTTTCAAACATAAGATCCGTTCTTCTTACATCGTGTATTTGATCAGAATCTATATTTATCAAGCAACAAATAAGAAACCACACAAATGTGCTTATCAAATATAAAACGCCATAATAATAAATACATTTCACGACCCAAAAATTGCCCTACAGGTTTCGGTTTAAAAAAGGTCCCTTTCCAATTACGGGAAACAGAGGAGAATAATATCATACTATTCGAACCTTTCCTAGTAGAAAAAACAAGAACGAAGGCGGAGTTCCAAATTAAATACAAATATTTAGATAAAGACGTAAAGGACCTTTGAATAAAATACTTTCTTTGTTATTTGTTATATTCCATAAAATTACTAAAACATTTCCCATTCGCAATTTATTGTTGTTAATACATTTTATAAAAAAATAAGGCAAAATGAAAACTTATTAACTAATTTTACTATTCGTAATTAAAATATTTGACCATTGATTAATATATAAATTGTTAATATTATATTATATATTATTATAATAATATTTTTTGGAATTAAATGGAGACATAACGACGTTGTATTATTTGTCTTGAGAAATAATTTTCCTTGCCGAGTCTTTATTCCTTGTTGAATGTTATTGTTTAATATTATATTTCTAAGTCCCTGTTCATTTAGTTTTGTATTCTATATTTTTTATAATATTGAAGCAAGAAATGTTCAGTATTATTATGTTGGCGCCCATCAAGGGACTATCAATCATTAAATTAGTCAACACGAATGACATAAATAATCATAACTTTAAAATAAAATTATATTATAGCTAAATCCTTAAACATCAAATTATTGAAAACGTATATAAAATAATCTTTGTTAGATTACCTTGTATTAGTAAACTGATAAATACTAAAAAGAGATACATCCTCATCAGCTTGAATATAGTTCCGTCACATATCACAGTTGGCTTCTGGCTTTTATTCACTTTCAATCACTCGCGATTTAAATTAACATTTCATTCTCGTAAACAGGCGCGTTAAGGGAGAGGCGCGTTAACGCATGGACGTCCGACACCGACCGCGGTTGGCACTCGACTGAAGCAACTTCGCACAGGCCGCTCTCACCCCGCACCCATCTAGGGTCACCGCTTACAATTTTCCTAACCTCATGGGCGAAGTCAATAAACACTTTTTCTTATAAACACCAATGAAGAAAAGAGTATCATGAAACTCTTACTTTACGGTAATAGTTATAAACATTGTGTTCGGAGCGGGCGTGTGTGCTTTGACAAGCAAATATCAGAAAGTGGTAAGTCCCATTTAAAACAGTTTTGGACTTAAATGCAAGTGTCGTCAGGAATTATACGCGCTCAGCGAAAATAGTGGGCATAACCGCGCAAGTATTTATTCGCGTTCGCTCCATACGTATAGTGCCAAATATGGCGATAGACTCGCCATCTGTCACGTTGGCACATAATTATCTTCTGCTTATAAAAAATGGGAGCTTATACAAGGTCAGCGCTTTTAAATCGTGACAGCACCTATATTTAACCAGATTTTTTTTTTTAAAGTGCAATGTTCGGCTTCATTTAATGTATACATTCAGATAAATAAATTTGAAATGTCTGTTCGTAATTCCAAATTACAGTTTTTCACTAAATGTATATGAAAGTATATACGGTAGTCACATAAAAAAAATCTGTTTGCCTGTCCATCCATCTGTAATCTTCGAAACGGCTGGACGGATTTAACCGGGAATTTTCACTGGCAGATAGCTAATGTCACAAGGAGTACTAAGGGAACATTTAATTAAAAAAATAAAATTGGTTTTCGCAGGTCGTCCACGAACACACACAACTAGTATCAAATATACTCACATTATAATTCTTTGCTATTGTCAAGTGTCTCTAAGGTGGGCTACTCCAATTCCATACGGAATATTCCATTGAACCGTATCTCCTAAACAGCCTCGTATAAGGTCACGTGCGGATAAAACTTACAGGTAGGGGAAAATCACACCTTGTGATTATCTCCTATTATGCTTACCCACTCACTTTGTTACGGGGTAGACAGAGAAAGAAAACAATTAAGTGACGTAAAACTAATTTCGTGTTGCTCTATAATAAAGTTTTCATAAAACCCATCAATAATAATTGAGTTACCTTGATGGGTAACCAATCATAACAATTTTGAACGAGTGAACTGGATAAGCAAGTATAGAAACGACCTCGCTGTATTTGGGTAATGATTAAAATATATGTATAGAGTGAATTGAAGTCATATCCGATAAATAATATTTCAATATGGCGACAATTTTTTCAAAGTTTCGTCTTCTTTAAGATAGGTACCTTAGTAGGTAATCTACAGATTGCTTTTTACTTATTTAACAGCTAATGTGAAGAGTTTTTGGTCAACCCTAAAAATATGTTTCCTAAATCAACCGGAAAACTTAAAAAAAACTATATTTTTTTTACAAATAACGTAAAACCACCTTAAAAACAGAAAAATAAAATTATATGAAATAAATTACTTACTTTTGAACTTGGTGTTTGACACCGAGTTTGATGCTATATTTGGCAGTATTTATATTTTATTATCTTTTATAAATAAATATAAATATTTTATTTACTTGCTGTTTAACCTGCGTAGACTTAATTTCATGGGTAATTTTTTTCGTGGCACCCTAATTAAAAAAAAGTAGCTAACAGGACTCCTTGTAACATTAGCTGCCTGTCAGTGAAAATCCCGTTAAAATCGGCTGAGCCGTTTCAGAGATTACTCGGAACAAACAGACGGACAGACAAATAAGACTTAAAACAAATTTTAAGTCAGTACCGTATATACTTTCAAATATACATTTAGTGAAAAGCTGCTTTTTTGGAATTACAAAAAGACACTTCAATTTTATTTATCTGTATAGATATAAAATATAGATGTAAAGATATGCTTAAAAAAACATTACTAAAATTAAAGGCTTCTTAAAAATATTAACTGCCAAAATGTCCTCTTACCTTTGAAGTATTAAATATTGCTTTGAAGATCCAATGAAGTATGATTACTCGACTGTATCAATTGCGTCAATAACCGAAAAGGTATTACATTTTTTAGGAAAGTTTTCACGATGTTTTTTCCCAACAAATGGCTTCATTTTCTTAAAAATTCTATCCTCGTAAGGGGATCCAAATGGCTTGATAAAACATAAAATAACATTAGCCTTCATTGGCGCCTGGTTAATAAGTAGAGCGGGTGTGAGACATTTTTTCCTACACATGTATAGGCCGTAACAGTTTATTGTTATTGTACGATGCTATATTCGGAAATGAAGTGGAGTCATAAAATCATAAACACATAGAGTTTTCTCTTTATCCCAACCTTACAAATTTCTAAGGGTTCGATTATGAATTTGGTGCTCGGCACGTGATCGCTTTGTAGGGCGATTTGATGTTATTACACGATCGTATGCCTCATAGCTACACGTTGAGGAACATCTTTGGTTGAACGGTTTTTGTAAACGTGGGTTTAAGACTCAACCCGCTCATTGAGCGAAAATAGCTCCTATTGTGTCAACTGATAACAACTAAGTAGGTACACACTTTGGTTAAGTGATTCGACAGATGAATACACAATCTATATGTATACTCCGATCTAATATATACAGATAAATAAAAATGAAGTGTCTGTTTGTAATTCCAAATTACCAGTTATTCACTAAATGCATATGAAAGTATAAACAATACAAAAATATAAAAATATTAAATGAAAAAAATCTCCGTCTCTCTGTCTGTCCGTTTATTCCGGCAGATCTCCAAAACGGCTGGATCGATGGACGATTTGAACGGGACTTTCATTGACATATGGCTAATGTTACTTTTATAAAAAAAAATAGGGTTCCGCAGGGCACAGCTACTTTTATATAAAACGAGGCCTGCTTTGAGTTTTTCATACAAGTAGAGCTTCACACACACAAAAAATGTTTATAATAAATAACCCTCAAGTTTTCAAAAGTGTGCGCGCAAATTGCGAGCGGTAAATTAAAAGTTTAGAAGTTTTCGGGACTGCTTCCGATCCTCAGAAATGTCGCTGTGGATTTCACTTTTATATTTCTATTCGGTATCATTTTATTCTCAAGGCTACATTGTGTGGACAGATCACGCCCACATGTACACAACTGTGTAAAAACAAACTCACGTAATAGAATATGTCATTAGCTGAAGCTCAAAATTTCCTTCGACGGAATTGTTGCAGTGTCCTCGGTAATGGACCAGAGCGCACGTCGCTTCTTTGGGTATTACTCGGTGACAAGCGGGCACAGGCGGCGTACTGCGAACGCTTTATCACTTAATTTGAATCGTGTCTTGAATTCGAACACAAGCTACCCTTACAATTCAGAAATTGTTAATCTGTTCTGTCTAGATATTCCGATTCAAATGAACGTTGGATCTCAAATAATAATACTCATGCCTGTGTCAACATTGCTAGACAAATGCAAGCCGATTTTCCCCGAAGTGGTAAGCAGAGGTGTAGGTATGTTCTTTAAGTTCACCCACATTTCGCCAGTTATGTTTATGTCCCAGCAGGGGCGAGCCTATTGCCGGGTACTAATCAAAATCTAAAACTGGGAAATTACACCAATAACAATTTCACTGACCCGGGGATCGAACCCGGGACCTCGTGTTCCGCAGAAGCGATTACGACCAATAGATTAACAAAGGAAGTAGCTTAAAAATTTAATTTAGGTTGAAAATAGATATCTAGAAGGTACTCTACCATTTTCTATGCACAATATAATAAAATATGGTTTGATATATTTTGATAGTACGCCGTTTTCAGGTATATTGATTTAAATAATGCAAAATTTGCAAGACCCACAGGGTAGAATCGAATACACGCGTTAGAGTGATGTTTTTTAGTGAATCATAAAAATAATATATAGATAAATCGTAAACTGTAAATGCGCATAAAAGGCGAACGATATTTTTGCTCAAAGCCAGGAATAATTTTAGGGCCAATAACTTTTGATCAGTCGAGCATTTCAATTCGAAAAAGATACATTTTATCCTCGAATCGTTTTCATAAACCGACTTATATTCGCCGCGGCGCAATATTTCAAAACTCTCATGAAAATTCCTGTACTTATTTAAACAGAAGTGGGAAATTAAATGTTCATAACGGCTACGTAAAAACGGTTGCGCGTACGTTTCGCCTTTGAAAATAATATTCGTGAAAGTAAGCACTCCATATTTCTAGTGAGAACGTTGGTGAAATGACAGCCCTCACCTCCCTCTAAATCAAACATGCATAAATCCAGGCCGCTCCCTTTACGCTATTATGTCAACCAAAGCGATTTATGATCGTATCTAAGAGATTTCCACAAGGGAGAATATCGTCAGGTAAATAGAATTGAGCGTTCTCTCAAATAAAATATCAATGCATTATCGGGAGTTGCGATCTAGTTACTTCGGCATATCTTACACGTGTTATATTAACGGATGAGGCGCCGTTTTGGGGCCCATATACCTGATGAATAACGGAATCCTCGTACTTTATACAGAAGTAAGGTCGTTGTTGGTGCACAAAATTTTCATGTTTTGGCATATACGCTTCAATGCGTGGATTAGGGACATTGCATTTCATATGTATAGATTAAGCTTAAGCAATGTATTGCGTTTTAATAAAAACTAGCGTTGCCAGCAGTTACGGGGATGCCTCAAAAGCTTTAATATCATACAGTATTTTTCTACCTTTCCTATATCCACAAAACTAGCATAAAAATCCCACATGTACATCGCAGACTGTATCCATAAAAACCATTTTAGCATACGACATTACTTTAATGTTGACAAACGACTTGTATGTGTCGTAGGTACTCGTGGCTAATAAAACAAAGTATTTCGCCCTCTGGGCACCTGGGCGCGACGGAGGCGGTAACGTAATTAATGTTCAACCTTTTTATCAACACGCGTATAATTGAGTTTTTTCGAGATTGCTTGCATGTACGCTTAAACATATTTTAGCGGGAAATTATTTCGAGTAGCGACACTGATATGGAGTGAGGAATTTTGTTGAGACAATACCGAACAGTAAAGGAAGAAAATGCCTCATGATAACGCTATTTTGACTAGCTTATTGTCTTGATTGCGTTAAAAATCAAGTTCTTTCAGATATGAGTACAGATATTTTGACAAGGTCAATGCGCGGGTTGCATTCCTGTGGTAGCTTGAATGCCGCACACTTCTGTAACCATTTAATTATATTTAGACTATAATTGCAGTATGGGAAATTATTTGCCACTTCGATGGGATGTATGGAAAATATATGGATTTTTTTTCTAAGTATCGACGAGACACATCTCGTCTTTATTCTTATTTTTTAATTGAAATTAGATATAATAAATTAGGTAAGATTTTCTAAAGAATATCAATTATTATTATTTCGCTTCCATTTCTTCAAATAATACATTTATTTGAAGAAATGGAAGTAACAATTAAATAATAACCGATATTATTTTAACAAGAAATGTTTGATTAATCATTGATTTATATTAATATTATCTCTAGTAGCTAACCTTAATTATGGTATGTAGAATAGTTGAATTATATCAAGCCATTCCAATCTAACTTATCAAATGACTACACTTGACATTTGTATTAACTGTTTAGGGCTTAATAGGTTGGATGCTTAGGATGTATTAACGGAGGATTAAATGCTCACTTTACTTGACGATATCAAACTAGTCAACTAGAGGAGTTTTGGTTCTATGACGAGAGCCTAAATTGAGTATATTATACTCTGGCCCGCTAAAATAAGTCCCAAATTCTTGGTGTTACGTTGTGGCCTTCTCAAAAAATCTTCATACACTGTGTCCCGATGTCCTTTGCGTATTAGAAATGAGGAGAGGTACAGTCAGTTGATAAACTCTTCAAAGCAGTTAGAGAAATTGCTTGTACAACTCTGATTTGTTTTTAATTGTTTTTGGACTACTTTCCGTATTTACCAAAAGAACTAGGGCACCAGAAATTAAAAGAGGTAATTTTCCGCCTTATAGTATTATGAGTTACTACAGATGAAACAAAACAATTGCGCAGGCATATGTGGAGTGTTTTCTATGTTTATGTGTGTGACATAATTATAATATATTGTATGTAGTTTTATAATGTGAACTGTAAACTTTGTGATTTAAGTCCACATAATTTGAAAATTGAATCATGGATTCTTAACTACTTGTTATTCAAAACCCAGATTAAACTCAAATTCAAACTATTTTATTTCATTAGACTTAGGTACTTTCATATCTTCACAATGACATGATTATACAGGATTATAACTGCTACCAGGCTTTAGTAACAGGCTCGGATGGTTACTTGATTGAAATTAGATTTCTAGTTTCATAAATCGCAAAAGATCAAAATTATCACTGGAATATAATTTAAATAGTTTATTTCTGAAACCTAGAGAAAAATTGCAAAACTGAAGCAACCTAAAACACATTATTTTCCCAAAAATCCCACAATATTTCTTCGCATATCAACACGTAACCCTTTCACATATATCTGAATTAGTTCTTTTCACACTAAATGGTCGAAAGTGATTTCGGATTCAACAGTGGGTATTGGGGCATATTTTAGGTGAACATGATTTATTCGACGATATTACGCACCCAACACTGGGCTGAATGGCATTACGTTGACAGCTTATGAGGTCCTTTATTTATGTTTGATTTATGTAGTGAGTAGAGATACGCTAGGCGGGCGGTGGTCGCTCTACTGTACTGTTTACTATTCACATAAAAAATATAGGCCCCAAAATTATAGAAAGCGAATCCATTCTTTCGAAGTACTTTAAAAATTTAAATTTGCTCGAGTTATTCAAAACCTTTTTACACCTCTAGGTTGGTACATGTCATTGCTTGACAGCGGATCAGCACATTTTGAGGCATGCTGAAATGCAAGGTCAAGCGAGGACGTTTGAACGTGTCAAAGCCTATTTTTGGGGCACTGTACCCTAAGACTGGTGTGGCTCGAAATGTGTTAATCCACCCGTTTTTGGTATTTAACCAAAACCTGCAAGGTGACTGACACCTAGGTTGGCACCTGTCAAAACCTTTATTAAGGCATTGGTTTACGAATTACTTAGTTTTTTGTTTTAAAACGAAACAAAGCTTCTATTAACGGATAGTTACCCGTTTTGCTATTTCGAAAAGTAATCGAATATGAACTTTTTTTTAGTTTCGAGATAAGTCGAGTGCCCTCAGTGTCTCCAGTAGTTAAATACCTGATTATAAACCTCGTTACATAACAGAACATCGCCTAAGAAAATCCTTGTCTTAAAAGTATCTATCTCTATCTCTTTTCGTAATATGGATTCTTAAAGGGATGGACATAGTTTTAATCCCAGATTCGTCTAGTCTTGTTTTAAACTGTGTAATGAGGTTTAAATAATTAACATTTAATCGTATTTTATCTACCGCTGCCGACAGTTGTGGTAGTATTGTGTCACAAATAAAATTACCACAGCTCTGTAAGCCAAAATTCAGTGGTACAATCATAAAACAAATCGTGTTTGGCGTTAAGCAATGTCATGCAAATTTTGCGAGGGCGCTGGATTCCGTACTCGCATTGTTACAAAAATAATTGAGGTCACAGCGTTGTTAGTCCTCTCGAGCTATTATTCCATTTTGTTTTAAATTATATGAGTAAGTAATTTAACATTTCAACTCCCTTAACAAAATGCTCAACGATTTAAACAATATTCGCCCAAGTGCTCATAGCGTGTTGAGTAAATATTACTCTTTTGTAACTATTTTAAAAACCTCATTGTTAAAAAAATTTTTGAAACATTTCATTTCATTGACAGTTCGACAGTTTAAATAAGAACAATATAACAATTTAAATGTTGTTATTTCAGTTTTTGTTTCAAAAAATATATCTTCAAATATAAATAAAAATAACAAACACTGGTGAGACAACCTTTGGTATTTAATTCCTGTGCCAGATTGTGCTATTCAGTTTAATATTTTGATGGATGAAACAAATATTTTTACTTGTATCTTCAAAGAAAAGCAGCTGAAGTGAATATTATTTATTCTGCCAACATTTTCCGTATATTTAACCCGGTTTGTTATTCCTAATGATAAAAAACGCTTTGCTTATTTTACCGGAGGGCGAAAATTATATAGTCTGGAATATAGGGTTATATTGTCCCACAAAAATCTTCTTATTTCGAATTTCTCACTTTGAGCTAGCCTAATGTTGCATTTAAAATCCATGACGGATCTTACCATAAGCTCATATTGCCATCAAAGTTTCACTGTGTGAGACTAACTAATAAAAAAAAAGTCATATACATCTGTTTCATAGTAAGAGTTGAAGTATCATGGCAATAAGGCGAACCTTATAGATCATATTTATCTAAAGTTGTCGTAAAGGAAGAAGCCAATAAGGAAGTTGATGCTAACCTAGAATAGTAATTATCCGAACTGCTACGATGTTACCGTCACTTTGTGATCGATACAATTGATGCAGACTCTAACTCAGAATTTGTAAAAACGCGCACAGCTCCTAGTGGTCACGTAAGGACCAAAGAGTTATCATACTAATATTGTACGATGTCGCGTTGGGTGATAATCTATACATACAGACAAATACAATTGAAGTGTCTGTTTGTAATTCCATATTATAATTGTTTTACTAAATGCATATGAAGGCTACGTATATACGGTACGCATATATCAAAAAAATCTCTGTCAGTCTGTATGTCTGTATGCATGTCTGTGGGTAGTCTCTGAAATGGCTGGACCAATTTAAACTTGACTTTCACTGGCTTATCAAATAGTTTATGTTGCAAGTAAGGGAGAATTTAGGCTTCATTCATCATCATCTCCCGGGCCTTATCCAATACATTGTCGGGTCGGCACTTGATTCAGCCCGATGCGGCTGATCGCCTGATTTTTATACGAAACGAATGTTATCAGACCTTCGCAATCCCGTTTACGAGGAAAATCTGTGATTTGGGTTAACCCAGTTGTCAGACTATTTTAGGCCTCCAACTGAACTGTAACGATTGCCAAAGATGATAAATTGGCAACCGGGACCGACGGCTTAACGTGCCCTCCGAGGCACGGAGAAAACTGGGGCGGTCACCCATCCAATTACTGTTGCTTCAAGGGTTGCTTAACTTCGCTGATGGAATGATATGCGCAATAGCAACTGTGCCGCAAGCTCCTCTACTAACGAAAAGTCCTGGAGTATTTTCGTCACATTGCCAGTAAGAGCAGTGACAGGGTCACTTTCCGCGGCCGCGGAATAAAGGTATGCACGAAAATATCTAAATAAGTGTACGTGGGTGAAACCACTAGCATAGCTACTAGATTATAAAAATGGTGGCAAGTTCGTAAAAGGGGTACTAAGTTTCAGATTTATTCACATAAATTCGGCGAGAGTTACCGCTCTCAGTTGATAGCAATTAGCCGTGCACTTGTCTCAAATGGACAATGAATTTAACCCGTAAAAGCAATATCCTGTCGGAGCATATCAAATAACCGGATAAAATTCACACATAGGTACATAAAACACTGCATAAAGAGCCTGAAATAAAATACAGCCAGCAAAAACTCGTGAAATAGAAAGAAATCTTTTTCCTAGAGGCATGCAAAGGCAAAAAGTTCTAACCAAATGGCCCGTAAAATGACCCGTGTCATAAACGCACACAAAACCGGATATTTGCTGATGCCTGCCTGTCCTCAAGTGCCTGTACCTGCTACTTATTCCATTGAAACAGTAATTGGTTTTAGTTTGAAATTGGTTTGTGCTTTTTCATGATATTCCAACAATGCAATCCTGCCCGATTGCAGTTAAAAATTTAAATGCTCAATATGATTTTATTTTTTGCACTAGGTATGCCCCAGGTTTCACACGCGTCGACTTAATTCTTTTGGGTGACCCGAGGAACCATATTTTTTTTAAATAAAAGTAGCCAAAGTAGAGCCGTGGTGGCCTTGAGGTTTGAGCAGTCGCCTGCTACGCAATCAACGCTTGTTCGAATGCCAGCGGGGCCTGTACCAATGAGTTTTTCTAAAAAAACTTATGTACAGTGATATCACACCACGTGCTTTACGGTGAAGGAAAACATCGTGAGGAAACCTGCATATTTCTGCAGAAACGGCGATGAAAGCACCATCTGTCACGTTGGCACTTAATAATCTTCGGTGAAAAGTGGGTATTGTGATTACAACACCTCTGCTTACCCTTCGGGGAATACAGGCGTGAGCATATGTATGTATGTAGCCTAAGTTCCTCCTTGTAACATAAGCTAACCGCCAGTGAAAGTTCCGTTTCAATCGGTCTAAAAGGTTCGGACAGACTGACAAGGGATTTTATTTTTTAAATTTGGTTATTTCATTTCAGTGCCTTATATACTCTCATATGCATTAAGTGAAAAGCTATTACTTTGTAAATTACAAACAGACACATCAATTTTATTTATCTGTATAGATTTTCGATAAAGCTAATTAGCTTTTACATTTATGAGATGTACTGCATCATACCATGGAAGGTTTTTCATGTACCTATTTTATACTTTTTAAGCTAAATAAGAATTGACTTAATCAAAGTCAAAAATATCTTTATTCGATTAGACTTTATCAAAGTACTTTTAAATTGTCAGAATTACATAAATACATCACTGAGAAATGTAAGCCCATGGACACAGTTGCAATGCACAAATGTCGATAAAAATTTGCATAAATAAAAGTCTAGTAGTTCTACTTATATCTAAATGCGTAGCCTGAGATGACTTAGAAACTAGCTTCCTCGCGGCTTTACACACTATCGAATATTCACTCAATATTATTTTTAACTAGCTATGCCTCGCAGTTTCACTCGCGTAGACTTTAATTAGCTGAAATAAAATCTCTGTAACTCCTTGTAACATCAGCTATCCGACATTTAAAACCCCGTTAAAATCGGTCTAGCCGTTTCGGATTACCCGGAACAAACAGACAGACGGACAGACAAACAGAGTATTTTTAATTGTTATTTTTATAATAGTACTACTCTTTACAATAGTACATATAGAAGTCGATTGCGTGCGATGTTGTTTTATGATTAAACCATTAAAATTTTCTTTAAAATCACGAAATTATTATTTCACTTAAGTTTTATTGCTCACTAAGATTAAATGCAGGCGACTATTTTTTTACCCTTACAAACCAAAGCTTGAGTACATACTTGACTGATTTTAAAAGGCTTTTATACCGTTTTTTACCCCACTCTCTAATTACAGTGCCGAAGGCGTCGCGTAATACTACCTTAGTCATTTCAGATGCCGTGAGTCAAGCAATAAACGTAGGGAATATTTTATGTGTTATAACTGTACTAACGGCAGCCATACTTTGTATGAATATTACACACGTCATTTGTGTGAGTAGACTGTGTAAGTAATTAACTTAAAAATCATACAACGCAGTCGAGATAAGTGTCCAAAAAAGCGATCCGGGATTAATTAATTGACCCTCGCTCATTATCACATTAGAGAGGAGATTTCCCCGCCTTGTAATAAGTTGGTGGCAAAAAAAATTGCGTCACGTAGCTTTACAAGTCGTCAGAGAAGCTTAATGCCCCTTAAAATGTAACAAGTTTATCTCGAAGGTTTAATTGCATAACGGATTTCCCGGTTTAAATATATCACGATGAACGTGTGCAGGAAGCATGTTTATAAATACGTGAATTATTCCACGTTGTAACCTGCGCTACGTTGCTCAAATATTTACGTTATATCGACTATGCTTTCTGGTACATATTTACGCTTTATCTACAAAATACTTCAAAGCTAACAATACCGAAAACAAACTTGGGTAACCCAGCAAAAAACCGATGGCCACTCGTTTAAATTAGCAAGCGAGTGTTGAAACACGCGTACGCATTGAAATATTTTGAGTCCCTCGTTAGATTCAAATATGTGGTGCCGTTTGGAGTGTAGAGTGAATTCATTATCGCGGTCGGGCAGTCGTTAGTGGTTTACGACCCTGTTCACAAACTCTTTGAAATAATGCTCCCTTGGTACCTTGACGCGTTTCAACCGTTCCAAACATACCGGCAGGATATATTCCGCGAGAGATATAGAGATATTTCAAACGCTCATAACATCCCCTTTGAGGGAACAATCGCGATTTTCTCTCTTTGCTCGATGTAATAAATGGCCTAAATGAATACATCCAATTGTGTTGCTTTGTTAACGATGTTATCCTCGTGTTAGCTTGTGTGAGCCCTTGTGATTTTTGTCACTGACGACAAATATATATTGCTATGTACAATTTTTATGACACAATTATACTATGATCTGAAGGTAGATTGCGTCTTTGATTTGAACACCGTTTTATTTTCTATCTATACAGATACATATAAATTATGTGTTTTTTTAACTTTAATTTATTATCAATAAAAATAACAACAATAAATTATATGTTTATAGTTCATGTTATATTGGCTACTTAAATTTTAATATTTGAGAATTTCATGAAAATTTCTATATACTCCAAACAAATATCACAAAATAGTTACTTCACAAAATAGTTGGCACCCCCAAGCCACCTAAGTCACCTTCTACGCAAGCGATGCAAGTTCGAATCCCAGCGGGGACAGTACCAAAGAGTTTTTCTAAAAAAATATGTGAAGTGATATCACACCACGAGCGTAATAGTGAAGGAAAACATCGTGAGGAAACGTGCATACGCACGATAATTAATTTTAAGACGTATGAATAATGCCTGAGACGGTGATAGACTCACCATCTATCTCGTTAGCACTTATTTATCTTCGGTAAAAAGTTGGTGTTGTTATTACAACTCCACGGCCTCTTCACTTCGGGGAAAACAGGCGTGAGCATGTGTGTATGTAATGCGCCATTAATGGAATAAGTCATTCTAAGCAGTTCATAGGCATTTGGGGTGAGAGCCAAAGCAGAAAGCTATTACAGTTGAATAGATGTCAGCTTAAGCAACTCACGGGAGCACTAACAGGTCATTATGGGACAAAAGAACATCTTGATAAGATGAATTTATCTAACGATGTGGTGTGTAGGTACTGTCAATCAGAAGCCGAAACCATGAGTCACCTAATATGCCATTGCGACGCACTGGCCAGATGTCGAATGGACCTACTGGGTAAGGCGTATCCGAAACTAGAGGACTACAAGCTCTTGCCCATGGGCAAGATCTGCCAGCTTGTTCAGGGAGTATTTGAGGAGTCAGGTACGTAAAGCAAAAGGACAAGGGCGGCTCAAAAGATCCCAAGGGTCGACGTGCTTCCGGGCAACCGGACCCAATAATGCCACAAACAAGAAAAGAAGATAAGATGTATGTATGTTTGAAAATCTAGTATATTAAAATAAGTCGGGTTTTCCTTGCTGACGCTATAACTCCAGAACGCACGAACCGATTTGGCTAATTTCGGTCTTGAATTATTCGTGGAAGTCCAGAGAAGGTTTGTACGTAGAGAAAATTTTAAAAAAGTCTTGAAAAAGTGAAAAATCAACATCTTTCTATACTCCCATATACAAACAATTTGTACTAATACTTAAAAGCTAATTTGAACCTTAATACCATACCGTAAAGTTGAAGTAGGTATTAGTAAAGAGATTTCGGGAAGGCAAAACAATCGAAGACAAAACTAGTGATGATAGTTCTGTCAAACGCATTCAATATGTCATTTCATTTAAGCAGCAATAATTATTGCTTTGTGTTTATATTCTTCAAAATATTGTTGAGATATTTTTTTATTTTTTAGTTTTTACTAGCTAACAATTTAAAATATTTTTTTTTTTACGTAGCGAAGCACGTACTGGGCCGCTAGTTAATTATATATTTTTTCTTATTCATTTACCAATATTTGAAGAATAAAAGCTAGACATTATATTTTAAACCCGTTTTTCTTGAAATCCTTTCAATAGTGTCTGGCTGAGTAGACGGCAAAATGCCAATTCATCTATGCTTACTGAAAGAGCAAAATTAGTCTTCATTGAGGCGATTATCAGAAATTGGTGGTTCATTCAGGATTTTACATTTTCTTGGTGTATTCTTTCAACAGATTTCGATGTTTAGAAATGGTTTTAATAAACCGCACTTTTCACCTTCACCAAAATATGAAGACATTTTATTACCATCTTAAAATACTTATACATTCGTCTTTGAATCATACAACTTCACAGGCGTATTCAGGTTTCGTCACAATATACTTTACTTCACCGTAAAATTCGTAGTGTCAATCACTACAGTTACGTTTTGAGAAATCTCCAAAGGTAGGTTAGATTTGAACTCGCGCCAACTGTGATTACTCAAATATTTCGGCCACGACAGGTCTTTGTACGTAATTATATACCTTATTAATTTTTGTTCATGGGTCAGATTTCGTGTTAAGCTTGTATTCAAAAGGTCAGTGAGCAGGTAATCAGCTTAACGCGGCTTTAAGCAGTGATAGAAGTAGCGGAGTCCTTTCACTTGGATAATGTTGTTATGAAGTTTTTAGGAAGATTATCATTAACATAATACCTATGCAGGACAATAGTTTAGTAAGTAGTTATATGCACTGCCTTCTAGTTCAAAAAATATCTCTTTCATGCGTTTTGAGTGAGTGAGAAAAGTAATTTTTTTTTATAGCCATGAAGATATACAATTCTAGAATAAAAACAGGGAACTACCAGCATTTAGTACCGTAAAATTAAGCAAAGAAGTTCTTATTTAATACGCGCTGCTTAAACGGTCGTAGTTGGTCCTCAGGTAGAATAACTTTTTTATAGGGCGAAAATGTTTTGATTCATTTTGAAGGTTTTTCGTGTCAGCAATTTGTCACAAGTAGGTAAGTAGAAGATACAATCTAGACGGGGCATGGTATAACGAAATTTCCGCTTCCAACAATATTTTTTCCTCATACTTCTAACGAGGCTTCTTTCTTCAATACTCATCCGAAGTTTTTCCTCGTGGTTCGTGATGTCCATGCTACTAAGCTGACCGATGGTAAGTAGCTAACGATGAGATATTAATCTATTATTGGCTATTACATACACGTTGTATTACGGATTCACAGATATCTGTGATTATATTGGAAGATTATTACTGCTTGGATTGGTCTTCTTATTGTTGGTGATTTTATTACGTTTCGGTGTAGAATATACTTACCTGTTTTATTAAGATTAATGATCTCGGCGTAATGATATATATTATATAAGCTTTTCTCGATAAATACTTTTTTCAAATCGGACCAGTAGTTCCTGAATAAAATCTTCAGCTATATTTATTTATTTATATATGAAGTAAAGATTAATTTGATTCTCATAGTTACAGTAATACCTTACAGTTATAACCATTATATAGCAGGGCAACGAACTTGCCTTTTAACTAAGGTGTATTGAAATGTCCTCGAGCTTGGGTTTCTACTCGATATAAATCTATGACCATCCTTTTACAACTTCATATAACTAAAATAAATAGAACTTATTGAATCTTTGGTTTTGTTACAAACTTTATTATTGAAACATGGTTATAGTTATGTGTAGTATAAACTCTAAGTGTAATTTTTGGCTCATTTACATACCAGCGCAAAAGTTGACGTCCGCTCTCTCCCGAGGCTCTCACGTAACTGACAACCTATACCCGGTAATTATTTTCCGAATAGGTAGGTAGAGGTATTGAATTTGACTGAGGATTGACCCTAGGACCTCATTAGACAAACGAAGCAGTCTCTTAAATTGAAATAGACCTAAATGTTACTGGTTTTTGATTGAAGTTTTGTTTAACTATTTAAGTATGGATTTCGAATTTAACAGCTAGGCAGACAAAAACAAAGCGTTAGATCAAAATATCTGTACCCCAAGTATAGGTTTTGACATATTGTTTTAACTTTTTGACTTGGTTACTTTATTGGTATGGATCGATATGTGTAGTTACTTTTGCGTATCAACACATTTCAGGCCACACAAATTTCACCAAAAACTCAATCGAATTTCAACAGTGTTGACACATATCAAAAACTATACTGAACCAAATATATAGCTCGGTAAAGTTGTAACATCGTAAGTAGAGCCACCCACTACATTAAAGGCACGACGCAACTCTAAGACCCGGACAATAAAAAGGAAACGCCCTGGGGTGTGCGTGACCACTGCTCAATGCAAATTATTCTTCCATCCATTTCATACAATAAAAACCAAATGAGCCCTTTTAACGCAACATGAGCAATCGATAAATATACACGTCCGAGCGACGCTCGCTGCCAAGTAACCTTACCGAAATATATTTTGACCTTTTAAAATTCAACGTTGAAAGCTTTTAAGGCGGCGAGGTATGTGCGTGATTATGATTACATAGTTTGACTATCAGTGATTGAGCTCTTAATTAGACTCGTAACACATTACGAGGTTTAAAAGGTCATTAAAATTTACTGTCACAACCCTTATAAATGACATTGAAAATTTTAGTGAAAATATTTTTCATCAGTGTCTAAGATTTCGTGACGTTGATGACAAATATTATGAGGTGAGTCATAATAAATGAATAATAAGTAATAAATAAACCAAATAGCATTTTCAGTATTGTATAAATAAATGAGAGAACATTTTTATGAACAATATTGTTTTATGTCAGAAGATCGCTCTATTGTTCTTTTTCTGGGAGAATATTTTGATGAAATCAAACAAAAGGGAGACTTGGGCATTCAATTAAACTTCACTATTTTTCAGCTAACGCATCGTTTAAAAATCTGCTATCTCTCTATTTATGAGTTACATTGTGAGAGAATTCTTCCCAATAATAAAAAAAATCAACTCAAAAAAATGTTTCACGTAAATGTTAAGATATTCTCAGTGAATACAGCTGGGTCGTCGCCTAAAACTGGCCAAAAATATAGCTTGGGTAATAAAGTACATTCCCCAGCGTACAGCTCGCTAGCTCCCGATCATAACCCAATTACAGTCCCAACTCACTACCGATTTTGATGGTAAAATATCCACTATATTATTTTACATGGTTTGGTAATGTTGGTAAGGATTCTAATTGTAAATCAGTTTCCCTGTAGTGCCGCACTCATCAAAATTATTATACACTAGCTGTACCCCGACGACATTCGCGTAACCCTATTTATCAAGTAGTAAGTAGCCTTAGTAGCTTCTTGTACTGTTAGTTATCTGCCAGTGAAAGTCTCGTTAAAATCGGTCCAACTATTTCAGTGATTAATGGGATTAAATATACATACCAGAATAAATAAAAACTAGATTTATTTTATAGATGTAATCTTCTGCAACAACACCTCTGCATACCCCTTCGGGGAATACAGGCGTGAGCATATGTATGTATGTATGTATGTTTGTATGTATGTATGTATGTAATCTTCCGTGGAATATGGAATTTATATATTGCTTTGATATTGGCGCTATATTTGTTTTCGGCTCTACACCGATATCTGTTATCATTGTATCGTTATATTTTGTTTAATAATGCCATTGCGCTCAGAAACAGTACTTCTGAGCGCAATGGCATTATTAAACAAAATATGATGATAACTTAGGCCTAAAAATTCGCAACCTTTAGCACAATTTTCCTTCTCTGAGGTAGACATTAACTCATTAAACTAATGTCTTTGTATCCTTAAAGTAATTTCACTTTAATTTACTCTTGGGAAAATATAAGGAATGAGCTGCCCACATTGCAAGGCAGAGTCGTTAAGAAAAAGCGAACATATATCTCAATTTATGGAAAAATTTAGTACGCAATAAAATTTTGGGACTCTCATTAAAATTTATAATTTTGATGACTACTTTTTTGCTGAGGCATCTGGTGTTCGTAATGAGTTGGTTTATTTTTAAGGTCCTGTGGTTAAATGTAATTGATTCGATACTCACTTTGGGGTCAACTATGATCATTTAAGTAGGCACGTATTAAGAACTTATTAACTTTAAAGTTTATTTTATTGGTGTAAAAATTAAACGTCAAAGCTCAGAAATGCTTACTGCGCTCTGCTTAAACCGATGATGGTAGGCCCCTCGGTCGTTTTCGGGTTTTCTTTGTAAGGGAAAATTTGTTTGAAAAGTGAAAAATAAAATGTTTTTTTCTTATACTTCCAAAGTGTATAAATTATTTTAAGTAGCATCTTGATAGTTTGTTATCATTTCATATTTTGCATCACTTAAAAAAGTATAATATCACAGTATTGTGAAATACTTATGTTAAGTACTAGCTTGCCCACGTATTATTAGAGATCCATTTTATTTAACTCCAATAAAAATCTTATATCTTTAAACGAGCAATTCTTGTATATATATAAAATCTGAATCTCGGAAACGGCTCCTACGATTTTTACGAATTGCAGATAGGGGGTTTCAGGGGCAAAAAATAGATCTAGCTAGGTTTGCAAACATCGTTTTGACCATGTTTTCAGGCACTGAAACACTCATAAAATATCATTACAATACGACAGCAAATTTCGCCAACATCTGTCAAGTTATGGTAGCTCAAAGGTGAGGCTTCCAGCTTACGGGCGATAACGAAACTAGAAAACCCCGGTTCGAGACTGACGTTCACCGGTTTTTTTTTTTTTACTTTTTTTGTGTGAAGAAGAAACCGATCACAGCTTGGTCAACCAGGTACTAACCTTTATGTTAACCCGTCATAATGTATTATACTTAAGTGAAAGATTTTTTTTAAATCGGTCACGTAATATTAGAGTTTATCCGTTACAAACTAAATACATGTACATATTTACTGAATGTGACGTGTGTAATTTCAGTTCCTTGTACCCTTAATAGCAGTACTTAAAGTGAGTACTATTAGGTTACCCGAGTTTACAGGCTCGAGAAACTTCGAGCGAGCTAAGTTTCACTTCCAAAATGGGGATAAAGAATGTTTGCTTCAGAAGTTAAGGTCTGTATAGTGTAGTATTATACTGTGTAGTTAACATTCATGGACATGTTGGAGATCGTCACAGATCTGTGAAAAGCCATAGAGATATGCTAGAAGCAGGTAAGCTACTGATTGAGCCCAGTTTTTTGTGCTCAATTTGAGTAGAAAGCATTTGCATTACTTCTCGAACTTAATATTATAAAGATTTCCTTCACCGTAATGTTTTTGGTAGCCACTAAGATTCGAAGGTTCACTCGGACACACGCAACGCGGCTCTTCAATCCAATTAATAAAATAACCAGTCTATTTTTTTTTATAAATCAAAGAAGATACACAAATGTACAGTCCGCCTGATGGTGAGCGGGCACCGCAGCCTATGAACATAACCAACGCCAGAGTAACGCATTGCTCACCTTATAAATAATGGAATATCTGTGCGAACATATTATAAGATAAAAAAGTCATGTACTCTAGCCCAGCGACTCCACTTCTCCTCTCCTCCCATCCCCGCAAAGACGACCTTACTCATCGCAGGAACGCAATACTACCGTAATCAAAACTGGATAAAAACATTTTCCCCCTTATTACGAAACATATACTACGATAGTCCTTCGGAGAAATGTAGCTGTGTCTCTTCCTGTGGTACGGATTTTAAATGGGATGTAAATAGCTTTAGTCAAAGTTAAGTCTAGTCTTTGTTAAAACCTCATCAACCTCCTTATTACAAATCATAGACTAAAATAATCATTGGTTTAATAGTAGCTCCATCTCTTTTTGTGATACGGAGTTCGAAAGGGATGGACATAGTTTTAGTCCGAGTATGGTCTAGTCTTCGTTTAAACAAGGTTTTGTAAGAATGAATTGAGTATAAAAAAACTCTTATAATCATCTAGGGTCCCATTGAATGTAACAAAATTAATATACCGAGGTCAGTGGACTCAATGTAATACGTGCGACAAGCAAGCAATACTTGAAAGAGATTGAACACAATATGTGATCAAGTTTTTGACGTTGCAATCCATCGCTAATTTCCCCCGGGGTTACCTGGCACACAATAAAGAAACTATTTTATTGTAACCTTATTGCTTATACTATACTTGTAAAGTATTTTTATATAATGTTATTATGGCAACGTTGTCATGTCTGCTTCGTGGTTTGTAAGGTAATAATGCTCAGAATTGCTGTATTTTTAATTTATTTGGGGTATTGTTCTATTTATATGCGTTTTACCATTTATATATATACAGATAAATAAAATTTAAGTGACTGTTTTAATTCCAAAACAACAGATTTCCACCAAATGCATATGAAAGTATATACGGTAAAGACATAAAAAAAAAAACAAATTCTCCGTCTCTCTGTCTGTCTGGGGACTTTCACAGGCAGATAGAAAATTTTAGAAGGAGTTAGTTAGTAGAGGGTAAATATTAGGGTTCTGCTGCTCACCCATGAAATTAACTTTACGCGGGTTAAACCGCGGGGCACAGCTAGTCTTATAATATAATGCCATCAATAAACATGCAAGAAGATTTCCATGGATTTCTGAGTTTATAAGACGCACAAAGGCCTACCATCTATCACGTTAAACCTTGGATTGTGTGATGTCTTTCAAGTTTTTATTTTTTAAATAAATTCCAGGGGGTAACTATGATCGTTTAAGCAACGCGCATTAAGAACTTCTCAGCTTCGAAATTTGAATATACGATACAAAATTGAAACGTTAAATCTAAGAAATTCTTAATAGGCCCAATGGAGATAAACATTATTTTCCGTCGTGCCTTCAATGAAATATTTTCTGCGAAAACTGAACGCTGCTCAACACCCAAATGGCAAAACTCCTAGACCCTTCCTTCATGTTTTGCATTTTAAATTGTGTACTTATGTACTTAAGATACAAATGACAATCAAAACCAACCTCGCCTACATAACATAAAAGGCTACAATTTATTATGGTGAATGGGTTTTTAACATTCAAACCCGACAAAAACAAAATTTCACATCACCACAAAATATAACAGGAAAAATTCATTCAGATGCTTATCTGGTTATATGAAATAAACATTAGGAAAGCCTGAAAGCTCGGGGAGAACTTCAGAAAAGTCCTTATTGCGTTCTTACGATTTGCCGTGGCCTAATGGGCGGGTGCGATTTCGCTGACAAATAAATACGTACCGCCCAACCCGAGAGTAATTGTAATTGTGGGGTTGAGTAGTTGGGTCTTGGGAGTAAATAAGAACAGTTATCGTGGTATTACTATTTTTATACATACGTACATATGCTCACGCCTGTATTCCCCGAAGGGGTAGGCAGAGGTGTTGTAATCACAACACCCACTTTTCACCGAAGATGATTAAGTGCCAACGTGACAGATGGTAAGTCCATCGCCGACTCAGACACTTTACATACGTCATTGAATTACTTCTCAGAAATATGCAGGTTTCCTCACGAAGTTTTGATTTGACGGTGAAGGAAAACATCGTGAGGAAACCTGCATATGTCTAAGAAGTAATTCAAAGACGTATGTATAGTGGCTGAGACGGCGATGGACTCACCCTCTGTCACGCTGGCACTTAATCATATACGTGAAATGTGGGTATTGTTGGTATAACACCTCTGCTTACGTCTTCGGTGACCCTTCTGGGATGGCGTGAGCATATATAAATTTAATTTATATATCTGTAAAATTCTAGTAGCGACAACCAAATCGTCCTAGCGCCATGGGAGTAAGACTAATCGATGCAATATTTTTTGCTGATTTCAATGATGTATATAACTCAATAATCGCTCAGAATGTCGCTTTGTAACTTTTGCAAACGTCGATGTGTTTTTTAATATGACCAAATGCAGGTAAACCTACAGCCAGTTTACTAGTCTTCTTAAACGTGAACTCACACAAATCATAAAATAGGTCGTAACTTTCCGCGCAGACAATCAACAATAAACTGCTTGCGGAAAGCGTATTCACGTTCATGATATCAATAAAAGAAACCGAAAATTACTATTCGACTACATGAATAACCAAATAACCCACATACATAACCCTTAAGAGAGCAATACTACATAAACCCGCGGTCTGTATGGTACTACGTACAGCTCACTGGCATGCAACACGATATAGCACCAGTTAACATAAAAGTAACAAGAATTTGCTCCAGCTATAAAGAGAAACGCCTAGAGTCATGCGTGACCATTCCAAATCATATTTTACTTAACTTTCTTAACCAAATATAACCAACAAAAATCAACTGATTTATTCTCCGATTTTTTGTCTTTTTTATACGGAAAAGTTTTCAATCACTCTTTTGTTAAACTGAATTGTTATCTCCCCGAATAAGGATTTGGACGTTTGAAGTTACTCTTACAATTTCGCATTTATGTAACAATTAATTAACATTCCTTGCCTTTTTGAACTACCGAGCACAATTCAGGCTACGAAGTTCCGTAGCACGCCTACGCTATCTGGCTCGGATACGGTCTACGAGTGCTACGGCGTAGAGATACGAAGATCATTAACTCAGTTGAATGAAACACTAAAATCGTAATACACCGCAATAAAAATCACGGTGAATGTTCACTGTACCAAATATACTGGTAGCGATCGATAGTAATTTAGTGTGGCTCATAGTTCTTGAGGAAAGAGTTCGTATATGTTCAATTTAGTATTCCTACCTTCGGCCATCGAAGCTTAATTTCCCATGGGCTGCTCTGCGTGACCGCAAACTAGGATCCTAAGTTCATTGTAGATGTTTATTTACAATTTTTATTGGTTGCGGTCTTATTTCGTATTTTCTATACAAAAAAAACCGACAGCTTGTGAGTAAGAGCTGGGGGCCAACTAAGATCGCTTAGGCAGAGCGTATTAAGAACCTCTTAGTACTTAACACACTCCGCTTAGACCGATTATGGTAGGCCCCCTGTTATTTAAGCAAATTGTATTGGTATTTCACGGTGACGAACAAAATTGAATTGTATTTTAGGGCAAATACTCAATTTTCAAACTGCCATAGCCATACTAAAAAGCAGTTAAAAATTAATTACATGTGACTCTGGACTTAAAAGCTATTAGATTACGAATCTTGGTCTCAGTTTTATTTCTATTAGCGTGTCCCATTATCGGTATTTTGTAAATTAATTTAATTCATTACTGCCGAATGTTACATAATTATTCTCTACCTATATATATCGCACATCTCGTGCCCCGCGATTACATCCCAGTAATATTTCACTTACAAATTATCAACCCCTTCGTCCCAACGATTTAGGCTGTGCGTTGATATATAAGTCAATCTATCAGAACTTTTTATTGTATATGTATTGATAAAAAAATAGGAAAACGATTATTCATACATACATACATATGCTCCCGCCTGTATTACTCGAAGAGGAAGGCAGAGGTGTTGTATTAACAAAACCCACTTTTCACTGAAAATGATTATGTGCCAACGTGACAGATGGTGAGTTTATCGCCGTCTCAGGCACTATGCATACGTAATTGAATCACTTCTCAAATATATGCAGGTGTGAAATCACGGCACGTAAGTTTATAGAAAAACTCATTAGTATCGGCCCCGCTAGAATTCGAACATGCATCGTCGTATGTTTTACAGGGAGAGTGACTGCTTGAACCCCACAGCTACCACGGCTCCAATTACTAAACACAGAAAACAATTTGTAACTGAAATATTTCTCTCGACAATACTTTAATACTTTTAATGTTTCATCGTAAGCTCTTACTCATATCCTACCGGAGCTAAACACTCAAGTAGCGGACTTTCAAGCTTATAGGATTAATCGTGTCAAGCCATACGTTGAAAGGAGTTTGCGAACTGCAGTGGAAGCTAACGTAGCGAAGTTAGTGTTACATTCTATCTTTAGTTGAGAAGTAATCAACGAAAACACACCATTCCAAAGTATCTAACTAAAGTTACTAAAGTACTTTTGTGTTTGCATAGAACAGTGATAAAAAAATATGGTTTTATTTGCAAAGAACATTATAGAAGCTCCTGGAACTATCAAGCGGAGATAGAAAACTTGTATAAGACAATTGAAGTTTCATTGCCAGCCAAGGCTAGGTAATCCACAAAGTAAACTTGCATGGTTATCTGCGTCATCTCCCTCCCTGGCCTTATTCCGTACATTGTTGGGCTGCGACTTGGTATAATGATCTGCGTATATAGGAAAAATCGATGCTCTCTACATGTGCTCACACCTATTTTTTTTTGTTGACGAGGGGGAAACCTTCAAAAGAACCGCCCTGGGAGAGGCAGATCGGAGTATGTGGGATTTTTACCGCACTAAAACCCCCCGGTGGCCATCCTCAGTGCTTAAGGGGGACTCCGGGTACTCTGATAGAACGCACCGGTGTCCCCCCACACTTTGCCGGGCACATCCCCGGGGCAGCTGTGACGCCGCCCCTGAAGACCTCGCTGTGCAAGGCAGCGCGAGCCACGTCGCGCTGCCACCTTCCCGGGCCCGCGGCTCGGTGGTCAAAGCTCCCACCCCGACCACCGCCAGCAGGCCCTCCGGCCCCCTTTTAGTCGCCTCTTACGACAGGCAGGGGATACCATAGCAATATTCTTAGACCCTCGCTTTTGGGTGACATGTGCTCACACCTGTATTAAGGTGGGTACACCCACATTTTGCCAGTTAAGTTTAAGTCCCATGTAATAAGGGGCGAGTCTATTGGCAACGCGTTCACTGCTAACAACGCGTCTGTGCGTCCAATTGTTAGAGAATTTACGAAGAAGATTAAATGTTAGCAGTGAATGTGTACTTATAAAGACTCGGGACTGCTATTGGAAAATTACAGATGGTAAAATCCAATAACCCTTTGCCCGACTCGAGGATTGAACCCTTGTCCTTGCGTTTCGCAGTAGCGTTTTGCAACACTAGATCAATGAGGAAGTATTTTATTTCACACTATCTTTCGAGATCTTCCATCGTTTTATATATATATATATATATATCCTGAGATATTAGCAGTATACATCTAGAACCATATGTCTGATAACTTGTTGTTTATTTAAATAAAAGTAGCCTTAATTACTCGTTGTAACATTGTAGCCGGAAAAATAGACAGACATACGGACTAACAAAGGAATTAGTTTTTTTTTAAGTATCGTATATACTTTCATATGCATTTAGTAAATGCTTGTATAAATTTAAATCTTAATTTATAGAGCCGTGGTGGCCTCGGGGTTAGAGCAGTCGCCTGCTACGCAAGCGACGCAAGTTCGAATCCCAGCGGGGCCTGTACCAATGAGTTTTTCTAAAAAACTTACGTGCAGTGATTTCACACCACGTGCTTTACGGTGAAGGAAAACATCGTGAGGAAACCTGCATATGTCTGAGAAGTAATTCAAAGACGTATGTATAGTGCATGAGACGGCGATAGACTCACCATCTGTCACGTTGGCACTTAATCAAATTCGGTGAAAAGTGGGTGTTGTGATTATAACACCTCTGCCTACCCCTTCGGGGAATACAGGATGTATGTATTTAAATTTAGAAATTACAAACAGCCTTTTCAATTTCATTTATCTGTATAGATGTGTTGCATTAATTATGTATAGAATCCTAATACGAACGCTGGCCATGAACTGAGAACTGAATGATACTATGTAGTTCCGTTACCGCCAATTCACTACAGAACTTTATAATTTATTTCTCACCAAGAATACAAGCAGTATCTTCTATCGTAAAATAAATAAATAAGTCATCCTTATTATGCAGCGCGACCTTTTATTACAGTATAAAACGAACCTTCAAATCAAGAATTTGTCCTCAATTTGTAAGTTTTGAACCGAAGCTTGCCTTTCAAACGACCACTGAGAGTACTAAACTAGGGACAAATGCCAATAAAAACGGCGACCAATGGCCGGGTTAGCCGTAAGGTGAACCTTTGTGCAAGTACAAGAGCGCGTGATTTATGGCGCCTACATTTGAACTATATTGGTTCAGGTCGAGGAATTTCCTCTTGAGGAAAGGTATGCTTACCATGGTGTTCACACATAAAGTAAAATTACATCATTACGATAATTTGTCTAATTTATGAAAAGCTTTGAATATATGTTCTTATGCATACTTATACTTATGTACAGTGATTTCACAACACGTGCTTTACGGTGAAGGAAAACATCGTGAGGAAACCTGCATATTTCTGAGAAGTAATTCAATGACCTATGTATAGTGTCTGAGACGGCGATGGACTCACCATCTGTCACGTTGGCACTTAATCATCTTCGGTGAAAAGTGGGTATTGTGATTACAACACCTCTGCCTACCCCTTCGGGTAATACAGGCTGGAGCATATGTATGTATGTATGTATGAATAATTGTTTTCCTATTTTTTTATCAATACATATACAATTATTAACATATACAACATATACCGATAGATTGACTTATATATCAACGCACAGCCTGCAGCCCTCCTAGCGGTGACGTCATTAACAAAATTTCTCATGCATATATTATGAATGACGCTAGCCAGTATAGATAGATATATATTCCTGGGGACCAACTATGGTAGTTTTCAGCAGCGCATACAATGTATTTCTAACAATAATTGTTTTCTTTCTAATTAAGTTCTTGAGACGCGCTGCTAAAAAAATCATAATTGCCTGTTGACCAAAACCGGCATTATTTATTTTACTCAAGTCAATATGAGCGCAAAATGCATGAGAGGAGAAACGAATAGATCACAGCTTCATCTTGCCATTGATTGCTGAAACATTCATTCAACCGTTTCCTTATTGCCTCCACATACATGACTGGAATATCGATAAACGGCACACAAGTTATACTACCCCATAATATGTTGAATGCATTACGGTCTGTCTGATGCACGAAAGGCTACGATAAATGTAAACAAAGCATAAACGTAAATAGAAGGGCGGTCCAGTAACGGAAAACAGATTTCTGACTCAATGAATCGAAAACGATTACACTGAAACTTTCCTGGTGAAATCAGAAGATCGTCCATTCGCTCAAGTGTAAAAGAGGAAGTAGCATTAGTGTATTATCCAAACTGAATAAAGATACGCTACATAAATATATTGATACCTGTATTCAGTTATCCTCAAAAAGGTGTAAGGGATTTTTTTCTATGGATGTTTTTATCCAAACACGTCATAACGGTTGAACAGATAACATGGAAATGGAAATTGATTTATTTAGAGCCTTACTATAAGGTCCTATTACCATGATAGCTTAGCTCTGTAGTGCCAGACTTATATACATAATATACATACGTCACATAATAAATAAATATATCTTTCATCACAACAACAAGTCATGACAGCCCTATTAAGGCACTTAAGGACGTCAATAAAATTATTACCTTAACATTTGACGCCATTTGTGTAAAATTATTCTTAATTATGCTTTAAAATGGAGTATAATTATCAATCTTGTATGTAATACGAATAAGCATGAATCTTATTGTAAAAAAAATCAAATGGAGCAATCATAAATAGGCTGATAAATTTAATACTGTGCCTTGCGATGTGAAATCGGGTGAAAATGTCAAGCCGACGAGTTCATCGTTAACATTCAAAACTTTTATATTTGGACTCTAACTTTATCCTTTCCAATACAGAAATCTGTGTTCATCTAAATGCTGATATTTTAATGACCAGAATAATTGACAACTAGCAGACGTCACGTGGTTTTACCCGCGTAGGTCCCGTTCCCGTGGGAGTACGGGGATAAATTATAGCCTATGTTACTTGCTGATAATGTAGCATTCAAATGGTGAAATAAGTTTTGGAATCGGCACTGTAGTTTTTGAGTGTATTTATTAAAAACATACACACAAAAATACAATATTTCCTCTTAATAATAGTAGTTTAGATTTCATGATGTATGATATTCAAATCCTGAATGTAATTTACTCAGATACATGTATGTGATATTGCATTTGATATTGCTGGAAATTAAACCCTTCAAACCATTCGCTTCCCTAATCCAGCTACCTCATTATATTCATCCGTTTGTCCAATTTAGCTGTCCATTATGGCCTCTCAGGTACGAAGTGCGAACATAACCTTTCTCTCAATTGTTGAGGTTGGAAATAAATGTAGGTAGAAAGATGTTTTATGAATTAAATCAGGTGTTACTTTGAGTTAGTCCACGTTTATGACTGTACGTATAATGTACGGCGGAATTTAAAAATAATATATAACCCACATTTTAAAAACATGATCTCGCCATCCCAGTAAGGCTCCACTTTTATACGACGATGAAAAGGGGCCAAATTGACAGATGGTGAGGCCACCGCCGTCTCAGGCACTTTGTCGTATTCCTCTTCATACTTACTATGTTGTCCATGATTTTATAGATCAGGTTTTGTACTATGGTCGAGTACGAGTAACAACGCACAATAAAACATTGTATCACCCGATAAAACAAATGACACATAGATTAGCATAGATACATAAAACAACGGAGAAAATAAAATAAAGAATTACACGGATTCAAAATAGGCTCGGATCGGTGATTGTACAAGATAAATGGATTAAAGGGTCACTCCTGTCACGGGTGTATCCGTTGTATTAATCAGGGCCGTGGGTTGTGGGCAATGCATGAATTGTGTTAACTGTCAACGCGTATCAGAATACGCGGTGTCCTTACTTTACTTCGTTAATTGCTGGGACATTGTTACTTGACTCATTGTTAGGATAATAACACTGTCATCTATCGATTGAAGGCTCAGAGGCATCTATACTGTAAGCTTCTTAATGGCAAACAAACTGCAAGAGAGGATCTCGTGGCACTGTTGCTATTGCGCATATTATTCGATAAGCGAAGTTAAGCACCCCTAACCCTAGCCAGTAATTGAATGAGTGACCGCCCGAGTTCCCTCCGTGCCTCGGAGAACACGCTAAGCCGTCGGTCCCGGTTGCCAATTTATCATCTTTGGTAATCGTTACGGGTTTGTCGGAGGCCCAAAAATAGTCCGACAACTGGTTTAACCCAGATCACAGATTCTCCTCGTCAAAGGGGTTACGCAGGTCAGATTGCAGCCGCTTCGTATAAAAATCAGGTGATCAGGAACTACATCGGGAACCAAGTGCCAGCAATGTATTAGATAAGGCCAGGGAGATGATGAATGGCAATCAAACAACAAAATTATATAAAAGGATTATAGGAGGATTGGATTTTTCCCTAATTGAAAAACATAGACCAAGATAGTCCTTGGTTAAAAAGTAACTGGATCTTTTTCTGTGATACATGTTTAAAAAAAGATGGACATAGTTTTAGTCTGAGTTTGGTCTTCGTTTAAGCCATGTAATAAGGGGGTTTAGCTTTTATGTTGTAAAACGCAAAAAGGCACCTACTGTTCATCGAAGATCTCAGACACAATATAGTATTATAATCCTTTTGAATTTATTCTCCAATATAAATTGCATTCCTTCTCCTCAAATCTATGTGGTATAAAGGCATTAAAGTTTTAAAAACTTCAATAGCTTACCAATACTCCAAAGCGATTCTTAAACCGCTGAGGCAGATACATGTTTCCAATACTCGATTCAGTCAAACATCGTGATACTTGCTTCCTTTTAATACATTATTATTACCCCCAGTCTCATTGAGAATATACGTCAGTCAACAATCTCGTAGTCTACGAAAAGGTTCATAATTTAGACTTAGCATAAGTCCAAATTATGAACCGCGTATTGTAAGATAACTTTTTCGTAGCAGTAGTATACATGAATTTGTTAATTATTATGATATCTTCGCTGTTTTATGTAATGTAGCCGAAACTGCCGAACATTTAGCTGGCGAGTAATTCCAGCTTCCAAAATACTTCTGAATTGTATCATTTGGAAGCCGTGCCAAATTCAAACTTTATTAACACTGTTTCGCACTATCGGATCACCCAAAATAGTTTGCTAGTAATGAGCTGGCGCACGTATTTTATTGGTCAACCTTGAGACCGTACCAGCCATACTGCGTATTCAACTTCAGATAATAAATCCAAATTTGCGAGGCAAAAATGAAAAGTTCGTACCCACGCAAGGAAGTTCAATATTTATGAAACAGGTTACGGCAGTTGCTTCTTTACGAGGTCATTATGGGCACCATTAAACGTATGATTACGGCCTCCTGTTTTGGGCATTTGTGTAAGCACATCAACTTTTGCAAAACGACCAGCGGCCAAAGTATTTTAATTCATTACAACCCCAGGAAGTTTAAATCAACGCTGGATTTTATTACTTCATAAAGTGCGGGCTGGTTTTATTGCGAAATACGAACATATTGTGGACCTGTTTCAATAAACCACATCGGCTGTTGCGTATTGAAAAATATTTTGTAGTAAACACTGTATTTTATATACTGGTTTGTATTATGACGTTTGCTGTAAGGATTTATAAGATCGTTTACTATATCATATTATAGCAAAGTTCACAATAAGGCTTTCCCAACGTAGGTACTCCCATAAATCTACATGGGCAAAAGAACCAAGCAATTACATATATTTTTATGTTGGAAAAATGACATATGTGGCACCTATAAAAATGGCAGGCAAATCGCCTATCTGATTATCAATTCAGCTCTAGCAGACATATACGAATAAATTTTCAGACATATGCAGGTTTCCTCACGATGTTTTCCTTCACCGTAAAGCTCGTGGTGTGAAATCTCTGCACATAAGTTTTTAGAGGGGATTCGAGCTTGCATCGTATGCTTAGCAGGCGACTGCCCCAACCCCATGGCCACCACGGCTCCTATGTAGCTCCAGCTAGTATGTAGATATAATTATAATTCAGACAAATGTACCTTTCATATTATTACTACACAGTGAAAGTTACAGCAAAGTTTCCTAACGTCCCTTATTCAAGTTCAGCGTATACGTGGCTGCGCTTCCTTCGTTAATTATGCAATGTTTTTATTCAATTAGTTGCGTGGCCTTCCCTAATTAAGGTCCCATGGGAACAGCGGGACGAAGAGACAAGCCTCGCTGGCGCAAATGGAGCAATAAAAAAGGGGAAAAAAGAAAAAGTAAAAAAGAACATTCTCGACTCTTCGAGAACAATACGTCGTGTGCAATGTGTGTAATGCCAGTAGGTACTCCCATTTGTCTTTCTGTCTAATCTTTCATGATGACGATGTTGTTTTGCGATTTACGTTCCCATTCGAACGAGTGAATGAATACGATACTACTTTGTCTATCATTCTGTCGCTCCATTTTTTCTTTGTAATCTTTTTTCTTCGTATATAAATGAAAGTGTTTAGTAATGGAAGCCTACATAATTCAATGGAAGTATGCGAACTAAATTATGCTCAGACTTGATAAGAAAATCGTTATACTTTAAGGAATATGCATAATATGTATGCTAATGGATGTCTCGTGAAAACCTTTAGACACGTGCCAAAAAGTAGGCTTTATATTATGCGCTTTTAATGTTATACTTCCCTTTGTGTAATACAACCATTTTAGAACAAAACCACGTGGCAATAAACTAGCTAATGATATTAGTACTAGCTCACTGGCGACACTAGCTTCTGCTCGCGACTGTACTCTTTACCAAGTGATATATATTGCACATCGACCTCAGGAAAGAAATAATCCGCAAATTTGGGTTGGGTTAAATAGCTAGTGCACGACGTAGAACGTTATCTCTGAACCGACTTCACAAAAAACAAGGAGGTTTCTCAATTCCACCATATACTTAAATTTTTCGTATGTGTGTTCGCGGATAGCTTCGTCGTTTATGAACCGATTTTATTTTTGATCACTGGTTTCGCCAATCGGTATAAGTCGCAACATCACATAGTTAGTGATAGAGAAAACGCTCTACGAAGCCGAAATTAGCCAATTGTCTCATTTCTGAGGTCGATGTGCAATATATATCGCCGAGTACTGTAATTTAAATTCTGTGACTTTAATTAATTACGTTAATATGAAGTGTTTTTTTGTGTGCCACCAAATGCAATAGTAAACATCATAATTTTTACTTTTATTAATGAATTAGCCATTTTAACTGCATCGATAAAATTAACTTAACTGACAGAATAATTAATCTCAGACTAAGTCGATGGACTTGGAGATTATATGTTCCAAATTATTTACATTTAAATTCATAGAAATAAATGTGTACAAAATTTCTGAACATTCATTTAAACATCCTAAAAGGTGATTTAATCTCTCACTTTCCACATCCAAGTTGCAAAGCGAGTCATAGCCAGAATTGAAATAAACGCCAGATGCATATTTAAATACACTTTTCCCAGAAGGGTCTAGATAGGAAACCAAAGATTAAGTCCGTACATTCAAGAGCTCTGACAAATCCCAATTTGTATGTTGCGACTGAATGGACAGCATTTCTTTCTTCCTTTAATTGCTTATATCCAGACCGGGGAATTAAGATAAACTTTACCGATGTTGCTTGCAAGCTCTCAAGGAAATTAGCTAAATATACTAGTATTTCTTTGAGAGTGTTCGTTTGCAAGAGAGTTTATCATTTGTAAGGAATTAAATTCAAGCTAATGTCATCACTACTCCTAGTTTCATTCAGGTATTTTACTACATTCTGCACGCGGCGTCGTCTGCATGGTGAGAGTAAGTTCAATAACATAAGTAACATTATTTTTTTGATTGGATGAATAGTCTAAGTGTGATGTTTAAACAAATTAACAAACTCACATTCATATTAATTAGTAATACGGTTCTACATTCAATTTCATGGTTGTCCTTTATAGTAATTACCCAGTTTTTTTTGAAGATTTGCTTTCATAGGAACTTTTTCTAGACCATATAAAGCAAATAAATCCACGCGTGATGCCGTGGACAAGAGAAATTGGAATTTGTTTTATATATGAAATATATTATAACTTCAGATTATATTTGCACTGAGAATGTTTAAAAAAGCATAGATCACAGAGACTGCAATTAAAAAGAAAACACGCGCACATTTCTGTATGAAGATGTCAAGTGTCACTCGGCAGGCGGATCGTGTTCTATCTTGTTTACGTACGACTGGATCCGGTGTCTGACCTGCCAACAGTATTGCATCTGCAGCTTACTAACGAACTTGTATTGAAAATGTTAATACCAAGTACAATGACCGCTTAGTTTGTACCACTAAGTAATCGTTAACTCAATCGCGCAATGTAAACTATTTGAGAATTCAAACCACAGCGTACCGTGGTAGGGAGTATGATAATTAACAACGTTTATAGACGTCTTTACGATGTAAATTGACCAATTAGTTTTTGCTGCAACCAAGCTGAAAATCAACAAATAGAATTTAATTAGAAGGCGATATACTTTAGCTACACGACACACCTAGCTATATAGACTCTTACTCAAATACAGTTCAAATTACATTAAAAATGTTGTATTCAAAATGTACCTTCGTGTTATATGTTTTCATATCTGCGTATAAAACCTCGTTTGGTGTTCTCTGTGAATGGTTGGCTTTAACAGTTGTTGAGACAACCCTGCTTGTGGTCGCTAAATGAGGCGTATAGGAGTCGTGCTTATAACTCCACTGAAGCACCGTACTTTGCACAATGGCGTCTGAGGGTTTTATGTCTTTTTTAGAGAAGATGTTGCATGTGTTTATTTGACATAAAGAGGATGTTCTCCCGAAATGTACCTACCATGGTTGTATAATGATGATTTGTGTGTTCCTTAATGACATTGTTGATATAATTTTTGTCTATTTAAAGCTGCATTCGGTATTTGGCTGTTTCTAGTTGTGAAATACACATTGATATGTTAAAAAATGTAATTGATTCTACAAGTCATCAAATTCAAGTCTTACCTATACATAAATCCGCATTCAATATATAACAAATAAAAAAAAATTCGGTAGGTTTCAATATTAAAATTTTTTCCAGATCGTCTCATCAGATCGTTAAAGATTTCTCTGTAGGTTGGTTTTCTTGAGAACCGCCGTAACTAATGAAAATGACGCCGATTTATATTGAAGGTAAAGTGCAAACGCTACCAAATGAGTCGGAACGCGAGCGGCAAGGTGCCGATAATTCAGCTCGCAGCGTTCTCACTGACTCGACAAAATCCATTCTCTCCTCGCAATCAGATTTAGGTCATAGATATTCTAGTGGTGTTATTAAATAAAATTTATTCTTTTAATCCGCTTTCCATTTAGGTACCTTACCGAAGCTGGAAATAACTTATATGGGTGGTTTATCTCAAGCGTAACAGGAGGATTTTCTGTCTTGGTACTTTCTGATATTTAGGATGTTAGAAAATGTGAATTCCATCTACCTATGCATATAAAATTTAATGACCTGACTGACTTTATACATCAACGCACGGCCTAACCTTGATCCATGCGACTTGGAGGGTGCGTTTTTGGTGAAAGTAGGTATATCTGGGGGTTAAATATCAGTATGTGGTATATTTCTGTCATGTAGCCAAAGCTGCAGGCGAAAGCTAATTTATATGGCAGACAATGCGCGGATGACACAGGGGTATTGGTTACGTTCATAGACTACAGTCCATCTGATGGACTGCAATCTTATTTGTCATCTTTGTAGTATTTTTTATTATTTTTATCTCCCAAGATTTTGAGTCAATATAGTCAGTGAAGTGACCGGGCTCTGTGGTTGTATCCCTTCATTGTATACAATTGTGGACTAGCCAAGGCTAATCCATTTTCCCCTCCCTGCACCGGTAGACCCAGCGTTGGCATTTATCGCATATGCAATACAATCCGACTAATTACTTTAACCTTTTAGTTTGGCGATTCTGATGGTCGTTCAGTACTTGGAATAATAATTTGTCGAATATTCGGTTTAAGAATACTCAATATATTTGTGGCTAAAATGTTAAATTACATAAAAGGGAAATATTTACCGTTGTAATTGTCTGAACAATGTTTTAGATATTCCAACGATAAAAATAACTTTACTTTGTGTTTAAAACACAATTTATCGAGAAACATTAGCAAGATATGGGAATTGCCTCGAGGCAAGGCAGCGAGGCGCCGTTTATTTTCAAACCAGAACAGGCTAATGTGATTTTATGTAGGTTTTACGTAACAAGTACTTTTCATTTCTTTGTTTCGAAGAATAATTTATTTGTCTGTTTGAAATTAAATATAACAGATGTTTTTAACTATTTATATAGGTTGGTACATTAAAGAAAAAAGCCATAGTGGCACAGTGGTTTAAGCAATCACTTACTACGTAAGTGACGTAACACGTAATATGTCGCTGTCACACAGTTAAACTATGATGGCAATAAAAGCTTATGTTAAGGCCCCTGAAGAAGCTCCAAAGGTGTAGGCAGAGGTGCTACTGCGGCCAGTCGTGTTATTCTGTAAGATATCTTAGCGTCGTGCTCGACGACGAGTGTTGGTTCCAAGGATACGAAATTGTTCTTTATCGTCTACGGAATTATCTTTCAACTTTCTATGATTGAAACCGACGATCGACGTCGAGTTTGATGCTGAGATATGTCACAGAATAACGTGGCAGTTTTCAACAAATAAGATTAGGTCTTAACATGACCAATCGAAAACCATCACCACATGCATATATAATGTATATACTTGTTAACTCAAGATGATATATTCACCGTGGTACTTGTGCAGTGGACTTATATTTTATGGAACACTTTCGAGTTATAATAACTCGAAAAACAAAGAAATCACGTTGTTATCTTTCTCCGGTGACTGAAATGACACTGGTGAAGGTTGATAACACCTACTCGAAGAATATTATGTATAATACAATATAATGTATAATTCGAATACAAGTATAGTCAAGAACGTGTCCTAGCATATGTAGGAGGGTTGTATTATTATTAAATCTCTTTGATAATATGTAAATTTCACCTGAAGTCTATGTTGTACCTTCAGAAAATCCTTGCTTACGGAATATTATAATTCGTACCCTTAAGCAGACCGAAATAATGTTCTGTTTGTTGCTTTACGTTGAAACTGGTGACGACAATTATTTTACGGGGATTTAGTAGTAGATTGTTTGTGATGATTTTGTCCGGTCTGATCCCCTCTTTTGATCCACTCTTGGTTATTCTTTTGTTTTAATACCGCTTTGATTCATAGCAGGGTTGATCAGATCATAATAGAACATAAAATTAAACCACCGGTAGATCATAAATGTGGATCAAATTCAATGTGAAAATTAAAATGAAAATGATTAATTTAGTTAAGGCCCTGGTAAGACACTTATGCACGAATTATTAAAGAATTGACCACTGGTTCGAAACTAAGCCTTCGAAATCGGCAAGAAAGTTAAGATAACAAGCAGAATTAGGTGCCGTAACTAGTTAAGGACGCTGACCTTGAATGCGCAGTAGTCAGTAAGTTTTTGGGTATATATTCGCTGAGCGCTCATAGCTCGTGACCAGACATGTATATAAAGAAGGAAAATATAAATATAACACAGAATTCTAATCCGTGTCTGCCGGAATGGTGCCCAGCATGGCTGCGTTACCTCGCTGGATCGTAAAACTTATCCTCTGAACGAGGTATGAACCAAGTCGGTCACCAGTCACTTATGTAACATAGTTGTCACAAAATGACAGGTACATTTTCTGTTACTTTATTATCAAAAAATTGGTAGAAAAATTTCCCAATAAAAAGCCCTTGAAGAATTTTTATTTTCAGAAGCTCGTAAAAGTGCAGAGTAAAGTCAAAAATGTTTCATATAAAATACGGCATGTTCGATATTGTGTTCTTGTACGACGAGTTTGGGCAGATATATACATTTGAAATTCAAATTCAAATGTATATAATATATATTCTATGAGTTCGTTACATTTGACACACAATATAAACTTAATTATAATGGTTATAACTTATTAACTAACTATCAAATGGCAGTATTTACTAGCGTGAATTCTTACGTTGGCACTCAATCATCTTCGGTGAAAAGTGGGTGTTGTGATTACAACACCTCTGCCTACCCCTTTGGGGAATACAGGCGTGAGCATATGTATGTGTATTCTTAAACAATTTTGAACGTTGTGTATATAGTAGCTATTTTATTTTTACTATAAATTAATAAAATCAGTCGCAGAATAAGTGCCCAATAACTTCGCAATAACGACAGCCGTAGCACTTCTTCTCGAGTAATGTGACTGTTAGAAGGACAGTAAGCTAACTACCAATATTTTTGAGATAAAATAATGATATAAGTAATAATAATTATTTTGTAATGCGCTTTCCCGAGTGTATAAGAAAAACGTAAATCTTAATTTAAATGTACATTCAGTCAGTACTGAAACTTCTAAAGAGAAAACATTGTCAATAGCGTCACATACACAAACTAGAATAGTCTCTGGTAGAGTTGATAAAAGTTAATTACGAATACTTTACAGTAACAAGAAATATCTTTTTTCTAAGTCACTTCCTTATAAGATTAGCTAGGTGTTGTTAAAAGTCCCGTTAAAATCGGTCCTGCAGTTTCAGACACTAAACAGACCAACAGACAGACACACCAAGAGACAGAAAGAAATACATTTATTTTTATGTATATTTTCATACTGTTATTCTTTCCGCTATATTCTCACATGCATTTACTGAAAAGGTTTAATTTTATTTTATAAAAGACACTTTAATTTTATTTCTATGTGTGTATAGCAATATATTGTGACATAAGTATATACGCCCAAAACTACATTTAGTTTAAGAGTCCTACGTGAGCCGTCGTGGGCTCGGGGTTTGAGTTTGAGGCCAGTTCGACTACCAGTGGGTCTGTACCAATGAGTTTTTCTAAAAAACTTATATGCAGTGATTTCACACCACGTGCTTTACGGTGAAGGAAAACATCGGGAAGAAACCTGCATATATCTGAGAAATTTAAAAACGTATGTATAGTGCCTGAGACGGCGATGAACTCACCCTTTGTCACGTTCGCACTTAATCGTATTCGGTGAAATGTGGGTGTTGTTGTTACAACACCTCTGCTTACCCCTTCGCCATCCCAGAAGGGTCCCCTTCTGGGAAGACGTGAGCATATTTATAGTCCTACGTATCATTTGCTGTACTGTTAGTATAGTTTGAGTGTGTCGCAGATAGCCAAGTTGATAGGACGAGTGCATTGCACGACGTTATCCCGATGGAGGTAATATGTTTCCAGATAAGTAAGATATGTGGTGCAATGCACTTGAATAAATGCGAGATGAATATATCTTGAATCTAAATGGTGCAAATATTTCTGTACCCAGGAATTTTCAAGTTTATAAAAGAAGTATGGAGTCAAACGGAATATTCCGTTCGAATTCGAACTGTACCTTTATATTATGGACAACTAGTTTCGTCCCGCAGCTTTGTCTATTTAGGCACTATGTTCTAGGTAGTTTGTACGAGTGTACTTACACCTCACCAAGAACATATCATCGAATGGACAATGGCGAAAATACTGTAGAGATAAAAATAAGCGTCTATAATTTTTATTCCTTTACACATGCTCACGCCTGTGTTCCCCGAAGGGGTAGGCAGAGGTGTTGTTATAACAACACCCACTTTTAACCGAATTTGATTAAGTGCCAACGTGACAGATGGTGAGTCTATCGCCGTCTCAGGCACTATACATACGTCTTTGAATTACTTCTCAGAAATATGCCGGTTTCCTCACGATGTTTTCCTTCACCGTAAAGCACGTGGTGTGAAATCACTGTACATAAGTTTTTTTTTTGAAAAACTCATTGGTACAGGCCCCGCTAGGATTCGAACTTGCGTCGCTTGCGTAGCAGGCGACTGCTCAAACCCCGAGGCCACCACGGGTCTCCTATAGATGTATATTAAATTATTTTCAATGATTTTTAACGTCATGTTTCCTTTCATATATCTTAGAGCAATGAATGATTTCATTGATTTCAATCAGGCTTTGAACTTTATTTTCTTCTTCTTCATCGTTTTCCTCACAGCTGAGGGTCGTGACCACCATAAGTAGCTCAATCTGTAAGAGCTCTGCAGGCTGCTCTGTTCTGAGCCTGATGAAGTGCGGACTGTGTGCCACTATTAATTGCCTCTAGGAGAGGATCCATCCAGCGAGTTGGAGCTCTGCCTTTACTTCTCGTTCCCTCGACCCGGCTAACCATTATGCTTTTCTCTAGGCTGTGTGGTTCTTTTCTCGCCACGAGTCCAAAGAAAGGTGCGGCGTTCAGTCCACGACACTCCCAGCATTTTACGCCAGCCCCAAATCTCGACTGCATCAATCCTGTCCCTTAGCCTAGCTTTCAGCGTCCACGTTTCGGAGTCGTATAGGAAGGTGGAAAATACGAGTGCACGCAATAACACTGCCCTATTGTAGTGATATGATTATCAGGTCGGCAAGGTTGTTAGTGTTCCATGAATGAGGAAGGTGTAGTGAAACTGCTGTTATTGCCATAAGGAGGGCACTGAGATTTAATTAATTAAAAAAACAATAAATGGAATAGAACTTCCCGTGTTGCATGATTTCATACCAGCTTTCAATCTAGCGGCCTATAGAAGTATAAAAAAGTATCCTATGCATGTGTCTAGATGCCTGTTTGTTTCTTGTCGGTTATCCTGAAGGCCTCTGAAGGCCAGTTACTTTAAGCCAGGGCTTAAAATGTTGTAATCAAATTCATATTTGTTTAGCGAAATAAAGTTTTAGGCGCTTTAATATTTTTTCTCGAAAACACACCTCGTTTGCAGTAAATATATATAATATTTAAAATTTCCTAAGGGTGTGCAAAACGATACCGAATATCAATGAAACGTACGTAATAGATGGTTTATTGTTTTTGTTCCAAAGTGGTAAACATGGTTTCTTCATGAAGCATAATCCCAAAAAGGCTATTTGAATAATGTCAATATTAGTACATGTTTTATTTGGAAGATATTTTTTTTACAAATAACATGTGTATTTACTAGTATTTCCAGAGATGTTCATACTCAAAATATATGAAACTGATACAGCGTTTATTCATACAGAAACTTGTATCAGTTTCTCATTACACGATACAACATTTTGTATCACCAAACTTCCGCTAGCTTATTCCCACTCTATATAAATATCCGTTACGGCCATAATCCGATGTTATAAATGATTATTTACCGATCCCTCTATTACATTACCCTTATACGGCCTCTATGCGACTATACCGCTAGGACTAACCTAAGCAATAAGCTCGTAATAAGAAAGAATGCGGTGACAGAGATTATACCAGGGACATACCGCAGTGCGGGAGCGTAATTTCTATTTCCACTATCACTTATAATAATATCTGTTAACAGCGTCCTATTTTATACTAGATACTAAAGTAACAGGTACATACAATGAATGTGATATAAAAAATTATTATTCACGAAGAATAGGTAAATAAAGGTAGGCACGTATATAACCAATATTTTCGTAAAAATATTACGGATAATTTTATCTCAATTAGGTACGTTAGATTACATATGTAAAATTCGCATTCACAAAAATAAAGTGTGATTATTATGTATTTTATTACGTCTTCTTGAAGAAAAACTGGTGAATGTTATCAAATTAACTAAAGAAATAGTTTGCAGTAGTTTTTATTTTATATAAATGGAAAATCCATCTAACACGGTGGCATAAATCACCTCCGGTGAAAAGTGCGTGTTGTTATTACCACACCTCTGCCTACCTCTTCGGGGAATACAGGCGTGAGCATATTTATGTATTAGGAGTTATAACTTAATTTGCTCATATTGATCCAGGTTTAATTTAAAAATTACCAATCAAAGCTCGGTCATACAGGTGCTAATTTTAAATTAGACAAAATAATAACAACCTAAAAAAATATAGTATCGAACTACTAGCATAATATGAGCAAATTTAATCACATTGATTTAAAAAGTTGGTAAAGTGTGCACTAAAATACTTCGTTAATGTTATTAAGGTTTGGTATTTTAGCAGCTCAAAGCAGCGATCACAAAGAAGACCAAACAGACAGCCTGCCGGCTCACATTGTTAAGAGGATTCACAAAGTGCGAATGCCGTGTGGAGCACGAACTCTATTAAGTAACAAATTGTTAGCAAACGCCAGCTTACGTCGTGTTTTTTAGTTTTGTAAGGTTGCAGCGTGGCATCTGTTTTTCACCCTGTATTCTGCAATTGATGTGATGTTTGATGCAAATAGATTTATAAAAAAATCTATTTTTTAATTTCAATCCGTTTTTCTTGATGTGCTTAAATTAGCGTGGTGATGCTGTTTAGTTTTAGAGCCAACATCATGGTTTCTTCTGTTCGTTATGCTCTTGACCGAACGATCGTGGTCATCATATGGTAGATTTTGGCGCAGATGTCACTCACCTCACGATATGTCGCCTTTCTGTTGGATGTCATTCTGGTACACTCATATAAGGGTCCACCCACTGATATTTTTATATGGTCAGTCAATAACAAGGTTGATCTTCCCCGCGGCCTGGTGCTGCGGCCATCATGGTTTAGAAATGCGTTAAAAGAGGACCGTTATATTATCTCACTAATTGGTTCCATTGGGTTTTATGTACCACCTCTTCCCTTTCAAGCTCAACGTACATGACTCCTCAAATATTTCTTGTACAAATCAGATCTTTCCAAAAGAGCAAAGTTTGAAGTGTTCTGGATTTGAATAGGTAATGCTCACGCAGCAGGTGGCCGTTCTTACAGGTGCACAAAACGATAAATGCACAGTAAGGTTGTTATTAATTGGAAATTATATACGTGTTCTCCGGCCTTTAGTGCATTTAATTTGATTTTGAAGGCAAACATCGTCCTTTCTTCGATTGAAGATTAAGAATAATCTTTCATTAAACCGCAATGAAAAGCCTACATACCAGATACACTCGGGGGAAGATTACTTGGTGGTCTCTGCCTACCCCCATGCCTGTATCCCAGGCGTGAGCATATGTATATATGTGTGTAAGATTACTTAAATTCTCAAACACAAAACCATCACTTCTCCACAATCAAGAATATGTATGTATTAAATTACAAAAATGTTTGTATTTTAACAAATTGTAACGTTACGCCTAGTACGTCCCGTTACATTTTACTAAATAATTAATAATTTATCTATTTTCTATTAAAATACTCATATTACTCCTAATTAGCTATAACTATACCCCTACTATCATATTATCAACTTAATTACCTATAAAACTAACTTAAAAGCTAATATTATCAAATACCTAAACTAATTATAAATTGAACGAAATATAAAATAGCTAGAATCGTGCACAATGACTCAATCCGAGCGTAGCATCGGGGATCGTCGGGAGCTGTCGGCAATGTTGTGCGCAGTAGCATGCGCACCGCGCTCTTTTGTTTTGCCGCTCATTCGCATCTCCCGCCGCCACTGCGACGCGGGGCTTGGCGGCGTGTGGTCACTCCACTCGTCGTCGGGAAAGCCCGCCAAAACCTAACTGCTATGTACTAAACATACTAACATACTATATATTTGTTGCCGATCCCGCTGGGGTGAGTCCCTAGTGTATTTTTATTAAGTGTAGCTATTAATAACTGTGTAGTGCTGTGCCCATTTTTGTAAATTGTTCTCTCTAACATCTGCTGGCTGAAGCTGCTCAGCAATGACTAGGTGCTACGGTTATAGGGTAGGATGCTGAGCTGCGACTAGGGCATTTCCGTGCATGGTCGAGCGAGCTAATGCCTGCTGTTCCATTCCAGGATCCTGGTGACATAATTACTCAACACTAACTACTGGCCCGGACCCTACATCTGGTGCAGTACCTACCTCTGGCCCAGACCCTACCTCTGGACCAGTCCGCCTCCAGTCCAGGCACTACCCTGGACCAGGCGCTATCTACCTTCCTGAGGAAGACCAGGCTGCTCCCAGCCGGACCCTTGACCCTACGTCAGGCCAGTGTTCCCCTTCCTACCACCTACCTCTACTCACCACCACTAGTGAAGGAAACAGACGTTTAATAAACGAACCCACTTTATAAATATTAACCACTCTTTTCATTTCCACACACTACCTATCCTGTTCCCGGGTACCGAAGGTTCACCACATCCCTCACCCGGGACAGTGGCGCCCAACTCTTTTGTCTCGTTTCCAATCGCTGGTGGTAGTGTTGTTCTCGCTCAGCAGCTCTCAGCTCAGCCTCACTCTTGTAAACGAGGAGGTGACTTCGTCAGCGAACTGGTACGTACTTCTTGTAAATTACTTGTATATTCTATATTTTATTGTGTGTAATATATATGTGTGTGTGTGTGTGTGTACCTACTTGTTGCTATTGTGTTGTTATTGCTACTAAAATAACATAACTACTGAGCTAACTAAATAACACATACTTACTTTTAGCTTACTGTACATTTTGATTTGTGTTATGTAATGACGAGCTAACTTACGTAACACTTTATTGTACCTATGTTGTGACGTAACAGTTCGCAATTTTTTAATTCTATCTACTTTGTGTTATTGCTTACTAAAACTAACTAAAAAGAAGTAACACTTTCTCGTAGTAGGTATATTTGTATAATAATAATTTCTAGAGAACAGATTTAAAACATTTTTTTATTCTGGTATATTAAATTCTGTTAAATTTTATTTTAAATTGTTGTGATTCTAAATTCACATTTTAAAATTATTATTATTGTTTTATATAATTGTTCTTTTCTACAATGGGAACTCATTCTATTAAATATTTTATGCTCAAAAAGCATGAATTGTCTTATGAGGTTGCTATTCGTGGTGTTGAACCAGTTTCTGATATGTTCGGTCTACGTAAACAAATGCACAGTGTACCGAACTCACCTATACTTAAATGTAATGCTGATGACATTAATGAGTCTTGCCTAGACCCTGTGATTGACTGTGATGCTATATTAAATTCTATCGCCGATTTAAACGCGTACGTCACTATTTTAGATACCAGTAGTTATGAACGCGGCGACGAGTTCCGTATATCTAACCGATGCTATGTTCTTCATAATCATATTTACCATCGCTTGAGAAGAGTGTTCAGTTCTGACCCTTCTATCATTAAACGGTTAAACTCCTTAAAAAATGAATTTTACTTGCTATCTGATAATATGCATTGTATATTCTCATTACTACAAAATACCGATTCAGATTTTGATTGGAATATTTTGCGTGCTAGTCTACCAGTGCTACATATTGAGTCGATTTCTCCTCAGTCTAACGACCTACCTGACTAGTTCTTCACTAACGACTGATTTATTTTGTGATACTACAACTGACCCTAACATTGACTCTGACATTACTGAAAGTGACAACCCTACCGTTGTTCCTTTCAAAATACCTAACTCTGACACTACTGAAAGTGACAACCCTACCGTTGTTCCTTTCAAAATACCTAACTCTGACACTACTGAAAGTCACAACCCTACCGTTGTTCCTTTCAAAATACCTAACTCTGACATTACTGAAAGTGACAACCCTACTGTTGTTCCTTTTAAAATACCTAACTCTGACACTACTGAAAGTCACAACCCTACCGTTGTTCCTTTCAAAATACCTAACTCTGACATTACTGAAAGTGACAACCCTACCGTTGTTCCTTTCAAAATACCTAACTCTGACACTACTGAAAGTCACAACCCTACCGTTGTTCCTTTCAAAATACCTAACTCTGACATTACTGAAAGTGACAACCCTACCGTTGTTCCTTTCAAAATACCTAACTCTGACATTACTGAAAGTGACAACCCTACCGTTGTTCCTTTCAAAATACCTAACTCTGACATTACTGAAAGTGACAACCCTACCGTTGTTCCTTTCAATATACCTAACTCTGACACTACTGAAAGTCACAACCCTACCGTTGTTCCTTTCAAAATACCTAACTCTGACACTACTGAAAGTCACAACCCTACCGTTGTTCCTTTCAAAATACCTAACTCTGACACTGCTGAAAGTGACAGCCCTATTGTTGCGCTCTTCTATGTACCTGACTTTGACCCTAAATCTGAAAGTGACAACCCTATCGTTGCCCCCTTCTATGTACCTGACTCTGACCTTAAATCTAAAAGTGACAACCCTACCGTTGGACTTTTCTCTATGTACTCGATTCTGCCCCTAATTCTGAGAGTGATGACCCTGCCGTCATTACTATCTATTTACCTGACTTTGAGCATATATAACTATGTTTCAACTGAACGCAATATGAAAGACTGGCTTTTGATCATCTATTTTGTATTAGCATACTATCTATTACACTATATTACAGCCATCTTTGATAAAAGCTTGGTTATTATTTAAATGAATGTGCCGACACATTTTGCTTTTGATTTTGTTTGTATTTTTATTATTTTCTACTAAAGTAATTATTAGTATTTTTTTTTTATTTTACTAGTTTTCCAATAGTATAGAGTAAAGTAAGCAGACGGATTTTACTTTTCTTAGGTACGCAAAATCCTACTCCTTGTCGCCCAGTACTGTAACGTTACGCCTAGTACGTCCCGTTACATTTTACTAAATAATTAATAATTTATCTATTTTCTATTAAAATACTCATATTACTCCTAATTAGCTATAACTATACCCCTACTATCATATTATCAACTTAATTACCTATAAAACTAACTTAAAAGCTAATATTATCAAATACCTAAACTAATTATAAATTGAACGAAATATAAAATAGCTAGAATCGTGCACAATGACTCAATCCGAGCGTAGCATCGGGGATCGTCGGGAGCTGTCGGCAATGTTGTGCGCAGTAGCATGCGCACCGCGCTCTTTTGTTTTGCCGCTCATTCGCATCTCCCGCCGCCACTGCGACGCGGGGCTTGGCGGCGTGTGGTCACTCCACTCGTCGTCGGGAAAGCCCGCCAAAACCTAACTGCTATGTACTAAACATACTAACATACTATATATTTGTTGCCGATCCCGCTGGGGTGAGTTCCTAGTGTATTTTTATTAAGTGTAGCTATTAATAACTGTGTAGTGCTGTGCCCATTTTTGTAATTTGTTCTCTCTAACATCTGCTGGCTGAAGCTGCTCAGCAATGACTAGGTGCTACGGTTATAGGGTAGGATGCTGAGCTGCGACTAGGGCATTTCCGTGCATGGTCGAGCGAGCTAATGCCTGCTGTGCTATTCCAGGATCCTGGTGACATAATTACTCAACACTAACTACTGGCCCGGACCCTACATCTGGTGCAGTACCTACCTCTGGCCCAGACCCTACCTCTGGACCAGTCCGCCTCCAGTCCAGGCACTACCCTGGACCAGGCGCTATCTACCTTCCTGAGGAAGACCAGGCTGCTCCCAGCCGGACCCTTGACCCTACGTCAGGCCAGTGTTCCCCTTCCTACCACCTACCTCTACTCACCACCACTAGTGAAGGAAACAGACGTTTAATAAACGAACCCACTTTATAAATATTAACCACTCTTTTCATTTCCACACACTACCTATCCTGTTCCCGGGTACCGAAGGTTCACCACATCCCTCACCCGGGACAAAATAATTGGCAATACCTCGTTGCTTTGAATACATAGGAAATCGATCACACTATTAGCTGTATGCCCGTTTAGTTTTGTATTTTAGTTTACGACCCCAACGACGCTTTGTAAACGAATTCAATGGATATGCGCCGAATCAGCATGTAAATAAAATATATATATATATATATATATATATAAAGCTTTCGAATTGTTTGTATTTTATTGCGTCGCATCAGCGTGAATAGTTGGCAGTGATGCATGTGTGAGGTTTTGAGGTATCATACTACGTGAATCTTCTCTATCTATTTAAGCTATGACCATACCAAAATACAATAAAATCCATCTAGAAGCTTTTGTGTTGGGTGCAAAGACAAACAGACCCACTGTTTCAGACTAAATCTAATATTGAATGAATTCTGTTTGAAATAATTAATAAATAACCTGCATATCTCACGTTGCATTAATTGTTAAAATAAACTAAAGATGAAATATACTCATCATCATCATCCTCCTGCCCTTTTTCCATTTGGGGTCGGCGCAATGTGCTCTTCTCTTCCATTTCTCGCTATCAGCCGTCATATCTGCATTCACTCCTATTTTAGCCATATCATCTTTCACACAATCCATCCATCGTTTCTTAGGTCTTCCTTTCCCCTTGTAACCATCCACATTCATAAACAAAACTTTTTTGGCAACATTATCCTCATCCCACCGCATAACATGTCCATACCACGACAATTGTTTGATGTAAATGACGTAAAGATGAAATATACTATAATAAGAAAAACTCAAAACTATCGAAGGGAATAAAAGAATAACAAAATGTTTTGTCCAAACACATCGATTTTACCTCAAAGGCACATCCATTAAACACAAGGCCATGTGTAATGGCACCATACTTCCATCAAAAATATTTTTGCGGCCAAAAATAACATGCCGAAAGAAGGATAACACTCCCGCGCCATTACCTCGACTGTAAGATGATACAATATATGAAAGAAAGTCACAAGCAAATATACCTAACTACCACATGTCATACAGGGAAATGTGTGTTTCTAAAATTAACATAATATCTTGTAATTATTGAAACTATGATAGGTAAAAAAGATAAGAGCCGCGGTGGTCTTCGGGTCTGAGTAGTCGCCTGCTACGCAAGTGACGCATGTTCGAATCCCAGCGGTTCCTGTACCAATGAGTCTTTCTAAAAAAAAAAATACTTATGTACAGTGATTTTCACACCATGTGCTTTACAGTGAAGGAAAACATCGTGAGGAAACCTGCATATGTCTGAGAAGTAATTCAAAGGTGTATGTATAGTGTCTGAGACGGCGATAGACCCACCATCTGTCACGTTGGCACTTAATCATCTTCGGTGAAAAGTGGGTGTTGTGATTACAACACCTCTGCCTACCCCTTCGGGGATTACAGGCGTGAGTATATGTATGTATGATAACTAATCTGTGATTATTGTCACTTCTGACACACAGCCTTAATTAATGTCTATACTACGAATTTCGTACGCAAAAACGATCGAGAGAATTTGGTCACAATTGATGATATTTTTTTTTCAATTACGGAAAATATACCATGCGGGTGACAGCTAAGTAGAGAAGTCAAATTATATTTCAAAATTGATACCATATTTTTGTAGGATCTGCATCAAAGCAAATCAGTTGTAAATACCGCAACTTTTTGGTCATATAATGTATATGTACGAAGGAACTGAAAAATTAAATGCAATTAAATGTCTTTATTCTCTACAAGGTTGCTCTTTTTGGAACGATCATTAAAAACATTAGCCCATTCATTAGTGCAAATTATCAGCCACTTTACCGTGTTTGTAATTGGAACATCAAGCCACACTAGTAATTTTACGTTAATTGCGATTGTTGACCACAATTGTATTTAAGTATTGTGTAACACGATGGTACCTATTTTATTTTACGCTTACATAACCCACTATTGCAGATAATGACCAAGGCCTGTAAAAAAGTGATATTATCTTCACGCTTCGCTAGTGCAAACGATAAAAAATGTATAGGAATGACATGTCACGTTACTAATTAATGTCATTCTACATTTTTTTATCGTTTCTATTAGCGCAAGCGCGAGAGAATGTTACTTTGATGACGATGAATGTTACTTTCAAGGCCTTCTGTACGCCTACCATCATCATTTCATTTTGGTACCGTAAAATTGAACGTCAAAGCTAAGAAATCCTTAATACGCGTTTCTTAAGCGATCATAGTTGGCCCTCAGTACCAAAGAATAAAAGTATTCCTCTTAATTAGCGACTTTCTCCATAAAAAAATACTTCAAAATCTCTTTGTTTTTGTATTAAAACCTAAAAACGTTTTGTATAATTACGCAACATTTAGATTAACGTATATCCAACTGCCTTTTCATTTATGTATGGTATTGGAAATAGTGTGTAAAATATTAGTTTAGATATGTGTCAGTGGAACACGAAATAGGGTGTCAGTGTTGTGATTGATACGGCAAACACATGTTACACCATTTTATCTGCGGATTTTTTGCTAGCAAACACTCGTTTCACATTGTGACTTGAAGAACAAGTCCAATGCTTGTAATATATTATGTGGTAATTTAATGTTAACATAGTATTCCGATCGTTTACATTTAAACACAATAATTTAGGTCATTAGCACAGAGCGCCATTCCAGATACCACAAACTGGAACTGGATTGAATCCATATTCACACATTTCGCAGCCTCACAAAGATAAGGCCTCAATTCAGGAATCAAATGTTTTTGGAAATCGCAATCATAGATCAGCCGGCATGTAATAATTTTACTAGTTTTGAGTACAATGAGACTTTTTTTATATTTTTATAGTTTAGTCTTGGTTGTGTTTTGTCGGTCGATAAATTAAAAAAATTCAGATTTTTTTTAAAACTTGGGTCTGTCTAAGATGATCTTAATTAGTTTTTGCAATATTTGAAGTTGAGCCCCAATCGCTCTAAGGGTGCGATTTTTTTAAAAATAACACTGAATATTCAGGCAAATACTAAAGTTCATAATATTATTATTAAAGATTTTATATAGGTATAATTTCAAGTAACGTTCAATATAAACAAATATTTTATATGCCTCGCATAGATAGTAAAACTGTTCATACTTGGCAAAATAAAATTTCAATAGTCTTATGCGAGAATCAAGGTTTGTTCCGTGTGCGTCCGCAATAGAATCCTCGTTTACACGTAACAATCGCTTCAATCCTTCCATCGCTACGTAAAATATACTTTAAACTTACCACCATATACGTACAGTGATTTCAACATACTTATATATAGTGATTTCACACCACGTGCTTTACGGTGAAGGAAAACATCGTGAGGAAACCTGCATATTTCTTGAAGTAATTCAATGACGTATGTAAAGTGTCTGAGACGGCGATGGACTCACCATCTGTCGCGTTGGCACTTAATCATCTCCGGTGAAAAGTGAGTGTTGTGATTACAATACCTCTGCCTACCCCTTTGGGGAATACAGGCGTGAGCATATGTATGTATGTATGTATGACTTCGAAAGCGAATAAGTAAGTAAATATTTTGTAGGTAATTAGTTTTATTGCTCAAACTAATTACCTACAAAATATTTACTTAGAATTATTGTGTCTGTGTACATTACGTAGGTACCTATCTTATTTCAAGCGGTCGCACCAATCAATTGTCAATAGACCGGTACATATTAAATACTCTCAAAGTTTACCGCTTAAAATAAAAAAAAGGTCGGAAATAGATATAAATTAAGGTCAATACCGAAAGTTTGTTTAATTTTCGATCGTTTCAACTTTTCCCACTTGCAAAATCTATTTTTATATTTGCCACCTCCTTAGTTCGCGTCCTATGAATTTATTCTTCATTTAAATTAGTAAGCGAATCCTTCAATGGTCACAAGTGGCCTTGGTGAAAGTCTAACCAAACATCCTAAGAATCTCATTTAAAGTTTAGCATACTCAAGTATAGTTGCCCATGTTTTACCTGAGTTGGGTAGTAGATACCTATGTATATCATCATTACATAGTATGCAGATTCAACTTCCATTAAACCACCCTAGGGGTAGAATTTAGGGAAATGCATCTCAGTGGATATCTAATACTTTACAAAAACCACATCTTAGAAAATCCATGTCTCCAGAACCTGCAGCTAGGCTGTGCGTGGATTTCAGTCACAGGTCCTTGAATTTTATATGTATTTGAAATGTATGTTTTTTAAGGGAATGAGATTTTCAGGAAAATTAATAAACAAACAATCACAGCGATTCCTTTGCACCTGATGGTAAGTTGCTATTGCAGCGTATAAACGCTTGCAAAAGTGTCATAGAATAATAAATGTCTTGGAATTGGTGGCCATAACAAAAGATGACGAGGTCCCACAACTTCAACTCCACTGGTACTCTTCCCCTGAATATACTTCCCAACACTAATATATACCATTATTTGGCTTCGATATTCGATAGTCAGACGGCTCTTCGGAACTTTAGGCGAAAGGAATCTTGAACAGGTGACCCTGCTGTGCCTTACCTGTGAGTCATGAACTGTGAATAAAGCCTATTAAAATGATATTGTTATATATTTATAACAATTTAATGTATTTAGCCTATAAATTTATCATAATTTATTACATCCATTAATCTTCAGTAAAAATGAGCCCTACATTTAAATAGTAAAATATAACATTTTTGACACATAAAAATATGACCGCTATTTATTTGATTATAAAATTGACCTCACAAGTACGGTCTGAGTCGTAATTAATTACTTGATTAATCAATCCAAGGGTGACGTTTCAGTGAGAAAGAGAAATAGAAATAATAACGAAACCCAAGGGCACTTAAGCAACTAAGCTAATCCCTAATTTAAGCCTCGCGTGACTTGTTAGAACCAAATAACATGATATTAATAATATTTTGTGATATATATTTAGAGAATATGAATTGCGTATTTGTTTGAAACGTTTTACTGTCAAACAAAATGTTGTAATGATTCTAAATTATTACGTGCAACCGTTATCGTTGGCATTGACTTATACCCTAATTACGTGTTCTTATAAAACTTACTGCTGGTGTCATAAGCTTTTAGCTCTCGGCGAAAATATTGGGAGAACTGCGCATGCGTTTACTCGCGCTCGCGAAAATAGAAACCAACTAAATTACAAATACATATTCAAAGCCAACGCTCAAAACGTAATGCACAACTATAATAGTGTATCTTCACGGCTCGTCCTCGAGGCTTCCTAGAAAGGTCCTCGAAGGAAAAGGAAGTGGTGTTCAAGACCCGCTTTCTACCGTGACCGCACCACAACTTGACAGATGGTGACTTCGTATCACACATATGCATGTTCTAATATATCAAGCTGAAGACTTCGTTTATTTGTTTGCATTAACGCGCAAATCTCCAGTACAAGTGGTCCGATTTGAAAAATTCGTTCAGTGTTAGATTCCTCATTTATCGAGGAAGGCTATAATCATACACCTAAGACCAATCGCGGTTTAAAGTTAACGTTAGCCCAAAGTAACTATTCCACGCTGACGTCGAGAGCAGAGGTCAGTTTTATATGTATCGACTAGCTGTGCCCTGCGGTTTCACCCGCGTAGACTAAATTTCATGGGTGGCCCGCAGGTGACCCTTATGGTTTTTTTTCAATAATTATAGCCTTAGTGAAACATTAGCTGATATTAGCTGATAGTAGGCTATATCTGTCAGTGAAAGTCCCCCTTAAATCGGTCCAGCTGATTCCGAGATTAGCCGGAACAAACAGAGAGACAGAGAGAATAAAAAAAAGGTACTCTTCTATGTATTGTACACACTTTCATATGCATTCACTGAAAAGCTGATACATAAATATATCTGCTTATTGAAAATTTAAAATAATTAAAAATTAAAATCATTTATTCAGATTAGGCTCTGGTAAGGCAATTATGAACGTCGAAGAACTGAGTATTATATGGTACCTAAACGTGGGTAGTGTTATGTTAGCTACATTCAACAAAACAATCTGGACACAACAGCTGTAATCACATTTCACCACCGCACCGCCGACACGGACACCTAATGTAATTTCCCACTTGTTATGTGCCGTCCGTACGTTTTAACTCAATACTACAACTGTCCCACTGGGCGGCCAAGACAGATTTATGTTCTGAAACTTTAAAGATATCTCCTAAAATTATTAGATATGGCATATATAATAGTCTCTTTCGAGTTGTTCAGTTGAAATGGAACTCTAAAGGGACACATACTGTAGATTGGTGACTGTAGAACTTTATTTTATAACCTAACTAAGTAACTTTTGTTTATAGAGGTTACATTCAATTTCAGTTTCATAATATATCATTTAGAAGCATCGTTTCGTATGTCACTGCGGAGTTCCTGAGATTAGCGCGTACAAGCAAACAAATAAAAATACTTATCTTGTGAATTTGGTCTTTTAAGTATATTTTCTGCTTTATCCAAAGTTGGAGCTATATCCATAATATTAAGTTTCGTCGGAAACAAAAACAATTTGTTATTATTATATTATAATCAGGACGAATTTTTTTTTTGGAAAAATCCTAATTACATGAAATTGCTAGGTATAAAAATATATTGACAATAAGTTAGTGTTACGAAGGTGGTTATTCATTGAATCTAAGAACACAATACTACGGAAAATGACAGCGGAGAGCTTAAAATAAGCTGATTAGCGGTAAGTATTTCCAAGCAAATTTTGACAATTGTATATTTATAACGCTGTTCCGTTTCACAGTACACCGTGCTAGGCAAGAAAACGAAGTCATAGTGCGAGATCTGTGAGTAAACGATTAAGCACTACAGAGTGCCATTTAGATGTCGATCGCTATCGAGTAGGTACCGAAATAAAAAGGGTTATAGTCTACGACATCAATGAACCGAATTCATTCGAAATAACCTCGTCACGCTAACTCTAAGTGCTACCGGGTCAGAAGGTCGCTTTTATTAAGATTAACCCGGCAAGAAACTCAGGAATTACTAATCTTCAATTATTTAATTTACATAGGTAGGTAATAAATATTTTACAAATTTCATACAAATTTTTAGATTGCCTATTCGATTTATTTAATTCATTTGCATTATTTTTGCTTCCTTTGCAGAATTTTATTCACACTTCACAGGTGACCCTACACGCCACCAGGGGGCCTACTCCCATCGTCACAGTAGTAACGCCTTACTAACTTCTTAGCTGTGACGTAAAATTTTGGTAGCACAAAATGAAACGTTAAAGCCACAAGTTCTTAATACGCTCTGCTTAAACCGATGATGGAAGGCCCTACGATTCCTTGATTAATTTCTCCAACTTATTAATTAATTGTATAATAGTTCAGACAGGCTTCAACTGTGGGACTAAAGACTATATTACGTTCTTAAGCTACGATTCTCATCTGGTTCCACGCCAGTGAATTACAAAGGGAACTCGGAGAAACTGTTTTAAGCCTTTCCACGTCAACGCTGACAACTTAATAGGAGCCATTTCATTATTGCCCCAACCTGTTCCGCTTACATCATACAACCCAATGACAATAATTACTTTGCATTATTCAACCTAAGATTCTTACAAAGCATAAAAACTTGGAAGGAGCAATAAAAGAATTTTCCATCATAAAACGAAGGGTACTTTTCGTCATTAGTACGAACTTTGTATACTCATGATTTGTTCCTCGTGCCTGCTTTGTTGTATTGTAATTTTTATGGTCGGGGATGGCTGCGCTCGCGTGGCTACGCTGCGTAATCGTATTTTATATCAACAATGGCCCTTATCTGTAAAAACGTATTTGAAATTCATGGGTTGGAGTTGTTGAAAAATTGTCTCGAGTATTTTTATGTTTAAAGCTCTTGGCGCGATGATAAAAAGTCAAGCGCGCTTACCTTTCGGACGTAAGGAAACGCAAAGTTGACTTTCATAATTTATGTTTCGAAGATTTTATGATGCTCTTTTGTTACCGATAAATCTTTCCAGATATGCTAAAAATACTTGCGAATTACCAGAGTTTCGGCTGTGTTAGGTCCGCGTTCCGGAACACTAACAAGGGCGAAGTTTTAAACGCTTTTTTGCCTTTTACGATATTGGTTTGGAGTGATATATCGGCATCCTTAACTTATTTATCTCTGGCAGCCAGGCCTACGACGTGCGTGCAATGCAAACGGTTTGTGAACTACCCCTTGAATGTAAAATGGGACAATTGAGGGAATCCTCCGAAACTTCGCGATCATCCGTCGTAATTTAATAGAAACACACGTTTGGTTGTGATGCCAATGGAAAGTTATTCCTCAGGTAGCGTTAGCTAAGAAATAAATACTCCATTACGAAAACAATAAAATTATTTCAGTGAGACTTATAATTGAAGTGTCTGTTTATAATTATTGTATATTTTCCCTAACTGCACATGAAGTATATAAGGTACATATAGACAAAACATTATTTTTATTATTATTTCTGCCTGTCTTTCTGTCTCTCACCGTCTCCTGTCTGTTCGTTCCGGCTAATCTCTGAAGCGGTTGGACCAAACCCCGAGGCCACCACGACTCTCAATCTCAATCTGATTAAAAATTATATCATATAATTAGAGTTTCATTAAAATTAAGTCTACGTGGGTGAATCCACGGGGCACAGATAGTCGCACATATTTATATATTTAAAAAAATATACGTTAAACCGAATGTACGATAGTATGTTCGGCCTCTAACGCTGAACGTTTTTCGAAGGCGTGAAGATAGATTATATCACGATATACTTTCTTTTTGGAATAATTCAATATATCTTACTTGATATTATAGCATATACGCTTACAATATAATCTGCTATATATAATATAATCTGCAAAGGTAGCAGAATCACCTGCTAAAAAACTTAAAACATGAGCGCGAATTTAACTTCATAAAGCGAAACTAAAAATTTCAAAAAGGAATTAATTAAGCTGATGTGTTTAAAACTCCGCTCACGAGAGTTATAAATTTCAGTAGCTGAGTCACGAGCACCGTTTTATATATTTATGTATTCACAAGAATTTACAGGCAGCGCTTTAGTTCACACGTGAGGTGGAATTACCGTTTTTCTGCTATTGCAGTAGGTAAGGTAATGTAGGCCACTCGGTTAATTGTTACATCAAAACCGATTTCTTTTCCCTACTTTTATTGTCTCGTACACTGCTTTGCTAGAATAATTTACCGCGATATTAGGTAAGTGCACTTACAAAAATGTAACGAGCAAACGTTTTCAATCCAGAGAGTGTTGTTTTAGAGGGTATTTTTATCTTCTATCCAATGAAGTGCAGTGACAATAAACATTTTAAGATATGCATTATTACTTTGTCTAACGAATTAGTTGCCCTGTGGCGGATCTAAAAAATATGCCCTTTGCTGAAGCGATTCAATTACACAGCTAATATCGATCCAACTGTAGTACAATGTTTTTCGTATTTTTTTTTGTCTTCCTTGTTTTTCAACATAACAAACATACATAATTAGGCTCACGTCTGTATCCCCCAAAGGGGTCGGTAGAGTTGCACTTATACACCCACATTTCGACCAGTTATGTCACCTGTAATAACGGGCTGTGATTGATTGGGCATAACTCCAGACTCTGGGCTGCTACTAGGTTATTACAGATTGAAAAACCCAATAAAACATTGCTTAACGGAGATCGGACCCAGGATCTCGTGTTATTTCACTCATTGTGAAAAATTACAAAACCATAGTGTAATTCATTGGTTGGACAAGGCAGTCTATTACATATTTCTTCATCAGATTCGTAGGATTTTTTGTTCCCTTGGATACGTTCATATACCAACAAATCTTTATATGTATGAAAATGACTCGCGAAAGTGAAGCGTTCACGTTTTATTACTGGAACAATCCGTGCATGTGATATGATTTTTTCCGGGAATGTGCTGGCAAAGTGAGTTTTGAAACTATGCGTAGATATTATCCAGTCTCTAGGTGTCATTGCAAATTTTTATTCCAAAGGGGGAAAATTATGAAGAATGATTGTGAATAAAGCTGAACCGCAGGGTAAATACTTCTGTGAAGCCGAACTGGAAAATTTCAACAACTTGGGAATTATTTCTAGATTTGTCTCGATATTTGTGGACCATTCTAAGACGACGAGACTGTTACTATGAATACTAGGGTATTGGCCAGGATTTTAGTGTCATTGTTTATTTATTGAATAAAATATCAAAATAAAACAGAGAGCCGTGGTGACCGTGTGGTTTGAGTAGTCGCTTACTAAGCAAGTTCGAATCCCAGCGGCCTTTGCTAATGTGTTTTTCTAAAACTTAAAAGAGGTGGTTTCACACCACGACATTTACGGAAAAGGAACATCATCAGTCGTTACTAACAAACAATCATTTCCTCTTTATAATATTAGTAAGGTACTTTAGTTTCGATCGCCCCGTAAGCTGGAAGCCTCACCTTTGAGCTACCATAACTTGACACGTGTCGGCGAAATTTGCTGTCGTATTGTAATGATGTTTTCCATAAATTAAACTTAGCTAGATCAATTTTTTTGCCCCTGAAACCCCTTACATGCAAAATTTCATGAAAATCGTTGGAGCTGTTTCCGAGATTGTGATTCTATATATATACAAGAATTGCTCGTTTAAAGATATAATATTAATTGATATTGTTTATCACGTCCAGATTTTGTACATTAAAAGCCGTCACGAAAGTATTAGTTGGAAATATTATTCCAGTTGTAATTAGCGAGGTCCAGACAAAATTATTTAAGTAGGTACTCAAAGACGTCACCTTAATTATTAAGTTCATCATCTTAAGGTGGAGGTTGCAGCTTATAAGTGTGGGTAACTTTGATAAAATAAACACAGTTCCGAAGCTTTTAGGCATATTATTTATTCAAAGTAAGAATACGAGATACTTCCATCTCAGTCATATGCAGTATTATGTTAAATTGTCAAATGAAACACCGTGATAAACAAACCTACTGCGTTATTTTAGGTGTGTTTTTTCATGTTGTCTCTTTGTCCAATGCCCTTTTAGGATCCAAACAAAATGTAAACAGTAAATAAAATTACTATATAAATATACAATATTGAAATATAAAACAAATTTGGATAACATTACCTTTCTGCCTGTCTGTCTGTCTGTTTGTTCTAGCTAATCTCCGAAACGGCTGCACAGATTTTAACTTTCACTGGCAGATAGCTAATGCTACAAAGAGTAACTAAGGCTACTATTAATGAAAAACGTGGGTAGAACCGCAGGGCACAGCTAGTATTTAAATAAAAGTTTTGCAATCGGTCACAAAGTCCAGTCTAAATAATAATGAGTAATTCTTACATTAAAATATTTTTTATTTTATTTAGGAATGCCTGTTTACCGCTAGATTGTGTGTCGCTTTTAGAAACGTATTCAATAAGAAATATTAATAAATAAATATTAAAACTAAAGATCATTCCTAACATTGTATTACTAGTTTAATTGACATAAATACCTACATACAAAATAACCATACCCCAGAAAATTTAAATGCATATTTTTTTAAGCCTTTTTTTTATCGTGGAGAATCCGTTATGGATACACCAAGCGCTGTGTGCGCAGTGGAAGGCTTATGTCGGACTCGCACCGACTAAACTTCCTCCTGGTTTCTAAGTGGGGGGCAGCACGTGATATGTTTTCGCATGGTTCACCGTGACCCCCCAACGACTGGCCTGTCAGGCCCTTCCTTATGATCCCAGGCTGTACCCGACTTTTAACTGTGCCAGCGCCCGCGACCCCATTTTTTAAAAGCCTAGTGTAGAGGTAAATTAAAAACTTACCACAACGATGATTGTCGACGACGGTCGTGCTACCAAAACATAGTTAAAAATTTACACAAAAGCTAAAATATATGTTTTATCTTATAACCTTGCCTTTACTGTATCATAAGAATTGTCTGATTCTTACGCTCGTCGGACGTAGATATAATAATTTCTCGAGGCGTTGTGAGCCTAAACTGAGTTGGAAACATACATGTATTACATTAAACCAGCTTTCGCCTGCGACTACGTCTGCATGGAATTCGCAATTCTTGGTGAAATAAGGTTTTTTTTTGGAAAACTGCAATTTTATTTTCTAATAGGTACCAATTCTCATTTTATCTAACTGAACAAAATTGTTACTTATTATATAGTTTAAAATAATCCCCGTTTTTCACAATGAAATACTTTTATTAGCTACTAATGTCTCTTAAGTCAAGGTTCATAATAACTATCCGGCAATTTCTAAGTAATGAGATCGCAAAAAAAATCTTGTCGATATATTTTTATAAGATCAAAAAATATTAAATTAACAGACAAAATCTCGTCATTTTCAGTATAACAAATATAAAGATTAGATGTAGGCAAATTTTGTAAATCAAAGTATTCCCGAAAGGTTCTGTGAAATGGATTTGATATTGAATAAACATTATAAAAGAAACCTTGATTTACTTTGGGTTGCTCTTATAATGTTTAAGGTTAGTAATAATACAAAGGTACTTCAAGTAAATTACAGAATACTCGCATCTACCCGCAGCTTCACCCACGTTGGTTTTATTTTATTTGTTATATAGACACCTAACATTTTTTTGGGCCAACGTGTTGATCCAGTTAATAAACGACCTACGTGCCAAATCTATTCCGATTTTGTGTAATTGAGTAACAGTCAATAATTTTAACATTAATTACGTAGATATCTAAACATTCACATGTATAATATTAGTGGAATATTATTCATATTTAAACATACAAAATAAACATTAGTTACGTTAGTTTCTAGATTGGAGCTAGTCTCTAGAGGAATGTTCAAAATATATAATATTTTTCTATAATAAGTTTTTATTTATTTATTATCTGTGAGTATTAGTGGAAGAGAGGCCTTTGCCTATGAGTGTTTCTAAAAACTGATGTTGGTACAGTGATTTCACACCACGTGCTTTACGATGAAGGAAAACATCGTGTGGAAACCTGCATATGTCTGAGAAGTAATTCAAAGAAATATGTATTGTGCCTGAGATAGCAATAGACTCTCCATCTTAGGTGAAAAGTAGGTGTTGTTATTACAATACCTCTGCCTACCCCATCGAGAAATCAGGCGTGTATGTCTAAGTGAATATATCTAATATAACGTGGTAGTAGTACCACTATATAAAATATAATTGTAACCTTATTTATTTATATCAAATCACTGAAACAGTATATGAAGAAATACATTATATTATTTGGTTGGAATCTAGTCAATGAGAGACATGTTGTCAATGTCATAATAATAAGAAAATTGAATTCAAATAATAACAAGCGCGCTCGTCGTGAAGACTCGAAAGTTATTTTCTAATGATGAACATTCTATCTCTAAACTCATGCTTTTTTCAACATTTTGAACTACCTGCATTCCGTCGTGTCTAGATCTTAAGCGTTGATTACTCTGAACGTAACGTCTAGAAGTGCCAAATATATAATTGACCCAGTCTTGCACATTTATACGACGGTGTATCTACAATCAAGTAGAACCACGACGTAATACAGAGAAGATCCCTCACAAGTAACAAAGAACTGTCTAATTTAAACGAAGTAACATGCCCGTTTAACTTCTTATTCCGGTTTAAATTCTGGTTCCAGCACTCACGTACATCTTAATGTCTCTAGTAGCAAATTTATTGGGCTTCAGTATTTATGAACGCATCTCAAACGTTCGTGGCTCGTGTTAATGCAATTTTATGTTATTAAACTCCCCCCTATTAGGTCTTAATTCTTAGAAATTACGTCGTTATCTCGTTCAGTTAAACGCTTGTTGAGAATTTCACATAGGTACTGAGTATTTTCGCACTAGGTTAGGGCCCTAAGCTTCACCTGCGTGATAGTATGATTATATATACAAATTTCAACCTCAATATAAATCTTAATAGCCATCGAGGTGGAATTTCGGAAAACACTTCATCAAGTTTAATGTCTCTAGGATAATATATAAACGACTTGCTTTTGCGACATAGTCCCGTCTGGTCAGTCGGGACTATGAATTCACTATTATTTATAGATTAATTTTGGTTGAAACATTTACACAAGGATTCAAAATGGTTAGGGGACCTGGGTGCCGGGTTGTCTACAGTTGAGGAGGATAATTGGCGGGCATAAGCGTCATACTTGTGAGCATGTGCTGAGTGTGGAACTGGTATAAATAAAATACACAATTTAATTTATATTTTTTAACGATATAGTGTCGTCTATTGGAACTGTCTCCCCCATGCGAAACCCGCAATATTTATTTTCATAATAGTTCTTCATTCTATATACACTCTATATAAAGCCGAGTTTTAACAGGGTTTTTCTGAGTAAAACCGTCCTTTCGAACCCGGTGATATCCCTAATCCTGAATAATCATACTATTGTATGGTAAAATAGCCATCTGATTGGTGGATCTATATTAATTCACAAAATTATATACAACACTCGACAGCCGTTTCTCACTTACATCTTTTAAGTTGAATCTATTATTTCTGTAAGTGCATTAAGTAGAGCAAAAAAATTAAGTAACTGCACTCAGAACTAATTTTGAATGCACTTATTTAAGTTGAAAGTGTGCTCATGACGTTAACAAGTTTAATAAGACCTTACTGTGCAGTAATGTAGGTTACTAAATTACGAAATATTTAGTAACTATGTTCTTAGTTGTAATTTAAATATATCTCTGAATACAAAGGCATCTTAAACAAATAAACAGAATTTTTGACCGTTAAATTTACATTCAAGGGTTTGACAAATAGATGCTGGCCGATTCTCAGGCCAACACGATATGTATATAAAATTTAATATAAATCGTTCAAGTCGTTTCGGAGGAAATTATTTTATTTATAAGAAGAGGAAGAAGACTAGCTGTGCGCCGCGGTTTCACCCGCGTAGACTGAATTTCTTGCGTGGCCTGCAAAACCCTAATATATAATATATTTTTCAATAAAAGCGTATGTTATTCCTTGTAACATTAGCTATCTGCCAGAGAAAGTCTTGTTGAAATCCGTTCAGCCGTTTCGGAGATACCCGGAACAAACAGACAGACATACAAAGAAAAAAAATTTTTTTTTTATCTGAGTACCGTATATTCTTTCATATGCATTTAGTAAAAAGCAATGAATTTGGAATTTTAAACCGACGCCTCAATTTTTTATGTCCTGTATGTATAGATATATATTTATAGACTGTATAGATATAGGTGCATTTTCGATCCTGATATCTTTTTACGGTTCTCATGGCGTTGATATGTTTAAAATATGCGACTCAACAGATAAATATTTAACTTAACATACAAGTCAAAGGTTCTTAACTGAGAATAGTAATTCCGGGCTCCTTTGAAGGCTCCCAAGCGTGAAGCTGAAATAAGGAAGACAGATTTACTATGCACATATTTCAGTGTGAAGTGTCAAGCGACATGTATAAGTGCGGCAACACGCTGTGCTACTTCAATATAAGAGTTTGCTCAGAAATAGCCATAAAGTCGCACTGAACAGCGATGTTATGATAAACACAGGTATTCATAAACATATAATCTATACATTTATACACCTATATCTGTACAGATAAATAAAATTGAAGTGTCTGTTTGTAATCCCTAAATAACAGCTTCTCACTAAAGGTATATGTAAGGATATCAGGTACTGAGATGACAAAACTAATATATAAAATGTTTCTTTGTCTATCTAGTATAGGGCTAGTGTACTAAACATAGAAATTCCAAAAGCCCTATTATGAAACTAGGATTTTTTTCAAATTTTTTCAACCTTCCCCTTTTTATTATACTTTATTACTAGATGCGTCCCGCGGTTTCACCCGCGTAGTCTTAATTTCATGGGTGACCCTAATGACTTTTTTTAAATTAAAGCAGCCTAAGTTACTCGTTGAAACATCAGCAAAGTCTCGTTCAAATCGATCCAGCCGTTTCGGAGATAAGCCGGAACAAACAGACAGAGAAGTAGAGATTTAAAAAAAAAATTATATTATTTAAAAAAAAATTAAGGCAGTACCAAATAAGCTTTCATATGCATTTAGTAAAAAGCTGTTATTTTGGGATTACAAACAGATACTACTATTTTATTTTTCTATATAGATATAGAGAGCGGTTCCATACTGATAGGTACTTAATGCGGAATATCATTCATATTTGCAAATGTGTATTAAGTGCATCCAAGCGAGCCAATTGTATTCTGTACGACAGTGAACGTAGCTTTAAATAACCAATAAAGTAATTCAATTATTCTTTCATTGAGCTGCAAAATATTGGCTCCGGTAGCTTAGTGCGGCGAATAGGGGTCGAACAGTTCCAATATCGCATTGTTTTTTTTTTAGCGCTGAATATTGATAGGTCGTTGTGGATACTACATTTTTATTGAAAACAAATACTATGTTGAAATGTATTGATACTCGCATATTTGACACCAAACAATAATATCAGATGGCCGATTTGAAAAATTATTTCTGTTCTATAGGGAACGCTAGCTGACTGGAACTGCGGTCCTAGATGCCTGATCAGGTTTTCTCCAGATTATATATTCACGGCTGTATTAACTGAAGGCTTAGGCAGATTTGTTGTAATAATAACACCTTCTTTTCACTGGAGATGATAATGTGCCAGGAGAGTTTATCGCTGTCTGAGGCAGGTCTTCAAATTACTTCTCAGACATATGCAAGCTTCCTCACGATGTTTTCTTTCTCCGTAAAGCACTTGTGTGAAATCACTACACATTATTGTAGTACTTTTTATTCGATCTTGCGTCGCTTGCGTAGCAGGCGTTTCATGGATTAACCGGATCAAAGAGAGAGACAGACAGAGTAAAAAAAATGGTTAATCTATGTCAGTACCGTGTATACTTTCATTAACATTTGGTGAGAAGCTGTTATTTTTGAATTACAAACAGACACTTCTATTTTATTTATCTGTAAAGATTATATATATATAATGTTGTATAACCGTATTAGTCGCATTTAATAACAGGAAGGTCGAGTGCCAAGACAAATATCCACTAAGGCCGCACTATGACCTGACTACGTTTAGCAACTGCAACAATGTAGTAGTTTAATTTTGCATTGCACACGTCGCAGTGCGGTGATTGTGTTTCAGAAGGAGACACGATGACGTCATTAATCTTTCTGTAATGGCCACCCGAAGGCAAGCAGCGCTCGTCACGGAACATTTGGTAAAGCGACTCTGTTATCTTACTGCCTACCTAAACGGGATGGTCATTGCTGGAATAGTTTCCATTTTGCAGTGTTATCTGTGCCATTGTTATACTAGGGGAGGAAATATGAAGTATTTAGTTATTAAAAAAGCGATTCATTTGTTTTATTTTGGCAAATATATTTTTAGTAACTTTCGCGTACAGATTCGCTTTCGTGGTGATAAGATTTCACATTCAAACTTTCAATCCCCATTTGGGCGTGGCATTTCGATAAACCTTCACCGCACAAAGAACGCACTTTGCCAATTTCAGATTGTTATCATTATTCAACACCTAAGGATCAGTAATAAAATGTAAAGTAAAACTCAACTAAAGGTACAAAACACGTACATGAAAGTCCCATTCACTATGATGAATGAATTTGTCGAGAGCTTTTCCAAGCTAAATTGAACCGAACAAAACTAAATAACAAACACCTTCAGGGTAACTTATAGGGTCTTGAACTTTTCGTTCAGCGTTCCACATGAATATTTAACAGTTCCTTTTGTCTTCTGGGAGGAAATGTGTAATTTGATGAGAATATCTTATGATTGCATCGTATTTTGTTCCCGTTTTCATAGCTACCTGTATTTTTTACAATAATTATTCATCTAATAAACTAGAAACTATCCTGAAAGCCATAACTTGTGGAATATTACATAATCAATATTTGTTTAACTTGTGGACATTATCGCGCATCGCCATCGTAGTCCTGACACACAGTTTGAACAATTACTCATTGTTCAGACACAACAGACATATAAGTACATAATACTCGTTTTTGTAAATTTATATCTACATAGAATAGCCGTGGTGGCCTCGGGGTTTGAGCAGTCGCCTACTACGCAAGCAATGCCCCAGCGAGGCCTGAACCAATAAGTTTTTCTAAAAAAATATGTGCCGTGATTTCACATCATGTGCTTTATAGGGAAGGAAAACATCGTGAGGCAGCCTGCATATGTCTGAGAAGTTATTCAAAGACGTATGTATAGTGCCTGAGACGGCGATGGACTCACCCTCTGTCACGTTGGCTCTTGATCATATTCAGTTAAATTTGGGTGTTCATGTTACAGCACCTCTGCTTACCCCATCGGGGACTATTCTGTGATATCTTGAGCATATTTTTTTATTTATTGAAAAATGACAAGAATAAATTGTATTTAATTGATAAAGTAACACTTAATATAAAACCCGCTCTCAGGTATAACTTATCGTATATTGCCAAGAGCTTATTACTAAACCACCTGACCCGACAAACGGCGCAAGTTTAATCAAATTACCCAACTACTTTAATATGAGAAAACAAAGCTAATTTTAGAGGCCCCTGGAATTTACTGAAACAACGACGACGCTGGCATGTTCTGAGATTGCGTCTCCCATGTCCAACTTTAAGCATAGGAGTTGCGTACTGAACAGGCAAGGCTATCAAAGTTTATACACTGTCTGCTACAATGCTATATGCAAACAAAGTGGAAGTTTGTTGCTCGGTATTATGTACGAATATTGAACAATATGAAGACCATTTTACTAATGGAGGCTAATAATAACAATAGCAATATAATATAATTATATTAAATAATTGTGTATGTATGTTAGTCTTTAAGGTATGCATTGTTATACCGTTATCTGGTACCCATAGTACAAGCTTCGCCTAGTTTGGGATTAGATGGCGATATGACATGTCATGTACTTATATTATTAATACATTGATTTGATTTGATATATAATAATTTAAACGCAAGTTCATGCTTTTGAAAATTTTACACCAAAAATCATAGCATTCATCCGATTCCGAGTTCTTACGGTGACTAACTATTTTAGCCCAGAGTGCCTAGTGTGATATTTTTTGCGTTGATGTAAATTATGGGATGGGAAAAGCACCGGTGGCCCGGTGCTGTTGGGCCGAGAGATGGCGGTGTTTCAATCTAATACAAAATCGCTTTCACGTTAACATCAACTTTGTATCAAAATAAGATCAAGAGACCTACCATTATCGGCTTAATCAGAGCGTATTAAGAACTTCTGAGCTTTGTCATTTCATTTAAGTAACTTAAAATTAAACGTCAAAGCTAAGAAGTTCTTCATACTTGTTTAAACACTCATAGTTGGCTCCCATGTGTAAAAGATGGATTAATAGACGTAGGAATTACAAATAATAAAAGAAATTGAGTTGCTGTTCGACCATTTCCTACAATTCAAATTTATTGAAGACATAAGACTAAGTAGCTATGTAATTTTCACGCTATTTTTGAGTCGTGATCGCCGAAATAATATTTATGATAGTAGTGATAATAGACGAATAATATAATATTAAGATTAATTTTTTTTTTTAATCTGATTGAAACATTAGACATGTATAGTGTAGTTGGAATGTCATTAGCATCTGATCATGATGATAAAACACCGAAGTCTATTATCTTATCGAAAACTCAATAAAGTCGTTTGATATCCGCCTTACAATGCTTCTTTGAAATTAATGTAATAGTGACTTTATATTTTATTATATTAAGGTATATTAATTGCAGCCTGTGACCGCATCTAATAGGTAGTACAAAATGTATGGTAATCACTGATCTCATCATCTGCCTGGCCTTATCCCATACATTGTTGGGGTCGGCACATGATTCAACCCGATGCAGCTGATCACCTGATTTTTATACGAAGCGACTGCCATCTGACCTTTGCAGCCCCTTTTTACGAGGAAAATCTGTAATCTGGATTAAACCAATTGTCAGACTATTTTAGGCCTCCGACTGACCCGTAACGAATACCAAAGATGATAAATTGGCAACCGGGACCGACGGCTTAACGTGCTCTCCGAGGCACGGAGGAAACTCGGGCGGTCACTCATCCAATTACTGGCTAGGGCTAGGGTTGCTTAACATCACTGATGGAATGATATGCGCAATAGCAACTGTGCCACGAGCTCCTCTGGTAATCACTGATCTAAATAATGATAACTATTGCTAGCACAGACTTCGCCTAAATAGAGCACAGTCCATCAACCTGACCACAGGAACATACTCTTTGGTAGCGTTATTTTGTTGCGATATAGGACTAGCCTGGGCCCTCAGCTTCACTTGCGAAGCAGTTCACCTAAAAACTGTCAACCTCCATTTAACCCTGAGAGAGGTATTCCGGAAAACCCTTTCAAAAAGAACACGTCTCATTAAACATTTTAATTTCATATCTCTGGGACCAGTATTTTAGGTAGTAAATTATTGATATATGTATAAGTTAGAAAGTCAATCAGTCAGGACTTTAAATCTTATATTTATAGATTTTTTTACTTTTGATGTATTCACGAAAAAAGACGTGTATTACGGATAAACATTTACTTTTTACTAATGTAAATAATAATATTATGAGGCAAAAAAATTTTAAACATTTTGTGTTGTAATAATTTTTATAAAAAACCGTACCTTTGCCGAATAAACTGCTTCTACAAAAACCAACAAACGTAAAACAACTCTTTATTATATTAGTTCACTCACCGTAGGGGACAGATGCATCTGACGTATAAGCATCTGTCACTGCCACTCAGTTGAATAACCATCGTATAATTTGTTGGTGGCAAGGCCTCAGACCTTGTAACATAATTAGTTGTGTGCCGACTGTCAGAGTGTTATCACATAGATTACTATAAATAACAAACGTAAGTATCTGTGTTCATTTTAGTTTAAATATTTTTGAATGACGAATGTTATAACAAACAAGTTTTATAACATGAAGATGATCAATAAGGTCACAATAGTAGAACGAAATACTATTTGTTTATTCACTTAGGTATTCATTTATCTGTGTGCTGTTTTTTTTACAAGAGATACACATACTAGGTACGAGAGTATTTACCTACTCAGTATGAGTATCTTTTCTCTTTTTCTTTCTTTCCCAGTTTATCTTATATGTCATATAAGCAAATTCGAAATCAATAGTAGGTAGTCAAACTCAAAAAATCTTTATTTGATTAGCTTTATAACAAAGTACTTTCAAATCGTCAGAATAACATAATTACGAGTATACAGGATTATACATGCTACAGCTAAGGTCTGTAGGTTGCTTTTAATGAGATAAACTTGGCAAGAAACTTGGTAATTACTCTTTTCAAAAATATTGTACAATTAAAAAAATATTTAAATAAGTCAGAAGCATAACAATATATATAGATCTAACTTTTGATCTATTTAGACATCGCTGTGTGCGAGAACATTTAATACAAAAATATACCACACAAAAATCATGTTTTTGAAGATGGTACACGTATAAAAGCGATCCAGGACGTCCTTGTATACTATATTGCATGTGTATTATGTTTAAGGATGCCAGTGAAACTGTATAAGATGGACCCAAGTCCGCCGGCGCGGGCCGCTATGATGGCGTGTGAAATATTCAATGTACCAACTGAATTCATCAACGTTAATCTCATAGAGAACCAACATCGCGAGCCGGAGTACTTGAAAGTAAGAGTTAGAGCATATTTTATTGTTATTCTCATTTTGCGATCGTTAATTATATCTTTGCCAATTTCATTTGCACGATCTAGTGTGGGAGTGAGATTACCAAAATTTGTTCTTAGTATTGTTGAAAAAATCAATATTGTGGAGTTCCGACCTTTATCTAGATATGTCATCATCTGCCTAGCCTTATCCCATACATTGTTGGGGTCGGCACTTGATTCAACCCGATGCGGCTGATCACCTGATTTTAATACGAAGCGACTGCCATCTGACCTTCACAACCCCTTTTTACGAGGAAAATCTGTTATGTGGGTTAAACCAGTTGACAGACTATTTTAGGCCTCCGACTGACCTGTAACGATTGCCAAAGATGATCAATTGGCATCCGGGACCGATGGCTTAACGTGCTCTCCGAGGCACGGAGGAAACTCGACCGGTCCCCCATCCGATTACTGGCTAGGGCTAGGGTTGCTTAACTTCGCTGATCGAATGGTATGCGTAATAGCAACTGTGCCACGAGCTCCTATATCTTTATCTATATATGTACATACAGATAAATACAATTTAAGTGTCTGATTGTTATTCCAATTAATAGCTTTTCACTAAATGCATATGTCTGTCTGCTTCTAATCTCGATTTAATATTTTTTTAGTTTAATTGGGACTTTCACATGCAGATAGCTGATGAAAGAAAGGATGAAGAATATTCATTTCTTTCTTTCTTCGCGTCTGAAATGTATATTTAATATTTACATATCCATTAATTTTCAGTTTGATTGTTTTTACAGAAAAATCCAGTTCATACAGTTCCAGTGCTAGAAGATGGTGATATAGTACTTCATGATAGGTACCTTCTACCAAATACTAACCTTAAGGCGCACACTGACCGGAGCGGAAGCCGCAGTTGTATAAACACATAAAAACAAAATCTTCTCTCCTTAACATCGGCTATTACTATTGAATGAGATATACCTCCCGCTTATAGTACCTAGTACCTACTTATGTGAATATTTTCTGTATACACAATTCTTTCAACGCATACGCGTCGTGACGGAATCCGCTCCGCGTGCAGTGTGAAAATCACTTCTTTCACTGGGCAGCATTTTGGCTATTAGCATGAATTTTTACTCTTTTTTATACAATAAAGGTGGTAAACAAGCGTACAATCCGCCTGGTGGTAAGTGGTTACTGCAGCCTATGAACATGACCAACACCAGAGTGTCAGTTGCGCATTGCCCTCCTTATAAAGAATGAAATCTGTGCCAACATATTACAAGACAAAAAAGTCCTACTGTAAACAGCACAGCGACTCCACTCCTCCTTTCCTCCCATGGAGTACTGGCGACCTTACTTATTGCAGGGACACAATACTTTTTTATTAATATTGACGAGGAGGTAACCTTCAAAAGGTCCCCGACCGCCCTAGGAGAGGCAGGTCGGGGTATGTGGGATTTTTACCTCACTTAAACCCCCCTGGTGGCTATCCTCCGTGCTTAGGGGGGGACTCCGGGTACCTACTCTGATAGATCGCACCGGTGTCCCCTCACACTTTGCCAGGGCAAGTGTATCGTCGCCCCTAGGGACCTCGCTGTGCAAGGCAGCGCGAGCCACATCGCGCTGCCACCTTCCCGGGCCCGTGGCTCGGTAGTCAAAGCCCCCACCCCTCAGACCCTGGCTATTGGGTGGAAGGGTCACAATATTACTCTAAGTCCAGTCTCTAAGGTGAAATTATTTCGCTGCGATCTTCTATAAGGTGGAGGTACATTCCTCAGCCGGGCGGCTTCAAATTTCGATGCCCTATCTCTCTTAATATGGATATATGGTCTTAATTGGATCAATGATAGTGATCCAACGTCATTCACGCATTGTAATCAGATTGTAATATAATCCATAGCCACGCAATAATGATGTACTTAGCTGATACTTACGGGCAGGACAATACATTTTACCCTACTGATGTTAAGAAGAGGGCGCTTGTTAACCAACAGCTGTTCTTCGAGGCTGCAATTCTGTTCCCGAGATTAAGAAATGTAACGGTAAGTTAATGTAACGCAAGTTTTCCTCGTTCCCGCGTTACGCAAATTCATGAGTCATTTGTTGCCTTATATTTTTATAAAGCGACCTTATGAAAATTTACGTTAGCCCTGTGAATATTTTTCTTGTTAACCTTAATTTTCAACTACATGCCCGTGGTTTCATCCGCGTTGTAATATCCCACTTTTTCCGGGATAAATAAGCTATTAAAAATATCTTTGTCATCTTTCGGCAATATGTTTCTTCTTATAATAATAATAATAGCGTTATATCAAAGACAATAAAGAGCTCATTATAAATATTAAAAACAGTTCAATCATATTAAAACAAGCGTGGATCCGTTGTAACGTCGTTTTATAATTCAATTAGCTGTTGTGCATTTCAGTATCACCCGTATTGACATCAAATGGAATTATTTTTTGCTATAATAAGAACTAACTATACTTCTTGAATATCATTACAGTACGAAGCTCTTATAGAGGGAAACAGAAAAGTGCCTCAAAAGAAGTTGGATGCCATAAAGGAAGCGTATGATTACCTTGAGGTGTTCCTTACAAGGACCAAATATATAGCAACTGACAACATCACGATTGCAGATTTATCCGCTTATGCTACTGTCACATCTTTGGTCTTCATTGTGCCCTTGGATTCTGCAAAGTAAGTAAATTACATCACTTGCATTTCTAGCCTAACACCGTGACACATCACAAAACGTGATACAAGTTGTATGACGTGAGTATGGTTCTAGCTTATAATTACGCAGAGTATCGAGTTAATTCATACAACTATAATTGACCAGAGTAAGCAAACCTTTGATCGTACAAAAAACCGTTGAAATACGAGGTCAGCTTACAATGGGAATACCTTGTTATTTAGCCGTGTGTACTCCATTATAGAGTTGGATTGTCATCATGACATCATCTCTATAGCTACTTCATGATCAATGAGTTCAGAGTTAAGAGGTTCGGTCCTGATGCAATTAACAAACAATTTCTGTCTAATCGCATACTAGTCAATTTTTTCTCATGCGTAGGACTAGTTTTCTGGTAATATTCTCTTAACCTTTTCAATTCAATTCAAAATATGTTTATTTGATTAGACTTCTTACAAAGTACTTTCAAATCCTCAGAAGGACACAAAAATACATTATACATGATTATAACTGTTACTACCGGGTTCGGAATGTAGCTTTTGTTGAGAAGAACCCGGAAAGAAACTCAACAATTACTCTTTTACAAAAATATATATATTATACAATGTTTTTGGTTACAGTATTTATATCTCATGAATATAAGCCCATGGACACAGTTTAAATGCTCAATTGTCAAATATAATAACTGAGATATTACAAATATTTGTGAGCATGGCAAATTCCAGCCAGTCGAAGATCAAACTAAGATTAATTAATTCTAGCAAAAGTACAGTGCCAATGGGATTAATTACAATAATTTTCTGACAAAGATACATCCCAGGCTTCCTTATCACAAATATAATCACTTACAGTATAATATCCTTTTTTGAGCAAACCTGCTTTGATGGTCTCTTTAAATTTATTGAAGGGCAAGTTTACAATTTCTATTGGTAATTTATTATAGAAGCGTGTGCACTGTCCTAAAAATGAGCCATGTACTTTCTGTAACCTGTTTCTGATGTGCTGATTGACAAATAAATTTGCCCATCGCAATGATGTTGCAGGTATCCTAAGATAGCAGCATGGATGGCAGAACTGAAGAAACAACCTTATTCAGTTAAATACAATGCGTCTGGTGCTGCCGCTTTGGGTGCTTTGCTAGCAAACGTTCTAGAATTTGAGGCCTAGTATAACTGGTTATGATAACGTAGTTGGGTTTTTAAATAAAATAATTTGGCCTGTATTCTTTACTATCCTTTGTATTATCACCATCCTATTGTAGCTAGTAAAATATATTATACAACAACGATCACATCACATCCCGCCTGGCACGCCCTCAAATAATATTATAAGGCTTTGAACGCTCGATTGCCAAGAATGTCACTGCCAAGGCAGATAATGCTGGTAGACGACACCGAACACAGCAAGAAACTATCACGACAGCACTAAGAGTACAGCCATCCCATTCCTTTTCCTTTTCCCTTCCATGGAGCACTGGTGACTATGCTCGCTCCTTCTGGAAAACCCTCCCTTAAGTTTTGCTGCAAGCTTTTGTAAGATAGAGGCAACAACCTCCTGTCAAATGCTGAGCAAGATTATTTTGAAATCAAATTATGAATTAACAAAATTATAAAAATAAAAGAATAACTGGACTACAAATACAAGACTACTAACGAGTCCCTTATGTCTGCTTTAGGAGTCAACGCTATTTCTATACAAAATTTTGAACAAAATTGGCTAACGGTCAGCTGTTAAAAGGTAGCAGTGAGACAGACAATTTTTCACCCGCCATATGACGCCACTCGGCAGTTAGACCGCACAATAATTACATTTCTCGTCTCATCAAAAAATACAAAACCGTTACCTATGTTTAAATATGATTTAAAGTTGGACAATCTTTTGCCATTGACTGGGCACTAATCCTGACGGTGCTTCTGAGAAATTACAGATGGGAAAACCCAATATTATATTGTCCAACTCGGGCATCTCATCCAGGACCTCACGGCCATAGTAGCGTTTGTGACTTCTAGACAAACGAACTTCTAGGAAACGAGACCATTTATAACTGTTTTTTGCTTGCCCCTTGTGACCCCTTGTTATCGTTTAATATTCACAGCAATTGTTCTTTTTTCAATAGAGATCACTGTGTGCAATACACTGAATATACTGTTTAAAATCTAAGTTACACGTTTGTGTATTTCTGAATTCTAATTATTGAACAAAATATTAAGCAGGCACAGGTTTGGGTAAAATGTTCTATATACCTGCTTATTAAGCATGCATTTATTTCGAGTAAAGCTGACCACATTTGACACTCATCTTGGAGAATAAAGATGTCGTGCGTGACTCGTTAACAATAACTAACTACGTCAGATTTAAGTTTGGACATTCCTTATCAGAGTATATATGTAGTTTTTGTTTGAATGTCAACTATCATTAATATGTAGAGTTACAATTTATCTTATCAACTTGAGAACAAATTAACTGTCAAGTTTCTTATATAAGATCTGACATGTAACATTCAGTTATTCTGAGTAACAACTTTATAGTGAACAATTTGTCTATAGTGAAGTTGCTATAAACCAAAGTAAGTAGATATTTTTTGTTCATATATTATTGACTGCGTCCGCGTGAGAATTTACACCCAAGCTTTCACAAAAATAGATCATGTACAATATATCACCCATATTTCTTCAATAAACCAAGATATTTACAGGTTTAAGTCGTGGCTAATATTGTATATTTCATTGTACATTCATCATAAATTTAAGAGTCAGATTCTTGTGGGTGTAACCGATGCAATATATTCCATTCCCTTCTGTCCAGTGCCTTCTCTTTGACCTCCCTCTACGTCATGACAGACACCTTTTCCTTAACTTGTCTCATGTATGTGGACCTAGCTCTTCTTCTACCTCTCTTTCTTTCTACCTTTCCATCTAATATGTTTCTAAAGAAACTGTCACGTAGTACAAGGTGATCAATCATCTTTCCTCTTCGATGAGCCCATGAGGTTTTATAATTCATACCCAATTTCACCGTGCTTCTTATTTTGGCTAATTCAATCACTTCAAAGATGAAAGCAAATTGTTTCAGATGCCAAAGCTGTATAAAACTGACATGAGCCCACCGGCTCGGGCCGCCATGATGGGGTGTGAGGTATTTGGACTCAAAGTGGAATTAGTTGAAGTTAACCTTGCCGTGAAGGAGCAATTGAAGCCAGATTATTTGAAGGTTAGATTTTCTCTGGTTTCTCCAACCATGTATAGTGAATGTATGAATTAGGAAGGGCGTAAATAGGTTTTCTATAGATTTTTCTAAGCGTAATAATATTAGTACTATTTTATACTTGTCTGCATATGCGCCCATAAGCTGCTGTATCTATATTTTAAGTGCACCTTAGCGGTAGCAGAAATGTTTTTATGTCTAAATTTTGATGTTAAGCATAGTCGTGGGTGAGGAAATATCAAAAATGAAAATAATTCCGACGTTAGCAACAAAACGATATTTGATTGCTTTCGGTATGCAACAAAGTGCTTTTGTATAGTATTTTATGTTATTTATAAAAAAACAAAAGAGCCTACAATGGACATTGAACTCTCATTATCTTTCAGAAAAATCCAATTCACACAGTTCCAGTACTTGAGGATAACGGCATCACTATGCATGATAGGTATGAAACCGCCAGTTCTAGACCCCTCTTATCAGAACATTTATACAGATACATAAAATTAAAGTGTCTGTTTGTAATTCCAAATAAAAATTTAACGAAATGAAAGTATGTACTCACTGTAAAAATACACAATGAACTAATTTGGAATTTTTTTTCTGTCTGTCCGTCTGTCTGTCTGTTTGTTCCAGCTAATCTTAGAAACGACTGGACCGATTTAACGTAACTTTCAATGGCAGATAGCTGATGTTACAAGGAGTAACACATTTTTAACAATACATTTTTTTTATTATTGTTTCGGCTATAAAGTGCATTGGTGAACCTGCAGGGTTCAGCTATAATAAGTGACAAAAATATTAATTTCTGTCTCACTTCCAAGTTAGAAACGGTTACTGAATGAATGGTGAATAACGATGATCGTTGGGCAAACCGCCAGGATGACATTGTTAACAGCGCCGGGCTAACTATACAATGACTATATTGACATTGGCTGATTCTAATAGGGTTGTTTAAAGTTTTGCATTCCAGCAATGATCGAATGTTTCAATCCAAATTGTCGTATCGTTTTCTGTGGGTGTATGTTTTAGTTTCACTAATTGTAAATAGATGGCGTAAGTTGCGAATTAGATCGCGCTATTGGACGTCGTATTGCGTTACATAGATATCTTTGGTACCAATGATTTGTATGTGTATATTCTTATTTCTGTGATTTATTTTGTACTTACTTATTAGTTTCAATTGTAAAAATATTTTTGAAGAGAGAAGAGCGCGGGATGAACCACTGTAGTATCTTGTCGGATCCTCCTCTGTTAAAGCAACCTTCCGAACTCGGTGGTTATAATGTCGTTGTAACGATTTGAAAGTATACTCTGAAAAATCTAATGAAATAAATTTATTTTGAATTTGAATTTAGTGAGCGCCTATGGAACTAAATGCTAACATATATTTATTTTTCAGTCATGCAATACTGATATATTTGGCCGATGTGTATGGTAAAGATGACAGATGGTATCCAAAAGACCCGAAGCGCAGGGCATTGGTGAATCAAATATTGTTTTTTGATGCTGGCATTCTATTCCAAAGGTGTTGTCGAAATACTGTCGTAAGTATTACACCAATGTATATGTTTTTTTTAATATGCTTCTTTACTATAAAGATTAGTTATAGAACTAATCTTTATATTTAATAATCATTAATAATCAACATGAAATTACGAATGTTATTCAAATCTGTGAGGAGAAGAAAGACTAATTGTTATTAATCTCTGGACCTGGTGAACCAATCTTGAATATTATTTTACCAATAGAAAGCCACGATATTTTAATTTACTTCTTGACCACATAAACTTGTAACAGTAGGTGGAAGGTCTACACCACTTAGTTTTACCATACACTGGTTTTAATTACATATTTCTGTATGTTAGTACCCAATATTAAGACTGGGAGCTAAGAAGATAACAGAGCAACAATACGCGAATATATTTGAAGGCTATGGTTTCCTTGAGGAATTTCTAACACGGTCCAAATATTTGGCTGGTGAAGATGTGACCATTGGGGATATATCAGTCTACAGCACAATGACCACTTTAATCCACCTTGTACCATTGGATACTGAGAAGTAAGTAATTCAGTTATTTATTCATTTACATTTAGATCATTAGTCCGCGTGAATAGTTAAATATCACATAGTTAAGTAGCCACCTATTTTCGGAATAATTATTATTTTAACTTCGGATTTTCATTAATTTCGGTAATTGTTTTTTATAGCTACTAAGTTGACAAACAAGAGTCCATTATATTGAATAGAATCAGATGTTACTTTGCGGAAGTCTATGTTTATGGTTGTAAAGGAGTATAACATATTACTATCCTTGATTCCGCTATTTTATAAGTATACATATAGTTATCCTAGTAAAGTGCAGTTCAGTATGTGCTTGGAATCTGATATGTCTGCAGCACCCCCTTGCTGCCTTCGCCACGTGAAGACTATGCACTTGTACACAGTGACTAGGAATAACTTTGCCATTTGTAAACTTATAAAATACAGGAATTAAGCATTGTAATATTTTATATACTCCTTTATAACCATAAACAAGAGTCCAGTCTACCTGATGTTAAGCAGGTACTGCAGCCTATTTCCGTTTAAAAAACGACATCGCTGTTCTAACACAATGACGACTATTGGTAGCACAGTGACTGCACTCCAACTCCTCCCGTCCATAGACCTCCGGCGATCTTACTCGCCGTGAATTCTCACCGCAGGAACGCAACCTTTCACAAAGGTAGCATTATTTGGCTGCGATCATCTCTAAGGTTGAGGTACAGTTCCCAACCGGGAAGCTCAAGATATCAAAAGGCAGATACTGTATCGAATTTATAAAAAAATACCAGGTCCTACCTTATCATATTTTTTATACCATACAACTTTACTTTTCCATATTTGTAGCTTCCTTTCTACGTGGGTACTTATAATGTTCTGTCTGTTACGTGTTTGGTAGGGTGAAATTAATAAGGCTACTTTTTCAGGTACCCCAGAATAAACGCTTGGCTAAACACAATGAAAGAGTATCCATTTGCAAAAAATAGTAACGCGCCAGGGGCAGCCCTATTCGGACGAGAAGTTAATAAACTGTTGAACGCATGATTGGATTTGAGAAATGTAATCCAAAAAGAAAAAAGGGATACTACGAATTATCCAAGAACTTAATTATGTTCGTTATAATAAAACATACCTTTCCACGCAAACAATGAAAGTTATTTGAGTACAGTAAAACGTTATTAAATCCTACGTGTGGCGAAATACAAACGAATTCTTTTAACAAAATCACATCCAATACCTGGATGTTTATCCAGGAATTGGATGCAATATTTCATAGTAAACCCCAAAATCAGTGATAGCAACGCGCATACCACAGATGAATCAGTTTTAGTGCATCCAACGAGATTGGATTGAAATGGGCTACTTGCCAGGTCACAATACTACTGCTATTGTGAAAATTGTAAGCTATACTCTGACCATGGTTTATTATGTCACTAGAAATTGGATTTATTTCCATTGCAATAGAACATACTTTGTTAAAGCACTTAATGATGTGTAAATGTTCATATTATTTTCTTCATAACCTTGACAGCCGAAATGCGTTATTCTATACACATAGAAAAACGCATTTAGGCTGTCAAGTACCTATACAGGTACCTAGAAAAATTTATTCCTATCACAGTATATATACAGAATAAGTGCATTAGGTACCTATATTACAGGCAATACCCTTACTATCCTTTGAAGTATCCTACTCTTTTCGTTCTAGGAATGGTAGGGCACAATGAGCTGCGGGTGCGAAGAGATTTATCACTAGCATTGTATATTTTTAAATTGATGCGCGGAAAATTGTTCAATCAAATCAAATCAAATCAAATCAAAAAGTTTTATTCAATATAAGGGACACTTGGAACACTTATTGAACGTCATTTTTCTTACGTTAACTTAAGTAAATTTACTAGCGTTTCCAAAAGTAAGCCTGTCAGGAGAAGAAACGGCGAAACAAACTCCCCGGTTTTTTTTTTTTTTTTTTTACATGTGTCCCTTCTATATACATAGGGTTGCTTAAGTACATTTCAATGGAAGAGTGAGCAACTCATTGCCCTGTTTGGCTATCATCAATATACTCAGTTACACTATAATATGCTTTTTCACAAAGTTTCTGTTTGATGCTTGCCTTAAAACTTAAAAATGGTAGTTCACACATTTTTAATGGTAGTTTATTGAAAAGGCGTATACTTTGCCCCACAAAAGAGTTACTAGTTTTGTGCAGTCTAGTCACAGGGACACGGAGTTTATCCCTCTTGCGTGTATTTATATTGTGCATATCACTATTTTTCTTAAAACTATCTATATTCTTTCTTACATATATGCGGGATTGTTAGAGCTGGTGGGGCTTTGGATACCTGATGGGTATGTGCGGCGTCGTCGTCGACCGCCTCTGCTGGTGGTACCGCGCGGGCACACCAACCTACTCAACGAAGCGCCGCTCACGCGCACACTGCGCACCATTAACCATATGGCCGACATTGCAGACTTGTTTGTCTGTTCTCTGAGTGAATTTACAAAGATTGCATTATATGTTATATGTTACCAGTAGACAATTATTATTAGCTACCATATCGCATTGGGCTAAGCGTGTAATGATAGGGGTAAGCTTAGTATGTGTGTAAATAAATAAATAAATAAATAAATAATATATTTATAATATAAAAGTTAGCTCATATGTATACTGTCTTCCTATCTCCCTTTGTCACGCCATAACCTGAAACGGCTACACCTATTTTAATACATTCCAAGAGTTTATGAATTGATTGTTTAAAATAATTCTAAAGCTTTATAACAAAAAGGAAGCGAGATACAAGACTCCCATGAAATTTATATGTGACAAGCCCAGAAAGTGACGTGTATATCTTGTATAATTATTCACACTGAGGATTTGAAAATTGAATACAATTTGTATTTCTATAATAAAATAAATGTATTTTTTAGTGTGAGTTTGACTACTAAGCTAGGTTTCAGCTGTGTAAAGATACGGTCATAGGTGGTTCAGTTTTCCCGTTTATAGAACGACCTCTTCATACTCATTTTACTATAAAATGAACATTTGAATGCAGTTTTATTGTTGTTAACGGTCCGTTCATTGTTAAAAGTTGTTTTGCAGTTGCTGTGAACATATTCGAGGAAATCGTGGACTATATTCTGATACTTAAGTCAGAATAATGTTTGGAACTGGGAATTTTGCGCTAGATCACTCTGCGGTAGGTTTGCTTACGAAAGCTCTTATTATTTTGTTGAATTATTCAGTAAATACACTTATATGCATTATATTTATTGAATAAAAACTTGAAGCATCAAAAAATGGCGAAGTGAAAAAATAAATCATATAATTTATTCCAACTGAAGACAAACATAATTTCAAATTCAAGATTCATGTTAGATAAGCCGTGTACTGATTAAAGATAAAAATATCCAAGCTAGAGCTAAAAAGTTAATGATATTGGCTTTCAATAGAACAAAGCTAAATGAAATTGTATTCATTGCTTGTGCATGCAAATGCCATTTGGAGGATTTATGTTTCAATGCGAAACGACTCATACCTATTTTGCTTTGCGTTTTATTTGAATATTACCGTAATACCCATTTTTTTTGTTTTTCCATCGTTTATGATACCAATCGACCAATTCTGAGCTTTTTCACCTCCTCGTAAGGTTAAATATTCCTTAACAGTCCGAATCCCCGCATCGGAGTATTGTCTTTGGGGACATATATTTCAATAACTCCGCTGTGGTACTGCGTATAAATCGTTCTTTTAGACATTTGACAATAATTTACCTCGATAATTTTCATTCCGGCCGAATATACTTCCTTTATTAACGCATAGTTGAGATAAATAATGTACTTAATTGGGTTTACCTGGAGTGGATGTACGCCGTTTGTAATTTCAGGAGTCCTTAATTGCTTTTTGGGCAGGCGAGTATAAAAATATTGAATACATTAAGGGTACGTACGCATTTAGCTAACGGCGAAACCATGCTTTGACCGATGGTGTCACGCACGGAAAATACCACTTTTTAACCCACATAAAAATTAACCTATTTTGTAAGAGGATGGGTTGACGTCCAGTGACGTAGATCCCATTAACGGCGCTGTCAACGGAAGGTTCTGTATAAATAACGTGAAAACATCACAATATATTCAAATAGGACAGTCATGCTTGGACAGCCACATGCTACCAGAATTGGAACATTGATGAATTCAGCTTCTTTTCTAGAAACTGCATGACTTTTTCCACCGATGAAGAAAAAAAATTATTAATTAAGTACGGATTGTGTTTTTTGACGTAGGGGAGCTCGTAGCACAGTTGCTATTGCGCATATCATTCGATCAGTGAAGTTAAACAACCCTAGCCCTAGCCAGTAATTGGATGGGTGACCGCCCGAGTTTCCTCCGTGCCTCGGAGAGCACGTTAATCTGTCGGTCCCGGTTGCCAATTTATCATCTTTGGCAATCGTTACAGATTTTCCTCGAAAAAGGGGTTGCGAAGGTCAGATGGAAGTCGCTTCGTATAAAAATCAGGTGATCAGCCACATCGGGTTGAATCAAGTGCCGACCCCACCAATGCATGGGATAAGGCCAGGGAGATGATGATGTGTTTTTTGACGTAATTTGAAGACGTGAAGCTTATGATATATATACATACATGACCCTCGTTATTTGACAGGTAACTTTATTTGCATTGATGATCCTACCGTGAAATGAAACGTGAATTGTCGAAAACTTAACGATAACGATCAAAGTTGGACCTAGAATAACCTTAGTTCCATCAAGAAATTTCAAAATATCACGTATAAAAGTAATCTTGATAAATGAATCAAAGTAATTACATAATACTGTAAGGTAACTAAGTATAAGTAATACATTATTCGTGGAATAAAAACCATGAAAGTAATAACTCTACTATTTAATTTCAACAATAAGATATCAGGAAGATAAGTTCCTTTCAAATAAGGCTTTAATCCAACTTTGATATATTTAATTGGAGTCTTACTAAGAGCTAGCCCGCTCTATCTGACTCAAAGCTGAATGATAACTGAAATACTATCCCCTTGGAGTCAATTACATTAAAGGTCGCGGTAAAATTGCTAAACTCCATTCATCGATAGATGTGTTGGCTCTTACTCCGCTTTGATAAGAAATCAAACTTTATAAAATATATGGTAAAACTATTAACTGTTTTGAATATTGGTCCTACTACTCAAGCTGTTGAGCTAACGGGAGTAGTCTACCACATGGGCTCTAAGCTATTAGGATATCTCTAGGATATTAGGATATAGGATAGCTATCTAATTCTTTTGATATTACTTGCTTAGTAAAATCATAGGAGTGATAGATAGTACAAAGTTTCTACAAAGTCCGTTTTCATTTGTATCAAATCCTACATAAAACTAAAGAAATATTTTGAATTTTGGAACTAGACAGTGAAATTGTTTACCGGAGCCCAGCGGGGCCAGTACCGATGAGTTCTTCTAAAAAACTTACGTGCACTGATTTCACACCACGGTGAAGGAAACCATCGTGAGGAAACATGGATTTGTCTGAGAAGTAATTCAAAGATGTACCTATGCCTGTGCCTGAGTCGGCGATAGACTCACCATCTGTCACGGTGGAAAATGGTGATTCCGTGAAAAATGATTGTAGTTATTGCAACACCTCTGCAGAGGACGCTTGTTTAAGCGAGGGTAAATGTGTGTTATTCCTAACTCAGTAAATAAGTGTGATACATTTTTTTTATGTTGACGTTTGATTCCAACTCTACACCTGAACGTCTCTAAGAATTTACGTGAGAGCTAATGAGGCACTGGGTATCAAGTTTATCAATAACAACATCAAACTCATTTTGCTCATCACACCGTACTAATATTAGGTCCTAAGTAATAGCCCTTCACTCAGCACCGACATTATCTGGAACGAGTTCCTTAATACCTACAAGTTATCAGTGTAATGAAGCATGAACGTCAGGTACCTACCTAATGAACTAATTAATCGTCGACGCCTAAGTGGCTGACAAAGGGACCGTGACTGATCCTTAGCCATCAGCAACAAGTAATTAACGTAACTGGAAACGTTACGTTACCATTGCGTGATTTGCTTTCAGACTTAGTCGCGTTGGAAGTATGTAATTTATAGCCCAAATGTTCTTGCTTGAAAACTGGGTTGACACTAAACAACGTAATATTGATCACTTGTAAAGCCCTTTGTATAGTAAGAATATTGTTAAGGGTTATAAAAAAACTAACTTGGTTTACGTTTTGGTCTGTGTTTATTGCATTGAAAAACTATCCATATGCCGTTTTGTTTTCTTAAGTTTGAGTTGGCAAAAAAACATTCATATTGAACATTCCATTTTTATATAAACCCGCCCAGAGAGCCAAAAATCCATCGGTTTAAGCAGATAACTTCTCGTAACGTAGAATTAAATCTCAAAGCTAAGAAGTTCTTACGCACTACTTAAACAATCATAGTTGGCCCCAGGTACGCTATTTTTGTTATAGTACTAATCAATCAGCATCCTGTTTATTCCATCGGGGAAAGTAGAGACTATCGTTTGCTACATACTACGACCATGACATACTTCTTCAGTTACTACAGCTTATAATTCAACCTCTCTGCAAAAATAGAATTAATAACTAGCACCCGCGATTCCGTCTACGCAAAATTCTACTTTTCTTTATATTAATAAATAAAATAGAAATGTCTGTCCGTAATACAAATTATGGTACTCACATAAAAAAAACAAGTTCCGACCCCAACATTGTATAGGATAAGGCCATAAAAAAAAAAACATTTTTTTTCTCTGTCTATCTATGTTTATCTATGTCTATGTCTGTTCTTTCCGGCTAATATCCAAAAGGCTGGACCAATTTGAACTGTTGTACCAGTTTGAATTCTTAAAAACGTTCGCATTTATGATATGAGTAGAAAGTAGGATGGGATTTCAAAAACTCAAGGAACAAAAATAACGCTATCGTATACGAACATCATTCGTTATTACATTTACTCATTGAACAAAGACTCAAACTGAATACAAGAGCATCAGGGCGGTCCAAACGATAACCATAACATAATCATCAAGCCATAACAATCCCCGTTATGTTGGGTAACTCTTCATAGCCGTGAGCGGGTCGACTTTTCTTTTATGCTCGCTTACACGTTACATACAATAATATCATGTGGAAAGTAATACTTACATATATTTAGAAGAGAACGTGGCACACTAGCCGAAGGGGTAGAGGTGTACTTAAAATGTTATGTTTAATGGTATGTTTATAGTCTCAAGCCATATGGAGCATCAATATGCTCTGGTTAGTAGCGATCCACTAACCGGGCACTAATCGAGACTTCAGGCTGCTACTGAAAAATTATAGTTGGAAAAACATTTTGCGTAACCCGAGAGTAGAACCCTTGTCCTCGTGTGCAACAGTGGTGCAACCAAAGACATATTAAATATAATACATAATATTGTTGTATACATACCCTCTTATTGCGAAACATGGTTTAAACTTTGAGACCAACGTAACCAAAAGATACTAAAAGTATGTCCATTCCTTTTGTCATCTGTATCACAGAAAGAGACGGAACTACTATCAACTAAGGATGGTCTTGTCCTTGGTAATTAGGTTATTCCAGATAGTTTTATTATTACGAAATTTGTATTCAGTTTCACCTTTATTCTCCTTTGTTGTTACCACAAGTTCTTATTTGGTTAAAAGATGAGTGTTGTTACACCCCTGAGAAACCCCTTCAAGAAATTATGTAATTATACCGAAAAAGATACCATTTTCCTAAGGTACAAATTCAAGATTATAATTTCAGATTTTAGCGTGTTCGAAAATGTCCTTGCGTTTAATACTTGACTAATTCCGTTTATATTTGTGACGCCACTATCGCAGCCTTTGTCATTTGTCACAACCCATGTCACATGACAATCCGCTTAAGTTCTGTCACTGAAATCTCTCCAAACTATTCAACAACAAAGCTCTGAAGAAATACATATTTTAGACGAGTCAGTTTCAAAAGCAGGTAGTGCTTTATCATAGTTTTTTATTCATCACAATACTCAATACTATATTTTTTGGTTGGTTTTTGTCTATACCCTTTCGGGTAGCTCGGAATGTGAATCTTCTTTGTAATGAAAAAGTACGTAATAAAAAGACCTTCCCGTCCTTCAAAGTTGTACAATAATAAATGCATCTTTAAAGTACCTATCATAATTATTACTTTCCTTGTCATTTGATTAAACATAATTTTCTGTATCATATGCTCACGCCTGTATTCCCCGAAGGGGTAGGCAGAGGTGTTGTTATAACAACACCCACTTTTCACCGAATTTGATTGAGTGCCAACGCGGATGATGGAGAGTCTATCGCCGTCTCAGGCACTATAAATACGTCTTTGAATTACTTCTCAGAAATATGCAGGTTTCCTCACAAAGTTTTCCTTTACCGTAAAGCACGTGGTGTGAAATCACTGTTCTGTATTCTGTATCACAAAAAAGATAACACTCAGCTAAACCAAGGATTATTTGAGGATCCTCGTTAATAAGTGGTCGGGCGAATTTAATATTTTTAGAAATAAAAACAAATGACTACCTCGTTGTCTAATGGTCGCAAACATTATACTGCTGAGGACGGTCCTGAATTCGTTCCCCGGGTCGGGCAAAGAGCTATTGGGCTTTTCCATCTTTCATTTCCTAACCTCGCCCTTTATTACATGGGAATTAAACATAACTGGCGACATGTATGTATATATAATAATTACACCTCTGCCTACCCCTTCAGAGAAATAAATACAGTAAAACCTCGATTTTATTTTTAAATACTTGGAAGCGAATTTATTTTGTCGTAGCAATATTTTCTAAAGCTTACGATTGCTTGTCGCGTTTTTAATAAACAAAGACTGAGTTTATTCAAAGGAAAATATACTAGAATTACTACTTGCCTACTTTATTACATTCTTAGTATCGTGTTTCTTCGCAGTATACAGTTTAGAAGCCAAGTTTAAAAACTGTTCGTGAGGCAAAGTCGTAAAGCAAATAAGTATATTTCTTTTAAATATCTTAAACATAGTTTTCATTTCATATCTGTGGTAGGTACATACTCGTAAAATAGTAAAGGTGACCGCTTAGTGGCAATAAGCAATAGGTTCATCTATTAGAACTCTAATCATAACTGGGGGCCTACCATCTCCCTTATCCCATACATTGTTGGGGTCAGCACTTGATTCATCTCAAGCTACGCATTTAGATATAAATAGATGTACTAGATTTTTAGTTATGTTAATTTTTATCGACATTTGTGCATTGGAACATTGTCCATGAGCTTACATTTTTTTAAAATTATTTATTTTGTATTCTTTAAATTGTAAAATATTTTTGAAAAGAGTAATTACTGAGTTTCTTGCCAGGTTCTTCTCAGTAAAAGCAACCTTCCGAACCTGGCGGTAGCATGTATAATCCTGTATAATTATGTCATTCTGACGATTTGAAAGTACTTTGTAAGAAGTCTAATCGAATAAAGATACTTTTGACTTTGACTTTGACTTTGATTCAACTTCACCTGATTTTTAAACGAAGCGACCGCCATTGGACCTTCGTAACCCCATTAACGAGAAAGATTTGTGATCTGGTTTAAACCAGTTGTCAGACTATTTTAGGCCTTCGACGGATTTGTAACGATTGCCAAAGATGATAAATTGATAACCATATGACCTACCGTCATTGGTTTAGGCAGAGCGTATTAGGAACTTCTTAGCTTTGAGTTTTCATTTTAGTACCCTAAAATTAAACATCAAAACTGATTTCTTAATAACGGCTGCTGAAACGATCATAGTTGGTCTCCTGACCAAATGTAGGTACTCCTTCGAGGAATACAGTTGTGAGCATATGTATGTATGTAAGTACTAACAAAATTTCTTTAACATATTTCGCATAACATACATACCGTTAACAAAATATCTTCCTCTAAATCCGGAATGGACTCAAGCTATCAGCTTATACACGGTGGAATACACTTAATAGTTGGAATTTGGATTTGAACGGCTTATACGGATACATCCGCATCAATGTCTGCAGGGAGAATTGTAAAAATATTTTCCGACAGTCCCTCTTCACAATACAACTGAGGACTGTGGATTATTTCTCACAAGATTTACTTACCTATGCAAAATTTATCATCAAGGATTTAAATAAGGTATATACGTTTCACCCTCCTTCCCTTCCAGCAGGCCTAGACAAAGTAACATTATCTCGTGCTTGCGTTAATAGAAACGATAAAAAAATATGGTAATGACATAAATCAGTCACGTGACATATGTCATTCCCATAAATTTTGTGCGAAGAAGACGCGAAGCGTGAGGATAATGCTACTTAGGCTACAGGCCCTGTGTCCCAAGTATGGGTTTTGTCAAGTTCAAACGTTATCGCTTTAATTTTGTGCTTTTTGCTTTGTGCTGTGTTTTGTGCTTTTTTGTATGGACACGTAAAAGCTCCTTCGCTCGCCATTCCCATACAAAGCGAGAGAAATACGCAAGAGTTATCTTCAATGCAAAAACATAAAATTTCTGCAGAAATACTAATGTCTAATGGTCTAATCTTACACACACACATAGGGACACTTCTAAGAATGCGTGAGTGTGCCAGAGCGCTCATAAATTTGTCGTATGTGGCTCTGAAAAACCATCCCAATCGTGGACACAACGCGAAGCTTCATCGCTATTAATATAAAGATTTGCAAACGCCAGGTAACCAATTCTTATAGGGTTGAGAACATAATATTATGATGTGGCTTGTGTTGTGACTTTAGACTACGATATAAACAAACACAGTTAAGAATATATTAAAGTATGTTAAAAATATATTAGGGGATAAAAAAGCTAACTGAGTATTTGTATAGAAGATTATATAAAGCCTCTATTGCATCTCTCAACAATCTTACTATTGCATGCTAAACATTGACTGTCGTATCCATAGTTATGTTGCTTTTATAACTAACCAAAGTCTTATATTATGCAAACAATCATCACGTAACTCGTAGATTTATGAGCCAAGTTCGTTCGCAAAATCGCACACACCCCTGGGACGAGCACTATAGTATTGCTCCAACCACTATAATACTGCTCCATATATTCATATTTGGGGTTCAGACACCGCGCCGCAAAGGGCAGTAGCTACGCGGAGTGACAGCAACATAATTTGATTAATGATTGCAATGAATTGGGTTGTTCTTGAGCCGACAACCCTAGGCCCCTATCAAGTAATTTTGATGTAATGTGTTTCAATTTGTTACTCTTTTTTATTAAAAGCTGAAGGATCGTTTGTTTAACACAAAACACATTTGAAGTGCTACTTATCCCGAATTCATAGAAAATAATAGATACCGAGAGTATTTTTGTGCATGTTCTAGATTTGACGACTCTGCTTTGACTGGCTGGAATTTGCCATGCTCACAAATATTTGTAATAGTTTAGTTGACAATTGAGCATTTGAACTGTGTCCATGGGCTTATATTCATGAGATATAAATACTGTAACCAATAACATTGTATAATATTTTTTTAAAAGAGTAATTGCTGAGTTTCTTGCCGGGTTCTTCTCAACAAAAGCAACCTTCCGAACCCGGTGGTAACATTTATAATCATGTATAATGTATTTTGTGTCCTTCTGACGATTTGAAAGTACCTTGTAAGAAGTCTAAACAAATAAAGATATTTTTAATTTTGAATTTTGTAAGTGTGATTGGTCTTTGTTGTAACCTATAAAGAAATGCATTTTTGATCTGACAATATTATTATGACTTATCTGTAGTAACTGTATTAATTTTATTCACAGCTATCTTTTCGTGGGTGTCATTACTATGTAGGTGTATTCCCAACATTCAGAATAAATTAAAAATAACAGACAAACGTTTCGAACGTTTTCGAACTTATCATAAGTATACATTGTTACGCGTCTCCGTATTGTATGAGAAGTTATATAATTTTAACATATAATAAAAAATATATGTTAAAATTATATTATACTAGAATAAGAATGTTCGTAAAGCTGGAATCCTATAACACGTATCTACGTCACCCTTTGATCTTTTCAACTGATTCTGCGTGATTCAGAAACAAGATGATATTCAACAGATGATATTCCGATATAATCATATCTGAATATTCTAACAATCTAATGTATCCTACATAAATCAGAGGTAAAATTGACACCTACACATGATGGTAAATAAGTGAAATCAGGGCTGAATTATACGTCTATGTATTGTATATTTTGGTCAATCAAAGCCTAAACCTCAGCTCCTAGAGACATGAAACTTGATGGGTTTATTTTTGTGGGTTGTTCCACGAGCCAAAATTAAGACTACGTGGGTGAAACCGAGGCGAACAGCTAGTCTTTCATATAAACTTCAGCCTTAGTTTAGGTTTGAAAATTCAATACAGTGATAGACCCATTCAAATGGAGGAATCCATGTCTTTGAAGAATATGAAAATGATTAACATTAATTAATTACAACTAACCTCGTAATACATATCGGATAGCGTTTTAATTAATCGTGAAAATAACAATGTCATTGACACCTATAAAAAAATAAACAAATAAAAAATGAACGCAATTAAGAATCGAAGTAATCAAACTGGTTAATGTTAAATATGTGTCCGTAGAATCGTCATGAAAAAACTTATTTACTGGGGCAATGACCCTCTAAGTAACATTCGTTAACACTTATTTTTTTCTGTATTTATATATAAAAAATATGCCTCGGATAAACCGGCAATGCCTTCGGAGTAGTACGATACATTTGAAGAGATACAGATCGTCTGAGCTTGCGGAATAATGTTAAGCCCATTTCCAAGTATCAGACAGTTACAGAGCGAGGGTAACATCGGCTTTTCTAGGAAGTCTCTTGATATGTTACTTTGACTCTTCTTTAGCAATAACGTTGATTATGTTTGATATTGACATAGACGGTACTACTCAGTTTGGTAGAATATTTCCTTTTGAATTAGGCTGTAAAATACATAAATATGCTCACGCCATCCCAGAAGGGTCCCCGAAGAGGTAAGCAGAGGTGTTGTAACAATACCCACATTTCACCGAATATGATCTAGTGCCAACGTGACAGAGGGTGAGTCCATCGCCGTCTCAGGCACTATACATACGTCTTTGAATAACTTCTCAGACATATGCAGGTTTCCTCGCGATGTTTTTCTTCACCGTAAAGCGCGTGGTGTGAAATAACTGCACATAAGTTTTTTAGAAAAACTCATTGGTATAGGTCGCGCTGGGATTCGAACTTGCGTCGTTTGCGTAGCAGGCGACTGCTCTGACCCCAAGACCACCACGGTTGTATAGTATTTAAGGATTGAATGGCCCGCAAGTGATGCAAGAAGTTTCAATCTCACAGTTCTCGAAAAATAAGTAGGGTAAATTTCACACCACGAGCTTTAGGGTGGAAATCATAGATATAATTATGACTGAGAAATAATTTAAAGCCGCAAAATCATCATCTGTCATGTTGGCACCTCTGCCTACCCCTTCGGGGAGCCTCATAGCAAAACGTGAGTTCACACATACATAAGATATCACAAAACAAGGTGTCACAGCTCCTCGGTGTTTTATTACTGTATTAAAAAACTCACAATAAAAACACACTAAAAAGTTTTTTTATGTCGCCGTACTCCGCAGTACTAAAAAAGCTGAAAGTAGGTATTACCGCATACCAGACAATACTGATTATTTTTTAATGTTGAATTTATCTTTAACAAAACATACAAAAACTTTATTTGATTATTTTCACTATCTTTCTTAATACGTCCCTTAAATACAAATGTTAAAAAAACAGATAAAAAGGAAAAATTACCGGACCGGTGTCTTTTGGACTCGTACCGTGGTATAGTAAAATTTCGTTATCACCCGATAGGCTGGAAGCCTCCAGTCTGAGCTATCATAACTTGACAGATGGATGCTGATAAGCAATAATGTGTCAACCCACAAAAAGTCAAATTCAAAGGTTTTGATATATTTTGATAATGCATCACGTATTTAACATTCTAAAAAAGTGTTTCAAGTCATCTGAAACATAAAAGTACGTAAAAAATGGATTTATGTCATAAAACAAATCTTAAATCACGTATACAATCATCTTAAGACGCCATTTTCTCAAAACCAAGTTTATGCGGGTTGACACATTATTGCTTATCTGCATCCAGATGTCGGTGAATTTTGTTATGACATTTTGTGTATTGGGGGTTCCAAGGGCAAAAAAATTATGTGACCAGGAACACATCGTTTACAAATTACAATACTCGTTAAGTCTAAGTTAGTAAGGTTCGTTTAAAGGCATAATAGAGAAAATCAGCGTTTCATAAAAGTCTTAAAAATATGTAACTCAAAGTCGTAACCCGAAGTGAGGCGAGGACGAGTGGTTGTATGATCTACAGAGGCGTCACTCACGTCCTCATACTAAACATTTACTTATTAAATAGTGAGCATTAACTCGGACCAAGTTTTGAAGTGACGTGCCTTATTTAGCATATTATCGAGGAATAAATAATAACTAGTAGAATAGTTTAGCTAATAAATAGCAGAATAGTTTTGTGGCAAGTTTATTAAAGGCGATTTGTTTCAATGTACATAGCATACATTTTATCTCTTCATCGTTATCAATGTAACAGCAGTACAAAGTCAATATACATAAGTGCCATCTTAATGTCACAAACAGATTTGTGGATCTCAAACCACAATGTTGGAGAACGCTTTATGTGAATCATCTGACATTAAAATTAAGCACGAAAAATGATTTAATTTTTTTAGCTTATACTATTATATGCATTTAATAAAAGCTTAATTTTAGTATTACAAACAGACACTTTAATTATATTTAACAGTATAGATGTAGATTTCTTTTGTCAACCAAACAAATATAAAATGTCATCATGTAGTGTAATTGTTCTCGTGTGTTGCTCGAGGGTCTGTCAACTAAAACTTTAGTAATAATAAAAGAAGTGAGTTAAGTAACTTACTAAGTTTTTCCTGTTTCACAAGGAGCTAACATTTCAGATACCACACAATTAGCTTTTTGTGGGGGAACAGTTTCAAACATTTTCGATTAATTTGCTGTGTATTCATAGGAAATATCGAATCTATATTAATATTATAAAGAGGAAAGATTAATATGTAAGTATGTTTGTAACGAATTGGCTCAAAAAGTACCGGATTGATTTTAAAAATTATTTCCACAATGAAAAGCTAAATTATCAGCCCGTACTCTCACGGGAACGGGTACTACATAGGTGAAACAGCGTGACGTCCGCTAGTCTTAAATAAAAATTTGTTCTTTTTTGTAGCATAGACTACTAAATCCTTTTTTAATCGGAATAGTCGTTACAATAACCATACTTAACACACTATAATAAAATGTTGAACATGCATACATATGCTCACATCTGTATTTCGCCAGATGTCTAAATCCTTTGTAATAGGGGCGAGCCTATTGCTACCAATCGGGCACTAATCTAGACACACAAAATACTTTGCCTGACCCGGGGATCGAACCTTTGCATCACGTAGATTGCAGAGTTTGGTCACTAGATCAACGAGGCAGTCCTATCTGATTTTGTACCTATTAAAACCTACTATATATTTTTGAAAAATCATCATCTCCCTGGCCTTATCCCATACATTGTTGGGGTCGGCACTCGATTCAACCCGATGTGGCTGATCACCGATTTTTTAAAAAATAAAGACAATTTGATAACTACCCGTATCTGTCTACCGAAGTGGGAAGTGCACTATCTAAACAGTGAACTTTCTTTGAAACAAGTGAACCGTATTAATGGACGGAATATAAATACAGGGGTTACCTCCGCACAGTTATTTGTGATAGCAGTTTGTAGAGTTTGAGTCTATCGGGACACGCGTTGACAACTCCCATGTTTGTTGTTTGATAACGGTCGCTGTGGTTAGACACTATGACACCTTAATCTTTTAGAGCAGTTTCGAAGGTGGATTTGTTTACATTTGACATTCAATATTGGACTTGTTTTGTTTGACTTCGTAGCGAGTATTTGGTTTACAATGGAAAGATTCTCAATACATTTTGAATGTCTGTTATTTTGCGTATAATATTCATTTGATGTCAAATAACTAATTTAAAATTATATTATTAAATAAGTATGAACATGGTGTTACTATACAAGTGACTGTTTAGTATGTATCAAATATTATGTATTTTCTCGTACCTTGTATCGAAAGAAAATTGATGTTGAATAAAATAAAATTAAACAAATATTTTAATATTGTTTTGCAGTATGTACCTATATAGAACTAAACAAATAGCGGTCTTATCGCTCTCAGCGATCTCTTACAGGCAGCCCTGGGATACAATGTGGTAGGAATATATTCTCTCGATCCACCATTAAGTACGTAGCTTTAATATTTCCGTACTTCATCAATATTTTGTCATCTACAAACCAATATTACATATCCAAAGTGATTGAATGTCTCCCAAAGCTAGTGAACCCGAAAAATATAACATCGATCGAGACGACCCCTCATCCATCTGAAAAAACTTTGGGAACATCCATAACTCTGTCTTGTTAAAATCTTGTAGATTGCGATACGACCAACAGTTGGGGGAGAGCATCAAATTGTTTCCGCATAGACGAGGGTGACAGCGGCGCAGCTGGTCGGTGACAACGGTCGTCCAGTGTGACACTGTAATCTATTACCACGCCCTGGCCTGAGAGTCTGTTTAGCAAGACGACTATACGGCTTTTTTGTGAGCCCCACGAGACGAGGCCAAATTAATCTTTTTTGCGAGGAGGTAATACAGTATCGCGATAGTTCATTACATAATGATGAAATGTCTTGTTCCTATCACTTATGACGTGCGGTTGTAGTAGAGCCTAAGTCTGCTTAAGAGCAGCATAGGCTCTACCTTCTCAATGAAGAGCTACACGTGTTAATATGCATGTAGGAATTTTTGAATGCCAGGCTTAAGTAATGTACAAACGTATTAATGGATGTAGTTTTACCCTTGCTACAAATTTCTTCTAAGGTGTAGTTGAGGGTAGACTCCAATTTTCGTGGTGACCTCGGGGTTTGAGCAGTCGCCTGCTACGCAAGCGACGCAAGTTCGAATCCCAGCGGCCTCTATCAATGAGTTTTTCTCAAAAGTTATGTACCGTGATGTCACACCACGTGCTTTACGGTGAAGGAAAACATCGTGAGGAAACCTGCCTATGTCAGAGAAATAATTCAAAGATCTGAGACGGCGATGGACTCACCCTTAGTCACGATATCCGGTGAAATGTAGTTTTGTTGTTACCACACCTCTGCTTACCCCTTCGGGGACCCTTTTGAAATGGCGTGAGCATTTATATATATACAATTTGCTCATGATATTTACAAAAGCTAAAATTTACTTTCCGGATTAAAAGATATTTATATTTATATATAAGATATTTAAGAAAAGTAACATTAACTTGAAGTTTAAATGTCTTGGCGAAAAAACGAGCGTCATAAAAATCAGCCGAGAGTATGTTCTTCAAATTATTATAAAAGTTTTCCAGTGTAATACGCTCAAAGGCTCACCAAAATACCCACATATTGATTTCCGAATATATGTAGTCGTCATAAAGGCCCTTCCGCCCTCCGGGCAACTCATAGATATTTCCGCCCTTGACTCTTGTTATGTCCGCTTTTATAAGAAATTTTCATATTGATGCGCCGTTTTTGTTCCACAAAAACGTTGTAACAACGATGAAATGGACACCCGAACGATAACATGTACCTTTCCCGTTGGAAAATAAATAGGAGCGCCTTTTCTCCTAAAGAATGATGATTCTCCTTTCTTACATACATACTATTAATTTAATACATGCAAAATGGCGAGTGTAGATAACAAAAACGGTGGCAAACTCGTGATGGGGGTACTGGTTTCCTCACGATGGATGTGTCTGAGAAGTAATTCAAAGACTTATGTATAGTGCCTAAGACGGCGATAGACAAACCATCTGTCACGTTGACACTTAAACAACTGGTGAAAAGAGGGTGCTGTTATTACAACACCTCTGCCTACCCTATCAGGGAGTACAGACGTGAGCATACGTACATACGTATTCCATGAATGTATGTTGTCCATCAAATAATATCCCCCTTAATGCGAAATATCGCGTTAATCAGGGTAGGCGACCCCAATGTGCCACGAGTGCGGCTGCGACGTGGACACCGCCCAGCACACGCTGGAAAACTGTACAGCTAGGACGGTGCAACGCAGTGCCCTCGTCGCACATACCGGACAGGAGCTCTCGCTACCGACGCTGGTTCAGGCCATGGTCGGCAGCCCCCGCACGTGGGAGGCGGCCGTGTCCGACGCAAGTCCCTCGCGGTTGACGCGGGCGCGTTCGTGTTCCGACGCGCCCTCCCAGAGAGTAATCCGGGTACAGCCCGGACCAAAGGAGAGACCCAACGGCCAATCCTTAGGGGGGGCAACGCAAGCTTGCTAACGCGATCGCACGCCCCCGCCCCCCCCCCCCCCCGTAATAGCAACGAGGAGGAACACCCGTGGGTTTTAGCCGGTATGAGTCCGGCATAACCCTTCCGCTGCCCCCGCGGCGGTTGGTGTATCCATGACGATTTTCCCACGGAAAAAAAGTCTTGGTTACGGCCATGTTTTTATTTCAATTGAACAAGTTAATTTTGATTTCTTTGCCAAATAGCGTGGAGTTATGGTAAAGGTTATGTGGAAGATTGCTAAAAAGTTTTATGATTTCACAGCATTGGCTCTTAACAATAATCAGGGGGGTCCACTATCATAGTTATAGCAGTGACGTTCTACTAACTTTTTTAGATTTGACGACAAAATGAAACGTCAAAACTAAGATGTTCTTAATACGCCCCAGGAGAGATTAAAGAAGAGTAGGTGTTGACGCTCTTACTGCCCTTTTGGGGATCGTTATAGCGAGGCGTGACGATATACATACAAATAATATTATTTGCTGGACTTGGTTTCCAGTACTTTCACGTCATTTTGAACGATATAGAAAGAGAGACAAAGAATACATTCAAGTTCAGTTCACTAGTCTTAAAAATGTCGCTGTGGAGTATAAAGTTATAGTCCCAGATTGTTACCCTTTCCGATTTAGGAGATTTAGTTTTATATATGGCCTCGGTACTGATGGGAAACTAACAACTTCTCCTTATCCACTCTGATCTGTTGGACAGAAAAATACGATGGATTTATGTGACGTAACCGCGTATGTATTTTTTGTGAGGAACAATTTTGTCGTTCATTTATAAATAGCGTCTTGATCAATGATATATTTAAATTTCTGTTACATAATATAGTTGCAATCAGGAGCTATGAGCGCTCAGCGAAAATATTGGGTGTAACATAAAATTGTGTTGCGCTTTCAAGGTCAGCGCTCATAACTAATGACAATACCTGAACAAGCTTGCACCTACAGCTTTTCCTGCGTGGTATGCTTTGATATATCTGAAAACTTCTAGCCTCAATTTAGCTTTCTTAGTGTATGTACTCTCTCCAAATGTAATGTCTTTAAGATCAGGGGTGTAGGCTACTCGTTGATATATCAGTCATTTAGTCAGTAGTTAGGACTTTAAGATTTTACAGGCGCTTTAAAGTATTTTATTAAGCCAAATTTTTTTTTTAAATCCGTAATACGTGATATAACAGCCTAAATGCATTTAACACCGTGGGTGTGTTCTTAAAAGGAATTGTATATCAGCATAATAAACGATGAAAGAGAGGTTTGTTGTTACAATTAGCTATATTTCAGCTTCAGCCCCTTAGAAATCGATCCAGCCATCTCAGAAAATATAATCGAATATTTTTTTGTTTAAGAACATAGGGCCTACCATCATCGGTTTAAGCAGATGCCGCAGAAGAGAGAGCAGAAGTCCTTATTGAGGACTTCTTAGCTTTAAGCTTAGCTTCTAGCATTTTGTGATACAAATATTAAACGTCAAAGCTTAGAAGTTAGTAAGACGCTGCTATAACGGTGATAGTAGGCTATACAGGATAACAGTAACGTTAAGACTTTGACATCACAAACATACACATCAATTGTATCCATTTGTATAGATTACAAACCAGCTGGCTGAGTTATTTCAGTTGTCCATTTCTGCTGACCATAGTCCTAATAAGATAAAGAAGATATACACCTGAAACAGGTTGACTTTATTGTAACAAATTGAATTCGATTCGTTTATCCCGAAGAATTCGATACCTTAAAGTGCCATTGTTTGGTGTAATGGATATTTTATGCATCTTTCGTATTGTTTGTATGGGACCCTTTTGTTTTCTCGTCTATTGGGGTGTATTAATAGTTTCGGCCTCAATAAAAATAACTTATATGTGACCGACGTTCTATTTTGTCACTTTGCGAACGAAAAGAAAAAAGCTGCATCATACTCGTAACAACAATACAGAATTCTCTAAGAATTTTCTCTGTCTAAGAATTTTCTTCTGTGATATTTTTATACGATGTGCTATGCAAGTAACTTTTTAAACCAACATCTCTCATACTTTATCTCAAACATTATTTATATATTTTTTTCACCCATATTCAGCTTTTCTTACGTTGTTTTCCTTCACTGTAAACCTATGGTTACTTAGTTATATAAGCTAGAGGGATTGTAACTAGTGTCGCTTAGCGACTGTTATGAATCGCTATGATTACGCCACGGACTACAAAAAAATTTAAAGGTTTACACAAGAAAAGGAAAAATCTATACAGGTAAGTTAAATTGAAGTATCTGTTTGTAATTCGAAATAAACAGTTTGTCAGTCTACCCCTCCGTCTGTCTGTTTGTTTGTTCCGGGTAATATCCAAAAGATCTTTGAATTTCTACTCAGACATACCAGTACGCAAGCTACTTCACGATGTTTTCCTTCACCTTAAATCTTGCGGTGTAAAAAACACTGCAGTTATGTTTATAGAGAAAGCTCAATTGTACCACTTTGCCAACACGGCTCCTTTATAAGAAAAAATAAACATCTTTCCATTCAATTTACTCAACATAAAGCGTTCGATCCAATACAATATAGATAAAGATCATGTGAAATGAATCATCAAAAACATCGTCAAGATAAAGGTAAGAGTATTCGACGGTAATAGTCAATCTCCACATAACATTGTTATGAGCTCGCTCGCCGTGGGCTTGTAATGGCTCGTTTAGGCGTTCAAACCATCCGTCTCGTGGGACACATTAATGCTCGCTGTATCTTTGGAAATATGGATCCTTAAAATTTCGTTGTGTTAAATATTAAAATATCTGTGCTGATCTGATGAAGCAACTGAAGGGGTAGGCAGATATGCTACAATACCCCACATTAAAAAAAGTTTTTAAGTGCAAATGTTTCAGATGGTGAATCTATTCCATCTCAGGTACCTTTAAATTTATTTTCAGATACGTGCATGTTTCTTCGCGATGGTTCCCATCGCCGTAAAGCTGATGCGATAACACTTAAAATATAAAGGCCACTTTCAAAAACAGTAAAATCTCGATTTAGCGGAAATAACCTCTTATGCTAAGGCTTAATTCGTCAATAGTTAATGATTTAGTAGCGAGATGCCTAATATCGCACTTAGTTGACTATTTTACGTATTAATACAATTGGTAACATAACGCCTATTTTATAATCCACCCAAACACTCTCTCGGTCTCGGTTTAAATTTTTATTATTTAAGTCGAGAATAGGACACATTTTCAGTGTGCTTTTTGCATGTTTTTTTTTAAGTTTTTAACAATTTAAATATTTTGTACTGACGGTATAATAATAATGGTATGCTATAAATACCTGTTAGAATTACTTAAGGCACTTATAAACAGCGAAACTTTGCCACCGGTTCCGAAACTAGTATTCTGAGAAGAACCGCCATGAAACTCAGGCAGGCATATCTTATGAATACAAGACAATATTAAAAACATTTTATGTAAGTAGTACATACATATTTATGTATGTATTTCTTTAATATAATAAGTATTAATAATAAATTTAAACTATCATAAAGTGGTGACCTCCGAAAAGCGCAAAAATATTGTTCATAAAAAAATATCATCACAGAAAATTCGTACCTTACTGTGAACGTAAAACAGCTTATCTGCAGATTAACAAAGTTGTAATATTTTCCAAAGGCCTAACCATAAGGTCTTATTGCAATTATAGTTTAATTGTATGACATTGACAGATTTATACACGTCATATTCACCTGTCTCATGATATGAGTTAAACTATAGCATGGTAATAAGAACTCATCGTAGGTCCTCAGAGCTCGTCCATTGTGCTGATGACATAGCGATGCCTTTTAACACAAGATTACAAAAGTTTTCTTAAACTATGGTAATGTGGTGACCACCCAATAGCCAGGGTCTAAGAATTTGGCTATGGTATCCCCTGTCTGTCATAAGAGGCGACTAAAAGGGAGCTGTAGGGCCTGCTGGCGGTGGTCGGGGTGGGAGCTTTGATCACCGATCCGCGGGCCCGGGAAGGTTGCTTGCACAGCGAGGTCTCCTGGGGCAGACAGCTTCCCCGGGGTTGTGCCCCGGCTAAGTGTGGGGGGACACCGGTGCGATCTATCAGTGTACCCGGAGTCTCCCTTGAGTACTGAGGATGACCACCGGAGGGGTTTTAGTGGGGTAAAAATCCCACATACCCCGACTTGCCTCTCCCAGGGCCGTCTGGCCTTTTGAAGGTTTCCCCCTGGTCAATAAAAAAAATGGTAATGTGGTGAATCATAATCGAATGACTCATCTAGCTAGTTTATAGATCCATGACAAAAGACCTCGATGAAGGAGCATTGTTCTCTTTCCAAATAGGATCCCTTTGTACTTGCGTTACACTAATCTTCATAAATTACATTTTGATTAAATTGTTGTAGGTCTATCTACCCACGAATTTACAGTTATTTTACTTATCCGGGTTATTCGAATAGCTTCGTATCACAGAGATCTTTGTTAATACGAAGAGAAGCACAGAGTATTAAATTAAAGAAATACTCATACTTAATGACTGATCTGATATTTCGATGTTGATATTCGGATAAATTTCAAAGCTATCTTGAAAAGGCACTAACCCGTTTTAGCATGCTATTTGAGAACTGATTCTCAAATAGCAGATTCATATCGAAACTGGACTTATCCTTCGATTGGATGCAAGCCTTTTGACGCTACAGACTGGCATTTGTACGATCGCCATTGCATTTTGATGACATTTGATATTTTAGCTGAACAAATTTTAGAAGCCAATAATATAACTTTTATTTAATTCAAGATGCCCCGATTATTAAAGCAAGGCACACATAATATAAGTTGGTAACATTTATATGCAACTAGCGGACGTCACGCGGCATTAGCCGCGTAGTTCCCATTCCCGTGGGATTGCGGGGATAAAATATAGCTTATATTAATCAGTGATAATGTAGCATTCAAATGGTGAAAGACTTTTTAAAATCAGCCCAGCACTTTTTTAGTCAATTCGTTACAAACATACTTACATACAAATATTTCCTCTTCATAATATTAGTATAGATTGACCTGGAAGTATAACAAAGTAGGTTTAATGGCATGTTGGCAAGAGCAATTCATCATAGCTGCAGGCGACTATCGATCACGCCAGCTTTAATGCACACACAAATTAATGATACTTTTAAAACACGATTACGTTGACTTAATATATTCCTAGAAGTTATAATGAGTACCTAATAATAACTTTTTAGGTAATTTACTTATTCAAATAATGGCAACAAAAAAAACATTTGACTGATTTAAAGTTTTTATTTCTTCTAGTGTCAATGACAAATACTTTTGTATTACAGTAATTGAATGATTTTTTTAAACTTTAGCAAAATCATTATCCTCCTACCTGCCAATATTTTCCTTGCCACAACCTTCCTTCACTTCACATACCTTCTAGTTTTCTGATTCTACTTCATATTGAGTTGATTTGATTATTGTAGTTTTCGCGGACCGTGTAACGTGGTTCTGCTCGTTCTACCTTGTGTTCTAAAGTGTAAGGCTAGCAGCACAAATACAATATTATTATCAACATTCATATTACTGAAAAATACTACAATACACGCCGCACGCACACAAACAATATTATTGTCAATATGCACTTTATTGACAATATTATTGAGTGTGCGGCTAGCCTTACGTTTGGACTATGAACCATACTTTTCATGCGATTACTAAACCACGCTTGTGCAACAAATCTATACGCTGGTTTGTTTTACCATCAACTTTATAAACATATAATTGGGACCAGAAGAACAAATTTGTCCAAGACCCTTAGCATAAGTTGATTTATTTTTTCATTTCCGACAGTTCATTTATTTGATGGAAACAAAAATTATGTTGTAGAGCAATTGCGGAGGTTAATGGAAGGCAGTATATGCCCGCGGCGCCGCCCACTGGATTCATTCCTCCGTATCAGATTCAGGCACGCGCTTTTTGAATCAGCCGGCTCAACTCTTGCATTATAAAATCACGAACGCTTGTTTCTGTTAAACGTATATTTTTGCTTCGTTATTTAAGTATTCTTGACGTGACTACTAAATTTATAAATTGAGGAAAAATACTTTGTGGTTCAAATACTTTTTTGTCAGACCAGTGGGTGGGTCGTTTGCTCACCTCTTTTCACGATTTCTTTGAATTCTGGCATGGAGATAAACAAAGAATTCAAAGAAGAAAAATCATTACCGAATACGCACAAATACTACATAAAAACTGATTATAAATATAGCAGCCAAACTGTTATATTACAAAAAAATATTTTGTTAAATGCCAATAATATTATTTTATTTATTTGTACAAAAAAGTACGAATGCATGCTCAATATAGTGTTGTTTATAACAAAGCATAAAATGAAAAGATGCCAACACAATTTATATGAAAACTCAATAGCCAAAATATAAAGACACGATAAATGAGCAAATACGTATGTAAATGAATAAGCATGGCTTAACATAGAAATATCACAATTTACCAGCAGATGAATTTCATCTTTACAAATTCTAAAGAAATAAGATATATTAGAGTCCCAAATTTGTTCGATTCTTATATGAGCAACCTATTTACAATATTCAAAAAGACAATGTATTTGAAGGCAATATCTTGAATTATTCCAAAACTATTATTATTATTCTGACAGACTGCAAGAAAACAGATGATCCATTATCCCACTCATGAACTCAAAACAATGTGCTTCGTTTTGTATAAGAACTGATATACAAAGTGATTACTTATCTTAGGATACATTTTCTAAAACAAAGTGGAAAAGTTTCAGCTGGGTCTGTTCATTATTAGCAAACTTTTTAGACAAATCACTAGACAAACGTTTGCGGCGAACCCCCGTCGTAAATCTTAGCACATCTGGGCTAGAAATACTTCAGCCTTTTATTAACCTACAAATTATGATGTGTTAGAAACGTGGTGATCTTTTGATTCAGTACTCGCATGCAAAGTTTAGATAAGCCTTACCAATGTTGCTTAATGAAGGAAAAGATTCATCATCTCCCCGGCCTTATCCCATACATTGTTGGGGTCAGCACTTGATTCAACCCGATATGGCTGATCACCTGATTTTTATACGAAGCGACTGCCATCCGACCTTCGCAACCCCTGATACGAGGAAAATCTGTGATCTGGGTTAAACCAGTTGGCAGACTATTTTAGGCCTCCGACTGACCTGTAACGATTGCCAAAGATGATAAATTGGCAACCGGGACCGACGGCTTAACGTGCTCTCCGAGGTACGGAGGGAACGCGGGCGGTCACCCATCCAATTACAGGCTAGGGCTAGGGTTGCTTGACTTCGCTGATCGAATGATATGCGCAATAGCAACTGTGCCACGAGCTCTTAATGAAGGAAAAGATTGTCCTCAATATTTTTTGTTCAATAAAATATTAGTATTTTTTTTTCTTATTTGGTCTAAATATGATCATCACATCAAATTGTATGATTATTATGATAAATATTATTATTATGATATTATATTATGACTTGCGATTAAGATCTAAGAATTCGTTAAGGGCAATATTGTGATATATCAACATTATTCTCATAATATTATCAATACTTAAGTGTGACACACTGTGTATTCAACTGTGCGGACTGTTATTTTATTATTAATGGATTAATGTAAATAACAGTCAAGTGTGAAATAACAGTTTCGAATATAACAGTTATATTGTTAACAAATAAGTGTTCTACTTGTGAATGATGTCTTTGTTGTACACAAAATATATTCATATTTAGTTAGCTTATCGACACCGTTGGTAAAATCATTTAGTAGCTAGGTATATGAATTCATACCATAAATGCGATATAAATAATTTACATATTTATATCCATACAAATCGAGTTGCATCGGTTACATCGGCAGGAGCTATTACTCTTAAATGCATGATGAAGATCTATACAAATAGGTAAAATTGAAGCGTCTGTTTGTAATTCCAGTTTAATAGCTTTTCACTAAACGCATAATTATTAAAGTACCTGATTGACCGAGCTGTGCTCGGTTTCTTCTTCACACAAAAAAAAAGAAAACAAAATTCCCGTGACCGTCAGTGTCGAACCGGGGTACTCTAGTTTCTTATCGCCCCGTAAGCTGGAAACCTCACCTTTGAGCTACCATAACTTGACAAATGTCGACGAAATTTGCTAGTCGTATTTTAATGATATTTTATGAGTTTATCAGTGCCTGAAAACATGGTCAAAACGATGTTTTCCATAAATGAAACCTAGCTAGATCAATTTTTCTAGACTCATAAAATATAATTACAATACGACGATATATATACACATATATATACAAGAAATACTCGTTTAAAGATATAAGATTATATTCGGTGTAGAGATAAAAAAATATCTGCCTAAATCACTGTCACATTCACATATGCTCACGCCGGTATTCCCCGAAGGGGTAGCCATAGGTGTTGTAGCAACAACACCCACTTTTCACCAAAGATGATTAAGTGCCAACGTGACAGTTGGTAAGTCTATCGCCGTCTCAGGCACTTTACATACGTCTTTGAATTACTTCTGAGACATATGCAGGATTCCTCATGATGATTTTCTTCACCGTGAAGCACGTGGTATGAAATTACTGCAAATAAGTTTTTTAGAAAAACTTATTGTTACATGCCCCGCTGGGATTCAAACTTACGTCGCTTGCGTAGCCAACGACTGCTCAAACCCCAACACGTCTCTATAGAATGTTGTATCGGAATCATTACCTTAATAAGTTTAACCAACCACAGTTCACGTGTTTTTTCTAAAATTCTAGTTTAGAAACTCTTTGATTAGCCTGAATAGTTCAGCTGAGTAAGGCCAGAATGTAATTACATTAAAACTAACTTAAGTCTCACTGATACAAACAGGTTTAAGAATGCGATAAAACGTATTTATGAGCGCGTCAGTACTCAGTTTACCGCATATTGAAATAAAACAAGTAGAACACACACCAATTTGTAATAAAAATATATCTAGCGTAGCGTACTTTTTATATGTAAGGACGGATTCATACCATCACCATTTACGCTATAAAAATGAAGAAAGCAAGAAAAAAAATTACATACATTATAATATAATCTTTTCCTTTATACGTATATTTTGTGATATTACTTACTGTCTCATAGTAATTAGATGATGGTTTGTTTCTTATTAAAATTACGTACCATTTTACACCGACATCGAAAAAATTATATAGAAATATATATATTTAGGATTAGTTAAGGTGCACAAGGTACTAACTATCCATGCCCATTTATTTTGCACGGTTCAATGAGCTGATATTGGAGATTGAAAAAAGTCTTATTAACGCTCGGTAGTCAGCAATTTTAATACTGTACTAGTGGAAGTGACGTGTTTTCACCCGCGTAATACCGCGGAGTACGGGGATAAAATATATACTCACTGATGATGAAGCTATCCATTGCTGAAAGAATTTTCAAATCGGTCAAGTAGTTTCGCAGCCTATTCAATGCAATCAAACAATCAAATCTCTCCTCTTTATAGTATAAGTGAACATGTAACAAATAACGTTACTAATATATTATCTTCGGAAAAATATTAAATCAAGTTTATTTTTCACCATTTGTGCTGATCTATTCTTATGCAAAATTCAAATTAAAAATACACATGATGACGAACATACATTGATACACTGAAAAACACAGTTATAGCGTTTATTTGTCAAATAAATAAAATTGTTCATACACCATCGGCTGTTCTTTTTCCTTCTATGGTTCTGCTACCTAATATTGGAACAAGTGTGGAAAATACTGACGACTATATAAGTGCTAATTGTCATTGATAACATAGTAGACACCATTCGATAGTGGCAATGTGGAAGTCACCACCTTTTCTAGTTTTTCAGGCAATTTTGTTTAATTTTTTTTTGCCTCAAGGTAAGATAATGCTATTAATATGTGTGTTTATTCATAATATCTAAAAAAAATGAAAAATATTTCTGCATAAAAAATATTTAAACACATCAACCAAACAAGAATTGTGCCCGCATTGTATTTTTGGAGAACTGTAACATGTTAGAACAATCAGGGGCCGAACCATGAGCTCTTATTGCAATGTTATTATAGTTGTGTGACAGTGACAGATGTAGACACGTCAAATACATCTGTCTCACAATAAGAGTAAAACTATCATGGCAATAAGAGGTCATGGTAAGGCCCCGGTTATAGTGAATGTGTGAAAAAAAAGGTGTAAGTGCTACAAAAAAAAAGAAAAATTTAAAAAGAGTCGAAAATCGTCACTAATATTCAATAACTTCAAGTACTTAAGAATGCTAATTCCATAATGATGTATTTTTTTCTATCTATCTATTCCAGGTTTGGCACAGACAAATCTGACTGGTTTGATGAACGGCATAACAGGTAAATATTAGTATTGATATACTAGCTGTGCCCGTTGTTTCACCCGCGTAGACTTCATTTCACGGGTTTCAATCGCGGAGCCCATTCAAATTACACAAATAACATCAGTTATCGCCTAGTGAAAATCCCTTTAAATCGGTTCAGCCAGGAACAAAAAGTCAGACAGACAGAGAAAATAATTAAAATAGTTTTTATGTAAGCACCGTATAAGATTTCAAATGCACTTACTAAAAAGCTGTTTAGAATAACAGACACTTCAAATTTATTTTATGATTGATAGAAGAGTGTTCAGGGTCCGTAAATAACATTTGAAAAGATAAGCTGAGTTCTCATTGTACCAAATCAGTCGAGGTCATCATTTACAAGAAATGTAGCTTAATGTGAAGCCGTTAAACTTCTTTCGTGAGTATGTTAATGCCAAGAGAAAATCAATGTATGCTATTACAGAATATGGAACTTTTAAGGGCATCTTAATGCAAATTGATTGTTCGACATGACGTAATAATAATGACTTCATACGTAATAAATTTATATTTTCCAGCTAATAATGGAGACAATTCATGGAATTTATCTAGTACCTTGGGGACTGGACCAGGTTTATCAGCAATACTTGGTCTTCCTGATTCTCAAAACATCATCAGAGGCGATGAAAGTAAGTAGACAGTCACATTTAATGATGGTATTGGGACTCGTGGCAAGTCGCTCGATCTGCAAGTTAAGTAATTCCAACCCAGCCTAGTATTTGGGTGACCGCCCCAGTTCCCTCCGTGCCTCGAAAAATATGATAAGCCTTCGATCCTAGTTGCCATTTAAGCTTTTTTGTCAATCATTACTAGTCAGCCAGAAGGCTTAAAACGTCTGATAACTGGTTTAATCCTGGTTACTGATTTTCCTGTAATGCGGTTGAGAAGGTCAGATGACATTTGCTTCCATAAAAAAATCAGGTGATCAGTGACATTTCATACAGGTTAGAACGAGCGCTGACCCCAAAAACGTGTTGTATATGAATATGAACATATTAGAATTAGATTAAGTAGAACGAGTGTATAAAATGTTAAGGTTGCTTTATAGCTGGTATTAGTGATAATAACGCTAACGGAATTATGACTAGAAAATTGATTGACATTTAAAAACAATTTTTCAACAATGCTTACTAAAAAGAGCCGTGGTGGCCTTGAGGTTTGAGCAGTCGCCTGCTACGCAAGCGACGCAAGTTCGAATCCCAGCGGGGCCTGTACCAATGAGTTTTACTAAAAAACTTATGTACAGTGATTTCACACCACGTTCTTTACGGTGAAGGAAAACATCGTGAGGAAACCTGCATATTTCTGAGAAGTAATTCAATGACGTATGTAAAGTGTCTGAGACGGCGATGGACTCTACAACTGTCACGTTGGCACTTAATCATCTTCGGTGAAAAGTGGGTGTTGTGATTACATCACCTCTGCCTACCCCTTCGGGGAATACAGGCGTGAGCATATGTATGTATGTATGCTTACTAAAATATCGACTAGTACTAACATACTTTGCATCCATTTGTTGTTTAAAATATTTGTCATAATGGTAATCCCGCGGTGACTTATGAAGTGTACCTACTAACGATTGACTTTTCTCGGTTTGTTGAAATGATGTCGGTATACCATCAGCTTCTTCATAGACTTTTAAAACTACTAACTTTATAACTACATTTTTTGTTCTTTTAATAAATCGGCTTTAACATACTTCTCACTGAACGCGCTGTGCTACTATAGAATTAATTTCATTTGGGATTGGTCCAAAATACATGCAATTGGTAAGTACAAATTATTCGCTAACATTAGCAACTTTATCTTTTAATTTAGTAACCATTTATTAGTTTCATATGGTAAGTAAAGCATTTGTGTCACAGTCGGAAGCGTTATCATTGCAATTGTCTCAAATGCGTTGTATAGAAGCCGAAGTTCTAAAAATGTGTTTTAATTTTGTACTAGCCAAGTCCCGCGGCTTGACTCGCGAATAATTTCGCCAAAAAACTTTCGCTCCTTTTTTAACCCCTTTAGAGGCAAAATTAAAAAGCTCCTAAAACATTTATTTAAATCATCCTTTATTTAAAAAAGAAACACCAACTAATTTTCAACCCCTATTTTCCCACTTTAACTTTAGGTAGAGTACCCATGACGACCAATACACCTTCAAAAAATCAAATCTTTACAACCAGTTGAGGATTTGCGTTGATGAATCAACCAGTCTATGAGTCAGTCAGGACAAATAATTATATAATTTACTAGCTTGCATCTCCAGCTTCGCCTGCGTGGTAGTAAGATTTCATATAATCCTCAACCCCCATGTAAGTGGTGAAACTTCGGAAAACTCTTTCTAAGTGAATATCAACACCTGAACAAGAAGAAACTTTATATTGTATGTGTCTAGTAGCAGCTGTAGTTTAGTTTTTACTAAATCTCTCGCAAGTGAATCTAGAGGTGAAGCAAATTTGCTTTTTCAAGCCATTTCTGCATAATGATGTCGAGCTTTAAACTACCTTAGTTTGCTAAGTACACCAATTCTTCTGATCTGACTATCAATCTGATGCTTAATAACAGAATATTCTTCTCTAGGCCAATCTACTCGCTAGAATATCTATTCGCTCAACATTTCTTAAAGGAAGATATCGAGTAAATTCTACACATTTTAGTATAGCTGCCTGTAAAATAAAATTAAAATAATAATTTTTGATTTATTTAAAGGGAAGCCAAAGTATATGTGCTTAAGCTTTTAAAATTACATCAGAAAGCAAATAAGAAGTTTAACAAATATACACTTAGTAGCTATAAACATATGAACACTTTAGATATGTCTTACAAAAAGTACTTGGTAGAACACTGTAGGGACACGAATAGATTAAGCGTTGTAAAACGCTTATGTAGGCTCATACCTAATATCAAATTAATAGCTCTGCTGGGAAGCGATGCTTTACGACTACAGGGACGTGATAAAAAGGTAGATCGTGATCAGAAAAATACCTTTTACACTGAGGTAATCCATGTATATTAGAAAAGAACAGGCAAGAATTTTATGTCCTAGGCATTTGATTTTTGTCGTATTATAAGCTTTTTGCTTTAATATATTGTGCACGTACACGCACGCAATAAAAACTCACCAACTCGCACTGTCTTATAAATATCTTGAAGAAGGTTATCTAAAGAATTTGTCTTTAATTTCAGATGCTGAAAGATTAACATTAAATGAGAAATTGAAAAGAATGATCACGGAGTCCGACAAGTCATCGTTCAATAAAGAACGATTAAAATATATTATAAAATATCTTAATAAAAGTAAATACAATAAAAAGTATGTGGACAAATTCAATCTAAATAATAAACGAATAATACTGAAAGGTAAGTAAATTTTTAAATTATTTATTTTGTATTCTTTGAACTGTATAATATTTTTGAAAAGAGTAATTACTGAGTTTCTTGCCAGGTTCTTCTCAGTAAAAGCAACCTTCCGAACCTGGCGGTAGCATGTATAATCCTGTTTAATGATGTCATTCTGACGATTTGAAAGTACTTTGTAAAAAGTCTAATCGAATAGAGATACTTTTTTTTTTATAAGGAAAATTCAATGGAATTGTATTTTTACTATGGTAAAGGGTGTTTTCTCTCAGAGGATCCCTGAATCGATAGGCAGAGGTGTTACAGCTCCTGCTACCTGGTTTTCATCGAAAATGTAAACGCAATAATTGGTGCATGATCCATCACCGTATAAGGCTATTAACAAACCTTAATTTCATGAGTTTTTTTCCATCTGTAACTTCAGTAGCAGGGGTTTGAATTAGTACTCGGCTATTGGCGATAGGCTCACCCCATTAAATGGGAATTTAAAAATATGGATGGATGCTATATAAGTACACCTCTGTCTACTCTTTCGGGGAATATAGCATGATGTATAAATTAAGTGCACTGATTTCACACTACGTGCTTTACGGCTACTGAAAACATCTTGAGAAACCTATATATTTAAGAGAAGTAAATTTGAAGATGTATGTAAAGTACCTGAGGCGGCAATGTACTCACCATCTACGAGTATCACGTTGGCACATAAAGTGAAGTAAGTGTTGTTATTACAATCTCTCTGCTTCCTTAAATAATTTTTGGGATGGCATGAGAATTTTTATAATTTTTTTAGACTCGACTAAATGTGCTGTGAATGAAATATATACCAGAAACGAGATATGTACACGGCAGTTTTGTTTCCAAAATGAAAATCCAGCAGTAGTTATAACGATGTGCCAAATTGGATGTATATGTCGTGATAATTATTTACGAGATAATAGCGGTGTTTGTATACCAAAAGAGAAATGTCCAAATGATTCTGGACAGTCTGCAAGTTCAGGTAAGTTATATTTTTATTTGAAAACAAAAGAAAATAAATAAGCAAAACGCAGATAATTATGTCGTCATTAAAATATTCCATGTATTTTGTAATTAATCATAAATCAACACAGGCATTTTACATGCGAACTTAGACTTTATCGCCCTTATGTTCGGTAAACATGGTTCAAACGAAGACTAGTCTCAAGCTCGGACTAAAACTATATGTATCCCTTTTGAATACGTATCACAGAAAGAGACGAAGCTACTTTTAATATCTGCTTATAATAAAATACTTGTGAAAGTGCCTAAGCACAACGGAGAATATTCAGCTCAGGAGTTTCCTATGAATAGTTTCCTGTTCCATCAAAGTTACATCCGCATGTCAAACAATACTTCAACCTCAATCCGAAGACAGAAAAACATCTGGAAAAATACACACACATACATAGCATACAAATGAGCGACGCCAAAAAAAATGGATTTAATTCAATGTATTGTTTAAAGTAATTTTATTACCTTCTCAACAGGCACATGTGGAGGTGACCAAAACGCAAAACCTGGTTGTGATAGAAATTGCACTAAACGTTGCCCAAGCTTTGTTGATATGGAGTGTAAATGCCCAACGGAAAGCTGTGAGTGCAAGGATGGATTTATATATGATCCTTTGGCAGAAAAATGTGTTCTACCAGGGAATTGCAGTAAGTTAAATTACTGTTAAACTACTTAGCTGTCGAGCCCTCGGTGGCGCTTGGTGTAGGTATTGCACCAGCGGTCGACCCCAAGTCAGAATATCGCTGGCACTGAGTTTGGGGTTTATGATCCTTATATTAATCGTCGAAGATACGACACAATTTCACTGCCAGCCAAATTAATGTGACGATGCCACCACCATATTACATGTACAGTGTAATTTATAAAATATGTCTATTTCCAGAATCAGTGTGCGGCACAAATGAAGTTTTGTCTGAATGCAGCAACAAGCTTTGTGTACCACAAAATTGTTGGGAAAGGGGTCACTATGTCCCCTGTCCACTTAATGCCACTTGTATTAAGGGGTGTGTTTGCAGAGATAAATATTTACGTGACCAAACTCGTTTGTGTAGACCTGAAGACCAATGCCCAATAAGTATGTTTTAATAATAATACTATAGTTAAAGTAGTGGTCAATCTGTAAAAAAAGGGGTCGGAGGCCTTTTGGGACTGAGACCGTGGTCCTCAACGCCACCTGGATTTAATACTTTTGAGGAGAAAATTAGACCGCGATCATGGTCCCCAAAGTCTCCTGACTTAAAAAAAGCACGTATGGCCATCTTTAAAGGCAGCTAGTAGGTACCCATACTTATCTATGGGAGTGAATGTTGAGTGTGCCAGAAGAAACTTGAAAGTAAAATGAATGCAGTGAGAATGGATTCATTACGAAGCATGAGTCACCATAGCAGATCGGATGAGAAATAGTGTGACAAGAGACAGTAACAAGCATGATGTGGTGGGTAGAAATGAAAAATGTAAGTATGTCAAGATGGTTTGGACATTTCGAAATGCAACTAACAAAGAGCATTTAAAGAGCGAACGCGAACGGAGGTGTTGGTAGAGGGCATCCAAGGCAGAATTATCATGACCAAATTTGGGGCACTAATCAAAGGAAGTATAATATGAAGAGATGTATGAAAGTGGACGAAGCGATAGAAGTATGTAAGGATCATAGCATATGGAAAACGATGGTCTCTGACTTCCCCCATGGGATACCTACAGGCGTGAGCTATGTTTGTATGTGCAGTTATTAAATTACAATCGAATTAACATCTTTTCTATATTATTTCCTCAGTATGTCCCGATGGGGAAATATTTTCCCAATGCCCTCCTGAAAATTGTGAGGCTGATTATTGTCCATTGACCAGAAATTCACCGGATACATGTCAAAAAGGGCCAAAATGTGGGCCCCCTGGATGTTTCTGTGGCTTCAACAGACGCAGAAATCGAAAAACTGGACAATGTGTAGCGAGAGAACAATGCCGTAAGTAGTCAAGCAATAAAATTAGAGACTTACATTTTATTTTAATCAGTATCTGTTGAGTTCATATGGGCTCTAAGAATGGACTTAATCTTACAATCATTTGAGTTAATTTATATACTCTGTCTGTTGAACTACTACCAGAAGCAATATAACTTCTCTGATCGTTTTGTAGTTTAAGCGTACAGTCCGCTTGATGTTATAAGCGTCTTCTAGGGACCTACTACTACTTAAGCAGAACGTATTAAGAACTTCTTAGCTTTGACGTTTTATCTTGTGATTCAAACTAGAAATGTCAAAGCTTTTAAGTAAGTAAGACGTCAATGCTATAATGATGATAGTCTCCAAGTTCATTAACGTCCCTAAGGCCAAGAGTGACCCAAACTAGTACTACTAAGTAAGTGTTATAAATTGTATATTTTTCGTGTACAGCCCCTTTCAAATGTGACGGCCCCAATGAAGAATATATAGCATGCCCCACTCCTTGTTCAGTGGAGACTTGTATGGATTATGTTCACAATGCAACTTGCTCCACGAATGCAACTTTTGTGTTTGGCTGTAAACCTCGCTGCAACTGCCTCAAAAACTATTACAGAAATTCTACGGGAATCTGCGTGCTGGGTGATCAATGTGGTATGAAATCATCCAATAAATTGACGAATGAAAGTAATTCACGCAGTACTCAGATTTTATAAAATTCTGTTAGAAACCTCCAGGGAGCCAACTATGATCGTTTTAGTAGCGCGGATTAAGAACTTCTTTGCTTCGCTTTGGTCTGCTGGACCGATTTAGCGGGACTTTAAATGGCAGATAGCTAATCAATACCTTATTTTATTTTATGTGTAGAAACATGCTACTTTCTGTCAACATGTTCTTTTTTTCCAGATATGCTCAAAAAGCCATGAGTTATTCGTAGCTGGTTCAAGCTCAAGCAGAATATAATTGTGCAGATAGTTAAAAGTGATGCTTAGTCTAAGACAATTGAGAAGAACGAAGAAGATTTAAAAATATAGTGATAAGATTAATTGAGAAAAAAATATTGTTGCCGAATTATTAAACTTTAAATATATTTGTAATTTTTTATTTTATTTTTAAAATGCAATTTTTTCATTAAATACATTCCTATATTGTCCCTCCAAAATCCCTTTAAAGATATATCAGTAGAATTTACTACGTTGATTATCTAAGATTGCATAAAACTTATTGTCATTATCTGGTTTATCACAATTATTTCTCGTTTTCACAGAGAGTATTTCTCGTTTTCTCTTCATTTATAATCTTTATATAAATATTCATGCATAATTAATTTCTCTAAATATTTATCAAAAACAGTTGATTCAACTGTTTTAATCTGTTACGGCTATACTTAGTAATCTGGAGTTTTCTCTTATTGAAGTAATGTACTTAGGTATAAATAGATACTATAGATATAATGAGAACTATGTTCGATTTATCCAACTAACTAATCAAATTACCACAGAAAAAGAAAGCACAACAAGGTTGGGGACTACATTGATCACTACAGGAGAGGCGAGGATTACAACACTGTCAGGAATGACTACACCAAGAACTAATCATCAAGGAACATATCATGAAACTAAAAAGCCACAAAGAAATCAGACCAAAAAACCTAAAACCCCCAAGTCAACTAATAAACCAAAAAATTATAAAAGAACGAAGAAACCGAAGCACGGTAGAACTACAAAAACTTCCAAACAGAAAAACGAAACAACTACTAAACGTGACAAAATAAAACAAACTAAAGCAGCTGTTACAGTTATACCAACTAAGCAAATAACCACATTAGAATTAGAGACTAATATTAGTTCGGAATATATATCAAAAGACGTAATCTTAGCAGAAGACGATAGTGCGATAGAAGTTGAGACTACAACACAAGCAAAAAGTACTAAAGAGAAAATAGTAAAAACTACTCAGTCTTTACAATTGGAGACAACAACTGATGAGACAACTACTGAAGAAGAGTCTTTTATACAATCCGAGTCCACAAAAAAACCAGAATCAACTGCACATTCAGACTCAAGAACAGAACTTGAGTCTGCTTTAGATTCAGAGCCTACAACAGAAGAGGAATTTACAACGCAATTGGAGTTAATTGGAATTGGAGCATCAGACTTTCTCTCTTCTAAACAATCAGAGTTACCGATAGTAGAAGTATCTAAAACACAATCGGATTCCACACCCAATGATGAATCTACTACACAACCGACACTAACAGACTTTGTCACTTCTACGCAATTGGAGTTAATAACAGTTAATGGATCCACCACGCAACCGGAACTCACATCAGTCTGGAAATCTGAAAGTGTAGAATCTTCTACACTATCAGAGTCTACACCTGAAGAGAAGTATTCTACACAATCGTCAACTGCAGAACTTGTGCCTTCTTCACAATCAGAGTTCACGGCAAAAAATAAATCAACTAATGAACCCGAATCCTCAACAGCAGAAGAGAGATCTACTACACAGTCCGAGTCAATAAAAGAATTTTCTTTCACAGAATCGCAGTCTTTGTCAGAAATTGAATCTTTTACACAATCAGACCATACAACAACAGAGGAATCCACTACAAAAGCCGATTCAACAACAGAGTTTGTTTCAACTATACAATCGGAGTCCTCAACAACGAAAGAATCTACTGCCCAATTAGAGTCTACATCAAAATTTGATTTTTCTACAGAATCGGAATCATTGACAGAAAATAGAACTTTTTCAAAATCGGGGTCAACAACAGTAAAAGAATCTACTTCACTATCAGACCTTACAACAACAGATAAATCTACTAAACAATCCAAGTCAACAAAAGAATTTGTTTCTTCCACAGAATCGGAGTCTTTGTCAGACAATGGATCTACTATTCAATCAGAACTTATAACAACAGACGAATCTACTACACAATCGGAGCCAACAGCAGAAAAGAGATCTTCTACACAATCAAAGTCCAGAACAGATTTTCTGTCTTCTACACCCTTAGAGACAACAACAACAGAAGAGGAATCTACAACAGAGTCAGAGTCCACAACGGAATTTACTTCTTCTAAACAATCGGGGTCTACAACAGCAAAAGAATCTACTACTCCACAATCGGACCTTACAACAACAGAGAAATGTACTACACAAGTCAACACCGAGTCAACAAAAGAATTTGTTTCTTCCACAGAATCGGAGTTTTTGTCAGAAAATGGATCTATTACACAATCAGACCATACAACAACAGAGAAATCTACGACACAAACCGACTCAACAGCCGAATTTGTTTCAACTATACAATCGGAGTTCATAACAACGGAGGAATTTACTGCGCAATCAGAGTCTACATCAGAATTTATTTCTAATAAACAATTGGAGTACAGAACCGACGAGAAGTCTACAATGCAACCAGAGTCCACAACATATTTTCCATCTTCCACGCCTTCAGATTCAACAACAAAAAAATCTACTTCACAGCCAGAGTCCACAACAATAGAGAAAGCTACAGTACAATCAGAGGCCACATCAGACGAAGATTCTACCGCACAAACAGAATCTACGATTAAACAGGAATCTACTGTCCAATCTGATTCAACAGCTATAGAGAGATTTATAACACAATCGGGGTTCACAACAGCAGAGGAATTGATTACACAATCAGATTCAACAACAGAGATCGTTTCTTCTAGAAAGTCAGAATTGACAACAGAAATTGTTGCTTCTGAACAATCAGAGCTTAAAATCGCAGCGAAGTCTACTACACAATCCGAGCTAACAGCAGAATTTGTTGCTACTACACAACCTGACTTTATAACAGCAGAGGTGTATACTATACAATCAGAGTCGACAACTGAATTTGTTACTTTCACGCAATCAAACTCCACGACAGAAAAGGAATTTACTGCAGACTTAAAGTCTACAACAAAAGAGGAATCAATACCAGAGACTACAACGGAATTTGTTTCTTTCACAGAATCGGAGTCTACATCTGAAAATGCATTAACTATGCAATCGGGGTCCACAATAGGCGAAGAATCTACGAGAAACTCAGAGTCAACTATAGTACTTGAGTCTATTACCCGATCGGCGTCCAAGCCACAAAAAGATTCTACTATACAATCAGAGTCCAAGACGGAAGAAGTATCTACTACACAGTCGGAATCCACATCAGGTAAGGAATATACTACACAATTGTCAACTATTGTGACTTCTACACAATCAAAGCCTACAGCAGTTTTTCTGTCTTCTGCACCATCAGAGTCAACAACAACAGAGGCATCTGTTACACAATCAGAGTCTACAAAAGAATTCATTTCTTCTACACAATCTGAGCCAACAACAGAATTCGTTTCTTCTGCACAATCAGATTCAACAACAGAATTTATTGCTTCTACACAATTGCATTCCACGACAGAAAACGGACTTACTGCAGAGTTACAGTCCATAACTAAAGAGGAATCTACAACAATGTCAGAGGCCACAACGGATTTTGTTTCTTCTACAGAATCTACGACAGAATATGGATCAACTACACAATCTGAGCCGACAGAAAGAGAAGAATCTACAACACTATCAGAGTCGTCAATAGAATTTGAGTCTAATACACAATTGTCGTCCACGCCAGAGGAAGGATTTTCTACACAATCAGAGTCCACGGTAGAAAATGAATCATCTATGCAGCCCGAGTCCACAACAGCAAAAGAATCTACTACACAATCGGAGTCAACAGCAGAAGAGAGATCTACAACGCAATCAGAGTCCACGACAGATATTCTGTCGTCGACATCGTTAGATACCATAACAGCAGAAGAATCTGTTACGCAATCAAAGTCAACAGCAGAATTTACTTCTTCCACTGAATCGGAGTCAACAAATGAAAATGGATCAACTACACAATCCGGGTCAAAAAAAGGAGAAGAATCTACGACAAGAGAATTTGAGTCTACTTCACAATCGTCGTCTACGCCAGAGGAAGGATCTTCAATTCAAGAATCCACGGAAGAAAATGAATCAACTATGCAACCCGAGTCCACAGCAGCAGAAGAATCTCCTGCACAATCACAGCCAACAATAGGAGAGAAATTTAACATACAATCAGAGTCTACAACAGATTTTCTGTCTTCTACACCGTTAGAGAAAACAACAGCAGAAGCATATGTTACACAATCTGAGTCAACAACACAATTTGTTGCTTCCACACAATCGGACACCACAGCAGAAAATGGACTTACTGCAGAGTTACAGTCCACAACAGAAGAGGGATCAACAACCAAGTCAGAGTCCGCAAAGAAAATGATTTCTTCCACCGAATCGGAATCTACGACAGAAAATGGATCAACAACACAATCCGGGTCCACAAAAGGAGAAGAATCTCCAAGACAGTCAGAGTCGACAGTAGAATTTGAGTTTACACAATTAGCTTCTACTATACAATCAGAGTCCACGATGGAAGAAGTATCAACTACACAATCGGAGTCTACATCAGGAAAGGAAACTACTACACAATCATTAACTACTGAATTTTTGCCTTCTTCACAATCGTTTACTACAGAAAATGAATCAACTACGCAACCTGAGTCCACACCAGCAGAAGTATCTATTACACAATCGAGGTCCACAACGGATTTTCTGTCTTCTACACCATTCAAAACAACAACAGCAGAAGAATCTGTTACACAATCAGAATCAAAACCAGAATTCGTTTCTTCTAAACAATCAGATTCAACAACAGAATTTGTTCCTTCCACACATTCAGACACCACGACAGTAAATGGACTTACTGCAGAGTTACAGTCCACAACAGAAGAAGTATCTACAACAAAGTCAAAGTCCACGACGGAATTTACTTTTTCCACAGAATTGGAATCTACAAATGAAAATGTATCAGCTGCACGGTCCGGATCGACAAAAGAAGAAGAATCTACGACAATAGAATTTGAGTCCACTGTACAATCGTCGTCCACGCCAGAAGAAGGATCTTCTATTCAATCAGAGTCCACGGCAGAAAATGAATCAACTATGCAACCCAGGTCCACAACAGTAGAAGAATCTACTACACAATCGGAGCCAACAGCAGAAGAGAGATTCATTACACAATCAGAGTTCCCAAAAGATTTTCTGCTGTCTACATCATTAGAGACAACAACAGCAAAAGAATCTGTTACACACATAGAGCCAACAACAGAATTTGTTTCCTTTACACAATCAGAGTTAACAACAAAATATCTTTCTTCTACAAGATCAGCCACCACAGCAGAAAATGGTCTTACTGCAGAGTTGCAGTCTACGACGGAAGAGGAATCTACGACAAAGTCAGATTCCACAACGGAATTTACTTTTTCCACAGAATCGGAGTCTTCGAATGAAAATGGATCAACTACACAGTCCGGGTCGGCAAAAGGAGAAGAATCTGCGACAATATCAGAGTCGACAATAGAATTGGAGTCTACTACACAATCCTCGTCCACGCCAGAGGACGGATCTTCTATTCAATCAGAGTCCACGGCAGAAAATGAATCAACTAAGCAACCTAAGTCCCCAACAGCAGAAAAATCTACTACACAATCGGAGCCAACAGCAGAAGAGAGTTCTACTACAGAATCCGAGTCCACAACAGATTTTCTGTCTTCTACACCTTTAGAGACAACAACAGCTTCTGCCTCTGCATATGTTACACAATCTGAGTCAACAACAGAATTTATTGCTTCTACACAATCCGACACCACAGCAGAAAATGGACTTACTGCCAAGTTACAGTCCACAACAGAAAAGGAATCAACAACAACGCCAGAGTACACAAAGGAAATCGTTTCTTCCACAGAATCGGAGTCCACGACAGAAAATGGATCCACTACACAATCCGAGCCTACAACTATTCTGTCTTCTAAACGATCAAAATCAACGACAGCAGAAGAAAGTACTGCACATTCTGATACCACAACAGAATTTCAGTCTTCTACACAATCAGAGCCACCAACAATTGAGGTATCTATTACACAATCAGAGTCCACGGTAGAATATATATCAACTACTCAACAAGAGTCCTCAACAACAGAGATATCTACTACACCATCAGAATCAACAATAGAATTTGTTTCTTTTACACAATCAGAGCTAACAACAGAATTTCTTTCTTCTACACAATCAGACACCACAGCAGAAAATGGACTTACTGCAGAGTTACAAACTACAACAGAAGAGGAATCTTCAACAAAGTCAGAGTCCACAACGGAATTTACTTCTTCCACAGAATCGGAGTCCTCGAATGAAAATGGATCAACTACCCAGTTCGGGTCGACAAAAGGAGAAGAATCTGCGACAATATCAGAGTCAACAATAGAATTTGAGTCTACTGCACAATCCTCGTCCACGCCAGAGGAAGGATCTTCTATTCAATCAGAGTCTACGGCAGAAAATGAATCAACTAAGCAAACCAAGTCCACAACAGCAGAAGAATCTACTACACAATGGGAGCCAACAGCAGAAGAGAGATCTACTACAGAATCCGAGTCCACAACAGATTTTCTGTCTTCTACACCTTTAGAGACAACAACAGCTTCTGCCTCTGCATATGTTACACAATCTGAGTCAACAACAGAATTTATTGCTTCTACACAATCCGACACCACAGCAGAAAATGGACTTACTGCCAAGTTACAGTCCACAACAGAAAAGGAATCAACAACAACGCCAGAGTACACAAAGGAAATCGTTTCTTCCACAGAATCGGAGTCCACGACAGAAAATAGATCCACTACACAATCCGAGCCTACAACTATTCTGTCTTCTACAGGATCAAAATCAACGGCAGCAGGAGAAACTACTGCACAATCTGATTCCACAACAGAATTTCAGTATTCTACACAATCAGAGCCACCAACAACTGAGGTATCTTTTACACAATCAGAGTCCATGGTAGAATATATATCAACTACTCAACAAGAGTCCGCAACAACAGAGGTATCAACTACACCATCAGAATCAACAATAGAACTTGCTGCAACTACACAATCGGACTCCACGACTGATAATAAACCTGCAACAGAATTAGAGCCCACAATAGAAGAGGAATCTACAAAAAAGTCACACTCAACGACAGAATTTGTTTCTTCTTCGGAATTGAAGTCGATGACAGCAATTGCATCAACTACACAATCAGGGTCCATAACCGGAGAAGAATCTACTTTACAAGCAGATACCACAACAAAAGAAGTACCTTCTACACAGTGGGAGTCCACTTTAGGAAACGAATCCAATGCACAATCAGAGACTTCAACAACGGAGGAATCTACTACAGAGTTGAAGTCCACAGCATCAGAGGAATCTACCACCCAGTCCGAGTCCACAACAGGAGCGACTACACAATCGGAGTATACTACAGAATTTGAGCCTTCACAATCTGAGTCTATTTCTCAAACCAGCACAAAAATAGTAACAGAAAGTACAATTGCGGAGAAATCTACAACAGAAGTTGATTCTACGACACAATCGGAAGCTATCACAGATACAGATACAAGTACAACTCAGGAAACAAATACTGAAGTAGATATAACAATACTGGCAGAGTCCGCAAGTAAGACAACGAATTCAGAAATATCAACTTTAAAACCTAAGCATCACAAAACAAAATTACCTAAAACTAAAAACACAAAGAAACCAAAGCATACTAAGGTCACAAAACATCCTAACGTAACACATCCAACTGAAACGCTAACTACAACAGCGCAGATATATACAAAAACCGAGCTAACGACTACAAATACACTCACAATTAAGCACACAGAGAAAACCAGACCAAAAACGAAAAGACCTAAGCATAAAGTTACAAAAGCTCCAAGAGCAACGCATATACCAAAGAAAACTGGAACGACAGCTATTGCTATAACGACAGAAGAATCAACAACAGAATTAAAGACCACTGAAGAAATAACTTCAACGACAGAGCAATCTACAACTGAGACTCAACCAATAACGTCACAACTACCCAAAATTAAGCATACGAAAAAGCCGATAAAGCCAAAAACGACGATACCTAAACACACAACAGCTGCAAGATCCACACATAAACCGTACAAACGAAGATCAACAGCTGCTACGAACGAATCAACAATAGAATTCACGACCACTGAAGAAACTAGTACAGCAACCACTGCAACAGAGCAAGTGACAGCTAGAACTGAATTTCAGCTAACAACGAAACGTCGTTCTCATCCAAGAAAATCTTTACATACAAGACGTCCATCTACAACAACGGAACCTTTTACGTCATCAGAAGTAACTACTACAACTATACCAAGAAGAACTACAAAATATATGTATAAAAAACTTCTTACGAAGTCTTCACAAATTAATACAGCGCCCACACTGTGCGATAAACTCGCTCATGAACATTTCACGGAAGGGGTCATTGCACTCGCTGGAAAATTGCTTTATGTAAGTAAATTCTCCTACACCGTTATCCAACAATAAATTAATAGAAAAGAAATAGAAACTTGACTTTCTATATAAGTCTAGACGTAACAACCACTTAATTTATATATCTATATATCATCTTTCTAAATAAATATTATTGAAGTGTGTGTTTGTAATTCCAAATAACATCATTTCACTGAATGCAGATATGTAACAAAAAACATTTTTAAATTTTATCTCTGCTCTGTCTGTCTGTATAAATATTTATTCCCCAATCTCTGGGGCGACGGGACCGAATTGAATGGGTCATTATAGATAGTTAACGTTTTGAGAAGTAACTTAGGCCTATTTATTATATACAAACATATCACAATGTAACATAGTTTTCATTGTTCATAACAACAGGATCTAGTCACCATCAATCCTGCAACCAGTTTCGTGACATCGGTTCTAACTATGAGTATGCAGTTGGGGCAACTGGCATTATATACTGTGGGACCATCGCACAAAGAGCTGATGAGTGCATTGAACTTAAAACGTATTGCTGAGGTATGCAGCGATTAGTGTAACAGATCTAATTTGTTCAGAGACGTTGTGGCCTCAGTATTTCAGCAGTCGCCTGCTACGTAAGCGACGCAAGATCGAATCGCAGCGGGTCTGTACCATAAGTTTTTCTAAAAATGTATGTGCAGTGTTTTCACAAAACGTGCTTTACGGTGAAGGAAAACATCGTGAGGAAACCTGCATATGTCTGAGAAGAAATTCAATGGCGTATGTATAGTGCCTGAGACGGCGATGGACTCACCCTTTGTCACGCAAGCACTTAATCATATTCGGATAAATGTGGGTATTGTTGTTACAACACCTTTGCTTACCCCTTCGGGGACTTCTGGTATAGCATACATATATATTTTTTTTTATTTAATTTCTTATAAAAGTACTCTCACTAACAAAAGTGCTACATTTGCAGATACGTTGTTTATTCCCACAACACCTGAGACTTATATACAAGCAACGTGGAGTTGAATTAAACATGTTTTCTAAATTATACGCTAACAGTCCGCTTGAATTAAGTGATGGATTTAAAGAAGTGTCGAACACATTACTGGATGCTGATACTCAAAATGTCAACTTTAGTAATACAATTCAAACTTCAAGAATTATCAATCACTGGGTAAATAAAGCGTAAAAAAAAACCTGTAATGTGAAAAACAAACTGTTTCCGTAAATTAAACGTGTTTACAGGTAAAGAAGCAAACTAATAACGAAATAAACGAAATAGTTACACCCGATTTACTGAGTTCATCGACACAACTTGTTTTCGTGAATGGAGCGATCTTCAAGGTATTAAAAAAACATTTACATGTTTTGTCTTTGCATTGTAACTACAGTACAAAACTATTTTTAAATTTCTTTATAATTTTATTAACCAATTTTTTAATCTTTCAGGGTACCTGGCAAATACCTTTCAATCCTGCGTACAGTAGGAATCAGGACTTCCAAGTAAACAATTTCGAGACTATAAAAGTACGAACAATGAATAAGAAGGGAACTTTCTTTTACGCAAGCTCCTATCTTAAGTCTGAGGTAAGTATGCTTGGATTTACTAAAAAAATAAGCTCTATTTAATTAATATCACTCATGCCTCACCACAACACATCTTGCACTGATTGTACTGTAATGGGATACCAACTATACAAAAAAATGTTTAAGAACACTCCAGAAAATTATTCTGGGTCACTAATATAATAAACACAAAAAATACTATTTAAATTAAAACATAAACTTCTCGTACTTAATTTCCCCATTCGTTTACTCCAAAATATAATAAGTTATTTATTATTTTAGGCTTTGCTGATACCATATCAGGGAGGCGTGTTCAATTTACTCATAATCCTACCAAATACAATAGACAGCTTGAATAACGTAGTGAAAAGCCTACAAAACCCCTTCGTTTTCAAGAACATTTTCAAGAACCTGAGACCAGTAAACCTGAACATCTATATTCCAGTAATTAAGCAGAGTTCAACGCATGACTTTAAAAGCACAATGGAAAACGTATGTAGGAACAATATGCCTGCTTCTTAAATATTTGTGTTCCCAATATCTCAATACTATGTACTACATGTACTGCAATAATACTGTTGCATTATTTTTGAAGCATTGCTTAAGACAAATACATTTTATAGAATTAAGATTTAAATTTCCAGATACATGTAAGAAAAATATTCAATACAGAAACTTCAGACATTACCAGGATCTTGGTACAAGACGAACCGTTGTATGTGTCCGCTATGATGCAGGCAACTTCCATAGATATCTCGGAGGGGTATCAAGCTAGAGGAGTGGCAGGTAAAAAAATAAAGAACGTAGGATAGCCACCTTAAAAAATATATTTGACAAGCAAATATAGCTATTTTTTGTTTGATAAGGCGCCTGCAATAGAAGTGACATGGGTGGATTATAATTGGAAAATGCATAATTGTTAAAGCTATAGGTAGCTTTGACGAAGACGATAGCTTTGACTTTAGTTTTGACCAAATAACGCTGTTAATTGACAAATTTCAATTTCACTGTCATTTTGTGTATAGGCGGCATGGGTGGTTAAAGACAACTGTTGCAATGTCATCAGACAATTTTAAAATACTGCAAAACTATACAACATATATATATATATCAATTTGTTAAGGTATAATTTACTAGTCAGTTGATGCAACCCACGCCAAGATTTTGAATGCTTTATTGCTTTCATTCAACAACACCGAGTGTTAATAGTACGAATGACTTCTAATATTGTACAAGTACCCTAGCCTGACTATTGGTGTTCACGCAAGAAATTTTCAATCTCATCACCCCAGTGATACTTTTAATGTGTATCCAGATTTCGGCCACATGGTCGTCTAACGTGACTCACTTTATTGCACAATCCTAGAAGAGGATCTTCTTCTTTCAAGGTGGCTGGACCATGTTTGTATCCTTTGGGGTCAGTGATGATATTTGGCTCGGCTACACACACATCTCCCTGGCTTTATCCCATACATTATTGAGGTCTGCACATGGTTCAACCCGATATGGCTGATCATCTGATTTTTACGAGGAAAATCATCTATCATCATCAATCTGTGATCTGGGTTAAACCAGTTGTCAGACTATTTTAGGCCTCCGACTGACCTGTAACGATTGACAAAAATTATAAATTGGCAACCGGGACCGACGGCTTAACGTGCTCTCCGAGGCACGGAGGGAACTCGGGCGGTCACCCATCCAATTACTGGCTCTGGTTAGGGTTGATTAACTTCGCTGATCGAATGATATGCGCAATAGCAACTATGCCACGATCTCCTACCAGCTCGGCTATTTGGCTCGAATACCAGGTTCATGTATTCTATGGAAAAATATCTAAGGCTAAATATTTACAGATTCAGCTTCAGGACAAACGCCGCAGGAGTTTAGAGCAAACCGACCCTTCATATATTATATTATTCTGAACAACATGCCTGTTCTTTGTGGCGTTTTCGTTGGATAAAGTAAGTGAAATGTAGATTCATATATAAAACTATCCAAAAGTTTTAAATAGAATCAGGCATTACTTTGCGGAAGTCCATCTTTAAGGTTGTGTTGTACAAATTACACTTACATATTTAGGTATTACTAGAAGTGAGCTTCATTTTATGGTAAAAAAGACACTGTAGGGGGCCTATACTACTTGATATTTAGTGAACATAATTTTGTTTTCTTTTGTCGTTGGTATTGTGTTAACACCAGTTTATGTGAAAATAAATCCCTTTTCCATTATACCGTTTTCATGTTGGTTATAAAACTTTTATATCCCTATCTTGGTTTCGATACTGTAAAGTCAAAAGACTTTATTTGAACAATTCACGGGTTTGCCGATATATTTATTTCCTGTATCTTATTATGAATCATCTTGACTAACGTCTTTTAATTTATAAAATTCCGTCACCACAGTTAGTTGGTGGCATTTTGCATTATCTCCAGACCTCGTATTAAGAAGCATGGAAGAAGCAGTGTGTGAGTCAGAGAATCTGTCCATGTGTGTGTTATGGTGTTAAAAAGAGGTTGCCATAGTTATACATCGGATTATTTTTTTTCAAGAATATAAAGCCCTTTATTTAATCCAAATTGATGGCTTGACTGAGTGGCTGTGACAGGTGTCGTACAAGTCACGCTCATCTTTCGCGGAACGCATTATATTTGTTCAAAAAATATTATGTTGACTTTTTTTACCTTTTTTGCTTGCGAAGGCTAAGTAATTAATTCATAAGCATGTTTTATATTTCCAGGTGTTCATTTAACGAATAGACAAGAGGAGACGAAAGTTTGGGCACAAAAATTATGCCTCAAATTAAATATAATTTTTATATATAAATTGTTTTAATTTTTGCCACTTATTGTAATACGTTTTTAACAAAGTGACAATGGTTACTAACAAGTACTTTAGTCTCGACAAATGAGTTTTTTTTTCTTATTCGATTATAATTTACTGACAGGAGTATTATGGTCATTATGGTGATCTCCTAACCGAATGTCGGTCACGGCGGCTAATCACAACGGATATTATAGTGCACAAGTGTGTGGTCTGGAACTCTTTATTCCCTCACTATCATAGTCCTATTTCCAATAAGAGTATTATACTTATAATGTGATGTACCTATGAGTCAGCCATTGTCGATTTTAACTACTAGTACCTGGTTGACCGAGCTGTGCTCGGTTTCTTCTTCACACAAAAAAGGATAAAATGGAAAAAAAAATCCTGTGTACGTCAGTCTCGAACCGGGGTACTCTAGTTTCGTTGTCGCCCCGTAAGCTGGAAGCCTCACCTTTGAGCTACCATAACTTGACAGATGTCGGCGAAATTTGATGTCGTATTGTAATGATATTTTATGAGTTTTTCAGTGTCTGAAAACATGGTCAAAGCAATGTTTTCCATAAATGAAACCTAACTAGATCTATTTTTCTAGACTCATAAAATATAATTACAATACGACGATATATATACACATAAATATACAAGAAATACTCGTTTAAAGATATAAGATTATATTCGGTGTAGAGATAAAAAAATATCTGCCTAAATCACTGCCCCTGAAACCCCCTACATGCAAAATTTCATGAAAATCGTGGAAGCCGTTTCCAAGATTCAGATTCTCTAATGTAAGAGTTGCTCGTTTAAAGATATAAGATAGTGGGCAGTAAGAGACTGATAAAGATATGGATAAAATATCGACAAAGGGATAAATGATATTAAAATGTACTTATGTGTCAGCTATTGCCGTTTCTAACTACTTTAGTGATCTGACAAAAACAATGCGAGTTTTTCTCGAATATAAACAAACTACACCCCTATCTTAAATTGTTTTTACTAGGAATACTCTTAACTCAGTCTGCTGCTTTACAGTCACATAAAAGTTTTCAATGCAATTAGTAGGTACAAACTTCAGCCTTTTGGCGCTAGTAACGACCGTGTAATGTCTGTAACGTCTCTAATGCCAGCTGTTAAATACTAGCTAACGTACTGGAACACTACACGAAATTTTAATAGGACTGCCGACATCCCCTTATATGTACAATTGAATTGCTTTAGAGCTTACAACCTTCCTTCTCTGAATATACATAACTGCTTGGACAACGCGCTATTCGTTTATAGAGAGAGCCCTCGAGTTCCTGAACTTCGTATTTTTACAAATGCTGGACCTATCTCAGTGTATGGTCCCAATACATGTAAGAATGATCCCCGAATACAGAGTCTCGATCTTGGTGGCTTTTGCTGATATGAGCTATCAAAGGTAAGTACATAAATCTTAGAGAAAAGTCGTTAAGGTCTGTTACATACTGTTTACGCGCAAAGCTTACTTCACTACAATCAACCTTGCAGACAATATCGCATCCCCCCACTATACTCTACTTATCTCTCATCCTCTCTCCGATACCGACTATGTAATGGCAAAAAACTAATAAATCAACTGTACTGTAATAATAAAAAAATAAACGTTATAGGAGATGAAACAAAGCTGTAATTCAACACCTCAAGCTGAGCACTTTCTCCTCATCAATAAATTATTTTATAGTTCACATCTGTCAAAGTCACCACTATCGAGACTTCATATTCGGGGATCTCTACCACGTATATTGTGAACATATATTGAGGAAGTCGCAGCCTTTACAAAATCACGAAGGTCTGAAACTCGCAGAGAATATTAGCTATGACGTTTCTTTTTAGGTACCAAAATGAAACGTCAAAGTTCAGAAGTTATTAACAGCTTCTGCTTGAACCGATCATGATAGGCGCCCAGGTTGTAAATTAGGAGATAATTTATTGTTTCCCACTGATTCTGAAATACCTGAATTTTTTAACGGTTACGTGTTACATGAGGTCTACATTTAATTAAGTAATTTTGACCTGAACGTCCACGGAGTTATAAAAGCGCTCCTTAAAGAATAACAGCAAATCAATTGTATTACCTAAATCGCGTGGTGTGCGTACTTCGCCTATAGGCACTGAAAAGTGTGAAATATATTTTTTGACATAAAAATAAAACCGACGACGATTTTAATTTTTGTTTCGATTTGGTTTTTTTGTCTTTAATTTGACTTGAGCTTAGACATAACTTGTCTTTATAAGGGCTTACTTCAAAAAGGTAAATATTTACGTAGATTCTTATTTACACAGTCAAGTTAATACATTTATGTTAACAGGTGTTCAGTGTTGTGTACATTTTATATGGAAAAAAACTGTGACATTATCAATAGTTATTTGTTTAAAAATGTATGTTTTACACTATAAAATAACAAAGAACTGCAAAAAAAAGTAATATACACTTTGAATGATAAATAAGTTACCTACATAGCGATTGTACAAAGATGCACATTTATTTTTGCATAGGGGTTTTAAAATGGAATATATTTCCCATATACATTTTTCATGTTTCAAGTCTCAAAACAATAAACAACTAGCCCTGCGGTTTCACCCGCGTAATGTTAACGAATGAAATCATCAATAGCAGAGCGTTTCTATTTCCCATAAGCAATAGAAACCTTACCAACCGCAGGAACATATCATACTCTAACTTCTCATGGTGCGTTCGATACATAACAGACAGCGCTATAATATATAGGTATTGATATAAATAATATTTTAATTGTAAAAAAATATCTTTGTAATATACCAAAATAAGAGATGTTATTTTGAGTTGGTCCTAAATAGTTATTTTTGATTGTTTAGTTGATCGTTACCCTTTTTCAGTCTTGATCGACGAATGACTTTATAAATATACCAGTTGTAAAACATTCAAAAACAACTTATTGCGTTATAACACCCTGTCCAATCAATTTTCTTTGTATGCGTAGGTTTTTGTTAATTATTGAAGATATAAAATTACATTAACTTTCCTATGCAGCTATGCAAATAACTAAGCCCGAGCAAACATATTTAAAAAAATAATATTATACAAATAATAGATAATAAGCTTCAGTTTGAGTGAAGCTTAATATCTTGAACACGGGCGCACACCAATGCCTACCTAGTAATGACACCTACTTTGCACTGAAAGTAATTAGGTGCCAACGTGACAAAAGATAAGCCAGTTGAAAATCTTCAGCAATTATTATGACGTATAGGAGTTTATATCAGATGCTCACTCAAAATCGATTCTTTCGTAATGACGTAAATAATTTAAAAAAAATGTTGTACGCAATCCTCGGTGAGTGAAACTTCGCACTTGACCACATTTTTACGTCTATCCAAAGAATCGAAAGACACCCAATGATGATAATGTAACATAATATTGGTTCCCGGCTTTTGCGGAAGACCATTTATAAAAATTTAGAAGTTCTAGGCTTATTTTATAATAAGGCATTGTCTTTTCTTACCCAAATTTACATACGTCTTACGCAGCAGCCCTTTGTTGAAGGACCCCCACATTGCAGAGTTTAGATATTCAAGTTCGATCAACAATTTGCAATATTGATTTGGACGACCCATCGTGGTCCCAGGCTACCCTGCCTTATTAGTTTTGGTGGGCTGGGAATACGCAAAATTTCGGATGTGGCCCTGTCGGCTTTTCTGGCTTCAGTTCACAGTGTGCGCGCCCTCACTGGCAATATTCTGTTTCCGTCACTCAGTGACTGTGAGGTTTCGTTCCTAACTGAGGCCAGAAATACTTGGCTTATGGCCTGCCCCAACACTGACTTACCATCTTTTAACATCAGTACGCTTCTGGATGACACAACATTCAGATTGTGTGCTTGCTTGCGTTTAGGCGCAAAATGTATTGTCCCTCATCGGTGTCACTGTGGAGATAGTGTGGACATCTTCGGACACCACCGTCTGTCTTGCGTCAGCAGCGCCGGCCGACGATGTCGTCATTCTTCCATCAATGACCTAATATGCCGGGCTCTGGTCACCGCCGGGGTGCCTGCTGTACTGGAACCAGTAGGTTTGGCGCGCGGCGATGGCCGGAGGCCGGATGGTATGTTGCTGGTGCCGTGGAGATTGGGCCGGCCGCCGGTGTGGGATGCCACGATACGTTGGCTCCGTCCCAAATCCCCGGCACTGCTGTGGCGGCCGGTGCTGCTGCTGTTCAGCAGGAGTGCCTCAAGCACCGGAAATATGGTTGCATTGGTCAAGGATACATATTTTCTGCGTTTGCGGGTGAAACTCTGGGGCCTTGGGGTCCAGATGCTTATCAACTTTTGAGAAAAGAGGTTGCACGTCGTCTGGTAGAAGCTTCTCGTGACAAGCGGGCTGGGGCTTTTCTCGCTCAGAGAATCAGCATTGCTATTCAACGTGGCAATGCTGCCAGCCTTCTTGGCACGATCCCGAGAGACACCGATTTGGGCCAAGCTTTCTACTTGTAATTAGTTTTTAGTACCATTTATCTGTATAGATATAAATATATATATATTATTTATTTATTTTATTTAGAGCCCGATGTGTCCCACTGCTGGGTAAAGGCCTCCCTTCCCTCTTTCCAACCCTTCCGATCCAGGGCTATCTCCGGCCAGTTTTTGAGGTAAGCGGCGAGTTCGTCCTGCCATCTTTTTCTCGGCCTGCCACTTCTGCGCGTTGCATTCGGAGGAGTCCATCGTGTGCCCACAGTTCGTCTGACATGCGACAAACGTGCCCAGCCCAGTCCCATTTCAGTTTAGCAGCTTGATGACCAACATCGGAGAATTGTGTTTTGGAACTATACTATTTCGAATGCGGTCTGTTAATCTGACTCCCATTATACTACGTTCCATGGCTCGCTGGCAAACCCCTAGTCTGGATTTTTGATAGTCTGTCAAAGACCAAGTCTGATCCCCGTAGGTGAGGATTGGGAGAATGCATATGTCCATCAGTCTCTTTTTTAATGTTAAAGGGAGTTTTCCTTTCAAGAGGTCTTTCATAGCCCAATAACTCTTCCATGCGTTGTCTGTTCCACGTGTGATTTCTCTTTCTTGTCTTGCCTGGAAAGAGACTATTTGACCTAGATAGATGTCATCTTGAACATATGCGATCTCCCCACCGTCCACCTTTATTTTGTGCTTTGTACTGTTTGTCATGACTTTTGTCTTTGACTTATTCATCTTTAGGTCAGCTTCGAGGCTTGCCTCATTTAATTCTTGGATCATCAAGGTCAGTTCGGAGGCCGAGGAGAAAAATAAAACAATGTCGTCAGCAAAACGGAGAATTGTAAGTTTCTTTTCTCCAACTGTTAATCCTCTTTCTTTCTAGCTGTCGTTTAATGTTCGAAAGATTTGTTCCAATGTGGCGGTGAACAGTTTGGGGGAGACAGGATCACTTGTTTGACACCTCGTCTGATTGGGAATGATGGGCCAGAAGAGTGAAGTTTGATTGATGCCGTACTGTTATTATATATGTTTTTGAGTAGATGGATGTAGCTATTTTCATTTCCCTGTACAAGCACTACAAGATGCTTTGAATATTGATATGTGTTTTAGGCTGTCGAATGCCTTAGAATAATCAATAAAAGGCAGATACAGCGGGAACTTGAACTCAGCAGCCTTTTCAATTATTTGGTTCAGACTATGAAAGTGATCTGCAGTGGATAGTCCACGGCGGAAACTAGCTTGTTCGGGGGGTTGATTCTTGTCTAATTGTCCTGAGATACGGTTTTCAATTACTTTTATAAAGGTTTTATAGAGATGTATAATGAGACTTATGGGGCGGTAATTATTGATGTCGGACTTATCACCTTTTTTATACAGAAGAATTATTTCATAGTGGCAAAAATTATTTGGAAATGAGCCTGTTTTAATAATATTGTTGACTAAATGTGTGATGTGTGGTAAAAGAATCGGTTCACCGCACTTTATGGCATCGGTGGTGATTCCATCGTGGCCGGGACTTTTAAGTTATTAATCTAGAATTTACCTGTATCGGCACCTTTGATGGCTGTTCTTAAGGAAAAGTTTTTGTGTATTGCATCTTCAACTATGCTCATATTATGATGGCGAATATCTTTAGGAATACTTCTTTTTACTTCTCTATCCTTTGTCTTGAATTCTGATGTATAAATAACCAATTTCCGCTTCTCCTCTATTAGTTGACTGGTGTGATCACTAAGCTTTTTCATATCTTTATTTTGTGGCTAGCTGTTCTAATGCTGTCTCTAATCATATCATATTCTCTTTGAATGTTCGCTGTCGATTCTTGTGCTAACAATGTAAAGCTGTTCTTGAGCTCCAGTGTGAATTTGGTTTGGTTTGCTGAAAGGGTGTCTTTATTGATTCTCTTTTAAGTATTAATAATGGTGCGAATACGATGTATTTTTAAATTGAGTCTAAGGATGAGGCGCAGGGGCCGATGGTCAGAGTAGAATTTTAGCCTATTTAGGACTTCAACATTGTTAACTATTTGTTTATCTGAAGAAAGGCAGTAATCAATCTCGTTTTTAGTTGTTTTGTCTGGAGAAAACCAGGTCCATCGACGGTGAGGCTTCTTAAAAAAGAATGTGCTGCTTATGGATAAATTATGACTCAGAGCAAATTGGAGCAATCGTTTACCACGTTCGTTCCATGTTCCCAAACCGTAGGGTCCTAGGAGGCTGTGATTCTTCGTTGACCCGAAATCCGATTTTGGCATTAAAATCACCGATAACCATAGTCCACGTTCCTTTGTGAGTATCTATCGCCTCATTTAGGACGTCATAAAAAGACTCAATTTCGTCGTAAGAGTGTGAGGAAGTAGGTGCATAGATTTGTACAATAGTGAGTGATTTGATTGGTGCAATTTTGAATTTCATTAAAGCTATTCGGTCGGAAAGGGAAATAAATTCAGTTACATTATTTTTACAACGGTTTGAAACTAAGAAACCCACACCATAACGGCTGCCGCTTCACCCTGAATGATAAAATATATTCTCCTTTCTTACAAGAGTCTGTTCCCCTTCTCTTCTTATTTCTGCAAGACCCACAATGTCCCACTTTACATGTTCCAAAGCATGTTCTAGTTCCATTAGACGCTCTTCAGTGCGCAGTGTTCTTACAATAAAAAAAGGATGTTGAATTTATCGAAATCCATTTTCTGAGCCATAGTCGTTTGACAGTTAGAGGATCCCACCCGGAGATTGTATGCGCCCCAAACTCTAGAGTCCATCATCCTACTGTCATCGGCGGTGTTCCTACTGGAGTCGCCGGGTACTAGGGGCCGATTCTTAGTTGTGTCTGTCATTGAGGGGAGGGATTTGGACATTTATAACCCACCACGCTAGTCCAGTGCGGGTTGGTGAGTGTGCAGTAGGCTACCTAACTGAACCTATGGGCGCCATCGTTGATGCACTATGTAGGGGGCATTCTTCCGCCACTGCCCGATTCGGTATCCTGCACTGATACCGTCTCTACCACTCGAACTTCCTCATGAACTTTGTTCTTATGGAACTTCTAGTAGCGCGACAGTTTAACGTCATGTCGAGGACGTATATATATGTATAAATATTGGTATAAAATATATATATTCTTATAGGTATCGTATAGCTGTTATATTGAAACAAGTGCACGAAGCCATATATTAAAGCTATAAAAGAGGTAATGATATTCACTCTGCATTAGTTAACGGTAACGATGCGGCTCCATTTACTGTTAGCTGTTGTGGCTAACGCAGTTATTATTATATCGTCGACAGGTAATTTAATATGTTTTTGAATAATTAGATTCGATTAATCCTAATAATTAAGGATGCTAATGTATTACTTTTCTTATATCAACTCGTTCTAACTCGCTCTCGGTTAATAACAGTGGAAGCCGATACATTTTGAAAACAAAAAAGCTTAAAAGATTTCCAAATAATTTAAACATAATTTTCTTTCTTCTTTTCTTTTATTTTACGTTCTTTACTACTAAGTTCTTTACGTACTTCTTCGCAATTTAAGAAATTAACTACATTTAAGAATTATTTGATGTTTTAAAGAGAGTGCTTGTAAGTATAAAAATACTCCTTTGAAGTTTATAAGTGCACGCTTTGAGTGATTAAATAATTTTGGAGTAAGTAAACAGATTGATATTTCAAGATATTTTCAGATTATGAAAGATCATCGTCTAGCAGTGCATCAAGTAGCAGTGAAAGTTATAGTTATTCTGAAAGCAATGGTTCTTCCTCGTCAAATGTTCAAACCAACTCGACTAGTAATAGATCCAAATCTGGGAAGGGAAAATGTAAAGGAAGTAAGTACGAATTTAATGTTCTATTGCAATTTTACTTCGTAACGAAAATTCACTAGATGTAATATATTGCAGAACTAGCTCTGCCCCGCAGTTTCACCCTTAGGCTTTATTTCGCGGAACCTTATTTTTTTTAATAAGTTGAGTTACAACTTGTAACATCAACCATCAGTCAGTGAACAATCCGTCCAGCTATTTCAGAGATTAGCTGGAACAAATAGACAGACAAACGGACGTATGGACAGAAAGACAAATATTTAAGACAAATATTTTTGCTGTATGTCCTGTATACAAAGTATAATGCATTTAGTGAAAAGTTGTTAATTTGGAATCACACACTTTTATTTACCTGATAGCTATAGATAATATTTATTTTATTTTTCTCGCTTTTTATTACTGGTAAATAAACCAATATGTTTATTTCAGAACAGAGACAGGGTAACGAGAAGTGCGGTAAGTTAATTGATCGATATACTTACATTACATTTTTGATATCATGATAAATATGTTTCACATGTTCTTTTTTCCTCTAATTGAGGAAATATATTATATTATTCGTTCTTAATTTTCTCGATAATACTTTATATGATAGCTTTTTCAGTATTGGAAATTCAAATATCTATTTCCATTTAATATCGATACAATTTTTTCCACCATCGTTTTGCAGGAAAACACGAAATGTTCGTGGAGTGCCCAGATGCTTGGTGTCAGCCACAAACTTGTGAAGACCTAGGTTACAACGTGGAATGTACATTCATTAGTTCTGAAGAGGATTGCCCTAGTGAGCCCGGTTGTGTCTGCGAGTATAATTATGTGAGGAATAGTCAAGGGAAATGCATACCTAGTGAAAAATGCCGTAAGTATTAGAGAAAGACTTAGATAATTAACTTTTCGTAATCAATCATTTGTTTTGTGGTTCTATGGCATCTTTTTATAAGATAAATTTATGTTAGAAGCCGTGGTGGCCTTGGGGTTAGAGCAGTCGCCTGCTACGCAAGCGACGCAAGCTCGAATCCCAGCGGGGCCTGTAGCAATGAGTTTTTCTAAAAAAACTTATGTGCAGCTATTTCACACCACGTGCTTTACGGTGAAGGAAAACATCGCGAGGAAACCTGCATATGTCTGAGAAGTAATTCAAAGACGTATGTATAGTGCCTGTGACGGCGATGTCACGTTCGCACTGGATCATATTCGCTGAAATGTGGGTGTTGTTACAACACCTCTGTTTACCCCTTCGGGGACCCTTCTGGGATGGCGTGAGCATATATATATATATTTATAATTTATGTTTGAATTTTCAAACATAATTATTATCAGTTTGAATGTATCGTTCTTCCAAATTACGATTCGGATCTTAATTCGGTTTTTACTATTATGTAACAGTTGTACTCCGATGGGCTTACAGCTAAAATAATCCATATTATATTTGTATACTATCTGTGCCCGGCGGTTTCACCCGCGTACATTTAATTTCATGGGTGGCCATCGGAACTCTATTTTTTTAAAGTAATGTAAGATACTCTTTGTATCATCAGTTTGTATCTGCCAGTGAAAGTCCCGTTAAAATTGCCCCAGCCGTTTCGGAGATTAGCCGGAACAAACAAGCAAAAAGAGACTTTTTTTTTAATTTTTAAAGGTTTTTGTGTCTAATGTCAATGCCGTGTATACTTTCATATGCATTTAGTGAAAACTGTAGTTTTGGAATTACAAACAGACACTTTAATTGTATGTATCTGTATAGATATAGATATTAGAGAGTAAAGGCGAGGGTGGCAGTAGTAGATAGTAGTATTGCGATCTATTCTACAGTCAAACAGCTCCAAAAGTTGCACGCTCCTTTAATGTACAAAATATACATCACTTAATATTATATATAGCCTCATGCGGTGGTGATGAAAATGCTGTAAGTGGATGTGGTGTAAACTGCGGTAGGCTGTGCTCTAACTACAAACGAAATGATGTGGTTTGCATTGATTCGTGTATGACTAATGGCTGCGACTGCAAGGAAGGATATGTCCTGGATGACTGGACTAATACATGCGTTCTTCCTGAACAATGCTGTAAGTAAATATGTGTAAACATTCAGTAGATAAAATGAGTGTGAAGTTACCTTTTCTCATGGAATTATTATAGGGTACTAAAAAAATTGTAACGGGGACTGAGTTACAGTTAAAATCTAATAATACATAGCTAGTAATTGCATTTTTAACCGATTTCAAAATAAAGAGTTGGTTACTCAATTCGCCCGTATATTTTCATTCTCTTTGGCAAAACATGTTTTAGGATATTATGTCTTATAGCTTTAGTTATGTTGTATTAATTATTCGTTTTGCCTTGTAAATATTGCATGTGTGGCGCAGCCGACAAAAAAACTGGTTATACATGTTTTTATAAAATGAATGATTGCTTACAGCTCTTAATAGAGTTATAAAAAAAAACCATTATAATGTTTTTTTATTCGCCAGCAGTTCTATAAGTCTCTTCATAATTTTCTTTGATTCAACTTCATTGGCATGCCAGAAACCAAACGAATTCTTAAATCTTTGTCCAGCGCCGTGTTCGATTAAAACATGTGAGGCTAAGGATAACCCGGATCTATCCTGTGGTCCCGAATTACCAGTAGGGGACCCAGACTGCCTACGCGGGTTAAACGGCAGGGCACAGCTAGTTACGGTATATAGGTATTATCTGTTTCACAGCCCAATATCCCACATGTTTTTATGAAAATGTTAGATCTTGAAAAGGGCGATAGAGACGCAATGCATTTTTATGTGGAGACGCGTCTAGTGCAAATTATAAAAAAAACACATGGGTACTCCCTCATAAGGTCTTGAAGGTGAATTAAACTACTAATTTTGATCTCCAGTGTGGTCTCCAACTAGTTTTATAGTAATAAATTAATCGATCCCACAAATATATTTTGTTATAATCGTATAGTTTCATGATTTTCTTTCACGATTCTGCATTATAAAGTTTCATCGTCGACTATTATGGTGGATTGCTTGATTAGAGCAGACTTAGCAGTAAATAAGACAATATACCTCTATGGAATTGTCTAACGGTATGACAATATCGCTGATAAGAAACCTTTTGCAGCTACAACTATTTGCAGTAAGCCAAACGAAATATATGACGTATGTCCAGCCCCTTGTCCTCCAAGAAGATGTGATGTCAATGATGCTTTAATCAATTGCGCTGTATCTCCACAACCTGGCGATCCAGATTGTGAGCCTGGATGTCGATGTGCTGACGGTTACGCTAAAAATGCTTCGGACATCTGCATACCCAGAGAGGAGTGCCGTAAGTCTTATAAATTTGACTTTTTCGATTTCACAATCAAAATGTAAAGTGTGTAAGGTTAAAACTAAGGTTGAATTAGACGTTGATAGTAACTATGACTGCGGCTTTAGTTTGACTACAAAATGTGTTGCGCTAAATTACGCTGTCAATTGAAAAATTAATGCTATCAGCGCTATAATCAGTATGTGAAAAGCTGTAACCTAAGCTATAGCTTTAATCATAAAAAAACGAGCTATTTCAAGATATATAAGTATTAGATTATCAGCAGTTTGTAAATTACCTTACTACTTTTACCTATCTGGTACATTAACGAGTTTTATATCTAGTTAGTTGATGGAACGCAACCCTGTCTGGTTTTAAAAATTACAATAATAAAAACATCACATAACCTTACAGCGACATGCCCAAAGCCAAACGAGGTGTATGACTTCTGCCCCGCCACGTGTCCACCAAGGAGATGCGATGTAGACGATCGCACTATCAGGTGCGCTGCTCCTCTACAAGTTGGAGACCCTAGATGTGAGCCTGGCTGTCGATGTGCTGACGGTTATTACAGAAACGATCAAGGAATTTGTGTCACCAGAAAAGAGTGCAGTGAGTCCTTCGAAAATCATTTATTTTATTAAATTATTATACGCAATTAGCCCCAAACAACCTAATTAAAAGTATGTTACATATTATTTTACGAATAAAGCTCCTAAGATATATCAATACATGCATGTTATGCTCAAGCCTGCTTTCCCAGAACAGAAATCCTAACTCTGGCATCGGTTGAGGTGTACTTGTGGGCCCACCATCATGGGTTTAAGTATTGAGAACTTCTGAGCTTTGACGTATCATTTTTGTACCGTAAAATTAAACGTAAAAGTTAAGAAGTTTAACTTTGCGCCATCCACCCACATTTCAATAGAGGTAAAAGAGGTCTAATAATAAAGCGGGCGCTTACTGAGACTCCCGGCAAATACAAGGAAATTACAGATGGTAGAACCCATTTTCTCTTTGCTCAACGGGGATTTGACCCGAGGACTTCGTGTTCCACAGTAGCGTCTTTGACCACTAGACCAACCATTCCGCAAAGGAAGTATAAAATGCTATATTATATCTTTCGGAGATCTTTATGCAGTACCTTTTAAATTTTAGATGACGCAACATGTGGAGTAAACGAAGAATATTCCGACTGCCCAGCATTTATGTGTAGACCTGAAAATTGTACCCAACTGGGCTACCCAGTCGAATGTCCCGCGACAATAGACGGAGAGTGCCCCGTGCAATCAAGATGTGTTTGTAAGGCTGGTTATCTGAGAAACTCAGAAGGTGCATGCGTGTCTTCATCAGAATGCCGTGAGTAAAGAAATTCTGAATATATATATATATATATATATATATATATATATCTCAATATATAAATGCGGGTGTAATCACTTAAAGTACATTCACATCTCGCCAGTTATGTTTGAGGGGGGCCAGCTATAATCATTGACCGGTCATTAAGAGAAACACTGTTTTCACTGTAAATTATAGATAACAAAGTTAATTTCCAAGTTATGATATGACCACCAAGTGAACGAGATTATGAGAGAGATATAATTTTTTCTTGTTTTTTGAGGCGCAAACAGGTCCACCGTTCATTCACTCTCATAGTTCCATCAGTCTCATAGTTCATCAGATGAAAAAACGGATGAGGATCTCTCACCCGTTTTCAGGCCAACGGTTTAATACAATATTTTGATTATAGATCCTAATTTTTACAATCTTCCACAGCTGCCTGCGGCGGAGATCCTAACGCCCGTATCGGTTGTGGTATTAATTGTGGAAGACTGTGTTCCAACTACTTCAGGGACGACATCGCTTGTATACAAGTATGTTACGACAACGCTTGTGACTGTCGCGCTGGCTTTGTTTATGACAGCAATACTAAAACATGCGTGCTTCCCGAACAATGCAGTGAGTCAAATTATCACACATATTGCAGATAATTTATGTCGTTCAAAAAATTTCAGCACTCTTAGTGAATTTGTTATTATTTATATTGCAGCACCCATCTGCGGTCAATATGAACAATACTCAAGTTGCATCAATGGCGGTTGCGATGCAAGGAATTGTAGTCAGATAGGGAAACCTGTGCCGTGCAAAAAAATTCGTGCAGATAGTTGCATAAAGGGTTGCGTATGCCAAGATGGATACTTGAGAGCTGAAAATGGAGATTGTGTTCCAAAAAATGAATGCCCACGTATGTATTGCCTTCTCATCATTAACAAATATAATTTATTTTAAAATCATTTGTTTCATTGTTCGAAAATGCTTCTAAAGTGTTAATTTAATTGATTCAAAATATCACGAAATGCATATATCAAGAATAATAAATATTTTGCGGTGCACGAATAGCTGTGGTCATTCGGTTCCATATGATACACGATTGCTCAAATACTAATACAAATCTAGAATATTAAATTTGTATCACTCACAGAGCAATTAACCATTTGCTCGTATTCCCTTGCAACTCCTACTTTTCGCAAAGAAGATTAGGTGCCAAAGAAACGGATGGTGAGTTCACCGCCATCTTAGGTCAAGCACTATAATCATATTCGGATTTCTTCTCAGACGTATTAGAATTAAATGTATGACTAAAAACATCAGTTATTCGTTTGACTTTTTCAGAACTCTGCACCGGCCAAAATGAAATTTACGATTCCTGCTCTCCAGTTTGCCCCCCGCAAAATTGTAAAACTCTCAATTTAAAAATCAATTGCCTGTTCAAAATCAACCCTGAAGACTGTAAAGGTTCTTGTCAGTGCAAGCCCGGGTATTATAGAAATTCCATCAATCAGTGCATATCGAAAGATGATTGTTGTAAGTTAGACTTCAAGGGCCATACCATGAGCTCTTATTGCCAGTTTAGATTTACACATGATATGATACAGTGGTATATAAAGTGTCTGTCACGGTTTACAGCTTAGCAATCTTGCAATAAAAGTTTATGGTTGGGCTGCAGTTCTGGTATCAGTTGCTATTCGTATGTCTATATTATTAACGTTTTGTTTGATCACACAGTAAAATGCACGGGACCAAACGAGTACTTCTCATGTGGCGGAGCCTGTGACAACGTTTGTGCTACTTTGAGAGAACAAAATCAAACCAACTGTCCTATAGTTAACATACAATGCAACAGAATGTGTTACTGTGAAGAGGGCTACGCACGAGATGACAACAATACATGTATACCCATTGAACAGTGCAAAGGTATTCTTTATAATCTCACCTTCCCATAAGCAGACAATCTCTGATGAAGCTTCGGTACAAAATTATTCATTTGCTTACTAAATATGTTATTACGTGCTAATTCTTGCGATAACAGCCGATGCTTTTTCTGAGCAGCTGTTTAATTTTTGACTTCGAAAAGTCGAATATCGGGAAATGTGTCTTGCCGGAAGAATGCAGTAAGTTTTAAGTGTTATCATTCCACCCACCCATCTCTTCCCTGTAAACATTTAAAAATATAAAAGCAATAGGTTCTTCGTTTTTGAATATGGCAAGTATCGTTTTTTTCCCAGCACACACCTGTGGAAACGACGAAGTATACTCAGATTGCATTAACGGTGGCTGCCAACAAAAGTACTGTACGCAGATTGATAAACCAATACGCTGCCCAAGAATACCAGCAGATAGATGCATAAAAGGATGTCTTTGTAAAGATGGATATTTACGAGCTGAGAATGGTACTTGTATACCTAAGAACCAATGTCCAGGTAAGAAGCTATTAAGATTGACATACACTTAAATATTCAAAACCAACTCGTCTACTCGTAAAGTTGCTCTACGCTCTTCAAATCTAGATATTATGTGCAGCTTAAAACTCTTAATCAAACTGAAACTAGAGGGAGGTAGGCAATTTGAAATGCTCTTTACAACCAAATTATTTTAGTCAATCTTTGTATTTGCCGTGGTGGCCTTGAGGTTTAAGCAGTCGCCTACTACGCAAGCGAAGTAAGTTCGAATCTCAGCAGCGTTCGTACCAATGAGTTTTTCTAAAAAACTTATGTACAGTGATTTCACACCACGTGCTTTACGGTGAAGGAAAACATCGTGAGGAAACCTGCATATTTCTGAGAAGTAATTCAATGACGTATGTAAAGTGTCTGAGACGGCGATGGACTCACCATCTGTCACGTTAGCACTTAATCATCTTCGGTGAAAAGTGGGTGTTGTGATTACCACACCCCTGCCTACCCCTTCGGGGAATACAGGCGTGAGCATATGTATGTATGTATGTAATCTTTGTATTTCTTCTTTTAGTAACGTGTTCAGGACTCAATGAAGTATACGATCCCTGTCCACCGACCTGTCCTCCTCAGACTTGTGCAAGTATAAACTCAACATATCATTGTCCATTGATGTCGGTGAATCAAACTTGTACGGGATCTTGTCGGTGTAAATCTGGCTATTTCAGAAACAAGAATAACCAATGCATATCGTCGGAAGATTGCTGTAAGTTTTAAGTTCCTTTATGATAATGTGCCTTTATTATTTTTCAATCTACATAAATGGCAAACAATATGCATACAGCTTACAAACCGCAACTGTGGGTTATTGATGCTTGCAACACTTACATGTAACAATGTTTTATAAAAAACAGCACTTGATGATAGTTTCTATCTCATTAATATTTAATATAGAGGCTTAACTTTAAGGTAGCATTACATGCCTGCAATCTTCTGCAAGGTACGGCCCCTAATCGACCAGCCCTGATAGTAGAATGATTCCGCTACGCCCTACCTGTTTTAAAATATTCGATACTATCCTCGAAAGAACCACAATTAATCATAATTTTAAACATACAGTGAAATGCACTGGACCGAACGAATACTTCGCATGTGGAGGCGCCTGCGACAACGTTTGTTCTTCACTTAGTGAACAGAATCAAACTAACTGTCCCATAGTAAACATCGTGTGCAACAAGAAATGTTACTGTGATGAGGGTTATGCACGAGATGAAAATAATATATGTATTCCTATCGACCAGTGCAAAGGTATGCGAGAATGTTACTTATTACGACAGTTTTTTGTATCAATAGAAAAAGATGATACAATCCAATGTTATGCAACTATAATAATTGATTCGTAACTATGGTGTTTATATGGTATCGCGTCGAAAAGGAACCTTTACATTACCACTTCAGTGTCTGTCTGTCAGTTTTATATCTCTAAATTGGGAGCTCTGTTTATCATTGACAGGTTATTTTAATGTGGCATTTTTCCAGCAAAAGTTTGTGGAAACCATGAAGTATACTCAAGTTGTGTCCAGGGTAACTGCAAATACGAATCCTGTACTCAAGTAGGAAAACCCATCGCTTGCCGCAGAATAGATCCAGCTCAGTGTATAGAAGGTTGCCTCTGTGAGGATGGATATTTGAGAGCAAATAACGGTACTTGCATACCCCAAAATCAATGCCCAGGTAAATATGACGTCGAATCATTGCTGGATTGCTTGCTTGCTATACTGGATCTAGAAAATATATTATCTGTAAAAATATATAAACATTTTCATCACGTATAAATAAGGGAGGTAGGGGTATAACTGGATCTCCCGTCAGAGTCGACTGGGGACTGTACCTCCCATTTACAGAAGGTCGCTAGAAGGTCGAAGAATGTTACCTTTGAGTAGCGTTGTGTTCCTGCAGTAAGTAAAGACCACCAGTGCTCCATGGGTGGCAGGTAGGAGTGGAGTCGCTGTACCAGCAATAATTATTATTTATAAGGATTGCGTAATGTATAAAGTAGGCAACGGTGACATTTTGGTGTTACAGGCATTTATAGGCTGCAGTAGCCTCTTTACCACTAGGCAGACTGCACGCTTGTTTTTCGCCTTATTAGTATAAAATCTAATAAATCATAGAAGCTCCAAACTGAAAAAAGTACCTAAATAGGCTCATAATTTTACGTAGCCAGAAATAAAACATCTTCAGTAAAAAGTGGGTGTTATTATTCCCACCCTGTTGTGGGAAAGAGTAAATTATAAAATAAAATATGATTAATGCATCTAACCGAAACGGCCACAAAATGCTAAGAGGAAAACAATAATATTATGCATACATGCATTACTCATCGATCAATGCAGAGGTAAATATGATAAACGATCACAAACTTACAGTCGACTTTGACTGATCGTTTAGTCGCAATTTTCATTGTGGAATTGAAAGAGGATGTGGTTATTGCTACGACACGAGTCTATTAATCATACTGTCGGTATCATAAAACTTGCTGGGTACCTATTTAAGCTTAATTAGATAATTTAAAAAACTATTTTTTTTATACTACGTAAATCGCCTTACAGCGTATGAGCAGTTACATCGCTATGGCTCAATTACAAGCTCCAGTTTAAGAATAACTCGCGCTAGACGGTGCTTGTAACATCAACATCAATGAATGTACCGTCAAATCCAGCCTTTTCAGGGATAAGTTGGATTTTTTTTTTTACACTTAGTGAAAAGCTATTTATTTGGATTTATAAGCAGAGACTTCAATTTTATTTATCCGTATTGACTGCGTTGATACCAACGCTCGGCTCGGTCTAGCCCCTAGCTCGGTTCCATATATGCTGCTAATAAAGCACTGGCTTTATATACTAATCCATGCCACCTTAAGAGGCTATTATCTCAATCATCGCATGAATAAAACACAACGGATGATTGTAATTTTAGTTTTGACTGTGTATTAACTCTCGTAGCATTAGAGCTACTGTGCTACTATACAAGCATGCCTCACATCATGTAAATGACTTAACGATCCTTTTTAGTGTGCGGAGAAAACGAGATATACAACGAATGTCCAAACTCCTGCGAACCAGAAAGATGTTCGCAATTAGGATATCCGCAGACTTGTGATTCCTCTGACCATTCTGGAATATGTCCCGTGGCACCAGCATGTGTTTGTGATAACGGCTATGCAAGGGATGACCAAGGCAGATGTATACCCAGCGATCAATGTCGTAAGTATTAATTCCTATCTGATACCAGATAAAAATCCGGAATATCTGGTGGAATCAAAATTGTGATATTAGTATGTGGTTCAATTCAAATGGCATATATTATTTACGAATCAAAGAAAAGTAATCATATAACATGTTTTATTGTAAGCCCAAGTCCTTCTTGGAAATTAATCGATAAGTTTAATTAATATTGTCCAGTCTTTGAGCCTTTGAACTCGAAAGCAAATATGTGACAGAACATTTGTTATTTAATTTGATTCCCTTCTGTAGTGCATAGTTTACTTTTCAGTATAACACTAACGAAAAATTTACTAAGCTCAGACTTAAATTATGCGCATTCCTTTCTAAATCCGCAGCACAGAAAGAGATGGGGCTAATTTTAAACCAAGGGCTATCTTAGTGTATGTTTGGTAATAAGGGCAAGTATTTCTTAAATTAACTGTCATGTTACAGCTTCATGCGGTGGAGATCCTAACGCAGTAGCAGGTTGTGGCGTGAATTGCAAAAAGCATTGTTCTGATCTTAGTGGTCGACCTAGAGGTTGCATAAGAATTTGCTATCCACACGCTTGTGACTGCAGAGATGGTTATTATTACGACGCTAATATTGGCAAGTGTGTAAAACCAGAGAATTGCTGTAAGTATCTTTTTACTTCTATATCATCATGATCCTTCTGCCTTTATGACAAGATTTTTGTGAGCGGTTCAATGTGTATTTCACCTGGCATAACTTTATTCACTCCTATTACTCTACAATATTTTTAATAATTTATTTGTAATGGTAAGCCACAGAAAATGTAAATTGTTCGGTAACATGAGCAATGTTTATATAAAAAACATTGAGATAAAACTATAAATTCTGCCAACTGTTTACACATTCCCTCGATTATCATTATAATGTATTGAATTTTAACAATAGGTGTATGCTTACACAAGCATACCTTGAACTATGTACCTGTCATCGTAGCATAATATATACGAGTGTTTACTTTAACGGAATTAATGATTCGAATAAAAAGAAACTATAACATCATAAATATTGAGTACAAAGGAGTCATGCGGTATTTTTCACGCATTGTAGTATTTAACTACTTAAATAAGATAACGCTAAGGTATGTTCTATAAACTAATTGCTAAGTACATGTTTTGCGCACATAACATTAACATTGTTATTTAATATTCTTTTATTTTATCGTATCCATACTAACGTTTAATTTTACGGTACCTACCAAAATGAAACGTCAAGGCTCAGAAGTTCTTAGTACGCCCGTGCTAGACCCGTGATGGGAGGCCCCCTGTTAATCTAAATATATTTAGCTCAAAGGTGACTGACTGACTGACGAAGTGATCTATCAAAACACAGCCCAAACCACTGGAAGGATCGGGCTGATATTTGGCATGCAGGTAGGTATGTTATGACGTAGGCATTCGCTAAGAAAGGATTTTGATTATCTCTACCCCCAAGGGGATAAAATAGGGTATGAAAGTTTGTCAATTTTAAACCGATATATTATATAAAACTAAATCTACGCGGGCACAGCTAATTTTAAATATGATTTGAATTTATGAACGATTTGAATAAACGATATCTCGAAAACCGTAACTGTCTTAGGGCCTTGTCTTGGCGGTCAAATCGGCGACTTTAATCTAAATATTTCAATTTGTAGCTCCTATTTGCGAAAAAAATGAGGTCTATTCTGACTGTATCCAGAGCAACTGCAAAGCCCAAACCTGCTCACAATTAGGGCAGCCCATTGCTTGTCCTGCTATAAACCCGGCTGGATGCATTAAAGGTTGTCTCTGCCAAGATGGATACGTAAGGTCAAATAACGGTACCTGCATACCTCAAAATCAATGTCCAAGTAAGTACTAAAACAAGATTTATTGTCGGGTTTTCTAAAGGCTACTTTCCTAATAAGGGCCATACCGGGACCTCAGCTAAATAAATACATTCATACATACATACATATTCTCATGCCTATATATCTCAAAGGGGTAGGCAGAGATGCTGTAGCAACCCACTTTTCACGGAAGATGATTAAGTGCCAACGCGTCAGTCTTTTGAATTACTTCTCAGACACAAGGTTTCCTCACGATGTTTTCTTTCATCGTAAAGTACGTAGTCAGAAATCGCTGTACATATGTTTCTAGAAAAACTCATTGGTATAGACCTCGCTATGATTCAAACTTGTGTTGCTACCGTTGCAGGCAACTGCTCAAACCCCAAACTCACCACGGCTCCATAAAATCCAGAAGCTAAATAAATAATTTTGATTTTCATAATAAGTAGTAAAAACTCACCAGGTAGTAGTCACAATTAATGATATATTTCATAACACGATCCTTGTTGACTGTATGATATATGGTATTCATAATATTTGACACTATTTAAATTATTTTATAAGCTCACGGATCTCTTTCTATTATTATACACAAGATGGCAAATCTGCTAAAAGTAGTTTCCTAATATTAACTTAAACTTCAGCGTCCTGCGGCGACGATCCGAACGCGCTACCGGGTTGTGGCCAAAATTGTGGCCGTCGGTGTTCCAACTACAATAAAGGACCTGTTGTGTGTGCGTTAGTTTGTGATGAAAATGGATGTGATTGCAAAGAAGGATATGTGTTCGATGACAACAAAAAAACGTGTGTGCTACCTGATCAATGCAGTAAGTGATTTCAGATACATACCAACAACATTTAAACAATTTCGGCAGGTTCATGTACTACCTGTCAACCGACTAATGCCCGGATTATTACGATATTATGATAATGACAAAAATATATATATGTCGAGTTTGAAGCGCCATTGATTTTATAATTAGCTAACTTCGTTGTTTTAGCTAATTTGGTGAATGGTGTCACTTAGTTACTGTGATTTGTCAATCCACAAGCTTTATTAAGATTCCTCTTAATCCTGCATACTCCTTCCCATCCAAGGTCATCCAATGCTGACTTTATTTAAACAGATCTGAGTATGCAGATAGAAATGAACCATTATCATTTTGTTACTATACCCTTAATTCATTGACATCAGAAGAACTCCCTAAATTAATGACAAGGAAGTCCAATTTTTCGCATCTATTCTCCTCAGCACCCCAATGTGATCAAAATGAAAGGTACGTGGATTGCCCATCGTGTCAAGCCCAAGCGTGCAGTGAGGTTGGCTTCCCATTGCCTTGCTCTGAGGACCCTGAAGCGTGCTACGGAGGACCAGGCTGCTTTTGCGACGATGGATACGTAAGAAATCATCGAGGCAAATGTATCCCTGTAGAAGAATGCCGTAAGTACCTTATCTATACAGTTGCAGTGTCTGTTTGTAATTCCAAATTTAATCAGCCTTTGAAAGTATATTCGGTACTTACAATAAAAAAAATATCTTTCTGTTCGTTCACCTATTTGTTCCGGATGATCTCGGAAACGGCTAGACCAATTTTAACGGGAATCTCACTGACAGATAGCTGATGTTACAAGAAGTAATTTAGAGGGTCTACATGTAAATTTTAAAAAACCGATCCAAAATATTTTGGATCCTAAAAATGGAAAACCATTAAGAATTAATATTTTTAAGATTTACAGACAAAATACATATGCACGGTATTTTTATATGCTTATATTTTGTCAAAATGCCCTTAAACACATAGTAATTTTAGTTAAATCCCAGCCAATTATGAGCTCAACGTTAATAACGAACACGTGAGGATCATAGCTTAAGGTAAACAATCTCTGCCTATGCTCTTGGGATATACGCATGTGTGGATATAATAGAGCATTGTTACGGGAGTTCTATTCGGGGCTCAATAAGAATTACGTCTCTTCATATTTATATCCTAGCCTTATTATACCTCAAAGACGACTGACATAAAGCAGGGGGGCAACTATGGCCGTTAAAAGAGAGGGCCTATCTACTAACAGCGTTATAGCAGTGACCTCTTAATAACTTCTTAACTATGACGTTTAATTTTGTATCCCAAAATGAAACGTCAGAGCTAAGAAGTGCCTAATACAATACACTGCATAAATTGATGACGGTATGCCCAAAAAATGATTTGGTGGCCTTGAGGCTTGTGCAGTCACCTGCTACGCAAGCGACGCAATTGGAATCCCAGCGGGGGCCTGTACCAATGAGTTTTTCTACAAAACTTATGCACAGTGATTTTCACACCACGTGCTTTACTGAAACCGATGATGGTAGGCCCCTTGTATTTTCCCTGAACTCTTTAATTTCGTTAAGTGAATGCTAGTTTGAAAAGTATGATGATGTCTATTTAATATTTTATAATATAGCGTCTTGCGGCGGCGATCCACATGCAGTGTCCGGTTGTGGAGTGAACTGCTACCAGCACTGCTCTGATATCGGCTCTGATCATGTATATTGCGGCGACATATGCTATCCAAACTCTTGCGACTGTCGAAAAGGGTACTTTTACGACAATAACCTCAATCGATGCGTGACGGCTAATGAGTGCAGTAAGTATATTTTGCAATAAATCATATATTATTAAATTATCGAATCAAGGCGCAATTATTTGATTGAGATTTACCGTTTCTATTTTTAGTGGGTGTTGTAGTTTCTACCTCCTCTTTGCGACTATTACATAAAAGTAGAATATCTACTAAATCAATATATTTTCTAAGGGATGTGAACAAAGCAATGATTTTCGTTTAATTGACCAGCCTCCCGTTAGCAATTCAGAAATAATATTTGTATTGTTTAAAGTTAGTTTCCTGTTAAGACTAGCAATATCAATTTTCACTGAGAACTTCATTGAGAAATGTAAGTAAAATTATAAGGAATCTAACATTTACAGGGCCAAATTGTTGAATAAACGAAATATAGTGAGTGTGCTAGTGGACGTGAAAGCTTTTTAGAATTAGGATAACCATTTCTTTGCATTAATCCTTTAGAAATTATTGGAAGATGTATTTGGAAAGCAGGATATCTGAACGATGATAACAATGTGTGTGCTCCTGAAGATCACTATTATGGTGCGTAAGAAGATATTTGACAGGAACACACAGAAAACGATGAAACACTTCATCACCTTACATCAGTGTCAAACAACACCGATATAACAACATTTGGACACAGATGATGACTCGCATTATATGTATTACGTATTCTACTCTTTTAATTCTCCGTAATAAGAAGTCTAATTGAATAAATCTTTGAAGCTAGTACAATTATGCTTCTCATATTATACCTCTGTTAATCTCGTAGTTTGCTTGATTGTAATTTAATGCGTTTTATTAATACAGCAGCCCAATGTGGCTACAATGAAAAATATGTGAACTGCCCATCTGCCCTGTGTGAACCGCAAAGCTGCTCGCAAATTGGCTTCCCTATTGCTTGCGTTGACCTTGGTGATAATGGCCAATGTCCAGACGAGCCTGGCTGCGTTTGTGTAGATGGATATGTGAGAAATGATATTGGCAATTGTGTGCCTGAGCAAGAATGTCGTAAGTATATCTTTAACAATGAAAATTTAATTTATTTATTCAGTTTCGGCTCTGATAAGACTCATTTGACCGTCGAACAATTGACTAACAATTTGGAAAATATCCTTTTGAGAAGAACCGGCATGAAACTCAGCTCGCATCAAGTACATTTAATTACATAGTAAATAATTATTAATTACAATAAATTTCATATAAATTATACAAAATAAAAATGTATTCGCAACACTTTCAATCGTGTGCTAGAATTATATTAGGTATAATGTGCAACAAATTTACTTACATTTTCTTACACGAAACTATTGCTCAATTCGTTTCGTTAGAGAGCGAGTTGGATAATAACTGGAATAAAAAACTGCGTCCAGAGTTTACTGCTAGAAATTTCAAGTTCATCGACATTTGGACGATGTCTTCAAAATATCTCTTATCTATTTTCCATCAGCGTCTTGTGGAGGCGATCCAAATGCAGAACATGGATGTGGAGTAAACTGCAATAAGCATTGTTCTGATTACAATAAAGAGCCGCAAAGCTGTATACTATCATGCGACACAAACGGATGCGATTGCAAAGAAGGATACTACTTTGATGATAACCTCGGAAAATGTGTCCTGCCAGAAGATTGCAGTAAGTTTATATTTATTTCAAATAATTATTTAATTTAGCATTCTAAAACTTCTCATGTTCTTAATTTTTATTTCAATCATCGGTTTAACCAGAACGTATTAGGAACTTTTTAAATTTCACGTCTAGTTTTGTAATTCTAAAATCAAAATTCAAAGCTAAAAAGTTAGTGAGACTCCACTGATATGACAATGATACTAAGCCCTTTGCTCTGTAGTACCAATTAAAGTGTCGTTTTTATATTTAGCCCCAGAATGCGGTGTAAACGAGATGTACCATGAGTGTCCGGCAAATTTGTGTCAACCAGAGGACTGTTCTCAGATAGGCTTTTCATTAAATTGCACTGATCTCGCTGAATCTGTCATTTGCCCTGGAAGACCTGGCTGCGTGTGTCGCACCGGCTATGTCAGAGACAGCTACGGAAATTGTATGCCTGCGAGTAACTGCCGTAAGTAAAATCGTCTTTATATGAATACTAGTAATTGGTATCTCCTGTCCTAAATTATTAAATTCGTGCTACTCTTTCCAAAGATATTCTTCAGTTACACACATGGATTTCTCACAGTAAACACATATTTGCTTTTTAATTTAATTTTTCCTTTGTAGCTTCATGTGGTGGAGATCCCAAAGCTGTAGCAGGTTGTGGTGTGAACTGCAATAAACATTGTTCTAATGTTGGACAAGAACCGGGTTTCTGTATTTTGGTATGCTACTCCAACGCCTGTGACTGCCGAGAAGGGTATTATTATGATGACAACTTAAAGGAATGTGTTCTTCCCGAAGATTGCAGTAAGTAATTAAACTAATTAATTGATGTCGATTTGGTGCTACAATTTGGTGCTCAAATACAATTAATCAATAATTTAGCTTGAATAACTTCAATCAACTAATTAAATTATGCTAATATTTCTCCCTTGCAGCACCAACATGCGGAGCAGATGAAAAATACTCAGATTGTGTCAACGGTGGTTGCGAAATCAGAGACTGTTCGCAGTTGGGCCAACCTATACTTTGCATAGATCCTTTAGAGTGTATTCAAGGATGTGTCTGTCGGGATGGATACCTGAGAACTGACGACGGAACTTGTGTACCTGAAAATCAGTGTGAACGTAAGGCCACCTTTGGCTTGTTTATAATTAATTGAAACGTGATTGATTAGAATCTAAAATAACTTTTAATTTGCTTTCTTTGTAGTACAATGTACGAAGCCGCATGAGATATTTGACTCATGTCCACCTATTTGCCCGCCACAAACATGTGATAGCCTAGACGAGAATTATTTCTGCCCGTTCATGCCTGCTAACAGAACTGCTGAAGATTGTCATCCTGCATGTCGATGCGAACCAGGGTACTACAGGAACATAAACGGAGATTGCATCTCAGAAGACGACTGCTGTAAGTATTCTATCTTTAAATTACTAGGTGTATCTACTTATAATAACAGATATTTTCTTAATTATGTAAAATTTTATATTGCGATGACGCAGTAAAATGCACGGGACCAAACGAATACTTCGCTTGTGGCGGAGCCTGCGACAACGTGTGTGCTACACTAAGCCAACAGGATCAGAAAAACTGTCCTATAGTCAACATACAATGCAATAGTATGTGTTACTGTGAAGAAGGCTACGCACGAAATGATAACAATACTTGTATACCCATTGATGAATGTGAAGGTAAGGACGAAACCAAAGATATCAATTACCCATTAATTGCTATAAAATGGTTGCGAATGTTATATAGCCTATAAAATAGCTTAATTAGGTATATCAAAAGCATTAATAGGTATTGCTCAGAAATGCTTTAAAATTGACCATGTAAAGAACATACAACTCATTCTATAATTTCCTTAATTCTAATATTTTAATTATAATTTGTTTGTGAGAGGTACGTATCAAACACATCATTAGAAACACTTTCCAAGCTCATAAAAGAGATACTAAGTTCAAATAATGTTTCAGTGTCTCAATGCGGTGAAAACGAAAGATATGAAGAGTGTCCAGCGCTTGCATCCCAGCCACAAACCTGCTCTGACGTAGGCTTCCAACCAAAATGCCCATCAAATTATTGTTCGGGACAATCTGGTAAACCAGGCTGTATTTGTGTTGATGGATACGTGAGAGATGATGAAGGAAATTGTATACCTCGAACGGATTGTCGTAAGTAACTTTCTCTTCTCTTTATCATTTTGTATCACTTTCTGTCTCTTTATCATTTTGATATAAGATCAAATGCCGAATTATTCTTCGACTAGCGGAGGTCACGTGATTTAACCCGCCTATTTCCCGTTACCGTGGGACTACGGGAATAAAATATAGCCTATGTTACTTGCTGATGATGTAGCTATCCATGGCTAAAAGATCGGCCCAGTACTTCTTGAGTCAATTCGTTACAAACATTAGTATAGATTTTCAATGATGATCTAAATGTTATTAGTCGCAAATAAATCACTTGAGACTAGTAAATGTACGAGCGCATAGGAATAAGGAACGCATTTATATATTGCCATATTATTGTATATTATACTGATATTGTATTTGATGATATCACTATATCATATAGGTATACTACCTATAGATTTCTCTTTGATTAAATTTATTAAAACTTCATGAAGTTCAATTGAAGTTTTTTTATCACAGCTTCATGCGGCGGTGATCCAAATGCAGTATTTGGTTGCGGTGTGTATTGTAACAAACGTTGCTCTGACATCGGCCAAGAACCTCAAATTTGCTTTGATATCTGTTATGAAAATGCCTGCGATTGTAAAGAGGACTACTACTTGGACGAAAACACCCTTACATGCGTACTTCCAGAACAATGCAGTAAGTATTTGCCACAAATTAAACCTAATTAAGCCTAAAAGGGTTATGATTTTGGTTTATTTTCAACTTACGCCTGTTTAGCATTTGAATACTTAAGAACTCCTAATTGCTTTCCAAGTTATTGTTATATTGTAAGTTATACGAGACTTGAAAAATAATTATTTTCATCAATTATACTAAAATTTCGCTGTTGTATTTGTACCTAAGTATGTCATAAAATTCATATTAAAATCCGTTGTTATTTCGTCCACCAAATATCAGAACAGCGCTTGCTCAAGGATCTATTGAAATCCAGGAATACAATACTGCTCTTAGAATTATTTTGCTATTATCCTAAGAGGTTAAGGATCCAATCGAGAAGCTCTGATGTGAAATGTGGGGATTCGTAGTGCTCTCAATGTGTTTTAAGCATGTTTATTGTTAAACGCTTTAATGGTTAAGAAGCCAAGCCAATTCTGTAGAAATATTAGATTATTTGAAGTATTTTCTGTCTCCGTTGATGGCTAGTATGTCAGAGTGTCGTTTCTCAGTATTAACACTGAGGAATAAACGAATACGGATATACATCCGTTATATAGTATCCATAAGCTTTGCCTAGTTCCGAATATATTTTTATTATTTATTGGTGTAGAATTTACAAATTCTCTCTTAATTAAGTGCCATTACATTTTTAATCAGCAACAATTTGTGGTGCGAATGAAGTCTACTCAACCTGTATCAACGGTGGATGTGACATGAGGAATTGCTCGCAGTTGGGCAGACCAACAATATGCATAGATCCCATAGAATGTTACGATGGATGCGTTTGCGCAGATGGATACTTGCGTGACTCCAATGGCGTTTGCGTACCAGAAAGTCAATGCCGTAAGTGTGATAAAAATATTAATTTTAAAATTTATGCATACAATTGCTTAATACTTTGTAAAGCGTTGAATGGCCTCATGATGGCCACCTGGAATTAACTACTTACCTTTATTATACATTTCCGCACGTTTTTTTACAAAAACTCATGCCTAAAGATTCGAAAGAATTTAAGGATCACTAGGCCGTGTGTACTTAAGTGATCAAATACCTAGTTATGTCATAAAATATTCCTCATGTCATATTTGTTTAAAGGGAAATGTAATGGACCACATCAATATTTCTCGTGTGGCAGTCCTTGTGATAATGTTTGTTGGTCATCTTGGAATCGAACAAACTGTCCGATCAAGGCAAAAAGGTGCACCGAAAGATGTTACTGCGATGATGGATACGCCTGGGATGAAAACGAAAATTGTATCCCCATAAATGGTGAGTATTTTCATTCCTGATGGTATCTAAATTCAAGTAGGTCGGTACTGATATTTTCTTTATATTATGGTAATGTCGGAAAGCAAGCTACGAAATAAAAACGTTGGATATGTCATTAGAAACCCACGACTTGTAATCAAATACAGTGCCTTATTGAGAATTGTTTGTTGTATTAGAATGTCCAAGAACAGACACTACCTCATCGGAGGCGATGACGGAACTGCCTACCACAGAAACCCCAAGAACTGATTCTCCGGTGTTAGACGAAGAACAAGCTAGAGCTTTAGCTGAACAAGGAATCATAAATTTCTCTAATCAATTGTTATACGTGAGTACAATAGCATTGAAATAATGCATAAATTCATTTCTCTTGGTACAAATTAAAAAATATTTCGCTACGTAAATAAACTAGAATCAGCGAATTATAAAATTTGCCTCTACCATCTTTGCTTTATTAAAGTTGCATCATTAACGTGAAACAAACATGTTATTTAACGGACTTAACCATAAGCTCTTATCGCCGTCATAGTACCACTGTGCGACAGTGACAGACATATATACACGGCATATGCATCTGTACTTAATTTAAGATTTATTATACCTAATACATCTAACTTTATACATTTTCTTTTACAGCAAACTATTAAGCAAGCTCCTACCAAGAGTTCAGCTATATCAGGGTACTCAGTCTCAATACTTTTGGCATTAATTACACTCTGTGCTAGAGATTCTGCACGAATTCAACTATTGAATGCATTGGGGGTCAGCACAAATGAGCAGGTAATTAAATAACTTATGTAGGTAAGTCACGAGTTTTGAGCGCAGGTTTTGAATGCGCTGTTGTCATTTTAAGTATATATTTTATCATTTTAGTATGTAATAAGAACTTCTTTGCTTTGAAGTTAAATTTCACGGTACAAAAATTAAGCAAAGCTCAGAAGTTCATAATACGCGCTACTTTAACGATCATAGTTGGCTAGAAAAGTCCTGACGGCACCTATACAAACAATTTAAACCTTAAATTACTTGTAAAATCTCAACATTCCTCTCCATTTCAGATTGAAACAGCTTATCAAGAAATGATTAAAAGCATTGGAGAGCAGCAATTTGTTCAAGTTTCTGAAGCACTTAGACTGTATGTCAATGATAACTATCAATTAAATAATACGTTCAAATATATAGCTCAAAACGATTTTGGTGCTGACATAGAAAGCGTAGATTTTGCAAACGCACAAGAGACAGCGGATATAATTAATGAATACGTAAGTCGAACGTTTCATTTGTATAATATACTTTTCCATACTCGCTAGCGTCAATGCACAGGTAACTACAAAAAACCTATGTGTAAATCTGAAGTGTATATTTTTTGTATCTTAAAGGTTGCAGAAGAGACACATGATAAAATTCAGAACTTGGTTGATTCTTCTATGTTCAATGAGGACACTCGATTAGCTTTGGTCAACGCTATTTACTTGAAGGTAAGATAATTTGTTGTATATCACAAGATTGCCTCATTGGTGTAGTAGTTGTAAGCGCCACAGCGGAACACGAGATCCTAGGTTCGATTGATACATGAGACTTTAATATACCTGGTAATATTCGGGTGAACTTTAAATACCTACACCTCTGCCTACCCCTTAGATATTCCCTAAGATGCGAATATAATATATATGTTTAACAACGTTATTACATGTTTTTTAATTTTTATTTCAGGCCAATTGGTCAAAACCTTTCGACGCGAAAAATACTAAGGACGGTGTATTTTATGGATCAGTTAGTAATAGAACAGTGCCTATGATGAACCAGAAGAATCCGTATGTGAGATACGGTGAAGATGCTGAACTCGATGCCCAGGTATATTGATTGAATTACTCAAAGCTGTAAAATATTTTTTTTAAAAGAGTAATTTCTAAATTTCTTGCCAGGTTCATCTCAGTAAAAGCAACCTTCCGAACCTGGCGGTAGCATGTATACTCCTATGTAATCGTGTCTCTCTGACGATTTGAAAGTACTTTGTAAAAAGTCTAATCGAATAAAGATATTTTTGAATTTGAATTTGAATTACGTTAATTATTATAATGAAATATTCGCCTATAAATTAACATATGTACATAACTCTAGAAAAATGCTCGTGTTGTTGTAACACGAGCATTTTTCTAGAGTAACCTATACTATTCTTGGGAAAAAAATAATATTTATCTGTATCGCTGGATATGTATCCCTATAAAATCATTTAATAACAAAAAATATATATATTTCATTAGTACTGACTGCATCGTTGATCGAGTGGTTGGAAAGCGTTACTGTGGAACTGGGGTCGATCAAAGTGTTGTTGGGGTTTTCATTGGAAATTTCTGCTACTAATCAGTCTAAAGTTTGTATTAGTGTCTGGTTAATGTCAATAGACTCACCCCCCGAACTTGAACATAACTTGCGAAATGTGAGTGTTCTATAAAAACCCCCTACCCCTTTGGGGAATACGGGCATGAGCATAATACGACTGTGTGTAAAGTTATAAATTAAAATCTATCAGTTGTTGGATTAGGTTCGGATGTCCGATCACTGTTAGACTGCAGCATCATCTTGTCGACGGACATAAAACCTAGTGTAATAATAAAATCCAAATTCAAAACCCCGATCTTTTTCCAGATCTTAACACTACCGTACTTAGGTGGCAACTTTTCTCTTACAATAATACTACCAAGAGAAAGTAACCAAGCGAATGTATTGGAAACAGTAGCGGAGAAGATTACATCACCCAATAAATGGAGAAGTTTAAGTGACAACTTAACATATACCGCAGTTGATATCACATTACCTAAAATAACATTGGAAACGACCACAGACATGAAAGAATTACTTGAGAAGGTAAGTTTTTGCTGCAAACTGAAATAAACGTATAATTATACAATATCTTGTTGACCAAGCTGTGCTCGGTTTCTTCTTAACACAAAAAAAAGGAAAAAAAAAATCCGGTGGACGTTAGTCTCGAACTAGGGTACTCTAGTTTCATTATCGCTCCGTAAGCTAGAAGCCTCACCTTTGAGCTACCATAACTTGACAGATTTCGGTGAAATTTGCTGTCAAATTGTAATTATATTTTACGAGTTTTTCAGTGCCTGAAAACATGGTCAAAAAGATGTTTTCCATAAATGAAACCTAGCTAGATCTATTTTTTGCCCCTGAAACCCCCTACATGCAAAATTTCATGAAAATCAATATACAAGAATTGCTCGTTTAAAGGTTTAAGATAAGAGTCGTAGGGCTTGAGCTTTTCTTCTAAACAAGTGACTTATATTTGAATTCCAACGGCCTCTATCAATGAGTTTTTCTTAAACTTAAGTGCAGTAATTTCACACCACGTGCTTTACCGTGAAGGACAAGATCTTAAGGAAACCTGCATATGTCTTAGAAGTAATTCAAAGACTGTTCAGTAGAGGCTCTGTCACGTTGGCACTTATCATCTTCGGTGTAAAGTGGGTGTTATTGTTACGATACCTTAGCTAACCCCTTCGGGGACGCTTCTGGTATAGGGATACTCGCTGGCAGAATTAATGAACAAATTTTTTTTTTTTCGAATATACGAGTATATTATATATACATAATAGAGAAAGACACTTTAAACATATTTTTGTTGGTTTATAAGTTTAGATTTAGTGACCATCTACTACATTATAAATTAACGGCACTAGCTGGGCCCCGCGGTTTCTCCCGCGTAGACTTCATTTTACATAACCCTAAAATTTTACATAATCTTAAAAGAGTTGCCTCTATTACTCCTTGTAAGACCAGCTTATCTAACAGGTAGGTAGATCTTACCTGTCGCGACAGACAGACAGATAGAGAAATATGTATAACATTGTTCATTTTTTTTATGCGTGTACCTTCTATACTTTCATATGCATTAAGTGAAATGCTGTTTATTTGGAATTACAAAAAGACACTTAATTCTATTTTCAATAATATGATTTGAAAAGCTTACAAAATATATTCTAATAAATATAATCCCTTAAATTTTTCTTATGCATAAGTTTGAACTTCGCCTTTACCTTACAAAAATATGTATATGTTTTACAGCTGCCTCTGTTTAAAACTTACAGTGCAAACGTTACATCTGATTTCAGACGGGTGTAGATCAAATATTTGATCCATACTATCGACCACTTAGTGGAGTAACGACAGACAATGCAACTTTATTCGTGTCTAATGCTGTGCAAAAAGTTTACTTGAAAATTGATGAAGCCGGAACAGAAGCTGCAGCTGCTACTGGTAAGTTCAAATAAAATGACTACTGGGGACCTACCATCATCGGTTTAAGTAGACCGTATTAAAAACTTCTACGCTTTGACGTTCAAAAGATGATGGCATGCTCCCTGTGCGTTCAAGGTCAGCGCTCATAACTAATGACGACACCAATACCATCGCAAGGTGAAGTGGGTTTGCAACCGAATTGAGATACAAAAATTTTAATTTGTTTCGGTTCAAAATAAAAAGTTACAAAAGCGATTGGTATAAATGATTTTTTTCAGCAGTTTTTTTATATCACGAGCTGTATGGTGAAGGGAAACATCGTGAGAAAGCCTCCGTATATCTGAGTAGAAATTCAAAGACATGACTTGTATAGGTAATGTCTGTCACGTTGGCCGTAGATCATTTTAAATGCACCCTTTCGGCCTTCGGGAAACCTTCTGGAATGGCGTGGGCAATGGGCATATATATATTTTTTGTTATAGTCTTCGTAGGCGCACGCACAACAGCAGTTCGAGTTGAGCCCGAATACATCAAGTTCATAGCAAATCGCCCCTACCTACTCTACCTTTCGTTTAGAGGAACGCCATTCTTTTCTGCAGTTTACTGCGGGCCTCGATATTAATAATAAGGTTATTTTCTTATTCTTCTCATCTCATCAACTAACAAAGTGAATTGTTTCAAAAAACTTTAGGTAAAAGAGGCATTTTATGAGAATTGTTAATTAATTAATAGGTACTCAGAATATGCTTTAAATACAAATAATTTATCTTCAACCCTCAAGTGTTACTTTTTTTGAATGCTTGAAGTAAATAACGGCATTTCGTATTTGCTCAAGTAATTGCAAATTCCGATGAGCATTTTAATATTAAATTAAATAGCCTTTAAAAGTAACAGGATAGCTAAGGATGACTTAACTCACAATGGCACAGTTAGCGTCAAAAGTAGCTGAACATATTTCCGAATCATACTTACTAAAAAACAAATGACTGTAGTCCGCCTCATGAGGGCATGAGTGCATAATCACCGATTAGACTTGATTATAGAGCATTATACTAAAAAAACTGTGTTCAGTTTTACTTAACCGCTTGCCATCAGGTAGTAATACTTGTTTGTCGTCTTTTAAGTGTAAATAATGATGTTTGTTTATTTCAGCCATCACCATTACTTTGACTTCAGCATTTATGCCCATGTCAGTAGAATACGTGAAATTCAATGCTAATCGTCCATTCATATTTTCACTCTCATTACGTGGGACAACATTTTTCTCGGGAGTGTATGTTGGAGTTATTTAGAATGGACATGTTGCGACCGTCAATACATTTGGTAAATTATAATTATGTTTTTTTTGCCAATCACTATTGGCCTCTTTTTAATTTGTTTATCGTATTTTTTTCGTTGTGTTTCAACTTCAAGTGTATACTTTATGTTTTAAATTGTATAGATTTCCTTTGCATTTTTGTGTATTTAGCTACCTAACGAGGAGAATAGTTCACATGTTTGGCAATATCAAATGTTTTGTTTAAATACATCTTAACACTTTTAAAAAAAAAAAATTAAAAAAAATCTTACAAAAGTTAATTAAATTAATTAACCACTTTTGTGCCACCCAAACAAAAGAATATTTGAAATTAATTACTTACTTTTGAATTTGGGGTTCGATACCAAATTTGCTGCATTTGGCATACATTTCAAAAGTAGATAATTAATGTAAAATAATTTTATTTTTCTCTTTTTGAAGGCGGTTTACTTGCTAACCTCCTCCTTTTTTTGAAGTCGGTTAAAATAGGCCTAGCTTCCTTACTGCTTGTAAAACTTATATTTATAATGTGTGCGTGTAATAAATGTAAGTAGCCTGTTCTTAACACTCGTTAATAAAAGGATTAATTATATAGCATATTATATTACTTAACCATCGTTTGTTGTGTGAACCCTATAACATTATTAAAGGCCATAATATGCCCAAAACAATGCCTTAATAGAGTAAGTAATTGTATCCACAAAGTACAAATTATGGACCATTATGACAGTAACACAGCTCCCCTTAGGGACTAGTTTCCAATTAACAGGTATTAGTGGAGCCGCAAGGGATAAGAATATCGACAGGAGGGGATCAAACGAGTTAGATCCCACTTATCCCCACGAAACCCAGGATAATCTACGAGAGAATGAAATTATGGCTGGCCGCTTGACAATGTTGGTTTGAAAATTTACACGTTAACTGTAGCAAATTACAATATTTTTATGAAAATAATAGCATTCTACGTATTAAGTGAATACTATAACTCTCACGTGAAGTTTATAACAAAATTATTATTTAAATTTTATTCACACGCACTTCATGGCACTTCATTAAGTAAAAATGCGATAATATTAATCTACATCTACACTACTATTATAAATAAGAAAGGTTTGCATTTTTGTGTGTATGTTTGAAATGAATAAACTCAAAAACTACTGAGCTGATTTAAAAAAAAAATCACAATTGGAAAGTTACATCATCAGCAATTAACATAGGCTTTATTTTATCTCTGTACTCCCACGGAAACGGGAACTACGCGGGTGAAACCTCGTGACGTCCGCTAATTAAATTTAAAGCAGGCCTTTAGAATATGCATTTGGTATCCCCTACTTGTCTTAAAGTGTAACCAAAAGTGATTAATGATCCGGCAGTTTGGTCAAAGTGTGAATTTTACCTACCTACCTTTAAACAGGCCCGAGTAACTTGGCTCGGTGCTGGGAGCACAGTGAGGGTTCAAGAACAGCGTCATTGCTGCCTGCAACTTTGATTCTTTGGCAGATTTTTAAGTCTCTATACTTAAATACTTTTATAGTTTGGATTAGTAAAGCCGAGCTTAAACTTATAAACGAAGCATCATAGCTAAGGACGCCCCGGTTACCTCGGCTTTTATGAGGATGATCTGGCTCTGAATACTAAAATCCTAAATCCTATGTAGAAAGCTAAGCTATGTTCTTTACCAAGCTATGAGAGTTAGTAATGAGATAAGGACGGACAAGCACCATTTTAAAGATATATCTGAAACAATAAACACAAATTGACACGCTAATGTGTAAAATATATATTGAGAATCTCAATTAAAAGTTAGATATCAAAAAGAGAATACTGAAACAAACTGTTGCTGAAGGCTCCATTTTCCGTTATGAGCAGTTAAGAACTCCTTAAACTGTATTATCATGGGAGGAAACTCATTTACATCCTCTCAGTTATGCAATAAAGAAAATGAGATCGCATGTAGACGCCGAATTTTTCCTTAACGATAAGTACTTACCCATTTTCTAACTCTTGACACTATTCAATAGAAGAGTGAAATTAACTGATCCAATTGTAATTTGCTTTCTGAAGGAAAACGTTACTCAGCTTTACTGAAACACTTTTGAAAGTTTATCAACAGTACCCCCTATCACGGGCTTGCCACAGTTTTCGTAATCTATACTCGCTAGCGTCTCCGCCGAATATTAGTATGACAAATTGTGCAGCGACTCCCAGCGGTGACGTGAAGAATCTCATACAAATATTGCGAGTGACGCTAGAGAGTATAGTTTACGAAAGCGGTGGCAAACTCGTGATAGGGGTACTGATATTACTAACAGAGAGGGTTTCATACCATCTATGTCTCTATTAAGTAATATAATAGCAACTACTAAATAAATAATAAAATAGCTACTCTATGGGGATAGAATTGTGGAACTTATAATCGAGCAATATTATTTTTACGTTTGGGCTGTACCAATTAGGTAATCGCAAAACTTCACGATTGCAGGCACTGGTGGCAACAGCATCAAAAACCAGCTACCTACCTAAAACAATATGTACAAAAAACAATATTTCTTCCAGGTACAAGCGTACACGATCAATTTAAAAAATCCAGCCAGTTAGCCGCATAATGTTAAATTTCTTAGAATCAACCTTTAGATCAATTACTTGCGAATGTATCAGGAGCGGATAATATATCACGAGGAAAGCCCTCCCGAGACTCTATATTGATGATTTAATTAAGCAGTTGCCCTCAAACTTGTGTATCGGGATGTTCTGGGTTCGTGACCGTAAGGGAATGCTGTCCGTTACACAGGAATTTGTAATTAAGATACAACCTCTTGGAACGAAATCTGTTTACGAAGTCAACTGAAGTATTTTATCTTCTTTGGCTTTGCGTAAACAGCTATGGATGTGGGAGAATCTACGATCCTGTGGCTGTTCATGGCTGAGACTTCACTATTATTAATTTAAAACAAATTAGTTAAAGCAATGTCCTGAACATAAATAAGCTGTTGAACCTGGATTCCTTCGACCGGGTACGTGATCAGATGTCCAAAACTGTTGCAATCGTTTTCGATCACTACAGCTTATGAACTGGTGACGTACTACCCGGCCGAAGGGAATTAGATACATCAAATTTTAACGATAGTTTGTGAAGAACTGAATACCGGTGACTGCAATCGATTAAATATCACCATTTCGTAGGAAGCATGCATGTAGAATATTATTTCTTACTAATATTTACAGCCTTTGTGGGGAGATACAGTCAAATCCACCATGTACCGGTTGATTATGGATGATTAGTCCAGTTGGTTAGTCGATATTAAATGTACCTATGATAAAAAATTATGTGACATTCAAACCAATAAGTATGGATATTTATCCATTGGTTAAGAATACTCCAAACAGCCGGACAAGAATGAAAATAATTAATTTAAACGAAGCTAATAAGTATTAAAGTCTAGCATAGTATGACTGTCTTTTCGCCCTGTTTATTCTGTGTTCCAGGAACATGCATGATTATATAATGTTACTAGCTGTGCCCGACAAACGTTATAAACGGTGGACTACCCCTAACATTTAGGGGGATGAAAAATAGATGTTGGCCGATTCTCCTATGAGAATCGGCCAACATCTATTTTTCATATCCCATCTATCTTTCATATTTTTGTGCTTATCCGGTATCTATATACAGGATAAGCACAAAAAATTTCATCAAAATCGGTCAAGCTGTTTCGGAGGAGTATGGCAACGAAAACTGTGACACGAGAATTTTATATATTAGATGTCGGTATTTATGAGAATATGACTTTTTAGTATCATCTTTAACCCTCAAATTATGATCTAAATACACGATATCAATAAAGCCATTCTTATGTAACTATATTGAATTTCCTTCAACAGGTAAGCGAAACGGTGCGGAAAGTAGGGCCAGTAAATTAACTGGGTTGCAGTGAACTAAGTCGGACTCTATCGATCCTTAGCTCCCGGACAAATTGATCTTATCGTCCAACCCGATGTTCATAGTTAGTGGTCCATAGTCGATTGTGAAATTCGCAAGCCGCATCGAACTCTGTCGGTCAACTAATTTAACAGCGGAACAATCTTAACCTTAACTATAATTGCACAGATGTAGATTCTGGAAAACTTGCTCATTCAACAAACTTTATCGGACTTTCAAACCCAATTGATTCCTTGGTTAATAAATTTGATGCAAAATATGTTTTATCATTGAAAGATATTTATAGAGCGCTTGTATGAACGTAGGTTAGCTACCTATTTTGCAGTAATTTTTAGAAGTATCAAAGTAATATTATGCTACGATTTCGCTCATAATAAGAAGCAAGTTGTTACGTAACGAACAAGGAAATTGGAATGCAAATAGGCTGGAGCATGGCTCCCGCAGTCCCACGGGAACTTTTCATCTGAATAAATCTTTACACCGTCACATTTCACGTGCCCACTTTAACTAAGTACAAGCAATTCTCCGTTCGATTGGAGCTTTTTTTAATTTATGTTGCGACATAATGCATGCAAGAAAAAATCGAACATTGAGAACAAATTAACTAAAATGATTAACATGCAATTAATGTATGACTACTTCTCTTGACAGGCGTTAACTTGGAAACGATAATAAATTATAAGCTAAGTTAACCTAAAAAGAACGTTCAATGAGTGAGTTCAGAGAGTGTATAAGAGCTTTTCTCTAAGTGCATATGAAAGTAGATATGGTAAGATGCATAAAAAACCCAATTTTTGTCTGTCCCCCTGTCTGTCTGTCTGTTTGTTCTGATTAATCTCCGAAACGGCTGAACCGATTTTAACATGACTTTCACCGGCAGAGCTGATTTTACAAGGAGTAACTTAAGCTACTTTTATTAAAAAGACATAAGCTTTCTGCGAGCCACTCATGAAATTAATTCTCACGGGTAAAACCGCGGGATACAGCTAGTAATTTAATACTCTTACAACCTACCTACCAGATGATTGTGTAAAACACAAAAACTAAACCAACCACAATTCTTCATTATAGTTTAAACTAGGTAGTAAAAGATAGTGTTTAAACCAGCACTAAAGGTTACTTAATAGGAGTTATCCACGTACGGAGTCCGAATGTAACATAAATTGTGAACACGTCCAACTTGGTGCAGTCTAAGTATTTCCACTAGAACTTCGTATGGTATCTACGCACGGACAAGTGTTGCTCTGCACCGAACCAAGTGTTTTAAGGTAATGCACTATGAGCAACATCAATCCATATTAATATTATAAACGCCTGCTACGCAAGCGAAGTTCGAATCCCAGCGGGACCAATGAATTTTTCCAAAAAACTTAAGTGATTTAACACCACGTGCTTTATGGTGAAGGAAAACATTGTAAGAAAACCTGCATTAATTCAAAGACGTATGTATAGTGCCTGAGACGGCGTTAGACTCACCATCTGTCAAGTTGGCACTTTACGCACAAGATGATTACATCTTGTGGGAAAAGAGGGTTGTTATTACAACACATTTACCTACCCCTTCGGGGAACACAGGTGTGAGTCTATGTATGTATGTGTAATTATTAAAGTTTTTCTTCGTTTTGCTTTTCGATTTTAACGGTATGTCCCCGTTACTATCGGGAGTAACTTAGGGTATTTTTTTTATTAAATTAAGACTCTTTGTAATAAATCCACCAATAAAATTAAGTGAGTAAGAACGCGGGCACAGCTTATATAGAAATAAACATAACGTTTCAAAGTTTACGTAAATTAAATCGCTTATATTAGGGGACTTAGAGCTGGTTCTTAGTATACATTGCCTCTTGATTTAAGATAGTTACTTTATATCTTCAAAAGGCAAAATTCAAGAAACTGCGAAGTAAACGAAACTGTAGGACATACAAAACCGCGGCGGATCCAGCTATCAGACGAACACCACGGTTCCAAAGTCACGTACGGCTTGTATAATATCTGAGAATTCACTGGGACTATCTAAATTGGTAGCGACCGGATAATAAACGGACCGTCTACAGCCAACTGAGAGGATTTATGAAACTGGGCTCTGTATTAAACTCGCCCGTTTGATACGTGCCGCGCTGAAAGTCTGAATTATAATACAGGGTATTTTAATATTATTACGGTTTCACGTGTGAATTTTATTGATAAAACCTCTTTTGTTTTGTTGGTATTGCCAGCATTGAAATTACTAAGTTAGTTAATCGCGCAAATATGATGTATTTATTTATCTATATATGTATTAATTAGAACGGCTAAAAGCCAATTAGAGGCCAAGAGAGCGTTGAGAGCTGAGAGAGTGCGGGGGACTGGGGAGTGAGCGCGCGTCACTGTGCGACTTTTACCAACTGCATATAAACTGTGTCTCCGGCCGCGTATGTAGTTGTTAGGAATTAATATCCTAGACAACTCTTTATGCAGCTCCGGAGCATCTGATTTTCCATGTAGGACCTTGCACATGATGCCCTTAAATGGGGCTCCCACCGGGGACCTCTTACTTTGGAGATAGTTTTTAAAACGATTAACATATAATTATAAAAAGGCTATGGCGCACCAACAACGAACCAAATAAGGTCCAAATATTTCAGACACAAAATAAGACGGAGCAAAGAGACAGCCAGTCGGGTAATACTTTCAAATGCATTCAGTGAAAAGCTGTTAATTTGAAATGACAAACAGATTTTATTCTTATAATTATTCTAAGAATAACTCAAACAATATTTATGCATGGCACGTATCGTGAGCAGATTATTAAAATTTTTGTTTACGTACAAGATTATTTTAAGCTCGATGATAGGGTTTTTCAATATTGTTCTTTCTCAATTGAATTGTACAATAATATTATTAATGTTTTAATATTTCAATGGCATCATTTTATTATTTTGTAATAAATATCTGTCTAGTGTAACAATCATTAGCCAAAATCATAGAATCAAGTATCTGTGCCATCAGATTTACTTAATTATGAGCATTATACATTTTCAGAACTTATTGTGGTCCTGCGAAAATTGCAGAGAATATGGGCTTATCTAGAAACAGAATATAAAGTATAAATGGATGATCTGCTTGGAAGATGTATTCTTGAGGGTTTTCTTCCATCACTTCTCCAAATCCAACAAACCCTGTAACATTAACAATATTAGTTGAATAATATTTTACGTACACGTTGAGCGCCATGTCGGTCATTGCTGACCAACAGCGATCTTTTCTTTGGGCCAAACAAAAATCACAGTTACATCCAAATTCAGACCAAATGTTTGATTATTATACTCATATACCTATCTAATAAAAAGGCCGTGGTGGCCTCGGGGTCGAGCCAACGCAAGCGACGCAAGTTCGTATCCCATCGGGGCCTGTACCAATGAGCTTTTCTAAAAACTTATGTATAGTGATTTCACAGCACGTACTACTGCGTGAAGTACAGTGAAGGAAAACATCGTGAGGAAACCTACATATGTCTGAGAAGTTGCTGAAAGACGTATGTATAGTGCCTGAAACGGCGATTGACTCACCCTCTGATACGTTGGCACTTAATCATATTCGGTCAAATATGGATGTTGTTGTTACAACACCTCTGCTTACCCCTTCAAGGACCCTTTTGGGGTGGCATGAGCATATTTATTATGTATATTTTAATAAATATATAGATACTAACCGTTGCCAGCTACTGCCTCTACACCTATTTCGTCCACTTTTATCCAAGCTTCCTCCACCGCGCTGGATATGTATATAGGCTGATTTCCTTGCAGTATTCCCCTAAATCCATTAGAATCAGGATCGAACATCTCTCCAACATTTAACTGAAAAAATCTTTTTTTTTTTTCAATTTGTTGCAATAAATCAGTCTTTTTATTACATTCAAAAAGAAGGTGCCAATTATTAATGCTAAGAAAATCAAAATCAACTAGAGCTGCCGCCCAGGGACCTAACTAACTCATGCTTAAAAGTGGTGTACGAATTGCTGCGGTGGGCGACACGCAGACTATAATGAGATGCACATCTCCTGCGTTATTCTGTACCCCTATCACGGGTTTGTCAGCGTTTTCGTTTTCTATGCTCGCTAGTGTCTTCGCCGAACATTTGTATAAGAAATTGTGTAGAGGCACTTAGCGGTGACGTGAAGAACTAAAATATCTCATACAAATATTGCGAGTGACGCTAGCGAGTATAGTTTGCAAAAACGGTGGCATACTCGTGATAGGGGTATTGAAAGTTATCTCAGCGACATCAGTTTTGTACAATTATACAAATAATTTGATACATAAAACATCTACAATAAAGTTCAATGTCGTATGTTCGAAACGGATACGCGACGTCGAGTGCATTGCTGAATACAGAATTACGTGGCATTATAGGCTTACTTTTGTTAGCATCGCGGCTAAGTCAATTTTCGTTGAAATCTCCATTTTGGGAAGGTATATATCAACTGTCTGATAACTTAAACTGTTGAAGATGTCAACAAACTTATTAGAATTTCTAAGTGTCTCCACGGCTGATAGTAAACCGGTTATGTTCCTTGGCAATATGACTCCACAACTGAAATTCCCTCCTTCGTATGGCATATTTATAATCTGAAAACAAGAATAAAGCCTTCGAACACTTTGTTTTGTTTAATATGATCATCGCCATAATATCCCTATAAGTTCTGGATTTTTTTTATATTATGTCTTTAAACGTAATTATTTCAAATAGATAGAAATTTCATACTTGGGCATTGATATCGTCATCTTCTCCATATAACATTGAAGTACTCTTTTGATACATCGTTGGTATCTGTTCGATATCTGTTTCACTTACATAGAAATCCCTAGGTTTAGTATTATTAGGGTTAAATTGTGTTTGCCAATTACCCTGAAACAAAGTTACAATAATATGAATCTCAAAATATCTGTTACCTTTTACGTTCATTACTTTCACGATAAAAATGAAATATTCTTTAATATCTTTTTCCTCTAATGAAGGTCCCATCAAAATCTGAGTATAATAAACTTACGATTGACAAAAAACAGTACGGTTATGGAAAAAATGCGTTTATATATTTTAGTTAATTATTGTCTTTTAGAATATAGTAATTAAAATATTTAACCTTGAACCAAATAGCGTTAATCAAAGCTATGACTGTGCTATCGTCAAACATATCAGCGCTAACAAGATTTTGAATCTTATCATCAGTATTTTCAGCTACCTGGAATGTATAAAACAATTATTTTCATGCTGTCAAAGAAAGAAACTGTTTTTATTCTGCAACGCCTGATAATGTAGTGCTGCCGTCGCGGGTACCACTCGCGCATTGCAAACCACATAAATATGTATGACTTCTGCCAACATAATGAACAAAAGTAAGTATTGCCAGTAATGATATATCTATTGATCAGATCATACCCAAACATTAATGGTGTCAGCAGCTTGTTGTGGTTCATCAAAATTTATATTTTGAGCTGAAGCAGCGAATATCTCCTGAGATTCATTCTTAAAGTTTGGATTGATTTGGTATTTTTCATTAACAAATATTGCGTTAGATAATTTAAAAACCACTGTTTTCTGTTCTCTGTAGTTTTCTATCGATTGCTTGAAAGATGATTCAATCTGAAAAATGTCATTTGTAAATGATGAAAAGAGTAATGTCAAGTACCGTAAGTTTAAAAAAACTCGCTTACCTCGGTTTTATTCCTAAGATTAAGCGCAGATAGTATTTGTTTCAAAACTTCTCCCGTTGAAAATAAACCAAGTTGTCCAAGTGAGATTAACAATGAAAATCCCGATGTCACCACATTCTTATTTGGGTTGTCTAGAAGAAGTTGCTGAAAAATAATTCATAATCATATTCATATTATTAATGGGATATTGTCTATCTGTCAACTTTTCTGAATTAAATTTTATTTGGAGATTTGGTAAAATATGATGATGATGATGATGGCAAAATATATTTGGGTACCTTTGAAACAAGTACGGACATAAAAAAACATTACTTGGGAAAAGTCACGGGTTAATGTTAGTCAACAATGAAGATATGTAAGTACCTGTTGGACCACTAACAACAATGGTATTTTACGCAGCAAAAGAAGTCAAAGTGCAAAATTTCGGATTCGGAATAGACTGGTTCTAGAATATTTGTTGACAAAAAGTTTATTTTCTTTCAAGTGTATAAGAAACACTCAGAAATACAAGTTTTTTTGAAACAAACATGGATTTAATTATTGTGAAAGGATTGTATTGAATTTTAAGAACTTACTAGGGATTTAGCTCAACAGATGATAGCTTAAACCTTCATACACAAAAAAAATCCTGTCCAATTTTAAGACAGGTAAGTATTTTAAGACATAGGTAAGCATAAAAATACATAACTTCTTATCAAGTTGGTTACTCACATAAAGAAATTCACCAGTAAAAAGTATATCTCCTGTTTCAAGTAGGGCTATGGAGTTAGTATTTTCCTCATCCGAGAAAGATAATGATAATGCAGGGGAAGTTTTTGTTTCCATGGATGATTTTGTTGTATTCGCTATAGATGACGATGGTGATGATTCTGTTCTCGAGGTTGACAAACTTGTACTTTCTACAAATGAAGCTCCACATTTCGAAGGCGTTTCTGTAGCTGGACATATTAAACAAATATATATGGACTATAATTTATTACTGCCCGGAGATAAATAATAGTAACGTTTAATTTAAGTACTAAGCCTAGAGGGAAAGAGGCCTTTGTCTAGAAATGTGGCAATACATGCTGTATTAGATTAGATAAGATTACAAATAACAGATTTAAGTGAGTAATTTTTCATCAATAGTAAAGGTATACAGTTACCTGACTGCACAAAAATACTTGTTATCACAACAATTAATACTAACTTCAACATGTTGGTGTTGCTAGTCTGATGTGAAATGATTCTCGCGTATCTATTAAATAAATACATATTATTCTGAACAGTTTCTTTATACAACTTGTTTATTTTTATTTTATTACCTTACAAAAACAACATTTTAATATCATTGCACGTTGAATCGACGAAATGTGCAATTCGTGAGTTGCTAAGTATCATAAAAGGTTTAAACTTAATTGTTTAAACACACGATGTTGATGAAAACTTACAAACAGTGATTATGGAATAAGTGCTCATCACAAGCCAAAGTGAGTCTGAAGGTAAGGTACTTGAGGGATTGTTTATCTGAAGGCAACTAATTCGGCTTTCGGGTGTGATTTGCCCCCTTGAATCTTCATATATTTATAAAAATAAATGTATGATACTCGTACTAAATAGGAGTGCAGTCCGATTTAAAGTGACACTCATAAGCAGACTAAGTCTACCTACAACACCAAGAGTGTGTAGGTTTGTCAACACTTTGTAGGTTTTGTAATTCGTAAAGTATTCTTAGTTCAAGCTTTGTCAATAAATGCATTTCCGTCCGTCTGTCTGCCTGTTTGTTTGTTTCTTCCGGCTAATCTGAAACGGCTAGACCACTTTTAACGGGACTTTCATTGGCAGATAGCTCGTAGTAAATTAAACAAACTTATTTTTAAAATCTTCACATGGTTCTACAAAATATATCACATGAAACTAATAATACGCGGGTGAAACTGCGAGCGAGCGAATTAAGAATTCCTTAGCTTTGATTTTTTCATTTTGTGATACCAAAATTAATCGTCAAAGCTAAGATCGTCAAGCGTCCCTGTTATAACGTTGATAGTATGCCCCATGCCTCTGCATGTTGTTATGTAAGTTGCAAAGCAATCACTACGACTTGATCCCAGAATACAGAGCTCATAAACAGTTCGTCGATAGTTCGGTATTATTTGTACAACATTAATGAAACATGAGCTTATGATGTATCCCCGTTTCTCATGTAAATATTGACATAAATATACGAGCTTAATTATTTGCCGTCTTCTATTACAGGATATGGTGCTATAACGACCACCTTCATTATACCTTCGTGGAAGTCACGATTGGAAATGAGTTACTTATTTCTATGCTTTATTTCGGTGGCTTATTTTTGTGGAATTTCGTGTTTTTTTCTAAATAAATGAAGCCTTACGGTACTCATTGGAACATCAGCTATCTGCCAGTAAAAGGCCCGTGCCATTTCTGAGATTAGCCGCAAAAAAATAGAGAAGAGAAAATAAAGGAGAGAAAAAAATTGTAATATATTGTTTTTAATTTTTTTTACGCAGACTATCATTCAGTGAAAAGCTGGAGTTACAAACAGACACTTAAATTTATTTTACTTTACATATTAAATTGCACGTAAATAGCCTACCCTCAACTGACTCTACTAACATACACTTTACGGACTCGTTGTTCTTTTAAATGGATCCTAATCTTGTACTCCACTGCCTCGCATGTTATTATTCACGAAACTAATTGTTAGGAATTCGTCAAGAGTTGAGATTCTTCACTCAAAATATCAAAGATCAACTTAATGTGTATATTGTACTGATGGCTTAGAGTTAACCCTAACTACCTTTACTTTAATAAAAATACTTCAGAAAAGTAAAAATTAGGTTTGTTCCTAAAGTTAGGATAAAAAGTTCATGTTTGTTTTCTGTAGACCAAGTAACATTCTGTCACACTTGCGCTAATAGAAACGATAAATGTACGCAAATGACATAAATCAGTCACGTGACATGTACCGTTCCCGTACAATTTGTACCGTTTCTATTAGCGAAGCGTGAGGACAATGTAACTTTGTCTACAGGCCCTGAAATCGGTAAGTGCTGTCTATAAATGCCTTTCTTAACATAACTTTAAATCATATTTTTGCACCAAAACAGTATGTAACCTTTAGATTAACTATTTTTATATTAAGAGCCGTGGTGGCCTTCAGGTTTGAGCAGTCGCCTGTAACGCAAGCGGCGCAAGTCACAAAAACGAATCCCAGCGGGGCCTGTACCAATGAGTTTTTCTAAAAAACTTATGTACAGTGATTTCAAACCACGTGCTTTACGGTGAAGGAAAACATCGTGAGGATACCTGCATATGTCTGAGAAGTAATTCAATGATGTATGTAAAGTGTCTGAGACGGCGATGGACTCACCATCTGTCACGTTGGCACTTAAACATCTTCGGTGAAAAGTGGGTAGTTATTACAACACCTCTCCCTACCCCTTCGGGGAATACAAGCGTGAGTATATATATTTTTATATTTTCATCCAGTAAAGCTCCTGGCACCATTTACGATCCATTCTAACAAGAGAAATAAGGATCATAGTAAAGGCAAGATCCGCAGTAAAACAATTTGTTAGGTCGTATAAACTTATCCAATCTGCGGTAAGTGAGTGCTAGCACCACATTAAGCTGAAGCCTTGAGATTTATTAACAGTTAACAACTTGATGAGTTGTGCTCGTTACCATTTGACAAGTGTTGCTCATCCAGCCTGGCTTCGGCTTTACTACCTTATCCTGCTTTATGCAAGGATCTGAGAGAAAAGCCAGGGAAAATCTAGTTACTGGAGCCTTACCATAGCTCTCATGAACTTTTACACGTCATATACATCTGTCTCGTAGAAAAAACCTACAGTCGAATTGATAACCTTCTCCTATTTTTGAAGTCGGTTAATAAATAATAAAACCACCATGACCATTCTTATGGCTATGGTCGTTTTCGTTCGAGGTCATGGTAAGACTATTGTCGCCTTCTCAAAACACATAGAGCGCTTATCTAATTCTTCCGAGTGGAATAGTTACTTTGGGCTAACGTTAACTTTAACTCGCGATTGATAATTATATCCTTCCTCCATAAATAGGCTATCCAACACAAAAATAATTTCTAAATCGCACCAGCAGTTCCTGAGATTAGTGCATTCAAGCAAACTCTTCGGCTTTTTATATTATTAGTATTAGATGGATAGATGGAAGAAAGATAAATACCGACGTCCGGGCCGACATTGATCGTTCTTCAAAATTTATTTTGTATTTCTTCCTTTTGTAACATTTACTAGTTTCTGATAGTAGAATAGTCATACAACATTATTTCTAGTCTGTAAATTTTAATATTTTGGCAAGTGATTACGAACACATATATGCACAACATGTCGAGCTTTCTTTTTTCAAAGCAGACACAGTTGCTGGACATAGGCCTCTTCCAATGGAAGTCACAGCTCACAGTTCAGTTTTTAGTTCCCTATCATCATTCCTCCCCCCCCTTGTCATGGGTCATGAATCCGTAGTTTAATTGGCATTTCTGCAACGATTGTCGGTTCGCGGTCGTCATTTCAGAACACATTGGCTGCATCCGTTATTGATGCGGCGGATATAACTAGCCTATTGACGATGTCAGTCGGTTTTCTGGGAAATACAATATTTCTGGGGTAAGTTTGTCACTACAGCGTACCTTTGACCTATCGCTCGAAGTTGTCTGTGTCTAGTTGAGTGAGAGATACTATAAAATCACGCAGCATTGCCCTGTCACTGAAATCAATTAGAATATATTTTTTTGCGTAGTTTAGTGTTTTCCACGGTAATAGTTATAGTGTTATAGAACAGGGAATCCATCCATTTTCATAAGAAAATGTAACTGAGCTGTTTGTGAGAATTTCTGTAATAATTTTGACCGCAACATTTAATCCGATGTCCGATTGAAGGAACTTCCTGATTTCGACGTAACCAATCTGATAAACAAATTATAGGACGGCAAAACGTTTGTACTGTCAGCTGAAATATTTCAACAAAATTATTCAAAAAATTGCCGAAATATAAGATGATGAGCGACTTTAGCGTTGTTGGCTCACCTGGATGCTGCAGGTTAGTAAAAATAAAAAACAGTACCTTGTTACTTGCAAACCGATTATATTATAATATACATCTACCGGGTTAAATTGCGAATATAAACCATCCAAGAACGCACTCAAATATGCGCAATAAAGTTTTAATGCGGTCCAGCTGTATAGGTGCCGTTATATGACAAACTATGCGGTTTACCGTCTCAGGTGCGCAAAGATATTATTGTAGATAAATAGATAGTTATTTTTGTTTTTGACTTTGACTGTACTTTTCTACTTAACCGACGGAAGATTATTCCGTGGCATATCGATTTCTTAAAGCTCGTTTACAAGTGTTGTTTGATTATACTGAACAAAAAGATATTAGAACAAGCAATCATTACCAAAACAATTTTTCGTTTTGTACTTTACATAATTATGCATTTAGTATGTATACTGTCTAATGCTGTACTGCTGTGCCATAAAATTTTACCTTCAGTACATGAAGAGCCGTGGTGGCCTTGAGGTTTGAGCAGTCGCCTGCTACGCAAGCGACGCAAGTTCGAATCTGAAAAAACTTATGAGCAGTGATTTCACACCACGTGCTTTACGGTGAAGGAAAACATCGTGAGGAAACCATGTCTGAGAAGTAATTCAATGACGTATGTTGTTATTACAACACCTCTGCCTACCCCTTCGGGGAATACAGGCGTGAGCATATGTATGTGTATGTATGTCAGTACATGAACAAAATGTTATCTAGTAAGTGTATAATATGCATTCATTGAAAATCATTTAATTGTGAATCACAAACAAGCATTTTAATTTTAATTATCTTTAGGTATAAATATTGATTTGAATTTAGTAACAAGCAAGCTTTTCAATGTATGTCATAGATGTATAAGAATACCGCGGGCGCATAAGCCGCTGTCCGTAGCTACTTAGACATAAAGTGTCGTGAATTTGAAGCCTTGATTTAACCTTGAGCCGTGACATATAAACAAGCTTTATATCAACGACTTTATCCAAAGCAGAGCAGCTTAATCCAACAGGAGTTGAAACTATCACTTCTTGTTAACTTAGATATCATTAATCATAAGTTGGTGAAGTTATGTCGTCCAAACTTGCAGCTCTTAAGTAAAGGACGTTGTATTAATGTTGTAGTGCTCTTTGCCAAGTTACCTGCTGGGCTATAAATATATTAGCACGCGGCGTTACTTTGATGAAACATGCGCTACATAAAGTTACGGGTGTGACTTTTATAGCTAATACTAATGTAGGATCAAATTCCTAATATGTATTTAAGTTTATATCAGACTTTATGGCCCTACAGGATACAACCTGATATTTTGAAGAGGTTTGTAAACAATCACAATACACAAAACGTCAAAAGCTGACACCTGACCTTCGCTACCTTTCCGAGGAAAATTGGTAATCTGTGTTCAACTTGTCAGACTTTCTTAGGTTTTCGATTGACCTGTAACGATTACGAAGATGTTAAATTGGCTACCCGGGCGAAGCACGAGAGAATCTCGGGCGGCCATCAAAATACTGATTTGGCATAGGGTTGCTTAACTTCACTGATCTAATAATATGCACAATAGCCTCTGCCACGAACCCCTCAAGAAAAAGCTAGGAATTCTACCTTATCTATCTAATATGCCCTTCTCGTCCCACCACTGAAAGGCCTCTAAAATACTCCACACTTTTCAAACCTGTGCTAATATTATCCATGATCTTACAGCCACCGCCAAGTAAACCACGTTTGAAAAGAACAAATATTAAATTAAGCCAAAATTATACTCATTCATAATCAAATACCTTCAAGCAACAATGAAACTTGAACAAAATTAATGTGGGAATCAGTGTCACGAACTTTTGTTCATCAATCTCGGAATAATGAAATCCGCACAATCCCTATTGGGAGTAAAGGAATTGTGATTACTTAATTAACATTGCGGTGTTTAATACTCACTACCATAATAACGACCACAAAAAATATTTGTTAGTATATAAGAAAATACAAAAGAAAAGTCGCGTGTCACTCGTCTATAAAATTTCGTAATTAATAACCACAACGCCAGTCGTTTATGGTAATAAAGGCTATTTTTCTTTACACTAATGCGCGTCTTTGAGTTCAATGCGCTTGAAACCCCACTTTGCAATTTCAGTAGCCCTAAGATGTTATCTCTATCAATTATGGCCCATAAAACGTAATGACTTCATCGTAAATCTTAGCTTACACGACACAATTTTACTTGGTGTTGAATAAATGAGGTTGAATTGCTTTGGGTATTAATGACTATCGTTGTATGCTAGTGATCGGCTAAGCTAATGTGACGTGTACCTTTTCCAAAAACGAAACCTCTAAGGCAAGGGCGTGTGTATGAAAATAAAACAAGAGTGTGTATGACCCAGAAATTAAAATATTGGAATTTCAACTCCCATTTCACCACCTTAGGGGTGCAATTTGGTAACACCCTTTCTTGGTGTATACTTAGATACACCTCATCAGAACACACCCTCCGAATTTCTTGTCTCTAGAATTTGCAGTTCGTAAGTCGCTAGGTCAGGACCTGAATTTTATTATATTATTAATGACTATATAACCTAATTTACGCAGTAGATATAGTAAATTATTATATTCTCTGACGATTATTTATCATTATTAAAAAAGGATTCAGCAATAAGTTCAAAATTTCCTTTGACTTTTTAAGCATACACGGAGACCTCAAATACTTCGCCTACTAACTATAAAATCCGTACCTTCCGGTATTAAAATTCAGAACATCCTGTAAATTCGATAGGAAACGACTTTAATAACTGTTAAATAATAATAATCACTAAAATAACAATTTTATTGAGAATAACGGCGCCGTATTACCAAAAATAGCTTTATTGAGTCTAACAAGTTGTTTACAAAGTTGGAGTCAAACCGAACCGAATCGAATATCTTTGACCAATATTTACATTATTGCGAAGTGAACGTTGCTGAAAGTTATTTTTAATGAACTGAACATCTAAATGTTAATTTTGGAGGTATCTTTGAGAGAAAAGAGCTTCACGCCGAGGGAACCATAATCAATCATATTCCTGAGTAGAAATTCAAAGATGTATGAACGTCGCTTATAATAATAATAATGATCTCCTACCGAATTTCGGTTACGGCGGCTAATCTCAACGAGGATTAGCCATGTGCGCAGGAGATATCATAGTGCACAAGTGTGTGCGCAAACACAGGTGCACTCTTTATTCCCTCACTCTCATAGTCCGATGGGACGGCAATCCGACACGACCGGAGAGAGATCAGGCGTAGGACCAACGGCTTAACGTGCTTTCCGAGGCACGGGGGAGGAAACACCGCCAACTTACAAATTTTCATTTCCAAAAGCAAATAAAACATAACTTTCTTTACCAAGCACATAATAATTTATAATACCGAGGTGTCACTAGATCCTGGGCTATAGTTATTTTTAGATACCAAAAAGCTTTCAGTCTTCTCCAATAGAGAAATTTCATTTTAAAATGTCTGTGAAAATTAAACACGGTTCCACCATCTAGCCGGGCCAGTGTGGCACTTAAAATGTCGTCGAGATGAATGGCTCAACTTCTAAGTTCCCGTAAAACTTTTGACAGTGGCAGGACTAGAATTTTATCTAGGAAGCTAATAGAGATATCAGCTTATAAGTTATCTTTTCGAGTTGATTGCATGCTTTCAAAATAACATTATCATGTACTTTATTTAAAGTATTTTTACAGTTCTCTTTACATTAATCAGTATTGTATTCACAGTCGGGGGCCAAGCGCCTAACCATGAGCTCTTATTGCACTGATAACTTAAGTCAGACGTATATAACGTGTATAAGTCTGTCAATATTACTAAGGTTATACACTAAACTAGCTGCGACCCACGGTTTCATCCGAGTTGTATTTATATAACATAGGCTTTTTTGCCCCCAAACCGCAATTTTTAATAATTAAAAGTTATTCTTAGTAAAATCTGTCGGTCTGGTAAATTCCAGTCAGAATCAACCAGTCTTTATTGAGATGATCAGATTGACATTGATTAATAAAAATGTATGTAGGTACTATGTTGTCTTAGGTATCCATCAAGCTAAAAAAACATAAGGATTATTTTGACTGTAAGTGGTTCAATTATTTGGGTTATTTAATTTTATTATTTACAAACTAAATCGCTTTTACACAACGACAGATGTTACAATAATATAACAGATGTAGAGGTTATACAAACAAAATTAATTAGTCCAACAATCTAAGCGTCCTCATCTTTTGTTTAAGCCCATCTCAAATATGAAATGAAAAGGAGACAACAGCGAATAAATTATAAACAATATTTTGTGTGTCCGGAGATTCGAGCTTAGTATTTTGTTGAATGTTGAGTCCAAATAGAGACCGAATGGAAGGATAGATTGAAGGGATTTCGGAGTAGTGTTGGAAGTAATTGTGTGGTATTGTATTGTACACAATTAAGTAAGCAAAATTATATTACTTTATTATCTTTCGAACAGTCATACGTAAGCATTCCCAAGTACCATATGACCCTAACTTCACTAGTTCTAAACGTAGATCTGATAAGGTATGCCAAATTATAAGACGACGCACGGCACTCGCAAGCCGTCACTATCATTACATTAGTCCTATGCTGTACAACGCACTAAATAAAAAATTAAACATATATCCACTTACATCTTACAAATGTAAAGAAAAATGTAGCAAATGGCTTATGTCCTTAACATATCAAGATACCGAAGACCTTTTAAACCTACACATAACGTAAGCACAATCACATAACAACTTAAACACACACAACGCGCACACACACACACACACACACGATCGCACGCACGCACACACACACACACACGCACGCGCACACTCACACCAACACACGCTCACACATACTAACATAATAACCAATTTACTTTAATTAAATAAAAATAATTGTTGTTACTCAATATTGCAACGGAGTTCTTTTGTAATACATTTTGTAAACTACTCCGTAGGTGGGCGTTGCCATCCGCGACACAGTTTTTAACTTCTGCGGATGACATCGATAGTTAAAATGTACCATAATGTATGCCAAATAAACAAATTTATTATATTATTATTATTATTAAAAGTATAAATTGGTTATAAAATTCTAAGTCCTGACTGATTGACCTATATATCAACGCACAGCCTAAGCCGCTGGTCCAAGCAACATGACATTTGGAGCGTGTGTTCTTTATGAGGCAAAAGGTATTAAAGGGTTATTCTACATTACAACCCTAAGAGGGTGAAAATTGAGGTAGAAAGTTTGTATGTGAAATGTTACGGCTACGCAGGCTACTGCGGTGGGTAGCTTTGATAAAAATTAAGAAAAAATAAAGATCCTGCGCGCAGACACGGGATGGCATAATAACATTGTACCTATTTAATATAAAAACTATCAGAGTTCCTATATTGTTTTTAAAATACGAACTGCCTGAGCTTGTTCTAATACAATATACATTTAGGATAGAATTTTCGAATGGAGGGGTCAATGTGTACCCCAATATACCTGTGTCTAACAATTTACAAGATTTTTTCTCCACTTGACATTGGCGGAATAGCTGTACTCAAGCTCGTCGCCATTATATAAATTAAAGAAAATAAAAATGTGCTCACGCCATCCCAGAAGGGTCCCCGAAGGGGAAAGCAGAGGTGTTGTAACAACAACATCCACATTTCACCGAATATGATTAAGTGCCAACGTGACAGAGGGTGAGTAAATCGCCGTGTCAGGCACATACGTATTTGAATTACTTCCACTTAGACATATGCAGGTTTCCTCACGATATTTTCCTTCACCGTAAAGCACGTGGTGTGAAATCACTGCACATAAGTTTTTTTAGAAAAACTCTTTGATACAGATCTATAAAAGAAAATGAAAATCTAAATTTATGTAAATTTTTCAAGTTTAACCCTCATAGAAATACAGACAAATCTTAATGGCTCCCAATTCACGCATTAACAGATTAGCATACTTTTGAATATACTTTACAAAAATGTTGTAAGTACGCATTAAGCGACTCGGAACGATGATTTTCAACAACCAACATTAAATTGTTTATTGCACTCCTGTGAGTGCCGTTAAAGACGAACTTAAATTCCTCTCGACATCTCCTTTGTCTACTTCTCTTTAATTTTAACATCATCGTGTAAATCGGCAAGATATAAAGTGTGCCCCTATCACAGATTTGTAACCGTTTTCGTAATCTATACTCGCTAGCGTCTCCGCCGAATATTAGTATGACATTGTGCAGCGACACCTAGCAGTGACGTGAAGATCTAAAATACCTCATACAAATATTGTGGGTGACGCTGGTGAGTATAGATTACGAAAACGGTGACAAACCTGTGATAGGGGTACAGATCGATTCAATCTCTACACCGATTCACATAAAACAAACAATCGGCTATCGTTCGATCGAAGACCAATCCAAGTGTAGTAGTCACTGCAACAGGAACAGATCGAAACTTAAAGTCGATAAACCATTACGTTTCTAGGATTTCCTACTCCAAGGGTAAAAGACGGGACCCTTATGAAACGTGATAGTTTCACGATGATGTATATCTGTTGTCGCTATAACGGCAGAAAAAAAAACGAAAAATATTAAGGAGGCTCCCACACAACACACGTGATTTTTTGCTCGTTTTATAGATAATGGTACGGAACCCTTCTTGCACGAGTACGGCTCGCACTCGGTCGGTTTTTATCTTATATATATTGAATAAGAGAATGCTTGCAAACACTAATTCGCTACAATGTCGTCACGGTTTTTCATTACTTGAATACTACTGGTATATAATTATTGTGAAAACGTTTTCCATGTACACGCTTAATATTTTAAAGTGACAGAGACGCACCAGGTGTTCATAAATATTATATCTCCCACTTTTATTTTATACATAAGTGGGTCGTGCATTATAAATCAGCAAAAAGCTCTTCCTTTGCACAAAACATGAGTACTTTTATCTTCATTTAATATCTATTTCAGCTCGAAGAGGAAGTGTTTCCTGTTCTTTGTATTTCGGCTTCATCGTGGGTTTTATTATTACATAAAAATGTTCGACTCTCTTTAAAAGCGTGCGGCTGTTTATAAATTAGGTTGTTTATTTAAATTTACTACATTTCAGTACTCAAAGTACACAGTAAGACCATTAAAAATACATACTCACATACATGTACAAACATCTGTTAGATCGCTCAACTACCCAAATGCTCTCCTCCATAACCATCCCTAATCACAATAGAATATTTTTTTATGCAATTCAACAACATCAACAAATGTTTCATTCTTAGTTCACTTTTCCCGTTTGCAACAGGAACATCACAGTTACCCGGTTTCAATTTTACCAACTGTAACTGTGAGTTAGGTGAGATGTTGATAAATTCATTACAAATGTCGTCTTCGCCAGACTTTCCGCGTCTCCTGAGATGCATATTCATGTAATGCACAAAGCTGAGGTGACTGTGGCACCGAGAAATGTATTATATTGTTGGATTAATGCGTTTCCTGCATGACGTAATATTGTATTGTTTATCGTCTACAGATTGATTGAAGCGTGCGGGTATTATAATCTAACTTCATAGTTAGATGGAGATTTTCGATTTGAAGAGAAAAGCCTCACGTATATTATTGGAATGTAGACTAATATATACTATAATTACTATCTATGGATACTCCTTCACGTAAAAAATATTAATTGGAATTTAATGAAACCTAACAATGATATAGCTTATAGATCAGAAGAACACACAGGATATAATTTATAGAGATAATGTGTGAATTGTCAAAAATATAAAGATAAGTCAAATCCTGTGCAGACGAAGTCGCGGGCATAGTTAGTGCATGAATAATTACGTAGGTAGTAAGTACAGTAATAATTACATAATACGTGTACGTACCCACTGGGGTCACTTGTTGCTCACTGAAGTGAAGGGCTTTAGTAACTAAGTAGAAGCTTGAAGCTTGCCGAACTTACATAATGGGCAAGTCTGAACAGGTGTCATCAAACTGTGAGAGACAAAAGCCTAAATTAACTCCTTGTGTGCTTCCTAATCCGTAGATTAGAATGTATAATGGTACAAAGCGACCCAGGGCTGTCCAAACTATTTTTCTAGATTTCAACATTGACTTTGAATTTCATCGTCTTCCATACATATCAAATTCAAAGACCCGGCTGAGCTACTGGCTCCGAGTTTGTTATTACAAATAGTGCCATGGTGACAGTGTTTTGTGTGTGATTTGTTTAAATATATATTTTGTTTTAATCATATTAGGTTGTGATTGAATTAATGATTATACAGTGTTTCTCCGCTCTCGTTTGGAATGGAAGTGTTTGAAAATACCAGCCTCGGAGGCCAGGTAGTTCTCAATTACACTAATTTGATACATTGTAGAGCAAAAGATGATATTATAAAATCTACGTAAGTTATAAATTAACAGGAGTATATTATAACGAGATGGTAACTACTCATTCAACGTGCTTACTTACCAGAATAGACATTGCCCAAATTCCAGCGCCCAATTTCACACCTGAGCCCGAAATTTACACCTTCTAATGAAGTTCCAAGCACCTAGCCCGTCGCATCTGGTATATCTAATAAAATTACAATTTTAGGTTTACAGAGTTTGATTATTACTACCTACTACGTACATACCTCTACTAAACCAGTTATTTCATATGCTAGACCTGGTTAAAAACCAATTACTTTTCTAAACTAGGCAGGTACGGGTTTTTTAACTTTATTGTGCACCTTCTCATAAATTGCGTATACTCATTATTATATTTAGCATAAAAATAGCTCGACTAATTTGAATTATCCTGATGTTTGGTTCGCTACTAAATAATGATAATAAGATAAGAAAAGAAAATAATACCAATAAATATACAAATCTAATACAATAAGTACAAATCCTATACTTAAAAAATACATAATAATAAATATATATATAAACTGTACTCAGTTAAGGACTTTTTTCTATATGCAGATAAACTAAATTATATAGTCTGCTAATAATATATAAAATTATTGTTATTTATGTACATAAGTAATATAGAAATGTATGATCTCAAAAAAATGTATTACCTATTATAAATAAACCTAATTGCATAATTTAATAAATAAGTATATAAATGTTTCCTATTAAGGAGTAATACATATAAGATAAATTGTATATATATTAATTAAGTAGTGCCTCTCAAATGGCTGTGCCCTAACAGGGTTGTTAGCTATATGTTATTACCACTATAAGTAACTATGTTGATATTGTGTGCGATTTGATACTAACTTGCAATAAATATATGAATATGAATATGATCGTTTGAAAAATAGGAAAAATCCAATATCATGGTGCGCAGCTAGTTTATTATATAATATGTGTTGGAACAAACAAAATCAATTTAATCGAAACAAAGAACGACGAATGATGCAAAATCTGGGACACATCTTAAAACAATAGGCGAACAGAACGCTTATACATATGCATTCGGGGAACGAAGCGGATCAAAATATTCAATATCCACGTGAATTTCAATAGAGTGTCCTCCATGAGAAAATTGGAGGGAAATCTGAATATTCCTCGGCAATTTTGAAAAAAATATGTTAATCTATTCCTCGAGAGGTAGCGACTATTTTCATAAATTGATTGCTTGGGGCCAGTATGAAGGGAATCGTAATAAAATATAGAATTATTGAGTTTATCAAGAGTTACTGTATTAAAACGTGGACGAACTTTGTTGATCATCGTCTTACAACAAACTTTGGCAGATTAGTTAAATGGAGTTTGTGGGCAAATGTTGCAAGCTGTTGTAGGAGGTACATCACGTATTTAAGGATGATTTCAATTTTTAAACGGCATTTTCTACTTTATAATTATATTGTAAAGTAGAGCCGTGGTGGCCTCGGGGTTTGAGCAGTCGCCTGCTACGCAAGCGACGCAAGTTCGAATCCCAGCGGGGCCTGTACCAATGAGTTTTTCTAAAAAACTTATGTACAGTGTCTTCACACCACGTGCTTTACGGTGAAGGAAAACATCGTGAGGAAACCTGCATATTTCTGAGAAGTAATTCAAAGACGTATGTATAGTGCCTGAGGCGGCGATAGACTCACTCGGTGTTGTGATAACAAGACCTCTGCCAACCCCTTCGGGCAATACAGGCGTGAGCATATGTATGTATAATTATATAATATAATATTACGACTCTCGATATTATTATAATCGCGAAAGTTTGTAAATATGTATGTAGGTATTTATGTTGGTTTGTTACTCTTTCACATTTACAATAATATATCTTACACATCAAAATAACACGAAGGCTTATAAAGATAATGAATCAAATTTATAAAGATAATGTGTGAATTGTCAAAAATATGAAGCTAAGGCATATCCTGCGCAGACGGAGTCGCGGGCACCGGCTTGCTTGAAGCGTGCTCGGTCCCAGCAATGAGCTTTTATTGCATTGATAATTCAGCTGTGAGACAGAGACAGATGTATACTCGTCATAATATACATATGTCTCATAATATGAATCAAACTATCATAGCAATTTGTGCTCAAGGTATGACCCCTGCTTTGAATAGATTTATATACAGAACACTTTCGTTGGCAATTAGTAGATAAATTTATATTGATTTTCCGTGGTTTCGGCCTCGATATACTTGACACCTGCCGTACCCTCTTAGCTTTAAAGTACTTGACGCTATTTCGCGCTATTAATTTAATCTAAATATTTCACTATGTTAATTCGAGTACGTGTGCAGCGTATTTATCGTGTCCGAATCCATAGTCTGAACATGTTGACTAAGCAATATCTGCTCAAATCCATTTTACAATGCGTATAATTATTTGAGCCTTACCTCAATTTGCACCAAAATAATTCATCCGTGAATTATTAAAACATAAACGTTTACCATCAATTTTGTTCTTGGCATAAAACAAACTAATTTCGGCTTTTGTGGTGAATTTGCTGCACGCTTTGTAATTTAATTAGAACAATGGATTGCTCGTACCATTTATAAATTACGAATCCTTATTTAAAGTTTCAAAAATGTTAAAGCAGTTTTGAAAACAGCTGAACGTATGTTTCGGCTCAGTGAACGCCGAATGAAAACGCGAACTCGCTTGCACATACTCGTTTGTGGTTGTGCAAACACTTGCATTCTGTTCTCATTTGGTTAGATATATGTTTTGTTTACCTTTTGTGTGATAAATACTGGCTTTATAGGCCGTTTGTGGACCACACTTCCGAAACGTCTTTGTGCTTTAATAACACTCTGTTTAGATTTATATTGAGTTTCCGGCAAAGTGCTTCGACATTCTAGGATAAAATTATCTGTTAGTATTCACGAGTTGTTTTTCCTTCACACCTTTCCCCAAAGGTCGCTGAATAAGTTGGGAATGGTGTAATAGCACCTACCTAAGAAATCTAAATGCCTACGTGACAGGAGGATAGACTCCTGTTCACATAAGCACATTCCTAGACTGAATTTCCTAATGTATTGTGTTTTATTCGTGTTTCGTACCTTCCTATTAAATCCGAAATTGTTAAATCGGACTTGGCAACGTGACTTACTTGAGATAAAGTAAAAGTAAAAATGTCAACGTAACACGTCGTAGGCGACGCAAGGGGCAACTTATCAGACTGTGAAAGAAAACATTTTCCCCACTTTTCCCGTTAGTGCCACTCCGAGACGGAGATTCCTTAAAAGCCGGAAAATTTGTCCAATTTGCTCTTTGGCCCGCCTTTGATATTTTGATTCAAAAGAGATTTACAGTTCGCATCGCCAGCACAAAGCTGATTTCTCACATTTCGTACGCTATTGTCTATGTGAAAATATTTTTGTTTTTAAAATATCATCAATTTTATTCCAACTTACGTAATATTACTACATTTTTCTCCATACTAGTTTCTGATATTGGTAGTTTTAAGTAAATCATACTATTCATGTTCTAATTTGCCCCGTTTGTTATATTCTGGTATCTTGATAGTCGATTGGCTTTAGATTAAATAAAATTTCCTGATCCTGACGATTTAAATCTTAGCTCATATTTTATGTATTTGTATTCCTTAAAAATCCCAGAATACTTCATTACGCGAGAGCCGACTCGTCTTTTCAGCTTGTCAATTTGTTAAATTGATGCGTACGTTACGCAAATTGAGTTTGAATACTGATTCGTACGTCTCAAACGTGTTTAGAAGCAATTTTTCGCTCTTGATTCCTGCTTCTCCGAGCAGGTAATAATTCGAATTTCGTAGACATAGATAACGCAGATACATAGCCAAAATCTTCAAGGGTTATTTAGGGACTTTGTCATGTAAATGAGCCACTCAAATCCCACGGGAAGGCTCCATTCAGAATGAAATATTGTAAATATTTTATTTGCGACTAGTTGGGATGGCAAAGCTTTGACGCTTTTTGGTATATTCCATTGCGACTTACAAAGAATTATTCTCTTATTTTTTAAGAAATTAAACAGTATAGTTAAATGAGGCTAAGATGTTACACACCAGCCTCATTTATAATCGACGCTCATCTTGCTACTAGCAGTCTAGCCACGGTCTAAAATAAATTATTCGAACAGGTAACTAACCGCGCCCCTCGGTGTTGCCCGGCCATTCATATGAGCACAATTTCGCAGTTGTAATTAAAAAGTCACTAACTTCACTTCGGGTTATAATTTTTTAATAATAATACTAAACATTGACCTTTCTATACTATTTATAAATATACCTGCTATAGATGTTTATAATTATAAGCCCTTCGAAGTTCAACTCCTATATGTTAGTAAAAACTGTATCAATATCCGTAAGATTTTGAATAAATGCTAAATTTCTCGGGTGTATGAGCCGTGGAGGCCGTGCGGTTTGAGCAGTCGCCTGCTACGCAAACACGTTCGAATCTCAGCGAGGCCAGTACCAATAACTTTTTCTTAAGCCTTATGTGCTGTGTATTTCACACCACGTGCTTTGCGGCGAAGGAAAACATCATGAGGAAACCTGCCTATGTCTGGGAAGTATATCAACGTATGTATAATTCCTGAGACGGAGATAGACTCACCATCTGTCACGTTGGCACTTAATCATCAAATCAAAAGTGGGTGTTGTTATTACAACACCTCTGCCTACCCCTTCGGAGAATACAAATCCCAATATACAGCGTATTTTTATCAAATAAAAATATGAAAGTTATATTTCTTTTCTTCACTAGCGGTCTGCCTATTGTCACTCATATCATAGTAATACCCCGTATATTTTCTTGAACGCTTAATTTACATAGTAAAGGAATATATTGCCTACGATGGATACATGAAATATTTCATACTTCCTATTGATTTCTTTGACTTGTCTAACGTTTTGCTTTCAATAAGAATATCACTTGACAGGAACAGATTTTCATCTTTGAGATGTAAATAAGTCCGTTGGGACTCATAGCTCAAATGGGATGCCTGAACAAAATGGATCCACCATTTGCTTTTTATAAAATATTTTCAGCACCACTTGAAGTAGGTAAATGATAAAAATCTTGGTACAAATAATACTTATAAGCATATGAATGCTAATAAACGCTCTGCGCTCCAAGTTTAGTATAGTATAGTTTTACGTTGAAGATGACGCCTGCATTTGTTCCTCATTTTGTATGGGAACGTTAAAAAGCGCCCCAAACGGAGTGTCAGGGCTTCAAGTCTCTAAAAAAAAGTGACGGCGTTCAAACGTGTCATAAACTATACTTGGGGCACTGATATACTAGTGCATCGATCTCAATTATGTAAAACACAATAGAGTATGAACCAAAACGTAATACTAAGAGAAGTAGGTATGACATTTTTCATCCGGAATTCAGAGCTACCCGACTGAGGCACATTGCAGGCAAATGCTATCAACTTAATTTCATACATCAAACAACAAAAATGTTCGAACAAAAGGGTCTCTTTGACGTCAATCAAAAGGTTAACCAAAGTTAATTTAGTACATAAATTATGCGCACCTCGTAACTAAATTATCTACGAATCGTAATGAATTGACGGACAAAAATCTGGAGATCCTCCACAAATAGACCTACGTAAACTCAACTAGTTTGGTACCTATTATTAAATAAACAGAAGCCCGCAGTAATTTACATTTCTGTAGCCAATTTCATTAGGGGCTACCGCTCGAGGGAGCACCGCGGCCGCTCTCTACCTGAGACACGATTGTGATACGACCACTAAATTAATTACACTATGTGTTAACTATAAATCAAATAAGAAAGGACAACCTCTTTGTACGTTAGTATAACAGACTAGAAACATAATATTATCTTCACCTCCCACATCATTTTAACTTGCATGGCAAGTAAAGGAATTAGCATACTTTAGCTAAGGAGAAATGGGTGATCCATATTCATACTATGTATAGTACATGGACCTTCGCGCTGGATGACGGTGACATGGTCAGGAAAAGCTACTTCTTATGTTTTTTCAATCATAAAACACAGCTCAATAAAAATCATAAGAGATCATACATGAATTCATAACTACTCTAAGGTTTGATTCCGATCTACTTTAATGTATCCTACATACATACATACATATGCTCACGCCTGTATTCCCCGAAGGCACAGGTGTTGTTATCACAACACCCACTTTTCACCGAATTTGATTAAGTGCCAACGTGACAGATGGTGAGTCTATCGCCGTCTCAGGCACTATACATACGTCTTTGAATTACTTCTCAGAAATTTGTAGATTTCCTCACGATGTTTCCGTTCACCGTAAAGCACGTGGTGTGAAATCACTGTACATAAGTTTTTTTAGAAAATCTCATTGGTACAGACCCCGCTGGGATTCGAACTTGCGTGTATCCTACAGTACGTTATGCCGGTTGAACAACAGTACCTATTATACCCAGTCGGGTAACTTCGAATTTAGAATGAAAGATGCCGTTGCATCCTAACTCCGTTAAATATATATCTATCGACTATAAGTAGTAGCTAGAATGACATGCGAGTCTGATACAAATATTTGTCGTCTCCAGATGTTTGGCCGGTCCTAAACAAACATGCTGCCCCAACCAAAGCCAGCTCGGCTAAACACTACCCACTTGACATGACATATCTTTTGTTTCAGCAATTAACTTTACGTTACCAAGATTAATTAAGTACTATGAAGCTTTGATCCAATTTATTATTGAATAGAATCAGACTTCTATCTATGATCTCAAAATAAACCGATATAACGGTTCTTGGGAACATCAAAATTGTATGCTAAGTTGGTAATAAAGCTCGATGGATTAGTCTTTTCAAGTAAAATATCGATGATAGATAATTCTCTCTTTATAAGTAGGTAATAATTTTTAAGTCCCTTTATCATTTAAAAATATTATTAGTTACTGTTCAAGATGCAATTGGATCTCAAATACATAACACGGATGTTTTCTCCTTTATATATATTTGACATTAGTATATGTAAAACTAAATATATGAATGACGTTCATATTTCTTTCGATTCGACTCGACTCACCAAATGCAATCGAATGATACTCAAAGCAATTAATGCAATGACAACACATATTTCTATTACGGACGAAATATTTTACACAAACAATTTCCTAGAAAGATTTACTCAATTGTACTACAAATATTGCAAAAAAATACGTGCCGCCTTACAACGTTATAGTGTTTCGTTCCGTGCATGCAAGTTGTTTGAAAAATGCGTAGTAATTTGTAAGTTGCTAGCCGTGTGTGTAGAACAAGCCCTCATGCACACAGGACCGTAAGGACCTTTTATTATACTGCGACTATAGAGAAACCGTGTTCGGACGGCGGTTCTTTTGATCATAGCGTGGATGGAGAATAATCGCGCAACGTCCGGAAACGACCGACTTGCTGACGCAATGCATTTTTTTTATTTTTTTTAAGGGCGTTATAGAAGGACCGGCAAATAGCTCAACCTGCAAACACGAACAAGCGTTCATTAAACACTTCAGCGCAATTAACGTGAAACGGTGCGGCGTTGAAAACAATGTTCGTTTTATTCAACGCAGCCCTCGGACAAACAGCGGCCTCCGCTATCCAAATACGAAGAGAAAACAAAAAGGATTTTCGGACATGCGTCAGTGTTTAAAACTTATTAGGAAATCTGCTTTTGTTGTTTAAGGACGCGTACATCGTACCTAGTAGGTTCACTTGGAACTTATTCCATTCACAGCATTCCAAATCCGTACTGCTCGAATACTTGCCATCGTTTCACGCACTAATAGCTCAAGAATTCAGATGCCAAACTGACTTCGTGCATAGAAATATGAATGCTGATCATGTGCAACTTCGGTGGAGTTGGTAGATATGTCATAGCTACCGATACAGCGGTCATTTGCTAAGTATTCAAGTCCCTGTAAATCCAGGCAAAATAGAGGGGTCGGCGAAATTCCCGGCGGCTGTATTTGCAGCGCAGCACCGACGCTCGATATATATTATTCATTCATAAGGAGCACTGCGATATTTACTCTCCCATTACTGTGGCCTCCGAGTCGCGTTTCTTGCATTAAAAATTTAACACAAGTCCGTCTGGGACCCGAGTACGAATAAAATGTTCAGTGAATAAAATTAAATAAACATTCAGCCGCCGAAACTGCTATATCTTCCAGCGTCTGATTGATTTACTTTCTTCTCGACTCGCCACATCGAATACGTTTCGTATATTTTATTTGCACGGATAGCTACTGAATTGGATATCTTCTAGAAATACGAGCAATTTTAATTCAACCACCGTGAATTTATCATGGAGCCGTAATAAAAGCTTTTATGAACAAAAGGTTGTGATAGTATCATAAAATCTTCATCTGAAATCGATTGCTCACCGTGCACAGAGTAATAAATAACCACACAGTTGTAAAAAGAGGGCAAATCTATGCACAAACTCGGCCAGCGCGGTCTGGACGGTTTGCTCAAAAAATGAAAACAATTAGCACTACAACGCAGGCTGTGCTGGCAAAAACTACCCACTGTAGATAACTTACTTTCAATCGGTGCAGGAGCCGGGCAGATATTACACGAAGCTTACTCGGAAAATATCGAGGATATTCACAATTTTTGGTGCACATCGAACAAAGAAACCGTTTTGATGTGATATTTTAATAATAAAACATCAAATCAAAACCTAATGTTTTCTAGAAAAATCTCACCTAAGAATATTCTCATAAAACAATTCCAAGATTTTAGATTGACACGTGTGTTGAAAAAGAACTTAACACTTGTTGAAACCTTTTCGTACAGTTATAAAAATACTGTTATAACTTAAGCAATAAAACGGAGCCGTATTCACAAAAGTTGAGCCGTTCCAATCCTGTACGGGTGTCATTTAGGAGACGTCGGCACATCTCTGTCCGGTGCATTGCACTAGCGTCGCAGAACTGGGTCATTATACAGACCCAGAGCGATTTCAATTTCCTTGCAAAACCTGCACTTTTCTGCAAGCTGTTGACCTGCAAAGCACTAATAAAGGCGCACAATAGGCACACGAAGCAAAACGTTTCGTTAAATCAGCGGAGAGGAATCCTCGAGTAGGATCTGCGGCCGGCGTCGTCGAGATTGCAACAATCTATCCAGGTCTTTTCAAAGGTGTAGTGTTCACTATTTCACCTTTGTGTCTTGAAATGGTAAGTTCAGATACCAACAACAGTGAATCTTCATGCGACACTGCATGGCTATTGAATTTTCTTACTATAGTTTAAATTTTAGAAGTGACTTCTGGTATACGAACTCATCATTAAAAAAGAGATTTTTTTAATAAATTCATTAGACCCGGGTAAGGTAGTGATCGTTTCAAAACATCTACTGGTCCAGAAACTAGCCTTCCGTGAAGATCCGTGAATGCTGTAAAATTCCAATCTAATGCATCTGTTTGTGTATTTCCTACGTAAGTTTTCTTGAGAAACTAATCAGAAATTTGCCTTAGCTTAAAGACACGGCTGGCAACTGGCATTTGGAACCGAAATGTAACCACTTCTCACATTCATTGCTGAGTTTAATCTATACACCATTAGATTCATACGACACCAGCAACCACATAGGTCGTTTAAAGAGGAAACGTCTCTATGTGTTTTGTTACTTAAATTGTTTAGGTTCGAAATAATAAAGTTTTGTTTTGTAATATACTTACGAAGATTAAGAAAATAAAATATCCTCGACTGCAATTTTTAAGAAATACATAGCTACTACCCAAACAATTTAAAATGCATCGTAAAATCCGAGACAGTCCAAAGCCTTTTGGTAGGTATTAGAGCGCGAGGCAATAGCATTTCCGCCGAAGTCGTGAAATATGTTTCGGAGAGTCGTTCACTGGGTCGTCGTGAAGCTGTCAACAAGTTTTACTACAAATTTGTTGCATTTGTAACACGAATTGCTTTTGTGTGAAGTGCCAACTTGAAATGACGAATTTGTCGAACGAAATAAATTGACTTTCGACATATTTTTAACAAGCTTTACAAGTCCTCTGTATGTCACTTCATTTAAAATAAATAAAAGTATTACCAAACATAAATCCATATTATCCATATTAATAGTTCCATTAAAATGAGCCGAGGTAATCGCTCGCTATGCAAGCCACGCTAGTTCAAATCCCAGCGGGTCGTTATTAATGAGTTTTTCTAAAAACTTAAAATTACAATTACAATCACACCACGAGCTTTAACTGAGAAAACATCCGAAGGAAACCCGCATGTCTGTGGACGTATGTATGTATGTAGTACCTGAGAGGACGATAGACCGTCTGTCATGTTGGCACTTAGGTGAAAAGTGGGTATTGTAACACCTTTACCTTTACCCGAAAGGGTCCCTACAAGCGCAGGCAGAGGTGCCTGCGCTTGTAGGGACCCTTTCGGGAAGCGTGAGCATACTACATAATATATAAAATTCTTGTGCCGCGGTGTTTGTTACCAAACTCCTCCGAAACGGCTGGACCAATTTGTCTTGAAATTTTATGTTCTTATAGACCTACCCAGGTCTGAGACCGGCTAAGATCTATTTTCCATACCTCTATATGAGAAGGGTGATCCATTGCAAAAAAAATATTGCAATACAACGTTTACAAGATACAGTGAGTATGTATAAAAAGTGTCCTTAACAAAAGAAATCCCTTTTAATGCCTGGTGTTAAGCTAATAAATTCGCATCATTAAATATGTTCGCATAAAAACCATTATGTACAGCTAACTAACACATATAATGGCCGAAGAATGGTGGCCACACTAGCCGGCTCTAATGGCTTCCATTACGCCGACTGCCACCTGCGCTAATGGCTCAGAAATATTTAATTGATGAGAACTGTACAGATTTCCCGATTCACATTTTTTACGGTTTCGTTGAGTTTTATGAGCGTTACGGGCCGTAATTACAGTTCGAATGCTTTTGTTACAATTAGCATTATTGGCTAATTAGCTGTCTGCGTCTGAAGGTCGTGTGTACTCTGACATGTTGATCACTCGATTGACTATGCTCTTCCACCCATTTTCTGTTCTCGGCCTATGTAAAAGGAGCAACTGTGGAACACGAGATTTCTGGGTTCGATCCCCGGATCGCACAGTGTTATTGGGTTTTTGCTACCGCAATTTCCCAGTAGAAGCCTGGAGTCTGGATTAGTGCCTGGTTAGAGGTCAGGGGGCGAGATAATAATGAAACTTTTAACATTACTGGCGTAAGTAGGTATGCTTATAGACTGATGTATCAACACACAGTCTAAACTACTATAGCAATGACCGTGAAAGTACGCATTAGACGCCGTAGGTTAGCACTAAGGATAATAGAAAGAACTGTGGTGGCCTTCGGGTTTGTGCAGTTGCCTGCTACGCAAGCGACGCAAGTTCGAATCCCAGCGGGGCCTATACCAATTAAATTTTCTAAAAAAAACTTATGTACAGTGACTTCACACTACGTGCTTTACGGTGAAGGAAAACATCGTGAGGAAACCTGCATATGTCTTAGAAGTAATTCAAAGAAATATGTATAGTGTCTGAGACGGCGATGGACTCACCATCTGTCACGTTGGCACTCAATCATGCTCGGTGAAAAGTGGGTGTTGTGATTACAACACCTCTGTCTCCCACTTCGGGGAATACCGGCGTGAGCATATGAATGATAATATACAGAATTAATTTCCAAATATTCTTAAAAAAGAGGTATGAAAATCTGGAAAATCCGTCAGCGAAAGCTAGTCCTGAATAAATCTCAAAGAAAACGACGATAATATAAGTAGCGTACCTAGGTAATATTAAATTGACATGTTATTTTGCACGGTGAAGTTCAATATCGTATGAAGGAAATTGATGACTCAGCGAATTCCTCTTTCGAGATGTTTCAGAGCACTGCTTCTATTAATAATAAGTTATAGAACATATTTAGAAATATTCCGATACATATTACACACGGTTTGAAAAGCGAATAATCAAGTAAAATATGATTAAATTTATGTTAAGTAGAGCATCTCTCTAGCAGACTTAAGCAAATACTCTGAATTTTAAATTCCATTAAGGAACTAAAATAAGTTAGGCAAGGCATTCTCTGGGGCTTCATATTTTGGGGCCACTATAAACTTGCCATTTATCTTTGGTCTAGATACCTTGAACTACCTTCATTTGCCTCCACCTGTCATGTGTTTATGTTCTCAATAGCATAAAGCCAAATCATGCTGTCACCGCCAGTCATAGCCCACTAGGGGTAGGCAGCCAGAGCCCGGCAGAGGCAGACAGATAGGGAATACCATAGCATAATTCTTGAATCTTGGCGTATGAACAAAACAGTGTTCTGATCTTCGAGTAGGCAAATAATTAGATAAAAAAGCATCTTATACAGCGAGTCTTAGTATATATGTATACCGCAGAGAATCTCTCTTGCGCGATTCACAATAAAATTAGCCCCCTCTATCGGCATTGTAATGTACTACCATTCTAACCTAAATAGTTGGCTTGTACAGAGTACTTAAAGGGTGTACCTACCCCTAACACTTAGACGCCGCCGCGCTGATTACCTTGTAAGCTTTATTCAGTGACACTCGTGCTTTTAAAATGTGTGAGTTAACAGCGGAGTCCATTAACTCTTTCTACCCTCATTGTTTCCTTTATGGCAGTTAATTATTATAACGATGTCGGTGAATTGACGCATTGTTGCCGCGACCGACGGTACCTACCTACGCACCCGCGCTTTAATTGCGCAGAAGTATTTAATGGTGCCCTGCTTGTGATACATTGAATGAGTGCAATCATTTATATAAATATGTTGTGGCCATTTCATGTACCTACCTTTTTGGTTGGATTTGGGAAAATAAATTATTTTCTACTTTCATATTGCTAACGGCCGGCACTACCTACGAGAGAAATGGTATCATATTCTTCGGAATTCACTCAAATACATTTTTCTAGGTAACTTCAATCTCACCAACAACCACAGAAGGCTAAAGATATAATTGTTCGCTCATCCACAGCCGTAGTTTCTTCGCTAAGAAATCGTGGTCCTCTATCATAATATAGGTATTTACTTAGGTAGGCAGCTAGGGACTATATATACATAAGTACTTACGTGTGAGAGGGTGGAGTTCTTGGAAAAGTAAAATTGCTATTTATATTTTAATACAATCGTTGTAACTTTCCATAATAAAAATAATGGTGATTACTTACCTAGAGTATGTAAACTACGTACGTTATTTCAATTACTTAATGCTAAGCTTGCTTTAGTTAGCTGTATAATTTGAATGTTGCCTTTAAAGCTCAAATCGTATTCAGTCTAAGCGTCGAGTGACAACTTAATGGTGAGCTAAAGTAAGATACGGAACTGCATTTACCTACATCAGAAACCTTTTATACTTAAGTGGAACTAGTTACTTACATTCTTGTAGGGCACATGTATGTAAGGGTTAGGATTTTTTTGTTACACATTTTTTTTAATTATCGGCTTTTTATTTATCCCAATCTTTCTTTGGATTGGTATCAAAAACAGAAAATAAGAAGACCTTAAAGGAAATTTCATTATCATAGCCCTCTATGATGTAAAGTATGGTACCAATGGGTATACATTTTATAAAAGGCATATAATATTAATATGCAGCGTCATCTAAGCGTTGTGTCCAAAGTTGTATTCAGTAGGTACGGTAATAAATCGTAAGATGTCAATAAGGAATTATCCAAAAAAATATTTATATATACGTCTGATTTTCTTTAATATTTAGGTAGGTACTTACTTAGTTTCAAATTTAGAGAAGGCTCGATATTTATTTATTATTTACCTACGTCATAATAATATTCTAACGATATATGAAGAAAAAAATTCACTTTCAAGCTTATATGCGATCTTAGTGAACCACAGACAAACAAGCTATAAATATGTCTGATTTAAAAAAAAATTTGACTGCTTTATCCATAGGGGGAATTGACTATAGTGTCAATTGTCAATGTCAGAATTGTTAGGTAATTGAATTGTCATTGTCACTTGTCAAGTAGACACGTCGGATAAATTATTTTCTGTCAGCCGTGTCTTACAGTTTTCAGGTTTTCTTGTTTCGCTTTAATTCCTTGTTATTTTTACCGTAACTTCCTATTTATCTAATACAGTAAGATAACTCGTAAGCCTTACTTAGCAATCAATTGAAGTGTTACAGCAATGTCTCATCAGACTGGAATTCAAGGTGCGTTGTGTTTTAAATCACATAATAATTTGTATCTTTTCCCAATAAAGTATTTTATGAATGTGTAATCAATGCTAAAATAATCTTTCATTGAGGCTATAATAAACTTATGTCACCTATCGCTTTGAATATGAGACATTAGTAAATATAGAACAGTCGTGAGTGTAAGAAACTGCATATTTTTTGTAATTCTATGCATTACTCTGCATGTTAATATCTTGTCGTCTTCAAAATTTAGTTAAAATCCGACGTAAATGATGTGTGCATGGCATAATCTAAAATTCAAGTATTTACATAGTTTCATTCAATTTTGATTCTCAAAGCTCCACTTTCACTAAATCACATTCAAGATTAGTTTGTATGGCTTGTCATGTATTATAGTGACTCGGAATTTTTAAATTTTGTTACTAGGATTGAAAAATGTATCTGTGACACTCGGGTGTTGGTCATGTTCATAGGCTGCAGTGGCCGCTTACCATCAAGAAGACTGTATGCTTCTTTGCCAATTTAGTAGCATAAAAAATTCACAGTATCTATAATAATGATAGGGTCCTATTCTGCCATAGTATATCTATAGTGCCGTTTCTACCAAAACTGCATTGAATAACATTCAAAAACTGCGGTAAACATTTAAACCAATGTGACTTTTTAATGACTTTAATTACTTTGATTATTTCCAAAACTATTCAAGATATTGAAAATTTGAAAACACTGATTGATAGTTTTTTTTCTCATTATAATAGCATTCAATTTAAAAATCTACCAGAAGTAAGATAACGGCATTTTAGTTATGCCAATGCAGTATTAATACCCTCCCAGTGGTTTTTAGGTTCATGTTCAAAGTTCCTATCTGTTTCATGTCAATGCATTCACTGCTAATGACATGTAGGTGCGTCCAACTGTTAGAGAATTAACGAAGAAGATGCAATGTTAATAGCGAATGTGTTAAGAGGCATGAAAGAAAATTATATTTATCTATAAACAAACTCCTATTTGCAATACATTTAAACACTACCAAATTAATCCAGTGGCTGATGCTGTTATATTATTTTCAGCAAATGATGAGCTCAAGAAATACTTCAGCAAGTGTCGGGAGGGGAAGATCAGAGTATTGAAAGTTAGCATTGAAAATGGTAAATGACAAGCGATTTCTTTTATTATGTACATTAAAAATAATCCGTCTTACCATACCCAAAATAATTTTTTACCTTACAGAGCAATTGTCATTAGCTAAGCATTATCCTGTCAAGGGAACATGGGAGCAGGATTTTGACAAATATGTACCAACATTGATCCAAGAAGATCTGCCATGCTATATATTGTACAGGTAGGGTTGACTCCCTGATGATAATCATACAGAATAGAAATATTAATTGTTGATTATAAACAGTAACAAACTTTATGCTAACTAGCGGATGTCACACAGTTTCACCCACATAGTTCCCATTTCCATGGGAGTACAGGGATCAAATATAGCCTATATTACTCGCTGATAATGTAGCTATCCATTGCTGAAAGAATTTTTCTAATCAGTCCAGTAGTTACAGAACAATACAAACATACTTACATACAAATCTTTCCTCTTTATAATATTAGTATAGAATAAACAGCAATAAAGTATATGCTATCTAGCTGACGTCATGTGGTTTCACCGACATAGTCCTTGTTCCTGTGGGAGTACAAGGATAAAATATAGCCTTTACTCGCTGATAATCCATTGCTGAAAGATTTTTTTTAATTGGTCTAGTAGTTTCAGAGCCTATTCAATACAAACATACTTACAAAACTTATCTTTATAATATTAGTATAGATGATTCATTGGCTACTGAAGGCCATTATTGCTCAGCCAGCCGGCTCACAATTAACTTATTTTTAGTTTAACAACACAGTTATATTTAAGCGAAACAATAAGACAAAAATTATTTTTAAATTTACAGGTTTGACTCCAAAAACTCACTAGGTCATGAGTGGTTACTCCTCAGTTGGTCCCCCGACAGTGCTCCAGTCAGACACAAAATGTTATATGCCTCAACAAAGGCCACACTCAAACAGGAATTTGGATCAGCACATATCAAAGATGAAATGCATGCTACTGTTAAGGTAAATATTGTTTTATTATGATCAGTCCCCATACTCCCACGGGAACGGGAACTACGCGGGTGAAACTGCGTGAGGTCCGCTAGTAATAAATAAACTTAAAAACTACTAGACCCATTTTGTACTTTTTTTTTTGCTATAGGCTATATTTAATCCCCGTTCTCGCACGGGAACCGGGAAACGGGAAATTGCTTAAGTAAGAATAATACTGCAACCTGGTGGCAATGTAAATTATTTGTAGATGTATAATTTAAGTAAATAAAATTTATTTTCAGGATGAAGTGTGTATGCGAGGGTACAAAGCACACTTGTCCGGAATCAGCGCCCCTGCACCCCTCACTGACAGAGAAGAAGCCTTGAAGGAGCTACAGGAGAGTGAGCACGACACCAATTATAGCACCGAGTCTAGGTAATAAAAATAATTATTACTTACATATAAAACGTTCAAATTAAAAGACCTGACTGATTTATATATCAGTGCCCAACATAATCTGGTCCTAAGACATTAAAATGGGAGTGTTCTTCGTAAGATGTACTTTAAAATAATAAGTGGATTTAAATCGGGATATAAATACATACAGAAAGCGATACTATAGTTCCAATTTACACTAATATTATAAAGAGCAAAGATTTTATTGTTTTTTTGTTTGTTTGTTTGCGTTGAATAGGCTCCGAAAGTACTTGGCCGATTTGAAAAAATCTTTCAGCAATGTATAGCTACATCATCAGCGAGTAACATATTTTAGCTATATTTTATCCCAGTACTCCCACGGGAACGGGAACTACGCGGGTGAAACCGCGTGACGTCCGCTACATACATACATACATATGCTCACGCCTGTATTCCCCGAAGGGGTAGGCAGAGGTGTTGATATCACAACACCCACTTTTCACCGAATTTGATTAAGTGCCAACGTGACAGATGGTGAGTCTATCGCCGTCTCAGGCACTATACATACGTCTTTGAATTACTTCTCAGAAATATGCAGGTTTCCTCACTATGTTTTCCTTCACCGTAAAGCACGTGGTGTGAAATCACTGTACATAAGTTTTTTTAGAAATACTCATTGGTACAGGCCCCGCTGGGATTCGAACTTGCGTCGCTTGCGTAGCAGGCGACTGCTCAAACCCCGAGACCACCACGGCTCTTCCGCTAGTTCGTAATAATTGCTCAAAAGGGTGAAAGATGCATCATAATAATAATGTATAATTTTTTTATTGATATTATTATAAAGATTTTTCTAGGTTGTAGCTAACCATTTTCATGGTTATGTCGTACTATGAATTGTAAGTGCGTTTTCGTATTAGTTACACACTACGCTCAGCACAATACAGTACAGTTTTAACATATTTTTATGAAGACGATATCGCAGCGTATCTTCCTCGTTTTGCTACAATTAATTAATCTTAGTTTGATCTTTGCTTTGACTGGCTGGAATTTGCCATGCTCACAAATATTTGTAATATTTCAGTTATTATATTTGACAATTGAGCATTTGCCCTGTGTCTTTTTTTTCATGAATTCATGAGATAAAAATTTTGTAACCAAAAACATTGTATAATATTGTTTTTTTAAAAGAGTAATTGTTGAGTTTCTTGCCGGGTTCTTCTCAACAAAAGCTACCTTCCGAACCCGGTGGTAACATTTATAATCATGTATAATGTATTTTGTGTCCTTCTGACGATTTGAAAGTACTTTGTAAGAAGTCTAATCAAATAAAGATATTTTGAATTGAATTGAATTTGTATGGGAACGTTCAAAATCGCCCCTACCAGCGAGTGTATGTAGTTTTACGTCTACATACAATAAAAGCGCAAAACGCAAGGTCAAGTTCGACGTTCGTAGATGTCAAAACCTAAACTTAGAGCACTGGTTATTGCATCAAGCACAAGATGACGAGTTTAATGCTGAGATTCTTTAGTTCGATTCGTGTCTCGCATTCTCTTTTTATAAATCGACTACATATATGTTAAATTGCATATGATCTAAGTTGCAATGTAGGTACTTCTATGTTTGTTTCATAAAATTTTCAGGCAATCAACAATGGGTGGAGTATCATTCCCCATCACAGAGTCAGCTAAACAAGGCATCATTGACCTCCAAAGAGGTGCCTATAACTACTTACAGTTTAAAATTGGTGAGTTATTGTTTTATGTACTGGAATTTATTAATAACCTGTGGGATGTTGCCTTACTTGGATGTTAAGGTTTTGGGAATAGGATCAAAATTATATTATGTTTTCATGCTTTGCCCGTTTCTGTATAATTTCCTTGTCCATCTGACTATTTAAGAGAATTTAGTATCTCTTATTTAATGGCTGTTCCTTCAAAGGACTTTGTTTTACATGGACGACGTCATGAGTTTTTCTCAAATTCATTTGATATATTCGGAACTCTCGCAACCGAAAAGTGTATGAAGGGATGTATAAATGTGGCCGAAGCGAAAGAAATATGCTCTACGTGGCTGGCTAATAGTGGTCTCTGCCTACCCACACGAGATATAACTACTTTGCCCCATTAGCTAGTATTCTTTACAATCTACAGTTATTATCAATTCCAGATATAGAAGAAGAAAAAATCCACCTATCTAAAGCTGCCAAAATCTCTCTAGTAGAGTTACCGCAACAAGTTCCCAGTGACGAAGCCAGATATCACCTCTACGTGTTCTCACACACACACGAAGGAGACTACATGGATACCGTAGGTGGGATACTGTTTTTTAAATAGCATAAATTAATAATTAATCGCTAATAGAGGCCGTGGTGGCCTTGGGGTTAGAGCAGTCGCCTGTGCAAGTGACGCAAATTCGAATCTCAGCGGGGCCTGTACCAATGAGTTTTTCTAAAAAACTTATGTACAGTTATGTCACACCACGTGCTTTAGGGTGAAGGAAAACATCGCGAGGAAACCTATGCAATATTTATATGCAGACATATGCATGTCTGAGAAGTAATTCAAAGACGTATGTATAGTGTCTGAGACGGCGATGGACTCACCCTCTGTCACGTTGGCACTTGATCATATTCGGTGAAATGTGGGGTTGTTACAACACCTCTGCTTACCCCTTCGGGAACCTTTCTGGGATGGCGTGAGCATATTTTTTTTTTATAATAATTAATTAATTTTCAATAGCATAAGCAGAGGTGTACTTAAATACTCCCACATTGCTCCAATTATTTTTAAGTCCTATGTAATATGGGGGCGAGTCTATTGCCATCAACCAATGTCTAATCTAGACTCTAGACTACTACTGGGAAGTTACAAAATTTGTAACGGGTCGGGCAGCCGGTCAATGTGATATTGGTCTTACCATTAAATTAGTATGGGAATGGAACCCTGGACCTCGTGTAACTGAGTAGCGCTTTCAACCACTGGACCGTCGAGGCAGTCATAAATCAATCAAATTGTAGAGAGCGGGGTGATCATTTCCAGCCTCAGCAAAGGGAAGATCTTCTAGTCAGGCGGCTGGAGAACCGCGGCTCCACTTAGAAGCTGTTCTATTTAGAAACTCCACTCAAAGACTCTTATTGCGAGAGTTAGATTCTCGTGTATTTGTACTTAAACTTTGCAATTGTTAGCGAGTAGCGCCATCTATGTAGCGAGTGGAGAAATGCACAATAAAATAAAATATTTCAGTGAATTATTATTCACTGAATATTTAATGATAATTCCAGTGTTCATATATTCGATGCCGGGCTACAGCTGCAGCATAAAGGAGCGGATGCTATACTCCAGCTGTAAGGGACAGTTCTTGGACATCATTGACAGCCTCGCCCTTGACGTTGCTAAAAGGGTATGTTCATCTATATGTACGAACTATATAATATTTTTAATGTTAAAATGTCTGTCTGTCGTTTTTCACTGAATCGATTTGGATGTATTCGGAAAACGGAAAGCTAGGTAGAGCTAACCCGTTTTACCATCGTAGGATTTACAATGAAAACTATGTTACTTGGGGATATATTTTTTATGAAATAAATAGGAGAATTACAAGGAGTACATTGTAACCGTTCTAGACGTAAGCCAGAACAAACTGGCATATAAGTAGACAGAGAATTATTTTTTAATTCGTATTTCAAATTACAGTAAAAAAAAAAATTTTTATATTGTATTACTACTTGAATTACTGTATACTATCATACGCATTTAGTGAAAAGCTGTTAATTTAGTATAACCAAACGGACGCTTTTATTTGTATCGCAATTTGGTCCCATAACAAAAGCGATGCTTGATCCATTTGATCAACGACCAAGTAAATTGACCCAAGAATTTTCTCCTTTTGCAGTTAGAAATAGACGATGGCAAAGAACTGACTGAAGAGTTCCTTTACGACGAGATTCATCCTAAAAGGAACTTGCACAGACCAGCGTTTGCCAAACCGAAGGGCCCTCCCAACAGAGGCGCAAAAAGAATTACCAAATCACAGACCGCACACGAATAATAACTATATGTGCAAATGACTTAGCACAAAAAGCATAACACGTCGTGTGTGCTAAAACTAATTGGAAATGTTGTGTAAAGAAAAATATTTTATGGTGCTCCTACACTAGTGTTAGAAAATATTCACAAATTATTAATTTGTGATTGTAAGTGAATATTTTATATGGAAGAAAATGTTTGTAAAAATATATAGCAGTGTGGGAGCACCATTATATATACAATATTAATATGTACTTGTTTTTCTACAAACTATGAGTCAAGTTTATTTTATTATATAAAACAATTAATGTTACCTTGCTTTAAATGCTGAACTAATTATGCAATTTGGTATAGAGATAGCTGGAAGTACAGGTCCCGTCAACTTTGAATGTGCAGTAGTCATTTTATGAGTTTGTCTCTGTCTGTATGTATGGCGCGAGGCGAATAAAAACATGCGCGGTATCTCCGACTATTTCTCTCTGCGAGTTCTCTACTCGTGACGTGACTTATGTAAGTTAAAATCACGCGGCTTTATAATTTGGACTGTATATTTCAATCGCAATGGTACTGATAAAAACCATACCGTCCTATGTATTACTTTGCTCAATATAATGTATTGTTAGTTTCGATATCATTATCACATCGGCCTCAGGAAAGAGACAACGGCTAGTTTCGACTTCGTAGAGCGTTGTCTCTTTCGCACCTACGTATCATACCTTATCCTCCTACCTCGCGCATCATTCAAATCTATACTAATATATAAGGCTAAAAAGTTTGTCTGCCTCAACGCGCTAATCTCAGGAACTACAGGTCCGATTTGAAAAATTATCACAGTGTCAGATTGCTCATTTATAGAAGGCTATATCTTCACGCTACGTAAACGATGTCGCAGGTTAAAGTTAGGTTTAGTCCAAAGTTAGTTTAGCAAAAAAATCTATGCTAATAAAGTAGGTCGCCAGTATGTCGATGGGCATTATTTATCGCCGGGTACTTTTGAAATTTACCGTGTTTAACATTTTTTTAATACAATGAAATCGTGTCTACATTAAAATGTATATAATAGCTATGTATATTGTTCAAGCACAATTACTAAAGTATGTTTCCGTAACTCAATCCTATATTTTTTATATTGTGTTCAAATGCTAAAAGAGTATGTAAGGATAATCTTGTGTTATTTTTTATAATGAGATTGAAATATCTTTTGTTTTGTCTATAAAATGTACATCAATTAACCTGAAAGCCGCGTGATGATCAAAATAATTTTATATTTATTTTTATCAGACTATATAATTAAACATTATCCCGAATATTGCAAAACGGCCTTAGACAATTCTTGGCCAAGGAGTTGCTCTGTCTCTTTTTATGATACGGATTTACAAAGAGTTGGATATAGGATTAATCTGGACAAACCATGTTTTGTATTAAGAGGGAATGTATTTCTGTACTGTTTTAGGAGACGTATGTCCAAAAATTTACTGAGATGTAATTAAGAACTGCACTTCATCCAAATGGATGACTTCAAAAGCGCTTCAATGACAAATATGTTACATTAGAGTAAGCGGTAGCATAGGGCCGTTTGATTTATTTAAGGCTGTGCCCCGAGACTTTGCATGGACTTTCGCGGTAGCAATTTTTTTTTATTTTAGCTTTGCCTTGTAACATAAGCAATCTGCCAGTCAATGTCACGTTTAAAATCTGATCGGAATTGCAAACTGACACTTGAATTTTATTTGTCGAATAAATATTTATATGTATAGATTTGAACGGGACTAAATGATATCGTTTACAATGTTGCCAGTGTCACGAAAAATGCACTATTACACGGGAAATTTAAATCAAACGGTCTAATGCCAGGGTCGAATTGACCCGATCCTGCATATCTTGCGTATGGTTTTTTAATGTGTATTGCGAAGTAAAGCAGAGCGACGTAGTTTGAGAGGTATCGAGGACGAAGGATCTAAAACATAAGTACTCAATAAAGTATATTAAGATGTAACTCCATGTATGAAGTTATTTTTGTACTGTGTAATTATTATACACAGACGAATAACACTATTGACTCGTATGTACACGTGAGATTAATTATAGGTTTTCAAAGAGTAAGCGACTACCTATTTGTATATTTGCTTGTCCTGTTTGTATATTTTATTATAATTAGCTTTTTTAATCGTATTATTAGCTACTTTTACCAATTTTTTAAGTATGATTAGTATTACGAATACTTTTTATATGAAAGATTTTTTTATATGCTTGCAATCGAATGCAATTGGTATACCGAACATTTTAGTTAAAGGCGATTTTTGCTGGGTGAAAGAGTCCTGCGTAAGGAATTATTGTATTTACTTTATACTGTAAGCTAAAATATCTGTCGTCTTGCCATTGTTTTCTATAGTAATATGCGAGTTCATGGAGTAAACATGAAACTTTTTGCAATGTATTAAAACGCGCAGAACTCTTAAACTTGTAAAGGAAATACTTTGTTACCGAATGTTGTAAAAATCTTACTGAAACTAATAATGGAAAAATATTAATAAAAGTTATTTAACTAAAAGGATTTTTTTTTTAATTTCTTCACACCCAGACTTGAAGGAAGGTTAGGTAAGATAGGTAGTGGCATAGTCAGGATATCCCAACGCACACAGAGTCTACCTTATTTGACCCAACCACGACCTTGGCTCCTCGACATTAAAAAAGTCATCCATGAGAAACACAACTCGGCTCCAATTTTTTTTTCTGGAGACACTTGGAACTCAGACACATTCCTTCTAGGTTCACCTGGAAAGTCTGGCACCAACAGATGTAGACTAGATTTGGTGGCAGCAACAAGTTACATTCAGTGGGCCAACTTTTTCGGAAAAATTGAATTATCTCAGAAACTGTGCGTCCTAGCCCAAAATGAATGAAATTTTGGCCCCCCTTAAAAAGACCCTCGTTTAGAACGGCTTCCCACACCTCAGGGTCTACCTTATTAGAACCACAGCATGACCTTGGCTCTTCGACATTAATAGGTAACACAACGCGGCTCCAATTTTTTTCTGGAGACACTTGGAACTCAGACTCGTAGCTTCTAGGTGTACCTACACCTGGCAAGTCTGGCACCAGTAAGTGTAGTAATTCGTTGGGTCTATTATTAGTTTATCAGGAAAATCTAATTATCTTTGGCCCGTCCAGAATATCCTCCCACACCACAGGGTCTATCTCATTTGACCCTTGCCATTACATGACCTTATTTGCAAAAGTATACTAAACTACCATCTGTCACGTTGGCACTTAATCAGATTCGATGAAAGGTGGGTGTTGTTGTTACAATACCTCTGCGTACCTGAAAAGTCTAATAATATATGGATAATTAAGGTAAAAACCGTCCCGGATAGAAATTCCCGTTTATTGGCTTTTTCAATCTTGCCTCCAATGATCATCTTACATTTTCCTGCCATAGACATTTACGCGCCATCTCAGATCGCGCCACAGATAACCAGTATATACATACGTAGGTTGAATACTAAATACACATCACTACACCTTCGGGAAATACAGGCGTGAACATATGTACGTAAGTGTACTTTCGAGGTCTACGGTATAATTGTAATCTTTGTCTAGTCTGAGAGTTGTGGAACAAGGTATTTATTACTTACAATTTTGATTTGGTAGCGGGTATGGCGCTGTTCAGTGGTCTGAATAACCTTGGCTATTCAAGCTTGGTATGTTAGTAGTAACAGGAGAACAGAAATGAAATAAAAGTGTTGTTTTTAATTATAATTCATGAAAATAACATAATATACTACTAATTGTATGTACAAATCAGGACCACTATGTCTAGATTCCAGTATCCCATCAGGATCTAGCGTTTACAATTGTTCTATTGTCTTTGCACCCTTTTCTTTCACAATGGAGTCGTGATGTCTCGTGAGGTCGTCATTCTTGATGGTCGCCGCTTTCTCAACTGCTTGATAGTATTGGTCTTCCCTGAAATAGTCAAAAATATTTTTACGCACAGACAATCAGAATTAATTCAGATAGTAATATATTCCCACGATATTCCCTATGATTTCTTGTTGGTTGTAAGTTGAGAAGTCAGGTTTGAATATGATAATTTCATAAGGTGTGCTCTAAATAAAATTGTTTAAATTTAAAGCTGTTATATTATACTACTTTTTTGTTATCTGTAGGTAAAAATCACTGAACTGCTTCAGGTTCACTTTATCAATCTAGATGACTCACTGGGGAGAGTAAAATTTTAGTCTATATCCAAAAAGCAAATAGAAATGTCTGCTTTTCACTAAATGAATATGAAAGTATAATATTTATGTACTTACTAACTTATAAAAAAAGCAATTTATATAAAAAATCTCGATCGGTATGTTCTGGCAAATGTAAGAAACGGCTTGACCAATTTTAATGGGACTTACATTGGCAGATAGCTGATGCTACAAGGTGAAACTAAGGCTTCATTTATTTTATTTTTTATATTTGGATTCAACGAAATAAAGCCTCCCATGAAATTAAGTCTATGCGGGTAATTTAAGATCATACCTGGCTTCCTTTATTCTATACATGGCTCTTCTGATATCTTCCATTGAGACACCAGTCACTTTGAGTAAACCTAAAATGGCCAATCCACCAACTGTGCTTAGAACAGCACCTGGAAATCATAAAAATAACATGCGGTGAGTGAAGTCGCCAGTACTCCTTGGAGGCGAAAACTGGAGGCGCTGTCCTAGCTTTGATAAGGCCCTTTTCTATCTAGGCCTATCTCATTATACAGGCAAATCTGTCACCATCATCCATTCTTGCTTAAAATCTTTTCGTTCACCACGAATCAAGGTTGGTGAGAAGAACTCATTGGTGCAAACTACATACATACATATGCTCACGCCTGTATTCCCCGAAGGGGTAGGCAGAGGTGTTGTTATCACAAGTGCCAACGTGACAGATGGTGAGTCTATCGCCGTCGCAGGCACTATACATAAGTCTATGAATTACTTCTCAGAAATATGCAGGTTTCCTCACGATGTTTTCCTTCACCGTAAAGCACGTGGTGTGAAATCACTGAACATAAGTTTTTTTAGAAAAACTCATTGGTACGGGCCCCGCTGGGATTCGAACTTGCGTCGCTTGCGTAGCATGCGATTGCTCAAACCCCGAGGCCACCACGGCTCTTTCGTGCAAACTAATGTGATGAATTATGTGTTGCTTGCATTACAGGCCACTATGACTGACCATACAGCCAATCAGACAAAAGTCACTCAGGTACCAAGAAAATATTATACCAAAATCACATGTATTAAGTCAGTAGGTAGGTAGGTACAGGTCCCATCACAAGAATGAGTACCTTCGAATGCGCAGTAGCCATGAACCTGTCTCTTATCTATGTATGGATGCATAGATAAGAATCCCAAAAATTTTTCACTGCATGTTTTTTAATTGTGACGGAACCTCTATGAATGTTTGCATAAATTACATACCAAGTGTAGCCCCAACGAAAGTGGCTCTCATCCCCAAATTGGATTTATAAAGGCCTCCAGTCAATGCTCCAGCTGTGACATACTCAACAAGAGATGTATCACCACGGTACACTGACACTGTATTTGCTAATAGACTGAAAAATAAATAAGAAACAATACATTACATACATACATATACTCACGTCTGTTTTCCCCAAAGGAGTAGTCAGAGGTGTTGTAATAACAACACCTACTTTTCACCGAAGATGATTAAGTGCCAACTTGACAGATGGTGAGTATATTGCCGTCTCAGGCATTATACATCCATCTTTGAATTATTTCTCAGACATATACAGGCTTCCTCACAATGTTTCACTCACCGAAAAGCATGTGGTGTTAAATCACTGCACATAAGTTATTAGAAAAGCTCATTGGTACAGGCCCTGCTGGGATTCGAACTTGCGTCATTTACGTAGCAGGTGACTACTGCAAACCCACGGCGAACACGGCTCCGTTCCATTTCATTACTCACTTATTTGTTCATTCCAAAGAAGTAATTGAAAGCATTTATTTAGGTACAGTAATAATGAAAGTCTGTCTCATGCATACATTTTATGACACAAATAGCATGTAAAGTAATTAATATCACGGTATACCTATAGCATCCGGTAAAGAAGCCAAGTCTCCAACCCCAGTGGTATCCACCTCGGGCAAAGGCAATGGTCACATGATTCTGTAGCTTTTTCTGTAAGTACAGTTAAATAAGGAATGATACAAATTTCATGATAATGATGGCATTATCTTCCATTCTATGCTATTCAAAAGCTTTTATTTTAAATTTTATTGACCTGAATATTGGGTAGTGCAGCTTTGCTGGGCTTAGAACTGAATGGTGCAATAAAGGGTGCTATGTAAAGCTGAAGTGTTTATTTGTTTCCTTAAAAGGACTAATCTCAGGAGCTACTAGGCCGATTTGAAAAATACTTTCAATGTTCGATAGCTATATATTATAATGCTACATAATCAAATTAGGGGGTAAAGTTTGTGTTAGCCCAAAATAACTATTACACGCAAAGTTGCGGGCAGAAGCTAGTTTATTGATAAACTGTCTACAACTGTCCTAATTTCAATTAGGACCCCGCAACAATATATCTAATCTATAATATCTTTAAACTTTAAAAATTCTTGTATACATATATGTATATAATCGGAATCTCGGAAACGGCTCCAATGATTTTCATGAAATTTTGCATGCCCCCTACGGTTTGAGGGCAAAAAATGTATCTAGCTAGGTTTAATTCATGGTAAACACCATTTTGACTATGTTTTCAGGCACTGAAAAACTCATAAAATATCATTACAATACGACAGCAAATTTCGCCAACATCTGTCAAGTCATGGTAGCTCAAAGGTGAGGCTTCCAGCTTACAGGGCGATAGCAAAACTAGAGTACCCCAGTTCAAGAATGACGTTCAGAATTTTTTTTCTTGTTTTTTCCTTTTTTTGTGTGAAGAAGAAATTGAGCAAAGCTCGGTCAACCAGATATTTTAATAGCTAGTTTAACTCATTCACTGCTAACATTTATACAGTTAAACAAGCAAAAATTGAGATTCAGAAATGGCTGGCAACCTTAAGCTAGGACAAGACTGAGGAAATGTATAAACCTAAATCATAACATAATATGCTCCTTACCCCCCTACTTTTGCTTTATTATTATTTTATTTTTATTTTTTATTATATAATGCTGTGTGTGTATAACATGTATTGCTGAAAATGCCAAAACTGAATGTATTGATAATAGTAAACGACGACCTATGTGTCAATAAATGAATTAGGAAAATCAAACAGGTTTTCGCGTGAAAACCACAGGAAAACTCAAACTATGTAAATGAGCGAGTAGATTTAGTAGCCATATAATCTGTAAAGACTGCATGTACCTATTGTCTGCACTGCATCTGTACTGCAAATAAATAAATTTTTCATTTTTCATTTTCATTTCATCTTGTTCGTAAATTTTCTAACAATTGGACGCACAGACGCGTTGTTAGCAGTGAACGCGTTAAACTAGCAATTTTTGTATATGTAGTTTAGAATAGTTGAATAAAATTTTAATCTGAAATGTGCTCAAACCTATAAAGTAGATCTATAAAGCAATTAAACCATGTTTTGTGACAAGTGGGTCAATGTATCATACTGATACTTTCTTTCTAAAGAGAAATTGAAAAAAAAAATTACGATTATTTAAGCAACACATTAAAAATTTCTTAGCTTTGATGTACAAATTTACGGTAAAAAAATTAAACCTCAAAGTTCAGAAGTTCATACACTGTGCTTAGAGCTGCAATGGTAGGCCCCAAAGACATATTATGTAAGAATGAGATATTGATGAAGTACCTGCGCTTCCAGAGTAGATTTAAAAATAGAGGCTTGATTGTTTTCAATGAAATACAAATATGCTTGTCTAGAATGAATAAATCCTCCAAGACAGGTACCGAAGAATGCTCCGTACAGTGAAGACTGAGCTATGTTATGCATTTCCAATGACAATTCATCATGTTCGCTGAAAAAATATCACAATATTAAGAAATACAAGGGGCCATCATTTAAGCAGCGGGTATTAAGAACTTTTCAGCTTTAATGTTTCATTTTACACTACCAAAATGAAATTTCAAAGCTCAAAAGTTCTTAATATGCTCTGCTTAAACCGATGATTGTAGGCCTCCTGGTGGTTAGCATGGCTATACATATACATCTATATACATTTGAGCTAGGGAAATACAGATAATGTGATTGGCATCATTCAAGTTTGTTTCTAAACAGATTATCTTAGGCTAGCCGTACCCCACTCAAAAATATTGTCAATAAAGTGCATATTGACCATAATAAATGTGTGTGAGGATTGTGGTAATATTGCTGTAAATATTGAGAGTTATATATTGCACAGTATTGAGGTTATGTAAGAAGATCAAAGAAGCTAGTTATTGCATATATTTGCTTACTTTTTGGAATACATCATTTTAACCCTATCCCATCCACTCTGTGGTGAACTATAGGTCTTAATGTTAACCTCATGTTTGTCATTTTTACTTCGATCACTAGTAAATATTGGAAGAAATCCAGCTGGGGTCAATCTCACTGTCGTTCTCCACATATTTGACGGTTTAGCAGATCGATGACATCGCCGTATTTTTTAATTCATTCTCTATTTTATAATAATTGAAAAATAAATAAATTACTTCGTTTTGTATTTACGGCATTTCAGTCCGAAAATGTTTCATTCGACTTACATTGACACTACTGACAGTTGACACTGACACTTTTGAAAAGACTTTATTTCCTGGTTTTATATTATTATATTATGGCTACAAGCCTTTCTGTCCAATTCGTTTTGGTTATTTTACTTGTTAGTATTTATATAATTTACCTAAAAATCACCAATCAAAGATTAAATTGTACAGTATTTGCAGTCACTGAATTTTTCCTTACCTTTATATTGTTATTAACCTACAATTGTCCTGATTTTTAGGTAGGTATCTCTATTTGAGTTCATCTCATAATCCAGTATTAAATTGAATACATTCCAATTAATTTGTAGTTAGGTGCTTACTTACCCAAATATGTACGTAGGTTGTCCTGATGAATCACCAAATTCACAGCTTGCAATTTATGGCTTAGGTAATACGTAAGGCCGGCCATTAACTTTACTGTTAGTGTATTAAATAGCACCAGGTAGTCAAGTCGCGATATTTGCGTACCAGATGTTAATGATTTTATCGTGAGCTGTAACGGATTAAATTAACACATCGTTACATATGAAAATATTTATGAATTTTCTATTGACAATACCTAAGTATTGTCGCAGCGCTTACGTTCAGCTTAAATATGTTTGTTCCAGCAGGCACTTGGATTATTTATATCCAACGTCACAAAAAGAACAGACGTCTATGTGTTGCTGTACATATTCGTGATCCAGTTCATATCAGTCTGCCAACTGTTTGTACCTTATGTATTTTTTACATAGGTATGTTACTGTTAATAGTGTATGCGTATATATTACACTATTTACACTGAGCCTTTGGTACCTCTCAGATGCAACTAAAGTACTTGTTTGTGTCTGTTAATTAGGTACGTGCGTTTTGGTGTAGGTAAGTCTCCTCACTGCTCTTTAAGCCATTTTCAGCTCTGGGCCAAGTAGGTATACTAAATCGGAAAGCTTTTAGGAAAGTTTGGGTTAGGTATTGGGAAAGTAATTAAAATAAAAATGCCATTTTCAACTATATTTTATTATAAAATCACAAAGAATAAATCTAGAGTTCAATAGGGTAGTCACTTAGATATTAGTATTGTGTATATATTTATAAGTCATATTTAACTGTAGGTGCGCGGTACTCAGAAGACGACCGCTGCGATATCATAAAATTAATTTTCACAATCACCAAAATATTTTTTCATTTGATAATGCTCTTTAAAGCCTAGCTCTTTGATCTTTTATCGTGTTAAATTCTTAGTGTTAGAATTGAAAAGGAAAAGTCAATTAGATCCCTGTTATTTTGTCCTAATGATTGGTCTTTGGCATAATGAATTACACTAGTAAGTATTATTGACATGTTCAATTGTTTCAGCGAATCAAAATTGACAGCGAACAAAAGATGTGCTCTGAAGGAAACGATAGTTTCGTTACAAGAACGATTTGTTTAAATCTATTTAACTATTTTTAACTTTACACACAACCGTTTAATTTGCACACCATTATCTAATTCTTTTAATGAAACAACTCAAACATGACTCAATCAAGGTACTTAGGTAGGTGGGTGGTCACTGTAGAATAATTATCTACAACGATTTTATTTCCATGATAAGGTACAATTAACTAGAGCGACTACATAGGTACTGAAATTAATGTAGGATATTTTTATCTAGTAAAGTCTTAGAGTAATGATTAGGATAATCTTCACTATAGATCCTATAAATTTAATTTGTAATTATTAACATAGTCATGTATATTTACATCCGAAGTTTAATTTAACATGAGTGTAAAACTGTCAATTTACAGGAACTGTTAAACCATAGTTAAGACAAGAGCATAGGTGCTTGACTATCTGAAGTTAGCAACAAGGATCGTCACAGAAGTTCTTATTCAATGACACATTTGTCTATAGTATTCCTCTCTCAGTTACTTATTGCTAACTTCGTGATGAACCAATGACATGGTGGCATATCAAAGCGATCCGAAAGCCAGAGCTAGGTACTTATATCTAAATACCAAACTCATTCAAAACGTGTAGGTTCGTCCTGTGAATTGACAGCGACACAAAAATTTCGCTAATTCAACGATTCATTAGGGAATGGTTCAGTTCTTTTCAGTAGGAATAAGGGACTATCTGGCACGTACACGAAGTAGCCGACTATCATACGCCACTGGCGGCGTAATAATTTATTCACATTATACCCTGTGCGATGTATATATCCCTCTTGATTAATATTTTATATTAACATAATAATCATTGGCAATCTTCAAGTCCCTTACTCCAATTCACAATAAAATTTAACTAAATAAAGGTGATATCGCTTTTAACATTCCCTAGTTTGGGACTTAGAAAGTAAGGATAATAAGACCATGCCGTATGCACTTTGAAGCAATATAGAATACATGTATTGTAAAGTATAGTCGAGTTTAGAATACACCAGGATAGTAATTAAGATCTATAAGTACGAGTATGTCTAGAATACCAATTGTGTACTAATGTACATCATTTCATTATATTGATCCCCTTTAAAATTTTATAAGTTTTATTTACAAATATTATTTCAAACTTCTTATGTGATTTCAAAACAAATACAGAAAGGGTCTTACCAATTTAATAAATAAACGTAAGTTTATTTAACATTCAGGATCATCATTATAATTTATAATTTTCTAAAAATAAAACGTTTTATCGTAGGTACTTTAGACAATTGGTATACAATGTTAGTGAACAAAAAGGGACGTAGGGAGATAGAAGGGTAAGGGTTAAAAAAAAGAACAAAAGTATCAATGAATAATAATAGTTTAATTATGAAATTAAAAATAAGAATGAAATTAACCACACAAAAAGGCTTAAGTTTAAAAAAATAAGAATTAGATGACGACACCTTAGCTTACACAGGAAACGATGAAACAGACGTCAGGATAACAAGGATAAGACCTACAGGCACTGGACACAGAGGAGCAGAAATTCTATAATAGGACATGCGCCTTAGCCAAATGTGTAATAATTGATATGTTGGCCTTTATTCACATCGTATGAAATAACTACATATCAAGTACAGCTTATATAATAAGAGATACAAATTATGAAGCGCAATAAAATTGTAAGCAGAATGATATGGACAGGGATATGTTTGACACGTGAAACAAGAAGGCGACAAGTGTCGGAACTGGGGGTTCCTCCCGTTGGGAGGATTGAGGCCACATTGAGACCTCCCTCCACACAGTGACGCGGTGAAACATCCAAAACAACATTCACATCTTTTCAACGCATAACTTTAACTAACAAATTGAAACAATGTTTTCTTACAATGAATAAAATTGCATATATTGCGCTTAATAAAACTCTCAAATATAATTTAACTGTAACATTTTCATCAACTTTTCAATAAATGTTAAGATTACCTCAATTACATTTACCTAAAATAATGTGTATTGACTTTAAATTTGGCATCTCATCCTAAACACTGATCTATGTTATTATTATTTTAATAATAATAATAATATAATTATAGCATTATTATCTAAATATTTAAAATACTTCTCTAAACACATAAATCCCTATAATTATCTATAAGTCAATACCAATGATACTGGGAAATGATTAGGCCTGTAAACGCTACACACACTCCGGTAGAGCAGTTAGCTATGGGTCGGCCCTCTACGAATTGAGCACAAGCAAATTGTTAAACGTTAATGATTTTAATAACACGAGTAAATAAGTTACAGTTACGTCGGCAAGGAGCTGCACATGTGTGTAGCGTTCTACGCTGAATACAGTGGATATGTAATCTCCTCATTTGATTTTATTTTTATTGATTAATTAAATACGTAATATAATAATTTTAATTACACATGCGTTTACCACCAATCTTACCTCAAACAGACCGCCACCAATCGCATACCAATTTTCATAATCATCTCAAAACACAGGCACATAAACCTGTACCCTATTAGAAAAACATTTTCAAAAACGTGCAAAATATCACCACACCCTGGTCACCTAACATTATCTAAACCAAATAACTACTTTTACGTTCTTAAGATAGATAGGTACTGATTAATACAATTTGTAAGATTAACTTTTTTTCCTTACTTAATAATGACAATCTATTTTTTTTTTTCAGTTTTTAATCATCTTACTAAGCTCTATAATAAAATTTATCTTTTTACGGTACCTACGTGATGTATATCATACATTTTAAAGTGTAAATATGTGATTTTATAACGAGTTCACAAATGTTATTCTAAAACAAAAATGTATTTTCCCTCCCTTGACTATTTAAGCGGGATATGTTGAAAGTAACGGGTCCGATGTATCGCATATAAGCCGATATGTCACAATTCGCGGTTATGTTCCATACACTCCTAATAATTCACACCTTCCACTATCCTTATTGATAACCGACAGTGGCATCGTCGAGATATGTAATGCATCCATTATATTTATCCAATACATTATTAAATGCCGTAAACCGTTCGTGCTCGGATATCTGTTTCACGCATGCTTTGCCTAATCACATAAACTGGACGTAGCTGAACACTGAACCACTGGTCCTAATCAGAGCGTTCACTGGGCATCGTTCTGTGACCGAATTCGATAAACATACTTTTTTTTATAAAAGCTTTTCCTACCAAACTTTAAATATTTGAGACAATTCATTAGATTTTTAATCACTTAACCCAAAAACTTAATCTCTTTTGCATTGGACTAGACGCATTTTAATTAATTTAAGGAAGGCAAAGATGTGTGAAAACCAATGGTTGAAAAACAAGCAAGTTGATAGAGTGCATCAAACGCGGCGCATGAGTGTGCCGACGTGACTATTTACATATTGTAGCATCGAGGGGAGAGGTACCTTAGTTAAATACTGCTATCATTGTGACCTAGTGTAAATACTGCTGATTATATATGTCATAGAGCAAAATCAGATCTCGCTAATACTTTCAAGACAACCGCCGTTCGAAAATCGGCTCCGTAGTGACCGCTTATAGTGAAAATTATTCTAAAAAATATTTTAGCGGTAGCGGCCACAGCGAGCCGACAGGCGTCCCCTCGACAATAAATAATTATTTAACATTATATCTTAGTGAAATGTATGCACGAGCATTTATATGTGTAGCTACCATTAACATAAATTAACATCAAAATAAATGCATCATGTCACTATTATGTCACTGAACATAACGTTTTTAGATAGTGATATAAAACTAGATGCTTAGTAATAAAAGAGTTGTGATTATACTAACTAATGTTCAATAACTATAGTTCAATTAAAGTATAGATTATACCTCTAAACAACGAAACGAGTATGGAAGCATGAAACTGTATCGTAGAACGCCGGACGCACCGGCGACAGAAGACCGTAAATCTAAAATATAATTATTAAAATTATTTAATAGCTAATATTGCACACACATACACATTTCTAAACATAACAGTTTCCATTAATAAAATAAGAAAAAAATGTGTATGTGCACAAAACTATATTTAATTACAAAGAAATGCATAAAAGTATATTGTGCATATTAAAATAGAATATAAAATATGTTTATAAAATACAATTTAAGAATGTTAACTGCAAATTATATGTGACCGAGTAATATATCTTAACAATGTGCATCATGTGACAAATATATAAAATGAATGCGTTTATTTGAATAGCCTATAATATAATATATAAATAATCATAAAACAAGCGATGCAATGTTTTACATTGCTGTCGTTACACAAGCCGCTAAAATGTAAACAACTCTAGCGCAATCTAATTGCAAAATAAACTGCATGTGATAATTCGGTCTTACGAAATTATAATAAAATAATATAGTATAAAATAAAATCACTGGAAATAATTACGCGATATAAAAATAAAATTGATATTATTAAAAGTAGTTATGGAATGAATATCACACAAAATAAAATTCCTCTCTGATGTAGACAGTTACAGTATTATAGATGTACAGCTGCATAACATAGCTGCCTGCGGTGAGATGATAGTATCTTAAGTTAGGTGTACAATAACAGTAAACGTACGTATTTATTAAGAAAATAGAGTAGCACTTAATCTCTACTGTTCCAAGTAAGCGTAATAATATATTTAATTTTCAGTCGAGCGAAGTTCTCGATTTGTGTGAGAGGTACGTGTGATTGACAGTCGCATCGGCTTTCGCTGCCGCTGCTATCGAGTCCTTGTTATAGAGTACCGTATCCTGAACCGAATACATACTATGCGGTACGTAATTATATTGGGGCAAAGACTCGACACGCGCAGCAAATACAATGGAACGCGACTGACAATTGTTGTGTGATATTCCGAAGACTTGCAGCTTGGTCGGTTACGCTTAGATACTCGATTTGGAGAAGGACACTCTAAGGTGGTTGGACTCTGACAACTGATAGTTGTGCATTTTGATGAGGGCTGCCACTGCATCGTCGATCGACGGTAATTGCACCAAGGCCATTTTGCGGTCCTTCCTATAAAAATATATACTCAAATTTAGTATGGCTAGGTTGCACCACAGTAGTAGTCAAAATTTTACGATAACAGTAAGATCACTACCATCATACACATACAAGTATTAAGTACCCCATATCCGTGTCTAGAACTATCTTTAAATATTACAAAATATATACCAGTGGCAAACTTAAATTACGCTGTCCATTGTCAAATTGAATTGTCAGTATCATTTCTTGTATGTGAAAAGCTGTAAATTTATCTATATCTTTAACCTGATAAGTATAGGTGGTTAGAACAGTAAGTCATGACATCACCTATACATTTTCAAAATGCGTATATATTTACTTTATATATTTAATTGCTACTTTGGTACTTTAACAATATGTTACAGCAAAAATGTTGTCAAAACAACGCACCCCTAACGCAGCTTATTTTTAACAGTTATTAAATGAAATCAATAAGTTTGAAAACTTACGGGAAGAACTTGAATGCCTTGATGGTGAATCCGCGCTTGGTGAAAGCTTCCTTGATGTCTTCCTCAGACACGGTGGCTCTGTAAACGTCAATCAATTACGTCAAATAATACTATTTTCTTCCAACCAAGTAAACAATTTGTAAAAAGATTGTCAACTCACGGAATGTTGGACAGATGTAATGTGGCGCTCGGTGGGTAAATGTTCTGGTAGTTTTTGCTGCCAGGCTTCTTGAATCTATGGAGTGGGCTCTGAGAGTAGTCCCTGGAAATATAACATTGGATAAATTAACTATTTCATATCACACTTGTTAAATCTTATTAAAATACAGCCAGGACTCCAACCCCCTTCCTTCTATCATTGTAAATTTAAGAGTAATCGATGCAATTTCTTCAATTTGTCTCTATCCAGTGCCATGTCTTTGAAGTCATGAAACACACTTTTCCCTAAACTTGTCTCATAGGTCTCCTATCCCAAATATATCTATTTATTTATTGATAGGAAGAGATGCAGATAACTGCAGTTTAGATGGTTATAATTATATTTTATGGCTGAATCATTGACATAGAATTGCTTGTTTGTCAACAAGCAATTCTATGTCAATGATTATGTATTGTGTAGGTACCTGGTGAGCCCAGCATCAGGCTGCCCTTCCTTGGGCAGTTGCACGGTCTGGTGCTTGCTCAGCATCACGCGCATGGCCTTGCCGAAAACGCGCAGCTTGTCCATGTGGGTCATGGCTGAGGACAATTATACCATGATAAATTTGCTCTATGTTGTTACATCATCCACAGAGTTACGAAGGTTAATTATTTGAAAAGTGAAGATGATAATACTGACTTCCTTTAGAAATTTGAAATTTTACGCAATCTAAATGAGAACACCTATTTTCCTTACCATAAATAATCACGTGCATGACAGCAAATGTTAATCCTTCATTGCGCGGATTCGGAATATTTATGACGAACTCAATTTCTTAAAAAAATTACATACGAATTTTATCGTAAGGACGGCAGGGTATAGTTTAGACTATTAGTATTTTGATGGCTAATTTGTTGCTAAATTAACATGTACTTTTAAGATCTTACCTAGATGGGCCTGGTGCGGTTCAGCCATTTGAATAAGGGCAGAATCCTTCTTGTTGTACAGAATCTTCACCCGTTGCACGTCACCGTAAACGCCTACATTCAAAAATAACACTTATAAACTGGACAAGATAAGTTAAAGTAAATTTCATACTAATAAATATAAATCTATTTATCAATTAATTATGTATATTGAATACAGTTAGATTGTCAATATTGTCTAACAACATATACCTAATACCTTTTATGAACTAGTTAACTAACTACATTTAACACTGAGGGAGACGTTGCCAATACACAGGAAAGGTAATTTAGTAACGATTGGTCATATATAATGATAATTTTGTGAAATGGGACAGTTTGGAAGTAACACAAGAAGAGAACAACTCTAAGCTTTCTAAGTTGGTCACGTTAAGCCTTCGATTAAATGCTTTAGCGGTTAACAGCGGGTCCATATTGTCTTCCGGCTGTGTAAAGCGATACGCAAATAAAATTACAGAAACTATTTTACTATTCGTAGCTACAGGGTTTCTCCAATTTATTATGTTCGCATTTTACGAACATAGGAAGCTAAATAATAAAGGCATTTATTACCAATGTTATAGTTATTTTAATTAACCGTGTAGGGAGTATAGAAGTAATGTACTTCAGGTAGTTTTTTTGTACACCTTCCAAGGGGATGGGATGTTTCATCGTTCCGATAACTTGTACGGACATAACAGCCCATATATGGAGAAATTACAATAAACACTGGGTAGGTATACTATAGACAATCTAACTAACTTAGCTACATCTAAGGTGACTGAAAAACAAATTGTCAAACGAGTTAATAAAGCAATTAGATTCGATAGTGTTATCAAGCGAAGCTTCGACAAGTTGTCGGATGCGGTTATCAGTACGGAAGTCGAGAATGTTAGCTGACAATTTGTCTTCCAGGCGATAGGGCTCAGGAGCATATTAATGTTTTAATATAATACGGAATGTATGTGCACACGTACCGAAAAGGGTAAAGAGAGCGTCAGGCGTGACCATCTAAAACAATAGGAAATAGAAAGAGACAGTATTATAAATAGTCGTAAAAGATTTGACATCATATTATCTATAAATAAATTAGCAACTTATTTTAAGGAGTTTGAGTAGAATATATACGTTTAACAGCCTGTAACGCCGTATTAGTGTATGCATTAGTTGTTTGTTCGCTAAAATAAATTGATTCCGTGATTACGGCTGGCGCTCGGAACAGGCGTTACCGGCTATTATGTTAGGGTAATGAATAAATTTGCCAATAAATATTAAACTACTTGTAACATTTTGCGAAATTTTGGGGAGAACTTTGATATTGTTCTTAGTATTCTTTGAATCTAACTTTGTTCTTGTGAATAAGTGGAAGTAAGAATGGTTCGGCTTCCATCAACCAAATATTAGGGCGTGGAGTTGATGATGTTGGTGATACTGACCTCTTCGTTGAGATTTGAGACGAGGAGTACAGTGGCGAGAGGCAGGGGTGGTGCAGCGAGGGCGCGCAGGGCTGGTGATGCCGGCGTGAGGGTGAGAGCGCCGAAGGCAGGCAGACCGACTCCACCCACGCCCACTCCGTAGGGAGAGGCCAGGCCCGAGCCGAGACCCAGGAACTGATGAGGAGCCAGCACACCGCCGCCTAATAAAACATCGCCAACACTGTATCCACTGCTACTAGCATCATCAATTTTATTGAACTCCCAAGGTGACTCCCCCAGAATTTACTCCAAATATAAGATAGCAAAGTACCTGAGTGTCCAATTGCCTTACTAAAATAAGTATCCAATTACATTTGTTTTCATTAGAATAATTCGTGTCCTCAATCTAAAACAGACAGTCTTGGTGCTTGGATTAAGTACATCTAAAATGTTATTTTACCGAAATTTCGCTCTAAAAGTCGACATGACTTTTCTCGAGGATCAATTCAAATAGTTATTGGACTCTTTGTACTTCAAGGCATAAGTTGTATATTTACGTTGAATGTAAAACGATTCAATACTACCAGCTAATCCGATCGACTTACAGATAAGTGAGTAACAATCTAATAGGAGCCTAAATGAGACAGGAAAAATGTATAAGAAAACCATACCACAAAATTGAATTGGATTCAAGAGCAACTACGTTGTGATACATATAAAGGAAATTATAAATATCCACAACTTATTAACAATATAAAAGTAGAAAACAGAACATTAGAATAAAGGCCACATATAACAATTCCCTGCGGTGCAATACGGATTCATGAGAAGTTATTAGTCACAGCGGGAATATTTAACTTGAGATTGAGAAATATGAATAATAAACCAGAAAAGAGGTAACATGGGGAATAGCAAATGTAATTTGGAAATATTGTTTCTTTGATTCTTTTCTAATGATTTATTTCATCGCCTGAGGCAGATCTGGATTACAAGAGGATAAATAATATACAGAGTATGTAATATCAGAGGTATTCGCAACAAAAAGGACAAAATACAAACTCGGGGACTTCTTTACAAAATCATCACGGTCGCTGAAAAAGAATAAAATATGAAACCCATCAGTCGACTATAATATCAGAAACTACATTACAAAGCATTCAATAGACAGGGATTTCTTTGGCATTCCACGCAAGAAATATACTCTACGAAGACGTAATACTATATAATAAGGTAAATGTAGTGAGGTCGAATTGAAAGTGTTTGGTATTACCAAGTGAGGTATTTGCCTAGTAACTGAGGCATACATTGTGCGAACAATCTCATTGCACTTAACAAATTGGATGCGGAACTGAAGTATAGAAGAGTGAGCGAATGGGAGCGCGGTGAGGGAAGCGTCCAGGTGCTCGGAGTAGTAGTGGACTAACTCATCCTGGATGCGAGGGCCAGGGCGAGCCGTGCCCGCAGTGGCATCAACTCACTGGTCAACAGCTGGTGCGCGTCGCCGTCGCCCGAGGGTAGCGTGGGGTTAGTGTAGTCCCGCGACTTATCGTTGTTATACTTCACATTCAAACATGTCATCTTGGAATAATCGATGCGCAGGGTGCAGCACCCGTTGTAAATGTTCTGCCCGTCCAAAGCCTGCCGACAAAACAACAAATTTAACAATCTATTTAACATTTTATTGAAGTAACTTTTCTCGTTTGACATGAACAGAGAAGGCGAGTGAATTATGAATCCCATCAAAAATATATTAGAACTTGGAAAAGTTTTATTTTTTTTGCCTCGGCATCCGAGATTATTCGTATAACTTGACACTTTCTTTTTGATGAGCAGTTTTATTTTCAGTTCAAAGATTTATCACGGTTACCGTGAAAATGTGCGGTAAAGTGCGGAAGGCGATAGTCTGCAAACTAAGTGGAGTGAAGAAGAAAAACTCGCATTATGGCCGTGTCAAAATCGTTACGACCCGGGAGCAACAGCTATTTGTTTGTCCGCGGCGCCTGCGGGAGCCCGATAACACCACATCGCGATAGAAAAGAGAATTAATTAAAATGCAACAGCACTCAACCCATCCCTGCGAGTTTTATGCTGCAAAGTGTACATTATATTCTATAATAACAACGGTTGCGACATGTTTTGTGGCGTATTTTTACTAACCATTTTAAGAAATTAGAAGCAAAGCATGTGTTCTTTGCTTGAAAATCATAAAAATATTTAATGGCTATGCAGATTTCGTGTACTCGATGTTCGGAGACTGAAAGCCAATTACTTTATCATTAATTATTTCTGGATTCTTTATCTGACTTTGAATAACTTCCAACGTGTTCGGCCTTATTTCAAATCAGTCAATTAACGAAACGTTACCTATCTAACTACTCTAAAGTTTTAATATCCATAAAATTTTACGCAATACGAAAATTATTGGAGTGGAAAGAAGACTGAGATATTTTTAATATTTTTGTTACTAGCAATATACATTAACATTATGCAAAAAGTAACTTAAATATGTAAGCATCACCAGAGGGAAAGTTTTATCACAGGATAAAAATTAAAAGCTTGAATTATTTAATTTTAGGGGAGCAAATTGGAGTTCCTTTGTAAACTGTCATCTGTCAAATGAATTAAGACATCTTCGCGACGAGCTCCATTAGTTGGATAAAAAAATATTTTCTTCTATTTTTATCAACACAGAGCAAAGAATGGTAAAGTAACAGAGCGTCGGAACAAGTCCTTATGCTTTAACGCTATTATTGTGATTAGTATTGTCGAGTCGGTGCCTTTGAAAGCGTACTTACCTCACAATATCGCTTATACAATCCAATAAAAATATCAGAGACCCCGCGAAGAAGCAAAAGTTCGATGTCGGAACGTGGGATATTGGCTGTAGATTTAATAAATTTCTGTTCTATATGCAAATGCGAACCCCTGATGTGTAGACGTGAATAGATTGGCTCGTTTAAAGCTCAACTTATATGGAAATGCGAAAGGCACGTAAGAAACCGCGGAAGAAGATCGCTTCGATACGTAATTAGTTTTGTAGACCCTTGCGGGCTCCAATTCGATTTCAATGCCGAATGCAAGCGAAAACGCGAAAGACGACGAAAATGTTTCATTTTAAATAATTACCTTATGTTTTTAAATAATTATACAATTCATGATACGAAAATAATAGGCATATCTACTTTAAAATTATGTTTATTATCTAATTACAATACATAAAATTTTGTCAATTGTAAACAGTCGACTATTGTAAACGTCCATTTCTATTGTATATCTGATGGGAATTGTTTGAGGAAATTGAAAATTATTTTTGTTATTCAGTTAAGATCCCTAGTATGCAGCGACCCGCCTCAGCTTTGCACGCCTACAATGTAGATACATACATATACTCACGACTGTATTCCCCGAAGGGGTAGGCAGAGGTGTTGTTATCACAACACCCACTTTTCACCGAATTTGATTTAGTGCCAACGTGACAGATGGTGAGTCTATCGCCGTTCATCATCACATACGTCTTTGAATTACTTCTCAGAAATATGCAGGTTTCCTCACGATGTTTTCCTTTACCATAAAGCACGTGGTGTGAAATCACTGTACATACGTTTTTTCGAAAAACTCATTGGTACAGGCCCCGCTGGGATTCGAACTTGCGTCGCTTGCGTAGCAGGCGACTGCTCTAACCCCGAGGCCACCACGGCTCTCGGTTTTGCTGCGATTTTGTAACCCAATAAATATAAAACTGCAGGCAAATACATCAACATCAATTACTGTTATTTTAAAAACAATCTCCCCTTCATTTACAAAGCTTAGAACGCGATATGTACTGAATCCACAATGATCAAGAAAGCAGTGAAACCTTTATATACTTTATTACTTTATTCTTCAGGAAAAATACCTATTGGAAATAGAAAGCATTTTTAATTGTAGAATGTACATTTAAAACTTGCAAATAAAGTATATTTTCCAATGAACGTTTGTCGTGAGTTGCTCAAAGAAAAGAATAAAGGAATAAGAGGGCAAGAAGATTTTGAATTGTAGATTAATTTCTTACGTTTTATAAGCTTTTAAGGAGACTTTTGAATTTAAGACGGGTTGTATTTTACGAAGCCTATTTTTTTTAATTTTGTAATAAGAAGGCACGCAGGCACAATATTTTAAAGTTGCTGAAGAAAACGAATACGGATATAATACTGAGGCCTGACAATGACCTTTTATTGCCACGATAGTTTGACTCATATTATGAGACATATGTATGACGTGTATATCTGTCACCGTCACAAAGTTTAATTATTGGCTATAAGTAGTACATTAGAGAGCCGACCTAAAGTAGTTCAGGTTCACCAAAGAGCAATAATTCAAATGATGACTGATATTAATCACTACACTAAACTGCTGGTCCTAGAAATGTGTAGGATGTGATCTTAGTGTTGCTTTACTAATAATAAAAGATTTTGCCAAATTCTACTTCTTAGGAAATAAAATGGGAGTTAGAAGTCATGTAGGCGAAGCTGTGGGCTAAAGTTAGTTTTAGCATGAACATTATATCTAATATATAAAATTCTCGTGTCACAGTTTTCGTTGCCATACTCCTTCGAAACGGCTTGACCGATTTTGATGAAATTTTTTGTGCTTATCCGGTATCTATGAGAATCGGCCAACATCTATATTTCATCCCCCTAAATGTTAGGGGTAGTCCACCCCAAATATATATGGCAATACAACGTTTGCCAGGCACAGCTAGTATATATATAAAAATGAATGTTTGTCTGTATGTCCATCATAGAATCGTAAACTATGCATTTGATCATGTGATGATCTTCAGCAAAAAGTTGAGCATGATGAGCCCAAGAAGGTTTCCGAGTTGGTACGAATAATCTTCGACAAATGGCTTCATATATTGCCGTAACAGAACTCTACGTAGGTCAAACGGCAGGGCACATCTTGTGATAAATAAAAAAAAATAATAAGGCTTTTTAAATAAGATGCACTTTGAATCTATTATAACCATCGCTTCCAACAAACTAATTAATATGACATTTGTCACTAAACCAAATAGCAAAACCTATAAAACTCCAAGTATTTTGTTCCTTGAACAATAAAATCTTGTGATATAACGGCGTCTCAGTTTTATTACCGCCCCAATCTACTCGCAGTATCAATATTCGCGGGAATTCCATTTTAATCTTCTATTTGCGCTCGCGGAGGGAGTCGTAATTGAGGTAAAAAAATATTAGGAGGAGTGACAAGGTGATAAAACGACAAACGCCACACCCGATTTGATATTGGGATCTTTTACTGCGTAATAGGGGAAATGATCGTTGATGCCCAGAAATTGCCATCAGAAATTTATTGAATTTGATAAATGAAGATGGTAATAACTTTAGCTCTTGAATATTTATGAAATTCAATAAACATTATGAAATGGGTTTGTCAAATGTAAACGTAACAGAGACGTAGGTGCTTTCAAAATTTCCATTGTGATGTCCTTGTGATTATGAAATGGGAACAAAGTCTACAACCTTCGCTCCGTCGGCCTAGTCAGGTGAAAATTCGAGACGATAGGACCCCGTAAAATCAGCAAGATTGAGTCGCTGGCATCAACGTAAGACGTAACAAGTGTCCTCCGTATCTCTTAATCACGTCTCCGGTAATTGTTTTATCTTTAGCTCGTTAGAACTCGTTTAAGCAAAGCCTTCTTAGTGAAGGATTAAATGCGGTCGGCCTTAATCCACCCCCCGTTGCTAATTCTGGCGGTTTTTCCACGGAGGCCAGATAAACGTTTTTGTTGAGGTCCCGCGCTTGCGACGCGTTTAATATTTATAAGAGCCCTCATAGCTCAAAGTACTTCTGTTGCTGCTGCAAGGATTACCACAGCTGGAATGCATTTGGTTTTTGTCCGCAGTGACGTCACTTTATGTAATGAAAACATTTCCAACCTGCTCCATAGTTTTGAACACTGAAATGTTTACTCTCGGTCCAATGAATAGCACTTTGGTAATGTATGTAAATATTTCAATAGCCGGCAGATAAATTAATTGACTAAACAATATGCTAGTGGGTCGATAAACACTCTATTGATTAGGCTCGAATTGAATCACTTAGCCCGTCGCCCGCGGGGCTGCGATGAAAACAAACACCACTAAGGGAGCAAGCTTTTAACTACAATAAAATGGAAAAATACACTAATAATAAACAAAATGTCACAACTACTCATTTCAATCTCTTTGCTTTTCCAATGCACTATCGGAAAAACATTTAAAATTTAAATTGTAGGCAAATATTAATGCTCTGTGACGAATGGCACTTCCAGTTTGATACAGATGGAATCATTAATAAATCCAAGGCGTTTATTATTGTAAAACTAGCTGTGCCCCGTGGTATCACCCGCGTAGATTTAACTTCATGGGTGGCTTATTTATTTCACCTTTTTTTTCTATTAAAGGTAGTTATGTGTCAGTGAAAGTCTCGTCAAAATCGGTCCAACCCTTTTAGAGATTAGACGGCACAAATAAATAGACAGACAGACAGAAAAAAAGAATGTTTTCTTTTTATATATGAACCGTATATACTTTCATATACATTAAGTCATCTAAGAACTTAATCATCCTTGGTCAAAAGTGGGTGCTGTTATTACAACATCTCTGCCTACCTTCGGGGAATAAAGGCGTGAGCATATGTATGTACATATGTACAGATTTAGTGAAAAGTTGGTAATTTGTAATTGTAAACAGACACTCTTATTGTAGTTATCTGTATACATACATGTCAACTAAAAAATATGCTGAAAAGTCTCACATTGCAGTATAAACCTATTAAGTTCGCCTTATACTTCCCTAGCGTGATTTTAGGAGAAACTTTTGTCATTTATTTAAGAGCAAATGACTAGAAGGTAGGGGTGAATTTAAATAGAGCCGTTCTCGATGTCTAATTACGGCAGAGTGTACAGTTCACGGGGCGGCGAGGAGTCACCAGTCGCCGTGCAAACCGCGCTCGCTCCATTAGACAATGTAATTAATACCAGCGGTTACCCCTGATTGTGGTTGATAGATAGTGACGAACAAAATCTAGCGACGATCACTCCTCAACCGCGCCCACCATTACCCCACTCGAATTTACTTTGGAAATAAAACTAAACAGGTGTTAAATATACATTGTGACATCATGAATAATGAACTCCCGCACTTTTGTTGCCAGAGCAAGCGTGAATCGGTTTTGTCTATGAACAATATTATTGTTCCCGAAACATAATGGCATTGTTTCACGAGCCCTAAATGTAGTGGGTGTATGTTACTCGCTACATATTTGAAATTCCCTTGTAAATTATGCGCATAGATTGAAATTGTAAAACTTTCTGTATGTTGGCCGGATGATTGTTTGTCGAGACGTGATTACAGCGTGCAAACCAGCCTCAGACGGAACACTAACAAAACAGGCTAAACAATGTTTGACACGTAACTAGGTGATGCAAGTGCGGCTCAAGCGTTGTTGACGCAGCTTGCAGGAGTCCAAACAAGGATGGCGATGGCACGTGCAATTTTAAACGGGACTAGGACCCGGGTGAGTTGCCGGGCTACTGTTGGACAGCCTGAAATTTCGATGAAGTTTCCGGGCCGCACGAGCAAACGGAGCTTCAATAGACTTGCTTGCTTGGGTAACTAAAGCCGTAATACGTCACAGGCATTCCTTTGTTTACCTACCAGTTTAGGTGATAGCAATTTTGTAAAATACCGCCTAGTGTTGTGTTGGGGTTAAAATCTGTATGCTGTAACATTTCGACAAACCATGTCCATTTTGTTGGACATTTCATTGAAAAAGGAACTGCAGTACGTTTCAATCGGGTGTCGCGAGCGTTAGAGATGGCTCAGGGCGAAGATATAACATTTTTGACGGTTACATTGTTTGAATACGTCCCCGTGTTGACACAAAGAGCCCGGTTAGACGTTGCCGCAGTGCAAAGTGCAATTTTAAAATGTAAACAAAGCGCGCACCTCGAGTCCATAAACGCTATCTCGGATTTCGCCTTATTGAACCTGGGAGACGCTGAATAATCTTGTCGTGTTTACTCCGTTTATTATGGAAAGTATGAGCCGTTGCCAGTGGCACGTATTGTTTTTAATAAAAATGTCCACATAAACATTCACCGCGAATGAATATGGAAACAGGTGTGCTATAATTCTTCTTGATTTACATTTAAATTTTTTACTTAGTAGGACATAACGTAAATTCTTTGTATGAGAGGAGCTTTGAAATATTTATTTCTAGAAGATTTCTACGTAAGGTATAATTACATAGAAAATTATGTACACTAGTTCAAAAGTTAAAATTATAAGAGGCTAGTATAAGTTGCTCTTAAAATAGCTGAATATATTACATTAGCACCAAAATTTCACTAAGTGCATTTTCAATGTCCGTGCTAATTTAATATGTTGTGTTTGCACTTATGTTTCTATTCGAGGTAAAATGAAATATTCATTTGAAGTTTTCAACATGCTTCTATCTCATATGATAAAATACACAATCAAGAGACGAGTTATATAATAATATCGCTATACGTTGCAGTCATACAAACTAGCAAATTTATTGCGCAGACTCTTCATCAATTAATTCAAATAAATGTCGTTTATACAAGTGACAGACTGGACGGCGTTAATATGGATTGTCACAGACAAGGGAGGTCTGGTTATGGATGAGCGGCGTCGGGTGGAACACACAGTTATCAATCATGAGTTACTGACGAAGTCGAGGCCTGATTAACGGTAGGACACGATACAGTCATTGACTAATGATAACTTTGCCCCGTGCTTTACTTGAAAACACCTCAGTCTGTCATATCACTTGGCTATGCAATTCTGTTTTACGGAAATAAACTAGTTCGCGGAAAGCTTATTCTAACCTCATCTGATTAAGGTCTTTGTGAAAGATTTAGTAGGTATTCAATTATTAGCCCCTTAAACTTACTTTATATCTCCGAATACAGTGACTTAAATATGCATCTACATGACATAATAATGGCAGAACTCAATTCAAAATTGAGCAATTCCAAAAACGTAATGTATAAAGTTATATGAAATAACTATTTAGAGTTTCCGCGAAAACATTTCGCACCGGTGGTTCATAACAGAGCATAATGCTTCTCAAATTCAAAAGAGGGTCGTGATTATTTCAACAGCGGTGCAGTTCCATTACATTTGTTTTGTTTGTTGCACGTGTTGAAAGTAGGGAAATGGACACTGAGTGCGGTTTACCTACGATCATTTATCCCCAGTGCTTCATTTTGTGACTTAACTCCAAGGTAATAAGGTTGGAATATCAAAATCAAATTCATCCCTGTCGTCTCGGAGTTACACGTGTATTTACAACATATAGAATCAGGCGCATTAAGAGCGTACATTTCGTGTCTGCGCGCATAAGCCGCCCTCTGAAAAGATTTGATGGCGAGGTTAGAGATTTATGTCAAGGATCATAGAGGGCGGGATCGGGGGATTTCAGCGCTCCTAACATCCGACTGTGCCCTTTGTGGTGGAGCACTATTCGGCTTCACTTCACTTTGTACCTCTTACTCGTACTGCCACTTACCTCACGGGACGTTTTAATTCCATTTCGAGAAAAATCCGTGGGCAGTCGAACCCGAGTGGTTACGTGAGGAGTGGCCAAGTGCCGAACGCACCGAGCTTGCTTTGTGCAGACAAGTACCTCGGCCATGTTACTAATTTTGTCTTTCATACAGCGCCCGGAGTGTATTCAGCTAAGTGCATCCATAGTGCACCTTTATGTTAAGTATGTACCGAGTTCCAAATTGAGCTTCGTACGAGTTGATGTACATAAGTATTTACGATGAAGAGAATTGCAATCAGACGTAGGTTGAATATAAGAATATTCAACCTACGTCTGGGGGGATTAAAAAAATCTATCAATTACTTTTTTTTCAAGGAAATCATCTTTACTCAAAAGTCATAAAAAACTTTGGTTCCTAGAAACAAGGATTTGATTGGATGCAATTGATATAACATTTTTAATTAGGTATTTAAAAAAAATATTGCGTAATCCTGCTACGGAGTTCAAACAACTAATACCTTCACAACAAGGACAATAATGCAAAATATAGAAGTAATGCATTGGATCATAAAAAGCGTCAGTAGGAACGTCGTACTGAGCGCTCGTTAGTTCGAGTTACGATGTTAGATCCGTTAACGAGTACCGGCTTCACTAGCGACTCTTCGATACAACTAGACTAGTCCTCTGACGCGATATGGCAATACTTAAATCACATGTAGCTGGTATGAATCTTATCGTCTATCTCTGTGTATTTATTGTCAAATTAGAACTAGCCTCTTCTCCACTTGCTCTCAAGTTGTTTATAAAAGATAGGTTTTCATACATTTACTCCTTACTGACATTTTTCCCGTGCGGTTCGTGAGCGCATATCGTTAATATCAGTGTCCATACCTACGTAAGTACTAGGCGTTAATTCTTATTATTTGAAAGAAATACTTAGACACTTTTAATAATGAGTTTTGTATGTTAGCTTATGCATTGATCTGGTTGTTGATTTCTATTAAATGTAGGTAAATAATTAAATGTCGCAAATGATTCGATTCAATCTTACCTTTCTGTTATTATTAACTTGAAAATCTCGGTTGAATGTTTCTAAATTACCACGCAGGTGAAGCCGCGGGTAATAAGCCAGTAATAAATATTTTTAATAAACGAGGAAAAGTTTTGTAACCAAACACCGCAGAAAGGCTGTATACATGTACTTAGCTCAAATTTGATAGGTACAAAATTTAAATAATAATCACAGCCTCTGCTAAAACATCATTTTAGTCGATACTATTTTTTGTAAGGAAATACTCACCAAACAGAAATTGCTGACCAAATGAGTAATAATTATAATTTGCAAATTTCAAAAATCTTAACCATAATCTTTCAAGACTAAATGTTTTTTAAAGAAAAACCTTCTTTAAATCTTATACAAATAGAAGTATAAATCAAGCGATCTTTAAAATATTATGCTACAACATTATTCAAAGACAAGATTTACTTGAATACAGTTGCATACTCGTCTTACTAATATCATTATCTGTTTGAATGGCACAGAGTAATACACGGACTGCTGTAATCACTCGTAGGCGAGTTAATGTAGCGTTGTAAGTTTTCACCACTCCGCTTTGGCTGGTGATATCTCAATTCCACAAGGGGCTTCTCCGCTTGTGCTAACTAATCCCCGTTCAAGTTATAAGCTCTAACCACTGGCAACGAGGTTATAAAAACTATACAGCATGCACAACTATAAATTACCGCACGCTCTCGGCTTCTTGCTTGTACCAATCGCATTAAGCTCCACAGGAATCGGGCGTAAAGAGCGACTAATTAGGACGGATAGTCGACTCGCTATTGTAGAATTCATTAGCGAATTGTACCTACGCCACAGAGGTATTACAGACAAATTGGCAAATGAATAGATTTACGAGAAACCGACATTATCTTTTGAGTTATTAACTAGGTAATGTTATGACTCAATAAATGGAACGATGATGAATTTCATTAAATAGCCGGGAAACGTTAATAAAAATCGACGAGCGGAACGGTCCGCCATCGGTCGGAAACAAAGTTACACAGCGATTCATAACAGTAAGGGCGCAAAAAAAACCTCGATAATTATACTCGTAAAGCGAGTTTGCGGAAGCCGCAAAACGAAATTTAATTTGCCCTGAACGCTGCATCAGAAATAAAGTTAAAACAGTCGCTGCAGTTGTACGCCCAACTTCTAACGCAAATGAATAGCGAATGGGAAAAGTTGGGCCGAGAAAAATGATGTCCCACTCGGAGAGTTGGGCGCAGGCTATTGTCGCGGCCCGCTGCTGCCATGTTCGCCGATATTGCTGTTATTAAATGCACATAAACAGTCGCCATTATTATTCTAGTCGCTATACATGAACTCAATGCTTCCGCAAACATTCATAATCGATATGAATTGTACAGATTGCAATATTCCGAAAAGTCTATTAAAGCCAAACTACATGCGATGCATCATCCAATGAATGGATGATAAACTCGTAAATAAATAAATTGAGTGTGTTAAAGCTGAACTACGAGTATACCAATCATTTATGTGTATTTTGCAGTTTGGTGTCATGTAGGTACAAATAGCTTTTAGTTTATATTAAAAGTAACTGAACTACGTACTGAAAGAGGCAAGGCTGGTTATCAATATAAATTTACGGAACACGATTGAAGTCGAGTACCTAGATAAGAAAGACTTCAATTCATTTCGAGATAGTTCGAGAGTGAATCATTAAAGTGAATGAAACGTGCGGCAATAGGAACTTTGTTTTATGGCTTTACTTTACAAACTGTTAAATAAAAACAAAGAAGTTTTCAGTACTCACTGTTTTTGCCGTTTGTGCGGATAATGTATCTGGATACTGAATGAGGGCTTGGAATGAGTCTGTGAACAAAAAACATAGTGTTAAGTATAATATTGATATACAAGTATATTTAGCAGTTTTATATAGTTTTCGAACAGTATTTTAATGTATCCGTGGAGTGTTCAAGTGTAAGATGTTTTGCGGTACCCGTGACAGGCAATATCTTGTTCGCAAGAGCGCTTGAACAAGGTGAAATTGGCGTCCGACTTAGAGCGCGCGATTCTCCAACTCCTCTAGAGTAGCATGTACCGCGCCTCAGGTGCACCGCACCTATTTTATCATCCCCAACACTTTAGCAAATGTTAGGGTAAACAAGTTATATGCCTATTTTACTTTCGTTATAAACTTGAAGAGTACAAATTTATTGCTTATGTCGCACGGCTGACACACTCCCGTATCCTATCGCCTTTGTAATGTTTAAACTTTGATGCGGTCGTATAGCGAACGGGTTTCACTTTAAGATCCTTATAAGATTAAACATATTAGGAACAAGGTTTATGTAACCTTCCGTGTTTTTCAATGAAAGAGCGATTAACCTATAGTCAAAAAGATGTGGGATTCGAGGTTCAATAAACAAAAGAGAATGAGCGTGGAGCGAGCACATTCTGTCGGAATGGACCCACAAGTAATATAGTTCGTCGTCAAGTATATTTACTGCGAGAGGATAAGCGTTAAACCCCCTAATTTAAGGCATGAGTCCGGCGATCATTGCCGTCCGTCGGGCGAGAGCATAAATTCACATTTTTAGGAAACATCGGTCGGAGTCGGGGCGACCAACACCTGCGTTAGCCACATAACCTACCATTAGCCGGAGTCGCTACCAACCGACGCTCTTAAGGGAAAGGAAATATTATTACGCTAATTTATGATGTCACTTATAATTTTGAGTGAAAACATTATCTTATTTATTACAGAAAACTTTGGGTATGGTTTAGGAACTAAACAAAACAATACACATGTGTCAAAGATGGCGGGGGTATTCTGATAATGGTACGTTTGCACACAACTCGGCAACAACTTCAATTGTACTTTGGAAATTTTATGTGCGTGCAGTATGTCCATAATATCTACCTAAAAGTTTGTAATTAGACTTTGTTTCATATAATAAAAATTATTTAAATATGACTACGCGTTTTTGATAACTAGTAATCCGCTGTTGCTTAACTTCGAATTACGTAAATCGTAACTTGAATATAATCTCATTCGTGTTCATCTTCTACATGTCATAAAAACCCGTACACGTACAAAATAATAATGTACGTAAATTTCAATTTAAACCATTTGAAGAAGATATAACATTAATTTATTCAGAAGATTTCATAGATATCTGTTGTCATTATTTAAAAATGGTTTTCTATTTCGTTGTGCCTAAAAAAGTTAGGTACTTATTATATATAAGTAGTAGATATACAAATAGAAAAGATAAATATTTTTTGGATATGTGGCTATACTACATTTCTCTCTCTATAAAATATAGTGGAAGCACTCGAGGTAAGAAAGACGACGTAAATGAAAAGTAACGCCCTGTCTCCTTCATACATAGTTAAATACTCTTTAAGGCCCCTTTATTTTCTTTGGCCGCTCATTTGGGAACGCTAAAATGGAATGCATAAAAGGCTTACCACGAAATTGGAGTTTTTATGTAATTATGCAAGGTGAATAGCGACAAACTAACAAATGGGTTTGAAAGGTAATTTTAACTTAACTATCATTTTAGAAGTTAAGGGGTAAGTGTATAGTAAAAGTCAATTGTACTCAAATTATGAATATGGCTTGGGCGAACACATTTTAATCTATTTAAATTTTCTTACGTAGCCTAAGTTTGACTTGAAGGAAGTTTCTCTCTACGTTACTGATTTAAACAAAAACTTACAAAGACTTATGATAATGAAGAGCAATCACCGTTCATTGGAGTTTATTTATTTAATTCGTGCCGAAATATTGGAGGAATAATTGAATAAGACTGGCTGCGGCTCCGATTGCGCGCAAGAAATTCAAATCTCAATCAATCCGTAGCGTACGCGTCGCTTCATTATATTTCATTAAAAATTCAACCGGAACACGCAATTACTTTATGGAATATTTAAACGTCAATGGCTGCGTAAACACAAGATGGAAGTTGCGGTAAAATTAAAATTTCGTAATCCGCGTTTCGCTATGTAGCAAAGAGGTTGTGCTTCCGCTATGTTAATATTAAGCGGCGGGGCGGCTCGGCCCGCCGGCCGGCCGATTACTGCATAATTTGATATCTTAAATCTCGACGTCTCCTCTGAAATGAGCGAGCTCTGTCAAGCCTGAATGCGTCCTCGTTCGCAATTTGCGCGCCCTTTCACCCAACTTTCGGCCCGACACTCAGATACCACTTGCAAATTGCTAAATACTTCAACTGTTCCGCCGTTAGCATCATTACATTCGTAAATTAAATAATGTGTTCGAGCGATATCTGTCGACGAGGTCTCCATAAGTTCCCAGTATACGCAATGAACGTGGGTATTATGTGAAAATAAAGAGAGGGAGAGAGTATAATGACCAATATAATACCCCGAGAATTGAGAACCTGTACAAGATACCGCAAGATGATATTCGTTGACGAATCAAATCCTTAATTAAGGGAATCCAAACTACGATACAGACTCGACATCTACCGCAAACAGGGGACGCATAATAATTGTAGCGGTCTGCTATACCTTAATAAAGCCAATCGGGGAAAGTGCGGGGTGCGGGGAGAGGCAGGAAGAGGGGAGCGGATAGGATTACGGCGACTCCGCGCTCTTCATTGAGATTTGTTTCGGGATTAGGAACGCGTTTGATGGTAACCTCCTGTCAGCTCGTGCCGACGCGCTAACAGGACGTAACCGCCATTACACACGCGTTTTCTGCTGTAATAATGCATTAAACACTTCTGAACATTAGATATGCGACGTTAATGATACCAAAATTATCACGGGGAACATAACATACTTAAACCCAGGAGGTTATATGGCACTTTTATGGCAAAAAGTACCAATGCTTTTAGAAGATTAGGCCTTTAAATAAAATACGCAATTTGCTCAAAGAGTCACTTTGCATTGTACATTTATTTAATTTCTAGAAACATATGACCTTTACCTTAAGGGAAAAATTGTAGGTGTGAGCTTAAACATGATTCCATTTGCATGGCAGGCAATCTGTTAACTTTAGGCAGGTGTGTCCCCGTATCGGATGGCATTGAAAGTGAAAAGCGAAACGATATATGGGGCTTATTTGCACAGAGAAGGCAGGATAATTGAAGTAAAGATATATAATTTTGGCAAAATCGGATGTGTTAAACGTAATGTTAGCGATTGATGTATTCAATAATACATTCAGTCCTAGAGGGCGAATAAAACTAAATAAAAATCGTACAATAGAAACGAATATGCATATAAATACACACACTACTATGTAAAGGGTCAGAAGAAGCCCCATGTCAAATATTAATGAGAAAAATCCTTGAAATCTCCAAGAAAAAAGCAAAAGGAAAATCTCGAACTGAAAATTACATAAGAATATACATAACTGGAGCAATTTACATATTCCTATGAATATTCAATGCGACCGTGGAAATAGTACGAAGACAAAAGGTTTTGCAATGGGACAATGATGAATGATGTAAAAAGGCAACAACACGAGCTAGACTAGAGAATTTTTTGAGACTAGGAAATTGGAAACGATACATTATCTGTGCCGTCACGATACCGAAGACTTATTAGTATAACATCAACGCTATTAGGAATTACCTAATCTGTACATCTATACAGATAAATAAAATTGAAGTTCCTGTTTGTAATTCCGAATTAACAGCCTTTCACTATGCATATGAACGTATATACTCATCTCCCTGGCCTTATCCCATACATTGTTGGGGTCGGCACTTGATTCAACCCGATGTGGCTGATCACCTGATTTTTATACGAAGCGACTGCCATCTGACCTTCGCAAACCCTTTAACGAGGAAAATCTGTGATCTGGGTTAAACAAGTTGTCAGAATATTTTAGGCCTCCGACTTACCTGTAACGATTGCCAAAGATGATAAATTGGCAACCGGGACCGACGGCTTAACGTGCTCTCTGAGGCACGGAGGGTACTCGGGCGGTCACCCATCCAATTACTGGATAAGCTTAGGGTTGCTTAACTTCGCTGATCGAATGATATGCGAAATAGCAACTGTGCCACGAGCTCCTCATGAACGTACTAACATAAAAAAAACAATGATTTTACCAGAACTTTTATTGGCAGATAGCTGATGTAACAAGGAGTACCTTGAGTAAAGTAAAATACTTTTATTAAAAAAAACAAATCAGGGTTCCGCCAAATAAAACCACCCACAAAATTAAGTCTAAGCGGGGCACAGCTAGTTAGCTAAATTAGTAACCATATTAACGCTAGTTCGCTTGACAATGCTACTAACCTTCTTAGCACAACCCTTAGAGATTTGGGGTAAGTTTTTTATGTTATAATTAGTTATAAGTACAGATATCATAAACACCTAAAATGATGCGTCAAATATATCTTTTGATGCTAATGCTATTCCCCCATATAGTATTTATAAAATGAAAATGATTTAATCAGTTTGGGCTCTGGTAAGGGACTTATGAACGTCGAATAACTACCACCGGTTCTGAAACTATCCTTCTGAGAACAACCGACAAGAAACTCAGAGCTAATTTGACATATTACTATCAGTCAAATACATGTTATTATGTTTGAAAGTAGATAGGTAATAGCATAGAAAGAGGATACTTTCGGATGAATTTGGGAAAATGTATATGTCAGGAGAAGAGTAGACGAAGACCTAAGAAACTAATGATGGATTGTGTGAAAAACGACATGGCCAGAATGGGAGTGAATACATATATGACGGCCGATAAAGAGAAATGATAGAGATGAACAGATAACGCCGAACACAAATAACATAGGATTAGTGCAGGAGGAAGATGACGATGACGATTTATATGTCACGAGAAGTGTTTCGGGAATGATAACATTTTTCAATAAGGATCATATTGTTAGAATGGTCATTAGATTCAACATTATGTTTAATAATAAAGGCAATCTATATCGCATAATAATATTATTGCTATTATATAGCCCATAGAATGTAAAGATTTTGAATTGAACGGGATAACATTTCAGTGAATTCGGCAACACAACCCACATAAAACAAAACTCAATTCAATTTGGCAAATGCCAACAACAAAATCTGTGACAGAAATTACCTGTGAGCGATTTGATAAATGAAAGGGATCATTAATTTATATAATCGAATTAAAAATCTATTTTATTTTTCCATGAAAGGTGTACCATTAATTTCAGTAATCCGATCTCTAGAGGTATTTAATCGCGGCCGGAAATTGTAGCTTTGTGCCGCAGAGTGCGCTAAGCTCACGTTTATAATATACACGTATACAATGGGCATTGTTGTGCGTCATAATCCAATCTCTGCTTACATACTGATTTAATATTAGTATACAACAAATTCACGGCTACATAGTCTTTTCCCAGAAGTGCAATGGAAAATAGAAATGGGTTCTTTTTATACATTCTTCTTTTGTAAAACGCAATCCATAGAACTTTAAGCATGAGATGTTATATACAACTTAAACTGAAACGGGCTAAGGCTGTATTTTAAGAATTCAATTTATAGCTCCAAATTTTATTAATGCACCAAAACTACGGCTACTATATTCATATAAGTAAGGTAATTAGCTAAAAAGTATCGTTTTTCAGGTAAAATTATGCTCGACCGGAGTTTCCCCTGAAGGGCAATGGCCGCCGAGGTTTTTAAATAAAGTTGATTTGAGGTACTCAACTAGGCTCCGGCATAATTAGCCGAGAGTGAGAACACACTCCACCCGCGGCAGGGAAGCTTATCAAATATGTACTTAGCTACCTGCCTCTTGTGTGCCGGATTTATTTAGGATATGCATGAGGATACGATTTAAATTTTAAACGGATTGCGCCCTTGGATTCTAGCCCAGCGTTACGTACGGTAAATCTATCACTATAACGCGCCCATCCGAAATTAATTTTAAATCCCTAAAGCACCCAATTCGATTTATTAATAGTTGTTTTGGCCACTGTAATCCGGGTGTTGCTATGCTCATATACCGGCCGTGATAAAGGATTATCTGACTACTGAATTACGGAGCCAGGTGCGTAATTAATTAGTTTTATGATTTCCTGAATAAGTAATATTTTAATGAGGTATATACCTTTAATTGCAAATAGGCGACGCATATAGTGTACATTTTGGTTGCAATGGGAATGAGGGCCTATTCTAAATCAGTGGTTGCAAGACAGCTGACATGACAATGTGAAAGAAATCAAGTAATACGAAAGCGAGAACAGCAACCTTAAAAAACATTGATTATATTAATGTTATCTCAGCAATTTTCCACACGAATAAAATATATCATCACGCACCACCTACGATGCCCTTTTAGGGGTAGGCAGAGACGTACCCACTTTCACGCAAAACATGTGTAATTGTAAACATGTCGTCACAAAACTGTTAAGAATATAGTGAAGTACTTACTGTTCTTAGTGAATGTGACAATTTTGAGCACCTTGCCGTACCGCTGGAAGATGGAGTAGAGCACGTCGAGCACTATCGGATACAGCATGTGTTCTATGATCACGCGCAGCACTGTGTTGGGACCACCCTGAGGACAAAAGAAATAAACCATTATGTACATTAAAAATAGTACCCGCTATCTAAACCAATTCTGGACAAATACATTTACCTTATTAGAGCGTACCCGCAAGAACATACACACAGACGATATGTATGTGATTTTTCTTTTGTAGTTTGACAGTACTGGAAGTATATACTGGTGCAAGGAATTATAACAGGAAATCTAATGTGGCGAATTTTCGTACCATTCGAATTCGATTTCTTAAAGTAATCTTAAAATTCAAGATTATAAAATTCTAAATATATTTTTTTGTTTAGACTTTTTAACAAGACACTTTCAGTTCGTCAAAGTAACATAATAATATAAGGTTATAAAATGTTGTGAAGTCGACAAGAAACTGAGCAATTAGTCGTTTAAAAATATTTTACAATGAACAGATTTTCAGGACATAAAAAAATTCTCAAACATTGTCTTTGATGTTTTAGACATTAAGGTTGTCCTGTTTGATAGCAAATGCTTTTAAGTACTAAGTTCACCACAAAGGGGGTGCTTAGGGGTGCTGCGTGGTCGTGATTTAGCATTTATTGTAGTATTTACTGAAAGTTATGAAGAGGTATGTATAGACTTATTTTGAGGATATAACGCCATGTAAGTAGGAGCAAACCGAAATCATGTAGCCACATTAATTATTGCAAGCAACCACGACTGCCTATATTAACATCATTAGTTATTCAGAAGGTTGCAAACTCTCCTGACAATACAGCACAAATTACACTTGAATACTCGATATGTCTAAGATATATTTTATGCTTGGTTGCTCGACAATTGCTAATGCTATGGCATTAGCTACATTAGCTTCAACTGCGGAATGCGTTGCACCAAGTTACCATGTCAATCGACAAATTATGCTATCAGGTGTTTTTTTTTTTTGCGAAAAGTTATTTATTTATTCTATAATAAGAATTAGAGAGCCGTGGTGGCCTTGAGGTTTGAGCAGTCGCCTGCTACGCAAGCGACGCAAGTTCGAATCCCAGCGGAGCCTGTACCAATGAGTTTTTCTAATAAACTTATGTATAGTGATTTCACACCACGTGCTTTACGGTGAAGGAAAACATCGTGAAGAAACCTGCATATTTCTGAAAAGTAATTCAATGATGTATATAAAGTGTCTGAGACCGCGATGGACTCACCATCTGTCACGTCTGCACTTAACCATCTTCGGTGAAAAGTGGGTGTCGTGATTATAACATCTCTGCCTACCCCTTCGGGGAACACAGGAGTGAGCATATGTATGTATGTAAAATTAGAAAGGCATGCAACGCCAATTACATTAATTAGACAGAGGTAATTATTAAAAATATAAAAATGGTATATAAGAAGACACGAGGTATTCAACCTTTCTCGCAGATCACCGTGCTCTTGTTTTTATAACGTTTTAAAAGGTAATGTCATGACGTCATTCTGATCATTCAAATGACGCAACTGATTTCTTGCCTATCCAGTACTTTCTTTAGCAATTGCTTACAGCTAACGATACTTGATGCAACCAACTATTAGAGGTTTCAATACAAAACAATTAATTTTCGCCCATTACTGCAATATGGCTCTCTGTCAAAGGGAAACAGTTTCCAATTTATGAGAAAAAAAAAGAAAATAACTCTTGCTCGCAAGAAACAGTGCACAAAAGTGTTACGGATCAAAGGAAATCCTTCCAGCAATTATTTAATGAGTCTGTATGTAAGGTAATTTGAAATTATAAATTTGTTCGGCTCACAAAGACCGTTTGATGTCGTAAGCGTATGTATTTAATTAATTAATATTTAAGGAGATGTTTGTTCAGTCTAACCAGACAAATTCGAAGAATTATCTAATTACAGCCAATCTTTATATTATGTATAACGTTGTAAAGTCTTATATTAAGTATATTTTACTAACAGTTCGTTTTTAAAATAATTTCACCGTGGAATCACTTCTTATAAATATTGGTAACCAGTTAAATCTGGTCCCAAGCCCTATATTTTTTTATAAAGATAGAAAATTACCATCATAATTTATTGAAAAAAAAATTGATGTCTGATTTTGAGTCTGGTATATTTACCTATGGTAAACCCGTATGTGGCTTAAAATAAAGGCATTTTCCAATTACTTAGGTATCAAAGAAAAGTGTTCTGACTTCCGACCCTTCCAATGTGAAGTAAAGGGCAATGATATTTCGTTTCAAGTTTCCACAGCCGTGTAACGTGAACACAACAAGACATCAGGATTTAAACGAGGTATCTTTGTCGTATCCTATTAAAATATTAGCTGAACAACGTTTGTGTGTAAAAGGGGAAAACGTTTCCGATAATTAAACTCCCAACAGACACTTATCTTGAGTTTGTGGAGCCAAGAACTTGTTACGGCTCGAGCACACTGGAACTGATGTGCGATGCTTAGCGTTTCCTAATATATTACGTTTAGCTTGGGGAATTTCATTCGTAAAGTTAGCCTGCCTGTTTTGAGATTAATATTGGAGCTGGAGAAATGTTACCTTAAAATACATTTAATGCAAAATCTGTGTTGGTATTAACCTATCATGTCACCGTATTAGTGCTAATTGAGTTGAAATATGATATCCACATTATTACGCCTTTGCCCAATCAATATATGAAAAAGGTCACAACCCTCGCGGTACAGTCGATATTTTTATATATTGTATTTTATTTGAAGCATATAATGGTGCAAGGAATTGTAACAGGAAATATAATAAGACATTTGTCATGTTCAAAATCGAAAAATTTTTTTCAGTCAAAATTATAAATTTCAAAATATCTTCTTTTGATTAGACTAGTAAAAAAGCCCTTCCAAATCGTATATATAATATAATACGAAGTTATAAATGTTATGTTGTGAAGTTGACAAGAAACTGAGCAATTAGGCTTATCTAAAATATTTTACAGAAAACACAGTAAGTGTGCGACACGTCACATTTTCAGTCAATTATGTATGTTAGTAACAGAGATTTGTATATCCATCGCGTAGCTCTGTCTATTCCGTATGCCTTCAATCTGTACACGTCTAAGCATATTGACCGATGCAACTGCACGCCCTGAGTCTTGCCCTCGAGGCGACAATCTGACGATCGGTCTATGTAACGGGGTTTGCATGCTCAAAGCAATATCTTATATCTTAGTCAGTCTCAGACATCCTCCGAGGATACAAAGTCGTGGCATGAGTATCAAACATTTGAGGTCCTTATAATCGGATCTATTTTGCAACGTAATTTATTGATACAAAACAGTTTCAACATCCAACGTTCTCTATTTATAAGCGGTCTTGTTAATATCTAAATATGATTTACAGAGGTCTCAAGGCTCAAGGGTTTATGTAAGATATTAAGTGGGTGTTTACTTTACAGTTACCTATCCTAACTTTAAGGTATTATTTAAATCACAAAAATCAATATATATTTACGAATATTTCATTTAAATAAGATTTAATCCGGCTGCCTCGTCTGTCTAGTGATCGCAAACGCTGTTGCGGATCCCAAGGTTCCGGGTTCGAACTCTAGGTCGGGTAAAGTGTTATTGGGGTTTTCTATCGTAGATTCCCAGTACCAGACCGGTGTCTGGACTAGTGCAATAAGCTCACCCCTTATTGCGTGGGACATAAACATAACTGGCGAAATGTAGGTGCACAGCTCTGCCTAGTACTTCGGGGAATACAGGCATAAGCATAATATGTACGTATACATGTATTTAAACTACGCCATTTGTGCTGACACGTGACTAAAGGCTTTTAAAACACGATGAAAGCAGTTATAATAAAGCGTAGGTAATACTACTTTCGTCTTTCAGACCTCTGAATGACGGAGTTGGGGAGAAATATGTTTGACTTTATTAGATAAATATTTTTTATTATGAAATTTATAATTGTTTAATAAAATAGACGATTGGCACATTCCTTCATCATACATTTTGAAATCAACTTAAATTTATATCTGCCACCCTATCCAAATAAACTCCCGAGCTCTTTTTTCGTTATATCCTCTTATGGAAGTGATAATTTCATTCAGCATGTGTATTACCTGTATTTCCGTGCCTCCGTTGGCAGGCTGCAGAGCTGCGCCGGCGCCGGCGACGAGCGCAGCGCCCGCGCTGTTAGAGATGGCTTGCGCTGCTTGTAATGCCGCCTGTGCAGACGCCGACTGCAACAATATAGCGGTCTCATTCTTGGACAGGGACATTTTACTGAACTATTCTTGCCTTGAAATTATATATAATTGTTTTATGTTTTAGTGTATGTCGTACTCGTAAGGATACTCGCGAGGAGCTCGTGGCACAGTTACTATTGCGCATATAATTCGATCAGCGAAGTTAAGATACTCTAAACCTAGCCAGTAATTGGATGGGTGACCGCCCGAGCTCCTTCCGTGCCTCAGAGAGCACGTTAAGCCGTCAGTCCCGGTTGCCAATGAATCATCTTTGGCAATCGTTACAGGTCAGTTGTAGGCCTAAAATAGTCTGACAACCGGTTTAACCCAGATCACATATTTTCCTCGTAAAAGGGGTTGGTCAGATGGTAGTCGCCTCGCATAAAAATCAAGTGATCAGCCACATCGGGCTTAATCAAGTGCCGAGCCCAACAATGTATGGGATAAGGCTCGGGAGATGATGTATGTCGTACTCGTAGGACGTCCAAGTTATATAGGTTTACAGAGTAAATTTTTTCGCAAGCCTTGACCCTATTTTAATTATTCATTACCTTCATAATTGTCCACCATACTAAGAAAATTATAGTATTTTTTGTAAAATTTAGTATTATTGTTTTCAGTTCACGTGTGATTTAATAAAATACAAACATTATTTCCAGTTAATGCTCGTTCAGAAATCCACAGTACTTTGTTATGATTAACACACGAGGTAATTTTTTTACGTACCTACATTACGGCTCCCTTACAAATCTTTTACGCAATAAAAACGTATTTATTGTCTCGCACAAAAAGTAAACACATCCCACTCGGCACTCATAATTTCGAGAACAATGAAACGTAATACTGGGAAGAGAGTTATCTGTCGCGCACGCACGAGCCTTCGAGTGTCCAAGATAACATTGACCACGTCACACAAAGGGCGCCTCCATAAACTTATTTTGTATCGCGAGGGACAATTCCCTACTTTGTTAACTGCTATACCAGGGGCGGGTATTGTCGACAGCCCCCTTCCGCATTAAGCGCCACAGATAAGACATTAATAAATTGGTCACGTGATTTACTGTGTCAAAAATGTTTCATGCGTGAACACGATGAATTATGGGCTAAACACCCGTCATAATACGTGATAGCGTTACGAATTTAAATTGGCTTTGTTCGACATAGTCTCGGCTACTCAACGTTACTGCTGAGTAAACTTTCTTTAAACAGTAGTTAAATATTAGTGAATATTGCTACGTTTAGGCGTATTTAATTACACCGTGAAATAGATCACTCTTATATACCTACGTACTACCTACGCCTATTTTTATGTTGCGTCTTTAGGCCATTAAAAAAAAATTATCAGCAAAGTAATATGTCTGGTCACATGCTAAGGACTAAGTAACGATATCGGTTTTCTTTACTATATTTCTACCCAATACTATATAATGCATCAACCTTTAAAAGCAAAGTAATTTCACAACAAACAAGAAGTTTTTTAGGAAAAAAATAAAATGAAAGCCTATAAAATTCTCGCTGAGAAAGACGTAAGTTAAAATGTAATACAAGTGAAATGAAATAGTGTTGTTTACACGTTGGGATCGCATGCAAGGGCGAGGCACACGGGCACACTTTGATCCTATATTTTCACATGGCTTTGTGCCCGACGACGGGCTGACAAGCGGGCAGGGCAGACACAAAAATAAGGCTTTAACCGTGTCATGGTAAGCCTGCCGCCGACGGCAAAGGCTCGGTACAAATTCGCGTTGACTTGTTCACACACACTACTAGCGTTTTCTCTGACATTTTTATATACAAGAATATTTAAACTTACTAACATTTAAGAATTTGATCATGTTTTCATATAATATTAGTTCTGAAAAAGGGTTTCTCTTATATTAGCCATTTCAGCGTAATCATAGGGAGGTGGAATATTTAAAATATTACTTTATCTCGCAGTGAACTCAATAACATTATTATTAAGTTTGATGATTACTTGTATTGAAGTTCTTTTGGATATAGTGAGTAAATGTTGCGTGAATTCAAAATATGTATTAAATTTTATACTTCAAAATGCGAATTCGTCACAAACGAAGAACGATGTTGAGGAATGTGATTCCATCAAAAATATTTTCCATGTAACGCAAGGTGGGTGATAGGCAGTCGCGACAAGCTCTCGAGTTATTTAAAAGGCTCTTCTTACGAACGACGCAATCTTCCACAGCGACTAGTGACAGACATTCACGTCCTTTTCGGCCGTCGACGACGCGACTAAATAACTTCCCCATCGTTGGAGAGTTCCATTCAACCACCACAAAAACCTTTTGCATCACATGATTGATCAAAGCTTTGCGTTCACTGCACATCTTTCAAAATGCATCTAGGATCGCGGGGAAATTTTGCGTAAACCTTTAATTCATATATGAGCCAAATCGTATGGCAAAAATATATTTTCGGCATGTGGAAAAGCGTATCTTTTCATGCGAATCTCAATAACAATGCTTAGTCTGTCTATCCTTAACAACTCCCTCGTTATAAGTTTTAATAGTGCGCAACACAAAGAGGTCCCGAATTGTGACGATAAAGTATTAAACCGTCGCGTAGTGATATTCACTGGCTTTGATTTGACACGTCTTGAATTCTCTGTGGCTACTAAATGGTGCGGAACTAAATTTAGGGAATAAGTTTATCTTTCAATATTTTAGGGCATACATTCAATAAATAACGTAGTAGGGTTTTAAAATGTTTGGTAATTAAGAACTAAGTGTTAATTTTTAGTAGAATTTTATGTTAAGGCTTTTTGTGTTCACGCGTACCTATACTAAAATAATAACAATATTGACTTGTTAATTTTATATTGAGTTTGAGTTTATACACGCTTCATGCAACTAATAGTTTCCAATCTAAGCTTGAACTTAAAAGAGGTTTTAATTAAACAATTATTTTTTCGAGAAAAGAAAAAACATTTGAATAATAATGAGGGAAACGAAAAGTCATCTGTCACATCATTAGACGAACTCTTCGAAGAGAATAGGGTTGACACCAACGTCAAATATTGTGACGGTGTGACCGAGGCCTGCTCTTATTATTTTATATTCACCTTTATTAAAGACCGACGCGTAAATACCCTTTATAACTCGGCATTGTATCCCGCAATATTTGAAGTTGTAATGTTGTAATAATCTTTTATGTAATGCGGTTACTCCTCTGACCGTGCTACGATTTCATGGAGTTTGTTATGCTTATGACGTGAATATGTAGAACTACGCAATTAGTTGATCATAATGAGGAGCAGTGAGGTATTTTTATGAAAATGTTAATGAAAATTAAATCACTTGATCAGTTTAAGGGTGAAAAAGTTAGGGTACTCTTACCGACAATAGTACCCATTTCTGATTCGATATAAAAATAAGTTATGGTCCTAACGTTTAGAAGCGAAAGCACTATGCTCTATTTTGCCAAGAGCTCAGTAAGATAGTATGCATACATCAAATATTTCTGGAATGGCTGAGGTCTAATCCTTAAACTGATTTATTTTATGAGCACTAAACGTGTGATTTTCATGCTTATGCTCACGCCTGTAGTCCCCGAAGGTGTAGGCAGAGGTGTTGTAATAACAACACCCACTTTTCACCGAAGATGTGATAGATGGTGAATCTATCTCAGTCTCATGCACTATACAAAAGTCTTTGAATTACTTCTCAGACAAGCTTTCCGATACAATATTTTCCTTCACCGTGGTGTGAAATCACTGTCCATAAGTTTTTAGAAAACTCATCGGTACAGGCCCCGCTGGGATTCGAACTTGCGTCGCTCAAACCCCACGGCCATCACTGCATGTGTGATTTATCATCGCTAGACTACACATGTTTAATAACATTAAGAAAAATACTAACAAAGTAAACATCTCCATGAATTTGTTTAATGTTACTGCAAAGTATTACAGTGTAGAAAATGTTCCATTTTGCTTATTATAAGGACTTCCGAGAAACATTAAGAAATACAATGCAATGTTTGCGCAAAGATTTCCTCAAAATGGTAAGGGAAAAAAGATGGATTAACCTAATTAAGTTTTGTACATTTTATTTTATTGTTCTTTTTTCATTGCGTCATATATTACGCGTCTGTATTGAAAAGTTCTCTTTACTTTTCTAGCTACTAGCTTTCCCTGCTTGCAGTATATCATTGCTCGTAGCAATGACGACATTCAACCAATTTACCGTAGCGTAGAGCTACGACTAGCTACGGCTAGCTACGCGAGCAAAGCAGTGCTACGCCACGGCCTCGCATTTGTTTTTTTATAAAAATACTAGATGTGCCCGCGGTTTCACCCGCGCATTCTGAATTACATGCGTAGCTTTATTTCGCGAAACCCAAAACTTATTTTTAAGATAATTGTAGCTTGTCCCGTTAAAATCAGTCAAGCCGATTCATGTCTTAGCCTGAAACAGACAGACAGACAGAGAAAATAAATGTATGTATATGTGTCTATATACATGTACATTAATTAAGTGTAAAGCTATCAATTTGGAATTAAAAACAGACTCTTCTATTTTATTAATCGGTAAAGAAAATATTAAATTTCCCTTCTTAAATCTGCACGGTCGGGCACGATTATCATAATGCAAGCAGTTCTTGAGAACTTTACACATAAAGGCGAATTTGAGATCAAATTCCGAAAAAACAATAAATACAGATTAACCATCCTGTTATCTTGCGATAAAGTTAAATTTCAAACAAATATTGTCTACTAGACTTGACTAGAATCTACTACTACAAAACTACGTAGCCACAAAAAATATTAAACATTTCCTCATACAATAAGAGATATAAATATATCTTCAAGATGTGAACACATCCTTTAATTCACCCTCGCTTGCTTGTGTATTTTCCTAACAAAACCCAGTCAATATTTGCCAAGTACACCTACTGGGAGCAATCAAAGGTATTTACGCAAACAGATAATAGACATCTAGTTGTATCCGTTTCGAGTTTAATCATCACATTAATTAGCCGAGTATTGACACAAATGCTTGTTTGCATCGCCGACAATTAGACCAAACCTGCAACTATTTAATAATAAACAGCGATTTGTATTGTCACATCAAACCATTTACAGTTTGTTGTATTAAGGCATCAAACTAGTTAATTGGTGGTAATAGGGGATCACGTTGTGATCTCGTGGCGAGCTCGTGGCACTGCGCATATCATTCGATCAGCGAAGTTAAGCCACCCTAACCCTAGCCAGTAATTTGATGGGTGACCGCCCGAGTTCCCTACGTGCCTCGGAGAGCACGTTAAGCCGTCGGGCCCGGTTGTCAATTTATCATCTTTGCCAATCGTTACAAGTCAGTCGGAGGCCTAAAATAGTCTGACAACTGGTTTAACCCAGACCACAAATTTTCATCGATAAAGGTTCGTTGCGAAGGTCAGATGGCAGTCACTTCGTATAAAAATCAGGTGATCAGCCGCATCGGGTTAAATCGAGTGCCAACCCCAATAATGTATGCGATAATGGTAGGGAAATTAATGAATTAATTATTATGACTGGCTTAAGACTGGAAGTTAGTAGGAAGTATTTACTAAGGACTTGCTGTGGCTTTTTTATTTCAAGGATGTTCGCAGATTCCTAATATATATTTTTTTAAATAAATATGCCCTATGTTATTCCATGTATCATCAGTTATGTGAAAATCTCTTTTAAATTGGCGAAACAAACAGAAAGACAGACGGACAGAGAATTAAATTAAGAATATTCTTATGCATTTAAGGAATAACTGTTAATTTGGAATTGCAAACAGACGCTTCAATTGTATTTATTTGTATAGATGTATCGCTCGTATCAATCCACGTACGTACAATAAAAATCTATTTGAGTGCCATTTATTTTTTTAATTCAATTGTCTAAGGCAACACGTAGCTATAATCGCTTCTACTTTAATAATTAACACCGAAATAAAACAATTTCTCAATATAATCAGCCGCCAAACGGTTCAGGGTTTGTTTTTGATAGGTTTCGAGGATAAACGAAACTAATTAAGCGTTTTAATTAATCCTTCATTGGGTGTTTTGTTACCGGAATATTGATTTCCCGCTTCAATGCCGCTGCCTCTGAAGATGAATACACTACAATTCCATTTAACACGTTCATCTCGCGTTATTTGGAAAGTAATAACAAAGATAAATAAATTTTTTTTTATTTATTTATTTCACAAATAACTAATTAATTAATTAATTATGTTTTATCTTTTTTACTCCTATTACAGAGCATTTATTATAATAATGATTGCAGCTGAGCTCAGCTAAAAAAATCTCTTTCGTTGCTACATATCATTGAATAATCTGATAGTTCTTCTTAGAAAAAGCAATCTTCTGAACCCGACGGTAGCAACCACTATCAATCTGTATAATCATGTCGTTCTAACGATTTGAAAATACTTCGTTAAAATTTTAATCAAACAAAGATATTTTTGAATTTGCCCATTACAGAACACATTACCCATATGTTCCGCGAAACTAAGAAACGAATATTGGGAATCTTAATTTCTTGACCAGCTTGACTTAGGAAAAAAGGCTTTTTCGCTACTTCTATTCTCATCAGCCTTTCATCATATTATGCCCGCTGGCTCACGCCTCAAGTAAGGGACTTTTTAGTTCTATATATTTTTTAATTACATTCCTATGTTCGTCATAGATAATATATCTTTATGGGCTGTCTCGTTAGTCTAGTGATCGCAAAGGCTTCTGCGGAACATGAGGTCCTGAATTCAATCCCCGAGTCGGGCAAAGTTTAATTGGGTTTCTGAATAAGTGTCCGGTTAGTGGCAATTGCCCCCTAGTACATGGAAGTTAAACATAATTGGCGAGTTCTTTAAAACGCATGTCCTTACCCCGTACAGGGAATGCAGGCACATGTATAATATATCTTCCTCACATCATTTAAAATTACGCCCAATAAACCAACATTAGTTTAAAAGCCATTGAACATTATGGCTTAAGCGTAGAGGTAATAAAAACGTTAATAAATTAACTCGATCTTAATCAACAAGCACGGTGACACTAAAAGGGTTGAGGATAATTTTTAGTGCTGCAAGACGTTCGAGAGGGACGTTAATTTTATATAACCCAGAGTAGATTGGCACTGGCTAGAAAAAGTTAACTTTACATAAACTAACGCTAGAGGTAGAGCTACGTCTGATTAACGCTATTCACCTTCATGTAAACGCGTAGTTACCAAAAGGAAACTAAAAACCTATCTATTAAATATATATTTAAAATAGGGAAGACCACTCACTTTGGTTTTATAGATTATTTACAAACATGCTCACGCCTGTATTCTCTGAAGGAGTAGGCAGATGTGTTGTAATAACAACACCTACTTTTCACCGAAAATGATTAAGTACCAACGTGACAGATGGTAAGTCCATCGCCTACTTAGACACTATACATATTTCATTAATTACTTTTCAGACATATGGAGGTTTTTTCAAGATGTTTTCCTCCACCGTAAAGATTAGTAGTATATTACACGTTTTTTATACAGGCCGCTTGGATTCGAACTTGCGTCGCTTGCGTGGTAGATGACTACTTATCAAGGCCCCCACGGCTCTTCAGATTATATATATTGTGTTCCGGTTAGTAAGGTCAATTAATGGTCGGTAAAGTTGGAAAATCCTTCTGTTAGTTTTGTTGGTCATGCTCATAAGCTGCAGTAGCCGCTTTACGATTAGGCGGATGCTAGTCACCTATGTGTTCATTATTATTATGAGCCCGAAGTGTCCCATTGATGGGCAAAGGCTTCTATTTCCCCTTTCCATTCCTTACGATAGAGCTTGCTCAGGCCAGTTTTTCAGGTAGGCGTAGATTTCGTTCTGCCAACAATGTCACGTCTGCGCTCTTAAACACTCTAAGGTAACATTATTTGGCTGTGGTCTCCCGTAAGATGGAGGCACAGATCCCAGTCGGGCGGCTCCGAATTTTGAATTAAAGATCTCGTTATTCCCTACCCCTCTAAAAGTCCAAAAAAAAACAGTCCACATACGTTGTTTTCAGAGCGAACCTTAAATGTCAAACGTTGTGTGTGATTCAATCGTTTACGATCATTTGCCTCAACGTGGGTAACAACTTTTCAACAAATTATTCAACATTCCCAACACGCACGTGCCCCATATCAGGGGAGTGTATAGACAGAGAACAGTCGTAGTTTAGTAACTCAATCAAATCGGAACAACGTCGCGACATGCGGGTTTATTGAATACTGTTATCTAAATTGTTAGTTCTAGATGCCCCCAACAAAGATTAAATTAGCAGGTTGAATGTTCGGCCGGGTTGTTCCCCAATTCCCAATTGATAATGTCGGCTTTAGTGCTTGATCACACACTGCACGATAATTCTCTTGTGCTCGTAATGGGGCTAATTGAACTATCGCTACATTAATACACACTGAGTGTATTCCGAACCGTACTTTAGTGCTTGTAAATGATCATTGAGCGTTTTATGTGACTATTGAAGATTTATTTGGGCACACGGATAACACGTGTTATCCGTTAAGGTTGACGGAAGATAAAATAAATACATACATACATACATATGCTCACGCCTATATTCCCCGAAGGGGTAGGCAGAGGTGTTATTATCACAACACCCACTTTTCACCGAATTTGATAAAGTGCCGACGTGACAGATGGTGAGTCTATTGCCGTCTCAGGCACTATACATACGTCTTTGAATTACTTCTCAAAAATATACAGGTTTCCTCACGATGTTTTCCTTCACCGTCAAGCACGTGGTGTGAAATCACTGTACATAAGTTTTTTAGAAAAACTTATTGGTACAGGCCCCGCTGGGATTTGAACTTGCGTCGCTTTCGTGGCAGGCGACTGCTTTAACCTCCACTAGGCCACCACGGCTTCGGCATAAAATAAATGTATACGAATTAATACAAAATTGACTCCTAAACTGTCAAGCTTCAAAACACTATTTCGACTGGCCGGTATTTTAACGTATTATAACGGTATAAAGTGGTGATGCACCCACCAAAAAAACATTAATTTGATCCTTAAGTGTCAGTGTCTTATAATCATGTTCGCTCATTACCTCATCTCGATATTACTCCTTCATCGCACTAACTGACATTAAGTTATATTTTAAAGGATCGTATATTAGTTTGGTAATATAAGCGGTGTACTCACGGCATTGCTGTGTGTTTGATCGGTCTTGAGCTCCTTATGGTTGGAGAACTGCACGTAGACGGCGCGTCCGCGCAGTTGCGCCACGCATCCACCGAAGTATGCGACCATTGCCACCGCGGATATCTCCTCTGCCATCTCAAGGAATGCCTGCACACAATACATCAAATAATAAATATATACTCACGTCATCCTAGGGGGGAGGGGAAGCGGAGGTGATATATCAAAAGCACACACATATCACCAATAATCAGTTTGGCACATGGCTTCAGATGAGTCAAATGAAGAAGAAAATATTTAAAATATTTTTAGGGACGAACGCGGATATTTGTGTATAGAACCGATTTTTTTAATCCTATAAGTACCTACTTACTAATTAAACTCACAGGTAAAATGCATCAACGGTTGACCTACTTAATTTATAACTGTGTGCAAAATTGTTGGCATTCCCTATCCATCTATTCGTGAAATGCGCAGATAATTTTGTGGGAAGGGGGCGAGGAGGCTAATAGTTAGCGTGACTATCATGATTAATGATTGATGATAAGGGAAATTGTGTAAGCGTTAATAGTAAACAAGGGATCATAATTGACCAAAACCACCATAACGGTTAGATGTAACTGTAATTATTATGAATGTTTTTGGTAATAATAATAATTGCTAATAGCGTAGTCCTCCCTAATAATATGATCATTAAATACTACAGATACGAAAAAGACATTTGGAAATTTCTCAAATCAACATTTTTGGTAGTAAGTTTTATTGCCACCTAGAGAAATGGCACATAATTTCAACACTGTTACTCTTAAAAATTGCGGGGTTTTATATCCTTGTTTAAAGTTAATGTTCATTTATATTTGAATTATTGAATTGCACCTAAGACTATTCAAATTCTTCTTTCGCACATATGTGCGAAATATGAATACACCTGAAGGGGTAGGCAGACGTCTTGTAATAACAACACTCACTTTTCACCTAAGATGATTTAGTACTAACGTGACAAATGGTGTGTCTATTCCCGTCTTAGGCACTATACATACGTCTTTGATTACGTCTCAGACATATGCAGGTTTCCTCACGATGTTTTTCTTCACCGTGAATCACTGCACATAAGTTTAGAAAAAACTAATTATTACAGGCCCCGCTGGGATTCGAACTCGCGTCACTTGTGTAGCAAGCGACTGCTCAAACCCCACGACCACCAAGGAACTTCTTTCTTCATTATTAAGTAATGATATATAATGTAAACCAGGATCGTAGACAAGACATATGGTAACATTTGTGAATACAGCGAGGCAACATTACGTCTCATTGAAAGATAAAGCCGCAACAACCGCAATGTTAGTAATTCTATCAATTAACAAGAGCGATGTTGTAAATGCGGCGCACCAAACGCTTGTGTTTGCTGGTTCTATAGAGTCCAATTAATCTGCTTCGATCCACCGGACCACACATAAACCCAGCAACCAAACAACAAGGGACTGATCCTCTGCACGCAACGCTACGGTTCCCATTTTCATGTTAAATTTAGTTACCCATCGCACGTGTTAGGCCATAACCACAGGGCTGCTTTTGGCAGCGAATAATGCCTACGTTTAGAACACGCTGCAGGTTCACCGCAAACACAATTGAAAACTTGCATACAACCTATTGAAATACCCAATACTGCAATTTTAGAAGACCATACACCGTTCCATATAAATACTGCTACGTTTGATGGAGCTATTGGGTTGCTTAGTGAACTGGGATACAATCTTAGTCAAATTGGGTCTTAGTTCAATCACCAGTTCTGGTCAATATTTGTTGGCTTTTCTATGTATACAAGTAGTATATCTAATTATGATCATCTTTTTTTAACTTTAGTATAAAGTTGAAGTCGTTATGCCTCCGCTTATTTAATTATGATTGTTGGAAGGAATAAGCATAAGCATTCTAGTTTTAATATTTCATTGACCCGACAAAGTTGAAGCAGTGATTCGAATATTTCCAATCGATGCGGTTCAAATTAATAGTAGCGTATCTGTCACGCGACGAGCGATCATAAAATAGTGTCAACACCTCTTTCGTTTTAATCACCGAGAGTGGAGGCGATTGTCCGCACCCACTCACGCCTGTGTTTGCGTACCTCTCGACAGATGGCGCCTTTGTAACCGAACCCTCGAGCTTCGGTTGCCATCAACACGAACGCCACTATCATCACCCAAAGCCCGTTCAAAGGACCAAAAGGCCAGTGCTGTCGAGAGCTCCATTAATTAAATCCACGTGATATGTGTGACACTTGCAGCTATTGGCGACGATGTTCAACTAGCTAATGTTTCGCAGTCTATATTCCAAAGAGTAATGATTTATTTTATTTCTAAGAGGGCAATGACTTGTATAGATTTGACAATGAAAATATGCAATGAGCTATAGGTAACATCAAGAGTTATGAGCGCTGGCCTTGAATGCTCAGTTGTAATTTTTTGTATGGAGCGAGCGCGAAGAGATACATGCGCAGTTATCCCCAATATTTTATATAAATGCTTAAAACTCCAGCCAGTATGGCTTAAGCAATAAAAATCTAAGCAATTCAAAACATGCACCTTTTGCTTAGCATCTTGGCCCCTGGCGAAGCAAGGAGAGACACGGAAAATTTAATAACAAAAAACGTGCAACAAGACTGTGACCGTTCATAAAAAGGGATTCGACTTGTTTCTCATGCTAGAAGAGAGATTGTTTTCCTTCACGCCGCGATATATACGGGGGTGGATGTCATACAGGCTATTTATTAGACGGGATAACATTGTCGCGGCGGCCTCCCGACTGCTCTCGTAATAGGATTTTCTTTTTATTATTTTATTTCACGGCTGTAAACTAACTCATTTTTAATTTGTCAGCGGCGAATCGTAAATTTCTCATTGGTCGTGCTCCGCAGGTCATTTGTCGGAAACTACGCAATAAAACCTGCTAGATGTCGCGTTATAACCCGCTCCTAGGCGTTAAGATCATGACACATGCTTACAATCGTGTTTATAGGCACTCTTGACATTTAACCAGCTCTGCCCCAATTCCATTTAAGTAATGATACAAACTCTCAACTTAGTTTTTTTCCGAACTCGAAACGAGTGTCATCATAAATATATGTCTACCTACATTCATGAGCCCTCTCGACCCAAATTGAAATTTATTTTAGACGTCATCGTCCCCTTAATTTCCGCTAAATATAATTTTAGATGCAATCTCGCCTTTGGGTTCAATTTGCTGAGGTATACTGAAATGAAAAAATAACAGACCGTTTACTAACGTCGGACTGATATTTAAAACGGACGGCCCATTTAATGTTCGTGATAGATAACCATCTATTATTTTGGGGTTATCATTAAAGTACTCGCATCAGATCGTAGGTTCATGTCGAGCCATATTTTATTTTAAAATTCAAAGATATTACATACCTAGCTTCTATACAGTGTGATATTGAATAATTACTTATATCTTTGCGTCTTCAAGAGTTTTTTAGGGGACAAAGAGATGTTTTTGACTACGTGTGTCGTTGAATTTTAACGATAAGACAAAACGTCTTGGCCTCGTAGGAATTTTTTGAGAGCCTGGCCATATTTTTGTGTCTAAGCAATAAGCATCCATCACTCAGGCACCTAATCTTCAGTAACGGTGGCTTTTTTTATAACACCTTTCCTTCCGATTCTTTCTGGGCACCATATGTAAGGAGCTTATAATCTAAACCTCATTTATAAAAGTTGAGCCTCACAGTATTAATGTAGGTGAAACAAAACGGAAGGCGACTAGAGTCCGATGCCACAATGGTTGGCGGCCTATTTGCGGACATGCCGCGCCACCCACTTGTTGTGCTTCCGCCGGCGCGTCCATTGTGCTTTTACTACATGTTACATAGCCCTGTTCTTTGCTCAATGGCGGTGATAAGTTACACTATTAAAAAAATATATAAACTATAGTTTTCTAACCATGTGCCTGTGCCATTTTAAACATGTGCATCACATTTTAACGTGCTCCAACCCTGTATCAGTATGCTCTTCATGATGCCATCGTGGTCTACTTACAGTCTCTAACAATTACAACATTAAAATTATCACATTTGACTCATCATATAATTTCGCGGAACCCATTGTTTTGTGACTAAAAGTAGTCTAAGTTACTCCTTGTAACATAAGCTGTCTGCCAGTGAACGTTTCGTTAAATGAGGATCTGCCGTTTGAGATATTAGCCAGAACCAACAGACTGACAGACATTTTGTTAAAATAGTTTTATTTGCTATAAGTACCGTATATACTTAAATATGCATTTAGTAAAATGCCATTACTTATGAATTACAAACCGACACTTCAATTTCATTTATCTATACATATTCTTATTTATATTATATTCATATTAGATGGACTTCTCGGATTTGTGTCCAATGTTTTCCTCGTTCAAAAAGCCAAGATTGTAAATGTCCGTGGTGAGTGCAGACGTGTTTTATTTTTTACCAATTTACTTAAGTTAACGTAAGAAAAATGACGTTCAATAAGTGTTCCAAGTGTCCCTTATATTGAATAAAACTTTTTGATTTGATTTGATTTGATTTGTTATGTATGTACATACCTGGTTTTTGCCTTTGAGTACGAGGACATTTGTGACTCTTCCGAAGGGCAGGCCGAGCTGTATAATCTCCGCCTCTGTCGTCTCGTTGGGTATATTCCGTATGTGGATGACCCTTGACGGCTTGCCCACATTCTGTTCCAGTTTTACCTGCAACAATAAAAGACATATATTCATTGCGTTTCTTGTTATTCTTCCAGTACGTTGTAGTTGAGTGTGTTTTTTTGCGGAAACAAGGGGCCAACTATAATCGCTTACGCAACGCGTATTAAGAACTTCTGAGCTTTGGCGTTTCATTTTTGTACCGTAATATTAAACGTCAAAGCTAAGCAGTTTTGATTAGGTACGCTCTGCTTAAACCGATCCTTCGGCCCCCAGGTCGATATTTGTGAATACAAAAATTGTTCAGATCTTTTTTGGTGTTATTAAATACCTATAAAAAAATATTTGGAATGATACAGTAGCTTTATTTTTAATTTTCTTAGTTGAACTTAACTGACCTTTTCTAAACTATAACTATGGCAGATAGCCTATGTGGTAACCTAGATATGAAGGCGATAGACAGTCAGGTACAAGAAAGAGACTATAGAGGGTTCCATTTTTAGTTTCTCGATACGGAACCTAAAAAATAATGTAACAGAAAGCGGCACACTAGAAACTCACTAAACCTGAAATAAATTCAGTGGGCAGTAAAACAACCGTAATAGAGAGTTGTGGCGACAAATGTGCGTCTAAAAGACGTGCGGGAACACAAAATGACCGTTCTAATATACATAAATAAACTTGGCATTGTTGTCGAGGAAGAGCCAGTTGGATAATTGAAAAGTCGATGTAGTATAATTGTCGAGGCTTATCGGGCCAACCCCGATGTGGGCGCCATTGTTCCCGGGAGAGCCTTTTGATTACGGCGGCGGGCCCGAACCGAGCCCCGAATATATTGTAGCTTTGTATGACACTCCACTTTTCACTCAGGTGAAAAGAGCAACCTATATGTCATCTTTATTTCATATGACAATTTATTTTAAATATTTTAAAGGCTTCACGAATTTTGATTTGATTTTAAATAGTCGAACTTGCTCAGGAGGAACCTACCATAATCGGTTTAAACAGAGCTTATTAAGAACTTCAGAGCTTTGACGTTCCATTAGTACCGTAAAATTAAACGTCAAAGCTAAGAAGTTCTTAATACGCGCTGCTTAAACGATCATATTTGGCCCCCAGTTATCATCACTGTCACCAAAAGTCGTAACGGCACCCGTACTGCTCAGTACTTACCTACCTAACCATCAATGATCATAAGAAGTTAGTATTTAAAGGTAAAATTAATATAGGTGACAACAACTGGCAACAGCCGCGAGTAAAGAAAATTTGTGCTTAAGCTGTTTCTAAAAATTGTATTATGTATCTAACACTGGTGCAACATTTTCTAGAAGAATGATTAAAGAAAAAATATTTTAGGTACTCTTTTCGTGTAAGATTTGGGGGATGGCGGCGTATCTGTCCGTTCCCCCTTGCGTTCTTTGGCGCGCGGCGAAGCGTGGAGGTGTAACAAATGAGTCTAATGCCTATTAGTTCGACCTTGTTAAGTTCAGACAAAGTGAGCAGCTGTGCCGACAAAAGTGCAGGGAAAAGTCGAAATAGTTCCTGACTGTTCCATTGTGGCGAGTCAAGGAATCGCTTCATTGTGAACGGCTCAATTAGGCAGCTGAACAAACAAGTCGGTGTTACAAATGATAAAACCCAAGATAAGTCAGCCTAATTACTAGCAACAAATGTCCAAATACTTTCATGTGAGTAACGCTAACTAAAAGAAAAATATACCTCTGATATTCTCTGATATTTTAAAGCATTTCTGTTACAATCGACATCAAAAGAATCAAATCCCCGTAAATAAACAAATAAAAATAATATTTTCCAAAGTGACTTGCGAAAGGGAGAAATAAATCGTGGAACATGCTCGCCCACCTCGGGGGTACATTTCGGTATTTTCTCTTCTCACGAAAGAAAACAACTGGCACGTAAAACGTAAAGAAGGACATTACTTTCGCTGGGTCAGAAAATCTGCGAGGAACGATTTCCACATCAGGCATTTTAAATCATCCGCTTCGCCTCACATTTCATCCATAAATATTAAATCTTGGCTTGGTTGCCGCTATAGAAAAAAGAGATATCGTATGACATTTTCCTGCGAGGATTTCCTGGAATCGGTCAATTTTCCCGGTGATCGCGCCGGTCGTGTTTATTGAAACACTATTTCTCAGTTGGCCGCATCTGTTGCGCCTCATCATTAACTATGACGACGGGTGACGTATTGAAGACCCGACACCACACTGACCTCTGACACATTCAACCTTTTTTTATAGCAACCCCGGTTTAAAAAAAAGACCAAGTCCGATTCGCAGACTTTCGTACCGAGGGTTCCGTACAAAATTGATTTCAGGCCCAATTTTATATTTACTTTGAACTATAGACCTGAGCAATTCATGCTAATTTCCACTTGAGAAAAAGACAAAAAATGTCTTTTAAGGTACGGAAATTTAAAATTACCATAGATTTACTAAAGTTCCAACTGTTTTTGCGAATCGTAAAAAGTAAGAATCTTTATTATGACGGAGTGTTGAATCCGGTGCCCAGAGACCCACTACATTGAAACAGTCATCAATCTATTATGTTCGACCTGAAAAGTGCGTGGGAGTAATGAATACCTAGAAATTGTAAGCCTTGACAGAAACCGTTGAAAGCTTTTTACTGATATTATAATAGAGCATTTTGATGTTATTTTAAGCTTATCAAGATCGAATTATGTAGATTAATACATGGAAAACTAAAATATTCCATTTAAGCTTCTCTGTTTGACTGTCCCTTAAGAATCCTGCAACAAAAGTACCATCAACACAAGTGAACGACGGTAGCAAATTGTGAGTATAATAATTAACTGCTAAGAATTTCGTCACGCAAATATTTACGATATTTTTATTTCCTAATGAAATATTAAGTTCTCAAGAGAATTTGCCGAAAAAGAATTCTTTGAACTTTCGGTAATTGTGAACGAAGCTCACATATCGCTTATAAACCCAAAGCTTTGTAAGAAATGTATAATAAGCAATGAGTACAATTTTCATTTATAAGTCTGTTTCAGCGTTATTATGAAACTCAAACAATATTTCGTGACATTTTTAAAAGTATAATAGACTGATATGTAATCTTCTTTGACACAGATTTGGATGAAATGTAACTAACCTATTCAGGAGGTATAAAGTGACAAAATACAACCGTCGTCGTCAAGAATAGAGTAATCCGCTTGTGGCATACAGCCTACAGGTCAAAACTGGGATCCTCACCTGCGAAAGCTTACGGCTAAGAACCAAACCCAACCTTATTTTAGCCATCTACGGATTATTCTATTAAGTCTGTATAAAAGGAAACTATAATATCGTAGCTTTATATTTTTTACGAAAATACTATTTCTGTCTTGATAAAATAGGCTGTGATAACTCTTTTCATTCATATTTCATTCATCGTGAAGTTACGGTAGAATATTAAGCTAAGCTCAGACTACTAACAACAACTTATATATTCTCATTACATTACATTCTCAGTACTTTTCTCGGTAGAAAATTATTTCGTAGAACACTTCACTTTTTAAATTTATTTACTTAAGAAAGAAAAGGATTTCTCCAGTGTACATATTGTGCCTGTCCCGAAAAGTTTATACGGTGAAAATCGCTTATGAAGTACTCTCGAAAGAAATACTTCGCAATGAGACTTTTAGTTCTCGCAGAGTTCTTGCGAAAAGAATTAATTAGTCAGCGGTCTTGGATATTGTCAAAGTTCATTTGAGTATATCGACTGTGGTCTGCTGCTGCTGCAAGGAAATCTTTCAAGTTTCCCTCGAGATCCTTGAACTAATAACAATTGCGATTTAGTGGAGCATTCGCTAGCACAGTAACTCGATGAAAGTTTGACGACTACTACTACTCCGCAGGTATATGACGCAAGTGATACGAATACGTGTATTTTTTTCAAGACAGGGTTAATTTTTATAAAGCAAATTTTATGTAGTTATTTTCGTCTCTTATTACGTATTCTACAACTCAATTAGAATCTTTAAACTAAACTCAACTACTGTTAGTTCATCATACTAAACTGTTCAACAATATTTTCAACATTTTATTATAAACACAGAATTTCAAATTTGAATGTAAATAATTGTTGCAACAAATCTCTTATGCCTCGCACCGCTATTCGAGAATTGCATCCGCCGTTAAAATTTGAAGAGTATTATTACACCACAAAATCGCTGAGGCTGGATCCAGTGGAACTTTTAATTGGCAGTCCACTCGAATACCGTTATTAGATTGCCGACCATCATTGATACAATTCGAAACAAATCGAGAGCTCTTGTTTACATAAGTTTTTATGGTTCCGCAAACAAGCTGAATAAGGAATGAAAAGTGTTTTTAGGATATTTGCTGCGGTCGTCGTATCTTTTCAACATCGGGCTCCATTATATCCATTATAAAGCTCACTTAAAGTGAGCGAAGTATGAAAGACTAACCTATACTTTTAGCAATGTCGTTGGAGCATTATGCTGTTAGAAGTGGCCACATTTATATAACACTAATTAATTGATTCTGTTAATGGATTATTTGCGTGCATAATTAAATCAACAACCACACGTTATCGTTCGACGTTAATAATTGAATTAATGGTCAATGGATACAAAATAATTTGACGATATATTTATGTGACAACAATTTATTTTGAATTAATTGCTATTAACTTTGGATGAGGCTTTAATCACAATTTTTTTTGTTCAAAATGTACACGGGTTAGTGCTAATAATGAATCCTGATAAAGATGGCTAAACCTCGTTCAACTTGGTTCTTAATCACATCAAACATTGTGGTAACTTTGGAAACATTCTCGGTGCATCAAAAGCACATTAATACCTTAGTCAAATTTACTTTCTAGTAAGTAATTCTTAAACACCATAACATTCATTTTATATACCCTATAAATATAACACTGAGGAGTAATAAATACACCTCATAAGTTCCGTTAAAGTCCATGTAGGCCGTATACTTATGGTAGGAAACCGTAAAATGTGATAGCCAAATGGTTTTAGTGGCCCTAAAACTAGCAGTAAAATAGTAAGTGCGTGGCCAATGAATATCTTTATTAGATCATTTGATTGAATACCGAATTTTCTGGAAACCTATTGAACATTACACGGCTGTCGCAATATTTTATTAAAATAACTACATATTTACCTTCTTTAATCAATTAGAATGATACTTATGACGCACTATTATTGATTATAAATTACTTAGTTAATTAAATTAATCTAGTACGGACAAGTAATCTAGATTTAGGTCATATATGTACCTGAGGGCAGGCCAATGTCTGATCATGAAGGCGATGGGTTATAATTGAATTTATTCTGTGTGCGAATCGAACTCGTCACTTCGGAATGGCTGAGATCTTTAGATAAAGGTATCACGTATAAAGCCATGTGTACATATACAATTCAATGTCCTAACTGACTGATTGCCTAACTTATAAGCACCGCACATTAAACACATATTAAAGTAGGAGGATGTGTCCTTGGTGAGACATGTAGGTACACAAAGAATGGATTTTCCAAAATTCCATCTCTCTGGGGGTCAAAAGGGGGCTGAAACATTGTATGTGAAATATTAGTACCACGCAGGCGTAACTGTCGGCAAGCTATACTACCCACTGCTTTTTCATATTTCAAAACCGCGAGCAAATAACAAATCACACTTACAAAGTAACAATTCACACTAAAGACCACTTAAACATTTTATAAGGCAGAAGAAAATCTCTACCGCCTGCCTAATTCCCACCAGAATCCTCTAAGCTTCTTAGAGCTCTGCTGGACACTCTTTAACACGTAAATAGTATATGTTTTGATTTGCAATTTCCATTTTTTTTACACAAAGTAAGAGAGGTCGAATATAAATTAGTGGTATAAAATATATGTATAAAAAGTATAAAAGTTTTAAGCAAGTCCAATATGATAACATACTTATATAACGTAACATACGTTGTAACGTAGGTCGCAACATTCTTTACATTCCAGCGTATACAGTGTGCGAGAACTTTAGCCGAGCGAGTGGTTTCATTATGAAACATAACTGACATTAATTGTTTCATTAGGAGCGACACTAAGTAAATATCGATCGCAAATATTTGTCCCCGTCCTCACGCATGTTTGGTGTCAAAGTTTAGTAACTTTGGGTGCCTAGTGAAGCATGTAACTGTTATACTACTGACTTTGATAGTGGTGTTCAAATATTTATCGAATGTAACCGAAACCTAGCTGAATGTATGCAATATAAAGTATAAATCAGTTGATCAGAATCACAAAGATGTATATATTATACTTATAACCAATATGTGATCTCATTGTGAGTGATCTCAGTTACAAGGTCCCTAATTATGTAGAGAATCCCTCGCGGGCACAATACAGCAGCAGTATCAATGCGGAGGAGATCGTAAAGAGGAAGTAACATTTACCTACTTCAATAAATAAGAAAAAAGAAACAAAATACGGAGAAAATTCCTTTCCAAATAAGATCAACAGTCAACCTGTGCAAGCGAAGTCGTAACTCCGTAAGACAAGCTCGTAAATGCTTAAGTAGTGGTAAACGCAGTCCCCCAGGCGGCATCTTCTGATTTGATTGATCTTCACAGCGCACGGCTCTCTACGTTTTTACAGACCGACGTCAGGAAAATGAGGGAAAAAACGGGGAACATAATTAATTACTTTATTTGGACATTAATGACCTGGTCAAAGAGGACGAGGGTTGATTAGTGTGTTTTCCGCAGACGTGCTCTGTCTGATATTGGAATTAGTTCGACGAAAATCCCCCTTTATTAATATAACAAGTTCGATAAGTCATCATCCCTCGTGGCGACATTGAATCTTCAGCCTCCAGCCAGTAAATATGTCCCTACAATTCATATGAATAAAGTAATGATGTCATAAAACTATGAGCATAGCGGACGTATTATTCACTCCGAAATAAGTTTGTCTGTAAATTTATTTTGCACGAACAAAACAGTTGTCCGCGTTTTCCTTCAATATTTTCATAGCAAGAAGTGTTTGCCGTTCAACACAAAGGAAGAACATAAAAAATACTTTTAAAAAGGAGTCGCCATTCCGCCGATGGGCTCCAAATGAATATTCAGAGCGACAAAGAAGGGGTGTCACAAAGAGGTACTGCCTAAATATTCGCAATGGAAAAAATGCCAACGCAATCGCAAAACCATAAAATAGCAAATAAATAAGCGAGCCAGGGACACGTCCCTATTTAATTATGAATTAAGGCCAAGCTGTAACGAGATCACAATGTAATTAAGATTACTGCGGCGGAGTTTTTTCACGGCGCCCCTAACAAGTAAGAGTAAATGGTGGACAAAAAGGCGAAACTAGAAATGCTACCTTGTTTTGCTCAGATAAGAGCTGCTTTTAATAAATTGTGTGTTCAACGACATGTTGCCTACATTCTTACGATTGTATTGCCAATACTGTTTCTATATATTTACTTTGCTGGATTAATAATACTGCGATCCCTATTTTCTTAAGTGACTGCACATAATACGTTGTAAGTATAGAAAATGTCGGGGTACAGTTGTTGTTGAACAGTACTAAGGTAAGTTAGCTAAAAAGTGCTCGATATCAAACTTTACTATTTAATATATAAAACATATGCTCACGCCTGTATCCCATGGGGGTAGGCAGAGACCACCGTTTGCCACATGCTACGATTCTTACATACTTCTTTCGCTTCATCCACATTCATGCATCTCTTCATACACTTTCTTCGGTTACGAGTGCTCCGAATTCGACCTTTCTGAAAAATACTATAAATTTGGTCATAGTAGTTCTTCCTTGGACGCCCTCTACCGACACTTCCGGTCACATTCGCTCTATACATTTCTATCGTTAATATATAAGGTATTAAAAGTATTTTTGTAATCTAAACCAGTTATGTAATGACACTATCATTAGAGTAGCAGTATTTTGATTTTATAAGATTTTTTAAGAGTGCGATTACATTCCCTGGTGACCTACTGTGATGGTTAAAGCAGTGACGTCTTACTTACCTCTTAGCTTTGACTTAAAATTTTAGGATCACAAAATGAAATGTCAAAGGTAAGAAGTTCTTAATATGATCTGCTTGACGATTGGCCCCCTGTTTCTTTTAATTTAGAGACACAATACTCATTCGTAGAAAGCATATTTTCGCCAGCCTCTGCGCCCGAGTATGATATATTTTATATTCATTCTGACATAATGACCGGTGACAGCGGGGGAAATAAACTGCCCGAGGGAAGAAATAAGAAAATGGTTCCTTTCAACGAGACGTTTCGTTTCTATTTAATTTACGTAAATGATACCTATTGGCGGAGTACCTACATAAGGCGGTATTGTAAGAGGACGATGATGTTTAGTTAACTTCTTTAGGTATACGCCGGGAGGTTGCCTGTTGTAACATTGATAAAAATATATTCCGCTCTGAATAAACTTAAAGGAAAAAATATGATTACATTCCTTGGGAATTTATTCTTTTACTTAGTTATAGGGAAGCGAGATGCTAATCCAATAAATAGTAAAAATAAGGTATGTTTTGAACATACATAGGTACAGTAGCATCTGTATTCCCCGAAGAGGTGGACAGAGGTGCTTTTATAGTAAACTCATATTTATTGCCTATTGATATTAACTACCACTAATCCAGACTCCAAGCAGCTATTCGGGAATTACAGATGGAAAATCCTAATACTTTGCCCAATCCGGAGTTCGAACCCGGGACCACGTGTTCCGCAAGTAGCGTTTGTCAAAACTAGACCAAGACAGTCATAAGTTTAAAAAAAGATATTCAAACATACTAAGTACATATTCCAATCCCAAGATATCTATGAGTCTGCCAGCGCTGAATGTATGCCCAAGAAAAATAAACTGCACCGAATAAAGTTTCAAAAATGTTTCAGCAACGGGTAAGTTGAATCTTGAAGGAAAACATTTGCATACGGCAGTTTCTCTCGAGAGCACCACGTTGGTTAGGTAAACTGTCGAAAACAAATGCCACGAGTTCTCTAGCCAGAGCAAAAAGTGTATTTTCCAATAGGGATATGAAACGGTGGGTATTTTGAGTTTTAATGGATGATCCAATCCATTTGGTGGTTGGTAGCGGCCAACATTGCTCTTTGTCAACAAAGAGTTACAACGCAAATAGAGTGTGCATGCAAATCTCCCCCTATTTATGTAAATACACGATGAAACAACTGTGCATAGAGAAACACCCAAAACAGTTACCTTGTTTATTTTTGCAACAGTTTTCTTTAGTTGATTGTTTTCTGTGTTTTAGTACCGTGTATTGTGCAAACAGTGTTTGAAAAATATTCACTGGATACAAGAGCGTATGTAAATAACAAAACACAATTCTGAACACACGTATTTGTGGTTAGACACAATGAAGGTAGAAATTAATTATTCTTACATCGGTGAAACAAACACATTTGCCGTATTTTGTATTTTACAATGAGTGCGGCTATTTTCGCCAGCAGTATATACTATGAGAAACGGTATAGTATTTTTAATGTCAAATCTATACATATCGTTTAATAAAACTGAAGTGTCTGTTTGTCTTTCAAATTAACACTTTTTACTAAATGCTTAATGTATAAACGATATGTATAAACATTGTAAAACCATTTTTTTTCTTTGACTGTCTGTCTGTTTGTTTGTTCCGGGTAATCTCTAAAACGACTAGCCCTTTTTTTATTGACAAGGGGGAAACCTGCAAAAGGTATATGGAATTCTTACCGCACTAAAAACACCTTAGAACCTGGCTAAAAGACTGGACCTACTTCAACTCGTCTTCACATAAAGCTTATATTACAAGAAGTAACCAGATGCATTTATTAAATAACAATAGTACGAAATAAACTCACCCAGTAAAGTAGGTATACGCGTGTGAAACCGCGGGGCAAAGCTAACATAAATAATTTTCGTAACTTTGACAGACTAGGGAATAAGGATATTAAACTTGAATACTTTTTTTGCTATCTGTCACGGTTTGCTTCATAATTTTATTCCACAACCATTCCCTCATCACTAATATTGTTTAGCCCTCCACTAGATTGTCTTACATAGGCAGCAACACAGCATCTGTCCGGACATCCGTTGGGTGTAATATAAAATATGTACAGTGTGCACTTATCGCCCCCTCGATAGAATATCACATCTCGTTGCAAACGTAATAAATTACCTGCGAATATGTGAGTAAGCTGGAAATTGGATAATGGAAGTTATTTTGTTGTTTGTTCCATTCCATTTTATAAAAGCAGAACGCTCTTCATAAAAAAAACATTTACCCCGCCATATCAATTGTTATCTTTTTAATATAAATTGGAATTTATTGAAGAGGATTTATTTTATGCATCATGTAAAAGTTTGTATATTATTATAAGTGTAATCTAGAGTGAATTTATGTTTCTATCCACCACTTACAATGGAGTGCTGTCAAGAGTTTTGAGCGCTAACCTTGATTGAGCAGACATTTTTTGGTTCTTGTACAGTAATTTCCACTACTTTCGGTAAGGGCTCTAAACTAGTGACGGCGCCTATATCACCAAAGTAACCTCGAGGACGAGAACCAACAAAACGAGAGTATGAGTACCGGTAACAACCGGTATATACGTTACATTGTAATTGTATGTGGGTGGCATTGAGGTTGGAGCAGTCGCCTACTACGCAAGCGACGCAAGTTCGAATCCCAACGGGGTCTGTAATGTGTTTTTTCCAAAAAAAAACTTATGTACAGTGATTTCACACGACGTGCTTGTATGTATAGTGCCCGAGACGGCGATAGACTCACCATCTGTCATATTTGCACTTAATCATCTTCTGTGAAAAGTGGGTGTTGTGATTACAACACCTCTGCCTACCCCTTCGGGGAATGTTTGTAATTGTAAGTAATCGTACATTGTAAAATCTATAAGCTATTTTACTACTAAGGATGGATATTAATAAAAAATCGAAGCCAGGGATACCTTTCATAGCGTTGACTTTTTACGAGAGCCTTTTATTTTAATACTTATTACGGTTAGCGATTTCGTCACTTTATCGTTTCATCTCGATTAATCGTTTTCGGTTAATTACACAATCGAGAAGAGGCGGTCTTAGGACGACACAGGAACATATTTTATTAATTCTCATGATGAATACTTTATTTTTTTAAAGTCCCTAATGAAACTTTATTTTTATAAAATCTTTTTTTGTAAATTTAGTTAAGTAGTAGTAACTTATATGAAATTTCTACTCCTTTTAGAGTATATCGAATAAAATATTTAATAAGGTAAGTATATATTGCGAAAATAATACGTTTATATTAAGTACTTACGTAAGTAAGTGAAGAAAAGTCTCAAAAAATTGATGTCTAAACAACGGTAGGTACTTAATAATGAAAGAACCACTTAATGGTAGGTTTATCAAAAGAAAATTTGATTTTTTGCTTTGGTGTCATTTCGTTCTAATACCTAGAGGTATACTATAGAAGGTAGTAAAAAATATTTATTTTGTTATAGGACAGTGAAGATTAAGAAACATAATCTTGTAATTAAAATATATTATCAAAAGGAGTCCCTGTAGGCAAATAGAAAAATATAGAAATAACAAAAAGGTTAGTCGACATCACAGGAAACCGAGCTGGCAGCTACTTCGGTCAAATAATGAGTCTTGCCATTCAAAGGGGGAACGCTGCCAGTATCTTCGGAACCTTGTCTACGAAGACATGTCAAAAAAATTTAAAGTACCTACATCTCATTGAAGGATAAGATTTGATTTGCATTCATATATTTTGCATCCAGTGTGAAAATAGCTGATAAGCACGAGTACGACGATAGCAATCGCTTATTCCTAGGAACGGCTGCAAAATCTTTTAGTAGCATAAATTTAAGTCGCTTTTCCCGTACAAAATTGAAGGCATCATTCTTCAAAACGGATCTTGATACGGTCACTAGCATGTCGGATTAGAACTCTAATGGGTCTATAGCTAAAAATATCCATATAATAGTTATAGTAGAGAAAAGTTTTGACTTTAGTTTCGTAATAGACTTAAAAATCTAAATACCTAGTAGAAAAGTGTGTAAGTCAAGTCAAGTATGAAGTAGTGCGCTCGACCCTCGAAGAGACAATATGTGGAGATTAATAGAATAAGAAAGAAAGATAGTGCCGTGACAAATGAAAATGCTTTATTGAGTTGGGACCCTGGTAAGGCACTTATAAACGTAGAAATTTGCCACTTGTTCAAAGGGCATTTATTGCTGTTCAACTTACTTTTTTGGCTGCGGAGTCTTGGTTGTTGTTGTCTGCGTGGTGCGGAGCGGCGGGCGCCATGACGGTGACGCCACTCTGCGAAAGAAGCTCGTCGGAGCCTCTCTGTAACAAAAAATAATAATTTAACAACATGTTCTGGTTAACATTAGTTAGTGGCTTGTATCCTCATCCTCAAAGATAGGCAATCAAAAGGCAGAGCTGTGAGGTTAAATTCTTTTTACAGTGATATTGTCTTTAAAATCATTGGAGATGTATTAATTTACATGTTTCCTACAAAATATGATTCCTTTTGTTTTACGTAGTCGCGTACTAAAGTTTAGTTGTAAGACACAATATGTATTTTTCGTTGACAAAATCGCAAAAAAACAGATAGTAGAACTTAAACCTCCTTTTTAAAAGTCAGTTAAAATACGACAAAATATTTTTTTTAAAACGACTTTGTATTCCCTATGCTTCAACAGCATCAACAGTACAAAGTCGGAGTTACGTCAATAGACGTCAGGTGACTTTGCATACGACGACACTGTTCACAAAGGGAGTGTAACGAAATAAAACAAAAACACAATTTCGCGACATGCCAACGCATACGTCAACCCGCCGTTCCCTGGATCAATCTCAATTTAAGACGCCGAAATGACAGACCTCAGCAGTTAAACGCACCGGGCGAAAGTATAAATCACGTGACGTAATAAAGCAAATGTACAAATGACGCGACACCGCGGGTTTTCTATCGCGAGTGTACGTGGAGGCTCGCACCTGCCTCGTATCACTCATGCCACGCTCTTAATAAAGCCAAACACATCGCTCAACTACGTGGGGAACCCTGCAACAATGATACAACTACACTCCTTTATCAACCTACTGCGCTGAATCATTATTAATAATACTAAAAACCATGGTGTCCGACTGGTTTGGGAAGAAAAAAATGGTGATCAATAAACATGTACACAGACTAAGGTTTAAAAGTAGCTTCATCTCTTTCTGAGCTACGAATTTCGAAAGGGTTGTAGTAGTTTTAGTCTGAGTTTGATTAGTCTTGGTTTATACCATGTTTTGTTATAAGGGGGATATCGTTTGTAGGAAGGCATCAATTGAAGAAACAAAACGGAGCGAATATACGAAGAATTCCCCGCGAAAACAAAATAAATAGACATTATCTTTTTCTTCGCTTAAACAAACGTTAAACTGTCAATTTAGTAAATTAGGATAGAGGTGACCCTTTATTTGCTTTTAGCATAATAAAATAAAAAAGCAGATTACGCTAACAGCGGGAATTCCATTTTTCGGCGTAAAGCTTTCATTGTAGGAAAAAGAACCGTTCTCTGTGAAATAAAACCAACATCCGCGGGGTACTATTCCTTGGAGTAATTTCGTAGAGCGCGTGTAATAATTGCCCGAAATTAAATAACATTTTTCACAACAAAGAAACAGCACGGATGGAAATTTTGCAGAAGAATGGCGGATTTCGTTGGGTACGAGGGCAGTTATCGCTTCCATAACAATATCTCAACTTAATGGAGAATGATGTTAGACGATTCTATAATGAAGATAACTGAGACATTGTGAATTTTAAATAACACGTCATAATACAGATCACTGTAACATTAAAATACGATTTTTGATGAATTTGGAGTAGAGATAGCATAAAATTTGTACTTGATTTTATATTGCATGCTGGCTAGTAATTTTATAATGTACTTAATTAGAAATCTATTTAATTATTAACAATTTGTATTAATTACGTGCTCGATAGGTAAAATTGATACAATTGGAATTACTTACTGTTCATTTGAGTCCCGACGTCTAATTACTTAATTATTCGCATTATATAGACTTTTTTGGGGCGTTACAATCAGGAAATATCAGGAAATAATTACTTCATGTAAGATATGTACTGAAAGAGAGTAGGTAGGTACCTCAGGGGAGCATTTTCTATTTATAGCTTTTAATTTAGAGTGAAACCCACTCGTTCTGTTATCAAAGTAAGTCAAGACGGAAAATTCCGTCTTGCCAACAATTTGTCTAACCTAACTTTCGTAAGCATTATGAAAAAAAAAATTTTTTTTTATGAATTATGACAACTATATTGTCCGCTTATTTTTTTCGTAACTAGTAACATTAGAGACCGAAGAGTTTGATTCGAAATACCATCTAATAATTTGCATACCTTCCGTGCTACCTCAAAGCAATGATATCTGATAGTGGAACGAATTTGACCAGGCAGATTGACCAACCGAAAGAAGGGTTCCTTTCTGCTCCTCACAACAAATTACTGTAGCTTAGTTTGTATCGGAATTGAAAAGCATTCAGATTTAACATAATAGATGCGAAGAAATGTCTATTTGAATGGATCCATGAACGAAATCAATTTCTTACAGTGGCCTTCATAAGAGGATATTTGGTTTGACTGCGGAATGAAAAGTTAGGGATCCTTTCCATCACTAACGTACCGGAACGTTTCTTCAATATGTCATTTGAATGAGCGTGGTCGTAGTACGAGATCCAATGTATTGGGAATAAAATATACATGAAAGGTTTACTTATAACAGTAGAACGAATTCGGCCCCTATCGAGATAGTCAGGAGGCGGAATGATATGTTTACGCGGTCAAAGAAGACCACCCGAGACCATTGTCGGAAATCAATACGGATAATGTATTAGTGATATTAAAATGTGCCGCAAACATTTGCCGAACGAAGGTCCGGAAAGATTTTATTGTTATTTCCAATGGGGTCGTTTCTATTTCGCAAATGGCTTGGATAAATATTGTTTTACTAGCGTGAGTACATTACAAAATAGGTTTATTTGGGTATTGTAACGGTTTCTGCGTATTGTGGGCAAATATTTTTATACGAAGATATATCTGTCTGGTACCTTGAAATTCCTATTTCACTTGATAACTGGATTAGAATGTATAAGATGGTTAAGTTTTTGCGGTATATGTACCACCCTATTCAAGTTACACTCAAGTAAGGAACATATTTAAAAGTGATAAATTTTAAGACACAATTTACAGCAGATCGAAATTAGTAACATAACTATTACCAAGTAATGTAAACGAAATATTATCAAGTTATCACTATTTAAATATATACGGATTTAAAAGGAGATGGACATTGCTTAAGCCGAATTTAGAAGGCTTCGTTTAAACCATGTTTTGTAATAATAAACATACATACATATGCTTACGCTTGTATCCCATATGGTTAGGCAGAGCCCACCATTTGCCACATGCTACAATCCTTACATACTTCTTTTGCTTCATCCACATTCAGGCATCTCTTCATACACTTTCTTTGGTTACGAGTGCTCCGAAATTGACCTTTCTGAGAAATACTATTAATTTGGTCATAGTAGTTCTTCCTTGGACGCCCTCTACCGACACTTCCGGTCACATTCGCTCTATAAATTTCTTTCGTTAATCGCCTTTCACTCATTCTTTCAATATGTCCAAACCATTTCAACACACTTTTTTCAATTTCTTAATTCAATGATGAAGTTTTTAGAAATTCGTTTTTTATTTAACACAGTACCGACAATTCTACGATACTATGACATAATATTCACAGCCGCAAAAGTAATGCCAACTGTGAATGGTAGTGCAAATAAAAGCATATGTTTCTGAACACCCTCCCGAATTTTATGAAGGTCATAAACACGACGACGACGCTCTATCGATGTCATATGAAATATTTATGCGCCACTAACACTATTCAATGATCATTAATCGATATAACCGTCGTTCACGCAATAACGAATATTCGTTTGAATTTCTATTATATAAATTCGATATTAATTTAATCAATAATGGACAAGTGATTTATTCGCCGCCTCTTCAGTGTTTTGATTTTTTTTGTTTTATAATTTAATGTTTCTAGTTCAGACTTTTCTATTGTAAGTAACAAAGTGTGTTTGCCCACTGACGGTTATAACAGAGGGAGATGTATTGGGAGCAGAATATTTTTTTTTATAGCAAACTACCCCTATTTTTTTTCCAATTGTAGCAGATCAGATTTTATCACATTCACTTTCGCAATGGTACCCTATATAAAGTCCAGGGGACGCGGCGCGCATAAAAAACAATAAATTTACACATACGTCGTAAGTACATTGTTTCTGTGGTCGAATAAATGGGAGGAACTGGGAGAAAAAGAACATTTACGATGGGGATGAGAAATTGCTTCGGCATTTATGACGTCATTGTTTTCTGAGAGCGTCTAATATGAAAAAAATACAGGTATAAAAATGTATATCGTAGAATACCGTAACGAGTCTAATAATTTTTATTGCAATTTCACGAGCTTACAGTGTGATTTAACTCGGTGTGTGTAAATTATGATTTAATTTAATAACCGACGTTGAAAACGAGCGTAAAATGTTTTTATGCGAGATAATATACTTTTCATTAAGAGTCATGCGTTATGCGTCTCTCGCAGTTTTATATTCATGTTTTATGGGCCCAAGTAGCGCGCCGGAATTGAATCGTTAACAAAATATAACAAGGATTTGTTCAACATGTTGACTATACGCGATAAAGTGTAGGTCTTTAAGAAATTACTGGGTTAAATTATTATCATCGGTTCAAGCAGAGCGTATAAAAACTTCTTAGCTTTGATTTTTCATTTTGTAATTCCAAAATTAAACGTCAATGTTAAGAAGTTAGTGAGACATTACTGCTATAGCGATGATAATAGGCTCCCTGGAATACTTAATAATACGTTCCGCACTCCACAGGATCATAATGAAATATTTAATAAGTAATCAATTTTATAAATCAAACATACCTACTTCAATAGGATTAATAAAGGTGATGAAGTGCTGTTACGTTTCATAACAAAAAGCTATTGAAAATTAAACCAAGTCTTTCGTTCAACACCGCTTGTTGCGTGTAAAAAAGTCGCAAATTTTTACACGCAACAAGGTGTGCATCGATTTAAGCACGAATCATACATTATTTTCCGGGACCCAAGTACAAGTTGTCAGCTTAACAATTTTCGTTAGTATCTTCTCAGTACTTATTACCGTGCCGACAGACAAACATTAAGAGAACACGTACACTTGATAACGTCGCAAAGAAAGCTTTTATTCGGAGTAAATATGTATTATAGATTGAAAAGAAGTTTATGCCGGGACCCAATACATTATTGAGGATATGTAAACGTATTCAAGGAGTAAAACGAAGTGGTTACAAAATAATATGTGACGGCTATGTGACGTGTCGTTTGCAGCGACAATCACAATAAGGGGCGTGCGAGCGTCATCGTGTAGTCACGCCGTGTGTGCTTCATTCGTCTAACGCCTAATATCATCGCACCCGCCTTCGACTAAGATGTAGAAATTAACGATCTTGATAATATTTGTCGGCTCAGCGCTGCCAGCTTCACTCGTAATTAATTGCACCAATTTGTTCTGCGCTTATAACGGACATTTGTCAAGCGCCCACCCGTGCCCTATGATTTTCGCACTAACTTCATAATCGATATTCGGAAATATCGATTACCACCCAAACTCTTTGGCCCAACTCCGATATTAAGACATTCCGCAGTCATTAATAAGACGTAACGAGGTTTTTCCCGCTGCCGACTTTATTAATTGGATAAATGATTTATTGTGTTTGGTATTGTTGGGCTAGATAGTAGAGCTTATTAAAAATTCAAAGCGGCGTTGGAATAAATGAAGCAGACACAAGACAATGTAAAAGTTAGCAATTCTCATCACAACTAGGAGGCAAACCTCTTAGCCCCAGAACAATATAAGGAGACATTACTCGCTGTCACAACTCTACTTTATAGGGAAAGTAGGAGCAGAGTTGTGTGAACAAAGTTGTTGGGCTGGTGACTTTAGTAATGAATAGAGACGTCAGACGCTAACCGCCACTCGAGCGCAACTCCATAGTATTTTAACTTGTAAAAGCTATAACATTACTGTTGACCTGGCACTGGGATCGAGGGGAAGTGAACTAAACACACTAACATTATTATTTAACCGCTATTAAATATCCACTCTAGTTTTAAATCGTATCACTTAAAGTTATAAGATAGATCGGATCATTACGCTCACTAAACTTGAGCGTAATGGGCGCTCAATTTACGATATTGTTAGAGCAAAACTAATCTGGTCTGGGGAAAAGTTGTGCGATAAAAGTGAATAGATACAGTGGGAGAGAAACAAAGGGCAACATTTAGAGGCGACGTTCATTTGCATAGGAGACGATTCGAATAAATATTGCACAGTGGGCAGAACATCGCGCTCTGGCGGTGTTTTATGACTCACATTATTCCATAAGGTGCAGTTTAACTTTGTCACTTATTTCCGCATATACATCTGCAGCGTATTTTTCATCATACTTAAGGGAAATAGTAAGCATGAGGACTTTTCATAATTTATCTTGCCTTTTTTTGATCACACTCTTAAAGTTACGATAGCTACAAAACTGTCTACACGATATCTTAATATTTTTTTATGCTCTGACAGTATATGGATGCTGATAAGCAATAATGTGTCAACCCACAAAAAGTCAAATTCAAAGGTTTTGATATATTTTGATAATGCATCACGTATTTAACATTCTAAAAAAGTGTTTCAAGTCATCTGAAACATAAAAGTACGTAAAAAATGGATTTATGTCATAAAACAAATCTTAAATCACGTATACAATCATTTTAAGACGCCATTTTCTCAAAACCAAGTTTATGCGGGTTGACACATTATTGCTTATCTGCATCCATATATTAGTCCAGATTTTCTTCAAAATGCTTCTTAGTGAGACGTGGTGACTGCGGCCGGTTAATATACGAGTCTCATTAAGAAAACTATTAAACTCCACCGGGCATTTATCTTGCTAATATTCGATTCGCAGACCAACTAGGCTTTTGGTTTGCCGCCTATCGGCTTACAAGTCGTATTACACGCTAAGATGCACGGGCGAACTTATGCAATGCCAGATCTGCTCGTGCATGGTCTCTGGAGGGCCCAACTACAGGATATTTACCTAACTCTTGAATTAGACTAGTTACTTGGAAACTGAGCCTCATTAGCTTTAGATGTTTACATATTTGATATATTTAGTCTATCCTTCAAAAATGTACCTAAGTATTTATTTATATAATAACACTGTCATTACGGGTTTTCCGATGCAACAACCTCATTTCTTACATAAAGAAACTACTGAGTTAAAATTTGCTGCATAATTTAAGTAATTTACTTATTAATAATACTATTATTATCGACTACTTATAGCACATTACGAAAAGCGTGATTTTTACTAATGCGTTCACAGAACACAACAGAATATAAATATTTATATTATCAGCAACCAGATAATATGAGAGTACCGGGAATAGTGCGACTAAAATACGTAGGCAAGCATATCCACAAAATAAAATAATAACAGGAGAAATATCGCTATGACATCAGTGTAACACCGTCCTTTATCACCTCCTACGAAACATATTGTTACGAGCCAACGTATGTGAAACGCATTTGAAAATGTATGCGATGAACACGATCGATATCACTTGACTCGCGCGAGAAAAACAAATAGATTTTTTATGGCAATGTAGGAAGGTAACAATTCAGCCCTCAATGGGCCTCACGGAATCTAAAGCGATCGTAATTTCGTCGGGCAATATTCTGCCTTTTCATATTTTCCTTTTGCCTTCCAAATGTTATATCGCGCCCAATACAAGGCACCGATTTTGTTTGTTATTTCAAGCGCTCTCATGCCGCTCCGACTTAGTATATCGTCACGTGAAGTTAAACAAATTATGTATAAATACTTCACTTCTTCAACTTCAACCTTCCAAGTGTCAAATCTGTTACAAATTACCATTACTCTTTATAAATTCAGGTATTTTTTGAATAAAAGAGGACGGATGATCGATGACAGCTGATTACAAAAATCCTATATATCTTGCCTAAAACCACTGGGAAATATTTCTTTTAGGTACATTTCAAATACCATATTTTTCATTTAAATTGATTTGTTGGCGCCGATAAACCCGAGGGATTACCCTGTGATGTTACATTTCGACTGTTTATTTATGTAATTGATGAATGTTTCAGTTGCTTTGATAAATCTGTACTGTTTTCCGTGTTGTTTTAAAAAAAGATTCGCAAGCCTTAAACAATCAAACTCCCAAGTCAGAGTTCTATACGGCAAGCATATATACGTAGAGGATGGTAGTTCAAAGGCAGTGCTGTGTTTACATTTCGTCTCTGCGGCGGGTACCCTCAGATATTTAACCGCCAGCGGCGCTTCACAAAGATAAATATAAACGACCAGATTTAAATACTTTTTCGTTTCTATTCTTCACATTATTAAAATACATTCTTTGATATTTTTTGTTTAAACAAAAATGCTTGAGAGCCAATCCCCAGTTCTGAGTAATAAGTATAATTGGTTTATTTAGGTTCATTTAGCAAATAAAATGGCATGAAGTTCAAAGCGTAGACTGTCATGTTCAATGTACCTACTTACTTGCTATACGATTTCCTTTTGTTCACACGACTACGAGCAACATATTCCTACGGCTTCTCTATTCAAACTATAATTTAGGAACAATAGTTGCATTGAAATAGGTATCATGTTCGCTTTGGCATAATATCTGAACTTAATAGGCACATTGGGCAGCTTAACAGATGAATATGTGGTACATTGTGCACCCGTCAAAGCGCAGCAAATGTCTAACAACTAGTCAGTTAATTAATACTGCATGTAACAAAATACTTGACTCATTGCAATGCAAAGCGAAACCCCACATACAATTGATTTTCCTTGTATCTAAAATATTGAGCTGGCGATAAAAGGCAATACAGATATTTGCTTCGCGGTTTCTTCTCCTGACATGCTTACATATGGAAACGGTAGTAAATTAACCTAAGTTAGCGTAAGAGAAATGACGTTCAATAAGTGTTCCAAGTGTCTCTTATGTTGAATAAAACTTTTTGAATTTGATTATTTGTTTTTTCACAAACAGATACACGAAGAAGAAAGCAATGATTAGGTAACTATGAAATAATATCAACGGCTTTGAAACTGGAACAAATAATACCGAAGTACTTAGATCACCGATGGATCACTTTAGCTTTGACGGCGAAATGCTTTGCCCTGAAATTCGCCATCAATCGCTGTCAATGTCGTTTTTTTGTTCGTTCAAATTGTAATTTTAACAATAGCTTTGTCCGAAAAACATGTTAAAACTAATACCTACCAGTCAGAAGACGTCATCTTTTATTGCAACATTGTTTTTGTCTGAATGTACAAATACCTAGCTACAAAGAAATTCAGATGCAATTCACACAATTATATACAAACTACAGTAATCGTATTTATTTAATCTTTTCTTTTTCTTATATATTTATGACACGATGCAGATATTTAATAATATAATTTTAATAACACATGAATGAAATTCAATCTCGTAATAAAATAAAAATAAACAAAACATCAAAAGTCCATAAAGGTTTTACTACTAGATAGTCAGCTAAATTATTTATACATAAATGTGATATAAAGATACTTTAATATCATAAAAGGCCGGTAAAAACCTATACTTACATATTTAATAATAAGGAACCCATTTAAAGTTTAGCCATTATGAACACAATAAGAGTAATAATTATATCCTTTTGTATTTATTTACTGTGCCCGTTGTACCTGCGACCACCTCTCTCTTAATTTACTTTAAATACTTTAATAATTCGTCATAAGTATTACCATTATAGTTTAAAATTGGAGTCAATACAGATATAATAGAGAGAAATGGAAGAGAAGAACACGATGCGCCGACCCCAAATAACATGGGAAAAGGGCAGGAGGGTGATGATAAAGTCTTACCATAAATAAAGAAATAAAAAAAATGTGTAATGTTAAATTCATTAGTCAGTCACATTTCTGTCAAAACTGTATGAAACTGTTTTAAAAAGTACATTTTAAAACATGCTTGAAAAGCACGCACTATGAAATCATACCTTACTCAGGTATTTTATTTAAGTAACGATTTAACCCCTACTTTCGGAAGCCATCAATGACAAAAAAATATACAGTCGAATTTATAACCTCCATTTCTCTATTTTTTGAAGTTGGTTAATAAATAGAATTTATGCATCTGATTTTAATATCTAGCTTGTGTGTCACAGAACTAAGTATAACCAATATTTCAAGATTGTACCAAACGTTTAACCTCTTTGGTACAAGCAAGGAACTACTAGGAAAGCACTGATTGGACAACAGTAACATCGGGAAACTTTGCCACACTATTAATTCAGTTTAAAAGAGGACACAGTGCACAGGAGTATTTTAGAACAAAGGCCGAACTATAAAGCAATTGACTTGACAAAGTAAGTGTTACCAAAGTGGGTGCCAAAAGCCATGTATCTAAACAACGCAGCGTCAAAATATCGCTCATGGAGCTTGTTTAAAGTTAGTCAAAAAGGCTACATTGTTGAAATTTTAATTATGTATCAAAGATAAACTTTGTCGAGTCGATCTAAAAATAATCGCCAGCGCCTACATATATGACTTAAATAGTATATCATTGCGGTTCAGTGTGAACCAAAACGACGGCAATAAAAGTTACCCACCGGAAAAGTTTGAACAAACTTGTTGAACTGTTGGAATGTGAGGCACTTAACAGTCAAAAGTAAGTCGAGATTTGCGAGTAGCTAATGTTCTTAAATCGGAACAGCGGGGTAGGTAACGGGCTCGGGCAAATATTTTGCCACTTCGGAACGTTACCTGACCGGAGAAGTGGCCGCGGGCGTGCCGGCCGCGGGGAGACAAAGTAAATATGTCCCCGTTTCCCGGGTCGTCCCCACATTTTATCGGGGAGCGATCGGCGCTCGGGTCGGGAAATGAATTTAAAACGTGTTTGCGGGTAATCTGTTATCGGTCCCTTGTCTCTGGCTCGAATATAGACGTTCGGCCCACTCCTATATATCTCGATCGTGATTTCGGGCGTCTACTAAACATGTGCTCTAGTTTGATTGTGGAATGAATATGAAGAATAATCTATATCTTTACTAACTTTAAATAAATTTGAAGTGACTGTTTGTTATTCCAAATTAACTACTTTTCACTAAATGCATATGAAAGTATGCACAGACCGTAAAATGTTGCTACCGTATTAAGGTACTTCGATAAAGAACCCAAATTCAAAAATGTTCTATCTGTCTGTTTATTCTGGCTAATCTTTGAGATGGCTGGGCCGATAGTTTTGACGGGGCTTTCACTCTAATCTTTGTTAACTTTTTTTTAAAGATTGGTTTTCGTGTAATAACGCCACTCATTTAAATCCCCGCGGGTGAAATCGCGGGGCCCAACTAGAAGGGTATACAAATAAAACTAACGTATATGTTGCGAATGCAAGGTGGAAGGAGAGGAGTCTAATACGAGCAAGACTGGGTTAATTATTTCGTCACAAGAGCCCTCGTAAGCCACTGTAACAACGCTTCAGCCGAGCTCGGGGGGCCATAAAAGCTATATAATACGCGGCGACGTAAAACTCTTATTATTTTAGTATCTGCGAAACGGGCTCGGAAAACATCTCGTAAAATAAAACCTGTCGCGTTGTTACATGCAAGTCTTTCTATCGAAGCCGGCGCGCAGCCAACGTACTTCGTCTAAATCCAGGTGGATTCAGCGTGGACACCGGTTAGGATCGAATACATCGAGCTACGTAGATTTCTATGGAAAATACAGACTTTATGGCAGTCGAGGGATAAGTCTCCATTTTAAATTGAAGAGAAACTCTGAAATGTTTCCTTGTCTCCCACTGGGGCTGAACGCGCGGAACTGGATAAAAATTCACGTCAGGTTAAGCGCACGGAAATATTTACACAAACTAAACAACTTACCTGGGGTTGCTGCTGGTTTCATAAATAAATACCCAAACCCTTAGGTACTGTAGCGATTGATTTACCAACTACGGAAGTATTCCAGTTAAAATACTGCATAATAAATGCTTAGACGATTGCATTTCGGGCTCTTTAAGCATCGCGGATTGATGTAAAGATTTCAAGCATACGATTATTCAGTTTTTTTTTTTTTTGCGAAAATGCGACTAAGTCCCGGAAACGCCCATTTACATAGCCGATGTCGGCGCGATGGTGCGTGGCGACTTCAAATGGGAATTATAATACCAAATTGAATACAAAACTTTCCTTTCAGTGCCGAGTAATGGAGGAGTCTATGCACCGGAACAATCGAAAAGACAAATAGAATGAGAGAGGAGACGAGACACTCGCTCTGTTGAAATAATAAGTGCCTGACGTCTTTTTGGACGTTGTTGGCGCACTTTTTGTAACGATAAATTTTAACGCTTTGATCTTTCCAATTCAAATAGGCTTTTTTTCTCATAGAATCAGAAGTTATAGGAATATTTCAAAAGCTTTAAGTGAGGCGACGAAGCGGATTTTCCTTTCTACCGGCTATATCGTTCTGATTGAAATGCAAATGAAACGGTGTCCGTTCAAAACGTATTTATTCTATCTTACCGCGTTGGTTAAGCCGTCAAATTATAGGGATTATCACACAAGTATAGTGGGCATAAACTTCTATACGTGATTTAATAATCCTTGTAAGATATACCTTTTCTTTGTCCATTTAAAAGTAAAACTATTCGCTAGAAGTATTTTTAAAACGTTTCAATAAAATAACTATGAATTTGCTAGAAGAACACAAAATATGAATTTCTTTTCTCCGTAGTCCTACAATGACAGGAATTGTTTGCTTAAGAATCTGAAGCGGTTCATTATTTCGTTCCGAGTTATTTGGCGCCCAACGAGGGGCTCGCTCGACAGCAAACATCTGACTCGCAGTTTTAAGTTTTACAATACCGTAACATTTTTTAGGTCGGCAGCGGCAAGGCACCGTCGCAATCATGCGCACAATGCTCTACAGTTGTAACTTCAAATCTGAATAAGTTACATAACGAAACAAGCTGCAACAAAAACATTTGCCTATGCCGACGTTAGTGAATTGTTCTCCCGCTCGTGACTGGGTAATTTCCATACATTTCAAGTTCCATCGCCTGCGGGACGTTCGTTCTTTTGTTGATAAATGTTTGACGGGAACTCCTGGGACGCCATTAAAAGTTTTTTCGTGAATAATTCCAGTTTACATACGCAAATGTTTACTCGTGAGTTTACCCGCGCTCACCTATTCGCTGATTTCTTTTCATAGAGGCGTTTGTTCAAGGGACGGTGAATTTCTTCACAAGTACCAAGTCGTTTAATAAGTAATTGGAAAAGTTTTTGTATTTTTGTCATAGCTCAGGTTTATTGGTAGAATTTATTCTCTACTCTGCTCTGCTTGGCGATGGTTATTATTGTAGGCGTGTCTGGTTATTGCAGTATAGGTTCTGTCCGATCACCTCGGCCGAGGCTACTGCTACTTTGTAAAGTGCCTCAAACGCATCAAAGGAAAAAAATATTATTATTTGCATTTTTTATTGACACTGGCGCCCAATAAGCAGTTTTCTGAAACGACCTCATTACATCGAAAACCAACTTTCTAGAAATATGTTTTTTTCCATTTATTGATATAATCATAAATTCATTGTGGATAATGCGTAAAAAAATGGTAACACTTATTTGAACTCCGTCGTTTTAAGCAGAACGTCAGCATGAGCTACGGATACGACTTTATTAAAGTTGTCGGCGCTGAACTGGGGTGAAGTGGCAAGTTCCTAGAGCTATAACTCTGTTCGGTAAGTTACTCGATCAGATTGTGCAGGAGACAAAAAGAGGTGTCGCGTCGTCCCGAAAGCTAGATTGCGTGGATAAACGCGCGTGCTCCCAACACCGCAGGTTAAGCTTACGGAGTATTTAACCCTCAGAGTTCCCGATCGTTGGAACTTTTGATAAGGGTTTTCCTGGCTTTTACTCGTATATAAGTAAGTAATTAGCGAGTCGCAACAATTAAACATGCGCAGGTACGTAATATAATGGACTTCAATTTATAATGGAATTAAGTGTTTTGTTTATCCAAATAATTAACTACTTTGTATGTGTTTACTCCATTAGAATAAAATGGAAGAAACTTTATTTTCAGTTAAAAGTCAAATGTTTCGCCAAATTCAATCGACCCATGTGTCATTTTGTATTTACGTTTAAATGTTCATCATTGATGACAAGGAGATGCATCAAACAAACATCTGATAGTAATTGCAATGAGAGATTATGAAAGAACCCTGAGAAAACTGCACTTAAAATGCAGATGGAGTAAGCCAAGGAAAAATAAATAAAAAGCTCCGTATTTAATCCTTTAGTGCGGATATTACGGTCAAAGTAACTGGGAGCTCTGATTGCAGTAGCGATAGTAAACGGACAAGCTTCAACTGGATCCTATGACGAATCGGTGGGTAGACCGCAAGTGGAATAACTGTAAGATATTGCACCTGTTCCGCTTTTGAGTCAGTTAAGTTTATTGTAGACTGTGTATTTATATTCTCTTTTTAGAATTGTATTGTGTTCAATGAATCAAAAGCTTTACTATTATTTAACGGAGATATGCAAAAATTTTTACCTTTATTAGGGCCTACTATGATGCACCAAATGAGAATATCTAAAAAAAATTCGATATCTCACGAAAACGTAATCAATATTTAATCACATTGATAAATAAAAAAAAACATGTAAATTATCAGTAATCCAGTTTTTAAGTATTTAATTACTTAGTATGCTTTGGAACTGGGGATTATATTAGTAAAACATTAAGAATTAAGTAGGAAAAGTCACTATCTTAAAATTACTAACGTGTTATAATTTATTGATTACTTTCCGATCAAAACATTGTTGTTTCATAATTAAATCACAGACGTAGTTAACCTCAAGAGGGCTCTACAATAAAAGCTATTAGCTGCCAACGTATATAATTGCTATATACACTTTCATATTACAGTGAGGGATGTGAGGCGACCCACGTAAATAATTTTAAGGATCAGTGGCGGCAGCCACCGTGATTATTTCGCGCTAACGAAATTAATAAGGTAAATTTCAGCGGTGTGAGAGGGGCTTTATTGCGTTACCGTACCGTTTGTTTGATGTGAAACTGCTATTGAAAAGGAACGTTCGACAAAAGTTTAATACAATATTGTACCCTTTATGAAGCGGATTATGCTTGCATTCATGTTATTGGAAGTATACTCCAAACGATTGTGATTTAAACAACTTTAATGATTGCCTGGTTGTTCTAGTGGTCGCAAGTCCTACTAGATCAAAGCGGAACGAGGTCCTGGATTCGATTCCCGGGTCAGGACAAGTGTTATTGGGTTCTTCCTACAGCGATTTCCCAGTATCAGCCCTTACCCTTACCCTTTCAAGGAATACAGGCGTGAGCATAAGCAATGAAATTCACAAAGATGCTTATAAGTCATAGTAAGATGGGAATGTTAAGTGTGGAGCAAGATTCATGCAAGTTAATAGATATGAAGCCTTTACGACCCATAACGTCACCTCGGAAAGTGAAATAAAAAGTTATACCTTTTTTATATAGGAGCCAGGATGTAAAGGAATACTTGAATATTGGTGAGATTTTCGTACTTATACAGATATATTAAGAACCTGGTTGACCTGATAGAGCTGTGCTCGGTTTATTTTCACGAAAAAAAATTAACCGGAGAAAGTCAGTCTCGAACCGGGGTACTCTAGTTTCGTTCGTTATCGTCCCGTAAGCTCGAAGCCGCACGTTTGAGCTACCATAACTTCACATATGTCGGCGAAATTTACTTTCGTATTGTAATGATATTGTATTTCTTTTTTAGTGCCTGAAAACATGGTCAAAACGATGTTTTCCAAAAATGTAACCTAGCTAGATTTATTTTTTACTCCAATGATTTTCATGAAATTTTGTGTGTTTCATTTTTAGGGGTACATACTACATTTCATGAAAATCGTTGGAGCCGCTTCAGAGATTCAGATTCAATACATATACAAGAATTGCTCGTTTAAAGGTATAAGATGTTTATTCTAGGACATATTTATTCCGTTACTAAAAAGGCGGTATAGATTCTTTAAACAATTCAAATGTGTATTCAGTTTAACTGTTTAACTACGTAAAGGAAGAATGCAGTTGCATGACACATTGAGCATGGACAGTAAACGTGTCGAGATATTTATAAAGGATGAACTACGAATTAGTGTTTCGCATTTGCAAGGCTACTATGACGCGTAACACAACAGATAACGAAATGTAGTAAATGTTGTAAACAAATAGCAAATAACAAAATTTGTCGCGGACAGAAGACAAAACAAAATACGACGAAAGGAAAATACATAATTCAAAGGGGTTTGAATAACATGTGGATAATGCTTCGGTTTTATTCAGACTGTTATAAAAACTGAAGCGATATCGGATACAATAACTGTCATGCGCACATTATAGCAGAGTTACTGTATCGCATCAAAGGCCGAGTTAAATTGGGGGTGTCCACATCAAGCTTCGTACGACAAATTATGTGCTCGCGAACAGATAGGGATATTGTCGTCCTAAAAACACTTTTCCCTTGTTTTTCCTCGAAATGGGGAAGAGAAGTAGTTTGGGAAGACAGCTTGATCCGGTGTACGAGGCAGCAACAAGTCTCTTATTCACACATGGGAATAACAACTTTCTACCCAACGATAAAGGGTTTAATTTATTTTGTGCAAGTGAGAACAAATAAAATAACGCATACTTGTTTTTACGAAGACAGGAATGTGTAGAATCTGAGTGTGTGGTCTTAGTAAGTTGTTTGTTAAAGAATCGTCGACAGTTATTTGAAGAAAACTTGAGCTGTTATATACGAAGTGATCTGTGATTTGAATATTTTAGACTAGGTTCTGCGAGTGACTACCGCATAGATTTTTTCCGTTGTATTTTTTCGGGTAGCCGTGTGCGGGAAGGCAGCGGCCTCGTAAACACCAACCTGCAGAAACCTGCAAGATACGTCACTAAAATAATGCTTCTAAGCAAGTGCTGCACCTTTATGAATAGTATGAAATTGAAGCCACGTTTCTACACAAATTTATTTTGTTTGTTGGAACGCCTCGTTCTTTTAAACTACAGACCTTTTTTAATACCATCTAGGGGTATAGAATAACAAATTTCCAGATCTGTGGTTTATTCAGCAAAAATGCACTGTTTGGATATAGATATAGAATATAGTTCTATAACATTCACAAATATAGGGATATTTTGAGCATTTCTTGACAAAGATAACAATTGAAGCACAAATAATCAATACGTTGATATTGAAAGGAGATTTTCATACACGTATCAACACTAAAAGTCAAAATCACCTTCAAACGACAACGTACCAAAGAAAATACTTTAGAAAGAAAGGAAAAAAATGGGAAAAACCAATTGTGCATCCCCGTGTCATTGTAAGGACTCAAAAAGAAGCCCGATTTAAACGAAGGACGGAGACGACTCGTTAAAAGAGATACTTATGAAAGGAGATTCGTAAAAAATCGAAAAGCTGAGGTAAACAATGGGGGAACGGTTGGAGGCGCCGGAACAAGTTTTCGATTAACAAAACGAAGCTACAGCTGGAAACAAGTCAGAAACATAAACCTGTTCGATTTGGAAGCCGTACCAAGTACTATAAAAATGTCTATGCAACGTTACATTGGTTGAGAGCAGTGAACTGTGCTTTTCGTAATAAGTGTTTATGCGAGTTGGCGCAGGTTTTGGAACGGCCACAAACTGAGTGGATTAAATGGACCGTGGACGCGACGAAGCTCGCTGCACTTGTTGCAATTTCCCTCAACCCCAGAACTTAATTGTACCAAGTGTGCCCTTATATTCACTACAGACGAATGGTGTTAATTTCGCCCGGAAAGGTTACCGTCCATTACTCTAATTGCGAGCCGCATTTCGTCTAAGCATCGTAGAAGTTCGACCGGCGGCTAAGTAAGACTTCTTCAACAAACTCGACATTTCACCGAAGCCAACTACCAAAGAGTATGGAAGTAAACGAAGATACTTTGCTAATATTACTAATTAAGCTTTTAATGTAATTGAAAGAGTGGGGATACGTCACGATTCGGGAAGTATGCGAGATGGCGCACCCCTTCGTTCGCGGCCGAAAACACTCTTAGATAAATTACTTAGAGAGAGAGTTCGGCGCGCATACAAATTGACTAGCGATTCTCCATATTTCACCTTCCGAACACCCGCTCGATTTACACACACCCTTAATAGTCATCCGGAAAGGCGAAAGCGTTCGACGATAGACGAGCGTCGGTGCACTGTTCGGCGAAAATTAAGCTATTTCCGTAACAGGGCATCGTATTCTAACTTTATCACTAATCGAGTCACGTCACGAAAAGAATTTCCGATATACAATTAAAGGTGAAGCGGGTGTCGGGGTCAGTGAGTCGGAGGTGGGCTGATATTGTCGACGGCTGTCGCGAGGAGGCAAATAACCAACGAGCAGGGGCACCTGTGTTCGATAATGCGACGCCCCGTCTGGCCTTAAGGGCGAGGAATCAATTAGGCTGTTGCCGAATTGCGTAACGGCTCTAGTTACGAGCGTTACGAGTGGATCCGCAGCTGCTTTTTGCACATCCAACCTCTTGTTATTGCGCTATCGACATTAGACGCCTCAGATTAAGATATTACGTATTCATCCAACATTTTACTATAGTTTTATTTGAGGAGAAGGGTGAATAGTCTAAATGTTCAAGAGCTTTACACTGCCAACGCCTACGAATAAAAAATGTTGTAATACCGGTATTTACGGTGTCAAGGATTAAATTTCAATTTGTAATTAATTCGTAGATTGAATTATCACAAAGAAAATTGTGATAATTGTGATTTTGTAATCAGCATCTTATTAATTCAAAGGTATATAAATCTTTAGCCGATTTACAAAAGTAGTCTAGTGTGTAACAGCAGAGGAACACTGATGTTAGTTATCTATTTATCGATTAACAAGCCCTCGCACCCGACCACGATTAATGGCTAGTCCGGAACACAACTGTATCACCGGGTCTACCGCAAAGCGAGGGACGATAAAAATGTACATTTCCGTATCGCAAGCACTCGTGTCGCTTTCATTTGCTCAACACTTATCGTGAATTTGATTGACGTCTAGTTTTTTATTGCTTCGGTAGATTATTCAATACAATCTGAAAATAATTAATCTTAAAGCGACCGCGCTTTCACCGAAAACACTGAATAATTCGAATACATTGATTAAAATAAGCGTATACAACAAACCGGGCTTGGCGAGTCAATTTATATATGTTTGTCAAAAATGTAACAATGCACATTAATCAATGGGGGCGCACTTGATTGTCAGTGGCGCAAGAGACAGATAGGGCACGAGCGGGACATCGACCGGTTTAAAAAAAAACAAATTAATTAAGCGAAATAAAGTCGTCAAGTGGGCTCGCTGGTAATTTTAGCCATGTCCGCTGTAGATTGCGGCGTGTGAGGCAATCGCATGTGAATTATTTAGAGGCGGTCGCGCGGCCGACTGGGTCGCAATTAATGAAGTGCTCCCAGTCGTTTGTCAATGCGGTGGTCTATGGCCGGCCTCGCACCAACGTCGATATGTTCTCAGCCAATGGCGCCTCGAGGGTTATTTGTGAATCCTTAGGGCGAATACCGAAAAGGGAGGAAGTAAAGGTTTTTCGAAACTAAATCTGCATTATATACCATACCCAATTCTGTTCTTAAAAGTACCTACCCATTTATAACTGGTAAGTAATTTGTATTAAACATTTCCTGTGCTCCACTCTTAACTATCCGAGTATTAAACTATAGGGGTACACTTACAATCAATTACACTATTCAGATAACATGGTATTATCTCTCACCCATTAAGGATAATTTTAGTAACTATTCAACCGCTTAATAACACTGGCGTTATTGTAAAAGGTGATTATAAATCTAGTGAAGAGGTCGGAAGCGAGCCGCCGAGGTCGCCGTTAATTTTAATGGTGAGATTTATTTGTCCCCGATTGCGCGGAGTTTGATCAAATTGTAAGGCAGCTTGTAAGCTCTCGCAATGTCATAAGGCGGCAACTCCGCGGCTGCCGCTCCGCCCGCCCAACGCGCCGCGCCTCAGTAATCGTAGCGTTTAAATATAATTGCCATAAGTTAATAAAATACCACACCGCTTTTAATTAATTTGTGGCGACACAGACGGCCTATTAAATGGGGATTTCGGGAATTTCATAAAGCGATGCTTTGTGGTAAACGCTATTTTTGTAGGCGCGCTGTTTTGTTTGGTTTGTGCATACATGCCTCGTCAATTCACAGTTAAATTGATGAGTTGTGTAAACGCAAATAATCGCAGTGTAAACCTAAATAATGTATACAAATACTTTTGTTCGTGTATTTCATGAGGTATTAAATTATTTCGGTTACATAATCCATTGCGTAATAATGAAATGTGTTCGTGATCAAGGCGCGGAAAATGTGGAAATTCGTATATAGGGTGACTGAAGTAATCGGGCATAAGGAGCAGTGTAGCTTGCTGTCTAAATGCGTCCTCTCGATTTTGGTTCTTATTGTAAATATGCATTAGGGCGGATGAGGTGCCGGCTCGGGCCCTCATTACGCCGATGTGCCATCAAAGACGTCCACGATCCGGACCGTGAAGTGTCCCGGATACAAGCCGCTCAATTATGTTAATGGATTTGCAGTACGTATTCACCTAACAGCAATGCCTTCAGCTGATTGATATGCAGTTTCCAGAGTGTTACCATTGTGACTTGTAAGGTTACATCATATAGCTACACTGAACAAGTAAGCATATAATATCAATCAATTTACGAAAGTAGCTACGCGAAACGTTTTGTATTATTTGTTTTATTACAGACCACAGTTATTTCACGGAAAATAAATACCTTAGTACATACCCCAATAAAACAAATACATTTTATTTCTCGACCTGTCTGCCCTGGAGAATGATTGATAGTGTTTGGAGCATACAAAGCTTATTGAACGCCACAGAGGGGACCTTCTACCCAAACACGAAATAATCACAGTTTTAATCAAACCATCTCAGCCGTGTTATCAAAAATGCATTAACTTTCCACTGAAATGGTAATTAATGGTTAATATTTAATAACGGAACTCCAAATTAGATTGTTTAGGGTTCCATAAAATTGTGATACATTTTCAAACTTAAATGGAATACAGTTTGTTGGTAGGAAGGACTTATGGAAGACCGTGACTTTGCACAAGAAGGCGACAGTGGCGGGGTATGATACATTCTGTATAGCACAATACATGCGCCGGATTTTCATAACAGCGTTAGGTAGGAAAGAGGTGCACCTGCGAGGCGAACCATAAGATTGCGGACAAAACGCCGAGTCACGGGGCCGGTATACGCTTAAATTACGCGTAAAGCCGAACACAAAGGCTATGCGTATTCAAATTCCATTAATCTCCCGCCCGGGGGATGGCGGGGTAAAATGAACCGGCGCAGACAAAAACAATGCCGCCGGCAAATAACCAGCTCAGCATTGTTCCGGCAATTAGAAAGCTTTCCCATGTACCGGTCGTGTATAAAAACAGTGTAACATCAGCACGAATCGCTGCCTATTGCTCGTTACCGTTGATGTTTATTACGGTTATTAGGACTAAGCCGTGCGGTTCTATAATAATGTTTCGGTATAAGTTGTTTTAAATTAATCACATGGTGCGTACGCGGCGTTAGCCTGATTGGATATAGGCGATACAGAAAGCACTTAATTAGCGGTCGAACCCCAATTACGTTTAATTCTAGTGTTGCGTATTACGACGTTAATACACGTAAGTGGATTATTTTCGGACAAATTACGTTATTATTGTTGTTGCGAGTTGAATACCGTTCAATTATATTTTGACAAGACTTTCAGAAATTTAATATTATATGTAGTATATCCAAGTTAAGACATAATCCATAAATAATGACGATTTCAACAAGAAAAATACTGGAAATCCAGAACAAATATAGATATGACAAAATTTTAATCGGACTGACTGATCTCGATTGTGACAAACAACAAGGTGTTACGAATTGATTTCAGATAATCCTCGTCCTTTCATCGCGCATCGCTCACCATAAAAAGCCGGGCATAAAACTGTATACATTACATGCGTAGAAGCAGTTCCGCTTACCTGAAAGGAGAAATACAATAGTTAGTTTTCATTAAATTACAATAAGGTATTTTCAATCGTAAGTTGCAACTTGACACAGCCGCGGCGTGTAATGGAACAATAGTGCCGCCGCAATCACGAGATGCTGCTATTGTTTTTACCGCTGTTATTGCGACCGGCGAGCGGCAATAAGCGAGCGCTGTTTGCTTGGCTACCATTGTACCGGATTATTAGGGCCCAGCCCTACTTGACGGTTACATCTTCTTGTGACTACGTAACCACCTGAACTGGGGCATGCGTGGGATTAACGGAACAGGGTAAGGTATGGGGACTCTTCGACATGTTTGCTTAAGAAACCACTCACTCGAGATTATATAGGAGTTGATATCGCGAATATACGTTGCAATAACTCTTATAATTACTCACACTAAGTATATATAAATTACTAATTAGTCCTCTACATCTAGAGCGAGCCTAGGCTCGCTTTGATTTTACAATTATTTACGGAGAAAATTTCCGCGTTCTTTTGCTCTTAAAATAATAGGAGGATACTTAACCTCAACGCAATTAGTAATAAAACGCTAAGTGGATTCTGGATTCATTTAAAATTGCCAACAAATAGGGGAATTCGTGGACAAAAACAGAGATTTTAATGATCCCTTATCGGGCCGACATCTTCGGGTATTAGGGAGCTAAGTGGTGTGAATATCAAGCATGGCGACTTCTTAGCATAATGACAAATTATATCGAAGATATCGTTAGGTACGACTGTGATTTTACAAGCTTCTTTCGAATTTCGACTCTCTATTTACATATAAATGTAAGTACTTGATCTTCGAAAGCGGTTTTCATTAATATTTTCGGTTTGGGGCTTGGGTATATTTTGCCATATAAAATATGCTTAATTATACTCATATAATACTAGCTGTTCTCGTTGGTATCACACGTGTAGAGGAAATGTCTTGGGTGGCTATTGGTCTCAGCGCAACGATATATAAACCTTCCTCGGAAAGTGGGCTATCTAGTCCAGAAATATTTTTTTAAATCGGACTAGTAGTTCCTGAGATTAGTGCGTACAAGCAAACAAACAAACTCTTCAGCTTTTTATCTTATTATAGATATTATTACTAGATTGGGACATATTACATTTATTGAAAACGTATTTTAATTTAAACAAATCATGAAAAATATATAAATAATGTTTTCTAAATTAAAATATGTAGGTACATTAAATTATTTATAAACTCGATGTGAAGCATGATGAAACTATTCAGAACAGATGTTAATAAAAAATGTCGGTTGTCTGGAAAGTTTTGCACATTGTGTATGATGAAATTATTTTCATGTTTAGCTCGTTTTATACTTTGCGTTTATATATCACATTTATCAACTATTGAATCAACTTATAATCCGGGTAACTTTTATTTACTTAGAATCGATTTAACAAACAAACAGAAATATATACATCCATATTGAAAGTTATTTTAGTGGTTCGAAATCCCAGAAAAGTTGGGAAATCTAATAACAACCGGTCGTTAATTAGATTAAATGAACAAGGGCATTAACAGCCCTTATTGAACATGGGGAACAAATATCATTGACTCAATAATTATTTAGATAACAGAGAACAAACAATTGTGGGTAAACACAAATAATATGTATCTATGGTATGTGTAAATGAGCCATGTTCGACCGACCCGTTTAGTGGTTAGCCACGAAACATCGGGCTGTCAACATCCAAACCGATAATTATTAAAGCATTTAATTGTATTATGCTGTATACATATATACGGCGGCAAAACCCTTCGGGGAAAACAGGCGTGATCCTAATTATGTATGTAATAATAATAATCACCTCCTACCGAATTTCGGCTACGGCGGCTAATCTCAACGAGGATCAGCCATGTGCGCAGGAGATATTATAGTGCACAAGTGTGTGCGCGAACACAGGTGCACTCTTTATTCCCTCACTCTCATAGTCCGATGGGACGGCAATCCTACACGACCGGAGAGAGATCAGGCGTAGGACCAACGGCTTAACGTGCTTTCCGGGGCACGGGGATGGAAAAACCGCCAACTTCCAAACTCCGAGCATTTTATTGTGAATTTCTTGACAGAAAAACCCAATACAAATTTTTGACCAGACCCGGGAATCGAACCCGGGACCTCGTGATCGGCAGGCGAACGTACTAACCACTAGACCAACGAGGCAGTTAGTATGTACTAATGTATTGAATATATACTTTACACAAATGTACCTGATAGTAGCCGCCGAAGACTACTTACACGATTACCGGACTAAAATTGATCGAACATTTTGAGGAATTTAAAAGTAAAGACTTATAGTAATCATTTAAATAAGTTCATGGATTTGGATGAAGCTTAGGAAGTAATTATAAGAGTATATTGAGCCATATCAATTTGCTTAAAGAGTGAGAAGAGACAGCGTCATTATACCTACTTATGTGATGTACGTGCACCTATGAAAATGTAAGTGAAATTGATTTATTCGGTTCAGAAACTAGCCTTCTGAGAAGAACCGGCAAGAAACTCAGTCAGGCATTATGTACATTTCATCAACACAGCAAAAACATTGTAGGTTTATGCATAAAATGTTAGACAAATTACGTGTAGTGTAGATGTAGATACCTAATCAAATCCTATAGTAATACAATACTTGGTGAGTTATGTAAACGTATTCTCCATTACTAATTCTATACAAAATATTCAACATAATTCTAAAGCTAAACATTCTCTTCTTATTCAGACGTAGTCTCCTCATGTACCTCATTCATTATAAAAATGATGTAAAAGCCTCCGGCGCGACTGTCATCCTGTAAGTACATCACTGGTTTTGTCAAAACACGCTCCGGATTCAGAACGTGAAAACGTCTTTTCACGTAAAAACTCAACTCATTTATCAAATCACCTTTGTCTACATTACTGAGTCGGGACCCCACTGTGAGTAGGCTAGAAAGCCCATTTACACAAAACGATACCCTGCAACGACCCTGCACCCTCTAATCGCACACAAAAACGAACCTTAAACTTTACATTTCCATGTGCTTATTGTAAAAATGGCACGACAACTCGCCGCAGGACGGGGCTCAATCCAGTAAGTAATTTAACGCGTAAATTAAACGAGTTAAATTAAGCAAATAAAATAAAGGAAAGTGGAAAAGCGTTTTCCAAAATTGTTCACTGTGATTTGTTGAATATTGTAAAATTTCACAATTTTACACCATTCTTATAAATAAAGAAGGAAATCAATCTTTAAATATTTATTTTATTCATAAACGTTGGCACTTCATCATATTCGGTGAAATTGTCGGTGTTGTTGTTATGTAACACTTCGGCTTACCCCTTCGGGGACCCTTCTAGGATGGCGTTTATTTATAAATAACAGTTTATCATAAAAACATTCAATTTATAGTTACATGTAGTACCGTATGATAGACCATTACATTACTTTACATTATAATAGTTACTTTTATAAAAACATATACGTATTATTTGTTGTTACGCAAAGTCAACAAAGTGAACAATAGATAGGGTCCCAAAATATAAAACGTCCAGCCAAAAAGCTTTATCTTTGTGTGACATCAAATGTTTGGTCGCACATAAGCTCGCTGGGAGATCAAAGGCTCGTCATAAAAGTAGTATCGGCCGAAGTTCCCTAATATCTATAGAAGCTGTCCCAACCTATCAATACGCGACCCGCAATCTGATATACTAGTACCCTACTTATAATCAATACAACAGAACTCGTCATATTCGGTATGCATTAAATTTTCACCGCCTTTTAGTAAAGCAGATTGGCGTGAGGTAAAAACGTCGACCGAAAGCTCTTTCATTTGTTTAAGAGTGGCTTTACCTCCTTTAAGTGCTGTAGCATACGGGGAACGCTGAATAACCGTGAGTGTTGCAGCGGGAAAGGCTTACTTAAAAATTGGCCGAGTAATTTCTATGAGAAGCACGTACGTGTTCGTCGAGTTTGCTGCATTCCACATTGAAATTGGGCGTCGACACGCTACGCCACCCGCGCGGCGGCGGCGCGGCGACGGGCGCCACAGCTTTTCGCATTCGTTCCAGATTGCTTAAGCCAATTTTATCTTAGTGCTCGCACCGTTACCTGTGCTCGCTCACTCACACGAACACTCACGCTTAGGAGTGTGATTAGCGCTAAGTGATATTTATTTTATCGGCTGCCGTCCGAGAGCGCACTCCATTGTCTAATGGAACATTCGTTTTGCTTACACTGACCAACCATCGTGCTATCCTAACCTAACGATATTAATGTGCACCAAAAATATCGATATCAGTATTTGTTACAGCAAATTGAAATATAAATATGATTTCATTAGAGATTGGCGCGGCTTTCTCCGCTTATTAAATACAAACACGCACTTAAGTAATTCTTAAGGTGGAATAAAAAAATATTAGCGGCACGTTGTCGCTGGAGTTTTCACGTCGGAAACTCATATAAAAGACATTTCGCCGAGCTCGTTGCCTATCGGCGGTATTATTCAAATTAATTTAGCGCGGTGAGGCAAAAAGTGCGCGCGGTGGGAGTACCGCCCTCATATTCATAGAGCAGCCCTAAATTAGCATCACAATGAAGTGTTAGAAGTGCGGGCGGCAAGTGCTTAATGCGCCTTGCGTCTTCTCACATGCTATATTACATATTAATGAATTAAGTATCAAACTTTTCAGTCGCATGACTGAGCGTTTGTGACGCTTTTAACTCACCTCAAATTGGGTGTAAGCTGTATGAGAATTTTGTTTTGGAGATACGTTACTCAGCAAACGAGTTCTGTGTAATGTAGTTCGTTCTATGTAAGCTGTTATGATAGGTGTTACGTGTGCGCCACAGCTGTGCGATGCGGTGTATTGTTTTTGGACCACCCTTTTACGCTTTCACGCCTATAAATAAATCAAAATATTCAGGAAGGGCTCGACTTTAAGGCGGCTTAGCGGAATCGTAAAATTCAACAGCGTTCGCACCACCCCCGGGTTTATCTTTCGGCAGAGTTTACCATGTTTTTGGTTGAATCGTAAAAGAGTATCACAGTGTATGAATAGAAAGCATCCCTTCTTCAACCGAGACATATGGAACAAAGTACTTTACAATTTTCAGCTGAAAGCAGATTATCTGTACACACAAAAATATTAAGTTATCTAGCTCACGTCTCTAACTTTTACTAGTATACGAGTTTTGATCGCTCAGCAAACATAGTGGGGAAAACAGGTCATGTAATTGTTCGTGCTCGCGCTATACAATAACCGAAAAATTACTACGCTAGCTAGCGCTCAAAACCTTTAAAGGCACCTATACTCACGTATTTTTAATTTAGTTTATGTTATTTCATTCTTCCAACTTCAAGTTGTCGAAATTGGGTTTGAACCCTACAATAAAAAAAAAGTGTGTGTGTCTACATTTGTTATGGTAAGTCCAAGGCCTGTTTTCGTTCTAATGTGCGTGCAGCACCTACGTACAAGTAAAACATTCTACATGTAATACACAGACTTAGGGGCGTTGAATGAGCGCTAAACTAATTAGCCGTTGGTGTTACAAACGTTCATATATGCTTGATTAACCTATGATCGTAAAACAAAAAAATTTAAATTACATTTTTAGAGAGAGCCGCGGTGGCCCCGGGATTTGGATACTCGCCTGCTACGCAAGCGACGCAAGCTCGAATCCCAGCGGGGCCTGTACCAATGAGTTTTTCTAAAAATTTATGTGCAGTGATTTCACACCCCGTGCTTTACGGTGAAGGAAAATATCGTGAGGAAACCTGCATTATGTCTGTGAAGAAATTCAAAGGCGTATGTATAGTGTCCGAGACGGCGATGGACTCACCCTCTGTCACGTTGGTACTTAATCATATTCGGTGAAATGTGGGTGTTGTTGTTACAACTCCTCTGCTTACCCCTTCGGGGACCCTTCTGTGATCGCGTGAGCATATTATTATAAATTAAATATCTTTGAACGATTAAAGTGAATCGTTAGAAATCCTCTCCCAATGTGAAATGAACGTGATCCGAAATCGTAGTTCGATAGGACTTCAACTCAATAGGACGTATTTTTTCTTTGATGTATTGAATACGAAAACACTGTCAGCGACTAAGTCGCTGCGATATCGTTATAATTTTCATTACGTGAATCGGGCTGCAGTAGGCTTTATGCATATTGCCATCTAAACAGTATTATTAAACCTGGCACAGGCTAAATGTAATAATATTAAAATTGATAGATATGAATCTCTTGTTGTTGGAAGATGTTTGGAATGCGAAATATCTGAAATTTATCAACAAAACACGGCCGTAGCTATTACACGGAGTAGAGAAGCGTTTCGGTCATTAATAACAATTTATTTAACACAAAGCCGCAATTTTGGTCCACGAATTCTAACCTTCGTGAAAACGTGGATTTGATATTAAACGGGGAATCGTTTTGTAAATTGATTAGATAGTTTGTGATAAATTGACCAAATTTCAGATGCTTCGTTGTCATACAATTTTAAACAATTGTAGATTTCAAAGATAGGCCAAGTAATCTGTAAACAATTATTAGGCACAGTTTTGTACCAGAAAAAAAATCCAACAAATCTGACAATAATTATTCCTTATATTTGGAATGTACGTAAGTAGAAAACTAAATAATTCATATTATTTATTAATAAACTGAGTAACGTGAAGTAATATCGCTTCCGAAGGACAGACGAATGTTATTCTTGTAAAGGTCCTCATCATTAGTTGAGCGATTATTATATTTTTTGATTTTTTATTTGAATATCATGTCCGAATACATACTCAATTTTATATTTACTTAATCACTGCCATATATTTTTCCAAACCATTTCTATTTTTTTCACATCCCAATTGTTTTTGTTTATTGAAAGCTCCTTATCGGAAAATGAGAAAGCCAAGTTTTTTAAATACTTTTCGTCGTGAACACACAGAGGGAACTTTACTTGGATAAAGTTGAGGTCTCTGAAGTTCCCCATTCACAGCGACGAGAGCCGGCCATTGTGGCTAATTCAAGGCTATAATTAAATTTGTTTACATTATACCCTGTTACGAGACGAAAACTTTCTGGTAATACACCCGTGGGGATAAAAATTTACCCGAATATGTTATTCACAAATTTTTCGACTTTATTTTTTCTTTGTGCTAAATCTCAATCAAAATCAATAATGAAATCCAAATTATCTTTTTTTGTTAGGCTTCTTACACAGTACCTTCAAATCGTCATAAGGAAACTTAAAAACATTATACAGGGTTATAAATGTTACAATCAGGTTCGGAAGGTTTTACTGAGAGGTACATACATATGCTCACGCCTGTATTCCCCGAAGGGGTAGGCAGAGGTGTTGTTATTACAACACCCACTTTTCACCGAATTTGATTAAGTGACAGATGGTGAGTCTATCGCCGTCTCAGGTTTCTTTTTTTTCTCACGTTTTTGAATTACTTCTCAGAAATATGCAGGTTACCTCACGATGTTTTCCTTCACCGTAAAGCACGTGGTGTGAAATCACTGTACATAAGTTTTTTAGAAAAACTCATTGGTACAGGCCCCGCTGGGATTCGAACTTGCGTCGCTTGCGTAGCAGGCGACTGCTCAAACCCCGAGGCCACCACGGCTCTTGAGAGGTACTATGAAACAAACTCATCAATTACGCTTTTCATAATATCACCTATATTACCTTATAGTTAAAACCGAAAATAATGCCGGACTAAACGTAAACAGTTTAATTAAAATTTCATATAGTATATTGCAAGAAGAGACTATATCGATTATTATAAAGGAAGTATATATTTATTTGATAGTTGGATCAAAACTAGTGAATTTAGCGAACATGCTTCCAAGTTTCATTTTTTAAATAAATTCAAGCTAAAGTTATTTTTTTTTTTCTAAAAACGACATTCTTCTCGGCATTAAAAATACAACGGACATTTCCTGCATAAATTAGTTTAGAGAGACGAAAGCGAATTCCGAGCAGCGTAAATCAAAATTAAGATTTGCGCAAACCCACCGCAGATTCATTTGTGAGAATTTTTTGGACGTTTGTAATTTCATTACCCTTGGAACTAAAGTGACCCGCCCGAGGAAAAACAACAATATTCTCGACCCTCACTACAAAGAGGCCAGCATTTGTATTATGATTCCATTAAACAAAAGTCACCGGAGTTTCGAATGAAAACACAGAACTCATTATTCCCGGGGCAGAAATGATTTCAAATGTTAACAAGATTCCCCATAATACAGTTGTTCGTGGAGAGATTTAAGAAAAACAAGCATGTGCTAAAAGGGCTCGGCTAAATGTCTTTTTGAGGAGTTTTATTGTGTTACTCTATAATATCCTCTCACGGTGTCTCAGTAGTGTTTCAAAGTGATACGGACTAATGTGAAAGAATCTTTATTCAGGGAGGTTATTCTACGAAATTTTACACGTACTTAAATAACGTAAACAATCTTATTACATTCTATATAGCTTTCATTTTATATTGAAGCTAAAATTCGGTAATTTGACTAATATGCAATTATAATAAGGACCTAGAACTATTTTGCTGGTAAGAATGATGTAAAAGGGTTAAAGAAGAAAAAATACTGAATTCAAATATGTTCCGTGTCGGCTTAAGTACTTTTCCACACCATAAGTTTGAGACGGGAAAATATTGTGAGAAAACCAGTGTACGTCCAACTAGAACGTTGGAAAATTCTTCAATCTTCATTGAAAGAGGATTCAAACCTCTGTCGGCATTCTTTTAAAAACGTATTAATATGTATTATTTTTTAATAAAAGCTCACGATCAAAGCACTATTTTATACAATAGTCACTATTTCCTTTAACGCAGCAAAACAACAAAACAAAGTAGGGCGAATCCAGTACATTTTCGGGAGAATCCTCGAGGAATTCCCATATTATATAATATGTACATTGGGGAGGATCATTTTGCTCGTTTACTGCCGCATATATCTGAGAAAGCTCGTTTATCAAATGCACAGTCATTTATTCAATGATAGGTATATTTTAGGGCTTCATACATATCTTGTGGAATTGCAACAACAGTCTCTATACTGACTATGTATGTGATGGCGGCCTTAGAGCTTACGCCAGATGGCGTATACAGCCCACGAGAATCATAAAGGTAATAGACAATTTATTCGTTACTATGTTGGTGAATTTCTATCCCCCATTGAACCCATAATCTATGGTCATAACGTCACTGTACATTTTATATGTACGATTTTTAAAATAGTGCATGGAATTTGAGTATATGGTTTCACTATTAAATCAATTATTAAGCTCGTGCTTCATAACAATTATTATTATTATATTATTATTATTATCAAAGCACAGTGTATGAAGATTATGAGAAGGCCATAACGTAATACCAAGAATTCGGTGCCTGTATCCCATGAAGGTAGTCTCTGCCTACCCTTTATTTCACTAGTTTAATTGATAAAAAACGACATTGTAAAACAAACAGATTAAAGTTATTGTAGTTGTTAAAGGATACTAGTATTTTCTTTACAGGGCTATTGGCTTTATTGTTATTTTGTTCTGCAACAAAGCAACATTTAACTGAACATATACCAGTAACAAGCCCCTTAAAACATGATGCACGGAACAATCCAATAAAGTGAATTTAAACTTCCTAGTTCGCTGTGTGCATCGGTGGTGATTTAATGTAATACATTCCCTTGGGGTATTAGGAAACTGATCTACTAACTACTGGCCTTTATCTCTATTCCCTGTATTCTGTTAATTTGTATACAATACGATGGCTAGATACCTACTAGTTACTAGCTAGTACCTACGTAGTTCCTAGGGGAATTTTGTCAATTGGAAAAAGTTATGTTTCAATAGTACAAAAACATGACAACGCTTGTGAATATCTAAGATCAATGTACTCACTGACTTATATGCGTAGAATTCTATGAACTTATATTTCAACCCAAAGCCTGGTCATAGAGAGATGACATTTGGAGGGTATGTTTTTTGTGAGTGTTAAACTGAGATAGGGTTTCCTAAAATTCCACCCCTTAGGGGGTTTTAAGTGTTTTTGTAAAATCTTATTGGAACGCAGGCAAAGCTGTGGGTGCCGAATATTCCCACTCAACCTAAATGACGTATGTCCTTGTGCATCAAAGACAACAAGAGGACTTAGCAATATTTTCAAATGACAGGTTTTGTAATTTTATTTTGGCAGTAGCTAACCATGCTGTATGTTGCCTTGCTGCTATTGTTTTTTTACTTTTCACTTATACATTTTATATATTTTTTCATCAAAGACAATCTATCCGCCTGATCTTGTTTGAGTGTTGTATATAGTAGAAGAGTGTTGATAATAATAGCGATTTTAAAAACACAGTCAGTATTTGAGCACTGAAATGTCAAAGCATTGTTCAAAATATTCCAAAATTCTGATCCTAAGTGTTCCCGCAGAACAAAATTTCCGCATGGATGAAATCACAAAACTCCTCTACAACTTCATAAAAAGATTTAGAATTCCCAGTGACAGACATCGTACAAGCTTACCTATTGTTCAGTTGCCTTTGACGTTATCCGTTTTGAATAGATTATGCGTGTGCAGTGATACGGAAGTCGAGTATTTCAGCCATTTGTGTTTGCCAATGAGTTTCGAATATCAAAACAGAAATATTCATGAATCTAACTCAGTTATACCGGTTGGCATTGTTCACCAAAAATGCGCAAGTACGTTTCAATATTGAAAGCGCAACACTAATGTTTGCATCCCAATTATGCACGCCATCATTTTCGCATTTCAACGAACACTGGTTATAGTTTATTTCACTGCTCAATTACTCGTTAGTTAAGTAGCTCGAAATACTACGTTCCAGCATTCCAATTTATCTCAATTGTTAAATAATTTCTTAACAATATTTGTCAAGAGTAGAAGAAGAAAGAATGATAATCCGGACAATAGAAAACAGGAGGGGCAAGATGATTGGACACCTATTACGACATGACGCTTTCATCAAAAACATCATAGAAGGGAAGATAGAAGGAAGGCGTAGAAGAGGGAGACCAAGGATTAGTTATATACAACAGCTGAAGGAGAAAGTCAACGTCATGTCGTACAAGGAAGTTAAAGTTTTGGTGGACAATAGAGAGGGTTGGCGATTGCTTCACCGACAAGAGCCTAGCTCTTAAATAAATGATGATGATGATTTGTCATAAAATTTACAAATTCATATTCAATACTAACTTATTATTTTAGATTTCAGAAACTAACTTAATAATTTAAAACTTCATCAGATTAAATACTTAAACACAGTATTATATAGCTAATATATATCTCATATGAATAAATCAGTCAGTGCAACACAAAAATGAGGTTCTATTTCAATAAATTGTAAGGTGACAGACTCGCTCGAGTGGTAATGACACGATTGTAAAAAGTTTCCGGAGTCATAAAACGACCGCGGAGTGAAAACTTCATATTTATTTCTTTTATTCGTTAAAGGCATCGTAAAGTTAATAAAGGGTTTTTGTAACAAACAACCAGGTTCGATATAAGCCCAGTCTCGGGAATCTTTTAAAACGTCGTTAAAACCAACCCCTGCCGGGTGCAGACAAAGGCCCAACAGCCTAATTGTTGACGAAAAATATTCTCGATGCAAATTCGCACTCTTTACAGCCCATTCGAAATTTGTACTCGACCCGAAAGAAGTTAACGTAATTACTCTCGCGAAAGGGTTGATTTTGGCAAGCTCTGCGCGAGATGTAATCGTGCTGAAATGTACACTGATACTTTTCGTGTTCGGATTTGATTTGTTTGATATTGTTTGGAACCGTGTTTAGATAGATATTCATGACGAAGGAAGACTTTGGTTATAGACATGTATTTTGATATTGGAAATAAGATGATACGTCTGCTGTTATACAACAAAATAGCAGGTGGAGAAATCTAACACTTAACGCTTTCCGGACCTGAGGAACGAACTCAGGACCTCGTATACCGCAATAGCGTTTGCGACCACTAATCCACTAAATACATATATATTTTTTTATAAGTAATACAAATAAAGTGTATCGAAATGAGAATGACGTTTTTAAACCAAGATAATATTGTAAGGTTTATATTAACACGTATCTCTGTACCGGCTTTCAGCATTATGTTAATTAGCCAACAGACCATAAACTAAGAGTTACGTGTGTACATAACACGTTGACAAATATTAATCCCTTCGCCCAAAGAGGCACTTCACCTCCTCACAATTTTAGTGTCCCATAAAGAACATAATGCAACATTTTATCTTAAAAGCTAATGCTGCCATCATAACGATATTTCATTACAAAAACAAAGTGAATTTCTGGTAGTTACACAAAATGAGCAGAGTTATTTGAGATTGTTATTAATATCTAATTAAATTCTTTAACAATGAAGCGAGGACTGTACCCTTTAATTTGGATTCCTGTGTAATGGAACGTAATGAATACCCCCTTTCGTTAGGAGGGGTCAAGAGGGAAGACAGTCTCGTCAATTACTCTTAACAAAATGCATGCTACAATGTTAGCAAAAGAGGTATAAAATGACAAACGAGACCATACAAATTACTGTTGTTTGAATACGACTCCCTTTTGGTACAAGTTCTGTGAACAAAGTAGTAGACAGACGCTGCAATTGTATTCAGACTTTATAGGATATTAATACTGAACATATGCCTGTATTTCCCGAAAGGGTAGGCACAGATGTAACTTATATTACACTCACATTTCATCATAATCCAAAGACAACTAAAGTCATAAGGTTCTCATCAAACAATCTTCACCGCCCGTTAGAAAAAAATAAGTTTTTTTTTCTAATTGAATTATTTTACTCCAGGAATATAATGTTTAAATTTCAAAGTAAATTTTATTCTTCTGAGTTCACCGCTGCGTCTGGATCTGTGTACTGGACCCATACTGATATATTCCTAACACAAACAACTTTGGAGTTAAATTAAGTTATTACTATTTTTCCTAAATCTTTATCTAATGTTAGCAGAAAAGTCTATTACTAGAAAGGGCATTACGATTTTCATGGATGACTTAATTTGTCTTGATAACATGAAAGAGAACTCCTTCTAAGAAGCATTCGTACACCATAACATTTTTCAATCATCTCAAAGGATTATTCCAAAGAGGAGAAAATATATTTTCTTTATAATAATTTTCGTTTGATATCGCTACATCGCTTCCGCACCTTCCGTCGACCTGCGTCTATAGGTGCTGGGCGGACGCGCGCTACATTTGTCACTCATTTCCTGGAAACAATTTGACGGACATCTAATGTTTTTTCGCCAATCAACAAGGCTTGAGCTCCACACCTTCTCTAAGGGGTGGGTATCAAACGTGTCCTTATCCTCTTAATGGTATTTTTAGAATCTAAGATCTGATTTTGTGTGGAGGAAACAGTGTCCTTTTTGTTTATCATACAAAAAAATCCGTCTCATTTCCAACCAGAAATCATCATGTTTGGAATAACTTCCATTTGTGGTGGCCCGAAGTTTGAGCAGTCACCTGCTACGCAAGCGAAGCAAGTTCGAATCCCAGCGGGGCCTGTACCAATGAGTTTTTCTAAAAACTTATGTGCAGTTATTTCACACCACATGCTTTACGGTAAAGGAAAACATGGTAAGGAAAACATCGTGAGGAAACCTGCATATGTCTGAGAAGTAATTCAAAGACGTATGTGTAGTAGCTTAAACGGCGATGGACTTACCATCTGTCACGTTGGCATTTAATCATAGTCGGTGAAATTTGGATGTTGTTATTACAACACCTCTGCTTACCCCTTCGGAGACCCTTCTGGGGCGGTCCAATCATATTTATTTTATTATTATTACTTCCGGGCTCTTTAGTTCAATGACATTACTTTCTGTGAAGTCATTTCGTATCAGGGAAGTTATTTTGTCAATATAATCACGGGAGTATCTTTATCGCATAACCAAATGCAGATATAGCAAGGCATTGCATTACATTTGAATAAAAGCACTAGTGGTCAAATGAATTGTCGGAGAAACGAAGACCTGCGAAAGGTATTCCCATACAGAATGAATGAATTATACTTGATTTGCTTGGGAATCAAAACCTAAATGTCTCAAGCCAAGCCACGAAACGTTTAATTGCTTCCGTCAATTAATTTAACATACAACAATTTAACACGTAATCGTCGAGACGCTTCTTTTAATTGGTATAGGTATATTGAGGGCTCATTGGACTCCTCCCCAAAGACAAAGGTCCATGGTCCTTGCAATCGGATCCGCCGCTCGCCCTCTCGGTAATTTTCTCGTTAACGGAATGAATAAAACATTTCATTCCTTACCTTTCTTTTGTAATTGTTAATGGTTGATGGGTTTTGGAAATTTATGTTCGGTTTCTTTCAGCGACCCTGTTTTGTAGAGGCTCGTTTGTTGTCAGTTATCGCCGTTTAGGGTTTTGGTGACATATCCTTTTAATCATCTGAGAGCAAACCGATTGATATCACAACGCTTGAATAGAAAAAGATCCCGAGGTGTTACTTTATCCAGCGTCATTTATCAACAGAATCGAGTGTGCATTTTGATATTGAGGGATCGAAAATAATAAAAAGGGTATCACAATCGACAATTTGCACAGAAAAATACATGACGATAAAAAATGTAGCTGTAACGAGAGCCTCAAAATGGCTCGTAAGCAATGAAACAGCGCAATTTCATGAGAAAGGCGGCCCGCAAATAAACCAAAACGGAGCACATTCCCGCCTCCATAAAACGCAGACTGAAATAAACGTAACGGACTTGGTTCTTTAAAAAATCCAGTAGACATCTGCACACCTCGGTGAAAATCCGTAGTGTGAGCCGGAATTCCAGCATTGGAATTTTCATAACTGGCGTGTGGCGTCGACGGCCGTTGAGGCGTTCCAGGTGAAGATGCCGAATTTATATCGTGCACCAGACTCCGATCGTGGTCCTCGGGAATCCCACCGCTGTAGTTTATTAGGATAGAGCGCGGCTGCCCGCCTCGCGCGAAATATGTCTGCCGCCCTCCGACGACAATAAACACACACACTACGCTGCCCACATGAAAGGCTTTATTTCGCCAGGTGTCATGTTCATGTATGCGCATAAAACGTAAACGCGTCCATTCTATGTTATTAACATTGAGCGAGGAATTGTGCTTCCGAAACAACGCGCTTCACTGAATCACATGATATGCTATAAAAATGTATATCGGATAAAAATAATAACAACAGTATTAATATCGTTACTTACATATTTTATGATAATAATGAATATATTATAGAGATAATTAAGCGCCATTCCATTTCAGACTTAGAAACACATTTGATTAATCTCTTGATATGGCTGTTATTACTTACACGCCGAATGTCATACTGACGACTTGAAAGTACTATGTTAAAAGTTTGATTAATATATAAACATATTTTTGAGTTTGAGTTTGAACGGATCAAAATCTTATTAGTCTAACAATTGATTCGTGTAGCTTTTAACAAGAAGGCAGTCAGGAGCCAAGTGCAGGATATTGTGGGCCACACCCCACGAAGATTACGCGAGTTTTTCATATAAAGCCATTCAGCCAATTTCCCCATATCCTACAGAGCATAATAAGGGAGGCTTTTGTGAAGGAAAGAGGTGGCTGCACCTACAATGCGTAGGAACTGCGTAGGTATCTACGATGAAAAGGGTAATAGGGGCAAATACTCGGTTCTCTCGCTTCGGGTAACTGGGTAACTCGGGATATTTAGGACGCGATGTGAACAAATTGCAACTTTTTACTGTGTCAACGCCGTCTCGACACTAAATCTAGTTTGATATTCAATTTGCAATGAATCAGGGATATGGAGGCTTTGAGGAAAGTTACGCGTTTACAGTTAACCTTATATACTCACGCTCTTTCCAGTGCGTTTAATATAAGTGGTGATATTTACCTGTAACAAAAATACATTATCGATTTATTTAAATTGTTAGAATTATAAACAAACATTAATACGACAAAGTTCCAAGATAATTATTTTGTTGTTAAAAGTGAAAAAAATGTTCTTACATTTGCTAATTGTTTGCCTCGTCGAGGAATGACAATTACAATCTTGCCTAAGAATGTCCAAATAGGATGCAAAGACTTATTGTACGTTCCTACTACGCCTTAATTATTATAATCATAATTGTTTAAATTCTACGAGCTACACCTTACATCAAAAATAATCTTCTAGATGCGCAGAATAAATCTGGCTTAATTAAAAACGCCTTATTTACTTAACCCGTCCGCAGCAGGCGTAGTCGATCCTAACAGCCCTATAACATTTCTCTTGTGGATTAAACAGAAAACTATCTACAGTAAAAACTAGGAATAGTTACTGTTTCTATGGGCGGCACGTCTGTAACAATTTATTGCTATACCAATGGCATTTCTAGAGTCCGCCGCGCCGGGCCGTAGGGTGTTGCTACACAAATAAATTTAGGCTAGACAGTTATTTCAGAGATAAGTATACCTATATTGAAATATGAACGGATATTTTATTAGACAGCTTAGGGACTGTTACTTACATAAAGTTGATACGTAAATGTTTTTATTTACCTACTTCTTTCATAGGTTACCTTTTTTATTGAATCATCATTTAATCATTTAATTTCTTCTAAAACTGTGTTCGTAAATAATAGCAATGCCTTATTTGTACGTGTATATTATGATAGTCAATGGCGACTGTAAAACGGCAAGCCTGGGCGACCGCAGCAGCCGCTGTCAACATCAGCTGCTCGCTGGTATTGTACATACATACAATTTGGTGAATATATCACGTAATAAGGATACGGGTTTACTAGCTTACGTTTGTACTGAGCATTTACTTGGTGGACATATTTGATTCAACTACTACATTAAATAGAATAAAAAACCTTAGCCTTACTTTACACCTCCAGACGATGATCAGTACTTTACGCTGCTTAGAAGGATCATCACATGAGTAGGTAATCAGAATTTGGCGATTATATTGAAACTAGCTGGGTTTCCTAGTTTCACCCGCGGATTATTGATTTAAAAAGTTTTCAATTTTTCGGGTTAATAGCCTGTGACACTCACAAATAACGCGGCTTTCTTTTGTTAAATTATTTTTCTAAATGGGTTAAGTTTATCCTAAGAATATTCCCTGCAACCTCACGAACTCATAAATTTTACCTCATTGTAATATTATTTGGTAGCGGTCAATTTAGTAATAGATGGTACTTCTTAATGTGTTTATGTTAAAAACTATAAGCATTAAACTAGCAAAATGAACAGACAAGTGAATATAAGTTTACCGTAAAAGTACGGGGACCAGATTGCTCTAATATCGAACAACCGTTCTCCGATACAATGACACTTACCTACATCATTTTACGAACGGTGTAAAACATGGACACAACACTTTTACGAGTGTCGCTTAACATATTATACGTAATGCCGTAAAACTGTGAAAGCACCAAAAACTAACACACTGCGACATAAACTATGGCCATTTCGTAGTTCGTTAGCTAATTGGAACGTAATGTGTAACAATAATCAAATAACCGTCGACTCGTGTAAGAATTCAGTGTTTCACGTGTATTTCCAAGATTGCCATGGTGTCAGAGAGGTAAGCTTACCGGATTGTACTAATAAGTTTTTTCTGAAACCTTAATAGGGTGTGATGTACACAGTACGAGCATTCAAATGAATGTAAATATTAAAATACCTGCACCATGTACAAGAAAGATTAAAGGCTTATGTATTGTGGTCGAGTCGACGACGTACTAACATTGTCACTTTGGCACTTAATCATCTTTGGTGGAAAGTGGGTGTAGTAGATCCTTAGGCGTTAGCTTAAACACATAATTTAACGTACGTAGTAACGCACAAAGCGATGGTGGGACTTTGATACGCCAAGGGGTTCGCTCTATAAACATTGGGCGTATGTAAATTACGCATCGCGCTCATTTTGACGCTCATTCGGTGGGTTATTTTTATTTAATTCTAGGCAGGTGCGCCTCGGCCATGTTTCAGCCAATATTTTTGCACGATTACCATCCTGATGAAAAGCCAACATCCGAACTCCGCTGGCGTACGAGTTTATATCTACATAGTTTTAATTTCACGTTAAACGATTTCTTTGAGATACGTTCCGCAATGCAAACACATGTGTATTGAATTGTACGCCAACATTCGGGCGAGTTTAGTTAAAATTTCCGTTTAAACGCAAAATACGTTATATGTTAGGATACCACAACAATAAACCAATAAAATCGATTGCTTTCTGCGGTGGAACCAATAAGAAGATCCTGATCTTGGCTTTCCCCAATAAATATATCGAGATGAGACCAAGATAAACATATCGAAGCGAGCGGAGGTTTAAAATATGCAGCCTTCCGCGCTTCGTGAAATTCGTGTAAACAAGTGTAGCGGCCGACTGCGGATAAATCCTCAGCCGCCGTTATTGTATTCATATCGCGCCAGAGCCGGCACTCCCATACTTACGTGCCTATCGGTTAAGCGGCATGGAAATTAAAGATTTATGTTATTTTAAAGACAAAATAAACAGTTCTCTCTGCAGACATTTCTGGGTTTGACTGTGTTATTGGCATACATAAAAGCGTTTTACTAATAAGTTTTAGAATATCAGAATTAACGGCCCGGGTCTGCCGTCCGTAAAAAAAAAGGAACTCTATCTAACGCATAAATTTAGCTTCTATCCGCAATCGTCTACATTCGCTTTAGAAATATACAATTAGTATCACATTTGCTAATCTGGTATTATATTATCGTGAATGATTAACATTGTTTAAACATCCGACCACTACTAGAAGGTGAGTAGGATAACTAGATATAAATATTGTTTTAGTCGTAATACTATAATAAGCCATATTCTATCTATGCTATGTCTAAACCTCATCATCAAATTCTGCTTTGTACTAGTCTCTGTATCCACTTAAATAATAAAATCTCGTTGGAGCCGAATCACACCTTACGCATGTAAATAGATCTGATGTTACGTTTGTTTTAATCTTGTTTACTTTAACCCGATTTAACGCAGTGTAATTGATTCCATATACAAATTACAAACTAAACAGATTCAAAATTAATCCACGGTTTGTTTTAAACATAGAATTTAAAGTTCAGCGTACTAAGACGTAAATTTTAATTTTTATGGTGGAAGCGGCTTGGAGCTATTTCTATTTTCGTGGGTAAAATAAACAAACTGCTTATACGCAAATGGACCAGAGAAGGAACTTATGGTAAAATCGAAATATTCGTTATATACAGACTGATCATCAAATTCAAACAAATAAAGAGAATCATTTTTTATAATTAGAAAAATCTTTTATTAAAAAAAAAAGATTTTTATTGAAAAAAGAACGTTTGCTTCATTGAGTGTAAGGCTTGTCATTCTTCAAGATTTTAAATCCTTTTCTACTAAAGTAATGTTGATTTGCCGATTTCAAGTTTAGGCAAATGTCTGCAAAACACGCAAATGACGTATACGCAATCGGCTACGACGTGGCAACCCTTACTGACATCATGCCTCACGCTTATAATCTTGTAGATGCGCGCTGAGTGAGTGCGTCATATCGAACGATTTGTTCCTAGAATCCTATCTGCTTGTTGTAACCTCATATTATGCATACAGTGCCTGACAATACAGTGACCTGTAGAGGTTACTTCACTTCGCTGATCAAATGATGTTCGAAATATAAAAAAATATGTTGAAGAGCGTTCAATAAACAATGAATAAGTACAACCTGCTAGCGAGTGGAGAGGTCGTTAAATGGTTAATACGGGTAACATAAAAAAATATGTCGCATGAAATAAATTCATATGCAAATATCGAACCGAATGCGAATCCAGCGAAAGTTAAACGATGAGGATAAAAGTTGCAAACATGTTCATTTGAGCGAGTAAAAATTATCATTGCGAGCGACCTATGTACAATTCAGTATCGTGTCTAGTATCACAAAGTAAAAACATACATAAGGGCGACTTTCTACATCAGTGGATAATATTCGCCCGCACACGGAAGACTAATTCTAGAGGTACGTACGTAACTTAGCAACTCCGGTGTCCCAACTAGAGGCTAAAATATGAGTTGATCCACCATCTTCGGAATTGAATCAACAAATATAAATAAAAAGAATCAACACATTTCTAGCCACGTTCATATCTGCCGAAATAGGTCTTCGTTTAAACATGTCAAAATGTACCCCAAGTATATCGGTTTTGATTGAGATTCTCCTAAAAGTCGACTATGTATGTATGTTTGTATTTGTATGGGAGCTGGTTTTGAAAGTAGATTATTTTAAGGTAGTACCAATCCCGACAGACTTGATAGTTGTGATAGTGTCTGTGACAAAATGGATGAAAACATTAGTGATACTGTTGAAATTGTTATTGTGAGTACAAATGGGGAACTGTACGATATTGTGGAACAGACTTTATTATTATATATACATTCAAACGGGTAATCTCTTCTCAAACAAACTTTCAAATTGCTTGACGACTACCCCCGCTGAGGATCTACAAAATTTAACAGAAAAATCCAATGAGAACTGATTGTATGCATTTGTTATTATTACAAGATTACACATGATGTGTAAAATTAAGAAACTTTTAATTAAATATGCCAACCTCTGCACTGTTTCGAAATAAACAACCAGAATTACTTCATTGTATATTTTTCATCTACCTATAAGTAAAAAAAAAACATAGCTTTGGGCGAGCTGAATCCAGCGAGGCGAGCGGAAGTCAACCCAGCAAGTAATATATTTTTAATTGATGCATACGGTAGCCGATGTGTTGAGCAAACATTTACACATTTATTCGGACGATGACAGCCTTTGTTGGCCGGTTTGAACTCAAAACATTAATTGGTGGAAAAGTGTGCAATTCGCGTGTTTAAACTTTCAGTTGATGTAAATATTAACTCGGTAATTATGAGGGCGTTGATTGCAAATCGCGATAGTTCATTTTCTGGATGGATACTTTGTTTTCGGTAATTTAATAGGGATGAGTAATTTATTGTTAACCTTTGACAAAATATTACAAAATTTTTGCAATTTGAATTTACATTGGACTGGCTTTGTGAGTGTAGTGGTCGCAAGCGCCACGACGTCATGAGTGTGGTGGGATTCTGAGTCGGAAAAAGTGGCAGTAGGGGAATATAGACGTGAGCGTATATCATAGACAAATATAAAAACATATAAACAAAATTGTATCTGCGATGACACCTTTGTCTATCATACATTTGCACAGGGGTTTATACACAGATTCACATCTTTTGCTCGAAAAAAATGTGCCAAATTATCCCGTCAGTCGGTTTGTTTTTATCGTCACCCTAAAACATTAAATCTCATACCGAAACTAAAACGGTCATGGATTCGAGTATTCACATTTACTATTCAAAGCGCGCAAAATATAATCTCGTACCTGAAAAGCGAAAAATTGCAGTTAGTTGGCAGTATCGAGGTGAGCCTGTAACAGTAAGCTATGTGTATATGTATAGGTAGCATATGCGTGTGTGCAGAGCAATACAATCATTTTTAATTTCCGTCGCTGGGGCGTCAGTGCACTGAATACCAATTACTACGGTAACTGCTGAGCATGTGGAATGTGGGGCTTAGCTCGCCGCTACTACAATTTGTGTACCTACAAACACTACAATACTGTGAATCAATTGTACTCCAGACACGCAATCCAGGTTCAATCACGATTTATTAGCTAACTGATTCAAAATTACTTGAATATCGCTAAACCAACTGCTATTCAGAGAATAAAACGTTTCACTCAAAATTATATTCCACCCCAAATCATCCTCATTGGAGTGGAATTTCGGAAAACAATTTTTAGTCTTACAAAGAATATACGATCTAAATTTCAAGTCGCTAAGACCAGGGACTTAGGCTGTGTATTGATTGTTCTATCAGTCAGTTACGACTTATCTGTGTATAAGAGAAGCTGTAATAGGAACGTTTACATAAACATACATTTCAAACAGCCAACTTCCAATTAGTTGTCAATTTTCATTGTCGAAAAGTCATCCATATAAATTTTTCGTCATTTATAAAGTGGAATGTATTGTACACTTCATAGATTTTTTTCTAGTGAACATCAAGAATTATTTTTCAAAATTTCAGTTGACATGTTTCAAAACAAAGTATATTAAGAAAAGATAAGATATTTGTATTTGCATTACAATCATTATTACACACGGATATTAATAATTAGTCTTTGTTCACATGTTTTGAATGCTCTAAACATAACATTGCACGCGGTGTTTATCTACGCACTAATATACAAAATATAGTTATCAAAATATAAAAACTCTTCAGCATTATAATAATATTGTATGTAGTAAGGTTTATAAAGATGTATGCAAGTAATATGGATTGCATAATTCTTCGCAAAGATATTACAGATTCACTTCATCATATATTTCCCGAGCTAATTCTAGGCTATATGCAGCATCTGACAGTCACGTAACCAGGATAATTATACTTAAGGAAGGAAGACTAGGGGCCTGATTGCACTATGTGGGTATAAGAAGGATGGATAATTTTACATTTTGTTCTTTATCATATATTAAATAGAGAATACCCAACAATTTAAGAAATATGATTTAGAACAGCACAGTCGACTTAGGTTGATTTTTTTTATGAGTCTCTATAATACTACGCACAGACCAAACCCGCAGAGACATTTCATATTCACCCGGGCCATGCCCGACATGATCACTTAGTTGAAAATAAATATAGGTGCCGTCACAAGCTAAGAGCGCTGACCTTGAATGCGCAGTAGATATTGGTTAGGTTTTTTGATGGAGTGACACGAACAAATACATGCATTTATCACCACTATTGTCGCTGAGCGCGCTCATAACTCGTGACGGCACCTATGCCTATACAACGTTTAATAATCCATTTCTATTTTCCGTTAGTCGGTGAAGCTTTGAACAAAATATTGTGTACTTTGTAGAGTGCACACGACATTTTAAAGTATTTAATGTCCCTAGGACATCGGGTCAGTCGGAGCGGTATCAATTTCCGGACATCCACTGCCATTTGATTTATGTTTGCGATGAGTTTTCAAACAAAACAAACGGTTCGTTCGCAGAGTTGAAAACTGGAGTCGAAAACATCGAAATACTGTTTCAAATAAAAACGGAGAGGAGTAATTATTTGATACGACATTTTATTCCTGTATGTACGACGGAAAGTCAGGTTTGGAATTTTAATTTGAATTCAAGCCTTCAATACATCGCCTAAGTTAATACTTGGTTTAAATGTAGTTCCATCTCTTTTTGTGATACGGCTTTCAAAAGTGATGCATGAATTTTTTGTCCTAGTTTGGTTTAAACATGGTTTTTATTAATATAAGAGGAAGAAGCCATGGTGGCCTTGGGGCTTGAGCAGTCACCTGTTACGCAAGCGACGCAAGTTCAAATGCTAGCGGGGCCTGTACCAATGAGTCGTCTAAAAGCTTATGTGCAGTGATTTCACACCAGACCTTTGCAGTGAAAGAAAACATCGTGAGGAAACTTGCATATGTTCGAGAAGTAATTCAAAGACGTATTTATAGTGCTTGAGACGGCGATGGACTCACCCTCTGTCGAATTAGCATTAAATCATATTCGGTGTATTGTGGGTGTTGTTGTTGCAACACCTTTGCTTACCCCTTCGGGGACCCTTCTGAGATGGCGTGAGCATATCTATTTTTATAAAAGGAAATACTGGTAAAATTATAGAGTACTATATTTAAGCAGTCTGATCCACGTGAAAAGATTATCAACCTGCAAAATACATGTTTCCATGTCAATAAAAAAACTCACACAAGTATACTTATAAATAGATGATAATCATTGATCATCTTCAGTCATGTCGTTACGAAGGTACGATATACAGGTAAGAAACCGCAACACGGGACGATGACTTGCGCCAAATGACACCAACATAGTACGTACACGGGGTAACATTCACAAAAGTGCTACCCACCTTAATATTGTTAGGAAACAGTAACCTCTTAGGTGTTGGCAGGCAATGTAACCATTCAGTGATTAATGCCTGTTGGATGACACGGCAAACACACATGTGCCATATAACTTGTATTTTGTATACGCTACCTGTTTCTGTATTAGGTACGTTGAGTTGCATCAGTTGCGGTATCTCCCACTTAATAATACTTTGTTAAATTATTCCCAAGCTTAATAAGTTTACCTCCAATCTATACTAATATTATAAAGAGTAAATATTTGTGTGTATATTTTTAAAGAATTGACCCAAAAAGCTTGGACCGATTTTAAAAAATTCTTTCATCATTACAATGCCACATTATCACTGATTAATATAGGCTATATTTTATCGCCGTACACCCATGGGAACGGGCACTACGCGGGTAACACCGGGTGACGTCCGCTAGTGTTAATAATTACAGTCATCAGCATCTCCCTGGCCTTATGCCATGTACTGTTGGGGTCGGCACTTGATTCAACAGTGAATAGATATGAAGTTCAAATATCCACTTGATATAAATTATTATAGGCTTGCAACTAATATACTGTCGATGGAATAAAAGAATACTGAGTTTCCTTAAACACCCATAAGAAATATTCGGCCTACACAATTCAGACGCGACAGTACAACGCGTTTGTGAAACATATGCATGCCAGGCGCTTAAGATACAACCCTTTTGGACAGCTTGCTAAGTGTACTTAGGTATATATTACTGGACGCAAAAGGTAAAATGATTAACCAAAAATTGTTATAACATTTCTCAGACATTAAAAATCACTACGAAAACCGATTCCAACCCGAATACAATAGCCACGTGAAGTTTATTATGTTTCAATTGTATTCGTTGATTGATTGATTGACTGGCGATTTTAACGGTATTGTAGAATTTTTGTAAGCCCAGTTAGGCCTTTTATATCGGCAATATTCAACTGTCGATAATGACTGATTTGATAAATGAGCATTTAATTGACCGATATTGTGTTAAATTGAGTTCACAATATGACGCAAAGATTTAGATACCCTAGAGAAGTATTTTAATAGATCTATGATTTTACAAATTCTTTGTTAAGAGCCTCGTGGTAAATGTCACTTGTCTCAAACATCGTTAAGTATACATATCGTATGGAAATTATTTATTTTACTTACTTACATTGTAGTATTTCCCTATATATATAGCCCCTATCATTCTGAGGGTACGATATATCTATCTAAAAGTTTTAAAATCAATTCTATCTCCCAACAGCAATTCTTACATTACTTATTATATTTCTGTAGGTACATATTTTTTAAATTATTAATTTTATTGTTATTTCACTTTAATCTGTTATTTATTCAGAGTGCATCGGACAGCCTAAATGGCTTTAATGATGGATTTAATTTCACTGATTGACAGACTGACTTATATATATCAACTCACAGCCTAAACCGCTGGTTTTAGAACCATGAAATTTTGAGGGTGTATACTTGGTGAGGTGTAGGTATACACATAAAAGATTTGAAAATTCCAAGCCTAAGGGGGTTTGGTCCCAACTTTCGAAGTTTGTAGGGATGTGAAATCTTACTACCACACAGGCGAAGTTGCCGACACAAGCTAGTGTTTATAATGAGAACCTACGAAACATATCAGCGTAAAGTATTGCATTCAATAAATTTACAAGTTAATCAATGTAAGTAACTATTTCATAGTGCAACAATCCTGGTAAAGACAGAGGTAATTCATTTACATAAATACCTCATTGTTTACATCGTGTCTGCAATCCCTTTCGTCGTGAATGTAACGGAGTCGCGAAAGCATTTCAGTGAGACTGAACACCATTTTGAATAGCAGTTAACACAAAGTAAATAGCAAAGATAACTGAGAACTGAATGAAAGAAATAATAACACGAGCATGCAACTAGAAGAAGGAATTAAAAGAGAATGCTACTTTTAGTGACTTGACATTTGACAAAACTTTTATTAAAATTACCCTCCGAATGTAAATGTCAATGGTTTACTTTTTAATCTTGTTTGAAGTTGGCAAAAGTTGCGAGACGTTCTGCCAGCTATTAAAAACACAACACTCGTAGTTCGAATTATAAAAATATTATGATTCATATTTGTTTTTAATTTAAATTAATAAGTTATACAGATACAACTAAAAAGTGTTACAAGTACGTACGTATTTCTTTATGCATGCAATGTTAATTTAGGAACGTGGTTAAATTATAGTATATTAGTAAACTATTATTATTATTGTATTAGGTGTTTAAAACGACATTAAGAAAAAATATAAAATTGAAAAAAAAAATAGCAGTACTGGTTTAAAAGTACTTTTTTTAGATTTCAAAATTCGAATTCCGCCAACATCGTAAAATATGGCAGAATATGTGTATGATCCTAACAATCTGAACGGAAGCTGTACCTTACACTTCGTCGGAGCAGTGGGTGTCAAACGACAAATTTCACGGCGATCATACTTTGCTTGACGCTGTATACGTGCTGCTGTGCCTCGTACCCTTAGACGGGAATATATTTATTTCTCTTTTAAACTAAACTAAAATTAGAATAAGCAATTCTCGTTTGTTCTTGTAGCTTAAAACCTACTATTATTGAGTTTTCTAAAATTTATTTGAACATTTTTCCGAGCAGACCGGATTTAGATTTATAGTTTATTTTTTTACATACATGAGCCGTGTTGGCCGACTGTTTGAGTAGTCGCCTAGTAGGCAAGCGACGTGAGTACAAAGTGTAAATAGCCTTTACAAATAGGTTTTTTATAAAAGTTAAGTGCAGTGAAGTAAAGCACCGTGCATGATTCGTGATTTTTATATTTTTACTATAAAAAACTTCAAGACTGATTTCAAAAACTCATCCACTAATATAATGGTACATTATTACTGGGGCTATATCGTTAATCGTATTAATTCGGGGAATCCAATAGTATATAATATGCAAAGTAAGTATGTCACGATATTTCTCGTGATAACGAGAACAATGTGAAATATTTGTTAATATTTTCGATTACTTGGAGCTCAGTAACATTGTACTCGAATCTGGGGTAAAGCGATGGGATTAGATTCCGATTGCAGACGCATCTGTCTGCTAATGAACATTACGTGCATACTCCGCCCACAACGGATGAGGCACCTGACACCTATGGATCTATGCATGCCTGGTACTTCGTTACTGCTCAATGCTTATTCACCTATTTAAAAAAAACGAAAGTGATCGTTATACTTTTCCCTATGGGCACATGTACTATTCGTCGTATACATGAATATGCCGCGAAGGTAATATTTAAGTACGTGATATTCCCGTTTTTGTAATATTTTCTATTGATGCTTCGCTCCTATTGCTCGCAGTGTAATTTTAGCTTTCCTGGATGAATTAACGATATAAGTATCGGATACAATACAATTTTTGTTTCAATTCAAACCAGTAGTTTCCGAGGCTAATCGCAGTATGGCTTTCAACGACAGAAATTCTTAAGGTTTTTAATATTAGTATGGATTACTATTGGATCAGTAGCTTTATAAGAGTGACGTTTTTTCATGGGTAAATCTATCAAAATGGTGAAAAGGAAATGAAAATCCGTATTTCTAGTAGTTTTTGAAAACCGTCCATTCAAAAATGTATTTAATCAATAAAATAAATAAGAAAAATGTTGTCTATAGTTGAAGTCAGTAATTTGTGACCATGTTAGCATAAATTATTTACGTGGAGAAGGATCGTAAAATATGATCTAAGTACAATCACAATTCTAAAATTGTTTAATTATTTATTTGGTTTCAAGATAAGAATTTAGAGGTTTTCTTAAAAGTAAATGATTTAAGAACACGAAAGACGTTGAAAGGGAAAATACACCCTTTGAATTCCATTCTTGGACATAAATATTTATTCTCATTACAAAACCAGCCTACACACAAGGGATACGCGGACGCTCCCAATACTTCGTAACCCATATTACATACGCTTTTTTTACCAAAGCCTCGGGCGTTACACATTCAGACGTACGAAAGACCATTTCGATCCAACTACACGTTTGGAAATATACCTGTTTGGATGCTAACACCATCCCCTAAACACAACGGACTTTACGGTTACTAGCCTTTTCGTACCAGTATTAGCTCGAGATAATACTAGATATAAAATAGGAAACACTAATCGTAAAGATGACGAAACTTGTGCAAAATAAAATATCCTGCTGAGCGAAAACTTTGCTCAGGCCGGTATCTGTTTTGCGTCGCGAGAAAATACTGGCCAGTATTTTGGTACGTAGGTACATAAAATAATACGAAAATATTCGCGCAAATGGCAATAACATTCTATGTCCATATTATTTGCTTTCGAATAACTCTCCTTTTAAAATTATTCCGACAATTTGAATCAAAGACTTTCTTTTAGTGTGAATTAAAAAGATAAACAAAACAAATGTAAAGGAAAATAAATAAGAACATTGAACACAGTCATTATAAATGTATAGTCTATTAACTAAGACAGACACACCGTTAGTGCAATATCATTAGGCCGAGGCTCTCGGCTGGCTTACGACACGTAAATTGACTTAAGTATTCATGGCCTGATGAATAAATGATGGCTATGATACGGAACGAGATCGAATCGAGTCTGATTTCAATGATCGGAATAAGTCCACTTCCTCTTTTATAGCTGACGCACCAAGTGCGATGATATTTATCCCACAGGATGTTTATGACAATTTTTCGATTTAATTAACCCTGAGGTGAAACGGTGCGTCACGTGTTCCGGCGCACCGACCGTAAGAGCAAGCTGCACAGGCATGGCAGCCGAAGGTGAGGCCCAACAGGCCAGCCGCTGACGGACCGTGGACGCTCATGCGACCAGAAACCGTGGCCCCTCAACAAAGCGGGGAGAGGAACACAGTGGGTTTTAGTCCGTAGAAGTCTGACATAATCTGCTTGCCTCACCCGTGGCAGGCAGATATCCTACGAGGATTTCCCACTATAAAAAAAAAAAGGGACTGGCAGAGAGGATACCACAGTAGTAAACATTCAGATTTTTACAATAAGCAATACTCCAATTTCAATACAACGCTTTAACGATCGTTGCCCCCCTGCAACCTTTAACTGGAAGACCGGTAGATCCATCATTGCTTCAGCCACAGATTCACAGTTTACCTGCGACAAATGTGATGCCATTAGACTTATATCACAATATAAGCTGCAAGAGATGCAATAATAATCTTTCAAGTTTATGTGACATGATGATGGTAGGTTTAGGTAAGAAGAAGGCATAGGGATAGCACTGTATCATTGAAATGTATAAATTATAGTACGAAAGACATTATTTCGGTGTCAAGGAAATGGAAATGATCACCATACCGTAACATCCACATGACAGAAGCTACACACTACATCTACATAAAAGAAACGTAAGCAAAAATATTCACAATGTGATGTTTACTCATATTTCATACATAAATTTTGCACATGCGTTTGTACAACAAAGCACCAAAAAGCTTCTTTAAATATTCCCTTCCTTCATAATCAAAGTGCTGCGTTTGTAAGATAAGAATTCCCAACGGGCCTGAACGTCGACTGTGTATGGTACAATCGTTATGGGATGAACGAAAATTATTTCACTCAGCTATTTATCAAAATTCTTCGCGCGAGCGAGCGATGCTCGATTTTACAATCCGCTACTTCCGAACGCTGGCACTCAGGTACGTAATTTATGCCTCTAAGCTGTTGCCATAAGAATAATTAAGATGAGGAGACAAGGCACTCCCTCACAACACAAGCAACACCTGCGTTCATCGCACGCAGAAAAAACACGTCAAGTATCACGTCAGTAAACACGTTATTAAAATTATTAAATTATGGACTAAATTTACGACTTCTCTCTACGCATATTAAAGTACTAGCTTCTGCCCGCGACTTCATCCTCGTGAATAGTTAAGCTAACGCTAACTTGTTAAAGTTACGCAACTTCGCCTACAACATTCCTCAATAAATTAGCTATCTATCACTGTAATATTTTTTCAAATCGAATTAGTGGTTTCTGAGATTACCGCCTTCAAGCAAAAAAATAAACTCTTCTGCTGAAGAGCATATATTGGTATAATTACAAATAAGAAACTGTTTTATTCGTGAGTCGATGTTACTGTTTTAGAATAATAATAATAAATAATTTATCGTCAACGTGAGTGAACTGTTTATAATCGTATACAAATAAAAATTAAGCCTTCGAGGATTATTTAAAACAACCTGGCGACGTGGAATTTCAATGAATATCCTTAAAACGGGAAGATTAAACCTGGAAAACTTTTTGTATTTGCTTAGCGCTTCACGGCTGATATAAGTGGATTGCAAAAGTTCTGAGGATGAGCATAAAAATGCTCGAGTTAGGGAAAGAAAGAAAATCAGTATTAAGGGAGTGTCGCGGTAACTGTGTGTTTTTGTTAAGGTAAAGTTGTTGAGTAACTGGGTAATGTTGGAATAACGGTGGGAGATAACGTTTTATATGTCACATTGAAACCGTAAGCTGGGACATAAGAGCTTCACTTGTAGTTTATCTGCCTCTCACTCGCAATCGTACATCACTTTATTCTTGTTTTAAATTATACCAGCCGATTCATAAAAAAATATACCGTATTTTTTTTATAGCAACAGATATTTTTTTATTTTCGTAGTGTATGCAGATCAAAAAACATGAAAATCATTCATGTAACTAAACTGTTTATTCTTTAACGAAATGAGTTAAGTCATAATGTGACGCATTTGACTGGTCATAACTCGTAAGTACTAATATAAAACAAATTATTAGAACAAGACCGCCCTGATAGTTGCCAGAAATATTGTCGTCGAACGTCTTTTAAACAGTACATTTTTGTACCTTAAAATTTAACGTCACATCTAAGCAGTTCTCAACACGCGATGCTTAAAAGATATAGTTGGCCCCCTGTTGTATCTAAGTGGTACAAGATACTTAACCGTAACTGATCATAAGCGGCGCTAATATGTTGAAATCACGTAATTCTCGCAGATCATTCATTTTCAATCCTTAGGCGTCGTGAAGACTTGAATTCGCTGGCTTATAGCACTCATGTCACTCACGCCCGAGGGGGTTGACTAAGATTAAAATGAGTTCGACGATACGTAAAATGCAACTATTTACTACGCTTTGATCAGATTTCGAATAGTCGGTTTTGACACAAAATTACAATATGCAGGCAAGTTTAGAAAAATGTCTATAAAACTCTTATGTAAGCGATCGGCCATGACGTGATAACCATAACGCCGGGGTCGCGTCGATTATAATGTATACATCTATATCTATGAACACAGATAAATAAAATTGAAGTGTCTGTTTTTAATTCCACATTAACAGCTTTTCTTTAAAATGCATATGTAAGTATATACGGTACTGAACTAAAATAAACAATTAAAAAAAAATCTCTGGTTCGCTGGACGGATTTTAATGGGACTTTCACTGGCAGATAGCTGATGTTTCAAGGAGTAACTTACATTTTTACTTTTATTAAAAAGTAAATTAGGGTTCCGCGAGCTTAAGCATGAAACTAAGTCTACGCGGATGAAACCGCGGGGTACAGCTAGTATTGTATATGCGCGTGAGTGAGCGTGTCATTTCGAATGATTTATTCCCAGATTCCGTACTGTTTGTAGAGGTACTATGTATACTGTGGTATCATGACAATTCATTAATGCTATTTGACGCAGCATCTGTCCACCCAACACTGTCACATAGTAAACCAATTTTATATTATTGTTATGTCAAATTCATGAAATCAAATCATTAGAAGAAATATAAACTTGAAGTAATGCAAAGTTAATAAAGTAGATACTTTCTAACGATAACAATGAGCAAAAATATGGGGCAGAAAAATCTTTTTTCAAGAACAGATGACGCGATACCTTGAATACTAGAGGAATATTATTCCCATTCATCAGTTCTCCCTCTTATACATTTGTGTTCGAAAATTTGCCAATTCATGATAGGACTACAGTTAGCTAGATGGATATTATCTATTCATCGGGGACGGCCCTCCGAGTACAAAATAGGATCACTCGCTAAGGAAAATGTATTGAAATCACAATGTAACATGCGCCCTTTGTCCAGTGAAAACATTTTTTGTGTATTTAAAAATATACCCTACAAATGTTTACTTAACAATGGTGTTCTGGAGAAATTACTCATTCATGGCACGTCCGAGCTTCCCTCGGCTTTGTTAACCTTAGTTACCGATACATTCATCGTAACTTGATGCAATCCGATACAATAACTCATCGTAACTCGAAATGAGATGCGTCTTTTTAACTCATTACTAGCAGACTCCTTCTTTCGTTCTTCTTCTCTTTCTTTCTTACGATGTCTTTTACGATGATTTTTCGCTATCTTGTAACCATATAAGTATTTAATTATATAACCTACTATGTATATTAATTACGAGTCAATAAAGTACTTAAAACTATTTACAAGTAGAAAACTTGGCCCAAATCGGTGTCTCTCGGGATCGTGCCAAGAAGGCTGGCAGCATTGCCACGTTGAATAGCAATGCTGATTCTCTGAGCGAGAAAAGCCCCAGCCCGCTTGTCACGAGAAGCTTCTACCCCAAGGCCTCAGAGTTTCAACCGCAAACGCAGAAAATATCAATATAATAAATGTAACCTAATGTTTTAGTTACTGACTTTACTGAGTTTGATGAATGTCAGGACAAGGACTGGTTGAGGTGTACTTAATAGTACACCAAATTTCGCCAGGTATTTTCAGGTCTCATATCGTAGAGGGTGAGCCTATCCATTAAGTCTAATTTATGACTTCATGCTACTACTGGATCTTTTTTTTTATGAAAACCTATCAGTATATTATTTAGTATTATTTTGGAGTCATGCGAAACTAACATGAAAATGATTTATTGGTTTGAGACCATGGTAAGGCACTAATGAACGGCCTTCTGGGAAGAATCGGCAGGAACTCAAGAAACTCAAATAGTTCATATGAACACATGGTAAACATTTTTGAAAAAAATATTTTGTTTTAAAAGCGATCATTAATAAGCAACAGAGATATTGTTGGATATAGCATATAGTGACATTCCGGTTTAAGCACCAATTTAATCGATACAACGGAATAAAATAATGAACTGACGGGTCGACGTCCATAAAACACGATTTTATCATACCGTTGGGAGGGACACGTTTTCGAATATCGTAATAAAAAACTCACAGATGTCAAATTTATGACGTTGGACCATTGTAAAGAGATTAAAAGATTTACTACGGATGAGGGGCGAGCGCTACGAACGCTACGCAGCTACGCGGCTACGGAGCTACGGAGCTACGGTGTAAGTTCCTCGGGAAATAATTTTACAAGTTTAATTACGTTGTAATCCTTTTGTATTGGTGAAATTCACGTTGGAAGTTTTGAAAGGAGACTATGCGGTAGATTTCTGATTCTTATTTACTGACGAGCTGTGCTCCGCGGTTTCATGCTTTATTTTGCGGAACCCTGATATTTTTTCTAAATAAAAGTAGTAAATTTACTCCTTGAAGCAGCAGCTATCTGCCAGTGAAAGTCCCACTAAAATCAGTACAGCCGTTTCGGCGATTACCCGGAACAAACAGACAGTCAGAGCTTCGGAGAAAAAATAAAAAAATTGCTTTTTTTCAGTCAGTACTATATATCCATTCATATTTATTTAGTGAAAAGCTTTAAAAAGGAATTCAGACACTTCAATTTTAATTATCTGTAATGTATAGATATAGATGTAAATATATATACATTTTCTATGTTCTTCGTAGCGCCTGCATAGTTGTGCAACTTACACACTAAGACGATAACACTCACCATTGCCGTTATATCTCACTTAGGCGCTAATGTATAAACGTACCTGTGAACAAGAAATGTATGAAATTAACAAAGGCTAATCATAACACAAAAGAACTGCGGTACTATCGGGTATAAAAGTTAACGACCAATTATAAGGTAAAGTACATTATAACAAATTAATAGACCCAAATTGATTCCGTTGCGCCTCATTGGGCGATAATGTAAGACGTCAAACTCCGCGAATTATGAAAAAGATATTTCCCAAGGGAGGGCGATGCCTTATAAACGTCCGTAACTTGGAGAATAAATCACGGTAAGCGCTAACGCCGCCAAATAAATAATTTCCTTTATTCATCAAAATTAAAAGGAACAGTTGACAAAGCGGGCCCTTAATTAAAATCCGCTTTTCTTGCCGACCATAATGCGGAGTTCGATCATCTAGTTAGCGCCTTAGCGTATTTGCTGCCAATCGTACGTAACAAATACCATTATGAGAACTTGGCTCCACTGAAGGTCTCTGGACAAACAAATTGGGTCCCTTTATATCCAATACGTGTAAAATCCCTCATGTGAGGATTTGAAAAAGTATTCTTTAAATTTTCGATTGATAGAACCGTACAAACTTTTTATATTTTCATAAGTCAAACATTTAACAGTCGTGGTGGCCTTGGGGTTTGAGCAGTCGCCTGCTACGCAAGCAACACAAGTTCGAATCCCATCGGGGCCTGTACCAATTTCTCATACAAATATTCGGCGCTAGGGAGTATAGATTACGAAAACAGTGGCAAACCCGTGATAGGGGTACAGAACGGAAATGCAACAACCTAACATGTTTTAGTGAGAGCACTTCTTAAGCCCTCAGAGGGTTAGTAGTAGCGGTTTGTAATTGAATATTTAAAAGTTGCAATACCAAGGGTTCCCAAAGCGCCAAGTTCTCCAGCGTGCATTAGCCAGCGCTTTCCCAGGATTACTTAATGGTCTAAACCAGACGAGAAACGGAGGAAAAAGTAAAACAGGTAAAACTTGGGTTTGTTTTGTGTCGGAAAATACTGAAATGCACCAACAATGGGATTTCTATCGCACTACGTAGTGGGTACAAAATGTTCACGGCGATTGTCAGGCCCGTCACTTGATAACAAAGGATGGTTCCCCTCACTGCTAGACCAAATTAGTTCTTAACATAGGTCATTTAAAAATGTTTTTTTTTTAAATGCGGCTTCTCGAGCGAGGATTTACCTGATGTATATTCAACTAAGTGAATTGGATAATGAGTGTACTAGTGTCTAAGTTGTCAAATTATGCTCAATTAATGGACCCGCATGGGTGATTTTAAAAACGAAGAATATTAATGAAGTGTAGTCAATTTGCAAAACAAACCTACTTTGCGATTTTCTTTCTTAATTATAAAAAGGTAAAGAAAAATACGAACACGAGGCGGGAATTTAGATATAAAACATGTATGTCATGAATAAAAATGCTAAAATTTCCGGATTTGGACTCTAAAGAGTCCGTATAGGTACGTGACGTCGGGCATGACATTTGTATCAAATATTATGCGATGAAATAAAATGATTGCGACAAAAATCAAAGACATACAGTGTTTAGACTTACAGACATACTAAGAGACGGCGACAGACACCATCACGTTAGTACATAATTGTTGAAAGTGGATGTTGGCCACCTTATATGTTTATATAATATACTCAGCATAACTAATTTACTAATACAGCAAAGTTTTAAAGTGCCCTGCAAATGTTTGGGTATAAACCCCCTCAACGTAAAACATACCTATCGGTAAATCTTAGGCCGTAAAAGATTTATTTGCAAGCGGGTGTTCCGTACAAGTGCACATCGAGTTTTCAATTACATAAAGTGATGGGTGCAGTGTTGCCAACGTTCCACGAAAAACGCTCCCGCGGTCAGCCAACCTGACCGATTGCACACTACTCACCGAAACCACTCCGTCGAGCGAAAACCAACACAAACAATAAGAATATAAGATTACTTTTCGAACGACCACCACCGTGGCTACGAAAGCCGAGGGACAACTCGTTTTCGAAAGGTTGTAGGAAAACTCGATCGCTTTACCAGGGGGAAGCTCTCAGTGGTTTATTGCGTTATTACCTGGACGTGTCTGCCTCGACGGGACAGCCGCAATTTGGGGAGAATGAACGATATGTTGCGAGGAAAGGGATTTTATAGAGCTCTACGCCAAAGAAAAGACCAGCGTTGTCCACGCCTGCCGTCATTTTCTCTGATCGAAAACACCAAGCGGCGCTGCCGTGGTTTTTATTTTTATTCAATTCAATAACGTTGAACGGTTTGTAGAACACGGTTCGCGAAACCTCCCCTTGTGCCTTATACGTTATTACGTTTTATCGGTCTATTACGCTCTCTGTTAGATAATAATATAGACAGTACCAACATAAAATGGGTAAGTAGGTTTTCAATTTCATTACCTACACGATTGCTCAGAGAAAAAAATATCGTATTACATAACGTTAACGGCAATTCCATAAGGCATTTACACTGAGTTCGATTCAATAAAAACGTTAGACGTGGTTGAAGATTTGTTCCAATAATCTGGCAACAGGACCTTTCTTTCGTCTTAGGACCCATGAAATAAGAGTGAAGGTCCATAAAATAAAATAATAACCGGTCAATAAAACTCGGGTTTGGGGCAAATCCGTCAAATACGTCTGGGAGGTTAAGGGTCCAGTGAAGGCTTGAAATGTCACATATAAAGATTATATCCAATTTATACGTACATATTCCCATCGTACTGTTTTTATTTCGTTGCTGTAGTAATAATCTAACTATCTATTAATGTATCCATACATAAAATATTAGATTAAAATGGATATTTTCTTAAGTAAAAGCTAATAACAATAACGACAGTTATTGCAGGTAAGTATTATAATACTTTAAATTTCTAATCTTTTGATCTAGATCAGTGTTTGAGGAGAAATAGGCTCCTAGTAAAATAATGTGGATAACATTCGAAATTAATATGCCTGCAATTTAGTACGCGTGGAATAGCTACTTTGGGCTAACGCTAGCTTTGACTCGCGACTTCGTTTAAATAGCGTGATGATAATGCTATATAGCCTTCCTCGAAAAATGGGCTATCTAAAACTGAAAGAAGTTCACAAATCGGACCAGTAGTTTCTGATATTAGCGCGTTTAAACAAATAAACTATCTCTTCAGCTTTATATATTAGTATAGATTTAATGACGCAATAAGCTTGATTCACTGTTCAACTTTTCATCTTCGATATATGTGGCAAGAGATACCTCAAAGACAGTTAACCTGTATAAGCTTAGGCAGAGATAGAACACAAAACTGCGACAATCATCTGTCTAGATCAAGTGGTCAATGAAAACGATGAAGCCTGATTCACAAATTATTTTTGTACTAGCTGTGTCCCGCAGAGAGTTAATTTCGTGACCCGCGGAAAACCTTATGTTTTTTAAACAAAAGTAATTGTTAATGTTTTTTAAGTAACGTAACATTAGCTCTGCCAGTGAAAGTCCCGTTAAATTCGGACAAGCCGTTTCGGAGGTTAGCCGGAATAAAACATACAGACAAACAAATCTTAAAATTTCTTTTTGTATGGTTTCCGTTGTTAGAGAAAAGCTGTTAATTTGGAATTTCAAACAGACACTTCAATTTTATTTATGTGTATAGATTACCCAAGCGAGCCTCCAAAGGTCCCTTAAGAGCGAAATAATAGAAATACTTGAGGGGCGAAATAGGGGTGAGAAGTGGTCGAAATTTGATCTGTCGCAGGTCGCGCAGTTGGCATCATCAATCGACGGGTAATTGGGAGGCACGTCACCCTTCCGAACGATACCGGCAATGTTTTGTTTGCATTTACTTCACTTAAAGTAGACGCTATCTATTTCTTTATCTACAACACTTTGATAAACACATGAATAAAATTATTGTGTCCGTCATTCCAAATTAACAGTTTTTCACTAAATACATAGGAAAGTTTAGGGCCCTCGTAAAGGGCCCTTTCATAATAAATACAATTTAAAAAAAATCTCTGTCTTTCCGTCTGTCTGTTTATTCCGAATAATCTCTGAAACGACTGAACCGATTTTCTTGGGACTCTCACTAGCTGATGTAACAAGGAGTAAGCTAATCTACATTTATTTAAAAATAAGGGTTCAACGAAGTAAAGTCTAGTTCGGAAATATAATTCGTAGGAAACAAATGTTTCCATCCAGTTCACCGAAAAAAATGTACCTTAAACTAACAGGTTCTATTTCAACAATCGATTTTACTGGAGCTTACGTACGTCATATAAACGGAGCGGATTCCTTCCTAAATAGTAAAAGAAACGATAAATAAATAAACCGATCCGAAAACCACTCAGGTCACGTCACTCATAATAGTAAAGGAACAGTTTTTGAGCAGTTACCGACACTTTGCGAACTTTCCTTCAAAGTCTCTTCTAAATAAGTTTCCATTAGAAGTTTATTTCGGTATGAATTATAAAACAACTAGCTTCCCTGCACGGCTTTGTCCGCGTGTATTTACAAACCCCAATTTGAACTCGTTTAATAATAATGCCCTATGGTTATTCAACGTTAATGTAGCCTTTTATTAGTGAAAGGATTTTAAAATCGGTCAATATTGTCGGAGCCGATTCTATGAAACAAACAAACAACTTCCAAATCTAAATATATATATAAATACCATTATAATTTGAGTTATGGTATACACAGTCCGCTTCAAATTGTCAGAATTTTTCAAGTATAAAATTAAGTGATCATAACAGAATAAATTCGCGGCAAATATTTTATTCACAGAGTTTACTGTTAAAAATAATATATAACAACCTAATCCGATGCGTGTAACCGTTTGTACCGTAAACAAATCATCTAGCATTCCGAAAGACGGAGCGTCAAATGTCCGAATAAACAAATAAATGTTGGTACATTTATTTATTTACAAGGCAAAGTCAAATAAATATTCAGCACAAAATCACACGGGCAATTTTAAAGCGAATTTAAAATGCATCTTATAAAATAGCAGCGTATAATCGCCAATCGCTAAGTGAGCTCTTAAGGCCACTAACGCCTAGAGGCTGGGAGGTAATCGGCAAATGCGAGAGCGGGAGTGCACACGTGACTAGCCTTTTGTATGTAAGGCAGAGCATACGGGGTGCGATTAATCGCTGCGATTTAGTGACGGGGCGTTTTCTTTGCTTTCTTTTCACACATCTGTTCGAATCACTGTAAAATAATATGTATTATTTTTATACAACGCGGCGAAATACGTTTGCAATATGCGGGTAATACCGAGATGAATTTATTAAATTATTTCAGCAATCGGGTCACTTTTTCTTCATTTGTATTAACAAAAATACACCTACGACATCTACGCATTCTACGCATTAATAAATCCGTTATTAGATTGATTGAATTCGTGGTTTAAGGAGAATCGGAGTGCTAATGACCGGGTGTTGAATGTAACGTATGTAATGTGCGACATCCGATTGATAATTCATGCAATATGCGCAGTGCAAAGGACACATTAATCCAATTCAAATCCAATTACACCGGCAATTTCTGTATGTAAAGGGAATTGATTTGTATCTTTAGTTAAAAATAAAACAGCAACAAATCGCATGTGGGAATCAATGTGTGCATCGTACACGGTCCCCATAACAATTGAGGCGGGAAATTGCCGAGTTGGTCCGATCCGCGCAATAACCTCTGACTTCTCATTATGCAGATTGCTCCTCGATTCCCGCACGTACAGTAAACATCTTAGACCACCTCGCCACATGTCGCGTCATCTACATTTTTATAATCGCAACGTGTGAACTGGAACTTATATTATGGTTTCAAGTGAGTCTTGGTGTTGAATCATAAGCAGCGGTTTACTTGACCGCAAGGAGAGTTGAGAAACTAACAAATAAATACCATTTGTTTTATGTTTGCCAATTTAACATCTTTGGCAATCGTTACAGGTCACTCCTAGGCCTAAGAGAGTCTTACAACTAGTTTAACTTAGATTACCGATTTTTCTCGTAATAGGGGCTACGAAGGTCAGATGTTAGTCGCTTTGTGTAAAAATCAAGTGATGAGCCGCATTGAGTTGCATCAAGTGTCGACCTCAACAATGTATGGGATAGGGTCAAGGAGATGGTGATGTTCCATCTCCGATCCCAAAATAGAATCTATACCTACAAAGGTCAATGTGTTGACTGACTGATTGACTGACTTTTATATATATACCCTAAGAAATTTGGGGGGTGTGCTATTTGTGAGGTCCTCACAATCCACTGAGAAAGGATTTTACAAAACTTACTCCTATGAGGGTGAAAAAATGGTTTGTTTAATTATTCAACATTACGTGCCTTAATTAGGTAGCTCGCAGTAAAAATATGAATAAGAAACTGTTGACGCTAAAGTTTTAATATAATGTGGTTAAAAAGACACGTTTAAAATGAACTCTGCAAATAAGCAAGAATTTTTTAATTTATAAATTCTCTTCACTACAATATTTTTTGCTTCTAATTGGGCTTACATCCACTCAGTCTTTTGAATTCCAAACCACAGACTGAGTGCCAAATTTATTGCAAAACAAACTTATTAAAATGCGCATTCACTTATTTAGTTGTGTTTTTGATATTTGCTTCATTTCTATAAACTTCATTGCATAATCATACCTATCGATTGCATATTGAAGATTTAAATAGACATTTTGAACTTAAATTTTTTTTAAAAAATTTTTAGAGTAAATTAAGAGAAATACATTTAAAAGCTCACGCCTCTATTCCCACTTTTCATCGAAGATGAAAGCCAACGTAACATGAGTCTGTAGACTGTCGCCTTAAGGACCTAATAGAACGCATACTCTCCAAACGACTTATTTGCTTATTGGTTGGTTATTAGGACACCAATCCTTCTTATAAAATGCAATTTATGCTATTAAGGGCTAGTGGCCTTTTGAACGCTATGACATGAAATAGATATGACAACCTGCCTTGCCAAATACCACGATACTCACACATGAGGATACACTATTCAGGCGTAGCCTAGTAATTACATACAGATAATACGTCTAGAGAGACATTACATGCGCCTGTAACTCCTGTAAGTGTTTCATCGGTGGCATAATCTGCATAATTGGAAGTCGTCGTAGGATATTGCGTCCACGTGAGGCGGCGAGCAATTTTCTGGGTCATTTCCGGTGAATCTGCACGCTGATGGGCGATTCGATGCGCGTGCCAGCCCTATGCTTACCTCTAACGCTTAATTGCTACAAGCTATATTGATATTTAATACTCATGTAGCCTATAGATATAAAGGTTAAATGCAATGGCTATTCTTAGCTTACAAGTAGAACGAAGTTTTTCTTTTTTTAAACCTGGATAAGTGGAGATAACATTCTATTAAGAGGGGCCGTTTATGTAGGTTATAAAATATGGGTGTCTGGTTTCGTTCGTAAGATGCAATCAGCATTTAACTATAAAGATCAAGTCATTACTGTTTAGTACCCCTAATAAAATCAACGGATCAAAATAACTAACAATAGTGGAATCTAATTGTTTTCATCTTTATATAATATAGGAAGAATGAACTCGTATTTTACAAATATATATAAGTATATCTTTGAGGTATAACAAATAATATACCTACAATACAGTCGGAATACACCGTCAAATCGTAAACAGTTGTTTAATTAAACACAGTCTTAGAAAACGTCAGTCAGTTAGTTGGCAGATAGACATTTGTAACCTTTGATTACATTTCACTTGTCCACATCATTTCCACGCTTAGTTGGCAGGCAGTACTATTCGTACCACGGCATAAACACATTATTAATTAATATTAGGATTAGCTTTAGAAAAGCTACTTAATTACCAGTATTGATTTACTTACTATATTACAAATTGATTAATGTAAAGTCGGCCATGAAAGTACTCGCTACCTTGAAAATTTTAATTATTTAATCAACTTAGGCATTTAAACGATACATGCATATGATCACTCCTGTATTCCTCAAAGGGGTTGGCAAAGGTGTACTTATAGGCTACCCACATTTTGCCACTTATAAGATCCATGTAAGGAGAGTAGCTATTGCAATTAGCCGGGCACTAATCTAGGCTGCTACGGAAAAATTACAGGTGGAAAAACCCAATTACATGGTCTGACCCGAGGATTGTACCTGTCCTAGGTACAATCCTCGGGTCAGCTCTCTCTCGTGTTCCACCAAGAGGCCAACAAGGCTCTTTGCTAGGCTAATTCATAGAACCTGCTTGGCTGTGCTCGGTTTCTTTTCAATGACGTTTTCTTATATATGTACGCTGCAAAAAAAAGGAAAAAAAAATGAAAGAAATTTACCGATGAATGTCAGTCTCGAACCGGGTACTCTAGTTTCGTTATCGCCCCGTAAGCTGGAAGCCTCACGTTTGAGCTACTAAAACTTGACAGATGTCGTTGAAATTTACTGTCGTATTGTAAAGATATTGTATGAGTTTTTTAGTGTCTGAAAACATGGTCAAAATGATGTTTCCCAAAAATGAAACCTATTTTTTGCCTTTGTAACCCCCTATACACAAATTTTCATGGAAATCGTTGGAGCCGTTTATGAGATTCAGATTATATATCTACAAGAATTACTCGTTTAAAGGTATAAGATGATGACATCAGCATAGTTGGAATTCAGCTCTACGTCAAGTGATGAGTCAAAAAAAATACAGTCGGAGGCGTGTGGCGTCGAGGCGTCGCGATCGATGCGCCTAGTTCATCTCGCCAACACGCGATTTGTCGTGCCACGCTACGTTTTTTCATCGGATGAAAGCCCCTTTTTATAAAATAGCGAATATTTTCAACGGACTAGTGGGCAAAGAGTTTTTGCGCCGTTCTCGCCCAAGATGCGTTTACTTTATGCTAATTAACGCTGTTGATCTACTATTAACTGTTTTAATTCATTTTCTTTGTATTTCGACTTGGTATTTGTGTTGCTACAATATTGCTTATAAAGCAGAGATATGCATTTATGTTTTTATGGCCTACTAATTAAAAAGATGTTGTTTAATACATGAGATCGGGGAAGGAAGTTAATAGTCATATAGTTTTATACATCTGCAATGTAACAGACATAAATGTTGACACCTTTATTCCACGAAGAGATAGGCAGAGGTATAGAGATATTTATATTACAATAACTTTACATCAGTTATATTTACGATCATTTTTCACGTTGGGACTTAACCATCTTTGGAAAAGAAGGTGTTGTTACTACAACACCTTTGTCTACCCCTTCGGGAAATACAGACGTGTTCGCTATTTTATTTAAGTAACAGGAGTTTGTTTAAACATAGCCAGCGTAAAATTCATATAAAACAAAGCATCGGAAAATAGGTGAAAAAAAATTCCCTGTTTGCTCTTTCAAGGGTCACATATTTTAAAACACGGCTAAACGACACCCAATTAAAGTAACCCATATAGTGTATAGAACAATGTTGTAGAAGGAAATGAACATTCGAAAGCAGGTGTCCCAGGATTACTAGGAGATAGGGTCACGTAGTGAAGTGAAATGCGACGCCATTGCAATGTCCACTGGCGTTATGTCGTACTGCGTGCCAACTAGTGCATTTGAAACATAGACCGCACTCTAATATGGGATTTAGCTACTTTTATATCTTCCTACTGCTACTTCTAGGAGCTTATGTGTATGGGTTTCAATCTAGTATTAATCTTTTTTTAAGACGAAAGGGGTGATGTGGTCGAAGATGGACGATTGCTCATTATTAGCCTATTCACTTGTTTCTTCCGGCTTCTAATGAAAAGATATGACGGAAAATAATGTTTTTTTTAACTGTTAGCTCTATGTTGTCCTAGAATTGTCTAAGAGTAATGGTAATAGGGTTGATATCATTTCATCCCTACTGTTTTTTTTTGTATAATCAAAAATAAGAATCGGCGGGAGAATCGTGACCGTTAGAATTAGTAAGTTCGTAAACTTTATCCATTGTTGTTTAAATACACGTTTCAGACGAAATTAAACCGTGTACTTTAACCGGTTCCGCTGAAAGTTTATCTTAATTAATCTCTAAAGCTATTTAGTCAAAGCGAAGTAAATTCCCCTGGCCGCTTTATTGAATCCTAAGTCCGTAAAGTTGGTTTAAATAAGAAAGCATCGATACGCGATGTCTGAGAACGGTAGTCTTTAAACGATTCCCTAACTTAATATAAAGTTACAAGATTGTCTGGCGAGAACTTTATGAAGATAATATGTCTTGTTATTTTGAGAAAACTGCGTTCTGCATTAGTAATCCGTTGATTTTACTGATTCTTGTCATTAGCGACATGACAAGAGGATTACATAAGGATAAAAGCTTGAAGACTTATAATCATTGGCTCATCGATCAGGGGTCGGCATAAGACGGGGAGCGATGCATGTCCTCGCCATCTGACGATTCAGGCAACTGGGACCGCTAGCTAACTGACGCCGCGGTCCCAGTTTTCTGAATCGTTTTTATTTGTTTTTCTTATATTATGACATGACAACCTTCTTTTAACGCGTCTTATTAGAAAAAGTAAGGAAATCACACATCAAGGGCCCAACTATGATCGTTTAACCAGCACGTATTTAAAAATCTTGGCTTTGACGTTTAATTTTACGGTACAAAAATGAAACGCCAGAGCACAAATGTTTATAATACGCCCTGCTTAAACAATTTGGTATTTTGCGCAAAACTCTTTAATCCTGTTGTTTTCCATTACTTATCCTATAGCAAAGTCAACCATCGCTTACTTTTCAGGCCAAATTTACATTGCTCATTTAAAAATGCATTCGAAATTTCAAAATCCTGTAGCAAAAGTTCGCAGTAAATTAGTCGCACAAATTACAATTGTAAATATATCATTGAATTATAGATGAAGTATTGGCCGTACTAGAGCAGATGAATACTTTTTTTTAGCTTGGAAATCCTCAGGGAAATTCCGGGGCGTTGCGGCTAAGCCTTCAATTTATGCAGCAGCTGCATTGGCGTCTATCGGGATGACAATCTTGACATACGAGAGGCGTTAGAACAATGGCGTTTTGTGATGCACCAGCATATTTGCATTTTTGCCGGCCCTTAGAGAAATATAAGAGCATACAAATTAGAAAGATGATTTTTCCAAAATAGGATTTACTTCACACAAGCATGTTAAGCAATATGCATAATATTATTATCGTGAAAGCGGCTCTTTCAGTACTACAAAATAACAAATTGGCTAATAAATTTTAGTGAAATTTTATATCGATAGCCTGAAATGTATAATTACCACTTCAAGACTACACAAAGGAAATCTAAGCGAACGAACTCATAGGTAGTGAATACGTTCGAAGTGAAATGAATATCAGTGAAACAGATCCGAAGTCAATAAATCAACATAAAAATGCCAAACACCAGACAAAGAGCATTCCGCCAAACAAACGCGGAATCGCTCCGCTGTTTTCTATGAACAAGGGAGCCAATATCACATTGGCGGCTCAAAACAAATGGAACAGATTAAATACGCGTTTTTTAAGTAAAGCGCAGCGGGACAAAAGGTATGTACGAATGGGAAATATTGCCTGTGTTTGTATAACCCAGCCAATCACGTCGGAGAACATTGTGCGACTAAACGGCACGCCAACAAAAGACCCGTAAAGAATGGCCCGCCAACACACTCGCACTAATAAAATAGTTCGGAGCAACAGGTTGGTGCGCTCGCTCGCAATACAATGGCAATAGAACCACTGAAACCTACGACTCCTGCGAGATGAGTATCTGTGATCCTTGTACCCATGCTAATGGCAGCTTTGCTTCACAACTAAGTTTCAGTTTCACAATATAAGCTCTCTGTTTAACGACATATGAATGAGTATTTAGAAGTCTTCATAAAAAGAACCGAGTTCGAAAACGAATAGCGACTTAAAATCACGCATTAATAAGTATGAAACAAGACAATATTCTCTTCGTATGTATATTGACGTTTAGAGGATAGCCGTGAACATAATTCTTAACTTTACTTTCAACCTCCTGGACTTCTATCTTATAGAAGAAACATACATTCGATAGAAATTCTAGAGTAAGTAAAAAAATTATCCAAAAAGTCTTGCACGCTTAGAATATCAGTAGGAAGAGGAATTTATGCCCATCGTTTAACTCAGTAACCAAAACAGGTATTATCGACGGTAAGTGTAAAATAAAAATGTCGATAACGAGTTCCTCCCTAGCTATCCACTCGAGCGGGAGTAGTGTTGAGAACTCGAACCCTATTATAGACTCGATCGAGGGCCCTCCACTAACCAGTATTGTTTTACCGGTCGCGTTCCATCATCGCCCTTAACTCGTATACTATATGTAGCTAATGCTATAGAATTGATGCAATTTTAATATACATACACAATTCTGGCTCGAAGGACCATGTAGGGGATTCAGTGGTTTTTTGTTGATATTTGAAAATTACTGTTCATCGTGAACAATGAAAAACATTTGAATGAAGAAAACAAATGACAATCAATACTCAAATCTTCTTGGATTTATAATTAGAATATTGCTGTTCTTGTCGGCGTTCGAGCTCAAACATTTACGTGAACGTATCTTGGACGTATAAAATCAAGTCAAACCCCAAATCGTCTAATAAAATCAAAGGAGCCTTTAGTATCATAGTAAACGGTGATACCGACTACCCACAAAATAAACCGAAAGATCAACACTACTAACACCCCGGCAACAACTTAGAATGGCAGAGAAACTTGGCGTCGGTAAAGTGCCTACCTGTGTTGTTTGAGCACTATTTACAAGGAAGCAAGAAAGACGGTCACAAACTGAGCTCCCTAATTCTCGGGTCGCGTGTTTCTGCGGTTACATGACGGGATTGCCAAGTTTTCTTCTATTGGTCTGAATGCTTATTTCTGTAAGCTTACGCAACTTCCACGGTCGTGTTCACAAAGTTACTTTTGAAACCTTTGATATGTCGATTTGTGGTTTACTTTCTTGCGGCGTTTGGTTACGGGCGGGTGGACTTGCACTATTACATCCACTGAGATAGTCGGCTAATGATACTATACTATCTTTCAAACTTCAGATCCGATTAGGTAATGTCTTTAATATATTTACCCTCACATCGCACACATACACAATAAAGCGCACGTACACTTACATGCACATACACACACTTACCCACCCTCACTCACATACACAAACACACATTCCCACATACACACAAACACACGCTCACATACATACAAATGTACAATACTTCCACTCCTAATTGTAATAAGCTTACCCTTTTAGTACTATACTTATTCCTCCAACATAAATTTAAATTTAGAATGCATTTGTAAAAATATATTCTGTAATAGCTTTGGAAGAGCGGGTTCTCCTAATACAAGCAAATTCATTGCTTAAAAGGCGAATCCTAACCCAGTAATGTACACCATGTCAGTTACCGAATAAACTTTTATTTATTATTTATTTATTTATTATATTTAAATGCAAGAACCTTTACATGCCTATCAGGCGTATCAGACGTCTCGAACCATCGCTAGATCCGCTAATTCAAATCCCAGTCAAGTCTAAACCAATAATTTTTCTTAGAACTGTAGTGTCTTCCTCGTTGGTCTAGTGGTCTTAAGCGCTACTGCAAAAAACGTGGTCCTAGGTTCGATTCTCAGGTCGAGCAAAGTGGTATTGGTTTTTCTATTTGTAATTTCTCTGTAGCAGCACAAAGTCTCAAAGTCTCCTATTACATGGGACTTAAACATAACTGGCAAAATGTGGGTGTTATAAGTACGCCTCTGCCTACCACTTTGGGAAGTACTGGCGTGAAGTAAAATCACTGCATTTAATACGCAGAGTAATAAGAGAGAGAGAGAGAGAGAAAAGATTTCACATCACGAACGTTATTGGTAAGTTTTGGTGTTGAATGATACACTCAAATTTCAATTTAATGTGTCAAATTAATATTCTGTGGCCTAGACTTTTAGATCCAATAAAAAGTTGTTATAACTAATGTTAAGCCTTGCTTTCATTTCATCACACAATATTTCTTCTATTGAATCAAATTCCACCATCTCCGGCGCATGTCATACCATTAAGCACGGATGTACGCTATCAAATTTATAGTGAACATGTATTGATGGCTACAAACGCCACGACATGCAGCAAGAATACCTCAAACGAAACCTTTCAAATTCCAATTAAAACAAGCTGTTTGTCACTTTATTACACGACATATATGCCGTATTATTATAAAACACATTAGTCAACACCACATAAATTATGTGTCGAGAAACATTTGAACGCGTGGAGTTTAATAGGAATCGTCTTTAAGGGTGACTATTAAAATTATGTGAAAACAAAAGATAACTGGATGTTCAACTGCAGTGAGACAGTGTCACAGTATAAATATATGCTTTAGAAACAGTGAGGAATCAAGGTCTATTTGTTTTTAATTTAAAAGATCGGTTGCTCCATTGAGCGAGAGGCTTGATTTTAAAGATTTACTATTGTAAAAATAATGTAGAATTGTCGTTTTGAAGTTTTGAATAATATCATTAACGTGTCACATGTCATTCACGTGATTTACGTCAATGACATATACGCGATCGGCCACGCACCTCTTCTGTCATTACGCCTATTGCGCTTATGTTCTCGTAGATGGGTAGTGACACTTTCTGCGTGCGTGTGTCATTTCGAACGATTTGTTCCTGGATTCCTAACTGCTTGTTAATCTTATATTCAAACTGTGCCGCAGTCTTTAAGGGCGTGAATTAAAATGATGTGCAAACAAAAGACAACTGGCTGTTCAACAGCAGTGGTGAAGAACAATCTATTTAACAAAGCGGGCAACGCAGTGCAAAAGCGGCAGTAAGTGAGGAGTGACAAGACTTGAGTCGACAACTAATTAGCAATACAAACATGAATCAGGGGCTATTAGTTGTAATTGAATTGTCGCCGGCGGCGAAGTTGTTGCGGCGGCAAATTTAAATATCACGCTTTACGAGGTTCGCCGCTTTTGCCCGCTGGATTATTATGTAACTTCTAATTGCCACTAGTTGCGACTCCCAACCCCGGAACGGGAACTGCAATTGCTTAAAATACGTATTAGGCGATTTCTTTATAATATAGTTAACCAAACAATCGATTCAAGTATAGAATTTGGCATATTTTAACTCGATAATTTTAGCCACACCAGTACACAAACAAAATCGTTAACGTTTGTAGCAATCTAACCCGAGCGCCTAAATCGGTGGTTAAAATACTTTTTATTTTTTGATATCAAAATACTGTTATAATATATTTCAAAACCATTTAATCTACGAGAAAGATCCATTAACGAATTCCGATATTAATAGGTGAACGCTCAGTTAAACTGTCCAATTCGTTCAATGGCTCGTCGCATAAATGTCTATTCAAATTATTGCATACATTTAAGAGTAAATAAAAGTAACTCTTCAATTCACCTACAAAACGTGTTTCAGTTGTGTAACGTCCGTCACGTTACACTGTGATGATTATATTTAAGTTCTATGTGATCAAGCCTCCTAAGCTCCTTCTAAGCCAGCCTATTGTCATACATGGATCACTAACCAAAAAAAATCCAGGCTGCTATTGGGAAATTGCAGATATGTAGTTAAACCAAGTAGGTTTTATCACACAATTTGTCCAACCCGGGGATCAAACCCAAGACCTCGTGTTCCGCAGTGCTTATGACCACTAGACCAACGCGGCAGTCAATACATAGCATAGTTAATAACCGTCATCAAAAGCAATGTCAGAGGCATAAAATAAAAAACACTCTGTCATTAAGGGACATAAAATAAGTGTATACGATTAACTTTGTAAATCGAGTATTTTCCAAACGCAAACATGTCATTCAATCTGAACATTCAATTTCTATACGGCGATTGTTTTCGGATCGGCTAATAAATATTCATAGGAAATGACGCTAAAGTAACGCGATTGTAAGCTCTAGACAGTCGCGCGACAATTTTTCAGGGAAATTTTATAAAACACTCCTGTCGTTGCTCCGAGAAATTATCTCCCCCATTGACTAAAATTTTTCACGGCAAGTTTGACTTCAATCCATTACTTTTTTCAACTTTTATCTCGAAACCGTCACGGCGAAGTTGGATTGTGTTAATTGCGGGGTTGGATACTTTTGTGGAAGCATTTTGTACAAAGTAAGAGTTTTTTACGTGAAAAATTACACGACGCTGTAAGTATAGTTCGCGTTCATGTTTTGAAGCCCCATTTATTCGATAAACAATTTTTCCACGTAAGCGAGTCGGATGTATAAATTTTTAGCCGGAAAATTAGGCGGATTAGCAAATTGGTTGGAATGTTTTATTGCGGGGGCTTGTATCAATGGTGAGATCTTTATTCCTGTCGTTTAAGTGGAGCGCTTGAGTTGAAGTAGTATTCCACTAGTTAGCTTACCCTACCGGCCTATCTGCAAGGTAATACTTCAGGACGCGTGCGCGGGTAACGGGTACTAATTACCCCACATACGTCATAGGCGGAATGTACGCGTTCGCGCCGTCACATATCTTGTACCATCTCGACCCCTTTAATATTCTCATGTGGGTAGGCATAAAATAGAACTCGAATTTCATTCCCTTGTTCCAACATTTGAACTTTACGCATGTTGCGCTGATGTCAGAAACTCTAAGCGATATGGTTACAAATATTTAATGAGGAGTAAGAAGTTATCCTGGAAGTGGCCTTCTCAAAAAATTTCACTAGAATTTTCCGAAATATTTATCCTTAAGAAAGCACACCAAACTTACTTACTACTTAAAAGTTTTACTAAAGACGTATTATAACATGAGCGAAACTCAATAAGTTAAGGCAGACGAAACAAATTTTGGAAAGTTTAAATATATAATATCTTGGACTCAATTCCTAGTAAATAAATTCGTTAAATGTAATACAACGCCGTGAAAGTTATACCATATTCACAGAAAGATAATACTTATTTTGCTTTAACTTTGTGGCGGAAAAGTGCTAATAATCCCAAACTTGAAAATATTGGATCTTTACACACAGCAATGGATACTAAACTAAGATGTATATTTCCTCGAAAAACTAGCACAAAAAACTACGAATTTCATTAAAACACCGAAGAAAATCGCAAAAAGAAATCATTTAAGGACATACATAATTTCATGATAATTAATGAAGATATAGAAAGAAAAGAAACAAAAGATCTAGTAGCAAACAACAAAAATAACAGAAGAAAAAACCTATTACGGTATTCAGGCATTGAATTGTTTTTCAGACCTAGATTGTGTCCCTAAGTACTTTTTGCCCACTGAAGTTTTTATTCAGTACTTAATTACGGGCAAAGTATGGTAGTTTATCATTTACATGAATTGCAGGAAAGTTACCAGGCTCATTGAATTAAGAGACAATTTATATGGGCTCTCATTTAATTGAGTAGGCTATGAGCGGATTAAAGGTAGCTTGTCGCACGCATAGATATTCCATTTGCTTGGTAAATCATTCACATACAATGTCGTTGGATATTAAAGCGACTTATTAATTACATACTCCCAAATTTATTTTAAACTATTATCTCCTCGTAATAAAATACTGTCAACAAATACGAGTGTACCGCGTATAACATACTAGCGGACGTTTTGCGGTTTCACCTGCATAGTCCTCGTTCCCGTGGGAGTACGATGATAAAATATAGCCTATATTACTCGCTGATAATTTACCTATTGATTGCTGAAATAATTTTTAAAATCGATCTAGTACTTTTTGAGCCAATTCGTTACAAACATACCTATACAAATCTTTCCTCTTTATTAGTATAGATATAGATAATGCTCACGCCTATATTTCCCAAAGGTGTAGTCAGAGGTGTTGTGATAATAACATCCACTTTTCACCGAAGATGATTAAGTGTCAACTAGGGCACTATACATACGTCTTTGAATTATTTCTCAGACACATGTAGGTTTCCTCACAATGTTTTCCTTCGCCGTAATGCACGTGGTGTGAAATCACTGGACATAGGTTTTTAAAAAAACTTATTGGTACAAACCCCACTAGGATTCGAACATGCGTCACTTCCCTAGCAGGCGACTGCTCAAACCCCACGGCTCTTAATATAACAGTACTAACTTGAATATAACATCGTTAACTCTTCTAATAAATAAATCCACCCAGTCTTTAACATAAAGGACTGTTCCTCTTGCATTGCTCAAATTATACAATATTATAATATTACATCTGCACGCTAAATAAACAAACAGTAAGACAATAAAACAACAAGAATAAACCACTGAAACTTTGAAATTTCGTTAGCAGTCAAACGCAAGACGTGGTGTGCGTCCGGGAAGTAGGAAAGGTTGGTCCTTCGAGCCGGTCCGGGCTTTATCTGATACAGCCTCTGGATTAATTAACTTAAATGCAACAAGTCCAAGTTTGCTCTGCTCTCCAGATAGACTGTCGTGTGTTTTATTATGGAAGCAGCTGAATTAAGTAAGTAGTGTAGCTTCTCACAAATTGTATTACGTTTGAGAGTTGCTTTTCTGCGGGATATTGTGATTTAATCTACGCTGTATTTATAAAATAAAAATCGTAGTGCAATAATGCTGATATAATACATGGGATCTATTCCAAACACAAAACCAAATGCTCAAAACAGTAGCTTCTAATCATGTGATTTGAATTTTTACCTGTCTGTTCCGGTTATATCCGATACGGTTGGACTGATTTGTCTTCATTTGGTAGCTGGGTGATGTTGCAGGGAAACTAAGGCGATTTTTATTTTAGCAAAAAATAAATGAAATTCAGTATATGCAGATGTAACTACGGGGCACGGCTGGTATAAATATTTTATTCTTAATTTTGGCTGTTGAGTCTTTGCTATCCTTTTGGGAAGGAATTTTATTTTTATAACATCCAGTCTAGAAATCCGCATAGTATGGATTAATGAACTTTGATGAATGGATGGATATGGATGAATGAAAATTGTCTACTCGCTACTGATTCTGGTTGTCAGTAAAGTTTTAAGACAGAGTAATTTGATCTTTATCATCATAAGTATATAGGATATTTCTCTACTTCTAGTTATACAGTTAAAATAAATTGTACGTTATCCCGATATCGATGGACGAAGACGTCCCGATGGCGTACGTTATTGGGTCTTCGGATTCCATACACAAGTCGCTCACCAACTGAAGTTTTAAATGTTTATTCAAATGTGAGCCCTCGTGCTTTTGTAATAAGAGTGGGCTAGCCTGCAGAAGTACAGTTGTGGGTGTATTCGGAAGCGGCCTAATGACGACACGGAGTACAATAGCATGTGCGGCCCTTGTTATTGGTATCTGACTTGACCGCTACGAGCGATTTGTCTAAATGAGATCCGGACCTCTTCTTCGGAGCTTTGTTATTTTTTCCTCGTATATTGCCCGTCGCTCATGACGTATTGGATTAGGATTGCGCGTTCTCTTTGATTTTATGGCTTCACTAGTGAAGTTTCGTGACAAGTTAACTGTGCGCTTTCTCTGTTAGAGCATTATATTGAAGTAAACGGAAATATTTATTGTTATATATTAGTTACTCTGCTCAACCCAAATCTCATATCTAATTGAAACTATTAATAGTAGTCACCATTAATGGCCGTGAGATCATCATATAATTCAAAAATGGAATGATACATTGCAGTACCTTCACCAGCCATAGAATACATTAAACTACAACTAAATAACTCTGATAAACGGAGAAATTTAAGGTGCAAAATACATCTATAGGCATAGTATTAATACAAGACATTTTGAACTTTAAATGTTGCTCACTAAGGGTCAAAATGTGTATAAAGTTGGCAGTTATAGGTAGATTCGTGTACCGCAACCACCGTAATCCCGTATACCGACGATTAATCTTCGTTCCGGCTCTCACGAGGTGGTTTGTTGTGGGTAAATTTGTGGGGATGGCCACGATTTGCAGGCCATGGCCCCACGGGCCGAGTTCGTCATACATTAATCCTTTGTCGGTTTAATCGCCTCTTTTATCGATGCTAGATGAGAGCGATGCTGGAGCAATATCTCTTAGCTCGCACAGATTTAAATGTGTTCCATTTGCTGTAATGGAGATCGATGCCAACTCCTGTTTGTCAACAGTATTAAGTTTAGTTTCAGCCCCTTAGTACTTATTGCTGTAATGCTCGTACGTAGCTTTGTTTATGTATAATTAATTTCCTATTAACGGGTAATTTTTTGGCCATCAAAGAGCCGGCAACTTGACCACACGCAACTGACCTTCCGGCAAGCTTTCAACGTGGTGCTAAGTGCGTCAAAGTGTCATATCGATTTGGTGTATAATTTTCTTGGAAACGTAAAAACATACATTAGAATGTTACCATTGTGATATTTGTGTGTAATTTGGTATATTGTAGCAAGCTCGGGGGTTGGATATCACGTGACTCCACGCCCCGTCTGCCTAATGTTTCACTCGCGTTACTGTGACAACTTCTACCTTTTACCAAATTGTATTTTCGTGTTCGGCCGAGTTTTCCTTATAAATACTGTCATTAAGACAGTGACACCGTGACAGGTGCTAATGTTTGTGGAATATCGAACCCATTTGTAAGTAATGTAAATACTACATGTTATGACATTTACTGACAGCTCGGAAGATTAGATACTGATATTGGGTTGCGTTTGAATTACAACATTTTAAGGGGCTTTTAACTTTAGCGGAAACAAAATTGAAAGTGAAATGAATTCTAAAGTAAGTAGGTAGGTACCGGAAAGAAAATAAAGATATTGTTTGAGGTAGGTATTATTTTATTATTGCATTAGGGACCAGGCGGCCGATACTGCGAATATTTTAATAAAATGGAACCCTTACCTTTTCTTTGCAGTATATTTTTAGATGATGACATGATCAACAATATTTAATGTTAAATCTACATTATTATTATTATTATTCTAGTTGCTTTTACCCGTCATCTTTTTTACTCACTACCAGTTAAGGTCAGAGCAATGCTTAAGGTTACAGGGAAGATATTGCGCCATTCGGAAAATACTGAACTACGTAACAATATATCTGTATTCAGGGCAGGTTTAATTGTGACTGTCCGTCATTATACCTGTTCCAATTCCGGATTTATTGCGTTGTAAAAAAAACTCTGACTGTATATCGGACGGCGCATCTGTAGCGTGGTACAGTTAGAGCAACTTTAAAGTGGGCTCTAAAGGCCGGGAGAGGACACCGGGTGCGTCATTACGAGGCCCCACGTCATTTGTTTATTAAACATCCTCCGAGGTGGAACAGAATAATGGCACCGTAGACTTTGTCATGGCCGCTTTCCCTTGAAATTAAATTGTAATGATGATGCGAACCTCACTCGCAGTTTCGGCACCCCTGTTATTAACTCTCGTGTCGTCTTGAGGTCAAAGTGAATAGGACTTTTAGACGCTCGGCGTGACAACTGTCATAGCTATGAAAGGAACGGCGCTGAGTGCCTTGGCTTCCTTCACTTTACTGAAAGGTAATTAAACAAACAGATGTTCTAAAATGCTTCAAGGTTACCGATATGCTAACACTTTAGTAAGATTCTCGCGGCCCGGATTTCTATACTTCATTTCGGGTTACAATTGTTAAGACTATTACAAAACGTTGACTTTTCTCCCGGAGTTAAACTCCTTCATGTTAGCAAAAATAAAAGGCGAATTATTTTTTATAGATTTCGGGCTGATACTCAAATTTAAATTACTTACTTTATGTATTCAATTCAATTCAATTCAAAATATCTTTATTTGATTAGACTTCTTACAAAGTACTTTCTGTACTCAGAACTACGAAGCTGATACAGCGCTGCCTTCAGAATCACTGATTTTGACCCCCAAATTTGCTTTTGGTAATCCATTTGGAATTTATTATTTAATTAATTTTACTGAATTTTAATAGTAAAATAAGCATTGGTTGCAATAGATACAAAAACCTAACAAACTAACACTTCGTATAACCTAAAACAATTTACATAAAGAGCCGACAGCCGTCCCTTGGGATTCATTATGAAATGGCCGATGATAACGATTCCTTATCACGCCATTAATTAGGGAGTAAAACACCTCCCTGTAAAAACGGACGTGAATACAGAAAAAGAAGTCTTCGAATAGGATATTGAAATTATCAGTAGGCCGTAAAGATCTCCTTGGGCTCGGCAGAAAGAATTTAATTAAAAAGTTGTTAGGTAGATTCACGGAAGAATATGTAATTTGCTGTTAAATTAATTCATAATTGGCTGTTAACTGTTGAAATATTTTCATACTTGTATCTGATATTATTGTAACTTGAGATAATTTGACATGCTTTTTTTTTGCCATAATACAGGCCTCGCAAACTTATAATTTCGTCGAGACTCTTTAAATACGGACTTCGGAGTCCTCATACCTAAGAATGCCAGAATTATTAAATGAAAGCCAATTCTAATCAGATTTCATTTGTAATCGCAAGTAATAACAATTATTAATCTGACAAGAGTCAAATCTGCGATATTAAGCGATCAGACAGATTGATTACTATATAAGTTCAATCATTTCATTATCCGTAAAGATATTTTACGCGACTTGAAAATCTTAAAAGTACTTACCAATGCTTTAACTCTTCCAAAAATATTTAGCATTAAAAAAAATACCACCACTGTGCCCTACAGGGTTAATGAATTTATATTTTTTAATGGGGAAATTTTGTTTAAGGATGCCGTTAAAATTGTATTTTTACGGAACATTACTAAATAACTTCAAAGTCGTTAAGGATTGATGACAAAAACGTAAAAAGCTTTTTTATTACTTCAGTGGTCTCAACAATTTTAATGTTTTAAAACCTGGAACATTACGCAACTACAGAGCTAGACCATTTTATTTCAATATCCCCTAAAGCAAAAAATTTAATCATTGTAGAGTCTATCATCCCCTACTATTACCACAGCGCCTCTTTAAGGACCACTGCAAAATAGTATAAATAGTAGTGTGCTAATGACGTAACCTTGGTTCAATCTCGTGACCTAAATATCACAGAAGAAGCATACCAACTATGATCGTTTAGAAGCACGTATTAAGAACTTCTCAGCATCGAAGTTAGAATGTACGGTACAAAAATAGAACGTCAAAGGTATGAAGTTCTTAATACGCTCTGTTTAAACCAATTATGGTAGGCCCCTGGTTTGTTTGTACCATGATATAAATGTTGAATATGTTTAGGACGTGAAGAGTATTTGGAAACGATGAACAAGTTTGACGAGACGTTGATATTAAAGAAACCAGATTGATAAAAGGTATTGAATACAGATATAATGGCTGATGAATGGAAAAGGAGTCATGCACCAAATAACATGGGCTAAGAACAGAAAGATGATGATAACGATTCATGAATGTGGGTAAAGTGTCAATCAGGTCTGATGGTCTACTAAAGTGATATGAGGTCTGTTTGTGAAAACTGAATTATTCCAGAGGCGTGAGAGTGTATGTATGAATTGCTCCACTCTGTCCATAAAGATTGTAAGCGTGCTGGACTCGTTGAAAGCGTACAAATTTACAAATCAGAATGTAGTGAACCGACTTGTGTCAGCAAGTCGAAGTACACATAAATCCACACAACAACTCCCTTCAGGGAACAAGTGTGGAGTAATTTGTGAACACATGAGCTCACGCCGCGTCGCGTGAACATTAACTATTAAATTCGTTGCATATTAAACTACCGCCTTAGAGCGGTGTAATCCACAACCAACCTGAACGTGTTGTGTTATGGTCTCACGGGTCTCCTCAACTCTTTTTAAGCGTGTAAGTAGATATTTTAAGACCGTGTACCTCTCACTCGCATAAAATTATTTTATGTTATGAATGACAGCACCATTTAGAAAGTTGTGTGTAATTTGGAATTAAATATGAGGTAAAATAGATTTATCATTTATTCGAGCTATCGTGACTGGTTTGATTTTTGACGGATGTAGAAAAAACGTGGCCCATTTGGACTATTTAAGTGTCAGGTATAAGGTATGCCGTGCGTCTACGGTTGCTAATGTAAATGTAAATTTTCAATTGGTTCAAGTCAGTAAAATAATTAGAGGAAAAATTAGACAACTCAGGCAACAATTGAATTAAAAATAAGAAACAAATGAGCCGAACCGTCGCGCTCAAGGGTGTAAATCTCAGGTGATTTGAATACTCTCAAAGAAAGGGGAGTTATGTCGAAAAATGCCCTCTTTGTTCCCCAACAGCCAACAGGCCCTCTCGGTCCTGGTTGAGAGTACGGAACCCCACTTGACACGCTTCATTTTTACCTTTCCTTTAAATTGAAACTGGAGCGAGGGTGCGCTTTCTATGCGCGGTGTATCAGCCACGTTCATTATGAATTAACAAGATTTTTCAGAACATTACTCCACATTTTTCTGTTGCCCTCAGCTAGTTGTATGCAGTTTTAAATGCAACCCCTCAGTTAATTATAAAAATAAATTTATATACTAGTTGTTCGAGTCAACATTCGCAATGAACGTCATTAACTCATCATAATTATTTAAAGTTATACTACGAATGGAGAAATTCCCAATGCATTTTTTGCAGTCATTGTTCATAGAAATGAACGTATAGGGATTTATCGAAACATATTCCCATAAAGATTCCCATGCCGTATTCATGTGCCGAGAACAACTTTTCCCATCGGGTGCGGCGTACTGCGGCCGTGGCAATGCACTTTCGCTGACCCCATGCCTCCTCCCACGACGTTCCTCTCTTTCCCTCCTAATACTTTCTTCATTTCCCCTCTCACTCCGATATGCGGCTGCGCCTGCGCTTCCCGGGTACCGAGGTAATAACATTCTACGACGCGGTGCGCCGCCGGAGTGGAACGGGTTCCTGTCGATGGCTTCCACGATTATTTGTATGAGACACAATGGTAACCGAGGATACGTTTAGTGCCCTTTCTTTAGATGGATTGGCACAAATAAGGCAAACGTTACTGGGGAGACTTTACTCATAAGGCTCACTAATTGGTTATGGTGGCATTTGTAACGATTACATGTTATTCCCATTATCTGCTCAAATGCAGTATGCAAAAAGGAAACCGATTATTTTGTGTAAGAATGAATGAAAAGTTACTGCTCGTCTTGGCGGCGCCTCTGTTATGAGATTCGAACAAATTGTAATAGGACTTAAAATTAGGACAGAAATACTCAATTCATGATGAATACTCATAAACAAAGAACAAAGTATTACAGATGACAAAAGTTTCAACAAAAACCGAAACCAACTTGTATACTGAGCTTGGATATTCAAGAAGCGCAACTTACCGCTAACAAACTTGTATCTGTAGATAGGTACTGTACTTAATGAAAACAATATAAGCTGAGTACTTCAGAATGTATGAGCAATTGTGAGTGGAATAAGTTTCTAAGGCGAATGCCTCGAACGGACGGACTCCAGCCGGTAGGTACACATAGTTGAATGATCTCGCACATCGCACTACAATATTCTTAAAACTTTACTTCTCGTTGACTGCCTCTGCTCAATACATTTGCGTTACTATGCAAATTTTGAGTTTTCCCTATTTTATTCCGCAGACTGTGGTGTACTCGTATCACGAACGTGAGTCAAGTTACGGATTACGTGGGAGTGCTCTGGAATGATCCGTACATTTCAAAAGAGAGATATCAAGAGTCCAATCGACCGACACTGATATTTCGACTTTATTTATCAAACATTTAGGACGACATTCGTTAGTATCGCACCCAGGAGGAGGCCGTTCTAGATTTGTGAGCACATCGTCGTCAGGCGTCACTGGGAAGGTTATAAAGGGAGGTTGCTGTCGTTGTATTATGACGCATACGCCCAAGGATTTGGGAGCAGAATCAATTGCGCCAGCGTGGCTCGTATGAAGGTACTACTGGCAACATTCCATCGCACAATGAGTAATTTAAAAATTCAAAAACTCGTCGAGGCCCGGCGTGTGCGAGGTGAGGCGATCCGCCGAGGGCCGCTCTGCAATTGAGACTGTTATCTCCCTGCGCACTGATACACGTACGGCCGAGAGGAGTAATCCGCCTCTGTGAATAACACGGTTACCTAAATAAGCCCCGCTAAACATACACGTATCGTACCGGAACAGGAATCATCCAAAATAGTAACAACAAACGATATTATGCCGGGACTAGATTTTCTTCCGTATTCCATTAGCATACTGCCAAAACAAAAACTACGTTGGCAAAGTGTCTTGAATGTAAAATCAAATTACAATAAAATGTGGGTAGTTCCTCCTCGTGGAGCGGTCATTGCTAATTGGTAAACATGCAGCGAACATCGCGCGATCGCCCGCTAGCTCTACTATTTTTAAATGAAATTCTTTCCACTCATATATTCCAAGTACAATTCCATCGTAGTCGAGTTACGTTGGTTTTGGAATTCCAAAGCAGGTATTTGATTGCGATTTAATTATTCACCCGTTATTCGATGCATTCGATATTTTGGAATGGCTATGATATCGTATGACGAACTCATACACGTTTTATTCGAACTTAAAAGTGATTTTGGAAAATATCTATTTAATACTTATCATCAATCGAATTTGAAAATTCTGGCTGGACTTAACAACTATAAAACTTTTTTGTTCATGTAACATGATATAGGCAATGTTCACCCTGAAAGCCCATTCTATAATTTGGTGAAGGTATTTTGAAATCGATCAGTAGCTTCGAATATTATGAGCTCATGGCGCGTACGAGTACCTACACTTTTCCTCTAACTCAACCAATATACCACCTATGTTACCTATGACAGAAACATAGATTACGTAGGATGTTGATGAGGGTTGCAGATATATTAAATTATTATGTTTCTATGAGCAATCGAAGAAATTCATAAATTCCAATATTTTCTACATAGTTTGTAGTATCCACTTAACAAATTAAATAACAAGTGGTGTTAAAGCCCGAGAACTAGGAGGGAAATAATTACAGTTATTAGTAATTACCAACTCGAGGCATGCGAACGAATCTTGAGACCTAACCAGCTCGAAATTAAAAAAATGCCAAGATAAAACAGTCTAGAGCATCCTGTAAATAGAGTTTAAATTCATTTGAAATGGAATCTTGCATTTCCGCATACTTGGATACCGAAGTGAAAACTTGAGCCTTATATGAATATCTTTAGGTTTCAATTTGGTGGTGTTGCGGAAAGGGTTAGGATATTTGTGGCATGGGAATTTGGGCTTAAGACCAATGGGGGAGAGTTTATATTGTATTTTGGTTAGATAAGATTTTCGGAGCAGTGGAAACATGTTAGAGTGAGGTGGTAAAAACTGGGCCGTAATTAGTCTCCGGAGCAACACTGCTCACAGAAGCGGGGAGTCGAGTGCGAAGGGCCGGTCCAGCCAACTCCACGAATTGCATTTTTTTCAATCGCAACGAGAGGCTGTTTATTTTGACTCGATTCGATTTCGAGTTTATTTTTATTCAGAACTAGTTTTGTACAACTGCACTAACTTTTCCGGTTTGATTCTTGGAAGGCTTTCGGTGACTCATTGCTACCAATACGATTATTTATAATTTCTATTTTTTTCTGTAGTAGCTGTGCTCCAAGGTTTCTCCCACAACATAAACTTTGCAGCCTATGTTATATAGTTTTCTGCCAGTGAAGAGATTAACCGGAACAAACAGAGAAATTAAAAGATATTTTTTTTTCTTTAAGTTGGTACCGTGTATACTTTTATATGCATTAAGTCAAAAGCTGTTAATTTGGATATAGATATAGAAATAGATTATCCTGAATGAGTGAAGTTCATATAGTAAGTGTTAAGGCTATCAGTGTATTAGAAAAAGTCGGGACGATGAAAGCATTTTCCTCCAGACTTCCAGCCGAAACTAGCATTTTGCCCAATCAGAATCCATTTAATTAAATTTCTAATTAGAGATGTGCTTCTAAGTAGGTAACCTAATTAGGTTCAATATCAAAATAACTGACATCCAAATCTGTGGCCAATTTCATTCGTTAAAATATATAATATTGTTGAAGGTAAAAAGGTAACTTTTAGCGTACTTCGGGTCTCGCCTTGATACTTGTACAAGTATGAAAACTCTTGTTGATTAGCTCTTGGAGTTTTTATTCCGACGTATCTTTTACTTTTTCGTCTTATTACAGTTCTGAACAGCTCCTGAGATTTCTCTGTATAAAATTATTCTTGTTATATTACGAATTTAGTTACGTTGAAATAATAAGCTTCTGCCCTAATGATTGCAAATGAAAAGTTGAAATTAACAATTTGAAATCAAAGCGAGTATTTAATTACTTAGCGAGATCGAGTTTGTGTTTTGTAATGTGCATTATTACGGCAAATATTTTAACAATTTATCTTTGATGCCAGAATAATAAATACTGCTCTTAATTAAATTAGAAGCAAGGGATTGAACACGTGTACATCATTCTTGAACCATCTTCAACTTATTTTACTAGATATAAAGGTGCCAGTGTAACGTGACACAAAAGTATAAGTGAGCCGTGCTGGTTTTGGGGTTCGAATCCCAGCGTGGCCTGTACCAATGAGTTTTTCACGGTTTGGCGGACTTGACCCGAGATACTACATGTGTGCGTCGATGTAAAGTATGAAACAAGTATTACGTATGTATTCATTTCATGCTTTAACCACAGTATAAATATAAGCTTAGCTTTCTAAGCAGTATGGAATCGAGACCAAATATTTGGAATAAGAACATTTTCTCCATAGAGCGTGAAGTTTGACACTCAACATTTTTTAATTTTACCTCTTTAAATATTGTCAAAATGTAAGTGAAACACGTAATGTGACGTATGGGTAAGCGATCAACCACGACATGACATCCTAACTGACATTACGTTAATGTCGTTCACTATTTTATAAATGCGCGCGGCTGTTTGAGTGTGTATTTTCGAACGATTTGCTCCCAAATTCCATACTGCTTGTAGTAAGCTAATATTTATTCCGTGCCTTAACTGTGAATTGGACTCACCGTATCGGACGCTGAGTAACGCCCGTTGCTGCACTCAAGTAGTGAAGATTCACTCACCTGGAATCAAAGGGGATTCAATTAGCTGTGAAAAAATGGACTAGGGAAGTTGGGCTTGTAATTAGTCTACGTTATTAAACATTGACTCAAAGGAAAGCTTTAAATATAAATCGTCTGATATTTTAAGTTCTGCTGAGCGCTAAGCAAATAATCCTCGTTTCCTTATCCGCAAACTTTCTCATAGCAAAAGTGTTTTGTATTTATGTTAGTCTGTAACCACAGATAACAGTTAACTTACTAATGAATTTATTTCAAAATATTGTATTAACGTAGCTATTTAATAAATAAATAGATAAGCATTGCTGAAATTGACGAAACGAGAGTATAAGATAATATAGGAGCAAGCCTTCTACAACCAATACACTATATTCCATCCTTTCTAAAGACTCATAACTTGTTGTTACAAACAAACAACAAAGCATTTTCAATTCCTGTACACTAATCATTGACCGCAGCATGAAACGTTGAAATCACAAGCGCATATTTAATGCGCATTGTCTACAAAGCGAGCCTGGCCCCGACTTCATAGAGGTCGGGCCACAATCTTCACTTAACTTCATTACGAGAGCGAATTGCTAAACGTTCCTATTGTTGACCCCGGTTCGGGTGGTTACTCATGCAAATAGATATCAACGGGAAACAACAGCCCCAGGGATTTGGTCAGTCTCTGTGGTAATGAACACGATGCCCGAGACGATTCCCGGAATTGATTCAGATTTGATTTGTTCCGGTTTTAAAGTGATTTTGATTTATACTCTCAGCACATGTACAAAAACAGTATCTACATAATATACTAATTACAAATTAATTTGATCTAAATCAGTATATCTCAGTATAGTTCAAAAGAAGGCAGGGTAGCATGATTCTCTGAGCAAGAAAAGCTCCAGCCCGCTGTCACGGAAGGCATCGATAAGATGACATGTAAAATTATTTTCTGTTACCTTTGACAATCAATAGAAAATCCTGGCATAATACAATTAAACGAATTATTTAGTAGCATGTAAAGTATTTAAATAAGAGTGCGTTTTAATTCGGAGTAACAACGAACTTATTCACTGAAACATGTTCAATACTTGAAATAATAAACAGCTGCATTGTAATGTTGTTAATATCGTGTAAAATTTCCACGAATTCCGGATTATGTTAGTGCGTTGAATGGAGAAATAATATTTCACAAACCGCATTAATAATGACCACTTGTATTACATACTCTAGTAGTGCTCGTTTTAATCAGTCATCATTTTGAAATGTTAAATTCAGTCATTTACCTACTAAAATATTAACTAACCAAATTCATGGGCAAAATATTGAATATTTCGAAAACCAGGAAAATCTGAAAGAGCACGTGGGCTTTACCATAAGCTATATTGCCATCATAGTTCAACTGTGTGACAGTGACATACATGTACACGTCATATGCATCTGTCATCATGGCAGGAAGAGGTTATGTTAGGGCGTCAGCTCTACGCATATAAAACGGCGCGTTTGGGAGCTTTTGTAAAGAAGCTTGATTTTGAATTATAATGAAGTCAAAAGATACAAATATTTTTAAGCAACTTGGGTATTCGATGATGATTTCATTATGGAAAAAAATGACGTCATAATTTCCGCAAATCACCCCATCTATCTAAAACACCCCGAGTTCACCATTATCCATTCCCACGAAGGCAGGAGTCGTCAAACTGACAGTCGATCGGATAGCTCGTCTAGTTTAAAGGCCAAATAATTTCCACTAATAGACGTTTAGTACACAAAGGAGTGTAATGGAGTATGGACTATGAATCTCTAATGCGCCGCTTTGCATTGTCCATACCATACACAGGAATAATCAAACGGGCTGATTGCTAATATTGTTTCAAAGGTGGCCAGGATAGAGGGTGCTGATAATGGAATGGAATTCAATCCTAATGCGCGATCCGAAGCATTCCAAAGGTTTGTGTGGCAGGATTATTGTTCCAATTCAGAAATAACAGCGAAGCCATTTGTAACAAACACAATTGTATATTGCCAGTCGAAATATTGTAAATACGCATATTGGCATGTATGTTGCATTATCACGCAAAATACCTGAATAGATTTGTGTGAAGTGGACAATACTTTAAACAGGAACAGAGTTCTTGTATGTTAAGTACACTTAACGTACCTAATGTAATATTCTGCCATCGCCATCGCTGTTATTATAAAAGCCACACGAGTAATGTTGCGAATAAACCCAGTGTCAGTAATACGAATGGAAAAATTGTGAAAACTAGTTCAAAATATAAAAACTATCTATTTGGCTGTTGACAGTACCTTACTATTGTCTAACCTGGACTGGAAGTAAACAATGAATACCAACTCGATTTACTTTCGTACAGGCAGTCGTTACAGGTAAGTCAGAAGCCTAAAATAATCTGACAAATGGTTTAACCCAGATCACAGATTTTTGTCCTTAAAGGGGTTGCGAAGGTCAGATGGCAGTCACTTCGTATAAAAATCATGTGATCAGCCATATCGGGTTGAATCAAGTGCCGACCCCAACAATGTATGGGATAAGGCCAAAGAGATGAGCCGCTGGTCCTAGTGACATCCCAATTTGCAGGGTCAGTTTATGGTTAGGTGTATACACTAAGAAAGGGCTATCCGAAATTCCACCCCTCTCCGAAATTCCACAAGGGGGTCTATTGGGTGCAAAAGTTTGTATGGGGATAGTACCACGTAGCATTCAGTGCCCCAAGTTTAGGTTTTGACCAGTTCTAACGTCGGCGCCTGACCTTACTTTTTAGCGAGACCCCAAATGTGTCCTTTTCGGAGGAGGGTTGTGGTTGAAATCCAAAGATGGCAGATTAATCAATACATTTTGAGCCTCGGTAAAACGCAAGCAACGACGTTCGAAGATTAACAAACCTGTACTTGGGATGGGCAAAATGAACGCCATAAACCGCAGAAACTTATAACAAGTTACTTAACAATCGTGTGTCGGGGGCATCTTCGTCAGTCATGTTACTTATAAAAGTACATCTTGAACGTGCCTTCCGCGAAGTTGTTTGAAATGTTGTGCTCCGGGGTGATCACAACTTAATGCAACTTGTGCTGGTGTGGCTTCAAGCGCTTGACTAATTACCTGGCCATGTTTACTTCGAGAACATCAAATATGTGAATTTAACATTTAATTTTATCTTACAAGGTTTTGAAGCGTACTTACCGCTTGATGGTAAATTCTCAACAGAGTATGAGTAGAACGGGCAGTTTATATGTTGCAGTCAAATTCTTCAACTATCAATTAAATCATTGACAATAATATTATTGTAGCAACAATTGTTTTTGTGAGGACAAAAAATCCAGGATAGCTAAAACTTTAGCTACGCTTGCTCCCGCGTTATCCTTCTACCCTAAGGTATCCGTACTGGCTGGCTGATATTTCAGTCATAAGTAGTTTTGTCTGATTAAGAGTTTTGACTGCGACAATTTTAATAAAAAGATAAATTCGTTTTCAATGAATAAAGCCTCACGGAATATCTCGTAATACACTGAAAATTTGTGTAACATATCATATCACCCGCAAGAATAAACAAGCTAAAGTTAAATACATAATAATTGAATATAAGAGCAGGTGTCTCGAACGAATCTGCAAAGATGCAGTGAACTTTAAAGTGGATCATTAAAAACTCAGACTTCGTAAAGACATGACTCGCTGCGCATAACTTATAATGAAAACTAGCTGAGTAAATAAAGCCTGATAAAATGTAGAAAATAGTTTTCAGTGGCATCTTACGTTTGGTTCATTACGTAGTCTACGTCGACTTACGTCATGCAATGTTCGAAACTTAATAAACTTTAAACAATACCCGGTAAGATGCGTTGTCAGAACTTCTAAACTTGAAGTGAAACAGGCAACCGACGAAGTTACGCCCCTATTAAGGTACACATTGTGTTTCATATTTTAATAACGTACCAACGCAATACGGCGATACACTCTAACTATGCGGCCCCTCCATAAACTTCCATTATACTTAGTGCCAGAACAATGAAGTTGGCTCAAAATCACATAAGAGGATAGTTCGATAAAGAACTGACCGAGTCCACGAAAATAGTTTCCCACAAAAAGATCTATTTAATTAAATAAATCAAACAAACCACTGTTGAAAGTAAATACAGAAGCAAAGTAACTAGGAATTAGTTTTCACATTATCAAAGTAGACATTCTTGTGGTAAATACGAGTGAAATGTGGTTATTGGGACGTCTTCGGTTGACGGGTGTACTCAATGCGAAGGCGGCAGTGGCCATCTCCTTTGATCACGAATACTTGGATCTTCAACTTGGCAGGTTTTTTGAAAAAGTTTTCTTTGTTCGTGCGAGTTGTTTGGCCACTTCTTTCTTTGTTTCTATTGAAGCATTTGAAACGCCAAATTAGAAAACATTTTGATTGGCGGGTTGCACGAAACCGATAAAGTTTTGGGTCGTATTTTATCGTCGGGGGACCTTTTAAAGAAATTATACGCGCGTAATTTCCCGGTTCAAAATTAAACAAATCACAAATTAATTTGTTAGGGACGATGTACTTGTTGAGAAATCGTCCTGTATTAGCCGACTTACTGCATTATTTTCTCCGCATATATAATGTGAAACATTTTTTAAATTGGGCCATAAAACGAATCCTCGGCAAGCTACCTGGCCAACGTAGGAGGGAATTTAATAAAGTAACGTCTATTTTATCATGAATTATTTCGCAAAGTATGTTTGGAAATTCTCCAAATTTATCCCCTATATTCTAGGGATTTAATGAATACGCTATTCAATAAGTTATGAAGTATGCATAATGATTAACAATTGAATGAAGTCATTAGACTTTGCTATTCTCTGCTGTAAGCGAGTAACTAGGTGCGGCATTCTCTGAAATGAATCCCGAAATAGCTAAGTAACGAACATAAATTATTACACAGTACGAAGTTCTGCGTATTCCACACGTGTTCAACCCTATGCTTAGAAACTCTCTTGTAAATCTATACAACCGAGAAGTAATACAATTTGTTTTGAAAGAACCAATATTTATATTTGATATTTCATCAAGTTTTGGTATACTTTCAATAACGTATCCATTTACTAAACCAGGTAAATATAAACGGTATTACTTTTCCTTTGTTACTATTTACCTTTCCCGCGTACCTTTATTAATCCTCCCCCGGCTCGCCCTATTCCCGGCTATATCGTAATCTCATCCATTCGGAGCACGTCGAATGTTTATTAACATATCGACCATAAAACGGACAGGCGCGAATCTGTGTCGATTTTTTCCAACTTTCCGGTGCAGACGGCTTTTCACATGGTGGTTTTTCCTCCAACGCGCAACTCTATTTTGTTGGAACTACGAGTATGTATGATATAACACAGAAAAAGTTTAAAACCTACTTACAAGCGTCTCTTTTAATAGAATACCCGCGAAACGACCGCGTTCTAAATGGAGGGGCAAAATTAAAATACTGCGGAGTCGTAAAACTTAATGCAGTTTAAAACTAAAGCCGTAACCATAACGACAAATTGGCTGTGAAATTTTTGATCTCACGCCATTCTTTTGTTGAACACCTTAGTAGAGTTTAAGGGATCTTTCAAATTTAAGATAATTTTTGATACACTCCAATTAATATTAGTAGCTCTACTTTCTTATTTGCAACGATTCAAAGGGTTGTTTGATTTAACGAAAGAAATTCAATAGCTTGAATAAATCGATGTGTACGTAATATAGAATGCGTTGCAATGGGAAAGGAATGTATAACATTGTCGTGCGATTTCAATATTTGTATGTTGCCAGTGTTTGTTTAGCATACATTGGTATGAGACGAGCAGGATTTACAACAAGCATCGTCGCAGCTTCGTGTAGTAAACACGAATCAATGAAAATAAATAAAAATAAACTACATGTTGCGACGTATCAAAACGAAAACATCTAAACGCAAAAGGGGACAAAAGATTAATTGAAAATCGATATGGGGACATACCTTTGCGAATCTATCAAAATACATTCAGTTTGCTTTCAAACGATAACGTCGGGCCGAATTATAATGTCAGTCATGATTAATGTACACTTGTGACGAGCTTTATTGACTCTTCCGAACAAAGCTGACTTTGCAAATAAAAATATAATGCGCTCACGAAACGCTGGCCAACTCCTAATTAAATGAAAAGGTGATTTATTAACTGCAATTTGCAGTTTGTTGCCGAATCATTTGAGTGAGCTAAGCTCCTTTATAAAACATGTGATGTGCGCGCGTATATTTGCCTTTTATTTATGCGACCCATCCTCGCTTCACTTCGGGTTACTATTCTATACAAAACGTTGACTTTTCTCTGCTACTTATCAATACATTTAATACGCATTTTCTTTTAGCTATAATCTCATCGACCTTTAACTCGTTTCTTAAAAACCGTACGAAGAGCCATAATGAAGATTAATTAGAAGAATGTTGCTTTCAAAACGTCAAAATTAATGCAATTTTGGCTTAAAATATACACACAGGACACGTCGAGGCAAATGTATATACCATAAACAATTGCGTAATAGATTCCTACATAGGATTTTTTATTTTTGGATTGTGTCTTATTACTATGTAGATTATCCAAGATTCCTGTGTCATATTTCCTTCAATCAGTGAAGCAATTCGTATTATATATTCTTCAAATAGCCACATTATAATTTTGTAAAGCTCCTAAGATACGTATAGTAAATAAAGTTCAAAATGCATTCATCTGCGTATGAAATACGGCTTGTTTTCAGCGGAAAATTCAATGTAAAATGTTAAATAAGAATCACAAATAATGGGCAAACGTATCAATTAGTTCGTTTTACGCTTTTTACATTTCCAGAGCCATTAATAGCACTGGTTTATTTGAAAACCATTAGCAGGCCGAATGGATACGGTTTGGATCATCGATAAAATGAATGGCTGTCTTCTACAAAAGCTCTATGGAGGTCGAATCTGAAACGGAAATTATTGAATGGACTTTTTTTTTATTTGAAATACATTCCGAATCAACAAAAAAGGATATTCGCATAATTTTAAAGATAGGATAGGATATTTCTGTATTGAAAACAGGTTTAATTTATAATTATAAAATGTCGAATATCTTTATTACGTATACCTATTTCGTTCGTTATCTTTGTTTTGCCCTCTTTTGCAATAGCTAGACCTAACTCAACTGAAAATTTGGTATCTGTATTTATTCAGTTCCGAAAGGAGCATATTACAACAATCGAAGTGGCCATAGATTCATTACCTATGTAAGGTTTTTTCATGTTTAATGTCGACGCATTTCGTTTCGTGTTGTCGGAAACAACAAGTGTTGATACTTTTTCGGAGACGGGTGAAAAATGAAAATGAATGTCCAGAATTTACCACCGGGTTGTGGGTGAATTAAGTAGATGGCGGATCATCACATTTCGTGCCACGCTAATATGTGACTTCAACGAATTTCCGCTGACGTTGTCAAAATCTATACTTGGGGCACATGCAGATCAGTAAGCTCTAATTTACGCTCACTAGCGTCTTCGCCGAACATTTGTATGAGAAATTGTGCAGCGTCTCCCAGCGGTGACGTGAAGAACTAAAATATCTCATACAAATATTGCGAGTGACGTTAGCGAGTATAGTTTACGAAAACGGTGGCAAACCCGTGATAGATATTGTGAGGTAGATGTTGTCGGTAAAATTTGGCTGATCAGCGACCCTTGTTTAAATTTTTAATTACTGTTCATCCGGAATAAAACCGCGGGGAAGAATACAATCAACTTTAGGCGCGCAACACTAAATCAAAACAAAGTTCCAACTGGATCCCTTTTACCAACTTTCTAAATAACGGCGAACAATCTTTTTCATTAAAAATCTCCATGAGCCCGATTATTAGGGAAGTAAAACGCCTCCGGTGAGCCAGACCGGAGTTTGGGAAAACCCGCTTTAGTCCAAGATTTCCGCGAGGTCAAACTTGGGAATGTTAACAGATAATTACGAGTAAGTTTTACCTAACACGAGACATTTAACAGATGCTTTATTCGGGAGCGCGGCCGCGAGCGCACGATGAATGCTAATGAGACCACCGACCGGGGCGAATACGACTCGTATTATTAACGCAATAAGCACCCTTTTGGCACGGATCACCGGCCGTTCTGAGCTTTGGGAGGCGCCCGTTAACACATTTGGACTCGTGTCTAAGGTTAATTAGATTAGTATCCAACAATGCTACGCAGATGTTATAGAAAAACAGATTTGGGTGCTACCGTACATTTCACTGAGCAAATTTGAGGTGAAGTTTGAGATTTAAGATTGGCTGTGAGAGAATTCAATCAATAGACAGGCAGACTGAGGAGCTCGTGGCACAGTTGCTATTGCGCATATCTTTCTATCAGCAAAGTTAAGCAACCCTAGCCACTAATTGGATGGGTGACCGCCCGAGTTTCTCCGTGCCTCTGAGAGCACGTTAAGCCATCGGTCCCGGTTTCCAATTTAACATCTTTGGCAATTAGTCGGAGGCCTAAGATAGTCTAACAACTGGTTTAGCCCAGATTACCGATTTTTCTCGTAATAGGGGTTACAATGGTCAGACGGCAGTCGCTTCGTATAAAATTAGGTGATCGGCCACATCGGGAATCTAGTGCCGACCCCGACAATGTATGAGATAAGGCCTAGGAGATGATGATGAGACAAGCAGACACCGAGAGTCTTTCTTGCGGCGAGTGCTTTATGTAGGAGAGGAGTAGAGCCACCCAATAGCCAGGGTCTAAGAATATGGCTATGGTATCCCCTGCCTGTCGTAAGAGGCGACTAAAAGGGGGCCGGAGGGCCTGCTGGCGGTGGTCGGGTGGGAGCTTTGACCACCGGCGCGGTCCCGGGAAGGTGGCAGCGCGATGTGGCTCGCGCTGCCTTGCACAGCGAGGTCTCTAGGGGCGGCGTCACAGAGTACCCGAAGTCCCCCCTGAGCACTGAGGATGGCCATCGGGGGGGTTTTAGTGCGGTAAAAATCCCACATACCCCGATCTGCCTCTCCCAGGGCGGTCAGGGACCTTTTGAAGGTTTCCCCCTCGACAACAAAAAAAAAAAAAAAAAAAAAGGAGAGGAGTAGAGACGCTGTGCTAGCTATAGCGCGCCCTTGCGCCTTACATTACTGGCGTAGCGATATAACTCATATACATTATCAAAAATAGAAAAGCGTCTGTATGCTACCTTGTTATGGCTAACCAATATTGCCATCGATAGCATTGACCTCAAATACGGTATATTTAATAATCGCTACGCGGATGAAGTTGCGGGTAAAATATAGTCATTTAAAAGGTTAGTAGTTGCGAGTCTAAAGAGAGAGCGATGCTACTGACAATACAAACGTTGTGGGGACAGGGGGTCAACTATGATCATTTAATCAGCGCTTATTAAGAACTTAAGAACTTCTTAGCTTTGACATTTAATTTTACGGTACTAAAATGAAACGTTAATACTCAGAAGTTTTTAATACGCGCTGCTTAAACCGAAGATGGTAGGCTCCCAGAATATAGAAACTAAAAGGAAAGTAACTCCATGTTCCGTGTTCAAGGTGCAGTGGCCGCTTACTATCAGGGTATATGTTAGCTGCTATAATATTTCTCTCGACCACAAATTTAAAAGATTACGCTACTTAGTTATGACAAAATTACAGCAACGTGATGCGTAATCTAAGATAGAGTAGGTAATCTACATGAGTTGTGCAGCACATCCTTCCGTTACGGCCCAATTAATTTTATACGGAAACGGATATACGAGCATCGCGCGTTCATCACACGTATAATTTAACGTCTCACTACATACGCACATGTAAGTACACTAGGCGATTTATTTGCACGTAAAAATGACATTAATATGACAAAATAAAGATGCTTTAACGGAAAATTTTTTTTCATAAAATAAATGCTTAGTTTTATAAATAGTCTAGATACCATTTTCCATGGCATATGATTGTTAAGTTTTAGTTAATTTTACTACAAATAAATCCCCAAAATTTTATTATTAGCCCAGGGGCCATTGTCGGTTAAAGAAGAACGTATTCAGAAGTTCTATCTATTCTAAAAAGTTTTTAATATGCGCTTCTTAAACGATCATAGTTGGCCCCGAGTTTATTTATTGCTCAAATTGATTTCCTAATTTAATAAAAACATTGCAATTAAACGCTGTTTCCAAAAATTTACTACTTCGTACCATCTTAAAAATACCAAAAATCACACCCGATGCGAATGATAAGCGTGCTAATTAATTCCGCGCAGGAAACGGAAGGGCAACGGGTCGCATCATTAGATGCATTATGCAACGCACGCATGCGTCTTGAATCACAATGTAGGCATGTGGGCACGGACGCAAAATTGTACATTATTACAACTCCTTGTAATATTAGCTATGAAAGTCCCGTTAAAATCGTTATAGCCGTTTCGGAGATGTGCCGGAAGGAACAGACAGAGTTTTTCTTTTAAATATTTATTTGAGAACCGTATATAATTTCATATGCATTAAGTGAAAAGCTCTTAATTTGGAATTACAAACAGACATATCAATTTTATTTATCTGTATAGATACTGCGCAAATATTTGTAATTGCCTCGCGCCATACATAAAAACGTAGACAGCCTCATCAAATAACTACTGCGCATTTAAGGTACGCGCTCATCGGTTTAAGCAAAACGTATTAAGAACTTCTGAACTCTGACGTTACACTTATGTACCGTAAATGTACCACTGGACGGATCGGGCTAAAATTTGGCATGCAGGTAGATGTTATGTCGTATGCATCTGCTAATAAAGGATTTTGATTAATATTACCCCCAAGGGGACAAAATAGGGGATGAAAGTTTGTATGAAACTTTATCAATTTAAAACTGATATATTATATAAAACTAAACCTACGCGGGTGAAATCGCGGAGCACAGCTAGTAATCAATAAATCTATAGAAAGATAAAAAAAATATCACAGAGTATTTCTGAACTGTTAATATTTAAAAAAGCGCAGGATATTTACAATTACATTTCCAAATCCAATTAGAGAATTGAACGTTTTCAGAAGAAAAACAAACTTATTTTTTCGAGTTTCTCACCTTGCAATTCACATTAGAATTCGTTAAATATTACCTCGAAGAGTTTAATTATAGAATTGACGTAGAAACTACAATATAAAACCAATGGGCGATGGCGGCTGGTTATCCTCACTCCACAATACATCGCTGTAAATCACTACGCACTTGTATCTGCTAGGAAATTTATTTTTGAATGCGTCTTTTTAAATAGTATGAACTTGCGGCTGGCGTTAGGATTTTATCGTTGCATGTAAATATGTAATCTATTTACCAAGCTGTAGGACCATCCCATAAGAACGCAAGAATGAAACTTTTATATACAACTGAGACTCGTTTCTCGAAGGGTTCACAGACACAACTAGAAGGTCTTGTAGTACGAGTAACAATAGTAACGCCCTTGAATTTTATGAGAGGTAAGGCATAACGGGATTTTTCGTTCAAATTCGGAGCTGCTCTACTTGGAACTGTATCTCCGCCTTACAGAAGCGCAGCCAAATAATAGTAACTTCGAGTTGTTTAACAGAATTTATTTCTTTTAATATTCCTCTCCACGTATAATCAAATGCTTAGGATTATCGTGAACGGTGATACTTTCAAACTATGCAATCTATGCCTCGAGTGTCACTAAAACAAGTATATTATAAACAGCTCTTTCATACATTTAAATGAAAACAATATTATTTAAAAGCCCAGTAAACCATCGCATTGCTTTAACCAAAGTGCATAGTAAAACAAGTCAATAAAAAAAACTTGTTTACGCAACCGTAGAATGTAATTAAAAACCACTCAAATAGTTAAATAAAAAACGTAAAAAACCATTATGGTCCGTAGTGTACTTTAATCGTAGACATTTTAAGCCCCGCACGTAATCCACGCACGAGTTCCCATCTGCAGAATGCAATTTACAATAAATTATGTAGATATTAATAAGTGGTAGGTTAAGGGTTGGAATAATGGCGGGTCATCAATCGTTCGATAAATTGCGACTGGAGACATCCTGTATCCAGATTACGTGCTTCAATATCCGGAATAAGCCCGGCTCGGGCGAGTCTGTTCTCGCTACTAACATTTATAAAGGTTGCGAGCATTTTTCATACTTTTAAATCTAAAAATATAATATAGAATATCTTTAAAATAAAAATAAACTATTTATTTTTTATACGTAATATAAAAAAGGTATTCCCTTCTATCAAAATAAAAATAATACTAATAATATATTTATGTAACAAAACACATGTTATAAATATTTCAATACGAGAGTGGCCACTACACTCTAGGAATGTATCACAGGAACCATTTAATTAATTAAGCTTGCAAGTAAATTGATTTAAACATAGACTTTGCAGATTTATTCTAATGTTATTATCGTGGTATCTAATAAAACGTAATATGAAATTTATTGATACTATTCCCGAATATGAGCTTAGTATGTAAAAGCTCCCAAGTGCTAAAATAATTGGTCATATGCATACATACTTACGCTCACGTCTGTATTCCCCGAAGGGGTAGGCAGAGAGGAGAGGATGATTAAGTGCCAACGTGACAGATGGTGAGACTATCGCCGTCTCAGGCAGTATACATACGTCTTTGATTAACTTCATAGACATATGCAGGTTTCCTTCACCGTAAAGCACGAAATCACGGCATATTTTTTATAAAAAAACTCATTGTTACAGGCTCCGCTGGGATTCGAGCTTGAGACTAAACTCCAAAGCTACCACGCCTTACTCTCTGGTTACTTTACTTAAAAGCTTTAACTAAAGATCAAAAACTGGCCCTTAACCACTCGGTGTTCCCAACGGCTCCTTAACAAATTGTCTGTGCACCTACATTGTTGTTTTCTACGAAAATATTTGCGCAAGCGGAACGTCTTCCCTCAACAAACACAACGGGTTGATAATTAACGTGCCTACTTATCCGTTTAAATAAACTGTGGATTCTCATTGCAAATTTGCTTATCCGAAGACGCGATTGCTCGCTATAAGGAAATTGTGTGCTTTGTGAAATTAATTACACTTTTTTGTTTATTATCAAGGACAGTATCTACTGAAAATACATTAAGGAAATTTACTTTATATATTATTAATTTATAAGCTTTTTACTAACTTGCAATGTATGCTTGTCTGGGATGAATCTTGAAGCTGAATTTTGTGTGTGAATTATGTGACGTCATAATTTTCAATATGGCGTATCATACAAGATGGCGGACTATTTATTTTTTCCGCACCATGGGTATTATATTACGCATATTAAGCATATATTACGAAGTATGGGTATCACATGAAGGGTATTTTTGGGAAGAAAAATAAAAAAAAATCTTTTTGAAAACATCCTATCAAGAATATATATTTTTTTATTTTATTATGACCACTGTTTTCAGATCAACTTGGACTGATTCATGAAGGACCATGCAGAAGAACATCGTATCGAATATCTGCGTATATTTAAGTCGTAACTCAAAGGCGTATAATGCCTGAGACGGTGATGGACTCACCATCGTTTACGTTGTCTTAGGTGAAAAGTGGGTGTTGTAACATTTCTGCTTACCCTTAGGGGGACCCTTTTAAGCCGACCCGAGCAATTTAATTGTTGTAATAAATAAGACGAGAAATGAAGCAATTTCAAATACTCAGCTCTACAGTCTTCCATCAGAAATGCCAGCACCCGTAAAGGATGTCTATATTAATGTTAAATTAACAAGATTAGATAGTTCACGTTCCCCAATAACGGGCAACAAAGTCACCGTACAAATATTAGAGGAATCCGGAGGATCTACTTAACATTCACTGCTCAGCCGATAACAGATTAACGCCAATATTATCCTCCGAACGCGACCAAACTGCAGAATAGGCCCGCAACACCTTAACACTTAATCCTTACTAAACACTATTGCAAAGACCAAACAAATATATTCAGCGTAGATCTTTACATGTTTACTGTTTGTAAATTCCAAATTCAGAATTTACTAAATGTATTATGAAAATATACACAAAACTTTTTTTTAATTGTCTGTTTGTTCCGGATGATCTCTGAAACGGCTAAACCGATTTCAAGGGGACTTTAACGAAAAGGTAGCTGATATAAAAAACAATAAGGATTTCGCGATATAAAGCCCTGAAATTAAGTCTACGCGGGTTAATCAGCGGAGCACAGCAAGTCGCTAATAAAACAGATAAACTTACATTTTAACTGATAACGTCATAAGTTATAGGACAATGTCATTAGAGTTGAACTTTGATTGTTTACATACGCGTATTACGTTAGCTTCTGCCTGATCTGCGGTGGCAGTGCAAACTGATGATACGTAGTGATTGACAGCAGTCATGCTGTTCGTTGTATTAGAGGGATTGGCAAAGTTAAACTGTCAGGATTGTTAGCAAGTTTGGCTTAGCGCAGGGATCGCAATCTGCGACTTTGATCTTCATAAAAGCTAATTAATTGGGCAAGGAAGCTTAGCCAAGTGGATTGACGAGACTAGGCCTTGTTGCTCGATAAATAACTCTGTGAGATTGCTTAATGATTGCCTTTCGATACTAATTATCACGATAATAGTCAATGAATGGGTCAAAATTTCGTTTACATTTGGCTTAGTTTGGAAATGATAGCGAGCTATTTACGGCCCTTTCCTTAGATAATATCTCCACTGCTTCAATGTAGAAAATCCTTCTATATCTTATAATAAGAGATGTCACAACACCCACTACAAATAAACGGTACTAATATTAAAGTGCCAAATTCGACCGATGGTAACGGTACCGTGTCAGGCGCAGATATTAGACGTTTCCCTCATCATGAAGCCAAGGGTGTGACAGATGACTGAGTTTAAAGTCTCCCTGACTTATTGGTCTGATGAATATAGATCAGTATTGGAATTCAAAACAGGAGGAGCTCGTGGCACAGTTGCTATTGCGCATATCATTCGATCAGCGAAGTTAAGCAACACTACCCGAGTTCGCTCCGTGCCTCGGAGAGCACGTTAAGCACGTTAAGTTGTGATGGTCAGATGGCAGTCGCTTTATAAAATTCAGGTGATCAGCCACATCGGGTTGAATCAAGTGCCGACCCCAACAATGTATGGGATATGGCCAGGAAGATGATGATTGGAATTCAAAACATTAATACTTCCATACAAAAATTCTCTGGAAGTTTTAGACAATGACATAAATATCTATTATTTTAGCGCTCATTGGTTTGAATACTCTCCTTCTATTCAAACGATTAAAGTTCAAATAGCACCGGACTCTATACTCCATATGTGATTAATTTCTCAACTTATGTGCAGTGATTTCACACCACGAGCTTTAAGGTGACGCAAAACACCACGATTTTGTTGCTAAAAATATCACGATGGAACTAAAGGATTATTATATGCGAAGTTTTGTAATGAAGGGATTGAGTATAGAGTAAGTATTTCTGCTAACCGATACTATTCGTCATTCTTGAAGTATTTGTCAGGGTGATTGACACATGTTGTATCGCTGTTGATTCATGTCTACGTCCTATCATATTTCTTTGAAATAGTCGCACCTTATTTCGAAACGCCTAGGATACTAGAAAGGGATTATAAATATTTTCCTTGAATGTGCAGAAAGTTTATCCTGAATGTGTGATTTGTAGTACATTTTATATTGTACGAGTGCTGTCTGTAAATTGTATGATGGAAAATATGAAATGATTCTCAAGGTTTGATACAACGAAATTATAATTTTCTCTACATATTTATTTCACGGAATATCGGTTCGTAGCACAAACATGGGAATTTAAACTAGCTTTTGTTAATAATGTATTTTTAAGTATCCTATCTCTGTTGACGTGCTGATCGGGCTAATGTAACAAACCAAAGGACGCGAAGAGACTCTACCATAATATTAATATGGATTTATAAAACACTAGCGGACGTCACGCGGTTTCACCCGCGTAGTTCCCGTTCGGTGGGAGTACGCTGATGATGTAACAATCCATTGCTGAAAGAATTTTCAAGATCGGTCTAGTACTTTTTGAGCTAATTCGTTACAAACATACTTACATACAAATCTTTCCTCTTTATAATATTAGTATAAATACGGGTACATTCGTTCGGAGCGTATATTTACAGGTTAGATTATAAGCTTTTCAGAAATACTGTTCATTAAGCCACTTTTATGATGTGTACTTTTAATTTTACGAGTGCATCGTTCGGCTAAGCTACCACTATGTACCTGGAGTACGCTGTAAATAATTTGCAACTATGCACAGTACGGCGACACCAGCTTTATTACCGACAGGTGTTCGAAGCATTCTCGTAAAAACAACACAGATTTATTATTTAAAGTGCTCTATACATATTTGTTCTTCTATATTCCAAACATCGGTTTTCTTTTATTTTTGGCTATGAAATTGTTGTGTCACCCCTTTTGAGTGGCTAAATGTAGGGGCTTTAATTGGGCCACGAATAAACTATAATTAATATTTAGGACATTAAGCGTATAAATTAAAATTATTCACTAGTTATTCAAATAAAACTATTGAAAGTTCTAAACTTATATGAAGTTTAGATTCCAGGTTATCGATATGCATAGATTGCTAATGATTGTAGCATACGAATCTAGTTATATTTTGGCGATCATTCACTTAAGTAATGAGATATGCACAGATAATGATTACCCTACTGGGTAGTTTACTAATGTAAGTAAGAAAACTAATTAATATTGAGATAAAAAATCTGGTAAAATATCTACGAATTAGTTAGCTGTGAGGTTCCATCATTTTTACGCTGACACAACGATAATAAGCAAGCTTATAATTTTATATCCGCACTTAAACTATTTTAATTAATTTGATCGGATATTGCGTTGAGCTTCAAAGGTAATTAACGTTACTAATGTAACCCTGTTAATGCAGACTCGTGTCTATTACCTAACCAAACAAACGGTGTCGTCCGATAAGTAAGTTGCAAGCGTGCGAAACTCGCCCAGAGAATATACGAACTTCAGCTACTAGTGGAAAGGTTAACAATACTTTAATCGTGCGACCGGCTGTTTAGACTTTGTATCTTTAGGTTTTTCGCATGAATAAAACAAACATACATATGCTCACTGTATTCCTCGAAGGGGTAGGCAGAGGTGTTGTTATAACAACACCTCCTTTTCACCGCAGTGCTAATGTGATAGATGGTGAATTGCTCGCAGAATCATGCACTATACATACGTCTTTTGAATTACTTCTCAGACATATACGGGTTTTTAGAAAATCTTATTTTTACATGCCCCGCTGGAATTCGAACTTGCGTCGCTTGCATCGCAGGTAAATACTATAACTCCACGGACACCACAGCTTTAATAAAAAATCAATTTTCAACATGCAAAATTCATCAAATTTGTCGATTACTGCTCTTCGTGATTCGTCTTTAAGGTTGAGAATTCCTTAGGTTTTGATAACTTAAGTAAGTACTTTAGTTATTTATAAAATAATATTACTCAAGAAATAAATGAAAACCTACTACTAGGTATTAATGCTATTAAATATTTTCATGGAAAGGTTTGATTGCGTGCTAAAGTAATTAATGGAATCGGACCTAAAAATAAAGTATTTAAAGCTTGAAATATGCACTCAGCTTCATTTGCTTTTAGCAGAAGTGTTTCAGAAATAAGGAATAAATTATTCTTAAATGCTCCTCGCTTAAAGGACGGTTGCTCGCTGTTCTATGTAACTCACTCAGAGGCGAAACGTTCGTCTAATTGTTACTCAGTATCACGGTGTTGCGATATCATATATTTTTTATTGTGTGTAACACAAACATTTTATAACATTGCTTTATTATAGAAACAATTGTCTTATTTGTGTTACAAATAATATGGATTTCCCATAGGATTCTATTCAATACATCTATTAGTTTTGAGTACCTAGCAGTTTATACGTTACATGATAAATTTGGTTTAGGTACCAAGATATTTACGGTAGATGAAATTATTTGAGCATTATGTGGAAGTAGACGTGGTGAAATTTACATCGATAAAGTTTAATTTTGGTCATTGTATGATGTGTCTGTCTGTCTGTATGGCGCCAGACGGAGACAGATTTATAAAATTACAGAAATATTCTTTTCATCGCGACCTTAATTCATGACGGGATTGGTATCACAGGGGGCCTACCATCATCCAGCAGTAGAGATCGATCGCATCGATTAAGAGTAGAGCGTATTAAGAACTTCTTAGCCTTCACATTTCATTTTGTGATACATAAACTAAATGATAAGGTTAAAATGTCAGTGAGACGTCAATGTTTTAACAATGATAGGCCCCGTGCCCTTCACCTCTAGAGTATGCAATTGGTGGGGCTCCATTTGTATTTGGGATTTCAGTAATTTCTAACATACATGTGTTGGCTTTAAGGTTTGAGCAGACGCCTCTAAGTTTTTTTTAGAAAAACTCGTTGGTGCGCCCAATGAGTTTTTCGAAAAAAAACTTTATACAGTGATTTCACACCATGTGCTGTAAGGTGAAGGAAAACATCGTAAGGACACCTGCATGTGTTTAAGAAGTAATTCATAGACGTATGTTTAGTCTGAGACGGCGATAGACTCACCATCTGTCACGTTAGCACTTAATCATCTTCGGTAAAAAGTGGGTATATTACAACACGTCTGACTACCCCTTCGGGGAATACAGGCGTGAGTATACGTATGTGGTTATTTGTACTGCAAACATTACCGCTACTAGTTTTATATTATAACCAAGAGATTTCGCATTTATAATTTTAGAATAGACATGGTTATGTGTGCGTGTTTAAGCAAGGACCAAAAAAATATTTAAATAATTTGTTGGTAACTCAAACAAGGTATTATAGCAGGTATATCTTCCCCCTTTAAGGTTCTATTTACTTTGCGGGCCAGGTCTAAAGACTTGAGTTTGTGTTGGACTTTGCACATGTGTTTAGACAGCTTGTTCAACACGGTATCACTTGTATCTTGGAAGTTCGCCGATTTACTTGCCACTTAATTTTGCTTACTGCTACTTTACTCAGTTCCGTGAGTAAATTGTACGTCTCAACTTTCGCCTTGAGTTGCCTTTAAATAAATGCTTTATTTACAATGAATTCATAAACCTTTACATTACTAAGTACTAAAGAAAATGTATACATATATACAGATAAACAAATCGAAGTGTCTGTTTGTGATTAACTGCTTTTCACTGAATGCATGTGGAAATATATACGGCACTCATATACAAAAAACTATTTTTCTTTTTTTTCCTATCTTCTGTCTTTCTGTCTGGCTGTCAATCAGTCAGTCCGTTTGTTTAACGGGACTTTCATTGGCAGATAGCTAATTATAAGATAATTTTAACAGGTGCACATTAGCGAACCCATAAAATTAAGTCTACGCGGGCAAAATCGCTGGGCACAGTTAGTACTGCCGTGTCTGCCTGATTTTTTAATATAAGGCCTTAATTTTTTTAGAATTCTGATATTTCGTCATCATACATCTTTCGAACCGAATAAAAACGATTTATTCGGGTTTTCAATAGGGTATAAAACATAATACAAACCGAATGTTACTTCGTACAAAAGCTACAGCGTTATATGAGTAACTACAGGCGCCTCCACGAGCTATGAGCGCTCAGCAAAAACAGTGGGAGATGATGAAATGATCATCTCCCACTGATGATGATGGAAATGTATTTTATTCGCGTTGCGTCCTACACGAAACAGGCAACAGCCACCAAACCCTCCAGAACGATAACAGAGACAATTATGAAAAAAATAATACTATAGAAATGCGATCAGGTTAAATTACGAGTAAAAATTATGCCTGATTATAAAAGCAGAGGTCGTCAGTTCGAGTCGCGCCTCGTGTTCGGGATTTTACACACCATTTTTAAGAATGTTTGTCATTCATTAAAATATAAAGAAATCAATAGAATTCCCAAAGAAAATACTAGTCCTCGTCACTATTTTGCAAGGAATCTAATGTAGAACAACAACAACCTTGCATGCAAATATACGCACCGAAAAAAGTCAAATGTTAAAATCAATAGATACGATGTTCACCCTTTATCACCGTTTATTATCGGTATGTGGGCTATCGGGTTTCCACCTCAACTTGATAACACGCTGCTGATTAGAGGTTATATTGACGAAATAACTAATCTGCGTGATTTATACATTAGGCTTCAGCTAGGTTTGCAAAAAGCTAGTAAAATTTTTATATAATTTTTACGTGAGAGGTATTTATTATTCATATAAATCGGGCACACATTATACAAAAATATTATAACATATGCACATTTATCTACTAACTGCGGTATGCACCAAAGCCCTTGCGGAAGGTGGGACAAATTCGCAATACTTTTTTTGTTTAGCAGAAACTTATGAATCATTATTATTTGTTCGTTACTAAAACGATTCATCGTCATCTCCCTGGCATCATCCCATACATCGTTAGTGTCGGCAGTTAATTCAACCCGATGCGGATGATCAACAGATTTTTAAACGAAGAGACTGCAACCTGAACTTCGTATGCGGAAAATGGGTTTATGGGGAAATTTTATAAAAATATAATTAATGCATTTTCAAATTCATATAAATATATACTAGAACAATGAACCTAAAACTAAAAACCAGGGGCTCAACCATGATTATTGTAATGATATTGCAGCTTTGTGTCAGTGACAGGTGTATACACGTCAAATACATCTGTCTCATAATAAGAGTAAAACTATCATGGCAATAAGAGATCGTGGTAGGGCTCCTGATCTAGTGATCTAGGTTATCGTTACTTTATCGCTTATAACGATAAAATAAATAAAGTGATAGCGTTAACTATTCAAATAACAATTTCACTAAAAAAGAAAATGGAATGGAGAATGAAAAGAGCACACAAAAGTTCATCGATAGAAATAATGGTTAGAGTGCGAGTATTATATGCACCTGTGACAATTAAAATGGAGCACTTCCATTTTGTACATCGATATTACGATATACAGAACTATCTTGCAGCCTATGAATATCCCATACACCACGGACGGCCGTGAGATAAGCACTATAACTATTTTCACCAAAATCTGTGCAGTGGTTCAGACTTATGCATAGGTACATATATATCCCCGAAATGACCTGTCATGTCATGTAGAGTCATTAAATTTGTTTAATGTTCTATGGAAAACTGACAGAACATAGGTAGCCCAGTCAAAATAGTACTAGCCCCGGAAAATGTTTCCTTAGGAATTCGTTAGTCACTGGCAGTCTAAATTTGATTTTGCGTGGTAATCAACCCATCTGTCATTTATTGATTTAATTTGGTTTATTGAAAAACTTATTTATATTCAATTTCACACCAAATATGGTGTTAACAAAAGTTATTTAGAATTAAATTTCCTGTTATTTTGATTGTATTGTATATTTTTACCTAGGATGGTTTTTTTCTGATTTATATCATGATGAAGCGTGATGATTTTTTATTGCCAGCATATTATATTGACAATTAAAACGAGACAGATGTACATGACGTGTATTAGTCTGACACTGTCATACAGTTGAATTATTATGGTAATAAGAGCTAAGTTTTTGAGGCACAACGTTTAGCAACCCAGTATTGCCTATGATATCTATATCCATCCAGTATCGGTGCTGTTCAGTTCAAGAAATAATGGATGTATATGAATATAATGCATGGTCGTGCGAATCGCCGTTCATTGCTATCGTTAAATAATGATAGGAATTTACACGGTGTCGACGCTTTAAATCGATTTATGTAACTGAGGAATTTAATTGAGAGCGTTTAAACCATGGTTTTTATTTTATAGTTTTGAAGGAATTTATTTCATTGTTCATTGACATATTGGAATTTATTGAGTAATTTGGTATTCATATTATGTGGATTTTGCTAAATATTATGAATATGAGAGTATTTTACATAGGTGCTCAGTTGGTAATATTTATAATTAGAGCGTAATGGTGCTTTCACGAGATATGAACGCTGTCTTGCATGGGCAGTAGTATTTTTTTGGGTATAGAGCCTTTTTTTATGAGCGTTCGTGACGGCACATGGAGGCCTACTATCATCGTTATAGTAGTGACGTTACTAAGTTTTAGAATCACAAATGAAACTTCAAAGCTTAACATTACTTAAAACGTTCTGCTAAAACCGATCATGGTAGGCCTCCTATACGAATGAGTCTTAGTAGGTACTTTAAACTCAAAGCTCTAAATTACTAACTGGCTTGATATACAACGCACAGCCTAAGCCGCTGCTCCCAGAGCCATGAAATTTGGATGGGTTCCTTACTTGTGAAGTGTACCCACTAAAAAGGGGTTTCCAGGGTATGCAACTTTAAATGTGAAATCTTACTGCCATGCAGGCGAAGATGCAAGCGTAAGCTATTACTTATACTCTAATATTAAGAGTTCCTATAGAAAGAGCCGTGGTGGCCTCGGGGTTAGAGCAGTCGCCTGCTACGCAAGCGACGCAAGTTCGAATCCCAGCGGGGCCTATACCAATGAGTTTTTCTAAAAAACTTATGTACAGTGATTTCACATCACGTGCTTTACGGTGAAGGAAAACATCGTGAGGAAACCTACATATTTCTGAGACGTATGTATAGTGTCTGAGACAGCGATAGACTCACCATCTGTCACGTTGGCACTTAATCAAAATCGGTGAAAAGTGGATGTTGTGATAACAATACCTCTGCCTACCCCTTCGGGGAATACAGGCGTGAGCATATGTATGTATATTAAGAGTATAAATTCTATACAAATTAATAGTAAAACAAGGTATCAGTGCCATCAAATGGAATCTTTCAAATAGCTAACTAGTCCCATAAATCATACACGATACAGTCGTAAAGTGGAGTGCGATCCAGTTTGTTGTCAATAAATCCATCCTCACTCACTCGGAACATAACATATTCCGAAGTTAACAGATAAAAAGTTGGTTTGTTCGCTCGGGCCCGACTCCGGGTTCGATTACGTAAGACGCAAACTTCCTCTATTACCCCCTACTTAAGGGTACAAATTTAGGCGCCCCCTATTTAAACATTGTTGGCAAATACCTACGTGTGTAATTTACACCAACTGCGGTTTCTACTCGGGGAACACATCGGTGCGTCGGATTTAGACTAGAGAGACGAAATAAATCTCCGACGGAAACGGCGATTTATAAGCAACCGGTGATTTGTAAGAATCCTAGAGGGACGACCTACAATTTGATTACGAGGGAAAATAGGCCTGTAATTTCGCAATTGTTATCTACACTATACCGTATAGTATACTAATATTATGAAGTCTGGCAGTTGAAGGAATGGCGCAATTTACACCTGCCGTCCCTGTGAGGCGTGTCGATTTCTAAATATGTATGATATAAATAAAATAAAAAATAAATAAATATGATCAATCAACCCATCCCAAAAGGGTCCCCGGAGGTTTAAGCAGAGGTGTTGTAACGAGGTGATAGAAGGATTTGTGAAACTTTTGTGTGAAGGGAATCACAGTCGAAGAGCGCGGACAGCGAGGATCTGATGCTGTTGGCAAAATAATACGATACATCTGTGTGGTTTTTTATACATCCTTAATTTAGTTACAATATCGCTTAATCGGTTATATGACGTGTCTGTCGCTTTTTTAAATTAAATTCATTGTACTTTTATTGAGTACAATGTATTATACCTCCATTCTAATTTTCACTCTATTGTTACGAAACTTTACAATTTTACAACTAAAACTGAACTAATAAAATATTTACGGTTTTGTATGAGCTTTTTATATTAATCCCGCCTATAGTCTGTTGGAGTACTACCCATTTTAATATTTAATTTTTCCTGCCATAAGTCCAAAAGCGGGGGATTGGGCAACCCCACAAGCTACCTGTGGCCCCCGTGGGCCAGTGGGTAAGTCCGCCCCACAATACTGTCATCATTTAAGCCGCACATTAGCGAAACTTGCGTCGTTTGAACCGCCACCTGGGACCGCGCGACACACTACTCGATATTTTACTACTGGTATAAACTGCCCGACAAAATGTAAATTTTGGTTTTCGCACACCAAATTTGTATTTGGAATTTGCTCGTTTGTGCCATGTATATTTTGTCACTTCACGAGATATGTACATGGCTAAGTATATGTATTAGATATGTAATAAGTTTTTTATAGTGCTGTGATATGCAAATGGATATCTATGCTTTACGGCGTAGTAAACTTCTATACGTCTGAGAAGAAATTAGAGGACTTATAACAAAGTCATAATGTATTATTAACTGTCTGAAATGCTATCTAATTACATTCGGTCAAACGGTGTTCTTCCTGCCCACTCCTTTGGAGATCCCTGTGGGGAAGATATATTATTTTTGGAGTAAGTACATCATCTCCCTGGACTTATACATTATTGAGGTCGGTACTCGATTCAAGAATTTATTTATTATGATTGAATACACTTATAAGCAAACAGTGCTACAAAGATATGGGTATGTATAAGTATACTCTTTCATTTCATCTTCTAGGAAACCAGAGAGATATGAACAAAATGATGTGACATTTTATACAAGCTTTCTTTGAAATACTCAACCCTGTCGCAACCGTAGTCTGCGGAAATAGACTTCCAGCGTGAGAAAATAAAAATTTACATTTTATATCGCAGAACACTACGTTATCCAAATCGGCAGGTATCGATCCTCGCTTTGAGACCTGGAGGATTTCTAAAAGCTCGTTGTTTGTACAAGTCGCTTAGCTCTTCAGTGTTCTTAGCTCGTGTATAATGACGCCTATCAAAGACAGAGCCATTCAAATGCAACTGACTCCGCGTCTAGATTTCGAACTATATTATTTAACTACCGCTTAAGTAACAAAGGTATCGCGTTCAGGACAAGTACTTGCATTGAAAAAACATCGTGGAAAAACTCAACTGAAACAGCATTTCAGTTGAGTTTTTCCACGATGTAACTTGTAAGTTGATTAGTTATTAATTCGCCGGAAATATGCTTGCATCGGTCAAGGTTACATATTATCTGCGTTTGCGGTTGAAACTCTGGGGCCTTGGGGTCCGGATGCTTATCAACTTTTCAATGAAGCATTTGCACGTCGTCTGGTAGAAGTCTCTCGTGACAAACGGGCTGGGCCTTTTCTCGCGCAGAGAATTAGCATTGCTATTCAACTAGCCAATGCTGCCAGCCTTCTTGGCACGATCCCGAGGTACACCGATTTGGGCCAAGTTTTCTACTTGTAATTAGTTTTAAGTACTGTTCCTTGTATATATAATTTTCTGTCTATAAAAGTTTGTAAAAGTTAGTCTGTAAAAGTTTTTATTCAATATATTTCATTTTGACGTTAAATAATTCGCGAACAACGAGAACTACTGCTCTAAATTGTACTCTTACAGACTAACGTTTAAATAAAAATTAGTTAAGTATTGTTAAACAATAATTTTACGTAATTGCTGGCAGCCCTAAAGGACGAAATAGAAACGAACTCGTCGAAGCAAAAGGAAACAAATCTGCTACTTACGCAGTTGTAAATGATTAACTACGTGAATCTCTAACAACAGCCACGTACCTGGAAAAAAGATAAATTATTGAAAAATCTTCATCATAAGTAAATTCGAATCACACAGATATACGAATAGGACAAGTAATCCAACATAGATAACGGTGATTCCTTAACATGTAGGTAGGGTAATGCCATGAGCATCATTTCACTCTAGACTAATGGCTTAACATTCGTTTGCCATCCTTCACTGATGAATCACTTTGAATTTGGAACGTCGTCTTGTAAAGTTTAATAACGGATTTATTTCAAATAATTGAATAGAGTAAACGAAATTCGAAATTCAGACGTTAGACGGATTCGAAAACAAACCAATAGCCGCGCTGGCGAACCACGAGCCTGCCAGTTAATCGCTGCCAACTAGCGGGTAATCCTTTCGAGTGGTGTGCATATAACGACTGCATTCCGCCCCGTGCCGCGTTCCGAACGCACAGCGTACACAGAAATTGCGGCACTCGGTCGGCTCAAAGCGATGACGGAGCCGTATCATTGCATGATGTGCATCAGTTGATTATGTGTGCGAGTGACGTGTCTGTACTTTCTACCCTGGATGTTTATGCAAACATTTTCAATCGGAACATATTCATATTTTGTCTCTTTTCAACCTAAGAGTTGTCACTGAGATCCGAAATGCAATATATCAAATGTATCCATGAAATGAGCTCGCAGTAAGCTTGCCGCTAGCTATATAATCGTTATTGAAAAGGTAACGAGCGACTATAGTAAAGTTAGTGAAGTATGCGGCTAAGTTGGCACTTGGAAATAAATGCAGCATCTCAGAGATGTAGTGAATGGAAAGAAGTGCGCCGGCGGCGCGTGCATTGCCCTCGCGTTCCCGCACCCCTCCCCAGGCGGTGGTACAAACGCGACTGACTGCATTCCGCTGCGCTTCCTGACCAAGGCAAGTGCAGCGGCATTACGCTGCAAGTACGTACCGCGCTTCGCGCACACCGCACCTGGCCCCCAACACACCCGCCTAGCTCACTATCAACACAAAGAAACGCTACAATACTTCTCAAACACGTAATTCGATTGAAAACTGGGATCCATGGCAACCTTGTTTGGCCTGTGGCAATTTCCCCTTTAAAAAAAATCATATAATCTAATATTAGGAAAAAAATAAAGGGCAGCCCTACCTCCTGTGTCACCCTTCACGTCTAAGCCTCTTTATAATGTAATGCATTAACATTATTAGGTTGTTTGACATCATCTTGTTTCTTTAAAATTTATTTTTCCTCGACAAAATTTCTTCTCTTTTACATGTTGATCGATAAGGTACCTAACATTATTACATTACTCCTCCGTGTCGTTAAAATGTCACGTTTCTGGTTGTTTACCAGCGCTGACGGCAAATTGTCAGCTAAAAGTGTGTAATTAAAACTGGAAACGGGATCTAACAAATGTAGATTTATGAGATACTGTTCTCTCAAAGCGGTCACACATTGCGCGTCGATATAAGATATAACTCATCCGACCAGTTGGATGCAAAGCAAAAAGTATGGCGACACTCAGTAATAGTCCGCTGCTGAAAGCGTTTTCCATGAGGCTTTTAAGCGCTTATCTTGGGAATGATAGCCGTGGCCGGACGCTGAAAGGCTGTGACGGCAATTTGCTTACATTAGAACATGCCCCGTTTACCCATCGAGCTATATGAAAACCAAAGGATTTTATGCTGCAATACGTTCGCTTTTACGCTTTTTTATTCCATACATTTACGTTATGAACTATTGATTCGTAGCTCGCTTCGGAACTATTGATGTATGAAGTAGACACAAATTCAGTTCAGTACGTTACAGGTTCGCCAGTTAGTTCAGTTCAACTGGATATTAAATTGTTTTTGAAACAATCGACGTACATTGTTACCGTTCCTTCTGGAACAATGTGTGAATTTATTCGTTGTGCAACTGTGTATTGGGTTTCTAGTCTAGTACATAAAAGTGAAATGTTTGCGGATTTATGCATATTTCATTGATGTTGAAAAGTTGTTTGGAGTAATGAACTTCAGTTCTCAAAACGTTGGGATCTCGAATTGGCTATGACTTATAAGCTCCCCGCTCTGCTGCCGTGTAAGTTACCTTCTATATGGTGTTTTACATGATATCAGTAAAGAGATCATTGATAACTAGCTGTGCCCCGCGGTTTTACCCGCGTAAAGCTAATTTGATAGGTGACCAGCGTAGCCTAAGTTACGCTTTGTAAAATTTACTATCTGCCTATGAAATTCCCATAAAAATCGGTCCAGCCATTTCGGAGATTACCCGGAACAAACAGACACTTAAATTGTATTTATCTGAATAGAAGATGTATAGATATCAAATGGTTAGTAAAACAGATTACAAATTCTAAGGTATAGGCAACATGAATAAAAATCCTCTAATAACTTTTTCGAATCTTTTAACTTGTATAGCATTAATCGAACGCATGTGGGATAATTTTCGGAGTATGTCGCACCCTCAGAACGATAGGGGCTCAATTAAGGAATCAAATGTTTTTGGAAATCGCAATCATAGATCAGCCGGCAAGTAATTATTTTACTAGTTTTGAGTACAATGAGACTTTTTTTTATAGTAAAGTCTTGGTTGTGTTTTGTCGATAAATTAAAAAAAACAGATTTTTTTAAAACTTGGGGTAGAACATACATTTTTAGGTCTGTCTACGATGATCTTGATTAGTTTTCGCAATATTTGGAGTTGAGCCCCTAAATGTTTTGAGGGTGCGATGTAACATTAAAGAGTTTTAAAACATGTTCAGTGTAGTGAGTGCGGTGCCCGTAGCCGTATGTTTGGTTTCCGCGGCTATTTCTGGGCCCGCCGCCATTGTTCCATGAATTATAGCCGCTCTGGAAGGTTAAACAACAAAACTATCGCGGCTTCACGCGAGAAAATGAAAGTTAAAATATTGTTCGAAACCAATACATTATGTTTCGGACGTTTTATATAAAATTGTTGAAAGTTAAGAATTCGCGCTGCAACTAGCTTTTACGGACCGTAACGTACATGAACCTTTGCACACACTAAGATGATAAATCCAGATTATACCTTTCATTATATCTATTGGCTTAACAAAATTCAATATAAAGAAAACTCAGCCTTATGTTGGCCTTATAAAACTCAAAACTAAAGTACAAACTTGGCGGTAAATACTTCAGGTCTATTAAGAGAACCGAACTGATACCCCCTTATTTCAAAACATGGTTGAAGCGAAGACCAGACCAAACTGGGTTTATGTCCATCCTTTTCGAAATCCGTACAACAAAAAGAGGTGCAGCTACTTTGAACCATGGGTTATCATAAGTCCATGTATTGTAATAAAAGTGATAAATAAAAGTGAGTTTTTCTCGAACGCAAATGTCGCAATATGCAGTCTTATGCTAACATCGTGTCTACACGATGTTAGCATAAGACTTAGGCTTCTAGAGAAGCAGGGAATTTAAGTAAACATGCAACTGGTAATAACCGAAACACAGCTACCAATACGTAGGTAAATCTCACTTGGCGTTCTCCTTACGATTCAATTGCGAGCAATAGTTTCGATATCTCGATCGTTATTACCCTGCCGTAAACCAATATTGCCGTTAATGGTCCACTATTTGAATGTTTATACAGGTTTTTCCCTGAAATTGTGGGGTTTCATACGTTTCAAATTTAGATTTGTTACTCGAATGGTCTTGATAAGTTTCGTTTCAATGCTAAGCTTTGCCGCTGGAAATATTCTTGGTAGTAGCTACTAAGTATTATTTATTATGTCGTAAGTAATAGCTTCTAGCACTATTTCTTTTTGTTAAAGGAATTTATGAATTAGAGAATTTTTTAAGCACTTTGATCAGTAACAATATTTTTTTTTAAATCGATAGTGGCGTTTCGGAGCATATTCAAATACAAAAAACAATCAAATAATAAAATTCATTCCGCTTTATATTATTACTACCAATAGAATATAGGTTATTGTAAACAATGTTATATTTTTATTAATGATATTTTTTTTTGCAAATTTAATTACTGATTTTTTACCAGGTTCTTCTCAGTAAAAGCAACCTTCTGAACCTGGCGAACATTGCTGTTTTGAAAAAACTAATCAAATAGAGATACATATTTTGAATTTGAATTCGTGTGCCTTAACATCCCCTAAGGAAATACAATGGATTGGATGACTAAAGTGTGATTTTACTTCTCTGGTCTTTTTTGTAGTGTTTTGAATCTAGGTATCATTTTTCATCTCGATGTGCAGCTTAAGTTACGAACCTTATTTCCTCCCTAGCGAACTTTATAAAAAGTCTTTCTCAATTTTCAATCTTTTATTTCTAAAGTCAAGCTAAGGAAATATCTATATCTGGATCTGAATGAAGTATGCAAAATGTCAGCGAGTTTTATAAATGTGAGCCAACTAATACAAGTTTTCTTTGCAATGGTAATCAGAAAGTTTATTCCAAGTAAAAGATAGTTAAGTCAAGATAACTCGCTGATACAAAAAATAATTAAATTATATCAAAGTTTAAGCAGTGCGTGTTAAGAACTTCTTAGCTTAGACGTTTAATTTTACGGTACCAAAATGGACGAAAAATTATGTTAGTCCCCCAGTAAAAGTATCTTTGAGATACGTTTACCAGCATCACCAGCATTCTTTCTCACCAAAGAATTTCTATGAAGGCAGTATTAAAATATTAAAAAGTTTTATTTCCTTTTGTCGCTGGTCTGTTGCAGGTATTCCTTTTAAAATATACTTTAAGAGTATTATACTTTAACTCAATTTCCAATATATTTGCTTATTGTACGAAGTAAAGGTTACAAAGCCATCAGAATTACTTTTGTTGGTAACAAAAGGACGTTAGACTTAACAAGGTAATGAAGCAGCATCCTTTGCAACTGACCTAAGCGAATATTTCTTTCTTTCTTCGCAAAAAATAATTTTTTACTACACCATTCTGTGCAGTGACATATTTTAATTTTAGATGAAAGAAATTGAAAAAAATGGGTTGCGGCTTACGAAGCCTTGCGTTAAAAAGCCTCCTACAATCTTTAGCTTTGAAGTATTACAGGCTTCTAAGATTTTCAAAGAAAAATTCCGAAGTACAAGCGCAGTAATGACAAAAGAATATACGATCTTAACAGAGTTTTCAACTGTATTGCATTTATTTACTTTTTAAGTAATGATTCATTTATGAAGACTTTCTTAAATGATTGTCATAACAAGCAAGGAAATAAGTGTACTTATCAACCGTGATAATCCACCTGTCCTTACCGTTGTTATTTGGGGTCGATGCAATGAGTTTTTCTCTCCCATGGCTCTCTATCAACCATCAAAATCCATCACACAATACATCGATCGTTTCTTAGATCTTTCTCTCCTCTGTAAACATCCATCCAATTTTTTTTCCGACTTTGTTCTTACAACATGTGATGGATGTGAAGGGATGTTGAACAAACATCCAAAAAATGTCCTAAATTGGTACAACTAAATTGCTTCAACCAAAATCAATATATATAAAGTCATGTAGCAGTTACGATTTTATTATAATTTCCAACGAAGTGTCCGTGCACATTTCACGTAACAAATGTTTGCGGGACATTTTATTTCAAGTTTCAGGATGCAGTACTTTGTCTGAGACTTGTAAAATTTCGGTTTGACACTCGCAGTACTCCCTCAGGACATGTCGTGTGAAACCTGAGAGCAATGGAACTAAAAGTAGGTATTGCTAGATTTTAGCCCTCACTTCTGTGTTATAAACGTATTGCAAACGTAGAACAGAAGAAAGAACCTGACGCATTGCTCTATGTACTTATATAATTACGATGTGGTAACGATTTGTTAACTTTATTTTAAAACTCATTTACTTAAAGTTTGTAGTATTAGCTTTTAATTTTTTTTTATGAATAGCATAACAGCGTAATAATGACAGATTTTGAAGTCCCTGTAATTTTCGGTAGGATTTGTTTCAAATGTTTTTAACATTTCCTAACATTATTATTAATTTTTAAACTTATGCAAATAATGTAAGAATTCCTTGTATTTTGTATTTCCGTAGCAAATTTATAACATACAATTTAAATATCGTTCGTATATCGGTTTCGGGTTTCAAAACAAACAAATTATAACTATTAGCGCGAGGGTATTCAACACGATATTAATATTTTGAGGGAGAGCCTCGGGTTTTATTCAGCGAAATTGCAGCTAGAAAGATCCTATTAATGAACGTCCCGAGGTCCTTTGTCCGGCGCCAGAGCATTTCCTGCACAATCGCCCTGACACCAAGTAATTAGGGAGAAAAATTCGTTACTCCAACGTCTAGTACATTTTAGTATTGCGGAGAAATATTGTATAACTTGCCTCCGCGGCGAAGATGAAATACATCATACGGCCGTACTTTTTGTTCGATTTGAAATATTACGTCGTTTTAGACGAATCATTTCAAAAGCACGTGTTCAAAAGATTTCATATAAAACCTAATAGTTAAATACATTTTATTATTGCATGTAAAACTAGTTTCAAATCTAATGGGAAATAGAATTGAAATTAATTATCCACTTTATTTAGAAATATTAAAAAATAAGTCATACATTTTGTAATTTTCACATGATTTACTCACGATCATTTGTGATAAACACTGAGTTCGTGAATTTACGTATGATTTAAAAAAAATTGTTAAACAAATACAGGATTTTCTGTAGCTTTGTCAACAGTAAAAACCCCGATGCGTGCATCTAACGAATGGAGTAATAATAACAAAGAGTATGTACAAATAGTGTTGAGGCTAGTTTTTTACCGTCGACATTTGAATCTATGGCCGTTCCGGTTTGTAGCCGGCACGATGACCCTATATTATTTATGGCTTGGAGTAAGCCGTAGGCGGCAGCGATGTAACAGACCACGCTTGTATAGAATATGAATGACGCATGAGCTGTGACGACAGCAGCAGCTGTGACGTGCATCAGTGCTTGAAAAAAATACTTTTTCATAAAAAAGTTTAAGCGGAAAGTTCATCATGAACCCTTATGAAATCACAGGTGTTGGTTCTGTCTATTAGGTGATTTCCTTTAGTTTATAGCGTTACTAAAGTTCAACTGTGCTAAAAAAAGATTTGGTCTAGAGCAACATAATTATGAACTAACATTTAATTTCAATCAAATAAGTAAAATATTGAATATGTGAGGTAAAAATAATTCCCTGAGAAATCATTATTAAATTCAAATACGTATATTTGAAACAATACTATCTTCTCGTCGCACAATGCGTTAACCTGAAGCTGCCCAAAAGGGAAATTATCTAACGTATTGAATAAAATAATTTTCCTTATAAATCAAATTTAAAATGTACATGTGAATCAAAATCCTTAAGAAAACATTGTTACCAAAATTATGTTGTAATCGCTAATCGCTTTTCACCAATACTCTATAATTATCACACAAATTTTCTTCAACATTCACGGTGACGCAATGGGGCCCGCGTATTGTGGGTACTGTTTTGATATGGCTATAAAATTGACCAGTCCGTCATTTTAAATCATTCACATGCTTATAAAAACGCAATAAAATCGGGAGAAATTTATTACAAAACGTGATAATTATTGGAAAGATTGTCTATGATACTAGTATTTTATCAAGAGAGAACCATGTGTGTTAATTCCTAATGGGAATTTTTAATGCTCTATTTATTGTAGAGTTTTCTTTAATAGGATTTTATGCCTATAATTTGTGTAGTCATTCACAGGCATGTTTTCCAGTAAAAATATATAGTGAGGAAAACCCACAGATGTATAAAAAGCAACTCAACGAACTGAGTATGTAAAGTTTATAATTAAACAATCGTCAGAAATACGTGGGTGGCGTTACACCTGTGTAACCCCTACGGGAACCATTTATTCGTAAAGGCGTAAAGATAAAATTTATTAATCAAAAAGATAATTAAATATTATAGATTATATAATAGATTAAATTTAAAATTTCATATGAATTAACTCTGTTGCTTGCGTATGTTTCCTGATTCGTGTTATAGTCATTTTAATTATAAAAACAGCATTTATTATGATTACATCTTACCTTAAAATTATGCTCCTAAAATGCAAGTGCCATCGTTTAAAAGCATGCTAGTTTATGAGAATATCTAGTAACTTACGCGTTGTCACGCACGCGACGCGAAAATAAAACAAATCCGCCCATGGACACCGCCCGCCCTAGTCGTAATTTTACCTAACTGAAGAATATTTTTCCATTTAATCAAAGAGACCAACTAACAACTGAAATAGTGATGTAAAATATGCCGAAACGTATTGTTAAAGTTTGTAACAAATGAAAAACTACCGATACCATTTTTCGCAATTAAATATCGGTTTGCAATTAATCGTAAAAAAATCAGTTTTCGCAATCAATTACCTGAGGCTTTGAGCTCATTAGTTGTGTAACACGGTTTAGAGCAGTGACTAACATGCGAATCTATAATTTATCACTGCAAAAGGAAAATCTGAACATAGCTAATGCTAAGCTTGCGATAAGCAAGTTACACGACGATAAGTCACATCACAATTCATGACAGAATCCGTTCTATGCATTATTTATAATTAGCAGTTGCATTTCATTTGGCTCGCTCATTAGACGTATAAACACAAACACGTACATATTTTATATGTAGCGAATACCGTTTCGCGCGGTCGCACCGCGGCTTGTACGACTTTCAAACGAAATTGCAGTGAAACTGATATAATGGCGTATGTGCACCACGCGATCTACAACTTCTAACATGATTTATTATTTTCTGCAATCATTTAATTGGTTGAACTAGTTAACAAATTCTTCGTTTTTAAACACTGGAAAAAAATAAGCATCACTCAGATAATTGTACGTTAGTTTAACTAATAAAATAGTGACTAAGGATAAGTGGGTACAAAAATATTCGGTTACGGAAAAGGACTACCTACTACTAGTAAAATTTGATTTATTTATGTTTTTTAAATATTACTTAAAACTTACAGGTATCAAGAAGGTAATTTCTACTTAATTCCAAATAAGTTAAGTAATATTTTCTTTTATTGATCTCATCATACGTAACTAGATTTTAATTGCTTCTCAGTAGTCCTGGATTAGTGCCTGGTTATAATATCTATAAGCACGCCCCCTATTACATAGGACTTTAAATATAGCTGACGAAATGTGGATGTACTCTATAAGAACTCTGCCTACCCTGACGGAGAATACAGGCGTGAGCAAATGTTGATCAGCTCTGAGATGTTTGCAGTATGATAATTAAATCACTTGAGAATTTAGCTTGTAATGTGAACATCTAATTTGTCTATACGTAGCTCGTGAGTCATGAGACCGGTATAGGCGCAACTGCGAACATTTGGTCTCTTGTACCACCAATTATGATCTACTGTAATAGGTTGTAGAGCAATTTGAGGTTTAGATATAAAAACGACATGAATTGCGGTTGCATATTTCCAAAGTATTACCGAGGATTGATTTTAAACGAGTACCGCCAAAGTTTTTTCTTTTTTCTATAAAAATACTTTGATGGTATTCTAATAGAAAGCGTTTATACAAAACTAAAGGTTATATTTTGTGTTTGGAAACCGACGGTTGCATATTATATTAAAATACACATATACCTAGTGACTCACGTATGGTATGGCGTATTCCGTTAGAGGTAGACAGGCTTCCTTGAAGAAATTTAACATGGTAATGGTACTTGATTCTTCGGAAACATTTTGCGTTCCGTTATTTAGTCGCGACTTTGAATATTTGTGTACGTGATGTAAATACAAATGGTTTTAATGACACATACATAGTTTTAATTCCTGATATCCCAGGGTTTTCAGATCCGAGTTTAACGCCAACATTTAAATGAAATTTAATAATTTTCACTCCCCTGCAAACTGTATAATGCACCCGTACTGTAATTAAAAGTAAATTAATTTCTAGGACTGTTCAATAATCATGAATTCATTATTATTTTAACGACTGTGAAAACATTATCGGAATATTATTAGCTATTATATATGTTTGTGATTCAAACAGTTTTCAATCACAATTTCGGGACAACACTGGCCATCCAATTAGTGAGATTTATTGGAGTCGGAAGTAATGTCGTCTTCTAGCATCCGAGGAAATCAGATTTTGAAGCGAGTATTAAAATAACATAAACACACCTTTGACGGGTGGTCTTAATGAGAAAAGTTTGATACGACTTCAATTTAAGTCAAAGTTCTGTCATCAGGGCTTACTTTAGCGGCGGGTGCGGCCGGCCGCGCCGGATACAAGATAAGAATTTCAGTTTAAACGTAAACAAAACTCCATTCTGTTATTGATTGCAGAAGACCGCTCAGTTCGATTTCCGCTTTTCCTCACTTCTTTCGGGATTGCATTTGAAATCGTGTTAAAAGTTTACCATTCGTCGGCGGCTCGAGTTAAAACATTGTTTCAGTTAGAATAACAAACTCTGATCAGCTGGAAGCTGAAAGCGATTTCGACGGTTTATGTGTACAATAAACTGTGTTTTAATACGAGGACCTTTTCTATTTTCAAATAGAACAATGTAGTGTGTGGTTTTTAAATGTTTCAGTTTGAATCATTTTTCTATTTCTGCTACAGTTCGTTATCTGACGGAGTATCACATTGATCTTTTATTACGTTTTAAATAGTGCTCAAAAGTTTTAGTTCCAAATTTCCCCACGGGTTAACAATTTCAAGTGGCAAAACTAGATCAATTAATTTCAATATTCGCAAGGGATCAATATACTCGAAGTTAAATTCACTGCGGAGACGTTAATATGCTTAACTTATGCGTGTGAGCTTAAACTTCTCTATAGTTTTGATCCAAGTTAACCGAGAGAGACACTTAATGCGCTTATACATGAATAAGTTTTCATTTCACTGTTACATAATAAATAATAGTTATTTCCTTATATGGTGAATGTGTGAAGTTATGATCAGTGCGATACTCGTGCCGCATTCAAAGCATGGAGGGCGCGATTGTATCGCCATACATTAGTCGGCGCGGGCCGAGAGAGTTATTATCAGATCCGTTTGTTTGGAACTTTGCGAGCCGTGTTCTCTACTTGTGGAAAGTTATCGGGCGAGTGCTCACGGCAGCGGTGGCAGCAGATAAGCGGGAAACGGTGCTTCGGATGACTTACCATGTTAGAGAGCAGGAGCCGTTGGTGTTTAGCGACTTGAGGGTCTAGGGCTTGGAGTGGGATAGCGAGGGGTAACGGGAGAGGCAACGGCAGCGGGACCGGGTGCGGGTGCGGAGCCGGCTGCAGGATCAGGGGCGGGCAGCAGGCGCACGGCGTCACGTAGGACACGCACCCGAGCTGCGGCGGGAACAGCGTGCCGGCGGCCTCCTCGAGGCCTCGCACACGTCTCTTACGACCGCATCCGCGGCCGACCTCCGACCGACGACGGCTACTTGCGCCGCCGACTATCTGGGACCGTCTCTACAGCCTCGACCGTCGCCGTTGAGTCTCCGGTCTCCACACGTACTCGACCGACCCGGTCGGTTCAAAGCGTTAAAGTTAAACGCGGGAACTCGGCAAGTTGTCGAGTGACCCAAAGTAGGGTCGAAAGTGTTTAAAGTGGAGTGTAAAGGATCGGGAAAAGGTCGGGTCGCCGCGAGGGAGCGGGAAACTGAGCGGTCGGGAGAAGCGAGAAATGACGCACAAGGCTCGCGAGAGTGTGGAGAGAGTGGCGGCGTGCACGGAGCACAAGTCGCCAGGCCGGCGTGTGGCGGTGGACTGAGCGGCGAGGCAGGTGCGCGGAGGCGCGCGGCGGGCTGGGGGCGGGCCCACCTGACTCACCTGGGCGCCTGCGCCGCGCTCGCTCAGCCTCCGCGCTACTCACCGCTCACCGCGAGCACACACCACCACCACACCACTCTCTTCCTAATACACAACAAACATACAACATACATCATCTGCCGTTGCATCGACCACCCCATGATGCAATTTTTACCATTTCAATTAATCATTTAATCAGACGTTTTTGCGTATGATGTAAGGTACATCATACGCAAAAACGTCGTTTAACTCGACAATTTGATTTTAGTCTTTTGAGCTATATATATAGTGATTATATGCACTGCAGCATAACGCAAATTTATGGAAAGAACAAATATCGAAGTATATTTTCTAAGCCCTATGTCGGCATTCCAACAATAAATCAAGTTAACTAGCAAAATTCAAATCATCTTAAAAATTTACGCATCGACTAGGAGGCATTATCCAGCGGAAATCTAAAGCGGGATAACTAAGATAAATCACATTGATCTTAGAGGTCCGGCCTCCGTCGTTAGTGAGCATCAGAAGAGGTCGCTGATGTAAGCTCATTGTCCACGCTCAGAGAGGATTAGGCACCTTTTAACGTCGCGCACTATTTACTTTTAGGGGGATATACCTTTTGAGAGACTCAGATTACTCGTTAGTGGCCAATGGGTAAATAAAATACGTAAGTTGTGTACCCGGAACCTTTAAAATAGATTTAATGGACGGACGAAAACTTCCGCAAACAACGGTAATCCTAATTATCAACATGAGGTGAAAACAATTATCCCTTTTTGGACTTGGCAGAAAATTAAAGAATCAATTACTTGTAAGCATGATAACATAGACAAAATGTATGTAATTATTGCATTAATAAACTAGTAAGTAAAGCTCTATGAACCTTAATAGAATTCATTTGCAAAATAATTAAGGACACCTAATACTGAAATAGAACAATCGTCCAAGCGAGTACTTTAATTTCGTTAAGTAGAAATCGATTACATCTCATAACGCGAATCTGGTCCATTAGGAATAAGAAGTTAATTAAAAACGACGAGTGTCGAAATACTAATTCGGTTTATTATTAATGTCTCGTTAGTTCGGAAGGTTAGAACTTAATTAGAAATCACTTTGATATCATAAATACATTTCGTTCAAATTGAAATTATCAAAGACCTGTCTCGTTTAAGCAATACTGATGTTAACAGATTAAGATATGTCTTAGAAATTTGTCATTATGGTCATGAACCTCAAAATTATTGAGCTTTTACTTAACTCAAAACTGCGGTTGATCTTTTAATCGAAAGACGTGTGGATGCACTTGCTATAATATAAAATATATGTTAATTATAAGAGGGGTTTGTATGCTCTCAAAAATACATGAACTTCCGCTATGGATACAACCAGACTTGTTTGTCGGGGTATAGGGATTGGATGAGATGACAGAATATTGTGCGCCTCGTAATTCTTATTAGTCCATCCTTCGCGAGCCCTATAACATGAAATTGTTTGCCAGACGCATCATCAGTTTGAGCTTATACTACACAGCTATGAGATAAATTACCTGTTCTAGTTTGACGACATAATCATACGTGTCTCTTGTCTTTCGCGTGAATTTCGAGGTGTTAACAGTATTTAGTAACATATACCTATCTAGTATAAGTAAGTATAATAAACCTACTGCAATGAAATAGGTGATTGTGAACGTAACCGGATTCCAGGACCTTGTAAAAGCAGTTGCTAGATAGGTCTGAAACAATATATTAAATATATTTAAATGATAACAACGATGTAATGAATAGATGGTACACAGATGTCAAAACTAAATGTAATACCGTTACCTAACAATCTGTATGTATATTGATGACATTATATTTTTTCCAGTTTTCATCAAATAGTTTCTAATCCACGGTTTGTGCTCTGAGAATCCGTCATGATTCTAAAACGATTCAAGTACCTATAACAGCAATCGACAACAATACCGCTAATAACGTAAACAAATCAACAGATCACTCACTTAATCATAACTACAACGCAATTCTCTTTGATGATCATCTTAGCATACACATTCCGCATTTGACAGCTTAAACCTTTGTATGTTACATATTAGAGAAAACCGATTAGTGTAACACTGTTCCAACGTTAGATCCCTACTTAATCTATAGGATGTTACAAGTAATTGTAATGCATGTACCTAAAGGAAATATACGAACATACAAATAGTTTGGGATTAGTGTATGTCGTTTATTCACCCATCCACCAAAACTCTATTTTTGGGAAAAATATATTATGATCTACTTCTCCAGCATTCAGCAGGATCATTCGTCGCAAAGAAAAACCAATTTATTAAGAATCAAATACAGAAATCTTTGGTTTGCAGCTTACCATATTAATATCACCTACATCCCGCCACATCCCTGAAAAGGTAGGCGTAGTTTTTTTTTCACTTTCGCAGAAATAAACTTAGTTCCTCTCAGATTATTTCAATAAATCCCCATGCACATTCTGCTTATCATTGTAAAAAATAAGTACTGCCGCTAACTAACGGTTACCTCGAGCGCTTGCCAGACCTTCAAGCACAATACAAAATACGCGCTGACATTCTGTTTTTGATAGTATTAATAATTAATTCTCCACCTATATGTACATAGAAGGTAATTAGACGGTGTGGTAAAGTGACATGTGTTTGAAGACAGTGATTCTCAGTCTCCTCGCGGCGAGATCTTTAGTTACACGTAATGAGATTAGGAGAGAACTATAGCTACATGGAGCTATTAACGGGGGGAACGTGATAAAAATACTCACAAGACGTCTTAATCATTTGGCTATGGCTTGATATTATGAACGAAAATAAAGCTCTTAAGCTTTGAATTTATGAAAAGTCTACGTAGACTATTGATGTTTGTATATCGATATTGGAATATGAAGTCCAGAAAGGCGAATTTCGTTAGGCCTAAACGTTGCAAATTGGAAAAAGTATAACGTTTAAGCTTCGTATTGTTCAGTATAAATCTCATACTTAACAATATTTATTTTAAAACATACATTCTAATATAAATCAGACCTTGACCATTTAGCTCCATTATGTATAAATACATTCTCAGCCGTAGCATTGGCTTCGGCGTCTATACCTACTAATCTAACTACGATATCGATTTCCCTCCCACCGTATTTATCCCCACTATATAATGTGTGTATGTCTGTGTGTGTTGAAGGCATGTGAGTGCAAATTCCTCGGTTCAAAGTTAGGCTGTACGCCCGGTCGGGCCCCGGTCGTTGACCGTGCGCGTGCGCCGCCAAGCCGTCTACGACCGCGTTATGTAACGCGACCTTAACATTGGCCTGTGGGAAGTGCACCTTATACAGAATTGTGTTGACTGTATCCGTGTCAACGCGAGTTATCAAACAATACTGTTTGAGAGCAGCTTTTGTTCGAATTTGGAACGCATGTGTGGCTTGGGTTTCATTAAATTGTATGGAGATAGGTTGCTAGAACTGAAGTAATTATTTTAATAGTGGGCTCGATCACTAAGCTCTAGTTAGTGTTGTAATTGATTTAGTTGATTTGAGCGTCGTAATTGTGGTAAAACTCTTTCATTGACAGCAGAGGCATAGTCAGAGGTTGCACATAGAGTACGTTCAGTAGGACTCTTTGACGATCATGATATATGAAGAAGCAAATTAAACCAATAGTTTAACGATTTAAACTTGCAAATAAAAGTCGATTTATATAGTAAAACACCCGGGCATATTCATATTCATATAATAATCGCGACGCGACACCAAAAATGCAAAATAGCGGATGGAGAAAAGAAAATATAAACGCGGTGCATCGCAATGCAAGTAAATCGTCCGTGGAAGCCGAGCACAAAACCGAATAAATTGTTTTAATAAGGCATAAATTACGAGAAAAAAAATCGATCACGCTGTCACGATGGTTGGCCATGGTATTTACGCTTTGTTGGCTTCCATACATGGTGCCGTTGAAAATGTTCTTTTTGTAGACACTGGGCTGGTTTTTGCGATGTATACTTGGTAATTTGCTATTAGTACAGTTAATGGCAGCAGCGCAACGGTATGACTGCACATGACTCTAATACGCCGCTGCACATTGCATTATTACTTACAAAAACATGTGCAATGCACCCTAGTAGTATTATGTGCTGCAATATCTTAGACCTTGTTCATTCTATGCAACTATTATAATGTCCCATTGTTTGATAAGTCATGTGAGCTGTGGCCTGTGTAATATGAAAGTCCATACTAAGACGTCAAAAATTGGAGTTCCATTCCTCAAAATTTCCCTTATTCCCGTATGTTTATAACCCCACATTTTCAGAATATAGACTTACTGTAGCTTAATGACTAGTGTATTAAAAAGTACGACAGTAACATAAGCATATAACTGAAAATTGCAAGAAGTATCTTTCAATATAATATAATTTCCATTATAAGAGAAGAAAACGAAAACGTGGATGTGCATCCAGAACCGTGCATTCCATTTAAGCAGATAAGCAGTGCTTACCATTTGTTATGACTGAATAAATTCGTGTCGTTTGTGTGTGTCTATACCTGCTTATTGTTTTTGCTTACCCCTCTGAAAATCCAATGCAAGCCCTTAAGTGCACCTCTCGTACATAATATTTCAAATGCAACTCACACAATATGAACAAGTCCGTCAGAATAGGAATCACAATGAAAGCTTATGATATGATTAATTCACTATCCATTCGGTATACGAACACAAATTTACGCAAAGCAGTAGAAATGCACTCATTGTACTAATATAACATAGGAAATCCATTGACGTATTAGTTTCTAATTGCATTCAATACTGATGCCGCAATGTGATTTTTTATTATTATACTTCGATGAAATGTATATTATTTGCTTCCTGACCATATACAACGCGATCAAAACCTAATTTATCAAAATGTGTTGAGTAGGTTATATTAGGTGTTCTCAAGAACTGAATGAATTCATAAATGCAATATTGAAAACCCTACATTTCCCTTCATTAAAGCTAGGCACTAAATGTCTTTGTATCGTGACTTACATTGTTTAATGTTTTAATTTGAATAAGTACTGAACTTCAAAGGGTACTCTAAAATTTCAAAATCTTTTCGCATTTCAATGGTCACTTTCTCAGAAATGAGGAAAAAAGAGAATCTGAGACATCTAATTACGCTACATTGACCCTCTTAAGATTAATTTATTCTCCTCGGCTCATAGACACTTTGCTTAGAATATTATGAAAGGGCCTGTGGTTGCAATAGTGAGGTTCTCTTAATATCGATAAATTTGAAAATCTCCTATAACAAGCAACCTACTTTAGGTAATCCTTAATAGGTTCATGAAGAATAGCGTTAATCTGGGAGTTATTACAAGCCGGGTGGTTGGAATTCGGATTTTTCTCACTAAGTATTAAGTAATTCCCTACCCCAAAGAAATAAAATGATATTATTATCCTGTTTAACAACACTCGAAAAAGCATGAAAAATCCCTTAATTAATTAAATAAATTTGCTCCTTTTGGGACCAATTAGCGTAAACGGAACGTGAATGAGGAAACTCCATTTGCAATCAAACATTAACCAACATTATCGACATCGACATTTATATGATGGATTGAACACGACTACAGCCGACGCTTTTTGGTGTCCAGATCAAATTAAAAACAGAATTTATTATAAGTATCATTAATAATTTAATGCAATGCTCTGGCTGGTACCGCCGGCTCGGGACAGACCACTGACCGCACCGTGTTTTTGCTACACAATTTACAGACACAAACAGAATAGGATATTTAGATTAACACTGAAAGGATGAACGCAGTGCCGTGGGTTCATCCACGTCGAAATACTAATTATTTTCGTGCGTTAATGTCTTTAGCACCTTTAGGGTCGTCACCCTAGTGAACCGTCGTTCACTAACGCAAGCTATAAACTTATTTACATAAAATTACATGAAAGAAAAGCAGTCACTTTGAAGACAGTTAAGATTGAATAATTAATAAATAGTTGATTTTAGCCCCTTTTACAAAGATTTTAGATAGCACAGTTTTTATGGGATCTCTTAGTTAGCTACAACTTCTACAGATGAATTAAATTGAAGATTCTGTTTGTAATTTCAAATAAACAGGTTTTTATTAAATGCATAATACGAAAGTATATACAGTACACACATAAAAAAAAACAAATATTTTTACCTCTGTCTGTTTGTTCCGGATAATCTCCGAAGCAGCTGAACCGGTAATAACGGGACTTTCACTGGCATATAGCTAATGTTACAAGGAGTAAACTAGACCACTTTAAAAAAATAACATTAGATAGCCGCAGGCCACCCGTATTTGCCCACCCATTAGTATTTGCGTGTGAAACCGCAGGATTCAGCTAGTATTAAATAAACACAAATTCAATAATAACAAAACGTAAACTAAAAACTAATGTTATAACTACTATTTTTATTACCAAATATTTTAACCAACCGAATTTAAGTGGATATAATATATTCGATATCGATATCGTGATTATCGTCTCCCATTATGTAACAAGATCGAATCCGTCAGAGCATCGACATACAAGCATTCACTGCACTAATGCTTGTTCTCTGATCTGACACACATTGGCGCGCTACACACGCCGCGCCGCACAGCTCAATGATTCGGTGTTCATCTTCTGAACAGATCCACGACGCGATCCGAAAATAAAAATGTTTGCATGAACACGTGTTTATTTTTCAATAGTAAGACAAGAGATAAACGTAACAGAGAACTAATATATATCGGAGAAATTATGCGTTGTATACTCTAACACTTTAAAAGGAGTGAATCAAAACAGCGGTCAGTCGGTAAATCTTTATATAGTATATAATAAAAATAAATAGTAATTGAAGTCGCGATATCCATACACAGTTATGTTATCTGTTTGATCGCCTCTTTCTTCTAAACTACGTTACAGATGAACATGCTTGTGAACAGGTGCTGCTAGTGGGGGCTGGTCATCTCAAGCTACACAATTATTCGTAGTACTTATTTTTAGTTTTTAATTATTTTTTTTATATCGACTTTGTGCACTGGAACTGTGTCCAGGGGCTTATATATATTTTTTATGATTTATATTGTGTTACTCAAAGCTGTAACATTTTTTTTATAAGAGTAATTACTCTGTTTCTTGACAGGTTCTTCTCAGTAAAAGCACCCTTCTAAACCAGGCGGTAGCATGTATAATCCTATGTAATCGTGTCTTTCTGAAGATCTGAAAGTACTTTGTAAAAAGTCTAATCGAATAAAGATATTATGAATTTTGAAAGATCTTGAAACGGTTTTTACAACATGTAGTATTTAAGCTCCATAGAAGAAAAAAATCATCGTTTTGCAATACGAGTTGCAAGTCTGCATATTGATATAAATTTATACAGTGTGCGTGACAAAGAAGGATTTTTACATTGAGAAACAACAAGTGAGAAGTCTCGAACGACCCAAGAATTGCGTGCAACAATAGACAATGCTTGGCGTCTCGCCCTCAGAAATAGCCTCTTTGGAGAAACATGTAGATCACTTGTCCAATGACCCCTTTTATGCCCTTTTAAATATTTACCACTGAAATGACATATAATTTACTAGCGACGCGCCCTCATTTTAATTCGACTGGGTTACAGCTCTAGGTATAAACTTATCGGATTTTAATTCGAAAATTTTACTAATAACCGTACCCTATCAAGATCTGTAACGTAGTTTATAAGAACGATACGGTCAATCAGATAAAACAATTTTGTATAGAAATGGTGACTAAAATTTTTATTATCGATAGTGAATCAGGAAGAAGATTCCAAAAACGACAAACTGAGAAACTATCCAGTTATTATGTCTATTCTATGGACCTGAAATTGTTTTATTCATTCTGTAATCGGATACGCGTCTTTTTCGGTGTGAGACGAACTGGCGTGTTCGTCTCACTCCGAAAAAGCCGCGTTAGACCCATATTATATTTATCTTTCTTATTGGGACACCATACTACCTTTGAATCCAAAATATCTTCGGTGAAACGCGGGTGTGCTGACACTTTTTCCAACCCCCGTAGAAACCCTTCAAAATATAAACACCCCTTTCACAATATAGCCCATTCAGAAAACAACTCTGTAACAAATATGCCTGTAGGCAATTTTTTGCAAAAAGCTCGGAATAAAGCCATATATTGTTTTTACTGATTTGTTAAAACAAGCAGGAAGCAAATGCGAAAATGTTTTTCCGATAATATACTTACTATGTAGGTACTCGTATTTCGTATTGAACGTGAATAGAACATGAAATGCATTAAATATTTATTTGAAAACCTCCGTGCAGTATTTATTTCACAGATTCGTATTCAGCCGCTGTTAATCTAGCTAGGATTAAACAATGTTCATTATCTACATATCTATATACCTATGTTTATTTATACAAACATCAGTCTATATACATATAGATAAATAAAATTTAAGGTGCAGTTTGCATAGCAATCAGTAATGTCTATCATATAAATTCTGTGTGTTTTTGTGTGGATCGCACTCGAAATTCTAAGCGTAGTGCGATTACTATAAGTATGGTAGGTATACTTATAGGTGCCGTCACGAGCCATGAGCGCTGACTTTTAAATGGCAGTAATAATTTTTTGGGTGTTGTATGGAATGATCGCGACCATCCCACTATTTAGCCGAGCGCTCATATATTGTGACACCACCTGTACTTACTACCAGAACAACGGTAATGTCAGACGACGGCCATGCCGTCTATAACATCTGATATATGGTTACCACAGGCTAAGAATACCCACTGATTTGATGACTGACAGTTTTTCATATATATATGAAATCTTGTCCTCAAAAGTGTCACTTGAAGTGGCCTTGATTAGTCACAGAAGTCACAGTCTAAACAGAATATTTCGGAGCCTTCACCACCGCCTAAGGTTAATTCAAACAGAACTATGTAAAATCCTAGAACTACGCAAATGGGTCCTTTGAAAGTTTGTCTGTAATATTAGAAGGCTCAAAGCCACGTCATGGAATTAAATATGAATATTTGTCTGGGCTCCTCGGCACAATATTCGGAAAGTCCGCGGTTCTTCATGACTTTGTGGCAAGAGTAGGTTTATTTAGGGTCTGTCCCGAGGCCTGGTCGGGCCTACTTTGAGAATGAATACGAAAACGTATTTGCTTTGTGACTTCAAAATGCCCTTCGGCGCAATAGCGACATTGTTAACAAGTACTGTAGCTTACCATAAGTTTTGTATGTGTACCATAAACTTAGCTGGTACGACTGTCACTTCAATCCACCCTACTTTGTGTCCGCAAATTTGTTACAGTTGCTGAAAATTTTAACAAATTTCACTAAATCCGTACGCCCTTTTATTCTACAGAGCCGAAGGTTATATTACAACAACAAGGTACTCAATTAATTAAAACTTTGCTCTCAGTGTTGTACAACTATTCAGTGGTAAAAAGTTTACCAGTTTTTACTCTGAAATAAAAGTTACTAATCTCGACTTGTTTTGACAAAAATAGAAGTACTTAGACTGATTTTGATTTACTGGCACAATTTTGAAATTCAAAGATTATTCAATGCCACCGAGGCAAATGGTCGCTACGTATAAAAATTACGCCATAATCCCGTACTTACTTAAACAAGTAGAAATGTAAGTCATAATTGAATAAAGCTATATGTCGACAGTTGATTAATTGACAGTATTTATGAGCACACAGATATAAAGCTACTTGAAAGTTCACTTTAATAAACGACGAGTTTGACGGAGTGTTGCACCAGGCGATAAGGAGTTATCGTAGTGTATAAAGTGTTGTGAACGATTCAATACCGCCCTTTGTCTAGCAATATTTCTTCGCACTGGGTTTCAATATAACTATTCAACCATGTTTGGTTTGTTAGGAAAATAGTCCAAGCAAATCTGCCGATCACAGTAAGTTATCGGCTACAATCATCACGATTAAGCCGACTGGTTCCAGTACAGCAGCCCAGCGGTAACCAGACCCCGGTGTATCAATCAGATCATTGATGGAAAATCTTCAATCCACAAACGGCACTGTTGATACATATTAGGCAATGGTGACCAAAGTTGCTCGCTCTATGCCGTATATCACAGTAAACATTAAACAATTATGCATACCAATTTCACCTCCAGGAAATTATCTTTTGTTTTTCACGCTCCAATGCTGATTCCAAGAAAATTTGAGTAGGCTCTTGTCAAAGGGAACTTGTAAATAAATATGATACTTTTGATGTAATAAGGCGAAAATATTCCGCAATAAATATTTAATGGGATCGAAAACAACATGTTTGTTTGAGAATAATTTGTAGATTAACTAGCGGACGTCACGAGGTATCGCCCACGTAGTTCCCGCTCCCGGGATTACGGGGATTCACGTTGATGATGCATAGCTAGTATGGCTGAAAGAATTTTCAAGATCGATCCAGTACTTTTTGAGCCTTAGTATTAGTGCAGATATCTTCACGTCCTGTCATTAGGTAGGAGTAGGCTGAAGTGCTACAACACACGCACATATTCACACGCCTTTATCCCATGGAGGTAGGCACCACACACACTAAACAAAAATCTCTATCTCTCAATCAGGCATGTACTTGTATATGTCAATGTATTGCTACGCTGCTACGAAATTCGCGTTCGTAGCATTTCACCATTAAAAAGCGTTACAATCCAATGTTTAAAGTTTGTTGAAAGATATTTTCTCTTTCTCTGCATAAATTTGTGATACAAACAGACTGACGCAAATTTCTTAGCGCAAAAACCTTTCCATCTAATAAAAAAAGTTATATACCTAATAAATAAAGTATATAGTGTTAAGTATCATCATTATCATAATTATCGTTTTCATTCCTTCAGTAATGAATGAGTCTCATTAAGCTTTTTGATTACTGCGAGTGGAGTGAGTAATTATTCCTTATAAGATTTAAGTGCGTTCCTGTTGAAAAATCTTTAATTCCCTGGCAGCTACGTGGAAACATGTTCACTGGGAATACGCCGTATAATTTATGCAAATGTCCTATCAATCTCGCCCTTACCAACACCGAGATATTGTGACGTAAGGAAATTAATTTTAGCTGTTAGCTTACGTCATCGCAAGAGGCCCTGTAGAGGAAGGCAGAGATATTATCAACGAGACTGATGTTGAGTCTAGCGCCGTCTCAGACACGTACAGATGCCATCACGGATTTTAAGCGCTGGCTTTGAATGCGTAGTAGTATTTTTGGGCACCCAAAGGGTAAAACAGGACGCTATTACTAATACTCCGCTGTCCGTCCGTCTGTCACCAGGTTGTATCTCATGAACCGTGACAGTTGAAATTGTCACAGATGTATTTGTCTCCACTATAACAAAAATTACCAAAAAACCGACTGAAATTAATATTTATATTGGTACGGAACCCTTCGTGTGCGACTCGTACTTATCCGGTTTTTATTTAGGTTTAGTGTGGCGCGAGTTTAAAATTTCTTTTCAGATATATGCAGTGACTGATCTTAGCCTAAGCCTAGCCTAATAAACTCGTGGTGTTACATCAAAGTCAAAGTCAAAAGTATCTTTATTCAATAAGACTTTTTACAAAGTACTTTCAAATCGTCAGAATGACATAATTATACAGGATTATACACGCTACCGCCAGGTTCAGAAGGTTGTTGACTGAGAAGAACCTGGCAAGAAACTCAGTAATTACTCTTTTCAAAAATATTATACAATTTAAAGAATACAAAATAAATAATTTAAGAAACGTAAGTTCATGGACAATGTTCCAATGCACAAATTTCGATAAAAAATAACATAACTAAAAATCTAGTACATCTACTTATAACTAAATGCATAGCTTGAGATGACCAGCCCCCACAAGCAGCACCTGTTCACAAGTATGGCGTGAATGCCAGCCATTGACCTCCTCAACCATCATAGAGGGAAGTGGACAACCCGTCATCCAGACGCCGATTAAATGGATAAACCAGTGAAAGAGGAATTTGTGTCACTTGCGTAGCAGGCGACTACTCAAATAATTTGACGGCTTTTCATTACGTATGATACCTGTCCACCCGTAAGTCCATTCTAAATATTACCTACCCCCTATAAACAAACTTGATATCTAAAACATTAATGAAAATAAGATTACAAAATGTATTAACGATGATATTGCCTCAATTTGCCAAGTTCGCTCCCCCACCGACGAACCATCTCCGCAGTTCCAATAACCTAGTCGATCCTACATCAACATAATTATGACTAAAACCACATTTAATGTAATGACTTATTGGTGTTCCATTAATTTAATTGGGCTCCTGTTTGTAGAGGATTTGTTAATTTCAATCAGTACAGATTTTATCATTCAATTCACGTCTCTGACACGGAAGATGTCTGTGTCGTACCCTTTACTAAACCTACGCGTAAGTATTTAGTCCCTTCCCTTTCTGACGTTATCGTTAGATAGAGAAGGAAGAAGCTTAAGCTTAAACCAGGGCTTAAATCTCATTTGTAGGGAATAATTTCAGGTAGTAAATGTAAATATTTACATAATTTTAACGTTGTGAAATCATGAGCTGTGGGGTTCGGAATCCGAATTCATTATCAAAAGATGGAATTTTACATGCACTATATTTCATGAATATGTTCATAAATGGCATCCGAACGTTAATTGAACTGAAATAAATGAGTTTCAGGAATGTATATTAAAATGTTTACGGTCTAAGAAGTCTTTTTTGTATTATATTAGCGAGTGCTTTTAAACAATTAATGATATCGATTAGAAGCACAGAACTGGGTGCCTACCATCATCGATTTAAGCAGAACTTATTAAGAACTTCCTAGCTTTGACGTTTCGTCTTGCGATACAAAAATAAAGCGTCAAAGTAAAGAAGTTAGTAAGACGTCACTGCTATAACAATGATAGTATGTCCCCAGTATACGAATTATAAATAACATTTTGTTTACTCATCACAATAATATATCAGTCAGTAGCCAGGAAATGATAACTTCAACATTAGCGCGAATTACAAAACATAGACTGAGATAGTCCTGAGGAGCTCATGGCACAGTTGCTATTGCGCATATCATTCGATCAGCGAAGTTAAGTAACCCTAAGTAGGCTTAATTGGCCAGTAATTGGATGGGTGACCGCCCGAGTTCTCTCAGTGCCTCGGAGAGCACGTTAAGCCGTCGGTCCCGGTTGCCAATTTATCATCTTTGGCAATCGTTACGGGTAGGTCCTAAAATAGTCTGACAACTGGTTTAACCCAGATCACAGATTTTCCTCGTTAAAGGGGTTGCAAAGGTCAGATGACAGTCGCTTCGTATAAAAATCAGGTGTCGTCGTCGGAAATCGTATAAAAATGCGGCTGATGCATCGGGTTGAATCAAGTGCCGACCCAAACAATGTATGGGATAAGGCCAGAACGATGATGAGAATGAGATAGTCCTTGGTTTAAAAGTAGGTCCATCTCTTTCTACGGATTTAAAAGGGATGGGCATAGGCTTAGTCAGAGATCGGTCTAGTCTTCGTTTTATTAAGCTAACCATGTTTTATTAAGGCAGAAGGCGATCCCATTTTATTTGTACAGAGTTTTCTTCCTTGTCTCAACTGATAAGAACATTTTTCGGGAGTCTTTGCAGTATTTAAGTTACATTGTATGTTGTAAAACATCTGTTATAATATTCACTTTGCACCCCCGCCCCTTCCCCTCCCGCGGTCCCATCCAAAGCTCTTAATGCCAAGTCAGCCTGACCTCATGGCTCCATTAAGCCGTTTATACATTATGTATGAATTTGTTATGCCGTTTGATGTAAAGAAGCTTTAAGTCAGGTAGTGTTAAGGTTTTGGGTTAAATTTGTTTATTATTTAAAATTTTAATTACAATTTTGTGGTGGATTAAATTTTTTTAACAGAAATTACTTCTTTAACTTTTAATTATCTGTCACGTTTACACCTAAGTACCTATCTAACGGGACCCAATGGAGCATTAAAGCACGGGCAGTTCTGTTTGAATGTATTGGTTTGACAACCCTAATGTTGAACCCCTAAACTATTGACAAATTGTGTCACGTATATATATTACTGAAAGAGAATCTCACTAGCGAGATGTACAACGCCATCTTTTGTACAAAATCTAAGCTACTTTATATATACAACTATATGGAATAGATTATATACGACCAGATAACCTCATATTTTTATAAATAGTAGTCTAAGTTACTCCTTGTAACATTAGCTATCCGCCAGTGAAAGTTCCGTTCAAATCGGTCCAGCCGTTTTGGAGATTAGCCGGAACAAACAGACAGACAGAGAAAAAATAAAAAAAATGGGTTTTCTATGTCAGTACCGAGTATACTTTCATATATATTCAATTAAAAGGTCTAATTTTGAAATTACAAACAGACACTTCAATTTAATTTATCTATATGTATTTATAATTCCCACCTACCGTCGTCGGCGAAAAGCGAACAAGAAGGTGTAATATATCAAGTACTATACTTATATTAATATGGCTTTAAACTTTAAGCATCAATATATAATAATCCCTTAGGATTACTAAAAAAACAAAGTTTGTCGCAAAATCTACGGCCAGTGTAACAAACGAAGGAACATTTTAAAATCCAAACACAACATTAATAAAAAGTTTAAAAACATATTTATCATAACGGGATGTTCCCTAAACCACGCCAGACATGTCCTCCCTAACGACCACTCGGAACTCTTCTAGCTTTAGATGTTTTACATTTAAAGGTAGTGTCGTAAACAACGTTGGACAAGCAGGTCGATAATGTAATGCTTAACTTGATCATTAACTTGTTTATTACGACGCTAAAAGAGAACTCTTTTCAAGTTTATTTTCCGAATCATATCAAGCACTGAAGTCAGCTGTATGAATAGAAATTAATAAATGTGAATGAAGGAAAAAGACATCTCTAAGTTCGAAGCATAATTTGGATTTTTCAACACACTAATAGGTTACACTAACTTTAGAAAATTGTTTCATCATGTTAGTATTGTCTTGGATTTGACTGCTATTAACTGACTATAGCTAAAAATAAAAAATTTCACATACCAAAAATGACACTCATAGCTAAATTTGTCATTTGACAAATAAAGTCATAGGTTTAACTACAACAAATTTTATCCTCCAGCCTCTCCTTAATACTGCAATACTGAATAAACAATACCCACACATTTATAACAAATGGCTACATGTCTACAAGCCCACATATTTGCTCAATGCGGGAATCGATACGGAGTCCCGAGGGCTGTTTAGTTTCATGATCGAATTTTAAATTTAATAAAAATCAAACATTTATAAGATCTAAAGTCAGACCATTTTGAGGAGTTTGCACATCATTATAGGAAACTCTAAGCTAGTGGCATAACCAATAACAAATAGACGATCTGGACCGATGAATATACTCGCCATCTGACGATTCAGGTGACTGGGACCGCTAGCTAACTGGCACCGCGGTCCCAGTTACCTGATTCGTTTTTTTTTCTTATATTATGACATGATAAGCTTCTTCTAACACGTCGCAAAATAAAAAGTAAGGAAATCACACATCAAGGGGCCAACTATGATCGTTTAAGCAGAGCGTATTAAGAAATTCTTAGCTTTGATGTTGAACTTTACGGCACCAAAATGAAACGTCAAAGCTCAGTTCTTAATACGCTTAAACCTATGAAGGTGCTATTACCAACATCAAAGGAGATTCCACCGATTGCAAACCTTCTTAATTGGTTAAAAAAGATTTCTCGATTAAGGCAACTGCCACAAATGTACCCAAATAGTACCTAGTTGTACATAGTTTATGTCTGCTACGTAAGCAAATGGCTATATAATCGTGATGCATCTCTGACGACGCTCAGGTATTGCGCCAGACGCATTAGGAAACTGTTTCAGGACAACTCTTTGAATATTAAAATATCTCAAATGTATTCATGATTAATGGTACTCGGTTCAGCTGTATGCCATCGTGTATATCTTCACGCAAGGGATATCTTATGAGGTAGGCAGAATTGTAACAATTCCCACATTTTGCTCACATAGCCTACAATGATTACGCCTATGAATTTCTTCTCAAATACATTTAGGTTTCCTCAAGACATTTCCCTTCACCGTAAACCTTGAAGTGTATTGGTTAGCAGAAAAAATCATCGGCACGTCTCGCCGTACAGTCACAGGATGTATACAAAGGTATATACTAAGCTTTTCTACTAATAAATTAGTAATGTAAGTAATCTATCTAATGACTTTAAACGAGCAATTTTCTACGAATTTGAACCATGAAATTTTGTATATAGGGGATTTTGGGGAAGATAAATCGATATAGCTAGGTTTCATTTTAAGAAAACGTCGAAAAGAACGAGCAAAGCTCGGTCATATATGTACTGTAATAATAATGTATGCGATAATACTATGGTGCATTAATGTCAAAGCAAATACAGATATGTAAATAACATTTCAGTTGGTAAATAAAGATGAAAGATGGAGTTTAAAATGCTACTTGTTGCTTGTGTATCGTGGTATAATGTAAACCCGTCTAGTCCACTGAAACTATTGGAGACAATGTTTGCTGTAGTATTGTGTTGCCTTAGCGAAATACCTACGACGTTGATATATTTTATTGCGATCTAGTCCAACGGATCTCGCTGCTCGCAAGGTATACTTTGAGTAATGGAGTAATTATATATGGCATTAACATTTCACATACGAACGTTCAATTCCTATTTAGAGGAGAGAGTTTGGTAAAACGGGGTTTCCCGTTCCAAATTCAGAGCTGCCCGACTGGGGATTGTACCTCCACCTTACTGAAGATCGCAGCCAAATAATGCTACCTTAGAGTATTGTGTTCCTGCGGTGAGTAAGGTCCCCAGTGTTCCATGGGGGGGAGTGGAGTCGCTGTCAATATCACTTATTAATGATCACTGTACCTCAAATATTACCTTAATTAAGTTAATATGAGTTACCAACTTAAGAACTAAACTCAAACTGGCTCCATAAAACTAACGTATCTACATAAGTATGAACATAATTTTACGCTGTCTACGAGAAAGTTAATCAAGAGTAATGTTTATTAGTGGAAAAACGTGAAGTGTACAGATGCTGAGGCAACAACGTAAAGGCAGTGTACAATGTAGTATAATCACATGAGCTCCTAGGGGATGAAAGTAAACTACCCGTTAGCTTGCGAACTATCCCGATATTTAGCGTGTATGTGACGCTTTACTCAGGGTAAATTGCACGTTTTATTACACCAATACGTATAATATGTACGAGTGACGAAATATTAACTGAGATATATCTTATACCTTTAAAAGAGCATTTCTTGACCTCTTGTTTAGAATCTGAATCTCGGAAACGGCTCCAATAATTTTCATGTAATTTCGTATGGGTTTCGGAGGCAATCAATTGATCGGGGTTTCATTTTCAAAAAACATAGTTTTGACTATGTTTTCAGGAATTGAGGAACTCCTACAAAATCATTACAATACGAGAGTAAATCTGTCAGGTTATGATAGCTCAAAACTAGAAAACTCCGATTCGAGACCTAATGTTGCCGGTCCGATTTTAATGCCTTTTTTTGTTTTTTTTTTTAACATTCATAGATCGATACATAGGTATTCGCACGCCTGTATCCCATGGGGGTAGGCATTGACTACCGTTTGCAACATGCTAAATGTAAAATTCTTTCTTTTGTGTGAAAAAGAAACCGAGCACGGCCGGTTAACCAGGTACTTGTAAATAAAACCTATTGAATAGGTCCCAGTTATGATTTATAATCTGCCTCTGTCTGTCTTTATAGCGCGAGGATAATAAAAACATGTGCAGTATTCCTATTATTTTCGCTGTACCTCTTGACGGGACTTGGGGGCCTACTATCATCGGTTTAAGCAAAGCGTATTAAGAATTTCTGAGCTTCGAATTTTCAATTTTTTACGACATACTCGCTGCTTAAACGTTCATAGTTGGCCCCCTGTTACCACTGTCTTACAGCCAAATCTATACATACAAAACATCCTGACTGACTGATTAAGTGACTGACTAATATAACAACGCACTAAGCCGGTCCGACAGGAATGAAATTGGATCATATGTTCTTTATGAGATATAGGTGTCCACTGAGAAAGGGTTTTTCAAGATTCTACATCTAAAGGGGTTAATTAGGGGTTGAATGTTTGTATGTGAAATCTTCCTTCCACGCAGGCGAATTTGTGAGTAAAACTAATCTAGAACAAAATTAATTAAGGATATTAATCCATCGCGTTATAATGCCACAAACTGCCCCAGTATCATGAAACCATTAGCATTAGCATAGAAGAATTTTTTAAATGTGTAATCTTGCCCATGGACCAGATATTGCGTGGAACTGCTAATTTCTAAAAACCTCCCCTCACGGAATACTACCCTGAATTTTACTCTAGAAAATCCCACTAACCTGCAGAATGGTTTTCCAATTGTGTTCCAACCAATGATGCAGAAATTATGCACTTCAATAGACTAAACAGTACTTATTCCGACTAATAATACTCTTTGAACTCAAATTACGCTTTGTTAACCCACTGTGAGCTGAAACTAAACGGAATTTCTGCATTTGAACCTTATTTACACCAAATTTCATTGTTGGTGCCGATATGCTCACGGACGATATCAAGGGTAAGCTTAATTTGTGTTAATTTGTGTTGGACATGGTCATTAAAATGGTAGGAACGTATTTAATTACATTGCACGTCGTCTGGTAGAAGCTTCTCGTGACAAGCGGGCTGGGGCTTTTCTCGCTCAGAGAATCAACATTGCTATTCAACGTGGCAATGCTGCCAGCCTTCTTGGCACGATCCCGAGAGACACCGATTTGGGCCAAGTTTTCTACTTGTAATTAGTTTTTAGTTACTTATTTTAAAAAAAATATAATAAAAGTTATTACGAAGTCATTACATTATTGAACTGAGACTTTTGTTAAACTAAGGGTCGTGGTGGCCTTGAGGTTTGAGCAGTCGCCTGCTGCGCAAACGACGCAAGTTCATATCCCAGCACGGTCTTTCCCAATGAGTTTTAAAAAGAAAATGATGTGCAGTGATTTGACACTACGTGCTTTTCGGTGAAGAAAAGCATCGTCAGGAGTCATAAGTTTGAGAAGTCATAGAAAGACGTATGTATAGTGCATGAGACGGCGTTAGACGCACCCTCTGTTACGTTGGCACATAATCATATTCGGTGAAAAGTGGGTTTTGTTGTTACAACACCTCTGCGGGGACCCTTCTGGGATGACGTGAGCATATTTTTTTATTTTTTTTTATTTTTACGATGTACATGTACATCCACATTTATCCAACTTTGTCAAATTCCACGTAAAGTCCCAGGTGGGGAGAATATTGACATTTACCGGACTCTTATCAAGACCCTGTGCTGCTGGGTATGCTAAACCTGCAACTGTCCGATACGGGGACCGAAAACAGGGCTTACGACCATGAGAACAACGAGCCTCCAGGATTAAGTCATTAAACGTAGGTAACTCATCCAACGTCTTGGCAGATCATAAAATTATTCAAGTATAACTGGTAGTTTAGTTATAAGTATCGTTTTAACACCTATAGAGAGAAATAAAATGTAAGTGTCCGTTTGTTATTCCCTAACTGAATATGAACGCGGCAGGCCTCGTTGGAGAAGGCGGGATGAGCTTGATGCTTTCAGGAGCGAATGGGAGAGGACTGCTGAGGGCAGAGAAAGTTGTAAATGTGGAAGAGAGGCCTTTGCCCAACAGTGGGACACGACAGGCTAATAAAAAAAAAAGAATATACACGGTCGGTACTTACATAAAAAAACCAATATTTTTTTCCCTGTCTGTCTGCTTGTTGCGGCTGATCTCCGAACGGCGGGGCCGATTTTAACGGGCAGCTAAGTAATGTTACAAAGAGTAACTTTGAATACTCCTTTCTTTTAAAATAAGGGGTACGTGGGAAACACCGAGGGACACAGCTTGTTTACACTAAAATCCTGATCTGTTTAAAGGGGAGATACTTTTTAATTTGGCTTTCATAAGACATGACAACATAAGTCTTAACATATAGGGAGGTCAAATAGATGGCACGGGATAGAGACGAATGGAAGAAATTGCATCGGATACCGACAAGAATCAGACTCTTAAATGTATGATGATAATGAAGACAAGACTAATTTACATACATATGCTCACGCCTGTATTCCCCGAAGGGGTAGGCAGAGGTGTTGTAATCACAACATCCACTTTTCACCGAAGATGATTAAGTGCCAACGTGACAGACGGTGAGTCCATCGCCGTCTCAGACACTTTACATACGTCTTTGAATTACTTCTCAGAAATATGCAGGTTTCCTCGCGATGTTTTCCTTCACCGTAAAGCACGCGGTGTGAAATCACTGTACATAAGGATTTTTAGAAAAACTCATTGGTACAGGCCCCGCTGGGATTCGAACTTGCGTCGCTTGCGTAGCAGGCGACTGCTCAAACCTCAAGGCCACCACGGCTCATTCCTCAAGACTAATTTACTTAACTAGATATTAGGTGAATTAGTAGTTAATCTCATACACGAATGTGCAAGCCAAAAGCTAATGTTCGAAACAGTCTCAAGTTATAAACACTGAACTTAGTGCAAAGTTAGTGCTAAAGCCAAGAGTCCTCATTCGAATATGTTAGCAAATGACTTTTAACTCTTCGTAGGTGTTTATTAAAGGATTAATTTACACTACATACGTTTTGAAGTAATTATTATGCAAATACATTTAATTCACATTACGTCCGAAGATTTTAATTCATTACATCTGGCAGTCGCTTCGTGAATCAGGTGATCAGCCGCATCGGGTTGTATCAAGTGCCGACCCCAACAATGAATGGTATAAGGCTAGGAAGACGATGATGATAAAGTCTGAAGAAAATCTGAGTGTTAATTTTACTACTATTAAGTACTAGCGAACCTGATCATTTCTAATTCCGGCAAAGCGTTTCCAATAAAGTAAGAGAGTGAATTCTCTTATGGCGCAAGTGTTAATATACTGAAAGCATTTTCCACCGTCTTACCAAACAAAATTTAGAAGAAAAATTCCATACAGTAAATAAAATTTAAGTGTCTGTTTATAATTTCAAATTCAAATTAACAGGTTTTCACTACATGCATATGAACGTATACGGTACTCAAATAATGTTATTTGTTAATGTTAATAACTCTCGATGTCTCTCTATCTGTCTGTCAGCTTATTTCGGCTAATCTCGTTGGTCGGGATTTTCACTGGTAGATAGCTAATGCAGAAAGGAGTAACTTAGGCTTTTATTTATTAAGAGTGAAGTAGCGGGGCATAGCTAGTATTAATATAAGACACAGACAAAGACGCAGGTAATACCTATTCAAATAACCAACACGGAAGACGGACTCGTCTAGTAATTTTGTGAATATTACCCATTGAGGGGCAAGACATGTAAGCTGCTTACAAGTTGCGCCAAATAACTTGGGGGACACAAACTTGGGACACCGTGTAAAGGGCGCCTTGTTCATATATTCAGTTAGTTAGCACATATTATAGTATAGCTAGTTAGTTAAGAGGCATTATTAATCTGATGAAAACAGCTATTGATCTGGCGCTAGCGTCTACTTATGTACTTAGATGTTTCAAGTTATTCGCTCTGCGGTCTGTTTAATGACGTGTCTAAATAACAATGAGGTATCGGATCTAATGTGTGGGTAAAGTTTGTCTTAGACCTCGATTTCTTCATATAAGACAGTGATATTTAAGGCCATTTATACTCGACACTTAAGGCGGCAACTCGTGGAGAGGAGCTCGTGGCACAGTTGCTATTGCGCATATCATTCGATCAGTGAAGTTAAGCAACCCTAGCCCTAGCCAGTAATCAGATGGGTGACCGCCCGAGTTTCCTCCGTGCCGCGGAGAGCACGTTAAGCCGTCGGTTCCGGTTGCCAATTTATCATCTTTGGCAATCGTAACAGGTCAGTCGGAGGACTAAAATAGTCTGACAACTGGTTTAACCCAGATCACAGATTTTCCTCGTAAAAAGGGGTTGCGAAGGTCAGATGGCAGTCACTTCGTTTAAAAATCAGGTGATTAGCTGCATCGGGTTGAATCAAGTGCCGACCCCAACAATGTATGGGATATGGCTAAGGAGATGATGACTTAAGGTGCCAACTAAAGATACTGATCTGATGATACTTAGACGCCTTTGACGCTTAGAACACAAACATAAATAGGTACATTTATTTATCTATCTTTCTAATACCCTTAAACGAGCAATTAATGTATATCTATGCAAATAAATAAGATTGAAGTCTGTTTGCAATTCCAAACAGCTTTTCACTAAATGCATATGAAACAATATAAGGTGTGGTACCTACATAAAAAAAACAATTAAATTTTTTCTTCTCTGTCCCTTCATCTCACTGTCTGTTTGTTACTGCTAATCCCCGAAATGCCTGGACCGATTTTAACGGGACTTTCATTAGCACATAGCTAATATAATAAGGAGTAACTTATAGTATAAAAAAACATGAGGGTTCCGTGGGCTACGCATAATATTAAGTCTACGCGGGTAAAGCCGCAGGGCACTGCTATATATCGCACCGTCAGAACAAAAGAGGCTCAACTCAAAAATTTGTGAAAATAATTATTTTAAGACAGACGGACCTCAAAATGTTTTCCTACACGTAGTTCAAAAATAAATATGTATTTTTTAACACTTACACGACGGTACGCAAACCACACTATGCTTTAAAAATATAAAATGCATTGTTTTCAAAACTGGTTAAATAATTACTGCCTAAGATATGAATTAAAACTGGCTTGCTTTAAAAAAAATTTAAATTTAAGCCTCTCTCGTTCTTAGGGCGCGATATATCCAATAATTTTCTTGGTATAGCTACATACATATGCTCACGCCTGTATTCCCCGAAGGGGTAGGCAGAGGTGTTGTAATCACAACACCCACTTTCCACCGAAGATGATTAAGTGCCAACGTGACAGATGGTGAGTTCATCGCCGTCTCAGACACTTTACATACTTCATTGCATTACTTCTCAGAAATATGCAGGTTTCCTCACGATGTTTTCCTTCACCGAAAAGCACATGGTGTAAAATCACTGTTCATGAGTTTTTTTAGAAAAACTCATTGGTATAGGGCCCGCTGGGATTCGAACTTGCGTCGCTTGCATAGCAGGCGACTGCTCAAACCTCAAGGCCACCACGGCTTGGTATAGCTAGGTTTCGTTTTAAGGAAACGTCGAAAAAAACGAGCAAAGCACGGTCATCCAGCTAAGTGACCGCTCTTACTGGCAATGTGACAAAAATACTCCGGGACTTTTCGTTAGTAAAGAAAGCGAAGCACTAAATATCCACGCAAAATAATTCGTCGACGTCACATTTGTTGAACCTATCCAGATAAATATTTAGTCACAAATACTCGTAATAACTTCCAAGAAATATAACAAACATAATATCGTGTAAGTAAATAGCATGTTTTCGGTATATATTTCCAAATCAAAGACATTTAAATAACAGTTTGTCAAAGACGACTTTATAGAGATCCTGAAATTAATTAGAACACTTGAGTAGATATTTCCTTTAATAAAAGATCTTCACAAACAAGAATTCAAAAGACATAAGGCGAACATTTTGAATAAAAAATCTTATTCAAACCGTGAATAAAGTCTGGCATACTGACTTCAGCTTTGCCAAAAAAGGGAGGAAGGCTTAAAGAGGTCACGAAGATGGCATAGTAGGATTAACTGAACGTTGCCGTGTCAGCAAATAAATGACGATTCTTTGGAAGGATATATTATTCAACGGAATAGGAAAAAATATTGAACGTACTTTTTTGTCAGGTAAGGAGTTTAAAGTGGAAATATTATACATTATATGGCAGAATAGATGGTGTGATATACAGACCGATAATTTAAAAGCTGATTTTAATCAGAACTAGCTGTGCCCTGCGAATACTTAATTTAATACCCTCGGAACCCTTTTTGAAAGCCACGGCAATTAGACGACAAAAATAGATTTTATTTGCGTCGATACCTCCTTATTAAAAACTATGATAGGCCATAGTTTAAAGTCGATCCGTCTCTTTCTGTTATACAAATTCAAAAAGGGACATGCTTAGTCTGAGGTAGGATTGAGTTTTCGTTATACACAACCGTTTGTAGCCGTATTTACTAAAAAATTTTTGGGCGTTTTGCCTAGGAATTGTGCATTTCCGTGCTTCTATCCATAAAACCCGTTAATTTATTTATTTGAAACCATGTTAGGACGGCTATAAGCCACTTACACTAATAGGTACACACACTTTTACTCAGTCTTCTCTCAGTACTCCAAGCATGACATCCTTCCATTCATTCGCAAACAAATCACATTCAGGTTATTTGTCCACGAGAGTGTTCAGTGCGGAGAGGTTTTTATCTAGTAATAATATGCTCACGCCATCCCAGAAGGTTTCCCGAAGGGGTAAGCAGAGGTGTTGTAACAACAACACCTGCATTTCACCGAATATGATCAAGTACCTACGTGACAGAGGCTGAGTCTATCGCCGTCTCAGTCACTATACATACGTCTTTAAATTACTTCTAAGATCACCGTAATGCATGTGGTGTGAAATAACTGCACATAAGTTTTTTTTTAGAAAAAAATCATTGTTTCAGGCCCCGTTACTAATAAATAAAATAATAATAGTAAAAAGTGCACTTCCAGAGGTGTTTACTCGCGGTACACCCGTGGAAATAGGCTTATTCGTCCGCGAGCACGTCAATAAATTTGACACTTGTCACCGGCAAAAATGCTTACATTTTCCTCGCCACGAATTTAATGCCAAACCCACGCCAAGCCCCGCAAAATCCGTTTTAGTACCCACTAGTAAATTCAAAATAAGAAGGTATTTTTAAATTACATCCCTGAAATAACAGGATGTTTTGTTTGCGGTTAGTTTGCATATAGACGATTCTACTAATTCCTTGTTTGAATTAGTAAACATCCCTTTTAGCAATCTTTATGATAGGTGAAACAATTTACATTATTTTCAACTGTTACTGCCTACACTACTCACTAAAATCCTTATTTTACACCAACTATGCCCCGCGATTTTCACCGCATAGACAACTATATATACAATTTTATGGGTGGCCCGCGGAACCCTAGTGATTTTTGTTTAAATAAAAGTAGCCTAATTTATTCTTTGTAATATAAACTATCCGCCACTTCAATTTTATTTATATATATACTTAGGTGTATAGATATAGGTAATCAAAATTGAATGTGTTTTTTTTGAAGGATACTGTATAATTTTTCCTTTTGCTTCGTTTTGTTAGGGGAGATAAATAATGATGAATAGCATTGAGTGACCAAAAACACTTACTTATCTACAATTCACAAACATTAAAACATAACTATTTTGTCCGCATTTAAAAATGTTAAATAATGACAACACGCGAAATCCAAATGTCGATTGGTGGGTATTTCGAACGGTTATTTTAAAACAGTGTGGTAGCGTTATACACTTCAGTATCTGAACAGGGATTAATCGTAGTATTAAAATTGCAATGAAGGCCTGTATCGAGCTCGCATCGCTCGGAACATTGCACAGCAACCATTTACCGCGCGCTTATAATTTTCCTATCGCTATTATGCCTCGGAATCTTTAATTAATACCCTCAGCGTTCGTTTAATATTAGATCATTAAAACCGCAATGTTCTAAAACTTACCTGCTTTCGGTAACTGGAAGTTGTATAAACAAAGAGAAGTTTACGGTTGAACTTTGAACCGTACCTATGTCAGGTTTACAAGTTATAACTTCCGATTCTAATTAAAAATTTAACAAAGCGGATAATGGCGGTTGCTTTTACGTAAATCATGAGCACAATTTTGTAGGTACTGATAATGTTCGGTTGTTCTTAATGTTGGGGAAATTCAATAACAAAAGGCGGGTGAATGTTTGACAAAATGAAAGGGCAACCAACTATCGTGAATACAAAAGGATTCTGGCGAAAATGATGTTTTAGGTCGGCGCCATATTATTACTGTTCATTAGGTTCATTCTCGTTTAATTACCGGGTCGCTAGTAATATCCGAGGTCGCATCACTGGCTTATGAAGTCGTGATATGACAACTGATTGGATGAAAGAATTAAGAAAGCGCATTTTGTCAATGTTCATACACAAACACAAATAGATCTACAGCCAATTTTTAAACCTATTTACGTTGTTATAGATCGAAAGTGCACGTAGATGATATTTGATACAAAGTTCCTAGAATGGGACGAACAAAGGGAATTAATTTTTAAATCCCTTATTCATATTTGCCTTTGAATTCGGAATGGAAATTTGAATATAGCTTTATTAAGTTCTTACTCATAGTCAGTTTATAATTTAATACCTGGATGACGGAGCTTCGTTAATTTTTTTGACGTTTTCCAAACATGAAACCTGGCTAGATCGATGTATCGACACCGAAACCAACTGAATACTATTTCATGATAATAAATGGAGCCGATACAGATTTTTTTTTTATAGAAATTGCTCTATAGGTAATTTTATTCACTCTTTAAAATTCAAAAGTCAAAATATCTTTATTTGATTAGACTTCTTACAAAGTACTTTCAAATCGTCAGAAGGACACAAAATACATTATACATGATTATAAATGTTACATTATACATGATTATAAGACAAGAACGCTTCCGCAAATGGAAGTACACAACAAACTGTAAAGAAAATCACAAAGCGATATAAGCAATATAAGTCACAAAACTAGTGCGGTTTGAAGCACTTTACACACGCCTTATGAGTTTTTTCTGAGACTTCTGATGTGGCATCAAATTCTAACTCAATAATATCTTTATTCGATTACACTTTAACAAAGTACTTTCAAATCGTCAGAATGAAATAATCACACAGGATTATACATGCTCCCGCCAGGTTCGGAAGGTTGCGTTTACTGAAAAGAGCATACGTAAGCCTTTGTTATTTGGAAAAACAGTCGTATTGCCCGAAGAGATATTAAAATTGCCTACTCAAACAGATTGGTCATCACAGGAGGTACCTTACCTGCTTATTAATAGTATTAATACACAGTCCCAATCTAAGCAAAGCTTGTACTATGGGTAGGTAACTAACAACAGATATATTACTTATTAGCTGCGCCCCGCGGTTTTATCCGCGTAAAGTCAATTTCATGGGTGACCCGCGAAACACTGAAGTTTTTTTTTAAATAAAAATACTCTAAGTTGCTCCTTGTAATATTCAATATCCGCCAGTGAATGTCCAGTCAAATCGATTGGTTTCGGAGATTAGCCAGGACAAAAAGATAGACAGAGAAATATTTTAAAATTGTTTTTCTATGTCAGTACCGTGTATAATTTCATAATATGCATTTATTCATATGCATATATGTTATTTGGGAATTACAAACAGACACTTCAATTTTATTTATTCGTATAGATGTATAGATACGTTTTTTTGCAAATACATATCAAACATCCAGACACCGATACTGACTCGAGCCAGTGACACCAAATAGCAAGTCAGGTATACTAACCACAAGTCTAACTGTATTGTCTAAACCAGCTTAAGGTATTTGGATCTAATTTTACACTAAACTAAATCTCTAGCGCTCACAAAGTCTTTTTAAGTCTAATCTACAAGTATTGTATTTAGAGACCGACCACAGAATAACAATATTTCGCGGTTTGCGTTTGCCCGCGGGACCAAGCTATCTGTGATGTCGTTCAAAGCTTACTTAGCTAACTTAACTTAATGTTGAACTTCGAAATATACGTGAAGCTGAATGAACAAAGAGTTTAATAAATGTCAACCGCAAATATAATCGAAGAGTGCAAATAAATGCTATTGATACATCAAAGGCAGACTCCAGGGAATCATTAATCAGCTTAAGTACAAACGAATATTTTACTAAAATACGAGAGTAGGTATTATTATTGAAATAGTAACGCTGTTCTTAGAGACATGAAATTTAAAGGTTGTGTTATTGGCAAGGTGTAGGTATACACAAAGAAATATTTCCCTAAACGATTTTAAAATAAAAGTAACATTAGCTATCTGGCAGTGAAAGTCCTGCTAAAATTGGTCCAGCCGTTTCAGCCGGAACAAACAGACAGACAAAGAAAATATTGTTTTTTTTTATGTCAGTACCGTGTATACTTTCATATGTATTTGGTGAAAAGCTTTTTTTGGAATTACAAACGGACCCTTATATTTTTTTTATCTGTATAGATTATAGATATATGTTAGATAAGTATACATTTGTCAAAGCTATGTCAAAAGTGCGTAGACAATAAAAAAAACGAGTAGATGATGTTGAATTTTTCCATTTTCACGTTTTGGCAGGGTATAAAAGCAGACAAAACAGAAAATCCAATTACCGTTGTCATATTAAGTTATTATGCAAAATTGGTTCCAAGGCTTTTTGTGTCAAACACCGAGTACATTTATTACGTTGTATTAAGGGTGAAATATTATTATTCTCTTGTTTTCGGCACAATTGGTACATCGAGGCAAATACATAATGATATGAGAATTTATGGGACATCATGACAAATTATCATATTCTTTACTAGGTGTACCCCACGGTTTCACCAGTGTTTTTTCTTTATGATATGGTCTCTCGCAGTTGGTAGAGGGGAGTTACCTCCACTGCTTAACCGGACTATAGGGCGAGTCCCAAGGGCCTCCAGCCGAGCTTAAACTTAAAAACTAGGTTTCACCAGTGTACACTTAATGTCATGGCTGGCTTCATTCCGTAGCACTCTAATTATTTTTTTATGGTTAATGTAGCCTGAATTGCTTCTTGATACATCAGTGAACGTCCCGTTGAAATCGGTCCAGCTGTATCAAAGATTAGCCGAAACAACCAAACAGACAGTGAAAAAAGTATGCTTTTGTATTATATGGGTACCATATATACTGTCAATAGCACACAGACACTTCAATTTTATTTATCTATATGCATATTGTATTGTAGGAAGCTCGCTCAATTTGCAAATTTTGATATAGTAATACAGTTTCAAGATATGCGAATACATATAATAAGTAATAATAGTGGCAATGGTAATACTAACAAATCTCACTTAACACATCCTAATAATGAATTATCCATTTACGCTAACATAAGATACTTAACTCTGAAAAGGTCTTCACAGAATTATCCGATTTACTTAATAAAATCTGCCAGAATTCCGCAAGCCAATCGAGCGTGGCAACCCAAATAGCTACCTATCAATCGAAAGGGACTTTCCTACGACTGCATACATCTTTCTGGATCGGCGAATTCACTGATACCTCTCCGTGGAGTTAAATTAGGTATGAAACCAATAGGAGACACTCCGATAGGGAGGTTTTGCGGTCAGACAAATTACTCGGCTGGTTTCTTAAACATTTCGAATGAACATTGAATCTCGAATCGACTTGCGCAACGCTAACGCGAATGAGGTCTTTCAAAGTTTTCAATATTTAATATCTTATTTATTGGCGGCAAAAGTTCTTATCTGCCTACCTAGTGAGAATCTTGGAAGAATAAACTACAAGTTAATATTATTTACAAGAAAAAATTTACAAAAAAAATATTGTCTGTGGTGAATTTCAAAAACGGCTGTTGCGATTTTTACATATGTGCAGTATAGTTTGAATTTTAATCTCATTACACGACTAGAGTAATTTAAAGATATTTTTAATATTAATTTCATCGCTTCTCTAGACAAGTAATACAAAAGCTTAATACATAGGTAATAGGGGTTGAACAAGTGGCTGGAGTTTTTATTAAATAGCGTAGGACTTAACTCGTAAAGGTAAATTAATTAAATCAGCTCCAACATGAGCTGGCTTCATGTTATCCTACTAAAAGGAACGACGTTGTATATCGCATAAATATTATCAAAGCATAATTTAATTTTAAATTTATTAAACGGCACCTTACTTTGCACAGATTGCATTTTATATTAACTTTACATCATGACAGGTTTCTTCGTGCACTCATAAGAAACATGCGATGTTTCGTAGCCTGAACCAGAGTGGATCATTTTATCCTTATTATAATTAGTGTGGAATGGAACTGCTAAAAGTAAATCAGATTTTCTTATTAATGTCGCTAAGCCAATGAAGAGTTTTGGGCGAATTTTACGTGAATGATATATACAGCACAGTTTAGTATTTATTATTTTTTATTTAAACGAGCGAGAGTACGTTGCTCCGTAAAAAAAATAGGGAGTATGTCCATAGACAAATAGACAGGGAAGCAATTACATTTTCAACACTTGTCGTTCAATCCACAGATATAAAATATATATTGAACAAGTTCAAACATATTCGTCCGTGGCTACGAGACACAGCTAGTAACAAATTAAATAATTAAACTCATCTGTAACAGATTTCAATGACGTGTCTATATCTCACATTCAAATTAAAAAAACTATTATGGCAAAAACTAAGCTGTTTTAGACATCAAACTTTACTGAGTATAGTGTAGGTATAGAGCCTATCCGAGTAGTAACTAAGGCTTGTAGAAAGGCTCCATCCAACTATGCGCCCAACTGCAGAGATGTATCGGAAATAATTTGATATTGAGGCAGAATTCCTAGAAACGAAATACTCTGAACCAAATAATCTGAACATATTTCTGTTGCCTCTACATCGAGTGCTTGATTACGTCCAAAATTAATTAAGCAAAATATACATTTCACCACAAAACGATGTATGCAACGATGCCCTCATTATTGTAAATTCACTAGATTTCACTGTGTTATTTGAATATATGTTAGATTTTAGTACGCGTACCATTGGAGATATGCTCTGTAATGAGATGTTTTACATTTCTATGATCGATGTGATTCACATACTGTTTAATATAAATACCTCCTATCATAAAGAGGAAAAGTATACAAGTTTTTAATTTCTAGCTTGCGTCCGTTTGGATAGCTTCTCCACCAAGACATCGTTTGCCAACATTTCACCCCCAAGGGGTTTAAACCGGGGTTGAAAGTTTGCATATAAAATCGTACTACAACGCAGGTGAACCTACACGGATGCAAGCCAGTACAAACTAACAAAGAACAAATTCAATGTCTCTAGTACCAGCGGTAATAAGTCAGCCATGTTGATTCGTCGAAGATTATCCTATTTTAGATATAGGATGTGTTTTGACTGTACCAAAGTTAAAATAAAATCGGTACTGCACTGATTTCGCACGAATTTTACATCCAGAGGAATCCTGTATATGTTTGAGAACGAATTAAAAGTCGCATAAAGTGTGGCTAGGCGCAGTGATGGACTCACCATCTGCCATGTAGCACCTTTTCAATTTCGGTCAAAAGTGGGTAGAACTATCAACAAATACACCGTATTTTCCCACATAGTAATTCAGAAGAAAAATCTTAATTACACTCGACTACATTATAGGTATTGTCCGTTAATGTAATGTGTGACCGTATGTTTTTAACAAGTAAAATATATAATAATATATTTTTTTATATGACACAACTTTGATTGAGGAAGGAATACGTATGTATCAGTAGGATATATATAGATTGAGACAACTTAATACATAAGCCACAAATACCTTGATGACACCGGCTAACAGCTAACCTCAGTTTGACAGGACACTACACCACGTGACTGATCCTAGGCAATATAACACTATAATCGACCAAAATTGATAACACGTACAACCAACACATGCACCAATACTAAATGTAACAGACGTGGTCGGATTATGTCTAACATTGTCCCTAATGTGGGTTTAGTAATGTGCCTAAGTGCAATGAAATTTGAGTTCGATTGTTAATTGAATAGGCTGAGTAATAACGTAGCATTAGTGTGTAATATGTCTATAAATTATAAATAGAGCAAAACGAGATCTCCCGTCCGATATTTGCAGCTGCCCGACTGAGGAATGCTCCTCCACTTTACAGAAGACTGCAGCCTAATAACTTTGAATATGCAGTACTCATCTTATTAGCCTGTCTCTGTCTCTCACTTACCCCACTATTTTCGCTCAGCGCTCATAGTTCGTGACGGCATCTGTAACTTTGTGTTTCTGCCGTAAGTAAGGATTGTGCACGTTATACTAGCAACAGTTGCTTTATCAGTTTTGACTCAACAATTCCATTCTTTATAGAAAATCGTATAAAAATCAGGTGATCAGGCGCATCGGGTCGAATTAAGTGCTGGCCTCAACAATGTATAGGATAAGGCCAAGGAGATGATGATTCCATTCTTCATAGAAGCACGCGATTAATACCATTGCATTCAAGCGTACATGTAGGCTGTAGTAACCCCTTATTTTATACGCTTGCTTGCTATCTCCTATCTATATCTATACATCTATATCGATAAATTGAAGTGTCTGTCTGTAATTCCAAAATAACAGCTTTTAACTAAATGCATATGAAAGTATATACGGTAGTGACATAAAAAACTATTTAAAAAAAAATCTTTGGTTTTCTATGTGTCTGTCTGTCTGTTTGTTCCGTCTAATCTACGAAACGGGTCCCGTTTCGATTCCCGATTTTAACAGGACTTCCACTGGCTAGCTAGATAGCTAATATTATAAGGTAAACTAAGGCTAGGCTAATTTAAAAAGAAAATATTAGGATTCCGCGGGCCACCCATGAAACTAAGTCTACGGGTCTACGAGTGATACCATGGGGCACAGCTTGTTTGTAGTTTAAAATACGCATTTATTCACCTCTGATTACATAGGCTGGAGGTTTATACGTACACTTTCGCGTCATCTAATATGCATCCGTGTTTTCATGCATACCTGGTTACCTCGATACAGGCTTGCCTAGTGAGGTAACCAAAAGATAATTCTATTATTGTAACAGCTTTAAACTTTGTTATTAGATCTACTATTAAGGTTACATATGTACTAGAAATATTTTGTGGAAATAAAGTTTATATCTTAATATATATAAATCTCGTGTCACAATGTTTGTCCTCAATGGACTCCTAAACCACTTAACCGATTATAATAAAATTCGCACACCATGTGCAGTTCGATCCAACTTGAGAGATAGGATAGTTTAAATCTCAAATTATAGTCGCAAAGACTATATTTTATCCCATTACTCCCACGGGAACGGGAACTACGCGGGTGAAACCGCGGGACGTCCGCTAGTAGTTTATAAAGTTTATACCGTATTTTATTTATCTGGATTACTACAATTCCAATTCTCACCAAGCAAAAGGCATTGCCATCAAAACCTCACTTCGTTAATATTTTGGAGTGAATTTTCATGACACATTATAAAATACTCGATTCAACTTTTTTAATTTGCTTAATGAACGTCGAAAATACATGATTCGATTTTTAGTAATTGTTTTAAATAGCACCCAATACAGTCCAACGATTCAATTGTGGTAAAGATTAAAGCCAGCGCATTCTCTTTCGGTACACAAAACTCCAATGTACTTTATTTACTGTATCCATAAAAAGTCAATAAAGCGGATAACCATCGAAAATAATCGTTTTAATTAAATAACTCGCGTACATTCGATTACAGAATCCCTTCGCGGTATGAAAAATATTAATTGATTTCTCCCATCACTATTATCGTGGTAGTACTTGTATCTCTCCTAACTTTCATTCAATCAGATTAATTTTATTAAGGTAGCTAGTTAACTTACGTAACTAAAATATAACTTCCACTTACTTACAAACTTTAAGTACCTAACCAACTTTGATATCGGGTACTATAGATTCAAAACAGTTTAAAGTTGTATCCAAGTAACTCAATCGGCTTATTTATTTCAATATCTGGTTAAACGAGCTGTGCTCGGTTTCTACTTCACACAAAAATAGGAATATTTTTTTTTTTTTATATCAAGACTTACATATGCATTGAGTCGCTGTTAAGCTGAAAAGCTGCTGTTTGGTTGCTTGATTTTGGAATTACAAACAGACACTTAAATTTTATTTATCTGTATAGAATGTAAAGAATAGATGAAGCTGAAGCAGTTGTTTGTTTGGTTTTAATCTCAGAAACTGCTGATCCGATTTGAAAATTCTTTCAATGTTAGATAACTCCTATACCAAGGAAGTTTGTAGGATATATCATCACGCTTCTTATACAAGTCGCGGGTTCAAGTAAGCGTTAGCCAAAAGTAACTATTCCATGCGGACGAAATCGCGGCCAGAAGCTAGTTTATAATAATTTGATTAAATAATTCGCGAGCAACTATATGAATATGATAAGTACAGTGCAAACTGAATTAGTTTGAGTTTAATTAATTACGTCAACTAATAAATTACACTTGACTTGACTCTAGCGAGGAAGTCAAGTGGAATGCATATAGCCACAAGGGACGCAAATGGAAAGGTTCACATTTCCACATCAGTGATCATAGTCCAATATATGTGAGCCCAATGCAGCTGGTCTGATGCTAATTCCACTTTGTCACCTTTGTGTAGACGAATGTCCTTTTGTTTTTCTTAGTTCCGCTCCGTATTTCATTAGGAGGTCATCCCAACTGAACCGTGAGTAATGTTTATGAAGCGCTTAATTACAAATGCAAAGGATTTAAATTGGTTTGTCATGCTTAGAGAGCTTTTAGCGACTCATTGCTTGAAATACGATGGCAACTAAGTTCAAACTGCTTTTGTTGTTTGTTCATATGAAGGTATAATGAAAATTCACAATTTAAATTAACTACTTGTAAACAAATTGGTTTTGTTTTTTGTGATCGCCTTGCGGTCTATTTAGTACCAATTTTTAAATTTGACCAAATTCAGTTTTTTTTTCCTTTAGATTAGTATTGATTTCCTCGCGAGGGTCTAATGATGTGCCCATAACTTTTATTTCTCACTCATAAGTTACGTTGGCTTATTCCCAGACTGATGATTTTATTACCACACATCCACGGCTTTTGTTTTGGTATACAAATGAATTTAATGACACCCAATAAATCGAATTGTCGTGTAGGTCGAGGAAATTAATTTATGAAACTTTATTTTATTTTATTGTATAGAATTATAGATGAAATCCTGCGCAGACGAATTCGCGACCACCGGCTAGTGTATTAATAAAGGTTTTTGTAGTATGGACAAACGCGAATAAAATGAAAATGTAAGGAGAAGCAGATTTTATATGTACACCTTTAGATGCAAAAACCTCAGCTTTAATGAATATTAAAAACAAACGGCATATAGCTAGAAGGTAGCGCACAAAGCCGGTACGCTCTATCGCTTCGCTTACACATATTTAAATTTAATTAACTTTCAAGAGCATATCGCCTTTGTGCCCAAGAAAGGGAATGTTTGCCGATAAATGACTGCACCTAGCGACTACCCGCAGGGGCCGAATATTAAAAAATACGCCTTTTTACTCCATTTAACGCAGACCCGCGTATTTTCGCTTATGAATTGTGAAAATGTTGAATTAAGGTTTCGTCAAAGTAAGAACTAAGTTTTAATGCAAATAAGTTTACTCTAGTAAAATATATAAAATGACTAAGTACTACCATACATACTTAAGAAATAAAATTTAAGTGTCTGTTTGTAATTCCAAATAAACAACTTTTTACTAAATGCATAGGAAAATCAGTTTTAAAAATCTCTGTCTGTCTGTCTGCTCTGGGTAATCTCTGAAACGGCTCAGGCATATATATCTGGGGGTGACGAAGAGTAACATAGGCTATATTTATTAAACAAATTAATATCCCGAAAAAGAGCCATAAAATAAATGTAAAACCTACGCGAGTAAAACCACGGGGCACAGTTAGTCTAAATATATATAACTCAAAGGTGACTGACTGACTGACATAGTGATCTATCAACGCACAGCCGAAACCACTGGGCGGATCGGGCTGAAATTTGGCATGCAGGTAGATGTTATGACGTAGGAATTCGCTAAGGATTTTGATTAATTCTACGATAAATAGGACATGAAAGTTTAGACTACTTTTATTTATTGGTATTGACGTGGAACCGCGGGGCCAACTAGTATTAAATAAATTCGACAAACAGTAGAATGAACAAATAAATAAGCTGATCAAATTGTATAGGTACCATTTGTTACCGTTCCGTGACGCAAGCACGAACGTTTGTTCAAACAGTGCGACGATGTAAAGTGATCATTTGTACCTGAACGTAATCACTAAGTAGAAACGGGACCAAGTCTCGGACTACAAAAGACTCATTGAACGCCAATTACCTCGGAGGCCTCCAAAAAGCTCTTTAATTAAATCCTTCTCCGATGACGTCATAATTATAGCGTAAATTGGATTGAGACACCCCCTTGTTGTTAATTGTAAGTAGAAAATTTCTCGTCCAAATTAATCCGTTTACAGAATCGAAAAAGATTCCACCTCTAATTAGTGATTATTTCAACTATAAATTATTTTGTTCACCATTTACAGTCTCTTTGTATCACAGTTGGCACGCTTAGCGCCTATGAATCTAAACTCTATATTAATAATAATGAAAAGTTTGTTAGTTTGCTTGAACACGCTTACTCTCAGAATCTACTGGTCCAATTTGAAAAAATATTCCAGTGTAAAATAGCTCATTTATAGAGGAAGGCTTATATATCATCACCCTAAGACCAATCGTGGGTTAATGTTATCGTTAGCCCAATGTAACTATTCCACGCGGAAGAAGTCGCGGGCAAAAGCTGTTCATGAAGATATTTAATCCTTTTTGGATCTAAAAAATAATCGGCGGAATTATATTATATTCAGTTTCTTTAGATTGCCCGCCAGGTGTTTTACCATAAACTGTTCTTGCTATCAGACTTATACGGCTCTCATACACTCGTCTCATAGAGTTGAACTATCATGGCAATAAGGGCCCCTGATGATTTAATCGATGAGCAAATTTGTTAAGTAATTGTTTCGATAACTACAACATTTAATCTGGACCGAGAATCTTTATGTACAGCCGATCTCTTAAAATTTTAGCCACAGACCCACCCTTACGTCACTTTGACAATCAAATTATAAGTTGCAATATCTGGTGGTATCTTCTATTTATACACGTTATATCATCATGAAGTTCTTCTCAGGATAGACAAAGTGAAAAGCCATTTAAAACCTTTTATTAAGCTGTATTTTTATTGTTATTTATTTTTCCTGCAGGCAATTGTTTCAGAGTTAGTTATTCCAACGTTTACGTTACGCGAGTGCACAATAAGTAAAATATTTCTTCATTCTTTAAACAACAAATAGAATTTTAAACAAGGACGTAATAACTTATTCAAGAGAATAGAAAATTTCAAAATTGTTAAAGACTTTGTCTACTCGCTAGCAAAGGTTGTAATAACAAAGAACTTGTTGTGAAGTGAATTCAATTCCGGAAACGTAAATTTTTCCAACATAAGTTAATTTCGTTCCTCGTAATACGCATCGCTGGGATATTTACTAAGGATGCATTTGATAAGAAGTGCAATATTCTAGAACGTGCTGGAACGAAGGATCCGCGAGAGGTAGATTTAATCAAGCTTAAAGAACTTCTTTGACGAACGGAGTTTTACAAGCCTTTGGTTCGTAATATCTATTTTATATCATAGTATCTTTGCTACAGGGTTTAATACAGAACTTATAAATTTTTTTACGATAAATCCGACTAAGTCCATCTACTTTAATATCTTTAAATAACATAAATTGAAGTCGTGATTTCTATACAAAAATATTTAGTTTGTTTCTTTCAGACACAAGTTTTGTTACTCATCTTAATATGATTTTTAAAAATATGCAGGAGTAAAAATTAAAAAATCCGATGGGTTTATAGCTTTAAACGTATGTAATATGTTTATAAATAGTATGTTATTTTTTCAAGTCTCATATATCGTCAACCGAAGTGAAGAAAGGGCGGGTAATGTTATAAACAAACAAATAGGGAATCTAAAAAAAAACTTAAAAAACAAAATCTAATTATCTCTACAAAAAATTTCATCTATACCGCTGGGGCTTCTTAAAGAAAAAAAACCTAGAATAAAGTTCCTATCCCTATCATTACCAAAGAGATTTCTAAATAAATTAAAGTGCAGTTGGTCCAACTAGGAGCTTAGCGGTGCAGAAATAGATTGTTTCATTGTAAGGTAATTTACATGCGTCTGAGAAGAAATTCAAAGACTTAATATGTATGTGAACACCCAAAGAGAGAGAAGGATTTTTAATGTTATATTGATGATGTTTTGACAATGCCTGGCTGAGTTTCTTGCCGGTTCTTCTCAGAGGGCTAGTTTCCGAACCGGGGGTAGATTTTCGACATTCTTAAGTGCCTTAGAAGGGCTTAAATATTTATCATTTTCATTGTCAAGGGTGAACTTACGCTACAAAATTATGTTCTGATAACCAACAGTGTATATTCTCAGCCGTAACATTGAATGCTAGGTTCAATATAATATCGTAGTCCAATGTACAATATCAATTTGTGAAACGATGAGGTATTATTGTTTGGGCGTAGTGGAGTCCATTTGCCCAGTCCGGCCCATGGTCGGTAATTGGTAACTTAATCCAGTGCGTTCGCCGAATAGGCCCCGTTTAACTTGGAGGTAATTGTTACAGAATACGATACGCCTTTAGTAATAACAAGTATCAATTAATAGGAAATATTCGTTGTAGTCAGGTGATGTGATTTTAATTAATACAAGCTTTGCCTCACGTGTATACTCGCGTAGGATTAACAATAAAACTTATGTTACTTAAAAATATGTTTTATTCTAGGATAATAGTAGCCTCCATAATCGAAGGGGAAAGATGATTGGCCACCTTGTGCGACAAGACAGCTTCTTTAAAAATGTAATAAAAAGAAAGGTAGAAGAGAAGAGAGGGAGAGGAAGACAAAGGTTGTCAAAGAAAGTGTCATGAGAAAAAAGGATTCGAAAAGCCGTTACATAATTTACAGCTGAATTTTACTTTGTGTAAATCCCAACAATTTTTGGCAATTTAATTAACTATTGCGACTTTCTTCCTAAACATTACCAAACAGCGAAACATTTGATATAACAAATAATTATGAATATTTGACTTCCAACAGACACTTGCAAACTAATCCCGCAGGTACGGATTATGCACGTCTACATCTAATACCCATTTGTAAATTTATGTAGCTGTACGCCATAAAAGCATGTTTACAGCTGCACGATTATACTCACGACTTACGATTACGATTATATCCATCTAGCGCCGGGCATTATGAAAACACTTCACACACACATTTCATCGAAGATGTTCGGTGCAAACGTGACAGCTGGTGAGTTCGTGAACCTCTGTACACCAAGTATAGGTTTCATCGTGTTTTAACGTTGACCATATCGATCGCGTATTTTCATAATTTTGTGTGGGAGTACTTTCTACAGTTGCCGATAGGGGCGCCTTTCAATTCAGCTATAATTATATAGGGAAAATTGTACTTTATTATTTTTCCACGTTAATTAAACTTACATTTAATACACATTCACAAATATTTGCTATTAGAATGAAATGAATGTAAAATTCCGTTTAAATGTAAGTAAGAGAAAGTAATTAATTAACATTATTAATTTTGTCTGAACTTGGACAAAATTAACGTTATTCCGAACTTTGACCTCTTTGGGAAACACTTTTAACTGCTTAATTAATTTCAAACTAGCCTTCGGCTTTGCTTGCTAGCTAAGGAATTTTATGGCATAATTAATGTACTATTATTCTTGGTAATTGTTCTACTCGAACAAAAAGTTTGGTTCCTGTAACAAATTCTAAATTACCTTTTCTTATTAAATCGACCGCTAGAAATTTCCTTTATAAATCACTGTTTATGTAATCCTTTAATAGGGAATAAATTTAATCAGAATTTTGTGAGCGCCCTTGAGGTGTTCATTCTGCTACGTGGCCTACGTGTGACTATTCGGGTTCAAATTTATCTTCACATTTCAGTAAATAAATAAGATAAAAATAAATATGCTCACGCCATCCCAGAAGGGTCGCTTAAGGGGTAAGCAGCGGTGTTGTAGAAGCAACATTTCACCGAATATGATTAAGTGTGCCAACGTGGCACAGAGTAAGTCCAGGCACTATACATACGTCGTTGAATTACTTCTCAGACTAAAGCACGAGGTGTGAAATCACCGCACTTAACTTTTTTTAGAAAAACTCATTCCTGCAGGCGCCGCTAGGATTCGAACTTGCGTTGCTTGCCTAGCAGGCGACTGCTTTAACCCCAAGGCCACAGCGGCACTCGGATTTCAGATTTTAGTATAGACTACATTATATTTAAAAAGTGGTAAATGTAGACTAATGAGGGATTGGTCCGAAATGATGGAAACCTATAGACAGAATCACCCACCATCTATCATCATCAGTTGTCGTCCACTTTGCCCTGTTTTGGGAACTTCCCATTCCCAGGTTTGTTCTGTGAACTCACATTCTAACTCTTCCTTGAAAAACTCAACTCCGTTTTTGGCCTTCTTATACGTCTTTTGCGTGAAAGGCTGAGTTTGGGTTTGAGTTTTAATACCGATATTCAGATGGTACATACATGGTACTTGGTACTTACATACATACGCACCACAGAATTCCATGCGGGTAGGCAGAGACTATCGTTTGCCACGTGCTATATTCTTATTCTTACATAGTTCTAATGCTTCGTCCACATACATGAATCTCCACATACCTTACCATATGTGCCTTAGATTAATCATCTAGTCATGGTATCATTCTTCTTTCCACGCCCTCTACCGATCCGTCTTCTCACATTCGCCCTATACATTTCTTCATGTCAGATTCGCTCTATAAATTTCTTCAGATGGTCCCACCATCTCAGAAAATTTTAAATTCTTAAAGTGTATTTACCTTTGTTCTCCCCGTTTCATGATCCTAGTGGGGAACACATATAATATTGTTTTAAAAGTAACCTTTATCTAAAGGTTAATTCGCAGCACTGGATTATTCGATGAGGTAACATAGGGAAAATTACTTTTTTATTTCAGGGCTGTACCTAAAAAAACATGCGTTAATAGCTTCCCGCACAACATTAAATGTGAATATCCATTTACCCCTGGATACGTAAAACAATTTTCCAGTCAAATGAGTTTTCTAAAAAGCAGATTAAGCGAAAACTAAACTCTGTTAATTATTAATAGGAAGCGAAATAACTGGTTTAGAAAATTTTACCGTTCGCCATATATCTTTATTGATTGTTTAATTGAGTATCGTTGGAATATAAGTTATAGCTTCCATTAGTTTTTGATTATTCATGTTGGGTTTCTAATTAGTTTCAATAGTGATGAAATTAATAAGTTTCACTAGCGCTGATTAGATAAATTCGTTAGCACGTAACAACAATCCTTCCTACAAGGGTCCCCAGAGGGTAGTTATTGTAGCCAGAGTTACAAGACACTTTCCACCGAAGATTACGTGGCCATCGTGGCAGATGGCGAATCCGTTTCAAACATCTTTGCATTTCTCACACCATGAGCTTAAGGCTGCCTGTCCACAATTGTACAAATGGAGATTTTATACAAATATATGGTGGATTTTTACAGCGCTCACCGTTCTGCCACCTTACCCCGCTCCAGGGGACATGCAGCCTTATCGTGAAAGAAAACATCTAGAGCCCACATATTATGTCTTAAGAACGAATTGAAAGCCATACGTTTAGTCCTTGAGGCGGTGATAGACGCACCATCTGTCACGTTGTAATTTAATCATCTTTGGTGAATAGTTAGTGTAACACGTCTGCTTATTATATCCTGAGGGACGGCGTGATTGTTCGTATAAAATAAATTAAGGCAAGAACCCTGTGTAGTCAATGTCGCATATTAATCTTAATCTCAGACTCAAAACAATAGAAGGATATAAGATTGCACAATTCAATGCAAGACATTATAGTAACACTGGATATGTTATGTCCATAGGAAGTAAAATCTAAAATCTGTTCCCGGAAGATAAGCACGTGGGTAAAAGGGATTACGTCATACGCAAACGTGCCAATTGTGACGTATTTGTGCCTTCAATTTACAAGTACTAATGGCATCTGTCTCGTTAGTTGTATATAATATCATTGCTCTGGACAAAAAACATTTGGGGAAGAGGGAATAAGTATTTTCTTTTACCATTATTGCTCCACTGCAAGCATTAACATTGAATATAATACATACATACGTACATATGCTCACGCCTGCATCCCATGGGGGTAGGCAGAGACCACTGTTTGCCACATGCTACGATCCGATTGAATATAATGTTACAAAAATAACACACCTAATCCCTTACGATGAACGCATTTGTCCCAACAATTCGCACTGGCCTTACAGGGCAATTTTGCAATAAAATCACCCTTAAACAACGTGCTACCCGATTTCAAAGTACTGAAACTTCTGAAACCACATATTTCAGTTTGCAGCGCTGCTCATTAAAATAAATAATTTTGCCTCATAAAACATAGCCACTCTCGGGTCGTTGCCTAGCAACCAGTAAGTACACACCTACTTGCTTACCTACTAAATACAAGTTTCAGTTGTTACCTGAACAAACAGAAATTCAGGAGCTCAGCTTACCTGAAACAAATGAGGAACAACTTTTAGAAAATTCAACAACAACAATAGAGTAATAAAATTTTGTTAGCGACAAGACTAATTAAACTGCTTTCAAACTATAATAAATACTTGAGAATATGTAACTAGCTTCCACACGCAGCTTCGCCTGCGTGGCAGTAAATTCTTATCAACCTTATAAAACGCAATTTCAATACCTTATCAAACGCCATTTCGACCCTTAAGGTCTAATGATAAATTTTTTTTTGGCAGTTGGTAGGGGGGAGTTACCTCCACTGCTTAACCGGACTAAAGGGCGAGACCCAAGGGCCTCCAGTCGAGTGATGATCAAATGCGCTTCACGGGCCATTTAAAGTAAAAACATACACAAATAATAATAAAATATTCCTACAGCTTAGATACACCAACTATTAAAACAATGAATGATTACCATTTGCAAAATACATCATATTATATCCATTGCTGCTACCCCGAGGAACGTAATCTACGTTCAATAAAATAAGGCAATGCTAGTAGATAAACAAAAGGGAACACCGCCACAATTGATATAATGATTTTATTGACTATTTCTGGTAAGAGTATTGTATTAAATACCTTTTTTTATTGACGTAACCTTCTAAAGGTCCCCGACCGTCCTGGGAAAGGCAGGTCGGGGTATGTGGGATTCTTACCGCACTCAAACCCCCGCGGTGGCCATCCTCAGTGCTCAGGGGGGACTCCGGGTACTCTGATAGATCGCACCGGTGTCCCCCCACACTTTGCCGGGGCACATCCCCGGGGCAGCTGTGTCGCCGCCCCTGGAGACCTCACTGTGCGAGGCAGCGCGAGCCACATCGCGCTGCCATCTTCCCGGGCCCGCGCCAGCAGGCCTTCCGGCCCCCTTTTAGTCGCCTCTTACGACAGGCAGGGGATACCATAGCCATATTCTTAGACCCTGGCTATTGGGTGGATGCTATATACCTAAACTATGGAGACAAATACCTAAATAGACATGACTATTTAGGCATTTGTCTCCGTTATATATATATATATAATGACTTCCAGCCACAGCTTCGCCTGCGTGGCCGTAAGATTTTATAACCTTTTTCAACCCGTTTTTGCAAACCCTTTATTGCATGTCTTGGGCAGTGGCTTAGGCTGTGCGTTGATTTCAATAACTGACTTATTATATTATATGACTTTGATTTTTTTTACTGTCTAGATAGAAGATAAAGCAGATATATGAACAGTGTATTTATATTTTTTTATAGATCAAGCGGGTTTGGTGATTGTAAATAAAGTCATCATTTGCACTACCAAGGTATAGGCCACGACGCGACTTCTGCTTCTTATAAGTGAAAGAATATATAGTCAAAAGACATTTTACTAAATTATAACACAACAAGAATAAATAAAATCAATCAATCAAAAATATCTTTATTTGATTAGTTTGCGTCACCAAAATATATCTTAGCTGAAATAAGTAAGTCTACACCATAACACCTACATACATATGCTCACGCCTGTATCACTCGAAAGGGTAGGCAGAGGTATACCTAATTATAGATCACAGATTTCGCCAGTTACGTTTAAGATATGTAATGGGGGTGAGCTTATTGCCATTAACCAGGCACTACTCCAGACTCCGGGCTGTTGCTGCGAAATTACAGGACCTCGTGTTAGGACCACTAGACTAACGAGGTACTCTATCTATACTACAAATAAATACAATGTTATTGTCTATTTGTATTATGAAACGGCTTTTAACAAATAGCAAGAATACTTGCCGAGAATGAAGGAATGAAAACTCTCAATGAATTATACTTGTACAATTATGAGCATTTCAGGGGTCTACTCTATTTTTCCGTAAGCGAAACATTGCAAGCGAACGAAAATCAAACGTACTTTCAGTATCACTTTGTTTCTATCAAACTCAAATATTCGTTAATATTTTTTTTTATTAAAGATATTATTAAATAAATAAACGTCGAAGAACTATCTAGATGACCACGTTCGCATAATTTTAAAACGAATAAGAACCATGGTAGGAACTTTGCGAACTTTCGCCTGAAGCTTAATTTTTTTGAGTAAGGGAGTAGGACCCCAGCTCTTAGAAAACAAGACGACGTAAGAGCACACACCTATTTCCAACTAAATTAAACTCCGAAGCCGGTCAGTCTTTTACCAGAGTTTATACGAAGGAAGTTGTCTAAGTTCGTAAGATCTGTCGTTGAAATTCGTCGACGTAAGATGCAGCCCTTTCGCGATAAGCCGAACAGATGTCGCGTCCGTTGATGTAATTGCGTTCGTCTTTGTGCCATTCCTAATGAAAGGTTGACGAAACTGATATTGCTATCTTTAATCAACGCGAAACTTGTGCCAACGGTACGATGCGGGTGTTTGAATGTGAACGTCGCTGGAATGTTCGGTTTACGACAAAAATAATTATGTCTGCAGGCGGTTTGGCGGCGTATTGACAACATGCTGGAGTTGTAGCGGACATACGAATAGGATATGTAGTGAAGCGTATTGACATGCTTTTCGTTTGTAAATAGCATTGCATTAGTAAAATTAATCTGTAAGTAGACGTTCTGTAAAGGAAAACTTAGTCTCCATTTATCGGAACGAAACTGTACGAAGTTATAGGCGTTTCGATTCCCAAGTCAAATCAAAGTTTTATATCACTATAGTCAAACTATAAATAAGAAGCTATAGTTCTTTACATAACATGATTCGTGACACATTACAGTTACAAACATTAATTTAGCTAGCCTAGGTAATTTAAATTTGCTGGGTATTTTTATAAACACATTTAGACAAGACGTAAACTGCCTACGTTCAATACTTTCAACAACACAGAAATGTAAGGAAACTAATCTCTTTGAGACAATACCGAGGCAATATCTTTGGTTTACGACGGCCACCCTGACTAGATCTACAAATATTTGAACAATCGTCTCACTGTGCCACCATTGTCTAGGTCAAACTAATTTTGGGATCCACTCAACCAGTAATTTAATTTGACATTTAAATTATATCCGTTCAATTCATCCGATCTGTCTTTCTTGGGAGTATTCCCGTAACGATAAACAATAAACAATGATGTGCAACGAGTTTTTTGAATAAAGCTAATCTGGAAGTCGATAGTTATATAGGCCTAGACAAAGTAACATTCTCTCGCGCTTGCCTTAATAGAAGCGATACGAAATGTATGGAAATGACATTAATCAGGCACGTGACATAATATATGTCACGATGCATGATTCCCATACATATTTTATGGTTTCTCTAAGCGAAGTGTGAGGATAATGTTCCTTGTCTACAGGCCTTGTCGAGACCAATTTATTTCCGTGGAAATATGTCGAAAACAACTTTTGTAATGACCTAGATTTTATTGGGAATCGGGAGCACCTTTCAAAGTGCTTGTCGTAGCTTAGATTTATACTGTGATATAGGCAAAGTAATCAGCTGTTTCTCCTAGCTCTATTCGGTTCTTCAATTTATGACAAAATCGATAGATACACACGAGTGAGTGAAGATCGAGTACAACCAAGACTCGAATCGAATTGGAAATACTAATGAGTATTTCAAATCGAACTACATCAACCGAAAATTATGGTAATGGAAGTGTCATGAGTATACTGGTATTGACTACAAGGCAAACTTTGTAATTATTATAGTAATATATACATTATCGCATTACATAATTGCATATTACATAGTTGTTTATTCCTTTTTGTTTGACTTTAATTTTCTTGCCATTAAAGTGGCATCAAGCGAAGCTAAGCCACCCCAATCCAAGTCAGTAGTTGCATGGGTAACCGTCCGAGTTCCCTCCGTGCCGCGGAGAGCACGTTAAGCCATCAGTCCCGGTTGCCAATTTCTTTCTTTCGTTCAAAATCTTTGGCAACTATTACAGGTCAGTCAGATGCCTAAGAAAGTCTAACAACTTGTTTAACGCAGATCACCCATTTTCCTAGTAATAGGGTTGCGATGGTCAGATGACAGTCACTTTGTGTAAAAATCAGGTGATCTGCCACATCAAGTTGAATCAATTGCGACCCCAACAATGAATGGTATAAAGAAGAGCGTAACGGCTTACACGCGTCAGAAAACCACCAAGATATTCTCAATTCGAAAGAAATAAAGACGGTCAAAGATGATGACTAAGGCCTGGTAGGACGCCAAGTACTTGATTTTGCGATCTGACCCTGTAGATCGTTGATAGATTCGATTTGACAGTAAAACGTTGAAGAAAGAAAAATAATCTTTCGCACAAAAAATGAGAGCCAGCATTAGTTTTGTTAAGGTACAAAATATACCACCAAGAGATGACACGTCACAGAGAACCATAAACTTTTGACCACAGACACTGTAATTCCAATTACCACATGTTCCATAGACAAAACAAGGCAACGGCTAATCTACAGCTTGACAATATGTATCTAAATTAATATCAATATTCTCTATTGGGTATAGACACTACAAAAGAGATGAAGATTGTAGACAACGTTATTATTGATAATAGGCTTACAAGTTACAAGCAAGTATATAACAAGCGAGAAAGTGAATAATATGTCTTCTCTTTTCGTATTTCCATGCAACATTTTCCTTTTTATTGTGCAGTCGCGTCGTCCTTAACGTATAAATGTTTTACTGCCATAACAAAGGAGCCAAATAGCTTTACACGATAAGAAATCATCGTAACTAGTACTTTTATCAAAGGGATCTGCATTCTTACATAGACAAAGTTTCATGTTTTCATCTATCATTTATGTCAAGCACTTTGAAGGCGTAGTGGCATGTATAAAATAAAATTTTTCATTTACGGCGATTTACAGATGAAGCAGTTGTGTCTACACTTCTAGTGTGTATGTATCCCGAAAATAATGGGATTTGAGAAATATTAATGGTAGAATTGAATATACACTAATGTTTTAGTAGTGCAAACTTTGACGTTTAATTTTACGGTACTAAAGTAAAATTACAAAGCTGAGAAGATTTTAATACGTTTTGCTTAAACCGATCGTAGATGTCTTCCCACGTCTTGTTCCAGGGGGCCTACCATCATCGGATTTATATTTTTTTATTTAGTCTCTAATATTATTCAACTTAATTTAAAAGGCATTGGTTAGCCACACTATGCACTACCGTCCCTGTTCAATTCAATTTTCGTTACACTTGGTTTGAGAATATCTTGGTGTTTTCTGACGCGTGTAAGCTGTCACGCTCTGGCGCAGTAGACGGTTCCTCCAGGGTCTATGCATCACGCGCATGCGCTCAACTACAGTAAACTTTACCTGTGCCTCTAATATTAAGGTTACAGAAGGACTTCCCAAATTGGCGGCAGTAATATTATTATTTAATGCATGACACACGTACATATACTCAGATTACTTTTTTAAGAATTTTTCGAAGAAATTTGCATCGCATGCACGTGTTGTAAGCGGCTACGGTAACCTATGAAAGCTTCCAAAAGAGTTACTCGTGCTTAAAGTTTTCATCATCGGTACAGTTCTGACTGATGTGTCTTAAATTCGTCATACAAGTAATTCAACACAGGGTTTTTAATATTGAATGGGAACTGTCTTTCTGAATATTTTATTTAAGGTCTATACCCTTGGGAATTGGCGGATAATTAAACCAGACTCTCAAATGCAAGATTTTTAGTTTTCGAATGCGTAAGTTCTAAAGGGTGCTGTAGCGCGGAACCGTAATTAATGGGCTTGCTACTTCGAAGCCCCTTTCTGTGCTTTGGAGCGTTATTTATTTTCATGAAATGCATAGCCGCCTTTATTATCTACTTTCCTTACAATTTTTACCTAACGAACCCTTTAGGTGTCATCTTTAATTGATAAAAACAACACACTGCATTCGTTTCTAGTCAAAAGTTTCTAACAAATGGATTTAGAAATAATCTAAAACCTTCAAACGAGCGATTCTTGTATGCATGTATGTATATACATCTGAATTTTAAAAACGGCTCCATATATTTTCTTGAATTGAGTATGCGGGGGGTTTGAGCGCGATAAATCGATCTAGCTAGGTTTTATTTGCAGAAAACGTCAAAAAATAAGAGCCAAACTCGATCAGACAGAAACTGAGTTTAAATCATGTTTTCTGTTTATAACTCGTCATCACCCTCCTGCGCTTATCGCATGTTATTTGTGGTCGGCGCAGTGTGTTCTCTTCCATTTCTCTCTATCAGCCGTCATATCTGTATTCACTCTGATTTTAGCCATATCGTCTTTCACAAATTCCATCCATCATAGATTTTTAACTACTATCTGTTTTAACGACCATCTATTCTAGAACTATGGTCAGTTCAACATAATCAAGTAAATGCTCCAAACCAGAACCCCACGCAAACCGTCAGGACCCACTGGTCCTCTAATTTTCGTCCCCTAGAATAAAAGTTGTAAATTCAGATCCAACATAGGCATTGGTCCCCCAATAGAAAATTTAAGAGGACGAGTGGGTCCTGACTCTGCAAAACTAAAACAACCTAAAATCAGAAGCAAGGTAAAGATATGCATTTACCCGCAAGAAGCCGATTAAGTTACAAACACTAACTAGTAGCGTCGTTCAAAATATTGCTGATTCAAATAAAAACCCGATTGCTATCTCACTTTGATGTTGTCGGAGGAAATGAGATCTGCTTCCGATCCGCGAGAAAAGGGAATAATCTCCTTCCCGTTTTAGGGTACGGTGGGCAGTGTATCGGAACCCTATCAATCTTGCTCTAATATTTACATGTCGGTTAACCGCTGCGTACCGTGTCTGGATTGAGTAAATGTTTGCAAGATCGGCAATGAATATCTTATATCGATTTCATTAATAATATATGGTATAGATTCGTAAAAATATTGTCTCAGCACTCATCTACTACGAAGCTTACAAAGTTGACGACACCGTCAGTGGTCTAGTGTTTAGTATACTTGACTGCTACACTAGGTGTCGCGGGTTTGATTCCCATGTCAGGGCAAACATTTTATGAGTTGAGCTTACAAAAATAATTTTATATTCGCTACCTATTAACCTGAGTACATTTAGCTTGGGTCCATACACATAAAAAAAGTTTCATTAAGTATCACGCCGAGTATCTACAGGATGAAGTCTTAAGAGTTTGGGCAAATATAGTGATATACAGCCCCATACCTATAAATTAAACACCATTTACAATTTTGTTATTTTAAGTAGGCATGTATTTAAGTCTCATTTATCAACTATAACTTTTAAAATCCATACTTATAGTTAAAGCTGGGAAGCTTATTAGTTTGTTTGCTTGCACGCGCTCATCTAACTACTGGTTTGAATTGAAAAAATATGTTTGTAGTTAGTGCGTTTATCGAGGAACTTTTTAGGCTTTGTAACATCACGTTGCGACGAGTAATGCCGTCCTGATCCCCATTTATGATCCACCTGGGAATCAATTAAAATTAATAATTATTCTCTATGCCGCTCTGCTGTGATAGTCATGCTGTGATAGTCTAGTCATCGCTTAACAAAGTTTTGGGACTGTCAGCAATAGGAGGAAGCATCAATGGAAAATTTTACAAAAACAGGAAAATATACATACATACATACATATGCTCACGCATGTATTCCCCGAAGGGGTAGGCAGAGGTGTTGTAATAACTACACCCACTTTTCACCGAAAAACCGTCGCTTGCGTAGCAGGCGACTGCTCAAACCTCAAGGCCACCACGTTCACAGGAAAATATATCACTTAGTAATATAGTTTTACGCATAAATAAATAGTGTACCTCAAACCATCAAAGTACTGAACCGTGCACAACTAGCGAACGATTCCGATCGACTATACCTTTTAAATTTACCCGAGATTGTAAAGGAGTGGCTTGTCATATCATCCTGAAGAGCCCGGTGTCGACTTTTGACCGTCTGGAGTGCCGATCTAATTTGCCGAATCGCGGAAGCATATGAAATCTAATCGATTCACCTCACTGGGAATCGAGTTTGAACCGAGATATCGCTTTACAATTTGCACGTAGTATTGTAAACTTCAACTCGGTCGTGAAACTATTCACGCTTCGTATTACGAGTATTATTTTAAGCTGTATGTAGTAGATATGGAAAATGTAGCGATTATTTTAACCGTAATCGGAAAGGAAGAATGACGATCATGCTTACGTCTGTCCAATTGTTTCTTAACTTCTTAAATAAATCGAATAAAGAATTCAAACAATATTTGTAGGTCAGATGACATTTGCAACGTGTTAAGGCATCAGGCAATCGGATGTTCAGATCGACCCCAACCACGTATAGGATGATGGTATTCATTTATTTTATTTATTTATTTATTTTAGAGAAACAAATAAGACCTTACATATTAGTAAATAACAATTATACATAAACCAGTGAAGTTTCTACTGATAAATTGAACATATTCAGAGGACGCTTGCAATAAATGTACATTTCTGTGTATTGGTATTTACTATAAGGCTAGCTGTGCTTCTAGTTCAGTTTCAGACCCCAACAATCATCATCCTCCTGTCCTTATCCCATGGTATTTGTGGTCAGCGCAATGTGTTCTTCTCTTCCATTTCTCTCTATCAGCCGTCATATCTGTATTCACTCCTATTTTAGCCATATCATCTTTCACACAATCCATCCGTCATCTCTTAGGTCTTCCTTTCCTCTTGCAAACATCCACATTCATAAACAAAACAACCCCAACAGTGTATGGGATTAATGTGTTCACTATGGACTAGTTGTGCACCGCGGTTTCAACCGTGTGGACTTAATTTCATGTGTGGCTTTATTTCGAGGAACACATTTTTTTTTCTTTCTAATTAACGCGTTCACTGCTAACGACGCGTATGTGCGTCCAGCTGTTAGAGAATTTACGAAGAATTTGAACTGTTAGCAGTGAATGTGTTAAAGTAGTTCTCAGTTACTCCTTGTAACATAAGCCAGTAAAAAAACAGAAATAGAGACAGCAAAAACATTTTTTTATATGCATATAGTACATACACACATATGCTCACGCCTGTATTCCCCGAAGGGGTAGGCAGAGGTGTTGTAATAACTACAACCACTTTTCACCGAAGATGATTAAGTGCCAACGTGACAGATGGTGAGTCCATCACCGTCTCAGACACTTTACATACGTCATTGAATCACTCCTCAGACATATGCAGGTTTCCTCACGATGTTTTCCTTCACCGCAAAGCACGTGGTGTGAAATTACTCTACATAAGTTTTTTAGAAAAACTCATTGGTACAGGCCCCGCTGGGATTCGAACATGCGTCGCTTGCGTAGCAGGCGACTGCTCAAACCTCAAGGACACCACGGCTCTTTTTTTTATATGCATATAGTGAAAAGCTAGAAATTACTAACAGACACTTTAATTTTATTTATCTGTATGTATGGATGGATGCAGGACACTTCCAGCTTTATTAAGTCATTGTAATAAATTATATGATATATTTAAACCTATAAACGCAACATATCAATATATAAAACTGTTAGCGTAATAATAAAAGTGAAGATACTCAGAACGAGAGATTGAAATCAGAATGAAAATCAAACAATAATTAAATATATCACACGCGAACGTGACGTTATCGTTTCAGTAAGTCAAAGGGGAAGAAAAAGGTGGATTTGTGAAAATATAACATTTCCTTGAAGGCGGCCACAGACGATTGTACAAACCTACCAATATAATAAAAAAAACATTTCATACCATTTAAAAGGTTCCAATATATCGCTTATATCGTTTACGATTAAGTATATATCTTCTTCAGCTTATGTTACATCGAGATAAACACTAAGTATGAATTAAATATATAGTAGTAAAAATATACAATAGATTGGGAAACTATCCTTCGGAGTGGAACTGAACATTAAACTGAATTTTATAAATATTCACATTAATAAAAAAACGTATTAGTATTCTAAGGCATAAAGACATAAAAAATATATTTTAAATATAATGTGATACCATAGTCTGTGACCCCCTTAACAAAGGCTTTCGTACGTTATTTCCTCAGTCGCAGGTGAGATTTATCTTCGGATAATTGGATAAAGAACGTTCCCGGGAAGTGATACGGGGGAGGTAGGCAGAGCAAAAAGCAAGCGGAATGATTTGCGGCGCCCAAATAAATCTTTTGTTTTCATATTACATGTACACGAAGAGCTATTAAATAGTTTCACTGAATTTATCTTCGTCATTTTGATTTATTTACAGCTCGGTGATATTATATCAAAAGAATATGTTATACACAATGAAGTTATTTATATCAATGTTATGAACTTTTAAATATCGCATCCATGCTCTTGCCTTTGAAGCCATAATCATTTAAGAAGGCTTTCTATAAAAAACTACTTGTTTAAAAAGTCTAACGACCATTACTCTGAGTTATCTCAAAGAACTATCCAGTTATTTCATCCCCAGAATAACTTACTTTTCCATCACGATTATAAACGGCGATTACTACGAATGTAACATAATATCTATACAATACATATTGAAGTGAGCGTTTGTAATTCCCAATTAACAGCTTTCAATAAAATAAAATAATATAAAATTATATACGACTAGCGGACAATGTAGCATTCAAATGGTGAAATAATTTTTAAAATCGGTTTAGTACTCTCTGAGCCAATTTGTTACAAACATACTTATATACAAATGTTTCCTCTTTATAATATTAGTATAGAAACTCACATAAAAAACAATTTCTCTACCTGTCTGTCCGCCTGTGTCCCGGCTAATCTTAGAAATAGGTAGACTGATTTTAACGGGAAGTTCACTGACAGTTAATTGATGTTACACGGAGTTAGTAACTTAGGCTAACCTATGCATTTAATAAAAAAAAACCATGAAATATGAAGTATTAGAGAATAAATGAAGTATTATAATAAAACCATATTTCAACCAAATTAATTGAAAGTATGTGTGTAGTGTGTGTGTATTACCATTGTGCCATTTGAAAAGATATACCTACATTACGTAAAACAACGATTACAGTTCACATTTAGCCGTTGAGCTTAACAAAATACAATTTAAACTAACCTCCGTGGTTCTCTTCTCCGAACTAAGCTGTGGAGACGTGAACTGATGACGTCACTTAGGTTCGACTCCAATTAGATACACGAGTGCTGGAAACTGCAGCTTTATACAGAATGTATTCCTTTGTATTCGCACGTAGTATACGTATCTCTAATTAAATGCATTAATTTGAGTGAACTGAATTAAGAATGAACTTTATACTTGTAAATCAATGGCGCCATTCCAAAAGAGAATTTGTGTTGGAAAAAAGTCTTTATATCTCAAAAATCTAATTGCTGTCGAACTGTTTTGAAATATATTCTATACAAGCGGACTTCACGTGGTTCACCTGCGTAGTTCCCGCTCCCGTGGGAGTACGGGGATAAAATATAGCCTACGTCATTGTTAAAAATATTGTTCAAATCGATTGAGTAAATTTTAAGTTTATTAATTACATACTAAGATATATTTCGTTTCTCTTTAAAATATGAGTATAGGCTTAAATAAATAAATGTTATATTTAAAAAGATTTGGTATATCTGAGCCAAATTTCGAATATAGACCCATGATCCGGATGAATAAGAATTCATTGAAAAGGCTCCAGCCGCCGAGTTTACGTGACCATACAGATAATAGTTGACTTTGAATTAAACCCTAATGTTCATGAAATGTTTGTGATATTATCCCTCAAATTATTCAGCGAACCACATAATTCCAACCTGTCAAATACATGGAACTAAAAGAATACAATACACAGTAGGCAGACCGCACGCTGACCATTTCCATTTATAATGAGCTTTAAACTACAGCATTAATATGAAATCGGATAACAATTCCGCCGCAAATTGATCATTTAACACGGAAACACTGGATGTACAAGCATTAAAAGTGTTCTACAAATATATTAGTTACTATTAACATTTTATATAGCTCGTTAAAATAGTACCCACGTTCGGTATTATTACGGATTGACGTATTCATAAAATAAATGAATAATGTTCTGACATTATCACACAACGCCATCTAGCCCTACCCCGTTATATTGTAAGATTTCTCGTCGAACTTGAGGTCAAGCGATGGTTTCAATGATGTAAAATTGATACATAATAAATAGACGATAAAGTTCAATTTCGTATCTTTGAAACCGGCACAAGCTTACATAATAAATATAGAAATCTTTCTGAAACACCAGAATCAAGGTATGCACAAATATTTGCCTTAACGCAGGAATAGAACGAACAGCGGCTTCTAAAAAGTATAACTAACCGGACCAACGGTCGACATCATATTTTAAATGTAAATTTAGTAAGAAAATGTTACAATGAAGAATTTCGCGAATAACTTTCAAAATATAATACCTATTCCAAATGGATCCTCTTTACTTATGTACATTAGGTAACCTGAGAATACTACATGATAAGTCATGCGAAAACCTAGCTATCATAGTATCACTTTGGTATTCCAGAATGTAGTACGTAATAATAAAACCTGCGTTACAAAAGGGTGGTTAATACTCCTAGATAATAAGTGGTCTTCCGCATTTGTGATTTCTATCAACCTAAGGAAGAATCATATAATATTTCACACAGAATAGTTAAAAAAAAGGCAACCTGCAAAAGTGCATAACATATTATTCAAACTCTAAGTACGGACAACACAACTATTTAAGTATTATAAAAATGTTAGTGTTACACCAGGGTAAAGGATTTAAAAAATATGTGATAAGAGCAACTACGAAATTCAATATCTACTATGTGATATAAAAACACTTGCGTGTGTTATAACATAACATACTAGCCTGGCCGCACACAATATCTACATTGTAAATGGTCATCGGACGAATAGTTAAGATCAAAATTGAATGAACCTCACTTTTTTTGGGACAGTCGATTAACTTTAGAGCCTGAACCTCGGGCAAAATGTATAACATTTGCTCTCACGTAACTTGACGTAGTGCGATAGAGAGTGTAATGCCGTGAAGTGTAGTACTGAATAGCTCCTCTCAATCGCAAAGCGTCCAAGATACGGGACGGGTCATGAAGATTGAAACATACCAAGAGCTGTAGGCAAAGTAACATCACCCTCACGCTTCGCTGATAGAAACAATACAAAATGTATGGGAATGACATATGTCACGTGACTGATTTATGTCATTCCCAAGCGAGAGGTAATGTTACTTTGTCTAGGCCTGCAGTACAATTCAGGCTTATGAAGACGTTTCATGATTTCGTTTTTTGAGTCATCCTATATCTATTTAATCTGTTGATTCAACTTAAGTAGTGCACACTTACAAAGTCACGTGATAAGCCAGCCTAAAGGAGTCTATAAAGTGCGTCACACATCTGCAATTCAAAACAAAAATGGAAACATACTAGGTAAGGTAGGCACGGTAACCGAATATTTCATTTGGTTTGCGGCCGGTGAGTGAGTGATTTAGAAATGTATTTACAAAGTGAAGCCCAAACACACGAAGGGTTAGCGTGGCGTAAATTGAGAGAGGTGAATAATTCATACAGATATTTTGAATTACCTTGACCATTTCACGTAATGGACGGCCAATACCGCAGCTAGTCGCCAAATTACTTAGGCACTTTTAATAGCGAGTACACTACTCTTTCTTTATTAAAGTTTCTCTTTATTGTCTTCGTGCGGAGTTCAGGATAATAGCGGGTCCTGAAAATTAATTTTAAACGTTAATAAAATAAACTAATCAAGTTTAATGTTCCAAGTGAAAATATAAAAAATAGGGTCGGCTCAGATGTCAGCGCTGAGAAGTTTAATTTTACTATTTACGTTGTATTTCGTGGTCGCCTTATTTAGTCACAACGAGTTTTTGGGAGGCTCGATCCCCAGGTTGAGCGGAATTTGTTGACTATTCTATGCAGGTATATAAATTGGATATCCAATACAAACGATGGAACTGGTATGAAATGCTTTCATATCATCTGTCAAGTATTTGAACTTTGATAAAAAATAGGACATATGTTATAAATGACCAAGTACCTCCCGATTCCTTCTCGTCGATTGAGGACTATTGCAAGGCGATGACGAATATAAGACAAAATGAGTAAATATTCTGAACACAAAGCTAATACCAGTGTTGTATGAAGCTTGGTCTCTGATGGAATATTTACTCATGTGTTTTGCCCACCTATTTTATGGAATTTTTGAAATGTTTAGCCTGAAGCTTTGAAATATAAAAAAATGAATGCATATGCCTTTGTTGGTTCATATAAACCAGGCGTAATTATTGAAAGTGCAGCTTTTAAACGTGAAAGCAACGTGACGACAGGTTAACTCGCCGATATAATCGGTAACCAATTTAGTTGGTCCCGACGAGGATATTGGCGCTCATTTTTTCTTTTTTAAGCGAGTTTGGAGTTTGCTCGTCGGAATTAGTTTACGGCGACGTTTGATCGGATATTCCCTTAAAGAAGTTAAGCGACGGTAGCGAATAATTTGTACAGCATTATACAAACAAGCCGGGTCGCTCTCGAGTATTTTTAAGTGTAATCGAACTTTCTGATTAACGTGATCGAGATTAGATTACTGCGAGTGGAATAGTCGATTACAATTTTGATTGGAACTAAAAGTTTCCAACGCGGAATTTTGTTAGTATAAGCTCCTCTAATACGGGTCTATCAAACCTTAATCCTATCTATTAACAATCCAAACTGGAAGACTTATCAAAGTGTTTCCAGTCACCAACTAAAGGTAGGTACTAAGCATTCTATTCGCGGTTACGTAGTTCGATAGCTTTTTCTAATGTCGCAAAGGACAATGCTTAAACTATTTGTATTTCAAAATCAATTCTACTCAAAAATGTTTGAAATTACACTGTATCTTTATTTTATAGAAAAGTCAGCAAGTTTTATTTGATGAGTATATTGATAGATGTATAAAAATGTATTGTTGTGTGTTAGTCTCGCTAAAACTTGTGAATGGCTGGACCGATTTCGGTAATTTTGATCTTGATATATTTGTGAAAGTTCAGAAACGGTTTCAACGATGAGAAACATAAATAACAAGTAAAGAAAGGGTGTTACGAAGTTCACCGGGTCAACTAGTTGTTCGATAAAATGTTTTGATTGTTTAATACACTTATGGCAGAGTCCGTCAGAAGTAAAGAATACGCAGCGGAAATAGTGGGGATACTGCGAATAGAAACATATTGGTCTCGCGTAATACATATAGACAGAGACAGACTAATAATAAAATGACTACTGTGCATTCAAAGGTACTCGTTCTGAACTTGTGACGGGACCTGTTATAGAAATATGTTATATTCGATAGCATAAATAACATATATATAATAATATATAAGAAGAGCCGTGGTGGCCTTGGGGTTAGAGCAGTCGTCGCGTATTACGCAAGTTCGAATACCAGCGAGACCAATGAGTTTTTCTAAAAACTTATGTGCAGTGATTTGACATCACGTGCGGTGGAGAAAAATATCGTGAAGAAACCGGCATATGTCTGATATCTTTGTATGTAAGTGTAACGTCGCACATACCTCGTTTAGTTAAATAGTCCAGGTTTTTCCACACGTGCAACTATGGTGGAAAATTCTCTGCAGGAAAAAATATTCCGGATTTTTCCTACAGAGTAACAAAGTTAAACCATAGTTAACCCAATTGCTTTCCCGGTTTAAAAGCGGTGTTATTTTGTTTGGCTTAACGTGCAATGCCGATACTGGACCTATTTTTAGACGCTGCAAATATTTTGCTGTGAAACTTATACCTAATCCGACCCGAACAGAACCTAGCGCAACGATGTTGTATAAAATATAATATTTCTATAAAAATATAATCTTCATAAAATTGAAGTGCCATTTTTTGTAATTTCCAAATTAAATTTAGTATTAACATAATTATTCTCTGTCTGTCTGTCCGTACATAAAGTACATTTAATGTGCAAACGAAAGTAAAATTGACAAAGTTTCATACAAACTTTCATCCCCTATATTATCCCCTTGGGGGTAGAATGAATCAATATCCATATCAATATTCTTAGCGGATGCCTACGTCATAACATCTACCTGAATGCCAAATTCCAGCCCGATCCGTCCAGTAGTTTGGGCTGTGCGTTGATAGATCACTATGTCAGTCAGTCAGTCACCTTTGAGTTATTGGTATATATTTAGATTACTATGTTAAAAATCGCTACGGCGCAGTGAATTTTATTTCATCGTTCGAACTTTTTTTTTGATCGTTTTTACACATAACTTAAAATACAAATCGAATAATCGAATATAAGAACGTAGATAGAAACAATAAATCTCCAATGTTGTAAGCGCACTCAAATTTAAAGTTATAAAATAAAAGTAAGATGCCTCGAGATACTCGCTAAAAATTTTATTATCTCCTCCAAACTTGATAAGACCTTTCATACGCCCATACTGACTACAATGTTGCCTTTACACGTATCTTTAAAAATTCTACTCTATCACAGTAAACTTGGTTTACTGCACTTTGTAAACTCGCAGCACTTCGAGTTGGATTGAAAATTATATTTTTATGCACGTTTGTATGAGAGGAATGTTGATATGGTCACTAACAATAATGTTACATACTGCCAATATATATTATTATATATACGTATTTATGCTGCTGAGTAAATAGCAATTTAAATAACTAGGGAAGCATTTAAAAAATAAAAATAAACGACCAAGTGAGAGTAAGACTCGCGCACGAAGGGTTCCGTACCATTTTATAGAAAAACAGCAAATGTATTTTTTTAATTCGGTTTTTTTAGTATTTATTGTTACAGCGGCAAAAGAAATACATCGTCCTGGAAAAAATTAACTGTCTTACTATCACGGTACATGAGATCGTCATACTGGTGACAGACGGACACACAGACAGACGGACACGGACTGTTCATTAATTTCCACGCTTGGAACTCTAAAAACATTAGAATTCCAATATTTAATACTTAATTCTTTGTTGCATGACACATCATACTGGACCGGAATGTCTACTCCATAACTTCAAGACCGACAGTAAATAAGTAAAACATCGTAAACAATTTGATCAGACAATGTTTGTAACCGCGTCCTTAATCACGGGGATTAAGTGTTCCGGAAACGCGTCGCCCGCGCCGGTTGCAGCCGGAATTGCCGGAAGTCTTGCCGCCCGACGACTTCCGGACGCGGACGCGAAGCTGATCGGTCCAGATTGTATTTTTTTATTCCTTTTTAGTTTCAATCCGGGAAAGATTATAGAATTTTCATAGAGTATCTACTTAATTATCTTACAGTATAAAATTTCATAGGGTAGGTATGGTAGGAACCTTACTCGATATTATCTGGTAAGATTTAAATGATACTAGCTATGCCTAGGCAAAAAGAACTTTATAATAATAATCAAATAAATATATGTTTCTGAGTTTAATTTCATGGGTGGCTTTATTTCTCGAAACCCAATTCAAATTATCAATATTATAAATGAAGTCGGTAAAAAATAAAGGCTAGATTACCCTAAGTTACTTTCTGACTGCTATCTGCTAATGTACCATAAAAATCTGTCCAGCCGTTTCAGAGATTAGCCGGAACAAACAGAGAGACAGACGGACAGACAGAGAAAAAAAAGTTGTTAATTTTGAATTACAAACATACACTTCAAATTTATGTATCTGTAATAGCTCGATTCGTTTCGACTATTTCCGTACATTTATTATTCACACTAACACCATTGACTCCAAAGCCTCATGTTATTTAATACTTTTGATAAGTTATCAATATCACGTATTCTTATATAAAGAGTACTAACAAAAAGGTGAATAAATAATAATATACAATTTGTTAAAAATACACTTTCATTTGTTTTCGTTACAATCACGCCTCCGAAACGGGCCTTATAAATTAAACGTGGTAAGATAGTCACGCGAACACCCTATTAGAAGGGGTGTTAAAAATTAATTTACCTACTGCGTTTACCGGTTGTTCCTCAGGGTATTAGACATTCACCGCTCTTTTACAACGGAATTTATAGGCATAATGCACGTAAATGTAAGGTTGAGGTATTTAGGGTGGGGTGGATACGATGAGTGATCTCAATGGAATATTTAATCCGCATCAATCTATATATAAAAATGTATCTGATGATGATCACGTTCACCAAAAGACAAACATTCTGCCAATGAAATAATCGTCCACAAAACCTACCTCGAAACGAGACAATATTGCTTATTGTTAACTATCATCTAAACTTTCCCAAGTCAGTTAAAAAGAGCTATCGCCATCAATTGTCGCCTGTAGGCCGTAACAGAAACTTACCTATTGCGAGGGCCCTTTATTAGAAAACTTTTATCCTTGTGTCTAAAGGTAATAACCTACAAGGGATAAAGCTGAGGTACGTGCAAATAAGACATAATGTCGGTTCTAGTTCACATTAGTAGCCACAATACATTTTTACTAGGATACGAACTTTCAAAAAGTTACCGGTTCTTCGCAGAAGGCTAGTTTCCGAACCAGTCGTCAAGTCTTCGACGTTCATAAGTGCCTTACTAGGACCTAAACTTAAGTATGTAATTGTTCATTCTCTTTACCCTGCCGGTTTTTACGGAATGTTTCAATGGAATTACTTATGTCTAGTACGAGAAAAAGAAAAATAAAATAAAAATATAAATTATAAATAGAACGCAGAATTTAAATTAGTGTCTGCGGGAGTGGTGCCCAGTAAGCTGACTGTGTTACCTCGCTGGATCGCTTAACTAATCCTCTGACCGAGGTAAGAACCAGCTCGACGGTCACCAGAGACGTCAACCAGGCGTTTTGAAAGATCCTTGAAGAGGACTCTCGCATTTGGCCCCCATGGCCCCAAAGTCCCAAACGGCAGAAATATACAATTATGACTGATATCTGCATATTTCCGCCGCTTGAGGTTTTCTGCACACACTGCCGCCGCCCCTGCTTACTTCGAAGTCGATCGGTTATTGGACAAATTAGAATTTGTATGACAACTTTTTTAATCTCGCTATCCATTGTTCTAAGGTCTTCAAAAAACTTCCAGAATGGTCCACATCTTATTGCTTAGTGCATACATTAGTTTTGGGACAAAAAGGCAGAAACGCATCAAATGAAATTCCATATGGGATTTAATTTTGATAAGACGATCAGAAAAGGCGGACCTAAACTGAATAAATGATTTAAATTTTCAGCCCTATTTCAATGTATACCCTGAAGGTTGCACACTCGTACATTCATATGCTCACGCTTATATTCCCTGAACTGCATAACCTTATGCAGAGGTATTCGTTTCGCCAGTAATGTAAGGGGCGAGCCCATTGTCATTTACCGGACACTAATCCAGAATCGAGGACCTCGTGTTCCAAAGAAGCATTTACAACCTACGAGGCAGACAGAGAGCTAAGGGTACAATTTCGATAAAACCTTTCTTAGTTCATCTAGAACAAACCATCCAAATGCCATGTCTCTACGACCACCTGTTTAACTGTGCGTTCATATATTAAGTCAGTTAGTCACACTTTAAATTCTAAATATATAGAATAAAAATAAAATACACATATACGGGGCACAGCTAGTTTATAAATAAAAGTAGCCTTAACTAACCCTTGTAGCATCAGTGGAAGTCCCATTAAAATAGGACGAGCCGATTCAGAGATTAGCCGAAACAAACAGACAGAGATATTTTTTTGTTTATTTTAGTTTTTTGTTTATATGCCTTTAGTAAAACATTTATATGCATCTATATGTATAGATTTACCCATAGATGTAAATAAATATGTATTGATTATGAGTCGATTCAGCAAATAAAATAATTTAGTTTCACCAAGTAACATTTGATTCAAAGTATCTAACGTATTCGCGGAACTCAAGTACTCTCTAGAGAAATTACATAAAAATGTGCAGATAGGATAATATACAAAACTTATTTTATTATATAAAACCCCGCTAGTACTAGTAAGTACTGGAAATTCTTGCGAATCTTGTCAGCAAAATAGTCTGAGTAACTTTTTCCAGAAAATATATATATTAAACCTTACTGTATCAAGTATTATGAACTACATTTCGATAAAACATGTACCTAATAAATTATTATAAGATACTTAAAAAAATATTGAACAAAATTAAGCTAGACATTTCTAGCTTACTATTGAAGTAGATTTAAGCCAAGTTCTAAGTGGTAAATTACATAGGTTAGTCTCGTATTGGATTTGGTATTCCCCCTTATCTATTGCCTGGAGCCCAGCTAAGTCCAGACATCTTAGCCCTGCTTCATCTCACCTAATTAAAGATCTGAGGTGTATATTTCGAGAGCAGGTCATGACATTGTCTCGCCAGTTTACTATGGAATATTAATACGAGAATGACAATTAATTACGTTATCAATTTGAAAACCCTGCGGACGTCCATTACATAAACCAATGAATTACTAATTTCATAGTAGATTTCTAAAATATTATGAACAGTAAGGCAGACCACGAGCGTTACGATGAAGGAAAACATTGTGAAGAAACCTGCATAATGCGTCCAAGAAGAAAGAGGTGCCGAAGATGACGATGGACTTTATAATATTGAGAATGGAACAAAATGATGTACTACGGGTTTGTAGGTCTTATTAAGATCTACAAAAAAGTTGGTGAGAGCACATATCTTACTATCATAGCTTAGGCACAATAACCGCTTTTATGTTCATATAAAAATATCTGAAGAAAGAAACTATGTTAAATATGTATCGTAATATTAATATTATATAAAACTAGATCTACGCGGGTGAAACCGTGGGGCATAGCTAGTCAATAAAATGTAGGCTTCAATATTTGATGCTAACTTTACACAGGCAATTTGTTCTAGTGATTAAGCTTTGAACATAATATACCTAATACATTATATCCCTAAATTATGAATACCACAGGACCTCAAATTATAGGTTAACAATCTTCAAATAACGTTAACATAACAACGAATATATATAACATAACAATACAATAGAGATCATAGTAACACTATAGGTAAAACAATTTGCTAACACAAGCGTTTTCAAGAAAGTGTTGTAAAATAGCGTGCAATATTTTGATAGCTCGTGTATAGGAGGTGTCAGGTATACATTAGCATGCTTTATGACGGGAACAAAGTACCTGCCCAGTTGGATTCAGCTCCGGTATATTCTATGATAAACTGAGTGTTCTCAAACTTTGCTGCTGTTCCATTATAAACATACGGATTAACAAACGTGAACGCTTAATTTATAAGGGTCAATAAACCTACTGATAGGCCAATACGAAATCAATCGACAGATTTGAAAAACTGTTTTTTTAAATACAGTGAGGGACTAAAGAGATCCATTACAAATAAAAAGTAAGACTTTGGTGTAACTACAATCGGTGTATTACCCTTTACGCATTCCATCAACGAGACGTGATGACGTAAGCAGAATCCACGACGATAGTAAAATAAAGTACATAAAAATACACTAGTCAATGTTATATCAGAACTTAAAATAAAAAAATCCTTATAATATTTAAGTCACAATCAAAACAACATCTGAATATAATCGGAAGCTAAATATTCATAGCAAATCAGGCAGACACAATGCAATCACAAAGGCTGCATAAAACAGACAGCCGGCAAGTTATCGCGTTCTCTGTGGAATTGACATAGAACCTTCATTGTGAGAGCTTTGGATATATCTACTGGATGAACCTGTCGCTTTTGTGTGGCCAAAGTTAACGTGCAATTCGATTGCTATTGTCTTCACTTGAGCATCGACGAGTAATGTTCGTTGGAGTTGAGATCAGTCCTAAATAATGCAATCTATTTTGGGTAATATTTTCCATTTACAAATTACATTTTTTAAGCTTTCATACGGTAAAAAATGGTGTAGATAGAAATGGTATTAGAATATTATATGATGTTAAGCAAAAATGGCTTACCGGGCGCCACCTATTTCAGATAAATTTGTAACAATCCGAAAGTCAGTGAAAAATGAAATTGTAATACAATTGACAAATTACCATGACTTAAAAATTTATTAGTTAAAATATTTTTATGTCTAAACTATATCTGAGGACAATACAATATAATATAACTGAGTTGTTTCGTAGCGAGCGTTGCACGTAGCGCTTCCGTAGCAAAACTCGTAGGCCACTAGCTACGGCGTAGCAGCGGGATACATCTAATGAGGGCAGTGATATTGTGCCGCTCAGCCGGCGGCCGACTGAAGCGGCCTCTATAAATTGGTTTCATGCATATTTATTTATTCAAATATGTATGAATTGAAATCTCGGCGACTACTGAAATATGGTACCTTTGCACGAAAATTGAATCAACAGGCTAAATTACTTTGACACGTGCGATAAAGTAGCAAACTGTATTTGTAAGGAAAAACTGATGAGTATAATATTTTATTATAATATGGTGAGAAACAACGTGGTATTCTTTAAGTGAAGCTGACGTTTGGCAAAATTGGTGTTTAATGACCAAACTGCATCGGAGCGCGTAATCTTGTATTTTTTGCGAAAGAGCACGTATATGAAACTGGGGTTATGTTAAAAGTTGTTGCTTAATAGTTTTTTGATGACTTCCTGTGCAAAATTGAGCGTGCGGGTATCGGAGTAGCAGTTTTAAATTCTTTGCTAACGTTGAGTGCCCCACCGCCGTGCTCACACGCTAAATTACACATGGAAATATTTACACTGCGCTTTAAACTGATACTACCTACTATGTTGGGTATAGACTTTTTGGGCTAACATTTTGGGAGCAGATTATCAGTTGGTGGTGCATATCATTAAATTATTTATAAAAAAAAATGTTTGAAACTTTTTAACAAAATTCTTATAACAACGCAGTGTACTGTACTCTATAAATAGTAAGTACAACGATGAAAAAATTAAAAAAATATAAATATTATTTTTACATTTTTTAAGTTTATAAGTACCATCTTCCGATGCCCTGTGTGGAATATAATTCGCCTTATAAGTCTAAGACTTTACTTTCAAAGAATAAATACTATATATGTGTCTATATCATTGCAGATGGAACTTATATACAAACTAACTTTATACTAACGATTCTTATGAACGTCTTGACAGACAGACGAACAACAAAGTGATCTTATACGGGCTCTTTTTTGAAGAATGTATCTCAAAAATACAAAAATAACGGTTCGGTGTATAAAACCAAATTTTGTTGGCACATAAGGCTTACTACTCGCGTTTCCTGATTTTAATGATATTTTCTCACTTTAATTGTAACAAAAGTTGCTTAATATTATGTTTTCTGTTAAAATGTAGGTCTGTCTATGTTTCGTTTATTATTCAATACATAGAATTCGTTAAAACGTTAAGCTTATACATAATTTACTTTGAGCACTCAAACAGTAGTCGCAAGGAACAGATAATAAATGAGGCAAACGTCTAACTGGAAACTAATTAAACTCGGAGCACGAATCAATACTTATAAATTAAGACGGTTTAACTTGGGAAGGTAATTGGACAGAAGATCTGCACAAATATTGATGATGGAGTGACGTCACCGCTCGGCACACTAGATTAAGTCCAGCAACATTATACACTCACTTGGTATAAAAATAAATTAATAATATGAGCGTTGGTGCCGTGGTGGCCTTGAGGTTTGAGCAGTCGTCTGCTACGCAAGCGACGCAAGTTCGAATCCCAGCGGGGCCTGTACTAACCAGTTTTTCTAAGAAACTTATGTGCAGTGATTTCACACCACGTGCTTTACGGTGAAGGAAAAGATCGTGAGGAAACCTACATATTTTGAGAAGTAATTCAAAGACGTATGTAAAGTGTCTGAGACGGCGATGGACTCACCATCTGTCACGTTGGCACTTCATCATTTTCAGTGAAAAGTGGGTGATGTGATTACAACACCTCTGCCTACCCCTTCGGGGAATACAGGCGTGAGCATATGTATGTATGTAAATGAGCATTATTTTGTGACGGTGAAACACAAATGTGAAATTTTACGTATGTGAGGTTGTGCCGTTCGAATTGCAGAGCAGTCTTGGTATATTACCTACCTTACTGTAATTTGACCTTTTAGAAGATCCCAGCCAAAGAGGCCGCTTCACCTTTTTGGCTGTGATTGAATCGAAACCAGAATTGAAAAAGTATGTTGAGATGGTTGGGACATATCGAAAGGATGAGTGAAAGGCGTATAACGAAAGAAATTTATAGGGCGAATGTAAGCAGAAGTGTCGGTAGAGGGCGTCCAAGGAAGAACTACTATGACCAAATTAATAGTATTTCTCAGAAAGGTCAAATTCGGAGCACCCGTAACCGAAGAAAATGTATGAAGAGATGCATGAATGTGGATGAATCTAAAGAAGTAAAACGGCAAACGGTGGTCTCTGCCTACCCCCATGGGATACAGGCGTGAGCATATGTATGTATTGAATCGAATTATTTATGAAGATAAATCAAACTTTCCTATAATGATAAATAAATACAAATATGTTAAAGCTCTGTTTAGTCCCAAACTAAGCAGAGCTTGGTACTTTGGATACCAGACAGAGTCAGAGGTTATAAATTATAATGAATAGGTTAAAATACTAACATACATATGATAAAAAACATTATAAAATAAACTTATTTAAATAATTCGGAAATCACTTCGCATAATTTGATCCTCACAGTCATGAATGACCAAACAACCAGTTCGTTTGATGCATTTGCCAGAATGTATATCGAACTGGAATTACCGGGACTGTGGTATACACTGCGTTAGGTGTTGTACGTAATCCGATTACTAACGGCTTTCAACAAACTGGTAAATGTATTTATTTAAATATTTTTGGTGAAGCCGGTGGGTGGAGCACATGACACAGTTGCTATTGCGCATATCATTCTATCAGCGAAATTTAGCGACCCTAACCAAAGCCAGTAATTGGATGGGTGACGGCCCGAGCTCTCTCTGTGCCTCGGAGAGCATGCCAATTTTACATCTTTGCCAATCGTTGCAGGTCAGTCGGAGATCTAAGAAAGTCTGACAACTGGTTTAGCCCATATTATCGATTTTCCTGATGAAGAGAGTTACGAAGGTCAGATGGCAGTCAGTGGGTGGAACCATGCTTGCGTGATGGGTTTTTTTACACCACAAGATTTACAGTGATAAACAGGAAAACAGAGGATTTTTACTCTATATTTTTATAATTAATATTATGTATAATGTGTATTCAGACCAAAGGATGCAAAGTCCCTTAAAACCAAGTCGCGACTAAAGTTATCTTATATTCTTTCGCTTACTTTATATTATGTAGCTTTGATATATTCGCAATTTAACTTGCTTGAAACTCGTCCGGGAGCGGGCGGATTAAATTACGTATTTTTTGTACTTATCAACGAAAGCAAACGACTTTTACAGGCAACAAAGTTTGAACATTTAAAAAATATAAAGCTGTTTAAAAAATAACAACGTTTTAGAGAAAAAAATAGTTTTAGTTGGTCTACCAAACAATTCGACCCGTGGTGGTTGAGATGTGAATGTGGATGGTGACAAAGACCTAAGAAACGATGGATGGATTGTGTGAAAGATGATATGGCTAAAATAGGAGTGAATACAGATATGACGGTTGATAGAGAGAAATTGAAGAGAAGAACACATTGCGCCGACCCCAAATAACATGGGATAAGAGCAGGAAGATGATGATGGTGGCCAAGATGTTTGAACACCCTGCTACGAGAGTGATGGAAGTTGAATACCAATGGTCTATTCTGGTCTATATAAAAACATTAAAATCATTTTGCGAACATGCTTAATGCCAACTTAATTATAAACTAACTATAAATAAAATTACAGGTTATTTTTTAAACTAAATCTGATTCTAAATAATTCTTATAAATTTCAATGTTTAAAACGAGCAACAATTTTGCGGTCAAGGAAAACATCGTGAGGACTTGGATATCCCCGCGAGAAGAAATTCAAAGATGTGTGAACTAGGCATGCCTGAAACGGCAATGGACTATTCATATCTCACTATCTGTCACGTTGGCACTAATAATTCTGGGTAAAATGTGGGTGTTGTAACAACTCTGCTCACCCCTTCGGGGACTATTTTGGGATAGCGTGAGCATATTGATTCATTTTACTAACTGTTCCCTATGATTTGCCATAAATTGTATGGGGTGGATCATCTTTATCATGTAGGATAAAGTATCTGAAAAATAGACGTTGGCCGATTCTCAGATGTTACCGATATGAACTCAAAATTTCACACAAATTGGCCCAGCCGTTTCGAAGGAGTTGGTAACAAGCACCGCGACACGAGAATGTTAATATTAGATTTATTCTCGGGTGAATTTGTTACGAAGTGCTCCCGTAAGATAATCTGGTAACGAGCTTACCACAAAGACGGGGTAAGAAAACCTTCCATATAAATGCTAGACTCATATTTTTCTTTAAAATCCCTCAGGGCGACCTCAAACTAGAACAAATCCGGGGATATCTGGGAGAAGCTTTAGTTATTATGCTTCTTGTTATTCCGCCGACACAGGCAAATGCAATTTATTTCTTTTTAAAAATACGATTGTTTCATGAAATAAGATAAATTTCGCAAGATGGCGTAGAGACACCCATAGGTACATAACCATATCAAAATTATGCATGTTGGCATTAAAGATAGGGTTGGCACACTATGATAGCATGCTGTTCCTCTCAGAAGCCCAGTCTCCGAACAATTGGTAACGAGCTTGTTGAATGAACTAGGCCCTAAACTGAGTATATATAAAATTCCATCATATTACTTTTCATTAATTTTCATCTAAGATATCAAAAATCGTAATTGTTACCGTTTTGTACCGTAGGTTTTTTCATTATGGTAACATGAAAAAAAACTCACGTTATAATATATTTCTGTGTCTACTCATAAATTAACTTTTGAAATTTAACCATGAGTAACGATGTTTAAATCTTTTAAAGGTTATCCATGAAATTCTAATTCCTTTTCCTAATGTAGTTTAAAACTGGAATCTTAGAAAATATTAACATAAATAATAAATAAGTATATAAATACTTTAAAGAAAAGAAGAAAGTACCTTAATTCCAATGTGGATGGGAAAGTCCGAGGCTAAGGCTGGTTGTGGATGCAGTGCCGGCAGCAGCGGCAGTGGGAGAGGACAGGACATCATAGTTGCGCCAACCTGAAGAAAGAAAGAGAACGTTAACATCACGCTAAATATCTCAAAGAGTAGAGAGGAGAAGATAGAAAACAGTGGAAAACGTTTGTACAAATGTTTCGAGAGACAAAGTTTGTTCAATAAATTGGTTGGTAAATTGCGTTTTTTCTATAGCCCAATGTAAGTTCAAATATGCTTGGTTGCACCATAATATAGTAGGTAAAGTTCAGGCAAATTTTACGATCACAGGAGCTTAGCAGGACGAAGCAAGACTTCAGCTTTGAGTGTGGAATGCATTACACCAAATTACGTTATCTGAAAAATTTTGCAGTCATTGTCATTTTCAGTTTGTCAAATGCAATAATATTATCTTAATGTAACTATAATGACTGTTGAAATAAAGTCAGTCAAAGTTATAACGTCATCTTTCAATTTTCTAATTGCGCATTTTTTTCCATTAGGTACTTTAATAAATTAAATCCAACCATGAAGTCGATTCATAACTTCTACTTCAAATTTAGAATATTTTTTTTTATATATACAGTTGTCAGGGGAAAATAGGACAGCTGTTAAAATATGTGATATGGTATAATTTTATGAAGCAAATACAATTTATATGACAAAAATATCTTCTTCCGTTTTCGAGTAATTGACATACATACATACATACATATGCTCACGCCTGTATTCCCCAGAGGTGTTGTAATCACAACACCCACTTTTCACCGAAGATGATTTAGTGCCAACGTGACAGATGGTGAGTCCATCGCCGTCTCAGACACTTTACATACGCAATTGAATTACTTCTCAGAAATATGCAGGTTTCCCTCACGATGTTTTCGTTCACCGTAAAGCACGTGGTGTGAAATCACTGTACATACGTTTTTTAGAAAAACTCATTGGTACAGGCCCCGCTGGGATTCGAACTTGCGTCGCTTGCGTAGCAGGCGACTGCTCAAACCTCAAGGTCACCACGGCTCTAATTAATATATACCTTCTCCTTAATTTAACAAGTTTAATTATCGCGTACGTAGGTAAACGCGGCCGTTCATCGTTTAAGCTTTTCGGCCCTTAGCAGCCATAGGCTATAACTACGTTTTCGTTGGTGCTAGATATTTTACAGCTTCAACATAGTGATTCATAAAACCTTACATACAACTTCTAGAAGACAACTGTTCCTTTTTACCAAATTTAATGGTGTATCAAAATTTATGTGAAATAATTTCATTAATTTACATATATAAACAGTCTAAACTAGTATATGTACAACATAATATATAAACAGTCTTGACACCAAGTCGCCCTTCAAAGGGGTAGAAAGACGAAAACATAAATGAGTTAAAAAAATATGTAAATTACAAGTTTTAATGGCCGCCGCGGCGATGCGACATCTGCTGGGATCATTTAGAAATGGAATAATTTGAGGAAGACTTCTTTCATTTTGTGAATTAATTAGTTATGACATGAGATATATCTCATAAAATCATTACATTTAATACTGATATTCGTTGGCGTAACGAATTTGTTCAGCATGAAATTTTCATTTTCATACATATGCTCACGCCTGTATTCCCCGAAGGGGTAGGCAGAGGTGTTGTTGACAACACCCATTTTTCACCAAAGATGATAAAGTGACAACGTGACAGATGGTGAGTCCATCGCCGTCTCAGACACTTTACATACGTCATTGAATTACTTCTCAGAAATATGCAGGTTTCGTAAAGCACGTGGTGTGAAATCACTGTACATAAGTATTTTAGAAAAACTCATTGGTACAAGCCCCGCTGGGACTCGAACTTGCGTCGCTTGCGTAGCAGGCGACTGCTCAAACCTCAAGGCAATCACCGCTCTTTATTTTTTTTAATTTTCATTTAACTGTATTAAACCAAATTATTTAACTCTCAATACCAGCCATCTATCCATCTATACGACAGATAAATAAAATTGAAGTGTCGGTTTGTAATTCCGAAATAACAGCTTTTCATTTAATGCATATGAAAATATTTACGGTAGCATTAAAAAGAAATAAATAAAAAAAAACTCTATCTGTCTGTCTGTTTGTTCCGGCTAATCTCCGAAGCGGACCGATTCTAACGGAAGTTTCACTGGAAGATAGCTAATGTTACGAGGAGTAACTTAGGCCACTTTTATTTAATAATCATTAGGTTTTTTTAGGTGACCCATGAAATAAACTCCACACGGGTAAAACCGCGGGCGACTAGTCCTGTAGTAAAAATATTATTTGTATTTTACACTAAAGAAATGTCAGAATGTGTGACAAGTTTTTACTTAAACTTACTTACATAAGAATTTCACGCCACGTGCTTTACGGTGAAGGAAAACATGTGAGGAAACCTGCATATGTCCGAGAAGTAATTTAAGGACGTATGTATTATAGTGCCTGAGACGGCGATGGACTTACCATATGTACTTTAGCACTTAGCTATCATTGGTGAAAAGTGGGTGTTGTTATTACAACACATCCCCTACGGGAAATACAGGCGTGACCATATGTTTACATCAGAATGACGAAGGAAAATAAATGAAAAAGAAACGGTATATTTTCAGATAATTACGAACACCCTTGTTCGTTTTAAGGTCTTAATTAAAAACAAACGTCTTTCTGACGTCATGATACAGAATCTAAAAAAAACATTCCAGCGATGGAACGCCCAAAACAGTTTTACCTAGAAATGAATTGGAAAAGCCCGGATAAACTCTGTCGGTATGGTTCTCTAATATTCCGTGTGGGTGATACGACCGTTGAAAACACAATGAATAATATATAGGGGATGCTGGACAGATCAGTCGCCCTGAGGGTAACATACCCTGTTAGTTCGAACGGCAAATAACGACCACGAATGGAGATAAACGAAAATATTTGTATACAAACATGCATTATAATTTTACAGCAAAAATAAATCTATTCCATTTTTGAATATATTTCGCGTCGTATCTTTTATACGTTACTGGGTCAAAGTCAAAGTCAAAAGTATCTTTATTCGATTAGACTTTTTACAAAGCACTTTAAAATCGTCAGAATGACATAATTATACAGGATTATACATGCTACCGCCAGGTTCGGAAGGTTGCTTTTACTGAGAAGAACTAGGGTTTTCTGTAGGCCTAGGCAAAGTAACATTCTCTTGCGCTGGCGCTAATAGAAACGAATAAAAATAATGAAAATCACTCACGTGATATATGTCATTCCTGCACATTTTGTATCATTTATACTACAGAAGCGTGAGGATAATATTACTTTGTCTACAGGCTTTTATTCCTCATTATAACCTCCAATAGGTTATTAAAATAACCAGATGCAAACACGATGTAAGTCCGAAACCAGTCAGTGTTAATAGAACCTATAAATGATATATAAACTTCACGTTAACATATTTGAAAAGTTTTTAATAGAGTTATAAATAGTTGACAAAACGTAAAATTATTGCCATACCTACATTACAAAATACCAGCCCCACTTTTATTTTGTCTATGATCGCCTAATCTTCACATGATACTCTCCACCGCCACCCATGAAATGAAGTCTACACGGGATAAACCGCGGAACACAGCTAGTCTTAAATATTATTAGAGTGATATATACAAGGGTCAGGAAGTTTTAATAGAATCGCGAGTGGTTCCGTCGGTTTCACCCAAGGGGGTTGTTACAATAAATTAATTAAGCTAAACACTAATTGAATGATACAAAACAATTACAGACAATGTTATTGATCACACCGGCGATTAACGATTCCGAGAATCGATATTCTGTAATCTATTGAACATTTTCGTCACTGAATAATCGAGTTCTATTTGAATTTAATTTTTGATTGTTTCGACTATTGTTAATGGAAAAGAGCACATTGATTTTTACGTTAAATATGTTTTTTTTTAATAAAATAACTATCTGCGCCCCACTGCTTCACCCGCGTAGACTTAATTTGTTTTTTTAAATGTATGCAAATATCCCTCATAACTCCTTGTAAAATGAGCTATCTGAAATTGAAAGTTCAGAATATATAAACAAATACACTATATAAAATGACGACCTACACAGGTCGTTCTCAATCTGACCGTGTAGCTCCGTGCGGAGCAAAACCGCGCTTCTCAACTATTCACGAGCTGGCAAGTTGTTATTATGACAGTTACCTAAGTCCATTAATTACATTAATGAATACATTTAATGTAATTAATGGGGCTCGCTAACTATGCCGCGGGCTGACGGCTGAGGTGAGACGACGTTTTTTAAACCGTTTTTGCGTCCTGGAGATATATTTTCTGTGGCACAATACTTGAAATTATGGCCTTATTTGCAAGGCACTACCTACTTGGAGCACTGGTGTTTCAAGCCGACTTATCAACTAAATCCTTATACAAAACCGGCTCAACCGATTTAATATTTTTTGTCGACATTATATTATTATTTACTAGCTGTGTCCTGCGGTTTCACCCACGTATAAAATAAAAGTAGCCTACTCTCTGTAACGTCAGCTACCTGTCAGTCCCATTAAAATCGGACCAGCCTTCATACATTACCCGGAACAAACAGACAGATATACAGAATTGGGTTTTACCTTATCTAGTTTGATATGCATTTAGAGAAATGCTATTACTTTGGAATCACAAACTATATTATTTATAGATGTATAGATATATATTTAGATCCATCATGCGACAGCATTTATATTTAAACTAATTATTTAATTATATGTTAAGCATATTACAATGTAAATAAAACAAATATGGTATTCCAGTGACAGGCTACTTTAGGATACAACACCAAGTTGGCATTGAAGTGTGCTTCAAGATTGAGATAGGACAGAAAAGGCAGGATCGGGACTCCACGACTATTCACTTCAACTCAGATGTCAATTAGTTGTAGCATCTCCGACGGTAACCACTCGTTAAGAATCAAGGCAGATTGCGACGCAATATAATCTAGTTTATTTATTTTACATCCAACATTGTTACGTAGATTTTCATCCAATTTAACAAGCTCACCTCAAACTCATTGCAATAAAAATGACATAAAGATTAATTCAACGCGCCCGTTCTCAAAATCATCAATTCAACGAACGATTGGCTTTCTATAATTTTGACGGATCCAATTATTTTATCGCTCCTTCCCGAAGGCTGGATACCCTCGAAATTAATTAATTAACTATTGGTTTAATTAAATCATCCCGCTTTCTGTGAATTTATTCTTTCGAGTGGCTGACAAAGTTTCGCGTTCAAATTACTATGACAGTTAGATCATAACAATATGATTAAGGTTGCTGTAGAGTTAACAAAACGGCGCTGTAAATGAAGAGAAGAGATGTTATTATGAAACAAAGGTGGTGTACCCTACCTTACTTAATTCAAGGGTATTTCAGAACCTTTTAATCTACATGACAACCCAACAATACTCCGATACCCCATACCGATTCAATGCGATAGGGTATTTTCTATTATGATTGTATATATTTCATTTTATAACAATTTGTAACAATTAGAACCTCAATAAACATAAGAATTAATAATTTTATTAATAATAACAGTTCATTTTCCTTCTCGAAAATTCTTGGTTTTAACGTATTGTATTTAAAAAAAATTTTACTCGCAAACACATTGTCGTGCTCGAGCCTCACCAATCAAACTGAATCGCTGAGTGATTTGCAATTTCCTCACTAGAGTAGGTAGCTAATCAGCTTACGTAATGGATGATAATCCCAATTAATCCACTATTAGATTAATAATCAATAAGCCGTATGGCTTTACAAATTCCAGGTGATCCGTTCAATACAATACAACTTGTGATTGCTTAGTGGTACAACAGTTCAGAGAGAAGCTCATAAGAGCAACCTTTGAATACACAAATATAAAGTAAATTTTGGACAAACAAATGTTCTAATTAAGGGGTAGTAACATAGTTGCGGAGAAGTTAAGATACTTTCGAAGAAGTCTGATGTATACTTAAGTTTTTATTTTAATTATGTGAGTTTATAATTTAAATTTTTGTTAATAATTTGCCATTTAAATTCGTTAAATATAAATGTGCAGGATTAAACTGCAAAGATTAATTGAACATATTTTCAACTATTAACATACAGTTTTACATACGTATAGGTTTTGAGACTGCGTTTTTTTTGTTTGGAGACGCTAAAATTACGTAAAATATACCTTAGCACGTCTTTACGTTAGCTACTTCTTTCTTCCACAAGTTCATATTCTTCTCATACATAAATATGCTCACGTCATCCCAGAAGGTTCCCAGGTTTCCTCACGATGTTTTCCTTCACCGTAAAGCACGTGGTGTGAAATCACTGCACATAAGTTTTTAGAATAAATCATCGGTACAGGCCCCACTGGTAGCAGGCGACTGTTCAAACCACGGCTCATATTATTTTCACACATAAATATGAACTTTGTTATAAGATAACTAGCTCCTAGTAGCTTGTTATTTTCTTAATGAAATAAACTTGAACAAAACCTCCATCATTCCAAAGATAAACCCCGCGTACTAATTACATGGCCCAGTCGCATTGCAGCCACAAGGCAAACAATAAGTTGCACAATTCCTTAAGAATTAAACTTGTTCTAAGCACTAAGTTAGCGATTAAGTTGCGATCACAAGGTACTAAGTTACAGCAAACTGGCGGACGGTAAGTCTCGTTGTACTAAGTTAGAACTTCCGTTTGTTGTTCCAATAACTTAAAAGCAATTATGTTGCATATTGTGTTGACATTCTGTTAACATATTCCGTTTGTTTAATGGCAGGTAGCTTCGTTGATTGAAGGACTAAGTTTAGATATCACGTTAGGTATCCCCAGATGATATTTACGTCTAAATAATAACAAGAATACTTAAAGAAATGTTTAATAGACGAATTCGTCGATCGTATAACTTCACATTAGTACCGTGAGAGCCGTGCTTGCCCTGGGCTTTGAGTAATCACCTGCCACCAAGCGACTCAAGTTCGAAGAAGTTTACACTGGAGGAAAACACCGTGAGGAAACCTACATATGTCTAAGAAGGAATTAAAAGACGGTACGTATAGTGACGGCAATGGACTCACCATATGTCACATACATATCGGTCAGAAACTTAACCCTTAATTTCGCTTCGCCGTAGTCGGGTAAGGACACGACCTTTTTTACGCTTATACCGGTCGGAAAAATAACTTTTTTTAAATAAAGCGGGTAATTTGAAATATTCGACATATTTTTCCATTTCGTATAAATTACAAGCTACATATAGATGTTGTTGAGTATTAAGTGTATTCGGATTGCTCTAAATATTTAAGTGAATATGAAATAATCTAATATTAATTACTCACCGAAATAGGCTAAGGTAATGGCATAATTAAAGCTGTTGTAAAACGCGCTCACAGTTTTGATCTAATATTTTCTTAATGTCTTTAATGTGTGCTATTTGGAACGAAATATATTCCGTGGAATACTAAAAGTTACAACCATAATTATTCGCTAAATTAGTTTCATAAATCTCCTTATTATATCTTGCAAATATTCGGTACCGTAAAAGCGCTTTCTTAACAAAATCTTTGCCGCCTATTCGGGCCTAATTAAAACGATTGAAATATTTCATAACGAAGTGAAAAACGCATTAAAAGTTTATCGGGGGGAACAGCGGCAAGCCGAGATCCTCTACTTCAACGAAACAAACAAAGCCACAGAGTAAAATATTGCTTTACAAATACATGTATTTTCAACCAGTAAAACAATGCACATGAATCATTCAATTTGCTGTAATCTGTTATTTAATAGTTAAGTCCATCGCAGATGCTATTTAAGTTGCGAATCTTTGTAATAACTTTATTTAAAGAAATGTGTTTGTTAGAACGAAACAAAACTTTTAATAATGATTATTAAATGACTTCCATGATAACCGTTTTAAAAACATCTGTACTGGTTTTTTTGGCTTTGTTAACTTCAAAAGGTGACACATAAGTACAGAACCCACCCAGTGACTTTTGACATTTGATTATGCATGCCCATAGCGAATAAGTCACAGGTGCCGTCACGAGTTATGAGCGCTGGCCTAGAATACGCAGCAGTATTTTTTTTGTCGCGGCCTTTTCCGAATACATTGTTGAGATTAGCATCCGATTTAACCCGATGCACTCGTGCACCTTATTTTTAATATTACGAAGCGACTGTCATTTAACTTTTGCAACCCCTTGTGCAGGGAGATCGGTCGGATCGATCGGTAACATGGGCTTAACAAGCTGTGATACTTTCTTAGACTTCTGACTTTCCTGTAAAACAATTGCCAACGACCCTCAATTACGGTTGTTCCCTAGCAACTGAGACGTACGGGTTAAAGTAAAGATTCTTTTGTAAAACAAAGGTTGTATAACAAGCGACGTAAGTTCGAATCCCAGCGGGGCCTGTAACATTGAGATATCCTAAAAAGACTTATGGGCAGTGTTTTCACACCACGTGCTTTACGGTGAAGGAAAACATTGTGAGGAAGTCTGCATATGTCTGAAAAGTATTTCAAAGTCGTATCTGCCTACCCTTTCGGGGATTACAGGCGTGAGCATAAATGTATGTATGTAGATACCTGCCATAAATGTAATATTCCTATGGCTATATACCTTGTCCTGTTGCTGAGTAATGTATAAAAGAAAGTTTGCCCCCAGGTGCCCTCAGTATAATTTAAACAAAACCCTCACATTACATTTCTTTCCCTGCTACATTGTGTTGTCATAAATTAATTTGGCAAGTTAGATTGCGGTCTCGAGGACGTCTACAAACGGCATAATAAGCTTTTCAATTTGAGTCCTCTGTGTGTGACGTTCTCTTATCTTTCTTTATTTATTTATTTTATAATGTGATGTTAGAAAAGGGCAAAAACATATTATGTGTACCTTCATAATTTGCAAGAGTTCAAATTAAGAATATATCAAATAAACAATTTTCAATAGTATTAAGGTCGGAAAAAACCAGAATCTAAAGGTCATTTTTGGACCGCAATATTATTAAACATGTTGTTCATTTTTTAACCGACTTTAAACAAAAAAATATATCAAAGAGTAAAGTGTATGAGAAGATGCATGAATTTAGACCTACCGAGAGAAGTAAATCAAGGATCGTAGCGTATGGCGATCATTAGCCTCTGCTTACCCCCCTGGATTAAAGCCGTGAGCATAATGTATGTATTTATGTAAAAAATAATCTCTATGAGCCAGAATGTTTAAGAAATGCAATAGTAGAAACACTAAAACTATAATAGCGGCTCTTTAATGAGCTCCGGTTACGTCAATCGCTCTGGAGAACACTACATTAAAAATCCAAAAAGCAATGCCAAATGGCATCAATGGTTGCAATCTCTACAACGTGGTGGTCGATTAAACTCTAGTACAAATTGATCGATTACCGAATCATCATTATCAATCTACCTAAGTCCACTGCTGGACATAGGCTAATGAGCGCCATAGCGCCTTGTCTTCAGCTTGCCGCATCCAGCATCAAATATTCAAAATTCAAAAGTTTCCCATCAGTCTGCGTGTGTGTGGTGGAGACTAACTCAGGACCGAGAGCCATGGCGTGTCACAGGGGAGGCCTATACCTAACAGCATGTGGGCTGAATATTATGATGATGATGTGAAATTGATACTCGTTTCATATATTGTTCAGTACTTCACTAAGGATCATTTGTTGGACAACGTATAGTAACACATCAATAAAGCATGATATCACAATTCATGATCCATCCCAGACAAATTCCTAGTAAAGCCATCCTCAATGTGGATACAAGAACAAACTAGGTACGCTTGCGAATACGTTGGCAACTAATATCAGCTTACTTGAACTTGTAGTGAGTAAGACAAACGGGGAAGTAACATCGCTCACAGATTATGACGACATTAAGTTTAGACCAACATTTGCCCCGAGGGCTGGTATGCGGCGCAAACTTAAACAGACATCTCGCTTAACAAAATAAACTCTACTTTGATATGTTATTAGAGGCAAATTACAATCATTTGAGGGTTACAAAGCGAGAGGAAGACCTAAGCAACGATTACGCGAGAGATGAAATAATGGTTGTTTTTAACTATTATTTCTTATACATTAGAATTTTAGACGTTAACGTACTTGATGCCAGCTAAGTTTCTTGCCGGTTTTTATCAGAAGGTTAGTTTCCGAACCGGGGCTCAATTCTTCGACAATTCAACGTGCCTTGCTAGGACCTAAACTAATAATTTTCATAGATATGATAGCTGATACTGAAAATACAATGCGTAGACCTCAAATAAAATTGGATAAAAGAGTTAACAAAATACCGAAGAGTTACATCATATTTTGCACACAAATTCACAAACACTTTTTTTTAATTATAAATGAACATTTAACGTAAGAGAAGGGTCTGTCAAGTGCTCTCAGATGCTTTTTGCCTTGTTTCAAAATATCAGAGCAGGAACTGTGTCGCACCGAAATGAGATTTCACTAAGATATGTCTTCTTGAAATGATTATCAAAATGTTCATTCCCTCTCCATGCATTACAACTAAGTTTACCTACCTTTGTTTTTTTGGATTTAGAAAAAAAAGCATTATATTTTACCTTGTAATAATTTGATTCAGTCAAATAATTCATCTTCCTCCCACACCAACACAATTTTAGTGGTTCAGTATTCATCGTAAAGTTTTACTAGTTTGTAAGCAGTAAAATTGTTATTAGACATAAATTAGTCCAGGTTTCTAACAAACACAATGTTGATACGGTTACTTTGTATAACTTTTGATACCAACTCACAATGTAATTCAACTGAACATAATCGAAGTAGCGAATATCTCGGCAACGTGAACGTCTGAACGTATGTATCAATATTATCATGTAATGTGTTCAAGCTCCTACAAAGAATGCTATGATTCATACACGTTGCACTTCATACTGCTATATAATTTTTCGGACGTAGGTCATAATAATTGTCTACCAGTCAACCTTTGGATGATACATAAACTGGGACCCTAGCATCATTGGTTTAAGCAGTGTATTAAGAACTTCTGAGCTTTGACGTTTGATAATAGAATTGTTAATTTAAATGTATTATTATAGTTGGCTCTTGCTGTGGCAGGTAGAAAAAATATGATGATTTTCGTGTCAATTTTTAAATTCAACACGACAAGGTTGTTAAGAAAATGAAAGTATAAATAAACGAACTAATGTTTTATTTAATTCATATCGTAATTTTTCTCGACACTTCATATGAAATTTTACTTTATTAAAATCCAGTTCTCCATTTGGCACACTGGCACTTTATTACCAATGTTCGCGCTCCGTCCGCAACATGTACTCCCATTTACATACATCTGGCATGAGAACTTAGATTTTAATTACGGGTAACCAACATTAAAAAAGTAAGGCTTAAAAGGAGTTTATATGAAAATCCCTTTTTCCATCGATACTTTTTATTGCCCACGTCTGGGATGAAGTTTCACATTTTCCTTTTCAGCAAAATCGGATCAGTCGTTAAGTCTTGAAAAGGCTGTGTAATGTAGATGGACAACTTATATATCCATACGATGCCACTCGTCAGATCGCAAATTTAATACATTATCATAAATATTTAAATTTCCTCGCCTGACAACTGATATTCATATTTATAACCAGCTACGCATCGTGGTTTCACCTGCATAGATATCATATAGGTAATGGGTGACATTATTTCACGATACCTAATTTGTTTTTAGATTAGCTGGATCAAACAGACAAAGAGACCCGCAGATGCACGGACACAGACGGACAAATAAAATATATTTTTTTTTGTAAGCAACGTATAGGTACATTCACATGCATTTAGTGGACAGCAGTTAATTTAGTATTACAAACAGACACTTCAATGTTATTTATCTGTATAAGGGTATGAATATGGGTGCTAACCAAACCAATATTGCTTGTATTAAAGGGCAGATGTGATATCGTCGGCAGTGCTTAAACGTCTACGGAATCACTGAATAATAGAGATGCGCGATGGCGAGACGTTAATCGCGATTGTTTAATATGTTCAAACATATCGATGCATCGCAATCGTATTCAATCAGAGTCGATGGTATCGAGTCAGACTCGTGTGTAGTCGCGATCGCGTCGGCCTACGATCCGTTCGCCTCGGCTAGATTTGGCGCGACTCGGAACAATCGCTGGTATCAAACCATTCGAAAAACTTTTCGATTGTTTCATCGCCGTAAATTTGACCGACTGCGATTGTTGCGATTGTTGAAACATCTCGCAATCGCGCATCTCTACTCAATAAACTGGTTCCAACCACGTTTATGTCAGATTAATTGCACAGGCATTCAGTGCACGGCTAGGAGGTCTGGTATGCCAATGAAAGCAATTACTAGCACCATACAACGTGGACCGCTCCAAGACCACATATTAACCAACACACAACAGTATCAATAGATTATCTATTAGACGTTCAGAACCCACCGCATCTCAATTTGCCCGTGTAATATTATAGAATTCGCCTTTGTTCGCTTCACACTTCTACCAATGATGGATTGGTTACCAATAGTCGGGTGGCAGCTCGCAAACATCCACTCGATCACAAAAAAAACGACTTTACGGACGTTTCCACGCGTGCCATCCCTCCTCGGCTTAAGGTCTAAGTTTGTTTGCATGGTCTTAAACAATTTCTTCTACAAAGATGTAAACGCCAATCGATGTGTCAGTGGGTTGATAGGGAAACTTTTCATTTTACCGCTGGTTGTTGGGTTCTGAAACAATTTTCTTGCGTTTCAAGAGCACATTTTTAAAATTGAGTGGGAACTTTTGGTACATTACGATCGTGTTGTTTTATTTGATGGATCGTCTGGTTAATGAACTTCTTCACTTCAGTAATTTTGGTATATTCCTTATGGAGTTTATATATCTCAGCTCCATCTGGGTTATCTCATAAAATAAGCCAGGGTATCTTTATTAAAAGATAAAATGACACACATATAAACATGAAGTACTCTATATCATTACGCAGACCTATTTTCCGTGACACGACCTTTCGCATCATTCACAATTTTTCTTCATTTGCCATAAACTTCGTGAGATTCCTTATAACAAGTATGTACTTTCAAACTTTTGACACTGATACATCTCTATCAACTTGTTCATCGCAAATACGACTTTAGGGATATGAATACACGACACATTTCACGGATTAATGTAATTTTACTACTCTCCTCTAATATTTATTGATGCGAAAGTGAGTAACTTTGTTTGTTCCGCTTTCACAGCTAAATGGATCAACTGATTTCCATGTAATTTAACATACAATTTCCTTGATTCTTGGAGTAAGATATTTTATCCTACAATACTTATATTTTATTATTTCTTGAGTAATGCTAAAGAAATTCAAAGAGTAATAAAAAAAGAGGACATATTTTTAGCCGACTTCAAAAACAGAAGGTTCTCAATTCCGTATATATATAGTCTGGAGTCGATCTGATGATGAAGAAAGTCGAGGGAACTCCTCAACGATTTACAGCAATGGCGCCTTGTGTTAGGGTTTTATAAATTTGCATTGATGAGAACTTTACACCTAGATACAATTTTGAAAAAAATAAAAAAAATATTAAGTAAACCGCCTGCAAAGAAAAAATAAAATACTTTTTTTAAGAAACAGAAAAATGAATTAATCATCTAAATAAATTACCTACTTACTTAATTTTGCTTTTGGAGCCAAATGTAGCATCAATCTCGGTATCAAAGAGCAACTTCAGGTTTCCTTTATTATAATTCCTATTAAAATGTATAATGTAACATTCTACCACTGGACAGATTCAGGATTTGAGCCCCCCTTCTGCCTTATAAATTAAACCTCATGTTAATAATGTAAAACAGATAATGTAGGATATGATTGTATGTGATTGTACAATAAATCATCAGGAGGCTTAGCCCACGTCGACCTCTGACGTCTGATTATTTGCTTTGGTTTCGTCAGATTAGAACGAGTCAACGTTTTGACAGGTTTATAAAATATATTGCAGGTAAATAGTTAAACGCGAAAACAAAAATGTTTATACACTTTTAGCACATATTTTATATCAAATACGGAGAGGTTAGTAACAAGTTAAACCGCGTACGGAAATTTATATATCTACCTAATAGCGTTGAGCTAATGAATTCGGCATATAGCTTTAAAATACAACTGTTTATAGTAATGGAAGGAAATAACTATTAAATATTCAGTTTCAGACTATTCCATAAAAGACTTATCAAGGGAAATGTGCTTTATTTTTTTAAATAAAAGCCGAACAAATCTCCCCAACATACAGATTAAAATCCATTAATGGAATATGGATTTTTGGATAATATAGCCACCCGCGGATGAATGATTTTTTTTCCAATTCCATTGATTCAATCACCCTTAAATTCAAATAATTATTTCTTTTCAATTTAAACTTCGTGAGTTCACCCCCTTAAGTGTGAAATATCGGACAACCTTTGCTTAGTTGATACCAACGTGTCACAAAAAACACACCTTCTAATTCTCATGTCTCGAAGACCCCCTTGTCCTGGTATGACTCTATGGGCTTTATATACCAGTCAGTCAGTCAGCACTTTGATTTAGTAACGAGCCAAAAATTCGGTGAAGAGACCACCAGCATCCAATATCTTTACACATCGCAAATGGAAGCTCAAAAACACCTGCACAAACAGAAAAGGACTACTTTATATGAAAAACGTATCGTATAGCTTTGATCACCCCTTTTTCAATAATAGATCCCTTTGTAGCTGAGGCCTGAGCCGGAGGCTGTATCGTATCAATGTGATGTGTCCATTTAATTTATAATACGAAAATTAGAGTGGCTACACTACGTACCTTTGTGGGTTGAAGAAATTCATTTATTGAATCTCAAAGCTCTATGGTAACTAGTGGGCAAATATGGCTTATTACTTTTTTAGTTTCATTGTTTGTAAGTCAAACCAAATGGAGTTGTATGCGTCGAAGTTTTCCCGTACGGTTTGACCGCGCTGTAGTCCGATTTTTTATCAAAAAATATACAAAGCTAGAAGCTGGGGGCCTACTATCATCGGTTTAAGCAGAGCGTATTAAGAACTTCAGAGCTTTGACGTTACATTTTTGTACCGTAAATTCAAATTTCGATGCTGAGATGTTCTTAATACGTGCCGCTCTAACGATGTTGTTGGCCCCCAGTATTGATTGTCAATGACATAATGCGAGTTTCAAATTTGATTATTAAAAAGGTGAAACAAAGATAGCTTGAATCTCAATTTTTATTATAGTAGTAAATTTTCAAGAGTCATTCCACAAATCAATGTTTTCACTATGTTGGTAACTTCTCCTAAGCAACACAAGCACTAAGTCAAGCCAGAACCCTAGTTGGATAAACATAATGGGGTCCACCGAGGCATAGTTTTAAATAAAATGTATTCACTCGGCGAGCGTTAATCATAAACAAACAAATGACAAACGAAGGCCCTCGGCATGCGGGCTGACAAACAAAGACATGGTTCTGCTCTTTTTGCGGTCTCCCGCCAAGCTGCGAGTATGGAGCGTGTTCACACGCATTTTTAACATTCTATTTTGTGAAAACTCATTGGTATTAATGAGAGAAAAGCGAGCTGAGGGTCCATATTAGAAGCATTATTGGAATACTGCGCTTATTTGAACAGATTTTCCAAGATGATGACCATGTCAGTTGAGTTTATCATAAACTAGCGATCCGCCCTCGCTTTAATTCGATAGGTTTTTCTAAGCTTTTTCAGAAACTTTCCACTAAAATCTATACTAATATTATAAAGAGGAAAGATCTTGTATGTAAGTATGCTTATAAGGAATTGGCTCAAAAAGTACTAGACCGATTTAAAAAATTCTTTCAGCAATGAATGATGAATGGAGCTACATTGTCAGCGAGAAATAGGTTAAATACTCCCACGGGAATGGGAACTACGCGTGTGAAACCGCGTGACGTCCGCTAGTCTATGACTATAATATGGATTTAGCTAAGTTCAACTCATAAAAATGTTACTAAAATCCGTTGAATTATAAGAACGATGCGTTCAAATTGACTTCAATTTATATCATTTCAAGAAACATATTGTATACAAATTATGTTATTAAAAAAATATATATATTATAAATATAAAATACACATATAACATGAAAATACTTGTTCATTAATACGTAATACATTTACCGTATTTATTTCGATAGCCGATAGTCAAAGGAATTTCAATATTTAAGCAGGACATATTAATTTAGAGGTTTCCATAAGCACATCAAACGATTGCATGTCGTATCAGACATAAGTCAACAAATTGACTATGAACGCGTTGTATACAGTTTTATGTGTAGTCCGTCAATATTTACAATTTTATTGCATTTGACAGATTTAACCTCGAATTTACCCATGACTAATTGATTATAGCAACGAAATTTGTATTATTGACTACGGCTCTACTGAATCTTTAAATAAGGTCGAGTTTTAAATAAAGATAGATTTGGATGAATTGAAATATATATATCTAGAGTGAAGTCTGTCTTCTGGTGGAAATCTGTCTGTAGGTCTAAAAAGGGCACTTTGGGAGATTCATAATGTGATCCGAATATGATTCATCATCGAATAGACAAAATGGTCACTTAGGTGCAATTTATAAAGTTATGATTCTCGAATGATTAATATTCCGCAATTCACACTTTCCTAAGAAGATTCCTAAAATGGTCCACAAAATATGAATTGCTTTGTGAAAATTGCATCATAAAAGTCGCACCTAAGTGACCATTTTGTCATTTCGATGAATCATATACGGATCACATTTGATTCTCCCAAAGTGGCCTTTCTAGACCTACTGGATTCGACGTACATACATACGAGGCTATTTAAAAAAGACACATGAACACAAACGGACTTTTCAAACTAACAAGTAAATTACGTATATAAATCTGATGGTTGATATATGTTATATTTAATGGATATATCAACCTCTATATATTCAGCACTAATGTAAAACCAGCCTGTATTTTCTATAGCGAAATAATTGAAATGAGATTGCTAATATGGAACAAAGCTCGTTACGCCTTAAAGGTAAATTAAGAACATATAAAATTCAAAGCTTCCCCAATGAATTTTAATATGGCCGCTATCATACGGCCAATCCATCAAACATTCTTCGGACCGTATTAGCATTAGCTGACCGACCGAACAAAGGGTTTTAATTCAGTTATCTCACGCTTTGTTACCACGTTATTCTTTATCCAATCTTCCCTTTGATGGAGAGTGCTCATATAATTTACTTTTCACAAAGAGATATCCTTACATGTTTGTGAATAGTAAGTAGGGATTTGTATTACGTAGGTACTTAGGACTAATTAAAATTATCATTTGTGTATCTTAAGGCTACCTGCCGTGGATCGAAGCGAGGTGCCAGCGGGGCGGTGAGCGAGCTAAAAATTCACTAATAGAATTACACAAAATCGACATTGTTGCAATTCTATTTAGGATTTATCTATTGAGTTTTTTAAAATTCAGAGATGCTTATAGGGACTATTAGCCTTACAGAAGATAACACTACCTTAGAGAAACTAAATGTGAGAAGCGGTTCTCCCGCTCCTCAATGAAATCAAATAAGAAAAAACATTTTTTTTACTTACATTCATGAAATAGAAAATAGGCGGTCAGCAAAGCACGAATGTCTACATAAATATTAAACAAGATAAGAAAAGAAATATTTTGTGACGGATGAACGATATCAGGACATCATTTTATTTCTACTCCGTTTATCGTCAAGATAATAACTTGTATCCAGTTACTACAATATAACCTTTCCTCTGTTATTCGAACAATATTATGAACAAACTAAATTAAATTCACTTAATAATTTAGTAAGAAATTTCAAACTTCTCCACTGAACAACACAGCCAATGTCTTTGTAAAGGAAATGACAAAATGTTTTGCCATTGTATATTACCTATTATTATAATACTTGGCTAAATAAACCCGTATACTTTTAAGCGCCCCTTAAGTCAAGTTTAAATTAAACCTTGCTTATGTCTGAAATTCGGCAGCGTTTATAAAAGGCGGGCAAAGATGCGAACCGCCCGCCTAGAGGCACCCTACTGAGCAGATTTAATTAACAAGATATAGGTCTCTTTTAAACCAACTCTACCTACTTTTCGGAACATTGGAGATTAAAATTCAATGAGCCGGCGAGATATTTAATAATATTCGAGCCCCATAGTTCTACGTATGAAAGGCAATTTTTATTTTAAATAACTGCGTCCCGCGATTTCACCCGCGTTGAAATAAAATAAAAAAAAAGCGGTACAACCGTTTCAGAGATTAGCCAGAACAGACAGACAGGAAAAAAGTAGCTTTTTTATGTCAGTACTATATATACTTTCATATGTATTTAGTGAAATTTAAAATTAGAAACAGACACTTCAATTGCATTTATCTGTATATATGTATAGATTTATCACGACTCTTAATATTTGCTTAATTATATTGGTAACGAGAGATTTCATTTTTAAAACTTCGTAATTCGATTAAATATCAGATGGATGTAAAATTGTTTTCATTAAGCATTTTGTTTGGGGCATTGTTTCCGCTCGTGAATCTCGTAAATTATGGACCTGCATGTTCCTGTACAAGCCCTGAGGCAGAACCTGTGTTAAAGCGAATTGAAAACCGGTAATCGAATGCGCGCGATGGGAGCTATGTCAATATTTTAAATTTAAATATCAAATGGAAGTAGGCACCGAGTTAAATATTTATTTATTTTCCACGAAACATCCATCTCTCTGCCAATTTTAAATGACAAACTTGTTGTTTTAATATGAACTAGCTGTGTTTGTGTTTTTATTGTGAGTATTTTATTGTCATATTGGAAACGTACATTCACATATTTTATGCATTTACATGAATAAATAAATTGATTTGTAGGAATGAGATCGAATAAATAGCGTTTTTCGGTATCAATAAATAAATATAAGGGATCAAGTGAGGTATGCCGTAACCGGATCTCTCGTTCAAAATTTGGAGCTGTCCGGCTAGGGACTGTGCCAGTGATGTATTCCATCAGTTAAGATGGCATTTCTCTGGGATGGAGAGGAGTGAAGACACTGTGCTAAGTATAGTGAGATCTTTTTGTCACCAATAAATTGACACGATTTCATCCAAATTAATATTATAATGAAGACTGTTATATCAATGCTCAAATGAGGTAGCATGATACAGATTAAGAAAAAATATAATTTTGCGATCCAACCTATTCACGCAAACAGCTAAACTGGTTTTGTTGAAATTTGTAATAGATTTGCTTTGATCTTAATAACCCTTTTGACCCTAAGGCACCCGTTATGCAGTAAGGCTAGTACATTAAAAGTTTTAAACGCTTAGTTTTTTTAACATTAGGCAGACTCTTGTTTGCCAACTTTGTAGTAAGTATTAAACAAAATAATAATCAATGTGAGATAACGGACCTGCAACTTTGTTCCTTCGGCCCTTCGAATATCTTTCGCGTCATCTGACACCGTAGTTCGAGAGCAAAATTAAAAATAAGCACGACACCTGCCGACCTTAATTAGAATTTTTCGAATTATGTTTCATTTTTGTATTAACAATTTGCGTTACGTCCAAGAAATGTTGCCACTTTATTAGGAACTTTTTGCCTTAATATTGTTTAAGGGCAAGTGCGCCCTCTTTATTGCATTCTCCAGTGTCAATTTCCGTGAGATATAGTTAACTAATAAACATGGAATCTATATGAACTGTATGTAGGTTGTGACATGTCGTTAACCTATACTTACGTATATTAATATAAGAGCCGTGGTGGCCTTGAATTTTGAGCAGTCGCCTGCTACGCAAGCGACGCAAGTTCGAAACCCAGCGGGGCCTGAACTAATGAGTTTTTCTAAAAAAAATTATGTAGTTATTTCACACCACGTGCTTTACGGTGAAGGAAAACATCGTGAGGAAACCTGCATATTTCTGATAAGTAATTCAATGACGTATGTAAACTGTCTGAGACGGCGATGGACTCACCATCTGTCACGTTGGCACTTAATTATCTTCGGTGAAAAGTGGGTGTTGTGATTACAACACCTCTGCCTACCCCCTCGGGGAATACAGGCGTGAGCATATTCATTAATATTATAAAGTTGAAGAGTTTACTTCTTTGGTTGAACGCGCCATTCTCATGAACTAATAGTTTAAATTGAAAAAATATTCATCGATGAAGGCTCAAGGCTTTATGACATCACACTTCGACGAATAGGAGCGAAGCATCAATGGAAAATGTTACAAAAACGGGAATAATGATTAGCCACGACAATGACCGCGTTATTATAATATTTTAGAGTGTCACGAAATTTCAGGCATTTAAGGAATACAGAGAGACTTTTGCTGGTTTTACCCAGATCACAGATTTTCCTCATAAAAGGGGTTGCGAAGGTCAGATGTCAGTCGCTTCGTATAAAAATCAGGTGATCAGCCACATCGGGTTGAATAATGTGCTGACCCCAACAATTTTGCATCTATAACGACAATTGAAGGATAGTTTTGTAAGTCACGTTATTACTAGTGATAAATGAAAAAAGAGTTTGTTAACTAAGCTACAGACGCGGCCTGTACCAATGAGTTTTTCTAAAAGCATGTGTAGTGATTTTACACCACATGCTTTACGGTGATGTAAACCTGCATATATAGACTCATCATCTGTCACGTTTGTACTTAATCATCTTCCCTAAAAGTGGGTCTTGTTATGACACCCCTGCCTACCCCTTCGGGGAATACAGGCGTGAGCATATGTATGCTATTAAAGAACGTATTGTTAACCATTACGGAAAAAATCCGATGTTAACGCAAAATAGTCAACAGGTAAAAGCTGGCACGAAGCCAGGCTTTACAGCACGATTCAGCTTATCAGCTGTAGGCAATACTGAATATTATTTGAAATAAATTTTCTATCACATAGTTTAAAATATTTATCGCGATATGAAATAAAAAGTAATTAATGGTTTGACGTATAATGTCAGCTGTATCTAAACAAAGCTTGCGAAAATCTGCAGTAAGGTAACGGCACCTATGTTGGACGCGGACCAGTGATGGACATTTTTTGTTTTTTTTCTTCAAAAATTAAGCAAACGCGCAGTTTTTTTTTTCTAATGTCAATACCGATCAGTTGTGCCCGTATTTTAGCTGTCATAACAACTGTTTTTGACTACTGACACCCATTTTGATTGCGGCCATAACGGTTGTAAGTTTCGCGGTGTTATTTGGTGTCGGGGTGTAATTTATTACTAGAATCGCGATGTAGGTACACTTATCATCTTATTTTGTGTCTGGTGTATCGTCGTTGTAGCAATAATTATTATTTCATTTAAAATGTATCAATAGAAATGCATCAATTTTATAATATAACCCATAGTATAAATTATCATTTTATCCCTAAAACGAAACACTGGATTTTTACTGTCCATTAATGGTGTCTAAGTAGGAGTGTTGTTTATTTATATTATTATATTGTACTAAGTACTAAACTGAAAGTAAACATTGAAGTGATTGAGGAATCAGCTTTTAATTTACCTCCAAATCCCTAAGAATGTATGTCAAAAAAATAAAGAAATTACAGAGCAAATATGAAAAAAAATTCTCTTATACTGTCCTTGACTGGTGACTTTACCTAAGGTAGGTACACCTAGTACTGCCGTTTTCTTAGAAGTACTTTTTTTTTATTAGCCTGACGTGTCCCACTGCTGGGCAAAGGCCTCCCTTCCACTTTTCCAACTTTCTCTGTCCTCAGCAGTCCTCTCCCAATCGCTCCTGAAAGCATCAAGCTCATCTCCTACGAGGCCTGCCGCGTAGAAGTACTTATTGAAAATAATTTATTAAACCCTGTACCCCAAATATAGGTTTCGACACGTTCGAATGTCGCTCGTCCCTTGGCGTTTTGAAAAAAACTTCCCATACTCGCCGGGAAGGTAGGTCGTAATAATAGGATGGACAAACACTTTCAACTAAAAGGATATAAACTTCAATAAATTTTCATAACAATCAACACTAGATGGATAACATTATGAAGGTTGATATTGTAACAAGACGTTTGACACACGTATGAAAATTATATCAACAAAAGTTATTCCACATATTCATAATTTAATAGATATATGTATATAGAAATAATAATAGTGCCTCTCCAATTGCTGTGCCCTAATAGGGTTGTTAGTTATAAGTTATACCTAAGCATTATAATTAAGTTTATATATCTATGTGTGTAAATGTAACCAACTTGTGCGATAAATATATGAATATGAATATTGTATTATCTCCCATTATATTGACAAGGGGGTTCCCTCGAGACAAATGGGTAAGCTTCATGTACTGAATTGTTGTTTAGGCGAATAGAATACACTTATAACATAAATTTAGTATTCACTAGGGATAGGATAGCTACTCCGTGCGCATAGGATACAGGAATAACGACATTTTAATCTCACATCCCTTGGGAATCTCGTGTCCGTGATTTGTAACGATTAAATGAATCGCCGCTTTGAAAAGCAACATTTGGAAATTTGAAAAATGGATTAAATAAATTGTTAGTGACCAGTAGTCACTGGATACCGGAACAAATATTGTTTGGTGTGTAAATTGTATGAGAAAAATTTTTGTTTATAAATATACATATTAGGGTTGGGGATATTGAGGTTACTTATACCCACATTTCGCCAGGTATGTTTAACGCGTTAACTGCCAACGACGCGTATGTGCGTCCAACTGTTAGAGAATTTACGAAGAAGATGAAATGTTAGCAGTGAATGTGTTAATTCTCATGTAGGCGAGCCTATTGCCATGAACCGAGCACTGATCCCAACTCCGGGCCGCTACTGGGAAATTACTGATGAATTTTGATTATGTTCCAAAATTTACCCTAACAACTCTATTTCTTTACATAAAGAAAGAAAGCTATATTTCTACCTTTATTCATTAGACACATAAAATAACAATTTAATGAAGCTAATAATTCTTAACTCAAATCTCTAAACTTTCACTTAAATCCGGAAATTTACAGCTTTTACTGCAATAAAACTCCATGGAAACTTGTTCGGGAGTACTTTCCCTTTTTTAGACCCCGAAACCTATAAATGCTTGGAGGAATCGGCTCCTAAAGTAGAATTTTGGCGCTCAATAATAAAGTTCACAATTTTCAGTCGTCATAAACCGCCACAGTTGGGTGTAATGACAAAATTATACGAAACTCGGTTTAAATAATAGTGAGTGCAGACTGAGAGTGGGGTTGAATAATTCACCTTCTCTGCAGTGCCTTTCTTAATAATAAACTGGAATGAACTACTTCATGGCCATATATCTTCACGCCTTCACGAGGCAGAGGTGTGTCCACGATTCATCGGACTCACGGTTACCTAAAATAAGAAATGATAAAAATAGTATATTCAGAACAAATTGTTTGGATTTAATTTAAAATTTAATGATTACGAGAATAACAGTTTAAAAAAAAAAAAGTGGTTTGAGTAATCGTTAGTTATTATCATTTTGAATTTTCAAGACATGCCACGGATGATAGATTCATCATCTCCGTGAACCTTTCCCATACATAGTAGGGGTCGGCACTTGATTCAAGTGCGGCTGATCACCTAATTTTATACCAAGCAACTGCCATCTGACTTTCGTAACCTCATTTCGAGAAAAACGGTAAATTGGGCTAAGCCAGTTATCAGACTTTCTTAATAGCGAGTGCCAAAGATGTTAAATGGGCAACCGGGACCGAAGGCTTAACGTGCTCGGGCGGTCATCCACCCAACTACTGGCTTGGGTTGGAGCTGCTTAACTTTACAGATCAACGATGCCACGAGCACTTTAAAATTCATTTTCATAATTGGTCGGGAATAAAAATAAAAAACAATTAGAAACTTCAAGGCGTTCATAAGTTCAAAACTTTAATACAAATTATATAACAAAGATTTTCCCAAGAAGCATGCAACAGTTAGCTTGGGCCTACGAAGCAGCTTAGGACCCAGTAACAACAGGTAGGCTGGCTGGCAGCCAAGTTAGCCTCTACGCCGCTACGGAGCTACACTTTGTGCTACGAGCCTACGATCGTAGCCGACGTGCTACAGTGCACTTAAATGACTTTCACTTCGGACAGTTTTAAGCCAGCCGTTTTGTTCACTTGTTTTTCTTCTATTCTGTTATTCTTGTGTGCCAAGGAAGAGACACTTTTTTATACGACAACATTGATTTATTTCAACTGATCATCAATGCAAAGCAGATGTATCGAAATGAAGGTAGCTTGTATTTAACAAGATATATAAGACATAACGGGAACCCTGTTTTGAAAATCGAATCTGCCTCACTGGAGACTGTACATCGACTTGCAGAAGATCGCAGTCAAATAATTTTAATATGGAGTAGTAGTGTTGTTCCTGTGGTGAGTAAAGTCGCCAGTGATACATGCACGGAGGATTGGGGCCGCTGTGCTAACGCGAATACTCTTTGACTGTTTTTTTTCTTTTATATAGTTGCAAGATTGAGAAGCCAACAGAGAAAAACTGATTTAAAAAACAACTAGATCTAAAATTTTCTGCTTTGAGATTAAAATTATAATACTACAATTTTCAGAAAATGTATCCTCATATTTTCACCATAAGTTCGTTTGAATATTCCACTCTACATACAAAAGGCATGTAACCCACAATTTTCTCGAAATTTTTCTCAAGCTCAGCCATATGAGACGAATTGCCCTATTCTCATTATATCTCGTGTCACCAAAGAGCACAAGCGAGGTTAAGCGGCCGTATCATTCCAACGTTTACAAATTTTATTACCTACCTCCTTTTGTTCTGCTTCACGGGTGGGGATTTCGTAAACCTGTACAGGTTGATGTTTTCTTGACACTTTTGCTGTTTCTATTAAATAAGGTATCTAGATAGATATTCCGCGAATTCGTCGCCAGAACAAAGACAATAGAATTATAAAATACTAGGTGTGCCCTGCGGCTTCACCCGCCTTAGAGAGAATAATATATTTTTTGAAATAAAGTTGGTATATCTGCCAGTGAAAGTCCCGTTAAAAAAGGTCTAACTGCTTCAGGCAGAAAGAGACAGAGACAGAAAAATTATGAAAATCTGTTTTTTTAAATAAGTATCAAAATTCAAAATATCTTTATTTGATTAGACTTTTAACAAAGTACTTTCAAATTGTCAGAACAACAAGATTACACAGGATTATACATACTACCGCCAGATATATACCGTTAATACTTTCATATACATTTAGTGAAAAGCTGTTACATTCAAATTACAATCAGACACTTAAATTTTATGTATCTGTTGTGTCATATAGATAAATCAATACAGATAAATAAAATCGAAGTGTCTGTTTGTAATTCCATATTAACAACTTTTCACTAAATGCATATGAATTTGGAATTTCTTTTCTTCTGCCTACCATGTAAGAAACTTGTCGTCATGCCGGTACTATGAAAACATTTAAATAAATATTAAGCGAAAATATAAATGATAAACTCCTGAACCCATTACATTGCTCTCATTATTTTATTTCTTGCTCCCATTATTTTGGATAGTGAAACAGAATTCTTAAAATATCAGTAAAAATAATGTCATTATATTATATGTAACTTCTTTATTATTATAACCGAATAACCAAACACACATTGTACACAATTAGGACAAATGTAAATTATATTCAATATTTTAACTCCGTCAATATAAATATCGCGTTATGATTTAAGCACACATTTAAATGCTCTATTTAGTTTCGTAATATCATGTTGTCCAATTAATAAACAAATATTATAATTATATCGTTGAAAATATGAACCAAAACTACGCTATCATTATGTATTGTACGGGCAATTTTAACGACAACTAATGGTAGCAAAATTATTGATATTTACGTAAATAATACTGATTTAATCTCGTAAATAGTGCCTGCGTTACCTCACTGGTTCTCTGACTGAACTGTCCTCCAGGGGACCAACTACAAGGTACAAAAATGTAACATCAAGAATCGTAGATGGTATGCCCCAGGACTTTGGAGAGCTCCGTTAGGAGTTTCCAGTATTTCGAATTTGGCCTCTATTTCGCCAAAGTCTCAACCCCAAAGGCATGAAAATACAATTGTAAACCATCGCTATTCATCAAACGTAAATATATATTCAAACTTCAAAATATTAATCTATACAGATTAATAAAATAGAAGTGTCTGGGACTTTGACTGGCAGATAGCTAATGTTACTAGGAGTAAATTAAACTCAGGTTTAGACTTTACTTTTATTTAATAAAACATTAAGTGTTCCACGGGAATGAAATTAAATCTACGCGTTTATAATAATAAAATAATTCCCTCATTTTTCCTTTTTCGTAATCTTAAAAGGAATAACCGTGCACGGAAAGCGGATTAAATAAAACATATTTCTTAAAGATACACCATGTGTATACCCCTCAGTTGAGCATGTGACGGATTAGCTAAAATATAAATGCCGAAGATGTTTCCATTCGTTGAATGAATTATGAAGAGGCATCACATTCTCCAATTCCCAGGAATTGTATATGTATGTATGATTGTGTATGGAAATGTCTTTCGGATGAGAGGCTGTAAACCTATTTAAGTATGAAAAAATTGCGTTTTTACTTTCTATAGATTGTAATATAAGCTGAAGGGTTAGTTTGGAATTACTGGTTCGAATTGATTTCAGTGTATTATAGCCAATATATCAAGAAAGGCGATAGGCTATATATTATCACGCTAACACCAATCGCTAGGCAGAAGCTAGTACAGAATAAAGTTAATTTCAAATTCATAAACGTAAAAGGCTCTCAATTTGAATGTAACATAATATAAAATAGATCGCTTCCGCTGACTGTTCGGATTTAACCTACTCAACAGATTTAATGCACTTTTCAGTAATAGATAATAATGTTATCATAGTTATCGTATTCGGGCATAGGGGATCAGGGTACTCAAGGAATATTAATTAGTATTAGGATATAACAACAAGCTGGGGCGTATCGCGTAGTGTTCTATATGATTTTTCGGATAGTTCAAACTATAATCTGTAGAACCAACCCCCTTGTATTCATTCTTCAAAGCCGAATTACAAAAGAAATTGAAAAAATTAAAGAAGGAAAAAAAATTTGCTTCCTTCAAGTACCAAACAGTTACCAAGAGTACTGCATATACAATACTAGCGGACGTCATGCGGTTTTCGTTCTCTTTCCCGTGGGATTATCGGGATACAATATAGCCTATATTAATCAGTGATCATGTAGCAATCAAATGGGGAAAGAATTTTTAACATCGGTCCAGTACTTATTGAGCAAATTCGTTACGAACATACATACAAACCTTTCGTCTTTTTAATATTAGCTTAGAAAAAAGTACGGTGAAACCAAATATTCGACATGGAAATAAAACCTCAAATTTGTATACAAATGAAGTACAAATAAATACTCGTACAAGTTACTCGAGTCGGTCGTTTATCAGGAATCTTCGGGAAAGTTTTTACGGTTTGATTTGTTACTACTCACGAGCACGGATTTAAGGGAGGCTGGATGTGATACGTTAAATATTTATTGATATATAAATGTAAGTAACGAAAGACGTCAGTTTATTTAAAATACCAAAAAGATTTTAACTTTGAATGAACTTACTGTGCAAATTTAAATCCGGAGAGAAACAGGAGAGATCCTGGTTTACTTTTTTCTGCACATTTCCCTTCTAGCACAAGTACATTAATGTTTGGTTACGGAATCACACTTTGAAAGCCTACTGCTCCGCTCCGGTACTCCCTACATCGGGAAATGTGCGGATTACCAAACGGCTTTAGCAAAATAAAGACTGATATCCACATATTGAATCTAATTTAAGAAACACAATGAGTAGATTTGTAAAAATTACGCTCTTTGAGGGAAACATCAAACAAAAACTATGTGAAATAATGTGAAGGTGAACTATATTGACTGGCTTTTCCCCGCAGTTTCATCCGCGTAGATTTAGTTTCATGCTTTATGTCACGTAAGTTTCCTGAGACGATTACATTTGGAAATGGCAGTAAATTAACCTAAACGAGCTTTAAACGACCCTTGATTGAATAAAAAAAATTTTGAATTTAAAAAATATATCTTCCAAAAACCAGTAAATTGCCTTGTGACTAACAATAATCGAGTGTTAGAGATTTTAAAAATTATGTACAGAATCTGGAATGTTCCCGGAATAGTAAAGTAACTACAGTAACAAGTTCCATTTAATCCACTACCGTGACAGGATAATTTAAAGAAACAAGGAGTAAAACAAGATAAATACAGACGGCCGCTTTGTATTTTATCAGCGAATCAAGACGTACCAATGCGAAGAAAAGGGTTCCAACAAAAGGTCTCTTTTAACGAGAAAAACTCTCTTTAAATTAGAAGATGAATAATACTTAGAGTAATATTGAGGTTATCCAATCCGACGGTCTCTGTAATGTCATTAGGCGTACAATGGCGCCCGGGGCCCACGGCCAACCGAAATGATCCGTAGCGAATATTCTCACAAATCAATTTCAAATGGCCCTTTAAATCTTTTGACGAGTGGGACAAACGTGGCATGACAATTCACGAATAAGCAAGTATTTCACAAACCAGCGTGTTTATACCAAAGTTACTTATTTCCATCATTATTATTTACAAGCTTATGCCTGCTACTTCCTCCGAGTGGAATAGTTGCTTTGGGCTAACGCTAACTTTAGCCCGCGGTTGGTCATAGCGTCATAATAAATAGCATATAGCTGATAATTTGTACAGATACCCTAAAGGTCAGAAACTCACCAGGATAGTAGTAGAGAGATATCGTTACGCAGGCCATGACACATTGGGTCGCTGATCCATCACAGTAAGTAAATATACCTGGAATTTTACCAAACACCGATACTCAATGGTTAGCTTTAGAAACATCAATCCAAATCAACATAGCAAATAACTCGACATATTCATCAGTATGTACTATTTTTAAAACTTCAGTCAATCAGTCACGTTGCCGCCGTGTTCAGTGAAACGTGGCTGATGGAACATCTCAGCCTACCCCTTCAGGGATCCTTCTGGGATGGCGAGAGCATATGTATGTTGTCTTATTTGTGACATTTTTTCTGAAGAAAACTCGTTTTGGATTAGTGGTAAAAATTACTGGTGGTCCCAATCACCTGACGAAGGAAGTTATTAAAATATATCTGGGACCATGGTTCCAGGCGCTTGAAACCTTCGATGAAGCGTCTAGGAGGCATGAGCCTGTCAAATCTCTTGGAGAATTATTATATTTTTTTGCGATTAGGTGAATAGGATTTAGAAGATAGGTGGATAGACTTGGATTATGTTCGGACAGCGCCGATATGAATGGCACAACGGAGATTAGCCTTGCAGTGACTTGAGAAACGCAGATGATGATGAACCTTGCAAGATGGCATACAGTATTCTCCATTTGCGGAGTAAAATTCCGTTCCAATGTCTAAGAAACGGTCGGAAAGTCTGAAGCCGAAGAGGACAGAGCATACAAAACAGACGTGAAATTGTGAAATATAGCACCATAAGTAGCAGGGTACGTAAATAGCGTAATCCCTCGTAGCATGAGGCAAGTACGACGCTCGCCGTGATTCCCGTCATCCCGCCATAACAGGGGCTATTGTGCGCGACGCATTGTGCAAGGGGATTGGTTTCTTCGAGAAAGCGCTAGGGAATCGATTTAAAATTTTCTTGAAAGAACCACACAACAATAGCGGTTAATACTCAGACTTGTACCTGAATCGTAGGCTTCTTTAATTACGTGGCCAATGTAGGTCATTCGGCATGCGATATTACCTCTAGGACAAGCTACTACTAGGAGAAATTACATTAAATATTTTGTCCTAAATTTGGTTTTATGCCACGAGTAAGTTTTGAACAAAGTCCTAAGGTTTCTACCCACCTTTCAGTTATTTCCTAGTTATTTTTGACACGCATGAATTTTATTTTGGTGATAATTGTGGGAGCAAAATTAATCTTATACAAGAACTAGCTGAGCCCTGTGGTGTCACCCGCTTAAATTTTAACTACCATCAAAAGGTCCTTGTCACAGAATTTTCAAATTGGTTCAGTAGATCAAGAGATTTACTTTACTTTTATTTACAACCCGACAAACTCGCCAATATGTGTAGTATACCTGTTTTTATTAGTATAGATGTAGAGTTGTTAAATCCTGCTAGATGACTTTATAACGATTTTTCAATCAAGCAAGAATTTGTATTTTAATTCTATTGACATGCGAACTTTGTTTGGTTAACCAAAAATCGCGATTAGAAGGCTTATCGGTTTTTGCCTATATGAAAAAAGTCCCACGTTAGAAGCAAAATCCACAATTTCATATTCATTGACCGCGTATATATTTTCTATTTTGTGAAATTGAATTTTCGCTAACATTGTTAGTAGACGGTCCTTGCGGTAGTTTGTGCGTCTTATTTTTAGGTTGGAGCCCTGGTATCCTCTTTACGTTTTTCTGATAGTTGAACGGTAGTTATATTAACTTTGGTTAAATGGTATGTTAGTTTTCTATTTGTGAATTTGATTCAAGATTGATACTTCTTTAAAAGTAAAGTTTCAATAATATAAAGGTGGACTTTATTTTATTTTATTTTAGGAATAATTCGTATAATTATGCTGCCATAGTGTACCTAAATGTTTCTGCGGCCTATTTCTGGTCATCGGTAAGTTCTCCATGAAAAGGATGAAAAGTGCAGGGTACAGGGAGCTCATTATTTATAGGGCGCCCTCAGTGTTGTAAGCGAACGTTCTGACTTTAGTAGCCGTTATTCTCAATGTGGACTATATACCACAATGCATCATCTATCCGTGTTACGTTAATAAATGGTAATGGTCACATTTGCCTTGTAAAAATGTTAGCTTCTGCCCGCGACTTCGTCTGGACTTTGAACTGAAACATTTTTCAAATCGGACCAGTAGTTCTTCAGCTATATATTAGTATAGATTATTTATTTAAAATGTAATTTTAAAAACCGTTTTTCTGTCATTTATGTTCAAATACTCATGTCCTAAGTTGCTTCTTGTAAGCAACATGTTGCAAGTAAAATTGCGAGCTGTCACAGGCAAGGCAGGTATAGTAGACAAACTACATTAGATGACACTACACATTCTCCAAGAAATTTGCTCTCGGTTACAATTCCATTTGACTCGAAATTGGCACCGAATGTTTCTTGGACTAAGGTATTCTTGGTTTTATTTAAAACCTAAGAGTTTCTTAAGTACGAGAAATTCCTTCGTATTTTTTGTAGATTTGCATGATGCTCAGTCATACCCGTTATGTTTGTGGTTTGGACAGTTTAATCATAAACCATTATAAACTAAACTTAATTTAGTATTGCAAAAGATGTCAAAAGTTGTTTATAGCGTATACAAGCGTGGCATAATTACATTAAAGGACAACACAACTCAAATAGTACAAATAAAAAAAATATACCTCCCGGATTCATCCAATGACGATACAATAAACTTGCACCAACCGCGGCCCGGATGCGTAAAGGTCAATAAATTCTGTTTATGTCTTTTTCAATACGTTACCCATCCAACTCTTTTTAATTGAATTACTGTTCCGCCGCTGCGCTACGTAGACGTATTTTGGGACTCGTGATTTGTATGTGATTTATTTTGCGACCGAAATTTATTTGCATTTTAAATCAAATTAATTCCGCAGAAGAACAAAACTGAATTATTATCTATACTTATGTATAAAGCTGATGAGTCCAATTTGATTTAAATTTCTTTTAGTGATAGGTAGACTATTTATTGAGGAAGGAATTGGGTTAAAGTTAGCCCATTGTAATCATTCCACGTGGACGAAGTCGTGAGCAGAAACTAGTAAAAATATATTTTGAAACACTCATTATTTTATTTCTTTTAATTGAGTATTTATTATTAAGCTAATGTTGGACCTTCCCGTGGTGCAATACAGCACACTAGTCCACCTAGCATCTATTAAAGTACTCTAATTGGAGAAACAATCCTGGAATTAGCTAAACCCTTTACTATTTGTTAAGCTAATTGGGTGAATTTAAATATGCATGCACATGACTATTACCCGCAACTTAGGAGGCAAACTACCAATTATGCTATATGTCCCGACATTTTCGGATTTACTCACATCACTACCGACTTTTTCATAGGGAAAAAATACACCATAATCCAGCGTACATAATACAACGTACAATTATTGTAACAATAGCAAATATGTCATTCGTGCGCTACCCTTATAAAGAACGGAATCACTAAGCGAGAATAATGACAGCCCCAAGATTCCTACTTTTCCATTTAAACAAATACTGTAAAGTCAATGTATTTACCCAGTATTCCGTAGCTGGGTATATAACGTAACTATTATCTGTGATATTATCTGGAATTGGATACACTTTCCAGATCCTAGGCTAGTTACAGCATAATAGCTGGGGTATCTGAGCGCAATAACAATTACCGTGTCGATATTTGACCAGAGTTTATTATCTTAATTACAGTTGCCGATTAATTTAATTACGCAGCATCAAATGCAAATTGTTACGTTAGCTCGCGCTCGAGTTGCACTCAAGTTTTGCAGGTAGGTATCTATTGAATCCTAATTTATTCATACTAAAGCTAACAATACTAGAATTAATAATACTACAAGTAAGTAAGTTACATTTATACTGGGGGAAAACTATGATAGTTTAAGCAGCGCGTATTAAGAACTTTTTAGCTTTTATGTTTAATTATACGGTAAAAAAATCAAAAGTTTCGAATATGCTCTGCTTAATCCGATAATGGTAGGATGGCGCCTGGACTAAAATGTGTATTAGATATATTTTTTAAGTAAATAAAATAAAGCCGTGGTGGCCTCGGGGTTTGAGCAGTCGCTTGCTACGCAAGCGACGCAAGTTCGAATCACAGCGGGGCCTGTACCAATGAGTTTTTCTAAAAAAAACTTATGTACAGTGATTTCACACCACGTGCTTTACGGTGAAGGAAAACATCGTGAGGAAACCTGCATATTTCTGAGAAGTAATTCAAAGACCTATAGTATAGTGCCTGAGACGGCGATAGACTCACCATCTGTCACGTTGGCATTTAATAAAAATTCGGTGAAAAGTGGGTGTTGTTGTGATAACAACACCTCTGCCTACCCCTTCGGGGAATACAGGCGTGAGCATATGTATGTAAATAAAATAAGATGTTACAGCGCTTGCAACATCAAATATTATCGTATCATTCAGGGGCTCAACTCCAAATTTTGCGAAAATTAGTTAAGATCATAAGCAGACAAAAATTTATGTTTTAGCCAAAAATTTTTTTAAAAGTCATTAATATTTGATTTTTAATTTATCGTCAAATTTGTATTGTACTCGAAGCAAGTAAAATTATTACTGTAAAAGGTATTAATTCAAACTGTCTATGTAATAAATGTATGAATGCAATTTGAAAAAAAAATGGATTTTGGCATTGATGGCCTATCGTTCTGAGGGTGCGATATACAAACTTTTCCACCTAACCATTTTATCTAATCATTAAAATCCTTATGAGTTTTATTTCAAAAAGCCCGTAAAATATAAATACATCATCAGTATGGGGCCGCCAACTTAAATGTATAAGTATATAGTGTAGAATAGATAGATCGTATGTTATAGTGGGTCCGGATGCTACGCACTAGCGCCAAAACGGACCAACCGTAACAACCAGAGAGATAACATTGGATTCGATTCCATTTTCCGGTTGTTATACTCTGTTATGTTTCAATATGGCGGATGATAATAGGCGTATGTGGGGTTTATCCCGATTTCACCAAATAGTGAGTGACACCTCTCGTATTGCACTCGTCTGTGGGTTAATCCACACGTATTGCACGATGGATCTATTTAATATATAAATTTAATGCTTCGCCCTGACTGTCGAATCAATGCATAGTCTAAAACCCTTGTTTTACGGGTCACTTGTTTCTGCTAAAACTCAATAAAATTCAGTGTAAGTGAAGGTGCTTCGCCGCTTCGTAGACCCTTGGAATGCGTGAAAATTTAGTAACAGTATGATTCGACTTGGGCGACTATGATCGTTTAAACAGCGCGTATGAAGAACTTCTTAGCTTTGACTTTTTGAATTTTACTGTACCAAAATGAAAATTCTAAACTCAGAAGTCCTTAGTACGCTCTACTTAAACCGATGATGGTAGGCCCTGGACGAGGTATCAGCGTCTGTGACGTCTCAGCCTTTGTTCCTAGTATCATTAGTTCTATGTACGTCACATGTACTATTGATTCCCTATTGTCCAACCGATTGATTACAATTCCCATTTAACGTGTACTGTATACTAATAGCTCATACACAGATGCACATATCAACGTATGTATGTAATTACATGGCTTTGATCCGATTAATATCGTATATGTGCTAAATGGTATTGCGGATTGGCATTGTAGGAGCGTTACAGATCCAATCATCAATCAATATAGTGCTCTATTGAAAGGTTATAGAGATTACACTGTAAGGAGCTTAAGTGATTAAACAATTTCCGTAAAGGTGCTCCGTTATACTGCTTCGATTAAATTCAACTACCAATATCGGTGGGAAACTCGGTTCTCGAAGTGGTGGACGACTATGTCTATTTAAGACAAACAGTCCACAGCTAGGAAGATCAAACTTCTAGAAGGAGGTCACTCGGCGAATTCAACTCGGCTGGGCAGCGTTCGGGAAGTTACAGGTGAGGTGGAAATCATTGGGAGAGGCCTATGTTCAGCAGTGGACGTCCTATGGCTGAAATGATGATGACCTAAGGTACCTTTATTTTAAAAGGCGTCAATAATATCGTTTATAAAAATATGCCCACGGCTGAGGCCCACGGAGGTAGGCAGAGACTGTCACTTGCTAGGATACTTCCTTACACACTTCTTGGTCAGCATCTCTACTAACGTATAAAACTGAAGAGTTTATTTGTTTTGCTTGAAGGCTTAATCTCAGGAACTACTGGTCCGATCGCGGATTAATTTAAGCGTTAGCGTAAAGTACCTATTCCACGCGGACGTTAGTGGTATCTTCATATGCGTTTATCCATCTATTCGCTAAGCGTGCTTTACTGACACTTCGTTTCTTAAAGTTAACATTATCGCTTGTTCTATAAAAATAACATCCACTAGATGATTAACGTTTATAATTAAAGGGCTATACGATCAATTTATAATTTGGGACCCCGAGATTCGTTAAGGGAAAAATTTAAATCAATTGGAATTTTGACAGTGGCCTCACAGTATATTTTAGCTAACTTATTATTTGTGCATCAAAACATTGGATCGTTTCAAAAAAAATGTGATGTGCATAACATAAACACAAGGCACAAAAACAAAATTGTAGTGCCTGCGCATCGCTTACAGAAAGTACATGGCTCATTTTTAGGACAGTGCATACGCTTCTATAATAAATTACCAACAGAAATTGTAAACTTGCCCTTCAATAAATTTAAAGAGACCATCAAAGCAGTTTTGCTCAAAAAAGGATATTATACTGTAAGTGATTATATATGTGATAAGGAACCCTGGGATGTATCTTTGTCGAAAAATTATTGTAAATAATCCCATTGGCACTGTACTTTTGCTACAATTAATTAATCTTAGTTTGATCTTTGCTTTGACTGGCTGGAATTTGCCATGCTCACAAATATTTGTAATATTTTAGTTATTATATTTGACAATTGAGCATTTGTGCTGTGTCCCATGGGCTTATATTCATGAGATATAAATACTGTAACCAAAAACATTGTATAATATATATTTTTTTAAAAGAGTAATTGTTGAGTTTCTTGCCGGGTTCTTCTCAACAAAAGCTACCTTCCGAACCCGGTGGTAACATTTATAATCATGTATAATGTATTTTGTGTCCTTCTGACGATTTGAAAGTACTTTGTAAGAAGTCTAATCAAATAAAGATATTTTGAGTTTGAGTTTGAGTTTAACGAACTGTTACGCTCGCACTGAAAATAGCAGAAAAAATCGCTGGTTTTGATTTGATTTATTTAGTTTAGGTTCTGGTGAGAGCACTCGCGAATATTTATTATTACCAATGGTTCGGGAACTAGCCTTCTGAGACGAAGCTCAGCTGCCATCTTGTACATTCCATCAAGCTAGCCTGACACCTCCCCTAGGAACTTTGGATTCCTTATTCACTACACAGATGTGTGCTGCATTTAAATTCTAAATATCTTTATATGAATAACCTTCTTACAAAGTACTTTCAAATCGTCAAAAGGGCACAGACAAAAATATTCGTACGGTTCGGAAGGTTAGTTTTATTGAGAAGAACCCGAACAGATACTCATTTCAAAAGATGATGATTTTCTGAATATACTACAGCTCAAATACAATAACAAAATCAAAACACATAGTTTCTACTCTCTAGGTATGCACCTATAAGAAAACATGACGCAAAATTTATCAATAAATAACGCCTCAGATCGAATACTTGGGAACTAAATCTCGAAGATGATAACAAAATTACTTTCCCCTCACTTTATCGACACCAATCAAAGTTCGAATAAGCCCAATGAAGCGAGGAGTCATCTTTAACGATTGTCACAGCGTTCATAACTCACCGCGTCACGGCTAAAACCGGCTTAATGTCACATTTTTCCATTATCCTCGTCACCAAACGTGGATAAATCGACGACCTGTTGCCGAACGCCGGCACTGGAGGCATGTAAATGCTTCTTTAGTTTACTCTCGCTGCTTTCCTTAGTTTATTTATGCTAGAGGGCGCGTTTTAAGTTACACTAAGCGATATTAGCTTTTGCGTTTAAGTCGTTATACTTGTTCGATTAGACTCGCTTTTGCAGTGTTTACAAGTCAAAGTCAAAGTCAAAGTCAAAAGTATCTTTATTCGATTAGACTTTTTACAAAGTACTTTCAAATCGTCAGAATGACATAATTATACAGGATTATACATGCTACCGCCAGGTTCGGAAGGTTGCTTTTACTGAGAAGAACCTGGCAAGAAACTCAGTAATTACTCTTTTCAAAAATATTATACAATTTAAAGAATACAAAATAAATAATTTGAAAAAACCAAGAGTTTGAAAAAGTAAATTCCTTTATCTGCAGGTAATATTGTAAGCGACCTGGCTTTACCTACATTGCTTCAACTTAAGTAGTAAATCAACTCTACATCAGTTATAATTTTTACGAGATAAATCTGGTTACTATGGGTGAAACCAGTCGTCAACATTTTTAGGCTTCCAGAATTAGGATGACTCACGCTAGACCGTGCCTGGCCTGAGTCGAGTCCGAGTCGAACTTGGGTAATATTCTAGGCTATTTTATCGTTACTCGGCAGTCACTCGGTTGCCGCTCGGATCGGCACTCTTTCCACAAAATATATGAAATACTAGGTGTGTTCCGCGGTCGCACCCGCATAGTCTTAATTTCGTGGGTGGGATTTATTTCGCGAAACCCTCATTAAAAATAATGTGGTTATTCTTTATAGCCGATGTACTAAGAACAGCTGGACCGAACGGAACTTTCCAGAGAAATCCGTTTTAGACATTAGTCGGAACGACCGGACATACATGTTAAGATTAGTTGACTGTGCTAAGGCCGACGCTCGTCTCGAACTCGGCTCGGTCTGAGTTCGGTGGCCAACCAGACCTACTAGGGCGCTCACACTTTATTGATGAGCGGAAACCTTCAATAGATCCCCGACCGCCCAGGGAGAGGCTGGTCGGGGACTTTCCTAAGTATTTTGTATAGAAAAAAAGGAAATCAGATTGGATAGCTACCTTAATAGGAACACATGTAGTATAAAAATGTACAGTAAAATATTTGATTACTAACAAATTATTTCCAGTAACGAATTACCAAGATTTGAGACCGCCTCGGGACGTATTCACCGTCTTATTATTAAGGAACTTCTATACATTTTTCATTAACAATGATATTCTATGAAGCTTCATCATCTTTTCATTGTAATCCGCCTACGATTTTTTTTTTCAAACGACGAGGGGAGCTCTTCTTACTTATTTATTTAAAATTAACAAAAGGAGCTGAAATTCGAAGGGAACAAAACACCGATCTTGTAAAAAAAAACCTTATTTCTTCGATAAGAAAATGTTGGTATCAGAAACATCGAATAATCTATTCATAAATACATACAGATAAATAAATTTGAACTGTCTGTTTTTAATTCCATATTAACAGCTTTTCACTAAATTCATATGAATGTACGATACGATACTAAGATAAAACAAAAATAAAAATAAACTCTGTCTGGCTTGAAGCTGTTTCGCGAAAAAAAACCGCCCATGAAATTAAATAAACGCGGGTGAAACCGCGGGTAGCAGTAGGTACTTACTTATTATTCTACGGTCACTATAGCACACGGACGGATGTCACACCGTAGTGTATTTAATGAGCCATATTATAATTGCGATCATTATTGATTTGATTCATGAACAATTAAGAAAATATCATCAAATTAACATGTGTTTGATTGCGTTGATGCTAGGTGACTGCATTAATATGGACGATATAATAAAGCTTGAGAGCGATGGAGGCATCTATTAATCTATTAAGATAAATAAAATTGATGTGTCTGTTTGTAATTCTAAAATATATATAATATAAATATAATCGGTATTGACTAAAAAAAACAAATCTGCATACATATTTTTAAATTGATGTGTACCACTAACCGATACTCTTTGACAAAAATGTACGCCAAAAAGTCATAACGTATGTTAGTAAACATTTCTGATACTATACACCGAAAGAAACGAAGTATGAAACGGAAATAAATACATTGCTCTACTCCAGAATAACATTGGAAAGCAGACATCGCCGTCTAAATATGTATTTGGTGTATGGTATTGTACTGTAAGATCCTAACACTTTATCTTACCAAGGAATCCTTATCCAACATACATATGCTCACGCCTGTATTCCTCAAAGGGGTAGGCAAAGGTGTTCAGTTGTAATCACAACACCCACTTTTCACCGAAGATGATTAAGTGCCAACGTGACAGATGGTGAGTCTATCGCCGTCTCAGGCACTATACATACGTCTTTGAAGTATCCAAACATGGAAATATACCTATTATTATTCAATTCAAGACGATTGGTTACAGCTTATTGTCAATAGTCGCCAGCAACTGCTAAGGCCAATTAGGCGCGAAGCAGGCGGAAATCACTTGATCATTCGCACAGCGTGTAATAGTCCCTAGACGAATGTAGCAAGCAATTCGCTAACAAGGCTCTTTGTGACGACCTCTCTGTAGATATTGAGTCGAGTTGAGTGGCACGCTGCATTGTCAGTCTCTCAGTAGGTACTACACACAAATGATGGATTTTTTAAACCAATTACCGCCTTATTCACGAGCGCATTGCTAAATTTAAGAACGTTCGCATAAGATGCTATTGTTGTTGAGTTCATAAAGGATTTGTGAAATACCGAGGCGATATTTGATTCAAATAACATATTGAGTTCTCATTTATGAAATTGGTATGGAAAATTTACGTGTTTCTTACGTACCTTATAATACGGTAAAGGCATGCGCACGATCTGTATAAAACTACATATTAATTAATTTAATTTAAAATTATACACACGCAATACTTATATAACCTATGCATTTTATGGTAATTGAACAGTTGGAAGCCTAAAATTATTTTTCAGTATATTTTTACATTAAGTACTGTACCTGCCTACGTATCTTATATTAGTGGGTAATTCTCAAAATAAACGAATAACACTCGAAGAGCCGTGGTGGCCTCGGGGTTTGAGCAGTCGCCTGCAACGCAAGCGACGCAAGTTCGAATCCCAGCGGGGCCTGTACCAATGAGTTTTTCTAAAAAACTTATGTACAGTGATTTCACACCACGTGCTTTACGGTAAAGGAAAACATCGTGAGGAAGCCTGCATATTTCTGAGAAGTAATTCAAAGCCTGAGAAGGCGATAGACTCACCATCTGTCACGTTGGCACTTAATCAAATTCGGTGAAAAGTGGGTGTTATGATAACAACACCTCTGCCTACCCCTTCGGGGAATACAGGCGTGAGCATATGTATGTACGAATAACATACCCAACTATATACCTAGCATTGATTGACAAGGTCACGATTTGACTACGTTAGTATCCATGCTTTTACTACAATCTACCTCAACTAGTATTGTTATAAGGTCCCGCCGCAAAAATACACAAAAACAGTTTTATCCATTTACGTGTCGGTGTTGCGGCGCGAGGTGAGCGTGTCACGACATCACGACGACTTACGTGCACAGAATACGCGGTGGTAACTCCTTTTTTCACTTTTTCACGTCAAAATACAATTTACCTTTTTAAAAGTGACTCACTCGGTTGTTCCGGCTGTTAACCACGCACTGGGAGGGCTTAAATAACGCAATAATGTGACAAGTATTTTTCTTTATAATTTTGTTTACTAGTAAAGAGAAAAATTAACAGTTGTCTTCTAGAAGTTGTAGGGTAGAATATACTAGCTGTGCCCTGCGTTGTCACCCCCGCGTAGATTCAATTCCGGCAGTCGTAAGTTGACAAAGTTTCATACAAACTTTCATCCCCTATTTTATCCCCTTGGGGGTAGAATTAATCAAAATCCATTCTTAGCGGATGCCTTGGTCATAACATCTACCTGCATGCCAAATTTCAGCCCGACCCGTCCAGTGGTTTGGGCTGTGCGTTGATAGATCACCATGTCAGTATAACACATATAACTCAGTCGCCTGATAACATTTTTGAATCGGTCGACTGGAACCACATACGTAAGCAACTTTAATGTACAGTAAACAGAAAAATCTTAAAGTTATACAACAAACGAATCAGGCATCTGTGAACGCGGTTCCAGTTAGCTAGTGGTCCCAGTCCCCTGTATCCTCGGTACAATCATGGGTATGGCAGTTCTGGGCCTTTAGACGAAGTAACATTATCCTCGCGCCTCGGTAATAGAAACGATACAAAATGTATCGGAATAACAGACGCCACGTGTCTGAATTATGTCATTTCCATAAATATTGTAACGTTTCTATCAGCGAAAGCGCAAGAGAATTTTACTTTTTCTCGGCTCACTGAAATGGGATTTCCTATCTCTACTGCCCCAGTTAAATCTACTTACAGACTTAATAGGTACATAACCTCTTAGACAGATAAGCAAAGACGGTCAAGACCAAATTAGTTTGAAACAGTATTCCACAAACCAATCAGGATTAAAACTTAAATATTAACAAGTGCACCGACCCCGCATCGGTCCCCAAACGGGAAACTGTGACAACATTGACACTTTTACCATTACCCTCCCGATATTTCAAGTCAAAACGCTATGAATATTACATGATTCTCAAATAACGCTTCCTATAAATAAAATAAGCGTATTCAAAACTACGCAGATCCCAATGGAATATTGCACGGATGGGGTCAAAATTTGAAAACAATAATATTATAATACTTATTTTATTATTTACCGATGAGATGTTTATAATCTGTTGACGAAAAAGCGGTTACCACTCATCTTTCATTTCATAATTTCCAGAACACTACACACAAAACATAAACGATGAGATGAGTTTTAACCAATACATCCTATACATTGTTGGGGTCGGCACTTGATTCAACCCGATGTGGCTGATCACCTGATTTTTATACGAAGCGACTGCCATCTGACTTTTGCAACCCCTTTGATGAGGAAAATCTGTGATCTGGGTTAAACCAGTTGTCAGACTATTTTTTAGGCCTCCGACCGACCTGTAACGATTGATAAAGCTGATAAATCATATGCGCAATAGCAACTGTGCCACGAGCTCCTCGACTTAACCAATACATCGAAAAGCATAACATTTCTATGAAGCTAAACTCCATTGCTCCATTGCCATAAAGTGTATTTTAATTACAAGCAAATGCCTGGAAGCCGTACAAATCCACCGCGCGCAAGCACCGCCTGTGCGTTCGAAAGTCGTAAACAAAAGTACAAAGCCCATCTTAGATATTAACAATCCTTTTTAACTTACATTCGAGACTGACAAATGAATATTTAGCTGAAGCAGGTGCTCCCACTTTATGAGACAGCGACGGTCTCTGGCGATACATAAATCAACATAGTACCTAACAATGATTTTAGGAGAATCTCAGACTTTACCACCGAGCTCCTGAGGGTTTCACTAGGATATTTTATGGACTAGTTTTTTATCTTAGATATAAATTTACCACATTATGTAAGTCCATAACGTAGTAAGCACGACAAATTACTTTTGGACATGAATAATGTCATTGTTATATTGAACCCACATTTAAGTTTTTGTTTACAAATATTATGAAAGGATGCATGAATGTGGAGGAAATAAGTATGTAAGGATCGTAGCAATCGGTGGTCTCTGCCTACCTCTATGGGATGCGGGTGTGAGCATATGTATGTATGTATGTAATGACACAAAACGCCTATTCATAAATACACTATACTCTGTGTATACGATAATGTGTTATGTAAGCAATCAATACCAATTATGATGAGTCACTAGTAATTATTGTTTCAGGTTATTAATAGCCGTGGTGGCCTTGAGGTTTGAGCAGTCGCCTGCTACGCAAGCGATGCAAGTTCAAATCCCAGCGGGGCCTGTACCAATGAGTATTTCTAAAAATCTTATGTACAGTGATTTCACACCACGTGCTTTACGGTGAAGGAAAACATCGTGAGGAAGCCTGTATATTTCTGAGAAGTAATTCAATGAAGTATGTAAAGTGTCTGAGACGACGATGGACTCACCATCTGTCACGTTGGCACTTAATCATCTTAGGTGAAAAGTGGGTGTTGTGATTACAACACCTCTGCCTACCCCTTCGGGAAATACAGGCGTGAGCATATGTATGTTATTAATAGCAAGCACTACCTTTTTTTCAGATTAGGTTAAGAGGTATCCACTATTTTATAGTAACGTACACTTTAGAAACCGCCCCGAAAAGTAAAACTATTTCCACGGTATGTAAAATAATATGCAAGCATCTAAGTCTTGATCTCCACACAGGTAAGAACAAACACACACATTGTATGTATGTGTAAGTAAACCTATCTCGAGGAGGAGCAGGTAGGACAAACCACTAAAAGAACACGTTACTTGCCGGGACACATCATGACAGCTAGTGAGGGGAAAATGTTTTTAGACATCGATACAAAGGGATTTCTGGATTAATGGTGAAAAAAATAAAGTCGTATGGTTTGTACACATTAGAAAGCATTTTCATCAAATTACGATAAGCCCGGTATCATAAATCATATTTGTCTAATCGATTGCTCGCTACACTTATCTATACTAATATTTAAATAGAAGAGTTTGTTTGTTTGTTTGCTTGAACGCGCTCATCTAAAGATCTACTGGTCGAATTCGGAAAAATATTTCAATGTTAAATAGCCTATTTATTAAGGAAAGCTATATATCATAATGCTAAGACCAATCGCAGGTTAAAGTTAGCGTTAGCCCAATGTAACTATTCCACGAGGACGAAGTCGCTGGCATTAGCTATAAGTAAAACCAAGAATACATTTTAATACCATATCACAATGAATAAATCCTTACCTTGATTTTATTTTTATACAAAACTTTAACATCCTTAAAAAATGACGCTGAATATTCACATATTTACACAGCAAAGAATTTTAATAGATCTTTTGGTACTAATAGGAATTATGTTGCCAAAAATTCTATCGATACTTTTGCTTGGATTCACTATTCCAGTGGGTAACGGGCGGGCGATTAGCTGCGGTTCCAGCCTCCTCTAGGAAATAGAAAATAAAGGCGGTGTGACATGCGCCCGCCAACCTCCACTGTGACACAGGCCAGCCAACACCATGCAACTTAACTCCAATATTGACTACGAAATAATATAATTCGGAGAACTTCTTGTGAAGTTTTAGTAACATTTTAAAAATGTATCGGACATCCCACGGGTATTTACCTTTTTCAAATATATTATAGTAGGATACTGAATGAAAACTATTATTCAATTTAGAAACTAGGATATCATCTACTTACTCACACGGGAATTCCGCGAAACACAGAGCTCTTTTACTCTTTATGATCGGGAAAAAAGTGTAATCTTCTTTAAGAGCAACTTGCTCTTGTCGGTTGAACAAGCGCCACTCTAGCCTATTTTGCCACCTCAATTGTATCTAGTTGGAGACAAGCCTTTACCTTCTGATACTCTATTAAACCCGTTTTCACCTTAAGTTCCACTTCTCCCTTCAATTTTGCCTTCGAGTATCAGCTACAGTAGTGTCGTGTCGTAACATATAATCATGATGTATATAAAGAAAAAAAGACCTAAATATGGTAATTAACAAATTATCAACTGGCGCCAGTCTGAAGCCTCTTCAACGGACACGTATGGAAGATCCAAGTGAAGCGGTCGTCTGTACGAACGTGACCGTTTTACGTATTTATGCAGACGTCAACTCACCCTCCGACCAACAACTGACGTACAGGGGAACTTTGGCTACGACTGACTTAGTGCCTTGGTCTGAATTGGAACCGGAAGATCATTGAATTATGTAGGTAACTTTATAAGTAAAGTAAACTGTAAGATTTCCGACGGTACGTAAGTAAGACAAACGCTGAAATTTGTGATAAGGTATTGACCTTATAGTCGGATATTGATCCGACTGTGGTTTAGGGAATCACCAATATTTATGAAAATTTTAATGGTTTATTCAGCTTAGACCCTGGGGCCCAACCCTGAGTTTTAATACGTATACACGCCATAATATACATCTATCTCTCTATTATGAGTCAAACTACCATGGCAATAAGAGTTCATGGTAGGGCTCCTAGTAAGGCGCTAAGGAAAAAAAACACCGATTCGGAAACTACTATTCTGAAAAGAACTGAACCAAAGATGTATGTGGTGATCGGAACATCACTTTATCAATCACAATCTCAATTCCGAAAATACACTAAAATGCAAAACTATAAACATGTTGCTAATTATAATGTGTTTTCGTTAAAATAAAGTAATATTCTCACACCGTCCCAGAAAAGTCCACGAAGGGGTAAGCTATAGGTGTTAATGATAACAACACCCACAGCACTCACTTTTCACCGAAGATGATTAAGTGCTAACGTGATAGATTCGGCACGTTGACACTAAATGACAGGAGAGTCCATCAACGTCGCAGCCACTATACATCCTGGAATTACATCTCAAACATAACGTGCAGGTTTTCTCACAATGTTTTTATTTACCGTAAAATAAAATCACACTCCACATGCAACACGGTCTCCGGGGTTTTCAATCATTTGAACTTCTAACATAAGGGAACAAGATTTTTTAATCACCAAAATCTTATTTGTTTTATTGTACCTTACAATAGTACCATGACCATATTTGACAATTTCATATCTCCACTTCAGGAACCTCAATGCGAAATGCAACAAGATATTTAACTGAATACAAAACATGACTAGAATACATTAAAGTTCTAAGCTTAGTTTAGAATGCGTCATTTGCTGAGGTAATTGCACCGTGCCGCGGGCGCGCCGAGATATGGTCTTTCATTTCTATGCCTGTGTCAACGTATTCAAGATCTTTTGTAACCATACCCTGTCGTGGAGGATTTTCTCAGAATGCTGCATTATTTGCTGTAACAGGAAATATCTTAGAGCTTTGTTGACCGTTACGATCAATACGTCTGAGAAAACTAACGTCCAGCGCGGCGCAATGTTTGCTTTAGCATCTTCTTAAAAGCATATTTGCATTGTCTCTGTTTGGTTTTTTTTATAAAACAAAAATTTGCAAACAAGAGTTCAGCCCGCCTGATGGTAAGCGGCCCCTCCAGCCTATGAACATGACCAAAACCAGAGTGTCAGTCACGCATTACCCACCTTATCAAGAATGGAATCGCTGTGGGCAACATATCACAAGATAAAAGAGTCCCACTGTACGCTAGCCAACGACTCCAATCCTCCCCTCCACTCCATGCGATCTAACTGACCACAGGAACGCAAAAATACTAGTTTAAGGTAGTTTTATTTGGCTGCGATCTTCTGCAAGGTGGAGGTACAATCCGCAGTCGGGCAGCTTAAATTTCGAACGGGAAAACCCATTATGATCTACCTCTCTTAAATCTTTAATGTTTCCATCCACTAATTACTTAAAGCAGATGAATAATGTTTAACACACAAATCTCTCGCGGACTCTTCTTCATATTCATGGAGAAATATCGTACTTTATGACTCAACATCGTAACAAGTGAAAGCACTACACGGGACCGTGAGCACAGCATTAATATTACTTACACTAGAAATAAATTTCATTTATTATTGAATAAACTGAGATGCAGGTATACTTGAGCAAAGTTAGGGTGCAATGCTGCACGTATCGCTCTCGAGTGCAGAGCAAACTTTGAAAAGGTCAAAATTGATGTATCGCTCTGGCGAATTTACGTCAGCGACTGAAGTTATTTAGTTAATAGTTATAGTCATATCATAATTGATTGATATGTATTGTATTTATATGAGTTTTGTTCAGAAGATTACAAGAGGATTTTAAACATGGTTTAAACTAAGACTCTGAGTCCGACTTAAGTTTTCGAGTTTGGTCTAGCAAATTCAGACGAAAACTATGACCATCTCTTTTGAAACCTATATTACTAAAAGAGATGGCTTGTTTTGTCAGTAGATGAAAATTGACGATTGATCTTTTGTAGATTTGGAATAAAGCTCAATTTACTTAAAATTAGAGTGAGCAATAATTAGCCCCCACTAGCTTAGAGCATGGCACAGAATCTTATAAGAATAACGGAAAATTTTACTTCATTTACAAAAACACTCTACTCCATTCAAAAAGATTCCACGAATTGGAAATGGAATTTAACAAATCACAATTCAAACACACCTATAAACACTATTATGTTTGAAGTGGATCGAGACTACCTATACGCTAAGGTATTTACAGTAACGGATAGAAGAAGCAATCACTAAACCGTAAATCATTTTGGCACATTATCTACTAAACGTCTCTACGGGCCGAGTGCGAACACATTTGGGCACAATCCTCGTGACATGCTTTTGAAAAGGGAAAAGCCCGTGTATTAGGATCGAGTGATTTGGAAAAGCATTAGGAGTTAGAAAATCAGTCGCCGGATGAACTTCACCTGTTGAAGTTGATATGATCACGGAAAGTGTGTCCTGAACTACAAAATAGAGAGGTTGCAGAAGGACGGTTTTCTACGGAGAATCTATATCAAATATGTTTGGAGAAAGGTGCTCTTAATCATGCGCCTACGTGTATGCGCCTTCTTTTGCCAATTTATGGAAGCCGACCTTATCATATTTCTGCTTCGTACTAAAATCTTGTAAATGATAAACTATAATAGATCATAAAACTACTGTATCGTTAGTATGGTAGTTAGCGCTACTGTGGAACACGAGGTCCCGGCTGCGATCCAGTGGTCGGGAAAAATTTTATTGGGCTTTTTAATCTGTAATCACGCAGAAACTGCCTGAAATCTGGATTTGTGCCCGGTTACTGGCAATAGGCTCGCCATGGAAGATAGCTGAAATACGGTTGTACAATCGCCTACCCCTTTGCAGAATACGACGCGAGCATATGTATGTTAGTATGATAATAAATTGCAATAGTTCATTGGAGGACATAAATAATAGTATCGTCAAGATAAACAAAGATATACCTTGCCGCATGTAGATTTAGAATATTGCTAAAGTTTAAGGCTTTATTAAAATATGCATATATTCAACTATATCCGACATTTATAGATATGAGAAACTTCATAAACTGCTGTGCTGCTCGTACATTAACCCCCTTATTAGAAAACGAAGTTGATCCATCTCTTTCTATAACACGAATTTAAAAAGGGATGGAAATAGTTTTAATCTAGACCAGTCTTCGTTTAAACCATGTTTTATAATAGGGGGGTTGTGTCTACAATGAGATAACAAATTCCCAGTATAATACACTGATATAATAAGAGTACCGGGAATTAAACAACAGCAAAACAATAGCTTGATATTAACGTATTCCGGCTATTTATTACGTCAGAGACAACCGTCTTCTAGTGACCATAGACGGGTTGTAGTACAGACATAGGTCGCATGTCACACAGATACTTAACACATTTGCTTTTAAAGTATTTCCGAGATTAATTAACAATGCTATCATTAGAAACTAGATCCGTGGTGGCTTGGGGTTTGAACAATCGCCTGCTACGCAAGCGACGCAAGTTCGAATCCCAGCGGGGCATGTACCAATGACTTTTTCTAAAAACTTATGTAGAGTGATTTCACACCACGTGCTTTACGGTGAAGGAAAACAATCGTGAGGAAACCTGCATGTCTGACAAGTAATTCAAATACGTATGTATAGTACCTGAGACGGCGACAGACTCACCATCTGTCACGTTGGCATTTAATAATATTCGGTGAAAAGTGAGTGTTGTTATTACAACATCTCTGCATACCTCTTCGGGGAATGCAGGCGTGAGTATGTGTATGTAAGGAAGCTATCATTATTATATGCAAAGATACCATGATCGATAAGTTCCTTTCAACAGAAACATATAAAATATTGGAAGTACAAATTGATTATTTGAAGATTATTATCAAATACACGAGTTTCCCTGAAAATGTCTCGAATGACGCACCCAATTAAATTGAAGTACTTGATTGAATGAACAAACATTACCATTGATACCGATACACCTTGAGTAAACATACTCTTTAAGCTTTACATTCAATTAGGGACAGAAACGTGGGTAGTGCCCCATTTAAATCAAATAATAATTAGCTAAGCTTCTAAAGAATGTATCTATACATTTACACAGTACTAGCTGTGCCCGGCAAACGTCGTATTGCCATATATTTTTTTAGGGTGGTCACCCTTATCATTTAGGGTATGAAAAATAGATGTTAGCCGATTCTCAGACGTATCCGATCTGCACACAAAACTTCATACAAATCGGTCCAACCGTTTCGGAGGAATCCGGTATCTAACATTGTGAAATGGAAATTTTATATATTAGATTTCAAATTAACAGCTTTTCACTAAATGCATAAATTTTATTATTGTACGAAACTTACATAATAACAAATTTCGTCTTTCTGTCTGCTTTCCTGTATGTTTGTTACGACCGATTTTAACGGCCAGCTGATGTTTCAAAGAGTAGCATATGCTACTTTTAATAAGAGATACCTGGGTTCCGCGAAATAGTTATTATAAGCCTTCCATTAAATTAAGTTATAAAAAATCCACGCGGGTGTATCTCTAGGGCACAGCTAGTCTAACTAAATATATATAACTCAAAGGTGACTGACTGACTGACATAGTGATCTATCAACGCACAGCACAAACCACTGGACGGATCGGGCTGAAATGGATTGCAGGTTGATGTTATGAGTTGATGCCTACATCCGCTAAGAAAGGATTTTGATTAATTCTACCCCCAAGGAGATAGAATTTTAAAACCGATTTATTATATAAAACTAAATATACGCGGGTAAAACAGCGGGGCACAGCTAGTCTGTATATAAATTTTGTAAGGAAATGACGATACAATTACATAACTATCACCAAAAGAAAACTTCAACAATATAACTCAAATTTAGTTCACGCGGATTTTCGAAGAAAATAGTGCACAAACGGCTTAAGTGTGGTAAATAAATCAATCATTCAATAAGCGAGCTCTGCCGAGAGTCGGGACGATTTGTCATGGCCAGTGGGGAACCGTTCACGCTCCACTAATGCCCTCCTGATTCTGCCCTTCGTTATCTTAAAGGGTTCTAAGATAAATGTGCCATTTATGAATCAGTATCTTCTAAATATAAGTACAAAGGAAACGTGATATTTCCTTTTCCCATCCAAGAATTATCATTTCATCTTTTAGATTAAAATCATAGCAAAAGAAAATATTTTTCAGAGAATTCCATGAATTCTGTTAGAGATGGTAAATATTGATAGTAAGTAAATATTAGATGTCGAGAAGTTCGCCGGATTACCAATAAAGTGGTTTAACAAAGCTAAATAAAATACAAAGGAACTTCCTCCTCCGGTTATTTTGGAATAAACCAAAAAGAGTGGTTCAAATATACTTCTACATAAATACACACTCAAAATACATTGGATCCCTCTGTCCCTTTCAGAGGACACTTTTGTTTCGTAAACAAACCCCGATTATCCTCAGATTTGCTACAAAAATTATAGGTAAACAACAATATTTTAGACAAACAACTTATACACCTAAGCTAACATCGGGGCCCAGGGGGCCTCTTGTGCTGGGTATATCTTACAGTTCGTTACGCAGCCAGGCCATCTGTTATTTCAGTCCGTTACATATTTTAATGCTCCCGAAGGATTCTCCGCTGCCCTAAACCGTTTCCAACCCATTGGGCGGCTAAATGATTCATTTAAATACAATCCTCGGAACACATCTCTCATTTTTTGCGTTCAATATCGTCTCGACATTATTAATGACTTGTTCAATTTAAATTTATGAACCGTTCAACACATTCCTCTGTAAAGCAGGTGGAAAGATTGAGTCTGAATGACGGATGCTTAATAAAATCAGCTTTATAGGTATTGGGAATATTTCTATCCCATGGTATTTTTTATTAGACTATAATTTTACTGAGTGCTAGGTGTGTGGTTATAGGCGTGAAATTAATATTGTCCCTACATTAGTTACATACATACATACATATGCTCACGCCTGTATTCCCCGAAGGGGTAGGCAGAGGTGTTGTAATCACAACACCCACTTTTCACCGAAGATGATTAAGTGCCAACGTGACAGATGGTGAGTCCATCGCCGTCTCAGACACTTTCGTCATTAAATTACTTCTCAGAAATATGCAGGTTTCCTCACGATGTTTTCCTTCACCGTAAAACACGTGGTGTGAAATCACTGTACATAAGCTTTTTAGAAATACTCAATGGTACAGGCCCCGCTGGGATTCGAACTTCTGTCGCTTGCGAAGCAGGCAACTGCTCAAAACTCAAGGCCACCACGGCTCATTCGATTAGTTACCTTAAAGGAAAAACTATCGATATTTCTTTATAGCGATGCTAGCGCCGCAAACCGTCATTATAAATGGACAATGAAATATTATTAACGTAATAACATGTAAAATGGAATATGGTGCACATTCTTTTAAAATCTGTGGATCCATTAAATTTGAGTGCTCTCGTCCGAGCGAGTTTAATCCATTTTGCGTGGACTCTTTCTCGCATTATATTCCACTAAATATAGCTCTCGACTTGTATAGAGTAATAAACTCTATACTATTAATATATATATAGAGTCGAGTGCTAATATAATAACATGTGACTTTTGTGCGAATAAAATATGCACCAAATCTTTTCATCTCGAATCCAAAGAGTCGTCAACAAAGCGCAAACATCGTTAGGAAACGGTCCCTATACAGTTCAAGTATTCTGCTTAAAGAGTGAATAAGAAATTTGTACAATGGATGCTACAATACTGAATATTCAATTTAAATAGCAGTACATTTGTCTCAAAAGCTTTCCGAGCGGGGATCATAAGAAATGCATAAGGTCACAAAGCGACAGGATATAAGAATTCAGCGATCGTTTGTGAACACACGACAATGAATATTATTTTACATGGACGTCTGGGGCGCATGATCGAGTGACGTGAATCTCGCTTGTTCACTATTCTTCGTATTTGGTGAGTAAGATTTAATAAAAAGGAATCTTTTTGAAACGCAATTTCTAAGGCGTCTTAGGGTAAATGTCTATATCTGTCTATAAATGAATATATCTATACTGATAAATAAAATTTAAGTATCTGTTTGTAATTCCATAATAACAGCGTTTTACTAAATGTATATGAAAGTATGTACGGTACTGATCTAAAAAACAAAAAAAAAAGATTATTTTTTTCTGTCTGTCTGGACCGATTTGAACAGGTCTTTACTGCCAGATAGCTGATGTTTCAAGGAGTAACTTAGGTATTACATTTAATTAAAAAACAAATTAGGGTTCCGCGAATTAAAGCATGAGTCTACGCGAGTGGGAGCGCGGGGCACAGCTAGTTTTAAATTAAAAAAAGCAGTTAATTGTAACTTTTTTTATTATTTCTTATGAGACAAACAAGACGTACAGACACAAACATATGCTCACGTTTATACCGCGAAGAGGTAAGCAGATACATATATGTAGTTCCTTTCTCCACGCGTCACCAACTTTGTTGAAACAATCTATTTGAATTAACACAATATACTGTAAGGAGTTTTAATCCGACCTTCATAGTCGATGGTTTAAAATAAAGAAAAAAATGCAGAAAAGGAATTCGAAGGATGTCATGTTTGTCATTCAGTGTAAAAATTTATAATTAATAGAACAAAATAAAAGATGATTGTAATAATCCCCAATAAATAGTTTGTTTATTAATTGGGTCCCCATCGAGAGCTACGCCACCACAATACTGTAATGCCATTGCAAGTAAACTATAGTAAATTATGATATAGACTCAATCAATGAATCATACCCTAGAAATCTGACATTATTCAGGGCGAGTACTTATAGTGTATCTACCATATACACCCATCAGCAGAGATAAACATGACAAATGTATTCACTTAGAAGGACAAGCAAAATAAAGCCGTCCTTGATGTATTCACCGAATTAAATTTTTAAAGAGAGTTCTTAATAAGGTTTTACCGAATAAATTCTTCATAAAAATGTTCCAGACGTTGTGAAGGATGTCACTTGTATTTTTAACCGTTATTTTGGAGCATTTTGTAGGCACTCCACTCGATTATAATGAGCATGCCTTATTGTCATGAATTTATAATGGTACGAATACGTTTATAGATTTCGCTTTAATCATTCCTTAATTACGTATGTTCTGGTTATTTATGTTTTATATTTATAAGAAGTTATTAAAAACTTTGTCTTCAGAATTTTATTTAATAGCAGCTTCATCCGCCGCTACCCCGCGTGATAAACAAACAATTAAAAAAAAGTATATACATCCGAAGCATACAAAATAATTATTGTTTGAGGAGCCGAGGTAGCCGTGGGGTTTGAGCAGTCGCCTGCTACGCAAGTACGAATCCCATCGGAACCTGTACCAATGAGTTAAACTTATGTACAGTGATTTCATACCACGTGCTTTACGGTGAAGGAAAACATCGTCAGGAAACCAGCATCTGTCTGAGAAGTACTTCAAAGACGTATGTATAGTGCCTGCGACGGCGATAGACTCATCATCTGTCACGTTGGCATTAAATCATCTTCGGTGTAAACTGGGTGTTGTTATTAAAACACTTCTGCCTACCTCTTCGGGGAATACAAGCGTGAACATATGTTCATATGTATGTTTTGTTTTAAAAATAATACCTTTCAAAATATGGAGCCCTCATAAACATTCAACCTCAATGTTTTTGACGCATAGCGCCATCTGTGTGTTTTCAGTAGAACTAGCAAGTAGTCTAGTAGCGTTGAGTTCATCAATGACTAGACACGAACCATCTGCTCGTTGTATTGTATCATCGGTCCCAGCGAAACCAGCGCCACCACAGTTAGCGGAGGATTCAGTAAATTTCAGTTTTATTATTTCTTTCTTCGTTAATAAAATTTTAATTACGTCAAAAAAAATTTTTTCTTGTGCCCGTTTACTTACTTGGTAATTGAAGGAGTAAATAAGACGGTACCTGGAAAAGAAAAATACAATACATTAAAGACATTTTCAGTGTTTCGAATGTTTAGAAGATAAAAATAAACCTTCAGCAGATTAGGAACTTTTCTTTGAAACGTTCAAAAAATCTCGTCGAAAATACCGTTTAGATATTATATAGGTATTAGACAAGTAATTATTAAAGTAGGATGCAATGGTGAATATATTCCCCATCACTATAATAGCGGACGCGTGTAACCGTATCGAAGCACATAGTAACAAGGGAATATTAACCTCATTGTTCCAAGTAGTTCGGAACACAGTGTTCACCGCACTGTATACTACTTATTTAATGGCGTAGCCAGCAAATGGCACGGGCGGTAACGCATCAAGCGTTAAGTGGCGACCAGAAATCATGTTGAAAATAAAGATTTGAATTCACACGGAGCCGAGGCCTTGAGGTTTGAACAGTCGCCTGCTACGCAAGCGACGCAAATTGGAATCCCAACGAGGCCTGTACCAATGAGTATTTCTAAAAACTTATGTACAGTGATTTCACCACGTGCTTTGCGGTGAAGGATAAAATCGTCAGGAAACCTGCATATTTCTGAGAAGTAATTCAATGACGTATGTAAAGTGTCTGAGACGGCGATGGACTCACCATCTGAAACGTTGGCACTTAATCATCTTCGGTGAAAAGTGGGTGTAGTTATAACAACACCTCTGCCTACCCCTTCGGGGAATACAGGCGTGAGCATATGTATGTATGTTGAATTCACACATCTCACTTACAAAAATAAATTAATAGCCTTACGCTCCTGTATTCTCTAAAGTGGTATGCAAAGGTGTACTATACATAAATATATGTAAGGTGCACTGCCATATTTTGCCAGAATTTGTGCTTAAGTCCCATGTACTAAGAGGCGAGCGTTGACCGGGCACAATTCTAGACTTCTTACTAGTTTCTAGTAATTGTCACATCTTATTCTGTTAAGTAAGTACAAATACAAGAATTAGAAGAACCTATTAGAATGTAGCGTGTGGTAAAAATATTCAGAATCACACTTTAGATGAAAAAAGGGTGAGAAAGGTCAACAGTCGCTAAATTGGCGTTTATACATTTCAAGAATATTCAAATATCATCTTATAAGTATATTTAAACGAGCAATTCTTATATGTATGTATATTAAGAAACGGTTTCTGGAAAAAATTAGGAAACGTCTTCTAAGATTTTCATGAAATTTTGTATGTAGATAAATCGAACTAGATGTCTCTTTAAAAAAAGTAGCGAGATTAGCTCGGTCATCTAGTACTTTAAATTTATGTTTTTATATTTGTAATAGGTACCAATCCAGATAATTAAATGCACCGAAATAAAGTCAATCGTTCCTTGTAACCTCATCTGCTATACAAGTATGCATAATGATTAATCCCTAATTACCAGTATAATCCAACCAATTGCAAATGGTGTAATGAATGTAACAGGAATATATTTTGTCAATAACAGCGTTCAATTAAATATAATTGCGGATAATGGAAAACATCAACACTTTAAGGTAGGCTTGACAGAACATTATCATGATGATAAATAAGTTATTATAATGAAAGCGTAATATTCCACTGATTTTTCCAAAAGTATTGCCATTATATACATATTTATTACATATGTGTTAGATTGTTTGCATGAACGCGCAAATCTCAGGAACTACTGGAGCCTTACTATAACCTCTTATTGCCATGATAGTTTTACTCTTATTATGAGACAGATGTATTTGACGTGCATACATCTGTCATTGTCACACAGCTGTAATAACATTGCAATAAGAGCTCATGGTTGGGCCCCTGGTTTGAATCGACAATCACTTTTGTATGCGCAGGAATGGCCACATATTATATGGACAATACTTTCAGTTACAGGCTAAGAGTACCACCACAACGGTATACACCTGCATTATATTGTGCGCGTGTATTATGTAAACAATTCGCAGTCGAATCGCCATTACACTGCCAATATGCTGCGTTCAGGCGAGCAAGCGCACTTGACAACATAGTACCTGAACTATTTAGTTTAGTGATATGTTTATTTTTTTTAATAATCTGTAAATATTTCTTACTTTTCCGATACATACTAATACCTACCTTCGTTTAACTATGAATAAGAGAAAACTAATGGGTTATTAAGATAAAGTATTCGGGGGGCTCGCAGCTCTTAATATTTTAATATTATTATAGATTTTTTATTTATTTCACGATGATATCGATATTATTTTATAATAGTCGAAATTAACCGACCAACATAACTGTGTTTTAGAAGTACAGTGCTAAGCAAGAGTGTGTTTAATCGGCTAAGTGTTCAAACTGAGAAGTTGAAACTTAAACCAAGGGTATTGTAAATCAGTTACAAAGTTAGAATCAGGGTTACGTCTCACTTAGGATGGTTAATTCAGTTGTAAAACTGGAAACTAAAATAAAGATAAGTAACTGAGTATACACATTTGCAAGATTAACGTAACTTAATTAGCGGATGGTTTGATAAACAACCGCTTTAATAACTTATGTTGCCCGTTCACCATCAGCATCTATCTATTGTATCTATACAGACAAAGAAAATTGTAGTGTCTGTTTCTAATTCCAAATTAACAGCGTTTCACATAATGCATAAATAAAAGTATAAACGCTCCTTAATTTTTTTTTCTCCTTTACTCTGTCTGTCTGTCTGTTACAAGGAATAACATAGGCTACACTTATTTACAAACAAAATTGGGGCTCTGGGATATAAAGGTAACGGGGGTAAAACCGTGGGGAAAAACTAGTTAAAACCTAACTTTTATTCGCATTCCTATTATTAGCATAATATCGCCTAATCATTACATTCATATTTTCTTACGAATACAGTTATGTGATAAGTAATGATAATATAGGTTCCAAATACTATCAACATATCAATGTACACGGAATCAATAAACAACCCAACAAAGTATGAGATATGATGTTGATGATGACATCCGAGAAAAGTCCGAGAATGTAGGTTTTGACTTGTTTAAAATTGACGATATCAATTGCGTATTTCCACATTTTTAAGGGAATGTAAAACTTTCTAGACTCGCCGCTAGAGGCGCTTTTGGATACCCATAGTTCCCATACATAATGAGGAAAATGCGCAATATATATCGTCAACGCTAAAGCGTGAAACCTGCACTTGAGGTACAGTTTTTCTAAATTTACGTGGTTAGTTGTGATAATGTAGGTATCCAAATATTCCACCTAATAGAAATGGAATATAGCTATGGTATCCCCTGCGTATAGTAAGTGGCGGCTGAAGGGGCTGGCGGTGGGAGTCTTGACCACCGAGCCGCGGGCCCGGGAAGCTGGTAGCGTGATGTGGCTCGCGTTGCCTTGTACAGAGAGGTCTCCAAGGACGGTGATGCAGCTGCCACGGAAAAATGTGGGGGGACACCGGTGCGATCTATCTGAGTATTAGTACCCGGAGTCCCCTCTAAACACTGAAGTTGAACACCGGGGGGGTTTTAGTGCGGTAAAAATACCGCATATCCCGACCTGCCTCTCCCAGGACGTACGGGTACATTTTGAAGGAATCCCCCTCGTCAATGAAATAAAAGGTATTCAAAGACTAAAAAAATTACTTTTCTAAGAGGCTAATGCACCAAAAAATCTAATATATATTAAAAAAAATATACTTAACTAATAGGTTCGCGTTATAATGCATAGTCGACCCCGTGACTTATCATAATGACATCAAAATGTGATTTCGCTAATTATCAGAATGATACCAGAACGCCGCCATACTATTATTCAATTCAATCAACTAGATCTACTCGTAGTTAAATAGAAGGTCGTAATGCACATCACATGTCGCAGCCATTACTGCCTGTGTCTGTCTGAGTAGGCCTTTAGAGCACGAGTGTCGTAGAAACGGTGAAACTAGAAGCGTAAGACATTTTTAAGAAAGCATTATATGTAATAAAGCTCTTTCCTGCGGTTTTACCCGCGTAGGATTAACAGTAAAAACTTAACTACAATGTTATTTTGAGATTTTTCGCTAATATATATGTGGCTTTTGTTACTTCTTATGACATCAGCTATCTGCCAGTGAAAGTCCCGTTATAATGGGTCCAACCCCATTTCAGAGATTAGCCGAAACAGAGAAAAATTATAAAAATTGCCTTTTTTTGAGTAACGTACACATTTTCATAATGCATTTAGTGATGATGACATTTCACTTTATGATACCGAAATGAAACGACACTCTGCTTAAAACGTTGTTGTCCCCCTTATTTAGTTGCCAACAAGTATAAAACTTATATGGCTGTATTAAAATTTCATACGCGCAAAAACTTATCTGGCGAGTTACTCGTAATTCATAAATAAACATAATCCAATATATAACGTGTGATATTAAGACAGCTCTCACCTCATTTATTTGAAGCCACTTCAACAATCTCTATGTCTACGATATCTGAGCCCGCGGCGGCGTTGGACGTGGCGTCGTCACGTCACAGACACAAATGGGGAACATCATAATAGGGCGATACACGCAATTTTAGCGCTCAAGGCCTCTAACAATTGTTCCATTCCAACATTAAGTGTCTTGAATAACCTCTACCAGACGACACATGATTATTTAGACTTCAGTCAAGTACACGTCACGTGTTATTTCTACCATCAGTTATATGTAGTGAATGTTAAATAGAACATTATGACAAGCAAAATCAACTTATTGTTTCTTCAGAAAATATAACTTAATAAATTCCAAAACGACCAATAATGTTGGATGGAGAGTCAAGGACTGAAGAAGAAAATATAGTAACGTTGAATAATAATGATAAGGAATGGAAATGAAAAACATATTGCAAAAGTTTAAATGACTTAAATGACGTAGGATAAGAGCAAAAGGATGACTATATGGTATAAATAATCTCACCCCAACGAGGTACTTCATTCATACGAGTATAGCAAGGGGTGCTTCAAGGAGGGTGTGAAGAGATTTTTAAGACGAGAGCGTGATTTACTCCACTCATGTTGCATGCAAGCTCCAAAGGTCACGGTAAAACACTTGCTTTACATAATCATACACCTTGTTCAATGTCCCTTGGTTTTGTAATTTTTGACAGAAATATCACATAAAGAACTTAATTTCATACAATTTCCTAATGAAATGAACAAACAGCTTCGATGGTGTAGTGATGGTGGATAACTCGCAAATGCTACTTCGGGTAACCTGGATGTGATCCCCTGTCAAAGCGGTATAGTTTTTATGTGTGATATCCCAGTAACAGCCTGAGTCTGGATTTGAGTCCAGTTAAAGGCAATAGGATCTTCCCCATGGGTTCTATGTATGGAATTGCTCACATGAGATCTATACATAACTGGCGAAATGTGGGTGTACTATAATTACACCATTGTTGACCCCCCTGAGAGCAGGTACAGAGTATGTTAATTGGAAACGCACCTAAAGCCTTAGGTATTGTTAAAAGACCAAAAGATTTACTCAAAAGGTGTATGATGCGCCTGGATTTCATTCGCAGATTCCAATCCATGAGGAACGTATAACCTCTTTTACTATCAAATGGGACGTATGTTTGTTACCTTAATAATATGTAGGTATAAAAAAAACTTTTGTAGTGTAACCGACACAATGACACGTCAGTGTTCCTATTCAGAACAAAACACTAGCACATAAATAATGCAAGTACTAAGTGACGTCAGCGACAGAGTCCCGTTTGTAAACGAGCCCCATTTGAATAGTTCTGCCACGGTTGGTTTACTTTGTTCGTGACGTACCTACTATTAGCTGTTTGATGGACTGGTTGTTACCCGCGGCTGCATAAGTATTTTACAAATAGGCATATATTCCATTCTCTGTGCCACACCCATGAACGTCGATGAATTTCAATTACGTAAAGAATTTCATCGACGTTCGAACATGACAGCATATGCTTGCGGTAAGAACTGGAATTCAAAAGTTTTACATACATACATATGCTCACGCCTGTATTCCCCGAAGGGGTAGACAGAGGTGTTGTAATCACAACACCCACTTTTCACCGAAGATTGAATTACTTCTCAGAAATATGCAGGTTTCCTCACGATGTTTTCCTTCACCGTAAAGCACGTGGTGTGAATCACTGTACATAAGTTTTTTTAGAAAAACTCATGGGTACAGGCCCCGCTGGGATTCGAACTTGCATCGTTTGCGTAGCAGGCGACTGCTTAAACCTCAAGGCCACCACGGCTCAAGTTTTATATAATGAAGGATAAAGGTTTTAATGCTTGGAAAAATAGAGTCAGAAAATTTGTTAAACTCAAGAGTGAGCGTGGATTGATCATCCGTTGTCTACACAGAAGAGTGCAACAACATGCACATTTCACTGAAGATGATTAGAAGCCAACAAGGCACCGATTAACGTAAATCAAACAATCGAAATATCGTTGAACAATTAAAGTAATTCGACCGAAATCCTCTCCCAGTGTGGTATTTACGTGATCCGAAATTGTAGTTCGATAGAACTTCAACTCAATATGATGTTCTCGAGAAGACGACTGAACTCTTTATATATCTAAAGTCAAGTGCATTGCCACTGAGCTACGAAGGAGGCTATTTATTTTCAACTGTGTGCTTATTTTTAACATAGTATTCATAGTAAGCATGAATTTGCTTTCAAATTCTACAACGTCGAATTAATTCCAGTACATTAGACATTGCAAAAAGTAATTTGCAGAAATAAAGCAGGCATTAATAATAAAGGCTGACATACATTAAAACTGTGACAGAGAACTAAAATAATCGCAAATTAATAGCAAGTTTCTACTGAAGATGCTAGAGGCGGGGACTGAGAACGACTCAGACATTTCATATTTGTCACGTGTCGTACTAAACAGTATGTACAAGGCGTGAAAAGCTGCCCTCCCAACTAATATTAGTTTCGCTACCCATTCAAGTGGCTGTAAATTTTGCAAGTTTACTGTTTTGGCACAACACGACGGCAAACTAACTGTCGCCGCTGTCAAAATTCAATTTCGCACTCTACTCCCTCAACAATAGAGTTTATGTTATTGGCAAATAAGTGCGCCTTTCGTATCATGCTACGATTGATGTCGATAATCAATTCAATCCTATTTACTATACCACCAAACCATTTAGTAAGTCAAGGGTTCAAAGTGTTTGATCCCATAGAAACTATCTTCTATAAATTTAATTTCAACAGACTTAAGTGCGAATTTTTCACTCCATTGATCTTTATATCGCGGTGCGAAGACATCAGAAAATAATTTATGCGAGAGTCAGCCAGCTTTCATAGCTAGAAGGAGTAAAGAAGGGAAGAATTCGTTCGTAATTCGACCGTAAATTCACTTTTTTACGTCGCAATGTTTCGAGGGGACATATTAAATGAAGATTCAATATGTTAGGGCAGAGGCGTCGGGCAACGCGGAGCGAGACCATTAGGAAGTGGCAGCACGGAAATCCCTCGGAATGTGGTGCTCTATTCTACACGAGAAAACACTAAACTTAAATGAATTTTTACTAAAACCCTTAGAAAAAGAACAATACAATGACGATTGCAATAAATTCGATAGGATTAAATCAATCAATTTATTCATAGGTCTGCTTAGCAACATCTATTAGGCCAAGGTGTACGGTGGTTTGTCTCCCTACCGCCACTCCTACTATACAACTTTAGAGTGAGTATTTTAGATTCAAAAACCACGCATTTAATAAACCCCACGAGGGGCCTTATTACAAAACATCGCCTCAGGTATCTCTTCGTCTAAAAGTAGTTCCAACTCTTTATGTGATAAGGGGTTCAAACTGATTGACACAGTTTTAGTTTATTTTGATAAGAGGACAGTTCCTTCCGTTCTCCTTCCTGTTTAGAACTCAAATCAATGAAACGAACACCCTTACAATAAAATTAAGATCTTCACGTCTTAAATGTATATCCCTATAACATGTACCTTGTACCCATTTTTTTTCAAGAAAACATAACAAAAACGAAAAGTAAAAACACCCAGCAATATTTAGGTACACACTTAAAACGCAAGTGAAAGCAGTTTGCACAAATATGAATATTAAGCTTCCAAGACAAACATTCCGCAAACACAAGACGTTCGTTAAAATAATACGGTACCGTGTTCAAATATTGAATCACATTCGCAAACAAAATATTCAAATACAAATAATGAATCTTCGTGTCACTTTCCAGTGCACTTACTCGTGTAAAGGAAGCACGAGCACGGATTCCAATGAAATGAAAGGATATGCGCAGTGGAAAAGCTCTTGACCTGACTCACCTTGCGGTGGGAGCATCTTGGTTTCACATACATACATACATACACTCTCGCCTGGATTCCCCGAAGGTTGGCAGAGGTGTTGTCAAAGTCAAAGTCAAAGTCAAAAGTATCTTTATTCGATTAGACTTTTACAAAGCACTTTCAAATCGTCAGAATGACACAATTATACAGGATTATACATGCTACCGCCAGGTTCGGAAGGTTGCTTTTACTGAGAAGAACCTGGCAAGAAACTCAGTAATTACTCTTTTCAAAAATATTATACAATTTAAAGAATACAAAATAAATAATTTAAAAAAACGTAAGCTCATGTACAATGTTCCAATGCACAAATGTCGATAAAAATTAACATAACTAAAAATCTAGTACATCTACTTATAACTAAATGCGTAGCTTGTAATAACAACACCCATTTTTCACCAATATGTTTAAGTGCCAACGTGACAGAGAATGAGAGACACTATGCATACGGCTTTTAATTACTTCTCAGACACATGCAGGTTTCCTCACGATGTTTTCCTTCATCGTAAAGCACGAGGTGTGAAATTTGAACTTGCTACGTTTGCGTCGCAGGCTACTGCTCAAACCCAAAAGCTACCACGGATCTCAACTTTAGCAATAATCTTAGTTTCACCTTTAGTAATATCGCAATGCAAAAGGCACACTTGACAACGAACTCATTCAAAACCAGCTCTGCACAGAGCAAATACAAAGACGGACGGTATTTACATAGCAATCGACATTTATTTAAGCGGTATATTGCGTAAAATGTTTTGCATTATATATTCACTTGTCTCCTTTATAGTAAAAAACTTCAGGAAAAGTGGGGAAACGGGGTGTTTGGGGATCAAACTGGCCTTCCGAAGTTTGCAGGAACTAAATAAAACTAGGGTTCACAACCAAACGTTTGTTATAATGTTACAGTAAAACAGTACAATGGTATACGTATTTATATAACGCGATACAAACTTCAATGGCGCGATCTATTTTACTACTCACGCCATCTACTTACAAAGAATGAAACTAAAACCTACATTACAATTCGTACACGGAGCCTGTTACTTTCGCCTTGTTTCAACAAGTTTGTCATTTGAGAGCAATGCGCAGGACCTTTATTTACAAGAATTAAAATATCTGTGCTTAATGTATAAAGCTGAAGAGTTTGTTTGTTTGAACGCGTTAACCACAGGAAGTTCTGGTCCGATTTGAATATTTATTTCACTGTTACATAGCCCATTTATCGAAGGCTGTAAATAATCACGCTGAGACCAATCGCGGGCTAATGTTAGTGTTAACCCAAAGTAACTATTGCACGGTAACTATTGGACGCAGTCGCGAGCAGGACAAGTTTATAATAAGAGCAGAGCTTTCGATTCGTCCATACTCATTAGCTGTTGTCAGTCTGTCATGTTATATTCTAACGAACTACTATAATCATACCGGCTTTGTTGAATGATTAAATAAAACCATTGTACGAGTTATGAGCGCTCAGCGAAATAGTGGGGGTTACTACGCATGTATTGTATTCGCGTCGCGCCATAAAGACAGACAGAGAACGATGCATGAAATGACTACTGCACATTCAAGGGCAGCGCTAATTTCTCGTGACTGCACCTATAATTTTAGGAAGATGTAAAGAAATAAGACCCACCTATCAAATTAATTATTTAAAGTCTAGCTTTGTTACATCTCAATGTTAACTTCCCCATTATCACGGCGAATGTGTTTTGTAACGGTCTGATTTATCAGGCTCATAAAATTTAAAAATATTTTTATTACCTATTCATTTATAACTGCGACGGAACTAATGAGATTGCTCGACGGCTTTCCTTTGATAAAAAATAGAGTAACATCTCCACTTTTTAGTTTTGTTAATGGATTAATAATTTTAGTGATTTCAGTTAGGATTTGTGAAACTGTAAAACTACTACAGCAGTTGCCATAAAAGTAACTAAAATTGAAATACTATTTTTATAGAGCGAAATAAAAACTTTTAAGCATCGTTCATCATACCAGGCGTTTTGATGTACGCACTGTGTTTGTACAAAATTGCAACGTCAAACGTTTATATTGAGGAAACTATAAAATATGTATAATCGTAAAAGCTAAGCTGGCCAGTGGCCAAACTTCTGCCGAGAATGAAAAATAATTCAACACTGCGCTGGATTCAATGGATCTAGTTCTAAAGTACTGTTTTACTGCAGATCTAAAGTATATTACAGATGGAAACTATCAACTATTCAAGAAGTGATATCAGTACCGAGAGAATAGGTTTTGACACGTTCAAACGTCGACATTTTTTTGTATGGAGATGCTTTTAAACGTTCCCATACATAAGGATGAAAACAGGCAGGGGTTCTTGGGGCACTGATCTGTGCCAAACGCGGCATAATGCAGTGATGCAAACATGGTATAATTTACTACATGCAGTACGGAATCTAGGAACAAATCGTTCGACATAACATGTACACATCTACGAGATTATAAGCGACCCCGTCGTGATGTCAGTCAGGGGTCACGTCGTGGCCGATCGCCTGTAAGTCATAAACGTATTTTACAGACATTTTTCTAAAATAATTTGACAGTGAATTTTTAAATCAACATTTTAAGAGATTCGAACCTCACGCTCGACGGAGCAAACGTTCTGAGTGCCTAGTGCGCGTCGACGTAAACGCAGATTTGTATGGGATCGAAACAGCGCCGTCTCTCGGCCAAAAGATGACACTATTGGGAGCCCATACAAATCTGCGTTTACTTCGAAGCGGTGACTTGTGACGGCGATTTTAAGAAAACTTGCTTCATATTACTTAGTAAGCTAAGCTTACATTTTTATTGTGCTATAAGACATAATGATACCCAATACATTTTTAAATGGAGAACGGCAGATTCCGCCTGTTGTATCTACGATGTTATCAATTTGATGGTGTATCAAATACCTATTGCAATTAAAGTCAAAGCCAGTTTACAAAATATACGTCCGGAATTCGAAGGTCATTTTCACTCAAGAAGCAGACAAGAGACTTTAATCTTAATCAAAAAAAGCAAACCTTGCAATTGAATCTCACCATTAAAGGCAAGATTTTAGGTGTATTTTTGCAAATCAAGCTCAAAAATCGAGTTTCACTTAAGATCAAAGGTGGGGAAGATCCCGTGCAAAGAGCTTCCGTGCTGATTCTCTTTGTGTAGTTTCATCACTGCTAGTTTTATAAATTAAATGAAAGGGAAAAATCCCAAATGCGCTGTTCACCTGTGATAGGGTGTGTTGTAATTGCATGCTGTTAAACAATTATACATTCTGGTTACTTCCAGTCGCCATGGTCCTTATTATATACTAGCTATGGCCAGCTACGATCGTTTGAGCAGCGCGTATAAGACTTTCTTAGCTTTGTCGTTTAATTTTCCGGTATTAAAATGAACCGTCAAGGCTCAGAAGTATGGTAGACCCCAGGATGGCTTTATTTCGCAAAACCCTATGTTTTAAATAAAATATGCATTAAGTAATGCCTTCATTTCAAGAGGTAACCTTGAGTATGACGAGCTATAAACGGAGCCATAAGCTACCGGCGATAAACTATGAATGGATACGGCTTGCACATATTAATCTCGATATGAGTTATAGATTTCAACGACCAGAAATGGACTCCGCGTCTTTCACGTTAGCACCTAATCTTGGGTGGAAAGTGTGTGTCTTAACATTACACTTCGGGGACCCGTTTCCGAAGGGGTGAGCTTGCGCTTAAGAAAAAAACACGCTTAAACTATTAGATATATATTTATTCAATAGTTTCGGCGTTCGGCGCGTGGTATTTGACCAGAGAAAAAAAGTTTCTGATAAAAAATATACCCATTCCACCCCCTTAGAGGTGAAATTTCAAAACACCTTTCACAGTAGGAACCTATACAAAGATCACATCCTCCATATATCCCATATATCAAGTCTTTAGGACAGGCTTTGCGTTGATACTAATTCAGTAAGTCACTCGTAAATTTATATTCTTATTCCGCTGAAACACTTTTATGACCTTGATTGAGTATATATTTACAGACAAACAGTCCGCATATACCTAATATACGGACTGTTTCAGAAAAGTACTTGCAAATAAAACATGTTGAAATAATTAGTGCTTAACAAAATTAAGTTTACCGGTGCCAAGGTTGCCACATAACTATGTTTTGTATAAAATATTTATTACGTCTACAATTTTATAAAAATAAACACGCCATCATAAAAACGCCATAAAACCAAACGTTAGCTATCTAAATAAATATTTGTTAACAAGGAAAATATAACCTATACGGTTATAAAATATTACTAATCACACAATAAATGTTCGTGTGCCAATATAAATACATTTTCACACCAATAAATAAATTGACGTCAGGTAACTTTCGCGCTATGAAGTAGGTACATTTTCTGTGAGCGCTTAAAAAGTAGCAGTCGTATATTTTATGGAAGTTATGGCCTGGAAATTTATTTCAAGGTTTTGCAGGTTTACAAAATATTGTCGTTCATATATTTAAAGTACTTTGAAAGTCCAGAACTTTGTTACATTTTATTTGGCCAAAATGTATACTTGTTTACATTCTTTATTTATTTTATTTGTATATTAAAGTTTTCGAAAATAAAAGCATGAGTAAATAGCAGTATACATTTGAAATTGGAATTCCTAACCAAAGGGAGAGAACCTATTTGAGATCAAAGTGGCCAATACGACAAAACGCCAAAAAAAATTTATATATGTAAATAAGTGTAATAAACGCCTTAGTGTGTATTCAACACTCTTATGTGTAAAATAAATTACCAACTGAATATGCCAACCCTGTTTGTTACCCAACACTCAACACTAGAGGGAGACAGGGGCGCACAAAGCCGAATGCCTTAATTTAATACGAGTCAATTTGTGCCAATTTAATTTTGCGACCATGCAGCCGGTTTGCCACAACACAATACATCATAACAGCGTTATCTCTTTCACACTCGCTGGATGATATATCTTTCTGTTTCACACATGGATTTGACATTTGTAGCCAGTTAGCGATAAATGTACTTCAATAAGAGATGATCTCTGCAAATTCTGTAAAGCATATTCTTTTTTCCTCAACATCTGTGACATCAATAATTAACCATCATCGGTAAAAAGTGGGTGTTGAAACACCTCTGTGTAACCCTTCGAGGACCCATCAGGAATGACGTGAGCACGCACTATGAAGATACATACATACATATGCTCACGCCTGTATTCCCCGAAGGGGTAGGCAGAGGTGTTGTAATCACGACACCCACTTTTCACCGAAGATAATTATGTACCAACGTGACAGATGGTGAGTCCATCGCGGTCTCAGACACTTTACATATGTCATTGAATTACTTCTCAGATATATGCAGGTTTCCTCACGATGTTTTCCTTCACTGTAAAGCACGTGGTGTGAAATCACTGTACATAAGTTTTTTAGAAAAACTCATTGCTACTGGGATTCGAACTTGCGTCGCTTGCGTAGCAGGCGACTGCTCAAACCTCAAGGGCACCAGAGCGCTATGAAGATATCCATAGCAACAAGGAATTACTATCACACGAGTAGTTTTTTCAAAGAAATTACTGCTTCAAAGAACTTCTATCCTGTCCAGTACATACGGCAAGAGAAATAAACACAGATGTAAACTCTCCTAATTCCTTTATGCCACTAGAAGTGATAAGCGTAATAAGCATGATGCATGCGGCTTCAGACGATCAAAGAAACTAAAGAACAAAGAAAATTCTTGGCAATGAGAATATTCAAACAAATGAATGTTAACAACTATCCTAACATGTTCTCAATCTGGCGATAAAATACAGTTTCCAGTGCATTCATGATGCGCCACAAATAAATAACGTACACGTTAAGATCGTATCATTAACTAACCGTTAATTGCCTTGAAATTTATGGATCAATCGATTTTGAAAGCGTCCTAATTTTGAGTCCAGAAATCGTTTGGGTAGCGAATGGACCACTACTTGTTAGACGTCCCTTTCGGAATGGAAGGTTCAAGCGCAATCCAAATAAATTTATTTGACTAAAATATATTGATTGACTGCCTCAATGTTCTAGTGATCGCAAATCGCATCACTATTTTTCCATCTGTAATTTTCCAGCTGTAGCTAGGAGTCTAGTGGTAATTGACTCCTCGGTATTACAACATGACATAAGCCCATTACACTTCTGCCTACCCATTCGGGGAATATAGGCGTGATTATATCCATTTATGTATGTAGAAACAGCAAAAATTTAATTTTAACCGCCAATTATTTCAACCCGTATCCAGTTAGAACAATACATTAGCCCGCAATACGTACAGACGCGACGTCATCATCAAATTGTTTAAATGATTGATTGTAGTTATTTATCGCAAACAAAGCACAATACTGTTGATTAATAGTACGAGCCACTAATTCACTGGATTTAAATTATGTTAGTCAGATCTTTAGCGACACAATTAGCAGTGACATTTGTCACTAACGGCAATTGTTGGTTTATTGCTCTGTTATATGACAATCCTGACAGAAGGGTACGTTTTAATTGAGCCAAAACTTTTTCATTTAATAAACGTTTAATCTGGGAGTATATTCTGTGATACACGAGATTCCCTGCTAAGCAAGAAGCAAAAATAAAAATATGCTCACCTGATCCCAGAAGGGTCCCCGAAGGCGTAAGCAGAGGTATTGTAACAACAACACCCACATTTCACCAAATATAAGAGTGCTAACTCGGCAGAGGGAGAGTCCATCGCCGCGCCGTCTCAGGCACGACACGTACGTCTTTGACTTACTTCTCAGACATATGCAGGTTTCCTCACGATGTTTTCCTTCACTGTAAAGCACGTGGTGTTAAATCAGTGCACATAAGTTTTTAGAAAAACTCATTGGTACAAGCCCGCTGGGATTCGAACTTGCTTCGCTTGAATAGCAGGCGACTGTTCAAACCCTGAGGGCACTACAGTTTGTATAAGCAATAAGTGTTTGCTCTTAATGTAATCTATAGAATTTTTCTGAGTGTTTCAAAAGCTATATAAATTATTTTTGATTTTATCGTTAACACTTAAGCAGAAATGATCGCAATGAACTAACTGCCGCCAATACCCCAAGTATTTTTTGCATGTTGGAAATATTGTATCCAATTTATAAGACATAAAAATAAAGTAGTACCTATTGTTTTATTATAATCTATCAAACTTCAGGCTTTGTAATAGTTATAAGTACAATGAACAGATAATGACAGTTTTTGCTATTGATGCAATTTTAGTTCAAAAACCCGTCAGAATATAAAAACTATTGTTTGAGAACACTTACTAATTGCTTCATAGTGACGTGACAGGTTACAACGCGTTTACGTGGTAACGAATAATTTGAAGAAAATCATCCTCAAAGACTATCGTAACTTCTTACACAATGCTTTATTATTCTAATTCCTAGAAATAAAGGTAAGTGAACGAAGAAAATACAAACCCACACTAACATTATTAAATAGAGAAGGTGGGTGCACCCTCCCGATTGGCGATCTCATTAAAAGCAGGAAGGGAAAACTCCCGTTATGCCTTTAAATCTGCTTCTCACCCAAGCTATTAATTTTTGCACTACATTATTTTACACGCCTTGTGTTCGTGTCTGTATAATTTTTTTTTTTTTATAAATGGCGGAATGAAGAAGCTCTTATTTTGAAGTGGTATAAAAACTATAACGCAAGAACAATGTTTTTTTCTAAAAAACGAGATAAAGAAACTCGGTTCAGTAATTGATGAAACGGACAAGATCATATTGATCATCATCATCCTTGCTACCCCTGTTTCATGTCATTTGGGGTCGGTGCACAATTTACCTAGACGATATTGGCATCGCTTCATTTTTATACATATGCGAGCTAATATTCTTATTTAAATTTCTATGTGGTTTCACCGTACGTTTTGTATATGTAGATTGTAGATATATGAATAGAAATATAACATTTCCCCACAGTATAGAGAACAATTTATAACATTACCTGTTATTTCACTTCATTTCACAAATAAACTTCCATTACGAAGTCTGCACGTGAATATAACTGATGTGGTGTGAATGTTTATTTAACGCAAAGGGTGATTTTTCTTTTGATTTATTCAATACCATTCGCCATTCATGTTTTGGGAATATGTTTTGACAGTCAATTTATTTGTGTAAGCGCCACGCCTTCGTGTAAATCACTGCTCGAAATACGTGTTACGTAATACACTAATTTAACAACCTTCTAACGCTAATATTGAAATGTTAGCGAAGAAAATACATTTTGTAAAAAAATGTTTGTGTCATATTGCTCAATATTCCGGATTCTGGAATAGTGGTTCCGGAATACAGTGGAATATGTAGGGTAATTATTTGTTTATTCATTCAATTTCAAACAAACTAAAAGTGTAGCTATATTAACCTACTTATCACGTAGACTATAAACACACGAACACTGCAGTGTTAATAAAAACAGTGGTTGCATGCAAGGACCGATGACCTTTCGCAATGCGATGCGACAATTTCTTTAACCTACATAAATTATGATGTTTATTGCAAAATTAATTGAGCTTTTAATGCATCTATTTACTGTTAGGTGTATTTGCTATTACTTAGCTGTTCAGTCACTCTGTTGATCAACAGAGCTTACGAGTACGATAAGAAATGTGACACGAACATTGGTGACGAAATCGTACCGGTAAACTGCCACAATGATGACTCAAAATCTCATACACAGCTGCGGATTTGTGGAAAATATCAAGGGCAGCGATATATTTTTTTCTCTTTTGCTTTACTCATTATTTACTGTCACTCAAATATATTTTTCTTCCATTTTACAATTTATAAAAATGACAGAAGTTATAATCAGTCAATGGAAACCATTGAAGGTTATGAAGACCAAAGATAAGTATTGAGTTAATAAAGTATTATGAGTTAGAAAGCAAATAGTCTAGATATAAGAACTAAAAGACGGATTTACTAAAATACTATTGGCGCAAAACAACGATATCGTCTAGGTAGACACAAGAGTCCCCTACGTTACCTGATCCTCGTTTTCACTTACTGTGTAATTCGCCCAATTAGGCGGCTGGGTACGCATGGGACGCGTCACTGAACGCCAAGATTGCTTCCTCGCTACTTATGAATCACCTGATAGAAATCCTCTTTCGATTCCCCCTGTTTTACGAGGACCTTGATAGAATCTGGGATCTTTATGTTGAGATTAGACTTGAGGCTTTGAGAAAGTATTACGCAGGGATTCTTATCTACCTATAGCGTGTGGATATTGAGAAGTAGAATTTGAATAAAAGAACACGAACTTTAGTGGACATATTTGTAATCCGGTTTTGTGTCACTCCTCTTTTGAATAGGAATATTTTCCTTGAATGCACTCACACAGTTTCTTAACTTTATATTTGTATTATACTTAAGTACCTAGCAGAGAACCTCATGGAGTATTAAAGAGCGTGTCGACTGTAGTCATATTTTGTTGAAATAGCTTCTCTCCAATACATACATATGCTAACGCCTGTGTGCCTGCATGCCTGCCTGTACGTCTGTAAAGGTAGGTATACTTACAATATGGGCATATTGTAAGTGTAACTGTGTGGGCACACACAGTGATGTTTAAGTCCCATAAGGTTGTGCCAATTCCCATGAATAGGGTACAATTACAGTCTCCGGGCTGTGACCAACATAATTACAGATGGAAAACTTAACACTGGACTAACAGGACTCAGGACTTCGTGTGACACACAGACCAAAGAGGCAGTCTTTCTCTTCTCTATAAATATAGAATATATGACGCTGTGCTACATTACCACTTGGATTTCTGACTCATTAAAGACACATTTATTCGCTCGAGTTGAGTACTTCGGCATTCGGCGATAAAAAAACCGCAATAAAACCATGTTATAGGTTTGTTCCGACCCGAAACTATCACCGAGAAGGAAGGCAACAGCTGTACGAATTAATTCTGTCTTTCGTCGAAAATCTGTGAATATTTTTCTAATCTATAATTAGCATTCGCATACGTGATGAAAAAAGCACGGGTTATGTCGTTAATACTTTGTTTTGATATTTCTTTGTCGGGTGTCAGCTTGTGAGAAGAGCTTCATAAATATTTATTTTACAATACTCGGAGTCAGGTTGTTAATCGTTTTTCTACAATGGGACGGTTAAATTTTACGTAATTCTTGACCATTCTGTGAAACATGTTTTACATTTCAACACAACAACTGTTTTCATACAGTCTCTTACAAAGATCCATCAAAATTTTCGGGTAGACGATGAATGCTTACAACAATAAAATGTGGTTGAATGATGTTAGCGTCAACAAAGAATGATTTTAGACGTTTGATCGAATGCCAAGAGCTAGAGCTGTAGGATGTCTGTTAAATAGGTCATCTGATGATATAAAATGGATTGAATCCACACGGTACTGAGATTGTTCGAATCGCTAAGCGTTTTATCGACTTAAATTACGGTTTACAGATATAGATTCGTCGAATTCATTCTGAGTATTAGTAAGAAGCTAATAATACAGTAGTACACTACCCACATAATTATTTGATTTGAATTCTAGGAAAAACTAGCATTCGCTTTATCATTATAAATCAGAACAAAACCTATATTGATACAACCAACATAGGAAGGAACATTCGAAATTACTGAAATTGCCTCTCCGAAAGTTTTTCCTACTAGCCCGCTTAAATTTCCAGAAACCGGACCTGTTTTCGGGCTAACGTTTGGTTTTGCAACAAATCAAATGAAATTGCATAGAATAGTGTACAATGTATCGCTTAAAGTTTTGAGGGATGAGAAATAAAACACATTATATCCAAGGAAAGCACTAGCTAATTTACTTACAAACTGTTTATGGGAATTTGAAACTCTTACCCATAGACGACTGTTCACTATGCATTTACTATACCAGGTTATTCGTACTTATGAAGTGAAGTCAATTCATTCGACGTACCATGACTCGAGGACTTTACGAACAGCCTCTTAAGGTTTTCAAATTCATTTGCAGCTCATTTCGCGGTCATTTAAAATTCAGATTTTATACTCAGACTTACGCTTTTAAACCAGTTAGTTCGAATTGCGGGTTACAGTCTTTTAAAGAAAGTAAAAGTTCCAAATTGTATTTTTCGAGTAACATTATATGCTGTGGAGGATCGGAGGCATATGCCTGTTAATCTTATGTATCAAAAGAAGGTTACAATTATCTTTGTTTATTTTGTCATATTAAAACCAGCATTAGATTTTTTTCCTAATTATAACATTCCATAATAAACTTGTATTAAATTTTATGACGGTAAATATTTACCTACTTTACTTTATTTAAATATGGTTTTTTGGATAACTAGATTTGGTTGAACCAAATCTAAAAATCCTTTTACTTGCCGCCTACAAGTCCCACTTGCTTACGATAGGTACATGCATTGGTGCGTGACTGCGTGTGTTAGCGATCGTGTGACTTCTGAACGACTTGACTTAATAGAGAGGTCATGTTCACACAATATATTTATCATCCAACGTTATTTCTCATATTTGTGGTTGAGTAGTAAGTCATAATTTTGCATTTACAACTTACAAAGTTTGAATTTTAAAGGAATACTTACGCAAATAAAAATCTTTTCTTTTTTCGCTCAGAGAATCAGCATTGCTATTCAGCGTGGCAATGCTGCCGGACGTATGTCAGACAATGCTGCCATGGCAGGATTCCAGGAGGCACCGATTTGGGCCAAGTTTTCTAATTGTAATTAGACTACATGGCTGATATTAATGGACAGATTTGACGTGCTACACACAGCCTTGCTCAAATACATCAGGGCTGTTATCGATATTCTTCTTAGATTAACTCACTGTATTTGACTCTGATAAATATTTTATGAACGAGAATATAACTTTTTAAAATATAACATACTTAATGTTCACTTATTGCGTGGTTTAATATTATAACATAAGCTCACACCCGTATTCCCAGAAGGGGTTAGAAGAGGTGTTTTATTACAACACCCACTTTTCACCGAAAATAATTCAGTGCCGACGTGACAGATGGTGAGTCTATAGCCGTCTCAGGCACTATACATACGTTTTTGAATTACTTCATAGAGACATATGCAGGTATCCTTACGATATTTTTCTCCACCGTAAAGCACATGGTGTAAAATCACTGCACATAGGTGTGTGCGTGTTCTGATGCCTTCCAATTGACCCTGCACAACTAGGCGTTCTAAGGAGGTGTTATTCTTGTCTATTTATATATCATTAATATTTTGTTTATTTTAATTTGTCCGCAAGCAACGCAACAATGAATTTGTGTTTGTTTAACAATCGTCGTATTTACGAACCCGATCTAATCTTATAACAGTGGCTGTTTTATTGAATGCACATGGAAAACATGCCACGTTACAGACCGGAGCGATGCCAAGTCGTAAATTGTATTAATATACAGGAATATAACAGTATATAGCATTTTCAAATTAAAATGCATCGGGCTTCAACGTCCCGATGTAACAGTGAAAATGCGATATTAACGCGAATTAACAACTAGTCTATTTTCTTGTCGGTAAACATGTAGAAGACATTTGTTCTTTCTTTAATGTATCTATCAACACTCGATAATGTCTTTATTCTCTAAAAATATTGCAGTTTTAAATTAAAACTATGTATACCTCTCACTTTTTAGAGTGAACTACCAGTTAGATCAGCTGGGACTGGCTTTTTGACGCTGAGCTTGAATGCGTAGTTGCAATATAATGATTGTCTCTATCTGTCTGCATGGCAATGATTCGTTGAACGAACATAACTCGTGACGGCACCTGGGGGCCAACTAAGGTCCTTTAAGCAGCGCGTTTTAAAAACTTCTTAGCTTCGACGTTTAATTTTACGGTACCAACATGAAACATCAAAGCTCAGAAGTTCTTAATAAGCTCTGCTTACACGATGATGCAGTAGGCCCCCTGTAGTTATGTTTTGCGCCATGTATGGCGCGATGTGAACAAAAACATGCGAGTTAGCCCCACTATTTTCGCTGAGGGTTTAACTCGTGACGACACTTATAGCTCACAGAACATTGCAAGCGAATAATTTTGCCTTAAATAAGTCGTGTTCCTGTTGTGTGTAAGTAAGGTCGTCCCTCCATAGTGCATTCGCAGCTTCATGAGTGGAGGCGTTTTTTCGGCCACAGGTTTTAGTAATGGTGGGATTCTTCTAGCATTTTATTGGCACGTGATTTTATTCTTCATAAGAAAAGCATTTCACGAGAGACTTGACGTTGCAGCTATTCATGGTCTATAGTCGCATACCATCAAGCTAAATATACGCTATTTTGCCACTTTCGGGTGAGTTTAATATTTAATATATGCTTTGAAGCAGTCCTCGTGATATAGACAAGATATTCAAAATTAAATATCACATACAAATTATACGAATGCCGCCATCGGACATGCATGCAGTCCAGCCCATGTGGACACAAATTGAGATGGATCCATTTATTAATTCCATTTCGACAAGCTTATTTTCCTGTCATATAAGGCAGTGGCTGCAACCATGAACAAAATATGATCCAGCGAGTGGTGGGTAAATTACACTAGTTACCTATATAGCTAGCTGTCAATATAACATACCCTCAGACGATTTCATCTCGGCAAAGATATTAGCAACTTGAAAGAACTTAAGTACTTAAAACAAAAACTGTTTGGCAAACGGTATTCTTTGAAAGAAATAATACTTAAAAAGCTGGAACAAAGCAATTCCCGGTTGTTGAAAGTTCTGTTCGACCAAACAACTGACGATAAATTTAAATACAGTATTACATAACCAAATGAAGGGGTGTATCGTTTTGACGACTTTCATACAGTCTTCAAGGCAAAAACAGATAAGAGTGGAAAAGACTGGAGGAGGCCTTCATCCGAGGAGGGATACATATCCAATATCAAGAAACAAAAAATAAATGCTCACACCATCCCAGAAGGATCTCCGAAGAGGTAAGCAGAAGTGTTGTAACAACAACACCCACATTTCACTGAATATGATGAGTAAGTGCCAACGGGACAGAGCGTGAGTCCATCGTCTCAGGCACTACACATACGTCTTTGAATTACTTTTCAGATATATGAAGGTTTCCTCACGATGCATTCCTTCACCGTAAAGCACGTGGTGTGAAATCACTGCACATAAGTTTTTAGATAAACTCGTTTTAATTACTGGGATTCGAATTTGCATCAATTGCGTAGCAGGCGAATGCTTAACACCTAGGGTGTGTCACGGGGGCTCAATATACTTAAATAAAAAAAGGATAGGCCGCATATTTGCCACCATTGTGGGTCATACTATTTTCCCACTAGACTTATTACCTTACATATTCATGAAAGACACAGCCGACAGAGCCTACGAATGCAATATTGAACAGGCAAAGCTTACTGTTAAACAATTCATAACAAGAATACATACTTACAGTATAACACTCACGCAAAAACTTCTATACATCACTGGAATGAGTTACAGGGACTGTGCGTTAAATTACATTTACATATTCAGTACAGACAGAGCTGAACGTAGCTGAACATTCTCAGACGTAATCCAGCCCAAATCCTTAAATCAAGTGCATTAAAATCCGATAGAAAACTGATGAAAGAACATCGCCAATAGAGATGGAACGCGAATAAAAAGGAAAAACCAGCCAAGTGCGTCGGACTCGCGCACAAAGTATTCCGTATCATCTAAATATATATACCCCAAATGTTACTAACTGACTGATTGACATAGTGATCTATCAACGCACAGCCCAAACCACTGGACGGATCGGGCTGAAATTTGGCATGTAAGTAGATGTTATGACGTAGGCAGCCTCTAAGAATTTTGATTAATTCTACCCCCAAAGAGATAAAATAGAGGATGAAAGTTTGTATGAAACTTTGCCATCTTACGACTGCCGGAATTAAATGTGTCAGAATTATATCTACGCGGGTGAAACCACGGGGTACAGCCATCTATAAAAACGGCAATAAAATAATGTTTGCTGAAAATGAAAATGATGTATTCAGTTTAGACCCTGGTAATGCACTTATTAACGTTGAAGTATGGAACACCGGTGTGGAAACTAGCCTTCTGAGAAGATCCGGCAATGAATTCAGCAGGCTGGCTGTATGGAAGTCCGCCGAAATATTTAATTTATTCTGTTCTTTAATATTTGTTTTTATACCGGCAACAGAAATATGTGAAAATTTCAACGGTTCATGAGATACAGTCTGGTGACAAGCGGACAGACGGATAGCGAAGTCTTAGTAATATGGTCCCAATTTTTACCGTACGGAACCCTAAAAATGGAATATAGCAACAAAAGCAAGGTTGCAGACTCCTAAGAAACGTGTAGTCGAAGCTAAAAGTAATCCTCTTAACTGGAAACTGGGTTACTTCCACTGTGTGGCTGGGACCGGACGGCGAATTAATAAGTAACCGACAAGTGCCGAGGTTTATTTACAACTAAAATGTTTATTTATAGGCATGAATAGGAATCTCCGTGAAAACATAGCAATTTTAGCAAATGAATTTATAACGAACTGGTTTTGTTTCCTTTGACCAGGTACTATTCCACAGGAAACGCCTATTTTCCGGGATTCAATTTCTATTTCACTTTCCGGTCGGCATATCACGACGATCTTTTGGTCCATTGAAGCTCTAAACGAGGACAAACCAACAAACTCTGTTAAATAGTAAGTATTGTTTAAATGACGGAATAATAATAATCTTTACTAATATAATAAATGGGACAGTGTTTGTGTGTCTGGTACCTTTTTACGGCCAAACCGATTTACAGTTTCGAATTGATTAAACTTTAACCCATTTGACAAAGGTGAACATAAAAATCGCTGGTAAAAGTTAGCCACGTTAAGTTAATCTATATATATAAAAAAAGTCGTGTTAGTTACACTTTTTATAACTCAACAACGGCTAAACCGATTTGGCTGAAAATTGGTGGGGAGGCAGCTTAGAACCAGGAGAAGGAAATAGGATACTATATCCCGAACAATACATACAGATAAATAAAAATGAAGTGTCTGTTTGTTATTTCAAATTAACAGCTTTTCACTTAATGCATATGAAAGTATATAATATAAGTACATAAATAAACAAATTCTTAACATTTTCTCTGTCCGTCTGTTTGTCTGTCTGTTTGTTCCGGGTAAACTGTGAAACGTCTGAAACGATTTCTACGGGACTTTCACTGACAGGTAGTTTATGTTACAAGGAGTAACTTAGGATACTTTATTAAGTTAGGGCTCCGTGAAAAAATCCACCCATAAAATTAACTCTACGCGGGTGAAACCGCGGGGCACAGCTAGTATCTTATCAAAATATTGTGTCTTATAATCAAAAATATCCAATCGTCAGCGTGATTTGGTGCAACGCATTTCGAAGTCAAAGCTAAAGCAAGTTTGTCTTTAGCTTGATCAACTATTATCGTATTAGATTTTATTCATGAGACTCGTATACATTCAAAATTTTTAATAATACGAACCCGAGGCGGAAGGCTCGAAACCACGACCTCTTCAAGCCGTGCACTAGCTTTGAAAACTGAGCTACTCATGATCCTACGTCATGCATCGAATTTTTCCTTCCCTTTGCGGTTTTAGGGCCCGTGCAACTAAGCTTAGGTGCAAGAATTCATAAACGTAGGTACGCCTGAGACGGGGATGAGCTCGATACATCTAATCGTGGCATGATAAGTTATCATTAAAGATCATAAAGTACTGTCAGCATACCCAATCGGGGACCCTTCTGGGGCGTGTGATTACATTACATATAAATGGAAGGGATCAATATTGTAGCTAGCATTTCCGTAAAGTTATCTAAGCTAAGCAAATTTAGATCCAGAAGCTAGGACCAAGATTCGTGCCTTGTATACAATTCACCAACGTCAAGACTGGTGTCCGGGTCCACATCTGTATGTGTGAAGCTTGAGCAATAAATTTCACGTCATGCCTTATTAATAACGTCTACAATACTATCCTAGCTATTACACTCCGTAATTTATTGCCCAAATCCTGCTGTGGTGGCGGGCAGGGAGGGAAGATTAAAATTGATAACATAAGTAATAAAAGTATGGATAGAATTATGTGGCTGTCCAGGATACTGTATGGGAGGAAGAGATACGAAGTGGATTTATCAGTATAACATGCATTCGTACATGCATGAGCATGACACGGGCCTGCCTTCATTAATACAGGATATCGTATAACCTAGCAATGAAAGCAGTTCGAATGCGCAAATAATTTATAGCCACCCAGAAAATATTGTTTGTACCTCTTACACTTAGAAATAGAATTGTCACCTATATGTTCAGGGAGTGTACCATCTTCAGTTTATACAGAGTATAGTCTTAGCATTAACGTGTCGTTTTGTGATACCAAAATTAAACGTCAAAGTTAAGAAGTTAATAAGACGTCACTGCTATTACGATGATGGCCTCCAGGACCCACCAAGAGTCATGAATGCGCTGTAGTCATTTTATGAATCAGTCTCGGTTTTAATGAATGGTCCGATGCAAACAAAAGCATACAAAGTATCCCTACTATTTATGGTGCGCTCACCCCTTTTTTTTCAATCAATAATATTGTCACACATAAGAGACCAAACCTCGACACGGACATGTCCTTCAAATTTTGAACAAATATGAACCCAAATAGAAACAAAATTAAATTCAAATAGATATCTTCATTGCATTGAAATCTTTGCAGGATCTGATTGCATAATCTTTAGAAGCCACCTGCTTTAATAGAAATGAAGGCTAACAAAGCAACCCGAACTTTGTCCCCAAAACTTTCAACGAAAACAGTTGTGGAACATCTTGATCAAGATTACCGCTTTAACAGTTTCAAGCAAAGTCTAAGTTTAATGAAGAGGAACATCTAAACGAGAAGCAACTAGCAACTTCAGAACACCAGTCAATAGAGCGCTAGTATTTTTGCGAAGGGGACCGAATGCTCCCGACAGGTCATCCAGGAACAAATCTACTACAAACTTTGCTAGAACATCAAGCTAAGTTCACTAATAGCCCGGGCTGCTATCACTCGGAGGTATGAAGAAAAGTTTGGACGCCTCTGGTAGTTCCCATTCCCGTTTTGCGTTCGAATTAAATTGTAGATCTTTAAATAGTATAAATTGAAGTTGTCATTTCCATACAAAATTATTTCTTCTGTTTAACCTTACGTTTTTTCTTCGTTTGTAAAAAATCTAAAGTACTAAAAAATCGTAGCGCGAAGTTAGCAATAACATATTGTGGTTTTGATATAGTTTTATTCCAGTGATATTTGACTAATATTTGAGTTACGCCGTTCGGATCCACATTTTTGATCCATCAACTTTATTTTATAATTATATATGCTATGCCGCTTTGAATCACCCTGCCATGCTATGATAGTTTAGTTATTGAAAGCTCACGTAAAACAAAAAACGACGATGAGCAGCTTAGTTTATGTAATCCATTATATACGTTATGAAGATAACTTAGGTAAATACACACGATAAGACCCTCCTTGAGGAACTTAGTTCGTATCACTTTAACACAAAAATCTTATATCAGTGTCTTCACGTTATCTCGGTCTTAATCCAAATCAAATTTGCATATTATTTAGGTGGCACAGACCGTGTAATAATCAGATACCTAAACAGTAAGCTATTATTATGTCAGTTTTCCGTGCCGATGGTTCGAAAGATAAGGTCTCCTTCCGATCCAGGATATAATCGATTACTCCCGCGTGGAATAGAAAAAGATTGAATATAAAATTGAATTTGGACTGTATGTCGAACGAAGACGCTAAACAAAAGCTCTCACTTCCAGAATTGTTCGTACGTCTTCGCTTCCAAACTGCATTTTGTTCAAACATGACGTACTTATACGAAGATAATGTTGGTTATAGTGTATACGTTTTGTGGAAAGTACGTACACCATGAGTGTGCCCTATAATAATTACAATAATTTAGGCACGGGAATAAATTTGACGTATCTTACTGTAAAAGGTATATTACAAGGAACAGTACTAAAAACTAATTACAAGTAAATCGGTGTCTCTCATCATGCCATGGGATCATGCCAAGAAGGCTGGCAGCATTGCCACGATTAATAGCAATGCTGATTCTCTGAGCGAGAAAAGCCCCAGCCCGCTTGTCACTAGAAGCTTCTAGCAGACGACGTGCAACCTTTTTGAAAAGTTGATGAGCATCTGGACCCCAAGGCCCCAGAGTTTCAACCGCATTAACTGCTATTGACTATTGCTAATTAGCTAAAAATATATCAGTAATTTTCTTTCTTTTAAAAGGCCTACAAGGCATTGCTTACTCAATACGCTATACAAACCTAATATCAATATACTCCGAGCATTTTCTCACCTTACTATGTTATTACTCTGAAGCCAATATTAATTATGTATACAGCTGAATGTTTTTATACATATGAAAAGAATATCAAGGGACCGCAGGAAATATGTTCAAATGCCGAATGATTTAAGTGTAACGTCTCTTAAGGGGTTCTTTTCTTCAATACACAATATAAGATAAGTGCATGGAAATTATTATTTACAAGCGGATGTCACGTGGTTTCACCCGCTTAGTTACCGTTCCCGAGAGAGTACGGGGATAAAATATAGCCTGTGTTACTCGCTGATGATGTAGGTATACATTGCTGAGAGAATTTTCAAGATCAGTCTAGTATTTTTTGAGCCAATTCGGTACAAACATAACATTACTTACCTACAAATCTTTTCTCCTTATAATATTAGTATAGATGTCACTATTCAGGATCTACCAATGAATGATTTTTTTTGGACGATCGTCTCAACAAGTGTAAACCAAATAATTAAGATCCCGATCCCGTAATATTTTCAACGCCCCTGCAATACAAACTCTTCAAAAGAATGTTATGAAAAGTTAAGCTTCCCAAGTTAAATGGAAAAGTTTGGGGCTCAAATTGACAGTCGCGACAAGCCGACCGCTTCTAAACCGAACGAGGTTAATAAAATTGCTACCCCCAACATGAAAATAAAGTGTTATGCCACCATTTCGAAAGCGGTAAAATAATAAAACTGACTCTGATTACAACTACTGGGGTGTTTTTCTTGATATCGTGTTATTAGTCCACGAATCTGAATTGTTTCGCCTTGGCGTAACAAAATGAGCATTCTGACGAATACGAACGAGTTCTTCGAAGTAAAACTTTGAATGGTGAAGCTTAAAAGGAATTTAATAAATATTGTACACAGATGCTTTTCTAAGTCTCCGAACTGGTTTACCTGACTGGTGTTTGGTATTTTGTTTTAATACGCGAGGCGATAGATCAAAATAGTAACTGCATATGTAATGTATCATTGTCACGCCACACAAACACATCGCGTCGCACCACACAGACAGACAGAGGCCGTTATGCCACATGGTGAGTCCATCGCCGTCTCAGGCACCATATTATATTTTTAGGATTTTCTTCTCATACTTCTGCACGACGAAGATTTTTATATTGCACATTGTCTGAGAAGTTGAATTATAAACATTTGTCGTGGTGTGGACCACGACCACGACAAATGATGGACAGAGGATAATGTTGCCAAAAGAGTTTTGTTTATGAATGTGGATGGTTACAAGGGGAATGGAAGACCTAAGAAACGATGGATGGATTGTGTGAAAGCTGACATGGCTAGTTGAGTGAATACAGATATGACGGCTGAAAGAGAGGAATGGAAGAGAAGAACACATCGACCCCAAATAGCATGGAATAAGGGTAGGAGGTTGATGAGTACATTTTTTTTATAATTAGTAAAGTGGTGCACACAGACCGGTGGGATTTGAACTTAAATCGATAGCGTTGCAGACAACTTATCAAACGACTCGAGCACCATGTCTAAAGGTTCATTCTAGGTAATTATAAAAAGGCCTTTTCAAAATATTCATCGTGATACTTCCACGCTAATCCTACTTGCGTCAGTCGGTCCATCGTATCGTTAAAACTTTCCAAAGGAATCTCGTCTAGTAAGTTTGTTTGTTGTATGGATTGCCGCGGTATTAAGTAAGTAATAAAAAAGTCTTATTATTACTTGACGTAGACCCAGAGTGAAAGTTAACCGGACTAGCTTAGCGATCAAAACTTTGAAAAAAATATCTTTTAATTAAAAGTGAATTCTTTAAGGACGCCTTCGGAAAATAGTTACGTTTATTATTTTTATGGTTACTACTCATAGCCGCAGCATACTTATAATCTAGACAGATTGGCAGAACATACGCTTAGTAAACTCGTTTCTGTCGCATCTGCTAGTTAGTTAGCGCAAGCTATATAATCTTTGACTTCTATCGTTCATCATTCTACATAATGACTCGGGCAGAAATAGATGCAGTTGTTATTAGTGAGGGTGTGCGTGATTTATAGCTTATCCGGTGAGGAAATGAGCGGTCAGTAATAAATACTATTTGGCTTCGCCATAGGTACTAGAACGCGTAAGTGACGTCCCTAGTGCCTAGTACGTGTACGGCACTATTTTCATCTCATACAAATCTACCGCGTTATTCTGTAAGGTTTCTAAGCGTCAAACTCGACGTCAAGCGTCGGTTTCGATCATAGGAAATTGATACATAGCACGCAGATGTTAAAGTTCAATTTCGTATCTTCGAAAGCAACACTCGACGTAGTGCGAAGCTGAGAAAAACTAGCTGTGCCCAGCAGTTTCATCTGTGTAGACTTAAATTCATGTATGAATTTGTGAGTAAGTATTACGCGGAATCCTAAAAAAAGGTAGTCTGAATTACTCTTCGTAACATCAGTTCGATTCGGCCCAGTCGTAGAGCCATAGTGTATTTATAATCTATGAGTAGTTTCACAGATTATAACTACACTAGCTGTGCCCCGCGGTTTTACCCGCGTACAGTTAATTTTATGGGTGACCCGCGGAACACTTATGGTTCTTTTTAAATAAATGTAGCCTAACTTACTCCTAGTAACATTAGCTATCTGCCAATGAATCCTGTTAAAATCTGTCCAGTCGTTTCGGAGATTACCCGGAACAAACAGACAAGACATAATTTTTGAAAATTAGTTTTTTGATGTCAGTACCGTATACTTTCATATACACGTAGTGAAAAGCTGTTATTTTGTTATTACAAACAGACACTTGAATTTTATTTATCTGTATAGATTAAATATTTTTCACACATCTAAATTGTATGTAGATATGATACAGAAAAACTGTACCTATAGGTACCAATCCGTTCATGCACTCCCTCTGCTGAAGTAAATGCAATGGAATTATTTTTAAAGTAAAATTTGACGTGGAGTGCTCTTTCTAAGTATTTGAAACCTATAATCTTGGTCGCAGGAAAAGTGGCAAGATCGGAAAGTGCTTAATGATTGTGAAAAAAGAACACGATGTTTGCCACTAAATTACTTGACCGTCTAAACTTTTCCTAGGAAAAGCAACGGCAGTAGATCGTCGTTCGTCGGAAAAACCTATCAAAACTTGAGAGAATTCAATAAGGGCATTTGAGAAGTTTGTTGAAAGTAGCGAGAATATTCTCATGAAAAAAAGCTCAATTTGTGTCGCCGGTAAAATAAAAGTAGCAGCAAAGCCCCCAAGCCCGGGGCAGGAAGAATCGAGTTTGTTGATTAGCTCCGCCGCTCGGTGTGGCCCGTTAAAAATACAAGCGTTTCAAAAACACCACATCTATATATACACACATACAGATACATAATAAAATTGAAATTATACGCGGTACTGACATTAAAAAACCAACTGTAAAAAAAACTCTTTTGTCTTTCTACCCGTCTGTCTGTCTGTTTCGGCTTATCTCCACAACGGCTGGACTTAGCTAATGTTACAAGGAGTAATTTCTCAAGTGATTTATTTTGTATAGTTTTTAAATTGTTTAATATTTTTGAAAAGAGTAATTACTGAATTTCGTGCCAGGATCTTCTCAGTAAAAGCAACCTTCCGAACATGACGGTAGCATGTATAATCCTGTAAATTATGTCATTCTGACGATTTGAAAGTGCTTATTAAAAGATATTTTTGACTTTGACTTTGACTATAAATAATGCAATCCTTGTGCATCTCTTGCTAGCTCAGTGCCTTCAGTCCCACTTCCCGACCTTACTAACCACCAAGGGCGTCCATTGGATGTTGAGAGGGATAAACATAAACAATAAGTAGGGCAGGTAGGTTAATTTGGCCAGTAGGCCACATTGGTATGAAATTACGTTTATTTTAGGTACCTACATACGTTTTGGTATTGACACACACACACACACACGACACGAGTGTATTCAGGCATCACGAATGGTAAGCACTGCTTATCTGCTTATATGGAATGCACTCCCCTGTTTACCACAGCTACTGAATGGTAGCATTATTTGCGAGCGATCTTCTGTAATCCCCAGTCGTTCAGCTCCAAATATCCAACGGTGGATGTTGCGAATTAAAAGAAAACTTAATTGACGACACAAGTTAGAAAAATATATATTCTGGTACGTGACCTATAAACATCAATATATGCAATAAATCAATCTGAGTTTTGGGAGCGATCTAAATACGCAATTCAGTATAAATAAAAGCGTCTAAAGAATATTGAGGCTAGCTTTAATCTAATAAAACTACCGCAAAACAAACAAACGATCGTTTAAAAACCATATTTTACAGCTGCGATTATGATCTACTAAAATATCTATGAAGTATCAATATGAGATATATTAAAACTTTGTATATCTATCCACACTGCTAAGCGTATGAGAAAGAATGTGTACTCTCAATAATATTAGTAGAGGAGTATCACGTTTTCTCTTCTACACAATAATATGTAAAATTCTCGTTTAGCGGTGTTTGCTACCAAACTCCTTCGATGAAACTGGCTGGAACAATTAGTATGAAATTTTTTGTTTATATCGGGTAGGTCTGAGAATTTACTAGCATCTATTTTTCATACCCCTAAGTGATAAGGTTTTACCCCCAAAATATATATAGCAATATCACGTTTGTCGGGCACAGCTAGTTTTGTAAAAATTTTACGTTCGCAGTAATCGATCTATGAAATCTAGTCGCGCCAATGAATAGTACAAAAGATAACCTTGTGAGTAAAAGAGATAATTTATATCTGATTCTTTAAAAGTATAATATCATTGACACCACTTCATCCATGACATTTGGTAACGCATAAATTTAATTAGTCAAACACAATTTAAAAGCACGCCTAATTAATATTTAGAAGTTTTGAACTAACAGCAATATAACTTAGTGGTCTGTCTTAGTGCTTCAAGTATCGTCGACTCAAGTTCACACGAGTCAACCCATTCAGTGCTACTCATTAAATCGTTAACTTAGCTCACTAAGCCGTTAAGTCACTAAATGCTTAGCTATAATCAGTCTCAAAAATGACATTGACGCCATTGGGACCTTTACGAACAACCATGGCAAGTATATATCCAGTCACCAGATATGAGCGCTGACCTTGATGCGCAGTTGTCATTTTATGAGTGTGTCTCTGTCTGTCTGTATGTCACGACGCTAATAAAATACATAAAGTTACCACCACTTTTTAAGCTTCATAACTTTAAATTGTTTATGGATAGATTTTTAACGGCCATTTAAATATGGGTGTAATAAGGGTAGGATAAAAGTTCCAAGTGTCCTAAGGCTTCAGTAACAATGCTGTGACAGTAGCCGAGTTCTGGGCTACAAAATGTTTAATGTCTGTCATCGACACGATATGAAGCAGAAGAAGGCTTCCGTAATAATACTACATACCATTAGGCTACATACCATCGGGTAGGTCGAATACCGTATTGCCACAGTTTATTATGTAGGTTTTGTACTCACTCGAGACTGGGCTGTCGTGACATCTATAGAGTGTCATTACCTGCAAATAAGGAGCTTAATTATTAGACAATTCACTGAAGACAAGGGATGACAAGTTCCAAGGTCTCTGGCTAAAATGAAAGGTATGAAAGATGTTTTACTCCCTTATTACAAAACATAGGTGTTCAATTTATATTTTACCTCTGTGTATTAACAAGCAATAGCTGACTAAAAATAAGCCGCTTCACTGTTTCCTTATCTTGTTTTGTCTATGGATATTTAATAATTATTTTTGTTTATGGAACACGCACACTCTCTTCTCCTCTCGCCGCCATTTTGTTATACATTCATTACTCAATATAAAACGTAAATAAAACTAGTTGATGATACAAAACTGTGCTGAATTATTCAATAAAGATCGTCCATTTAGGTCCTTCGAGCTGGATCTTTACATGGGCGGGTCCACAATAACACATAATTTAGATTGTCTTTGGTTTAAAAGTAGCTCCATCTCTTTCGGTGAATCGGATTTAAAAAAGGATGGATATAGTTCTAGTCCGAGTTTAGTCTAGTCTTCGTTTAAATCATGTTTGTTAATAAGGGGGTTAGTGTACAAGATGGGTATGTTGCCACCTTCTTAGAAGTTATTTTCCAAACCTTTCCATTGCCTTAACTGAATAAATCATTTTCATTACCATTTTCATAAGAAAAAAATCTGACTCTACTTACACCTATGTTATATTGATGTGGAATGGAATGATGTGGAACACACCCTGCTCCATTCATAAGGAAAGCTAAGACGGCAATCTTAGCTGGTATATAACGCACGATGCAGGACCAAAATAGTTCGTATACAGTATGTAGCCAAGTGAGCAAAGTTAATATTTATTGTTTGTTTGCACCAATAGCCCAGAATACATACAAGAGGCCAGTATACAAACAGTTCCGGTTGTATCAATATTGTATTTACAATCTTACTAGCAGTATGTTCTTGGCTGAAATAACGATCGGGTGTTACAATTTGATATTCTTCTATACAGATAAAAATTAAGTGTCTGTTTGTAATTCCATAGTTACACCTTTTGAAATTATAATGAATATTATATATTACGAAAGTATACACGGTACAGACATAGTAAAACCATTTTTTTCTCTGTCTGTCTGTCTGTCCGTTTGATCCGGTCAATCTCCGAAACGGCTGGACATACTAATGTTACAAGGAGGAACTTAGGCAACCATTAATTTAAAAAATATATTAGGCTTCCCACACTCATAAAATTAAGTCTACGCGGGTGAAACTGCACGGGCAGCTAGTCTTATGTATATAGTAAGTTGGTAATGAAATTCCTATAATATACTTCAGAATTTAACTCATTAAAAGTTTTTAACGATGCGTAGGAACATTTCTTGTGTGATTATCACGAGTCCTTCCATCTGGGGATATTGAGAATCGCACATAAAATGGTCATTAGATGCGACATGGAAATCATAATTATTCTTTCATTAGATTTTTATGAAACTTATAAAATTACTAGTTGGCTTCTTCGTAAAACTACTCACTTGTCACTAATTGTGCCTTGTGGTTTTATCCGGGTAGGATCAACAATAAAATTTACGTTACTAATTCCTTTTTTTCCCGTTTGAAAATGTTACAAACATTTTCCATTCATGCTTCGCTCCTATTGGTTGTTATAAAGCCTTCTTATATGAATGAACTGCCCAACACAAAAGTGTACTATTTTCGTAATTTCGTCAACACCTGGTAGGCTGGAAGCCTCCTGTCTGAGCTATCGTAACTTGACAGATTTCGGCGAAATTTACCATTATATTGTAATGAAATTGTAGCAATTTTTCATTGCCTCAAAACATGGTTAAAAAGATGTTTTCTAAAGATGAAACCTTCATTTGATCCATTTTTTGCCCCTGAAAATTGTTGGAACTGTTTCCGAGATTCAGATAGGCATATACAAGAATTGCTCGTTTAAAGGTGTAAGATAAATAATAAGTCTAAAACTGAACTTCACCTGATACTCTGAATACAGAATGAACATCATATATCACAGAGAAGGAATATCCCGTGACGTGTTATCATAAACTTATCATGTCAAATAACAATTTGTGTGAAGTGCTTTTACACTTACAAGCGAAACCTTGTTCGGAGGCAGATTTAATAGTGATGTAACTAGTCTAGTCGCAAATAAATATCGACCGAGAATATATTTGTTCAAATCTTTTTTTAGTCAGCAGACAGCCCAATTTGTAGCCATAAATGTACATATCGATATGATGTCTGGTTGAAAGATCGATCGATACTAAGGACCTTGTGTAGTAGATTAGTATTCGCGATGGCTGTCGCATAATCCCATATACACTTTTTCATGTTCGGTTGCTTTTTCAGTAGAACCATAATGCGCGTGGATTTTCACAAGAACGTTAGACGTTTGAACCCTAGATTGCTACAAAATTAGCAAAGTGTAGCGTCTTATCCTTTTTTCATTATTTGCTGTGAAGCCTCCTTAAGATGTTTATGGTTTAAAATATACCTCGAACACTCAACATTCCGTGGTTAGGGCTACTTAACTTTAAGAACGATCGATCTTTGGGGTAGCCAGTGCTTCCCACGACTAAATATCGATTAACGAAAAACAGCGCTTCGATGTGAGCGTGACGCACGCCGGCCGCCGAGCGTCATTAATCAAATCACAGCTATGCGGTTTAATGGCAGACTAATTACAGTTTGCGCGAATCACCTACACACGCCGTCGAGTAATTACTGCATTAACTCGACTGCGGAATCGGTTAAATACAGGATAATGCAGATTACGAATCGCAATGCGGGTATTAGCCGAAAGTTGGGACCGATCGGCCGTCAATCAAACGTCGCGGGTTACATCATCCCATTGTGATGTCGCGTCATGTGTACACGTTCTATATGAGACGCATCCAGCTGTAGCGGCTCTGGTAATCAAGGTTACTTCGAAAATAACCCAATAACATGATTTATGACTCGTCCAAATTACTCATCTCGCTTTAAAATGACTCGCACAACGGAGAACATTGATTAAATAATAACCAACATTGCAGGAGATGTTCACGGGCATGATAGTAAACTAATTTGGTAGGTTTGGGAAACAATCATACCTAACTTTAATAAATTAAATAATTAATGATAATAGAGACAAAGTGACCATTTGTTCATCGATATGTTATCATATCACCAGAAATGCATTATTTTTAACTGCTTGGTCTGTCATAAACAGTCGGACACATAATATATATCGATACTATGTGTCCGAAAAACAATTCCTCTCCATTAGTATAAAATACTGCCTCTGTCACAGGATGACTAGGCTATCACAGTATGGCAGGGTGGATAAGAAAAAGCGTAGGACATGTGGATCCGACCGGCATAACTCCTTAAAACTAGATGGTAATAGAAGATGCTGGTAGAGCACAATTGGACGATCAGTTCTAAGAAAAGTCGGTGTGAAGGTGTAAATTGGAGCTACGTGACCTATCTCATTACGTTGAAACGACCAACCATTGTTGTACCCTAACAATGTAATGGAGGGGAAACAATTAGCGCTGATTTGATTTTATCGTGAGAAACAACTAAACACGTGATTACAATCTTAAGATATGATGAATTACTTGAAAATTTTACGGCTAAATTACGAAGGAATATATTTTAATTTTTTAGAACACTTTGAGCTTTTAACATTGAAATATGAAAAAAAAATATTTATACTTTAGTTTGTTGGTTGGGCATGGACAATCGTCGTTCGCACCAAAACTTACAGATAGTTTGATATTTCAGTATCATCTATCTATTCAAATATCTATAGAGATAAATAAAATTTAAGTGTCTGTTTGTAATTTCAAATTAACAGAATTTGGAAACGAGAATGATTTTTTTCTCTATCGGTCTGCTTATTTTACCCTATTATATATAATATATTAACTTTCTTTTATCTACATATAACTACATTTATTTAAGAGATTACCCATGACATTAAATCTACGTTTACCGCGGAGCACATCAAGACATAACATGAAATATCAGACTTGGTTCTCCGTTCACTGGAACACACACCGTGCCTACAACAATTATAAAATAAGTATGAAGTAGGTCACAGTACATTAGGACTCCAATCTCCATCAACATTAAACCACAAGTGTGGAGTACCTAGTACCCAGCCTAATGGCGCGACCATTCAGAAGCGTTTGGTAAATACAGTTCGAATGTGTGAGGAAACGATTTGCCGGCGCGTGTTACGTTGATGTTATCAGCTGTCGAGAAGCGGAACTGACGATAAGGAAATTCTACTGGCAAAATAAGCACTGCAGGCAAAAATAAAGACTTTGAATTAAGATCGTAGCTGGATAGTAGGTATACTAGTTACCTACAAATTACCTAATGAATGGACGTAGTTGGATGATTGGGAGAGAATTGGGAGGAAACATCCTGAATGGTCAAAGTTTAAAAGTCAACAAAATATGAAACAGATGTCTATTTAAGAGTAGCTTCGTCTTAGACCAAAGTGGTGAGTCCAGCGCCGTCTCCGTCACAATACTTTGAATTTCTTCTTATACAAAACCTGGATTTCTCACTATGTTTTCCTTCGCAGTAAAGCACGTGGTGTGAAATTACAGTATTTTATTTAGAAATCATGTTTGGTACAAGTCGCTTGCGTAACAGGGCGACTATTCATACCACTTTTGGCCACCACAAATTCGTTTTTCAAAAATGTATTTTTTGAAATTTGTATTTTCAAGCCTCTATTCGCAACTCCACGCTTCAATCAGGCCTAAAACAATGTTATGGTAATTGAAACAAATTGCTAGCATGTTCATAATGTTGAAAACAACACCGGTCCAAAACAGGATTAGCTCGAACTAAACAGGTGGATGCATAGTGTGGTACTTGCTATTATGCTAATAGGAATAGACACGCACGGTGTGTACGGTATATTATACATAGATGACTATCTAGTGTTGTTTTCTGAACATGTTCATATATTTTCTTCTGCTTTTAAATAATATAAGTGGTTCCTAATTAGGTTTTCACGCGCGGATATTCCAACAACATAATTTTGACTCAAACATGAACCAAATAATCCTTTTGTATGCAACATGAAGAAATAATATTGTATGAACCTTCAACTCATAAATCTCAAAGATTCCCATCATACTGATAACAAAATATATTTAATTCATTTAAGTTTTCTTTATTACACAAGAATTATAATTTATACCAACGACGTCGACGTCCGCAACAAACGAGCGAAATGGAATTTGAATAGAAGTGAATATTAATATGATACTGAGATAAAACACTAGAATGAATATGATTTAAAATAAGCGGAACTATAAAAAGTCTTATTACTATGAGAACCAGTACCTCAATAACATAAATATCCTGGTGTTCAATTTCTTAAAAGATATGTTAGTCCTTGTCGCGCAAGGGTCAGCAAAGGCACGAAACATAAATGTTACAAGAATGTGGAAAGTCGCCCCTACTTTCCACATTCGTCGAGAATGGTCGCCCATAAACGAATGATGATGCTAGGCTAATTCTAATAATTTCCTTATAGTTATATGTCCTTTTGCGTCTATGTATGCCCAGCCTTCTGTGTGTTTCTATTTGTAGGTAAAAGCGATGTGCAAATTCACCGGCATCAGTTCAAACGTCAGGGGATTTTACTAACGCAATATGGTCTGTATTAACATTATCGAGTATGGTTCCACAAACTGCTACATCCACGTGTTCTGAATTGCATCAGACAATGTTAGTATTACCTAAATTAATTCAGCATTATACCTTGAGGAAATGTTTCGTGGTTTGTACTTGGCACGTTGCATTCAAACGTTTGTTAATGTAAACCGTTCTGGCGATCGTTGGCACATTAGCTTACTAAACATGCATACTGAAACGAAATTGATCCGAATGCAACTGCAAACAACGAAGCGTAATCTTCGCATACTTAGCTCGCGATAACTGCCGGTGTATCGAAGTGCATTTTATAAACAATTTTAATCGGCGATTGTTCCGGCTCCTGGCGACCACTTGCGTCGACCATTGTTCATTCTTGCAGATCAAGGAACCTATATTTACAACGCGCGGTGGTACATTGCGCACATTGTTCCCAGATTGAAAGTTTCACTGGGAATCTGGCGCGGAATGTATCAATGTCAGCGGGTAAACGGTGGCAGACAATCGCGGTAGCGTCGAGGATTTCAGCGCGAAATGAAACTTCGCAGAATACTTAAGTAAAAAGAAATAAGAAGTAAGAATAGTTTGGTGTCAGATGCAGCTTGGTTCATGGGAGAAGTGACGCTTTGAAACTTTGAACGTCACTGGAAACTGCGAAGTTGAAGAGCTTCCAATAAATACATATTAAACCAAACGCTACGCTTTTTTTTAACGTAAGTAATTGTGATTCCGAAACAAATATATCCAATACAAAGATTGATCAAACCTACCACTCGAAAATTTCCAACTTTGATATTAAACCACAAAACAGAAAATAGTAACGTAAAATATATGTAACGTTTGAAGTAACCTTTCATAACATTTCACTAAAATTTGGGTGGTATTATTACGAATTGTAATGAGTTTGTTACTAACAAATATTATATGTTATATCCAGAAATTGAAAGAAAATTGGATAGCAGATAATTGAATATAGTACCTGCCACTGAGACATTCCGTATCAAAGTTGAAGATACTTATGGATTTCCAAATTTTTGTATTTTAGTTCTAAATATTTTTTATGGGGTAGGCCCAGGTGTTGTAGTAAAAACACCCACTTTTCGCCGAATAAGATTAAGTGACAGATGGTGAGCTTATCGCCGTCTCAAGCACTATCCATACGTCTTTGAAATCTTCGTGAGGAAACCTGCATATATATGCAGGTTTCCTCACGATGTTTTCCTTCACCGTAAAGCACGTTGTGAATTCGCTGCACATAAGCTTTTTTAGAAAAACTCATTGGGTACAGGCCCCGCTGGGATTCTATCTCGCGTCGCTTGCGTAGCAGGCGACTGCTCAAACCCCACGGCCACCACAGCTCTTATATAGATTTTAAAAATTCCACATATAATTTTACAACAACGAACAGACGTCATTGCACTGTAATACGATATTGCCGTCCTTCAATATGTTATGTTCATATCACTAACTTATCTTTTGTTTCAGTTCAGTACAATTTCTTGTCTCTTTTGAAAGACACACAAGTCATACAGAGAAGCCGATATGGCATTCGCTTCGGAGACAAGTTGGAGACGTGAGAAGCGTTAAACGGTACGTGGTATTGTTTATTGAAATTTGGGTCATATTCTTTTCTACATTGGGTTTGAATTCGCTTACAGCGTCATTATACTTTTATTTAAAAGTCGACGGTGGTGATTTTCAAAGCAGTGTGGATTGAAATATAGCGATTGTGAAACAGTTGCGTTTTGCAGACGTACTTTATATGTACGGAGGCGCTGTAGAGTCGTCGAGAATCTTAATTGTGCTCCATTGAGAGATTCCAGCGTCTTTATTTTTGAATAGAGGGACTTGTTGCTCGCCACACGTACCCGTGGAGTTTGACCGTGATTCATGTTGCTGAACATTTGTTGGGAAATATTGTTTGTTGGCAATGTTTTTGTTCTACTTACACTAAATCACTTGTGGTATTAATAATACACTATTCTCAACGAAGCTTGAAACAGACAGCGGGACCACTCTGGTTGAGAGTGGCAAGGGATAGGACCCATTGGAAGGAACTGGAGGAGGCCTATGCCAGAAGGCAAACCGAACTTAGGGACCTCTTGTAACCCTATGTTCAGGAATAAAAAGGCTATTATTATTATTATTATTATTATTCTCAACGAAGATCATACGCAATACGCCTAGGAGTTTAAATACGTCAGGCAGTATAAACTAGCGCCGGCGCCGGTTTGATAGATGTATATTTCATATCGTAGAAGCAAGTCGTAACGGAGCTCATTTATTACACTTAATAGTTGTAAACTGAGGTGGTCCAACTGAAGTAGATTTGAATAAGTATTGGGATTAAAAAAATCGTAACGTAATTGGCTCTCTGCCTCCGAAACAATCCCCGCATCCCTCGTTAAGGTGACTTAAGTCTGGTTACCTATTACATGCAAATAACCTTTTTACGTTACGGATTTTTTCCTGAATAGTCTTAGAAATGATATACTCGTACTACAGATAACTTCAACGTAATCAGCAAAAATAGTGGGGGTCACTGTCATCATCATAATTTTAAGAGTCTTAACTTTTTTCGGTGTAGCCGATGCAATTTCTTCCATTCGTCTCTACCCAGTGCCATCTCCTTGACGTCCCTATTCGTCATGACAGACACCTTTTTCTGTATTTTATTCGCATCGCATCGCATCGCCCTTGACGCAAAAGCGAGAGGTACAATATTTTTTTAACAAAATACCATTAATAATATTTACATATTCCTAAGCTGTAGTGTCGCAGTATAATATAACAATTATATTTGATCTACCTATGAATATTGCGGAAGTCAAACTAAACTTATATTCCAATAAGTAGTTGCAATTGCAAATATCAAGCTTCGTGTCAATGGCCCGAGTTCCCTTGACACGTATGACCTCTTCATCTTCCTTCGCAATGCAATCTGACTATCAATACAATATGTGCATCGTCCCCTAAGCGAAGTGATTTAACACCTTATCTCCATCATGTTAGGATTAAGTTTCGCTGACAAGGATTTCTGAATAATGGATTGCATTATGATGAACTATTCAATTACGGACTGTCGTCTGTACTGCAATGAATCCAATATGTGATTGGTCCGTTATGTTCTTCAATTTTAATACATTAAACATTAGTGGTTACATTACTAAGGAATCACTTTTATTTGCAACATAAGTATGCGATTCATACAATTTACGGTGATCTTTACCAAAAAATATCTGAAGCCGAAAATTTTATATATTTTTAAGTTGACGATATCGCCTGCAAAATCACCTCATTTTCAGTGGGAACGTTAAAAAGCACCCCAAGCTGCAAGTGTAGGATGGTATACGTATCGATACAAAAAAACTCAAATCGCAAGGTTAAATGACGACCTTCGAATGTGTCAAAACCTATACTAGAGGCACTGGAGAGTTATGTTTGTCCCGAGGATACGACTGGAACCAGTAAGAACTGGAACCTCAGTCCCAGTCGCCTGATAGCATTTTTGAATCGGTCGACTGGAACCACATACCTAATTAGCATCAATGTATTACAAAGGATTGTAATACATTGATGTGATCGGAGAGGCTACGAGGCTAATAAAATCACGAGTTGTCCCACTCCCCTGATAATAAAAATTAATGAAAACCGAATCAGGCATCTGGGAACGCTGTATCCTCTTTGTCTCATTACGAGTTGAGATATGAATACTAACATTCCAATAATCATCAAACTATAGATGTGAGTGAAATAACTATGCGTGAAATACCAACAAGCGAAAATAGATACAAATTGATGTATGTAGGTAATAAACGTGAGAGCCCAGCTCATATATATCTACATGCTATGCATCTATTCGTTCACTTCTCGATATTATAAAACGACAGTACAGTATTTAAAAGTAACCAGTAAATGTCAAGCTTGAAGCATAGCTTGAAAATCAAATTAGAAGCGATCATTAATTCCATTATCAAGAAAGTTTATAATTTGTCATGAACGGCGATGAACTAAAAAGATCTTAATTCAAGTTTAAACTTGAATTTTACACGAATGATAGGACATCGCATCTGTGATTGCATTAATGCTTGTGTCGATATCTGTTTGAAATAAATTAATATCTAATCTTCTAGGGATACAGAGGCAGAGCATCTGCCTGAGTATCAATGGCTGACTAATTTGCCCCAAATCCACAATGGCACTTGAACCAATCTGGGAAGGGGATGAGTCTGTTAGGCAGATGATCTCAACTGTCCTTAGTGTTTCATATATACAGGTCCCATGACGAGCAAACCTGCTCATTTGGTAGCCCCATGGCCTATGGCTTCGGCTCTAGAAAAAGCAGGAAGATTATATCAGTGAGACGCCCGTGTTGAGGCAGTTACAATTGACACCAAACAACCCCGTACGTCTCTCACATTCGAGTCCTATAAGCCTGTAACTTGAATGCACTATAGTCATTTCATGAGTCTCTCTCTCTCTCTCTGTCTATATGTGTGCACCTCTCTAAACCAAAACGCAAACAATTATCATACAAAATAAATAACAGAAAACATATCACTATACAAATCATTACATATTAAAATAGAGTCTGAAACGCAAAATGATAAATGTATCTTCTGATAAAAAAACAATTATACGAATCCAGTATAAGGGGTCAATGCTCTGACGGCGTATAAATTGAATGTGAGTATCAAAAACTTTAACATATCGATAATATTAAAATGAATTTTCAAATGAATCAAGCGTTGAGTTGTCGACTCGACTGTCTATTAAAAGTTTTAAATGACTGAAGTGAGGCTAATGAATGTGATAATGGTGGAACGAGGCCTCGGATTGGGACAAAAAGTTGTTCATCACGTAAAATAAGCGACGTTAATACACCTATAAATTATAATCGAGCGTTGTTCAGCGTAATCAAGCGCCGAAGCTCTGTCCCAACTCAACTTATCAGATGGGAAATTAATTACAACCGCTATCAATCACGGCTGGTGACAAACCGTTTCAATGTATTCATTGCTGTACAACAATATTGTTGCGGCTAATACAGTCGTCTGTATAAACGGTGTGGCCATCGATAAACAACTATTGATGTGAATTGTTATCGGGCAATTTGAATTCATACAATACGAACGATTGTTTTAACCAACTTCAAAATGCGGTTCTCAATTTTGTAAATTCTTTGACATTCATAAGTGCCTTTACCAAGGCCTAAACTGAAGAAATAATTTTCACTTTCAATTCGACTGCATTTTTGTCTGGACGAATCGATTTTGATGATTCTATGCTCTCGTTTAGGTTTGGACCAGTTCTGGCAATGGCATCCGTAAGAAAACCATATAGGTCTTAGATTTGCATTATTTGAAGTCGGTCAAATCAATCAAAAAGGCTGAACAAAAAGGCTGAGTCTTTACAAGAACATACGTACTATCGCTTTTAACTAGAAACCATACAAGATATTATTATAAGCTATCCTCAACTCTCGTCGGGAAAATTATCGATTTATTAATTAATAAAACTCAACGCTGCATTCAAACCCACTAATGAAATTAGAATGGATATTTACGTTATTTTTCTTCATAGGCAATTGCAATCAATCTTGCTGGCAATCAAATTTCATAGATCAAAATCGATTTCCAATGGGTGCTGAACATGGCTTAATTTATAGAACTATCAAAGCATCGGTGACTTTTCTAGTCTTAAATTCACGATAATGATGAAATGGATCGGTTAGTTTTAAGAAAGCACATAGAAAATGCTATTTAAATAATGTGGGCTACTAATGGTGAGTTGTATTCTCGAAGCCGGTATTAACCGAGACAGCGAGCTTAGCAATCCTTGTTTACTCTGTTCCGTTGTTTGTTTTATTCTTCAGATCATTGTAGTGAAAGGCATTTGCACTGTTATTCTCTTTCCTTAGTTTTGTAAGCTTTCAAAGACAACTTATTCTGAGTAGTGACGGTTCCAACAGTTACCTATAAGTATTCTAAGCTCATTTATGTTCACGCTTTCCCAGAAAAGTCGCAATGGCTAGACTGTAAGACAGAAGATTAAATTATATTACACTTGATGAAAAATCTTTGATGTGAATATGGTTTAAGTTATAACTGAATTAAAAAATAATGTTTGCAATGCTGCCAGCCTTCTTGGCACGATCCCGAGAGACACCGATTTGGGCCAAGTTTTCTACTTGTAATTAGTTTTTAGTTACCTATTTATTATTAATATAATAAAAATTTAGTAAATGTTTGCAAATATAATAATATGGTCACACCTGTATTCCCCAAAGAGGTAGGCTGAGGTGTAATTGTAGTTTACCCACATTTTGCCAATTAAGTTTAAGAGTCCCATGTCATGTGCGAGCCTATTATCAATAACCGGGCAATAATCCAGAATCCGGACTGTTACTGAGAAATTACAGGCGGAAAAACTCAATAACACTTTGTCCACGGGGATGGAACCTAGAACCTCGTGTACCGAGGTGACGAGATGGGTAAGGATGGTGGTATATAATAGTTCTAAAAATATTGCGAATATATTTTTTTGAGCTTAAGCCCTGAAAAAAGGGCATTTATGAACGTCAAAAACAATAAAAAATACAAATTTGGACAAAAAGAAAAATAGGAGGATAGTAGGAAATATTGATAATGACAGTGATAACGTGGATGAATAATGTTAAACGAATTGCATTCAACCTGCAAATGGTCCTAAATTCTAACAATATTGAGTATGAGCAATACAATCCAACGCACGATGCTTTTGGTATCCTATCAATTTCCAGTCCAATATAAATGTCCGTAAACAATTGAGCCAGTCATGATAAATTATTTATGCGTTACCCATTGGCGAGCAAACCACTGTGATTGGAACTAATAGCAATCTACGTTGTTTGACTGATTCCTATTATATTCTGTTATGGAGGCAATCACACGATATCGCGTGTTTCAATTCCATACACCCAAGTATCGACACAGTGGTTTGTAGTTATAAGTATATCAATTTATACAAAATCATGTTAAGCCTATATTTTATAACAGTGTAGGTATATGGAAAAGACATTTATATACGAATAAACAACGAAACCCTTAGCCCACGGGGTCAAGATGGCCGACATCATTGCTACGCTAAATTCTTTGAGCGAGAAATGTCCCAGCCCATCTGTCACTGAAGACCTCGAGCTTAGAAAAGCGCCAAATAACGCCATACTACATACCATTTTTCTAATTGACGACTAGACTGCCTTGTAGGTCTAGTAATTGCAAACGCTACTGCAGAACCCAAAGTTTTGGGTTCGATTCCCAGGTTGAGCAAAGTGTTATTGGGGTTTTTTCATCGATAATGTACCAGTAGAAGGTTTTGGATTAGTTAGTGGCAATAGGTTCGCCGCCTATTACATAGGACTGACAAATAAGCAATATTCCTTGACGGAAGACAGTCCCAATATGTTATGCTCCCAATTGTGATTATGAAGCGTGATTATGTACCTTATGTAATGCATTCAGCATTTCACAATCGTAATACTGTCTTCGTTCATCTTTGAGCGGTACTAGATGCAATCAACGCCAAAGCGTAGGAGGATAGGTGCGAAAGAAATCAACAGGATTGGACAATAATTGGCTCTTAATGAAAATCTACGGCATTGTTTATGTGCCTGACGCCCTCGTTCTATTTAATAAGCTTCTTTATTACAATACCACGAAGCTTGTGGCTCTATTATGTTCGATAGTTTGACGACTGAATAAAGTTTTCTTTATCGTCGACAAGGTTAGACCACCCTAGTGGTCGTGGATTCCTTGAAGGTCTATGAAAGGTTAGGTAGAGATGTTACAACACCCATTTCACACCAAATAGAATTAGGTGCATCCGTCCGTACCATATGGAGACTGCGTTGTCGAATCCCAGTTTTAAACACACTTAAATCCTCCTCGGAAGGATGCAGGGATTTTACAAGACTTTTTGTTCATCGTGAATCTCGAGTTGGAGTTGCACACTTTAGTTTTGAGAAAAACTTATAGGCAGCAACTCAAACAAATAGAGCTAGAAATGCCATTGACATGTAATTCTTTATTGTACACGTATTTTAATTGGCATTACGCAACTGAGATTAATACACTTGAGTGTTCCTTTTAGAGAATTGTTGATTATTTCGGTATTAAACATATGTATTTCGTGCATATGCATAGAAAATAATTATTCAATAAAATTGATCCACCGGTGGATCAAAAATATAGATTCAAACACGTCATAATACATCTGTCCCAAACAATAAGCTAAACTATCACGGCAAGAATTCATGGTGAGGTTCCAAGAATCTAAGGAGACCGAGGGTGAAGAAGAGCTATGTTTATATATCTTACCGATAAACGTTTATTTTTGGGGAACCATAACACTGTTCCAAATAAGTCAAGTGTTTGGTATCCGTACAAATCACGGGCATTATTTATGGATTCATAAATATCGGAACCGATTTAGATAGCAGATACGAATATGAGCAGAACAAATTTATGACTCCTATCTTTAGTATCTTGGATGAAATTCAGTCACACTGATAAATTTATATCACTTAACGGCTATATTTTAACATGCTAATAAACTTACACCTAATGGGAAAGTTTTACTGTACTATCAAATACTAATGATAATAAAACCAAGCCCCACTAGGCCAATATATCATCTACTGGTATTGAAGTGAACCGACACCCTAAATTAAGCCTTACACTGATGGAATAGGAACTTTTTCAGCTTATTGGTGAAACCATTCATATAATAGGCACCAGGAGGCAACACAAGTGGCTGCGTGTAGGATATGAGCTTCAATTGGTTTATATTGATTATGACTGCGCTCCCGTGTATGGGCTGTTACTCAGCAGGCGTCGTTTAGTATTATTGGTTGGTTACTAGTATTGCTATAATAAACTATAATGAAGCATTCACCAAGATGCGTCCGAACAGTAATTTCTTCATGGAATTGAAAACATTAAAGCATCTTTACACTCAAAGTGCTTATGGCGTAATACATCTGCCGTCCGCCTCTTCGTTCGCGTTGTGTTGAAAGTCCTCAAAACGTCTGTGCGAAATGTCTTGATGGTCAGATAATAAGTTAGGCGTGAAAGTGTGAAAGAAACAAACCTACAAACTCCCATTCGCATTTGCAAAATTAGTAAGAGAATGTATAAATATATACGGTCGAAATTTCGTCCTTTTTTTGAAATCGGTTAAAAAGTAAGCTTTGCGAAAATGAGATTCACGGATTAAAACAATAGTTAAATCAGGGTAGTATAAGGCGTAACTTGAAGCAACATAGAACCAAAAGGATAAAAAATAAGCTGGCAAACATGAAGCAAATTGTGTCATACTAAATGTTTCATGAAAAATGTTTTCTTGTTATTTTCAGTTTAAATATGTATGAACGCACGACTCAATTAAACTAAACCAAAGAATACTTATTTACAATCCAGTTATTTAGTTTTCTTTGAAGATTTATATCGCCATCATTAAGGACTCGCTTATAAGATATAAGTTCGGAAAAATTGGAAGTTTTATTAATATTTTGCGCACCGTTGCAACAATAGTTTCACTTTATCCTTTTGCAAATGATGAAAGAATCCGTTTCAAATAATATTTTTTGCCCTTTGATGTTACTGCATCTAGCGTTACACATGTGGGTTCGCTATGGCTAGATGCGGTCGATGTGATGGATACAACAAGTCATTGAGGACAAATGTCAATTGTATAAGTATCCTATGGGTCAATGACCAACAGGCAGTAAATTATTCCCTTTAATCGTTTAGTGTGTGCCGCTAACAACAACACATAGTAATGGACGTAATTCTTGTAAATGTAAAATGAGGCAAGCTTTAAGAATAATAACTTGTTAACCTAGATTCGAATTAGGTTCGCCTTCCTGTGGTTCTCGATGCCATTCTTTTGATGGTACTAACGGAAGTTTCATAACCAGAGATTTAATGGAATATTAGAAATGGAAAAACCAATAAGAATCACTATGCCCGAACTGAGGATCGAACCCAGGATCTCGTGATTCACAGTAGCGCTTGTGACATATTTCTGTAAAATGATTAATATTCCTATGCTTAGATTCAGTCTCCAACTCATATTTTTACCGGTGTTCAATAAATCCCCCAATGTGCCGATTGTTCTAAAAGAGGCTGACCACTTAAAGAAAATCACATAATTGAAGAACAGTAAACGGTGCGTAAAGTGGGGCGACCCTTGGAAATAATTCTCGAAGCGAAGACGTGCCGGATGTCAAAGGACCGGCCCAGCCATACATCATGCGAGGTTTAGGGTAAGCTAGAAAATGTGTGTGACAAATGATTTGTACATTACGTGGACATTAAAAATACTCTCTTAGCTCATATTTATTGCTGATTTTCGCACGTGATGTACTGGCTCATAGCGACACGCTTACAAGATTCGCAAAAATTGAATCGTCACTTTGAGAAACACCATTACACCTAATCCGGGATGACGATGGTGTTGGAACACTTCTGCCTACCATTTCTTGGCCGCCCTGTCGGTCCTGGTACCCTTGCAGTGTCGTAAAAATACTCAATTAAAATATTTCGTTATTATTTCCTCCATTCCTTCATGATATGTAAACATTAGACAGACATGTTGTTGTTTACTCATAAAATTACCAATATTGGATCCGAGAATGTTGTTCCGAAATTCTTCCGTTACATCATACAGAAACGTTATTTAATTTCAAAGATAAAAGAATACATCACCTTTATGTTATGATACAATATTGTCTTTTAACTTCCCCTGTCGTCTTGGGGACCAAGCTATTCGCAGAATCTCGGGGAATATTGAAGAATGTAGTGCTTTCCTTGGAGTACCGTTGAAATACTCAACAAAATAACTAAACTTTAGACTGGACTTGTTTCTGGGTATAATTTTAATGTCAAAATGCAAATATTTTCTGAAAATACTCCGTCCGAAAGAGTTCAATTGTGTCAATTTGTCCACGCAGATAAATTTGTACCAGCTGTTAGTTTAACTAATCAAACATTAGCATTCAAGTTTCATGACCGAGACCAAGTTACATTGCTATTATATAGTTATATATATAGTTTTAGCTTCAACGTTTTACAGTCTCTCTAATTTAGGCGTATAAAATAGCAGTCTTATAAAAGTTGGTATTGATTAAAAACGAATTCAACAAAGTAACTAAAATTATCACGATACATATTCAACACGAATCGAATTGGAAGTTCAAGCTGCTCAAGGATCCTCAAAGGGTTATAATAGGCAGGCGTGTTACAACAGCGAAGCTGATTAGGTGGTAGATGCTTGAATTAATTAATTTCAACTTAGACATAATGTTGGGTTCCTGACGATGTTTTCCTGTATTCTATACCTTTATCATATAAAATGTTTAAAAGGAGACTTCATCAATTAGAATTATAAAAAATTGCATAAATTTGAATTTTGATCACGGCTTCACGACAATATAAGGATCCATTGCTTCATAAATCTCCAACGAGCATTAAGGGAAAAGATCATTATGACCGCAATCAAAATAACAAGGTCTATTGAACTCAAGCGTGTTGTTGTTGAATAATGTGCTGTGGATGATACGGGTATCTTGTATGACGACGCAAGTAGGTCCTTAACAGAACATCCCGATGACCCGAGGTCGAATTCATTGTTGTCAATTGAGCATGCTTCAGAATCTATTAGTCCGTTTCTAGTTGCATAAGTTACTAGAACGGTCTGTTTATATAGAGCGGATCAAACTTGTTTAAAATTGTCACACCCTCTTACATGACTCTCTTATTAAAACATGTAGGTATATGGATAATCCCTGGTGTTAAAGCAGTAGTACTGTCTCTTTCGGCTACATGGGAATTAAAAGAGATGGTTACATTTTTTCGACAAACTATTTATATATTTTTCGTTGGTAGTTTGGTATCCCATGGTCGAGTCTTCAAAAGGAAAAAATATCCAATGCATGAATGAAGCGGAATATGTAGCTGACATTCTGATAACCGATGAGCCCAAAAAACCTGTATATATTTTTTAAATCGGAAATAAAACAGACAAAATATGATGCATATGAAATTTTATGTTCGATTCGTCATTAAAATCACAGGTTTAGTACAAAATTACGCTATATGGTTCTGTCCGCCTAAAATACCGTGTTTTAAAATGTACATCTTGCTTTGCTTATCGTGTGATTTTTGAATACACCAGTGGTCGCAAGTGCAACTGCACGAGGTCCTGGGTTCGACCCCTAGGTCGACCAAAGTAACATTGCGCAGGTCTCAATGAGTGCCCGATTAGCGGCAATAGGATCGCCACCAATTACATGTTATTCAAAAATGAATGACGAAATTTGGGAGTGCAATAACACACCTCTGCCTACCCCTTCGGGAAAACAGGCGTGAGCTGTTTGTCTAATACCCGTTACATTTGGTCAGTTTGGATATAAATGATTTAGCCACCGCCTACTGCTACATAGACTACATAGTTCCAGTGAGTAGGACGAAACCATATTTTTGTCCTTCGCAATATACTATAGCTACTATCGTTTGTAGCTCAATTTCCTGTGTACGTGAATGATTAGAGTCATTCTCTGCGAAAGTGGTATTCATGGGATCCGAAACTGTAGTTCGATAGGACTTCAACTCAAAAAGACATATTCGCGACAATGCCTGAGCTATTCTGTTTCTTCTTAGCTTTTAGTCGCTAGGACATCGTTACGGTATAGTACCAGAGCCGTGGTGGCCTTGTGGCCTGAGCAGTCGCCTGCTACTCAAGCGACGCAAGTTCGAATCCCAGTGGGGTCTGTACCAATGAGTTATTATAAAAACTTATATATAGTGATTTCATAACACGTGCTTTACGTAATTAAAAAATCGTGAAGAAACCTGCATATGTCTGAGAAGTTATTCAAAAAGACGTATCTATAGACCTTGAGACGGCGATAGACTCATCAGTTATAACAACACCTCTGCCTACCCCTTCGGGGAATACAGGCGTGAGCATATGTATCGTTACGGTTTTCATTAGGTGAATGGGGTACTGAGCCATTATTTCGTTAAGCTTATAGAGTAGATTCAATACATCGTAAGGGGTCAATAAAATTACTCTGAATGAGGTTTCAAACACGATATTTACAATACAAGTAACAATAAATTATGTATACGATATGATACTACTAAAGCAATATATTTCCCCTTCCTATTGCATAAGATACGAAGATTGAGGTATAATATTATAATAGAACCGGTATAGCGTGTTTTGATCTCCAACTCTCTACATAACGGGATAGAATCATCCGATGTTACCACATCTTCTATTAAAATGTTACTAGATGGAATTTAACAGTTCCTACTTCGATTATTACCTACTTAGTAATGCATTAAATAGTTATTTAACGACAGATTTCAAGTCTGACGTTAGATTCAATTAATTAATATTTATTCCGTTGATTTCGTCGACGCTTTAAAACTTGACATATTAAGCGTTCCTGTCCGATGTCTTCGTTTAAATACATACATATGCTCACGCCTGTATTCGCCGAAGGGGTAGGCAGAGGTGTTGTAATCACAGCACCCACTTTTCACCGAAGATGATTAAGTGCCAACGTGACAGATGGTGAGTCCATCGCCGTCTCAGACACTTTACATACGTCATTGAATTACTTCTCAGAAATATGCAGGTTTCCTCACGATGTTTTCCTTCACCGTAAAGCACGTAGTGTGAAATCACTGTACATACGTTTTTTAGAAAAACTCAATGGTACAGGTCCCGGTGGGATTTGAACTTGCGTCGCTTGCGTAGCAGGCGACTGCTCGATCCTCAAGGCCACCACGGCTCTATATTTAAATACTGTTTTTAAATCATAGTAAACAACTTAATTATCATCATAATACACATTTTCCAGTTTTGGATCGATAACCAGCTGCGGCTCGCGGTTTCAGATTTAGTTTCATGCTTTATTTCGCGGAACCCTAATATTTTTCTAAATAAAATGTTACTCCTTGAAAAATCTGCTATCTGCCAGTGAAAGTCCCGTTTAAATCGGTCCAGCCGTTTCAGAGATTATCCGGAACAAACAGGCAGACAGACATAGAGAAACATTTAAAAAAACGTTTTTATGTATGTACTCTCATATCGATTACATGAAAAGATATTTATTTGGAATTACAAACAGACACTTCAATTTTATTTATGTGTACAGATACAGATATATAGATTTGGTATATATTTAGTTTACAGAAAAAAGTAAGGGTACAACCAACCATTGAAAATACGAACATTTCATTCGGCGATATTGGATGGGTCGAAACTCTAAATACAGTGACCCGCAAAATGAATTGCGTCCCATTCCCATACGGAACCGGTCAATGATTGTAACAATGTCTTTCCGGGCGGCTTGCTAAGTAATGGGACCCACTGGTAAATATCATAGTATGCTTGACTGACATAAAAGCCATTTACTTATAACCCTCCCTGCCGCTACATTCATAAAAAGCGTTCACCCAAAGAGCAATATCACTACATTGTACATTTTGATTCATGTTTTACGCATATCATCGTGGTTTTCAATGTAAGTAGTGAGTAGTGACGCTTTCAACATATCTCGTTGAGATTCTAGCATTAGTAAGTCCCATTTTAAAGGAAATATATAGATACCCACATTCTAACGTATCACGAGCATGTGTAGTATTTAAGGGGAATCGTTTATCGACACTGGCTGGAATTTGCTATGCTCGCTAATATTTAATTTTTGAAACTTTATAAATCGACTTATATTAATGAGGTAAACATCTACATCTATACTACTGTTATAAAGAGGATAGATTTGTATTTTTGTGTGTATATTTGTAATTAATAAACTCAGAAACTATTATTCTAATAGGCTATATAATAGGCTATTCGCCATTGGAAAGCTATATCATCAGCGAGAAACAAAGGTTTTATTTTATCCCCGTACTCTCACGGGTGAAACCGCGTGACGTTTAAAATAAAATTGCTAACATATTTTTGAAAAGAGTAAATGTTAAGGTTCTTGCAGAGTTCATTTGCAAAAGAAACCTTCTGAACCCGATGGCAACATTTATAATCCTGTACAGTGTATTTTTTTCTGTTTTCTTCTGACGATTTGAAAGTACTTTGTAAAAACTACAATTAAGTAAAGACATTTTGAATTTCAAACATTAGCTGATGAAATAACAGATTCCATAAAAAAAAATGTCGCAATGAGAACATTGAGAACTCCGTAACCCACAAATATCTTCATAAGACAACGTCGAGTTCTAGAGAATAGATCGCCACGCCCCTTTAGTCCCGAAATAAACTGCTTTAAAATTCTTAAATCGTGTCCTGTAATAGCAATTCCGGGGAAGAAATCAATTGATACATGTGGACCAATAAGTGTTAACCGGGGAGCCATTCCTTCAACTATTGTTGCTCAGCCGCACACTACGAGTGGGGCGCGAGCTGAATCACAAGTAACATGAAGCTAGTACTAAGAATCTACGAACAGATGCAGCAAGTTTAAAAACCTTTCGTATCTTATCTTAAATTATCAAGGATGAAGATGATACGGCTGGACCTCTTAGGGTAAAGAAGAAGATAAAGCATACAACCAACCTGGATAGCGTTACAGGGGCTACAACCCCTGTAACGCTATCCAGGTTGGTTATATAGGCCTTATGATGAACAAAAGTTCAGTTTCAACTTTCAATACTTTCAATTACATACACTTATACATATGCCCACAGTAGACAGAGACCACTTTGCCACTTGCTACGATCCTTACATACTTCTTTCGCTTCATCCACATTCATGCATCTCTTCATAAACTTCCTTCGGTTACGAGTGCTCTGAATTTGAACTTTCTGAACAATATTACAAATTATTATTAGTTTGGTCATAGTAATTCTTCCTAGCCCGAGATACAGGTACAACCTAGTTTGGGAAGGAGCTTAATGTTAGCTTATACGGCATTAATTTATAAGCTACACAAAAAAAATATGTATAAATGTTGTCGTTTAATGAATAAGAATTCTATTCTATTCTATTCCTTGGACACCTTCTAGTAACATTTCCGCTCATACTTGCACTATAAATTTGTTTCGTTAATCGCCTTTCACTCATCTTTTCGATATGTCCAAACATATCAATATACTTCTTTAAACTACTAGTAAAGGCCACAATGCATATCAGAGTGACCTCTATGAAAATAATATCCCAGTCAGTGCAATGATTTAAATTTTGAGAATTGTGCGTTTGAATGCGCGACACTTTGTTCCTGGGTGACGATTAATGATAACACTATAATCTCACTTTTCTTATGACAATACACGCAATCCTTTGTGTTATTATACACAAAGGAGTCAAGGATAAAGTCGTGCTTTGAGGTTATCCAGCAAAATACGCAAAACACTTAAACGTTTATGAGTTTGTACCATTTGAAACTGATACTCCAATTGTCATGCAAATAGGGCGATTATGAGACGTAATGAGGAGCGTCTCGAACGCGGCCTTGTTTCGCTTCGACTTGAATATTTTGAGTTAGACGTAACCGTAGTACAGGATATTGCATTTCTTTGAAATGTAGCTGAAATTGAACTAACCAATTTGGAACAAACTCTCGGGTGGCTTTAAGCTAAAAGCTAAATTTAGTTTCTTCTTTTGAAATGCCATGTCCTGCTATTGGCTGGGATGTCTAGTGATACATATTTTTAAAACCGTCGTTCTCTGGATATTATACTAATACAAAATAATGAAATTTTAATTCCTAATTACATTTCAACTTAAAACCCAGATCAACGTTTTCATCAAACGTTGCTCAACAGTATAAAACTGTGGTCACGTATTACAACAGATAAAACATCCCTTTATTATATAACGTTTCAAAAGATACGTCAACTTTGTAAGCGTTTTATAAACGACCATAAAATTCAATTCGTCCAAGCTTATTGCGGTTTAAACATCAAAGATAGTTGCGAATGGGACACAAAGCGAGATAATGAAAGGGCCCAGCCGTTATATGGCGGAACCCTAAACAGAGCAATGGGCCGCGATATGAAGAATGTTGCCGTCCACACAAACTTTCCCTCGTTACAATGTACCTCCACTAATGATGGCTGCTGAACCTTTTTGCGCTGCTTGGTCATTCGTCTTCTGACCAGCGACGTGTGCACACTAGTTTACAAACTGTTGAAACAAGAGATAAATGAACAGTCCACTCTTTGAGACCACCTCTACTTTGCTGCAGTATCGAATGGGCCGTGGAAGCTTTATGATACTGAAGCACAAGTTCTACTTGCAGACTACCTATTTGCCGTATCCAATGCGTTATTCCAGGAATATCTCGGGAATACATTTAAATTGCTTGCGCGCGTGTAACTTCTTCAAGCAACTTATTAACTAGCATTTATTTTACAGTCCTACAGTGATCATATTTCATCCACTTTCGGGTTTCAAACTAATGAAATAAATAGCTGCAAGTATATGTGTAAGTTAATCTGGTAGCTTAGTGGAACATTTCGTTACTAATTTAAATGTTATAGAACGTATCCTTTAGACCACTGCTGCCTTTTCACGCCATCGTAAAACACACTCAATAATCCAACCAAACGTATGAATCTTCAATAGATTAGTGCGTTTCTTAGCCCTCCTATCCCCAACTCTCATTGACAATCAAAAATTTAAACGAGTTTCCTCGTTCCGAGAGAAACGTATTTTTCTCCTAATGCCATTTTGGAATGGAATTACTCCTAAATGAATATTCATTTGGTGCGAAATCGTTTAGGAGATAATAGATTGAGGTTCATATTAGGTTCCCGATGAATTATGGATACTCGTTTCGCATTCCAGAATTTAGAGATTGTTGCTCCCGAAATGATTGATCGATATTACTGAGAATTATATAGGTGCAAATAACTTAGATTCGCCATGTTCATGATGGTTTACCTGAAAAAGAATAAAACTTTATTAGTATCACCATAGTTTTGCTATAAATAAAATATTCGAATAAGGGATTCAAGTCGTTTTAAGTAAGTATAATTCGTTAAGACTCCCGTCTGTCTCATTGGTTATCCTTACAGACAAGAACCGTAACTAATAAAATTAGAGCAAAATATTTAGGTTGATTATTTATGCAAAGTAATAAAAATACAAGTATGCAAAATGTAAAATGCTAAAAACATTTATGTGGTTTAGAGAAACAGACATACATGCTCACGTCTGTATTCCCCGAAGGCGTAGGCAGAGGTGTTGTAATAACATCACCCACCTTTCACCGAATATGATGAAGTGCCAACATGAATGTTAGTGTGTCTATCCCCGTCTCAGACACTTTACATAAGTCTTTGAATTATCATATGCAGGTTTCCTCACGATGTTTTCCTTCACCGTAAAGCACGTGGAGTGATATGACTAGACATATTTATTTAGAAAACTCATAGGTCAGGCTCCTTTGGGATTCGAACTTGCTTCGCTTGCGGCTTTTGAAAAAAACGTAATACAAAATTGGTACATTGATCAGAAAAGTCATTCATGTTGATCAAAGAGTTTCACAAAAGAACGTAAAAGGAGCAAATGGGCTATTGCCTGAAAATAGCAGCATAAAAATTCTCCTACAGGGAAATGGAAGTAATTATCAAGTTAAGGTAAAGTGTGCGAGTTTCACTGAGTCTTCAAGCAGCCTTTTTTCTCCACAATTTGTTTCCATCGTACAAGATTCAAAGGCAAATTTGTTATGACCAAACTGGACTACACAATAAAATTCTCGGACCAAAATATATTTTAGAATAATTTCCCAGGAGAAACGGCAAAGATGTAGCTTATTATCGAGCAAGGAATGCACTACAGGCGAATCTAATTCGCCATTGTAGTGAGTTACAGTTTTCAATCGCGGCCAAGTTCATAATTCAGGCTCGGGGGTGGAAATAGAGGCTCGACTTCTTCTCTAGGGAATTCGATAGCTCCCCGTGTAAGAACTTATTACACCAACGTAAACAAACGGAATGGGCAACGCAGGGGTAAGCATGGCCATTGGGCACGCGACTCCCTCGCGACTACCGCTACAGACTTGCCCCTACTAAGAATAACTTTTTCATAAGACCAACCAAATGAAAATGTGGAACTCCATAAATTCATTTAGTTGTATCGCAAATTCGCAATCCTCCATCAACGTCGCCAGCCGCGCTATAGGCCCTTTTCACTCGTGATGAGTGACGTTTTAATTACTTGTTATTTCGCCTTTCGTTGATATTATTTTAATTTGGGAATTAATTTAAACTTGGTTAATATCCTACGGAATGAATTCTGGAACACAAACAGAAATAGATACCATCCTATAGGTTGATTTATTATTAATGCTAATCTATATATCTAAATATATTTAACTCAAAGGTGACTGACTGACTGACTGACATAGTGATCTATCAATGCACAGTCCAAACCACTGGACGGATCATGCTGAAATTTGGCATGCTGGTAGATGTTATGACGTAGGCATCCGCTAAGAAAAGATTTTGATTAATTCTACCCCCAAGAGGATAAAACAGGGAATTAAAGTTTAGGCTACTTTTAATAAAAAAACTTGGGGTATGCTAACGCGGGTGAAACCGGTTTGATTGGGACTTTGTCGCTAAAATCTTCTTTAATAACCGACTCCAAACGAAGGAGGAGGTCGTTCTGAATTTGACTGTACGTTTCTTTTTTTTGTTGTTACCTCACAATTTTTTTATCTTAAAGAAAATCCGTTCAATAAATAAACGCAGTTTTCGAAATCAAACCATAATTATGAGGGTTTTTTAAATGATGTTCATCTGAAAATATCGTATTTCAGATTCTTCAATATAATATCCAAGTTTTAACAAAGATATTTTGTCGAAGTTTAGTTTGTCAACATCAAACTAAACCCTTTTTCATAACTTTTATGTATCGGATTCGAGGTCAAGACACGATCAGAGTCTTAAATAAAGTGGGTACCGGTGCCTTCACGAGATAGGAAGGCTCAGCGAAACTAGTGGGGGCATTACTGCGCATGTATTTTAGTCGCGTCGCACCATACGGACAGATAGCGACAGACTCACACAATGACTATGCACTGTGCATTCTAGGTCAGCGCTCACAACTAGTGATAGCACATGATACCAAGTAAATGATAAATTGTGCGTATTTTCAATTATGTCCTATTTTCAACAACAATATGCCAACGTGACAGGTGCACTTTCATATGCATTTAGTCAAATGGTGCAATTTTGAAATTACAAACAGACACTTCAATTCTATTTATCTGTATGTATTTGTACATAATATGAAATGTTATTATATTAATTTTGTATAATTATTAAATCGTATTAATTTTGTGACAAGTTGATAATTTGGAATCACAAACTGACACATAAATTTTCTGTGTAGAGAATAGGTATTGATAAATTACGAAGTTGTCTGGTATTTAGATATTTTTGTTAACAGTGTTGTCAGTATTATAGGCATAGATCTGCGCATCAAATCCTCCAGTGGGCGCGTGTCGCCCCTTGATAAGCAGCCGATGGGCTTGAGCGCCGTGGCGTCCTTTACAAGAGGAAGCGGGTAAGATCTATGAAAATGAATTCATTTAAGTTCATCTAGATATACCAGTGATGGGCAAAGTACGGTCCACGAAAGCATTTAATCCAGCCCGCCGACGGTCTTTCGACATGAATAGTATATGGCCCGCAATAATTATATTCTGGCGATCCAGAAGTATATATTACATTCTACTTCCCAACGCAGGGATAAAGTTCTAAAAATTTCTTCTTAGTGAGAGACCCACTTCTCCATAAGAGCACAGTCTTTCTGAACATGTACAAATATATTTCGTGTATAATTCTAGCCCTATACCCCTTTCACGGGTTTGCCATAGTTTCGTAATCTACACTCGCTACCGTCACTCGCAATATTTGTATGAGATAGGGGTACTGATCTGGAATTTCTTAAATTTTCTAGCACCCCATTGAGAAAGTTTGCCCACCACTGATCTATGCTAATATTATAAATATTTAAGAGTTTGCGAGTTTGTCTGGTAGTTAGGGTTTGGTACACTCTTGATTTACTAAACCATTTTGAAAAATATTTTATATTTTTACCTTAAAAATATTTCAATACGTTGTTTGTGCGTGAGTATCATAGGCTATATTACATTAACCTGAAATTAAGACCGGGGGGTGAACAAGTTTACTATAACACCATGCACTTTTAACGGCTCAACGCATAGTTCTTCTCAATCGTTACACTCTTGGTAGAGCGGCGGTTCAAAACGGCGCCATTCATTTCGGACTGCTGCTTTACGGAAGCATTCGTTGATAGTAGGAGCATCCATCACAGTCTTAATCTGGTCCGTCCATCTCATTGGTTATCTGCCACGTGCCCTAGTACCCTCGAATTTACCCTGCACCACCAGACGCTCTATGGATGCAAAGAAGTTTAGGATGCGAGATTGAACTGTGGAAGACAGACGCTGTTTTAACCTGAGTTCCTGCAGTATGGAATCGTTGGTGCGGAACTGTGTCCACTTTATGCCAAGCATCTTTCTCCAGCACCAAATTTCAAGAGCATCTATCTTCTAACGCATAGTAGTAAGAGCGTATTCTGAAATGTTTTAGCTCAAGCCCACGTGATACTTGAATCTTCGTAAACGTCTGCCTCGGCCACAAAGAATTAAATGGGCCCTCTCGACCTTCAGTAAGGAATGCTTGTGACGTTGTCTTTACTCGTTTTAGAAGTAATAATGAAATCTTTTGTTGGGGACGAATGAGCACGAGTAGAACGTCAGAAATCGATATCTATACATACAGCTAAATAAACTTGAAGTGTCTGTTTGTAATTTCTAATTAACAGCTTTGAACGTATATTAAACTTTGAACGTAGTTAAATGCATATGAACGTATATACTTTACTCACAACAAAAACCAGTTTTTTTTCTCTGTCTGTCTGTCTGTTTGTTTCCGTTAAGCTCCGAAACGGCTGTAACGATTTTAACGGGAATTTCACTGGCAGATAGCAACATTTTCAAGGGTTAAAATAGGTCCCACTGGCCACCCATGAAATTAAGCCTACGCGGGTGAAACCGCGCTGCACAGCTAGTATTTTCATGAAGGTGACCTCTCTAATGATTGCTCAATTGTGTAATACGAAAGCTGTAGAAAAACAAACAATTTTTTTTTGCCCTGGCACAGTAATCGGTTCCGCTACACCTAGCGAAGCAGTTATTGAAGCCTAAACTGATATTTAACATAATATGATAATGTTATCAATATAAACAAGGGATTTGTATAATTTCTTATAACTCACGGAGGCATAGGGTATAGAAAGCTGATGAATTATGTATCATCAGCTCCCAACTTGCACCTAGTGACGTAGCTGCGTGATAGTAACACCCTGTTAACTGACCAGTGACCAGCGACAGTTACGCCTGCTACTATCTTCCCGTCTATTGCCGATTTTCACGCTAACGCTTCTAGCGCGGATTATTGAACATTTGCAACCTAAAATTTGCGAAATACGCTGATCGAATAAATAGGATATTGAAGATATTGTAGAGCTCTTGTATACATTTTTGCATCCAAAAATTTCTCTACAATTAATTCTGATTAATCCAAATCTCTTGAGTGCTTTCCATCCACTAGATGAAACTTTGGAAGTGGCTTCAGAAGTTGTATTCAGCCAAATGCGCTATTGACAGTACCTTAAAACATAAGATCACATTAATTAACCATGAATGCCGTACCAAACCCTCGATTCCCTCAATCCATCTTGCGTTTCATTGAAAGTTTACCAAAACAATAGGTAGGAGATATGATGAAATTTTCAATTAAACGAAACAAAACGCTTTGGCGGGTATTGTAAGGCGCTTGGCAGCGGCGTGGAATGGCGTGGCGTGGCGGACGTCCGGCGCTCGGATGGCGGATGGCGGAATCGCGGGATACTGGGATGCTGGCGCGACGTCAACGAGGGAATGGAAAGTATTTCTCCATTAACTCGCAAATAGAGACGAGATAATGCTAAAAAGTCTTGGCTTTCAATGTAAATATCACGTGCAGGGACCAGTGCAGCGATTATGCGTATGATAAAACAAAAACAATCCATACAAGTGATATATTTTTACACTGCACATCAGGCTGAATATAAGGTTAACTATATTAATTTAGATCAAACTACCTACAGCCATCCTATATGGTCAAAAATTTAATGATATGATTTATATCAGTTTTAAATAAGAATACCTCTTTTGCGATGATGAGGGCGCCACATCAAATTTTATGTGATCTTATATAGCCCGCATTCAACGATCATTTGTCCAATTATGACAAGTAGTTTTGAAGTTCTAACAGATAAACATACATTCCGTCAAAATCATAACCCTCCATTTTACTTCACCGTAGTCGGGTCAAATGACAGAGCAATTAAAATACCTCGAGTGATTCTTAGATTACATAAATAAATAACATTTCGAAACTGAAGAGTTATAAATAAACATTTCAATATTCCAATCAGATCATAATCTCTATTGATAGCTGAGCATCTGTTTCACTCTTTAAAGGACTATACAATAGTCGACCTCGATACGTCAAGTTAAGCATCAGTATTGTATGGAAGACGTTCAGGGACCCTTATTCAATCAGCACGATCATAAAACGTGACATGTCGGTATTCAGTGGCCAACGACGAATGTACAATAGGATACAAATCTCGCCACAGATACCCGACAAACATACAGAGGTATCTCCCCTCGTTTCCTGCATCGCAAGTAACACACGTCCCGTTCGTGTATACAAGTTTATTTAAGACCTCAATGAGATTCTAACACGATAAGCATAAAGCTCAAATCGCACACCAGTTGTAAATAATAATGGTAAATGCAAAATCTGGTGGTTCTAGTGAGCGGCATCTAGTGAGAGGGAACGCTATTTCGGTCTGCGCGTTGTATACAAGCGGTCTTTGAAATTTTAATCGTTACATTCACCCTGCCCTGATGGCACACTAGAGACCGTGTGTTGCCGTGTTCGTCACGGCAGGCAACTGTATGAAAAGGATAAAAAACGACGAACCAACGGCAAAACCAACCACAGCGAGTCACACTCTAAGTGTTTTTGGGGTAGCGTGCAACCCTTTCAAAGGCATTCACAGCTCGACGATTTTAAGTGAATTAGATTTATTTTTGGATACATAGATAAACGATTTTAATACATGATAAGTTCCACAGAAGTATAAATAAAAAGTTTTACGTACAAAAATAATAATGTGGATCATTAACGCCAGAAAAATTAGGTAACATATCCGACTTGTAGCGGAAAGAGACATTAAACATGAAACGTCGGCCTTATATGCCCTTAATGTCACAAGGCATCCAAATACAACGCATTCATGTGTAATTATCATAAAAAATGTCACGTCACGCCACATATTATGGATAAATTGTAGGGAAAAAATAGACCCTATTAACACGCGACTAGTACGATGAGTGGCCAACGCTAACACGCGTGTACCGTCTCCTACTTTAAAATTCAAATCTTATTTACATTCACCCCCTGTGCAGTGTCTCCGAAAATGGGCCTTAACTAACATTGAAAACACTCCACTCTGGGACTATTTTCGGCACCCCTTTAGAACTGTTAAAATAGAATGAGAGCCCGAATATAAAATTCAATAAACTGGGGACTTAACCTTCATTCCATATTTTGTGCACGTCGCTTAGTGTGAGCCGTAAAATGGGGTTTATAACTTAACTTTCAGTGGGCCATGCTTTTGTCGACGCCACTCTTACATTATCCTATAGAAATGAATGGATTATCGCTTTCGGATAATGATATAATTAAGATAACAATAGAAAAAAAAATCGTTATTAAGGAAGAACACTTATAATTTAATGATTTTGACTTTTGACATATCTGATATCTAACTTTTTTCCCATTCCAAAAATATTCATTTTCATGTGGCTTATCGCTCGTACAGTTATGATAAAAATATGGTATTCATGCCAATAATGTTCCTAATATTAAATACCTACAGAATGCTATTATATCACCAGCTGTTATACGGTAGCTGAACAGACTAACCATTATCGCGAGCAGTTGATAGCATACGCATATTGGAGCGGTAACGCATCGTCACTTGACTACATTGTATAAAACAAAGTCGCTTCTCGCTGTCTGTATGTCCCTATGTATGCTTCAATATATAATGTTTCCAACGGATTTAGATGCAGTTTATTTTATATACATAGTCATTCAAGGGGAAGGTTCATATGTATAATACAAACATAATATACTTAGTAGAGAAAACCTGATAATTTCGCTCTTACATTGCAAACTCCGGCTGAACCCAAAAGATCAAAATAATATACAACAGTATATTACACCTTAAAAAGGTCTACGATATAATATAATCTCTTAGAGATGGCCCACAATAACCCCATGCGAAGCCGGAGCGAGTCGGTAGTACTGTCATAAATCATAACCCAGAATCAGGCTCCTGGCAACATTCAATTCCATAGTACACAGCGCTCGTTGTGTGTCAATCATCTCGGTATTGGAACATTGGCCAATATAATGCTGGTAGCATGAAACATTTTGACAGTACAAGTGCTGAAGATGAAGTCATGCAGCGTAAATGTGATAAGGGATTCGGTGTAGCTTTTGTTCGAGTTGAGCTCTGGGGGCCAACTATGATCGTTTAAGCAGCGCGTATTGAGAACTTCTGAGCTATGACGTTTCCTACTTTACGGATTACATGTAATAGGACACACGTCACAAGTATGCACACTAACATGTAACTAATTACTGATTTATATATTGTGGTTTTAGGTATTGTATCGAGTGTCCAGGGTGCGCTCGTATGAACTCCGGTTTTATAGTTATTAGTATTGTTTATTAAGGGTGTTATAACACAGTAGGTATGTAAATTATTAAGGATGCTATTATACAGTATCACAACGAGTTACAAGTTTTAATATATTCAGTGTAACCCCGACACAACATTCAACTAACTTACTCATCAACGTCAAAGATTATGGTAAATAGACTTACTTTATACAATCCAAATATAATCTGATGATTTCAAAGCGGCCTTTTGGATTTGCATAAATTAATTACAGACATTTATTTAATATCAACATTTGAAGCGATACCAGTGATGTTTGAATATTACAAACATTTATTCCACGTCGCTAAATAAATAAAGGATCGAAATAAATTATTTGCTGAAAATCTCTTTAATTACGTATACAACTTGAAAGCGACGTTACGGTCCACATAATTTTCCAATACTCTAATGTAAGGTTATTTCCAATTAGGTAACATAGCTCACTGATTACTCAGGTACAGTGTTAAGTTGATGTTGATACCACGCCATCGTCCCGCATCAAATTTAAACGAAAAAATACCGGTCAAGGATCTTTATTGTATGTAAGAATGTATTATATCGTAGTATCTAAATTAAGTTTCAAAAATCCTTTTCAGTTTCAATTGAATAGTAACACAATGACAAACTTGACGGTACACTTATTGCCAATTACAAAAGCATATCAAATTAATGAAACCAGCGCGCGCTTTCCAGTAGGCCTAGACAAAGAGTAACATACTCTCGCGCTTGCGCTAATAAATCAGTCACGTGACATATGTCATTCGTATCGTTTCTACGAAGCGAAGCGTGAGGATAATGTTACTTTGTCTACAGGCCCCGCCGTGTGACGTTTGGGAGTGGTTCTCATCTATACGTGGTAGTTACAACTCAAAGGGGAATTATTTGCAATACCCTTTGTTTTAGCCTTCTTTCAGGGCTCTACCGTCATCAGTTTAAGCAGAGCGTATTAAGAACTTCTGAGTTTTGACGTTCCATATTTGTGCCGTAAAATTAAAAGTCAAACATAAGAGGTTATTAGTTACGAGATGCTTAAACGATCATGGTTGCCCCCCTCATTATTATAGACTTATTTATTTATAATAAATTTATGAAAAAATAACCAAATTAGTTAATTTATGAGCTGAATATTAGATAAAAGTTCCAAAGTAAAATAAAGATTAAAAAATATGTAAACATACATATTTCAGAATCCTACTATTCTATTAATATGAATATTTATGTATTCATATATATGAATAGGGATGTCTGCCATAATAAATCTCTCTACAGACCATAAAGACGCTAACTAGAGGTACAGTTGTCAACGAGTGTCGAGTAAATCATAATTTCTATTGAAAGCTGACATTAATTATCAGAAATATTATACTCAACGATCTACTTACAGACATACACATTTGTGCTTTGATAATATGTAGCATTGCCATATATATTGTAACTTGTGCTAGGTATATTTAATTTCCGCAATATACTAAAATCATCATCATCATCATCATCATCATCATCATCCTCCTGCCCTTATCCCATGTTATTTGGGGTCGACGCAATGTGTTCTTCTATTCCATTACTCTCTATCAGCCGTCATATCTGTATTCACTCCTATTTTAGCCATATAATCTTTCACACAATCCATCCATCGTTTCTTATGTCTTATTTTCCCCTTGGAACCATCCACATTCATAAACAAAACTTTTTTGGCAACATTATCCTCTAAACATGTCCATACCACAACAAATGTTTATTCTTCAACTCGTCAGTCACTGGTGCAATATACTATAATATTATACTTTATTTTGTTTTCTATTTCTGCTTGTTTTGTACGATGTACCCATATAATAGACTATAGATATACAGTTACATCAAATATAGTTTTGAATTCATTAAAAAATATAAACACAAATCATTGACAAATTAATTGACGAGCATTTAAAACTTGACAGCCTATTGTTAGAACCACATCTCACCACGTTCAGTGCCGGAACACTGAAAGAATCATCTCATCCCTTTCATTCATATTTCGTCTTTCATACGTAAGAGAGAAACAGATGACTTTTACTGGTCATCACTTCACGCCTCGATGGCGCGTTGTCACCAGTCATCTCACTCGCTTCACACCCAATCACTATAACAGCAGACGACATCTGTGTAGTCACAAATTAATACTCACAGAAGCTCGGCTTACAATCGCACACACATATATAATATAATAATATATATAATAATAATATATGCTCACGCCATCCCAGAAGGGCCCTCAAAGGGGTAAGCAGAGGTGTTGTAACAACACCCACATTTCACCGAATATGATCAAGTGCCAACGTAACAGAGGGTGAGTCCATTGCCGTCTCAGGCACTATACATACGTCATTGAAATACTTCTCAGACATATGCAGGTTTCCTCACGATGTTTTCCTTCACCCAAAGCACGAGGTGTGAAATAACTGGACATAAGTTTTTTAGAAAAACTCATTGGTACAGGCCCCGCTGGGATAGGAACTTGCGTCGCTTGCGTAGCAGGCGACTGCTCTAACCCCAAGGCCACCACGGCTTCAATACGCATATAATTCACAAGCTAAGAGCGCTGACCTTAAATGCGCAATAGTCATTTTATGAATCTTTCTGTATAGCGCGATGAGAAAAATATATTCGCAGTTACCCCCACTATTTTCACTGAGCGCTCCTAACTCGTGACGGCACGTAGACTATTACAATAAAATAAAAAAAATTGACTTGTAGATACGTTTGTTTCTTCCAGCTAACTGGCATATACTTATAGACACGTAGTTGAAGTACAAGGTGTAACCGAGGCTGTTACTTTAAATTAAAAAAATTGGTTCCGCGTAACAAAGCACATGAAATTAAATCTTATCGGGTGAAATCGGGGCACAGCTAGTTAGATAAGGAAGGGAGCCGCACTTCTGGTATCTTTCTATTTTGTGGTACTAGTATTGTTTTAAAATTTATTTTTGTGCCGAACAGTAAGTATATGCGGGTAATTATCTTCGTTATTTTGGATATAATTTTGACAAATGACGGCCATTAGTTTCAGTCTCGACATGAAAGAGTTGAAAATATATTTGAATGTTATAAAAAAACTATTAAAACGGATCAAATTGGCTGCCATTATGTGACGTGTTTAGCGTGACATGAGACATTAAATATGTTTATAGGGCAACATAGATCAATAACCGTGGCACAGATTAAATAATCAGTATCACTATACCAACCGTTTATATATTTTTTTGATTTGGTGACTCAAAGTTTAAACTTAAAAAAATAAATAGATTAATCAATCACTTTACTTCATCACCATTGGAATTCATCCATAACCCGCCTGCGAAGAAGTATCAAAACAATTCCAGTCAACACTAATACGCAACGAAGTTCTTCAGCCAAAACCTTCGGGTATCGTACGTTTATCAGCACCCCAACTATAGGGTTAACGTGTCAATTTCGTTAGTATACTGGTGTGGCTCGAAATTTATTGATACTTTGAAGGTAAACCAACCTAAACCCGATTGAAAAGACGGCGGATCAATACAATTCGAGCTCCACCAATTACATCAAATAAGTAATCGAAATTCGACAACCTTGAAACATTACCATTACATGGGGCACGGAATGAAGGTTTGTGTTGCACAGCAAATGCTACAAAATAATCATCTCCCTGGCCTTCAACTTGAAGCGGCTGATCACCTGAATTTATACGAAGCGACTACCATCGTAACGAGGTACTTACGAGGAAAATCGGTAATCTTGGTTAAGCCAGTTGTCAGACAAAGATGATAAATTGGCACCCACGACCGATGGTTAAACATGCTCTCCGAGGCTAGGAGGGAACTCGGGCGGTCACCCCTCCAAGCTTACGGTTACTTGATTTCACTGAACGAATTATATACGCAATAACAACTGTGCCACGAGCTCTTCAATGCTACAAAATTATCTGAAAAAATAATATGAATCATTACCACCGATAAAAATGTGAAGAGAATTTACTACTCAAATCGTGATTACCACATTACTTATAACGTTGTTAAACTAAATACGAAGAGCTCCTAAGTCATTCATCATTCAGTCAACTAATATCCTTCCATAGCGCGGTAGATAATGATGATGATATAAAAAAAACAATTAATGCTTTGCCAATGTTGGTACTCGATTTATAGTTACTGTAATAACACACATGCATTTGTTTATGTATCCGTATTAATCCGTGTTAGTAATGATTTTGTTGAAAGGTATGACCGCAATCCTCATCAAGTATTAATGTTGGGCTCAAGATTAATAACAATCAAAAATATTTGTTTTTTTGACTACTAAGGTGGCAAACGAACATACGGGAACCACTTAAACGGTAAATGCCCGCAGCCTATGGGCGCTTCCACTGCCAGGGGCAACACGTGCGCAATATACCAATCTCATAAAAAATTGAGGACACATTTCTTGAAGAACATGCTGAGGGCCTACTATCATCGTCATTGCAGTGAGATTTCCCTAAATTCTTAGCTTCGACGTTTAATTTATAGTTTAAAAGAGTTTATACGCTCTGCTTAAACCACTGATGGTGGGCCCCCTGTTCTTGCTTGCGCATTCCATAACCTTACCGTCTCGGTAAGCATGCAATCAAATAAGATTTCAACCATCACTTACTAACAAGTCAATCGATCATAAATGTTTAAGAGGAATACATACATATGATCACGTCTGTATTTCCCGAAGGGGTAGGCAGAAGTGTTGTAATAACAACACCCACTTTTCACCAAGGATGACTGAGTGCCAACGTGACAGATGGTGATTCTATCGCCGTCTCAGGCACTATACATACGTCTTTGAATTACTTCTCATACATATGCAGGTTTCTTCGCGATGTTTTCCTACACCGTAAAGCACGTGGTGAGAAATCACTGCGCATAAGTTTATTAGAAAATCTCATTGGTACAGGCCCCGATGGGATTCAAACTTGCGTTGCAGGCGACTATTCAAACTCCACGACCACCACGGCTGAAAGAGACTAAGTAACATGAATAAAAATCTTAATAAGTACTCGTTGATTTAAAACATGCTCTGTTTATTCTGGGTCTGACTAATAACCTTGAAGGAAGTAATGAACGCAAAGATATCTCACCGACAGATCGAGCACATTGTATGCTGGAGATTTTTAACCTTCAAGATAAACGAATAATAAGCTCCTCGAAGGAATAATTATCTGATAATTATCAGCGGTTAGCAGGAACTTAACAATAAAATTATGAATGCGTTTTACAAGCGCTTAATTTTTTCGCCATCGTAACATGTAAATGATGGACCACTATCATTTATTTTGTTTAAAGCGTTGTTTAGTATATTCCATCAGTTATCAACTGTGTAGATCTTATTTTAGTTATCAGTTCTTTATTTAATATAACAGAAAATAGTGCCATATATAGCCGTAGTGGCCGTGGGGTTTGAGCCTGGTACCTGCCACGTAAGCGACGCAAGTTCATATCCCAGCGGGGCCGTCACTAGTTATGAGCGCGTTACCGAACCTCGAATGAGCAGCATTCATTTTATAAGAATAAGCCGCCACTATTTTCGCTCAGCGCTCAAATTTCGTGAAAGCTCCTGTACCAGAAAAGGTACAGAGTTTAAAAGAGAAATACCGGTTCCAAGAAGTTATTACGGGTATTTTAAAGCTCTGCTATAAGTCAGTTTTCTCGGTAAAATTGTGATCATTAATCGTTCATACATCGCAAAAATGCCATAGATTTCTTGAAAAACGCGTTATTGGATCGAGAAGTGAGAATTAACGCGTCTCGTCTCGTATTTTTAGGGTTGCTAGCTTTTATTCCAGAAAAAATTCAATCCAGAAGTTCGTTAAGAATACAGTTTCAGTAAAAACTTAAATTAAGTATGAATAATTAAATTAAGTAATTCATATTTATAAAAGCTCTCTCTATAAATGATTTCAGAATTACTGTTTGTAGGTAGGTGCAGGTGCCGTCAAGAGTTATAAGCAGTGATCTGTGATTGCTCACTAGTCATTTTATGAGTCTGTCTCTGTCTTTAAGTAAAGCGCGACGCGAATAAAATACATGACCAGTTACTATTTTAGCTGAGCGCACATAAGATTTCGACACCTGTATTAGGGTAATTAAAAGCAATTAGGTCATTTCCGTAGTTATTAGTACTGTATATAATAAATACTTTCAAAGAGCGAAAAATTTCTTACTGTACCAGTTTTAAATGCATAAATATGAGTGGTAATGGCAACCCTACGTCGTTCGCGCCGGAGTTATTACCGATGCGTTCCGAAGCGCGTTCACCTGCGATCGAGGTGAAGGTCACGCGCCGTATGAACCGGCCGAAAGCAAATGTCAATGTAAATATTGTAGGTATTACCGCCATGCCGCCATGTTGGATTTCGGCTTGACCGGTTTTAGGATGGGTCCCCGAATTAAATAGCGACGGAATGTCGACTTCACTGGGTTTTTGTCATTGTCGCCGTGGCCTTGCGTAAATCGCCGAATACTAATACGAATCTTCAACATTATCATCATAAAATATTGCTATTTTTATCACGATTACGCGAATTTGTGATTCAATTCACGCTATCAGAAAAAATATATGAGCATAAGCAACTATTTTAGTTGTTACGGAAGACATTAACAAGCAATTAGCTCACTCATAAGTCATACTTATACATATTATAATAGAATGGCCAAATGTCAATACAGTTTGAATCATATTTAAAGACGTATGTAAATCTGTCACTGACAAACACTTTAACTATAATTGAAACATAGACCTTATATGTACGGCGGCAGTATCGATTGTTCATTCACTTCGGTAACATACCTACTTACAGTATCCGGTTGTATAAGACAATCACCATCACATCACATCGGTATTGCGACAGAGATAACGCTCTACGAAGCCGAAATAAGTCTCTCCTGAGGTCGAAGTGTAATACATGTCGCCATGTACTATATGTATGTCATGTGAATGAATTATTCACGTCAATCAGACAACCGACATACTATTAAATGTCTTCGCCGTACTGAACCAGTTTACAATCAATGAACGTTAATCCTTTCCACCCTCGTAGTCGCGAAAAAAGCTCCGAATTGTCGAAAAGCTCCATAATTGTCGACACCCTTATTAGTAATACATAAATTGTAACTCCTAAAAGAGTACAGTACAAAACCACAAAAAAAACACAATTGCAGCTTTGTGCTCGTACCGAACATTAATTAAGAAAGAATGAATTAAACTTCTAAAGGGCTTAAGAGTAACAATTTTAAAACGAACCTTATTTTGTATGATGTAAATCCCAAATTTCTGAATCCAGTAATGTGAACAGTATTGAACAAGAATGGTTTATTTGTAACGTACAGTTCGGTTTGGCGAAGGGTGTTCTTGATCTTGGCTTCGACTCGGGGGCGGATTTTGTAATAAGGTGTGAGACCTTATCGCATTGAAAGGACGTTATGTTATTAACACTATTGAGTTTTTTTTAATAAACCGTTTTGGAACACGATATCCTGTTCAATTTACAGTGAGTAAACATAAAGTCTAGAATAATGATTCAACCAAGATACCAGTTTCATGAAAACGCTGAGCAAAATGTGGTAGGTAAATGATCTTACGTATCTAGTACTCAGCCACTCCAGTAATTTATTTAACCCCCTTTTTGTATATGAGTACCTACATTGTGAAGAGATGCTTACCCACAAGCATGACCGAAGTATGTCAATCGATATGCCTGATTGGTTATTATAGTATACTTATGAACCTACAGCAATGCTATTAAGAAAACGTTCCGAAGAAAAAAAGAAAACAATATATACTTCAAATACGATCAATACTTGATCAGTTTCAGATGATCCGTTGAGTTGATTCCAGTGAAAGTCGTATCTGTATTAATTACATGTGTGCGGCCTCAAATGCTTGTATTTCATAAAAGAAACTAACATGCACCATCTCTGCACGGATTAGCTTGCAAAAACGGCGTGTTAATTGAAATGTCACGTGCATATAACCTATAGCATGTAGTGTGAATGTAGTTTGATAGTGTCGGAGTGAGGACAGCGCCGAGCTACTAACGAGGGGAAAAGTGCCTATTTCCGAGGCGTAATGACGTCGTGGCCCAAGCGAGCCAGCACCCTGTTTGAATAGAATTCTAGATTATATTTTGTGAGCCTCGAGCTGGATGGATTGGATACACAATGCCAACGTGTAGCAAAGATCAGCTTAAGCACATCATAAAATATTAAACTGCAATAAAAGCCATTTTGAATTCTGAAATGCTTTGGCTTGTCCCCACACAATCCTAACTCTTATATGATAAAACTGAATTGTCAGTCTGTACGTATGTAGTGACATCCGCTACAACTTGCGTTTGATAGAATAAAGAGCGGTAAAAGCACCATTGTGTGAAGTTCAGTGACCGTTTGACGTTTTCGGATTTAATTTCGTCTAACCTTCTTGAGCCTTGAGGGACGTATATTATTTAGATGTCAAAAAAGGTTTTTGTTTGTAACATTAAAACCCACTCGTTTGCGTGTGTGTGCGTTATTATTTTGAATATCAGTTTTGCTTTTCGGATCGATAGTGGATAATCCACATTAGTATGCCTTCTGGAGCAGTGTGACATGAACTAACTGTTTCTCGACCTTTGCCACCTCTCTATTCTAGTCTAGTCTATTCCGCGCACTCACTCCGAATTCCTGCGTATGCGTTCCTGGATAATCACTGTTTATGTAATTCGATTGCGGATGAATGGAATAATTATACTATTAAAGTTAGGAGTTTTGTGACGACATTTTCATAAGTACAGGTTAAGTTATATGCATGTCTTTCATCAAGTACTACCGGACTAATTGAAGGTATAGCGCACCAAGGTATAACGCATAATACTTGAATCACTCATTAAAAGCAAATTGGTACCTTTATGCAATGATTTCACTCCAGATTCGGAATAAGTTTTGTCTTTCGATTTTGTTCACGTAATATTCCAAGTTTTAATTGGCTCCAAATTTCAAGTGTAATTTAATTTGTGAGGAAAACAAACGGTCAAAACCAGGAGTATTCAGGTCAGAACCTCTGTCAATGTCCAGAGATTTATTTAAAAAGTTTCCTCAACTCGATACATGGTATATACTTACTGTTCCATAGATAGGTTGTGGGAGGGACAAAACGGATGCCAACAAATTATTTTGGTCATTAGCAATTTCAATTAGTTAATTCATAAAAGTTGGCAATATACTTTCGTAATAAGCGTTTGGATGAACAAATGTTGGCGAATTTAAGTGTTGCTTTACTTATCTTAAATATACTTATCTATATTATATAGATCTATGAAGTAATCATTTGGGTAATGCAGGACACGTCTCAAGTACAGACGCCCAACTATGATCGTTAAGTAGCGCGTATTAAGAACTTCTTAGCTGTGACGTTTAATTTGACGGTTCAAAAATGAGACTTCGAAGCTCAGAAATTCTTAATATGCTCTGCTTAAACCGATGACGGTAGGCCCCCTGTACTAACACCACATGTTAATTTTTTAACCCTTTAAAGTCTACGTAAACTAATTGCTTATAAGAGTAAATAGCACATTGTACTTAAAATCTTGCCGGTGTTTTTTAGTGTTGGTCATATTATTAGTAGCATGGGGAGGAAAAATTCTGATTAATGTACAGCGAAACCATAAAAATGCCTACTTAGCGTTTGTCGTAGGTAGGTACATATTTAATTACGCAGACGAAATCATACGAATGTCTTTCATTAATTCCTTGAAACAAGAACCTACTACCTAATGGGTAGTTGGATTCGGTATGATATTTCTACAAATCTATAAGATGCTTTACAATAATTCCACAACATATTTTTCGGATATTTTCGGTTACTACGCCCTAACCCTAAACTGAATGACAGTATCACTCCTAATACACCATTTGACTTTCAAAATAAAACTTTCGTCGAAAACCAAAATCGATTTAAAAGCGTGACAAGTCAATTACTCCAACGTCCTAATAGAGAGGGTGTGACGAGAAACCAGGATAGCCAACGAACCACTTCACCGGAATGTTTTGTGGATTACGAAGGCCCTTGACCCGCAAACTTGCCTCAACTCCAAGGACCGACAGTAATAAATTTGAACAAACTTTTAAGTTACCTTTCAAATTACTTATAAACTCGGACTTGCTAGACAGATTGGATCAAACCCCTTCATACCATATGATAGATGATGGTCGAAAACAAGCTCACAACATTTTACCGACAAAACTTTTAGAGTTGGGTAAAGTATCTACTGCAGCTAACAACGAAGTGCTATTGTTGTTTCTTAGAGAAAATCAAACTAAATAGTGAAAGATAAAAGAAAATCACATAACTTAAGAGCTTCCTTGGTATAACCAAAGTCAGTTAGTTCGTAAATGGATTTGTTCAACAGGCAATAGTAGATATTGTAATTAGTATGCCAAGAGCGCACATACAAAGCATGAAACCGAGAAGCAAGAAAGATTTTATGAAAACCGAATTCAAATTATACTGATAGAAACATAAAATGGTACGTCCAAAGCTTCGTGTGAAACGGCAGAACATCAAACTTGTAGAAGATTACCACCAATATCGAATGAATAACGTTGAGTTGATTTTTTGTGACTAACCTAAAAGGGTGTCTTAAGTACAGAATCCCGCAAACATTATCGTGAAGGCACGGACCCTTCCCCAAGGTGAGCACTTTTATATGCCCATCAAACCTTACGAGTACAATAAAACACGATTGTTTTCCATTAACATTGACGTCTACCAGACTACGGCTCAAGTAAAAAATTTACCAAACCGTAGGTAGAAGCTTTATGAGCAATTTATTTCGTTATACAATAATGACATTATTGTATAGGTAGACGCATTAATTGAAAATCGATGGAAAAACTGAACTGTATCGTCCTACGACGTACTTATTATATTAACTTTCTGCATGCAACTTCCCTAACGTATTTGATGAGGTTTGAGAACGGTCGGGGACAAGATAAATGACATTGTTATTCATTAAATTATAGCATGATAGAAGAACTCTTCGCCAATAAGATATGTGTCTAGAAGAGATTTACTTTGATTAACTTTATAGACTTCAGGGGGCCTAACATCATCGGTTTCAACAGAGCTTATTATGAACTTCTGAGTTCTGGCATTTCATTTTCATTTCGCCCAAAGGCCAATGTAAAATATTCAATTGACCAAAGAAAAAGAACCCCAGTTTTACCGCTTTCATACTAAAACCAGTAGTGCGTCATAAATACGGTATACAACATCTATCAAAAGTACATTTGCAGGGAGCGAAAATTTTATTTACATTTAAAATGTAGCGAAATCTTCGACAATTCTCCCATCGTCCTCGGTCGGGTCGAGTGAGCAGAGCAAATAAAAATGCGATCACAACAACAGCGGGACAACAATGAACTCCAAAGTAAATTACTCGTATTAGCACAATATTCGCATTGGTTCCGCAATACAGGTACATTTTTGAGGCAAAACATTTGCATGAATTCATTAACTACATGTTTCTAAGCGTATCTTTCAAAATTATGGATAGGTATTCTATTTGCGTTATTTGAAGTACACGAAATTTTACAAATGTTTATTGACGACTTTATAGTTTTAACCGAATCTTCTAGATTCTCAGATTGTGAAATTCTCTACCCTCGAGAATAGTTTGATCAAGAAAACCGAGGGAACCTACGAAAAATAAATAGATTCCGACGTTTTTACTTCATTGAGTTTTGGGCTTACTGAAATGTGTTCCATTAAGAGCAAAGCAATTTAGTATAATAATATCAATTGAGTATGAGTTAAAGAAATTTGATAGGCATTAAATCAATGACGTCATTGTAGTGAAGACCGGTACGTGTACCGTCACGAGTTATGAGCGCTCAGCGAAGATATTAGGGATAACTGCGCATGTATTTGTTCACGCTCGTTTCATACGAGACCCAAAATTACTACTACGTATTCAAGGTCTGCGGCTCGTGACGGCACTTATAATAACAATTATAAAATTATATCTAAAAACTAAATTTGCTCTCAAGCTCAGTATCATTAAAAGTATTCCACAATCGTTTTTACATATTCATCGTGTTGTCAGGGTGCGTTTGAGACGCGACGCCTGTTTCCATTTGAATAACAAATGGCTGGAATCTGCATGTTTCTAGCGGGGATTTCTGCTTCCCTCAGGTCCTGATTCAGGGAAACAATACTCCGCACATATAAGCCGTGACAAAGAAATAACAGAGCTTATTCACTTTTGAGACGCACTCGTGTTTTTGACCTTGTAAAGAGTCTGCGTTGTTCAAGATTCTTTTGGTATGAGGAAAACAATAAGTCGCGAGGTTGCAAGCACAAATGCTAATAAGATTTAAGTCCATTGCAATTTACAAATTACTAGTCATGTCTGTAATGGGGGCTTTCTGGCAGAGATAGACCTGATAATAAAGTTGTATACAACTTAGCCATATGATGTGACGTTACTTTTATAGAATTTTTGGAAGACATGAAATTGAATTTTATGTTTGAATTTTATGTAGAAGCTAAAAAAATTTAAATGTCTAATATTTGTCAAGAAAAACAGCGTAATGGATATTGGTAAAAAAGCAAGGAAACTATATGAGAGCAAAAAGTATATCTACGAGAAAATAATAAAAATACTGATTTTATACAATACCAAATGCAGTGCAGGTGAGTAACAGGTAAGTAAGTTCTTAAGTTGAAGACTAGACAAACATCATAGAGGTCATCGGTCTGATGCTAATACATTTAGTCATTACGTCATCAGTCGCTAGACATACGCCTCTCGAATAATAATGATCGAACTCTACTGAGAATGATAATTAAATTTTCCACACGCGTTACTCAACAAACCACAACGAATCGGAAGGTTCCCGAACTCATTGTTACATTAGCCTGCCAAGCATTTTTTCGTTGTTCTTTACAATCACGACGGAATAGCATCATCTATATTTTGTCTGTGTGTTACTTTTCACGGCTAAGCCGCTGAACCGATTTAGCAGAAATTAGATAAAAGGATTGCTTTAATCCTACTACTACCACCTACTGAGAAAATTAGTAAAACATTTTCATTTTCATTGCATATCGAACTCAGGAAAGAGACAATCAGCTAATTTCGGCTTCGTAAAACTTTATCTCTGTTGCACACGCTATATTGCGATGTCACAACTACCACATATTAGCGAAAACGACAGACAGGTGTAATGTAACGCTCTAAAGGCGAATGTAGCCATCGGTCTACCTTCCTAAGGTCGATGTGCAATATATATCGGGTACCGTAGTTTAAATACCCAAACATAACTGACAACCTCTACGAAATGTAAATCAAGTCTTTGGGAGGAGAGTATCTTCAATTATTTTTGATAATTCTCTGTTCTTTGGAACCAGTAAACATCTTTTTCGTAGGCATATTCGGAGGAGAGCATACATAACATGCCTGAACTGCCGATATTTTAACGATAAGGTATCGAAGTAGAGCAAAAGTGAGGCCGGCAATCCTCAAGACGCCGATTAATTTCCTGGTTACTGCTGCACTTAGTTATAAACGAGCCAAGAAACCACTGGAACAAATAAAACTGGTTTCCGGACACATTTTTCATACAAATTGGCTTCAGACGTACCTGCCAATTCAAAACTTAGGAACTTAAACCGCTTTGGAATGTATAGTGAAAACCTTAGTAGAATTGAAAAAAGTTTGAATTTCAAACCAAAACAATATTCTTTTCAAATAGGGTTTAGTTTCTGTTCAAATAGGGAGAAAAATTAAGAAATACATACCTGCAAAGCAATTTAAACCATGGTTTGAGTAATTTTTGAGTCTACGTCCGAAAGTAACGTTAGACAATGTTTTGGTTTCAAGTTTCAAGTTAATATTAATAATTGTTAAAAAATATATTATTTTCCATATTTTGGACACCACACGCTCGTTGAACGTAGAAGGTATGTTTTTCAAGGTTAGATTATCGCTGTGTTCGAATTAACATCAACAAAAAACCTAGAGTAATCTTGTTCTTATTAATATAAATATATTAGTTCTTACTACATACGTAAGAGTATATTTAAGAGTACACATACATCATACTTCAAAAGGTAGACAAAATTCAAATGTTGCAGAGTAAAAAGTGGAACATGGTTATTTGGTTCTTTTGACATGTTTAATTTTCACCATCATTAGCTTTCAAAATTATTTGCATAATCCAGATGAGATTCCTTGTGTGGTTTAGAGGCACGAGGGCTGCCATTTTGCAACATTAGCCCGGTGATGAGACGGCAAATTGCTCATTTGTCTGACGCGACACTTGCAAAAGTGCTCCTCGGATTGTATTGAGTTTCACAAACCCTAGCTATGATAACTGCTGGTTGGCACTCGTTACGCAACCCTTACCCGGTAAAATGTGTCATGATTTATACCTTGTGTATATTATGTTAATGTCGGTGCATTTAAGTTCTCAAGTGCGTATTTATTTTTAGCTGACTTCAAAAAAAGGAGGCGATGGCTGATTCCAAGACATCCATGATTTCATTACCACTACCTCCATGGATTATCTTTTCGTATACAAGTGAATTTTCACGACATCCAAGAAATTGAAGTGTTGTGGTAATTAATATATGAAAGATTATTTTTCATAATCTATGGGCTGTTGTGGATGTCTGGGAAAAAGCCTTCTCAATTTGACTGTATATTTTTTACTATTGTAATTATGAAATTACGATACCGAGAAAGGTTTTCGGAACTTTATATGTTTCCAGCAACATCAGCACTCGTGGTATACGCTCAGAACGTTCCATATAGTGGCCATCACAAGTTATGAACGTTGACCTTGCATGCACAGTAATTATTTTATCAGTCTACCTCTGTCTTTTCGAATGGAGCGATACGAATAAAATACGTACATACTCATAAGTGATGACGGGACCTGTAACATCCTTGAGATCTTCATCTACACGTTCCAATTTTTAGCACAATTGGTTCAGAGGTTGGGTCGTAAAACGGAAGCAGACAGACACACACGTTGCTTTTCATATATGTAGATATTTAGACCACGTAGATGCTCGTGTTATGAAATGTAAACATGTAACAAAACACAAATAACAAAATATCCAAAGAATATAAGTAGCGATTTGGCACAACCTGTCAACTGAGAGGAAAATCCACAACTCAAAGATGGCTTTTAAGAGTTTTAAGGATCCGAGGTTTTCAGCCATCTTATCCGTGTGGAGAGCGGTGACGTCACAATACCCCGGGGCGCTCGGCCTGAAAAACGTTAATTGCCGAGGCAGGGGTCTATCATGAGCTGCAGCTACAGTTCCAACAACAAATACAATACAAAATTAAACCTTAAAACCCCAACAATAAAATACAGTTTCAAACGTGAAATGTATTTAATTTATTTTAAATGAACTTTACACCTGCAGGCATGACGGCCTTGCCAACAATTTGAGAATAGGTATCTATGACAGGAAACGGTGGCCGGTAAAATATAGCGAACAAAGGTTGAGCTTTAAAGGCGATTTTTCATTGTTACGGTGAGGAAACTTTAGGGTGAAAGAATAAAAAATGTAGAAGAGTCGATTTTTTTTCCCAAATGGACCTACACCATTTATAATGAAGAGAGAGAATGTGAGTGATGCCTATATTAATTTAAGAAAAGACACAGTGTTAGTATATGATCTAAACTAATATATAAATCTGAACACTATGTTTGTTTGTTTAAAAGCACTTATCTCAGGAACTACTGGTTCGGTTATTAGATAGCCCATTCATTGAGTAATGCTAATAGGCTATAGGCTATACATCATCACGTTAAGACCAATCGCGGGTAATTAGCGATAGTCCAAAGTAACTATTCCCTCGCGTCGCGAGCAAAAGTTAGAAGAAATATAATAATATAGACATTATGGTACAACTTCTTAAAAATAATTCCGCGGCCGAAGTGCCGGGTAAAAGTTAGTAAGTATATAATTTTAATATCAATAGTAAACAACATTTGACTAGATTAATAAGTGATAAGATAGGAATATACACGAATAATAAAACCGGAAAACCGCATTTAGAACTTTCATTAGTTAAGTACAAAATGAGAGGACCGGCAAGTCAATATCTCAAAGAGAACTATGTACCATCAACAAATAAGTTACATGTATAAAACCATCGGAAAACAACGCTTCTAAGAAAAATCCACACTAACTTGTGGCAAGTTAAAAACAACCCAAATGCAATTAAGATAGGGCCCGATCTTGCTCAATCGTGTAACCAATAAAATAACGAAAGACGCAACAGATCCCCACGAATATGTTCGCAGGCTCACTCAGAGTTACTAACACTCGCAATTCATTTTGTGAACTGAATATATTAGGCCTTGATAAAAGATAAAGCACCTTTCGCCCCCCGAATAAGGGTGAATATCAATGTAGAGAGAAGTCGTAGAAATGTGCGAGAATTTCCTCCCTCGCTTCAAGGGATTTTCACTTCACCGTATATGTATAAATAGTATAGAATTGTGTGAGTTCAGTATCTTACAAATCCCAAATCGTGATCATATGGCAAGGCAAACGATAAATATGTTCGGTGTATTGAAATCTTATACCGTCATAAGAAGTCGTAAATTGATCCCGAAGAACGCAAGTAACTTTATTTGTTAAACTTTTATGACGTACGAGAGTGGGTTGATACTCTTGGGGTGTTTGGTTATTAGGCTCCTTGTTATTGGAAAATATATACTCCGTTGGACAAATGTACTTACACCATCTCATTTGAAACGACAGAAAGGTATATTTGGCTAGTTGCCCTGAAAATTGGAAAAATCTATGAAATTTTACAAATTGTTTAGTTTTATATAATGTGTGGGTTTAAATTTCACAAAGTTTCACACAATTTTTCATCCCCTTGGGGCTTGAATTAACCAAAATCCCAATCCAAAATTCTAAGCGGAAGCATACGGCAAATAAAATCAAAGTATAACATTAAATGCAAATAAAAGCTTTTTAGATCAAAACAAGCAGAAATTCAGGAATTTTCTTGACTGCATAATTACAATGTACATACTCGTACATGATCGGGAATACAGGCATACCATATTTACGGTATGCCTGTATTCCCGATCAAAACAGACAACAGTAACAGTACAATACAATACAATAGTACTCAAAAACAGACTGATGTAATGACTTTTCCGTCATTTCACCAGTCTGTTTTTGAGACCCATATCATAGGGGCGAGTATGTTGTCATTACCGGGCACTAATCCAGACTCCGGACTGCTACTGGACCCGAGGATCGAACCTAGGACCTTGTGTTCCGCAACGTTTGCGACCACTAGGCCAAGGAGGCAGGTACTATAATATTATGTATTTCGTAGTATTACTACAACACCTACTTTCACCAAAGATGCCAAAGTGGCAGATAGATCTGTCGTTTAAATTGCTAAAGAATCAGTTCTACAGTTCATGCATACACGATATTTTGCGAACACAATAAAGATAAAAGAATTCTGTTGGTCGCAGCCAAGCGTGTTTTATACACCCATAACCATTACACCAAAATTGATTTCAATTTTATGGTCTCTACTCTCCTGAATCCAATCATTGTTATCGCTTTTGTGTGCTATTAAATTATAATGAGTATTGTACGCGATTAAAACGCAAGGAGTCTAATCTAAAAATATGCACATTTCCTTGCACCAGTTGCATCTAGTATTATTTCAATTTTACAGCATACAAATGTGATGTCTTGTTATGTGTAACTACGCACAACTAAGATAGGACCTACTTATGGTAAACAGTGACTGTAGCCACAAAATAGAATAGTATCGTAGCTTGTATGCTTGACGCGGAATACGCGCGTTGCTAATCCTGTAAAATTATTTTCACTCATATCGTAAACCAAAAATTATCGTCGTCTATTTTTGGAGGTAATATGAGATAGAGAGATCATTTTATGCTGAATATTGTTTTGAGTACTACTAAGGTGGCAAACAAACAAGCCACCTTACAGGTATAAAAATCAGGTGATCAGCCACATGTGGTTTAATTAAGTGCCGACCCCAACAATGTACGGTTTAAGACCAGGGAGATGCAGGTGGCAAACTAGCATGCAGTCCACCTGATGGTTAGTGGTTACCGCAGCCTATGTTCGCTTCCAATACCAAGGGCATGACGCGCACGTTACCGACCCTGTAAATATCTCTTCGCATCCACAGAATTACCTAATAAGGACTAAAACTATTCGTTATTACAAGTAGCCTTGATCTTCAATAGAATGTAATGTGGAGGCGTATGATATCAATCATTGCGGCGGCGTGTTCGCCCAGACGGTCCCGGCCCGAGCTCCATGGAAGCATGCCAGGAGGAGCTCTCAGACCTGCGTATATTACACTTGACATGCGACATTCATGACCACACATCCTTGATATTATACGGAGTGTTTAGTTCGACGGATTCGCAGGACGCTACCAAATATTTGATTCACAAGCATTTATGAAATCAAACCTATTTTTTAAATAAGGCGTGCCAGCTTTGTTCGTTTAAGCGGCGGTTATTAAGAACTTCTTAGATTATTAAGAAGTTCTTAATACACTTTGCTTAAACCGATGATCGTAGGCTCCAAGTAAAAAATACTGATTTATTTATTCTCCAAATAATGTAATTAGAAGTTTAGAAAAAAAATCTGTAAAACGCGATCGGACACGACGTGACAACCCTTGTTGACGTTACAGCTATTCTGCTTATTATGTCGTAGATGTACGCATCTGTGTATAATTTGAACATCTTGTTCCCAGTTTCCTCACTGCTTGTATAGGTTATTTAAACTGTGACGCAACAATAAAGGAATGGAAAATTCGTTTTGTGTAAATGTTTTAAAAAAGGAACCCTCAAAAGCCGCTCGCCCGCAGAGTGTAAATGTCACTATTTTTCAACATAACGGAGTGGAACCAAGGAACAATCGATGACGTGAGCATGAAATTCGAATATTCGAAATATCGAATCGAATTTCGTCGTATGAGTGCCTGCCAGTAACATTTTTGTGGAACTCAATGTTTAAATTGAATGCCAAACTAGTTTCATGTTGCGTTTGCGCAAAGGTACATTTTTATTACATGTTTCTTAGAAAAAAACATAATAAAAAACATATTTTGAGTTTGACTAAAATTGTAAAGATGTTAAGAAGAGAAAAGAGTACAAAACAACATCTGTCTTTCATCTTAATTAAAAACCCTCAACAATCCGAAAAGCCCCTTTATCAATTATTTTTTTATCACTTTAATTTGCGAAGAGGAAAATAATGACATGACAGAGCGATTAGAGTGCCCTTGTGGCTAGATTGCCATCTCTAGGGTGTTCCAGCCCCAAACAATCTGTTGGGGATGTCACTCAAGCATTTGATATACGCTTCCGTCGATAATGAAGTTACTACGGGTGGGACACTACCGCAATACACAATTAGTATACCTACGTTATAACCACCAGGCGACACAACTCTGCCACAGTATAAATATAAGCTTTTTTATCAGTTACGAATACAGACACATTTTTTGTTTAAGAACATTTGCTTCATTGAGCGTATGTTAAAGATTTTAAACTTCACTCTGTTATCAAAATAATGTAGATTTATAGTTTTGAAGTTTCAGTAAAATGTGTAAATGTAAACGCCATCGGAAACGATGATACTCTCCTTATACTCACGGAGGTATGCGCGCGTGTGAGTGTGTCATATTGATCGATTTGTTCTTACTCGTAGATTCCTTACTGTCTGTAATTCTTATTCAGGTTGTGTATTATAACATGAATATACCTACTAGCATCTCAACTTCTAATAAAAACGTGTTTAGATATTGGATCTTTGTACTGTTATTTAATTCAGTTGTATCGATAACACTATCTCGAGTAATACCTATTAGATAAAACATAAGAAAATGGGAGAAGGGATCCCGAATCAACACACAATTATAAAAATAGAAAAGTCGAGTACATTTTCCCTTCTTGAGCACATCTGATCGAGTCCTCATTCATTGATGTCTCCTCTTATAAACTACTCTGCGTTAAAGTACCGTGGCTCGTCTCGATTCGACCGTCAGTATTATGGAATATCATTCGATACAATGTCACAGTATTGATTCAGTCTTCACGCGGTTGTCGCATCCGACCTACTCTTGTCAGACGCCTCAGCCACATAACGCAATACACCCGCTTTCTATTAGATCAGCGAAGCAATCAGACATTTGAAACTAAAGCATTTACTGGAACATACTGTTTTCTTCACTAACAATAACTTGCAGAGCTCAAGTTGAACGCTGTTTTGTGCCAAGTTTTACTTGGAAGTCGTCGGGAGAGATATTTTCGACCGGTGTCGAATTATCAAATAGTCTTTCTGTGTATTTATTTTCGACTTTTGGCAAGCCTCTTGCAATTAATTTAATTTTTTTCGCTCTGAATCTCGCAAAAGGGATACAGAATAGTGGTGTGAACATCGGACAGAGTCAATGTTTTATCGATTGTCTTACCCAACAACCCGAAGTTAATTAAATTAGGTAGATTTTGTTTTAGCATTCTATTTCCTTTACAGACCTATCTTATTAGCAAGATGCTAGATCACGAACCATTGACCATTGACTACTAAAATTTACAGTTACCTAAAGTTGGCATTATGTATCATCCAGGCTTTACTTGTCCCATGTAAATTTTTGCAGTCAATTTGCACGTACCTGTCTTGAAATCCAGCTAGGTTTTAGCGATTGCATACATACATATGCACACTCCTGTATTCCCCGAAGGGGTAGGCAGAGGTGACACAACACCCACTTCTCACCGAAGATGATTAAGTGCCAACGTGACAGATGGTGAGTCCATCGCCCTCTCGGACACATTACATACATCAATGAATTACTTCTCAGAAATATGCGTTTTAGCGATTGATACCTGAATTAAGCTTTTTGTATTTCTGATAGAATTTTCGCACTTGGAAAATATTATGATCGGTATGACGCACGAATCTCTCAAAATGCAAATTACAGCCTCAGATTAATAGCGAGAATTACGAGTGTGAAGTACACACTACACAAGTAGTGTTTATAGTGAGGATATAAAATGTTTATTCACTTTAGTTGACAAAGTAGTGAGTATAAAATGCAGCGTAGAATAAGAACGTGCGTTCACTGACATTCACAATACCTAACATAGGAAGCGAGTACGTTAGCACCAAATAAACGTTTACAGAAGACCGGCCTTCATACATACAGGTGTGGTTTTGCATCAGTTCCATATTTACGGACGTCAATATGATCACTTAATATAACATATATATCAATTATTAAATGATAGACTGAATTTTTGTAAGCGTGCCCGGGTAGCTGGATCGTGCCGACTGTAGGTAGCTACACATAAAAAAAAAAAGAATGTTTTACCTGAATGGACATTTTTCGTGCCAAACTTAAAAATACGGCATTTCATGATTGATTTAGGTTCCATTCAATATGTAACCTAAATATTGATATTTATCTAACTCCGTAAATATGGCAACACCACACACATGCACGACCACACCCTGTATGGCTTTTGTTTTAACTTGTTTGAATGTTGGCACATTTTGTCAGCGAAATTGTGGATATGTGGCTGGAAATGTGTTACTTAATACTCCAGGGGACGAATTCTAGTTGAATTCTAAAGGTGGTATATAACCAGTCCCACCAATACGCAAACGGAATCGACGTCTAAAACCTGGGGGTATAAAGATCTTCGTATTGCGACGGAGCGGAGGATGGAAGAAAAACGTAAGAAGCTACCTTCTGTCACGTTTTTATTTTGTGACGTTACTGACACAGTATGGGAAACTAGGTGTGTCAGCTTCGTGCCTGTGCTCCCAGGTAACAATGACGTTTTTACCTTTAACTATATGTTTTCGAATGTTCTCATTGAATTTTATATGAATAGTATATCACAGTAGTCGCGTTGCATTGAACTTTAAACTTAATATACAATGAGAAACAGCTTATTTTAGATGTGCCAGTAATTTTTGGGTGAAGCCAATTACGTTGACGTTTACCAATCAATACTTATAAGTAAGCCAATTAGGACTGCGTACTTCTAAGTGTTCCCGAACGAAGAAGATAATACAATATTTCCCTAATTATTGGTGAATTGAATTTCAACCTAAGTTTAAAATTTGATTGAAAGTCTATTTACGACTCATCCTTTGGTTCATTTTGATACGATGCGTATTGCTACTGAGTAAAAGTACACTACCCATGTGATTGGTATACAGGTGTCGTCACGAGTTAAGAGCGCTGACCTTGAATGCACAGAAGTCTGAAGTATGAGTCTGTCGCTGTCTGTCTGAATGTTACCCCCACAATTTTACTGAGAGCTTATAGTCATATATATCGTGTCGCCATTCAGCACCTGCCGCTTAATTCTGTAGGGATTCGCCTTAGAAATAATCTTAGAAAATTCAAGAAAATTCAATTAACAAGCCATCATAGAGAATTGAAAAGTAAAACATATACTATAAAGTTAATTTTCGTATCTTTGAAACCGACACTCGATGATGCGTGCGACGCTGAGAAACCTTTCAGAATAACGCCGCTGACGTGTTACCGACCCTGAATATAAGGTTCGGATATAAGTACTTTTGAATCTTATTATACAGCCAAATTTTAATAGTAAGTACTTTGTGTTATTGTAGATTTTTGTTTTCTATACTAATAATATAAAGAGGAAACATTTGGCTCAAAAAGTATGGGACCGATCTTGAAAATTCTTTCTACATGGGATAGCAACATCATCAGCGAGTAAAATAGGCTATATTTAACCCCGTACTCCCACGGGAACGGGAACTACGCAGATGAAACCGCGAGACGTTCTCAAATTTCTTATATTTGCATAAGTATATATAAAACAAAGAGACATTTCAAGGCAAAGTAATGTTGTGAATTTGTAAACACAGCTTAGAAATTTGTATCAGAACAGAATTATTGTATAATTATTTGTCGAATACTAAAGAGTTCCTCGTTCCAATTAACGAAGTGAGCAAAAGCCCAATAGGGTTGTAATCAGGATTTAACGTCTCAGTTCCCCGTGGACGCCAGTCTCGTTCCCCGAATTCTCCCAAACATTCCTGGGCGAATTCCAGACAAAAGTTGATCTACGCATAAACGGGTTGACGACTGAGAAATGGCGGAGTGTTTTGTATAGATGGTGTATAAAAATCATTTTCATATTTGTATAGACGTAGACATTATAACTAAGCAATATAATTCTTGGTAATCAATTGACTATGATTTGAAATTATCGTAAGTTCATGTTGCGAGTTTTAACAACGTGGAACTTACAAAGGAATCGTCAGGAGAAGATTATAAAAATACAGCTAACATTAGTAATGAAATAATTTTTATCGACTCTCGTAAGCACTTTTTATTCCAACTTTGTTATGCATGCAACACATAAAGTAACCTAACATAAGATTTTAATGTACAAACAATTCCTACTTCTTAGGAATTAGATAGATTTTGGTATTCAATTAGAATAAATTCATACATACATATGCTCACGCCTGTGTTACCCGAAGGGGTAGACAGAGGTGTTGTAATCACGACACCCACTTTTCACCGAAGATGATTAAGTGCCAACGTCACAGATGGTGAGTCCATCGCCGTCTCAGACACTTTACATACGTCATTGAATTACTTCTCAAAAATATGTAGGTTTCCTCACGATGTTTTCCTTCACCGTAAAGCACGTGGTGTGAAATTACTGTACATAAGTTTTTTAGAAAAACTCATTTGTACAGGCCCCGCTGGGATTCGAACTTGCGTCGTTTGCGTAGCAGGCGACTGCTCAAACCTCAAGGCCACCACGGCTCTTGAATAAATTCCTTCTATATGTATATACCGATAAATCAAATGTTAGTGTTATAAAGTTATATATATTCACTAAATACATATTAAAAGTATATACTAATTAAGATAATGAAATTAAAAATATAAATTTTTTTCCTTGTCTGTCCGCTTTGTTCCTGCTGATCTCTAAAACGGCTACTTTTATCTAAATAATTAACCTTATGCGAAATAAATATATCCATGGAATTAAGTCTACGCGGGTGAAACCGCGGGGCCGAGCTAGTTTTCAATAAGACAGGGGCCCATTAATAACGCAGTATGAACTGTACGTCTAAAGTATTTTCTGCAGTTCTAAGAATGTTAACCCGATCACCTTCGCAAAGACTCTTAGCCCAGTAACCGTGGCCTGCATTGTCGTGTCAACACGCGGATGAAATCATCGCCTTTACATTTTTCATCGCATCATCACTATTAACGACTAGATTACAACACAGTGTTTGTGGGAATTATTTTTGATAAACAATATAAACGATAGTTACGGTTGGGTGACCTAAAGAAACGGCTTTTGTGTTCCGTGCTTGGGACATTCTAGTAGCTCGGGTCAAATCGAAACGATTTTTAATCTTCTTATTAATGTATGCATTCGCGTTCGCAGATAAACAGTGCTTACCATTTGTTGACTGAATGCACTCGTGTTGTGCGTGTGTATATAATTACGCGCCACATTCGTATGTAATTAACCTACCTATCTACACTATTTATTGTTTATGCTTACTCTTCTGATAATCCTATTTCTCCTGTTATTTCGACTTCGTCCACAACAGTCCGTGTGGCGCTACTATGGGCTAATGCTAACTTTAACCCACGATGGGTAATAGCGTGATGATAATAAGCCTAATCGTTCCTGAGATGAGATGAGGTGAGAGAGAGAGAGCCGTGGTGGCCTTGAGGTTTGAGCAGTCGCCTGCTACGCATGCGACGCAAGTTCGAATCCCAGCAGGGCCTGTACCAAAGAGTTATTCTAAAAAAAATATTTACAGTGATTTCACACCACGTGCTTTACGGTGAAGCAAAACATCGTGAGGAAACCTGCATATTTTTGAGAATTAATTCAATGACGTATATAAAGTGTCTGAGACGGCGATAGACTAACCATCTATCACGTTGGCACTAAATCATCTTCGGTGAAAAGTGGGTGTTGTGATTACAACACCTCTGCCTACCTCTACGGGGAATACTGGCGTGAGCATATGTATGTATGTTCCTGAGATTAGCGGGTTCAAGCGAACTCTTCAACTTATTAGTATAGACAAGATGTTTATAAGTACCACCTGTTCGTGGGGTCAAAGGTGACGCTACACAAAATGTCACCTCAGTCGGTGCGGCAGTTGCAGCGCGAAATTCCGATGATGTGACAATCCTACTAATATTATAAACGCGAATGTTTGTAAGGATGTATGTATGGATGTATGTTTGTTACTCTATCACACAAAAACAACCGAATGGATTTTAACGAAACTTTACAGTAACATAGGTCACACATCAGAATAACACGTAGGCTATAATTTATACAAAATATATGACTATAAGTGTCAAGTAAATAGGAAAAACTTCTGTCATCTGCGAACGACTGCCGGCGGGGTGGGAGTAGGATTTGTCTCAAATAGTAGAATAATATAAAAATTTTAATAAAATACAATGAAATGAACAGCTAGTGTTAATATATTTGTAACTCATTCACGCAAAAACTACTGAATGGATTTTGAAGTCATTTAATGACGCTTTACAGTATCAAATACATCAGAATAATTATATTTAATTATCATATCGTGTGATGACTCTATACCAACAAACCACGGGCTAATAGGTAATATTTAATATTAGTAATGCAGCCTTACAACCAACAGGCATGGTCCGTCACGTCACGGTCACAGTTTAAATATAACCTTCACAAGCAGTTAGGAATCTAGAAACAGATTATTCGAAATAACATACTCACTCAGACGCGCACATCTACGAGGAATTTAGCAAAATAGGCGTAATGACACTGAGAGTCACGTCGTGGCTGATCGCATATACTTCATTCACATGCTTAGAACTCAAAATTATTGTAATAGTAAATAAAAGAGCATATTTTAAAATATTTAAGAAATATGACAATGCTTTATTCCGCTATTTTATAAGTATACAAAAAGATAGTTATCCTAGTGAGGTGCAGTTCAGTTTGTGCTGGGGGTCCACCAACCTGCGGACGTGCACTGCAGGCAGACCAGACGGACGTCCGCAGGCTTCTTCAAGCGTTGTAATTGTAATTTCATATTTTATACTCTTTTATAACCATCTTTAAGATTGACAGCCCTCACGCACAATGGAGCAAATATTCATTTTTTTTTAATAGGCCAACATTCCTTACTGCTTGTAAGGCTTATATTTTTACTGTGTCACGGTCCAGCCTTTCGTTATTTATTTATACTCTCATTAGGAACCGACTCAATTATCTCTTGTTTATCAAATCTAAACTTTGTTGTGATTCAACATCGATTGTAACTGAGATCTTTGTATAAACAAGTTGAGTCGTGCCTGGGAGGAATACCTACTCTCAGAGGCTTGGGTTGGATTTGAATATAGCTTAAACTATAGTTATGTAAGAATGAGTCTGCGCCGCAAGTAATGTTAGAATCTGCCGGTATAACGAGTGTATATGGTCGGCGTGTAGCCAAACCAACCTTCAGCCACCGAGGGATTATGTGCTGAGCCTTATTATTTTAATTATTAAATCCCTCGACTTCAAAGGGACAACGAATTTTTAAAGCATGATCACGAGATGTTGCTTGCTCTGTTGTTGCAAACTAATCCCCCTTATTACAAGGCATGTTTTAAACCAAGACTAGACCAAATTTTGAAATCCGTACCACAAAAAGGGATGGAACTGCTTGATTTTCATAGGGGACGTTTAGCAATAAGGGGGCATGTTTTTGAGAAAATTCACGAGAACCTAAATCGTATATTTAGAGTTTTCAAGCACATTGCAGCATACATGTTAAACTATAAACTAGAACAGTAGGAGCCACGGACTCCAGGGATTACATCCGCCTAGCTGGAAGATCTTTCCTTTACACATCATCATAACACTTGAGTCGGAAGATCTAATTCCCCAGCGACGCCCTTAGCCGAGGATCGAGCTCCACACCGGACCGCCCTTAGCTGTTCTGCTTACTTCTTTTTGGTTCGTCTAGAGGCCTTTGGGTCTCGCTTGGGTCCGGTTGTAGATTTAACTCACCCCCTCCACCAACTGTGAGAGACCATATCAAAAAGCAATATAAAAGCTGGTGGAAGGGCCGTTGTAAACCTTAGAAATCGTTTTAACAAGTATCAAATAAAACTAAATCCACCCTCAATGCTCAGGAGTCAAAGATGAAACCAGAAAATTGTATACTCTAGCCTTTATTACTCTGTAAAATAATGTGGAAAGATCGATCAAAACCTTTTGTGTATGATAAATAGAATCATCGTCCTATTCCACTAATAGACACTTAAGCACAGTGGAGTATTTAAGCGACCACTTTCATTAGACTGTGGATAAGTGTCTCTTGAGCTGAACTGAACACTTGAGCTTACAATTAAGCTCATTTTGATATCTAGCTCTATTCGAAGAACTGAGTTTAAAGAGAACAACTACAAGTCGTTAAACAGTTTATATGTTGTTAATACCTTAAATTCATATTACAAATTAGAGTTGAGAAGCAAATGAGAGGCAAGTTAGACATATTATACACAAACTAGTTTTAAAACTGCATTATGGGTGCCTGTTACCTCTAATGTATGTTTTTATATTGTAACTGAACTTATTATAAAATACTCTACTAAATGCACTCTACTCTACGGTGCTTGAATCTGTGGCTTATATTGAGTAAGAAAAAACGCATATCTATACTAATATTATAAAGAGGAGAGATTTGTTTGTATTGGCTCAAAAATACTGGACCATCATCATTCGAATGCTACATTAGCACTGATCAATAATTTTTACCCGTACTGCCACGGGAACGTGAACTACGCGGTTGAAACCGCGTGACGTCCACTAGTGATATCCAGGAAATATCAAATGTAAGTTTAATCAGGTATTAATCATTAATCATGGATTGAAATAAAACCAAAAATACCAGGCAGAAAAAACTAAAACATAAATAGTTTTTCCGCTGATTCTGCCCTTGTGGGTAAATTCATTGTAATCAGCAATCAGAGTCAACATGAACGCGTGTTTTGACTATCGAAATCAGCCTGTATAACTTGAATTGACTGTCCTACGGCGCGGCGCGCCCGCATCCAAGGCTAACCATTGTTTACGAATCGCATTACATGCTCTCTTTGCTGTTGGTGAATTAAATATATGAACGGGAAAACCTTTTGATTAAATAATATCTTATATCTTCGCCTAAGTATAATTGAAATGTTCCCGAGTCGAAATTCCTGTCGCATTCCCTGGCAATATCTCCTACATACCTCTTTTTCATCTAAACTTTTCCGGCCATTTCGCTGTTACTAGGCGACACAATAACTTTTGCTTTATTATTAGCATTAGAAATAAGTATTCATTAATATGAATCTACTTATTTGTTGTCTAGATTTCCAAGTTAATAGAGATTTTTATGAAATTAATATACTCTGTGAAAGGTTTACAAAAAATATTGTTCATCATGAAAACAGATTAAGTAGTATACGTATAAGTATTTCTCATAAAAAATAAGGTAAAGTGAATAAAAGCGTCCTTATATCTTTGATCTAACAATTCTTTGTTTGCATTTTAGAAATTGTTTACGAAGCTTGCCAATCTAATTTTAGGAAGTTGTTTGATTCATACGGAACCTCTAGCCGGATCGTAAGAAAATTCCTTAAGAAAGTGATCTTACATATAAATGTGTAGTAATCGATCTGGTAATAATTCCACCTATGCATTCACAAATTCACACACACACCGCCACATCACATTCTTATCCATCCATAGTAGTGACAGGGAGATGCGCACGGTCAAGATGCATACACTGAGAGATGAAACTAAATATTATAAAATAATTAGGTACTTACTCCCCTATTTGATTTAAAGAATGTATGTACGGATTAATATCCCAATTATTATTTTCAAATGATATTCAATACACAGTAAACAGAATACGATCCGGTCTCTTTAATTTGGGTTTGTGATTCGTAATCCACACTTAACTGGATAAGTAGAAACGACGTACAATTGAACTGAATAATATTCGTTCCAAGCCATCGAGAAGATATTCCGATTTCCGATCCCTGAGGCAGCCTCCTTTACTTATATTATCGAGAAAAGAGATACTTTAAAGCGAAATCTAAGCCGTCTTTCAAAAAGCTGCAAAGACAACATAATTTTGTAAGTTTTAACTTCAGAATATTATAATAATCTTCACGCCTTATTATGGAATTCCTCGTAGGTTCGTGGTTTCACAAAACTAGTACTCATCATCCTTCTGCCCTTATCCCATGTTATTTGTAGTCGGCGCAATGTGTTCTTCTCTTCAATTTCTCTCTATCAGCCGTCATATCTGTATTCACTCCTATTTTAGCCATATCATCTTTCACACAATCCATCAATCGTTTCTTAGGTCTTCCTTTCCCCTTATAACCATCCACCAACCATAATTATGAGGTATTATAAAAATTATCAGTGTATTAAGAACTTCTGAGCTCTGACGTTCCATTGTGCTTCCTAAACGGTGACGGTTGGCCCCTTGGCCTGTATTTCCAGAAGAGTTAGGCAGAAAGCTTCGTCAAATACATTTAAATCGCTTGTAAAACGGGGCGAGCAGATGGAAAACCCAATAGCACTTTGCTGTACCCGGGGATCGAACCCAGGACCTCGTGTCCCGCAGAAGCGCTTGCGAACACTAGACCAACGAGCCAGGTACCAAGGAGCCTATTATGTATTCCGTGATATTACAACTACTTTTCACGAAAGATGTCAAAGTGGCAGATGGATCTGTCATTTAAATATCTTCTCCGACGTTTGCATATGTCCATAACATGCCTGACAGAATAGCTCGAGGGTAACAATTTGACAAATCACTGTTACTCAATTTGGAATTTTACTCGAACACAACTTTAAAATGAGTTCCGTTGGCAGAAAGATTCTTTAGGAATGATTGATCTTCGTGACTATCGGAATAATGATAAAGCAATCATGATATCGTTGACAGATGTCATCGAAGTGATAAAATATTTTGGAGCACCATTTGCTATCATTGATAACGTGAGAGAAATAAAGAAATCATAGCAGATCAAACTAGATCATGTTCGTCGAATATAGTTACAGTTAGTTCATGTCGGTTTCAATGATGAGAAATTGAACGTTATCGTCTACATATGTATTATGGTTAAATTTTCTATGATTGAAACCGCGAGCTCGTCGCTGAGAAACCTTATAGAATAACGCGGCTGTACATACGCGTCGTTTGCAATCGCTCCATACAAGACTATAAAAATGACTGCTGCGCATTCAATGCCAGCGCTCAAAAGTGACGGTACCTTAAAGTATACACAATGAGTATCGATTCAACTCTAGTAGTCTCTCGATTTTGTAACGTACATTGTTCAGGTTTTAAGAGTAGCTCGTGGCGCAGTTATTACTGCGCATATCATTCGATCAGCGAAGTTAAGCAACCTTACCTCTAGCCAGTAATTGGATGGGTGACCGAGCGAGTTCCCTCCGTGCCTCGGAGAGCACGTTAAGCCGTCGGTCCAGGTTGCCAATGTATCATCATCTGTCACAGTCTGAGAACTGGTTTAACCCAGATCACAGATTTTCCTCGTAAAAGAGGTTGCGAAGGTCAGATGGCAATCATATAAATAAGGCCAGGGAGATGATGATTGTTCAGGTTTTAGGCACTAAGTAGGTTTCCCATTTGTATGGATTTGTTAAAAATTACTTATTCGTTGCAAGTTATTGCGATGTGACGATTATTCGCGATATCGTATGACAAGATATAGAGACATTAAACAAGTCTATCGCATTTAAAAACAGGTCAACTAAATCTAAAAGAAAATTAAAATTAACTAAAATAAACTTTTCCATTTAGATATATGATCATTTCCTGTTAACGATCGAGTAAATGTAATCGATTGTTGGAAAGCATCCAACTTTTGTGAACTGTGTTTCTTGCGCCTGGCATGAGTTAGTTATCACTTTTTCATGATATTTGATCCTGAAACTAAATTAATTCTAATTTTAGTTCGTTACATTTACTATTTCCGAGGGGAATAAGTCGCAGCCAATATTTCAGCCGTCTTGTCGGGATGTTTTGACAGGGTCTTTCTGCATTCCCGAAGAGTCATTAAGTTTTAATAATGAAAAGCTGTGCCCCGCGGATTGAAATATATCTATTATGTTACTAAGGGTCATATGGAGAATGTAAGAAGAAAGAACATAGAAGGTGAAGGAAAGGTATGGTTGCCTCATCATGATGTAATTCACATGTCCAGAACCACAACAAGGTTACTAATAGATCATATATAGATAAATTATAAAAAATAATTTAGGTACTCATGCATATTATATAAAGTATTAATAAGTGGTTATATTGTAACTGCCTAAGCAGGTCACTAAATAATTTACATGTCCTAAAATTGGGTGAAATATGTGATTCTAGTGATTTTAAAAAGACCTATTTTGTACCATATATACATATACGAATAAAAATTATTGCATATATATCAGCAGCGAAAGTCTCGCTAACATCGGTCTAGTCGTTTCAGAGATCAGCCGGAGCAACATACAGATTTTTTTTTGCTGCTTGGTTTGGAAAGCTCCCAATTTGGAATAACAAACAGACACTTTTATCAAATTGTGACGTCACTATATTGTTATCTACCTGTCTATTACGTGTAGTAGGTATTGATTTTTGGTCATTGTACTATTTATCTTTGCTAATGTTTAAATCTGATGTGGGCATAGCTTTGTATCATCACGATGTACGTAAAAGCTAGCGCTAGCCCAAAGTAACTTAACACGGGCGAAGTCACGGACAGAGGCCAGTTATTCAAACGCGGAAGCATACATTCATCATTTGGGCACTTCATATTACGCGAAATATAAGTTACCTAAATTTATTAATATGCTAACTTTTACCAGCGACTTCGCTCGCATTGAAAAGTATCCTATGTTACTTCCAAAACCTGCAAATATTTGTTTAAAAAGTTTCTTGATGATTAGTTAAATAGTTTCCGCGTCACAAAAAAACATACATTCGCATTTGTACTATTATTAGGTTAAGAAACGTTCGAATATCAATGGGCATACGAGAGTCAAATAAATCCTAAGTGCCTTCATAATAAAATCACCAGAACAGAACTAATGGTTGCTCACACATGAACGGTGCCACAGGTTAAATAATCCTCATTTGTTAAGTTGATAAACTGGCAGCAGGATAAAGATCACAGAGTATATTTAGATATTGAAATCAGACGGTAGGCGAAGGTCACAGCCGGCTAGTCACGTGGTACCCACACTTTTAGGACATTAACCGATACGCTCTGCGAATCACACACTACGGACCCTCTGACAAAGACATCTTGTTATAAAGTTTTATGGTTTGAACGTATGCGTGGACGCGACCAATGTGATTAAGCTGGTTCGAGTTGCCCCTATTTTAATCCACGATGGTTTTTACGATTGGCTAAATACTATTCGTGCTAAGATCAATTATGACATCATTATATATTTGTAATTTGTTTGACGTTGATATAGACGCTGGAGCCTTAAGTGCTTCGTGTGAAGAAGTGTGCTAACTGCATTTACGTACTGCTTTTCATTAACAGATTGTGATTATTTTACAAATTATAATAATTAGTTAAGTTTAGTATTGTTTGACGAGTCTTTGTTATAGGCAAAATTAGATGTGACGCTCTCTAACAAAACACATACGTACATATGCTCACGCCTGTATTCCCCGAGGGGTAGGCAGAGGTGTTGTAATAACAACACTCACTTTTCACCGAAGACGATTAAGTGCCAACGTGACAGCCGAGTTCGCCGTCTCTCTCGTCGTCTATACATACGTCTTTGAATTACTTCTCAGACTTAAGCAGGCTTCCTCACGATATTTTCCTTCACCACATGTGAAATCTCTGTACGTAAGTTTTTTAGAAAAACTAATTGGTACAGGCCCTGTTGGGATTCGAACTTGCGTCGCTTGCGTCGCAGGCGATTACCCAAACCAAGATAGATAAATGGAACAACTCGTTACATATAAAGTTGTCCTATACAAAGAGACAGACAATCTATATCTATGCTATATTTTCTCTATTTGTTTTTCTCTGTCTTTCTGCCTGTCCGTCTGTTTTTTCTGGATAATTTCCGGACTGATTTTAACCTGTGTGAAGTTGGCAACTGAAGTGAAGGAAAAAATTTTTTTCGTCATGTGTTCGATTGTACCCGGTATGTACCGGATTGTACCGCTTTTTAAATCGTTTGTACCCCTAGGGGGTAAAAGTTATAGGGGGGTAAATATTTTGGCAACTAAGTATAAAATATTGAAAGTTTGTAAAAGCCATTCGATAGTCCCCAGCACGTAGAGGATTGTACCGTTTTTTATTTCGTTTGTACCCCAAGGGGACAAAAGTTATGGGGGGTTAAACATTTTGAAATCGAAATATTGTAAATTTGTACATGCCATTCGATTGTACCGTTTTTTGTTTTGTTTGTATCTCAAAGGACCCCGAGATATGGGGGTTGAAAGTTTCAAACTTTCCACTGTCATATCTCGGGGCCCTTGGAGGTACAAACGAAATAAAAAGCGGTACAATCCTCCACGTATATGGTACTACCCAATGCAAAAATAAAAAACGTTTGTACCTCAAAACATTCTGAATTAGCCCGAGTTGCCAGTTGTCCCCACGGATATCTCTGGACCCCATGGGGTACAAACGATATTTATACGCATACCGGATTGTGCCGAGTACGGAGAGGATTGTACCGCTTTTTGTTTCGTTTGTACCTCAAAGGGCCCCGAGATATGGGGGTTGAAAGTTTCAAACTTTCCACTGTCATATCTCGGGGCCCTTGAAGGTACAAACGAAATAAAAAGCGGTACAATCCTCCACGTATATGGTACTACCCAATGCAAAAATAAAAAACTTTGGTACCTCAAAACATTCCGAATTAGCCTGAGTTGCCAGTTGTCCCCACGGATATCTCTGGACCCCATGGGGTACAAACGATATTTATACGCATACCGGATTGTGCCGAGTACGGAGAGAATTGTACCGCTTTTTGTTTCGTTTGTACCTCAAAGGGCCCCGAGATATGGGGGTTGAAAGTTTCAAACTTTCCACTGTCATATCTCGGGGCCCTTGAAGGTACAAACGAAATAAAAAGCGGTACAATCCTCCACGTATATGGTACTACCCAATGCAAAAATAAAAAACTTTGGTACCTCAAAACATTCCGAATTAGCCTGAGTTGCCAGTTGTCCCCACGGATATCTCTGGACCCCATGAGGTACAAACGATATTTATACGCATACCGGATTGTGCCGAGTACGGAGAGGATTGTACCGCTTTTTGTTTCGTTTGTACCTCAAAGGGCCCCGAGATATGGCTCGGCACAATCCGGTATGCGTATAAATATCGTTTGTACCTCTTGGGGTCCAGAGATATCCGTGGGGACAAGTGGCAACTCAAGCTAATTCGGAATGTTTTGAGGTACCAACGTTTTTTATTTTTGCATTGGGTAGTACCGTATACGTGGAGGATTGTACCGCTTTTTATTTCGTTTGTACCTCCAAGGGCCCCGAGATATGACAGTAGAAAGTTTGAAACTTTCAACCCCCATATCTCGGGGCCCTTTGAGGTACAAACGAAACAAAAAGCGGTACAATCCTCTCCGTACTTGGCACAATCTGGTATGCGTATAAATATTGTTTTTACCCCTTGGGGTCCAGAGATATCCGTGGGGACAAGTGGCAACTCAAGCTAATTCGGAATGTTTTGAGGTACCAACGTTTTTTATTTTTGCATTGGGTAGTACCGTATACGTGGAGGATTGTACCGCTTTTTATTTCGTTTGTACCTCCAAGGGCCCCGAGATATGACAGTAGAAAGTTTGAAACTTTCAACCCCCATATCTCGGGGCCCTTTGAGGTACAAACGAAACAAAAAGCGGTACAATCCTCTCCGTACTTGGCACAATCTGGTATGCGTATAAATATTGTTTTTACCCCTTGGGGTCCAGAGATATCCGTGGGGACAAGTGGCAACTCAAGCTAATTCGGAATGTTTTGAGGTACCAACGTTTTTTATTTTTGCATTGGGTAGTACCATATACGTGGAGGATTGTACCGCTTTTTATTTCGTTTGTACCTCCAAGGGCTCTGAGATATGACAGTGGAAAGTTTGAAACTTTCAACCCCCATATCTCGGGGCCCTTTGAGGTACAAACGAAACAAAAAACGGTACAATCCTGTACGTGTTGGGTACAATCGAATGGCATGTACAAATTTACAATATTTCGATTTCAAAATGTTTAACCCCTCTTAACTTTTGTCTCCTTGGGGTACAAACGAAATAAAAAACGGTACAATCCTCTACGTGCTGGGTACTATCGAATGGCTTTTACAAACTTTCAATATTTTATACTTAGTTGCCAAAATATTTACCCCCCTATAACTTTTACCCCCTAGGGGTACAAACGATTTAAAAAGCGGTACAATCCGGTACATACCGGGTACAATCGAATACATGACGAAAAAATTTTTTTTATTCACTTCAGTTGCCAACTTCACACAGGTCTGATTTTAAAGGGACTTTCTTAGCCAGATAACAATAGAAATAAAGACACCCAAGATATTAAGTCTAAGTCTTCTCTGTAAATCCGCGGGGTACAGTACAGCTAGTTATACGTATACCTACTTATATACAAGGTACGGTCCCCGCAGGTTAACATCGAAATATGTAGTTACCGAAAATTTACGTGTTTAACTTACGTGCTGAACGCCTGTGTAGAGTGTGTTATGTTGGAACGGCGTATAACAAGATCCGTGGAAGTGCCAATTGAGTAGTTGGTAAGTAATTTATGTCGGATACGGCGCGGCGAGATCCCGCGATCGCTCGCTACTTATTCCCCCAATTATAACTTCACCCGCAAACACCCGTGGTACACTCGGCTTGGATATATTTAAAAAATAATTATGTCAAAAATGTTACGTTATATACATACACACATAGATAAATAAAATTGAAGTCGCTGATGTAATTCAAAATTAACAGCTTTTCACTAAATGCATATATGAAGGTATACGGTACAGACAACAAAAAACAGTTTAAAAAAATCGCTGTCTTTATTCCTGTTTGCTCCGGTTAATCTCTGAAACGGCTAGACCGATTTTAACGGACTTTCACTGGCAGATAGGTAGGTAATGTAGGTAATGTAGGAGTGACTTAGTCTAATTATATTTAAAAAAATAATAGGTTTCCGCGGGCAATTCATGACATTAAGTATATGCAAGTGAATCCGCAGGGCACGACTACTTTTGTTTATAATTAGAAAACAAATAAGTAGAGAAAAAGTTTAAAGAAAAGTATGAATACACAAAAAAAAAATTCTTTTGTAACAAAATCAAAGAGTAGCCAAACTCAAACACTCAGAGTAGGCAAAAAGTAACACAAGCTAATATTGATCTTATTACAACAAGCAAGGAAGGATTACGTTTAAGAGCTTACTAATTAGTGAGATAACCTCCTTACAATCCTGCGATCCTAAGCAAACAACCCGGAGTTATTATCGAATCACATTCATCCATGAGATCTACCCTCACATAACAATGTTTAAGAGCACTTACAGCTAAGCATCCTTGCTTACTAATATCATCTTCATCTTATAATATAAATGTTTCTCCGCGACACTGCCTGTCTTGCCGTGTTAGGGATGAATCTAGGAGAAAGTTAGCTGTTCTACTTTTCACCAAACATGGTTAGGTCCCAACGTGATATATACGTCCTTGAATTTCTTCTAAGATATATGCAGTGATGTCGTAGCGACTTATATTAAAGACAAGTTGACGTCACGCGGTTTCATCCGCGTGACGTCAACTAGTCAAGACGGAATAAAATATAGCCTATATTTCTCGCTGATAATGTAGCTGTCTACTGCTTAAAACAAATTCAAATAGGTCGCGTACTTTTTGAGCCTATCCGTTACAAACATACTTACGTAAAAATCTTCTCTCCTCATAATGTTAGTATAGAAAAAACAACAATTCCGTTCAATCGTCGTCGCGAAAAATGGCCTATTCAGTCCAATCGATCTACGATTTCTGACGTGAGTACCACATTGGGAGTGGATTTCGATCAAATTACTTTAATCGTTCTGCGGGATTCGGGCCACGGGTCTTCTCGCATTGTTTGCTTTCATCGTAAGCCTCGGAAAGTGAAATCACTGCTAGGACAGAGGGCCAAGTTCGAGTTTTCTCACCACCGCGATTGCGTTGACGCGGAATCCTATTGGATCGAAACAGCAGCTTCTATGGGCCAACAGATGGCGCTGTTTCAATCCACTACAATTCTCTCTACTTTTTGTGTTATATTACTCAGACCGGTGAATTTGAAACTTCCGTGTAAACTACTAAGCTGCCAGGATTCTTACTTGGCCTGGTTTACTACACTATAAATTTTAATATTGCTCGACACAACCTGCGATCAACTATCATTTTGAATACCATGCCGCCGACTGCCTTTAATCATTTCGTGCTATAAACTGACTGTAAGTAATTAATGTAAATGCAACGTGCAATAACTCATTGTTAAAACCTGCATGCAATATTTAAAGTTCACCCAGACAATAAGAATACAGTTTTATTACGTTGTTTTTAAAGTAGGACAGGACAGGACTGCCTGAGCAATACTTCTGAATACTTAAGCAGTTAACAGCGCAAGCTTCTAAACGTTTAAGAACTTTAAAATGTATATTTGAATTTGCCAAGTTCTTGAATAGCATTCAAGTTAGTGGCTCTCGTACGTTGGGTCCGGGGAGACCTGAATGCGAACGAGTTCCCAATTTATGGGCTACTTAAGTTGCACTTATAATACTATAGAAACGAAGCTACGCCCAAGCTCTTAAAGTCCCAGTGTTGTCCATATATCCTACTAATATTGCTTATTATATAAAGGTAGCGGTTGATAAGGATATACAATTCCCAGAAGGGCAGATCCCGACTTCGAAACGGGGATCCAGTTTTATACTATGATGCCCCACCAATATATTTTTACAAACAGAACTGTTAAATCCGATATATTTATGCTTCAAATCCCAAGTAAGACTTTGCGTAGCTAATTTAGTTTCAGCGTGCGAATCTGTAAACTGTAACTATAAGCCCCGCCGTGAATGAATGTGTATTTTCGACTACAACGCCATTACGGATTGTGAGCAAATCTCGGATCAATGGCGGTACGAACGAACTTGTCGTCACAACTCACAACGGAAAGTTCGAATACCTTGGATTTGTAATACACGCCTCGAGACCAGTATAATCTTCTCATTCTTTGACTCTACGCCTGAAGCTACGCATCTAAATGGTAATACCTACGGTTGACTATAATATAGTAACATGACAAACAAGTTCCCACGATGATGATCATGGTTAAGCTGACATGTTACATTAAATACAGTAAGATTAAGATGTGGCATTAGATGCGAAATGCAAAGCAGGATATTCGTGACAATGTAAGCGATCGTAATACGATCATCAACCTAGAAATTGTGGGGATAACCATAAAACATCTCTGGCCTAGAATAACGAGTACGGGAACGAGATCTCTTTGTTGAAATTCTATTCAAAGATACATCATATTCACAATGCAAAGGTAAAGTATTTGAAAGTCTAGCCCAGGGGGATTGTCTGTCGCCTGTGCTAACAAAATCTTGTTTCAGTACCTATGCTGTGCGAATAAATGCGATCTGAATATATTATCGGGTGCATTACGTACGATTCGCCCGAGGCGTGTATCCACTCGAGGCTCCAGAATTCAGTTGCACACTTTCCCAACTTCATACCCGCCTGGTACAAAGGACATCTTCTAAGCGCCTTCGGTATTATCCGTTTCAATGCTTCGAAATAATATAAACTTATACTTCTAAATGTTTTCTAGCATTTTTGTCTTGATTCTGGGCTTATAGTACGATTATAACACATTAAAAAAGTATTATATCCGATGTCTGGTACTAATAAAGGCTTTGCTTAATTATTTCTGGAATATTTTCCGTTAACTATCTTAACTTGATTTATAATAATTTTAATTCATCGTCATCATCCTCCTGTCCTTATCCCATTTTATTTGGGTTTGCGTAATTTATTTTTCTCTTCCAATTTCCTCTACCAGCGTCAATCTGTAATCAGTCTATTGTTAGCTACATCATAAGTTTCAATTATTACAAACGAAATCATACGTCTGGTAGAAGTTCCATCCAGTGTCAAAACACTACGTGCCGAACTACGCTTAGTTAACTTCAATCGACTAACGGGGGTGAGGGCGACCCGTAATTAATTACTGCTGTCGCTGACAAGCTGCTTAGTGCCTACCTATATACACCTAGACAAGTATATGGGTACAATAAATACTCTCAACATACTTTAGATGAGCCTGTTGTTGGTACGTTAATCGGTTTTTGCCATACTCCGCGCCTTTTATCCCGTAAGTGGAGCAAAGTATTAAAACGGATTCCATTGAGATATGAATGAGATTAATATAGTGTAAAATAATAAAGCTAAGTTAACAAATTCTGTATGGAGTTACCGTATTTACTAAGACAATAAGGAAAAGCTCTCTCTAGAACAATTCAGAAGGCTTGAAAGAAATAAATCACATTTCACGTTTCGGCCCGAATGTGGATGTAGGCAAACAGAGACGTCGTCCTAACAAAATAAAGCTTGTAAATACATTTAAACGTGGTTCTTTTAAGGCCCAACTCCTACGCAAATGTATCCTGGTAAGATTTATATTTAACTGAAGCTACATATTTCAGTAAAGGTTATTTCCCTGTACTGTTGTGTGTCCCTGTATGTTGAGATGTAAGTAGGCGTGTCGAATGATTTGTAAGGCCAAGAATTGTAATCAAGTTTAAAAGGACACGATTATTTCAATTATGGAAATCTATTGCTCATAGCCTACCTTCATATTTTTTTCCAGCATTTAAAACGGATCGAAAAAGTACATATACATCACAAACACTAACTTTTTTTTCCATAAGCGACCGGAGCGAAGCGACAAAAAATACGGCACAATTGATAACCAACACCTTTTTATGAAGTTCAAAATATCGCTAAGTAGACGCGTGGACTTGATTTTGACTTTAATATTTACTTTGATATGTGTGACAGGCTTGCTTATAAATATTGTATATTCATTTTCTTAGTGAGATTCACCAGAACCGCATATTTTGACGATATGATAGTATGGGTATCCAATTTGGTGTTGTCACAAGTTTAGGACTTTTTAACATAACATACTAAATTAGAGAGTTTATCATAATTTAGTAAGTTATATGCTCTTCTGACATTAAAATAAAAAAAAACAAATCCTACGTGTAATGAAGGGCTCTACCTGCGGTTCACGCGGCATGCAGTCCTGTAGTTTTTATTAAAAACTATTTTTTACAAACATGTTGTACGGGCCGCTTAAGAATCTGTGGTTAAATCTCAAGGTAGGATCAGAAGTAACCACATAGCACTTTCTTTTATTCATTCTAGCTATTGATTATATGATTATATGATTAGTTATTGATTATATGATTCCATTCTCAAAATATTCTTTTTAGGAACTCTAGACCAAGTTTCATCAAAGGACGAAAGCTAAATCTATTTTTCGAATAGACAGTAAATTCATATATTCTCTAAAGGGCGACGCACGTTAGTTACATCGCAAAATAATCAGATTATCAATAAATCTGCAATGATCCTCAACTGACAAACCGACACGGCGTTATCTATATTTCTGTAATATTAATAAAGATTGGAATAGCTATGTGTTTGGAACAGAGTAAACAAGGCAGGTCTTTGATATATTTAGTGCGCGCGTATTACATATTTTTAATTGGGCAAAACTGCCGGTCCAGACATATCCACTTCAATCGATGACATCACAAAATAAATCCGAGTGTCTGTTTCTGTGGAGGAATCGGATGGCGGGACGCGCCCGGATCCGGTTGTTAAGCTCAATCGAAACTATTTTTATTACTCTCGATGTTAGCATCAAACTATTTTTAATTCGTTTTAAATATTCTGTTAGTAGCATCACGTCAAAATGGCGTATGTATGCTATGTAGAAAAACTTGTAATTATTCTTACAAGGTTTGGAATTCTGATAATATTTCTACTAAAATGATAATTTATTTAGCAGAAATATTGCCCGTATCAAATTGAACAATTACTCGCACACCATGAGCCCCATGATGTCTGTATAATATATGGCAATGGAAAAGCTCTAGCTATTAGGTACATCTTGAAAACGTTCAGGATGAACTACATGATCTCTTAGATACCGCAGTGTAAAATCGGTTAGGTACGGAATAAAAATGTTCTATCAACATAATTGGTATTCCATTAACAATACGCTGACTACACTTGCTAGCTAAAAATATAATCCAATATGACTGCGTGGCTCTTAATCAAAATTTCTACTGATATAAATAGCGTTGAGGCTCCATATACTACGGGAAACGAATACATGTCTTGGAAAAAGGATATTATCAATTGATTCAATGTTTTCATTGCCTCTTGTCATAACGGCTTTTATATGACCCTTTGTCCCAACTAGCAGTGAAAACGACCATCAATTCAGTTATCACTGGCATTTCTGTTTTATGGCACATCGGTCTGTATTTTCAACAAGTGTCAGGATTATGTTCGGGAGATGTTCCAAAAATGCGAGAATATAGCCGCGATTGAGATAAATGGACACGGCTTTTGGCTAAAACGAATTCTGTATTAATTTAACCCTACACATGCTAACATCACCAACTGACGCAAGACTAGCGTTCAATCAGGAACAGTGTAATAGAGGCCTTAAAAATGATAATCCTCCTTTTTGTTCGCCGTAGTCGGCTAAGACGCTCGAATAATAAATATTGGATTTTATTTTATGATCATCATCATTCTCAACATTCAGATTTTATTTAACGGACTGGTGAAATGGGATGTAGTTTATAACAACCTTGTATATAAGAATACTTATCTAACTTCGCAAACGCTGCCATGACATTTGACCTCCGCATGTGAACGTTCCTCGGTGTTCGTTTCAATGATTATAAATAATTATGCGCTTTAATTAGTTGCGCAATCTTTTATTGCATGTTGTTGGAGCAAAGAAGAAAAAGACACTATGTATAAAATGCATATCCGCGCTCGAAACAAATTTATAATAAGTATTTTACATGCTGCGAATGTTCGCATTGTGAACTTTCACAGGTGTGAACAACGCAATCCATGTAAAATCATAGATTTACTTTTGCAGGAATATTTGATTTGGCCCGTAACTCGTTTGTCCAAGCGTAAATAAATATATTCAACCAGAGACCAAGCTTCGTAGAAGCGGCACTGGAAGTACACTCACACATACGCGCTGCAACGTTCCCCGCAGTACTCACGTGATATAGTCTGTACTCTGTCGGAGCGTGCGTGAACCCGTTGTCGGTGAGAGTCTATGAGTGAGTGCAGGTAATGCATCCCGCTTCTATGAACCTGGTCATCGGTGGAATTCTCTGTGATGTTAATTTGTACCTGATTATATTTTTCCTGAAAAAGTATCTTTACCCATGTATGTGTTCACTAGTTCAGTGTGTTTATGTATTGAAATGCAACTTAATTTGAGGAATCCTTCACGTTCGCTTTTGTTTGTTTAAGATTTTGCATAAGTACCTATAGAATCTAAATTGCTATCAAATGTAGTCATGTCTTATTTATAAACATGAGCTCATCCTCATCTTCAATCTTAAGGGAGAGGCTCTTTTAGTCAGTACCTACGGGTAATTTGTCATAGCAGATGAACATGAAAGAGTATACCAGACTGGTTTTCTTGGTTCATAGAGCAAAGGTCAAGTCTGATTGTATAAAAGATAGCTACTTATTAATATTCTGATATGATAAAATTAACATTGGAAGTTCCACAATTTCAAGGCCCTTTTCTTAAAGGCAACACCCAGATCATGGTCAATTATAATGAGATATTCTACGTACATACAAACATACACACAGATATGAATAAATGTGTATCTATATATCACAGGTATTTGCACAAGTTAAAACAATAACTGCGCTCGCGCTCATACGAGTAAATAATTAGTATAGCACAAAGCTTTGAAAAACCAACTCTATGTTGGCAAATATCTGCGAACAAGTCATGGAATCGAAAATAGTATAAGTAATTAAAACAGTTCACATTTTAAATGAAATTAAAAAAATAAAATACTCTACCAATAGTCCGACAAGAAATAAAAGTGTAAGGCGAAAGCCTGAAACCCGCAATCTAATAGAAGTTCAAGCAATCAAACAAGTGCAAAGAGCAATGAAAATAAGTCGTGGTAAGAAAGTCAATTGTATTAAGACCATCAAGTAATAGAAGTAAGTACTGCAATTATATTATTGATGCACGGGTGACACGACATTCGCGACCAGTTTAATCATAATATAAGATAAGTAACACAAATAAAAATTTTGCAGCAAGAATGTGCCGGAAATAAACAGAGTTACAATTCAAGAAATCGAACAACGACTTACTGCAAGAGACAGACGTCTCTGACGTGTATACATATGTCACTGCCATTCAGTCGAATAACCATCGCAATAAGAATTGATTGTAAGGCCACTGATCAAAGAATTCAGTTTGAATTTCAAGTTGAACTAAATTTGCTCAAGTAATCAGATTCTATATCACATATTATTACTTGCCTTGAGAATTTAAACGAAATTGACTATATTTCATTTAAATTCTTCATATTGTAGCTAGTAAATAAAGATGAGGACATAGCTAGCAAAGGACACGAATTTAGCACCACGAAGCCATTAACTATTGCAAAATCTCTGTGGATTTATGATAATGTATAAATTGTGCAACGTAAGAAGCTAAAAAGAATTTAATATATATTTGGCAACGTCTCTTCAAATGAAATATAGAAATATTGCATAATTAGGCTTGCACACTGCGACTTGCAGTTCATTTAACCCATCGAAATAAAGATACGAAAAAATTTGCATAATGCTACCAGGGTCGGTTGAATGGCGACGAATGAAGAACTTCACTTTCTGTTTTTCATATCTGTGCTTAGCTTAGCGCGAAACTAGGCAAAGTTATTAGCTTTCATGGTATTTCTTTGAGCAGTAAAATTAGCTATTCGAGTTACGACTTTTGCAGAATTCTTGCTGTTTTACCTGCGTTAAGCTTTAAAGTCAACTGTCATTCTATAATACTAATTCAACCGCTTGATTGCTTCCTTTTATTTACATCTATTTTCATTATCGATCTAAATTCGGTCTTCATGTCTACATTTGTATTAGCCATCACACAAACAAAACCATTGTCGTTTTAACCTGCTTACAAAAAATTATGTCAGCAAATAAACGTATACATTTGCATTTGAATCGACTTCGGGATATGCCACCAGATACGGACTTTTGAAAACATTCGACAGAAATGGCACTATGCGTTTTATGGGTTTCTAGATGGTCCGGCGCAGCGCTGCGCGCACGTTTACGGTAACCGGTTTTTCAACAAGTTTTGTTAGTTTCTTTTGCTAAATCTATTGGTTTTTAGGATTGGAATGTTTCGTCTCCTCTTCTCGATAATTAATGTAAATAATAATGATCATTAGCTCCAATCCGTTAGGTAACCAGATTTGACACGTAGGTATATCACTTGCATGTTATTAGACGGAAACATTTCACGACTAGAATAGATTTTTTATTAAAATCTCAGAAGCCGCTTAACTGCGGCTTAAAACTATTAGAGTAAAATATCTGCTCTCTCTGTTTGAGCCACATGAAATAGTAGTTTAAATCCAAATTGGAGGTTCTTGCAGCTGAACACACTCTACATAGACAGAGCACGCATCCGACCAGCGTCCGGTACGTTCAATCTGATTGAATTGGTACAATCGCTTCGACCGCTGCCGGATTCAATTGTGCCTCTAGGCTGACACTTCACACTCCGACAATGCACCAAATCTGGAGCCGAAACAAAGAGCGGCTCAACTTCAAATTTACCTTTAGTAAGGATTTAATTCCATCGAACTAAAACATCGCACCGTCGTACTCGAAGAAGTGTACTTAATAATATAAATGCTTAATAATATAAAAGTCTTCTGAATATAATAAATCAATCGATTTACAAATAGCTAGTGTTGGAAACGTGTAACGCGACTTCTTGTGCGAGGTAAAATTCGATACACTTTTCGTGATGTTTGTGTTCCTGATATAACAGACTATTTGTAATTTGAGCAACGATATCAGAGGAATTTTATTGAAGTTAACTTCAATGATGAATCTATCGATGACATCACTAGGCCATAGAATGTGCTTACATTATTTAAATCAATTTTACAATTGATATTCGGTCCATATTATTTCAAAGTGATTCGTTCGAGGTTTGCTGATATAAGTGGCTCCGTGAATAGCAGGTTTATTTTCATCTCCCGTAAGTCTATTTTGCTAAGTCAAACACGCCCAAATCGATTCTAAGTTAACACTCGATGTCGCTCACAGCAATTAATCCCAGTTTGTCTTAGACACATCGAGAATTTGATCTAAAACATTTTAGATTAAAGTTTGCATTTTTGAACTTTCGCTGAGAGTAATTATAATCTTCTTGATCACAAAGTCATAAATATCTAATGATTTTTAATGACGTCAATATTAAGGGCCATCTAGTATTTTTTTATTGTTTTTGTTAATCGATATTTACTAAAAAAAACACCCAGATAGGGGCAAAAACTTTTAATTTTACGTGATGATGCCTAGTAGTGAAAATTTACACAACAGTCCCGTCACGTAGCAAAAAATACTTCGAATCTTTCCTTTCCTTTCCTTTATTTATTTAATGGCGTTGAGCTTAAGTAAAACTATTCCGCCAATGTCAAGTGATTGTTGAGAAAAATCGTTAAAAATATGTGGAGGAATCCATTGGATTCCTCGCTGTCAATCGCAAGTTTTCACGTCTTTAATACTTCGAATCTTGTTTGTTCTCTTCTCATATTTGTTCATAAAACCTTCAAAGCTATCGAACTGGGATCTATGTTAGATAATTTTGAGAGTATTAAGGGTGCATCCACATTACGGTCTCCCATAGCGCAACCAACGTAAGAATAAATAAACATAAGTGTTACTCCGCGCTCGAATTGTTCAAGGTCAACAGCCATCTCTCTCATCAGGATGCGCTTACTCAACGAGTGCGAGCGAGATGGAACCTGCAATCAGGTCGGTAAGCGAATTTCACCTCTACACAGTAGATATACTTATTTATTCTTTCCTATGCATGTTCGTTTCTGTTTTCCGGAGACTGCAGAAATGTATACCTAGTGTAGATACTTAAATAAATTTTGATTACTAGCTGCTCCCCGCAGTTTTACCTGCGTAGGCTTAATTTCATGGGTGACCCGAGAATCCATCGTGTTTTTTTTTTAAATAAAAGTAAAGTTAGCCTAAGTTACTCCTTATAAAATTAGCTACCTACCAGTTTAAGTCCCGTTATTTTGGTCCAGCTATTTCGGAGATTAGAACTTACAGACAGACAGAAGAAAAAATTTAAAATCGCTTTTTTTCAATTCAATACCTTATATACTTTCATATACGTTAAGTTAAAAACTGTTAATGTGGAATCGCAAAACAGACACTTTATCGTACGTTTGCTACTATGTACTTTACGTTTGCCAATTTATCATCTTTGGCAATCGTTACAGGTCAGTCGGAGGCCTAAAAAAATAATCTGACAGCTGGTTTAACCCAGATCATAGATTTTCCTCGTAAAAGGGGTTGCGAAGTTCAGATGGCAGTCGCTTCGTATAAAAATCAGGTGATTAGCCACATCGGGTTGAATCAAGTGCCGACCCCAACAATGTATGGGATAAGGCCAGGGAGATGATGATGAATTTTAAATAGTTATGACCAACGTTTATTTAGACAGGTTACCAATTATATTGTACTCATAGCAGATAGGTAAGAAACAATATTAATGGTGGCTTTCCCGCTAACTTTAAGGAGCGACCACTCTCGCCTACATACATTGGCTACCTACCCTTGGAACTTTTTAAATCATCAACCGACACGTGCCAGATTGAAAAGTTTTCGAGTTAAAAGTCGAGTGATCGACCTCAGGGTACTAAGTAGACCGTGGGTAACACTAAAGATGTATTTATTTGAACAACAAGTACCTAAGTACTGTAAGGACTTACAATCCAACCTTCATAATTGATGGTTTGAAGTAAAGAAAAAATGCAGAAAAGGAATTCGAGAGATGCCATGTTTGTCATTCATACATAGGACATACATACATATGCTCACGCCTCTATCCCATGGGGGTAGGCAGAGACCACCGTTTGCCACATGCTACGAACCTTACACACTTCTTTCGTTTCATCCACATTCAGTGTTAAAAAATAAAATAAAACATTATTGAAATAAACCCCCTCATAAATAGTTTAATTCTAAGAAATTTTATTCTAAAAAACTACCTACTAAAGAAGATAGTTAATAATGTACAAAAGAAACGACACTAAAGTGCTGGATCAAGCTAAGTAAGCTAAGTAACAAGTAAATGATTGAACCTAGTAGGTTCCTCCTATACATGCCACGGGCTAAGAGCGCTTAGCAAAAGTATTGGGGACAACTGGGAATGGTTTTATATTCGCGTCGCACCATACATATAGATCTTGTAGGTAATGTAGGTACCTACCTAAGTAGTATAGGTAGACTTCATACATTCTCTAGACAGTCTACAGACTAGTATGATTAGTTTTTTTAGTAAGTGGAAGTTTCGACCGACATAATGTCGGCTGTATAGCCGAAATGTCCCCTTTTTAATTTTTTATGGATAAATTCTACCGTTCGTGATTATTTTTTTTACGTAGGCTTACTTCGAATCGACCCCAATCAATGTATTAAATTGTAAGTGGAAAACTTGGTGCTTTGGTCGGCGACATTATTTCTGTAGTAAAACGCCCATAGACTCGTTTTTTCCTCATTCTGAGGACACTTACATGTAATGTAAGTCATATCCTCAGAAAATAACACTGATGAGTATTGAAAAATGTCCCAATCCTTCTACCTCACTGCTGAATCCCGAACAATAATTTCTTCTGGTTAGTGGTTGAAGGTAGATAGGTACTCTAGTTTGGCAAGCATGCCTTCATCTGTCAACTTCATGCATGAGACGGGGATAGGTGGTCGACCTTGCATAGTTACCTAACCTAAGTAGGTATATAATTCACGACTATTAAGGCAGGTAGGGAAGTAGCTAGGTACTTTGGTAATGCATGGGTGCACACATATTTAGATAAGTAGGCATTCTTTTTTTCTTACACCTTGATAGGTTCCTAGATAGTAAATACAGCCCTCCTAAAAAATCTGCAATTGACAGATAGTTAGGTACCTATAGCAAATCTATGCAATCGCTTGCGCATACGTGGGTGACTATTACCAACTTACTTACCTACCCATAGCAAGAAGAAAGTATAACCTATAGTACCTACCTATGCCAGGTGCCTGGTAAGTAGGTACTCTCTTCTCTTGTGTACTAACATTCTCACCTATAACACAGTAGCAGTAGGTAGGTAGCTAGAATTGTGGAAGGTAGCCGCCTGTGATTAATCCAAAATAAATTTAATGATTTCATACACCAATAGAAACAGGTAGCACATAGGTATGTATGATATACATAATCAGATAAGTAGGTACTACTAGGTAGGTATCGTAATATCGGTAAGAATCAGATGCTAATAATAACTTAGGTACCTACGTAGTATGTTGAACAATGCAAATAGAATAAAAAAAAGGTCAACTCGTGGGGCACGCTACATATCCGTGCAGACCGCAAAAATGTAGGTAGGTACCTGCACGCTCGAAGGCTCATTCTACGCACAAATTAGCATAACAAATAATTCAAAGCAGTTTTGTTATTTCACAAGCTCGATTCCAATACTCTAAAACTCCTCGGAATATGCTGAGCAGCTCACTCACCTTTGTAAAGAAATCCCGTGCGCGCGCAGGTAAACACCGAAATCCCACAGGTGAACGTTACTCCGATTCAAAATTTAAAAAAATTGTTTGCCGTCCCTTTCTTTCGTCACAAACTTTTGAGACACTCGTGCGTTCCTTGTTAAGCTCGCACCACGACACTCTTCACTGTTAGTTTGATTATAAAATTACCAAGCACTTATTAATAATTTCAATGACCGTGACTGCGCATGTCCGAACTACACGCGCCCCTTTTCAAATAAGGTTATGTTTGAAGTTGTAATCACTTCCTGTTGACTTCAACACTCGCACTTCACACTGGCCTCCGAGAAGAATCTTATTAGAACAATTTTGTGCGAACTTTTCCACACTTTGCAAGGCACCGGTTCTCGGGACGAGCACTGTACTGCTGTTCCCACGAGAATTCTCTATAACATTCAGAAACTGACACTGTCGCACCTTGGGGACGATGAGCCGGCTCTACCTGCGGTGGTTGAAGGCCGCGTACGTTTAATAAACACTTCAAAACTCCGGAACCGGTAATAATTCGATTCTGCACGTGAACGTGACACTGTCAAAATAAAACGCCGGTAAACACAGCAACCCCCGAAACTCACTCACCGACGAAGACACATTTCGTGTTTAAAAAAGGCCGAGAGCCGAGGTCCGAGTGACAAATTAAACGAATAGAAAAACAAAATAAACGAAGAATACTAAAGTCGTCGACTGCAAAGCCGAGCGTCCGACACTCCTGCTGAGCGCTGTACTAAACGCGATGCGAGAGGCCGCGCGACCCGCCCCGCCCCGCGGCCGCGCGCGCCCCGCCCGCGCCCTGCGACCCGCGCCCGTTCGTATGAAAATAAAGTTACTTTGAAAAAATCTGGAGTGCATTGGGGGAGGCTCGGAGACCACAAAATCCCTTGGTGAATGTGCAAGTAGTCCGTCTGTTTGTTTAGGTAGTTTACAGCGGCACTGTGACGGCGCACGGCGAGACGCCACGGAGAGCGGGGAGAGCGGAAGGCGTACAATTAATCTGACAACACGTGCGATGCACCCTCGCAATGGGCTCAGGCTATCATCCGATTCATTGAGTTACCGGTATGTACCGGCGACACGAATCACTTTCGTTTATCGGTTTTTATGTCTATCGATTGAATTGTGCTTACGGTGGTTTTGTCTGATTCCCATACATACTTACTTCCAATGTTACAGTACTTAAGTTGTTTTACTTACTTAACAAGTTAGGTAGTTAACTAGTTAACTTACACTTTCTACAATAGAATACTGACCAGCAGCACTTAATTAATTTTGGGTCAATTCTTCACAATCTACCGACGACGCTCAGCAATTAGGACCAACCACTCTCTATAAGACCATCAATTTACGCGATGATTCTATCTCCGGTCATCCATGTTAGCGGTCCTCATGCTCCTTGAATATTTATAACGTTATATAAATTAATGGGTAACTGCTTATCATCTGACATGTTACAGTGAGTTGTTTCACTAGAGCTGGTGGATTAGGTAGATCGTCAAGCGTTTGCCATTTGATAAATCTTCGCATTTCGTACAAGAATTCAGTGAGTGAGTATAGTATGATTCTGATATCACAGGGTTCTTTGCGGGTCCCGTCACGAGTTGGACCTTGAATGCACAGTAGTCATTTTATGAGTCTGTCTTTGTCTGTGTGTAAAGCGCGATGAAAATTAAATACATGCCCAGTTACCCTCTACTACTTCTAAGCTGAGCGTTCATAACTAACTGAGGCAAGAGAGGTCGTGACTGCAGTGGTCGCTTATCATAAAGCGGGTTGTACTACTGTTTAAAAAAGTACCTATAGGTAAGTAGAGTTACTCATGGCTTCACTCTAAAGAAAAATAAATATTTGATATGTTTCAAAGTCAAAGTCAAAGTCAAAAGTATCTTTATTCGATTAGACTTTTACAAAGCACTTTCAAATCGTCAGAATGACACAATTATACAGGATTATACATGCTACCGCCAGGTTCGGAAGGTTGCTTTTACTGAGAAGAACCTGGCAAGAAACTCAGTAATTACTCTTTTCAAAAATATTATACAATTTAAAGAATACAAAATAAATAATTTAAAAAAACGTAAGCTCATGTACAATGTTCCAATGCACAAATGTCGATAAAAATTAACATAACTAAAAATCTAGTACATCTACTTATAACTAAATGCGTAGCTTGAGATGACCAGCCCCCACAAGCAGCACCTGTTCACAAGTATGACGTGAATGCCAGCCATTGACCTTCTCAACCATCATAGAGGGAAGTGGACAACCCGTCATCCAGACGCCGCCGCAAGCAAAGGCATTTTAGTGAGCCTGACAACTCAAGCCAGTCAAACAAAGATCAAAACTAATAAATATTAAGAATTGTAACATAAGTACAGTGTCCTTGAGACTACTTACAATATTTATCTGGTAATACATTATTCCAAGTTTCTTTATCACATATATAATCACTAACTGTATAATAACCCTTTTTAAGTAATACAGATTTTACAGTCTCTTTAAATTTATCAAAGGGTAAATTTACAATACATGTAGGTAACTTATTATAAAAGCGTATACATTGCCCTAAAAATGATCCCTGGACTTTCTGTAAGCGGTGTGTAGGTACTACTATTTTATTTTTGTGCCTTGTGTTGACATTATGTACATCACACTTCTTTTGAAAAGAATTAATATTTTTATGTACAAGTAATAAATTTGCTAAAATATACTGCGAAGCCACTGTTAAAATTCCTATTTCTTTAAATTTTTCCTTCAAAGATGCTCTAGATCCTAAGTTATAGATTGATCTTACAGCCCTTTTCTGTAATATAAATATGGCTTCTATATCGGCAGCTTTGCCCCAAAGCAGGATGGCATACGACATAACGCTATGAAAGTAACTAAAATAAACTAAGCGTGCCGTGTCTACATCAGTGAATTGCTTTACTTTCCTAACTGCATATGCTGCTGAGCTGAGTTTCCCAGCTAGACTAGATATATGTGGGCCCCATTGAAGTTTATTATCGAGTGTTACACCTAGAAAAACTACTGACTCCACAATATCCAGTTCTTCACCATTGATCATAATTTTGGTCGGACTTCGGTCGGTTTCACGCACGCACCGCACAAAGCGGATCAAGCGTCAAAAAGTTCCGCTGACATACGTGAGCGAGAATACCTCGCAGATTTTTAATACCTAGTAATTTGCGTAATCCATTATATTCAATAGGATAGGGTAGACATTAAATCTATCATAAACAAATATAACAATGTATAAATTCAAGTATTTAGTATTATGGATGGTATCTATCTACATCTAGTATCGAATAGGAAAAACAAATATGACGATCTGTGAGAGCCTGAGACTGAACTAAGATATAAAAGAATAAGGTAAAATTAAAGAGAAAAAGTTTTAAATAGTTTATTTTTATAGGGAACTAGCTGTGACCCGCGGTTTCATCCGCGTAGATTTATTTTATATAATAAATATATTAAAGTTTACGAAGTTTCATACAAACTTTCATACCCCTTGGGGGTAGAATTAATCAAAATCCATTCTTAGCGGATGCCTACGTCATAACATCTACCTGCATGCCAAATTTCAGCCCATCGCCAGTGGTTTGGACTGTGCGTTGATAGATCACTATGTCGTCCGCTCCAGTAAGTACTTAGATTCATTTAAGCTATATTGTATATTTAACTGCCTCGTTGGTCTAGTGGTTATTACGTTCGTCTGCCGATCACGAGGTCCTGGGTTCGATTCCCGGGTCGGGTCAAAAAAAACAATTATATTGGGTTTTTCTGTCAAGATATTCACAATAAAATGCCCGGAGTTTGGAAGTTGGCGGTGTTTCCACCCCCGTGCCTCGGAAAGCACGTTAAGCCGTTGGTCCTACGCCTGATCTCTCTCCGGTCGTGTCGGATTGCCGTCCCATCCCACTATGAGAGTGAGGGAAAAAAGAGTGCACCTGTGTTTGCGCACACACTTGTGCACTATAATATCTCCTGCGCACATGGCTGATCCTCGTTGAGATTAGCCGCCGTAACCGAAATTCGGTAGGAGATCATTATTGTATCTTATCAAAAATACATTGGAACATCCAAATTCAATGATGTCAATTTTTATCCATAGTTAATAGGTTATATATTTATTTTCAAGCCGATGTCGGATTTCTTTTCAAACGGTTTCCTTGCAATATTTTCCTTTATCATAAAGATCTTGGTGCACAAATAATTACAATAACCACGCTACCGCCTCGTCTTATTAATTATTAAATTATTGACGAATTTTAATAGCTTGACATTTTGTTAGTGTGTTTACCGTCAAGCAATGATTTTATGACGAAATACTAAAATATTACGTGTCGGATGGATAATAAACACATCTACTAAATGTCAATGCTTTCGTAAATTTTATTGTCTCTATTGAATCATAAACGAAGTGTAATCACGATGAGAACTCAATCTATACAGATAAATATACTTGAAGTGTCTGTTAGTAATAACAAATTACCAGCTTTTCGCTAAATGTATATGAAAGTATATACGATAATGACAAAAATCAAATTTAATTATTTATTTTATTCTGTCAGCTTCGGTCAATCTCCGAAACGGCTGGACAAATTTTAACAGGACTTTTAGACTTGGCAGATCGCTAATGTTGTTGTACAAGGAGTGGTTTAGACTACTTTAATTAAAAAAAAGACATTAGGGTACCCCTGCCACCCAAGAAATTGGTCTAACTGTGGGGCATTAAACTTGTGAAACATTTATAAAACGTGGATGTTATTATTTCGGCGCAGGGTATTAAGCACAGCACAGGCGAGGAGATGATGGAAAGTCTTTGTACAGTAAAATATATACAGTTTATTTACAAAAACACATACGCACACACGCACACAAATCAGTTCAGACACGAGTATTATATACAATCAGTTTATCACACAATCCACATAAGTCAGTTGTCGTTTAATTGAAACTCAATCACTAAAAGCATAATAGAAATATGAAAAAGCGCGGGAGCGGAGCGACTGTCGCGTTCGCTACGTTGTTCACAGTACAATCTTTTGGCCGCGCAACTAAATTGGCGCGCAGATTTTAAAAACTCAAATGCCGCGCGCTCATTGGCCGATACGCGGGAGCTCCGTTCCATATAATGGAACATTATGGTACGTAGCATACATTTGCTGCGTTCCACATTTGACCTCAGACAAAAACTTCCATTGAAGCATTATATTTTCTACAGTAGAAATAATGATTGTTGCATAACGTAATTTATTTGGATGTATGAAAAGAAAACGTACGAGAGACGGAACAGAAAATCAAAACCAAGTTAGAGGGTAGAGTAGGGCTGATAAGATAGCAAGTAACATTTATCTGGTGGGAAAAAATTGTTTATTTTTATCTTGACACTAGTTGTGCCCCGCGGTTCACCCGCGTAGACTTAAAGGCGGCCAGCGAAACCCAGTAGCTTACGTTACTCCTTGTAACATTAGCTATCTGCCCGTGAAAGTCCCATCAAAATCGGCCCAGCCGTTTCATTTTAAAAAAATGTATTTTCTATGTCAGTACCGTGTATACTTTAATTTGCGTTTAAGCTGTGATTTCAGAATTACAAACAGATACTTAAATTTTATTTATCTGTATATATATTTAAAGATTGCAAAAGTTGGTGGGAAAAAACTCAACATGGAATTCATGTATGATATATAAAACATAATATGTCTAATAGTCATTAATATCTCGGCCACCATATTAAAAAAAGGTAGACTATGATAGACCTTGTTTTATAAGTAGCTCCATCTCTTTCCGTCATACGGATTTAGTCTTATTGATCCCTTAAAGCTATCTTTTGTATTAAGGTGTAGTAGGTTATGTGAATGTTTCAAATAAAATATATACGATAAATAAAATGTTAGGATCTGTTAGTAATTACCAAATTGACAGCTTTTCACCCGTATATACAGATATTAGCCGTAGTGGCCCTGGGGTTTGAGCAGTCGCCTGTTACGCAATCGACGCAAGGTCGCATCCCAACGGGGCCTATACCAAAAAGTTTTTCTAAAAACTTATGTATAGTGATTTCACACCGCGTGCATTATCGCGTTCACTGCTAACGACGCGTCTGTGCGTCCAACTGTTAAAGAATTTACGAAGAAGAAGATGTTAGCAGTGAGGGGAAGGAAAACATAATGAGGAAACGTTCATGTTGGTAGTAAGACTTCAGACGTAAATATATTTGTTTTAGATGAAATGATTTCCAGTAACACAGTAATGCACCACAGTAACGCAGGCTACTTTTTTTACCAAGCGGCTTCATTCGGATGAAGTCTGGTGGAAGCTAGTGATAATATTTATAAGCATATCGTCAGCATTGCTCTACAGGTTAGTATATATGACTGCTAGTGTTTGGGTTCGACTCCCGTGTTCCGCTACGATATCTTATCTAGTACTTAATAACGGCACAGATAACGAACATTCTAGGAAGGGTAGCTTTTATTCTATCCGCGAGCATTTGAAATATATTTAGTTATTGGTTCTAAACTCTCAGTTCTTAATATCAGATGGGGATAAATAAAATAATTTCAGTTCAGAGCGCCACTTGGCGTAGGGTTGCCACTATCTAGAAAAGCTCTATGCCAAAAGTTTAAATACATTTATTTATTATTAATATATATTTTGAACGGCTAGTACCAATTACCTACACTAAATGCAGCACAATACTGGAGGCCAACTATGATCGTTTAAGCAGCGCGTATTAAGAACTTAGGATTGACGATAAATTTTACGATGCAAAAATTAATCGTCAAAGCTCAAAAGATCTTAATAGGCACTACATAAAACGATGGCGGTAAGCCCCCAATACACAATACAGGCAGGCAGGTAGGCAGAGGTATACTTATGATGCATCCACATTTCGCCAGTAATTTTTAAGTCCCATGTCATAGCTCCCTGGCACTCATCTAGACCATGAGAAATATCAGGTGATATCATATTACTATACTAGTTTTCTTATAGGAATTATTAAGGAATACCTAAAATATTTATAGAAAAGATATACAAAAAGCAATTTTGCCAATAGAGCCGTGGTGGCCTCGGGTTCGAATGCCTGTACCAATGAGTTTTTCTAAAAGCTTATGTGCAGTGATTTCACACCACGAGCTTTACCCCTTCGGGGCCCCTTCTGGGATGTCGTGAGTATATTTATTTTCATTTTCTATTTGAGATAATTACGTAATATTTTTTTGTGATCTGTATAATATGTATCCACTTACAAACATAAAGGATATTTCAATAGTTTGTTATTATAGTTAATGTTTTTATCAACAGCATCATAGATTATCTAAGCAGGTATTTAAAAAAAAAACATGCCGCTAAAAATGACTCTACTATTAGTCTCCACGAACAACCCCGTTTAACCAAAAGTATTTTTATTTTTATTATACTCCTTAGATACAAAAAGCAACAAAAGTGCCACCCCTAACACCTTAGCCAGAACTCTAAGCTAGGGAGATATAGTCACGAGCGAGTTCGAGTGCCGATATGGGGCTATAAAAGTTCAGGCAAAATATTTTCCAGAACTCTTAAAATAAGTATTGGATAGGAAATAAAAAGTTAAAAAAATACTCCTTTTTTTGTATGTATTTGATTTTGTCACAAACATTGTTTAGACATAATTTCTTGGTGTTTCACCTATCGCTGTTTTTACCACTTTGTAACTTCATTTATTTAGATAAAACTTTTAGATTTCAATAGTTAATGTTCTCTATGGTAATTATTAAATGTGCCAATCTTCTTCGACAAAATAAGGAATTACATAATATTAACAGATAAATAAAATTGAAGTGTCTGTTTATAATTTCAAATTAATAGATTTTCAGTAAATGCATGAAAAAGATGTGCGAACCTACATATTTTTTTAATTCTTTGTTCGTCTGTCTGTCGGTCTGTCTGTATGTCTGTTTGTTTTGGCTTATCTCTGAATCGGCTGGACCGATAACTGTACTTGCAGTCGCATAAAGCTGATGTTACAAGGGGAATCTTCAGAGCTATTTTTATTTTAAATAATTATTACTAAATAGCTGTGGTGGCCTTGAGGTTTGAACAGTAGCCTGCTACGCAAGCGACGCAAATTCGAATCCCAGCGGGGCCTGTACCAATGAGTTTCTAAAAAACTTATGTGCAGTGATTTCACACCACGTGCTTTACGGTGAAGGAGAACATCGTGAGGAATCCTGCATATTTCTAAGAAGTAATTCAAATACGTATGTATCGTGCCAGAGACGGCGATGGACTCACCATCTGTCACGTTGGCACTTAATCATCTTCTATGAAAAGTGGGTGTTGTGATTACAACACCCCTGCCTACCCCTTCTGGGAATACAGGCGTGAGCATATGTATGTATTACTAAATAGTATATAGTTTTTGTTGTTAATCCTACGCCGGTAAAACAGCCAGTAGTATGAACTAAATATTGTTTATAAATATATCTTTTATCTTTCAAAATAGCACCTCCACCCTGTGTTTACCCGTTAGCAAATTTACTAGCGTCTGGCTAATTAACTTCGTTCCCAATTATATTTTTGGAACGTAACCTACTTACACACAGACAGACTGAAAGACCTTTGCCCTTTATTTCCATTGAGAAAATTAATCTACGCCTAGATTTATTTCAGGAATGCTTTATAATAAATTGAGAGAAATTGAAACGTTTCAAATATCAAAAAATAGGGCTGAGGATATTACACTCTGGCCCGCTAATATACGTCCCGAATTCTTGTTGTTACGTTGTGGCCTTCACATAAAATCTTCATACACTGTGTCCCGACTTTGCATATTAGAAATGAGGAATGGTACAGTCACGAAATAAACTCTTCAAAACAATTACATATTATGGGATTTATTCCAGCTACATAAGTTTGAAAGTCGTTTGAATTTACTTCTCTGGTAATTACGGAATCAATCAATAATGGGACCACTTGACATGGGAATGAATACGGCCTCTTCACTTCCACACATTCATTCAATATTCACCACTTAAAAGCAATCAAAACATACATTCCCGATTCCAATTGGTCAGTTATAATGAAAAGAGTCCCTGAGTATGTATAGTGAATCCGGCGATATATGTATATACATACTACCCTCTCCCGCGACTTCAATCGCGTTGAATATACTTTGGTCTAACGCTATCTTTGACCCGTGGTTGATATTCGCGTGATGATATAATAGCCTATAGCTTTCCTCGATACACGGAAGGGAGGGAAAGAAATATCTAAGAAACGATGGATGGTGAAAGATGATGACTGGAATGGAATAGAAGAACACTTTGCCGATCCCAAATAACACGTGAGAGGGGCAGGAGGACGATGAGCCTTCCTCGATAAATGGGCTATCTAACACTGACAGAATTTTCAAATCGCACCAGTTGCTCCGTAGCTTAGCGCGTTCAAGCAAACAAACAAAATCTTCACTTTAATATATAAGTATAGAGATATATGTGCGAGATCAGAAAAGCACACTACCTATTTGACTATCAGTAGTTTTCGCCAATCAGAGTCAGTCTCGATATCACATGGGTAGTGTGCGACAGAGATGACGCTCTACAAATCCCAAATTAGCCGACTATCTCTTTCCCGAGGTCGATGTGCAAGGATACGACGAATTTATTACACTTTCTCAAAAAGATATCAAACACTCAATGCAAGGAAAAAATTTCGTTCGATAAGCTAGTAGGTCTTAAAGGCCACTTTGAGAGAATCATAATGTGATCCGAATATGATTCATCATATAAATCACAAATTGGCCACTAAGGTGCAATTAATATTATGATTCACGAATGATTGTAGATACTAGTCCCTAACAAACTTTTTATGATGCAAAAGCATTCATATTTTGTGGACCACTTTAGGAATCTTCATAGGAAAGTGTGAAACAGGTGAATTGCGAAATATTAAACATTCCAGAATCATAATATGAATTGCAACTAAAGGAGCATTTTGTCATTTCGATGATGAATCATATTCGGATCACATTGGGATTCTCCCAATGGCCTTTTTAGACCTAGAGGACGCTGGATCGAACTCGCCTAGCATAACAGTCCTGTTAACTAACCGCTAGACCAACGGCGCGGTCTTATTGATGTAACAGCACTTCATCAAATATCTGGTTGAATATGATGCATAATTATCTAACTTCACACAAGCAGAGTTCACAGATGTGGCCGTCCCCTTGCTTTAAAGAAGGTTGTAAATTTGAATCATTAACGAGTGACTAACGAGCGTAAACGATAAAAGTATTTATTTGAACAATTCGCGAAGGAAACAAAAAGGGTTGGACCCTTTGGACTGCAACGTATCAGATCCTATGGAAGCATTTACGTGCAATTAGAAACGAATTTAGTTTAAGATTAAGGTTTAAAGTTTAGTTTGGATACTTTACTTTATACAGAAAAGTATACCTTATGATCCATATTAATAATACCTAAAGTGGGTTGCACCGACTATCTAGTACTGGTAAAGCAAAAAATATTGCACCATTTAAAAAATGTCAGATGAATTTTAACTGTTACAACTGAATTTAACAAAAGCTTTTCACGTATACAAAATGACACTGATAGCAAAATTTTACAAATAGACAGCGTAATTTGGTGCAGCGTATTCTGCTGTCTTAGTGAATAACATTGATACTGTAATCGTCAAATGTATCTTCAGCGTTAGCTTTAACAATTATTATCATAACCTACCCTTAAGATTTCAGAAATTGCCGTCTAGAGTACATAAGAACTTAGTACACAAACTTGCTTTATGGGTCAAAACTATTTTATAAAAAAAGTTGCTAGGCCAAGGCGGCGATACAACTGCCCCGGGGATGTGCCCCGGCAAAGTGTGGAAGGCCACCGATGCGATCTATCAGAGTATCCTCATCCCCCTCAAGCACGGAAGATGGCCACAGGGGGGGTGCTGTAAAAATCCCTCTCCCTTTCCAAACAACCTTTTCAAGGTATGCCCCTCGTCAATGAAAAAAGAAACACCCATGAAATTTAATTAAACCATTGCACGTGTAACCTTGGGCACAACTAGTTGTTAAATAAGGTTGGGTTTTATTTTATTTGTGTACATGGGTCACCCATCCAACTTCCAAAAGGGAAGTAAACCTCTACATTGCGTTTTTGTAATCTAAATCTACAGTGTCAGATTAAAATCCCTCTGAGAACGCATGTGTAATATAAGTGTTGAAGCGATACCTTCATTAGACGGTTCATCTCGCATCGACATACGATACTCAAGGCGTGTAATATGACATTTGGGAGCTAAATTGGCACTTCAGATCACATCTTCGGATGGCAATAAACAACCGCCCTAAATATCACCCTAAGTATGTTTTTCTTGAATTTAATTGCCTTACATAGCTTAACTATGACTTCGCTTCACTTCGAAATCAGATATTTTAAGACTATCAAAAACCGGCAACTATTCTCTATTATGTAATAAAAATAAATAAGTATGCTTACGCCATCCACTGAAGATGAAGAAGTGCCAACGTGATTGAGGGTGAGTATCATGTATACATATATACAGATAAATATAATTGAAGTGTCTGTTTTTAATTATAAATAAAAGCTTTTAACTAAATGAATATATGGTACATAAAAAAAACAATTAAAAAAATTTATCTGTATGCCGGCTAATCTCCGAAACGGTTGTACCGATTTTAACATGACTTTCACTGGCAGATAGCTAAGAACGAAAGTCACTTCAAACATAATACGTTTTAGGGTCAGTAATTGAAGCGGGATAACAATGCAAGGAATAAAACTAAATTTGATTTTAACGTTAATGATATTCCTCTCATCTACTTTAGTTCCGCCTTGAATGATTAACATTTTCTCACCATTTCCCATAACTTAAGTAAGTACTTGAACTTGTATGCGCCCTCGAGCGTCAAACTCTTGAACAATCTTGAGAATGCTATAGTGTTGGAACCTATAAATTATTTAGCCAGCGTAGTTCGAATTTTAGCGGGCTTAAACCTACGTCAATACATAATACTTGCGTAACTACTTTACCGTGGGAACTTCATTTGTAGCCCGTACATCAATTACATGTCACATAACTTTGGTTACGATTCCCTCGCTCGTGATGAAATTTATCAACAGTGAAATTGTGTTCGCTTTTAAAACAATAGAACATTTGGGTGAACAGCTGCATCGCGTTGGGACTCCGCCGCGCCACGATACGGCACGGCACGGTTTATGCACATCGTTATTGGCCAAATTAACGTCGCGATGCACTCCAATGCAAACGTACGTATGGGATGGAGTGGAATCAGAGCGGCATATTCATTACGCAATATTTCCCCCTAAGAGAAAATCGCGATGAAGCGTATAGAGACGGGAAAAACTGCGAACTTCGTTTCACAAACAAAGCGCGCGCCTGAAAGGGGCCTGTGAAAAAACATTTTCATTGTGTCTGCGAGTCGCTCGATTTTTAATCTCCCCCCCGTCCCTCTGTAAGTTTATTGTGAGCTTTGCGAATCAGTTGTCGGCTGTGACTGGATCCAGTGCTTGTCATCGACTAACGATATGCCGTATCATTTTGCTTGTCGCGTATATTTGGGCCAAACAATTCCATAAATTGTTACGTACAAAATAATGATAGAGGTAGCTGTATGCAGTACAGTATGAACGTGAGGTGAACAATGACGAGACAATAGTAGACTACGCAAATCTATACAAATCTGCAGTCAAATAAAATTGAAGTGTCTGTTTCTAGTTTGAAATTTAAAGCTTTGCACTAAATGCATATCAAAGTACCTACGTATGAAAGGTGCCCGCATAAAAAACACAATTTTAACTTTTTTTCACAGTCTGTCTGTTCGTCTGCCTATTTCGGCTAATGTAACAAAGAGTAATAAAGGCTACTTTTATTTAACATAGTTTTTCCTCTACTTTATTTATTTAATGGCTATGAGCTTAAGTAAACATATATATATTTTTTATTTATCAAATTATTTAACTTCGATGAAATGAAGTCCACACGAGTGTTACCGCGGCCTGCGGGGCACGACTAGTAACTATTATATATATGTTTGTTTGTTTGCTTGAACGCGCTAATCTCAGGAACTACTGCTCCAATTATAAAAACATTTTTCAGTGTTAAAAAGTTCATTTATCGACGAATGCTATATATCATCACATCAAAGCTAGCGTTAGCCCAATGCAACTATTCCACGCAGACGAAATCGCGGGCCAGAAACCAGTTCCTTAGAAAATCAAAGTTTCTACAACACTCGCAGAAAATATCTTCCGAATGATGTTTCTACACAATATGTCTTGTAAATCTTGTCATACAATGTGTCGTAAAACTGTTTGTGAAGAATAAGCGAAGCCTGCCGTGAAGAGCTTTGCCAGCCACAAATGCTTTACAATAATTTTATTTCATTGCACACTGAACTCGGAGACACTGGATTTAACACCTCGTTGTTTAAGCAAATTCCCGGACCAAAATACTGCATAAAATCATACTCATTCATATTCATAACTTCCGGGTGTTAGCTAACTTTTAATGATTTGTAAACATTTTATTATAAACTACCATTCGACGGGGTTCTGCTCTTTTGTTTTTACTGTAAGAGTTACTTATCATATTTTACAATTCATTGGATTTTGCAATTATTATTCGGAGACTCTGGTTAATTTAATGATAAATGTAGGTTTTATAACTAATTGATGGTGTGTTTTTGGGTGGAAAGTCAATGGAGCTAATTTATATGGAGTCCAGATTTTTGGGTGAACATTTTTGTTAAGTTAAGGACTATTTTATTTTTATGGCAAAGTGTAGGTGTTAGGGGTTACTAATGGATCGTTGCTTACTGGACGATATGTGGATCATACAAAAATAATTATTTTTGGTGTAGGTAAAGTGAGATTATAAAAACTAAAATTCCTAAACAATTATAAAAAAATACGACAAGAAATAAAAAAATAAAAATAATTATGTTATATTCATTTTTAAATTGATAGGCACCAGTTGCACCATCAATGCTCTGTGACAAATATGTCCGCCTGAAAAGTCTAGACCCTATATACTATACGTTGAATTGATTTAGGAAAGAGAAGGAAACTGAAGACTGCTAACGGCGAGTCAAATTAACTAATGGCTGAATGACTTGGGAAGTAGCTGAACTAGTCTGAACGCAGAATACTGATATTTTTTGTGATGTAGCAATATACTTAATTCTTCTATCTTTAAACAGGTAAGCAGATAGATAGGCAGATATATAGGTAGGGTAACTCCATAATTTCTATACAATGACAGGTTTGTATATACAGCTTGTTTGACAACCCCCAGTAAAGGTATTCTAACATTTATTCAACGATTAAGTCAACCATAAGCATTCTTAAACATCCCACCCATAGTTCCCCATTCTCATTCATATAACAAAAGCGGCCAGTGAATTCAGACCCTTATCAGTCGACAGCTTTCATGCACATCATAACAAAATGTGAGGAGGCGACGAAGAGCGGTGATCTGCACATACTGGACATTTTCGTAGGTGTGAAAGGAGACTATATTTTATTCATTATAGTGAGACGCGGATACGCTCTGAGATATTGTTCTCAAAGTAAATTTACTCTTGGGTTTCAAACACACAAGGTAATGAGAATTGATGTAAAGGCAATATTTTTATACTATTAAGATGCCAAACAAGTAAACAAGAACTTCGCATACCTGATGATAAGTAGTTACCGCAGCCTATGGATGCATGCAATACCAGGGATTTCCAATGATATTAGATATTTTTAGAAGAGGTGGATATATCACTAGCGTGTCGAAATTGAGGCGTCAAAGTTATCAGAACTCTTAGTTGCGTTATTAAGTATTAATAGTCTTAATTTGACAAGTGACAAACTGCAAACGGAACAATTTTTCCGTACATTTTGTATGTGTATAGCGTATCTATAGTAAAAAAATATCATTGGGGGTGTATCACGTCCCTACATTTATATGAAAGTATTGAAATACGATTGATCAAATTTTATTTTCCGTGGAGCGATAAAGACGTATTCTTGGAACATTATGAAAACAAGTCTTAAGATCATGCTTCAGTCTCGCGACTATTCGTTTAAATAACGATATAACGTTGATATTACAAGAGGGTGACACGATAGGGGTTCTGTCGTCAGTTGCTATTGTAAACAATAGCGCCAAGACATCATTAGACGAACATTCATTATACCCCTACCGAACAGTTAACAGTCACCAACTGACATATATTTTATATTATTGTTTGTTTGATCTCAGATTACTACGCTTCCAGGGGGCTTACTACGATTGCTTAGCGCATATTAAGAACTTATTAGCTTTGACGTTCTATTTTACAGTAATAAACGTCAAAACCCAGAAGTTCCTAATACGCGCTGCTTAAACGATCGTAGTAAGCCCTTTGTTTTGTCTACAGCAACTCTACAATTATTTTTGTCAATTCGTCAAAGATTTTATGAAGATGTGCCGTGGTGGCCTTGGGGTTAGAGCAGTCGCCTGCTACGCAAGTTCGAATCCCAGCGGGACTTGTACCAATGAGTTTTTCTATAAACTTATTTGCAGTTGTTTCACACCACGTGTTTTACGGTGAAGAAAAACATCGTGAGGAAACCTGCATATGTCTGAGAAGTTCAAAGACGTATGCATAGTGCCTGAAACGGCGACGGACTCACCCTCTGTCACGTTGGCACTTGATCATATTCGGTGAAATGTGGGTGTTATTGTTTCAACTCCTCTGCTTACCCCTTCGGGGACCTATACCGTACATATTTACCGGTACATATTTTATTTTAATTTTATGATGAGTGGTTACCTACCAAGTTACATAACTAGTAATGTAACTTGGTTACGTACTAAGAACAAGGGGATTGGTTGTAGGATTACAAAAACTACGATCGACTATATTATGCAACAAACAAACCTAATCACAGATATAGTCGTGTGTATATTGCCCAAGACGGAGATGGATCCACCATCTGTCACGTTGGCACTTCTGTCCACCCCTTCTGGGACCTGGGTTAGCATGCAGATACGAATGAAAGATCCCTACTAATATTATAAATGCGAAAGTAACTCTGTCTGACTGTTACGCTTTCCCGCTTAAAACTACCAACCGATTTTGATGAAATTTGGCACAGACAATCTTAAGACCCTGAGAAAGGACATAGGCTACCTTTTATTGCGAAAAAAAGTATTATATAAAACTAAATCTACGCGGGTGAAACCGCGGGACACAGCTAGTAATAAATAAATGTACTTACCTATATAAATATAAATTTGCTTGTTTGCGTAAATGCACATATTATCTTCTTATTTATCTCTTTACAGTTGTATTACCAAAACCTGTTAAGGAAATTAAACGCATAAACGTTTTAAGAAATAAGTTTCGCTCAGTGGCGGTCCCTTAGGAATGATGAATAAAACATGGTGATCAAAGGCAGGGGCTATCTGTCTTGGCTATCTTTTATGCTAGGTGTTATTGCACGTACTTTTTACCTTTCCATGTTCGTAAGGTCCCTGGAGTGCCATTGAAAGAGGTTTGGGCATCGTTAGTGGCTCGCATTATTATTCACGTTAACTTTTAAATTGGGTCGGCGATAGTGTGGTATCACTTGAGTGAGGGCGCGTTGAATAGGGAATGAACACTCGACAGGGCGACGGACGTACTCGTATAAGGTATATGTATATTTTTAAGTATTCATTTTTTGTCAGCGTGTAGTCATTTGCAGCTACCCTCATATGGGGTGTTCTAGATCACACTCGACTTTATTTTGAGCTTAAATAACGTAGAGAGCCGAGTACGGAGCCGTGGTGACTGTGGGGTTTAAGCAGTCGCCTGCTCGAGGTTTTCTAATAAAAACTTGTTTACATCTATTTCACACCACGTGCTTTACGATGAAAACATCGTGAGGAGAGTTACATACATACATACATATGCTCACGCCTGTATGCCATGGGGGCAGGCAGAGACCACCGTTTGACACATGCTACGATCCTTACATACTTCTTTCGCTTCATCCACATTCATCTTACCTTTCATCCGAATTTGACCTTTCTGAAAAATACTATTAATTTGGTCATAGTAGTTCTTCCTTGGACGCCCTCTACCGACACTTCCGGTCACATTCGCTCTATAAATTTGTTTCGTTAATTAAGTTAAGTATGTATAGTGTCTAAGGCGGTGATAGACATCTGTCACGTTGGCACTTAAGCATCTTTGGTGAAAAGTGGGTGTTGTTAAGTATTACAACACCTCTGCCTACCCCTTCGAGGAAAAGGAGGCGTGATAAAATGTATGTAGCGTGTACAACAATTGTTAACTTATGGGTACTTTTCCCGATTTTGAGGTAGAGCAGATAATCCTTTGCACGTTATTTAATACACAAAAAAGTCTAAGTTTAATTGCACATACAGTGAGACAATTATCGGTGTGACATATAACAGTAGCATTCCAGCGCATTTCAAATTTGAACCTAATTGATTATTTCTCAAACGAGAAGTTTGCCAAACTAGAAGGTACAATACTTTTTTACCTACTTAATACTGGTTTTGGAGAAATATTAATTCGAGGCTTAATTTCGCCAATTATACGAAATCTAGATCATAAATAAATGAACATTTAAATGGTTGTTTTTTTTCCAATGTTTTAATTTGAACGTTTTTCGACGTACGAGTAACTCGATCCAATGGTGTAATTATATCACAATACGGCGAGATTGTGATATAAGCTCCTATAATAGCGGTTACGCCGCTTTTATCTTAGAACAAAAGTAAGTAGCGTTTCTTTGTTATTTTATTGCGATTGCTCAGGATGTGAATATGTGATACATTATCTGACCATAATCGAATTAAGACTAAGACAGAGTAAATAAGAGATAAGATATAGGTGTTGTTGAGCAGTCTGTAAGTAGGGTTACCAGTGGGCCCCCTATCATCGTTACAGCAGTGACGTCTTATTAACTTCTAAGCTTTGACATAAACGTAAACATAAACATACGCTCACGCCTGTATTCCCCGAAGGGGTAGGCAGAGGTGTTGTAATACTTAAGAACATCCACTTTTCACCAAAGATGCTTAAGTGCCAACGTGACAGATGTCTATCTCCGTCTTAGGCACTATTCATACGTTAATTTCTTCTAAGACAAATGTAGGTTTCCTCACGATGTTTTCCTTGTGTGGTGTGAAATCGATGTAAATAAGTTTACATTAGAAAAACTGATTTATACAGGCCCCGCTGGAATTCGAACTTCTGTCGCTTGCGTAACAATCGACTGCTCAAGCCCCAAGGCCACCACGGCTCTACATCGTCGCCCTGGCCTTATCCCATACATTGTTGGGGTCGGCACTTGATTCAACCCGATGTGGCTGATCACCTGATTTTTATACGAAGCGACTGCCCATCTGACCTTCGGAATCCCTTTAACGAGGAAAATCTGTTATCTGGGTTAAACCAGTTGTCAGACTATTTTAGGACTCCGACTGACCTGTAACGATTGGCAAAGATGATAAATTGGCAACCGGGACCGACGACTTAACGTGCTCTCCGAGGCACGGAGGGAACTCGGGCAGTCACCCATCCAATTACTGGCTAGGCTTAGGGTTGCTTAACTTCGCTGATCGAATGATATGCGCAATAGCAACTGTGCCACGAGCTCCTCTACAATACCTACATTATCTAAAATTACCTATGAAGGGTCGTGTTCTTTGATTGCACCAATTTGCCGTAGCATTATGTGAAGGCAACCACTGCAGTAATGACGCATAAGTAATTGTCTATTGGGCTCTGTATTTGTTTGCGTAAACAAACCCTTTCATTGTGCATATTATAACCGTTAGCTAAGTTCTAGTTCCCACACAATACTTAGCCCGTTTAGTAGGCATGCGTAATTATATAGATAGACAATATCCCGCGGACGTTGCATAAGCTACCTTATCTGTACATACTCGGGTCAAATTGCTTCTTGTGTTCGCTCATAAAGTCGGATCGTCTTTGAAGTTGAAGTGACGTCATCGTCCATCTATTAGAAGGTATTTGGGTAGGTATGTGGATTTGAGGAATAAATATATCCTTTGATGCGTGCTATTATCAGCAGTTATTTAGTATTAACGGTATAGCATACATGGAGTTGTACAAGCCAAGTATGTAGGTTTGAGTAGTAGTGTATAGCAATGCCGATAGATGGGGCTAATTATATTGTGAATCACGCTATAGAGATTCTCTACAGTATACGTATATACTAAGACTCGCTGTATAAAAAAAAACTTTCATCTCTTTGGTACATCGTATTTTATTTGATCCCAAGTACCTACTGCCCAGAGCACTGAGTTTGTTCAGTATTATTGTTGATGATTCAGACTGCCACAAAAATTTGCAGTCAATAAAGTTTTTTGATAATACGTGCCATTGACAGCCGACTTTGCAATTGTTGCATATCCCAACACTAGTTATGACTGCAGACTTTAAGTGCTCAGTAGTAATTTTTAAGTGTGTCTGTGTATTTTTAGACTATTATTATAGCTTATACACACACTCACAAATAACATGGTTTTCTATTGGTAAAAGATGTAAAACAGTTTTGAAATCCAAAATCACCAGAGACCCAGAACAACTCTATAATGACCTCACAATCTCATAAACTATACATTTTTATAATAATTAGTATAGAATTACAGACTAGTATATATAACCGGTTTCTGCTGACTTAGTCCGCGTGGAAAAGATACCTTGGGCTAACGCCAGCTTATCCCGGGATTGGTCTTAGCGTGGTAATATATCGCCTAATTAGCTTCCCTGGATAAATATACTATCTAGCACCGATATATTTTTTCCAATCGGACCAGTCGTTCCTGAGATTAGCGAGTGCAGCAGGCCTAGACAAAGTAGCATTCTCTCGCGCTCGAGCTAATAGAAACGATACTAAATGTATGGGAATGACATAAATCAGTCACGTGACATGTCATTCCCGTACATGTCGTATCGTTTCTACTGGCGAAGCGTGAGGATTGGTCTCACCCAGCTGGCTCGTACCGCGCTGAGGGCGGCGTGAAGAGGATCTCTCACGCGTGCCACACTCACTGGTTGCCCAGTGTCATGGCGACGTCATCGGCCAGCATTCCTCCGGATGCAGGCGCACCAACCCAACGCCCCGTGCGGATGACCGCGCGGCGATTGACACCACCGTCAGGGGGCCAAAAGCCCCGAAACGGTATCCCCAGCCCCCCTACAGGGGCTGTGAGAAGAAGACGACTGCGTGAGGATAATGTTACTTTGTCTACAGGCCCAGGCAAACAATATCTTAAGCTTGACACATTAGTAGAAATAACGCACATAATATATTTTTAAAAAGAGTAATCACTGAGTTTCTTGCCAGGTTCTTCTCAGTAAAAGCAACCTTCCGAACCTGGCGGTAGCATGTATAATCCTGTATATTTACGTCATACTGACGATTTGAAAGTACTTTGTAAAAAGTCTAATCGAAGAAAGATATTTTTGACTTTGACTTTGACTTTGACAATATGAGTGAGTCAGCAGAACTAAAATCAAACAAAGAAGTAAAAGAGACGCTAGAGCGCTAATCTATTCGAGAATTACAGAAGATAATAAATAATAACGTGCCACAATAAGTGTAACCAATGAAAAATGTCAAGCAAGTCTTGGGTTTCGCAAAAATGTTAATAAATCTCGGCTAACACTTGTATTTCTAAGTATTGATTAATATTTATTGGAGTCGGGAGAGGCAATTCGCACGAGACAGGCTTATTTACGGCGGCTCTACCAGACAATACCTTATTTACGATTAAATAAAATACGATCATTCGATTATGGATGAAAGGTAATTCAACAAATAGTACACTTTTATGGCGATACGTGGTATAGATAAGAAAAACATCAATACTAGTTAATAGCACATATAAATAAATAAAATTGAAATGTCTGTTTGTAATTCCAAAATTACACCTTTTGACCATATGAAAGTATACACGGTACTGACATAGAAAAAATATTTTTCTTATTTTTCTTTATATGTTGATCCGTCTGTCTGTCTGTTGATCTGTCTGTTTGTTCTGGCTTATCTCCGAAACGGTTGGAATTCGTGATTAGTTCCTGAAGTATCGGGATCAGTGCCATTAGTGCCTTATGGGAATTTTTTGAAAAATCCATTAACCCACTCCCAGACCTGGGGATCACACCCAGAACTCGTGTTCTGCGGTACCGCACGTCCAAAGACACAAAGATCACCACACAATAATCTTTGTTTGGTACATAATAAATGTAACACAGCTAATGTATACTGCATTATCAGGATTAGGTATAGGTGCCGTCACGAGCGCTAACCTAGAATGCATAGTAGTCATTTTATGAGTATGTCTCTGTTTGTCTGTAAAGCGCGACGCGAATAAAAACATGCTCTCAAACCTTTTTAGCACCGCGTATTAAACTTAGCTTTGATGATGAAACCTCAAAGCTCAGAAGTTCTTAATACGCTCTGCTTAAACCAGTGATGGTAGGCACCCAGTAATATTTTATCTACTTACACAGTTTTCATGAGTTGGGTCTACGCTACGCGTGAATGATTAACCCGGACACATGACTGAAGGAAAGCCAACACCTAGAAGTTGAGCACTGAATAATAGATCCGATCAATTAGCGGCTGGAAGTTCGGCCGTCTGGAACTTTGTATAATTGCAATACCTTTCTGAATTCCATCGTCAGTCATTACCTATTCACTCACGGTAACAAGCGACTTACTTGACGACTGCAATGGTTGCGAATTTTCCATTAGAGTATTTTAATATTAAATTAGTGTGGTAGAGTTCTACAGTTTTATAGATTTCACCGTATATGATTAAGTAACAGAGGGTCAGTCCATCGCTGTCTGAGGCACTATACACACGTTTAAGAATTATTTCTGAGACATATGCAGGTTTCCTCACGATGTTTTCCTTCACCGTAAAGCACGTGCTCTGCTTCGAAAACATAGTGTAGTGGAGTATTACGCTCAGATATAAACAGTCGCGATCAACTTTGTTCAATAATGGACATTGGTCGCGACTTCATCCGGCACGAGCTGCGTTGCCTCCGGCCTAGATATTTCAAAAATATTTTCCATTAGTTGTTTTGTCTACACGTGTACTTTAAAACTAAAAATGAAGCTTTCGAGTCCATTAGGATTACCTTGAAGTAGCGAATTGAGAGACAATACAGATAAAGGTCTTTGTGACTTTGTGAAATAATACATATGCTCACGCCTGTTTTCCCCTAAGAGGTAGGCAGAGGTGTTGTTATCGCAACAACCACTTTTCACCGAATTTGATTAAGTGCCAACGTGACAGATGGTGAGTCTATCGCCGTCTCAGGCACTACACATACGTCTTTTGAATTACTTCTCAGAAATATGCAGGTTTCCTCACGATGTTTTCCTTCACCGTAAAGCACGTGGTGTGAAATCATTGTACGAAAGTTTTTTAGAAAAACTCATTGGTACAGGCCCCGCTGGGATTCGAACTTGCGTCGCTTGCGTAGCAGGCGACTGCTCAAACCCCGAGGCCACCACGGCTCTTACTATATGAAATAATACATAATTTGAATTTTATCTTAAATTAATTATTACATATAATGATTTTTAAAACACAGGTGGACTAGTGGTTTGAAAAAATAGTAAATTCTTCAACATTCATAAGTGCCTTACTAGGGCCTAACTGATATCTTTTTGGAGTTCAAAAGTCATTGATCCTTTGAGATTTATTAAAAAAAAATGAAGATTAGTAATATCACACCTTGAGCTCTATAATGAGGGAAAACAGTGTGACGATGTTTCCATATGTCTGAGAAGAAATTCAAAAACGCAAATATAATGAGATGGCAATGGACGTACTATCACGCTGGAACCTAATCTTCATCTCCGGGGACCCTTCTGGGAAGGTGTTTGCACAGACAAAGATATATATAACTGTGGTGAAAAGACACCTATGTATGGATAAGGCAAGCCTTATGTATGGCATTAAATGTAATGCCATCATTTCCAACACAATACTGAGGTCATGCTGAACATAATCCGGAGTACAAATTTAATTTATCATGATGGAATATGAAGAGGCTTACTCTTCTCTTAGTATTCCATCAGGATACAAAAATGTATATGTATAATAAACCTTTTTTAAAGACCGAGCAATAATAGCGCCTTTTAATTGCTACCTAGCCCTAACTCAGCATTACATTATCAACAGAATAGCCATGTAAAAAGGCACATAGAATACAAGATTAATCTAACATTTTGATTGTCATGTGACAGGAAAGTGTCGCGTATAAAAATATACCTTTAAGTGGATTTTTGGGTGTTGAATATTTTATATGCATGTCGCGCATGAAATAGGTAATATTTATGACGTCCGGATTTAGGACGGATTTGCTTACAATATTAATAACTACCTGGAAATGTGCTAAAGTTGTTTCGTTTTATTTTGTTACATTATTGATTACTATAAGAAGAGGCCACGTCTCCATTCGAGCACACCCTGAAACATCAATCAGTCGTTCGAATTAAATACCTGTTATTACTTAGTACACGACAAGCCACCAAATAGCAAGGGTTTATGAATTTCTATGCAGTGCCTACCATCGCACTTCTCGCCCTCAGCGGGGATTTTTCCGCCTCACTTTGGAACCCAAATAGTCCTGGCACTGCTCATTTCTAAAGGAGCTTCCTTTCCTTCAAGTTGCGGAATTCTTCAAGAAGCGTGGGGTTCTTCAAGACGGGTGTAAAGATTATTAGAATATTTACACCCTGTAAATGATGCCTGCTCCTGCGAGTTCCCTCCCTGGTTGGCGAGGGAGCTCTGACCAGTCTGTGTTACAGAGAAGGCGTATCTATTGACCCTATGCTAGGCCCAGCCGACAAAACATAAGATAAATATATAGATACGTAGTAGAGAAAATATTAGAAACCTTATTATAAGACGAAGCAGAATCGTAATCTGTCTAATTAAAATAAAGCGCATGAGTGCATGTAACACTGTTAACACAGTTAAGTGTAGCAAACGCAACGGAGTGTAATAGAACGGTACGAAGGTACAACCTTAAGGCGATGCTACACTCGCGCAGCTCTCTTAACGTAAGTCAACGATCGTTCGGATACCGTCTAAAATGAAATATATTCATATATATTTAAACAATTGAAAGTGTAGGTAAATCACGGTTAAGGATAGAAAGTAACAGGAAAAAGTTGGGTACACACTGCTGATTTGCCGCAATACCTAAGGTTCTTAAAAATAAACAATAAATACACATTTTGTTTTTAATTCACAGAATTGATTTCTCTTGACGTGTTAAAGGCCCCACAACATCGACTTTAATGCCGCAATACGATAACGAGGGCTGACACGAAAAGACATGGGAGATAGGCATAGATGAACAAGTGGAGGAAAATGCCAATAAGATACTCAACATTGTTTGGATAATAAAAACTCGCACCAAACACTGAAAAGGATGTCAAGCTCACATCTTTATGTATTTTTTTTGTCAGACAATCAAAAACACTGTTAATAGTATTATTTGAATAATGTGTAATGATAATATTATTAGAATATATATCTTTGAAAGACGCCTTAAGCGGTTTCATTGTTTTACCAAGTTTTCGCCATGGTAATTCGACCAATGACTGAGAAGGACGATTCGGGAAGAACAGATCTGGTCACATATTTTGCATTCCTACAAAGTACAACACAGACATATACTATATGCCTGTGAATACCTACAATAAAGAGCATAATAAAATTGACATTAAATTTTTACTTCGAACATTCCTAACATTTTCGCACTTAAAATTACTTATAAGAATATTTGGACAAGGTATCCGAACGCAAGCCAAACTTTAGCGTAGGTAACCGCGAATGTAAGACGGGCTTATAATTCCATTTGTTGAACGCTTAGCCGCCTCGGGCCAACTTCAAGACGTAACTTTAATTGAAATGTTGCTTTGTCGTTTTGTTAAACATAATAAAACATTATTAATCGTTGTTCTTTTTGTTATAACATTATTATTAGCTTAGAAAGAAAAGGGCAGTTTATAAGAAACTGTGACGTAACAATACAATTTAAAAGACAGGACGATGAAGACCCCAAGTAAGGTAAAAGGTCAAAATTACAGATAGAAAACTTGCATATGTCTGAGAAGTAATTCAAATGCGTATGTATAGTGCCTGAGGCGGCGATGGACTCACCCTCTGTGACATTGGCGCTTAATCATATTCGGTGAAACGTGGGTGGTATTGTTACAATAATTCTACTTACCCCTTCAGGGACTCTTCTGAGATGGCATATGTATGTTTATTTTATTTATCTATTTAGCTGGGCCCCGCGGTTTCACCCGCGTAGATTTTATTTCATGGGTGTTATTGTCCAATTTGTTTGATCATTAGTTTAAGGATCATAAATTAAGTATTAATATATCAATACCTACCGTACTATACTCTCTTATGCACTTGTTGTTGTATAATTGTATAATAATTAATCATTATTTACTATGTATTGTAATGTTCTTATCAGAAGGCTAGTTACCGAAACGCTGGTCAATTCTTTGATATTCATAAGTGCCTTACCAGGGCCTTCACTGAATAAATCATTTTCATTTTAATCGTTAATTTGGAATCTCAAATATATACGTCAATTTTATTTATATGTACAGACGTAGAATGTATAGATAAGTTTACGTTTCGCTTGATCGATGGAGTAAATAGGCACCAAACACATTTGTTGTGCGAAATGAGGTGACGTCATGTGTGGTGTGAATACACACCCTACCAATTTCACGAGCAATAACTCTGAATAACTCCCCACCAAGGTGAAGAGATCCTTTGACTACATATTATTGCCCAAGAATTGAATAGGAATACGTTTGACGTATCCAGATGTGGATGAATAGATTTACACGTTAGTGCTGTTATAAGGATATGAATATTGTACGATACGACCAATATTCGTCTATTGAATAAACTAGCGGACGTGTTGGTTTCACCCGCGAAGCTCCCGTTCCCATGAGGTAAAATATACCCTATGTTACTCGTTGATAATATAGCTAAATGTTGCTGAAAGAATTTCGAAAATCGGTCAAGAAGTTTCGAAGCATATTTGTTAAATGCAAAAATAAAAATCGTTCCTCTTAATCATTATTTGGTAAAATCAATAATTTTATTTCGCTCAATGTGCCCTTAATGATCCGAGATAAGTTACTCATTGTTATCTACATCATCTAGACCGATAGAAAAATGGATAAACACAGAAAAAAATAATAAATTCGCCATGTAATACAGTATATACTTTCATAATATGCATTTTGTGAAAAGCTGTTGATTTAGAATGAATTACCAACGGACTTTTTTGTATAATTTATTTGTATATATGTATCAGATGACGTCCAACACCGACAGGGGTGGAGTGTGGACTCAATTAAACGCCACCAAAAGAAGGAAATGCTCTCCCTTTGCCACGTTACGTACACTGGTAGCATCTATTTAGGTTATTTTTTATTCTATATCCGTGGCTGCAATCTTCTGTAAGTGATACGGTAATATACATACTGTACACAGCAAACATATAATTAGCCTTTGCGTCGTTTCGGTCTTTGTAGGTAAAATCTTAAGAGCTATAATCATTGCTGAACTCACGTATTTGGTTATTATGGCAAACGGACAGCCACTAGTTATTCAGTAAAGCAAACATCTTCGCTGGCTTTAATCCAGCGGAATGGACCATAGAGGTGTTCCACTGGAACTGCTTTGTAGTTATTTAGTTTACTTAAAAGTGATGGAACCAAAGAGTTGCATTCAATATTTTAAGAGTATGGGCTTAGTAAAAAAAAAAACTAAATAATGAAGCGAGTACAACATGTGGCCTTTCAAGGTTTGAAGGGTCCCCGGAGGAGTGCAGAGGTGTGTGTAGCAACAACACCTACATTTCACCGAATACGATTAAGTGCCAACGTGACGTCAAGGTCTGAAATGTCACACAAGTGTAATACAATATTATCTAGTTCATTTTATTTTTATCGAAAATGAAATGAATTCGTAACTGTTTTAAACAACGTTATTAATTGTTGCGTTTGGTCACTATTGTATATTGTCTACTTGAATGGCAAAACGAACGACGCAGTAGGAATGCTTGAACGTAAGTCCAAAGATTATAGAAATGTATGCACACTTTAATTCATCGGAAAAAACACTATTAAGATCTTCGAACTGGAGATGTGCCTAAGAGTCCCACACATAGGTGTCTTTCGTGAATTCTGTGTTGCCTACACGTTTTACATGGAGAGCCTTAAGGGACAATGCAAGGGAAACTATTACGCTGGTAGAAAAGTTTCTTGAAATCTTTAATTGCCACTTTTGTATCGAACAAACACGTCCCAATAAAATGCTGTATGTCCGTGTAATATGGATCTCTTGCAATTAGTTTCTGCTCAAAGCACGTCTGCCACAGACCGAGGTCTATGATCCGAGCTAAGCCAACGGAAAACAGATTTCCTGTATAAGTAATACTCCGACAAAGCTAAGGAATGAATCCCGAAGCTTGACATTTCAAATCTCAACTAATTGAATACTAAGCAATAGAAAAGATCAAACCAAATATTAATTCGTATTAAACATCAAATAAATCGGTTGCCGTAAATGAATTAGGAATGAATAGAAGCACCTCACTCGTGCTCCGATAAACGCACTTTACTTGATTAGCGTAATGAAATTTCCTTAATTTGACTTAAAATTAACTGTCTGGTAGAGCTTCCTTTAATACGTGGGATTTTACAAAGAATCGGGGCTTCGAATTCTTTATGGGGGCGGAATAACATGGAGAAGTGTTTAACATTTATTATATTATTTATATATTTTTCATCCCAGGGGACTGCCCGACGGGTAAGCAAAGACCCAACAGCTGATTGTGAGTCCATGGCTGACTTTTTAAGACTTGAATTGCTTCTTATACTTATCCAGGTTTCTCCACGCTGTATTCAAAAATATTCCTCGAAAGGGTAGGCTGTATGTGTTATATATAAACGTAATAGTCCCGTTGCCATTAACCAGGCACTAATCCAGACTCCGAGCTGTTGTTACAGGGAAATAACAGATGGAAAAACCCTTCTGATGATAAATAAACCTTCGCCCGACCCGAGGATCAAACCTTGTATTTTTGAGATCAATGTGATATTTTAGATTTTCGCGATAAGATCCTATTTCTTCTACTTCAGTCATTGCTCGAAGAAAAGCAAATAATCTCGAAAGGCTAAACATCTGTAGACAAAGTAACATTATCCTCATGCTTCGCTAGTATAAACAATACAAAATGTTTGCGAATGACATATGTCACGTGTCTCATATATGCGCATATAGCGCAAGCGGAGGAAATTTTTCTTTGTTTAAGACTGCTGGTGGTGGAAATTTAGGCCATCCTGCAAATAGAAGACGTTGGGTAAAAACTAATAGAGAGTACTAGCTGGACGTCATTATCCTCATGAACCTCAGCATTGAGGGGAAGACAGAAGAAGCTAGATATTTAAACGTTGTGAATGATTTAATTGTAATTAATCATTATTTACTATGCAATGAAATGTACATTATGCCTGCTGAGTTTCCTGCCGGTTCTCCTCAGAAGGCTAGTTTCCAAACCAGCGGTCAATTCTTCGACATTCATATGTAGCTAAGTACCTTACCAGAGCCTTAACTGAATAAATAATTAATTTTCATTGCTTTGCTCAAGCTTGTTGAAGTATTTTCTCTTTGACGTTTAAATCTATAAATATCCGAACAGGAACACCGCTATTAATATTATATCTCTCCGCTTTTTTAATAAGCCTTCATAATCACTCAATGATTTAGAAAAAGCAGTGCAACGTTATAAGCTTCTCAAATATCAACTTAATTAATATATAAAATGCAAAAGCTATCTCCACAACATCTCCCATAAGGCACAGCGGCCCACCGACCGCCATTCAGAAGCATCTCCGGAGAAATCACGAGAGGTTATACCGCCCCCTGCCTACCCTACCTGAATACAGCCCATTGCGAACATTACATGACTTAACAGGATGTACGCACTATGTACAGAATACTTCATGAATACTACACATGTGTGTTTACACACGGAAAAAATGTTGGTAATTTGAAATTGCGAGTAGTTTGAAAGAATTATTCCCAGACATCCACAGCACGTAGATATTGAAAAATTAACTGTCATACATTAGTTCCCCCTACCACCACGACAATTATTTCTTTTTGGACTTCGTGAGAATCATTTGTATACAAAAACAAAAAGCCGCGGAACTGTTGGTAATGAAATCATGGATATCTAGGAATAAGCTGTTTGAAATAAAACTATTTGGGTTGGAATATGACTTTGGAGGTCAAACTAACATTGATGCAGAGATGTCCCGCGATTTCACCCACGAAGAATTAGTTTCATTAGTGGCTTAATTTCGCAGAACACTACTTCTTATTTAAAATAAAAGTATCCTAAGTTACTCCTTGTAACATCAGTTATCTGCCAGTGAAAGTCCCATTACTACAGGTCCAACCATTCCAGAGATTAGGCGAAACAATTAGATAGAGAAAACAGTTACGTATTGGTTTTTTATGTGAGTACTTACTGTATAAATACTTCTATATATGCACTTAGTGACAAGCAGACACATACATTTTATTTATCTGTATAGATATACCTCCACGTTACAGAAGAACGCAGCCAAGTAAAGCCTTAGGATCGTAACTTATGATTGTTGCATTCTACTAAGGTCGCCAGTGCTCCAGAGGGAGGAGAGTGGAGGTACTGCGCTAGCTTTAATGGGATAGACATAAATTATGCAAGCACAACGATTTCATTCGTTACAAGGTTGGTAGGTTTTTTGGTTTAGGTTGCTGTAACTACTTACCATCAGGGAAGCTGTACGCATTTTGGCACCTTCGTAAAAATATTTAATCAAGAATTTTATTGCAAACTAGTTGGTGCTGGTGGTGAAGTCACTGACCTTCATATTCTGGATGATTCGTGCAATATCTTTATAAATGTGTTATTCTAATGTAAAAGCTATATTATTGTAAAGTTTTACTAAAATCGTTTTAGTGAAAGTGTAAAAAACATCCAAACATACACCGTACCGTACCGTACTCACAAATTTTCACGTTCATACTATATAGTAGGATTAGCATATCAAATGCTGTCTGATTCAAAGATATGAAAAATCCTTGTCTATGGTCTGATTGGGTATCCATAAATATTTGCAAAACTTCAATTACAGCCAGAAAGGTATCCAAAGTTAAGCTGTGGTGGGTCACAGGTGGCCTTACTTGTATAAGTGACACCAATTCCTTTATTCGAGACCTTTTTTATGAGATTCAAATTTGGATTACGTGGCTGTATTTTGTGATTTTGTGGATTTTTCCAATGCATTTTTTTTAGTTCAGCTTACGAACTATGACGATTGTATTAATAAAGATAGTTCCATTTTATAGGTTCCATTTTGAAAGTAATACCGATACAATTTTCAGGTACTTTGACATCAAATTAAACAATGGAAGCATCATTTAATTTGATGTCAAATCATTGGAGCAAAATTAACACCCAAACTACGTATAGATACATAAATTGAAGCTTAAATCCTTTAATTAGCTTTGGCTAACTCTGATATTCCACCGCACGTACTGACTAACCGCGTCATTATAAGCCCGAATTTTAAAAGGCTTATTATAAAATTAATTAGATTTTCCACAATTATTGATAGATGGATTGATGGGAAAGTAGTTTGGAAAAGTAATTGAATTGTGATTTAAAATTCAAAGAAGTCAGTTAATAACTACGCATATTACGACACAGCTACTGGAACAAAATAATAACTAACTTCGAATGTTGAAGTAAAACAAACAAACAAGTATTTTTCGAATCCGAAGCGTTTGAGCTAAAAATCAAGCCAGCTTAACGTTCTGGTGGAAGAATAACGAAATTCCCGCCACGTTTTAAGTGCACAAGTCATCCACCCGTGCCGTGTTACGGCACAAAGCTGGCTGAGAGGTGTAATTGGTAGCTAATCCTTGCTTCCCTCGCTCTCAACAGATTGGTGGTGACACTGCTACTACATACAAACGTATAAGAACACTCGGTGCATTTGCTTCATACAACCTAACCGATGACTTACACAGAAGTATTTTTTTATCGACTCTACGAAGAATTTTCCTGTAGTGGATTCAGGTCATTCCATGCTCAGGCATTTTTATCATGTGCCTTTCTTTGCTTCTGTTTGTGTTGATGAATGAGATTCTGATTTATCGGATTTGACCACAATAGTGAAACCCTTTTTATGGGTGATTTTACTCGAACTGAATAAGTTTCCTGCTTCCATGCCCCGCCTCCTATAGTCACTCCTAGTGAGTAATTTGACTTACATACATATGCTCGAGCCTGTATTCCCCAAAGGGGTAGGCAGAGGTATTGTAATCACAACACCCACTTTTTACCTAATTTGATTAAGTGCCAACGTGACAGATGGTGAGTCTATCGCCGTCTCAGGCACTATACATACGTCTTTGAATTACTTCTCAGACATATGCAGGTTTCTTCACAATGTTTTCCTTCACCGTAAAGCACGTGGTGTGAAATCACTGCACGTAAGTTTTTTAGAAAAACTCATTGGTACAGGCGCCGCTGGGATTCGAACTTGCGTCGCTTGCGTAGCAGGCGACTGCTTTAACCCCGAGGACACCACGGCTCTTAAATCTAATTTGACTTAAACAGCATATAATATTTCAATCGGATACTGCATAGTACCTACTGCGATATTTCAATCATAATAGCTTTCATATCGTAAAGGCTCAGGACTCATAAAATATCCTAGTCTATATCCAAGGTTTAGGATACAGCAGAACCAGAAATAAAGTTTAATCTTCTTATAACTTGAGATTGTATGAAGGTACTCAAATTACTTCGACAGGGATCAGTGCAACTTGCTCCTAGTTGTGATATGACTCTCAGTTCAATGAGTAGAGTTCTCGTTACCTTCTGCTGGATTATATCGTACGAGATCACTTGACAATTATTAATATCATTAATTCCATTTAGTTAGGCAGCCATTGAATCTATTACTGCCAACTCAGACTTCGAAGTAGGTCCCTATATCTTAGATCAAGTATCAGGTGAATGATGCAGGTAATAAAAGCTAATAAAACTGAAAAAAGGTAAAATCAGTTTTCGGATTTCTGAGGACATTCTTATTACCAAATTGCTAGACCAAGGGGAACCTTATGTAGATACCCTAAAGGTCATGATGCCTTTGCGAATGTAAAAATATGCAGTAATAGCCACCGTTGGCGGCTTTGCCCACATGTTATAATAATAATAATAAAGCCTCTTTATTTCTACATCCCTGATTTTACAAATCAAATTTTGTTAGTATGTTTAGCTTAAATCTAATGGTAAGTAAGTTGTGATATATTATTTATATCTTTGGTGGGATATGGACCCCTCCTTGGGTCTTTACCTAGAATCAACCAATCTTTCTCTGCTTTTTCCTTGATATCATTAGCACACCGTCTGATTGGTTTGCCTACATTTCGTCCTGGCCCACTCCATTGTGTAGATTGTATGGTCCACCTCTTATTACCGACAACCAATTATCCTCGATTAAGAATATTTTCTATGTTACTCGCTGTAGATGTAGATTTCTAACGATGAAAGAAATCATCTTAACGAACGAACAAACCTTTCCTCACTGCGTTGATATAAAAGTAAAAAAAATTGCGAAGCTGCAAATGATTATGAAAAAGAAAAATATAATAAAAATAAAAATTATAAATAAAACACGGAATTTAAATTAGTGTCTGCGGGAATGGTGCCCAGTAAGCTGGCTGCGTTACCTCGCTGGATCGCTAAGCTAATCCTCTGACCGAGGTAAGAACCAGCTCGACGGTCACCAGAGACGTCAACCAGGCGTTTTGAAAGATCCTTAAAAAGGACCTTCGCATTTGGCCCCCATGGTCCCAAAGTCTCAATCCCAAACGGCAGAAATATACAATTATGACTGATATCTGCATATTTCCGGATTATCTCTAAGCGTCCCTGAGAAAATAGGTATGGGACATTTTAGGTCTCCGCATCATCGCTAGGAGACGCAGTACAATTTACCCAAGGGGTAATAAAATGCTATGAATTGTTTGTAGAATGAACAAACAAACAATAATTGTGAATTTCAATGCTTTTTATACTACTTATAACAGTTGTTCCGTTCCTGTCTGAATTGACTTTTATAAGCTTTTGATAATACAATAAAATTCATAGCGTAACTTCAGAATACTTTAAGTGGGGTGGGTATTTGTCAAATTATCATAAACAAGCGCCAATAAATAATCCAAATGAATTGTAATGAGATTTGCTTGCGGTTCGCTTACATTTGGTAAAGATCATTTTATTTGTGTGTTGCCATTCGTGCTTAGAAAGTAATGAAGTATACGTTTTTTTCTTAACTTATCTAGTTATCTTTGTAGCTCAGAGCTGCATATATTTTTTTTACTATGGGATCTAGCCCAAGACGAGCTTTCATGGGTGCTTTTATTACGCGAAACCCTTCTCTTTTTAAAAAAAAATGAGCCTCAGTTGCTCCTCGTAACATCAGCTATATATCAGTGAACATCCAATTAAAATCGGTCTAATCGAAAGAAATATACAAACAGACGGACAGACAGATAAAATAAACAAAAAATGTATTTTTTTTACCCTACCGCATATACTTTCATAATGCATTTAGTGACAAGTTTGGAATTAAAAATAGTCACTTCAATTTCATTTATCTGCATAGATAAAGGTTTAAGATATAGATTAAAAAAATATTATATTCTTGAGTACGCGTGGTTTGCTCTGAAACAGATGAAACGGTCCTATATGTATTATGGATGGGGTATAAAATATTCCTCGAAACTGTGATGTGATCATATTATGTCGGTTATTTTAGACGATCTAATGTGTTTTTTACGACGTGTTGTAAAACGCACACTTTTGACATGGAGCCAGCTGTAATGTTGTATGTAATTTAATGTATTGTTCTTTTTTTCTAATTAATCTCTTACGCGTGAACATCAGGGGCCTGACTATGAGCTCTTATATCAATGATGGTTCAGCTGTGTGACAGTGACAGATGTATATACGTCAATTATACTGGCTCATAAAAAGAGTAAAACTATCATGGCAATAAGAGCTCATGGTAAGGCTCCAGTTCTTATTGAAGGGCAATCTTATCCGATTGACTGACAGTGAATTATTGACGTATATATATAATATGTTAATTTATAAATATCCTGGATATAATGATGAATATAACCAAAATTTAGTTGCTCTGAAAGTAGTAAATAAAATTTTATTACACACGCTAGTTTTAACACCTTTTAATAAATTTAAATATTTTTGATATTAATTTATCACAAATTTTACCTGAATATGTAATGACTCCGTTGGATTTGTGGTTAATTTATGTACTATAAGAGAAAAGCTCTTTGCAATTATTGCATTGCATTACAAACAGACATTATTTTATGTATCTGTATATATACAACTGCTATCACAGTAGTCATTTTTGAGTACTGTACTCTGTCCGTCTATATCTATACTAATATTATAAAGAGGATTTGTATGTACGAATGTTTGTAACGAATTGGCTCAAAAAGTTCTGGATCGATTTTAAAAATTCTTTCTACAATGAATAGCAAAATTTTCAGCGATTAACATAGGCTATATTTCTTCCGCGTACTCCCACAGGAACGGAAACTACGCAGGTGAAACCGCGTGACGTCCGCTAGTATGCGATTAAAATACATGCGCAGTTACTCCACTATTTTCGCCCATAACTCGAGATGGCCTGTATATATAAAAACAGCTTGTTACAACTGAAAGATGATATGAAACATTCGTATATCTATGATCTAGGAAAAATCTTCGATCTTCACAAACTAACGATCTCATGATGAAGTGTCAGTCGCACAAATTACTCAATAATATCCAAGATAAGCTTTCCATTGGTCTCGGTCTGACCGACCCGAGGGTGGGTAATTGAAAGCCGTCATACTACCGGTTCTCGAGTGACAAATGACGTTATGACGGAGCGAATGTCCCTCCAACCAGGCTACTGTTTTATTTATTATTCTTTAGGTTCTCCCTGTAGAATCGAGTAAATATGTTGGCGAGACTTTTCTTCGGAATCTTAATCCGATTTCGAAAAAAGTGGAGTATTGCATATTTTATTTTATGAATTATTAAAAGTATTAGAACAAAAATTGCTGGTCGTGGAGAAGTGAGCTATCAGGGTCAGAACTAATTATCAAAAACAATATATAAAAATAGAGTCACAAATTGATGATTATGAAGAAGTTTGCCTTAAGAGGTTCCCGATTAATCACCAAAACCCTGTTTAAAATATAGTCACAAACCTCCCAGTTGGTCGCGTGTCATTTGTCATGTTTGTGACAGACTCGGTCGGACACAGTGTTTTACGGGCTACAACTTTACGATACACAAGTTACACTCTCCTACTTTTTGTGCGCTTTTGAATAAAACATAACATTTGCTTGTTGTAAACTACGCAAATGTTTAAGGGGAAATGTGTACATTCGAGCTACGCGACAGTGAAATGAATGTAGAGCGTTACATAATAAATATATAGAGAGAAAACTATTATGCATGACGCATAAAACTGCCCTTTTATTACGAAACATCGCCTAATATAATACTTATTTTAAAAGTAGTTCCATCTATTTGTGATGCGGTTTTGAAAGGGACGCAAATGGTTCTAGTCCAAGTGATTTTGTTAAATAAACTTTCGTATATACCGCGACCCCCACGACAATTCAATTTCTCGGATGTCGTGAGAATTATTTTTATACCAAAACAAAAAGGTGTAGGTGGTGGTAATATGGATGTCTGGAAGTTCAATCATGTGGCCGAGTGCTCCGCAAGCAACGCAACTTCAAATCCCGTCTATCTGTACAAATCAATTACAGATGCCGCTAAGCCGTCACCGTTATGAGCGCTTAGCGAAAAATAGGTTCACGCTCAAAACTTATGACGGCACTTGTATTTTTAAATGCTTTAAGTAGCCATCGCTTACCATCACATATGCTCACGCCTGTATTCCCCGAAGGGGTAGGCAGAGGTGCTGTTATCACAACACCCACTTTTCACCGAATTTGATTTAGTGTCAACGTGACAGATGGCGAGTCTATCGCCGTCTCAGGCACTATTCATACGTCTTTCACCTTCCTTCCTCACGATGTTTTCCTTCACCGAAAAGCACGTGGTGTGAAATCACTGTACATAAGTTTTTTAGAAAAACTCATTGTTACAGGCCCCGCTGGGATTCGAACTTGCAGTCGCTTGCGTAGCAGGCGACTGCTCAAACCCCGAGGCCACCACGGCTTTATATCATTAAGAAATAGTGATGAAGTAAAATTCATACTAAATAGGTGCAAAATAACAAAAATGTTGTTGTATTTATTTATTACAGTTACATCATCAGTTTTAATGAGTTTAAATAATTATATCTCAAGTCTGTGAGTAATTATAATAATCTGTGTAACATTAGCGTTACAATGCTCACTGTTGATGAAAGCAATGTTGTTGGAGTCTCAAAAACTTTTAATAGGCATGAAGCTACCGAGAAATTTAATTGTAAAATCAAGTCTGTTGTTGAGGTAATAGCATCGTAAAATGGGTAAAATATTCCTTATAATATTAAATTAGCTTGAACAAATTCTTTGTCATCTTAATTTATAGAACGGTTTTAAAAAAGTGATTTATTTGAAAATGTAGGTAATTCCGACGACTGCACAATATTTTTTTTTGCAAACGCCTAAAAATGTAGTAGGTAGCAAATAATTTTACTGATCTTAATTACTGAATGAATAATAATCATATGTAAGGTAGTATGAGAACCGTTGTGGCCGTGGGGTTTGAGCAGTCGTCTGCCACGCAAGCGACGCAAGTTCGAATCCCAGCAGTCTGTTCCAATGAGTTTTTCTAAAAACTTAAGTGCAGAGTTTTCACACCACGACGTATCGTGTCTGAGACGGCTATAGACACATCATCTGTCACGTCGGCAGTTAAACATATTCGGTGAAAAGTGGGTGTTATTATTACAAATGTCTGTTTATCCCTTCGGGGACCTTCTGGGGTTTTATTTTTATTTAATCAATGAGTAACAGTAGGTAATTGTTATCATTTGGGAATTGTATCGTATTTCCTAAATGCTGTGTAGCGATCCATCGTGCCGTCCATAACACATTCCGTTTGATGAACTCCGTAGAGCCATGCCATAGTCAATTACCGATATTGCAACTGATTTTAACGAGTGAAATATTGTGCCTACACTGTCCAACACACTCGATCAGATCCATTAGTTTGTGGGAGATGAACAACATTGCCTTACTTGCTAAGTGCTTTTAATGTTTTTAAGTTTCATGACCACAGTTAATATAACATTTCTTTACTTAAAAATGTAGATATGAACATTGAAAGACACAATAGCGATTTTGTTATTCGGTTTAAGATGAGACTAAATCGGTTTTAGTTACGGCGATGAACTCAATATCTAAGTCTATAGTGAAGTTCCATTTCGGGACAATTTAAAACACGCGAGTTAATGATAAAAACGGGAATTAAGAAAATGCAATACCTACTGCTTAAAATAATTTGGAATATAAAGTATAGTGAAATGTCTCATTGGTCTAGTGGTCGCAAGGCGCTACTGCGGAAAATGAAGTAAGTAAGAAGATTCGGTCCCCAAATTTGGTTTAACGCTTCTTTCGGTACCTATTGTTAATATTGTTCTAACCACTCTGGGATCTAAAATAACCCGTGGTGGTAGCGGGGTTTCAGCAGCCGACTGGTACGCAAGCGACGGAAGTTTGAATCCCAGCGGGTGTTGCTGATATAACAACTCTTACCCCTTCGGGAACTCTGCTGGGATGGCGTGAGAATATTTATTTTATTTACTATTCTAGAATAATATACAGTTCGAAAACTTTAAGAGACAATTAGAGCTATCCACTAATACTCGAAGCCATTTTCGCGCACAGAACTATTTCGCAATACCTTATACTCATATCTACATCACCTTACCTTATCTACATCTTCTTCATCTACTTAGTACCTCAATGGCTCGTATCGCGTCTTGCACAGGATTAGTTAACAAAGAGACAACAGTGTTATCCCTTACAGAACAAAGCACACAGAGGAATCTTAATCCATACACGGCTAGCAATCACTGCAAGTATTTGTATCACAAAGGTACAAGCACTGATCCTCTGATGGTTGTTCCTTGTTATTTGTAAGCCTATAAACACTTGGACAGGAATATCACTTGCAATCAGCACACCTAGCGTAGGTTTTAATACGGTTCAACGCTGTCGTATTAGTGTGGCTGGAAATGTTGTGATCCTTCATCATTCGAAAACGACGCATATAATGTACCGCTGACGAGGACACACTCCCCGAGTGGTTTGAGAATCACAGCGGACTGTCCCAATAATGAGTGAATCAAAAATATTAAGTGCAGTTATTTCACATCACTAGCTTTTACAGTGAAGGATAAAATCGCGAGGAAACCAGCATACTTATGTCTTAGAACAAATTCAATGATATATGTGTTGTGCTTGAGACGGCGATGGACTCTCCATCTGTCACGTTGGCACATAATCATCATCGGTGAAAAGAGGGTTGTTATTAGAACATCTCTGCTTATGGGACCTTTCTGGGATAGGTGCCTTACCATAAGCTTTTATTGCCATCGAAGTTCCACGTCATATGTAAATCTGTGTTATAATAACAGTTGAACTATTATAGAAAAAAAATCGAAAAGAACGAAAGATCATCTTGAAGGCACGATGATCTCGAAGGAAGGACGAATTCGTAGAATAAGAATCTTTCATGTTAAGTTTTACAACTTTGCATAACACGAGAAAAAGAGCATAGAACAACTATTCAATATGTTTCCATTATCAACTATTAAGGTATTGGCCACAATGCGATACGCAGATTGGAAATAACTAGATATTAAGTTATCTCATAGATACAGCCAAAGTTAGCTAACTTGGTTACAAGCAACAAAACATTCAAGTTAGTAAGTTAACGTAAATCCGAACCGTTTTCAAGGTAACTTTCCGGAATTACAAATCAATAAACAAGTTATAAGTTGAGGGATCCTTTATGAATTCGGTGAGGTGATTAATTACATTGATCTCCATCCCTCATGGGATACCCTTCTAAAGGCGTGAACGGAGTTAGTAAGTAGAGAATTTCAATGAAGACACGTAACTAATAACATAAATTTTAATGTTCCTCCATTTGTCTAAAAATATAGACTAATTTTCTAAAAACTCCACGTATCGAAAATATGGAACTCCATCACTTAGTATTTAAATTAAAAAATATTTATTGTAATTTATTTCATTAGTATTATTTTTTTTTACTTTGTATAATGTATATTTTATTCAGACTGGACGGACCATGCCATCCCTGTTCAAGTTTTCAAACTAAAAAACGATTCAAAATACCCAAAAAAGCAATGAGGCAACTTTTATAATCAAAAGATTCCGAATAATTGGGATTTATTTTCTTTATTGTGAATTTGATCAGGCCAATGTACTTTTTATTTTTACGTCGATATTATTATACAGCGTAAAAAAAATATAGAATTAAGATAAATCACAGGTAAAAATACTTTAGTTAATTACTTATGGTGCCCCCTAGTGTCCACGATTGCAAAACAATGTTAATATTTTCTAGGCTTCGAAGTTCTTCCATTAGTTAACAGATGGCGCTGTATACATTGTATGATAGAATTTTAAGTTTCCCACAAAATATTATTGATAATGACTTTTCGCTGAACACTTTGCATATAGACATTTATAATATGCAATACGCAGTTGACAAATATCTACTGACATATAAACAGTAGTTAATTTTAAATATTATTTCATTATAGGTACTAGGTACAAATCCCAAGTAAATAATATATAAATTGGATGTTCCTTTTAAAAAAAAGTATATATTGGTTCAAAGGCACGAAAAAATATCTACTTACAATATTACATGTGAAAGAGAACGTAGACGGGTAAAAGTAAATAAGTACTTATTAATTATGACAATGAAAACAACAAATATTTAACTTTTTTCAAATCACCAGGAATTTTAGCATAGATAAATATTTTTACTTCAGTGATATAAAAGTAATAAAATAAAAATACTGGTTGATTATGCGGAAAGTCCTATTCGGATTTCAAAAACAAAATACAGTGTTATTTTAGTAGTAAGGGAGCTCAAGCGGGGATTTCGCGTATTACTCAAGAGCATCAGAAAACCATATAGGGAGAAACGTTGCAGTCTGTTATATACCCTCCTCAAATGAATCCTTGATATAGGCAACGCTGAGCAACCAAGTAGCCAGGATCTAAGAATTTCGGCATGGTATCTAACTAAAAGGGGGCCGGAGGGCCTGTTGGTGGTGGTCGGGGCCCTTGACCACAGGAGGGCAGTGCGATGTGGATTGCGCTGCCTTGCACAGCGAGGCCTCAACAGGCGGCGGCGACATAGCTGCCCCGATAATATGCCCCAGCAAATTGCGGGGGGACACCGGTGCGATCTATCAGAGTAGCCGGAGACCCCCCTAAGTACGGAGCATGGCCACAGGGGGGTTTTAATGCGGTAAAAATCCAGCCGAACAGAATATTTTATCAACACATATTTTTGCCTCTCTTTTATAGCTGATAAGTTCCTTTTTTTAACCTTTATCGGCTATACCAATCCATTAGGCTTAGCTTGTCAATCTAAATGTTTGGTCGTATCTAAATCCTAATCCAAACCAAACGTGCCTAAAATCCTTAAGTACTCTTTGGCAACCATGTTTACTCACTATGTATCTACTAAGTAAGTACCTGGTGTATTTCTCAAAAACATACAATCACGCGCTCTTTATCGAAGTTAACAAAATAACATTAATTAATAAAATAACATTCACCCAATTTCCTAAATAAATAAATATGCTCACACAATCCCCGAAGTGTCCCAGAAGGGGTAAGCAGAGGTGTTTTAACAACAACATCCACATTTCACCGAATATAATAAAGTGCCAACGTGACTTTACGTGACAGAGTCCATCGCCGTCTTAAGTACTATACTGTCTACTTTATAGGTCTTTGAATTACTTCTCGTATGCAGGTTTCTTCACGATGTTTTACCGTAAAGCAAGTGGTGTGAAATCACTGCACATAGATTTAGAAAATCTAATTGTTACAGGCCCCGCTGGGATTCGAACTTGCGTCGCTTGCGTAGCAGGCGACTGCTCAAACCCCAAGGCCACCACTGCTATTTTCCTAAATGTTTTGATAAAAACGATGAAAGACGATTATTTGTGATGCGCAGTTTTAGTTTTACACGATATCTACGTAGTCAGCGAACCACAAAGTGCTGGGTTCGATCCCCGGGTCAGACAAAGTGTTATTGATTTTTTTCATCTGAGATTTTTCCTGTTGCAACAGGCAAGTTACAGCATCAGGCGATGTGTATTTTCACAAAATTTTGTTATTGGGGCCATACCATGACCACTTACAGATTGAAAATGATTATGAGATATATGGCAATAAGTTTATGGTAAAGCTGCTGTCTAGTGAGTTTTGGACCTGCAAAACCACATGGCTACTTCGGCAATTTATTATAGTAACCTGGTATACCTGGGCAAAGTCTTGAAAACGTGCGGTCCGCTAAAGCGCGTCATCTGTCAATGTCGCCAGCTCATTGTTATCCTCAGGAAATAAAGTGCACAGTGCAGTCCAGCCACAGCTCCTACAGCTATTATAATATATTAGCCCACAAGGTAGCTGTCTAAATTATTCTGGTAAAATATGGTAGCTTTATATATGTAACAAAATGATTGTTAAAAAGTCCGCGAATAAGAAGCCAGCTTATATGTGCAGAGTATGATCGTAAATCTAAGACATTGATTATAATTAAGATATTAAAAGTTGTTCGGATACGGATAAGAAGTGAAGCGAACAATGATAATTATACTAAACTAGTATCTGCGAGGTAATTGAGCTAAATAATAATCAATTTTACTTCTAATTTCACTTAATTGCCACGTTTTTAGGACCAGCGGCATATTAGGCTGCGCGTATGAGCGTGCTGATCCATCAATATCAATCAAATAGACTATCTGACTTTAAATTCTATATGTAACTACTTACTAATATCTGAAACAAACTTCCTAATACTGTTTATTTATTTTAGAAAGAAAGCTCCAATGCGGGCATTACGCATTAGATGTGAACTGTCGATAGTGCAATCGGTTGGGTACAAATAGCGTTTTTGTGTCGCTCGAGGCCTTCCGCGGTTACACGCTAAACGGTCGACTCAATTGCCTCTGAAGGCCTGCCGTCTGTGTTCCCATCGCTACCCTGACTGTACTAATGGTCTTCTTGAATTCAATGGGCTTAAAAATGAAAAAGTACTTGTATGTTATGTCATTCCGTAATTTGACCAAAGTTCTATGCTTATTTTTGATGGACTAGTTTAGTGACTACTAATATAGAAAATTATAATACTAGAATGTTAAAAAATAGCGCAAGCCCTGAAATTCTCCCCCTAGAAAGGTCAGGAACGGGGAGAATGCTGGGTAAACGTTAAAAAACGAAAACAAAACTTCACGCTAGACCAAGCCGAGTCCGAGTAGAGCTACGGCCTTAGCGCGGTCAACTAATATTTTGCCTGACTCACGTCATGCCGCGTGACAACGAGCCACGACAACGGCCTAAACTACAGCTGAAGCTGGGCTCGGGCACTGCACGGTCAAGTCATCCTTAAATTTGTTGCAAGTAAGACACCGTAGTCCCTCTGGAGTCATTTTGAGCAACACAATTTAACGAAGTTGAAAATAATATCTCCTTAGGTACGTAATCACTACTAGGTTATTACATTGTAAGGCCATCGGACGACTTCTTTTTGGATAGGTAAGATTTTAGAGTCGACAGTATGAAAGTTCATAACTTATAGTGAGAAACATTCGAGAACCAATGTTAGTGCCGCAATAGTTTCCCAGTAAAACTTTTCAATCGCTAGATAAGAGGCTTGCGGGACGTCTCCCTATATTTATTTACCGCGGCAAGGAAACTTGCTAGCTTTGTCCACAATAAATTGCATTTGTTCATTATTCAATTGCTCCGCTCGTTTGTTTTAAAGCTTACTGATTTTTGCGGTGAATTTTGTTTTGTAATGTTCTATTCGGCGCAAGAGGGATTTTTGTTAAGTCTTGTTGCGTAAATGGTTCTGTCCACAGTTTGTTCCTGAATTATTAAAGAAGAGAAACATGAAATATTTACTTTGTTTGCTTTTAAAACTACTATATTTTCGCGTAATACTTATGTCAACTAAAAGTAATCACATAATAATTGTATAAAATTTTTCAGTGATATATTTATATATTTCAATGTAAATGTGTAAATGCCTATCATTTTAAAGTATTTGCTATACACTAACTGATGTAAAGTTCCAGAAAAGAGCAACAAATATCTTCACATCCCGACAAACTTTCACATTATATAATAGTAAAACAAAATTCCGCCTAAGGTAATCCACGGCTTAAATGTAGTTCCATCTCTTTTTGTGATACGGTTTTCAAAAGGGATGGACATAGTTTTACGTTGGTAAAGTGGTATACTGATAAATAAAATTGGAGTGGCTGTTCGTAATTTTCCCTCTGTCTGTCTGTTTGTTCCGGCTAATCTCCGAAACGGCAGGACTAACTTTAACGGGACTTTCACTGGCAGATAGCTAATATTACATGGAGAAACTTACGCTACTTTTATTTAAAGAAACATTTAGGGTTCCGCGGAAATAAATTAAATCTACGCGGGTGAAACCGCAGGGCACAGCTAGTTGTTGATATTATGTTAGCAGATCAATTATCATTTAAAGGCAGACAGACTTCACAAAGCACACACTTGATTGCAATTTTTCTATTAAATAGAAATAAAACTAATGTCATCATATCTGTGTTGAGTAATTATTTTTAAACGTCAACTAATCACAAATTCCGTCAACAGTGAGCGGGTAAGCCCACGTTTAAGTAAAGTCTGAAAGCTCAACAAAGCCGTGCCTACTCAATGATTCACAAGCGCTAATTGCTTCTTCTAAACAAGGATCATCTTGAATAAACCTTTCGCTAAGCTACGCATGTATTATAAGCATACGGTCTATGTAAGTATGTATGTTTTATAAATTCACCATTACTCATAAACTGTGTTCGTCGCTAAATCGATCTCACATCATGGTATTTGGTATATTGGCGGAGACCAGAGCCTGTAGACAAAGTAACATTATCCTCACGCTTCGCTAGTAGATAAATAAGATGAGATAAAAATGTATGGAAATGACATATGTCATTCCCGTACATTTTGTATCGCTTCTATTAGCGCAAGCGCGAGAGATTTTATTTTTAACTTATGTTCATTTTAGTTAAATTTGGGTACCCTAGGGGGCTTAATAAGAGATAAAAAGTTTGTATGCATAACCGTTCATATGGAAATTAAAGCCAGTCAGAATTTGCATTTATATTTCAAAAGACATGGCACAACTGAGCACTGGCATCTCTTGATTGGTAATGTGGTTTTCGGTAAAATAATGAACATTTGATCTGTCAGATGGCATAGACGCGTTTGAGAACGATGAAAAAATTGTTAAGGATATGATATCTGATATTTTAATTAGTATTTGATATAATCACAGAACGTGGACAAATGTTATATGGATACAGTAATTCAAACTTGATTCAATGTATCTTATGCGTAAGTCACTAACATCAAAGTCTCGGCCAATGGCCTCTTGTCCATGAATAATGGAGCCGCTATTATCATTATTGACTTAACTCGATATGAATAACCATCCGGTCAATTTGGTCCACTTACAACAGCTGTTAGGTCTATTATACTCGTATACTCGGTGTGAGCGGAGGAGCTCGTGGCTCAGTTGCTATTGCGCATATCGACCACAGAAGTTAAGCAACCCTAACCCTAGCCAGTGATTGGATGGGTGACCGCACGAGTTCCCCCGTGCCTCGGAGAGCTCGTTAAGCCTTCGGTCCCGGTTGCCAATTTATCATCTTTGGCAATCGTTACAGGTCAGTCGGGGGCCTAAAATAGTGTGACTACTGGTCTAGCCCAGATCAAAGATTTTCCTCGTTAAAGGGGTTACGAAGGTCAGATGGCAGTCGCTTCGTATACAAATCAAGTGATCAGCCACATCGGGTTGAATCAAGTGCCGACCCCAACAATGTATGGGATTAAGGCTAGGGAGATGAGATACTCGGTGTGAACCGGATTTCTCATACTACAAAGGTGACAAGCGCACGATTCCTGAAAGGATACTACTGCATCATATGAGCTTGTAATTAATTGAAAATATTGAAGACTAGCGAACGTCACCCGGTATCACCCGCGTAGTTCCTGTTCCCGTGGGAGTAAAACATAGCTTATATTTCTCGCTGATAAAATAGCTATTTAATGCTGAAATAATTCTTCAAATTGGCTTTGTACTTTTTGAGCAAATTTGTTACAAATATACTTACATAGAAATCTTTCCTCTTTATAATATAAGTATAGAAGCTTCCGCTCGAAGCTTCACCTGCGTGGCAGTAAGATTTCTCATGCTAACTTTCAACCCCTATTTGACCCCTTTAGGGGTGGAATTTCAAAATGTCTATACACTTCACCAAGAACACAACCTTCAAATGTTATGCCTCAATGATCAGCGGTTTGGACTGGTCCTGGCATTGATATGAAAGTCAGTCAATCAGTCAGTCATTCAGGACATTTAATCTTATATGTATAGATGGAACTATCTACGTAAATCTACTTTTGCTACACAGCCTTCACTAACCTCGTCTCGTATATTGTACAATCTTACTTACTCACCGAAGGAACACAACTCTTCTCCTGCCATTCCTAGAATTTACCGAATAAAGGTTTGGGAGACTTTATTCGGTGACTGGGGGATGAATGGTGGAAGTAGCATTAATTGATGCGACCTTCTGAATAGTGGAGGCACAGTCCGCAGTCGGAATAATACAATTTCATTGATTAGTCAGTTCGCGAGATGGTATGGAACTAAAACACCCATTATCAGAACTCCACTCGGCTGCTTTTTTCAATTCATAGCTCTCAATCCCTTGATCCAATCCATCAATCATTGCAATTTGACGTTCGATAAATATTTCCATAGTGTTCGTTATTCTGTGCAAAAAGTATAGAAAATTGTATCGTGTGTGTCTAATTCATGAAAGTGGCTTTCAGTTCAGCATTGTATAGAGTTTGTTCAAATATCAACACAACATTAACCAAATTTTCTAATAGGCCCCTATCACAAGTTCTCACTTGTCAGCCGTTGTGAAAGTCGAATCATCCTTAGATACTTAGGTACTAAATATATTTGGAATGGTACTTTATCTATATTAGACAAGGTATTTTTGATAAAGTTCTCACTTTTACTTTACAAAGCTCTGTGACCACACTTCCAAACCCTGTCTCGTACACTCCAAAGATTTACACAAGACATCATTTGGCACACACAGCTATAACATATTTTAGAATGAAATTTAAGACCACATCGAGAGCCAGTGGTATCGACTCCTTTCAGCTATCGCCCATTGTGGTATCCGTTTTAATTTCGTGTTACAAATCAAGCAAGTGAATGCCGAGATTCGGCCCGCGGCCTGTTTGCTGGCCGCAAATAAACTGGCCAATTCTACGTTGTTACTAATACACAGATTATTTGTTCCAACCTTGTTGTTCACTCAATTGCTAACAAGACCCATATAACATGGACATTATAATTTGTTAACATTTGTACTCAGAGTTTACTTTTTAGTGGCCTTAATCTTTTTAAAAAAGTTCATATACAGATAAATAAAATTTAAGTGTCTGTTCATAATTCCAAATTTACAGCATTTCACTAAATGCATTATGAACGTAAATACGGTAATCACATAAAAAATAAAATTTAATAAAATGTCTGTTTGTTCCGCCTCATCTCCGAAACGTCTGGACCGATTTATCGGGATTATACACTGGCAGATAGCTAATGTTCCTAGGAGTAAACTATACTAATTTTATTAAAGAAATGAGAAATTTAAAAAAGAAAGACGTTAATGTTATTTTTTCTTCATGCCATTCATGAAACTGCGTGGCTCAGGTAGTTAAAATATAGAAGAAAGCAGATACTATCTATCTCACTCCATAATAATAGGATAGGTAGAATGAAAAACATTTGAAATAAACGAACACGAATGAAAATATACAAAACTGGAAATACATAAGAAGGGTCAGCGGTCATGCAACAACAATAGAGGGAGAACTAAAATGTTATTTCAAATATATATTTCAATTAGGAAAGTTTACTTTTGTAACGCAAGTAAAATACACAAAGCATTCAGTTTGAGGTGTAACGCCGCGGGCGCACCGAACCTCCCGTGCAAACTAACTAAACTAGTTAGGGACGCCTATCAGAACCGTTTCAAATGAAATAATAATAAAACAGACGAATAAAGACCAAGTCAAATACACGAACATGACGTACTTATGACTATTGTACCAATTTCATTAAACCGTTGCAAAGGTAGTTTGAAATTATTGCACACTCGGGTTTTCTGATAACGAAACGAAACGCCTTTATTCTCCAAACGGGTAGGCAAAGGTGTGGTGATAACAACACCCACTTTTCACCGAAGATGATTAAGTGCCAACGTGACAAATGATGAGTGCACCGAGGTCTAAGGCACGTCTCCGAATTACTTCTCAGACATATGTAGGTTACCTCACGAGTTTCCATTTATTCTGGGGGTAATTCAATTAAGTTACCAGCCTTCTAAATTTCATCGATAACATATATATGTTGTTATGATTTGAAAGTACTTTGTTAAAAGTCTAATGAAAGAAAGATGTTTTGAATTTGAATTCATCAAAGCCCCTATGTGGGATTTGTAAACAGCCAGCTCATGTACCACAGTGTAAAATATATGGTTATCTTCCTTTTACAAGAACATTTTCTTTTGCGGTCAGTTCAGTTATCTATTACAAAATTATCTGATTCGATCTCAGCAATCTAAGACGCCATTTGAACATAATCTGTACTAATACAGATTATGAATCCTGATTTAATCATTCATGTTTGCCCAACTTCATTGTATGCCCCGTGGTCATCGGACCTCCGCTCACCGCTCACCATCTCCCACTGTTCTTATAATGAAATTGGCCCTAAATAAGCACAACTCTAAATTAAATCCAAACTGCCAACATTTGCTGAATACTCGCCAATATTACTACTTACTAACAATTTGATCGCAATTTGGTCTGCATAAAGTATTGGTAATTAAAAGAAGTAGGTCGCCCGCCTGGGGACTTTAACTCCACTTCATAGAAGATCGCAGCCAAAGTTGATACATTTGAGTAGTGTTGCGTTTCTGCGCTGAGTATGGTCGCCAGTGCTCCATGCAGGGGAGTTGAGTCGAGTCGCGTAAGTTACTCTAGTGCTGTTCGCCTGTTATCGTCTGAGGATTAAAAAATATATTTTCTAGTTACCTTCCCTTTGTATACTAAGCATACACGTTCCCAGAAAGACAGCAGATTAAATAAGCTACTTTTAACTTTCATTCGAAGATGATCAGATGCCAATTTGACAAATCACCATCAATGTCAGGAAATTCAGGGGCAATAATATTTTTTTTTATTTATAAATAAAAATTTTAACATTCAGACAACGGATGAAAATAAATAAACGAATAATACATTTTGTGATATTTTACTTCCCAAATCTTCTCAGCCTCCACCTAGTAACACTTATCCCGTATGTATTGTTACAGCTTTCGAGATAAGACAAACACAGGATACATCCAAACGCAAACCATAATTTCCAGACGAGCGCTAACGAATTTAAAGACGCACCCTTTAGGTACATTGGATTATTAAAATTAAACTGTTTCTAGCTGCGGTCCCGAAGTCTCTCGTTTGTGGCAGCAAGAAAGTTGCTAAATTCTACACAAAGGACAAAGGATCTACACCGGAGGCTATTTGCGCAGCGTACGTATTTGTTCGCGCCTAATTAAACATGAAACACTGCAGGGTCTGGAGGTACCAGGTAAGGTATATCAAGGGAATTAGGCATTACACTCGTGTGCCGAGTTACTCCTAATTCCGGAGTGATGCCCGAAGGTTGTGTTACGAACACAATTTTGACGAATTATGATTATATCCATACATCTTGGTCGATGTGATTTAGAAATAATAGGCTTGTTCAAACTTTCACCATCGAGGGTTCCTTCGAAAAAATATAATTTCTTAATATTTTTAAACTGTAAACTGTTTTAAACCGTACACCATGTTTTATTTGTGGCACAATGTGTTTTTCTCTATCAGTCATCATAATATCTCAAATTCACTCCCTTTCTTGCAATGTCTACCACACAATACATCAAACGTTTCTTAGATCTTTCTCTACTCTTTTCACCCATCCACGTTTATAAACGGAACTCTTTTTGCAACTGTATCTTCATCCCATTAGTTAGTACCACACAATATTTTATACAAATGTAAAATGATATACCTACATACCGTACATACAATGGGTATGAAATAGTGTCCTATTAGTGTCGGATGAGAAGTGCTATTAGAGGAGCTCGTGGCACAGTTGCTTTTGCGCATATCATTCGATCAGCGAAGTTAAGCAACCATAAGCCTAGCCAGTAATTGGATGGGTGACCGCCCGAGTTCCCTCCGTGCCTAGGAGAGCACGTTAAGCCGTCGATCCCGGTTGCCAATTTATCATCTTTGCCAATCGTTACAGGTCAGTCGGAGGCCTAAAATAGTCTGACAACTGGTTTAACCCAGATCACAGATTTTCCTCCTTAAAGGGGTTGCGAAGGTCAGATGGCAGCCGCTTCGTATAAAAATCAGGTGATCAGCCACATCGGGTTGAATCAAGTGCCGACCCCAACAATGTATGGGATAAGGCTAGGGAGATGATGATGAGAAGTGCTATTAGATATTTATGGAAAAATAATCGTTCCGCGCTCTATCTGACGTGAAACGCCACCTTATGAGTAATTGTCTGTAACCTCTTTATAACTGAGCCGTTGAGCCAATTGTGCTGAAATTAGGAATAGACTTGGTTTTAAACCCAAGGAAGGCTATAGCATAGGTAATTATATAAATATTACGTGTATGAAGTCGAGAGTAAAACCTAGCGAATTATAATTGAAGACATTGCGACTCCGCCTGGTAACTGGGTGCATCGTCGGTTTAAGCAGTTGCTACCGTAAAATTAAATGTCAAAGTTCTTAATTCATAAATAATAAATTAAATTCATAGTTGGTCCCCTGTATTGTTGATTTGAGGTTAAAAGTAGCTACTTTACTTGGTTATTTCATTTGTTAATGACAGTCCTCGCAATAATGTTCCTCAACTATTTCAATAAAGCGGTCGGACGTTGCAATTGACATTAGCTCCTCATTCCGCTAATGAGAGCAATCCGCAAACATTGCATCCGCCCGCTGTTTATCTATCGGCCGCGAACACTTCGCAATCGGCGACTATGCACCAAATATCAGCCTCTAATTGATATTGCGACGGCCTTCTCATTATCAGAAACGGGTTCAAATTAGCATCAATGTTACGGACACTGTTACGGTTTGTGGACTAATTAATCTCCAGTTTGCCGCGCTAAGCTTCGAAACGGAATAAGCTATATTTTTATAATTTTGATTTAAGTGAGAATTTTGTGCTTATAAACAAATCTAGAGGCAAAAATTGAAATGTAGTAATTCTTATAAATTCGTAATCGATCTTTGAGGTTTCCATGATATTGGAAATGATAAACAAGACTATATACACCTTATCTAACCAATTTTTGAACCAACTCATTACGGAATTACTACAAAATGTAACATTGAGTCAACATTTTAGTAGAATAAAGCCGCTTAGCCATAGAGAGACAGGCCGAATAAAATATTCTATTAGCAAAATCCGTTAGCTCATAATTTACTCGGAGAGGTGCGTATGTACCACGGGCATGGCAGGTGGTCTTAATAAATACGAAAATGGCCTATCGTGGAGTTAGTAATAAATTCAAAAGGCAATCAACGCCACGGGGGCGGGTAAAAATATTAATAGCCGAGAAATAATTATGTATTCATGACTTCCATCGTGGCGGGATGGAAGCTAGAGTGCCGGCAACTAAATCCCCACGGATTTGAGCCACTCGGCGACCGCGGGCCTCACTCACTCAACTCCCATTTTAAGTGTAGGGATTATACGAAATTATTGCTTTATTGACTTTCAGCCGTTGTGGCCGAATGGTTTGACTAAATTGTAGACAAAATCTAAATTCTTTGGGGATCGTGTGAGCTAACGCTCTCGGCACGAATGGACAATATTTTTTAAAATAAATGACCTTGTAATCTTACGCTGTGTGGAATATTCTAACTTACATTATATACTTATATCGACCACTTACCTTGTTTGCGTGCTCCTATATTTGGTTTTCTTGTTCCAACGGCAATCTAGAACAAGCCCAATTATACATATCACTTATATTTTAAGTCTAGATTAGTTCAATAGGCTCGCCTGACTCGCCTCCTATTATATGGAACAAACGCCTCCTATTATAACTGGCGAAATGTGGGTGTACTATATATAGTTCCACCTTCGGGGAATACAGGCGCGTGTGAAATATGTATGTATATATATTATGAAGTTTAATAAATGAAATACTTGACACGTCAAACAACTTGCAATGCTTGTCGTCTAACCCCTTGACTACAAAACTTTAACTAAGATAGTCCTTGGCTTAAAAGTAGCTCCATCTCTTTCTGTGATGCGGATTTAAAAAACGATGGAAATAGATTTAGTTCGAGTTTAGTCTTCACGTAAAACATGTCTTATAATAAGGACGGGGCGATCGTTTAATATGTCACGATACGGTAAGAGAGATCACTATCTTAAGACTGACATATTTTTCGTACATATTAAACATCACGGTTCGGGAGTATACATATTCTACTTGCAATTGATCAGTTATTAAAAACGGAATCTCAATACATTCTGGCAAAAAGCCACCAGTTTCATTGAAACACCGAAACTAGCGAAATAAAACTGTTTTGTCGGCACTGATGCAGAACCACGATACTACAGTGGACTAATTGTATTCGCTGAATTGCACTCCGATTGTTTTGTAACTGTGTTCCGCATGTACACGATTTAAAAAGCTTTTACATTTAATTTCATTTATTTAATAAAAATAACAATACGGAGTTGATTTTGGGCAAATATCTGTAAAAAATGAAAATAATTTAAGAACATTATTAAAATTCTAATTCAAAAAATCTTTATATGATTAGATTTTTAGCAAAATACTTTCAAATAATCAGAACGACACGATTACACAGGATTGTACGCCAGGTTCGGAAAGTTGCTTTTGCTGTGAAGAACTCTCAAGCTATCGGGTTCAAGTGACTAATTTACCAAGTTATCTATATACAATAGATGTATAATAGACGAGCTAACATAGTAAGCAGTCTGTAGCAGTAGCAACTTCTGGTAAATATTACAGGGGGCAAGAGTAAGGTCTTCATCAGACACAGTCTCGGTGGTATAAAAAATAATTTTACTTTAATCTCGATCATGAGCTATTTAGGTGTAGACCATTTCTATCAATTGATTTCCCGATGAATATAATATTACGTTTGTGTTATCACTTGTTCCATTACCTACTTAGGGCCATTTCACAACAATGAAAAGTTGAACAGAACGAGATATGATTCATAACATGAATGGTTAGAAATTTGAATATGAATCCGTTCATCAATAGAGTTCGTTCTGTGCCACCGAATGGGTATGTGTATCTGCATTGCAACGCAATCAGCGCTATGAACGCAATCCATCATTTTGCCTTCTGCCAGCCATAGCAGAAAGAAAAGTCAACAGTGATCTATTCGTAACGAAACGTTGTTACTTACCGGTGCAATCGGAAGCAAATCGAGCTAAATCAGCTTTTCTCGTTCGGATGCAAGTCATCAATCAATCGTTAATCCATCGATGCAATATCCATAAAATGAATCGCGCTCGCATTGGGAGGTAATTCTGAGGGAGCGAGCCGACGACAATGCCGCAATCGGCCCAGCAATCTGCATAATGGATTGCTCGGCCGAACGCGTCGTCCGGTCGGCGCTCATTCAATTGTCGCGGTCGCCGATGTGTCGCTCGGTTATTACGGAATACGGAATTAATCATTTCACGGGCGTATGGACGCGCACGATCGCTGCACACCGGTTACAAACGATTCTTCCCTTATTTATTCCGGTTATTTCCGTTAATTAGGGTTACATTTGATTGGGGATTTTTTTACTTCGGTCACATGTCTGAATATTTTTTTATTACGATTGCATTTTAGCTGTAAAAAAAAGTTATCAATAATTGATGTTTTAAATAACTTTCTAGTCAATATTATATGAATAATTCAGAATTCCGAAATATCATTACGTTTAATTTACTTCCATCGAAGTTCAATCCAAAAGTCGATCATAAGATCGAAAATCGTAGCTCGATGGGACTGCAACACAATAGGATCGGAGCTAACCAGGGGCTTGATGATTTTAATTACATTTTATCATTGATATATTAATTACGAACACGCTGCCAACGACAACTTTGCAAGACAGTTTGCTAAGATCAAACTCATTAATCAATAATTTTATAAGAATGAAAATACTATGCAAGTATCGCAAGTATTAAAGTACTTATATTTACGTATGAATATTTCAACGAATGTATAATACCGAGCATTTCAGATAGTGGGTAGGCCCATTTGTACACACGAGGCTATAAATAGTGCTTAGTTAGTAGTTTTGAATATGAAATGCAAATATCAGGTTAACTCATTGAGGTAGTGGGACATTACTCCGGGGACTTCTTTGCATATTTGACAAGCTGTTTGTCACACTCGGATCACTTATTCAGCAAATATTGGCCATAATGGTATTTCGGAATGTACGTTCAACGAAAAAATTTCGAATTGTTAGAGTAGTGATTATAATGTTTTTTTTAAAGATAAGCACAGTTTTGAAGTTAGCTCTCCAACTATTCGAGTCTTTTTTCTTCAAAAGTAAAAACTTGTTGCATTCATATTTTTAATGGGATGCATGAAAAAATCACATGCAGTGCCAGATTAACAGTACCCTATCAAGGGTTTGCCACCGATTACGTTACCTATACTCGCTAGCGTTTCCACTGAATATTAGTATGAGAAATTGCTCAGCGACACCTAGCAGTGACGTGAAGCACTAAAATATCTAATACAAATATTGCGAGTGACGCTAGCTTATAGTTTATGAAAACGGTGGCAAACTCGTGATAGGGGTACAAGTCCCAACGACTCCCGTGGCGTCCACAGTCAAGTAAAAGCGACATCCATGCAGACAACGTCAAGATATATGACTATAGTTTTAATTGCAGTTTTACTGCGTATTTTCAGTGTGAAAACAAATCGAAACAGGGGTCCAACTGTGGTTATACGACCACAGTCTTCTTAGCTTTGACGTTTAATTTTCGCTACCAAAATGAAACGTCAAAGCTCAGAAGGTCTTAATACTCAACTTAATTGAAACACATACAAAGTCTAGGCAAAAGCAAGTACTTACCTGAGTTAATAATAAAAAAGAAATAATCTTAGCAAAATCTTTCCCCGCAGCGCACACCCAGAGCAAGATGTAGTGTTCAATAAAGCGCTAATCTAACCCCGTCTCGGAGGACACCGGAGATTTACCGCACACATATTGTACCTGCGCCTGCCCGACCATTGGTTCCTTGGTGATGCATTAGCTGTTATGAGATACTTACTACTTATATCTAATACGCCATTACACTGTGTTAATAAAAAACTTTCTGAATATCCTATCAGAATGAAGAACGATGTGTATAATGTTATTGCTCATATATAACTAACTAGCTGTGCCCCGTGGTTCCACCCGCGAAGATTTAGTTTTATACAATACTTTTTTCGCAATAAAAGCCTATGTCCTTTCATAGGGTCTAAAGATTGTCTGAGCCAAATTTCATCAAAATCGGTTGAGAGGTTTAAGTGGGAAAGCGTAACAGACAGACAGAGTTACTTTCGCATATTAGAAAAGATTAATAAAAAAAAGTACTGTATTTAATATGAATATGCGGGTACTTAAACAGATAACTAAGTTTCATGCCCTTAAATTTGGGTGAAATATGTGATTCTTCTGACTTTAATAAGAACTATTTTGAATTACAAACAGACATTTAAATTTTATTTATCTGTATAGAAGTAGAAGTAATGAAGATCACTCTTCTAAAAGGGGTTGCGATAGGAGTCGCGTTCCTATAATCAATTTAAGACCTCAAATGATTTTTAATACCTCTAATTACTCACCTCTCGACATCAACCATATTATTATACTTCACATCTTGACAGTCCAATCTTCACGCACTGAACTAGTAATACAGAGCTTATTAATAATACATTTAAACAACCCTGCTTATTACAAACAACAACTAATTACAAACTATTAAATGGTAAGGTAACTTAAAAACTTAAAAGTCACACTCACTTCCGTATGAAACGTCCATTCCCCTTTGACGAACCATCGCACTACACTACTGAATAAAAAAAAATCTACCCATATTTATTTCGTTACTTTATTTACAAGGTACCCTTGTAAATAAAAAAAAGTTAATTAGTTTCAATATAATGGAGTATATCAGTATCGGTCAAAGAATTAGTCGTTGCCATCCAAAGGGGGAATGCTGCCAGTATCTTCGGAACCTTGCCTACAGGGTCTCCTTTTAATAATATATTTTAGTTATAAGACTATATTTTTTAAGGTTTTTATTTATAAGATTTTATTTTTAAGGTTTTTAGTTATGTTACTTGTTCTATGATTCGATGTTATCTAACAAATCTCTTTCCTCAATAATAAATTATTAGACTCTTTAATTTATGTTATTGAGTGAGATGGTACTTCTCAACTTTTTCGTTTAACATATTGATATAAAAAAGTGGTATTATCTGTATACATAATACCCACTTCATTAGGTTTTAGAAACAAAGAGATAGGATAAGGTAAGAGTTTCTCACATCAGAATGTGCATTTTACTTAACGGAAATATCAATCGAATCATAGTATCACGTTAATTCCGAGAGCCACTATCAAATTGCAAAGCAATCTGCTAATGAAACACTAAAAGATTACAGCACCAATATCGCAGCGTTCTCTATTAAAATAACTAATCCAGCTATTTCAGTTACAATGTCAATACAGTAATTGGAATCCGGCGTAGCGAGCCATTTCTCGTATGAGCCTGGTCGGTCAATAGAAAAACACAATGGACCAGGCACAATAGCCCCCATTCAATGGTCTTAAACGTTCAGCCTGCTAGTAATTTCAGAGCTCGCGAAACTATCACCAGTACGTCCAGTACACTTGATTTTTTTTATGGGCTCTCTCTCAAAATTGGCCGTTTTAAGCTTATTGTGACGGCGACTTGTGATGGAATACATCATTTGTTTCGTTAGTTCTAAGCAAAATAAACATCAAATTGATTGCTAAATGTTTGGAGTTGAAGTTTAAATAAATCATCACACACGACAGATTATAGATGGTATTCATATTCACAGCTGTTTTTGTACAAAATTCAAGAGCGTATTCCAAGAGCCATGTTAATATTATATTTACTTGGATGATTATTACACTTTATAAACGATCTGAAGTTGTCTCTCAAGAAACATAATCAAGCTGCATACGGAAACAATATTGCAGCATGCCGGGCGCAGCCATATGTATTAAACAATAATGGACTGAATCGCGCTGGTATGCAATGTAACGTAACTAACGTAGTAATATGCTCGACTACTATATATATTCTATGGTACAGATAACTATGGAATCACCGTATTGAGGTTATGTTATTTTCATTTAGTAATACTAATTGTATACATTCGTATAATTCAAACCATGAGATCTTAATACTATATATATGTTTTAACATGGTATTAAGTAATTTAAGAATTAGTCTTGCTATCCAAAGGGGGAATGCTGCCAGTATCTTCGGAACATTGCCTACAGGGACTCCTTTTAATAATATATTTTAGTTATAAGATTATATTTTTTAAGGTTTTTGATCATTAGATTATATTTTTAAGGTTTTAGTTTTACTATATGATCCGATGTTATCTAATAAATCCCCTCTATATATTATTTAAGAAAATGTTTTAAAATAAAGCAAACTGTCAGTAGCTATTTTATTAGTCATATCGTACTCTGCACTGAATCAATCATCATGAAATTTGCTATTTTCCACTTTGCCCTAGTAGCGATGAAACCAAGTCGTCCATTGTGTGTCCACGTGACATGTCCCATCTTATTTCTGATTACTAAGCACAGTATACAGCGTGTACGCAAACTTCACGATCTGGAATGCAGATTAAGTACAGCACGTTATAAGGATCTTTATACTGAACATAGTGGGTATTAGGTACTGACCGAAATGAATGTATCGAGCGACAGCGGCCCCACAGCAGACACTTTTGGCTGGATTGGACGCGACCAGCGCAGCATTGCAATCAGCAAAAGACGACGAAACTTCGGCGATAGCGATACCCAGTCGCTCATGTACACTGAGTCCACTATTGACTGGCTCTATGTAAATACAAATACTAGGTACACAAAAAAGAACCGCACTTGTGGTCTTTTGAGTACCTAGTCGCCTGCTACATTAGAAGTTCAAGTTCTAATTTTACCAATGATATTTTATTTAGCGGTGAAGGTACACTTCGACCGAAACCAGAATATGTCTATGAAGAAATTCTAAGACGGTGTGCCTGAGACTCATAATTTATCACGTCTCATTGGCACCGAATCAATCGATGGAAAATTTCATATTTTTCACTCTATGAACAAGTTAGTATATCTCGTATCCACTTTACACGAACATATTCTAAAAATTTTTTTAATATCTTCACTTAATTGTCTTAAAAAAAATTACTAGACTAGGCTACTTAGACATTCCGACTAAATTTGTTTTCTCATTCTCACCTCATACTGAATGAGTCCCCCAATGAAGCAATGCAATCCCATTTGAGTCAAAAATACCATTAGAAGAATAATTAAAAACATAAATGCCACTGATAATGGAGTCTGGAAAGAAATAAATAGATTATTCGTCAAAGTTAAACAAATCGTCATTTTATCACGTTATTTGAAAATGGTTGCCAAAAGAGTTTTGTTTATGAATGTGGATGGTTACAAGGGGAAAGGAAGACCTGATTGTGTGAAAGATGATATGGCTAAAATAGGAGTGAATACAGATATGACGGCTAATAGAGAGAAATTGAAGAGAAGAACACATTGCGCCGACCCCAAATAACATGGGATATGGGCAGGAGGATGATGATTTGAAAATGGTCACGAGTCTTAGAATTCCATTGCTATATTGATCTTAAAAGGCAGTTTGTTCGAAGCTTCGCCCGTCTAGTGATGACAAGTGCACTGTGTCCTTTTCTGAGCCTACCCTTTACAGCATGTGAGCAACAAATAAACTATGTTCGCATTAGGATGCATGTTCCTTGCTTTCTTCTTGTTCTTGTTGCTGGAGCCATACAAGGGCGTGAAGCCTTAAATTATCTGGGGCTGAATGTGAGATTATTCTTATTTTGTAACTGTGGTGCCTCGATGCAGTGTGTTGGATAGAAAATAAATATGCCATCCCAGAAGGGTCATCGAAGGGGTAAGTAGAAGTGTTGTAACAACAACACCCACATTTCATCAAATGTCATTAAGTGCCAACGTGACAGAGGGTGAGTCCATCTCAGGCACTATACATACATATTTGAATTACCACTCAGACATATACAGGTCTCCTCACGATGTTTTCCTCCACCGTAAACCAGGTGGTGTGAAATCACTGCACATAAGTTCCTAGAAAAATTCATTGGTACAGGCCCCGCTGAGATGAGAACTTGCGTAGCGGGTGATTACTCAAACCCCAAGTTCACCACCGCCATCCACACGGCCAGAGTGTTGGATAGCAGCAAAAGTCTTCTACATAAAAATATAATGACAAAATTAAAACCTTAGTAGGCAATCGCTGTGTTATAGTATAAATAACTTTACCGTACTCATTTGGTACACCACAAGGCAAATGCTGGTTGACGATGTTAGAAATTGAAATGTCACTGCTCCATCGAAGATATCGTACACCTCACGAGTATACCTGAAGGAAAACAGCAAGTACAAATGTTTACGTCTTATTTTCAAATACTTTGGTCTCGCAGTAACTAGTAAGCATATCATAATGTAGGTATGATTTCAAGTTAAATTGTTGGTTGACTATTATTTTGCAAGCGCACTACTTACATCGATGCCAGCATTAAAGAATCGAACGAGTCATATTATATTACACAAACTCTCATACAAGTGATAACTAATAACTACTAGTTAATAAGTGCATTACCATGGCCTGAACAGAATAAATTATTTTTGTACCCAAATTAGATTGGGTGTACTTTTTAGTATTTGGGTGTACGTATCAGTAGGGGGTTTTCCTTTTTTATTAACCTTATTACTTATTTTAGTGGTTTTATGTAATTTTAATGGCTTATTAAAGGTACGATGTTTATTGGATTATTGTAAAATGAAATTATATAACATAACTGCCCCGTAAATAAATAAGATGACAACTTTTTTTTAAACTATAAGGGTTTTTTTATATACTTTTAAACTTTTTCCTAAACTGGGGATCGCTTAAAATAAGTAATTATTAAGTAACCAAGTATCAATTCGAACTGAAGCATGGTCAAATAAAGGCTTTGTAGCACAGCACCAACCGAAGTCCTGTGCCAGAAAATTACGCCTAAAAGTCTACACCTGTATAAAATTAACAGCGTTATCAAATTATACGATACTAGCGGACATCACGCGGTGTCACCCGCGTAAGTCCCGATCCCGTGGGAGTACAGGGTTATAATATAGCCTACATTAATCAGTGATAATGTAGCATTCAAATGATGAAAGAACTTTTCGAATCGATCCAGTACATTTTGAGCCAATTCGTTACAAACATACTTACATACAAATCTTTATTAAGATGTAAATGAGTAGAAGCCAGACTTACCACATTACATTTTCATAACGTCTGACGTAGTAAACAAATCGTTTATATACACTATTATCAACAGCATCTCTATACTGAACAGTAGCGCCAGATGCAATTTCATCGTTCGCATCAAATATAAGTTTCAAGTTACTCTTTATTATGTTGAGTTGAGCAATGGTTTGCGCGAAGTATGTGGCGATGAGGCAATCTAACGCCAAATGACCGTACCCCGCCCAGAATAATGGGATAGTTTCCAGGATTACCGTCAATGTGAACCTGGAACGTTGCACAGGATTACCTACATCTAATATAAATTGAATTTTGTGGGATGAACACCTTATGTTAAGAATTGAGGATAATTTTATACGGACAATTTCAAAAGGTAAATACGTGGAATTGAAAAAAAAATATTGACGAATCTAAAAATATCATAAATAAGAAATATCATTTTTGTTCGTGCTTGAGTCTATGAATATTCTGAGAAACGGTAAAAATCAGATTGCAGCAAAATATACGGAGCAACACAATACCTAAGGAATCACTAGTGAGTAACAGCCGTTTTTGACAAAATCTTGAAAGATAAATGGAATTGTAGCCTACTGTTTGTTTGAACTCTGCTAGAAACAAAGTAACAGAAAATCTTATATCTTTTCTGTTCAAGACCGTTGAAAAGGAAATAATTTCAGCTTTTAGGTTAGTATATGGTTTTCAAGAGGTACTTACTTCGTCCAAGTATCGGGTTTGAAAGGAAAATAGCAAAGGACCTCGTAAGTCCCGTCGTTCATTCTCTGCAACATATTAGATACCGGCAACAGTGTTGTTCCGAACGTAGCTATGACCATCAACAGTTTCAATAGCAAATTCATATTGCGATTTATTTTCATTAATATCTCCCTGTCTTTCACCCCCCTCGGAGCAAAGGTTGAACCTGACAATACATTAAATAAACACACTCCTTGCCCTTTTCCTATACGTTGGGGTCGGCACCTGATTTGTATATGAAGTAACTGCCATCTGACCTTCGCGACTTTTAGCTGTTAAATTGGTAACCGGGACTGACGGCTTAACGTGCTCTCCAAGGCACGGAGTGAAATCGGGCGGTTACCCATGGGGTAGGGTTGCTTAACTTCGCTAATGATGATCACGAATGATAATTGCAATAGCAACTGTGCCACGACCATCTCGGAATCAAAAATATATGGCAATGGAATAAAAATATATGCAAACACACGACTATATAATCAAACTATACATTTCCAGACAGACTTGCACCATGCACCGCATGAAAAATATAATTCTTGATGCGTTTAAAATAAGTATGTAAGAAATTAATATGCGTAAGAAGATAAAGGAGTGTGCTCGAGCGTGTTTTTTATTTTCTATTAGCTTTGCTCCGCGGTTTAATTTCATGGGTGGTCCGCGAAACACTAATGTTTTTCTTAAATAAAAGTAGTTAGATACTCCTTGTAAGATTAGCTATCTGCCAGTGAGTCCCGTTTGGGAGAGTAGTCGGAACAAACAGACCGACATACTGAGAAAAAAAAAATATTGTTTTTTTTTAATATCAGAATATATATTATATACTTTCATATGCGTTTAGTGAAAATCTGTTAATTTGGTATTACAAATAGTAATTTCAATTCTATTTATCTGTTCAATGTGTAGATATAGATTGCACTATTATAAAAAAATAAATAACATCTAACTGGCTGCAACGAAAATGACCCTTTTCCAGCATTTCTCTTCTTCCTTTTTTATTAGTTTTTAAATAGAATTCAGTTCTGATATTTAGCTAAGTTATGATGAAATAAAGCTCACGATCAAACGTAGTACCTAAGTAATACACTCCTTTTTTGGGCAGTCGTGTGAATACACCAGTAAGCACCTAATGACCGTATGGTGTTGTTGTATTGAACAAATAAAAGTAAAAGTCATACCAGATAAATTGGTATTAACGTTATCGATTCTTGAAGCATTGAGGTTCAGCGCAAAGAACTTTGGAATAATGTTCTGGAGCGGAATTGTTACCACCAAGCCTTCTAAAATTTTCTTGATATCTTTTACCTGTAAAATCGAAATTCTATTAGCTCTGTAGTTTATCTCGATAGAAGAATGCGCGATGACATTTTCGTCAAACTGCAATCTGGAGGGTTACCACTGACCTCCACTACATAGGTACTGTAAGGCCCTCAGCCTTACAAGCAGCTTAATGCCGTGTTTATACAAAATTTATGGTTATTTGCCTATTACTTATGTTTGACGAAATAAAATAAACTTAAGGAAACTTCGTGTCGGTTCTTTTCAGAAGGCTTCTTTTGTAACCTATGTTTTCTACGTCTAAACTAATAATTCCTTCGACCTCATCATATACTTTTGTTCACTTACCTGTACGACATATACTATATGTTGAACAATAAATAGTACGACAATGAAGAACGAAAACACTCTGAAAATCTGATGGCATATCCTCTTGCATCTGTTTGTGGGTTCCTTTAACATCTTGAAAAACCCAACCATAACCAGTATTTTATACACAGGCGGAAATGCATCGAAAGGTGTAATATTACTCATAATTTTCTTCTCAATGTCTTCTGTGATACTGCTAAAGTACCTTTATTATTTCAAATAAAAATAGAGCTGGTTCACTCGTAGAGGTATGTGATATGAAAAGATAGCTCTTACGAAAGAAAAGTAAATCTGACATAAGTACGTTATTAACGCTCATTACAAATTGAATAATTCAGGGCCTAATTTGTTCCGATCATATTCGAAATCAACTACGGCCGTCATTAGGTTTAATTAATTGGGCTATTATAACCATAATATGATCCCGTTAATTGATTGCCTGCAATTATTGTAGTAGCTAGGAACTTAAAGCTCCGTTATTATACGACTACGATACGTCCGATTATTAATCTATACGATCTACACTACTATTATAGAGAGGAAAGATTTGTATTTTTGTGTGTATGTTTGTAATTTATAAACTCAAAAACTTCTGTGCAGATTTCAAAAATTCTTTCACCATTGGAAAGTTAGATCATCAGCGAGTATTTAATAATCTTTATTTTATCCCTGCACTCCCACGGGAACGGGAACTACGCGGGTGAAACCGCATGACGTCCACTAGTTTTTAGATATTTATATTACGCGATTATTCTAGTTACCAATATTATATGTTATAGAATTAATAAATATCACTTGTTGTAACAAGAACACCCAGATGACCAAGTGCCAACGTGACAGAAGTGAGTTCATCGCCGTCTTGTATTAGTTTTCAGAAATACGCAGGCTTCAATTTTTATAAATAACTAGCTGTGCCCCGCGGTTTCACCCGCGTAGGCTTAATTAAATGGGTGGATTTTTTCACGGAGCCCTAACTTAATAAAGTATCCTAAGTTACTCCTTGTAACATCTACTACCTGTCAGTGAAAGTCCTATAGAAATCGTTCCAGACGTTTCAGAGTTTACCCGGAACAAACAGACAGACAAACAGACGGACAGAGAAAATATTAAAAATTTGTTTATTTATGCACGTACATTATATACTTTCATATGCATTAAGTGAAAAACTGTTAATTTGAAATTACAAACAGACACTTCAGTTTTATTTATCTGTATGTATAGTTCGGGATATAGTATCCTATGTCCTTCTCCTGCTTCTAAGCTACATCCCCAGCAATTTTCAGCCAAATCGGTTCAGCCGTTGTTGAGTTATAAATAGTGTAACTAACACGACTTTCTTTTATATATATATAGATATATCGTGGTCCCAGGCTACCCTGCCTATTAGGTTTGGTGGGCTGGGAATACGCAAAATTTCGGATGTGGCCCTGCCGGCTTTTCTGGCTTCAGTTCACAGTGTGCGCGACCTCACTGGCAATATTCTGTTTCCGTCACTCAGTGACTGTGAGGTTTCGTTCCTAACTGAGGCCAGAAATACTTGGCTTATGGCTTGCCCTAACACTAACTTGCCGCCAAGACCGCAATCTCAAAGGCAATGGGACGAGCCTATCAGCAGGCTGAATTATAATACACTTCTTGAAAGTAGTTTAATCTCTGCTGATCGTGCCCGCCTCTTGGCAGTAGCTAAATGGGAGTCTGGTCTTTGGCTTCAGGCCTTACCATCTTTTAACATCGGTACGCTTCTGGATGACACAACATTCAGATTGTGTGCTTGCTTGCGTTTAGGCGCAAAATGTATTGTCCCTCATCGGTGTCACTGTGGAGATAGTGTGGACATCTTCGGACACCATGGTCTGTCATGCGTCAGTAGCGCCGGTCGACGATGTCGTCATTCTTCCATCAATGACCTAATACGCCGGGCTCTGGTCACCGCCGGGGTGCCTGCTGTACTGGAACCAGTAGGTTTGGCGCGCAGCGATGGCCGGAGGCCGGATGGTATGTCACTGGTGCCGTGGAGATTGGGTCGGCCGCTGGTGTGGGATGCCACGTGTGTCGATACGTTGGCTCCGTCCCATCTCCCCGGCACTTCTGTGGCGGCCGGTGCTGCTGCTGCTCAGCAGGAGTGCCTCAAGCGCCGGAAATATGCTTGCATTGGTCAAGGATACATATTTTCTGCGTTTGCGGTTGAAACTCTGGGACCTTGGGGTCCAGATGCTCATCAACTTTTCAAAGAGGTTGCACGTCGTCTGGTAGAAGCTTCTCGTGACAAGCGGGCTGGGGCTTTTCTCACTCAGAGAATCAGCATTGCTATTCAACGTGGCAATGCTGCCAGCCTTCTTGGCACGATCCCGAGAGACACCGATTTGGGCCAAGTTTTCTACTAGTAATTAGTTTTTAGTTACTTATTTATTATTATAAAGATTTATTGTATTATTTTTCTTATGCCACACGTTTTTATAACAGACTAGACTTGTTACTGACGCCATGGTTACCATTTGAATCTCAAATGTAAAATATACGACCTACGACCTAATGGACGCTTTCATATTGGACGATAACGGTAACGACAGGATATCGTCGAACTAGTAGTTTGATACACTGTGTCGTTGTAGTCAAGTATCGGCAGACGACATCGTCCCGATATCGGCAGACGATATCGTGACAGTGGGAAAGCACCCAATGACCGAAACACTTAGGAATCTAGGAACAAATCGTTCGAAATGACACACTGACTCAGACGCGCGCAACTACGAGAAAACAAATAGAATAATAACACGTTGTGGTGGAATAGCGCACCTATACGTGTTTTACCGACATTTCACAAAGCTTCAAAACGACAAATCTACATTATTTTAACAGAAAAAACAAATTTAAAAAGATTTTTTTGATAAAATGATGTGACAACTCTCCCACTTAATGGAGCAAATGTTCTTATTTTTAACAAACAGGCCTAAGTAGTTTTCTTACTGTTGTAGAGCTTATATTTATACTGTGTTTTTTTGTAAATTTGATATTACGTTGAAATAAAACAAAAGGGTTGATTTGAGCAAGCGTTTGGTATAATATAAGCTAAGTGAGTTAGAGTTAGGGGTAATATATTGAACACATCAAAGAGGTGGCAACCACAGTTGGAAGTTCGGTCCGCAGCCCAGTTTGTCCCGCAGTGCGGCCTCGAAAAGAGCGTCTCTAGCCTCGCCCTTAGCCGCGTGCGCATCGCGCGCCCCCTCGCGACATACCTCGCGAGCAGCTCGAACGAACTTTGACACTTGAGCTACACTCTCGCGCACGTCATCCATTGACACCTACAAAATTATTTTAGTCACACATCAGCACACAAGTAAATTATAGGAAGGAAATTTTGGTCGTTTATTACAGGTAAATTACCAGAAATAGTTGTCAATACTGTAAGCCTCGACAAAGCAACATCATCCTTTACTCCGCAGCAATTATTCTGGCCATGCACTCTTCATAAAAAGTGGAAGCTAAATAGTTGTACTGACTTGGTCTTCCGTAGGTAGCGTGTGTGGGTGTATCCGCACCCAGTGGCCGACCCGTCCCGCCGCTCGGGTCCAACAGACTCCATTGCCCCAGGAGCACGCGCTGAGCATCTTACGACGCGACGCTGCCGTGGCGTATCCGCCACGCCAAGTCTCCTCTGTGCTCTCTGCTGGGTTTATGGCCACACCGTCTTTGGCTACACTAGACGCGGACTGAAATATAAAACGTTAAATATTTTAAATGTTATGCCATATATGTATCACTTATGTACTTATAATGGTACATTTTTACATTATACGTCTGGATGACCTAAAAACTACGAAAAAACACGTATTTTAATATTTTATATGTGTAGGGAGACGAGCCCAGTTTGCAGGAAGTAGTAGTGGGCTCGGACGCTACCTTGTTCTCCAATTTGTACTAATTATTTAAGGGGGTCTTGATTGTTGCCGTGACGTCAGCAAAACAGACAAACATTCGAGTGTGATCTTATAATAGAATACAATTTCCTTATACGTAACATCGCGGAAAACGAACCTCAAAATAGAATGGTACGTCAGAATACGACCTAGTGACATCAATTCCAATTGCGCCTACCCCAATGTTCGAGGTTAAGATAGTCCAATAAAATCCAAATCGTTATTATACTCCGTGTTCGGGTAAACAAAACAGCATATCGATCAATAACTTTAAACTTAGATTAGACTCTATTTGGTGTACCGAAAGTTAAATTTGCATTATTGTCAATGTACCTTATTAATTATAGATTCAATTTTACTATTTGTCCTTGGCTGCATCGGTGCGGGGCTCAGTATACTTAATATTATACTAGTTACCTGTACTTCTGAACTGTCATTTATGTCAGGCGATGGTTTGCAAGGACGTCCGTTGTTTATTTCTTTTGATTTCTCTGTTGTTTCCTGTAATGTAATTTGTATGAATTAGGAATTAATTACTGCCATGCAACATTTTTCTACATAATATGTTTATTGATCACAGGGGCCCTAAGTACAAAAGTCCAAGGGCACTACGTATGTTTACGGTGGAGGAACTCATCGTAAAGAAACCTACACACATGTCTAAGAAGTAATTCAAAAGGACGTATTCCTGAGGCGGCGATGGACTCACGTTGGTACTAAATCATCTTCGGTGAAAAATGGATGATCATTACACCTCTCCTTTCCCCTTCGGAGACACTTCTGGGATGGCGTGAGCATGATTATAATTTTTATAAGATCATCTTCCGACTGGCTCGTTGGTTCAGTGCAGAACACGAACCCCTGGGTCGTGAAAAGTGTTATTGGGTTTTTCCATCTGTAATTGCCTAATAGCAACCTGGAGTCGGTTAGTGACAAATGTCTTGCCCCCTATGACATGGGACTAAAACATAACTGGCCAAATGTGGGTATAGTATGTGTATATGAAGATCTTACAGGGCACTTGTCAGGTAAAGTGTGTTGTATGTTGACGCAGTGCACAGGCAGCGTCCGTCGCCGTCGCCAGCCGCGTGCCGTACGCCGCCCGCCCCCCGCGCCGCGCCCGCCCGCCCCCGCCGTGCCGGCGCGAACGCCACCCAAGCCATTCACCCCGCTCGATCCATTCTCGTCCTCTGAACTATACGCCCTAGGATAACCACATCTCAATATAATCTTATCAAATCTAAAGCTATAATATATAATGATAATTTCTGCCGAAGGTTGCGAAATGCTGAACATAGGGTTTCTGCGACCTGTAAATGGTGGGGTAAGTATCGTACAGAACCCCATTTAACCCATCTTCAATAAAGAATGATGACCACATCTAATATATGTATGGCTTATTTCGCCAGAAATTTCTATCATACGGTCTTTTACCTGCGTCGACTTTTAGGTATACTTTCAAAGTATTATGTACTGAGCTTCTAAAGTTAAGGCGTCACTATGCTAACAGTGATAGCCCTTGGGCCTGTAGACAATGTACCATTATCCAAAAGCTCCGCTTACAGTAACGATACAAAATGTATGGGAATGACGTATATAACGTGACCGATTTAGCTTTGTGAACTTAGCACCCGACTTGAAAAAAACCAAATTTTTTTTTCGCCATCAGGAAGGCTTTCGTATGTAGTTGTTTGTAGTGAAAATTATTTCGTTTGTAGATGAAAAAAAAAAAGTTAAGCGTCATGAAAAAATGATCGGCACCCGAAATTCGTAATCGAGATAGATATATGTTATTTTAATACATTTTGTATCGCTTCTATTAGCGCAAGCGCGAGAGACTTGGTCCAGGCCTTCTGGTGCTTAGCCTCTGTAAGGTACAGAAATATCGTACCCTTAGCTGGGCTAAATATCTTATTGCCAATGTTATTGTAGATCCGAATAGTAACTTGTTAGGTTAGAAGACGCCTTAGCGTTTGATTAGAAGGCAAAGTTCATGGTTATTTTTTTTCAAGCTACACACACATTTATATATCAGTACAACTATGAAAAATTCTGTTTTATTTTAACCTTTATCGGCATTGGAACTGTGTCCATGGGCCATTTTTCATGAGCTTTATTTTATATTCATTAACATTTTATAATATTTTTGAAAGATTAAGAGTTTTTTGCCAGGGTCTTCTCAATAAAAGCAACCTTCCAAACCAGGCGGTAGCATGTATAATCCTGTATAAGTATTCATTTTGACGCAACAATCATTTTGACGATTTGAAAGTACTTTGTTAAAAGTGTAATCAAATAAAGATATTTTTGAGTTTGAATGAAAATTATTTTTTTAGTTTAGGCCCTGGCACTTATGAATGTCAAGGAATTTACCAAGTTTGAGTTTGAACTTACGTATTGACTAAAGGCGACAACGGTCCCTTGAGTAAAGCAAGTCCCGTGTGCTTCATGGGCAGACCCAACAAGTCGAACAGCTCGTGCAACATCGGCTGCTTCACTGTCACGTCCGCTTCGCAATTAGCCCCTAATGCTGGTGACAGATTCACCTGGAATTGACACACATACAATGTCATTCTATTACACACTAGCTGTGCCCTGCGGTTTCACCCGCGTAGACTTAATTCTATGAGAGACCCGCGGTACCCATTTAAAGAAAAGTAAGCCAAAGTACTCCTTGTAAAATTAGCTATCTACCAGTGAGTCCCGTTAAAATCGGTGCAGGCGTTTCGGAGATTTGCCAGAACAAACAGACGGACAGATAGACTGAGACAATTTTTAAAATTTGTAATTTTTTTTGATACCGTACTTTCAAATGCATTTAGTGAAAAGCTGTTATTTTGAAATTACAAACAGACACTTAAAGTTTATTAATCTGTATATATGACAAAACAATACGAGGCTACTTATAGAAGTCACTAAAAACATAAGCTAAGTATTTGCTGAAGACATGGCCTTAGCGAGGGATATGAAAAATCACCCCCATAATTGTAACATTAGATGACACGTAAAATGCTTAAATATGCAGACGATTGCTTATAAGAACAAATATAGGTGTTGTCACGAGTTTTGAGCGCTGCAGTAATTTTTTGGGACTTGTTTGAAACGAGCGCGAACAAAAACATGCGCACTGCACAGTTACTCCCCACTTCGTTAGCAGAGCGCTGTAACAATATCCCTCAAAATATTTAAACGTCATTCAGGCACATATTACATAGGTAAACATATAATGCGACGAGCGTATTGTGCAATCATTATCGCCAGCCAATCTCACCTCAATCAACCAAGGTTTCAATGAATCATCAAGGAGCACATCAAAGCCGTAGAACTCGAAGCAGTTCCTAGCCGGAGGAGTTCCAGCGGCCTGAGCTAGTAAGGTAAGTGTGACTATCGCTCGGATCCTCTGCCACACCAACCACTCCGCTGCTCCCCAACGGCCTATCAAGGCTTTACGTACTTGAGTTAAGGTCCACTTACAACCTAGAATAAAAGAAAAAGGCACGTGTCAGAAGATACTCTGGAAGACCAATATCTTAATTTAGGAACTATTATTTCATATTCACGACGAGTAATAACTCTGGTCAGTGTAACCGATGGAACTCTTTCCATTTCCATTTGTCTCTATCCAGTGCCATCTCTTTGACCTCCTTATACGTCATGACAGACCTTTTCTTTAACTTGTCTCATGTATGTTATCCTTGGTCCTCATCCTCTCTTCCCTTCTACCTTTCCTTCTACATATTATGTTTTTAAAGTAAAGAGATGACCAATCATCTTTCCATAGTACTCTTTTTTCCTAAGCGGTGTGGTTACTACACATTTACATGAGACTTTATCCCCCTATTACAAAACATGGTTTAAACGAAGACTAGATCGATCACGGACTAAAACTATATCCCTTCCTTTTTAAATCAGTAGCACAGAAAGTGATGGAATTACTTTTACACCAAGGACTATCTAGGTCTATGTTTTGTACTAAGGGGGTAAAAGACGAATGTACATGGTAATTATGTTAGTACTGCGAAGCATTGTCTGTGTAAAAATTGTGATCGTGTATTCATGTTATTGAAAGACGTCTAAAGTAAAATACGAGATGAGACCTTTAAAGTCTGTCATATGATCGTCCTCCTGCCCATATCCCAAGTTATTTGTGGTTTGCGCAATGTGTTCTTCTCTTCCATTTCTCTGTATCAGCCGTCATATCTGTATTCACTTCCATTCTCACCATATCATCTTTCACACAATCCATCCATCGTTTCTATCCATCAATTAAGTCTGACATTAGATGTATATTACAAATAATATTTATAGTTTTAAGAAAAATAGCAAAACACGCAAGAGAGATAAGCTCCATGTTACTATAATTAGACTACACAAAACTCTTTTGTGGCGTAAAGTCGAAAATTTGTGAATTATCTTTTATCAACCAAACACTTTGTGTAAAAGCATTTTATACTGTATATGATTATATCGATGGCAATGAGTTACTCACTCTTCAATGTAATTTTACTAAAACAACCCCATTTATAAAAAGATAACACATGTGAAAACAACCGGAGAGTTTATTTCGCCGCCGTTTCCTCCCCTGACAGACTTAAACTTGGAAACGGCAGTAAATTTCAAGCTAATTAAGCTGTTAAAATGACGTTCAATTTGTGTTTAAAGTGTCACTAAATTTGTAATTGAATGAATACAATATAATATTGCCAATACATTTATTTAGTGCAACACTCAATCATCACTTCATAGAGTTCACAATGTGCTCTCTGTGCTGTGAATTATACCACAACGATTTAAAGTGTTATCTAAATTATAGTCTTAAAACGTAATACATTCAGCTTGCCAATATCAATACATATATATTTATTGTGTTTTGTGATATTACAAAACTTCTGGTCGGGGATTTGGGATGGGCTTTTTTTTTAAGTGTTACTTTTGTCATCTACAATTTGTACCTACCCTCCTATTATCTTATTACGTGGTTCTATTCTATAATCTAGAATATCTAGGCATTCAAGGCTATCGTCTGACTACTTAGTATCGAATCAATAATTACCACTGCCTATTCGGTCCTTACATTCAGAATACCGAGGTCCAGTCTTGTTGAGGGATGAGTTGGTCAGATGCCTGTATGGGTTGTGGATGTCCGACAACGTGTACTTGTCCGTTCCTGGAAAAACAAAATTTAAGTGTCTGTTTGTAATTCCAAATTAACAGCTTTGCACTAAATGTATAAGAAAGTATATGCGATACTAACATAAAAAAACAATTATAAAAAATCTCTGCTGGTCCGTTAAAGCTGAGCTGATGCTGCAAAAAATAAGACCGCTAAATAAAGACTCCTATGAAATGAAGTCTGAACGCGGGTGTAACAGCGGGGCACAAGTAATTTTAACATAAATAAAAGTATCTGAGTGTATGAATTGAATCGTTTTATAATATTTTATAAACATTTTGACCAGAGCAAAGGCATTTTTTGTATCGCTTGAATAATTTCGCAGACTGAAGCTACATTGCAAGCTGTTACAATTCTGCCAGTACCTATAACTTCTGCATAGTTTTATTCGTAAATTAATCGATTAAAAAATATGACATGGCAGTAGGTAGTACATACATTCTACAGAATGAAAAATAATCATATTCTGTAAGTGTATACTAACCAAACCTCGCTAGTCCCTCAGCGTACATGTAGGCAGTGAGCGGTCTGTATCCGGGCACACACACGTATAGCCGGAGGTCGAACTTGTAACCCGCTATCAACAGCGGCCGCTCGATGTACCGCTGCACCACCGCTGCGCTGCCGCAACTCATCTCACACACACTCTGCAAACCACAAGCGTACAAGACTGCACACACACATGATGCTTCACATTTTTTGTTCAAGCAGACATTCATTATACGGCCTAAAATATGACGTCAACTTACATGATAACGGAATTCACAGAGTGTCAATAAATAAATTGAAAATATATAATATTGTATTGGTATTTCTTTCGTGCTTGGAAATAATATTTTTTATTCGCGATATTAGATATGAATGTAAATCAAAATATACCGTAACTGCTTTCAATGTCGAAAAAGCACATACAGACAATAAATAATTAAAATTAATATCTTATATAGTTTGTATTATGGGTAATATTCAAATGAATGTATAAAGCTATATTTAAACAGAACTTGACAGCCTTAATTGTTATATATGTCTGAAAATATGGTTTTGTTACTCAAGATAATATCAATTCTATGTAATAGCGTTTGTAAGCATCATACCCGAAATAAGAATATCCCTCTCCCCTGACTCTGAGCGACCGGCTTGTGTATCCAGACTACGTTGGATCCTGTTGGCCCTTCGTCGCGCCGAAGACGGGAACATTCTGACACCAATTTCGCATATTCCAGTGGTAAGTGGTAGCATGGCGGACTGAAAAGTAATAAGAATCTTATGAGCTCCTAATATCATGAATTTATTAAGTAAAGTGAATTAAGACCTAATGCAGGCTGTACGCTACGTATGTTACATGCAATCATAACTATATAGGACTCAATCGATTTATATTTCATTGAGGAATTAAGCTAAGTTTTATAGTCAAGTACCGACCACCTTGATATAGATCGACAAACATTGCAAATCGTAAGTATATTTCAAAATTTATTTGTTCGGTAAGCTAAACTCTTTATATCTAAGTCCCACGTTGGGCGCCATTTTTGATGAATTCAAATCAAAGTAAACAGAACTTTCTTACCCATGCGTGACGTGCAATATTATGTGTATGGAAATGTTTGTGGAATAAAAACTGAACAGTACATCACGTTTCCAAAAGCAATCCTTTCCGAAACCTCGCACCAATAAAATTATATATTGGAAAGCTGAACGCACATAAACAAAGTTACGTATTTCGTGCGGATAATGGGCTTCCTTCCTTAAATCCTTTCGTACTTACATCGACTAATACGACACATGCCGTAAACTTCGTCTGATAGTATTGGTGATAAAAATTTACTTACGAACACCCGTAAGCCGTAACAACACACGTATCGCGGCTACAATCTTTGTCCCACGTAGAATTATAACAATTCATACGAGTTTCAGTTGCACGAATGCACGCAATAGGAAGTTGATGTTTTGAGGTACAATATACATTGACGCTTCCGACACCTCGAAGTTTCTATAAAAATACTGAATTAGGCGACTAAACCACCCATTCGTCCAATTCATCCGTTTACCAATATACTTAATCAGACATAGAGCTCGTAAAACTTATTACAAACATTGCATTGCGATAAACCATCAGACTGACATCCACGCTTTTATGCAAATTAAAAAGTTGTTACATAAAACATAAACTGCTTTTGCTTAAGTAGAAGCAGGAGTAATTGCACTTTTTAAACGAGGTCGTTTGCATCAGACAGAGGAATAACTGTTTACTACCATCCATAACGTTGTTTACCGTCGTCGCATCTCGCTCTAACCAATGTCCTATCACGTCTATAAAAATGAAAGCATGAAAGTGGGGTGCTCAAGACTGTTCCCTTACCATAGAATGCTAATTTCCCACCAAAACAAAACTATGGCATTGTTTCTTTTTCTTGGCAATCGTCACGCAAACTCATCGGTGCCACTCAGCGTAATTACCACAAAGGCACGATTCATTAATATGCAAATAATAATAATTAGGCCCAATATTTCCGTGAACTATAAACTTTCCTGAGGGAAATACCTGCTCACAATTAGCCTAAAAACATCCAACAACTTATCAAATTCAAATTGGCTTGAACGAAGATTGGACCCAACTATGATTAATATTATATCCATCCTTTTTAAATCCGTATGGCAGAAAGATATGGAACTACTGTTAAACCAAGGAGTATGCTAACATACTCCTTTGTTTAACAGTAGTTCCATATCTTAGTTTTGTAATAAGGCAGTAAATGTTTGAACGGATGTTTGTTTGTCACTCCATAGCTAAATAGGGCTCAGTAGATATTTTGAAATAAAATTATCTGTATACCTACATATAAATTAATTTGAAGTACCTGTTAAAATTCATGACTGAAAATTAATATTATTTAAATATGTAGTCAATCTGTCTGTTTGTTCCGCATAGTATATAAAAACGACGATACAAGGAGTAGGTATGTACCGATTTCTACATTAAACTACTTAACGAAAGTCCTTCATAATGAATATGTACGTACTTAAAGAAATTTCTTGAAAGTTCCACTAGAAAACGCAAGTTTATTTAGTACTTCACTTTACCACAACTTAACAGCATATTTCTTGGATTAGTCCTTGTGAGTTAACTACTAATAAATAGTTCAATGACTATTATTAGAAACCTTGTATTTTCGTGCATGTCTATAAAGTATCTATTTTATGTTCTTCTAAAGAAGAAATCAAAATAAATAGTTTACCATAAGTAAGTTAATAACAATTCTTATAAATGTAATAGCATACATTTCAAGTAATATTTAAAGTATTTTACGTCATCATCATCGTAGACCAACTTCATGACAAAGAGTAATGTTGTACGAATATGTTACTTAGATATTTATGCGATGCTTAAAAGCATTCCTACCGTCAACTCCTATCGAGTCACAGATGTTTACATATCAGTGCCCTAAGTATCGGTTAACATTTAACTTTTTGTATGGGAACGTATAAGCACCCCTAGCGGCGAGTGTGGAAATTTTATATTCCCATACAAAATGAATAAAATACGCAATCGTCAAAGTCGACGTCAATACCTATAACTTAGGGTAAAGATACAGTGACTAGTACGTTCAAATCCTACTACTAAATCAATACATATAATATTAAATGTCCCGATTGTCTGACAGACTAACTATTATTTCAACGTACAGCCTAAGCCGCAGGTCCTAGAGACGTAACAGTGTCTTTTTTACGTGTAGGTATTCGATAAGAGAGTTTTCCAAAATTCCACCCCTAAAAAGTTAAATAAGTGTCAAAACTAGGAGGAAAAAGGAGTGCTTTTTGTATAAAATCACACATCGAGGTGCAGCCTCAGGCACATGATAGTATAAATTACTAAGTAAATCACAAAACTGTTCAATATGGTTGGTTAATGAATTCCGTACATACAAACAAACACCTCCGTAAATGACAAGTTTCGCATCGTTCTTTAAGTCTACTTACTCGTGAGCATCTGCATGGCTGTTCAAGCTGTTTTTAAGTTAGCGAAGCAACCGTTTGGGGGTAATTTCCATTTTTTCAGTGTAACATTGTATAAAAATAGGTGGATGCAAGGCGGTGCCGTGCGACACGCGACCGAGCGCGTTCATTCAAATAGCCGATGACGCGAACCGATTGACTCGGCCCCGCCACACGACAGAACAATCAACCAAATGTTCTCTCTACTTCGATTCGTACCCATACTGAGAGTTACACGGATCATAAAAACGATATAGATATGTTATTATTTTATGTTATGTCAACTGTGATTAGGTGGGCCGACACGCGCTCTCAATAAATGTCAGTGCATGTGAGAATAAACTTTTCGATATTGACTATTAAATTATACTTTGTATCAATATGACCCCAAACAAACAAGGCTTAGGTTATATTATATAGATCTACTCAAGGTCTTGGGAGATAAATCCTTCCCCCGTTCAGACCCCAGAGCGTATAACAAAATAATAAGAAGAACTTAAAAGCAGGGTTGGTTACGTGAACTGTTTTCAGAAGGCTAGTTTCCAAACCAGGTCGAGGTACATAAATACCTAGACCCTGCCTAAGCTGACTCAATCATTTTTAATATCCCTGCGCGTGCGTGTGAGTACATCCCAGATATTGCAAACATCCGTAGGTAGGCAGTGATCCAAAGACACTGTTTTATATCTATTGCCTAACCAACTTACAATTATAACCTCTTATCACAAAACATGGTTTGATACAAAAACTAAACTCAAGTCAAATTTTATTTATAGTCTAAACTCTTAATTAAACTATGTCCATCTATTTTTTAAATTCGTATCACAGAAAGAGATAAAAATACCTATAATCCAAGGACTATCTCTCTCTCATCTATGTTTTGTAATAAAGAGGATTGAGTCAATAAACATCAAAGTTCGCTGAATGAAAAAGTGCCACATCGTCGCGTCAACATAGATCCATGATCTAGCTAGACTCGCCCCGCGATTGATAGACTATACTCGTGTAATTTATTACCCCCCTGTTCTATTCGTTGAATACAACGTTCAACTTGTCGCCGTAACTTTAGCATTAACATAATATTTTCATAGCAATGTCCTTACATTATTTATTACATAGAATTATTCTTAGATTTATTATGTTTTATACATCGCCAGAGCGGTAGAATTTTATGGTAGTATAAATTATTGTGATTGATGCCCACGCGCACCTATGTGGTTATAATTAAAATGACCTGCATGCGTGTTAATTGAGTGATTATAAACATTTATTGTGATTGTACTAGAATGCTCAGATGTTGCACCCAAGAAGTGATATTTTTTCCATTCGACGTTACAGGGGGTTAGTACTCGTTTTCTCTAAAAAACGAAGGTACGACCGAAAGTTCGTATTCGTTCTAAAGTGACTTACGAACGTCAAGGTTTGCCGTTTATATATTCTAAGCTTTCATTAATAAAATTATTAAATTAACGATAACTTGATTTCGATGAGAAACTGATATAAAGGGGTACTGAAACTAGGTTTGATTTTCGTTCAGTTGCGAAGTTTTGTTGAGACGTCGAGACGGAGTATAGACCCGCAGCGGTCGCCTGCATGAGTACAAGCCGTACAAGCCTACGTCATAGGTTTTTTCAGACGTAAATAACTCCGCAAAACTCTTTTGTAAGTCATGACAATTCACAATTTGAGAATTCACTTAATATCGAAAAAGAGGTAGATTTTAATGAGATATGTGGGCCTAGACAAAGTAATATTAACAACAAGAAACGATACAAAATGCATGGACGTCAGTCACGTGACACATGTCATCCCCGTACATTTTATATCGTTTCTACTAGAGAAGCGTGCGGATATGTTACTTTGGGCCCATGATATTAGATGGAATCTTCATTAAAATAGGCTCAATTTCTATAGGAATAAAGCTACTTCAAAGAAAGAAGAAAATGTTCTCGTGACTAAACTAGAATTAACAGAAGGTACAGACAGCAATTGCTTAGGAATTAACAAAAATTTTACGACAGCTTATCATCATTTGTAAACAACATGAATACCCTCCGTTGTTAATTCCCATCAGGATAAAATTACGATTTACAACCGCGATCAAACAGATCGCGTGTTCAAAAATATTGTCTGCCTCTTTCTATCGATTTAAATTTGTAAAAACGACCGTAATATTTTTGTTGGCAAAGGAATTTGTCGTAATTGGTAAAGAAATTCGTCGTAATTACCGTAGAACCAATTTTGAGTAAGTTTGTTTACGGAACAATAAATAGCTGCGAACATTACATTTGTTTAATCGGAAACCAATAAACTCTATTTTTGGTATTTGGTATTTTGGTACGGTTTACAACGCAAACACACTACAAACAAGATGGTGATTCTCAGTTTTTATCGGATCATTGTCTTGATATATATAACAGATCAGATATCTTTATAAATAGACTGGTTGTGGGGATTCAGGTGACTGGGACAGTGGTCCCATCAGCCATCTGATAACGCGGTTCCAGTAAGCTAGTGAGCTTACTGGAACCGCGTTATCAGATGGCTGATTAGTTATTATTTATTTTTATCAGACAGCCGTGGTGGCCTCGAGGTTTGAGCAATCCCCTGCTAAGCAAGCGACGCAAGTTCTAATCCCGTCGGGGCCTGTCTGTACCTATGAGTTTTTCTAAAAAAACTTATGTAGAGTGATTGCACACCACACTTTACGGGGAAGGAAAACATCGTGAGGAAACCTGCATATTTCTGAGAAGTAATTCAAAGACGTATGTATAGTGCCTGAGACGGCGATAGACTCACCATCTGTCACGTTGGCACTTAATCAAATTCGACGAAAAGTGGGTGTTGTGATAACAACACCTCTACATACCCCTTCAGGGAATACAGGCGTGAGCATATGTATGTATGTATATTATTTTTATCAAGAGCCGTAATGGCCTCGGGGTTTTTCAAATTCAATTTTCGTTAAAAATTTAAGTTACCTGAATTCGTAGATAGCTCCATATATCCTCTTCATGCACCTCAGCAGCCTTGAGAGGCTATCCTTCCTGCATATAGATCCTCCTTTAGGTATGTGGTTCATGAACTGAAAATGGATCATTGTAATAACATTTTTCATAAGGAATCAATTTCGCATCAACCTGTGGTAGGTTTTATACACAGTTTTATTTTAAAGAACCTATTTTTTAAATTAAAACCTTATTTTACTCCTTGTTACATCAGCTGTCAGCCAGTGAAAGCCCCGTTAAATCTTTAGAGCAGTCTCAGAGATTAGACGAAAGAAACAGACACAAAAAATCAATTGAAATTGTATGTATATACTTTGATAATCATCTAGCAAAAAGCTGTTAATTTGGAGTTACAAAAAGACTCTTCTATTATATATATCAGCATAGATGTACAGATATAAATATTGTAGGTAAGTTATTTGTAGCTTTATGCGTGTTGTAGATCAAAAGCTAAGCTTACAAAGTTGAACGTATTAGTTATTACTACGCATGTCACAAATATGTCACAATATTAGTTGAAATAGGCAAAATAATAGTCATTACCTATTAACTGTCACTGGAGTTAAATTATGCATAATTTTCCATAGACATGCAAAGTTTATGCAAAGTTTAACGCAATGTCAATATCGATCGAATTAACCTTGTATTTAAACAAATTATCTATAATCGAATACTTTTAGGTTAGATTCAAAATAGGTCAACTTAAGCAGATAAGTATAGGTTCCGTCACAAGTTTTAAGCTCTAAGCGAAAATAGTAGGGCATTTGTATTTATTCGCACTCGCGCCATCGCTCAAAACTCATGACGGCACCTGTAGGATATAGTTCCTCCGCTTACAAACATATTGGCCTTGGAGTTCAGTATATTAGCAGGAGTATCTTTGCAATCGAAATTAATGCTGTTGAAGATTTTTAGCGCGGTTCAAGTGGCGTCACAAGTTATGAGTGCTCAGCGAAAATAGTAGGGTAACTGCACGTGTATTTTATACGCGTCACACCTCGCGGACAGAGACAGACTCACAAAATAACTAATGCGGCTTTAAGGTCAGCGCTCGTAGCTCGTGACGGCACCAAGGTACAAGTACAGACATAACATCTGGATAGATATAAGCTACTATATAATCTGGATATATAGTTGACTGCCTCGTTAGTCAGTTTTTTGCCCGAATCGAGGGTCCGGTTTACGGTGAAGGAAAACATCGTGAGTAAGCCTACATATGTCTGGGAAGTAATCCAATAGTAAGCACTATACAAACTTCTCTACATTCGTCACCATCTGCCACGTTGGTACTCATCATTTTCAGTGAACAGTGGGTGTTGTTATTACAAAACCTCTGTATATGTAGTCATATGTAGTCGTATAATTAAAACCTTCTTTAATACAAGAAGTTATTAGACCTGCCAATCCCCAAGAGTCTTGTAGCACGCAGCAGGGAAGGCACCAGACCTCCACCAAAGGTTCCATCGCTCCTCGCCAGTGTTGTAGCCCTGGTACATACGCCAGCCGCGCTCCGCACACACCTGTACCACCAAGGATTATATAGATGTCTCTCGTTTCTTTATTGTGCCTAATTTTTAATTTATAGATCGAAGCCTAGTATTTATGTAATCGAAACGTAAGCCATGTGAACTCATATACAATCCGAGAGTCCGAGAGAATCTAAACTTATCACACCACGATCTTTACGGTGAAAGAAAACATCTTGGGAAAACCCGTAATGTATGAGCAGTTATTTTAAGACGTATTTGAATATACCATGTGCCAGAGACAGCGATATACCGATCATTCACCATCTATGACTATATTCAGTCAAAAGTGGCTTTTGTACATTTGTCTACCCCTTAAGGGACCCTAATAGGAAGGCGTCAAAAGTAAATCATACTTAATAACATTAAAAAATGCACGTAATACGGGGTATTAAATGCCAGTTTGCACTTCAGATGTTTTACGTCATAAGTAGGTACATAGGTGGGTTATAACATGACGGTAATTTACTGTTATTAACATTGAATTTGCAACGTACACTTTAATTAAAATCCTTTGCGACTTGACTTGTCATCAATGGTGAAATACCTGTTTTCTTATAAGTGTATAAACAGCCAACGAATTGGTATAGGTTTTATTAATTGGATGTTCCTATTTATTTTTGGGCTTGTAGAACAGTCTGGACTCAACTGAGACTATCTGGAAGACTCCGGCTGAGACAATGATAAGATAGGATGAGGCTATGTTTGAATGTAGTATATACTAATACGCGTAAGTAGCGTATTGGCTCAAGTACTGGGTTGATCTTGGAAATTCTTTCAGCAATGGCTACATCATCAGCGAGTAACATAGGCTATATTCTATCCCCGTGCTCCCACGGGAACTTTGGTGAGGCCGCGTGACGTCCGCAAGTTCGTAATAATCGTAATCTACGTAAAGGACTCCGAATATATAGCACGTTCAAAATTGTACCTACTAAGAATTGAACTACAGTACATTACCTTTACAAGGAGACTCGGACCGCACCCGTTGTCATTCAAACGAAATATAAAAGGCTCATCATTGTCGAAACTCTCCATGATCACATTCTAAAATAAACAGCTTGATTAACACGTGACCAAAATAGTATGTACAGTTAATCAAAACAAAATACGTCTTCAGCACTGAAGTTCAAAGCTGAGTTACAAACACAGGCATGTATCAAAACAAACTTCTAACCTTAATATTCGATGTCTGTCAATGAGTGGAGCTCATGTGTACGCAAGTCGCATGTCAGGTGTGCATGGGGATGTTGGTTTCATAACTCGTGGGAGGTAGTTCGGGCCACGTTACGTCGGCTTCGCGGCGGTGGCGTGCGGCGTGACCCAGTCGCCCGCTCGCCCTCAACTGACTGTACAGACTACCGAATGCTTAGTGCAAGCAACCAGGGTAAGACAACCCCCTTGATTTATAGCAGAGGGTTCGTGACACGGGAGTTTCTATAAAATTGACGTAACAGTCGATAATGCATTGCACGTATTTAACGTGCCTCGCTTTTTGTACTGATTTAACACGGACTCCATTGATGAGTTTTATCAATTTAATTCAATTATACACTCCGTCACAGTAGCGCACATCAGCTTATTAATTAAACATACATACCTAATAGGAGAATTTTTAAAATTTCGAAAATCAGTTGGTTGTATTCGAAAACAGAAAAGTCGGACGAAAAGAGAAAGCGCGCGGAATAATTTTAACTTGTTCACAAATAAGCGGTTTACATTTTATTAATAAAGTTCATTTTATTCATAAAATTTTGACAAGTTTTCGAACATAAAATTAAAAAAAAGTACCGTTCGTTTTAGATGGATTATCTTGATAAGCCGTGCGTTTTACATTGCAATAACGCAATGAGAAACAATACGATATTGAAATTTGTGAAATAAGACCCTTTACGAGAAAATGAGTTATAAGGTCTATTTACTTAAGAAGGCGTTCTTTTGTTTCTACCTTGTAGACATTTAGAACGTTAGTTTTATTGAAGGAAGTCTTTTAAAATAAAGTTCACGTTCTTCATTTGTCACATAAATGTTAGCCAGTAGCAAATTAATGTAAATTTTACTTAATAGCTCCTACAAAAGGCATGAATGGATTCTCTGAATGCACGACGTTTGATCTTCCTTTTTCCGCAAGCTGTTAATGATTGGTTAAGTTACATCTTAATTGCTATACGTAGTGAAGGTAACATCAGTAATTACATATTATCAATCATGCCGAGGCCCTTACTGAGTAGGTAAGCAGCATCAGTAGAGTTCATTCTAAGACTTAAAAACCTCTTTCAATCAATTTCTTCATACGTTCTTTGACTCGTTTTGAAGAGGAATGTCTCAAAGGCACATTCCCAACTACATAGCCCAGTATATACTAAGCTTTCATACAAGCAGTATGGGAACTTGGAATAAATGGTTCTAAATGAAACACACAGATGCGCAAATCTACGAGAATCTGCCATTAGCCAGTGCTGTCATTAAGGGGTGTGCCGATTGCTTATACATGTGTTTAAGGCATATAAATTAGGCTTTATACTATATCATTACTCTGAAGCGCTTGCTACTGGTATATGGTACTTGCGTGAGGAGCTCGTGGCACAGTTGCCATTACGCATATCATTCGATCAGCGAAGTTAATCAATCCTAACCCTAGCCAGTAATTGGATGGGTGAGCGCCTGAGTTCCCTTGGAGAACACGTAAAGCCGTCGGTCCCGGTTGCCAATTTATCATCTTTGTCAGTCGTTACAGGTCAGTGGGAGGCCTATAATAATCTGAAAACTGGTTTAAGCCAGATCACAGATTTTCCTCGTAAAAAGCGGTAGCGAAGGTCAGATGGCTGTCGCTTCGTATAAATATCAGATGATCAGCCACATAGCTCAGAATCAAGTGCCGACCCCAACAATGTATGGGATAAGGCCAGGGAGATGATGATACTTGCGTACATGTTTTAATATGTGGTAAGTAGAATCGATCATATATTATGTAACCATCAATTTATGGTTACAAGTAAGTAAGTGTCCTTGTTTGCCACATGTATAAATTAGCTTGAACGAAAGTCAGTTTTGAACAAAACCTTAATTTCACTAACAACAATTTACGTTCATTTAACTTTGAAACTTTGCTGTAATGTAATTTGGCTTGGAAATGGATTGTAATTGTTTCGAATCTGAATTGTATACCTGCGATGCAATTACGTCATAATAAATGGTCGTCTTTGTTAGAATGGGTCCCAAAGTTTGAAGGTCAGGCCGAAATAAGTACCACATCAGGGGTTAAATTATGGGTATAGGCGGATGATTCGTACCTACCAGTGCATAATTAAACAATAACTATTATTTTGCAAACTACTATTAAGCTTATTATTATATTATTTATTATTATAATTCTATTATGCTCATTTATTTATGTTCAAAAATAAAGCTTAAAAGTATTTACTTAAAACACGACGGACCCGAAGTATGTTTTTAAAAATCAAATGCAAAATTAAAAGCAAGTGTTTAATGTACGACGATAGCTTACAGACTAACAATATTAATTAAAACTAACTTAGATCATACGGGATACTATCTCAGCATATATCCCGGTGGTCTACAGGCGACGATATTCTAAGAAGCCAAACTGTGTGGGCGCGTATTGATAAGGACCGTATTGTCAGGTGGTCTAGCTGATATAACTATTTAAACGATGCTATAACTTTGCGAGACCGGCCTACGATTTCAATATTTAAAAACTAAACCGTTGGTTGTTAGATAGTTCATTTTCAATTCACTTGCCCTGTTTCAAAGTCTTAACTGTCAACCACAACTGCATTCATAGAAAGATGCATTTAAAACTGAACTTTTGGTTCTTCATAATAATATATTTTAAAAATATGAAATATAATAATGTATTTTTTACAAGGGAATGACTATATTACATTTCGGCTACGATCCATAGGTAACAGAGTATACTAACGAACACAAAATGTATAAAATGGAACAAAATAGGCCGAATATTCATTGCATAGATAATAAATATACTATACTGCTTCTTGCATAATATTAGGTATTTATGGCATAGTATATGTCAAGCAATAATTCAGTGCAAGGCGTTGCGTGCTAAGTACGCTCTAACATTGTTTACCGGGAAAGTGCAAGGCCACTTTCTATTCCTACTTGTCTAATTTTAACCATTCGTGGGTAATCGTCGTAAGTTTACCTTGCATTTACAGATTAATTAATTTGATTAAGTATTAGTCTTGATCTCTTTGATTTAGTACTTACTTGAAGGAAGAGTTCTGACAACACTTAAGGGACCACAGAAATAGTAGGTATGTACTACGTACAACTAGTACCTACTATTTCTATGTAAGAGATAGAAATAACAGAACTTTTATTTTTATTTTGTCTATACAACCAATTCTTATCCATACAAAACAAAGAAATATCTCACAAAATAGAAACTGTCATAAGGCCATGTATTTACTATGAAATATAGGATAGTTTGTGAGATAATCAGTGCGTTATGCGTTAATTGAGAATATTAATATTACATTATTTATTATTATATTAATACTTAACAAAAATCAAATACGTACGTTCCTGTTCGTACTCATTATGTACAAACCTTTTTATTATACGGCTTAATAAAAGGAATACAAATAAAACAAAATATTAAACTTCAATTAAAAGTTTATTAAATGACTGTTGGTTTACAGTCTGTAGCGGCATAATAAATCTTTGGAAAAAAAACCCACACCACTGTCAATCAGCCTGTCAAAACTTTCCCGCGTACTTAGGATACCATAGACACGTTAGATATTTGATTAACTGGATTCCTGTGTTCCAATGCCAGCATATATCCATCGCAAGCCTTCATCATAACGTCAATTTTCACTCTGATACGTGGTATTGGACTGTTCTCTATATCTTCGATAACTTTGTATTTTCTTATTATTGTTGTTAATGCTGTCTTCACTGACATCAGTGCGTATTGATAGCCTGCGGAGGTAGAAATAAAAAACTCTTTAAATAACAAACAACTACACCTATATATTAAAATCTTAGTTCGTAACCTCTTCACTCTATGACGTATGGTATATTTCTTAAATCCAATAGTGGTTTAATTACCATTGTGATTGTGAGTGATTTAATCTATGGAAACAGGGAAATCCCGTTAATGAAACAAGACAGTGCGGGCACGTGCTTCACTTCGTACGTTCGTACTTAGTTAGAAAGAAATTTCTTAGAAGAATACATATCACGTTTTGAGCTCTCGGCGAAAATAGTGGGGATCACTGTGCATGCCTCACATTGCAGCGCTCTAACAGTTTATGTTAGTTAAACATATTTTACAATTATAATTAATTTATAATCCAAGGCGCTGACTGCGTGTCGGCACTTGTATCCTTTTTACTTGAAACACTTATCCCAAGCTGCATGACTCTTGTTGCTAGAAGTTCATGGTAGATATATTCATGGGTCTCTAGACCTATATCCAATACATAGTACAATTTTTATACGGCATGGAGAATAATTTATGTCGCGTACTTTCAGTGTTTTGTCAGACAGCGTGTCTGTCAGATCAATGAGTTTCATAAAATTCAATAGCAAAGTTAACTATTAAATCATTCCCCGTCATGTATTGCATGATTAATGTATATCCGAGTTAATGTTTACAAGAGTCAATGCAATGCACCATAGCGACAATTAGCCGCAAGTAATTAGAGTCCATTAAATACCTGTTATTCGTATGATGAGTGTTAAAGGTCGTTATGGAAATAGAGACCGCATTTAAAATAATGGATCACATTTAATTATGATAACATTTCATGCGCCTGTATTCCCCAAACGGTTGGCGGAAGGAACTACTTATTTTTATTTTATTTTGCATTTTCTATTGATGCTTCGCTCCTATTGGTCACAGCCCTCCTCGATAAATTGAATCAAACAATATTTATTTTTTCAATTTAAGCTGTAGTTCCTGCGATTAGCGCGATCAACCAAACAAATATTGAGCCTTTTAAATATTGATTACTTATCACCACTACATAGTATAAAACAAATTCACTGTCGCTGTCCGTCCGTCCCTATGTATGCTTAAAATTACGCAACCAAATTGGAAGAGGATTTTTTTTAATAGATAGAGTGATTCACGAGGAAGGTGTATAATACATGCATATTACTGAATCCATATTAAATGCGTGGCACAACAAGTATATTATAAAATGACGCCTCATGACCTCTGCCAAGGATGTTACTAAGTACATAAGACCAATGATCACAGGTCAACAGAAAGCTACACATATACTAACCAACACAGTTTCGTGGTCCATTACTGAAGGGCATGTAACTACAAGCATGGGCCAGGTTGTTCCGCTCCGGTAGAAAGCGATCAGGGTCGAAATGCTCTGCGTCCGGACCCCAGTACCTCGGATCCCGGTGGACTCCCCATATGGAGACCACCACTCCGGAACCGCCAGCCAAAATGCGACCTGAAGCTGGGAGGTAACATTCAAAATGCTATAACAAGTCTGTAAGTTATTACAAAGTAACAAAGTTATCTATTTAAAACTATGTAATAACAACACCCAATTTTCACCGAATATGTTTAAGTATGTGCCAACGTGACAGTTAGTGAGTCCATCGCCGTTTCAAGTACTATACATACTTCTTTGAATTAATTCTCGGACATATTCAGGTTTCCTCACGATGTTTTATTTCAACGTCTAGAAAAGCTCATTGGTACAAGGCAAAGCATAGGCAGCGGTCACGGGCTTTGGCTCCTCCTCAAAACTCCTTTTAGATTTTTAAGTATGCTGCTTCAGATTTGTTGTACTTAAGCACAATGACGGCATCAATATAATCTTATAAAAGTGATCAAGAAAGCTTACGTAATTTGGTGTCCTCCAAGACTTTTCTGATGACGAAAGGCACCGGGGGGAATAGTCTGAGAGATTCCTTCACCACTCTCTCTAAGTATTTCATCCTCGTTAGGTCTTCCTTCACAACTGGACGATCCGAATCACCAAAGACTTCTAGACACCTATAAATTGTATATAACTGTTACACGAATCGCGAAAGTAATTTGGTTAATCCAATTTTAGAACAAAACTCAATGTACGGTTAGTATTTATAGTCTAAATCTAATAACCATTTACGACGTAATGATAGACAGGCACACACTCTAAATGGTAACAATCAGAGATAATTAATTCTGTCGGATTGTATTTTAGAACCTAAATTGCTTCCATTATTCTGTATAACTCGGGGCCTTCTATGATCGTTAAGTACCGCGAATTAAGAACTTCTTGGCTTTGACGTTTCATTTTGAAACCATAAAATTCAACGCCAATGCTAAGTTCTTACAATCACAGTCTAAAATTCTAGAAATCTATAATTTAAGATTAAAATTGTATGTGATGCTATCGTTTCTTGGTAATTTAATAATATTTATTCATCTGTAACAGAGTTGATCTATCATGGCATTAAAAACTGATAAAATAATAATTGTCTATGGATTTATAACACTTTGGTCACGATAAAATAGACGTAAATACATGACATACTCGTACACTCGCTCAGATACACGGCGGGTCCGACGATCGCCACCATAATGGGTACGCACATCGCTACAGCAATAAGAGAACTCTTCTCACGCACACACGTAAATTGGCGGCCATTTGCATAATGAGACGTGGGTCTTATATTTTTAAGGCTTAATTGCTAAGATAGGTACTCACTCTTTATAAACTTTCTCTTGTATATCAGGATATTTGCCCAATAACTTCAATGTGTACCCTATAGCCACAGCCGATGTGTCCGTACCAGCTACAGTCAGGGTAAGCACTTCTTCCCTTAGCTCCAGGTCTGTGTACCCTTGCTTACCTCCAGACAGAGATATCAACAGATCTAAGAATGTTTGTTTTCTATATGATCCTAGATCTGGAAAAGTTTAAATTACTTAAATTACATTACATAGATCACGTCGTATAACAAAAGACGATGGAAAGTTACTATTCTTACTTATCACACGGTAAGTTTTGCGGAAAGAACGGTTAGTTTTAAGAGCTTACTGAAAATATTTCTGGGCTCATAAACGATTTGTATCGATTTTTAAGTGGAAGCAAGGGCAAACGCCTTGATTGATTTAGATATAGCATGTTTTGAAGCATGTCCTAATTTAATAGATGGGAGGTATTTTGCAGCACTAATGATTACCTATTCAGTTTAGACACTGGTAGCACCTGTTTATAATTATAGTAAAATGTGCATATTCGAATCCGCAACGAATGGTGCAACGAAGATTAAGAATATTCCTTTACATTAAAAAAATATAATTAGTGAATAATAATTTATCATTTTCTAATTGAGTATTATATATATACAATGATACATGTTCAACACATGTGAAATTGTTAATTTGTGCATGTATTCGTTAGTCTGAAAACAAGGAATACGGCATACACATTCCGTTTCAGCTATGTCACGAGATCTGATCAAAGAGTCTTCACCAGCTGTAGAATCTATATACGAAGAGAGCTCTAGTGTGAGGGCGTGAAACTATTCTATTTGTTTAGCTACTGATGAAAAATATCGTCTGTAGCATTTGGATGTTTTTAACCTTATTTGGTTTTTCGTAGCAGTAATAACCCAGATCGTAGGGGTGACTTGCAATATGGTTATCCCGCTTCTTCCTCAGTGCTCAACTAAAATTGATCAACTGCATCGACATCATTGTATAATACCAACTGCTCAACTGCACCCCGCACTAATGTTATTTCATCTTTTTGACTTGCTTTTCTGTTTCCGAACATTGGGCCTAGACAAAGTCACATTCTCTCGCAAGCGTACTAAAGCGTTTCTTAATTGTATTGAAAATGTAAAAAATTTGAACACTTATTAACATGATTGTATACGAAAGCCCTAGCGAAATGTATGTAAATAGTAGGAGTATAAATTGTGGATTGGATATAAATTAAAGAATGAGAAACATCTTGATCGAATTTCTCGACTAATAAAGGTGAAAAACGCTGGTACTATTATCCCGCCGTTAAGTGTCGTACGGTATGTTGGTAATGATCCTATGGAAAGGTAAATAAATAAGATCTCCGTTGCTTACCGTATTCGTGATCGGCTTCAGTTTTACTTGCATTCTCCGCTTGCAAATCTGATCTCTTCCTCCTTATAACCTTTAAAGAAAAAATCATTGGAATAATACACACATTATTTGGTTAGATAATATAAGTGTCCATGGGCTTACAGTCATGAGATATATCGTACGTAGCCAGTACTGAATTGCAAAAAATATTTTTGAAAAGTTTAATTGTTGAGTTTCTTGTCGGGTTCTTCTCAGCAAAAGCAACCTTCATGTATAGTGTAATTATTTGTGTCCTTGGACGATTTGGACGAATTTTTTAGAAGTCTAACCTAATAACGATATTTTTGATTGATTGATACAATTAAAAAAAAAACTGCTCTTTTTTTCTAAAGAAGCATATTCACAACGTGATTTAAAATCATCTTTGATGATGTGAGTAACCCTAAGCATATTCAACGACCAGAATAATAAATTATTTTCGTAATAATGTACATCAGACCTACCTCATCAGTAAAGTCATGAAGCATCTTAATGCATGATTCGTGCTTCTTGTACTGCGGGAACAGCTTGTAGAGCCAGTCTGGCTGTAGCCACAAGTGAAAGATCCTCTTCGTGACCAGGTTAAGGATTTGGTTCATAGCTACCAAGAATGGAGATGCTGGATTCCCTTGAGCATTGATTTTGACTCCCATCGTTGTCTCTGTTCGTAGAAGAGATAGCTATCAGTTAGAGGAAGGATCTTTGAAGTATTGGATTTAGAATGTTCCCGATTTGTATGCACAATCGGAAAAAGATATGTTCTTCTCGGAAGTAAGTACGAACTGCAATGACAATTTGCTAAATTGCATACGGTTTTTATTCTAGAAACACCGTACGGTTGTAAAATAAAACAAACCAAGAAAACAAGGCAAATTACACATTTGGCAAGTAAACCTCATCACGTTCGTAATCCTCGTGCGTAAATAAATAAATCAAGTCGAAACTGTAACCTCTACTCTTTTAGGTTTCAAATACATTAAGGCTCGTAAGCACGTATTATTTACGCGACAAATGGTGTTCCATAAGATATATGTACGAATATTGAGGAAGTTTATTTTATTATTACGTCAGAGTAGCCACAGGACATTTCAACGGCTTTAAAAAATACACTCATAGTCACGATCTTGAGTTAACCGACGTAAACAATTTGCAGTTATTGTTAATTAATACCGCTTAGAGGGTCATAAAGACTTACGCTTTATGAGGTCAGGGAAAAAGTTTCTTCTTATTTTGCACAATGTACTTAGCTACTGGGTAGCTGCACCCTTCGCTTGCTAGATTGCTTCGTAGAATATGATTGAAGGGCGAGAAAAAGCTGCTCTAAAGGCAAGCTTCTTTCAATCTAGGTTATATCACAGTTTGTTGAGCAAGTGATTATCTACTTATCCAATAGATTATTTACAAAAGCTGCTCACTAACCACAAACGGAATCAAGGGTATAGGTATTTAAAAACGGCCAAATGCTGAATTTCCCTTCTCCAGCTCGCTGGGACAGTTTTAGCACCAGTCGCTGACTCTGCTCCGCAAATACTTCCACGAAGTTCTCGATTATTTTAGGACTGAATACTGGCACCATGACTTTACGACGACGACGCCAAATAGGAACTGTTGGGAGAAAACGACTTCACATCAAAGTTCTGGATAACATTATATATAATAGTCATTATTATTGTAGCACACACAACAGTAAAGTTGCCGTCACGAGTTAAGATCTCGCGAGCTCTCTCAACGAAAATAATGAAGGTGGCTGTGTATGTATCTGTTCACGTCGCTCTATATAATACAAGGCTCAACAAATTACTACTGCACATTCAAAGTCAGCCACCAACTTCTCACGGAAGATATTTTTATGTGCGCAACGTGACAAATGGTAATCTGTCTATTATATAATAATTGCCGTGGTGGCCTTGAGGTTTGAGCAGTCGCCTGCGATGCATGTTCGAATCCCAACGGGGCCTATACCAATGAGTTTTTCTAAAAAACTTATGTACAGTGATTTCACACCACGTGCTTTACGGTGAAGGAAAACATCGTGAGGAAACCTGTATATTTCTGAGAAGTAATTCAATGACGTATGTAAAGTGTCTAAGACGGCGATGGACTCACCATCTGTCATGTTGGCACTTAATCATCTTCGGTGAAAAGTGGGTGTTGTAATTACAATACCTCTGCCTACCCCTTCGGGGAATACAGGCGTGAGCATAGGTATATAATAATATATTACGAGCAATAAGTAATTAATTATTATAATTTGGGATCAAATCTTTCAAAATGACATACTCACACAGACCCCTACATCTCCTAAATTGTATAAGCATATATAGTTTCTCTACCAGAAGACGAGTTAAATACTGTACCTAGCGTATATAATATTATACAGATAAATTAAATTGAAGTGTCTGTTTGTAAATTAACAGCTTTTCACTAAATGCATATGAAAGAATATACGATCAATAGGTACCTATAATTTTTTTTTTCTGTGACTGTCTATACGTTTGGACCGATTTTCCCGAAATCCCGCAAGTGAGTAGCTGAGGCTACATTTTTTAAAATTACTATTACTTCCATATACAATCTTACGGTAGCAAGGTTCATCATTTAAGTGTAGTGTCAGTTTCCATATTTGCATAATGCATTTTTAGTAAATGGAACTGGTTAAAACATATTTTTTAACAAACCAAATGGTTTGAAATGGAAAAAATAATACGAAAATGCTTTTTTTGCGAAAACGACGCGGACCTTTGTATTTGTTTGTGCAAATATCTGGAGCATGTACGAAAAACATCGTACGTATACAAAGACCCAAAAACAAATCACCTACCTGAAGCAAATATCCCACCATTTCCACTGACTTTCTTTAGAAATCTGTGTAGATCGTCCTTCTCCAGACATGTCTTCAAGAGCATCTCCATGTCAACTGGATTTACAAGCACTGTCGAATTAATTAATAAATGAGCTAAATTAAATAAATTTATAAATAGAGCTATAAGGGACCAGGTGCCTTACCATGAGCTCTTATTGCCATGATAGTTTTACTCTTATTATGAGACAGATGTATTTGACGTGTATACATCTGTCACTGTCACACAACTGTAATAACATTGCAATAAGAGCTCATGGTTGGGCCCCACAAAATCGCAAGGTGAAGGTGAAATGACGACCAATCAGCAGCTGTCATTTCATTTGGTGTCCACGGAATATGTTAGTTATGCCTTTTTACGACTATTTTTACTTTGTTATTATTCCTTAAATGTTACTTAATATGCCTCTGCGTCCCATTCCAGCCACGTTTTTCTCTAAGGTTTCTCATCGTCGAAGTCGACGACAAGCGTTGGTTTCAATCATAGGTAATTGATACATAATACATAGAGGATAAGGTCTAATTTCGTTTCATTAAAACCGACACTCGACGACGAATACGACGCTGAGAAACCTTAGTGAAGAATGCGGATGTTTTCAAAACAAAAATTAATCTCTATCAGTCATCATCTATTGATGCATTCTCATCATTTTCGGTGTTTTACACCCGCTAAAATAAGTCCCGAATTCTTGGTGTTACGTTGTGGCCTTCACAAAAAAATCTTCATACACTGTTTCCCGAAATTACTTTGCATATTATGAATGAGGAGAGGTACAGTTCCACCTATAACGTTTCTATCACTAATACATCCAAGCTTTTAGGCCTGATTTTTGTCTGTTTGATCAAAACTTCAATTAAATGAATGCGAGCTCAAGAGGTAAGTACTAATTAGTAGACAATACAAGCATAATGCAAGTTACACTAGATAAAATATTTCTGAAATTATACCAACAGCAATTATTTTATACCACAACACAATCATTCAATTATAATAAAATTGCCTAATGACCGTAAGTACCTTAGCTAACTACATAAGATAATTTCCAACAAGTCACTTTATAGTTTACCGTAGTAAGCAATATGTCCCAACCATGCCTTCACGAGCCCATTGTGGATCATGGATGCGTAACTGATCCTTTGCAGTGCTGACATTATGTCTGAAAAAATATTTTTTACTATTATAATCTATTTATTTATCGTCCTGAAAAATAAGTGACTATAGAAATGTGTTAAAAAACTCATTTTACAATCACACAATCAAACGAAAAGTATCGAAGATACATATCTAGATTTTTTTAAGATGTTAAATATATCACTTTGGCGATTCTCCGATAAAAAATATTTAACTCTAACGATTGTAACAGCTCGGCTGTCAAATTTTACCTATTCTTAAGCAACAAGGATATTATTTGAAGAAATCTCCAATGTCGCGAAATTTTGCGTTACATTTTTACGTTAAATAGTATATTTTGGTCCGTTTTCGAAATGTCTGTAATTTTTTAGCTATATGTTTATGTTATAAATGAAAATCACTTTAGAATGTTTAAACTCATTGTGTCATTTTACCAATCTCTAATGTTACCTTTTTGGTACTTTAAACAAGTATCATGTTTACACCAGTAATATCATACGGTGTGCTCAGTGTCTGTTATGACAAATAAATCGCTAATGAACACACTTGGACATATACCCAGAATAGACTTTTGTGAGTATAAGGGACGGGTATTTTATTAATACTTATTATAATTTCTTTTGAGATTGGTATTTTGTAATATTTTATTCAGAATTTCCTTATATGTTTTAAGTTAGTGGGACTTTTGCGAAGAAAAAGCTGCGAAGGACCTTCTTCCTTACATGATAACCGCAAAACATGTACTTTTATTTCAAGTAACCAAAGATTTAATAAATTTACATACATACATATGCGCACGCCAGTATGCCCCGACTGGGTAGGTACACTTAAGTAATAGGCTCGCCTATTGCGACTAACCGGGCAATAATCCAGATTCCGTGCTGCTACTTTAAAATTACAGATGGTAAACCCCAATATCTCTTTGCCCGACTCGGGGATCGAACCCAAACCGGGGATCGAAGCCCTCATGTTCCGTAGTAGCGTTACGACTACTAAACTAACACTTAAAACGCTTAAAACGAGACATTTTTCTCAATAAATAAATACTGACCTTCCGTAGTGCCAGTCAAGGAATAGGCTAGTCCAATGAAAGGCAGACTTTCCTCAGGCTGGGGAACAGGTGCCAGAAGCCCGTACATGTGCCTCCTCCTGTACTTGAACACTGCAAACCAAACCATCGCGGCAGTCAACAGGAACCACAACAACAACATTTTGCTGAATATTCACTAACAAGCAAACGACACCGCGCGAAGCTACTTCACGCTTGTCGACGCAAAGAAAATGTGCGACATTTATATGGTCATTTTCCTCTGTAAGACCGTCTCGGCCCGCGCACTAATACCCCTATAAACAAGGTCTTAGAGTTCATGATGTAGCGGGTAACCTTCTCACCACAAGGAAGCTGCAATTAGGTATAACTCCATTTAAAACAATGACATGATACAGCGTGATGTTTCGTACTGACCAAAGTACCGACGCTTCATAAAGTTAGTGGCCGTCCATTTACGCCTGCTAATTGTCTATTATTTTGTATTAATATATGCATTGCTTGGATTGTTGCTAACAATAATTTTAGGATGACTGAAAGAAGCATCGAATTTTAACACATTTATATATCAACTAGTTTTGGTACGCGGTTTTATCCGCGTAGAGTTAAGGGTTTTTTAAATAAGTGTCTGGTTACCTTACTCACTGTAAAATTAGCTATCTGCCAGTGAAATTCCCGTTAAAATCGGTCCAACCGTTTCGGATATTAGTATATCCATTTATAGGGAAACTGAAATTTTTTGTAAAAAAAATCCTAATTTTGATGCTGATTTTACTATTTTTGTAAAAAAAAAATTTTCATTGGCTTTGCAAAATACACCTACAGCAGTCATACATAACCCACCCAGATGTAAAGTTCTCATCAATACGAATTAATCAAGCTCAAACAGTAGGTAGATACATACATATGCTTACGCCTGTATTCCCCGAAGGGGTAGGCAGAGGTGTTGTAATCACAACACCCACATTTCACCGAAGATGATTAAGTGCCAACGTGACAGATGGTGAGTCCATCGCCGTTTCAGACACTTTACATACGTCATTGAATTACTTCTCAGAAATATGCAGATTTCCTCACGATGTTTTCCTTCACCGTAAAGCACGTGGTGTGAAATCACTGTACATAAGTTTTTTAGAAAAACTTATGGGTACAGGCCCCGCTGGGATTCGTACTTGCGTCGCTTGCGTAGCAGGCGACTGCTCAAACCCCGAGGCAACCACGGCTCGGTTCAAATACTTAAAATAATTAACAAACGCACTAGTCGCCAGTAAGATTTTCGAAGGTTCCCTTCAAGTTTTTAGATACAATGTATTGCTTAAACACTTAATAATAATGAAACTGACTTTTATTTATATTTATTAATTTTAGTGGCATTCTTGCCAAATGTCAACGTGGTCTCAGGATATGTAAGGAGGCTATACTAGTTTGTTCCCAGCGGGTTCACCCGCGTATACTTAATTTCAAGGGCATTATTCGCGGGTCACTTTTTTTTTAAATTATTGTATTCTTAGGTTCTCCTTGATACAGTAGCTATCTGACCGGGATATATTTAATTCGTCTTTTTATGTCGTATTTTGATGTAAATATGTACCTGGTTGTTAATTTCAAGTTCATCATCATCATCATCATCCTCCTGCCCTTTTCCTATATTATTTGGGGTCGGCGCAATGTGTTCCGGGGACTGTTAATTTAAAGTTACAAACCATATTTAGGACAGCGAGGAATCCAATGGGTTCCTCCACATATTTTTAACAATTTAACAAAGTTGTTTTTCTCAACAATCACTTGACATTGGCGGAATAGTTTCACTTAAGCTCATCGCCATTTAATAAATAAAAGAAAGAAACAAAGAAGTTACAAACAGGCACTGTAATTAGATTTAGCCGTATAGATTTATTTCCAGAACTAACCAAATTTATCCCTGGAAACGAGCGTGGGGCGGCTGCATGTGGTTGCACCCTAACAGATAGCTGATGTAACAATAAGTAACTAAGGCAATCTTTATCTAACCATAAAATTAGTTCTATGAAATAATCACCTATGAAATAGTCTACGAGTGTTAAACGGTGAAGATGTAGCTTTCTTCAGGTCTTTTCATTGAGTAATTTCATGAGTCTCTCTCTATATGGCGCCATACAGACTAGAGATAGACTCATAAAATAACCATAAATCGTGACGGGACAAACAAACATTTCCTCTTTGTGATATATCTTAAGACTTATATATTATATTATAGATATTATTTCAAATGTCAATGTTGACATTTGAAATAATATCACTAAAATTAATTTATTTAAATTTAAATCAGTTTTATATATCATTAAAAGTATTATCGAACCGTTAAAGTGCAACCTCATGCAGCCGCCCGACGCTCGTTTCCAGCGACAAATTTGGTCACGTCATATGTAGCGACAAAACTGAAAATGTTGAGCTTTATCGCTGGGAAGTATCGAAAGTGTAAGTAGTCTGTTAATTGGAATACCCCGTCGCCAACTACTACATATGTTAAAGCCATTCCATCAACCGTTAGCTTTTCTAGATCGGGTACTTTCTCTCTACTTGAACTTTTGGCCCATCTTTGAATCACGAAAAATGCCACCATCACCAAACGAGTGACGAGCGACAGACTGTCGCTGAAAACGAGCGACGAGCGGCTGCACAACGTAGTTCCTTTTTGAGTCGCGGGAAATTTAAAATGGGGTCACGGTAGCATGTGGTTGCACCTTTACGATAAAATTCACGTGTTCCAGAATAATGCTCGAAAATCGCATAGTCGTGACTCGGAATACGACTCCTCACTTTTATTTTTGTTCACGTAAGTAGATCTACAGCAGATAGTCTGTAATTATTGGGAAATTTGGAAAGTTTTGAGTACAATTACGTATTGAGTATAATTTATCAAATTCAGAACTGCCGTAAAAAAATACTGTTTTCCACGGAAATCAGGATTATGGTTGGTTATTAATTACCTTAGGTAAGTAACTCTTGCGGCCGTGGGGTTTAAACAGCGCCTGCTACACAAGCGACGCAAGTTCGAATCCCAGCGTGGCCTGTACCAATGAGTTTTTCTAAAGACTTACGGCCAAAAAATTCACCTTTACGTGCTTTATGGTGAAGGAAAACATCGTGAGGAAACCTGCATACGTCTGAGACGTAATTCAAAGACGTATACATAGTGCCTGAGACGGCGATAGACTCATCCTCTGTCACGTCGAACTTAATCATAGTCGTTGAAATGTAGTGTTGTTATTACAACACCTCTGCTTACCCCTTCGGTGATCCTGCTGGGATGGCGTGAGTATATCCTTTTTTTTTTTTTATAACTCTTGTACGCAATATAGCTTTATTATTTAATAATGAGGCACTTTAGGCTTGTACGTAAGAGTGTTTATTACTTAACCCGATAACCTATGGCTTATGCGCCGTTTTGTACTTAGAACTAGCACGTCAGATTACTTTGATGGACAGATAACCTAGCGCGGGTTTGATCCCCGCTGAGGGCTAAGGGCATTCGTGTTGGACACAACAAAACACAAGGGTCAAGGTTGTATAGTGTGTATTTTATAGGTAGGTAATCCTACTTAGCTTAGGTTTTATAAGTAGTCAGTATTTAGTGGTTATATCTATAGCTGATAAATTATTGTGTATATTGGAAATGAGTAATCTTCACATCTTCTATACAGATAAAATAAATAAAATTGGAGTGTCTGATTGTAATTCCAAAATAACAGCTTTTTACTAAATGTATATGAAAGTATATACGGTACTGACATAAAAAAAACTGTTTTTTTTTAATTTTTCGCTGTCTGTCTGTTTGTTCCGGGTAATCTCTGAAACGGCTGGACCGATTTTAACTGCACTTTCACTGGCAGATAGGTAATGTCACATGGAGTAGCTTAGGTTAGTTTTATTTAAAAAAACATTGATGGTTCGAAGGGAATCAAATAAAATCTACGCGGGTGAAACCGCAGGGCATAGTGGCAAATCTCATCGGGGATTAGCTAATCCTGCGCAGGAGATATTATAGTGCACAAGTGTGTGCGCAAACACAGGTGCACTCTTTATTCCCTCACTCTCATAGTCCGATGGGACGGCAATCCGACACGACCAGAGCTCAGGAAATGAGTATTTAAGTAATAGACAATATAATAATTACACATTTAATAAATCTTTATTATTTTCATAAATTAGCACGCAATTATTAAACGTATATAATTTTAAGCAATTAATTCGATTGCATAATGCATATAAATAGCGTCGCAAGACTTCCAGGAACATTGTTAAATAAATAATTTATACGTTAGGTAGGTATATTCAATCATAATCTTACTTGGTCAATTATATAGGAACTTTAACATTGCGGGTATGTTTCATACTTAATAGGTTTATCCTTTGTCAATACATGTAATTAACTGTATAAGGCTCCAACCATGCTTCGTGTCTCTAGACTAAACGTTGAGATAACTTATTTAACTATTTTCCGGATTATTTATAACTAGTTGTACCTCGCGGTTTCACCCGCGTATACACCAGCTATCTGCCAATGAGCCCCGTGAACATCGGTTCAGCTGTCTCGGTTATTAGCCGGAATAAACAGACAAACAGAGAATTTTATTTTAAATTGTTTTTTTTAATGTGAATACTTTCATGTGCATTTAGTGATAAGCTGTTAATGTGAATTAACAAACTGACATTTCAATAGTATTTATCTGTATAGATGTAGGTAAGCTTATCTGATATGTTCTTGTGCTCGTTCACAAACTCCGTGTATAAAATCCAAAAAACTAAAACGGGAAAGTACTTATTTTCATGGAGCAATCATTTGATGCCCTTGTTAGGTTAAAATTCGTAATAAATGCCAGAATTCGCAACATGCTATTAATTTATTCAATCCTGTATATGTACGACACTTTCTAGCACAGTTAGGTTATTAACTGCATTCAGAAGCGAATAGCCCAGACATAAACCAGATTATCGAACAAGAACTTTGCTCATGTCTGATACCAGGGGCTTTACCATGAACTCTTATTGCCATGATAGTTTAACTCTTATTATGAGACAGATGTATATGACGTCTATAAGTCTGTCACTGTCACGCAGCTGAACTAACATTGCAATAAGAGCTCATGGTCGGGCCCCAGGTCTACTTTCGCGAAAGGTTTCGAAACTTATTTTTTTCACTAATTTCTTTTCCAAAATATGTTTTGGTATCCAAGTTGAAACATCTATTGAAATTCTGTCACAGTAAATTCTTAGTGAAGATGGTTTTGAAAATAATGAATCATTGAACAAAAATATATTTCGTCAGTCCTTATTCTATGATTACCTCATGAACTAAGGGGGCCAAACCTCGAGCTCTCATTGCAAAGATAGTTGAGCCGTGTTATGTATCTTAGGTATCTCAGTGTTGATCTCGACGTCGAGCGTCGGTTTCAATAATAATAAATTGAAACAATACATAGGCGTTAAAGTTCAATTTCAAATCTTACAAACCGACACTCGACATCGTTCGCAGTAGAGGTGTCTCACTCGGCGCTGCGAACCCTTACAGATTACTGCGGCAAATACTCGACTCTTAAACTATCATTCATGTTCATAAGAGCTCATGGTAAGGCCGCTGGTTCTAAATATTTGACGCGATGCATAGGAAAATTATATCATAAGCAGTTTTTGTACTTACTTATTTTAAGATTAACATCACACACAGGTAGCCAGTAAAATTGGTCAGTGACAAAGCAAACATAACGGGCAGCAGTCACGTAATTTATCTTTGTGTGCCAAATATGTAGGGTGGAATGCCTTGAGCCAGCCTTGACTTAATAACTCACCAATTGTGGTCATGCTCACCAATGTCTGTGTAATGTAACAGCTGGTTTGACTTCATTGACGGACTTCAAAGAGTTATTATAAATACTTCCCAGCCTTCCATAAGGATGTGTATGCCGTCACTAGCTAAGAGCGCTGACTTTGAATGCGCCGTAGCCATTTTATTAATCCATCTCTGTCCGTCTATATGTCGCGAATAAAATACGTGATCATTTTACCCAAACTATTTTAGTAGTGATTGATCATGATTGAAGTACCAAGTTACAGATGTTGATCTATCGCCGTGTTTCATACACATTTCAAAGCCTGTGCTTTTCATGTATGGATATTATGATTATATTTATTGGTTGGAATAGTCGATAAATATTTACAGTCATCTGGACCGTGATGAAACTCGGGAACAGTTCGATACAAGTTAGTATTTGAAAAATGTTTTGTATGTAACAAGAACGCGTCCACGATAGCCACTCACATAAAAACTTTCGTTACCAACAATATTATGGAAGGCTGAACATTGGTAAGAGAGTTAAATATACAAGGAACGCCCTTCTTTATCTACTCAAGGAAAGAAAAAGAGCTCAAGGCCTCGCGCAAATGTTTTCCCTGACACGTAATAAGTTTACTCACTACTAAACTGCTTGGTAATGTAAACCTCAGTATCAGTAAAATAAAACAAATTAATGGTATTCGCAGTTATCCAATGGATAAATAGTATTTATTTCTCCTGAACGTTCTCATTTACAGGGATAATCTACATTATGAACATCATAGGCATTATATTGTCTTGAATAACAAAGAAATAGGCAAGTTTATTTACAAAAGGTATGTTGTTGAATTAATATGATATATTTATTTTTGGAATTATTCATAAGCTCTATACAACTTTACATAATTCAGTAAGTATAAGCGAGTAGTGTATACGTAGTTCATAGCATTTTATATATTCGCTGCCATTGCTTAATTCATCTGCCTGCTTTACAATTTGACAAAGTGGCTAACTAATTAAATGTACACAAAAAATAAATTGTGCTCCTTTGATCCACTTATGTATATAATCTAATATATCAGCCGCGTTATTCTGAAGGATTCTTAGCGTCGAACTCGATGTCGAGCAACGCTTTCCATCATAATAAATTGATACATAGTACATACACGATAAAGTTCCATTTCGTATGTTTGGAACCGAAACTCGACGTCGACGACGCTAAGACAGAACAACACGACTGTAAAGAGAGCGTCAGACCTACCTCAACTGTAGGCCAAGGCAAAGTAACATTCTCTCGCGTTTGCGCTAATAGAAACGATACAAAATGGATGGATATGACATAAATCTGTCACGTGACAAATGTCATCCCCGTACATTTTGTATAAGCGAAGCGTGAGGATAACGTCACTTTGTCTACAAACCCTCACAGGTTATCTTACAATACTCTACGCTTATAGTCTGCCTTATCCTTTCAAAGCGCATCAATCCTACACTACACAAACTAGCAAATTAAACTATTATGATTAATACTTAATTGGGAAATTATGTCCTATGGCACAAAATATAGTTAAACATGTATATGTTACGGTAACATCGGTACTAATCAATGTAACTATTATACATTTGTGACCGTTACATGGAGGTATATGTATTGAATATGACAAGAGAATTGCTAATAAGTATCGGTGTGCGCTCACATGGGTAATCTTTCACACATACAAAAACTTTCTTCATAGATCTATAAAATAACTTTTTAATATATATACTATTAGTGATAATGTTATGCTTTTTGATTTTCAAGAACAAATTACCCCACAAGTTATTCAGACATTTAAATAAGTAATAAGTTGACGTAACCACACAACTGGCAAATCTGCTCAGCTTTGTTTTATTGAATTCATTAAATTGTCCAATTCAAATATAAGTATCAACTGCTACGTCGCACGCATGTCAGGATTTTTTTATCTATTTAATTTATCAGTGTAAACTGTAATACTATTCAGCGTTTTTAGTTAATAAAAAATATGTTTTAACTGTTCATAGTCCAACCTAAGCAACGTTCATAGAAGGACTGATATATTTTTAATGTTCCAGAAACAGGGTCTATTATGACTATAATATCGTTTAATGGGCTATAAAATCCCAGTACATTTTAAATTTATATACATTCTCTCGTCTCAAATGTCGATTACCCATGCCATGAGCGTTATTAATGTCTATTAGAATGCCAATGAAACTACACATTTAGAACAGCCGCGTTATTCTGTAAGGTTTCTCAGCGTCGAGCTTGACGTCGATCGTTGGTTTCATTCATAGAAAATTTATACATAACACATAGATGGTAAAGTTAATTTCGTATCATTGAGACCCCCACACAATGTCGAGTCGACGATGCTGAACCTTAGAGAATAGCGCAGCAGGAATTTATATATTTACTAGGAAATATTTGCATTTCAATGGAAATCTTTAATAGAAAGCTATAACCAGCAACGCAAGACAAAGTTTATTTTTACTATTGTACTTTTGGTATATAGTAATATTTTCTTTCCGTCGGTAACTTTGGAGGCATGTTTATTGTCGAACCAAAAATTTAACCCGCATCATACAAAACATCGCCTAAGATAATCCTTGATTTAAATGTAGGGAACTACATCAACACAAAAAGAGATGGAAATCTCTTTTTGTGATACGGATTTCAAAAGGGATGGGCATAGATTTAGTTAGTCCGAGTATGATCTAGTTTTGGTTTAAACCATGTTTTGTAATAATGGGTATAGGTACAATATTACTTCCATAGTAAGCTTGTGACTCGAACAGCGCCCACTTCCTATTTCATTTAGCACCTAACCTACACGAATCGATAATATTCAACAAATCTATATTATTGCAGTTAGAATTTGTGAGCTGAATCTCGTTACCTTTTGCGGATTATAGTATTATTTAGGCTCACTTGTATATAAATACTCAATATTATACATAAATCGGCCTTTATTTCAATGTAATGTACACGTAATTACTTATTATATGACTGTAGCAAAATATATATTTCCAATAAGCTTTCAACATGATATTTGTATATATACATATAACTATATCTACTGTTCGCTGCCAAATTGCAATTATGATTCACGTTCTAGAAGAATTGTTTCGATATAGTTGTGTCTACTTATATCAAGCGTATCGTGTCACCATATTATCTCATATAAGTTTGTTAATTCCAAAGAAAGTGCGACCTTTGCTTATAATTAAAAGATCTTTCAATCAATTCAAAGCCATCATTATTTCATGCATGGCTATTATCGGTATTTCTCTCCACAATATCTTTTAAATATAAAATCCACGTAAAATTTTTGATCTGCAATTACATCAAACATTTCGAATCTGTGAAATGTGTGTTAAAAATATCGCTTTTGATTGGACTTCTTACAAAGTACTTTCAAATTGTCGGAAGGATTTTATTAAGATAACTATGTCATTTGTATATTTGTAAAATCAGAATTCAGGATTGTAACATTATAACGCATCTATAAAAATCCAAGGAAAAGGCACACTCAACATTCATGTCGTGATAGTTTAGCCCAATAATTACGTATTCACATCCCACAGCTCCATTCCCGTTCTGAAAAGACTAAGAATGTTAACTGGAATTAAATTTTTTATATGAATTTGAAATTTAATATGAATGTGCCTTCTCAATCATGTACTATCGATCATTATAATCTTAGTAATTGTGTTCATAATTCATACCTACCATATCGAATTAAATGATTAAAAAATGAATATATTTTTAATTGAATTAAAATATAAGCAATCCGATAAAATGCCGAACAAGAATTGGGAATAACTCTTAGGAAAGCGGTCTAATTTATTGCCCTTCTAATCTATGAAACTCTAAACATTTAAGGGAATATCTGTGTGAAAATTGTATGATTTATGACTTATATAAGAATATTCCTAATATAGCTCTAGTTATCCATTCAAATGTTAAAATATGAAAATGTCTATTTACGGCGAACTCTGAATCAATTTACTAGACATAGACATAGAGAGTCGAAGACAGCGGCTACATTTTGTAATGGAAACATAGAAGTATAAAGTATACAAAATACCAAATTAGTACGTACATAACTCGCTATTTCCATTACGCTCAGGTACATAGAGTTTGTTCATTGTTTAGTCCAATCTGAACAGTTCGAACACACGTATCGATTGCGTTATAGGTATGGTCATGTAGTTTTCTATGTAGACCACATATAGTATGGTGAATTATCGCATTACGTTTAAACACTGTATAAAGTCTCAGACTAAACTCGAGAGTTTAATTAATAACAAACCTACCTTATGCATGACTATCGGAAAGTCCAAAATATATTGATCAAAATTTGAGATATGTATGAACCGAGCGATGCGCACTTAGCGACAAAATTAACATCTAATGTAGTTTTGCAGTTTTGACTAGACAATGCAACATTCTCCTCGCGCTTTTAGAAGCGATACTAAATCTATGGGAATGACATAAATCAGGCACGTGACATATCGTCGCTTAAGTTCTAACACCGCGGAAGCTAAAATGCGCAACAGGAGAGCAGAAAAATCTTAAAATATTTACTATTATTATGTTTATTCCACGTGCTGGTGATAATAATAAATTAAAATTTCAGGCGTTGCGGCTTGGGATTCCCGATCGAATGACATACGAAACGTATTTCGGCCAAAACATGCCGCGGTTTTAGCACATGTCATTCCCATACATTTTGTATCGCTTCTATAAGAAGCGCAAGGATAATGTTACTCTGTCTAAACTTGATAGGTCAATATTATCACAGTGTAAAAACAAATTCATCCTTCATAGCCAACGTTTGATCTTCGCGAACAAGCCTACGTCACGACTCGCGATATTTTTTACAAAATGTCCCGGACTGATAGTTCGGGCTTGACATCTCGACTAATATTTTATCTAGACGGCTTCGTAGATAGATATTATCCACAATTCTTAAATGTATTAACAGCCATTTAGATGCGACGAAATTACTAAAACATAATGACAGTAGAATATTTTGTGATGAAAATGTAAATTTTAATCTAAAATATAAAAACTAAATCATAAAATATTAACTCATTTAAATTTAAGTAGATGCGGGTATTATGTTATTTTCGTGATAAAATAATAGATAAAAAATAATGTATATAGGTTTCACTAAATATAATTTTATAAATGTACACTATCAAATAATTGAGAGGTATCCAAACCGTATTCTTTCAGTTATTGTTTACTGTCCAAAATAAATACAAAACATAAACAGCTAAATATATCATAATTCCATGAGGGTGGCAAGGATATATCAATTTCAAATAATCCAATAGTTATTGCTATCATTTTAATAAATCAAGTTACTCTTTTTATTAATAAGCGAGATCAAAAGAAAAACGCTAAAGTTGGTTCTATAAAAGTTGTTCAGCGGCCTAACTACGAGTTTTGACCAGTAACCCTAACACGGGTTTGTCACCGTTTTTGTTATCTATACTCGCTATCGTCTTCGCCGAACATTTGTATGAGAAATTGTGCAGCGACAGCTAGCGGTGACGTGAAGAACTAAATTATCTCGTACAAATATTTCAAATGACGCTAGCGAGTATAGTTTACGAAAACGGTGCCAAACTCGTGATAGGGGTACTGTTTTCGCAATCTATCCTCGCTATCGTCACCAACAATGTTTGTATGAAATATTTTAGTTATTTACGTCACCGCTATGAAGCGCTGCACAAATCCATAGAAACGTTGGGCGGCGACGCTAGCGAGTATAGATAATGAGTGGCAAACTCATGATAAGGGTGCAGAATAAACCGAGTCATATATTCTTAGGGTATGCTGTATACGACCTATATAATATAACGGCTGAAGTATATAATGTACGCGCGATATATATGTATTTATATATTGGACAGTAAAATAACAACAGTTATATTTTAACCACGCTGAACCAGATTCAAATCCTATCAAAACGTAGTATTTGATTAGTAAATAATATGTTTTAGGTAAATAATTACACTTAAACAGAATCCTTCCTAAGTAATAATTAACAACCACGCAATCGCTCCAACATAATATTCGTTCAAAGATTGCACATACACTTTTGTAAAGCTCAAGTATAGTTTATAATAATTAAAATCACATCTCTTTAAATATCTTTGGATACAACCAAATAAAATTACCATATACAGCGTACAAAAATACAAAAAATATACAAGAATGTCAAATATAATTGGTAAAGGGAAGTGAAGTCCCCATGCGTACCCCTTGTACAACTCCATATCGGACAGACTAGACACACTTGATTATTGGTCGATGAGTAAACACGCGAATATAAAGGCCTACTCAAACTTACTGAGGATTATTCGCTACCACTGTGAGTCGAGGTAATAAAATACCGTGCAGGGGGTCAACTATGATGAAGAACTTCAGAGCTTAGACTTTGAATTTTTTATTTAATTTAATTAACTTCTTAATACGCGCTGCTTTAACCGATTATGGTATGCCCCTGGATTCGGCTAGATTTAGTATGAGGTTCCGCGGCAAGAGCGAAATTTTTGCGAATCTTGCGTAAATCGTAGGTAGGGTGGCGAATAACACATAGGTCTGAATATACCTTTAAGTGATATAATGAATACAGGACCGGTTCCACCGCGCAAGCCGTCAATATTCTCTATAATATAAGTAAGGTGAAGTTATTCTAGAATTCAGTCAGCCTCTGTGTAGTGAGATTATTGTTACAGTAGCTGAGATTCATCGGTCACAGAAGATCTTGGACGTGAGATGTGTCCAGGTTGGTGATGAGTGTTTTGAGGAACGTCATCTCTTTGCGAGCGTTCTCTAGTATGACGCGGGGGTCCTGCGATGTGCATCGTAGGCAGTTGGGTGCGAACACCATGGCCAGGTTAGCGGAGTCCATTTTTGTCTGACTTACCACTTCTGGCGCGGTGAATTGTTGCAGGAAACTAATCAGGTAAGTGAGTACCTGTAATTTAATATTTGCGGTTTTAAACAACAATATAATTATATGCAAGGTGATTCAGATATCTTCTGTACAAGATCAAAGCAAAACAAATTTCTTTGAACTGCAAAGTGAGACACGCACACGCTATAACAACAGCCTGAAGATCATGTCTGTTGTATGGGAAATTTAATATGAACTTTCAACAAATTGTGTGTCTACCTGTTGCTGTTATTAATTGTCGGAGGGAAGATAAAAATAAAAAAATTAATATGCTCACGCCATCCCAGAAGGGTCCATCCAGAATGGGTTTTAACAACAACACCCACATTCGACCGAATATGATTAATATAGAGCAAAAGAATCACGTTTGTTTTATTGTTAACAGAAATACATCAAGTATTGTCTGAACTAACACGATTCATTGGACACATCCTGGTGACAGACGAACGTGACAGCAAAGTTTTTAGGGTCACGTTTTTACCTATGGGTACCCAAATTGAAGTGAAAGCGGGTCGCTAGTATACTGCACGGATGATTTATTTATTTATTAATTCAATAATTAGAACGGCATACAATGCCAATTACACTAATTAGACACAGGTAACGCAATATACACAAAATATAATAATTAATATAATATATTAAAAATTTAAATTAAATACTAAAAATAATATATTACAATAAATTTATAGATGCTTACCAGTCTGTTGATAGGCGGCAGACGTTGCAAGGCTCTTGTGCAAGCCGCGTAGTCAGTACCGGCGGCCACACACGCCGCGTACAAGTCGTCCGGGATCAGCGGCTCATACAACTCGCGGTACCATAGCTTCAGGAGGCTGGCTGGAGCGTGCGCATCTATACATATAACATGGATTCAATATACATAATCATGCCTATGCCACCCCAGAGGCGTAAGCAGAGGTATAAAAACACCCACAATTCACCAAATTTATTTCAGTTTAATAATCACAGAGAAGAATATTTTGACTTCTCGCGTTCGATAGCTTGATGAATATGAATTTTGACGACAGTGCGAAGCCAACTATTAGTATTGAATTAAATATAAATATAATCATACCCGTCAAAGTGGAAGCATCGGGCAGCTCCCAGCTGTCAATCTTCGCCTTGAGTGCATTAACCTCGTCAACGTCCGCCGACACTCGGAAGATGCCTTCAGTGTCCCTCCCGTTTAACGCTAACACTTGCTGCGACAATGCCACTTGAACCCACGGCAGTTGACGGTTTGGAAACCGTTCTTTTTGCAATGACATCACTTCCGATAGCGTATTACCGAACATTGATTGGCGGAAGATTTGAATCTGTGGAATAAACTCGTTATTTGTAAATATGGTCCTTCGAGCATTTTTTGACGAACGATTTTCTAATGATTTATTTGCCAGATTTTAATTTCTTGAAGATCCGAATGATCATGAATGATCAACAAATTAAAAGTATGTGCTACTCACTCTAGCTTGATCAATATCCTCTGTAGTAGGCTTCCTTGGCTGTCGTTTACCGCCGACGCCAATCCTCTCTAATCTCTTGCACGCAACGCCCGCGTAGTGCGACACTTGAACATGGATGGGCCATTTACCCACCTGAATAGACACATAATTAATAATGTCAATTATGAGATCAGTATTACAGTATACATTCATGTCGCTATTTCTTAGGTTAACAACTATACCTACGTGGTAGGTACTTATATTCTATGCTATGTGGTAAAGAATAAAACTTCTACGAAGCACACAAAAAACCCAACAAATACTTGCTTTCGGTTCATCCATATTTGAGAGAAGAATCATCGGATAGCTGTTTAAGAATTACAAAACATAGACTAAGATAGACCTTAGTTTAAAGTACCTGCAACACTTTCTTTGATATGAAGAAGGCTAATTTCCAAGCGATACATTTTCGACGTTCCAGATTGCCTTACCACCCAAACTTAATAAAATATTTTCATGTTCATAGTTTTCGTCCGAGTGTACCTACTCTAGTTATTGTTTTGTCTATGTTTTGTAATAAGGCTACCCCCCTTTGTGATTATTGTTTCACACAAAAATGTGTAGCACAAGTTAACTATTTCAATTATAATTATTTATAATATAATCTTTGGTAAAATATGTATAACAAGAGGCTTGGTGGCCTTGGGGTTTGAGCAGTCGCCTGCTACGCAAGCGACGCAACTTTGAATCCCAGCGGGGCCTGTACCAATGAATTTTTCTAAAAACTTATGTACAGTGATTTCACACCCGGTGAAGGAAAACATCGTGAGGAAGCCTGTATATGACTGAGAATTAATTAAAACACGTATGTATAGTGCTTGAGACGGCGATAGACTCACCATCTCTCACGTTGGCACTTAATCTTCATCGGAAAAAGTGGGTGTTGTCATTGCCACACCTCAGCCTACCCCTTCGGGGAATACAGACGTGAACATATGCATGTATGTATAACAATAAATAGTAAATTTACCTCTGGAAATGCATCAGCGAACGCGGGGTCTCGATGTCGGTTCACGTAATTAGTAAGAGCCGGTTGGAATGCAGACGAGGGCGGCACGAACGCTAAACACACCGCCAACAACTCCCAGCCGCGTAGCAAAGAGTCTCTTAGGGGGTTCTCTGTGGTTTGTCTGCACAGCTGTACGTACAGTTCGTCGCGAAGTCTGGTGAAAAAAAAAGCATTATGCGAACTATTCAAAAATGTATCTCGATCTAAATGTAATCACTTCCGAGATCAAAAACCAAGAAGCCAATGTTTCACCTCATCGTTAATTCTTAAGGTTTAAAGGAGGTGAATAATATTATATGAATTATATTGTAATTGATCATTATTTACTAAATACTGAAATGTACATGATGCCAGCTGAGTTTCTTGCCGGTTTTTCTCAGAAGGCTAGTTTCCGAACCGGCGGTCAATTCTACAATACTCATAAGTACCACCCTTCCAGGGCATATACTGAACAACTCATTTCCATTTTCAGTAATAAATAAATAAGGGGTTAAAAAAAATAACGCAATTTTTTTTAGCGTCATGCTTATTGCGAAAACGCTTACCCAGCCAGTGTAAGATCTGTTCAAGGGTATTGTTATATCATAATATATAAATACGACTTAATTTCGATTAAGTTTTATAATAATATACCTTACACATCAGAATAATTCATAGGCTATATTGTGTGAGTTGACCAAAATATAATGTTAAGTCAAATCCTGGGCAGTCGGAGTAGCGGGCACCAGCTATTAAGTTATATATAGTTACTTTTCGTTGGCGAAGGTGGCATGCAGTATGTCTTGTGCGACGGAGTTAAGCGTCATGCCGGGGCGCGCCTTGCGGTCACCCATGTAGATCTGCACCAGCCGGAACAGGTCGATGGCGGCCTTCTTGTGACACTTGTCCCACTCCGCGCCCACCATCGGCGCGCTGATAGACGACGATGTCCACGACAGCATGTCGCGAACTGAAGCCTTCAATTGTACAATGCTATGTAATTTTTTGGGTTTGGAGCGAGCGCGAACTAATGCATGTTCTCCCTACTATTTTCGCCGTGCGCTCAAAACTTGTGACGACACCTGTGCTTGGGGAAATTTTGTAGTTTTGACATGAATGTCTTGATGAATTTTATACCTTTAAAAAAGCAATTCTTGAATACGTATAGAATCTGAATCTCGGAAACAGATTGATCGGATTGATTGATCTGAAGCTCCAAAGGTTTTCATGAAATTTTGTGTTTCAGGGGGTTTCAGGGCCAAAAAAATATCTATATAGGTTCTATCAGAAATTATAATTTTAACCATGTTTTCAGGCAATGAAAAATTGCTACATTATAATACGAAGGTAAATATCGCCGACATCTGTCAAGTTATGATAGCTCAGACGGGAAGCTTCCAGCCTATCGGTGATAACGAAATTAGACTATACCCCGGTTCGAGTCCAAATAACATCGGCCCGGTTTTTTCCCTTTTTTTCAGATTTTTTTTCAATTTGCTTTTTTTATGAGAAAAAGTAAAGTTTTAGAAAAAGAAGGTCAACGAAGTACTCTTCTGCTTAGTTGTACAAGAGGAGTTTACCTTTCTCCTGAAGATGCCCTTGTTGAAGTTGAGGTTGTCCTTGGCGAAGATCTCAATGTCCTGTTCGGGCAGCGGCGCGCGAGGCTGTGCGTGCGGGCGCACCGGGCTGTACAGCGCCGCGCCGCCCTCCGCGCCGCCCTCCGCGCCCGCGCCGCCCGCCCCGCCCGCGCCGCCGCCCAGAGATGACGTCTATAGAACCATTTATTAAGCATTACTGACCCTGTACACAAAGTAACATCATCCTCACGCTTCGCTAGTAGAAACGATACAAAAGGGACGGGAATGACATATGTCACGTGACTGATTTATGTCATTCCCATACATTTTGTATCGTTCCTATTAGCGCAAGCGCGAGACAATGTTGCTTTATCTAGGCCTAATGTTTCACCTGTGTGGATTTCAATTCGCGGGTTTTAAATAAAAGTCTAAATTACTCCTTGTAACATCTAACAGTAAAGTCCCTTTCCCTCAGTCCAGCCCTTTCGAAGATAACCCGCAACAATCAGACAGACAGATAGACGGACAGGCAGACAGACAGAGACATTTTTATTTATGTGTAGTAACAAGTAAAGAGGAAAAAATTCTGATGAAGTCGCGGGCAGTTAGTTATTTCAATATTAATCTACTCACCCTATGTATTCCAGGTGAAGGCTTTTGATCTCGATCGAAGCCAACGAACGTATTATAATATGCAACGCCATGGTTCATATACTCCACATCGGCAGGTCTGTGTGCGTATGAGTGCGGAAGGTACACTCCGGATCCGTCGTCATCGTCCGGCGTCCGGGCGCCGCCGTCCGACGACTCATTGTCCGGTTCGTGGCCGGACAACGAGCGAGACTCGGAGCCCGAACGGGAATGTGACCGTGAAGAGCCGGAGTCCGAACCGGAACCAGCCGCGTAACGACCACGACCTACATTTAAATAAGCAAGTTATATTCGTGTGAGAGGTAGATCCCCCAAATCCTCGATTGCGGAATCACCTTTAGCTTATAGAAAATTACAGCCAGATGGTAGTAGTATAGTACTAAGAGTTTTATGAAGAGAGTAAAAGCTCTGTGCTAGTTTTTTCTTCCTTTGTTCTAGTATTTCACAATATTGGCCGATTGATTCCATTATTTTAAAGGAGGCAGGCAAAGTATTAATAGATATTTCAGTTTTTCATTAACAGCTTGTAGTAGGGGTTAGAGCCCGGTTAATGGCAGTAGGCTCGCCATCGGACTTAAACTTACCTAGCGAAATGTAGGTGTACAGGCAAAGCCGTACATGTTGTATTGTATTATAAAACTGCACACACAACATTTCAACATTGCAAGCGCTTACATGCGCGACCTACATTCTAAGTTAGTATAGTAATTATATTTGAGTGCATTACAGGCATTCATTGACATTGGTCGGTTTATTTGACAACCCTTACCGCCACCCTATTGACATCATCCTCTACCCAAATTGACATTCAAGTGCAGTGGTTCGACAAGTAGCCGCTACAGTAGGTATTTGCATTTGGGTATAGTACAGCTCTGTCTACCCCTTCGGGGAATTAAAGCATGAGCATGTATGTATGTATCAACATTTTATGTACTCACTGGACAGTTTAGCCTGTTGTATGATATAGTCCTGCAAAGGCAGCAAATGTTGCATTCCGCGAAGGTCCCAGTTGCAGTAGAGGGGAGAGCTTCCCCCCTCTTCCTCCTCCTCCTCGCCCTCCATGGGGAGTTCCTCCACATCCATTGGCCTTTTGTGTCCTGTACATTATATTTTCATGACTTCTGACACTAAGAAGCTTTTGGCATGAAAAAACGTCGAACAGCATAAATAACGGCTGATAGAGATAATCATATATCGCCGACACCAAATACGGTTATAATATCAATAAAAAAAACGTGCTTACGTCTTGATTTGGTACGATCCTTAGGCGTGGAGGTTCTCTCCAGACGTTGGTTGTGTTTGTGTACGTTGGGCTCGGTCAGGGGGGGCTCCAGACTCACACATTTCAGCTTGTAGTTCACTGTCAACAAACAATGCTTATAAATATTTAAGTATTGCCTATAACTATTATTAAGATCACTAGTTTTTAGATAGAAGAGCCGTGGTGGCCTTGGGGTTAGAGCAGTCGCCTGCTACGCAAGCGACGCAAGTTCGAATCCCAGCGGGGCCTGTACCAATGAGTTTTTCTAAAAACTTATGTGCAGTGTATTCTCACCACGTGCTTTTGCGGTAAAGGAAAACACTGTGAGTAAACCTGCATATGTTTGAGAAGTAATTCAAAGAGGTATGTATAGTGCCTGAGACGGCGATGGACTCACCCTCTGTCACTTTGACACACGATAATATTCGGTGAAATGTGGGTGTTGTTGTTACAACTTCTCCGCTTACCCCTTCGGGGACCCTTCTGTGATGGCGTGAGAATATATATATATATATATATATATATATATATGTGGGATTTAAATAGAAATAAATATAAAGGTTTGACTGAATCTTCTTTACTCCGTCTTTAACACATCTTAAAATAAATACGTCTTAAAATAATAAAATAATCAATACGTCTTTCGTCGTCAGTCTTTCACGTCGTCCACCATCGTTCTGTCATCTGTCACATCTTACTTCTTCTATTCTTACCGATCACACGCTGCCTATCATTCTTACATAAAACCTCTTTCCACACTGCCCTTCTGAAAATAATGTCTGTCCTCAGACATTCCAACAATTTACAACATAAAGAATAACAACTTAAATAAAATAATTCTTCATATTTACAACTATTAACAACATGTTCTTCTTTCTCTTCTTAAAATCATAGGTTACTCTTAAATTCACCATTCTCTTCTTAACCTTACCCATCAAACTATCATTCTCCGAACAAACTACATCATCACTTTCATTCAACTTAACACGCTCACAATTTACCACCAGAAACGCTCCTTCTATGCACTCCTGACTTATGTTTTCACTGTAAATCAAATACAACTTATTTACAAAACAACACAGCACATGATTGTAAACATCACTGTTCTTCATCATGTTCCCAGCTTCAATAATTTCGCAATCCATCTTTTCTTCTAATGCGACACAAGCGGTAATATCATTGTATTCTTTTCTCAGTTTCATCAGTTCATTTACACTGTCATCTGTGACGTTGTTGACATTGTTACCATCGCAACCACCATTCACTGTCATTTTATCAATTATGACACTGCTCTCGTCCATTGTTAAGTCTATCAAGTTATCGGACTTGCTCGTAGTAATGCCAACTGTGAAATCTAACTCAGCTGTCACATCTGACGTCAGCATTGCATCCTCCTTTTCAGTCTCGTCACTATTATTCATCTTTAGATTTCGATGTTTTCTGCATTGCTGCATTATACTCTCAAACTGATTATACTCCGCATATCCCTCCTTACTCATTCGTGTCTGGAACATCGACGTCTTTCCTCTTATTTTTTCATAAATTTTAAATCTTTCCTTAAGCTCAACGTATGTAGATGCACCGCATAATACTGCATTATTAGTCTTGTCGTCTTCTATGCCATGGATGATATACTTAATAATGTCATTCTCTGGTATATCCCCTCGTCTTCCTATTGCCTTCATAATATACAGGTATTGCAAGCAGGTTTCATCTGGATGCTTCCTCCTCAACATCATTATTTTTATTACAATGTTTGAGTCTATAAATTCTGGAAATTCTTCAACTAGAGCATCCTTAAGCGCACTCCACGTCTGAAATGGCTGTTGGGTTTTGAGCCATAAGGCTGCACTTCCGACCAGCGCTCTCTCTCCAATTACCAATTGATGTCGCGGCGTCCATCCATGAATTAAAGCGTTTTCGTCTAACTCCTCAATCCATTGCGCTGCCGTCTGCGTGATGTCTGTTCCGCTGAATACAGGTACCAGCTGCTCCGTGTACTGCATCATGTTATTCTTCGTTAATTCTTCCTATGGTAAAATCGTCTTCTTGTTCACGACGCCATCTTTTTTCATTGCGCTCGTCATTTTTTTTCCAGTCAACCTCGAAATATTTTTCATATCCCGGACGAGCCCCCAAAAGTTGTGGGATTTAAATAGAAATAAATATAAAGGTTTGACTGAATCTTCTTTACTCCGTCTTTAACACATCTTAAAATAAATACGTCTTAAAATAATAAAATAATCAATACGTCTTTCGTCGTCCGTCTTTCACGTCGTCCACCATCGTTCTGTCATCTGTCACATCTTACTTCTTCTATTCTTACCGATCACACGCTGCCTATCATTCTTACATAAAACCTCTTTCCACATATATATATATCACTAGTTTTTTTATGTACTATGCTTTAAGTAATTCTGTGAAAAATAAACATTCTTATCGTATCGTTGGAATTTTGGAGTTGCCCTACTGGGGAACAAAACTGGCGTTAGTCATGTTCACAAGCTGCAGTAGCCGCTTACCATCAGACGAACTGCACGCTACCTTTAAATCCGCCATTATTTTGAACTAATACGGCGCAAGAAGAATGCGGGTACATGATACATACCAGCAGCGATATTATCCTGTTCATTAGCAGAGGAGAGCCTCATGAAGTTGTGATGTGGCTCGTGTGGTGGTGTGCGGTGCTTGCTGCTGCCCGACGATACTGACGTCTTGCTCGACGAGTACCGCTCCGGCTCAGCTTGTTGGCGTCTGGAAAATAACATCTAAGTTTAACACATAATTTAAGTAGTGTCATTTGAGAAATTTTAACAGCACTTCCAAATGCAATACTTTTTTTATTTAGATCTATATTTGTGTACTGTGTATGTAAAAAATCCTGAGATTTGTATGCCCGAGCGACCCTTGGCCATAACTGATCATTTAGCGCGTTAAAGTGAGTGTAATATGTATTTAGGGGTGTTATTTGTAGGTAAACTTTTTTCTTTAACTCCCTCACCTAGTAAAGTCCCTCGGCGGATGCCAGTGTGCGAGTGCGTTGTGTCGCAAGTCGAGGCTGGTCTGCCTGAAGGGCTTGTCCACGCTGTACACGGCTTGCTTCTCAGGATACCTGTCCATACGCTCCATCTCTGCTAGACGCTCCTTGTCTAAATGCCTGACGTTACAATACAATACTTTATTGCACACCAGTATAGTATAAATACTAATATATAAAGCTGAACAGTTTTGTTTATTTGCTTGAACGCGCTAACCTCAAGAACTACGAAAAATACAATTATTTTCACTGAGCGTTCACAACCTATACACAATTACAACGCGTGTACGTGATATCAACACAAAATCCTCACTGGAAATAACCGTTCCCAGCCCTCCTATGCGAATCTCTTGGATAGTTATACTTTGAGCCATGCAATAAGGCTTTCATCACCTTTATTACAAAACATCGCGTAAGATAACCTTTAGTTCCGTCCCTTTTTTCGATACGGATTTAAAAAGGGACGGACATAGTTTAAATAATAACCCCCATATTGGTTTTGGCATCGAAGGATAGGTTAAAGACGATATAATCACATACCTATCGGAATATCGTTCCCTCGCGTGTCTGGAGAGCAGCGCGGGCCGCTCGAGGCTGTGCGGCGCGGCCAGCGAGATGGACGATACCAGCGACGGACGGGCCGCTGTCGTCTATAAAACACACATAATAATAATTATTATTATATTATTATACATAAATACATTATGCTCACAACTGTAGCCTTAGGCAGAGATTTGGAGACATTGCGCGACCCCAAATAACATGGCATAAGGGCAGGAGGATGATGGTTGGCAGATATGAACTTATAGTACACACACCCACATTTCGATAGGTATATTTAGGTCCCATGTAATAGGGGGTGAACCTATTGCGATTATCTAGACGCATATATCAATAAAGCTTTGTCTTGCATAGCTTTTGCGACCAGTGGTACTATAAGTACACATGTGCCTACCCCTTCGGGGAATACATGCATCAGATCAAAAACCTGGTTCTTCAAAATATAAAACATTGGCAATGTGCATAAATATACGCACCTGTAGGAACGGCGTTGGTTGTGGTTTTTGCAATGGGCTACTTGGACTTTGGGGCGACGCGGAATCACAGGAAGACCCACCCGCCGATTGTTGTTTCAACTGGAAAACATACTAATATTGTATTGGCGAAAATCTTTACTAAATATTATAAAAAGGAAAGATTTGTATGAAAGTATGTTTGTATTGAATTAGCTCCGAAACTACTGGACCGATTAGAAAAAATATTTCAGCAATTGATAGCTACATTATCAGCAAGTAACATAGGCTATATTTTATCCCCTTACTCCCACGTCAACGAGAACTACGCGGATGAAACCACGTGACGTACGCTACTAAAACTATATTTTATCCGCGACGTCCTCCATTTGAATTTTGAATATCCCATGTCCGTACCTCAAACCGGGGTCAAAACCGGCTATCTATATATATATATTAGATCGGTTCACCGGTTAGACGTGGAAAGGTGACTGACAGACAAACAAAGACATTTTCTCGTATAACATATCATAATTAATGTCAATTTTACCTTCCGTCGTGTTAGGGGAGTGCTCTCGACAGATTTAAAGTACTTCTCGTGCATGGAGTCGTCTGACGCATCTTTACGTGGAGAGATAAAGCTACCACTTCGGTTCAATCCTAGAATATAAATACAAAGTTCAATAATTACATCACAACATTATTATTTTTTTGAAAATCTATGTGGAAGATTATTTCTACCTGAATGTGGCGACCATTTTTCAGTTTCATGCGCCTGAGCAGCACTACTCCTCTTTCTAAGCTGCGGAGTACACACTGGTGGGTTACACGCAGCTGCAGTGAGTTCCTATAAAAAAAGATATAGGCATTTACAGAAATATGTATATTTTGAGAAGTCTATCACAGTTTTAGTTATTGTGTTGTCTTTATATCGTCTGTACTTAGTGATCTTTGGTGTTGTTATTACAACACCTCTCCTTACCCCTTCGAGGACCCTTCTGGGCTGACGTGAGAATATTTAACTATTTATAATTACTGTGAAAATAGCACGCAAGTGTCGCAATACTGAATCCCAGCGGGCCTGTACCAATGATTTTTTCTAATAAAATGATGTGCAGTGATTTCACACCACATGCTTTACGGTGAAGGTAAAGATCGTGAGGAAACCTTCGTATGTCTGAAAAGTAGTCTTATGTATAGTGAGTGCCTGAGATGGCGAGACTGTCACATGTCACTGACACCTTCGGTGTTGTTATGACAACAACTCTGCCAACAGCCTCGAGGAAAGTGTGAGCATATCTATGTTAAAATGATTGCTTACAAAAAATGGTAGTTTTTATTGATTTTAGTGAAAGTTGAGTCCAAAATAGTAATTGAATATAACCAACTTGTTTTCTCCTCTGTTGGGCGCTGCTGATACTGCTATCGGAAGATCTGCCGGAATCAGTGTGCCGACACATTTGTGATGAGCCATCTTCGCTCAGCCGACCGCGTCTGCTTTCGCCACTGTTCCTATTCAAAAATTAACATCACAATAGCATAATTTTGCAATAGCCACTTATCAGTAGGATTGGCAGGTAATTCAATTAATTCCCTAATATCTGACCTGCAGTTTTACCCATTGTTGTTACTGAATGTGCACAGAATATATTTATTTATTTACTTCAAAATAGAATGGCTAAAAGCTACTTATACTAAAAAGAACAGGTATTTTTCAATGAGGTTGAATCCTTGTAGTTAGTACATAATCTATCATATGTCAAAAATGTGTCTGTTACATTTTCAAGGCTAAACTGTTGAACCAATTTGCAATAAAGATAGTTTAGAATCCTAGGGCAGACACATGTTACATACTTAAGAAAGATTACACGGCAAAGTGGCAGGTAAAAGCTAGTATTGAATAACATGCATCATCAATTTCTATAAGCAAGAAATATGATTAACTAGCTGGTGTCTGCGCAGGATTAGGGTTATCTTATAGCTATATATATATGTGTTAGTGTAATGTATAACCTATAGTATTGTGTGTGAAAGAGTAAAAAACATACATCTATACTTACAAATTTTCACAGTTTATAATACTAGAAAAATATTGTTGTAAGTTAGAATGTACATGCTCACCTATGATGATAATGTGACCTTCTCGTGCGCACAGGACTAGTCTGAGTTACTGTAACACTTTTTGCGTTGCTTGGGGACAGTTTACTAGCACTAGCGGTGGCCAGTGCCAATACAGTTGTGTTCCCATTGCTACTAACTGGATCAATCATAGGTGGTATCTATAAAATTAAATAAATTATATTAGCATTTACTTCTTAGATACTTATGTATTAGCAATATAAATAGATCAAAATGTATTTAGTATTTTAATTATTACTCTGTATTTCTGTGCCCTATACAGGATGTGATGTAGTATACTCTTACTGTAAAAATTACTGCAAATAAATTTGAATTTTTTTGAGTTGAATAATAATAAAATCATTAAAGTAACAATACAAATACAAATAATAATTTAAAAAATCAAAAGATCTGCATGTTTGAAATATCAATATCTCACTAACAGTGTGATCTAAAAAAATATTTTTATAGACTATAACACCAGTCTGTCTGACCCAAATTTTATATAGGTTATAAATACACATATAAGAAGCAATGAATACAAGGATTGGTTAAGAATGAAGTTATACTTATTACAGTACATATAATTTAGAAGTAAAATAAGTGACAATATATACCTGTGGGGCAGCTGAGTTGGTTTGCGTGGAAGTTTCCCGTCTTTTCTGAGGATCTGTATTCTGTTTCAATGTTTGTAATTTAGCTAGTGGTATGATGTCACAATCTATAGGCCTGTGCCACACGGTTGTCTGAAAACATAATATTATTATTACCAAAAGAACCTAGAGGTAAATGATAAAGCAAATGATTGACGTGAGAACATACCTGTGTTGATGCATTGTAATAATAAAACCTATGTGTGTTAATGTCAAATAATTCCCACCATTGTGACGAGTCTGTCCTCTTTACTTTAACTCCCTGCAAATGTGAATAAATAATGTCACAACATTGATTTATTGTGTATGATAAATGATAACACTACAGCAACATGTTTACAACCACATTTGCATTATCATTTATTTATTCAAATTATTATAAGAAGAATTATTGGACGCAATGTAAATGATGAATACTGAAAGTACTGAGAGATATTGAACTTTTTAGGTTCATTTTTAACACATTCACTGCTAATGACTCATCTGCGCTTCCAACAGTCAGCGAATTTATGAAGAAGATGCAAAGTTAGCAGTGAACATGTTAAGCTTTCAGAGTTCTAATTACATCAATACATAATAAACTATAACACTAGGTACCTTTTCTTCATCAAATTAGCATAAAACCTTATGTATGCATTTTAGTATCACTGGAAATTCTGTATGAATTTTAGTAGCTTTAAATATTCTTAAAATTTTAAAACATCACTAGGGTGATTGAAATCATATAGATGTAATTATTTATTTCAAGTCTGTTTATAATTCTATTTTCTTCTCCAGCTACTAGGAATATGGTAGAGAAGTAAATAGCTTGTACTATTTACAAAGTGAATCAATTATTCTCAAGGAAGTCTCAATTGTTAAATAATTACTCAAAACTATCCAATCCTAACCTAGTTCCAAGAATATTATAGAAAATAGGCTCAAAAATAGACTAGAAACATATAATCAATCCTATTTGGGGACAGCTCAATTAAATGTGTATTCAGTTACAGATATTAATAAATAATTGGAAACTTCTCTGGCAATTACTTTACTAATAGAAATATGTGTCCTTATCTTACACATATAGGTGATGAAAAGTATAGCTGGAATCATTGTATAGTGTTGAAGTTTTAAATGACACTAGTAAAGTTTTAAATATTGAAGAATAAAATAGAACTACTAAAAATTCGCACACGATTTCCTATGACCTAAAAATCTAGCCAGGAAGGACTTATATTACGTGCTGTGACGGCGTTAAAGTAATTGTAGTACAAATTACCTCCGGCGGGTCCCAAACGCATTCGCCTGTGGTAAGGTTAGCATACATATGCTCCTTTGTCTTGGGCTCGATTATCTCCACCCATTCCACCCTAGAATAAATCATATCACAATCTTAACTTTACTATCGCAATTTTGGAACACTGTAATAAATCCCGTACGAATTCAGGGCGTGACATTAGCGATTTCCGTGTACTTTATTGATTTTGCAACTTTCAACTACGGATATCGGAAGTAATTTGTCAACAATTGACATAAATTAAATAAAACTTTAATTACCTTTCCGAAGACATTTTTATAAAATAACAGTAACTTTTCTATAACTTCATTTACACATCCTAAACAATTAATTTGACCTAAAATACGGATGAGAATAGACGGAAACCTTCCATGTTGAATGTTTACTTCGTTTCGTTGATGATTGGTGCGTTCGGTTTCAAGTAACGCAATAAAACTATATAGTGCAAATTTTATAAGGACGTGAGTGATTAATTTATTAAATAAAAATAATTATTCAAAAATACATTTGAAAAAGCTACAATAATTTTACTGTTACGATGAGCTTAAGTAAAATTATTCCGCCAATGTCAAGTGATTGTTGAGAAAAAAGTGGTATTGTAGATCATTAAAAATATGTGGAGGAAACATTTAACTTTGTTATTCTGTTATTTAATATTTACGTGTAACCGAACAAAGTTGCAATACATTAAGTGTAAAGTACACTGCAAGGTAAGCAACCTTAATGTAGCTTCGCTCGCAATGTGGTATAGGGACGTATTGAGATTTTAGCTTTTGTCTTTAGTAAGAATGAAAGCAACTGAAATCATGAAATAGAAGCCACAACTATGTAAGCTAGGCAAAGCGGAAAAATTTAACCATGATAAATTTTACTTATTGTTACCGGCTCGAAAACGTTGTATTTCCATATATTTTTGTGGGGGATATGGGTAGGCAGAGATCACCATTTGCCGTAATTATGAGCTAACAATTATAAATTACAGTAAAATTTATGAGTTAAATAGCGATAGATATTTATTTTGTAAATACTGTGTGTGTATAATCTGTGCGCAGATTTATAGCATTCCTTTCTCGTTGACTATGCTCTATAGCTGGTCTGTCTAATTCAAACAAAATTATGCGTACGTCAGTTACGGTATGTCATTCATACTTCAAACAAAAGTGCGGTGATTGAACTTTCTACGAAGAATTTTTTGTCTTTTCCACTCATAATAATTTCAACGTTATTTCCAATATTTTTTGCCATTTAATTGACAAAGTAAGTATTGAAGACATCGATTTAATTGAGCCATATTGCATTCTTTGAACCGAGTCCCTCCATATTATTTATTTCAATGTTGCGGACTCTGACTATTAACCTTATAAAATGCCGGCGCGCTATTAACGCTGACTCATTTGTTGGTAAAGTCTCCAGACAGTCGTCTTCCAAAACAGTACAGCCGATAAAAATTGTTAATGGTCAGTATCTGTATATATATTTATATATTTACTTCTAGAATGCTTTGATAATAATATGAAATTATTTGTCAATGCATTTATTTAATCCTTTATTTTACTTAAAACTTTTAATTTCAGCAATGGCAGTTGATAAGTCAAACTTTTTACTGCCGAATAATCAAAGGTTTGTTGAATTGGACAGTGCTCAAGCATTCAACAATTTGACAAATCAAGAAAAATTATATGCTCATTATCTTAGCCAGGTTAGACAGCAATTTTATAAATTAATCTTTTCTTCATGTTTAAGCTGAGTCTTATAATATTTTTGTACTTTCCAGGCTGCCTGGAATGGTGGACTTATAGTGTTGGTACAAACAAGTCCAGAATCACCCAGGATATTCTCCCTGTTACACAGAATCTTTAAGACTGAGCCACTAGAGAATTTAAAAAAATCTGCATACAAAGCTGGTGCCTCAGAAGATGACTTTCAGGTAACTTATAATTCCTCCTGTCATGGCTGTGTTGGCCAGTGTTGCCTGACCTTTAGTATCACTGCAAATAATGATTTAAGTTTAATTTTGTGACTAAAAACATATATGTATGGACAGAGATATGATTAACACATTCACTGCTAACATTTCAACTTCTTTGTAAATTCTCGAACAGTTGGATGCACATATGCGTCGTTAGCAGTGAACGCGTTAAAAGTTGTATCCAAGTTTAGACCCATTTGGTCTAAATTTGGATACACCAAACAAGCAAACAAAGAAACTAACTCTTCAGATTTATATATAAACTAGCTGTGCCCTGCGGTTTCACCCGCATAGATTTAATTTGTTTCCCGCTGAACACAAATGTTTTTTTAAAATCAAAGTCGCCTATGTTACTCCTTGTAACAATAGCTATCTCTCAGTGAAAGTCCCGCTAAAATTGATCCAGCTGTTTCAGAGATTACCCGGAACAAACAGACCAACAGACAACAGATAGAGAAAAAAAATTAAATTTATTTCGTATGTCTCCACCATGTATACTTTCATATGGATTTAGTGAAAAGCCCTTATTTTGGAATGACAAACATACACAACTATTTTATTTATCTGTTATATGCTATGTGTTATATTATACTATCTGGCTTACATTTTATCATGGCCTGTAATGATCTTCATAAAATCTATGAGTTTATTGGAACATAATAATTTTAAAATAATAAGTTTGTTATAATAAACATGAAGTTCCTTATACTGTGTCTATTTTATATTATTTTACTTTAAAAATGTTCCCGTTCTCATGAGATAAATAGTATTATACCACTTCCTCTTATGTGGTATTGTTATCTACTAATATTGTGGTTACCTATTTCGACATTAACTCTATTTGTGGTTTCCAGGCATTCTTGGTGTATGCAGGAGGATTATTCGCCAACAGTGGAAACTACAAAGGGTTTGGTGATACTAAATTCATTCCAAATTTGAGTAAAGAGGCTTTCGAGCTTATTGTACAGTCATCGAAAGCTTACGAGAATGACACAACTCATATTACTAAGCTGTGGCAGAACACTCAAAAGGCCATGTACAGCATTGTGCCGAGACTCACCAGCCTCGGCCTTGCCGATAAGGTGAGCAAATACTTATTAATCTTATAACATTATTTACTCAAGGAAAATTAACTGGATGGAATAAATTTACTTTGTGAAAAAAGGTTTGTTTATATAAATTAAGGTAGTGTCATTGCGTCAATGGGTTATTTGTTATAATTAATTACCATACAGACCATAGAGAATAAGATGTATGGCTAGAAAGAGAGTGAACAATAAGAGTGACAAAATATGAATGATGTGTTCTTTGTTGAGGTGTATGTTTACACTCAGAAAGGGTTTTGCTAAATTCCACCCCAAAATTAACACTTACATGTGAAATTTTACTCCTATACAGGTGAAGCTGCAGATACAATATGTAAATTTTAAACAAAGTGGCTATATCCGGCAAACATTGTTTTGCCATAATATTTGGTGGATCACCCTTACCATTCAGGGGTATGAAAAATAGATGATCAATGACCGATTCTCCGAATTGCCCGATATGCACACATTTTTTTTTATAAATTGGTCCGGCTCTTGCGGAGGAGTTTAATAACAAACACTGGAACACGTGAATTTTATATATACAATTAGATTATTCCTTTTACTTTAGAGTCTTAGGTATTATTCCTGAAATTGTACTTAAATATCATAATGTAAATTGTATAGGGTGTGACAACATATTTCTCGAGCAATTGCACGGAAGCCGATTCGAGCCTAGTCAATGACTGGATGAAGACGAAGCGCATCGAGGCATACATCTGTAGGACTTTCAAAACTACCGCCGACGATGGTTGTAAGTATTTATATAATTTTAACATTAGAATTTTCTAGATTATAGGTCAAATATGTTTTCAGCTCTTGTCTTTTAAAGTTATTGTAGCTCTGAAGAAATGTTGTATCAAACCATTCCAGGTAAGTATGATCTAGTTTTTAAATGAACACTATCAAGGATTAGTTAGCCTATATAATATTAATTGTGATAAATATTTGAGTCAAAATAATTAGTAATTACGCAATAGTGGTCGAAAAACAACAATACACAGCAAAAAAGATGTAAAGCTTATAATTATGATGATGGTCCAACATGGAGTATAGTTCAGTACATTGAAATATTTAAATGCCGTGATAAATAATGAGCACTCATCTTGAACGCGCAGTTGTTGTTTTTTTAGCTTGAAAGCGCAAACAAATACATGCCCCACTACTTTGGCTGAGCGCTCGAAACTAGTGACAGCACCTGTATTCACAATTTGTTCACAGTGCCACTTTACACGATACACCTGGCAAGCGTAGAAACTTCGCCCAAACCGCCGCTCACAATGGACAAGGAGAAATATAAAAACGCATATTTCCAAGTAACACGGGGGGACTATTCGCCATTGCTCAAGATAGTGACCGAACACATGAGCGAAGCACAGAAACACGCGTCCAACGACAATGAGAAGAACATGATTAAGCATTACATCAATAGTTTCAAGGAAGGAGACCTCAGCGAGCACAAGGAGGGCAGTCGGTACTGGATCAAAGACAAGGGACCTATCATTGAAACGTAAGTGTTTTTATTGATCTCCAAATTTAGTCATGAGTACAAGTGCCGTCACGAAGTATGAGCGCTGACCTTTTACATGAGTCTGAATTTGTTTGTCGGTATGGCGCGACGCGAATAAATACATATGACATATGCTCACGCCTGTATTCCCCGAAGGGGTAGGCAGAGGAGTTGTAATCACAACACCCACTTTTCACCGAAGATGATTAAGTGCCAACGTGACAGATGGTGAGTCCATCGCCGTCTCAGACACTTTACATACGTCATTGAATTACTTCTCAGAAATATGCAGGTTTCCTCACGATGTTTTCCTTCACCGTAAAGCACGTGGTGTGAAATCACTGTACATAAGTTTTTTAGAAAAACTCATTGGTACAGGCCCCGCTGGGATTCGAAATTGCGTCGCTTACGTAGCAGGCGACTGCTCAAACCTCAAGGCCACCACGGCATAAATACATATAACTGAAGTTGAAACTAAGTTCTTCAATATTCTTTTGTCAATGTACTGAAGAGTGGTGATGAAGTTAACTGACAATATATCAGACTTACTAAAGAACTCTAACCTCCTTATTACAAAACATAGACTAAGATAATCTTTGGTTTAAAAGTGGCTGCATTTCTCTCTGTGATACAGACTTAAAAAGGTATGCACACAGTTTTAGACCGAGTTTAGCATACATACATACGATTACGCCTGTATCCCATGGGGTTAGGCAGAGACCACCGTTCGCCACAAGCTACGATCCTTACATACTTTTCTTTCGCTTCATACACTTCCTGCGGTTACGAGTGCTCCGAATTTGACCTCTACCTTCTGAAAAATACAATTAATTTGGTCATAGTAGTTCTTCCTTGGACGCCCTCTACCGACACTTCCGGTCACATTCGAACTATAAATTTATTTCGTTAATCGCCTTTCACTTATCCTTTCGATATGTCCAAACCATCTCAACATGTTTCTTTCAATTCTAGTCACCACATCATTTTCATTAGCAGTTTGTAATAATAGTCATGGTATTTTAATTCAAAAAAGAAATGTTTATATACTTACTTGCCTATTATACGCTGAATACGTACCTCACTAATGATGCAAATTAACCAACTATTGGTAATAAAGATTTATTAATTAACCATAAATGTTTTATAAATCTTTCAGGTACCAAGGTTTCATAGAAACGTACCGCGACCCGAGCGGGCAACGCGGCGAGTTCGAAGGATTCGTAGCGATGGTCAACAAGGAGATGTCTAAGAAGTTTGGCAACCTGGTTGATGGCGCAGAGCGGTTCATCAAACTGCTGCCCTGGGGCGAAGACCTGGAGAAGGATTCCTTCCTCAGGCCTGACTTCACCAGTTTAGATGTGCTCACTTTCTCCGGGAGTGGGATACCAGCCGGGATTAACATTCCTAATTGTACGTAGTCTACCATACTTCTAAAATAATCTATTCTAATATTAATACAAATACTATTAATTCAAGGTAAGGTTTGTATTTTTGTATGTAACGAATTAACTAAATGACTACTGGACCGATTTGAACAATTATTTCAGTAATGGATAGCTACATTATCAGAGAGTAGGATAGACTATACTCTCACGGAACGGGAACTTAACGGGTGAAACCGTGTGAAGTCCGGTAGTAACAGTGAAAAGTGAATTTGAAAGTGAATTTCTAACGATTAAGCTTCGAAACTACTGGACCGATCTTAATCTCAGTCTTAAATAAATTTAAAAAGTCACATGACACATCTATCACTGTCGATAAAGCAAAATTAAAACTGGAAGAGAAACCGTGTGCAATATCCCTTTGATTAATCAATATATTTTGACGACACTATTGATCTAGTGGTAGAATAGCCGACTATTCTTGGTGTCGCGGATTTGATTATCACGTCAGGGCAAACAATATTTACCTTGGGTCTGGGTGAATTATACATATATAATAAATATTAACTTATAAAAAAAAGGATGTAAGTATAATATCCGTTTTGTTGTAATATTGTACCATTGTTTTCATCACAGATGACGAGATTCGTCAAAACGAAGGCTTCAAGAACGTGTCACTAGGCAATGTGATCCCAGCTGCGTACAAAGAATCCGTCATTCCATTCCTCTCCGACGCTGACAAACAGTTGTTGGAGAAATACAGGGTTGCTTCATTTGAGGTATTCTTTTTTAAACTTGCATTCTTGATTTAAGTTAAAGTTTCCTTTTTATTTAATTTCGATAACGTTTGAGAACAGATGTTTGTTCGTCCTTCTATATATTTTCATAGTGTATATATTTTACTCTCCATCATCAGCAGTAATGCGATAAAAGAGTCTTCTAAAGCTGACGATAGTCATTTTGGGTTCTGTGAATTGATTAATACTTAGTACATAAAATATAAACTTCGACTATAGCACATCACATTTTTTGTAAAGACGAAAGGTGATTTTTTTTTGACGTTTAAAATTGTGACAGATTCTGAGGCTGTCGCGTTCCCTCATTCACAAGAATTTCTGCCGTTTGTTGAATTTGTCTTCAAACAATCTTGTGTGTTCATATAATGAATGTAGTTTAAACAATTTATTTATAATTTACTAGCTGTGCTCTGCGGTTTCACCCGCGTAGATTTAATTCCGACAGTCGGAAGAAGAAAAAGTTTCATACAAACATTCATCTTCTATTTTATCCCCTTGGGGGTAGAATTAATCAAAATCCTTTCCAAGCGGATGCCTACGTCATAGCATCTACCAGCATGCCAAATTTCAGCCGGATCCGTCCAATGGTTTGGGCTGTGCGTTGATAGATCATTATGCCAGTCAGTCACCTTTGAGTTATATATATTTAGATCAAAACAGTTACTCCATCAGTTTATCATAAGAACATTCAATTTGTGGTCACAGATAGGTATAGGACCGTATGATAGACCATTACAGGTGTAAACAAACAATTTACAATAATTTTGTATTTAATAGGTACAAGTAGGTCTTCACGAGCTCCTCGGCCACGGCAGCGGTAAGCTACTGCGTCAAAACGCTGATGGTACCTTCAACTTTGATAAGGAGAAAGTCAAGAACCCACTCACTGGTAAGTTTTAATCATATCAAACACTATTATAGTTTTGTAGTCATTTGTTTTTATACTCCTTCCCAAGTAAATAAAAAAAAATGCCAAATAAATACCATCTAAATGGTAAATAGCGTACGGCCGCCTGATGGTAAGCGGTTACAGCACCCTACGGGGCATTACGTGTATTTCTTCAAACCCTTCTTGAGAAACCCCATGGTGTGCAAAATGCTGGAGATCTCACTCCATAGCTGGCCACACATATAATAAGAAGTGTTATTTGTCTCACTTGTGTGAATGTATCCTATACAAATATCATTTACAATCGAGTAATTACATCAAAGTTTGAAACTTTAGTTAAAATGTTATGTTTGTGTTATGAATAAAAAGCTTAATCGCTATTACAGTTGTAAGGTTTCAAAGGATTCTCAAACCTTATATTCACTAAACATTGATTGCAGGTAAGTTAATAGAACGCTGGTACAACGAAGGAGAGTCATACGACAGCAAGTTCACGACACTGGGCTCTGCATTCGAAGAGTGCCGCGCCGAGGCCGTGGGATTATACCTCTCCCTGGTACCAGAGATCCTCACGTAAGTTTATATTGGAAATAAATCATGTATTCCGTTTTTATACATAACTGGCGAACAAGCAAGACGACTGGATAGGTAAACTGCTAAGGTGCAACCTAATGTAAGCCGCACGACGCTCGTTTCCAGCGACAAATGTGGTCACGTGATATGTAGCGATACGTGATTGGAGCGCCTGAATGACGTAGTTCCTTTTTGAGTCGTGGGAAATTTAATATGGGACACGTGACCACATTCGCTGGAAACGAGCGTCGGGCGACTGCATGTGGTTGCACCTATACTGCAGTCTATGAACGCTTACGACATATCACTTGCAGTAAAAATGATTGAATGTGCTGTGAGACTACAATGAAATACAAAGGTATATAAATATATCTTTTATTTTAGGCATTTAGAATCAACTCAATTTGTCAGTGTTTTTATAATTTTGTAATGTATGTATTTCATGTGCTAACAAAATAACATGTTTGCTTGTGGTATGTATATTGTGCATCAGCGGAGTTAAGCAACTCTAACTAAGCCAGTAGTCGGATGGGCGATCGCTCGAGTTGCCTCGAGAGGGCACGTTAGGAGGACATGTCGTCGGTCTTGTTTGCCAATTTAAAATCTTTGCGTTTGGTAGTCGAGGGTCTAAGAGAATCTGACATCTGGCTTAATCTAGATTACCGATGTTAAGGGGCATCAGTAAAAGGGGTAACTAGGCTCAGATGGTAGTCGCATTGTAAAAATGAGCCGATCAGCCAAAACTGGTTCAATCAAGTGCCGACCCTAACAATGTATGGGATAAAGCCAGGGAAATGATGATGAACAAACTTCTTTGCAGGATATTCGGCCACGAGGGCAAAGAAGCGGAGGACGTGACGTACGTGAACTGGCTCAGCTTGCTGTGGAACGGAGCTGCCAAAGCTACCGAAATGTACCAACCCTCTACTAAGACTTGGCTGCAGGTATATTACACGTACTTATTTGTAACTACCTGTGCGTAGACTTAATTTCATGGGTGGACCGCATAACTCAATTTTTTTTTAAATAAAAGAATCCAATCTCCGATACTTCTGAACCGATTTGAACGGGACTTCAACGGGCAGATAGCTAATGTTACGAGTAACTTTGCATCTTTTATTTAAACAAAATCATAAGGGTTCCGTGGGTCACCTATGGAATTAAGTCTACGCGGGTGAAACCGCGACGCTTAGCTAGTAATATAGGATTGACATAAATCATGTGCATGTCACGTGACTCAAGCTCGACAAATTTAGGCAATGTCACCCATTTATGTCCCAGGCTCACGCACGTGCTCGCTTCGTGTTGATGAGGCTACTGGAGTTGGAAGGCAACGGTTTGCTGACCATCACCGAGCCGGAGCCCGGCAAGAACCTACTGCTTACTCTGCAGAAGGATCGCCTGGCTACCGATGGCAAGAGGATTATTGGTAACTATACTTCATTTGATACTACAAGTTTCATGGAGAACATTGCAAAGATACCTAGCATACATCTAAATAAAAACACTACATTTGACAGCGACAGATGCCTACCTACCTTTTAACACGCGGAAAAAATCCGAAGACCATTCATCTCCCTGGCCTTATCCCATACATTGTTGGGGTCGGCACATGATTCAACCCGATGTGGCTGATCACCTGATTTTTATACGTAGAAGAAAATCTGTAACCTGGGTTAAGCCAGTCGTCAGATTTTCTTAGGCCTCGGGCTGATCTGTAACGATTGCCAAATATGTTAAATTGGCAACCGGGACCGACGGCTTAACGTGCTCTGGCGGTCACCCATCCAAATACTGGCTTGGGTAAGGGTTGCTTAAATTCGCTCATCGAACGATATTTGGAATAGCAACTGTGCCACGAGCTCCTCTCGAAAAATCCGAAGGTGATCCGAAGATCTACGGAAATTATACACATTAAAGATATAATCGTTAGATAAGGTAACTTTGAGGCTATTGAATTTGAGTTCAAAATAACGGTTCCATGTTCTTATCAAAAATATGTGAGAAATTAAAGAGAAAAACATATGGCGTTGACCACAAATAAGATGAGATGAGGTCAGGAGGATGATGATACATAATTTTGCTTTATGTATGTTTCAGGCGATTTCCTAGTGAAATTGCAAACGATTAAAGCGACGGGCGACGTGGCGGCGGGCGAGGAGCTGTTCGACCGCTACAGCCGCCTCGACGAGCCCTGGGCGCGCTGGAGGGACATCGTCGTATTACACAAACAACCTAGAAATATCTTCGTGCAACCCAACACCACACACAAAGGTACCTTTCCTATGTATATATATTTCTGGGGGGTGGTCAATTGTCTTTATAGGAAGTGGATATGTAATTTTGAGTAGTGGCCATTACGTGACGAAACGGTACAACAGTCGCATGATAAGAGGGTATAAGTTTCTTCAAGAACGCGGTTTTTTTTATTCGGTCATTATATGAGTCTGTCCGAATGTCGCCAGACAGATATAGACTCATAAAATGAAGATTAAAGAAAGAGATCGAAACAGTTTTTCAAATGACGTCGTCTCGTGTTCTGGTTTCATATATGCGCTCAGTTTTAATTCATTAGCGAGATGTGTTTTTTCACTGTCTGGTGTTGCCAAACAAGTATCCTTTTGATATTTTCATGATGTCTGTTTCACCTTACTAAGAATATTTAACAGTCATACTTCACAGAGTCATTGTCATCCTTTATTGTTTGATATTAACGTAGTTGGTACGTGTGCTATGTAATTACACCCTTATCACTGACCTTAACTATGCATGTATGGACTACCTATAGCAACCAACTTAATTCAAGCTCTTGTGACCCGGTTATCTATAGCGAGATGATGTAGTACGTGGACCTAATTATACAGTGTGATAGATCATAAAATTCTCTAAATGAACCTCCAATTCAGTTTCAACATTTGTTTATTAAGGTCTACTCTATTGTTATCTCAGAGCACCCGAAACATTGTGTTAAACATACGGTCACGCCAATATGCGCTGAAGGGGTAGGCAGCGGTGTACTTCGTATACTACACCCTCATTTCGCCAGTTATATTTAAATCCAACGTAATGGGGGGCCGAGCCTATTGTTATTAATAAAGATCTTATCCAGACTCCGGACTGCTACTAGAAAATAACAAAATAGATAAACCCAATAACACTGCCCGATCCGGGGATTGAACCTAGGACCTCATGTTCCGCTGTAGCGTTGGCAAGCATTAGACTAATTTAAGGCAGTGGTGTCAATAATTTGACATTTTGTAGAATTGGGTGTTTATAGAATCTGGCATTCATCGAATTTTAAACAAGCATTTAACTTAATAAAATAATGTTTATTGTAGGAGATGGCGTGGAGCTGACTCGCTACCCGCCGAGTGCGGAGGGTATGATCGCGTCGTGGGTAGACCGCTTCCCCGGCACAGAGGTCGACGACCTGCTGGAACAACTCGCCGAGGCCGACAACAAATACTTCGCTGAACTACAACCACTCATTACGGAGTAGATATGGCATTTAATAAACATTACTTCATTATATACGATTGAGTTTGTCTTTACGCAAAATAACTGCTTAGGTAATTTTTTTTTAATGTATTGTAAGAGAGGAGCACTGACCTTATATGCGCAATGATTTTATGAGTCTCTCAATAAAATGCGAATAAAATACATGCGCAGTTATCGCCACTATTTCCTGTGAAGGCACCTGCTTTAAGATATAGGTGCTGTCTCGAGTTTTGAGCGCTGACCTTGAATGCGTAGTAGTCATTTTGTGGCTCGAGCAAGCCCGAACATATCACCACTTTTTTATAGTAGTACAGGAGGAAACCAATAAAATGACATGACAATTTTATCGCTCTAGGAATTCTAATTTAAAATTTCGGAAGCCATGAAAATTTAATATTTTGCACAAAATAAAAATGAAATATAAAAAGGCAGTGGAGTGTTAAATAAAATGTACTAATTCAACTATATAATTTATTCACATTCAATACAAAACGTGTGTGATAGCAATTTTAATATAAACCACGACAATCACAGTTCTTGAACGCAGAACAGTGTAAATGACTTAATAGGAGGAATATTAAAAGTCACCACACACCAATAAATAATATCAATTCCAATAAAATTAATAAATATTGATGACAGATGTATGAGCCAACTGGCGTAAGTTACTGCTTTATAAATATGATTGCAACCGAACTGGGGGCCTATGATCGTTTGATCAGAGCGCGTATTAAGAACTTCTCAGCTTTGACGTTTAATTTTACGGTACCAAAATGAAACGTCAAAGCTCAGAAGTTCTTAATACGCTGTGCATAAATCCATAGACCCCCTGGTTAGCAGTTGCGAACACTATCCGTCGTAAGGCCAAACAACTTCATGCGATACAAAACAACCTCGTATACTATACAACACTAGTTAAGAAACAAACACTATGCCGCGTGTGTATACATAACAGGAAACGCATATCTATCGCTATAACATAGATGCATACACTTATGTGCGCGATCCTAGTCTGGTTTTAATCTAACAAAATCATCTAAGCACCATTCTATTCGATTACTGTTACGATTGTTGACTTAGCATCAATACTAAAAGATCATAATAAACATTTTACCTTAATTCACTTACAATAATAATGTAAACTGAGTAACAGCTATGAAAAACAAATAATTAAAATTAATACATAATAATGAGTAAAAAGTATTTGTGCAAACACACACTAAAATGTGTAATTTTATATATTTCAATAAAATGGACTATATCAAATCCAGTCACTTGTTCTATAAAGGCACGTAAGAATTAATTTACAATAAACATGTTTATAACAAAAGTTCACTCTGCGTATTATTATCAGCTTTCATTTTCTTTAATCTGATTGTTTCATAAAAGAACATGTCCTGGCTAAAAGCATTACTGACATATTTCATAATACCATCACATGCTTTTGGAACAAAGCTAACAAGTTTAATTAAATTAATTATTATTAATATATTATAGCACATTTGTATATAAATGATTGTCATATACTAATATAAATATGTAATATAATATCCACAATAACTTCAAATTTCTATGTCACAGTGCATTACTTCATCGTAGAGTGTGTGAGACAAAATGTACCATATAACGAGTGATTTGAGATTCGCGTTTCAATTTGCCACCAAAGACAGTATTATGACGAGCATATCTGTCAAGTGTTGAGATTCTGGTAACAGAATACCTTAATTTTATAGTAATAATACATGCGTATTTGGCAAGAATAAAATTAGTCGCAATACCTTCGATCTACACCGATTGAACAAAACATAGATCTACGCTTAAGGTATCATCCTAAAAAAACAGTGATAACGTAACTGACTGATGATATAAATAGTGTCCTGGAAAATAGTGAAGTGATTTCAACAAATGCTTACATAGATCACAAAATAAAATGATTTCCTCGTTTATCAATAGTTCCTCTCAGTCACCTTTCTCAGAGCATTCTGTACCGTCGCTTTCGCCTTTAGATGTGATAGTGGATCTGCAAACAAATTCACACATGGTTTTTATCGTGCGTTATGCGGGGTACACGTTTTCCTTGCGTGTGCTGTGTACGGTGATGCTGTTGCCATGACCTATAATGCCTAATTAGACAAAATTAATGCTACCAGCAAATGGATTTCAACAGTTAAAATCTACGTAGCCATTCATGATAAAATTATCCTGAATGATTGCACTTTAAGTGTGATGAAATAAGTTTTAATTATACTGCAAGGCAATTGTGTATATTACTGTACAAAAATTAAAAATACTGGCTTATTGGGATTTCAAAAATCAATATTTTAGGCATTAGTGCTGTAAAATGTAATTTTAAAGCATGAAGCGTGCACAGAATGAAATCTTTCACTTCGGGAAAGTTATTTGTAATTATTTACGTAACATGTAAGTACAAAAAAATACACACCTTGGCAAAGGCTCCTTTTCGGGGTCCGGTTTTCTAGTAACGCTGATTGAAAAATTTTTTCTCTGCTTAATTTTATCTAATATATTTTCGGGGCTAGGCTCTTTCTCGCTCTCTTTAAGTATTATGGCTGAGTTCCGCGTTCTCTTCGGTCTGTAAGTAGCGTAATTGCCGGGCGAGTACATAGATATGGTTCTGTTATATTTGTGTGGATCTCTTATGGACGTTACGAGGTTATCTTCAAGCGTGTCGGGGCCGTCAAGCAAAGATTTCGTTCTAGAATATTTATTAGTGCCGTACGACATGGGCTGCTCATAGTCTAAGTAGCTCCTACTGTTTGGATACTTCCTGAAGTCATTTCGGTCGAGAGATCGGTACGTATCGATTTTATCGTTGAGTCCGTAGGAGTCGTACCTCAAATTGCTTCTAGTGGTCCCGGGTATATCAGACAAAAGTGACCGATAGCGTTCCGTGGACGGCGACACGTCCGACGTGATGGACAGCCCCGGCGACAGGTCATAGGAGGCGGTGCCTGGAGAGGTCGGTGAGACATCGAATCTTGATTCCGGTTGACCGTGTATCCTAGCCACTGGGTCATACTCTGATGCCCCAGGTCCAACTAAATTACTTTTTCTTCGTTGTTTCTTTTCGTTAAACCTAGAGTAAAAACTCTTCCTTCGTATTCTATCCACAATGTCCTCTTTGTCGGGTGTAGTAGATTCATGGTTCCGGACTGGATGATGTGCCATACTATTAGAAGGTGACAAGGAAGTTTGCTCAAGCAGTTTAGGGTCGCTACTGATATCGGATTTTATTTCGCAGTTAGATATAGTAGACCTACTTCTCGATCGGCTTCGACTCAGTGAGTCTCCGTTTTCTACATTTATATTATTATCTAGAAGTGTGGCTTTTTTCTCTAACCTTTCTTTTTTATCGATTTCGTTATCGACTGAGGAAATATTCATAATTTGTGGTTCTATCACAGGGTTTGTAGGAACTATTTTTTTTACTCTTGGCAATCTGGAGAAATCTAATTTAAGACTGTTTCTGTGTTTTGTATCTTTTTCAATTTTAGGTGCTGTTTGTTCTTCATTATCTGCGTTTGAAGCTGAAAAACTGTCACTAGAAGTCCTTCCATATTTATTTTTCCGTCCTAAACCATTGAGAAGCAACGAAGTTGGCCTTCGTGGCTTGTCACCGTTATCAGTGACGGTCAGGAGATCGTTCTTAGAAGCTGCACTATCCTCAATACTTTCACTTTGTGATTTTTCCAGAATTGGTTTCGTTTTCTCTTTGGGCTCAAACTTTTTGAACAGACCTAATACTTTAGAGACGGTAGTTTTACTTTGACTTGTACTTTGACTGTCAAGAGCGGCTACATCGGTTAACGTCACGGCTCTTTTAATAAGATTTGATTCTGTTGGAGGTTCAGCATTAACAGGCACAGATTGCTCTCGTTGAGTTCTACTTAATTTAGTGGAATCCTTTTTCGTAGCGTTCGATGCACTTTCGGCTACTTTCTCAGGCGAGCTAGATTTATTAGACGCTAGTTTCTCCAGTTTGTGTCCAATGGATTGCAGGACTGATTTTTTCTTTGGAGCAGTCGTTGGCTTTGTGCCATCCTCTGCACTTGAACTCTGTTTTATTTTCTTTGTGACTTTTTTCTTTTCTGCTGTACCTTTGACTTCAGTCACCTCGGAGCTGCTTCCTAAATCAGTCTTAGATTTTGATGATACCTTCTTGATGATTTTCTTTTTTATTGTTTTCTTTTCGGTCGTTTCCACTTCGTTAGGCTTGGATTTTGCCTCTTCTTTTGTATTCGAACTATCTTTATTTGAATTATTATCGTCAGCAGCCTGTTTGGGTTCACTTTTAATACCATTTGTTATCGCTTTAGCATTCTCAACTTTTTGTTGAGATGATTCCGACTTTATTTCGTCGTCATTCACTATTTTATACTTTCTTAGAACAATCTTATCATGGTCTGATTTTTTGTCCACGTTTTGATCTATATCACTATTTTTCTGACTATTTTTAGTTAATACATCGGCTTTTGTCTTTTTAGGCAAAGTAATACTGAAACTTACTTCCACATTGGATTGGATGTCAGGACTGACAACGTCCTCTCTTGAGGTAATACTTTTAGTTTCATCTTTTTTAATATTGCGATTAATGTACACTTTTTCCGGAGATGGACTGCTAGTAGGATAACTCTTTGGTCTGATTAACTTGGATTCCCTTTGTAAAGATTTGTCTTTGTATTCGTTCTCCTTTCCTGAATAATTATCCGATAACACATTTTCACTCGGTTCGTCGATGGAGTCCAAAGTCTTAACGGGGTAGCTCTTCGGCCTCATCAATTTCGACTCCCTAACATTCTCCTCGGTGCGAGTTTTCTGTTTCACGTCATTTAAATTATTACGAAGCTTGGAATCTGTAGTCGATGAGGTGTCTAGAATGGTTTCCTTAATATTATCTAGAATCGGGAAGAAAGGCGTATTAGACCTACTGCGATCTTTGGCCGTCAGCAAACCTAGGGGAGATAGACTTTTCCGCGGGAAACCGAGCTCATCTTTCCCAAATACTGGTGGATCGGCGGTATCCGTTGGACTGCGGGCGGCGGCCGCGTCGAGAGATTTATTCTTCTTCTCTCTGATCTCCCTCAAGATTTTTTGAGTCTCCAACTCCTTTTCCTTCTTGTGTTTCGCGTACAGGCTCTCATCCGTCGGTGAATCGAAGAAATCTGACCTGAGGAATCGCGATATTCGCTTCCTCGGTTGGTCCCCTGTGAGCCGCAGCGAGTGGCGGCGCGGCACCGAGCTCAGCGAGGGCGCACCGTACGCCGCGATGTAGCTCGGCTCCGATAGGATGCTGCCGCCGTCCGACGAATACGAATCGTCCAGCGACAGGTTCCTCTCCGGGGTGAGGTACTTGCTGAGCAACGGCCGGTCCGCCGCCGCGCGACTACTCGGCCGCCCCGACGCGTCTGGGGGAGGCGAGTGCGCCAGCGGCGGGGTCGACGAGCGCCGCCGAAGACGCGGCAGGGTACAGTACGAGGAAGCGGGAATCTCTGCATCGCGCTCCTCTGTCGGGCTTCTGGTAGAGTTGCTCTTAGAGGGAGGCGTCGGAGCCCGCGCCGGTAATGGAGCCGAATCCTCGCGAGATTCCGTGTTTACGGGGGATTCAGCTTGATTTTCGAGCGAGCTAGGTGCGACAGGGTCGTCGGGCGAGTGCGCGGGATCTGAGGAGTTGGGTAGCGGCTCGGGCGTGGGCGCCTTGCCAGCGGACTGCGAGCGCACGCAGGCGTGGGGCGTGTTGGTCGTGGCGGGCGGCGCGGCGTGCAGCGAGAGCGTGCGGCGCAGCGAGCGCGCGGCTGCGGGCGGCAGGTGCGCGAGCAGCTGCTGCTGCAGGCGCCGGGACAGTGCCGGGGTGAGCCCCGACAGCGCGCGCATCTCGCGCTCTGAGAACTGAATCGCGCTAAGGTCCAGATCCGAGAGGTCTAGCCCGCTTTCGACGTTCGGTTCCGTGTTTTGAGGAGCTCTCGCTTGATGTTTACCGGATTTCTTACTACTACCTGTAATTTAACCGAAAAACACACGTTTCGATCATGCAGAACGCTCGCTGGGATGGGGTATGTACAGTGACGTCTTTGATTTGGGAGTAACGCGTCTACTGACGGCGACGACTGTGTTCTTGGTGATCGATCTTTAGGGACTAGGCAATGTGACATTTCGAGAGACTTAATTTGACACATATTGAACATTAATGCAAACATCGATGCGATCGGTTAAAAGTTAATAGATATCTACGAAGTCTAAATACGGACAAGACGAATTAGATCAAACGTAAAGCTTTAGATATGCAAAAACAAAATCACAAAAGAATGCATTAAAATGTTGCTTTCGAACTGATAGTATTTTTTGAGAATGCGAACTAAATTATGGCTCAGCTATGTATCTCACAAGTAATGTAATGGAGGCATCTCTATTCTGATAAACAGCCGCGGCGCACGGTGCGGAACACAAACACATAAAGTAAGAAATAAATATAGTTTAGTACCTATTCCTGTGTGGCGTTTGTGGCAGATTTGTGGTTGGCGCTGGTGCCGCTGTGAAGTGAAGATTTGGTCGGAGCATGCAGTGTAACGCGCAACCCAACTGCAACCACACCAACACAACCTCACTACCGCTGTCTGGCCGCGGCCTACGGTCTGGCTGCAGGTAAGTTGCCGCGAGCCGAGCGTGACATGGCCGCAGTGAGCCCGTGAGCCAGTGATCCAGCGAGCCAGTGATCCAGCGAGCCAGTGATCCAGCGAGCCAGTGATCCAGCGAGCCAGTGATCCAGCGAGCCAGTGATCCAGCGAGCCAGTGATCCAGTGATCCAGTGATCCAGCGATCGCAGCGCACTACACTACTGCACTCCCCACTAAGAGTGCTACCACATCCACTAGCTACACACGACACGCCATCGACACGACACTTGCCAAACAAATTAATTAACTTTCATTCTGGAAATAATACTCAACATTACGTATCGCTGCAAGTTAACTATTCAATTTTGCAAATAATAATAGTATTACTCTATTTAATTTAAACTGCATTGCCAAATGAGATCCGACGTGGTATGCCTTTGTCTGTACAGTTCATGCATGTATTGATGCTACAATATGTAACTGAGATGTATTCAAGTATACTGAGAGCTATGCAACATTTTCCTGCTAGTGTTAGCGGTAGGAGAAAAGTCAACACCTGCACAAAGAATGCAATTTGAATACAATATAACACTACAATGCAAAAAGGTTAACTTTATTAATAATAAAACAATGTTAATAAAAACTCTAAAGAAACACACAATGTGTAACAGAGTATGTGTGCTGAGGCACAATACTCTATTACACTCAATCATAATGTTAAGTGAAAGAAAAAACTCGGACGGTAGAAAACGTCACTAATATTGGAGGCAACGTGTATTCTATTACAACGAGTGAACTGGTATAGTCGTGGCATGGTTGATAGTTAATTCATTTGTTTTAGTGTAAGCTAGCTATCTTGTAAGTGACCCGTGCTCTGTGAACTTGCAACTGGCGGTGCGGACGTGACCAGCTATTACAAACAGACGATTTGGACACACGTTCAACACTGATAATACTAACCAAGGATTCAGTGAATCCTCGTTAAAAGTATTTGAAACGGAATATATACTAGGTATTTCGTTTATCAGTTTAACAGCTGATTCGGCTAATGCAAAGCGAACTACTCGAGTTGCCTTGCATAGCAATGTCAGCATAAACATTTTATTGTTTGGTTACCCGATTTAGTAAAACTCTTTTACAAACGAATATATATCTTGCCTCTATGAATAGGCTTTGTAAAAAAAACATTCTCGGCCGCTCCAAATCATGTCTAAAATTTTGTAATAGCCAAGTGATATTGTACAATGAACGATACATGCTGCAATATTATTGATTGATGTTTCATGACTGCCTAGTAACGCGTTCTAACTACCACATACAAAACTAAATTAGTATTCAAATTTACTTTCAATACAAACAATGCAATGATAAAACCAATGGTATTTTTGTAGTTTAATAACGACGCCTACTAACAAAGTACTCTTATAAAATAATCTATATGTGTGGCAATACTGGCAACGATATATAGACCTTATGTCATAGTATAGGCGTTTGTTTGAATATAGTGTAGAGTGCAAGCCTCATAAGCCTTCGGCGTGACATTGGCAACGTTTTCCCCGTGCGCGGCAAGCGGTGCACAAGCGGCGGTGGGACTCACCTCGCGGCACCTGGCGCGGCTTGCTGAACATCGAGTCGAAGTCGGCGTGCAGGTCGCGGGAACCCCAACCCTCGCGCCTATATACATAACGTTCACATTCATTTAACAGTAGTACTTTACATAAACAAGGCTCAAAGGAAAAAAAGGTTAAATAAATTCTCAGTGAACTCCAATTTTTTCATCAAGTATTTAATTAGAATAAATTCTTCTTATTATATTCTGCCTCGTTGGTTTCTGGACCATCGTTGTTCTGAACTCATGTTCCGAAGTAGCGACCTTTACGAGGTCCTGGGTTCGATCCCCGGTCGGACAGATGGTATTGGATTTTCACATCTGCAATTTCCCATTAGCTGCCCGGAGTCGGGATTAGTGCCCGGTTAATGGTAATACACTCGTCCTTCATTACATGGGACTTAAACATACAATACAGGCGTGAGCATATCTATATATGGAATTATTTTCGAAATCGGGTCAGCTCAACTATAAAACTGACATACATATTAGCAAAATGTTGTCTTTAGCTATTAAGAGTTTTTTTTTACTTTACAACTCACGTTTCAGACACACTTCTTTTACTTTCCACAAATCTTTGTGTGCTGCATGTAAGGAAAGAAGCTCAATATATTATATGATAAGGGTTATTTTAGCTTAACATTGACTTGAAAGTATTTGTATAAGGAAATAAAAGTATACTCACAACAGATGTCTCCTTGGTAAGTGAGGGCTGCATGCAAAATGAAGATTTATTTTAGATTATTGTCATTAAAATACATGCAAAGTGGAATATACTATAAGTATGCATTAACATCTATCTTCATCAAGTTACATGTGCGAGGTTAATACGTTAGATAGAAGAAATACAATGAATTTTCGTTGATTTGTCTCTTAACTGATTTTGACTCTTGATTGAATGTAGATGCCAATACAATTAGTTTGTTGAGTTATACATTTTTATGAAATAAATTTAGTGGGGAAAAATACAGAAGTGTATCATCCAACCACATAAAGTCGGTGTAAAAAGTAGTTATCAAATCTGCAAACTATTTTAAACTAGCGGACGTCACGCGGTTTCACCCGTGTAGTTCCCGTTCCCGTGGGAGAAACGGGAATAGAATATAGCCTATAATTCTCGCTGATAATGTAGCTATCCATTACAAATTTTTCGCTACTTTTATATCAATAGTACGTAATATATAGCGTGAATATATTCAAGTTGCTTTTGATGGTATCATAATTTTTTTCAATTGAAACGAAAATTTGGCCAAATTTTTAGACACTAATTGGATTGTTACCCTTGAGAACATTTATGTATATTAACATTTATGTATTATTCGTATTGTTGCTGTATAGTGCTTTGCATATCAATATAATTTTTATTTTGAATAAATACTTTATGACAACAAGATTAAAAGCACCAACATTGTAATACCATTTTAAGAAAGTTTATATTTATGATTTTCGTATTCTGTCCGCGGCTATACCGTGGAAAAGTACAGACTTAATTTTATACCATTAGTGAGGATAACTTTCATAGACAACTGGAATACATTAGTAGCACTAATGCATAAATAAATTAGCCTTGGAAAAATAATGTATGAAAATTATTTAAATATATTCGTCAGTTTATGAAAAATTTAAGAAGAAAACTTTACGCTCAGCTTACGAACTGCTAAAGCGGTGAGTTAAATAATTGAAATAACGCACCGTAAGGGAGAGTGTAAGACTGCAGGTCGTGCACATCCTGAATTTGTACCTTGCTTTTGTCAATATTTACCACAAACATTGCTAGATAGCAACACACTAAAGGTGTATTTCCACCAAAGATGTGTGTTTGCTTAGAAACAATAGAATCATGGCGCTGGGCGAGGATAGATAAATGAAGCTATTCAATTGGTTCTTAACAAACATTTGCCTCGCTGCGCATCCTCGCACATCTCCGGTAGAAAGGCATCCTTAAAGTTGGTATCAAAAATAAAAAAAATCTATTGGTACAATTTAATATTCAGAGCGAACAAGACCTCAATGTATATTGTTAAGCCAAACGCTATAAGTTATAGAGAGCCGTCACCTGTTAGTGAAGAAGGGCGATTGCAGGTTGTTGAATAACGAGTGAGGGTGTTGCGAGAACCCTGGTCCTTCCTCGCCGTTCAGCCGATTTGTCAACGCGCGTACCTGAAATAATTGATATAATTATTTAGTACATACAGAACAGCTATACAATTTTGATTATTTTGTGGTAGCCAAATAGTTTTAAGTAAACTTGGCTTTGCAACCCATTCTGAGCAACGTGAAAATTACACCCTAAGTGAGAGGAGTGGAGACGCTGTGGTAGCATAGTGTGACTTTCATGAATACGCCGTGATTACATTATTTATTAGACAATGTGCGAGTGCCATTCTGGTGTCACGTTCGTAGGCTGCCGTAGTCACTTACCAGCAGGCAGACTGTAAGCTTGTATGCCACCTTTGAAGTAAAAAACACTCACCCGATGCAACAGCGTAGAGAACAGGTTCTCGGCAGTAAGTAGATGGAATCCCTCGTCTTCCTCGTCGTCCTCGCCTGAAGACACGGACTCAGCGCGAGCGGTGCGCGACGGTCGCAGCCGGTGCATGTGGCCGTCCTCTTCTTCTTCCGACTCTCCGCCGCTCACAAGGCTGTATGATAGATTCAATACTTAGGCCTATAGTTCACGTAAGCCGCTCGTTACGCGAGCCCTTTCTTCATTTGAGAATTGCATGACGAATGCTTGTATCTTGCGTAGAAACAAGCAAAACTGTGCCCACGGTGCGGCAACGTCGCGTTGGTCTGCCGTCAGCGTGTCCTAGTCCGACTCTTGGACACTTGTTGTTTTTATTACAAAATGGTGGTGTAAACTGAGATGTTTTGTAGCGTGGTTCACGATTACCTGACGAAGCGTTGACATAACAAATATGCAAAATACGCCTATCGTAATTTAGGTCGCGTCATTTTCTAAGATGCACATCTTAGAAAATGACGCGTCCTTGAATAAAATGCCTTAATATCGAGGCTGTACAGGGACCCTACCACGACCATTTATTAACAAAACTGACTGGTTAAATGTTAATCCCGATGTGTGCGAATTCCTAATAAATACTGCTGATATCTGAATAGGCTCGAGGTGATAGCAAATAATTATAAGTTACGGTAAGGTTACCTTATCCTTCGTGGCTTATGCGGGCGGATCCTGGTGGTGGAGGCAGTGTCAGGCTCAAGGCTGCGCTGGCGCGGTGTGACGTATCCCTTTCCTTCGACCGCAATGGGTATAATGAACTCCCGCGCCGATTTCTTGATGGGCTCTCCCGGGCTCGAGCACGACTCACTCGCACTCGCGTTGCCTGATTCCGTTGACGCTAGCCGCCTGATACAAATAGTTGGTTCTATGTATGAGGCACCTTTAGAATTTGCAGTCTGTGAGCGCTCAACGAAAATAGTGGGGGTAACTAAATGCGCGCGCGATGCCCCTCATATTGTAAGGGACCAAGACAGGCGGCGGTAACCACGTAAGATTCGCCTGTATCTGTGAGTTTTTCTAAAAAAAACTTAAGTACATATAGTGATTTAACACCATGCGCTTTACGGTGAAGGAAAACACCGAGAGTAAACCTGCGTATGATTGAGAAGTAATTCAAAGACGTATGTATTGTCTGATACGGCGTTAGACTCGCCATTTGCTGGTTGGCACTAATCTTCGGTGAAAAGTGGGTGTTGTTGTTACAACACCTCAGCTTACCCTTTCGGGGAATGCAGGCGTGAGCATATATCTATGGGGCGCAAGCTTGCCACCTTGCTGGTTTTAAAAAAAAAGTGTTTAGGCAGTTACCTGAGCGGTGTGATCCTATGCGCAGGCGTTGACTTGTGTGTGGGCGTGGCCGGCGTGGCGGGGGTGGACGGGGTAGTGGGTGGAGGGGGGGAGGACGTCGCGTCCTCCGCGGCCACTTGTATGGGGATGATACGCTCCACAGACACACCCCTAAAAAATAATGGTCTTAGTTAGGGACTACATTTCTGAATAAACATACTACTGCGCATTCAAGGCCAAAGCTCAAAGTTCGTGATGACATTTTTAAGTTCCTATAGCGTGTTGCTAGTAAACCAAAAAAGGTAATTCAAGTTCAAAATATTTTTAATTGATTAGACTTTTAACAAAGTACTTTCAAATCGTTAGTACGACATGATAATACAAGCTAATTAACTAATTAAGTTCAGCAGTGCCCACCAATACAATAACGGCGAACGAACGACATTCGTCATCGACCACGTCACGTCGGAACCTAATATGTTTGGAGCAATGTTTAGGTATGCAATGTCACCTGTTCCGATGATCTTCGACGCGGTGTTGTGCCTCAGTGCGGAATAGGCGCGGCTGGCAGGTAGTGGGCGGCGCGGCCGGCGAGCCCGGTGGGGACACCAGCGAGGCGACACCCGCCGACGACGACCGCCCATACGGCACCGGGGGCTTGCCTAAGCATGTATAAAACAATTTGAAAAAAATTCTTCCTACAAGTTAATTATTAATTTTAACGACCTATGTTCGATGCACAGCAGGTATACAGGTAAATAATTTATTATGTTTAGGGCCAGCTCAAGCACCTATGAACCGTATGAATGTCGAATATCTGACCACCGCTTCGGAAGCTAGCCTTTTGAGAGAACCGGCAAGAAACTAAGCTGGCATCTTGTACACTTCCTTTGCGCTACCACGAAATTTACCCAGGGTTCTTTATAATAGCCTAACTATTATAAAACGTTTGCTTTCTACTACTATGAATATAATATGTTTTTTTTATATTAACCCATCGGGACTTCAGCTACTATGATTAAAAAACCGTATCAAGGGACGTAACAAAAATGGCAACATTAGTATATATTTTTTTTATAGATGGTATGTAAACTGGTATGATTATCTCACCCGTGCGTATAGCAGTGGATATAATGTCGCGGGCGGCGCGCCGTCGGGTGTCCTCGCCGGCTGACTTCTCTTCCACCAACTTGGCCATCGAGTTCTGGAGACTCCTGGTGAATATTTAACACTTCGTACTTAGACACTTGAATGCGTTTTGTACTACATTTAGTCTGTTTAGGCAGAATGCGCCCTTTCAGAGTTGTTTCAGGCCAATTTCTAAACTATTTTGAACTGCGATTCCCTATCTCTAGACTTTTCGCCTATCAACGCCATGAGCACATTTACGTGGTTTAAACCAAGACTAGACCAAACTTGAGCTAAAACTATGTCGATCCCCTTGAAATTTGTCTCACAAAATGGAACTGCTTTAAGACACACGATTTTCTTAGACGAATTTTTTCTCGATTTTGGTCTGAGTCTTTTTTACAGAAACTCGGTAGCATTATCACAAGTTTTGCATAATTTCCTATTGTAAATGTAAAATTTCATGCAAATATTCGGCGGAGACGCTAGCGAGAGATTATGAAAACGTTGGCAAACTCGCGATAGGGGCACAGGTCGTGAAGTAAAGTAATGTGTACCTCCTAGCATCCTGCAACAGCACCGAAGGGTCGACGGCGGAGGCGCCGTGCGTCGGCTCGCTCTCAGTCTTCTTCACACCGCCGCGGTGTGGCTCGGCCTCCATCACATTCTAAACATATGTACACCGACATTACATATTGATTATAACCGGTCTAAAGACAATTCGTAGTCACATCGTTGCACCATCTCTTCATAACAAACTGTGTCGCCTCCACGTACTAAACAATTACGCACGCGGCAGAAAGCATTGAAAGTTTGGAGTTTTGTAAGTTTCCTTTTAGCTTATGTGACTTCAAGCCGTTTTATAAGATAAATACGGAAACAAATATTTTCGAGTCATATGCAAGAGGCATAACCAGTTCGATATTTGAAGCTGTCCCACTGTACTTACAGAAGATCTTATCCAAACAATTGTCTTCCAAAGGTGAGTTAGGTAGCCAGTGCGCCATGGAGGGGAGGAGTACGAGTGATGTGCTAGGAAGAGTTGACATGTTGGCACAGCGATATCGCTCCATTCCATCCCATCCAACGTAGGCAAATAGCGAATGACGCTTGGTATCTTAAACATTCTTAGGCTGCCGTAGCGCTTACCATCAAGCCTAAAGTGCGCTTGTTTTTCGCCTTAGTAGGAAACTAAAACATGCCAAATAAGTCAGGATATTTACCTGCGATGGTTCAATGCCAATCTGTTGTAATCTGACTGTTCCATTGTTCTCAGGACTCTTAGATGGCAACTCGCGATCCTCACTCTGTGCTTTGGGCTTGGCGATCTTGGAAACCACTGGAAAAATATGTTACGATATATTTAGCATACGCACCCATACATAAATTTCGTGAGTAATTTCATATAAATTAATACTGTTACGTACCAGGTTTGGATATATTCCGTTTTATTTCGGGAGCTGCGGTCACTGAAGCACGTCGCTCGAATTGATCTTTGAAAGTTCCGACGGTTCCTCCTAAAAATAAAATACATAATACTATTATAAGGAAACGCACATAATCCTTATAAAATTTAAAATTTGAAATTTGTTATGTCAAATTTTAGACACTGATAACCGAAACAAATTTAAGAAAATCGGAGCGAAAGTAGTATGTAAGGATCGTAGTACGTGGCAATTTTCGCTGCCTATCCCATGGTATACTGGCGTGAGCCTAAGGGCCGAAACAAGTTCAATATAGACTAGCTAGCACCCCAGTTTCATCTTTATGGGTGTTTTGTTCTAAATAACTAATCTGGCAGTCTCTCAACTCGGAAAAAAGTAACTTAAGTCAAGTTGATCCATAGCTGCGTGGAATTACACGATTAGATATGATATAAAAGGTATGACACAAGGAATTTGCAGCCTTATAATCACCTGGCATAGAAAGCTTTTTAGCTTTAGTCGGGGTCTGAGCAGGCGATGGTTGTGTTAGAGACAGTGACGTCAGTTTGTCCGCTGCGGACGACACTGCGTTTGGTTTGGCATCCTCCTGCAGATAAATAAGCGGTTAAATTTTGATTGCAGATCACATACATTGTGTTACTGCCATGACGTCTCTTATTAATCAAATGTTGAATGAATATATAATATTTGGAGATGGCGCTAAAGTTTAATTTCGTGACGGACTCTTTTCACCGTCTTACCAAACTAGTGTTCCTATAAAATACATCTGAGGACCTAGTGCGTTACATTGCCGCCGTCACAAGGATCGAAGCAGCGCCATCTGTCGGCCACAGATGGCACTATTTTGATCCCATACAAATCTGTGATTACGTAAACGCGATGACTTGTGACAGCATTTTATAGGAAACTCGCACCAGGCCCTTAGATGTATTATATAGAAACACTAGTTTTATGAGACGTTGAAAAGTCCGTTAAGTTGTTAAGACGTGAAAGCGTGACAAACATACATTCCACATTCGCATTTACAGTATTGTCTAGGATAAAAATACAGTGTGACTTTCTTTTTTGACCTGGTTTGGATTCATTAGCTACATAATTATCTTCTGAGTAACTATTATTTTTACCTCCACCTAACTTATCCTATGAGAGGAAATGAAGTACGTGTGTACAGTCACGAACACAAATGTCAAAGTAGTGTAAGCAGTTACAAATTGATCGCATGTTTATGCTTCTGTATTTTCGTACCATTACTTCCTGTTTCTCAGGCGACTTTTCCTCATTCTTGGTGGTAGTGATTTTCTTCTTGATGACCCCGACGCGTGGCTTGGCTCCCGTGTTGTCTTTGGCTTCGTCCTCCTTGGTGGGCTCCCTGACGATGTCCTTGGTGGCGTCTCGGGCCAGCTCCAATGCTACTGGCGCTATTGTGATCGTCGCTGATGACTTCAATGTCGGCTGTACCGTCTGGGGTATAAACGTTTTTATTACTAAACTAGGTGTACGTGGAACCCTAATAAACTCTTAAAATAAAAGTGGTGTAAGTTACTCCTTGTAACATTAGGTATCTGACAGTGGCAGTGAGTATTAGCCGGAACAAACAGACAGATAGACAGAGAAATAATAAATAAATTGGTTATATATGTAAGTACCGTATATACTGTCATATGCATTTAGTGAAAATATGTAATCATAAAATTACAAACAGACAATGATGAATGAATGATTTATAGTTTACACCCCGGTGAGGTGATAAACGATCAGAAAATAGCACAGTTTACGACTATTTATATCCTTCGGATAACATAATTTTTTTAGGGATACCATAGCTTAATATCCGTAAAATTTAAGTTTCTTCTTAGGTAGGAAACTTTATTTCATTTAAAAGAAAATCTAATCCAATTGTTACTGCTGGAAAGTTGGAGAAACGAATATTATTGCCCTATATTTAATACTGGGGGTAGTATATACCGTTTCAGAGCCGACGGGGAGATCAGGCGGCGGTGAGTCCGGTGATGGTTCTTCGGGCACCGGCGCTTGAGGGGCGATACTTGCACAACTGCAAAGCAATATCAACTTTATTATACACTATAAGAGATTCAAACTTTATAAAACTACTTAACTTGCCATGTAAAAGTAATGACGAAAGAAAAAAAAACCGCTAAAACAAACTCAAAAACCAAAAGGCGCACTAAATATTTCGAATGTCAGAAGTATTGGGTACTAAATAAGTCTAGTTCCATTGCAAAGACATTAAAATTATTTATGCCACATGCTATCACCATACTATAAGTCATGATAACTGTGTGACAGTGACATACTTATACACGTCATATCCCTCTACTCATAATCATTGTCTATCTATGGTGCTGACAAGAGGTCACAGTAGAGCCCCAAGATAGTTGAATGTTAGTCTTTCGGGATATGTGAATGTTAAACTTTATCCCCCCTTATTACAAACACCGCCTACGATAAGCCTATGATAAAATGCAGTTCCATGTTTTTTTGTGATATGTATTTTAGAATTCTGGATGAACATGATTTTCGTCTGAGTTTGGTCTAGTCTCGATGTAAGCCTTGTTTTGTAAGTGGGTATATGTGTTTGTTACCTGGCAACTCGTTCCTTCTTCCTGTGCAAGCCACTGGCGGACATGGCCAGTTCCAATTTGCGCTTGTTGTCTCCCGCAGACACTATTGTGCGCGTGGGCGAAGGTTTGATGGCGTCTTCACCGCCCTCTGTACACAAACATAAGCACATATACACTCTGTTCGTATCGTTTCTATTTGTATTATTCACATTAGAGTGCCTAGTGTGAGTTTTTCACTGCCGCCGTCACAAGTCACCGCGTTGATGTAAACGCAGATTTATATGGGATCCAAACAGCGCCATCTGTCGGCCCACGGATGGCAATATTTTGATCCCATACAAATCTGTGTTTAGGTCATCGCGTTTATTGTGACGGCGATTTTAAGAAAACTCGTACTATGCACTCTCTCATTTTGATAGCGAGACAAAAGCATATCGAATATAGGAAGAACGCAAATTGGGGAGATACTAAATTTAGAGTTATTTAGTTAGATGTTCCACGCAATCAAGTTGATTTTTTTTTAATGAAAGATAAATTTAACACGTTCGGCATCGGCACTGCTTGACAAAATCCTAACACTATGCCGGCTGAAATTATCGCAGTCGCACGAGTGCCACTGGCATAGGAGTACGAATTCCGTTAATACATACTGTGTGTTAACTTGCACCGAACGTGTTAAGTTACTTACAAGGTTCCAAGGGACCTAGGATAGATCAAAATTAATACAACGTACCCGCGACGAGGTCGAGGATCCTCTTCTCAGCGGAGTTGCTCGGCTCCACCGGCATGGAAGCGGAGCTCGTGAGGTCCGCACCACTCTCCTCTGGGCCTAGTTCAGCCTGGAACATAACCATCCTTGTACATACCGACACAGGCATTAGGCTGACAGGACACTTATTATTAAATAGTATCATTAAAGTCAACATTTCCATACAAAATTATTGTGTCTATTTCAACGCATCGTTATTACGTTACGGTTAATACGGATTTTACAACCATGTTAGATTTGCACTCGGTTGAATTTATACGTATGTAATTATTTATACATAGTAGAAAAAAGTCAATCTGTAGTCTTAAAAACCCGAAGTGAAGTGAAGGCGGGTCGCTAGTATTTAATACTAGCGGACGCGTCACGCGGTTTCGCCGGTGTAGTTCCCGTTCCCGTGGGAGTACGGGAATAAAATATAAGCTATATTTCTCGCTGATAGTGTAGCTATCTATTGCTGAAACAATTTTTCAAATCGGTCTAGTACTTTTTGAGTCAATTCGTTACAAACATACTTACATATAAATATTTCCTCTTTATAATATTAGTATAGATAAAGATGATGAATGCTGGAAATGGTAAAGAGGTAAATTTCTAAGTGTGTGTACCTCAGGCGGCACGACGAGCGAGGTGGAGTTGGAAGGCGCGGCGGGCGCCAGAGACAGCAGCAGGTCGAGCCGCACGGGGGTCTGAGCGGCCAACGCCTCCGCTTCTTCCAAACACCCTATCTCACACCCTGTATTCACCCATCTGCCCAACACACATTATATAGATACACGGCCGTTTTCCATTCGGCCGTATTCAATTCATCTGTCACTTAGTTTACTCAAATCTATAATTTTGTCCATGCTTTCATTTCAATAACTTATCACTAGTTAACATTGAAGATATGGATGGATAGAACTGGGGATAGCAATCCATCTATAAACCTTGATAGGTTATTGAAAATGGCCGATGGAGGCATATCTGTAAGCTAGACCTGTTAGTAGGAACCATTGTAATAACTTCCTTATTCTTTAACTTTGCCCAGTTGCATTTTGTTCTGTTACTAATGTTTATAGAAAAAAAATATTTTTTTAAAACAGACATTCTGAATCCAACCACTATTTATGTAGCTTCGTCAGGTTAGTTTGAAGGTTATCAATGGACATTAGTGGAATAAACATCAACGATCGTACAACTTATATTAGGTGCACAGTACTAGAACCCCGAAGGAGAATATTTTATTTGAATATTTATTCTATATATACTATTGATGGGATATAGTCATGTATGTTTCATGAAATCTGATGGAATAAGGTTGAGTGACTTACGGATGATCGCAGATGTATGCGATGTCAGCTCGCTTCAAAGGGTCCACTGTGAGCATGTCACGGATGAGAGGCGACGCCGCTGTGGAAAATCACACATATTATAGAAAAGTGTAAAGCGAGACCTATACGTGCGATGATACACCTGAATGACGACTCTTGATCAAAATTGTGGGTCCCAAACGATGAAGAATTATAAGGAGAAATAATCCCTCCTTTTACCTAAAAGAATCGCATTAACCACATCTGTTATACAGTCAATATCCATGACATGTATTTATTGATTTCATGTCCTTAATGTATTAAGGAGAGGGTTTTTCAAGCTTCAATTTGGTACCGGTATAGTATTAAATTCTGGTACAAATACTGGCAGTATGTAGATATTTTTTATTAGAAGCTTACATACTTATTTGCAGATATTGTTAGAAGTAACCAAGTTGCTAATTAAAAGCTCCACTTCTTCATCCATATTCGCGAGAATAGCGTGTTAGTAGTGTTAGGTGAAGATGGGTTTCATAGTCGGACTAGCTGCTACTAGTACTAGATACGGATATCGGTGCATTATCCAGTTCAATATCAGTTCTATTTATAAACCGATACTCAGGAACCGATATGGAAAATACCGAAATAATAACGCTGATTAATAAATTACTATCATAGCAGTCCGGTCACTCATTTAGAAATTCTATATGCATTTGAATCTTGTTTAGAGTGAAAAATATACATATAAATTGAAAATGATAAAACATTTATTTATAAGCTTTCAATGCATAGATAAGGAAGGCTTAACTGTATATTATGATCGATCGTGATCGTGATTATGCAAAGTTTCACCTAGCCGTCTGACTAATCAATTGTTTGAATCATTAATATTCATACATCATTTTCTAGCTTTATAACCGAGCAATGACCTCAATGTATGACTGTGAGTACTATAACTGTGCTTGATAGACTCTTACGAGCTTTTTTATATATTCACGTAGGCATAAATTCAGATATAATATGTATGTATATGTGAACATTTAGAAAAATAATTATAAATTCTAGTACTTTTAATATAATGAAAAAATAAATGCTGATATGTTTAATATGTGGTTAAAATGTAACTGCAGTACTTAATTAGATAATTATGTTAATATTTACATGCCCTAAAATTGGGTGAAATATGTGATTCTTGTAACCTTTAATAACACCCTTTACACCTACCCTTTGTACCATATTTCATGTGAATAAATGTTATTTCTATTTCTATAAAAACTACAGTATCGGGAGATGACACTCGTACTAAAAGTCCTATACCAATTTAAGATCGATATGGTTTGCAGCCGAAGCACATGGTCTAATACAGTTTGGACTGTCAACGTGACAATTTTATCACTATGACATGCACATCTAAAAAAGTTTCAAGCGATTTTTTTCCAACTACTAGTATCTATACTAATACTAGGTGTACCCGTCGAACTTTGTATTGATTTTTTCGATGAATTACCCTTATCATTTATGGGTATGAAAACCTACCCGATATGCGCACCAAATTTCATACAAATCGGTCCAGCCGTTTCGAGAGAGTTTTGTAACAAACACCGCAACACGAGACTTTTATATGTTACAAAGCTGAAGACTTTGTTTGTTTGTTTAGTTGAACGCGCTCATCTAGGAACGTTTGAAATAAAAAAAATGTCTATGTGGTGATTAGTTCATTCATCTAGGAAGGCTTTATATCACGCCACGACCAACAGGACCGACGCATCTAGCAAATGTTACAAAAACGGGAGAAATTATCACTAAGTTAAAATTAAACGCGGGTAAAACCCTAAGCATTTGCTTGGTCGACTATACATCCCTTTCTCCGATAAAAAGGCAATTTTATATACTTACTAGATGGATTCCTCGGTTCATAATAATCTCCGTTGCTTATCTGTCGCACTAGCCGCTTGAAGTTGGAGCCGTCGAACGGCATCGCACCGTACACCAAGGTGTACAAAAGCACTCCCAGGGACCAACAGTCCACCTGGACAATAACACCATTATTATCCATCTTATATTCAATTCAATTCAATTCAATTCAAAATATATTTATTTGATTAGGCTTCTTACAAAGTACTTTCAAATAGTCAGAAGGACACTAAAATATATTATAAATGATTATAAATGATACCACCGGGTTTGGAAGGTAGCTTTTGTTGAGAAGAACCCGGCAAGAAACTCAACACTTACTCTTTTAAAAAACATATATATTATACAATGTTTTTGGTTACAGTATTTATATCTCATGAATATAAGCCCATGGACACAGTTCAAATGCTCAATTGTCAAATATAATAACTGAAATATTACAAATATTTGTGAGCATGGCAAATTCCATATAAGTATTATACACTTGTCATAATATCATAGAAAATGTATAGGAGAACTATATAGTTTTCCTATTTCTATCGTATATTTTCGTAAATACAGTAGAACTTTTTAAATGTAGTCTAATATAATATGTAAATTGGAAACACATTTCTTCTACACTAATGTCAATAAATGTCATGTTTATAAGCAAGAAAAACACACTTTTTTTATCTCTTGCAACACGTGATTTCTCGCTAATTTAAAATTGGGAGCTATCCGGCATTTAGAGACAATTCCAAAGTAATTTATACTAATTGTAACAAGTGGTCAGTACCTCTGGTCCAATGTAAGGCGTCCCTTTAACAATTTCCGGGGACGCGTAGAGAGGAGACCCGCAGAATGTGGATAGCAATGATGTCTCTTTGAAAACATTGGATAGACCGAAATCGGCAATCTGAAATATCATACAAAATAATTATATACAGAAAAAAGGTTTTGTTTGTTGTTGTTGTCCATCCCAAATAAATTTCATCATTATCATCCTCGGGGCTTTAGGGGCGTCCATAAATCGTGATGTGCATTTATGGGAGGTCCAGCAAAATCTTACGATTTCTCAGCATGTGCGATTTTTCTTCCCAAAAATCGCCCTTATACCATGTTATTTGTAGTCGATGCAATGTGTTTTCTCTTCCATTTCTCTCTTTCAGCCGTCACATCTGTATCTACTGCATTTCTAGCCATACCATCTTTCACACAATCCAGCCATCGTTTCATATAATAATATTATGTGTTTTATGTATATTACAGAAATGCGCAAATCATCTTAAATACGAATCGAATTGATTGATATCCTGATTTTTTTGTAAGTCTGTTACAAACTGTTGGATCTTCGAAGAAATAGTATAATAGGTTTCAAATTAACAATGCCAATAATAGTAATACATTCTAACCTTGGCACTGCCAGTATCGTCGAGCAATACATTCTCCAATTTTAAATCTCTATGGCAGATTTTATGTATATGGCAATAGTACACAGCTGTTGCAATCTGTCGGAATAACCTGAAACAATTGAATCTATTATTAAAACAGCACTGGCCTAGCACCAATGTTTTCAAACACTCGGGAAATATGTGAATGTTTTTTGTAAAAGGTAGAAGAACTACGTAGGAGTGCTAGCAAAATGTGTCTCTGATATTAAATTTAGACGAATACGTCATATTATATTTCTTTCGTGATAGGTACGTTGACTTCACCCGCTATTTGGAAATTGACCACTAAAGTTTTAAGAAAGCACTGACGACTAGGCTTCTATTGTGTCTATTTACGGAATCTATTCTACAAAGAAACAAGATTCCATTAAAAAAATAATGATAAATTATGGGAGTTAGTGCATTGGCAGACCGCACCCCGCGTTTAGATTGTGAAAAGTTTTGACTCTATGGAGACGAATTATGGTTTAATCTCAAGAATACCCAAATGGACTCTTCAAAATGAAGAGCATGTCAAAATCAATACTGTAGAGATTTCAAGCCTGCACTAGCTATGACCTTCTTGATCGCTGTATCGATGATCAACAATAAGACTCACGGCTACTCTCCTCACCAAACAATGAATACAATGTGTTAAGACATACTGATTAAGCACGTGTCAGTCCGTGACAGATTGTACAAATGACACGTGTTCAGTGATTCTGTGACGACGCAATAGTTAACGCTGAAAACCTTTATGCATCGGAATTTGGCCCAGACTCATATCGGAGAAAATCGCTACCGAAGTATTTGATTATAAGTTTGAAAATGATTCGTTTCCAGTTTAAGTACTTTATACCTTGTGTGTACAATCTTTGGCACCAGCTGCGTGAATACATAATACATACCTATATGATAAAGTTCCGTATCATATATTTGAATCAGAAGACTCGACGTCGAGTTCGCTGTCGAGATATCTTACAGAATAACGCAACAGTGCCCCATGTACAGATTTTAACATAGTTTTACGTTGACGATATCACCCGAGTATTTTCCTCATTTTGTATGGGAACGTTAAAAAGCGCCCCTACCGTGCGGAAAGTTTTACGGCTCCATATAAAAAGGCACAAAACTCAATGTCAAGCGACGACTTTCGAACATGTCAACACCTATACTTATATATATAATAATTATATATAAGCTAATATTTGAATCACAATACTAACGTGTTCTTGAAAAATAATTATTTCATGAATATTGTCGCATTTTAATGAATGAATAGAGGAGAAACACCAACGCCAGCATATGTTTACTACCAAATTGGCCGATATTCAAGAGTTGACTGATAAGTAGCCAGAATCTATAAACATAAACATTAAGAAGTACACAAGCTTAGCGGTTTTAAGTAATGACTCACCTCCTTGCCTCGTCCTCTTGTAATACTTTCTTCTGACTGAGGAAGTCATACAACTCGCCGCCTGAGCAATACTCCATCACAAGAATCATTTTCTCGCTGTTTTCAAACACTGCAAATAAAACCTTCATCAAAATCGGTCCTTTCCTTTGGGAGCTACATTACCTCAGACACAGATTACAGATACACACTTCGAACTTATAGTGTTTGTCAAATATATATAAAATCAAATATATATCTAATATTATAAAGAGGAAAGATTTGTATGAAAGTATGTTTGCATTAATTGGCTCCGAAACTACGCGACCGATTAGAAAAAATATTTCAGCAATGGATAGCTACATTATCAGCGAGTAGCATAGGCTATATTTTACTCGGTGACTCCCACGGGACGATAATTATGCGGGTGAAACCGCGTGAAGTCCGATAATTCTCAATAAAACTGTGTTATAAAAAATCACAAACACTTATAACTTAACGTCTCAAGCTGACGTTTCCTCACTATCAAACACGAACCTACACACGGCCCTAGTTGGCCCGACCCGATTCGGAACCATGGGGAAAAGTTATAATAATTATACCTATTTGCCTACACATGACGATCGAGGAAGCGATCTTGTGTGTTCCCCAACACTTCCCCTATATTGCCTCTGGGCTCTGATCTTAGGGACGTATGTAGGCGTTTTATTAATTTAATGTTGCAGAGATCGAGCATTCCTTATAAATAATGACCTACCCTCATAAATATGTACAATGTTTGGGTGCCTGACGGAGGACATGATCTGCACCTCCCGGCGGATGCGCACGAGGTCGGCTTCCGACTCGATCTTGCATTTCTTGATCGTCTTGATGGCGACCTCCTGGCCCGTCTTCTTGTTTATCCCCAGCTGCACCTTACCGTACGTGCCTTGACCTAGTTTTCTCACTATGTCGAATCTAAAAATGTAAAGTAATTAAACGCCGTTAGTATGCATGAGCTGAGCTCAGTCCAATATATGACTTAAGATTTCGAAAACGTTACATATTCAAATAAGAGATATGTTGCAAAAGTTTCCATTGAACAACACGTTTATCAAAGCCAGCTGTTGTTTTAATTTGAAACCCACCCAAGAACAGGTACCTAAAGTGTGCAGTTTTCCAAATATTCTGCATGTTGATGGTACCTGGCTCTCAAACTGATAATTAGATGAAACATCAGTAGGATTATATACAATGACATAGGAAGTTAACATCCTATCTCTGGTGGCACTACCAGACACAATAAAATCTGATTATTACATCCATTGTAAGAACGTTAATCGAAACTCGAAATTGATTGAAAAAGCTAATATCTAAAGAAGTAATGGTTGAAACTGCTTAATTTACTCGCTCGATTAGCGTCGAGGTTGGAATTGATAAAGCAAACTTATGCGTCATGGTATCGCATTCACACATTAACGTTAATATGTTAATGTAAATCTGAACTGATAGCGTTTTAAATCTTTATAAATAAATGATACAAATAGTTATATAAGAAATAGGAGATGGGAAGGCATTCAGAGAACTTCGTTTTGACCAATTCGTTTCAACTTTCCATAATACTTCTCTAATGTAATGTCATGTAAGCACATGAATCTCCTAAGATCTCCTCCCCTCTTTATGATTGCAGATTTCAAAAAGGAAGGGCTTTTAAGAGTTTGGCTTAGCCTCCATTTAAACCATGTTTATTAATAAGGGTAGAAGTGTTTTATAAGGTTTGACAGAAGAAAGAAATCCACATGGTGAAAGTGAATTGGTTATGGAGCGTGGCATCGGAGTTTGGACGCGCCCACGCTCAGATCAATGCACGCAAAGTTGCAAGCTGGTTAAGTGGCGAGTACTGAACATTCTAATGATTTGACCTCGGCTCGTCACATTCACCTGCCAACAATATTCATCACCACACACAATTCGTTTTTATTCCACATCTATTTTTTATGACTTTAAATTCACGTCGCGTTTATCACAAGAACGAGAAAAGCGGTGCCAACGATTTCATAATTGTTTCCAGTAGCTTAATGATACAGCTCTTAAAATGCCACTTGCTTTTCAAATTTGAGAATATAAATTTCACTTTTATATCATCATCATCCTCCTGCCCTTTTCCCATGTGATTTGGGGTCGGCGCAATGTGTTCTTCTCTTCCATTTCTCTCTATCAGCCGTCATATCTGTATTCACTCCTATTTTAGCCATATCATCTTTCACACAATCCATCCATCGTTTCTTAGGTCTTCCTTTACCCTTGTAACCATCCACATTCATAAACAAAACTTTTTTGGCAAAATTATCCTCATCATTTATACATAAATTTCACTTTTATATAAACTCTTAAAACATACTTCCAAGCATTCAACCTTTACACCCACAAACTTCCGATTGATAGAACGTGGGTGAACCATCTGACACCCTAAACCTGACAACATTCGAGTGGTGGCGTCAGAGTCATTCATACTTAGGTACTCGCATCATATTGAGCGTCTTATATACCACACAATATTACACACCTAATCGTACCCAGTCATACGTTGATGTCCAAAATAATACCTATTAGTGTAAGCATTGACGTCAAGTAAATGTATTTATACTGTGGTCAAAGTACTGATGAAAAACAAGTAGGTAGCCTGTACTAGAACCAATACGGAATTAGCTAAGCGTCAGTCAACTTCTTTGCAATATTTTCTTCGAAATATCTTATGCTTATTTATATTTTATCCTGGTATTTATTTAAGTTCCTATGTAACAAATGGTTAATATTTTGGGTCTCTCAGGCAGGTTTCACTTCAATCTATCAAAATATATGTCGCAAATTGTCTGGGGACCTCAATTAATTACGCTTTTATTAATTACGAATTTACCATTTCACCTAACATGAACCCTTCGCATTACGGTTCAAATTTAAAATGTCTAGGGAGTGGCAATTTAATTAACGAAGTCACGAGTTCACCAGTATTCAAATCTGTCATGACTCTGTACAATGACAACGCGTTTTTTTATTGCATTGCGCATTAGAGCGATTGCCCGAATTATACGGTTGTAATGATGTCTTTGAAATAGATTAAAATAGTGTCATCTAATTTTGAGCTCTGTTGTTACGTGTATATGAGTGTTTTTGTGTTACCTTTGTTTGAGCCGCAGTCGGTGGTCGTGCATGCGCACGTCGCCGGTGTTCTCTATGCCGTCCATGATGTTGGCGGTGCGCTTGTTCTCGCCCACGACCATTGTGACTGCAACAAACGTAACAATCACTATCACTTTTACCGTTACAACTACAATTATTAATTATCTAAATGCGCGTTCGTCACATTATCCTCCACACAACAACCGATGTGATATTCTAACTGCAAACGGAAGAAATGGTACATAATAAAAAGCCGGATAAGCAAACGGATCCTATGATACAGTCGTCAACGATGAGGCATGGCTGGTATTATAAGAATCTAGCGATCACATTCAAATCCAAAGCAATAATTTATGTTATTATTATTTAACACGTCGACTTTAAAATATGGTTATCCATATTTTAAAGTCGGTTCCAACGTAACTTAGATTGCTCGAATATTTTTGAATAGTGTCTAAACTCATATTTTTTTCCAGATTTCACGGAACAATACTGTGGGGTTATATCTACACACGTATACTATGATGATGTTGAAATATTTTAAATAAATAAGTAAAAAAAATAAATATGTATATATATATATATATATATATATATATATATATACTGTTAACATCAGCTAGCTGATGAAAAGTTCCAAACTATGCCTTCATTACTTATATATGACAATTTAGTAATCACTGGCCTGGTATGCCTATTTCGGAAGGCAAATTATAGGCATATAATATTTTATTGTGCGCACCGCAGGACATTCCTTGGTACAATTTGGGGAAACACCGCACAGTCATATCGGAATTCGGAAGAACGCCTCGGCCAATTAGCCGCTTGGCGAGCCGTCAGCTCGGGAGTAGGTGTCGTCGCCTATCTGCCACGTTTGTTTATATGCTGGCAGAGACACTCGTTTTCTCGCCAACTGGGACCCCCGTAATTAATTCACTCTGGCATAGGCATGTTAATAAGTTAATGAGCTAGGAAGGTGTTGAACGCAACAGTGGTCACGCAGTTAGCCATTGTATTCGCACTGTGTACCGACCGACATGTTAGCCAGTTTAAACAACAGCAACGTGTATTGCAACACGCATGCTTTTGTACTCCATGCACGTGTGACTCTGACACAGCTTTCCACCGGATCACAATGAGAAAGTGGTGTAGATATTCGTTGATAAATACCCTTTATAAAGTCGTACATATGTAGCTAAAGGAGATTGGGAAAATGCAACTGAAGTCCATACATTCACTGAAAAAAATATCACGGTACGTTCTTGATTTCGGTTGACCTAGAAAGCGAGAAGTGAAACATATGCCGTGGGCAGTTGCGCTGCTCGTCATATTCAGATTTCATTAGGTTTCGTATTATTTTCTCTAGATACAGGGCAAGCAGAAGTTGATTGAAGTCATTAGTTTATTAATACAGATAAGACGTAGGTACATATAAAATGACAAAGTGTGTCACGTGTGTAAAGCCACCTACGTATTGGGGCCGTAGGATGACGAAAATACCCATGTAGTAAGGCCCGTTGGTCGACTCGCACTCCTTGTATTCCGAGGAAACGGCACTTCGGCTGTGATTCTCAGAATCAGAATACTTGTCATTCGGAGCTGTTCACTTCGGTTCACTAAATTTTAGAAGAGTGAAATTTATGCATGAGAAGATATTTCAAATATTTTCAACGTACAAAAACAATACACCCAATAAAGAAACAACATGAAAGCGTTTCCGAAGCAATTTCAGAATGCCAAAGCCAAGGAAATTGTATCATTATAGGTATTTTGCCTAGCCATTATATCGCGTAATAGCTAAGAAACGGAAAGGCTTGAACGACGTTGACAAATCGCACACAAAATACCAACAACGTCGCTCGTAGACGTCGAAGGATTTTCATTATCAACCTAACAATGCCTCGACCAATTTATCTTCCGCCTAATTCTGCTTGCACGAGTTCATAATACATGGAGATATAACCATAAAAACACATCACATTATCTCATTGACATTTAGAAAGATTATACAGAAACCGGAGCGTATGTTCTCTAGTACCCAATAGACCTCCACAGGATGAAATATATCTCTATAATGTTTCTACCAACCCTGCTGAGCTCTAGTCTTTCCTCCGTAGCGAAAACTTACAATCTAGTCCCGCTGCGCAGTTAATCATAAGGGTCCTATTCTGGTTGGGACACTACGGTTTTATATCTTCTTTCCTCAAAATAAGGTCTTGTCATTTTTATTGCCTATTGGAGGACCACTTTCAAATTCCAACAACCAGATACCTCATTGGTATTTTACGAGAAAACTTTCTTAGATCGGCTATTTTGGCTCCATGCCTCAATAGCTTAAGAAGACTAAACTGTTAATATTACACAGTTTATTATTCATGACGACACGTTTATTGTCTTTAATAAGATATTACTTCGAGGATTCAGGCGACTGGGACCGTTAGCTAACTGAACTGCGTTCCCAGATGCCGGATTCGTTTTTATTTATTTTAATTTTAAAGTGGGACCATTCGTAGTTTTATTAGCCCCGTAGCCTCATCGATCGCATACAATCCTGTGTATAACATTGATGCTAATTAGGTATGTGGTTCCAGTGAACCGATTCAAAAATGCTATCAGGCGACTGGGACTGCGGTTCCAGTCGCCTGTATCCTCATTACTTTGATGACAATAGAATAGGTACATGCAGATTTGGAACATTTCAATATCTATTGTGAGTAATGAATAAACATGAGCATAAGTTCCTATCCGAATTGTAATGTTGCCCTTCGTGAACTAAGCGTTATAAAAAATATATTTCAAAGCCGAGACGCATCATCTTGGTATTCGAATCACATAGGACAATTTTCTATAATTACCACGTCACACTTTCTAACTACCTTTATCATATGTCAGGGAGACTATGACCCAATATGTATACTTGACGGTCGAACAAATGGCGAAGTTAGCTAGAAGGAAATATGCAATTATAATGCTCTATAAACATGTTCGTTAGCGTTCCTAGTTACTATGTAGCTAACGAGGGCCAATAATCTGAGACTAGGTTTAGGCCAGACCGTGGGTCGATTAATAAACTCCAGTTGGAGTAGAGCCATCGGAGTTAAAGACTAACGTAACGCCTGATGATAAATTACTGTAATAAATCATTGAACAAACTGAATATGTATGAACTAAAGCACATACAATTTCTATAATTTTACATACATTCAATTCCCAATTAACTAAGTGCTATGTTAGTTAGTTGTTTGAAAGTTTCATGAGGGTGCGAGAGAAAAACTATCATTGCGTGACTAGACTAATTTGCATCGGATTAATAATTGGTAATTTAACGTTGTAACATCGCGATTTGCGATGTTCCCACAATACATTTACAACTAAGCATGCACATTCAATTGTTTATGTATTCGCATTATACAGGGATCGATGTTTCCCAATGAAAAATATCTCCTGTAATTTATTACTGAGGAGTGACAGATCTAATACTAAAAACCCGCAGCTATTTCAAATTTATAATTAAAATTGTAGACTTAGATATAGGCCAAGATAAAACAATTCAACTGAGAATTTCTGAAGCTGTTTGACATTGAGTCATCGTTTATGTATCTTCCAACATTTTGTATTTGTGTCCACCTTGAAAATTTTAATATTTTTTAATTTTCGATTTCTTCCACTTAATTTCTAGAACCTGCCTATTTGCTGATGCATTATCGGGTTATACAAGGTTTATACCTGACCTTACAAGAGTTTGAAGTACAAAGATGTTACGTACCTAGGTATAACGGTAACGGTAAGCTATCATGCGCCTGTACGGTGCAATATGTAAGGGTCTTGAACTGTCATCACTGGTTTATTTTCACATGCGACATGTGCGTATGATGCGACAGCGTCCTTGTGTTAACCGTTGTCGTATCTAGGCCAGTTACATAGGTGTCAATGTTTGTCGGTCGGAAGCGCAACAGCTTCGATGGCATTGGCGTCGCGTGAACGGTCACGTCCAGAAAAATGTGACACAAGTATCTAATTAACATGTGGGATAGTGCGGGGCCGGCGGCGTCTCGGCGCCTCTATAAATACCGCGATCCGCGGGCGCGCCTGCCGCCATGCCACCGCAGCCGCATCGCCCGCGCCGTCTCCGACCGGCACATAGCACCACCATAAACTCGATACAACAAATTCTACATCTGAATATTGACGTCATAGAAACAACCAACGTTAGTTTTATCGCCGATAACTCTAACGTTTGCAACCATATTAAAACAATACGAGATCATATCGACGACTCGTAATTTTTATGACCGAAATACAAAGCATTTTTTCAAGCTTTCAATTTATTTGCTACTTCACTTTTATCTGTTATTCATACCAAACTTCGAAATGGGGATACCAAAGTGTGTCCTACCAAGTTATGATTTCTAAATGTAGGACAGCGAGCAACATGGAAATCATAAAGTCAGTCCGGAACTAGAAAACTATCAGACAAATTATTACATAACGTTTGACGACTGAGTGTGTGTTTAGGAGTGTATCCCGGAAGCAGTCGGTCGGTCCCAGGGCGCGATGCCCGTCATCAAGAGCCGCGGCGGACACAGCGTGGCAAGCGCGGACGCACCGCCCGCGCTATTTTGGTCCACTCCCTAGTTGAATAACCTCCAATCAACTATTCGCATTTGCCTAAGAGTTCATCTATAGCATAGATCAATATCACCAAACAATATTACTCACATGACATACCAACTTATCTATTCTAAATTAAGCTGTCCTGAATAACTAGATATTCCTCCACATACCTGATCCATAAAATAGGTCGCAGATCTCTCCCTTTTAAGGGGATTACTTATTACATACAACATCCTAGCAATTCTGTAAGAATATTGCTAGTGCATTGTATATATTTTTAGAGCATACAGGCAGCTGGAACCACTAAGAACTGGAACCGCGGTCCCAATCGCCTGATAGCATTTTTGAATCGGACGAATGAAACCACATACCTAATCAGCAACTATATATTACACAGGATTTTATGTGATCGAAGAGGCTACAAGGCTTATAAAATTACGAGTGGTCCCACTCGACTGATAATAAAATAAATAAAAACGAATCAGGCATCTGGGAACGCGGCTCAAGTTAGCTAGCGGTCCCAGTCGCCTGTCTCCTCATTATTTAGCTTGACATTTGTTGGTGAGTAGTGTTATTTTATAAACACAAAAATAATACTCGGGTAGGTATATCGGTGTCACAGAAAAAGATTCTTGATAGGTACCAACTGTTATCCATGTCATACATTAGCTACGATTGTGTTTTTGTTGCCGTTTGCAATTGGTTTCAGTCACGTTTCAGACCATATGCAGATATTTGGTGTGCATATATTTGATTTGCCAGTTGCGATGGAGGTCGCCGACTCCGGTTGACCCCAGAGCCGATACCTATTGTCATTTAGTCTCAAGCATCGTTTAATTAACACCAAACATGGGAGCCGGCGCAATTGTTTCTCAGAAGTTTAGTGTTCGCTTATTTCATTTGCATACATTAAATAACCCAACTGAGAACATTATTCGTTCAACAATCTTAAAAAAGCCAGTGTGTTACATTTATTTTTAGTCTTTTTCTATTTCTGCTTCCATGAACTTTCCGAACACTGCTTCCGTCATACAACATTACATTAAGTGTCCTAAACCTATCTAGATGAATCATTCTGTATTAATTCTTGATACCCGTTTAACTCAAACCATTTGTCTCTTTAACTACCAACGTAGTACAGGTTATTGGGTGTTATTGGCGAGGCGGCCGTTTGTCTATCTGCCTTTAAACATAAAGAAGACAGAGATGACGCAGTTCTGCAATTTTTTGTCGTAAAACTACGATTTGGCAAGGAATCTAGTACTTCGTACCAAGTTAAGCACGTACTAGTAATAGAACACAATTCCATTCTGCTGACTCAATTTGCATTTTAATCTTAAATCAAAATATTGCTATTTACTGCCTACCCAAAGAACTTTAATATAAAGTTCTGTACATACTGAGAAATTACGAACAAAACAACAACCATACATTTTCTGTTAATGTCACAAACCCTTGCGAATAATTAAGAAGCAAATTTAATAAAATTTTAGTATCTACTAAGTATCTAGGCGAAGATTTATTTGTAATTTTTTCAATATGAAGACATTCGGTACAGTTTCGTAATACCTATATCGAGATTATTCCAGTAAAACAAAGTGGGCAATCGGATGAATTACCGAAAATGCTGGTTTCATCATTTCCTGAATCATACAATTAGTTTATGCGAATCACTGGAATCGGTTTGATGCGGGAAGCAGCAGGAAGGTAGTTTTAATAATGTTCTGTTTAATAGTATTCATAAAAAAAATACCTTGCTATGTATTCTAATTAATATCCACTCACACTTGTATGTCACTCACTACTCTCTAACCCCCGTATTACATAACATGGTTTACAAGAACACTGGGCTAAACTCGGACAAAAACTATATCCATCCCTTTTTATATCCGTATATTTGAAAGAATCGGGGCTACTTTTAAACCAAGGAATATTTTAATCTATGTTTGTAATAAGGGTAAGACATCAAACAATGTCAAGATATACGCGACGTCAATTTCTGAAACGGCACTTTGCGTTGGAATATAGCCAAATAAATATAATATTGTAAGCAGATCGAAGTTGGCAATATCAGATACATTGATTGTTATTGTATATCATATTTAACAACCGCAGATGCTTGCGCACGTCGCATAGTTTCCTATCAGAAGATGAGATTATGATACTTCCTGACCATTCCACATTTACCTACCTAGATTCGGTACCTAATTACACACAAAGTATTTCGTCTACTAATCATTAATGCCGTAATATGGCTTACAAAAATTATGAACACTTGGAAACCAAAACATTCGGATTTATTTTACTTGCATCATTCAGGTCATATGAAATGTCACAACTGTCGCCTGCTTGGCAATACAGGTTTCACATACGAAGTTTCCATCCCTAAGGCACGCCTAAGGGGTTGAACACACACTCCAAGTAGGGGCACAATTGAACGGTTTCGCCAGTACCCCAAGTATAGGTATTGACATATTTTAACGATGACAATATCGAATGCGTATTTTCCTCGTAAAACTTCCTACAATCGCCGCTAGTTTCCCCATACAAAATGAGGAAAATACGATATGGCGGAGTTTCAGGATCATTCAAATCAATCCAAATGTTCTTGATGGTAAAACTAAAACGACTTTTTATACATGTTGTTTCGGATTCCTGTTAGTTATGACTTGGCCTATCACCGGGTTTCATTTTGACATCGGCTCGTGGGACACCCCGTTTATCTTATTTTACGTGTCAGCATATCTACTAGAATTGAAGCGGCTGTGGGCTAAACTGCTGAAAATGTGTTTGCTAAGGACGAACACAAGACTACATTTATCTCGTAAATGTACATAAATAAACACATAACTTGTCGTCAGTATATTCGTGTCAGCCGCAAACTCGTAACGTTTTAAGGAGGCTACTGAAAAAAACTACAGACCTAGTTCGAGTACTATAATTAGCGTCTAAAACTAGACTACAATAAGTCAAGAATAGAAGTGCTTTACGTCTTTGTTACATATTTACTTTATTCGTTGCCATGTTCAGTATGAAAAGCAAAATGCATTTGCACATTTAAAGATCTACTGCTTCAAATCTTACCTATAATGGGTCTCGACTGTTACCCAATTACCAAGTTCCAATCAAATTTTGTTTTTTTTCAGTTTATAGGTAATTAATGTAAATTATTACGCAATCGCGTTATGACGTATCTGTGCCTAAGTCGAGTATACTTCAATATAAAAAAATCCGTGGTGGCCGTGAGGTTTGCGCATTCGCCTGCTACGCAAGCGATGCAAGTTCGAATTCCAGCGAGGCCTGCCCCAATGAGTAATTAAAAAAAAAACATATGTACAGTGATTTCACAACACGTGCTTGAAGAAAAACACAATGAGGAAACCTGGATATGTCTCACCATCCGTCACGTCACACTTAGTCATATTCGTTGAAAAATGGGAGTAGCTATTACTTACATCACCTCTGCCTGCCTCCCCTACCTGCCCTTCGGGAAATACAGGCGAGAACATAATTGATGTATGTGAAAATAAATAAAATATTCAATTAAAGGAAACTAACCTAGGTGCCAACGTAAACAGCTACCAGATTCCTATATTCTAAGAAGTAAACATGAATCCCTTTATAATTACAAAATCATGGTTTACGAAGACTAAACTATGTCCATCCCTTTTTCAATCTGTATCACAGACAGAGAGGCAAGCTAATTTATACCAAGGACTATTCGTAGTTCATGTTTTATATACCATGGAGATCAATTCATTTGTGTATAATAAATTCAATTAGTAATAGTGAATATAATAGTAATGTAGATTTAAATAGAAGGTAAATAGTAACTTCCTCAATTAGTCAACGATAAAATATCCTTTATTAGTCTGGTTACCATTTAAATGAATACACGGTAAAATAATAATAAAATAATAAATTTATAACAAGGTAAAATGTACCTATCGTCTCGCCGAATACCATTAAATGCAGCAATATTATGCATAAATAAATTTGTAAACACGCGACATTACTCCAAACCTATCAAACTCGATCGCTATTTAGCTCCCATTTCTACAACCTTGGTCTAATCATTTTATTATGTACCTCAATTCCCGATGTACCTCTTTCCTTTAACGATGGGTAGTACGAAAAGAGGTCTTACGGTACCCAGCAGTAGCAGTGACAATAGAGATATATCTATACAGACAAATGAAATTGAAGAGTCTGTTGATAATTTCAAAATTCACAGTGTTTCATTAAATGCTCACTTTAAAAAAAATCTTAAAAGGAATTGTTTGTTTGTCAACAATTAATCTCGGAAACGGCAGGACTGATTTTACAACCATTTTACTGACAGGTAGCTGATGTTATATGCAGACTAAAACTACTTTTAGTTTGGAAAAAAATATATATCACTAAGTTACATAGTTTTTATTGTTAATCCTAGGCGGAACACCGTGGGGTGTAGCATAAAGTCATCACCATCTCCCTGGCCTTATCCCATACATTGTTGGGGTCGGCACTTGATTCAACCCGATGCGGCTGGTCGCCTGATTTTTATACGAAGCGACTGACCATTTGACCTTCGAAACTCCTTTGACGAGGAAAATCTGTGATCTGGGTTAAACCAGTTGTCAGACAATTTTTGGCCTCCGAGTGACCTGTAACGATTGCCAAAGATGATAAATTGGCAACCGGGACCAACGGCTTAACATGCATTTCGAGGTTCGGAGGGAACTCGGGCAGTCACCCAGCCAATTACTGGCTAGGGTTAGGGTTGCTTGACTTTGCTGATCGAACGATATGCGCATTAGCAAATGTGCCACGAGCTCCTCTACGTACGACTACATAGCTTGCGAGCTATGATACATAAATATGTACTTAATTAAAAGTTCTTTCTTGCCTCCATGCATTTAGAACACAAATGATGCAGTACTACCTGCATGACCTTGATGTGCTCAGCAGCATACCTGCCCAGGCCTGCATCAGAGAGTCTTTTGAAACCTCCTATGACTATTGGCCCATCAGCCTTTTACTCGATTATGGTAAAACTGGGCAGAATCCCGATACCTAAACTAAAGGGAGTCTTTTTTTCTTCTTAGTATTAAGAGCCAATGGCTGCATAAGCGATGATAAACTTTCCAGCCCCAGTGTCCAACAGTCGGGATTGAAATTATGCAGATTTTATTCAAACTGATGAATTATTACCCTGAATGAGGTTGATATTTCTTTTTTTTAAATAGAAAGTGATTCATTAAATGATATAAAATATCTTGTGTTGTTGGTTGGTCAGGCTGGTTAGGGTAAACAAACTTCTTACTACAAATCTTTACTACAAATTTTTTACTTCCCCTTAGGTGTTTAATTTATTAAACGTATTACCATACATGTACATAAAAAAACTAATTAAAATTATTTTATTCAACAAAGATCATAAGTGCCAATGTTACAGAGGTGAGTCCATTGCCATCTCAGGCACTATAAGTATGTTTGTATGGGACGTATGGAATCAAATTACTACTCAGAAATTTGCAGGTTTTCTCGTTTCCCTTCACTGTAAAGCATGTGGTGCGAAATAACTGGTACTTAAGTTTTTAGAAAAGCTCATCGGTACTGGCTGCTGGGATTCAGAGTCCCTTTCGTAGCAAGCAACTGGGATGGCATGAGTATTTTTTATTAATATATATTTTTTTTGCTCATCAAAAAAATTTACCTCTTATGAACTCTTAAACAAGTATAAAATTAATCAGTATAACATAGTGTGGTTGTCCAAGACTATTTTGTTACTTTGTGCAATTAATACATTGGGTAGGTACATACAGTGTAACACAGTTTTCCAGTAATACTCTAATATGAAAACAAGGCAGTCCATTCAGGCTTTGGGCCGATAACATTAAGGCCTCATGGCTTATGGCATAAGACAGTCAAAACTAGTACCTTGTGGCTATGTTAGAAGAACCGTAAAAAAAAATAAGTAGGTACTTAATTTATAGACACATATACATTTTCAATTTACCCCAATTGAATGCACCACACAGGAACCATTGTTTTATTCAAGTATAATTATTTTATATTCTTACATTCAGATTTACTATTAGTTTAGTTAACTTTTTAGTACATGAAGAAATTTATTTTCCAGAAAAATAATTGACATAACTAATAAAGAAGAAAATTGGTACCTAACTTTTTGTCTACTCAGAATTAGGCTTAATTTTAAATTTTATATCAAAAGTACTTAAGCCTGTTCACAATAAAATTTTCATCAAATTTGAACCCTATAACTAAGGCACGAAAGATTGGCCGTGTGATGAATCATAATGCTAAAGTTTACAACAGTAGTGGGCATTGCCTGCTGATGTCATGCGAGTACCCAGTATCTCGAATAGCCGGCGTACACCCTGGATAGGTATCACCACTACGGCTTCAGAAAATCAAATACTACTGCACACTTCTCCCACAAATTTAAAATAACATATGCCACTGACAAAAAGAATAGCATACCACATCGAGATTCGAGACACCGTTTCCTCACATTCTTATGTAATAATAACTACTAATTCTACTTGTTTTTATTAAAAAGTCATTGGAAATGAGAATGTTCATACAAAAACACTTAAAAATCTAATAACTTTTGCGTAGGAGGCATAAATACCTTTATTTTATGTGTAATCCAATATCCAGAAAGTCGCAGTCCTATTTACACACGAATACACTGTCATTTATGAAAAAAAACACACCATCACAAAGCAGCACTACACAATTTTTCACTTAAAATTATATATTTTTGTGAAAATATCACATAATGCGCCATTTTCGCAATGAATCCGAAGGACAGCAGTCAGCAGTCGCTGCCATCTTTTTTGTCAAAATGTCTAAAAACTAAATATAGCGCTTGGAACGAACTCTGGTGTTATTTTTAGAAAATACTATGAAACTTTCTTAACAACTAACGCCATCTACATTGATTAGCTGATGTTACTATTCCCCGATAGATGGCGCTATACAATTTGCTGGGAAACAAACAACAGATGGCGTATTACAAACCTTTAGTTAGCAACTAAATAATACCAAAGATGGCGGTAGCATCCTAAATCAAGATCTTATTCTACAATTTTTTTTAACTTTCAGTACAATTTCTTTAATTCAGCTATAATTTTTTTATCTGTTTTCTACTAATTGGAATCATTGTGCATTCTACAAGCAAAACGTCTCCTCAAGATCTGGAAACCTGACTTCCCTCAGAAAAACAACTAAAAGATATTTTTTTTGTAATTTAATTTAACGAGCTTGCGGTAACTATTTTGGAATGTAGAGTTTATGAGCATGGCGAAAATTGCAGAGTCGTTCCCTAATCAGAAATAAAGAATAATTTTAATTATTTATGTTCCTAATTCTAACAGACATTGGTAGACTCATCATAAGAGGCGTGCATTCCATATACCTACGAAGATAAGCAGTGCTTACTATTTGTGATGACTGAACACTCGTGTGGTGTGTGTGTGTCTAAAACAAAACGTACGTACCTAAGCACCACATTTGTAATTAACTTACCTAATCTATCCAAAATTAAAACACATATGGCTTATTTTATAATAAGGCATTGTCTTTTCGTACCTAAATTTACCTACGTCTTGCGCAGCAGCCGTTTGTGGAAAGACCCCCAAATTTTAAAGAGTTTAGATAATCAAGTTCTATCAACTTTATCCACAATTTGCAATATTGATTTGGACGACCCATCGTGGTCCCAGGCTACCCTGCCTATTAGGTTTGGTGGGCTGGGAATACGCAATATTTCGGATGTGGCCCTGCCGGCTTCAGTTCACAGTGTGCGCGACCTCACTGGCAATATTCTGTTTCCGTCACTCAGTGACTATGAGGTTTCGTTCCTAACTGAGGCCAGAAATACTTGGCTTATGGCTACCCAACACTGACTTGCCACCGAGACCGCAATTTCAAGGGACGAGCCTATCAGCAAGCTGAATTATAATACACTTCTTGAAAGTAGTTTAATCTCTGCTGATCGTGCCCGCCTCTTGGCTGTAGCTAAATGGGAGTCTGGTCTTTGGCTTCAGGCCTTACCATCTTTTAACATCGGTACGCTTCTGGATGACACAACATTCAGATTGTGTGCTTGCTTGCGTTTAGGCGCAAAATGCATTGTCCCTCATCGGTGTCACTGTGGAGATAGTGTGGACATCTTCGGACACCATGGTCTGTCATGCGTCAGTAGCGCCGGTCGACGATGTCGTCATTCTTCCATCAATGACCTAATACGCCGGCTCTGGTCACGGCCGGGGTGCCTGCTGTACTGGAACCAGTAGGTTTGGCGCTGGGATGGCCGGAGGCCGGATGGTATGTCACTGGTGCCGTGGAGATTGGGCCAGCCGCTGGTGTGGGATGCCACGTGTGTCGATACGTTGGCTCCGTCCCATCTCCCCAGGACTGCTGTGGCGGCCGGTGCTGCTGCTGTTCAGCAGGAGTGCCTCAAGCGCCGGAAATATGCTTGCATTGGTCAAGGATACATATTTACTGCGTTTGCAGTTGATACTCTGGGGAATTGCGGTCCAGATGCTCATCAACTTTTCAAAGAGGTTGCACGTCGTCTGGTAGAAGCTTCTCGTGACAAGCGGGCTGGGGCTTTTCTCGCTCAGAGAATCAGCATTGCTATTCAACGGGGCAATGCTGCCAGCCTTCGATTGGCACGATCCCGAGAGACACCGATTTGGGCCAAGTTTTCTACTTGTAATTAGTTTTTAACTATGAAATTAAATGACTTACCTAATCAACCTATTGTTTATACTTGCCCCTTTTAAAATAAAATGCTGCCTGCTCATCATCTGTCATCTGGAACCAAATTATTGTAAAGTAGTACTACGTACTTACTATTTCTATGATCTTAAGTAGCGGTTTTTTTATCATAGTGCACATTATGCCTACAATCATAATAGCTACGAACATAGAGCATACGTAAAATACCTTTACCTTTTTAACTAAGAAATCCTATATATCATTAAGTACACCAGAAGGTTGTTAATTGGGTCTTGTTACAATATTCGACCGAAATTCGGGTGATACAGTTCGCAACACATCCTCTTACTTTAAACGACAATAATAATCATAGTTATATAACAACGCAAGTATACCAAACAAATCCAATCAATACTTTTGATATTCCCTGTCTCCAAAGACTTTATTGATAAGGATTTCGTGACTCCCGCCCGATATGGGAAGTCTTATATACATATATAAGAATGCCATGAAACATGACAAATTTCTCCAGCCTACCCTCTTATAACGTTTTAAATTTCAATATTTTAACAGCCCGTTGCATCTGGCTAGTTCCTCGCCCCATCACCCTGCGTAACCCACTTTCGACTTCCCCATTCCTGTGCACACACATAACCGTGCGTCCCGCATCGATAACGTAACCATGCGTCACGGCGTGTTCGCGTGGTTGCGAGCGCAGTTAGCGCCTTAGGACGGTGAAAGTTGTTGCGCAACGGTGCACTGCAGAGCAGCTGCAAGCTAACCCTCTACGGGCTTGCTGCTTCATTGGCTTTCGTTTCATTTGACTCTTTGTTTGTTATATTGCAGTTAAAATATCACCTAGAAACAATAGCCGTGATTGCGTTTGGTTCTGCAGACGCCTATAATACCGTCTATACCTCCATCGCTATATTCTGTAGTTCCTGTAAAATATAGCGTTGAAAGTTCGAACCTCGAAACTTTAGTTTAAGTTATTGTGCTTTATATTATCTATAGAAACAAATATTATACCTAGTTGTTTTTTGTTGAAAAACGTCATGTCATTGTTGATCAACATCTGCCACAATATGCGAAACGTATTACATCTCTGGTCTGAAATTATTTAAGCAGATTTATTTATTAGTCCTATCTCACTAACCAAATTTAGAACAGGGGCTGTACCTGAAGCTCCTGCCAACATAATTCCACCGTGTGACAGGGACAGACTTACTCACGTCATATAAATACCTCTGTCTTTTATTAAGAGTTAAATATCATGGCAATATTAAAAGTAAGGGTTCTAGGCTCTTACTAAGTGGGTAAAAGAATTTCTGAAATGCATCCTCCAAACAAGCAAAAAAGCTTTGCTTAGGTCTGTTAACAATATCACTAAATTCACGCTATGCGCAGTTAAAAATAAAAACATCATGTAATAATCTTTTTGTCATGTCATGCCGTGTTCAGTTAACGAGGCGTATAGAATAAAGCCGTGATGTATGCCCATGACCTTTAGTTTGTTAACAAAACCGTATCGCAAATTCTAATATTCATTCCCGAACAAAATTGTCTCCCAGTGTTTCCAAAGTAGCTACCTCTCCTGGATATTCTTTTTTTTTTATTTTTTTTTATTGCATAACAATGCAATGAAGTCCCTGTCGAGTTTCCAAGCGTGTTCAACATGGGGTTCTTCAAGAAGATACGTTGCTCAGGACTTAGCATAGACTACTTAAGTATCTAGACGTAATATAAATGCCTAACTAAATATTTGTTTAATTAATCGGAAATGAGAATTGATCACCGGTACGACTAACTACCAACGTAATAGTTCCTAATCAAGAGCAATATCAATCAAAGTTCTTTGTTTGTCAACAAAACAATATTCCAATTACTTAAGCACAATTTTCGCAAGCGCTAGTGACCCAGTTTTCCGCCCTCCACATTCCAGCACGCCACATTTAACACATCGTACTTTCTTGTTCTAGTACTTACTTCTGTTAATATTTGACGATATAATAAATGATCAAAAAACAAAGCTAACGTAACAATCTGAATATGTTATGGCTCGCCGCCAGCTTACGGCCAGTTACGAAGGCAGACCACAGAGCGGAAAGAGGAAGTGGCGCCTTCGCTTTAGTTAATGCTTCTCATTTTGTTAGTTAGCAAGAAGCGTGGCTTAAACAATACCAGCAGAGGACTGATGTAACAGCTGATGCGGCCGCGGCTTTCCTCTCAATCTCGAGTTTCTCCACAGACGGCATGCGCGCGCGCAGTCGAACTCCGTCCGCTGGAGAACACACGCGTCTCTACCACACTGTTTTAAATAAGTATATAAACTTACGCCAAACTCACTGGTGAACGTAATTGAACGATCGAATATTGGATTTTCATGCGAAACACTACACCTTGAAACGAAAACAGTGTTTGTGCAAACAACTGGATAGAAAGTTAGACTTGAATATACGAAGTAAAGTACGTGTCTTACAACCTGTGCACCAGTTGGACTAACTACAAGGTTTGATATTTTTACTATAAGTATTTTGCAATTCAATTAAGTACATTCTGATCTGATTCAAGTTTCTTAATTATCAAAATACGAATACTATAATTCGATTATAATTTACTGCTTAACTGAACTTGCTTACTTACTTCGTTTTATTATGTTTCTTTAATGAAAATTAAGCATCTAAGTTATTTACTTACAAGTGCGAGAAGTAGGTATTTCCAGATAGAGACACTCTACGTACCTATTTTTGATACTATACAGCTTATTGTATAATGTAGGTAAAAGCATCGGCTGGTGCTAGCTTTCAAGAGGCATAATATTAATTTGACGCATAACATATTCAGATATTTTAGAAATATTAATATTTGGCGAATTTATTTTCATGTGATTTTCACAACGTATGATCATGAATTTTTTTCCCGAATTAGCCGAACCTACTTAAAGGTGTGCATAGATATGAAAAGTATATTTATTGTAGATTAATTCCTAAATAAATATGTTCCTTTGGGTAAGAAACCTCCCTTTGCGTATTTTATAACTAAAAACGTAAATTATTATAAAAACCTAAAGTACTTTACCGTTAGTTTATGTGTGTGTGTGAACCAGTTGAGCCAAGTACCAAGATATGCCGTAGACTGCGTCTGCGGAAATGGCTACAACTCGATCTTTAATTAAAATATTTAATTAGCTTTAAAAACTTTGAGCGACAAAGTAATCAAGCGAAAGTTTTTGCTCTCCATTGACACAGCCGTAAAAAGCCCCAGAATTGCAAAGTTGTTATCGATGTAAAAAGATCAACAGAATGACAATGAATCGTGAGAATGGAATTGCCATTTTCCTTCTCGCAGCGCGGACGGGACACGGAATCAAAACCACTCTATACACTTAAATGATGCCGGTAATGTTGTGTTTATTATGCGCCTCATTTCTTCTAAAGCATTGTAAACAATTGACTGTCATTTTCCCACGGCACGAACTGACTGCAAAAAGACAACCTACGCATAATTTTAAACTTCCTACCAAGTACGGCAAAACACGAAATGTTAAGCCTTTATATTGAAGGAGAGCCCTCATGCGATTGTCTGCTTACAACTCATTTGTTTTAAAGTACGTTCTGACCTTATTCTGTCAACGAGTAAGACATTACTTGAATACCGGCTTGAATAACGAAAGCTTCATTAAAATCGGTTCAAGTACAGACGAATAAATGTAGCTCCCTAATATCAAAGTATATTAGGAGAATATATTTAGTTATATATTCAATAAAAAGACGTGTTAGATGCTAATACTAATGCTAGCTAGATGACTAGTTTTCAAGTAGGTAGCCAATATCGTCCTAGGGTCAAAACTTTAGGTTATTTCAATCTAATATATGTTGTGTCGCGGTTGTAGTTACGAAACTCCTTCGAAACGGCTGGACCGATTTGTATGAAATTTTGTGTGCATGTTAGGTTGGAGAATCAGCCAACTTCTATTTTTCACATCCCTAATTGATATATGAAAATATATGACAATACAATGTCTGCCGAGCACAGCTAGTATCTCTATAGAAATTATCAATTATAAAAAAAATGCGGTAGCCGTGAAATGCAAGCACTAAAACACAGACTCTTTCGCTTTATATGTTAAACTTTACATCTAAGGGTTGCCAGGGTTTTTTATTAATTTATTTTTATGTTTTAATGATTATCTCATACTAGTAAAACTTCGTGGCTTTCAGTCCCATCCCATGTAATAAGAGACGAGGCTATTCCCATTGACCGCAGTAATCCAGACTCCAATCATATTGAAAAATCCAATTACATTTTATCCGCCACGGGAATCGAATCCCTCGTGATCCGCAGTTACGGTTGCGACCGCGAGACCAACGAGGCAGACAAACAAATTGTTAAGCAATAAAATGCAATAGATCTAATAACATTGTAATATTAAGCACATAACATTGCCGGAGGATATTATTTAAAGAGCGTCGCTTTGTAAGATCCTTATTTGCAATAACTTTCTATAATCAATCAGAATCTTAACATACATTTCAAATTATTACGTAACGAAATGTCATGACGAGATATTTAGAGGATTAAGAATAGTAGATGTATCAAATTTATTTACTATTTTTATTTTCGAAAGTGGTCATCATGTAGGTGTTGATATATCATTATGACTATGCTTGATATAAAAACATAATGCGGTAGTAAATTAGAATAGTTTTGGGAAAGGAAGTAATTCCACAGTAACATCCACACCAGAATAAAGCATACGTTTAAATTAAACATTAATACTATATTAAGCGTAGGTACTAAGATACTAATATATTAAGCTGTGATATTAATTGAGCGTTTCACGACTCGTCGGCAACAATTTACTTTATTTAGTAGTTTCCAGTGATTATATCACGCTTAGGTATATCGATGTTCCTTTAAAATCGTGCATAGATGTTTATGTTTGGACTTAACTGTCGCTGACGTCAGAAATCGTAATCCTGCACAGAAAGAAATATAGCGTCCGGACATTTATATATTTGAAGTTCCTTGAATAATCGGTTTATTGGATGATTCGCACGAAATGAACCGGCACAATCAGAGCCTTCAGCTTAAAATAGGCCTCTATAATAGTGTGGCCCACACACTGTGGTTAAATAAACCTAGAATGTAATATTTTATGGTTTATTCTTGGTTGTTCAGTCGCCTTATATGTAATTCTGGGATTGGATAATTAAACTCATAAATGCGCTTGCAAACAAAGAAACTGATGACTCAAATCACGGAATGCTTGCTTGTTATGTAGTTTATTTATTAAACGTCTTTGCAGTCTGCATCATTACATATTTAAAGCACCAACGGACCAGTCGGGGTTTTTCCACTAGCTTTCTGCCCTTTTCTGTCCGCAATGGTAGTAGTATAGGAAATATGCGTATAATGCTCTTGATAAATTCACAGTCCAAATTAGTTTGAGGTACTTAGTTTGCTTAATATAATATACTATACGGCCTCCGAAGGGGTAAGCAGAGATGTTGTAACAACAACAGCCATATTTCACCGAATATGATTTAGTGCCAACGTGACAGAGGGTGAGTGCATCGCATCTATAATAAATATTGTAAACGTCAGGAATACAGGTAGAAAAGACATCTATGAATAGCCCACTTTCATGTGGGCACCTAATTTTGTTGGTTGGGTATGTTTTGTTACAGCGCCGTCTTCCATAAGGGTATCTTTGCGTTTGACAGAGCAAAGTTTGGTTTTTAGCAAAATACAATGACATTCACATCAACCCGCGTAATATCGCTGTTGAAAATTGATTATAGTTTTCTAATTGAGCCTGCATATATATTTTTTTGATTTAGATACCAGACGTCCATTTGTTCACACAAACAGCCTTGTACCAATTGAATTATTCCCAAAGTGTGATTGTTCTGTGTGTGTAAGTATAACCGCAAGAAAATCAACATCATTGTATCTTTGTATAGGTTTCCACCAGGCATTGATGTGTTTCTTGCGACCCTATTCAGTACTCGGTCAAAACGGGTCACATTCGAATGCAAGTCGTGCACAATTGGGCAGTGCCGTTCACCGAATGACAAACATGATGAAATCGCATTTACGTGATTTAATTATCAATACGACATTTACGAAAGTCTGGAACATAGTTCGAGGTAATCGTTGACAATGGCCCATATATGGAGCAGTAAAATACTATCTACATATGAAAATTTCGACAAGAATAGAAAGAAATATGTTGAGATGGTTTGGACATATATAAAGTATGAGTGAAAGGCTATTAACGAAATTAATGTATAAGCGACTGTGAGCGGAAGTATCGGTAGAAGGCGTCCAAAGAAAACCTACCATGACCAAATTATTAATATTTTTCAGTACAATTAAAATCAGAGCACTCGTAACATGAAGAAGTGTATGAAGAGATGTATGAATGTGGATGAAGCGAAATAATTATATTAAGGATCATAGCATGTGGCAAAGGGCGGTCTTTGCTTACCCCCATGGGATACAGACATGAGCATATATATTTTCGTGATGGAATTCCAACACGAGTACTAAATTGTCTTTGTTCACTATCCGCTATACAAGCTGTGTTTTGCATTAGTGCTATATTCACTGAATAGAGTAAAAAACAATCATAACATGAGGGACGTTTTGAGGTTATGGTAGGTTCTTAAAAAATCTATCCGTGTTAACGTTAATGTTTTGAAAAAAATTACGTCAATCATATGATGATTAATTTTTGTTTTATTCGATTTAAATCGAAATCAGTAAATATGGCATCAATGCAAAACTGCACCTGTATTTATACACTTAATATTTATACATTTATTTAACCAAACTGAATGAATTCGACACTTAATAGATCGTAGTGAAAATAGTCTATCATCAATATTTTGCTGATTTTGATCATTCGTTACTGTGTTAATTAAGGAAAACCAACATACTTTCGTATAATTCTCTCATTTCTTCGTATAATTTAAGTACTTTTTAAATGTCAGTGAAATTTTAATTTAACAACATTACGAAAGAGATTTGAAGCAATTGGAGTCAGCAGCACTAAATATCAAGAGTAGTGAGCGAAATTTCAACACACTTGCATTATTGTGGATATGGCGAGTTAATGATACTCGTTGAAGTCTTTTGTATGTGCGTGCGCATAATTCAACCATTCAATGATACACTGGGTGTAATAGCACTTTTTAAATTAATATATACTACATGTGTGTTTCGTGTTTGTTTTCTAAATGATTATTGTCAGTACAATTAAATCCATTTCATGATGTTTTTAGCGTCATTTGAGTATTGACTTGAATAGTGATCTCTAAAAGCAGCTTCACTTTTATTGGCGATGTTGACGTGCCGTGAAGTCAATATTCAGATTGGGTAATTTTAATAAATATTGTTTTTATAGTAACACCGATCTATTTCAAGATACAGCTTAGGTGCCGTCAGGAGTTGTGATCGCTGACATGGAATGTGCAGCAGTCATTTATGAGTCTGTCTTTGTCTATCTGTATGGTGCGAACGAATACAGTTAGCTCCACTACTTTCGTTGATCGCACCTTTAACTCGTGATCAAAGTAAAATAAATTCTTCGTTGCCGTCACCATTATAATTTCCAGTTGAATTTTCATACATCTTTGACACGATACTCTAACTAAAGTGTTACGTCGGGTTTGTGCTCAATTCCTCTATTTATGTAAATCTATTCATCAAATACAATAGATAAGTACCGCAACTCGATTGTATTTCTAACTTTAATCATTTCGAATCGCTTTCTCAATCGAAAGTAAACTCTATTTGTTGAATAATATGAACTATTCCAGTTTATACGCATGATTTTCAATTGAAATTGGTTTAATTCTTTATTTATTAATATTTTTTCTTACTTTCACCTCCTATATTTAATAATTAGTCTCAAGATATTGAGATACTTTAAATTTAAGTACCTATAATTCATATTTAATAGTGTCAAAGGGTTGCATGTGCATCGGATGCATCCGCTTTCACTTGCGTGGCCTGTACCAAGTTTATAAATCAAGAGACAACGGCCGAGAGAGCGGATCGCTATTTCATCCTACATCACTATTTCTTAACGTAGCGTTGGTTTAATAACCAGTTAATGACAGCAATGGACTATATCCTTAGTATTGTTTTACGAGCTAAGATGGGCTCGAGTGAAAGTTGTGATAAACCTCACTCGGCCAGCCGTCTCGGGCCGATATACCGCCTCGGATCGCTTTGTTAGGCGTGATTGCTTATGCGTAACCTTTCAAATAGCGTAGCGTTCACTGCTTTAAGAAAGCAAATCAATATAAATGAATACCCGTGCACCCAACGATTCCAATAAAACAACCGTAGCCCTATTACGGGTTTGCCACCGTTTTCGTAATCTATACTCGTTAGCGTCACTCGCAATATTTGTATGAGATATTTTAGTTCTTCACGTTACCGCTGGGAGTCGCTGCACAATTTCTCATACTAATATTCGGCGGAGACGCTAGCGAGTATAGATTACGAAAACGTGTGGTACGGTGGCAAACCCGTGATAGGGGTACTGTTGACATCGAGATAAATAAAGACCTATCAAATTAAAGTTCGCAATTTAACACTATTATTGTATAACCACAGGTTAAGATTCAACTAATTATTTATAGTTAACATATACTTAACCGTACATGCATAAAACTAATGCGAGCTTCTTAGGTGAAATTCATGCAATTTGCCACATACTTAGCTGGATTAGAACAGTCTTATAAATGGACTCACGAGTCACGAATATTATGAGACCCTGTCATAAGAAAGTATAAGTTGAGCTCAATTTACATAACACGCAGTACTTACCTCTACCAGTTTACACTCGTCCCAATATGCATTCACTATATGGTAACAAGGTGGCGCTCTATGATTAAACATATCTGAGAACAATGAATAATAATAGTAATGTTTATTTGGCATAACTCTTAGTACAATACCCGTATAGGTTCTAACATGTTATTACGTTGTCTATATCACCTGCATATTTCCTTCATTTTGTATGGGAACGAAAAGCGCAGGGAGTGTATGAAGCTTTACGTCGCTATACAGAAAAAGCGCAAAACGCAAGGAGAAGCAGCGACATTGACCTGTCATGACCTATACTTGGAGCAGAGAATAGGGAGGAACGGTGGCAGTCGCAGACATCTATAACTGCGTCGCGTCACCTTCGGAGAAACACAAAATTATAAAAGTAACGTTTATTTAAACTTAGATGTCGTGGCCTTGGGGTTTGACCATTCGCCTGCTACGCCAGCGACGCAAGTTCAAATCCCCACGGTGCCAGTACCAATGAGTTTTTCTAAAAACTTATGCGCAGTGATTATACACCACGTGAAGGAAAACATCGTGAGGAAACCTCCATATGTCTGAAAAGTAATTCAAAGGCGTATGTATAGTGCATGAGACGGCGATGGACTCACCCTCAGTCACCTTGGCATTTAATCATATTCGGTGAAATGTGAGTGTTGTTGTCACGGCACCACGGCTTACTTTTATTTTATTAAACTTCGATTTATAGAAGCAACAAAACAAAATTAAGAAATATTATAATTTTGTGACTTTAGGAATGTAGGTTTCTCTGAAATCTGCCGAAGTCTGTGTAAAATCAGTTTCAAGCGAGTTACATAAACAGCTTGCCTACATAATACTTTCATTTATTACTCAAGTAGTCTTATGATTGTTTTTCGATTAATTTCTTACGTCGATGCAATTCATAATACGTAAAAAGTCGATACATTTATGTATAGACATAACGTCCAACTTTACTTTGTTTCGCAATAGGTATATAATTTCGTAGATTTTACATAGAGCATATTATTTATATGCTAAATAAAGAAAGTTAAAGAAAATGTTCGTAAAGTAAGGTAAGTGATTAAGTACTTTCCTTTGGCAGTTGGTATTTTCTATTATATATGATTACGAACAACATTATGTTTTTGGAACATACCCAAATCAAGTAATAACCATACCAAGGGCATCTTGATTAGTACATTAGATGTAAGCAGAACCAAAAGTCAAGCAAACAAAAAAATATGTTCTTTCTTAATTGACTTTAAAATTTGTCCCCACTTATACCTTATTTTCTCATAAAAGTCAGCCTTAGTGCATATGTAAATCTAACTAAGTAGGTACGTTTTTTTCTCTCCGATTAATAGTTCTTGAAATAAACTTTAAGCCGCACTTGTAGGTATGCAGTTTTAGTTTTTAGTTGATATATTCCCCATACCAGGCCTTACCGTAAGCTCTTATTGCCATCAAAGTTCCACTGTGTGACAGTGACACACTTATACACGTCAAATACATCTGTCTCATAATAAAAGTTAAACTATCGTGCTGAGGTCATGGTAGGGCTTCAGAGCTAGTTACAAGAAGGTGACTGTTTCCTTCTAGAAGATTACAAGCCGTTTAACACAAGAGAATAAATGACCGTAATCTACGAACAAATTATCCATTTAGCACCAGTAAGATACGGGTACCTGTTAAGGAGGGCTCTGTTTAAGCAATTTCCCGACAGGTAAATTATGACACGTTTGCCAACCTATAATTAAACTGCAATAATTATAAATGCACTGCCACAGAGAGGAATTAGTAATTTTGCTGACACATGATTGTTAAGTCCCCATTTAATTTGATTATTAATAGTTTTATCTTCAGACGTATGGTATTTTAAGTAATAGAAAATGATAATAATTTATTCAGATTGGGCCCTTATAAGACTCTTATTTACCGACAAATTACCAAAGTATTTACCTTTCTTCATATTATGTAAGTACGTATATTTATGTTGATAATATTTCCAGTCACAAATCTGAATAAACACTTCATTAGAAAAATATACCTGGTTTTTTTATAATAAAAATTTTGACAATATCTTGGATCATAATTCATGATACATAAGAGATTACAGGAAAAAATTGGAGTTGCCACTGGTGCCAAGATGGTTCATGATTATAATGAACATACTAACTCTTCAAACGTGCATTTATTTTTCATTGGGATCCGCGAAGTGTGACCAAATTCTAATTTCCCTTCAATTTTCAATAGCATTAATACCATAATACGGTCATACGGTCATACAACACTTTTGTTGAACGGTGAACCGAAACGGAGTCACTACTTTTTAATGTTCCCCAGGTTAATATTAATGTTAAGTACAATTCGTTCGTACATTTCAGTACTGTTCAATAAGTATTATAAAAAGCCGGATGACAATGACCTTAATTATGCGACTGTGCGACCTCAGTGCGATGCTGTTTGTATCTATTCAACTCATATACTTAATACTTACCTACACAAAGCTCATAATGCAGAAGATTAAAAAACAATTCACGATTTAAGTGTCACATGTACTAAGTGTACCGAATTGCACCTATTTGCTAAGCATATACCACTAATTGGAAAAAAAGCCTTGGTAGCGTTGGGGTTTGAGCAGTCGTCTGCAGCGCAAGTTCGAATCCCAGAGGCGCTTGTACCAAAGAGTTTTAAAGAAAAAACTTATGCACAGTGATTTCATATCACGTGCTTTTCGGTGAGGGAAAACATCGTGAGAAAACCTGCATATGTCAAAGAAGTAATTCAAAGACGTATATATAATGCCTGAGACGACGATGGACACCCTCTGTCACGTTGGCTCTTAATCATGGGATGGCGTAAGCATATTTTTTTTACTAATTGGCTGCCCCAGACTGGTGGCATGGAATTGAATCTCCCAATTACAAAATTGCATAAAACCTTGGTCTTTAGTTTAAAAGTAGCTCCATCGCATTCTGTAATACGGATTTTCAAAGGGTACACCCATAGCTTTAGTTCCAGTTTGGTCTAGTCTTCGCTCAAACCATGCTTTGTAATAAGGCTTTAATATGCTCAAGTAATTTAAGATAAAACTTGTCCCTGAATACATAAACAGTCCACGTGACCCAATGTTATCTTTTCTATGAATAGAATTCATAACTAAAACAACTTTTACGTCAAATACCATTTAAGAATAATGAAAATCACTACGCGATATAAAATTGAATGTGTATTGTATGTGCTCTTGGAACAGTTGAGTTGAACCTTTAGATACGACAATCTTTACATTTAAAAAACTGGAAGATCAAGTTCTACAGAAATAATGCAGAGAACCGCAAGTAGCCATATCAAGGTTTCACAATACATACATTTTAAATGGAACTTTTAAGAGTATGTACATGAGTATATACTGGAAAAGTACTTTGCAAATTGAATACCATTGGATTGTTTATTCAAATGAATACTGAGTGTAAATCGGCTCATTAATAAATTATGAGCTTTCTGAACAAAAAATACCCTAATTTAAATCTGCAAATCACCTTTGAAGAACAAACGAACTGAATCTATATATATAAGTAATCTACAATGGATAGGTTGACCCTCTATTCCGAGTGTCTTTATATGCGGTAGTAGTGTGGTGTGGTCTAAATATGCGGAACACCCGGATTCGTGGTTTGGACTACCTGTTTCCTCCATAGAGTCCATATATACTACACTGGTATTCGTGACAGAAAATGCTTTTAACATATTTTTTGTAGGATATTCAATATTGTTTAGAATAGGTTGAGCCATATCATATTGCAATTGGTGTACTTTGCTCAAATTACTCAAATACTGTTATTTGTAACTCTACCGGCCTGCTGTGAAGACTCAGCCAACTGTGAAATCAGGACAATTGCTACAGTTTCAGGTCAATAGAACTCGTCGTACATAGGTATAGGTACAATCGGCTGTAGGTTACAGCTTAGTAAATCAATGTTTCCATCGTTGTAGAGAATATACTTAGCTACAGAAGCCAGCACTAGTTATGACCGCTCAGCAAAAATAGTGTTAATAATTTATTACAGGTTAGTCACTAGTGATCAGTTTTTAAATCTATATATTTTTTCGTTGACTGTTAGCCCTTTGGTGCAAACTGATAATCTACAAACATGCATAGTTACTACTACTTAACTAAACTATTCTATTCGCATTAATATTATGAATGATATCACTTTCAAACTCTCAGAAATTTTATTATAATTTCATTTTAATTTATGCATTTATAGAGCGGCACATCACTGTCGTACATTTTATAAGTTAACTGAATAATAAAGTTAGAAAATAAAAGAGAATGTCTAACGGGGTGGTTTAGGCTAAGTGGTTTATGAGATGAGCTAACTGTGTTTTACACAAGTCAATGGTTATCGAATGGATATTACTAACAGTTAACCTCTTTCGTAAAGCTTTATATAGGTATACGTTTTGTATACTGAGTACTGTTATCATAAACATAAACAATATTTCCATAATAGTCCTACATTATCTTCTTACTACGCTAAATATGAAATGTCTTTCTTTCCGAAACTGAAAAACTACTTAAAACCCGTTTTAGATGCTTGTTTCGCTCCAATACAAAAAAAATATACGTATAACACCGCGGGCTGCAACTATTATTACATAAATAATATTTGAAATCTTTCCTTACCGACAGAATGTATCCATTCCCTGCCATTTCATATATTAATAAACCTTACCTTCTTACTTAAACGTATTTTCGTCATATTTTTTTCGTTAATGCCAGTAAGTAGAGAGTAATTATAGAGAGCTTACCTTTAGATTGACGAGCATCATTACAACATTATTGGCACCAATTTTATGTGGTACTGACTGTACGTGAGGTCGCGAAACAGTTGAGTCGCGAAGCCGACCTCGAATCAAAGCCGGCTGCAATCAGCGAAATATCTGTTTTTTTTAAGCCTCAATATTACAAGCAAACCAAATACTTACTTTTAAAAATGAACGAAAATAAATAAACAAGTCCGGTAGTCTAGAATGATGATAGGTGAGTTTAAAAGTCGAGGACCGTTATCAGATTGGGAAAATTCGAGGCGGTCTATTTAGATGTTTTCATAAATCGACTTGCTTGCATGTTTGGCGCCTGGTTAACGCTACATTTTTTCATATTATCTATACAGATAAATAAATTTGAAGTGTCTGTTTGTACTACCAAAATAACAGCTTTTCACTAAATGCATATGAAAGTATACATATACAGTACTGGCAGACATAAAAAAAAAACAATTTTTTAAAATGTTCTGTCTCTCTGTCTGTCTGTTTGTTCCGGGTAATCTCTGAACGGCTAGAATTTCACTGGCAGGTTGCTAATGTTACAAAGAGTCACTTAGGATACTTTTATTTTAAAAAGTATATGTAGCGTTTCGCGGGAATCAAATTAAATCAAAGCGGGTGAAGCCGTGACATCGATCGCTCGAAGTAAGAATAATTAAAATTATGCCGCGCATTTGGTTTCAAGAATACCATAAGATTATTTCTTTGTGAAGGCAACAAACATACATACGTAGGATTAGTATATAAGTATGTATGTAACGACGTGCATTCAAGTGAAAACCTGTGAACATTGCAAAGTAATGCAACATTGTTTAGTGAATTGTAAAGCGCTTTAGTAAAGCGGTAATGTAAATGTTGTAAACGCGCACTTTACATAATTAATTGGATTGAAAAAGGCGGACTTGAGCAACACTATGCAGTGTAGCTCGGTTGCAGGCCGGTTCTACGTACAAAATGTTCTTTGCAATAAAAAAACCAACATTTCATTGGTCAATAACGGAAGTGCATATAACAAGGTATATTTTATAAAACTATCTTCCAGTAGGTTTTTCATCGCATCGGAAGTAGAAACTATAAAACTGCGTGTTAAGTAATTTATATCATCCCGTATTCATAGATGTTGCAAGCATAAACGATCTATAGAGTACCTGGGTGACCGAGCTGTGCTCGGTTTCTTTTCACACAAAAAAGGAATTTGACATTTGACATGTGACAAAGCCGTTTCCGAGATTCAGATTCTATATATACAATAATTGCTCGTTTAAAGGTATACGATAAGGGATCAAAAGCCAGGGTACTGAAAAATTAATGTTCGTTACGAAAAGACTCGAAGATCTCGGTCACCCTTACTTATATTTCTATACAGATAAATGAATTGATGTCTGTTTGTAAGTTCATATTAACACACTAAATGCATGTGAAAGTAAAGTAATGCCGTATAAACGGTACTTACACAAAAAAGAAAACAATTATTTAATTTTTTCTAATCTCTGAAACTTTACAATTTTAAGTACATAAGAAGATAACTACAAAATAAATGAACAAAGTCAACTCAAAACCATGTTAACCATGTAAAACTACGGAATAACAATTGTAATGAGACAATGTACTTACATTGGAGGTGAAGCCTCTTCATAACGTTACATCTATAAAAATTCAAGGTAGTCGAGTTTAAACATTTTCATGGCGAATTGGTGGTTTACCTGCCTACTTACTTACTTATTTCTTACTCTTTGTTTCATGAATATCGAGTGTGATCACGCTTGAATATTTAGGGCCTCGATTCAGCACCTTTCCACAGCTCCCATAAATAACTGCTTGCTTATTACACTTTTAAGGCTGTGTCTCATGAACAGTGATAGATAGTTGATATTTTCACCGATGCTTAAAAATAAAAGATTAAATTAAGATTAAATTTGCCATTTCTATAGATAATTGTACGGAACTCTTCGTGTGCTATTCCGCCTCTTATTATGAAACGTGGCCCAAGATATGTGGAACTTGTAAGTATAAGATCCTAGGACATTTCAAATAATAAAAATGACATAGAGTTCGTTCTTAAGATCAGTAAAAGAGCATTTAATCATTTGAAATGAACTTACCCTGAATTAATATCTCTGCTATACCTAGATATTTGAAGATTTTCTTAGAATGTCGTTATTCATGAATGTATAGAAATGGCAGACAAAAATCCACAGATAATGACTACAGACTATAATTGATTCATTTAAATCATTTTGTAAAGTCATTTAAAATACACTTTGTTTGTTTAGTAACTATCGACATAATGAATAACCCTCTTTGTTGTGTATTGTGGTACTAAAAAAGTTATTGCTATACCAAATTAAAATCAAGGTAAATTGCAATGGCTGAATCACAAGAGTATTTTATTACTTATACTGGCAAATAATTTATTCTCCTAAAAAATCTAATCTGAAACACTCATTTCCGAAGTGAATATTATGTTTATGCGTCTATATAAATAAATACAATTGAAGTGTCAGTTTGTAATTCCTAATTTATAACTTTATAATTTAATAACAGCATTTCAGTAAATGCATATAATAAGTTCAGTTAAAGGTACTTACAAAAATAAATGTTTTTCTGTATGTTCTGACTAATCTCTGAAACGACTGGAGCGTTGAATTTTACATTTATTTAAAAAATGGATTCTGCCAAATAATGCCCATAGATATGCATAGGCCCTTACCCATTAAATTAAATCTTCGCCAAGAAACCAAGGGAGCACAGCTATCACATAATATAAGCAATATAAGATCGGCAAGTAATACTCTCCGTATATATGCGTAGCACGCACTGCGGCACCGTTAACATTAGTTCGGTGTAACTGCAAGACAAAGTATTTTGTAACTCATTACAATGCAATAGATGAAGCTACGTGCCAGAGATGTAAGCCCGGCTACCAGGAAATTGAGCTGGTACTGCCATTGTATTTGATATCATATGTTATCACGACACGCAAGTTCTAATGTGATGTTAATTTATTGATCCGTTGGAAAATTCATCACAATTATGTTGGATAAGTTGCTTCATTCATACGCACACTAGATCTAAGGGAATGCGATAACGCTAACGGGTGTATGAGTCGTGTGTGAAGTAACGGAATCTAAGTAGTTTTTTGGGAACTTTTTAGCACTATTACCAATAAGAGTAAGAGAGAGAGAGAGAGAAAATTATTATTAAGTTCTTAAAAACGACCGCAAATAGCAAAACATTTCCTACACTAATTTCTGCAGGCAGCGTTAGAACAGTTATTTTTTCCTTCGGCTAATATTTCGAATCATTAATCTTTCATTCTGCAGCGTATTCCGACACGACGAGAACTATAAAACTGCCAGGTTATCTGGTCAGCTGTACTAGATATCTAGATAATGTGGACCGTTATATTAATTATAGGCTGGTGTGTAATGTATATTCATGTTTTATATAAAGTCGTGACCTTGTTGCAGTGGGTCGTGAATGCCGGGCCGCATGGATGGCGACGCACGCCTGGCGCTCGCTCGCCTTACTGTTCGCTGTACTCACCCTCGCTCTAGCTAAGTGTAAGTACACCTAATTGCAAACACGACATTGCCGTTATTACAATGTACGTTATTGCAAATTATACAAAGGAAAAAGTGCAAGCTAACTGAGCCTACAATCAAATGCAATTCGACGGCAATGATTCCATATCATCTCTTTTGTTTGAATTAAATGTTTTATGTCATAATACTAACAATATTACTTCCCATAACCTTTTGGAAAAAGACATAAAGTAAACACACTAGACTTGAAAAAACCGTTACAACTTATTGATAGTCGAGACAATTTCTACGGAATCAATGTTAAGTAGCCAAATTTGAAGTAGATAAAGAATGAAGGATGAAGAGTTTAGGTAAGTCTGGTAAATTGTACATTCTATAAAATACTCTATCTCTTAAAGCATTATGGGATAAAAAGCGAAGTGTTGTGTTTATGGTAAGACTAATTTTCTTCGCAGTCTGCTGGATTAAAGTGTAAAATGTGTAATACCCACTTGCATAACAAACTTGGTGCGGACAAAAGGATCTGTCTTCACCTTATTTTTACATCCGGCGTCAGTTACGTAAATAAATAGCTCCGCACAAGCTCGTCATATTTTTATTAAAAAAATTGGTAAATTATTGCTGTTATTTGCCGGATATTTTATAAAAGTGGCAGGTAATGGACACAGATATTAAGTTCACCGCTTTGTAAGCAATTATTTCCAAGTAAGCAATTCCATGTGAAGAGGAATAAACGATACCGTTAGATTAGCTACAGAGATTGTAGTTTCTCATGATTCTTGGATGGGAGCGGCCTGCTTTCATCCATACTAGGTGTTGGGCTTAGTACACTGCCCTACAAGTGATACGTATCCAGGCCACATACTGCAGATAGACCCGGAGACGAGTGACAGCATTTAGGTTACCCACTGACTGCACCTTTCACGGCTTGTTAAATTCATCGCATTGCGAGATGCCTCACAAAGGCCGTTACAACATAGCGAGACAAGGACCAATATTCATTCACAATAAGAATTTGTATTATGCATCACGCACGACAACTTTCCAAATAAATAAACTAGGTAATGATTTCGTCAAAAGTTGAGTGTAAGTTGACAAGTTTTGTGATTCATCCTAAGGCATGGGATTTCCAAGATTTAATGCATGGCGGTTAATACTCTGTTCTATATTCTTATAGAGAGAGAGACAGCGAGTGAGCTTCTGACCTTCGACATTTTTGTAAATACTGTAACTTTCCTTAGTGTAAGGTCCCAATACATCTAAGAACGATCCCGACTATGGAGTCTGGAAGTTTCATCCTTTATAAAATGACGAAGGTCTGAAACTCGCGGGCTCTTGGGCTATTAAAGAGGGTAACCTACAGGTAACTCGACGGAATTCGAACCCTGCAAACCGTGCGTGCAGTTACTCGATCTTTCCTAAACATTTAAAGAATTTAGGTACAGGTGAACTGTACATGTGAATTATTTTATAAATTCCTTTTAATTAATAGATGCTGAACTAGAGGCATGGCACGGTGCAGGGCGGCCGGCGACAGCTGCGCAGGAGGCGGAGGATGAGCGCAAGGATGCCGAGCTGCTCGCCGCTGTGCGCTCCTCCATGAAGGAGTGGGAGCTCAAGCGGGCGCGGACGAGGTGACATACTTATTACATCATATCCCTGGCCTTTTCCCATACATTGTTGGGGTCGGCACTTGGTTCAACCCGATGCGGCTGATCACCTGATTTTTACTCGAAGCAGTTGCCATCTCACAATTTTTTTATTAAATTTTTTTTAATACTCCAATATTAATGGCGGAGCGATCGCTGCTGTCCAGACATTACATAGCATTCTTGAGACTTATGACAACACACAAACTGTATGAAGGTTTACGATCAAGAGTAGATATGTCATTGAGTCATTCACATTACGTATCCCTCATTTTAAGTAGTTATTGCCAATCCCGTGTTACGAGAATGTTTACTTAGTTTACTGTTTCATAGCATGCCGAGAAGTTGTATAATCCAAATAAACCTTTTATTTCTTTATTGCATAATGCAGGTACAGGTTCGTATGGATATATTGTATAGTTTCTTGTGCCTATTTTGTCTGATTCCAATATTTATTTTAATAAAATCTCGAAATGTTGTGTCTGCTAAGCGCAGCACAGATAGATGTCTCTCAGCCAAGTATTCTTTAATCAACATTATTTAGGGGTTAATTGAATACTCTTAATTAACTCGTAACTGGAAGTCCATATTTAAAAGTGTATTTTGTTCTTCATATATCGGTTTATATATGTGCCCAACAATAAAATAATACATATACGAATATATCAGATGACATAATTCTTTCAATAGTGTTATGCAACATCCTTGATATCGGAATTTTACAAGTGAGAGTGGAAATTTGTAAACTTACCTACGTCTCGGTTATTAGGTAGTCTACAAACAGTCAAACACTTAAGAACACTTCAGTCGAGGAAAAATAATCTGAGTACAAGTGACCTGTGGGCAGCTGTGAGCTTTCTCCGAAATTTCACTTGCGATTTTTAATGCCTATGTTTATTTATCTAGTGGTGACCAGTAGCCTTGAAAGCGAGATGTCGCAGATTCATTTGTTGATGGTCACCACATTGTGTAATGATGTAGACGAGTTTTAGTGAGTAATCTGTCAGTAGTTGGTATATCCAAAAACCTGCAAATCGGAAAACTCTTGAATTCAATTTCAATTTAAGATTCAAAATATCTTTATTTGACTAGACTTTTAACAAAGTACTTTCAAACCGTCAGAACAACTATATTACAGAGGATTATACATACTACAGCCAGGTTCGGAAGGTTGCTTTTACTGAGAAGAGCTTGGCAAAAATGTTGGTGCCAGGTACTAGGTACTAGGTTGATGAAACCTTCAGGCAGCATTATTTATTTGCCTTACGACTCACAGAACATTAGTTAAGTACTTAAGTTCAGGGGTTTTGAAAAGCTAAATTGGGCCTCTGTACAATTTTATGCAATTTTAGTAATTGAGAAATTCATGAATTGTACCAGTGAGGTATGAAAAATAGTTTACGAATAATATTTTGTCTTTTGTCTCAGGACCAAGCGATCTCAGGGCAGCGTGTGCTACGGCGATTTTGGTTGTTTCGAAGATGCCGGACCATTCGCGTATTTGGAGACCCTACCGAGCCCCCCTCAGGATGTGGGCACACACTTCCTCCTCTACTCTACTGTTAGCAGGTAAACTGTGTGTTACTTACTTCAATAGAGTGGAACGAAAAGTTTAGTGCCCTTAGTATTGATTCAAGCACATTTTTTAAAGTATGTATTCCGCTGTGCGTCTGTAGTAAGTACACAAGAGAGAAGTGCTTAACAATTATTTTCATCTAGTATGCTACTTACTCATGAGTACAAGAATGACAAGTTGTCAGTCGGATACCCTAGTCTCTTAAGCACTTGATCCATCTCCTATAGCATGATGATAATCATGTACTAATCAGACAGCCTAATAGGATAAACTAAAAAGATAGAGAGTTCGATAGATACCTATATGTGTTCTATCTTAAGCACGAGTACCTCTTTGTACCTACTAAGAAATGTATGTGGAATGGTGCCAAGTAATGTGTTGATTGCAGAGGAGACCAGCCGCTTTTGGCAGTGTCGGCTAGCAACATGTCCGCGGCGTGGGGCTGGGCCGCGCGAGCCTTCGACCCCAACCGGCCGACGCGGGTCATCGTTCATGGGTTCGGCTCCAACTGCGACAACGTGTGGGTCTACGAGATGCGCTCGGCTTTGATGGCTGTTGTAAGTAGCTACGCAACACCACGTTATTATTGTAGTCAGTAGGATGGTAAGGCGCGCCTAGGAATTATCTCACTCGTGTAACCAAAATTAACTTACCTAGGGAAGTGGTACGAATATATGCGCTGAGTATGATTGTCTGGGTCTATGTGGAATATGAGTAACCAGCACCACGTACCCACTATACAACGTCGTAAATGAACACATTTATCATTCTTATTCTGAAAATAAGCTTACTTACAGGAAGAATGCAACGTTGTGTGTGTGGATTGGGAAGGTGGAGCGACTATGCCCAACTACCTTCGAGCGGCAGCCAACACCAGACTTGTGGGAAAACAGCTCGCTATGCTATTGCAAGGTTATTATAACTTGTATATTTACTTACCTACATAATGCTTTCTTTCATATTGTATCTGTTTTAATTAATTTGCGCCTCGGATTTGTGCTGATAGGCAGTTCTTAATTCCCTGAAATAAGAATTTACCAAGATATCTTTTTTTATTTGAATGGTACCAATGGTGTTTCAGGTTTTGCCAAATACATCGACCTGCGGTTTGAAGACGTTCACCTGATAGGCTTCAGTTTGGGAGCTCACGTCGCAGGATTTGCTGGCTCAGAACTCCGGAATATTAGTCGTATCACAGGTAATTATAAAAAAATATTAACCATAATAATTTAAATGTGTAGGTAGTTATGGCCGATATCTATATTTATCCTGAATATAATATATGAAACAATAGGTAGGACCCATGGAGGATGCATAAGTTACTTCAAGGCACAATCTACATTAAGGAACCTACGAAGGGAGACGGGTGAGGTGGTTATGCAGCCAAGCAATCCGCACAGTAAATGATTGTGCTCAAGTCACAGACTGAATCTGCCACCTTCTCGCAGACGTTATCACAGGTTTTCTTTTACCATATCCTTTACTTCATATTTTTTTCAGGTTTGGACCCAGCAGGTCCTCTATTCGATTTTCAAGACCCTCGGGCTCGACTGGACCGCACCGACGCAAAGTTCGTGGACGTCATCCATTCCAACGGAGAGACCCTCATATTTGGAGGGCTCGGGGCGGCGCAGGCATTAGGACACGTCGACTTCTATCCGAATGGAGGAAGAGTGCAGCATGGATGCTCTAACTTGTGAGTTATAAACGTAGACAACGGGTTATTGAAAGGCAAAGTTGAATAAGTATGAAAATATCGTAACGTGTGGCGAACAGGGGGCCTACTATCATCGGCTCCAGCAGAGCGTATTAAGAACTTTAGAGCTCTGACTTTTAATTTTGGTAATGTGAAATAATGAACGCCAAAGCTATGTAGTTCTTAATATGCGCTGCTTAAAGATCATAGTTGACCCACAGTAGTTTCTGTCTATCCCCATTCCCCAAGTAATACAGACGTGAGCATTTGGGGTAAATGATGAGAACTTTCAACAACAGTACCTATCACGAGTTTGCCACCGTTTTCGTAAACTATACTCGCTAGCGTCACTTGCAATATTTGTATGAGGTATTTTAGTTCTTCACGTCGCCGCTAGGTGTCGCTGCAAAATTTTTCATTCAAATGTTCAGCAGAGACGCTAGCGAGTATAGATAATGAAAACGGTGGCAAACCCCTTATAGGGGTATTGGTCTGCCACATGCCCGTTGCCAATCTTACGTTGAATGGAATCAGTCTCAATGAAAAGCAAAGCAACTGGCCTCTTTTGAATTCATAAGCATTTGAAAACCTATGTTTCTTCAAGGTTCGTGGGCGCTGTGTCCGACTTGCTACCGTGGGGAGCATCCTCCCACGAGGGGCGATCTCTGTGCAACCATCGTCGAGCATACAAGTTCTTCACTGACTCCGTTTCACCAAAGTGCCACTTTCCGGCGTTCCCTTGCGCCGATTATGATACCTTCCTTGAGGTTACTATACCTTATTTATATGTATCGATCTACTGGTAGTAATCGTTGGAGTAAACGACAATTTTACCAATACAGAAATCTTAGGATCATTTTGCGTTTTTTCCAGTTACATCGATGGATGTAAAAGTTAAATACTTAGCTAATTGTTTATATTAATTACGAAAAAATAAGAGCACCAATAAAATCCATCCACTCAAACATCGACCTCCACTTTTTTGAAGTCGATTATTAATAATACAACTAGTTCTAATAGAAAGATTTAAAAATCTAAGATAGCTGTATGCCAAACTAACAAAACTTACAGATATCTTAAATATTACCGGATCTTTTAAGCACAAAGATCCGATTATATCTTCAAATCCCTCATGTATTATCTCAGGGTCGTTGCTTCCCTTGCGATGGCGAACGACGTTGTGGAAATATGGGGTACTACGCGGATCGCTCGCTCGGCCGAGGACAACTATATCTACTTACCAGAGAAGAGGAACCGTTCTGTGGTAAATATTGCCACTATTTCTATCGAATTTGTCACTAAGACAAGACTGCAGGAACTACCTTTATTTGCCAACGATTCAATAGAGAGAGTATGACAAATTCTTGAATCTTTATTGTTAAAGCGCATCAATACCACGTGTCAGTATGGGGAGCCAGTTCAGTTGGCGAGAAACCCAACTTCGGTCGGCTGACTCTCACTCTTCATGGCGACTCCGGCTTGAACGAATCATTCCCGATGACCAAGTTCGTTTTTCCATACATTTCTATGAGTAATATAGGCTCGAAGGAAAAATACATAGAATCAATTGCAGGAGGCAATAAACTCCTTTCAATAAGTTACAACCAAGTTCCGTTAACATTTATTGCTCTATAAAATTTGCATGCCTACATACAACCTTTCCCTTTCATAAATCAGTTGAGATCATAAGCAATTAAATATGTTTTATCACGTGGTATTATTACTAATACCGTTGTTTCTAGACATGCATATAAACTTAACCTAGACCTACCTTACAAGCAACGATACGTTGTCCAGAAATTTGTCAAATCAGTGATATATATAATGGGAGTCAATGCGTTTCTCAACATTTTTTAACAATTTACAAGATTTTGTTCTCAACAAGCTCTTGAAATTGGCGTACTCAAGCTCATCGCCATTTAATAAATAAAAGGAAGAAAAAAAATATTTTTGTCTTAATCATGCTTGACTTCAGCACAGAATTAAACATATTTTAGACCGTGTCCAACGAATTATTAGTCCTGAGAATGAAACAAAATGTGATGCCCTATACCGTACTGTTAACGTATAAGGTAGTTGTTTTAATTACTATGTGTATGGTTTAGACGAGAGCTATCAAACAGCACGGGCGCCCGATTCTCCCGCGTGATTGTGCCTCACCCCGCGCTGGGAGTACCTCTGCGGGCGACTCTGCACTACGCCGCCTACTCCGGCTGGCTCTCCACGAGCGCTAAGGCTATCCGCATAGACAAACTGCTCATTGCCGACAGCTTTTCCAAGACGTAAGTCTAGCCTAATTATTCGTCAACTTATTTGCCGATTATCATCGTTCAAATGCGATATTTGGTTACCAGTTACAGTTAACTAGATCACAGGGCCAACTACGATCGTTTTATGGATGCACGCACATATTAGGAATATTTATCTTTTACGTTCCATGTTTTGATTGCAAAACGAAACGTCAAAGCTTAGAAGTTACCTTAAACGATCATTGTTGACACACACGTTATGCTTTTCATGTAACATTTTGCTAGTAATAGGGTTGTCAGTAGATTATGTATATCTGTCGTCCATCAAGTATCTGTTTATCGTGCACAGCCGAAGACTAGGTGTGTTAATGTCAAAAAATTTATTCAGGTCATCATTCTGCAAGAAAGGCCTGCAGCTGCTATCTGACGAATCCGTAGAAATGCCGCTTTACCCAGGAGATTGTGTTATACAACTGGTAACTATTTCCCAATATATTTCAAGTTGAAAGCACTTGTATTTTTAACATTATCACCATCAATAAATCTAAACTTTTCCCAGGACGAAGAAGCAACGAACACAACGAGCAACCCATTCGAGGCCGTGAGTAATGACACATCGACCAAACCGCCTGACATTGATCCCATAGATAACGAGCTGCCGGAAGATTTGCCACAGAGATCTTTTGCACTGGTAGACACGTACGAGTGGACCGGCGAGGAGAACACCGGCCGCGCATTCGGCATGACCAACACGAAGACAGCGCCCAGCGGACTGGTCGAGATAGCCGAGCCTGTGCTTAGACCGCGACTAAGGAAAACGCCGCGGCAAAGATCAGATACCGGCACTCAAGAAATATCCGAGCCGCTGCTAAGAGCCACCCAACCTCCTCAGTCAACCACGCCGCCACCCAACCGCAAGGCCAAGAACTATGACATACCCACCACACCGACCTACGAATCTATGGCGTGGAACGAACGCGAACGCGCTGAAAAAGAGGAACCTCCAAGTTTCGCTGTACAATTTCTACCCTCTCGACTAGCCTCCCTCATATCCAGAGCCGAGAGGTACGCAAGAGATACTCTTTTACCATTAGTGTCAGCTTACGCACCAAGGCTGCCCATATTCGGTGCTAGAGAACTACCGAAACCAACCGCGCGGTACATTCCTATGGAGGATATGGATAACATCACTAGTGCGGTGCCGGTACCGACTCCAACGTTGGAAATGAAGATCGAATCGTTGAGGTCAATGGGACCACCCGGGGAGAAGCGAGACATGGAAACTCCCGAGGATCCTGAAATTCGAGTGGTGACGTCAACCACAACATCTACCACCTCGACTACGGCCGCGACAACAACCACTGAAAAACTTCGAGCGGCACCGACTGAAATGCTAAAAGTGGTGCAAGGACCTGTGGTTTCAACGAGTACTGCGCTGCCGCCGGTGGCGCTACGCAGCGATGGGGAGAAAATTGTTATCGTGTACCCCAGTAACGGTCGAGATGAACGTAAAATTAAGTCGCATTCTTACCCCGAGGAGTTGCAATTCGAGGCTTTATACAGACACACCGCGTCGCCTGCCGAGGTGAGGGTCGACCTGCCGACCTTCACCCCTCCCACCTCCACCCTCGCGCCATCCACTACTGCCAAGCAGACAGACTCTAGGTACATCCCAGTGCCGTTCCCAAAGCACGCTGATACTATTGAATCTAGTTCTAAGCCAACTTGAATGTATGCTATGTATTGTAAATATATTGTGTGTCAGATAAAAAGAGATAAGAGTGTTGTACGGTCAACATCAAAAGTAGATTGCAAAAAGTACACCAGAAATTAATCTGATTGCATTAATTTGAAAATAGTAGCTGCATTTCTAAACTATACAATTTCTTTGAAAGCTCTCTTGAAAGCATACTTTGGGAAAGTAATTTTGATAATTTTCTTTCGATGCTGACTGTACTCTACGATGTGTTTTAGAATTGCATAATATTATATTTTAGTTTAGATTTTGGATACGATTTTTGTACAGATATTTGTTTGTGGGTTGAGTTCAGAACAGACTCAAGTAAGTTTATAAGATTTAGCTATCGGCGATTCCGTCGATAATTTGCCTGTTGTTATCATGTTGCCTTGAACAAACTGTTGTGTAAATATAATTAGATTTTATATTGTAGGTTAAGAAAAGACTTTTTCAAAATAAAAACTTATTTATTACATAACGACATTTGTTTCCCTGACGTGACACACTCGTGCTACCAAACTAAAAGTGACGAACTAAACTTGCATTCTTCTCAACATAATAATGAATAGTAGAAAAATATTACAATACATAATACAAACTTACTCGATACACTACAAATAGTATTATAAGACGGCGTAGAATTACATTACACTATCAACTCTAAATTGGATTTTGAAGATATCACAAATTATTCATATTAAAACTAAATGGAAATTAAAATAAGCTTTGTACGATAACATTACCCAAATTAAAGCAGTGTTGTTTGAACAAAGCAAATTAGTAAAAAGAACAAATTATTTTAAAAATAATAATTATTGCAATTAGATAAATCGAGACGCAATTGTATTAAGGACCTATTTTAAACATACGCCCGCGTCATAACTACATGGTAATTGTCTCGATTAAAGGCGTATGCAAAACATGCAGTTTAAACAATCGAAAATATGCTTCTGTATTCTGAACTATTTCGTACCAATATATTCTATATATTCGTACGGAACTGACCAATCAAAGTGCACATATAAGCTTCGATTATATTCAAATTAAAGCAGTGTTGTTCGAAAGAGTGAAACTCTCACTCATGCTGGTGAAGTGTCATACACAAGTGTATCAATTCTTTGGAAGATTCTTCTGGAATACTTATTTTATATAGTATTAAAGCAGCATGTAGGTAGGATCGATGTCGTCATGAGTTTAGAGCCCGAGCATTGAGGCGAGTTAGTCATTGTATGGGTCTTGCATGGCGCGAGCGCGATCCAATATATGCGCAGTTATCTCCACTATTTTATCTGAGCTCTCAAAGTTCGTGACGATACCTGTTGTATGTATCTTTATGTTTGTGTGTATGTTTATTTCATGTACTTATCGGAGTGTTGTGTGAGTATGCGCGCGGAGGACTTGGCGTCGAGGAACAGAGTGTGCACGGCCGCGATGTGCGCCGGAGCGATGCGAGCACTGCCTTCTGCTCGCGCCGTTAACGACGCCGGCGTCAACAGCTGAGCCGCGTACCTACCACCAAACAATCATGACATTTATAATCTATGACATCTATATTCTTTACATAGTCTTAATTTCCATAAATTGTCTGTTTGAAAGCATCGTTATTCTTTTAAAAAGGAACGGTTTGCGGACGTATTTCGTAGTAAAAATATACGTTTGTCATTTATAATTTATTTATGTTCTATTCAATAAATATCAACCTCCTTAAATAAAGCAAACCAATGCAAAACTATACTATACCCTGTGTAAGTGGAGAAAAAATCAACGTTTTATAGTAGCCTTAAAAGATCGTAATCCAAAGTTATTTTACTAGCTACTTCGTCTGCTTAAGGCTTTTTTTAAGAACCCTATGCTCGGCCTTGGGCCTTACGATATCATGCCAAATTTCAGCATAATTGTTTATGCGGTTCAGTAAGCTTATAAGACAAAGGGGTAATTTGATAAAATAACATCCTTCGAAAGGGTCTCCCAAAAACCCCATTTAATTCAAACCCCACCCAATTCGCTTTACGAGCGATATAACAAATTATTAGTAATAAGGCTCATCTTTGCTTACCTCAGGGTACTATTGGCTCCAACTTCAGCAAGAGCGGATAATGCATCGTCTTCAATGGATATGCCTTCAGTCGTCGCTCGTAACTTTAGAATCTGGAATTTTATTAACATTGTAATAGGTGTCAAAATCGCTTAGACTACAAATTTACATACATTTTAGTAAGAAATAAAGATACATACCTGTAATAGCTCAGCTTTGTTATAGGGTAGTGTGCGAATAATAAGCAGCCTGTCGAGGAGATCTAGAGGTATTCCGTGCGGGGATATTATGTCTTCTGTTCCTCTGCAAAACAAAAATCCCCTTAGAGTTTCCACCAGATGTGCGAGGATGCGTAGCGAGGAATATGTTTGTTAAGAAACATCTTAACAGACGCACATTGAATTGAACACATTGAATCATTGCACAGAGGGAGGATAAGTGAACGAAGCGATTTTATTAGTTCTTAGAAACACATCCATTACATCAATATGCATTCTCGCACATCTCTCTCGAAAGTCTTAAAATTAAAGCGCTCCATAAATGGCACTACTCATAATCTTATGTTCGTGACACGACTGTCAAAGTGTTGAAAAAAAACGTAAATCGCGCTATAGAAGTTTTTTGCGCCCGACAATACTCTCGCCTGACTGGAATGTGTTTTAGATTCAAGATCATGCGTTTCAAGGCATCATTCACTCACACAATATATTTTCAGAACATATTACATTTTGTTGTTTATGAATGTGGATGGTTACAAGGGGAAAGGAAGACCTAAGAAACGATGGATGGATTGTGTGAAAGATGATATGGGTAAAATAGGAGTGAATAATGATATGACGGCTGATAGATAAAAATTGAAGAGAAGAACGCATTGCGCCGACCACAAATAACATGGGAAAAAGGCAGGAGGATGATGATTACATGTTTAAATTCAAATGTTAAAGATGCATACCTGATTTGGCATTTCCCCCTATTGGTAGCAAAGATGACTATGGGTGCGATGGCAGATTCTAGAGCTCGGTGGAGATACGTGAATGTTTCTATGTCTAGCATATGCACCTGAAATAAATATATTCCAATTTTTTACGACATATAAAACTTTGTGATAAAGTCATTTAATATTGACTACATGTTAGTAATATCTTGAATATGGCGCATACCTCATCAATGAACAAAACTCCTGGTACCAGCTCTGCTATTCCTTGGTCTATGTATTTGTTCACAACCTTGTTGATCTCTTTTCTTAATTTATCTGCAAAAACATACATTCCTGACTTGTTTATATATTCAAATTTAAGTAAATATGAACACACTGAATACTTGCTAATCGTTAGAATGACATGATTAAGTATAAACGTTAACGTCGGCTAGGTTTGGAGGGTTGCTTTTCCTGAGAAGAAACTAAATAAAAGCAATAGTTTCTCCGAATTGGGGACTCTACCTATGATGATCCTACCCCATGGGATACGGGTGTGATAATATGTATTGAATATGTCTGTATGTAGTAGATTCTACATACCTTAAGTGAAGCAAGGGTGGGTCACTTGTATAGTATAAAAAAGCACCTGTAATCTCAGTCTTCTTGGGCTTCATGAGCTGCCCCATCATAGCCATGATGTCGTGTCCTCCCTGCGGCCGCGCGTTGGCGCAGTCCAGGTCGTGCAGCGTCACGTCCTGGACCACCTCCTTCTTCTTGTGAACCTCGCCCTTAGGCAGGGGCACATACTCCTCCGCCTAAAGTACAATATATTAGCCCCCTTATTACAAAACAATCCACGATAATCTTGGTTCAAAAGTCGCTCCATCTCTGTGATTTCAAAATATAGAGGTGTATGTCTTTGTACAAGCAAAGAATTTGAAGTAAAAAATTTACATCAGTAGATTTTAGCAAGTCTCATTGGTATTGACTGGTAAGTTTGGAACTTGTATTATAGGACTCTACTCAAACCAGTCAGCCTCCACAGTTCACTGATCTTTCAACCTTATTCTTTGATATGGTTGCATACCAAGCCCATATCTGTTGGCATATTATAAGCTCGACTATATGGAGGTCAAAACATGGATACCAAAGTGAGTAAATAATTATTGAGCAACTTACCTCTAAATCAAACTCTGTGGCAAAGGTATCGCTCCTGCCCTGACGTTTGACAGCTCCTGAGTTAGCTTCAATGTAAATGACATCTCCCACTTCCACCTTCTCCTTTTGCAGGGACTCATATATTGTAGGGTCTAGCTTCAGCTGCTTTGTACCTTTGGCTGTCTTCAGCCCAATAATTACATGTGACACTGTTTTTCCATACCCTGGAATATAGAAAGGTTTGATATATTCTACCATTGCATTGAATCAAGAATTTTTTTTAAGCTTTCATCTCATTCATATATTATTATTTGTTCCAAATTGATGTTGATGGGTTTAGAATAAATTTAGATTGCAGCTAACTTATGCCCTGGTGTATCACTACCTCAAGCTACTTATAATACCAAAACCTTACCCTCCCTTCTGGTGTTCTTTCACAAGAAAATAATAAAATATTATTTCAGTGTCAGTAGCACCCACAAGTCCAAAATATCTTATTTAACTTTTCTTTCTGTGAGAGAAATTAAGTCCAGACCTACATTTTATGTTGGTATTACAAATGAGATGCCACCAACAATGCTTGCGCAAATGTATATTTGTATGTGTGAATAAATGTACTTATTATATTATTTAATATAAAAAATAAAACGTATATAAAAAAAATGTTTACCTCCAGCAGGATTCTCAGTTTCAACAGGTGTAAGTTCAGTGACCTCCCCTTCATACACCTCTTTAGTCTCCCTGATGCGCAGGCCGATGGCACGGCGGAAGTTCTCCATCAGCACCTCTGTCTTCTTGATCTCTGTGCTGTAAACCTCACTCCCCACCATTGGACAGAATGGAACCTGGACATTTACAGATACTCTTAGAAAAGGATTAAAAGGATTTGGCCTTATTAGTTAATGTAAGAGCAGCAGAATAATGCTTAAATGGGGCTGTTCAAAATCTACCTTTATTAAGCTGGAGTAGACAATTAAATGTACTGCCACAAGTTATCAGGACTGACCTTGAATGGACAGTAGTCATTTTATGAGTCTGTCTCTGGCAGTATGGTGCAGTAAATAAACTACATGCGTAGTATCCCCACTATTTTTGCTCAGCACTCATACCTCACTACGGCACCTACATGTATTAATATTTTGGTACATCTTTGTTGTTGTACATAAACTGCCTTTCTTTAAAACATTTATTTTGTATTGTTAAGGATGTTTTTGTGTTGTTAATAGATATCACATACAGATAATTAATTAAATACAATGGTATGAAGATCAATACTGTATAGACATGGCAAACTCACTTTGTTGCCAAGTTCCTGGGCAATGGCCAGGGCTATAGCAGTCTTGCCAGTGCCAGGTGGTCCGGCCAGCAATAGAGCCCGGCCAGCCATCTTCTTGCTCCTTATCATGTCCACCACAATCCCAGCAGCCTAATAATGTTAATAAATTATTAGTTTCATATAGTTACATATTGATGAATGTGAATGATTGCTCTATAGTCTATATCCTTATTAGAGACAAATATTACAGATGGTAGTCATATAAATATCTGGTCATGTCAAAGTCAAAGTCAAAAGTCAAAAATATCTTTATTCTATGAGACTTTTTACAAAGTATTTTCAAATCATCAGAATGCCATAATTATACATGTTACTGCTAGGTTCAGAAGGTTGCTTTTACTGAGAAGAACCAATAACTACACTTTTCAAAAATATATATGCAGAAATAAAAGACTATTATAAACATTGTGCATTGTAGCTCAGAAGCTAATGTAAATGATAAAGTATGAAAGGATTTTATACTATTTAGTGCGGGTTGCAGTAAGGCCCAGTATGGAGGAGTTGGGGATGAGATATAGGGCCGTCATGGAGATTCAAATAAATGAGAAGGAAGTACCAAATACCTTGTGGCTGTTTATAAATAATGACGAGAAATATCAGTAACGAAGCCACATAGACGGTCTATGTCCCTGCTTTCATACGAAGAGCAACCGAGCGATAATTATTTATCACACATTGTTTTTGAGCTCCATGGCAACGAAATAATTATAACCTCAAAGTTTGATCAATAACTTGAATGCAAACGTACAAAAGTTTTCCCAATAAACTAAGAAGCAATACCACAAAAGTACATCTCAACTAGAAAAACAATGCTGCATATATTCAGGTCTTGAATACCTCTCTTGCTGATTCCTGGCCCACGAGACCGGCTGCCATTTGAATTGGAACGCCATTTTCATCCAAACCTAAGCCTTTTATATGAGTATGGGCTGATATTCTTTGGGTTTTTGCTGTACTCTTGACTTCCTCGATTTTCATTTTGAAGGGGATTCAGTTATTTGCAAAATATTTCAATAACAAAATGTAGCAAATACAGCGCACACACCACGATCACAACACAACAAAATTGATGATTGAATTGAATTGAATGAATGAAAGAAATAAAGAACGAACGAACTACAGACAATTGACAAGAAGCGTAGCACACAGAATAGGCCAAAGATAAATATTAATGAATTAAGTAGACGAATTTTATTCTTTATCCATGGAATAGGCAGCAGTAACTATATTGGGAGAAACCAAGTTTCATAAATTCTCGCCCAAAGATTCTTTATCTTTTTTATGAAACTAAGTAATCACAAATTCTAGTGTACTCATATCTAGTGTCCGAATAGTGAAAAATATTATTATCTTTGGAACAAAAATTGTTTATTTATCGATCCCATCACACAACATACACAACGGTTCTCTTTCTGAACAAAGTCGAACTAATATAATCCATGGCAAGAACTATTTATTCAACTAAAAGTAGAATTGACATTGACTTTGACACTTGACGTATTATGAAACGGCATCAATCATTCAATCAATCAATTCACTTCAAGTATGTATTGTATGGTGTGTAAATGAAATATCCAAATAATTTGTTTAGAGCTTCTTTTTTAACACTTTTCATATCTCTTGAAGTTATCATTATTAGTATTTACCATATTTTATGCATCAGATACTAAGGATTTATTTAATAAGTATAAATTATGCGGTAAGAATACCCTGAGTATTAAATAAAGTCATAAGAATGGCTCAGATGGAATATTCGGCGCAGAATTTGGAATATGCCGTGTCTGTATTCTATAATGGTGAGCAATCAGACCGTGGCCGGGCTCATGCCTGGCTTACGACGGCGCAGAGGGTCCCTGAGGCGTGGAATTTTGTCTGGGAACTATTACAACCAACTAAGGTAAAACTGTAAATTTTATTGATCACCTTCTGCTTGCTACCCCTTAAGGGACACCAAAAGATAGGCAGAGGTGTAAGAACACCCATTTTTAACCGGCACTATTTTTTGATGCCATCTTGATACATTAAGTATTGATAGCCTCTCATACACCAGACTTCTCAATCATATGTCAGCAGGTTTCAACACATTTTTTCTTCAAGGTAATGTCATAAATATAATGATTTAATTTACATTGTCCAACAAATAAGTTTATTGAGGGCTTATAATCTAATGTATGTAATGTTCTATAAGTGTTTTGATCACAATATTCAGTAAGAATTATTCAGAAATTACACACCTACATAGTCATGATAACTTCATATTGATTGGATGATCCTTACACTTTTTAGGCAACAGAGGTGCAGTTCTATGGAGCCACTACCCTGCATACTAAGATACTGCGGTGCTGGAATGAAGTGCCGCCAGAGAGCTATGACGAACTCAAGGAGAAACTCTTGCAATCTGTTTTTACATATTCAAAAGGACCCAAAATAGTTACCAACAGATTATGTATAAGTGTAAGCATTTTATGGTTAATTTATTATAAGATTCTTATTTCTACAATATCATTTGGGAAGCTTGGGTTGCAAGACTATATCCCCTTGGCTTGCGACAGTTTCAAATTGGTATTATTTCAAGCACATCTTGCTACACTATTATCTCGGTTTGTATGCTCTATAAGTCTCATCTTCCCAGTAGTAATAACCTACAAATGGTTATAGAAAATAATATTATATGTTACAATGCTTTATTCCACTTTAAAAAATGTAGAAGCACATGGTCTACACTTGTTGATGGCAGCGGGGGTATGCTGCAGGCAGGCATCCATAGCTGAAGTGCAATGCATATTGAACTGCACTTTATTGAGATAACTATTTTATTTGTATAATACTGGCATTGTAACATTATAGTAATACCTGATTCTATTAAATTTCTGCCTATCAGGTATGTTTTTTTTTTGAGTATTTAATTCTGCAGGGTTTAATAACACTTTGAATTGTTTATTGCAGTTAGCAGCATTCATCTTGCAACAAGGGACAGTGGATTTGGCCACAATACTGCGGCCATTATCAACTATTGAAAATACCAATTTACTTCTTGAAGTACTTACTGTGATACCTGAAGAAGTTAGTTTTTTATATCTATGTATTTAACATAACATAAAGTAGATTTTTCCATTCTGTCACTATCAATACAGATAATTAATTTAGTCTTGTATATTTGGTATAATTTTAATTATAGACTCATTTAAAAAATACATATTCATGTTTTCTTCAAGTGAAGGCAAGTACATTACCAAATACTGTTGAAATACATATATGGAATGTATTTCTGTTTTCAGTACAATAGTATGACAATGGGCTCTTACCTGCGGAATAAAAACCGCGCGGCGCTGCAACAGGCGTGCCCCGCCGTCCTGGATGACATGCTCCGATACCTAGAATCTGTCTATAAGTAAGTGAATACAATTCTTTTTGCAGCTATAAACATACCATGAGTGGAAAATACCTCCCATGGACGGCCATATAAATCATAGATTTGCTGTGTTAAGGTAATGAACGACGAATGTATGCCATAATATAGAGCCTCCGCCCTGTGTGAGGCTGTCAATAAGAAGTTTTGGTTTTCTAGGCATTTGGCAATACTCTTTTGAAAATCCCTGGTGTTGCAAACATCCATAGGCTATGGGTACCCGTAGGTAGCAATCGTTTTGTTGCCACCTCAATGAAAAATACATACCCAAGGAACAAAAGAAAGGTTAACCTATCGACGTATGCCACGATTCTCCTTTCGCTTTGTCTGCATTTGTGTATGGTATAGTGAAAAGTAATGATATATACCTTGTTTCATACAAGTGACTACAGTAAAGAGCCTCCGTCAGAGCCGACGGTGCAAGCATGGGTGTCGGCGGCTACGTGTGCTACCAGCTGGCTCACTCTGGGCGGGGAAGAGGCCTGCGAGCAGCACAACGCACAGTTGCCCGACCGGATGCCGCTCTGTCGTGCGCTGCTCACCGTCGTACAAGTTTTGTATACGTAAGCGTCTTTATTACTTTAGATAGAGCTCACGAACGTCGTTGCGTACTTCGATAAGATATTAAGTACATGTTTAATACTGTCTGTTGGTAATAGAATATTAAAACGCTGGACGCTGCAATTTAGTATTTGTTCCTACACCATTGTAAAGCGAGTTTTTAATAATTCTTAGTACTATAAGTAACTAATAATAAAATAAGTTTGTATTACGAGTTGGCTACCAATTTCGTAATTTACGTAACCACTATGAAAAATGCGTATATAGATTCTCATACAGCTAAAACGATGGCAATTTTTTTAACAGTGGTATTGTATTGTTATGCTTTGTGTGTATAAAGGTGGGCAAAAAAGCGGAGCAAAGCCGTGATGCGAATGTTGCGAAGTCCATACGAATACGGTGGCAATGTTGTAATTTTGGTACAGGCGCCGTCTATATAGTGGGGCCATCCCCACTATATAGTCGGCGCTAAGAAACAAGACACAAAAATAATTACTGTGCATTTAAGGGTCGTGACGACGCTTGTGTTAATAGAAGCGACTCAAAATGTTTGGAAATGACAGAAATCAGGCACATTACATATTTAATTCCGATAGATTTAGTACCGCCTCTGTTCGCAAGCGCAAGGAGAATATTAGTTTGTGTAGACCTTGTTATGTATTGTGTGTAAAGGTGGAATGAAGCAGTGAGCGACACAGCGTTGGACGCGTGTGAGGCCTGTCTGTCAGCGGTGCGGGCGGCTGGCGGCGCTCTAAGCGCGCCCAAGCACCCCGCCGCCGCTCTGCAGCTGCTGGCTGATGTCGCCGCCGTCGCACGCCCCATCATGCAGAGGGATAATGTACCCAATAGTATTAATGAGGTCATTATATACATGGTGTCTGTCATTTGTATGCCATTAGTTTTATAACTAAACATCAGTTTTAAATGCAAAGATCTACAAAGGTAAAGGTACCCCCCATACATTTTTAGCGAAACCCTAATAACAATAGCACACCGTATATTAAAAGTTAAAAGTGAAATAAAATGATTTAATAGTGCTTTCTACTATTATTTTTTAGAACTGTATCCATGGGTTGATATATTTTGTATTACTTAAAATTGTAAGAATAGGTTTGGAAAGAGTAATTGCCTGAGTTTCTTGCCGGTTCTACTCAGTAAAAGCAACTTTGCAAACCGGCGGTAGCGTGTATAATCTTGTTAAAGGTCTAATAAAAATTTTGAATTTTCGACCTTACCCTATAGTGTTTGGGGGTCGGTTTTTTAACAACACACAAGGGTAACTTCGCCGCGTTTATTTTACTTAGGTGAACATGTGTTGTTCAGCCGATAAATAGTGAGTATTTTCCATCGAATCAGGAATTAGTAAGCGCAGTAGTGACGTGTTGCGTGGCGCTGTGCGAGACGCACTCGCGCGCCGTGGTGAAGGCGGTGGAGGGCGTGGAGGGGGGGGAGGGGGGCGCGGCGGCCGGCGACGGCGCGCGCCAGCTGCTGGACCTGCTGCTGGCCGCGCAGGCCGCGCCCGGCTACTACCCGCTGCACGAAACGCGCTCCAACCTCGTCTTCGGCTTCTGGTATACGCTGCAGGTAACACGAACACCTATATACACATCTTATGACACCTATAATAATAACCTATTTATCTATATCAATACAGATAAATAAAGTTGAAGTGTCTGTTTGTAATTCCAAATTAACAGCTTTTTTTTACTAAATGCATATTATGAAAGTATATTCGGTAGCTACAAAAAAAAACAATTTTAAAAATGACTGGGCCAATTTTAACAGGACTTCGTTGGTAAACAGCTAATCTTACAAAGAATAACATAGGCTATTTATTTATAACAATAATTAACTGTCCTCGAAATCAAGCCAGTCATGAAATTAAGAATACGCGGATGAAACCGCGAAGTACAGCCAAATATTGCATGTTTGATTAATTTCATTATATTACTATGCTATCATTTTTTATGCATGTCTATTGATTGATTTTTATTATTAAGATCTCTTAACGAGTAAACAGCTCCTTGGTTATATTTAATTATAATAAATTTTAGTGGCTATTTCCACACAAAATTATTTTGTCTGTTTCAAAACATCGTTTTTCTAAAGTACAATATGGATCTTGATACGACTTTTCTAACATGTAGCAGTTAAAATTCGATAGATTTATAGCTGAAAGAATGTTTTTATTCGTCATAAATCGTAACCCGAAGTGAAGCGAGCTAGGATCGTTAGTTTGATATACGTACATTTAAATCTGGCGATATGTTGTAGGATGAGTTACTAAACGTGATGGACGATCGTCCCGAAGTGAACATAGTGTGGCGCGAGGTGTTCTCGCGGCTGCTGTCGGCGCTGGTGAGCAAGTGCGAGGCGCCCAACGACGCCGCGCTCACACAAGACGACCAGGAACTACTGCGCTGCTACCGGCAGGACATCGCTGATGCTGTGGTATGACACTTCACTTACTGATATTTTTGTGCTGTAGCGAACATAAATTTAAAAAAATATTCGGTACTGAGTGCCTAGAGAATTTTTCGCTGCTGTTGTCACAAGTCATCGCGTTGACGTAAACGCAGATTTGTATGGGATCAAAATAGTGCCATCTGTAGGCTGATAGATGGCGCTGATTCGATTCGTTGTGTTACATACAAACATACACGCCTATCGCATGGGGGTAGGCAGATACCACCATTTGCCACATGCTGCAATCCTTACATACTTCATACACATCCTTAGGTTGCGAATGCTCCGAATTTGACCTTTCTGAAACATATTATTAATTTAATGATAGTATTTCTTCCAAGCGCCGTGGTGGCCTTAGGGTTTGAGCAGTCTCCTGCTACGCAAGCGACGAAAGTTCGAATCCTAGCGGACTGCACCAACGAGTTTTTTCTAAAAACAATAAGTGCAGAAATTTCACCCCACATGCTTTACAGTGAAGGAAAATATCGTGAGGGAACCTGTATATGTTTGAGAAGTAATTCAAAGACGTACTTATGTATAGTGCCTGAGATGGCGATGGTCTCAACCTCTGTCATGTATTGGCACTTAATCATATACGGTATAATGTGGGCGTTGTTATTACAACACCTCTGCTTACTCCTTCGTGGACCCTATTGGCGTGAGCATTTTTTTTCACTTCTTCATTGGATGCCCTCCACCGACTCTCCCGCTTTATAGATGTGTTTCGATAATCACTGTGTTGTGTGGTATAGATATATTGTTTCGGCGTGCTGGGCGAGTGGTGCTGGTCGCTGGTGGAGCGCGAGGTGACGTCAGCAGCGTCGGGCGCGCGTCGCGAGGCGGCGCTGCACGTGTTCCTGGCGCTCACCGACGCCGCGCCGCACGAGCGCGCGCCCGCGCCGCTGCTGGCCGTGCTCGACCACGCCGTGCACCTCGCCAACACCTCCACCGAACACAGGATGCTCAACACAGCGCTCGATTGTCTAGGTAACCACATACTCACATTGCAAGTGTTTCTACAACTGTGCCCTGCTTCACCTTTACACGTAATCCGTACTCCGTTATGAATGCCCTTTAGGATTTTATTTGAAAGAAACTAAATGTTATGTACATTAAATATACATTATGCATTTTTGTCTTTACGAATTTATATGATAATTTTTTTTTTTATGTCATTATCTTATCACTATCACACATCTATTATCAAAATTCTATTCAAAAGAATCAATATGAGATGTAAAAGCTATGCCATTTTGAAGGCGTTATTATAATTTTGGTAAACTATTCAAAGTAATAATCTAGGGATTTGAATATGGCCTGAACTGCCGCTGAGAAATGGATGGTACGACCGTGTCGCTTTTTTGGCCAATTTTGTGTTGTTTGCCGTTAGATAATAAATGTAGCCTGCTCGCGGCGGGCGCTGCGTTAAATAATGTGTAATTGTATATCGTCAGGAGGGTACGCGTCGTGGCTGAGTTCAGTGGACAGTGACCGCGCGCGTGCTCTGGGCGAGGCCAGCCTGCGCGCGGCGGGCGCGGCGTTGGAGCGCTGCACGCCGGCCGCGGCGCTAGCGCTGCGCAAACTGTGCGCCGAGTGCAGCGCCTCCGCTGCTGAATTCGCGCCCGATATTGTGCGAGCGGCACAGGTAAGGCGCAATTTTTTTTCTTCATACCACTTTACCAATTTTAGTTAAGTGTTTGTAGTTATAAACTATTAGCTACACCGCCTGCTGGTGATATGGAACGGAGCGCTTAGTGCGAGTTTTTCATTGCTGCCGCATTGTATACGATCGAAACAGCGCCATCTCTAGGCCCGAAGATGGCTCTATTGCAATCCTATACAAATCTGCGTTTACGCCAACGCGGTGAATTGTGGCGGGGATTTTATGAAAACTAGCATTAGGCACTGCAGCCTATGAATGCTTGTATTGTCGCTCGAGCGTTGTCTACCTTATATAGAACTAGCTGTGCCCCGTGGTTTCACCCGCTTAGATTTAGTTTTATATAATATTCCCTTTTTTTCACAATAAAAGATAGGTCCTTCCTCAGGGTCTAAAGATTGTCTGTGCCAAATTTCATCAAAATCGGTTGAGAGGTTTAAGCGGGAGAGAGTAACAGACAGACAGAGTTACTTTCGCATTTATAATATTACTAGGGATGAAATCCGTGTGCTTACAATATGTCAATTTGTTAGGTCAGCGTAAGATCAAAGTCTATTCGTCATTTTGCTCTCTGGACGTAAAACCGCCACACGATTCCTTTTTAATGTTGTCCATTTCCTTGGGGGCTGGGAAGGTCAAAGTTGTTTAGTTATGATATAGTTCATGTGTGCGTCGTTCCAGAGCGGCGCGGGTCGGTGGGACGCGTGGGTGCGCCGCCAGCTGGTGGGCGCGGCGGGCTCCGCGCTGTCCGCCGCGCCGCCCGCCCGCGCCGCGCCGCTCCTCATGCAACTGGCCGAGTCCCTGCGGACCGAACTCATCGAACAAGTACGAAACCACAGTTTCTTATAAATACAGGATGTCGGAGAAAAAGGAACTGTTGTCTTCTAGAACTTGTAGGGTTTTATGAATATATCACTATGTTGAAGCCGTAAAATGTCTATCTACATTACGTACGCGGTAATTAAACTTGCTAAATTAAGAACACCCACTTTTCACCGAAGATGATGTAAGTGTCAACGCGACAGATGGTGAGTTTATCGCCGTCTCAGGCACTAAACATACGTCCTTGAATTACTTCTTAGACATATGCAGGTTGCCTCACAATGTTTTCTTTCACCGTAAAGCATGTAGTGTGAAATCACTGCTGATAAGTTTTTTGAAAAACTCATTTGTATTTTTTTTCTCAACTCTATTTTTTAATTAATTTCCCAAATGTTTCCCGGTTGCCCTTCCCTAAACCCGGGCCTGGTTAGAACAGTCAAAGAAATAGTGTAAAGGTTGTCTGTGTGTGTGTAGGGTCGGTTGGTAACGGCGGGCCAGGGAGGCGCGGCGCAGGGCGTGGCGGATTGCTGCGCGTCGCTGCTGGCGGCGCTGTGCCCGCAGCCGTCGCTGGCTGCACAGCTGTTCCCGGTCCTGGCGCCCGCGCTGCAACCCTACTCCAATCACCCTGATCTCGTCGAGGTATGTCCCAGCCAACAACACAACACGCAGTAACAGATCTGAACATAAGAAAATGGTTATTGTATAGTGTTTGGGTATATGTGACTTTTTGAATTCCTCTCTGTTAGTTTGACAGAGTGTCACCGACAATCGTCTGAATCAATTATAATTAAATCTTTTGTTGTCATTTATCTTGTAATGTGTCATATATTTGAAATCACATAGCATAAATAAAACAATGAATCATGTGTTTTCGAACCGATTAAGGCGCAAGTAAAAAGCTAGTATGTGTTTTAAAAATAGAGTTGAACTCGCCTTAAAACTTGCCATAAAAATTCCAAACCGCGAATAGACCTGCATTCCGTTTTTTTATTTTGTAAAGTGTATGTCATAAAATTGGTCCTTCGAGCTGTATGTGTTGTTTGTTTCAGCCAATGTTTATAGTATTAAAGCAAGTGCTAACGACGCTGGACGACTGCCTCCCGCTGATGGCAGACATCGGCCAGCTGACAGTCTCAGGGATTAACTGCCATCCTTGCCATATTGGCATGGAGGTGCTCAAATTGGTATGTCCTAAAAAATCTAATGAATTGACAAACGTTCTACTTGTTTTAAATCGGTTGAAATCAATGCTTAATAGTACCTGTGCCATCATAATATTGCTCGCGGTTTTTTAATGTGTGCGTCCTGTATGAAAAAAAATTAACTATTTTTCTTGTTTTACATAATACGATGCAGCAAATGAACAGCTAATATTCAGCTTCCGTCAGTGTACTAGGAACCCCTTATTTAGATCGGCCTTACAATACATCCGTTCTTGACAGTTATTTCTATACCAAGTTACAACAAAATTGGCTTAACGGCTCATCCGTAAGGTAACATACAGATGGAGACACTTTTGAAAACTAGTAAAAATTTTACTTAAAAACGTGTTTCTGATAAGAGTAATTACTAAGATTCTTTCCGGGTTCTTCTCATTAAAAAGCAACCATACCTGGCGGTAACATTTATATGAATCTTGTACGATGTCTTTATCCTTCTTACGACTTACTAATCAAAGTACAAAGGACTTATATAGTAAGTTTTTATTTTGTATTTGTAATGTTGATTTCACACCACGTGCTTTACGGTGAAAGAAAACAGCGTGAGGAAACCTGCATATTTCTGAGAAGTAATTCAAAAGACGTATGTATAGTGCCTGAGACGGCGATTGACTCACTATCTGTCACGTTGCCACTTAATCATCTTCGGTGAAAAGTGGGTGTTGTGACTACAATACTACCCCTTCGGGGAATACAGGCGTGAGCATATGTATGTAATGTTGTAGATAGTGATGGTGGTGGGTAGCGAGTGGGCGGAGTCGCGCGGCGTGGTGTTGTCGGGCGTGGTGTGCGTGTCGCGCACGCTGGCGCCCGCGCCCGCCTCGCGACCTGACCTCATCGAGGCACTGTTCTCACTGCTCACCGTCATCATCAAGAAGAAACCACTCCTCCTGCCCTGGTTTGATGACTTGATGCCCGACCTCGTTGATCTCAGTAAGAATATTATTATAATGCACTAGTATTTAATTTAATTATTGTATGGTGAAGTGTGTCAAAAAAGTATGCAGTCTGTTTGATTTAACATCCTACTTCCTACTTAATATAATATTATAAACTCGAAAGTTAGAAAGTATGTATATATAAATGTAATTTCGTTACTCTTTCACGCAAAAATTACTGAATTGATTTTTATGATACTTCACAATAATATAGCTTATACATCATAATAACACAAAGGCAAACAATTTATGAAGATATTGTCTGAATGGTCCAATATAGAAAAATTTGGCAATTTCTGCGCAGACGGAGTCGCGGGCACCTGCTAGTTATATTTTTTTTTGTATTCATTAAATGTTTAAATTCGAAGCAAAATGTGACGATTTCCCGCAGTGAATAAATTGATACCAATTCTGGTTTTTGGTCCTTTGAACAGTTGAACTCCGTTCTCAAATGTAACTGGTGTAGTGTTTAAAAAGTGTGTATGTGTAGGTATAGTGTGCGTGTCAATATGGTCGGGCAGTGCGGGTCGCGCGACGTGCCTGTGGCTGTCGGCGCTGGCCGCGCGCCGCCCGCACCACCTCCTCACCGCCGCGCCGCACATCACTACCACCGCGCTACAATGTATAGGTAGGTATAGTGTGCGTGCCAATATGGTCGGGCAGTGCGGGTCGCGCGACGTGCCTGTGGCTGTCGGCGCTGGCCGCGCGCCGCCCGCACCACCTCCTCACCGCCGCGCCGCACATCACTACCACCGCGCTACAATGTATAGGTAGGTATAGTGTGCGTGTCAATATGGTCGGGCAGTGCGGGTCGCGCGACGTGCCTGTGGCTGTCGGCGCTGGCCGCGCGCCGCCCGCACCACCTCCTCACCGCCGCGCCGCACATCACTACCACCGCGCTACAATGTATAGGTAGGTATAGTGTGCGTGCCAATATGGTCGGGCAGTGCGGGTCGCGCGACGTGCCTGCGGCTGCCGGCGCTGGCCGCGCGCGCTACTTCCAGACTTCCCCTTATAAACTCATTCTTTATCTAGTCCATCGTTTTGCAACACATCCAATTCAACATCCGCATTTCAGTTGCATAGCTTTCTTTTATCCGTTGCCTTTATGGCCCAACATTCTGATCCATACAATTACGCCCACTATTTTTATTTTATTGTTTTTATGCAAGAACCTCAGATTCTAAGCGACCGCTTAATATTCAATAAGTATTGGAGAAATTCAACGCATGAAGTAATGACACGAGTATTAGTTCGAATCCCGCCTTGGGTTCGTATTTTGCAAACTATTTGTGTTGTTTGCAGGTGGTCTAACGCCGCGTAACTGCATGGACCCACTAGCGGAGTTGCTGTTGTCCTTCGGTCGCGCGTCGTGGGGCGCCGCGGGCTGTGAGCTCGGCCAGTGGCTGCGGGCCGCGCTGGCCCTCCCCGGCTTCCCTACGGTGCACGCCACCGACGCACACAAACAAAAGTTCATCGCAGCTGTTATCAAGTTAGTCCCTACTCATTAAATATCCCCTCTAGCCAGACTCCGTAAAGCCTCTGTCTATGAACCAGCATTAGTCGCAATAGTTTTCCAGGAGCCGCAAACGCTCAAGCCAAAACATCCATACCTATAGAGTAGAGATGATACAATTTTTGTGTCAATTTGTATTCCAAATTAACAGCATTTCACTAAATGCATATGAAAGAAGCTTTTACATAAAAAAAGCTCTGTCTGTTTATTCCGGGCTATCTCTGAAACAGCTTTACCAAATTTAGCGAAATTAACCTTCTCTGGTAGATAACTGATCCATCCGTGAAATAGAGTCTACGCGGGTAAAACCGAACTTGTTTCCCGAGACTCTGAACAAATCCACTACGCTTTCATTCACACATCAGCTATTTCGCTCGCGCTGAAATACATTCCAATGCACCATGTTTGGTTTGTTGCGTAAAAGTAGGTCAAATCCGTATTAACATAAAACAATTTATTACAGAGAAAAAAGCAGCAAACGGCGGTTACTAGAAGCAGTTCAAGAATTCTCGCTGGTGTGTCGAGGGCTCGTCGGAACAGAGTACGCGCGACAGACGCTCGCCTCCAAACAACTGGTGGCTTGACCACCTTATATACATATTTGTAACATCAAACTATGCAGAATAGGCTCACCCTACCTGGCATTTTATGGACTTTACCTACAATGCAATACTTATTATAAGGGATCCTTTTTTTTTACCTTTTGAGGTACGGAACCCTGAAAATAGTCAGTTTCATGTGTCGTCGTGTGAACACCATAGCGAATCATGTTTATGTACATTTACGACTCCCAAATGATTGCTACAATTGTTCCTAAAATAGTTTTAATTTGATTAATAAGTGTCCGAGATAGCGCTTCCAAGTTACAGAAACTTCCACATAGTGGCTAGTTTACTAGAATTCATAAATAAACCGCCAGAAAAATGCTACTAAACCTATAATGATTGCCCTTTATAGTCGTTCCCTAAAATTGACTTTCCTTTCGCTAATATCTACATCTACAAAATTGTATTTCCTTTCGCTCAAGTTCTATACGACTTTTTTCGCTTCTATTAGCGCAAGTGAGAGAATGTTACTTTTACAAGATTATTTTTATATTAGATTTGTCGCTAACGAAAATATTTTTCTACTTTCGTCAGATGATTTGTTAAACTCAACCGTAATTTAGGATCTACCTAAGTTAATTATATTATTACTTATTTATTATAGCCCCGAATCATGTCGCATACACTTGTAACGGGCTAAATATGTACTATTTGTACTACAAAACGCGCAATGATCTGCAAACAAATGTAAAAACACGACATCTCTTTATGTACATAGATAATTATTATGTATAATTTGTAAATAATAAGGACATTCGTTAATTAATATTAGGATTTTTGAGGATATTAAATTAATGATCAAGATTACATCGTTTAATTTTCTTAACATTTATTTAACGAATATTCATAAGTTTCATTTGCCAAAAAATATGTATAAAGAGGGAAACTAAAATCTTACATAACTTCAAATTTTGTATTCATAGTTTAGCTATCACAGTATTGCACAAAATAAATAACATTCCAGTTTATACTCATGATCCAGAATAGAGATAGAATTAAAAGTGTAAATAGTTATAACAAACACAACATCACTACTAATATATATGACCGACTTAATTTAAAGTATAATAATAATAGAACATACATAGATACATAATCTTATTTTACAACATTACACTATGGTGATGCCTTTGACACACGATCAATAGAAAACTGTACTGCAATAAAAGAGAATAACATGATAAAAGAAGGTATAGTATCGAGAAATAATGGAATAGGAAAAGTATTAGGTCACCATAGCCCAAACATAAACACACGATGGTGGTAAGTATATTCCCAACAGTCGTTCTGTGGAGTTTCTCGAAGAATACAAGCATTGTAAAACGTCAGTAATCATGGTAACGCTGTTTGGGCTTAATTTCACGACACTACACTGCAGTTCACGTAAAAGAAACAATCGCAACGTCGTTGAATAATCAAAGTTATTCGATCAGAATCCTCGCCCATTCTGGTATTCACATGATGCGAAATCGTAGTTTGACGAAAAAACTGAGGTATTATTTTTTATCTTTGATATAATCAATACATTGCTGCGACATTGTTGCGGTTTTCATTAGGTGAATCGGTCTATAGTACGTCACAGACATCACATAAATTTAACATATGTATAAGTTAGTCCAGGCTAAGTATGTTATTGTATATATATAACAAACACATCGTTGAGCATCGCTTATTGTATCGCTTCACTGAGCAACACATCCCTCCAGCGTATTTGACAATTACGTCTCGTGGAGTGTACGGCTCTCTCGAACTCAAGCTCAACTGCACTAGCAAATCAGGAATCCGAGTCTTCCCTCTGTGCGGTGGCACCCTCGCACTTGCTGATATCCACATTGAAGTCTAGGTATTTGTCCGGGTCTGAGTGTTTGGTCTTGAGCCTGAGGAAGTTGAGGGCTTGGTCCAGAGTAAGGTGGAAGCAGTCCTGCAAGCTCACGTTGAAAGACGAGCTCTCCAGGTCGCAGTGCGTTGAGCGCGTGTACACCAGCCGGCGGGCGTTGTGCTGCCCTTCCAACGATACCTGACGACAACACAAATGTCATTATATTTTTTTATTTTGAGTGTAGTTCACTTGTTAACACAAAACTTGTTACTGATAGAAATATTCAAAATTATTCCGGAATTACAAACCTCATAAGTAAAATTCTTAGCGTTGCACTTGGGCCCGATGTAGGCGACGTAGACGATGACCCCCCAAGAGCGCAGGTCGACGTCCACCCTAAGGTGGAAGTACTCGTCCATCGCCATGATCAGCCACGTGTCGTGCTGCTCAGAGTTTACCTTCATCGACAACTTGTGGCGCCGACCGATCTTCAGCATCGTCATATGCTTACTCTAATATCAAACAACTAATTTCAATGACAATCTTTCTTTAGAATCTGGGTACAACGTGCGGTTACACAAACTACGTTAGGAATATATCTCTAGAGTTACGACAGTTTAAGGTCGTTTTGATTTTGGTATTTATGTATGTGTGCTGTGGGATATTTCATTTCTAGCAACAGAAATAATATTTTAATTAATGTATTGTACTCAGTCAGGGTAACAAATGATAATAACCTGAAAGTGTGTCCCGAGCGCGGCGTGCGGCAGTGGAGGGCGGCGGGCGCAGGCGGGCGCGGGGCAGGCGTAGTGCCGCGCGCGGCAGCTGGCCTCGTGCGCCGCGCGCCGCCGCAGCCGCACCTCGCGCCCGCACGCGTGACGACACGGGTAGCGCAGCATCTCCGCCACCTACACCGAACACCGCATACACTCTTCTCTGCACACGCTACGACTGCCCATATTGCTGGCACGCACGTCACGTCGTATACGCCGAATATACCTTTCTATTGCCCCACGTTATACCGGCAAGAACGTGCTACACCAAGTGTAGTAAATTATTCAAAATGTCGAGCCAAAACGTAGTAATATACAATTGATATGGTAGTATGCTGACCCCTTCCATGGCGCGGTTCCTGACGGAGGAGAAGGTGGTCCGGCAGACGGGGCAGGAGGCGAGCCGCGCGCGGCAGCGACTGCACACGAGGTGGCCGCGCCGGCACTGGGAGATCGGCGGCTCCATCCACTCCAGGCACACCGGACACTCCAGCAGGCGGAGCAGGCTCTACACACACACACACACACATATCACTTACATTTGTACATCGTCTATTCTATGCTAAACAAAATGCCTGGTTGCAGGACGCACTAGACTGTAGTGATTGGCTACTTCGCCTGACGATCACGAGGTCCTCGGACGGGTCAAAAATATATATGCTTATCTGTCACCTTTGCATAAATACCGTCACAAGTTTAGAGCGCTGACCTTAACCGCATTAGTCATTTTTTGAACCTTGTATGGAGCGAGCACGAACAAATACATTCGCAGTTATTCCCTCTATTTTCGCTGAGCGGTCAAGCCTCGTGACGACACCTGTGGCATATTATTGTTATGAAATTTTCACTCACTTGATTGAAATCTTTCACGGTGAATGGTTCACTTGTGGATTCACTGGGTGTATCATCGTCCCCTGTAATTAAAATTGACGTAATGCAAATGTGGAATAATATAAAGTGAAGGGAAATTTAATCATCATCCTCCTGTCCTTATCCCAAATTGTTTGGGGTCGGCACAATGTGTTCTTCTCTTCCATTTCTCTCATTAGCTGTACCTGTATTCACTCCTATTTTAGCCATATCATATTTCACACAATCCATCCACCGTTTCTTAGGTATTCCTTTCCCCTTGTAACCATCCACATTCATAAACAAAACTTTTTTGGCAACATTATCCTCATCCCTCCGCATAACATGTACAGAAAATTAATATACAAAATAATACCTTCTCTTTTTCTTTTCACTCCGTGACGCTCACTCCTGCTGGTCGCCTCCTAAAATTATTAGTAATTTAAGTTTATAAGCTTTTTACGTTGGAAGGCTCAAATTCCAATTTAATTTCATTGAAACAACTTTGAGAACTTAAGTATAATTTTACTAGATGAGTAAGTTGTTAAGCATTTCAAAGTCAAAAAAATCTTTTTTCGATTAGACCTTTTACAAAGTACTTTCAAGTCGTCGGAATGACATAATTATACAGGATTATACATGCTACCGCCAGGTTCGGAAGGTTGCTTTTACTGAGAAGAACCTGGCAAGAAATTCAGTAATTACTCTACAAAAATATTATACAATACAAAATAAATCACTTAAGAAACATAAGCCCATGGACACAGTTCCAATACACAAAATTCGATAAAAATTTACATAAATAAAAGTCTAGTAGTTCTACTCATAACTAAATGCGTAGCTTGAGAAGATTTGGGTTTCATACTATAAAATAACAGTAAGTATCATATATGGTAAACCCAGCCTAAATGCTTTATGAAACGGAATGAGGTAAGTCTACAAATCCGTGAACAAACATTATCTCCTCCTAAAACGACATTTGGCTTTAAGAAATTATATTACAGCTGTGTTTTTAATTAAGATTGGTATTGATCTTAAGTGATTTATTTTGTATACATCAAATATGTACAATATTTTTGTAATTAGTACTGAGTTTCTAGTTCTTTTCGGCAAAAGCAAGCTTCCGAGCCCGGCGGTAATATTCCTGTGTATGTATAACCTGTGTGGCGGCGGGCTGTGTGGTGGTGGTGGCCTGTACTTGTTCTCCCTCGGCGCCGGTGTCCGGCGGCCGGCTCGGGCCCGCTTCGTCCGAAGCGTCCAAATCAACCACCTCCACATTTGGCGAAGCTGCTTCGCCATCTCCTGCTACGAAAAAACGCGTCGAACTTTGAACATCATTCTTTTTTGAATTCGGTTCAAAGAAATACATAAGCTCACGCCTCTTTGGTGAGCATTGAAATACAAGCGTGATACCAACTTTAAACATAATATTTATATTTAGAGAATGCAAATCTCGCTAGATTGCGGCTCAAGCGAGATCTCGCAAGATTGGCAGCTTAGTGTTTTTTTTTTTTGCAAATAATCACATTATTTGAATAATGTAGAAATACAGCACTACCCTAAGCTTTTCGGTAAATACGCCAGGGATGGGAAATGAAGGCATTTTGCTAGTTATAATAAGACCTTTCATCTTTCATTATAATAGGAGTCATTTACCGCGTATGTTCCAAGTTTGGTGATGCAAAACTCACCAAGTCATAATCACTGTTTACCACGAGGCAAGATGTACTATAGTATAAATACCTGCAGCATTCTCGTTGTCCTCATTGCGGTCGGTCCTCGCGGGGGCGGCAGGACTGGCTTGCTGGTCAGCTTCTAAAGAAATATTATCGTGTGTTTTTTGTATTTTCACATGGTATTTTCATCTAGTCTGAGCTAGATATTTGTTTTTCTTTCTCCTTATAATATTATTTTATTGCATAAAATAAAATATGTTTCTCTTATGATGTTATGTATATGCATAGATATAAATATTACGTAAATTACCTTCATCGGTCCGATCGTCGATGATGTTGACCTCGACGGGCACCGGAGCAGTGGAGCTGAGGTCGACGGCGCAGTCGGCGCCGTGTCGCCGCAGTCGGCGCGGGAGGGAGGCCGATATCATCCGCTCGTTGTTCGGGTACATCGACGACGAACTCGCTGCGATACGACACTATTTATAATCACCATGGTATGGACATGGGATTTTTTCAAACACTACTAAGGTAATGTGAAGGTAAAACGGTAAGTGACCCAATTCTTATTAAGCCCAAAATCCAAATCCTTATATAAAAGGTTTTTCAGTTAAAAAAAGATGGTGTATGTCTACTCAATGGACAATAGCTGCGCCATATAGAAGACCGTAATACTGCCGAATATAATAATTATGGCTCTTGTAATGTTTGTGAAGAGCCTTTGTATTTAGGAACTATTACTCTATGAATACTGCTGTAGAATTTACTTGTGCGATTGGCGCAATTAACATAACTAATATAATCATATAAAAAATGCAGATGAAGTCACCGATAAAAGTCAGTTATATATGACAGAGTTATTCCGTTCAATATAGAAGCTATCCGTGTTACTTAATTTTTACCATATACAAGAAAAAAATATTATTCAACCATCGGCAGAGCACGAGTAACTTAGCGTTGTAAGCGTCCATAGAATGCTGTAACCAGTAATTCACCACGTGGGATTCATAATTAGTATTCAGAAATAATAGTTACCAGTCCTAGTATAGGGTGGCAATGAGCTGCGAGCGGTGAGTCTCCTCAAGGCGGGCCCGGCGCGACACGCGCGACTGCTGGACATGGAAGGCGAGAACAAGGTGCTGCGGGACGACCCCGAGCTGCCTGTTGGACCCACACACACCCCGTACACTACACACTATGCCTACAGATCCGTGGTGGCCGTGGGGTTTGAGTAGTCGCCTGCTACGTTAGCGGCGCAAGTTCGAACCCCAGCGGCCGGTGTCAATTAGTTTTTCTAAAAACTTAAGTTCAATTATTTTATTTATTTTTATTACGATTTAACACCATGAACTTTACCGTGAAGAAAAACATCGTGAGAAATATGTCTGAGAAGTAATGCAAAGACATGCGTATTGTGTCACATACGGCGATGGACTCCATCTGTAATGTTGGTACTTAATCATCTTCGGTGAAAAGTGCGTGTTGTTATTACAACACCTCTGCTTATCCCTTGGGGAACCCTTCTGAGATCGCGTGAACACATTTGAACATTGAATAGAAAAAAAATTGCTTAATTGGTGTACAACTCGGCATGTGTGTATCCATGCTCGTCTCAATATGGATTTAGTTATGATTTTGAACCAATAGTATTAGGAGTAATATCATCTCAAAACTTACGTCGTGAAGACAGGACTTGTAAGATGTGTTGAATATTGGAGACGGGACTGCGCTCCGAGGTACTCCTCTCTGAGGCCCTGTCCCGGCCGCTAGACAAGCTAGAGGGAGCAACTGACCTTAGACTGTAATTCAAATCATTCAAGCGATGCGATCTATTCCTGCAAAAAATATGCAATCAATAATATTGCGCAATTTAAGGTTCTGAATGGTTTCCTATTACAAAACATCACACTGACGTCATAAAACGTTTTTTGACTAGTTGGTGCATATGATTTTCTCTACAGGATTTGACTTATATCTTACAAACTTTCCTGTGTGTTATTCTATTGTAAAGTTTAATAAAAATCCATTCATTAGTTTCAGGGGATAGAGTAACAACCCGCGATGCAAACATTCATGTATATAATATAACTAGCACTAGAATTACAAGTTTTAGAGCTGGTAAACACCTTAACCAAACTCTAATCAGGTTCTTACTTATCAAGAGTTTTGAAAATAGTGTCAACTTAATTACCTCAACACTCCAACAGGAGTGTGACTGTTGATTACGGACCAGAATAGTTCTCTGTCCATTCTACTAGCTTGGTTCCTTCGTACAGGGGTTGGTGCCGGCGCGGCGGGCGGTGTTGTTGACAACCCTGTTGAGAAAATATCATCTTATAAAAAATATACCAAACCCACCATCTTAAAAATTTCCCTTATGTAAAGGCATGCATGAATGTCATGAGTACCAATGACTGGATTAAAAAAGTCAAATGTATGTAAATCAATGAATTTAACACATAGTGTCTTGATGTTCTAATGCATAGAGTTGATTTATATACAAAAGGGATGTATGTGTTGACTACAATTAATCACTGGACTTAAAATACCAAGCCATCATCATCACCCTGGACTTATCCCATGTATTGATGAGGTCGGTACTTTCAACCCAATGCAGCTGATCACCTGATTTTAATCAGATATGAAGACTGCCATCTAACCTTTGTTACCCCTTTTATGTAAAAACAACATGTATATTACTTAGATTGTTGTATAAGTACAAATAAAGCTATCAATAAGGGACTATATAAGAAAGATAATTCAAGATAAATATGTACCACTTGTTCCAGGCATATCTGACACACTGTGCCTAGATTCACCAGGATCACGGCGCAGCAAAGGTACATCTTGTGATGGTTGGGGGGTATCATCATCATCTAAAATATATTAAGTTATAAAGATGTTGTTTTACGAGTAATAGATATATAGATATTTGGATCTGGAATAAGTTCTTCCTGCTAGCTTGTTGTTATCATATTCAAAAGCTCTAAGGGCCCTTTCAAAGCAAGCATATGATGCCATCCTGCTGTGGTAAAGCTGTCATTGCTTATTGCCATACTTTTATCAGAGGACACCGCAGCCAACATACCCTCAATTTGAAATAGCAATTTGGGCTATCGGTTTTTAGTTATCATGAAAGTTGCTACCTACGAAGTGGTGAAGCTGGTGACAAGATGTAGTTTGGAACTTGAAGAAAGATTAATAACATTTCACGCATTCAATGCTAATGATGCATCTGCACATTGAACTGTTAGAGAATTTAGGAAGAAGATGCAATGTTAACAGTGAATGTGGTAATTTAGGACATTGTAAATGAACTAATGGTGGGAAGATAATATGAGCGGTAGTTGACACACAGTGCATGTATAAATGCTGTCAATCAGACCTACCTACCAAAAAAACATTTCCAATAACTAATATAAATGTATAGGTAATCCTTTAAATTTTCCATCCCATCCAACCCATCTTATTTTATTTATTTACTATATTTAATTGGTTAAAGTACTAAAACAGGATCAGGAGGTAAGAAAATAATATTCTAATATAATTGAGTGAGAAGACATTGACAGCTTTGCTTTTCCTTACAAGCGATGTCGGCAGTCTCAACTCTACGGAGTGAATTGATTTACTTAAACTTCGACTTTGTTCAGTCAAATGTAAGGTTTTATTTCGCTTGATTATCATTTAAGGTAACGACGCAATTCCATATGCCTATGAGTATAATCAGTAGATCCAATTTATAAAGTATATTAGACTAAATAAAATACGCTGTAATACTCGTAGAATTTAATAAAACCGACAAATAATATAATATTTTAAAATAATGTACTTACCCGAACTCCAAGGATATTCCGAGATACCCAAAGCTTTCTTCATGCTTTCCTTTCTACTACCCATTTTTATGGGTCGTAGGTGTAGGACTCTATATATATTTAATTACATACAGGTTTCAGATGCAAATTATCTGGTGTTTCACAAACAAAGAAAAAATACCACAACACCCACATACAGAGTTTTGTAATCAAGTCAATTGAATTTCAAATGACACTTCCTTACTTCACTTCACTTGGCTCGTCAGTGTCAAGATTGTGTCAGGTCAGCAGTGCCACTGTCACTGTCATTTCATTTTCGAGATAAAGATCATAGACAATAAAGAGAGTTTTCAGTTGCCAGTTTAGGTAAGCTCCCAGAAACCTTGGAAGTATCAGAATGATTATTGTATAGAATGCACGACTCATAATTCCCCGTGTCTTTAAAAGCAGGCTATAAGCCATTCATCCTACAAGATCCATTCCATCCAAGACATCCATTCATCATTCAAACTTGTTGTATTAACGCGGCACCGGTGGTCTAGTAGTTACGGGTTAAGGTGCAACTTGATGTAAGCCGCTCGACGCTCGTTTCCAGTGAGAAATGTGATCACGTGATATGTAGTGATACGTGATTGGAGTGGCTGCATGACGTAGTTCCTTTTTTTTTTAAATGGGGTCACGTGACCACATTTGTCGCTGGAAACGAGCGTCGGGCGGCTGCATGTGGTTGCACCTTAAGTCATTTTATCAGTCCATATCTGTCTGATTGTATGTCTGCATCACCACTATTTCCGTTGTGCGCTCTTAACTTGTAATGGAACCTGTAAAGAGAAACAGTAAGGAAAAATGTAACACGTTTAGGGCAACATTATACATGCTGTTTATTTTATTTGTCAAGAAAACTTTTATTGTGACACATGTCAAAATTACTATAGCCAATGTATTTATTTAATTTCATGATGATAAAATTTTAAAATAAATTACTCACAGTTTTGTATTTCACCCCCAGTGCTACACTGTTAACGTTATAATACAACGGTATTTTAAATCGATAGGAGTGACGTTTTATTATTCGCGCGTAAAAGAAAATTGTGACAATGGAAACCGATATTATCAATCGGAGTAACAAAGAAGTGCTTGAATTATTAAAAAATGAAAAAATATCCAGCCAAATTATTGATATTTGTAAAGCTAACGATATAGATGGCCAGTGTTTGCTTTCATTTGTGGACAGAGATTTTTATGAGTTCCCATTCGACAAGTTGAAACTAGGTGAAAGGAAAAGGTTTATATTATTTTTAAAGAAAATTCAGCGCAATAACCGACATGCTATGTACGAACTGGGACTATGCGACGATCAAGTGGTCGGAAACCCCTCCACTAACATAAACTTCCTGGGCACCAACTTATCCCACTTGAGTTACAGTCTTCACAAGAAAATTCCAACTGAAGTGTATGAAAGCAACACAGAATGCATATCTACCTACACACCTGAAGTAAAGGCTTCCAAATTGAAACCTGAAATCTGGAAAACTGCAATTGCTCTAGGTATTTTTTACTATATATTTTCAGTGCAATTGGAAAAAAATTAACTGTTTCTGATTTGAATTATATACATGCTCACTCCATCCCAGAAGGATCCCCGAAGGGGTAAGCTGAGGTGCCTTGACAACAACACCCAAATTTCACCAAATATGATTAAGTGCTAATGTGACAGTGGGTGAGTCCATCGCAGTCTCAGGCACTATACTCCTCTATTTGTTGTAGAATTACTCCTCAGACATATGCAGATTTCCTTACAATGTTTTCCTTCACCGTAAAGCATTAAAACTAATCTGTAATTTCTAAATATACAATATTTTAGTCTTCCTAATATGCTGAGTCCCAGTGTTGTTATAACAAATATGTAGTTCAGTTTCACAATAGAGATTGCCATCATAAGAGTCAGTAATGATCTGCAGGATATGTGTTCCTTGTGACGTGGGTGACGGCAGTGGTGATGGTGATAGTGCATGATAAGGTGCCAGACATGAAGAAGTACCCTCCGCTGCCCGACCTGTTCCTCGACAACGTGCCCCATATACCCTGGGCATTCGACATGTGTGAGATCACGGGCTCCCTACTCATGGCCATATGGCTAGTTGTGCTCTTCTTCCATAAACACAGGTGAGATGCACTATTTATTATACTGAGTCTGTGACTCCATGTGTAAGAGCATGGTTACAAATCTTGTCATCCCTAGAGCACAGAAAATAAAACTCTCTTTTATATAGCTTTTAGATACTTCTGTACATTGTACATAATTAGGTTTGTGGTCCCAGTTGTCTGAATTCCATTCCATTCCATTCTGTATGATAATCTTGCTTTTTAAGATATTAAAGAAATATATTTCATCTCATATCTTCTTATTGAGCAAATGGCTCATCACACATTTTTGTATAGGTGTATAATGGTCCCATGGGTCCAACAATAAATTGACTAAAAAGGCCCACTAACATACTTTAAAACTTTATTTATTTAATCTTATCTCTATTGGTGTAGTGAGTATGCGCCAAATGCACATTGACCCTGGGTGGCTTTTGTGATGTGCTTTGCCTTTGACACTAGATGAATCAAATACACACTTCCTGTATAAGCTGATAGCCTGGCAGCATGGACTGCACTTGTATGCCTCTCTGTCTAGAATGTACCCTTTCTGACCTCAGGTACATTTTCGGTGTACAAAATTACCCTAAAAATTTTTTTACGTCCAAATTGTTGTCGAAATCGAGAAATTGTTTTCAAATTTCGTTTTAGTTTCCTGATCACAGAATTTATGCAGTACCTAGTAAAAATCTTGTCATCAACAAATATTGTATTGCTCATAGGGTAGGTAGTGTTCATTGTGACCACGGGACCGTGATTGTTACGGCGCGACGAGATGAAAAATATTCCCTGACAGTGGAGTAATATAGGTGATAGCTAGTACGTATACTGCGCATATAGGTATTTTGTTCGCGCTCCATACAATACAAGACAGTAAAAATTACTACTGCGCATTCAATCGTCAAAGGTCATTGCACAAAACTGTGCCTACTTTTTATCCCGTGACAACCCAGGACATTCCTAAAAGCTTAGGAATGTTTGGTACATTCCTTAGAGCTAAAAATAAGCTTAAGTATCTAATTAAAAATCATGTTCTATTCGCATGACTAATTTATCAACGTGGTTCCATCCCAACTCACGTGAATAACACACATCTATTTTGATTATGACGTGCAAACGACGTGATAGATCGCCACGGGTTTGGTTTGACGCTACCAGTAATTATAATTTAGCCATTCCATCCTGAGGACAATGTATCAATGATATCAATTGAGAGTTGAAACAATGTTACGATGTATATAAGTACTCCTACTCTCCAATAGAAGTAATAAAAGCATTGCTGCGCAATTGAAAGGGTTGTAGCTGCTTTAGTAGATGTAGTTTTCTGTTGGCAGTGTATGACATTGTTCATGAGCATACCACTATTACTCCCAGTGTGGTGGATCGATCCAAGGCGATACGGACAGACCATATAGATCCGTATCAATCAAGTCTTCGTCCCATTACTCTAACGAGAGCTAACTTTAGTACGTCATCATCGTCTCAGGCAGACGTATTATATGCATTATTTCATAACTATATTGTTGGGTCGGCACTTTTGTCCATATGAAAATTTTATATAAAGCCGACGCTACTGTAATTTTGATATCTTTGACTGCACGTAGACATATTAGGAGGTCATAGTTCATTATCATGGTCCACTGTTCGAAGATTAATGAAATTGCCTATCCGTAGGTAGGTGACATCACACATAAATGCTTTATCTAATAGAATACCGTCAAACAAATTATGACATTGTGCTACGTATTATTCATATAAACTGGACAGGACAAATGGTAGTATTAATTACCATGATTTATTTATGCAATGTAAAATACCTCTGACCAACAGCATAGGTGCCTATTTTGATAATGGCACTAGTCAAGTCTATCTTGAATTCCTAGCTACTTGTAGAAACTGATTTCATTGGTCATTTAAGGTATCTTTGTTTGGGTAAAACTATAAAATAAATTTTTTCTTATTTTTTTTTTAAATTACATGACGTGATACGATACTACTGAGACTATTAATATAATGCAAGTATTTTTAATGGACTCATTTATGGCAAAAGTTGTTGGTTAGTACGTAATAAATGATTTTACGGAATTGCATTGAAAAATCCTACCTACCACAGATAATTATGCGATTGTCGATCATGATCGTGATAAAACTGTACGTCGTATTTATTATTACAATCTGACTTTCATTGCATGTTTATGCGAAAATCACCAAATGATGACGTCAAGGTGTTGGTGGGTATTTATGAATAGGTTCCTTTCTTGACTGCTACATCTGAGGCTTTGCAAAAAAAGATTTGGTTTTGAGTCTTCTGGGTATCTGCAATGCTGAAATTTATGGGTTGCTACGAGAACAAACCTATAAATTGCGTCCGTTTGTTCTAATTACATTACATAAGTATGCTCACGCTAGTATTCCCAGAAGGGGTAAGCAGAGGTGTTTCGCCGTCTCAGGCACTATACATACGTCTTTGAATTACTTCTCAGACATATGCCGGTTTCCTCACGATGTTTTCCTGCACCGTAAAGCACGTGGTGTGAAAGCACTGTTTTTTTTAGGTAAACTTTTTGGTACAGGCCTCGCTGGGATTTAAACTTGCCGCAACCACGGCTCTTTTTAATTAATAGATTTAATTTACACTTAGTTAGCGGCTACTGCAGTAAGGGTTTCCTTTCTAATCTAAATGTAATATAACCCGTTCGATCACTGTGGGAAAAGGTCCCTCTCCCCCGTTCACCCGGCTTTGTGCCTCAGTTGGCCAATTATGAATTACGAAGGGTTTCCCTTATTTTCGTATAATTGCCATCAGGTTTATAATACTCCGGCGGTTCTTTGCGCTAGCGGGTACGGTGTTCCTGCTGCGGTGCTTCACGATGTTGATCACGTCACTGTCGGTGCCGGGTTCGCACCTGAAGTGCGAGCCGCGCTCGTACCCGCCGGCCGACGACCTCACCGTGTGGGGCCGCCGGCTGCGACAGGCCTACGACATCTGGAGCGGCGCCGGCATGTCCGTGCGCGGGGTACGCACCTGTGGCGACTACATGTTCTCCGGGCACACGGTCGCGCTCACGCTGCTCAACTTCTTCATTACTGAATGTGAGTGATGTTTCTAACGCATGACCTCATATATCGGGCCTGTCCAAATCACACATTGGCATTTACAATTCGACTATGTATGGACAATGGACCTGACATTGTCTACGTGTTTCAAAAGACCCAAAAACTAAAATTTAAAAATAAATGGTAAGCACTGCAATACTTATACACCATTGATTGACTAAGTTCCACTTATTTATCTTTGGAAAAAACAATGTGGTTACTAAAATCATAGTTATGAATGAACGTGGTCTAAGGTTCTCTACGGTCATCATTACTATCAAAATCGTTGTCGAATGCTATAGAGTTATTCCTTAATATAAAGATTAATACGAGCACGGCATGCGTACCTATTGTGGATGTGTTATGGATAACTTACATGATAATACGTATGACTCAACTACCTACGAAATATGACTTAGATAATGTATTTTTTGGTGACACAGGTTATTTCTATGATTAGTCTATCTAAGCATATTAACATGTGGCAAAGTTCTACGGTCCCATATCTCTCGCTATTTTGTGATCGGGACTGCAATCCCGATTCCTCCAGGTCTTATCTTCTCAAACACTTGCTTGACTTCAGCATTATGTTTCTTATATCACGTTCATACATATGCTCATTGCCTGTTTACTTATAGTACACCCATATTTCGACAGTTATGTTTATAGCCATCAGTCAGGTGTAATCTCATATCGCGCATATCATTCGATCAGCGAAGTTAAGTAAATTTGACTAACCCTAGCCAGTAATTGGATGGGTGACCGCCCGAGCCCCCTCCGTGCCTCGGAGAGCACGTTAATCCGTCGGTCTCGGTTGCCAATTTATCACATTTGTCGTTACTGGTCAGTCGGAGTCCCAAAATAATCTGACAACTGGTTTAACCCAGATCACAGCTTTCCTCGTTAAAGGTCAGATGGCAGTCGCTTCGCATAAAAATCAGGTGATCAGCCATATCGAGTAGAATCAAGTCCCAACAATGTATGGGATAAGGCCAGGGAGATGATGAGTGCTGTAATCTAGACTCCAGGCTGTTACTGGGAACTTACAATTAAGCTCAATAACACTCACTAGCACGGGGTTCGAACCCAGGATCTCGTCTTCCGCTTGTGACCACTACCCCTTTGTTACTTATATCATACTTCAATTAGTCACTACGTGATTGGCTATATTATTTTTATTGTATCGTTACGATTTTATTGAGCGTATAAATCCATTATTGTACTAATATATTGTGTTTTATGTCATTCGCTTACATCCCAAGATAAGCTTGATAATCGCAATGATAAGGGATCGAATCCAGGAAGGTAATGAGTACGTTTAGGTGAGTATTGTTAGTCATTTCCGTTTATTAAGAAACGTGGTTTATACGAAGACGAGACTAGTAATATGTGCATCCCTTTTTAAATCCGCATCACAGAAACAGATGGGTCTAGAGTTTATACCAAGGACTATCTTAATCTATGTTTTGTAGTAAGCACAGTCCCCGTGCTTTATGTTTGAAACTTGTATATTAAGCATGACATTGAATGTGGATGTGACATTGAATCTTAATTCGTGGTATGATTGAATCTACAAATATAAGCTATTGTGTTATTGTCAAAGAAATTCGTTCAAGCATTAAACTCAGCATAACGGGGAGTTTATGCCCGCTGTGTTAATACGAAATTAAGTAGGGAATGCCTAAATAAAACCGTTTTTGCTTTCGAACATTTCTTTGATAGTGCAGCCCGTTCTTAAGTAGGTAACAATAAAAATGATGTTTGACAAGCAATATTAATATATTACAGAATAACAAAAACAGCTAAACTATACTATCTAATAAAAGTTTCAATATCAATAATATCTTTAATAGCAATATGAATACATTTCAACACATAATACGGAGGGATAATTGACAATCTTAAAAAGTTCTAAATTTAAAATGTATTTCATAGATCCTCGCCTGTTTGCTTTTAAATATAATAAATTGAACAGTGGATTTTCAGTCAGAGGACGACATGTAGTAACTACTCTCATATTAACTGGATAATTAAATGTAACCTTGATTAACTGTCAAGGATTACTGTAGATACGATATGAATGTACAATTCTCCACAAACACGCTTCCGTTTACAACGTAAGATAGGAAAACAAAGACGCATTCAATGTTTATGCTATTTTATCTTTGCGTTAGTGATAACCTCCTATTACGTACTTAAAGCGTATGTAGGTGAACTATACGTAACCCCAATCATTGTTGGGATTAGCTGATTAATAATCTAGGTGACTAGTGACTGTGGCTCTTAAAATCGCATATGTATGTACTTTCTTTCACGGAATAATTTCTTTGTGCGCAACAATGTAATTGTAGTACACGGGTTTATGCACCTTGTTAATGACTCATAAAGGTATTTACCAGCTGAGTCATTCAGTCGGGTCACAACCAAGTGGATTGACTGTAGGTTCGTCGCCCAGTCGGTCGGTCTATCACGCGTCTTCTTTATCACGCATGTTAATAATCTATATATTATACATATAACAAAAATGCAGAGGTCGAATTTCTGCACATAGATATGTAAGAAGTGAAATAAAAGTAATTAGATTTTTTTGTTTCACTGTTGTCTGTTTGTTCGGGCTAGTCGTCGAAACGACTGCTTATATGGCCAACATATATTGAGATCCGGTCAATCAAAGAGTTCCCATGGAATAGTAATGTATGAATAGTAAAAAACTGTAATTAATTAAACAGCTTTTAAACAGCAACAACTTATGAACTTAATATAGTCAAATTTTAAAATTTATGAATTCCATAAGAAGAACGAATTCCCGCGGGTATAAATACCACTCGGATGAAGTCGCGGGCGTTAGTTCATCATCATTGAGTCCATTTTAAATTTCCCGCGACTCAAAAAGGAAGCATGCAAGCGTCATGCAGCCGCTCCTATCACGTGACCACATTTGTCGCTGGAAACGCGAAGCGTCGTGTAAGCGTCGAGCGGCTTACATCAGGTTGCACCTTTAATAACTCTTGTCGGTTTAACCGATGCAACTCTTTCCATTTGTCTCTGTCCAGTGGCTTTAGTAAGTCATACATAATTGGTACGTAGGTTCAGAATAGGCTATAATGCAGTACCCGCGTACCATCAGGCGGGCTGGACGGACTATTGTTTGTCAACCTTGTAGTATAAAACGTACAAGCAAGCGGTTTCACCCGCATAGTCTGAATTTAATGGGTGTCCCGCGGAACCTAAATATATATTTTAATGAATAGTAGGCTAAATTACTCCGTGTAACATTAGCAATCCAACAAAAAGTGCAGTTAAAATCGGTCCAGCTGTTTCCGAGATTAGCTGGAAGAAACAGACACACAGAGAAAATTTATGATAATTGGTTCAGTATCGTGTATATTTTCATACGCATTTTGTCAAAAGGTGCAATTTTACAAATAGACATTTCAATTTGATTTATCTGTATAGAAATTTGTTTTATATTCTAATAACAAATAATAAATAAGTAACTAAAAACTAATTACAAGTAGAAAACTTGGCCCAAATCGGTGTCTCTCGGGATCGTGCCAAGAAGGCTGGCAGCATTGCCACGTTGAATAGCAATGCTGATTCTCTGAGCGAGAAAAGCCCCAGCCCGCTTGTCACGAACGTGTAGAATATAAAACAAATTAAAATTATTAAAAAAAAGTGATGGATACCCCAAGAATACCTAGGTTTTAACATGTATTAACGTTGACGACATCGCCGGCGTATTTTTCTGTATAGTTAATTAGTATCTATGCCGTGACCACTGTCACTTTGCTCGCTATGTTTTTTGTATAAGAACTTAACGATTCAACCGTTTCAATCCTTGGTCTGAATTCAATCGCGCGTAAGTATGCAGCAAACAATTTGACTGACTAAACTCCGACCTATTCCATACTACAAACAAATTAGGTACATATTCTGCATAATGTAGCATTTTGTTGTGACGCGACATTGTTTGTGTTAAAGTTCCACTTTAAACGTTCATGTGTCTATCGGTGAAGACGCGTGAATACTGTTCAATCGAAATATATATAACTCAAAGGACTGACTGACATAGTGATCTATCAACGCACAGCCCATATCACTGGACGGATCGGGCTGAAATTTGGCATGCAGATAGATGTTATGACGTAGGCATCCGCTAAGGATTTTGATTAATTCAGCCCCCAAGGGGATAAAATAGGGGATAAAAGTTTGTATAAAACTTTGTCAATTAACCGATATATTATATAAAACTAAATTTACGCGGGTGAAACCGCTGGGCACAGCTAGTTAAGTACATAAATGATCTATCATTATCATTTTATCAAGTACATTTATAGTATATTTATTAGATTCTTGATAAGTATGTCATGGGAAAGATAAGGATTTGACGCTTTAATGTCCCTAGTGTGGTACTCCATATCATACGTTACATGTCAGTCGCAGGCCTAAAATCGTCTGACAACTGGTTTAACCCAGGTCACAGATTTTCAGAAGGTCAGATGGCAGTCCCGTATAAAAATCCGGTGATTAGCCAAATCAGGTTGAACCAAGTACCAACCCCAACAATGTATGGGAGCTGATGATGGTGTGGTAATTTATGTTCCAAAATAAAAATGCAGTAGAATAGAAAGCTGATAGTTGTAATGGATGTATGGATACCGAAGCTTTGGTATAACTTTCCAAAAGTTAAACTTTCTGCTACTATAAAAACTTTTCTATTAACATCATTGACTTTCAATAAGAAAATCCGGTACGAAGCTGCCATTCACCTCGAATATATCTATCAATCATCACACTACACTACAATTATTATAACTTAGCTTTTTGTTCGGACGGTTTCAAAATAACATTTCCACTCTTGTATTTTACTACTGAAAATAGTATTTAACACTTATAAAAGGTTTAAGTCTAAATAATTACGTACGGTAATATTTGCGAAATAGATACCTACTATACACTAACTATAATTATTGTGTTCTCAGAAGCACACATACTGTCGGTACATATTTTGTCAGTTGTTTCTGTAAACAAAAATCAAATATTTTTAACGAGAAATGCAAAAATTGTTTACAGTAGCGCCGAGTGTGTATGTGTGCGATGAGTGTGTGTGTTTGGAAGTACATACTACATTCACACTCGCTCACGACACAACAAATATGTACGTACACAACAAAAATTCTACTATGACCCCGTATAGTGCACAGTTAGAGTAGGTATTAGTTTATTTATATATTTGTAATAATGTCGATAATTAATGAAAGAAAGAAAGAAATTGTATATAACTACATTTTGCATCCATCCCAATATTATTATCTAATATATAAAATTCTCGTGTCACAGTTTTCGTTGCCATACTCCTCCGAAACGGCTTGACCGATTTTGATGAAATTTTTTGTGCTTATCCGGTATCTATGACAATCGGCCAACATCTATTTTTCATCCCCTTAAATGTTAAGGATAGTCAACCCCAAAAAAAAATATGGCAATACAACGTTTGCCGGGCACAGCTAGTTAATTGTAGGATACTAGCTGTGCTCGGAAAACATTGTTTTGCCAAGTACATTTTAGAGGTGAACCACCTCAATCATTTAGGGGTATGAAAAATTTATGTTGCCTTGTAACATATACTAGCGAACGTCACACGGTTTTACTCGCGGAGTTCCCGTTCCCGTATGAGTACGGTATAAAATATAACCTATATTAATCAGTGATAATGTAGCATTCTAATGGTCTACATAATTTTTAAATCGGACCAGTATTTTTTGAGCCAATTCGTTACAAACATACATACAAACCTTTCCTCTTTATAATATTATTATTATAGATTAGTACCCGATGCCCAAAATGCAAACTTCCATACAAACGAGAATTATATACATATATTAGACACAATACTAAACACAAATAATGATATTAATGTTAAATTATAAATGTTTGTCAGACACGTCGCGCAACCTGTACTTGCTGCACATCCTGACGTGGGTGATGAACATGTTCGGCATCTTCTTCATCCTGGCGGCGCACGAGCACTACTCCATCGACGTGTTTATCGCGTTCTACATCACCTCGCGCCTCTTCCTCTACTACCACACGCTCTCCAATAACCAGGCGCTCATGCAGAATGACTCCTCGAGGTACGAAAAAAATGCAAAAAATGTAATATATTGCAATAATAATATATAGTATATGTACGTGGCGTCGCGAGCTTTGAGCGCTGGCATTCGTTGGTTTTATTTGACGCTAGCCCGAAAACATGCGCAGTTACCTCACTATTTTCGTTGAGCTCTCAAAACTCGTGTCGGCACCTATTGATACCTTCGCACAAATCATAGATAGGCAATGGTTTTGCAACAGCCACTTATCATGTTGTTGAATTTCATGTTAAGCTTCCTCACGATATTTCCTTCACTGTAAAGGCGCATTTTCATCAGAGATTTGCGAGGATGCGTGGCGATAGATATGTTTATTAAGAACGATCCCTGAAGCCTACCGTTTTACCTAGCCTCGCTCTGCGCAGTGTCACGCAATATAATTTTAATATTTGCGAAAATAATAATCTCATCATTAAGACAGACCTCAAAATGTATTTTTTAAAAAAACTTGTAATTGTTATTTTTAACACTTATCGAAAATGCGCAACCTATTTTATTCAAAACTGATCTTTTATTGAGATATTATCGCAAAATAAGATTTTTAATTTCGCCTCTATCGTTCTGAGGGTCCGATATACTATATCACTAGGCCGTCTAATTATTTATGTACCATGTACTAGACCGTAATTACTAATTTAGTCTATTTGCAGGGCTACTGCACTAGAATCATGTAATCGTTATCCTTGTGATCCATGACCTCTAAAAGATTAGACTTACGTCAAAGTATAGCATTTAAAATAACAATAATAGTTCACAACGCAATACACATGTGAGCTTGGTCAGTTATCTTAGCGGAGAATTGTACCTAATCTTTTATTTGTTTTGCAAAAACATAACAAGTATTTGTTTTGCCAAAAAAAATTCGAGCAACGATACCTATTCAGGAAGTTCTCACAGATAGGTTAGATAGGACAATAGATAATTTTCTTTAAAATTAATACTTAAACAAATCAAAAGAAAAGGGCATAGGTATTATTTATTTGAGGGATTTGATATTAACACCCATATTAACTTATGATTGATTAGGTTTTATTATTTGAGGTGATCCATCGCATATCTTTGTAAACCTTAATCAGAACTCTACATAATTAAAATGTGAGACATGTATATTATTACTAAGTAAACATTTAAGGATCATAATATTTTACAAATTAACAGTAATGAGCGCGTGCCTTAAATGAAAAGTTGTAATTTATGAGTCTGTCTCTGTCTATATGCTAGTATCCCTACTATTTTCGCTGGGCGCTCATCACTCGTAATGGCACCTGTAAAATTAGAACCATCATCTTTATTTTTGATTGAAAATAAGTGACTAAATGTAGGCTTCTTGACAAATACACTAAAATACGATCGACCTCATTTTGGAAGTCGGTTAAAATTCGTGCATATGAAATCTATCTATAGTTGAAAAATATAGGTCGTTTGCATATTTAAATGTAAGTGGAGTAGGTAGGTATGTTAATAGATTATTTCAAATTCAAGTATATTTAATCACATTTGTCTTGGGCTGGCGCTGATTATTCTTTGTTTATTTATATAAATTATTTGGCTTTGTATGTATATTCACAAATTCTGAAACCTACCTTTATTACAAGCAGTAGCCTGATCGTGGGCATACACTTATATATATTTAAGCGAAGTTATCTTGAAAACAAACTCATATATCCAAAACAAAACCGACCTAGCGAAACCATCGCTCAACCAGAGACCAAACTCTTTAGTAGTAACAACTAGACTCGCTACCTAATCTACAAATCAAGACTATTCCCACGCATACGGATTCGCTCGTTTGCTAATTGTCTACTTTTATTAGTCGCGCCAATTCAAACACGTACATAAATACGCCAGCACTTGCGACTACTACCCACGCAGGATTAACGTGTTTTTGATAATAAAAAATACTTAAGTATTATAAAAGAATTTAGGCCCTAAGGCACTTATGAGCGTCCAACAACTGACCACCGATTCAGAAATTAGCCTTCTGAGAAGAACTGGCAAGAATCTCAGCTGGCATCATGACATAGTAAATAATTATTAATTACATTAAATTTAATATAAAATTATTGTTTGAAGTGTATGTAAATAAATGAATGTTGTGTTACAGAACGAGAATATGGTTCCCTTTGCTGTCGTTCTTCGAGTCTGAAGTGGACGGCATCGTTCCCAATGAGTACGAGGGCCCGGTGGCCATAGTGACCGGACTGCGACGCTGGGCCGAGCAGCGCGCGCTCGAGCTGAGGCAGGCCGCCGCCGCCGACGGGGACCACTCCGTGCTGCGGCTCGTCGCCGGCATCAAACGGAACCTCAGCCTCGTCGAGGAGTACAAGACGCTCACACTCGACAAAAATATACAGGTTATTATCTAATACACTCTCTTACAGGTGCCGCTACCCGTTCTGAGTGCATAGCGAACTTTACATGTATTTGTTTGCGCTCGCGACATACAAGACCAATAAATTATTACTGTGCGTTCAAAGCCAGCTCTCAAAATTCTTGAAGCCTTGTTATACCATGCTATTAAAATATAATGCTTCATTGATAATGACCTTCCGTTACGCCGGGACGCTTGTCTATCAGTAGGCCTAAACAAAGTAACGCTCTCGCGCGTGCTCTAATAGATGCGACAAAATGTTTGGGAATGACATAAATCTGTAACGTGACATACGTCATTCCCGCACATTTTTTCTACTAGCGAAGCGTGAGGATAATGTTACTTTGTCTACAGGCCCTGAACAGATCACCAAGAAGACTAGTTTTCTCAGTAGACGCAGCTCCTGGCTGTCGATCTTGACTGCTTCAAAAGTATATAATCCTTGAAATGTAAGTAAAGTGTTGTTGTTGTCAGGCGTGCCTGCTGGAGGAGCGGCCGGGCGAGCTGCGAGGGCCCCCACTCAAGAAGACTATATGAACGCTCTCAGCAACCATTATAGAGGCTATATACAAGTTTCATTGTAGCGTCATTTTATACAATGATATCTAATTAGATACCTGATGTTTTTTTCATTATAGATTTTATATCATGTTATTCCGTATTTATTTTACTATGCTAAGTTAAACTGTAGTTTAAATTGTTAAGAAAATTTATTTGCTCAATGTAACTAATCTTGAATAAATAATTTTATTCGCTTTATTGTAGTTTGTTTATAGCCGGAAACTGTATGTGGTGTGTTGGTTGGAAATAGTCTTCATGCACACAGAGCTGACGATTCAAAAGTAAGGTTTTTAGTTCATTTCATTGGCCCCTAAAGTGTGTCACACTCAATTTAACGTGACGTATGCCGTAGCCTGTAACTCAAGGAGAAAATAACGAACTATAACAATTTGTACAGTCGTTTATAAGTTATGAGAACAAATCACCGTACATAACATACAATGGTCCGACCAAATCATAACCGTCCTTTTTGCTTCGTCCTAATCGGGTAAATATCTCTAGCTCAAACTCTGTATAAAACTGTCAATCCCTTTGAAATTCCATATTACAAAAAGATCTGAACTAGAACTAGTCCAATACTAGGATTAAATTACACTCAACCTATTATCACCATATTAATAATGACACTAACATACTATAGGGTATAGTAAGCAATTCAATAAAAAGAAAATATTGTCGTATTTTATATAATTCGTATGAAAATTAGTTAAAAAAACTGTCTTTAATTAATTTAAATAACCATGATGAAATTAATTTGTCATGAATATGGGTATTACAACCAAAAAGTTCGTATTTATACCTAGAATTCTCATTTATACTATTACTTTAAAAATCAGTGCGAGGCAGCTTGAACAACCACTGCTATGTAGGAGGACAAATAATAGCATAAAAGATCATTCTAAAATAAGTTACATGTATATTAACTTAAATAAAAAATATTGTAAATATTAATACTAAAACATATTTCATTTTAAAAAATAAAAAGATAAATCGCCGAAAATAAAAAAAGTGATTATTAATACTTTAAAATAATACAAGCCTTAATGAGGGATAAAATTGTTAAATAGAAATCTTATTCTGGAACTTCATAGAAAATTTGATTATTATATAACTCTAGATGATTTACGATAATAGGCCACTTGGTAATAGAAAACGTAACAATACATCGCCACTTAACATGAGTTCTCAACATAATACTTCTTTGCATTATATACAATGACTAATGATGACAAAGAAGCGCACTGGCGTCACATATAACAGAACTTAATGATGAAGTGCTTGCTTAATGCTAGTGGGGCTTATTTGAGCTGAGAAGCAAGTGGGAGGCAGTCATTTACTCGGCAGCAGCTGTTTGCTCGCTCTGAATCAAGGACTCGGAAGGATCTTTTTTACTTTCAATAGTGGTTTGATCAATGTCATCCTTCTCTTGGGACGTATCACGGGAGCTGACAGTGCCATTTTCGTTGACTGATTCATCTTTCTCGGGTGTATTTTCTTTAGATTTTTTAGATTCCAATTCTTTGTCAGGTGATGCTGCTTTCTCAGGTGACGGTTCTTTGTCTACAGATTTCTGTCTTTCAGGTGTCGCCTCTTTAGAATCACCTTTAGCTGAGGCATCGGCTCCAGTATCGTTGGCGTCACCTGCAGGTGTAGCGTCTCTGAGTGGAGTGTCCTCTTTGGCCGGAGATTCTTCTTTAGTTGGTGTACTCTCCTTGACTGCAGTTTCGCCATTCTCTGAAGGTTTGTCTTCAGCCGATGTTTCTTGGATTTCCTCATTAGATTCAATGTTTTCAACTACATCACCATTAACAGCTTTTTCCTGAAAATCATATAATATTTTTCAAACAAATTGTAGGTGCTTGGGTACCCTACAATTGACAATCAAAACGAATTGTATCAGTAGAGCAAACAAATTGTTATTCATTACTTCTAAATAAACATCTCTGCAGGCCTAGACAAAGTAACATTTTCTCACGCTTGTGCTAATAGAAACAATATGAAATGTATGGAAATATAAATCAGTCACATGACATATATGTCGAGTGACATATAACTAATGAACAATCAATGATAACACATACATATATGTCGAAACATAGCTTTTTTAGAAACACAAATATCCCATTCAATAAAAGAATGGAAAAAAATTAAGATATAAGACAAAGAGCATGCAATGCAAGTACCTTCTCAGTTTCAGTTGGTGGTGGCACTTCTGGGGGCACCTCTAGTTTCAAGAACTGTTCCAATGTGTCTACTTCATTGGCAAGATCAAATAGATCATAATCCTGAAATGAATGATATACGCAATGAAATCAACCCAAAATCTATGTGAATCTATACTAATATATACAGCTGAAAAGTATGTTTTTTGGTCTAACTACTGGTCCTATTTGAAAAATTATTTCAGTTTTAGATATCCCATTTATGATGGAAAGTTTTATTATCACACTAAGACCAATAGCAAAAATACCTTGAGTCACACAGAAATGTATCCAAAATTATTCAACTAACAGAATAAACCAGCTTACTTAGAAATTTCATTTCTTAGTTTTTACCTACACCCCACTGTGGAACACACCCTCCAAAATTTAAAATATCTTTATTTGATTAAACTTTTAACAATGTAATTTCAAATTGTCAGAACGACAAGATTCCACAGGATTATACATACTACCGCCAGGTTCAGAAGCTGTTACTGAGAAGAACCTGGCAAGAAACTCAGTAATAACTCTTTTAAAAAAATTGTTATTTTACGATTTTGAGTAATACAATATAAATCATAAAAAAACATATACAAGCCCATGGACACAGTACCAGTGCACAAAGTAAATAAAAACAACTAAAAGTAAACTATGTATAATTATGTAGCTTGAGATGACCAGCCCCACAAGCAGCACCTGTTCACAAGTATGACGAGAATGCCAGCCATCGCCCTCCTCAACCATTATAGAGGGAAGTGAGTGACCCGTCATCCAGACGCCGCCACAAGCAAAGGCGTTTTTGTGAGCATGATAACTTTCATGTCTCTAGGACCAGCTGTTTAGACTGTTGATTTCAGGGAGTCACAGCTTAACTGTTATGTATGTAGGTATAGCTCTCTATATGCTTATGTTGCATATTCATGGAAAGTTGGTGACATAATAGGAATGTTATTAAAATATAAACATCTAAAGCTATATGATAATAAGGATGACTAATTAAATATAATGGAAAGAGATTGTTCACCTCAAATGATTCATAAATTATGTCCAGCATATCATTATCGTTTGCCACACCTAGTATAGCAGTAAAAGAGGTCAATGTATGTCGGTTGTAATATAACTAAGTAGGGAACACCAACAAAACAAAAACCTTATTGTGTAGGGCTGTCAGTGATGAGCATTTGTAATTGGCAATTAAAACCTTGAATGTATCACATGAACACAATTAAGCTACCAACTAATACCTGTCTGGAAGCCATACAATGACACACCCAAGTCCATTAGCATCCCTACAACTAATTACTTTTGATATTTGATCTCTCAATACCAATACTTTTAACTAGGTGGTCTCTGATCTGATTAATTGTTAAAGTTATATCACAAAAGTTGAATATATGTGTGAAATTAAAACAAATGAGTCACACAACACATCATCATAGCAAACAAAGAGCCAGAAGAATAAGCTTAATACATTGTTTAAAGGGAGACAATAACAAAATAACTATGAATACAATTATCACTTGAATTATTTAAAGTACCTACATGACATATTTATCTATTTATTGGTTTCTAATGGTTTACTTTTATGAATAAAGACACATCAAACGCGTATGCTGCTTGCTAGGTCATCAAGTTTGAAATACCAGATGGCAGTCATGGTCAATGAAATGTTGTTTGTTAGCACAACATATTGATGCAAGTGACATGGGTGCACTGATAACTCACCCCGCAATACTCGTCATCGTTGAACATCTGCGGCGGCAGCGGAGACCGAGGGTTTGGGTCACTGACGGTGCCTCCATTCGACTTAGAATTGCTTTGCATGTACTCTTTGTCTGCCTCTCGCCCAGGTTCCGTTATGTCAATACATTCATACTTAATGCTTTTAGAATCTAATATCATAAGTACACGTTGCTGTCTTTTCTTCACCTGGAATCAATAATATTCACGTAATCCAAAACAATCATTACATGAATCAGTCGGACAAAAGTCGAGAGACACCCGGTCGCCCAGGAATTTTCTAATATTAAACTTACCTCCTTGTTTCCAGAAATACCACTTATGTATATTTTGACAACCATTATTGATAAATTGCTTTCGATACTAGAATTAAAGAAGATATCAGTCGAAAAAATAATTAAACCAGAAAAATAGGCTTGGCCATTAGTCAATCTGTTTTAATAATAATAATTACAGCAGCTGGATGACATTTCCAGTGTTACCTTAAAAAACTATAAATTCTTACCATTTTTGCAAACGTCTCGTTTTGTTCGACTCGACAGAATTATTTTATGAATAACAAACTTTCTTTGTGAAATAAATATTTGCCAAATTAATTATTATTTTATTAGAATAATAAATATCATGTTTGGTACAGTGATCTACAATACGCAGTAGATAAAATATACACAAATGGAAACTTACTGTGATATGGGATTATTTAGTCGAGCAATACCAAGCTACGTTCTGTTTCACGTTAAACCATGCACCACAGATGGAAAAAAAATGTTGATAAATAAATAAGTTTATATATTAAAAAATAAACCATCCTGTTTAATTTTTTTATTTTTTCTAAGTTCCAAAAAATAATAAATTATCTCTCGCTTACCTACATGGGTCTTTTATTATGCATTACGACTCACCAAGGACACCTGTGGTGCGAATAGCCAACTGAAACAGCGTAGTTTGTAAAAAATCGACATTATTATTTAAGATAAAATAATTACCATGGTTAGGTATTTAGAAATAAGATTTTTTTTATTGCGTAACATAGTATTATTACTAGTTACTATTTCTGTTTGTATGATCAAGTTTGTCAACCAGGAATTTCACACATCTGTTTTAACTAGGGTAAAGCGAGCATGGAGTAGGAGTGGACTTATGCTATTAAATATAAACTACCATTATTTTGTAAATACAAATTTTAATACATTTAATTATAATACATAGGCGTATTGTCCTGTAAATATGAAAAATAAAACAAAATGCACTATCGCGGCAGTAATGGCGATGCGTCGCGAGCGTGCGCGGAATGTATCATCTATCTACACAGTCTTCACACGATATTCATAAACAGGTCAGTTTTATAATATCATGAACATCCTACACTGCCTTCAAATTACTATAAAATTGAAGTAGTCTCTTAATTTATATATAGCAAGAGAAAATTACATGTAAATTTTACATTAAATTACCGTCATCATCATGGACATAATTTATGTTACAAAAAGACTAATTCATACTTTAATTTTCGTTAAACAAGGTAACTACTATAACTACCCTAAATTAAATATATTGATCTCTTATTTATCAATTGATTTAAGTTTAATAGTAAGAAGTTGACTCCGTCCTCTGCATACAAGTAAGTATACGTCCCGTCACGAGTAAAGAACGCTCAGCGATAAATAGTGGGTATGCTACGCATGTTTTTATTCACCTCGTGCGATTCATATAGACAGAGACAGACTGATAAAATGACTTATGTCTAATCAAAGGTACTCGCTCTTAACTCGTGACGGGACTGTCATTGCTTAGAAACACATTTTAGTATAATATAACTAGCAAATTTATTTGGTACTAAGTAGTATATTATACTAAATGTTTGTCGTCCGCCGTGAGCAATGTAAACAAATGTGTTGGCATCCAGTGTAACGGGAGGTAAACAGCCGAAATGTATTCAAACTATTTGCGGCCTGTTCGCGAGTGAATGTCAAGAGTGTCAACACTGAACCATGACTATTTTTGGACTGACTGATTGCAGTACTGTGACGAGCCGAGAAGCTTGTCAGCGGGTGTCAGTCGCTGGCGCGTTAAAATACATTAAGTGGGATTATTCGCAAGCGTTTACTTGTATGCGTTGAAAAATATATTTACTTACAACAAAAAAAAGTTTCACAAAGTGTGCGCTAGGTGGCGCTTCTCGAGTACATTTATAATGTATCTTTAAGCAAAATTAATACTTGCTATTAAATGTAAAGTAGACGATCTATTTTCTCCACCTACGTGTGAGGGACTTGGCGTTATGATTCTATGTATGAATGTATAATGTAGTCACAATGGGGTGGATACAATAGTGAACGATTCCACTTACGACGACTTACAAACAAATTTCGCTTCGTCCACATGCGTAGTGGCAGTACATATTAAGCCAATTGTATCAGTCTAATATCAATAACATTCGTCGTTCAATCGATACAATTAAACCCTTAAGGGGGGTCTTATATACATAAATGTAAAACCCATTTATCTTAATGTGGTGTCAATATTTGAGTAGTTGCAATGAGAGTGAGCCGAGGCAAATGTGGCCACTATAATCAATATCACGTGCAAGGGGTGAGCAGGGCGTGGGTCCTACGATCAAGTAACGTACAGCGTATGTTGTGTTATCAGTTTACATATGGCATGCGGATGTGTGATTGTATATGCGGAGATGTTGGCCGGAGGCCAGACCTCAACAGTTGTTGGGGACGGCACGTTTCCCAGCGACATCTTCTATCATAAAATGTTTATGCACCTATATTTAGCATATCGTTAACTTTTAATAGAACATTCTTCATTCTAGTTTTATATTTATTCAACAGGTTTCGCGGAGGTGTCGAAACCATTAATATGCCAGACGCGTTTGATCACACACTTGATGACATTTTGTAAACATTTCGCTCGACGTGCGACTTTTATAAAGGCCATTCTTAATATCCTGGTGCCTCGATGGTTCACTGAGAATACATGATAATATAATTATTATATAAATGAACAGTAGTTAAATAAAGTACATGGTAATCTTTAGGAACGATACATATTAATACTTATCCATTTGGAATACAGGAATGAAAAAATCACTTACAATCATTGCATTGTATATGGATGCTGATAAGCAATAATGTGTCAACCCACAAAAACTCAAATTCAAAGGTTTTGATATATTTTGATAATGCATCACGTATTTAACATTCTAAAAAAGTGTTTCAAGTCATCTGAAACATAAAAGTACGTAAAAAATGGATTTATGTCATAAAACAAATCTTAAATCACGTATACAATCCTCTTAAGACGCCATTTTCTCAAAACCAAGTTTATGCGGGTTGACACATTATTGCTTATCTGCATCCATATATAACTTAATGTTCGACATATTAAAATGTAACAAAATATAAAAATAATATCAAAAATATAAAAGAATAAAAGTTACAAATGGGTCGACAATTTTTTTATCGAGCTGCATATATAGCGCATGCGCAGGAATAAAATATGTTATTCGCTAAATGTCGATATGACGTTTCAATACGCCCGCGCTACGCCACCGGATAGTTGGCTTTTGTCAAATTAACAAATGCGCAACAGAATTCAAGTACTTCACAACTGTACACATGACGTCTTCCAAAATAAAATCCTACAGTAATATTACACTAATTATTATTTGTCAAAACTTAGCTTATGATACTTTTGTGCTGTTAAATTAATAAGTAAATATTTACTATGAATTTAGATCGGCAGATATGACGTTATTCGAGAATAAATAATTTAATATAATATAGTTGAACTAATATAATCTCACACAATTTTCACTTTATTATCCACCCAACAAGCTTCACAGCATACACACTCGAATCAAATATATTTGAGCACCAGAAACAAATGCGTAACTTCAGAGTGCTAAACTAAAATGCCTCAATAAAAATATCAGTATCAACCATATCAGCGGTAGGCCGAGCCAGTGGAAACCAGTGAGACATGAGATCTGTCAGTTGGACTGAGCATCGACGCCAACTTGTGTATAGAATCATCACTGACCCAACATCATAGCCAAACAAATATTGATCCAAAGTAGGTAAATATCCCTTCAGGACCATGTTTTGAAGACCCCCAAAAAGTCTTGTCTTTTCTTTACCCAGCACAGGTGAGCACACGATATGTCGCATGTTAAATCTTAGGGCTGTCTATAATTGAGGGAGTCACGGTGAAGCATATGAAGACATAACACGTGCACTTATCCATCATGGATTCTTTGCGTAAAAAAAGGCTGTCCATAATAAGTAACAATTTTTTACTGGGCTGCCGTGACAAGCTCACTGAAAAACATGCGCTTAACATCTTGTCTCGCGCTAAAGGTGCAATCATTAATAAAAGGTGTAATCGTCAATGGATCTTTTGAAATACTTGCAATAATTTCAAAGTGTTGCAAGTATTTGTGTTTACTCCTGTAATTCCTTTATTTCAAATTGATAACGCAGAATATGCGAATGCATAAAAGCAACACTAGACTTATATTGACACTTGTTACCTCGAATTACAGACACACTAAGTACAATTTTGATTTCGCGACATTCTTCCCGAATAAAATAAATTTACAGCAATTTTTTAATTGAATGTTATGAAGTTACACAAAAACTATTGCAATATGGTTAGAGAGCCTCATGCCTTACTATCTTTGCGTTAAGTTCGACTCACTGTAAAGGGAAACATGTATACATATAAGATTTATACATCCGTTGCTGTAATTTATTCGAATGGTAAGATTTTAACTTAACTGTCAAAAGATGTTGTAAATATAGCATGTTGGAAACAAGGCAATATTTTAAGATGCTAAATAAAATGGTATTCTGATTCGCAAATTGAGATACTAGTTGGCCTGTGGTATCTCTAATTGTTCTAAGTCTGCGCGGCTCCATAGCAGCTGGATCTCATTTTTAAACAAAACATTCAGTACTGGATATATTAATTTGTCCTGTGTCTAGCGATTTTGATGCCGATAACATGTTAATTACGATTAACGTACGGCTACTTTGTCTTTCTTATGGCAATAACTCGCGCCATTCACCCTGTAAAAATCTTTGTAGCTCTTCAAATAGAGCTATATGCTGGTACCTGTTACTGTTAATCTATGTAGAACTACAGTCACTAGTTATTAAAGACCAAATTGCAATGAGATTGAGCTGGTACGGGGCGGGTATGTAGTGCAAGAAGCATTAGACAGTCTTTGAAAAGCTGGGTGGTATAAGGGGGTGTTCAGACAGGGGTGCCGAAGTCTGGATCTCCATCGCCGAGGTGCAGCGCGGGCAGGAACTTGGTGGGCTGGGGGGCGCCGTTGGTCACCACGGTGCTCGCCGTGCCCCCCACGGTACCTACCGCACCCCCCACGCCCCCTACCGTGGCCACCACACCCCCCGTAGTTCGCCCCCCGACCCCCGCTCCTCCCATCCCCGGCGTCACTCGTCGCGCTGACCCTATCCTAAACACACAAGTCCAATATCAAACTACCCACAACAGTTAACTTTATAACAGGATTGCGCAATCCTGGTACTAAAATAGAAAGAAAATATGGTGGTAAGTACGCACTAGTTTCTGACCGCAATGTCTCCTATGAAAAATAAAAAATAAAGAGAATTACCCCCCAATAACTCACCTTATAAATCACAACATCTATATGTATTAAAATGTTATTTTGGTTTATGTACGCTTCAAAATATATTTCCAATCACAATGCGCCACAGCGAAGCGTGGCAGGGTACAGCTAGTTCCTTATTAATTAGTATGGCGAGAGTAGATCATCTGAACAATAGTTTCGTGAACTTACGATTTATTAATGACACATAAAATCTGTTACAACTATGCAAGGTACTTCTAAAACTACTCTGCTCAACAGAGCAGGTACCCTCGTTAATTAAGTAGGCTTAAGTTCTTTATTCTCATTCAAATGAGATAATATGGTTAGTAAAAACAATATAAAAATTTTAGTACCTAAATCCCTTAGTCTCTCTTCTAAGCGGCTTGGGCTCGGCAGTTCCATTAGTGGTGACGGTTGGCGTGGGCTTGGACTCGAGGTCAACTAGTGGGCTCTCCAACACCGCGGGCTGCACGGGACACGGCACCGGCTCCACTGTAGGTATCGGCGCTGGTACTGTTGCTAACATTATATATGAAAATTTTATGTTAAGACTTTGGAACACTTATTTGAGATATATTGCAAACATTATTGTACAGATATATTTTCTTCAAATAAAAATCTCTAGGTTGTAAGCTGTCTTTATTTTTTAACGTACACATTATAAGCTCTTATTGCCTTGATTGTTATAGTCTCATAGTTCTTGTCATTCTATCATGGCAAGAAGATGGTACTGAACAAGATTGGTCAGCGTTGGCTATTGGAAACACGTCTGGGCCTGTAGACAAAGTAACGTTATCCTCGCGTTTCGCATATAGAAACGATATAAGGTGTATGGGAATGACATATATCCAGTGCGTGATTTGATCGATGATCACTTTCCATATATTTTGTATCGGTTCTATTAGCGCAAGCGCGAAAGAATGTTGCTTTGTCCAGGCCACCTGGAATGGTTCACCCAGCAGTGGGATATATCAGACTGACTAAGTTGAAAGGCTTACCTCCGTCAGATTCGCCGAGTCCTTCACAAGGCGCCTCGGCCTGAGGGTCGTCAGACGAGGGTGCCTCCACATCTATAGCTCGGTACGCACCTTTCGTGCGCCAGTCCTACTCAGACAATAATACACGTTTGTTACTCTACTAAGCATGTACATGATGCCGGAGGCTCAGATCAAATATTTGAAAGTTACAGTTTGTCTATGCTGGATTTGAATCTGTGACCCTAGGATTGACATAGGCATCCCGGAAAATTTTGCTTCATTTAGTATAATAGCTAGCTAATACGCGGACGAATTAGGTAAATTTTTATTTGAAATAAATCCACCATATTCATACTTACACACGCGATTTAGCTTTGAGCCATTTCTAGCTAGCTGTAGCTTAAGGATTGAGTATTTATTGTAGTTCATATGCAGCGCTTCTCCGCTCGCTACATACGCGAGTAGCCCCATATATGGATGGCGGTACTCGCTACTCAAAATAAATCACACTATGAGAGATTTCAAGGGCATTAAAATACACATACAAGTATTAGAACAGTTTGAGCCGCGGATCCCCAGGCGCCTGGTCGGAAGGTCTTTACTTTGGGATAAAGCATGTTCACTCGCTATCCCCAGATTCCAGAGTTTCAGCTTTCTCCAGAGTTTTATAAATAGCGATATTAAGTAAAGAATAAAAATATGCTATTTGCCCATGTACCAGTGGTTTGCGTTTCTTCTTGAGCGCGTGAGGGCGGGCGTGCACCGGCGTGGACCGCGGGGACTCGCCCGACGAGTACTGCCGGCTGCCCGGCCACTGGCAACACATCATTACTTACTTCACTCACATATTCGGACCAGGTTTTGTAAGACGTTATAACGCCCAATTATAACCAAAGATTGCAACTGAAATGTGCTGTTGTATATAGCGAGCATTTAGCGAGAGTTCTAAGTGAGGAACTAATGATGGTGTGGTGTACCTCGAGGCTGGCCTGTATCTTGATGGAGTGGTCGTCCATGTCGAGGATGGAGAGGTTGTTGTTGATGTTGTTATAGTCCGGGTACCGCGCGCCAGCCGAGCACTCGCTGCCCGAGCCCGCATCGGAGCCCCTGAACACAAAACGTCAACTTGAGCCTTTCTACGTGGCTTGGCATCGTGTTAAGTTGGGAACATGAGTGAAACGACCCGTAGTTGTAAACGCACTGGCGCCATTTTATTGATCATGCATATGTCAAGTCATGACCGTCGTGATCACGTATACACTAAATACTGTTTACAGGAGACAGGCAGCGGTAACTTATAGTAAAGCCGACAGGTGGCTCTAGTATACATTCATAACACATCTCAAGTAGTGTGTAGTGTGTAGTGTACCTGTTGTGGTAGTCAGGAGTGCGTGGTGCGGTAGGCGTGGCGCCCGAGCCATCCTGCTCGGCGCATATCACCTCGTCCTCCGGATACAGCGGGAATCTATAACACAATATACTTTTACAAACATGATATAATAATACCAGCTACACCCCAACTTTTTATATATGGACCACATAATTTGACCATGGTGACTTCACCAGCTTTAATGCGGTTTCATAATGTATTGGAAAGTGTCAATCGAAGACGGGTGTACGGGAAACTCACATTGAGTTGCAGTGGAAAATTTATGAGGGAATTGAACCTGTAGTTGTCCTCAGAGAGTCTGTCGTCGTCGTCAGTGGCTATAAACTGGACGCAGAGCGCACAGTCTCCTTTCACGCTCTGCAGCGCTTGTACTGCCTCCTTGTGACATGCCTGCAAGGACATACTTATTACTTTACAATTTTAGGTATCGTCGCGAGTTACAAGCGCGCAGCGAAAATACTCGAGAGACTGCTCATGTTTTTATTCGCCACGCGCTATAAATATAAACAGGGACAGACTTATAAAATACTTCTGCGCATTCCAGGTGCGCGCTCATAACTCCAGATGAATTTGTATGTCAAGATTTCTCAAGTAGAAGGCAACACAAGGTATGTCTTCAAAGTGCAGTAATGAGTGTATATACCTGTGTGAGGTCGAGGTCGTTGATGGCCAGTATGGCGTCGCCGACGTACAGCTCGCCGGTGAGCGCGGCCGGCCCGCCCGCTTCCAGCTCGGAGATCAGGATCGGCACGCCGTGCTCGCGACCACCCTATCGCACACCATACATCATTATAATAATACATATTTTAGTTTATATTATACAGGATGTCGAAAAAAAGGAACAATTGTCTTCTAGAAGTTGTAGGGTTTTAAGAGCTTTATAGAGCTCGAGGCCTTAAGCGATTGAATGAACGCGCGGCCGCGCTTATCTCCGACGCCCTGAATATTATAGTTTATTATATTTTTTGATTGCGTGAAAACATAGTCAAAACAATGTTTTCTGAAAATGAAACCTAGTTAGGTCAATTTGTTGCTTCCGAAACGCCCTACATACGAAATTTTATGACTATGATGAATTTAATTACTACACCAAACAACCTAGGCCATAATAGGGTATCTCGTAGGTTCTCTCGATACCTGACTGGGACTGCAAAATAACTTTCGGTGATACTTGTTACGTAGCTAACTAAAATCGTATTACAATTTACTAAAGTGTTTTGAAGTTATTTAGTTTTAAATTAAGTTACGGGTCTGGGTACGGTTTTTACCAACATGTAGATGTTGTACTCCGCTCATTTTATATTAAATGATAGTAAAGTCTAGTCTTGTAACAGTCTTAAAATTCGTACTCATTCGTACTAAGTAATAACTAATATAATATATAATAAAATAGCGTTCCGCGAAATAAAGCTACCCATGAAATGAAGTGTACGAAACCGTGGGGCACAGGTAATGTGTAAGCAAGCTGTCCCTCGCACTCTCTCTGCGCTCAACGCTTTCTTGGAGTCCAACTCTGAGTGTGATTTGTATGCGGACGAGTGGCAGACGATCATGTCGGCATGTCTGGAGTATTGCGAGGCGAATGATTGATTGTATTTGTATTTTTAAAATATACTGTGTATAGAATTCAATGTATTGTGTACTGTATATATACCGATATTGAGTAATATTGCTACGTTTTGTGTAATTGGTTATTGGCCGTTCAAAATGTATATTTCCAATGTATAAATAAAATAAAAAAATGCAGTATACTAACAGTGACAGAGATGCCGAGGCCGAGATGGGGCGAGCGCCGCACGCGCACGGTGCGCACGCGCGCCCGCGCCGCGCCCAGCGGCCGCGCCGGCCACGGGCCCAGGCCGCGACACACGCGCACCAGCGTCTTGTGGCGCTGAAGCAGGATCTCCGCCTCCACCTGGCCACATTCAAATGGATACTTGAAAGCTATCGTTCATATAACTGACTACGTCGTTCTCCACCGTGGGGCGAAAGCCTGTCTACCTAGTGAAAACGCGTGCAGTCCCAATTGAATACTAACTTCCATCTCATCTCATCTGAAAGTTGCACTTGCTTTACTGTGTCCAATCCTGAGCTGATTGATTCATATTTATTTCCCGATTGAACTATCAGGAAATAAATAGCAGACTAGTGACGGCGGATTTTGTCCAGAACATCATAGAGAAGGTATATTAACCTGAGCCCACAATGAATCTCTGACTTCTGCGCGCATATCCCGACCGAGCAGCTGCAGCTGTTGGATCCTGCCAGCCAGTTCTTTATCTAAGTATTTCGTCGCCAACCTGCAAATAGAAATATTTTATGTAAGTTTATATGAACCGATGACATTTTAATGAACATTTGGCTTACTACCTACCTGGCTCCGAAAAGCTCTGAATGCAACGCGAGGACTGTTTCCCTCAGGGAGGCGTTCTCGCGCGCAAGTTGTGCAGCCTCGGCACGGGCCCGCGCCGCGTCCGTCACGTTCCCCGCCGCGTCACCGCTCTCTTGACAACCACCTGAAGCACGTGCAATGCTTACAACTTGCCAACAATATATCCATTTTACCCTTAGGTATACCGATCATAATCAAGGAAATAACTATAGGTATTTAAATCTCACCAGCTGAATGAGCTCGTGCAAAAACCAATTCAGCCCTCATGTCCACAAGCTCCGCCTGCAACAATTGACAGAAAAATGCTTTATCTATACGTTTTAATCTCGCGATCAAATGGACGAGATCGTGTATCATCAATAAGTAGTGTCGAATGTTATAGAAGTGATTCAGCACAATAGAATTTAATCTGGGGCCGAAATCAATGGCGGCGTAAATCCGAATTAAAGTAAGACACATAGCGGTCGGCGTGGTATGCGCACGCGCCCTGCTGATTCCATAAATCGTTTGACTCATCGCCCTCACGCCTTCGCCCTAAGGAGACCAAGTGACACGCGACACCTATTACCAACCCTCATTCACTCGTCAGATTTCATCTCTTCGTTAATTCGCCCATGATTTATATTATGATTCGTCATGGATATGACGCAAAGCCACCACAATTGGGTCGTTTTAATGAACCATACATATTTTGTTAATTAGTCGTGGACGCGAGAATGATACTGACACAGTGCATAGAGATATTAATAAACACCCACCAATAGTTATCAAAAAAAAAATGTTTTGCTATTATCGCTGTTGCTTGACTCCTGAAACGATCTCATTCAAACATAAATATTTGATAATAGGGTTGCTCAGATTTATCCTATTGTAACCACCGTACAACATGACACAGGGATGGCATCCTGCTAAATAAACGATAAGTAGGTAAGTATTTTATAGCATAACTCCAACGTATGACTTTCGAATTACTTCAAAGATTATCAAAGAAATTCTTTGATGCTCTTTACGATAGTTGCCCAAAGAAAGCCAGGGTTTATTAATAGCAATAGCGATGCAGTAAGGCGGAAGTATAGTAATATTAGTAATGCGCGTATTAGTAACTCAAGTGGCGATTATGGGAGCTACCCTGTAGTAGTAACCTAGGAGCAATGGACTTCTTGCATCTATAAAACTTCACATTCCATCAAGGGATCACATCAAATACCACAGTAAACAGCACCAATATTAGTAGGTACCAATCTATTCTCGCAATGCTTTTCATTTTGAGTGCAATTAAGATTAGTTTACAGTAGGAACTTAAGTGTGTACCAAATGATAACTATGCACACTACGACACGATTAACCTAAGACCTATGACAGAGCAGTTTTAGACTTAATTATTAAAACACAGTGATTAATGTTATTTATTATAATGTAATTTATACAAATATTAAATAATATTATTAATACATGGTTAAATAATAAATCAATTATGTGGAGTCAGTTAGGTCTCGTCATTGATTGAAAACATAATTTCAACAGGTTTAATTGCGTCTAATCTGAATGTGTAATTACAATAATTATGTGGTATTAAGTGGTATTAAGACATAATATATCATACTTATATAGGTTGTAAGTCCCGTCAGAAAAGAAAGGTCACTCTGATAATTTTTATTCAATAAGATTTGCTATAACTTAGTCTATGAATGCCTTTTAAGTTTGTCTTTCTATTTTCTGTGGAGCAGCCTTGTTACGTAAATATCTTAGGAGTTACTCGTAGGATAGGAGCTACGTGCCATATCTATATTGAGTTGGTATATGTTGCAGCGGATTTTACTTTCAGCCCCACTCCCAGACAATCATCCTTGGCACACATGAACACGGCCGACCTAAGACTACCTAGAAATTGTGCTTATACAATAATACACGTATTCTTCTGAGTAGAATCTCGTAATAGCAATAAACACGACCTACGCTGATTTCAAGATCATTATCGCCTAAATGTTGAGTGGGCGCCCCATGTTGTTAGAAGCGATTGTGAATATCATAACGACTTTGAGAAAAAGAACGCCTATACCAAGTTACAATAATATTATATGCAATATAAAAACCATTACAATAAATGAACAGTTAAGTCGTATTGCGAGACAATGAATACGGTTCATTAGGGCTGTAATAAAATGCGGATAACACGGCCGGATAGCCGCCGGCTATTTAAATACCAACTTCGATGACAGCGGACCTAGTTACTCTTACCTAATTAAGTTGCGACTTATTGCGATGTGGTACAAGTGGATGAGTTTCACTCTGCGCAATCAGCGACTGAAGATATCGTAGGGCAAAGTATATAGCGACGACGTCTCAAGCGCTTCACACTGCTTGATCGTAAAAAGACCTTTCTCTACGATACCTAGTGTGGGGCCGATTTGAGATAAGGTCCAACGAGCGGGAGATTGATTCACCGCTGTGCGGTATCATTGCACACATCTCGGATGCATGAATGATTCGACCGTACGAAGCACGCGCCGCCAGCGGCTAAATCCACGTTGAGAACCAACAAATAAATCTCACTAATCTACACGACATTTTTACACTACGTTTGTCTTCTAATAGGAAATCTGACCCTCATTTGAATAACAGCACACCATGTCACATGTTACTATGATACTTACATTCTACATGAAAGCTCTCGAATTTGGACATGTTTTCTGGGACCACACCGGTTGGTATAATATGCTTTTGCATCCGTGCTCTAAAGCGTTTATGGTTTAAACTTTATTTATCATTTATTTTATTCTTTGAGGTACAATACTGAAGTTCATAAAGCATAGTATTAACTGAAATGTTTAAAGAGAGAAAAGCGGACCACTAAATACCTTCTTAAGGATCAGCTATAACAGTAGCAATGAACATTGTCAGAAAAAATATTTATGAGTGAGTATTTAGAGTTTACACACGGGGTCATACAATCTCCGCATATTTGCACCGTGTGTAACCTCTCATTTGCATTCCTTCCTTCCCGGCCACGCTCGCAGTCGCATCACGAAGACAGAGGACGCGATTTTCACTCTATGCTATTCCATTCCTTATGCAAATACCTGTCACGCTACTAAACTGTTCGACTTGAGGTTCGGCTGCACAACGCGCGCCTAATGATAATCGCTCTCGAGGATTTTACAAGCTGCTGTTTCGAACTCGGAATTGAATTCCCTTCTAAGATCAGATATCTATTGATACAGTGCACCCACGCCGCGATGGTACAAAACACTCTTGTGCAACATAATTCCCAAACTTACATTCGTAGTGCTGCAATAGATGCATTACCATAAAATTTATTTTAAACTGATCACGTGCCTCGCCGGGTCAACGTTGCGTTGACTAAATGTAGGTACCACAAACAATGGTGAGAGTTGGGAGTGTGCAGGTGATGCATACCCACCCAGGAAACGGATGTTATCAGGTTGGGAACACGAGTGCTGGACGAGAGCGCGGCGGGGTGCTCGCCCTGATCCCTTTCTATTTGGCCCATCTACCTACACAACCATCTTAACTTCGGAGACTGACAGTTTCCAATGTATTTCGTCGACAACGACACAAGCGAGGACGTTATTTAAAGACATTCAAATATTAGGTATGACCTGGATTATTTTTTAAACAGTATCAATAAATTTGTGAACCTGGTTTCAGTTTAAGTGGTCAAGATGTCTGCAAATTTAAATACATATTTTGAATAGGTTTCCGAGCTTTTTATTCGTGCAACGTCAATGACGTATACTCATACGAGGGCAATGGGTACTTATTTTAATTAACCGTTTAACAAATGATGCTGATGTAATCCCTATGACAAGTGCTGGCCTCATTTGTTGGAATCCATCCAAAACCAGGTCTTGGTTCATTTAAGTACATAGTAACTTGCTTTTCTATATCAAATATTTTTTTGTAAATAAAAATCTTAGACCCTTCACCGTCTAAATATTTGTATGCATGATAGCACCGCTACTTCTAATTAATTTCGATTTAACAAAGATGTAATAGGTACCTTGCAAAATAGTATTTACATGACAGTTTTATAATAATTCTGAAAGAGGCCAAGGGATAATGCACACTTCTACTAAAATATACTACTGGCCTCTGTCGACCAACTATAAAAATGATATGTGACTCTATTAAGCTGAGGAATTAATATAATACTGTATTGCATCGTGATTTCTAGTTAAGTACAGCGAATTACAATTACAAATAGTTGCTTTTAATGTCAACATCCTGATGAAGTTTATCCTGTCCATTTAGTTAGGATTCCTGCAGTGAGGTGAGATATTACGACAGGATTTGTGAATAAGCAATGTCTGCATGCAACATCAAGTATAATAATGTGTAGTGTGAAATGCATGCGTGGCACATACGGGCGGGCGATGCCATGTTTATGATGATCGTGATCGCACCTGGCGGGCGCAGCCGTCGCGACGCCTTGTCTGCGACAATTTTCTCGGCGTGCAGGCCGCGGTGCGCACGATTCCGAGAACCGAATCAATGCAGCGCATGTACTGCACCCAGAATGGGGATATGCTAATATCAGCGTTCCTATAAATGTCCGGTGTACAATTACATGTTTGTACTGTCGAGAACGAAAGGCAAAAGTTTACGACTTCTAATTTGAACACTTGTAGATGAGTACTAGGTATAAATTCTTCCACATGTCCCGGACACAGGGACTCATTTACGTGATTAGCCTGAATTGAAGAACTGGCCACCAATGTCTAACTTATTAATCTAATTCTGTAAAATTATACGTGCTACCACTAGCACTTCAGTTGGGAAATATTTGCAATAAAGTGCAAAATGGTGTCAAACCACGCAGTCAGGAATAGAAATGAATTAATCTCGATTAATACGCGGTGCAGTAACTGCAGATTTGTACCTATTGGCTCTTTAGTTACTTCGGAGGGATTTCATTTCATTATTAGGTTAGGAGGTATAGGCATCATTAGATACATCAAGATTTCGAAATCTCACGTTGACATAAAATTACAAATAGATGCATGCAAACATTTTGAATATCAAAGCAATAAATATTTACAGTGGTTTACGAGCTCTCTATGCAACGGCAAAATTGGCACCGAGATTAAGGTGCCGATAGAAGGCGAACTATGAATCATCGACCTTTGAGAGGGAACGTGGAGTGAGATGTGTCAACCAGACAAATGTACGGAATATACGGAGGTCCGTTCTTCAAATGTACCACAGGGTACAACTTCAATGTTGCAAACAAACATGGTAATTATAGTATTTTAACGACACGTATAATCAAATTCAACTCATGTGCCCATCATTAAGGAATTAAAGGAGTCGTGATCCGTTCGTGCTAAGGACAGAATAGAAAACAGGTTTGCGAGTGTGGACCGGTGTTTGCGGTTGCGATGTCCGAAGATGGTGGTACGCTCGAGTGGACCACAAAGTGGACCGCAACTATCCCGAGCGCCCCGTTCGACAACGCCACCCACAAAACCTCAAAACACGGAATCGTAAACGCGCACATTGCTGCGTATCGAATAACGACCCGAATAGGGGAAACACAATAGCGACCATGAATGACGCGACGTTTTTGAGATAAGCCGCCGGGGACAAAGCTTCTGCTGCGTGCACGCTCCATGCTCGGCGCTTCTTCTATACAACGGTCACGTACGTTACACCGAATTCTAGTCGGTTCATACTATGCTAAAACTAATACATATATTATTTACTAGCCAGGGCTCCCCACTTCTGCTCCGATAATCCATGTGCATTAATCCAATGCCTTGCACTCATTGATATTCCGTCCGATTCACACTTGTGACGCCTCACGCCACGGTTACGCATAAAAATGCAAATTTTGTCCAGCATGTTAACACATTACTCACATAAATTGCCTCATGTAACTTTCTGGTTGTACCGCCATTCATTTTACGAATAAACTTTACCAATCCTTAAAATGTACTAACCAAGTATCTACCTACTCAGAGTACATACCTTCACAAAGAATTAAAACGCCCTGGGTTCAGGCTATGCGTAGTACGTGCATGAGCGAGTCAGTTTACTAGTAAGTCAGTCATGTTGTACAGGTGTTGACTAATATATTAAGTAATGAAACCCCAATAATAGGTAACTTACTTAGGTTATAACAAAAGGGTACAAGTAAAAAAACCTTTTCATTTACTTTACCTCTAGGGGTCTTAAAAAAGTTAAACTCCATCAGCAAGTAATCGGAATGTAACTTCACGCTAATCAAACACCCATCTCGCCGGGTGAGGTAATTGTGGTAATAATGGATACTGGTCCAGAGCGGGATTCTATGTGAATGCTGTCATTACTCATTTATGTCCCTCAATCTAATTGCACAGCCTTGTAAAATTATTTTAGAAACAAAGTATAGCATATGCCAAACAACCCTTCAGTGAGTAAACTGGAATTAGCATACCTATTGCGAAGGAAAAAAAATGAAGAATACAAAAAGAAAAACATAATTTGCACTACAGACAGAGCTTTCAACATTGTATAGTGAAGAGTTGACGAAACATTCCTTCAATATAAATGTTAAGTGCTGTCACTTATTCTCGAGAAGCGATTCGCTCAATGTTTGTTCGGGATACTTTAATACAATAAACAATTTCATATTTTGAGGTTCTCGAAATTACCTTCAAAATTAGCAAATCCCAACTATTAAAATGGCAGTTAATTACATGGTTAGTGTCTCGTCCGTTATTTTGATTTCTGTGATTATCGCTTATGAACAAACGTTTAAGGAACGGAACTGTTATTTCGCAACATTTACATGAAGATAAATTAATTTACTAAAGGTTCAAGATGGAATTAAAGACCTTATCTAACAAGAACTTGGCAGATCTTAACAACTTATTACATTAAATTACATCCCTTTTTTTTTATTTATAGTTTTGTATATAATAAAATGTATCTGTATAATGTATGAACTCTTCCCGTTAATCATCAATTTTGTGTAGATGAATGATTACAAAATGGAAGATGATAATTGCGAATTCTCTACATATAGTTCAGCAACTCGTTGCAATCGATTCCCACGAACAAAAAGACAGACATGTCACATTATCATAATTAAAGATAAATCGCAAAAGCTTGCCTGAGTGTCAATTTCTGCAAACGTAGTTCGTTTAAATATTTAATGCGCAGGCCTTGGCCGGTTAACTTTATGTTTGATCTTAACGTTTCAATACAGGTACTCATGTTTATTTTTGTAATACATCTATAACAACCACATGCCGCACAACTCACACTAGCAGTAACATAAATCTATCCATAGAGGGAAAATCATGGCGCTGTCATTTCAAGTAATTTATCTAAACATGAATTACATGTATGGAAAATGTTTGTATCTAGGTTTTGAACGGATAATATATTTTACAAGGGCGATTTGATGTGGCCGCAAGTGAGACGGTTGAAACATTGTATGTATACGGGGCGATTGGCGAACCAATAAACCGAAGTGCAATATCAATCAGGAAATTCTCATCCCACTTTATGACAACTATAAAAACATGACGTTTATCAACAGAAAGCGCAGTATAATATGAAATATGGGTTACTGCATATTAACAGAAACGCACTTATGGCTCGAACAGTAATAACACCGTAAAAGAAATAAAAGGCCGCATGTTTTATGCAAACTTGAAGAAATATTGCGCTGCACCAGAGATACTCTTCTGCACTACTTAGTTCTATTTTCAATATGGACAAGTTACAAGTAAGCAAACGAGATGAGTAGCATTTTGTTTTTAATTATAACATCAATTCAAGATATGTCAACGCGCTTACTCATGCTCAGCAATTATCATAACTTGTTCAAGGTGCGCACGATTTTGTAAATGTACCTACATTCAAAGCTAACGGAGATAAAATCAGTAATTCAATGACTATTGAAATAAATTGCCTGCTAACTAGTAGAGCTTTCAATCCTAAGAGATTTATGGGTTGTTAATAATTCGTGTTCTGTCGAGACAAACCATAGATGTATTAATATTAAGTCACAGATGTTTATTAGTCAGTCTAACGAAGCAAGTAAAGCTTGAGACATACCAAAGCTATAGTTTGGAGTTTATGACAATGTAGCGAATAAGAGATTCAATTGATTAGTGTATTGATGTTTCGGATAGGCACTTGTCCTTAATAATAATCCATATATTCTATAATTATTATCAAGTCCCAGAGGTGGGCCTCATAGCTGAAAGAACCGTTAACATATTGACCAATGACCTCACATACAATAACACAATCTTTAGGATGTGTAAAGATTGTGTTATTGTAACATTTGAGGTATTAGGGCCTCGCTTAGCGCCCGCACATCTCTTGAACCTTGTTACATACGCACGCACCCCTATAGTAGTGGGATGTGTCTTTATAGCTCTGTCTGTCTGGCAGCATTTTAAGTTACTGAGACGCACTGAAATATTAGTATGGAACATGATAATTAAAAAACTTTTGGAACGCGGGCCAAGTCGCGGGTGGAAGCTAGACTTATGTAATCCACAAACTAACGATACCAATCAGGACAACACGACTAAGCACGAGCTTTATAGAGCGTGACTTATAAATCCAAGGAATACTCATTTCTGGCTCGTGCACAGTTAGACAGTCATTATAAGGAATGGCCAATAAGGAACTAGCGAAGCGCCAATGACCGACACTTTACAACGTACCTATCATACAAATCTAACTAATATTTCAGAATTATTGTTACTATCATCGATTTTGCCAAGATCTGACCATAATATTGCTAAACAGGAACCGTGAAGAATCTCGCTTCGACCGTCTGTCAAACATTAATATCTTGAGACCATACAAAATAAGCTACAGACTCCAAATTTGGTATTGTTATACAAGCTTTCTGATACCCTCATCACCGAAGTTAACAAAATGAAAAATACTACTAATATTATAAACGTGAAAGTTTTAATGGATGTGTGTTATTCTTTCACGGAAGAACTACTGACTATATTATTATTTATTTAAACTTGACAATAATTAAACAGATATTGAGTGAATTTACTTAGACTTATTTAAATTCGACTTAATTTATTTGAAAGTTTAAAAATTTAAAAATTAAAGAACTTAGGAATGCAAAATAGAAATGTAATCAGTTCTGTCTGTTTTATAAAATTTGCCACAAACATAATATTTCTTATGATTTTTTACAATTATGTGAACCAACATGTGCTATTAATATAGTCAGTATATTGTGAGTCACTTGCATTGCATTAGACGTAATATGGCCGCCAGTGCACTTCAGGAAGACATAAAACCTCGATATCTGAATCCGTCAACAAAAAGCAATTACACGGAATGGGAGCGGGAACAAGTCTCAATAGTAACGATAAATATTGTATATAGTGCACTGAGTGATAAATGGGTTAAATCAGGTTAATTTCGCACATATCGAAAATCAATACTTAATATTTTAAAAGGGAAAAGGTAAGTTTAAAGGAAAAAGTAAACTAAAACCCGTCTACAGAAAAATCATGCTCTCAAAAGTTCAGATAATAGCCGAGGTCATATGCCACTAAACTGGGAGTATGAATCAATATGTTCTATTTTTTTTTTTTTGCTATTATCGTTTTTTTATATGCTTTAAGGAAACTCAATCATTGTGCGATCTCTCACAGATAAAGATCTAATGGGTGAAGTTGTGTACGGTGGATACGAATTTGGTAGAGATAGATCAGACCCACTGTCTTTCTGTGTTGTGGTTCTGTGACAATACCCACAAGACATTTCGCTTAAAAAATAATGTGGATGAAGTCGCAGCTTTTGTCTTTATATAGGTATAAGAATTGTAGGTGTCATGGAGGAAATTGAAAACCCTTATAACCTGTCGGTAATATGTTCACGTAGCAAGGACGGTCACGCTCCCTGGTAATCGAAAATTATAATCGGCTAATTACCGCACGGACGGAATGGCATCGCTCGCTGGCTTGTTGCTAACTTGAGCCGGTTACTGTCATTTAGTTAAAGACCTACCTGAAGCATATCTCTCATTATTACATACCTATAATCTTGATGTACTTACATGGAGGTTTACCTGTATACGTATTCTCGTGCAGAATAATCATACATTCTTGACAGTAGTCATTGAAAATTGAATGGGGTTCCTTACCCAAAGGGTAAAACGAGATCATATTACTAATACTCCACTGTCCGTCTGTCACCAGGCTGTATCTCATGAACCGTGATAGTTGACAATTGGCCTTTTCACAGATGATTTAAGTATTTCTGTTGCCGCTATAAGCAATACTAATAGTATAATATAAATAAATATTTAAGGGCATACAAAAAACGTTATTTTTTGTCGTTGTCGTACATGAGTCTGACTCGCACTTGAACGGATTTTTTTATAACTATGATATACAGATTATCGTCGGTCTTTGTAGTTTTCACATTTTGGGAATAAACCCAAAAATTATTCAAGTATGTACTATTATTTCATATTAAAAAATAAACGAGTAACATTACGACTTTTTTGCGTCGTAGTAGCTTTGTAATTAACCAATGACAATAATAAAGCCATAATTTTTATCTGAATGTTGCCACTTCAAATATATGTATCTGAATATTGATAATTCAAATATTTGTATGCTTTCATTTTGTAATAAGAGAAAAATAAATAGTGTTCTTAAGAGAAACAGTCAGTACTTATACTTAGTTAACTCCTTATCAGCTTTTCATTAATGCAAACAAACGGTAAGATTTCTGTGCGATAAGTGTTTTCGAGTGTCATACAAGGTGTCATAATATTCTATGTATTAAAATAACACAGTAAATAAAACTGAAGCTATCACATATTTATTTAACTGTAACTCTGATAATTATCGCCTTGCTTTGTATTCTGTCTTACACTTTTGATACCGTTAAACAAATAAATCAAGCTAGAGTATTCTTCATTCGGGAGCATACCATACCATACCTTTGAACCATTATAAGCTAATATGATATGACTATTTTTCATAGTACCGATTAGTTATTGTAGGGACAGGTGTGCAAATAAGTAAATAATGTCCGGACATTATCACTCAGTGCTAGTCCCAATTCCCAAAGTAGACTAAGCTTGTAGGTAGTACGGATTACGGGTACCAAATAACAAATAAACTTAGTACCTACCTAATTTTTATTCCACTACGAGGAACCAAATTGGGGGTTATGCTTTTGACTGGTATGTATGTTTACTATAATTTACTATTTTGTTAGAGTAGGTAGTATATTATGCTGTCATAATATACTACCTACTCTAACAAAATGTGGTCCGCGGTCCCAGTTTTTTACGGTCTCAGTCGTCTGAATCCTCAAGACCAGGGCTATCTTCTGAACATCATTTGTTTCATACATTTAGTACCTAGACGGTTCTTGTTTTAAAACTTAATTTTTATTACAAGTCTTAGTACTTAAATATTTTAGACAGTTAGTTTCTCTTATGATACCAAACTCCCAGACTAAAGGCAAACGTGAATGTGTGTCTCAGAAAATGTTTTCTCTAAAGCTGGAATCACGCCCGCGTCATCTAGTGTAGCTCAAGTACAATAACCACTAGTCTATCATTGCCACCAAATGTAGATTATATAAGAATAGATCATCAAATAAACATTCGAATCAATTGGTGTATTGATGGGAAAGTACATTTATGTAACAGCCGTCGTGTTTGCACTAATATTGATTATGATGATCGACGAATTCGTTTCGGTCCTCCAACCAAACGTATTCAGTGATGCAACACCGTGTGCTTCAAATGAACGTCAAATTATACACACGTCTATTTGAAACATGCGACATATTTTCACGGTGAAGTAGCGAACCATCGACTTTGACAACAGAGAATGTGTTCTTCTATTAATTAGCATTCAATCAAGGGATTCATTTAGTTGAATCTAATAACGATTTATGGGCGACATACGGCGAGCTTTCTCACGCGGTTTACTGCCTGTGGTACAGCGCGTGTACTTCGCTTTATGGTCGGCAGCCACTTCATGTGGATTCTGGGAAAGTTCCATCTCAATCGGAGATCTTAGCACTAAATTCTAATGGAAATAATCATTTATTCGTGACTAACCTAGGCATACTCCGCATGCCAAGTTATAAACAAGAGAACAAGCTGAATTAGCAAAAACTAGTTTTGCTTTAACTATACCTACTTGATCGAGAATCGAGATCGATCCTGACATTTTGCTACGTCGGTAATATTTAAATATAAAAACGAATTGCTGTTCGTTTGTCTCACTAAAACTCGAGAATGGCTGGACCGCTTTGGTTAATTTTGATCTTGATACTTTCGAGAAGAAATTCGTTGAAGTTGAGGTTTAAACGGCGTATATGTAATAGAAACTGTGATACGAAGTTCACCGGGTCAACAGTGTGGCATTAATTACAGCTTCACTTACGTTTAGGGCTTTCCACTTTGGTGCATATAAACATAAGCGGAACACCGTATTTAAACATTTACAAAATTAAATGTATAATTAAATGTAATTTGTTAGTTTTATTTATATAATTAGTCGATATCACACGGAATGATGATCAATAAATAATATTACTTTCATAGTCATTTCATACATAGGTCTATATCCTACTACCCTCTACAAAACACAGCTTTATTTAATTTTGCTCGTACAGGTTGCATGATGGGCACATCGTAATGACTAATGAAAGCCTACGAAAATGTTGATATTCAAGTTTTAAACCGAGCGCCTTACTTGGTGTAAATTTTAATATTGTAATTAGTGTGCCATAAAAACTTAAGTTCTGTTTAACTGAACACCGGTATTCTCACCAAACTAATTTCGTATGCTGGACTGCGCTCGCACGTTCCGTTAAAGAATGTTGAAGCTATTTAAAAAAAAAAATAATAAAACATCTTTATTAAAAATATCTGTAATCGATATTCTTAAATATCCAAATATCAATAATCCTGAAAAAGTTGGGAAACTGACTAAAACTGGAACGGAATGCTAATACAAAGACTAATCATTATGCGTTTAAGTGAAATGGAAAGCTGCTGAAAAGCCTTCCCAGGCTTCAGCGCCAAGGCGGGCGGGGAGTTGCGCACACGCACGGGGCGTGGCCAGGCCGTCGCGCCGCCAGGGCCAGATCCGTCGTGGATGCTGCTGTGAGCGCACCTGTCCTACACGTCGCGCGCACCGCAATACCACGTGCACACATCCGCACTCGCGATGACCAACAGTGATAATATAGTGATAGTGCACGTAAGCTGGCCCTGAACAAACACCTCAACTCCTCTGGATCAATTTGAAATTGGTAAGTACTATAGCACAACTATTATCGCCTTATCACACTATCACCATAGCCTTGTTTTGATTGCGCGTGCAATATCCGGCGTGCGAATATGTATCATAATTCGGGTAACACGCATGTTTAGTAATGATGTTATTTTAATAGTGGTTCCATAAACCATAATATAGGTGCATCGATAATGCCCATGTATTGTTTCTCGCACATCAGATATGAAAGAAAAACTCCCTATAAAATTCGTTTCACGGTAATGACCCAAGTCGAGTTATTCGTTGCAGAACTACGAGAACAAAATTCCGTGATAGAAGTACTCGTTGCAATTTCGTTAACAGGTTATGAATTCGGTGTATACATATGCAAATCGTAGATAGAGGTTACGTGGTCGAGACAAATAAAAAATAAAATAAAGGCTCAAACAGATTATGTGGATTGGTATGCACTGTTATCGACAACATCGAATCAAAGACTGGTTCCGGCGACACGCCGGCGACCGCTACGGGCCGCCACACAAGTATTCGCGAAGAACACCGCACCAAAACGATCACATTTCGATCGTTTGACGAAAATTTACACCTGAGTATAGTCATACGTTGGGCAACTACGTATAGGATAGGTAAACACAAACGTTGATTCACAAAGCAGTAGGTACCGATGATCACATGGGTTCCATTTATTGCGAAGCCTGCGAAGTCCATTGTAGTAATAGTAATCCATTGCGAAACTTTTCATACTTAGGTACCAAGAAAGTTTTTAGTTTACATACAACAAGTGTACAAGTGATTAAATACATGTCGCGGGATTCTTATTTTATAACTGGTACCTTAAAGATACATTCAACACAAGAATTCAAGATCTCATCTGAACGGATGGAAGAAAACGTAATTACAGCAACCCTGCTGGTATAAACCGAAGCATTATTACTTATTATTATCCAAGCTATGCATTTCTGTAGCGTGCAATAGATATCATAATCATAGAAGCGATGTAAGTGATTTTAATTTATGGTGTCCTCCGCCGATGACTCCTGAATCACATTTCAAGCCGCGAGGCCCTACATAATTGCATAACATTGAAGAAGATGCTGATCAAGTGAAGGGCATTATAAAAGTAAACACTCGTTAACTTCGAGCAAGATGATTTCATACCGGTCAAGGAAACCACCAAAGGAAAATAGCATTCACGTCGACTTACATTTTTTCCTACGCTTATAACGTATATGAATGAACACAGAGCAAGGGTATTGTTTTCTGTGAAAATAGCAAAACGAAAGAGCATCAAGGGCCTTGAATTTGGTTGAGTAATGGCTCTAAGTAGAGTCGATAGCGAGAGTGAATGAACGACCGCCTCATCTGTTTACTATTTCGAGCTATCTAGTATCTACAGCATAATCACTACTTGCTACGTACTACTCGCTCAAATAATCGCATCTTTATTGAATTGCATGTAAGGTTACATAAATAATCGCTCAACCGTGATTTGTATTCATAATCAATTATACACATGTTGAACGGACAACATAACCTTTCATAAATATGAAGCTCAGTTAAGTTGTTGAGCCAAATTCAATATAGGCAGATACTATTATAATTATGAGCCATAAATATGGTTGGTACGCGGAACATGTCCGAGGCTGGCAAAGCACCGCGCCGATTTCAATGGACTTTCCCCTGTAATTTGTTTGATAAAGTGACATGGGATAAAATTTAATTGGTTTCGACATGAATACCGCATAGTAGATAGGTACATATTCGTAAAAGATAAATAAAGATTTGTGCCAATATGCATATAAGAAATTATCAGCTATGAGAAAGACGTGCGAATAGTAAACGTAAAGACATGGATCACGCTCGGTGCTTTGGAAAGTAGTTTCAATAATTGAATATACTTAAACTGTCGTTAAAATTGACAACGAAGATTATAAGTTATAAAGCGAACAGTGTTGGGGAGGAGGTCCTGTTGAATCGAGTGGTATGCATGTCAACATGAACAAACACCCTACAAGTCTCTGCTCCTGGCTGCCACAAGTGCGTTGTATTTGTTCTACACAAATAAAGCTCCTGGCACGTCCCCTGCCGGCGTGAGACAGATAATAACTACAAACACACAGACCAAACAAAACATAACATTACATGAAGGTAAATTATTAAGTTTATTCTATTACATTCCATGTGCATTTTGAACTTCGCCATTGACGGTTCATCTTATACTTCTTATCTTCATCGTAATGATGCAAAACTTAGTGAATCAATTCAATTGCCGTGACGTGATTTTTATTATAAATATGAGAGCCCCGAAAAATAAGTGGGTTCCTAAGTAGTCAAAAGCATCGAATGAAACCGCGACTGCGACATAGTTAATTCGCAATTTTTATCAAAACAACTAGTAATATATCTAAGCTGTTTGTTCCGATATGAACTCGAAATATGAGTTCGTGTTTTATGACAGGGGGTTTGCAACCTATACCTATCTGTGTAAAAGAAACTTTGTTTTCCTAACCTCCATACTCCTCGCGTATATCAGTTGCGAGTCGAGAGAGAAAGTAACACTCTATGTATATTTCGTAACTCTTGTCTCATATAACTCAAGAGATAAGAGCGGATTGTTTATTCAGAATACAATACAATATGTAACGGGCTGACAGATATTTAACTAGAAACCATCACACCCAAGCGTACAGTCAAGGGCATAAAGCTAAGGCATCATTTAAAAATCAATTGATTACAGTTCTGACGAGTTATGATTGATTGGCTTTGGACATTTGGTGAGATTAAAACTGCATTTACTTAATCAGTAGTTTTACAGAGAGATTTAGGAAGCTTTTAATGCATGCAATAGTTTATTAGATGTTTTACTTTTGACGTACGTCATGATACCCCGAGAAAATCAGAAAGCTGGTGTATACGTGATTTAAAACCAGCACATTCTGCAGAATTAGATGCAATATTTAACGATAGAGGTAGTGGCATCACCATTAATATTATCTCTAGACGTAGCCACTCTAGACGTTCCGTCATTTATTTGCGCGTCGCGCTGAGCGCAAAACGTCGCCCGTGAGTCGTGAGATAACTCAACTTAATGAGTATTCAAAGCGCAGATCATCATCATGCTAATGTTGTAATTATGATAAAGCAGCAGCGCAGCCGGTTTGTTGAACCGGCAACACAATCTAACCGTATATTTCGCGATTGTTGTCCTTATTACATCGAATTTTACAATTTACACGGTTTATAAAAACATACGGAGCTTCTAACCTGAATAATATACCTCCAAATAGTGCTATTGATGATGATTGTGTAATAAAAATAACATAACAAAATATATTATAAAAGTAACACAAATATTAACCTTAAAATTGATTGTCTGTCTTATGTTGGTCGATCTCGGTATTCAGTACTAAAATTAATAGTTACAAATGGCTGTGATACAGGGTACGTAAATAGCATAATACTTAAAATCATGCGGTCATAAGGCTTTCAGGTTACTAGACAAAGGATTTCGATCATTGGTCGGAATAAAGTTAAGTGACGTGTAATATTACATTTCTCAGAAAGCTTTTAGCTCTAATGATGGTGAAGAGACACTAAAAGCGAAAACTGGACTATTAAATACTCGAGGAATTTAGAACACTTAAAATTCCAAGCACATTATCTTTTTTTACTATTCATAAGGATATTATTTAAAAGTTTAGTACGATACTGTGCATTAACGTAAAGGCGTTGAACCGAGCCGAGTGTTGATCCCCTCGACATGACATACCCGCGCTTCTGTAGGACCACAACTATGAATCAGGCTTTCTAAGTATCCTCCTAACTATCTAAGCAAGACTAACAGACAGTGATATCACACCTATTTTTAAGCGAATAATTCAAACGAAACCGAACATTTGCAATGTCATAAGCTTACGACCCTGATGATATCGAATGCTAAATAGCTAAGTTCACAAATGAGTTTTCACAATCAAAAACTTGTTTGCAAGAAAAGCATCAACAAGCCAGCGGTTCGGTGTTGTCGTTTGAAGCAATGAGTATTGTTTTTAACAGACATATTTGATTAGTATCTGTGCGGGGAGCTCGGCGGGCGCGCATGCCCGGACACTCGGTGCTTGTTGCAGTTGACAGTTGCACCCAGATTACAGCGGCTTGAATAACGCACTCCCACAGTTGCACAATCTAATTTGTAACCAGCAGCCAGCTCTTAAAGCTACTTGATAACCAAATAAACTGCTACTGCTTTAAAGTACTTCTCTTTGATATTTAAATGTTTCCGATCAGTAGATAAAAGGGTTGAAAACATTTTTCATTCAATCCATTCACACTTAATTGAAACTTGTGAATATGATATAATGGTTGTACTAAATGTGCGTGTGGATCGCCATTAAAAATAACTTTATGGTTCTCTTGGTACAACATTTAATCATCGGTAGAGTTACATTAATAACGTAACAGCAACGTAATAACGTTCTTAATGCCTTAGGCAGGGCTCACGCAATTTATCGATACTTTGGAGGTCCCTTTCCGTCAAACAATCCGTGCGTCCTTCAGAACATAAATATTTACGGTCATGGTAAAAAAGCTAAGCGGTAGCAGGCAGACACGCAACAATATTAACAATAACGACTTTCCGATTGGAAAAGTGACTTTATTAATTGCTCGGGGCCCATATTACCTACAGAATTATCTAAAACCTCTGTAAATACACAACTAACTGAAAATTATAGTTATTTTCCGGGCAGGTTTAATTCTTCTGTATGTGGTTGTGTAAGCTTTCAGAAAAACAACTCGTTGGGAAAAATAAGATTTAAAGTCTCTGAAAGTAGCAAGACGAAAATCAATTACGATTAGTGTTGGTGCGGAATTTGTTAGCATATAAGTAATTGTCGGTGGGTTTGCGCAAGTGGCCGCCGCGCCGTCTGCCGCCCGTAACCCACTTGCGAGGCGATCAGCGGCCAGCTCGCCAGCGACACTTTACATTTTAAGGATTTTTGTTAATGTTCACTGCAAACACACACCCACACCCCCTTACTTTCCAACTTTCGTCGCTCAAATTCCATCATTATACAACATCAATTACTTACCAACAAACCGTTAACCGCCTCATTTAGAAATATGTGCTACTTAACACCAACGGACTTGATATTTTAATTTATTACTCGGATAATGATAATGAATTATGACAGAAAATGCATGTCTTAATGTGGCGTCATTAATTCGTTAAAGTTTTAACTATAGGATACGTTTTCGAAAGGAGGACACTGACACGACCTAAGGCAAGCGTGATAACGCGATCTAGGAGAATTCCTAGTTATCTTTAAGTTGATATATGAACAAAGTTTATTGTAGATATTACAAGAGCGCAAACACTCCGCAGACAGTACTCAGCTAGGGCTAAAACCACTTCGTTAATAGAACAACAACCTGAAGTCGTTAAATGCTATTTTGTAAATGCTTGTCAAGCGCTAAGTAACAACATTAAAATAGGCAACAGTTGCAAAAACTTGTCATAAATGTGAGACTTTTGACCGCTCCTCTTTGTTCGTAATGAAAGCTAAACATTGCTAATATAACTTCTACTTGCAATTCAAAAAGCAATTTATTTATTTTAATAAGAATACTAAAAGAACACAGTCAACGGCTCTCCAAATGTGAATTCATAAAAGGATATCTAAAGTAGTGAATCATGTAGAGTTGCAATATAATCGGCTACCGAGCAGCATTCCACTGAGCTCAAGCTGAGCGGACTCCAACCGGAGGCAATTCTCATTCAAGAGAGATTACTTCACAACTACGTAGAGGATAATTTAAAAGATTTAAAATATGACCTTTACCTTCCTTAATACTTTATTATTAGAGAAAGAAAATATTGGTATGATCCTGAGCTCAATGGATTCATATGCTTATCCCTCAACGACCAATTCGGCCAAGTCCATAAATATTTAAAGCGCGAATTAAAATCTATACCTATAGAGATAAATGTAATTGAATTGTCTGTTTCTACTTAATTCCAAATTAACAACTTTTCACTAAATTTATATGAATATATATATATCGGTAAGTACTTACAAAAAATAAAAGTTTGTCTGTCTGTCTGTTCGTTTGTTCCGGATACCCTCTGAAACAGCTGGACCGATTTAACTGGACTTACACCAGCAGATAGTTGATTTTACGACCTACTTTTATTTAACAAATTAACATTTGTGTCATCAGTGAAATTAAGATTACAAGGGTAATGAGTGCCGTGGGGCTAAGCTAGTATTGAATAAGTTAATCTAAGTCTATACAACACCAGCTTTTTTCTAAAAATCTATTATATGAGAGTTGCGCTGTTCAATCTTCAGCGCTACTGCACATGATTATGTAAATTACAAATTAAGTGAGAACATAATATCATCAGAGATTTATGTGTGAATACAATAAACGCCCTAAATCCATTGACGTGGACGTTATTTATTATAAGTATGGGTTCGTGCTACTTAGATAGATCTATAAGTACCATTTTCTACCCAGACGGGCCGAGGTATCGTCACATTGGCCTCGATCTCGTATTTAATAGCGTGGTATTATAATTATGTTAATGTCAAAGGATTTGACTACCATATTACGCCTCCTTCCTCCTGTATTCCTTTTATATAATCAACGACGTGGCAGGAACCGATTTACAAAGTCAATATGCAATTCCTAATGTTTCATTAAAAACAATAAATGCATATACATGTAAACAAATAAACTCTGAACGCCCCACCTAAATATGAAATATAGCGGACCTCTCGCGGTTTCACCCGCGTAGTTCCCGTTCCCGTGGAAGTAAGGGGAAATAATGACTATGTCACTCGCTGATGATGCAGCTATCCAATGGTGAAAGAATTTTTGAAATCGGTCCAGTAGTTTTTGAGCCTATTCATTACAAACAAACAAAGATTTCCTCTATATAATATTAGTGTAGATGTAAAAAGAAATACTATAACTATGAATAAGTAGGTACTTACTGTTTAGGGTAGTACACTATATAAACACTACGCGCTATTATAATATGAAACTTGAGTGGGTTAAACCATAACAAAACCAAAACAATTAAGGTTAAGCTTATGGGACTACTAACCTCAGGTGGTACTGTTTTGTTATCTATACAACACTTACAGTCACGTACCTACGAAAGAATCACAGTATGAGAATAAAAGTAATAAGACGTCTTCCTTTACTATATTTTAATTTAACAACGGAAGCAGCATGACTAGCCAAGAAAAGAATCAGATTAATTTTCCCCCGTTGTCCCGCCCGACGCATCTAATCTCTTGAAATTATTTATTTCAAAACATCACACCGACTTTAATGTAGACAAAGGGAAACAGTGAGATACGACTCAACGAAAGTGTGCAGCTTAGAAATAGACGTGATCTCATCAGGATCTCTCAGACGAAAGAAGGACGAAATGGGAACGGCTATTATAATAACAAATATACCGGCAGCATCAACATAAATAAATTACCTAATATTTGTTGAATTTATTTGGGAATTGTATTAATCAAAAGTGGTATGTGTGAATTAAGATTGCGTACTACTTGCGAAATAATTCCGATCGCGCATGTTTCTCAATTAAGTTTTACAAGGGTTCCAATCCAATAAACGTTATACGAAATTATACATGTATTGGGCACCTGGAAGTGCGTGCTGTAGCCGCGTTGGCGCCGCTCCAGCTCCACTGAACTTTGACAACGAGCGGCGCGCGCCTGTAAAATTGCTCTTACACATCCGTCTCCAGCGATGCCTTGCCGACGCACACACTAGTACTTGTATAACCGCACATAATCCATTTACACCAAATATCACGGTAATATATATGTAACAGTAAGCCTGAATGAGGCCGACTAACCGACTAGCCACATTCAACTATACTTGCATTGCATCTAAAAAAGCAAAACATACATTTATTTCGTAAATATAGCGACATTAATGGTGGCGAGGTCGAAGTATTTCCAAAACGAATATCTTATCCTTCTGAATGTTTGATTGCCAGGTATGTAACAGGAACAATACAACAGGGTTGAGTCAATTGAATTGCATTCAATAATAATTCATATCAAACTGTCTTGACATGTTCAACGAGTCCAGAGTCAGGAGTCTTGATTTGAGATCAAGTGAACTTTCTTTATCGATTTTTAAACATGCGGGACGCCCTTTCATAAAGTCTCATTAAATGAAATTGCTTTATCGTCATTCATTGATCATGATTATTTAGCTGTCAGTATTCACGTCCGCCCTTACAGCTATGGACCTCGCATTGATGACCGATGTGTGCAACTACTGCCAAGTCTGATCGAACGTCAATTAACCGAGATACCCACTCCCGCCACCGCCGCGCCGCCGGCGTTCCACCCATGACGAATCATACGTATCCCGAAACTGGTGCTACTACAATACCTGATAATACGGCCTAACTGCTGATTATATTATCCCTAAAAACTTGATTTCCACTGGTGCAGAACACTATACACGCTGAAACGAAGTTTGAATCATAATTACAATTCACGAAAAGTTTTGAATGCTACAAATACTTCACATTGTTTGGATCTATGTGTTACACAATATATTTTGTATTTGCATATAGTTTATATTCTACATTATGTCTAGAAACCTCGCTTAATTTATTAACATCCTAGAAAGGATCTAAACTCCGAGCCCTAAGTTCATTACGTGTCGTTTTCCATCTTCATGGATCTAACCATACAACCATTTAATAATGATGTTAATTCGCACCTTTACAAGTAATTGATTTTCCTTAGAAGTTTCAATAAGATTAAGTACCTATCCATGTTTACACTATTTAAGATGTACCTACCTACTTACTCTTTTAAAATCGTGTACGTTTATCGGCAGTTACCTCCTCTTTATAGAAACATTTCGAGAAGATACAATCGCATGTACTAAGAGTGAGTGACATTGTAATAGGCATTAGTGTATTACACAAGCGCATGAAGCAGACGGCAGACAGGGCTGATGAAAGGTTGACCTCAGCCACAACCTCAGCTGTGTGTGGGCGGTGCATAGACAATGATAATCTGACAGCCCTGACAGCCCGGGGTCCACGAACTACGCCGGAATGCAAATAAATAGATGCATATAAACAGGACGAGACGGCACACCTGCCGCTGATCGGCCAAGTAAACAATGCACGTCACCGTGCAATCAATGCAATGATGTTGCGTCTCGACTCCTATCACTTGATTTGATTTCGTGTAATCTACCAGATAGTTTACCCTTCCAAAAGTGGATGGAAACTTCTGTTAATTAATATTTCTAATTTCGAATTCTGATATAGACCGAACACATAAACCTAACATAGTCACCATACTTGGAGTAAACGGAGCTATTCTAACCACCCCAGTTCAAAACAATAAATTGAATGAGCTAAGTAAATAATAAACAAGTAGATTAAAATCATTGGAAGTCCAATTAATTCGTAGAAATATCGTTAGGTAGTGAGTAATTAATAAAGTCGCTCATTGCAGACCAAACAAATCACTTGCAGCTAATGTTTTATTCAAGTGACAATGAACGTCTGGACGTCTACGTCTGGCTTTATAGGACAATAAAGTTATCGAACAAAAGAATTTGTAATCATATAATACTTGTCAGTTTCATTGATTGCTATAAAAACCGGTTAAATAAATGTTTCCTGAGAAAATTTAAGCAAATTCGCTAGTTTATATTATGATATCAATGAACCTCACGCAGCGCTTCCTGCTATTTGTTTTCTTTAGAATATATCTACTTACTATGCACAAATTGACATATTGTATCTATAACAAAGTATATATTGGTAAACTTAAAAGTAAAATATAACTACTTATTATTAAATACCGAGATATATGCATTTACATAGTATCTGCATATGCAATGGCATAATTTCCACCATATTTAAATTTTCTTCGGTAGATTGTTATGGGTTCATTTAACTGTTAATTATATTAATTTTCATGAAAATATTTCATTTTCCATTTCTACTTTTCTAAAACATTTGCATTTTAAGCATATTTCAAATATTATGTTGCATATCATTTGGTTGAGGCTGTAATAACTGTTCTTTATGTTGTTGCTAGAGCAAGGGGCGATGTTAAGTTTGGCCGTCTTGGCGCTGGCGTGCCTGACCCTGGCGCGCACCTCGCCCGCTGAGTCGCACACCCTTCGGGTCTACCAGCCGACACACAACCCTAAAGTAAATACACTAACACTGTTCCACTACTCTCTAGCAAACACTTTGTTCAAGTCATACATCTACCATTCAACGTGATTGGAATAAATACCTAATATGTACGCCTTCACAGGATATCAGCGCCGTCTTAGCGAATATCGAAGAAAGGCTGCGTGTGTTAGACACCGTCAGTGCAGTTCAAGCGAAGCAAGCGAGGCGCCTGGACGCTTTACAAGACAAACTGGGTAACGATACAATACTGCTATATAGTAACATTAGTAACATCTACTTATCACCGCAAACGTGTTAGAAAGAGGTTAATATCGTCGTAACATTAGTGTCTACCGACCGTGCGAATGTAGTTTAGCTTTTGATGCGCCAGTTATAACGTCCATGAATTGGCAAAGTCTAAACACTTTAGTAGAGATAAACAATCCTCAGAACCACAGCAGCTTGTTTCTCATCGAGGAACTAGTGAGTCATGCACTACGACCTCATTATGTCATATCCTATTTTACAATGCATGAAGTCCACTTTCGCAATATTGTTTCCATACCCGGCTACCAATTGACCAAACAAGAGCACTCACTCAATCAATTGGTAAAGGGATCCGCTTCAAGCGGTCTATGCGCCAATTTAAATAAATTAACATACCCTTTACGTGAGCAACAAAGTAAATAGGAAACTGTAATACGTTTCTAATTGCTTCCAGACCGTGTGGAGACTACGGTGTCATTGAAACTAGAGAGAGCACAGTTAGCGGCCGAGCGGCTGGAGCATCGGATACACATGCTTCAAACTAATGTGCAAGTAAGATTCATATCAGCTTGCCGTCCATAATAATACCATATGAAGAATGTACCACCTCGTCCAGAGTAAAATAAGAACAAAACCTTAACTTTACATATTTTTTTCCAGACATCTATAAAAGATAGCACGGAAAAATTAGAACGCAGTCAAATGAAGATAACGGAGCTTGCACAGAATTTAACAACCAACATTGACTTACACGTACATTTATTAGAGAAGGTAAATATTCAAACTAAACGCGTATTATTTGTTGAGCTTTATCATAAAAAAACATTTTATGTAAATATGTAGGTACGAGGTAGCTGACGCCTCTCCTCGTGACTATTAACCGTGAAATTTCGTGAGATGGCTCATACTAGTCAAACAAAACGATCTTTTATCAACACAAAGGTTCTTCAATTGACTTAATAATGAGTTCAATTTCAGTACTGCAAAATAAGTATTACCATATTTAGTACGGATGTGCTATTCAAGGGATAGAGCATTCCCGCAAATGCTAAGGACTATGTAAGGAAGTTTGGTCCTCATGAAATCGATGACGAGTTAATGAGATGACGGTTGGGCTTTTAGGTAAATGGTGCGTATGCAGACACATGGCACCGCGGCCTAGTGCTCGAGTCGTTGATGCGCGACGGGCTCTCTCTGGTGAACGTGACGCGCCGGGAGCTCGCCGACGGCCTGCGCGCACTATCTCGGCGCCACGCCAGGATCTCCTCCGTGGATCTAGAGGCGGCCTTCTCCAGGCGGCTCAACGACAATGCCAACAAAATGGATTTGAAGGTGCATACAATATACATCATAGACGAATGAACATGAAAACATCCTTAAATCGATGTAAAAGTCTTTTCCATGTGCCAACTTATTTCCTGACAACTACCTACCGTTCATCATCCCGTTGCTTACAGCATACCCCTAAATTTCATAATGAAAATCTTTACTCTCTCTCGCCTGAACTCTCTCCTCGAAACTTCATAGTTAGTACATCATCCACAGCCGCAACATAAGCCACAGTTATGTGTTAATAAATTAAGTGACAGCTTATTCCAGTAATAATCAGTGCTTTCTAATGCCAGCTTTCACCCATAATTATGTTGTTATGAATCATTTCCTATAGGTATAATCATCATATTAAATTTATAACTCTATCAAAAGATGTGGCTCCCGTTTCGATAGAAATGTGGCCATCGAAATCGTATCGTTGTGACGTGTAGTGAAGTGAGTGAATGACAGTAATAAATAAACGACTTCCGACGGCTTATCTTAATTTATTATACCGGTCACTAAAACCAAAGGCCTCTAAGTCTCATAAGACCCACTTATCCCGCAGCACCTGCTATTCCCGTAAATCAATCAAATAATATTAAATAATGAATATCGCGAATATCGAGATGACGCAACACAATAGATTTGCATTAACACTCAGGCCAGTCGAGAATTTTAATTATTATAGACAATAGACTCAGCGTGATAATCCGCTTTGTATGTTCCAGATGCAAGAAGTATTGGATGCACAAAAGCGGTTCATGGATTCATGTCAGCGTGTCCAGCTGGACGACCCCACGCACGTCGCCGATGTCCTGGATAAACTAATCGACTCACTTATTAACAAGTACAGATTGTTTACTAAACATTATTTTTTATTATATTTACATTACTTTCTCGTTTGCATACGTTAAATATAACCTTTGCAGGACAGCTGCAACATTCCACGAGTTACAGAACATTCAGGTCACTATGCGCCACCATGATAATAGAGTCATGAAATTCCTCACCACCATTCGTCAACCACAGGTAATACCAACATGAGGGCAGCAAAACATTATATTTCATAGAGCCTACCTACCTTGACTATTCCAAAAGGAAAGCCTTTTTAATAGGAATTTTCAAACCCTTTAGACTTGCTTTTACAGATTTAGGAAAAATATATTTATATTTTAAATATATTCTGTCGCTGATAAATACTAATTAAAATCAATATCCCTTTGACTTACTTCCATTGTCAGACAAAATTTTCCAATAAATATAAGAAACAGTGACGTCGTCCTGCTTGCACCCTGAACGTCGATTCTAAATAAAAAAAAGTTATCCTTTTATAATATTGGAGTATATTATTTGACTTGTAAGGTTTCAATTCGATTGCAGTCGGATGCAACGTGCCGAAGACTGGAGAGCGCTTTCCGGAACACATCTCACACCATGTTCAAAGAAAACGAGCTGAAGCAGTTGACTGAAAAGTTTGTAGCTCTCACTGACCGAGCTGACGCTGCGTTGCAGCGCCTAGAAACGCAATTCAACATCGACCTAGAAGATACCTCACACGTTACAGCGGGCGAGCTTAAACTGCAAGGAATCAAGTAAGTACCGGACACGTATTAAATAATGATCTCGTAACGAATTTCGGTTACGGCGACCAATCTCAACGAGGATTAGCCATGTGCGCAGGAGATATTATAGTGCACAAGTGTGTGCGCGAACACAGGTGAACTCTTTATTCCCCCACTCTCATAATCCGATGGGACGGCAATCCAACACGACCGGAGAGAGATCTGGCATAGGACAAACGGCTTAACGTGCTTAAGAAATGGTTAATATCGGGTACTTAACATAAATTGATTCATTGTTAAGTGGGTTTACCCAACTGCACTGATAACTTTTCTAGGGCATGAAAGTAAACAAAGGATGATCACGAAGGGCACTAAATCTCAATTGGATCAGGATTCAATTATTAAATGCTTAGTCTTAACCCAGCACTCAAGAGCATCATGTAATAAATCAATTATTTATTTAAACAAATATATAGATTTATTTATAAGTCCAATGTCTGTTCCATGCAGTAATTGAAACCAGCCCTTTGTGTCCAATCTAACAGTCACCAGTTAGCACAATTCACACAGCATATGCTAAAAAAGTATGTGTATAAATAATAATACAATTTTATTGAGCATCGTAAATATTAATTTACAGAGGTGATGATTCCGACGAACTTTACGAGTGGAATGACGATGAATCCGGGTACGTCAAAGACAGCAGCGAGGGAGACATGATAGAAGAAAACAAGCGAATACTGGCTGGGTTTAAGAGGACGAAGAAGGGTACAGAGAGCGCCACCGCGCGCCCGCACCGGAGGCATCTGCATAAACACCCCTATGATCGCGGCCCCAACCAAAAGCCTTCCTCTTCTTAATTTAAGCGCGTAATATAATTTGTTATATCACCATCGCTGTTTTATTTCTTACTGCTTAAATGTGTTAGATTAATAATTTCCTAGGCTTTACCAAGTGGAGTACCTTAAAACAATGTCTCCTGGAATGAGGCAAGGAGTTGAGTATGTCAATGTTGAAATACATAATCTAAGCCTTACAAGCGCCCGTCGGTGTTTCCAATTTCTTATCTATAAAAGAACTATTATAAAGAAAAAAACTATTTAAAAAAACTGTCCATATATTTGTTCCAGCTAATCTCTGAAATGGCTGGGCCAATTATAATGGAACATTCACTGGAATATTGCTGATGTTACAAGTAGTAACATAGGCTATTTATTGAAAAAAAATTAGAGTTCCGCAAAATAAAGCCACCTAGGAAATTAAGTACACGAGTGAAACAACAGAGCACAGCTAATGTGTTATAATTTAGGAGAAACTCTTCTCGGGTAAAAAAAATATATGAATTAAACCACTTATTTTCGGTTTAAATTCGACCAGATCAGTCAATATGAAACAAACTAACGCACAAATACCTTGGTGTAGGCAGAAGTCAATTCAGGTTTGAATGGTCTATTGTTGTTCAATCAGATGGTATGAGGAGAAAGTGGTTGACAATTTGTAACAACCAAACATAATCACTTTATAGCTCCTGCTACGAATATGAGAATCACAATGCATGTGTTTTATAAAATATCTTGAGCCCACAGATGCGCCTGCATGGTATTAAGAATTCACATAAAAACTATCAACCTTCATTTAGCCCCCTTTACCCCAAAGGGGGCATTACATACATTTAAATATACTAGTTTTGTGTGTACTATACATACCCGTCCTTTGTAGTCACTCATAGACACAGGTTTCCATTGCAGAAAACATTGTTTTCACTATATTTTCAGGCAATGAAAAACTCCTACCATTACAATCTAAATATATATAACTCAAAGGTGACTGACTGACTGACATAGTGATCTATCAACACTCAGCCCAAGCCACTGGACGGATTGGGTTGAAATTTGGCATGCAGGTAGATGTTACGACATAGGCATCCGCTAAAAAAGGATTTTGATTAATTCTATCCCTAAGGGGTTAAATAGGGGATGAAAGTTAATGCACCTTTTAATAAAAAAACTTAGGGTATGCTAATGTGGGTGATACAGCGGGGCAAAGCTAAATTTCATCTACATCTGACAAGTTTTTTTTTTTTTTTTTTTTTTTTGTGGATTTGCTATCAGTCGTTAGACCATAATCAAATGTGTTGTGAGGGTTATTGTCGCGTAGGGGAATTGAGACCATTGTCTCAAGACCGTCATAGGACATTGCCTCGCTTCAGTCTACTGGCCGCATTCGGAGTGCCAAGTAATACTGATATGAGGGGGTTAGGGTGAAATTCAAGGCGTTCTCGATAAGACTTCTTCAGGCGGTCAATCTCATCTGACAAGTTATGATAGCTCAGATGTGAAGCTTCCAGTCTATAGGGTGATAAAAAAACTAGAATACCCCAGTTCGAGTCCTAATACCTATCAGATATTTTCGCTTTTTTCTTTCTTTTTTCAAAACACAGACATTCGTACATATCGCATCCTCAGAATGATTGGGGCTCGATTCAAAAATATATTTTTTTTTAAATTGTGTTCGGCAATTTCGAATTTAAAACCAAGGCAGTAAATATTTTATCAGTTTGGAATATAATTATTTTTAAAGTATAGTTTAGGTAGTGACGATAAGTGTAAAAAAAATATTGTTTTATATTTTTTTACATACATTTTGAGGTCTGTCTATCTTAACATCGTCATTTTGGCAAATTTAGAGTTGAGCCCCTATCATTATAAGGGTGCAATATGCTCATGCCTGTATCTCATAAGGGTAGGCAGAGACCACCGTTTGCCACATGCTAAATGTCAAGTTCTTTCCTTTGTGTGAAAAAAGAACCAAGCGCAGCTCGGTTAACCAGGTACTTATAATTATAAAAAGCGTACCTCAAGCTTAGCACTGTTCTGGAATATAGTGAGTGCCTTGTGAGTGAGTTGAGAGAAGCACGAGCTAAGTGTAGCCACCTTCTGACGGCCGGTGAACACCACTTCTGGCTCTTCCGTCTCTAACTCCGCTGGAAATTAACAAATTCATTGTTTAAACTCAAAATACAAAAAACACACATTTGCCTCAAACTGACCTACAGAAATTGTTCTAGGTTTGCAACTAATAACGATTTATGAAAACCTCTAACATATTGATGATGTTTACAAATTCTCGCCTTTGTTTCTCTTACATTCCTAATTTTTTTTTCCTACATCGAAACCTGAATCAAAACAATAACTCTACTTCGGATTTCGGTTACCATCGGTTGATCCGAAGACTAAGAGAAAACATGAAAACACGATTTAGTTTTATTGTTTTCGCAGCTTCTTTTAGTCTTTCATGAATATTATGCTGGTTAGGTAATTCATTTTAGGACAACTCCAACCAATTGAATACTGTTCGTCGACGTATAGTATCTTGCTACAGGCGTCCTACTGTCATTTTCACAGTGTTCATTGCAAATAATGAGCATGTTTCAGCAGTAATATTCAACAAATAAATAGGGTGCTCTTCGGAATCATGTATCCAATAAGAATGATAAATTATTATGTACCATGAGCTTGTTTTGGATTTTCATATAATATAATACAAGTTGTAATTACCTAGAGACGTATCTAATTCCACACATGCTTTGTCGAATTCTTTTTCTAGTATATCTAACCATCGAAAACCAACTCCGGTAGTCGCCATTTTCACAATAAAAGTTGTTGACAAAGAAATGTCACATTGACATTACTTGGTGCAAAGAAGATTAGTATTCGTTTAAAAACTATAGCATACAAGCATAGATATTCAGCTTATGTCTGTGCATTTCGTGCACTATGCACAAGATAGACTGACTAGAAAGTTATTTGTGGCAGAAAGAGAGATCTCCAGCGCTTGAGGTAATTTGTTAAAGAAATCATTTACGTATTAAGGATTATGTACCTACGTCAGAAAGCTTTCTATGCTTTATTTTTATCAGATAGCTTCCGCCCGCGGCATCCCAGAGCTATCATTGGTAAGCCCCTATAAGGGTGGAATTTCGGAACTATTTCTTAGTGGATACCTACACCTCACAAAGAACACACCCACCAAATTTCATTTTATAAGTATAGCTAATATATCTCACGGGCAAACCTCATAATTGATTATTTTCAATTGTCCCATAAATAAAATAACACATTCATTCGGCAGTTGTTTATTTAACTGGTTATATAAGTTATGTACACAAAGAGCTCTAGTTTATTTCACTTAACATTTCGCCAGCGTATAAAATTATCATTGCACAAAATTCATAGCTATTCGCAAAAGGAATCTAAGCCTATGACTGGTTTATTATAATAAAGCTAGTTAGCTATGCTCTTACATGCAATAATATGACTTAAAATTACAAACCCGAATACCTACAAAGTCCAGCCAAGATACCTCTAAAATCACATCGGCAGCTTAGCACTAAGAGTCACTACATCTATCGACACATGGGCATCAAATGCTTTCACCGACCAACAAACTCTGGTGACTTTAATAAAGTCATGTTAATGCTGACTGTACAACCCGCTAGATTACAATTACATTTAGAACCTTAAACAATAGTGGGTGAAGTTCTAGTCAGAAAATAAGGCCGATTGTCTACCCTCCCCTGAATTCATCACTGATGTTCGTAGAATGCGGTGGAAAAGCTACTAGTTTTCATGAACTTAATTTTGGCAAATTTTGTGAAAATGACCAAAAATAAGCTTTGTATTATTTTTTATTTTTAATGGAACCTGGCAAATTTAAAATAAATAATATTAACGTGTAAATATTTTCTTTTCACGATATGGCAACACGTGGAAAATATACCTTCATAGAAAAAGTCGCTTGTAAAAGCTTCACACTTGTCAGTATGCACAAGAATTAAAACCTTCTATTATTTTCCCTGTTCATTATCCGCCTGCAGTTTCCCAAGAGTATTTGTGTTGTTTGAACCTGGCCCGTAAATATGCCTTACGCTGTTTTAGATCATCCAAGTAGCGCATCCCACGGCTAGGAACAAACGTGATGAAATACAAAGTAACATTACTTGGACGATCTATACTCAGACAAAACACTATCCAACAAATAGGTTAGCAAGTTATTTTTGCTAGTGTGAACTATAATTCAAGCATCACTGACCAATGTAAAAGAAATTACTCTATCCAACAAATAGGTACAATAATTATTTTGATTATTTGTCATTAAATAACCCGGTGTCAGATGTGGTGACTCAGTATAACTACCTAGGGCCCCATCATGACCTCTTAATGCCATCATAGATTAACAATGATTATGTGACAGATACATATGACGTGTATGAGTCTGTCACTGTCGCACAGCCAAACTATCATGGCGATAAGTGCTTGTAGTAAGGCTCCTAATCTTTCACGACAAAAGATACAACCGTGATTATTATTTACAATCAATAGGTACAATCAATATCCATACAATGTGTTATTTAAATAAAGTATGATATTATAAAATATTGACATAGTAGTACCTAGCAACATTATCCCGGATATGTCTTTATACATATATTTGGTGTCAATATCAAATAGTACGAAATAAAATATGGTACATGAAGATAAATATTTCGTATAAGACCCGATGTAATAATTAATGTGATGGCAAATGACGTTAATAGTATCACATCTTTCTTCGGGACAGGGAATGACGATCTACGCTATTTTCATCCTTAAACTGACCCAGCTGTACAGATATACAATATTTTTTACATACATAGTAATTTTACATTTACAATTATAAAATAATAGGACCTTATAGGACTTAATTAAAAATAATCATAATATACATTCATTTAGTAGGAGGATTTTGTTTATATTGATGTATGCGCTGCAGACACTATTTTATTATGGTTGATTTTCACATTTGCTGAGTATTCATTTCAATAATTAATTCACAATTATATTAGTTCAGTGCCCCTAGTATAGATTTTCACACGTTCGAACGTGCTCGTCACTTGAACTTGCGCTTTAAGCTGTTTTTATATGGAGACGTAAATCTTTCTACACACCCCGTTGGGGGCGCTTTTAACGTTCCCACACAAAATGACGCAACGTCAACGTAAACACATGTTAAAACCTAAACTTGGGGCACAGGGCAAGTCTCTATCTACCTCGATGGGATACAATGAGCACCATATAATGAAGTAAATGTAGGTATTGATTACCCTCGCGTGATGTACCAAGTCAAACAAATTGATTAAGATAAGACCTTTCCCTCAACTCGAAACAATCTGATGTCGTAGTTTAAATACTTCTACTATTTATGAAATCCAATACAATCACATTAATATGACGTATCTGCTCCTTTAGGGTCTATATTCTATAGAAAAGTACATAAAGTACGTATGTACTTTACTGTAGAATTACTTTAGATACTTTACAAAATAATGGAAAAATAAACTGAATAAATAAAGATATTAAGAATTTTTAATTTTTAAGTTGGTCTCATTATGGTACCCCAACACTTATCCAAACGATAAAATATTATACATAAATGTAAAACTACATTACCACAAATTACCAGTTCAATTATTTTTAACATGGATACGCTTGATTTCGGCAAAGATAACGCTCTCGAAATTTTAGACTGTCTCATTTCCGAGGTTGATTTGCAATTTATGCCTTATTTTATTCACTCTTTTAGAAAAACATACATATATTTTTGCAGAACATGTCTTTTGGTAGAGCCATTGGTAATTATGAGAATTCTGTACAAACAAAAATTCAACATCTAAGATAAGTTATACAACGTACAGCCATCACGAGTTAAGAGCGCGCAGCGTAAATAGTGGTGAAATACTGCGCATATTTTTATTCGCCTCGCGCGATACAAAAAGACAGAGACAGACTCACAAAATAACTATTGCTCATTCAAGGTCGCCCATACTCGTGACGGGACTTGTACTTAGTATACCAGACATTTTTGTGAATACTTCTTTATAACCTTGACTTGCTTTTGCTATTGTTTTAATGGGAATAATATACGTTTATAGAACACATCAAATTACTTAAACGTACACCTTATACATTTGTAAAAAGGTACATACATACAGCTCCAAACATTATTTTAGTGCATATCACAAGAAACAGATGATGCATCATTGACAAAATATATGAGACTAAACTGCCCCTGCTTTGGCCAGCCATATGAACAAAGGTGTGTATGAAGGTTCAACCTCATGCAGCCGCTCGTCGCTCGTTTTCAGTGACAATCTGGCGGAGCCCCCCATTTTAAATTTCCTGCGACTCAAAAAGTTACTGCCTCACGCAGTCACTCGTCTCTCTTTGCAGCGATAAATCTGGGCACTTGACCCTGTGTTGCTGATTTCCTAACCTCCTTCATAGCTCGTGGCAGTGATACAAGTGAAAGAAATAGCAGTGCATGAAAATAATATAGCAGTGTTTATTTCGACGAAGTGATGGTGGCATTTTTAGTGATTCAAAGTTGGGCCAAAAGTTCGAACAGAGGGAAATGAGTGTACCCAATCATGAGCTCAACATTTTCAGCTTTGTCGCTACATTTCACGTGACCAGATTTGTCGCTGCAAACGAGCGTGAGCGGCTGAATGAGGTTGCACCTTGAAGGTTAATAAGGAAGTTATAATTGTAATTTATAACTTTATATTCAAATGTTAAACAAACATTATTGAAATAGGTACTCCTAATTTGTTTAAAGAGGTAAATCTGCAAATGCTTATAAAACGGCTCTAATAAATGCAATGTATTGCAGAATAAACATTACTGAACATCACAAACACTTATATAAGAGCATAGTTTAATGTTGTAGAGTGTATGCCATTTGTAACCTAACTATTAAATTAAAGCTATATAAAAAAAATTATGGTGTCATTTGCATAAGCAGTTCTAAATTCTTGTTTACACTCACTAAAAAAGGTATCATACCATCAACTTATTTTGTGACTTACAAATTCAATGTTTTTACAAGTCTGAATCTTTATTCAAGTATGGCAATGTATTATCTCAAGATCTTATCAAAATTCAACTAATTGAATGTTCACTTATTATATATCTCTCTTAGGATGGGTTGGTATAAATGATGTGCATATGCACATTGCTTCTGTATGTGTAACATAGAACTTACGCACACAGAAGCAATGTGCATGCTCTCAACTAAGACCAATCCGCTGTAGTGAGATGGAACCGCAGAACTGTAACTGTTTTCATTTGAAAATAATATGATTTTCCATGAAAATAAACTGACCTTTGAAAATTATGCACATGAATAGTAGTTGATGTTGCTTTCGTGCTCACTTGCTTTATAGATAGTGCTGTTAGAACTAAAAATTTAAAAACTTTGCATGTAAGAAGTATGTTTGCCAATATGTATGTGGTTTTATATGAATCATAATAATAACTTGCAGTTAACAAGTCACCAAATAAAAATAGTCACACAACATTTACACATTTTTACAAAACATGCGCAACAATAACTGCTATATAATAGCTGTGCACATTTAAATTCTAGATCTAATTCACTTTAACTTAAGTAAAAAGCACTTTTGTTCATAGATACAAGTTCAAATTCATTAAGAAATCACACATCCATTCTTCTCCGGTATATGTCCATCTGATCGCTCTATCTCAGACAGTATCGCATGGAACATGTCTGTCACAGACTGGAAATAAAAACAAAATTGTTTTTCATTTATTTGAAATGTATACCATGCTCACTATCTATTATTAGTTACTCAACTGGGGGCCTACTCGCTTTCTCCGAAAAACGAAGCTTCGGCCGAAAGTTTGCAAAGTTCTTAGCACGGTCCTTATTCGTTCTAAAATTAGTCCGAACGTGGTCTGCGAGAAAATCCTTAGATGTTTATATGCTCTAAGCCTACTTTAGTTAAATTATTAAACAAAAGAAAATTTGAGAATGGTAAATACAAAGCGATACTGAAACTATGTTTGATTTTAGTTCATTTAAAAGTTTCGTTCTCTGAGAAAGAGAGTAGACCCCCAGGTTTGGTCTGTTGTATTTGTCTGCACTTATAAAAGAGCTTTGCTTCCTTTACATTCCTTTCAAAGTTACGTGAATAACTTTCAGTTTTAGCTGTTCTGAATTCTCATCAATGCATAACAATTTAAGAATATTTTTTTTAAGATTTTCTAAACCCATTCAAAATGGGATCGTTGCAAGATCACATAACTGTAGTAATATAATTTAAATTTTATAATGTATTCTTTTTTAATTCCATTTGTTGGGTGAAGTTTTGTTTATACCAAATTGGACAATGTTAGTTACATGATCTTTGATATTAAAATCCACAAAGACATAGTTTGAAACTGACTAGTGATAAAATTATTTTTGTTATTCAATATACAATTACATGTTTTATTTAATAGGTGCCATCACAAGTTATGAAATGGTGAGGATGTGCATGTATTTATTCATCCTTGCTCCATACAAGACCCAAAAAAATTACTCCACTATTCAAGGTCAACAGTCATCTTGTGACGGAATCTATACAACTCATTTAAACAGCAATGAACTGGTATTCTCTCCCTGCCGGCGTGTTGTCCAAAGCTTATAACTAGGCTATTTTAAAGACTAGAGTGAATAGGTTATTAATGGGCAAGTAAGCTCTATCTTCTATCTCATAGTCACTTACAATCAGACAGAGTGTGAGTGACAGAGTGTGAGGGTCCATCGCCATCGCAGACACTATACATACTTCTTTAAATTACTCCTCAGACATAAGCAGGTTTCCTCACAATGTTTTCCTTCACCATAAAACATATGGAGTGAAGTCACTGCACAAAAGTTTTAGAAAAACTCATTGTTATAAAATTTGCCTGCTATGCAAGCAGCACTCAAACCCCAAGGCCACCATGGCTTCATTTATATGCTAACCGGTAAATAATAATAGAAAACATACTATATCAACTTTGTCGCTGCTTTATTGTAGGACAAGATGTATGATTGTGTTCTTACCTCATTTCTCTTAGCACTTGTCTCAACAAAAGCAGCCTTCCACTTTTCAGCTAACCTTCTGCCTTCCTCTGTACTGATTTTCCTCTCCAAGTGTAGATCAGTTTTATTCCCCACTAACACTATTGGGACACTGGAAAAGTTAAGTAAAAAATTACTACTATAGGACAATAGTAATTAATTGTATTTTTCAGAAAGGTCAAATTCGGAGCACTTGTAACCGAAGAAGGTGTATGAAGAGATGCATGAATGTGGATGAAGCGAAAGAAGTATGTAATGATTGTAACATGTGGCAAACGGTTGTCTCTGCCTACCCCCATGGGATACAGGTGTAAGCATTTGTATGTGTGTAGGACAATAGTAATCTATACTAATATTATAAAGAGGAAGGATTGTATATAAGTATGTTTGTAAACAATTCGCTCAAAAAGTACTAAACCAATCTTGAAAATTCTTTCAGTAATGGATAGGCTATATTTTATCCCCATACTCCCACAGGAAAGGGAACTACGTAAGTGAAACTGTGTGACTTCGGCTACTTAAAATTAAGCTTAAAATATTTATTTCAGTTGAAGCCCTAGTCAGGCAATGAACATTGAAGAAATTTACATCGGTTCAGATATTTGACTTCTGAGTAGAATCAACTAGAAATACAGCCAACAACTTGTACATGCATACATACTAGCTAGCCCGGCTTGGCTCTAAATATACATTTATAAAAATATGTATTGACTGCAATCCACTTACTGTATTTTACCAACCATGTCCAAAAGTTTGTCATAAATGATTTGCACAATTTGAAAGCTTTTACTGGAGTTGATGGAGTAGACTAGGACATAGCCATGGAAGTCCATGCTGTACTGAAGAGGAAATATGCTGTACTCATCCTGGCCAGCTGTGTCTACCAGCTTCACTTCATACTCCGTTGAATTCAACCTGATGAACTTTGTGAATGCTGGAAATTACGACACACACATGTTTAATATAGACATACTGAATAACAACAAATAAAATAACAGATGTTTACATCATGTGTATCATAAATAACATTGTATAATTCATTCATAAACTTAACTCATAACTAACCTGTATTGTCTACTGTTAGGACACTCGTCTATACCTACTATTAAAAATACGCTTATGCGTGAGCTTTTATTCAATGTTTGGGAAATGCATGGTGTTATTGTATGGCGAAAGCATGTGATGGACATAATGACAACACTTACTATTTTCAATCGTAGGATCGTACGAGTCCACAAACTGTCCTTCCACGAATTGTATAATTAACGATGATTTGCCTGAAAACATTTAGTAGATTAAAAAACGTCATTAATAAAATGAGACGTAGAATTTGGAACTTTAACACACCGACGGAACGGTACCCCATCATAGCGATTTTTCTTTGTTTTGAAGGCATATTGTCAATATGCAAATGGTCACTTTAAAAACTTTAACAACGACTTTATTCCCTGGTCCGAAACTATTCACAAATTGTATCAAATCAAATCATTTGATTTTGTACATCGTATCTTGCTTCTACTTAGAGACTTTTCAATTGTTTGACATGACTCTGACTGACAGTTGGTGGGAAAAATAAGAAGATTTGACATCGAGAAAATTTGACAGCGAGGAATCCAATGGGTTCCTCCACATATTTTTACCAATTTACAAGATATTTTTCTCAACAATCACTTGCCATTGGCGGAATAGTTTTACTTAAGCTCATCGCCATTAAATAAATAAAAGAAAAAAGATTTGACATCAAATTGACATCATCTGACTGATATCAATACAGAAATATTTGCTTGAAAATAAGTATAGATAAAGTTTTTTTTCTGTCTATAACAACATTCTGTGCAAGTCCATAAACTATGTAAAAATCTTGTCAATGTCAATGTTATTGTCAGAGAGTTATTTCTTGAAAGTCGTCAATCTGTCACTGCAATCAATGATTCAATTCAATTTGTTTGTATCCCATTTTGTAATTAATACGTATTGTAAATTCCGTGTTATTTTTTGGTGTAAGGCTATTCCGATTGACGTCCCTGCATGAATTGTTTGGTAAATTCATAATTTAGCCATTTATTGATACTCAAATTGTAAGTATTGACAGATAAACACGGATGACATCATTACATAGGTAGCTAAGTTTTGTTTTTAATATTGAACAATAAGTTTTAATTGTAGTTAAGGAAAATAGCAATGGCTAATATACCAGAATGCCCACCGAGTTTGAAATCCATTCAACACTATCTGAAGACAGCCACTGAGCACGATGCCAGGGATCCAGTTGTGGCGTATTGGTGTAGACTGCACGCATTACAAGTGGGCCTAAAAATTACTACAAAGAAAACATCTGAGGAGACAAAGATGTTAGTTGGTATGTTAAGACCATTTCATTAATTTCTTAACATAATGTAATGACAAAAAATCTCAGAATGCTTAGAGAATGTTTACAATAACCACCTCTCATCACATTTTATAATTTTATTAGGTGATATCTCAGGCATTATATATCATACATCAGGATGGATCACCCACTCTTTATGATTATAATGTGATCCTATATTCCATTCACAGCACATATGTTTATTGCTAGGGCTGACATGGTAGTACTTGAGATAATTCAGCATTCACTATGAAGTTATTCTGAGTGCACATACAGCAACAATGATAATGTGTTCAGTCACAACAGAAATTAAGTTATTAAGGCAGCCATCTAACAATAACTTTGATATATTGACTATAATACTGTACCTGTTTTAATATATATTAAGTTATAAAATCTATTAAAAACAATGAGTGCTTGTTATAAAGACTCCCATGTATTACTATGGATATGTTTTTAAACATTACTCGTGTCTGTATTTCCTGAAGGGGTAGGCATAGTTATTGTAATAACATCACCTACTTCTCACTGAAGATGATGATGTGTCAATGTGACAGATGGTGAGTATATTGCCATCTCAGGCACTATGCATTTGTCTTTGATTACCTATATATATAATAAGGTATTTTAAAAAAACTTTCAGCTCTTATGGATTGGTTGGAGGAAGCTAAAAAAGTGAACAAAGATAATGAATCAGTGACAAATGATGTGGCGGCACAAGCCCACCTGGAGAATTATGCATTGAGGTTATTCTTATTTGCCGATAAACAGGACAGAGAGCAGAACTATGGAAAGTGAGTTTTTACTACTTATTTATTCTCATCTAGCTGAGCCCCACATTTTTACCTATGTAGAGTTAATTTCATCATAAAAGAACCCAATTTTTATTTTTAAATTAAAGTATCCTCAGTTACTTCACATAACATTAAGTATCTGTTAGCGAAAGTTCCCTTAAAAACGGTCCAGCCATTTCGGAGATTAGCGGGAACAAACAGACAGACACAGAAGACATGTAAAAAAAATGTTTTTTTTATGTTGGTACTGTATATACCTGCATATTTAGGGAAGAGCTGTTATTTTGGAAATACAAAGAGGTATTTAATTTTATTTATTTGTATAGATAGCTAGCATTTTGTTACAAAATGCATGCAAACCTGTTATATTCATTAAATATTACTCCACTTGCAAATCACTAATGTTCATTTGAATTAAGGCATTCAATGTATAGGTATAATAATAGATTTTTTCCTCATTGACATACCTACCAATGTGTATACAATAGCACACAGACTCCACTAAATCAAGACCATGTGATAGTATGACTGACAGATCCTCATTTATCCATTACATTTTCCCTCCTTCCAGAAGAATAGCATTGAGATATTAGCGTTCAACATTATTATGAGTTATTTAGGAATGCATCCCTGCCACCAGATCTGATATTATGATGAAGGTCATATTTGGTTTCACGCCACTTCATGGCGCATTATGACTTATAATTTTAGGTACCTATAAATTTAGGGCTGCCAGTTTTGAAATAAAATATCTAAATTTGATTTTGTAAGAAACCTAAAGTAATTTTTTTTGAGTTGAGATTTTGATTTCTCTTACTACTTTACTTATCCATATAAGATACGAATTTTGTAGAATAGTTCAGAATGACATCACTGTCTGATGGTAGCATTATCTAGGTTATTCTGATGGAGGTACAGTCCCTGTCAGGCAACTCTGCAATTCAAATTGAAGATCTCATCATACCCTTATTATGTTCGTTTTATTGTCTCTTATGGTGATTCCTTTTTAATTTCAGGAACACAGTGAAAGCTTTCTACACAGCTGGTATGATATATGATGTCCTCACAACCTTTGGAGAGTTGACAGATGAAGCTGCGCAGAACAGAAAGTATGCTAAATGGAAAGCTGCATACATACACAATTGCCTCAAAAATGGCGAAACTCCAGTCCCAGGTAACTTTTTTAACATTGCAAGAGTTAAAGGAATTATTTTAATGATATTCCACATAATATACCTATCACTATTGAATAATTAGTTAATCTAGTGGAGATCACACACAAGACTTCTAATTTTGCATGCAGGGCCATTGATCACCAAAATCACCATCAATCAACCAAGTATACAATAAATACGATCCATTTTAATTTCAGGTCCTATGCAACCAGAAAACAGTGAGAATAATGAGAGTACTAGTGAGAGTCGCGAGGGTAACGATACGCCATCAGTAGGCGGGTTCCAAGCGCCGAGCACGCCGCCGTCGGTGCCCACCAGCTTCTCGAGCACACTGCCCGACCCCAACGCCGCCATGAAGGCCGCCTCCCAGCTGCCCCCAGTGCCTTATACACCTGACCCCAACCCCGGCGGGTTCGTCCCCTACGACCCCTCCCAGCAACCCGTCCCCCAGCTCGGTTCTCTCTATGGCGACACGTCCTCGTCTCTCCCCCAACTCACACCAGACCAAATAGCTAAAGCACAGAAATACTGCAAGTGGGCCAGTAGTGCACTTAACTATGAAGACACTAAAACGGCTATCAACAACTTGAGAAGCGCTTTAGAGTTACTCCAAACTGGGCGGGATCCTGCTTAAACATTAGGGATGGCCCTCGGATGTTTAGTCACGGTAACATTGCGGTTATATTTAATTTATTATATTATTTTCTGTTACATGCTAAACATAAGATGCAAATCAAATTAATTACAACGTTATTGTTAATCACATTTATATCTATACATTATATCTGAATAGCAGAAAATATGGAAATGGTTTCATTGAATATGTAGGGCTCAAACGTTTTGCTTTCGAACATGATTAAAACACCCCATATAAATATAGTTGTGCGCCTGAAAATATTTCGTTTGTCTTAAAACTTGTTGATTTCAATCGAGTCTGTCACAAAGTGGTTGGCTATTTTAATCCCGCGCATCGAAGCACCTCAAACGGCGAACCACCAACGACTCGCAATTATGTTCTACTAATTTCAATCTGCTAACCTAATTTAATGAATGAATAGATATAAAAATATTTTATATAATAAACATGTCACCTATTCCCAGATCATAGCTTTGAAAATTTTAAATAATAATATTCTCATCTCTCATTCATCAAAATAAATGGTAGTAAACTAAACTGATGAAGGTAGACTCCTAATGTACAAAAATGTTGATGCCATTACTGAACCATTTCTGGATTATTTAATAAAATATGCCACTTACCCAAACCACAGTCTAAACTTACATAGCTTTACAGAAAGCTTTGTAAGTTTAGGCTAGGCATGTAACGCAAGTGCTCTGGAATTCACTCTCTCTTCTCATCTCTTTCTTGATACATGTCCGGCGAGATGATAATTCCATAATGCATTTTGAGCTAACGTGTCTAACCTGTATTGGTGTGTTAGTACCATAGTTGCTTACAAACTATATTTAGCCCAGGATTATTCATAAAAAAACAGTGTGTGTGAGAAGGAGAAGAAGATAATCCTGATCCCCACAGAATCGTCTCAAATAGTAAATTTTGATGGACCTCGAATTTCTAGTACGTATCCGTACTACAGCCATGCTAGTGTAAGACCTGCAATGTAGGCAGTTAAGTATTTTCAGTTCAAAACTAATACAAATTTTGTACAAAGTGGTCGGTCCGTGTTAAATTTGGGTGAAGGTTGCGCGCATTGAACACGCACGTCAGCCAAGCTACTCTGTATGATATAAAGATAAACCTCAATTTTTGTCATACATACTTTGTAACTTCACCGCATCCTGTAGTACGTTACATTGTTGGACATAATAATCTAGGCCTTACAGTGAATATTGCTACATAGTAAACCTGCTAAATATTAAGCTAAGTATAAATATGTGCAAATTAAAACAAAATACCTTTTGAATCTTCTTTTATTCATAACGTCATGTTCGAGTATTCACATCACGCGACACAATTGCTATAATCATAGTTCTATTTATTAAATAAGCTTTTGGGTAAATTATGATTAATGAAGTATTTTATTTATAAGCCAAGTAATAATACCTACATGTAAGTACCGGATTATTATGATGTGTAGGTATTTTTATCTCATACATTAATATTAGGAAAGCAATGTTGATTTTTTTTAATATTGAGCAAATAATATTCACATGTAATGATGTGCTTATAATAATATTGTTTTTGTTTTCATTGTGTGCGTCAAAAACACGAGTACAATACAGTGTGGCAGTTTAAACATGAAAAAACTACATTCAAAACACGTTCACAACACTCACATACAAAATGAACCTATGTATCGCTTAAATTAATATCACTTTTGGGTACAAGTTATTTTACAAGAACTCGCATCGATCATCTCGCGAGAAGGTTCAACATAATATTTATTAGGAGTATAATATACCATATTTTATTGCGTTTAATTATCTTAACATGATATTGTTACAACCGTAGACAACGTACTTCACTAGTCAACTCACAATGTGATTCATTGATGAAACATTTTATTTCATTAACGTAAACAAATGTATACCTAAAGTTCGGTTAAAGATGGAAGTTATAAATTCACTTACTACAAATTATTTCAAAGTACTTAGATTACCTAGACTTCATGTAATATTATTCTATTCCCTTTTGAGTCCGTTGCCGTTCTGCGTTGCTGACGCAGTTCTCTCCATCTCCTCGCGACGACTTGTCTGGTACCTGGTTGGGGACACATTTTAAAACACACAAACGAATATTAATACCTAACAGCTCCCACCAGAGACGTGAAGACGACCTGTTAGGGAGGAATGTTTGCTTGCTAAGAATCAGTAGAATCACTACGTTGATTTTACCAGTACCCCTACCACGGGTTTGCCACCGTTTTCGTTATCTATACTCGCTACATCTTCGCCGAACATTTGTATGAGAAATTGTGCAGCGACACTTAGCGGTGACGTGACGAACTAAAATATCCCATACAAATATTACGAGTGACGCTAGCGATAGCTATAGATTACGAAAACGGTGGCTAACTCGTGATAGGGGTACAGGTAAATTAAGCGACTCTTTAAAAGCAGCCCTCTGCGCATCCCGAACATCTGTGGTGGAAACGCACCCTAAGGATTAATGTTCGCTGCGGCAGATATGAGTGAAGTGGATCAAAGTTGGCGGAAGTAACATGAATCCTACCACTCATCTTCATCATTTAAGAGTCGTGACTCTTATCGGTGTAACCGATGCAATTTCTTCCATTCGTCTCTATCAAGTGCCATCTCCTTGACCTCCCTAGACGTCGTGACAGTCAGTTTTTCCTTAACTTGTCTCATGTATGTTATATATACTGGGTCTTCCTCTTCCTCTTTTTTTCTAATGTTTTTACAGAAACTGTCATGTCGTACAAGGTGGCCAATCATGTTTCATCTTTGATTCTGGATTATATTCCATAGTACTCTTTTTTCGTTGACCTTACCACTACTACAACAAAATTCTGATATCGTCTTGTTAGAATTAATAATAAGTAGATATATAGAATACCAACCTAGTTGGGCCGCGTATAATACGTACCTAATATTTATGTGATCGTGTTCTTAAATTAACACAACAGCATTTGGCTACCTCTGTGGCTTTTAATTTGGTATTGTTGGGTAGCAATTAGATCGGTGATATGTGGGTCGTAAAGACAACACACCTGCTGATAGATTGGCAATAAACCCAGTGAATGCAATAGAATTTGTTGTGTACCGTCGCCCAGCTCTACTGGAACATGTATGTGCGCGACACGGCACTCCGTCATCGCGGATTCCCTGGCGCCGCGCCAAATGCTATAATGCTCCACCGCCATTATTTTTATTCCTTAACTCATGTTTACATCACATTACTGGTCAAGGTGTACTCCATTACCCATGCTCTCTAGTAAACGCAATATCTGCAATTACTTAATAACTCCCTCTTTCATACAGTGCATGTATACGCTCTGTTGATGTAATATAACATTGATGTGCTTTCGTACTCATTTTCGCTTTTATTCGATTCTGGCGGCGATGTGATTTATTAACTGTGTTTCACATGAATGGCATGTTGACATTAGATGGTACGATTTCAGCTAAATAAATCAGAATAACATTGACGTCAATCATTCCTACCCACGAACGAACATAAGCAGACTGGTATGTTTATTGTACAAATCTCGTTACTAGTTTGTCGATTGCAAATCTTGGTGGTTTAAATCAAATAATATGTTCGTATAAACAATTTGTATAGAACGTTTATATTCAATCGGAATTGTTGTTGTAAAACATGTCGAATACTGTTATTTTTATCTATTACTAGCTGTGAAATGAGCTCCTCGACGTTGTTTTTTAAAACGAATACAGCATGGGGTTCTTCAAATAACCCTTTTGTGAAGAAATTCTTAAAGGGTATACAAAGAGCACGTGATTGCATTGTAAGCATCCATAGGCTGCGGCCTGCGGTAACCATATATCACCTGGAACTACATTACTTACATACTTTCATAGTGAAGGTATGTAATTTATAACTTTAAAAAAAAACCATTTAGCACTGGCTGGCCGAAATTGGGGCGATAAAGTTGTCAGAACTCTGACCTCATTCGCTCTCAACTTTTTATACTCCTCATTTGAGAAATGAATAACTGTGCACGATATTTTTTTTTCGTTCGTTTCGTGAGCACGTAACGTACCTATACTTTTAATATCATTGGATGTGTTATCAGTATTTGCGTGTGATGGAAACTTTGCTCGTAGCCTCTTAGGTATATTTGGTAGGTTCATATATTTTGTACTGGTATTGCCTAATGGTGATGAGAATTAAGATAATAGTATTAAGTTACCAGACAACAAGTCTCCCGCTGAGCATGAAGAAGAATACGAGTGCGGGCGCGCAGCGGTCGAACGGGTCGCCCACCATCACATGAGAGTACGCAGCAAGGATCATCAGCAACACCAGGCCAATGTTAGCAGTGTTCTTAAACTTATCTGCACAATCAAAAGCATTCTTTATAACTTTGGTACTAATAGCTTAGTGGGCCAACGTCCATTCCCCCTTTATTACAAAACTCGATTTAAGCGGAAACTAAAAAACTCAGAATAAAACACGCGACAGCCGTAGTGACTGGGGGGTTTGAGCAGCCGCCTGCTACGTAAGGTCGAATCCCAGCGGGGCATGTACCACATTTCTAAAAAAAATGCAGTGATTTCGCACCACGTGCTGTATGGTGTAGGATACATCATTAGGAAACATGCAAATGTCTGAGAAGTAATTCGAACACGTATGTAAGTATAGTGCTCGAGACGGCGAAAGACTTACCATCTGTCACGTTATCACTTAATCATCATCGGTAAAAAGTGGGTGTTGTTATTACAATTACACCTCTGCATACCCCTTCGGGGAATACCTACAGGCGTTAGGTGAGCATGTGTATGTCGGACTATAACTATGACCATCCTTTTCGAAATCCAAATCACAAAAAAGGACAGAACAACTACAAAACAAAGGATTTTCTTAGATCATTTCGTCATAAGGGGGATGTTGTAGAAACTCGCCGCACTCGTGTGGCCGGCGGAGACCACTCGCTACGAGCGAAAAAGATAACCTCCAGTGGCAGTGGTCAAAGGCCCGATTGCGCTAAGATAACACAACGCACTGACATACTTTTATTGAAAATTACTTACGACATGGAACGATTGCAAGGGTTAATCCAAACACAATCTCTAGCGATCCCACCGCCCTTCTATACCATTTGGACGGTAACTTGAAATCCCATGTGTCGCTCATAGGAAACACCTTGGCGTACTTTACATATTCTTTTCTCTGAAATAAAAAGGATGATTCAACTTTAAAAAAAATTTATCAGACATGAAGATGATGATCCGACCGATTACAGGCATGACGACCGCTCCAACTCCGATTAGCTTGGCGGTCGTGCACTCGCATGTGGCTTATGAAGACAATCTTCTTTTGGAAGGTTATCACGTATTGCGGACTTGTGAGCACACCAATCACAAAATATATTACATTAATATTACATATTGTTTTTGTCTCAGTAATGATTGGTTTAGTGTCTTGTTTGCATAAGTGTGAAGTTGAAACCATAAATGAATGACAATTTGTTTTATAGGACCCAATTAAATTTGGTGATGATAATTTTTATCCCATTCATACCATCTAAGGAGCTATCATTTGTACAGTAGGTATCTCTGCACTGCTTGACATGAAGTAGTAGGCCATTGCTTTCGCCTCGACATAACGCCACCCAACGAAGAGGAAATCGGCCACAATGCCCATGTCGTCGATTCGAAACTACTATGCCGATTTCAAATAAACTTTCAACAACGTATAGCTACATTATCAGGGAGTTACATGGGCTATATTTTATCCCCGTATACCCACGGGAACGAGAACTACGCAGTTGAAATCGCATGACTTCCGCTAGTTTTATATAAGTAAAGATTGGTGATGACCTATCTATCACAGAAAAAAGTACCTATCTCCGTGTTCTATGATCGTATCTTTCAGCCCACAGAACCATGGAGGCTTCATGGGCAGGTACCTATGTCATTCGACAGCTTATATGTTGTACTAGCTGTGCCCCGCGGTTTCACCTGCGTATATTTAGTTTTATACTATATCGGCTTAAAATTGCCAAAGTTTCATACAAACTTTTATCCCTTTTTTTTCCCTGGGGGGAAGAATTAATCAAAATCCTTTCTTAGCGGATGCCTACGTCATAACATCTACCTGCATGCCAAATTTCAGCCCGATCCGTCCAGTAGTTTGGGCTGTGCGTTGATAGATCACTATGTCAGTCAGTCAGTCCCTTTGAGTTATATATATTTAAATTTTATCCTAGCCTAGCCTTTAAATATTGCCACAATGCTATGAGTTGTTACATAGTGTGCTGCAAGATGCTTTATGGCGCTTTGCGTTATATTATTATGTATGAGCCTGCATACCGGACGCAGTCAAGGTTCACGCCGGTAGCGTGTTATCTGATACCTTTTAATAATTATTTTTAAAACCTTGTTGTTAGATTAAAATTTCGAGGATCCATGAAGTATGCAGCTTTATTATCAGTTCATTATAATCTCAATCAAGTTCCTTAATCACCTAAGACTAAGGAATTGCATTTCAAAATATCTGCGAGAAATTACGTACCTTCTTTAGGACGATAATAATCTATACGTATAAAATTAAGACTTTACTGTCTCAATCATATACCAACGCACAGACAACTGCCGCTGTTCGTATATAGACATGAAATTCGCAGGGTGTTTTCTTTGAAACGTATCCACTAAGATAAGGTTTTCCGAATTTCTACCCCTAAGGCCTAGGAGGGGTCAATTGGGGGTTGAATGTACAACCAAGCGGGTAAAGCGCTGGCAGAAGCGAGTATTATTGTACCATACTATTTTAATAAGGTAGCTTTAATTTCGCTGTCTACAAGTGTGATTTTATTAATAACTTCAGCTTCTGCCCGCGAATTCGTCTGCGGGAAATCGTTTTTATTATTGATTAAATACCTGCTCAGGTATTACAGTGGGCACTTTGCCAGTAGGTAATTTTCTTCCTATCTTGAGATAGGACAAAAGATAATAATCATTATTATTATGTCGGTATTGCAATATTTGCAACCACATGTGTGTATGTATAGTTTAACAATAGGTTTTACTGGTGGATGTAAACTAATAAGGGACAGGGTACTGAGTCACATATTACTCGTCGCCTTGCCAAACAATCAATAAAGACACAATTTGTAATTAGCACAGAAGGGCAGAAATCTCTTCTTCGAGCTACGAGCATCGAGGATCAGGGGCGCAGAGAGGCGACACTATGCGGCCGCCGCGCGACCATTTCGTGACGCTGCTGTGGCAACGAGACAACTCCGCGGAGGTATTAGGCGGCAGGCCAAATACCAAAATAGCAAGCCACAGCGCTCTGACACAAAAATCTTAATGCACCTAGCGACCTTTCTCTAAATTTGAATGAAAGTACTATACATAATAACTTACCAAATCTTTATGCAATTCCTTTGATATTATCGGTGTCAGTTTTGTTATTCCAACAAATATGAAAAACACACCTAATAGTACCGACAAGCTTTTCAACACGATGGAGGAGCCCATTTTTATTGAATTATTGAACACACTGGTATTTTAATTCAGCACTGACGCGCACCATATAGGCACATTATTTTAATAATATTTGTAGCTTCAATGTTACACTACGTATAATGTGAAACTTCGTATTTATTTTAATTATAAAATAACCATATCGATGATATTTTTGTTAAACCATTTTATAGTTATTCTGTGATGAAAAAAATTAAGCAAAAATTGAGCAAATTATTGAATACATCAGCGTGTTTCGCGCCGGCGCGAAAATATCCATAATCCATAACCGGCATGAAAAGATTTGCCATACATAAATATATGAAATGTGGCCATTCCTCTTCGTTTTTGTGTGCTCTGTGTCAGCCTCATAGATAAAGAAAAAGATTTGAATTTCTTTGTCTTTGGTTGGCCTAGTCAGAGAGCACCTTAAAGTTACTTTATATCAATGATGTAGATTTAGCTGAAATGTAATACACGGATTTTAGTACACACTAATTCCGAACTTTAAATACTATTAAACTTTTTGCGGTAAATAACTGACAATCTAGCAACATTTAGAAAAATGTCTGACAATCAGTATTTTAACTATTTCAGATATCGGCCGGATAGGGCGAAACTACTTTTATATCTTGTATGAAATTTCTAGGATTTTAAAGCAAATTTCCAAAGATTTTAGGATAAAACGAAAATGAAAAGTGGAAATACTGCTAAGTTCTGGGTAAAGCTAGCATTTGGCAACACTGACCAGACTGACACTGACATTCTGTCTGACACTGACACTACTGAAAGAAAAGAAAACTTGGCGCACAATTTACAGACAGCCGGTAAATTGTATATTATAGTACCGTATTTCATTCTATTTTATTGAGAGTTAAAACCAATTACCTCACTAGGTAGGTACTTAAACGCCTAAACGAAATATGATCCTTTTTACTTTTGTTTGTTTGGTATATCTAATATATAAAATTCTCGTGTCACAGTTTTCGTTGCCATACTCCTCCGAAACGGCTTGACCGATTTTGATGAGATTTTGTGCTTATCCGGTATCTATGAGAATCGGCCAACATCTATTTTTCATCCCCCTAAATGTTAGGGGTAGTCCACCCCAAAAAAAATATGGCAATACAACGTTTGCCGGGCACAGCTAGTAACAGTATAAAAACTTAGTTTTTATACACCATGACTATTTCATAGTTCCCAGCTTAAATGCATAAGTATAACATAAATCCCACCGGTAACAAAATTCTGAAACAAACATGAAAGTAAAAAGTAATTCAAAGGTTATTAAAGTTAAAATAATAATAATAACTTTTTTAGAATTTATCTACTTATTTAGATAGGATTATATACCAACCGGACAAGTCAAGTCAATCTGAGTGTGTGTGTGTGTGTTCTTGGGAGTCTTGACCTTAACTAGCTCAAGCATGCATAGGTTGTTCTAGTGCCGTCATGAATTATGAGCGCTGAGTATGCGCATGTATTTCATTCCTGTCGCGCTTTACAGCAAGACTGAAACAGATTCATAAAACTAAGCATTGAAGGTCAGCGCTCACAACTCGTGACGGCACCTGTAAAAGATGATAACATATTTATATCTACACAATTTCAATAGGATAGCAAGAGGCAATCATGGCCGAATTACCTTACCAAGCTGAGTATGCTAAGACAGGGCGAGCAGCATGTAAAGGGTGTAAAGAAAAAATTGAACAAGGAGCTCTGAGGATAGCTATCATGGTGCAGGTGAGTTGTTGATGGAAATAAGATGCTTATCACTGGCTTCTTGACTCGAGAATTTAGCACATTACTGTAAATAAATACAAAACAAACTAAATTTTTTTGTTTTGATAAATTCAATAGCTAAGTGACAAGCAACATGCATATAATAATGCAGTAAACACAAATTACTAGATAAAATCCTTGACTTTTATTTTTCTTTTTATCATGATCTAAATATTTAGGTTGAAATAATAATAATAATGATCTCCTACCGAATTTCGGTTACGGCGGCAAATCTATAATTAGCCATGTGCGCAGGAGATATTATAGTGCGCAAACACAGATGCACTCTTTATTCCCTCACTCTCATAGTCCGATGGGACGGCAATCCGACACGACCGGAGAGAGATCAGGCGTAGGACCAACGGCTTAACATGCTTTCCGAGGCACAGGGGTGGAAACACCGCCAACTTCCAAACTCCAGGCATTTTTATTGTGAATTTCTTGACAGAAAAGCCCAATATACATTTTTTGACCCGACCCGGGAATCGAACCCGAGACCTCGTGATCGGCAGGCGAACGTACTAACCATTAGACCAAAGAGGCAGTTAAAAGCAAAGTGACACATATAAGCAACATGCATATAATAATGCAGTAAACACAAATTACTAGATAAAATCCTTGACTTTAATATTTCTTTTTATCATGATCTAAATATTTAGATTAAAATATTAATGTAATGATAAATGAACAACAGCAAGATATGTTGATAACATAAATAACAACAAACCTTACAAATTATAATATAAAAACTAAAATGATGATCTAAATATATTTTGTTATTTCAGTCTGCATTCTTTGATGGGAAACAAGCTAACTGGCATCATGATGAGTGTTTCTTTAAGAAGAGGCACCCGGCCAGTGCCAATGAGATTGCCAACTTTAACAAACTAAAGTATGATGATCAAAAGAAGCTCAAAGATAAAATTGGTAAGGCTACCTATTCTACTATCTTTTCATAAGAATAATCATTCAAAGTCATCAGTTCAAAGACCTGACTGACATATCAATGCACAGCCTAAACTAATTGTCCTACACACATTAAAATTTGGTGGGTATGTTCTTGGTGAGGTTATCACAATTATTATATAATACACCAATATTCATGAAATTCATGTTCAAGACTTGTACACCTACTCATCAGGGACATGCATTGGATTTTCAGAAGGGTAAGCATAAACAAATAAGTATGTAGTTAGGTATGATAAGTACCTGCCAATGTGTTGTTTACTTAACATAGGTACATACTTTTTGGTATAGATACACACACAACACAAGTGTATTTAATCATCAAAAATTGTAAGCACTGCTTATATGGAATGCATGCCCCTGCTATACTTATTTGTATTGTATAATTTTATAGAAAACTTTACTGGAGTTGTAATGCCAGAAGCTCCAAGTAAAGGCAAGGGCAAAGCTAAGAAGAGAGCAGCTAATGATGGCAACGCCCAAGCCATCAAAGACTTTGCTGTGGAATATTCTAAGAGTAGCAGGGCTACTTGTAAACACTGTGATATCAAAATCTGTAAGGTAAGTACACTAACCATGTTCCTATGTATGTATCATCATCATCCTCCTGTCCTTATCCCATGTTATTTGTGGTCAACACAATTTTTGCTTCCATGTGTTTTACAGCCTTCATATCTGTGTTCACTCTCATATGTGTATATACCTAAATTAATTTAATTTGGGGGATTCCCTTTTAGGATATAGAGTACTTATAATAGTGATGACAAATAATTTTGTCCAATCATTTTATTATTAAACAAACAAATAATTTTAAAATAATGAATGAACATCTAGAAAAATGTGATATGTATAACCAAATATAGTGTGCAGTATTCCTCTCATCCCTTCTCATCTGAATTGTGTATATTTCAGGATGAGGTTCGTATATGTAAGGTTCTGTTTGACACAGACATTGGCAGCAGGTTCAATGGGCAGCCAGTTTGGCATCATGTGAAATGCTTTGCAGAGAGTAGACAGGAGCTCTTATATTTTGCTGGAGGGGACAGCTTACCTGGCTTCAAGACTCTTAAGAAAGAGGACCAAGAGATGGTTAAAAACGAAATCAAGTAAGTGAATATTTTGTATTGATATTGTCAGTTTGCTAACAACTGACATATCTCAAAGTTGTTTCATGATTTGATTGATTACAATCATATAATCTCACTATTCCAGACCAATGCAAGCCGATGAGATCCCCATCAAGAAGTTGAAAGATGAACCGAAAGATGATGCAGAACTGAAAGAGGAGCAAAACAAAGAATTGATATTAAAGAAACAAAATGAATTGTTCCACAAATACAGAAGTGGCTTGAAAGGCTTAAAGAAATCTCAACTGCATGAGATACTTGATGCTAACGGACAACATATGCCTGCTGGTATTGATGAAGTAAGTCCAATTGTAAAAGATATCTTTGTAAATGCTTGCTTCGAGGTTTGGAATATAGACAATTAAATAAATGTTTGAATGAATCTCCTAAATAAAAAAAGTAATAATTAAATAAAGTCTTAGCACATCTTCTAGCGTCCTTCGTTCAAGTCGCCACCATAATTCTGTCATTCATCACTTCTTACTTCTTCCCTTTCTAGTCTTTCAACTCTCACATTGTCTATCATTCTGACATACAGACTCTTTTCCACATATACATATTTTGAACATAGGCGTGAAATGTAAAAACGAATTAACAAAGACATTGCTCATTGCTTATCTACATGGGAATTTCGTAGCACTTAAGCTTGAAGCATTCTAGTAGATAATGAATTTGTACGATGATATTGTAGTGTTTGGATCATTTGTCGGACTGCATGGCGTTTGGCGCGCCGCATCGCTGCCCGGAGTGCCGCGACGGACAGCTCGTTCTCGACACGTTCGGTTATAAGTGCACTGGTAAATACATTCATATTCATTTTAAATCCTCTCAATGTGTGTGTTATAGTCACAAGATTTTTGAGCTTAGTATACAATGGAAGTTCCAATATCACCAGCCTGTCAGTGATGTCACACTGCTATCTTTAGGTTCAACAATATAAAAGTATGATGTATGAGAAACTAAAAATGTTTGTTTATGTGTGAGATAAGATGTGCGCAGGCAGGCAGAGGAAAAGACAGTGATTCCATAATACATAGGACAGGAAAAAATTGGATCAATACAGCGGTATAGCAGCCCAAACACTGGGAATTGTGGAAAAGAAAACAGGAGCAGTGAATAAACCATACTAAAAATATTTTTAGAGAAATTGTTAAGTGTAATCATGTTTGTGAAGGGTGTTATAACAATTTCTGGATGTTTCATAGTAAATTTGTAAATAATCTGTTACAGGTAATATTAGTGAGTGGACAAGTTGCTCGTATGTCACACAGGAGCCAAAAAGAAAAAAAATTAAGATCCCTAGTGAATATAAGAAAGATCCTGCATTCAAGAAACTCAAGCCGTTAGTTGGTGTGCGCGAGTTCCAAGCAGCTCCAGTGCCCTTTACCATTGTAAAAACCGAACCAGCCCTAAGGTACCAAGAACTACACAATCTCATTTGGCCTTATTACAAAACATGGTTTAAACATAGACTAGATTGAACTCTGAATAAAACTATGTCCATCCCTTTTTAAATCCATGTCACAGAAAGAGATCACGAAGGACTATCTTAGACCATGTTTTGTAATAAGGGGGATTATGTTTTATTGTGTAGGATAAGTTTTGTACACTAAACGCTATCATCAATATGCAAAACAGACACTTTAGCATTCATTCATAATAATATAAAAGTATGCGTTAAATATGAATTTAAATCATTCCAATAACTTTGTGTATTCAAAATTTAATATATTTTTAGCAGCATTAAAAAAGAAATGCCAGTCCCGCCGTTGAAGAACCTCCAATTCTTCGTGTACGGAAGTACAAAAGGTAAAGAGGAGACAAAGAAGCGTATCCTGCGTCTGGGCGGCTTGGTGCCGAGCAAGCTGAGCGACTCCATCGTGTGCGGAGTGGCCTCGCGCGGAGACCTGGAGCGGATGCCCGCCAAGATACAGCAGCTGCAGGAGCTGGACCGACTGGTGACACATATTCTAAACTGATTACGAGCCCTTAGCGAAAATTGTGGGGATATAATTTATCGCTCTCTTTCCATACAGGACCAAAAAAAATTCGCGGTCAGACCTCATAAATCGTAACGTTGCTTTACCTCATGAGACAGTTCAGTCTCCATGATCTGTCTGATGTCCATCTTCTACTCTGTATTGTTGCGCACCATTACATTAATTATTTTTAACTTTGCAGATTGTAGAGCCAGCCTTCCTCGACCTCATAGATCCCAAAAATGGAACCGTCGCAAAATCTCTGCAGATCTTGAAAGAGAATAACATCGCGGACTGGGGAGCCGACGTAAGTATCTTCTAGCATTAAACTTTTTCGCATTAATGGTTCACTTTTTTGTTTTCCATTTTTATTTTTGTTTGTTCGTTTGTTCCCGCAGCCGGCTACCATTGTCTCTCAAGACATTATCGACGGGAAGTCAATACCTAAATCAGGCAGTTCGTTTGTAAAGTCCACAAAATCAGGACCAGTAAAATTAAAGATACAAGGTAGGTATTTTTGTTTATTAATGTTCAGTAATATTTGTAGTAATGGATATGCCCAGGGGGGGCAGAAATGAATAAACTATCCTCGTTATAACAAAACATTGTTTCAACCATGACTAGACTAAATTTGGACTGTCGTTTTGAAAGCTTTATCTTTTATGAGATGGAAATACTTTAAACCTAGGATTATCTTAGGCGATTTATGATTTCACATAATATAAATGTTCGTACCCTTTTTCATCCCTTATTTGATACCCACACCTGACAAAAAACACGGGCTTCATGTCTTAGGACCAGCGGTTTAAGCTGTTCGTTGCTATATAAGTAAGTCAGTCAGGGCATTTATTTGCATAGATTTTTTTATTTATAAATCTACATTTATTGCTTCGAGTCAGTTACGATCCTGTGTACGGCCTTGTTTGTAAGCGTTGGTAGCGATGCGCGATTGCAAGATATTTCAACAATCGTTGTGTTCGAAAAGTGGCGACTACACGCGAGTATGACCCGTTACCATCGTCTGCGATTGAATACAAGCGTAATGCATCGAGATGTTTAAACAATCGCGATTAACCTCTCGCTATCGCGCATCGCTAGAGTGGGTAGATTCACAAGTGTATGTACAGACGGTGCGGCGGTGGACCCCGAGTCGGGCCTGGCGGAGGAGGCGCACGTGTTCGTGGACGCCAGCGGCGCCAAGTGTACGGTGGTGCTCACACAGACTGACCTCGTCTCACAGAAGAACTCCTTCTACAAGATGCAGGTGCTCGAGAGCAACGTTGGCAAGAGGTTATATCAATATGCCATCAAGTTTTTCAAGTGCGACAATAATAGTTTACTCAATACTTACCGAAGCATTATACTAATGTCTATTTAAATTTCGTAAATTTCTTTGCATTTCAAAAAAAATATATGCATATACGTATAAAGTGTTACTGATTATCTTACAGCATACAGTTTAGTTTTCGTCATGAGTAATGAGAGCTCAGCTAGAATAGTGAGATTTACTGCGCATGTATTCGTTAGCCTTCGCTCCATTCAAGACCCAAAAATGACAACTGCGCATTCAGCATTCAAGGCCAGCGCTCATAACTCATGACGACATCTGTACTGTTCGTATTGATTCACATATATTCTATATAGGTACTGGTTGTTCCGGTCGTGGGGTCGTATCGGAACCACTATCGGCGGTAAAAAAGTGGAACCATTCCGGGGGGCAGATGACGCAGTTGATAGATTTGCAGCTCTGTACATGGAGAGGACCGAGAACGATTGGGCGTGTCGGAAGAACTTTAAAAAGGTCAAACTTATACTCTACTTTAACTTATGCAGTGTTAATTCCAAATGCGTTATTACGTTCTAATATTATATTCAATAACGTTATATTATTTCTTAAGCGTTACGGTACGTTTCCACCAGAACCGTGCGAGGATCGCTTCATTAACCTACCCTCGTTCACTACAGTGGATCTCAGCATCATTTATTAATTTATTTAAGAGCTTGATTTCACACCACGTGCTTTACGGTGAAGGAAAACATCGTGAGGAAACCTGTATATTTCTGAGAAGTATTTCAATGACGTATGTAAAGTGTCCTAGACGGCGATGGACTCACCATCTGTCACGTTGGCACATAATAATCTTCGGTGAAAAGTGGGTGTTGTGCTTAAAACACCTCTTCCAACCCCTTCGGGGAATACAGGCGTGAGCATATGTTAAGAGCTAGACTCTTGTTGGTGAAGCAATCGCCAACCCTCTCTAATTGTCCTCTAACACTTTGACGACTTGTACGACGCCTTTCACACGGTAATATTATTTGATGGCAGGTCCCTGGTAGATATTACCCCCTGGATGTGGACTACGGCCAGGACGAGGCGAAGGAGGTTAAATTTGATGTGGACGATAAGTCTAGCCTCCCGATACCCGTGCAGAAACTGGTCGCCAAGATATTTGACGTCTCGCTCATGAAAAAAACCATGTTGGAGTTTGAGGTAAGCTACATACATAAACCTATAATATAATAGTCTCGTTAGTTACACTATTGTAAATAATCCCATTGACACTGTACTTTTGCTACAGTTAATTAATCTTAGTTTGATCTTTGCTTTGACTGGCTGGAATTTGCCATGCTCACAAATATTTGTAATATTTTAGTTATTATATTTGACAATTGAGAATTTGAACTGTGTCCATAGGCTTTATATTCATGAGATATAAATACTGTAACCAAAAATATTTATAATATATAATTTTTTAAAAGAGTAATTGTTGAGTTTCTTGCTGGGTTCTTCTCAACAAAAGCTACCTTCCGAACCTGGTGGTAACATTTATAATCATGTATAATGTATTTTGTGTCCTTCTGACGATTTGAAAGTACTTTGTAAGAAGTCTAATCAAATAAAGATATTTTGAATTATTTATAACTCAAAATGGATAAAAGTATAATTTTTTCAGCCAAATTGGTTCAATTTGGCTGAAAAAATTATACTTTTATCACGTTCCTGTGGAACGTTACATAAAACTTATTATAACACAATAAACTCTACTCTAATATTAAAAAGAGGAAAGATTTGATAGTTCTTTTATGTATGTTTGATTTTTATTTTTATGCTTTCATTTCACTGATTTAAAAACATATCATTGGGACTTATTACGAAAAATAAATAAATCAAGTAAATACATTATTAACTAATCAATATTCAATTCACAGCTGGATACTGAAAAGATGCCACTGGGAAAGTTATCTAAGGAGCAACTAAAGGCTGGTTACACCGTGTTATCTGATGTGCTCAAATTGCTTTTGAAAGGGAAAGTCAATCAGACCAAAGTCATAGATGCTACAAACAGGTATACTGCAGTTAACTACTTCTTTTTAAATTTGCTTCATTAACAGCCGTTTTCAATAACCTCAATACTTTATAGATGTATAGCTAGCCCTAGTTATCTGTTAGATTTGATCTATCCATACCTTCAATTTCATAATTATGTTAACGATTAATTATTGGAATGAGAGTAAGGACAAAATGATGTTTATCTATATATGTAATATTAATGACAGATGGATATAATATTGAAAATGGCCGTGCGAATTGTATGAGAGAAGTAATTTACAGATTCTTCACACTAATACCACACGACTTCGGTATGAACAACCCACCTTTGCTGGATAACGAAGATCTTATCAAGAACAAGATTGAAATGTTGGACAATCTCCTGGAGATAGAGATAGCGTACACACTGCTACAGTCAGGTAAGTATCATATAAGGAAATTCACTTACTTAAAAATGTATTCCAATAATTTAATTAATATTGGAAGCCATGATAGTTTGATGAGGAGCTTATACAAAAATAACTACTACTCACAATTTGAAGCGGCAAAAGTATCGAATATCTACGAACATTCTAAAGCTTAAACAACATATTCTACGCACACAAAACATATTTCAACTGAAGCTTTAAGCTACAGTACCCGGCGATAAATATTGCACATCGACAATCGGCAAATTTCGCCGTCGTAACAATGTTTGTTTTATTTAATTTTTCCCCAGTCTAAAGGCACGTAGGGTAAAAATGAAGTATATTTTTTCAACTCCAAATATAACGTAGAGCGAAGGTGGATTGAGCCGATTGTCTCTTTCCCGTGATCCATGTCCCATATTTATCGCCGAGAGTATCTGTATCCATACAGTAGTGTGTTTATGTTATGTTACATAAAGCGTTGTGGTTGTCCATTATTGCTTAGATAAGGGGGCGAGCACAAGCATCGTGGACGCGCACTACCTGAAGCTGAAGTGCGACATCGCGCCGCTTCACTCCGCCGAGCCAGAGTACGAGCTCATCACGGAGTACTTGCGGAACACGCACGCCGCCACACATTCACATTACAAGTTGGCTCTTGAACAGGTATATCTATATTAATACTACAAATGGGAAATGAGTATGAACAGATTAAAGACAAATATCATTGTGTGATATAATTGATTATGGCGTCATTTAGTAGATAAATAAATAAACGCGCTGTGTCTTAAGTTACATTTTCGGGGCTGAGCTGATTTTGTTGAAATTTGGAATAGAGATTGCTTTTACCATTTATACTAGATTTTTTTTTATCTATAAAAGATATGCTTTGGGCAAAGATATGTAAATATTATATTATATATGCGCGTATTAACAGCGTATGTACGTGTTTACGTGCAGGTATTCAAGGTGGTCCGCGAGGGTGAGGACAAACGGTACAAACCGTTCAAGAAGCTGCACAACCGACGCCTGCTCTGGCACGGTTCGAGGGTCACCAACTTTGCAGGAATACTGTCACAAGGTAACACCCCGATCTACCTATACGTAAACGAATCAATTGTTGTAACTCCATACACACACATGAACGACAAACTTAACACCAAAACTGCATACCTCTGCATACATTTAAAGAACTGTCTTTAGGGTAACATATCAATAAGTTAAAAAGTATATTAAGTACAAGCATAGTTATTTTTCTACCCTTTTTAGTAATATGATTAGTGAATTATCGGTGGAATACAATGGAATATTTCCTCCAATACAAGGAGTAGCCAGCTTTTTGGCGAATAGAACATATCACATGATTTTTCACAATATATAGGGTCAATAAAAAGTGTGATCAATTTGCCATACTCTTGACTTTACGTCTACGGCGTACCCTCATTGAGACGATCTATGCCGATAGTAATTTCAAAGAGCCGTGGTGGCCTTGAGGTTTGAGCAGTCGCCTGCTACGCAAGCGACGCAAGTTCGAATCCTAGCGGGGCCTGTACCAATGAGTTTTTCTAAAAAACTTAAGTACAGTGATTTCACACCCAATGCTTTACGGTGAAGGAAAACATCGTGAGGAAACCTGCATATTTCTGAGAAGTAATTCAATGAAGTATGTAAAGTGTCTGAGACGGCGATGGACTCACCATCTGTCACGTTGGCACTTAATCCTCTTCGGTGAAAAGTGGGTGTTGAGATTGCAATTCCTCTGCCTACCCCTTCAGGGAATACAGGCATGAGCATATGTATGTAATTTCAAAAAGTTCCTGTAAAATGCTTTGTGTCCCCCAGGTCTCCGCATCGCGCCGCCCGAGGCGCCCGTGACGGGCTACATGTTCGGCAAGGGCATCTACTTCGCGGACATGGTGTCCAAGTCGGCCAACTACTGCAGTGCCGGTCCCAGCAACCCGGTCGGCGTCATGCTGCTCTGCGAGGTCGCGCTTGGGAACATGTAAGCTTTGCTGTTTGACACTACCCGTCCACGAATGCCACCAAGGATACTATTGTGGGATGCAAATTTAATCGTTTGAAAAGTATCACAATTCGTAATTGTATTATTTTTCCAATATTTTATGAGTTAAATATTTTATGATTTTTCGTGTTAAATACTTCGTACAATGTTATGTTTTTTTCACCCTCTTTAAAGCTAGTTCTAAAAGCGTAAAATATGAATGTCAACAGGAAAGAGTGCTACCAAGCTGAAAACGTGAAGCTGAAGCCCGACCAGCACTCGGCGTGGGGCGTGGGTCGCACACGGCCCGACCCGGCGCTGGACCGAGCTCTGCCCGACGGCACCCTCGTACCACTCGGCACGCCAGTCACTAATAATGTCAACACGGCCTTGCTCTACAACGAGTATCCTTTTCACTGTCTACTCATGAAATTTTTACACAGATTTCTTCGTTTTATTTCTTACTTTTTATTCTGTCTTGTTATCAAAATGAAATGATTAAAAATTATGTGTTTATAATAATATAGTGTGTAATAGGCATTTAGAATGTAAAAATAGGGCCAAACTAGAGCAAAATTAAGAAAATTAAAAAAATTCATTCATATCTTCACGCCGTGAGGATTGAAATAAATGTATTCTTTTACACTTTCTGTGTATCAGATGTACCCCACGTATGTTTCACTTCACACTCAAAGTCGTGATGTGACAACTGCCTGTAATTAATTTCAGAAAATCTTCGGTACAGACCCATAGTTGAAATTGAAGTAGCAAATCCAAAAGTTATATGCTACTTTTACCAAACAGTGCTTTAGACAGGACCTATGGACAATTTTTTTGTACATTTCCTCAACACCCAATCAGATTCATTGTGTATGACGTCGCTCAAGTCAAAGTCAAGTATTTATTGCAGGTCAAGTTTGACTACAAATAGACATTGGGAGTGGAAGTGTGTCAATACATACTTCATGCAACATTGAGAATGTTGAATTTCCCACAATCACCATTGAAAATCCTTTTTTATTAATCAGTAAATGTAACGACTCCGTTAGCGTAGTATAGTTAGCTTCGTCACAGTATAAATATAAGCTTACTAAGCAGTATGGGAACTAGTCTTAATTTTTCAAATTAAGAAGTAAACTCGATTGGAGCGTTAGGGTTGTCACCACGTTGTCACTCTTAATATACTCTCAAAGTAAAGCAGATTGGTCGTAGTCATGTTTTGAAAAAACACGTATATTGTAGTATACGGCCTCGACATGACACTCCTTAATGACGGCACTGCTGTGTGTGTAACATTTCGAACGATTTATTCCTAGTTTTCATACTGCATACTTAACTTTTATGTATACTTTGGCCTAGTCGCAGGTTGTATTTAACTGTGTGGTATATTCTGATTTTGAATTGTTCTCACTGAGAGTTGATTCAATGGCACCCGATATAGGGTGCCCATCCTACGATGGAGCTGTGAGTGATTATAGTTAAATGTAATGATTATTATAGCATTATATGTGGCATTTTAAACCTATAATGGTATCTGATTGTGAAAGTTTTGTTATTTTTGTACCTCTTCTTTTAATTAATTTTAATTGTTACATGTTAAGAACAGAATATAACTGACAGGTTTGGTTATATTCGAGGGGTTTGTTTATGTTGCCCCATGTGTTAGTAACACAATAATTTTACTTTAAATTGTGAATCTATTAATAATCTCACATTCCTGCGGGTAAGTATTTGTGAAATTTAAATAATGTGTTTATTAATATTTTATTACGGGTTTACCTTGAAACTGAAGATATCAAAAAAAATTTTTCAAGTAATTTTTCGCTAGCATTGGGTAATTTTATTCTCGTTGAGAATTACGTCATAAACACCCCCCCTACATGAAGGCTGATATTAATTAAATCTCTTTTTAATTTGATATTTAAAAAAAGAGAAAGCCTGACTTACTACATGTTTAGACCTTTGTACAATCTTATGCCATGTTTATGAAAAAGGAAGGATAATTTAGTCATTGCGAAAAAACCCACCTAAACCATATGTTTTGTTATGTTAAGGTTAAAATTACGTTAATTAGTATGAAGAAGTAAACATTTTGATGTATGGTATTTTGCTTAGTTTTGGACTAAATGTTGGCACTTAGCCACCACCACAACATGATTAATTCATTTCCATATATGGTAACAACAGATTGTATTGAATGAAGGTATTATTATTTCGCTATATTGTGTTTCTTATTTTTTAAATATGAATATTATTATTTCTGAATGATGATGTTTACAAATTCCTATGTCAAGTGTTATTCATGGTTAATAAATTACACCAATAATAGCTGATTTTCATTAAAGCTAGCTGCATCACAACTACCTGACCAGATACTGTCATTTATGTTCTCCTTTCAAGGATTAAATAGAAGGATGAGAATAAAACCAAATCGCTTCAAATTGCAAAGTTATATTTTTTTCCTAATAAGGGTATTTACATCCATAGACACAGTATGGTATAAACATTAGCAATAACTTATTATTGAACTTCAGAAAAACACAATCAATATTATAGTAGGGCTGGTAGCAAAAAGGCTTAGGCACTTTTATTTTATTTTTATTTATTTAACCTCATAGAACGACTTGAAGCCACTTAAACTAGGGAATAAAGGAGCACTTTCATGCAGTCTCCTCACAAAACTCCAAAAATACAGATGCAATATTCTTCCATTAATCTGCAAACAAATGTCATTCAGGGTGATTATCCAAAAGTGTTGCTGCAGAGAGAGTGCGCGGGACAGGCAAGCGGGCCCGCTCGGTTGTCCCGCGTTATATCAATAATGCAGAGGTATCATTATTCTAGTTTTGTTACTGGCTTTATTTCATTGTGAATGACAAAATAAATTAACACAAAAAAATATCTTTAAAACTTAATGATATTTTCTTGTAAAACACATTCAGCTGTTATACTGTTATTGTAGTGTTCCATAAACTGAGAAGATCCACATAAAAGGAATTGATCACTGTCAGTAAATGGTTTGAATTTGTTAATATCATCCATACTCATTTTATGATTCATGATGGGTTCTTGATACTTCACAGTTTCATTTGTATAATCACTCACATAAATGGCATAATTAAAATTCCAATAGGATTTGTTTGAATACAATTTATCTCTAAAAAGTATTGTTTCAGTACTTGCACAACAAAACTGTAAATATATTCTAGACAGATTATCTTCATTCTCAAGAATATTATCTATAATTGATATGAATGGTGCAATGCCTGTTCCTTGAGCAATCATGAATATTCTTTTGTATTTGCTTGGGATTATTTCATAAGAACCATAAGGCCCACGCCAAAGGGTTTCTTGGTTGACTTCCAAACCACAGAGATACTTGGACACTATACCATAGTCATACAGTTTTACAATAATTGCAAAATCACTATCACTTAGTTTAATAGGAGTGTATGCTCTGGTGCAGGACTTGTCTGAACTGAATTTGAATAGAAAGTGGTTGCCCGGTTTCCACCATACATTGCTACATCCTGAAGTTAATTTAAACTCAATCAAATGATGACTGCTACACAATTTGATATTTTTGACAACAACAAATTTTGTATATTCCAATAGTGATATTGAATTTTCTCGTTGAATACATTGATTAGAAGGCTCTCCAAATTCAATGTATTTATTATAGAGCAGCAATTGCTTCTCATATACATCAAATATACATGGATTACAACCACTATTGCAACAGTCGTCTCTGTCTGGCTCAATAGGTGCTTTCATACTAAGTACTTAGTTGTATAACAAACAATATTTTCATCACGCCAAAAACTCTTAATATAATTGGTCACGGACACTACACGTGTACTTATATACTTAACAAAAAAATATATTGTTGAATTAAATAAATTGTTGAATTGAAAGTGGATTGTATCACTGTCAAGTCAAAGTCACTGTCACTGTCTTAGTGCCACTGTCTTATCTCACTGACTGACAGAGAATCGCGACTACAGATAACGTTTCGGAAAAAGTGCTGATTAGTTGCTGACTGATAATGTGACTGAATCTGTGCTATGTTAGATGGAAGTTTAAAAAAAAATTGAATTATGGTAAAATCTCTAAAAGTAAATAAAATCAGAATCTTGGCAATACGCTAAGTACGAATACTTGCAAGAATGCATGAAAAATAATATTCAATAAAAATGGCAAGGAATAACGAAAAAAAAAAAACTAAAATTTCACGCTTTTGGAAGACAAAAACTACTAGGTACGGCAAAATGTTGGTGGCTCCCTGTTGCCGGGCTGTTAGTCACTTAGTCACACAGACAAGTTCCGTTTGAGTCTCCTCGTAGGGGTCTAAAGTCTGGCTTTCGTTCGGCAACTCGTTGGTGTATGTGTAAGCAAATTTTTTTCTATATCTATGTGTAGGAGTGCAGTACCTCTATCACGGGTTTGCCACCATTTTCTCACTATTTAAGGAAAATAGTGATATTAGTAAGGCAACACTGGACACCGGCAACAAACAACATTTCCCTTCAAAATTTTCTTATTTAGATGGCGGGAAATGAAATATTATAAATGGGCTTACCTAGGTTGGTGGGTTCTGTTTAGTTTTCAGTATATTTTATAAAAAAAAATTTAATTATCTAGATTCCACTGTTTATCATTCTCACATTGCATTATTTGATAATAATATCATTCAAATTCTAAAATCTCGTACCAAACCAACAAGGCTCAGTAGCGCCCCCTGCAAAGACGCTAAACAAACGCTTGCGCTCGCTGCCCGCCATAAATTTCTCTTTGGCCCAGTGCGATACTCTCCGCCGTAAACAATTTCTGTAAGTTATTTTATTAATTTCTGTATCTAGAATAAAAAAATAATATCTGAATATTACAAAGAATGTGCAATATTAATGTTAGCCCCTATTAAATAATTAATACCTATTCTGTAAACGGTACAATTCTTATTTACCTAATGTAAGCAGACTCCATTACTAAAGCGGCTTGGCTTTCGTACATTTACAATAGGGCACCCTTAATTTAGTATTTATACCAAAACTATTGTTGTGGCTGTGCATAATATTAGGGAAATATAATTGTGATTTCATTATGTTCTCCTAAATGTATGTTTTATGACTATTCGAGGATCAAACAAAGTGCCCATATTGCGTTGGTACATACCTACTGTGCAAGCATTTGTAATAAAGTGTATACCTACTTCTTATTAGCCGAGTAGGTACCTATCAAGCGGTTGTTGACATTTCCTTCATTTGTTTCCTATTGTATTTATTGTTTATTTACATTCTGGTTTTACTTTGTTAATTTGGTAGGTGTGCATATTATGGCTTCTGAAATATTTAATGAAAATATGACTAGTAGAAATGGGTATTTTTTAATTGAGTAAGTAAGATAGCTTTTTTCAAAGTTATTAATAAACAATTTAATTTGTTACTTCTAGGTTCACCTGATTAGGATATATCCAATAAACCGAAATGTCTGACGACGGTTCAACAGTTGTTGAGAAGAAGGGACGTGGAAGATCAAAAGCCAATGGGACACAATCTGTAAGATTTTATTACTGAAATTAGATTATACAATCATTCTCAGTTCAAGTCTTAATTGTACTAAACAAATTCAAAATTTTTCATAGGAAGCGAAAGCAGATACAAAGAAAAGAGCCAGACCACCAGCACCTTCAAAAACTAAAGAAACAGCGAAGTCCTCTGATGACGAACAAGCACCGGTAGCTAAGAGAGGACGAGGCAGGCCTAAAGGCACCAAGAAAAAGGCTGCTGTGAAAGCAAAGGTAGTTATATTATTCTCTATTTGCTGTTGTGTTAAACTGTTGAAAGGAGTAAGTGAAATGTTAGGTTGACGCCACATTGTAATTGTACTATATCATTGAGAACTAATATAAAATACCTGTTATTAATATAATGTATTTTGTGTGTATTGTAGAGTGCACCAGTAGAGGGCAGGGGACGCGGGCGGCCGCGCAAGGATGCGGCGCCTCCCAAGAAGGACGACTCCACCGAGGAGGAGCAGGATGAGGAGGATGACGACGAGGGCTCCGACCAGTAAACTATTCCCACTCAACACACTCCTAGTGTCATTTGTTTGTCATGATAACCCTCCTTGTAGTACACTGCAATATTAATCCATGAATGATTACACTTCGGTACATGATGACATGGCTTATACTATCAACAATGTGCAGGGTTATCTTGGCGTTACAAAACTCTTATTGAAATGTCCGCCCAAAGATTACTCGTGTGAGACTACTGAAAAAGGTGTAAGATAAACTAGTTGCTTTAAGACAATATCTTTTGTGTGATTCAAATGCATTTACTTGAAATAAATAATATCTTACATGATTAAATTTGGGCTGACATAACTCTCCCTAGAAACGTACAACTAAGCTATAATTTTTAAGATCTTTTTTTGTAGATTCTATCAAATAGGTATTTTGTAATCTCTTGATTTATGATAAGAATTCATACAGTTTGTAGATTTATTGATTTGACTTTTGCGTCAAGTATTATTTTTAATAATAAATAAAAATTACATTTTATATCTTTTTTTGATCCCTATAGTTTACTTGGTATTATAATATTAGGTTTAATTAATTATTGGTAGCTATCAAGGATTAATTTTACTGTGACCCACAGCTAAGGAAAATAGTATCATGTAGTAACAGTATTGGTAGTGCCATTTGTATCAAAATTATTTCTATACATTATTGGGCTGACTGACGAACATTGTTTTATTGACATTTACTGTGTGTATGTGCATTGTGCGTGAATGTACAATTTTAGAACAAAATTTAAATAAATATATGAATCAAAAGAGTTTTTCTTTGTAAAAAGTTTTATCTTGAATATCGAGTGACAAGACAAGTTTCATCCGCCATCTTTATCGATTTTGGTGCTAACAAAGGTGCGGATATACATAAAAAAAGTCGTTGCTATTATAGAGCCGATCTTACATGAGAGCGTCACCGTTATTGCAATAAAATGTAATATTGACAATTCATTCGCCCTATGCAAAGGTTCAATCTTGCAGCCAATGAAAAAGGCAAAAATGGTAGCGAGCGATGCAATATAGACATTCTATAAGAAGTAATGTATAAATGCATCACAGCTGATGTATGTAGGCAAAAAAAAAAAAATTTTTTTTTGGGTCGGGTGCTAAGTTCATATAACTGTCATGGGACGAGCCGTACAGTTTATTTTAATTAAATGTATTAACTAGCTAAAGACCCGCGGAACTGTCCGACATGCGTCCTGTCTTGAGGCAATTCCAATTGTACCTTGTGTAGACTTTATTTCGTGGAATCCTATTTTTTTAAATAAACGAAGCTTTAATTACTCCTCATAGCATCAGCTAATATGCCAGTGAGTCTTATTAAAATCGTTCGAGTCGTTTCAGACTATAGCCGGAACAAACAGACAGACAGAGAAAAAATATTTGAGTAAAAATTACTTTTAAAAAAAATTGTTGCAGCTATAAAATTTAACCATAAAATAAAATAAAGTGCTACGCGGGTGAAACCGCGGGGCACAGTTAGAATATTAATATAAATCATAAATTAGGCTACATTATAATGATTAAATTCCTGAAAAAATACGTCGCATATGCCACGGAATTCTTCTGAACATCACTTGTTTCCTACTTATTGAGGAAGTGATATGTCAGTAGACATACTTTTCATAATCTAGTACGTCCATAGTGAAAGTGTGACACATGTTTCTAAACGACACTGAAGTTGTTGAGTCGAGTCGGGGAAACGACTCCGATTAAGGGTTGAGAGCTCGTAATATTGTTTGTCTGTAATTTTTCTTTTTTTTCATTGTTTCTAGAAAAAGCATAGTCTGTGGGAATAGAGCCAAAAAAACGTTGTCATATTGTACTTGTGCCCATTTGAGACCGACTAGTCGGTTATAACATTGCTGCTCATGTAATATAATCCAGAAATATTGTTTATGAACTTACATATTACTATTATATTCAATATAATAATAGCAAACTAAATTTGAAAACGATATGCATTTTACGTAATTCTTCGATTATAACTTTAAATTTGCTACGCTCACACGTCTACGACCTTAGATAATTAAAATTACTAACGTGTCTATGCTAAGTCTATGGGCATTAAGTCGGTGCCCATCGACTTAGCATTATATCGTCTGTGTGTGTTGCACTTCATCTGTGGAAAATTTATGTCAGCTACCAAAAGTCAGCGTCATTCGTGCGTGATTGGTTGTGGGTGGATCGGTTGGTCGCTGTTAGTTCGTTTCGTTTGGTCGTTGTTTCGTTATGAAATATTACATCCACTGAAATCTAATCTTATTTTTCATAAAATAACTTAAGACAAGTGTTTTTATTTCGTGATCCCGCAACAATACACCATCTTGTGCCTTTGGTAACTACCAGTTAACTTTAAGAATGTGATAAATCGTAATGTAACGGTGTCGCGTAGTGCCTTTAAAAGTTTTTGACAATATTCAAAGTTTCACCAAGTGATTGCTGAATCGTGTACTTGTGATCTGATTCGACACAGAATGTGTGTATCACATAGGAGTTCAACTTTTAACTATATATCAGGTTAGAATTCAATTTATATTATTTGCACTATTTATATCTAACAAATAACTTAAAGTTGAATATTATGCTTGGAATGTCCTGCTGGTTGAATATCTTCAAATGTTTGTCTTATGTATCCTGTCATGCGTTAAAGTTTATTTATCTGAACTAGTTTGGTTCATAGTTGTGAATAGTAAATAATTCAATTATATCCTGTAAAGAAATACCTGTATTTGTTTTCAAGACACTTACTAGTAACCTTGCTTAACTAATAGATCCAAAAATAATGCCTAAATGGTTTTCTCTATTTATACTTATATTACTGAAGAGTTTCTTTGTTTGTTTAGTTAAATGCAGTTATCACAGGGATTGGTTCAAATTACAAAATTACTTTTATGTTGTATAGTATTTTTTTCGAGGAAGGCTACATGCTTCGTCAAATAAGAGTGAAGCATTAATGAAAATGTTATATTCATGTGGACGAAATAGCGGATAACTGCTAGTAAGCACAATTTTTGTAAAAAAATATTTACTCATAATTCTTCTAAAGTATGGTTTACTAACATTTTACATGTTGACCTATGAATGATTTATAGCTAAAAAATCAATATCATATTTATACAAACTCAATTATTCAATATTACCACCCTCACTCCAGTTTAGGTTTGATGATTGTTTTTTATTTAAATGCAATTTAGAAATAAATATAAAGCATATGTCTCTTATTTGTACTTTACTAGAATATTCTCAAAATAAATTTGAATTTTGAAAATAAGTATGGGTTTTCTGTTATATGCTAATTATTACAGTTTTCTAAGGTTCTATATACTTTTCACACAAATAAGGATTGTGTCATTAAGGATTATGCCAATTTTTGTTATGAATTGTAATAAAAAATAATTTTAATTATTGATTCTATGTTTTCATACAAAAGATACTGTATTGTTAAAAGTCTTAGTATTTTATTTCCCCAATTTGACATTTCTGGTATTCTCTTGTATGGTTACATACAGTTTGTTTTGATATACAAGCTAATATAAATACTGTTGCAGTAGGTGAACACTGTCTTGTAATCCAGGCTGGATTAACCCTATTGCAGCCCCGAGGCTGACATTTCCCAGGCCCCCATTCCTTTAACCCTTTCTTACTTTAAAAAAAATATCTTTCCACCCTTTTCGGGCCCCTAGACAGCCCCATCCATCTTATAGATAATATGACCCTGGTTGTAATGCATATTCCAACCTGTTAAGATTTATGGCAATTTTATAATTTTTTTGAAATATTTTTTTTATATTTGAATAACAGTTTGAATTGAATTTCAATTTACAATTACAGTCTAATTGCCTGTACCTTCCTCCATCTTATAATGATGCTGATATAATACCTAATTCATTAGTACACAATCAAAAATGTATGAATACTATGGTTCATACTTGCACCAACCTCAAATAACATGGGATAAGGGCAGGAGGATGATGATTATGATGATGGTTCATAGAAAGAAAGAAAGATAGAAGCATTTATTTACACGAAACATGGTAGGTCCATGGGATCTTATGTGATAAAAATTTTTGTTCTGCATGTTTTGCCATAACATATTGACATGCAAAAATGTATAGTAGCTGCCTATATATTTTTGCATCAAATTATATTTGTTCTGTCATGAACTCTGAAATAGAATAGTATGATTTAGTAATAAAAATTCTTTTAACCTTTTTTAAAGCAGATTTACTCAACCTCTTTGCTAATTCATTTGTGTGTGATTTCCAATCCAAACATTGATCTATTGTTAATCCTAGAAATTTTGACGTTGGAACTTGACTGATTGTTGTGTGATTGAATAATATTTCCATTTTGGGATTTGAACTTGATTGAAGGTTATTTATTAATTTAGTTTTATAAATATTTACTGAGATTATTATTGTCCATCCATTTTATTATTGAGTCAATAGTCTTCGTGATTTCATCTTCATAACTTTGTTTGTCTTTACATTCAATGGTTACTGTATTGTCGTCCGCAAATAATGACATAAGATAGTTTGTTGTTTTAGGTAGGTCATTAATGTATATAATGAAAATAAGAGGGCCTAACACACTACCCTGTGGCACGCCATATTTTATTGTCCGATTGTCTGACCTAAATACTAGTTCTGTTTTGGTTTTAACATTTAAATGACTAATTTCTACATATTGCTGACTGTTTACTAGATATGATTCTGCTAGCTGTAAAATATTTCCTCTGATGCCGTATGCATCTAGTTTATTTAACAGTATAGTATGGTCTACGCAATCAAAAGCTTGAGTCATATCGCAATAAACGGAACATACTGGGATTCTGTTATCAATATTAGTAATCACTTTATCCAAAAATCATATATTGCTATGTTGATTGTTTTATTTTTCCGAAAGCCTTTTTATTCATCAGTTAGAATATTGTTTTTTTCAAGATATTGATACATGTGTTCAAATATATATTTCTCAAATATCTTCGAAAATATTGGCACCAGTGCAATAGGTCTATATGCCTCCTTATTTTCTCTATCTTGTTTTTTTTAATAATGTTTTACAACAGCAGTTTTTAATTCCTCTGGATATATACCAGATGTTATACAAATGTTTATAACATACTAAGTAATATTATAGTAATTTTTAACTACTAAGGTACTAACTTGCAGCTTGGACTTTGTAATGACGAAGATTTCCCATTCAAACATTCAAGCTCCATCTATTAACTGTGGAATTTTGGAAAATAAAAATACCCTTTAAATTTCATGTCTGTAGGATAAGCGGTTTAGGTCGTGCGATGCATTAGTCGGTCGGGACTTTGAAATCTATACAATTATTATAAAGCTACAGTTTGTATGTTTGAACACACTAATCTCAATACTTAATGGTTTCAAGTGAAAAAATATTATTGTCTTGGATAGTTAATTCGGGGAAGTCTTTAAGCTTTAAAACATCACGCTGCGACCAATAGGAGTGAAGCGTCAATATAAAAAAAAAAAAAAGGAAAATAAGTCACTAAGTAACATATTTGTAAACCTAAGCTTACGCGGGTAAAACCGCGAGGCACAGCTAGTATATAATATGTGTATAGGTAGCTAGTAAGTTTGTTTCGATGATCGAAGGTAGGTCGAAGGACTCGGCGTTATGATATTTAGGAACAAGATATAATATATGCCTGTAGGAGTTTAAAACATAATTGTATTTTCCTGTTTACATTCTAATTCCCTATAGGTAGTTTGTACACAATGTGTTTGAATATTCGTGATTGTACAATCGTGACATATGCCGGGTCCATTATGCATAATATTATTTTGCCCTCTCGAGTCTATCGAGTGCCTTATACGAGTTTGACATCATAATTAGCTTCCATTGGCTCTGCGCCGCCCGTCGCCTCGACTGGCGGACTGCCGATCGAAAAAATATCCGCGTATGCGGAGTGCCTTCAGTCTAATATTATAGAGTTCATAATCGACATCATAGTTGAATATGACTCGATTGTAAATTTAATCACGTTAGGTAATATAAAATAAAACGTTCAAGAATTCTATCAATTCGTCTTTGGATTTTTTTAGACGGTTGGTCTAATGGTATGGAATTGCAAGAAAGAACATGGGTGGGAGGACACCATTGAAATCTAGTATAATCAGGTGCCCAGTTAAGTATATTTCGAGAGTACATTATGGGTAAACATGGTCACGGTAGGTACATATAACAATAATAATAAAGGCGTAGAGGCAGGCAAAAGCTTGTGCTTCAGAGTACAGACACGATGGCGGCGGCGCGATGTATTATTTACCTAAATAAAAAATATGGGAAGTTACTCAATATGTCGGAATCTTTTTTTTACATATATAAATTGATTAAGTACAATAAAGCACGTTTAACAAGTTCGATGCTTTAACTGGTGTTAAGAGAGGTGTAGATTTGCTACCATTGAAATTAGTGAAGTTCTGATTGCGTTTATACATTATTGGTTTGCACGCAAACGCATCATTGTCTAACAAAAAGAAGTCTTGTCTTGCAAAAAGAACTAAGCGTTTTTTATTGTAGGCGGAGGTAGATTCATCCCATCTTAATCTACCCCCAAATCAATATGTAGACGGAGAACAGAAAAAAATCCAGTCACTTCGCAACCACGGACAATGCTGCATGGTCGAAACATAAAGGTCAAAAAAATTGTGATAAGCAATAACGCATTTACGACCCGCATAATATAGAGCCGTAAAATAATTTTTATCAAATAACCTGCTGGGTAAGCTGCTTGCTTTGAAGCAAATAGGTGTAGGAGGTGTGTTGAATTATGTTATAATAATAGTACAAATTTTAAATATTTTATTGTTAGTTTTAGGGGCACTCAATGGCACTGTCCGGTCGTTGCCTCAAGGAGTCACATTTATGCACATCGTTAGTTGACTCGTTACGACTATCCTATATATTGGTATTCAGTTATTTGGGTTATGAATTTGCGACTGTGCATTATGGTCATGTTAATGGGGTGAGAGAGTAACTCCGATATTTCTTATCATCCTCCTTTTACCTTAAACATGATACACGGTGTTTCCTTTTCAATTTATATCGTTCAGCCCTCTTTCTCTCATTCCAACCATATTGCGTGAAAGATTAAAGAACTGACACAGAAACAATTTCAGAGATATTGGCTTTTGTATGGATTTTAACAAGGTATTTAGGGAGATAATGGACCACGACAATTTTAGTTTTCTTGAATGAATTTTTTAAACGTAATGTCTGACTTCTCATCCTAAATTCATATTCTTATTCGGTCATAGATGTTTTCTTCGAACCGAAAGTTACGTATTGGGTAGGTAGGTATTTCTTGATATTAAGTTAAAGCATGTCTAATCTTTCATTCACACCACACTATTATATTTTGGTTTCACTTGAACTATCGCTTGTTGCAATTATTAAAACTGTGTGACCTAGTTATTTGTTGTGGGATGTTTCACGGCACATTTTTATGCAGTAAATACATTTTTTTATAAATACTAAATTGACTTTGTTATTGCTTGTTTCAGATAGCATGGCGTAGATTTTACTACACTTTTTGCTGTCACCGAAATTGTCACCCGAGCACGTAGTTTGAAGTGAGTGTAATACTTCAGATATAACTAGTCGTTATTTTGAGTATTACTATACCATATAGTCTCCAATAGCGTCTCATATAAACTGTCCTAATATTTAACAACTGTGTTATTATCTTAATAAAATGGTTCGGCCACGGTAGTCCCGTGGTTGGGAATAGTCGCCAGCAATACAGGTAACGTGAGATCCAATCTAAGTTAAAGCATTGACGAATTCAAAGCTTCTTTTGTCCTGAACGACCTTATCGTCCACTTGGTTGAACTCTTTCTCAATTTACTATATGCGACCGTTAGCTCGTTAGAGATGAAATCTGAAAAGACGCAAATATCCAGCCAGGATGCTATAATACCCTAGGTCATATAGTTATTGTAACATAATACAGGATGCCCGGTCGTCTGTGTGATTTCCAATTTCTTCTCTAACCCAACCATAGTGAAACACAGAGCAGAGAGACGTTGTTTTATAGCAGGCACTACTTGTATAATGTTGTTTATTAATAGTAGGTACCTATTATTTATTCTGTGATTTCACTACAGTATTTACTCGTTGTCAGGTGTTAACTGGTTCCACCAATAATTTTATTTAACACTCGCTCTTGTCACTTGGTACTAATTTATTTATGTATGCTTAATCTTCTACGTAAGCAAGCCTGTATATTATGGCCATAATATCGCGCTTAAAATATCATACCTTTTATTGCACATATAAGAAACGTCAAAATGTGTAATGCAATTGGAAAACAAAGATCTCATACATACAAAGTTCGTAACAATGCTAACATAGTTGTTAATTCGTTAGTGGGTCAGAGAGTCAGTCAACGTCCTGAATTTTTAAGTATTCTATTAAGGCGTTGCTTGTCGGTACCTTGTTCTCGGTTACCGCCTGCTTTTCTCTCGCTGATTGCGTCTTTTTACTTTCCCATGTTGGTTTCACTGTAGGGGGCCTCTGTATGGACAGAAGGCTCGAGGCTGGCTTTCGAGGCTTCAAGACGTTGTATGTTAGCATAACCGCAACGCGTTTACACTATGTCTTTGTTGACATTACATCAGCTTCTTTCTTGTACGAAAGTAGTTCTATTCGATGTACGTAGTCATAGTTGGTACATACAGATGTAGAAGTTCCATTGACCGATCAATCTAGGCCAACGTGTTAATTTCCAAGCCTCCACATGTTATCACTTTTATGTCGGTCAGAAATGCAGTAAGTAGCCAGTTCTCTGGGCTCGGCAAACTTTCACGTTAGATTCTTGAACTTCTCTTAGTAAATGTGGAACAATTTTATAGTTATTTTTCATTGGATAATGTTGCATTTGAACACAAGGGTTGCGCACAGCGGCCACAGCCAGGAAAGCGGAAGCCGACACATTCTCAGCTCCGGATGTTTGTGCGGTCGGCAACGATACCATTTCGCTAATATAAACGATCTAACAAGGTATAGGAAGTTGCTTGCTTAGGTGATTGGCGCTTACTAGTTTGATGGAAACTAAGCTTAGCATAATTCTTATCGTTTGATCCCGCTCTAACTATGTGTGACTGGGAAGGTCTGATCTGGTGTGATGAGCCGATTATATATTTAAAGGGCTTCTTGTTCAGAATTTTTTTGGAATCGCATATACTTGCAAACTTGCTAACACCTGAATAGCAAGTAGAGACTCCTAACGTACCTATATGATACATATAAGACTTGTAGTGCTTGTGGTAAGAACAACGACCTTAGGAAAGGGAGGCGGCGTTACGGTTATTGTGGTCACGGGCATTGGCGGCTTGACGCAGTACACCCGATTGCGTTTAATTCAATTAGTCCGCAAGTGGAACAAGCTTGCGCCGCACGCACTGACTGACCGCCTTACACACTCTTTAAACTCTCCAATATTTTACATAATACAGATATAAATAAATATGTGTTTAGTAAAAACCACACGGATGAACCTCCGGTTCATGAATAGGAAGCAAACATTTATTTGATGCATGTGGATTATTACATTACGTGCAATTACGTAGCCTATATCACTTGTAAGCTTGTCCCACCCACCCACTTATGTTTAGTGCTATTATCAAATCGAACTGTAGAATATCTAAGTTGGTGTTTTATATGAGCAGCTTTGACTTGACAGGCGGGTTGCAGTGTGGACGGTTCTACGTCACTCTCATCTCTAATCTAATAATCGAGTTGTAGTATGTGGATTTGCGTAAATGGCTTTAGATTGTCACATTCTATTCATTCAGGTATAGTGATGTCTTTGTCCATAACAACATTATTCTTTTGCAATCACTTTGTGCAGTTTCAGATTGTTGATAGAATTTTGATTAATAATGTTATTTGTTCCAGTTCTTTATAAAAATAATAAACAATCTGTAATCAATTAATCGCAATGTGAATACTAATATCCCTGATTCCCTTACATACTACCTTACGTAATTGGACAAATTACGTTCACATTGCGATTTCGCACCGCAGACCTCTAAAAATTAAACCTATATTTGCATACATGTCACTATGGCAGTAGCACTTTCAGACTCTGTTTTACATACACCATCATCGCAGAGACCGTTGCCTGTTCTCTTTATCCAAACATTGGGGTCGGTGACGAAGTTCTTAATTACCAAAGTAAACTTTTTATGCTAGACAAAATTAAATTGTGAAATGTTATTTGAAATCCGTTCAGCAGTTTTTATCCGATTAATTGTATTTATAGCTACGTATTTTATGTTTTTCGATAATATTATTTTGATTGTGTTTAGTTCATTTCGGCGATATTCGAAAGTTAATATTGCTAAATATTTCAAATATTATCGGGCATAAGGCACGGTCTTACGCATACTTGAATACTCATCTTGCAAAACTGATTCACTAAACAATGGCCTGTAATGGCATCCCGCTCTGGCCGAACATCAATGTCGCAAGACCGGTATGGTATTGTGTCAGATTATGTTTTTATTTCAGCCGGTTTGCCGATTTGGCTGATACATATTCCATTACCCGATTCCACCACTTTCATTTCCATGAAATTTTAAGAAGGAAGCATGTTTATCAATGTCGATTACCAAATACGAAAATGGGCCCAGTAAGTATGACATTTTCCGTGTCAGGTTCAGCACGGAAGGCTCCTGCGTGAGGTGGAGCGGTTCCTATTGCCTGGCACACTTCGTGCCAGGCTCCGACCACCGTGCTCACTGTACAATATCGACCACGAGGGCATGTTTGTGGGGTGAGCTATATGTCAAGTCAACCCTGTATCGTCCCTTTCTATTGAACAATAACTGGTACCTTTGTCCTCTCGCGAGGCATGTTGATCGGTGATGCGTTGTACGTATGTAATCGCGTGTTTTGCAGTCCCGTTTTCGTCGAGAGCGAACGCAATGTGGTCCGGTCACGGTAATTTGTTCGAGCGCGAATGCCATTGATTATTATGGAGTCACACTTTTCTCCTCGTCTTCTTTCGTCCCGCCTGCCGTGTCGTCGGCATAAACGGCACCCGTTCGCGTTAATGGATAGGATTTGCGAAAACCATGCAATTTGGCGAAATATGTATGAACATAACTACTTTAGGATGATGTACAGCCATGGTATGGTAGGATTATAAAATGTGACATACGATAGCCAACGCAGATCTCTGAGGTGGACGTTGTAATTTGATTCTACAAATTAAGTCACGTATGTCTCAGGCAGGTGTACTTGGCATTACGAAATAACATTCTGTTGTTCAGTTGTTGTAAGAAGTTGAAGATATGGCCGGAGTTATCAAATTCCTTCCGTGACTTCTTGCGATGAACCAAATAATTGTGCTGTAATTTTAATAATCTCCGTTATAATTTGATAGAAAAAATATCTAATAATGACAGTACCTTTGTCCAAATAAACCCCTCTTGTAAGCTAAGTAGTCAGGTGTAGGTTAGCTGTTCAATACTTGTGGCTCACCGTCAAGTTCGCATGCCTTCATTGTGAGTCATGTTAATACCTTCGCTTGGTACTTTTGCATTCCATTTGTAAACACAATGTGCAGGCTTGTGAGTATAGGAATATCTGACTATTATCTAGTTGCGGTGAAATGTTTATTTGTACTTAAGATTAGATTACATACTTACAACCACTGCAATAAGTACATCAGGGCAACCTAAATATTTTTAATGACACATTCGTGTATAAATTATTTATATATTAGCTAGCTGTGACCCGCGGTTTCACTCGCGAAGACTTAATTTCTTTGGCTTTATTTCGCGGACACCAAATTTTTAGTCTAAGTTATTCCTTGTAATATCAGCTGTCTGCAAGCCCCGTTAAAATCGGTCCAGCCGTTTCATAGATAAGCCGTATCAAACAGACATACAGACAGATAAAATGTAAGTACCGTATATAATTTACACGCATTTAGTGAAAATCTGTTAATTTGGAATTATAAACAGACACTTCAATTTTATTCATCTGTATGGATTTGCATAGAAATATCTCACTACCGTTGAGCATCTCAAAAATATGCAAATAATGTATTGTTAGGTTTTAGTCAAATGCTACGTCTTGCAAGGCGGCACGGAAATCACCTTCCCTAAGATAAAGGTGATCTTAAAACTCGTTGTATGTCGGTTATAATAAACGAGGACAACGCTGATACAAGCCGGTTTAAAATAGTCGTATTTACAGAGATAAGAATTATGAGTATGCTCAGAGCGATTCGTCGCGAGGAGAAGACAAGCTTAACTGCAGACAATTAGTATTGTTGCGTGACAGACTTTAACCGTACAGTTACATTACATAACAGACATGGGAGCCTTCACACAGGGGACAAGTTCTCAGGTCGATTGCCGCGCGATCATCAACCGAGTCGCTCTGTACATCAGGTTTCATGATTCCCGTATGTTGTGTTACTTGTGCACGCAACTGCAATAATGATGGCTGGTACATCCTCCTTTTGACACAGTCCTATCTTTCCGGCTAGCTTTTTTAAAATGCTATCATGCAAATTGTTTTTCTTTTTGGCTCATCTTAATTGAAAACAGTGTTAAATACGTCTATCTAAGCATGAATTGTACTTGACCGCTGCTGCTGTCGCGTCGGATGATCAGTGAAAGTTGTAGAAAGTGAAATTGTAACCGGCTTTTTTCTTCGTATTGACTAGTCGAAATTTATTGGTTGAACATCATCGCTTCACACCCTTAATATCCAAAACATTGGATTGGGGTCGACACTCAATTCAATTTCAAAACTTCTAATGTCAATTGATCTTCGTATCATTTTACTAGAAAAATCAGTAACCTAGGTTTATTCAGTTCACTGATCTGTAACTAGTGCCAAAGATTTACATAAAATTTGATTTCCATTCAAGTAAATATTTATGTCTTTTCAGGAAACTTATACTCGTTTAAATATTGTATTTTCGAGAAGGGTTGTCAAGTGGTGTTCGGATAGTACGGTGAAATGAGGTAATTGTGTGGTGTGGATAGGTCCACTTGTTCCGCCCCTATGCACTTGTGCGGGGGTCGCTGCTGAGCCCAGGCTTTTTGCACCCACTTCACCTTCGCGTTCCCACGCTTTATTTAAACAGAATTAATGCGTACAATGGAATTTGAACAGTTTACATTCATGCGCTCTACCTCTACTTAGTATGTTGCGGTACTTGTCATTTCTAGTAAATGTCGCACATTAGTCACTAGTATGTAGAACATATTATATAAATCATTGAGATGCATGCCAAATTTGTGATTTCAACTGTAAACAAGTTTATCAACAATTACGGTACATTTGAAGATCTTTAGAGATCTGATGTTTACTCGTTAGAAGATTAGATACGAAATAGTTGATATTGAGTAACCTAGGCTGCGAGCGCTCGTTGCGTTTGCACAGGAAGGGGCAAGGTCGGCGTCCAACCGTGAAGCTTCAACACGATTGACAGTTCCTCTACACTCGGGTCACAAAATCACCATGTTAGTATTATAATAGTAAACTATAGTAGGAAACTATCAAACATAAACTGTACCCTTTCCATAATATCTCGCCAAAGCCTTATTAATAAATAGTTACATAATAACTAATGGCCTATATTTATGGCCAGTAATCACGATTTAGTTAGAAGTAAACTCGGATTTTTTTTAACCTGTCGTATAAAAATCCGAATGTTCGGCATGTAATCGGTTTAAATGCGTTACCTAAGTAACGTTAACCGACGTTTGTTTATTTTTTCAAGTCAACGATCTGTGTTTCAAAGTGTGTGTTCGCGGTTCCTCGTTCCTTGGCCAAGTGCAGTTGGTGCGCTGCTGGCCAAACAGCGGAAGCGAGCCAAACCAGTCACCATAACAACGCACACGGTTGTTTCTCTGGCTGACGGGCGGCGGTTTATACTAATAAACTAGTTTCGGATGAAAACTGAAATGAAATAAGGAACCGAACACGTTCACATGTGTGTAATTTAATCCGCACTCTATGTTATAACATGCACTCGTGTATCGCGTGTCCTTTACTGTTAGATTTAGTGGATATATAAATTCTGTTAGGTTCCGCAGAGGCTGGCAGTGAGTGACGTTCTTCATTGTTGTAATTCCTAAAACTATTTCCAGGCTTAGTGACTGGAACGCTTTATGCCAACTAGATAATTTCTCCAGTTTCTGTTACTGCTAAAGCAAATGCAACAAATTCTTACTAGGTATCTTAATAACTAACTGGCGCTCGCGACTCCATCTTATATTTTGGATACCTTTGCGTTATTCTGATATGTAAGCTATATTATTATAAAATTTCATCGATATCCATTCAATAGTTTTTGACATACATACATTCTTACAAACTCTCGAGTTTATAATATTAGTAGGATTTGGCCGCGCCCCAAGGCATCTGACCTCCTATGTCGTTTTGATATATTTTTAGATATTGATTGTTTGTCACAATAACACAAACGTTTACTTTCTTGTAAGGCCGTGTAGTGTAGTTTACAGGCAGGTTGGTTTCCCGTATCATGTCCGGCGGGCGGCGCTGGCCATATGTTTACGATATAAATACCGACTACGATGGTGATGAGCGCTCGCGTAGGTGCCGGCCGCTGCGCCGGCGCACCGTGCACGCCCACTAATTTATAATTTTCATGTATGTAAATAACGCTCTGAAAATGCATGGATACTTACCAGATTTACCAGTCAGATATGTATAAACATTATCCAGCAATAACGTTTACAACCTGCTAATATCTCCTAGCAGAATGTTGTTTGAATAAGTTACTTAATTTGTCCTACACAGTAATCGCAATTTAATGACTTGATTTATTAATAATATCATTGTAAAGAGCATTTTATTAGCAGCCCATTACAATTAGCATAGTACCTACCTAACAGATATAGATAGATAACAGCGTATGTCAAAAACCTTTTAGTATTCTATGTCAGAAGTTCACAGTCACAAAATATTTGTACCCTGAGTCTATATTTTGACGTTGAACGGCGGCCACGCCTAATGTAGCAGTCACAAATAGGTACATATCGGTCATTAGCTTAATATGCAAAAACTATGTTCCATCAATCAAAGAAGCGGAAAGAAAATGACAGGTTTGGTAATGCCGAAAACCCATTACACAAAGGAACTGGGTGTTTAGATAAATGAGCGACGATGGGAGGGAAATTCGTGTGGATGTACGACTTTGTAATGTAATTAAACCACAATGAAATTGAACATATTTGAGTATTAATAAATACGAGATTACCTCAGATTACCTACAGTATTTTGGAAGAAAGTTAAATACTGGCCCAAATTTGAGGAATTTGTGAAGATATTGTTAGAGAACGGCAGCCACGTTTTTCATTCCTAAATCTCATTTTCATGAACTCATGGGCTATAGATAAATATCTAGGTGGGTATTTGCCTGTATTATGGAGGTAAATTGTGTTTATTGCGAACACACCTAGAATGCCACGTCATGAGCGTGTTATCACGTTTTATCTCTATAATGTTGTAGATAAGTTCCAAATGTTTTGATGTGATAAGACTGCGAATGTTACAAACTTACATTCATAATTCTTCAATACAGTATTATGATCTTTGTTCCTTACTTAAGTATATAGCTAGCTTCGATACCAGTATATTTTTATAACAATCATATGCTACCAAGGCCTCAACGCATAAATATATCTGAGTTAAGTGTGGTTAACCCATTTTGTGGCGTCTGATTTATACGCTAGTAAAGTATTTGGCATGAAACTATATTCAGGAAAAGGTAAGGTACTTATTACCATTATTCGGATGCGAAGAAAGAAACTGAGTGCGTCGATTCTTACATCTAGTCGAATTTACAAAATAAAAAATAACTCGCGTATTTTCCCGGGTGTTTTTCGAGGCCCAAATCATTAGTTTTTCCAATGATATTTAATTTTAATAATGTAATGCAGTTCTAATGTTATAATGTGTGTGGTGTTCCAGGCTGACTGATGCGGTGACACGATGGACGCGGCCGATAAGCGAATGCTGGAGCGCGAGGCGCTCCGCAACATGATCCAGCAGTGGAACGCCAACCGACTGGACCTATTCGCACTCAGCGAGCCCAACGAGGTATGCATCGCTTAGTACTATACTACCATTCTATAGAATTAAAGTATAACCTCGTATACCGGGGATGATAATATCTAATATTTCTTTTTGCTGCAAATTTAATTTACTCTTAACAGCATTCATCCGCGCTGAATACCATCCGAAAGGCATGTCTAATTTTCATGAATGAAAATAGTAAATATCAATCTCCCGTTACGCAATGGGTAAAAAAATTTGAAAATTTACATTACTTGACTGATTGATGTGTGATAGAATCAAAATTACCAAAAGAGGTTTTATAATGTTGTTAATAGGCATTTATAATGTTAGAATGTTGTTAATGTTTTAACTAGGTCTTGGTGTTGCAAATCAGTTAGTTAGAGTAACCAATTAAGAGTAACCAAATTTAGTTAAACATTATGAATAAAGCTTAAAAATTCAACGAGTACTTTCTTACAAAGTCGTGCGACAGCACTTTGTCCTTTGGATACAATTTATCTTCTGAAAAAGTGGGGGTTATAAACTACCTACCCCATCGAATAAAGTTTATGTGGAGAAATTATATACTTAACTAAAAAATAAAGATGTTGAGTGTAACACTGTTAATATGAAATATCTAAGAAAGGCATCCGACAGCAATGTCAGTCAAACTAGTCAAACTAAATGTAATATCATCATCAATATCGAATTATTTTCGAGTGTGTATCGTATTGCAATCATATCAGTGACGGACGAAAGCGAGGCCATAGAGAGGAGTTTTAAAACTTTTTTATTTGTAGCTATCATTACCTGAGATGAAAGATTCGCTGCGATGCGCGAAATTTTCATCTAAGGTTACATTAGAAATTAAATATCTAGTATAACCACATGCAAATAGAGCTATTCACAAGGCGACCTTGCGATTGTTAAGTCGTTATGATGTTAATGGTTAGAGTAGCGGGCTTCAATTGAGACTTTAATATATTCTTCTAATTCCTCTACACGCTTACGATATTTATCATTAGTGGGAAACATATCTACTTGCTTTGACTACGAATAACTGTGGTTATCAAGGTGAAGCCATTCGTTCTATGGAACGCGCAAGTCATTCAGCATGTTTGTAGATGTTGATGATATTATCAAAACCGATAGAAAGTTGTTAAAAAAATAACATTAACTTAATCAAAACTAAGTATAATTTAGCGTCAGTACATGTGTCCACCGAGGGTTGTTTATCTTTGTCTCAATTTGGAGCTACTGAATGGACGGAAGGACTTCCTAAGTCATACATTTGAACAAAGGAACTAAATCTTTTGATAAATAAGTGTATATATAGGTAGGTGTTATTTATAACTGTGAGTCACGCCATTGAGTTTCATCGATGTTACCACAGTTTAACTTAGATAAAATACACATTGTCAACGCACGCTATCACACAGGCTTGCAGTCGAGATACATTACCTATAATGTTTCCTGTCAATTGTTTTTATTGTGAAATGTATTTTCCAGAATTTGGAGTTTCACGGTGTGATGCGGTTCTACTTCCAAGACTCGGGTCAGAAGATTGCTACTAAATGTATTCGAGTAGCTTCAGACGCCACCGTCAGCGATGTCATAGGTGAGCGAGATAATCACTGAGTTAAGCGACTATGTACTTGGTGAGCGAACCTCACAGAGCAGGTAGGTATACAAACACTTATAATGTGACTCATGAACTTGGGGCTCAATATTACACGGCGAATTCGAGGTTTACTGACCTGAACAAAGACTTTTGTTTTATTAGACATACTTCATAGTCTGTCGTAGTCGTGACGATACAAATTCTGCGTGGTCTATCAGCATTTAAAACAGCCGATGAAGAAGCACTTTCAAAATGTGATTAATTTCTGTAGTAGGTAGAGTTATATGTAATGAAATATCAAACTACCAGGGAACTCAATATAACATTCTAAAATAAATTTGTCAGAAACTAACGGCCGTTTTTACAAAGTTTACAGATGAATTGCTATCCCCAGTTATGTCAGAATTGATCTATCCATAACTTCAATTTCGTAATTATGTGAACCAGCGATAAGTTATTGGAATGAAAGACAGGACAAAATGATGGATTTGTTTGTATTATATAGAGTTTATTTTCAAAGATAGCTCACCACAGAACACAGCACTTACACCTCTTCTTTATTGTGTTGACAACCAACATGACCAATATGTAGAAATCGGATCTACATACTTACTTTACTAGTAGACTCGAGTAGCTTATAGCGCATCCTTTTTTGCTTGAAATGATATTTCCTAGTGAGTCCTTAGTTATTCAAAGTACTTAATAAAAAATGTTGTTGATGTGTGGCGAACAATTCAATTGTGATTGGCAGCAGCGCCCGGCCGGATGGCGGCCGCACATGATAGCCAGTTATTACAAAATATAAACAACCTGTCCCGAGTACATTCTTAACCCAGATCCGCGTGATGTTTATCAATAAGGAACTGCCACTTTATTATTGGCTGCAGTTTTGTATAAACACTACACTTCATTTATTATCCAGATTATAGTTTGTTTAATGCTTTAAAAAAAGAACATATGGCTTACAATTTTAAATGTGAGATAACATGACTAGAAAGAAGTTATGCATCAATAGAAGTATAATCAGTCCACAAAATAATTTGCATATGCATTTGTCAGTAGTTGCATGAGGCTCTTTCTATTTTGCCTCGATAGTTTCGGCTGCGAGATAATAATAAATAAATATATGCCAATGCAATCCCAGAAGGGTCCCCGAAGGGGTAAGCAGAGGTGTTGTAACAACAACACCCACATTTCACCGAATATGATTCAAGTGCCAACGTGACACAGGGTGAGTCCATCGCCGTGTCAGGCACTATAAATACACATATCAGACATATTTTCAGGCAGGTTTCCTCACGATGTATTGCTTCAAGTTTTAAGAAAAACTCATTGGTACATGCCAAGCTTGGATCTCGGGATAATAATATGTACCAATCTAGTATTAGTAATTACTTCTGAGGTAAAAATAAACATATGGCTGTTACGTTCGTTTCGCACGACTGTGTAAATACAGTGTATTATGAAGCCTATGCGGGAATTGAACTGTAACGCAACCGGAAAGGAATCGTATTACTTCGCCTAAATAGTCTTAGTGACCCATTTGTAGGACGACGCCAAACCAATCGTTGTAATAAGAAACTTACAAAATTATGAAGACTAGAAACTGAAAGAAATATATTGAGATGACTGTCTCGAATGATGGCTGTTGCGGAAATATACGTATTCATGTATTTGTATACAGCTGGAAATGTTGGTATATGAGGTCCAATAATATTTAGGTTTATTTTAATTAATATCAAATTCACATTCAAAGCTGAACATTTTTGATGGATGTATATGGACGAAGCACACATGGCGGATAGTATCTGCTTAACCGCACGGTTTACAGGCATGCAATACCACTGCGCTCTTACGTACAAATATCCCTAAAATATAAGACGAAACTAGGAGCGCGTACTTTTGTAAATGACCACGGCGTACTCCAATCTTACTGAGTACATAATTTTGTAGAAAAAATAAATATATAAATATGCTTTAGCCATCATAGAAGGGCTCTCGAAGGGGTAAGCAGATGTGTTGTAAAAGCAACACCAACATTTCACCGAAGACGATTATGTGCCAACGTGATAGGGTGTCCATCGCCGACTTAGGCACTATACAAATGTCTTTGAATTACTTCTCAGACATATGCAGGTTTCCTTACGTTGTTTTTCTTCAACGTAAATAACGTGGGTTAAAAATGTTTAAAAGGAAACTAATTGGTACAGGCTGCTGAGATTTGAACTTGCGTTGCAGGCGATTGGGCAAACTCACGGCCACCATAGCTTCCCTATACTTCTTAAGCTTTATTAATATATATTTTGTTTGTTTTGTCAGAAACGTTGATAGAGAAGTTCCGTCCAGACATGCGCATGTTGTCGCTGGGCTCGTATTCGCTGTGGGAGACGCACGGGCCGGACGACGAGCGTAAGCTGGAGCCCCACGAGAAGCCGCTGCTCGTGCAGCTTAACTGGCACGCCGACGACCGCGAGGGACGCTTCCTACTGAAGTGCCTTACTAACAATGAGGTACCACTTAACATACTCGCATATATTTAAGACTATTATTAAGGAACTAGATGTGCCTCGCTGTTTCACCCATGTAGGATTAACAATAAGACTTAATGTTATCTTTTTCTTTTTGAATAAAAGTTGTCTAAATTACTCCTATATAACATCGGATGGAGGCCATTTCAGAAAATAGCCGGTACAAGCTGACACACAGACTGAGAAACATGTTAATAATAGTTTTTTTATTTTAAATATATGTACCGTTTATAATAAACCATAGCTTTTTATGGATTTTGTGAAAAACTAGTAATAGGGAATACAATGTAGATATGTATAGATAAGCCATTTTACCCCCTAAATAGTGGCATTTCGAAAAACTCACTAAGTGTCTCATGTCTATTACTAGTTGTTTAAGCAGTCGGTTTCTAAAATCGGTCCAGCCGCTTAGGTTATTAGCCGGAATAAACAGACAGACAGACATAGAAAAAAAAATATAGGTTTTTCAACGTCAGTATCGTGTATACATTTATTGAAAATCTGTTATTTTGGAATTACAAACAGACACTTCAATTTTATTAACTGTGTGTGTAGATGTATAGATTTTATTAAGGAAACCATAAAATGAAGTTTTTAATACGCTTTGCTTAAAACGATGTTGTCAGTTATGCACACGCTCGATGTTCTTGTAAGTTGGAGCGGCTATCTCCTTTCTCGAATTCACTGTTTTTTTATACTTTGTAGTGAATTGCAATGACCAACCTTTTAAATTCTTTACGTCTTAACTATTGTTTTGGCTCCAGGTCATAAGGTGTGTTATTGATTTAAATGTTTTGTTACAGGTTCCCTTGTCCTCGGCCAGTGACAAGGGTGACCAAAACTTCAAGAGAAAACTATCAAAACGTGAGAAGAAAGAGCTGAAGAAAAAAGAGAAATTGTCTAGATTGAAGTCCGATACGAACGATGAGAACAGACCTGTTGCTGAGAAACTTTATACTGGTGAGGGTGCGATTTCAATAGAGATTCTCTATTTACACCACCTATTATATCATCTTTAAATATATATCATGTATAAATTATGGCACTTAATCATATTCGGTGAAATGTGGGTGTTGTTGTTACAACACCTCTGCTTAACCCTTCGGGGAACCTTCAGGGATCGAGTGAGCATATTTATTTACTTTTATTTATAAATTATTGAAGTCGTATTTTCTATACAAATTACTTTGTCTGTTTGAACGCATCATTCTTGTAAATTACGGTACGGCTCTTGATACGGTTTATACTAGCATGTAAGACTTGAACTTCGGTGGTCAACTTGATTCTGCAGATTATTATTATTTCGGTACCCTTCCTAATAATTAAAAAGCCGTCACGAATTACGAGCGCTCGGCTAGAAAACTGGGGATAACTGCGCAAGTATTTTATTCGCGTTGTGCCGTACAGACAGACAGACAAACATAAAATGACTACAGCGCTCTTAGCTCGTGACGGCACCTTTAACTAGGAAGGAATTGAAACAATAATAATCGGCAAAATCAGGTTAATCTGTAACTCATTGGTTGATTATATATAGTTTATTGTAGAGATCAAGTAAGAAGGCACATTATACATTAAGTGCCAGTCCGTCTGTAAGTGGTGACTAACTACTTACTAACCTTCAATTAAAATCAGGTGCTATGACTCACACGATAAACGCGCTATCTATATCTATATACAATCCTACATCTCATAAATGATACTACTATATATAGATATATTATTATAACTTGAAGTAAACAATAGAAATCCAGCCCGATTTTTTTCATAGTAACACCTTAAAAACAGGACACGAGCAGTAATATTACCAATCAAAATATTACGTTGTTAGTATTTTTTTCTTCTGGGTAAAATAAAATTACCTAATTTACAACGAAAGAGTATTTCTATACGTAAATATCTTTTTAAAACACCCGTAGTTCATGCGTAGTCAATGGGGCTATGCAGCTTTCTTTCGCTACAAAGATTTCCAAATTGGTTCTAAGGTCTAGAAATTGCTTTACGTACTTTTTATAAGTTAATAATTAAACACCGAGGCCACTTTAATATATTTATTGTAATGCTTTACATGAGGCCGATAACCTAGGTACTTCTAAAGTATGCTGTGAACTCTGTGTCCGTCATTAAATAGCACTAAAATATTTATCTTATTAGGTCGCCAGAAGATCAGCTGAGTCAAACATTAGTATTCTTAGTATGCTGTCTTATTAGCTAATTGTTTTCGAAGATAACGAGAAAGTATCACATGCTGCGTACTTGATCAAATTTAATAAAGTAAAATGGATATTTAAAATTTTAGAATGTAATATTTATTAATTGTAACATTTACATTATACAACTGATTATAAATAAAATTGACATTAATTGTTGCATATTACCAATTGGCTCCCGACCTCGGCTTCACCCGCGTTTTATTTATAAGGATAGTTTAACTTTAGCATTCTTTTAGTGAAATAATTTTTAAAATCGGTCCAGCAGTTTCGGAGTCTATTTGTTACAAACAAATCTCTCCTCTACATAATATTAGGATAGACAGCAAACTTATTAATATGATTGGTGTGACAGAGCTCCCGGAGACATCGTTCATGCGAAGCATCAGTAACCCCGAGGCGGTCATGCGCCGCCGCCGCCAGCAGAAGCTCGGCCGCAAACTGCAACAGTTCAAGTCTAAAGATGGAGGGCCTGACACTGGTATACTGAAATTTTTTGTAGATAATGTATTATTTGACTAATTTAATCCACGTAAACCACCTAAGCGCCTGAGACTGCTATAGACTCACTATCAGGCACGTTGACTTATTATTGTCATATTGATATGCGGCTTTTTTAAATACACCTATTTACCTCTTCGGGGACCCTTGGAAATGTATTACGATATAATATTATATACCGTTTTCGTGTAGGTGGCACGCTACGCGTGTACGGGGGAATCCTGCGGCCGGACGTGTCGTATGTCACGCTGCTTCTGTCGGTGCACGACACGGCCGCCTCGGTACTGCGCGACACGCTCGACAAATACGGCATGGGCTGTCAGGACCCCGCACACTACTGCATCGTGCAGGTCACTACGGATACACTTACTATATTAGTACCTGGATAACCGACCTTTGCTCGTTTTTTCGACGTTTTCTAATTTGAAAATGAAACCTAGCTAGATCGATTTATTGCCCCCGAAATTCTCTGCATACTAAAGTTCATGAAAATCGTTGTATAATATATCTTTTATTAGATAGCTATTATGAGATGCTTTGCGACACAAGTACGACATGGCTTGAAAATTTTACCCACTATAGTAACATGCAATATATTATAGCATTGACTGGATTCTTCTGTGAAGCATAAATACTATTTTTTACAAACCAATATTACAATGAAGCGCCATAAAGGCGTTTCAAGTTGCTCATGTTCTATTTCTTGGCATCGGCTATTTCTTGTAGTAGCAAAGTCAGTTGGTTGCGAAAGGTAATATTTGTATAATTACAGTAACAATCATCCAGTAGAAGTTAAGTACAACTTCAATTGTCCATTAGCCAGTCGCGTTTTTACAGGCAGTGAGACAAGTTTGTATGCTAACTTAAGGAGATATAAACGTGTAGCATAACAAACGTTTTGCTATTACGAAATTTTCTTAGTTTTGGAGAAGAAAAATTGCGTCGCATAAATCATAGAGTTGTCTTTTCGAGATATTTGGGTTCAACGCCATCTGACGCGAGCAACTTAAACTAACTCCACGTATGTTACCTTCAACTTCGAATGAACGAATCGAACCTTGGAAACGGACGAAACAAACTTTGTTTTTGATTGGAATGTTGACCAAATATTGTCGTCGTGTTGTTCCGATGCACTTTATCGTGTAATTTGCTAAATGAAAGGTAGGGTAGGTCTAATTAATAAATGCATTTTTCCACACCCTTTACCCGTGACATGAACTACAAATAAGCCATTCCATTGTTAATATCGGGAGATAAAACATTTGACAGTACATGCGGTCTTATAAAATATAATTCAGATAGGGATTGGAAATGGTATTTGGCTAATATTGCGATTGCACATATTAAAAGTAATATTAATCTAACAGGAGGACAAATCGGACAACACTGAATACGTACTGGAGGACGACGAGTGCCCGCTTGCCTTGATGAATATGACTAGAAGTGAGTAATTTTTTATTTCATAGTTTATCTGTATTTTCAAAGTGTCAAAAAACAAGGTTGGCCTAAGATTTGCCTCTTATGATATACAGCGTGTCTTTATGGCTAAAATGTGTATTCGTTGTCCAATGAGTGTAAGCAATCAACAGCACAAAACCAGTGCGTCAATATATGAATATCAAAACGTTTATTTTCGTCTCTGTTTCAAAGTGAGGGCATCAGTTTAATTTTTAAAGTATCAGAATTACATGATGATACATGGTTATCAGAGTACACCTTTAGTTACCTATGTGACTAACTATTTTACTTTAATATAAAAAGGTTTTTATAATTATAAAAATCTACGTCATAGGAGTATGATGAAGATTTTACATGTGACTTAAATATAACGTGCGAAATGTGGTTGTATATGCAGTACACCTCTGTCTACGGAGTAGAGGTATATGTATATGCAGGGGCGTGCATTCCATATAAGTAAATAAGCAGTGCTTACCATTTGTGATGACTGAATACGCTCGTTTCCTGTGTATGTATGTGTGTGTGTTTGTCTATACCATAACACTTTGGTAAGTATTTAACCTACGTACTTATTGTTTATGCTTACTCCTCTGAAAATCCAATGCACGGCCCTGAACATATGTATGTATGTAATGTAGGCTTATGTTATGGGGAAGCTATAATATGTATGTGCAAATTCCTCCCTATTCCGCGCATATGAAGTTGTGGCATAAACGCCAAATTCGTAAATTCCTCTGAAAGTATTTTCCATTGAAACGGTAGAGTCACATACCTTTATTCGTTACGGCACAGTGCCGGGCTATTTTCCTATCAGTCCTTCAGCGCTGCATCAATGGCTCATAATACATACATATAATATGCATTATTGTCAGTACTGTATTGTCAGGTATTCCATTGGAGCTTAGGTACACAAAGCCATCGCGTTAGAGATCATGGCTGTAATCTAACCAATTTTGGTCCCTAACAGGCATAAAAACCAATAATGAAATAATATCGCAATGATTGTCAATTTTGTCAAGAATTGCGGCACTGAAATGCAAAGAAAATATCACCACTAATATTTGCGGAGTGTTGAGAGGGTAGGGTCGCGAAAATGGAACGTGAAATGGCGCGTCGGACTCGATACGCTTTTATGTCAGAAAACCGTATGAAATGTCCATCCAAACTTCCCTAGTAAAATTTCGTTATAAAATATATTGGTTTATAGAGCCTCCTTTTTGAATTCGGTTTAAAACGGAATTCTATAGGACTGCGGGCACGTTTTTTAATCACCTCAATGCACACCCGCTTTCGTGTAGGTTTGCTATGGTTTAATAGTGTATCGGTTATTCATTGTGAACTTACTTTGCATCCCGTAACTGTTGTGATGTGACATTTACAGTTTTTATTGCTACTTAACTTTCATATAATATAATTCGTTTAAACTGGTGCGCAGACTTAGATATTGTAATGTATGTAAGTATAAAATATTGAAATCTGTACGTACGTTATAAAAAAAAGATTTGTGTATGTATTCCTATTTGTAAAGAATAAGTTCAATAACTACTGGATCATTTTCAAAGTTGGTTACCAATATTGAGAAGCCATTCACGAGTAAAGTCGCGGTCATAAGCTAGAATGAGATAATGTGTCGCAGTTCACGTTTCAATTAATTAAATGGAAAAAAACATGCTTTTATTCCACGAAAGAGGTTAATTTGCATGGAAACATCGTGCCCTCGTAAATCATTAATGTTGTTGAGCTGCGGAACCGTTCCAACTCTTCTCTGAATATCTAATTACGAAAGCCGTATTTCAAGTTGTCGCAGTTATGAGTGGTACAATAAATATGTCAAGGTTTGAAACGATGTTTTTAAAAAATATCTCAGTCAGCTATTTTTCATCTAGTGAGAATTTCCATTGGCCCTTTGGCATTGATAATTTGTAGTAAATAATGCCTTTGGTTTCATGGCTTGATGTCTTGCTGCTGAAGGAACTCGGTGTGTTTTATGGTGATCCTAGCGGACGTCACGCGGTTTCACCCGCGTATTTCCCGTTCCTGTGCGAGTACGGGGATAAAATTATTTCCAATGGTGAAAGAATTTTTGAAATCGGCTCAGTAGTTTTTGAGTTTATTCATTACAAACATACACACAAAAATATAAATCTTTCCTCTGTATAATAGTAGTGTAGATTGTCACCATAGATAATTTTATACTTCCTTTTGCTTCGCCGTAGTCGAGTAAACGTATAAGCATACGCTGAAGACTTTTTAAAAAGGCGGATATGTATTTGGGTTTTTGGATTGGAATTAATAGGCATAAAAGCTGGACTATTTGTCGCGATAATTAAATGGTGCTCAATGTTTCCCATCCCATAGGGAGTTGGTGGAAAATTGGTAACGAAATTCTTCTTTTATATATATGACTGAAATTTAACAGAGACCCATAAAATTGGATCTAATTCCCTGTGGGAAATGGATCGTATCGAATTGAGTTATAACGTTTTTCATCATTGAACACGGCCCTTTCTTTGTCGATAGTAGATGTAGATGTAATTGGGAAACTGTACTCATAGTAGCGATTTTTTTTCATATTTGCTCTATAAGCATAAATTTTTTCAACACACATTCTTAAGGATTTGGAGATAAATTAAAAGCTCTTTTCTTAATCAGAATTTCATGTTTAATTTCAGTTTAGTACTTAGTACAATGAAATAATAAATAAACAACACTCCTACTTAGACACCATTAATGGACAGTAAAAATCCAGTGTTTCGTTTTAGGGCTAAAATGATAATTTATACTATGGGTTATATTATAAAATTGATGCATTTCTATTGATAAATCATTTAATAATATTAATTTCAACAACGACGATACACCAGACACAAAATAAGATGATAAGTGTACCTTGCATCGCGATTCTAGTAAGAAATTACGATTCCTGACACCAAACGACACCGCGAAACTAACAACTGTTATGGCCGCAATTAAAATGGGTGTCAGTTGTCAAAAACAGTTGTTATGACTGGCACAACTGATCGGTATTGACATTTGAAAAATAATACTGCGCGTTTGCTAAATTTTGGAAGAGAAAACAAAAAATGTCCATGTTTGGTCCGCGTCCAGAATAGGTGCCTTTACCTTATTTGGGTGTATGTCGTTTAATGTCTGGAGATTGGACGACGAATTGAGTTGGAGATCGCACATGACCATTGTCGTCGATAATTGGCTCGTTTACAATCCGGACTTGAGCCATTTTATGTCGCTGAGGAGAATCCGCGATTTCCGCGAGTGGTATCCTGGTTAAAGTAAGATGGTGCAACGGGAGAGACGGGCGCAGGACGCGGCAGTCGGCTCGCAGACGCCTCAGCGCGCGGCGCCCTCTCGGCGCGCCTGCGACATGGACTGGGGCATTCGCCGTAAGTTGGGCCGAAACAACTTTTGTCCAAGTGCCTCGACAAGCGCGGCCTGCTGCGATCGGCCGATAGTAAACAAACGCATGTGCCTCGCCGGAGTAGTCCGACCGGTGTGTCCGCAGATGCCGGTCGACTGGCCGCTGCCGGTATTTTTAACTCGTTTCGCGGTTCGATGTCCGTTCGTTGGTTGAATCAATATGCATATAACTTCGTCCTTGAGTCTTAACTTTGTTAGAGTTGAATAAAGTTTAGTTTCTACGTTGATCCTGGTGTACATGCCTTAGTTGAATTTTACTGGATGATCGTAAGTTAAAAACTTGTTTTGTCGTACCACCGTGGCTTCATTCATCGTTTCGTGTAGGTAATGCAGAAGTTAGCAACTTTCTAAAGCATTTTAAGTCGTTCCCGATAAAACATCGCAGATATGTCTTTTTTCTCAAATTAAACCAGTTTTATTTTGCTGAGAGTGTAGCAATAAAGAGCACCGTTTATGGACTGCTCATAAAATTTTGTGTTTGTACGTGTAATTTGACCTTTCACATTATCGCTATGAGAGCAATTCCTAAAGGCAACTAGTTAGTGAAGACAAGTGATTGCCCCTACGTGTCAAAAAAGGATTCGTTTAGGTCGGCGCCGGCGGCAGTTTTCTGCGACGTGCTCGAAATAAAAGGGTCAACTACACTTTCTTACAATCTAAACCCTATTTACTATTACTTTACCCATTTATTAAGATTCACTGTTTCTATTTTGTTACATCTTTGTATAATACTCTTACTAAAGTTACGGTTTCTGCCCCAATAGATTCGTTACCTTTGTTTTTTTTTATGGCTTATGAAAATTGTTACTCGAAGTGATCAGACAAATAAGTAGTCACCTATCTAAAGAACTTATTTCGAAGCACTCAATCTTTACCAATAATACTCGCCGATACTATCTGTGTTGAATTCAAACCAGATCTTGTTTTCTGCTCGGTGGATCAGAACATGAAGCGCATTATCAGTCTGCCTTCTGAACATTACCTCGAACTAGGTCGCGATGAACAATGCTTTTCGATATCTTTGTATAACAAACAACAATTCACTAACGTGGGTGCTTATTTTCTATATACCTAGTTATCATTGAATGTAAGGTGTATTCATCCACACACATATAACACAAAGTGGTCCCAGTAATACAACACAGTCCTTTGCAAATATACAGATGTATGAAAGTTATATGGAACGAACCTAGTCATGAATGCTGACCCTCGATTTTATAAGATTTATATATAAAACATACTAACTGTTCAAGCAATAAGGTATTCAACGTTGAGCTAAATTAAGAAAATGAAATTGCCTGTAACCATAGGCTATTCATTATTTTCGAAATTTTCGAATGAATTGAGTCATGTATGAGGATGAAGCGAAGAATGATTGAATTCCTATGAATACCGTCCATCGCATTTACGTGATGATATTTATGAATTATTCATTCATTTGGCCGGCAAAGCTTACATACTTGAACATTAGGATTAAATGAGCTATGTCTGCATGTGATGTAGGTATAGCTACACGTGTACTGTTTGTGTAAATTAACTTTCCCGAGACCCGTATAAGCTCTTGACGACCCCCAAACAATGGTCCCGGCTCCGGTGCTATTCACGAATCAAATCCAGTGTAATGTACCTGCTTTTTTAACATGTAATACGTACCTACATTATACTTCTATTTAATAAAAAAATATTTTACACTTAAATATAAAAAAGGTTTTCGTGTTAGGCAGATTGGTAAGCAAAAACAAAAAACAATTCAAAATCGGTTTATAAACGACGAAGTTATCCGCACAAACATAAAAACGGTCGAATTAAGAAACCTCCTCCTCTATTTGAAGTGGGTTAATTAACGTGTTAGATCGGTTGCCGTTCCTAATTTAATGGGATACTTGACCGATTGAATTTATAAATAGGGATGTATAATTACCTTTCCAATTCAAAAGAAATATAACGTCAAGGGATAAAGTTTATGTTTATTGTATCGATGTCTTATTCTAGAATTCACTTATACAATAATCTTGCATCTATTAGTATAATTTTTATATTTATTGATTTCACAATATTTCCAATTCCGAGGCTATTTGCCAAGATACGGCAGTTAATATGTAAGTGTGCACAGGCGCATTGTTCAGAGTAATAAAATGAAGCACGCTTGTGACCATAAAATTGGCGACCAACTAAATTACCCAAGGATCTATATTACCTTACGGATGGCCATTAAACCCGAAGATCTAAATTACTTTATCAAGGCGGACCAATAAATTGGATTATTTGGCCTCGTATCTATTCATTACTATCAACCAGAATATGATATAGCAATAGTTAGATATTATTCATCACGCTTGCACGTCTGATTTACCGAGGCTGATTTTTTCACCACATTCATTTGATATGCAAGAAGTGGAAGAAGGCTTAATTTAAACATAACTTCCAAAAGTTCCAAAGCACAGGGTCTTATTATTCTTCATTTAGTTTTTAATTAGCACTAATTTGATTGTTATCGACGCAAAGAAGCCTCGTTGATCTAGTGATCGCAAAAGCTACGGCTACAAATTTCTGGATTTGATTCCCGGACCGGGCATAGTATTATTGGGTTCAGTTAATGGCTATCAGTTGACCCCCTAACATGCCTCTGAAGCATAACATAACGAAATGTGGGTTTACTCCACTTCTACCTACTCCTTCGGGGAATACAGGCGTGAGCATATGTACTATAATAAGATGATGGCAATATTCCCTTCGTATAAGGAGTTACTTTATTAGGTACTACGTTAAGGAACGGTGAGAGCTAATACGTTTACTCTGTTTTACCATGTGCTTATGCATTTTACTACTGATGCCAAGAATATTAAAATGCAGCTATCAAATTCAAAAAAATTACAATTTAAACGTAAACGTATAGATCGGCACATCTTTGCTTTGATAATATAAGTAAGCGCATTGCGGAAATGCTCGCGTGGTATTAGCAAAATTCTATTGGAACTTCTATAAATTTCAAAATTTGCCTTTTTGATCAGAGTGCCTTACTATCCAAACGGCTGATGTTTTTTAGTAATTTTATACTTGGTTAGATAGTATAAATATCATTCCTGCTTACAATATGGAACTTTTTGGAACTCTGACGCAGACACAATGACCGAAAACCGCAACGTAACCGAATGTAACATGAAATATGTAAATAATAAGAGCTTTAGTAATTAGTTTTAATTTTATAATTGGACTCTGCGATTCGCGTGCTTTCTATCAATAAAAACCGGCCGATGATCTACATTGACTAAATTATGTGATTAGGTATATGATCATTCTTCTCCCTGGACTATACGTACTTTGAATTACCGTACATTCAGACAAGAAATCCATGATCACGCTGCTCTGCACTCTTCAGAAAATCAAAAAACCTTTGATAACAATTCATATTAATGTTAATATATTCTTAGAGTCTATTTCTGAGTATTCAATATTATTCACGCATTCCTACGTCTTCTCTAGTCACATTTTTGTATGTTGGTTCCGGAGCATTCGTATTATATTTCTTGTATTCTTGTAAATGACGGCTGATGTAGAGAAATGGAAAATACATGGGCAGGAGGATGATGATGATGATAATGATATACCTAGTATACTCATTATTTTATCGACACATAATGAATAGGACTGCTTTTATAACTAAACTCATTTTTAAACACATCTAACGAGGAGGCTTTTGATTGAAGTATCGGGCGGGCGAGCTTCCCTTACTTAATTATTATTTATCTTATTTTTTTCTATGTATTGCCTTGGCTACAGTATATATTTCCTGGATTTCTCAGCCAAATTTAAAAAGCCTTTTAGGAAAAGGCCGAAAGGCATCGCTGGAATTGACCCCATTTTCATTTTGTGGTAATCTGGTGCAAGCCATCAGAGATAGACAATGAAGTAATGGAAGTCGTCAACTAATAACAGTAAATCACTGTTACAAACATTCCTTTGTGTTTTTACTTTACTTTGTAAAAGTAAAACGTGTTGGAAATACAATAACCTTTATCGGTTAATTTGGCATTTAAATATTTCTAGGTGTGATCTTAAGTTAGTTAATTAAGGAAGTACTTTGACTTTTGATTAATTGAAACGCTACATACTTTGGAATTCGACTTATCCTGATATCATTAACTTACCCCATTTATACATACATACATATCGTATTCCATTTCAGTATGTTGGTATTATCGTACGAAGTTTCCTAGAACTGAGTGAAAATATTGGGTTTCAACTTGATCCATATAATATTTTGGCTGTCAAGATAACATCATGCGGAATCAGGACACGTCCCACCTTTTAAAGGTCGCGGTGCGGCCCCTTCCTTCTGCTATTACAGCCCATTGTTGTGATAGTGTTCGTATCCACCACTCCGGTTGGGAAGTTTTGATACTTTTACAACAATTGGGTTGGTTGTTCTTCTTAGTATTACAGGGAGGTGGTCAGTCGACCTCAGTCGTCCACATTTTACAGAATTTTTGGTTAACGAGTTTTCACAAACACATTTTGTGGAAAGTTTATATTGTACGTAATTTTTATGTCAAGGATTTTCTCGAAGTAAGGAGACAACATGTGTGTGCCAATAGCTTATATTATTGCAAACTAGCTAATTGCCCCGCGGGTTCACCCGCCTGGGCCTAATTTCATGGGTGGCTTTTTTGAAATGGCCTATGTTACTATACAAGTCCCGTTAAAATTGGTCCAGCCAGTTTCGGAGATTAGCCGGAACAAACAGACAGAATTAGAAATATAAAAAAATTGTGTTTTTTGTGTATGTTCTGCGTGTACGATATGATATACTTTCATATTGGATGGATATTGTGTGTTAATTTGTAATTATGAACGGAGACTTAAATTTTATTTATCTGCATAGATATATTGATCAGTGAGTTAAGAGTTTTTTGTTCAGGCCAATCCCATGGTATTGTTGTATTTGACCAAGGTCTGTAGATCCATTGACGATATCGCGTGCCGCTGCTCAGCTGCCGTCGTTCCTATATCGCTGCACCCACCTCCGCCCGACGCCCTGCGACTTTATTATCGTACATACACACGACGTCTACAGATGTTAATGATGTATGCTATGTCCTACTTACACATACATGTACATAAACTTATTTCAGCCAAATACATACAAATTGTGGAGCAACTCTCTAGAAAATTTCTAATCTTCGTTCGAGGCGTTGAAGTCGATACATTTATTTGACTTAATTAGAGATTGAGACAAACCTGTCACGTTGTCGATTACGACTTCTTTACTACCATTCGAAGGTATCATAGCGGCCTCGTTGGTCTAGTGGTTAGTACGTTCGCCTTCCCATCACGAGGTCGCGGGTTCGATTCCCTGGTCGGGTCAAAAATTGATATTGGTAAAAGGAATTCACAATAAAATGCCCGGAGTTTGGAAATTGATGGTGTTTACACCCCGTGCCTTGCAAAGCACGTCAAAGCCCCAACGGCTGCGCCTGATCTCTCTCCGGTCTTGTCGGATTGCCGTTCCATCGGACTATGAGAGTGATGGAATAAAGAGTGCATCTGTGTTTGCATATAATATCTACTGCGCACATGGCTAATCCTCGTTGAGATTAGCCGCCATAACCGAAAAAAATTCGGTAGGAGATCTAAGGTGTATCAATTTTGGACAGTTTCCATTAAATGCACGCATATTGCATACTATCTAGCTAGATCGAAAGGTATCGACAAAAGTATACTGTGTGCCAACTGCAATATAAAATGTAGAGTTACTTGTGTAGTGCTACTCCATTCAGTATGCGGCTACAAACTCCGCGAGCGAACAAACCACCACTTCACATTTTGTTTGGAACATCTAGATGGTTTACATAATTTGGAATATTTTACCAACAGGACCAGCGGATGGTCGATATTTTATACCATAATCTAGTGATCCAGTCGCGACTAAGTTTATTTTTGTATGTTCTTCCTCAGAGCTCTCAAACTAGCAAGTGACATTCTTATATGTACTTAAAAGTTGTATCCGCTTGATTATAAAACAAGTCACATACTTTTCGTTCGCATTATTCGTGACCTTTTAGAACTCGCTTATCCTTACCCAAAAGTTGCTAACTCAAACCTTATACCTACTATTATGCATAATGACATATATATTCTACATTCTGTACTTTATCTTCTAAAATTGAATATAGGTAGTCGGTAATGATTGTTATATCAAGCTTTTATTTTATTTGCCCGCGGTTTTACTCGCGTAGTCTTAACTTCATTGGTGGCCCGCGGAACTAATGCTTTTTTAGAAATAAAATTACCCTATGTTACTCGTTGTTAAATTTGCTATCTGCCAGTAACAGACAGAACGAGGGACAGTTGAAACGACATTTACATAAAAGCTTTTTTTTTTTAATTTGTTGCATTTAAATTAATTTCTAAGAACTTAAGCACAATACCTACGTGGAGTACGTGATCACACCATAAGCATAATTCAAAGATATATGTGTAGCGTCTGGACGGCAATAGACCCACCGAATTCATCCGTCACGTTGACACCCAATTATCTTCAGCCGAAAGTGGGTAACTCCTCAGACTACCCTTCGTAGACCATTCTGTGAGTCGTGAGTGATGATAGGAATTATATGCTTAGTGGAAAAAATAATAAATTGAATAGTACATACTACAAACTCGTGTAAAACAACAATCATCATTAACTGTCAAACGAACATGTACTGTGTGCTTGTGTGTCGTACTTCGGCGAGCGCGAGTCTTTCAGATACTGGCCGGGCCATTTATGGATATTTTTTACTAATTTGCAGTGGATGTTTTTCAATTCGGCGCGCCTTAGAAAGTATTAGGTCTACGTGTAACTTTGTTATATATACTTGTGTGCGTTTCCAAAGTTTTCGGTTGTCTTATGATTCAAGCCCACATAATTCCGCGTGAATTTAATATTGAACGGTGTGAGTTCTATCCTATCATCGCGATACTTCGCCGCGTCGGTCGTTACGCTCCGCTCAAGAACTTTTATTTCGAAAGCATTTTTCCTGCTTTACCATTAAAGATTTTTTGGAATATATCTCTAAATTTCACATTTCTAGGGATTAAGCGGGGCGTGTTATTTTTATCCATCAGTATCGTGTCATGCTAGGTTCTGTTTATAGATTAAGTACTACCTAGCTAAAAAAAAAAAAAAAACTGATTAATAAACCCGATATTTTAGGAAGATTTGCAAATAGATTATCTTTGTCTGACAACGATGGACTCACCATCTGTCACGTTGGCACTTAATCATCTTCGGTGAAAAGTGGGTGTTGTGATTACAACTCCTCTGCCTACCCCTTCGGGGAATACAGGCGAGAGCATATGTATGTTGTCTGGCAACTGTCCCTGGCGTGTGGTTCTTGGACCTTGTCGTGGTGATAATATGTACCTACTGCAATACTACGTAATATATGAACTATCAAGACGAAGTCTGTCTAGTCAGTCCACGTGTGGGTGACAGACAGGTCGCGGCCTCTTAATTGTCAGGTGTCAGGTATTCAATTTGGAGAAGCAACAAGTATGAAGATTAAACAAATTTACAAAGTCACGCATGCACGCGTCAGTGCGGGCGCGGTCGGGACGGACGCCGCCCCCGTACCACGTGACACTGTTGTTTATAACACACATTAATTAACCGCCACCACCTCCAAAACGTCACCCATCATATTAGACAGCATCAACCTTGACCTCTTTCGCACAACCATATTAATCGTAACTTGAATTATTTGTCATTTCCGTGTTATTTTGATAAGATACAATGATACAATTGATATTCATCAAATCAAGAAAATTTCGATAACGAAAGTCTTATATTTCCATCCCGGGTGAATAATTTCTGGATTGCCTTGTTCCTATGTTATAGTTTGTAATTAACTTGGAATAGATTAAACTTCCCCCGCCCGCGGTAAATGTAAATGCTTATCGGAATTTAGGACGGTACGTAGGTCGCTATAGATATAGCCTATTGTATTTCAAAAATGCTGTTCTATTATTGCGATGTGATATTGCCATGGAGAGCTATAATAAATATATGTTTTGCTTGTTGAAGATGAATAAATTATTTTTAAAATTTCGGCCTGTTACAACAGAACTAGATTTTTACATGTAACAATTTAAATACGTGACTACTTTGTATGCTATGATGTATTTAATGGTTATGATGGTATAATATAATCGCCGCCGAGAGCCTGTCGTCATGCCTATGCCGCAGTGGTGGTGTGGTGAAGCCGTCGATTCAGTTTCAATTAGAACGTCGCGTCGGTTTGTGCTTGCGTACCACATGTCACGCGTACCGCGTACAACTCGCCTCGAGCTATGCCTTAGGAAAAGTCATAACATTAGTTATGTTTGATATGTTCCTCGGCAGGACTTTTAGTTCACGGCTGAGGGACGACAGAAAAGAAATTATACTTGGTAATTCTGTGTTTGCCATCGCTGATTTCTTCTGTCAGTTTAAATAATTAATATATATTTCCATTACCCTACATACCCCTGTAGGCAGAATTAACGCCTCCCTTGCTACGTAACATTCATTTGTAGAAAATTGCATGACTGAAATTGACGTTCAAAGCAAATATTGGACAGACCAATCCAATCCTTGCCGTCACAAACTCAATCGACATCAATAGTTGATGATCCAGTGCTTGGTGCTTATTGATTCCTTCAGTTTATTCGACGTTGGTGCAATGTGTGGTGGACTGGTCAACCGGTGCTATTAATTAATCGTTTTAAATAAGAGGTAGTAAATTTATTAAAAGTTTGGCTGTTTAGACACTAAAAGAATTGCAATAGTTTTTTCGTCGAATCGTTTAATCGCAAGTGGCATAAATTTGTCTGAATGCAAGAGTTGAAATTTAGGTAGGGATAAGGTTTATTTTATCTCTTCTTCTTGATCGTTCCGGTTTATAAAGCTCTATAACTCTACTTGGCTACGATATATGCTTGACCAAGCTCACGGACAACTCCAATGTTTACGCCATGATTTCGGTGTAGAATAGACGAACGATGAATGTACACCAAGTGTTTAATCATGATAAGTTATGTACTTAATCTACTAAAGGAAATACATTTTCGCTACAGTAACAAATAAAAGCGTTGTGTAACTGCCTACGAAAATTCGTAGCTCTTAGCAGGTCTCTCGTAGCTTCAGTAGAGCGGTGCGGCAATGTGGACGCTAATGATGTTGACACTAGAGTAGGGCTTGTCTCACTCGTGACCCTGCCCCTCCCGCGCCTCCACCCCCCTTCCCTCACCTCTTCCGTGCAAAACTTCCAGTGCACTTACCTACACACGACATCACTTAAATGCTTGCTACATGTTCTCCTGAAATGTTCCGAAATCGAATAAGAAATTTCATCGCCTGCACTCACACAAGGTCTACCTCTGCGTCATTCTGCGTTTTCCGATACTACCATTAGTTATCTATACGTAGTTATTGCAATATGTAAGTAGCCCGAACGAAGTTTTGGTATTGTTTGGAGAGTAAGTTTTCCTTTCGGAGTTGTTTCTGTTTACTTGATGTAATGGATCCAGGGGTGGTGGTTGTACATAATGGATGTAGGTCTGTTTTAATCACCGTTTACAAACCGAGTCCCCTCTATACTATACAAATACAAATTAAACCATTACTCATCTTTGTATTATTGTTATTGTTTACATTTACATTACTAGATTTCATCATGCTCAGTTAAATCTTATATTGACATCTGTGATGATTTTCATTTTGATGACTTACATTTCTTGATTTTTTTGTAAAGGTACAATGAATCGAAAACATCATCTTAGTTGCATGGGCAGGGAGAAGTAGGTATACAATATAAGAATACGTTTAATATTCGCTCTTCGCGGGTAAGTACCCGGTGATTGCGAAATATATGTGATGTATACACATAGGCGTTCAAGGATTTTAATGCTGTGTGACAAGTAGAATGTTCAACGGAAATCAATATTCAGACGGTACTTTATTGTACTGTAGCTTAATTCATCAAAGGCATTTGCATAATTATCGCAACAAGCCTCGATGTTACTCATACATGATGACTAAAGCTTTTAACAACCTTTTGTTGATATAACATAAAAGAAAATATTTCGGGAAATCTTGCTGTACCATAAAACCTTATAGTATTATTTTAAAAAGTGTTGATGTGAGACAAACACCCCTAGTTGAAATAAATTAAATGTGTAGAAAGATGGAGAAGACTTAAGTGTCGAATCACTGGGCCGTACTGAAACTGTATCAAAAGCGAAGCGACCACAACATAATGTATATCATGTTGTGGTGATATAAGTGGAGATCAAAGACTACAACAGCCAAGAGAAAGAGAAGTAAGATTGTAAATCAAGGAAAACATTTTAAGCTGAACGAAGAAATGACTTAGCGTATGAATTGAAATCTTTCCGTTCTCGAACCACGACTTTTGTTCCACATTTAATTCCGCTGTAATTTTATAAGAACTTCATATTTTGCGCCATTTGCTATTCTTGATTCGACCTATTGTTTTAATGTGTTAATAATATTTGTTCAGGCTCCATAATGTTCCACGTGCGGCGTCGTCCGGCGGAGGCACAGCCGCGGCGACGCAAGAAAAAAGCAGCCACGGGCTCCGGCCGGCCCGGCACCGAGCCCGTGCTGGTCGAGGTGACGCCCGACGGCGCGCCGCTCGAGAATGGACGTCGCCTCAGGATCACTGACGTTGTTGAGGTAATTATCGTTATCCGTCTCATATTCTCTTTCTTTAATACACTACATACATACATATGCTCACGCCTGTGTTCCCCGAAGGGGTAGGCAGAGGTGTTGTAATAACAACACCCACTTTTCACACAAGATGATTAAGTGCCAACGTGACTGATGGTGAGTCCATCGCCGTCTCAGCCACTATACATACGTGTTTGAATTACTTCTCAGACATATGCAGGTTTCTTCACGATGTTTTCCTTCACCATAAAGCACGTGGTGTGAAATCACTACATGAGCTTTTGAGAAAAACTCATATAATATTATTTTATGTTTGAAGTTTGAACTCGTATTTTAAAGTACATTATGTGGAATAGATCTTCGTAGGGTTTTTATGAATATGTAGAAGTTGATCTTCTATGGGCTTATAGTCAAAAAATAAACATATAATCTTAGACTAGAAAATAGAAGCCATCGAAAAAATAGTTACTTGAAGAGAAACGAGGGAAGGTCGGTAGTCCTATATTAAAATGCGCTAATATGATTTTATCATATTAACACATTACATCTTCAAACTACAAAATTTCTTCGCCGTGGTTTAAAATATTTTGACACAACGTTGCATTCTGTGTGTTAATATTGCGGCAAATAGTGCTCATGTGTATAATGGTAACCGCTTCGACAATTGACATGTATGAAGGACCCTTTGGGACTTGCTGGAACTAATAAGCAAATATTATGCTTAAGGTCGCAGTTGAATACGGCGCGCTAATTATATCGTGCTCGCTTGAAGGCTTGTACATACACTTGAAACTTCTTTCGTTGTAAAATGTGCCAAGATTCGCAACACACTCTTGCGAATAGCAAGGTGTCGCTTTTATTATTCTAATATTACCTATTTATTTAAATACATTTGCTGCTGCGAAATCATTTCTGCACGATCTTTGTTTACATAGATATTCACTGGTCGAATATTTTTTTGCCATGTAGGACGGTGACACGGGTAAGTCGGGATAAACAACTTTCTACGCTGTAGCTCCCACGAGAGCCGTTAACGAAATGTAGTTCTTATATGCATAATAAATAAGCAATATTTCTGAGCTTTTGACCGAATTCAAGCGTTCGAATTCGGAGCAACCGTGGTTTTTGAGCCGTGCCGTGTCTAGAATATAAATTGACGTCGTACAAACAAAGTGAATTATTCTATCAAAGAGGATTTTCAATTTTCAAATATTAATTTTCTGACTAAGCTCATTACTCTGGCTCTGATACTTACTTTACTTTCTTTATTTCGTGATTTGTGTTCGTACTATACATTTCGTAACATACATAAATAGATTTTTAATTATTATTTATCAAACCCCGAGGCTTACATACCCTTTAGAGTTATATATGTGAAAGAAGTGAGTAAAAAATATTTTAGAGATATTTTAGTTTGATACTTAAATTATTGATAGTTTTATATGTTATGAATTTGCTACATCAGAATTAATGAATAAAGACGCTATGATGATTAAGTTGAGATCAGTAGGTATTAAAGGTAATATTTATAGTATGTTTTTGGGATGCGGTGCACGTGCGTGAGAAAAAAGTCAGGTGGTAGTCGGTTTTTCAATCGATAACATAAAAGCTTTCAGAGTTAGTGTACTTTATGGTTATTATCAAGTACCATTGAACTATATTATAACTAGACAATACAACATTAGTACTCAACAATTTACTAGTCTGGATACCTAAATCGTGGGCGTACAATTTTAAGAGATAGGTACTCGATCCTAACAAATTTTTGCTAGGTGTATTTATAGTAGAGCAAGTACAATTCAACAAAATATTCTTCGCCGAAAAACTTCTAAGAATGGCAAGTAGAATATAAACGGCACGCTGGGTATACCTTAGTATCCGCGTTATAACTTATTTTACGTTAAAAGCACGAAATAGAAAGGTACCAGAACTTTGGTTTCCAACATCGGCAGAGAATCGTCCCTCGCGTCGGTCTCACTCACGCATAAACGCGTGCATACGAGGATATTGAATCGTCTCAGGCTAATTCCAGTAATTACTTTAGAGCCAGACACTCGTCATTATGAGTATATTTATTGTCATAAATGTATGGTAGCTGAACTTCTGTTACTTATTTTTGGATCAAAGTTTTCCTGTGAACCGTATATTAAAATCTTTAACCGGATCGCTGATCGTCAAAATACAGCTTTCAAATCCTTGTACGGTCGCTTATACATTATTATCAATTGTTAGCCGTTGTCCGGCTGTAAAAATGAAAGGCGATCTTTTATTTCATTTTTATTGCGGGCGTCACTAGTTATGAGCGCTGACCTTGATTGCGCAGGTTTATTCTTGGTCTTGTATGGAGCGAGTGCGAACTAATTGATGATCAGTTATCCCCACAATTTTTGTTGGGCGCTCACAAAACCTGTAGTTACATTATTTTATAGACGAATTATGGCAGCTGTATTAGTTGTGTGTAATGCATAAGATGTGTACATGACAGGTGGGTTCTGGCAACGGTACAGCTCTGCAGCTGTATGGGCCGTCGATCCAGCCGCGGCACTGCGTGGTCGCGCCGGCCGACGGTGGCGGCTACACCGTCACGCCCCTACACACCGACGCGCACGTTTATGTCAACGGCCGGAGGATCATGCACTCGCAGCGGTTGCAGGTAATTTCTCGTGTCATCTAATTAGAATTGTGTGTTTGTCCTTCTTTCACGCCGCAACAGAATATCTCGATTCATATCTAGTTTGTTTACAGTAAAAAGAACACAGTGCCCTAGTACGAGATTTCTTAAAATCGCCGTCACAAGTCATCATCTGTCGGCCCTCAGGTGGCACTATTTTGATCCCATATAAATCTGCGCTTACGTTTACGCGGTGACTTGTGACGGCAGCAGTGAAAGCTCGCACTATGCACTCAGTTTTCGTATGATAGTAGTCGAATAGCAGTTAGTTGTTTATAAAAGTTGGTGACCAATTATGATACTCGCACATAAGGAAAATAACATATTCAGAACATGTTTCCCCTATTTTAACATCGCGTGTCGTCAGAGACTGAAGGGAGCGTTAATGACATTGTATACAAGACTCAACTTTATTTTGTGTTTGTAAATTTTAAGCCTCGTGTTAATTTTGTATGCAGTGTGCGATTCTATACACTGTGCATCTCTATGTACATCTCTGAAGAGTTTTATTTAATTTAAGAAATCCGTATTATATCTGAGCCCTTAAAACACCCTTACTTGAAGAACAATTATTTTTATTCTAGCATTATAATATACCAGAACCTCTACCTCACTTGTAATGATTGTATAAGCTGATTGTAGTGTAGGAACACCATGGCTATTACCATATTTACATTTCTTGATGGCTATTAGCCTAGCCTGCCGTATGTAAAGTACCTATAAGTACTTACCTAGCAGTAAAATATAGCGGACATAATGTTTTGTTTGTGCTCAAGGCTAATACGTAATACACCACAGAAAATGTGGTTACGCGAAGTTCACGCATATTTTGTTTTCCCATACTCGTAATTTACGAGCGTTCCTAATCTAGTTCCCGATGAATGGATGCCGTTCATAAAGGGCTTTCAAGTGCTCCGCTCTTATCAGGTTTTACCAACACATATATTTTAACTTAGTCTTAGCAGTACGCGAGGGTTTTGTTATCATAAACAACCTGTATACCTGTGGTACATGCCGTTGAATTCCTATTCATACGACAAAAATCCCTAGTTCTAGTAAAGTACAATAGTTACAAGTTTGAAATCGAACTCAATATAAGGGTTTTCCATCAATACCGAACCGGTGGATTGGCGAAACTTGTTTTGTCTCTTTCCGGTTGTTTACTCGATATTTTCCCCAAATCTAGACTAAATATAACTTCGTGTTTGGAAATGCTTTGATCAAAGTATTTTTTATTTATTTAACGTGGGAGTTTTTCAGAAATATGAAACGACTAACTTGCCAATTAGAATATGAAATCCACGCCGCTTTTTTTTTAAGTTACTGAAAGCGTACAGCGGGATTGAATAAATAGCTCGTTGATTAATTAGGGCGCCGCGTCGCAGCGAGTAATGAACAGTGTTTGTTTGCCGCAGCACGGGTGCACCCTGAAGTTCGGGCGCGTGTCGACCTTCCGCTTCATGGACCCCGCACAGGAGACGCTCATCAACAGGAACCTCGCGCAATCCCAGCACTTCGGCTCCGGTTCCATATATGACAGGTCAGCTCTCCGCGCCGCAACACCCACACTTCACTCTATGTCATTAGTTGTGCCCTCCACACTTCAACCGGTACCATATTACTCTACCGAAACTCATTTCTATGTACACTTGCAACTTTTTGTTGGTATTTCGATTTTTATTTGGTACTAATCCCTCAAACGCCGACACTATAGTTGTCGTCGCTTTTCTAATCACTGTTGATTTTGTTTTCATCTGTCGTTGTTTTGTTTTGCATGTGTATGTCACTGGCTCACGAACATCCGCTTGTGTACGTCACCCAAACGTTAGGTCGCCGCCGTCGGTTGGCGAGACGAGTGGAGCGATGTCGCCCAGCTCGCTGGCCTCGCCGCCGCCCGAGCTCGACGGCACCGACGACTACCAGCGGTCCGCCACCAACCTCTCGCGCGACTACTACAATAACAACAACACCTTCGAGCTCGACCAGGAGCTCATCACCTCCCACCTCACCGACTCCAAGGACGACTACGTTAGAGACAAACACCACGCCGCCTCATACTTAGAATACGATCAAGATGATCAGAACTCGACCGCGAACAGGACGGCCGGCTCGCACTACAAAGACAACTACGAGACCACTTTTGACCTGGAGGGCAACGTGGAGACCAAGAGTATATGCAGCGCCAAGAGCGGCGGCTCGGGACATGACACCAGGTACCCTTTTATGTACAGGTATAATATCCCAACCATTACAAAGCACACATTATATTATTTATTCATTTTGTGAATATGTTTTGCGTATTTGTTCATAACAACTCTTGGGAAAACATTGTCCCGTTTCCTACACACTGAATAAACCGTTTAATTTGATTTGAATACACATGTACGGACGTCTGGGTATTTCGTGTTTATTTACTGTGGAGCTCAAACAGCAAGTTTGTGAAATAAATGTGTTATAATATAAATAAGTTCATATACATTTGTGTTTTGGTAACTAAATAATTGAGTTGTACTAATTGGTTTTATTGGGATGGTTTCCAATTCCGTCATACAATCTACATAATTAGGTATGTAATCCAATTATAAAAAAAGTAGTTAACTGTCAGAATTTAAATAGTATGATATATATAGTAATGTCGTATAAGCCTAAAACAACTGTCTGTCTGTCTATTTTCACCAGTGCTACTACACTACCAGAAGGCAGTCTAAGCCGTAGTATCCGCCAGGGTCTCAACATGGCCTTTAATGAATTCGGCACAATAATATATGTATGCCTAGCTAATTACACTCAAACAAGTCTAATTAGCTTTCTCTCACCTTATTGAAATATAGTAAATCATTTCTTTAACCAAGACAATTTAACAAAAATATTTATTTAGTTTAACCAACCAAATTATAGACTTGGATATTTTTATGCCAAGTCTATGTTTTGTAAGGAATAGCTAAATATACAATGTACAATCCCTTTTTCATAATATATCGAAATACATTTCAACAGGAAGCCTAACCCCATGGCATATAGGAGAGAGTATATGAATTGTATGTACGTTCCTGCAAGACGTTTTGGAACTTACATTCCTATTAATATGTACAAGGAAAGAGAAGTGTAATGTGGGTGTACGGTATGTGTAGGATGAGCGCGACAGTGGCGGCGTCGCGGCCGGGCCAGGAGGCGATCCTGCCGGCCGTGCTGGAGTTCCCCGAGGCGGGCCAGGCGCAGTTCCTCGCCGCCGTCATCGCGCGCCTCGACCCACACGCACCCGCCTTCAAACTAGCACCCGTCTACACCCTCTACTTATGTGCCAGGTATTAGCTAATCTACACTATCGGCGATGATCGTCTATACTAGGCAGTAGTGGTAGTTGAGCGGCGATCGTATGAACACCTCAACGAACTTCACGACGATTCCATTCGAGTTGTGCCCGAAAGTCACGGGTCGCAGGCGATCGCAGACGATGATCGACGAGTACAGCAGAGTATGCACTCTACACGATCGTGCTCGCACGTAATCTTCTGAACGGCGTTCAATTCCAATTTTCACGCTTGCTAATAGGGGGTTATACACGGGTGACAACCCACCGCAAACAGTGTATGTTGATGTTTTGATTAGTGCTACTCACATGTTATTTTATGAACAAAAGAAACAATTTTACGAAAAATATATGCATACTAAGCGCATTTATTTGTCAATTGAAATATCGATTCATACTAGTTCAATTCTAGTCGCAATAGTCAATTAACTACAAAATAATGAATATTTAACCCTATCAAAAGGAAATAGAGACCAATTTCATTTGAATCTATTTGTTCACTTCTACGGTGAATATTGTAGTACCTATTAGGTAAACTTAAAGTTTGACCTATTTGTCTTGAACACTCTAGCAAAGTGATTAGTGTACAATCGTCAACATCGATCCAATACATGTTGGCGGAGTTTGTTAATTACGCTGTGCATAATTAATGTCCCCGTTTAATTCTCGTCTAAGGTCCGCATCGGCTCACGATCCTGCACACTATTATCCATAATGTATTGAAATTCTTAAGATGTACAAGACTTGCGTACCGTCAACTATATGACGTCATCCAGACTTCCTTCAGCGCCCCAGATGAATAAATAAAATGGTTTGTCAATTTGGTTATCATGTTGTATAGGTACCGAGCATCGACACACTACCGGCCAGAGTTATCGCCGACGGAGCGCGCTCACAAACTCACCGCTTTTCTACATCACGTCGCCACGCTCATACAGGCCACTGTACAGGTATGCATATACATTTCAATATTTTGTGCATATGCTCACGCCTGTATTCCCCGAAGGGGTAAGCAGAGGTGTTGTAACAACACCCACATTTAACCGAATATGATCAAGTGCCAACGTGACAGAGGGTGAGTCCATCGCCGTCTCAGGCACTATACATACGTCTTCGAATTACTTCTCAGACATATGCAGGTTTCCTCACGATGTTTTCCTTCACCGTAAAGCACGAGGTGTGAAATCACTGTACATATGTTCATTGGCACAGGCCCCGCTGGGATTCGAACTTGCGTCGCTTGCGTAGCAGGCGACTGCTCAAACCTCAAGGCCACCACGGCTCTCTAATATTTTGTAGTTATCATTATAAATTCTGTTATTTTTCAGAGATAATGGGCGAGTGTTTTTAGTAGTCGCCTGCTTCGCATGCGATACAAGTGCTAATATCCCTGTTCTCTATACCAATGACTTTTTCTAAAAACTTAAGTGCAGTGATGTCACACAACGAGCTTTTCACGGCAAAGGAAAACGTCGCAAGGAAATCTGCATATGTATTAGTAGAAATTCAAACACGCATGTATAGTGCCTGTCACGTTGGCTCTTAATCATCTTCAGTGAATTTAACCCTCTTAGGATCCTTGTGGGGTGGCGTAATATTTATTTTAGAACACCTTTTCCTTTCATAATGCAGCGGCTTATTTGTATGTCCCAATAATAACGAGCGTGTTTTTGCAGGAGAGATGTACCGACTCGGCTGCGCAAGCATTCTGGATGGCGAACGCGAGCGAGCTGCTACATTTCCTCAAATACGATCGACACATATCATCCTTCTCGCTCCAGGCGCAGGAGTCACTGCCCATTACTGTTCAAAATGCATTCAGGTAAGTCCAAATTTTTTTTTTCTTTAACGATTAGCTTTAAAAAAATCGTCGATATGTGCGTGACGCCATGTCGGGTATCACTGCGGCATCAACACGGAAATTATTGACACCAACAGGAAAGTGCGGTGTAAATGCTAATTGCAAGATATAATATGGTTAAAGATAGACAAGGTCTTGCTATTAACAAGGCTTTGTGACTAATTTGATATAAATAAAAAGTTGGGCAAGCTATAATAGGTGTGCGTGTGTATTCCCAGCAATCTGGTGCGTTGTTTCCAAGAAGAGTTATCGGGCGCGCTGGGCACGCTAACGAGCGGCGCGGGCGACGCTACGGAGGCCACGGCTCCCACGCTGCAGGCGCTCGCCGCCGCCATGGTGCTGCTGCGCCGCTGCCGGGTCAACGCCGCGCTCACCATACAACTGTTCAGCCATCTCTTCCACTACATCAACGCTGTCTGCTTCAACAAGGTCACTATTCACAACAGTCCAATAGACCAGTGTGCGTGCTACAATCCGTATCCCAAAAAAAGATGGAACTATTTTTAAGTTATCTTTTGGCCTACCTTAAGTTACCTATTATATAATATATATTGGGGCTGGCGTCGCGGCTGGCGCTGCTGGCGGCCTGGGCCGTATATTATCGAATAGTGTATAGTGTGTCACCTGGTGATTGCAACGGTCGCAGTTGGTGAGCTCGGCGGGGTGTGTGAGCGGGCGAGGCGGCGCGGCACTGGCGGCGCGGCTGGCGCTGCTGGCGGCCTGGGCCGTATATTATCGAATAGTGTATAGTGTGTCACCTGGTGATTGCAACGGTCGCAGTTGGTGAGCTCGGCGGGGTGTGTGAGCGGGCGAGGCGGCGCGGCACTGGCGGCGCGGCTGGCGCTGCTGGCGGCCTGGGCCGTATATTATCGAATAGTGTATAGTGTGTCACCTGGTGATTGCAACGGTCGCAGTTGGTGAGCTCGGCGGGGTGTGTGAGCGGGCGAGGCGGCGCGGCACTGGCGGCGCGGCTGGCGCTGCTGGCGGCCTGGGCCGTATATTATCGAATAGTGTATAGTGTGTCACCTGGTGATTGCAACGGTCGCAGTTGGTGAGCTCGGCGGGGTGTGTGAGCGGGCGAGGCGGCGCGGCGCTGGCGGCGCGGCTGGCGCTGCTGGCGGCCTGGGCCGAGCGCCAGGGACTCGAGCTAGCCGCCGATTGCCATCTCGCCAGGACGCACCAAGCGGGTATACAACTCCCTTTACATATTCGCAATTAACTGTGACAGATAGTGAAATTGCCGTTAAAGTCGGTTCAGTAGTTTCACAGATTAATCGGAACAAATCGTTTTATTTAAGTGCCGTATAAACTTGCTTGACGGGATCTCCCGTGAGCTATTGCAAATATGTAAATATATGTTTCGGTGCTGCTGCAGCTCGTCTGATCCAAGGCGAGTACCGTACTGCAGAGGAGGTACGCGCGGCGCTGGCGGCGTGCTTCAAACTCAATTCGGTGCAAGTGCGAGCGTTACTCACGCCCATAGCGCCGCCTGACGTCGTCGAGGCTGCCGTGGCTCATGCTAGAGCGCTCGCCGACGAACTGTGCCGCGCTGACGGTAGAGAGGTCAGATCACATACAATTTTTTAACTGCTCTTTTTCATCATGTTATACGTATTCTTATATTACACTGATCTCCAATACATAAAGTCTTATACATTGCGTGGTCTGCGTATACTGGACATTATAACTTGATGAGTAGCCGTGTGTGTGTGTACCATATTACGTGACATGACTTTAAGCTTTTTTAATCAGATAAAAAGGTATTCATTCAAACCGTACCAGTGATTTGAACCCAAATATGTACACGTACAGATAGTGCTAGAAGAGTCTGTGTGGCTGGGCGCGGCGCTATTGATCCCAAGCGACGGGTTCAGCGCGGAGGTGGTGCGAGGCGTGCCGCCCGGGCTGGCGGAGTTCGTGGCGCCGCTGCAGCGCGGCGGTCTGTGCCGCCTGGCCCACCAGCCGCACGCGCTCGGGCTCTGGACCGTCTACATGACCTCCGCGCCCAGTGCGCCGCGCCCGCCGCGCCCCGACCCGCGCGTGCACCTCATACACCTCAATAAGAACTCCAACGGCATGGGGCTCAGCATCGTCGCCGCCAAGGTAACCACCGATCACTACTCCGCACCCTCCCGACCCGACCCGCGCGTGCACCTCATCACCTCAATAAGAACTCCGCTTACCCCGTTATAACCTACATGGACTAATAACCCATAGTTATAATGTTATTATTTTGAAAAGAATAATCTTAAAATTAGAAATTATCAATCACGAAGCATCCCTCTATATCACGTATTATTTTTGTGCGCAGGGTGCCGGTCAAAGTAAACTGGGCATATATATAAAATCAGTGGTCCCGGGCGGGGCGGCCGCAGCCGACGGTCGGCTGGCGGCCGGCGATCAACTGCTCTCCGTCGATGGACAGTCACTCGTCGGCATCACGCAGGAAAAGGTGATTATTTATTATGTCTACACACTGAGTATAAAGCGACATCGGAGTTGCAGTAGCCACTCAACTATTATTGGAAAGCAAACATTAACAACAATAATGATCCACGAGAGATCGCACGTTGACAACCTTGTGCTGGCAAGCTGACTTGGATTCATACATTTTTAAAACTTAATTGGTGTCGAGAAAATTATGATTTAAGTTGCACTCAATTAGATTAATTACCCAGTGTAAAATATTGCACATGTGACATAGTAGTATTGTAGTAGTATTGCATGCATGTATACATGAACGCTCTATGAATTCGAAATTTGCCGATTGAATATTTTCTGAGGTCGATGTGCAATATTTTTATCGCCGTGTACTGTACTTGTGTTTCGAAGTAAAATTCAAAAATAACTAATGTTTTTTAAACTTATACCAAAGTACTTCTAAATCGTCAGAACGACATCTTTATACAGGATTATATGCCTGCCATTATATACGTACTTACAGTAGCTTTCGCAAAGCACAATTAAAATTATGTTAGTATTCTCAGTTAAATGTAAATACTAGGCGGCGGAGTACTTGGTACGGACGGGCCCTACGGTGACGCTGGAAGTGGCCAAACAAGGCGCCTTGCTGCACGGCCTCGCTACTTTACTGCACCAACCTGCATACAACCAACGACAACCAGGTATTCATGCTTACTATACAGTTCGACCATTATATTTATTATTACCATTTTAGTGACATCTAATCAGACTCTAGGTTATTTTTCAACCAATAATTAAGTTTGATCGAATAGAGATGATAAGAACGTACGAAACTGTCTTAAAAATTTTATTCATCTATAAAACCATAAACAAGTTTTACGATTATTTGTGTGGCTTCAAAATGGACATCGTCTTTGCCCTGAAGTTTTGGAAGTTTCGAACAATAGGTTAGTCTGTTTTCGGATGATGCTCCCGCACAATATGCAGCTACAATATACTATACAGTGTATAGTTTCTGAATTCAAAAATCTAAATAAAGAATTTTCTTCAATATGAGTGAATGGACATTTTGCACTCTCATTGAGCGTATTTTCTACGCCTACCTTGGGTTAATTTAGTAACGCAAATAATAATTATAATTATCAATATCTCTTGTATTAAAACTAGTAGGCATAGTGAGGTATGTGCGATAGTATGGTGTGGTGTAGAGGAGGTGCAGTACGAGGACCGGTCGCGGCGCAACTCTGGCACCTTCACCAACCTGCACCCCGCGCTGCTGCGGCCCGCCTCGCCGCGGACCGAGCTCGCCACTGCAGGCAATAATACATTCCAACGTTAATGCTGCCCCAACACGTTACGAACATTTATTGCTCCCCAAATTTCAGTTATGAAATGCATGACATAAAATACGTTCTAAGAAAACAATCGTTGTTCAGGTATTAGAAAGGGGCTGTATTCTGTGTATTTGGTCGTTTATTGCACTTTCGTATGAATAATATTTGTTTTGCGATGTTTGCCGGATCTTCGCTTCCACCCATGGTTAGTGCAAAGTTTATTTTCATTTTGCTTATTTTTATTTTGCTTGTTTCTTTTATCGACTGCTGAGCGATATGTTCTTGATGGTGTATGAAAGTGTCGTGTTACAGGATACGGCAAGCGCGTGTGCAACGAGCGATGGCAGCGCGGCGCGTCCTCGGAGTCCAGTTCGGAGGGCAGCGAGGTTGTGCCGCACTATTGCGGTTTCATCCCGCGCCTCATCGTCACTGCCGACCACGATACGCCCTCACCCTCCCCGTCGGCCTCGCCCTCCCCTTGCCCGCGCCCCATCCCCGTGTTCACCTTCACTTGTGTCGACGACGAATCCGAGCCTCCGCCACCACCCCCTCCGCCGCCGCCGCCGCCCCCGGTCCCTCCCCGGCGCGATGCCGAGAGTGCGCGGCTCCCTCCCCAGATGCGGCCCATCGACACGCGGTTGACCCTGGAGTTGTTCCGGTCGCGAGTGAGCGCAGACACGTACCGGCGGCGCTGCACCGCGGCGGACGAGTGTGTGAGCGCGTGCGAGTGTTGCCGCACGCCGGAGCCGGACGAGGCGCGCATCCCGTACATCGACGAGCCCAACTCCGAGCCGCTCATATTCGAGAGCGACGCCGCGTGCGAGGACGCGCCCACGCCCAAGACCCGCCGCATCCTGCCCTCGCTGTCCCTGGACCGGCCGGACACCCTGGACAAGGTGTGCCAGACTGTCACCGGCGACCTGACACCCGATGAGCATATAGAGGCGCCCGCGCCACCGCGTCGGCTGGAACTCGATTTGAATGCCAACGCCGAATCTAAGAAAATTGATGATATTCATTGTCGTCTCCGGCGAGCGTTATTCAATATGTCGAAGTCGTTTTCCAGTAAGTCTGAAGACACGGAAGGTCCATCCACCTACTCCACTTCGGATTCCGTCGATGACGAAACGAGTGGAGCGTACGTCTGCGGGCGAGTCACTGTACAGCCGGTGGAACAGGGTGCCAAGCAAATTCTCGACAGTGTCAACAGGAAGTCGTGGAAGTCGCCCGACGAGTACCGGCCGGTGTTCGGTCAAGTGAAGGCTTTGACGAAACATTTCAATAATATCAATCTGAAGTATTGCGTTAAGAACTACAAACGTAATTGCCAGTCGAGCCCGAACTTATCGGGACGCGACGATAAGAGGAATACAATAGCGGAGGGTGTCCCTTCGAGTGCCAGCCTGGCGGACATCCAGTATTCCGCGATGTACAGCGAGGAAAGCGGCGGGGCGGGCCGGCTGTCCGAGGAGGAGGTGCGCAGCATCCGCATCCAGCTCGAGGACTGGTCGCGCTATGGCTCGCGTGCCAGCGAGGACACCCTTGCGCACGGCAACGAGTTCGAGCTGCCCAATCTGCCCGCCGAGGAACAATCCGACGCTACACCTTATATCTTCAACGAGATACTCGACAAAAAGCCTAGGACTATAACGCTCGACAATATAAGACTGAAGTCCCAGTCGAGCGTCAATTCAGATCACTCGGACAAGAAAAGTCAGACGGCCGAGCACAGCGACAAAGTGGACCAATCTGAAGAAACAACTATTTATCATGTGCGTCGCGGGGCTGGAAGTTGTCCTGAATTATTCCGAGCAACCCCGGGCCTGAGTTGCCCGGCTCGCGCCCCACCATCGTGTAAGAGCCCTATCTACGCATGATAATAGGTGTGTCCCTAGTACAGCGCACTCTCCAAATTTATATTATTTGTCGGTCACATTTTTCCGGCGCATGGTAGTGAATGAATTACGCTGGCATTATATTTTTTATGTTACAGATATTTTAACAATTTTATTTCTGTCCCACATTTGTCCTATACACGTTAATTTCCAGTAAAGTTTTTTTTGTTTGATAAAAATAAATTAAGCTGCTGAAGGAAGACAATTCCACGTAGTTAATTTTCGGTTGCCAAAATCGAACACCGCATCCAAAATTCTGATTGAGTTGGTGTAGAAGCAGTAGCTTACGTAGTATTTCGTTTCACATTTAAAAATATTGTTTCGTAGCACATTTTAAAATATACAAGTTTTGAAGATTCTTTCTTCATAATAAGCACTCTTTATTTATTTAAGAGGGTATAGTTTAAACTATACACTTACATGGTGTATACATAGATGTGTTTGTGTTGTGTAGCGGGCAGCGGCAGCGGCAGCGGCGGCGCGGGGCGTCGAGCGTCCGAGCGGGACCTGCCCGCGCGGCTCGCGGCCGAGCCCGTGAAGCCCAGCAAGAGCACGCCCGCGCTGCACCACGCCGCCTCGCCGCATCACCACCTGCCGCCACACAGGTATACTACAGCGTGTGAAGCAAGAGACGTTGGTACTGCAAAATTCATTCCGACTTTGAACCGAATACTATAGCAATTTGCTAACAGTATGAATGGCTGTAGTGCCAACAGTCCAGGCGGGGCGAGTGCAGCGGGCTCGACGACGGCGGCGAGTGTGGCCAGCGCCGCGTGGAGCAAGTCCCGCAGCAGCCACAACCTCTCCGCCGCGCCCGACGGCTTCTACCAGAACCTCTCTACTGTCCATCATCACGCGCTCAACGACAGGTATCCTATTCTCATTGAACTAAAATTATACCAATGATATCGACTTGGCATAATACTATATCCTCTAACGTAACGAAGTTCACAAATAGGTACCAAACCTGTATCAAGAACTTGTATCTAATTATTTAAATTTTACTGCCTGCAAGTTCTAAAAAATATTATATTCGTTTGATAGATGACATGACGTGGTTGGCGGTAGTAATGTAACGAACCATGATTTATGTTTCAGGTGGTCGTCTCTACGCAGCTCGTCGGGCAGCGCTCGGCCGCAGTCTGCGCACTTCGCGGCCGAGCCTCCCTCCGACGCGCCACACTCACCCCTCGCGCCACATTCGCCCCAGCAACAACAGGTTACCATCATTCACTTATAAGTCTCTTCTGTGGCAAGCTGGTACAGGCATTTGCGTCGCTAAATCACAAATTACAATGCGGATTAAAACATCTATATGTTTTATATTAATTCGCAATTTTTTGAACAATGATTACCGTTAATATACTATATAAATAAAGTATATAAATAACATCATAATTGTAGGCCAACCAAGTGATGAGCGCTCGAGCTGCTAAACTAGCTGAAATGTCGGAGGAAGTCACACGCCGGCAGCAAATGCAACAGCAACAACAACAGCAAATGCAACAACAGCAACAGCAGCAAATGCAACAACAACAACAAATACAACAACAGCAGATGCAGCAACAACAGCAGATACAGCAACAACAACAGTTGCAACAACAACAACACCAACAGCTACAGCAACAACAGCAGCTTCAGCAACAACAGCAGCTACAGCAACAACAGCAGCAGCAGCAAATGCAACAACAACAGATGCAGTACCAAAGCATGCCACAGTACAAAACTTCAACACTACCGCACCAACACCCGCAACATAATCATCCGCAGATGATTGGTAAGGACAACATAAACACAAAATTATTAATACTGACGAGACGCCTCACGCTAGTGCTTTATTGTGTTATTGTCAGAAAAAAGTATATCACAAGTAAACATTACAAACGTACTTATAAAAACAGAAAATACAGGTCCCTTCCACCATCCCACTCACGACATTTCGCCTAGACATCAAATCGATTCTACATTTGTGTTTGTGGTGACCCACACACTTGTGATGACTGATGTAATATTGTACTTAACATAACCCTTAGTTTATGGTTCTTTATGATACGGATTTTAAAAAGGTTGTAATCTGTAAAAAGTTGTAGTCTGGCTTTGGCCTCGTCATGTTTTGTAATGAGAGGGTAATAATTTAGTAATGCGGAGTGTGTATGCGACAGGTCAAAGCGGCGCAATGTATCCGCAGCAGTCGCCGCAGCCGCCTCACGCGCATCACAATACGTTCCACAACCAACATGCTCAGTCGCAAAGGTAAGTCCACAGCAGCAGATATCATTTCGTTAAAAGACTTTAGAAAAATATGCTCACCCCATCCCAGTGTCAACGTGACAGAGAGTGAGTACATCGCTGTCTCAGGCACTTTATTTATGTGTTTGAATTACTTCACAGACATATACATGTTTTCCTTCACCGTAAAGCACGTGCGGTGAAATTAAAGAAAATTATATAAAAATCATACGTTCTATAGTGAAAAAACAATAAAGATGTTATATACATCTAGACAGGTGAACTCTTTTTTCCCTGATAACACTTGTTAAGTAATATAAGTTGATATGTTCATGTAATTGTGTTAAGGTATGAATGGCATCCGCCAGGCCCACCGTCGCCTCAGAGGTCGCAACCGCCTGTAGCTCCCAAACCACAGGTAAATGATGTAACTATTCTTTTACATTTTATATAATGTTGCTTATAAGATGCCACTGGCAATAATACGCGTTTTATATATTAAATTGTATCCCTTGTTATTCAGGCTCAGCAAGGCATGAGGCGGTCGGACATGGAGCTAGACGAGCATCAACAAGCTATGCAGCCACAAGGGCAGACAATGAACAACGTGCAACCTGATGACGGTAAATTCTTTATATTCTAAGCACTATGCATAATTATCAGGTTATTTTTAATTCTGTGTTTTAATATATGATCTTCCATAGCATATGATAAAGAATTTAAAGAACGATTTCCCATACGTACTTATTCATAACAGTATATCAAAATCAAAAAGTTTTATTCAACATAAGGGACACTTGGAACACTTATTGAACGTCATTTCTCTTAAGTTAACTTAGGTTAATTTACCACTGTTTCCAAATGTAAGTCTGTCAAGAGAAGAAACGGCGAAACAAACTCCTCGGGGTTTTTTTTACATAGGGTTGTTTTAGTACAATTTAGGAAGAGTGAGCAACTAATTGCCATGCTTGACTATCATCAATTATGTATGCAGAGCGTTACGTGGCGAGCGCATTGGAGCCCCCGGCAGTGGCGGTGTACGCGGCGGGCGGCGGTGGAGGACGGCCGCAGCCTCCACACAACCCCTGGCAGCGCGAGGAGCGCGAGCGGCAGGCCGAGCAGCGACGCGCCGCCGCACGCGCCCGCAGGTACCTCACAGTCAAAGTCAAAGTCAAAAGTATCTTTATTCAATTAGACTTTTTACAAAGTACTTTCAAATCGTCAGTATGAAATTATTATACAGGATTATACATGCTACCGCCAGGTTTGGAAGGTTGCTTTTACTGAGAAGAACCTGGCAAGAAACAAAGTAATTACTCTTTTCAAAAAATTTATACAATTTAAAGAATACAAAATAAATAATTTAAGAAACGTAAGCTCATGGACAAAGTTCCAATGCACAAATGTCGATAAAAATTAACATAACTAAAAATCTAGTACATCTACTTATAACTAAATGCGTAGCTTAGATGACCAGCCCCCACAAGCAGCACCTGTTCACAAGTATGACGTGAATGCCAGCCATTGACCTCCTTCACTGTTGTCCTACACTGGCAGTACGTGCTATCAATTGTAAGGAACTAACACGCTAATGAGCACTTAAAATGATGTGTGTGTATGTGCAGGGACGCGGCGATTGCGCAGCTGGTGTCGCTGGGAGGCGCGCGCTCGGCGACGCAGAGCCAGCAACTGCGCGCGCTGCAGCTCGAGCGGGACTTCGAACTGCGCGCACACATGCACGACCAGGTATCAATCACCACGCACACACGACAATATAGCCGTTATAATATTTCAGTCAGCCTGACGGTTGGCGGCTACTGCAGCATATGAATGCTTGTAAATCATAGTGTCATTCGCGTTGCCTACTTTATAAAGAATTTAATACCTTTTGCTTACATTATGATAACTATTTCTATCACTGCAGCTCCACCCCTACTCATCCCCTCCATGGAGCACTGGCGACCTTACCGCCAGAATATGACACTACTCAAAAGTAGCATTATTTAACTGTGATCTTCTATGGTTGTGGAGATCAGGATGCCTTGATCTATTAAAAAAGCAACAATTATGAAAAACATAATTTTACCACTGAAACCGGAATATTTAGAGCATCTTTCTACACTCACCCGACTCAGAATGATGGGCACCGGTCAGAAATTTGCTGACTTTACTAAGTTTTTGCGCTCCATTTTAGTCCCGAGCCCCTCCTCCAAAAACGTCATTTACTTAACACATAGCCAAAACTAAGGTTGGCTCGGTGTTGTTTGTATACCTACTCTCCATTACTAGTAACTACTAAACTGTGTTGGTGTGTAGGAGGAAGCCGGGCTCGCAGCGATGGGTCACGACGACGAAGAGCGGTCATCTCCTGAGCCCGACGAGAGCGAACGGGGCGCCCTATCCCCGCCACCCCACCAAACCCCCCACGGGTCCCACCAACCCCACGGTCCCCACCAACCTCCCCAAGGTCCCCATCAACACGCCCTCCATCAATCCCCTCACGCACCCCACCCCACACTCATCCCACACCACCCTACACAGACCGCGCACCAGCCCAAGTCCATACTCAAGACAAACACACGACCCGAAGTCACCAATGGATATGCTGTAGATACGGTATTAACCTTTCTCTACAATTAAACACCACCCCCCTATGTGTACACAGTACCTGTTTAGATGTTAATTAGTATGTGATGTTTACCTGTTATTTAAAACCTCCAAATTTTTACCCGTTTTTACAAACGAGTACAGCAATGTGTGCTTCAAGAAGGGTGTGAAGCGATATTTAAACGGTAGCCATGCGCTTGTAATGTCACTGGTATTGCAAACGACCATAGCCAGCGGTTACCACTTCCATCAAGTGGGCCACATGCTTGTTTGTCACGACACGAAATTCAAGAATGTATATGTCGGAAATACTACGGGAATAACGTTGATATTGTATTTTACCAGCAAACGAGTGTTCAAGCCCAAGAAGAGCGGTTGGTGAGCGAAGTCCGTGAAGGAGTATCAGGGTTGGGGTTGGGGTCGGGGCCGGGGTCGGGGTCGGGTGTCGGGGCGCCGCCGCCCCCGCAGCGAGGCTCGTCGTTCGCCGTGATGGCCACTCGCGTGCGGCCGCTCGACCCGCCCGAGCCGCCGCCCGACCCGCCCGCGCCACAACCACCGCAGTCAGTATAAAAGGATTCATTACTATTCTAACAAGCACTATTATTTGTACAATTAAAATGTTTTTATTCGCCTTGCGCCCTACATATAGATACTCATAAAATGACTTGCGCATTGAAAGATTCTCATTCTTAACTAGTATATTCAATTTATAGACCTTCTTACCATTGATGGGTCGAGTGAGAATTGTGTGTGTGTCAGGTCGCCGGTGATGGGCGGGCGCGACAAGCGCGTGTCGTTCCACGAGCGCGCCGCCGCGTCCCCCGCGTCCCCCGCGCCGCCCGCGCCCCCCGCGCCGCCTGCCTCCTCGCCGCCTCCACTGGACACACCGCAACAAGATCCTGACGTGAGATATATCATTTATTATACAATACCCTTTGCGCCAAGTTGCCACCGCTTTCTTTATATATACTCGGGCCTGTTAGCGGTGACGTAAAGTACTAAAATATCTCATATATTGTCAGTAACGCTAGCGAGTGTAGACTACGAAAACGATACCAAACTAGTTGAATGCTAGTGCTAGTTCAATACAATAGTGTAGCGATAGTCGTTGCAAAATATAATTAGTGAAAGGCGAATGTATTATAAATACACCTCTGCCTACCCTTTCGGGAAATAAAGGCGTGAGGATATGTTTGTAGTACCTGGTAGTATAAAAAAAGATTACTTAAATTACTGAAAAATTGTGGAAGCCCCAATTGTAGTTCAACCCAAATTGTACTTTTTATGTACAATTAAAATGTAAATTCGAGTTTTTGCACTCGGGCTTGTCTATATGTGCTATGTTTGTGCAGCGTTTCTTGGAGGAGGCGGAGAGCCTGCTGGCGGGCGGCGTGTCCCCCGCGGGGCCCGCGCTCACACACACGCCCGGCGTCATCGGCTCGCAGGAGGTCTACAGGTACACACACAACATCTAATCTTATTTATATACATACAAATGAAATTGTAATTAACTAAATTACTTAATTTTGCTGTAAATTCTACGCGGGTAAACCACGAGGCACACATACATTAGTGCTAGACGCAACCGTTATTATAAGGCTACCCTCCGACACCCTAATGAGACTACTTTGGTTTATCAAAAACTACCCGAAAAAGATTAAAATCTTTAACAGTCTTGCACTTTTGCTAATTATGACTGATTGAGACTGGCTGGGTGTAAAATCATTCAGCAACGCTCTCTAGTAATTGGAAGACGATAAGGTGTAAGTCCGCTCGGTATGTCCAGGGACCCGCGCACGCGGCGGCTGCTGGAGCAGCAAGCGCGCGCGGCGCCCGCGCCGGTGCCCGAACAGCTGTCCTTCAAGGACAAGATGAAGATGTTCGCGCTAGAGGCCGGCGACCCCGCCACGCCCAAAGACAAGGTACACGCGCCCACCACCATACTGCACATCACACATACCTATATCAGGCAATATATGTGAGCTTACCACAAACGGTATGGACTCTACGAATAAATCGTTCGAAATTATATTTGTCGCTGGAAACGAGCGTCGGGCGGCTGCATGTGGTTGCACCTATACTGGAGACACAGATCTATTTCATTTAAGTAGCAATACGAAAATTTACCAAAATGTTTCCAGTATTTTTGGCTAAAGTAACTAGTTTAGCTGTTGCCTTTGCTAAACAACTACAAATATTAATAAGACAGACATTAGCTTGTAAAGAAGAATAAGTGATATAATAACAACCATCCTATCCTGTTTCCAGGTAAAGATATCGCGCGCCCAGCGGGACATAGACGCGGTGCATTAACTAGACACCACATAACACTACTTATACCACTGCGCTCATCATTAACTAAAGCATTGCCTCACCCTCGAGGCAAACAGCGATGATAACGATGCGTTACATTGACAAGTCAGTATTACGACGATATTTGTATAGATTACGTTACATTTACACACACATATACACAGTCTGTTCAAATAGAGCCATCGCGGTGAATAATGTTAATTGAATTACCTTTTATATGGCAACACCCCCTGGTTTAATGTAAAACTGATTCATTTTGTGTTCAGTAAAATAGACAAACTTGTTACTTGATAAACAATGTAGGTAAATTATTCTAGCGACGGCTCCCTTTCTGGGGCCTTACCATAACCTCTTATTGCCATGATAGTTTTATTATGAGACATGTATATGACATGTATACATCTGTCACGGTCACACAATTGAATTAACATTGCAATAAGAGCTGATGGTCGCGCCTCTGGACAGACCACCTTGTGGAGACAAATGCGAGATTATTATATTTAATGTTTCCGGCTAGGTTCCGGTCGTGACTGAGGCCCACGATTTGCCTTCAACAGATTGTAGCACCAATTTTACACGTCAACTTAGAGTTTAAGCGACTTTATTCGAACGACTATATTTTTATGATGATAAAAAGTTTTGATTAATGTTTTACATTATGTCGCCTTAGCAGCTAGTGCAATGATATTATTGTGTACGTGAAACCCTATTATTATTATTAATATATAGAGTATGTAAAGATGTAACCTTTTCAATATGACATATTTTTAAAGATATTTTTAAACCTGACGGCGGCACATCGAACCCGATATTTTATGAATGTAATAAACCGTGCCCTCGTAAGATATAATATTGTATATCGTTTACATTTTACAATTGGATAAAAGTGTATTGAGTGTGGGAGGACCAATGTTAGAGGCCTGCCTCGGCGTGTACCTTATTAGTATATATTATATACACGCGTATTGTGAAGTATCGTGCACATATCGACGCTCATGTTCGCCTCATCCGACTCTTTGGTAACCCTCTGACTTCGTTACATTCCAAAGAATATTTCTTTATTCTATTTCTATATTTAGATGCATTCCTACGAGTCATCCTCTATCTATAATGTTATGTGTGTAACACAATGTTTATGAAATTATATTTTTTCATTGATATTTTCAAGAAGTTCAATTCATGTTACAACGGAAAGCAATAAGTCATTGTGAAGCCTTCGTTGTGAATTTGTATTCAATAATAATATTGATAAGCACATGTTATTGTGCCAAAATTGTGTATTATTGTAACAAACTGCGCGAGTGGGAATGTGGCCTATGCATGGCAGCTACACAAACTGGATGGTCACAATACTTAGTCTATAAACACTATACATACTTGGGAGCGCGTGTCCCCTTTATAGACTCAATAATGTATTTGGACAGATAATTAGTCCGGAATGATACATACCATCCGTTAATCGGAGCAGCTAGTAACGCGCGTTGTAATCGGTAGCTATTCTTAATGTTTCCTATAATTAACATCATATGGCACCAATTTTTAATGTACATAATGTAGTTAGTGAAATCCTTATAATCATGTTAAGGTTTTTTGTACACCTGTTTATATATGTAAATGTTTATTTAAAGATGAAATATATGGAGAGAGTTTACATGATGCATTGGTGGGAGCAAGTCGTATTTGGAGATAGAGTTAGCTTAGTCCCTGAGGATCCACATTATATTCTCAGTATTCACCCAACGATAGTCAATTAGAAAGAGATTGAGATTTATTTGTAGAAAGGAGTAAATATTTAACTGGTTAGACTGTACATGAATCACATGATCTAGACGTGCGAACATTCAATTATTGAATATTACAAGCATCGGTCTAGTTACGACGCGTACACAAATTACCTTCTCGTATCGTAATTAACTATTGTACTTCATCTATTTGAAAGAGTAATAAATAAAGTAACAATCAAAATGAACTTTTATTTACTTCCCAACAACTGATCCTCAATAGATATATCTTAGGTAGGTAATAGTAAGTTATGATGCCTCTGTGCGTGATCCAAGGAGCCAAATTTAAAGAATGCAATCTCGTTCTTGATCTTGGCCTTTTTAGCGAGATTGATCTCGGACATAAAGGGGGCGAGATCTCGCGATTCTAACGAGATTACACTTCAGCATAAATTCGAAGCGCGGACTGATACAATTTTTTGTTTGATATTAGAAGAGAAGACTGGTAGTTTCTTTCATTTGTTATTTGATAGTTTACTTAATTATTATTTTTTTAATTTTTAAACGACGGGTGAAAACCTCAAATCTAAAGTAAACTTCAAATCCCTTTCATTAGTATTTTGGCCAAACTTAGTTTAGCCACAAGTACGTGTATCATTACAGTTTTTGTTGGTAGCAAAATACTAATGAAAGGAATCTGAAGTTTGCTGCCGTTGTTCAGAATGTGCTGACAGGCGAAACTAAGGGCGCAAGGATTAAAATGTATAAGATGAAATTTTAATTGCCTGACTATGATCATATAATAGGTACATGTGTCTTATTAAATCTTCTACACATCTATACAGATAAATAAAATTGAAGTGTCAGTTTGTAATCAGAAATTAAACAGCTTTACAATAAATGCATATGTAAGTGTATGCATTTATTGTAAATATTGTACATAAACAGTTATTTAAATTTTAATTTAAAAAAAAAGGTAGGTATTAAGCATTTCGGAAATTATTTTTTTTAGGAAAAACAAACCGTCATGTTACGCAAACTGCATGGATCGAAATATAGGTACATGAATACGTAATGAATCTATGATTGAAACCAACTACGTGGGATAAAATACGTGAGCTACGGCTATGGGCAATATAATGTGCACATGTCATACGGTTCAAAAACATTGTGATGTATTTAAATAGTATTCATGATGACCTCTGTGATAAGATCGCAGACACAACAAGACGTACATATTGATGAAACGTATATATCAGCAGTCTTTGTCTGTTTTGTCTGCGCAAATCTGGGCAAGGCAATCAAATACAAGTTAAAATGAAGCATTTTATCTACAAATACTTAATTAGGTAATTACTATGTATTAAAAGTCCCGATTTCGTGTCTAGCAAATCGCAATTTTGAGACAGGCCCAGTAACGAATAATGAACGCGCAGCGAAAAATAATGGGGATACTGCGCATGTTTGTATTCGCCTCGCGTCATACAGATAGACAGAGATAGACTCTGACTATTGCGCATTCTAAAGTACCCGGTCTTAACTCTTGACGGGACGTGTAGTGACCTACACGTGTTCCACCATAATTATTAAGTAGTATTCAAATCCCACAAAAAAATAAAAGCATCACTTACCAACTAATAGTGTATTACTTCTCGTTCTTGGCACTGATGAACCTAATTTTCCATCTTAGAGACACCTTTGAAGACTGGTGCGGCGTCCTGCACAGGTGCGTGACTACAACCACAGTTCCTTTAAATCTACTAGGACTTAGGAACTTAAAATAGAGTAGTTTGAATTTAATCAAATACCTATCACCTTACTAAGCGAACCTTATTGTATTAAGACAGTTTCAAAAAATATTTGTATTTGCCCGATTTATTATTGGCAGCAGTCTTACACCATCAGTTTATCATAAGAACATTCAATTTGTGGTTACAGATAGGTATAGGACCGCAGGCTAGACCATTACAGGTGTAAACAAACAATTATTGTAATTTTTGTGAATGATTAGAACTTTAATCTACTAGTCAGATTTAAAAAATATCTTTCATAATAGTTGCAACGCGAACGAATTTTTAATGGCTAATCAAGAATTGTTTATTCGGTTGATACTCGACACATGCTTGTTCCCGGGTTAATTCATGGATCCATTAGAAATGGGTATTTAGTTTCCGGTCATAGAGAAAATAAAACGTTCGCATAGATAAGTGCACTAGGTACTAACTTGTAACATTGGTTTTATTAGTAAAATTTTGAATACTATTTCTCAAGATTCTATTACATTTAAAATTAGAACATTATTGTAGAATTGCGACTGTATATTTTGATCGTTAGTTCACCTCATGTAGGTCCATCATTTTATTAACGAATTTTAAAAAAATCAAATTAATAATAATTTCTAAGTTAGTTACTTTTGATAAGTATCCCCACCATTTCCAGTTATCTCTGTAGAGATTGGGTGTTGAACGTTTAGTCCATTGAAAAGTTACATTTGGGGTTGCGTTTTTTAGAGGACGCAATTTTATTTTTTTGATGTGTAGGGGGGGGTCAGTGTAAAGCTAAAACCAAGTTTGTGGGCTCGCCACCCTTGTCCCACGGCCGCCATCTTGAAAATAGGGGTTGAAATGGTTTTTACGATATATCTCTTAAACTATTTATCTGATAAAAAAAAATTATTAACATTTTTTGTTGCAAATTAAATTCTCTACAACTTTGGTTGAGTAACTTTTTGTCGTAGAACTATAAATAAAAAAGTTATAAGCGAAAAAATTGAGAAATTCGAGAAAAAAAATTATATTTTTCGATATAACTTTTTTTTTATCATTTTACGAAAAAATGATATCAGGCCATTTTTTTAGATCGTTTTTTGAGGAACAACTTTTATAAGCAACATTTTTTCATTAAGTCAATAGTTAAGGTTTTACAGCGCTCCGAAGTGAGTACTATTTTTCAGTACTCTTAACTAGACTTATATTATACGTGTGTACTAATAATGTGTCATCAGTTATTGTTTATTTTTACCCGGTCTTAACTCTTGACGGGACGTGTAGTGACCTACACGTGTTCCACCATAATTATTAAGTAGTATTCAAATCCCACAAAAAAATAAAAGCATCACTTACCAACTAATAGTGTATTACTTCTCGTTCTTGGCACTGATGAACCTAATTTTCCATCTTAGAGACACCTTTGAAGACTGGTGCGGCGTCCTGCACAGGTGCGTGACTACAACCACAGTTCCTTTAAATCTACTAGGACTTAGGAACTTAAAATAGAGTAGTTTGAATTTAATCAAATACCTATCACCTTACTAAGCGAACCTTATTGTATTAAGACAGTTTCAAAAAATATTTGTATTTGCCCGATTTATTATTGGCAGCAGTCTTACACCATCAGTTTATCATAAGAACATTCAATTTGTGGTTACAGATAGGTATAGGACCGCAGGCTAGACCATTACAGGTGTAAACAAACAATTATTGTAATTTTTGTGAATGATTAGAACTTTAATCTACTAGTCAGATTTAAAAAATATCTTTCATAATAGTTGCAACGCGAACGAATTTTTAATGGCTAATCAAGAATTGTTTATTCGGTTGATACTCGACACATGCTTGTTCCCGGGTTAATTCATGGATCCATTAGAAATGGGTATTTAGTTTCCGGTCATAGAGAAAATAAAACGTTCGCATAGATAAGTGCACTAGGTACTAACTTGTAACATTGGTTTTATTAGTAAAATTTTGAATACTATTTCTCAAGATTCTATTACATTTAAAATTAGAACATTATTGTAGAATTGCGACTGTATATTTTGATCGTTAGTTCACCTCATGTAGGTCCATCATTTTATTAACGAATTTTAAAAAAATCAAATTAATAATAATTTCTAAGTTAGTTACTTTTGATAAGTATCCCCACCATTTCCAGTTATCTCTGTAGAGATTGGGTGTTGAACGTTTAGTCCATTGAAAAGTTACATTTGGGGTTGCGTTTTTTAGAGGACGCAATTTTATTTTTTTGATGTGTAGGGGGGGGTCAGTGTAAAGCTAAAACCAAGTTTGTGGGCTCGCCACCCTTGTCCCACGGCCGCCATCTTGAAAATAGGGGTTGAAATGGTTTTTACGATATATCTCTTAAACTATTTATCTGATAAAAAAAAATTATTAACATTTTTTGTTGCAAATTAAATTCTCTACAACTTTGGTTGAGTAACTTTTTGTCGTAGAACTATAAATAAAAAAGTTATAAGCGAAAAAATTGAGAAATTCGAGAAAAAAAATTATATTTTTCGATATAACTTTTTTTTTATCATTTTACGAAAAAATGATATCAGGCCATTTTTTTAGATCGTTTTTTGAGGAACAACTTTTATAAGCAACATTTTTTCATTAAGTCAATAGTTAAGGTTTTACAGCGCTCCGAAGTGAGTACTATTTTTCAGTACTCTTAACTAGACTTATATTATACGTGTGTACTAATAATGTGTCATCAGTTATTGTTTATTTTTTGTTATTATAATTTTTTTAATTATTAATAATTAATTATTGACTCTTTTCCACTCCATTACAGAATTTGACAATTATTGATTTTAAAATAATTGTAATCTGATGGCCGTTACCGAGAATACTGTCAAGGTAGAAAATACCCAAGCGACCATTAGGGAACAAAAGAACATCTGCCTGCCATTATTATTATTATTTCTAACCTTTCTTATTGTAAGAATAGCTGATGATATTGTGTTGAAGTTGTCGTTCAACTTATACCTTTTAGTTGTGCTACATATTTCTCCACGTGCGGATGTATTTTATTCTGTTTTTAATTGTGAAGACGATTTCGAATGATTTTAGATACGATTTTAACTTCTGTGAAAATCACCGTGGATTATGCCTATTGGGGATACCACGTAAAAAAAACGCGCCTCTAGACTCTACCTCGTGGGTGGTGGGGAAAAGAGTCAATAATTAATTATTAATAATTAAAAAAATTATAATGACAAAATAAAAACAAAAAAAAAACAATAACTGATGACACATTATTAGTACACACGTATAATATAAGTCTAGTTAAGAGTACTGAAAAATAGTACTCACTTCGGAGCGCTGTAAAACCGTAACTATTGACTTAATGAAAAAATTTTGCGTATATAAGTTTTTCCTCAAAAAACGATCTAAAAAAATGGTCTGATATCATTTTTTCGTAAAATGATAAAAAAAAAGTTATATCGAAAAATATACATTTTTTTCTCGAATTTCTCAATTTTTTCGCTTATAACTTTTTTATTTATAGTTCTACGACAAAAAGTTACTCAACCAAAGTTGTAGAGAATTTAATTTGCAACAAAAAATGTTAATAATTTTTTTTTATCAGATAAATAGTTTAAGAGATATATCGTAAAAACCATTTCAACCCCTATTTACAAGATGGCGGCCGTGGGACAAGGGTGGCGACCCCACAAACTTGGTTTTAGCTTCACACTGACCCCCCCTATACATCAAAAAAATAAAATTGCGTCCTCTAAAGAACGCAAGGTTAGACCTAAAAAATGTAACATTTCAATGGACTAGTTATTATATGAAAAAATCAAATCAGACCGTGCGAAGCAGGAAAACGGATCCTAGAAATGATGATGAAATATGACTTGAAATAAAACACAAACTCAATTAACAGTGTTTATATTTGTTTTGAGGTTAATATTACGTGTGCCTTGTGGCTTTAGGTACCTTTAGGAGAAAGCACTAAAAGACTTCTAAGACGTTTTCAACATATTCAGTTAACATGAATGTCGGACAGTTATAACAGATCTGTCACAATTATCTTAATGTACACAAGTGGGTCGTTGGTGTAAAGGAGCCCCACAGTCGCAGAGCTGACGTCACTGTAGCATACGTTAAGCTTGAGAGGTGAACACTCCCTTACATACTGTACCCCAACTATAGGTTATAACATGTGTTTGCGTTGACGATATCGCTTGCGTATTTTCATCATTTTGTATGATCGTTAAAAAGCGCCCCAAGCGGCGAGGAGGGTTTACTTTTCCATACAAAAAAACAAAGCTGAAAAAGCTTTGTCGCTGGAGTCGTTCGTCGCTCGTTTGCAGCGACAAATCTGGTCACGTGATATGTAGCGACGAAGCTGAAAATGTTGAGTTTGTCGCTGGGAAGTATCGAGAGTGTAAGTAGTATGTTAATTGGAATGCCTCGTCACCAACTAGCAATTTGGTAAAACCATTCCGTCAACCGTTAGCTTTTCTGGATCGGGTTCACTCATTTCTCTCTACTTGAACTTTTGGCCCATTTTTGAATCACGAAAAATGCCGCCATCACATCATAAGGGTGTAACTTTTTGAGTAGCGGGAAATTTAAAATGGAGTCATTTGACCACATTTGTCACTGGATACGAGCGTTGGGTTGCACCTTAAAACGTAAGGTCAAGCGACGACGTTGTTCGAACATGTCAAAACCTATACTTGTGGCACTGATCCCTAGACAGATCCAGCGCGCGGTGGACCACAAATTAGTAAGTTTGTGCATTACAATAAGTATTACATTTAATTTCTACAAAATATATAAAATTTCTGGTACACAGTGCAACCAAAACGTATAACAATTACATGAGGGTGTATTACGTAAAGTGAATTAAGGTCAATTCTTATAATAATCGTAAAATGAATGTAATCCTAACAACATAGTGTCCTATCAAGATGGAAGATAACATTGATTTCATTTTATCTAGCTCTATTAACGTTTGGTGTGAATCACCATTACACACACATTCGCAACACGTACTGTCTCGTGGGTACAGCGTCAACACACACGTGCGTTGTACATCATTAATGGAATCAATAAACTTGCACCAATCTACAAAGTAACTTGGCATCGTATATTTAGGAAGCTGAATCTCAATGTATAGACTTATACTATAACAAATTTACAATTTGTAACAATTAACTACATATTCATAATTAACATACTTAATTTTAAAGCTTGCCACTTATTTACACACTAGAATTGGTTAAGACTCATTAAATTAATGTTATATAATAGAATACATTGAAATAACTTCGAAGCATATAAACTATAAATGCCAATGGAAATATTGTAATCAATCAAATTATCACTGGATTAGTGGCTTCAGCTACGTCGCTGTTACTCAGCCTCTGCTCCTATAGCGGCCGGCTAGAGGTACCTACGTTGTATTATATCAGATGCACCGCGCCTACTGACCACTAGCACACACGCATTGTCCCCAACCAAGGGGAAAAGTGGAAGATACATAGAAAAATAAAGTCACTATATAATAGGGTTCCAATCTATATTCTCTACTAAATGTATTTCTTAAGTAAGTTAACATAGTATATAATTATGTGGATGATTCCAGTTTACATATATCTGTTCGTGATGATGAAACGACGATTTGGTATCAGTGGTCAGTGTAACGTCACCAATGTAAATATATTTGTGATGAATTACAACTATCTACGTATATCACACGCGCACTCACTCTGTACTCACAGCTATACACTAAACCAACAATGGAAGAGTTAAGCCCCACTTACTGGGCTTTTATATGAAAATATACATTATACTTAAATTATAACATTATTGTATGCAGTGAACCGGCTGCATCCACTTGGCCAACTAACTAACGTGTACTGATTTGATCCTGCGTATTTTGTGGCACAAACAATCCTCACGGAGGAAAAACAACTATGGACAACACATTATATTGATCAAATATATATCTAAGTAAATAAAGTGTACATAAATCAATTATTCTGATATAGACCCCAAATCGATCGCAATGGACACAAATGCATAGCTTAATGGAAGATATATTCGGGAATGCATTTCAAGTTGCGAGCTCATGTCCTCAACATGTACTACATAATAGATATCAAACTTATAAAAATTGACTTAGCAAAAATGTATAAAGTGCATTTATACATCCCATTCCATTTCACTTATACCTAAGAAACAAAGCCGGCGCGTCGCATCGGGAGACGGCCGACGTCACTACATTACTTAATACCAACGTGTAAAAAGAGTTCGCAGCGTGCGGGGACGACTATAAAATGTGTTACAAACGACTCGCGCCGGCGCTCCCGGGACACGCCGTCCTACAAACAAACATACGATACGAGTACAGACCCGCAGGGCGCCTACTGCTCGTGCTGCTCGCGGTGGGGGCTCGTGAAGAACTGTCATTGCGGCGTGTCGCGCTGCGAGCTCCAGCGGTCGAACTCGATGCCCGAGTCCGGCGACACGCCCGCCGGCGCCGCGCACGCGCACGGCGAGTCGCCGCCTGCCGCGCCGCCGCCCACCTCCGACAACACCTGCGCCACCACACGGTACACTCGGGGCATCACTCGCACTGTAGCGATCGTTATCCGTTCAATATAAACTTGGCTTAAACCTTTGCTTTGTACTTCAGGTCCCTTCACGAGTTAAAAGCGTGCAGTGAAAAATTGCCATACATACAGAGACAGACTCATAAAATGACTACTGCGCATTCAAAGTTACTCGTTATGAACTCGTGAAAAACAGCTTTATAATAGTGTGTATGGAGACCGCGGGCTGACCTTGGCGAGGCTGGCGCTGCGCTCGTGCAGGCCGAGGTCGCGCTCGAAGGAGTGCAGCTGGCGCATGAAGTGGAAGTTGGGCGCGATGTCCGTCTTGCGGCTGCGCACGAGCTCGAAAGCATCGCGCAGGCTCAGGCGGTGGCGCTGCATCAGGTACGCCAGCGTCACAGTCACCGAGCGAGACACGCCCGCCACGCAGTGCACCAACACGCCGCACCGCGCCGACATCGCCTCCTCTACACACACACACACACACATCATGTCATCGCCCGCCACACACACCCATCTTGTAGATTCCGTTTGTTGGTTGGTGAATCATATCAATTTAAAAACATAAAAGATACGCAAACATTTATTTTTGATTTTACGCCGTTCATTTTATTACTATGGGAGGCATTTTAATTCTTAGGATAAAAATAAGCATTGTCTAATGCTCCGCATAGAACCCTCAGTAACCTTCAACAATTACAATTTACTACAAAAATAAGTAGTTGTTTTTTATAGTGTACTAACCAATGAATCGTATGGCCTGAGGGAAGTGCACGGCGAGGTTCTGACTCCAGTGGTCAGCGATGGGTATCTTCAGGTAGTTGATGCCGCAGCCCTGGGCTTCGAACGTGTTCGGCAGGTCGGGCGTCACGTTCAACACGTACTGCAAACAATACACACACGCTCTAACAAACACATCGACATATTTACTGGGTGTTCAGATACGGCCCTTAAGCGGGACTGTCGACGTTTCTCAGACATATTATGACACACATATGCTCACGCATGTATTACCCGAATGGGTAGGCAGAGGTATTGTAATAACAATACCCACTTTTCACCGAAGATGATTAAGTGCCAATGGTGAGTCTATCGCTCTCTCAGACACTTTACATACTCCTTTTAAATTACTTCTCAGACTGCAGGTTTGCTCACGATGTTTTCTGTCACAGTAAAGCACGTGTGTCATCACTGCACAAAAGATGCCTATAAAAAGGTTTGGTCTGTGGTGTCTATTAGTATTGCAAGCTACTTGCCAATTTACTTTATCAAAAAATTATATTATTATATTATGAGCATGACACACATGTTTATATGCTACATTCATAAAAATGCTTAACAATAATACAAACACGAGGCGGGATTCGAACGCACAACCTCTGCAAACAGTGCAGTTGCTCTTCCAAGTTAACTACTTATGATCACACCTCATGCATTATATATTATTTGAAAATTTTTCCTCCCTATGTTTTTGCGGTTAAGATCCCGCCTTGCGCCATTATTTTTTTTCCCAAACATATAAAAAAGTTTCCTTACCTTGATATTGTGTCTGGCGAGTCCGTCGCAATCCTCACTGTTGGTGGAGTTGCCCAGGTAGAGGTTGGGCAGGATCTCGATGGGGAAGTCCTGTGGAGCGTGTGCGTGTGTGTCCTCGCAGTCCGACGACGAGCCCGACGACAGAGCCTCCTCGCACCCCGAGCCAGAGATGCGCAGCGACCTGGAACACGACAACAAACTTATTAATATTATTGCCTAAAAGTCTACGTCCATTCTATTAAGGTGTTCCGCCCGTATCTGTCAGTGGGGGCCCTACAGTGACATATCATTGGCATGATAGTTTAATTATAATAATGAGATGTATGTATAATATGTGGAATTATGATGGCCCGTTACGGAATAAAAACATGCGCGCTCACTGCGCACTCATAACTCGTGACGGAAGGCACCTGTACCCTGCCAATACCCATTCGGATATGTGAAAAAGCCAATATCTGAGCCCGGTGAGTGCCTCTCTTACAGACCTTACAGTGCAGCTTAGGAAATACTGCAAGTTTTATCTGATAATTTTGAATGTTTTCTTCCGAATGGTTCTAATAACTCTTATGATTCATAAGGCTTGGATATGCCTTGAATACCTGTTAACAACACTCCCTTGAACCCGGTGTGAATAAATATATGGGAACGTCATCAAATCAAGTCATCAGTCATCCTCCATCCATGTGACGGTAATGTACAAGACGATCCAATAACGAAGTACCCCATTAACCACATGGCTGGCTAATGGGTGCAGTATTAATTATGCGAGGGCGACGATGTGGTCCGCCCGCGGCTGGAATGTGAGGCATGTCAAGCATGCGTCTGTACCACAAGATGCTCGTGCAATTTTACACATTAATTGATTACATCCGCCTCTTTGGATGCGGCGAGCTGACGCATCTTTACTTTAACCTATGATGATCGCAAATGCTAAGAGTGAATATGTTATAAAAAGGCAAGTGCGAAGGTACAGTGGGTGAGGGTGTGCGGGGGCAGTAATCGATCGGCGCTGGTGAATGGGGGAGGAGGCGGCCCATTCACCTGCCCCCGCGGCTCAATGGCCGCCCACGCAGCGCGCCCGCCCCGCCCGCTCCTCTCCAGGCTCCAATGCGTCTCGTCCCACGCGACATTTCCAAATTCGCCCTCTCCTTCGTCTCGCCGCCATTCAGTTTGGCGTTTTGAAAGCAATAAAATAAAGCGAGCACGCTCCCGTTGCCTCGCCGTAATGAGCCGTTGACAACTTGGGTGACAAGACGCACCTTCACAACTGCTAAGTTTCCGCACCGTCTACTACAATCTTCAAACAGTGAACCTTAATGCAATGTTATTCAGACCGCAATAAAATACACAAATAGATAACACACCTCAAGTACTCATGAAAAACTTAATTTCATCCTGTAACATCGTAGGTATTCGTGTTCTGTGCCCTATACTTTGTTGTCCATCAATCAGATAGGATTCGAATTCTTATAATTTGGGCCAGCTTGCCACACTATTATATTTGAACAATAAAATCTAAATCAAAGACCAACGTTGATTGAGTAAGGAGTTTAATTAGCGATCACGTGGTGCGTCAAATAAATCAGGGAGGATAGTCGGGGTGTCGTCATACTTGTACCTACCTATTCGTGTTGTTTCTAAATAGTTCTGGAGATGTTACTTCCACTGTGCATGGTAAAATCACACAATTATATCAAGGATCGCACAAATGTTCGTCGAGATATTAATAAACAGTCACCGAGGAGTGGGTAGTAGCTGCTAGGTAGTTAAGTAAGTAGTATGCGAGGCATTCGCTGGCCCATAGTAGGTACAGGGCGTGGGACGCGCGTGGGCGCTGCTCCGCGTCCATTCAGGGAGCTCCCACGCGCGCCGTCCCGCTGTCGTACACCTTTCCGACCGCTCTGATAATGCCAACGACAGTACTTAAATAAGTGCTCATTTACCAAGATTTAGCTACTCAGAAGATTATTCGCCAGACTTCATGAGCGAGATCGATATCATTGTTTTGCAGGTTTGAAATTTTAAACTAGCTGGCAGTGTATATAATAGAATATAACTTGGCTGAAACAATGAGCCAGCCTGCGCAGTCGTTTAAATGCACGCCATACTACTTGTAGTAATGCATTTTGTAAGCGTTGCCGGCTTACTTGGTGCGAATACAATTCATATTAGGATGGTGGCGGTGGGCGCGGGGCGGACGCCGGAAGCCGTGACACGGTCGGCCGTGTTATTAATGAACAACTCCGACATGTATAGGCTACCTCCTCGAAGCCAGCTCAGGCGGCTACCCGGCCGAATTAGGAAGGCGATCGTAGAGCGGGTGAAGCGAACGAGTCGAGGGCTCATCGCGCGTCGGGCGGGTAGCGCGCGTGTGGGCGTGCGAGTGCGTGCGCCGGCGCACAGGAATGCGGCTCGAGCCACCCGCTGCCAATGACCGCCTGCGAGGGACGGTTTTTTAATGGCGGCCTCGCCGGTTCCCATCCTAGCAGAACTTTAACGAGCGCAGTCGCCGAACAAAGGAGAGTCCGTGTAATGGTTCGCTTTGAGTGTTTAAAGCTAGCGAGCCGAGCCTCGGTCGGTTGTTTTATTAAGTATGTGTGTCGAGGTCGCAGGCCACTCGCACCTACGCCATGGTCGCCGTGTGACGCCGCGGCTGGACCAACATTACTATCGGACGAATTATCTGAGATTGGAGCCTCGGCGGGTGTCACGTATAACACTACCAGAAACTGGCCACTTGTATCATATCTCTATATCTAATAAATGGCGGTTTAGAATACCCACCTATTTATTACCTAGGTCTTTACTGACATTCGAATAACAGGTACTTACTATACGTTTAGGTAGGTAGTTACCTATCTCTTTACATGATCTTCACGGGAAAAATTATCACAAAATTATTGTGTGTAAGTAGTAGGTAAGTACCTGCCTGTCTGTGCCTACTTGGAATAAGTCTTATGAGGAAAGCAAATACTTTAGAGTTAGGTAGATTGCCTATCCCTATTACCTGTCTGAATTCAGACGGTTTATTATCATCTGTGCTATCATCCTATTCATAGCTTTTGGAATAAAATTATATAATTTTATATAAATAAATATATATATTTATATAATTTGCTATATAGCAAAACATTCTGATAAGGAAATTTGGAAGAAGCGTTTTGTTATTATCTAACATGTCTGAATCATTACTATTTCCGAATCCGAAATACCTAGCATAATTAATTTCGAAGACTAGTCTGTGTTACCTTGTCGCCTAATACGACAACTCATATTCTATAAAACATGATTGACTGCATAAATACTCGGCCCTGACCATGGTCGGATACATTCGTGAATGAACTCACGCAGCCCGAGGCAAGGATTGACGTCAGGGTGCGCCGACGTCACGACAACGATTACCTACAACAGACCGAACACTAGGATCTACGAGTTTCATTATTCACGCCTGATGACATCAAATTAGAATCCGATAAAGCCGGACCACGCTACCAATAGGCAGGTTTACTACAAGGGCATTAGCCACGACGATGACACCGACAATGAACTTTCGATTGGTTCCGGGAGGGATTTTTAAAACGCTTAACTATAGCAATTTAGGAAGGAAGTTATAAATGCACAGTTTAATAAAACTATATTACAAAACTGTATGAATAATTCGAATAGCTACCGATAAACATACAACAAAGGGCTAGACTAGACTAGACATGTATCATTGTGTGAGTGGTGAGTTCATATCAGCTTTAAGACGACTGCGATGTGAGACGCTCAGGCGGTTGACGTCAAACTCAAAGAGCGAGGAGTTCGTAACTCAAGTCGCGTGATAGGCCACAATGGCAACGCTTATAAGCTGCATTTCATATGGCTGTCTTCTAATCTGCTTTAATGAGAATCAGATCCCTCTGGCCCAGAGCGACAATAGTAACATTTTGGCAATAAAATTATTTATAATTTTATAATGATTTATAGTAGACAACTATTCCGTTTGTGTCGTCGTGTAATACCTATCAAAATACTAAGCAGTGTCAATTTTGAATGGAAATAAGAGTTAACAATATTGCGCCCTAGGAATAAAGATTCTCCTATTTATAGCTGTAGCCTACCTAGTTACCCATTATACACTATAGCACAATTTGTGTATTTCAGGTGTACATACGTATTTAATAACCCTCCGGGAATTCAGGCACGAAAATAGAAGTTTTCATCATGATAAGTTAATAAAGAGCGGAGCGCCCACTCACAGGCGCGTGTTTCAAGTTCGCCCGCGGCTCGGGAGGTGCGTAGGCTTCATTACATTTACGCCATAAATTGAACGTTCCTATTTATAGAGCTTGGGTAGGTATCGTGAAAGAGAACCATCAAACGCCCACACGTGGCCACGAGGGGAAGCGGATGTTACAATACGCCGCTGAAAGAACACCGTTTGCTAACTAATTATAAATAACAACTCACTTTTGATATCAAACCCAAGGTTTGGAGCGCACAGCTCTCAGAAATGAACAGTTCACGATGGGCGTTTCATTATCTTCTATCTAATTTTTACAGATATTTTACCAACAATTTTAACAGATTTTAATAACATGTAATATATTTACTTATTATATTGTTTGAAAAGTTATACGCAGTAATAAAACTACTTGGTTTGTTCCATCATTTGATGACAGTGCGGTGTAGTAACACTAAAAGTCAGATCATAAATATAGTTGGACTACCTCGTTGGTTTTGCGGCCATTACCCGCTAAACGCTACTGCGGAACACGAGGTCCTGAGATCGATTCCCGGTCGGGTAGTGTTATTGGGTGTTTTCATCTGTCATTTCGGTCCGGCAGAATCTGGATCAATGCTCGGTTACTGACAGTATAGTTTTGGCCTCGTATGTCATGAGACCTTAAATATAACTGGCGAAATGGAATGTAATATATAACATCCTCTGCCTAACCCCCTTCGGGAAATACAGGCGTAACTACTGATCTAACATAGTGAGTCATTGATGACGAGGAAACGGTACAGTCAGAGGAACAAAATCTAGATAATGTAAGATGGAATCATAGGTTAGCCATATAAACATAGACTCCGCGAGGCCTAACGTGGTATTCGAAATTAGATAAAAAAGGGTAAGACTGATTTCTCTAATGTACAACTCGTAAATATGAAGTCAAAAACAAATTGAGGAAATTTTAACGCACTGATCTTGAACAGAGCGTTTATGATCGATATGTATTTTTTTCAGTCAGGATAAGCCATATACATATATGTCTATGTTTGGTGGTTACAGCGGTTGGATGCGGAAGCATTGGATTCGATAAACTACAACAAGTAATGACCGAAGATGTTATTTTGGAGTGATTTGACATAGGTAATCTAAACGAAGATTACGATGGCAGACTATCATCTCAACGATGTCTACTTTCACAAATAAATGTAAAATCACTCGTCGAAGTACGATAACGATCATAATCTATTACTGATTTTTATCAATAGAATGTTAATGAAGTAACGTAGTATAAACAAACTGGGTACTTGTCTACAATGATCATTGAACAATGCGTGCGGTTCGGTTCATTAACATGGAGTATGAGTAGAGTTGAGGCCGACAGCTATTCGGCCAGTTGAATAGCATTGTGTGTGAGTGGCCGCATGCGCGATCGGTGCATGAATGGCGCGCACTCCATTGAGCGCAAAACGGCCGGCAGCGCGGCTGCGCGCAAACACTGTTTCACTTGAACGTAACTATCTAGGCTAGGTGCAACATTAACTAGTGTGTACAACACACGACGACTGAACTTGCTTGCCTAAACATCAATGAGAATGAAATATCTATTTATTCATCTGAAGACTGCAATCCTTTAACGTGTTTGCGTAAAACGATTTGAAAGAGTACGGGATGGCGAGAGCGCTGAGACTGTAAAGTGGGGCATGGCGTGGCGTAACTCAAATGTTGAAGCTTGAACAGCTAGCAAACCTAATAAGTATTCAATAACATTCCAAAAACATGTCCAAGACTGTGTCCGATCGCCTCAATCCCAGACGCACCGTCTTGACCAATCTAAATTGTAATTGACAGCTTAACCAAGTTATTGGGTTTCGTGATTATATCGTATGAGCTCAACAGTAGAAACCTTAGCTACCTCCATTTGTGTTCGTACATATTTTTAAACAATTGTTGTTTCTAGACCAGCCGTGAACGTGAATGTAATTATCACGGTTGTACTAAACGGCACGATTCCAGCTGAACAAACTGCGGCGTCATATCATACAAATGAATGGAATATTTGACATTGAAGTGATCCACGAGGCCCATTCGTAACGTGTTTCCACGCGTATAGTAGCTGATTTAGTTACGTGTCGTTTGTATTGACTGCTAACAAAGGAAATATTATGTGCGGAGCCATGGAGGCTGCGCAGGCGTGACTAACGCACCCACTGTCATCACCACTTCACCGGCGATACCGAGAAATATGCTTTTTGTTCGCTATGTTTGCATGCACTGCCCACACATTCAGCAAACTTGTTTTAACTCTATACATATACATACCTATGCTTACAACATCGGCTATATCACATTATATACGCACGCGCGCAAAGCAGAACCTACATTGGATCTGTTTTATATCTTATCCAGAACGTGTAATCAAATAGGAATAAAGATTCCAGTTAATTTTATATTCTTCGAAATCCAATTTGGATCGCTTTAAAATAAGTATAACCTCATTGTTTAAAATTATTTTAAGGGCAATGACTAGATATGTAAGCAGATGGAGATAAAATTAATTTAAAATTAGACGTGTTGATAACAAACCTAGTGAAATGACTGCTTCTACATAACCCTCATGGTGAATAATTCCTTAACTTGATGATGATGTAGTGACACCAGTAAGTTTAGCAAGAATATCGTTAGATTGTAAACGGCTAGCCAATTTTTCTCACGGAACAACAGCAAATTGAAATGCTCATTGAGAAAGCCTGTATCGGTTAGATATTGGATATCCAGTTGTGCCGGAATTGTTCGTCGGCCGATTGCCTTTTTCCGTCGTCCCCGCCGCTGTCGTGGCGTAGTGATTAAGGGAAACCTCTCACGCGCATGAAATCAGATTCCCACGCTTGCGCAGGTTTTCTTCAATTCAGTGAATGCAATCAACTAAGAACAAGTATAATTGCTTCCACTACTTCTAGACGTGTATTGATTGTTAACGAATGTTAGCTATCTGATTCATTACTTCCCTCACTTTGTCAAGTAAGATATTCGTTAAAGCTTTTGAGGAGTTTAACTTCTTACCTCAAAAAACTTCATTCGTTAAGCTGTTACGATTGAAAACTTGAATTATCTGAAAATACCCATGGAGAGCTTTGATATTTGATATATATTTGTGATAGTGCGTGTGCATGTGCGTGCAAAGTTTTTGTTTGGTTATATGCGATAGCATGTAACTGATAGTGACAGACCACCAGGCGTGCTGATAAAATTATAAAAAACAACGATAGTCGAGTAATAAACGTTCCAGTTGGTATGGTTAGACCTAATATCACACCAATAATTAATGTAACAAATCAACAAAATATGATTGTTGTACTAACCGTAGTCCCATGAGAGGCAGATGGTGCGGCACGTGCTGGGCCCCGGCCTCGCTGCACCACTCGGGGTAGGCTCGGTGGAACTCGTCGAAATCACCTGCCACCAAACAAAATGACACGTCAACTTTAATGTCAAAAACAACCAACGAACACAAAACACAACAAACAAAATCGATCACCATGTTATGTAATACAAGTTTCACTGAATAATGGTAGTCGACCGCCTCGTCTGGCAGAATTCTAAAAAGGTTTAATGGACGGTGATACGGTTTCCGTCCTCATATAGATCATTGTTCAAGGTAAAATAAGTGTTTATGTTTTGTTTCTGAATGAGTTACTCATGTCACCGAATTTAACACTTTCTTAAAATACTACAACGGCGTTTCTATTATTAGAAGCTAATCAAGTAGAACAATTATTTATTATACGGAAAATGTATAATGAAATTGAAAATTAAAGGCTGGATTGCTGAAACTTTGTATTGAATTGAATTAGGTGGTAATATCGACTACAACAGCAATTACTAGTAGCGTGCTAATTTGCGAAGGCGTATTCAGTATTCGCTAATTCAATTTCAAGTTCATTTGTTTCATTCATAGTGTTGGACTCATTGATATTCTTTCAATGAACGCGTTGCACGCTGCCGGTTGTGACTTTGCCTGCGATAACGTAATCTTGAGATACGATAAACGGTACTAAGTATTACAAATAAATATTGAAAGCCCCTCCTGTATCTCTGAATGAAACTGTTGTGGTAAACTATATTACTTTATCTTTTGTTCAGCTTGATTCCTGTAATGTTTATACTTTTTCTCAATTCTTAACATTTATTCTGTCGTCAATGATCATGAACACATTAATTTATTTTGATATACAACGTAAAATTTGCTATAGAATTTGCAAACTATATTTTAATTATATTTTCAATTCAATCAATACTCATTAAGTAAGACTAAAAGGTTCTTCCTATCATAAACATTTGCTCATTCTTCGGATTAAAGCAGACTGGTAACTTGCATTTTTGGAACCAAATAGTATTTTGTGTCTTTGGACTACAAGCAGACTTGTTAGTAGACATGCAGATGCCGCCACAACTTATAAGCTCTAAATACCATGTAGTAAATTACCATGATCTGATAGAAATCAATTTTACATTGTTATGCATCTGTTGGAGGGAACGGAAAGCGTGAGGCGTTTGGAGTTGAATTATGCATTGGTCGACAGAATAGCGTTTCCGCCGTAGACTTGTGGGTAATGGGTATTGGGCGGTGGGCTCATCCCGAAGCATCTTTTGTGTCGGTAACGTCACCATTGTGTCGGCATGTCATCACACAATTATACACAATCTGCTATTCAATCCCCATTACAACCTAGGTAGGTTACGTTAATCAAACAAGTTCCGCACAATAGCCGCTATAATGGCACTCGCACAGATAATCATTGACAATTAACATAATACACAATACCTAATAAGGATGATATTGCGTCATGCTAAACAACTTTGCATCGTTTCACTTTAAAATTATTCTCATGACAGAACCATGAGTGGCTGCTCTGCTACTTGTTAGACTGAAGTTAATTGAGACTGATTAAATGTATTTATGTCTCAATCTAATTCGAAACTAGCATACCGTATACATAGGTACCTACCTACTTATCCGGATTATAAAATAAGTAAATGTTGTTAGGTTTTTGGTTTCAAAAATTGGTTTAAGCAATTGAAGATTTAATAAGTTGTTTGAGGAAGAAAAGTCTTCGCGAAGGCAATAAGATGTTTCGTTTAAATCAGATGTTATAAAAAAGTTATAATGTGACAGATTGTACAGGGTGTCAGAGGCTCAGGCGGCAGCACGCAGCCGCGGATGGCGCGGGGCGGGCGGGGGACTCGCATCGATCGGTGAGTCATCACGGCCCATTCATCCGTCGCTCTCAATGAACCCGCCGCCCCCCGCCCTACCCCGCACACCCCGCATTCGTCCTCGCCACCAAGGACTCCATAAAATTCGCCCAACCTCGCCCCTCGCCGCGCGTACCCTATCCTTCAGCCTACACCTACGTACTTGTATAATGCAAACGTGATCATTTTACCATTTCGCTCGACGGACGGGCACCCACTCCCGCCGCCCACGAATGGTCATAACTGCGTATCACAAAAGATTAGGTACATTTTATGTAAGTTTTCGTTTTATAATATTCAACTCTTGAGAACTGCTATAAAAATATGTAAATAGATGTGACAGTGGAGGAACAGAGATTTGTCAAGGATATGACGAGAATGGAAGCAGTAACTGAGTAGGTACGCATAGCGCGTGGTTGTCAGATTATAAAGGTAGGCAGGCAGTGGTCGCCCGGGCGGGCGGCGGGAGGGCGGCGGCGCGGCGTGGGAGGCAGGTGCGAGGCCTTGGCCCGTCCCGCGTCCTTCTCGCAACGTTTATCAACAACCTTGCGCGATTTATACGAGTTGCGCTACTTAATGCCTACATAATTATGCTGACTGGTCGTGAGACCGACTGAATAAACTATGAGAATCCACCTTGGGTGAATTATAAACAGACATTTTAGATATCATATCATGGTTGTTTCGGGAGAAGTCAATCAGGTGGTTATAATTATGAGGCACGTACTATTGGACCGTTGCTATTGGGAATTAGGCAGAAATATCATAATTTTGTATACAAGACTGCCTCGTCGGTGTAGTGCTCACGCTTACAAGCGCTACTGCGAAAGTGTTATTGATTTTTTTCCATTTATCATTTCCCAGCAGCAGGAAGTCTGGAACTGTGCCGGGATAATGGCACGCTCGCTCTCTATTACATGGGACTTAAACAAAACTGGAGAATTGTCTATCCCTTCGAGGAATACAGGCGTCTAATTCTGAGTAGATAGGCAGAGTGCATGACACGGAACCATCAACGACTTTAATTAATGTTAATTACTCTCTAATGTATACACTTATTAAATTATAATATTCCTATTTGGAACTATGTAGAAATATCATAATTTTGTATTCAAGACTGCCTCATTGGTGTAGTCCAAGCAACGCTACTGCGAACTGATTCTCTGCTCGATCCAAAGGTCGGAAAAGTGTTATTGATTAATTATCAATAATCATTAAAAATAAAAATTTTATCAATTAAATAACTTTAATTTTACAAAAACGCAAGCAGAGTAGTTGACAATCTATTGATGTAATACGAAAAGAGTATAAAAATGCTTGGAACTTGCTTTTGCTTCCCTAACATGGCGGGATGCTCTAATTAAATATGAAACGGGGCGAGCCGCATCGAGCCGCCGCCCGCCCATCAGACACGTTGGATCATAGGCGGCAGAAGTAAAGCAGATTGAGAAAAACTGTACGTGCATTTGTATGATATACTAGTCTAGTTCATGATGTATTTGTAGTCAGCAGTTAGCTTTAAGCAAGTCAGTTTGCTAAGTGTAGATTCATGAGATAGGTTGGTGGTCTGGATCATAAAATACTTTTCCCTAATCCGATACAAATAATTACAGCCGAAGCGAAAGCAGATCGTCATTGATATAGTCGAGTCTTTTAATAGAGTTTAATCAAGCCTGTTGGGACCATTTAAACCAATTTAGTGAGCTTACGCAGTGGGTGGCTATTAGCGCTATCGCCGGATTGCACATGGGATGCGACGCTAGTCTTGGCCTCTCCTTCATTACAGCTTAATTCAATATTAACATTGTAGAAAACACTATTATGTTATGTACATTATGAGACTTGATCTTACCGTAAAAGACTACAGTGCAATGCAGCGCAGTTTTATTCATTAGTTGTATATCTGTGGAATACCTGCTTTGAATCACATTGCCATTAAATTCTGTGTTAAGAAAACCTTAGTGAAATAAGACGATAATAAATAAATAATAATGTTCAGTCGGGTTCTGGGAATGTAGCAGATTGAATGACGTCAATCTGCTACATTCCCAGAACCCGATTCGGTTTCGATTTGATTCAAATTCTAAGAATCGACAGGTTGCAAGTCTTGGATGTTCTAAGAGAGAACAAAAATAGAACCCGCGGGTACCTTCTCAGCGAAAACAGGCTATTGTGTATATCTTCCCAATAACTCCCACACAAGTATTGATTGTCATCAAACATATTGGATATCGATAAAGTTCAATATGTTACACAAGTAACTATCATAGTTTCTGACCTTTGACTACACAATCCCAATGGTTATTCTAAAGTATAGAAAATTTATTAAATTGAACTTGCATTACGTATTACCTGCTTTTATCCTGCATCTTGAACGGGAAAACAAAGGTAGTTTTATATTTGGACTCCAACAAATTACTTAGTTCATGAAATCGTACGCGACAGATAGATATGCTTTGAGTGGTCAGTACTAATATTTATATTAATGATGGTCGAGTCGTTATCAAAGCGATAATGAGTGTGACACCTGATAACCTTATCGGCGGAATGATGCCATGTTACAGTTCCTTGAGAGCGTCAGAACGTTAGCAACTCGTAGACAGGGGGCCGACCGACACGAGTTGTATTGAAATCACCATGAGCAGTGCATGAGCACGAACTGGGTGACCTTTGCTTTACCTTTATGACGTAAACAGGCACTTAATTTCATTCAAATTCACTGTAGCGCAACGAGACATAAAATAAAATAAAATCAGAATTCAACGCGTGTAACAAAATTGTAATCCGCGAATTCGGCATTACATCAGCAGAGAACAAAAACTGTCAATGCCAATGTTAAGCCTCCGGAAACTCCCGAATTTGCTGAATTATCGTACTAATATTTTAATGTGACAGTTTGGATCTTTGTTATTATATGTATATATGTAAAAATATTGTGATGGCTGAGGGTGGAATTTGGCGATCTGGACCAATCGTCTTATCAGAGAGGGAACGTTCAGTGGTATCATTTAACTTTAAAATAATATGAATCGTACCACCAAATGGGTCTGAAATGCCACAGAAGACGCTTATTAGCGGACAAAGTTGATATGAAACGTTGAATTTGAAAACGTGAAATGTTATAGGATTTTCATTATCAATATGAACTATTTTGGTAAGTTTCTGCCTCGTTGGTCTACTGATTGCAAGCGGTATTGGGTGTTTCCATCTTTAATTTCCCAGTAGCAGACCGCAGTCTTAATGACTGGGACAATATGCTCGCCTTCTATTACATGGGACTTAAACATAACTGGCGAAATGTGGGTGTACAATAATGAGTACCTCTGCCTACCCCTTTGGGAACTACAGCACACATTCAGAACGTGAGAGATGTACGGTAAGTTACCTTTACATGAACAAGATTGTAACATAGTCCGCCCGTAATTGTTTCCATGCGGTCGAATTAATTCTAGCGCGATTCAGTTTTATGAGGTCTCGTTTCCCTTTCCCATTTGGTTTTCCTCTACGGGGCACATTATATTAGCAGTGGCGGCCACTCGAGCCAGATGCGCGCGATATCCTCTGTTATTATGAATGTTGGGCCTCAAGAGTTTACATTCGACGCGCAGCTCACTACATCCTGTTGTTCGCATCGCAAGCACGTGCCATTAATTTTACGATCGACCATACAATACACTGATACTCGGAATGGGCTGGTTCACCATTAGTATTGATTAATGCAGTTAATAATTAGTGCTTCTAACTTTGATTTGGCAGTAAAAATTTTATTAACGAATCAATCATTTGTTTTTATCTAACTTTGTGCAAAACGAAAATGGTATCATAACTTAAAACGTAATCGTCGCCACTAATATTTCGTATGTCATAGTGTTTATCCTGAGTATCCACTACTGTCTCTCAGTTTACGCCCTCCTCAACCACTATAGAGGGAACTATAATGGTTAAGGAGGGCGATGGCTGGCTTTCTCGTCGTACTTGTGGGGCTGGTCATCTTAAGCTACACAATTATACGTAGTACCTACTTTTAGTTTTTATATGTGTTTATCGACTTTTGTGCACTGGAACTGTGTCCATGGGCTATATCTTTTTTTATAACATATATTGTATTACTCAAAATTGTAAAAAAAATTTTTGAACTGCTAAGGAACCTTCCGAACCTGACGATATCATGTATAATCCTGTGTAATCGTGTCTTTCTGAAGATTTGAAAGTACTTTGTTAAAAGTCTAATCAAATAAAGATATTTTGAATTGAATTCTTACAGAACTAGGTATAGGAACAGGAGGTACTACGAGCACACTACACTAAATAATAAATTATAAAAATACCAATAGTTGGTTTCAACGCATTATGGAGAGTGTGGTGGTGTGGTTTCCAGGCATATGTAGGCACCCAACACTCGTACCGCTGCCAGCTAGTTGAAATTGGCAGGACGTGAGTGAAACGGGAACTTATTAATAAAATTGTGGCGCTCTTCCGTCGGACGAAGCCCGAGGCATCCGGCATGCTTTGATCATCCAGTTTATATAGGTACCAATCTGTTATTAATATTCAGCTTTACTCGAATTTCTCCTCAAAATCTTCGGTGCCTAATATTAGTAACCAATAAAATAATTTTATTTGAGAATGTTAATGTCGTCTATATTTGGCTTTCGCAATATTCATTCGATTAGATATTTTTTTATAAAATAAATGTATATATTTTTAAATCCATACATACATCCATCAAAGCCTTCCTGGATTACAGGTAAAATACACTAGAGGTGTTGATTTCATCGAAATAAATTCTTCATACGATTTCTGGTATTACCTAAACATCTAGTAAATACTGCACCTATTTTAACAACAATCTATATTTTTTCAGTTATTTCCTATAGTTATCACTAAAACCTCTTGTTGGTTATTTCCTACTTATAGGAAATAACCAACAAGAGGTTTTAGTGACCAATCTGATGAAATCTAAACTAAAAATTGCAGCTTGATGAAAGTAGGTAGATCTACTAACTTTATACATAAGCTATTTTTACTAATTCGACGTATTTCTCAAACCCCGTCTAGCCATTTTCCACAACCTGAGTTAATAACACTGATGAGTAGTAAGAATATAAGCGTGTCGTTGTGTGTAGTGATTACATATACGTCTCGCATTGAGGAGCACAATAAGTAGTCGACTTCCTCTCCCACGTTGGGAGGAGCGGATGCCGACTGCCGACCTCCGGCAAAGGTCTTAGCCCCTCGTTCATGCTAAACTACTTTATACCAGTTTATTCGTAAGATAAAAGCGTGTTAAAAATCGACAGTTGCTGGCCATTCACTCGCAGGCCCATTCTTAAAACAACTACACCACAAAAGTTTAGATCTAACTCGATCTAAAGATGGCTAAGATGGCGTGATATCGTGAACGTTTTCACGAACAGTTACATAAACATGTTGGTAAATAGTTTCTCAAATTGATTTAGAAATCAGGCTGGTCCAATTTCTATTGTACCTGCAAGGATTAAATTAAGGAATCCTGTTCCAGCACAATCTATTCCAAAAGCAGCAAATGCAGGAAAGATACCATATAATATTAAATGTTTTGTTGGTTTCTATCTCCAGAAACAAATATCCATCCTGTCCTGTCAAGTCTCTTGAATCCTCAGTGGTTGCTCCAGGGTCAAGGTCACGTAGAACTTAAGTTCTTCTTCACGCGAAAAGAATGACGTTATTTTCTTCGTTTCGGACAAAAGCCTACCCTAATATTTTTTTTAATAATAGTAGCCTAAGCCTAAGTAACTTTAGCCATCAAAATAGTTTTTTTTCTGTGTACTGTACACATTCATATGCATTTTGTGATAGGGTGTAATTTTGGAATTACAAACAGACACTCCAATTTTATTTATCTGTATAGATGTATAGATTTGACGTGACTTTCAAATGATTCTATTATAGACAGCTAGATACTCGGTTGGTAGGCAACACTTAATGAAGTTTTTGTGAATGAATAGTTATGAAACAGCTCTACCGTGGCAACTAGCGTTACGTACGTACAAGCCGTTGGATTCCGCTTAGGTAATAATTTACTCAATGAATAGCTGGGAATAATACACAGCTGAATGTATGTACCTATCTAACTAGCTTGTAAATTTTATTTTTATTATTCAGAGGGACTCCTCAATAATACAAAATTATCTTGGATATATATAGGTAGCAATAAAATATTGTATTTAATTTAAGTAAAAGAGATCATCATCATCAATTTAAGAGTAATAACTCTTGTCGGTGTAACCGATGCATTTCTTTCCACTTGTCTCTGTCCAGTGCCATCTCTTTGACCTCCCTATACGTCATGACAGACACCTTTTCCTTAACTTGTCTCATATATGCTAGCCGTGGTCTTCCTCTCCCTCTCTTCCCTTCTACCTTTCCTTCCCCTTCGATTTTGGATTGTTCTCCAAAGTATTCTGTTTTCCATCACAATGTTGAGAAAAAGAGATATATAATACAAATTTTGATGTCATTAATATCACTTGAATTATAGCACATAATTCATTCATGGCATAGTTGCCATTAGCCCCTCAACTCAAATCCTACAATTACCTACTTTATCTATCTACTATCTTTACCCCACAGATATTGTATAAAAAACAGGAAAACAATGTATTTCCAGCACTGCACAGACATTCATTACTGTAATTTGTCACAATATGAATGGTATGTCTATAGATGTAGGTATTATGTTATCATGAAGGAATTCCACCATTGAGTTGGTTATGAATCATTGATATTATGGTATTCTGTGGGTTTCATCATCATATTTATAGTTTAATATAACAAAATATATACATATTATGTATTTTATGTAACCTGCTATACTGGCTGACTGTCTTATTAGTTGCAAGAGCTGCTTCAGAAGAAGAGGCCCAGACCTCGAGTTCAATCCCTGAATTGAACAAAGAATTATTGAGGTTTCCTATCTATCATTTCCCAGTAGCAGCCCGATGTCTGGATTAGTGCCCGGTTAATGGCAATGGAGTCGCCCCTAAAACGTGGGACTTAACATGACTGGGAAAATGTGGGTGTACTAAAGGACACCTGTGCCTCCCACTCCACTCTGTACCCCTACAGAGAATACAGGCATGAGCATTATGTATTTTATTTAGAGGATCATCATATATGCTCACGCACTCCCAGAAGGGTCCCCGAAGGAGTAAGTAGAGGTGTGTAATGACAATACCCACATTTCACAGTATATGATTAAGTGCCAATGTGACAGAGGGTGAGTTCATTGCCATATCAGGCACTATACATACATCTTTGAATTACTTCTCACACATATGCAGGTTTCCTCACAATGTTTTCCTTCACCTTAAAGCTGAAAATCTCATTGGTACAGGCCCCACTGGATCATCATCATCCCCAGTTTATTTGAGGTTGATGATGATGCGAAATGAATTACTCTATTCCATTCATTTCTATCAGTCTACACTAGTGTATTCACTACCTTTGATATCATCACTCACAATCCATCCATTATTACTTAGGTCTTTCTTTCCCCTCCAACCATCCACATTCATGAAAATAACTTTATATAGATAAGAATCCAGATACAATCCAGAATCTAAAAGGAAAGATATTGGGCACCTTCTACAACATGACAGTTTTTTTAAAAACATATTAGAAGGAAGAGGAAGACCCAGGATTACATACATGAGAAGGTGTCTGGCATGACATATAGGTAGGTCAAAGAAAAGGCACTGGAATGGAAGAAATTGCATCGGTTACAACGACAAGAGACAGACTCTTACATTTATGATAAATAAGAACCTAAAAGTGTATAATAATTTGTCTGTGTTATCTATCATTCATATTTCAATAGATTGGTAAATAATTTGCTTTTTTGATCTTTTTAATAAGACTTTAGTTATAGCAAAAAAAAAATTTTGTTTGGAATTAGTAACATCCTGATGAACTCTTCATATGTTTGTTGAGTCTATTCTTAGGGGTTGATAGAACCCTTAGCCTGTATGCTCTGTTTTCCATTACTTATATTCAAATTTAGTTAGGTATAAGTAACTAATATCAACACATAAGGGGTAGGCAGAGGTCTTGTAATAACAACACCCACCTTTCACCGAAGATGATTAAGTGCCAACGTGACAGATGGTGAGTCCATAGCCGTCTCAGACACTCTACATACATCATTGAATTACTTCTCAGAAATATGCAGGTTCCTCACGATGTTTTCCTTCACCGTAAAGCATGTGGTGTGAAATCACTGTACACAACTGTATCAACACATTGTTTTTTTATACTGGACAAAATGTACAAATGCAGGCAGGCTACTTACTCATGCATTAGTTTTGAATATAAGGACACGAATTCACTATGACTTCAACTACAAAAAATATTCCTATGAAATATTTTTTATTAGTCCACTATGATGAAGTTTTGAATTTTGTTTGGATTTAAGAATAATTTATACGGAATGAATTTGATACATGTACCAACGTATTTCAAATATATAATGTCAAACCTAGAGGTAATATATAAATCTGGCAAGAATATAAAGTTGGTGGTTAGTACACCAACTTATCTCCAATATGTGGATAAGCAGTTCATATTGATAACATTAATTTATAATTAACAGCCATAACTTACCTTCCAAGCACACGACCTGGACAGAGTCCTGTTTGAGCCTCTTGAGCAGGATGCCGTGCACGGAGTCAGGGTCCCTCGCGCCGTCCCCATACAGCACGAACGTTCCCCTGTCACGACATGCTGCGATCCGTGCCTTTAGCTCCTTGCATTGAACCGTCGACGCCAGCTCGATCTTACCCGCCGCCAACCGCCGTAGCATTATACTCGGAATTGAGAAATTCACAGCAGAACGGATATGAGACACCGAATACTCATTTGATCCTCGGCAATCTATCAATATCGTGTCCCTTTCATCTGACCGCAGCTTTGCCAGCAGCCATTCCTTCGACACTAGGTCGCACTCGCACTCGGAATCCATGGGCATCTTGTTGATCACTCACTATGTTCCCTTCTGTTTACACGGGCCCTTTGGGACTTTCAATAGCCTGTTGCACTATTACATGTAACACATTCGAATACAGTTTATACAAAGCTGCATTGTTGGTTCCACTAGAGAATAACTATTTTAGGATAATATTATATTTTAAAGGAAAGCCATATAAAATAAACACTACAATTATCTGAACACGACGAGCGACCTAAGCACTAGGCGGTGCGGTGAAGCAAAGCAAATTGCTCGCTCGCAATGCTAGCTAAACGAAACGAATGAAGCGAACGAACGAACTTGTCAACAATACGAGCGAGCGACGACGCGAGCTAGCAAAGATCAGGACAAATGAACGAAATTGTAGACATATGTTTTTATCTCGTAACAGGGAAGGAGATGAAGCGGGATAAAAGATTGAATTGACAAACTGACATCTACTATACAAGAACGCCTGACTGTCTCTTCCATACAAAAAATGTGTGCGAATTTAAAACGCCCCAAGCGAGAGGAAGCAGAACTATTTTGACGTTAATTATGAGAAATGCTGAGTTCTATCTCTCTCTATCATTAGTTCCAAACCCTGCCGCTATTTGTGCGACATAGATAGCAGCGCCAAAGTGTCGCAAATCAAAAAGGCGCAATTAGTGTTTTCAGTCCAGTTTACCTGTATAGTAGAAAGAGGTCAGTAAATCAACTTAATGAACGAAAGAGAAAGTTGGTCATTCATTATAAGAAACATTATTGACCTTCGTAAAAATATATAATATACTATATTATTAACGTAAATTTATGCAATGACGAAATCTTCTTTTTGTATCAATACATTTTTTATCTTGATGATGTAGGGTAACCTATTATACATAATATTTAGACTCGGACGTTTCTGTAAGACGATAGACGAGATACTATTTGTATTTCGGTATGTCCGCTGAACGTTAATACATACATAATAACTCTAATATAAAATAACTCGTATTCCGAAAACGAGGTAGGTACTAATTTTAAATAATAGTAGTGAGTTCTGCTCATAAATAAAGAAAAACATTTACATGATACATCTTTGGTTCTGCTTGTCTCCAAAGATAAAAATTTCGAAATCTTTCTCTATGCTTACTTATAATCAATATAATGCTAAGATACATTTTTCTATATCTATGGTTAAGATATAATGTTTACGTGACTGACAGCAGTGACAGAAAGTGACATGACAAATGCATGACGGAAAGAAACGAATGATGGAAGAAGAGAGAAGATACTTAAGATTATTAGTGTACTACAGTGTAGTAATTTTTGGAAGAAATATTTCTTTCTTGTTTGGGACTGCTTTTGTTTGAATTCTGATTTTATTTATTTTTACAGTTTCTTACATGCTGTTTGTGATTTTGTTGTGAAAACAGTGCTGCTGAATTAGTACAATGGATGACCTTTACAGTAATTTAGAAAATTACGACGATGTGAATGCGTTAGTTGAGGTAATGAAATAAGTTGTTTAGCGCCAAAATAATTTGACAATCAATAAGTCCCACTAGGATTTTATTATTATATTTCTACTTTATATATTTTTTTAATCTCGGTGCTCCGTTGATTTTAAATTACAGTTACGGAAGGAGAATGCAGCTCTCAAACAGAAAATTGAGGACTATGTCGTCAGTATGGAAAACTTACAAAAAGTGAGTACATGTTGGAAAAATCTAAATAATAAGATTCTTATTTACGCAAGCGACTTTTAAGAGAGGTAGGGCATAATGAGATTAGTCCCTTGAGAGGATAAGTAGGAGTAGCATTGTTACTTGTAATTTTCATGGCACTGTGATTTAGTACTTTAAGAGGCAGGATATTTGAGTGTCATTTATACCTTGTCTAATGAATAAGCAGTCCTAAGACTATCAATTAGATGTAAGTGAAGCACTCAAACAATAAACAATGAGAGAAAATCTAATACCAACCTGTCCTATCACAACTTATGAGTGTAGACAGTGAAATGAAATTGATTTATGAAAATGAAAATAGTAAATTAAAATGCGTCTATCTCTGTCTGTATGTTTAGAGTGAGGTAAATAAAAACATTCATGCAGTTACCTCTACATTTTTAGATTAGTTTATATTGATATCACCATATGTATAATTGATTCAATAGCATAGGTCACACTTTTGACTGTACCTCAGGGCAACTTATTGTGCTGCAAACAAATGGACTATACAGGGTGTCAGGGAAAATAGGACAGCTTTTAAAATATGTGATAGGGTACAAATATAGGTAGGGAAGCAAATAAAATTATTATGACAAAAATATCTTCTTCCATTTTCCAGTATTGGACATTCAAAGTTGACCATATCCGCTGATTCTGGGAATAACTACAGTTGTTCACATGAAATCTTACTATGTTTTTATTTTATTCACTATGGTAGTTAAACAAGTTGAATGACTGTGTATGTAATGTACGCAAATGAGGCCGCATGTCCATTCAATTGCTTAAGGCTGCGAGCTCTTAGGCCCTTAGAAACCATAGCCAATTCAACATAGTGGTATATTATAAAACCCTACAACTTCTACAAGATAACTGTACCTTTTTCCTTGACATCCTGTATATTGGAACTTTTGTTGAGAGTCAAAAAAAATTATATGCTATATTAGATTTTGTATTGTATTGCAATGACATCATATAATGCTCAGCTGAATATTTAAATTGTTAAAAACAAATGGGATAGGCATGTCATAACAAGTGATGTGTCGTTGAGTTATAATAGTGTATTTTACACTGAATGGATGTGGATTGAATTTGTAGTATGTATTGCAGGATTTTGACAAGGTTACATTGGAGTTCAAACGGCTGGAGACTAACTATTCGTCTTTGCTGAGGACTGCCCGAGCTGAGATTGAGAGAAAGACTCAGACTATTATAAACCTCAATAAGGAGTAAGCATTATATTCTAATACCTTTTGTATAGTCGTGGTGGCCTCGGGGTTTGAGCAGTCGGCTGCTACGCAAGCAACACAAGTTCAAATCCCAAATCACTTATGTACAGTGAATTCACACCGCATGCTTTACGGTGAAGGAAAACATCGTGAGGAAACCTGCATATTTCTGAGAACACAGGCGTAAGCATATGTGTGTACCTTTCGTATACCTATGGATTAATTCACCATTACATACATGATGGGGTAGGCAGAAGTGATGCAATAACAACACCCACTTTTCACCGAAGATTATTAATTGCCAATGTGATGGTGAATTTTTGCTGTCTCAGCTACTATACATATGTTTTTGAATTACTTTTCAGAGGTATTCTCATCCTACAATGTTTTTCTTCACCAACAGGTAGTGTAAAATCACTGCACATAAGTTTTTTAAGAAAAAGTCATTGGTACAAGCCCGGGCCCCACTGAGATTTATAGCAGGAGACTGCTCAAACCGCAAGGGCTTACAATCGGCTTTTTATTTTGAGACATTCTGCATACCTGTCAGGAGTTGTCCATTTGTTAACTGTAAGATATAAATACTAATTTTATTTTATTCATTTGGATGATTGTTTTTTCCACAGAAAAGATATGTTGGTGTTGAAAACCCGTCAAAGTGGAAATAGAAATATGTTTAATTACAACAGAAGAAATCAATCATTTGACACAAACAAATCACAAAATAGTGATTCTGAAAGCTGTAAAGGGAATAAAAAGGATGGTAGAGAGAGCCAGAATAGCCTAAAAACAAACATTCAAGATTTCTCACATGAAAGGTAACAAATATCATACCTAGACTCTGAATGTAGAATATAGCTTACATATTTGAATCCATTTTGTTCAGTAGAAATGATTGAAGTAAATATCTTCACTCCGTCCTAGAAGACTTCCCTAAAGGGCAAGCAGAGGTGTTGTAATAACAACACTCACATTTCACAAAGATGATTTAGTACTAATGGGACACACAGATCGAGAGTCCATCACCGTCTCAGACACAATACATGTGTCTTTGAAGTACTTCTCAAATAAATGCAGGTCCCCTCACGATATTGTCCTTCACCGTAAAGCATTTGGGATGAAATTACTGCACTTTAAGTCTTCAGAAAAACTCATTGGTACAGGCCTTGCTGAGGTTAGAGTAGCAGAACTTATGTTGCTTGCATAGCAGGTGACAGTTCAAACCCCATGGCCAGCATGGCTCTCATTTCTCATTTTGTTCATTGGTTTTATTTAATCTAGGAAAGAACTAAGGCACACACCTTTTGAAGAGTCAAATGCTAGTTCAAACACAGATAATACATATAAACTAATGAACAGAGTGACTGAAGGGTATGGTTCATCCAGTGAGAGGAATGGTGAAGCTAAAGAGAACATGGGACTGCAAAAACAAGATATAAAGGTTACTAAAGCATGCAGCATCAGAAACAGAAGGAAGTCTATGCCAGCTGCAAGGTAAATACATTTAATTCGTATTTTTGGGTTATCTATGTTCTAGCTACTGCCTGCAGCTCTATACTGCTAAATACAAACTTTAAACCCCCATTTAACCCCTGTAGAGGTGGAATTGCAAAAAACCCCTTTCTTAGTGTATAACTACACATCATACAAATGTCATATCTAAGCTATGCATTGATATATAACTCAGTCAGGACAAATTGTATATGTTTTATTTTATATAGATGCTTTACATAAGAGTCACTAAGCATGATTAAAATGAGCTACACAATAATGGTTAGGACTTCAAGGTGTCACTTATAACCTTTAACAATGTGTCATTGTTGTGGTGACAGTATAATTTAATCTCTCCATATAGGTAGATAGGTATCACGAAATTAATTTGTGATAATATAAAGGAAATTCGTGTTGGTTACACGATTTATAACTCAAGAACGGCTGAACCAATATGGCTAAAAATTTGTGGGTAGCTTAGAACCAGGAGAAGGACATAGGTTACTTTATCCTGTTCCCGTGGGACCTGACAAAACCCTAAATATAATAATAAAATCTACACGAGTGAAACTGCGGGGCACAACTAGTTTGTGTTAAAACTAAACATAACATTTAGTTTCAGAGATGGAAACCCAAAATTCAGTTCAGATGAAGAGGACCATTATAATAATGCCAAAGAAGAAAATAAGTTTGAATTCTTAAAGAAAGCACCAGATAGGCCAAATCTTATTAGAAGTCATATTGAGAAGTATGTTAATAAGTTACCAGTGACACAAAGTCTACAGGAGCGGCCTTATGGCGCTCATGACCCGAGAGAATCATTTAAGAGTAGGAACAACAGAAAGTATGATAATGACAAATATCGTAGTAGAGAGAAGTATGACTCGCGGGAATCCAGGAGGCGACACAGTCCGGACAGATCACATTGGAGACCATCTCGAGATTACTATGACAATAATCACAGGCCAGAGTACAACAGACAGAGACGCCTAGAGACCCCACCGCCTAGTAAATCAACGGAACCAAATTGGCTGCTCAGAAGCAGGGAACATAATCAACATAGACCATTCAATAATCAAGGCTCTAATTGTTCTAAAACCAATGGTTTTGATGACAATGTGAACCATTCAGGCAAACACAGAGTGACTAGTGAGTTTGTAGAAGAGCCAGCTCGTAAGAGGCCTAGATTTAACTCAAATAGTGCACATCATGATGAAAACCAATGGATTCATGACAGGGCAGTAATGCCAGCACAAAATGTATGTGAATTACTCCAAGAGGACCATTTTGTAAGCTGTCAGTCACCAGACTTGCTGCACTATGATTTGCCATCTGATCATGGACATGTACCAAGAGGTATTTTATTTTTAGTTGCTTTTCTAAACTTTTATTATACACAAAAGATTTGTATTTTTGATTGTTGTGAATAACTCAAGAACTACTAGATTAATTTTAAAATTTCTTTCACAAATAGATTTCTAGATGATAATTTCACCGAGTAACATAGGTTATATTGTTAGTTAACAACATCACCACTTTTTACTGAAGATGATTAAGTACCGAGGTGAATCTGATATTCGTCTTACTAGCATATAGCAAGCGAAGTCACAGACGAAAGTCATTCTAGTCAAAGTCCAATTTAAGTGTTTTGTTTAGAATGTTCATGGAACATATTTTTTTACAGAAATAAGGCTGACTGCTCTAACGCAACTAGATGACCCTAGAGAGACAAGTAAGAAGTATGTTATAGAAACAAATAATGATAAAACCTCATTATTAACAGTAGGCAGTAGAACTGTTAATATATTGCCTATTGATAAGTCTGGATGGGATATTGAATCAACATTCTATGTTCCAAGTCTGTTACGGCAACCTCCGTCCGACATGAATGAAGGAAACTTAGGGAAGCCAGTTAGCATGGATGTTGATAATGCACTTTTAAACACTTCAATAGAATCGGGTGAGATTGTTCCTGTGTCGAAAATGTCTACTAGTGTGAAAGAAAAGTGTGCAAGTGGTTATTCTGGTGGAAATGAAACAATACCGGTTTCACTGGAGACTGAGAGTGTACCCAAAGAAGAAAACCCATCTAAAGCTTTATCTAAAAGATTCAGGATACCAAAGGTTAAGCAATGTGACTCGGCACAACCATCAGAAAAAAAATTACCAAAATCTCCTGCCATGAAGAAACATGACCATAAAAGTAGAGAAGAGAGAAGCGTAAGCCAAGCCTTGCCCAAGCATTGTGACCAAAGATTGTCACAATCTGATGTAGTTCAGAATCAGGGCAATAATGGGCCAAATGATGTTAAAGTTAACGATAGCTTTGAAGGCAATAAACCACAAGTACAATGTGATAAACCCAGAGTACTCTCTAGTCGAGAAATGGTCGAGGTTGATTTGGAACTGAGTGATGATAATAGTGACAATGCAATGATGCCACAGATAATGCATAATGAAACTGTTAATCGTCAGACTTCATTTGATTCAATACAAACCAAACCTATTGAGGTGAACAAATCAACGCAAATAGTCCAAGAAAATACAGGGAAGTCAGTAAAGCTGAAAGACAGTGATAAAATTGAAAAACTTACTTCTCAAAAAAAAGATGAAACTGAGATCAAAGTAAAAGACACTAACAAGAAGAAACATAAGGAAAAGAAAAGGTCTAGTAAAAGCAAAGACACCAGTGCCAGTGAGTCGGCAACTGCACCAGTTACACAGAAAAAAAGAACTAAGAAAGAAAAGGATAAGCCGAAAATTATACAAAACAAGTTTTGTGACCTATTCGGCGACAGTAGCAGTTTGATAACTCCGGAGGACTTGGGTGTACAGCCACCGGTCGATGTCAAGTTACAGTCATCGAACGCTTGCGTACCTTTCTTTGAAGACGCACAAGACGCCATCGACGTCGAAACTATTACGAAAGCACAGGCTTTAGCCGCTGATGATGCGAAGCTTACCAATATCACATCTAAACCAAGTAGTGTTGGAGACAATCCTTATAAAGGCACAACAGTTAATATCAATATCACCGAAGCGGAGCCGTTAGCTGTTGATAAAGAAGAGCCTAATATTGTTAAAACTGTCATCATTTCGACGGGTCTTCAGCCGCAGATAACTGAACCAGTAACAACAGCTGTTCAATCAAACGGTCATGTAGAGAATATACGAAATAGTGTATTGGTAAAAAATCCAGACTTATCTTTGAAAGCGCTCGCTACGTCGACGCCATACAAACCGATCGAGCCCATTAGTACCGCCGTGTACACTCCTGCGGCATCGAGCGACCTCTCGGACACTAATACATTAGACTCTCAAACTGACACCGATGTGCCAGATGTCAGAATATTTGTCCGCAGGCGAAGAAAAGTTATAAAGAAAACTTGAACAAGTAATACATACCGTATTGGTAAAGACGAATGCTTGCACACAATATTATTGCCAATATTCATGACATTATTGATTGTCAATATTATTGTATGAGTGCGGCTAGCCATACGGAACTTGTTTCCAAACCATAGAGTAGCACTTTGCTATGGTAACTGTTGTAAGTATTTTCTATGTAATAAGTATGTATGTATATAATATCAAACACAGAAAGTACTTCATATTGATGTATATTGTTATTTTTTTGCTCTCTTTTTACTCTTCTAATTTTTAAAGATACCTTTAGTATGTTATGGCTATAAATATTGTATATAATATTAAGGTCATATAAATTCATGATTTCTTTTGTTTATATTCATAGTAGTATATGTGATGTTTGTTATTCTGTACAAGCACTAAGTTTTTAATGAAAATACAGGTTATATTCCCATAACAGTCTTTATTTTGCTTATAAATAACGATTTAAATTACAATAAAATTAAATGATCTATTATATTACATTATGAAACTGGAAATTCAACATAATTATGTACACGGTATATAGGTACCTTATTTACAAACTTCAAAAGTTCAAAAATGTACAACGTCATCACTAAAACTAACATCAAATAACCTTATTACGAGTTTAAAACCGTTTTTAATGATACAAGACTTTTTTAAGAGGCCCTTCCGCATCTACACTAGCTAGCGTCGTCACAGCAATATGCTTAGGAGAAATTTTACAGCGCTTCTTATTAGAAACTTAAAGAACTAAAATATTTCAAACAAATATTATAAGGCGACGCAAGGTGATTACGAAAACGGTGGCAACAGGTACATAGTTATCGTCTCGAAAGTAACTAGTAAAAATACAAATTGGTTACCACGGTAAGGTTTTATAGGCTACATATTTACATGCTTGTGTTACAATACTTATTTATTCAGAGAAACTGCTCGCGTTACATCGTAAGCATACCTAGTAAGTTTGGTTACATTTCATATACCGCAAATTCGAGATTATAAGAGTACGGCTATTGTATAGTCATATTAATAAACGTCTTATTGCACACATGTCCATACTAGAATTAAAAATGCCACTAATTTGTTATATAATAACAAGGAGGTTTAGAAGTTTACGTAATATATGACGGAATGTAGGGGCGAGGGACAAAGTATTATACTAGTTTCGATAACAACCTGGGGCCTTCATTGCAACCTTCCGAGCCCAGCGGTAGCATATATATATATATATAATCATGACGTTCTGACTTTGTTAAATGTCGAATCAATTAAAGATGGATTTGAATTACTCTTTAGCTATCAAGAGTGTATAGATAACAGTTAACAGGGGGCCTACAATCATCGGTTTAAGCAGAGCGTATTACGAACATCTCAGCTTTGTCATTTCATTTCAGTACCGTAACATTAAACGTCAAAGCTAAGAAGTTCGTAATACGCGATGCTTGAATGATCATAGTTGGCCCCCAATTAAAGGTATGACGTCACCGGGCAATTTTCAAATGGCGCAACGACTGTTTCGCTTATATTTATTACTTGAACATATTTTTACAACTAAAGTTAGTTGATGCAACCTACCCATAGTGTTATGTCAAACAAAGAGCTACATTTGTGTGTCGAAACACTTGTAGCATGTCAGGCACAATTGTCTCGTGCAATGGAACAACCAGTCGAATGTAAGTCATCATCCGCCCAGAAGCTGTCCCACCGGACCCGATGACGTCCCACTCTCAGGGTTGCCACCTTTACAACAAAAAAAGTTGCAGTTTAGTTTTGTTTGTTTATAATAATCGGATTTGACCGGAAAGCGTGACTTGTTGGAGAGAAAGCCTATACCCAGCAAGGGCTGATTAGATAATCATGGTAGCTAAATACACAATTCTTCAAAATATATTCAATACAAATTCACGTGTTTTAAATGGAAAATATTTAATTTAACACATTTTTTTCTAGTTAAAATATATATTGAGGTGGCAACTCTGTGTTTCGTTTAATCGTGTTTTTAATTCCAAAAGTAGTTCATATTTTTTTTCGATATCAGTGAACTGGCTGTATATTAGCTGCACATTCATAGATATTTTCTGAAAAAATTTTGTGCCAGAAACGGCCACTAATGTGATTTCAAACTGTCTCACATATTTTTTTATGGCGAGTCCAGTGTCCTCCTTAAAAAAACTTAACATTATTATAGACTAGTCAAATAACATGTCAACATCAAATAATCAACTCTTACAATTACAGTTCACAACAAGGTAGTCTAGATTTTATGACAATTTATATATTCACGTATTTGGAGTCTTCTAACAAATATGAGACCTTACAAAATGTGTTAATATTATTAAATTAATGTCGGTCATTCAAGATACCATACAATCCTTAAATAGCCATCTAAAAAAATATTACATTGGAAATAAATATTCAAGAACATGTGGTTTTACGATTTATCTAAGGGAATGTTAACTGCTTTAAAATCACCTGATATATTGTACATTATGTGTGGAATAGGGCCACCATGAGCTCTTGTCGTGATAAGTTTGGCGGTGTGACAGTGATATACTTATACATGTTATATACGTTATTATATTTCGTAGATTATATAATAATATGAGGGCAATAAAGGTCATGGTAGGACCCCTGTAGGAAGTCGGGACATTAAGGAATAACCTATCATAATATTATAAATAGGACAGATTTGTTTCTAACAAATAGGTTTCGAAACTACTGAACCAATTCCAAAAATCATTCACTAATAGAATGCTTGAATATAAAAATAGAGTTATATTAAGGATCTTCAATGAAACGCGGGCAATGCGGCGGATGGAAGCTAGTGGTTAAAATTTAAGAAATTTGCATGTTGCCCGGCTGAGTTTCTTGATGGTTCTTCACAAAATACCAGTATCCGAAACGGTGGTAATTCTTCTCCGAAGTTCACAAGTATAACGTGCCTATACACCAGGCCTCTAAAATAATGTTTCTAAATCCGCGATTGCTAGGAGCCACGTATGGAGCGTGCCCATAAATGAGGACTTTAAATAATGTTCCTAGTGAATCCGCGATTGCTAGGAGCCACTTATGGAGTTGGATAGCGTGCCAATGATGTTGTTGGCCATGGGTATGTCGTCATTGGAGTCAGCGGGCGGCGGGCGCTTACCGCGGGCGCGCAGCACGGCGGGCGCCAGGTCGGCGTCGGCCGGCGCCACGAGCTGGTAGCACACGGCCGCCGCGTGCCCCGACCGCGCCGACGGCAGCGCCGCGCCGCTGCTCCACGTGTTCGTCGCCGGCTCGTACACTTCCACTATGTCGAGAAACGCCGTGCCGTCGTACCCCCCTGTACATCCATACATTTAATGTTCACTACGGGAATACTGGTATTTGATGAAACGGTACGTCATCTTGCATCTTTTTCGTTATCTATGCTTGCTAGCGTCACAGACAGTATTTGTAGGTAGCTAACCGATAGTACTTCTGCTAAGTCACTTCATATCCGGTTTTGAAACCAGTCAAATATTGCGCAGGGCATCTTTTACTAAACGTTGTAACTCATATAAATATGTTGTAATCATGGAATACCAGTTCTACTTCAATATTCGTGTGTACAATTGGACATCAGACCTTAAAAGCTGATAGTTTTTTTAAACGCACAAAGCGTTTTTCAAGTCTTCGATAAACAAATAAAGCATAAGAATAGTCTGTTAATATCTCCTCTAATAAGTATTGGTGACGTCACGAGTTTGGAGCGCTGACATTCAATATGCAGCACACTTTTTGGGTCTTTTAAGGCGCGAGCGCGAACAAATACATGAGCAGTTATCCCACATGTAGATACCGAAGCGTCTCACCACGTATGGTATAGATAGATGATAGAAACAAATACTAGAAAATATATTATAATATAATGTTAAGTAGCGTCTCTCATATTGCTGCGCCCTAACAGGGTTTATGTTAGTTACACATAAATGTAACAATTATAATTAAGTTTATGTTGTATCATTGTAACTAAATAATTGGAATAAAATATACGAATATGAATATGAATATGAATATAGATATTGCATACATACCGAGTGCATACAGCTTGGTGTCGAGCACGGTGAGCGAGAGCGCGGAGCGAGCGATGTGCACGGGCGCGGCGGGCTCCCAGACGCCGCGCTCCGTGTCGTAGCGCTCCACCGACGACAGCTGCGCCGCGCCGTCGTACCCTCCCACCACGTAGATGTACTGGCCCAGCGCCGCCACACCTGCCAATACCACACACGCCTCTACACCACGCTCCCCGAACACCACGCATTAACACTCGGCCGGTACCACCCACCGTTTACAAGCCTGAGCGTCAATCTGACACCACACACTATCATCGTCATTCTTCGGCAGTCGAGAAAGTAAACCGGTTTATTCACCGTTCACGCTGTGTATAAAATAAATATTTTTTAGAAAATGGGTCATGATCATCAAACTGGTGAAATTTAAATTTGCGTCGTTTGCATGCAGAAGCCTACTCAAATTATTCGGACACCACGGCTTTATTTTGCTGATTTAAAACGCCAATATTGAATTCGATATTTATTCTGCCTGAATCGTTGTTCTATCTCACCGCATCGTTCGTTCTCGGCCTACTTGAATGGTTTGAATATGTATGACTAGCTTGGGGAGAGCGAGTAATCATGCTCATCCCAGCAAAGGGAACACCTTCCAGCCAGGCGGGTTTCATACCTGGTGAACTAGTTTGAAACTTGTATATTTACTGTTATGCGCTTGAAAACTCTTATTGCGCGATTTAGGTTCTCGTGTATTTGTAATCAAATTTCGCATTTGTTAGCGAGTAGCGCCATCTATGTAGCGAGTGGAGAAACGTGGCTACACTAACATATATATATGTTTAGTAATCTACATACCAGCGCCACTCCGCGCGACGTTCATGGGAGCCACTTCGGTCCAGCAGTTGTTCTCGGGATGGTAGCACTCCACGGAGTTGATCCTGCGCGCGCCGTCGAAGCCGCCCACGGCGTACAGCAGCCGGTTCACCACGGCCACGCCCACGCCCAGCCGTGCGCTGCTCATTGACGCTACCGACGTCCATGTGTCTTTTTCCGGGTCGTAACTGCATAAATAAATAACAAATCTTACAAGGTCTAAAGTTCATCGTTGATAGGATCAGGGCTCCATTAATTATCGTTTGAGCAGCGCGTACGTTTTATTTCACATCATATTACGAGTTCGCCACCATTTTTATATATAGAGATTATATGTAGGTACTGTCTGTTACATTAAGATGTATGTAAAAATACGAAAAGAAATTGCAAAGGACTTGCCATTCGACGGAATTGTGATATTCAGATCCAGCGGAGCCGCCGACTGCGTAAAGCAATCCATCCATGACTGCTACTCCTACCTGCGGAGATAACATGCTATAATCATATTATTTCACGCCTATTAAAAAGTGTCCATAGAAAGTATAAATGTTATAACACCCACTTTGTAATCAGATAAAACTTCCACGCCTTTAATTTTATGGCGAATCTTTTGCTTACGAAGTTTTTCTTTGATCCTTCCGCAAGCATGTGGTCAAAATCACTAGGCACTGATTGCTACACTCGGAGGTTTAATTAAAGTTCGAACCAACATATCGATTCTTTGTGGCTCAGTGGCATTGATAACAAGCTCTATTAAAAACAGCAAGCAACTTTGCCTATACAAATTATCAGCCGATATAAGATAGATATTATCTATAAGTAATAATATGTCATTGTACCAAAGTGTTAAATTATTTGTTATATTAATTAGCAAGATTCTGATCGTGTTGAAACAGAGCAATGTCGTGTAATTTGCACAAAAACATAAATAAAATAAAATCCTTAGGAAATTCCTTACGCTACACAGTAGGTAGATATAACTAAATAAATATGCTATCACAATCCCAGCACTGCCCCCGAAGGGGTAAACGTGACAGATGGAGCTGTTTAGTATACTGCTGGGCCTTCAAATGCGTTGCTATCATGCTATCATGCAAGCGTCTATCAAATCACACAACATATTTAATGTCAAGTATTAAAATCTAGTTACCCTGTGTCTTGGCGTGGACATAGGACTGCATGGCCGCCAATGCTCCGTGGCGGGGTTATACACGTCCACCCAATCGCTGTCGTACGACGAGCCCGGCGACGTATTGCGACCACCCACCGCGTAGAACAGACCCTGCACATTCCATTGTTTCATACACAATCATGTATGGTCATTGATGCTAGCCCCGACTATAGGTATGTATATTAATAATACGAAATTATAGATATAAGTAATACATTATTCCTTTATGCCATTCATGTGCGCTCAGCTTGGGCGCTAGCGCCCATCTTGATATCTATCTAATTGATCTACTACAGTCTTTATTGTTGAGCAAAGGCCTCCCTCCCCATTCGCGACTTTTTTTTACTACTAAAGGCGATAAACAATGATGATTCTTAAATCAAGACATGAACTTTTATCTAAGATGGAATCATCGGCCAGTTACATTTATTCATATATAAGGTTCTGTGCCTTTTAAGGAGGTCAGCAGTTACAACTTCTTTATTTTTATAACAAAACAAACACATCATGGTATGAGAAGGGACCAAGGCGCCGACTGTGATCGTTTGAGTAGTGCGTATTAAGAGTATCTTAGCTTTGACGTTTAAAGGTCAGAAGTTGTTGTTAGGCTCTGCTTAAGCCGATGATGGTAGGTAGAGGGTACCTTGAGGAAGGCGGCGCCGAGGCCGGAGCGCGGCACGGTGAGGCGCGGCAGGGAGCTCCAGCAGCGGTCGTCCAGGTTGAAGGCCTCGAACACGTCGATGGAGTGCCGGAAGTACCCGCCTGCAACGTAGATGATGCGCGGCGTGTTCGGCCGCCGCTCCTTCACCACCGGCTTCTTGTGAAGCGTCAGATCCTACACACACACAAACAGACTATATAAACACCTTGATACAAAGAGGATATAACAAAATTCATTCACACTTGGACTTAATCATAGTACTTAGATTAGGATCTGATCATTGCGCGACATGTATAGGTAATAAAATAATTATTTCTCACGCCGTCCCAGAAGACGCAAGCAGAGATCCTATAATAACAACACTCACTTTTCACGACGATGATTATCGCTGCCTCAGACACTATACATGTCTTTGAAGTACTTCTCAGACGTGTGCAGGTTTCCTCACGAGGTTTTCTTTCACCGTAAAAAGTTTAACTGGGATTTGAATTTGCATGTATTAAAACCACGGTGATACAAGAAAGTAGTTATACCTTGAATATTTTGGCGAGGTACTCGCGGCAAGCGGGCACCTTCTTGAGCACGGCGCACGTGGTCATTTGTTCCTTGAGGAAACTCGGCGTGAGGTACTGGCAACGCACCGCCTGCAGTATATGCTCCATGCGCGGGTATCGCCGCTCTTCCTCGTACTTAACCTACAACACAATACCATAAACATATTATTTAATATGCTCTTTTTGTCGGTATTACACTCTCTCTCTTATATTTTCTTTTTTTTAATATCAACTTATTAGCATTAGCAGTCCGCCTGAAGGTAAGCGGCAACTGCAGCCTATGAAACTTACCAACAATTTTTAAAAATAGCTAGGAATGCCTGCAAATTGTTAGCTAATAGTGTCCCTACCTTGTGGGACGACTTTTTCTTTCTTTTGTGTTTAAAGGAGCCACCGACACTCAGGGCCGGATTAACGATATCGGGACCCCTAGGCAATACAATTCTCGCAGCCCCTATCCCCCTTTATTCTCGTGCCCCTAGTCAGTGCCGAGGGCCCTAGGTAGACGACTCATCCACCCTACCAGGAATAATTATCTTATTACCAATGAATTGTAACCAATTAACTCATTATTAGCTACGTCACTACATGTCGCGACGCGTCACTATAAAGTGCGCAATGACTATCTACTTTTCTCATGGTAATCATTGCGCGATAAAATTTTCTGCTTTTTGTTTTTAGTAAGTCAGTTAATTAGTGCTTAATTTAGTGCTTCACTGAAAACAGTAATGTTTTGCAGTACAGTGGACCAATGTATATTCGTTATTCGTAAATGTTAATTAATTATTTAATCAAATGAATCCAATTAAATCAATACCGCAATTTAAGACGTCACGACAATCCGTCTGTGTATGTTAAAAGTTCTGGATATGGTTTAATATGGTTTCTTTAAATCTGGTGTTTTATTCAATTCAACTCCGGGCGCTGAACAATTACCCCTTTATAACAAAACAATTTTAAAACATAGGTTAGACTAAACTCGGACTATGGCCCCATCCCGTTTCAATCCGTATCATAAAATGAGATGGAACTTCGTTTAGACCACGGATTATCTGAGGCAACATTTTGTGATAAATATGCCAATGTTATGTTTTTGTGTTAATGAGCCGTGGTGGCCTCGAGGTTTGAGCCGTCGACTGCTACGCAAGCGACGCAAGTGCGAACCCCAGCGGGGCCTGTACCAATGAGTATTTCTGAAAAACTTATGTACAGTGATTTCACACCAAGTGCTTTACGGTAAAGGAAAACATCGTGAGGAAACCTGCATATTTCTGAGAAGTAATTCAATGAAGTATGTAAAGTGCCTGAGACGGCGATGGACTCTCCATCTGTCACGTTGGCACTTAATCATCTTCGGTGAAAAGTGAGTGTTGTGATTACAACACCCACTTTTACCGGAGCACATCCCAAATGTAACGTAGCGGACGTAACGAGTTGAGCCTATTGGGGCTATATTTCTCTCTAGAAAAATGAAATCCTTCACATTTGCCTTGTTTCTGCTTTCTCGTGCACAAATAATACATTTGGACTTTTTAAGCAATACATTATAACTTTGTTAATTATTTGTAAATACTTTGTATATTGTGCTCCGTTGACAGTGGCATCGAATTTAGCTAGTCACGTTCTGTCTGCACTTATCAGATTGTGAAACGATAAATTTAATTGTTTCCGGAGTCGAACATAAAGAAGCCGAAGGGAAAGGCTTGGTTCAGGGTGAATTCGTTAACCTTCCCGGAAAGAATGATATGGTAATTTTTTTATGATGATTAATCATTTTATGTAACTCACCCAACTTAACACTGCGTTGTAAACTTCTCTTTCTTCCCTAACGTTTAGTTCGTCTTTTCTTATTAGAGATATCAGCTCCTGCGCCGTCAACTGAAGGAATTCTTCCTCTTGACACACCTGGAAGAAACATACTTTATATTATTGATATTTAACTAAGGCACGATAATAGTTGTTTATATAAGCTTAAAGGCAATTTGACGATGACTTGAGATTTGACGGCGAAATGCGTTGCACCAAGTTACACCCGTCAATTGGCAAATTTTGAGGTCGGTGTCATTATTTGTATGTAAAAGCTGTAACTTTGGAAGGGCATGGCCGTTAACCACCCTTTTAAAAAAACAGCCCTTGTTATGAGACACTATGTCACAATTTTCAGAAAATGCAAAAATGTTATTGTTTGATTAGTACTTAATAATTTTTCACCGCTAAAGTCAGTTGATGCAAACCAGGCTGCTGTAAGTACATATTTAACTCAGTAATGAGCGCATCGTAGAATTTCAGTTAACTTCTGACATTTTTATCGAAGACCACGGTAAGAGATGGTAGGAAGATGATAGTGGCATTATACAAAAGAATAGAATTCGCAGCTTCATATAAATAAATAATGTTCAGACATCGCTAATACACCATTTACCAAACTAAGCAAAAACTTTAAATTATTATTTCCTTTGGAATGCTTCAAAAATATATCAAAGACAATACCGCCCGCCAGTAATAAAAGTACATATTAACCTGTGTAAAATGCCTCTCGATGAACTGATTGGCTTTCTTCTTGAGTTCAACGCACCCGTGTTGCTCGGCGAAGTTGGCGATGCCTATTGCGTTGGAAGGATCCAGCTGGCGTTCGAGGAACGCGCAACACGCGTCTATCACGTTTGATATCTGTCCATACAACGCTAAAATATTATTGAATTACAACAATACATTGATTATCACCGTTAATTTGTTTAACACGTCAACAGTTCATTCTACCAAACTAATAATGACCTCAACTACTGTTTCAGGAATTGCACATTTAAAAATAATAGTGCCATGAAATAAATTAAGAAATGATGTTAAGGATATTGATAATCATTGGATAATCATAGGGAGTAAAAATATCAGTGCAGATATTGGTTCGTAAACTACCTACTTAGTTAAAAGTACGAGTACCAAATAATTTATTTTGATGCATCTCTTATTGTGTTAGGTCATTCTCATTTTGTTTATACATGACAAAGAAGTTAAATATAATAAATATGCTCATGCTATCCCAGAAGGGGTTCACAGAGGTGATATAACGATTGAATGATTAAGTGCTAAAGTGACAGGGCGAGTCCATCGCCGTCTGAGGCATTATACGTGTTTAATGACTTCTAAGACATATGTAGGATTGCTCACGATGTTTTCCTTCACCATAAAAGCACGTGGGGTGAAGTTACTGCACGGCAAAGAAGTTAATGGATCTAAATAGAACTGTTAACGTGTTAGATATAGAAGCGTAGGTGTGGTACCTGGAACATGGTGGCGGCGGGCAGTAGTTGGCACACGGTGACCTCTGTGATGCGGATCTTGCCCGTGTAGAGGAAGTACACGAGCCACGCCATCGCCGAGGGACAAACACCTTGGAGCTTCACACGGGACATCTCGCACTCTTTGAGGCCGCTAGTGAACATTGCCTGGTGGAAAGTAGCAATATCTAATATGCTATATATGTTTTAATCTATATCTATACAGATAAATAAAACTGCAGTGTCTGCCTGGATAACAGCTTATTGCTAAATTCAAATGAAAAAATATTCGTTTCATACATAAATTTTTATTTTCTCTGTTTGTTCCGCCTAACATCCGAAACAGCTGAACCGATTTTAATGGGACCGTCACTTGCAGATCGCTAATTTGAGAAGCAGAAAACTTTAATAAAACATTAAGTTTCCGCTGGTCACCTATGAAATTAACTCTACACGGGTCAAAACCTGTAAGGTCTAAAATACTTAAACATTTATAAATTATCATGTGTAACATCAAACTATTGATACCATTTAATGACAATTATCAAACATCGAAAACATCTTTATTTGATTAGGTGTTGAATTTTGGTCTAAAAATCGCTAGCTATTCAAAGTCAAAGTCAAAGTCAAAGTCAAAAGTATCTTTATTCGATTAGACTTTTTACAAAGTACTTTCAAATCGTCAGAATGACATAATTATACATGTATTAAGTCTTCTAAGACGACAGGTTGGCATTGCGCTAAAGGTAATAGAATAATGATATGATAAAGTTTTCGGAGGCCTGCAATAGTGAATTAAATAGCTAAGTACTTAGGTACTAGATTGCAGAGCAAATACATTAATTGATTAATCACACTTGTATTCAACAATGCAGAAACTGTGACGTCAATGAGACTAGAACAGACTATTACTTAAGATGAATCTTGTAAGTACTAATTAATGGATAAATACTTAACGAGTTATTTTTTACTAATATAATTATTTTTGTAACTATGGTCTATGGTAAGTAAAATATCGTTAGTACACCTGCATATATTTGAAAATTAAGTAACTTATTGTCACTTAGTCGATCAGTCCACATTGTAGCTGTGGGTAAGTTTAAGCCACGTAACAATAGATACATGTCTGATACAATAACCAACGATATTAAGACAGTTGGAAAAAGCCTTTGCCCAGCAGTGGGACAATACTGGTTGTATTATACATATACATATGCTCACGCCTGTATTCAGAGCTGCCTGTAGGCAGAGGTGTTGTTATCACAACACCCACTTTTCACCGAATTTGATTAATTTGATGATTATACATATATATACGAAATTTTCACTGTTAACGGGCCAATCCACTTCAATCCAATATTTTTATTGGACTTACGTGTCATTATTGAGGCTGAATTTTAATCTATACAGATAAATAAAATTAAAGTGTTTTTAATTCCAAAATTACACCTTATGACTTAATGCATTATTATGAAAGTATAGACGGTAATGTCGTAAAAAACTATTTTTAATATTTTTCTCTACCTGTCTGTCTGTTTGTTCCGGCTAATCTTCGAAACGGCTTGTCGGGAAGAGTACCGCGGGCCACCCATAAAATTATGTTAACGCGGGTGAGACCGCGGGGGACAGCTAGAGCAAATATAAATCAAAAGGATCCAGAGGAGAATCTCAAATCATCAATAACAAATACATGTCAAACAAGTTCAATGTGAATAACATACCAGTTGAAAGGTCATCGGATTGCTATCGGTCACTTGTCAGCCTTCAGAAAAGGACACTGGAAAGTCTATGTAAATAAAATATAATATAACATAGCGACTGGCTCCATACTATGTAGGTATAAAGACTTTGTCATTAAACACGTTATGTTATCTAGCCTCAGTACCCCTATCACGGGTTTGCCACCGTTCTCGTAATCTATACTCGCTAGCGTCTCGCCGAATATTAGTATGAGACATTGTGCAGCGACTCCCAGCGGTGACGTGAAGAACTAAAATATCTCATACAAATATTGCGAGTGACGCTAGCGAGTATAGATCACAAACGGTGGCGAACCCGTGATAGGGGTACTGAATGACATGACAAAATGAAAGCGCGGCGAGTAAAGACACATTGTCAAAGAATAATAAATGTTTAATGTATGCTAAACAATCGAATTATCAACCTTGAAACGATTTCAATTGAATGAGTCGCGAAAATCAGCTTAGTACCTATTGTTTCAATTACTAGAGGATTTTTTTAAATTAATACTGTTATCAGGTCAGCCTTATCCGTAAAAAAAATCCCGGAATTAAAAAAACATTATATCTTAAGGGTGGCAATATAACCTCACGGGACCCTTCCCCTTGTAGGGCCTTTTAGATTCAAAGTATGATTGTATTCGACACAAAATAAGTTATAGTACATACTCTATTACTCAGAATCCAATCATTAACCATCAATAAGCCTTTACCCGGCTTATCCGCAGCCCATAGATTTAAAAAAATAAACTTTCCTATATATTAATATAGACCAAACCAAAAGCCGTGGAGGTGGTGGTAACAAAATCATGGATGTCTGGGTTGCATCAACTATAACAAAAATTTTATTATTATTTAGACCATGTTAAAACTATTGCTAAAGTTACAGCTTTTGCATACAAAACATAATATTAGCTGCAAAATTCCGAACCGAACTGTAAACAACGTAATTGGGCCGGTGTAACGCATTTCGCCGTCAAAGTCTAAGGTATTGTCATCGTTAATATTCCTTTTAGTTTTAGGTTTTAGTCGTAGAACCAAATCTTAGCATTGCATTGTACATGTAGACATACTTAGTCACATTCTAAAACTCCGGAATCATCTAAGCATTCTAGCTAGGGTGCATCCGTACGTAGGTGTGGAAGGATCAAAAGATGTAAGAGCGGGTGACATAATTATCACAAAAAAAGAATTTTACGCATTACGCTTACGCAACTATTATAAAGAGGAAAGATTTGATTTTTTGTGTGTTTGTTTGTAATGAATAAACTAAAAACTACTGAGCCGATTTCAAAAATTCTTTCACCACTAGAAAGCTACATCATCAGCGAGTGACATAGGCTATATTTTATCTCCGTAATCCCACGGGAACGGGAACGACGCGAGTGAAACCGAGTGACGTCCTCTAGTAATTAATAATTCATGAGAATGATGAAACAATGAGTCAAAATTGCGAAGACCCGATCTCATGGTCATGTATAACAATTAATTACTAATTCATTTATGCCTGTTGCCTAACTGCATATTTCAGAGTCTTCGACGTCACAGACGAATTAGCAAATAGGTAGTCTATTCACTTTCTCAGGAAAAACGAAACTTCGACCAAAAGTTCCTACCACGGTTCTTATTCGTTCTAAAACTACGTCCGGACGTGGTCAGTTAGAAAATTCTTTGAGGGTAATATATTTTAAAACTGCTTTACTTCAATTACTAATCGACCGAAAATTTCACCTTGATAAAAACAAAGTGATGCTGAAACTACGTTTGATTATCGTTCGTTTACAAAGTTTCGTTTACGGAGAATGAGAGTAGACTCCCTGTGCTGAAATTGAACAAAGACTTAAATTTATTACTAATGTGATTGTACTAATTTATACGTGTCAAGGCGATGTAAACCAGAGGATATATACACATATTTATTTTGAAGTGTCAGTGAAGAAGAGGAGCTCGTGGCACAGTTGCTATTGCGCATATCATTCGATCAGCGAAGTTAAGCAACCATACCCCTAGCTTTGGATTGGATGGGTGACCGCCCGAGTTCCCTCCATGCCTCGGAGAGCACGTTAAGCCGTCGGTCCCGGTTGCCAATTTATCATCTTTGGCAATCGTTACAGGTCAGTCGGAGACCCAAAATAGTCTGACAAGTGACAACTGGTTTAACCAAGATCACAGATTTTCCTCGATAAAGGGGTTGCGAAGGTCAGATGTCAGTCGCTTCATATAAAAATCAGGTGATCAGCCACATCGGGTTGAATCAAGTGCCGACCCCAACAGTGTATGGGATAAGGCCAGGGAGATGATGAGTGAAGAACTCGTTTTCCGCAACCACTAGACAAAAGAGGCAGGTGTATATGACGTGTATAAGTCTGTCACAGTGGAACTAAGTAAATGATGGCAATAAGAGCTTATGGTATTATGTTATGCTAAGTCCCCCACGTTTTAGTATATGGTCTTATGAAATTAAACTAAACAGGTACATTAAGTGTATATTTACTTTGAAATATGGACTCCCCGCTGCGAGAACTATTTTGTGTACGTGGAACAATTCATTGCCGACTTCTAACACGACGTCGGTGAGCATGTGGTGTGAGCGCATTGTGAACATCATCTGCAAGAACAAAAACATCTTTAATTATTATGAGGTCATATAATGATACACTGCAATGGTATATAATACTAGCGGACGTCTTGCAGTTGCACCCGCGTACTTCTCGTGCCCGTGGGAGTAAGGGAATAAAATATAGCCTATGTTACTTGCTGATAATGTAGCTATCCATTGCTGAAAGAATTTTTCTAATCGGTCCAGTAGTTTCGGAGCCTATTCAATACAAATATACTTACATACAAATCCTTCCTTTTTATAATATTATAATATAGAAAAATCGACCAAGTGCGAATAAGACTCTCACACGAAGGGGTCCGTATCATCTATAAAAACGGTAAAAAAATCACGTTTGTTGTATGGTAGCCTCCTAAATGACTCCTACTCTACTATATGAAAATTTCAATTATCTAGCTGTGACGGCTCATGAGATACAGTGTCCTGTTTTACCCTTTGTGTACGGAACCCTAAAAACGAGAAATTAATGAGAAAAGAATGAGATCTAAGTACGTACAACTTTTTGGAGATGGAAGATCAACGAACTTGCTGATGATTGGGTGACTTGCAAAATATTTCCACGTGTGTTATCAACTAGCTATATTCATACAATGTATTGTGCATGTACATTTCAATGTTAAATTGTAGGAATAAAATATATGTATAGCGATTACAATTTACAACTTCCATTTAGGATGAATCGTGTAATATGATGATATGGTAGGTACTGTGACGAGCGACCCCCGACTCCGGGATCACTATTATTTACTACAAAATAAAATTAATATCCTGTTTTTCACTTTGTATTCCTTTTTCTTCCATCCTCGTTCTATATCTCTGACAACCTCTACTATTTTCTTTTTTCAAATTCTTTTTGAATTATTTTAAATATCTTTCATAAAGTTTAAGTTTTAAACGAAAAAGGTTTTAACTAGCTTGTAAGGCTGAGGCCTTACAGTACCTACGTTCAACCCTCAATATTACGTCCTAAAGTATGAAATTTTGAAAACCCTTTCTTAGTGGATCTAAGTACACCTTATACTAGTAAGAATACACAGACCAAATGTCATGTCTCTAGGACAAGCGGTTTGTCTGTCTGTCTGCCTGTTTTTACGGGACTTACACTGGTTGATAGCTAATGTTAGAAGGAGTAACTAAGGCTACTATTAATTAAAAATAAAATATTAGGGTCACGCGGGTGACACCGCGGGGCACAGCTAGTAATAAATTATAAGTAAGTAAAAAAAATCTAGGTCAACGCGGGATATTATAAGCTAATCATCTCAAGTTCAAGTTTAGTTAGATTGGTCGTCGGAAGTCCATACGATCATATTATGTAATAGTGACGTAGATAAATAAATAGTAACGTTCACAAAATGAACATTGTTCGGTATGTTGTTGGATTTGTCATTCAATGATAAGAATGTGCCAGTCATGCCAACTCGCACAATGTATTAACAATATCTATATGTTTGACCACCAGCTTCTGGCTGACACTGAGACCGCGTGGAATAACTTATCTTGACATCAGGGGCCTTACTATAACCTCTTATTGCCATGATAGTTTTACTCTTATTATGAAACAGATGTATTTGGCGTGTATACATCTGTCACTGTCACTCAACTGTAATAACATTGCAATAAGCGCTCATGGTTGGGCCCCAGGTACTCTATTATGGATTACTTAATAATATTATTTCAATACGTTTTAAGAGTTATGTGAATCGTAAGGAAGCTGTTGTTATTAGTTACAAACAGAAACTTCAATTTTATTTACATGTGTAGATGTAGATGAGTACGCCTTTACGTTTTATACATGTTTTATACATGTACAAAATTTTCGGTTTTTTTAATTAAGCGGAACAAACAGAATGACAGACAGACTGTCAAACATTTCTAATATGGATACCTATATTAAATACTTTCATATGCATTTAGTGAAAATCTGTAAATTTGGAATTACAATTCAATTCCATTTATGTGTTATAAATGTATATGTATGTTATAAATTGTTTAGCTTGAAAAAGTAACAGGCGGAGAGCAGATTACTAATAGAAGTATGGATATTGGCCTCATAGACTTATCAATATCGTCAATATCTTTCAATAATCACGTAAGTAGCATGGCCGTATAATCATGTCATGTCAAGGTAACCATTAGGTACAACACCGATATAGTATAGATTGTTAATTGCATCTAGAATTTATAATTTCCTTGTGCAAATCTCTGAAGTTGACAATGGTTTATCAAAATTTCGCAGAAATATGTAAATAAGGTGTTAGGATAATTAAATAAATTAGGCTTGTTAATTGCCTTGCCCAGGCCTTGTGGTATAGGTATTTACATAATATCTTAAATAGGTTATCATATCATCAAATAAGTTTGTTTATAGTTTACAGATGAGCGGGCAAGTCGACATGAAAGCAAAACTTATCGTGCATTTCAATTCGCAGCGCTAGGGTATTCCGTTGATAAGATTAACACGCATGACAAAATAAATAAATAGTCACGTACGAGATGGTATGACGAAGGACATCGTATCTAACAGCGTACATTGTAATCAGTACATTTGCTTATAAGGAGGACGAGATGTGAATCTCAAGCGCCGTAACTGCGTCAGCGCCTTACCTAACTGTTATATTGTTAAACCGGATTTATTGGAACTCTCAATAATCTTTGCCGTCTGCTTGATACTTTGCTGCAATTACCTATGAACCATTTGATTAAAGACCTGTGATATTTCCGAAAAGATCACAAATAGAAGTGGGTAGAGTTTCGAAATCACGCGAATACTTAATTAAATGAACAATGTTTGTTGGGTCGAAGGCGACTACTAAAACAATTATTTTTAAACAACATAGTTAGTTATTTTTAAACATAGGTATTGTGTATGTTGCATATGTTATAATTTTGGGGCCACCTGAAACTACTGATACAATTTTCACTACTGTGAACTATGTTTTTTGTAAGTATCACTGTTTACTATGTATCTAATGAAATGTACATGATACCAGCCGTGTTTCTTGTCGGTTCTTCTCAGGATCTTCTTCTAGTTTTCGAACCGGTGGTAAATTCTTCGACATTCATAAGTGCCTTGCTGAACTGAATAAATCATTTTAATTTTCACTGATCCGGGCTGGCAGCCCCTAGATCCGAAGTAGTGATTTTATTGGTTTGATTTTTCGTACCTATTTATTACAACAGGGTATTTTAACTCACCCTCATAAAGTCACTGATGTAATGTCCCATGCAGAAGGTCATGTCGCCGATATCATTGGAGCCGGAGCCGACGGCGCCCTCGAGCGTGGCGTCGCAGCTGATCGGTGGCAAGTCATCCAGCAGGTTGCCCCGAAACACATCCTCGTCTGTCTCCATACTGGCTGCCACATTACAACATTTATATAAAGATAGTAAACAAATATATAAAAACGAAGCGAACGGAGGTTTCTGCCTGACAGAAATTTTTAAACAATTTATTTAAACTAACTACGCCTGCTGATTGCCGATACGATTCTCATCGGGAGAATTCTATTGTGGGGTGAAATAATGACGATTGTCCTAACGCTGATACACCATAATTTTGATATTTACTTATTTAAGGAATATATATTCAACACAGTTAAATGATATTCAAAGATATTATAATTTTTTAATTGAGTACATTTTGATATTTAATTCCACAACAGGTAATATCTTACCATCCATGACGTATGATCCATTAGAAGCTCCATTATTGAAACCCTCAACTTTCATTTTAATTTTACAGTATTTTTATATTAATATCACAACAATTCAAAACACTATAAACTAATAAAACATTTTAATATAATATCACAGGAAAAACGAGATCGGAAGTACTTTGGCACTTGTTTTGATTTTTATATTTTGGTAGCACTGTAATCCTGTCTGCGGAAATGTTGCGATTTATAAACCACACACAAAACATATGATGGAAAATGTTTGGTGGGAAATGCGTTGTGTACAGCTAAACGCGCGCGGCCGCACTAAGCGAAAAGCGCACCGCGCACGTAAACTCCGCTATCGACACGCTATCCAATCTTAGTGATTCAGCACTATAATACTTTACAATACTACTAAACTGACCTCTAATACAATAATTATTTGAATGTGTGCCAGTTTGATTACATGTACTTTATAGTCTAGTAGAATGATGATGATTATATACTTAAAATTTGTATTAATCTGAGAAGTATTTGTTTTTTTTGTTTGTTTATCTTAGGTGTATTAGTTTTTGTTTTTGTTATGATCACATTGTATTCAGATTAAGTAATATTGTGGCCACTTCCAGTGTGACCGTGCTGTGACGTCTCGACTTGGACCTAGCGGAAGATCAGTGATGGTTGTCATCAACGTGACAGCCAGATTATGCTGAGTTGGGTCCAATTCGTAACAACTATAATCTATTGTTACGACAAACCTTTTCGCTCCTTTATGTATGTTGATATGAATAAATTAATTTTCTTTCTTTCTTACTTGTAGCCTCTGCCGTCGTCTTCGCCTTCATTTTTTTTAAAACGCCTCATGCAGGTGTTTTAAAAAATTTAACTTTTGTAGTTATCCAGGTAATAAACTGTAGTTGGTCTAATAAATTGTAACAAACATCCTTTATATCTTTGATAACTTTGTTGCGTTGATAAGTTGATATTTTATAAGTAACTTTCCAACAACCAAGGATAAGTTTCACCAAACAAATGGAGCATATAATATAGGAGGAAGTCAAAGAAGCAGCACTGGTAAGAGACAAGTGGAGGGAGCTTCATCAGCTGCACTGACAAGAGTGTAACTCTCAAATGAGGAAGAGATTTCATTATTTAATATAATTAAAATTAATATGCTCACACCATCCCAGAAAGGGGTGCTGTAACACCTATATACCTTTGTTTAAAATAAAAGTTTAAAAATGTATGTCTTATAACATAAAATATTATATTATATTATGTAGGTATACATTGTACCCAATATGTTTAATGACCAAAATAAAGAAATTATTATTATTGATATTAATTCAAAATTTAGAATTGAGGTTGCTGAGTCATGTTCATAAAATCTGTTATCATTATTTAAATGAATGCACATAAATATGTTGATATGTTACCACATGTTAACTACTACTAAATTGATAACATATACCATAACTACAGATGAGTTAGGAGGATAATATTATGTATAGTATAGCATTATGTTAATACAATTTGTTTGTATTTAACCTTTTTTATAAATATGCTTACCCAGCGTAACCTATATCCACATATCCAATGCAAGTCACAATATATGTATATGTATATAATACAGATAAAATACATTATGCATTGCTGAAGTTTACATCCAACATAGAATTCTACAAAATGTGCCTACTACACTCTCATTATTTTCTAAATCTATACAGATAAATAAAATTAAAGTGTCTGTTTTTAAGTGAAAGTACATATGGCATTGTATGGTACACAAAAAATAAATGTTTATATTTTTCCTCTGTCTTTCTGTCTGCTTGTTTGTTCATCTATATAATAATCTCTAAAATAGCAGGATAAATTTTAACGGGACTTGCACTGGCACTTAAGATACTTTTATTTAAAAAAACATTTAGGGTTCCGTGGGGATCAAATTATATCTATGGGGTGAAGCAGGGCACAGCTGGTATTAATATAAACATTGACAGTTTTTATTTTAGTCTTTTATTAATTTATTAAAGTCTTTTATTTTAATCTATGCAAGAAGACCAAGATTACAATTTACAATTATTAATACTAATTATCAAGATATCTATCCACTCATATGGCTTTGTTAAAATTTTAATTATAATGTTGTTAAATGAGTTTTCCTTGTTCTACTACACATTTATGTACCGAGGGCACATACCCCATGAGGACTTGGGACTTACATACGTCTGGACGGTTCCTTAAACCTCTGAGAGGTCCTAAAATTCGTCCCCTTAGTATAAAACCTCTTTCGCGAAGCCACTAGCAGATACACGAATGATGTTTCGAGCAAAAGAATACGTCCGACCAATAAGTAGTTAGGAGATCTTACCTGTTTATGCAAAAACGTGGACTAGAATCACCACTGCCCTCTCGTTTATATTCTTCGAAACGACTTCGAAGAAAATTTAAAAGAAAACATACACAAAAATAATAATTGTAAACTGCTTGTTAGAGATCAACAATATCATTTGTATTTTGGATGAGGTATCACAAAAAATACTTGTTATTTTGATTGGACTACACTTTAAAGATTTACTAGGAGTCGGATAAAATTAAAGATTATGACATTTTATTACGAAACATTATCAAACTTTATTTGACTAAGATTTTCATTTTCCACACTTGGTTTGGTACCTACCTACGTACGTACGAACGACGGTCGACGACCGAATTTTGACAGACACGGGTGACACCAGTGACACGAGCTGTCAGAACAAAAATTACTGAAATTTATTTCTGTCAAATTTTCTGTGACTGATTTCATTTACTTGATTAAACTGCATAGTTATGATCAAATACCATACTGTCTGGTTTTAAATTAAATATTGTTTCCGAGTTAGTTAATTTTGCTCTTTATGTCAGAATGCTTTTCGATGTTACATCAAGATAGGCAATCTTATTAAAACAGCCGCAGAGAAAGACCCAATAGCTTGTGAATCTTATTTGCACGATGAGTCTGTTGTTGTTCATTAATTGATTTCATAAGTTAAAAGAAATCTTTTTAAACGATTAATATTATTTATCTCTATCGATTAAAGAATGAGTAACACAAGGGGGAGAATAGAGAATAAATTCATTCGTTCATTTGTCACTCATTAAAAAAAAACTCGATAATGGCAGACGCAAAGCAAGGTATGCTTTTAAGGTTTACTTAATTTTTAACGTTTTCTAGTAATTTTAGAAGCTGAAAAGTTAATTTTCATGTAATAATCTGTAATCATAAGAGTCACAAATGCTTTACGAACGCTAAAATTGTAACATCTTCTATATTCGTGCTGCATCATCAACGTACTTTTTTTTATTAATTTCACGTTTAAAAAGTTATTTGTGGTGTGGTAATTTTATTGCAACGTTATACATTCATTATTTAGCTTTACTAGTATAATTTCGATCCGTCCATATGTTCATAAAAGAAAAGGGCTTGAAATTTACTACACCAAAACACTGAAAATTTGTCTTTGTTTTCAGTACGTTCCAATGTACATATTTCTCTACAATTATGGTACTTTTTATTGCTTTATTATTGGCATATTTCAAAACATATACAATCTTTACTAATCATTTAAATTACGTTTCATATTTTTAAATTATTAAGGATAGGTTAGTATGTAGGTGTAGTGCATTCAGTAAAGTGTATTTTTTACTCACTTTTCTTCAGGACCTCGCCCTAGGAGTAGTTTTATCTCACTCTTACTATAGTATGATTTTTACCTGATAAAGTAATATGTCATGTAGAAAACTAAAGAGCTTTCATAGACGGTACAATTAATTTCACTAAGCTTTGTAAATATATGTATAAAATTAAGAAAATACTTAGCATATATATTTATACTCTCCTTCATTTTACAAGGTTCAATACATACCATATTGCAATAAATTCCCATACACATAGACAGGTTGACCCCAAACCTAAATTATTGCATTTTATTTTTCTATGTAGGTATGACACCTTGGCACCTGGTTACCTCCTTATAGAAAAGAGCAGCTGTCCATCATATACAGTTGAAAGACATAACTTTCATGTTGCTTGAACATTAGGTGAAGTGCAGATATGATCCTTGGAACAAATGTTTGTGTGTGTTTATTTCTATCATAATATAAGCAAACATGTACTAATATATTGAACACCAAACACTGTTTTAAAGAGTTTATACCACAGACATGAAATTGGAACATCTAAATTTACTAGGTAAATCTCCGATAGAAGACTTCTACAATGGCTCTTCGCAATCCCGTGTGGTCCTCGCTAAGCCCCGTCTTGGTGGGTTTGGTTCCTCCAGCTTTCCCTCCAGTTCCAGTAAAGGATGCAGCCCATTTGGTGAGATTTCTTTACCAACTACAAAACTGTACATCTGCATAGGAAGAGCAATGGCAGCTAATAGTCAGTATTATTTCAAAACAGGCACAATGCCAGGCGAACTGGAAAATGGGGAGAAGGGCCTTTCCACAGCAGTGGGATAATACAGGCTGTATTATTTCAACAGATCGTTAGCTTATCTAATCTCTATAGATAAATAGAATTGATGTATCGGTCTGTCTCTTTGTTCCGGCTAATCTAAATAGACATGGTTCATTGGATTTAAAACTATTGAAGTGATGACTGCAGATTGAATATGCTATTATTGAAACAATTATGGTAACTACTTATTGAGGTCAAATTTAAATGAGCACATAATATACACCGCAGGTAATTATTATGACTGAGTTCCTATTACATTATCTGTAAACAATTATTGGTATAGATATAGTATGCTGACTGCTGGTGTGTGGTTAGTTATTTATAATTAGTGTTAATTAATAACATATGGGCAGACACATTGGGCTTTTTGGGCATGTAGAAGAGGGTGTCAATTTAAAAAATTACATGCTCTATGAAAATTTCATCTGTTCAAAACAATGCAAAATTGAGAATTAGCTATATTACTACTGGGTGTCAAAATGATTTTTTTAGCTGTTTATTAAGAACTTCTTAGCTTTGACTTTTAATACACCATTTCGCAAATCAGGTAAAAATATCCAACAAAATACCATATTTCCATACCATTACCATATTCACTTCATATTTTAGTATAAATAAAATGCAAATCCTTTCAGGTTCCGTACTGCGCCCCCCTCAGCTGAAAGCAAGCAGCAATCCATTCCTTAAGGTGGCAGAAACAGATGAATCAGAAGCAGGCAAAGAGAAAACAAAAGATGAAACGGCTACTGAAGAAAGGTTAAAAGATAGCAAAGAGACAGATGCCCCAATGTTTGTGCCTTTGGGGTCTAGCAATGTGACGCCACGGGCTGCCATCTCGGTGCCTGCTCCACAAGCAACTACAAGCTCCTCCTCAGCCGGGTTTGTCTTTGGACAGAATCTGAGCGAGCGAGTGGTGATGAAGGAGAGTGTCAACAATGGTGACTCTACTGACGACGCGTCAGTTGACCATACCTCTACAAACGGTAGTACAGAGTTGCTGTTCACAAGTGCAGCGGCGTCTGTTAAGGAAAATAATACTGTGAGTTCGTATAAGTTTGAAATAATTGGCTAAATAGTCAAGTACTTTTGTAAACTAAATATAGAATTTAAGAGGATTACGACATTACGACATTACGACATAAGATCTTACTAGAAGTTAAATGGGGAATATGGTTAACATACATAACCCAATATGCTAATTGTTGATGTATGTCCAGGAGGAGAGCGGGTGTAACGAGGCAAGTAGCAGCAGCGAGGGGCTGGCGGCGGCGGCGGCCGAGTACGAGCGCTCGCACGCCAGGCCGCCGCCGCCCACCACCAACTGCACCTTCACCGGAGAGGAGGGGGAGGTCAATGTATTGCAGGTAAACAACAACTCAAATATAGACAATATTCTAAAGCCTGTTTTTTTTTTTAAACTCAAAAGGATGACTAAACTATTAAAACATTTTCGAGCTTTGCTACCTCAATCTAAAATTGCTACTACTACTATTTGCATTAATTTTAGCATAGAAGTCAAGGTAGAAAAAGCTTCGCTGATATTGATATCTTTATATTAAAACTTCAACACAACTTCAAACAAAATTAATTAATTAGACTCGATTGATGTGATATAATAAGCAAGCAGAATGTATTATATAAATATTTTTATTTTTTTATTATAGAAAAAAATACAACACTAGAGAAACTGATTCTTGTATTTTTTCTCTTACTACAAAGTGTGGCTGAAGCATTTTTGCTAACCTTTGTATTTTCCCGCTGTTTCGAGGACTTCGAGTCAGCAGTCTGTATGAAATAAAACTTTCTACAGATATCGTGTCGCCTGTTCGCGTGGGAATCAGGCAGCTGGCGTGAGCGCGGGCGCGGCGTGCTGAGGCTGAATGACGCGGCGGGCACCGAGTCGGGCCCGACAGGCCCGGCAGGCCCGACAGGCCTGGCAGGCTCGGCAGGCCCGGGCAGCGAGGCCACTTCGGGCCGTCTCGTGGTGCGCGTGGCCGGCTCGCTGCGCGTCGTGCTCAACACCAAGCTCTGGCCCGATATGGTGGTCGAGCGCGCCGGCACCAAGTCACTAAGGATCACCGCCACTGATGCACAGCATCAGATCAAACTGTTCCTCATTATGGTCAGTTGAAGTTTTGCCTTGACTTTCGGTTTTATTTCAAATAATTATTTATTTACTTATTTTACTCATCGTGCTCTTGTCTGCAACAGCCGAAAAAAGGCTTTATACTTTTTTTCTCCAAATGGCCTATATTTTTTGGAATAAATTGAAATAGAAAATGATTTATTCAGCTTAAGCCCTGGTAAGGCACTTATGAAAGTCGAAGAACTGACCACCAGGAAACTAGCCTTTTTAGAAAAATAGGCCCTGGACCTGTAGAAACGGCGAAAAAAATATGGGAACGACATGTGACACGTGTCTGATTTATGTAATTTCCATCCATTTTTTATGACTTCTATTAGCGCCAGCACAAGAGAATGTTACTTTGCCTAATCCTACTGTAGCCCTGAGTAAGAAAATCGGTAAAACAAAGTAATGCTTACTCTCTCTATCTCTCATTCTCACTCTCACTCTCACACTCTTCATTTATCTCTTAAGCATTTATCTATCACATCTCGTCACACCAGCACAAGTTAATAAAATGTTTCATTGTCAGGGTGCTCCGGGCGACATAGAGCAATTAAGTCGTGCGTTATCGGCGCGAGTGGCGGTCAGCCGGCGGACCGCGGCCGACGGGGCTCACGCTACTTCACAGCAAGCCGCCGAGCGACTAGAGGCAGCCACCGACGACGAATACTCCGACAAACACACACTGCCCGACGACACTCACACAGACCCTGCCCCTGACACTACCCAGCAAGAATCCAAAGCGCTCAAGAGAAAAGAACCTACCGAACTGGAAACCTCGCCCAAGAGACAGTGCCCTGAAATATTAATAGAGTGATAATGATATGACGCTTCCTTATAGACTTGGTGATGTGTTCGCGTAGACGTGGATCATTAGTCCGACGTCCGCTGAAGCTCTGGACTAAATTGTAAATGATACTAAATATCGTGTAGAAATATTTATGAGTAAATTAATATAGCATAATGCAACATTGTTGATTGTTACTATTGGAGATACCATTCTGACAGTTGTGGTGACCGCACGAGTTGAATTTATTTTGAGTACAAAATACTATGTGGCCGTATTTTAAATTGTAACGCTTCATGTTCAGAAACTATATCTGAGTTCACATTCCAATGGTTGCAAGTTGAAGCACGCTCGGCCAGGGCTGACTACCAAATACAATACCGATGTGTTTTATTTTCTGATAGATGTAACAAACAATAAACATTTTCACTATACTAAACATTTTTTACGTTTTTTAATTTTACTTTGTTCACTATTTCCCCTCGAATGGATTTGAATTGTGATAAAGCTAAATACTTCTAAGTAAGTAGGTATCCTGAGTTACCTATGTAGCCGATTCACTGAGACATAATTTTATCAGTCTGATTGTTGCCAAGGTAGGCAACAATATAATGGTCATAGCCCTCTCCATCTTGACCGTTGTTGCTGTCTTATTAAAAACAATATTGCCAAAAAATATTATTAGTACGACTCCATGCCTCCCCTCAACGAGACATCGTAATAGTCGACTATGTTGGCAAATTCGCCACAGGAATCCACCACTACTCAGTCAATGCAAAATGGTACTGAATAAAAAAAAGCACAGTCCCTAGAGAGATCTTTTATTAGGTATAATGATCAGATCATTTGTTTTTTTCATCTATGGTCTATCATACTGTCCTATATGTAAGTAACCATAAATTGAGTATTTTTACGATAAACTTTATTAAAATTAAATTTAGTTACATCATGTAACTGTTTTAATAAATAAAATGAAAATGTCTCCGAAGTTTTTCAGTCTTTTAATCCCACACTAGGTAGTTAGGCATAAGTATATTCAATCCAATCATATTCCTAGAAAATAAACATAGTAGGAATCTGTCGAGGCGTTTATAAACGATATTTATCCAAATGATGTGTTAAATTATTAATGTGTCGTTAACAACTCGTGTCCGTGGTGCTTATTAGTGAAACGACTTAATGGCCCTATTTCCCGACGTGATTACTTTATAATTAACTAATTTAACCTCTCGCGAAATTAACACCGCGGTTTGTTGTAGAAACAAGAAACAAGCCTAATTTACTTACATGCTGTTTCCTAATTTATAACTCTCGTCCTTTTACAATATATATATATATATATATATATAGCTAAAAAGGATCCCAAATCAATAATTTTCTCATATTTATTACTTTTTTTCCAACTTATGGAACTAGACCTTTCAAAATGATTAATGTGCAGGCTACGCTATTCTCGTAATAAATATCTGAATTCTGTCTCATTCTCTAGAAGAATGGGCTATCCAGATAATGTTCTTGGCTTTGAGATGAATCATAAATTGATGTGAGATGGATCACAAATTTAAATGGTATTTACGTACCTACCAGGAAAAACCATAAAATTTCCGTTAATTCTAAGATAAACTCGACTAAAATGAATTTGATGGAATCGGAACATAATTTACTAATATAGATCCCGTCACGAGCTTTGAGCGCGCAGTGAAAATAGTGGTGATACTGCGCATGTTTTATTCGTCTCGCTCCATACATATAGACAGAGACTGACTGATAAAATGTACAATGTACGAGTTCATAACTGGTGACGGAATCTCTACTTACGAAAAGAAATAAAGCACCCTGTGTTCAACTCTGAAGGTAAATTTTTAAAACTTGTGTTCGTAGGTAACGTGTGCTCGCCGATGACTTTAAATTCTAAGGTAGTAGTACTACGTATATTCATCCAAGTAAACGGTGTTTGCATTTATTGCATAACTTACCTAGGTATCTTCATTATTGTGACGCATGAAAATGTCGGCTCCAGCGATGCACATAACATTTCACTCAGTCAGGCCACATTTCGATGCATTGGCGAGAATAGGTTATTTCAAAATTGTATTGAAACCTACATCGCGCACAATGCGATTGATACACGATGCGTACCGTTTTATTATATGGCTTCTCATCCTCACATACAATCTACAGCACATGATCAGAGTTGTTCAGGTGAGTCATCGAACACGCATCTAGGGATTGGCGTGGTGTGTTTGTCTTCTTCTCATTATTATTATATATAAAATTAATTTATATTGTTTGGTCTTGACTAAAACTCAAGTAAACGGCTTGACTGGTAAAAATTTTTGCTTCGCTCTAGTAAGAAGTCAAATTAACAATTTGGTTAAAAACAATAACAGGTGTACCTACCTGTTATTGTCCAACAATACTTTAAGTATATGTTATATCATGACAAAGACCATAGGATACATTTCATAGACCTTAACTTTTTTGAAATGAGCCCGCAGGTTCGTCACAGCACCAATGAGATGGTGGACACATTATTTATTCTACTCACCACTCTGAACACCTTGGGGAAACAGGCAGCGTTTAACATCCGGAGTGCGCGCGTCGATCATATTATCAGGATTATTGATGGTAGGTTTGACGGTATTTTTTTGGACGCAAAAAATCTGCTGGTTTTTGAAGACTCGCGCTTTACTCCTCATATGGAGTAGGTAAATACTGCGCTTTCATGGGCGAAGGCATCTTGGCACTTTTGACTCGGCTCAACAGACGCTCGACGTCGAGTGCGACGCTGAGAAAAGTAAAGTAGAAGAGACTAGGGCCTCCCTATGTTTATATATTATGTAGCAGTAAAATTATGCTGTGTAGACGAGGTTCAAAAATTAAGTCTAATCTAACTGACATTGTCTATTGACATTCTTTTAATTCACGAACAGAGGGTCCTTTTTTGAGGATATGATATTGGATAACTTCTTAAAATTATAATTTCTTATACATAGCAATTCATTTTACCTGAAGGACCAATATTCGCGCCTCGCAATTCCCAGCATGTGGAAATAATGAGGAGAAACGCAGTGGAGATGTCGCGTCTGCTGACCGCGGTGCATTCCGCCATTCTCTTCTGCGCCGTCTTGTGGGCCGTGTTCCCCATCGTCAATAGGGTCCTGGGCGAACAGGTCAACTTCACCGGATACATTCCTTTTGACACCACACCATTGACAGCGTAAGTTGGTAAAAATGTGCACATCATTATTCGACTGTTTCAAGATTTTCCTCCCACCAAAAGTTATATTACCGATAGTAGGTTGGTTTTAAAGTCGATTTTCTCTATATAGGTTGCACTCAAAGAAAATGTAGCTTTTCATCAGCGAATGGACTGTTTTCAGTAGGTACTGGACCAGATCCGTGCGATCCCCGACAAACAACCTACCTCCTCTACATTAACTCCTCCATTATCTATTATTAATTTATATATATTATGGTTGTTTAATTGAAAAATTAATAGCCGAAGCCTTTTCCTCTTCAAATAACCTAAGGTAGGTTAATTTGGCATAATAATTTCATAAGTCAACAAATCCTTACCACTAATACCGTCAGTAGCAAAATTGGTTTCAGGTTTGAGTTGGCTTTAGCGTACATGTCGATTGTAATCTCCATCCAAGCCTATGGTAATGGGACCATGGACTGCACCATAGCAGCGTTATACTGCCAGGCCAGAGTTCAGATACAGATACTAAAGTATAACCTCGAGCGGCTCGCAGAGTCTGAGGAAGGTGCCAAGTTATATGGCAAGCTAATGAACGCACAGGAAAATACAGGATACATGTATAAAGATGACGGGAGTGATAAACATATGCTGCAGAAAAGATTGGGTCGTTGCGTGGAACATCATCGGATGATCGTTTGGTAGGAACACATTTTGACCTAACGTTGTAGGTATTGTATTTTTTTTTGATAAAACATAATCGTAGCTTTACAGTTTTACGTTGCTAAGCGTTTCTGTGGAACATAAGGTAACTTCCCAGTAGTAGCCCGGAGTCTGAATTTGTTATTTAAAGTTAATGGCAAAGGGCTCGCCCCCTATTACTTACACAGGATGGGATCAAAATAAAACTGCAATAATGGTGGGACTAGGTAGGTACTATAAGCAGGGGCGTGCATTAGATTTTTAGAAGGCTAAGCAGAAGCAATAACTAGGGTAGGTAGGTAGGTTAATTATATAGCAATGTGGCGCGTAGGTACAAACGTTTTGGTATTGAAACGCACACACGACACGAGTGTATTCAATCATCACAAATGGTAAGCACTGCTTATCTGCTTATATGGAATGCACGCCCTGGCTATAAGTACACATGTCAATACCCTTTTGGGGAATACAGGTGTGAGCATACCTATGAATAGTATCATTTTTCTGTAGATAACCAAAAAACTAAAATCCGATACAGAAAAATCACTCTGTAAGACCCAGGATTTTTTTATCAATTGAATTAACTATGGACAAGTTACTCAATCATTAGTGTCTATTATTTACAACTTACACGTTTATGTAGTCAAATGCCACATTGCCCTAAAGCTTATGTTCGCCTGCTAGTTATTGTTAGAATGTATTTTTGTGAATAAATAATTTTAAGAGTTTTACAGGTTTACGAAAGAGGTAGAGTCAATATTCGGTGAAGCCATGGTGGTACAATTCTTTGTGATGGCTTGGGTGATATGCATGACTGTCTATAAAATCGTTGGTGTAAGTATTTTAATGATAAACGTATGTTTTAGGAAAGTCTTTCCCATTTTCATATTAAATCTGGTAAATATTTTCAGTTGAATATATTATCTGTGGAATTCGTATCAATGGCAGTGTATTTAGGCTGCATGCTGTGTCAACTCTTCATATATTGCTATTATGGAACTCAGCTACAGTCTGAGGTATGTTCACCGACGATATTCAAATTACTATTGCAGTATCTCCAAGCAGTCAAATCAAGTCCATGAAAACAAAATGTTAGTGGTGAACCGCGTTATTCTGTAAAGTTTCTTAGCGCCGAACTCGACGACGAGAGTCGGTTTCAACCTTAGGAAACGATTATGGAACGTTGTATTAAAGGTTCGATGTTTATTGGATATCACTATATACGGATATTTTTGTTGTAAAATGTAATTCGAATAACTAAACTAGGTACCCTTAAAATAAATATTACCATACAAATATTAAGGAATTTTTGTTTAAATATTAGGTAAGGGAATTTTTTATTTATTTTGAAATTGATATGAACCACCAGCCGATGGTCTGGGGCAAAATTACGCTAAATTAGTACCACCCATTAGTATAGTATGATGAGTAGGTACTGATTATTGTACTTACTCAAACTTCATTTAGTTTGAGGTCTTAAAAAATATTGCATCTGTGCGCAGAGTGCGTTCATAAACCAGTCGGTGTACAGCGCTCAGTGGCTGCAGCTGTCACCGCGGTACCGGCGTCAGTTGTTGGTGCTGATGCAGTACTGCTCCAGCCCGCTGGCGCTGCGCATCGCTAGCATCATACCCATATCGCTTGACACATACATCTCGGTAACAAAGCATATGAATTTATTCAACACTAAATTTGGCATGTGATTATTGGGTTATTGAACGAGATTACGGAGGAATGCGCGGGATCTTCATAATATTGAACGCAGCACAACAAACCAACAAATAAATTTTGCGTATTTCAAATGTTTCGTACCAATTATTATTCGGGAGTTTTAAACACTGGGTATAATTTCTTCAGTTGGGCATACGAATACATAGTCAAGTATAACAAAATAATAGATACATACTAAGATTAATTAATACGTGGCTACATAGTACACCTCCTATCGTAGCTTTTTCTTGTCTTCAGCATTTTTTGCGGTGGGCATGTATCCATGGAATGCTTCCATAGATCTAAATTTAATCGTAATCTATTCCTGTAACAAAGGTTCTTTCTATTGATGTCTATAAAAACTGTCCGTTCTGTGAAAACGTAATAACGTTTCGTTCACACAAATGATTATAGTTCTTCCTGAATCTTGAACCAATTCATGGATCTCCAGTTTCTCAAGCATTGTTAATTTGTTTCAGGTGCTGCGCTCTTCATACACGTTGTTTACGTTTTTAAATAGGAAATGAATTAAAAATGTCACTTTTAGACATGGTTAGGGATGATGGAGCTATTAGTAAAATACATGGGAAAGTCTGTTTCTCATTTGCATAAAGCCTTTAAGAACTCGATATGAAAATTATTTAATACATAAACTTGTTTTATTTCTTAACCTTTATAACTGCACCTCACTAACTAGGTTCAGCAACAAAAGTTCAGCGAATATCGTTTGTGCAGTGAATTTATTAGAGGTCGCTCGTAAAATTGAACACTGTTTGAATCATTAGGAGTATTTAGTGGCGTTTTACGGCGCGCAATGACGGCTTTTACCTTCAGCATAGCGCAGTCATTTATAGGTATTGCTTGTTTAATATCTTCTCATTGTTACCCGGTCACCTAGACCAGCACTCTGCAATTAGTGCACTGCCGCTCCTTGTGAACTCGAGTTATTTCGCGCTTGCGTTCTCCCAACGTGTAGTATGCATGCTGGATAAACTAAGCTTGGGTAGTTTTGGCCGCCGCTCCGGGCCACCTATTGAAAATACCGAGAGTAGTGCTAGTTAATCCAGCCGAATCTAAACAATGTCCCCTATTATTATTGTTTGAATCTGCAAAGAAATAAATATTCGGGACGTTTAAAAATAAAATTTTATCTTATATCATTTATTCGTTGCAGTATATTCGTTTTGTAGCATGTTTTATAATTATTTTCAGCACTGTATTTTTGAGTGAACCGCTTAAATTTTAGTGGGAAGGGTGCGGGCGGCGGCATGTGAGTCACGCGGACTCCGCAGACAATCGCGGAGCCCGAGGCCCGCCTCTTCAGTGCTCCGGACGACGTAAGTGCCGAAAGTCGTGTAAAAAGTTGTATCCGGCCACGAATAGCACGCGTGGAATTCCGTTTATAAATACGCGAGTGGTGGTGCCGTTGGGATTCGGTTGAAGCGGTGAGCTTGGAGCGGCGTGCGCGCTGCGTGTGCGACCGGCGGAGGGCGGCGCGGCATGCGCGGGCGCTCATGATCTTCACGGGCGGGGGCGCGCGCCGCCGCTCCTCGCCCGCGCCGCGCCCGCGCCCGCCCGCCACCAGGCTACACACGCATGTGAGTCGCACACATACCCCATGACACACGCTGTGTTGCCATCCCTACATAGGTGTAGTTTAAATGTAGTTAAGAGCAGGCAATGTAAAGTAAACAAGAATGTTTATGTTTTTGTATCAACGTGACCGTAGCAATTACCTGTAATGCTTCTTCAGTAATCCGTAGCATAATTGTATTTGTTTAAGTGAACGGCAAGATGCAGTAAGTTCAACGGCATTATACGATTTGATAGCTGTAAAAAGTGCCGTACCTAATTAAAAAGTGCATTGTGTTATCCTCGACGCCACACACACTATGCACACACCATGTGCGACGGCACGCGCGCCAGACAAAAATATATAAATCTAATATCAACTATAACGATCCATTAATCAAGTTAAATTTACGGTTGATTAATAAGATTTTCATTTCGCGCTTAAATTCTGTTGTAGATAATAATTTAACGTAGGTTACGATTTTACACAAGATCCTAATGGATTAATTTGTTGATTTTATACACACCTAAAGCATTTATCAATTATTCGCAATCAAATGCTATAGATTAAAAATAACTGTAACATCTGTAGAATTTACATATGGCGCTAAAAATGCCAAGATACAACAAGCAACAAGGCAAAGTTTGCACGCATTCGATAGTTATTTGCGCGCGCCCTAAATAATTTTAAGCGAGAGCATGTAGAACAAAGGATAAAAGCTATATCTGTGCATAAAAGCTACGGTTTGCTAAGGAGTTCAATATTTAAACTCATAGATAGCTGGCTGGGATATTCAGTAGCTTCTAAATGAATTGTGACGCATAATCATGTATCCCTGCTTCCGTGATTGGTTCCATGTCCCGTCTATTTATACATGTGCATCGCAGTTAAACCAACCTTCCTAGGCACCTTGACTCCACATAACACGTAAACCTGTTTACTTTATATTGTATCCCAGTTTAGTGCACTGATAGAGGTGCTAACAATTTAGCGCAGAACACGAATTTTATGTAGCCTGTCTGTTAGTTCGTAGTCTGGGAAATAGTGCCTATAGGTTCTGAATCCGGTGTTTACATTAAGCGGTTGCGTGCGTATCTGTACATTTCAATTACAAGTATCTACAATCTTAGACAAAACAATTATATGTCAGCAAATCCCGAAGGTGCCGACTGGCTTTTATTCAATCCTGTTTTCAGTACAGGTCGGAAAAATATTAAAACGAAGGGAAACTAATATAGTACTAAAAACATTATTTTACGACGTGCATTCTAACTGGAAAAAGATCCCTATTTAAAATATAAGTAGCCTAAGTTACTCTGAGATGCACAAACAATGTTTTTATCTAAGTACCGCAATAAGTGAATAGCTGTAAATTTTTTATCACAAACAGACACTTAAATTTTATTTATCTGTATGTATGTATGTATAGATAGACTGACACTCACAGGCAATAGTCCCCCTGAAGTTTTCAAATATAATACCAACTATAAATTAACTGTGCCACGCAAATGCGCTAGTAACAATCCTGACATATAGGACTGGGACCACAACTTTGTCTACGGTAACATGTAGTGCTGGATTGGGAAAGGATTTCCCAAACGAGTACCCCGTGCTCAGTTAATATATGTGTTATTCTGTAAGTTATAGAACGCCAGTTTATATTATAGGAAATTGAATAAAGTTCAATTTTGTATCTTTGAAACCGAAACTGGACGTCGAGTGCGACGCTGATAAGCCTTACAGAGGGCGTAGTGTGAGTTTTTCACTGCCATCGTCACAAATCACCGCGTTGACGTAAACGCAGATTTATATGGGATCGAAACAGTGACATCTGTCGGCCCACAGATAACACTATTATGATCACATATCTACAAATCTGTTTTTACGTCAACGTGGTGACTTGTGACGGGGACTTTAAGAAAACTCGTACTCTGAATAACGTGACTTATCACAAGCTTTGGGTTTTGTATTTATCACCGATGATACTAAAATCGTAACAACAGATATGGTCAGTCGCCTCACTTTCTCAGGCAGACTTTACGAGATTTTCAGCACGTTTTCCTTCACCGTGAAGTAGGTGGTGTGACTAATCACGATGCTTTTGTTTCTATAGACATTCAATTTGGTACACATCGGTATTATAACATTGACGCATCTTATGACCACGTGAACGAACAACACAATACTTCACGCATCACATACTATGCGAAACTGAATTGAAAATTATTGTTATTATTAAGTAATTCGAGCTTTTCTATTTTGGGTTCGCTTAAATCGTGCGGCTATAGACATAGGTATTTCTCCAGTTAAAGCAGACCTTTGACTTTACTGCAAGCTTTTACAATGCCATGTCATCTTATACTGGGAATGTATAATGTATATTTTGTTGTAATGCTGTGGATGTGTATACCTATACATACGATAGGAGCGCGATAATCTATATATCTATATAGATAATTACAATTGAAGTGTCTGCTTGTAATTCCAAATTAACAGTTTTTCACTAAATGCTTTCTTCAAATATGAAAGTATATACGGTACCGAAATGAAAAAAAACTATTCTGAATTATTTTTTGTCTGTCTGTCCGTCTATATGTCTGTCTGTCTGTTTGTTCCTGGTAATCTCCGAAATCACTGGATCGATTTTAACAGCACTTTCACTGTCAAATACCTGATATAACAAGGAGTAAGTAGACTTACTTTTATTTAAAAAAAAATTGGTTTCCGCGAATTTAAGAGTACGCGGGTGAAACTGCGAGGCACAGCTATCATTAATATAGTATGTTTGAAACGGCGTCATAGTAATGGATTAACAAAAGTAGGTGCACGAGCAACCGCAATATATCAACACACACAAACAGACAGCTATGGAGCTGTAATTCCATTCTATTTCCAGTTTAATACTCAATATCTCAAGTACAAGAGGTTGGAATTTTTATTGCGATTGGTGGGTATTATAAAAAGCTACAGATACATATTAAACTGCAAGGCCCTGACCTAAATACAAGGATTCTGTAAGAAACGGACGATTTATAATGATTGATTGGTACGTGAGGCAAGGCGAAATGCCTTCTTATTGCTGTCTACAAAAACATTTTTTATTTTCATTCTACGAATATACTTACTCAAGTAACGTTTTACAAATTGTTGACACGTACTCATCATCTGGTAATTATAGTTGAATTTGTAAGTAGGAGTTGACTTTAATGTTGGAAAGAATATAGTATTCCATTTAGATTGAAGCTCTGCAGACCGTTAGAGAAAATCCATTGATCTGCCTGCCATGGGACAATACTGTCTTATTGCAGAGGTGCGTTCCTGTGGGAGTATTTTCAGAGCTCTTTCAAGGTGCGGAGTGTAGTAACAAGTACTACCAGGTAGGCTGTTTTGACAGAAGAGACAATTCAAAATTGTTCGTTCGTCGACCGGTCCTATATGCATGAAATCTGCGTAAAAGATTTGAGAGGTTAAAAATATTTAATGTTCTGATCTGTGGCAAGTAAAAGACAATACTTGTTAGAATCACGCATGTTACCGATATCACGGTAATCATTGTTAATAGAGTTAAGCTGTATTCACACCGTAACGCTGTCTAATGTGCATGAAGCGCGTCCAAGCAACACGTGACCGACGCATATCAGCGATATGACAAACGGATTCTCGATTTTGGCCATTTGACATTAGCACAACATTTCAAAGTTGTAATCACCCGGATCCATGCCAGGGAATGCGTTAGCCTTGGTGCGTCGTTTTCCTTACAAATACCGTGTTGCACTGCGTCCCTTCGGCTGGTAGGTCGCGGCTCAAGTGGCCAGGCTCCGCGCCGATGACACTGGTACCCCTCCTGGGCTCGTGACGTTTCTTGGCGATGCATCGACACTCGCTACCATCACTACATGTCGTCGTGGTTTCAGCGGGTATGTCCAATTTATACTATTGCACGGTGCGCGAATTCTTGGCTTCATGCGAGTTTGACAGTTTTCATATGTTGATTAAAACGCAACTTGTCTGAACAGTGTGACAAGCGGAGCGGGTTTTGAGATTAGCATTAGCACTATATACCTACATAACCAGTTATTCAAATACTCAAAATTAAATATTATAATTACTATAAGTAAAGAAAAGTAAGAAATTATTCGGGAGATACATTGAAGTGTCAGAAAATTTAAAAAACTGCAACTTCAACTATGAATATAATTGATCCGAAATCTACTTCGAGTATGTACACTAGAGTTTAATGCATTACATATTAATATGAAACAATCTGAGTTCAATATATTTGCCACACTGCAAGAGATCGAGTAAAAATTTTGTAAAGCGTACAATAGGGGGGCTGGCAGCTCATAAATTTCCTGTGTAATGGGTAACCCAAATAAATTATATGGATTTCGAATGGCGCATTCAGAAAACTTTTAAAATAGCCGTTGTTTACTGTCCATAAATTATGAAATAAAACTTGTTTTCTTTATCATAAGAAACAAAAATGTTCTTAGCACAAAAGTATTTGGACGCGTATTTTGCTTTAAATTCTTTCTTACACCTACTACATCCGATGTCGGACGTCGTAAACTATTTTCAAAGTGCCGCGCTTTAATGCACAGGTGCTTGTCTCCTAATTGGCCATTTCATAGCCAGTGTAGATAGTGCCAGTCGTCTATCATATCATTATTTTTCTCTTTAATCCCGGTGGTTGCCGCTGGCATGTTTTCATTGGCCAAGCATACATACTAGACATAATAAACTGATGGCAGGATACATATTATCTAGGATCGGTCCCTGAATTGGGCCTCAGATGCTGTCAAGCTTTCTACAACTGACGCCTCTTGTGACCAGCAACATAGGATGAGATAATAATTTTGACCTTCACCTTGGATAGCTTATATTTATAACTAGCTGTGCACCGCGGTTTCACCCGCGTAGACTTAACTTTATGCGTGGCCCGCGGAACCCTTATATTTTTAATTAATAGTAGCCTAAGTTACTCTGTGCAACATTAGCTAAGCCAGTGAAAGTCCCGTTAAAATCGGTCCAGCCGTTTCGGAGATTAGCCGGAACAAACAGACAGACAGATAATTTTTGTCCATATGCATTTAGTGAAACGCTGTTATTTTCGAATTACAAACAGACACTTAAATTTTATTTATCTGTATAGATATAGATGTATAGATGTGCCTTCAGTGTGTGTTCATACCAATAGTGCATCAGCCGGTTATGGTATCGCCTTTCACACTGTAATATGGTTGCGGGTTGTTGGCAGGCGCTCAAAGCACCGCAATTAGCGCTAACTGACACAATTGCTCGAGCGGCGAATTACAAACATCGAATCTACAAATTAATTACTAATGTTTACATTTCTTTATAATATTAAAAGAGATGAAAAGCGAAATGAAAGCAATCTATCAAGAATGAAAATGTCGTAATTTTAGTATGAAATTCAAATGTCGCTTGATTCAATGAGTGAGGTAGGTACGAGTAAATACACTCCCGTGTTTCCCGTCTGTTTATTTTATGAATCATGCGGAAACTATTCATAACAGGAGCGTAGGTATGTATATATTTGGGCTTAAGGATTAGGTAGCGTAAATACAAATAAAAAATACGCATACATATACAGATAAATAAAATTGATGTGTCTGTTTGTAATTCTTAAATAACAGCTTTTCGCTAAATGTATATGAAAGTAAGTATGCTCGGTACTGACATTGACAAATAATTTTTTTTTTCTCAATCTGTCAGTCAAAGTCAAATTCAAAAAAAATCTTTATTCGATTAGACTTTTTACAAAGCGCTTTCAAATCGTCAGAATGACATAATTTACAAGATTATACACGATATCGCCAGGTTCGGAAGGTTGCTTTTACTGAGAAGAACCTGGCAAGAAACTCAGTACTTACTCTTTTTTAAAAAAAATTATACAATTTTAAGAGTACAAAATAAATCGCTTAAGAAACATAAGCTCATGGACACAGTTCCAATGCACAAATGTCGATAAAATTAACATAATTAAAAATCTAGTTGTTCTACTTATAACTAAATGCGTAGCTTGAGATGACCAGCCCCCACAAGCAGCACCTGTTCACAAGTATGACGTATGTCTCTCTGTTTGTTCCGGCTAATTTCGGACACCGCTGAACCCATTTATACGGGATTCACATTTTACTGACTGATGTTACAAGGAGTACCTTACGCTACTTTTATGAAAAAAAACATTAGGGTTCCGTGAGTCTTCCATTAAATTAAGCCTACGGGGGTGAAACCGCGGAGCACACCTAGTAATACGTAAAGTTTGGACAGTATTTGGTATCACTCAGCGCCTATTAGTCCCAAACTAAGCAAAGCTTATACTATGGGTCCAGACTAGCAGGAATTATGTGTGTCTGCCTAGGACCTCACATAACTTACGTAGGTATGCATGCATAGATACGTGTAAGTAAACAAATAAGTAACAGATTTTTTCCTATAAAAGAAACGTACAGTCGAATTGAGAACCTCCTCTTTTTTTTAAGTCGGTTGAAAGGGGTTAACCAGACTCCAACAATGTACCTATCATAAACATTCATCTTTTAGGGGTCTGAATTATATATACAAGGAACAGTACTTAAAACAAATTAATTACAAGTAGAAAACTTGGCCCAAATCGGTGTCTCCCGGGATCGTGCCAAGAAGGCTGGCAGCATTGCCACTTTGAATAGCAATGCTGATTCTCTGAGCGAGAAAAGCCCCAGCCCGCTTGTCACGAGAAGCTTCTACCAGACGACGTGCAACCTCTTTTGTATTAATTTGGAGGTTTAGTTGCAAATTTCAAATTTGGAAGCGATTGCCAGCGTTTGTGGTCATAGAAGTAAATTTAGTAAAATACGTTTTTGTATATCGAAAAATTATATTGTAAAGCAATCTCCTAAAGTAAACAAACACTCACTCAACCCGTTCACAGTAACGGTCTATAATTAAATATATTTTTATCATATTAAACTAAGTGTACCTACTATATTTACTAAGAGCCGTGGTGGCCTTGGGGTTTGAGCAGTCGCCTGCTACGCAAGCGACGCAAGTTCGAATCCCAGCGGGGCCTGTACCAATGAGTTTGTCTAAAAAAATTATGTACAGTGATTTCACATCACGTGCTTTACGGTGAAGGAAAACATCGTGAGGAAACCTGCATATTTCTGAGAAGTAATTCAAAGACGTATGTATAGTGCCTGAAACGGCGATAGACTCACCATCTGTCACGTTGGCACTTAATCAAATTCGGTGAAAAGTGGGTGTTGTGATAACAACACCTCTGCCTACCCCTTCGGGCAATACAGGCGTGAGCATATGTATGTGTATGTATTTATTGAGAATATGGTAAGCCATTAATGATGAAGATAATACAGTATTATATGCCTACGGAGCTGAGACATGGACAGTGGCCAGTTAAGTACGGACTTATTCAAAAGCTTGGAGTTGTTCAACTATCTATGGAGTTATTATTAGAGGAGAGAGAGAGAACCAAAACGAGGATATCAGACAGATCCATAGCCGCTTAATTAGCAAACTAAAGTGCAGTGCACATATCTGTCAACAGACAGATGAGTTCTGGAGCAGGTGCCTTACCACAATATTCTTATTAATATAAATCACTTCACTTGACTTCTTATTTATAGCTTCTGCGGATCACAGTTCCACTGCGTAACACTGACAGATTCATACGTCACGTCATCTGTCTCATAATGGGAGTCAAACTATCACGGCAAGAGGTCATGGTAGGCCCCCAATGTGTTCTAGATTCGGGGCTACGGCAAAACTTAATGTAGGATACCTTCCAGTTAGGTGACTGATGATCTTAAGAAGTTAAGTATAACGATGTCTTACAGCTGTGGGTTAATGTGTATGTTGTGGTGTTCCAGTGGTTCCCCGGCGGGGGGTGCGGGGAGGGCGGCGAGGGCGGGGTGCGCCGCTCCCGAGGCAAGCGCATCACGCAGCGGCGCGGGGCCATCAAACACAACAAGTAGGTTCTACTACTCTACTATCTACTTACTTGGGCATATTCTTCACTCACCCATCATACAACTGCAGATTGATTTTTAACGTTATTGTCTGTCATGTAACTAACTTAATGCAGAGTTGATAAGTGATAGCCTACTCTTCACTCGAGATCATGTCACTTTACCAGAGGTTGTCTGACAACATCTCACAATCACGACTTGACACATCGACCTAACTGATTGATACGTGTGAGCCTGGAACTATCTGTCATAGATGTATAAATATACGAACCGCAAGCCTACAAGGCTACAAATTAGATTTCAAAAGCCGTTAAATTGTACAAATTAAAAAGCGTCGTATGTAAATATGGATCGCTAGTAGGTAATGTTCGCATAATATCGAAAAGTGAATAAAATTTCTGAATTATTTGGGGATTTGACTCGGAAATATCTTTACCGTTACGCGCTCGACTGTTAAGTAGGTACTTCATATATTTATTAGTCGGAAAATTTCAGAATCTATGATCGGGATTTAATCTGCCCCTTAATTCTTTTATTTTTAGAACATTTATTTTACACCTACTTACTAAACGAATATTTCAACATGTTTATTTTGAGGATTATAACATGATATCGCCGGGTTCGAAAGTTTGTTTTTACTAAACGGCATGACACAGAGACAAGTAGAGCGGCATTCTACTCTAAAATACAGACATCCATAGACCTAGTAGATTCATGTTTTTTATGCCTATGACTCACGGCTTCCCAGAAGGGTCTTGAAAGAAGCATCTTCTGAGAAGGCTAGTTTCCGGACGTTCATAAGTGCCATACGGACCCAAACTGAATAAATCACTTTCATTATCATTACATTTCAACACCCACATTAAATAAAGAAGTGCCAGCGTGACAAATGGTGATTATATTACTGACTCAGGAATTAATAAAGTCTTTGGATTTCTGCTCAGGCATATGCAGGTTGTTCCGATGTTTTTCCTTCACCGTAGAGCTCTTGGTGTGACGTCACTAAGTAGTATTGGTATAGACCGCGTTGGGATTTCAATTTGCGTCGCATGCGTAGCAAGACTCATCATGGCCACCGCGGCAGTTAGGGTATGCTATGCACGCAGTCCTTCAAATGTGTCAGATTGTTCAAGGCCAAGATTCTTGGCTAGTACAAGTGATAACAACGATCCATCTAATAGTCCGCCTACATGCATTTTGCCGTGTATACATCCAGTATTCATCCACGCTCGGTGCCAATGAAAACACTCTGGAGAACAATCAACATATTATTAGAGAAACATATTTTTAACGGTTTATTTTATTTGTCTGCGGGTTTGTTATATCAATAGAAACATTTTGAACTGCCACACAGGTTGTTGTTTTAAGATTGAAGATGTTATAATGGCCACTGATGTTTTTGAATCTATCTTAGGTGTAGCAAAATATTTGGATTCTTTGATCCATATTCATAGGTAAAAAAAAAGAAATGGGCCAAGATGATGATGAAGAGATTCACAAAGATTTACATTTATATATTTACGAAAACGATCATCTTGAGGTGTTTTCTTATGGCCGAACTATATCGCCAAGGGTAACAGATTGTGCAGTCTAATTGCCATCTTTCAATTTGGTGCGCATTAGCGTGGCGGTAGTGAGCGGACTTTCCGGAGGCGGGTTGTGGTTGAATACCGAAGATTTTATCGACTTTGAACATGCCCAAATGTAAACTTATGACACTGAACCTATATATGCTTGGTTTTGGGTGTAAAATAAACTATTACTATTAAAATAATTCATGAAAACGTATCGATTAAAGAAAAACATGTTTCATGTTCTCCTCAGCATTTGATACCAATACTGTGTAGTGCAGAAAATTAACTAGTACGCCATTTTGGTTTGATGAATAATGAATTCACATAGCATACATTGTCGTCTAAAATAATCGTGTATACCAAGCTCAATCAGTTAAAGATAACTTTACGATTTCGATTCGCTTCGAATTATTAACGTTTTCAAATTCAGATTCAGATAATTAGTATACAAACATACATGCAAGTTAATTAAAGCTTTTAGATTCAGGTATGACTTGAGTGCCATTACCAAACTCCTTACAGCTTACTCGTTATTCCAGGATCCACGAGGTGAACGGCCACCAGTTCGTGGCAAAGTTCTTCAGGCAGCCGACGTTCTGCGCGTTTTGCAAGGAGTTCCTTTGGGGCTTCGGTAAGCAGGGCTACCGGTGCGCCGCGTGCCAGACCGCGGTGCACAAACGGTGCCACAATAAACTGCTCGGCAAGTGCCCCGGCTCGCCCGCACATTCTGACACCACTGTTGTAAGTTTAAAAAAAAAGAGATTTTTTTCTTCTTGCGCCACCTCAGAAGCTTTTTTTATTCCTATGGAATTAAAAATTACCTCAATAACACACAGGTAAAGCCGCGAACGGACGCTAGCAACATTATAATCTGCTGTTCTCTCGTCCACGTGGATTAAGTACAGGTGGCGCCATCTACTTTTATATGATTTTCATAGAACGCATATTTTTAATCTTGGTAAAATTATAACGATAGATGGCTCTGCATGTTAAACTTTTCCATGGTTACCGTATATGAATATTTTTATTTGTTCCAGTATCTGCGCGAGAGGTTCAAAGTGGACGTTCCGCATAGATTCAGACCGTACCAATTTATGTCCCCGACCTTTTGTGACCACTGCGGAGCTCTATTGTATGGGTTCTTCAAGCAAGGCTTGAAATGTGAAGGTATACAACATTGTGTTTATACGTACAATTCAAAAACTGATCCTGACATAATGCATAATATATTTCGTGCTACATGCAATTGTGCTACGACGTGAGCGTAGCAGATGGCGCATAGCGTAGCCTACGAAGTACTACGAGTGCTACGGGAGACCTTAGTGCTACGCTTGTGCTACGTCAATGTCAGTCTCATTGCAAAATTTTCAATATCACTTTACTCTTATATGTCCGTCGAAGTGAGTTTTTCGAGCGGAATTTTCAAACGTCTGTGTAATTTCAAAGGATATGATGTGTTAATAAAAATTATAAGTTATCTAAGAGATAATCCGCGTTGCTAACTAATGCTTGTTTTGTTCTTTCTTAACAAAAGAATACTTTATGTATCACTAAATGCACATAACTTAGCACATAAGTAATACAGGTGATTATGAAAAAGGAACAGTTGTCTTGTAGAAGTTGTAGGGTTTTATGAATAGTTCATACCTTATAATATGATGATGCCCGTCGTATCACGGCACTCTCCCACAAAACAAATCAAAGGGTCACTTTAAAATATGGTTTTATGGGATTATTTCAGGAACTATTAATGAGATAGAAAAATAAGAAAACGGTGTAAGATTTTTAAGCATTTAAAAAAGATAACTTGTAAATTGGAACAGTTTTGAAAGTCAATTACGCGAGAAAGGTAGAAGATATTTTTTATGCTTTGTTTTCTGGTGCTTTAATTTCTAGTATTGTATAAAATCAGATAAATCAACAACTGTTTTTTTTCCTGGTCACCTTTGTAATTAAGTTGACTATACTCATTTTGTACTTTAATTTACAATAACCCCATTTTACATTACATTAACCCCCTTAGTTATCAGCGTGGAGTAAGATTGTCTAAGGATGATTTTAGAGTAGTCCTATTTGTAATATGTAATTAAATAAGTAGGTATAAAGGCGTAGTGTTAGTCTGGTAATATCTACATTAAATGGTCAATGTAATCAAGTGTATGTAATTCATCATAATGCCGAGTCGGGAGCGCCATTACACTTACCCCTTATTATGAAAAATGGCTTAAACGAAAACTAGGCCTGCTTCCATCCCTTTTTAAATTCGTGTGACAAAAAGAGATGGAACAAATTTAAACTATGGACTATTTTTGGCAATGCTTTGTAAAAAGGGCATTCGTGTTACGTCGTCATAATTAATTATACTTACGCCTTTTGACTGAAACACGAATTTACAATTTACACAAACCACTTTTGCTTAATTCTTATCTCAATGTATGGTGCAAAATTAAAACGCAACAACGAGATTTTCAAAGCTCTCTTCATCGGTTGCTGTCGAGTACAATAACCGCATAGAAAAAAATATATAGTCACTTTTTAAGATAACCACACATATAAATCAATAGACCTTTTTATCAGACTACATACAGTGTGCAAATTCAACAAATTTTCGGAATTAATTTAGACGAATGTGTATCTGTCTGTATTTTTTATCTGCTCTGTACTTACTAAATAACTAATCGTAATTAAATGCAATAAATATATTAGATTTAAGGTGAAATGTTATTATTAAGAATGTAAGTATGTTTAGTCTAAAGTAAAAACGTTTGTTTCGCTATAAATAAAATAGCTATAAGCTTAAACATAAGCCGTATGTTAAAGTTCACACGAGGTACAATAATACAAAATTTGCTTATCCTTTATTTTACCATGAGGCATTAGAAAGATCAGGGGACTTACCATCATCGGTTTAAGCAGAGCGCATTAAGAGCTTGTTGGCTTTGAGGTTTAATTTTGTGATACCTGCCACAATTAAACGACAAAGCTAAGAAGTTAGTAAAACCTTACTGCTATATAATTTTTTCGTGCTGGTTGATCGCTAGCCGATTTGTTCAGCGTGTCTAGAGTAGGTAAGATACGAACAGGAATTATATTATGTGCTGCTACTAAGTGCGGCTGATCTCTCCGTGAATTTAACGTGAGTTATAATACAATACACAGAGTTCAAGTGGATATACGGACTGTTTATAGGTGTTTAAAATACTGGTTTTATGGTGGAATGCGATAAAGGTCCGCAAGACCAGGAGAAATTTAGAAGAGTTTGTTTGCTTGAACGCGCTAATCTAAGGTTTGAATTAAAAAAATATTTCTGTTGGAAAATTCATTCATCAAGGAAGGCTTTATCTTATATATAAAATGTCCATGTCACAATGTTAATTACCGTATTCCTCCGAAACGGTTGGACCGATTTGTATGAAATTTTGTGTGCAGATCGGGTAGGTCTGAGAATCGGCCAACATCTATTTTTCATTTCCTAAGTATAAAGGGCGTTCCACCCAAGATAATATGTGGCAATACAACGTTTGCCGGGCACAGCTAGTATGTTATAAAGCGCGCTGTATCAATAGGAACGAAGAATAAATGGAAAATGTTCCAATAACAGGAAAATTATCACTAAGTAACATAGTAATCCTACGCGGCTAAAAGTAGAATAAAATAAGATACTTTTATAGAGTTACCCGACGTATTGTTAGGTATTATAAGTAACTATTAACAAAAAATACATTTTATCATATCCGTTGTCTGGTACCCGTAGTGCAAGTTTTGCTTGGTTTGGAACTAGATGGCGCTGTTTGATAATGTCGGAACATTTTTTGCAAAAGAAATAGTTGCATATTATTTAAAAATGACCAATAAATCGTCGCCGGGGAATTAACACTTGTCCGGAAGGTCCAACTGTGCTAATATTTCTTTCTTAACTTGTCGTTTTAGATGTTTGGCAAAAATAAACACGGCGCGACGTCATGCCACGTAGTTAGGTTAGACAATACTTATCTACATAACATCTAAAAATATCCTTCACTGAGCGTTAATTTATTTTAAGAAGTGAAAGTTCAAACATCTCATGTACTTAAATGTCGTAAGATTCGTATGTGACATATGGGAATTGTGTTATGTACTGTATGCACATTATAATAGGATTGTGGCTTTATATTTAGACATAATAAATATTGTATTTATATAATAGCCATAACGGATTGAGCAGTTTTATTAGTTCACGTGCAAAAATCCATAATCACAACAAAAGTGACACGGATCTATAATTATATAGTAAGCATCATCAATCAATCACCTGGTTGCGGCTGGCCGGGGCGGGCGGCGGTGGGCGGAGCACCTGACGCGCGCGCAGCCAGTGCCGCGACCTCACAGCGGTCAGTCGCCAGTGCGGACGCCGACGCACCGCTCCCGTGCCATGCGCTCGCGTAGCGCCACGCCAACATGCCGCTATTTTCCGAACATATATCAAACATGTATTACAGTGGAACGCCGTCGTATTCCGGCTCATCGTATATCAGTTCAGTGTCACCCCTCGGATTATCATACAGTGCGTCCTATCTTAACCCCGGAGGCAGTTACAGTAGCCACTCGTCTTTAGGAAGTTACTCTCGCACCCCATTACCATCGCGATGGATTTCAAGTGTCGGAAGGAACTACTCACCCATGCTGAGTACAATCTCAGAAAGGTCAACTGCGAGCCCTATTAGAATAAATAGTCCCAGAAGGATACCTCTTTCAAAAAGAAATTATACAACCTCCACTTATACCCCACGTCCGATCAACATAAACACCGAGAGTATTGACGTGTCTAGGGATAAATATCGTCGTAAGGCTAAAAGTCCCTCTCCTGTACAACAGTATCAGAGAAAAAGTCCGGAAAACGAAAATGGTCCTTTTATGCCGCGTGTAGACGGAAAACCAGAAACTGGAATTGATTCATCACCAGGACCGCAACGCACTATCAAACGTGATAGGACCGTAGTTAGACTGCACACTTTGAAGAGAAAAGAGAGAGATTCACCTCGAAAACCACTTGATGAATTACCAAAAGATACAAAAAACACTTCTGTCAATAAAGAAAGTCCAGAAATTTCAAAGAACAATACGAATGTAGTAGATTTTGAACGAGAAAAATCTCCAGATGTCAAAAAGGTAACCGTTATTGAACCAACAGGTACAGAGTCAAAACCTATAAACAATGTCCAACAATTTTGTGAATCGCAAAGCTTGCCTGTCACGCCACAACCTTCTACATGCAAGTCTCCTGATAGACGACTTTCAATGGAGCTTTTAGCGGAACAAGCATGTTTGTTAGATTCGTTAATAAGAAATGAAAACTTAAGTACTGCTACCATAGATTTAAGCAAAGTTGGCATAACCGACGATGTTACGCACTCACGAACACTGTTAGATAGAGTAAAATTAAAAAATCGAGAAAATCCATTGAAAACGACGAAATCTGATCATTCATTACATGCTAGCTTATCTAAACCTTCAAATTTTAATAAGCGACGAAGCTTGAAGAAGTCTTCATCCGGAGGCAGCATCTGTAGACTAGACTCAATTACAGAATTTCCAAAGGATTTAAGTCATATAGACTTACCTGCGATTGAAGAAAGTAAGCTATTAATGGAAAACAAAGCATCAGATCCTACAATAAAGCCAACATTAAGGACACAATTTTCAGAGGATTTAAGTCATATACCTGCGAATGAAGAAAGCAATCTATTAGTGGAAAACAAAGCATCAGATCTTACACCAAAGCCGAAATTACAAACAATAATTCCAAAGGACTTGAGTCATATAGACTTACCTGCGATTGAAGAAAGTAGGTTGTTAGTGGAAAACAAAGCATCAGATCCTACACCAAAGCCGAAATTTAAAACAAAAATTACATCCACTGTTGAGGTATCTCCGCCCAAAAGTACTTTAAAGTTTAGGGTTGACAATGTAACTGTTGAAGAAATACCTACACCTATTAGAATACCCAAAAAAGAAATAACATACTCAAGTGAAGTAGATGAAACTCCACCTAAACCACTAGAGAAAATATCGACAGCTCCCCTACAAACAGATAAAGGTCGTCGGAGCTTCAAACATAAATCTAAAAAGATGAACATATCGTTCCAAGACGATGATCCCACGTCCCCAGAACCAGAGGATGGCAATTTCTGGAGCAAAATTGGTAAAAGAGAAACAGTTTATTTAATCAAGAGAAAACAGCAGATCGAGGATACTAAGGAAAAAAGTAAACGTGAGCTTTTTTGGTTTCCGGAAGAAGAATCAGGTGCCACCGAAGACTTAGGGGTGGGTGAAAGTAATGAAACCAATGAGTTATGGACTGAAACTAGCATTGAAGAGCCATCTATTGACTCAACAGAATCAACGAATATCGAAGATGTTTGTATTGATAATGGCTCACACGTCATAAATATTTCTGAAACTTCACCCATTGACCAGGAACCTGCATTATCTAATAATGACACGACAAGTCAAACGACAACACTAAATCAAAAAGATGGAATAGATAAAATACTTGAAGAAATTGTACCTCAATGCACTAGTTCATGTGGAAAAGTTCCTATCAATTCATTACTTAGTGAAATTAAAAACAGCCCAGAACCTTCAATAACGTTAAAGGAACCAATATTAACAGATAGCAACCAATTAAAATTTAATACTGGTATGAAAATTACTGACAACATTGAACAAGCCATAACATCAAGTGATTTGTTGCAAATCGGTGAACAAAGGAAAAAAATAGATTCTCAAAAATCTAATGAAATGCCAACCGATGATATGAAATCGAAATTAGAAACTAAACAAGACAATATTGAAGACTTTACTAATGAAACACAATTCAATGAACAAACAAAAATAGATTCTCAACACCGTAAAGAAAACTTAAAAAAAGAAGTTTCAGTCTTGGAACAGACCATGATTACTTCAGAAGTACAAAAAGTTAAGTCCGCAATGGTCACTGAACCTGGTAAGGTTACTTCTTATGATAATACCCACATGTCGCAGAATGATTTATTACCAAAAGAAAATATACAGACAAATACGGTATCTGACATTATAAATGATGATACAGTTGCAAAGTCATTGGATAAGGTTGAAAGTAAAGGAAAAGCTCACAAGCTGACAACACCTTCACCTAAGAAAAAAATTAACACAATTCAATCTACTGAGAAACCTAAAGTATTGAACAAAGGATCTAAACAGGGAAAATCAAAGGATAGTACAAAAGTGACTAAGCTTAAAGTTAGTTTAGTTAAACACGAGGATAATAAGACGTCTGTAAAGGCGACAGAAAATGCTGAATCTTCGCTAACGTCTTGTGAAAAACCACCAGTGTCAGAATCCACTTCGAAACCAACTGGAACAACTGAAACAGAATCAACTAAATTAGCAAATTCTGGGGTTAAAGATTTAGAAAACAAAGGAGACATAGTACCAAAAGACAGTATTAAAACAACCCAGTTGATCAAAACACAAAACATTCCAACAATAGAAAATGAATCAAAAAAAGAAGATGTAATCGAGGAAATAAAAGCTACAGGGGAGGATAAAAAGGCTGAAACTGTTTCCAAGAATGAGAGTAAACAGACGGAGGTAAATAAGCCAGCACCAAAGCCTTTAATTAAAGTTCCTCCAATCTCAAATGCTAAGGCTGTCATGGAACAAGTTGTCCCAAAACTATTGATAGCTACGCCACGACCTCTCCAAAAGAGAGCGCCACAAGTAATCCGTTCATCTACCTCTTCTGAATCGTCTTCCGAGGAGTCTTCAGAGGAAGAGGAAACAGAATCGAGCTCCAGTGAAGATAATGCGGAGTTCTTTGAATGTGAAAATAATACAGACGGAAGGACTTCAACTGGTTCAAACGACTCCGGATTCGACTCTTCAGCGCCCACATCGCCTGCGACATTCCACCAAATTAAAAAAGGTAAATTATTTTTAAGGAATAGACATAAGCAAAACACAGGCTAGGTACATACCACGAACTGAACTCTTAATACATTGTATCCATTGGATTCCTTACACTAATTTTCCACTAACACTCACATGCACCACTTTTATGTCTCTATGTGCGATTGCTATGCACGGCTTTTTGCATATTAGCTAGTCCTAATAGTAGACCTGTATTTGCTTAGGTACTAAAACAATATCAGTCGCACGGTACCTCGTTATTTGTTTTAGACTGCGATGTAAACTGCCATCGAAAATGTGAAAAATTGACGGCGAACTTATGTGGTGTAAACCAGCGTCTCCTGGTAGAAGCTTTGGCATCTCGAGTCTCGTCCAAAAGAGGTGGGTACGTTTTGTATATCAAAGATGGTATAATCGTATATCAATATCATGTGAACCAAATGTATTGGAGTCCCATGCGTCATTGTTACGTCATTATTCTGCTAAAAATACAACATAGTCTTATTATTGGTGAGATTTTTTTGTTATGATTTTCATTATTGATAGCGGGATCCAAAAGCATTATCAAGGAAATATCTAAGGAGGAGACATACCTACTACAAATTATTTAGTAATAAACACAAATCAAAAGGTAAAGTCTACAAATAGTACCTACCTAAGTGATTGCATATTTAAATGTGTTGGTATTTGTTTATGTTCAATATGTATGTACCAAGCCGTGAGCGTAGGTGTACTATGCGGCCTGGATGGTGGCCAATCAATTGCGGCTCACCTGTACAGAATTAGTAGTAACAATCAATTATACATTTAGCGCAATCAGGTGATGAACATTCTGATGGAATAATTTAGGGGTTTCAATCTTTTCCCTTTAGTATCGTTCGCAGTGACAGATCGCATACATCTGTCTCATAATATGAGTCAAACTATCATGGCAATAAGAGTTCATGGTATGGCACCTGAAGATTCAACGCTCAATCAAGTTTAAACAGACAATACGTGCTAGTTTTTAAAAATAGGAAAAATACAAACACGTGGCGGGTTTCGAATTCGCAATCGCAGTTGTCACAACAACTGTACGATTTGCAGAGGTCTCGGGTTGAATAATTGTTTAACTGTTTAATTGATTTTAAATAATAATAAATTAAGGAATGAGTTCATATCAAACATATCTCGATAACGGAAGTCAGATTGATGGCAAACGATGTGCGATCAATCAACGATGTCGTATTGTCCGCGGTATTCGATGCCAACCACCGCGAGACAATTAAACACGCATTACTTATTTAGAACCCCACCGAAACACAGTAATACTAGAATTGAACAAGTTTATATTCTTTGTCATAAAATATAGTTGGCTCTTTTCCAAAGCTTGTCCAGAGTCTAAATGCCAGTAATTAGTACGATTGGATTACCATCGCGCTTTAGAAATAAATTAAAATATATTTACTTTCACCTTCCTTAACACAAAAAACATGCTTAATGGGTGAAGGTACGTTAGATTCCAATTCCTATTTAGCAAAATCTGTGCAGCGGCATAGCCGAAAATTAACAGACTCGAGGACAGAGGCACATTCTTAATTAATATACTTGAAATTGTGTTCAGTTCCCCTTAACTTAACTAGCTTTCAGCTGCAGCTTTAATCGATATATATAAAATTCAATATACTGACTGACTGATGAACTGACTTATCAACGCACAGCCATTCCGCTGGTCCGTGGGATATGAAATTTGGGAGGGTTTGTTCTTGGTGATGTTTAAGTATACAAAGGGTTTTCCGAAATTTCATCCCTAAGGAGATTACGCGGGGGGGGGGGGGGGTCAATAGTTTGTATTTTACTGCCACGCAGGCGTTGCGTCAGCACGCCTATAAGTAATCTTCGAGTGAATGGATTTCTGTATACACGTGCCAAATCGAAAAGGTATTTGCTTTTGAGAGGATCTGGGGCATCCTCAAGTGTCTTGTGTCACTTTATATAAACGTCAGAACATGTATTTATTTCCTATTCAATGTTGTTTGGCAATCTGCGATGTGTTCACTACCACAGATTTTACGACGCCATCGGGTTGGTGTTGACGACCGTAGAATTACTAAGTAGCTAGTTTTATGCCAACGTTGACAAGTTTATACCTTACAGTATTGTCATACCTGAGACACGAGATGTTGACTAGCGGTATTTTAGTATTAATATACCTTATATTTGTTTTGTAATTTACAGATACATAAACAAGCAAACCGCAATAAGAGTTACACAAAACAAACATATATTCACGACTGCATAACATTTCCTACTGTTTTCACTTACATATAGATCGAAGTTGCAAAACGAACGTTGCCTTGCCAACAGCAAGTGCATTATGTTTTGCGTGTTCTTCTTACCTATCGTAAGCTCATAAAATAGATCTCGTCTTGTATTTTTAACTCCTTTTTGTGTGCATGAATAAGTTTATCTCAAACATAAATTTTTCTTCTTTCTCTATTTTATTTTTTAACGTACACACTGTCCTCTATTACCTTTATTATTACCCGATTACAGTGTAACTTATATCTACTTGGCTTAGCGTGATTCAGTTTCAATTTAGTACTTACTTAATTACCAGAACTTGTTATCTGAAAATGTGTCCACGAAGTGGCCAACACTAGACAAAGTCAGAATACAATTAAATTCACGAATATTTAAAAGGAATTTTACTATGATCAAACAGCATTTAAACCTTATAACAATGATAATAAAAACGTTATTGGAAGAACAGATAACTTTATACCGTATGTGCAGGTGGTGATACCTCAGGGGCGTCGGGCAGTGCGCCTGCGCAGAACAGCGTCCCAGACATCCTAGAACAGGAGCTTGGTGAGATATCGCTCGCTTACTACACAGTGACGGTTAACTGACTAACACTTAATACATCCCCACACGTTACTAAACCGTAGAGAAGTGTACAAATATTGTAAATAACTCTGACATTCTAGTTTATAACAGTTTTTGCTTGCAGCCACTAATTCACAATCGCATCATTAATTTATAAATTACAAAGTTATGGCATAAATGGGCTGTTAGTTTAAGTTTGGATTTCTTACAGAACTATTCTTTAAAGTTGGTAATCTTTATTGTAAGTGCACAAATTGGGTCCACACGACCTTAAATTTAACGGATTATCATTGTTAATAATAATTTTTACTTTTTTCTTTCTCACTTCTTCTTTTAGATAGTCTGAGGGTGTGAGTTACTGTCTGAAAAACAAACACGCGACTCAATAAATTCTATTTCAGGAAGACAGGCTGGCTGACTGTATCACAATTTAATTTACAACACAATATTGGCAAAAAACTGTATCTAATAATATGTTGTATGAAATGTTTTTATAAATAAGAGCGATGAAAACTTTCGTCAAAGCTTTCGCTGTGAACGACAGCGAATAAGAGTCGCAAAGCTACATTTAGCTCTGTGGTTCCGCGTTCCACGTCCATTGGACATCACTTCTAAATAAATAATCTTAGAAATGTAGTTTGTAATGTATAATTGATATACGACCCATGGTGGCTGAATGTTTCGAGTAGGTACACAAGCGACGCAAATTAAAATCCCTCCGAGAACATCGCGCGGAAACCCATATATTAGAAGAGGAGAAAATTCGGAGATGTATTTATAGTGCCTTAGGACGACGAGCACAACCAGTCACGTTCGGTGAAAAATAGGTTTTGTAAAACTTTGGCGACCCTTCTGGGATGGCGTGACCATATTTCTTTATATTTTTTTATTTAATTGTGATGCTCATCAACTTTTCAAAGAGGTTGCACGTCGTCTGGTAGAAGCTTCTCGTGACAAGCGGGCTGGGGCTTTTCTCGCTCAGAGAATCAGCATTGCTATTCAACGTGGCAATGCTGCCAGCCTTCTTGGCACGAGAGACACCGATTTGGGCCAAGTTTTCTACTTGTAATTAGTTTTTAGTTACTTATTTATTATAATAAAGTACACTGAATAAATTTATTGGAAGTAATTGTGAAAAGAGTTTAATATAACATTTTTATTGTCTTCCTCATGCCCGTCCTAAATGGTTCAAGGGGGTATAATATCAGATATATTCCGAAAATTCCATTGCATATATTTATATAATATCCAACAAGCACACACGATTCACCTGGTATTTATTGGTATTTCTTGAAATCATAAGAATTGTTTCTTTCAAACGCTTGCAAATTTTGTAGCTCTATAAATGTCTAACAATCTATTATTAAAATAGACTGAGTCTATGTTAAAGTTTATAGAACTCAGGTGCAAAAATGCATCAAAGATTGCTTAGATAAAATGGAGTGAACTGTTTTTAACTGATTATTTACAAATTGTAGAACAAATAAACCTGAACCGGTTTTTTTCGAAAAACTATAAATTCTTACACAGAATATATTATTTACATTAACGTATAAAAGATTTGAACAATCTAATTTTAGGACTTTTACAGTTTAGCAATCGTTTTCTACCTCGTAAAACCTCCACGTCTTGGCCATGTTTTGGCCATGTGTGCCTCGAAATAAAGATGACGTACGGAGAAACAAAAGGGGTACGATTATGTAACTATGTTTTCCGAGACATGAAAAAATAACATTAAAACCGGTAACAGGTGCTTAAATTCAGAGATAGTGGTATTACACACACAGGTACACTGATCTGAACATTTCAAATATAGATATTATTTCAGAAACTGGGTAAGCAGTAGGTTTTCCAGTTCTTTTTTTAGAGTATCTAAAATATTAACCTCATTTTAAAACTTTACCTTTAAAGTAAACAGTTTTATATTGCAAATAATAGAGACACGAGTCGGTACAGTGAACTAACTCGTAAGTGCCCCCATCATACTGAGATCATACTTTATTATGACGGGATTCCACAACAAATATAAACTAACGGGATTATGTCCATTAACAATAATGGTGCTGCATTTATTATAATCTAATGGAGTTTCAAATGATGCATCTAACCTGTATTTATAAGTTACTTTAAACAGCAATTGATATAAGAGTACTTATCGATTCAGAAATTGTTGATAGTTAATAGGTCAAATATAAGTTCACCATCTAGGAAAACGAATATTCCACACATCATGGTTAGCAATATGGATTCTTTGGGAATTTTTTTACGACCTATGTTTAGTCATCACTCATGTAATTATAGAGTTTTAAAGTAAATTCAGATCAATATCAAAATGTCTGATGATGATGCTGGTTCTTCTCAATCTCTAATCTAATCTAATCAATTCTTTCACATTTAAGTACCTAAACTGAAAAAAAAATATTTTTTTTGATATTTTAATGTATAATAACATGTTATTTATAGAGCCATAGACCTACCTTCTGTATGGTCAAACGTGGTCATTGTAACACCTCACCCTTAGGCTTCCACGAAATACGTGCGAGTATGCATAGCGAGAAACCAATAGAATTACTGAGCTGAGCGAGGCTAGGTAATTGTAGCGTTTTTATTGGTTTATAACAACCACATGCCTCGCTTCGTATCCTCGCGCATATCTGGTGGAAACGCAGCCATAGGGTCCTTTCAGAAAAATGTACATATCAATTCCTAATTCTTTCAGAGGTCTCGAAAACGATAAACAATATAACTTTTTCAGCATGATCATTAAATTAATACAAAATAAAGAGATTCAGAGAGAAGTTTCTGGACTCGACGCGTCCACTGTTCCCTTTGATAGCCCATTCATGATCTTGAAAATCACAACACGGACTTGACGTCATGAAAACGATTTATAAGACTGATTTGTAGTATCAATAAAATGAGAGACTTTATCGCGTAAATACTAAAAAATAGATTAAGTAACTGTTATCGGTAGTTTATTGCCTTGTTATTAATAACGTGGCGTAAGATTAACTACGGATGATTCCAAACGGAAAAGTAGTGCTGTCTGTTTTCGAGAATAGAATTATAAAAGGGATTGACATCATTTTAACAGGGTATTAGCCTAGTCTTGGAATAGACAATTATGATTAGTATATAATAGGGGATTAAGAAGTATTTGTGTACCTAAACGTAATGTCGACGAACAAGAGTGTACAGATCAAACTTATTCGACAAATTACTTCAACAACTAAGACATAGGCTTTCTATATTGGTATTTAAACCATAAAATAGGAATTATTGTAAGTATTAAAACAAAACTTGTATGTATTCACGTGCCTGGCAAGTGTGCACGAAATATAGAAAATTTGATCCCATAAACCAACCCATGTCACGTTGGCTGGCACCTCATCATCTTCGTATAAAAGTGGCAGTACTTAGTACATAATACGTCTGGACAGGCGAGTGCTTACATGATGTATCTTCAAACAAATAAGGAAATTATATCCATAAGGTTAACTGTAATGTAGCAGCCGTACCATGAGTTTTTATTACCATGATCGGCTATGCGTAAGTGTCAGATATGCATCATCTACATACATGTGATGAGTTATCATGGTAATAGGTGGCGTAGGTATTAACGTAAATTGTTAAGAAAACAATATTATCTGACAGTGCCCCCTCAAACCTCAAGGACATTACAATTTTAGTCCCGTTGTTGTAGTCCCTTTGTTTTTTGCACGGCGATCCCGTGATATAGCCAAAATTACCCACGGCGACCTTGATATTGTCTGAGCTAATATTTTTAGAGTCGCTCGCGATCTCACTCGAGGTGAAAGAGAAATAATATTATGTATCGCACACTGTATGCGAATTATATCATACACCGCAGAACTTAAACATTAAACTAAATTTGTGTCATAGACGACTGGTTCAAATGAAATAACGATTACTTATATTCACTTGTTGATAATGCGTTATCTCTTAGTTTTCTTACGGAAAGGGTACTTTAACTACGTTGAATCCGTAATCTACAAGTATGCATACTTTTGCATTTCTATTAAAGTCAACGAAGTATTCAACGGCCATACAAAATTTCATCGTTTAATCGAGACAAAAACAGCTCAAACTAACCAAAGTCATTATTTACCTACGTGAATAAAGAAGAAATACGACATCCGTAGCCACCAACGAAAGCCCGCGTGGTACAAATACCTGTTTGATCTAACACTGCCCGTAGGCTATAAAACTTTGTTGGTGCCAAATTGTCTGGAAATCTGGAAAAAGCTTTCAGCGATAACGATGACACTTTTTAATGTTTTTAATATATTCTGCTCTCAATGTCAGCCAAGTATTTTTTTCATAATACGAGTATGCGTATGATAAAGTGCTTTTTATGCACGGAACATTCAATGGTGTAAAAACAAATTCTTCAAGACTTTAAGGCAACCACATGTAGCCGCCCGACGCTCGTTTCCAGCGACAAATATGGTCACGAGATCCCATTTTAAATTTCCCGCGACTCAAAAAGGAACGACGTCATGCAGCCGGTCGTCGCTCGTTTTCAATGACAATCAGTCGCTCGCCGCTTGTTTGGTGGTGGTGACATTTTTCGTGTTTCAAAGATGGGCCAAAAAATTCAAGTAGAGAGAAAAGAGTGTACCCGATCTAGAAAAGCTAATCGTTGATGAAATGGCTTTACCATATGTGGTAGTTGCTGACGGGGCATTCCAATTAACTAAGACTACTTACACTCTTGATACTTCCCAGCGCTAAAGCTCAACATTTTCAGCTTTGTCGCTACATATCACGTGACTACATATGTCACTGGAAACGAGCGTCGGGCGGCTGCATGAGGTTGCACCTTTAGTGTATGGTTTTGTTCCTGCTATAAATAAGACAGCGAGCTTATATGGAGCAGTAAGATCGTTATGCTAGCTTTACCTTTTGTAATTCATTATGTGGCACAACTATTCTATTATTTATCGGAAGTGGGTGTTGCAAACCTTTATAGAGGCAAACTGAACGCTGGATTACGACTTTTTAAACTTTATTTATTAATCTTAATATATATAAATCTCGTGTCACAATGTTTGTCCTCAATGGACTCCTAAACCACTTAACCGATTATAATAAAATTCGCACACCATGTGCAGTTCGATCCAACTTGAGAGATAGGATAGTTTAAATCTCAAATTATAGTCGCAAAGACTATATTTTATCCCATTACACCCACGGGAACGGGAACTACGCGGGTGAAACCGCGGGACGTCCGCTAGTTATACATATACAATTTAAAGTCCTGATTGAGTAACTTACTAACTTGTATATCAAAGCCTAAACCGCTGGTTGGTATGGCCTGGTCTTTAGTAGTGTATACCGTCGTTTCGTAGTGTAGGTATACTATTAAAAGAGCTTTTGAACATTTCACAAGTAACGGTGTTGAAAGTTTTATTGTTATGCAGGCGAAGTTGCAGGCTCAAGTTAGTTTTTTTTTTATAGAAATAGAAATAGTAATAATATTTATTCACATGAAATATGGTACAAAGGGTAGGTGTTATTAAAGGTTACAAGAATCACATATTTCACCCAATTTTAGGGTATGTAAATATTAACTTAATTAAGTACTGCAGTTACATTTTAACCACATATTAAACATATCAGCATTTATTTTTCATTATATACATCATTCTTTATTGCACACTTCAAAATATACTACGTAATTAAGTACTAGAATTTATAATTATTTTTCAAAAAATTTGTATTATAAAACGCACGATATTTCAAAGTATCCTCAGATAAGAATCGGTGTGGTTGGCTCAGTACTCCTTACAGATGCTAATCTCAGGGACGAAGATGCCAAATCTCTCGTGCCAATAAGTCATAGCTCTTTGAATCTTTGCTCACCTAACTAATCGTGCTTTGGGGAGTTGCCGTTTTATGGAAATATATTGTCTCGTTTAAAAATAGAAACCTATTTTGGAAATACTCAAAGCATCTATATATGCAGGTAACATAACGGTGGTAGCTCACCCCTACGGTTTAGGACATTTGACATTTATGTACTCGTATGTTGGTGTTGTGACAAGCAGGACATTCCTTGGTAGAGAGTAAAAAATCGAATGTTTACCAAGTCTTACATCTTACATCTTTGTGCTCCATTCCAAGCATCTATCTAATAAATACCTCTTTAATGATATTATCTGAATTCGTGACCTGATTGTGTTTACTGTTCTGCCATAACTTTAAACACACACTGCCCCAAATGACAGAGCCAATTTGTGTTCGCTACTACTTATTACGAATAAAAAATATTCAAAATTGTAGACCATGGCACATTTACGTCATATTTGCGACAGCGAAATATCTTTGAATTGAATAATAAGTATGAATATCTTTGAAGACATAATGTTTTCATGTAACACGTATTGGTGTTACTGGATTAAAGTTATGATATTATTTTTATACATTCCACAGAACAATCTACAGCCTACAGCCTCTTCCGAAAGACCGGCCGATTCACCCCGCCTGCGCGATCTATCCCGCGCTTCAGAAAGTACACTATAGAAGATTTCCACTTCGTTAAAGTACTGGGCAAGGGAAGTTTCGGGAAGGTAAGATTTATTTCCAGCCAAATTATATTGCAATTTCAGTACCGCATCGAATCTCCCGGGAAGAGAGGTTTCCACCCACTGACCCAAATGTACACAAGTGCCAGAATATCGAATGCTATGCACTTTAAAAATGGCACAACAATCGCAATCTGTGGCTTCTCGACACGCCTTTAATTTTATTTATAGACTTGTATTTGAGAAATATTGTTATATGGATTAACGTCGGCTTTTCAAAATATCTCATTGTTTTCTATAATTATTTATTGTTTTGGGACAAAAAACTAAATCAGTACCAACATTTCATAAGGAAGAGGCGTCCTATTAATGCCATTGTTCTACATAGTGACGCACAAATATTAAAGTGCAAAATAAGCAGACACGTAACCCAGAAATAAACGAAAAGCAAGGGATATTGCCAAGAAAAAACTTTTGCAAAGCTAGACACTCCGCGATATGCGACGATGAGTAACGGAGCAGCTCGCTGCTGACTGACGGACTGTGTTCCCAATGTGTGACAAACAGTGCGCATTCCGACATGAAGCCATAAATAAATAAAACAATTCATAATAACATACAATTAATTGCACTATGATCTGCCGTTTTCTGATGTAAAAGTTTATAAAACGATTTTTATTAATATATTTTAACTCTTCGTAAATTACTCTCCATTATGAACATTATGTACCTAGCAATATATGCTATCTAACTTATTTACTACCAACTAACTACTTGAAAATAATTTCCCGAAAATATAGCTACCGAATGGCCACTTAACCTTCCTACGCGATATATTACTAGCAATTTGCAAAATTTATTGCGGACGTTTTGCTGTCTTTAACGTGGTGATGGGTGCTTCGAGCAAGGTCGACAACAAACTGATTCTGCTTGCACTAAATACACTCCGGGTGTCCTCCTATTAGTGGTGTATATGTGATGAAGTTGCCAACTCGAACGTGACAACTCCGGTTCGGATTCAGGCTAAAATCTTTATTAGCTCATTACGAACTTTTATAGTAAATTACCTCAGATATGCTTATATGTCAAATATAAAAAGATATAGGATTATAAACATCCGTTTTTGGAAAGCGAGTGGAGCTTAATACTTTACGTAGAACAATATTTTCGTAGTTATGTTCAAGTCGTTTTAAATAGAGTAAGTACTTTTGCTCATTATTTTCTTGCTTATTTGTAATCAAGAGTATAATAGGTGTAAAATTGCTTCTCTGTCTGTTACTTGTTCACGAATAAGCCGCTTTGCCATACATATGAATGGTAGTTATATAAGCAACATTATTAAATTAAAAATAACCTGTTACAATAAAAACATAAAACCATATAATACCCTGCTTAAAACCATTACAATCACAAGCATGACCCACTGGCCTGGGCTATTTAAAGTAACCGACAACCCTGGTTGCAGTTAAAAGTGTGTCATAGTGTTAGGAAATCAAATGAAAATAGTATACCTACTACCTGTGCTCCCTCAGAATAGACTAAAGGAAGTAGGTCGCAACAAGTACTTTGTCTTCCAGTGACATTTAAATGTGGGTAGGTGTACATGAGCTTCATGTTTTGTATTTATTTAAGCAAATATCTCCCACAAAGTATTGTAAAGTTCTCTTTCAACGTGTTGTTTCCAAGTATTTCTTTCTACGCACACTTCCTAGAAATGGACTACGCATTGAAATTATTTTTGCAAACGATTATATTATTCTGTTATTTAAAATGCTTGACAATGATAAATTGTGTATGCCATCATCACGCTACACAAAACACCATTTTATATGGAGTTCTTACTTTTTATTTAATATCTTTAAAATAAAGCTAATAGCCGAATAAAATGAGAAAGCGTGTTTGTTTTGACAAGCAATAGTTGAAAAACATTCATTTCTAGAAGCTCGCCGCAAAAATCACCGATTACGATTGATAGTGACGCAGGTGACGCTCCGAACTTCAAAGGCTGAAGAGAAATCAAATACTTAATGCTATTTTAATACCCGCTGTGAGTTAATGAACTCGTGATTACGTACCTAGTTATTGGACACCTACGTAAAGCCTACGTAAGATTTGACAAATCTATTCCAGGTAACGGTGAAACGTAAATAGATTTAATAATATTTTCAGTAAGTCCTCCTTAGTTACGTAAAGTAAATTCAAATATGATGACGTTGAAACATTAATTGTATCCTGCTTGAATAAAGGTAGCAATGAAGCGTTGTAAATTGCAGTGATATCCTGAAAGTCAGGGTTACGTACCTGAATGGAATAAAGAAGTGTGAGATGTAGGCTTACTACATTCGAATCAGTCCAAATCGCCTGTCCCCCAGCTGACCTGCGACATATTTAAATCAAATTGTTAAACGAACGAAAACTTGAGATAATAACAATATACTGACTTATATAGCGCTACTGAAACTACGTTAGATTTTCGTTCATTTGCGAAGTTTCGTTTTCGGTGAAAGAGAGTAGACTCCTTGATTCGGATTGTATTGGTAAGAATCACGACATAACTAAGCTAACTAAGAGGGAACCCCACACCAATGCCAGCACTAAGACAGGTATAAATAATGATAGAAATAAACGTACATGTTCTTGTGTCATTTACTATGATCTGTTTTGACCGTAACCCTTGGGGTGCAGGATGGCAGGTTGCCACTGCAGCCACCGTACATCACGGTTCACCTGGCCCGATATGTCGTAGATAGCAGTATTAGCAGCTATTCCCGGTGCCTACATCACGCCAGCGTCAGCTAACACGTGTCATCGCCCTCGCCACGACGCCAATTCAAACGCAATAATGTCTTCTGGTGCAGTACGCATGTCTCCCAGATTGCGTCACACTTGCACCCAATTAAAGTTCCAGTCTGTGTCTGGACAGCAGACAGTTATATTATTTTCAGATTTATTGTGTTATCATTTACGACAAAAAAATATTTTTATGCAATATTTTTACAAAAAAAGTATTGACGGTCTGGGTTTAAATTTAAACCATACATTTTAGGAAAATAATTAATGATTAAACGAACTTACCTGTATATGAAGTTCTATCATAATTATACGAGCGCCTCGTCCGAAGAGATTAGATTAAAATACTTAGGGATCTTCAGCACATCTGATACTTTGTCTGAATTTGTATATGTTTCTGACAGTTAAAACGGTCCATTTTTTGAGGGCCGTGATTAAGAAGTAGTGATATTTAGTGCTCGTATGTTTTAAGTACTTGCTCACCCATAAATTAATTGAATGGTGACAAATGTGATGTTACACGATAAACGACGAATATTATTTAGTCAGATTTGCAGAATTTATAACTTTGGAACGTTAGCGTCTTAAAATTTGGCGACCTCATAGCAATTAATTAGTGCTAGTGGTATTTAATAATGTCGCAACTAATTTAGTATCAAATACATGTTTATTAGGGAGAATAATGCTGGTAACGTGAGCCAGGTCGAGCATCTTCCTGGTTGTGAGAGCTTGCCCCCAATGCCTTTGAGACCGCGCCAAGAATACGGAGAAAGCGTGATAAATTTCGAGTTATAAAACGAAAACCAAGCAGTCGTATGGTTGTCAGGCATGTTTCCTGCTCCATATATCAAACATACTAATGCTCATTTTGTATTTAATGATCTGTTAGGAAATATCATGCAATTTGCGGTGGTTGAGTTAAATATAAAAATATGAATAGATTTTGTTCTATTGCAATAGAACGTCAGTTTGCGATGCAGTTTCAGTATGTTGCAAGAAATATAACCTATTGTACATACATATGCTCACGCCTGTACTCCCCGAAGAGGTAGGCAGAGGTGTTGTAATTACAACATACACTTTACACCGAAGATAATTAAGTGTCAACGTGACAGATGGTGAGTCCATCGCCGTCCCAGACACTTTACATGTACGTCATTGAATTACTTCTCAGAAATATGCAGGTTTCCTCACGATGTTTTCCTTCACCGTAAAGCACGTGGTGTGAAATCACTGTACATAAGTATTTAGATAATCTCATTGGTATAGGCCCCGCTGGGATTCGAACTTGCGTCGCTTTCGTAGCAGGCGACTGCTCAAACCTCAAGGCCACCACGGCTCTTATAACCTATTGTCTAAAATCCTAATGCAACTGAGCCTTTAGCAACTCAAGTAACCCATTAATCTGTTTCAGGTATTACTAGCAGAACTGCGTGACACCGAGTACTACTACGCAGTAAAGTGTCTAAAGAAGGACGTGGTCTTAGAGGATGACGACGTGGAGTGCACTCTGATAGAGCGAAAGGTTCTGGCGCTGGGCACCAACCACCCTTACTTGTGTCATCTCTTCGCTACCTTCCAGACTGACGTGAGTCTCTTTTAACTATATGTAATAATCATTTTATGCACGCTCACCGAATTGTCTAAAAGAGGTTTTGATTTATTTATTATTAAGTTTGCCAACAGTTCTTACATAAACAGTATATTGATATGAATTATACAGTTCTTCTGAAATAAAGGGCGGAAAATGGACCAAAACAACCACTATAATGTAAATAATCTCATTCGAAATCAAATCATATGAAAGTACTAAAGGTGTATTTACATGGAGTACTTACGTATTGATCGAGATTTTTATAAGCTATACAAATTTGAATGATCTCGATAAACTTAGTTAGTTATGCATACATGTGACATGATAAAACAGTGTAAATCACATAACGGACTGTTGGTTTAGTCTAGCAATTGATCTAGTTAATATAGATAGATACCTATAATGCCCAGACCAGGTAGTACATTTTCCACATCCGATTGGCAAACATTATCAGAAACGACATGCGATGAACATTATAAACATGTTATGTGAATCAGTACATTATTTACGGACACGACGATGTTGATGGATCGATAGCCAATTAATCAAGGTGTCACGTGCTGATCACAAGTCAATTTGGATGACGAGACGGCTCGTTAGGTGGGCCGCTTTCATTTATTGGTATTCAAGCATTACTTGGGTATATTAATCAGTTGAAGCCATAGAATTAAAATTCGCTGGGGCGTAATGTAATCATACTTTACTTACGTTTGTAAGTATGGCATGGATGCTTGTTACGCTTTCACACAAAAACTATGGAATGGAATTTTAATCAAACTTTACAATAATATAGCACAGAGCAGAATAACACATATATCATATATATATATATAGGCAACAGCCAGTAAAATATAAATAAATAATTACCTACACCCTTATACGCGCCTTCTCACCATTCGAGCCGGCAAGATACTCAACTCCTTCTAGATGTCCGCAGGTGGTTGTTCATATAGAAGTATGAAGAACTCATTAATGCAGTCTTACTTTGTCGCTCACGGAACACAAAATTAATTAAGCAGGAACATCTCTGGTCTTGGTGTAGTATCACAATTAATCTATACGCGATTAAAATAGTATACATATTCCAGTCTCACCTATTCTTTGTGATGGAGTACCTGAATGGCGGAGACTTGATGTTCCACATACAGCAGAGCGGCCGATTCCCTGAGGCTAGGGCAAGGTTCTACGGCGCTGAGATAGTTTCAGGGCTCAAATTCCTGCACAAAAGAGGAATTGTTTACAGGTAAAGACTTAAAAACTCGGTCACGATGATAGCATGTCTATTTAAAACAGACATAAAATGTCGTGTTTGAAAAATATTGCTACTTGTTTGCGACATTTATCTAGTTGTGTCTTCAAGCGACGACTCCCTTGATACATTTACATCAACACCTAGGTATTTAAGAACGCTACCAAATATACATAAGTATTTTACTATTATGTGACTAAAAACATAGGTATGTCTTGAAACTTCTTCATAATAGGTAAACAGTAGATGAGAATAGATCTAAATAAAATGCTGCTTTAACACCAGTGTTGAATAACATATCCGTCTTGGTAGGTACTCGTAACAGTTCTATTTTATCATAATCCAGGGATCTGAAGCTCGACAACATATTGCTGGACTTTGACGGGCACGTGCGCATCGCAGACTTCGGCATGTGCAAGCTGCAGATATACCTGGACAAGACGGCAGACACCTTCTGTGGCACTCCTGATTATATGGCTCCAGAGGTAATTCATGACATCGTGGAGGCTCGGAGCAATTACGATCCAAAAACACTAACATATAACCTGTGGGACGTAAAACTTCACACACTCGCCGGTAGGAGTTTTCAACGTTCCCATATAAAATGAGGAAAATACGTTATACGAATAGTTTTGTTTATATCTAGAGGGCTTGTGGGCAAAAACCCTCTACTTTCCTTTGTCACCATAGTGAAAATTGGTATAAAAATTTCAAGAAATTACATTTAAGTGTTTCGTTCCAGATAATCAAAGGTTTGAAGTACAATCAGGCGGTTGACTGGTGGTCATTCGGCGTGCTGCTGTATGAGATGCTGATCGGCCAGAGTCCCTTCAGCGGCTGCGACGAGGACGAGCTGTTCTGGTCCATCTGCAACGAGATGCCCTCCTACCCGCGCTTCCTCTCCAAGGATTCGCTCAGCGTGCTCACCAGGGTAATTATCCGAAGTGCTTCGACGTTATTATATTTAGATGACAACAGGCGTCGGTGGGCGGTCTTATTTGGCGTCTCGCCTAGTAAATCTATTTCTAATGACATATCTTTACACACGAAACTACAAACGTTGCAATCGTGATTTTGGCAGTCTGACGAATTGGTATTAGGGACTCGTCAATATTGTCAGCTATAGGAATTTCAAGAACATGGCTTACATAAAATCCGCGATAGCCGTGTGGTAAGGCATGTACCTACGTGAGGTGGTACCACAAGTATAGGTGTGTAAATGTTCAAACAACGTCATTGACAAGACTCAAAATCTGTTAATCCGCCATCTTTGGCTCTCAATCACAATCCGTCTGCGAAAAAGTATCAAAACATTTTGAGCCACGCTAAAACGCAAGGTTAAGCGAAGACGTTTAAACGTGTGACAACTTTTACTTAGGGCAGAGTACTTTTTTTCGTGGAGAATAGTTCGTCGCCTGCAACATGTGCACTGCACTGCATATGGGTGTTCAAATATTGGTGAGTGCATGACACAGAAAAGAAATAGCTGAGACAGTCAGCGTTGTAGGTATGCGAACCCGTATTTTCGCGACTGGATTGAACTTGGTACGAAATATGGTACAAAAATTCACGTACTTAGATAATTGTAATTTCCACCCACCCCGTGGCAGATAGTCAAATGATTGAACCAAGGTGACGTCAGAAGCTTGACTGTGTTGAAATTGCCAATTAACGACGGTAGGTACTCGACAGCATTTATCATGACGTCAGAGTACTTACAGCTACAGACTAAGTAAAGGTATTATTTGACCATTGAATCTAACTAAACTCTCTTCATCGACGTGTGTTACATCGTATCTACCCTTGCTGGAGGGCATGAAGATACAATATTTATGATAGTATTCATTTTGACACCCAGTTGCTGGACAAGGACGCGCGCACCCGCCTGGGCGGCAGCGAGTGCATGCACGGCGACATACGCGAGCAAGAGTTCTTCCGGCCCATCCACTGGGACCGGCTCGAACGGCGAGACCTCGAGGCTCCTTTCAGGCCCCGGGTGGTATGTATTCACATAAAATGTTATAGGCTATTTTCCCTATCCTATATAATCGGATGAATTATGCATATTGCAAAATGTATAATTTGTATACAACAATGTGTACCTACCTTACTACCTTGCATGTATAGGTTAGTTTAAACAACCGACATATCTAATCAAATAACTATAGGACTTAGTTATATAGGTAGGTATTGCAACTTGCAAAGATCCTAGTTTTGAGAATAGTTATTTAATTTCTCGTAGGTACCTCTCACCTACAGTAGGCAGCAGAACTGTATTTGTGGCAGTTAATAACTATCTCTTATCCATATTTGCAGAGACACCCTCTAGATACGCAGTACTTCGACCGGGCGTTCACCGGCGAGCGTCCCCGACTGACGGCCGTGGAGCCCCACGTGCTGCGCTCCATGGACCAGGAGCCATTCAGAGGTTTCTCTTACACCAACCCCAACGCTACGGACCACTAGACTACCACACCGTTGCGGGTTGGAATCGGAACTCGGCTTCACCGAACGAAGCCGACAAATTCGCTTCTCGTGATCTACGTCAGTTTTAGCCGACTAGACAAGTACTAGGAGCACATCAGGAATTGGGCAGAGGAAATTAAATAATGACTTTATGTCTTGTTTCATAGCTCCCATTTTAGAAATTCCTGCACGTTTTCGAAGGAGACGAAATGAATTTGTAGTGTTGTAAGTTTTCATCGATGTATTACCTAATATTAAATGTTTTATGCATATCAATGATAGATAGTGTAAACTGTTGTGTCTGGTACACAAATTGAACAGGAATACATAATACCTACATATATTAATAGTATAAGTAATAGATAATTAACTGAATGGTAACATATGGTCAAAATTTATTTTATAGATACCAATAGGTATGATTAATCTTTATCTATCACAATTTGAATAAACGCATTAAGTAGTTATCAATGTAGTGTGCGCAGGTCGCACTTTCACAATCAGCAACTTTTGAGTAGCGTTCCACAACTTTCCAGACACTGTAGCGTCCATTATTTAAATCCACCACACTCGAGACAACCTCATGGTTTTGAAATAATGTTCTTTAATCTATAAAAAATATTCTTATTGCAGACTCTTACGATTTATAGCCTAGTGGATGACCCATCTAAGTGTGAAATTACTGTATTTATATTTAGTACAAAGTTTACAATGAATCTCGTTCAATGTTGTTCTCTTAGTTAAATAAGGAAATTTCTTAAGTTGTAATTTACTCATTAGGTACAATTACACTTTGTAAAACTGTTTGTAAAATAAAAAACTTTACTCAAATTTTTATTTTTCACAAGAATCCTAATGTCTTAACAGAATTTCTGGACTGTGGTGCCAGAATCACAAATTCATCAGAAGGTATCAGACAACGCGATAATCATATATTATAAAGAGGAAAGATTTGTATGCAAGTATGTTTGTAACGAATTGGCTCAAAAACTACCGGACCGATCTTGAACATTCTTTCAGTAATGGAAAGCTACATCATCGGTGAGTAACATAGGCTATATTTTATCCCTGTACTCCCACGGGAACGGAAACTGCGTGGGTGAAACTGCGTGACGTCCACTTGTATATAATAAAATGGGATAAGGGTGGCAGGATGATTATAGTCGTCATTAATTATGATGTCATATATAATCATTGACTGTACCTAATTGAAGCTGTTTCAAGTTATTATTATATTATATATAGAGAGAAATAAAGTCGAAGTACGTCCAAGTAACGCCTCTAATCCTCTGAAAAGGAGGGCCAACTATGACCGCTTTAAGCTAAGAACACCAGCACCTAAGAACGTTTTGATTGTGACGGTCCGCTTAAATGAACTTAGGCCTCGAGGCACTGTTCCAATTTCTCGAGTAAATATTGGCATTAAGGGAAACACGTTATCTACTCTTCATAATGTACTCAAGGCAAAGAGGAAAGCCCAGCTGTTGAATTGCTCTATTTGGAGGTCATAAACGCTCACACGCATATGAAGGTTCGGTTCGTACAGGTGCCGTCACGAGTTAAGAGCGCTAGCGATTAGTGTAGATACTTGTTTTTATTCACAAAACTAACTCTGCCCGCGGTTTCACCCGCGTGGATTTAATTTCATTCCGTTACTCCTTGTAACAGTAGCTGTGAAGGTCCTGTTAAAATTGGTTCAGCCGTTTCAGAGATTACCCGGAACAAACAGACAGAACGAGAATTTTTTTAATTTATTTTCATTCCGTACCGTAGTACCGTATATGCATTTGGTGGAAAGCTGTTATTTTGGAATCACAAATAGTTAGTATAGATGACTACCGTGCATTCAAGATACGCACTCATTACCTACTCGTAACGAGACTCAACATATACATGTCACATAATAAGAGTTAAACTATCATGGCAATAAGATGGTGGTCTCGTGCTTTTATATCTTAAAAATATTAGTAAAAGATTAATATAATTTTTTTAACGCATATATTTTTCTCATAGGTATTTTTATAGGTACTTAGGTATAGGTTTAAGTACTATAGTATAAGTTTATTTAGCCAATTACACTAATCAGACACATAAAATATTATATAAAAACTAAAAATAAAATATTAACGTTCATCCTTTCTCGCAGAACACCAGGCACTCTAACAATAGCTTGCTCCATCCGTCATCAAACACATCCACAGTAGGGATGTACTTAGGTATAGGCTTAGGTACTAAGGTATAGGCTTAGGTACTAAGGTATAGGCTTAGGTACTAAGGTATAGGCTTAGGTACTAAGGTATAGGCTTAGGTACTAAGGTATAGGCTTAGGTACTAAGGTATAGGCTTAGGTACTAAGGTTTGGCTTAGGTACTAAGGTATTGGTTTAGTTACATTGGTATCAGGTATAATTACTTAGATATTATAAAACTTAAACATTATATCGTCTTATGACACGTTGCATGCTTAATCGGTATTGGAAATTAGTTTAGGTAGGTCCTACACCAATTTCAAATATAATATAGATCTTTATATATAAATCTTTCTAAACCTTTGACATTTTCGAACAGCAATAACGTACTAAACTTAACACAGGTATTAACAATAGATTATAGGTATCTTTTAATGACTCTTAACTCTTGTCTCTTTCAAGCTCATCAGTGATTTTTAAATAGAATTTTAGATTATTTTATTTAGGCGAGATAAATAGTATCTTTATTTAAATGCATAACATAAATTCATTGTTGATAATATCTAAAAATAGTTAAGAAGAATAATATACTAGGTGTGTTATACAAATAGTCATTAATCTATATCTGTCATGATATTATAATATACTAGCTGTGCCCGGCAAACGTTGCATTGCCATATATTTTTTTGGGGACTACCCCTAACATTTAGGGGGATGAAAAATAGATGTTGGCCGATTCTCATAGATACCGGATAAGAACAAAAAAATTCATCAAAATCGGTCAAGCCGTTTCGGAGGAGTATGGCAACGAAAACTGTGACACGAGAATTTTATATATTAGATATTTATACACAAGTTAGGCTGAATGAAGGACATTTTTAAGCAGGATACAAGGGAAAGGGGCGGGGTTAGATAGGCAGGATACCACGTGCTCTGTTTATGTAACCATTTCTTACGCGAGGTACCTATTAATGAAATCAAAAATTAAGAGTATCAAATTCTAATTACTCTCCTTAGAAATGTTCTTCTTTCATCGTTACATACAGTATTTATAAAACCCTTAGACTAATCAGTTTCCTCAGGGTAGGTTATATGCAATTGGTGTATGGATTTATTTGTAGCAGCGAGCAAGTAGTGTGACCCTTTAACTTCGTATATATGAACCGACTTTATCTCCTTATCGGCTTTGTCGAGCTTCAACTGGTACGTCACTTCCGCTTTACCGCCATTTGTTCTCATAAACCTTGGTATGAACAAATGAATCTGCAACAATACCATTGCACAATGGTAATTATATTTCAAATATATAAATCTACTAGCTGTGCTCGGCAAACGTTGTATTGCCATATATTTTTTTGGGGTGGTCACCCTTATCATTTAGGGGTATGAAAAATAGATGTTGGCCGTTTCTCAGACCTACAGCTCTGCACATAAAATTTCATACAAATCGGTCCAGCCGGAGGAGTATGGTAACTAAAATTGTGACATCGAAATTTTATATATTAGATGCAGATAAATAAAACTGCAGTGTCTGTAACAACAGCTTTTCACTAAATGCATATGAAAGCATATGCGGTTCTGACTTAAAAAAATCAAATAAATATACAAAATGTTTCTCTGTCTGTCTATTCGTTCCGGGTAATCTTCGAAACGGCTGGACTATATAATGTTACAAGGAGTAAATTAGGCTAGTTTTATTTAAAACAAAACACTTAGGGTTCCGCGGGAAATGAAATTATATCTACGCGGGTAAAACCGCGGGGCACAGCTAGTTTATTAATACATTTAAAGACATACATACACACGCCTGTAATTCTCAAAAGGTTAGGCAATTATGTTTAAGTGCTAAGGGACGAGCCTATTTACCATTAACCGGGCACTAATCCAGACCGGGCTTAATAACTGCACCCGATCCGGGAATCCAACCCATAACATCCTTGTCTCAGACCGTCCCACTATACCAACGAATATTAAATTTAATATCAGACAAAAATTTATAATGATCTCCTACCGAATTTCGATTACGGCGGCTAATCTCAACGTGGATCAGCCAACTGCGCAGGAGATATTATAGTGCACGCGTGTGTGCGCAAACACAGGTGCACTCATTATTCCCTCACTCTCATAGTGGGATGGGAGGCAATCCGACACGACCGGAGAGAGATCAGGCGTAGGACCAACGGTGCAACGTGCGCCCCGAGCCACGGGGGGGAAACACGGCCAAACTCCGGGCATTCATTGTGAATTTCTTGACAGAGAAACCCAATATCTATTTTTGACACGACCTGGGAATCGAACCCGGGACCTCGTGACCGGCAGGCAAACTTGATAGCCACTAGACCAGACAAAACATATAGCTAAAGGGTATGGACACTAGGTCGCCAGTTACTAATTAATTAAGACTACAGAAAAGACTATAAAGATTAAATAAGTGGTAAGACTGATTAAGTTTTTTAACCTGGCCGTTTGTAGAGGCAATCATTAGGACCTGCCAATGTTCCGACACAGAGCTCAGTCCGGGGAATTCCATGGTGAAATCAAATTCGTATTGATACTGGGTGAACTTCAAATTCATATCGGGTAATACTGAAACAAAATAAACACATACAGTATATGTTCCACAGATATGGATCTAAATGTCCTTCAAACTGTATGGAAATCAAGCGTGTAATTCTTTGCTACCTACCAAATGGTAAAAAATAATATAACTCTAAATATAAGATAATAAGCATCAATACATTGGATCGTTTCAAAAGAAATGTGATGTGCATAACATAAACACAAGGCACAAAAACAAAATTGTAGTGCCTGCGCTTCGCTTACAGAAAGTATATGGCTCATTTTTAGGACAGTGCACACGCTTCTATAATAAATTACCAACAGAAATTGTAAACTTGCCCTTCAATAAATTTAAAGAGACCATCAAAGCAGTTTTGCTCAAAAAAGGATATTATACTGTAAGTGATTATATTTGTGATAAGGAACCCTGGGATGTATCTTTGTCGGAAAATTATTGTAAATAATCCCATTGGCACTGTACTTTTGCTACAATTAATTAATCTTAGTTTGATCTTTGCTTTGACTGGCTGGAATTTGCCATGCACACAAATATTTGTAATATTTTAGTTATTATATTTGACAATTGAGCATTTGTACTGTGTCCATGGGCTTATATTCATGAGATATAAATACTGTAACCAAAAACATTGTATAATATATTTTTTTTTAAAAGAGTAATTGTTGAGTTTCTTGCCGGGTTCTTCTCAACAAAAGCTACCTTCCGAACCCGGTGGTAACATTTATAATCATGTATAATGTATTTTGTGTCCTTCTGACGATTTGAAAGTACTTTGTAAAAAGTCTAATCAAATAAAGATATTTTGAATTGAATTGAATTGAATAAACTCAAGAAAATGTATATCACGGCCAACTTGTATTATAGCTGAATATAGCAAATCTACACATATATATATATATATATATATATATATATATGTTGTATATTACAGATAAATCAAATCGATGTGTCTGTTTGTTATTCCAAAATTATACCTTTTGACTAAACGCATATGAATGTATACACGGTACTGACATAGAAAAACAAATTTTAAGAAATCCTTTCAGAAATGCTTAATCCTGAAAAAAATAGTAAATATTTAATTTGATTCAATAGCAATAGTAGACGAACTGTGGGCTAAACAAACCACACGACGGACCCCTCCGAATGCGGCCGAGAAAAAGATGGCAAGACGAACTCGCCGCTTACCTCAAGAACTGGCCGGAGATAGCCCTGGATCGGAAGGGTTGGAAAGAGGGGGCCTTTGCCCAGCAGTGGGACACATCGGGCTCCTAATAAATAAATAAAATAAATAATAGCAATCAAAAATTTTAATCCCTATTTCTACGTTAGTTCTATGAATGTTAATATCTAAACTACCTTCTACGCCCGTGTAACTATAATAAGGAACTAAAACGAGCCTTGCCTGCAAAGACGACACTGAATCGGTGGCACAAGAAAGGCGAATGTGTGATATAGAGCGGCATTCTGTGCGAGTATATCTTGATCAAGTCGTGCTCGTTAACACTATCATGCCATATAATAGTGCCAGTATTCAACATTATGTACAACTCATTGTTGTACTCGTGCAATGAGGTAACCGTTTCAGGGGGCAGGTAACTGCGACTTAGGAATTTGTCGTGCCAGAGCAACTGGTCCCATGTGAAGCTCATCATAGTGTTACGGGTATCTATAGCGTAACAAATGTTGCCGACCAATCTGAAATGGATTATCGTTTACGTCAATCATTATTTACACACACTAATCTTAGTGTCGGATCTTATGCATGCGGAGTGAAGCAGTTATTAATCTAAGAGAAAGTAATGGAAGATCTGACTTTTAGTACCAAGTATAGATTTTATGATTTTTAAAGATTTTTTTTTATCTTAAAGAGCCCTTTCTAAGAGTTTTCCTTTTTAAAGAGTCGTGGTGAGCGACGCAAGTTCGAATCATTGAGTTTTTCTATAAACTTACGTGCAGTGATTTCACAAGACACGTGCGTTTACGGTTAAAGAAAACATCGTAAGGAAACATGCATGTCTGAGAAGTAATTCAAAGACTGTTTATATATGGCCCCAGACAGCAATGGACTTAATCATATTCGGTGAAATAGGGCAAGTATGTATTTTTTATATTTTCTTCATTTTGTGTAAGAATGTAAAAGCACCCCTGGCGAGTGTACGAAGTTTTACGTTCCCATACCAAATTAGGTAAATTAGCAATAGAAATCGTTGACGTTTTAACGTTATTATATTTGTAATGTTTCAAAGTCGAAAAACCTATACTTGGGGTACCCCTACTGTTACTACCACCTACTGTACATGGAATATATTTCTAATGAATTTTTAAATTTGCAGTTCCTAATAGCTCAACTACTTAAATATAGTGTGCGAAACAGATAACGCTCTACGAAGCTGAAATTAGCAGATTGTCACATTCCAGAGGTCGTTGTGAAATATAAATCGCCGGACCTGCAATATTTTATAGGGTACTTACATGGGTATTTATCTCTGTCGTTGCGGTAAAAAACACGTCAGTTAGATCATATAGCTAAGTTTTTTTATTAAGTATGTTCCTAACTTGTATGACTAACACACAGACAGACTACCATTGTGGGAAAGGGTGACAAAGCGTTTATTATCTACTAAGAATATAAATAACAATTTAAAGAGTTTTTGAAATTAGGAACTGTCCGACTGAGGACTGTACCTGACAGAATACTTGGGGGTCCTCTTTTAAAGTAATATTGTATTCCTGCGTTGAATAAAGTGACCAGTGCTCATTGGGCGGGTGGGAGCCGAAGGGAAACACTGTGCTTCGAATCAATAACAAAAACGCTCATTAAACGTAATTTAATACTTATAGAATACTTAGTAGTTCTTTCGTCATTTAATATGTTAGCACAGTCCATTTTATAAGGTGAGACAATGAACAAGTGACTCTCTTAGCGGTGTAGCCGCTTACCATCACACAGACTGCATTATTGTTTGCCACCTTTGAAACATTAAATATACAGACTAATTAATATAACACGTGAGTGTAATCTACATACTTGTAGGCATACAAATACTGGTCCAGCTCTTTTTTAGTGTCATCGCGCAAATTGAAGTCTTCAGGACTAATTTTACCATGCAATATCAATGTCTTGCGCGATTTTTCTCGTAACACTTTGACAACCATGTGGTCATTCTCTTCAAACTCAACACCTGGAATAAACAAATTATGAACAAAACAATCAGTTATATTAAAAATAAGCACACTCTTCTTGCCCAGCCATAACCTCTTATTGAAATGGTTATGAAACAGGATTAAATGCATAAAAAGTGCATGATAATAGGTAAAACTTGCATGAAAATTTGAAAAAAAAAATTATAACTTTAGGAATATAAAATTGAGAAAGAAGTTTTATAATATACATAAATCAGTCATACAAAAAAAAATTATCAACATGGTGACCGGCCAATTATTTTTTAAATACATATGCTAGATTAATATATAAAAAAAAGTACCACGCAATCCCAGCGGGGCCCTGAAGGGGTAAGAGGTGTTGCACCATCCAATTTTCACCTAAGATGATTAAGTATCAACATGACAGAGGATGAATCCATAGCCACCTCAGTTATAATCAATATCTTTCACACGAAATATGCATTGTTGGATTTGGGGCAAATATGCAATTACATAGTGGTGTAATAAGATTTCATGAATGCGAGACCTACATGCACAGACAAACTCAGAATTAGCTCCATAACCACACACACACAAAACCAATACCTACACAACTCATTTAGACACCTCCCATTGAACCCATGGCTTAGGCCCGTGCCCTTAGGAGTCTGGCTAAAATAACAGAATGAGAAAAAATTAATGGAATATAACAACAAAAACCATAAATAATAACACATTATTAATTCTAGCACGATGATTAAAAACATAAAATAAAAATAAATACTGTTTGCTAGGTCGGACAGTGATCATTGTCATAAACAATGGCATTAAGAGCTTATAGTAAGACCTGTTTACTAGACTTTATGTTTCAACTTTTATCTACTTCGCCTTTGCTTCAAAAATGTAAAGAAAATTAAAACAATTTATTAACGTAAGGCTTGGGCGTTCATAATTTACCACAATTGGAAACCAGTTTTCTTAGAAGAACTGGGTCTACAGACAAAGTAACATTATCCTACCGCTTCACTTGTAGAAATAATACAAAATGTATTGGAATGACATATGTAACATGCCTGATTTATGTAATTTCCATTCAATTTGTGTTGCAAGTGCAAATATGTAACTTTGTCTCGGCTTACTGACAAGAAAAGCTTCAAATCTATTCAGTAGTTCGGGGAGAATATTGTGCATGACAGACAGACACAGGAGGTTTTAGGTAACATACACTATGCTAGCATACTTGACTATAAACTATACTCACACTTCATTTTCATTTTCCTTATTTCTTTGAAAGTTTCAATATTATAATATTTAACACTGGTGCCTGTAGCAACAATGAGATTATCTGAAAATTTATTTTGCATTTCAAAACTGAACTAACAATACTTCCTATCTAAACAATTACTCGTTTACAGGAGAGTTTAATTCCACTTTATGTGATTATTAGAATACTAGCTGTGCCCTGTGGTTTCACCTGTTTAGATTTAATTTAATTCCTGCAGAACCCTAAATGTAGTCTAAGTTACTCCTTGTAACAGTAGCTATCTGCTAGCGAAAGTCCTGTTAAAATTGGTCCAGCCGTTTCAAAGGTTACCAGGAACAAACACACAGACAGTACAACAGTATACTTTCATATCTGTTTAATCAAAAGGTGTATGTTTGGAATTACAAACAGACACTTCAATTTTATTTATCTTAACATATTATTATGGTGTGTTATAATTTTTTACTATAAACCTAATGCTTGCAGTATTAGAATAAAGTTTTGGTAAGCCTGAGGGTCAAAATGTTCCTTGAGCAGATAAGAGGTATTTGCATGTAGTTGAAGTTAGGAAATATTCGCAGCAAAAATGATATCTTATAAATATATTGCTATAATTTTATTCGCAGAAAATTTGCTTTTAACTCACCCCTGTAGACATTTACTTTTATAACATCAATCTTATATTTATGTACATGCTTGATATTAGCTTTTCTCACACCCCACCAAAGGACTGAGTTTTCAAAGATATCTTTCCAACCCAGTACTGATTTGGTTTTGAATGATGTGCCGTAGCTTCCAATTTCGTCCTCCACCAGTTTTGGCCATAAACCACGGAGCTAAAAATAATAATTATTTTTAATAACTCATGGACAGTTCACACATTAGTGAGTCATGACGCCTTTTTAGGCGTCGTCACGAGTTATGAGCGCTGAACCTTATATGCGCAGAAGACATTATGTAAATCTTTTTCTAATAAAATAGAATACATGGCGTATTATATTTTATTAGAAACAGATTCACACAGACAGGGATTGTATGGCGCGACGCGAACAAATAAATGCGTAGTTTATCCCCAATATCTTCGCTGTGCGCTCTTAACACGTGACGCCATATTTATTAGGGCTTATATCAATAAATGCGCTAACGGGGTACTACCTGAATTATGTATTCAGCGATGTCTTTCCATTTCTTATTAACAAATAAACAGTTTCGCAGTGCCATTACGTCCAGCATTTTAAAAATGAGTAACAAAATTTCTGGTGAACAATTCTGCCATTCTGCATCCATCTTTTTCAATATTACAACTGGTTAAGATTCACTCTAATATAGAAATTTCCGTTCCGTAAAACACAGTGACTGGGTGGAAATGGGAATTGACTGGAAGATTCAAGATTCGGAAAATCGGAAATCGGAAGTAGAAACAAGCTGTCAGGAAAATAAACAAAGGTGTCAGTGACAATCATGTGACAACTGACACACGGAAAAGACATTCGCCATTAAATAAATAAAGGAAAGGAAAGCCATCTAAAACGTTTTTCTAAAATAAATAATAATCAAGAAAGGAATGCAATGGGTTCCTCCATGTATTTGTAACAATTTACAAGATTTTTTTCTCAACAACCACTTGAAATTGGCAGAATAACTGTACTTAAGCTCGTCGCCATTAAATAAATAAAAGAAAGAATAAAATTAATACGCTCTCGCTTTATCCTGATGATGGAGTCGAAAGAAAGTCTAGACAACTTCGCAACGATTTACAACAGTTACATATGTTTGGGTTTGATTAATTTGTACTAATGAGAACTTTACACCTAGATAGGTTTAACGTGAAATCCTCTTTGTAAATGCACTTTACAATAAGCTACACAAAGTTAGAAAAACAATCAAATGATAAGGAAACCGCCTTAGTAACTTTTTTTTATTGATGTTGGTGTTTAGTACCGAGGTCTCTATTTTGAATGGTTACTAATAGCTATGGATGATGGGCTGCCAAATAGCGACATTTTTTTCATTATCTATGACCTAAACAAAAAAAAAATTAGTAGCGTTATCGCAATGTCTGTGGCCTGTCAGTGTCAGTGACGCACTGACGCATAGAATGTCACCCACCACGGATATCGCTTGTAAAACTTTTCACTGCCTGTAGTTTCTGCTATACCTTAACTGATGTTTTAAGTAAATTAATTTGTCCTGTTGATTGTTTGATATAAAAAATAATTATAATTAACTAGCCACGTATACAGTATCAAGTTTGTTTTAAACAAGCGCTAAAACCAATAATCCGATCATACGATGGGGATCAGGTTATAAAGTTGTTATTTTTCATTACTTTCGTCGATTTCAGCATTTTATTCATCATAATTAGTGATCTGAAAGAGAAGAAGTAATAAATATTAGTTCACAAAAATGGTATGTAAACAATTAAACCTTTTACACTCGAAATTATGTTTTCAAATCATCATCAACAGTATAATACCTCAATTTAAATCTCTTAATTCATTTCAGGCGCGAAATGCAGAAAAGGCTATGTAAGTACGAAATCAATATGTAAAGTGTTTATTAAAAGACTTCAAGCAAAAGCCTCCATTCGCACGATTGGTGCAGTAAGGGTTGCCATGCGTCCAGATAAAATGTGACATAGTTAGGCTTTTTGTTTGCATGTTCGGTCAAAATAAATGGTGTCTGTAATGTCCGGTTTATGTTAGGCTTTTTACATTATGCAAATAAGCTAGCTCCAAGCCTGGACGAGCCAATGACTTTGACAGGTTTGTTGTACAATAAAGTACTTGAACTAATTTTGCATTCAATGTTATTTATATTTACTTAGAATTTACCAAGACTAATGGTAGTTTTAATTAAAAAATAAGTAGATTTTTTTGTTGTAACTATTAATACTGAGACAAAATCTTCAACATAATGTAATCTGTCGAAAGCTTTTGCTCAAATGTCTGGCCAGAATGGCTCCATCTATGTGGTTTCGCTACCTGGCAAGCCTAGGTGCAGTGGTGCGGATGGATGGATAGTTTTTTCAAGCACACAAGCAAGATTTAGCCCACTTCTAGCACTTTAATTACTGTCTATAAAATATTGGAGTATTCAATTTAATCTCTTAATTTTTTTAGGACAACACTGGCCCGATGGCGTGCTGCACAGGTTCAGGAAGCAGGAGGTCAGAGGGAACGAAGACCCTACCTTGCATCAGAGTGCAATGACCTCCCTCAAGCTGAGAAATGGAGGCTCCAGATTGTACGGGAAATTGCCAAGAAGGTTGCACAGATACAAAATGGTATGTATGTTTAATGTAACCACTACATTTATGTATGCTATGTTCATTGATATGTTAATTGTATAAACATATTGTATACAAATAATGTACTAGCACTTTATCTATTGAGAGCTAAAACAAATTGAGGTAAGTTATGGTGCTCCCACACAATACAAATAATTTCTAATACTTATATTCAACTTTCACACATGTGGGAGACCCATAGAACTAAAGATACCAAGTCTGCATAATTCCTAATAAATATGGTGTCAAATGGTCTGTGACAAGTATTGTGGTTACGTACACCAAGCTTTTTCATAAGAACTATTTATGACATAAGCCTTTGGTTGTGTTCATGAAGATCCAATACAAAAATGTATTTTTAAATTTAAAATGTTCCAAGATTAAAGCTTTTGTGATATATCCATAGGGCTATGACTTCACAATCATGGCTGCAGTTTTATCAATAGCAATGTGAAATTTTGTTTACATTTTTTATAAGTAACACTTAAAACTCTGTTTATAATCCACCATGGATGGCAATGATGTAATAGAACAATCTCCAGTGCGAGAGCCAAGTAAACGAGAAGAGGATATACCAATGGACATGGACATTGAGCCATCCCAAGTCGAGGAGGTAAATTTACCTAACACAATATCTGAGGTACTCCCAGTACCACAGACCCCGCCTCCGGTAGTATCTCCTCCACGCAGTAGCTCCAGCCATCAGTCCGCTATCCCTCGATCGCCGCCACGCTTCCTCAAAACAAGTCCTACCAAAGCATCCATGGAACTGTCAAATAAAAGTGTCCACTCAAATCGCAGTAGCCCTAAACGACTTAGCACACAAGAAAACAATCTAGTTGAAACTATTGATGAAGCACTAAACAATTTAAAGCCACGTGGAAATACGATCAGCAGCTTCGTCAATGAATTGTCTGAAACTGTAAAAAATATATCCAGCAAAAATACGGAGCCGAAAAAAACAGACAGCAACATTAACAAAATAGCAACAATGAGTAAAATACTCACGAAGGAAGCCAACGCTCTGAGGCAATCCATTAAATGTCTATGTGAAGACATCGAAAAGACCAAAGAAGAAATAAGCTACTCGAGGCAAGATGTAAATTTTCCGTATCATCTATTTCTAATTGAAATAATTATCAACAAAATCAATATGAAATGCGAATGCTTCGACCTAGATTATAATAATTTGGTGATAACTGCCACGTTTTTGGGAAAGCAACCAATTGTGTTGTATGATTCATCTTACGGGAAAATTGAAAACTTCAGTAAACTGAATGTCGGAAAATCGACGTTATTTGCAATGACTTACGATAAAATATGTTGTATTAATGAGTTCGAGGTCATCTTGCTGTTGACGAAACAACCTCCCTGCACGAGTTGTGTCACCAAAATTGGCGAGACCCACATAGACTACACGCAGGAGTTCATTGCCTTGCGAGAGGAACTCTGCGAGAAATGGAAGAAGGAGCAGCCTAAAGATAACATACTTTGTACGACTTCGACGCCTCTGACCAAAAACATGTATTACTTGTCGTGTGGAGACGGCGAATATTCGGACTCCATCGGAATTATTGAAGTGACTACGCGCATGTCATTTTTGGGGAAAGAGATTACTACAGCTTTCTGTGCCTCGCCGAAGCCACAGGGCACGTCATTCCTGCTGAAGCAAGACAACGGCATGACTATGTACTCGTGCCAGAAGGTGGAGATGGATGACCAGGGGAAAATATTATTGGATGAAGAAATACTGGCGAAAAAACAGCCCTTACATACTAGAAGAACTGAAAGTCCAATCTCGCAGATGTCCAGCATGGACCCTTATTCACGTCGACCAGGTATATTGTCATTTATTACTGACATGATCAATCATGAGACAGGGTACATATTTTTGAGTCCTTTGACAGTTTAAAAGCACCTTGCAAGAAGTGTAATTAAATAATGATATTTTTTATTTTGATAAATACTTTTGAAATTCAAATTTATTGCATGTTCTAGATGGGATGCCAAGATATGACGAAATTTTCACGAAAATGAATGACAACGAATTAAAGATAAGGGTTCCGAAGAGCACGAAAGTGGAGCGAATGGGGAAATACGACAGAATGCAAGAGTTATGCTCATGCGAAAGTACACCTTATAATGCTGGGGAGCAAATTCAGTTTGAGATGCCACCGGACTTGTGCCGGCCAGACATGCCGCACAATACGTACACGTCTAACCTGAAGTACACGTACCGAGGTTGCGACAGAGGATATGACCCCTCGAACAAGGACAGGAAGATCCTCAACGTCACTCCAACAAACTGTCCAATCCCGGTTGATATGCAGAAAATGCCGCATCCGCTAAAAGATGTCTTTATTTTAAAAATTGGGAAGAAACTTGAATCTAAAGATAAGAAAACTGACCTAGAAATAGAACTTATTACACCAAAGGGTCCTTCAGAGAAACCTGCGGAAAATATCAACACCACATCCATACAGTGCTGCACTGATAATTTAAAAAGTAAACCATCTAAAACTAAACAAAAAAAGAAAGCTAAAGGGATCAAAGGAAAGGCGAAAGACAAGGCCAAGAAGAAATGAAAATACAAAATAAAATTAAATGCTTTAGTGGCACTATACTCCAAATATTGTAGAATCATGATTGTTTTAACATTTATTACAGGTCTATGTTGGCTTAAAACATGCGTTTTACCTTAGTTATAATAAATTCATGCCATACTTAGTTCTATGAAAGAACATTTGATGATAATTGTCCTAACTGCAAGGCAGTGTCATCAGACCAGAATTCTTAATTACCAGCAGACCAATTAAAATATTAACTTTGCGATAACATTTTAGTGGATGTAAATTTTATTGATCACTAAAATGTCACTTTGGGTTTTTTGATACTCATAATTTTGTTTAACCCTGAATTTGTAAAGCATATATTAATTTGTTATTTTTTAGCTGGTCTCGGCGAGTTCAGGATCCGCGACTTGAACGATGAAATAAATAAGTTGATGCGCGAGAAGCGTCACTGGGAGGTTCAGATTAAGAGTCTGGGCGGGCCGGACCACGCACGCGTCGGTCCGCGCATGTTGGATCAGGATGGGAAGGAGGTGCCCGGGAACAGAGGGTATAAATACTTTGGAGCTGCCAAGGATTTGCCGGGTATATTTATATTATTTGAAGTTTTATCATTTTATCAAGCGTACAATGCAAGTGCTCACACATCTGAAAATTTATTGACCAACATTAGTAAAAATCTACCAGTCACATCTGAGGTTGTCATCTGGATTAGCACCAATAAGTCTGTGAAAGATAAGGAGCGAAGGTCGTTAAGGATGACTGGTCTGGGATTGCAACCGAAGACCACCTGTAAGTGGAGTGAGGAGTGACTAGTGAGTCATGTACTCACCTCATGAGTCAAAAAAAGCCCATGACATCCCAGAAGGGTCCCGAAAGGAAAGGGTTAGCAGAGGTGTTGTAAAAACAACATCCACTTTTCACCGAAGATGATAAGTACCAACGTGACAGATGGTGAGTCAATCGCTGTCTCAGGCATGATACAGTTTTCCTCACGATATTTTCCTTTTCACCGTAAAGCTCGTGATGTAAAACACTGCACTTAAGTTTTAAGAAAAACACATTGGTACGCATATAAAAAAATAATAATTTTAGTGTTGTCATAAAAATATCTAAAGGAGTATGTATATGTATGCAGGAGTCCGCGAGCTGTTCTCCCAAGAGCCTCCGCCGCCGCCGCGCCGCACTCGCGCCGATCTCATGCGAGACGTGGACGCCGACTACTACGGATACAGAGACGACGATGACGGGCTTCTGCTGCCTCTAGAACAACAAGCCGAGAAACAAGGTAGCCTACGGAACTTTAGCTCAATAAAACATACTGTACTACGGTTTTTTTAACACGCTGGTGTTAGTTTGATATGTATGTATCTATGTAACAGTGTCTTCGAACGCGATTTAACGCCCTTTTTTATATCGACGGATTCATTTGAAACTCTTTTGTTTGGCTCTTTTACTCAGACACACAAAACAGCGACCAGAGCCTGTAGCCGAAGTAACATTATCCTCACGTGTATGGGATTGAAATATGTCACGTGACTGATTAATGTAATTTCTGTTTATTTTGTATCGTTTCTATTAGCGCAAGCGCGAGAGAATGTTACGTGGTCGAGGCCTACTGTACTTTTTCTCCTTAAATGATATGCAATAATAATAATGCATATTCATAATAATATTATAATGAAATTCAGTTATATTCAAAATCTGGTCGTGATTCTAATAAACGCGTCCCTTCCCCAGCAATAGCACAGGCGGTCGAGGAATGGAAAGCTAACAAAGAGCAGAATAAAGATCAGGACATTACAGAGGAGGAGAATATTTATCCAGAAGATGTAAGTAAAAATATTCCTACTAAGCCATATATGAGAAAATATTTATTTATTAACATACTAGTTTTTACCAGAGATTTCGTCATTACTGTCTTTGGGGGTCTAATCTATCCTATTATCAAGTTTCAAATAAATCGGAGTAACAGTGAAAAAGCACACAGAGACAGATACTTTCCAATTTATAATAAACAAAGAAGCCGAAATGAAGCTTCAAGTCAACTACTACATTTAAACCGTATCAAGATCTGTAACTCAGTTTAATAAAATGATGCATCATTTTCATCAAAAAGCAAAACAATTTTGTATGGCGACTTCAATTTATACTATTTAAATATATGGATTTATTTCTAGAATGGTTCACATTGTTTGTAGGCAATGTGGTTGTAATTAAAACCTCTTCTTCGTTCTCTTCCTGTTTCTGCAAATTTGAACTGTCACACTTTACAACAAAGACTAAAATTGGCTAATTTTGTCTGCATGTGTTCCAGCCCGATGACAAAAGGATTGATGACGACGAGGAAAGCCCTGTCCTGGCTGAGGTGACGTCACACGTAGCGGTGCCTTCACAGAAGGACATAGAAGAGGCGCTGTTGAGAAGAAAGAAGCAGGAACTTCTAGAACGATACGGGTGCTTGGATGTCAAGTTAGAGAGCTGACCCTCACAGTTATGATTAAGTTATTATAAGGAAATAAATAGGTTTGTAAGCATTTATATTACTTGAGTTTATTTGAAGTTCACCCATTTTTTGTGTATATTGGTATAGAGATAGCATTCCGTTCAACTGCTTATTACCACCGTCCCAGGGGTATGGAGGGTGTGTGATGCTAAGTACTATCAGAGAATTGGTTTCCGCTGTTGAATCGAGTACATGTGAAATGACTCATTAGACCGTGTCGGGTCCGAGCCGAGCTTCGGTCCTTAACAGTTGCTCGGCATACCGTATGTCCGTATAAAATATATGCAATATTTAGTTGACCGTGCCTCGGCCGACGCTCGACTCTGATCCAACACGGCCTAGCGTGAGTCATCCTTTGCTGATTCCGTTGTAAATCGATATAAGCGCTTGTAGCTCACTAAGAATTTTTCAAGCTGAAGAAAAATACTAAAAAAATATTCGATTTGCAATTATTTATTTGAACAATTTAGTTTATTTCGACATACAATGCATATTTTATCGAAGCAAAATATACAACTATTTTAAACTACGAACTAATGAATCTTATTCACTGGCCTCATTTTAATTATATTCAGAACATGTGAACCAATCATATACAAAATAAGCTCTATGCTTGTAAGGAATTGCACAAGCTATGAACATTAATTACAAACACTTAGCTTGTAGATAAAATAATGTATTCATAATTGAATTGCGCGATACAAAATTAACCTATTTAAACTGAGAAACATTAAAATATTTTTTTTGCACTTGTATCGACATCAAATGTCCCAAAGTATCTTAAAAAAAATATTCATTTGAAAGTTTGATGGTTCGTTGTTTGACATGCAAAACTATATTCTAATGCATTGTTTATAAAGTACAAATTAAAGTACGCTGTTCGAGAAACACCATTAGTTTGTCTGTGTATGTAATAAACGTCGATCATTACAACTAATTAAATTAGGAATGTACAAACTTAACATTATCATAAGCTCTCAGAACGCTAAATTATCATCTAGTAACACGAATAGTTGATTATAACTTTTATAAGGGAAATACAAAGTTGAAAATTCAATAACGTGTGGAGTTTAAACTGACAGATTTTTTAATGTACGTCTAACCTACCAAATGAAAATGTAAAAGCCGCCACAAAGAATGTACAAAAATTTGATACATAAAAAATAAGTACATACATTTTGTATGAGCTAGGAACGTTAAATATGGGAGGAAACTTCCGCGCTGACTATATTTATTAAATATATTTATAGTAGTTTAGCATCATAACATAAATACTAAGCTACTTTCAAGAGTGAAATGATCTCAAAGATGGGGGTCTTCAGTACCCAATACAGACAAACGCGAGAAGAAGAGAAGAGAAGAAAATTGAATTTACAACAGATATTCGCGAAATACATAACACTTATTAAAGACCAATTACGTACACTGCATTACAATCAATACAAACCTCATAACGCTGATGACTCGCTTTGTATCAATCTGAATCCAAATTTTCCTACAAAAATAGCTCATGTCGAGTTTTCCGTCTCAGTGTATTTGAAGCTAACGTGCGCATTCTGTAACTGCCACTTTATAATCAGCGTAAATAAGCCCACAAGGATATTATATAACAGTAAGCGTAGACAAAGTAACATTCTCATGCGCTTGCGCTTATAGAAACTACAAAATGGAGATGACATAAATCAGTCACGTGACATTATGTGGTATTGAAATGAGTTTGCATGTGAGAATGATAAGCAATGTGTGAACGGCTATAGAATAGAATGGAAGACGAAAAATAACAAATGAGAGAAAAGAAAGATGCTCGACGTGAACGACGAACAACGGAAGTAGTGTTCATGATTATTGCATGATATGAAGTATTTTTTATTATTATATTCCAAACCACACATATATGTCATTCCCATACATTTTGTATCGTTTCTTCTAGCGAAGCGTGAGGATAGTGTTACTTTGTCTACAGGCCCTGGTTTACTTTTAAAGCTATATAGATAAATGTTCAACTAACGAAATCTTTATTAATACGAGGCATATATTAGTCTACCCTCTTACTTTTAAAATTACTCCAATTAATAGTTAGTTACCTAGATTTTTCAGCTAAATTACTTAAGTGTGAAATGTAGCTGAACGGTTGCCAAAATATTGATTAAACGTTTAAACGCAGTTGATAAGAGGGTAGGACAATTTTAAATTGGAAGCGGTACCTCCCTTTTGCCCCATTATAATGGTCTCCTACCGAATTTCGGTTACGGCGGCTAATCTCAACATGGATCAGCCAACTGCGCAGGAGATATTATAGTGCACGCGTGTGTGCGCAAACACAGGTGCACTCATTATTCCCTCACTCTCATAGTGGGATGGGAGGCAATCCGACACGACCGGAGAGAGATCAGGCGTAGGACCAACGGTGCAACGTGCGCCCCGAGCCACGGGGGGGAAACACCGACAACTTCCAACATTTATTGTGAATTTCTTGACAGAGAAACCCAATATATATTTTTGACCCGACCCGGGATTCGAACCCGGGACCTCGTGATCGGCAGGCAAACTTGCTAACTACTAGACCAACGAGGCAGTATAGACTTGCCCCATTAAAGACTCAATCATGTACGTTTTAAGTAACATCCCTACGGAAGCGTTGCTATAATCTTAAAAAACAAGCCCATAACAACGATATTTCATACCTTCACAATATAATACACCTTTAAATACTGCAATTTTATTATAACGATATTTCAAACTGGAACCCCTTTGTTACAAAACATGGTTAATTTACCAAACTCTAACTGAAACTATTTCCATCCCTTTTGAAGACAGTAACATAAAAAGAGATGGATGTAGTTTTAAACAAAGTTTTTGTTTTGTAATAAGGTTAATGTTCAACACTACCACCAACTAAACGATTACAATAATTATGTGCAACACTACATACCCATCCGATCCGATTTACATATTTATAATTCAATAAGTATTTTTTAGGACTCCCAATGTACCGATAATAAAGAATTAGAATGTATGGAAGATTTCAGTACTCTTAACAGTAAACAAACTGACATATATCAGGGACTTTTAAAGGACCTGCTATTTGAATATGGAATATTTAGCATGACGTGTTAAGCTGCATTTTAGGAGGGTAGTTGAATATATATTTTTAGTGAGCTTGAATTTTTTGTGCAGATAGACTGGGTCAATTTCAAGTTTTTAATTTTTTTGTAATGCAAGTATTATTCTAGCAGCACTGGCATTAGGAATACAATTAAATGTAAAAAAAAATATCTTCCAACTCTGGAGACTTCAACCTCAAAGGGTATCATTATTTCTCAGTAATATAAAATATGAAGAAACAAATCCGGGCCGCTTTTCAAATATCAGTCGACCTGCAAATGATTCTTTATAATATATTCAGTGTTTAACATGGGTTGAGATCGCCTGAAGCTACATAAATACCCTTTCCCACTAAAGGCCGCGTAAAGTAGAAGAGGGGAAATGGGATAATTACCTTTAAACAATTCCACAAGGAAGGTACCCTTAAAACTAGATAATACGATACTTTATGTCTGGAATAAGTTCTGCTGTTTAGCGTCATTCTCGAAGTCGCTCCACGCGTTGTTCAGTTCCATAAATATCATCTTCGCTATGTTTTCGTTGGGAGTGCCCATTTGCTGAAAAATAAATCGTGAAACATAAATTAATTGTTCAAAGTTTCTCATCAAACTGTAAGATTCTTACAGATGCCTTGAGACTACAAATGCCGTCACGAGTTTTGAGTGCTTAGCGAAAATATTGAGGATAAGTACTTGTGCGCATGTAATTGTTCGCGCTTGCTTCAAACAAGACCTCAAAATTTAATACCACAGTATAAATATAAACTATCTAAGCAGTACGGAATCCAGGAACAAATCGTACGAAATGATAAACTCATACAAACGCGCACGCATCTACGAGATAATAAGTAGCCTTGGCGTAAAGGTTGTCACGTCGTGGCCGATCGCGTTTACCTAATTTACTTGTTTTATAAAGACATTTCTAAATTTTAATCAACAAATCAACATTACTTCGACAGTTAATAAAGGAGTGACGATTCTAACGCTCAATGGAGCAATATTACTTATTTTTAAAAAAATAGGAAGAAGTCTAACCTTGTCTGGATGCACGGCGAGGCAGGCCCGCCGGTAGCTGCGCTTAACGTCTGCGGCCGACACCAGCTGCGCCATGTCGCACCGCGTCCATCGACAATCCTCCCACACCACCGTGTGTAGCGAGCACAGTAGCGCGCGGATGTTCGCCTTCTTTCCCTCGGTCTACAAAAGGCGGTCAATATCACATAGTGTTGCAGTATTTGGAATACATATTCATTAACACTTCTACCTCTACGTCTCTGGGAAAAACGGTCTTGATAGACAGAAAGAGGAAAATGATCCAATAAGGATTTTGTCTCTTACGCAGCGCTACAGATGCCATCACGAGTTATGAGCGCTGACCACAGGGATGCTCAAATGCACAGTAGAGCATCACGAGTATATCCCTGTCTGTCTGTACGGCGCAACGTGAATAATCTACATGCACAGTTACCCTCACTATTTTCACTCAGCGCGAACAGCTCGTGACGGCACCTGTAAATTTCATGCACAAGAGGCCAGTTGAATTTGATCGTTTAAGTAGCGCGTAATAAGAACTTCTAAAGTTTGACATATAATATCATGGTACTAAAATCAAGCGTCAACGCTAATAATTTTTTTTAAACGATCATAATTGGCTCCATATAGTACAGATAGACATGATATGACTGGTACATAAAAGTGCACTGACCCAGTCGAGTATCTTCAACTTCTCCGGGTCCATATCGCGAACCATATCTTCTTTGCGCATAGCGTTCATAGTCCGCGGTCCGGTCTCGCGACGCGCTGCAAACTCGTATCCTTGGCTGCCCAACAAATCGCTGAACACATCCGTCGACTTCTTCACCTTCTCCTCCGCTGGGGGTTTTGCCGTCTCGAAGTGCGAACGACTAAAGAAACAGAGGTAAGCAAATATTCAGTATTTTAAAAAGTTACTATAGGTTCCCTGTACTTTTTTGCCATAATTAAGGATTTTCTCTTATATTGCTAACTCAATAAAATTACACTCATCAAAATTTTGAGCTCTCTTGTTGATGCAAGACTGACAAGCATTCATAGACTGCAGTAGTCATTTGCAATAAAAAAAAATTGCCATGACACAAAACTTACTTTGTGTCTATGAGCATTATTCTTATATCTTGAAAGAAGATTGTTATATGTACAGGTGTCGACACAAGTTATAAGCGTTCAGCCTAAATAGTGGGTAACTGCGCATGCATTACATTCGCGTCGCGCCATACAGACAGACAAACTTATAAAATGACTACTGCGCATTCAAGGTCAGCGCTTTTAGCTGGTGATGGCATCTGTACACATAGTTTATTTAGATTAACACAGATTAGAAAATGACACGTACTTGTAATCAGGTTGATGTGCGGGCGAGCGAGCCGGCGTGTGAGTGGCCGTGTGTGCGGGGGACGCCCGAGCTGAGGTCGGGCCCGACCCCATGCCGGGGCCGCCTGGGCCCGCCGCCTGGGGACCCGGGCCCAAACCCTGGGAGCCTGAGTTAGGCAACCGAGAGCCCAGTACCCCAAGTTCAGCAAACGGATCTTTTTTAGACTGTTGAGGTTGAGCCTGCTCTAGAGGCACGCTTTGTGATCGCGCGGCTGAAATAATATAGAGATACTTATTATATACTGATAGTATAAAGTTATTAGTACACTATTAAGTTCTTCAACTGTTTTTGAACTCGGGGTGTCGTTCGTAAAGTTTTCAAAATAACAAAAGCTTTGGCCAGAAAAGTATTCGTTATCAGGTAAGAAAAAGAAGATAGTAAATAAGGCCTATCGCCTTGCTTGATCCGTTCATATTATTTATGTAATGTTTGGATTAAATCGATAAAATGTGTTTACCTTCATCGTGCAACGTGTGCGGCGTGAGCAAAGTGTCCTGTGGCAGCGGCTCGTGCAGTCCGAAGGGATCGAAGCCCGGCGCCGAACCGGCCTCGTTACTCGGCGCTGGCAGACCCTCGAACATTACTTCAGACGCGAACGGCTAAAAATACACAATCTTGGGATACATTTCCAACAGAAATGCGAGGGTGTTTGCTTAAGAGGCAATAGAATCACTGCACTGAACTTTAAGTAAATGAAGTGACTCTATTAGTTCTAAGCAAACACATCCCTCGCTTACGTTTACGTTTACGCTTACGTTTTTTAAATTATTTATTTTGTATTCTTTAAATTGTATAATATTTTTGAAAAGAGTAATTACTGAGTTTCTTGCCAGGTTCTTCTCAGTAAAAGCAACCTTCCGAACCTGGCGGTAGCATGTATAATCCTGTATAATTGTGTCATTCTGACGATTTGAAAGTGCTTTGTAAAAGTCTAATCGAATAAAGATACTTTTGACTTTGACTTTGACTTGGCTACGCATCCTTGCACAACCCTAGTGAAACGCAGCCTTATACTACCATTTGCTTTTATCGATATACAGGTACTGTCGCGTGTTTTGAACGCTGGCCTAGAATTTGCCCTATAGAGTCAAACTATTACAAGTCTCAGCCAAATCGGTTTAATCGGTGATTTTCCTGTCGGTTCTTCTCACAAGGCTAGCTTCCGACTCGGTGGTCAATTCTTTGATATTTCTTACCTTGTAAGGCACTTACTTTATGAACCCTTAGCAGGGCCTAAACTGAATAAAATTATTTTAATTTTCTACAGTTTAGCCGTTAATGCAATAATGTCTCCTTTTAGACAGACAGGTATATTAGTATAGATTATAGCACCAAAGTCGGATGCAGGTGTTACAAGAGTTAAATATGTACAAACCTACCAATACAACTACAACAAAGGTAGCCAAACATACCTGAGGATTATCACCAACGGTCCCACTGAGGAAATCTCCGAAAGCATCGTCAGTCGCGGGCTTCTCCATCATGCCGAAGAAATCGAAGGAGTCTTCACTTTTCAATTTCTTTTCCGTCTTCGCAGGTTGTTGTAAGTTGTCGATGTTGAGGAAGTCAGCCTCATTGGTTGTCTTCGGTTGGGGCGGCGGGGGGCGCGGCGGCTGCGGGGAGGGGGGCGCCACGCGCGGGGGGTGTTCCTCCTTGGGAGGGTACTCTGCCGTTACTGTAAACATTTACTTCTTGAGATGATACCCTAACTTTGTTGATTAAAAGCAGGCGGCCAAACTTTCTTAATTGGGGGCCAGAAATATTTGGAAAATTCAGAGAAGGACTAGAAAATATACTCGTGTAAGTTCAGAAAGAGTCTTGTGAATAAGTAGGGTGCATCAATAAGAAGAAATTCGAAGAACTTTAGCCCCGAGTTGGGAATTATACAGAGTGAGCACTGAGTGCCTACTGTGAGTTTTTCACTGTCGCCGTCACAAGTCACCGTGTCGACGTAAACGCAGAATTGTATAGGATCGAAACAGCGCCAGCTGTCAACGCTATGAGTACTATTAATGTCAAAGTCAACACGGGCCGGATTAAATGGGCCGTACTTTGCCCATCCAACTATAACTTTAGTTAAGCTAGTGGGTTTTACAGATCTTTGATTTATTTACTCAAAGGCTCTTTATAACTTCCTCAAATCAGCGCATGCGTGCAAGTCATATAAATTCACAATGAATAAATATATTACCTTTTACGTGGTAAACATGCGTACAGACTGACTGAATGGAATCTCTACGGCGATCTGGCTACTGACTTGATGGAGTTTAAAATTTGGTCTGTTGTTTCAACATGCTTTTCTACATAAAGATCTGTCCCTCTAGCATTGAACAAATTTGATTTTAATACCTAACCTAAATGGATTTCAAGCGGAATACGACGAGTTATAAAAAAAACTAAGTAACTATAAAGCTGTGCGTAATAGCAAAGTAGATAAAAATGTTTATAAAATCTCCTAAAAAATATATCTTGGTTTAGCACTAAATACATAATGATTTGAGTCAGAAAATGCCCATGCGTCGTAAGTTATATAGCCAAAAATGCATAAATTAACAATAAAAATAGGTTGTGTTATTAAAATAAGTGCCCAGATTAATAAGGTTTTTTTTGTGTATATAAAACTTATCTATGATTTCAGAATGTCAAATCTAAAGTATTCTACACACATTCCATAAAGTACATAACATACTTGGCTTCTGGGCTGTAGTAGCGTTGTTTCGTAGATTTGCTGTTAAGTAAATACCAATACATATAAAAGTGGATATTAGCATATATAATTAAATAACAATAGAGTATAGATATAAAAATCTGAAAATTTCTTTCAACATCTATACTAATTCATAAATCTTAATAATAGTAATAGTATAGTAATTAATAGTTTTTGTTTGTTTGCTTGAACGCGCTAATCGGGCACTACGGGTCCGATTTGCAAAATTCTTTCAGTGTTAGATAGCCTATTCATCGAGGAAATCTAATCACGCTTAGAATTATCGCGGGTTAAAGTTAGCGTTAGCCTCAAGTAAATATTTCACGCGGAAGAAGTCGTGGGTAGAAGAAAATATTAAGTACAATCCAACTGTAATTGTTCATTGAGGATAGCTATATCTCAGGCTTCCTTGTAGTTAAAAGAAAAAGGTTTACCAAAGTTATCGATAGTCTCGTCTCTCTCCAGTGTAGTAGAGAAGAGCAGGTCAGGAGTCCTGACGGGGAAGGAATGGTCTTCCTCCCAGAGGTCGGAGCGCGGCTTGCGTCTCTCCCCGTTCTGCACGACGAGGCTTATCACGGCCGTTACCGTGGCAGAAAAGTGGTCGTTCACCGGCAATGACTCGTCTATGCCGTCGATTTCTGACCTGGGTATTATTATCAAGGTAATCTTGGATTCCAGAATGGATAATATTTTTTTAATTCCCATGTGGTTAAACCGCATTTCAAGCACAAGAATCACGCGACTTCAAAGCTATAGAAGTAAATAAGGGACTTAAACATAACTGGCGATATGTGGCTGTGCTAAAAGTACTCCTCAGCCTACCCCTATGAGGAAAAACAAGCGTGAGCATATTTATGTAAACAAAACATTAGTATATTTGAACACGGTCCTTACGATCAAGCGACGTAATCAAGATTCTCCGGGCAAAAATGAAAGTGGAATAAATTTTTGACTTAACATTATCGAACAAGAAGTTCGATAACTAAGAAGTACTTATTATAATTTAATTTTATCTTACTTTGATAGTATGATCCAGAACAGACTTAAGAATGAACCTCAACACAATAGACATAAGGTATAGTACCTGGTGAACTTGATGGCGTGTTGGTCAAAGTTGAGGAAGCCTGTGTGGAAGTGCAGCGAGAGGATGGGCACGGAGTGCACTCGGCCGAGTTGTTGGCGAGCGTGGTACACGCACACTGACACGTCTCCTACCACCGTCGAGTCCAGCGGTAGGGTCACCTACACACATATAACATTACACTAATTAAATTAATAATAAAAAGCACATGCAATCTCGATTCCTTGGCAGAGGAACAGTCTAAACGCCTACGAGGCAATAAAATCTGAAGAGACAACTACAGAAATGAAATGAAAATAACATCTTTGACTATGTTTTACTAGACTAGAAAAATGTTTTATTTTTGTAAAGAGTTTATTTCGGTAGTTTAATTTGTGCACTCTGTGCAAAAACTCTTTTTTGTAGTAATGAAAAAAAACATTTCCTTTTACATTACATAGATAATTGAACGTACAGTTAAAATGAAAGAAAAGCTTTCTGTGAATTTTATCTGTGAAGACGAAGGGTTCTAATATAAAATAAACAAATATTGTAAGTTATCCTAGAAAATGTGTTAATAAAAAAAAAATGGGTATCCGTGCATTTCTAAGCGGGACAAACAACCCTAAATATCCAATCTCACTCAAATTCGTCACTTACTTTCCCTTCCGTCATCGTATACATATGCAGCCTGTCGTAGTCTTGCATGGTAGACACTATGAGCCTATCTTCGTTGTATATTTCTATGTACGGCCTGCAGCCATCCCTGCAAACCACAATGAAATGTCTAAGCTAATAAGTTCTTAAGACGCGCTGCTTAAAACCTTGCCTAACCCCCAACATATCTTCAAGATAGTTGTGAAAATATTAAATAGGTGACAGCGCGTACCTGAGTCCCCTGGTATATTTAAATAATATAAATTGGAGTCGCAATTTAATAACAAAATAATGCTGTCTGTTTGAACATATATTTCATATTTTTTTAATTCCACTAAGGTGGCAAGCAAACATATGGCCCACCTGATGTTAATCTAAGAGACATAATAAGTATCAGGAAGCTGTTAGAATATCCGCACATCCTACTTGAACTGAGGTATTTTTTCTATATCATAGTACTCACCTTGCTTTGGTGAAGAGCGGCACCGGTTGTATCGTCAATGAGACTAGCGAGACAGGTCTGAAGTGCGGCAGAATTGGGTCAGGCCTGGAATATAACAGTAAAATTATGTCCTAGTCTCGGAATGGGAGATCTTCCCTTAGCATGACCACTCTCTCCCCACACGTAGTGCAGATAAAATAAATAGTCCGCTATATTGAAATTAACATGACGTCACATAGCCAAGCATGTATAGTCATAGAAAATAAGTGTGTAAACAAAATTTCATCTCAATCTGTAAAAGATTTAATTGATTTAAAAAATTGCAAGATTCCATCCTGGCATATTACTAGTATTATAAATGTCAATGTAAGTTTGTTTGTTACGATTTCACGCAAAAACTACTTAACCGATCATCGTGAAGCATTGTACACATATACTTGGAGGTATTACAAGTAATAATAGGATAGGGATTAGGTAGGACGGGTGAAAGGTAGTACTAATACATTTTTCAAAATAACTAAAAGCTTGTAATAAAATTACGTTTAATTTGTGTTCCAAGTGTCCCTTAAATTGAATAGAATTATGATTCAATCAAATCAAAAAGTTTTAGTCAACATAAGGGACACTTAGAACACTTATTGAACGTCATTTTGCTTACGCTAACTTAGATTAATTAACTACGGTTTCCAAATGTATGCCTGTCAGGAGAATAAATTTAATTGAAAGAAATTGATATAGTACCTGATAATATTGCTAAGGTAGTACAGGTATCTAAGTTGACTAGGCGCGATGTTGATGGGTGACCGCTTCACCGCGAATATTTGCAGCGCGTCTTCAGGCACCGTCACTAACTTCGCGTACAACAGTAGACCGCACATCAACATGCACGACATTTGCTTTCCATCCTGGAAACGAATATTATTTTTACTTAGGTGGCTCGACGTAGAAGGGTCCACGAAGGGGGTGAATGTTAAAACACCCACTTTTCACCAAGATCCCTAAGTAGCTTACGTGGCAGTTTGGTGAGTTGAATCAAATTTTATATCTATTTATTTAGCTATCAAACAATATCTTTGTAGATAAATAATATACGTATATTCACAATGCCTCTTACGGCGTAGGCAAAGAATACTAGTACTACTACTAATACTAGACCTCAGCGTGCTAAGAGAGAAAGCTCTTCTTTTGATGCCAAATTATGAGTTCAATCTGCCTTCACCAATGTCGGTGTCGAATGTCAAACAAAATCTGTGGTGTGATATCTGTGGTTCAACAAAACCGGCCAAGTACGAGTCGGACTCGCGCACGAAGTGTTCCGCGCAATTATTTGGTGTGTTAGGTTGAACGAATGACGTTTTCAAGCAGTCAACAAAATCAATACATAGTGTATAAAACGCCAAAAAAACTGATTTTTATATGTTCATTAGATCATCACAGTTCATTAGATACAGCCTGGTGACATACTGACAGACAGAAGGACGGACAGCGGAGATTTTGAAATAATGTGTCCAACCCTTTAGGTACGCCATCCTAAAAAGAAAATTACCTGACAGGTGATGACAACTGCCGTCTTCTCGTCCTTGGCGAGATGTCTGTACATATGCTGCAGGAGAGCATAAAGCGGCGCCAGCAGGGGGGCGCGGTGTGCCGGCGTGGGCCACAACGCGCGGCATTCAGTCACGGACACGTGGCGCGGGAAGCTCAGGCGGCCACGACTCGCGTTATACACGCTGTACTTGCCACCGGGGTGACGACTCTCCAAATACACCTGTGTATTTAGATTACACTTTTAACAAAGTACTTTCAAATCGTCAGAACGATATGATTATGCAGGATTAGACATGGTAAAACCGGGTTAGGAAAGTTGCTTTTACTGAGAAGAGCCCGGCAAGAAACTCAGAAATTATTCTTTTAAAAATAAAAGATTTATACAATATAAATCATAAATAATATATAAGTTCATGGACACAGTTCCAGTGCAAAAAAGTCGCTAAAAAATATTTAAACTAATAGTATGTACAACGTATAATTGTGTAGCTTGAGATGACCAGTCCCCACAAGCAGCACCTGTATACGAGTATGACGGGAATACCAGCCATTGCCAACCATTACAATAATTCAAAGATGTATGTTAGTGCCTGAGACGGCATTGAACTGACCAACTTTAACTTTGGCACATTTGGGTAAAAAGTAGTAACACCTCGGCTTACGCTTTCGTGGATCGTTTTTTTTTCCCCTGAGAAATCTATCAAGGATTACATGGTTATGGACTTATACCGGCTAAAACCCACAGGTGTTCCTCCTCGTCGCTTTTACATTTGAGGCGTGCGACGCTTCTGTCAACCCTAGACTGACGTTAACAAATTGTTTTCAAAATCATTTTGCTGTATTTCAAGCTAGTCGGTAGAGTCTGCAAGTACTCTGAGGGAAATAACAACACCTGAGTACGTCCATCTGTATGAAGATCGCTTAAGTGGGGATGAATCTATAAATAGTCGCGAGAGCTCATTTGTTATAATAATATCAAAATAACCAACCTTGACGTCATCAATGTGATTGGTTTTATAAGCACTCTCGAGCCCTTCCGAGGGGTATGGCATCACGATAATACGGCTCGTTATGTAGCTTATATCCAAATCCGTCCTGGCTATTGACCTGAAAATTAAAACAAAAGTGCTGACTATAATACCTGATTGATGAAAAAATGTCACTTTATTTAAACCTTTTTCAAGATACTAACGTAACATCAGAAACTTATATATTTAGTTCATAATAATCTATACTAATAAAAGCTAGAAGAGAGAAGCGAGAAATTAAGGTTTTGTTTGTTTGGTTGAATTTGGTAATCTCATTAACTATTACAGGTTTAAATTAAAAAATATTTCTATGCTGAATAGTTCATTCACAGAGAAATGGTTTTAGGCTTTATAACATCACGCAGCGGCCAATAGAAGCGCAGTATCGAAAATGAATATAAACATAATATGAATATCGAAGAATTGACAACCGGTTCGGAAATTAGCCTTCTGAGAAGAACCGACAAGATATTCAGCTGGCATCATGTACAGCGTAAATAATTATTGGTTGGAGCTATCAATGGAAAATTTAACAAAAGAAAAAAAAATGTACTACGTAATACAGCTTTTATTGTAACCCTACGCGAGTAAGACCGCGGGGCACAGCTATTATTGAGTATTCGTAAATCTGTCTAAGTATTAGTTTGTTTCGCCTTCGCATTTGAGACGCAGAGCTAATTATATAATGGTTTCCTATGTATATGTACATGAACTCGGGTCTGGAAGTAAGCCCACCCCATCACAGACGCTAAGGAGACATGGAGATAGAAAACGTCACTTACTGTTGCACAGTCTGCATAACCTTCGAAGACGTATCTTTTAGATTCTTCAAGAAGCTGCCAGCCCCGCCTCTGATGGATGAGAACAGGCCGCCCGAGTTGGGCGGCTGCGGGGGCGGCTGGTAGTGCGGCGCGGCGGGCGGCGGGGGGCGGCTGGGCTCGGGGGGGCGGGAGTTGGCCACCTCGTGCGCACTCGCCACCGGCTCTCTGTTCGCTGAAACAGTACCTATCATGTAGACACTTGAATTTCTCTCTCAACACTTTACAATATTCATACACTCATTTGGCAATTTATAGGTGCCATCACAAGTTTTGAGCGCTGACCTGAAATACACAATTTTTTTAGGTTTTGTTTTAGAACAAATACATGCATAGTTATCACCAATATTTTCGCTGAGCGCTCATAACTCATAACAGGACCTGCACTGTAGGTATACAAAAAATTGAGAAATATTTCGGATGCCCGTATAGAATCAACCTGTTATTTTAAAATACTCTTCAATGAGATCAAATTGACGAACTAGCAAGAAACCTTTTTTATGAAATTTTTTGTTCATATCTTATACAAATACTAGTTTCAAAATCAGACTCACTGATAATCTGAATAAGGTTTCAAACAAACGTCTCAATGCGCAATCGCATCTTAGAGGCTACATAACAAAAAACAACATTGTTATTTAAAGTAATGGATATTTATTTCTATCATATACATTTTCAACTTACACAATGATAACAAAAATATTCTTCATCTACCAACTACATATAGAAACAAAATAGTTATTCCCTACCATAACATTATACAGAATGTATCAAGGAAACAAATCATTGGATTGTTGCGTTGACATTTGCGTAAACCTCAAAAGGTATTACTGAAGTTTGTTACTAACGCACATAATATTTGGCACCTTAACCAGTCTGCTACAAAAGGCCTATCTCCACCACATCGACAAAACAGTAGTATATTTTCCAATATTTTTATACTATATAGTTATAGTCATATAAAACAACTCCTTTGAACATAGCTAGCGACTATACATCCAGTTATATCGCCATGTGATGTAATATTCAATAAAAACTCGCTTAGCTTACTAAAATCACTTTAGGAATTATAATTAAACTTTTTAAAACATCCTCTATGGTCTGTCTACAAAAATAATATTAAAAAACAATATCACACATTTTAATAGGTACGTTATTATTTATATTGGTATGTAAAATAAAACAAAACAACTACCTGAAAGGTATAAAATATTTAGACTTACATTTAGTAAGTTATAGTTGTGCGACTTTCACAGTAAGCGGCGCATATGCATGTAAGTTTCAACTGTCATATCATAAGAAACCTTAAGAAGGTATGAATTGATGTGAAGTTAGATAGTTGATGACCAATGCTAAACCGAGCCGGGTCCGAGCCGAACGTTGGCTTGGGCACGGTCGATCAATATTACATACATTTTATACAGTCACACCAACGCAATAACGAACGGCAACCGAGTGACGGTCGAAGCTCCAGCCGAAGCTCGGCTCGAGTCCGGCACGGTCTAGCGTGAGCCATTTATAACATTTTTTAATTTCCCTATTTCTCCTGGTCACGCTATAATTTGAGAACGGCTTTACCAATCTTTTTTAAATGTTATCATATAATTCGTAGGTTTACATTTGAAACAAAGAACAGGGTACCGCAATATAAAGCCACTAGTGTTAACTGCAACATGACAGTTTTATTTCGCTTAGTTTCACTTCCTCAGCATTATAATGTGTAGGAGAATTCATGTCATAGCATTCTCAACCTTTAGGCGATATCCAGAATTCTTTCTCTTTTTCAGTGTAGAAACACTTCAAATTTATATGATAGTCCTAAAAGCACCGTTAAACTTAAATTAAACTAAGTATATGCAGTTTTTATATTACAACCTCTTTTTTAATATACTTAGAAAGTATTTTTTTTTAAATGTATATTGGTAGAATTAAATTCTTCTTGATAGAGGGTGTTTCTTTCTATCTCTTATAATTGTAACTACTTCGAACTGCACCTAACCAATACTTATAATGTTCATTAAACAGATATTTAAATTATTATTTTGCAACCTTGAATAAAGAAATGCGTGTATATTAAAAAAATAACAAATTAAGTACACTTTTATAAAAATATGTCGACTTTAATACTAACTTTGAATCATTTAAAGTGTTAACTTTGACCATCATTCAATCATTGGCAATTCCTTCGTAAATATAAGTATATAAAATATATAAAAGTAAGTCTCACAAAACTTATACATTATAATAATACTTATAATAATAAAATATAAAATGGTAACCAAATAATACTATCAACTGCATTTTATTTGTACCAGTTCTAAATGGAATATGGGAATGGAATGCCTTCTTTTTTACTATCACTATAAGACCTTTTTCCTTAGTCACCCATAAGTAAAGTCAACCATCAAAGTGTCTAAATAGTTTTGACGGTTCAAATTTGTAATTCACTCTAGTCTTATCGTTACACGACATAGCTATAATAGCTATAAAATGCACCTTGTTATTCTATGGGTGCAAATAATATTTGATCTTAGGGCCGGTAAATTACTTTAATGACCGACTTTACATTGGATATTAGATATTTTTATTGGAAGTCATCGATAATATGCTCACGGCCAGATTTAATGTGCCTATAGGACCATTATTGCAGAGCAATTATCTTGTTCAAATTAAGACCACTTACTATAAACAATAACCTTACATTTCAATATTTAAGTACAACTTCTATACAGTGTATATAATATGTTTATTACAAATAAATTATAGGACAAGCGTTAACAACATAGAGTAAATGTAAAAGTGAATAAATAAAAACAATGAATACTCATCATTGCGAGCATATCCAATGGTCTAGCACAAGCGGCAGGCTCCGGCGCGGGCTCATGGAGGCATGCGGATCATTTAAACGAGAAAACTATTGGGCACCCGAAAAAGTTGAAAACACCTAAAATGAAAAGAAAATGTGATATGTATTGCAATCAAACATGTTCTACATGCAAGCACCGCGCCTTTTTATCATTAAACAAAAATATATGTGGGTCAAACATTGGAGCAAAGGTTGAACGTTATTTACTTGTTTCCTGTTCAATGACCTTAAGATAACACCGATAAGATATTTTAACCTTCGTTGATAAAAAGACGTGGCACTCTGTCAAAGGACTAATAACACAGACATGCAATGGGTCTTGTCATTCCAACGCAATAGAAATAAGCATTTTGCACGTTGCAACTGAATTACATGCAAGCCTGGCTTTATCTCATGACATATTGTAGCTGTGTTGCTCAACTAAGATTTGTGTAAAGATATATATTGACTGTACATTATCACAAACTAAATATACGGCATCATTGTACAGATTACACTACTTCTCAGTGTAATTAACAGTGTATTTTGAGCAAATCAAACAAGGTCGATATTTGATTGATCACGAATCTAAAAAGCGGATTTAATGATGAATGATTGTGCTCACAAACTATAGATTATTTGAAGATTAGTTAACAATTAGAGCAGAAGCCAGATAGATATGTTCAAAAACAACAAATTTATATACTACCCAAGGACACTGTTATTCGGAAAAAATATTCACTTCTTATTCTGTTAATGATGCGTAACAAAGTAGAATAAATGGAATTGTTGGTGTGGCTTCCGAATGCTTATTAACATGGCACGCACACATGTGAGAATATATGTTAGACAAGATATTGAGATTAACATACTAATAAGCTTCCCATTAATTAGTGTCAATTATAACAGCGTTAGTCATTTATCTGTGCCATAATCAGTAAGTTTGAAAAGGTGTTCATGTACAATTGGTCAGTTAACGAGAGCTCGTCGTACCAGCAGTGCGTTCGTTTAGACATTGTCCATACTGAACGCCCAGTCTATAATTTACATCTATTCATGTATTGTATATTTACTATACCTTAATTATTTATTCAATTATAATTTATATTTATTTCTTGTGTGACGTACTCATGTATAATGGTTCAGAAATTGAAATCGGATAATGGAACAGCTTGTGATAATTATTCACAAATATAAGTGCGAGACTAGCGCACCTGTTCAGTTATTATTTTTTTATATATGGATGGACTAAAACTAGAGAAGAACTACAAAACACAGATACATCAAAAGGAAAGTGCTTATGTTCAATAATGAATTTAAAAATGTACTCAACTACTTTTGAGGGTGACAGCACAAAAAAACTCTATAAATACACACTGATATTTATAGATGTCAAATAAGAAAAGTCCAGCTTGAAATTAAACTGTCCTTAGTATAAGCGGACGTGTAGTTTTCAAAACGTACGTGAACTATCTGGTTGTATTAGTATTAAAATTTTAGGTGATTAGAGCGACGTGCGGCTATCAATGTGTTTTAGTATTATAATGCTTTGAAAAAACATATCTTGATTACAGAAGTAATAAACACATACATCTCTCGTTTTAATATTGAGGTACATAATCAGAGGTAACTCGGCAAGCAATGAACGATGAATATTAAAGTCAAAGGATCAAGATTTGTTTTCCAACACACTTGTTAGTCTGTGCTAGTACTCCACAGAATGCGAGTTAGCTATTTATAACATCAACACATAATTTACCCTCGCTTCCACTGTGATACGCCTCCTTTTATACTTCGACATAATGTCATACACTTCTGTATGTTCAGAAAAAAAACCACGTCTGTGAAGAATATACTCATTTATTTATCCACTTAAGCTCTGACATAGTGGTATGACTAAATTATACGAACAACAAAAAAATATTATTTCCATGACAAATCTAAACATTTAAAAAGTGTTTAAAAACACTAGATAAAATTTTGATGGCGATGAGTATGACATAATGTAAACATGACATATTATACTCTCTATTATTATAATATAAATCTACGCTACTTCAATACTTGTACCTCTGTTAACATCATTTCATTTCCTTATATTGTCGGGAGGCGTCTTGGAATGGTTCTATGATAACGATTGATTCAATCGACACAATATGATAATACTAACAAATTGTGTAATTAGATATACTTATAAAAGCCATAGACTAGTAAAATACACATTAATAACTTATACATAAGGCCCACATTTGTGTGACAATGAAAACCAAAGTGCGAGGCACCAAGCCACCAAGATTAGTGCGCGAACGCTACCAATGACTATCCGTGTTAGTTGTTCATATTGTGTGAAAGGTGTTAATATTAGCTAATCATATATTACGTATGGTGGATTTAGAATTCCCAGATTTAGAACCTTGGAACTTATTTAAATACTATTATAATTACTCACGAAGGACACATAATATAATAATATAGTACAAATAAAATGATAGAAGGGGTTCCAAATACTTGTAAAGATTGCATAAAGCCCCACATACTTACAGGAATGTATAGATAAGTTTTATAGAAAATATTATTATAAGTAAGAAATCTAACTAGCGACAGGTACCTAACTACATATCGCGTACACTTTATAAATGCACACATATTTTTTGGTAATGTAACAAGAATATTTAGCATAAATTTGCGACAAGTTCCACATAATACTATCTCAATAATAATGATCTCATTTTCATGTAATTCACTCATTAGTATATAATTTGATGCCATTCAGTCGTCTAGTTTCAGACTTAAAGCTCATTTAGTTGAACATTCGCGTCGCGACAAAGGCCGAGTCAGGGCTGACGACTATACTTCCTCCTGCCCCGAATGTGTCGTACACGAGTTAACTCATTTCAATATCCAAGCAAAATATATATACCAATCTCTAAACTAATAGTATTCATAAGAAAATATTTGTAAGTCAAATAAATGCTATACTACCTTATTTGGATCGAGAGAACAATTTATTCGACATAGCCTTACCTTTGGTGACGTGCGATATTTGACGGTAATCAACATTGGAATGTAACCGTGTCTCACATACGTTATACGTTCATAAGGAACTCAAATCAAAACAAATACGTGGAATAAATGAGGAAAAACAAAATTTGAGTGTAAAAAGTCAAAAAATGCTTGACCATTATTAGCTCGAGAATCGAATGCAACGGAACATAAGACGGAGCGCTGGGCGGCCCGGGCCGGGGGACTTACGATATGGTAGTGTAATATTTACTTGACTTCTTATTACCTGGCGAGCTAGTGGCCACAGATTGTTCAACTTTTTTACGCTCAAATTTGAGTGGTTGCTTGAGGTTCACGTTGTTGGACTCCGCTATGGCCGCCAGCCGCTCCAGTATACTGCTCATCGACAACCGCTCCTCCGGGTTCACTGTCAGGCAGCCGGCTGCAAACAACGCATACATTTATATATCTCCTACATGTTACCCTATAACACTATCTGAAGGTTTTATTATTATTCATTTATTTTAATATTGCCAACATTTCATACACATTGATTATGTTAACTAGAGTTTATATAATGGTCTTGTTCCCAGCCAAATATTCTTGTTTAACCTTTTATAGGCAAACACCACATGCTTATAGATGCATGACAATATATTCAAATCAGATCGAACTCTATTATCATTAGCAATACTATTTATATTCAATACTAATATTAATTTTAGAACTACGGCGAGCCAATCACAGCCTAGCTGTTTCAAATTAGAAAATAATATTCCAAATATATAAACAGATGCCAATCAATATACATATTGACATTCTATTTGATCTCAAACGAGGGTAGGCTACAATATTGGTTGGAGAAGATAAATGATTTCTTGTAGAAAGCTATCCAAAAAATTCATACTTACTTATGATTTCATGAAAACATTTGTAGCGTTGATCATTGGGGTTGAGATTGTAGTTTCCATTGAGTATCGCCAACTTGGCACAGTCCTCAAATGGGTGTTGCATGAAGCACAATGTGTACAGAATGCAGCCGAGTGCCCATACATCCACACTGTGGTCTATTTTTCTATTATCCCATGTGTCTAACATCTCTGGCGCTCTGTACATTGGTGTTGTGAATTGGGCTAGCTGGAAGTTGGAAATGTTACAACTTACAACACCTATACAGATAAATTAAATTGAAATGTCAGTTTGTAATTCCAAAATAACAGCTTTCCACTAATCGCATATATAAGTATATATGATACTGACATAAAAAAAAAATCTGTTCTTCTTTTTGTTCCAGTAATCTCTGAAATGGCTGGACGGAACTCACTGGCAGGTAGCTAATGTTACCAGGAATAACTTAGGCTACTTAAAGGTCACCGAAGAGGTAAGCAGAGGTGTTGTAAAAACAACTCGCATTTCCCCAAATATCATATCAATAACATATCATCAAGTAGTCTTTAACACAAGGCCGGATTCGAACATTTCGAAGCAACAACCTCTTGCAATCGCGCAATCAGTTGCCTGGCCGATCGAGCTACTCGTGTCTAGACTTATCACCCTTATTATAAAATGTTGCCCAAGATAGTCCTTGGTTTACAAGTAGCTCCATCTGTTGCTGTGATGCAGATTTAAATAGGGATGGACATAATTTTAGTCCAGTCCTTGTTTAACCATGTTTAGTTATAAGGGGATATGTCTTGCGTCATCTGCTGGCTGATCCAACCAACCCAAAAGTTTTATATTACAATCTACATATCCAATTAATCAAAGCTCTACGTCAAGCATATGGTTCACCTGTATGTTGTCACCAAAGCCAATGGGAGTTACTTTACGAGGGGCAATACACGCGAGTTGTCAACCCTTAAGGCTCCTTTACAAAAGAATCAAATCAGCTTAATAACACACTCTTTTATATTTTTTTTGGCAGTGTGGTAATACCTACATGAACTTTAGCATTTAATGGGGTTAATAGTTCACACTATCAATAGACCATGAAGTCAATGGACAGAAAATGTTGTGTTACACTTGGGTGATTAATAAGGCTGGTGTATTGTTAAAAATATCTCCTACTAAGCATAGTTTCTTGCTGAATTCTCTGTAGCACTATGACATATTATTAACAATATAAATGTGGAATAGACTCCATATGTTACCTATTCACAGTTAAACACCTGAACACATATCTGTGAAACTTAATATTTTATTAAAGAGATCAAACTCTGAGGACCCGAAAGTAAACCCTAATGTATTAGGCATAAAACCTCTTTGATAATATCCTGTGATCTATAGAAGAAAAAAAATATGAGCAAATATCCTAATATGGGGGTTGGAACGATGTTCCATGCATGCAAGGGAAAGTTTGAATGAAGATAATAATGTCAGTTAGTTAATGGTACCAGGTTAATGGTTTTTGGTCACAATTGACTGGGAAAACCACAGTGTGTTTGGGATTCCCATGGGTAAACTCATAAAATAGCATTCCATAGAAAACAACTAACTTAATAATTTCCATACTTCCTCAATCAATTAGTTTACGAAATCAAGCCCTACTCTCGCACAATTTTGTAGTGTAACAATTGTGAACTTGGTCATGGTATTTTAAGGGTACCTATTCAAAATGAATTATTAATAACAATACAACTTACGTTTTCCTCTAACATGTTTCTTTGATTTGCACTCCAAGAGGGGTTAGGGGCATATACATCTGTAGTGGCTGAGCCAAAATCACATAGTTTTATTGTACCTAAAACAAACAGAATTTGTTACTACCCTAATTAAAAGATAAAACTGTAAAAAAAAACCATAACACAATAATCATAAATATACTATTAAATTTGGAAAAAAATATCTTATTACTATTTCATCTATAATAATATTATAATGAGAAAATACTTGTATGCAAGTATGTTTGTAACAAATTGGCTCAAAAATGACTGAACAGATTTAAAAAAATCTTTCTCCATTTGAATGCTAAATTATCAGCAAGTAACATAGGATATATTTTATCCCCATACTCCTACGGGAACTACGTGGGTGAAACTGCTTGACGTCCGCTGGTAGTTCATAAAAATATTCTTACCACTGAGCTATACATAAAGAGCATAGATTGAGAAACCAAATAATACAGATCAGAAGTTACCTTCATTGGATATTAGAAAATTTTCTAGTTTGAGGTCCCGATGTGCAATGGGCGGCACCTGCGCATGAATATGTTGCACGGCGCGGCAGGTCTGGTAGAATACCCTCAGTATGGTCGGAAGGTCGAAGGGGAACGCCTGCCCTCTATTCTGAAGGGCTTCCATCAAACTGCCCCCGCTACACAGATCAGTCAGTAACAAGTACTCGCCCATTCCATGCGCAGTCTTTGTCTTATCAATAAATGATGCAGCTATGTATTTAATTATATTGGGGTGCCCAGATAGCTTTTTCAATAGACTAATCTCTTGTATAATGTTCTTATTAGCCTGCTCATCGGCTGCCATTAGTCTTTTTAGTGCATACTCAGTTCCACTTGCAACATCTTGAGCAACAAACACAAATGCAAAACCACCTGGAAAGGGAAGGCTTTTAAGTGGACAGAATCAGTCAAATGAGACTTTAAAATGTTGTTAATATATGCTGTTGTATCAATCCCTAGAGTTAAGCTATATAGCCCAGTATTTAGTTCCATATCATCTTCTTTTGTGCAAAATAATTGTTTATTCACTTTTGATTTGCTGATTTTGTTTTGCAGCTATTGAAACCAGTTACTTTAATTATATTGGATTACTTTGAACTTGTATTTTTTAAATGGTATATAATCATTTTGTTTATTTGTGTACTAATTTTAAGTTTTATTATTGAATAAATTTGTATGTAACAACTACATATTAAGTACACAAAAGCGTCAACCGTTTTGACTTGGTGCTATTAACATATCAATCATATTTTTTTTTTTATAAATGAGCATCGAGCAAGAAGACCCAAGTGCGGCACCAAATATAAGAGCAGGACACACAAAATACAAGAGGTGCATGGTTATATTATTTCTATGAGTTGTGGTGATTAGAACTTAAGACATGGGGCATTAGCTTAAGATAAGCATTAGATTAAGCATAAAACACTTATTCTTAAAAAAGCATGTTGTCAATATGGCCTATGGTCTAGTTCGAGTTGTCAATTAGTGATACTCTTGTCTGCTAATAAAAACCTAATGATGTGGTCATAAGATTTATATTTCAACAAAAGTCAATGAGTTTCATAGCAAAACCCATCTGAGTCATCATCTACATGGCCTTATCCCATACATTGTTAGGGTTGGCACCTGATTCAACCTAATCACTGATCACCTGATTTTTAAACGAAGCAACTGCAATCTAACCATTGCAACCCCTTTGGCGAGGAAAATCTGTGATCTGACAGAGTCTCATCTGAGTATACTTTACTATACTTTATGAAGAAGATGTAATGTTAGCAGTGAATGTGTTAATGCAATTCAAATTTAGAAAGCTGGGCATCAAGAGCATGATAAACTGCTGATTAAACTTCTCACCATTACTTAAGCATCACCAAGTCATCTTAACACCCTAATAGATTTTTTATTACAGCATTATGTGTGTTATATCTAATAAAACACCAATTTACTGAAATCACTTGGATTGTGCTAAATAGCAAAAGTATAAATCACAAATATTTACAACTACCCTATACATACTTGATTATTCTTATGTGTCAATAAGATTTAACAAGTACCCACATTGAATACTGAAAAGTCTGATAATATATGGATAATTAAATAAACACCATCCCAGATTGAAATTCACATTTATTAGCTTTTTGATCTTGCCTTCAATAATGCTATTCCCTTTTCCTACCATAGATATTTACGCGCCATCTCAGATTGTGCCATAGATAACCATATACATGTAGGCTGAATACTAAATACACAACATAATGGAAGTCCATACATAATTAACAGTTAGTTATAATAATGAATCCAAGATATGTGTGTACCAATACAGATATAAACATTGGGGCCACATGCAGCCCTTTGGCTGATGTCTATGAAGGGATGCATTAAAGTAGACAAAACAAAAGAAACATGTAATTATAATGTGTAGCACACAGTAGACTCGGTGTACCCATGGGATATAGAAGTGACCTTATGTGTCCTTATGGTTTTCTAAAAAGAACCTAATTAAGTTCAAACAATTGGAAAAGATAATATTGATTGAGACATAATTTACGCGTTCACTGCTAACGACGCATATGTGCTTCCAACTGTTAGAGAATTTACGAAGAAGTTGTAATATTAGCAGTGAATGTGTTAACATACAACAATATGTTGGATGTTTAGTTGTTTACCTGAATGAATCTACAGGATATGCACATCTAAAGGAGCATACAGATAAAGTGGATTAACAAAGGTAACATTGGATTACCATGGAAATTTGTTTATTCCTGTGGGAATACATCATGCAGTCGTTGCTGCAGTAATTCTTTGAACTGATTAATTATTGACATTACTAATCTTTGTTATTCACAGTAATTTATTAAAGTTGATAAGAAACAGATTGTGGTGTGCAACTGATTCCCTCTGTTCCATAAAAACCATAGCACCATACCAAACCAAAGTGCATGATGCAGTGTCATGCCAGCCATACAAGCCCTATGTAGTGTTAAGATGTATAATGATGTGTGAGGTACCTATCAATCTGTTAACTAACTTCACAAGGGCTACGGACGGGTCAGACGCGCAGCGAACCCTAACAATCAGACAATATGCCGTCCGCCCCCAAATTGGACTATGACGTACGTGGAGCACTCCGACACAAATCAAGGTTTTAAATATTTATAAGAAAATTACCTATACGTTTTATGGTATTGATGACAAGAGTCTATAAAATTATTGATCACTTACCTTCTGCTATCACCTTTTTAACTCTCAGTTTCATGTTTCCAATTTCAACAAACTGACCCACGAAATCATTATCACTGCCACCGTTTGCACCCCCTGAGCTAAAGTAGCCCATGGCTGACTTAAAGACGCTCATTTTCTGATGATAATTTTTGGATTAACTAAGTAAAATAAAGAATAAATAAAAGTTTTAATCAGCACCACTAACTGGTTCCATTTTACAATGGCATGAAAATGAATGAATGGCAGACAGAAAGAAAAATAATTAAATTGGCACTTTGGTTGGGCTATTTGGCAGATTTCAGATTTGTTGGCATAGAGTTACCAATCTGAATGTTATAATTTCCCCATTTTCACTTCAAAATGTTGTAATCTCATTAAAGATGGCCACACACGACGGTGACGTATTGTATATTTTAAATAACAAAAGGCTAGACCTATTACCACATACATAGACATATAAACGATATAAATTAATTTAAGGTGTACATTATGATGACTTTGGTTTGGAAGGTTTTGATTTAACTATATGTTGATTTTCTTCCAAAGCCGTGGTGACTAAGTGGTTTGAATAATTACTCAAAGAAACGGTAAAATTTCAAAATTCAAATCCCAGAAAGAAGTATCTCTTTTAACCTGGACCCGAATCTATGGACTCGTGTCATAATCATAATAATTTTAGTAAAATGGGGTGTTGCATTCATTAGCCCTTGTTCCTCTTTTTAGATTATTAAAATAAAATATGGCAGTTCAAATATTAACTTACTTTATTTTTGTGTATTTTTGAACTTGTTGAACTTTTCGAGATATTAATTTAAGATCTAAGCTAAATTTATTATTTGAACAGTTGAATATTATCCTTCCATATTATTTCCCAACTAAATTGGGAGTTTAACGGTACCATAGAGGAATATATAACGTGTTGTAGAGGTGCTTATATTTTAGTCGATTTCTTACGACATTAAAATTCAATTGATCTATGGGCACCACACAGAAAAAAGTTAAGTACGTAAGTAAAATTATGATTTTATATTTGACGGCAAACAGCTTGACAAAATGAGCTGCCAAGTGTCAGTTGCTATGATTATCTTGTCTGTGGGTGGCAACCTTTTCTTTACTAAAAAAAGCTGATTGATTTATAAAGAAAAGAAAAGAATAGCAAGCAAGACTCATATTTATTATTTGTTTATAAACGTTTCCTCGGATTGCTGTGCTTGCATTAAATAGTTGTAATTCCTCACTAAAAGAGTAGACTGATGTTTGTCAACCATCTGTGAAAATTATAAACATGGGATTTGATATCAAGAGGTTTGAAGTTGACGGTGACGTTGATGAAGAGCTCATTTGTCCTATTTGTTCAGGGGTTCTGGAGGATCCTTTGCAGGTCTGGTAGTTTTGCTTTGAATTTGCCGTTATATTGAAGGAGTTGGTTCTAGAGTGTTTTGTTTGTGTAGGCGCCTGCTTGCGAGCACGCGTTCTGCCGTGCCTGTATCACCGAGTGGATCAGCCGCCAGCCCACCTGCCCCGTGGACCGGCAGGCAGTCACCGCCAGCCAACTGAGGCCTGTTCCGAGAATACTACGCAACTTGCTTTCTAGGTGAGTATTATTTCGTAACTCCATAACTTGTATTACAACATTTATAACATAGATTTGTAGGTCACACACATTGTCTTTAATTATATCACAATAACTTGTTATTCGGGTCATATAAATATATTATATTATAATCAGTTATAGTATCATGATAGTCTATGGAGAAAACTCTGTCTGCAAATCAAATACTGCAAAATACATCTAGATCATATTAAAAGTGAACCACCCCTATATGATTTTCTAGTAATTTCGTGAAAGAAGATCCATACTAATTCACTAACAAGCTTTATCATCATATAGCAATTCTCGTTAGATTTTAGATACATTGATTGTTCAATGATATTAGATTTTTCCTGTCAATACTGATTTTTTTTGTAACATTATTAGTATAAGTTGCCATGAAAGCCAATTGAAGCTCATTAATAAAACAATGCATATATAACAAACAATACCATACTATAGCAGGAAGAATACTGCATGCGCTATCTAGTTACAGATAATACAACACATTATTATCACAAAACTATTTCAATGGAAGACAATTTAATGAAAGTTAATTCACAGTATTAATGATATTTGCTCATATTTCAGATTGAAGACTATTTGTGACAATTCCCCTCATGGATGCACAGCAGTGTTAAAACTAGACGCATTGGCTTCTCACCTAGTTGAATGTAAGTATTATTTTATTAGTACAGGTGCCGTCATGAGTTGTGAATGCTTAGAGATAGCTGCGCATGTATACTATTTGCGTCACATACAGAAAGACATATAACATGACTACAGCAAATTCAAGGTCACGGGGCCTACTATGAGAGTTTAAGTAGACCACATTAATAACCTATTAGCTTTAACATTTGATTTTACTATACACAAGTGAAATGTCTGAGCTCAGAAGTTCTTAATATGCTCTCCTTAAACCAATGATGGTAGCCCCCCAGCACTGCTAACTTGTGGCGGCATCTGTATTTCATGACTATTTCTGATAAATAGACTTTGGATGTATGTGTCAAGAGCTTTTAAGTTAAGTATCTCATGATGGTGTCTTAGAGAAATCAAGGGAAAAATCATGGTTTTCATAAAGTCTTTGAAATCACTTCTATTTAAGAATGCCTGGAATCTATCTGATGATCAAGCCGAAAGAAATTCGAGGGACTCCCCAATGATTTACAGCAATAGCACAGCATCTTGATAGGTTGTGACTGTCAAGCAAGAAGTACTCTGTGAAGGTGAATTTTGCAAAAAGCCATAGAAAAATTTGAAAAAAATAGGAAACTACTATCAAAAAGGAGAAAAACTTAAATATGCGAATTATATTATTTAATTTTGAAGTTGGTGTTTGATACCGTGTTTGACGCTACATTTTAGATTAAAAGTTGGAATTCGTAACATTATGTATATTTTGATAAGCACAAAATTTTTATGCTTCACATACTGATAATTACATAGAACATTAAAGATTTAAAACTGACATTACAAGAAAACTTGCATGAACAGGTGAATACAACCCTAAAAGGCCAATGCCCTGTGAAGCGGGCTGCGGTCTGGTGATCCCCAAGGATGAACTCGCCGACCACAACTGTGTCCGGGAGCTGAGGGCACTCATAGCCACACAGCAGGGAAAACTCACTGACTACCAGCAGGAGTTGGCTGAGCAACGGCTCATTATTAACGAACACAAAAGAGAGTTAGCTCTGTTAAAAGTAAGTTTATGAACTTTTACCCTTTGCATAGAGACTGTAACTATCCCAAAAAGAAAAAGAGAACATTTATAGGATCACCTTTAATTACCTTATTACACACAGTTCAGCTTCTAGCTAATATACATCGACTCTAAGGTGTCTTTCAATTGTACTGAAAGTATATAGAGTGCATGATTATCCTAAACTGGAATTGTGGGGGGATGGACTCACCAACACTCACCCTCTGTAACTTTGGCCCTTAATCATATTTGGTGAAATGTGGGTAATGTTGATTTGTATCAATAAATCTATCTTATAAATCTTCCCTCTTTATGAAATTTGTATAGATAAATATTCCCCCAGATGTTGTCATCTGCGGTTACCTCTTCAGGGATCTTTCTGGGATGGTGGGGGAGTATTTATCCATACAAATTTCATAAAGAGGAAAGATTTATAAGTATGTTTGTAACGAATTGGCTCAAAAGTACTGGGGCGAATTGAAAAAATCTTTCAGCAATTGCTGTACGTGAACTACGCGGGTGAAGCCGCATGACGTCCACTGGTTTTTTTTTTATAAAATATTACATATTGGTCACGTTAGTAGCAATCGTACGTTGGTATGTTTCCAGGAGTTCATGCGCGCAATGCGTGTGTCTAACCCGTCGATGCGCGCGCTGGCCGAGCAGATGGAGCGGGACGAGGTGTGTCGCTGGGCCGCGTCGCTCGCTCGGGCGCGCGTCACGCGCTGGGGCGGCATGATCTCCACTCCCGACGACGTGCTGCAGGTGGTGTGTTACTTACTACTACACCACACACTCCTGCAGGCTATGAGCGCTCCGCGAAAATTGCGGGGGTAACTGTGCATGTATGTGTTCGTGTCGCTCCGTGCAACATCGTAAAGACTACTGCGCATTCAGTCATCCATACAAACAGATAATTAAAATTGAAGTTTTTGGGTTCAAGATTATTTATATCTCAAAGAAAAAACACATTGCACAGTGATCCAATAGTTGAGCTTACGATTCGACTATCTCGCGGACACATACCAATGCTGAGCTATGAAACAATTAAACAAATTATTAAACAAAAGCGGGTAGATGTCAAAGATAAAGTGCGACTGGAAGTGGCTCACAAATTTATATATTTAGTGGTTTAAATGATTTAATAAAATTTTATTGTAATTGCAATAGTGCGTATAGTAGTGTACGAGCGCACTTACTAAATACATACACATAAAGTGGGTTTGTGCAACAGATGATGATCAAACGAAGTCTGTCGGAGTCGGGGTGTCCCCCTCACATCATCGACGACCTCATGGAGAACTGCCACGAGCGGCGGTGGCCGCCCGGCCTCTCCTCGCTCGAGACCAGGCAAAATAATAGAAGGTAACATATCATCTCCCTGACCTTATCCCATACATTGTTGGGGTCAGCACTTGATTGAACCCGATGTGGCTGATCACCTGATTGTTATACGAAGCGACTACCATCTGACCTTCGCAACCCCTTTTATGAGCAAAATCTGTGATCTGGTTAAACCAGTAGCCGGCCTATTTTAGGCCTCCGACTGACCTGTAACGATTGCCAAAGATGATAAATTGGGACCCGGGACCGACGGCTTTAAGTGCTCTCCAAGGCACGGTGGAAACTCGGGCGGTCACCCATCCAATTACTGGCCAGGCTTAGGGTTGCTTAACTTCGCTGATCGAATGATATGTGCAATAGCAACTGTGCCACGAGCTACAAATAAATATAATTAAATCTATACATCTATGACAATTTAAGAGTCTGTTTGTAATTACAAATTAACAGCTCTTTACTATATGCATATGAAAGTTCATACGGTACTAACATAAAATAGTTTTTTTTATTTAGCAGATAGCTCATGTTACACGGAGTAACTTCAACCACCTTTATATTTAATAAAAATAGGATACGTGAAATAAAGGCACCCATGAAATTAAATCTACGCAGGTGAAACCGCGGGGCGTACCTAGTTACATACATATTTGTACAGGTATCGTCAGGAGCTATGAGCACTATGTGAAAAGAATGGGTTAACATGGTATTTATTCGCGCTCGTTGAATACAATACCCAAATTTAAATACGCCTTTGTCCCCAGACTGTACGAGAAATACGTGTGTAAACGAGTGCCAGGCAAGCAAGCGGTGTTGGTACTACAATGCGACAACGCTCACGTCGACGAACACATGATGGTGGAACCGGGCCTCGTTATGATCTTCGCACACGGCATCGAATAACTCATACGCTGTGTGGACATTTACAAAAGTCTTTTTCTAATTAATTTGTATAATATTTAAACAATCTTGATAACTCTTTATTAAAAAGTCTTCGTAAGTCTTAAAATTCTAATTATGTCATTATAATTTCTAATGCATATATAATTCTGTAATTGCAAAATATTCTTTTAGCATCAAGATTGTTCAAATTTTTTTGCAAATTTATTTGATATTGACTATAAACATTGTGGCCATTTATCATGTCAAAGTCGGACTGACATCACTGTGTAGCAAAAGTTGATGATTTAGTGAAGGCTAAGTGAATGGCTTACATACATATGCTCACGCCTGTACCCCATGGGGGTAGGCAGAGACCACCGTTTGCCACATGCATTATATATCCATACATTCTTCTTTCGCTTCATTAAATATGAATATGGACTTTGAAATAAGCGTTTAATACCAGTGGGTAACGTAACTATGTCTAAATGATATATTCGCGTAATAAATGCTACTTCAGTATTATATCCTCTCGTTATATTAGCGAGTGTCGATGTAATCCAAAGTGAATGTACGTGGACATGATAAGTGGTGTAGTATTATGGCTAGTGTTGCTAGGGTTCGAGTTTTGGATTGTATGTTTAAACGAAATTGTGTTCCGTATATAGTTTTAATATGATATGGAATTTGTACAAATAGAATACTTTTTCAGCGCTTCCGAAAATGCAGATGTGAATATGTCTACTTCAAGAGACAAGGGGTCTACTGTAATCTATTAAAGAGTCTATTATGAATGCTTTCAACCAATTTAATTGGATTTTTTTATTGCTTCTCTCTTCTCAAGGCGTGCGTAACATGTCGCACCCTCAGATCGATAGGGGCTCAAGTCGAAAATATGCGAAATTAAGTATGTTAAAATCATAAGACAGACCTCAAATTGACAACGCACAATATAAACTGTACTTTAAAAATATAAAATACATTGTATTCAAAACTGGTAAAATATCTACCGCCTTGTTATTATATTCAAACGATATTGACTGCGATTAAAAAAAACATTGAATTGAGACCTATCGTCCTGGGGGTGCGATGTGATAAAAGTATGAATTTTCTGATACCTATTGTGATAACTAATAACTCCGTTGTGTAAAAACGACGTAACGCGATTTCGTTTACATAGTCTTAGCTCGTAAGTGTAACCGTGGTTGCCATGCCAACAGCATGACCAATGATTATGTACAATATTGTTTGATAGGAAAATAAAAATTTTTTTTTAGGCTGATCTAGTGTAAATTTATAAATAAATTTGTTACATTCCGTCTAAATGAAATTGATATTGTACAAAGATCTTGTTTGGTTGGTTCCTTGTATTAAAATTATAGGTATTGCCAGTAGTTTTGTAGCTTAAGATTTTTATACGTCATTTTGTATTAGTGATTGAGTGCTGTGTTATTTTGAAATAGCGTGACTTTTATAAATAATCCAGATAATCTCTATATTCTACTTGAATGTAGAAGTTTGTTTATTTTTAATTTATCTGTTTATCCATTTATTTTGTATCGATTTGTTTCCATCAATGTTGATTACACCTGCTTTGTTGATCATGGTATGGTCACATACAAGTATTCATATTCTTCAGCCTTTCGTTCACGACGGTACTCTACATTGGAAGTTGGTTATATGCTACTGCGTATTACAATTTTTATATAAATTCGGCACTGATCTAAACTGTAAAGTACGCAATGTAAAAGTCTAAATTATTGGGCGATTCTTGTGATGCGCAGTCGCCAAGATTACCAAGCGTCGTCGCCGTCGTGGGCAAATGGCTAAACTTGTCGATGGAATAGATGATGTTGATTGGAATGTATTATATTTATTTTTTCCCAACCTTCATTGCGAATACACGCTGAATCACTTTTTATATAAAGGTTGTTTGAATTTCTCCTATAGTCACCTGCTGTAGTGTAAATCTAGCTAGCTCCCCGCATTTTAGCTTTTTTGGTGAAAATGGAAAGCCACTACCCAAGAAAGTCCAACTTCCAGTAGGCTCAACTGTGGCTCAACTCATGAAGACATGAAATCCGTAGCAAGTATCTGGGTGAATATGAAGCAAGTAGCATACAGTCTGCCTGATTAAGAAGTCAAGAAACACTCCAGTTCAAGAAGTAAATAAAGTTCGAGTTTCGTAGTATCATTAGTATTTTTTTATGTCTATGCTAGGTCTATTTTTGTCTACACAACATTTTTTAGTCAAGTTCTTGAACGAATCTTGTAAACGTCAGATTCTACCCAAAACGTCAAATTAAGGATTGGTTGTCAAACAAATTTGTTTGTCATCCTATTTTTATTCTGAATAAATAAATTCACAATAATAATCAAACTGTTGAAGCTTCAATATGTCTGAGATGGAAGTAACAGAGGGTGGAAATGATTGCTCAAATGATCTATGTAAGTACCTATGCGAGGTTCAAACATTTTGATTTAAAACTACATACTAACCTTACGATTTCTGACCGGCTGTTGTCCCGCTAATTGTGTTATAAATGTATTATTAGTGCTCCTGGACCGGGTGTTCCTGAGACTTGGCAATGCAGATTCTGATGAACAGCTGGAGAGCTGCTTGGGCAGGTTTCTCCCACCTGTCATCCTCAAATTGTCTTCGCCTCATGAACAGGTCTGTTCGATTCTTATATAGCCTTATTACCGATGGCAACGAGTATAATTATATCTATATGCCTGTTAAAAACGGTTAGAAATAATATTATAAAGATGAGAGTGTCTCTGTCTGTAAGATTTTCACGACTGCAGAAGAGATTTGGCTGAAATTTCAAAGGCCTGATCCTTACCCCTTCGAAGACGCTTCTGGGATGGCGTGAGCATATTTTTTATTACTACAGACCAATATACTTTAAAGAATTAGTATGCAGACCAAGATGTGGACAAAATCTAGTATTTATTACTCAGAATAGACTACTTAAATTGCTTTATGTAATATAATAAACTTTGATGCTGATATGATTCTGCAGTCTCATGAGTATTAATTAATCATTAGGTGCGCACCAAAGTGATGGAGCTCTTAGTGCATGTAAATAAGAGAGTAAAGTGCCTCGCAGATGTTCAACTCCCAGTCCAAACACTGCTGCAACTTTACAAGGATCCCACATCTAACAGCTTCATTATTGTAAGTATTCATCAATTTATGTTAAGAATAGCAGTATATCATTGAACCAACCTATTGGGATATGGAAAAATCTCACTAATCTAGCAGTAATACAAAATGGTGTCTGCCAGAATATTGGAATGTTCAAATTACTGGATTGTATATAGGTTGAATTGCTAGATGATTATGGAGTGTATGTGCATTGCATGTCATTGGGAGGAGCAAGGGAGAGTGCCCATTTATTGGATTTATTGGTGTATTGAACTGCCAGATTAATATTATTCTTCTGAATGTATGCTCACTTATTTTAGCTCTAATAATTATTTTCACTAATTGATACATCTTACAGAATTTTTCAATAATTTACATCACAATGGGGTTCCCGAGGTTGCCCCGTGAGCAACAACTGACCTTAGCACCAACATTGATAGAAGCCATTGAGAACAAGCCTCAGGGTCATCAGGATGGGTAAGGCCAAAAGTCTTTGTACACAATTCCCCTCAATACAACACATAGACTAAAAAAGTCTTTGATTAAAAAGTAGCTCCATCTCTTTCTGTGATACACATTGCAAAAGGGATGTTAGATGCAATTTTTTCCTATTATTGCACAGATAATAGTATTTTCAGAGAGTCTTTTAAGGTCTACACATGATTGGTCCTAATTGTTACTATTATATGAAAACAAAACATTCAGACCACACAAAACACATTCATATATTCTTCATTTGAAATCCCTTATTCAATAAACTGCCTTTGTCAATTCTGAAATAGATTGAGTAACTTATGTCAACCCTCCCTTGAGCTGCAAACTAATAAAAGTTGTGCAGATCAAGAATATGTTTGGATTTCACTCATAAAAAAGCGACAGTATATATGGAAAATAATTATTATCTGAAAGACATTCAGAGTGAGTCTTATAAACTTATTTTTTCAGAATTTTAATGCTGGTCATGCCGCTACTGGGTAGCATCAAGGAGACGGATCTTAATTTGAAAGCAAAGCCTAAAGTGGCTTCTCTAATTCTCAAGTTTGCCACAGATGTACTTCTCCTCCCATATAGGTAATTTTTTTAAATATCATAAACTGGTCGAGTGGTTTTAGTTGTCACCTGAGACACAGTCAAAGTTAAGTTCTAATGAGTCTGTACTAATGAATTTTTCGAAATTACATTCGACAAGTTTTTCTTTACACCATTAAAGGAAATATCCTCGGGAAACCTGCATATGTCTGAGATAAAAATATAAGTATGGTGATTGTCTCGTCATCTGTCACATTGACTATAATCAGCTTTGGTGCGAAGTTGGTGTTGTAACACCTCTGCTTGCCCCTTTGGAAACATTTCTGGAAAGAGATGGGTGGGATTTGCATACACAGGTTTTTTGGTCGGTTTTGTAGTGTGTATGCTTATAGTTATTGCATTATTTTTGTAAAAAATGTTCTTTACAATTTTATGATTGTGTATTTTATTTCTAAACATGTGTAACTCTACTAAAATATACTCACTTACTACCATAGGGCGCTCCCAAATGCTGGTGAGAGTGATTTCCAAGTACCTCCTGGAATGAGCATGAAAACATACAAACGGATTGTGGATAAGAATCAACTCAATCCCAACCAACTGGAAGAGGTAAGGCTAAATCCCATTATAAATGTGAATGTTTACGAGTAATGGATCCACATAAACACTACTGAATAGATATTAATGAATTTTTACAATAATATAGCTTAAACATCAGAATAACACTTAGGCTATAATTTATTAGGATATTGTGTGAATTGTCGAAATTATAAAGATAAGTCCAAGTCAAATCATTCACAAAAGGAGTCACGGTACCATCTAGTTTCTAATACTTTCATTGATTGTATGTTACTTTTATTTTGCTCGTAAAATTATATTTATGGCGGAATGTAGAAACAGAAAACCATTATTTCACACCCAAATGATATGAAGATTGATAAAAAAATAATACTTTTATTTCTTCTTTCAGATGAAGTTATCCATAGTAAACTTCATAAGCAAAGACATATTCAATATGAATGACACGTTATTGACTTTGATCGTCGCCGCGGCCGACTCGCGATTCAGTGTTGCCAACCACGCCAACAGTCCTCTCATTCGTGTAAATAGGTATGTATTCAAATTAATATACTAGTATGATAAAAATTATATTTTGCACTGGGACTGCATGGTATAGGTTCTACCAAACCATGACCCCTTATTGCAATGATAGTTCAGCTGTATGACAGTGACAAATTAATACACATCATATACATCTGTCTCATAATATGAGTCATACTATTATGGCAATAAGAGCTCATGATAGGGCCCCAGGATGTCGTTTCAAATCTCACCTCGAGGTCGACTAAATTTAAGAATTTATTCTTTGTGTTTGGAAAATATTGTGATGTTGTATTAATTTGTTCAGTTCAGTAGACTGGTCTCAGCCGGCCGTGGTGGCACCATTGTATTCCTTGTACCTCGGCACTTGGGGAGGTATGAAGGTGCCCCCAGATGATCGCAAGGTATGTATATTACCTTTTATAAAGATTATACACCATAACTATATGAGTAACCATATCTTTAAGCCACACTAAAATTTGTAAATGGCATTATGTTTTATGGTTGGTGTAAATTTACTCGTACTTTATTATAGCCTAATCTATTAACATTACATTGAGGAAGGAAGTGTATTTTTGTGTGTGATCAATAAACTCAAAATCTACTGGGCTACTACCAACATTATTATTTAGCAAATGCTACATTTTAATTTAATAACATGGGCTATATGCATATAACATGGACATAGAAGCTAGAATAATTCAATTTATAAAATAATATAATTTATTGTTTATGTCCCATTCTCATTAAACACAATTTTTATGTAATAAGATGATTTAGATGCCTAATATCGCACTTAGTTGATAGCTATTCGATGGCATCTGACGCAGTTTTCTTTACTTCGCGCATGCGCGTGAATAATTAAAGCAATTACATATGAAACACAATTTATGTGTATGTTTTATTCCAGGTCCCTGCTTGCACCAGACTTCGTTTGAAACTTATTCAATATTTGAACAAAGCGACCGGACCCGCTATAATGTTCCCGCATTGCGTACAGGTATGATTTTAGATAATCTGCTTTGTATCATTAACATAAAGTCTTAATTTGGCTGTGATGGTTATTTTTGTTTTCAGGTCGTGTTCTCGTCATTGTTTGACCCGAATACTAATTCGCGACTACGGAATATGTCGCTTATGTTTTTGTTGAACGTCATTAATGGGTAAGTGTATAAGTTGTCTTACATAGTAAAGTTTCGTTTGTTTGTTATGATTTTGGAAATCTGGAAATCTAATCAACCGATTTTTTTAATTCTTTAACCGTTGGAAAAAGTTATCAGTTCAGCGAGTAACATAGGCTATATTGTTAATCGAGCTTAATTAGACACCTGTAACAACACACGGGCAAAGCTGCCCTCGGAAGCTAATATTATCTATGGTAGTGATTGATAATTACATACATACATACCGCTTGTATTCCCCGAAGGGGTGTGTATAGGTATCGTAATAACAACACCCACTTTTCACCAAAGATGATTAAGTGCCATCGTACATAAGTCTTTGAATAACTTCTCAGACATATGCAGGTTCTTCACGATGTTTTTCTTCACCGTAAAGCACGTGGTGTGAAATCACTACACATAATATTATTAGATAAACTCAATGATACAGGCCTCGCTGGGATTCGAACTTGCCTCGCTTGCGTAGCAGGCGAATGCACAAACAAATATGTCTCTAATCTGAGTGATAATTGTATGTATTTGTTTGGTGTAGTGGTGACGAGAGCCAGTTGAAGAAGGTGTCTTCAGTGTTCCTGCAGGGACTGCTGAAGTTGATCAGGTCCGAGGAGCACGCCGAGCATCAGCCGAAAGCTTACATGTGTCTAGGTGCGTATGATTGTACTATCTTAATTAATTTGTAGATCGAATGGAAAATAGTGTGATAAGAGACAGTTGCAAGTTGAAGAATGATGTGGCGACCAGAATTCAAAAAAAGTATGTTGAGATGTTTTGGACATATCGAAAGGATGAGTGAAAGGCGATTAACGAAAATCATTCATAGAGCGAATGTGGCCGGAAGTGTCGGTAGAGGGCGTCCAAGGAAGAACTACTATGACCAAATTAATCATATTTTTCTGAAAGGTCAAATTTGGAGCACTCGTAACTGAAGAACGTGTATATGTAATATATGTAAGAGATGAATGAATGTGGATGAAGCGAAAGAAGTATGTAAGGATCGTAGCATGTGGCAAACGGTGGTCTCTGCCTACCCCCATGGGATACAGGCCTGAGCATATGTATGTATGTATTATGTACTGTTAGAAGTGGTAATTGATAAAACACAAAGTAACTTGCACGAGATGTTTTAACCGATCAGAGAGTGTTACCCTATTTAAAGATATTTTTATAAACTTTGCTAAAAAACGTAACACAGGTAAAATATAGCATTTCGAATGGTAATAATTTGATGTTTTTGTTTAATAGGTCGTCTGGCGATGAAATGTCCTGCGAGCATCGGCAACCAATTTGCTCTATTAGAAGAGCTGGTCAAGAAGATAGGTGACGCCACACCCGAAATGAAGACTGCACTCAGAGACGCACTATTAGAAATGGCTGTGGCGTTCAAAATCACACCTGGTGAATACATACATATATATTATATGCACTTGCCTTCCAAACAGGATCCCGTAGGGATATGCAGAGGTGTTACGACACCCACTTTTCACCGAAGATGACTAAGTGTCAATGTGACGTAAGAACTAATGTATTTGCCTTTGAATTACTACTCAGACAATTTTCCTCACGATGTCTTCCTTCATCGTAAAGCTTGATGTGAAATCACTGCACTTAATTTTTTACGATTGAGCTATTCAATTTTTTTCTTTTATTTAATGAATACGAAAACACCGTCAACGACTAAGTCGCTACGACGTCGTTAAGGTTTTCATTACGTGTCGTCAAGAGTTAAGAGCGGTGAGCTTAAATGCGCAGTAGCCATTATATGGTGCTCTCTGTCTTTTTATATGGCGCGACGCGAATAAAACACACCCTCGCTAATTTCGCTTAGCGTTCATAAGTACATACCAATGATTGGAAGTAGGTAGTGAGTCCATTATTTGTCCATAGAAAAGTGCGCATCAAACCAAACAGAGCCGTCGCAAGCGGCGGGTTCGTCGAAGGATGTTAAGATGGATGTGGACGACGCTAAGGCGAGCCCTTTCGACGAACCGCAAGCGTTGGCGCTTTTCGCATTGCTGGATCAGTGAGTTTGTTGACCCTTGGAAATTTATAAACTTGAATGATACATCGCATCCTCAAAACGTGAGCTCAAATCAAAAATAATTTTTTTTGGAAATCCCTTTCGGCAAGTTTGGATTAATAACTTTGACAGTAATTATTTCACTAGTTTTGAGTACAATGAGTTCTTTCTTACATTTTTATAGTAATTGGTTGTGCTTTATTATAAGTAATAAAAAATATATTTGTTATTCTTTTCTAATACTATGATCTTAACTCATTTACGCAAAATTTTGAGTCAAGCCCCTATCGTTCTGAGGGTGCGACATACTCCTTATTGGGCCCATAATTCCTAAATCCTTCCAATTGTGTCCCGAGATATGATGTTGGGTAGATATTTTCATAACTTTATAATGCCAAAACGAGACCTTTGCATTTCCCATATTCGCGACTGTCAAATCTGCTAGCATTTCAACTGACGCGTTCGAGGTGAACGTTTGAGGAACTGTAACTATCTGTAAAGACCAAATTAATCATTGTCCCCTCAATCTTACATGAGTGTGCATAATAAACGAAATAATATCAGGTTCAGCGATGGTATGGTCGGCATCAGAAGAGCCCATAAAAGCTACCTTTTGATGTCAGTTTGATTGTATTAAATTGGTTTAACAATTTGGTCTATATTCCAGCTACATGCACAGTGAAGAGTCAATGATAAGGTACATAGCAATGCGGTATTCCGCCGCGGTGTTCCCGCAGGACTACATACCTTCACGGTACCTCCTGTTGCTGGCCAGCGGGGACAGGTATATTTACAATATTTTGATACAGGCTTTATCTATATTCTAAACTAATAATTATAATTAGTAAAGCATTTCTATTTGTCCGCTTGTTACCTTTTCACGACAAAACTGCTGGTCAGATATAGCTAAGATTCGCTGCAGAGCTGTGACCCTAAAGAGGAACAGTCGCAAACGAGGTCACGAGTAAGAGCTAACGTCATATGAAGCAGTAATTACAAGTAAATGATAAATGATGTTTCTTACTCTATAGCAAGTTACCACTTTTGTCTTTGTCTTTATTATACTGGTATGAAGCAGTGTTCAATTTACCATAGTTGGTGTTTGTACTACTAAAAGGACTATTACTATAATTGTCATTCAATTAGTAATAAATGTCGTATGCCGTTGGAATTATTCATATTAATATGTTTTCAGCCAAGACGAAATATCAACTGAAGCTCTCAAATGCTTATACGGAACATCTCGCCCGACCGAGATAGAGGCTGTAGTGAACAATGTGTCGAGGAAAGAGACGACGACAGTGAACTTAGATGACGACTCCAATAAGAGAGACAAGGACAGGGCGGAGGAGGTTGAGTTCAAAGCACCAAAGTTCGAAGAGGTGGTCAACTACATGTGGGATCAGATACAGAAGAGGAAAAAGGGGTCGAATGCGAAGCATCGCTTTGTGGTCAGCAATCAGGTGCTGCAGTTCCATCCTGTCACTTACCAGGAGGTAAGGTTACCTTGAATTCATCATTCCTCTATCAGTGAGCTTTCTACTCAACTACTTAGAATTGTAATTTATTTATACCTACAGATTCTTGGTGACTTGTTTTCGATTAGTTTCGGCTCAAAAGTAGCAAGGTTTTATATTATGTTAACGCCGTACACTTAGGCTATGTAGGCCCTGCGGCTAGTTTGGGAAATTATTTTATATTTCTTCGTAGTCTGCAATGAAGAAGAACATTGATGCAACAGATTGCTGTTTTACCGAACGCGCGATTGCGTACTCATACATTATGAGTTTACCTGAGAATGTGATTGTTGTGGCCAACATTTATAATTTTTGAGAACGGTGTTATTAACTGGCGGCAATATCCAAAACATCTTCTTGCGTCGTGTCCTCAATGCTGAGGGTCATGACGTTCTACAATTCTGAGTTACTTACACATGACGTTTTTTATTTAGTGCGATCGTTCGGTACGTGTAAGGTTCCAGTACCCCTATCACGGGTTTGCCACCGTTTTCGTAATCCACACTCGCTAGCGTCACTCGCAATATTTGTATGACATATTTTAGTTCCACACGTCACCCCTAGGTGTCGCTGCGCAATTTCACATTGTAATATTCGGCGGAGACGTTAGCGAGTATAGATTACGAAAACGGTGGCAAACTCGTGACGCGCGACCGCCGGATCTGAAGCGGTCGCTTTGGCCGAAATTGGTGGTTGAGCTCCTCAACATCATGATACATTTGTTTCAGATCCTAAGGTACTTGAGTATGTGTCTGAACCGCGACGCCGGACTGAAGGATTGCTCAAACCACCCGAACGCCACGTCACCAATGCTAGCGAAGTACTTCCACGAACATTTACTGGAAACTGAGGTCCTTGAGAGATATCTCACTATGATTACTTCTCTGCTCAGTGCCAGTCCTGGTAAGATGCGTACAGTATATACACACCATAATATTTAACCAAATTCAACAAAAAATACACACATAAAAAAGATTGAACTTTCTGTTTGTAACTCCAACATAACAGCTTTTAAATGTATGTGCAATATTTATATTAAAAGAAAAACTATTTTTATAATGGTTATCTTTCTGTTTGTTCCGGATAATCTCCGAAACGGCAAGACCGAAGCAGCAGCAGATAATTTCAGAAAAAAAAATCAGTATCAATAGCTATCATAGTTTTTATTGTTAATGCTACGCACGTAAAACCGCGAAGCACATATAACTAGATTTTTTAGCTTTAAACCCATCGGAGTTCATCTTCTACGTGTTAGCAAAACCCTTATCAAGATCCGTAAGATTTGAAGGACGATGCGTTCGAACTGAAAATAATTTTATATGGAAATGGCAACTTCCAACTTATACCATTTCAAAATTACCTTTATTCAAGGAGTTGTCAATACAATATATTTAATTTTGAACGGAGCATTCTTATTTCTAGATATCATGTCACTAACATGTTTCCTGGACATAGTGGGCTGCGTCCCAGAGAAAATGGCTTCCAAGTACACGAATCTCTTACCGTTCTTCCGCAATCTGTTTACAACCAGTACTAAGGAAGAAATACGGGAAACAGCGGCTGTGATTTACGCGATCATCACAGTCCATACTAGCGACAAACAAGCGATAGATAAGGAGATAAAGGAGTTCGTGGTACAGGGCGAGAGTAACAAATGTTTGGAGAGTCAATGTGGTTACGTGTCGGCGTATTCGCATATTTGTGAACGGTGCGTCGTTTTGGCGAAGCGAGGCAAGTTTGCAGGGAAAGGGTTCAATGCGACTACCTGGGAGCCGTATCAAGCGGCCGCATTGAGCTTAGGTGAGTTTATCGTTATATCTCTACTTTATACTTCTTACCATCAAACCATGGATAAAATAAATACATACATACATATGCTCACGCCTGTATTCCCCGAAGGGGTAGGCAGAGGTGTTGTAATCACAACACCCACTTTTCACCGAAGATGATTAAGTGCCAACGTGACAGATGGTGAGTCCATCGCCGTCTCAGACGCTTTACGTACGTCATTGAATTACTTCTCAGAAATATGCTGGTTTCCTCACGATGTTTTCCTTCACCGTATAGCACGTGGTGTGTAATCGCTGTACATAAGTTTTTAGAAAAACTCATTAGTACAGGCCCCGCTGGGATTCGAACTTGCGTCTCTTGCGTAGCAGGCGACTGATCAAATCTCAAGGCCACCACGGCTCTTAAAATCAATATTTTCAAAAATATTGAATACCTTTAGATATAATCATTACGAGGGATTTTCGCACGTCTCAAGGGCCCTTACCGTATAGTATATGCGTGCAATACTTTTCTGCAACTCCAATTTACATTTTCAAACTACAAATGTAATTAATATGTACTTTGAAAACGTATACTATAATACAGTCCTACAAGTTGACACCAGTCATTTCACACAGTTCACCGCTAGAAGACGCTGTACGTACAATTTCTAATACAAATATTCGGCGGAGACGCTAGCGAGCATGGATTACGATAACAGTGGCAAACTCGTAATACTGAGATAGGGGTACTGGAAATATTGAAATTGAAGAAATGTGCATATAAGTTCATACATCAATTATGTTTGTGAAGTATATGAGAGTGTTATTATGTTATTTATTTTAACATTTCAGCAAACCTATTGTCCAATCCACAATCATTATTAGTAAGCACATCGTGCACCGCGATATCTCTCCTCGCGCCATCTGGCGGATTACCGCTCCCAAACATATCCAAATCACAGGAGCAAATACTGCAATCAGAGAATCCCTTCTTCAAGAACGAAACACCAGACAATGACGTCACCAAGTTCTCAGTCGCTGACAAACTGTTCAAGATTGTAGCTAATGCGAAACTGCCCTCAAAAGTCAAAGAAAGAGCTTTGTACACACTGGGGTTGTTATGCTGTGGCGAACAGTTTCCTTATGCGAAACAAATAGTTATGGGCTTCCTCCAGATGGCGAAAGATGTAAGTGTTTACCATGAATCGTTATACCAATACCTTAACCAGCCATTTTTATATCAAGGTTAATTAATTAATAATTTCTACATACAGATTCGAATTGACACTGTATACAAATTAAAATCGAAAAAAAAATCGATTAGTGTGAGCTAAGCATCTTAAACAAGGCATTCGATTAATGAGATGTGTAAATTGGTCCAGAATATACTCATCTTAATATATATAATAATAAAAATTAATTTATTACAATTTATGTAGGGTTAAAAAATGTTATTTTTCAGAGCAAAGAGTTCGAAATACATTTACAAATAGGAGAGTCTTTAGTCCTGTGTGTGGAAGGAGTGAACTCCAACGAGAATAGAGATCTGTGGACCGAGCTCCCAAAAGAGGTAATATTATTCCTCTTACCAAGGACAAGACAAGTATATGACGATATATAAGTACTTTTTTTAAGCTTAAAATCTACAATAACACTTTTCATACTTGTTGTGGAAACAATGTTTCCACTGTGAACATACTAGTAGTTTTATAATTAAAAAAATCTTTTACTTTCCCCCGAAGATGAATATGTCATGTTCGATGAAGAATAGGTGATGTAACTCATAAGCTGGGAATTTAAGGAATTTGATGAAATTATTATTAAAGATTAAAGTAAATATAATTTGTGTATTTTAGGGTTCGGCGAAAGTAAAGGACCCAGAGGCGTTGAAAGATAATGACGAATTATTGGAGTGGTTGCTGCAAGAGCTGATCAAGATCGGGAAACATCCACATCCGCATTCCAGACAAGTAAGATATACATCTCATAAAAATAAATGTAATAATAGATCATTAAACAAACATTACCCCCCTTTTTACAAAACATGACTTCATGAAAACTAGACTTAACTCGGATCAAAACTATGTCCGTAGCACAGAAAGAGATAGAGCAATTTTGAAGCCAAGAACTATGATATATAACAAGGTATAATAAGTTCACAGTCCCAAAAAAAAACATTATTACTAACCTAACCTAACTACGAAAATATCACATTACTAGTTCGAAAAGCCAGCAGTGGGCCTAGTGCGTGTTTTTCACTACCGCCGTCAAAAAATCACCGCGTTGACGTAGACACTAAATTCATCCGAGGCAAAGCTGCGTTTACGTCAGGATGACTTGTGATGGCGATTTTTTAAAACTCTCACTAGGCACGCGAGCTTTTCACATAAACATGATACTGGCAAAGAATAGACTGTATGGTCTCTGTAACCGACCTACCGCACCTCCTGCGCCATTTTAGTACTTATTGGCGACCTTACTCACCGCAGGAATACAATACTACTTGAAGGTTGACTGTATTTTAGTAAGGTGGAGGTGCAGTCTTCAGTCGGGCAACTTCAAATTTCGAACAAGAGATCCCGTTATGCCCTACCTCATTTAAGCGTGGACAAAAATATGTATATTTGTCATATGTTATGCCCAGGCTACTAGTATCTGGCTCCTGGCGTTATTGAAGAACTGCCCTGAGCGCGATCCAATTAAGAACAAGCTGCAGACACTACAGGATGTCTTCATGGACTTCTTGTCCGAGAATAGCGGTTAGTGACACATTTACTCTTGACTAAAACAGCGCTAAAGTAATGGGTATAAAGATATATACTATTTTTCTTTGGAGAAATTATTATTTATTGTGTATCTTTCCGATTGCCATCCTAAAACCACAGGTTTAATTTCACAGGAGAAATAAGCAATTTAAAAAAATAATAATTCAGTATAACTTACTTTGAGAAGTAAAATAAGGTTCTATCTACAACAAGCCGTGGGACGCCCTGTATAATTATTTTCTAACATATTATTTATGCAAATGTGCATCATAATATATTCAGCCTCAATATATAAGATATGTTTTGTAATTAACAGAAATTGTACAAGACGTAGCGAGCAAAGGCTTGAGTCTCGTGTACCAGAACTCTGATGAGAGTCAGAAGAAAGCGTTGGTGGCGCAGATCATTGAACAATTGACCAGCGGTAAGCGGTCTGTGGCTCAGGTCACTGAAGACACCAAAATATTCGAGGAGGGACAACTGGGCAAAGCACCTACTGGGTGAGACATCATTTATATCCTATTTAAGTACTCCTAGATATGCCTGTATTTCCTGTATATAATCCAGACTCCGGGCAGCTACTGGGAAATTACATATTAAAAACTAATAATATAGTGACCGAGGATCCGAAGCCAGGATCCCGTGTTTTTCAGTCGCGTTTGCGTTGGCAAAACGAGGTGGATACATAAATTGATTTGGTCTAGACTAAACAACAAATAAAAATCGAGTTCCTCATACCCAATTACGGTGAGTTAATATTCTATGCACTATCCAAACACACTTTACGGGTGATAAAAAATCTATAAGGATTTTAGATGCTTGCAAATGCAAGAATGCTATGTTATATTGTATCTAAGAACGAATGTCACTATTTTCCTGTGAACAGGGTCCACAGTACTTTATTCCACAGCTGCCGCTTATAACTATTTCGCTTTTAACCATCTTTAGGACGACAAAACGTTTTAAGAACGTCATTTACCTTTTTTTAGAGGAAACCTATCCACGTACAAAGAGCTGTGTTCCCTGGCGTCGGATCTGAACCAACCGGATTTGTTGTACAAGTTCATGCATCTCGCACATCACAACTCCATGTGGAACTCTAAGAAGGGTGAGTAAGAATCTATGGACACTAACCGTTTCGTTAATATTATAAATTAATAAAGAAAATACAACAAGGCGATTAACGAAAGAAATGTATAGAGTGAATGCGTACAAGGAAGATCTACTATGACCAAATTAATAGTATTTTTCAGAAAGGTCAAATTCAAAGCACTCGTAACCGAAGGTAGTGTATGAAGTGATGCATGACTGTGGATGAAGCGAAAGAAGTATGTAAGGATCGTAGCATGTGGCGAAAGGTGGTTTCTGCCTACCCCCATGGGATACAGGCGTGAGCCTGTATGTATGTACATCGTTTGCTACATCAATGTCACAATAAGTCGTCCTACTACCAATAAGTGTCATGTGTCGACTAGTATTTTACCTGCGCCTTATTCCACCAGCACTATAAAGGCTGTCGACTTTTTAGGCGCAAATTGGCATATTAATTTAAAAATATCGAAAAAACCTCATTTTTTTTTTCTTACTTATTACTTATTTTTGTGGTTAAGGGTAGTTGTACTTGTAAGGGCTTAAAGATTCCATGTTTATTGGATGATATGTGGAGCGTAAGAGAATGCTTATTTTTGTTGTAAAATTAAATTCTAAAAACAAAACTACCCCAATAATAAATAAAAGCGACGAAAATATTTTTTTAAATATTTTGGGATATTTTTTATATATTTTAAATTGATATGAAGCACCAACCGAAGGTCTGTGCGCTAAAAAACTCTACACGCTATATTTTAGTACCTAACTTACATCTTTGCAAGCTTTCAAGGTTTGTTTTAATCGTAAGGAATTACTTGAGGTTTTTCAAAATAATAGTCCTTCCTCAGGTGCAGCATTCGGCTTCCACTCGATAGCTCTCCAAGCGGGTGCTCAGTTATCAGAACACTTACCCAAGATCGTGCCCAGATTGTATCGCTACAGGTTCGACCCCACGCCGCGCATACAAAACTCTATGGCCAGTATATGGCACGCCTTAGTACCCAACACACAAGCTACTGTAAGTACGCATTGTATTTTTCTAGTATCTATAATTGGATGCTGATAAGCAATAATGTGTCAACCCACAAAAAGTCAAATTCAAAGGTTTTGATATATTTTGATAATGCATCACGTATTTAACATTCTAAAAAAGTGTTTCAAGTCATCTGAAACATAAAAGTACGTAAAAAATGGATTTATGTCATAAAACAAATCTTAAATCACGTATTCAATCATCTTAAGACGCCATTTTCTCAAAACCAAGTTTATGCGGGTTGACACATTATTGCTTATCTGCATCCAATTATGGAGTACAGGGTTCAACTTAAATTAAACTCAATATATTTTTATTTCATTACACTTTAAAAAAAGTATTTTCAAAACGTCAGAATGACATAATTATCCGGGACTAGGTTCCATCCGCGTTATTTGGGATATCTTATTTAACTCGATTGACAATATGTTTCCGTATGCTACTAACCGACAGTGCTGCATTATATTAGTGTTTTTTTTTTCAATAGGTCCAGTAGTTTATGTTTATTCGTTACATACATATATACAAATCTTTCAAAGAGGAAATATATTAGACTAAATGTTACCATCGGGTTCGGAAGGTTACTTTTACTGAGAAGAACCCGACAAGACACTGATGAAATTATTCTTTTCAAAAATAAAATTACAATATATCTGCCTGGCCTTATCCCATACTTTGTTGGGGTCGGCACTAGATAAAACCCGATGTGGCTGATCACCTGATTTTTATACGAAGCGACTGCCATCTGACCTTCGCGACCCCTTTTACGAGGAAAATCTGTGATCTAGGTTAAACCAGTTGTCAGACTATTTTAGGCCTCCGACTGACCTGTAACGATTGCCAAAGATGATAAATTGGCAACCGGGACCGACGGCTTAACGTGCTCTCCGAGGCACGGAGGGAACTCAGGCGGTCACCCATCCAATTACTAGCCAGGGTTAGGGTTGCTTAACTTCGCTGATCGAGTGATATTCGCAATAGCAACTGTGCCACGAGCTTCTCCTGACAATATAAGAAATACGAATAAAACAAATACAGTAGCTGCTCTGAATATATAATTTGTTCCCAGGTTCAAAAGTACCATAAAGAAATCTTGGACGATTTAGTAGCGAACCTGACTGCGAACCAGTGGCGTGTCAGGATGTCTTGTTGCAACGCTCTGGCTGATCTACTGCGGTAACTAACACTTTACATTATGTATTTCTTGATGGCGTCATTGGTCCTTCAAAATATTTGATTGCTGCACCTACGGTTTCCCAAAGCGTAAGGGAAACCAAAATTATGTTTTTTTGTCTTAATTGCCAAAAACAATATTAATCCTATTAAAAACAACCTGTTGAATGTTTATTTGGGAACAAGGAGATTATGGACTAGCTTACAAAACCACTACTCGATCGAGAAGTCGTTGCCATCTTGTAAAAAAAATTCTAGAAGAACAACATACTGCGGGCCAGCTATGGTTGTTTTAAGCAGTACGTATTAAGAACTTCTTCAACTTTGACGTGTCTGCTTATATACGTTCTGCATAGTTGCCTATACTCGCATGGGAAGTGTATATGATTTATGACACAAACCGATATACCCAGAGGAGCTCAAAATCTACACGAGTCGATCCACCAGCTGCCGACTATTTGGACAGAGTTGTTCCGAGTGATGGACGATGTTCACGAAGGCACGAGGCAAGCGGCCACCACCACAGCCAACGTACTTTCCAAAGTAAGTTTACTATACCTGTTATTGTAAAACAGTGTTAATCGAAATATATTCCCGGAAAGTCGACTGCCTCGCAAACCTTACTACAAAACTCGAGGTCTCGATCCCCGGGACGGGCGAAGTTATATAGGGTTTTTACATCTGTAATTCCCCAGTAGCAGCCACCCGTAGTATGGATTTGTATGTGTGATTCTCGTGAATGGCAATAGGCTCACCCCTTTTACATGGGTGTTCAACACCCGTAGTATGGATTTGTATGTGTGATTCTCGTGAATGGCTATAGGCTCACACCTTTTACATGGGTGTTCAACACCCGTAGTATGGATTTGTATGTGTGATTCTCGTGAATGGCAATAGGTTCACCCCTTTTACATGGGTGTTCAACACCCGTAGTATGGATTTGTATGTGTGATTCTCGTGAATGGCTATAGACTCACCCCTTTTACATGGGTGTTCAACACCCGTAGTATGGATTTGTATGTGTGATTCTCGTGAATGGCAATAGGCTCACCCCTTTTACTTGGGTGTTCAACACCCGTAGTATGGATTTGTATGTGTGATTCTCGTGAATGGCTATAGGCTCACCCCTTTTACATGGGTGTTCAACACCCGTAGTATGGGTTTGTATGTGTGATTCTCGTGAATGGCAATAGGCTCACCCCTTTTACATGGGTGTTCAACACCCGTAGTATGGATTTGTATGTGTGATTCTCGTGAATGGCAATAGGCTCACCCCTTTTACATGGGTGTTCAACACCCGTAGTATGGATTTGTATGTGTGATTCTCGTGAATAGCAATAGGCTCACCCCTTTTACATGGGTGTTCAACATAACTGTCGAAATTTGGGTATACTATATGTATACACATTATTTTAGTAATTAAAGGAAAGAAAATTTCAAATAACGACTTCGGGACGCGTGTAAATAAATTTCGTGTTTAATTAACATTAAGTTTAATTAACATGAGCCGTGGTGGCCTCGCGGTTTGAGCAGTCGCCTACTACGCACGCGACGCAAGTTCGAATCCCAGCGGGGCTTGTACCAATGAGTTTTTCTAAAAAACGTATGTACAGTGATTTCACACCAAGTGCTTTACGGTGAATGAAAACATCGTGAGGAAACCTGCATATTTCTGAGAAGTAATTCAAAGACGTTTGTATAGTGCCTGAGACGGCGATAGACTCACCATTTGTCACGTTGGCACTAAATCAAATTTGGTGAAAAGTGGGTGTTGTGATAAAAACACCTCTGCCTACCCCTTCGGGGAATACAGGCGTGAGCATATGTTTAATTAACATAACAATTAAAAATAATATGGTGACCTTATATTCTCTCGGTATTTTAAACGTATTTATCTGGTGTCACAAGTTTTATAGTACGCAGTAATGCGTACTACTTTCGCTAAACGCTCGAAATTTGCGCACTTGTACCGACTTAAAACAGCGTTAATGATTACAGTTGTGTATCCGTGCCTCAGACGTGAACCAAGGCAAGGACGGCAAGGAGATCGTGTCTGTGATCCTCCCAGTACTGCTGGACACCGGCATCACCAACCTGGTCAGAGAGGTCCGGAGTGTTAGGTGACTTGTTAACATTTAATTCACTGTCTTAGCAACTAATATGTCAATGCACACGCACAGTTTAAATATAGGCTTTACAGTAAGGAACATAGGAACATATCATTCGAAATAACACTAATTTGATTGCGTCACGCCATTAGTTATGCAGTTAGCTATTTGTGTAAGAAAATTGCGTATTATTAAATGTAATAAGGCGATACAGATAGCAAAATTAGAATTGTCATTTCAATGTCCAAATGAAATTGAAATAAATCTTGAAATTAGACCAACTGAAGCCCGCCCGCCACTCTGTCTGCGCAGGATTTGACCTATTTTATATTTTTGACAATTCACACAATATCTTCATAAATTAGCCTATGTGTTATTTTGATGTGTAGTATGCTACATTTTCGTAAAGTTTCATAAAAATCCTTTCTGTAGAATTTGCGTGAAAGCGAAAACATACGTTCTTACAAACTTTCGAATTTCTTATATTAGTAGGATATTGGGATTACAAAATGTGAATGTTTAAATTCCAGCTTACAAACAGTATCAAAGTTAGTGGCAGCGGCTGGTGAGAGTCTGAAGCCTTTCCTAGCTAAGTTGATACCGGCGTTAGTGGGCGCAGCCGGTGAATTGGAGTCGGCCAAACTGTCGTACCTTAGTACAGCGCTCGCCGACAGCGGCACGAGGGAACTGCTCGACGATATGAGGGCCAACGCGGCGCGCCATCACTACACCACTGACACTGTTGTTAAGGTAACCCTTCTACCTTTGTCTTGGATATTTTATTTATATTTATCATGTATGTCTATACCTCGGATCTATGTCTCGGATACCTAGGATCGGGCTGAAATTTTGCATGCTACCTGCATGTAGGCATCAGCTGAGAAAGAATTTTGTTTAATTCTACCCCAAGGGGATAAAATAGGGGATGAAAGTTTGTATGAAACTTTGTCAATTTTAAACCGATCGGTATGAGACTTTTCATGCATAAAGCTATTTTATCACCTTACTCCCACGGGAACGGGAAGTACGCGAGTGAAACCGCTAGTTAAAATTATAAAAAGCAAAATATGTAGTTTAGGATTTTTGTAGGTAATATAAAAAAAAATATGTACAGATAAAAAAAGCACTATTAGATGCTACATTGTAACATAGTGTTTATTATAAATTAAGGTAAAACTGAGGACGGCTAACACACAGGTGAAGTCGCTGACGGAAAGTAGGTACTACTCTGTTGATAGTTGTTTAGCTTATGTAATAGCTGAGTCGTACTGAGGCAGTTTCAAAGCTATAATTTGATGTTTGGTGCGACAATTTAAAAGCATTGAATAACACAATATTATAATTAGTTTTATACCTAAGTTGTTGAAATTAAATCATTGCTTTGAAATTATATAACATACTAAAAAGTATAACATTGCACTGCCTCGTAGGGCTAGTGGTCGTAAACGCTACTGCGGAACACGAGGTCCTGGGTTCGATCCCCGGGTCAGGCAAAGTGATATTGAGTTTTCCCATTTGTGGTTAATGGCAATAGGCTCACTCCTTATTATAGGGGAATTAACTGGCGTAATGTGTTGATTTTGAGGTCTGTCTTATAATCTGAAAATAATTATTTACGTAAATTTTTGAGTTGACCCCATATCGTTTTAAAGGTACGATGTATATGCTTACAATATTATAATAATTTTCCACAGTGTATGCCATTCATAGACATTGAAGTGATGAAGGATATGCTCCCGAAAATGCTTGAGTTGACTAAATCGCCTCAACTTGGCACTAAGGTGGCTTGCTCCCACTTCATAATACTCGCAGCGCATTACCTCCGCGCCGACTTGGAGCCCATTGCCGGGAAGATCATGTCCAATCTGCTGAACGGCACCTTTGACAGAAACGCCACAGTCAGGAAGAACTATGCAGAGGCTTTGGGACAGATTTCGGCTTATGCTAAGGTAACACTTCTTGTACGCTTTTCAAAACATCGCCTTCGATAATTCTTAAAAGTAGTTACAAGTTCATGCAACGTGACAGATGGTAAGTCCATCGCCGTCTCAGGTACTATTCATACGTCTTTTACGATTCCGAGTAGAATATTATTTTTTATTGCTCAACAGTGTTGTTAATAAGTAATTGATGTATATGTACTAAGAAAAATGGCTCAAAGTCACCTGAATAAACATAATAATATGGTTTATATTGTTCTCAAATCCACGTAACTAAATATTATCCTGTGTAACTGTAAACTTCTTGTCAAGTTTAGGTAATGTTGGTTTGATTGTTACTATCTATTTAATGTGTGCACATATTCTAATATCACTATAAGTACGCAGATCACGGTACTGCTGTTATATAATGCATGTGGTGTATGCCTGTAATAGGTTCTACATATAGCTTAGCACCCCTAGAATTATGTTTCTGTATATTGTTTATGTCAGAACTGTAGACAAACCTAATAATTAATAAATAAATAATAATAATAAAAAATATATAAAATTACTTCTCAGACATATGGAGGTTTCCTCGCAATGTTTTCCTTCACCATAAAGCTCGTGGTGTGAAATCACTGCACATATATTAGAAAACCAAATTCCTACAACCGCTGGGTTTTGCGTCGCTTGCGTAGCCGGCGCCTGCTAAAGCCCCACAGCCGCCATGGTTTTTTTTCCAAAAGAACCAATGAGTTTTTTCTAAAAAACTTATGTACAGTGATTTCACACCACGTGCTTTACGGTGAAGGAAAACATCGAGAGGAAACCTGCATATGTCTGAGAAGTAATTCAAAGTCGTATGAATAGTGCCTGAGACGGCGATAGACTCACCATCTGTCACGTTGGCACTTAATCACATTCGGTGAAAAGTGGGTGTTGTGATAACAACACCTCTGCCTACCCCTTCGGGGAATACAGGCGTGAGCATATGTATGTAACTATAATATAATAACTACATTCCAGCCGCAATCAGCAGAGAAGCTGATGAAGAAACTAGTGAGTCTGTACGAGACGAAGGAAGACGACATGTCTCGGTCAGCCATTGCGCTCACTCTCAAGTCGGTGTCGAAGGCCAAGATAGAACATTTGAAGGACAACGAGGTGCTCCTAGCTCCGCTCGTCTTCCTCGCAATGCACGCGCCCAAGGACGACGGTAAATAACTGCTAATGTTATAATGTGGAACACGAAGCCCTGGGTTAGATCCTGGGGCGGAAAAAAATACGTTTTTCATGTTTAATTTCCCCGTAGCAGCCTGGAGTCTGGATAAGTGTCTGGTTAATGACAATAGACTCCTATTACTTACTGCCGAAATGAGGGTGTTATATAATTATACCTCTGCCTATAATGTGCTATAAATATGTTGTCGATTTGTCCAAAGGATTTATTTGGAAGGTTCAACATATAGGCAAGATTTTTAAAGGACTTAAAAAAATCCGTCACTGGGCAACATCCTTATGTGAAATGTTGAACGATTTCTATAGATAAAAAAATATTGTGGCTAACAAAGTGTAAATGATGTTTTAGAAAGTATATTCATAATAAACGAATAAACATACAAAACATGTGTTTGTAGATACGAGTACAGTGGAAATGTTCGAGGATATCTGGACGGACATCAGTCCGGCGCGTGAGAGCGGCATCAGGCAGCACCTGCCCGGCATCAGGGCAGCCATTGAGAACGCGCTCAACTCCTCCAGTTGGACCAAGAAAATACAGGTACACTACTTAATATTAATTCTCGCTTCACATTCTTCTTCACTTAATTTTTAACACTATTACAAATCTTTGACTATCCTCTACTATCTATTAAGATGATATATATTTTTTAGCTAGAAATGCATAAGAATTTCGAAAAAAATAATTCCATCCTCGGATTAATTATCATATCATCATAATATAATCTGCTTCTAGGGTGCAAACGCAATAAAGACGATCTGCAAAGAGCTATCGACGGGTCTGGGCGAACAGCGGGAACAGTTCATCCGAGCTCTGTTGGCCGCTGTACATGGGAAGACGTTCGACGGGAAACAATACGTCATCGAAGCATTGGCTGAACTATGCGCGTGAGTTTGTATACTGTTATGAGCTACCGATGTGGTATTTTACATAAATACATATCTTTACGTATTTTCGTTACACTAATGCTAGTGTGTTGTTTAGACAGTAATGTAGCATTTAAGTCCTATATAAAAGAAGGTGAGCCCATTGCCATTTATCGGGAACAGATTCAGGGATGCTGGGAAATTACAGATGGAAGAACCCAATAACACTTTGCCCGACCCGGCGATCGAACCCAGGACCTCGTATTCTACAGTAGCGCTTGCAACCATAAATTTTTTTTTTAAATTGGCATCTCTTCAAAAATTATAAGTACAAATCAACAATGTTTGTCTTGAGTACTTTTAACATTAAAAGCTTAAACCGCGACCATGTCCGCGTAATACATACATACATATGCTCACGCCTGTATTCCTCGAAGGGGTAGGCAGAGGTGTTGTAATCACAACACCCACTTTTCATCGAAGATGATTAAGTGCCAACGTGACAGATGGTGAGTCCATCGCCGTCTCAGACACTTTACATACGTCATTGAATTACTTCTCAGAAATATGCAGGCTTCCTCACGATGTTTTCCTTCACCGTAAAGCACGTGGTGTGAAATCACTGTACATAAGTGTATTAGAAAAACTCATTGGTACAGGCCCCGCTGGGATTCGAACTTGCGTCGCTTGCGTAGCAGGCGACTGCTCAAACTTCAAGGCCACCACGGTTGTGTAATTACTTTATAAGCCCCTCTTCGGGGTCGAAGCAATCCCTATACTAAATTTGAGCAAGATCGGTTCAAGGTTTATCCTTGAAAAGGTACCAGACAGACACGTTTTCAGCAGCATAATGTTATACAAAATGAAAACTTATTTCAGTGTGAAAGAGGGTGAATCTCCAATATCGCCGACGTTAGCAACGGAGTGTGTGAATGCGTTGCTAGTGGAGAGTCGCAAACAAGAGATGGTGTACAAGAAACACGCTATCAAAGCGTTGGGCAACGCGCTCTCAGTGTTGAACTGCGACAGGTTCCATCATGTCTATGAAATTGTCAAAGTTATACTGTCTAAGGTAAGAATTTGCGTAAAAGTGTAGTATACTAACGGACGTCACGCGGTTTCACCCGAGTAGTTCCCGTGCCTGTGGGAGTACGAGGATAAAATATAGCCTATGTGCTCGATGATGATGTAGTTATCTATTGCCAAAAGATTTTTCAAGATTGGTCCAGTAGTTTTTGAGCCAGTTCGTTACAAACATACTTACATGCAAATCTTTCCTCTTGATAATATCAATAAAGATAGGTGCCGTCACGAGTTATGAGCTCTCAGCGAAAATAGTTGCGGGAACATGTGTTTATTCGTTCGACTGATGTTATTCGTATATGTATAAAAATAAAGGGACAGTATTTGGGTGGTACCTAATACTTTCAAAACCTACTATTTTTTTACAATTAATTTTAATGGGCTTTTTACATTTATTGCTTCCGTCGTAGATTGTGTTTATAATATTTACCCAAGTTGATAGCTATCACAAACTGAAATAGGACGACCGTTCTGGGTCAATGTTCTTAATTGATGATTTAATTCAGGATGAACTGACAATGGGCAAGGATTCGGACGAGGAAGACAACGAAGGAGCCCGTCTGAGACGCGAACAGCTGACTGCTCTGAAAGAAGCTGCCTACGAACTGCTGGGGAAGGCTTGGCCCAAGGACCCTGACACACAAGGTATTGTTGATAGTTGATACACTTTTATGTATGTACCAGCTGTGCCCCGCGGTTTCACTCGCGTAGAGCTAATTTCACGGGTAATTATTTTTTCGGAACCCTAATTAAAAAAATAATAGCCCGTGTTGCTCCTTTTACCACCAGCTATGCAGCAGCACCATGTGTCAGCAAAAGTCCTGTTGAAATCGTTCCAGCTGTTGATCATATCACCCGGAACAAATAGACAGACAAACTGAATGACAGAAAAATGTTAAAAACTGTTTTTTTCTTATGTACCTTATTTCATATGCAACTGGTGGTTTGGAATTACAGACAGACACTATTTTATTTATCTTATTATACAGGGTGTGCTTTTGTATTGGTGCCATGTTCACATCACATATCAACATCACACTTTATTCTTTTAAGTTTAGTACGAAATAAAAATCGTTCTTTTACAACGTTCCTTATCTCAAAACATCTGTGCATATGCATCGACCTTTGCACACAGCATTATCTATAATTAATTGAGTTTTCGTCCATATTGAAGTACGCACACATTGCAAGTGTATAGGCAAACCATCAAGCTACTAACAATAATGTAATTAATATGACAATGTACGTAACCAGATAAATATCAAGACGTATTCTTCGAGCACTGCGCCCAGTCGTATGCGAATAGTTCCCGTTCGACCCAACTGGCCATCCTAGCGTCCATTGCTCGCGTGTTGGGCAGGCTGGTCGCTCTCTCCGGCACTGGGGAGCCGATGGATACCGATAACATGGTGGCTACGGATAGAAATAAAGCTGTCGCTGGTGTCACTGCGCATGTGATGGCTGTTGTTGAATATACCCTCAGTAAGTTGTCACCTATTAGCTTTGCCGCAGATTCATGTTATGGTAATATGAATTTCAGTTGGTTTACTGGAAATTACAAGTGATAAATATTTTTTTAGTTTAGTATTTTGAGATTTAATAATGCTGTTTTCTTTAAATATTTAATTTAATTATCGTTGATGATTAAATGTCAACGTGACAGACTGTGAGTCTATCGCCTTCTCAGTTATTATAGATACGTCTTTGAAATACTTCTCAGAAATATGCAGGTTTCCTCACGATGTTTTTTTTCACCGTAAAGGACGTGGTGTGTAATCACAGCACATGTTTTTTTAGAAAAACTCATTGGTACAGGCTTCGCTGGGAAAAGTTCTTCCTCCGATGCAAGTTGACTTGTACGCGTCAACGGCATTGGTAGTCCTATAGCAGTGACACTCATTCATGACTGCGATAATTTCGGTCGGCGTAGCGTAAAGGCTCATTGGGGCGGTGCTGGCGCTGAACGTGTTAAGTACTTAATTAATTAACGTATTAATTAATCAATATTGCTTTGCAGAAAACAGCAACCAAGTGAGGCACAGGAGGGATGCTCTTAATATAATGGAAATACTTGTCAAACAATTAAAAGGTACTAAACACAAATTCAAAATATATAACTAACTATTTTCTATTTTTCGGTTTCACCCGCGTAGACTTAATTTTATGAGTGATTTTTTTCACGGAACTCTAACCTAAAAAAAATACCTTAAGTTACTCCTTGCTGCCCGTGGAAATCGGTCCAGACGTTTCAGAGTTAACCCGGAGCAAACAGACAGACAGACAGAGAAAATGTTACAAATTTGTTTTTGATGTATGTACCTTATATAATTTAATATGCATTAAGTGAAAAGCTGTTAATTTGAAATTACAAACAGACACTTAATTTTTATTTATCTCTATGTATAAATTTTCCGGGATATAGTATCCTATGTCCTTCTCCTGGTTCTAAGCTTCCCACCAATTTTCAGCCAAATGGGTTCAGCCGTTCTTGAGTTATAAATAGTGTAACTAACACGACTTTCTTTTAAATATATACGTTTCATAATTGTTATATAATTTCTAAGATTTTCCAGCATTAATTTGATTAAAATTTCTTATCTTTCAGATCTCAATAAAACAGATGAAATAAACAAAATAAAGACTGTTTACTTGACATATGCTCAAGACTTGTCTAAGGATTCTTCGCACGAAATAAGAACCAAAGTCGATGACATTAAGGTTCATTTTAAGTAGTTGTTCAGTATTTATTGAAATAGATGTTTACGACATAATAAACAATGAATTTGCGTTTAGAGTTTTATTTACATGGGGATAAAGATGAAAATAAAACGCCGATCTAACAATTATCACATCAGTGTTTAATGCTGTTGCATTTAATATATCTATGGAATGGAACAAAATATAACAAATAGACGAATAATGCTTAAGCTAAACATAACGTAATTTATACAGAAATTATTATTCAAAATAATAAGTGCAGCGAAATATTAAACTTGTAGCGAAACGGGTCTATTATATTATGGCTGTTAAATAAATTGCAATAAAGTCGAATTTATTTTAAAAATCACTCGTAAAGTAGGCTAAGAAATATAGTAAGTCCAAAGTAGTAGTAGCAAGGTCTATTTTTCGTTTGCATGTTAATAGTGACACTTGTTGCTTCGAAGTGCTTTGCTAGTGTATTTGATGCTAATATTATACAATTTATATTAATACTTCTAATTGATTGCAGAATTACATGAAGCAATAATTTTGATTCCTATTTAACAAACGATAATTTCCCTTGTCCCTCGGGACTATTGGAGATTATGGCTTTTTGCTGTTAATCAATTACAAGCGTTGTCATTTTGTAATACTTTAGTTCTCTCCCAGTGAGAAGCGGATGGCAATCGTGATACATTATTTTGTACTAACTGCCCCACAAAGCTGTTTGTTTATAACTAACAATAATTTATCAATTGGACATTTATTTAATTGCTAACATTGAATCAGCTATGGCTACAATAATATTAATATGCGTTTTACAAAAAGTAAAAAGATACTGACTCGATTTTCTTTCGATTTCGGAAGGTCATTGGTAACGTTTTCTCAATGTGCCAAATACTTAGGCACGACCCCAAACTCTTTATCACAAAACGTGGCCGAAGACAATATTTGCTTTAGAAGTAGCTCTGTCCCTTTTTTGATACAGATTTAAAAAGAGTAATACATAGATTTAGTCTCGTCTTCATTTCGTTCTGTAATATAATTTTATTGTATCTTATCAAACGCAATCTTAATTATATTTATTTAAAAAAATGGACGAATCCAGAATAAATTTGTACATAATCACAAGACACAAAGTCAAATGCAAACATATAAAATCTCAATAAACATAATAATATGTATAGAATTAAATTCTCCTCAGACAATTAGTCAAATGAGCGTACAAAATATAATTTTACGTACACGCAGAAGTTACGTCTATTTATTACAATTAATTATTATTGTTACATTAAAAGCTGACTTAGTGTACGCTTATACTACACACTACAAAATAAAAACACAGAAAGGCTGCTTTTTACTTTAGTTGGTCAAGCCCCGAATATATTAGGATGACAGCTATATAATGCGACTGAAACGAGGTGACGTCACCAGCTGTGCCGTTGTTTAAGATTGTATTGAAAATTACAGTACTGGATAACACTGCTAATATTCAACAATTTATTAAGAAAACTTGCCGAGATCGTATTCCTTTTACCCACCGCAGATCTGTTTTATTCATTATTCACATCGTTGTGGGAAGTAAATACTGCACGGGATTACGCCGGGTTTTGAGAGTTCAGGCTCTAACCGCTCCGCTGTAGAAAAGCAGTCTGAATAAGTTACATAGTATCTTTATATCCAGACGCTCGTAAGTCGTCTATCTAAGTAAGCGTGCGTCCGTCCTCCTGTGTGTTTTAACTTTTTAAGCTCTGTGTGCTAACATAGCTACCTCACTCAATATCTAACAACGTAGATGACAAATGAGACGTACGGGTATTTGTGTTAGTAAACGGCTAAAGTGGTGTACCGAACTAACTAACGTGTGAGCAGCAGGTTTAAAAAGGTCACTTTGGGAGAATCATAATGTGATCCGAATATGACTCATTATCGAAATGACAAAATGGTCACTTAGGTGCAATTCATATGATGATGATTCACGAATGATTACAATAATTGTAGATGTTAGTCCCTAATTAACTTTTTATGATGCTATTTTGTCACAAAAGCAATTCATATTTTGTGGACCATTTTAGGAATCTTCATAGGAAAGTGTGAGTCAGGTGAATTGCGAAATATTAATCGTCCGTGAATCGTAATATGAATTGCACCTAAGTGACCATTTTGTCATTTCGATAATGAGTCATATTCTGATCACATTATGATTCTCCCAAACTGGCCTTTTTAGACCTATAGTACGCAGCAATGTAATCATTGGCAGTTGCACTTTTTGTTATGCTATGGACACATCGCGTGTGTAAATCTAAGAAAAATACACGTGCGTAGAACCATGTTAAATTTATTGCGCAGATTTCAAACACATCTGTATCCCTATCACGGGTTTGCCACTGATTTCGTAATCTATACTCGCTATTATCTCCCCCTGATATTTATATGAAAAATTGTACAGCGCCTCCAAACGGTGACGTGAAGAACTAAAATATCTCATACAAATATTGCGAGTGACGCTAGCGAGTGTAGATTGGGAAAACAGTACAAACCTCGTGATCACGAAAACAGTACGAACCTCAGCTTCGAATTAGACGTCGAGGGTCAGTTTCAATCATAGCAAATTGATACATAATACATGGATGATAAAGTTCAATTTCGTATCGGATAACGTGGCTGCATAGTTTGAGTTTACTGTGAAGAGGTATCGGTAGTATATTTTGTATTTAGCTGTCACATGGCAATAGTATTTGAAATAAGTAATAAATACCTACCTATTATTAACTAGTACTCGATACAATGTATACTAAAGGCAAGCAAACAATTAAGTATATACATAGACTGCTAGAATCATTACCCTTTTTTACTCCTCCTTCGGTAAAAATACATACGAACGAAGCATACTTTTACTAACTCATGTCTTTGATTGAGGTCGAAATTTATAATGTTATACATCAAATTGAAGAAACAAAAAATCGTCCGCGACGAAATTAATCAAGGAATATGTCGTAGGTAATCAGGATAACAGGGGTTTCACGAAATCCCTAGCAATACCATTCCATAGGGATAGTTTATTATTATTTTTCCACTAAATATCGCTTAGTTTTTTGTCATATCACTAATCATTTTTGGGAGAAGACGTAACAAACGCGAATATTCAACATCGACCGTGGTCACGTGGCATACCTTGGGATTTGATGAAATCCCTCGTCGCATACAATGTACACTAACCAAACGCAACTGTCAAAACACGTTCACATACACACAAAAAATTGCACTAACACTTATACATCGTCGAACAGTCCTCTGGGAGGCATGGTCAAATTATCCCGTCGTCTTTCGTCTCGAACGGTCGGTATGGTGCTCTCCCCGAACCGTTGGTCCAACTCATCTTCTAGGGTAACCGAGCGGTTGTATGGTATCTCCGCCCGTTGGTATCCAGTGACGGGGAGTTCTGGGCTCGTTGTGACGTAATAATCTGAGTCCACGTCGTTGAGGAGCCCGGTGTGGGCTGAAACGTGAGCCACATGCACAATAACAGATAACTTTGGGTTATGGAACATATGGAAGTGCGTCATGACATATGATTACTCCTTTATTACAAAACATAGACAAATACTTCTTGGCTTAATAGTAGCTTCCATCTCTTTCTGTGATACGGATTTAAAAAGGGATGGGCATCGTTTTATTCTAGTCTTCGTTTAAACGATGTTTTGTAATAAGGGCGTTATAGTGTGCTATAGTGTTAATATACTGAAATGCATACCACATCCAAATCACAAGGTATTAAGACTAGCGACAGGCTTGACACGGTTTATATAATGGAGGTGTGTAGCTGATATGACCGTTTCTGTACGCTTAGACAAAGAAACATTATCCTAACGCTTCGCTAATAGAAACGATACAAAATATATGGGAATGCGATAAATGGCGTACGTGACACAGTGTCGTTCTCATACATTTTGCATCGTGAGGAAACGAAGCGTGAGGATAATGTTACTTTGTCTACAGGCCCTGTAGGCCTAGACGACGCAAAATTCTCACGTGCTTGCGCTAAGAGAAACGATAAAAACATTATGGAATGACATAAATCAGTCCGGTCATCATCGTCATTCCCCGATTGTCAAGCATATTATAAATATGTACAGCATTATTTAAGATGTAAAAAAAAATTAGGTAGTCAGCATCGCGCGATTGACACCTCTATTCTTGTATGAAATGAAACAGCTAACAAAGTTACCTTGAATCTCAGTGGTAAATAAAATTATATGAAATGATCGTAATAAAAGCAAACAAAAATGTGGCAATTGGTGTGATATGTATGTATGTCGGTATTACCTCCATCTTGGTTGTCTCTCGTCGTTCGGTAGTTGTCGTATCGCTCGCTGTAGTCGCGGCGGCGTGCTCGCGACTCCTCAGCGCGTTGACGTTTGCGTTTCTCTAAACATACACACACACACGATTAATTATAAAGTATTCTTTACAAATAGCATAAGTGCTTAATGGGAAAATAACGCTTGTCATAAACTAGGTATAGTACGGGATCGTTTCGTGTTATAAGTGCTCAGCGATAATGTTGGGGGTAGGTAACTGCACTTGCATGTTATTCGTATAGCGATACAGACAGAGACAGACTCATAAAATTACTGCATACTCACGTACATGCGGCACGTAAGTTGACCTTTCGCATTTAACAAAATTGACAATGTGCGAGACAATGTACTCGTAGATTGGCGCGTCTGTGTGAGTTACCATACTGTTTGTAGTATTATATTACTTAGCTGTGCCCTGCGGTTCCACCTGTTTAGACTTAATTTCATGGGTGACCCGCGGGACCCTAATTTTTATTTAAATAGAAGTCAGCCATTTAAAATGATCTATTAGAAGTCCCGTTAAAATTGGTCATGCTGTTCGGATATTAGCCGGAGCAAACAGACTGACGGAGAAAAAAAAAATAGGTCGGAGGTCGGTTCCATATACATTTGGTGAAAAGTTGCTAGTTTGAAATTACAAACAGACACTTCAAATTTATTTACGTCTATAGATATGTATACTTTGCTTACCTCGTTTAACAATCTCAACTCCCTCCTCGACGAGGTCGGTGGTGAAAGTGTCGTCTCCAACGAACTGCTGGAAGCCGCACAGCGAGAGCAGCCGGCTGCCTACCGAGAGGTACGTGGCCGCGCACAGCAGTACCACCAGCATTGGGAAGTATATGTTGAACCCTTCTGCTACTATGCCTAACACGTCCATGTGGCCCATTATCTAGAACAATAATAACAATGGCTGGGACAATGAATTCGCGTCATCAATTCTAACAGTCACGAGTTTGCCACTGTTTTCGTAAACTATGCTCGCTAGCGTCACTCGCAATATCTGTATGACATATTTTGGTTATTCACGTCACCGCTGGGTGTCGCTGCACAATTTCTCATACTAGTGTTCGGCTTAGCTAGCGAGTATAGATTACGAAAAAGGTGGCGAACCCGTGGTAGGGGTACAGGTGCTGCTTGAGGGGGGCTGGTCATCTCAAGTTACACATTTAGATATAAGTAACACTATAAGACAAATCTTTTATCGAAATTTGCGCATCGCAACTGTGTCCATGGGCTTTAATTTCTCATGTGATTAATTCCGTATTTATAAAATTTAATGATATTTTTTAAAAGAGTAACTACTGAGTTCCTAGCCAGGTTCATCTCGGTAAAAGCAACCTTCCAAACCTGGTGGTAGCATGTATAATCCTGTATCGTTGTGACGATGTGATTGCGTGATAAGACTTTCAAAAAAATATTTATAAAAGTCTGATCAAGTAAAGTAATTTTTTTGTAACTATTTTTTCACTTGTCATGCTTTATTTCTGTTGTTGCCGTATAATTGCCGATGTAATAAAATGCCGATGTCAATAAATGCTTATTATTATTATTATTTAGATTTTTTTCTGGCTTCTCCACGTTAAAAGTACTGCAACGGAAGAATAATAAAGAATGAACGAACCTGTGTATAATAGGTCTCCATAACCCTCTCCTTGATTACATGAGAGTCCATGTGCACGAGACTGAGGAAGTTCAGACACATGGCGGGCGTGAGCCGACACACCATCATGCCTGAGAATATAAGACTGTACTCGTTGGTCTGGTGGTGAGGCGCCAGGTAGTACAGGTTCAATAAACGGATCTTCAACACCGTCGAGTACGCGCAGTAGAACATGTACCCTATCACTATTGTTGATATTGTCTGCGAACAAACAAACATCTTATAATGGTTAGGAAATTACGAGGTTCGAATCCTACCCCAGACAAAATACCATATGTATGCGGCTCGACGCTCGTTTCCAGCGACAAATGTGGTTACGTCATATGTAGCCATACGTGATAGGAGCGGGAAATTTAAAATGGACTCGAAATGGAACTACGTCATGCAGTCGCTCCTATCACGTATCGCTACATATTTTATTTATTTATTTATTTATCATTTATAAACCATCATTACAGATATTTATTAACCTAATGCGATGGAATACAAAATAATATTATAATATTGCTTAAATCTAATACAATCTTAATCTACACCTAAATATAATATTGTGGCCCATGTGAAGTCGTTCAATGAGCCCGAAAACAAGTCCACCCGCGATGCGACCGCATTGAGTGTACGCAGCGCCCGCGTTATATGCGCGCATTTTAATATATTGGTGCGCGCACGAGGGACATCCAACAACGGTGGCTTCCGTCGCCTCTCCAGGAAAGCCTGCGGCACACACAGGCGTAGCTCTGCCAACACTGCTGGGTTGTGAACCTTACCCCGCATCACCTGAAGTAAGTAGGTAGCCAGTGCAAGTTCCATCCTCAATTCCAATTTACAGTGACCACATTTGTCGATGGAAACGAGCGTCGAGGGGCTTACATCAGGTTGCACCTTAATAGAAACGATGAAAAATTTATGGAAATTAAATAAATCAGTCACGTGACATATATAATTCCCGTACATTTTGTATCGTCTCTACTAGCGAAGCGTGAGGATAATGTTACTTTATCTACAGGCCCAGGTGGCAGATAGACAGACAGACGGATAGCGGAGTTTTAGTACTATGGCCTTGTTTTACGCTTTGGGGAAGGAACTCTAAAGTTCCCCAATATCACCTGTAATTAATTAACCCTCCCTTAAGATTTCTTTTATCAGGGACTCTCAATGTGTGCTCAAATAGTGTTTGTATCAATACCTCTATTCAGTTGAATAAAATTGAAGTGTCTGTCTGTAGTTCCAAAATAACAGCTTTTCATTACACACATCGAATGTACACAAGACATAAAAAAAATCAATATAAATATTTTTCCTCTGTCTGTCCGTTTGTTCCGGCTAATCTCCGAAATAGTTGGACCGATTTTGAAGGGTCTTTCACTGGCAGATAGCTAATGTTAGAAGGAGTAACTTAGGCTACTTTTATTTATATAAAAACATCGGGGTTCTGCGGGCCACCTATGAAATTAAACCGGGTGAAACCGCGGGGCCCAGCTAGTTACACATACAATATGTCCCACTTTGATCGTAAGATAACAATAATGATTAATATTAGTAAGACATTATCAGCATTATCGATATTACTAAAACATACATGAACCTCTTCTATACATCTATACCTACAGATAAATAAAATCCTACAGATATATAAATTTGAAGTGTCTGTTTGTAATTCCAAAATTACACCTTTTGACTAAATGTATATGAAACAAAACAAGCTCGCCTAGCCATTCATAGCAGGGTGCTAGTACCTACTCTGATGTATGGAAGTGAACGTTGGGTTTGGCAGAAAAAACATGAAAGTAGAGTGAATGCAGTGGAAATGCGTTCGTTACGAAGTACGTGTGGGGTCACCATTGTAGATCGAATCAAGAATAGTGTAATAAGAGACAGTTGCACGTTGAACAATGATGTGGTGACCAGAATTGTAAGGAATATGTTCAGATGGTTTGGGCATATCGAAAGGATGAGTGGAAGGCGATTAATGAAACAAATTTATAGAGCGAATGTGAGCGTATGTGTCGGTAGAGGGCGTCCAAGGAAGAACTACTATGACCAAATTAATAGTATTGTTCAGAAAGGTCAAATTCAGAGCACTCGTAACCGAAGGTATGTAGAGATGCATGAATATGGATGAAGCGAAAGAAGTATGTAAGGACCGTAGCATGTGGCGAACGATGGTCTCTGCCTACCCCCATAGGATACAGACGTGAGCATATGTATGTATGTATGTAAAAGTAAACTATTCATACCACAATGGTAGCGTAGTTGTAAGTGTGTTTCGCCGCAATGACGATGTTGGCGAATATTGACAGCACGGGTTGTTTGCAGAAGAACGTCATCTCGGACCACACCACCGCCACCGACATGATACCAGTGACCACCGCCATTGTCTTCATGAAGTACTGCTTGAAGAAACACTCCCAGTACCACTCTGGAATATTACACTGTCATTATTTTCCTGAATAAAAACATGAGGTCGAGAAATTCGCGCTTGCCAGTAGCAGCCCTGAATCTGGAATTGTACCCGACAAATTGCATCCCTATTGAATGGGACGAATCCACACAGTCAAAATGTGGGTAAACTATACGTAATCCTCTGCCTACCCCTTCGGGGAAAACAGGCGAGAGACCTGCCCGGAGTGCGGGCGACCGGTGAATTCCTCCCTTTTCTTTTCCCCTTTAGGGACTCATTAAATCATCCTGTACCCGAGTACTGACCTTATAAGGCACCACTAGCAGGGTCGCCATGTAATAGGGGGACCGGAAGTAGTATTGACTGTTCTGGTCAAGAGACGCTTTATTACTAAATACAGCTAACAATCTTACGCTAAGCTTAATTCCTTAAGCTCAATCTTCAAGCTTCCTCCCTTCCGGGAGGCGAGTCAATGTATACTACAAACCATAGGAATTTGAAATAACGAATTGCTTCTTGTTTTTAACTAAAATAAGATGTACTGACCAACAATAGGTGGATAGAAGATCCTGTGTATCCTGGAGCGCGCGGTGGGGAAGGTGTGGTGGAAGCGGTGGTTGGGCGAGCGTTGGTTGGAGGCGACGTCCTCCAGGTGGTAGATGCGGGTGAGCATGATGCCCCACTGGGTCTCCGTGCGTTGCAGCACGTGCAGCGCTTTTATCGTCTGATACATTACATTGCTTACAATCAAAATAACATCTAACTCATATCTATAGATATACAGAGTATCTGTGCCCCACGGTTTCACCCGCGTAGATTTAGTTTTATATAACATTAATAATACGATACACATTTAACATACTTTCTTTCTTCAGACGATTTAATATTTGTTATAAACATAAAAGCGGTAATTGTGATTAAACTATGATAGTTAGATATGTGCTCTCGCGGACTTTTTTGAGATCTTAATAAGACCTATAAACCCGTAGTACATCATTTTGTTCTATTGTCAATAGTTTGCAGCACACGCATAAATAGGTTTTCGATTTCGATTACACCTTGGGTTATAAAATCGCAATTTTTTCGGAAATAAAATATAGCCTTATAACCTTCCTCAATAAATGGACTATCCAACAATGAAAGATTATTGAAATACAAATGCAAACAAACTCTGCAGCTTTATAATATTAAGTATAGATGATTCAAGAGAGCAAATTCATAAATTTGACAGTATTTTTGGTTCATTTATAGGACAGTGCACACGCTTCTATAATAAATTACCAACAGAAATTGTAAACTTGCCCTTCAATAAATTTAAAGAGACCATCAAAGCAGTTTTGCTCAAAAAAGGATATTATACTGTAAGTGATTATATTTGTGATAAGGAACCCTGGGATGTATCTTTGTCGAAAAATTATTGTAAATAATCCCATTGGCACTGTACTTTTGCTACAATTAATTAATCTTAGTTTGATCTTTGCTTTGACTGGCTGGAATTTGCCATGCTCACAAATATTTGTAATATTTTAGTTATTATATTTGACAATTGAGCATTTGTGCTGTGTCCCATGGGCTTATATTCATGAGATATAAATACTGTAACCAAAAACATTGTATAATATATATTTTTTTAAAAGAGTAAGTGTTGAGTTTCTTGCCGGGTTCTTCTCAACAAAAGCTACCTTCCGAACCCGGTGGTAACATTTATAATCATGTATAATGTATTTTGTGTCCTTCTGACGATTTGGAAGTACTTTGTAAGAAGTCTAATCAAATAAAGATATTTTGATTTTGATTTTATGCTTCTAATTGCTTAATTTAATAGTAAATTGAGATAAACAAGTAAAATTTATTGATCATTACTCTATATTATCAATACTTACCTACACGCTACTATCAAATACATACACAATAAATTGTTTTATAACAAGAAATTTTTACCTTTTTATGCAAGTTTACTAGTGATTTCAACGAAGGCGGCGTCGGTCTCTCAGGCGGTGCGCGAGAGTTCAATTTATCTCTCAATTGTACTGGCAACTTCTGCACTATGGTCTCTACGTGTCGGTGTAGCGGGTGGCCTGCTCCGACAGCCGCCGTCACTGAGTTTAGACTCTGTTGGGTTCACATAAAGACTGTTATTGTATGTCAGTAAAAATATTATAAAATAATATTTCAATAACAATTAGTAATACCGCTTTAATACAAAATATTGTTTGGACCAAGGCATGAGCGAGTCTAGATCAAAATTATTTTCGATCTTTCAAAAATATTTCCATCACTATTTTCATATAGTATAAGTTGTCAAAGAGACAGAACTAGTTCTAAGCCTCGTTTAGCCCTGGCTTGGTGATAAAGAGGTTGAATTCCAGGATTTGTTCTGGTCAAAGTAGATTTTGTAGCTGCCATGTCCACATTCCAATAACCATAACCAATGAAAGAGTATGTAATTTTTTTTAAATATATTTTTTGTGCAAAAATGTACTTGATAACTATAGATAACTTTAAAAAGACTTACATCCAATATAGAATCCACAGTATCCTCAGCTTCAAACTTTTCCGTGCTAAGCTTAGCCATTTTGAAGAAGCAATATGTGAGGGTGTAGTTTCTCTTTGAATTGTTCCACAAGTTCCTCGGCACCTCCACCAGGGCATAGCCAAGGAGAAGTATAAGCAGGAACAAACCCCATGTGTTACTTGCCGAAGAGGCTATAGCCTTTATTTTGGAGCCATCCAAGTATACGCCAGGCTTCAAGGCTATGTATATGAGGAGAATACCACAAATGAACAAGTAGGAGCCATAGTAGATGGCATTGTCCACTAAGGCAGACTTCAATTTGCCTTTAACTGTGAAGTCCCCAGCTTTGCTGTATGACTGCATCATTGGCATTATGAGCCTGAAAGGATACAATAATATTATATTATATTGATTTTGATTACTTTTAACATTTTTAGATTCAAGGAGGGATCCAGTCTATCAGACATTTTATTAATAGAATATATTTATAAAAAAAAAGTTGACCTAAAGTCATAACACTCCATGGATCCACCCTTATATGCTGACATATGAACATTGAAATATTTCCCACATTTTGCAAACTAGTAAAGAATTTTCCATATTGATTTATTTATTATGATCTTGTCTGCATTGTCAAAGAAGGTAGGTCTGAGTCACAAGATAATGGTTTTAATGTTTATTTGGAATGAGTTCATATGACAATCATTTATTATCTATACAATATAGTAATTGTGATACTAATATTTTAAAGTACTAGTTTCTCTGTGAAGTCCAATTCTCAAAATTATTGTTTCTGTTTGAATATGAATTCATGTTCAACTCCAACATCATGATAACTAACCAGCAAACTATGAAGTTTGCTGGTTTTGTTGGAGTTGAACTCCAATGAGCCTAAAGCAAAAAAAAACAATATTATATTTATAGTTACTAGAGCAAACTCATTGCTTTGAGGTCTTCAATATACAGTTTAGACAATTTGTCACATAAACAATAGCAAAATTTTACTAAAATCAAATTTCTTTACTGCAACTTAAACAATTGTAACCCAAAGTAAGGCGAGATTGGGTTGCTTTTATATAATAATGCTAGTGGACGTCCCGCGGTTTCACCCGCGTAGTTCCCGTTCCCGTGGGAGTAATGGGATAAAATATAGTCTTTGCGACTATAATTTGAGATTTAAACTATCCTCAATCTCTCAAGTTGGAACGAACTGCACATGGTGTGCGAATTTTATTATAATCGGTTAAGTGGTTTAGGAGTCCATTGAGGACAAACATTGTGACACGAGATTTATATATATTACGATATATATGCATACCAAATTTTATTCAAATACCTGTTGACTACCCACACACACACACACATACACACACACACACACACACACACACACACAATATATTACTACTATTATGTTGCACTTTAATGACAATATTTTTGCAGGTGTGCAGCTAGTCTTATCATGAAAAAGATTGTATATTCTCACCATGTCAAACACTGTGAAGTCCAGTATACAATCCTCCACAGATTAGGGAATACATTATCAGGTACATAGCTCCACGGCTGATGGCACTGTTTGGGCGGTGTTGCTGTGGTCTCATTGGCTTGCAGGGACAGCTGAGTAGTTGCATCTGTTGTGTTGTCTTGAAGACATTGACGGTACACAGTCTGTTGGGGCAGTGGTTATGTTAGAATCACTATAGTCAAACATATTGACACAAAGTCTGAAAGTCTGAACTGTTGTGTGAATACTTAAAATAAAGAATTAATTTCTCATTAAATTTCAGGTCATGTCACCATCGTTATAATGCATTTAGGTAATTTTACGAAACCCTGTGAAAATTTTTGTTAAAATCAATATGTTAAGAAGTAAATTAATTAAAAAATTACTTTTAGGAGGTATTGGCACTTCGGTGTTGATTTGATGTCAAATATTTTTAATGGATGATAATAGTCAGATATGTATAATGGAAGAGATAACTTTTTAACATGTTCACTGCTAACAACATATCTGTGCGTCCAACAGTGAGTGAAATTATGAAGAAGATGCAAAGTTAGTAGTGAATGTGTTAATGCGTTCACTGCTAACGACGCATATGTGGGTCCAACTGTTCGAGAATTTACGAAGAAGTTGAAATGTTAGCAGTGAATGTGTTAAGGCAAGCAGTGATTTCGTCTCAGACTGGATGTAGGTGTGTTCAGAATGTATTAACATTAATTAATTATAGAATAACATTATTTTTATCTACATATTCAAGTGATTATCTTAGCATATGCCTACAGCTCCCACACCATAAAGCATTTTATACTGGTGTGATAAGAGTGAAAATTGATTGTCAACTTACCGACGATACATCCAATGGCAATATGAACATAATTACAAAGGAAAAGTACCATGCTGTTAACACAGATACTGTCACTAGAATGTGGTTCCTGTAGCAGTCCCCATATCTATACAGCAAGGTAGCTGCTAGAATAAAGGCCGATATTATTTCTATCACAAACAATGTGTACACCATTTTGACCGAATAAAATAGGCTCTGAATAAAATTGTTAGTTTTTCTTAGCAGTCTTCTGCTTTTCTCGCCACACCCTCGCAGCTTCGTGCTGGAGCTGTTCAAATCTTATCTGAGTACTAGTCTTCAAAGGTAACAGTCTAGGCCGCTCTATCTCGTACTCCGTAGGGCATTCTTCGTAAAATAGTATCCCAGTGTCAGGTAAGATAGGATCGAATTCAATACAAGTGTTTTCAGATTCCTTAGCTTCTGACATATTTATATACAACGCGGAGACACAAATACCATTTTTGTTGGTCTCAACAAAAGGAATACGAGAAATACGAAGGCAATCCAAATAAAATTGATATCGTCAGCTTAATTATTAATAATCAATCGTAATTTTCTAAGTCACATTAGAATTCCTGTCCATTACACACACAATTCACATTATTTTTGACATGACATTCACGTCATAGACGTCAAACTTGACGTGAAGTCAAATTGAAAGCTAAGGTGACAACGTCGAAACAAGCTAATGTTTGTTTTTTTGAAGCATAATGCTAGATCGATACAAGATCTTTGTTCATACAGCCTAATTCGATTCGGATACTTTAGTTAGGTTGATTTCAGAGGTAGGTTTTTTCGAGGTATTGCATGTTTCGTTGTTTTTCTACTGAAGCTAAGAAAAAAGTTAAAACACTAGTTAATTGGTTTGCATGCTAGTATACGCTTGTAGTGTATATATAGTAAGCACTACATTTCTCGCCTATTCCATTTAATCGTGATTTAATTCGAGTAAAACCGCACAATGCAATCAGTGTGAGCCATTCTGGCATTATATTGCGTTTAATTGCCGTTTTAGGTACTCTTAATTTGTCAAACCGACAACTAGGTCATGACATATTCATTAGATCGTTATTAGTAGACATAAATGAAACAAAAATATATCCAGTTAATCGTATCAAGATCCCCACGTAGGTTTACTTATGACTGATCATGGTAAGACCCCGGATAATTCACAATAATATCTGCCTCTGCCAACTGCATAAAGTGCCGTTATTTAAAGCTTATAAGTAGTTATGGATTAGGTGTCATGATCAGCCATAGGTAGGTATTTTGCGAGTATTTCAATATCAACTATGTTATCCGTACCTTACAGTATTAATTTGGAGTTCATCAAATCATGTAGGTATAATAATAGGACTTGTTAGTAAGTTTTCATATCCATGAATAGGACTTAAAATCCCTGGCAAAGAATATTTCAAGGCAAGAATCACGGGGTGTTATTCGGCAAAATAAATTCAACCTGTATGGTTGCTTTGACAGAAGTCGGATAAATCGCCAGAACATTTTTCTTTAGACCCGGCTAAGTAACGCAAAGCTTTGAGAGAAATATGTTTTCGGCTTTTCTTGAATTATTTGCTAAAACTATTATCTGTACTTGTCTTATCTTTTTTATCTTACCTACACTAGGTTTCGCCCGTAGCTTCGCCTACCTATTAGTAAGATTTCACATACAAACTTTCAGCCCTCCCTTAGGTATGCATAAAAACTCTTTCTTAGTGTATATATATCTACCTACATCTCATCAACAAGAATACACCTTTCAAATTTCAAGCGGTTTATCTTAATATATATAAATCTCGTGTCACAATGTTTGTCCTCAATGGACTCCTAAACCACTTAACCGATTATAATAAAATTCGCACACCATGTGCAGTTCCATCCAACTTGAGAGATAGGATAGTTTAAATCTCCAATTATAGTCGCAATTTTAATTTATTGCTGAATTATATAAAAATCTATGCGGGTGAAACCGCGGGGCCACAGCTAGTTGATATATAAGTCAGTAAATCAGTCAAACTTGAGGAGTTTATAATTATACATGTATAGAAGAAGATCAAGGATTGAGCTATCTTGAGAATGAATTAGATAATTTTGAAAAACTCTTTCTTAGTATACCTACATTTAATCATGATTCATCAAAAATAGGTACCTACACGGCTTAGGCTGCATCAGTGTCAGAATTTACCATTTGTCACGTTGTCACTAAAGGACAATCTCATCGGGAAGACGAAACGTTTTAATCAAACGTGAAATAGCTCTTTCGTAGGTACCTAGGTATCTCTGCAATATAGTGCTTCACTAGTAGGTGCTATAATTTATTCTGTGACGTCACTTTTCAATTCATCCACGCCACACAAACACGTTTCCCAAGGCACACGCACTTCAATCAATCCTCTTCAAATACAAAGTTTGAAAGATTTATGAGATTTGAGAGAGAGGGTGCGGTTACGAGGTAAAAATGTTCGTGAGAATGTCGGGAGGTAGTGGAAAGGTATTGTTCCAGGAGAGGTCGCTGTTTTATTGCGTTTTATTAGCTCTGGGATTCAGTAACAAGCCTGTAGGAACGGGATTAGCTTCAGGCGAGAAAGCTTAAGGTAAAGTATACACAGGGATTTAATAGATATCTCTTAAGTTTTTAGTAAACACTCGAGTTGTGCATTACATTCTAAAGGACGTCTGTTCTGTCCTCTGTTTAATGACTTGAAATATTATTGTGACATCTTAAGAGATAGGTACTTATAGGTATGAGTTACACAGGTGTATTGTAGTTATATTGAAATGCGTAAATGTTGAACCAAATAATATGACGTGTTGTTGAAGAAATTCTTGAAATTACCAAATGTTCGTTAATTTTGATTTTATATTTAAGCAAACATCGAGTCTTATAAATATCTTTGGGTAAAATCACTGTCTAATTATCTAATTACACGAAATAATAAAGTATTCTAAGTAGCTATACGGTGAAGGAAAACATCGTGAGGAATCTCTCGTCTGTAAGTATATATCTGAGAAGTAATTCAAAGACATATATATAGTGCCTGAGACAGACTCACCAACTGTCACGTTGGCACTTAACGATCTTCGGTGGGAAGTGAGTGTCGTTGTAACAACCCCTCTGTTTATCCCTTCGGGAAATACATGTATGTATGTATGTAGTTTGCAATTTTATAGATCGATTGTGAGGAAGGTAGAGCTATCATGACTAAATACATTGTCTTTTTCATAAAGGTCAGATTCAAAACCATAACTGATGGAATTATATGAAGAGATGCATGAATGTGGACGAAGCGAAAGAAGTATGAAATGCTTGATTGCAAGAGTGTGAAGTGTGGAAGCATTTGCTTACCCCCATGGGATACAGGCGTGAGCGTATTGGAATATATCCATACGAATGGCAATTCGTTTGAAAATAGGGAGAAAACTTGGGCACTTGTAGCATCCAGTTATCACAAACAACAAACTCCTTAATCATAAACATTGGCTGAACAGTTACCTATATACTTACGAGTAACTATGGCTCGTTACCTCACCTAACATTTCGGCAACTCCGGTACAGCCCACAGGCGAACAAGGCAAACTGTTTTCGTTTATGAAGTCCATGTTTCGCTAACTTTAGAAATTTAGGATTCCGTATAAGTTGTTGTAAGACGCATAACATTAAATGATTCGAAACACTTTCGGTTCTGGAAACAATATTACTTTGGAAAACATTGTTTAGATTTATACCTGAAATTTACTTATTCGGTTACCTATCTTGTATACAATATATCATCGTTATCACGTGGAACCCTGGCGTATTATAAGTAGGCATGCTTGCCACATTGTTCACCTCGAAACTCGTGCCTGCAAAGTTATAAAATACGATTTGGGTGTGTTGAGTGGCAATTTACAAGTTTATTAACTGACCCGCTTCTCGGCTTCACACTTTGTATATGAAATATGTATAGGTACCCTTTTTGATAAGCAATATAAATTTTAATTGACAGGGATACAACTACATCACTGGTGTTGCATCTCGAAGAACTACCTATTGACTAAAAATGAGTTATTGATGTAGGATAGGATAGGATAGGATACTGAGGAATGGATGGCAAAATGCTACATTATTTAACTAGATACTTACGTACATATGTCTGTAAAATTCCACGTCCTGACTGACTAACTGACTTAGTTAGGGATACATCGACGTACAGTCTAAACTGCTAGTCCAATTTAAAGGGTATATTCTTGGTTGGTTGTAGGTATTAGGGGTTATACGAAATGAAGGGGTTAAAGGGGAGTTGAAAGCACGTAGGTATGTGAAATGTTAAGGCTACGAAGGCGTAGTTGCGGGTGCAAGCTAGTAGATTCTAAGCAACTTAAAACGAATTCCTTTTACTTGTTGTGTGTAAATCTACTAGTTATATGGTTCGAATACTAATAAATTACATGAAACACAGACTTTCATGACGCAAACACCTTTACAAAATTTGAAGCGGTACATTTTGTGGTATCACAATATTTGATCATATTAGTAATCATTGCGATTCATGGTATACAATATTGTTATTCTACATTCTATAGGCTGTTTGTTTAGTTATAAGAGATGGGTAATATTCCATTTATTTATTTATTTATTGTCCATGTTATACTTACACATGTTCCAGTTGCAATGTGTGTCATGCTCAAGATTTAAATAACAGCTCATCTGAAATTAGCATTTGTGAAGATTGTGATGAAATTTTGGTGTCAGGTGGGACTAGTCAAAATTTCTCAATTGTAACCTATAAATAAAAAAGTATGCAGAGGTTATGGATTACGCAACACCCTCTTTCAACAAAGATTTTTACCTAAGTGCTAACGTGACAGACCCGCGTCATTTGCATAGTAGACGATTACTCAAACCACTTGGCGACCGCGGCTTCTAATTTAAGAAGTTACCTCAGATCAAGGGTCATCAGAGCCATATGTGTAGTAACATAACCTTAATCCTTAAACCTTAACCAAAGCCCCATATTTTGACATCGCTATATGTTGGGTAATCGAATCGTGTATGTTCTAGAACGTTCGTAGAGGCACAATAAATCAGCATGGGCGGCATGGCTTAAAAGTTTAGTTGAACTGTAACAGAACTAAAATATTTTAACGTATATTATGTATAATACTTGACCACTGATTTGAGGCCCTTCCTTGTTTTTTGGTTTCCGTTACGTCACATCTTTACCTACGCATGTTATCAACGTAAATAGGATTCAATAATGGAGACAATGGCTGTCTTGTGTACTCAGCTTTTTCTTTCATTGTATTTGTATTACTATACACGGTTTTATCAATACTCTGAGCTCCAAATTTGACAGTGTTGTGTGAATTATCGTCAATGTAACCCAACCATGAAGTCTAAAGTGCTTATTTTTTATGTTGTGGTTTTATGTTCCTCTGTAGTGGGTGAGCATATTTTTTTATTTCCTTACCATGGTAAATTTCATAAGTATGAATTATACTAAGAATTAATAAACATTATTTTACAGTTTCATATCCTTATGCCGATGATATGATAAGACAAGGAGCTTACAACCCACAAATTGCATACAATGCGCTCAGACATTACGAGAACGAAAATATTGCACGACCTCAAAATGTGATCAATTACGAGAATCAGCACGTATCAGGCCAAGAGTTGCCAAAACAATGGCAGAACAGTGAATATCAACAAGCTTTCCATCAATTCAGACCATCGAATCAAGTGGTGGTGGCAAACAATCAAGTACCAGTCAATAACTTCCAATTTAAGCCTCATCAAACACAGTTTGTAAATCCAGAACAGACCCTACTTCCATTGAATGAAAGACAAGTTGAGGAATACAATGTTCAAAGCGCTAATCATAATTACAATACACAGGGCTGGGAAGCTCCTCAACGTTACTATCCCACTCAAAATAATTACCAGCAAGTCAGACAGTATCAAAAACCTTTGATAGAAGAAGTTCATTCCATTTATAATTCAATGCAAGTCCCTAGTGTTTCACACATTAGTACATCGAATCTGGAACAGCCAGCTCCTGGACCTGCCACAGTAGAATGGACTAGACCTGTGCAATATAATCCTATTTCAACATCGATAGTAACGAATGGCGCTTATCAAGCGCAACATCAACAGTTGGAACCACTTGAGCGCTTTAATAATTTACCATTAACGCCAACTTCAGGAGCACAAATTCCTGAAGTGATAAATCCTATTCAAAATATACAGAGTCCGATACCAAGAAGATATGCTCACCGTAAGTCGATTTCGTGTGTTACCTGCCGTAGTAAGTAAGTAGATGCTAAGTATATTTTAATGATTTTCTTTTTGTTAACTTTTCATATTGTTTGTAGAACATGAAGTGGACCGTATTACATCGATTCCTGAAGTTCAAAAGGCTTTATCATCAATGCAAAGTGAAAAACGTTATGTGCTTGTATATCCAAATGGCACTGTGGAACAAGTGGAAAGCCTTGATAACGTTGCAGAGAAACATCCAAATATGCTTTTGGGTAATCCAGTTAATCCTCTTGCGCAGGCTCCAGTTAACCCCCTTGCGCAGGATCCAGCTAGCCCCCTTGCGCAGGCTCCAGCTAGCCCCCTTGCGCAGGCTCCAGCTAGCCCCCTGGCGCAGGCTCCAGCTAGCCCCGTTGCACAGGATCCAGCTAGCCCCCTTGCGCAGGCTCCAGCTAGCCCCCTTGCGCAGGCTCCAGCTAGCCCCCTTGCGCAGGCTCCAGTTACACCTGCACCAATACTAACGGCAACCTTACCTGCAGACATTAATCCAGAAGTTTATGAAATAGGGTTATTACCGTACTCTAATGCAAAAAAGAACGCTTTGCATAAATTGATGAGTAAAACGGTAACAACTCCAACGGTTCCAATAACGACACCAGTCACCACTATTCCTGGTTCATCCATATTACCCATAGATAATCCAGTCGTAACATTATCTCCAATAGAAGTACCCATGGATCAACCGACAGAACCAAATGACAAACTTTTAAAATCTATTAAAAAAATAAAAGACTATTTTACTACACCTAGTCCAAAACCTCTTATAACCGAAGCTTTTGAAACTTCAATTATTACGGAAAATCCACAAAAAGCAACTCCGAAGGGAGCTAAAGTGCCACCTATTCCTGAGAAAATAACCACTCCAATTCCTGTTACTGCGGTACCGACAGTAACACCATTTGGTATAACAACTACATCCAAGCCAACAGATGAATATCCGGATCCACTGGATACAATAGTTCTTAGTACTGATACATATTTCAACATGGAGCTTACCACAACTCCATCTCCAACTGAGGCCCCTGAACCAGTAACAGAAGATTCCAATGAAGGTTATTTAGAAAATAATTATGACGATAGTGTCAGTACAATATCTCCTGATGAAACGTACGATGAAACTACTGACGTTCCATATTACAATCGTCGAAGAACTAATGACCCTGTTCCTGCGAAGCCGTATTCAGATGCCGATGGAACGCTAACTTTTAGTTCCGGTAATCCATCAAAGTCCTCGAATGCACCTGAAACAATAGACGAAATAGGTATATTTTCTTTATTAGTGTTTTTTATCCAAACCCCTTAACCCCATCCATAGTTTTTGCTGTAAGTAGAGTATAAAGCCACTTCTCTCTCGTCTCAAGATTCTATCTGTATATGTATATCACTTTGACTTCGTTCAATGTTTCTATAACATTTCAGATGTCTCGGATTTAAAATCAACATCCAATTCAAGAATATGGTTTAGAACTACAGATGATGACATGGTGTCAAAATTAACAAATGGTAACAATACAGATGGCTCTCTGTACGTCTTACCAGTATACAATCATCCTCAACTTGAGAGGGATATCAAGACACTGTTCTATCCCAACGGCACTGTTTATGAAGAACGCGTTGAGATCAAATGGCAAGAAAAAGACGGTATGATATCTTTATTATCAGGGTATTTTTACTTATTGTAAGGCTAAACGTACACACAGATTCACGTAAAGGTGATTTCGGTATAAGCTGTCCTCTTATTGTACGGTAAGCTTAAATGTGAAATCTATTTTCGTCTAGCTTGATATATAGCCGTGCGAACCATCTTAGCATAATTCTTTTGTCATTGATGTATGTCTTATGTACTTACTATAAAAATACACGAGAACATATTGTAGTTTGCGCAATTGATAAGGGCACTGTTTAATTGTCATTAGCTCAGGTGGACGAAGCTGAAGGTTGTTAAGCAAAGGCTTCTATTTAATTTCCAAAATTTTCACCTTTTGTGTCACAGGCATGTCATTATATAATAAGCTTAATAATGTTTTATTTTAAATAAGTACGTTTGCTTCATCAAGAGTGAGGGTTGTCACTTGTGAAGATTTAAAAAATGTCCGTATAACACGTAAATGTAAAAAAATATATATATGCGCTATCGGCCACGACGTGACACTCTTTCTAATAGTCTCGTCTGTGTGAGTGTCATTTCGAACGATTTACTGCTAGTAGTAAGCTCATATGTATGGTGTATACTGTGGGCAAGTTGTGTGGCGTATGTGTAATTTTTTATTGGGTTGGGCTAAATAGTGTCATCTTTTGAATTAATTTGCACCACACGCTCGTCGTCTGGTAGAAGCTTCTCATGACAAGCGGGCTGGGGCTTTTCTCGCTAAGAGAATCAGCATTACTATTCAACGTGGCAATGCTGCCAGCCTTCTTGGCAAGAACTCGAGAGACACCGATTTGGCCCAAGTTTTCTACTTGTAATTAGTTTTAAGTACAGTTCCTTATAATCAAGTCATTTGCACCACCTTTTTCAGATGTGGAGCCGGAGGTACATCGAACATTTAAAATATGCAAGTCGAATACAGACGAGGAAGTAGAGGATGAAGAAGAAGAAGAAGAAGAATAGATTATGTAATTACATATATTATTAATTCATTTTACAAACACAGCCCTCAATTTTAAATTAATTACTTTATACTTTTATAGCTGTTGCGTTTAATTTTGATCCCGTACATAAGTGTATATATTAAGTTCAAGAGTCAAGTAACAGAAAATTATATTAATAAATAATATGTAATATATAATTAACATCACGTATTATTTAACTATTCACATATTTTCACTCTCATAAACTAGTGCCTTACTACTACTAACTACTACTTTCACCCGCGTAGACTTCTTGGGTGGGTCGCGGAACCCTAATGTTTTTTTAAATAAAAGTGGTACCTAGGTTACTCCTTATAACATTAGCTATCTGCCGCTGAAAGTCTCGTTAAAATCGATCCAGCCGTTTCGGAGATTGGCAGCGGAATAAAGACACAGATTGACAGACGGACATAAAAAAAGTTTTTAAATTGTTTTTTTTTATGAGAGTACCTACCATATAAACTTTCATATGCATTTAGTGAAAATCTGTAAATTTGAAATTACAAACAGACACTTCTATTTTATTTATATGTATAGACAATAGTAAATTATGATATACTTAAGTGTGGTAAGTTGAAAACTACAGTCGAGGCGATATTTCCCGAGCGGTAGGTGAGGGCTACAACTTACAAAAAAGCAGGGGCTGTAATTATCAAAGCGCTCGTATGTCATACGACGTTTTATAGCATATTTGCGAGGCATTAAATAAAACTCGGACGAAAAGAAAAAGCACACAGAATAATTTTAACTTGTTCACAAATTAGTGATGCGCGCGTATCAGCGCTTATTTTTAAAGCAAAGGCACAAAAAACTGCCGGTAGTATTATTCATAATAAAGTAAATTAATATTTATCTCCTAAAGTTAATTTTATTCATAAATTGGTGACTACTTCTCTGACATAAATACAAAGAGTATTAGCTAAGATTTAAAGAAGTACCGTTCGTTTTAGACGGAGCATTTTGATATACTGTGCGTTTTACATTACAATAACGAACAAGTACGTAATGAGATACAATACGATATTGAATATGGTGAAATAAGAGACCCTTTACGAGCAAATATACTTACATACCTAAAGCTATTTCATAATCTCTATACTTTGCAAATACAGTAAGTATTACACTATACAATGTAGGTATGTATTCAGAGTATAATATAATATATTATGTATTATAATGTTAACAATGATTAATATTTAATCCGAATCGCAAACATAAAGTAAACGTTTAAAGATACTATCAAAATAACAATCCATTTTAATTACCGAGTCATTTAATTGAAACCACAGACTTACAGTTGGATTATTGCAAATACAGCCACCACCGTTGATCCGGAATTAATCAACATTACCTACATTTCGTTTTGGACGACAACACGTACAATTATAGGATTATAAATGTACTAACTTCTATCTGCGACTTCCAATGAAAATGAAAGTGTGGGCACAGATGCGTCGATTCTAAAATCACTAAGGGATTCATTGAAAGCAATGTCTCGAAGGTATTCGACTAGGCAGACGACGTACATAAACTTCAACCGATTCGTCTGCATACTGATCACGAGCTAGTAGTATTTTATGTATGAAATTCTATCGACATTCAGTAGCAGCTGAGAGATACATTTTATTATAATTTTATATTAAAAAAAACTCTGAAAGTAGAAACAAATATGTTTATACTGAAATGTTAACAGCGTTGAAATTCATTGTTATCCGAAACAAAAGAATAATTACTCAACTTAATTGTATATTTGACTATAATAGTCCTTAATCTGTAAGGTATAAAGTACATTACTGAAAGTCACATTTAAGTGTGAACAGTTGGTTTCGGCTATTAATATTAAGGTCTATATTAACGACTTGTTTGGCGGCGATTAATATTTTATGTTTTCTGCACGTATGCACGATCGTCACAAAGATCATGTCATTGTCATGATATTATGGAACACATTAATTAACGTTTTTACTACTGCTTATCTTGATCATATTCGCTATATAGAGGAGCTCGTGGCACATTTGCTATTGCGCATATCATTCGATCAGCGAAGTTAAGCAACCCTAACCCTAGCCAGTAATTGAATGGGTGACCGCCCGAGTTCCCTCCGTGCCTCGGAGAGCACGTCAAGCTGTCAGTCCCGGTTGCCAATTTATCATCTTTGGTAATCGTTACAGGTTAATCGGAGGCCTAAAAGATAGTCAGACAGCTGGTTTAACCCAGATCACAGTTTTCCATCGTCAAAGGGGTTGCGAAGGTTAGATGGCAGTCGCTTCGTATAAAAATAGGGTAATCAGCCACATCGGGTTGAATCAAATGCCGACCCCAACAATGTATGGGATAAGGCCAGAGAGATGATTCGTTATAGATTTATAATGAAGTAAAATACTTTAAATTCTAATTGATCACATAATAATTCATATTCAAAGTTAAGATGCACACAGAAAACTGAATATTATATACACACCTTTAAGGCGGCCTAAGCAAAGATGTAGCAAAACTTTTCACTTAAAAAAATTAGGTCCGTGAAAAGCAAGGAATGTGACAGCTTGACATTACGTCACTCACAACCCAAACACTAATTGGAAATTATTAGTAAACATTTCACAAGGTCATTTTTCAAGGAGAAAACAAGTATATTATAACTCCTCCATATCTGCGCAATTTTTATAAAGAACATGGTAGTTACCTTCACCTTCGAATTTCATCTAAGACGCGCATATTAAACTTTTATATATGAGACCTAAGTAAGAAATTTCCCACAGCAACTTTAATTGTTTATCTTCGTTCTTTGGCCGGCATGACAGCTGCAATGTTTAAGTAACACGACGTAGGAGGATCCAATTTCCCACATTGCTGTGTCATCTGCTAACGATTGAGGTTTATTCCCTTTTGATCCCTCGGATTACATCCTTGGTGGGGAGAAAAACTCCGGCACGAGAGCCGAGTGGCTTGAGTACGATTTATTTACTACAAAATGCGATCGTGGTGAATCGACGGGCGCCTTACAAGATTCTTTTGCCACATTTTAAGGTATCTTAGCGATTTTCTTTTCGCTTGAGGTCGTTTTGTGAAAATATAATGTCTAAAGTGCTTTAAGAGACGACGAATTACCTACTGAAATTGTGATTAATGTAATTGGGTCTAGTCTCTTCACTTCGGTTGAAATAAATTTACATTTGTTATGCTTTCAATTACTTTGTACTTGACTTCAAGAATAAATAAGTACTTTATGTAAATTTTCGGAATATAATTTTTTCTCAAGCCCGCGGAAAAAAATTATATCTTCCGGCAAAGCGTACTTGTTTTAATTATATGTATTTTTGAAGGTTTCCTGTCTTTATTATTTAGATTTTGGTATATTAATATTATCTTTAAGCTTCGGGAGATCTTGTGGGCAAGCGGAAAGAAGGCGAAGTAGAGCAATGAATTTTTTTTTTTAAACGAGCCTATCCCAAACTTATATAGGGTCGTGTTTGGTTTTACTCAGTGGTAGGCGATAGTGCTGCCGTTCTAATTAAAACAGTTATATGGTAAAGAACGCTGATGAATGAATCAAAATAACATACAATACAACAAGTACCTATACATATTTTGTAGTTAAAGTATAACGACCTCTTGTTTGATAAGGCATGACGACAAGTCTTTAAAAAAATACAGATGAATAATAAACAATTAAGTCGAGTAAAGTGCCGTGGTGGTCTCGCGGTTTGAGCAGTCGCCTGCTACGCAAGTTCGAATCCCAGCGGGGCCTGTACAAAAGAGTTTTTCTAAAACCTATGTGCAGTGATTTCATACTACGTGCTTTACGGCGAAGGAAAACATCGTGAGGAAACCTATAGCATATATCTGAGAAGTAATTCAAAGTCGTATGTATAGTGCTTGAGACGGCGATGGACTCACCCTTTGTCACTTTGGTAAGTACTTAATCATATTCGGTGAAATGTGTTGTTGTACAACACCTCTGCTTACCCCTTGGGGGGCCCTTCTGGGATGGCTTGAGCATATATTTTATTTCTATATCTGAGAAGTAATTCTAAGACGTATGTACAGTGCTTGAGACGACTATGGACTCACCCGTTGTCACGTTGGCACCTAATAATATTTGGTGAAATGTGGGTGTTGTTGTTACAACACCTCTGCTTACCCCGGGGACCCTTCTGGGATGGAGTGAGCATATTTATTTCATGTTTATTTTAACACGAGTAAACGATTCTGATTGTTTCAAATTAAGGTACTTAACTCGAGTCCAACTCCAAGTCACTGGGAAGTAAGCCACATAAATGTGTGTTTGGGTCTCCAAAACAACATAAGCATAAAAGGCCGTATTTCGTCCGTTATGCGGTATTTCATATTATATTTCCCCGACAATGTGCGCCGAAACAAAAGGGTTACTTTATTAGTTTCAGCCGCGAATCTACAATTGTCATATTAACTTTCTTTGAATAAAGCTGCTTATTATATATGGTTGTTAGAGTGCTTTTACGAAAAGGGTCGAATAATTTATACCTGCTTATACCTGATACTTCAGTAGCGAGTCTTTCAAGTTAAATCTTTCTTAAGGTTCAAAGCCATTACAAAAGTACCGAATAGACAGTGACATTTTCGTATAGAAAAAAAACCACGTAACTTGAAGTACCAGGGGCATAATACACACGTCCACAACACGGGTAATAAATTAATATTCCGTGCTACATATTTATTTCACGAAATACGAAAAGTCAGCTATACCGTGCATCTGTGCACAATCGTCCTAATTATGACACATTAAATTTGCAGTACCGACGCGGAAACAATGTTAGTTGGAATGGAATTAATTTATATGCACGACGTGTAAGCGCATTTCGTTGTATGGAACTAATCTATCAAAAGCAAACCTGCGCTTGGAATACCAAATATATTTATTGATTGATATGTGTTGGGATTCACTGAATGTATAAGGCACACAATATGTGAATGTTAATATTAAATCATCCCATAATTTCGTCTATCTAATTGGTAGTACCGATAGGGCAAGAGGTAGACTAATCGAAACTAATCTACAAAGCATGTTACGTATTAAGTAGTATGATAATGTGCGGTTCGAAATCGATTTCGCTGGGAACCTTTTTTTCCACATAGACTATAAGCTCAAACGCCAAATAATGCAAAAGTGCAGTTTATAGAAAAAACTTATAGCACGTTATACCTACCTACACAATTTTTAATATCCCCATTAATAAGTTTAATAATCCAGCACATTTGTTAAGGGTTTGGGAAACTGAACTCCCTCGAAAGTGTTAGAAACATCTCATAGATTTCTACATCGACTTTGTAGAAATCGACGGTGGTTGTCGAAGGTAGAGAAGTTTCGGATTAATAAAATAACATTTTATGCTAGACTAGCGAACGTCACGCGGTCTCACCCAAGTAGTTCCCGTTCTCATGGGGATACTGGGAAACAATATAACCTATGTTATTTGCTGATGATGTTGCCATCCATTGCTGAAGTAATTTTTTAAATCAGTCCAGTACTTTTTGAACCAGTTTGTTACAAACAATGTAGTATAGAAGTATAGATTAGATATAACATCGCCAGATTGACGACAACACTTACACTCAAAGTAAGGTGTTTACACTTTACAGCCATAGAAATGTTCGTATTACATGGAAAGTTAAGTGCAGCTGAGTTAGCAGTGCCCTTTTCGCCTCGGCACATTTCATAAAAGTGACCTTAATAAACCTCACTTAACGCGTTGCATCGTAAAACTGTCATTGTAAACTTTATCGTCCATAACGACGGGTTTCAAGAGCCATATCACAAATCCCTGTAATGCGAGTTGGTAACAACAAAAACACGCTTTTGACTGCCTACGTGAAGGACGTGAAAAGGTTTAACTGGGTATTTAAGACGACATTATTATGTATTGCTTAAGTGGCTGACAAACAGAAACTGAGCCTTCCTCTTGGTATTATTTAATAAGGGAGCAGAAGGAAATCTCTTATTGAAAATTATGAACTACTAGTTGTACCGCGCGGTTTCGCCAGCGTTTCATGGGAGGACCGCGGAACCCCAATGTTTTTTCAAAATAAATATAGCCTAAGTTGCAACTTGTAACTTTAGCCAGTGAGAGTCCCGTTAAAATGGGTCAAGCGTTTCGGAGATTAGCCGAAAAGAACAGAGAAACATTTAAAAAATAGTTTTTTTTTATATTTCATAAAATTTTTATTTTGGAATTACAAACAGACACTTGAATTTTATTTATCTGTATGTATAGTTATAGATGAGCTGTTTGTCGTTCCAAATGTACGTGGTTCAAAGCAATAAGAGTCGATAGTTCTATCTCACGTTTCCAAACATTTAAACGTGTGGCGTAAAATTGGTGGGTGCTCATGTTTGTATTCCATTGGGGTAGGCAGAGACTACTGGAGGCCATTATCGGTTTAATCAGAGCGTATTAAGAACTAAGCTTTGACGTTTCATTTTGGTACCTACCGTAAACTTAAACGTTTGACGTTTAAGAAGTTCTTCATACACGCAGCTTAAACAATTATAATTGGCTCCCTGTTCGCCATATGCTTCATAACAAAACCTTTGTTATACAACAAAACCGCGAAGTTCTAAGGATATTATTTCTTATAGGTGTATATCGAGTTTCATGGGTGCACAAGATTACAGGTAAGAATACTGGTATAAAAAAAGTGAGCAAGTTTCGGTAAGAAAACTTTCGTTTCAATTCATATATTAGCTTTTACCGATGTGATCGTGGTTTTCGATCTAACAAAAAAAGTAATATCTTCAGGAAGCCACTGACCTTATTCGGGTTGTGTAAATAGCAACACTTACGTTAGCTCAGTCCAAAGGCTCAGCTAGAGAGAGGAACTTGGTGCAAACTATTTATTGCCTCAAGAAGTTGCTGATGACTTGTGAGAAGTTCCTCTGACTGATTGTACAACTTGTTCGCGGACAACTCTCAAATATTTGTAGTCTGTTTACCGTGACCACAGAAAACGACATTATCCTTTGTTGTTGTGCTCTACGATTGTGACGTACCTATGTAGCCTATCAAATAATGGGCCTATAGTTTTCCGCAATTTATATAGGTCATTATCTATATCATTATAATAGCTAATCCGGTTTTTATGGAAATTGTTCCAAAGGGAATAGTGATTTATTTTATATCTGGTATTAGATATTCTCCGCTCTATACTATTGAGTACAAATACACGAGGAATTAAATCACGCTATGAGAGTTTTCGAACGCTGCATCAAGTACTTTATATATATTGCAATCAGTATATACACAGTTGGAGCAGACTTTCCCCAGATATGACGCCCGCTTGACTGGAAGATCTTCCTTTTGCTAAGGATGAGCATGATCCCTCGTTCTCTCCACAATCTTGTTACGTATATTATGTAACATGTTTGTACGTCCGAGAATCGAATGAACAAGGAAACCTGATTTGAACTTCGCTTTTTGCAAGTCAAGTGGTCTATCGCGGAGCTACGAAGGCGACTACGTCACAATTTAAATAAATAAAGGCTAAAAGAAATACAGTGCTTGCAGCAACTCAATATAATTAATTTATTCGCATCGTTTACTTTGTTCCGAGATACAAAAGTAGATTATAATGAGAAACTAATTTCCTTTAGATAGTAGCTTCCTCCGCTAATTAAGCCTACAGTTTACTTATGAGATATCCAATATCTTATTACTGGCACAAATTGTCTTAACCAAATAGAGAATGATTGAACGCGATATATGCTATGAATTTGGGTCATACATAATCTTAATGAAGAGACAATATGGTGGCCATAGAGGCTGTAGAGTTACTAGATTGTTTTTTTTGATGAGTTGTACAAGATGCGTGGCTAAATTTCTAGCCGATTCTTCTAAGAACACTAGTTTCTGAACCTGTTGACATTTTCAGGCCGTCCTTAAGTAATCTATGCCTTACCAGGGCTTAAGCTGAATAAATGCTTTACTTAATCTTATAAACAAATAAATAAATATGCTCACGTCATCCCGAAGCCGATGTTCACACCATCAGACACGAAAAGGTAACCAGAGATGTTAGAACAACAACACCCACTCCTCAACGAAGATGATTTAGGTGTCAACCTGACTGATGATGGTGGGTCCATCGCTGTCTCAGGCATTTTATTGTCGTCAATGTCGTTTGAGCGGGTTTCGATGTAATCAGTTTTTATCAAAGATATTCCATGGAAGATGTGACGGGTGCTGGTATGGGATGCAACCTGTTCAGACATGCTGGCCCTTTCCCATCTACATGGAACCAACAACAGAGTTGGTGCAGCATGTGAAGCGGCTGAAAAAGCTAAAGCTCCGAATACGATTTTCTAAAACATATGTGCAGTGATGTCGTCAACTCCACGAGCTTTCCAAGGAAAATATTGTGTCTAAACTTTTATGCCTGTTTGTTTGATTACTATCTTCTCTGTATAAACAATGCAGATAGGTCACTTCAATTTCAGGTAGGTTTGTTTCTGAGTGAAAAGAAACTACACGAAAAAGATCGCATTCAATTTATTTTCCTGGCATCTGGCTTCTTGCTTTGGAGCCAATATTACATTGAGCTGAGTTTTCTGAGTCTCGAGATTAAAATCGCCTTCCCCATTTCAATAATATCCCTCATTACACTTGCCCGGTTATTATGATAAATTTGGCAGAAACACTGTAAATTATGCTGGGATTTGCCTCGTCATCCTTGAAATGTTTTAGTTACGTCTTAAAATATTAGCATGGCTAAATTCTTTGGCTAAGATAAGGTGAAATATTCTTGTTTAGAATTTATTGCTCGTGAAATTCGTTAATTAGACTTATCACAACTCTATCTCCCTTGGCTTTGTGTCATGGAATGATCTTGACAAGCTAAGAACATTGAAATACTATGGCAAGCCTCACACACGCATTAAAAAAGTACATAATGCAGACAATAGTAGTAATGCGTTTGTTTTCAACAACATTGCGAATATTGACAATAATATTGCGGCTTGAATTAAGAATGCGGCTAGCCGAGGACTCTCGTAAGTCCTGAATTCAAGCGGAATACAGGACTCTTGTACAAATTATGCTGAAATGTGTGGAGAGCATAAATACATCAGAACAATGAACGTGCTAGCAAAATATTAGTCTCCAAGACCGAAAAAAGTACATATAACATGACCTGTCATGATAAGTCAGAAATACATTTAGACACACTACATTATATATTAATACACAATCAAGTAACAAATCAGTGGAAATGACAATCCTACATAGACGCCCGCAATTCCGAGGTAATAAATGACATCGGCGTAATGTCATTTACGTATTTTCCAGGCATTTTTCTAATCTTCAAAAAGACATATCTTTGAAGGTAATTAAAGGAGTAAATTAAAATAAATCTTGGTCTTCATTCTATACTTATATTTATACTGTGATTATAGCTTGTCGCAATAAGCCAGAAATGTACGCAGTAAGTTGGTTAACGTTATGGTAATAATAAGAGGTCTCAAATTGAAGTTATAACATATTCCGATAGCATTGTGTCTTGGCTTATCAAGACGTTCTTTTTTTCTTTTATTTATTTAATGGCGACGAGCTTGTACAGTTATTTCCCAGTTCCAGGTGATTATTGGTTAGAAAATCATGTAAATTGTTAAAAATATCTGGAGGAGTCCATTGACTACTGCATTTTTCCTGTCGTAATCATCATGACATTCACGACAGGCCATAACTTCATGTACGTATGTCACAGTGACAAATCACCTTACGACTTAAAAGGTGGCATTCAGAACACCCCGTAGATCCTTTCGATGATATTCTCTAAATTGTTCCATATCAATAATAACCTTCGTATGATATAGATTTATAAAATCTCATGAAGAACACTCGGCAAAATATTCAACCGCAATTTCTGTTACAAAATTCAGTGACAAACCGCTTAAACACACAAAAGAAATAAATACGAATGTCAGAACGAATGTGAGAGAGAAAAACTGAATGGAGGGAACATGAATAGAATTTTATAAAGCGTCGCGTTATATTTGAGTTCAGTTTCATACGGCTTTTGCTGCATATATTGAAAGTCGATGTTTTTATTATGAGTCTGTGTGACATTGTTCTTATACAACTTTGAATGGAACTCGTCAACAAATTGGACATTTTTGAAATAGAGAACGCGAGAACTAACGATATACCATGCCGGTTGATATTGCCGATGTTTTGAAAGGAAAACATTGATCTGACGGGACATAAGCTATCGCCAGTATTAATTTCACCCAAACCCATCCAGCAAAGCGTCAAAGAGTACAACTAACTCATAAACGCTAAACTTTCGGCTTTATAATCGCCTTGGCCTTTTATCATACACAAATTGACTGCCATCTGCATCTTTGCAACTCTTTAATAGGATAATTTGTAACCTAGGTTACCGAGATTTCATAGGTTTAAGGCTTTATGACTGACATGTAACGATAGCCAATTATATTCAATTGGACATCGAGACCAACGGTTTAACGTGCTCTCTGAGGCACAGAGGGAATTCGGGTGGTCAACCGTCCAAGTACTGGTATGGGTTGGGGATGCTTAAATTCGGTGACCGATACTCATATGTTCAATAGCAACCTTTTCTTGAACCTCTCGGCTTTTAAATATTATTAAGTACGTAAAAATAAGTCTCCAATTGTGGAATAACACCCATAGCTTCATTTTTTATCCCTTCGGATGCCTACGAAACCGGAGAACGGAAACTAGTTTCGATCAATGTTTTTTTAACTTCGACGTAACTGGTGTTTCTATCAAGCATCTTACAGATTAAATCGCCGCTAAGTAACGACTCTTTAGAGTAATGCTATGTCCCTGCGAACTACGACATAGTGTGAAAGCATTTGTATTGATTGTATCAAACTTCTAGTCCGACGATATCGTGTCGTTACCGTTATCGTCAAATGTGAAAACACTCAATATCGCTGTATCTTCTGTTGGTAGCTCATAAATACGAAGATAAACCTGACTTACTTCATTTTCAACTAAAAATAACATTAGACTTGAAGTGAAATAGGTTCTATTCATGCTAAATGAAGTTAGTTCTTCACAAAGGACGGAATCTCAGGCTGAGTGTCTGTTGAACCAATTGCAATGTCTTTCAGTAAGTTAAAATTGGACCCTTTTAGTTCTGAATTTAACTGAGCGAGCGGATTGTTTTTTTATTTATTTTTAATATAGCTGCGAATTCACTTGACTTCTTAGAATACTACTCCCAGAGGTAATTACATTTGTGAAAAAACAGTAATAAGTAAAAATTTAATGTCCATGCCATAAACTATATGGTATTATATGAAGTGTGGTAGAAGATGGAAGCCACCGACTAAATAAGTAGTGGTCTAGTACTTGTGTAAATAAAAAGTTTAATAATTCGACCGATTTTTAATATTAGCTCTGGAGCATCACGATACTAAGAAAATGGCTCAATAATCTAGTGTTTATATCACGTACTGACTAGAGATGTGCTTGAAATAAATCAATTCCCAACGCGAGACACACACATCCACTCTAACAGTACAATAACATGATTAAATTGATTGTGTATGATACAATGCGAACACCGGAGGTGATTTATTGAATAATATTGAATGATTTTCCCATCCCCTTGGATGGGAAAATCATGTCACGTAAGATAACCTTTTGGATAGGACTCAGAACATCACCATATTTATCATTTTTAAGCTTCCATTTATCACTTTGTATTTTTTCTGTTTAATTACGAACACGTAGTAAAGTTCATCGTTATGATGGCAGAATTTAGCCACATTTTTATGGTTGATAAGAGGGCAACGCACGTCCTAGTTGCGGGCGCTACGTGTTCAATGTTATCAAATTAAAATGTTATTAAGGTGCATGTTCCCAAAGGGCCATTGCAACATCTTGTAAAGTTTCTCACCGTCGCGCTGTTGTGTCTAGTGCACATGTCTAGTGTTGGTTTCAAAGATATGAAAACGAACTGTATCATCTATATCATATGATTGAATGTTGTTCGCTCAATGTTGATTGCGATGATAAGAATATAATAACTCGGCAGGCATACATAATAAATGTATAGTTTATAATGATCTAGGAGCAATGTAGCAAACTATACGCCTTTTAATCTATACCAATATTATAAAGAGGCAAGGTTTGTATGTACGTTTGTAACGAATTGGCTCAAAAATTACTCCACCGATTAAAAAAAATATTTCACCATTTGATTGGTATATTATCACTGATTAATATAGGTTATATTTTATCGAGAACTACGCGAGTGAAACCGCGTGACGTCCGCTAGTTTCATGATAAAAAATTGAGAGTTACATGAGCTAGTATTGCGTTTTTTTTTCAAAACTCTGATTAATGGATTCAGCGAACAGGGGCTACTAAGCCGTAGCATATAAATAAGTAGTTATTATTACACTTCAATACAATTAAAATTTTCTTTATAAGTTTGGTATTTGAATTTTATCTCAGTGGCTTGGAGACAGTGTGTTCAATATAGTCGCAAGAGCTTTTTCGTATTTCAGTGTACCCGAGCGAAGCGACAAGATTGAAAACCGTCCTACCGTAGGCAGATAGCATGTTTTATAGCATTTTAGGGTAATAGATTGCCTGAACCGAGTCACAAGTAGTTTCTTTAGACAAGATCGCACTTTACGTAACACATCTTTCTTGTATTATCTTTACGGTGGTAATAAGGGTATTTAAAACTAAATCATAAAACAGCTCCTTCTTATCCATTAATAATCTAAGAGCCATGGTGGTCTTGGGGTTAGAGCAGTCGCCTGTTATGCGACGCTAGTTCGAGTCCCGACGGGGCCCGAACCAATGAGTTTTTCTAAGAAAGATAAAAACTTATATGCATTTATTTCACACCCCGTGCTTTACGGTGAAGGAAAATCGTGAGGAAACCTGCATATATCTGAGAAATAATTCAAGAAGTATGTATAGTGTCTTAGACGGTGATGGACTCACCCCCTGTCACGTTGTTGTTACAACACCTCTGCTTACCCCTTCTGGGATGGCGTGAGCACATTTTATATTTTTTACAAATAATCTGACTTCATAACAAAATGACTTTATATTTTATATTATTAGCAATTTGTTTTAGTTGGCGTAAGAAAAATCTCACACGCTTCGGAGAGTTAAGAGCCTTCCAACCTAAGCTTTCAGAGTCGGGTCTGTTTTATCATAGTTACGTTGATGTAATATGTGTGTGTATGACTTGTACGGTGTTTAATTTTGATTAATTTGATGTGCAATCAGTATATATATAGTGCATATAAAAATCACATTTTTGTGTAACGAAATAAAAAGTATCTACATAAATAGTTTATAGTTTGATTCAGAAATAAACGATCCGTCGGGATTTCTCCCGTAGGAGGCTAGGTAGACCTATTATATGTCTAGGTCTAATTTGATATGCTATGAAATATATTGTTTGATTAAAGACAAACTATTTTTTATTTAGATATTTTAGGTTGTGTCTGTTTGTAGGAGATTCAAAAATAAATCAATGTAAAACAGTAAGTATTTTACTATGAATCAATTAGGTAAAACCCTAAGAATATTTTGTATTCAGTTAAAATATAGACTATCAACGTCATTCAGTCAAGCTCAACAAATCTAGGCGCTTCAAAGTTGGAGCACTTAGTAGGAAGTTTTGTGGGCCTACTATATATAACATGTTCTAAGTACGTGGTCAATGTCAATTTCAGCTGTCGTAATGATTTGAGAATACTCCCTAGACATCCAAATTATTGAGGTTATAACCATCTATATCTTACTGGAAGTCCACTAAGGACGCGTAGCGATGTAACGAAAACTTTTCTTCGGTTTTTTACTTAGAATCACATACCAAGCATCTTTTAGTAAACTATCTAGCACCGCATCGATTTCTCGCATCACAAATCCCATTTATGAGTAAGAGTTTTCTAAAAAGTCTTTATAGTAAGGGCTAAAAACATTATTACATTTTCTTATTGTTGGCTGCCATTTTATGATCCTGTAATATACTTTATGTCCTTTTACTTAAGGTTACTTTATTGGCGTATAAAGTAACATAGTCTTTGGGCCGGAAATGTGATTGATGGCAATTTATAGTCGTGGTTACCAGCCCATAACTGAATTATATTTAAAAGCCTGACCTCCGATCGGATTTATCGAACCCATAAGAAAATTTTATTCGACTACAGGATAATAACAACATACTATTTACTATGATTTTTCTGATTCTGTGTTGGTATATAGACTTACTACAGTGATTTTCGCTTCATAGAAAATGGAAAAGCACTACAAGGAAGATATTTAGTAATAAAGTATCGTATGTAGAATGGCCAGTAAGACGGTGACCGGTAGCACCTAAGTACATAGTATCTTTGGTGAAAATATTGTAACATTTGTAACACCTTTGCCTTCCCTTTAAGGAACCCGCGTGGAATGTGTATTATAATTCTGGGCTGTAAGTTTTGTTGTTATTCTGAACAAACCCTGTTGAGCAGGACCTTATATCTTCGGAAAGTAAGTATGAAGATAAGTCTACAATAAACAAAAAATGCACGTACAAAAATGTATTAGAGATCCTTGGTATCAAAGTCCGTGTTAGTTAATATGGAATTATAGATCTCTCCCACAGGTTTATCGGTCAGCAGCGGCACGTGACCACAGCCGCAATCCTTCGGGGATACAACTGGGACGTGGCGTGAACTTACCTTTTACTTTATTACTTACCTCGCACTTAATTAGAGCACTGTTACTTACTTACTTGGAAACTTATTGCTTCTAGTTTCGAAGAAAGAATTATTGGACGGTTAATAGTCTTGCAGGAAAAGATTAAAGTATTATATACTCTTACGTGTTCGGACTGTACATTATATAATTATCTGTGCTCTGAGGTTCACCTATTATATACACCATTTTATGGGTGCTCATTTTAGGGGCTCATTCAATCGTGTAATGTATAACATAGGTATGGATTTTTCAATATATTTTTTAACTTTTCTGTGCGAATTTTCTACTTAACTCAACTTACAAACACTGCAAAAATAATTAATGTTGCGAATGTTTATTCGTGCATCACTGCAGTATGGCTGCATATTGCAGTGATGCACGAATAAACATTCGAAAATAGATTTAATTTGTATAAATAGATATGTTTTATACCATGCGGATGAAGCAATATAAGATAAATTCAATGTATTATTCCAACGTCCTTGTATTTTATGCCGTATATAATATACTCCGCTAACATGCTTAGCTCAAATACCTTAAGACCTTCGGGTATTAGACTGGGTTCTTAAGGCGTTTAAATAAAACAGGGATTTGTTAAATTCAGTGTATTGCCAAAAGAGCTCCGAGGAAAGCATTTTACGGTCATCTACAAAAGTTACTTCTAAATAAAAATACACGCGGGTCTACACATATTTTATTAAACTGCAAATCGCTTAAGTAGAGTTTTTCCTAGCTTGTGTACCTTACTTATTCAAAAGGATTTCGAGGGTGGTTTTCTTACATTTTACGCATTCATGAAACTTCAAAGGTGCCTTGCACTTTACGATAAAATATTGCTGAAGTCATGCTACAATAATACATAGAGCAAGATGACGTCATCAGCTGCTACTGTGGTGTCTACTCGTTTATGGAAGAACATTAGTGCTTTGTAAATTTTTCCTAATTTAATTTCAACTCTATCAGATACTGAGATGTGGGATAAATAATTTAACTTGCAAGATTTGACCTGGGGCCCAACCAAGAGCTCTTATTGCAATGATAGTTCAGCTGTGTGACAGTGACAGATGTATACACGTCATAAACATCTGTCTCATAATAAGAGTAAAACTATCATGGCAATAAGAGATTATGGTAAGACGCCTGAACTTTCAAACAATGCAAGTTAAATTAGATACTAACAATTAACATAAAACTAGAAAATTCATAACCCTTTACAACAACAAGCATTGAAATGTAAAGCCTGACGAGAAAACGTTTTCCATTGTGTAAAATGTTGGACGTATTTATATAATACTTTTTGGCCAGCATGTGTCAGAGTGAACACGATTATAGCGCCGCTTTACCAGTCGTGTGATATTTGTTATTTTTTTTATACGACTCCCTTTATAATTTAACACGTTTTTATTTATCCTGTTGAGCTGAAATTTGGTTTATCTACACGCTTATTTTTAATACAAAGATTACTTAGCTATGTAACGGCAATCTAATTCTAATATGGCGGATTACCTAAGATGGCAGATTAGTTATTTTTTACTACACTACCACAGAATGGGTATCAAAGACGTGAACGCGATAGTTTGTTTTCTTTCGCTGAGAACACATAAAATCTGGTTTTTATGAAACAAGCTTTTAAGAAAAATGTTCTAGAAAATTGGTTTTCGAAGAAAATATTTTCCCTAGTTCGAATGTTCCGCACAAATCTTTTTCATTCAGTTGCGGATTATTAATCCAGAATGCCTTTAAATTGTGTGTAGTAAATCTCTCTCGCACTATTATGTATTCTGTGCGAGTACCCAATCGATTTAGCTATTATTATGCATACATGTTCCGTTTTGGTGAGAATGTACATAGATACCTATATTAACTATGGAGTACATAAAGTAGGTAAATAAGTAAAGTACTATGGCTATACTCAAGTATAGCTTTTGACGTGTAATAGGTACTGTGGAGTCTTTGGAATCCAAAGACACCACGCCTCCGAAAAATGATTCGATATTGAAACATAAATATTATACTACCCGAAGGACCATTTCGTTTTTAAAATTGCAATCAAATAATAGGAGGCGAGCCTCTAAATCAAAATCCTAGACGCTATTACAGGTAGAAAAAATCTATCACATTTTTCCCTGAGCCGGGGATCTAACCCAGAACGTCGTATTCCACAGTAGCACTTGCGGCCTGTAAGTATATGCTGCCGTGATATATCTATACTGCCGTTATGTACTAAAACCGTTGTTTTGAATAACCTGCAAAAACCGCCGTAAAAAAACCCGATGTGTCTTTTCAATGACAACTAGCTGAGACTTAAAGATACTTTGATTATTTCAACAAGGTATTGAAAATTCGGAAACACAGATCCATAGCTTTTTTTCTCATTATAATAGCAATAAAATTAAAAAATCGACCAGATGTCGGATAACGGCATTTTAGTTATGCCACGGCAGTATGGGAGTCTGTAAGTATACACGAAGGTATATTACTATAATAAGGTTATAATGTATAGCGTGTATAGACAATAACCTCTGTTGTGGTAAAGTATATATCTCTAATTAAATACAGTGTACGTTATAACGTACAGTGTATTTAATTAGAGATAGTTTCCAACAGCTGCCACCGCGTCGCATCATACCGCGGGGAAGTAATGAGTGGTTCAATTTTACGACGAAACTTCGACTCCATAACTGCGGCATTTCAGCACGCGAGACGCGGTATTAGATAGTTAACATACATACTTACATATATTATCTTATCTTATTTTTTTTGGCATTATTGGGTCCGGTTGCCCGGAAGCACGTCGACCCTTGGGATCTTTTGTGCCGCCCTTGCCCTTTTGCTCTACGTACCTAACTCCTCAAATACTCCCTGAACAAGCCGGCAGATCTTGCCCATGGGGAAGAGTTTGTAGTCCTCTGGGTTCGGATACAAGCTGTTGGCAGAGGTGTTGTAATAACAACACCCACTTTTCACCGAACATGATTAAGTGCCAACGTGACAGATGTTGAGTCTATCGCCGTCTCAGGCACTATACGCACGTCTTAGAATAACTTCTTAGACATATACAGTTTTCTCACGACGTTTTCCTTCAACGTTAAGCACGTGGTGTGAAATCACTGCACATACGTTTTCATTGAAACTCATTGGTATAGACCCCGCTGGGATTCGAACTTTTAGCGCTTGCGTAGCAGGAGACTGGCCTTAAAACCCCAAATGTGGTGGCCCACATAGTTAAGATTAATAAAACTAGATATAGTTATAGCTATATTAATATTATACCTGCTGTTCCTGAATTTCCGTAATTACTTGAGCTATATCACCCTTCATGATTTGTACTAGTAACATTTCTTTTAATTTGTGTTTTGTATATTATTTTCGATGATAATTAACATAGTCGAGCTTAATACCTTAAATAATAATATAATAGTAGCTGAAATCACTGCTGTAGATGACTTTAATTTATGGGATGTCTGTGAGAAAGGAACAGTTGTCTTCTAGGAGTAGTAGGGTTTTATGAATATATCACCATGATATCCATATCACGTCACTCTCACACAAAATACGTTAAGTAATGGTACTCACTTAAAATATGGGTTCATGAGACTATTTCAAGAACTTTTAAAAGGAGAAAAATAAATAAAAATACGTAGTTAGATTCATGAGTGTACGTTACAGCTGAATTTTGTGACGATAAGACCTAAATTCGGACAACGATATAAATTTATTCGAGAACAGAAGATTTTATGACTCTATTTTTATTTATATGATATTATACAACTATTTATTTTAAACTAGCTTTAGTAATAAGTAAACAGTAAGATATCAATCGTTTGATCCCAATATCTCTCCTTAGGGGTGACATTTCGAAAAAAAATATGCATAAAAGTAAACTCACAAAAAACACCCTCCATATTACGTCTTTAGGACTAGGTGTGCCTTGATTTCAGTAAGTCAAGGCTCTCGTGGTTTTTGAAATTCATATCATGTATATATTTTAATCAAATAATAGATCTGAGCAATGATTTCCATTGTACTTGCAAAGACGTAAGATGAATAAAAAAAAATATTATTCAATCACGAAATCAAAGATGGCGAATCAGTATTCCAATTCTGCTTTTGCGTTCGTTCGTACCTTCACCTCATTAGCATTTTATTTGATTCCGGTCTGATTTCTTAATTTTTAGATGGAGTTCGCATTGAAGTCATAATATTAGGAAGTTAATGATATAGGGACTTAAGGCTCACGTCACGTAAGAGAAAGTAAGGTACTCAAGTATTTTTTTATCGCTTTTGTGGAAAGAGTCTCATCAACTTTACATAAAATAAAAATTATAGCAGATAATATGTTTAACAAGTAAGGATGTTGAAGTAATAATGTTTCATACATTTTTATGTTAAAACTTTAATAGACTTTTCGGAAACGTGATCGCTATGAAAACGTAAGACGCAGGTTCTTCATAAATTAAGGTTATATAGTATCATGTAACTGACTTTGAATCGTGGTGGCCGTGGGGTTTGAGCAGTTGCCTGCTACACAAGCGACGTAAGTTCGAATTCCAGGTGGGCCAGTACCAATGAGTTTTTCTAAAAACTGCATTCATTTCACACCACGCGCTTTACGGTAAAGGAAAACATAGTGCTGAAACCTGCTTATGTCTGACAAGTATTTCAAAAGACGTATGTATAGCGCCTGAGACGGCGATAGACTCACCATCTGGCACTTAATCAAATTCGGTGAAAAGTGGGTGTTATTGTTACTACACCTACAGTGACCATTATGACTTAATGCAGTACATATATGAATATTAATATATTTATTCTAGCAAAATATGATTACGAACAGACGTCCCATTAACATTGTAGGATACAAAAATACAGCTAGATATTGAGTTTTTAGGATAGTATCTTTAAATATGAATAGCCTGGAAACAACTGTGTTTAATCACTTATACTGAGAACAATAGGCGAACAACTGGCGCTAACTACTTGTTTCCGACACGTGTATACACAATACATTCATTACTATCACCGGTGCTTGCAATTAAGTAAGGCTTGTTATATTTACAGTACTCCTAAATCAACAAGCTTAAATTGCATTGACTATATACTGGCTACCCGTTCTCGCTTCGCGTCGGGTGTCATTTCTTAAAACTATAAGATGACCCAGTGAACATCGTATTAATGTCTTTTTCAGAATTCTTTTACATATTGAATATTAGCTATGCCGCGTATGCTATGTTTCAATCGCGTAAAATAATTTCACAGGTAGCCCACGAGACCCTAATGATTTTCAAATAAAATAAGCATAAGTTACTCCTTGTAACATTAGCTATCTGCCAGAGAAAGTCCCGCTAAAATCAGTCCAACCGTTTCGTACACACAAACAGTTAGTCAGATATACAGACAGGAAAAAAAAATAATATTTATGTATACACATTTCTGTTGTGATTTGTGTGTGTGAAAATAAAATTTGAAATTACAAACAGACACTTCAAATTTGTTTATCTATTTAGATGTATGTTGCTCACTTTCAACCTTCCCTGAACTTCACAAATATTTCAAGATCAAAAACGAGACAAACGAACAGTAATTAATTTTATATAAGTAATATAGATTACAAATCGTAGACTTTACTTTCTACAAATATAATAGGGAACCATTTTAGTGTAAACTCCGTCATAGTAGTAGAAACTGTATCAAGATTTGTAACGTAGCTTAGAAGAAAGATACGTTCAAACTGACAAAATCATTTTGTGTGGAAGTGGCGACATAGATTTACACTTTTAAAAAAAATCACCTTATTTATTATTTCATTGTTTTTTATCAAAAGTGACGTCATAAATATATTTCTTCGGGAAAGGAGAAAACTGATTCGGTGTAATTACAAAAATCACTCATTTTGAATGTATTACTGTGAAATAATCGCTTTTATTGTGTGATTAATATGTATTAAGCATAAGAGAACAAGCCTTTTTATTGTCTAGGTATTTTTTGAATATCCAAGTAGTCGAATGTAGGTAAATAATTTAAAACCCCTTGAACAGGGGTGCAATGTTATAAACTGAAACAAAATAATACACGTGTTTGTATTACAAGTACTTATATCTACATCTACATTACTATTATAAAGAGGAAAGATTTGTATTTTTGTAATGAATAAACTAAAAACTACTGCGCTGATTTCAAAAATTCTTTCACCATTGCAATGCTACATCATTAAAGAGTACTCCCACGGGAACTACGCGGGTGAAACCGTGTGACGTCCGATACTATAAAAGTTAGAGTATATAAGCCATATAAAATTTCATAAAGTTTTGTATTATAAGTAGTAGAAATGTCCGGTATATTCTCGTAATTTTATTATAAAACAAAATGGTTCGCCTTCCATCGCCTTACATTCCACGGAAGGAACAATTTAATTTGCAGCTTGATTAATTGATTTGCTTGTCTATTAATCTACGCTCTAACGATCTTCCATTAACCCTGAAATTCAGTAAATTATTAAGATTCCCAGCAAATTATAATTATCAGGTATACTTAATATTAATAAAGAGGAGGTCGTGGCACAGTTGCTATTGCACATATCAGTCGATCAGCGAAGTTAAGCAACCCTAACCCTAGCCAGTAATTGGATGGGTGACTGCCCGAGTTCCCTCCGTGCCTCGGAGAGCACGTTAAGCCGTCGTTCCCGGTTGCCAATTTATCATCTTTGGCGATCGTTACAGGTCAGTCGGAGGCCTAAAATAGTCTGACAACTGGTTTAACCCAGATCACAGATTTTCCTCGTAAAAGGGGTTGGAAGGTCAGATAGCAGTCGCTTCGTATAAAAATCAGGTGATCAGCCACATCATGTTGAATCAAGTGCTGATCCCGACAATGTATGGGATAATGCCCGGGAGATGAGATGACTTAATATTAATATAACATATAAGTAATTAAATTGTAACAAAGATTGTGAGCGTAGGTTTGAAAAGAAGCTTAGTAATAAGTAAGTGAAAATGCAAATCCTTTGTAAAAATACGGCGATGATACATTACTGCATATCACTGTCTTTCTGGAAACTGCTAATATTTTCTTAATAAGTTATTTTATTGACAGGCTTAAGATTTGAAAATTAGAACAGATGACACGCTCTATCTTTGACCTTATAATGAACTATTATTTTCGTACAACAGAACTATATTTGGCGATAAGAGTGGTCTAGCTGTGCCTCGCGGTTTCACCCGCGTAGATTTAGTTTTATATAATATATCGGTTTAAAAATTACAAAGTTTAATACAAACTTTCATCCCTATTTTATCCCCTCGGGGTAGAAATAATCAAAAACTTTTCTTAGCGGATGCCTACGTCATAACATCTACCTGCATGCCAAGCTTCAGCCCGATCCGTCCAGTGGTTTGGGCTGTGCGTTGATAGATCACTATGTCAGTCAGTCACCTTTGAGTTATATATATTTAGAATCATATATAATATGATACATGAGTACGTCATATATCTTATGATATGACCATGGCATGCAACCACGAGTTGGGATATGATTCATGTCCCATCTCATGCTGGAAGAGATCGTCTAGTGAGATAAGACCGCCAATTATACTTTATATCTTTTTATATCTTGATGTATGTTTTATGTACTTAATAGATTATAATTTATATTTACTTCAGGTTAAAGTGATTCACACGCCAGATAAATAAAAGCTGTTTATGATTCTAGGCATGTAACACCAAAATTTTGCACATACTTACACAAAATACATGTACACAGTTACACGTTACAGGAAACGTATTTAGCTCCTGTAACGAAGAAATGCGAGCATTAAATTTATTACTGGAATCCTTGTAATTCTTAATTGAATAAGATTTTAATGCATTACTTAAGTCGGACCTGATTCCCGGAGGATCCAGTTCCCTCTAGTTATTTATTACACTAAAGTAACCCGAAAACCATTAATTATGTGACACAATTTTGCGCTAGAGAATAAACGCTTTCCAGTACATGCTCGAAAGGGGTACCGCGGGAATGAAATTAAATCTACGCAAGTGATACCGCAGGGCCCAGCTAGTATATAAATAAAATTGAACTGCTGTTTGAACAATTCAATATTCAATGCTATGAGAACGTTTAAATAAATGCATACGAAAGTATAGAATGGCAAGTAAATAAATAAAAAAATCTCTGTTTTCTGCTTGTTCTGGCTATCTCTAATACAACCCATGAATTTAAGTCTGCACGGGTGAAACCGCGGGACGCATATAAGATAACTTAAGCTCAATTCCTGTGCGAGAAAGGGAGGAATATGAAAGCAAGTCTTGACGACGCGGTACAGTAACACGCGCAACGCTGTCATAAATTCATACTTACCAGAGAGATATTAGAATCGGAGATATTCTTTTAGCCCTATTTATATTCTAAGGGCGCTGCAGGCGGTTCGATAATTTGCGAACTTCCTCGGCGTCGCCCACAGCGGCTTTGCATAAAGTTCACGCGTGGGGTTCCGATACCAAACATCTGTTTCGTTTGTCTATACTTTACTCGAGAACAAAATCAACCTAGAGATTGAAATTCAGCATATCTCAACGCGTTAGATGTAAACTCATGGCAGCTTGTACCAAAACTCGTAGCAACTCACGCAACTATCTTCGTCCTCCACTTTGTTATGACACCGGCTGTGTCCCGCAGTATGTTCTTCTCAGTAAAAGCAACCTTCCGAACCTGGCGGTAGCATGCATGATCCTATGTATTCGTGTCTTTCTGACGATTTGAAAGTACTTTGTAAAAAGTCTAATCGAATAAAGATATTTTGAATTGAATTGAATATCACCCGCGTAGAGTTAATTTCCGCATAGATCAAATTTACTTCGCGGATTTTTTACCAATAAAAGTTAAAATCAGTCCAGCCGTCTCAGAGTCAGAGATTTGTCAGAAAAACAGACAGATAAAGAAAATAAAAGGACTGGTTTATTATATGAGTGTGTACTATATAATTTTATAGACATTTAGTGGAAAGCTATTAATTTGGAATTACAAATGTTACATAGAAGATATGCAATTGGAACTCTGTGTGACAACGTCAATTGATCGATCTATGGAAATACTATACATTTTAAGAAATATTGTCTAACTTTCGATAGCATCATTACGAGGGATTTTCGAACGTCTCGAGGGCCGTGAGCTATTAAGACTGTGCGTGCAATACCTTTCTGCAACTCCAACTTACGTGTCTACTACTATAATATTGTAGTATAATAAACGTTCTACAAGTTGACACCAGTCTCCTTATCCCACAACAAACAGAGACTACAATTTTATTTATCTATTTATCTGCCTACGCAGAGGTGTTGTAATCACAAAACCCACTTTTCACCGAAGATGATTAAGTGCCAACGTGACAGATGGTGAATCCATCGCCGTCTCAGACACTTTACATACGTCATTGAATTACTTCACAGAAATATGCAGGTTTCCTCACGATGTTTTCCTTCACCGTAAAGCACGTGGCGTGAAATTTTCTTTATCTATGTAGTTATAAACTAGTGTCTACAAACTTCATTTTGACCCTGATACGAGTTGAGCATCAACCGTACAACCTGAGATTAAATCATGTTTGTTATTTATATAAACTTAATTCACCAAACTTCAAGTTGGTGCTTAGCGTTACATGATAGTTGGTCCCTTAGAATTGCTTAACTTTTAAGCCTTATCCTACGCATTGTTTAAAACAAGTGTTAGTTAGATACAGTTGAATGTTAAAGTTTGGGCGCCGGGTCCCTTTACTATGAGTTATCCACGTCATAGAATATATATATATATATATATATAAAATGAGCCGAGGTGGCAGTTGAGCAGTCGCCTGCTAAGCCAGCGACACAAGTTCGAATCTCAGCGGAGCTTGTAATAAGTTTTTCTAAAATAACTAATATGCAGTGATTTCACACCACGTGCTTTACGGTGAAGGAAAACATCGCGAGGAAACCTGCATATGTCTGAAAAGTTATTCAAAGATGTATGTATAGTGCCGGAGACGGCGATGGACTAACCCTCTGTCACGTTGACTTAATAATATTAGGTGAAATCGGTGTTCTGGTTACAACACCCCTGCTTACCCCTTCTGGGATGGCGTGAGCATATTTTAATTTTTATTTATTTTACAATCTAAGTATAGCTACCGTGTTCGATTATTGGAAAAAATAAAATGCACAGAGGAGGTAATCCTCCTCACACATGCTTCAACTGTGCAGTCGATTCAAACTGTTACCACGGCTTTTAATTACAGAAATAATGTGTGATCGTAAGGCAATTTCTTGCAATGAAATGTAGCAATGGCTTCTGGTGCGGTGTGCAATTGCACAAATTATAAATCTTGAAACTCCAAAGGAACTTAATAAAATTGCTGGGCACACTAAAGCACTAGAGACAATATTATGTAAAGAAGTCCTAGGCATTGATGCATTCATTTTCAACTTTATGTCCTATTCTGTACCTACCCCTCACAACGCGTGTGGCAAAATTTCATAATGATCTAAACGTCACAATAGAAATAAAAAAAACAAAAGCGTAAACATCTAAATACTCGTATCTGCAAAGTATAATAAAAAGCAAACCTGTAGTAGGAGAGATCATGTCGTTCAACAATTTTCTCGTTAACATATATTACTCGGGTTACCGAGCTAACTTTACACAGGATAAAAATATTCAGTGACATTTGCATACCCTTTCACCGTAAACCCTGTCACTCTAAAGGGGTGGCAAAATATCGCATGTTAAAATTATCGCTTCGGGACAAGCACGCGTTCCTTGTTCCATGGGGATGAGGGTTGCTAAATCACAGTGTACCATCGATAAATCAGTATCCAATACATTGGTTTTACAAAAGAAATACGAAAATTACTCCTCCTATTCAGATGAGGGAACTGAAATTAGTTGCCTATAGGTTTACATTGGCACTGGCAAGGGAATGTCAAGGCAATACATTGGTGAATTTCACTCGAATAATAAGACCTTGATCTTGAGAATCATCATCTACAGAAATAAAAGGACTTTTGAAGGAATAAACATACCAATTAAAAATTTTAAAATAAAAATGTAAAGCATTAAATCAATCTATCGATATCGGCAGACCTCACTTAAGGATTGGATATGAAAGGCGAGATAGATTTGACGCGGCGTGTTCGCGTCACGCCTGGTTATTAATTAGGGTCCCGCAAAAAGGTGTTGGGGTTCAGAGGCTGTGACGCAGGCTCCTGCATCCATCCAGTATCCACCCGATTGCCGGGGAGAACACCCGCCTCGCTCAATTGGGATAGGGATCTCGCGGCGCGATATCGAGCTTACATACAAATTCGAATTTCAAAATAAAATAGAACAACGCTTTTTTTTTCTTTTTATTCGTGTATATTGTCAGACAGTGTTTGCAAAATTAACAAAAACTAGTGACGTATTTTTTTTGGTGGTTCGAAATATATGTAGTGATATATAAAATAATCTAAAATGTTTTATTTCGATGTGCATTCATGAAGGTAAAATTTGACAGTCGCACTTTAATATAATATACATACTAATAATTCATATGATTATCATTTCTGAGAACATTAATTTTACATATTCTTAAAAGAAATGCTAAATACAATATGTAACGCTAAAAACTATGTATTCTATACAATTATTGACCGAACTCGTGGTTATGATATCAATTAAAACCACATCCAAACTAAATTGGTTTCTCATCGGCGTTGTTTTATCATGAATTCCGTTCGCTTAATTACATAAATTTACGAGCAATAAATACTAGCGTATCACGTTAAATTTACACCTAAAATACATTTACTGGCTCTCCCTCGGTTTTGTGGAACATAAATTGGATATTGCTTGTCTAGTTTAGTAGATAAATGGGATATTTAGGATTTGTTCCTAATTCCTTCTGAAGTACCCCATAGTAGGCCTATATACTATATAATACTTTTCATCTGATAAGCGAGATAAGTGTTATTAGAGTTTAAATGTGCGCGCCGTTCACAATATTTTACGTGATAAAACGTAAGGTGCGATTAAATGTAAGACAGCGTGGCTTATCTTAGGTAATTTTTATTCGTTTCTCGGAAGATTTAATTTCAGGACGTAATTGTCTTTCACACATCTTTGATTAGAAGTCTAATCTAAGATAATAATATTGTTTCCAATGCAGCAATACATCTTAATACAGATAAATAATTTTTTGTGTCTGTTTGTAATTCCAAATTCATAGTCGGTCTGTTTTTTTTTCACTGGTAGATAGCTAATGTTACAAAGAGTAATTTATGCTACTTTTACTAAAACAAAAAGGATTAGGGATCATATAATAATAATTTCAAATATTCAATTATTTAATAGTATGAAGATTCTTTTTAATTGAGGTGGTAGAAAAATTGTCATCATTTCAATATTCTGAGTTTTAGTCGCAACATGGTTGCATTCCACTCTTGTCACTTCGAAGCATCAATATTTTAGTTTCAATGCAGTCTTCCTTACCAAGAATAAATTCCTTAATAAAGTATGTAAATATATCCTTTCACATACATAATAACGAGACCAGAGGTAAGTATTAACACACGTATTGCACAAAATGTATAAACATGTATACACACTGACTAAATAGCGGACGGAAAGCTAATAAAATGACAGGTTTCAGTTCAAATCGGTATTCTCTCAGCCTTATTCTTTCGCCAGGGGCCTTACTATAACCTCTTATTTTCATCATAGTTTTACTCTTATTATGAAACAGATGTATTTGTCGTGCATACATCTGTCACTGTCACAAAGCTGTAATAACATTGCAATAAGCGCTCATGGTTGGGCCCCTGAACTCAAAGCTAAGCCGCATATTTTGAATACCTTTAGGTCGATTGAGCGTTCTACCCAAAAGAGGCTCGGTAGTTAGAGCCACTGTGCCCTTCAAACACTAATATTGACATGTTTCTACTCACATACGAACATATATGAATAACAACATATATTGGCACTGGCTCCAGTCCAGCTGTTTTAGAGATTACCCGGAACAAGCAGACAGACAAAAGTAATTTTTTTTGATATATGTACCTAATATAGATTCACATGCATTTAATGAAAAGCTGTTTATTTGGAATTACACACAGGGACTTCAATTTTATTTATTTGTATATATGTAGGAATGTATATAAATCTATTATTTTTTTAATTTCAAGAAATTTACTTACAAACGCGTTCTTAAGAGAACTGGCAACAAATTCAGCTAAGTTTCCTGCGCTTTGTCTCCGAACCACCAAACCCATGGCAACTTTCTCGAAATAAATAATTTTCTTTAAATAAATTGCTTATACCTACAAGCAGTCTCTTCCTTTTTGCAAGAAAAGAGCGTCGCTCTTTGGCTTCTACCAATGTAATCAATATTTCCACGCACTTAGCATGAATGTTCGATAGAATATCCTTTAGGAAACATTTTTATCTCAAAGCGAGTTTAAAAAATCCGCGACGTACTTTAATTTCACATTTCACTTTACGGGAAGACGATGTACACCAGAGAAGTCTCCCGGAAAAAGCCGTTTTAACCCAGAAATGTGAACTGTTGAACAACACCCATAAACTTTTATTGATATTCAAAAGCATCTTGTTACTGCGATATTGAATGGTTCAATTGAAAGTCGGCTCTTATTATGTCAACCTATACATCTACATACAAAACAATATGCGCACGCCATCACCAATGGGTAAACAGAGATGTTGTAACAACACCCACATTTCACCGAATATGATTAAGTGCCAATGTGACAGAGGGTGAATCCATCGCCGTCTCAGGCACTAAACATACATCTTTGAATTACTTCTCAGACATATGAAGGTTTTCGATGTTTTTCTTCACCGTGGTGTGAAACCACTGCACATGAGTTTTAAGAAAAACTCATTGGTAAAAACTCAATGAAGTCTTCTCGCGAAACCGCTGGGCACGGCTAGCTCAATATCAACAAGAGATGTAGGTATATATAATATAAAAATTCAACCTTTTTTGTATTATCATATCTATACCTATACATTTCAAATTCCTGACTGACTGATTGACTAACTTATAAATCAATGCACAGTCTAAGTAGCAGATGATTCTAAAGACATGAAATTTGCAATTTTTGTTATGAGGTGTATACTAGATATAAATCATCACGTTGTAGTTAGCGCAGATTTGTATGGTATCAAAATAGTGCCATCTGAGTTCCGAAAGATGGCGCTGTTTCGATCCTATACAAGTCTGCGTTTACGTCGACGGTGACTTGTGACGGCGGCAGTGAAAACTCACACAAGCCCCTCTGAAAAGTATTTATTTTACATACACTCAAGTTATAATTGCTACCTTCATTAATATACTTTGCTAAGAATATTTTTTGAGTGCGTGAGCCCTCCGAGTTTTTATCATAATTAAGGTCCTGAACTAAGTGCTTTGTCATTTTCCTCACTTGCTTAAAAACTCCCATTAGCACATCCCGTAATTACTGCGGAATTTAAAAGACAAAAACCGGAACCAATTACAACAAGGCCAGATGTTGGTTATGGTTCAAATTTGCCTGATCTTAGGGGAGACTCGACTCTTTTTCTGGCAAATATTGGTCCTAATATTTCAGTAATATGCCGTCGAAGTGCCAAACATTGGAAGCAAAATTGGGCCAATACGTTCCATTTTTAATTATCTACGCCTAGATTCCAGAGGACAATGGATTTTAAATTATCCGCTAATTATTTCGGTGGTTCAATGTTGATCGCAATATAAATAGAATGGCAGGATTAAGAGTGAATACTGAACCCGTTTTTAATGGTTATTTTGAAGCCAGATCATGGACTTAAACAGTACAAACTTTAATAATATAAACAAGTATACAATAACATAATGTTCAGCCGTTTATAAGTAGACTAGCTGTGCGCGGAACCCTAATATTTTTTTAAAAATGGTAGCCTTAGTTCCTCCTTTTAACATTAGCTATTCGTCAGTTAAAGTCGGTCCAGCCGTTTCGGAGATTTAATCAAACGGATAGACAGACAGAGAGTTTTAAAAATAATTGGTTTTTCGATATCAGTACCGTGTTACAAATAAAAAATACAAATAAAAAACACTTAAATTGTATGTATCTGTTTAGATATATCTATACAGTTTACTTTAATAAAAATAATGTATATACAAAAAAATGGATAGTAAATTACAAACCTTCAGAGTTTGCGTAGCTCTTCTACTATGTCTACACTGTGTACGGGAATCCAGATTGAAGTTGGACAAGGACAATGGCGCGTGCATCGACACGCTACGGCGTAGGTCGGCTAAATTAATCGTAGCGCCTCTACGTCGTAGACAGACACATTTTAAGTATTTAATAGGCTTATCACCTGACTAATTAATTGAGGCACCATTTATTTAATTTATTTAACTGACTCGTTGGTCTAGTGGTTAGTATGTTCGTCTGCCGATCACGAGGTCCCGGTCGGGCCAAACAATTTATATTGGGTTTTTCTGTCAAGAAATTCACAATAAAATCCCGGAGTTTGGGAGTTCGCGGTGTTTCCACCCCCGTGCCTCGGAAAGCACGTTAAGCCGTTGGTCCTACGCCTGATCTCTCTCCGGTCGTGTAGGATTGCCGTCCCATCGGACTATGAGAGTGAGGGAATAAAGAGTGCACCTGTGTTTGCGCACACACGCGTGCACTCTAACATCTTCTGCGCACATGGCTAATTCTCGTTGAGATTTGCCGCCGTAACCGAAATTCGGTAGGAGATCATTATTATTATTATTATTATTAAATGGATAATATTCTTAATTCTTTTATTTTATTCTTACTATTCTTAAAACATTGTTGACAATACAAAGTCGAAGGTAAGCAAAGGCGTCTGTTTACTTGACTCTCGTACTTGGTTCGCGGAAGGATTACAGACGGCCTTATACCAGTGGAGCTTAACTTCGCCTGTTCAAACTAAGTCGTACTTACTAAGCCGAGTTAAGAGATGATTGAGCACAGTTCTGTTTAATTTGCCGCGCTATTTTGTGCCCCAGTTAAGTGTTTAATTAATTGCGTGCTGTATTCGAAAATTTATTCAATTAGTAAGATCAATTAGAAATAACGCCCATTAATTTCAAGGAAATATTAAATGAATCAACGATATTGTAGTAAATTATTAGTGATCAAGTTCATAGGGCAGGTACTTGATTTGAAGTTCTTGTAATTAAATTAAATTAAATTCAAAATATCTTTAATTGATAAGATTTTTAACAGAGTACTTTCAAATTGTCAGAACGACACGATTACACAGGATCATACATGCTACCGTTAGGTTCGGAAGATTGCTTTTACTGAGAAGAACCTGATAAGAAACTCAGTTATAACTCTTTTAAAAAAAAAGAAGTTAGTTTACAAGTTTGAGTACAATATAAATCATAAAAAAAAAAATTTAAACCCATGAACACAGTTCCAGTGCACAAAAGTCGATAAAAATATAAATCAGCCTTATATATCCGCCATCTTGGATGATTCGCCATATTGGAATCAGAATGACGTCACATAGCTAAGTAGGCATTGTCATCCAAACTTCCGCTCTCTCGGTTTGCAAGATCCTACGCCGACAAAGGTGCAAGTTAAATGAAAACTCTTAATAATAAAATATGGTATATGCACAAAATATTTAATATAACTTGCAGACAGTCCGATAATTCAGTCTACTTAATGTCCGATTGCTGTCATAAATTAACAAAATACATATGTATAGAACTTAGTCTAAGAAAATGATTAATTATACTTATACTTACTTTGCTGCTTAAAATATTTTATTATATTATTAGGTAAAAATGGTAATTTCTCTTGTACGTAACTTTCAATTATGCAAATTGAGTAGGGCTTTTGGTTCTCATTTGTAACTATATAAAACCTTGTTCTAAGCTTCGTGCCCCATTTTAATAATTACTTAAACGTTATAACAAAATACGACAAGTTTCTTAAGAATTTGTCATTGAGATTTGATAACTCGGTGGCATTCAATATGCGGAATTAAACTTTGAAATGTCTTGGGAACTCGTTGGCAGAAAGTACGAATTTTAAGTAGTCATTTGAAAAGCTTTTTGGTTCATCCACATTCTCAAGACACGCTATCCGCATCTTATTATACACTAGCTGTGTCCCCGCGGTTTCGGCCGCGTAGACTTATAAGGTAAAGGCACATATGTTGGACGCGGACCAATCATGGACATTTTTCGTTTTTCTTCTAAAATTAAGGAAACGCGCAGTATTTTTTTACAAATATCAATACCGATCAGCTGTGCCAGTATTTCAGCTGTGCCAGTATTATAGCTGTCATAACAACAGTTTTTGACAACTGAAACCCATTTTAATTACGGCTATAACGGTTGTTAGTTTCGAGGTGTCATTTGGTGTCGGTAATCGTAATTTATTACTAGGATCGCGATGCAAGGTATACTTATCATCTTATTTTGTGTCTGGTGTATCATCGTTGTTGAAATAAATATTATTTAATGATATCAATATAAATGCATCAATTTTATAATATAACCCATACTATAAATAATCATTTTAGCCCCAAAACACAACACTGGATTTTTACTATCCATTAATGGTGTCTAAGTAGCAGTGTTGTTTATTTATATTATTTCATTGTACTAAGTACTAAACTGAAAATAAACATTAAATTCTGATTAAAAAAAGAGCTTTTAATTTACCTCCAAATCCTTCAGAATGTATGATGAAAAATAAAGAAATTACAGAGCAAATATGAAAAAACATCGCTTATACTGTCCATGACTGGTGACTTTACCTTAATAAACGTAGCCTGAGTTACTCCTCGTACTATCTGCTAACTACAACGAAAGCCTCGTTCACATCAGTCCATCTATTTCAGAGATTAGCCGGAACAGACAGACAGATAGACCAAGAATAAATTTAAACATTAGTAATTTGATGTAGGTCTTGTATATACTTTCATATGCTTTTATTGAAAAGCTGTTAATTTGGAATAACAAACAGACACTTCTGTATATAGGTGGACTTTTCCACGTTCGCACTTGCCAGTGAACACTGTGTAACACCTCAGCCTATCCCATTGGGAGATCTTCTGGAAAGGCCTGAATACATAATATCGGTTCTAGTTGGTTATCTTATTAGTAAGGGCCTTCATTTCAGCCCAAGGGACAGATCCCGTGACTGATAACGTTCCCTAAACATTTCACATATATAAACTATTCGCGATAAAACAGGGTCGCTTTATACATCGTCAGATCTACTCTGTCACATTTTGCTATTATTTATTTAATGCTTGAAGTACAGTTGATTCGTCATTACTCATAGCAAGGGCTATCATATCATGCATTCATTGATAAACTGTTAATTTGGGATTACAAACAGACACCTCAATTGTATTTATATGTAAAGATCATAATATATTACTGTCGGCATGCATTCCGCACTAAAACGGTAATTAAAATTTCTCTCGAATTCAGCGTCGTTGTTTCAACTTTAGTTTTACGACTTTTCATAAAACAGAATATTCGTTCTGGTTTATAAATCTGCGAAACTCTACAGTAATTAATATGAAAAGTAGCGTTTGGCGCTATGAATAGATTAACCGCAAGTATTATTTTAGAACCATTCCGCTTCCTACTAACCTCTTGATTAGGAATCCTCATTAACTTACTCTCGTTAGTATAAATATTTATACTAGTATACGAATTTTCTAGTTAATCTAACTAATATTATAAACATGAAAGATTTCATTGTTTTTTTGTTTGTATTGAATAGGCTGCGAAACTATTTCACCGATTTGAAAAAATATTTCACTGTTGGGAAGCTACACTATCTCCGGTGAACATAGGCTATACTTTATCCCCGTACTCCCACGGGAACGGGACTACGCGGGTGAAACCGTGTGACGTCCGCTAGTTAAATTATAGAGAACTTAAGTTTATATGAAAGAGGTAATCTTCGAAACTCCAACAAATATGCCACGCGGGCGAAGCCATTGGGGGAAGTGAGTTAAAAATAAGATGCGCATCATTATTTTTCAATTTCCACATTCCCGAGCATACGTAAAATGAATGCTCTCCGTATTTCGTTGCGACAATATTTCTACATTCAAACACATTTATATGACATAAATGTAACGCATATTTGGGTAATATTTTAGGTATTCTGCGGTCTCGTCATGCAAATGTTCCTGTCACGATTACCGAAGCCAGGTGTAACGCACAAAGGGAAACAATACTGTGAAATGCTAACGTGTGCTCATTATCATTTCATGAGCTCACCACGCGTTGCTCTTGAGCATTTGGACTTGTCTGTTTCAAAACTTTTATACATTTCACCGTTGAAAGTGAGACGCTTTCGTGACGACGCCAAAAATGTTGCGTAAACGTACATATTATATTAGATATTATGTTACAGAGATAAACAGTAATATTTAATTACTATACATCTCTATAATAGTCGTGTATATATTGTATAGAACCTGGTAGACCGCTGGCACCATAAGCTGGCAGCCTCACAGATGTCGGCAAAATTTACTATTGTGTTGTAATGATATTTTATGAGTTTAAAGTGTAAAAAATATAGTAATATAATATGTATTTATAATGATATAATTTTTTTTTATAGAATGTATTTATTCTTAACTCTCTCACACCTGCCCATATTACCTCTTTTAAATTTCCTTCTTTCTCTTCTGTACCCTAAGGTTGCCTGGAAGATTACCAATTTTCCTCGTAAAAGGGGTTACGAAGGTCAGATGGCAGTCGCTTCGTATAAAGATCAGGTGATCAGCCACATCGAGTTGAATCAAGTGCCGACCGAAGCCACCACCGAACCAACCCGATATAGTTACACCTTTTTGAATGTATTTCGTTGTTTTCTACCCTACTTTTAACTGCGAATAAATTCAGATGTTCCTTGGGATAGCTGGAGCTAAGTAGCGTAGAGCACCGTAAGTACTTAGTTGTAATGTTCAGAGTTTGTTCTCGGGTCAGGGATTGTCGTAAACTGGGGTACAATACTGGAATGTTTCAAAACACGTGTCCTATCTCCTATCTTGTTTGTTATTTTCTATATTTGGTCAGGTAGCGAGGTGGAAATTCCACGCAACAATATCAGCACACACACATTTTTCGATCCTGTTCCACGAAAATTACGTTTGTGTCAGAATGTCCAGTATTTCTATAGATTGGCAAATATTGAAAACAAGAGAAGAAACGAGAAAATTAATCATGAATTAAGTTAACGAACGATGCTTTTCTCGTCGTCCTTGTATGTAACAAGACGTTGCTGAATTCATTAATATATTAAGCTAAAGGGTTTTGTTTGCTTGAACGCGCTAATCGTCGGAACTACGGTTCCGATTTGAAAAATTAGTTCAGTGTCAGATAGCCTATTTATTGAAGAAGGCTCTAGGCTACACCTCATCACGTAAACAAAGTCACGTGTTAAAGATAGCGTTAGTCCAAAGTGACCATTCCACGGGGACGAAGTCGCGGACAGAAGCTAGAAGTAAAATAAAATAGGTATTTAAAGGAATTTTATGTATACCTTATAATAGGTATATAAGTCGTTTATTTGCTTTGTTATCATAATATGATTTACCTTAGTGACGTTATAAGTATAAACTATAACTTAGTATATTTATTGCGATCGTAAAAATATATTATCCTTAATAACATTACATTGCGAGTCGTTTTCACCGCAATAGCATTTCCAATGAAATGTCGCTTACGTAGCAGCTTACTATGAAGTGCGACATAATCGCCCGCCTGGGATTAATAATCGAGAGCGTCGCAGGATTGTGTGAGAATCATTTCGTCATCGATTCTCGATTCGATACGTCAGGCCATTCGATTATTCTGATCGATTCGGGCTCCGTCGGCGGTTCTCTACGGTGTAGTTTATTCAAGTTCAAGAACGTTTAGTAGTGAATTTAGTTGGTGCAATTTATGCGTCTGTTCATACAAGGACACAGGTTATTAGTCAGTCTATGGGTCTAGTCAAGTATATGGGTTTGTTAGTTATCACAGTCTTTTAATCTAATACCTATTTACTACTAAGCTAAAGTTTAGGTTGAATTTGTTCTTTTCCACAAATGTCAAATATGTCAACAGTGCCTGTGGGCAATGTAGAAAATCAGCGGACGTCACGCGGATTCACCCGCGTAGTTCTCGTTCCCGTGGGATTACCGGGATAAAATATAGCCTATATTAATCAGTGATAATGTAGCAATCAAATAGTGAAAGAATTTTTAAAATCGGCACTTTTTGAGCCAATTCGTTACAAACATACATACAAACCTTTCCTCTGTATATTAGTATATATGTTTGTCTGGGCGGCTGTGGCCACGCCGAAATTTAATTAAGCAAATGTTTGGTAATTTATTTTCACACGAACATACGCACATGATCACGTCTTTATTCCAAGGGGGGAGATAGACTACTTCGCTATATAAAACAATTCTTGCATACTTCTTTCCCTCAGTTGTTATTCATACATTCATACAAACACTTCCTTCTGTTATGAGAGCTCTGAATGAGAACTTTATGGAGATGATAATTTAATGATTTTATTGTTATTTTTGAGTTGACATGTTTTTGCTTAGCACTTGGCTAGTTTATTCTATATTTATGGGCGTTAGCCGAATAAATGCAGAATGTAGATTATGTGTGCTGATGTTGTGTAGTTGTCGTCCAACTGGAAGAACTTATTGTTACTATTATTAATTATTTTATTTCACCACACTATACTGCCTTCCATTCCCGCAAGCAAAGTTAAAAAATATCTTTATTTCATTTAACTAACACAAATTTCAACTACCTTATTCCCATCCAAAGTCACAAGAATCAGATTAACTTTCACTATCACTTTTCTGCGAACGGATAAACTATTGTTGTTCGCGAAACTTATTCAAATATTACAATTTCGCCCTAAGCTAAGTATTATTAACGAACTTCAGAACCCGTTAACTTTTCACGTGAATAATTTCACGTATCAACTATCAAATATGAATAACTTGTTACTAAGTGGAAGTACCATTTAGATAATACAGAGAGGGAGCCACGACAATTATATAAATAACTTAATTATTCAAAAGCATAAGCCGTCAGTAAACAAGTCATTAGACGAACTTCTCAAACTATCTGTTATACGATTACGATGTAATCTACTTCCGAAGTTCCACGCAGTCGTTTTTGCCAACATAATAGTGTTAGTGATGTAACTAAACTCATCCATCGAGTAAGGGCGAGTTATTTTCTTTGATTTCGTATTTGTATTTTCTTAGGTGCTCATGGCAGTTGCTACAGAGCATATCATTTCATCATCGAAGTTGATTAGCTATTAGTTGAATGGGTGCCTCGGAGAACAAGTTAAACCATCGTCCCGGTTGTTAATTTAACATTTTTGACAATCGTTACAGGTCCGTCGGAGGCTTAAGAATGTCATTTGGTTTAAACCAGATTGTCGATTTTCATCGAAAAAAGGGGTCAGTTCGTATAAAAATCAGGTGATCAAAATACATGGTATAAGGCCAGGGAGATGACTATTCGTAATTTAATATTAAATACAAGCTAAGCACGTAAAAACGTAGACAACTACTAATAAATAATCGAATATCAATATGTTCAAGAATTGAATCGATACTTGATCGAATCGGTATGGTAGGCATCACTTTTTGACTCTATCTCAGTGCTACTTATTCGTTAGACAAAGTATAAATACGTTTTCCGTTTAACATTAGCATACTCGTACATTAGAAGAGGAATGGAATAAGAAATTGGATTGTCAAACGCTGCCACGCTGTTAGCTCCGCTTTGATTGAATCAATACCCATCGTTGTGCTAATATTGCCCTGGATATTTCACCCTGGGGGTTCCATACCAATTCATTTCGATCGCCCTCTGTAGAGTTTCTTTCATTACTAAACAATACATTTGCATCGATGACAGCCGTGAGCTTGCCGTCACGGCTCTTGTATTGAGTTTAATCATCAAACCACATTCTTTTGTAATGCCGGGAGCTAGGAGAGTTTAATAAAACAAGAGCCCACGTATATATAGGTTTAAACATGTTTTATTGTTGACGATATCAACTGCATATTTTCCTCATTTGTATATAAGTATGTATTCCCATACAAAATGAAGAACTAGGCTCGGTTAATATTACATGAGACGTAAAACACATAACTTTTTCGTTTGTGTCAACATCAGTTTCCAAACCTGAAGCTGATACTTATTGCCACAGTTACAATGCAACTTGCTGATCCTCGGTTTCACTCGCTTACAATTTAACTAAAATGACTTTTTTACGAAGTAATGTATAGCTTGACACTCAAAAATAACGTGGCTATATATAAGTAAAGTAATTTTATAATAAATTTGCTCGTATTGGGTCTCTTATTTCACCAATTTCAATATCGTTTTGTATCTCATTACGTACTTGAGCGTTATTGTAATGTAAAAAGCATGGTTTATCAAGATGCTCCAATTAAACGAAAAGTACTTTTTAAAATCTTTGCAAAGAGTTTTTATGTTAGAAAAGTGTTCAACATTTACTATACTAGTAATACTGGCTGTTGTTTATGCATTTGCCTAAAAAGATAAGCGATGATTTGCGCGCATCGCTAATTAGTAAAAAAGTAAAAATTGTGAACTTTTTCTTCAAGTTTAAATATGTAATAAAACGTCGTATGACATACGTACGCTTTGATAATTACAGCCTCCGAAATATCGCCTAGGCTATAATTTTCAACTTACCGCACTCATATCATAATGTATTATTACTAATTAATATTCTAACCCATACACACCCACAAATTTTCCGTCCTTATAATATTAATATAGATATAATCTTTAAGGCAAATTGATCGACCACACATCACGTACGATAACCAGATCTTATATATCGATAAGTAAATGATTGATTTTCAGAAACATACATCTAGCTCGCAGATTTACTAAAGGCGATATTCCAAGCCATTTGCGTCTGCGGGCGTGCGGTAATAAATAGGCACCTAACAGGCCATAGAATACGCTGGCAAACTATAGAAGGCGCTTTAAATGACACTTGCATTAAATTCAAAATACATTGCAGTCTCTTGTTGCAATAACAAAAATTCTATGAAATATTATAATTCTTTTGAGGGACACGCAAAATTTTCAATATATTAAGCACACTAAAAATTTTTTAAGACTATTAAAAAAATGTTTCATGTAACCTGCTGCTCACTCTACGTACGATAGGCACAGACCACGAAAGGTGAGGACATTCTAAACTTGTTATATTCTTTGAGGATGCGTCCGTTTATCTGCCCTCAGGGATCAAGCTACCTACAGACCTTCTTCGTCTCACGTCCTACATTTCGATACTAAGAACGTTTAGTAACGCTTACACGTCACATCAATCTTTAAGGGCGCCTTTAGCGACGGATTAAGGGTGAATGGTGTGTGTTTAAGGCTTCAAGTACTCGTAGTGTAGGCATTGATAGTGTAATCCTGTATATTAGTGAAGCAATGATGATGCCACTCGTTATTTATTGCTTTTAGTTTCAGTTTACTGGATTTCGGTTCAAGTATGTAACAAATGATTTGTTTGCGGTTTGAGGTTTCACCATTAGTTTGATGCCTGTATACATTGAGTCTCACAGCTGCATAAGACGTGAAGGTATGTATCACAGCCTTTCATAGAAGAACTTTGGTAATAAGGGATGACTCGCTAGGCCGATTCGGGTCCGGGCCGAGCGTTAACCTTAGCAAGGTCCACTAATATTATACATTTTTTGTGTGGACGCAGTCTCGTTACCTGAACGGCAACCGTGTGACGGGCGAGCAACGAGAATGGTTCAAGCTACAGCCGAAGTTCGGCTCGGGCCCGGTTCGGGTACGACACGGTTTAGCGTGCGTCAACCTTAAAAGTATGTCGTACCATGACGACAGCACAGGGAACATACCATAAGTCTTTATTGCCATGATAGTTCAGACATAGTTAAAATATAAGGTTAATAAGCAGTTAGGAATCTAGGAAAAAAACACACTCATACTGACGCACGCATCTACGAGAAAATAAGCGAAATAGGCGTAATTAAAGTAAGAGTTGTCACCACGTGGCCGAACGCGTATATGTCATTCACGTGTTTTACCAACATATTTCAAAACCTTATTATTAACGGCAAATTTACTTTATTTTGACAGTGACAATTTTAAAATTCTCATTGGAACAAACGTTCTTATTTCAAAAATAGACCTAGATTCCTAGATAGGTTATATTTATACTCTGGTTCTGCTGTGTGAAAGGGACTGCTGTCGATCTATGATGCCAATACGAGGTCATTGTAGCAGCGCATCTTAAATCTTTATCAACTTAAATTGTACCAAATTCATTGGCAGTAGGTATTGCATATCTTCTATCTATATATATATTAAAGAAAGTCGTGTTAGTTACACTATTTAAGAACGGCGGAACAGATTTGGCTGAAAATTGGTGGGGAGGTAGCTTAGGACCAGGAGAAGGACATAGGATACTATATCCCGGAAAATTTATACATACATACACACAGATAAATAAAAATTAAGTGTCTGCTTGTAATTTCTAATTAACAGCTTTTCATTAGTGCATATTAAAGTATATAAGGTACATACATCAAAAACAAATTTCTAACATTTTCTCTATCTGTGTGTCTGTTTGCTCCGGGTTAGCTCTGAAAAGTCTGGACAGATTTCCACGGGACACAAGGATTAACTTAGGTTATTTTTTTTAAGTTAGGGTTCCGTGAAAATATTCACTTATAAAATAAAGTCTACGCGGGTGAAACCGCGGGGCATAGCTAGTATTTTAATAAGTGTAATCAATCATAGAATATTTATACATATTATAACCAAATGTTGATAAGGGTTTTGTGTAAAAAGGGATTTTAGAGAGTTTTTCTTTGTTTATGCGATGTGAAAATATCAACTCGCTGACAGTGTAATGTGAGAATAAAAATTGACGAAGCAAATTGTGTCAGTTTTCTCACTTTCAATGGGATTCCCATGTACATGCGAGATAAAAGAGTTGGCTGCTTTCCAACCCATGAATTCACACAAAGGAATATTCATTAGATAGGTATACACGTACCACGCAGTTCTAGTTACCCCTATACTTTGGCTTAGCAGAGAATTTCAGACAAACATTAGAGGATGTGTTCGTAATCGCCATGTGATTTTTTTTATTAGTACAGTTTACTGACTGAGAAGTTCATGACAATTTTTTAAGCGTATATACGTAAGGTACGAATCAAGATATTCTTGCTGCGTTGGTCTATTTCAGAACATCCATACTAGGTCCGATACCCGGGTCGGGGAAAGTGCTATTGGTTTTTACATCTGTAATTTGACAGTAGCAGCTCTGAATTTAGATAAGTGCCTGGTTAGTGGGCTCCCCTAGTTACATGAGAGTTTAACATATCTGACGAAATGTGACCACACAGGTTATATGTACATCTATGCCTATTCCTTCGGGGAATACTGCATAGTGTGTGTTACGAACGCAGCCGTAACAAAACAACATCCCATTCTTATCTATAGTCATTCATTGTGTGATGTTATCAATGCCCCGAAACGACCGGCATAATCAAAATCTGCTTAATCATTATCTTGCTCTTAACCGCCGAACTATGTAACCATCTGAGGATTAATTTATATTAATGTAATTATCTATCGTACCTAAGAAGAAGTCTAAGTCCCCACGTCAGTTCAAACAATTTTTGTCGAGCATGCCATAGTCTATATGTTTGTCAAGTTCATAATTACAATTATTTACATTTTATACACTAATTAATTACCTACTCATTATAAATGTTACAATTAGAATACAGCACAAGTGGCGTTTACCTGTTATGCAAATAGTTTGTAGCTATGTGAGATACATATATGAGTGATATGTTGTTGTAACTGTTTGTGAACCTAAATAAATAAATAAGAAACAGTGTGAGTTTAAGTAGAAAATCACTTTTGTAAATCTAATTGTACATCATCCTTCTTCTCCATTAATCCCTCTAATAAACATGTTAATAACTAGTAATAACGTATTCAGTATATCCACTCTTCCCCTTGAGAATGCAACATCCCCTATATTACGGGCAACAGTATCGTCTTACAAGCAATTTCCCCGATATGACATGACGTAACAAACGCAAGGGTGGGGCTTAGATTTACAGTTATCGCCAGTACTGGGGACTTGAATTATTGGCGTTACATACGCGGAAGTTACAGTCGATAGGGGATTATCGTAAAACCATGTGTTACAACACAATTCACCCTTTCCTCGGACTAGCCTTGTTTGGGCCAAACGGTTTACTATATTTGCAATTTACCTAACAGAAAGTTGACTAAAATGTTTGCCTTATGATCTATTGCTAATGGCACAGTTGCTATTTCACATATCATTCGATCAGCGAAGTTAGCTACCCTTACCCAAGCCAGTAGTTGGATGGGTGACCGCCCGAGTTCCCACCGTGCCTCGCAGAGCATGTTTAGCAGTCGGTCCCGGTTGCCAATTAAACATATTTGGCAATCGTTATTGGCCTACGAAAGTCTCACAACTGGTTAACCGAGATTATCGATTTTCCTCGTAGAAGATGTTACGAAGGTAGGACAGTTATATTACGTGTGTTCCGTCACTGTCACACAGCCGAACTATCATGTCATGACAATATGAGCTTGTGGTAGGATGCCCTGACCCGCTAATCTACTACCTACATCCTTAATAAAAATATCTTTATAGACACAGTTTGAAAACAACATACATACATAATTAGTTCACGCCTATATACACCGCAGGGGAAGGGCGATACGTAGGTATGCAGGTTGTCTGTGCTTGAAACACCCACATTTTATCTGTTATGTTTAAGTCCCACATAATAGGCTGCGAGCCTATTGCCGTTAACACATTCACTGCTAACATTTCAACTTCTTCGTAAATTCTCGAACAGTTGGACGCACATACGCGTCGTTAGCAGTGAACGCGTTAATCGGGCATTAATCAAAATGTTTGGCTGCTACTAGGGAACTACAGACGTAAAAACCCAACCCAGGACCTCCCGTTCCACTAGACCTACGAGGCAGGCAGTGGTTTACTATCCATCGAATATGGTATTTAGTGGTTAACTAACCAAATTAAAGTTGCGTGAAAGTTTACTCGCCAACGTGGGGTGAGTGGTTAAAGTTGTATGAAAACCAAACATTACTTTGACGCTTACGGAACTACTTTGACTCGACTTGGGCCCCACAATTTTGATACTTGAGTGTTTTGTGGACTTAGGATAGAATTTACATAATAATATAAATTAGTTTATTTCATCACAAGAATTTAATAGTGCATTTGTGAGATAAACCGAGTTAATATGTACTTTATGACGTAGTTTAATACAAATTTATATTAATTATTATATGGTTCAGATTACCTCGTTTCTTTTCTGTCCAATAATATAAAAGGTAAACCTTGATAAATTATTGGACAGAAAAGATGTTGATAGAAGTTTGTAAAAGTAACTTGTATCTACATCTTTTCTGTCCAATAATTGTTCAATGAGAAGGTATTCAGATATTTAATATAGTACGTGATCTTTAATAGTATGGATTATTTTGTTTAGATGCTTGTATTTCTATGAATTAGAAAATTATAATTTTTCATTGTTTTTAGGCCTATCTCTCTAGAGGTTATTAGTAGAAGTAGTGGTGTATTTATATTACAAGCATTTAACAAGTTATTTTGAAGTTCTATTTAATCGGGACTGAGTCTATTTCAGACTCCGGGTTGCTACTGGAAAATTAAAGATGGAAAAACCCAGTAACACTTTATCCGACCCGGAAATCGAACTCAGGAACTCGTGTTCCGCAGTAGATAGCATTTGAGGCCATGGACCAAAGAGGCAGTAAAGTACCATTGCTTTTTCGTAGAAAAAGGCTACACAATATTACTGTCGAAAGTCCATAAGGCGAGCGCATGGATCTATATATATGGGAGAAAAGCAGATCGATTGAATATTGATCACCAATTCAGTTTGTGTATAATTAAAACTAAGACGGATGTATCCTTAAAGTTTTGTCATAAATATGTTTAGATGGCAAGTAATAAATATATTTTTTCCAAACTATTTTCTTCGCCACTTTTTGTGCTCGTTTCATACCACTTATATAACTAACTAACTCAATTACTTACATAGATAATTGAAGTGTCTGTAGACGTCTGTCTAGACGGAATGGTAAACAAGGCTATTCTTATTTTTATTCAAGAACTAAATAATTTGTGGTAGGTACTTCATAAACTATTTATTAAGAGTGAATGAATCTACGGGTTTTTAAACCAATTGTCCTACTTTATCAAACAAAATTAGCAGGATCAGATTAATGTAAGGTAAGTACATATTATTTGTCTAGTAACGATTCATAGAATTACGTGTGACGTTTACTGTAGGTGGGTCAAAGGAGTTACTTAGTTACTGAGGAGTCAGTTTTATTGTTTTAACGCCTTCAGAGACCGTACAAAAGAGGAGGGGGATTAAGGGATCGTACAAAAGATATAATAAAATGCTTGTTATTCTCTATGATGTAGTAAAATATATCGCGGTGTGGTAGCGATAATTACAGGCGGATTTCAAAAGGATTGGAGGAGATTTGTTCGAAACCCTAATAATTGACTCTACTGTACGTCAGTTTTGATATCTACAATTATCTTCCCGTGACTCTCACTATTTCCATCCCTTTCGAATTCCGTATCACAAAATGAGATGGAACTACTTTTAAAAGGACTATCTTAGTGTTTGTCACAGTTTAAATATAAGCACTGTGCTTATGTTATTGTAATAAGGGGGAATAATTACATAATACGTACAGACACTTCAAGGAATAAATTAAGCACCTTCGGACGACTAGGGACACGGCTCTAGTCGTGTGGTCCCATGAACCCAAAGAGCGGCGTTGTAATGAGCTGTTGAACATGTGTTGAATATATTGACCTACTCTTTCCCTTCTGCAGGGATGTTTAAAGCTGCTTCCGTATACATATTTTTTAAGAGATGGGGTATACGTCTTCTTTCCGAAATGAAATCTTAGCTCAAGAAATTAGGGGTCTTTTCCGGGAAGGTGTGGCTATCTCCATATCACATTTTAAGGTGTCTAAATATATATAACTCAAAGGTGACTGACTGACATAGTGATCGATCAACGAACAGCACTGGACGGATCGGGCTGAAATTGATTTTGATTAATTTTACCCCCTAGGGGATGAAAGTTTAGGCTACTTTTAATAAAAAACTTAGGGTATTCTAAAGCGGGTGAAACCGCGGGGCACAGCAAGTACGGATAACCCCTTTATGGTAATTACAAAACTCTGAATCATTGGTTTTATAGTAGCTCTTTGTGTGATGATAGACATAGTTTTGTTTCGAGTTAGTAATGAGAGGATATAATATGTTGCCACATGCCAATGCCATAAGCATTAGGTTCAATCAGAATGGTATGAATATTATTAGATATTTATAAAGCGCGTGTAATATCTGGGGCCCAACCATGAGCTCTTATTGCAATGATAGATCAGTTGTGTGACAGTGACATATGTATACACGTCAAATACATCTGTCTCATAATAAGAGTAAAACTATCATGGCAATAAGAGGTTGTGGTAAGGCCCCTGGTACTGCAAGTACTCATAGAGTGCGGTGATCACTAACAAGGATAAGTATTGCGGTGGCGTAGCTCTTGGAACCCATTTTATTATAATCAAACTATTTATTGGGGATCATGTTTTATTTAATTTTATTAATTATATATTTTAATACTGAATGGCAAACATGATATCTTTTGAATTCCTTTCCTGCATTTTACTTTATTTTAAACCATCAATTATGAAGGTTGGATTGTAACTCCTTACACTACCTACTATAATCAGTCCAAGCAGAGCTTATTAAAAACTTCTGAGCTTTGACATTTCATTTTGGTACCGTAAAATTAAGCGTCATAGCTAAGAAGTTCTTAATGCGCGCTGCTTAAACGATCATAGTTGGCCCCTAGGTCAACTAAATTCTTGTTTGCTTTCTTGTATGTGCAATGTGCACCGTGCAATGCCAATTTTTTGTGAATGTGTGTTGATTCGTACCTGGGAAGGTCAAGTGGAGTTCTTTCAGTTCAGCACATACCCGGGTCACTAGGGCGAACAGAGGACTCTCACTGAAATTAAATTTACACTCACGGGGAAAAAAATTATTATACATTTTAATTTCAGAGCTATTCATATGTTTTACTAGTTGGAAAATAAGGTCAGAAATTTCGTAACACTCGTCTACATATTTAATTAGAAGCTTGTTAAACAACATTTTTCGTTTACATTATGTATTTGATAGTGTGTTTGTTAGTTTGTCCTTCTTTCACACAACAGCAATACCACTGGTAGGGGCCAACTATGATCGTTTACGCAGCGCGTATTAAGAACTTCTTAGCGTTGACGTAAAATTAAACGGTATCAAAATTAAACGTCAAAGCTCAGCAGTTCTTAATACGCTCTGTTTAAACTGATGATGGTAGGCCTTCTTTACTCCTTTAAATAGTACAAATTGGAGTCGCCATTTTCATAGAAAAATATTTTGGCTTTATGAACGCAATGGTCTTGTAAACTACATGACGGAGCTTGATACAGTTTTCACTGATATGTAAGCGTTGAACTCTGATGTGATGATTATAGCTTAAAAATCCATATTACATTTGTATATAATAGAGTAATGTCACCCTTTTGTACCAGTGTTCAAAATTGTTACCCGAATCGAAACGAGAGCCGATAAAATAAATAAACATGCTCACGCCATCCCAGAAGAGTTCCTGAAGGGGCAAGCACAGGCGTTATTATTACAATTTTCACCTAACACATTTCACTGAATATGATTAAGTGCCAACGTGACAGAAGGTGAGTCCATCGCCGTCTCAGGCACTATACGTACGCTTTTGAATTACTTCTCAGACATATGCAGGTTTCGTCACGGTGCGTTCCTTCACCGTAAAGAACGTGGTGTGAAAACACTACACATAAGTTTTTAGAAAAACTCATTGGATAAAGCCTCTCTGGGATTCGAACTTTCGTTGCTTGCGTAGCAGGTGACTGCTCAAACCCCGAGGCCACGGCTTCTTATATAATAGAGTAATGTCAACCGTTTGTACCAGTGTTCAAAATTGTAACCCGAAGCGAAACGAGAGCGGGTCGCTTTTAATATTACGGCATTTTCGCATTCTGCACCGCGCATATAGAAAAGTAGTGTAGTTTATATATACAAACTCTATGGTCTAAGCTATCAGAATCTTGACAGCTCGGCATATATTGATTGTATGTAAGGGTACAACGCGGAAATCCCCCCTTATCATATTTGCTTTGTATTCCCTATTGATACAGGTCAAGTGAAATGGTGTATTGTATCCGTTTTCCTCAATTGCCTCAGGTAGGGTGACCACAAATAGTTTACAGATACATTTATGGGATTCGTCGAGTATGGTATAAATATTAAAGATTTTATAAAAAAAAATTGGTACCCATCTGATTTAATCTATTATTCGAAACAAAATTAAATATTATAAGGGAAAAATAAATTCGACGCATGAGGTAGGGTCACGAGTAGCTCAGTTGGCAGAGCAACTGGTTTGTCGTGGTTTCGGATCCCGCCTCGTGTTCGTATTTTTCTTGACTATTTTTAGGAATTTTGAATATTTATTCAGTTTGGGCCCTGGCAAGGGAGTTATGAATATCGAAAACTTACCACCGGTTCGGAAACTAGCCTTCAGAGAAGAATCGGCAAGAAACTCAACCAGGTGTTATGTACATGCGGCTTAAGTTTGATACACTTATATCAGTCAGTTAGTCAGGACTTTGAATTCCATATGTAGGAAATGGCCTTCTTAGAAAATAAAAGTCATACAAATTATTTTCATAAGAGACTGGAAATGTTGGATAGATGGCGACAGAGTGAGAGTAGAATAGCATATGTAATTTATGGCGACCCTTTCCATAAATAAATTGGTAAACATGTAATATACGCCTTCGGTATTTGGCCCTTTCATTTCGCCCGAAACAAATCGATTTGTTTGCATTGCCTATTGTTCTAATGTTATTATAACAGCAAGTTGTTTATCAAGACTGTGTACAATTAATTATGAATATCAATATTGTATCTTACGCATGCAGTGTTTACTCGTTATGTATGACGTCTATACAAGAGTAATTATATTTATCGAATATTCATTGAATGGTAGCAGGGCCTGTAGCAAAGAACTTTGCTAAAAACTTATGTGTAGTGATCACATCACGTGCTTTACGGCGAAGGGAAACATCAAGAGGAAACTTGTATATCTCTGAGAAATAATTCAAATACTTATTATGTTTGGTGACTGAGGCGGCGATAGACTCACCATTTGTCACATGGACAATCAATCTCAATCACCTCCGGTGAAAACTGGATGTTGTTATTACAATACCTCGGCCACCCCTTTTAGGTATACAGGTGTGAGCATTATATTTATGTAATTCCTTTAAAATCTGCCGGAAGATAGTTCTTAGATACAGTTCTCGTTAACTACTATTTATTTTTGTAAAATGAGCGATGGTGGTTGTAATTAAGATTACAGGCAAGTAACCAAAAAGCTGATCTTGATACCAAACGCGACCAGCATAAGGCTCGACCACTTACTGTCACAGCATATAATTATAAGAACGGCATACTCACGTGCCCTCAGTGTGCACGGAGCTTTACCGCGAAGATAGGCTAGGTACCTACATAAGCCATCTTCGAGCATCAGCACTATTTATCCGAATAGGGGTCATAGTGGTCGCCATGGCCGAAATCAGTCGGAACAGTCAGCATCGTAATAACAAGAATACAGCAAACATGTCAGCCCTTTAAACATTTTGTTATCATACCATCAACATATTTAAAAAAAAGTTAGAATATTCGAATCGAATATTCGTCTTAGATTGGATGAGCATCATTAATAATGTATTTCATGAAAAATCGCAACAATTGAACCATATACGATTTTTTCGTTCTGTAACGCCTTGACCCTTGTCAAATATAATATTCTAGTCGACAACAATGTGCGCTATATTTATATACCGCAATATGCTTGCCGAGATTAATATATGGCTGGGGTCTGCCCTTTCATGTGTCGACATTATTGGTTATCGTATCCTGACCATAGCTTGAAAAAAAATCGCTCATGTACGATTTTCGTACTAACCCGCTTTATTACAAAACTAGCGGACGTCACGCGGTTTCACTCGCGTTCCCGTGGGAGTACGGGGATAAAATAAAGCCTATGTGTTCGCTGATGATTTAGCTTTCCAATTTGAATGAGAATTTTTGAAATCAGGACACACAAAAATACAAATCTTTCCTCTTTATAATAGCAGTGCAGATATAGACTAAAATAGTCCTTCGTAAAAAAATAGCTGCATCTCTTTCTGTGATACGGATTTGAAAAGGGAAGGACATAGTTTGAGTTCGAGATCAGTCTTGCCTTAATTTAAACAATGTTTTGTAATAAGGGGTTAAGGTTACTATTCCCAGCACAATTCATTAATATTTCCAAAGGCGTCTATAAAATTAATTTTAGTTACCGCCGAACTAAGTAATATTTGTTGATTTCTCAAGAACGGATTATGGTTTTCTTTGTTTAGATATGGTTATATCTTAGCGCAAAAATATTGATATCTTAGACATTTGGAGCTTAAAATATTTATCATTAGCGGACGTCACGCGGTTTCAACTGCATAGTTCCCGTTCCCGTGGGAATAAGGGGATAAAATATAGCCTAAATTAATCAATGATAATGTAGCATATAAAAAGAGAAAGATTTTTTGAAATCGATCCAGTTCTTTTTGAGCCTATTCATTACAAACATACTTACATATAATATTAATATAGATAGTAGAAAACCACTTTTAAAGCTCTATAGAATTTATGTGAATATTTCCTTCAGAATATCATCAAATTGTAAGTGAAGTCATTTCAGAATGGCAAGCCAATCTCTTAGACAAACTAGATAATGAATTATGTCCCCAAAGTCCGTTAGTCCTTATGAAAGCCTACTGTCCGTCAAACCACAATAGAATTAGGTATCCGCTAGAGCTTCGTGCAAACAGTATCCAATATTCAGCAATGTCCCGCAATCATTTGATTAAATTAATCGGCTAATGTATTTCTAGCCCTATTGTTTGTTATTGATTAAATTCTGAATGATGACAAGTGGTTATTGTTGGTTATAAATACTGGCATATATTATTCATGTTTCGAAGGTACTTTGGAAGTTATGGTGTACTAGGCTCGACTAGGTAAGAGCAGTCGCCTGCTACGCAAGCGATACAGGTTCGAATCCCAGCGGGGCCTATACCAATGAGCTTTCACAAAACTTATGTACAGTGATTTCACACCACGTGCTTTACGGTGAAGGAAAACATCGTGAGGAAACCTGCATATGTCTGAGAAGTAATTCAAAGACGTATGTATAGTGCCTGAGACGGCGATGGACTCACCCTCTGTCACGTTGGCACATAATCATATTCGGTGAAATGTGGGTGTTCTTGTTACAACACCTCTGCTTACCCCTTCAGGAACCTTTCTGGGATGGCGTGAGCATATGATGTACTATTATTAAGGCGTTTGAAAAAGAAAGCTCTGTATTATCTGATTTGAATGTCTGACAATAATATTATGTTGGAGGTTGAATTACTTCTGGTAGAGTGCTATAATGACAGCGGACTCACAAAATAAGCATTGCTATTGCAGCGAATGCAGCCAGCCTTCTTGGCACGAACCCGAATGAATGTCGCTATGCCTTTATTAGTTTACTTGCGTAATTAACCTTTGTGATACCTGCAATAAATAATTGAAATTAAAATTGTGCTAATTTCTATTTTAATTATTTATTATGAGTTCAGCAGGTTAAATAAGAACGTTTAAGATGCTAAGTTTATATTATACAATTAGTTTAATAAACAAGAACGAGAATCAACGGTTACCATTGTGAGAGAGCAAATCAGCAGAAAGCTCAGACGGGGGTCTACCATCATCGCTTTAAGCAGAGCGTATTAAGAACTTCTGAGCTTTGAAGTTTCATTTTGGTACCGTAAAATTAAACTTCAAAGCTAGGAAGTTCTTAATATACGGCACTTAAACGATCATATTTGGCCCCTGTTACATTTGCGTTCCAAGTAACTTATTTCTTGTTCGTTATATCAAGTACTTTCTTCCATAATAGATGATTAAGTTTTTCTTCAATTAAAGATAGAACATTGATACGGCAGTGATATACTTGAAACCGCAGAATGTGAACAAATTATAGTTTGCAGCAAACCAACGATCACCAAACGACACCGAAAATAAAACATACTGAACTAGTGAAACATAAAGTGTTTAAATAATAAAAGTGAACTATTATCAAGTAAGTTTATTGTGATGTCCGTGAAAAACGTTGATGTTAAAATGCAGTGGGCTGGTGGGGGGGAACGGAGCGATCTGATGGGATGTCACAGTGATTCATTGCATTCGATACCGCTCTGCCACTGAGACCAGACTTATCAACATCAAAATGTCGGCAGGTAAGTGAAATACTATAGGAAATATTTTTAATCTTCGAGCATTAGATCGACCCGTCACTTATTTGTATGTCCCAAAGATGGGGCTAAGTGTTTGTAGTTTGTTACCGGTCATGAGTAGAGAACGCATAGCGAAAAAATAGTGGGGAAATTGCGCATGTCTTTTCGCCTCTCGACATAAATAAAGACAGAGATAGACTAATAAAATGACTCCTGCGTATACAAAGGTTCTCGTCTCAACTCGTGACGGGACCTCTAAAGAAAATTGAAAAATGATACTAACAGAAATAAATACCGTTATTTTCAAATGCTTTTACTGCTGCGAAACTAAACAAAATAACTTCGTACTGCTGTATTCTTTGAAAGCAAAACTCCAACGAAGGCGAAATAATAATCGAATCATTGAGTACAATGCATTTTCAAAAAAAAACAAAACAATATTGGCCCAAGCATTTACAGTTGGAAAATATACGGCTAAAAATACAGAAGCGTTTTATGTTACGTAATAGTTGCGATCGTAGTGCGGGGAAAGAGTTTTCCGCAATCATATATGATTTAATTTGTACATTTTTATTCTGATGATACCTGTGAGCCCTGTCGGGGTTTGAAAGAATAAACGTAAGTCATTAGTCCAGTAATAGTATGAAGAGAAATGATTACTATTTTTGTATATAATTAATAAAGTCAAAAATTACTGGACCAATTAAAAACTCCTTGACTAATAGAAACTACATTATCACTGAGTACCATAGTATGTATTTAGGTTAAATAAGAAATCCCTCATAATACGCGAAAGAAGTCTCTAACGAAAGCTAGTATAATGTATTCCTATATCATGTAATTACCCCAGCAGGGTCTGCGGTGGCGATGATCGGAGCGAACCTTCGGTTCGGGTCTGCTGGCGCCTCGAACTCATCGATCCTGAATAACACCCGGTACTGCCCGCCAGGGGGCGCTGCCAGCGCCGCAGCACTCCTAGCACTCTCAGCACTGGGCATCTCTGCAAACTTGGCACTCATGACCGTTATACTGAGCAAGAAGCAGTTGAGAAGGTCAGTAGCTTCCCTCCCTTCGCAGCTTATATTACAAAAATAACCTGGAGTGTCTGTCCGGATTGCCCCAATTCCCTAAGCCACAGGATTTCCTTGTTCCTTGTTTCTGAGAGGGTATGTTAGCGACGGGCTCACAAAAATGCATCCTTTTCTTTTTGTTATAGTTTGTCTGTTATTTTTATAAGAAAGTTTTGGATTATGACAATACAACTGAGTTCGTCAATGAACGTTATTATGCTTATATTTGCTTCTGGTAGAGAACCTGTTCCAAACAGCTCACGGTGACTAACAACTTCGTCCCCTGTTTTACAGGTCTATTATCCATTTCGTGGTATTAGCCTGGATTTAGATAGAAGAAGATAATATTTTAGAAGATCAATTTTAAGCAATGTGAATGCTCAAAATTTCTCTCACGTGATTGCTCAGTGTTAAATAGCTTTTATGAAGCTCAACTTTTGTAAAAATATCTTACATTACATGTTTCTAAGGTTTTAAGACTCATCTAATTATTCGTAATTAAAGCGTTGCCTGTAACATACACTTCACATTTATTAAGTCACGTTCAAAAAGTGTCAGACATATTCTAATACCTTTATGCCTTAATTTGATCATTCGGCCGCAAGAAGGAGCTTATCTCCCAAGAGTAAGAGGTAACAACAATTACAATAAACGTTCGAATAAAACCGAACGACGCCCAAATATAAGATATTATTGTATTAGCCAATTCACTTCGGAACACCCTCTGTTACAGTATAAGGGTCTGTTTAATATAATTTACATCGATAAACGGCTCTTCATTTGTAGGCCAATGTAATTACACTCACTACAGTCAATAGCGGATTGGGCCAGCTTACACGGCCGGAGATGTCCTCTGATAAAAGACGTTAAGAGCAAACAGAATTGATTTAGAGTACTTTGTCACGAAGGACATAGGTACTTCTAGATAAGTGTTTTCCCAACATACTTACATCTAGCTTTACAAAGCTTTTAGATGTGGAATTGTTAGTATTTGCTATTGTAGTACTAAATATGTGCTTTATTTCGTTAAGAAAAAAAGGTGATAAAGCCCTTTCAGGGGTCCTTTGTGGTTCTGTTATTATGTTTAGGTTCATTCAATCTATTTGTATACGTACTTAAATTATGGTTACCGTATACGGTAGTACCTTTTAATTTGTGGGTTATTCACTAACTGGACACAAGCTACTGAACACGTGCCTCACTATTATAGTCGATAATTCTTGGTTTAAAAGTAGTTCCATCTCTTTCTGTGATACAGATTTCAAAAGTGATGCACATAGTTTTACTTCGAGTTTGGTCTAGTCTTGTTTTTTGATAAGGGGGTACAGTTGGTGAATCTCAAAAGTAGTATCACTTATTTAACGGTGCGTGGACACGCCAAGAGTTCTATGCATAAAATGGAAACAGCCAGGCTAATAATCGCCACGTTCATTGATCTCTCGAATTCATGAAGAAGCTGCCATCTAAAAATAATATCCTGGCTTTGGGTGGCCCTAGGCAATTCAGCCGCACCAAGAACCTAGTTACCCTGTTATAGTATAAAAATGACTCTCTCGGTATCCTTTTCGTCCTTTTTTCTATTAACAGCCGCAAAGCATAAAAGAGATCAATTTAAGTTTCCCTATGTGGACTATTGACGTGTCCAGATGACGAAATAATAAGTGATACAAATTTTGAGTTTCATCAACTGGATATACGCGTGTTCAGTCAATTGTGTCGAGTTGGTGAATAGCCCTCTTTTCTTAAACTACGTCCTTACGGGAAATACCTCGCTATTCTTAAACTCGTCCCGGCTACACTATGAACTAACTAAATGGATGAGAAAACGCTGTCTTGATTTATTTAGTAAGTATTTTAGTGTGGGCTATTCCGGGCTTGTGAAGAAAGGCAAGGAAAACAAGCAAGTTTATTTACGAAACTGTATCAAGAATGTTCATCCATTTCCTATTGCAGTTTTAGAATCGTTTACATTCGAAGAATTTTCGATGTCAAATGAAGCGGATTTTAAACATTGAATAGAATGTTACCAACGTTTGGAGAATGTCGGAGTGATTCAAAATGATTTACTCTCTTTATATTTACAAGTAGCTCGTTACCTCATTGAGTAAACCGTATCGGGAATTAAAAATGTTCGCGAGGGAGTGAGCTCTGGTATAAATTCTTGAGACACCATCGCTAGTTTTGAGTAGTCCTTGAAAGCGCAGTACATTTTTTTGGGTCTTGTAAGAAGCGAGCGAACAAATACATACGCAGTTTCCTGGATATTTTCTATCTTGGGAAGTCAGTAGCCAATAGAAATACGTAGTATAATACACTGCCTAAACAATATGTAGAGTAAGATGTATTTCTAAATAATTGACTAACTGACTATGGCAATGTATTAATATATTATCACCTTGAATAAAAAACATAAGTATAACAAAGTATTGAATAGTCAGAAAAATATGGGATTAACATTGCATGTTACTTGTTATATTTAAAGGAAAAGTAGGTGGTACTGTAAAAGGATAATATAAAAAAAAACAACTAGGAAACTTCCAATAAGGATCCTGTAAAAATGGGACCCTTAAATCTTTATCAATGGAGAACAGGAAAAATAATTTTGCTTGTGCCCTCCGAGCCCTGAAGTAATTTGGCAGTGTGTTGGGGAATTTATGGGCCGGTTCACACAACAGGCAGATTTTTAAGGGTCCTTCGAGGCTTTGAATAGCCAGTACTTAGGAGGACGGTCTGGAGCAAGTTTGTAAATAAGTTAATTTACGTCGGTTGTTACAGTTTAAATGTCTGCAACACAGATTAACGAAATAACGTTTGGAATGTACAAACATTTCGGGATTGTTTTAAGTATAAGTTCATGTTACAAGCTTTCTTCGCAAGTTTCGTTATCATCAATAATCAGATGCTTATTTGCAACTGGAACGAATGACGTAATTGTGCGTTGCCGTAAGTAATGATATTATATCGAACACATTTAAATAAAATATTATATTTGTATGTCTTAGTACTCCAAGTTTTAACAGTTGTAATATATTTAAATAAGTCGATTGATATTTCTACTAAAAGTGAAAAAAATCAAATCGCTACTCTGCAGTTTTATGAAACTTAGGCATTCATATAATGTATCGGTCGGTAATTATATCTAATCCCCAAAGTATTAAAACTGGATACAATAGTAATAATAACACGTGACCATTGTTTAATGATACGAGTAGGTTTAATGATATCTAATGAAAAGCACACACTAGGGTAGCATAAAGAAATGTAGGAGCGATGCTTGTTACACTCAAACAAATCACCTGCTATTTACGAGTACGCACACCGCTGAGATTTACGCAGAGAACATTCCCTTAAGTAGTTAAGGGTCGTCACTCACGTAGAGGGCACTTATTGCGTGACACTGGGAATGATTGATAAATTACCCATCGATATAGATTTTTACACTCAGCTATTTGACAGAGTGAGTTATAAGTGTTGTTATTTTTGTATTTAATTTATTTAAAAATTCACAATAAATCAAAATTCAAAATATCTTTATTTGGTTAGACTTCTTACAAAGTACTTTCAAATCGTCAGAAGGACACAAAAATACATTATACGGGATTATAAATGTTACCACCGGGTTCGGAAGGTTGCTTTTGTTAAGAACCCGGCAATAAATTCAACAATTACTCTTCAAAAAAATATTATACAATGTTGTTGGTTACAGTATTTATATCTCATTAATATAAGCCCATGGACACAGTGCCAATGGTCAAATATAATAACTAAAATATTACAAATATTTGTGAGCATGGCAAATTCCAGCCAGCCAAAGCAAAGATCAATAATTAACAATAATTTTCCGACAAAACTACATCCCACCCTTATCACAAATATAATCAATTACAGTATATAATAAAAGGATATTCCTTTTTTGAGCACAACTGCTTTATAAATTACCCATCGATAAAGATTTTTATACTCAGCTATTTCACAGAGTGAGTTCAGAGAAGTGTTTTTGTATTGAATTTATTTGTATCATTAGTTTAGTTTTAGTAGTGCAAGGGCGGATACAGGTTTTTTTTTCTGAAATTAACAATATTATTAGATTTATACATTTTAACAAACTATGATAATTTGATTTGTTTCTTAGTATGTACGGGGGGCCTACCATCATCGGTTCAAGCTGAGCTTTTTAAGATCTTTGAGCTTTGACGTTTCATTTTAGTACTGTAAAATTAATCGCCAAAAGCAAGGAAGTTATTAATACGCGTTCCCTAAATGATCATAGTTGGCTCCCTGTTCACGGTACTGTGATGGAATCTCCCAAGAATATCGTCGTTTGGAGTAACCTGCCCCCGTGACCCCCCCCTAAATCTACCTCTTGGTCGCTCACTACGTTACGTCATTATACTAGTTTGTAGGTACGTAAGTTCTAAACAATGTTGGTAAATTGCAATGCAAATTTTCAGTAAAAGTATATCTTTAAAGATCTCAAAATATGAGACACGTAATAAAGGCGAAAATAAATTGGCGAGGTTAAACAATTATGGTTGTTCGTATATTTGTTTGTTCTATTATTAAGCAGGAAGAAACAATCACAAAGGAAAAGTTATAATTAAGTATTATAATTGAAACAGAAATATAAGGAAAGTCTTTTGTGATTTTTTTTCTTGCATTTTACTTTTTATTTCTAGTCTTTTAGTCTCTATTATATGTAAATAATTCTTCCATTCTAATGTCATAAAGTGAAAAGATTTGTATTTTTCGTTTGTTGAATGAATGAATTCAAAACTTTTGAACTCAAAAAATGTTTGACATTGTTTACAATAGACAGTAATACTGGATATAGGCATAATATATACGATACGGGCGAAGCCGCAGAGGGAAGAGATACTTATTTTTATTTTTATTTTAGACACTTGTAAGTATGTTTGTAACATACACACACATTCAGCCGCGAGTATAAGTGATGATCAAGTCTTACCCGGGATCGAACCCAAGACCTCTAGACCAACGAACCATTCTAATTCATTTTATAGTGTCTAAATTATGTCTATTGATAAGCCTAATTTCTCTATTGGTGGGTTCTCTATAGACGAGGGTGTAATTTAATTACCTACGGGGGTGAAAGTTAGAAATATTTCTTGAATAATTTGCCTAAACGGACAGCGGGAGAATATTAATTCTCCTGGTAATATTAGTTTGGTTAAAAATTTCTAATTCAATATCATTTCATTTTTTTGTTGGAACTACGACACCACCATTACCCCAAATAAATAATAAAAATCCTTAACGTTCGGACATAAGGTCATCTCCAACCACCCTCTCGTGTATTTCAAGGTATTGGGATACATGCTTGACGATCACTCTGGTAGTATAACGCGATAGTAATGCCAATATAATATATTTCTATCTTAATATATATCTGTGCCTGTCGTATTGCCATATATTGTCATGGGGTGGATCATCATGGAAAAATAGACAGACAGCAATTATATTGATATATCAAATCCCACAGGTGGTCCCACGGCCTCCTGTTCCATCAGGCGGTAGTGGACTGCGCCCGCGCAGCGATCCTACTGCCTCTAGGAATCGCAGTCTTCCGCTGCCAACCTGTCTACAAGTGCTCACTGGTGGAAACAGCATTTTTGTTGCTTGTGAGTATACATATCTCTAACTAAATAACATGTCTTCCTATAATTGCTCAATATAATAAAAGCACAATTTATTATATATATACATATATATATATATATATATATATATATATATATGCAAGTTTGAATTCATAAGTTAGACGGTAATTATTTTACCAGTTTTTAATAAAATGTATATTATATGTTTCAAAGTATTATTTATGCACGATGCATTGTCGATAAGTTTTAAAAAAAGCCTTTACGAAACGTACAAAGCGATTGTCTTCTTTTGATTACAAAAGTTGGGTTAATGACTGGAGTACCTTACTGCAGACCAAGTAAAAAGGCGCTCTGGTGGAATTATATTGCAACACAGCTAGGTTAACATCTAATAAATATACAGCATGTATTTGAATATTTCAATACATCTGTAAATCTATAAGAGTAACAACGAATGTGAAAAAAACATTCCTTTTCTGAATCGAAAAGAAAGAAGTTTTTGCTTAGCTTGTACGTAAACATTATACTTTTTTAATGAAACATAAAATTTAACTTGTTAAATATTCCTATTAAAAAAGTTCTGAGTTAAATATTTCAATTGTTCATGTTCTGTCAATACCAGTTCAATACCAGTTTGTGGTAGGACATGTATCGGATTAAACTTCCGTGAGTCGTTAAAGTTGTCTGGTCCAGTTATTGAATTTAGTTGCAAACTAACTCGATACGGAATGTCACTTACCGTGCGACGCAGATCTAAGACAGCTATATAGTATATTTATTTTGTGTATGACAGACATTTTGTGTATGACAGACGTATTTACATCCTAAATCCAAATTTTTTAACATAAATAAGATAACGAGGCGGGACTCTAAACTACGATCTCTGCAAATAGTGCAGTCACCCTGCTAACTGTGATATTCGTAACACCTTATGTGTTGAATTTTTCATTTCCTTGTTTGCGGCTGTGGACCTGCCTTGCACCATCTGTTGGCTGGATAATCCAAATCACACCTCATTCAAACATAAGGTGTGATTTCGAGCAGCTCAGTTTGCAGAGCTCATGGGTTCGAGTCCCGTGTTCTTATTTATCTAACCATTTAGGATAAAAGAATTTTATTTCTCATAAAAACTTAAATTAGTTCACTTAAAATGAGATACAGGAAAAAAAATATTTTCTTAGTATAAATGTTTACCTCTAGTGTGTTGGATAAGCTAAATAGTTTTTTACAATAGTTTAGTGACATATTTTTTAAGTATGTTTTTATATATATTTATATTATCACATTCAGTTATTTCCTTCGGCAATTTATTAAAAAGTTGTGCTCCTTCAAATAGTATCGTCTTTATATGTATTTTACATTTGTCTGTTTACTAATTTTGGTTGAGTCCAATTTTCTTTGCTGACATGTTCAATAACCAATTACTAGATTACGGTTCTATTATGAACTCTGCATTTCGCACAAAGCATTTTTTCAGTTGTTAGTTTCGGTGCTCGGTCCCGTATGCATGATTGCTATATTTTGTATTCTCACAGAGATCTAGCATGCCACTTGTAATTTTGTTGATCTTTGAACAAGTAAAAAACGGGTAGAGAATGTACCAGAATTGTGTCAAAGCTTGGCTCGTATATGCTAGGTCGAAAGTTATTCTGTTTTGTGAATACATATTATGCGTCTGTACTCCCCAAAGGGGTTGGCAGAGGTGTATTTATAGTTGCACTAAATTTATTTTCAAGTCCCGTGTAATAGGGAGCGAGCCTATTGCCACTAACCAGGCAATATGTTGACTCCGGACTCCTACTGGGAAATTTTATAATATAGTTCTCACACATTGCTGTTTGTGCCCTTTGGGGTTGAAACCATTATGTATTATGAAAAGGCTATAGGTACATTTGTTACAACTGAGCTCAGACCATTGAACTAATCGCTAACAATGCTTTTATGGCCCTGTATTAATAGTTTAGTTGGTATCGTATAGATTTGTTCCAAGTTGCCTAACAAAATAAATAATAACAATAAAGGAAACTATGATTGCCTAAGCGATATTAAAACAGTTCTTTTGAAGCCCAAAGTTACGGAACAAAACTCATCAACGTTCTAGGCAATTCTCTATTGAATTTCAAATAAGTAGGTTCAACAGATTTTATACAACAAAGGGAGATGGAAACTCCACGAGATTGATTTATGACCACTTTGCTCCAGGTTTCTGGTTGAGGAAACTCGAATATTTTATACATGTTTCTTTTAAGCGTCATTAAATTACCAATAGCACGCAATAGCTCATCATAAAGACTTCGTGTTGAGTTATGGCGATGGTCTCTTTATGGTGATAATGAATATAACTGCTGAACTGAGAAGATTTTTACTTTAGATTACTTTTATAATGTGTATTATTTTTAATGGTCTGTTATTATTTACTACGGCGAGCTTTAGTTATTGTTCTCTTGCTTTTATCCGCAATTTCGCCTTGGTAATGTTTTTTTAGAATCCAATTCATACATTAAAATTGGGAGGTGTACTTATAGTACACCCACAGTTCGCGAGATATTTTTAAGTCTCATGTAATAGGGAGCGAGCCTACTACCCTTAAGAGGTAACAAATCCAGACTCTGGCCAGCTACTGCAAAATTTTAAGTAGCCTATGTACGGTACATAGGCTACCTTGGGGTTAAAGTTAATCCAAATTTCATGAAAATCGGTACGGCGATACAGACAGAAGACAGAATTTATATATATAAAACAAGACATTTTTTCCTATTGATAAAGATTAAATTTAATTATTTAAAGCAATACTAGCTATGACTCGCGGCTTTACCCACGTAAGATTAATAAAATGTTCCATACTGACACATATTTTTCAAATATAAACTAAGTCTATGTTACTCGTTATAGCATCAGCATCTGATCTGCCAGAGTCCCGTTAAAATTGGTCCAGTCGTTTCAGAGATTATCCGCAACAAACGGACAAACAGAAAGACAGACAAGTTTTATGTTAATCCCCTATATGTATACATTCACATGCATTTAATAAAAAGCTGTCAATTATGAATTATGTATAGAAAATTCAATTTTATTTATGTGATAGATTAAAGTGTTAAGTGTAAATAATATTTCGTACGCAGGTGACGGTGTCGACAGTAAACATGCTAACAACAGTCCTCAACGACAGCCCGATATTTCCCGAGAACGAAGAGGAACAGGCTGATCTATCGGCTCCATTACTTATGGACAGCCCCCAGGTATTATATTAATGCGTTGCCATTGACTTTGAAGGAAAGCTGCGGTGGAAGTTATCACAATTTTCTACCGAACACGCTGGGTTCTATCTGAAAATTAATGATGCGGATGAAGCGAAAACGTTTTGGGAACTCAGCGAAACTGTTTTTCTCATATTTGCAAATTTCTAATTAAATATGTACCATCAATATAAAGTTGTAAATGGGAAATTGCGAAATTTCGTTACTTCTTTTCAATCAAACTTCTGGAGGATAAAAACGCTGATTTAAAACATACAACAAATAGTCGGGCAACTTCGCGTGGCGCTGTTATTGTTTTGTATAGTAGAGTTGAGTAAATGAAACCCACCATTAAGATAAAGTATATTCTCAGAGAAAATTTATTGTCTAGTTAGTTACGACGTGAGTTATAATTACTTTGTTGTTTCAGTGCGTCCTTTTCGGAACATTTATGATATGGTTCGCATCAATCACAATAAACCTTGGTCCAACGTTCTTATCGGGAGCTCTGGCTGCCAGCGCGGGCTCTTATAGCTCTTACGGCCCAGCGCCCTCCTGTCCCTTGGTCCGGGGACCATTCAGACATTACGTGCTTAACGCCCTTTGGATAGGTGTTAATGCCGTATGCGTTGGGTTGACACTTTTCCACTTGAAGAAACTCCACCGGGATCTTACAAAGGTTAGTCTTTTATTCAAACACCACCGCTATGGTCGTGAACGGCAGATGTCATGGAGATGTTACGTTAAACCAACGCTTTGCTCAATTTATTTGCAACCATCCAAATGTCTCCGTGATCATCTGACTGAATTATATATTATTTGTGATCATATCATCCACAGCTTCTAACAGATGATAGCTAGTATATTGAATGAAATGTAAAACTTTTGTAGTGCAATGCCGATGTTTACAGAGCAGACTCACAAAACTAGTGCGCGCCACAGGGTCGTTGAAACTCACGACGTCATCCCATAACTTCGAGCGCTATACAATATTGTGCAAGTACTAGTCTTACTTTGGCCGGACTAGGAATTTTTGTTGGTACATTGCCAATACTCCATGCGGTTTGCCGGCAAATAAGATTTAAATTTTCGGAAACAAACTTATCATGGGACCACTCTAAGTGAAATGGCCACTATAAAATTGGTTGGAAAAGTTGAACTATCCATACATTGGATTCAAAATTGGGAGGCGCACGATAATTTAAATCTTATCGCATGCAGGCTAACGTAGAGGCAGTTCGAGTAGCTGGTTTAGTGACCACGCTTGTCAGCATGGCAGGAGACAACCGGCGCATGGACTCGTTGCCCAACAGCGTGGGACCCAGGGTAAGTACATAGCGCATGCTTGTCGTAGGATCTAGATATTATGTAGTGTATTTATGTACTAAATCACCTACTCTTCCTCGTTTCCTGTATTTACTGTTAAATAACAAACCAGACTAAAATAAACCAAATAAATAAAGACCCTAACGAGATATTTGTCTATCTAATATTAAAGATTTAATAAAATATAAACTATTTCTAAAAGCGATTAAGGATTGGCTTCTTCTTCGGTGTTCCTTTGTGTTTGTTCTTTTTATGTGTGTGTTCTTTTGTGATTACCACTTCATTAGGGAAACTTTTACAGACTGTGGACGGCACTTTATCCGATGGCCAATGCCGCCCTACTAGGAGTGCCAACATGCCACTCGGTGGCGGGCGGCGTCTTCGTGGGTACTTGGCACGAGTTGAGCGAGAAGGAGTACGTCGCGTGCGCATGTTTGTCGTCATCACCGCAGCGTATGTTCTTTTCTGGGGACCGCTTTTCATCATTACGCTATTGCATCATCCTGCGCTGACATCGCATATAGCCTATGAGGTGAGTAAGACGAGAACCGGGTGAGAAATGCAAAAATAATTTGAATAAATTTGGTTAATATTCACCTTTGTATAGTTGTCTAAACAGACAGAAGAATAAACATTCTTAATGGTAATTTCGGTGTTAAGAAATATATCTTTTGTCGACAGATGTATTTCCAAATCACATTGCACATCTCTTACGTGCATGCAGCCGTGAACCCGCTCTTGTTTATGGCATTGCATCGAGCTCTGCGGAGGGCGGCTCTTCAGCTTTGCTGCGGGTGCTGTGTGCATTGGAGTCAATTCGTGTTGGCTTTGACCGCGGCCGGTATGTTGATAAGATTACCTTTAGAGCCTAAGTGAATGCGTCCAAGATCTGGGGCTATAAATAATGATTGTCAACAGCTCAGTCACCTCTGGCGCCGTCGTCATTCTCGCCAGCGGCGGTATCACCAGAACCACCTCCCGCTCCACCCCCACCCATGGCGCCCCCGGGCCCCCCTTCAATGGGTCACCCCGCGCAGCCTGCGCCTCACACGATGATGGTAATTACCTCTTATATGTAAGTGTTGACACCGTAATACGTGGTTTAAATCACTTGCACAACCCAGCACGAGTATCCCTAGTGACCCCGCAACTAGACACATACTTTGCCTAATTCATACGCATGAAGATGTCAAGATACTATCGCATCTTCGAGTTTCCTCCTTCCGTGATAGTGGCGTAGAAGTCCCATAGCTGCCCTACTCTTAGTTAAATGATACAAAATCTCGATCTCAGACTTGGGAAGTTGAGGAGTGTGACGCTGAGAGTATGTCGAGTGCGCGTGTGCAGGGAGACGAGGATATGATGGAGCCGTGGAGCGGCAGCGTGCGGCGTCCTCCGCGCTCGCCGAGCCCGCTCCTGCCGGCGATCTGAGCGCCGCGCCCGCTTAACTGGCCGCACCGCGACCTCGCTCGCTCGCCCCACTAGCCCCGCTCGGCTCCTACGCTCGACACACTTCCCGCCTGACATATCCGCGCTGTGCCCGCTATTATCATACGTACCAAACATTCTCTGTAAATATATATCTTACAACTACCTATTATTATTTAATTATGTACAGTATTTTAGTGTCTATATATCTTTGTAGATTGTGGTACTGAATAGTTTATTGTAAAAGTGAATTAAACAAGAAATTTGACATTATAATTAAAGGTAGAAATACATGAATGAGAAATGGTGAAACGAAATATTCTTCAAATAGGTACGTACTCTAAATGTTAGAATGTAGTGTTCTTATGTGAAATGTATAGCGTCGTGTTAGATTGTAAGGTATTATGGAAAGCTCAATTCTAAATACACGAATATACACAAACCAATATTATATTTCAATGCACTATTCATCTAAAATTCTCAGTAGACATCATTCAGAAAAATAAAAATAAGTATATTTTTGTGAATTGAAACACCAAGTAGATAAGGGTAAAGTATTTAATTAAATAAAACTATCAATTACTCAAATATTAGTCATAATTATTAAGTGTTTAGGTGTCACAAATTATTAATGTAAACAACTTAACTAAGACTAAACTTACCAGGAATGTTTTATGAAAGTAAATCGCATTCCATAGATTTTTGGGCTAAGAACTCGGCGAGGTATATTTGTATCCACTTATTTTATTCACAACAATTAATTGTTATTCAAATGATATGTTATTATGTGGCTTGTGTCGTACATATATAATAAATAAGTTTGACAGATAGTAAATAAGTTTGGTGGGAAAGAAGAGTATTTTAAATCAATTATTTTATAGTTCAAGCAGCCATTTTCATTGTGTGCGTGATCAATTGATTCTACTAAAAAATATTTTTTTACATTAGTCCAAATGAAATCAGTATATAGCGATCTCTATACCGATAGTTTGACCAAAGGATACTAAACCATATTAAAGTTTATTATAGACTTTATTGAACCCGTGAATATCATCTCCCTGGCCTTATCCCATACAATGTTGGGGTCGCCACATGATTCAACCCGATGTGGCTGATCACCTGATTTTAATGCAAAGCGACTTCAATGAGAATCTCTTAGGCCTCGGTTAAATAAAAATAACACAATATATCTTCTCATCTAAACTATTTTTTTACGATGATAACAACAAAAAATATTCGGCGTTCTACATTTTCGGAGAAAAGTATGAAGTATTTTTACATCCACCCTCTGCATATCCGTTTAAGGGTATTAACATTTCTCGTTTAATTAAAACTCTCGCTTCCCATCTTTAGTTTCATTGAAATCCGTCATAATTAGTTCTATAGTTAATTTCGCTCACGTGAAATTGTTAACGAGTAGGAGCTACTTAACTACTGTTTTAGATAATATCTTGTAGATTAACATAATTAGGTTAGAGTAATTAAATTTTACACAATTCTTGTAATTCGGCAATTGTGTTTTTTACTACGATATTATCTTTGGATATCATACCTTTGTTTATCTATTTACGACTCTATAAAGACTGATTACTTGTTTTATCTTACAACTAGCTGTGCCCCGCAGAACCCTAATGGTTTTTTAAATAAAAGTAGCTTAAGTTACTCCTTGTAAAATTTGCTACCTGCCAGTTAAACTCCCGTTAAAATCGGTCAAGCTGTTTCAGAGATTACCCGGAATTAAAATTTATTTTTTCTATGTCTGTGCCGTGTATACTTTTATACGCATTTATTGAAAAACTGTTATTTTGGAATTACAAACAGACATTATTATATTTTATTTATGTGAATAGATAAGCTATTTACTGAGAACTTTTTTAGTTGTGTCATAAACTCTGTCTACTTCACCTTTTGAATATCAACGTTTTGACTGTTTTGTAATTGTATTAATATTTTTCCTAATCTAGGTATTGTAATAATTAAATAGTATATAACAAAGATTTAATGTGTAGTTAGATTCAATAACAAAATTTTATCTTATGCACCCAGTAATTAGTGCAATTGAATTTACAAATTAATTGATAAATGATTTGAATAAAAACAAATTTTATATCTTAAATGCGAAAAATAATAACAAACGAACTAAACCAACCAGGGAAAATTAAATTAAGTGTCACGTTAGGTACCTACTACATATATTACTTAAGAAAAAAAATACTTCGAAAAGCTCATTTTAAATCTCACTCAATGTTAGTCGATCTCCTCTCTCCCCACTCTTCAAAAACACACATCACTTCAACTCATTGTGAGGTGGGTGTATATTGCGTATATAAAACTGTCTCTGTCATTCATTTGAATCATCGCAATCAGAGTTGATTGTAACATCTTAATGTTCTGAAAAATATGAACAGTTTACACAGCAGTGGTCGTCACACTTTTCTGGTCCAGGGCTACTTAGGACAATGTGAGGTATCATTGCGGGTCACACATTCTTGGATCATTTAGTTGACCATCAGGTAATTGACATAATAATTGATTGACATAAATTTAGCTTTAGCGTGTTTTTGTTGGGAGTTGAGGCCATTATCTACAAAAATATCGTCCTCGGGCCGCAGTTTGACGACCACTGCTTTAGAGTTATCATTTGTAAAAGTACCTATACACATTGCCGACTGTACCTAGTACAATAAATGAACTATCGTTTTGTATGCCTAGGCCGCACTGCTGGTTACATTGATAACCAATAAATCTCATACTGATACGGATATACGTTAAATACGATTATCACATGTCAACTAAAGGCCATCTAGAAAACCAAGAATGTGCCGGTGTATTAAATGTAGTCGCGCTAGTGCAGGTTATTGCGACAAAATCCTTCACCCTTATTAATATAAATATGTGTCTAGGTATTTAGTATTTAGTTTTCGGAAAATAAATCGCGTCAACCAGTATTTTATTACCTACTAGCTGTGCCTCGTGGTTTTACCCGCGTAGAGTTAATTTCATGGATGTTCTTTGTTTTTGTTGTTTGTGTTTGTCCCAATGTTTTAAAAAAAAAATAGTAGCCTATTTTACTCCTTGTAACATCAGCTATCTGCCAGTGAAAGTCCTGAACAAACAGACAGACAACATTTATTTTTTATTTTTTTACGTCAATACTTATAATTTCATCTATTACAAACAGATACGTACATTTTATTTATCTGTACAGATAGTACCAACCTAAATAAGTGAGGCCTAGGTATTACAGCAGATTAATTTCTTGGTCCGATATTTATTACTAAAAATATGATTATTATTAATTAAAAGTAATTTAAGTGTCGTTTTATTACGTGCATAATAAGGTCCATTCATATGTATTAAATGGGTAACTTTCAATGAATGTTTTAGGGTACCACTGAGTATTATGTAAGACGTAAGTAAATCGTCCTGTTTACAATTTATTTATACATTTTATTATGAAAATATATTTTAAATGTATATCGATGTTAATAAAGGTTGTAAATTAAGAACCTAATGTAACGGTAAAATGACAAATTAATTGACAAAATATAAAATGGTGTTCTTCAAATATTATTATAATAAACTGGAGAAAGAATATAAATTATAATAATAAAATGGTTTAATAAATCCTTAAGTGTTTTCCTATTACCTATTCATCAATAAAAGTCTCAGATTTTTCTATCAATACCACTTGTTCCCTTATTCGATGTGTCATATTTGGTAGCTATTTGAATGAATTTTGATCCTAGATTAAAGTTCTTACGCGCTGCTTAAACGAACGTAGTTGGCTTAAAAGTCAAAGTCAAAATGACGTGTGTGTTTAGGTGCAGGTGCTACACAACTGGCGGCTTGCCGGTTGTTCTGCAGGATACTTCTGAGTTGCATATTAGGGTTCACTTATCAAACTACAGGATTTTTATTCATGGCGTATACAGCTTGTGGACTAAGATCCAGTCCCTATGGTCTATAATAGTATCGCATTCACATTCGCGAAAATTATGCGAATAATTAGCGAATGTTTTAATGCCACTAAATATGAGTAAAATTTGAATAATAACATAAAACTAACCTAAAACAAAACAAAACTTTTAGAATGAACTTTCTGTGACTAAATTCATTCAATTAACCAATATTGGCTCGGCTATGTTCAATTCAAATATGGTCGACACGAAACGTCAAACCTGTCAAACATTTCACGCGCGTTTTTTGAATTTTTTAAATATTCGCATTCGCATTCGCGAATGTTAAAGATCCAGCATTCGTTACATCACTAGTCTATAATAACACAAAAGCCTGTAATCACGCTAGAGGACAGCAGAAACACCTACGGGCGGTTTAAAAAAATATAATACCTAATGATGTCTATGAGATTTATTTTGGCATCTTTTTATTGTGTCGCGTTATCGGTGCCGGCGATAAGTAGGTTTCGGCGATTCGTTAGAGCTGGAACTCCACATATTTTCAAATTTCACAATTCGCAGAAACCGCTATGTAACTTGCATACGTCACCACCCAAGTAGGAATAATATCTTGCATGGTTTTATTCCTATGAACTACATACCTATTACTTAAAATTCGGACTTCGTATTAGGGAGCGGATCGAGCAGATATCCTGGCAGGGTCGCCATGTAAGGATTTGTGGTTGGAGAAGAAATGAAACAGTTGAAGCATAGCCATGCACTGACTATATCTATACATCTTTACATGCATACATAAAGATAAATAAAATTGAAGTGTCTGTTTGTAATTCTAAAATTACACCTCTTGTCTAAATGTATTTGAAAGTATACACAAAATGACACAGAAAAACCTAATTCGAATTGGAGATATACGTTAAGAGATTAAACCAATCTCAATCCAACATAGCAGTGCCTCGCGGTCTAAGGTCAAAACACTAGAGCTACGAATGAAAGCGACTCGACAGTCGAGCTTACTACTCGATATTATTTTAAAATTATTAGCAGATAAATCGAATACTACTCAGAATCCCGTCTGGTTACGTAACATCTGCAGTGCCGGAAAGTATTGCATGTTGTTGCATTATGCATTTACATTTTTCATATAAATATATAAAAAATGTAAATTCGTTATAATTAAAATCATGCGACTAAACCTAATTTTATTGTGAAAATAAATAGATTTTTTAGTGTAATAGCAGAGTGATTATGCGTACAATAACTACTAGCAAATACTTATTTAGATAAATAAATAAGATATACATAATAAAGCACGCGTAAATTCTGGCGTTAAGGCATTTAAAATATCATTTAGTCGGATCTTTGGGCAGTGCAGAAAACGCGCATTCAGTACACCAAACATATTTTATTGGAAGATGGTGAACCATGTTGCAATAAAAACATATTTTATTGCAACATGGTTACAATAAAATATGTTTGTAGTACCTATATAACAAAGAAAACTCAAATTGGAAAAAAAAACATATAACTTGTACATATCGAACCCCATATATATTTATTAACTGCATTTTTTATTCAAAATGTGAATCCACGAGCTCGCTTTAGCCAGTTGCTTAGGTCACAAAAAATAGAGTATTGAACCACTTCTGTTCGTGGCAAATGTTTCAGTTTATGTATAACTAGTCTTGCCCTGCCGTTTTACCCGCGTATATTTTTTTTAATAAAAAGTAGCCTATATTACTCCTTGTAGCCTATGTTACATTAGCTATGCGCCAATGAAAGATTAGCCGGGAAGGCTCAGTCGAAGATTAGCCGGAACGCACAGGCAGGACAGAGAGACAATTTATAAATTGGTTTTTCTATGTCTGTACTGTCATTTAGTGAAAATCTGTTATTTTTTAATTACAAATAGAAACTTCAATTTTATTTATGTGTATATGCAGAAACATAAAATAAAATATAGTAGTTTGTATGTATGTACATAGTTTTGATGGCAAAGATATAATTTTACGCGCTGTGTTACACAAAGCTGTGCGACAATACGTCGAGCATGAAATTATGTAATCAGCAATAAAACCGTGGCAAAATAACAATTTTATGTGATATCGCATAAACACAGTACCTGGTGTATGCCTAGGCGTGGCGATGTGGCCTGAATATGTTAGATTAAATCTAAAGTAATCAGTCCTTTGGGCTGTAAACACGAAGCATTTTAAACACGATGACTTTAGAATAATTGAAACAAAGAAGTTTATAATTCCATTATTATTTTTCCTTTGCATTTTAGTAGCACTGGTACGTATAGTAACGTGATGCTACGGCATGCTTCTCTAACAGGCAATAAACAAATTATGTAATCAGATTCTTGCTGATACTCGAGTACTCTGTTCTTTATTACTTAAAATTCAAAATATGTTTGAGCCGTGGTGGCCTCGAGGTTTGAGCAGTCGCCTGCTACGTAAGCGACGCAAGATTGAATCCCAGCGCGGTCTGTACCGATGAGTTTTTCTAAAAAATTGTGTAAAAATGTGCTTTACGGAATGAAAACATCGGAGGAAACGTGCATATGTCTGACAAGAAATTCTAATTCGTACGTATAATGCCTGAGACGGCGATGGACTCACCCTCTCTCACGTTGGCACTTAATCATTTTCGGTGAAATGTGGGTGTTTTTGTTATAAGCTTCTGCTTACCCCTCCGGGGAACCTTCTAGGATAGCGTGAGCATATTTATGTTAGTTTATTTTGTTTGTTTATATTATTAGACTTCTTACAAAGTCAATCATCTTCAAGGTCATCAAGGACACCACACAATAAAGGCTTATAAAATGTTACCACCTTGTTAGGAAGGTTCCTGTTACTGAATAGCCTACCTAGAAACTCAGCAAATCCTCTTTTCAATAAATACTTTTTCAAAAATGATTACGATTTTATATGGTCACAATTTAAGAATGCCCATAGACACAATTTGAATAGGCAATTTACAAAAATAAGAATTAATAAATAAAATTTAAAAAAAATATTTTACTTTAAATGTTGGAATAAAATTTAAGATCAGTCATACTTTGTGGCCCTGCTCGGAAGGAGTGATCAGCCCTCGCAAATCGCCTTTGGTATTACAGGCGCCCATCAGCGGGCGGTGCCACCTAATGGGTATAAAAAAGTATCTTCGACCGTTGCAAACAGCATCGACTCAGGATACAATATATTTGCAGAGTTTGTCGCCCGTTTTTTGGCGCAATCCCAAGAAATACCCACTTAAGTCACGTTTTTAATCGTCAATTTTAGTATTGTTTATATGAAGGGAGCTAATGTTTTGCTCAGTTCACATTTGAAGCTAGTGATTTCAATCATAAATTCTAACAAAGCAACAAAACGTGCAATGTATACGGCTAATGTGAAACTACCATTGTTTCATTAAGGTGACGTAGTAGGTGTCAGCCTGAGCTGGCAGTGTGTCCGGGCGATGCTAGCCAGCTAGCCCGCAGAATGATCAAAGCATTTTACACCTATGATCTAAATGCCATACGATTTCATTTAGACCCCGTCATTTCACGCTCATTCTTCTGAATTTAAGCCCATGATTGGCCGCGGTACTATGGTATTTGTAACGTGAGATTGTAACTCCGTCCATTGATTCGAATAATTTATCAGTAGGGACTTAATTATTTCGGTAATACATTTATTTAAAATATACATTTTGTATTAAATTAGAGGCACTTTTCTTACCTTATTTTCATACAGAAACAAACAATTGAGAACGCTTATAATCCAGTAGGAAGAAAGTATTTATGGTGAAACATTATTAGAAAGTACGTGAGTGTGAAAATATTTTCTTTGGGGTATACAATTCTCAGTGTCAGAGTAATGAACTTATCATGTTTTTCCCTTACTTCAAGCAATTTGGTGCAGAATAGCGTCTCGTCTCAATTAAACCCCACGTTAATTTGAACCTCAGCGGGATTCAACTCAATCATCTTCTTGAAGAGACGTTCTCGCAATTTTTTCTACAATAAAATTAGATTTTCTGGAAACACTTTACACAAAAATACGTCACAAAGCAATGAGATAGAGTCTATATTCGACTGACAAGAACATTTGGTTCAAGGATCGAATGTGCGTCAAATAGGACGACTTGTGATGCGCAGGATATTTTATTACAACCATTATGTTCAGACGCTCAAGATAAAGCGATGATTAGAAATTGATTAATTTAAGGAAATTATTAGAGCACTATCACGCTTTTATGCAGGGATAGCTCAGAGCCGTGATTACGGAGTTGTTTGAGTAATCGCCCGCTTTGCAAGCGAAGCAGATTTAAATCACTCTATAAACTTATTGGTGTATCGGTGATCACCAATGAGTTTTTCTTAAAAAAATATGGGCTCTAAGATATAGAACAACATTGTGAGCTAAACTGCACATGTCGGAGAAGAAATTAAAAGACGTATGTACAATGCCCGAGACGGCAATCATTGTCGGTGAAAAATGTCTTAGACGGTCCCAGAAGCTCTAAAACGAATAAACCTTATTTATTCGTGAAGATTACCAATTAATAAGAGCCGTGGTGGCCTCGGGGTTAGAGCAGTCGCCTGCTACGCAAGCGACGCAAGTTCGAATCCCAGCGGGGCCTGCACCAATGAGTTTTTCTAAAAAACTCGTGTACAGTGATTTCACACCACGTGCTTTATGGTGAAGGAAAACATCGTGAGGAAATCTGCATATTTCTGGTAAGTAATTCAAAGACGTATGTATAGTGCCTGAGACGGCGATAGACTCACCATCTGCCACGTTGGCACTTAATCAAATTCGGTGAAAAGTGGGTGTTGTGATAACAACACCTCTGCCTACCCCTTCGGGGAATACAGGCGTGAGCATATGTATGTATGTATTACCAATTAAAATTAGGGGCAGTAAATTCCACGTTGCAGAAGATAACCAGCTTTGTTATTAAGTAAACCTATAAATTTCACATTATCATTCTACAGTAACAAACTGTATTTAAAAGTAAAAAGACTCATTGGAACACTCAAAGGATGCAACCTGTATCCAGGCGTTGCAGGTTAACCAGCCAGCCATTATGACTCTCATTGGTTGGTTATTCTGCCTTTTGGAATCTCATCACATTCTTACTCACGGAGTAAGAATGTGATGAGATTGATGAGAGAGTGTCCAATCTATGAGTCTAATCTAATAAAGTCCCAGCGCTCCTACCTCCGTCCGTTACGACCGAACCCATGCTTCATGCTGCGCAACTCTAATTAATCTTTACTCTACGATAATATGTCACACGAGACATGTTTATGGGTACAAGGGTAGATTACACATCCCCATTGCACGCCTCGGTCTCATCACTCCGGTAAATGGCTCACAGCTTCGTCATAATGACGGTATTTTGTATTTAAGTGTAAAAGATGAACCACCGTATGCAAGATACCTGAGTATTCGAATGTTTGCAAAAAACACGTAATTATTTACTAGTCTTAAACTAACCAAAGTTTTATAGGTTCCAGGCCACGGATATAATGGTGAATAGTAAATACCTTAAATACTCACCTGCAAAAAATAAAGTCATGACACCAATATGACAGTAAAGTAACAAACATACAGGAATAGATTAAAATGTATAATAGTAGTTATTATGTGCCAAGGAGATCATATCTTCAAACCGCAGCACGTGTTAACGACGTAATCTAACCACACGGTGGATGGATCCGATAGGCGGTCTCTTTGACACACCGAGGCGGGTCTACGTTATTGATTTCTAGTATCGAGACGTACGACTGACTAGACTAAAGCTACATCCACAAAAAATATATTAACTGAAGCTCGGCTTTCATGGATATGGCGAAACAGCGGCCTTACCATAAGCTCTTATTGCCATGATAGTTTTACTCTTATTCTGAGACAGATGTATTTGACGTGTATACATCTGTCACTGTCACACAACTGCAATAATATTGCAATAAGAGCTCATGGTTGAACTGAGATTTCTATGACCGTCACTTATAATCATTGAATTTTGCTATCACACTTTTGCAGTTTCGTCGTGATATTTTTCCTTACCGTAGCCTGGGTGGTCTTTTTTATACAACTACTAGCTTCTGCCCGCGACTTTGTTTACGTGGAATACTTTAAGCCGCGATTGGCCTTAGCATGATAATATAAAGTCTATATCGTTATACTTGTGAACAGGTGCTGCTAGTGGGAGCTGGTCATGTCAAGCTACACAATTATTCGTAGTACTTATTTTTAGTTTTTAAACTGTGGCCATGGGCTTATATATATTTATTATGATTTATATTGTATTACTCAAAGCTATAAAATTATTTTTATACAAGAGTAATTACTGAGTTTCTTGCCAGGTTCTTCTCAGTAAAAGGAACCTTCCGAACCTGGCGGTAGCATGTATAATTCCTATGTAATCGTGTCTTTCTGACGATTTGAAAGTACTTTGTAAAAAGTCTAATCGAATAAAGATATTTATGAATTTTAAATTTGAATTTGAATATAGCCTCCTTCGATAATTTTTCTATTCAACATTGTTTTTTATTTCAAATCGTTACTTGTCAGATTTTCCTGAGATAAGTGCGTTCTAGCAAACAAACTCTTCAGCTTTATATATTAGTATACATTACTAAAGTACTATCAGTCTTGATAAAACTTAAACAATATATTCACACGTTGCAGTTATTGCAGGATATAACTTTAAACACCCGGTCACTTCGGCTGGGACTATAAGAATCCGGAAACCCCTCAGCTTGTGAAAAATTCTGAATTCAGTATGGAATGCAAGGCGGGGTGAAAATCGGGATTTAATAGCTCTAGAAGACGTTCAGTGAATGCAGTAAATTCGTAAATTTGTTTGAGAGCTGAACTTGTCCAAGCTATAGTTTAGTTCAAGCAAATATTCAAGGGTTTTATTTTCATTTACGTTTACGTAAATACGAAATTACGTAGATACGTTTGTTTGTTCCAACAGTGACAAATACCCAGGACTTCTAATAATTGTCTCTTTAATAAGTGTTATTTTACGTCATCATTATTGAATGGGTACTTACCATGAGCTCTTATTGCCATGATAGTTTGACTCATATTATAAGGCATGTGTATATGATACCGTATAGGTCTATAGTATCTATCGGACAGCCGAACTATTATTACAATAAGAGCTCATGGTCGAACCTTTGAAAAATAACTATAAAGACTTAGGAAAATAAACTGTCAGTAATTAAGTCTTAGTTTATTGATATTTTTCTATATTCATGCTTTTATTTTTCTACATTGAGCCGCGGTAGCCTTGGGGTTTGAGCAGCTGCCTGCTACGCAAGTTCGAATCTCAGATGAGCCTGTACCAATGATTTAAAAAAAAATTACGTACAGCGATTTCACACCACGTGCGTGGGTCTACCCTTTCGGGGAAGACAGGCGTGTGCGTGTGCATGTTTCTACATTCATCATTCGTATCTTCATGCCTTTCCAGAAGAGTTCCTAGAAAACCAAGTTACGTCACAGATAGTAAGTCCATCACCCCTTCAGGCTCAATACCTACATAAAGCCTAGTAAAAAAATCGTCATGTACTTTTCCTTCATGTAAACCGGCTCCGTGCTTCTCTTTTATTTTTAAATATACATGATTCATAAAATACCAGAAAGCGACGTGGAATTGTACTGCGCGCGAACAAACCTAAATGCTTTGTATTTTTGTGTTTACTTTGCACTATTGTTTTAGTTCGCTCTACAATTGTAATTACGTTGGTTACCCACTGTTCTAACCGCCAAAAACTTTAAGCTCCTAGCAATATTAATATGTTAAGCCCGGTTGCATCATCATTTCCCTGGCCTTATCCCATAAATTCTTAGGTTAGTCACTTGATTCAACCTGATGCGACTGATCACCTGATTTTTACGAGGAAAATCGGTAATCTGGGTTAAAATGTTGTCAAATTCTCTTAGGTTTCCGACTGACCTGTTACGATTGCCAAAGATAATAAAATCACGATTTTACTGAAACAAGATACAACTTAAATTTTTACTTCACTTAAATCACGTATACTTGTCTTTCATGGTTAAGTAAATTTATCTAAATCTGGTTTCAGACGATCAAACCTTTTTTAACTTTTCAATGACAGTTGAAGCACTATAATATTTTAATTTGTACAAAACCAAGACTTAGCAACTTTAAACATAGACAATTGCCGGTTTAACTGTATTCGGTAAAATTAAATCAAGATTTAAGCAAAGTTGATGACGTGCAAAGCGTAAAATGTTATCAAGTTGCTCTGGCTCTTAGTTGAAATCAAAACTCCTTACATATATATCAGATATTATGAACCTTGACTGGTTGGTCCACAAGTCGAGCGATATTAGAGGCATCTTCAGAATATTTTCCTCGTTAACAACGTTGAAAGATTTCCGTGGGAATGCTTGCCGATGTGTGGGAAACCGGACTGCCCGTGACATGAAACCCTTAATGATATATCGTATTTCTTGTCTCTCCATGTTACGAAAATACAAAACTAATGTGTTTAACTATTGCTTGCTACGGCCTTTTACATTCCAACTTAGTACACCGACTTACAATTTTCTTAATACAAATAATATATTTAAAATGAATGTTTTGGATTAAAAAAACTGCCCCTTTTCAACGTAATCCTTATAGAACCCTTACAATAAATCAAAGAATATACCCCTAAAACATTGCAAAGATAAAAAGAGGCATATTTTAGGCTATGACGTATCTCTGAGTGAGATGGATTCATACCGGTCTAGACACGGGATAAATGGTCAGGACATTCTTTCAGTGTTGAATTGGACTGAGTTATGAGCGATATTAGTTAGAGGCTAGACGATTTACGTATACCTTCATAGGTCATGACGATGTTATTTACTATGTAATACTCGATTAGGTGGCAAAATGATAAATTCAAAACCATTTAACAACTAATAATACCAACAACTGTAAAAAAACTTTAATGTACGTACTTTGAAGTTGGTGCCACGCCAACTACTGGGCTTATTTTAAAGAAGGACCTAGGTTTATACTAAAGAAGGACCCTGCTTTTTTGTCGTTGGTTAATATACAAAATATTTTTTTATTTATGGTAGTTTGTACATCAGTCAGAGCCGTGGTGGCCTTGATGTTTGAGCAGTCGCCTGCTGCTCCAGCGAGTTCGAATTCCAGCGGTGCCTGTACCAATGAGTTTTCCTAAAAGATTTCAAACCACGTGCTTTACGGTGAAGGAAAATATCGTGAAGAAACCTTCATATGTCTGAGAAGTAATTCAAAGACGTATGTATAGTAACTACCCTCTGTCACGTTGGCACTTAATCATATTCGATGAAATGTGGGTGTTGTTATTACAACACCTCTGCTTACCTCTTCGGGGACCCTTTTGGAATGGCGTGAGCATATTTTTCATATTTTTGTATGGCAGTACAACTACCACCGCTTCAGAAACTAGCCTTCAGAGGAGAACCAGCCAGGAACATATTGTCAGTGGACAATGTTTTCCTTCACCATGGAACTCGGGGCGAGACAAATCATTGTTAATTATAGGTTAAGATTTTTTTAATAAATAAAAGCAATAACTGTTTGTTAGTCTCGCTGGAACTCTAAACGGAAGAACCGATTTTGTTTTCTATTTGGCGTAGTGAGTGCGGAATAATTTTTTTTGAGTTGTCGTTGAGCGCGTGAACTAGACTGCATTTTCATCGTTTTTCGTGGAAATCGACGTTTGACTTTCAGCAGCGTTTGCTGCGGTTATTTAATCCGAAGATTGTTTAATCTTCGGATGAAATAATGATGATAAAGTCTTGTCCTGACTTACTTACTTCCTGTAATTTTAGCTGCTTGAACTGCAATTAAAATTATCTTTAATTTCACCAGCGTAATTACTACGGCCGTTTAACTTGAACGCTAAAGTTTAACTTCGCCGGATTTTAAACTAGGAGTAATATTACAAGGAATTGCGACAAACTTAATTACCTTTTTGTTCTGTACAACCCACAGAGCCCTACAATTACATCATGGACTCATTAGTGAGGTCTTAGTCGCGAAACAATTACATATTTAAAGGACAATTCGTTTATACCGCTTGAAATGTTTTACCTAAAACAGTTTGTAGTTGAAGGTCGCCGTACCAATGTTTGACAAGGGCAAATTTTCCTTGTGTACCGCAAAAGGTTAGAGAAACAATAGACAGTTTTTCCTGTTATATTTTTAATTTATTACTTGACTATGAAGTTTTGTGTCAGCAACTTGTCAATGTCAAATTGACAGTATGTCAGAATATTATTAGTTGATGTTGTGAATCTATGGTTAATTGTTAAAAAAAACTCGTTTTTTGTCTAACTTTATTTCTGTATTTTGGTATTATCATAGTTTGAGAAAATAAATGATTTTTTTTCTTTTTCTTTCTAACTAGTGAAGCTTTTGTAGCTTATTCATACACCATAAATAAAATTGAAGCGCCTGTTTGTAATTCCAAATTAACAGCTTTTCAATAAATGCATAGGAAAGAATATACGGTAAATAAAAAAAGATGGTATTTAAAAAGAAAGTCTGCATGGCTGTTTGTTTCGACAAATTTCTGAAACGACAACCGATTTTAACGGGACTTTACCTGATGTTATAAAGTGTAACATACTTTAATAAAAAAAATATAACTATTATAAATATAAGGCTTATACTGTTCGTTTAAAAATAAAAGTTGGTGGTTGTATTGGCGGTGCGTTGTTTAATCCAATCGAATGTCCCCCAATATTCACCGATCGTTTCGCTAGGGTTGTGTAAAACCTTTTTGCGGCAACGTTTTTTTGTTCATTCTACGTAGATACCACTATGTTTTACATGGATGCCTTTCTTTTAAAATTTTTTTGGTTGGTGGGACTCTTTTTTTAACTTTAATTTGTTTCTGGCTTTTCATGCGGTTACAAAACATCAGAGAGTGGACCGCCGATTTTATTCGGCGCGCTAAGGCTAGAGTAGAATGTTTGGAGCTGATTGCCAACCTTCAATGACAGGAGAGGCAATTTAAGAAAAAAGATACGGTTACGTTTATCGCCCAATGGAGAAATAGAATAGGCAGAGATAATAGAGTAGAATTACAGTTTAGTTATTTTGTTACATTACATCATGATAAATCAATATTTGCATACGTGGGACAGGGTATACACATAGCCTGCATACATCTAAGAAAATATTTAAATACGTCTCTATTTGTAGTTCACGTACCTAGTGAATGAAGCAATGATACATACTACATACAAACATTTCAACTGTAGTCCTCGAAGGAGTAAAAAGAGGCTTACTTATAGTATATCCAGTGTCCATATTTGCCAGTTATGTTTAATTCCAATGTAATAGGGGGCGAGCATTACCGGGCTATTATCGGGAAATTACACATGGAAAAAGAATTTCCCTGACTCAGGGATATAACCTTATGTTTCTTTTTTTTCTCTTTATTTGGGATAACAAACAATGGCACTGATAGTATAGTTATGTTATGATATTAGACACTAAAAGTTACTTAAAATGCAACCAGCTGCGTCATACACAACAGGGTAATGTTCCCCAGTAGAGATCAAAACCACTAGACCAACGAGGCAGACAGTATTAAGTTCACAGTGTAGAATTGGTTCTGTATCACCTCTGTTGCATGTGGAATGATTGAGTCGACGGACGAAAACTGGTACTGGCGACAATAAAGATTTTGCCGTCGGTGTTAAAAAGTAGACCAAACATTTTCATAGAAAAGTCACTTCCTTTTTTATAACACAAAAAAAGATTACTGACCTTTTTAATAGATTCAAAGAAACATAAGGCAAGCAATTATTTGAGAGCCTTTTAGGAAGAGCAAACGTCCCTAAAGCCCTTCCGATGCTTTATTACTTTTCCAAGGGCTCTCAATCACAAAAAGCTAAATATTGACAGTCATTAATCTGTGAAATTCCTTTTGAAGTCAATCCCTAAGGATTAGGGAGGATAAAAGGAATAGTAGATAATATACAGAAAATCCTTTTACAACTATCTTTATTGAAGCTTATTTTTAAGGTTCCGTATCCAAAGAGTTCGAAAAAAAAGAGTTCAAAACGGAACCCTATTTAAGACTGCACTCCGACTGTCCATCTGTCTGTCCGTCAGTCACCAGGACATGTAAAAGTTTCACTGATGATATATTTCTGTAGCCAAAAACGGAATAAAATAAATATTTAAGAGGGCTCCCATATAACAACCATGTTTTTTTTATTGTTCTTATACATTAATGGTACGGATTCGTACACGAACAGACGCGCACTAGACTGGCATTTTCATTGGCTGATAATTCTATATGTGGTCGCATAGGGTCACGATTATGAAGTAAAATATGAGGAAGGAAATCTGTATGAAGTTTTTTTGATCTGTATTTTGTACATAGAAAGTAATTCACAGTGGCATCTGAAGTAAGTATTAATATCGATGATCGTCGTTAAAATCGACGGAGATATATTCAACCATAAACACTGGATGAGATTTTCAAATAATATATGAAGATAACAATCGTACATTTCTTTAAAATATGAAATGGGAACACATTTTGTTCACAATTAGACTTGCTTTATCTATTTGTGCGTGACTTTGGTCACGAGGATATTTTATACCTTGTAGCCAAATCAGTTAGGCGAAATAGTTAGCATGCATGTAAGTAATACCTTTTTATTTGGGAGCATCAAAGGTTTCTATTGTACATTTCGAGTGATACTTGGGTTTATGTAGATCAAAGGTTAGGATTATAAAAAATTGTTGAGACTTGCGGGTCAGAAATCATATAGATTGAACAAGTACCTTTTTATTATAATATCTATGAATAAATTATATGGCATGCCACAGATATATGAAATCTTTGCATATTATTTTTTCATTTGAAGTTGCGCACCGTGATACCCACTGAGATTTCGAACAACAATAGATTTATACATAATTTAAGAAGATTAATGTATGTAGAACTTATGGAAAACTGTTTTCAACTAATGATTTAATGCTGCATCTTTGCTCAAATCACTGAGTTTTAACCGTCACTAAAAGCGTTGAACCAGCGATGGCTTATTGCTCTAGGGTTTCATACAACTTTTATCCACCTGGTGTAGTTGCAGATGGATTTAAAAGCATTTCAAAGAACGTGCGACTAAATTATTAATTTCCGCATTCCTTGAGAGAAAACGTGAAATACTAGCAACACTGACGGGAAGGGTATTATGAAAATGAGCTTAGCGACGTGCACCTACCTACGTGGTGCAAGGTTTTGTTTTGCGATTGAAATTTTAATATTGCTGCGCTGTTTCATTGTTGTGACGAAGATTTTAAACTAGGCAAGAAGGTTACTGCATGGGCATTCTGGCCGGACCAAATACGTCAACTGATAGGATTCACAGTCAATACTTCCGCCAAAGACCGCTGCCACTGGGAAAAACTAACAGTTGAATGACTTAAATCAGCAGACACGACCTCTCTTATTATGAGACAGATGTATTTGACCTGTATACATCTGTCACTGCCACAAAACTGAACTATTATTGCAATAAGAGCCCATGGTGAGGTCCCTGGTGTCCCAATTTTTGTATACTGGCTGGTGCCTATTGACATTGATTTGTTGTTATATTTTGGATAATTCACACAATATCTTTATAAATGGTATTATGTGCTATTAGCCTGTATTACTCTGATATATATGCTTTATATTAATATATATCCTATTTATAATGTTAGTTAGACGTTGTGACAAAAAAGCCATAGAAAATTCAAGCAATCTTCTAAAACAACTAGGGTGGTAGAAAAAGCATAGAAAAGTAGCCATAACAATATCGCGATAAATATGAACAATATCGGGAGCTCTCAAGGGAACATGCACGAAATGGGAATACTGGCATATGACACGAGGGCGCGGGGTGCGGGAAACGGGACGCGGAATGAAATTGCGTTTACGCGGCCGCTTTATTAATTTGGGGACAGCGGAATTGCTGATGACGCACATTTGCGTCCTTACAAAGTTTTACTTAATTTCTTAACGTTTGGATAAACCTGCCATTTTTGTAAATATTTAATCAAAATCAATGAGGAGCAGGAGCAGAAAAGCGGACCCCATCATCATGACGGGAAAACGCTAAGACGAAGAAGGAGATAAAGATTAAAAAAAAAAAATCAAATAATTTTATTCAATATACGAGACACTGGGAGGTACAGTCCCGAGTCAGAGTGCTTCGTATTTAAATTAGAAGCTCGCGGTATTCCATGCCCTATCTCTTTTGTGTTTCGACCCCCTCTAATATTCCAACAAACAAAGATACAATCATAAATATTATGATCACGACTGTATGTATCTTATGGGGGTAGGCAAGAACACAGCTTGCCTCAATCTTGAATAATTACTATTCCAACGATCTATCACAATATGTGGTTTTTACCAAATATATACGGATATAATCATGTTGTATGCAAAATGACTACAGCGCCATTTCATACATATGTACGAATATTTAATTTATGGATATCCAAGCATAAGTTTATGTATTACCAGCTGTGCCCCGCGGTTTTACTCGCATAAATTTAATTTACGAATGACTTTCAAATAAACGTAATTTAAGTTACATATAACATAAGCTTAATTGACAGTGACACTTGCGCTAAAATCAGTATAACCGTTTCAGACATTGAGAGACAAACAGACAGACTCTAATAAAAAGGTTTTTTTTCAAACGATAGTACCGTATATATCTAATGCATTTAGTGAAAAGCTGGTAACAAACATACATAACAAACAGACACTTCCATTTTATTTAACTGTATAGATACATATAAATATATATTTAGATATAAATATCTGTATAGATATACCAGAATGGAATTATAAGTTGGTGTATGAATATTGGGTACACTTGCGGTCCTGTCAGCGTATACATATTGATGTGATCCCGGCCCTTACGGTTTGGGGACTTTATTAGCTCATACGTCATGTCCGAGGGATACGATATACCACCCCTTATTTTGCTTTGCATAATAAGCTTTTCTACTATTTGTTTCTTTGGATCAAGACTTTTTTATATTTTATTTTTGACAATATTGAGCATTGCTACGGTGTCCATGGGCGTATATTTTTGACAAAAAATTTATCAATTATAATTTTTAACATATATTTGAAAAAAGTAAGCAAAGTTTCTTGCCGTGTTTTTCTCAGTGAAGGCAACTTTATGAATGAGATGGTAGAATGTATAATCCAGTATAACGTATTTTTTCTATGTCCTTCACAAGATTTGAAAGTACTTTGTAAGAAGTCATCATCCTCCTTTTTTTTTTTTTTTTTACCTTATCCCATGTTATGTGTGGTTGGCGCAATGTGCTCTTCCATTTCTCTCTATCAGCCGTCATATCTGTATTCACTCCTATTTTAGCCATATCATCTTTCACACAATCACACTTTGTAAGAAGGCCAATTAAACATTTTTAGTATTTTAATTTACATTTTTTTTGCCCTAACGCGAAGAATACTTTCACTTCACGAATAAATTGAACCTTCAAGAAATTTATTCATTTATATAATTTCCTTTTAGAATAAAATCCCATTTCACATTCAATAAATTCGATACGATCGCATCCGTATCATTACGCACATGTAAAAATCAGCGTACCGAAAAAGTGTACACTCATTCAATTTCGAAATGATGTAGCTTACGTTTCCTTTTTTAATCTATATCTATACACATCAATAAAATTGAAGTGTCTGTTTGTAATTCCAAAATAAAAGTTTTTCATTAAATGCATATATATGAAAGTATACCTTAGACTTAAAAAAATCTTTCTTCGTTCAAAATTTTTCTCCGTTTTATCTGTCTGTCTGTTTCGGCCGGACCGAACTAATGTAATGTAATAAGGAGTAACTTATTCTACGTTTATTTAAAAAAAACATTTAGGGTTTCGCGGGAATTAAACTAAATCTACGCGGGTGAAACGTTATAATATTTACTTCCAAAAGTCGAGGTAAATTATATGCTAATAATTATTTAAATAAAGAAGGACCTTTTCTTCATTGCATAAACTAGCTTCTGTCTGCAACTTCGTCTGCGTGGTATTGTTACTTTCGGCTAACGCTAACTTTAATCCGCGATTTGATTTTGCGGAATAATATAATAATGGCTATATTCTTTAGCCTTACTCGTTAATTTATCTATCGCTATTCTAACACTGAAAGATTTTTCAAATTTTCAATTTCCTTATATTAGCGTGTTCAAGCAAACAAACAAACTTTTTCAGCGTAATAATTAGCATAGTATAGATATGCCATGGAGAGGAGCTCGTGGCACAGTTGCTATTGCGCATATCATGCGATCAGTGAAGTTAAGCAACCCTAACCCTAGCCAGTAATTGGATGGGTGACCGTCTGAGTTTCCTCCGTGTCTCGGAGGGCACGTTAAGCTGTCGGTCTCGGTCGCCAATTTATCATCTTTGGCAATCGTTACAGGTCAGGATTTAACCCAGATCACAGATTTTACTCGTTAAAGGGGTTGTGAAGGTTAGATGGCAATCGATAAAAATCAGGTGATCAGCCGCATCGGGTTTGAACCAAGTGCCGACCCCAACAATATATGGGATAAAGCCAGGGAGATGATGCGCATAGATATGCCATATACAATGAGTGAGATTCTTGTATGTATGCATAGGTAAAGGTTAATATGTTTCGTGACTTGCAACGTAGGAAAAATGCATTATAATCACACTATGGGAGAGCCTACACAACGTTTATGAAATATTTTGGCAAAATGTTCGGTCATGTTAATATGGCGGAATTTCGCATACATAGTTGTATTTTCAGCTTTGTGACGCGTCAATAAATATTGATGATGTTACATTGTCACAAATGTAGGGATCAAAAATGTTCCCTGTCGAGTGAGCTCACATTTGGCTTAACTGTTATCATACCGATTCATTGGCGCAATACATCTATATAGATAAATAAAATTGAAATGTCTGTTTGTAACTTCAAATAACAGCTAATTAAGTTGCTATTGAAGATTGATATTGATATTGAAACCTATCTTATTAATGTTTAGTATTGGTTTGTTGTATTATATTTTGTAAGTATAATATTGCATGTCAGCCGTCATTTTTATTGTTTAGAAGAACGGGGTTGCACTATCTACAGCAAGTTATTGATGAAATTATTCATGTACAAAGTTTGGGTTTGTACATACATTCTATGAATATATAAAAGGAACAGTAGGTACTTATTACAAGTAGAAAACTTGCCCCAAATCGGTGTCTCTCGGGATCGTGCCAAGAAGGCTGGCAGCATTGCCACGTAATACGACTACGACGTATAGCAATGCTGATTCTCTGATTTAAATATAATTATAATTAGATGCATAATGAGCGTATATTTAGTATAAATATACGGTAAAATCTCTGTACGTCTGTATTTCCGGTTAATCTCCGAAACGGCTTGACCGGTTTTAAAGGGACTTTCACTGGAAGATATCTAATGTAAAAAGGAGTAAGTTAGGCTACGTAAGTAAGTTGAAATTACAATACTGCATCAAAAATAACACTCTCATGTGCCTAAATATGAGAGATCTTAGTACATAAAATCTTTAAAACTAAGAAAAAAACCTAATATTTTATCAGAAGAGCGGTTATTTGAAGTCGTCTTCAAGCTCACCTCACTCCAAAAACGCTTTTCCCAAAACTCATTGTGATTCGGTTCTTTTCTAAAAAAATAATGATAGCAACAGTGTTCTTGATAATGGACTTCGGAAGCGGTCAGGGTTGCCAAGTTTTTTATTACATTAACTTTCCTTGAAGAAAAAATACTATAAATTTATTTACCCATCTTATTCTGGTACTTTTGCAATGATACCTACCTTACATAATAAATATTTGAATGCTGTATGTAGCCAACTGCTCAAGGGAAAAATATATAAGACCATAGTAAGGCCTACCGTCCTGTATGGATCAGAATGTTGGGCCACAAAGGTGACGGATGAAAGAAAGCTGCATGCAACTGAGATGCGGATGTTGAGATGGATGTGTGGCGTAACGAGATTGGACAAGGTAAGGAATGAGTATATAAGGGGAAGTCTGAAAGTAGCACCACTGACTGACAAGTTGAAGTATAAACATTTGTCGTGGTATGGACATGTTATTTATGCGGAGGGATGAGGATAATGTTGCCAAAAAGTATTGTTTATGAAAGTGGATGGTTACAAGGGGAAAGGAAGACCTAAGAAACAGAATACAGATATGATGGCTGATAGAGAGAAATTGAGGAAAAGAACACATTGCGCCGACCCCAAATAACATGGGAAAAGGGCAGGAGGATTATGATGATGATGTAGCCAACTGCTTCGTTGTTCGGTTGTAAACACTACTGTGGAACACGGAGCATGGGTTTGATTCCCAAATCAGGCATAGAGATTTTGGGTTTGTCCATATGTAATGTTCCCAGTAGCAATCCGGAGTCTGGTTGATGGCAGGCTCGACCTAAATTACATGGGACTTTGTAAATACTCTTCTGTCTACCCCTTTGGGGAATACAGAGCATAAGTATGATTTATCTTAACTTTAACATAATTACTCGATATCCTTTTCCGAGTCGTTCGTACTAACATAACAGATGATGAGTTCATCGACGTCTCAGTAATTGCCATAATTCTCATTAATTGTTATTTTTCTCCTATGGGATATGCTATAAATATTTATATTTTGCAATGTTGAAGAAGCTAACGTCAAAATATTTTAACAACAAAAAAAATACAGTTTAACTGGGAACACTCTTAATTTTTTTAAGGTTCGGTTAATGACTAAATAGAACTTTTTTTACAACGAACAATATTAAACCTTTTCAAAGTAAAAATGTATTCTCCATATCTTTCAATGTCTTAATACGTTAGCATTATTTGTATGCATTTAATATGAAATATAGATGTAAATGGTGTCAAAATTACCTCTTACTAAATCAGTTTCACCAACAGCCAGCCCTACGACTAGATGCCTAATTCCTAACAATGAGAGAAGAGCGATGCTCACAGATTGATCACCCGGGTTAATTAACAAACTGTGTTGGTTGATGCCTCGGGTGGTTATTGGGTTCTGCATAACAATGGCCTTTTACAATCATTGATTTTACACAGTTTGAGGCTGTTGGTGTGAATTTAGATTAGGGTTGAACACTTCGAGTCCTCGGTGTTTACGCTAATAATACCGGTCCATTTTGCGCTTATAATGACGTTTATATAACAGGGTAAAAATAAATTTTTGATTACCAACTAATTACTAGGTGCTAACCATTTCATCTGGAATAGCTTTAGTAAAGTTTACTACAAACTAGTAGTGCCCTGCGGTTTCACCCGCGTACATTCAATTTGATTTCCGCTGACCTTTAATTGTCGTTTTTTTTTCATATTTATTGGAGATTAAGTTAATCCTTGTAACATTAGCTATCTTCCAGTGAAACTCCGGTTAAAATTGGTCCAGCTGTTTCAGATATTACCAGACAGACAAACAGAGAAAGATTTTTATGTAAGTACCGTATATACATTCATAAGTATTTGGTGAAAAGCTGTTATTTTAATATTACAAACAGAAACTTAAATTTTATTTATCTGTATAGATAAGTACAAATAATACTGCTTCATTGGTGTAGTGGTCGTAAACGGTACTGCGGAACACTAGGTCCTGAGTTCGATCCCCGGGTCGGGCGAAGTGTTCAGTATTAGTTTTTCCCATCTGTAATTTCCCAGTGGCAGCCCGGAGTCTAGATTAGTACTTAGAAAATGGCAATAGGCCCGCCCCCTCTACACATCTGGCAACCCCTTCTGGGAATACAGACGTAAGCATGTATGTAAATAAATTACTGAGATTTACAAATTAGCATTACAAATTACAAGCATGTAGCAAAAGATCTCATTGTATTGTTTCTAACCCTGCAACGCTCGCAAACCAAAATAGCTAAACTATTTCTGTGGAGTAAACTAAACTCGAGCGAATTACTAGCCGTGTAAAGTTAACAATTCATAGGGTTACAGTAACACGGTTAGATGCTTACATAGCTGAGTTACACTGGAAATTAATTTCCCACCCAATGCTAAGGATTGCATGTATAAAGAGATAATCTATTACGATATCCCAACTATCTATACAAGTAATGTGTGGCGAGTTTCTTGCGAGCTCTTTTCCGAAGGCTAGTTTGCGAAATAGTTGTAATTTTTCCTACTCTTTTTCAGTAAAAGCAACTTTCCGAATCGGTGGTTACATTTGTAATCCTGTAGTGTAATTTTTCCTTGATCTTCTGAAGATTTGAAGTATTTCGTATTATTTATTATAAGATATTTTGTTATTTATTATAAGAGCCGTGGTGGCCTTGGGGTTAGAGCACTTGCCTGCTACGCATGCGACGCAAGTTTGAATCCCAGCGGGGCCTGTACCAATGAGTTTTTCTAAAAACTTATGTGCAGTTGTTTCACACCACATGCTTTACGGTGAAGGAAAATCGTGAGGAAACCTGCATGTTCTGAGAAGTAATTCGAAGAAGTATGTATAGTGCCCGAGCCGGCGATGGACTCATCCTCTGTCACGTGGGCACTTGATCAAATTCGGTGAAATGTTGGTGTTGTTGTTACATCACCTCTGCTTACCCCTTCAGGGACCCTTCTGGGATGGCGCGAGCTTATTTATTTTATATTTTGATCCTGATTTTGACTTTCATATATGCAATACACGCGGTTACATAAAAGCCACTGTGTAGAAAATATAATGATGGGAATTGTTTGTTGTCTGTGGTGACATATTGTATGTCTGCAAGTAAATATTATATTATCTGTGGCATTGCTCTGTGATGATATTGGTGACGTATTGTACGTCTGTGTAATGCCATTTTAGTATCTGCAGTAAGTATGGAATGCGGCAAATGCTACGCTATGCACCATACTATTTTGATATATGGAACAAAGTTCCCCGCGCACGGCGACCAATGAGTGCGCGGGATTTGAATTTGAATCCACGCGCCAATGGAGTTGGGCCGTGGCTGTTGTTGAGTAAACAAGTGAAAAGAAGTGCGTTCTGAATCGCTCCCGTTCCCGCGGTTTTTACCTTTTCTTGCCGTAAACTTATTTGTACCATACTTATGTTATTTATCGTGATTGTGTGTGCCTGATTGTATATAATCCCTTCTTGTGACTGAACTAACTGTGTGTGTGTGAATAAACTGATTTGTATATAGTGTACAAAGACTTTCAGTGCTACCATCATATCCTCGTCTGTACTGCATATTACCCTGCGCCGAATTCTTTACACACTGATATAAAGCAATAACTTCGGCCAAAATCGGTAGGGCAAGTGGGCACATATGGGTCGTAACTGAATATATGGAAAAGTTTATCAGTCTGTCTGCCTATTCACGACTAAGCCACTTTGGCTGTAATTTTTGGTATAGGGATAGCTTTGACCCCAAGGACGGACATTTAGGATACTTATAAAAACATTACGCGGTCAAAGTTGCGGATAAAAGAAGAAAGATAAAAGTACATTATGGAAATTTTACAATTAGACGCAAATTCCCGTATCATTGACTTGACTTTATAGTCATGAACCAACTAAAGCGTCCTTTAATCTATAAATGTATATCTATACAGATTCATCAAGTTGAAGTGTCTGTTTGTTATTGTAGAATTACACCTTTTGACTAAATGCACGTGAGACACAGTACTGATATATAGAAACACCATAATTTCCCTGGCCTTATCCCATACATTGTTGAGGCCGGCACTTGATTCATCCTGATGTGGCTAATCTCCTGATTTTCATACGAAGCGACTGCCGTATGAACTTTGCAACCCGTGTGACGAGAAAAATCTGTGTTAAACCAGTTGTCAGACTATTTTAGGCCTGCGACCGACCTGTAACGATTGCCAAAGATGATAAATTGGCAACTGGGACCCACGGCTTAACGTGCTCTCCGAGGCACGAAGAGAGCTCGGGCGGTCACTCACATAGACATTTTAAAAATTTTCTTTCTTTCTGTCTGCCTGTTTGTTCCGGTTTATAGAACTAACAGACGGATAGCTCATGGTACAAGGAGCAACTTAGGCTACTATTAATAAAAAAAATATTATAGGATTTCGTGGGTCACCCATAAAATTAGGACTACGCGGGTGAAACCGCGAGGCATAGCTATTAAGCAATAAAAAAAATCCTATTTGGAAAAATATCAAGGAATTGTTTTTGAGAAGTACGAATTCGAACCCGGCAACATTCTAAGACAGCTGACTCTAGTACATTCCTATTGGGAATTTCCCACGGGAACGTAGATGTAATTTATTGTAAGAGATTGCTCGCTCTGTTAATCTTGGTCCGTTTGTAAGTGTCGTGAGTAGCCATTTATTACTGGCCTCGGTATTACCTAATTCCTACTGAATTTGTGAGGCTAGTGGCTATTATTTTTCTTTGAGATACCTACTATTGTTCCCAATTATAAGTTTTAACAGAGCCGCGATGACGTAAGCGCAGATTTGTATAGAATCGAAACAGCGCCGTCTGTCGGCCTAAAGATGACACTATTGTGAGTCCATAAAAATCTGCGTTTACGTCGATGTGATGACTTGTGACGGCGATTTAATGAAAACTTGCACTAGGCACTCAGTTTTTAACATTGACGATATCGACTATGTATTTTCCTCATTTTGTATAAGAAAGTAAAACTTCCTACATTCGCTGCTAGAGGTGTATGTACGTTCTCAAACCTTGGGGTACTGCCGCGTTATTCACTAAGGTTTCTCAGCGTCGAACTCGACGACGAGCATTAGTTTCAAGCATAGGATATTGATACATAAAACATAGAGGATTCTATTTCGTATCTTAAAAACCGACACTCGACGACGAATGCACCGCTGAGAAACCTTAGTGAATAACGCGGCTGTTGTCTACGTGACGTGCAAACTCTTCTTTCACGGAAAACATCGACATTATAAAGCATTAGCAAGCAGGTTAATGTTATTTCAAACCAAAACATATTATAGTATTTATTCCGAATGAAGATGATACGTTTTATTTCTTTATACAGTTTATTTAAAAAAAATACCTGGTGAAAGACAAATAAAAAAATTGAATTCTCTGAAACGTTTTTATCAGACTAAAAACAAAAGCATACGCTTCAAATATAGAACCTCTTACTTGGTTGACGACTCTGGTGACCTTCGAGCTGGTTCTTATTGCGGTCGAAGGATCAGTTAAGCAATCTAGCGAGGTAACGCAGCCAGCTCACTATTCATGCAGGCACAAACTTAAATTATTTGTCTTATTTGTAATACCTATGTTTTCTTTCTATTGTACATACATATGCTCACGCCTGTATTCCCCGAAGGGGTAGGCAGAGGTGTTGTAATCACAACACCCACTTTTCACCGAAGATGATTAAGTGCCAACGTGACAGATGGTGAGTCCATCGCCGTCTCAGACACTTTACATAATAGAAATATGCAGGTTTTCTCACGATGTTTTCCTTCACCGTTGATCAAACTTGCGTCGCTTGCGTAGCAAACGACTGCTCAAACCTCAAGGCCACCACGGCTCTTTTATTGATATTTGAATGGTTTCATGAAAACATATTGATACATGGAAATCCAAGCTAGCATATTTTACGAGTCGTTATTTACGAACCCTTGAATAAATATAAAAAGATGAAGCTCAAAAGAAACTGAATTCCTCAAGCGCCAGCCGTTTGCATGAATACAAGTATTCGGCGATTTTCCTTAAAAATTACGAGTAATCTTGATACTCGTAAACTCTATGGTGTTATATGTGTATACTAAACATTTTTTTTCCACATGTATGAATACTTATTCATATGGTTTTTACAATTATTATTCGCAAGGAATTCTTGGAAAAGTATAATACTCGTATATAGGTACCAGAGAGGGTTGCCAGATATGTGCTTGTCTTTTCCCGGACATTTCTGAGGCTAAAAACGAAGTTGGAGTTCCAGAGTCGAAATCCAACGAACAATGTTGCCTGTTGGACAGGCAGGCAATAGAAAAGATTTTCGTTCGTAATTTTGAATGAATAAATGATTTTTTTTAAAGCATACCATATTTTTTTGTGAAATCTTCTGTTGCGTCACACCGTGTTGCTGTATTGTTTTAAAAATAACAATTGTTCGTGAATTTCGGGAAAGTTAGGTGTAATATCTATGCAGGGGATCACATGCAAAATTCCGGGAGTTTTCTGTAAAGACCAGGCCATCTGGCTACTCTAGTAATAAACAAGCTTGTCAAATGACAAGTTATCAATTAAATTCTGTGTTCTATTTATGAAATTTATTTTAAATTTTTCTTGTTCTCTTAGCTCTATTGTACTATATTTATGTTAATAATTATGTATAATTGAACATATGTTACTGAAAAAATTATTAAAGAAAAGTTGTCCATATTAATATTATATATTGAAAAGCGTCTCTGTCTGTTTGTATGTTTATAAATAGATATACCCTCTGATAAGAAAGATATGAGTATTTTACTAATATACGGAAGATTTTGTAACTTTCGAGATCCTTTGGAAAATTTGTTTCAAGCCGCAGAAGTTATGGCAAGTATAAATTTAAGCGTTTCATACAACGAGCTTCGTACAGACACACAATTTTACAACCCCAAATTTAACAACCCCACCGGGACAATCCCAGCTCGAGCCATCCCACAACTCCACATTTAAATGTAACCACTTTGAAACATTTTTCAAGAGAAGGAGTTAAAGATATACTCACGTTTTCTACAATTTGTGGTTTTATTCGATTCTCAACCATGATAAGGTTGTAATAAGAAACAATGTTAAAGATAACAATATGTGGCGTACGTCTAGCTTCATTAGGCCCGTTGTTATATCATCCTTAAAGAATTTATTGGTATCCATAAATATTGATAACATCCCGGCTCGTGTTCCCCGAATATAATACATCAGGCTTTTGTTCTTAAGGGCATAAAGAATAAGTATTATGTACCTTTACATAATAAGCATGAATAAGGGACCTTATGAATGAAGAATTTGTTTATTTTTATTGCGTATCCTTCTACGAAACAATCCTTTCCTATCTTGAATGTGACTGTCATTCGCTAAAATTCTATCTAAATCGATAAAATAAAATTGAAGTGACTGTTTTATATCCAAAATAACAGCTAAATAATTAATTTCAGTAAATGCACATGTAAGTATATATATACGGTACTGACTTAAAAAATGATTTTTTTTTCTCATTCTGTATGTCTGTTTATTCCGGGTAATCTCCGAAACGGCTGGACCGATTTTAGCGGGACTTTCACTGGCTGATAGCTAATGTTACAAAGAGTAACTTACGCTAAAAACATGTAGGGTTCCGCGGGAATGGAATGAAATTAAATCTGTAGTAATTAAATACGGTGTTGTGATTGAATCCTACTTTATTTACAACCGTCCAACATAAAACGTAAAAATCTATTTTTTAAGTTCTTCTGACAGCTTGTGTCAGAACCCCTTTTGACGATATTCATAAAATAAAATGCCTTTTAGTAAAAGAGGTGCATTACCGCTACAAATCTATGCGGGTGAAACCGCTGGGCACGTCTAGTACATTTACATAATACTGTGCCCGGTAAACGTATTACCTAAATATATAACCAATATATTGGTGGGTGGGGTTGATCACCCGATCACCCGATCATTTAGGGGTATGAAAAATAGATGTTGCCCGATTCTCGGACCTACCCGATATGCACACAAAATTTCATACAAAGTTTTATTTTATTTTCATAGTAGAGAAAAGACAACGTTCTGTAATAAGCCTCAAAAATCGTTAAGTGGAGATATTCTGCGAAATTTTGGATATTATTTACTTACTGCCTTTTAAATATTATAAGCAGTTTATATGTGATACGGTCAATTCGTCTAATCGGGATCGATATATTTACTAATTCGTGAGATTGCTTTTGAGCGCAGCATAAAATATTCAACCATGGAAAGAAAACACTAAAATGAATAACATTAGCTAATGTATTTATTGAACCAATAATACATACATACATACATATGCTCACGCCTGTATCCCATGGGGGTAGGCAGAGACCACTGTTAGTGGTCAATTTAGTGAACCAATAATATCATCCAAATAAGTAACATAATGGTTTAACTGGTAGATATTTATAATCTTTTTTATATGGTAGGTAATACTGAACGTTAAAGACAGACTGATAAATATACATTCTCAATTATATAACAAGTATGGGTGAAAATAAATTGAGCCTAATACTTTATAGACCAAGAGTCTGTGAATGCCAGACGTACTTTATATTACATAGGTGGATCTTTTCTCCTTTGCATACTACAGCAGGGAATAACGATTGCCTCATGTCGTTGCGGTTTCCATTCTTGAGTACTTACTTAAATGATTAAATTTAACCACAAAGTAGAAAATAAATAATACTTGAAAAAAACCACGCTAATTTAAAATCAATAAAATTGAATTAAGAACATATGCTCATCAACCTTTCAAAGAGGTTGCACGTGGTCTGGTAGAAGCTCCTCATGACAAGCGGGCTGGGGCTTTTCTCGCTCAGAGAATCAGCAATGCTATTCAACGTGGCAATGCTGCCAGCCTTCTTGGCACGATCCCGAGAGACACCGATTTGGGCCAAGTTTTCTACTAGTAATTAGTTTTTAGCTATTAATTTTTTTTTTTTAAAATAAAATAGAACAGTGTAAAAAATGTAAACTATAAATTATTTTCTGCTTTTTAGTAATTTTAGTATCTTTTTATTTTCTTCTTCTCACTACTAGATTTAGGTTAATAATTATGTATTATGTCGAAACATGAAAGAATCGAATAAAGGTAGCCACTTTTTAGTTAAATTGAATCTTATCATATTAGTGAATTGTTATGGGTCCTCGATAAATTTACAAAATTTTAATGAAATCTGCCCGTTTGAAATAGGTCAATATCCCGCCCAAAGGAGTCAGTTATAAACATACATAGAAATATACAAGTGAAACCAATATAAAGCCTGTAAAAACATTACGAAGCTCTAGTGTTCACGGGTTCTTACCCTATAATTTCATGGCTTTCCATCACGGTCATCCATTTCATTTTAAGCCCTCGTATTTTGGTCTTTGCAAAGAAAAATGTGAAACTTGATGGATGAGATTTTCCTTTTGAAATATTACTTCAATTATTTATAACTATACTATCGATCACATTTAAGTTGACTTGGTATTGAATCTATACATCTATATCCATATCCAATACACACAGCTAAATTAAATTGAAGTGTCTGTTTGTAATTTCAAAATTACGGCTTTTGAGTAAATGCATATGAAAGTATACATGCGTACTGATATAGAAAAACTATTTTTAATTATTCTCTGTCTGTCCGTTTGTTTGTTCCGGCTAACCTCCGAAACGGCTGGACTGAGTTTAATGGGACTTTCACTGACAGATTGCTTATTCTACAAAAAAATTGGGATCCATGAAGTTAAGTCGACGCGGGTAAAACCGCGGGGTACAGCTATACTTAAATATTTTTAGATAAGCTGTGCTCCGGCGTGAGGCGAAGAGATGCGCATTGAGTTTTTTGCACCCACATTTCACCAGTTATGTTAAAATCCCATGTAATAGGGGGTGAGGCTATTGCCCGTAGCCGGCCACTAGTCCCGACTCGTCCAGGGCTACTACTGGGAAATGACAGATGGAAAAACACACTTGGCCCGAACCCAAAACCAATCAGCGTTACACTAGACAAGACCAACGTTCAAAATGTATTACACATTCTAATGAAATAATTTAATCCAATAAAAAGACAAACGGCAGACAGATATATTTAAATAAATTGGGTGTTTATGTAAGAACCGTATTATCATTATTATTATTATACTTTCATACGCATTTAGTGTAAAGCTATTATTTTGGAATTAAAAACATACACTACAATTTTATTTATTTAAGTATATAGATCATCATCATCATCATATATGTATAGAAGATTTATATTCAATGTAATTGAAAGATATGAAAGAAGCTGACTAGTGACATAAAATATTATATATGTGTTTACGTACATAGATCACGCTGAGTCCTGCACAAAAGTAAGCGAGAAATACAAAAGCCTTCTAAGCCACGTATTAAAGTGCTTGACGACACATACATAGGGCAAAGAGGTTGTCATTAATGGCATACAAACAGGCTGAGAGCTGTGAGTAATGTGTGCGCTCCTTTTAGCTCGTATACGATTAAGTAAACCGTCTACACAGATAACCAATTAACGCTGTTTGTTGGGCTGGCAGGGCTAAGATCAGGTGGCTGAACAAACATTTATATACACACACACTTCGTCTGCGATGAGAAAATGTATGTAATAAGAAAGATAGAAAAATAAAGCTGATCGTTCAAAGTAGGAGAAAATTGATCCCAAAAGGGTCGGTTAAACATATACAAAGACACTAAGCACATACAAGAGAAGCTTGTAGGTTACCGGTAAGGATACCTGATCCTTTCATGATGTGATATGAGGAATCAAAATTAATGAGAGGTACCCTGCTCTAAAGATAACCCTTCGAGATATTCAATTTTTTTTATGTTTTAATAATAGAGACACTTTGAAGCCGATTGTATGTGATATTTTTAAAACATGTAAAAATAAAGTTTATTGATGGGCTTTGGCCCGGTCTAGTGATTTCTGTGAACGGAAACCAAATTAGTTTTAAATTAATGCAGTATTTTATGTGATAGTTCTACAATTACACAACGTATAATTAATGTTATCATAGTTTTTTTTTATTTCAGAACAAAACTCAATACGTACAAATGATGTTCTAGAATAACACAACGTATCTTAAATAATAATCATATTTTTTTTTATTACAGAACACAAATCAATGAGTTTATGTACAGAGTGCACGCTACTCTCATCGGTTACACTACTTAGACTGATGTAATGGTAAAATTAAATTAACTATCTCCCAGCATAAAAATACACAAGAACAAGTTCTGCGTCTGATCGACCCTCGCAACATGACATGTAACATTCTAATCATAGCTTTTGAGCAAAATAGTCCAATATTACTCCGAAAATGTATATTTTCCTGAAACTTCAAGTTTTCACAGTAATCCGACCTTTGGTTGACCCCCAGGTCGGATTACTGTGAAAACTTGAGAACTACGATCGTTTAAGCAGCACCTATTAACAACTTTTTAGTTTTGACGTTTACTTTTCGTCGTCTTCCTGCCCTTTTCCCATGTTATTAGGGGTCGGCGCAATGTGTTCTTCTCTTCCATTTCTCTCTATCAGCCGTCATATCTGTATTCACTCCTATTTTAGCCATATCATCTTTCACACAATCCATCCATCGTTTCTTAGGTCTTCCTTTCCCCTTGTTTTACGGTACAAAAATTAAACGTCAAAGAACAGAAGTTATTAATGAGCCCTGCTTAAGCTGATGATGATAGGCCCTCTGTGACCTTAGAAAACTAGGGTAATTTCTCCATTAAGCCTTATGTAACAGTACGGAAAGTAGTATGTGTTTCTGTTATAAATTCATCCCTACTCAATACATATTCTGGCTGTCATCATCAATCGCTGATCTTCCGTTTATTTATTTATTTATTTATTTAATAGGTTTACTAACAGTTGTTACATCTTTACATGATTATAAGATACATTTTGTTTATAGTTATCTTAATGCACAACTAATTATAAGTAAACACATCATGTATATAATTCTATACAAAAACATTACAGTTTATACATAAATCTACATTGAGGAAATATTGGATTATGGCTATTTTAATTATTATTTCTAAGTACCTAAGCATCCCAAAACAATTATAGTATATACTCTAAGTGTATTTACACTTCCGGAAAGAAGCCAATGTCTAGGCCGCTGTTGTCGTTCAATCCAAGTTCAAATGTCCGGTAGGACCAGAACATGACGTCAATGACTGCTCTGTTGTTATTGTCTTATGTTTGTATATAAATGTGCATGTTCATATTTTATAACGTATTGGATAGTGTTTACGAGTAATCTGTATTTAGGTTTGTTTATATGCGACGTCTATAGTAAAATAAATACATAACTGTACTTTGGTACACTGTAAAGTTTTATAAAAATCCAATCTGCAGTTTGTGCTTGAAAGAGTAACAAACATATAAATTTACATCCTCACACGCTTTCACGTTTATAACATCTATAGTTAACTAGCGGACATCACGCAGTTTTACCCACGTTGTTCCCGTTCCCGTGGGAATACGGTCATAAAATATAGCCTATATTAATCTGTGATAATGTAGCATTCAAATGGTGAAATAATTTTTAACATCGGTTCAGTACTTTTTGAGCCTATTCCTTGCAAACATTTCACATACAAATATTTCCTCTTTATAATATAAATAATAATAAACAGCCGTGGTGGCCTCGGGGTTAGAGCAGAGTCGCCTGCTACGCAAGCGACGTAAGTTCGAATCCTAGTGGGGCCTGTACCAATGAGTTTTTGTAAAAAAACTTATGTACAGTGATTTCACTCCACGTGCTTTACGGTGAAGGAAAACATCGTGAGGAAACCTGCATATTTCTGAGAAGTAATTCAATGACGTATGTATAGTGGCTGAGACGGCGATAGACTCACCATCTGTCACGTTGGCACTTAATGAAATTCGGTGAAAAGTGGGTGTTGTGATAACAACACTTCTGCCTACCCCTTCGGGGAATACAGGCGTGAGCATATGCATGTATGTTATAATAATAATAATAAATAATAATACGCCAACGATATGACTTGTTTTTCATTTGTTAGTGGCAAAAGTATTAATTACAGCAGAGAGGTATCCCTGATAGTACCGGCAATATAGTTTGCATAAAACGCCGTCTTTCAGCAAAATTAAGTCAAAGAACTTGCCAAATTTCCGCGTTACGCCGCGGCTTTATCGAGACTGTAAAATAAGGAAAATGTTCGTGGATTTCTAAGCATCAAAATGTACGTAGACTTAAACAACACAATATTGAATGCTCTTCACTGTGTATCATGAAGATTTGAACAGACACTTCATTAATTTGAAATATTTTTTACTGAATAATATACATGTTTATATCAATATCCTACCAAGCAAGTGCTTTTAAATATAATGATATTTCCATGAATTTACATACATATACATAGATACATTTACATACAGATAAATAAAATTTACGTGTCTGTTTGTAATTCCAAAATAACAACCTTTTACTAAATGCATATGAAAGAATATACTGTACGGATGTTGCAATTTTCTCTGTGTGTCTGTCTGTTTGTTCCGGCTAATCTGTGAAGCGACTGGACCGATTTTAACGAGACTTTCACCGGCAGATCGCTAATTTTACAAGTAGTAACTTTCATTTCAAAAAACACTTTGGGTTCCGCGGCACATCTAGTAAAAAAATATTTGATCGATCATTTAAATGTGTTGAAGCATGCAAATTAAAATTAATAATAATTTACGTTTTTGTTGTTGATTTGTTTACTACTTCTATAAAATTCCATTAAATATATAATCCACATTGATTAATATTTTATTAGTAAAATCACGCTCAAACGAGCTAAAAAGTGATTTTTAAAATTTTGTGGAATAAAGACTCATATTGAATGAATACACTACTTTTTTTTATGGCGTTACTTGTGTTTCATCTCAATTTACTTCCACGGAATGTTCTCTCAAGATCACATAATCGATCTATGTTTGGACAAGCGATGCGTTATACGCGGCTCGACGTGGATTTTGGATAAAAACTGTATGTTTACCCTGAATGATCGAGGGTGATGAATAGAACTGATCAGCTAATGGTTTGCAAGTACATTTATAATAATAATAATAATAAACTACAGAATTAACCTCACTTACACAACATAACCAATACACATATAAATAATAATAATGGCCTCTTGCATCTATGACGGATGATTTAAGCAGCGTCATTTAGGACATTTTGACGACACTTCCGCCAATGGCTCTGATTATTATACGAAGCGACTGCCACCTGACCTTCGCAACCCCTTTTCCGAGGAAAATCTGTGATCTGGGTTAAGCCAGTTGTCAGACAATTTAGTCCTCCGACTGACCTGTAACGACTGCCAAAGATGATAAATTGGCAACCGGGACCGACGGCTTAACGTGCTCTTCGAGACACGGAGGGAACTCGGGCGGTCACCCATCCAATTACTGGCTAGGGTTAGGGTTAGGGTTGCTTAACTTCGCTGATCAAATGAGCAATAGCATTTGTGCCACGAGCTCCTCTAATAATAAATAATAATAATAATAATGTTCATTTGGAATAACTCTTAGTACAGTATAAAGAGGAGCGGTGACATTCGCAGAAGTTTAAAAACTGTGTTGCGTCTGACAACGCCCACCTTCGGAGAAACACAATATTAAAAGTAAAGTTATGTTAACAAATTTTTGTAACTTATGTTTAGTACAGTAATATTATAAAAAGTAAAAAGCAAGTAGCTATATATCTATACATCTATACATACTATCCAAAATTACATATTTTGACCAATTGCATATGGCAGTATAGACGGTACAGACATAGAAAAACCAATTGTTTTAAAAATTCTTTGTATTTCCGTCTGTCTCTTTGTTCCCGCTAATCTCCGAAACGGCTGAACCGATTTTAACGAGATTGGGACTTTTACTGGTATATTTCTAATGTTACAAGGAGTAACCTTGAAGTAAAAAAAATGCATATTTCTGAGAAGTAATTCAATGACATATGTAAAGTTTCTGAGACGGCGATGGACTCACCATCTGTCACGTTGGCACTTAATCATCTTCGGTGAAAAGTGGGTGTTGTGATTACACCACCTCTGCCTACCCCTTCGGGGAATACAGGCGTGAGCATATGTATGTACAAGGAGTAACTTAGGCTATTTTTATTAAAAAGAAACATAAGTTATTCCGCGGCCAATGAATGAAATTAAGTCTACGCGGGTGAAACCGCGGGGCACAGCTAGTATATAATATACTACTCATGACTTGTACTCATTGTACTCATTAACTACTTGTAGAGCTCTCTCACATTTCGTACAAAATTTATATTTCATACAGTTTCACATAAAGGCTTCAAATATTTTATTAATTTTTTCGTATGCAAATATCAGCCATATTTACTTAACTCTAGGGTCTAATGCCGACATTAAAGTGAAGGGATCCTAAGGTTATTCAGGCAGGACTTATTATGAAGGTTGAATGTTGTGTGCCCGAACAAATACGGGCATTTGTTCAGACTTTGTATGTTTTTCATAATTTTAGGTAAAATTGTAATGTACATCATGTATCTAATATAAACAACCGTAGTCTGTTTGATTGAGAATAAATTATTTCATTACCCAAGTCTGTATTGAAATTGAAATCAATTAGAATTTTTTTTAAAGTTTTAATTTTAAATACATTGATCAAACCCAAAGTAAAGGATTTATCTATTAGGTAACATATATATAGTGTGAATTAAATTAAACACGTGAATTACAAAGGTAGTATAGTTGTATTCTGAGAGAGCGAGAGCAGAGACCGGGAAAGTGTCAAAGACATATGAACACAGATTATAATAAAATGGGCTTACGTTCTATTATTTTACCACATATTTTATGCATAGCAATAATTCTTCGTAGTATTGCTTGTATGATAATAAAAAACCACGAAAATGACTTACATTTGATTATAATCATTTAATCTAAATTAAAACAATCATCCTATCAATATTTTGCAAAACAATAATACTCAGATAATAAAATTAAAATAAAGTTTCAAGAGCAATAATGAAAAGTGAAAAGTGAAAAAAAAAACAAAGGAAGATTAGGATAATTTCAAACATATTGTTATTTTGAATTGTAGGAGGCTAGCAGTAAAATAGGTCCTTTATGCATGTTACAATAAATTAAACATACAGTAAGCAACTTTGATGGAACACTGAACTTAGCCTGACGTCATAATACATCGAGTGTAAAATACACATGTAAAGTTGTTTGCGTTGGCACAGATTCAGTTTGTGGCAAAAATAAGCCTGGCAACGTATGGGGTGATAAATGGAAGCGATCGGGTTACACACACTTGAATACGAGGAATGGATTGCCTTTGTATATTTACAAATACACACATACATGTAACTACTGCGTCAATTTAAGTAAAGCACGCACGTGTCTTTCGCTTTTACCATGTTCATCACGTGTAGGCTAGAGACCACGGGTCATACCATCATCGGCTTAAGCAGAGCTTATCAAGAATTTCTGTGCTTCCATATTTCATTTTAGTACTTTGAAATTAAACATCGAAGCTACCGAGTTGATCCAATGATGGCAGCACCGCAGGGGGGCAACTATAGTTGTTTAAGAGCGTATTAAGATCTTCGTAGGTTTCATTTTAATTTGACGTTTACTTTTAGTACAAACGTCGATGAATTGACCACCGGTTTGGAAACTAGCCTTCTGAGAAGAACCGGCAAGAAACTCAGCTGGTATCATGTACATTTCATCAATACAATATAAAAATATTAAGTGTATAAATATTCGTTTTTAAATCCGTACCACAGAAAGAGATGGAGTAACTTTTAAACCAAGGACTAAAGATTAATCCTTGTTTATAATCTATGTTTTGTAATAACGGAGAAGGAAAACATCGTGAGGAAACCTGCATATGTATGAGAAGCAATTCAAAGACGATATGTATAGTGCCTGAGACGGCGATGGACTCACCCTCTGTCACGTTGGCACTTAATCATACTCGGTGTTGTTGTTACAACACCTCTGTGTTCGGTCCACTTCGGGGACCCTTCTGGGATGGCGTGAGCATATTTATAATAAGGGGAGCAATGCCTAGACGTCCCCTAAAGTTAGAAATTTGCTACAAATTATTATAAGATGCAAATCAGATTACAATCCCGAAGACACTCGCTTAAATTACACCCATTATGATCAGTCACCATGAAGGAGATTTTACGAGAAACATGAGTAAATGCGAAATAACGAGAACAAACGACTAAAAGTCAAGCTTAGCTTCATATTGCTTATATTAGTGACAAAATATAGCTCCAACAACGAGGTCATTTGCACAAATCGTAAAAATAATGGGTCCTTTTGGCATACTTCTTCATTTTTAGAAATAAAACGCCTCAAGCAATTTGCCAACTTCCGAAATGTGAGTAGACCATTCAAGAGTTATGCCGTCTTGGCTTTTACCGTTGTTAGGGAAACTAGGCCAGCGAAATATTTTAATAAAACTACTTTTCCGTATTCAAATTCCTTTGAAAAGTACAAATAGTTAGCGTCGAAATATGTTTTAAATTTTAATAGAAATCTAAACTTTTTTGACGTTTTCACTTTTTTACTCTAATATAGTACTGATTAACAGAAAAAGTAAGGACGAATAACGATATATTTGTACAAAATTATAAGATTATGTGAAATTAATAAATATTATTATGAAAATAAGTTATTGAAATACATTCAAAAATAGAAAAATACTTTAATCATTTTAGTAGTGCCTCTCAACATGAGAGGCTGTGACCTAACAGGGCTTACGTTAGTTTACATAGGATACTATTATAAGTAAGATTATTTGGTATGTTTCATGTAACTAAGATAAAAGCAATGAATATATGAATACGAATATGAATATTTTAGAATTGTATAAAATGTTCATGGAAATGAATTTTTGTAGGTTTCGAAATGAAATTGTTTGGCAATAGGGACGTTCATATAAACATCTCAGGATAGTGATGGCTACTCTGTAATATCGGGGTCGTGGATGCCATGACTAATACATATTTAGTTCAGAATGTCTTGTCAAGCGAGTGTCTTGGTCTTACATTTTATGTAAAAGCGTTAAGATCATTTATCTTTCTTTTAATGTGTTCGGAGGGTCGATCAAAGCCTCCTTACCTATCTGAATTCTGGTCGTTAATTCTCATCGAATCTCTTTCAAATCCCATCAATTACAAACACTCGACATTGTGATTTATGACAATGATTTAAGTGTCTTCGAATCATTTTGATCTCATCAGATCTAACTGTTGTCGTCGCGTCATTTCTGAGCTATTACTTTTTATCTCGCGGTATCTCGTTTAATACTAACATGGGTAATACATACACTCATAATATGATCACGCCTGCAACCCTCGAAGAGGTAGGTAGATATGAACTTATACATCCACAATTTGTCAGTGGGCACTACTCAAAATTTAAAGATTAAAAAACTCAATAACAATTTGCTTGACCCAGGAATCGAATCCACAAATTCGTGTTTGTAACCACTAGACAAACGAGGCAGTACCTGCAGACAATAAAAGCAAGTACTTCTTTACCTATATCGATAAATTTATTTCGTAGGGTTATAATTGAGCCATTTTTTGCTAAAACTACCGCTAGTTGTACGTTTTGACCCGTACAGCATTACAGCCGGCAATTGCTCTGTTGATGAAAAATATAGTTACGTCTTTAAGTGATCTAGAAAATTCGAGCAAACACTGGTTAAGCTATCTGCAAACATACAACTTGCACATGGCTTTAGTAAATCAAGAATAACAACCCAATAACTCGCAGGGACACCAGTTTTCCTAATAGCGTTTTACATAAATTCACGTGAAATACAACACAGTTGCTAACATTATTGTAACCACTTTACATTTCTTGATATTTGTTACAAACTTACTACGAACTTTTTTGTATATTCCGTTTTGGAATGTTTTTTTATATGCTCACGCCATTCTGTAACAATACACCACATTTCACCGAATAGGATTAAGTGCCAACATGTCAGAGGGTGAGTCCAACGCCGTCTCAGGCACGATATATACGTCTTTGAATTACTTCGCGGACATATGCAGGTTTCGTCACGATGCTTTCATTCACCGTAAAGCGTGGTGTGAAATCACTGCACATAAGTTTTAAGAAAAACTCATTGGGAATCGAACTTTCGTCGCTTCGGTAGCAGGCGACTGCTCAAACCCGGAGGCTACCACGGCAGATTTTTTTAAAATTATTCTGAAAACGTCTTAACGTAGTTGTTTTTATCATAATACATACATATGCTTAGTCTGTATTCTCCGAAGAGTTTGGCAGAGGTGTAATTATAGTCCTCCCACATTTCGTTAGCTACATTGTAGTTCCATGTGGGGGGCGAGCCTTTTGGCACTGACTAGGCTCTAATCCAGACTGCGGGCGGATACAGGAAAACAACTGATGTTAAAACCCAATAACATGTTGCCCAACTCCGCAAACTATTGTACATATCTCATCTGCCTGGCCTTATCCCATACATTGTTGTGGTCGGCACTTGATTCAGCCCGATGTGGCTTATCACCTGATTTTTATATGAAGCGACTGCCATCTGACCTTCAACTTATTTTACGAGGAAAATCTGTGATCAGGATTAAACCAGTTGTCAGACTATTTTAGGCCTCCGACTGACCTATAACGATTGCCAAAGATGATAAATTTGCAACCGGGACTGACGGCTTAACGCGCTCTCCGAGGCACGGAGGGAACTCGGGCGGTCACCCATCCAATTACTGGTTAGGGTTGCTTAATTTTTTGTAGTGGATAAAAAATATAGGAGGATTAAGACTATAAGATACACATAACACCATTACAACCACTATAATGCGTGTGACTTTTCTAAGCGGTTTTGATAATACAGACTACATTGTCCACCGAAAATATTATATGGATTTAGTGAATAAAATATCACGAGATTAGTTGACTGAACCGAATCAGAGAATTACAGTAATGATTGGCTAGACAATAAGTCTTGGCATGAAGGCTGAGGTTGATGAAAAAACTTTTTATATTTAATCCCACGGGAATAAAAATGTTGAGCACGTTTCGTAGGCTTTGTGCGGGACTATTAATTACAGAGAAAACAATGGTAGGGGCATACCTATTGTGAACTCTAAGCCTAATGGAATACAGGTGTTTTCAGCTTTGAAAGTTATATCGACAATGAATGGCTTTTCGAGTGGAAGACATTATTCGGGTCTATTAATTAACTACTGGACCCGCCGGGCTACGTACTTGTAAGTGTCAAGTCTCGTATAAAATTACCAATTATTTTTGAATTTTTAGTTAATTCTTTGGCTTTCCGCTAGCTAGTTAAAAGTAAATGTTTAAGTACTCTATGTCTTATGCCATATATCCTGTTTTAGGAGTCAAAACTATTTATCTTCCAACTAACACAATCACTCATTGATCATAATGGGTGAGTGTGTTAGTTGGACCTGTTTTCCTCGAAAATGTAGACAGTAGGCAGCAAGCTAGGTGAGCGAGAGGAGCTCGTGGTACAGTTGCTATTGCGCATATCAATCGATCAGCGAAGTTAAGCAACCCTTACCCAATCCAGTACTTGGATGGGTGACCACCGGAGTTGCCAATTTAACATCTTTGGTAATCGTTACAGATTAGACACAGGTCTAAGAAATGTTGACAACTGGTTTAACCCAGATTACAGATTTTCCTTGTAGAAGAAGTTACAAAGGTCAGATGACAGTCGCTTTGTATGAAAATCAGGTGATCAGCCACATCGGGTTGAATCAAGTGCCGACATCAACAATGTATGGGATAAGGCCAGCGAAATTATGTTGATGTAACAGGACTACAGTCTGCTACTGAGGAATGACAGATGGAAAAATCTAATAACACTTTCCCATGGGTCGAACTCAGGATCTATCTTCCAAATTTCAGTGAAATCGGTTTATCGGTGTAATAACATACATAAATATTAGTACAGTCGAAGAAGAAGAACAAAACAAGAAAATGTATTTCTGATAATTTTACTCCAAATTCATGGCGGTTTATTCTAACTTGTTTTATGATTTAAGGGAAACTTCCTCCTTTCTTGCTTTGTTAGTCAATAAAGATTTATTATTATAAGCACCAGATATCTTGCCAAGATTTATTATTTTAATGAATAACAGACTTCAATCCATCTTGTTTTACCCGAATGATATTTTATTTTTTCTTGAAGGGATTATTACAAGGTCGCGCGAGCTATTATATTTGCAAGTGTAGATATTATGCTATCAATCAACCTTAATCAAAAATAGTGACAGCTTCATAATTCAGATATCCAGGAAAAGTATCCTGTCAGTTGTTATACGAAGAAAAGAATTAGGATTTTTAGAGAAGTTTAAAGTAAACAATTTTCAAAAAATAATAATAACTATCTTTTTTGAAAATGTATCCAGTATAGGAAACTAAAATCTTTACGTCATTTGATATCCATACTGTGGTAATGCAGGAAGAAAATAATAATAGGAAATAATCATCTGGGATGAGCCCATCATCTTTGGTGCATGAACTATATTGACGCATGTAATGTTCACAACTCCTGACGGCCCCCTACAGCTTGCTATAATATCGGTCGTAATACCCTACTTGATGTTCTACATAAAATAATAATTTGTTTAATAACGCAAATCCTTGTCGAGTAGCACGAAAACTAAATAGGTGCTCATTTAAGAAATTGCGTTCTGATTCGAATAACCTTGCGCTGTTCTTGAATAGAAATACAGGTTGGCAGTTTCTTAAACATGCAGCGATTTACATAATTCCCATTTAGCTGTACGACCGTTAAGCAAATCAGAAAAGCAAATCTTAAGAGAATGCTGCATCCTTGAAGAAACGTGTACCTAAAATACATTTCTATTAACCTCTCAGTGAAGAAAGTTATTTAAAACTAGCGATTTCACCCGCATAGATTCCGTTCCTGAGGATATACGTATCCCGAGGTTAAAATAAAGTCTATGTTACTGGCTGATGATGTACCTATCCAATGGTGAAAGAATTTTTGAAATCGGTCCAGTAGTTTTTGAGCCTATTCATTACAACAAAACAATCAAAGTTTTCCTCTTTATAATATTAGTGTAGATATGCACACGTCACCCCCTTTAAGGGCATGGGGGAAGCCTTCAAGGGGTTTTAGTGATGATGGTGAGTCCATCGCAATCTCTGTTAGAAAAAATAGGATATATAGCAGGTTACCTCATGATGTTTCCTACGGTGAAGGAATAACCTGCCTTCACCTTCACTCGTCGTACGAAATCACTGCACTGAAGTTTTTAGAAAAACTCATCCGTAAAGACCGCTGGGTATTGAACACCAGAATAGGTCTTTAGGAAGTGAGTAAAGGTTCAAATGAATATATCATTGTTGTGGAGCCACAAATAGGAACAAATTACGAGAAAATATTACTTGGGTAATAAAATTTATTATTATTATACTAGCTTGTGCCCGCAAATTCACCTGCGCTAGATTTCACATACAATCTTTCAATCCCTATTTTAGCCCCCTTAGGGGAGGAATTTCTGAAAGTGATGTATTTTCTATTTGATAAATGTTTGTGATTATAGATGAGCGCAACTGACATTCCTAGTAATCACATACCTTCGAATTATTGTATGCCAATTTCATAAGAGGTAAGTGGAAACACACTAAGGAAAATTGCCTTTATAAAGAAATTCTATAATACATACATACATATGCTCACGCCTGTATTCCTCGAAGGGGTGGGCAGAGGTGTTGTAATCACAACACCCACTTTTCACCGCAGATGATTAAGTGCCAACGTGACAGATGGTGAATCCATCGCAGTTTCAGTCACTACATACGTCATTGAATTACTTCTCAGAAATATGCAGGTTTCCTCACGATGTTTTACTTCACCGTAAAGCACGTGGTGTGAAATCACTGTACATAAGTTTTTTAGAAAAACTCATTTCACTCACGCGTCTCTTGCGTAGCAGGCGACTGCTCTAACCCCGAGGCCACCACGGCTCTCTATAATCATAACAAGTAATCTCACATTTGAATTTTGTGTATTACGTTTGACTGTATGCGTGTGATGCAAGTGTTCTATACAAATATATCTAATATTTGTATAATAGCAACTATTTCTGGGTCAATTGAAAAGCCAAAGATAAACACCAGAGAACGCAGACCGTACTAAGAACAGGATTGAACGCCCCTTAAGGCAAACGAGGAAAAAACAACACTCGAGATAATCTCCCAGTTAGGGATTGCGGAAGACCGACGATGTGCTCCCTGAAGCGCACAAATCACTGAGATTACTTGCTTTGAGATATTCAAATCATATCCTACTTAGCTATGGAATTAAAAGTTCACTTCTTAGTAAAGCAATTCTTTGATCCCAGCATTGATCATCCTGTTTAACCACGTTATTCTGGTGATTTTGAAAATAAATACAATAAATATATTTTTGAATTTGATATTTTTTATGCCCACGAATTAATGTGATTTATTTTGCATCAGACTGCTAAATACATACTTGAATTTGTGCTTACACGAATCGTTATTATTTATATTCATTCCATTTTTTATTTCCAATACTCTCTGTCTATCCTGTACTTGGCCGATAGGTTCATGTATCGAAGGTTCACTATATTATTCGTATGAGATGTCAATCGTATAAAAAATAATACATTTTAAACTGTTGTCTATCTTTACTTTCAAAATAGTCAAAATGTCTCCATATCTTAAAAAATCCCACGTAGAAAATGTCGTAGGAAAATGTTACGCGAGTATATTTTATGATAATCAGTCATCTGATATTCCAACTACATTCACATAATGTAAGTAAATGCTTGATATATTCTGGAATGTTTCATTCAGGAGTCTAGGGTTGCTAAGGCAAACAGAACTATGAATTCATAATAATTATGATGAATTATGTATGGTAGTTACAACGATTTGCGTCAGTATATTTGCTCGGTCTACACATTTCTAGTTCAAACACCAAATTATTAAAACTGGTTAAGGTATTAAATCGTAATCGTAATCGTTTGAACATTAATAGAAAAATTCTTTAATAGAAAAATTTAAAAACGGATTTTACTTTTGACTGACTACTTGTACAATATAAAAAATAGCAATGCTTAAAACCTACCATCATCTCCCCGGCCTTATCCCATATATTCTTGGGGTCGGCACTTGATTTAATCCGATGGCTGATCACTTGATTTTTGTACGATGCGACTGCCACCTGATCTTCGTAACCCTTTTTCGAGGGAATTCGGCAATCTGGGTTAAACCAGTTTTCAAACATTCTTAGGCCTCGGCCTGACCTGTAACGATTGCCAAAGATGTTAAATTAGCAACCAAGATCGGCAACTTAACGTGCTCTCCGAGGCACGGACGGTCAGCCATCTAACTACTGGCTAGGGTTAGGGCTTAACTTTGCTGATTGAAAGATATGCGCATTAGCAACTGTGCCATAAGCTCCTCTCTCAATGCTTTCAACCTACCGTTCAATATAAATACATTTGCGGTACTCATTTATGGGATAATTTCATCGTGACGCCTATTTCCACCCTTAATTTAGAATACATTATAAACTGATTGAATTGAACAAAGGATTTCCTTTTGGCAACCGATAATTTCCGAAGGAATTGGAAATTTTCCGCTCGGCAAGATTTCTCTATTCAAGGGATTGCGAGAATCCTACCGTTAATATTCCTTTCCAATATTATCTTACCTTTCAATCTTCAAATCTCCCATTATCTCCCATATATAATCTCACATTATATTCATATTCTCATGTTATATATATATATATATTATATACATTATATACATATATATAACAATTGCGTACGTAAGTTTTTAGAAGTTTTACAGTGATACAGGCCCCGCTGGGAATCGAACTTGCATCGCTTGCGTAGCAGGCGATTGCTCTAACCACCATGCCTCTATAATCATTATAAGTTCCCTTTATTTACTTCAATCAGAGCACATGCAACAGTGGGTGTCCAGTCAGGGGGCTAAGTGCGAGTTTTCTCCCTAAAGCTTTCACGTTCAGGTAAACGCAGAATCCTATGGGATCTACAGCGTCATTTGTGGGCCGACAGGTGACTGTTTCAATACAAATCAGAAAATAAGTGGAATTAGCGTAATGAGAGTAACGACGTGACACCTTATTGGTGGTCGATCGCGTATGTCATTTGCGTATCTTACTAACATATTTCAAAACTTCAATACGACAAATCTACATTATTTTGACAGTAAATAAAAGAGTAATTTTCATAATCTCTAATTGATTGACAACCCTCACATTCAATCAAAAAGACATCCATGATTTTATTACCACCACCTGCACGGCTTTTGTTTTGGTATCAAAGAAATTGAATTAATGTATGAAAGTTTATATTTCAAAATCTAATATGGGCTGTGAATGTCTGGTAGGACCTACCTCTGTATATAAATAATTGTAACTAAGGTACTTACAATGTTGATGATGTAAATGAAAGCTAAATGAACTGTATGAAAAATTTAATTATTTGACTAATGAATGTGATGAATAGATGAATCGCGCGATCGTGTAAGTCTGTTCGATGCGCTGTCACAGAATGAATCAATGGTGGTTGAAGCGAAGCAGTTGGTCGGCGGTGCATCGGCGCTGTGTTCTCCCTTTATGTTTATGCATTCTTAACATACATAATGAACACGAATACGTCACAGTGTAGGTAAAGAGGGAGTACACGAGGACTACAATTATCATGAATGTGATTAAGCGAAAGTTTTTCATCCACAACATTTATATAGTAATGTTCAAGCCTGTTTCGAGAACCATTTGAGTACCAGACCTCGGATATTCGCAAGGAAATTACGTAGTCACATCCAGTATCCGCATAATTAAGTACCTAAATCCCTAACCTACTAGCATTATAGCGGCAATGAAGATTAATTTGCTATTAAATTGAGTAGAGTCTTAAATAAAGCTATAACGTTGAACACGTAAAAACATCTATTAGCAGCTCATTACCGTTTCATTTAGCGTTGGGACTTTTAAGGATTACTTGGATAGCAAGGCTGGAGTACTGAAATAAGGTTTAGAAATAAAGGCCGGAAATTCTAAGCACTTTATCCGGTATTAGGGCGTTCGCTAGGACGAACACGCTCCCAATGAAAATACTTAAATACTACGTACAAATGAAATTAATCAAATTTTTTATGTATACAAATTTAAAGGAAATCCATATCTAGTTGATATTGTCCAACATCACAAATGAAAACGTAAAGTAATTGTACAGGTGCCGTCACGAATTAGGAGCGCTCAACGAAAAAAACAGGGGAAAACTGCCCATACATTTATTCTCTCCTTACAAGACCAAAAAATATACTACTGCGCATTCAAGACCGGCACTAAAAACTCGTGACACTCGTGACGTGATAGAATGGAACGCCGTTAATTGAGGCTATGGGCTTGGTACATACATACATACGCTTTTACACACACTTTTCACCGAAGATGATTAAGTGCCAACGTGACAGATGGTGAGTCCATCGCCGTCTCAGACACTTTACATACGTCATTGAATTACTTCTCAGAAATATGCAGGTTTGCTCACGATGTTATCCTTCACCGTAAAGCACGTGGTGTGGAATCACTGTACTGAGTTTTTTTTTAGAAAAACTCATTGGTACAGGCCCCGCTGGGATTCAAACTTGCGTCGCTTGCATAGCAGGCGACTGTCCAAACCTCAAGGCCACCACGGCTCTATGCTCTATGGGCTTGGTGTGCAACGTTCTTTACTTACTTTCCCCCGCGGTTTCGCCCGGAGAGCTATGTAATTTTTTCACAGAAAAGTCGGTTAATTGTATTTTCAGCCAAAATTAATAATTCAACGTGTCATAATCGCCACTTTTCATGAACAGATATTATTCTCAATGTAAATAAATAGGGCAATTCATAAATTGTTCCCGAGACTATCTCCGAGTCCGATTTATAAGCCCGGCGAAAATACGCTACCCAAATTAGTCGCTTAAAAATTTCCTCGAAAGGATCGACCCACCCATCTTTGGCATTTATACTTTAACTAATTAATTGGTGGAGGCCTTATATTCGCAAATTATGACAATGCAGTTCAAAATCATTTGCATCCCTATTTAACCCTCTTAGGAAGAAAGACGCGCACACTTAGAAAGAACAATTGAATGTCTCTGGGACTAGCGGCATAGGCTGTGCGTTAATATTAAGTCAGTCAGTCAGTCAAAACTTTGTATATAAGGACTATTAGTCAAGTAGTAAGGAAAGAAAGCCTTCCTTTACTACATACATAATATGCTCACACCTGTATCTCATAGAGGTAGGCCTCTAACTACTTGCCTCTGTGATCTCTACCATCGTTCGCCACATGCTACGATCCTACCATACTTCTTTCGCTTCATACATATTCATGCATCACTTTATTAATTTGGTCATAATAGTTCTCCCTTCCTTTACTGTTACACAAATAAATATGTAGCCCAAAAAAGAAACAAAATCAATACATAGTTCAAGGTCGGTCTAAAGATATCTACGAGAGTCGTCGTAGACGCGGGTAGAATAATAATTGATTCAGTATTTAGTGCTCGAGTAAAAGAGATTTCTTCGTGTATAACATAACGCAATAGGTTGCCAAGGTTTGTCGCAATAGGAAACAAGATGAAAAAGTACGGAATACACTTTAGTTGTCAATTAGGTATTAGGTTTATTCCCCAAAGCGGTAGGCAGAGGTGTAGTTCTAGTACACCCACATGTCGCCAGTTATTTTTAAGTCTCATGTAATAGGGGGTGAGCGTATATGCATGCATGTTTTTTAACCAATGAATTCGTCTTCGTAAAATAAACAATGTAAGTACTAGGTAAATGTTTTTATTTATCATAAGACGACATAATTTTGGATTTTACTGAAATACATTTGGATAGGGCTATTCTATATTGTTAACTAATAGAAACATTTCAATTTTGAAAATATTTACACAGAATTAAACCCAAAATAGTTATTATAAGTATAAAACCTTTCAATTCCATCAGATAAATCTTCAAACTCAATTAATTTGAAATAGCTATCCTACCTATCACGTATCACCCTAACGTTTGCACTAATTGGATAGCAGTGAGAGATAAACTTCTAAAAACCGTGAGATATTTTATTCATTCGTTTAAAGAGTATGCGAGGCTCGCTCTTCGTTCTGTGAAATTCCAGCCGTGTCTGCCGTAAAGTTGAGTGGATGTTTGGCTGTTCAATAGCCTGCTGCAGCTGTGCATGGCATGCACAAGTTTTAAATTTGAGATCAGTTTGACCCTTAGATAAAACCTAAAAACGTATTGGTAGTAGAAATAAAGATATATTTTAAATTTATCAACGCTAAAATCAGCGAGCCCACCCTTTTAAAACCTACGGATTATTTGACATAAATTTACATGGTACATTACTCTTGCACAAATAATTATTTAAAAATTAAAACAAAAACAGATCAATATATCTATTAAAATAGTCTATACTTATATTATAAAGAGGAAAGATTTGTATGTACGTATTGAATAGGCTCCGAAACTACTAGACCGATTAGAAAAAACATAGGCTATATTTTATCCCCGTAATCCCACGGGCACGAGAACTACGCGGATGAAACCGCGTGACTTCCGCTAGTATTGGTTAAACACAAGAAAAATATTAGTTTATGAATATATAGAACAAGTGTCTTTACTAGCCGCAACTGGCGCTAAAAATCGTTAACATATTACTATGTATTTTGTACGCACGCTTAATTGTGTGGCGTAAACAAAAAATATTTATTGGCAAAAAGTCCATTGACCCCTGAATGTGGGTCGCAGGCTGTAGGCATCGTGCCAAGTGCCCTGAGAATTCGTCGACAGATAAATTTGTGCACACTTTGTCGTACACTGTAAATTGCGTTCACGACTTCACGGCATCGTATGTAGAAAAAAATGGCTCTGTTCGTGAGGTTTGATGTAGTAAGCACCCTATTATAAGTATGTTAGAGCTCATTTTCAAAAGTTATTTTGTGAGATCAAGATCCATTCATACTGAATTCCAATACTAGATTTTTTTGTCTAGAAGGTATTGGAGTAAATTCATTCATGAACTGCTATTGACTATAATTATGCAACCTTCTGAACCTGGCGGTAGCATGTATAATCCTGTAAAATTATGTCATTCTGACGATTTGAAAGTACTTTGTAAAAAGTCTAATCGAATAAAGATACTTTTGACTTTGACTTTGACTTTGACTATATAATATTTCATTTTAAACAATTCTGTAATTTTCCATGATAAGCCAAACAAGCATACAAAAGACATAGGAATTCTAAGAATGTCAAATTATTCACGACTAGTTTCTACCCGCGACTTATTCCGTGTGCAGTAGTTCCTTTGGGCTAACGCTAACTAAACCGCGAATTCGTTAACATAGAGTTATGATATATAGATTAGCCTTCCTCAAAAAATGGGCTATCTAATACTGAAATAATTTATTAAATAGGACCCTACTGAGCCTATTCCAAAGATAAGAGCGTTCAAGTAAATAAAAAAACAAAACTCAGGATCATATATTAGCATAAATATAAGTGTCTGACAAACTTACTATCCACCTGAATTACATACTTACATACATTTATTATGTAAATATCTTTAAACAGCTTTGATCAGGTGGAATTTTAATTAAAATATTTGTATTTTAAAAGTCTTTCTAAATAGTGAAATATTTTTTTAAGTAGTGTTCAAAGAGTAAAAGTTTCGAAGATTAAAGTGATTGTGAAGAAAAAAGGTTTGAGTGTGGTAGCTCCACCCTAACTTGCCTATCAACGTTGATCGACCGTGCCCGGTGTGTATCCAACATCGCATGATAAATCACTGTTCCAAACTTTATGCAGATTCGGGTTTGAAATCGAGCCAAGTGTATTAAGTCAGCCACAAGGACCACTTAAACCTCTTTTAGGGAAGATTGTGTTCCTTCAATCAATATTCTTGTTTTTCTTGTTACAAAAATACTGACGTATTATTAAAAGGTTTATCTCACGTCACAGAAGTTCATAGAAAGGGTAATAACAACACCCACATTTCATCGAAGATGATTGAGTGCCAACTTACATGCATGTGTTAAATGAACGCGTTGAATTCGCTAGATACAGTGCCGCACGAAATTTTGTGACATTACAACTTTTTAATGCACAAAGTTGTTCAGGGACCTTATTATCGCCATGGTAGTTTTGCTCTTATTACGAGACAGATGTATATGACGTGTATACATCTGTCCCTGTCGCACAACTGCACTAACATTGCAATAAGAGCTCATGGTTGGGCCCCAGATCAGAATCGTAAAGCGCTTTAGGAACGATTTTGTAGACATTTTAAGATCTGTGGATGAGATGACACTTGTATATAAATAATAAACATATTTACTTTAAAAATAAAAAATATATGTTCATGTTATAATGATAAAAGTAAGTTATTTTGACCATTTACCATGTGGCCCGATCGTTTGGGCCTGAACGAAAATGAAAAATAATGAATTGAGGACACAGTGTAATTGGGACTTACTTTTCGAGACACAACGAAAAGCACCCTATCTATTTCATTTGTAGAGTTGTCTAGTACTTTAAGATTTACAACACAGGTTTACAAGTGAATTATATCACCTTTATAAATAAATTATTCAAGTAATTATAAATGTTCATCAAAATCATATAAGAAAGAAAAATAAGACAGGGATTTCTCAAAGCTGCTTACAAAATGATTCCTATATTAACTGTAACGTAAAATCTGAACAAGTATAGACCCAGAGCGGAATCCAATCCATCCTCGTCCGGCCAAATAGGAAACAAAATGCTTCCTGCGCTCGGAATCTATGGAGCATGTTAAAAGCATAGCGACTACGCCGTAGCACTCACGTTCGTAGACCTGCTACAGCGTAGCATCATCTAAAGCTTTATCGTAGCGTTGTGAGATGATTAGCATTTTGACATCTAAATTATCTTTGGTCAAACAGTTTTCTACATTATCGGGACTGCAAGTATGAACAATATTAGTTTTTTTTTTAATTACTTATTTCAGTTGAAAATTCAAGATTTCCATAAGATTTTACATAAAACATGCGCACATAGAATATTGTGGATACCTCTTATATTAGCAGTTCAGGCTGTCAGAATATTAAATTGAAATTAACAGTTTTTCTTGTTGTCTAATTGTATAATACCGAAGTTATTTTACATATAAAAGTATATACGGTACTGATATAAAACATCTGTTTTTTTATTTTTCTCCCTCCGGATACTACCCAAAACGAATTTGACTTGTACTAAGAGTTAATGCATTATACAAGCGCCGTTGTATTCTCAATGGTGTATTAACTAAATAAAATTTTTGAACGCAAATTTTATCGGATTATCTATATCGCTAAATCTAACGCCTTGCGCCACAGCTAGATCCATGCGCTTGTCCATAGGACGCGACCGCTGCATATGTCCGCGTAAACTGGATACAGACTGTTTCACGGATCAATACACCCTTACAAAACTATGTAACAACTTTATGTACTATTCATCGCTCTAGATAAATTGCTATTTTGAGTGGACTTCACAGGACTGTAGATTGTGATAGACAACCCTATTGCCAAATATTGTGTTGTCTATATTCTGTATTTCATATCTACTTAGTCGTTTCTCTTCAGATGAATACAATTGAATTGTAATTCTGAATTGACAGCTTTATACTAAATGCATATGAAAGTATGCGATGTTATCTCTGAAACATCTGCACCGATTTGAATTGGACTTTCACTAGCTGATGTCACAAGGAGTAATAGGGTCATCATCATCTCCCTGGCCTTATCCCATACATTATCGGGGTCGGCACTTGATTCAGCCCGATGTGGCTGATCACCTGATTTTTATACAAACCTTCGACCTTCGTAGGTCAAATGGCAGTCACTTCGTTTTAACGAGGAAAACCTGCGATCTGGGTTAAACCAGTTGTCAGACTATTTTAGGCCTCCGACTGACCTGTAACGATAGCCAAAGATGATAAATTGGCAATTGGCAAAAAAATTGGGTTCCGCGAAATAAAGCCTCGCGGGACACAGTCTATAAATAAATCAGTCTAGATCTTGGTCTCCAATTCATGCTTCGTTATTTTCCCATGTACAGCATGGGATACTCCAAGAAGAATGAAAAGAGTTTCTTTAAGGGTATTGCAAACGACCATAGACTACGGTAAACACTTACCATCAGGTGTGACGAAACTTATTTACGTTGCGACCTTTAAAGTGTAAAAAAAAGCTAAACTGTTCAGAGACGTATGAAAAGTGAGCTAATACTTTCGTTATCAAAATTATGGTATGGAACATTGTAAATATTTGTGTTTAAGTTCGGTTTTAGTTTGTGTTTCCGTCCCTAGATGGAGTTGTACTCTTTTCCTACTAGGTATCATTGTGCTCTTTTCGTTGTATATATAGTTTAAGTAAGTATCAATAAATGCTCTCTATGCTTTCCGGAGTTTGAAGTATATCCTCATTTCCACGGCCCTCCCGACCATGAACAGGTGCCCATCGCCACCGTGACATTTCAAACGGAAAATTCAATGGGATCCGATTACAAACTGACGGGCGGTGGAATTAATTTCATCAAAAGGGAGCAGTTTCCAGGAAAACAAATTTAATAAAAAAAGAAAAGTGGTTGAAACCTCGCAAGGGACCGCAATCAATTCTGCAAAGAAAAAAATAGTTATATAGATTTTACTAACTTTTCACCATTTGCTTCTGAGAAAAATATATTTAGGTTAAGAATGTGGAATTGTAAAGATTATTATTATTATACGTCGAATGTTTTTAAATAAAAATTTCTGGTTTTTTTTAGATCATAAGTACTGAGTTATACCGTAATTTAGAGTACGTACGCCTATAGGGAATTCCGATACAAGATATACGATTAAGGTGTAAACAATGATAACTTTACATACACTCACATATAGGGTAGGCGGTGTACTTATAGTACATCCATATTTAGCCATTTATAGAGCCGTGGTGGCCTCGGGGTTAGAGCAGTCGTCTGCTACGCAAGCGACGCAAGTTCAAATCCCAGCGGGGCCTGTACCAATGAGTTTTTCTAAAAAACTTATGTACAGTGATTTCAAACATCGTCAGGAAACCTGCATATTTTTGAGAAGTAATTCAATGACGTATGTAAAGTGTCTGAGACGGCGATGGTCTCACCATCTGTCACGTTGGCACTTAATCTTCTTCGGTGAAAAGTAGGTGTTGTGATTACAACACCTCTGCCTACCCCTTCGGGGAATACAGGCGTGAGCATATGTATGTATGTAATCAATGACAGAAAGTACTTCGGCAAGTATAGAAAGAAGCTTGTTTAGAATCTAATGTACTCATATCCTAATACTTTTTTTTATGGATTTAATGCAGATTTGAGTTTGTTATAACACTTTCACGCCTCATCTACTCAAACTCAACAATCATCGTAATATCGCACACACGTTGTCAGGAAAACAGAAAATGAGTATCATTTTAAGGAAACGTATGTTTTCTTTAATAATAAATCGTGTGTTTCTTGCATATAAAATTATTTACTAAATTACTTTCCATCGTGCACGCAACGTGGCACCGGTAATTAAATTCTTCCAGACATGCTCATCCTTGTGATGTTATAATTATTTTGAAATTAATTAAACCGGTTTTTCCTTAGTCTTCACCCGGAAAAACGTTGATCTCAAGAACCACGATGTCTGCATATGAAGTTTTTGCAAGAAAACAACACGTTATATTATGTAGGCAAACTCAGAAGAGTTTGCCTACAAGATATAATAGCAAAATTGGAGTGCCTGTTTGTATTTTCAAATGAACAGTTTTTCACTAAATGCATATGAAATTATAAAAGATACATACATAAAAAAATATATACTTTATATTTTTTTTGTCTGTCTGTCTGTCTGAAACAGCTGGACAAATTTTAACGGGAAATTTGATATTTCAGGGAGTAACTTAACTACTTTATTTAAATCAGGATTCCACGAAAAAAGCTACCGTTGAAATTAAGTCTACTCGGTGGGTGAAACAGCGGGGCACAGCTAGTCTCTGAATGTTGTCTATAATATCTAAAATTTTTCAAATACAAACATGTATTAGACATCTAACAAGTTCACGTTTCTCATTAGCCAAGAAGGTTGTAAATCTAATATTAAGATCAAATATTTTACGTTGAAATAATATTGTGAACTTCAATATGTATGTACGTCTGAAGAGTTATTCTCCGCGGGACGGTAATTATTTCCGTGGCGGATGCTGAGCAGCCCCGCACTTCACATGGAATTTACCTTTACATAATAATGAGCTTCTTGCATGTACCTTTGACTCAAAGGTATAAGCGATCAAAAGAATGTATGCTCTGATTTGTAAAATTGTATTTAATACCTAGCTAAAAAATTTAGGTGACATGACGAAAGCAGCCCATTTCCTCAATACCACTGTGCTTTCATAACGTAGTATATAGCGTTAGAGCCGTGGTGGCCTTGAGGTTTGAGCAGTCGTCTGCTACGCAAGCGACGCAAGATCGAATCCCAGCGAGGCCTGTACCAATGAGTTTTCCTAAAAACTTATGTACAGTGATTTCAAACATCGTGAGGAAACCTGCATATTTTTGAGAAGTATTTCAAAGGCGTATGTATAGTGCCTGAGACGGCGATGGACTCACCCTCTGTCACGTTGGCACTTGATCATATTCGGTGAAATGTGGGTGTTGCTATTACAATACCTCTGCCTACCCTTTCGGGGAATACAGGCGTGAGCATATGTATGTATGTATATAGCGTTCAATATTATTTCTGAATGAATTGAAGTCATCTGCCAGTTGTCTTAATGCGGGCATCTCCCAGAAGTAGGTGTAGTAACGCATCACGTTTTATTATGGTCATAAAGATATAGGTCCTGATTGTAAGCTGGAACAGAAAAATAGAGTTATTTTAGCACCATTTATGTAGACTTGGCTACTTTTTTTGAATACGGTTAAATCAATATTACAGCTACCTACTGCTGAGAAACATATAGTAAGTATATACATAAACGACATTTTTCCAAATGACACTATCCAATTTTTGCAAGTAACATAAACCATAGTATAAAGTATTGTAAGGTCCGTATTGAAGGAACATCACTGTCTGACGTCATCAAGTGTGTAATACAAAAATTCCGAGCATGTCACACACAAGCATCCAATTTGCAGAACTTCCTGCATGATTGAGAGAGCTGACAGAATTAGGCGTTCGCTTGAACGCCTCAGAGACGAATTACATATGTATATATATCTATATATTTATATAGACACTGATGCTCACGCTTGCGTTCCCCGAAGGGGTAAGCCCTACGGGGAACGCAAGCATTTTGCCAGATCGGGGATCGGGAATCGAACCCAGGACCTCATGTTCTGCAGTAGTACTTGCAATCACTAGACCAACGAGGCCGTACATTATTTTTAAGTACTAGTAAGCCCACAGCACAGCTGTGGTGGCCGTGGGGTTGGAGCAGTCGCCTGCTATGCAAGCAATACAAGTTCGAATCCCAGCCGGGCCTGTACATTTGAGATTTTCTAAAAACTTAATTGCATGATTTAACACCATGTGCTTTACGGTGAAAGAAACCAAATTAATGTTTGAGAAGTAGTTAAAAAACGTATGTATAGTGCCTGAGACGGCGATAGACTATCATGTTGGCACTTAATAATCTTCAGTGTTGTTATTTCACCACCTCTGCCTAGCTCTTTGCGGAATAAAGGCGTAAGACCACGTGGTTTTCTATTGAATAAGTATCGAAAAATAATATCCAAATAAATTTGTAGGAACATACTCAAAATCGAACGTTGCTTTTAAAATATATTTGAATTTTTGACCTCAATGCATTTAATATCTTCGTATGTTTAACTTAAAATAATTAATAGGAAGAAACTTTCCAAAATGCACCCTCACTTTGCGTCCTTTCAGTTTCTACGTCACAGGAAACTAGGAAAACACTTCAATGTATAAAGTTGAAGGTTGTTGATACAAGTTTCTAGCAAAATATACAATACGCTTAATGCGAAATTTATTCCCGAGCGGAGAAACTTTAAGATTCGAACGAAGATTACATCGTAATTTAACTTCAACCGTGCTTTACTTTTGAAAGTTTCCGAAAATTCTACGTAACATTAATAACCTTCAAAAACTACGTATGGTCGTAATTACCCAACGATATATTCAGTATATTTCCTATCATAAGCAAAGTACCGTTTTCTTTTCATTGATATTTCACGCCTTTTGAGAAGGTGGGGATCCACTACTAAGGGGGAAGCTACTCAGCCGTTGCGGTACAAAGTACATTATAACAAAACAATTTAAATTATTAACATTTTAAAACTGAATTAATAAATATAAGGAACTACTCGACATCGTGCCAATAAGCCACGTTGAATAGGGATGCTGATTCTCTGAGCGAGAAAAGTCACGAGTATTGTTTTATAACACTGTAGGTCTAAAGAGGCCACTTTGGGAGAATCATAATGTGATCAGAATGTGATTCATCGAAATGACACAATGGTCACATAGGTGCAATTCATATTATGATTCACGAATGATTACAATAATTGTAGATGTTAGTCCCTAACTAATTTGTTATGTCACAAAAGCAAATCATGTTTTGTGGACCATTTTAGGAATCTTCATCGGAAAGTGTGAAACAGGTTAATTGCGAAATATTCATCATTCGTGAATCATAATATGAATTGCACCCAAGTGACCATTTGTCATTTCAATGATGAATCATATTCTGATCACATTATGATACTCCCAAAGTGGCTTTTTTAGACCTACTGATCTTATACCGTATGGTAAATCGCTTCCAGTCTTAAATTTTAGTCTGTAAAGTTCAGACACATTTATAGAGTATGGAAAACTGCCTTGTTGGACATAAACGCTACAGCGGAACATGAGGTCTTGGGTTTGATCCACGCGTCGGGCAGTATTATCGAGTCCTTCCATCTGCAATTTATCCGTAGTAGCCCGAAATCTGGATTAGTGCTCGGTGTATGGCAATAGGTTGCCCCCTATTACATAAAAATACCTTCAAAATTTGCGAGTATTATAAGTATAAGTACCTACACAGACATCTGCCTACCCCTTTGCGTAATGCAGGCGTGAGAATATGTCAGAAAAACTATAATTGAGCCGCGATAAATTAACACCAACTTGAGAATTTTGTACCAAAGTAGACCATAGTAAAGTTGTTTAATAGATAGTTTCGTACCGACTTGATTAATTCCAGTTAGTTAATTACTCCTAGTTTCCAAGTTCGTTGAAGCAAGTAATTGTTACTACATCTTATAGCTTCATTAACGAGAAGCAATGGAGATTAGCTACTTCATACATACATGCAGATGCTCACGCCTTTATCCCATCGGGGTAGGCAGAGACCACCGTTTGTCACATGCTACGATCCTTACATACTTACCTACCTGAAAAACTGGCCTTGGATCGGAAGGGATGGAAAGAGGGAAGGCCTCCCTTCCATTTGCCCAGCAGTGGGACACATCGTTTTCTAAATAAAATAAGATTATAATTAGTAAACCTTTTTTCATATTAGGTACATAAAAAATGCCTTTTTGGAGTTGAAAAATAAAAACGTATAGTATTCTAACTAAAAATAAATATAATCCGCAGTCGACGTGCCAAGTGGATTATTAGCTTCGCCTTTCTGGGTACCAGTGTTCCTTTTTAAAGAACTGGCAAGCTTTAAAATGTCTAAAAATATCCGACACGAGTGTACGCAAACCCTTAGCCGCAGTGCGGTTGATCCGACAGCCTCTGAGCAAAAGGCGGGCAATTACGCAGACAATCGGGACCCGGCGGTCCTCCGTTTACTATTGTGGCAACCTAAAGCCGGGCTTCACTTGTCTTGGTAGTAAGTGGTAGTAATCAACATTTCTAGTAGTCACAGTCACTTTTGAAATAGGGCTGTTACTCAAGTTGTCAAGGCTTTGTTTGGTGTGTGTAGTAACTTGTTTTATAATTTAAAGCTAGCTATGCTATGCCCCGCGATTACACCCGAGTAGATTTAGTTTTGTACAATATATCGATTTAAAATTGACAAAATTTCATCCCCTTGGGGGTAGACTTAATCAAAATATTTTCTTAGCGGATGCCTACGTCTTAACATCTACCTACTTACATGCCAAATTTCCGCCCGATCTGTCCAGTGGTTTGGGCTGTGCGTTGATAGATCACTATGTCAGTCACCGTTGAGTTTTATATATTTAGATTTATCGAAAAATCACGGAATCATGGTATGAATATAAGCTATATACACTTAGACGCGCACATCTACGAGATAATAAGTGGCACTGACGCAATGTCCGTAAGGGATCGCGGCGATCACGTTTACGTCATTTACGTGTCTTCCGGACATATTTCTAAACTTCAAATCGATAAACCGACCTCACTTTGCCAGTTAGTAAAGGAAAGATATTTAAAAAAATAAGATTGACAACCCTCACACATGATGGAGCAAACGTTCTTATTTCAAAAATTTGGTCTAGATTCCATATTACTTATATTTTATACTGTGGATGAAGGCAACATGGAATAACAAGGTCCATTTTCGTTTACACATTCAATGTGCCAGTTGAAGCTATGGTGCATAAAAATAAAATTAAGCGTATTCCAAATTTAAATCCTTTTATTTTTTATGTAAATGCCTTAGCAGTGTTAACAATAAGGGTTCGTTTGCACCACCACAGAGCATGACTGGCAAGGGATGAGTTTATTAAGAACCTATAGCATCACTGCGCTGAGTGACGCTAGGAAAATTTAGGAATCCTAGATCAACTCTGGTGGAAACGAACCCTTACTTTCATGAATTTATTAACTACTAGTTATTGTTGTTAAAACTGGTAAAGCATATTCATCGCAGACACCTTAGACTACAGTGTGTAAACTCTTCTTAGGTTTCTCAATTTTACCTCTACTTCTTTACTTTACATAGTGACTCGCGAGCCGCGATGGCCTTGAGGTTTGAGCAGTCGCCTGCTATGCAAACAAAGCAAGTTCGTATACCAGCGGCATGAACCAATGAATTTTTCCAAAAAAACTTGAGAGCAAGGATTTCACAACGAGCTTTACGACGAAATATAACCTCGTGAGGAAACCTGCTGTCTGAGAAGTAGTTCAAAGACGTATGTATAGTGCCTCAGGCGATGGACTCACCATAAGTCACGTTGACACTAAATCATCTTCGGTGCAAAGTGGGTGTTGTTATTACAAAACCTCTGCTTACCCTTTCGGGGACATTTCTGGGAAAGCTTCTACGATCCTGCAATTTATTGACTTATTGACCTATGACATCAAACGCCCCAGTGAATGCCACTAGGTAATGTCAACACGATGTAACCCGTATCTATCCAAATATCACATTTACAGTAACCGAAGATCAAAAGGTTAACTTTCGAATTTTCGCCCCAACCGTCCTGCTTTGTATTCTATAACAATGTTTTTCATTCAAACGAATCCAGACGCTATGAACTCTATTGTTAAAGAAATAGAGGGGAATTTTCAATGGTTCGTTGGTTTCGTATGTGCGATGATACCTTGGTGCCACTATTTTCAGACGTTATTTGAAAGGATTGAATTTCGGTCTTCCCTGTATCCAAGAAAATCTATATCGTTTCAAGTAATATTGTTAAAACTAGCGGACGTCACGCGGTTTCACCCGCGCAGTTACCGTTTCCGTGGGAGTACAGGAATAAAATATAGCTTATATATCTCGCTGTTAATGTAGCTATCCATTGCTGAAATAATTTTTCAAATCGGCTCAGTACTTTTTGAGCCAATTTGTTGCAAACATACTTACTTACGAGTACATAAAAATACTGCATACCGATTTGCGCTAGTACATAATCCAAATCTAATACTATGAAAGCGAATGTCAATCAGTTTGTTTAGCTTTCGTTATATTATATGATTAGCTGTGCCCCGCGGCTCCAACCGCGTTGGCGTTATTTCACAAATCACAATGAATAAAAAAAATAATCTTAGTTCCTCCTTGTAACATCAGTTATCCCAGAACAAACAGATAGGCGATTTTATTTTCTAAATTCTTTGTTATATTCCGTTTCTTATATGCCGTGGTGGCCTCGGAGTTTCAGTTGTTGCCTGTTATACGCGCGACGCAAGTTCGAATCTCAGCGGGGCCTGTACCAACGAGTTTTTCTAAAAACTTATGTACAGTGATTTCATACCACGTGCTTTATGGTGAAGGAAAACATCGCGAGGAAACCTGCACGTATCTAAGAAGAAATTCAAAGACGTATGTATAGTGCCTGAGACGGCGATGGCCTCATCCTCTGTCACGTTGGCAGTAATCGGCGAAATGTGGGTGTTGTTGTTACAAAACCTCTACTTACCCCTTCAGGGACCCTTCTAGGATCGCGTAAGCATATTTATTTTAGAGTCCCGTTTTACATATACAGATCTTATTTTCGTTAGTATTCATCCGCAGTAATGTTAAGTAATATCCTGGCTGTACGAGAAGCCGTGTTATAACATTTGCTGTAATATCAGCGCGTCGAGAGGTGAAATAATATTATTTCTCGACGTCTGTACTCTGCAACTGACCGTGCAAACTCAAATGATATTCGTATCCATGACTTATTCAATAGTACTGCTTAAATCCATACTAATATTTTAAAGAGGTTTATAACTTTGTTTGGAGGAGGTAATAGTCGAAATTACTCTTAATGTTCACCAATGTTTATAATCCTTCTGAGAAGCAATCATTTATCTCTTTTAACCATGTCTTTATGATCGTTTGTTTTTTTTTAACTTAATTATAAAGTCAAGAGAATTTAAATACTGAAAAGGTTTAATTTTTTAGACTAGCGCTAGACGTATTATACGTCATTTATTTAAAGTGAGAGATTTTAATTAAACTTGTTATCTAAGACTTTAAGTGTAAAATTAAAAAAAAAATTTCTTTATTACGCTGAAGTCTGAGGTCTGAAAATTAGATAAAAAAAATTATTGCATTGTAATGCTGTTGTGTTACTTACCTACTCCGGCACTGTCATAATACAAGACACCCTTCGCTTGAATAACTATAACACCGTGCTCTCCAGTAATAGATCTAGCCAACATAACGACAAAAACCAAAACATAGCCGTGACGTCACGTCCGGCCCAGAACATTTAGGACGACAATGGGTGGAAATGTTTGGTAATGGTTCTCAGCTTAATGGGTTGCGAAGATGGGTGTTAAGTACGAGAGTGGACATTTCAAATTGAAAATGGAATATTTTTAAGGAAATAACGACCCAGATGTTGTTAAAACCATTTCACCGTTTATAAGGACATCAAATTCTTTCATTGACTGATCGGATATATTCTATATCACATAAGTAGATACGTTCTAAACTTTTTACGCGAAAATTTGCGGCACAGTGCATCTGTTGGTGGTACATCTATACATAAAATTAAATTGAAGTGTCTGTTTGTAATTCCACAATTACACTTTTTGACTAAACGCATATGAACACGGTACTGACATAGAAAAATCAATTTCAACATTTTTCACTGTCTGTGCGTCTGTCTGTTTGTTCCGGCTGAAACAACTGAACCGAAAAATGTTACAATGTTACTTACGCTACTTTTATTAAAAAAAAATAATAGTTCTGCGGACCATCTGTGAAATTAACTTTACGCAGATGAAATCGCGGGGCACAGCTAGTATATAATATATTTAAAGTTGACTCCTAAATTACTGTCGAAGTCACGTGGATTTGTCGCAATGACACAACTTTCGACAGTTATCGCAATGACATAAGACAGAGTATCTAATTTATTTATTAGTAGACCTAAAAAACATACACTAACTTTCAGTAGGCCTAAGTTCCAACGAAATACATTTATCTATCACAGTACGTGAGGTAAATAAATGATAGCGTTGAATTTTAACGTTACAGGAGCCTTTTTAAATTAAACTTGTTTGCTTTGGTACACTAAATAGGCTTCAGAATACTTAAAATACTAACAAATTTAATAAAGAAGGCCTTTTGATAAAATTGGATTTAGGACTACGAGCGCAAAATACATTTTAATTATTAGTTATGCCCCGCGGTTTTACCCGCGTAGACTTAATCTCATGGGTGGCCCATGGAACACTTATATTTCTTTTATGTAAAAATAGTCCTTGTATAATACTCCTTGTACTGTGTCTATAAGCTTAAATTCATGAGATATAAATACTGTAACCAATAACATTGTATATATTTTTTTAAAAGAGTAATTGTTGATTTTCCTGCCAGGTTTCTTCTCAACAATTTGAAAGTACTTTGTATGAAGTATAATCAAATAAAGTTATTTTGAATTTTGTAACATTAGCTATGCATCTGACGGTGAGTCCCGTTAAAATTAGTCCAGCCGTTTCAGAGTTACCCAGAGTTTAGAATTACCCAGTGCAAAAAGGCAGACAGATGGACAGACAGAGATATTTTTTTAATTGGTTGCTACGAAGGTACCATGTATGCTTTCAAATGCATTTAGTGAAAAGCTGTTAATTTGGAATTACAAATAGACACCTCAATTTTATTTTTCTGTATAGATATAGATGTCTATATAAAAGTATCCTCCGTCCTAAATAAAATATATATTGAGTCGAGACTTTTAGGCGCTCATTTTGGGACAGAGCATCAGTTGGTAAATATCAAATTAAAAATAAAATCTAAAATCAAATTATTAGGTTTATTAAAAATTAAAAAAGTAGTATAATAGGTTTTCGAATTTCAATTTACCATAAAATTAAGCATTGTTTTATGTTCCGCATATCATTCAATAAGTATCGAATCTTTTGTAACCTCAAAAAACTACACTTTACCACAAATATATATACATATATAAGTTAAGCGACGAAAAACTTTAACAATGATTACTAAAACGAGTAAATAGTCTATACCCTATATTTTACAAAAAAGATACACAGTGTAGCTATGAAGAGGAACATACTGGCTCGAACTCTCGGTTGTTATTTTGCTCAGATGTCGAAGACATGCCTAATCCTAAGCTATTTACGTCATTAAACTTACTCCATGCAACATTTACAAGTCAAGTTACACAAGTTGTCTCGTGTTTGAACTGTTTCTATCCTCTAATCTCGTTTAGTTCCAAAGTTAAAATTCACTAGCTTAACTGCATTTGGCTAGTCATTTATTATTACTACACAATTAATTAATACATTTAAGCACCTTGCGCAATTTATTTTCATAGTTTAAATTTATTTAATTTAATTGCCTTTATGCAATAAATTTTTATATTATTTATTTATGAAATTGTATGGAATATTATTTGAATACTGTGACTTGCTCGAGGAAGGATTCTTCTTGAACCTGCACCAACATAATGAGTGTATACATACGCTCACGCGTGTATTCCCCGGAGGGGTAGGCAGAGGTATTGTAATCACAACACCCACTTTTCACCGAAGATGATTAAGTGCCAACGTGACAGAGGGTGAGTCCATCGCCGTCTCAGGCACTATACATATGTCTTTGAATAACTTCTCAGAAATATGCAGGTTTCCTCCCGATGTTTTCCTTCACCGTAAAGCACGTGGTGTGTAATCACTGTACATAAGTTTCTTTAGAAAAACTCGTTGGTACAGGCCCCGCTGGGATTCGAATTTGCGTCGCTTGCGTAGCAGGCGACTGCTCAAACTTCAAGGCCACCACGGCTTTTTGAGTGTATATGCGCAAAATACACTAAACTTTATTTATAAAAATACACTAGCATTCTTATTACAAAACATGGACTAGACCACACTCGGACTAAAAATATTTCCATTCCTTTGTAAATAGTTATTACAAAAAGAGATGAAACTACTTTAAAACCAAGGATTATCTTAAGCGATATTTTATGATAACGGTTCTAAAAACTAGCATTTTGTGCTTTGAAAATTGTCGTTGAACGTTGTTCGCCTATATTTAGGTGGTTAGCTTGTAAATTTTCAATCACTGCAGGCCTTGTCGTATCTACTGGGGGCGAGGAGCTCGTGGCACAGTTGCTATAGCGCATATCATTCGATCAGCGAAGTTAGGCATCGTTGATTACTATGTATTGAAATTGAGCAGTGCTCTACCAGGGCCTAAACTGAATAAATCTTTCTCATTTACATTTTCATTTTTCATTGGATTGGTGACCGCCCGAGTTCCCTCCGTGCCTCGGAGACCACGTTAAGCCGTCGGTCCCGGTTGCCAATTTAACATCTTTGGTAATCGTTAAAGGTCAGTCGGAGGCCTAAAATAGTCTGGCAACTGGTTTAACCCATATCACATAACTTACACGTGAAAAGGGTTGCGAAGGTCACATGGCAGTAGAATTCAATTAAGGGCCGACCCCAAGAATGTATTGGATAAAGCCAGGGAGATGATGATGATGATGTCGTATCTGCTGGCATAATATCAGCTCACGTTCGCTCCTAGAAAACCTTGCAGCTAAAAATATATACAACATTACATTCAGAAATAGCATGTATTTCAAAGCGCTACAGGTTGCACCAAAATTACTTCACACTTTGTACATATTCAGTGCACATCAAAAATGGTAATAATCCGGCCTGTGTCTGGCACAGCTGCATTAGGCTACCAGTATAAACTAACCTTTCATTGCACATAGATCCTTAACAGTCCATGGTCAGGTTACGCTGGATGTTATTTGGACGTGTTGTCGTGTGTAATTTAAATTTTTAACAAGCTGTGCCCTGCGGATTCACCCGCGTAGGGTTCATGGGTTGCCCGCGGAACCCAAATGTTTGTTAAATAAAAATAGCCTTATTTACTCATTATAACATTAGCTATATAAAGGTGAAAGTCCTGCTAAAATCGGTCCAACCGTTTCGGAGATTTGCCTTAACAAACAGACAGACAGACAGGCAGGTATACTGAGAAAAAAAAGTTTTTTTTTTGTGCGAGTACCGTTTAAACTTTAATATGCATTTAATTTGGAATTACAAACAGACACTTAATATTTGTTTATATGTATGGATTTATTTTTACTTAGTGTGATGATACACAGAAAACAGCAAATATATTTTGGGTAGAGTGGAACGTCAAAACTTTTATTAAATTCAGCTAAATAATTATGTTCTATCGCAAGTCATGTCACTTAATAAATTAATGAACCATATTCCTCCGATTAACTTTGACTTTTTTTTCAATTTCAACATTTTAATTAATGATTAGGTCCAGCGCTTAATGAGATTGTTATTTATTTCTCTATTATACCTAACCTCACACTACAGTAGTGCCTAAAATGGCAATAAACTCACCATCTGACACGTTGGCACTTAATCATCTTTGCTGGAAAGTGGGGCTTGTTTTTACAACACCTCTGCCTACCCCTTCGGGGAATACAGGCGTGAACATATGTACGTAATACAGTAGTCATACTTTTGATGGTTGACTGTGACTCAGAACGCATATCGAAATAGTTGGAGAAAAAAAATGCGAGTATTTCAAAGATCAAACTTCTTATGTTTCGAGAACGTCTCCATTTATGGATAGGATACACATTAAATTATACATACTTTGTACAATTAACTTAAATCTAGGACAATACAAATAAAGAGAAATAAAAAAAGATTGTAGCAAATTAGTTGTCTATGGGCACATAAATACCCATAAACGCTTAGCCTTGCTAGCATAAATAAACACGCATAATTTGTCACAAAATTTAATTTAGTCTATTATCGTGCATCAGAATAAAAATTAATAACAGTCGAAGATATTGTACGAAACTAATAATGTTCTAGTATAAAAAGGCGAGAGTAGAAAATACTACGACAGTATTTGGTACTTGTAAATAATAATCGAACCTCTCAGAATAAAGCACAGACAGAGAAAAAATAGTTTTCTATGTCAGTACCTATCGTATACATATACTTTCATATGCATTTAGTTAAAAGGTGTCATTTTGGAATTACAAACAGACGCTCCAATTTTATTTGTCTGTATAGATATAGATGAAATGAATCACCCTAATTAATTCCTAGTTCAATCTAACCCCAAGCCTAATAAAGCGTGACGTATGGATTTGGATAGCTACATTTAAAACCAGCAATTAATCATGTTTGAGTGGAACAACAGGGATCAAGCGATGTGTGCAAAGTATAGTATAGCATATGGTTAAATTAACAGTAGCATTATATTTGGTATTTCAATCATGTTCTTCTGAATGAATCTAAGTAAATACTTAACTAACATACATTTTACTTTATCACAGCCATTACTGATACAACATCTCGAAAATACACAAGATTAATTCTTAAATTGTCTACGGTGTTTAAACGACAACATATTTCACGAGAAAGCATTTTAAACCTACCTATTTTGTTCAAATTGTCTGTATATTAGTTTGTACCTTTGCTCAGAAAATGTAAAATATTTACTATATTATAAAATATGTCTATTCACGATTGATATGTACTATTGTTTCCTTCTTCAATAAATACATTTAAAAATAAATTGTTTTGCAGAAATAACTTCACGTCTTTATTTCAACTTTTGAAAAGCCCAATCTATACACATAAATAAAATTGAAGTGTCTGATTGTACTTCCAAAATAACAGCTTTGCACTAAATGCATATGAAAGTATGTACGGTACTGAATTAAAAAAAAAAAAAAAAATTTTTTTCTGTCTGTCCTGTCTGTCTGTTTGTTCCGGCTAATCTCCAAAACGACTGGACCGATTTGAACGGGACTTTCACTGGCAGATAGCCAATGTTGCAAGAAGTAATTTGGCTACTATTATTTAAATAAACATTTAGGGTTCTACGGGATTGAAAATAAATCTAAATCTACGCGGGTGAAACCGCGAGGCACAGCTAGTAGTAAATACAACTGATTCTGGTTCGGTACGTGTGTTTTTATGTGAAGTGCGAAGCTAAAGCCAGCGAAAACTAATTTAAAACTTCCTAAATCCAACGCCCGAAAGCTAACGGGTTCAGGATAGTTTGGGGACTAATAGTTTTTATTGGATTGAGTGACTTCATCTTTTATTGAATTACAATTGGATAAAGTTGAAACAAAGTTTAAGACAGTTAATTATTCATTGAATCGTTTACAATCTATACAGATAAATAAAATTGAAGTACCTGTTTGTAATTCCGAAATAACAGCTTTTCACTAAATGCTTATTGAAGTATACACGGTACTGAAAAATAAAAACTATATAAAAAAAATTGTCTCTCTGTCTGTCTGTTTGTCTGTTTGTTCCGGTTAATCTCTGAAACGACTGGACCGATTTTAACGAGACTTTCAGTGGCAGATATCTAATGTTACAAGGAGTACTTAAGCTACTTTATTTTAAAAAAATCATTTAGTGTTGAGCGGAAATTAAATAAAATCTACGCGGGTGAAACCGCAGGGCACAGCTAGTTTCAATATGATTTCGTTTCTGACTAGTGTGACGATTGAAATACAAAAATCGGTTAGCAGTATTTCATTCGAGTGTGACAAAAAATACTCGAATATTAACGAATAGTCGCCCGCTAACTACAGATAAACGAGCAATCGAATACCCGAGGTTTTTATGCTTTAATGTATGTACTAGCTTCCGTCCGCGGTCTTGCTCGCGTGTTATTATGGATCCTTATTTAAACTTGATTAACAATATAGGCAATATAGCGTGGACCAAGCTTTGTAACGGTATATGTATGTTATTTAATTGGCTGATTATTTTCTCTGTTAAATCGTAAGGAACAACTCTTTCACCTCTATAATTAGTATTTAAAAATAAAAAAAAATCAAAAATCATATAGATCTATTACTCAATATCAATCGATTGCAATCGAATATCAAAATGTAACTTTGCAACCTTTGTACATGATTATTTCCAGGTATTCCGAAAACATTTTCGAACTGTTTGCCGAACATGTCCCGTGGTGGCCTTGAGGTTTGAGCAGTCGCCTGCTACGCAAGCGACGCAAGTTCGAATTCCAGCGGGGCCTGTACCAATGAGTTTTTCTAAAAAACTTATGTACAGTGATTTCACACCATGTGCTTTACGGTGAAGGAAAACATCGTGAGTAAACCCGCATATGTCTGAGAAGTAATTCAAAGACGTATTTATAGTGCCTGAGACGGCGATGGACTATGTCACGTTGGCACTTGATCATATTCGGTGAAATGTGGTTGTTGTTACAACACCTCTGCTTACCCCTTCGGGGACCCTTCTGGGATGGCGTGAGCATATATATATTTTCGTATTAGTTTATAAAAAAAAAATTATTCAGAAGCAAGGTCGAAACCTTACAATGAATCGAAATAGAACTAAGCCCCTCTAAGTGACTTTCCAGGTGGATTTCCCACGAAGATTATCCGCCACTTTTTACGATTGGCATTTCTCGCGACATGACATCGCTATATTTTCAAGAAGGTTATACGATTTTACTTAATGTTAGAAATAGAATACAATCTATATCTAAGCTAACGGGTTCAGGATAGTTTGGGGACTAATAGTTTTTATTGGATTGAGTGACTTCATCTTTTGATTGAATTATAATTGGATAAAGTTGAAATAAAGTTTAAGACAGTTAATTATTCATTGAATCGTTTACAATCTATACAGATAAATAAAATTGAAGTATCTGTTTGCAATTCTAAAATAACAGCTTTTAACTAAATGCATATGAAAGTATACACGGTACTGACATAGAAAAATTAATTCTGAATTTTTTTTCTCTGTCCGTCTGTTTGTTCCGGCTAATCTCCGAAATAGCTGGATAGATTTTAACGGGATTTTCACTACGTTCGGTTACAAAGAGTAATTTAGGCTACTTTTACATCAAAAAAACATTAGGGTTAGTTAAGTCTAAGTTAAATTAAGGCTACGCGGGTGAATCCGCAGGACACAGCAAATATTTTATATATTACTGTGTCTGTGTGACACGTTGACACCTAATTTCGTAAAAAAAGTGCGAGCTGAAATTCCCCTGCCTACTTCTTCGCAGAATTTTCCTTTTTCTTTATTGAACGCGGAAATTGTGAATTGTATTATAACGTTAAGAACTCAGCCTTTTTGTGCTGATAATAATTTGCGCTAACGGCGGAAATATTACTTCATGCCGTAGATACGACCCTCGAGGTCTATTGAAAGTGGTATTTTTTAAATATAATTCAGACAACATTTCTCAATTAAACATGAAAATTACAACACAACAAAAGGATCGAGTAAATTCGACGTCCTCGTACTTTTTGTATTTTGCGTGTAAATTCGTTCAATTAGTACACCCCGAGGCGTTCATTTCACTTTTGTTTGCTTTCAATGTTTGGTTTTTGGAATTAAAAAAGTTTGTTTCGAAATGAAACAATATATTCGAAGCGAGTTACAACAAAATATAATCAGTTTTATCGGGAGTTGTACAACGGTGAAGAATATAGTATAGAAGAGTTCCTTACCAAGTCTAAAAATCTTTGAGGTCCGGCGTTTCATGCTATTTCAGTAAGGCGCGTATTAAGAACTTTTTATCATAATTCAAAATTGTTAAGGAAAAAAGAGAATATGGAGAACAATCCAAAATCGAAAGGAAAAGATGATTGGCCACTTCGTGCGACATGACAGATTGTTTAAAAACATAATAAAAGGAAAGGTAGAAGAGAAGAGAAGAGAGGAAGAGGAAGACCAGGGTTAACATACATGAGACAAGTTCAAGAAAAGGTGACAGTCATGACTTATATGGAGGTCAAAGAGATGATCTAGACAAATGGAAAGAGTTGCATCAGTTACACCGATAAGAGTTATTACTCTTTAAATTATGATGATATGTTTGACGATTGATTTTAAGGCACCAAAATAAAACGTCAGAGCTTAGAAGTACTTAATGCGCGCTCCTTAAACCGATGATGGTAGGCCCCCAGTTCACTACATTATGTGACACTTATAGTGCATCAAATGTCACTATAATTTGATAGCCTGGTTTAGTTCTGTTTGATCGGATTTCGGGCGAGCATCGCAGTGCTCGGGCTTGAAAGCTTATCGATTATTCAAGGTAAATCTCATACTTGGAGCGTAGGTATACGTGGGACTGTATTTGTACGACACTTGACGTTCCTAATGATTAGATATTCTCTTTCAGCGATCCGTCTGAGTGTTTCACTATACCTATCTGTAAATTAGGTTTAATGTTCTACAGTTTATTTCTATTATCTGGATAAATCTATCTATACAGATTGATAAAATTTAAGTTACTGTTTGTAATTCCAAAGAACCAGCCTTTCATTAAATACATTTATGAATATTAATGCACTTACATAAAAAAAAATATCTGTCTGTGTAATATCTGCAACGGTTGGACCTATTTAACGAGACTTAATTTTTTGACTGACAGCTAGCAACCTACAAGGAGTAATTAATTAACGGCCGTTTTCAATAACCTATCTAAGATTAAAGATGGATAGCTATCCCTAGTTAGCTGTCAGATTTGATCTATCCTCAAGTTGCATTTCACAATGGAGAATAACGGCTGTCCCTGTCAAACAAACAGTAGATAGTGTTTTCCCTCCCATCTATCCAAAGAGTTTGGTTTCACCTAAGGTTTTACTAGAGTATAAAACGAATTTGATACCAACCACTAGTAACTACCAACTCATATTAAAACGCAAGTAAACTCGATTTGTATGACGTGCCTATCTTTACTAGGCTAACCGTCCTCCCGACGATAGATAGAAGAGTTTCATAGATAATGACAGCCAGCGATAGGTTATTGAAATGCAAGTAAGGGCCGAATGATAGATTTGCTTGTCTTTAGTAACCTAAATGAAAGATAGATAGAGTATTGAAAACGGCGGTATGGCTACTTTTTTTATTAGGTTCCGTGAAATAAACCACAGGGTACAGCCAGGATACTATAATTCCACTATCACACAAAGAAGTAAAACTCCCGGAGACATTTAAAAGATACCAACTGACTTATGACATTAAAATAAAAGCACGTCTTTGCATTAACTCCCTAGAATCTAGATTTATGCGTCATACGTCACTTTCCTTCACTGTGTGAAAAATCACTGTACGGTTTAAGGCTGCATTGTCACTTTTAAAAATGGTAAAAGGCATTATCATACATTCCTTTGTAAACTCAAACTAAAAAATATCTTTATACGATTAGTTTTTTTACAAAGTACTTTAAACCTCTACTTTGTACTTTGATTAAGTCGTGACGATTCATGAGTGATGTAATCTGTAAAAATCTATATCAAACATATTTTTATTTGATTAGACATCCAACAAAGTACTTTCAAATCGTCAGATGGACTGTACTGTTATAAATGCTACTACTTGGCCCGGAAGGTTGCTTTTGCTGCGAAGAACCCGCCAAAAAACCCAACAAATACTCTTATCAAAAAGTAAAGGGTGCAATTCTGGTAATTTCCTGATAAACCACTTATGAAATACCTTAAGTTCTACACCTGTATACCTTGTAGGAAATTCCTCGACATAACTCCACACGAGACAACTTCTAACTTTGCTAACTTTTCAATTAAGCCCTGTGTAGCCGAAGCAGAAGAACAGCTTTCAAACTATGATAATACAATTTAAAACTTCAGTCTTATCCTCCAACAAGGATTTGTATGGCGGCGACAGAAGCAATGTACTTTCACTAGACATTATTTCATGAGTTTTAAGACCTCATGCACCATATGCAGGTTCAACGGTCTCAATAAAGGTCAATGACTTTTTCTAAAAACTTAAGTACAGTAATGTCACAGCACAATCTTTACGGTGAAGGAAAACGTCGCGAGCTACGAGTACCCTTTCGGGAATACTTATTGGATATTTTTTTATATTACTTAAGTAATTTAAAATATGGCTAATGTACCAATGATAGGCAGTGATCGCTTCCTACTAACCCTCGCAATACTTAAGTGTCATTAGCAATTACCTAATTTATAGATTGGAATCGCTATGCGACTTCTGTACGTTAAAGTCAAAGATATCTTTATTCGATTAGACATTTTACAAAGTACTTTCAAATCGACAGAATGATATAATTATACAGGATTATAAATGCTACCGCTAGGTTCGTAAGGTTGCTTTTACTGAGAAGAACCGTGCAAGGAACTAAGTAATTACTCTTTTCAAAAATATTATACAATTTAAAAAATAAAAATAAAACACTTAAGAAATATAAGCCCATGGTCACGGTTCCAGTGCACAAATGTCGAAAAAAATTTACATAAATAAAAGTTTAGTAGTTCTACTTAAATATAAACGCGTACCTTGAGATGTTCTATGTTAGGTTAAGGACCATTGCCCAGTCGGACAGCTTCTTAAAACATAATAAATAAATAAAGTATTAAAATATATCAGATATAAAGTTCCATAAATTACTGGGGTTCTGATATATTTACCTCACTTTGTAGTAGTTTTTATATTTACTTCACTTGAGCACATTGAGGTGAATCAAACCGCTCTAATATCTACCAACCAGAAAATTATTGGATATTATACCAAAAATTTATGATATAGTGATATAACGACGCTTTGATGTGCTTAAGTTTCGCCAGTTGGATAGCGCAATGGTTCGGAAATTATATATCGTTAAATTAACGATAAGGGCAGGTAATGTATATCTGTAATGTATTTCCAATTGTATTTCTCAGGACCATTGAACTTGAGAGACGTAACTGAGTAGAGATTATAAGGTATTTTTACTGTTAAGAAGTATACTCACTGTATATAATAATGTTGCAGTAAAACCTTAATACTTTTAGAAGAAATAGTTTTATTTCTTCTAAAAGTTCTTCTTTCTTCTTAGTTCCCATAACTGTGTTCAACATAATAATATCTTGACATTGTATAGTGATGAATTGGGACAAAATATGGGGTTGCACTTATCGCACAGTGTTGGTCATGGTACTAACCACTGTATACCTGGTGCAGATTTTAAACATCTTGTGGCAAACATCCTGAGCGACCAATGCAGCACCAGCTCAACCTTAGCTATCTTATGTGGGAGAAGGGGAAATATGAATAAAAATGAATTAATTAAATTAATGGATTCGCTGAGTTGCCTTAGTGCGAAAAATATAATATTATTTGCATTTCCCTACAGCAGAGGATTGTCACAGAGGGAAAATAATATTAGATATAATTTGAATTGTTGCATGCAAACAATAACCAATTATAATAATTTTTTTACATTTATTGACATAAATAACAATTCAATTATTTCATATTTTAATGTGACAAGTGAAAGATTTTATCTTTCCTTTAGATATAAACGACAAGTAGCAAGCATGCTACATTATTGTATACACATATTTAATTTGAACACAGCCAAATCATTGGCTAACAAGACTGCTTCTATTGAGCAGGCAAACAAGGACATTATATGTAATGATTCTTTGGAATATGTTCCAAATACTTTAAATTAAGTTATAAGACAACAGAGACAATCTCTGGCGATTTTATGAATAATAATGCTACTTCCTTTATTAAACTTGTTCATCAGAACATCCAAGGAATGTTAAATAAAGAATTAGAATTGGAGTTGTTCATGGACTGTAATGATATTCATGTATTATGTTTAACAGAACATTGGCTTAGGGACGAGCAGTTCATGTTCAACTTCTGTAACCATCAGGTTGCTAGTGCCTTCAGCAGGAAGGTTGCAATACGAGGAGGCTCCATGATTATTTTAGAAAAACGCATGAAATATAAAGAACGTCTGGATGTTGTGCACCTTTCTGCGGAGAGTACTATTGAGTTATCATGTATAGAGTTAGAGCAATACATTGTTGTGTGCGTATACCGACCCCCTAGTGGAGCTTTCGAGCATTTTGAACAAATCATGGATGAAGTTTTGGTAAAAGTCTGTACTTCAGGTAAAAATATAATCATATGTGGAGACTTTAATGTCAATATTTTAGAAAATTCATCCATGAGCAATCGATTAAAATGCCTTTTTAGTTCCTCTAATTTATTTTACTTATTTTCTGAGCCAACACGAATAACAAGTTCATCAGCAACTTGCATTGATAACGTGTTCACAAACTTTCGGCCCACTAGTAATGAAATCATAAGTAAATTAGACTCTGACCACTGTGGCCAATTAATAACTTTCAGTAAGAAAAATGTGAAAGCTCCCAAGAAAAGAGTTACTTATATTCCCATAAATGCAAATCGCTTGAGCCGTTTTCGAGGTAATGTCCAAAGTAAGTTTCCTTTAATAAATAACCACCTTGCGTGTAATGCAATGTACAATTCTTTTTTTCAAATTGTACACGCAGAACATAAGCGCATATTTACCCCGAAGACGGTTCTATTGGGAAAACCTTTGTCGTTTAGTGAGTGGGCTACCCCAGGCATTCACATAAGTAGACGAAGGCTGTATGAACTTTATCAAGAAAAATCTATTAATTTTAATTTGGAATTTACAAATTATGTTAAAAATTACTCAAAATTATTTAAAAAGGTTTGTTCAGACGCCAAGTCTATTGCTGTGAGAAATAAAATTTTGAAGTCCTCCAATGTAACTAAAACAACTTGGGACATTATTAATTCTGAAACTGGAAAAACTTCTCTTAAGAATGACTCAATAACTCTAAAAATTAATGATCATATAATTAAGACTTATATTGATGTGGCAACTACTTTTGAGACATTCTTTGCTGATATACCAGTTTCATTAACCAAAGCCTTAAATTCGTCTCCCGCAGCAGCAGAAGCCATTTTAAAAATGCATGTGGATAAATGTAACGTTGCATTTAAGTTTAAAACTGTTACCCCCAGAGACATTGTCAAAACTTTTGAAACGCTAGATATGAAGAATTCAGCTGATTTATGGGGACTTTCTGTTAAAGTACTCAATAGTATTATTGATATTGTTGCTACTGATCTAGCTTTATTATTTAATGTTTGTATTGAAAGTGGTGAATTTCCTGATCAAATGAAGTATAGTAAAACAATTCCTTTATTAAAAGCTGGTAGTATTAACGACCCTACGAACTTTAGACCTATATCAATACTGCCAATTTTCAGTAAAATTTTTGAAAAACTAATACTTAATCAACTTTTAGCCTTTTTTAATGAACATAATTTGATGCACACTAAACAATACGGTTTCACAAAGGGTCGCTCGACTACCGATGCAGGTGTCGAGCTCATTAGAAAAATTCTTGAGGCTTGGGAAGCTTCACAGGATGCTCTAGGTGTATTCTGTGATCTATCTAAAGCCTTTGATTGTGTGCACCATGAAACGTTGATCAGGAAGTTAGATCACTACGGTGTAAGAGACCTGGCTCTAAAACTTATATCTTCATATCTAAGTAATAGAATACAAAAAGTCGATATACATGGCGTAACATCTCCGGGGTGTCCAATAGAGATGGGTGTTCCACAGGGTTCAATTCTTGGTCCGTTTCTCTTTTTAACTTATATTAATGATTTACCTTACATGGTAAGCAATAAACACGATATTGTATTATTTGCTGATGATACTTCTCTGATTTTTAAGATAGACCGGCAAAAAGCTAACCTTGACGATGTGAATAATGCTCTCTCTGACGTAGTACATTGGTTCAGCGCTAATAACTTAGTACTCAATAGTAAAAAAACTAAATGTGTCAAGTTCACTATGCCAAATGTGAAACAAGTGCAAACCAATGTACTTATCAACGACGAAGTGTTGGACCTTGTTGAAACAACAGTTTTCCTTGGAGTTACATTGGATCATAAATTGCAATGGGGGCCCCATATAGCTGGATTGTCGAAAAGACTCAGTTCTGCAGCATTCGCAGTAAGGAAAATTAGACACCTAACTGATATAAACACAGCTCGGTTGGTCTATTTTAGTTATTTCCATAGTGTTATGTCTTATGGCATCCTTTTATGGGGAAATGCTACAGACATCAGTTCTATCTTTGTGCTGCAGAAACGGGCTGTTCGTGCAATCTATAAACTCAAATCTAGAGATTCTCTCAGAGAGAAGTTTAAAGAAATAGGGATAATGACTGTGGCATGTCAATACATATTTGAAAATTTGATATATGTAAGAAAGAATATAGATAGTTTTAAGAAAAATAGTGATATGCACAATATAAATACACGCAAGAGGGATAAACTCCGTGTCCCTGTGACTAGACTGCACAAAACTAGTAACTCTTTTGTGGGGCAAAGTATACGCCTTTTCAATAAACTACCATTAAAAATGTGTGAACTACCATTTTTAAGTTTTAAGGCAATCATCAAACAGAAACTTTGTGAAAAAGCATATTATAGTGTAACTGAGTATATTGATGATAGCCAAGTATGGCAATGAGTTGCTCACTCTTCCATTGAAATGTACTTAAGCAACCCTATGTATATAGAAGGGACACATGTAAAAAAAAAAAACCGGGGAGTTTGTTTCGCCGTTTCTTCTCCTGACAGGCTTACTTTTGGAAACGGTAGTAAATTTACTTAAGTTAACGTAAGAAAAATGACGTTCAATAAGTGTTCCAAGTGTCCCTTATATTGAATAAAACTTTTTGATTTGATTTGATTTGATTTTTGATTTGATTTAATTTTAGTGACGCGTCAAGTCAAGACTGTTGTAATCAGTCTTAACTATATTTATAGACGAACGATGTAAGTCAAATCTATGCAGGTACTTTTGATTGTTGCATGTGCCGTCACGAGTTATGAGCGCTGACCTTGAATGAGCCGTACCCGTGCGAGTCTGTCTGTTATATTAAATACATGCCCTTTTACCCCTACTATTATCGCTGAGCTAGTGTCGGCACCTGCCACGTTATTCACTAAGATTTCTCAGCGTCGTCGTGGAGTGTCAGCTTTGAAGAAACGAAATTGAACCTTATTCTTTATAATTTATGTACCATTTTCCTATGATTGAAACCAAGGCTTGCCGAGTTCGACGTTGCGAAACCTTAGTGAATAACGCGGCTGTATTAGGTACTTGTTAAAAAAAACTCTTGACTGGTTAATAGTGATTGACTGCAACATATAGATAAGTACATAGTTTTACTAAAGATATAAATAGATCTCAACTTTAAGTATGCAAGCAGCAAAGTTGGTATAACTTGCGTCGTTTCGCGATAATCCGCCAAGTTCACCGTTTTATTACTGCACGTTTACACAGAACAGTTACATTGCCCTTTGTGCGGTTCGCTTTATAAACTTTGCCTTATCTGACTTAACTAGAGACTACTTAAGGACGCAAGGTTTGAAACTATGCGATTGTGTATGTAACCTAAGTAGAATCAATTTGTTATATGCATTTTAATGAGTATATTTGTGCAGAAGGGAAGTCAGGAGAAGTTCCAAAACTGAAAATTCATGAACATTATCAACTACTTATGATATTGGCACCTGAAGCTTTTAACAACGTTGAAGAGATACACTAACCGTACACCAAACTCCAATAATAAACTTAATAGATTCTATTAAGTAGTATAGGTGTCAGCACTGCCCTATTGAATGTTAATAAAACATCACTTGACTGTCGAACAATAATTGTCGTTTATTAATCTTTTAAAAACTATTTATGTTACACTTCAAACGAAACCATACCGTGTTCTAAAACGGTACAGCGCCATCTAGTGAGTGGTGGAGTAAAATTTTAATAAATCAATACCAATACCAACGTCGTAGCTTGACCTTACGTTTTACACTTTTTTGTAAGAAGACGTAAAACTTCTTATACTCGCTGCTTGGGACGCTGGGAAAATACGCAGGCGATATCGTCAACGTAAAAACTTGTTAAAACATAAACTTGGAAAAGTTTACCGAAGAACTGCGCAAACAAGTGCACCAACCTTAAATTCACACAAACAAAGACCCATTCATCTATTAATTTGGAAAAGCTAACTGCTGGGTGAAAATGATGATCGCCATCCGCCGGTTCTTTTCGAAAACAGGAACAATTAAATAAATCAAAGCACTTGAGCGATAAAAGCAGGATTTATGCAATGGGAGCAGGCATAAATTCCATCGTTGAAAATCACGATGGATTCGTGGCATCCTTTGTCTAAGAGTCCAACTCATTAATCTTGCATCCTAACCCTGTCACCGAAAGCGTGTCTTGATAGATTTGACAGCCCTGGGAAACTGTCAATGCTAAAATTAAAATAAAGAATTTCTATTTTATTTATTCGTCGCCATAATGGTTCCAGTCCAATGGCCACGATTTTTGGCGTTATATTTTCGGGCTGTCCTTAAAGTCAGCGTTATTTCAAACATTTATCTGTTTGTTCAGGCTAACCTTGAAAATGTCAAGCCGATTTCGACGAACCTTTGTAAAGGAGCTTCTTTGTTACTTAAATGCAAAGCTGTTTTCTGAGAACATTACCTGCATTTAGGAATACATTAATATAATAAAAAGCAAATATGTAGATAAGGTCATGTAACCTTTATTCTGTTATTTCTGTATTCGTTCTTGTATTAATATTTGCCCCTACTCGTATGTAAATCAATATATATAATATGTATATTTTTTTTTGTTGTAATTATTTATTCACTGACTGTGTGTATAAAAAAATGAGATTTTTTTCATTCATAACTCTTTCTTCTATATGTATTCTTATGAGAAAAGTGTCTCTTTGGTTGAACTGATGCCAAAAATATGCCTAAAAACATAGCGACACCGTTGGTCTAGTGGTTAGTATGACTACACTGGTACCGCGGGCTGAGGTGTACCTACCATAATTTCGCTAGATATTTTTTTAAGTCCCGTGTAATGGAAAACGAGCCCGAGGCCGGTCTCCTACCAGATGGACCGGCCAAATAAAAGACTCTAGGTCCCCGAGGTTTAGCTCCGTCGTCGGGGTTGCGATGGACAGAAGCCGATGGATACAAATAGTTCACTCCAAGTGTGGACCTCTCGTTGATGACCACGATCCTCAGTAATGAGGGAACGACTAGAGAGAGAGTAATGGGAGCTAGCCTATTGCCAACTAACCGGCCACTAATACAGACTCCAGATAGCTAGGAATCACTTAAGACATTATTGATAGAAAACTCGATAAAACTTTAGCCTCGCACCTACGTATGTCGCAGTGGAGCTTGCGACCACTAGATCAACAATACCGCAATTAATACATGCCTATTCTATTTTACCATCAGCATGTATCATTTATAATGACGTGCCTGAAGCTGACTGATACTTATTGGACAGTTTTATCTAGATGGGTATTCCTATTTGTACCAATCATCGTGATCCGGTGGTTTAATTCCCGCTTGACCCGGTTTTTCACTGTTGAGTTGAACTTGGATTTATGCCGCAGCGATACAGATAATCAAATCGAGATTTAAAATTACATATACCATTAAGTAGATATGACTAGTTTCTTTCTTAAAATATTGTAAACCACTCTCGCTTCACTTTTGATTACGATTTTACTCTACATAAATCCGGAATTATTGCGAAAACAAAGATAAATAAATAAGTTTACATATGCTCACGCCTGTATTCCCCGAAGGGGTAGGCAGAGGTCTTTTTATCACAACACCCACTTTTCACCGAATTTGTTTAAGTGCCAACGTGACAGATGGTGAGTCTATCGCCGTCTCAGGCACTATACATACGTCTTTGAATTACTTCTCAGAAATATGCAGGTTTCCTCACGATGTTTTCCTTCACCGTAAAGCACGTGGTGTGAAATCACTGTACATAAGTTTTTTAGAAAAACTCATTGGTGCAGGCCCCGCTGGGATTCGAACTTGCGTCGCTTGCGTAGCAGGCGACTGCTCAAACCCCGAGACCACCACGGTAAATATAATATATAAAATAAATAAGTTTACCCCAAACAAATAGCATTAATCACAAGAAGTAAGGAATCTAAATAAAACTCGATAGTTTACTAGATACCTACGGCAAACAGCCATCAAACTATCAGTTGTAGCACAATTAGAGGTTTCTAACAATGGATATCGCTTCAACTTGCGAAAAACTAGTTCGCAACAACACTCAGTGCCTACGCTTGTTGCCGTTTGTTCGGATAAGACGGAATAAGAATTAGATGATATCGTCTCAACATATTATGGTACTAAAGCATTCTAGAGAACTTTCTTTACTATGAAGGTAAGGTGATTTAAAAATAATAGACTCCTACACAGTTATTACAAAACATCGCCTTAAAAATCCTTGGTTTTGTAGGACTAGCAAGCGATCGTGCAGCAAAGGGAAAATTCAAAATATCTTTATGTGATTAGACTTCTTACAAAGTACTTTCAAAGCGTCAGAAGGACACAATAAGGTTCATTATACAGGATTATAAATGTTACCACCAGGTCGGAAGGTTGCTTTTGTTGAGAAGAACTCGGCAAGAAACTCAAAAATTTGTCTTTAAAAAATATTCTATTATGTCGAATGGTTACAGTATCATAATCTCATGCATATAATTCCAAGATCACATTACTCAATTCAGAAGATCTTCCAGCCAGGTGGGTGTTTCGCCTGGGGAAGCGCGGCTCCAACTGTTCTAGTTGGAAACTTGTATACATACTGCAATGCGCTTGAAAACTCTTATTGTGAGATTTGGGTTCCAGTGTATTTGTACTGAAAGTCGCATTTGTTAGCGAGTAGCGCCATCTATCTAGCGAGCGGAGAAACCCTGCTATAGTCTCAAAGTAGTTCCATGTTTTTTGTGACCCCCAGTTTGGTCTAGCTGTAATATATGTTTCTGACTTAATCAAACGCAATAATATTACTATGCTTTAAGTTTGTTTATACTATTTTTGAACATTATCCATGAAAATCTAACAACACATTAATAATAATAAATAAGAGCTGATATAGAGAACGATATGATCTATGATCTAAAACCAGAGGTGGTAAGCAAGTGTCCTGTGCCCTATTAAGTGTTCATATTCATGCTATATATTGAAAAAAGTTCCAAACTGTAAATTTATACTTAAGTTTTTACTATTTATATAATTGGTAAAAAAAACTCTGGGTAAGTCCAATAAATCGTGGACTTTATCCAGTAGTAAGCCAGGGCAGAAGATATCGATAATGCTTCGTAATCTGTCTACAGCTGTCGTGAACACGTATTGGAAGGGAACTCGACAATCGAACCGTGAGGGAATAGTTCCTTATCACGTAACAGTTTCTATTCAATTTTAAACATAACATAATACGAGTATATCTATCGATAAAAAAAACTAAAAAAATATAAATAATATAAGTTACTGCACAGTTCTTCGTGCCCGTGGAATAATTACTTTTTGCTTAGCTATAAGACGCAATTGGTCTTAGCTTGTTGATATATAGCCTACAGTCTTTCTCGATAAATAGGCTATAAAATATAAAATTATGCTCACGCCATCCCAGGGGTAAGCAGAGGTGTTGTGACAACAACACCCACATTTCACCGTATATGATTGAGTGCCAACGTGACACAGGGTGAGTCCATCGTCGCCTCAGGCACTAAACATACGTCTTTGAATTACTTCTCAGATATATGCAGGTTTTCTCAGGATGTTTTCCTTCATCGTAAAGCACGTGGTGTGAAATCGCAAGCAAACAAACAAATTCTTCGGCTATATATAGTATAGATTTGCATCCAATAAAAACCTTATAATTAGATAATATGACCCTATTGAGTATATTCACCTACAAAAGCAGGACTTCTCTCAATGTTCAGTCCCCAAACCTAATTCATTCAACTGCCCAGTATAATATACCTATTCGCCCTAAATGTAAGCACAATCCTAGCACTCAAGAACTTAAGCCGTTTGCTGAGACCTCAAACAGTGGAGTAGTCTCATATATATTTAGTGGCTTGCAAGTTTGTGTATGCCTCGATGTTGCGGTGGCTTAAGCGAATATTGTAGCGTATTCAAATCTTAAGGGGTTAAACACATAGGTACTTTGTACTTTGGTGTCTTGAGATCAACGCGTTCATTTACATATTGGTGGAATATTGGCAGGTATTAATGGAGTTGGGGATTGAGTAATTACTGTTACTCATAGAGTTATATAAACTTCGGATTTATACAGATACTTAAATAAAATTGAAGTATCTGTATGTAAAATTGAAGAGGAGCTCGTGGCACAGTTGCTATTGCGCATATCATTCGATCAGCGAAGTTAGACCCTAACCAGTAATTGGATGGGTAACCGCCCGAGTTCCCTCCGTGCCTCGGAGAACACGTTAAGCCGTCGGTCCCGGTTGCCAATTATCATCTTTGGCAATCGTAACAGGTCAGTCGGAGACCTAAAATAGTCAACAACTGGTTTAACGCAGATCACAGATTTTCCATGTAAAAGGGGTTGTGAAGGTCAGATGGCAGTCGCTTCGTATAAAAATCAGATGATCAGCCACATGAGGTTGAATAAAGTGCCGACCCAAACAATGTACGGGATAAGGCCAGGGAGATGATGACTTAAATAGAATTGAAGTGTCTGTTTGTAATTCCAAATGAACAGCTTTCTAATAAATGCATATGAAAGCAAATACAGCACTAGCATAAGAACAATTAAAAAAATATCTGTCTGCTTGTTCCAGCTAATCTCCGACATGGACAGTCGGACAGACCAATTTTAACGAGACTTTGACTGGCAAAAGGCAAAATTTAGAAGGAATAACTCATTTTTATTCTTAAAAAAAAATTGGTTCCATCGGCCACCCATGAATTTAAGTCTATGCGAGAGAAACCGCGGGGCATGCGACTTACTATATCAATAGGCCAAATTCAAGCCCGTGGCTTAAAAGTACTTCCATCTCGTTTTTTGATATGTATTTCAATAAGGTTAGACATATGTCTACGTTTACGAGTGCGTCGTTCGACAACCTCTGCCTGTATGTATGTATGTCTACGTTTTAACTACACGTTTGACGAGAACATAATTTAAAAACCGACTCCATGAACAACGCTCGTTTAAAAATAGAAGAAAAATAATCTGCATAACACTTGAATATTAATAAAGCTAGCCATCCAGTGAACAAGTAACTTAAGGTCCAGACGTCAGCAGAATAATGAGGTTCTTGCCTCCAGACAAGGGATTAATGAACACGTTATTATACTGTTTTGTTTTTCAACTAGGACAACAAGAGACGTGGTGGCCATTAGGTTTGAGCACGCTGACTAGAATGTTATAAAAAAAACTAGCAAAAATCTCGTGTCGCGGTGTTAGTTACCATACTCCTCGGAAACCGCTGGTCCGATTTCTATGAAATTTTGTGTGCGAATTTGAGATTAACATCTTTTATGCCCCTAAATGATAAGAATCACAATTTTACCGATACAGATAAAAAAAAATTAAGTGTCTGTTTGTAATTCCAAAAAACAGCTTTTCACTAAATACACATGAAAGTAAATACAGTACTGACATTTAGAATCAAATTAAAAAAAATCTCTGTCTCTCTGTCTGTCTGTTTATTTCGGATAATCTCTGAAACGGTTGAACCGATTTTAACGGGACTTTCACTGGCAGGTAGCTAATTTTGCAAAGAGTATCTTAGGCTAATAATTATCTAAAAAACCCATCAGGATTCCAAGGCCACCCATAAAATATACTCCATGCATGTGAAATTGCGGGGCACAGCTAGTATAATAAATATAAATCAGAAAAGTAAATTCTCCCCCAATGAAGTTCAAAGTATAGTATGATACGGTAAGCTTGAAATAAATGTTATACATGTGTGTGTGAAACTTTGATTCGATCACAATACGAGGTATCAGTATCTAACGCGGATATTGTGTTCGAAGTAACGTTCTCACTGAATATATTTACTTTGAAGACTATCACTTTACCTCGTGTCCCCCACTACTCGAGGAATTCGCCAAACAAATCTAATAAAATGACATCTCATAAAACAAATTGCATTTACCCTCCGCTGTCTACATTTTTATTTGAAAGCAATGTTTTCTTTCAGAGTTATGTTTCAATTTGTTGTTGCTGAATTTTTCCTTAGAATGTTTGTCGTTTGAAGGCAACTAACTTTTTATTAAGCTTCCTGTTAGTAGGCAAATATTTGCAGTGAAAGAGGAAATATATTTTTTCGTCAGTTAGAGTTCAATAGTACGTACTTACTTATTGGATACTGTACTACTAATATTTTTATCATCTTCCTGCCTTGAGGCCCAACCATGAGCTCTTATTGCAATGATATTTCAGCTGTGTGACAGTGACAGATTTATACACGTCAAATACATCTGTCTCATAATATGAGTAAAACTATCATGGCAATAAGTGGTCCTGGTAAGGTTCCAGATCCCATTATAACTGTGACGAAAAAAAAGTATTAATAATATTTTTTGCAATCTTCAAGTACCTATTTAGTTAAGCACATTTCATACCTGTTTTATTGAAAACTAGGTGTGCCCCGCAATTTCACCCGCGTAGATTTAGAGTCGTGGAACCTTAATATATTTTTTTAAAGAGGTTGTACGTCGTCTGGTAAAAGCTTCTCGTGACAAGCGGGCTGGGGCTTTTCTCGCTCAGAGAATCAGCATTGTTATTCAACGTGGCAATGCTGTCAGCCTTCTTGGCACGATCCCGAGAAACACCGATTTGGGCCAAGTTGTAATTAGTTTTTTGGTAATGTTGCTTGTATATTATTAATAAAAAAATTAAATAAAAGTAGTTTTAGCTACTCCTTGTAACATTAGCTATCTACCAGTGAAAGTCCCGTTTGACGTTTTTGAGAATAACCGCAACATACAGACCGGCGGACAGACAGGAAAAAAAAAAAAAAAAATACTTTTTTCATTTCATTGCCTTATATACTTCCATATGCATATAATTAAAAACTGTTTTTTTTTGAAAATGTATATTTCCGTATAGATAAAGATTGAGAGAAACATAGTGCAAAATATTTCGAGGTCGCAGTGCATACATTAGTTCTTAACACGCCCTTTAACCAAATTAAGATGATTTAGTTAGGCCTTAATGCAGCGTATATATTATGAGCTACAATACAGCGCACATCGGCCTAATTGCATTAATTATGCGCACGTCCAGTTAGGGTCAAATTCAAACAATACAAGAATTTGCATCCGAGAGCCGCACTTGACATTTGGACTGGACGCTAATGATGATAGAATTATCAAGCGTTAGGCATCTATTGGAGTATCACGAATGTTTGGAGTTTGTAGTATGCCTGATTTCCCCAAATGGTGGATAGAGGTGTACTTATACCCTTGTTATTCGTACATAACCAAGTTACATTACTAGTAATGTACAAAGAAAAAATATTCTCCGTACAAAAGCGGGTAATGTGGGAAGAAATTTTCATTCTTTGTACATTACTAGTAATGTAACTTGGTTATGTATGAACAAGGGTACTTATAGTATACCCAAATTTCACCTATCGTCATTAACCGGGCACTAATCTGGACTATGAGCTGAAGTAAAGAATAACAGATCGAAAAATCCAATAGCAGTTAGCCCTCAGTAACTCAGGACCTCGAATTCTGAATTGGCGCTTGCGACTACCAGACCAAAGAGGCAGTCGCAGTTGGATTATGACCGCAGAATAAATAATCAGTCGATGTATTTACCTTAGAGTCAGTGAGCTAAGCCACGCCTACATATTAACCTAATCATATTTTATGAGAAAATCTGAGATCTTCAACATAATGAAAAGTAATGAATCTTTGATATTTTAATTTTAGAAATTAATTTATCTTATAGTCTACCTAGAAAGGTTCCACACAGTGTAATAATACTCACCCTGTATAAGACTCTAACTAGATTATAACCATGGCAATTACTTTCTTTCCCGAGCGTTTATTTGCTCAAGAGGTACATTTATAATAAGGGCCGTGATGGCCGTGGGGTTTGAGCAGTCGGCTGCTACACAAGCGACGTAAATTTGAATCCCTGGACTATTCCAGGGATTCAAATGAGATTTTCTAAAAAGACTTACGTGCAGTGCTTTACAGTTAAGGAAAATAACCTGAGTGAGGTAACCTGCATATGTCAGAAAAGTGGGTGTTGTTATTACTACCACTACACCTTTGCCTACCCCTCCAAGGAATATAGACGTGAGCATATGTATGTATGTATGTAGGTATGTAAATATTTAGTAGCATACCATTCTATTACATATAAATAGTGGAGTTACATACATACATACATTGGACATAAATTGCATTACATATAAATATTGGAATAATTTATATATAACTAAATTCCTTTGGGCTTAGAATCTTAAAGGGTTAATATCAGTTCAGTCTAAGAAGCCAGCCGTTTGAACTTACGCAGGAAATTGCCTTAGATTAGAGGTATACCTGATCCTCAGGAAATTGGTTCATTACTGTACGACATAACAAAGCTTTACTCTATATCCATTACTCCACTAATACACAATGACAAAACACAACAGACTTAAGGCTAAGCAAAATTGAGATTGGTTTATTCGGCGTCACAATTCTCTCCTACGATAAGGAAATGTTTCTCGAGAAAAGAGGAGCTCTTGGCACAGTTGCTATTGCGCATATCATTCGATCAGCGAAGTTAAGCAACCCTAACCCTAGCCTGTAATTGGATGGGTGATCGCACGAGTTCCCTCCGTGCCTCGGATATCACGTTAAGCCGTCGGTCTCGGTTGCCAATTTATCATCTTTGGCAATCCTTACAGGTTAGTCGGAGGCCTAAAATAGTCTGACAACTGGTTTAACCCAGATCACAGATTTTCCTCGTCAAAGGGGTTGCGAAGTTCAGATGGCTGGCGCTTCGTATAAAAATCGGGTGATCAGCCACATCGGGTTGAATCAAGTGCCGACCCCTACAGTGTATGGAATGAGGCCAGGGAGATATTCGGCATCACAATTCTCTCCTACGTTAAGGAAATGTTCCTCAAGGTTTTTTCTTCTTTATATACTAGCGGACGTCACACGGTTTCACCAGCGCAGTTTCCATTCCCGAGGGAGTACGAGGATAAATATAGCCTCTGTTACTTGCTGATAATGTAGCATTCGAATGATGAAAGAATTTTTAGAATCGGTTCAGTATTTTTTGTGCTTATTCGTTACAAACATACTTTCATACAAATCATTCCTCTTTATAATATTAGTATAGACTGAGCTGGGTTCAGCGTATTGCCGGTAATTATTTGCATAACAATTAGCAGCTTAAAAAAATTAAACGAATTTATTTCCTATTATATAAATGTAATGTATTAATTTGTAATTACAAACAAAAACTTCAATTTTATTTATCGGTAGTATAGTATATCTGTAGAATGTAGTATATTGTATAGATTAACATCAAAGCCACAGCTTTAAAAATACTAAAAGAGCCAACTGGTATTGACAGATGCCATTGATGGAACCCAATTAACAATGATTTATATGCTGACTTAACCCGCCTGTGATTATTTGCTTTGCTGAAATCCATTCGGGTCAAATCCAAATTGCTGGTGAATATTTGAGCCTCGATTTTATTAAAAAAGGATTAATACGTAACATATGTAGCCGGTGTTTTAATTTAATCTAATAGCCTGCACTCAATATCGTCTGTATGGAATTACAATATTGTTGATCTCGAGTTGGTATGTTGAATTTTTTTATTTTAGCGAGCTTATTTTGTCAGAATTAACAACTCAGTTTTTGTAAAGTATTATCTAAATATTTAAAATGAGTTTGTTTATTATTATTATTCTCGGATAAATTAATAGAACCTGGTTGAGAGAGCTTGAAAAAACTTGACGTATTCTCATTAAAAAAAAAGTTGAAAAAAATAAGGAAAAATAATCCGAACCAGTGTCATTTGGACTCGAACTGGGGTACAGTCTAATTTCGTTGTCACCCGAGGCTGGTAGCCTCCCGTCTGCGCTTTTTTTTCTTATTGAAGAGGGGGAAATCTTCAAAAGGCCCCCGACCGCCCTCAGAGACTCATGTCGGATGTGAGATTTTTACCGCAATAAAACCCCCCGGTGGCCATCCTCTGTGCTTAGGGAGGACTCCGGGTACTGTGATAGATCACACCGGTGGCCTCCCACTTTGCCAGGGCACATCCACGGGGCAGCTGTTGCCGTATGGAGCTATCGTAACTTGACAGATGTCGGCTAAATTTACCTTCGTATTGCAATGATATTGTTGCAATTTTTCAGTGCCTGAAAATATGGTTAAAACGATGTTTTCTGAAGATAAAACCTAGCTAGATCATTTTTTGCCCTTGAAACCCCCTACATACAAAATTTCATGAAAATCGTATATATATAAGGTATATACAAGGATTACTCGTTTAAAGGTATAAGATTTTGTTAGTATTGTAGCATACATTCCATCATGCCTGAACTAGGTAAGACTTAGTTAACTCTTTCAATTCAATATTCATCTGCTCATACCAAGTGGAACATGAATACAGCTACTTAAATTCGAAATGATTACACCTTAAACAACAAATATTCTATTCTGTCAATCTGGTAATCTAAAAGTAAAGTAACAGATTGATAGAATATTAGTAAGAGTCGTTTTTCAGGTTTTCGTGCAGAAGACGCGATTTATTTTCAATATTATCATTATAATTCAGCCAAATTCCAAAATAAATAATTGTAATATTAAAAATCACATGAAAATAAATTACTTTCCGTCTTTTAAATGTATATAGTAAAGGCTTAAACTGACAGATATTAGAAAGTCTACAAGAAAGCCTCAGGCTTTTGTCGTAAAAAGCCAATTTTCGCGTTACAACATCGTTAGCGAATACTGCTCGCTAACGATGTTGGTTCGCTAAAGGTTGGAAAACACGTACTTATAATACAACTTTTTGTTCGGATAACAATGCAGCGGGGAAAAGTACCAAATCGTTATCCCAGTAATCTTAACAATCCAGGGGGCCAACTATGATCGTTTCAAGCTGCCAAGCAGAAAGCTTCTTTGCTTTCACACTTCAATTTGCTACCATACACTCACTCCTATATTCCCCAAAGAGGTAGGCAGCGGTGTTCTTGTTGTACATCCACATTTCACCAGCTTTATTTAAGTCTCATGTAATAGAGGGCGAGATAGTGTTGATGGTAATAACAACACACTAATCCAGACTCTGGGCTGCTACTGGAAATTGCAGATGGAAACATCCAATATCACTTGGCCCGACCCAGGAATCGAGCCCAGGCCCACGTGTTCAGCAGTAGTAGTGCTTACGACCACTGGACAAGTGAGGCAGTAGAAATAAAATTAAATGTCAAAGCTTAATACGAGCTGCTTTACAGCGTAGATGGGATGCTTCCCTGTCTGTCATAAAATAGCTCAAACTGTCATATAATAGCTCAAAGGTCATCATCTCCCTGGCCTTATCCCATACATTGTTGGAAGCGACTGCCATCTGAACTTCGTAACTTCTTCTACGAGGAACATCGGTAATCTGGGTTAAACCAGTTCTCAGACTTTCTTAGGCCTCCGACTGAGCTGTAACGAATGCCAAAGATGTTAAATTGGGAACTGGGAGCGACGGCTTAACGTGCTCTCCGAGGCACGGACGATACTCTGACGGTCACCCATCCATCTACTGGCTAGGTATAGGGTTGCTTAACTTCGCTGATAAAATGATATGCGTAATAGCAACTGTGCCACGAGCTCCTCAAGGTGACTCAAAGGTCGTCAGGCCCAAAGTGGAGCTGGGACCGTAGACGGGACCGGGGTCATAATGCATCTGGGCAGGTGGCTGCACAATGCAGCCCGTGGTGCTGAGAGCATAGCAAAGGTACCGTGCTAGGAGTTACTTATTTGCCACCCCTAGGTAAAGTGTTAGAGGTTTAAGAGTTCCTTGGATTACTTAAATAAACGAAGGGATTTTAATGAGTTTAAATCTAATGTAAGATATTGAAAGCTCTTCCACCGGATTCATTACTACACAAGGTAATCAAAAAATCAACATTTAAAAAGCTTACTGTTAACATTAAAATAAGGTATCCACAAAGCCAAGTATCTTTTCAACAATATTTAAAGTACTTTCTCTCCGCAATCCATAGCCGTGGGCCATGTATATGTAAACGACCTTCAGATCCCCTAAAGCAATTACAGCGGCCCCTCAAGGACCTCTACTTTATTCGCCGTAGTCGGCTAAAAAGGGGACTATAAAAGTCTATTTTCTAATAAAACATAAAAGCCTGCAATAAAAATTGGAAGAGGCATTAAAAATCACTGCCGACTTTTGCCAAAATTAAGTGATCGTTAAAACGCTATTAGATTCAAACATATGACGCCATGATTCCTAAATGGGCTTTTGAAATTTTATGCACTCCCTATCTGGTTGTAAAAGGTTTAACAATGACCCGGGGTTAAATGGGTCCGGGTCAATCTAAAACCGGGCAATGTGTTTGGAAACGGTCTATATTACACGGTCTACAGTCTACCGACGAAGGAAATTTAATGCATTTGTCACCAATATCTTGATGTAGACAAGTTCGATTGACATTATTTTACACGTGACTACACAGCTACTGACCTACATTGACGCAAAGACCCAATGCATCAATAATAGCTTGGATTTTCAGTACAATTTCTATACTAGCCGTAATAATATTGTATTTATAAGCTTATTTTTAAATTCATTTTGATTAAGCTTATTTCCTATTATCTTTTGCCGATTATTCACATAAATAAGTTTAGAAGATTGGGATTTTCACGAATCCATAAATAGATCTTAGACATTTATTTAAATATTTTGGTTAAATTAATAGAATAAATACGACAACAGCCACGTTTTTAATACACTAGCCGTCAAGTTATTCGATTCGATACATTGCCTTAGTACCTTAAGGACTATAATACACTAATTTCTTGTACTATGAGACTGGCCCTTAACATTTTACAAATGTAGACTTACCTTTATTGTGAGCACACGAAGCGTTGATGACTGTCGGACATTATGAGGTCACCCTTAAAAGCCTTCTTAAAATAAGGCGGTGACTTTTATCATAAAGTTTACTGCAAATGTCTCGAAATTTACAGTTCTCTGTTTTATGTGTTTAGGAAACAAAAAAGTTACCACGCTTATATTTTGCGGTATCGTTGTTCTAATGGTATCTGACAGCTACGCTAGGTGTCGCGGTTCGATTCCCGCATCAGGGCAAACAATTTGTGCCGTACATTTTTAATTGCCTGAGTCTGCGAATTGTTATATGTATATAAGTACAAAATACCAATACCCATATATTTACAAAAATAAGGTTATATCCGCTCCTGATTACCATAGAACTTACTTTGCTTAGTTTGGAATAAGATGGTGCGTTGAGGCAAAGTCTGTTTTTTTTTTCAATTAAGGGTAAACTCAGCCTAATGCTAAGCGGCTGTAGCCTATGAACGGCTTTGCAAAGAATAAATGGGACCTTACCATGACCTATGATTACCATCATAGTTTGATTCATATTACGAGACAGATGAGTATATCACGTATATAAGTCTGTCACTGTCACACAGTGGAAATATGATGGCAATAAGAGCTTAAGGTGGGGCGCCTGCACTGTAAGATATCATTATTTAGTAGCGGTCTTCTGGAATGTGGAGGTGGGGTACCAGTCGGATAACTCCGAATTTCGAATGGGACATTCCTTTATGTTCTCCGATTATCCTGTTATCTAAACTGTGTGTTAGATCAGACTGGAGTTGTTATCAAGCCAATGTTTGTGTGAAAACTTGTTAAGCCTTGACTTGATTAGGGACTAATGAAGTTTCGTTGGTTGAAGAAACCGCAATCACTGTATAAATATAAGATTTACAGGCAGTAGGGAATCTAGGCATATTTTTTTTAAATAAAAACGTGTGATACATTGCGCGTGAGGATTGTCAATTTGAATATGAAATGTTAATTGAAATTAAAAATATTAATTCAGTTTTCCAGTTTGGGTCCTGGTAAGGCACTTATGAATGTCGAAAATGTTCCACCGGTTCAGAAACTAGCCTTCTGAGATGAACCGGCAAGAAACTCAGGGAGGCATCATGCACATTTCATCGATTATTTATATTTGTAGGATTTAAAACTCTTTTATATCCTGTCAAATGATTTAGATTTAGCGTTTTGAAAAGGTCCTTAAAACACGTGAATGACGTATACGCGATCACCCACGACATGACACCTCTTACTGCCATTACTAAAATTATCTATATTTAATAGTAAAAACAGATATTTTTTAACGATTTATACCTAGATTCCTATTTAAGGACGATCAAAAATCACTGTATCTAACCTTTAACACTTAATACAACAGGAAAATATGATTTTATATTACTTTTAGAACGTACCAATTACTCCCTATTGTTGAGCGAAGTCGCGTTGTCCGTATTGCAATGAAAATAATAATTATCTCCCCCCGCGGGCCCACAACAAGATTGATTATCGAGCAACGCACCATTATGCAAGAATAAAATAGAGAATGCCTCTGGAAACATAACAAATGCTCGCGTTTGTTTTCCAAATAAATTAAGTTGTTTTCCCAAACGTTTAGAGAATGTGCCAATGTGCTCCTCTGTTAAACACAGTGTGTTCGAAATTTGGTTTTTATGAACTCAAGGCCTTATTTCAGTACCTACAATTTATAAGTAAATCTATGAGTAATTCAGTCATCACCTGAACTCAATACTTCAATCGTTTTAATTTTAATTCATATCACCCATGAAGGTTAAAGTTATGGTGGCAGATTATAAATGGTCGGCTGCAACAAAGCTTTTAAGTGAAGCAATACATCGTGAATAAACCGCGGATTGAGAAGAAATTCTAAGAATATATATTTATCTTCTTACCCTTGAAAGAAGGATAAATAATATATTGAATAGAATGAAGTGTTACTTTGCGGAAGTCCATGCTTATGGTTATTAAATTGTATAAACTGTTGCTATTGATATTATATTATGATGTTGATATTATGTTGCTATTTTATAAGTATACAAACGACATAGTTATCCTAGTGAAGTGCAGTCCAGTTGGGGGTCCACCAGTCTGCAGACCACCGTCTGGTCCGGTCTTGTAATATTTTATACAATTTTATAACGATAAATAATATATTATGCATCTCGTCTAAACAATTTCTCCTTCAATATCTAAGTCAAATATAACTCCCATCCGTAAACTAACTAATTAATGATGACTAAAGGAAGCATCTTTTTCAAAATTGTATAGAGTTTCCCCAAATGAAAACTCTACAATCTTTTGAAATTATTCCCATGTTAGAGAAGGGTCTGTGCGAATGCATTCATTTTCGGATACTCTATAGTCATTTTGTATTGAAAATACTAAGCATATACCCTTGACTAGTTTCAAAGCCGGTAAAACTGACGTTTATTTCGTACTGAAAGCACTCATTGCGCTTCGTGAATCACGATTTCAGTGTATGAATGGATTTAGTCCGTGTAGTAGTGAGTTTTGAATTTGCGAGAGAAATTAACATACACAACTTTACAGGAATATTTTACGGTCTCTGTAGAGACACAAACATTAATTAGATCAAATTTACACACAACGTTTTGAAAGAGAGAGAGACGACAAATTCCCCATGCTTTCATGCTAAGCTCTATTAAATATGCAGTGATAAAAAGATCGCTTTTTTAACATATATAGAACGATTCAAAGCAAAATTAACGGAAGGGTAAAATGAAGGCGGAAACGAATAAAATAAGAGTTAGTTACTGGTGTTAGTTGGTGCGTCTTGTTGAGGGGTATTCAAACAGAATGTTTAAACCAAAACCTCATTGCATCACTGAGATAGAAAAATTATGTGCATTATAAGAACGAAATAGAGCAAAAGTATTGATCGCAGGCACTTACATTAATTATGACGAAGTTCCACGCAAGAAGACATTAAAACTCATTTGGAACCTTGCCACAATTAGCCTGTAACCGATTTCAACTTGGTTAGGTACCTACTGCAAATTATGCACATGAAACCAATAAAGTTATAACGTCGGCATACATTGTAATCTATCTATACATCAAAATATAGTCATCAAAATAACACCTTTTCACTCAATGCATATGAAAGTATATAGGTACGATACTGTAATAATAAAACTATTTAACAAAAAAAATCTCTCCCTGTCCCTTTGTCTGTCTTTCTGTCAGTCTGTCTGTTTGTTCAGGCTAATCTCCGAAACGGCTGGCGGGTGAAACCGTGGGGCAGACCTAGTAAGTAATAACGTACTTACTTCATTACGAAAAAAATTGCTGAGTAACATACAATGACCAATAACACCATAATATATTCTTAATTAAAGGTTTAGCACCTTATCAATTAACCCTCATCTCTCTCGTTTTAATGACTATGAATAAATTATTAAGTGATTAGCTTTTTACTTTTTGTACGTGGATGTTTGTCGCAATGTCGTTTGTTATTTATTTTGTTAATTAACAAGTATTTCTCGGTAGCAAGTAAGATGTAAATTTCGTACGTTTTCAAATGAAGTGAACGTGGTTTATTGTCTTTGAATATTAATATATATTATTCCAGAATTATTCTTAATCAGGTACCAATTTTTTCTTTCTTATACACGCTGTTGGATAGCCATTTTAAGCATACTTTAAATCTATGTTTGTAGTTAATAAGGATGCAATTAAATATATTATGTAAAAAAAATATGCTTATTATTAATCTAATGAAAAGACGATGTACAATGAAAATGTGTCCAGAAAAATGGACGCCAGAGAAAAGATTAATCGTAAAATTTTGAAGTCAAATAGACAACTAATAACATTAAAAAACAACATAATCCAAATCTATCAAGTGTCAAGCCACTTCGGGGAGCAAATGATGGGCACTTTAATGACTTTGGAAGGATCTAGGAGGCTATTTCCTTAACGATTGACATGTTCGATTTACTCGCTGAACAAATGTCTCCGTGACATCAGAGTCATCAATCTTGGAACCTCGGCTCGAACGCAGATAGGCCCAAGGTCTTAACTCACATCCCAAACGATTTTTACGATATTATTTTCATCTAAACTAGGTACATTTTAATTCGGATAAAGGATCTTTGATTGTGTGTTGTGGTGTAACAAGGTTAGTTAAAATCATAGTCATTTAATTAATGTTATAATGTAAATGTTTAGATGTTTTGATGTTGGATGCTAACGCATGTATTCACCGAAGGGGCAGACTGCGGCGGAATTAAAGTGTACTAAAAGTGAACCTTAATACTCCAGTTATCCCAAGTAATAGGAGGCGAGCCTATTACCACTAACCAGACACTAATCCAGACTCCGGGCTGCTTCTGGGAAATAACAGATGGAACCCCCAATAACACACTGCCCGAACTCAGGACCTCGCGATTCGCAATAGCACAACCTGACGAATACTATACCAATGAGGCAGAAGACTTCGTTCTCTTTTTCCAGAAATTATATTTATACAGGGCGTCTTAAGACTGTGCCATTTTCCCTTTATAGCCGTGAGACGCACTGTGTATGGCCTATATATCCACCCAAAATTATTATTAAGATATCTATATATTTTATTAATAGTACTATAATATAATAATAATATAATAATTTACTTCACCAGTATAGAATAGAAGTACATACTTACTAGTATAGAATTAAGTTAACAAATTAGTTTTACCATATTGCGCTGCAATTCGATGTAAATATAGTTTGTTCGTTCAATCTTCGTAATACGTGAATAAAATAAAATAGAATTTATCTTCATATTCTGTATCCCCGTTCTTATAACCTTTCTCCTTTATCGTACTATAAGGCCTTAATATATTTTAGTAACAAAAAGTTAAACGCCTCTTCACTGACATTGAGTTATTTATTAATCGTAAACCATGTTATCTTATTGGTGGTATAAAATCCTTTATTCCTTGACCTTGAGTTCATGTCCATATTATTATTTTTTATTATACTTACTGCAAAATGTATAAATTATTATATACGTTCCTATGTTTATACTCCGTAGTTTATGTAGTAATATTTATTTGAAATGTTGACTTTAGAAACAAACACAAGCGCCAAACTCAGAATATTTTAGATATTGCAAATGGTCGTTTAAATTCTAACACCGCGGAAGTCATATTTTGACCGAAATACATTTCGCATGTCATTAGATAGGGAATCGCAAGCCACATCGTTTGACGAATCAAACACGAGAGTCTGAGTCAATAGCGAGGCGTTATTCATAAAAGAAAAACAACTCGCGAATCGCCGTTGTACTGAGAGACACAGCAACAACGCGTACCTAACTCAGTTTCATTCCATACTAATAGTATCGCGACGAGTCTCCAAATAATTTCATAAAAAATAAGATAAAAATGATTTACATTTGTATTATATTATGGTTGTATTAGCTAATCTATATAGTTAAGATCATTTATTGAGTGTTTTTTTTCTGATATAACTTATATTTATAACAAAAATATTGTCATAGCTTTGTGAAGGTGGCTTTCTTATTTTTTTAAATGTTTCGTGTCAAGAGTACGGAAAAAAATTTTTCCTGTCATCACCACGAGCTAAGCTTGTCTAGTATGAAAATTGCCTGAACCCTAAGAAATTATTCTAATATCCTAGTCACATCGTATTCTATGTGGATGAAGTATCTGCATATCTGATAATTCCTGAATTATTTCAGGTCACCTCGCGCTTCTAAGCTCCTTTGCCTTCCAGCACAAAATGTACACGGCCAGAAAGGCAGTATTTGAATATCGACGCTTACATTCATAAATAGGTATACCAGGGCCAAACTGAATAATTATTATTCATTACATTTACGAATGACGTGCTATTACGAATTGATCTCGATTAACAATATAGCATAGGTTACTGAAGATATAGATACTGTAGATACTGTCTCTCCTCTGTCACTATTCAACAGCTAAATCGTTGTAGAAAATAAACTTTAAAAAATAAACTAAACTTTGATCTGGATAGCGTATCTCGTGAAGCCTTTTCTTAAAAATAGGAACAGAGTGACTGTAGATACAGGTGCCGCAAAAATAGTGGGGTAACTGCGCTTGCATATCTGTACAGACAGACAAAGTCACACTCATAAACGCGTATTCAATTGAGTGATTCTAATGAAAGGCATCATTGTAACATTGTATCATTAAAAAAAGATATTTAACGTTTGGTTGAAAGTTTATTACCTCTGAATACTCCTTCGAATATTCAATTTAAAGGCATGAAGCTAGTTCTGAACTGAGAGTGGGGAACTCAATTTACAGCAAAGTTTGGCATGAGTCCAAAATCTAAGCACCTATACGAGACGAGTATCAATGAAAAATCCATGCAAATAAATAAAATTCAAGCGTCCTGTCACTTTGAAACAAAGGCAAGCTGACATTCTTTGTGCACGTTACGAAAATTCACTTTTTATATTAAATGTTCTTTGTCTGACATTGCCTAGGAAAAGTGTGTATTATGATTTCAAAAGGATTTTCATTTCAGAAGATATTCAGGTTACTGTTGTTTTTGTTTAGGAATTCTATCAAAATTGCTTTAAAGCGAATAAGGCCGCTGTGTATCTCTGTCAACACTTTGTAGTTCATATTATGATCAAGTTTGTATTCCATTAAGGGAACAGATAGACAAAAGCGTATTTATAGTATTCCTACATTATAGCCATTAAATGGGCACAAGTCCAGACTCAGAAAACTCTAATGACTATGCCTAACCCGGAGATCAAACCCAGGACCTAATGGTCTATAAAACACTTTTGCGACCACAAGACCAACGAGGCAGGCAAGAAGAAATTGTCATTTGTTTCACAATATTTTCAACAAAATCTTGGCTCTGATTGCCAACATTTGTTATGAGAATGAAGAAATATTAAGGTCGCGTGACCTTCCCAAAGACCTTAGTAAATAAATCAAGCTTAGGACTAGTCCTGCCTTCTATTTGTGGCCAGCAGAAAAACTTTGCCGCCAGTTTAATTGACTTTAGCACAATCTTGTTGGAGACAAGTAATGGCCACGAATATTACCAGTTATGAGTTCAGTTTTAATTACATTTTGGTGGTTTCGGCTCAAATTACTGGCGAAAGGGCCCGAAGGAAAATAAAATTGAAGAAATAACGTTAAGATAAGATGATGGAGGTTGTTTCAACTACGTTTAAGGCTTATGACGGGTTTACGGTTACCCGTAGCCATTTGTGGCTTCACTAGCGCTTGGGGATACCTAAATGCATGGTTATGAGGCTTCTAACGCTAAAGCGAAGATGGTTCTATTTTATTATTCATTCATTTGGCAATTCACACGTTTCATTTTCAATATCTTCGAAAATATTTTCATTCCGACTGATTTGGTTTCAAACACGTAACAGGGGGCCAACTATGGTCGATTAAGTAGCGCGTATTAAGATCTTAGCTTTGGCGTTTAATTTTACCATACAAATATTTGACGTCAAAGCTCAGTAGTTCTTAGTTCACGCCGCTTAAGCCGATAATGGTAGACCCCCGGATGAAAAAGTTTTTATGTTGTGTTTTTTTAACTGTTCTGAGGTTTGTTTTCTGATTAACATGATTATCATGATTGTTGATTATGATGTAATATCTATACAGATACATATAATTTGAGTGTCTTTTTGTAATTTCAAATAGCTTATCACTAAATTCATATGAAATCATATAATTAACCTTAGGGCGAGAGTGAAATTTCATTCCTTCTCTTTTTATTTTTTTAGAAACAGTTATAGTGACATAAAAATCCTATCTACCTCTCTCAGAAATATAATATTCTTACCATAAAATAATTCACACATTATTATCTTTGCCATTAACTCAAAAGGTCTTAAAAAGTTAAGACCTCTTCATTTATTCAATTATGCTGAGCTCAAATAATCTTTATTATAATGGGTCAAAGTGTCTCTTTTGCATGTCAAAGTTTTTATTTAAAAAAACTATACCAATTATTATGTGTGTATGACACATAGCCTCATCTAATTAAATACTCACGTACTGTATAATGAATATTAATGAAAAAATATAATAAAGATCAAACCTCATCTCGTCGTAATATTTACCACGTAAAAAATAAGGTCTAATTTCGTTTGAAAGTGAGTTTCTGAACGGAACTTAAAAGTTGGGAAATACCGCTGGCGTTTTAAGTGAGGTTGGGAATTCGGAATTGTGTTTCATACGCATGAGGAAATTACTGAGTTCTCAGTTAAGTAGACAAAGTGGGGTACGAGGAGAAGGACTTATTGGTTTTTAAACGAACTCACTTATATACCGTAGTAAGTGACGTGGTCGCTGTGGGGTTTGTTTGAATCGAAAGGCAAATTCGAATCCCAGCCGCATGTACCAATGAGATTTTTTAAAAACTTAAGTGCAATGATTTCACAGCAGGAAAACATCGTGAGGAAAACTGCATATGTCTAAGAAGTAATTCAACGAAGTATGAATAGTGCCTGAGAAGGCGATGGACTCATCTGTCACGTTGGCACTTAATCATCTTCTTTTAAATGTGGGTATTGTTATTACAACACTTCTGCTTACCCCTTTAGGGACCCTTTTTCATTATTGTTTTTTTTTTACTACCTGTGACTTGCGGTTTCACCCGCGTAGATTTAATTTCATTCCCGCAGAGCTCAATTTTTTTTTAAAAAAAAATTGCCAAATTACTCCTTGTAACATCAGCTACCTGTCAGTGAAAGTCCCGTTAAATCGGTAGAGCTGTTTCAGGGATGTAACTTTATTTAATTAGACAAATTGATCTTGAAAGTTTTGCCGATCATAAATTGTATAAAATAATGTTCTTCGGAGCCTGAATCTGAATGTAAAACGGTAAGAAACATTTTTGGCAGCTAAAATTATAATAGTAAATCAAGCTAAGGACATTTTAAACTTTGAGAATCGTTTGCAATTAACGGAGAATTCAGACTCGGCATTCAAATTGATTCATTATTAAAATATTATTATGAAACTTTGACGTTTCAATTATCTTCATTATTATATAATTGGAGACCGAAAGTTGATAGTTACTTAGCAATGTTTGGTCTAAGCTAAATATAAACTTAACTAACAAGAAATTAATAACACAGCACGACGCGATCCAGACAGCCTAGAAAGGCTGACGATTACGGGACGGGTCGAGGGCAAAAGGGGCAGGGGTCGTTCGCCAACACGATGGACGGATGCGACCCAGGCTGCGACGAGGACTACTCTTCAAGCTACCATCCAGATGGCACAAAATAGAGAGGCTTGGAAAGCAATGTTAATGCAGACGTCGCGCCATGATCACGTCTCTCAGTCATGAGGTTACGACTAAGAAGAAGAAGAACAATAAATTTAAATCCTTTTAATTTTCTCATTTCAACTAAGAGAAATGTATTGAATGACGACTTTGTCATGAGAGCTAGTATAAGTTGAGTCAGTAAATATTTTTAGAACAACACACAGCTAGCCCGCGGTTTTACTCGCGCGGTATTAACGTTGGGGTTATTTTTTTCTGAAATAAGCCTAGCCAAATCGCCTACATCTATATACTAACATCAGTTATCTGACAAAGAAATTCCGGCTAAATTTGGTCCAACCATTTTAGATATTAGCCGCAACGAACAGACAGAGTGAGAAATATATATATTTATATCAGTACCGTTTAGGTTATGCATTTAGTGAAAAGCTGTTAATTTTAAATTACCTACAGACACTTCAATTTTATTTATCTTTATATATGTATGTATATATACCGTCGTCTTTATTTCGTAACCTTGGCGATGAAATAATACTTGCTTTTATTTAGTCGGGATAAATAAGAAGTTCGTTCGACGTATGAGAACAAGTTCGTAAGTTGTATCGCAGTTTAACGTAATTCAAAGAGAAATAAATCTGTCTACGAATACGATAATATATCACAACACAGCCAACGCTCTTGTGGAAAAAATAAACAAAACTTTTTATTTGTTAAAGCCTCGAGTTAAACTTTGGACATGTTTCCCGCAGCCCCTTGTTAGACCTTACATATTTTGATCGCATGTAAATTTTCTTCTGGAGCTCGTGGCACAGTTGTTATTGCGCATATCATTCGATCAGCCTAGTTAAGCAACCCTTACCCTAGCCAGTAATTGGATGGGTTACTCCCCGGGTTCCCACCGTGCCTCGGAGAGCACGTTAAGCCGTCGGTCCCGGTTGCCAATTTATCATATTCATATTCATATATTTATTGCAGTTAGTATCATATTACACATAATATTAACATAGTTAGGGCACAGCAATTTGAGAGGCACTACTTAATTAATATATATACAATTTATCTTATATTTATTACTCCTCAATAACAAACATTTATTATATATATATCATCTTTGGCAATCGTTACAGGTCAGTCGCTAAAATAGTCTGACAACTGATTTAACGCAGATCATAGATTTCCCTTGTTAAAAAGGTTGCGAAGGACAGATGGCAATCGCTTCTCATAAAAATCAGGTGATCAGTTGAACCAAGTGCCGACCCCAACAATGTATGGGATAAGACCAGGGAGAGGATGATATAAATTTCCTTGTGGAGAATTACATGTATGAGAAGCCACAAAATTACTTACTTAAGAACGAATATAATATGCACAGTGAAATGAAGAGACTGGTATCAATTTGTAGAACGTTTATTGTAGTACAATATTATAGTATACAATTACTTGAACATATAAGTTGAACTTGCAGAATGGTGTTAATGTGCGCGCAGTGATTTCTTGGCATAAACCTGGGCATAGACACTAGTCTCTAATAGTATTATTGATCCACAGAGCGTACCCACAGATACAATATATTTTTAATAGTTCATACAGTGTAACATGCACTTCATAGAATGACGAAGTCTGTTTTCCTTTGCAATGTGCAATTGAGAAAATGTTTATTCTAAATTTGAGAGCTACCCCTTGGAATACACTTTTTACCCGACTAATTTGGACTACCTACATTCCTTACATCCTTAACTCCAACCTCTTATATAGCTATATATATATATATATATATATATATATATATATATATATATATATATATATTAGTATTAAAATAAAAAATAAGTCCCCATAAACACTGGTACCTTCTCAGACAAAAAATATATTATAAACAGCCTCCACGAGATATCAAACTTACGATTTAATATTGCGACAACCGTTTTGAGTCGCAGTCTTGTAATAACACACCCACGAAAGCTACCTACTGCAATACCCTTTCCAGTCGATGCCATCAAAAGTAAAGGACAGAATAGAGCCATCAGCCTGTATTCACTCGTTCACAATGGCAGTATCAGCTCATTTCTAATCGGCTTGCAACGACCTCCAGCGAACATTATTGGGAATCCAGAGAGCTTTACGTGAATGCACGTCTAAGGCTTTTCACATCCACCGACAAAAGCACAAAATGGAAAGATAATAGAAGGGCGCCCTCATCCAAGGTAGATAATCATCGCATACACGCTTACACGTGCGCCTAGAAGTTCGTTAGTCTCGGCTTCAGTCCGGGTAATTCCAGTTGAAACCGGTATACAAAAGAGTGAAAGGCAGATAGTTCTATGAATACATTGGATGGATTTTACAACGAACTTACGATACAAATATTCTAAAATGTACGCTAGAGCCGTGGTGGCCTTGAGGTTTGAGCAGTCGCCTGCTACGCAAGCGACGCAAGTTCGAATCCCAGCGGGGAGATTTTTGAACGAGCATTTCTGAGAAGTAATTCAAAGACGTATATATAGTGTCTGAGACGGCGATGGACTCTGTCATGTTGGCACTTAATCATCTTCGGTGAAAAGTGGTTGTTGTGATTACAATACCTCTGCCTACCCCTTCGGGGAATACAGGCGTGAGCGTATGTATGTATGTATGTACTCATAGCTATAATCGCGTCGCTTTCACCGGTGCCGTTTCAAATTATGAGCGCTCAGCTAAAATAGTGGGTATAACTACGAGTATACGCCGATATCGACAGACAGACTCATAAAACGACTACTGCATATTGAAAGTCAGCGCTCAAAGCTCATGACGGCACCTTTAGTAATTTTAGAGCGAGGCCGTTATTTACTCCAAGGGAGCTAACCTTCTGTAACGTTTTATTTTATAGCAAAAGACGCAAAGTATTATGGAGAAATCGATTACGAGATGATTGAGTTGTGACATTGGCACGAAAAGATACGCTGTCATACTTCTTAAGTAGCTCTACCACGGCGGCATAGGAAAATTAGATTAGCTGATTCACGGTTTTCATTACGTAACTAGATAACGTATGGTCATAGTAATCGACGCTTATAATATTTTCCTGGAACGGGGACTGTACCAACCAGGCGACTGCTCAAACCTCAAGGCCATCACGGCTCTCTATGTGTATGTATATGTTGCAGTTAATCACTCATAAGTACTTTTAACATGTAATACAAATGTCGACACTAGCTCTGAGATAACTGAATATTTATTTATTTACTCCATATAGCTAATTTATACGTTAATTATGAATGAGGATGTGCCAACAAAACTGTAGCTTTATTACGCGTGTTAAAAAATGGATCTGTAACTTCTCTCAAGGCACCGTCGTAAAACGTCCCAAATAAAATAAACACTCCGGTATAACCGCAGAGACGAAATGTTTTCCTTCAATCCCTCTGAGATGTCTGTAAAATTATTGCCCTCATGTATTATTCTAGCGAAGAGACGAGATAGATTCAAGTGGTACGTATGTACTTATCTAAACACTTACTTCCATTATGTACTCGTACGGCCTATTTTTACACCCACGAAGGAACGATATGCTCTGTTCCATCCTATTTGTGCATGTGTAACAGTGATGGATAGAGGCGGGAATGAGGTTACAACCATCGAAATATATTATTCAAATAAAAAACTGATAATCAATGATATTGTAATACTAGATATGTTATCTAGTTCGAGAATACATCGAATTATGTACACAGTAATCGACGTTTAAAAGCTGTTCCCGACAATGAACACCCCCAAGTACCTATATGTTTTAACGCCGCTAAATCGGTCGCGTATTTACCTCATTTGTATGGAAACGAAAAAGAACGTAGCTAATTTTAAAACCTGTATTTGAGGTACAGTAGTATTGAAAGAGAAAAGAAGAGAACAGTAAAAAGACTTTTCTTCTTATTGTTCTATACTTGTGAGTAAAAATCTTAGCTTCGTCGTGTCTTCACTTTTCGCGCGTTGATGATCATACCTACTACTAAGTATCATTGCTATTTTTAATTGGTGAGAATTTGTAATTTGAATGGTACCTATCTTATAGATAGCGTCTAACCAAACATGCCACAGCTAGACCAATATTTTGAACATAAAATCGAAACATCTATAGACTGATCTTATACATCTTTTATATTACACATATAAATAAAATTGAAGTTTCTGTTTGTAATTCGAAAAAAAGTTATTAACTAAATGCATATTTAACTAAATGTATATACGGTCTCTGTCTGTCTGTTTGTTCCGACTAATCTCCGAAACGGCCCGATTTTAGCAGGTTTTCACTGGCAGACAGCTAATGTTACAAGGAGTAATTTAGACTTTTATTTAAAAAAAAGAAATGTATTTACAAATAAAACTTTCATTAATGATATCGTTCAATATCCTAATTTATAAGGAACTAACAACTTTCTCGCATTTTCAGTAACTTCTCGCTCCCGAAGTAAACTTAATTCCTTGTTTTCGTCATCCAAGGAGTCGGGAACTGAAAAGTTTGAAGGTACGGACATAACTTATTCAATGCATTTAGAGCACTAGCGAAATACGTTTTGAGAGTAATGGTGTCCTACTATTTCTGTGACGATATTACCTATATAAATATTATAAAGAGGAAAGATTTCTATGTAAGTATGTTTGTAACGAATTAGCTCAAAAAGAACTGGACCGATTTTAAAAATTATTTCAGCAATAGATAGCTACATTATCCGCGAGAAATATTCCCGTACTTTCACGGGAACTACGCGAGTGAAACCGCGTGACGACCTCTAGTAAAATATATGGTGAGCTATGGGTATACATTCCGAAATGTGTAAATCTAATTCTATTGCTTCAAAATCCAAACTAAAAATAAATATTCTATAATATTTCTTTACACCCTTCCTGGGTCCAGGGTCCAAAGTCCATTTTTCACTGCAGATCTATCGCAATCTCGAATGTTTATGTTGTGTCCCGAAAATTCTCAGGCACTTCTATATTTACAATGTTTAATCTCCGTAAAGATTTTTTTTACGTCTGGTAAGACTCGTACTCTTCTATTCACGGCTCTTAGTGTTTAGTAATCCCTTGAGTCATAATTAAAACTACTCTTGCATTCGTACCTTCTAATAGAATAGTTTCTTAATATGTCTCGATTGAATGAATGTTCCAATTTTAACTTCACTTTTCGCAAAATGTCTTGTACATCATAACAATACATCATCATCTCCCTGGCCTTATCCCATACACTGTTGGGGTCGTCACTTGATTCAACCCGATGTGGCTGATCACTTGATTTTCATACGAAGCGACTGCCATCTGACCTTCGCAACCTCTTTAACGAGTAAAATCTGTGATTTGGGTTAAACCAGTTGTCAGACTATTTTAGGCCTCCGACTGACCTGTAACGACTGCCAAAGCTGATAAATTGGCAACCGGGACCGACGGCTTAACGTGCTCTCCGAGGCACGGAGGGAACTCGGGCGGTCACTCATCCAATTACTGGCTAGGGGTAGGGTTGCTTAACTTCGCTGATCGAATGATATGCGCAATAAAAACTGTGCCACGAGCTCTTCAATAATCATAACAATACATGAGACTGGATACGCCATAATAATCTACTCCATAAAGGAAGACAAAAGGCGTAAATCACTCTATGGAACACTCGTGGTCTTTGAACGATATAGACAATTTGATATTGTTTTCTGGCTCAGATCCTCAGAATAAAGACTTATATCATGCTAAAATTGGATCTTCTCCACAAAATATGTCGGATAAATCTTAACAAGGCGATATCGTCGAGATTGGTCTCCTCAGATAATATTAAATCATAGGCTTTATTATATAACTTAGTAGCAATCAGTTTCAATTCGCTTGAAACAAAAAAATGTGGTGGTTGCTATTATGAATGAGTGTCAGATTTAAAATAAAAAAAACTGTATTCACCATAAGGAACACTTGGAACACTCATTGAATTATTTCTCAGAAATATGCAGGTTTCCTCATGATGTTTTCCTTCACCGTAAAGCACGTGGTGTAAAATCACTGTACATACGTTTTTTAGAAAAACTCATTGGTACAGGCCCCGCTGGGGTTCGAACTTGCGTCGCTAGTGTAGCAGGCGACTGCTCAAATCCCAAGGCCACCACGGCACAAAAATATCCTCATCTTAAGAAATCGTATTACGTACGTAATGTAAACTTCTGATAATCATTTGAAAACAGGTAATGTTTTAAAATAAACAAAATACTTATTGAAATAGCAACTGATTGCAACAGCGCCACGTTATGAGGGCGCGGATATTCTCACGGCGATCGCTGACGAGGGTCGGCTTTGTCGATCTCACAGCTCGAGGTTGAATTGACATTTATTGTTCATTACAGATTCCGATGTCTGCTATTGCGATATCTGGTCTTGGACAGTTTTATTGGCCGCGATAGTTGTTACTCGCAATTAATAATAATCTTCGAACAGCCATCTCTGTATATATACAAATATAAGTAATATACATATGAAACCTTCAAATATAATTACAAAAAGGATTTTGAGTACTGCAAAAAATGCTTCACTGTATTATGTGAATACATACCCTTTATTACAAAAATTTACTAACAAAAAAAACTGAGTATGTCCATCCCTTTTTAAATCCGCATCACAGACAGGGATGGAGCTATTTTCAAACATGGACTAAATTAGTCTATGTTTCGTAATAAAGGCTGTGTCTTAGAATTAAATGTACTGTATTGTAAAATCGCCAAATAAACTGTAATTTAAACTCAAGAATTTATTAGGACCACTATTTCAGCTCTCTTTGATATTAGCCCTGAAAAGTAATAAGCCTAAATAGTTAATATGAAAAAATCAAGCCAGCCTGATGGAAAGGAACTAAAGCCCAACGTTTGCAACACCAAAGCGCCAATAATGCGCAGGATAACATAAAAAAATCGCTGAACATGTGTTCATTCAGCGAATTATGTAAGCTTTAGCCAGTAACACGACTTCTCTCGTTCTTCCTCCATAATGCATTGGCGAGGCTACTCACCGCAACGTAACATTAGACCAACACATCACCGGGGGTCTACTCTTTATGAAGTGAAAATCAAAAATATTATGAAAATCAATGGTAGTTTCAGTATCACTTTGTTTTTATCACACTCATGTTTAATAATTTTATTAAAGCCGGTTAAGAATATACAGGGTATTGGGGAAATATTTGATAGGGCATAATTTTAAAAAGCCAATAAAACTATTATGACAGAAATATCTTCTTCCGTTTTCAAGTAATTGTGTTCAAAGTTGACCATAAAAATCTGCGGTAATTTAGAGTTATTCACGTGAAATCTAACAACGCTTTTTATTTTTTTTAACACTGGTCCTGATATAATCCTATATAACCATTTTTCTAAACCATTAACCTTCTTAATTTAATTCTGTTTAATTTTCGCGTCGGTAATGTAGGTAAACGCGGCCGCGCGTTCATTCATCGCTTAAGGCCACGAGTTCTTCCGCTCTTAGCAACCATAGCCTATTACTGCGTTATTGTTGGAGCTAGATATTTTACGACTTCAACAAAGTGATATATACAAGTTCTAGACGAAAACTATTCTTTTTTTCTCCGACACCTTGTATAAATGTCAAATAATTTCCTAACAGACGTTCGGACGTAACTGAATAAAACCGTGGTAGGAACATTGAGAACTTCCGACCGCAGCTTCGTCTTTCGGAGAAAGCGAGTAGGGCCCCTGCTCTCATATAACGTACCTATAATTTAGAGGTACGGTCCTCAGACGGGCGTCGTCAAATTCGATCGCGGGATTCCGTTAAGAACTAACTATAGTACATCATTTTTAGCGCGACACAAATGTGCCTCTTAGAGACATCTGACGGAAACACAACGCAACAGAATATTGCTAATGCCACTTTATCCTCAAATTTACTTTGGAATCCTACGGAATTCTAACATCATTCTAAAGATGGCACTGATTTACATCAATACCTAATATGTATAATAATAATCAGGCTTTATATACGATCGTGCTAAATAAATACGTACATAAGAAATCTGAACAATTTGTGAGCACACGGGTCGTGTGTAAAATATTCTGCAGTGTTATATTTCAGTAATTTAACACATTTCAAGGTTGAATCAGAATGACGAAACTCATAGTTATTATTATAAATATCATTATTAGTTTTTATGTCTTGTTCTTCACGACCGCTACTGGTAAGATTTGTTTATTTACTTATTAATACATTATCTATCCTTAGCTATAAGTATAATAAAACTATATAATTAATTAAATAAATATGCTCACGCCATCCAAGAAGGGTCCCCGAAGGGGTAAGTGTCGTAACAACAACACTCTCATTTCACCGAATATGATTAAATACCAACGTGAAAGAAGAATAAAATAATGATAAATAAATTACTTACTTACTGTTGAAGTTGGTGTCAAATGTACCATCAAACCCAAGTTCATTTATTTATCTGAGTATAAATTAATAAACGCTATTATTGATATCACTAGATTATAAAGAAGTACACCTTGAAACACACAATAGGAATGAAAATAGTGCAAATGATGTAATTACTTTCATCACCCTGGCCTTATCCCATACATTGTTGGGGTCGGCACTTGATTCAAGCCGATGTGGCTGATCAACTGTTTTTTATACGAAGCGACTGCCATCTGACCTTCGCAACCCTTTAACGAGGAACATCTGTGATCTGGGTCAAACCAGTTGTCAGACTATTTTAGGCCTCCGACCGACCTGTAACGATTGCCAAAGACTGAATTTGAAAAAAAACTGAATTTGGCAATAATAATAACTTTCATGACCGACTAAACGGAGTCGAACGTAGCCACAATTTACATACAAAACTCATTCAAACGAGACATTACGATATAATGGAGATAGTTAAATAATTCTTATTTGGAACGTGCTAATCAGTAAACTAAGCATATTGCCACGAAAGGTATTCTACATTGTAACTTATTTATTTTCCTCTTCATTACAACCTATATGAGGTTGGTATTTGGCTGCTTCGTTGGTCTAACATGAAAGAGATCTTAGGTTCGATCCCCGCGTCGGGTAATGTGTTACCTATCGGGTTTTCATCCCTACATACATATGCTATGTATAATTTCCCATTAGTACCTAGATAAATAAGTGCCTGGTTATTGGCTCACTATTACATAGTATCCTAAACATAACGGCGAAATGTGGAAGTCTTTACATGCATGAGCATATTAAGTAGAATATTAGTTGTTGAATTTATTATATTGAGACAAATGAATGACAAACAAACAACATTAACTTTGGCATCCATTACATAATATTATAAACGTACTTAGTAATATTTTAGTAAGAGCCGTGGTGGCCTTGAGGTTTGAGCAGGCGCCTGCTACGCAAGCGACGCAAGTTCGAATCCCAGCGGGGCCTGTACCAATGAGTATTTATAAAAAACTTATGTACAGTGATTTCACACCACGTGCTTTACGGTGAAGGAAAACATCGTGGGGAAACCTGCATATTTCTGAGAAGTAATTCAATGACGTATGTAAAGTGTCTGAGACGGCGATGGACTCACCATCTGTCACGTTGGCACTTAATCATCTTCGGTGAAAAGTGGGTGTTGTTATTACAACACCTCTGCCTACCCTTTCGGGGAATACAGGCGTGAGCATATGTATGTAGTAATATTTTGTCAGGTTTCAATTTCCGAGCATCAATTTCAGTAGCAGGTCTAACTTGCCCATCTGGAGAAGTGGAGAACGACTGCCCAAGTAACTGTGGGACCAGTTGTCCCAAGAGTGCAGGCGAGGACCAAGCGTGTGTTCCACAGCAACAGTGTCCACCGCCAGCTTGTGGGTGTCCCTTCAACAGCCGTCGTAATGCCACTGGGCAATGTATACTCACGCAACAATGCCGTAAGTCATGATCATTCTTACGTTTTGTTTAAAGTTGCTAAATTACTCAGGAAATGTTACTGTATTTTTTCTACACATACTGGGGCCCTACCATGACTTCGTATTGCCATAACAGTTTAACTCCTATTATGAGACAGATGTATATGACGTCTATAAGTCTGTCACTGTCACACAGTGGAACTATGATGGCAATAAGAGCTAATGGTATGGTCCCCTTTCGAAATGTTTATGGAACATACAAATTATGTTGATTACTTTACCTTGTCCAACGAATAAATAGCCTTGAGATATATCCAAAAAGTAATGCCCTATAGTATACATAATTACATATAGCGTATATAGTATCGATTCGGTATAGAATCTATATCGTGTCGAATCGATTATAAAAGGATCGATTCAACTGCAGTACAAACTGTTGTTTCATTTCGTTTTTAATATTGTTTATATTTAAATAGGTGTTTACTAAATTGTCAAGAATTACAAATCCAAGAATTACAAAAAAAATATAGTTTACATAGTTTTAGTCCGAGTTTGGGCTAGACTTGTTTGGAAGCATGATTTGTTTATTTGGGGTTAGTATATTATAGGGGGGGTTTGGTATTATCCGTTATGTTTTATGTTCAGCGCCATTTCCCTGCCCTCCAAACATGACATTCGTGTCCTGTCCTTCTCCGTGCCCAAGCGACGACTGTTCTCAAGCCACACCAGACGGCAGCTGCCCCCTACCAGGGTTCCTACTGTTTGTGGTAGCATGCAGTCCTGAATGCCGTTGTATACCTGGGTATTGGAAGCACAACGGCGTCTGTGTACCTTATAGTCAGTGCCGTAAGTATCATATTGAAGTAACAACTTTATCGGTTGGTATTAGAACTTCAGAGAGTAATATAAGGTGGTGAAGATTGTTTGTATATACAGGTGACGTCAGGTTCTAATAGCTCGTCACGACAATAGAGGTTAGCAGATTTGTACTTATAGTACATTCATATTTCGTCAATATCTAGATACATTCCTAACGACGAAATCGTCAGCTTACAAAATACATTATTTTGTTACTTGCAGTTTTTATGTGGTTTGTAACCTTTGAAACTGCTCAGCAGATTTCTAAAGAGAATTAACGTTTTTTAGGAAAATTGTAGTCTTAACCAAAGTAACATTCTCTCGAGCTTACGCTAATAGAAACGATGAAAAATGTATGGAAATTAATTAAATCAGTCACGTGACAAATGTCATTCCCTGGCGAAGCGTGAGGATAATGTTACTTTTTGTTCTAATATACAGTTGTACAAAATTTTATTTTCATGTATTTGAAAAAAAATATGAGCTAAAAGGAGACTTATGAAAATATGAGAGACAAAGAAAGTGAGAACAGAGTAACGGCTTGGTAACGTCTTTGCTTTCTCCGAGTACTAAACCTTAATAGTACTACTTTCTTTTTCAGCTCAAACATAAACAATACTAGCTCAGAGAAGAAGGTATACACGAACAAAAATACTGAATATAAACGAGAAGGATTTCATGAAGAGAAACTTGAATTTTTTTTTTACTTTTTATTATTTATTTATTTATATTTAATTTGTTAATCAACATGTATAAAGATAAAACAAGTTAATAGAAAACCTTAAATATTTTGATTTTATAAAATATTTAAGTAAGTACGTACATGCTTCTTGTAAGTATAATTCCTCTGGTATTAATTAAGCAAATAAATTCTATCATCTAAAAAATGCCAATAAACCAAATGTATTATTTTTCCTTGCGTTATGATCAAATCAATTGCAAGGTTTATGGACCATTTGATCAGAATCTCACACGAAGGGAAGTAAAGGAGGAAGTGGCTAAACCATTAATAAATATTAATAACAATTCTAATAATCCTACTAAATGTGGAAGTATCTATGTTCGGCTGATTGTCGTTGGCGGTTTGTTGCACATTGAGGTAGAATTATTAATGTTCACGCCATCCAAGAGGGGTCCCCGAAGGGGTAAGCAGTTTCACCGAAGAGATGATTAAGTAATAACGTGATAGATGGAGAGTCCGTCGCCATCTTAGGCACTTCACATACGTCTTTGAATTATTTCTCAGACATTATAAGCAGGATGTGATTCTTTACCGTCACTTTTTTTTAAATCCCTTTGTGCAGGGCGTTGGGATTCGAGCTTGCGTCGCTAGCGTAGCAGGCGACTACTCAAACCCAGCCACGACGGTTTATTGTGGTAGTACTATCTCTACAAACCTAAGGAATTAGTCATCAATATAAAACTAAAGCGTAAAAGTCGCGGGTAGTAGCTAGTATATACCTACACATATGAATATATTATTTTGAACAGCCTATCAAAATAATCGTGAGACAGTAATTACTAATTAAGTATATTTTTGATTAGTTTTTTTTTTATATCACTCGGATATCGTGTCCAAATTACCCAGTAGATTTCTTTATTACCCACTAGACTTTTGTTCTATACTTCTACTAACTTGCAGGGCAATATGTAAACAGGCAAGCTTTCACTTAAAATCTTTCAACACCCATTTTCCTAATTTCAATGTCTTTAGGATCAGTGGAATGTGCGTTGAAAAAATTCAGTCAGCCAATCAGAACTTCGAATTTTAGGTACATGTATAGTTAGGTGCAAAGGTGTGAAAGAATAGAAACTATAACTAACAGATCAATACAAATACCTCAATTTGCAAAAGAATTCAACACAAATATATCAGGATGTGCCACTCTTTACTTTAGTTGCTGGACGGACAACTTCGATTTCTATAAAGGGATTGATGTGAATCGGTAATAAAAATGTATGATATAAATGTTTATTATCCTCATGAAGTGTTAGTTGAAGTTAGCTAGTGGTATGGCGCGGTTATTGGTCGTAATTGCCTTAGTGGCCAGTTCAGTGTTATTGAATTGTTCAGGTATATCTTCACACATACAAGTACACATTTCATTATGAGCATCATAATTTAAAGTTCTTTTTTTTATTCACATAAATTTTTTTGAGTAACATTTACACAAAATTTGGACAGTTTGTTAATTAGGAAACAAATAAGCATATATATATTAATAATTTTAGTGATATCTTGTTTTATCAGTCTTTATAGTAACTAGTTACTGTACAAGACTCTGTGCAGCAACTCCCGATGTACTAGTGCTAATATTCTTTTTTTTTCACTCTTTATTTTTGTTGCCGTGATTGAAGTCAATTTATTCTTATTATTTTTATTAGTATAAGATAAATGATAACAACGTGAGGAAATCTACATACGTCCGAAGCGTATCAGAAGGACTGATTGTAAACGACTCACCATCAACCTCGATGGGACAAATTTACACACTCTGATTCGACATCTAGTGGGAAGGATATGAAAAACTACGCGTATATATCAATTGCTCTAAAATAAGATCTATATCAGTTTGCATCAATACCTTTAACACAGCACAAGAAACGTGCAGCGATAGCGAGACACTAGTCCAATGTCCAAGCAAATGTCAAAGTGACTACTGCCCGCGGAGCGAATCCGACTCCCGGTCAACAACCTGCACTACCCCGAAAACTTGCCCCAAGCCAGCCTGCAAGTGCCGGTTCAACTACCGGCGAGCTGCAAATGGCACTTGCATTCCCACAACAGATTGTCGTAAGTATACTTTTTTATTAGTTTATACCTTAAGCCTAAGAGAGGTCCTTACCTCTACAGCAGGATCTGTTTTCCAATATCGTAGCAGTCCCGTTAGGTCATTGTCTCGGTTTCTGATTTACAGTACCTACCACGTCGTCGGATAAGTTCATATTATGAAGGTATTTTTTTGTCCCGTAATGACCTATTAGTGCTCCCGAGAGTTGCCTAAGCTGACATCTACACCACCCCAAATGCCTGTGAACTGCTTATAATATCTTAGTCCATATGAAGAAGTATAATGAGCGAAGAAAATATCCACGTGAAGAGTTGAGATTTAAAATGTACGAGCTAGTTACTCAAACATTAATAAAAAACCTTGGAATCAGATTTTATACCAAGTTTCCATTTCCTTCAGCTGCATTCCCCTGCTACGGTCGAAACGAGATCTACAACCCGTGCCCTCCTTTCTGCCCATCTGACAGCTGCTCCCAAGCCACCCCGACTGGGAAGTGCCCATTGCCGGGACGAATCGGTATTGTGCAGGAGTGTAATCCAACGTGCAGATGCAAGCCTGGCTTCTGGAGGCGTAATGGGATATGTGTACCTTATGGTCAATGTCGTAAGTAACTTATAAATTCGACAGACAATATTAATTGTTAATAATAACACTGTAATAAAAATAAAACAAAAAGAAATAAAATATTTTATTCATAAAATTTATTGATTTTAATTATACCTAAATGAAATAACAGAATAGCGTTTAGAGTAATTTTTATCTAGAACAAAATACGTCAGACATAATAATATATAAAAAATACATACAAAAATAGTGTTTATGCTATAAATTTATATCAGTTTCTTTATTTATTTGCAGTTTACTTGAATAATATGAATCAAACTTAGAACAGTATCTAAACTCTGGTTTATTTATATTATTCGAAAAATAAAATAAGTTATTTCTTTTTTCGATTTTAATATATGTTTCTTCTTAGCCGGTGTATGCCCGAAGAATGAAATATATTCGTACTGCACGAACGGAATGCATCGATTGGTGAATTGTTCACAAATAGAACGACACCATCGACCCGCAAGAGCTCCTGAAGAACCCTGCATTCGAGGTTGTGTGTGTAAGGAACATTATCTACGAGGTGATAATGGCACATGTGTGTTGAAGCAATACTGTGGTGCCGCTAAACGTAAGTAGAATGATAGTCATCTACCTATTAAGCTAGATGATCATTGCGCCTCCACAGCAGCCTCCTGGGAGAACCCCATGGTAAAAAGAGCATTTATACTTATTACAAGTTAAATATAAGTGGTTCACAAATACGGAAAAGTTAAAAAATTAGGTCAGGAACACTGTTTCATGCTGCGGTCATTCTACTAGTATTTGTACTCTCAATAAAACGCTTTCAGACGTCAGGTCTGTAAACTACAGTCTACGTTTTCTTACGACCTTCTAGTCTCCTATATTATAACTAGCCACGTTTGTAAACAAAACTTTTATTTATACTTTGCATTTTTTATTGAGAAAATACATAAATACATATGCTCACGTCTGTATTCCCCGAAGGGGTAGGCAGAGGTGTTGTGGAGAAAATAACTTTCATATTTCCAAAATTATTTGTTTTGATGTGATAAATTGCACCGTACTCGTCCCAATAAAACATTTCGTCTTTATTTTCAGTTTATGTCGTCGGATATGTACGAAGTATGAGTAATCCTCTAAATCCTGACATTAATTAATTGGCTTAAATTTCCACAGCACCTTTGTGGTAAGAATGAAGTCTACTCGACGTGCATGCCTGATTGTCCCCCACAAATCTACAACACTCTAGTATCAATATACTTTTTTACACTGCAACCATCTCCGAGCTGCAGCGCCGGCTGCATCTACCAACCAGGGTATCTGAGGACCAACGACACTGCACCTTGCATACCCAAATGTGACTGTCCTCAAGGGAAAAATTCTACCCAGTGTTCAAATTAATGGCAACGAGTGAATTTGGTACAGATAAGAATTTGATTCGTTATTTATTTATTGCAATACCAATTTACACTAATTAGAAACAGGTTAAGTATATGATTAAAATAAAAATATTCATCCCTTACCGCAGACCACCATCCACTCCAATAATAGCTTGTTCCATCCGTCATCATACCCAGCCACAGTAAGGCTAGATTCCAGTCTAGAACGGTATTTAATAAGGGGATTGTTCCAATAATCCCCATTGAAAATCCCCTTCAATAGGGGATACGGGAAAAAATCCCCATTGCGATCGAAAGCAGCTCGGAGTGTGCGGCTTGATATATGTTATACCGTAAGCTATCGGATACCTATTTCTAGACCATAGTGAACATATGCACAAAATATAACGTCTTGGAAACAATAACCATGTTATTAGCATTGCAGATATTTATTACTTAAAATTAAATAATCTGAAAGGAATGATTTTTATTGACTATGAAAACCATCCCATGTTAAAACTTATAAATTAAATAGTTCTACCATGTGTATTACATCAAAAGAGGTTGTGAAATAAAAAATATTCCGTTCTTTTCAACGTAGGCAAGGCAAGCGGAAAGCCTGCAAAAATTAGACAGTAATACAGTAGGCTTTGTAGTAATAAAAAATCGCGTAGAACTTGCTTTTCATATTTAAGTGCTAATAAATAGGTAAAGAAGGTAGATAAATATTTAATTAAAAATCGTAAACACGTATCATTAAATAGGTATCAATACTTAAGCCAACAGTTATTATGTTCCGTAATGTGTAAACACACTGTGGATTCAGGTGCAGGCAAACTGAATAATATGCTACAAAAAATGAGTAAGTAAGTATATATAAAATAAAATAATTTGTTGATTATGCTAGTCGAGTGCTGTTTGTGATATGGCGCGATTATACGTATTTACTGCCGTCGTGGTATGTTCGGTTTTACTAGTGCCTTGTTCAGGTAAATAAAACATATAGATTATACTCATATTATAGGGAAGTATGAAGAAGATAATTTTCAAAACCGGCACGGGGAGGACATCTTCCCTAGATTAAAATTGAAGCGCTTGTTTGTACTTTCAAATCAATAGAATTTCACTAAATGCATATATACGGTACTTACGTAAAAACACAATGAACAAACCTAAAAAATCTTAAATTATTAATAAAAATTTATTTAAATATATATCAGAATATAATTAAATATCTCGTCTGGACCGATTTCCACGGGACACAAGGAGTAATTTAGGGTATTTTTTTAGGGTTCCGTGAAAGAAATCACCCGTAAAATTAAGTCTACGCGGGTGAAACCGCGGGGCATAGCTAGTTTAGAATAAAAAGACAATGCTTATTTTTGCTGTAAAGTTCTAAAAACTATAATGACTAAATTTAATAAAATAAAAGACGAAATATTAAAAATAATTTTACTGTATTCTATATTATATTTATAAACTAGCTGTGTCTCGCTATTTTACCCGCGTGGAGTTAATTTCATTCGTAGCCCGCGGAACCCCGTTTGTATGTTTTTTAATAAAAGTAGCCCAAATTACTACTTGTAACATTAGCTATATACCACGGAGATTAGCAGGAACAAACAAACAGACAGAAAAAAATAAAACCTAAATAAAATATCCTAATATCGTATATACTTACTTTTATATTCATTTAGAGATTTGTTATTATTTTCGAATTACAAACAGGCACTTACATTTTATTTATCTGTATAGATATAGATATATAAATTCATTTGTACCACCAGCCGATACTTTGCAAAAAATTCGCCTTAAAAGTCTCGACTCTATATAGACCTTTTGTCACTCGAGTACCTCTACATTACCTTATCTTTTGTGGCATTATTGGGTCCGGTTGCCCGGAAGCACGTCGACCCTTGGGATCTTTTGTGCCGCCCTTGCCCTTTTGCTCTACGTACCTGACTCCCCAAATACTCCCTGAACAAGCCGGCAGATCTTGCCCATGGGGAAGAGCTTGTAGTCCTCTGGTTTCGGATACACCTTACCCAGTAGGTCCATTCGCCATCTGGCCAGTGCGTCGCAATTGCATATTTGGTGACTCATGGTTTCGGCTTCTGATTGACAGTACCTAAACACCAAATCGTTAGATAAGTTCACACCTTACATACATTACCATCACAAGTTCATACATTACCGTATACTAACTTTCAGGTTCTAAGTCGTACGCGCTAGATTCATCTGAATCGATATCAAGTTCAGAAGACTTCCAACAAACTACTAGCGATGAAAATGATAGCGGAGAATGCGAAGATGAGGATTATGGTGAGTTGAAACTCAGAAATATCTTTATTTGATCAGAATTTTAAGGAAGAGCCGTGGTGGCCTCGGGGCTAGAGCAGTCGCCTGCTACGCAAGCGACGCAAGTTCGAAACCCAGCGGGGCCTGTACCAATGAGTTTTTCTGAAAAACTTATGTACAGTGATTTCACACCACGTGCTTTACGGTGAAGGAAAACATCGTGAGGAAACCTGCATATTTCTGAGAAGTAATTCAAAGACGTATGTATAGTGCCTGAGACGGCGATAGACTCACCATCTGTCACGTTGGCACTTAATCATCTTCGGTGAAAGGTGGGTGTTGTGATTACAACACCTCTGCCTACCCCTTCGGGGAATACAGGCGTGAGCATATGTATGTATGTATGTAATTTTAAGAAAGTTATTTTTAATCGTCATAATGACATGATCAAACATCATCATGACATTATAAATGCTACCGCCAGGTTGTTTCCTTTTACTTAGGAGAACCCGATAAGAACTCTTATATACTTACAAGCTTTATTTAAATAAATGTAGCATAAGTTACTAACATCTGCCAGTGAAAATCCCGCTAAAATCGACCCAGCCGTTTCGGAGATTAGCGAGACGGACAGACAGATGTTTTTTTATTGTATTTTTTTGTCAGCACCATATATATATATATATATACTTTCATATATATATTAAGTGAAAAGGCACTTCAATTTGTGATTTGTTATATAGATATATAGATTTAAGATATAAGATATTTGTATAGATATAATCTGAATTTTGGGAACGGCTTCAACAATTTTTCGGGAGCGAAAAATCGAATTAGCTAGGTTTCATTTAAAAACATACCCAGCTAGTTTCGATCATCCACGTACCTATTACTCTTAATATGCTAAAACCGCTAATGGTTGGCTTCTTGAATTTACTAATACAATGAATTGATATTCATTTCATTTTATTAGTAATAATTATATAAGACAGAGGGTGAATCCTCACGCCGTCTCAGGCATATGCAGGTTTCTTCACAATGTTTTTGATCGTTGGTCGTCGTCAGAACTTACATTCTGTTCAAATAAAAGCAATTAAATTACCGTATCCAAACTGAGCAGCAATGTTCGTAAACAATGGCGTCAAAAAATCAATACTTGTACAAGTGTAATAAATGAACAAAAAACAACTTCAACTTATTACAACAATACAATTATTAACACGGTGAATCGAGCAGCTGCCAGAATATGCAGATGGATACAATAATTTAAATTATTATGAAATAATATAATCAAATTACAAAATTCTTCATTAATGAACTTCGCAACTATGTTTTATGCAGGGAATAAAACGTTCTAGGAATTATCGAACGGGATAAATAAAGTAGTTAATGAGTCCGACAGTAGCACTTGCGACAACTAGCAGCAGACCAATGAGTGAATAAAATTACCAATAAGTAGGTATTATTAATGAGAACTAAAAGTGTCAAGTCAGCTATCAGATTTAACAAAAATTTAAATGATCTGACTGCTGTGTGGCGCCGCCATCTACACATTCACTGAACTACTTTTGCAAAATTATGGTATAGAGATAGCTTTCATTCCAAATAAAAATGTAGCCGAAATCGGGGGAAAAAACTATTTTCCAGATTATTTAGAGTAATACTAGTAATCCATAAAATATTCATCAGCAATAACATGCGGCGTGAATGAGGTTTTGAACAACTGTCCAAGCAATTGCCGACGTGACTACTGCCCTAAAAACGAAGCCGATTCCAAAGCAACATGCACCACACCGAAATCGTGCCCCAAGCCTGCATGCAAGTGTAGGTTCAACTACCGGCGAGCTGCAAATGGCACTTGCATTCCTACAACTGAATGTCGTAAGTAACATTACGATTTATTTTATATATAAAAATAGCCTGAGTTTCTCCTTGAAACATCAGCTACCTACCAGTGAAAGTCCCGTTAAAAGCTGGGCATTTCAGAGATTAGCCAGTATAAACAGACAAGTCGACAAACAGATCGACAGACAGACCAACAGACAGACCGACAAACAGACAGAGAGAAAAAAATTTGGTGTTTTAATGTGAGGACCTACCCTCTATATTTTCATATGTAGGAAAAGCTGTTAATTTGGTATAACAAACAGACACTTCAATTTTATTACCAAATAAATTATAGTATTATTATTTATTTGCTTTTCCTAGTCGTCACACTAGCCTATCTCGTCTCTTAGTTTCATTCTCGAATGTAAAGATTGTCTGGAAGAAATCGATCTAACGATGATGATTATTTCACGTGTTATGTTGATTTTGTCTTGCTTGTTAATTATTCAGATATTATACTATACCGAGACGAAACGGTATTTCATATAAATAACAGTTTAACATAAACTTAAAACACGAAAACATTTTTTTTGATACACAGCTAAATTCCACTGCCACGGCCGAAACGAGATCTACAACCCGTGCCCTCCTTTCTGTCCATCTGACAGCTGCTCCCAAGCCACCCCGACTGGGAGATGCCCATTGCCGGGACGAATCGGCATTACATTGGAATGTAACCCAAAGTGCAGATGCAAGCCTGGCTTCTGGAGGCGTAATGGGATATGTGTACCTTATGGTCAATGTCGTAAGTAAATAACAACTTTATATATACTACGAAAATAGCACAATTATAAAATCTCTCTGTTTGAAAAGCCATGATGACCACGGGGTTTGAGCAGTTGCCTGCTACGTAAGTGACGCAAGTTCGAATCCCAGCAATAGTAAAAGAACTTATGAACAGTACAAACTCTTCAGCTTTACAATATCAGTATAGATTTAGCAGTAACCGCTATAATTATTCTTGACAAAGACACGATTTAATGCTGAATGCCAAGTGCTGCAGATCTTTCTTTACAATCTTATGTCTATTTTATATTGTCTATTTGTTAGTCTATGAGGACAAAGGGAGAGTCGACGAACGTGTGAATTGTTCAAGTAATGTGTGGTATTTCTCACCTGAATCAATGTTATAGCGAATGTGTGTCCAGCCAACGAGGTATACTCAGAATGCATCGAAGGAGCATGTAAAGCCCTGAACTGCACGCAGAAAGGACAAGATGTACTTTGTTCTAATAACGGTAATAGTACCTGTACAAAAGGATGTATATGTAAGGACAGTTTCTTGAGGAATGAAAATGGTACATGTATTCCTGAAGACGAGTGTCAAACAACAGAGCGTAAGGATTTTTTTCTAATACTTTTTATAGATTTATGTAAGTTTAGAAATGTTGCCTTTTGGAACTTCAGAAGTAAGTTATTGTAATGTACCAATAGTGACGTGAGTAGTCGCAAAACTGCACACTTTGTGACACCATACGTTTTAAGATAAGAGAAAACATTACCAGGAAAACCTAGTACCTAAGAGACAGCAACGGACTATATATATATATTGTATTTTATCAGCTTTTGTGGATAGTGGGTGTAGGTCCTATAATGTAACCCTTTATTGACCAACGCTTAAATATATAGTTACCCGTCAGGCGAGGATTAAATTAACGCTATACAAAAACTTTTTCCCCCATGTATGATGAGAAGGCATGCAGATGAAACTGAAGTATTTTTTTCAGTTCAATGCAATGATGGTGAAGTAGTGGATAACTGTCCCTCTGAATGCCCAGCCGACTACTGCCCACAGACCGATGAGGAGGCTCAGGTGACGTCATGCCCTCAGCCAGACCCGTGCCCCAAGCCTGCGTGCAAGTGCGGCTTCAACAGAAAAAGGGCAGCAAACGGCTCTTGCATTGCTGCTAGCGACTGTTGTAAGTGCCCTGTTTGGTGCCGTATTTATTTAGATTGCATCTAAATGAAAGAATTCTTTATAAAGTAACAATTACAAAACAAGCAAATTGTACTGATAAATCGATTATGGTCTTTAAATCTTGGACGGCAGCAAAAATATCGCAGCGTAAACAAAATATACAAACTTAATGATCCCTATTGTTTACCGGAGTAAGTTCTTTCGACATGTGGATGAGATATATTTGTTAAATTCCGCAGCTCCCATCGATTGCAGTGATGGGCCAAATCAGGAATTCGTCGCGTGCCCCCCGTTCTGCTCTGACAGCTGCAGTCAAGCCACCCCAACAGGAGACTGTCCAAAGACAATAGGTCACATAGGCATTGTTGTTCCATGTCAACCGAAATGTAGATGTATAAAACATTATTTTAGAAATGACACTGGGACTTGCGTGCCTTATGGAGAATGCCGTAAGTATTAATAAATCGTATCAGCTTCACTAAATGCTCCTAGAGAGGCTCAGACGTCTCACAGGGCTAGTTTTCGAACCTGTGGTAATTTTATCGACGCTCATACCTTACTAGCTTCTTAACTGAATATAGCATTTTGTTTCTTCGAATGCGCCTCTAATACCGAGAAAAACATGTCAGTATACTTAATATGTATTTGAAAACCTTCTGATTGATAATTTGGTCTAATATATTTCAGCGGGTGTATGCGGTAAGAATGAGGTGTACTCTGACTGCAGAAACACTTGTCCACCACAAATCTGCAAGTCGATAGTATCAAGATATCCCTGTCCACGACAACCGCCGCCGGACTGCACCGCCGGCTGCGTCTGTCAATCTGGATTTTTTAAGAATAACTTAAATGACACAGATTGTATACCTGCATGTGAATGTCCAGAGCTAGCAAATGCTTCTGATTGCTTGAAAACTGCAGCCAATACAACTTAGAAAGCAGTAGTCTAACGGGTAGACAGTGTTCGAAAAAGATCAATAAATAAAAAAATTTAATACCTATCATGTGTGTCTGTTGTATAGTTAGATTCATTATTGATCACACACTATAAGATTGTTAAAACAAGTTAGCACGCTAACATATTATTGAGATAAAAATAGGTGGATACACCATGGTAAATAACTACAAATGTGAACTACTGGCAAAGCGTGAAGATAATGTTACTTTATTTATACACTGCTAGTGGGGGCTGGTCATCTCAAGCTACGCATTTAGTTATAAGTAGATGTACTAGATTTTTAGTTATGTTAATTTTTATCGACATTTGTGCATTGGAAGTTTGTCCATAAGCCTATGTTTCTTGGACTATTTATTTGTATTGTTAAAATTGTATTATATTTTTAAAAGAGTAATTACTGAGTTTCTTGCCAGGTTCTTCTCAGTAAAAGCAACCTTCCGAACCTGGCCGTAGCATGTATAATCCTATATAATTATGTCATTCTGACGATTTGAAAGTACTTTGTAAAGTCTAATAGAATAAAGATATTTTTGACTTTAACTTTGACTACAGAGCCAACCCACTTACTAAATTCTTTACACTTAGTTTCATTCATTATTACTTTATACTTAATTCCATTCATTATAATTTAGTGCATTTTGTCTATTATTTTGAGAAGTTAAATAAATCAATTTGATCTGATTAAGTACTTTACTTTATAACCTAATCCAGCTGTCACATAGTCACACGGCCCCGGTTGTTTGTCTCACGGCGAGGCCATGGGCAGAGTAATAAGCAGTTAGGACCCTAGCACGATTAAAAAAAATACACTCTCTCAACTAGAGCGAGGGTTGCGAATCTAAATAAAATTTTACTTTTTTATCTACTGTCTAAATAATGTAGATTTGTCGTTTTGATGATGTCCAAAATGTTGGTAAAATATGTTCGTTTGCCCGCAAGGCCCCCTGTATTTGCATTTCTGGTGTGCACATATAAGCTGTAAGGCTTATATATTATAGTTTTCGGGCATCCCTTGCCCAGGTATTAGTTTGTTCGCTATTTATTGAATAGGATACAATATTATAATATAACTGCCTTGTTGGTCTATTGGTCGCAAGCGCTGCTGCGCAAGACATGGCCTTTCGTTCGAACCCCGAGTCGGACAAAATGTTATTGGGTTTTGTACTTACTTTCCCAGTAACAGGAGTCGGAAATTGTGGCCGGTTAAAATGGCAAAAGGCACGCCCATGAGACGATAAATAGCTGGTGAAATGTATCTGTGCTATGAGTATACCTCTGCTAACCCCTTCGGGGAATAGAGGCGTGAACGAACTACAGGTGTTTGTATGTTAAATAAAATAAAATAAGTAAATATTCTGTCGACATCAGAGGTTGATTAAATGTTACAAGACTTAGTTCTCACCGAAGATCATAGCAGCAGCTATTTGCAAGAGATAATCCCGTTAAAATCCGTTCAGCCGTTTCAGTGTTCAGCCGGAACAAATAGACTGACGGAGAGACAAAAGTATTTGGAATTACAAACAAGCACTATAGTTAAATATTTCATGTCTTATTTGTAGTGTTTTACATTGAATTTATTTGATCAGGTGTCCAATAAGCCGAATGGAAACTTGTTTTTGGAAGCACATGTAAGGGGCTCTTCACATAATGCTACGTTAAATAATTGATATTATTAGAAAAATCCAAAGGGAAATCTAGTCCATACGTGCAGCTCCGATTTTAAACTGATTAGCCCATGTACTTGTAATCTCCGTCTGTCTTAACGTGAATAAAATACATGTGCAGTTACCCCCACTATTTTCGCTGAGCACTCGTAACTCGTGACGACACATGTACTTGCCCATCGAGTAGGTAAGTAGCCCTGCTGTCATCATCATATCAGCCATAGGACGTCCACTGCTGAACATAGGCCTCTCCCAATGATTTCCACCTCACCCGGTTGGAAGCGGCCTGCATCCAGCGGGTCCCCGCGGCCTTGACCAGATCGTCCGTCCATCTCGCGGGGGGGCGCCCTACGCTGCGCTTGCCGGTACGTGGTCTCCACTCGAGAACTCTACTGCCCCAGCGGCCATCAGTCCTTCGAGCAATGTGGCCTGCCCATTGCCATTTAAGCCTGCTAACCTGATTGGCTATGTCGGTCACCTTAGTTCGTCTACGGATCTCCTCATTTCTGATTCGATCTCGTAGCGAGACACCAAGCATAGCTCTTTCCATGGCACGCTGAGTGACTTTGAGCCTATTCAAGAGACCTACAGTTAGAGACCACGTCTCGGCACCGTAGGTCATCACTGGTAACACGCACTGTTCGAAGACTTTGGTCTTCAGACACTGAGGTATTTCGGATGAGAAGACGCTGCGTAACTTCCCGAACGCTGCCCAGCCGAGTTGAATTCGCCGAGTGACCTCCTTCTCGAAGTTGGATCTTCCTAGCTGGACTGTTTGTCCTAAATAGACATAATCGTCTACCACTTCGAGAACCGATTTTCCCACTGATATTGAGATAGGCGCTACATGGGCGTTCGACATAACTTTCGTCTTGTCCATGTTCATTTTGAGGCCTACCTGTTGGGAAACTCGATTAAGGTCCTTGAGCATTATACTGAGGTCGTCCAGCGATCCAGCTATGACCACAATATCGTCGGCAAACCGAAGGTGCGTGATGTATTCGCCTCGTTGACGGCACCTGTTCAAGTAGTATATACAGGTGCAGCGGCCCTAAGAATGTGACGCCGGATATACGTGATAGGTCGGTTGGTATATATAGGCATATACAACACGAGTTATGTATCATTTCTTCCTCAATTGAAAACCAGTTTTTAAACATGAAGCGCACGTTTCTGTTTTTGATCGCTTTCAGTGTTCTTTGCCACGGATATAATGCAGCCGGTACGTTGTTTTTTTATAATTAAATCTTTGGTTTTTATCCGTATACATCCTATGGTGATATGACTATATTTCATTCTTTTTTCTAATTTCTGCTTAAACTATATTACTCTTTCAACGTAACGTATTATCTATAAGTATATAAAAGAAAGTTGTGTTAGTTACACTATTTGTAACTCAAGAACGGCTGAACCGATATAGCTGAAAATTGGTGGGGAGCTTAGAACCAAAAGAAGGACATAGGACATTTTCTTCCCGTTCCCGTGGAAGCTGATATATGTGATATATAAGCTGACACATATAAAGTCTACGCGAGTGAAACAGCGGGGCACAGCTAGTTTTTAATAAATTCCATAACTCATGCCAGACGTGTTCCTTATACCTACATCGTGCAGCAAATAATATCTAATCTATGATGTACGATTTAAGAGGTGTACGCAAAACGGGGTCTACCGTATTACAATAGTACTACATAATTATGCTCACGCCTTTATTCCCCAAAGGGGTAGACAGAGATGTTGTCATAACAACACCCACTTTCACCGAAGATGATTAAGTGTCAACATGACAGATGGTGTATATCGCTGTCTCAGGCATTATACATACGTCTTTTGAATTACTTTTCAGACATATGCAGGTTTCCTTCATCGTAAAGCACGTGGTGTGATATCACTGTATTTACATCAAGTTTTTAGAAAAACTCATTGGTATATTGCTAAGATTCGAACTCGTCGTGTCGCTCGCGTTGCAGGCGACTGGTCAAACCCAACGGTGGCAATTTCTGCCTGTAAATAGGCAAGATATTTCTTTACTTTAGGTTCCTATTTAGCTTGCGTGTCGGCATTTTAGGTCAATGTACAGGAGAACATGAAGTCTTCAGCTGCGGCTCAGCTTGCGACAACATATGTGGAAATCTGGCAGAGAAAAACAAAACAAACTGTCCCATAGTTAACATTAAATGTAACGATATGTGCTACTGCGAGGACGGATACGCGAGGGATCACAATTCTAATTGCGTGCCTATTGGAGACTGTCCTCAAACAAGTAAGTGCAATTGGATGCAGATAAGCAATAATGTGTCAACCCGCATAAACTTGGTTTTGAGAAAATGGCGTCTTAAAATGATTGTATACGTGATTTAAGATTTGTTTTATGACATAAATCCATTTTTTACGTACTTTTATGTTTCAGATGACTTGAAACACTTTTTTAGAATGTTAAATACGTGATGCATTATCAAAATATATCAAAACCTTTGAATTTGACTTTTTGTGGGTTGACACATTATTGCTTATCAGCATCCAATTAACTGTTGAGTTATGTACAGGAGGTCAACTACGATCTTTTAATTTTAAGTAATTAAAAAAAAGTAAAACCGCCGTCCAAAAAAAAAAAAGTGAAATAAATTACTTACTTTTGATGTTGGTGTTTGATACATTTGGCACTAACTTCAAAAGGCGGATTATATTTTTTTGTAAAAAATTGTGCAAAGCTTTTTTGTGCACCTACACCAGTCCTAACCACCTAAAGTAAAGTACGCATTAATCAAGCCCAAACACTAGGTACTTGCTGTAAATCGTTGAGGAGTTCCTTCGACTGTCTTTCGGCTCCATCATCAAATCGACTCCACACCTTCATTAAAATGTAGTGCTTCAAATACTTAATGAAAATATGTAATTAACAAACGCACTATTCGCCGCGTAAATTTTTATGTTAATTAAAATGGGGCCACTTGGGAAATATCACATTTCGAATAAAAAAAGAATCATCGAAATCGGTTCACCCAGTAATTTTTTTCTGAGGTAACAAACATAAAAAAATAAACTTACATTGATAACCTCCTTCTTTTTTTAAGTCGGTTAAAAATTATACGTCAAAGATCAGAAGTTTTTAATACGCTCTGCTTAAAAACTATGATGGTAAGCCCCCCGTGCCGTAACGAGTTATGAGCGCGTGTATGTATTTGCCAACCATGAGCTCTTAATGCAATGTTATTACAGTTGTGCGACAGTGACAGATGTATACACGTCGAATACATCGGTCTCATAATAAAACTATCATGGCAATAAGAGGTTGTGGTAAGGCCCCTGTACTTGTAAGTACAGGTTCCGTCACGAGTTGGACACAGTCTACACAATAAACATTTTTAAGACATTATGGCATCTTTTGTTACATTACCTAAATACATATTTTTTAAATTTCAGCATGATGAACCAGTAGCCCAACTCAACCCCATCTATCGACGAGATGTGGCAGTCTACGAATGACCGCGATTCATTCGAGCTCTTGAATTGGTTCAAATTCCTTCCCACTATTTTCGTTCAAAATCATTTAAATTCTATTGATTTATGTAATTGTTTCCATCCGCATCTCTTTTTTTCATACTGTTTAGAAAGCATAATATATATGTATATTCTAAAATACCTTAAGTCAAAGTTAATTCACTGTCAAACAAATAAAGTTATTTATTAAAGAGCATCCACTATCCTTTCTTAAATGAAGTCTCATCCCAAAAATATTTTTCCATAATGGTTAAGTATTCCTCACATCACACGGCTTATTTACGACACAAATACCACCTATTTTATAACTGTAGGTAGGTACAAACCTATTCTCTTTAAGTATAATATAAGTATTACCATAATAGATATAGGTAGGTACCTAGGTACTAGTATAAAATTAAGGTCTGAATACCTTTGCAAAAGGCGAAGTTTCTGCCCCATACGTGCAGTCCCCATGTAAAAAATAGTCTGGGATATTGTATCATGAATCTAGCTTGGAAGCATGCCTAGTTAATTACTTATCTCTGAAGCACTTAAAAACGACCAAACCCCTTCCAGGCCTGAGCCTCTAGGTAGCTTTGACATGAAAAAAGGGACCCGCGACTTCTAGTGAAACAATTAGGGAGGTACATTAATCACTGAATCAACGCTAGCGTCAAAATTGCATGTGATGCAAGCGCCCTTAGAAAAGGTGGTATACAGGTATTTCCGACGGATTTGAACGACGCTCTTTATAAAAAAAGAGTTACAATAAAGAAACAAGTTTTTTAGACATGGACACCACGTTCCTGTTTTTTACCTCCTTAATTGTTCTATGCAACGGATATTATATCGGTACGTTTGAGTTTATAATTCACTAAGTATAGATCGCGTTAGTTAAATGGATAATTTATTTTAAGTAAGTGTATAAGACCCTGCTAAGTATCAAAATTATTTTTGGAATGTTTGTGTCTTCAACTTGCTTGTGGTGTGCCATAACCGCAGAAACCATCTTATATGAGTCAGACTATCCAGGCAATAGGAGCTCATTGTAAGGTGCGACCCTTGTGTCGTTTATTTTTTTAAATCATTAGAATGAAGGAGGAAATCTAAACACACATCGAAAAACCCGGATATTAACGATCGAGTTAATGGAGTTATGATGGCTTGGCGAAAATATTGGGATTTTCTGCACATATATTTTATTCACGACGTAAAGACAGAAATTACTAATGCGTATTCAACGTCCGCGCTCATTACTCGTGATGGCACCTGTAATTGATAAACGGACAAAAAAAAACATTATATAATATGTATATTTTAAGCTCACTTAACAGTAGAAATATGATAATACTTTCTGTCTTCTTCACTAACATAGTTAGGAGCACCCGACAGAGGATCTCGACCGTCATGCGATTTGGGGAACGCTATCACATCTCTGATAGATTCTGAACCACAGAGCACAGTCACTAATCTGTCTATTCCCAGTGCGATACCTGCGTGCGGGGGACAGCCACTTCTCAATGCATTTAAAAAGTGCGAGAGTTTACCAGGGTCAATATCTAACATTCTCCATAACTTTTCCTGCAAAATTGCATTGTGCACTCTAACTGAACCACCACCAATCTCATATCCATTCATCACAATATCATAAGCTAATGACCTCACTTTCAACGGCTCTGTGTCTAGCAAGTGGATGTCTTCAGGATGTGGGGCTGTGAAAGGGTGGTGACACGTCTCCAACCCATTTTCTCCTTTCACAAACAGTGGAAAATCTACCACCCACAATGGTTCTATACTTTCACTGACAATCAGCATATTTTTTTCCTTCAATAATGATGCTAAGAGCTCACGAATCTCACCCAGACATAGGCAAGTATTTTCCTTTTCCCCTGTTGATATAATTGCAGCATTTTCATGACCAATAATGCTTTCTATATTACCGCTACATTCCAAGCCAAGTTCTTTTTGTATGTTTTCATATAGAATCACTTTAGTTTGATGTTTTGTTGCCAATTTTCTTATACTATCCTTGTATTTTGCTGTTAATTTACCCAACTCCTTAGGATATGGTATGGCATAAGCAAAGTTTTCACGGTCACTAAATAAATGATTTAAATCAATAATTTTCAATCCATATGTAATGTTAGGTTTATCTGATCCATAGGTTTCTAATGCTTCTTTGTAAGTTATCCTATTGAATGGTGGTCTCGGAATATCTTTATTGATAGACTCATGTAATAAATTTTCAATCATGGTCAGCACACCATTTAAACTAGAGAATGATAGTTCAATATCTAGCTGAGTAAATTCTGGTTGTCTATCTGGTCTTGTAGATTCATCTCTGTAACATCTAGCTACTTGAAAATATCTGTCAATACCTCCGGACATTAGCATCTGCTTAAATTGCTGTGGACTTTGTACCAATGAGTAAAATAATCCTTTATGATGTGTAGGTACAATAAACTCTCTTGCTCCTCCTGGTGTCCTGCAAAACAATGTAGGGGTCTCAACTTCGACGAAACTATGCTTCTCAACAAGGAACTTTCTCATATTATGCAGCATAAGGGACCGCTGTCTCAAATTATTCTGCATCTCGGGGAATCTCAAATCAATGTACCGATGTTGTAACCTCAGCTGTTCTTTCGGCTTCTGATAGTCTCTTAAATTAAAAGGAAGCTTGTCAGCTGTGTTGAGGACCTCTAAGCTTTCAATTATCACCTCAACCTCTCCTGTTTTCATGGTACTATTTATTTGACCACTTGGTCTCAATGATACTGTACCAAAGACCTTGACTACAGTTTCTAGAGGTATTTCAGATAGATTTACATTAGTGTCCATAACGGTACATTGTGTTATACCATACGAATCTCTGAGCAGTAAAAATTTGCTCAATCTAGAGTACTGAACCCAACCGTATAGTGTAACTTTTTTACAGTCATGTTCGGCGCGAAGTTCACCGCATGTGTGTGTTCTCTCCGTGAAAGTATTGCAATCTCCTTCTTTATCAACTTCTTTTACAGAATGCTTCGTAACATGCAAATTTCTTGTGAAACCATATCTGTTAGAGGTTATGTTGGGATTTATCACCGCTATACTAGAATATGGTTCACTGAATAGTCGTTTTGTACACTTACTTCTGTCAGTTTTGTGCAACAGTGATAAACCAAGACAGTTCTTTGAACAACGCAAGTTTCTGAGCAACATTTTAAGTACCCAATCGGTATTAAGTTCGTACAAATAAAGTATGTTAAAATCGAAAGAATGTTAAAACCGAATAAACAATTGAATATATTTATAATTTATAAGAGCCACAATACATTTATTTGTAATGTACTACTAATTCTTTTGATTTTATTTGTTTGTTTACATATTATTAGACAGACATAACCTACAAATTATACTTATCATATCACAGACAAAGAAAAGGAATGATTGCCCACAGTCCATAGATCGTTTATTACTTATATCATATATGATTGTCTATGATAATTTTATACCTACTTAGAAAATTTCAGAAATATATTTTATTCTTCAGTACTAGAACTTACTTGTAAATAAATATCCAGGTAATTTCAATCAAGGAAATCAAGTTATTAGTCGAGTCAGCTTGGCATTAGTGCAAAGCTTCTTTCGGACATAAAAGAATTGAATAAAGTCTATGATACAGAAAGTCCCAATGTCAAAGATAAACAAAGCGAATTTTTTATCTATGCTGAGTATTGCATCCCATTGAGAATAGAAAAATGCTGAACAAAAAATGTTCAATAGACACGCAGTTGTTAAAAATGAGTGGCTTTTGGAAAATGTCCCAGACGACGTGAATATCTTCAATTTAGGCCCTACAGACATGTTTATTTATGACTAGCCGTGTCCCGCGGTTTTACCCGCGTAGTTCATGAGTGGCTATTTTTCGCCTATTAACCCTATTTTATTTAAACAAAAGTAACATCAACTGTCTGCCACTGAAGTTCCGTTAAAATCGGTCCAGTCGATAGATTAGAAACATAGACGGCTCTTTATTTATGATCATAACTACGTACCTGTGTTAAGCTGCTATTCTTTAGCAAGGCGTCAAAGCATTTTACAAAAAAAATACATGTTCTTAGATTCGGTCTGAATTAAAATTATTTCTGAAATTAATATCAATCTATTGTAAAAATGTATTCTCTTTTCTGAATAGCCTTGACTCAAACTCAAGTATTCTGTGGACTATTTATTGTTGCAAAATTTTTTTTGTTATGGCACTATGTGACAAATATCAATATCGAGCCTCTAGCGAGCGTCTCCAGAACTAAATAAAAGATTCATTTTTTAAATGAAAAAGCTAGGTACCTCCCGCGTGAAGAGCACCAGCTAATTACCTGGATGTCCTATGTCACACATGCTCCTTTTCTGTGGGTACCCGATAGTAATCTTCCTTCTATATTGTACCCCAAGAGATTTATACTGTATACTGATATATGCAAAATGAAAGTGTATATTTTGTACAATGATATATTTATAAACATTAATTTCCATATTCAAAATGAGTTCAAAACACCGTCAGAAACGAAAAGGAAAAACAGCACATTCTCTCTGGATATACATTGGTATAGGCACAAGGAAGTACTGGAGTGGCTGCTTTACAAAGTAAATATTGCCTTAAACTAAACAAAAGATAATCAACAAATTTCTAAAATCAAACATTTTCAGTCAAAGATACATCTAATAAGTAGAAACAAGACCTGCGCTTGTGAGTTGTCAAGGTCACATATATAAACTATTTTTAAGGAGTAAAAAAAGTACAGTCAAACAACTAATTGAAAAAAAAACTTAAGTCAAACCTTTTAACTGCATAACAAATAAACATCTAATAGAGCAACAATTAAACAATTGCAACAATTGCTCTAGATGTTGCCGTTGAACTATACCTACATCTAAATTAAATTTAGAAAGAAATCGCGTCATATTTTATCAAAAATATGCGCATATTTCAGATTTCCGAAACCAACAAAAATATATAATTTAGAAGGTAGATTCACACGCTTCGCCATAATGGTATGGTGACCGGCATAGGTGTTGCTGCACGGGTGAAGTAGGGAGAGTTGACGTAGTCGTAGGGATATCCCACGCAGCTCTGCACAGGAGGCATTATCGAAGGGTAGACTTGTTGTACTTGCGCTGGCGTCGAACGCTGGATTAAGTCTGCTCGTAGCATCTGGACACGAAAAAATTATATGATGTTAGGTAGGCAATAATATAGCATGGAATAAGTGCTTAAGTGACTTAGAAAAATCAGCGCTTCCAGCCAGTTATGGTGCTCCCAGACAGCCACTTAAAACTATTTGGGAATAATGTAATTTTTTAACACTTAAATTATTCATTTGTGAAAGTGGATATTCAAAGTGTTACAGCAGCAACAATAGTGTGGGAGCACAACTCAAAATTAAAAAAAAACACCTGCTGTATACAGTCCTGTAGTCTTTGGTCAAGTAGGTAGTTTGACCAGATGATTAAAGTCAAGAGTCAAAAAATCACGACATTTTTTTACCTTTATGTAGTGCAGAGCTTGCTCAGCAGCCTCAATATAAGCCTGCTGCATGGTCAAACATGCAGGTGTGACAAGTGGGCCGATGCGGCGAGGAGCAGTGAGCAGGGGGAGGCCAACTGTAGGCAGTTCCACCCTACCGATCCACACCTCTGTGCCTGAAGGGTCAATGTATTTCTGGTATTCATAAACTGGTGGAGCCCATAGGTATCTGAAAATATAAAAAATACAATTTAATAATGATATCAAAAAAAAATACCAATGTATGCCAGAACAATAAACATTTAAGAACAAAGCTATTATAAAAATAAAAATTGTGGCTGATGTGCTAGGAATAATAATATCGGATTTTATTACCAGCCAAGCCTCCGTAGGCTATTAAGTTATTACAGAAATAGGATATTAGTTCTTACCTCTTACACATAGAGTCAAGTTTAGCTGGAGCCAGAGAGTACTGCTTGGAGTCCATGTATGGATAGGTGCAACTGGAGTAAGGCTTCACATCAGTGGGCGAGCCACAGACAGAATCCCCAGCGCACACTGATCCTATGCCTTCATCCTCCTTAGGAGAGTTGGCATATTCCTTCTTCCCTACATGCTGTTTGTAAAGCAACATGGTTTGAGAAAAGTCTAGACCAACATTGAACTTCGCATTGCCTCTATGCAACTTTTGAATTTTATAAATTTCGCGGTCGACTGGCTTTGCCCATCTTATCTCTATGTTACTGCCTTCTATCTCTGCATTTTGCAACTTTTTCATTGCTAGCTCAGCGTGAGCACGTTCATAGAAATGTATAAATGCATAGTCATAAATCTTTTTAACACGTTCAACTTGATGATCAATAGCCTTTTCAAAAACAGATTTAATCATATCTGGAGTAGTTCTGATAAGGAAGTTGCGTACGTAGAGCACTTTCACCTGCAATACAGAGGTTCTTATGTACCTACACACAAATTAACTACCATGGGTAGTACTCAGGGGCTCAAGTTGCCAACAGCTGTTGAAACAAGACACTTATAATCTAAACATACTATAAATAACGAGCTTGCTTAAAAATGTGATGCTAGTAACCTACCCACAAATTACAAATGAGAAAAAATATGCAAAGCCAGTCAAATTTAAAAATCTTTCGCAAGTAATAAGAAAAATTCGCAGAGCCTAGGGTACATAAATTTCGAAGGTGCTTACCCTACTCATCTGGTCATCGTCAATATCGGGCTCAGGTTCTGCCCAGTCCACCATCACTTCTTGGTCCCAAATCTTCACACAGCCTGGCACCAGCGCGCGCCTAGCCATGGCCGCAGCTCTGTGCGACGTGAACTCCACGAAAGCAAACCCCCTATTCAGCCTCCGGTCAAAGCAGTTCTTGTACAAAATCACGTCCACGATGCCCGCGACACGTTTGGACAGCTCTTCATACACCTCCTCCTTAGACTTCGTCTTCGGGATATTGCCGACGAACAGGCGACAGTTGTCGACAGACATCACGACTCCGATATGCCTACCCGGTCTGATCTCAAAGCCATTAAGTTCTTTCACGGCTCTGAAGGCCTCCGTTCGTGTAGTGTAGGTAACGAAAGCAAAGCCGCGATTCGACCCAGAGAAGTCCATCATCAGTCGCATCTCGTAGATCCTGCCCGCCCTGGAGAACACGGGAACGAGCTCATCTTCGAAGATTTCCCTAGGAACTTTCCCGATGAACACTTCGCATCCTTTGGGAGGTGGCGGGCCGTTCCAGTTTGGCGGCGGACCGAACTTCCTCTGCCCATTGTGTTGCACCAGCGGGTAGCCGGTCTCCTGCATCATATCCAAGAGTCTTTGGGTGATCCCCTTGCAGTTTTCCACCATTTTAAATCAATTTAAACGCTTTAAATAATCAACTTGAAACGTGTACGTCACAAATCAACTCTGCAGTTAAAAAGCGGCGAAATAAAAGTGTCGGCTCCCTTTATACATGCCGACAAACAAACAGAGGCGGCAGGCGGTTGTGACGTCATGATTTGTTTAAATTTTCGCATGGGATCGAGTGTTATTTTAGTGCTTTCATATAGTCAGACTTTAGTATAAATTATTACTGTAATATTTTATTGAAATGAATAATTATTAAGTCATATTTATGGTGTATATTCTTAAGTAAACCCAATGACAACAATATGTAAAGGTAAGAATAGTTGGCCTATTTGATTTTAAGTTACCTAGTTTTTAAGCGGAAATCGTTTTAATAAGTTTTGGGATAAAAAAAAGGGATTTGGGATGTAAAAAAGGGATAATGTTTTATTTCGTATTCTTGAGCCTGAAATAATCTTCCTGAATTTTCAGGATGATTAAAACTAAGGTAAGTAAGTAAGTTGAATTTAAGAACCATGTTTTGAACATTTAAAAATACTAATTTAATATTTATTTTAAATCGTAATTATTTTCATTTTTGTTGTAATTACTCTGTAATAAGTTTGTAAAGTTGCATTGAATAATCATTTAATTTCTTCAAAGATTTTCAAAGTATTTGAAGCTTTTTTAGCGTGACAAAGTTGTACCGTACGAAGATAGTTTTCAAATATCGCAAAAGATGGCGCTGTTCCACTTTGATATAAAAAAAAATATTGCGCTTAAATAAATGTCTTTTCTAAGCCTTAATATAAGGAATATGATCCAACTGTATCCCTATTATATCGGTCTCAAAAAATTGTACAGCGCCTCCTGATTGAGGCGTGAACTAAAATATGTCATAAAAATAGTGCGGGTGACGCTAGCGAGTATAGATTACTATAACGTTGCAAAACTCGTAATAAGGGTACCTGTACCCCTCTCACGAGTTTGCCACCGTTTTCGTAAACTATACTATTTTAGTTCTTCACATCACCGCTAAGTGTCATGGCACAAGTTCTCATACAAATGTTTGGCGTTGACGCTAGCGAGTACAGATAAAGAAAACGGTGGCAAACCTGTGATACGGGTACTGATAGAAAGCGAGTATCGCAATCTATGGACGTATCTTAAAATTTTTTCATTGGTTGGTTCAAAATAAAGGCATACACAGATGCTTGAAACAGTATAATAAAACACATTTTATTTTCTATACAACTAGGAACATAAAGCTATATTACAAACTATTCATTATCACAATTAATTGGTATTAAAATTACATAACCAGATCAAAAGACAGCGTTTCAGAAACAGGGGGTCTACTCTCTTTCTCCGAAAACGAAATTTCGCGAACGAACGAAAATCAAACGTAGTGTCAGTATCGCTTTGATTTTATCAAACGTGTAATTCGTGAATGATAATATGAATTTTATTGCACCTAAGTGACCACTTTGTCATGAAGAATCATATTCGAATTCGAACAATTGGTAATAAAGATTTATTATTATTATTAAACCATAATTGCAATAGTCAAATACTGACTTTAAAATAGTTGGACCTTATTGTTAAGTGTTAAGACTCATATTTCGGAGTTACCAAGAATTGCAGTTACGAAATAAGTTTCGTTAAGCTGTACACCCTGTTATTACAATTACATATAAATAACGACACATAGATTAAAATAATAAAATTAAAATTAATTTATAGTCAGATTATACAAATATTAAAATTAATACCTATTTAGTAGTAAAAAGTACGTACAGGTCCCGTCACGAGATGAGAACGCAAAACAATTTTTAAATTCGGCGTAATGGTTAGGCTCATATGAGTCTGTCTCTGCCTGGCGCTATATAGAGAGGCAAAGACAGTCTCATAAAAAATTGTACCGCGATCTTAACTCGCGACTGGACCTATATCTACTAAAACAATGGAATGTGATGTTTTGCACGCAACTAGATACATCAAAAACACAAATTCGAAGAAAATTCTCACTAATTTATTTTAACCTAACTATTTACGAAGTTAGCAAACGTTTTTCACTCAAGAATTGTAACAAAGTCGTACGTAAGCAGAATAAATTCCACGATAAATAAGAAATCTCAAACAGTCACATAATTTCTTCTTTCTTGACTTCCAAGACTGAGTCTAAGTCATATTAACGAACAAAATAGATAAAATAGTCCTTGGTTTAAACGTAGCCATCTCTTTCTGTGATACGGATTTAAAAAGGGATGGACATAGCTTACAGTTACAATATGCTTATGTTAAAACCTTGAGGCACTGGTCCACGATATATGAGCACGTAGCGAAAATAGTGGTAGTACTACGCACGTTTTTATTCGCCTCGCGCCATACATATAGACAGAGATAGACTCGTAAAACTAATGCGGATTCAAGGTTAGTCACGGGACCCACGGCCCTACCATCATCGGTTTAAGCAGAACGAACAAAGAACTGCCCAGATTTGAAGTTTTATTTGGTGGTAATATTTTAAATTTCAAAGTTCGCCAGGTCACCCTTGAAGTCATTACACGGACAAAGTTGTGGATAAAAGCAAATTCCTCATAAATAAAATAATGTCATACAGATCCCAAAGTCACGTGCTATGAACGCGTACCGTAAATTTTATTCGGTCATTTTATGAGCCTGTCTCTGTCTGGCGCCATAGAGACAAACAGGGACAGACTCATAAAATTATCGAATGAAATTCACGGTACGCGTTCATGGATCGTGATAAGATCCATACCTAAATAGTCAAAGATTAGTTAGCCTACATTTCAGAATGGTCTATGCTTTTGTTTTCGTATCCTCTGGCCGTGGTGACAGAGGCGCCATCTGTGTCAAAGCTCGCGTCACAATCCGGCTCCACGACCCACGGCTGCCTCTCAGCCGAGCAGAATATTCCATAGACTATCGCGCCCACTAGATAGATGGCGCTGGACATGAAGAACACTATCCGCCATTGTTCTGCGGTCTGTAAAGGAAAATATTATAAATTTGATGAAAGTGTATTAAGGTGCAACCTGATGTAAGCCGCTCGACGCTCGTTTCCAGCGACAAATGTGGTCACGTGATATATAGCGATACGTGATAGGAGCGGCTGCATTACGTAGTTTTTTTTTGAGTCGCGGGAAATTTAAAATGGGGTCACGTGACCACATTTGTCGTTGGCACCGAGCGTCAAGCGGCTGCATGAGGCCGCACCGTAATGTGGGTGTGGTACAATTATCTTACCACTTCTCGTTATTTAGGTCTATATGGATCTAAATATGCAAAAAGGAATCAATCCACGGCTTCAATCAAATTGAGTTATGTACACCGAACTGCTTGAACATTTATATTTTATCATATGAGGAAAAGAGCCGTGGTTGCCTTAAGGTTTGAGCAGTCGCCTGCCACGCAAGCGACGCGAAGCTCGAATCCCAGGGGGCCTATACCAATGAGTTATTCTAAAAAACTTATATTCAGTGATTTCACACCACGTGCTTTACGGTGAAGGAAAACATCGTGAGGAAACCTGCATATTTCTGAGAAGTAATTCAATGACGTATGTAAAGTGTCTGAGACGGCGATGGACCCACCATCTGTCGCGTTGGCACTCAATCATCTTCGGTGAAAAGTGGGTGTTGTTATAACAACACCTCTGCCTACCCCTTCGGGGAATACAGGCGTGAGCATATGTATGTATGTATGTTTTTAAAGAAGAATCAAGTTGCGTCGCGACACGGACCCTTCACAAAACAGAGGAGGGGCTAAATCCTAATAATCTCAAACTGCCAACCTGTGGGGTAGGTCTTATTTTGCATAACTTAAGATGTCATAAGTACCTTGTCGGTGACGATGGAGCCGACGAGTGGCGGGCTGATGATGCCAGGGAGCGTGGCCACAGTGTTGGACAGACCCATCAGGACGCTGGCGTGCGGCGGGGCTATGTCCAGGTGGTTTACACTACACACACATTATATCACATTGTTGACAAATCGCTGAGACTTTTAAATAGCTGACGTTATAATAAATATAAAGGAAAAATAGTTTATGCGGGGGAAACCGTTAGTTTACGTGAGACTTAGTTAGCGTTTTCTAAGTAGATAGCGCGGACTAATACATGCGCAGTTATCCGCACTTTTTCGCTGAGCGCTCAAAATTCGTAACGGCAGATATCTTAGATACCAATATTATTATACATGAAAAAGTGTCTCAGTCTGTCTATCACCATTCCACAGCAAAACCCTTTTTCATGTATAATACATTTTTTCACGTATGATACACGTATTTCAAGTATGATACACTTTTTCATGTATAATAATATTATTATCTAAGATATGTGCCGTTACGAATTTTGAGCGCTCAGTGATAAAAGTGGGGATAACTGCGCATGTATTAGTCCGCGCTAGCTAGCGAGCAAAAAATTACTACCACGCATTAGGTAGTAATTTTTTGGGTCAAAAAATTATTACAGTGCATTAAAAGTCAGCGCTCATACACTCATGACACTCATGACAGCACTCTTGACGGTAGGTATAGATGAATCTCACTGACCTGAAGCCCGACCAGGCGAATCCACCGAGTCCCACAGCTATAGTGAGGCACACAACGCACCCGATCACAGATTCCGCGTACGCTGCTGCTATCATGAATATAGTCTGCAATAGAATTAAACAATAGATCAGTTACATCTATACAGTCTATACAGATAACTAACATTGATGTGTCTGTTTATAATTCCAAAATTATAGCGTTTTACTAAATGCATATCAAGGTATATTATCATATTAGATGAAATGTGTATGTTGTTCTTACAACACCTCTGCTTACCCTTTCGGGTACCCTTCTGGGATGGCGTTACCATATTTATTTACATACATATATACATATGCTCACGCCTGTATTCCCCGAAGGGGTAGGCAGAGGTGTTGTAATCACAATACCCACTTTTCATCGAAGATGATTGAGTGCCAACGTGACAGATGGTGAGTACATCGCCGTCTCTGACACTTTACATACGTCATTGAATTACTTCTCAGAAATATGCAGGTTTCCTCACGATGTTTTCCTTCATCGTAAAACACGTGGTGTGAAATCACTGTACATAAGTTATTTTTAGAAAAACTCATTGGTACAGGCCCCTCTGGGATTCGAACTTGCGTCGCTTGTGTAGAAGGCGACTGCTCAAACCTCACGGCCACCACGGCTCATATTTATATATTTTATAATTTGTAAAGGCTTACCTGTGAAAGGAACGCACCACAGTTGAACAGTTTCCTAATGTTTGTCCTTGAGAGGTCGCCGCGCCTTAATAGCCAGTCGGCTATATGTCCAGCCACTTGCAGTACTATCGCCATCGCCAAGTATGGCACGGCCGATATCCACCCCGTTTGGGATGTTTCGAACTTGAATACATCTGGAATGGACAATAAGCGAACATTGGTTTTGATCTTCTGTGGGCTAATATGATTGTTTAAGCAGCACGAATTAAGAAACTTTTTGCATCGACGTTTAAGTTTACGGTCAAAGCTCAGATATTCTTGTCACGCTCAGCTTAAACCGATGATGGTAGGCTGAGTGAGGCCTTTTAAACTTTTATTGCTAACTAGTTAAGCCCTGCAGCTTTGCCCGAGACATACAAATGCTCACGCCTGTTTTCCCCGAAGGAGTAGGCAGAGGTGTAATGACAACACCCACTTTTCATTGGCGATGATTAAGTGCCAACTTGACAAGTGTTGAGTCTATCGCCGTCTCAGGCACTATACATACGTCTTTTGAATTACTTCCCAGACATATGAAGGTTTCGTCACGATGTTTTCCTTCACTCTAAAGCTCGAAGTGTGACAATTTTTTTTTAAAAAGGTCACTGGTTGAGGCCGTGTTGGGATTCGAACTTTCGTAGCTTGCGTAGCTGGTAATTATCAAAACCATTTCGGTAGATCAAGAGATTACCGGGTATCGAACCCAGGACTTCGTGCTCAGGAGTAATTGGACAAACGAGGCAGTCTTTTTTCACGTTTTATCAATAGATCATTGATTCCTATAACATTAGAGTAATTATTGAGTTTCTTGCCAGATTCTTCTCAGTAAAAGCGACCTTCCGAACCTAGCGGTAGCATGTATAATCCTGTGTAATCGTGTCGTTCTGACGATTTGAAAGTACGATGTTAAAAGTCTACTCAAATATGGATAGGATATTTTTGAGTTTGTGAATATTAACTGACCTTTCATAAAGGTAGGCAAGTACGTGAGCAGGGTATAGAATCCCCAATTCTCGCTGAAGTGAGCCATGACGATGGCCCACACGGGAGCGGAGCGGAGAATTGCACTCCACGGGTGATGTATCTTCGATCCTTCTACTGCTTGAGTGCCGCGGGAATCCTGGAATTTGAGGAATAAACAATACATTTTATGCTTATACTAATTGACGCTTTAGAGGCCTTACGCCAGATAGACGGATAAAATGACAGAGTTTTTTTTATTGGATTTTTATGTGAGTAGCGACCATCATCATCTCCCTGGCCTTATCCCATACATTGTTGGGGTCGGCACTTGATTCAACCCGATGAGGCTGATCACCTGATTTTTACGTCTGCCATCTGACCTTCGCAACCCCTTTAACGAAATGAAAATCTGTGATCTGGGTTAAACCAGTTGTCAGACTATTTTAGACCTCCGACTGACCTGTAACGATTGCCAAAGATGATAAATTGGCAACCGGGACCGCCGGCTTATCGTGCTCTCCGAGGTATGGAGGGAACTCGGGCGGTCACCCATCTAATTACTGGCTAGGCTTAGGGTTGCTTTACAATTTTGCACTACCTTTGTAGATCGTATTAAAAATAGTGTGATAAGAGACAGTTGCAAGTTGAAGAATGATGTGGTAACCAGAATTGAAAAAAGTATGTTGAGATGGTTTGGACATATCGAAAGGATGAGTGAAAGGCGATTAACGAAAGAAATTTATAGAGCGAATGTGAGCGGAAGTGTCGGTAGAGGGCGTCCAAGGAAGAACTACTATGACCAAATTAATAGTATTTTTCAGAAAGGTCAAATTCGGAGCACTTGTAACCGAAGAAAGTGTATGAAGATATGCCTGAATGTGGATGAAGCGAAAGAAGTATGTAAGGATCGTAGCATGTGGTAAATGGTGATCTCTGCCTACCTCCATGGGATCCAGGCGTGAGCATATGTATGTATGTATGTATTAATGAGTAGGTATATATGTATTGCACCATTTAACAGTACAATAGTTAATTTCTATATAAATATGTGTAATATTTGTTCTCAATGTTACCTGTATATATTTGAGTTCAGCTGGTGATATTTGCGGATCCTTCTCAGGCGACTCTTTCACCACAATCCACCATACCGTAGTCCACACTAAGCCGACAATGCCTGTAAATATATTAAAAACAATGTTACATACATACATATGCTCACGCCTGTATTCCCCGAAGGGATAGGCAGAGGTGTTGTAATCACAACACCCACTTTTCATCGAAGATCATTAAGTGCCAACGTGACAGATGGTGAGTCCATCGCCGTCTCAGACACTTTACATACGTCATTGAATTACTTCTCAGAAATATGCAGGTTTGCTCACGGTGTTTTCTTTCACCGTAAAGCACGTGGTGTGAAATCACTGTACATAAGTTTTTTAGAAAAACTCATTGGTACAGGCCTCGCTGGGATTCGAACTTGCGTCGCTTGCGTAGCAGGCGACTGCTCAAACCTCAAGGCCACCACGGCTCTCAAGGCCACCACGACTCAAAAAAAACAATGTTAAAAAAACAATTTAAGGAAAAAACTGTGTGTTCTTCTGTCTGTTTGTTCGGGGTAATCTCTGAAACAGTTGTACCGATTTGCACGGATCTTTCACTGACAGATAGCTAATGGTACGAGCAGTAACTTAGGCATTACTTTTTTCAGTTAGGGCGCCAAGAAAATGAAAATGATTTATTAAATTTAGGCCCTGGTAAGGCACTTATGAATGTCGAGGTATTTACCACCGGTTCGGAAACTAACCTTCTAAGAAGAACTGGCAAGAAACTCACCAGCACAAGAAAAAAAACCCACCTATGAATTAAAGTCTATGCGGATGAAACCGCGGGGCACAGCTAGTCGGGGGTCGATATCGTTCGTATCGTGATACGAATTTCAAAGAGTTGGACGTAGTTTAGTCTAGTCTTGGTTTAAACCATGTTTAGTAATAAGGGGTTAATGGTTATTCAATTCGATTCAAAATATCTTTAATTGATTAGACTTTTAATAAAGTACTTTCAAATCGTCAGAACGACACGATTACGATGAACCTGGCAAAAAACTCAGTAATTACTGTTTTCAAAAAAATATTTTTACAATTTTGACTAATACAATATAAATCATAAAATAAAATATATATAAGCCCATAGACACAGTTCCAGTGCAAAGTCGACAAAAGAATATAAAAACTAAAAGTAGGTAGTTCGTATAATTGTGTAGCTTGAGATGACCGAACCGTTAGGAATCCACTGACCGAAAACATAGAATATCCCAGGCCAGCCGGTGTAGTGTGCGAGTAGTGCACACAGCGGCATGGAGACCACGGTACCGGCGTAGCTGCCGCTGAACGCGAACGTCGCCAGCCGAGCGCGTTCCGCACTGGGAGCCCAGCGAGACCACACCGCGTGGATACACGGGTATGTCACACCCTGAACATAACAGCAAGGTCGGTCTATAAAAGCATTAGAATTACCATCAGCATAAGGTTAACCACATGCTTTTTGCCACCTTAGTCTTACATACACACATATGCTCATGTCGGTATTCCCCGAAGGGGTAGGCAGAGGTGTTGAAATAGTATCACCTATACAAGATGAATAAGTGTCAATGTGGTGACCAGAATTGAAAAAAGTATGTTGAGATGGTTTGGACATATCGAAAGGATGAGTGAAAGGCGATTAACGAAATAAATTTATAGAGCGAATGTGACTGGAAGTGTCGGTAGAGGGCGTCCAAGGAAGAACTACTATGACCAAATTAATAGTATTTTTCAGAAAGGTCAAATTCGGAGCACTCGTAACCGAAGAAAGTTTATGAAGAGATGCATGAATGTGGATGAAGCGAAAGAAGTATGTAAGGATCGTAGCATGTGGCAAACGGTGGTCTCTGCCTACCCCCATGGAATACAGGCGTGAGCATATGTATGTATGTATGTAATAAGTGTCAACGTGACAGATGGTGAGTCTTTGAGAATTTCTTCTCAGACATATTCAGGTTTCATTACGATGTTACTTACTTATGCTTCACCGTAAATCACGTAAATCGAAGTACCTACATAAAACTCATTGGTACTTACAGGTCCCGCTGGCAAGCAAACAGCCCATCTAATCTATACCCCAGGTAGAAGTTTGTGCGTTTAAACGTTGTCGTCATCCTATTGCGTATTTGGTATGGATAGAAATGGATTGATCCGCCTTCTTTGGAATTCCAACATAACACGCCTTCAAAAAATTATCAACATATTTATTAGACTCGTTCAAACATGTCAAAACCTATTCATTGGGAATTTACCCTACACCCAGGCTGTTACAATCGTGCAAAATTGTTCGTGCTTAGTAAGGACTTAAATATGTTCCAATTTTTTAAAGGATTTCTACTGAGTAATAACTGCTCTTCACAAACCAAACCTCACCTCAAAAAGTCCCTCGACGACTCTTACAGCAACTAACAGAGAAGTGCTGGTGTGCGCCAGGGGCGGAGTGAACAAGGTCAGAAGCGACGTGGCCCCAATGCCTATCGCGAACAACCTATACAAAAATTTAAAAAAATTTGAAAAAAAATATTGATCTATATTTTTTTTTCAAATCATAGATTTATTTTTCAATATATATGTACCACCAGCCGATGCTCTGTGGCAAAAATGTGCGCCTAACTAGACCCTATATTTAGATAAAATACTAACTCACTTATAACAAATATTAGTTTTTATTCATGACAAACCTACATGTTTAAATTCTAAATTCTTAAAAAGGGTAAAGTAAAATACGAACTCGAGGCGGGATTCGAACTCACGATCTCTGCAAAACCATGACTAGGTAGGATCACGAGTAGCTCAGTTGGAAGAGCAACTGCACGTACCTTTTTTAACTCACTTATATAACATACGAACGAAACACACATAGGGCAACACAAGGCAAATACTCAGAACGGTAGAGGCTCAATCAAATGTTTTTCATAGATCAGCCGGCATGGCAACGGCATGTTTGGAATTTGGATTCATATTATTTTACTAGTTTTGAATACAATGAGACTTTTTATATACTATAATAGAAAGTGTACGATGTGTAAGTGTAGTGTTTTGGCGATAAAAAATCAGATTTTTTATAACTTCCCGTGGAAAATAAATTTCTGGGTCTGTCTACGATGTTAATTCGCTATCGCAAAATTTGGAGTTGAGCCCCTTTCGTTCTGCTGGTGCGAAATGCTCATCACAAAATGTTTGCCCTGACACGAGAATCGAACCCGCAACACCTAATAAATCAGGTATGCCACTAGACCAACGGTGGCATCAAATTCGGATAGTGTTAATTCTAGCGAATATAACGAACCTGTTACCTCCTATTTTAGCAGCCAGCCATCCACCAGGCAACTGCGTCACGAGGTAACCGTAGAAAAACGAACTGAGCACCAGCCCCTTCGTCTCTGAACTCCAGTCGAATTCTGGCACCTGGTGATTAATACACAGAATAAGATTAATATATAGAAGAAAAAGAAAACAGTCAATACTTGCTACATTATTATATTTTCTGAATAAGCAAAAGAGCCGTGGTGGCTTTGAGGTTTGAGCAGTCGCCTGCTACGCAAGCGACGCAAGTTCGAATCCCAGCGGGACCTGTACCAATGAGTTTTTCTAAAAAACCTTATGTACAGTGATTTCACACCACGTGCTTTACGGTGAAGGAAAACATCGTGAGGAAACCTGCATATTTCTGAGAAGTAATTCAATAACGTATGTAAAGTGTCTGAGACGGCGATGGACTCACCATCTGTCACGTTGGCACTTAATCATCTTCGGTGAAAAGTGGGTGTTGTTATTACAACACTTCTGCCTACCCCTTCAGGGAATACAGGCGTGAGCATATGTATGTAAGTATGTAGTAAATGTATACAATTTTACGACATGCATTTCATGATCTATTATTTTCCAATACTATAATTTACCAATGGTACCTATTTATTTATTGATGTGGTGAATATTCTAAATATTTTGTTACACATTATTTACATAGAAACTAAATAATTCAATGTATTTTGAAATATATATGTAAATTTAAAAAGATCTAATAGTCAATGTACCTTCAAAATTTGCGGAAATAAAATATCACAAAAATACATTTCTTAGAAATAGTCAACGATCAATTGTCTATCACATGTCATCGCCTAGCGATATTTAAATCACGATATGAGATCAAATGGGATTTGAACAATACGTAGGAAGTACCTCTCATCCCACGTGAGATGACTCAAGGTCTTAGTTCCTACCTCTTGTCAGTCACTGCCAATTGCAGATAAATAGGTCAAGGACCCAACCATGAACTCTTATTGCCATGATAGTTTGGCTGTGTGACAGTGTCAAATACATCTGTTTAATCAATTATATTAAAAGTATAGACACGTTATAGAAGGGGAGCCCAAGCGGGATTTTCAGCAGATGCCGATTGCGCTTTTTATTCGTGAGAACCTGGTTGACCGAGCTGGGTTCGGTTTTTTTTCAATGACGTTTTCTCATTTTTCTAAAAAACTTATTTACAGTGATTTCACATCACGTGCTTTACGGTGAAGGAAAACATCGTGAGGAAACCTGCATATGTCTGAGAAGTAATTCAAAGACGTATGTATAGTGCTTGAGACAGCGATAGACTCACCATCTGTCACGTTGGCAGTTAATCAAATTCGGTGAAAAGTGGGTGTTGTGATTATAACACCTCTGCCTACCCCTTCGGGGAATACAGGCGTGAGCATATGTATGTATGTACGTTTTCTCATAAATGTATGCTGAAAAAAAGGAAAAAAAAGAAAAACCGGTGAACGTCAGTCTCAAACCGGGGTACTATATTTTCGTTATCGCCCCGTAAGCTGGACGTGAGGCCTCCAGCTTGAGCTATCATTACTTGATAGATGTCGGCGAAATTTACCGTCGTGTTGTCATGATGTTGTATGAGTTTTTCAGTGCCAGAAAACATGGTCAAAACGTTGTTTTCCAAAAATGGAACCTATATTTCATGAAAATCGTTGGAACCGTTACCGAGATTCAAATTCTATATCTACCTATTATATATAATTAAAAATGTATATATAAGTCAAATAGAGCAAAATGATACAGAGAAGCTACTTATTGCGTTTACGTAACAAAAAAGGTAATTAAGTAAGCTCAGTAGCACTCTCTCTCCTTTCTGAACAGGGTCTGTAGACAAAGTAACATTATCCTCACACTTCGCTAGTAGAAACGACACAAATGGTCACAAGTCATGTGACTGATTTTTCATCGTTTCTATTAGCGCAAGCGCAAGAGAATATTACTTTATCTAGGCCTAGACTGTACTATGACTCATTTTACTACGAGTTACTTACATAGGACCTAACCATGAGCTCTTGTTCAGCTGTGAGACAATGACAGATTTATACACCTGTCTAAATATGAGTGAAACTATCATAACAGGCAACAGCTCATGGTTTGACCCCAGCTTCAATTTCCTGTACAATTAATACTGTCCATTCCAATTACAGTACAAATCCACCTCAACGTTCTCCTCATAATACTTACAAAGACAATGGTCCCATTATCCAGCTTAGTCTGAATGGGTTCCGTCATGGCCACCACAGCAACTGAGAGGTTGACCCTCAACGCGTACACGTTGAAGAACCCGAAGAACGCTAGCAGAGCCACCACGAGCCGCCGTCGCCGCCAGAACCGCCATGTCATCTCATGGTCTTTGGAATGTTCTCTGGAAAGATATGAGTGAGAATTTGACGATCTGTAATATGTAATTGCTTGTCCTAACTCACTGACTGACTGATTTGTCAATCTGTCGTAGAGACTTGAAATTTGTAGGGTGTGTTTACCGTAATGGGTACCTATAGGTGCAATAGGAAAGGATTTTTTTGAAAATACTTCTCTAGAGGAGTTAAATCGATAAATTTTCAAATAAAAAAAAAAGACACAGTAATATCGAAAATGTTAGTTTTAAGTAAGTATTTAAAATGGATAAATAGGGGCTAAAATTTGTATGGAAATTTTGTGACAGGTCCATGAACATTCTTATTTATGTATAGGTTACTTAGGTACTAATATTATAAAATTGACTATTTGTGTTTGAAACCGCTAGACTCCGATTCTTACATAAGTAGTATAAAACTGCCATAAGAGGAATCTACGAATCTACGCAGTCGAGGAAAGATGGAGGGGCTGTGTAATGCAACAAAGCTAGTTTCATTATATTGGCACAGCGATGTCTTTGTTGGATAAGGCGATGTTCGACATCTTTTTCGATGCAAGAGTCAAAGGCTCAATAGACAATAATAGAGTCACTGCTTACCATGACGGACTGCAGACTTGGTTTCAGTATAAACCAAGTTTTTATAACCACAAAGAGGTATAATTACTCCTCGGCGTTTTAACAAAATTAGTTTGAAGTTTGTCAAATAGCAGTTGTAAGTGTATGGTAGGTAATATTATATAATATATTTGAGGAAACCTCAAAATTGTTTACCTAGTGTGTAGCCAAACATTATGTGCTCAGGTAATCTATTCTATACATTCTGTATTCTATACAGATAAATAAAATTGAAGTGTCTATTTGTAGTTCCAAAATAACAGCTTTTCACTAAATGCATAATATGAAAGTATGTACGGTACTGACTAAAAAAAACAAACTTTCAAAGCTTTCTCCGTCTGTCTGTCTGTTTGTTCCGGCTAATCTCCGAAATGACTGGGTTTTAACGGGACTTTCACTGGCTGATAGCTAATGTTACAAGGAGTAATTTATTTAAAAAACATATAGGGTTCCGCGGGAATCAAATTAAATCTACGCGGGTGAAACCGCAGGGAACAGCTAGTATTATATACAATTATACAAATATTAAAACCAGTTCAGTCTATTAATACACACGATTATGGATGTGCGTCGCCGCGCCGTATTTTTTTCCAGGAAGTTTAAGAAAACGAGTCAAGTGACATATTCATTAAGCGTGTTTGTCTAATTCATATAATAAACGTGTTTTAAGAACACTCCGTCGGCAGGGAAAGGAATTCTTGAATATCTTACGTCTAATATAAATCAATATCGGATGTTAATCATTGTGTTCGATCTTTTTTTCATGCAGAGTTCTCTTTTAGGAAAATATTGCAGTTGAATCCGCACAATGCGGAACCAGTTTGGTTCCACAGAACTACCAGAATTAACTCTCAATGAAATAGTTTACCTTGTAAATATTTGCCTAGCTAGATAAGATAGAAATAGCGTTATAAGGAATAAAATATTGTAATATTATAAAATACGTAAAGTTTCAAAGTTTGTGAGGTTTTCGGGGGTAATTTGTATAAACTTAGACAGAACCGATTTGATTGTCATATGCTGTATAAGTATTAATCTGAAAAATTAAAAGATTTTTAATGTTAAATCAAACGCGGGTAGAACCGCGTAGTTCTAAATAACACGAAGAAACATTTAAAGAACGTTTGCTCTACAGGGGGCTTACCATCATCGGCTTTAGCAGAGCGTATTAAGAACTTCTGAGCTTTGACGTTTCAGTTTGATACCTACCATACAATTAAACGTCAAAGCTGTATAGCTATGTGTAAACAATCGTAATTGGCTCTCTCTTGAAATGATAATGCGTACAGCTAATATAATGAAGCCCACATGGTTTTAGATTGAAAATGTTTCACTTTAAAAGTAGGTAAGACACGAGCACGCTAATTGACAAATGTTTAAAGTGTGAAGTGAAAATACATAACTGGGTCATAATTTAACGCCAAGATAGGAATACAAAGAGAAATCTTTCACAGAACGCAAGCTTCAGTATACGTTAAATCAAGATTGTATTTCATTGTGGTCTTGAGTGTAGTAGAAATATTTATCCTATCAAGTCCACAGCAACATTGATAAGTATCAGCTTACGGTTTGCATTTCATTCGTGGGGGCCTTACCATGAGCTCTTATTGCCATGATACTTTTACTCTTATTATGAGACAGATGTATTTGACGTGCATACATCTGTCACTGTCACACAACTGTAATAACACTGCAATAAGAGCTCATGGTTGGGCCCCAGGGCCTGTGGACAAAGTAACATTATGCTCGTGCTTGTCCTAATAGTATCGTTTCTACCAGCGAAGCATGAGGATAATGTTACCTTGTCTACAGTTCCAGAGCAGTAAGCCGGCGTCGATATGTGTGAAATTTAAATCCATTTATAGTTGGTGAAACCGATTCATATAAGTTGTTTATTGTTAAATTTATTTAATGTAAAATACATTTCCTTTTTAAACCACCGCTGCTTGGCCTTATCCCATACATTGTTGGGGCAGCACTTGATTCAACCCGATACGGCTCATCACCTGATTTCTATACGAAGCGAATGCCATCTGTTCTTCGTAACCCCTTTTACAAGGAAAATCTATGATCTGTGTTAAACCAGTTGTCAGACTATTTTAGGCCTCCGACTGACCTGTAACGATTGCCAGCGATGATAAATTGGTAACCGGGACCGACGGCTTAACGTGCTCTCCGAAGCACGGAGGGAACTCGGGCGGTCGCCCAGCCAATTACTGGCTAGGGTTAGGGTTGCTTAACGTCACTGATCGAATGATATGCGCAATAGCAACTGTGCCACGAGTTCCTCCTGCTTCATCATTATCAACATCGATTCAGAGAATTGATCAATATGTTATGGTTTTTAATAATGATTATATTGAATAAAATTTTAATTTCAATACATCATCATGGATTTAAAAGTAATAAATCTTGTCGGTGTAACCGATGCATTTCTTTCCATTTGTCTCTGTTAAATTTCAATACACTAGTCAACATTTTCATAGCATAAGTGATCAGTGTATGACATCTTAAAATAATATGTTAAATGTAACTGAGTTACGGCGTGACACTTTGATTAACATTACAAATCAAGATAAATGTGCAAATACTGCTAACAAATAGTATACCTAATTTAGTTCAAACATTGCATAAATTGTATTAGGTAGTTCTTATTATTGCATACATTGTATATAAAGTGCACCGTTTACCAAAGGCAGCTGGTTTGTGACATATTCAATGCAGTCTTATCGATTAGGTATAGGATTTTTTTATATTAACTGACATCTATTTCACTAAATGCATAATATGAAAGTACATAGATAGGTACGGTAGTTACATAAAGAAAGCAGTTTTTTTCTCTGTCTGTATGTTTGTTCCAGCTAATGTATGTAACAGCAGGACCGATTTTAGCGCGATTTTCAATGGCAGAATGCTGTTACAATGAGTAACTTAGAAAAAAAATTTATTCCGCGAAATAAAACCTCCTGAAGTCTTCGCTACTGAATCACGGGGCACAGCTAGTATACCTATAAAAAATACATGAAGTATGAGGCTGCATTGTGTTTCAACCTCATTATTGTCATACCATCGTTGTGAATGACAATGATAGATTTATAAATGTCATTTATCTACTCGCAGGCGATTATGCGGATATTAGGGAGCGCGTAGGATTAGTCCTTTATTATGCCTGAAGTTGACAGGCAGTGTTTCATTAAAGGGATCTTTATGATGATGGTAACGAACTTATGACTTAAGATACTTTTTATTAATATTATTGTTTACGAATGGAAAACCTTCAAAAGTTACCCGAAAGAACTGGGACAGATAGTCGGGTTATGTAGGACTATTACTGCACTAAAACCCTCCGGTGTTAATCCTCCGTGATTCAGGGGTACTCTAAAAGATATCACTCCCCCCGCATTTAGAAAATAAAAAAGACTCTGGAATCCACGATGTGCCTGATAGCGCGAGCCAAAAAGCGCCACCATCCTGGGCCAGCATTTGGATAGTCAGAGCGCTCAAACTACCTGCAGGGGTCGCCTCTTACTACGGGCAGAGGATACCATAGCCAATTTTTTGGACACTCTCTTGGGTAGAATATAAGATACTAGTATAATACAACATACGTAGATGGTATTAATTATATTTTAGAAGAGTAACATTACACGTTTTTCTAACTCTTCAAGCTGGGTAATGTTGTGTGGATTGGAAAAACAAAACTTTAACATGACTCACAAAACGAATACGATATTATCACACTGTTAGAGACTAACAGTTAGACCGAATAATAGCAGATAAGATAACGGTATTTTGCATCGCTAATATTTTCCTAACGCTTATCTATTTGTTCATAATTATGCTTAACCAACCCTGCTGTTAAGTAAGGTGAGACGCAAATCGTGAAGTTGTTATCGTTACGAATTCTTAAAGGCCTGACTACGGTGTTAGTGCATTGCCTGAGTCGCAAAAGGTCACTTTGGATGGTCAAACGCCGTCCGGTTGTTCCTAGTTCATATCATATGTAACTTACCAGGCCCTTGGGACCTACCATTGTTAGTTTAAGCAGAGCGTATTAAGAACTTCTGAGCTTTGACGTTTCATTTATGTACCGTAAACGTTGAAGAAGTTCATACGCGCTGCATTAACTAACAATGGTAGGTCCCACTTACATGTTCATCCTAAAAAATTACCAACGTATTAAGTTTCTTATAATATTATAAATATTGTAATTTAAGTTAGTATTAGATAAAAATATTTCTATTGGTCTATTGAAAACCACAACTGTAGTGCTGGTTCAAATCAGGGCACCAGTGTTACGAGGTTTGAAGCTAGGTGAAAGATATTTGAAATTAGGGTTGAATGCATCTGGTTTTTAAAATAGTTTAAAATTCAAACAATACATATTTTAAAATGATGTGAAATCTTATTCCATTGTCGATGTCATTTCTTTACGCGGATAAAAAATCAGTGCGTCATTTTAAAACACTTTTTAAAGTACTTAGTGCTTTGAGAAATCCTTTGTTTTGCCAACTGAACAAAAACTACAATGTTTTAATTTCCTTGTTATTTTGGCGAATTTTCATTGCATAATGATGACTTTAGATGTTAATTGAAACAAATTTTGTAAGAGTATTTTTTTAATTAAGTACTAATTATTAGTTATTGAGAATGTTAGGTTCCAGTGGGAATGCGAAATACGGGAGAAGCCGCGGAAAAGCGAATGCTTGTTTTATAAATGCGAAAGTTAGTTTACGCAGTTTGTAACCTTTTCAGGCTCAAACGGCTCGACGGATTTGTATGAAATTTGGAATGGAGATAACTTATTCCATGGTTTGACATTTTGGAATAATCTTTTAGGGTTAGAAAGAATCCTGATGAGTTACTAAAAAGCGTAATAAGTGGAAAATAAAAGATAGACCATCTTCGTTGCGTGTAAGGTGACCGGAGGTTGGTCTAATGAGAGACAACTGTTCGGTTCAAGAGACCTTTAATGACTAATGTACCTTATAACTAATACATACAAGGAATGAGGTGCGTCATACACTATAATGCGCTCGGGGATAGTAAATTCTCACTGTTCAATAACATTTGATTCAAAAGTTAACGTTTTAATGATTTGAAGCGAAAGTATGACTGACGTCGACTCGTAACGATACCATAAAGTTGTTTAATAACAACACAGCATTGTGTAAGACGCTGTTTTCATAGATCACGTAGTTTATTGCACCGCAGACAATTAAGATCGCAACCATATCATAAAAAATACATTGTCAGACTAATGTTCGTCTCATAATCACGTTTAATTTAAAATTTCCTCGTATATCACGGTTACAATGTGGTTTCTCTACTTTAATTGCATTTAACAACTACCTACTAATAGTTACTATTTTTAAATAAGTAGTTAACCTCTCAGACATAAGGAAATGTATGATTCATGTCAAATCAGACTAGTGCCTATTAAAAATAATTACTTTTTTAATAGTACCTACCTTTTCTAGGTAGGTAAGTAGGTACTTACCGAGAAGTCGTAAATATATAAAAAAATATATAAATATGCTCATGCTATCCCAGAAGGGTTCCTGAAGGGATACGAGGTGCTGTAACAACAACTCCCACATTTCACTGAAATTTATTAAGTGCCAACGTGACAGAGGGTGAGTCCATCGTCGTCTGTGGCATTTTACATACTTCTTTGACTTACTTCGTGAAATGTCGTAAATATATTTAATTTATAATTGTGTCAATACATAAAATTTATTTTTCAATTTAGTCAGATAACATTAATTTCAATACAAGAAAGTACATTAATCTTACCTAATGTAAATACTAAGTCGTAATTATGCGCAACTAATTAAACATTAATTATTAGATGAAGTGAAAATTAACTAGTTGTATGAATATAGAAGCGTATTAACTACTGCGAATATATATAGATACTAGATAGTAATTAGCCAACCAGCAAACATATGTGACGCATATTTAAGCTATGGGGTATTTATTATCTATGGTATTTAGGGGCTGAAAAGTGCGACAAGTATCTATATAAGCATGAAATAATTCAACGTATTCAAAGTTCGTTGCGTATTATTTACTTATTGTGGGTAAAAAATATTTTTACTTCTGGATATTTTTTTTATTTTATTTTATAACTCTCCGTAGAAATAGTAAGTAAAATTGTTACCAATTTTTTATTCGCGAACTAAAGTATTGTTTTCTTTGTTTCTGAAATGTTCTCCATGCAAAGAAGATTTATTTTTAGGTAATGTCATTTAATGAAAACCTAGTATTCAATCACATTTATAAATAATAGTTTCAATACAAACACGACCCTGACCATGACATCTGCTTTGAATGCACCGGATCTCTGTTTTTGTTATAAGTAATCAAGGTAAGACAACATTTATAGTGAAAAACATTGTTATATTTCTTGATTCATCATCATATAATTAAACATTATTTATGTCATCATGCCATAGTCCTTTAGAGAGTGGATAGATAGAGCGAATAGAACACTTTTCCTATCCAGACTATGGACTCGGGACTCTGCTTTAATTGTCGGCAAATTTTTTCATCCGAACTCAACACAGAATTTTGCGAAAATTTGTTAAGATCATCAAGACAGACCAAACATTGTATATGTAGTTTTATTTATCGTCTAAGTAAAATCTAAACTGTATTATAAAAAAAATCTGTCAAAGGTCCATAAATTAAATATTTCCTATCTTTGATAGCGATTAATAAAAATGGATTTTCGCCATATTCAGCCCCTGACGTTCTGAGCTACAAAAGCTACAGGGCTAATATTCTCAATTTTCCATTACACCTGTTTCAATAATTTCTACGATACGAAACAAACACAAAGATTTAATCACAGAAACTTACTTGCATATCGAGTATAAATCAATCACAAACAAAAAAAAACTAAATTTTGTTTTGTTTTGTACCTTCTTATTACAGAGTTTACAAAGATTCGTCAAAAATGGATCGAAGTGTTGGATTTTATCCAACAAAATTATGTAGGTAGGTATCTATCTATAGTCAATTGACTTTCTAGATTTATTGCAGTCAGTTACGTCGCCAATGTTTGTAAACAGTAGCAAGTAGGTACCTACATTTACTCTACTTATGAAGCGTAAATTGTCTGAACCATCGGCCTGGCCTACCATGATGCATGTCGTTAACCAAACCCCAATGGTGCAATTACTTCGATGGAAACCGTAAGATGTTCCGCGACCTAATTAGGTTGTGACCCAATTGTCATTTTAAAGCTTTTTTTTATCGACAATCACTTGATTTAGTCGATTAACATGCTGAAACGTCGATGTCATAAAATACTTGTCACTATGGGGAAATTCTCGAGCATTTGCCAGCTTATCAGATTCAATACACGGGCTTAACGAAGCCTGTCCTTGCTTGCCTGAATCAACACAGGGTTTTATGAATTTTCAATCTTAAAATATACACATAATGACGTCTTCCAAGGATTGAAAATCGTGTAATAAGGCTTTGAGTTTTATTTTGAACAAAGGTACAAAGCCACCTTAAGGAACGACCTAGAGCATCGCAATTTTTTATCTTAAAATCTTTCACAATCTTATATGAATTATTTTCTTCATACAAGACGTCGGCTTCGGGTATTCTTAAAGACATTTAGCGTATTCCTTGTATTCGCATTTTTGACTTTTAAGAATCTTGCTATTTCCCTTTCATTGATTCTCCAAGTGACTTTGGGCGTTAAAAAGATCATCTATAAAGATAATATATATTTGATGCAGTATTCTATTTTTATGTGTTATCTTCTCTTTAACATATTTCCCTTAGTCTTTGCCTTCTGCTTTTAAAAGCTACACATGCATTATAGGCAGAGACATAATTTGGTGGTTATGTAATAATCGGGGTCCTTTTACTTTTCACATCCAAGGCTGCATCGTGTCGAATCGATTCATGATGGACATGTATTACAAAGAAATATGAGAATTTATTAATGTCTCGCAATGCGGAAACGGGAAATGTAGAACACGGAAAGCACTGTCTGTTTCAACAACCTACGTTATCAACATTACACAAGTCATGCCACTCTACTTAACAATTGAAAGCAATGATTACAGAAAAAGAAAGGATATGCCTAATTTTAACTGTTTAATGTAATGCCTTGCCACGAAGCCCATATTTTGGCATTATTTTAGGGAAAATGTTTTAAAAGTCAACTAGGCAAGCGCTGGCCGGAATAATTCCTGCACAAACTTACCAATTGAGATGGCTTCCTTCCACAGGTCAAACAAAGGTCTAGTAACAAAAGGTCTACTACTGTACAGCACATGCATGCGACATGAGAAGTATGTAAGGCAATATTTTGCGGGGTCGCCACTTGAGCACAGTATTCTATGACTTGAGGTTGTTAAAACCGCTGAGAGTGAAAGGTGCTATTGTCAATTGTCCCTACGCCATAATACTGCGGTCTGACAAGTGTATTCCTAAACTGTAGATAAGCTGCAATCGCTCGTCACTATGGGACTTGACTCGTTATTTGCGATTTTTCTATTTCACAAAGATACAACTATGAACTATAACCATAATGACATAAAATGGGTATATTAGAATGACAGACTCACTACTTACTCTAATGAGTAGAAGTCAAAGAAACGTTCTATTAAAAGGATTGCTTCGTACCCAACTTTGTCTTTCATGCCCGTAAATTTGACAGTAGGTCCTACCAGCCAAAACTTTATCGACTAGTAAAGTGGACGCTACTTGATACAGGGTTTTATGTAGGACACAGCGTGAAAAAGTAACAGTGTAAGACAATATCGATACAGGGACAGCCTTTTAGATTTGTTTGTATTCAAAAAGGATAGAGGAATCTTCGGTAAATTATCATGCCACGTCTTTGTTGGAATTGCCAAAATTGAGAAACAATTACATTACATTTCTGTGTGGATAAGATTCGTGCTTAGAATGACGTAAGGTGCTTATAGCGGGGTCACGCACAAGCGCGTCGATGTGAATATAACGAAAATTTAATATTTAAATAAATAGATAGGTTATAAATATTATCACTTACGATTTATAGAATTTGCCACTGATTACGGTGTTACAGGAAAATACATGCCTTACTATGAGATGACGTGGTTAGGTACGCAATGTATTTATGTATATCTATATAGATAAGTAAAATTAATGTATATACATTAAGTACCCACATAACAAAACAATTTTTTTGCTCTGTTGTCTGTCCGTCGATCTGCGGCTGGATTTTAGCGGGACTGTCACTGCTACTTTTATTTTTTTGGTAAATATTGGGTTTCCGCGGGTCTCCCATGAAACTAAGTCTACGCGAGTAAGATCGCGGGGCTCAGCTAGGTTAAAATATAATATTGTTATGGTTTAGAATTCATCTTCGAATATTAGTGGTCCACTTGTAGACTCATTGTACGTCTGTTTACGAGTTTCCTATTTGATGTAAGAAAGTAAATTTTCCATGCAATCTGCCAATGCATTTGATATAGTCACCTTCCAAATAGACGGACAATAACGTGAAGTGTGCACCAGTCTTAGCATAACTGGTTTGCCTTCGAATGATCGTCACTTATATGATAATTATTATTTACACGTCGCCAAGGCAGTGAAGAAAAATTAGGTATATGGTTATAAAACGGTATTCTTACGGGTGCCACTCGAGTCAGCCGTTTGCGGTAGTCAATGGTTATAGGCGATAAAAGAAAGAAGGCGTAAAGTTTTGATAGGCTGCTCGAAATACGCCGGTCGGCCACACCACACGTCATCTACATACACTTGGACATATAAATTTATCCATGTAATTTACAGATAGATTTTATGTACAAACGCGGAAAATTCGATTTGCTGAAACAATATAAAATACGATATAATAATAATACGATTCGGTAAACGATAATAATACGAATCGATTCAACTATTTCATAACATTGTTTCTGCAGAAAATATATATTTTGCAATCTAATCATCACTCTGATAACGTAGTTTATATTCAAACAGTGATCTATCCCGGTTTCGTGCCGTCAGCCCGAGAGGGAATGTACTTAATTCAATCAACCTATCATTCTCCTGTATACATTTAAAATTCAAAGTCCTGATTGGCTGATTGATTGTGCATAAACGGCTTAAATCGCTAAGAAACAGTTTTTCAAAATTCCACCTTATTATGATTTTAATTTATTTATAAGTAAGTATAACTTAACAATTTATTATAACAATAAATAAATAAAACAGTTTATAAGCAACTATGGTGTAATAGGGAAAATAAGGGGTTTTGTGAAACTTTAGAAGCTAAATCATTAAGAAATTATCAAGATACAATATAACAGTATCATTGAGTTGAGTATGTTTATGAAGTTTTAGTAGGTTCTAGCAGATTAGCGCATAATAAATACCTATTAAATCTCTCTTTCCGACCAGTAGGTACGGCTATTTACGTAGTCCTAACCAGTTTATCCTGTTATGTTGTATCAATAAATCCAATCACTGAACCACAGCTGAAATAACCCACGGCAAGGTCCGGGTCACGTCAAACAAAAGCCAATCAAATTGCTATTCACTCATCCGGTGATGCTGCTCATCGCAATGATTGCTACTAGCAAAAAATGAAGCATGGCCAATGATATTATACACATTAAAGAGACAGATTATACAATAGCGCGCGTAAAGTGAATTGAGACGTTTTCAGAGGGCCTAGTGCGAGTTTTCTTTAAATCGCCGTCAGAAGTCGTCGCGTCGACGTAAGCGCAGTTTTGTATGGGCTCACAATGGTGTCAGCTTTAGGCCGACAGATGTCGCTGTTTCGATCCTATACAAATCTGCGTGTACGTCGACGTGTTGACTTGTGACGGCGGCAGTGAAAAACTCGCACTAAGCCCTCAGATGATAGTTATTAGCTTTTACTCTCTTGCTTATTCTACCTTTTGTACTATTCATTCGCGACCAGTTTTTAATAAAGATAATTTTGAACGTGTTGTACCTAATGATATAGTATCGTATCATTGAACATAGTACCACTGAAAGTGCTTATAATCAAGCAAATAAAACATTATATCTTTGCATAGAAAACGTATGGGGGCCTTATTTAGGTGAAAAAATTGCTGCAAAGGACCTTAACATGAACTCTGACTTGACTGTGACAGAAACAGATAGCGAACATATATCTACCGCAGTTTCGCAGTCTCCCAACGGAGCGAGTCGAACTAATTACACAATAGGAGTTGATGGAAGCCTAGTTACATTGGACTATTAATGTAAACCTGGAAATAGGTACTATGATAAAATTACTGATTTAGGTGAGTGAAAATAAAAATTATATTATGTTTAATTAAAATGTACCTAGCAGCAAGTGCAAATCGGTTGTGTTGTGTCCTTCCTATATACCCAAGGCGTAAAATATAATTAAATTCAAGAAGTGAATGTTGATATTAAACAGTCGCTCTTATTTTATAAATGCGAATTATAGTTGTTTGTTGTCAAAGCGTTTGTTAATTTGTCAGGCAGCTGGATGGATTTTTTTACGAGTAATTCTTGTATATACCTACATATATATATAATCTGAATTTCTTAAATGGCTCCTACGAATTTCATTTCATTTTGTATGTAGGGGGTATCAGGGGCAAAAATTGATCTAGCTAGGTTTCATCTTCATAAAACATCGTTTTCAGGCAATGAAAAATTGCTACAATGTACAATGCGAAGGTAAATTTCGCCGACATCTGTCAACTTACGATAGCTCATACGTGAGGCTTCCAGCCTATCGGGTGATAACAAAATTAGGCTATACCCCTGTTCGAGTCCAAATGACACCGGTTCGTTTTTTTTTCAACTTTGTTTTTTTTAAGAGAATACGTATATTTTTTTACTTGAGTTTGTGGAAAATGGGAAAAGTTTCTTTTTTTGTAAGAAAAAGAAGGTTCTGCTCTTAATATAACAGTGGATAACACCGCAGGACACACGTCGTTTTATATAAATTTAATAAACATTCCATTGTTCGTTATCAGCAACATTGAGCGGGTCGAATTCAGGCAGCTATTGCATATTAATTTCTCGCTTTCTATTTTGAATTATTTCTGGGTGTTATGAATTGGAGTGAGAGCAAGCATCGGCCTCGCTATAAACGCAAGCTTCACAATTCGTGACGAATTTAGATTTAATGGCACTTACACTAATCCAATCAAAGTTAAGAATTTAATTACTTAAGCAAGTAGAGTACCGAAAACATAACACATAAACTATCTTTAATATTTACCATCAAAAAAATAATTTGTTTATTTTCCCTCATGATATACCTACTTGGTTTACCCTTCATTCATGTGGCAACAACCATAAACGCATTATTTTAAAACAATTACTTAAATAAAATATTCTTTTTAGTTAAGAGTCCAGCATAACATCACAACACGTAAGGGTTGAAACGAGTCTGCAGTTAGTACCAACAAGTAAGCATAAAATCTAGATAGAATTATTCCGCTCGAGTGGGTTAATAGCCGACATATAAGTGTGATAAAATATTGCGATGAGGCTTATCAGATTATTTGTCACTCCAGATATTAATATATCGATCCCGTAGGCCAGCGTGTGATAAATATCTAATTAGAACATAGCGTTACACTTCAGGTATCGTGTAACAATTGAGTAATTTTGTATTTTATAATTTTGATTGTAATCTAATAACTGGAGCATTACATATTATGGCCCTTGAAAGATTTGATGCATATCATAATCGGAAATCCGAAATGTAGTAAACTAAAAATGCGCATAAGTATTTCCCATTAATCAATCTGATGACCTAAACCAAAGTACACTGAAGGATAAGGATGAAGGAGATTAGGAGAAGGATAAAGGAAATCTGACAATAACTGAAGATAGTAGTCTATCTGTGAACTTTATAAAAACGGCCGTTAGACTCATCTGCTCCATCGGCCATCCGTCCTTTGAAAATGAACATGATTTATTCAGTTTAGGCCATAGTAAGGCAATTATGTGAACGTCGAAGATGTGGCCACCGGTTCGGAGAACTAGCCTTCTGAGAAGAACCGGAAAGAAACTATGACTTCACTGCTAACACTTCAGTTTGCTAATTATGCGGGCTATGTTGGTTACTTAAGCAAATATTCTTGTATCACATTATTTTGCTTTTGATGTATGAAAACTCCATTATCCTAAATCAGGAAGTTCCTTTCAAGTTGCGGGACAAACAATGCTCTTAGTGGCCCAAGGAATAGTTCGCCTCAGCCTATTACAGTCTGATGGAAAAGTAATTGGTCCAATTACGTCCGAAGGACTCGCTGAGGGCTTTTGTTGAAACGCTCGTAACTAGTAATTATATTGCAATAACTGGCTAGGAATAAATTTGCAGTCTGGTTTCCACTACAACTACCTAATTATAACATTCTTTACGTTCTTGCAATGTTTTGAATAACTCGTTTTAATTAGAAATTGTACGTGATGTAATATATTGTTTATTTTCACAATTTCTATTGGCACTATGCATGATATTTTGGCATTTCAAATAGTTTTTGACTGATTACATCTCCATAAAACCAATGAAAATACTACTAACATTTTACATTTATTCGTAATACATAAGAGACGTCCGAATATTAATAATAGAACTATCTATTCATCTATATCTATACAGATAAATAAAATTGAAGTGTCAATTTGTAATTCCACAATAACAGCTTTTCACTAAATGCATATGAAAGTATACACGGTTCTGAAGTAGAAAAACAAACTTTATTTTTTTTCTGTGTCTGTCCTGTCGGTCTGTCAGTTTATTTCGGCTAATCTCCGAAATGGTTGGAGCGATTTTAACGTGATTTTTACTGGCGGTTACCTAATGTTACAAAGAGTAACTTAGGCTACTTTTGCGCGGGTCACTCATTAAATGAACTCTACGCGGGCAATACCGCGGGGCACAGCTAGTTCTGAATAATAATACACAAAGTTTTTAAACTACTTACTTATTATTACTATGTAAACCTCAATGATGAGTTACCAACCTTCCAAATTACGTTGTCTGTACAAACAATTTGATACGGATTTTATTTGCCCAACTAACCATGTGTAACATATTACTGGATTTCGGTGACATATTTGTCGTAACATAAGTATACTAAGAATCTTGATATTACATGCATCTATTCTATCACCGTTAACTATGTTAAAGGAGCAACCATGAACATGCCAATAAACATATTTTAATTGAATGAACTATGACCAAAGTACTGATTGACAACGGAAGTCTTTTATTCGTATATATAGACGACATTGTTGTTTCGTGCGGAGAATGTGATCATATTTATACCAGGAAATGTGAAGGTCAATAAGAAACGAGTATTATAAATATATGTGTAGTGTAGTATAATGAGATACACGAACCTAACGCGGTGCTGCAAATAATAATAGGATATGGACACGAGGGACATCACTCGCATTGCGAAATAAAATTATATCTTACCAGTAGATAGAAGAGTAGATAAAAATAATAGGAGTGAATTGTGAGGAACAGTTTGGTTAAGAGTTCTTAGAACTTGACATTTTGAGAGTAGCCCCATTATATTAAGTAAATTTCAATTGTGTTGGAAATAACATCCTGCAGGGATAAGTATAGGATACATATTGGAAGCATAAGAATCAGTATTACGATGGAATAGTAGAAGGTAAAATAACATTTTAAGTTAGAATTCAAGACTGATTAGTCTGTAAATCTAATTCGAATTCGTTTTTTGTGCATTCTGAATGTGTTATTAATAAAGCTAAATAAACAACTCCACACAAACAATATAGTTGCATAATAAACAGTTGTAAATACGCCAGAACTGTGTTTAGTTCATTCATAAATGTGATTCAAAGGAAACCGTTAAATCTATTGGGTATGTAGATTTTATCGAGTAAAAATTTATTACTTCCAACTTTATTTGTCTTACCTATGGTTTTCATTCTGTGGTTTGTTTTATGACAAAATTGGATTATTATTGTCTTTTGAAATACATTGTCAATTCTTTATTTCTAAATTTATATTTGCTGGAATAAGTAATGTATTTGGAAGAATTTGCTCAAGTGCTTATAATATGGTTTATAAATTTCGTGTTTTGGTTAAAAAAACATTTGAAATAAAGCGAGAATTGCTTTAAGTTTTGTAGAAAATAATGATTTTACAACTGGAGAAACAGAAACACGACACTACAAATACTGCCGTACAGTAACAAGTATTATAATTTTTAGAGTGTTTTTATTCACATAGTTAGTAATCTTAGATAAGTAATCTTATAATCTAGTCTTTTAAAGTGCAATGAACTCACTGACAAACTCAGGGCCACAAATTTCAAGATGAGTGTACCTAGGTGGTAGGGGTGTGCACACACGTGTTTCTAAGTTTCTATAACATTCATTATCTTCATCCTCTTGCCATGTTATTTGTGATCGGCGCAATGTGTTTTCTCTTCCATTTCTCTCATCAGCCGTCATATCTGTATTCACTTACTTTTTAGCTTACTAGTATCTTTAACACAACCCATCCGCCGTTTTTTAGGTCTTGTCCCCTTATGAACATCAACAATCATTTTTACATCCTACACAATTATTTTTGTGTTCTCATCCCTCTTCAAAACATATCCATATCATGCTTAGTCTTCTCAAATTTTTCTGTAATAATATTTGTTCCTTTTAAGACTGTTTTCCATGTCTGTGGATAGTTCGTTAAACACCATAAGTGCGTAACTGACAATCTAACGCCACATGCAAAAGGTCGTCTTATGCATACTTTTAACCTTTGACATTATCATCTAGCACTCTATCATGAAGCCATGTATTTACAGATATGCACGAAATTGTGCAAGTTACATTTGTATACAATCGGTGAAAGTTTCAAGTTCAATTCTGACGCATAGCGAACGGTCCATACAGTAATGAATGATATCGAAAATAGTCAGAAGCTAGTCTGTCTATAAACGTTTCATGACGCAACCGATTTTTCTGGAATTGGTTTGAGATCACAACAAGTCGTGGATCCACTGTATTGATTGCATTTTTTGGTTACCTAACCTAAGTTCTTCCTTATTAAAAGGTTTTTACTTTGGACCAGATAAACACGTGGTCAATAGATGCAACGCTCATTTCTGGTTCTGGTTACTGCTTACTTACTGTGTTTTTACGATACATACTACGATTGTTCCTACTTACACATTGTAGGTACAATAACTTCATATAACTTCTGGACATAAACATGACCTCTAATTGTAATGATAGTTCATGTATGTGAAAGGGACAGATGTATACGTGACATACACGTCTGTCTCTTAATATGAGTCAAACTCTCGTGGTAATAAGAGCCTTGTCCAAACAACATGTTAATAATACAATCCACGTATAGACAGGTACGTAGGTACTTCAGGCTCTGTACGGAGATTTCATATCAGCAATTTAATAAAATACCGATATTATAAGTAGGTAATGCAGAACCTATTCGATAATAAATTTCTTCTGAGAAGTTATCATAGTTTGTAGCTGCCTAGTGTCGTTGATAATGTTGTGGTAGGTATGCCGTATCGGTTGGATTTCTTCGTACTGCACGAAGAAGTCTAATCGCTCGTCATACAAAACCAAATCCATTGTAATATTAGGATTATGTCGTATCTAAAAGTGAAAATGCACTTTATTACGTGCACCGTGAGCTCTAATTTAACATTGTGACTAAAAGTATTTGCCTTCGCGATTGCCAATGTAGCAAGACATCCGCTGGGGAGTTTCAAACAATTGCAGTTCGTATGGAACATTATAAGCATACCTTTCTGTAGTGTTATAGAACATCGCAGCTTGCCTTTTCAAGTCCTGGGCAACTGAATTTTCTTCGTTCATTTTGCACAACACTGGGGTCACAGAGTTACACCATTAGAGTAAACAAATGTGGACTTGAAATTTATTGGCTTAAGGTTGTATTTTGTATTGAGTTCAAAGGTGACCGTTGGAATTCCGAGGCCGGCAAGTCAGCGTACGACGCCCGCGCCTCTCACTGTACAAACCACGAACTAACATGGCTATCAACTTAGATCGCCCACTCACACGGCTGGCTTGTACCCACCCCCCACTTATTAATGGACGCATTTCCATTGTTTATTGCGGTACGGCAATAATGAGACGTTATATTACACCCGCGGTTTATTTACTACAGCGAAAATGTATTTCTTATATCCTATGTGTTAAACTGGTACGAGCTATATTATTGTAAGGTTTCATCAAAACCCACTCATTAGTTTTTGCGTGAAAGAGTAACAAATATACATCCATCCTTACAAACCTTCGCGTTTACAAAATTAGTAGGACTAGTAGGATTAGTATAAGTATTTATTATTAGAACTAAACAGATCAATATCCAGTGGTGACTTAATGAGGACATTCAGATATTTACTTTCACAAATTTAAGAATAAGTAGGTCTGTATGTAAATATCCTTAAACATGATAAGCTCGCCGCATTATTAACTGCATAGCTTTTAAGGAAATAATTTGGATGCATTATATTTATTTATAAAATATTACGGCTTTATATGTATAATTTACTATTCCTTATAAGGAATAGTTACTTTGGGCTATTATTAACTTCAACCCGCGACTTCATTAACGTAACGTGATGATATATAGCCTTCCCTGATAAATTTGATATCTAACACTGAAATATTTTTCTCAAATCGGACCAGTGGTACCTGAGAATAGCGTTCAAGTCTTCAGCTTTATATACTTAAAAAAGAATATAGTTGTAGATTTACATTTAGTGGGTACTGCATAAAGTAGTGATGGTTTTGCAAATAATTAGATAAGTAATAAAAATATATAGTAAACATAACAGCTTTCTAGAAGGCAGGTTCTTTTCTACCATAAAATACGCAATTATATAATGGAAACAGTATTACTAACAAACAGTCAACAGGTAGTGCTTGGCTTACAGGCATTAACTTGATACTCCAACAGTTGGGTGTTGGTGTGTTGTTAAAATATTTATAATTGTTTGCTTACTATTATGTATGAGTACTCTAGGCAGATTAGTCATCTATACTAATATTATAAAGAGGCAATAATTGTATGTAATAATTGTAACAAATTGGCTCAAATAGTACTGGACCAATTTCAAAAATTCTATCACCGTTTGAATCCTACATTATCAATGATTAATATAGGCCACATTTTATCCCCATACTATCTCGGGAACGGGAACTACACTGATGAAATCGCATATATTTTATAAATACTGATAGTCTTCCTAGAATGTAATGGAAACGTAAAGCTGTTATGTAAAAGGTTGTGTATACATTATAATAAATAATATGGGGATGGATCAATAAGTAATAATATATTAAGATCCACATGAATATTGTATTTTCAAAGACGAAAACTTAAAAAATATTTTTCATTTAATACTTGTGGGTCTTCTAATATTCAGGGATTTGATTTAAATATGTATACAAGCAACTGACATCTGACCTTCGCAACTGTCGTCTCATTTGTTCATGTTATCATTACAGTAATGATGTTACATCAAGGTTCTAGAAAATATTTTTAAAAAATATATTATTTTGCGGATAACATTACTCTCTTTAACATTTGCTACTTACCAGTGTATATCATGTTAAAATTGGTCCATTCGTCACAGAGATCAACCGGAACAAGACAAGCAGAGTTTTTTTTCAATATAGTACTGTACTATTTTCAAATGGCGTTATTGAAAAGCTGTTCATGTGGAATTACAAACAGACGGTTAAATTTTATTTATCTGAAGAGTTATTTTCACCACAATAAATATTATTCTTCTTCTAGTCAAAGCAGTCACCATGATTAATTGAGACCTAAATACTACTTAATACAGGCCCCCAAATGTGTTATTTTTCGCCTTTTTTAAACAGAGCAGCGAATCAGTGATATTTTCTATTCCGACAGTTTTGCCTGCATAGACTTAATTACATGAGTGAACTGAGTAACCCTAATGTTTTTTTAAAATAATAGTAGCCCAAGTTATTCCTTGTAACATAAGCTATCTCCCAGTAAAAGACCCGTTAACACATTCACTGCAAACTTTACATATTCTTCGTAAATTCGCTAACAGTTGGGCGCGCAGATGCGTTGTGACCATGTTAAAACCGAGAAAAAAATATTTGTTTTTTTATGTGAGTACTGTATATACTTTCATATGCATTTAGTAAAAAATTGTTATATTGGAATCACAAACAGACACCTCAATTTTATTATAGTCTGTACCTATAGATTTCCAAGCACCATGGTGACAATTTAATTATCTTTAAAAATATATAGGCCATGTTAGTAGACAATGTGTTTGAAAGTGCGCGTCGCTTGTAGGCAGATACTTAACTTTCGTTTAAAAAATAACTAAACAAGGACATACCCATTTTCCGACCACAGCGGTGAGTATTCACAGTTGAATCTTGCCTTATTGGCCATTGTTTTGTCGATAATAAACACTTTTAATTCATATTTTTCCGAATAGAATACACAATCCAAACAACATCACAAAAATGTAAATAAATAATGCTATATTCCATGTTCATGTTACCAAGTATCCTTACTTTGAACATTGCATTACCGTAACTATTAGCATTGTACCTTATTTTATGCTACATACGTAAATATTCTGAAAAACAATATGTCAACGTCAACAATGTGTCAACATGACACTTTTGTTTTATAAATGTATATTATTTGAAAACGACACAGGCAGTGTTTTCAGACAACCTGTTAGCTGCTTTTATCAACTGCCTGAATTACATGCTTCTTCCAATAGATCGGACTATGTCGGTGTACTGAGCTCAGAAGGAAGAGATTGTAACTGTATTTCGATCAAGCAAAAGTTCAAGAGGTTCTTTAATTTAATGTTATCTAGCTAGATTCACCAGTTTTTCTTCTCTGCCTACCCTGTGAAGGATTTTTTACTAGGTTCTTGCCACTTGATCAGGCTAACATTTTGGAAAAAAAATATTGCTCTTATAAAATCATCAGGCACTATTTGAACTTTTTCGTACTAATTTTAATTATACGTAATTATCAGTTTCTTTCTTGTATTTGTTTTTCATATTATGGTGGTTTGTAATTTAAATGATGATTAGGTAAGTAGATACCTAAGCAACTTAAGCATTTGCTATAATATTTTTTAATATGTTGTAACCTACTTAGTGGGTAGGTATCTACCTACTTACTTAGTAGCTACCAACTTATTACTTCGTAGGTTCAGGTTAAATTTGATTTCAGACACAACGAAAATTGTGGCTTTAGGTATTTTAATGGTGGAAAAAATAATAATAATCGTATGGCATAATATAGAATGCTAGAAAGGGTTTGTAATAAATAAGTAGGCACGTAAAAACTTCGTGGAAAAAAGTAGAATTGGCAATGGGTCCCATACGTGATACGTGATGTCGGTAGGTGGATATGTGGGTGACCTAATTTTTGTGCAAGTTATTATCCAACTTATTATGGGGAGTCATGGCGTTACATTCTATGGGGGATTTGCTTAAGCCATAAGGGATCAGGGTTGCCCCATCCAGTGATCAGGTTCCCAACGATTTATCGCTTTTTTCAGTCCATTGAGATTTAATTTGAAGGCAATTTAACTGAAGTATCTACCTTGGATTCAGCTGGAATTTAGAGTTTAAGTATTTAGAGAAGTGCAATATAATTATACTCGAGCTTGTGTGTCTGCTAGTAAATTAGGTAATAATAATAAAAGTGTTGGGAGCTAAGTAGTTCCCGGGAGGTATAGAATAATGCGATCCCCATCGATATTTGAACTCTTTACCTTACAGAAGATCACAGCATTAGTAGGTACCTAGTACATACATACACATTCTCAGGCATTCCCCGAAGGGGTAGGCCTTGTAACAACATCCTACTTTTATCCAACTTTTCACCGAAGAAGGTTAAGTGCCAACGTGACAGATGGTGAGTTCATTGCCGTGTCAGGTACTATTCATACGTATTTGATTAAATTTTCATACATATGCAGATTTCCTGGCGATATTTTCGCTCACCGTAAAACACGTGGTGTGAAATCACTGCATATAAGTTTTTAGAAAAACTCATTGGTGCAGGCCCTGCTGGGATTCGAGTTTACGTCGCAGGTGACTGTTCAAACCCCACGGCCTCCACGGCTCTAGCATGTAGTATTTATTTTTTAGGATATCAAAGGTGACAAGCATTCATTCTCTCTCTCTGTTTGCTACCTTTTCAAAGAAAACGTCTTAGCCAATTTTGCTGAAATCTACGAAGACTTCAATAATGACAAAGGGCACTTAAAACGGAGTAGTTAAACACCTCACTTCATCCAATACCTTTATTTATTTTATTTTTGTTGTTGCTTATAGTAAATTCAACTGACAGCCCTATGCATAAGCGAAGCACTTTCTGCTGGAAAACTTTACGAGACGCGAATCACAAGCTCACTTGTTACATTTCTATGGGGATTTTTATAATATACCAACCAACCCCTGAAATTGGGAAGCGTATCGATAAAATAATGTGCACTTTCACACGCCAATACATATTGATAGTTCTATCATCAACACAAAATAACTCAGATTTACAGATGAAAGAGACAGGAAATATTAATGTTTTTTGCTTAATTTAGTAGGTAATAACCTAGGAGTACCTCTGTCTTAGCGTACTGGGTGATCTCACCACGGGAAAAAAACTAAAATTCATAGCACTGTGCTACAAGGTTTCAACAATAACCAAGCAGAAACTTGGAAATGCTTGGAAATTTATGAAAGGATTTGGTAATATTTTTATCGGTTAAGAATCGAACTCAAAATCTCAATCTAAGCTCATTACAGTTAAACCGCGGATATGACTGTCGAACCAGACAAGCCCTTATTGTGTAATCATATTATAACATGAGAGATGATAGTTATGTGTCCTGAAACGGAAAATAATCTATCACATATTATAGTGTCGCGTGGGATCACTGTCCCTTGTAATTACGAGGTCATCTATCTTGCAGCCATTCAAGAGGGGACGATGGAGGCGCGATATATCTATATACTTATCTTCCGGACAAGTTAAGGATCATTAATACTTGCTCTTCTATTGGCTAGAATTTCAGCGGCTTATTCCCAGACATCGATGATTTTATTACCTACCAACACCTCCACGGCTTTAGTTTCGTACACAAAATAATTCTTCTGAAATTTAGATATATTATATTACGGATTTATTATGGATTTATGTGGATATTTTTCAAAATCTATGGGCGTGCAGCAATCGTAAGTTTAATCAGGAATTCGATGACAAGTGAGATTTAATAGCTAAAAACTATTTTGATAGTTTTTCAGAAATATAAATATCATCTACTTACTTTTCTTAGAGTTCATCAACAACCCAAAAATACTGCCTATCTAACCACACTTTATGTATATTTTTAAATATTTTTTAGTGTGTTTAATATTAATATGTCGTTAAAATGTTACAGCAGGACCTCAGTAGATAAGATAATATTTACATGTCCTAAAATTGGTGAAATGTGTGATTCTTTTGACCTTAACCTATTTGGTACTTTTTAACCTTTTAACTTTTTAACCTTAACCTTTTTTGATAATGATGATTCTTTAGTCAAAATAAAGTCCTATCATATCATCAATACTTACTTAATTAGTAGCTAAATAAACACGTGAAAGCGAATGGAGGTTTTATTGTAGTTCGTGGATGTTTCCTTTGAACGAATGACAAACCTATTGAGGTTACCTCATTAAATGTAAAGTACATGAATATGACACAAGGAGAATGTGTATTAAGTGAAAGCATGGATGAAATATTTATGAAGCAATATTTAATATCTTTATTTGAAGGTACTTTCGTCGCGGGCAGCTATGTAGGTAAATGGATATTTTTGCGAGATAAATCTAAACCACGTAAACCACGCCTGAGCCACATTTATCAACATTAACCTATTGCAATTTGGCAGCATGACTTGCCAATACGTGGCATTCTTCCGTTATAAAAATACAGGCATTTTTGGTTTACCAGGTAAGCGGGGGCAGATCTACCCAGAATTTTTATTTATAAGTACCAACGAATATTGTTATAAAAAGCTGTGAAATTTGCTAAGCTTGGAAATGATCCTACGCTACCATTATATGGTTTTAGTTCCTATTACACACAATACAGTTTTATTACGGAAGTAACAGATGTGTCGCAGAACGCATTAAAAAGAAATTGACTACTTTAATCCCTGTAACATAAAACAAGACCGACAGGCAGACGTACAAATAGAGAAAAAAATGCGTATTTTACTGTACTGCTGTAATACTGAATATACCTACAAACAGACACTTAAAAAAATTATCTGCATGGATATAGATTTAAACAACGCCTTTATGATTTTTAGTTGACATCAAATAAATAGCAAAAAAAATTTTCAGTCAGTTTCATTAATAAAGGCAATATATTGTTGCATTGTGAAACGAAGTAAGATGAAAATTTATAAAATGATTCCAGACAAATTTATTTATTTTTGTAGCTTTAGCCTAATTGATGATTGTTCGTAGTTCGATGTCTACGTAGACTTTTGTAATCTTATCGAAGCTCGTCTAAAATGCATCTTTGTCGGATTTTGTACGAACCTAAAACCAAAAGCATCGCGTATCTTCCGGAGCCTCAGAATGTATGAGGTATATTCACTAAGACAATTTTAACTAATGATGAAATCTGATTATTACACCCAATTTCATGCAAACAATTCAAGACTGCCTCGTATTATAGCTCCGCAACGGTCGAAGTTGAAGTATAGGGTTTTTCCATTTGTAATTTGCCATACAGGGGGCCAAATATGATCGTTTAGGCAGCACGTACTGAGAGATTTGACGCTTAATTTTAAGGTACAAAAATTATATATGAAAGTTCAGAAGTTCTTAATACGCTCTGCTCGAACCGTTGTTGGTTAGCCGCCTGGTCCTGTCACGAGCTATGAGCGCATACCTACTTTGATAGCACGTGTAGTAGTCCTTTTAATTAATGTATGTATATATAAATGTCACGAGACCAAGAAAAACATGCACAGTATCTCCACAATTTTCGCTGCACACTCATAACTTTCGAGGGCACCTGTAAGAGCCTGGAGTCTACATTTTGTGCCTGCTTACTGGAATTGGGATCGTCCCCTAATTCATGACACTTAAAATATAACTAGCGAAATGGGTGTGGTCTATGGGGTCATAGTAGGGCCCAGTCCATCACTTGAGTTGCAGACGCTGCAGTCACCAAAAAGTTAATACTACGTATTATGAATTTAGGTAACATTTCAAACTATGGTAAATACTAAGTTGGTATCTTATCCGTTCAGTATAATAAGTAGACCAAGAGGCCTGCACCGCGTTGATAAGACAACCCTTCGGCTTCCCGACATTACATTATATGAACGCGCTGACCCGCCACGGCTACGCTTAGGCAACAAATATTTATAGATACTTTATGTACCTACATTAAAACTTGAATGTAAAAATCTATGGAGCACTGCCTGCTGAGGCAACTATATATAGTGGGCGCTGTCAATTTGCAACGAATTCCTTGTACCCTGTGCCGCGTAGGTACCTACTCTCCGCACCCAACGCTCTTTTGGATGCATATCTATACAGATAAGTAAAATTGCATTCTTAATTAAAGCTTATCACTAAATGCATATTAAAGTATATACGATACGGTAACTACATAATACAAATCAATTTGCGCGCTTGTAACGGCAATTGTGTCACTCGCGCTTTGGGCTACCTTATGAAGAAGAAATCCCTGAGCTAACATAATGACAACTATTGCTAGCACAGAGAATAAACTCCTACTTCTCCCTTCCATGGGCCTTGTAGACCTTATTCGCAGCAGGAAGACAACACTATTCTAAGGCAGCATTATTAGGGTGCGATCTTCTGTAAGGTGGGGAACAGTCCTCAGTCGGGCAGCTCCAAATGTCGAACGGGATATCCCGTTGTAATCTACCTCTCTTAATTCAGTAGTTTGAATATCCCACAGTAATTATATGCTGGAGATCTTCACTTTGAAGTCTGAAGTGTAGAGCCTCTATCTGCTATAATACAATTTTAAAACTGCTAAAAATTGTTTTGAAATATCACAAACGGAGATGGAACTACTTTTGAACTATGAATTTAATTCTGGGTTATTTTTGTAATAAGGGAGTTTGTGTGGCCGTGGAGTTTGAGCAGTCGCCTACTACGCTAGCTCAAATCCCAGCGGGGCCTGTACTAAGTAAGAATGAGTTTTTCTAAAAACGTATGCACATTAATTTCACACCACATGCTTTTCAGTGCAACCAAACATCGTAAGGAAACCTGCATATGTCTGTAACCTGTCTGAGAAGTAATTCAAAGACGTACGTATAGTACCTGATACGGCGATACTCACCATCTGTCAGTTGGCATTTAATAATCTTTGGTGAAAAGTGGGTAATAACCTACAACACCTCTGCCTACCCCTTTGGGGAATACAGGCTACAGACAGGAGCACAGGTTTGGAGTTTGTGTTTAAGTGCAATTTAATATTTCTTATAGTTGTATTAAATCGCTTGTTTCACGGGAAGCTATCAACACCACGTTTATTGGATTAAGCTCAAGTAATAGAGGTCAAATGTGTTCGACCTCGATACACAATTGCTGGACCGGTGAAAGAATAATAATAATGAGTATTTTATAGGACCCTGACGTTGACCTTGGCGATAAAATTGCTTGGGGATTGGGAACTTTGTTTCAAGGCATCTAAGTTAAAAGTCTTTCAACAAATCTTTACCATGTCCGTCTTTTCCCAAGCTTATTGCTCTTTCTAACATTTTGCTTGAGAAATCGATCGACATGATTTTCTAGTGGTATTGTTCATGCTAGTTTTACTGAAAGCTAAGATATATTTTGAATAAAGGTTAGCTTTTGAATATCGTGGTCCGTTACAAAAAACTTACATAAATATCGCTCCAATATTATTAGTATCAACTGGCAGGCTATAGGTACTGAGGCATCGTGGCCGAAATGAATATTATTAGGTACGTATCTATGTTTGGTTATCTATATATATACGCGAATAAATATAATTGAAGTGTCTGTTTGTAAATCCAAATTGTTAATTAATTAATGTTAAAATGTTACTTACATTACGAAAATATTTGTAATATTTTATTTGTCTGCCTGTCTGCTTGTAATATCTAATATCTGAAACTGCTGAACCGATTTTAGCGGAACTTCCACTGGCAGATAGCTGATGTAACAAATAACTTAAGATATTAAAAAATGGATTCCGCATAATATATAAGTAATGAAATTGAGTCTACGCGGGTGAAACGGCTAGTTCAAAATATGATAGTAGTTTTCAGTACACAAGAAAGTAATTTACCCCAAAAATCACACCATAGCAGGAGGGTAAACACATAAAAATAAAGAGGGGTGAACGTGGCAGACGTGACTTATCATGAGGTTATGATACTGAGGTCCCTGCTATATTTCCTCATATTCGTATCATATAGGTCACTGGAACGAACCACTACATTTTCAAACCTTTAAATCGACCTCCGAAGAGCATGATGGCTTTCTATTAATAATGGGTGCGCAGATGTACGATAGATTTAATACATTGGTTTTTAAGGTTATCTAAGGAGGATACTGGGACCACTCGCTAACTGGAACCACGTTCCCAGTTGCCTGATTTGTTTAAGCATACGGATAAAAACAATTGGAGTGCCTATTTGTAATTCCAAACAGCTTTTAAATAAATGCTTACGAAAGTTTATGAGCCGTGGTGGCCTTGAGGTTTGAGCAGTCACCTGCTACGCATGTTCGAATCCCAGCGGGGCCTGTACCAATGAGTTTTTCTAAAAAACTTATGTACAGTGATTTCACACCAAGTGCTTTACGGTGAAGGAAAACATCGTGAGGAAACCTGCATATTTCTGAGAAGTATGAAAAGTGGCTGCGGCGGCGATGGACTAACCATCTGTCACGTTGGCACTTAATCATCTTCGGTGAAAAGTGGGTGTTGTGATTACAACACCTCTGCCTTCGGGGCTATGTATGTACGAAAGTTTATACGGAGCTGAAAAAAAATACTTTTATATTTTCTCTGTCTGTCTGTTTGTTTTAGCTGATCTCTGAAACGGCTGGACTGGATTTTACCGGGATTCAGTCACTTAGCAGCATCAGTCAGATAGCATCCGCGTTATTCCCTAAGGTTTCTCAGCGTTGCACACGACGTCGAGTGTCGGTTTTCAATGATACGAAATTGAACTTTATCATCTATATATTATTTTTAGAATAAAAAAAAATATTCTGCGACATAACCCTTCATGGGTTCATTAAGTCTACAAGGGTAAAGCGTGTTTTGTACTTCATTTTTATAAAATTTGCAAAATATTTGACAAGAGTGACGCTTATGCAACTTTAACGTTACACGAAAGGCTTTAACGCGAACTTTCACGTCAACATTATCTATACGACGATCACTTTTAGCAGGAAAATGTGAAATATTACTCTCGATCACCGGTTTCGTTCAGTGAATTTCTAAGGCAGCGTTATTTACAGCGACTATCGTAACTTTTCCCTCGTTACTATAACAGTCCCTAGGTGCAAAATTCGAACTACCATTCTTGCTGTATTCTGACTGCAGCAATCTTCACATAAGCTTTGAATGAAATGCATTTTCAATGAAATAAAATTATCCGGAATTAAAATTCTTTGAATAACACCTCATATTTATTTATAAAATGTTCTTTAAATAAACACACAGTCGTTAATAAGCGATAAAAATGAGATTGCGTTCACGAATTCACACCTTTATTATTAATTTCACTCAAAATTGGGCCGTAACCACATATTGAGGGAGTTCTTAGCCAAATCATGACAGTTATTAAAACATTTCTGCACGAGGCTGCGTTTTTAACGGGATGTCGTAAATGACCGGATATTTACATATTCTTTTTTCATAAAATATTTTCTCACAAAAAACATATTTTTATGGGAGTATTTTCACGCGTGCTTGGTCCTAACGTTCACGATAACGAGGGCATTATTAACCTTTTCAAAATAAGCTTATAAGAACGAATTTGGATGAGTCTCTTGGGCTAAACGTTTTAAGCACTTCTAATCTTTGACAATGACGGGGTAACTGCTCAAAACGATCATAGTTGACGCATAAGACATTGAAATCTATACAGTCAAATAAAAGTCATGTGTCTTATTGTAATTCCAAATTAGCGGCTTTTCACAAAATGCATAATAATATGAAAGAAAAATAGTCCTTAATAAAAAATATATAAAAAAATATTCTATTTGGTCTGACTAATCTCTGAAACGGCTGGATTTTTACTGCCTGATGGTACAGAGTGACTTAGGCCTTTTTAAGGAATCATGAAATTATGATTAAGGAGGTGAAACCATGGAGAACAGCTATTTCGTTTCTATAAGCTTAATATAGCCTCCAGTTCGGGGTAAGTTGACAGTATAGAGCACAATATTATTATAAAGCGTTCGTCTTTGAATCTTTTCAGATGAAGAATACCACTCATTGGTGTAGCGTAACGTTTATTAGTTATCAGTAAACGCTTACGAACTCAGGTTGTTCAAGCAGTAATTTTTATTTTTTGCTGCCAGTTAACTGTTATGCCTGAAACCCGAATCAGTGATAATTTTCAGTTTGCGAAATTCATATTTTTTGGTAATTGGTATTTTGTAATTATGTAGGTTATTGTGGGGTGCCAAAATTCATAAGTTCCATAGACCAGACACTGGATTAAACATTTTAATTACCTATCACTTTTCATAAGTATAGGCTTTCTTTTCCAATGCAGGGAGTTACAACTAAAATTAACAGGCTATGAGGCTATTTCTGGCTATGAGGCTATGAGGCTATTTCAGCTACAATGTGAAGCTGTTTGCCCTGGTTTAAATAATAATTAATTATGTTTACTTTAATATCTTCTCGGTATTTTATCCCACAAAAGTGAACTTAATACCAAAGCTCTATAGAATGGCGCCGTATAATGAGCTTCGGATATTTGATTTCAGAAGCGACGTCTATACAATCTCTCAGATGCATTACGACAAGAGGTTCTCTGTGACAGTCTGTGTATGACGTTTACAGTTAGGGTTGCCAATCGTTATTTTTTTCTCCTATTTCGGAGACGGGAACGCCTACTGAGGGAAATATAGCTTTTATGGTTTTGTATATACCAGCAGGCGTATATCGTGGATGAATGACGTACAAACGAATGATATTTTTAATTTCCAAAGGTTCTAAAATAATTCCTTTATCGTTGGATTGTTTTTACAATTGACAAATCTTATATATACCTTGGTATTTTTAACATAACCCTGGATCATTTAAAAAAAACATAGGTAATAAACTTGGAGTGTGGGTGAATCACCTGTTTCCATACGTGACGTTTAATGCTAGTAAATATTTTTTAAGGCAAATATCAATATACTACCTTCTTCCCGCGACTTCGTTTGCGTGGAATATCCTATAGTCTTCCTCGCTAAGTAACACTGATATATTTTTCAAATCCGACCAATAGTTCCTGAAATTAGCGCGTTCAAACAAACAAACTGCAACACCAAGAGTGTCACTCGCGGGCTACCTATCTGTTGAAGTAAGTGTAAATAAAATGATGCCAGTAAAATATAATACGAAGGCGATCTTCTATGTAGAACTTCTATATAGACTCACCATCTGTCACGTTGGCACTTAATCAAATTCGGTGAATAGTGGGTGTTGTGATAACAACACCTCTGCCTACTCCTTCGGGGAATACAGGCGTGAGCATATGTATATTCTATGTAGAAAGTACAGGCCCCATTTGGGCAGCCCGTTAATTCAGATGATCCTAGTTTTATGTATTACTAGCTGTGCCCCGCGGTTTCACCCGCGTAGATTTGGTTTTATATAATATAAAGGTTTAAAATAGACAAAATTTCATACAACCTTTCAACCCCTTTTTTTTTTTGTTGACGAGTGGGAAACCTTCAAAAGGTCCCCGACCGCCCTGGGAGAGGCAGATCGGGGTATGTGGGATTTTTACCTCACTAAAACCCCCCCGGTGGCCATCCTCAGTGCTCAGGAGGGACTCCGGGTACTCTGATAGAACGCACCGGTGTCCCCCCACACTTTGCCGGGGCACATCCCCGGGGCAGCTGTGACGCCGCCCCTGGAGACCTCGCTGTGCAAGGCAGCGCGAGCCACATCGCGCTGCCACCTTCCCGGGCCCGCGCCGGTGGTCAAAGCTCCCACCCCGACCACCGCCAGCAGGCCCTCCGGCCCCCTTTTAGTCGCCTCTTACGACAGGCAGGGGATACCATAGCCATATTCTTAGACCCTGGCTATTGGGTGGACGGACCGGGGCGTGCGTTGCCTCCGCCCCGCCGTCGCCGTCGTCTCCGAGAGGGATCGGCTCTCTCCCGATCCCGCTCGGAGGTCTCCTTCTGGGACATTACCGTCTCGCAGAAGGAGACTACGGCCCTCCATGCCTCTCTGTCTGCCAGCATAGCCGTCACTACGCGTGGCAGAGAGAGGTCCTGCCCGATCCTGGTGACCAGGAAACTTTCAACCCCTATTTTATCCCCTTGGGGGTAGAATTAATCAAAATCCTTTCTTAGCGGATGTCTACGTCATAGCATCTAGCTGCATACCAAATTTCAGCCAGATCTGTCCAGTGATTTGGGCTGTGCGTTGATAGATCACTATGTCAGTCCGTCACCTTTGAACTATATATACATAGATCAAATCAAATCAATTTATTAATAATATTAGTACATGACATATATGCATAGGCAAGTTATATAGCAGGCTTAAGTGGCAATGGGCAGGCCACATTGCTCGAAGGACCGATGGCCGCTGGGGCAGTAGAGTTCTCGAGTGGAGACCACGTACCGGCAAGCGCAGCGTAGGGCGCCCCCCCCTGCGAGATGGACGGACGATCTGGTCAAGACCGCGGGGACCCGCTGGATGCAGGCCGCTTCCAACCGGGTGAGGTGGAAATCATTGGGAGAGGCCTATGTTCAGCAGTGGACGTCCTATGGCTGATATGATGATGATGATGATGAAGTTATATAACGCCGGTTTGCCAACCCTAGTGCATATTGAAGGGAATCTTTCCGCAATTCGATACACAGTAAATACATTTAAGCTTTGTTTAATGCTAGATGTATTACATCACGGCGTCTGCAGACTGCGTCACAATATCTTAGCTTTTAGAGATTACAAAAAGTGGTATTGTATATTTTATGTTACGTCATTCGCAAAAGAAACATTTAAAAGTTTGTAAGTATTTTCGAATATCGGCGTTTTTACGACCATTTAAATGATTTAGTGGTTGCGATTAGTGGTAATCCAGGGCAAGAAAAAAATATACTTAGGAGCGGTCTCCCATGTTAGTTCATAAACATCGCACGCACGTTACTAACTGGCGATATGTAATATAAAATACCTTCGCCTAACAGATCGGGGAATACAAGCGTAAGCATATGTATGTACGTATGATTTCACTTCACCTCCAGAGCATTATCTCCATTCTTCTCTATTTTAATGGGGTGGTGAGGTGAGTCGGGCACCTTTCGTGATTGTGACGGCGGTCCCCAACGCCACCTTAGATTCAATAAATGTTTTGTGGTGGAAGATTAGACTAAGTTGTGGTTTCCAAGTGCTCCAAAGGCTCTTTGAAATTCATAATTATTTTAATATTTTAATGGGATGCTCTTAGTCCCAATGTTGCACTCAAAAATAGTTATTAAATCTAAAGTGGCGTTGGGGTTCGCAGTCCCAGTCCTAAAAGCTCTCGACTCACCTCACGTCTCCTCTATGGGAGGAAAGGAAGAGCAATATTATGTAAGATGGAAAGCACTGCTCGACTGGGGCCTGAGTCCAGTAGTTTCCTTAATTCAGATGATTCCACATTCCAGGGAGCTTGCCTTCTATAATATGTATTTTTCTGAGTGTAAGAATAGCTAACCTTCACTCAACAGTAAAACCAGAGTTAAACTGGAATTTAGTTCCTGGTTCCTCTTTGCGAATATGTCAAATATTAGACTCAACTAGAACTATGTGGCAGAAGGGAGTTACTACAGTTCGCAAATGCTGTAGTTTGGAACTATCTGTGCTTCTAAGTTATTGATCCTGAAATCCTTGTAATCCAGTATTCTATATATACTTGAGTAGGTCTATACAGGTAGGAAAGGATGGTTTTAGGTCCAAATATCTACCACCATCGAGACCTAAGTTGACTAATAATGGGGAGTCAGCGTATTCTATTTCTCTCATTCTGAAAGTTATTCTCCATTTATGGACGTAAGTCAAGATAAGTGCGTAGAGGAATTTTTTTGTTCATTCTTCATTCAACATAGATACATATTATGCTCACGCATGTATTCCTATACTTATGTATTCAATACCCACTTTTACCAAAGACGATAAGGTACCAACGTGACAGATTTTGAGTCCTAGATATTGGGAACAATGAAGCATATATTAACACTATTTTTATGTTCTTCCACATTAGGTTACCAACCGCAGAAATATTAACATGAACTTCTGTTAATATGTAATGAGTTATATTAGTATGAAATGTACTGACGTGAACGCAACGCATTAACGATAGATAATAGTAATGTATCTGGAAAAATGCACTCAACGATCTATACTGTTGTAGCTAGCAGGAAGCGCTCAAGTATTTACTTCAAAAGAAAATATCTTTAGATGATACTTGAATTGTTTCGACGTGTAAATTAATAACTATAATTTTATATTTAGGCGGGGCCTATACCAGTGAGTTTTTGTAAAAACTTGAGTGCAGTGATTTCACGCCACGTGCTTTACGATGAAGGAAAACATGGTGAAGAAACCTGCATATACCTAACCTTGAATGAGATGAGCAGTAAGCAAGTAGAAGAAGAAGAAAACCCTATTTACGCTAAGCGCTTACAACCCGTGACGGCACCTGTACATATGTCTTTGAATAGATTTTCAGACATATGTAGATTTCCTCGCGATGTTTTCCTTCAGGGCAAAGCTCTTAGTGATAATTTATCATGAGAGAGTTCTACATATTAGGTTGATTGATTGGACCTATATTAATTAATTACTTTTAACAATGCCATGATATTAAAGCTATATAAATTAATCAAGTATTATGTAATCAAGAAAACTAGGTGTCCTTACATAATTCATTTGGGTATCGAATTAGTTTCTACGAAAATTAATCTTCTCAGAGAACATAGGTATCTATCCAGACATTATTGTTCTAGATTATTAATAACTTGTCCTACACTTCAGTGACGCAAATTGCGACGTTTGATACCAGACATATTCAAGTAGGTAATTCATTAGTGTAGCTTTTGGTATCAACGAAAGTCATCTTGAGAATTAGTGTTTTAGCTCTATTCCAACGAATTTATGAAGTAGGTATCCTTGAAAGAACATATAAGGTGAGTAAAGATCTAGCATACCTCACCTCCCTATTTCACCGTATATAATCAGCCTATCAGTCTCCGTATCTCAAATTACAGCTGGGATAACGCTACCGTACCCCACACAATGGATCACTGGGGGCTTATTATTATTATATCATCACGGTTTAAGGAGCACGTATTAAGAATTTCTGAGCTTGGCCTTTTAATTTTGGTACAGTAATATTAAACCTCAAAGCTAAGATATGTTTAATACATCATCACCCAGGCCTTATCTCATACATTGTTGGGGTCGGCACTTGATTCAACCAGATGTGGCTGATCACTTGATTTTTATACGAAGCGACTGTCATCTGACCTTCGCAACCAATTTAACGAGGAAAATCTGTGATCTGGGTTAAACCAGTTGTCAGACTATTTTAGGCCTCCGACTGACCTGTAACGACTGCCAAAGATGATAAATTGGCAACCGGAACGACGGCTTAACGTGCTCTCCGAGGCACGGAGGGAACTCGGGCGGTCACCCATCCAATTTCTGGCTAGAGGGAAGGTTGCTTAACGTCGCTGATTGAATGATTTGCGTAATAGCAACTGTGCCTCGAGAACTAAGAAGTTCTTAATACGCGCTGGTTAAATAGTCATAATTAGCCTCTCGTACTCTTATTAGGGGTTTACAACTGTTTTGGTCATCTACTGGCTGCCGTCACTCACAATATTTGTTCTCACAATATGTGTGTGATATTTTTACTTAATTACCGCTAGGAGGCGCTGCATAATTTCTCGTACAAATATTCAACGGACACGCTAGAGAGTATAGATTACGAAAACTGTTATAGTGATACTGTTGAATTTATTCATTGCAGGAATCAACACTCTATGGTATCATTTAGTCTGCGATTGCGATGAGATTAGATTTATTTAAGCTGAATATACAGTTCCTAGTAAACTTAAAAATTCAAACCAGAAATCCCGATATACCTCTCCACAGGTGCCTTCACTAGTTATGAGTCCAAAGCAAAAATAAGAGGGTAAGTGTATTTTATTCTTGTTGCGCCATACAGAAAGACAGAGAGAGACTCATAAAAAACTACTGTACATTCAATGTCGTGACTGTAATGCTCACGCCATCCCAGAAGGGTCGCCGAAGCAAAGGTGCTCTAAAAACAACACCCACTTTTCAGCAAAGATGATTACCCAAGTGCCAAAGTGATAGCGGGTGATTCCATCGCCGTTATGCATTATGTCTTTAAATTACTTCTCAGACGGGTAAAGGTTATTATTGTTACGGTATTACTATGATCAACATCTACAACCAATAAACTCGACATCGTGTCAATGGCCAATGCAGGGCCAAACATTCAAGTATGAATTTCCGAAATATATCTGAGTGACTATGAATCACGGAAACAGCTAAGCCGTTTCTGATTTACAGCCAATTGGTAGAGTTTCACTCACTCCGATTATTTATATCATTATTTACTGAGGTTTACAGATGGGCAAAGTGCAGTATTGCAAGTTATTTGAACACTGATCAACTGATCAATACTTTTAATATTTCAGGACATGTTTGGTTTGAGTCTTATCGAAATATTGGTAAGTCAATGGTATTAACGAGTTCCCCAGGAACCTGCATATGTCTGAGAAGTAATTCAAAGATGTTTGTATATTGCCTGAGACGGCCCACCATCTATCAAGTCATTGTTATTATAACACCTCTGCCGACACGCGGGAAATACAGGCGTGAGCATATGTATGTATCTATGTATACTAGGCTTAAAACACGAAAAGTCTGTAGTAGTAATGACGCGCACATCCATATCACAAATAATTAATTCGGGCTACTAAAATTTGCCGCGAGAATTACGAGAGTTCCAGGGGCGGCGTATTTAATACCCTCGGGATGTGCTCCGGCAAAGTGCTGGAGGGCAGTGGGCACCGATGCGTTCTTTGAGAGTTCCCGACCCACTAGAACGCTAGGCTAGCCACCAAGGGGTTTTTAGTAAGTATACATCACATATACCTACACTTGATGTTCAAATACCGACCTAGGCACAGGTACCATCGTACAAGTTAAGAGCGATGACCTTGAATGCTCAGAAGTTAATGTTTATGTCTTGTACATCGCAAGCGTGATTTAATACATGAGTAGTTATTCCACTATTTTCATTGAGAGCTCATAGCTCCTGACGGCACCTATATACCTACCTAATACTAAACGCTATGAGAATGTTGCGCGCATGAGTAAAAAAAATATAAGTCTCCAGCGAGAACAGTTTAGAGCCGTGGTTTCCCAGACATAACACCCACCTAGCTGGAAGTTCTTCCATTTACTGGGGCAGAGCACGAGCATTCGTTTTCCATATAGGGGAGACACCGACTTAGCGATGCGCGAGGGCTAGAGGTTAATCGCGATTGTTTTCAATCGCAGACGTTGGTAGTGAGTCTGATTCGCATGTAGTTGCTACTAATCGGCCGACGATCGGCTCTATTCAGCTAATTTCGGATCAATCGCTGGCATTAAAATAATCTAAAAACCTCTCGATTGTTCCAACGCCAGGGCGAGCCGATGATGGTTCACTCGATGAATAATCCACTGTTTCGAATGTTGAAATATCTCGCAATCGCGTATCGATACCCCGACGTTCTCTACAAGCGTTACTGCAGTAGGTATACTGTATTGTGGCATCAAAATTGAAAATAGCCATTGCAGATAAGTGCATTCGCAGATCAATGTGTCATGTGGGGTGGTCGGAACCAGCTAATAATTGGTGGATCCCATTGTGTGTACGGCGCTTTGTTAGATAAACTAGCTGCGGACACTGCGTCACTGGTTGGGTGTGATTCGAAGATTAATGTGCGTACAGAGTTGTTTGCTCTGTTTTAATCCTTCGACATGTTTTGGAAGGGGCTAAAATATGTTGTTGTTGGCAACAACATGACTCCACTCATGGAGAGAAAAACATTCGGAATACAGTAGGTTTGTGTATTTTGTACTTTTTTTAACTTGTTATTTAACAACTAACTTGAAGGAAAGAGAATCAGACCAGACAAATAACTGGGTGGAACAAATAGTAGTATTGAACCCAAGAACTAAAAGTGTCGATAATTTTATTTGACACTTTAATGGTAACGAAATAAGATTCCAAATCAATAAGTTCCGGTTATTCTTACAATATATGCGAAGTAATAAATTACTTGTGTAGTAGATACATAAGGCCCGGTCAAGTGGCTAATATTTCTCTTCAAGTGGCGTTAGGAACGGCGAAAGATAAGTGAATGTTCGTTTATTTTTAGACAAATATGCGAAGATGATTAAATACTTACTACGTCTTATTATTTTTATTACTAAAGGACATTCAACGCCTAGTTTATAAAGTTTCAAATTACAATTTATGCATACAAAATAGTATGGCTCCAGAATGAACCAACTTAAGAACACATTTATAAATTAGACAGTTATTGTATTTGAAAGGATTAAGATTAAATTTAGAGATTATTTCTTTTATATTTACGTTATTTAGAAGATCAAAAGACGTAAAGGGCAGTGAAAACGTCTCAGATGTATCCTAACATGCATTAGGACACTCCAGCATTCCAACCACGTAGCGAACGACCTCAAGATTAGCTGAGCCCTTTGCACAAAGACGCATGTTTCTAAAACATCGGTAACGCCAATAAACTCTGGTAAAACATTATTTATTTATCTACAATAACTTTTATCATAATTAATTATAAGTAAATAATGTTCATTATCACACAGCGCCATCTAGTCCGAAAGCAAGCTTGTACTATGGGTACCAGACCACGGATACATCTAATACTTTTAAAAATATCACATGCCAAACACCCAGACCCAAGGCAAGCAAGGCAAAAACTTATTAAAATTAGCTTGGTATGTTTATAATTTTATGCAATTATAATATTGATCACTTAGTAGGTTGCTCAAAGTCCCAAATACATTTTGAAGATACGTTTTGTTACAAATAGTGAAGAGCGATAACAGCGTTATTTAACGCAAACATGTAGCAGCTGAGGCAGAATCGCTTGGTGAAGCGGTATTGCTGAATAAAACGCGCAATCTGTGTACTAAAACAACAGTATCGCATTATTCGATTGAGCTCAGCGCACACATGTGGAAGTTACCAACCATCATGCTGGTTGTATGAAACTCTTTGAGCGTTAAATTTCTAGCAACGCGGGTGAGTAATAGCCAGTAGGTATATTAAGGGATCTGATTGACTGAGTATGGACTCGCGAAGTGTGAGAATTTTACCCTTTACCAGTTTGATATTTTGCGTAGCACAATTAACGACTTAAATACAGTGCTAATAAGATTTTTAGCAAATCGTTTCAAATATCAAAAGACTGGAAGAAAATTTTAATCCTGAGCGACTGACTTCGTATCCACGCTCAGCCTGGACGGCTGATCCATGAGACTTGAAATTTGAAGGGTGTGTTCTTTTTTAGATATACTTACACCTCCTCCCGTAAGGGGGTGAAACGGGGGTAGAAATTTAATCACACACGGGCGAAGTTGCCGGCGGAATCTGGTCTAAAAATAAAGGCTTTTCTATTCGCCCTTTTTATTAACCCTAGACACACCATGCTATTATTCAATGCTCACATGACACATGCGTGGGCATTACTACGACCACGAGCATACTATGGGCGTAAATATTGCTATCCATTCTTATTAAAAATAAACTCCCACGCCTTCGTTACTTCGTGGGCGTGATGTGGTTTTTTTATTAAGGGACTATACTTTTGCTCTCAGACTTGTGAGAAAACTCGTCTGAAGCAATTTAGCAAAAATGTGAGGAAAGCCTGAGGTACATACTTAACTAGTCCCTACACAACCCTTGATACAATTCTATTTACATTTTCTCTCTATAAAGTCTTGAACTATTTCGTTTTGGTAAGGTAAATGTAGTGTAAAAGAATTGAACCTCGTATTTTCTGTGCATTCTCCATTATAATATATAGCTTTATTGTAAAACGTGGTTTAAACGAAGACTAGACCGAACTCGGAATAAAACTAATGTCTCTTTTACAAAAAAATATACAACTAATTTTAAAATGAGTAGTTTTTGGATCTTTGGCGCTGTTTTGTAAAGGGTAGCCAGTTTGTGTGAAATACTTCAAAGTCATAAGATATTATTTAAAGATAAGATGTGATCCGATTGGATTCTTGGAGCAGACTCATGATTATAAATAAGAATATCAAAAAATTATGTGATAAAAACTATCTACAAGGTAAGTATGAATTTTCCATGCAGTCAAAAGCGGCTATTATGTACTGAGTGTATATTGAGCGATATAAAAAACTGTTATGATAGCATCTGTTAGTTTTTGGTTGATCAAGTTCTTGTGCGATTATCATTTAATGCCAACTCATTCAAGCAAGCTGTGAATAATAGATAAAATATAATATTCACCTTAATTGGGTATCGTCAAACGAAGCTTTTAATGAAAGTTTCGTAAGAAATCAAAACAGTAAAGCGACTGCAGTTTTCACGTATTGAAAGAATTATGTACTAATTGTATTTCTTTTGGATGATGTTTTACTTTAGCAAAACAAGGTTTCAAAAGCGGCTAAGTGCGAGTCGGACTCGCCCATGATGGGTTCCGTAGCGGTTTACGATTTATGACGTATTAAAAAAACCACTTACTAGATATCGTTCAAACCAATTTTCGCTAGAATTTTGCATTATTTGCAATGTACATCATATTTTTTTTTAAGCTTTATCATTCTCTTATTTTAGAAGTTACAGGGACACACATTTTACCACTTTGGAAGTATCTCTTGCGCAAACTATTCAGTTTAGCAAAAAAATATAACAGAAACCTTAACATATTTTAGGAATACTCATCCATAGATACACGTATGGGTCTGGTAAAAAATGTTTTTTTCAGTTTCTAAGTATGGGGACCCCCAAAATTTATTGCTTTAATTTTTTATTGTGTGTGAAAATCTTAATGCAGTTCTCAGAATGCATCAACTTACCAAGTATCAACAGTATAGCTCTTATAGTTTCGGAAAAAAGTGACTATGACATACGGACGGATAAACAGACGAACAGACATGACGGTTCCGTTTTTTAGCATTTGGCAACGGAACCCTAAAAAGGGAATACACGTTGCCTACAATTTTTTTGTGAAATTATACACCTAAGTATTTATAAAAGTTTTAAATGTGTCTAATTTCAGAAAGATTTTAGAATTTGAAGAAAGGTCAGCTGTAGATATTCCTAAAATATATTTGACGAGGACTTAGAAAAATATTGAATGGAGATTTTAACATTTAGTTTAGGGACTTCGCCTATTCAAGGGTAATCAGAATTCATTTCATATTATTCATAAATTTAAATAAATGTAATGAAATCCCAAAGGTTCGTTAATTTTTTATCTCGCTGGTTGGGCTAAGAGAATTAATTATTAAGTTAGCTTCTTTTACAAATAAGGACACATATATAAGCGGCTGTATCCTCCGAAGGGCAGAGGTGTACGTATAGTACACCCATATTTTGTCAGTTATGTTTGAATATTGTTAACGGGGGTGAGCCTATTGCCATTCATAATAATTGTATATGAACTTTATTAAATTATATACTATTTACCATATAATGCTCGGTGAATTTCTTCGAGCCTCCTAAGAAGAAACGGCAGTTCTTCTTAGAAGGCTCGTTTCCGAATCGGTGGTCAAATCTGTGACGTTCATAAATGCATTCACCCTTCATAATGCCTGGTAGGGCTTTAACTGAATACATTTCACTAACCGAACACTATTCAGACTCCGGGCCACTAATAGTAAATTACAAATGTAAATACTTTCCCTACATCACTTTGCCCGACTCGGGGATTGAGGCCAAGACCTCGTGTTCCGTAGTATCGTTAGTGACGACAAGACCAACGAGGCAGTCAATTATTTTATTATACCTTAATCTGTAAACCATTTTCTAATCGACTTGTAAAAAGCAACGTAATTATACATACTATCTATACATCTAAACATACAGATAAATAAAATGTAAGTGTATGTTTGTTATTCCAAATTAACAGCTTTTCACTAAATGCATATGAAAGTATATACGGTAACTACATAAAAAACTTAAAGTTAGGTTTGAAGCACTTTTGAATTTAAAATAATTATTTATATGCAAGTGTAGAAAATAAAATTACTCACTTTTCTCTTAATTTATGAAGCTGGTGCGTGCTGAAAAACAAGGCGTAATTGTAGTAGGTACATAACTATTTCTTCACCTAAAGAATGGAGATTAACGATAAAGAAACACAATGTAACACGCTATCGCTGAGAACGGAAGTGCAATTCAACTCGAGGTACTAATAGGGCGTAATGAGGGAAGTACCATACACGACCATGTTCGGTATGCAGAATGCAACCGTCTAGCGTGCAGCTATTGACTTACCAAAGTACTATTTTTTTATACTTAAAAAAGTTCCTGCATTTATAAGTATCAGGAAACGTAGAACCTCCTTGTAATTTTAAAGTAAGACTTTTGATGAAAGTTAAGAATTTTCAATATTCGCAGCCTCGACGGCTGCGAATATTGAAAATTAATAATTACTAGAATCTATACATATATGAAAGATATCGTGTTAGCTACATTTATTTATTTACACTAGAAAAACTGAACCGATTTGGCTGAAAATTGGTGGGAGGTAGCTTAGAACCAGAAGAAGGACATAGGACATTTTTATCCCGTTCCCGTGGAACATGACATCAAATATTGTATAATACAATAAAGATTACGCGGGTTAAACCACGGGGCACAGCTAGTAATATATAAATTATCAAAACTGCATTTAAAGTTGGGTTATTAATATTGTACTTGAAACACAGTACTGATTGATTATTTAAAAAAAAAAATTTGTCATAAATTTGAGCAGGAGGTCTCAAATAATTTGGATATTAAGTAATATCTAAAACATATTACGAAATTAAAATAAAATATTGGTTGTAGCAACACAAAATTAGCAAGTAAAAAGATACTTGTGACTTCTGAATTAACAGCGTTTGGGAGACATTTACAGTTGAAGTATCAAAGAATGATTTTTCAAGTTCTTCCCTAAACGCTGATTGAATGGGGATTACAACATTTCTGCAAAGTAAGCATTTGTTAGTAAAAGAGTGTGAGACTTTATTTTTATAGTACAATCTAGTCTTTACAACGTTGTATAAGTTAGGTTGACAAGAGATCCTTACATAAAACTTTTACTGCATATAAAATGTTGGGTCTGCGTGTAATCCATCCTAAGCCTCCATTATTTGAAGTATTATAATAATTATGTTATATTTTTCTAGTCGAGGGAAACCGTTTACAACGAACTGCATTTCTTCCCGCGACTTTTTCTGCGTGGAATAGTTACTACTACCGCTTCTCTAGGTGAAGGAAATCATGGTGAAGAAACCTGTATATGTAAGTAACCTGAAAAGTAACTCAAAGACGTATGTATAGTACCTGAACCGCGATGGAGTGCCAATGTGACAGCGGGTGGCTGTCACATTGGCACTTAATCAGCGTCGGTGAAATGTGGGTGTTGCTGTTACTACATCTTTGCTTACCCTTTCGGGGATCCTTCTGGTATGGCGTGAGTATATTTTTTTTTGTTACATATAACAATAGCAATAATAAGATTTACAAGAACAATATTATACAGCGATAATAATAAGATAGTAAAGAAAAAAAAACAAATGACTATTTGAAATAATTGTATATTTGAAATATAACTTATTTTTAATTCAGAGGGCCAGCAGTAAGGAGGTCTGGACCTTCTCGCCTCTTACAATAAATTGAACATTGGGGATTTTTTTGCAAAGGCGATTCGGCTGCACCGCAGCGTAACCACGAAGAGAATCTGACAGACTTCTCCTTTTTCATGAGTAGTATCTTTATAAATGATTTAATAGGTAGGTTACTAGGTCAAGTCTTAAAGATAGAATATCATCTCCATCTTTTATAGTGACAATGTATATTTTGGTGTCATTCAATTTCACAATTGTCGCTATGATATCCAACAGAAAGATTCAAGCATATTGAAAATTGTAGCCTTTAAACAAACTACTAAAATAATCTTTTTCACGGATAATATTTAATATCCCGACTCAAAAGTGACACAAGCAGCTTTTTGATCCAGAAAATATGACAGTGAATGCAATATCGCGAGATGCTAACATGAACGACGTGTGTTCATTCATGCATTCCAACACTCCATGTAAGCTTGCTTGTAGATAGAAATAATATATTATGTCGGGTGATATAATATATGTGAATAAGCGCAATAAGTTTTTCTGAATTAGTCATGTGGTTTGTTTGTCAATGTATAGTGCCTGAGACGGCGATGGACTCAACCTCTGTCACGTTGGCACCTAATCATATACGGTGAAATGTGGGGTACAACGCCTCGGCATACCCCTTCGGGGACCCTTCTGGGATGGCATGAGCATATTTTTTTACGAATACTATTTTGCCATATATAATGTAGGAGATATTTCATTTGTTTAAAAGAGAAGCATGGGACCCAAGATGTCATGTGGTTGAGTAGTCGTTTACGAACTGCGGGTATGCAATAGGAGAAATTTCTGAAATTCCATCCCTTATGGGGCGAAAGAAGGCGTGAAGTTTAATAACACCACAATCCAAATTTAACATGGGTAAAAATATATGGGATTATATAATGCGGTTGAATTTGGTTAGAATCTCAACATGTTTTAAGCTGGCAACTTAAGTTTCTCTATTCGAAATTTCTGGTGACTTAGTGCCATTTAAAATGTGTCATATAAAGCTTCACTAAATTCTACGAAGAAATATCGTGGAAACGTTCGTGGCGTACGGACAGAATGTGTGAAAATACACTTAGATTCTACATCAAGAACATAATATTCATGAAAATGTAAACCTGTGTTATGATTCAATTATGATTTTGTTCACAAATTAAAAGAAGGTTTCAATGTAACTACTTTCACTCAGTTTTGAGTGTCGTTTCAGTGAGGCTGTTAGAGCATTGGGTAAGCCGATTAATAAGATTAAAGCCTCTTAGGATACTCTCAAGTGGGCTATTATTTACCCGAAGGGAATGAAAAATATAACCAATAGTAAGATGCTTTATTTATCAAAAGGAATGTCCTATCTGATATTCTGAATGCGGTTGTTATAACAAAATATTCTTTACTGAAACTTTCTTATGAAATGAGAATAACTTTTCTATTGGCTTCCGACGAACTGATACAATTTGAAAAGGACACTCTTTGCAAAGTTTTCGGACATGATATTATAAGAAATTTTAGGTCAGATTTTCCGTGGTGAGAAATTCAAACAGACCCATAATGTACTTGTCGAAGTGCGTGACTTGGTTTCATGTTAAATGCGACTTTCATACCTTTGACCATACCACAGAATAAATAATGACACGTTTTCTTACCCCTTGCGGTATAAACATACAAGTAAACTTTTGACTCAAGTAAAAAGATTTCCTTGAAAATTATTGAAGTAATATTATAGGACTTGTCAGTATCGATGGGAAACATACGCTCGCTGTAAATTGGAAAAACTTTAGCCGTACGAGTACCTATCATAAGTTGGGTACGCTCATAAATCACTGTTCTTTTTTCAAAGTACTCACTTTGTATTGATGACTAGCGAACGTCATGCGGTTTTACCCACGTGGTACCCGTTTCCGTAGGATAAAATATATCCTGTGCTCTGATAATGTAGCTATCCATTGCTGAAAGATTATGCTATTTTTCAAACAGGCTCATTACTTTTTAAGTTTATTAGAAAATACGAAAATCTTTCCTCTATATAATATTAGTATTGATATTGATAATGTTTACATGAACATTTTATATTAGATCGTTAGTTACTAAGTACACACATAAATATACTCACGCCACTCGCCAGTATTCTTCGTAGGGGTAGGTAGATATGTATTCATGGCAAAACCATAATTCGCAATTTATACGCGAGCAAATCAATGCTCATACAATAATAATTAATTCATAATATTGAGTGGAGTTTATTTTTTGTGAACATTTCATGTATTTTTATTGGACATTTTGCCAGGCTCATGTTGACTGTCAAAACATTTTGATCTCGACATCGATTGACATTTGTAATACAGTATTGAACACATTACAGGCGGTGACGTCACCATGGTCAAATCACATTCAAAACCGAGTGCCTCGTGCGACTTTTCTAAAATCACCGTCACAAATCAAGGCATTGACGTAAACGCAGATTTGTATGGGATCGAAACAGCGCCATCTGACGGCCCACGGATGGCACTTCATTGTACATATATAACAATACAACTTAATCAATTCCCAATACTTCCATACCAAGCTTAATTACTGAGAGCATAGTGTGAGTTTTAACTGTTGCCGTCACTAGTCACCGCGTTGACGCAAACGGTAATTTGTATGGGATCGAAACAGCGCCATCTGACGGCTCCCGGATCTGATCTATCCGCATGTCGGCCGATTTAGTACTGAGTTTTTATGAACTCAGGCTATGAACAATAGTATTGAAGTAGTTCTTTAAAAGTATTTTTTATATTAAGTCGATGAAAAGAGCTGTTGTAACGAAAACAACAATAGTTTAAAATGAGATGAGAAAAGGCAACAAATTCAATATCCCTTTTTTCAAGTTACCCCTTGGGATTCGTTACTCTAAGTCAATTTGCGAAGTTCGTCCGTTGAAAATGTAAGCGTTGTGTTAGATATATTTTAAACAGTGCATACTTGGACTGTCTCGTTGATCTAGTGGTTACAAGCGCTACTGCTGAACATGAGGTCCTGGGTTCGATCCCGGGGTCGGGCAAAGTGATATTGATTTTTGTGTTAGATATATTTTAATCTGTGCATACTTGGACTGTCTCGCTGGTCTAGTGGTCGCAAGCGCTACTGCTAATCACGAGGTCCTGGATTCGATCCCCGGGTCGGGCAAAGTGATATTGGATTTTGCAGTAGCAGCCCGTTGTCTGGATTAGCGCTCGGTGATGGCAATAGGCTCGCCCACTATTACATGAGAACTGAATAACTGGCGAGATATTTTTACGGCTTTTAACACAATTCCCCGAAGGAGGAGACATGTGTGTGCGTATCTACAACAAGTTTTTTTTTTCAATGATTAAGCAGTCGTATCGAATATTGTAGACCCTTACATACTGGATTAAGTCTTTTTAAAAGTCTCATAGTATATGGAAAAAGTGTTACTTGAATGAGTTGCTTGCAATAGGTACTTAATAGAATAATAATGATTTAATTGATAATAGGTGTTGCTCACTAAATGTGGCAAAACTTTTAACATTTGTTAAGCAGAAAATAAATGCCACAAGTTGCATTACGGAATCAAGCATTTCGAATATCTTCTGCCAAGTTATTCACTAAGGTTTCTAAGCGTCGAACTCGACGACGAGCGTTGATTTAAATCGTAGGAAGTTGATGCATAATACATACACGACAACGTCCAATTTTGTTTATTTAAAGCGACAGTCGACGACGAGTGCGATGCTGAAAATCCTTAGTGAACAACGCGGCTGACATATAACCTTCAAGATGTTTCTTTCTTTAAACTTGTTATAATACAAATGTGTGTTATATTAAACATATTATACGTTTCCATTAGTGTATTGTCTCCCAGTTAGCTGCAAACGACCTAGTATTCCTAGATCCGTTATATGTGAGTATATTTAGCCTCATTATAATTAACTGTCACAATTAGTATTACAGTGGCATCCTCGCACGACACAACATTTGGGGCAAGTCTCTACAAGTACTTATTTACTCTATATTTATTCAAATATTGTTATTTTGTAGTTTTAAGCATTCACTAAGATTGGTCTTTATGCGCCTTTTTATTTGTTACGGTATGGCGATCATATTAAGAAGGTGCTAACTAATAAAGTCACACATCGTACTAAAGAAAAAGAGCTCGGAATTTTAGACGTAACAAATTACAGAACAATTTTACTGGAATGTTACAGTTATTCACGGAAAAAACTAACATTTTGCGGAGTAAATTCACCATTTACAGTATGTCAGGTTACATGAGTGTGCAATTTTGTCCGTTGTTCCCGGCGCCGGGTGACTCGGGGAAAATCGACAACCGTTGGATAACAGTGTTATCTTTATCTATCCCTCAGCTCATGAATGTTAACTCTCAGGCAGCAAAAAATTTAAAGGTTACAGAAAGTCGGCTCCACTCTGTACCATATTGACATTAAACAATGTGCTGCTAGATTTAGCCTGCCTCTCCCATGATCGAACACAGTAACAAGCATTGGATTTTCAGATGGGTAAGCATAAACAATAAATATGGTAAGTAGGTAGGTTAAATATATACCAATGTGGTTATCACAACTGGTCAGCACTGCTTATTTTTTATATGGAATGCATGCCCCAGGTAGGACTTAACACCAGATCCTGCCACCTTCTTTATGTCATCGAGCTATCTGGCTGAAAGGCGCCCCACTCGACGTTAGCCGATATGACTTTCTATGTTAATCGTGGATCGCATTACGATTTTAAATTAATTCGGTTTATTTTCAAGAATGCCGTGGTAGCCGAGTCGATGGATAGTGTGAATTGTAACCGCACCCCCTGCCTTGTCAGCACCATCCTCTTCAATAAAATGGGGGTGCTACCCACTACCTTTAGTAACCGCTTAAGAGACTCTTCTGGGCAGGTGTCAGCTATGACGTGCTATATCTTTTAGCAACTGAAGAGAGCTCGTGGCACAGTTGCTATTGCGCATATCATTCGATCAGCGAAGTTAAGTAACCCTAACCGTAGCCAGTAATTGAATGGGTGACCGCCCGTGTTCCCTCCGTGCCTCGGAGAGCACGTTGAGCCGTTGGTCCCGGACGCCAATTTATTAACTTTGGAAATTGTTACAGGTCAGTCGGAGGCCTAAAACAGTCCGACAACTGGTTTAACCCAGATCACAGGTTTTCTTCGTAAAGGGGTTGCGAAAGTCAGATGGCAGTCGCTTCGTATAAAAATCAGATGATCAGCCACATCGGGTTGAATCAAGTGCTGACCCCAACAATGTATGAGATAAGGCCACGAAGATGATGAACTGTGTAGCGCAGCGCTCCATGGTATGTTTATGTGCGGCTGTTACAGCCTATATACGGAAGGCGTCCTTATGTATGTTTTTATTTTGCGCTAGCACCCTATTGTAACCTCCACCTCGTACCGTCGCAAGGTAGATTGTCGATATATCAAATTCGATAGCTGTGTGAAATATTTTTCATCTTTCGACGGTTTTATTTGGAAAATAAACTCGATTTGTAATGGCAAAGATAAATATTCAGAACGTAAGCAAACAAAACATACATATTTGTTTTTAGGAGCATATTTTCTACTTCGACAACTTTGCGGTAAGGTTGTCGAGAAAAGGATTGCGATCACCAGGTAAATAAATCCTATGTGTACACCTAGGTACCTTTATTTACCTGGTGAGACTAGTCCACTTCCCTATTTATATGAATGAAGTTGTCATTAAAAAAAAAAAAGAAACTGCCTTCGAAAATTAAAGAATGAAATTATGTCAAATGAAAGGGATATACTCGGTAGAGTGTGATATATTTGGCGCCAACTTCAAAAGTAAATAATTTATTTCACATAATTTTATTTCTCTCTTTCCGAAGACAGTTTATATTATATTGTAAAAAAAAATGCCGACTTTTCATTGACAAAGTGTCCAGTCACAACCCATCTAAGTGTAAAGTTGTCATCAAAACGAATTAAACGAGCCTAAACACTAAAAAGAGTTCTTGCTGTAAATCGTTGAGGAGTCGAGAGAGAGAGAGAGCGAGAGAGATATCTGAACCAAATTAAAATGGGACCAGATAGGAACCATTACCTTTCGAATATAAAAAGAAACAGCGAAATAAAAAAAATACATACAGTCGAATTGATAATCTCCTCCTTCTTTTGAAGTCGGCTAAAAAGACAGCGATGGTTTTTTGAAGCCATGGTGGCCTCGGGGTTTGAGCAGTCGCCTGCTACACAAGCGACGCAAGTTCGAATCCCAGCGGGGCCCGTACCAATGAGTTTTTCTAAAAAATATATGTACTGTGATTTCACACCACGTGCTTTACGGTGAAGGAAAACATCGTGAGGAAACCTGCATATGTCTGAGAAGTAATTCAAAGTCGTATGTATAGTGCCTGAGACGGCGATAGAATCACCATCTGTCACGTTGGCACTTATTCACATTCGGTAAAAAGTGGGTGTTGTGTTAACAACACCTCTGCCTACCCCTTCGGGGAATACAGGCGTGAGCATATGTATGTGGTTTTATACTATTTTTTGCAGAGAAAATAATTATGCCGAGCGTATGTACTTTTAAGACACCACAAAACACTAAATTATTCATAAAAACCTACCTAATAATAACCACTATGTTGATACCTATTATTACTTGTAAAGCAAACTCTATCGTAGACAAGTAGTTGTTAAGTGCAGTCATAATTAAAGCCATTACTACACATTGCTAAATGCATACTACTAAATGCGAAATTGAAGTGTTTGTTTGTTCCGTTTCCAATAACGGATCAAGCTCCATGAATTCCGACAGGAAGTTTACTACTTTTCCCCTAGGATATTACGTTCACTGTTCGCAGAAAAATGGCGTGTTGAAAAAACAGTAATTGGGGAAAATCTTGGACCATTGAAGCATGTTTAAAGTAGCAGCGTTTCTCCACTCGCTACATAGATAGCGCTACTCGCTAACAAATGCGAAGTTTGAGTACAAATACATCTGAACCTAAATCGCGCAATAAGAGTTTTCAAGCGCATTGCAGTATACATACAAGTTTCCAACTAGCACAGTTGGAGCCGCGGCTCCCCAGGCATGACACCCGCCTGGCTGGAAGATCTTCCCTATGCGGGGGATGAGCACGTTCAATCGCTCTCCACACTGATATCTGTACACATTAATAAAATTGAATTGTTTATTTGTTATATCAAAATAAAAGCTTTTACTACAATTATTATAATATATCTCCTTATAAAATATTTTTTTATGTTTTTCTTACTTCATGAAGGTTATGTTTTTGTCTGTCTGTTCAGTGTAATGTCCGAAATGGCTGTTCTTATGTTGACGAGATTTATATTTGTAGATGACCAGATGTTACATTATGCTAGATATGTATTACTGTTGAGGGTATCCAATACTAGCGGACGTCACGCGGTTTCACCCGCGTAGTTCTCGTTCCCGTGGGAGTACGGAGATAAAATATAGCCTTTGCTACACGCTGACAATGTAGTAGAATGTTGCTAATCAGTTCAGTAGTTTCAGAGCCTATTCAATACAAACATACTTACATACAAGTCTTTCCGCTTTATAATATTAATAAAGATAGGGAAATAACGTGCGAACATGGCATAAGATGAGTCAGTATCTGTCTTCTCAGCACTACACAGACACGTCTATAATTTTAATCTTCTACGTATTCAGACTTCCTTGCAATATGTAAATTAACAGTGAAGCTAGTCTGAGCTACGATTAATCACTGTAGTATTTTTCACAAAGTATTTTTTTTTCAGATAATTTATTTTATTGGCGCCTCAATGATACGTCGGTGAAATTTAACTTATGCTTGCGTTCATACCTACACCAAATAAATAGTCACGACTGATTTAAAACTTAAGTTATAAGATATATAGGAAGATTAAACCGAGATGAGAATGCCTTAGCACATCTCACGCTCCAAAAGCGACAAATTGGAAGTTATTTGTTTATGTAATTTAATTTACGCGGCCCCTTGGTTGGCATTAAAGTTACGCACAAAATGTGAAACGGAAATCGTCCTGTCTTTGGCAGCATGTATCATGCCCCCTGCTGGGCAAGGACTCCCTTCGATTTCTATGCTCGCTGGATAACTCTATTACTACTGATATTTTCAGCTCACGCCTTTTACTTTACGAGTGTAATGTGTGGGTTTGTGAAGATTAATAAACATTGTTTTTTATTTTACGTGCCAATTTAGTTTCTTTAATAACATACATACATAATAGGAGAAGGGGCAGAGGTGTTGTAATAACAACACCCACTTTTCACCGAAGATGATTGAGTGCTAACGTGTCTTTGAATAACTTCTCAAACATATGCAGGTTTCCTCACGATGTTTTCCTTCACCGTAAAGCACGTGGTGTGAAATCACTGCACATAAGTTTTTAAAATTCGTTGGTACAGGCCCTGCTAGAAACCAAACTGCTCAAAGTCTCTTGCCACCACGGCTTATGTTTTTTTTTAATTAATATAATATATAATATAATACCATCAAAATAATATAGAAATATTTTTTAAATTGCTCGTAACTCCGTAACGATATATAAACTTCCAAACTTTTTCAAATCCAAAGTATAAACAATAATAGTAATTTATCTTATTACCTTTACAATAATTAGATCTTTGAAAATTTCGAGTTGGTGAGTAAGTAAATTATGTGACGTTAAATAAAAAGTGCTAAGAGCTTTCAAGAAACATTAATTGGATCAAATACTCAAGTTATGAATTTTTCTCCCTTTCACAAAATATGAAGTATTCGCCATATTTGTCGCTTGTTGGCATCCGACACTTAAATTATGGCTTCTCGGGTATGCATAAATTGTATTTAAAAATGTTAACTCGAGAAAGTCGGCATGTTACAAAGATGTCCTTCAAGATGTATCTGTCATTTTGCGCACCCGCAGATAAAAGGCTCAAATGAATCCTTTTCAAGCTTCATTTGTGGGAAAAGATAAATCTGTTCAATCAAAGGGCTAATCATTCGCAGGAATAAATTGTGTATACCAAACCCGTTTGATTCAGATTGTGTATTATAAAGATAAAAATAATATTATAAAGCCATAAGTGCGACACTGCTTATATTTATGTTCGTATAAAATCAGTCAAACAAAATATGGAACGAATCTCAGCTGCATTCGTAATCTTTTTTTGGATTTGGTCTCTGGATGTTGGTAGGGGGGTGTTACCCCCACCTGTTTAACCGGAGAAAAGAGTGACACCCAAGGGCCTCCAGCCGTGCTTAAACTTAATAACTAAGCAACAAAGCTAGGGGCACCCCGGTGTGGGGCTTGGACCTCGGCTTAGGGCGTTGCTGGGGGATGAGCTAGGGAGCTGGATCTGAGTGGTATTATTTAGGGACATGCTCGGCGCGCGCCGGCTCTAGCAAGGGACGGGGGGGACGATGACGTAAAGTCATTCGTGACACTAATATACAGCTTACTATAACTAAAGCACAGTAAAGTGTCACGAGTTATGATACGAGTCTATCTCTATCCGTCTGTATGGTGGAACACGAATGAAATGAACATGAGCAGTTGCCCCCACTATTTTCCCTCTGCGTTCCTAAAACGTGACGGTATCTGTAATATAAATTGAACTTACTAATGTCCGTACTGCTTTTAGTAAACGTATTTATATTTATTCTGTGTCTTAAGTAACAACAGGGGGCCAACTATGATCATTTAAGCAGTGCGTTTTAAGAACTTCCTAGCTTTAACGTTTAATTTTACGGTACCAATATGAAACGTCGACGTTCAGAAGTTCTCTCGCTCTGCCTATACCGATGATGGTGGGCCCCCAGGAGTTAATAATCATGTAATCAAATTCATAAACAGTTTATTATTCGCGGCATGTCATATTTCAAAATAGAACATTAAGCATAATAATTATTCACTAAGAGAAGTACAATGCATTAGGTATTAGATATCTCTCTTCGCAATGTTGATCTCAAACAAATATTTCTATAAGAACGTATTTCGACTGATCTAAAGTCTCAGGTGTAAATTAAACCCTTCTTTAATGTCGAAAATCGCACGGGAATAGGGATTTATCGGTGCGGTTAAATTTAATGAACTATTAACGGACAACGGATTTATTTCCGGACTCAAATTTATAATTATGAAACCTACTTTAGACTGAAAATTATATAAGTGCCAACGTGACATATGGTGAGTAAATAACCATCGGGCTGGAGAATTTTAAATATGTACTAGCTGTGCCCGGCAAACGTTGTATTGCCATATATTTTTTTGGGGTGGACTACCCCTAACATTTAGGGGGATGAAAAATAGATGTTGGCCGATTCTCATAGATACCGGATAAGCACAAAAAATTTCATCAAAATCGGTCAAGCCGTTTCGGAGGAGTATGGCAACGAAAACTGTGACACGAGAATTTTATATATTAGATAGTACATATGTATATTCGGAAATTCGTCTCAGATATATGCAGTATTCTTCACTATGTTTTTCTTTACCGTAAAGCTCATGGTGTGAAATCACTGAACGAGAGTTTTATGAAAAGGATTGTTTTGAAAATTGTCGACTGTGTATTCAAACCACTCGGCCACCGTGGTTCTTAAAAATATTACAAAGTCATTAAATACAACAAATTCTCGTTTAACACAAATAAGTCAGCATTAACGGTTATCGTCAAGTATCCGAACACACGAATTCGATTAACGTATGCGAATGGAGGGAGACACATCTCACAGATCGGCTGACATTTTAATTAAGGGTTGAGAATCACACTTATATACAGACTTATCTGAGTTGTACTTGAAACTTGAAACCGACTTCAAAAAAGGAGGTTTTAAGTAGGTACAAACCTCCGTAATATCTTATTGAAACTGATCTGTTTTGAAAAGAGAGGGGAAAGAAGACCGAAAAACGATGGATGGATTGTAAGAAAGACTAGCTGTGCCCCGCGGTCTCACCCGCGTAGAGCTCATTTCATGGGTGACCTGCGGAATCCTACTGTTTTTATAAATAGAATAAGCCTATGTTACTCCTTGAACATTAGCTATCTGCCAGTGTTCTTCATCAAAATCTTGTTAAAATCAGCCCAGCCGTATCGTAGATTAGCCGGAACAAACAGACAGACAGACAGAGAACAATTTTAACAATTGGTTTTTCAATCTTAGTACCGTGCATACTTTCATATGCATTTAGCGAAAATATGTTATGTTGGAATCATAAACAGATATGGATAAAAAGCCAGTGGATGCAGATATGACTGCCGATAGAGTGAAATGGAAGAGAAGAACACGTTGCAACGATTAAAAGTAAAAAAAAGTCAAAAGCCAAAAATATCTTTATTCGATCAGACTTTTACAAAGCACTTTCAAATCGACAGAATGACATAATTTACAAGATTACACATGCTGCCGCCAGGTTCGGAAGGTTGCTTTTACTAAGAAGAACCTGGCAAGAAATTCAATAATTACTCTTTTCAAAAAAATATTATACAATTTTAAGAGTACAAAATAAATCGCTTAAGAAACATAAGCTCATGGACACAGTTCACAAATAACATGGGATAAGGGCAGGATGGTGATTATGGAACCCTTGCTAACAAAACAATATTCGTTTCATGTGATTTAAATTTATATTTATAGTGTGTAAATTAATTGGCATTGCAATTTACGAAGCCTAACCCTTGACGAATGGCCTTTTTGACCCCATTAATGTAGCAGATGTAATTAAGCCTCATTTTACTCTTATTAAATCGCAACAGACCCATTTGCCCTTGTGGTCATGACACGTAACTCTCCACTGAAGCCAAACTGAGAACGTTTTATACCCGACTCAGGTTGAATGTTTAATGGAACAATCCTGACTAGTTTAGGGTTTAAATGATTTAGACAGAAAAGATTAGGGAAAAAAATTGGTTTTACCAAAGGGTAATAAATTTTCGGTGCCAGTAGCAGGGTTGAATTTTAATAAACTTTTTTTACAACCGAAGTATTTTTCGTATGCGTTTGACCGCATAGAATCGGGTCTAATATTGCGTCCCATTTTAGTTAGGTTCCAGAGGAATGTCAAATGAGGCTCATAAACCGGGCACAGTCTGTCCAAGACGCTGCTTAACGAATTAATATTACGAAGGCTATGCCATTCCTTTATTAATATGATTTAATAACATACTAAAATTAATAGACTGCCTCGTTTTTTCTGAAAAAAGCTATATTTGTATGTTACAATCTCACGTTGCAAAAAAATAGGGTTCTAGGAAGTAATTTTACCTATATTTTGAAAATAAAAGTAACTAATGAACTCCTCACCTATCTGCCAATGGAAGTGCCATTAAGTTCAGTCTAGCCGCTTCAGAGATTATCAAGAATACAAAAGAGGGAAAAAATAATTGCTTTTGTTTATTTCAATACCGTATGTATTTACTTCCATTATACATTTAATGAAATGCTGTTCATTTGAAATTACAAACAGGAATTTCAATTTTATTTTTCTGTACAGATAAAGAAGAATTCGCAATGAATTGCGACTCTACATCGACTCCTTCCCTCCATGCATTACTGGCGACCTTAGACAATAAAGAACAACAATATTTAAAGGTACCATTTTGGCTATGATCTTCTGTACGGTGAAGTTACAGTCCGGTTGGGCAGGTCCGACTATAAATTTTTTTCACAATTCAAAATATATATTATCGATTAGACTTTTAACAAAGTACTTGCAAATCGTCCGAACGACATAATTATACAGGATTATACATGTCATCAGATTTGGAAGGTTTACAGAGAAGAACCCGGCAAGAATTTCAGTAATTGCTCTTTTCAAAAATAAATTACAATTAGGTTTAGGCCGTGGAACATCGACGTAATTTGTACGAACGACGTAAAAAAAGGCCATCGAACATCGAAGAACGGCACGGAACTCTGGAACTACGGAACGGGAGCTCCCTTTATGCACCATTCTTTAAATTTATTTTAACTTATCTTGACAATGTTATGTATAAGTGAAAACAAACGATGTGTCTTCTTACTTTCGTTGTTTATTCCATAAGAGTTCAAACTTATGGTGTTTGATCAATTATTATCGTTTTCGTCTGTATGCGGAATATTGTAGATTCAATGAACGTAAATGTTCCCGCGGTAATTTTGTTGAACATCAAAACATACATTAAATAGTTTGCTAAACTATTAATAATCCATGGTAATATTATTCAAACGAGTTATTTTTAGTTGTTCCGACGTTCGTTACTCAATAATAACAAAGCGGCTGATCAGATTTGCGTGAAATTGTACGTAACAAGCTAACATTTACGTTATCATAATATCCTGCATATTAATGTAAATATATTATATATGGTACAAATATTTGGTTACGTGTTATCCGCAGAATTTTGAAAGAACTTGTGTATAAGTAGCACTTTATTTATCACGGTAAAAACTATATTTTTATCCTATTTCTAGATCATGGGTCCCAGATGTGTGGTGGATGGATGGTGGTCGATGTTAGGCGATGGATGGTATGTGTGAAAGATGATATGAGTAGAATGGGAGTGAATAAAGATATGACGGCTGTTAGAGAGAAATATAAGAGAAGACACATTGCATCGACCACAAATAACATAGGATAAGGGCAGGAGGATGAATATGATGAGTCATTATGGGCCTCTCACATTGTCACGCCTATCATAATCCAGTATTCACTAGCCCTAAACCAACAAGTTCCTTAACATCATATATACATGTATATCGATAAAAAAAATTGAAGTGTATGTTTGTATTTCAAAATTTAATAACAGCTTTTCACTAAATGCGTGCGATACTTTCATGCGGAACTGGCATAAAAAAACAATTTGATATTTTTTTCTTTTTGTCTGTTTGTTCCCGCTAATCTCCGAAACCGTTGAACCGGGACTTTTACTAGCTAATGTTACAATGAGAACATTAGCGTTCCGCGGGTCACCCATGATATTAACTCTACGCGAGTAAAACCGCGGGGTACAGCTAGTCTATTAATATAACAATACAGTCGTCGTAATATTAATAAATAGCGAGCCTATTATCTAGAAACGGGTCTTAACATACATATTCAGGTGAGGAGGTAATTAGAAGCCTTTGTGTAGAGCTCGAGAGTTGAGAGTATTGTCTCGAAAACGTGGTGTGGTTCCCACGCGATGTGTTATCGTGTTATTGTTTAATATCGGATTAAGGGAAATCGGTCAAGTTGTTGGAAATTTAACTCATATATGATAATTACCTTAGTTTGAAAATGGAAGGTCTTTGAGTAATCAGAGAAGGTATCCATAAATATTAATAATGATAATGTATTCGGTTGCGGCAAATTTTGTCATGATTTGTGTGCTTGACACACTTTAGCATAATTTGCAACGATACGACTGGTAAAAAAATGATAAATGTTTAGATCTAAATTACGTCAAAATACATAATTAGATATGACTTTGCTTAAGCCTAACTTGATAATGTAGAATATATCCTACGTGCCCAAATCCTAGAAAGTAAATTCACAAAAATACCCGATCATATTTTTTTAAACTGAATACAAAAATCAAATATTCAGCTCTACCAGAGACTGTATTTTGTATGAAGATTGCATTTTGGATTTTTCAGTCAGTACAGCCATTAACGTTTTTTAAAGCGGACACTGTTATATCTAAGAGTAATCTTCCTTAATTGAGTGACACGGTCGGGTTGCAAAAACTCAGCTATGGGATAGCGTTTGATCGAGTGACGAAGCGGGAACGCTCCTTGCTACATTTCACTTGTCGACTAACTGCGGGAGAGAACGAACGCCGCGGGCGGCACCGAGTTCCCGCCAATCGACAATCGGAAAATAATAAAAAAACTTACATCCAAACTCATTAAAAATGTTTGACGTTACTTAAAATACTGGCCGTATAGAGATAAAAGTTTTTAAAAAGTTGTGGAACTTTTTTAAGTGTCAAAAATGTTCGAAAACAATTTGAAAATAAATTCTTTTCAAGTGAGTTTGTTTCGGACATTTTATTAAGTTGGAGTTCCAGTTGAATTATTGTAAGTATATATCAAAATTTTCACATATTTATTTATGCGTGCACTTTTGCTTATAGTAATGCTTTGCAAGCACCTTGAGGGTACCTCATTCTATTTTATAACGTGTAATTTAGTATACTAAGGAAATTGGACGTTGAAAGATAATGATGGAAATTAAAAACGAGCTTTGATCTCTATAATTTGTTACAGTTACACCTTGTTTAAAACACGCCTATTAAAATACAAAGTAGAGAAAATTTCGCAGAGGAAATAACAATCATTAAATCTCAGGATACATAAAAACTATTATCATAAAATTTTACTATTGACTTAAATGATTGAGAAAATTATCAATACCATAAAAATATGTACATTATTATTAGTTGTGCAAAAGTTATAAAAAGTTGTTGTTTTATTATGATAATGTATGTTCTTCAGTCACTAACATACTTTTATAAAAAATATGATGAATTAATTAAAAAATATATATTTTTCAAGCCTAGGTTGACCAAGGTTTAAAGTTCAGCGACTTGTGCTTAATGTTGCAATACTAATATAAAATAAATTTGTGGTACTTACTCGTACCTTCACTCCATTTTAGAAGTTTTGTATAATGGTACAATTACTATTAGCAAAGAGGCTCATTGTCTCAATAATAAGCTACTAAGTTACAAAGACTTTGTCGTGCAAAGTTTGCTAACAACTTAATTACTCGCGCTGTGCATTTTGACTCTACGAATATTTTGTTTCAAGAGTTTTCAATACGTAGTTAACAAATAGTATTTGTTTGTGAATTAACAAATTTCGAATTTGACAGTAATCTTCAACGTAAATCACAATTTGAAAGTTTGAGACTTTGAATCTTAATAATGCATATTTTTAACTCAATTGCAGTCACCATTGTGGTTCGCTGGTTTTTTCGTTAATGACGACGAGTAATCAGGTTTTATTAATTTTTTTTTGAGATTTATGGTATTAGAAATAAACAGGGACCCAACTATCATCGTATGTGCAGCACGTATTAAGAACTTCTCAGCTTCGAAGCTTGAATTTACGGCACAAATAAAACGTCATAGCTCTAGAGTTCTTAATATCCTTGGTAGGCCCCCAGAAAAGAAATTTAAATAGTTTAAGCTGTCAGACTCACAGACATGGATTAATTGGCGGAATGTTATTTTTTTTGTGATAAAATGTATTCATTATTAGTTGATATAGTAGTGGGTTAACTGCCTCGTTGGTCTAGTGGTTATCAAGTTTACCTGCCAATCACGAGGTCTCGGGTTCAATTCCCAGGTAGGGTCAAAAATGGGTTTTTCTGTCAAGAAATTCACAATAAATTCGCGGAGTTTGGAAGTTGGCAGTGTTTCCACCTCCATGCCTCGGAAAGCACGTTAAGCCGTTGGTCCTACGCCTGATCTCTCTCCGGTCGTGTCAGATTGCCTCCCATCGGACTATGAGAGTGAGGGAATAATTAGTGCACCAGTGTTTGCGCACACACTTGTGCACTATAATATCTCCTGCGCAGTTGGCTGATCCTCGTTGAGATTAGCCGCCGTAACCGAAATTCGGTAGGAAATCTTTATTATTATTAGTAGTGGGTGTGGTTACTCCTCCCTTTGTGAATGTTGATACTAACATTTCAATAATTAGTAATAATATTTAAATAATTTGTTTGCGACCACTAGAAACAATATTTCAGGGAAAATAAATGAAAATTATTTATTCAGTTTATGAACGCCAAGAAAATAGTTTCCGAACTGCTTCTTACGTAAAAGGGTTTTGTAAAACATATTATTAATTTCTGATCAGGGTTTCTTGAAGTATGTTCTGTGCATACTTATAAGTTTATTAGCAAATAGTTGTGTACTATGTTAATACGCAATTATGAATAATTATTATGATGCTATGTTTACGTTGAGTTTACCTGATTTATATAAGTAGGGGTAATTTGGTCACGGTCAGAGCTTCCGTATTTTTCCTTGTTACCAATAATGCAGCATAAATAATTGAATAATTATTTTACTCATTAAAAATCGAAGCCGTGTTAGCCTCGGGGTTTGAGCAGTCGCCTGCTACGCAAGCGACGCAAGTTCGATTCCCAGCGGGGCATGTACCAATGAGTTTTTCTAAAAACTTATGGGCAGTGATTTCCAACCACGTGCTTTACAGTGAAGGAAAACATCGTGAGGAAACCTGTAAATATCTGAGAAGTAATTCAAAGACGTTTGTATAGTGCCTGAGAAAGCGATGGATTCAACCTCTGTCACGTTGGCACTTAATCATATTCAGTGAAATGTGGGTGTTGTTAATACAACACCTGCGCTTACCCCATCGGGAACCCTTCTGGGATGGCGTGAGCATATTTATTTATTTATTTTTAATCGAACTTAGGGATAAAGATACAGTCTTAACTTCAATGTCATACTAAAAAAAAACAATTATTATCTCTACTTTTGACTATATCATGTCAGGTCATTAAGAACTGCCCGACTGGGGACTGTATCCTTACAAAAAACTGCAGTCAAATAATGCTACTTTTAGTAGTGTCGTACTACACCTTGCGAAGGTCGCCAATCTTATGCTCTTTTCGCTGTGCCATCATAAAGGATGATGCAAACTATGAAAAAAAAATTTTAACTCGTATATTTTGCGTGAAATCAATACAATAGTATATTTTAAGTAAGCTCTTATTTACACATTGCCAAAAAGGTAGACAGGCTGTATTTATAAGACATCAACATTTTGGCAGCTATGTTTAAGTCCAATGTAAAACGGGGAGAGCCTACTACCATTTATCGGACACTTATTTAGATTCCCGGCTGCTATTCGGAAATTACAAATAAAATACCTCGTGTTTTGCAGTAGCGCTTGCATCCACTAGACCAACGAGACAAATAAATGTAGTATTCATAGCAATTACAGCTCATGGTAAGGCCTCAATAGGTACGAATGAAGAGATTGATGAATGTTAGTGAAAGAGATGTGTAAAAAAACTGACAAGGCGACCTTTTTGCCCGGGTGACGATAAACTAATTTGATGTTTGCAGGTAGAAATAAAACAATTGGTCTCGTATCCTGTACATATATAAAGCTGGAGAGATTTTTGTTTGCTAGAACGCGCTATTCTCAGGCACTACTGGTCCCATTTGAAAAATTATAACAGTCTTAGCCCATTTATAGAGGAAGGCTATATCATCAGCCTACGAAAACGAAGTTGCCGGTTATATTTAGCGCTAGCCCAAAGTAATTATTCCACACGGACAGACAAGTCGCGGACGGAAGCTAGTGTACAGGATATTTATGCAGTCCATCTGTCATACGATGCCCATGATTTTTAAACGATTTTGATACTTTTTTTATTGTTGGATAAAAGAGTACCATGATAATGAAAAAAGGATCTGGTGATGGTATCCCAGAGAAATAGAGGGGAAACCTCCAAAATTGTGGTGAAGATTGTCTGTTAGTTATTTTTTATAAAGTCCCTTAAATCAGTACTATTTAATGAAGGTCTGGAGTCGATCTGATGATGGAGTCAAAAGATACTCGAAGGCACTCCTCAACAAATTGCTTTAAGGACTTGGTGTTTGGGCTTGACACTTGAACTTTACACCTGTGTGCACTTTGCAAAAAGCCACTGAAAGCTTGAATTTTTTTCTTTATAAGAAAAAAGAAACAAATTATGTGAAACAATTACGTATTAACCAAGGTGGCTTATCCTTACAAATATTATAAATGTGAAAGTAACTCTGTCTGTTTGTTACGCTTTCCCGCTTAAACCTCTCAACCGATTTTGATGAAATTTGGCACAGACAATCTTTAGATCCTGAGAAAGGACATAGGCTACCTTTTATTGCGAAAAAAAGTATTATATAAAACTAAATCTACACGGGTGAAACCGCGGGGCACAGCTAGTTTTTTTATAAAAGAAAAAACTCATAGATATTATGCCGTTGAGAATGGTCAAATAATTTTGTAGATCATGAAATGTGTCGTCCAAAAAGAATTCTATTTTTTTACCGAGGTAATGTCGTCACTTATCCATCCCAATGGAGTATCATATATGTTTGTATGGCTGTCAGTCACATATTTTAGACTGGTGACTGTACATTTACTGCAGTACTCACCGTCTTTTACTTGTAGCAATTAAGACAACCTCAATTGAGAAAGTTTGTTTAGCTATCAAAAGAGCATATAATACAAAAACACCTCGTTTCTTTTAGTACTTGACCTTAATTGGAACTGTGTCATAAAAATCCATTAGCATAAACTACGCTTATGTCATTCCGGTGTTTGCGACAATTAAAAGGTATTAGCAAAACTAATTTGCATGAAAAAAATCCTTTGCGTCGATCCCGACAATGTCAGATGATAAAATAATGCAAATTGAAAAAATGGAACGACGAAATGATATTAGCATTGATTGGAACGTGAAAGGGTTTAAGTCGCTTCTCATCAAAATGTGGAATAATGAAATCCAACTGGAATATATTAAAAATCCTTGCGATTGGAGCTGTACACTTGGTGAAAACCATTCAGAAGATAGCACCGTTGGTTTGGTTATTACTTTCCCTGACTGCTACAGTAGGTGATGCGGTTTTGTTATATATTTAAGAACAAAGCCAAATGACAGCTCTTTTTTGTAGTGTTGTATTCGTAATTGTAGTGAAAAGATCTTATTTCAGAGGAGTTTCGTATCTATACTCACCGACAAAATTTACATGACATATTTTAGTTCTCACGTCACTGCTAGGAGGCGCTATACAATTTTACACACAAATATTCGGCAGAGCCGCTAGCGAGTATAGATTAGAAAAACTGATCGTCCCTTACATTGCTGGAAATGCAAGTCAGTGGTCAATTACCACCAGGCGAGATTCTCGCCACTTCCATATTAATATGAAGTTTGATTTATAACTAGCTGTGTTACCTGCGCAGACAAACTCTAGTATCGTATCGGTATTGGAACATTTTCTTTTGATGCTTTGCTCCTATTGGTCGCAACGCGATGATATAAATCCTTCCTCGATGAATGAACTATCCCACACAAAAAATAATCATCGGTTCACAGCAGTAGTTCCTAAAATCAGCGCGTTTGTGAAAAAAACAAACTCTTCGGCTTTATAATATTAGTATAGATGTCACAGCATCGCAGTATTTCCGGAATCATTAATCATCTAAGAAAAATGAAAGAATTTATCTGACATCGAATTGCACAAAGACGATATTTGGTTACCATCAATTACTTTTAAACCCCTTGACTGAGACGTCGCCAATGAGATAAAGATTTAGTCAGCATTCAATTACGATTCACTAAAAAAATAAACTAAACAAGTTGACAATATTTTTTTGTTTCTACCTTGATGATATCATCATTATTGCAGTGTGTGAAAGGTAATCCCCATATCAGTTTGAAGCTCACATCTTTAAAATCGTAGGTATGGTTTACGCCGCTGGTAAGGCAGATGCTATAGGTACTTCACACGTCAATTTAATGTTTTTTATTGCAAATTACAGCCTTTAATACAATAACGTATATACAGATACGGTAGGTACTTGCATAAAAAACAAATTTTTAATTCTTTGTCTGTCTGTTTGTTCTAGCTAGTCTCTGAAACAGCTAAACAGTTTTTAGATTTGAGTTTCACTGGTAGATAGCTGATGTTACTAGGAGTAGGAGGAGAGTAGGATAACTTTAATTTAAACAAATAATAAGGGTTCCGCGGAATAAAGCTACCCGTGAAATTAAGTTTACGCGGGTAAGACCGCAGGGTAGAGCTAGCTGTAGTTAGTAAGTAGGTACTAGTACTTACTAACTTCTTCAATCTGTTTGAGCTCAATTCATAGGTTTACTTATTTATTAGGCGTTCGACCTTTGGTTTGCATTCGGCTTGATTAAATATTTAAGGTAAAGCTTTTACAACGGCTAAGGCTCACCTAAACTAAAACTATCTTCAGACAAAGAAAGTGTATTAAAGCCTTTTTCATTCTATGTAAAATAAACATTATTTAAATCACCATGAATTTCCATCCATCCATTTTCGCGTTAAATATATACATTTTTAATCGCCTTCAAAACAAGGAATAATTTTTTTTCTTACGATGATTTGAGAAAGAAACGTCTTTGACGATTATATTATTTCTCAGCTACCTACCATGTACTGTTTCAAAAAACATTTCAATAAATATTCTTCGAATGTTATTCTTATTTTTTTTATAAACAGAGAAATGTTTTTTATTATATTTAAATATCTATATTTGTCTAAGTTCAATGTTTCGAGTCCATTCTATGTTATACGATGTATTTAGAATTAAACATAAGTGAATTCTAAGCCAAACGAGTACCGAGAAAATGTTTGCATTAAGGTTTGAAGGTCCTGAGGGACGCTTTAGCAGGCGGAGATAAATTACATTATAGAAAGATTAAATCCCTTTGAAGTAAACTTCTTGAGTCAATGAATACATCTCGAGAACGATTATTGCATACCAACGATTGCGATTCATTCTAACACCGTCATAGGTACATTTTTAGAGCATTTTATTACGAAAACCACTTATTCCCAGTTCCCTATGTTCAGTTACTTCCATTTAAAGGAGTCTTTACATTCAGGGGAGAGATCGGGCATTTAATCTATTATAATGTAGCTATGAACGGGTAGTTAGGTTGTATAAAAATTCATTCCATGTTGTTCTAGTAACTAGTAGAGCTTTTATATATTTCTTTATAAATTTCGTATTCTGCCTGTACATTCAATGTTCCCTTCGTGACTTGTTTTATGAACTTTCGGCCGCTTGGTACTACTTAGTTGTCATCAGTACCTAGTACATAACATGAATTTATTCCTCGTTTGTATAAAAAGCCTGTTATAACAAGAATAATCCACCCTTCATTTAAATTTGGACAATATTCTTTATTTATATTGTTTTAGAAAGTCGAATTTCCTACGACTGTACATAAATCCAAGCTGTAAATAAAATAAATACATTTTTAAATATCGATTGATTATAACGATTCCCTATAAATTAAAATCTGTTCGGGCATTTAAAAGTTATTGTGGCAAATAGAATCGCACATACATACGATAACCCTAATAGCAATACCTTCCTTTTTTGACAGTCATCTTAAAAAAGTTTCAACTATTTGTTTGAAGTTTAATTGGGAAACCATGTACCAATTGGTAAGAACACGTCGAGTATTTTAAAAGATGAACGAAAAGTCTAGGTCTCGTACTAAACATATCTAATACAATCTTCTCGAAACCTTCTTTTTGTTTGGGGAACTTTTCTTTGAAAAGTGTAATTTAGCATTGACTCAATACCTGGTAAATAATGATTTAAGAACAACAACCTCATAATCTCCAGCTTATGTGACTTTTTGATACGATGAATGACCCTTAATCTCCACTCTGTGACGCGGGGCTTCGGAGAATGGCAAGATTAATTATCTCGGCTATATGGCAGAGACCTAAGTTACATTCATATCAAAGACTAGACTTAGATTTTTTTGTTATTAAAGTTCTTAAAGCGTAAACGTGTAATGTGGCAGAGTATATAGTTACAATTGATTTATTGAACAAAATCTCCTTGCCACAGTCAACGGAGGTCTACTCTCATATAATTGTCTCTTGTTCTACGTATCCTTCGGATACAGGCAACTGGAACAACTAAGAACCGAAACCGTTCCAGTAGCCTGATAGCATTTTTGAATCGTCCACTGTAACTACATACCTAAGTAGCTTTAATGTACAGTAAACAGAAAAATCTTAACGTTATACAACATAGTAATTTATTTCATGTTGCACTGTGTTGTAAGTCGAGTTTCTTTTCGATACATGTCACATTTGTCGTACTGTTAGGATTTAAATTTATATCAGGTACCCCCTTGGTAGCGATGGAGCCGTTCTATCTCTTTTGAGTTATGGAATCTTTTTTCAATATTTTAGCTTTACATCTGTACAGATAATCAAAATTTAATCGTCTGTTTGTAATTTCACACGGAACAGATATAAAAAAATCTCCGTTTGTCTGTCTATCTGTCCATCTGTCTGTTTGTTCCGGGTAATCTCTGAGACGGCTGGACGGATTTTAACGGGATTTTCACTGGCAGAAAGCTAATGTTACTTTTATAGAAAAAAATAATAATTTATCAAATTTAATCTAAGCGGGTGAAACCGAAGGGCACAGCTAGTTAATACTAAGAACGATCGATGTCACGGAATGAAAATACAAAGAGATAACCGATTACTAGCTATAATTGTGCATTTTTTCAAGAATTGTATAAAATATACTGAACCGCGGAAGTTTTTTTGGAATTCACTTTTGCGGTTCCTACGCAATTATGTCTTTCTTTTATTTCGAATAATCGGATGATCAATCAGCTTATCCACACAAAAAACCCATGGCAAAAATAATAAAAACCGGTCACGAAGACTCACGCAGCGAGACTTCCGTACCATAACACAATTAATTGATGTTTCCAAATGAACATTCTTGATGAAAATGCCTTAATTATTTTTGTATAGTCAACAATGAATTTAACAAACCATCAACAATTTAACAAGCCAAAAGTTGGTTTGTAAGTTCGTAAATTAATTTGATTCGATTTCTTAAAATTTATAATCTAAAATAGATTACTTTGAGTTAATATATTCCTTAACAATTTATACTTGAATGGTGTGACAGACAGACATATTCACCAGAGCGAGACGATAAAGGCAGTGATCTTAGCACATTCAATGCCTAACATTCCAACTTCTTCGTATATTCTTTAACAGTTGGACGCACATACGCGTCGTTAGCAGTGAACGTGTTAATTCAAGCTAATGTAATAATGAAAGTTTAAAAAAAATCCTATACGAGAATTTTAAGTAGAGGCTATCTTACTCACTGTAGTGAAATACAACACTAATCCAAGGCCGCATTATCTCGATGCGATCTTACGTACGGTGGAGGGCCAGTCCCCTGTCAGACAGCTTTGAAATACGAACCTACTTTAGTAGTAAAACTTTTCTGTGATACGAACATGAGATCCTGTTATAAACTATCCCCTCAACAGTCTTTACATATAAAATTAAATTTCCTGACTGATTGACTTAGATATCGGCGCACAGCCTAAACAGAAAAAGCCGCCTAGACATACAATTTGAAGGCATACTTACGCAATGTTTTTTTGAGATGGTATCCACTAAGAAAGGGTTTTCCAAATTCCATCCCTAAGGATGTGAAAAGAGGTCAAAGTTTTTATATGAAATCTTACTGCCAAACAAGCGAATCTGCGTGCGGATGCTTGTGTTATCAATTTCGATCCCAGCGGCCATTGAGGTTTTCTACAAAATTAAGTGCAGTGATTTTTTACCACCAAATGTATGGTGAAGGAAAACATTGGGAGAAACAATCATATGTCTGAGAAGTAATTCATAGACTATAAGTATAGTGTTTGAGAACGCGATGGACTCACCATCTGTTGGCACTTAATCATCTTCAGTGAAAAGTGAGTTTTGTTATAACAACACTTCTGCTTACCCTTCTAGGATTGCGTGATCATAATTATTTTAAATTTAAACTTAAATATATATTCTGTAGATTATCAAAGCAATCAAAAGATTTAGGTATTCATGATAAATATCGCAAACCACACAACGTACGAGTTTCATACGTTTGACCAATTGCAATGATGCACGATGCGTGTGCCTGTCTGAACTGTTTCACGACCCATTGACTAGGATAACGAAGTTTGTCGGAGCTGGTTTATTGATTGACTATACCTAGTCGATTGCTATTATTTTTACTCAAAGGCCAATGCTTAAAATATAATCTTTAGTGGGGAATTGGATCTTGTATAATATTTCGTCAAAACGAATACTCGTTGAATTCTATCAAAATAATTTACTTAGGTACATATTTAAAAATATATATTTATATTTTACATTGCTTTATGGCAAACGTTCCAACAAAGTTGAAAAAAAAGATGTTTATTATTCACACTTCTTATAACTGCTGTGCTCTACGAAATCGAGTAACTAAACATATTTAAGATTTCTGAGAATATGTTGATTATTTTTGCAGAAAAACTTCATTTCCTAAAAATAATATATTTATTATTGTATCAGTTTTTTTGCGAGGGTAAATTTCAAGCTTTTTATACTTTTTCACTGCCTTTGCACATAATTTTAATTTATCGTGATTAAAAATCCTCGTCCAAATGTTTCAAAAATAAATCTAGCCAAAAAAGTAATTCACTTTGAAAGTCAATATTAAATTGCACCCAGATGTTCCTAAAACATTGACTCCGAGCACGAATATGAAATGTTTGTGCTCGATTCATATAACTTTTACTGCTTATGTCATCCTGAATATTGAATTTTGACAGCATATTACTTTATTCACTTAAATTACATTTTGAGCAAGGCACATGAACAGTGAATTTTAATATTCTTTTAATTTATTCAATCTCATGGCGCTAATGTAATGTCTCTCACCGATGTCACTGTGGCTATAATGTGCACATCATTTGTAATCATGATCTCTCATGTGTCAGCAGGCAGTGCCGGTCATTGATCTCGTTACCCTTCCATCAATGTCACCTGTATAAGAACCACTCGGTATAATGCTTGGAACGGTGAACGTAAACACATACATATCTACACCTACGATCTTGGGTGAAACGTGGGTGTTGCCTTTAAATGTGAATATTATAATATATTAAGGCTGTTCTGAATATTCACCCTTTGTGCTCAAAGGTGTGGACTTAATAGGTGATAAATATGCTTGCTAAATATTAAAGGTATCTGTGACATGCCCGTACGTAACATACGTATACATATACGTATAGCTCAACATAACAAGCCACAACTTCATGTTAGCTTGCATATTGAGTCCCGAACTTAATGCAGTAGGTGACTTAATATGATGCAAATTATCATAGTTCCCTACGTGAAGTTATGACGTAAGCGAACATTAAATGATAGCTGTACGTATACAGCTACCACTATCTACATAGGTAGGTCATGGTTGTTATAAAATTCGTAGAAATATAATTTATACTTAAGTGCAGTGATTTTAACATCACGAGCTTTACGGTGAAGGAAAACGTCGTGCGGAATCTGTATGTCGGAGAAGTAATTAAGAAATTTTTGCAAAGTGCACGAGACGGCAATAGCCTCACCATCTGCCACGTTGGCACTTTATCATCTTCGGTGAAAAGTGGGCGTTGTGGTTACAACACCTGTGCTCACCCCTTCAGGCATCTTTCTAGGATGGCGTGAGTATATTTTTTTGGGATTTATAAAGTTTGTCAGATTAATACTAAACATAGATTATTAAACTTGACGGTTCTTACTAACTCATTACAGTTCCACAACCGACAAAATAATTAACTCGGGGGGTTGCACAAGCTTGGAAATCACCTCGAGCCGTTTAAGATTAATTGCGTATAATTAATCTTAATTCTGCCTCTAGTCTCCCCTTCTTAATAGCTGGAAACTAGGAGGATTGACTGGTTTCACTATTGAAATAACAATTTTATCTATCTGTACTCTATATACATGAATAAAATTGAAGTGTCTGTTTGTAATTCCAAATTCACAGATTTTCACTAAATCCATATGAAAGTAGGTATGTAAGGTAATTTAGTTATTTTTTTTGTCTGAGTGTTAGTTCCCGCTAAACTCTGAGACTGGACTTTTTTTTAATGACGAGGGGGAAACCTTTAAAAGGTCCCCGACCGCCCTAGGACAGGCAGGTCGGGGTATGTGGGATTCTTACCGCACTAAAACCCCCCCGGTGGCCATCCTCAGTGCTCAGGGGGGACTCCGGGTACTCTGATAGATCGCACCGGTGTCCCCCCACACTTTGCCGGGGCACATCCCCGGGGCAGCTGTGACGCCGCCCCTGGAGACTTCGCTGTGCAAGGCAGCGCGAGCCACATCGTGCTGCCACCTTCCCGGGCCCGCGGCTCGGCGGCTAAAGCTCCCACCCCGACCACCGCCAGCAGGCCCTCCGGCCCCCTTTTAGTCGCCTCTTACGACAGGCAGGGGATACCAAAGCCATATTCTTAGACCCTGGCTATTGGGTGGGGCTGGACTTACGTTAATCCTACGCGGGTGAAACCGCGGCGCATAGCTATTTACTAAATATCATCACACTAAGGTTTTCACTCGAGACTAGACAAATAAGGACGAAGCATGAGAAATATAAAATCTAGGAATCCATTTTCTATCCGTATCCTATTACCCAAGGGACACGGCATTTTGATTTTAGCGAACATCTGTGCTCTATATTTCAATATTTCAAAACGTGGAATTAGGACTTTTTTTCTCTTCACATTTTCGTTACTTTATATAAGCAAGTTGTGTACTCAAATACATAATCACATAGTACATAATAAAAAAAATGTAAAATATGCATTTAGACGAATAATTTATATTCTCGTAATTTTATGAGAATTTTGTTCTATGCGAGTAGGTATTTGTTGTTTGGGCAAATCCAATCCACGCGATTTGACGAGAAAAATAAAATACTAGAATAGATAGTGGGCTTTGTGTACGAGAATAAAATGCGATTCGTCTGGGATGTAAGCCGTTGGTAATGTTCAAACCAGATTACAAGTAATCATTGTCGGAAAAGGCGCGCAAAACTGCGTTCAAGACTGGATTTTTTTGGGTGATTTTAGCTCTCATTGTCTCAGCTTGACTCGCTCGTGGTACAAATGCCTCTTCAAATATTACGTCATAAAGATGTGCCTCGCGGTTGTAGTCTTGTAGAATTAACAATATAGCCTACGTTACTCATTGATAATGTAGCTTTCTATGAACGAAAGAATTTTTGTAATATGCCCAGTTATGAGTTCTTTCGCTATGAGTAAAAAATACAAATCCTTTCCTTTTTAAACTAAAATATAAAATTCTCGTGTAATTGCTACTAAACTTCTCCGGAAAAAAATTGTGTGCATATCGGGTAAGGCAGTGAATTGGCCAACACCTATTTTTCATACCCGTAAATGATAATGGTTATCCACCGCAAAAAATATATGGCAATACAATGATTGCCGGGCACAGCTAGTATTAGTATAGAGAACCTGGTTGACCGAGCTGTGCTCGGTTTTTTTTTCTCACAAAAAACTGTACATTAAAAAAAAAACGAACTGGTGAACGTCAGACTCGAACCGGGGTACTCTAAATTCGTTATCGCCCCGTAAGATGCAGCGTCACTCTGAGCTATCAGATGTCGGCGAAATTTACTGTCGTATTGTACTTTATATTTAATGAGTTTTTACAAATGATATTTAATGAGTTTTTCAGTGCCTGAAAACATGGTCAAATCGATGTTTTTCAAAAATGAAACCTAGTTTGATCATTTTTATTCCTCTGAAACCGCCTACACACAAAATTTAATGAAAATCGTTGGAGCCGTTTCTGAGATTCAGAATCTATATATATACAACAATAACTCGTTTAAAGGTATAAAATTAGTATATTAAAACTGAATTTAGTACACAGTATCTGGGAGTGCTCAATTAAATAGTTAGTATGTACAGACCAATTTATTACGGACTAATTTGATTCCAAACTTTTTTTGGCTGGCTGCTTAGTTAAATATAAAAAATAAAATAGCGAATGTCACGCAGTTTCACCTTCGTTGTTCTCGTCCCCGTGGGAGTACGGGTATAAGTATTATATAGACTATACGTTATTAAGTTTATTCTTCACATACAAGTATATTTCTTTTTCCTCTTTATAATATGAGATATAAGTATAGGTATAGATATATTCTTACGGATATTGATGCATATTGATCAGCATTATTTATTACCGGAGGCCATTAATTTATTATTAGTAAATAGCTTGCGGAGCCGTATCCCGTTTTCGTTCGATCGAATATAACCTATGACAGAATTTTACACAGGAAACAAAATTAATTTTAAACCTGCTATCGGGAAATTATCCTTATAATGTTGAAAGGCATATCAAAGTTCCAATTGGTAGAAAATAATTCTATTGTAACAAATGAACAAACACAATAAATACAAATTAAAACACAAACATTAATCCTTATAATAGTTTAAATGTCCATTAATCCAATAACCAACAAAACGGCCTTCCAAAGGTCCCTATTCCCATGCATCCAGAATATTTAAACTGGGGTCTAGTGGATAATGATCACTAATGAATTGATTTGTTGGGGTCTTAGTTGAATAAATAGCTTTACTGCAGGGTCGAGTCCTTGACTCTAAGGGAATTAAAGAGTAATCTATGGGACAAGGAAAAATGTACTTAATCCTGTGTAAGTATTCGACATTAAGGTTTAGTTTCAGGGCGAAGAATGTAATTATTTGCATTAAGTGTCTGTTCATTTGGTTCAACCTTATTACAAAAAAGTATATAAGTAAGTAAATGTGTAATGTAATCATCTTTGTTATTATTATTTTCAACTAGCTGTTACCCTGCGATTTCACCTACGAAGATTTTATTTCATTCCCGCGGTATCCTAAATGTTTTTTTTTTAAATAAAAAGTAGCCCACTAAATTACTCCCTATAACATTAGCTATCTGCCAGTGAAAGTCCCGTTAAAATCCCTAAAAAGAAAATTTGTGAAAACATGTTTTTTAAGTCAGTTCCGTATATACTTTCATATGCATTTAGTGAAAAGCTGTTATTTTGGAATTACAAACAGACACTTCAATGTTATTTGTATAGATATGGATACGAAAATATAGTGAAACAATATTTCTTGCCGTAGCAATGTATGCTCTATATAACTACATTTTTCACCGTGTTATTGTACGGTATCGATGTAAATATATAAAGATTATTTTTTATTGGCAAATGTAAAGTACTGTTTCTACATGTACACATCGTCAAATCACCATAAGTTTAAACTAAGATCCCACGAGCTTGCGGAATATAAATAAGAATTGAGGGTCGGGTATCAGGAAATAGTTGAATCTCACTTGATTTTTAGATCATCAATCCCGTGACGCGGCAAATCGTTCCGCGGGATTCCGACGGAGGAATGATTCATTGCTCATCATTTTCTATTGCGTCATTGTAACATTTATTTGGTGTCATGACTAATGATTGAGAAGGCAAGTGTTTCCAAACACTTCCTCAGATATGACTGATTAATGTCTATGAAGTTTTGAATAATTGGCTCGAAATGTTTTCGCAGCTCTTAAAATGTGGGTTACTGATACATTTTAAAATGTTCAGCAAATAATGTTTTAAATATATAGGTAAGATATTTTGATAAGCCGCAGTGGCCTCGGGGTTTGAGCAGTCGCCTGCTACGCAAGCATCGCAAGTTCGAATCCCAGCGGGGCCTGTACCAATGAGTTTTTCTAAAAAAACTTATGTACAGTGATTTCACACCACGTGCATTACGGTGAAGGAAAACATCGTGAGGAAACCTGCATATTTCTGAGAAGTAATTCAAAGACGTATATATAGTGCCTGAGACGGCGATAGACTCGCCATTTGTCACGTTGGTACTTAATAAAATTCGGTGAAAAGTGGGGGTTGTGACAACAACACCTCTGCCTACCCCTTCGGGGAATACAGGCGTGAGCATATGTATATTTTGATGACGACATCGTTGGTCTAGTTGTTAGTATACCTGACTGCTACACTAGGTGTCGCGGGTTGGACTCCCGCGTCAGGGTCAATATTTTATGTGTTGATCATTAGTGTTGTCTTGTATCTGGGTGATTATATTTACAAAAAAATATAGAAGTATTATATTCAATCAAATCAAAAGTTATATAAGTATTCTGGTTTCCAATTTTTGGGATAAGATGTCATTGTGTATGTCCGATAATGTATTAGTATTATTATTCTCAACTGTGTAAGCTTGTCTAGAATTCAAAGATATATAAATAATAAGACCAATTACTTATTTTTTGTAAGACATGGGTTGGGTATAATTGAAGATTCTTCAAATACCATTTCCCTCGGGGTTGGCATTGGTCTCTTTTTCAATCAATCAAGTAGAGAATATAATATTACAACAAAATATGTTCTTGGATTAACGAGGAGGAACTAATGTTGAGGCAAATATTGCAAAAGTTATAAAAATAATAAACATTTTTATACACATTTCCATACATATCCGATTTTCATAAACATAATAAACTACTTACCATACAAATATACAAATTATCAATAATTACCTACTTGTAGTTAAATCTATTTTATTTATTGTAATGCTGCCCGTATTACCTACAATGTTCTATAGTGATGACATGATGCCTGGCTGAGTTTCTCGTCGGTTCTTCTCAGAAGGCTAGTTTCCGAACCGGTGGTAAATTCCTCGACATTCATAAATCGGTACAGCTGTTTTTATCTGTAAAAAACACGCAATTCACGAAAGAAGTAAATATTGCGATAAATAATCATAAAGATTTTTATCAATACGAATTTCGGTCCTATTTTATTTATTTTTTTATTTATTTTATTTATTTAACCTCATAGAACGGCTTGAAGCCACTTAAACTAAAGGGAAAAAAGGAGCACTTTCATGCAGTCTCCTCACAAAACTCCAAACATACACACAAAATATTCTTCCATTCATCCGCAAACAAATCACATTCAGGGTGATTATCCAGGAAAGCGTTGAATACGGAGAGAGTGCGCGGGACAGGCGAACGGGCCCGAGCGACTGTGCGACTCGTGGGCACACAGAATAACTTGTGCTTCCTGCCGCGCAAGTAATTATTTGGCACGTAGAAGCGGCACAACTCTTCATGAAGAGAAGGAGCATCAATGTGACCACGTATTGTCTTAAGACCAGTTATCATTTGCGCATGTTTTCTCCTGACCTGCAAAGAATTATACCCTAGACTACCAAGGAGAAACTGTGTAGGGTACAAGTAAGGGTAGTATCCGTAAACTCGCTTGTACAGGTGTCTGAGGAAGTTGTTATGTTGCATTAAATCCTGACTAACTGATATATCAACACACAGCTCAAGCCTCTGGTCCTAGAGACATGACATTTAGACGGTGGGTCTTTGGTAAAGTGTACCAGTAGAAACCTTTTTAGTATATACCTAAAAGGGGTTTCTACGAGTTCTACGGCTTGTAAGACGAGGCGGAAGCTAGTGATATAATAAGAATCAATATCAGCTTCATATCTGGGTTCATATCTGCGTAGATACTTTGTTTACATGCTACCGATGGTATTATAAGCAAAGCGGATGCCTCGGACTACATTTCTTCAACAGCGCCACCCAATTTCATTGGGTGAGTGATTTAGTCAAGAATTTAAACAATCTTATTGTAGAGTTTTGACTATGGCGCAATTATTTCTTAAGCCCACGTGTTTTGACATAATCCAACTGGGAGCCATCATCGGATTAAGCTGAATGTATTAAGAACTTCTGAGCATTGACGTAAAATTTTTCATCAAAGCTCTATACATACCTTCAATTTCATAACATGCTCACGCCATCCCAGAAGGGTCCCCGAAGGGGTAAGCAGAGGTGTTGTAACAACAACACCCACATTTCACCGAATATGATTAAGTGCCGACGTGACACTATACATACGTCTTTGAATCACTTCTCAGACATATGCAGGTTTCCTCACGATGTTTTCCTTCACCGTAAAGCACGTGGTGTGAAATCACTGTATATAAGTTTTTAGAAAAACTCATTGGTACATGCCCCGCTGGGAATGAACTGCGTCGCTTGCGTAGCAGGCGACTGCTCAAACCCCGAGGCCACCACGGCTCTCTTCAATTTCATAATATTGTTAAATAACGATAAGTTATTAGAATTAAAGTAACCACGAAGTGAGATTTGTTTATCAATAGTAACCTAAATAGACGCGATAGATGGATAGAATATAGAAAACGCTCGTGAGAGAGGGATTTTAGAAATTCCAGCCTGAAGGGGGTTAAATGGGGGTTAAAATAGAAACCTTACTGCCACGGAGCCACCACGCTACGAAGAAAATACCTAAAGTATTTTTTTATGAAGCCTTCAAACGCTTGCCATCTATTATATACAGGTACGTTCATACATAACGTGATCACTGTAGCAAAATAATAGAAGATTTACTATCTATAGTAATCGGAGAAATATAACACTACTGCAAAGTAGAATTATTTAGGATAGTGTAATATTCTTGTAAACAGTCGATGCAAATAAAATCCTAAGATATTATTTTAGTATGAAATCATCGCATCAAATAATTCTAGCTTCTGTAAGTTCTGACACGAAATTCGCTTATGAAAAACTAGTCTTAGCAAACCTACGCAACACACAAATCATAGGAACGGAGGAACCATAGTGTAGATAGATAATGGAAGCAGCTGCAAAATAAATCAATACTGATATTATAAAGAGGAAATGTTTGTAACAAATTGGCTCAAAAAGTATTATCACTAATTAATATAGACTATATTTCACCCCCGTACTCCCACATAAACGGGAACTACGCGAGTAAAACCGCGTGACGTCCGCTAGTCTGTACTAACATAATAAATGCGGGTGTTTCTATCTGTATGTAATAATTGGTGATTCACCGTTCAAAGGCTAAGTTAAATGTAAGCAATTACAGACCACGCATTGCGCGGGCGCATCAATTGCTGCGCAGACCAAAAATTACCGCGATCAAATTTAGATCAATAGCGTTCACCAGCTGTCGATTTGGTCAATACACACTTACATACAAATCTTTAAAATATTGGTTTAGATTTAAGAACTACCTATTGTTTTCTAAATATATGATATTAATGTATAAAAGAAAATTTTGGATTTTATACCAGGGTTAGGATATTACAATTATTTCGTTTTGCCGACTATGATTAATATCTGCGCGAACAATACGGTAAATTAACAAACTATAAACTATCTAAAACTAATACAAACTTGAAAGAACTTTTGACTGATCCTTGAACAAATTCTATTACTGGAACAAAAGATATTCCCGCTATAAGAAAATTGGTCTCGCAAAGGGGTGTTAAATTCCAAGCAAGACAGTATACAGAGTTAGATGTAGAAAAAACAGAGTGTGAAGAGAGTATTCAATGTATACGGTAACCATTTACAATCAAGCAGCTGTGTAGGTACCTAAGTACTATAAGATTGTTTCAGATTGCTTCACTCATGAACTGTAGCTTCATAAATTACTTGCTCAAGTAACTCCCGTCAGATCGGGGCAACTAATGGTAGAGTAAGTAGTTGGTAAGCAGTGCCGACAGGAAGACTCAAAAATAGACTCATTGAAAAACCAATTACCACGTTCTTAAGTTAACGTGATAAGACCTATATATTATTCCCTGTGTGATACGAGCGAGCGCAATGTGCCTATGGACGAAGAATTATAATAGTTATGATCTATCTCAAACTATTTGAGAGCCGTGATGACCGTGGGGTTTGAGCAGTCACCTGAATTTGAGACCTTCGAATCCCAGCGGGCTTGTACCATTGAGATTTTGTGTGAGTGTTGAGATTTCAAACCACGTACACACAATAAAGTAAAACATCGTCAGGAAACCTGTATACATCTGTGAAGTAATTCAAAAGATGTATGTATAGTTCCTGCGACAGTGATAGACTCACCGTATGTCGCGTTGTTATAACAACACTTCTGCCTATCCCCTCGGGGAATACATGCGCATGAGCATATTATGTATGAATGTATATAGTTTGAGTAGGAAAATAATCTTCAAAATTAGACAACGCTTAGTTCCTACATTATTTGAAATGCATATTTTTCATCTGTGCGTAATTGTTTGATGATTTATAACAGGAACTGGGCAATAATAAAAATGTATTTGCGTCAGTTTTACACCAACATACAGACGTTCAGAAATAACTGACATATTGCTTTGAATTTATCAAGACAAATAAATATGCGAGGGTTTCCTACTTATTAAAGAAAATTAATGATTCGATTAGCATATTATTTGAAAAAAAATATAATTTTCATAGCGGAATATTTCGCGGTAAACACATTCAGGGACACAACGTGCCTGTAAATTATCCATACTAATTAGGAAACATGTATCATGTCGTTGTTAATTGAAGAAACCGGTATTTTATACCGACAATTTCAGCAGTATATTGTATTTTAATTACAGTCGTAATTAGAGTGTGTCATATTTGAGATCCCATAGACGTTGGACAACTAGGTCTGTCATTATTTGAAATTATCATCGTATGACATCAATCATAAATATTTATATGACGTATTTTATGTAACTAATATTTCTTCCCATGTTTTTTACGTTTACCAAAGAGTTTGTAAAAAAGAAAAGCGTACCTCAGTACAGGTAGTAGCTGCCTTAGATCTAATATCTTTACGCCTAGTCAGGTAGATAAAATCTAAATAAATATATATAACTCAGAGGTGACAAAGTGACCGACAAAGTGATCTATCAACGTACAGCCCAAACCACTGGACGGATCGGGCTGAAATTTGGCATGCAGGTAGATGTTATGACGTAGGCATCCGCTAAGAAAGGATTTTGATTAATTCAACCCCTAAGGAGATGAAAGTTTAGGCTACTTTTAATAAAAAACTTAGGGTATGCTAACGCGGGTGGAACCGCCGGGCACGGCTAGTTAAAGATTAAACTCTCAAACTTTGATGATATCTATTGGTACTTATTCAGAAACGGTGTACGGACTGTGCATTAAGAGTTCCTTGCAATTATTTATAATCTCGCTTTTTAGGGATAACATGACCAAAATTAATTTATAAATAAATGATTGAAAAAAATTCTAATTCATGCATCAACATGCACTAATATTTACCTTTCTTAGTGTCAATAGTTTTCGAGATATTAGCAGTTTTTTTGAGATTTACTTAGCCACGATAATATACGGGTATTCTATAAAATCTTTCCTATAGGCACATATATGCAAGCATTACTAAATCTTTATTATTATACTGACAGAGGTAATGTTTCTACTTGTTACGGTAAGTGTACTGCAAGGTTACACACATTATAATCCCGACAGCACTCGGGTGGTATATTTTCTTAAACGCTTTCCTTTCTTATACTTGAATATAAAAGCCTACACACGTAGCCGCCTTTTGCGTGATAGGTGGCTTTTATTTGTTGGAATGAGCGAAAGTTTCCATGTTTTCCAGTAAAAAGGTGAGTTTGTGGGACTCTGATCTACCTCTGTTTTTAAACTTCGAATAATTATAAATTCTAGTACTTAATTACATAGTACATTTGAAGTGTGCAATGAAGAATGATGTATATAATGTCATTGTTCATATATAATTATTAGAAAAAAAATGCTAGTATGTTTAATATGTAACTGCAGTACTTAAGTAGATAACTAATTTTATATTTACATGCCCTAAAATTGGATGAAATATATTGTGATTCTTGTGACCTTAATAAATATTATTTCTATTTCTATTTCTTGTGCCGTGAAGGAAAATATCATAGAAACAAGTCGACCGCCAGAGCAGAAATTTGTACTAGCGGGTATAATTTGGGATAGATGGGAGAGGCGAAAATTCAACAATATTTAATCCCCGAGAGGTATCCCGATATCCGAGCCTGATATTTAATCTATACCTATACATCTATATCTATATATCTATACATTTATACAGATTAATAAAATTTAAGTGTCCGACGAAGAGACAGAGAAAAATAAATTTAAATTTTTAAAAGTTGTTATTTTGGAATAACAAACAGACATTTGGATTTTATTTATCTGTCTGTATCTGTGTATATGTATATTTAGAAGATACAGATAGATGTGTATTACCCGGGAGATCAAAAAGCTCTATTGCACGCTGGTGTTAACAAAATAATTTTGGCAATAAAAATGTTCTCGACAATGAAAGCACTTGACAGGTGATATTGTCTCTCTATGGACTCGAATTTCGCTTGACGAAACAACACAAACACTTTTGTAATATCACTCTACCTTCCAGAAATATTAACGCATTTCGTGCTGCCGTTTGGGTAAATACAGATATTTTTTGATCATGCCACCAAGTGGGTACTGCCTTTGACTAAAGATTTCTCATATTCAAACCATAAATACTCAGTCAAAATATAAACGGCCATTGAATGGAAATCGAGAACAATTTACGAGTGAAATTGCCTGTGGGTCGGCGGTTTAATGTCCATTTTCACGGTATATGTCATGATGAAAAGGGTTCAATTAATTTCATGTGTTTTGATTGTGTTGGTTTAAATTGATGGCAACAAATATGATTTTGTGTTATTTACATGTGAAGTTTATTTAAAGCTATCAGTTGATTGGTTTTGTGAATTTTATTTACTTAAGTTTATTTACACTCAGTGAGATGTATATATCCTTTATCTAGTAAAAAACTAATAGCTTATAATAACAAGTAAAGAGGAGCCGTGGTGGCCTCGGGGTTTGAGCAGTCGCCTGCTACGCAAGCGACGCAAGTTCGAATCCCAGCGGGGCCTGTACCAATGAGATTTTCTAAAAAAAAGGCAGAGGTGTTGTGTTAACAACACCTCTGCCTACCCCTTCGGGGAATACAGGCGTGAGCATATGTATGTAAAGAAGAGAATGTCTTTGTCATTTGGTCATGTTATGAGTCTGTTTCTGTCCATCTATATGGCGCCAGACGTGGACAGACTCATAAAATTATCGAAAGAAAAAATTGCTCGTTCTTAAACCGTGAAGGGACCAGTAAGTTTGTAAGTATACCGCACAAAGAATACACCCGGATATCATTTATCTAGGACCATGGGCATAGGTTTTGCGTTGATATAATTGATGATGACGATGTAGATTGCTCCGATCGATTTCGGCGATGGCGACCACTTTGACCCCTAGTTAGTCACTTTGACCCCTAAGTGACACTGATAAAACTACCTATTGGTCACTCAATCAGGACTTTAAATTTTATATGTATCGAAGAAGATTATTCTTATTACTTTGTTTCCCCGTACGACCCAGTTTCATCAACATTTTCCGTTACACGCTGCAGGAAATACTCAATAGTTTTCGAAACACTTTCAAAACTAGTAACGTCATAAGTGAAAAGTATGATAAGCGCATACTTATTCGCTATTCTATCAATGTTCAACTTAGCATAAACCTGTAGGAGAGTTATGGAAGAAGAGAGGAGATAAAGCAGATTTTAATTGGAGAAACGGCTCAGTTTAATATAACTACATATATTTACATACATATGCTCACGCCTGTATTCCCCGAAGGGGTAGGCAGAGGTGTTGTAATCACAACACCCACTTTTCACCGAAGATAATTAAGTGCCACCGTGACAGATGAGTCCATCGCCGTCTCAGACACTTTACATACGTCATTGAATTACTTCTCAGAAATATGCAGGTTTCCTCAAGATGTTTTCCTTCACCGTAAAGCACGTGGTGTGATATCACTGTACATAAGATTTTTAAAAACTTCAAGGTATAAACGATAAGTATCACATTGTACAAAAGTAAAAATAAAAACTTACTCCAAACAAACCTTACAAATGTAAATTTACTAAAAACATAAAATAAGTTTTTATTTTCAAAAAAACAAAGTTACGCAGAGATTAAATTTCCCGTAAAAAACGGGCTACTGAATTTTTTTAATAAGGGTAGTGTTATATAAAGTATTTAGCTAAAATCAATGAAATTTCATAAAACAAAAGAGGCCGGTATGTAATTAGTGCCCACAAAAAATTCAAATTATTATTTTTGGGATCGCTTCGTTTGCCGCTTCGCACTGTTCAATTCCGGGAACTAATAAACTACATTATGTGAGTGACAAATGAACGTAACTTAAAAAAATATCTAGTGTTACAATATCCTTCATTAAAGGTTTTTGTTTTTAAAATATAAATCATTATTTAAATTTACGACCAACCGTGAAATATTAAAAAAATATATTGAAGAGTCTGACTTTAAAGGCAAAGGATATTATTCCTTTGGGGCTACAAAGCATACTTGAATGATGCAAACTAAATTGCCAACGCGGGGCTAGTAGATTTTACAAATGGGTATTTTTAGATGGAGGATGAATACTATTTCTATGATATAAAACTACGAAATTTTGCTTGCCTTGAACCCGAGTTTGTTAGTTGTTTAATCGAATCTAATCCTTGCGTATATTGTAAGTATGACGAAGTATTGCTTGGTATTTTTTTATCTAGCTATACTTACCTATACTAGCTATATCGAGCTATCGGTTTCGATACCCTCTATTCGATACAACTTTCATGAAAATCGTTGATGCCATTTCCGACATTGCAGACGTACAAGAATTGCTCGTTAAAAGGTATTAGAAACACAGGCAAATACCGGAGCAAACCTATCAGGGTTCTACTTTACTTTTTTTGGTACGGAACCTTGAAGTCTGAAGAATGTGAGCTTTACACAATATGTATATATTTATCCTCTTTACAGTTAAATACAATTTAAGTGTTTGTTGTAATTTGCATATGAAAGTATACACGGTATTTTTTTTATTTCTCTATCTGTTTGACTGTCTGTCTGTCTGTTTGTTCCGGCTAATCTCCGAACGGCTGGACCGATTTGAACGGCACTTTCACTGACAGAATACTAATGTTACAAGCAGTAAAATAGGCTATTATTAATTTAAAAAAATATAAGCGTTCCGCGGGCCACCCATGAATTTAAATCTACGCGGGTACATCTATACCAGAACCAATAGACACTGTCATAGCGGTATATAAGATAACACAAGTTACTAACAATCCTAAATCGCACCATAGTTCTGTACTACAAGTTTCTAAGTAACCCAGTTTGGAGTCGCGGTTTACCAAGCACAATCCAATAGCTGGAAGGATCTTCCCTTCGCGGTAACAGAACACAATCACCCACCATCAACCCACAAATGTTTATCGGTAATATTAGTTGGACTTTAAGAAGGGCTCGTGGCATGGTTGCTTTTACGCATATCATATCAGATCAGCGAACTTGATAAACCTGAACCTAAGCCAGTTCTTGGATGGGTGAGCCCGAGTCCCCTATGTGCCGCGGAGCGCACGTTAAGCAGGTCCCAGTTGCCAATTTAACATATTTGGAAATTGTTACAGGTCAGTCGGAAGCCTAAGAAAGCAGGCTGCCTCATGATGTTTTCCTTCACCGTAAAGCACGAGGTGTGAAATCACTCCACATAAGTTGTTGATAAACTCATTATACTAGTACAGGCCGCGCTGGAGTACAAGCTACGAACTTGCGTCCCTTGTGTAGCACGCGACTGATCAAACGCCACGTCCACCAGGGCTATATGAGTTTTGTGATTTATTCATTTTCGTAATTAAAATTATTTGAAAGTAATCTGAAGTTCTTTGCTGGGCTCAGTAAAAGTAATCTTTCGATCCCGATAATATGTACTTATATTATAAAGAGGAAAGGTTTTATGTATGTTTGTAATGAATTGGCTCAAAAAGTACTAGACGGATTTTAAAAATTATTTCACCATTTGAATGCTACATTATCATTAATTATTATATGCTATATAATATCGCGCGGGTGAAACCGCATGACGTCCATTTATAATCGCCAAATGTGATCTAATTCAGATTATGTTAAAGTTTCTTAAGAATCTAAAAAGTGTGCTAAATATAAAACGTTGAGTATCTTGAATGAATGATATGATGAGCTTACATGAGTAGAGTACAGATAAAAATTAACATTAGCTTAATTCGGTGCTGTAATTAATTCAACGTAATGCTACCAACATACTTCTTTGTTCTTTTTAGCTGCCATAAACATAAAGCTGTGCTTATAAGAGTCATTATTTTTTCACTGAGCGGAATTCATGTTTAATCTATATTAATGTCCATACAAATAATACGTGAGAGGTACATAAAGCGAACATTTTTTTTATGCGTTAGGTAATTTCCGGATCAATTGAAGCGATTCTGAAATTCTTTCAATAGTAGAAGGTTGGTTTAGTAGAAGTTGGTTAAGTTAAGTGAAGAATTCTGAAGTACTTGAGATTTATAATTGATTAAATCTCTGAAAGATGAATGAGTACGGTATAACGTGATCGCCATTTCAAATATTGGAGCTGTTTTAGAGGTGAATAGGGTACTGAACTGTGCTTCGAGCAAAGGAGGAACAGGGGCTTATATACATAGAATCGGAGTGTTGCAGTAGTTGGTATGTAGTGATTTCATTATTTTCACTCTATGTCAAGTGCAGAGAAATGGAAGCACATATTGCGCCGACTCTAAACAACATGGGATAAGGGCAAGAGGATGATGATAATTATGTCAAGCGAGCGATTGATACTTGGTGTCACTATATTTTGAACTTATGCGACTCATACAAATTTTGAATAGCAAATATGGGTCGTAACTAACTTGGTCAAAACGTTGGTAAATAAAATGATCTGAATCAACGCGATTAAATCTCTCGGTGTCTTTGGCTAAAAGCAAGCACGGGGTTAAATAGTATAAAGTGACTGCATTGTACGTCGCCGTAAATACATTGTGATATATGTATGAACATCTCAATTAACTTCTTGTGCGTGTAGCTGTCAACTTTGAATGTAGGAAGTTTGTTACGCCATGGGTTCTGAAAGTCGTTTTTTATACCAATTTATAACCTTCAAGAATCTGTAGATATAATGTAATTTTGTAAACAACATGATCATAAATTCAGAGCTAAGCTCTTTCCAGTCTTTGTATGTAATGCAATCACTTCCATTTGCTCCATCAATATTTTATACTTAGGACGCTAAATCAATCTTTCAATATGTCGTAGCCAGCTCTATGACACTACGGTAAAATATTGCAGTCTGCTATTTATTTCAAGCTTTCTATTCCAGGATTTGTTATACAGAATTTATTCCGCCAAAATTCGAGGACAATCCTTCTTAAAATGTGACTTTAAACCAAATAGCAATTTAGCTGTTCGGTTATGCGGGTTCAAATTTCACCGGTCTGTAGTAATGAGTTTTTCAAACGTATGTACAGAAGTGAGCGTAATTATATGTATGTATTGTATACTAGCTTCCATCCGCGTCTTTGTCCGCTTGTTATATTTTTGTACTTTTGCAGATGTAGTTTATATTTTTTTTTTAATCGGTTGAGCATTTGCGAAGCCTGTTCATTGCAACCGAACAAACAAGCAAATCTTCATCTTTTAATCAAATATTAGAATAGAAGTATAGATACATAGTGAATTCGCATACCGCGTCTTGCGGGGTAAAAATATTACAATGAAGCCATCTTTTCATGGGTAATATAAAACAATAGACCATCCTACTATAATATATATATAACTAGTCCTACATTGTTATAAACGCAAAAGTTTGTAAGAATGTATGTATGTTTGTTACTCTTTCGCGCAAAAACTACTGAATAGATTTTTATGAAAATTTACAAGAATGTAGCTTACACATCAAAGTAACACATGCTAAAATTCATAACGATATTGTGTTAATTGTCTAAAATATAAAGATGATTCAAATCCTACGCAATGGCTGGTACCATTGTATTTAAATAAATAATACCGTATTTTTCAAGCGCGTTTATCGTGTGGTTAGAAGGGTGTGAAGATATATTTACTCGGTCGGCAACGGTCAAATTTAGCCGACACTTTGATATTAATTCACTATACCCCCTGGTGTTGCCAACATCCATATGCTACGGTATCGTATATCCAACCACCAGGCGGGCAAATGGTGCCTGTTACCTTAATAAAATAAAAAAAATTCCAGCCATGATTTTTCTTTGCTAAAAAAAGTATTATTTTTATTATGACTCTTAGACACCAATAAAAAAAGGAGGCAAATAGCAATCGCATTAGGAATGCTTGCGAATACACTCCAGAAAGCTGTTGCTGATTGTGTCCACTTCGTGTCATTAAATGTTATTGGATTGCTTTAGCAGATTGAAGTAACGACATTTTCTGTTACCTTTAAACGAAACTCTTATGTGCCAAAGTATGGGACATGGGGCACGACGAAATCAATGGAAATTAAAAAAAACTACTCAATAGGTACTTAGTTTACCTATGTAATGAACCTTTGTAATATAACACATGCATACATACGTATGCTCACGCCTGTATTCCCCGAAGGGGTAGGCAGAGGTGTTGTAATAACAACACCCACTTTTCACCGAAGATGATTAAGTGCCAACGTGACAGATGGCGAGTCCATCGCCGTCTCAGACACTTTACTACTTCTCAGAAATATGCAGGTTTCCTCACTATGTTTTCCTTCACCGTAAAGCACTTGGTGTGAAATCACTGTACATAGGTTTTTAGGCAAACTCATTGGTACAGGCCCCGCTGGGATTTGAACTTGCGTCGCTTGCGTTGCAGACGACTGCTCAGACCTCAAGGCCACCACGGCTCTTAATATAATACTTGCAATAAATTACTGAATTGAATTGAAATATCGTATCTATTATGATTTAAACTGTTTAAAAATAACTTTTTTATTTTAATTTTAACCAGAGGTAGCAAAAAATGGCATGCGTTTCGTCTGATGGTAAGTCTTCGGTTTCCACTGCCTTGACGGGGAATTAAGGGATTTTCACAGGTTTTTTACGTAGTACTTTCTTGAAAAACTCAAGGAGAAGCTCTATAATATCTAGGTATAAATATATATATATATATATATATCTATATATGTTTGGCGCTGCAGAGCTAGGGAAAACCATGCTTAGGTGATTCCTTTGTTAAATCTTGCGTGGAAGAATTATCTTCATAATCTTAGTACAAAAATACAGCAATTTCATTCGAGTAAAAAAAACATGACGTAGTCTCTTTTACTTTGTAAATGCAAAAACGTATTACATTACGCAGAACAAGTAACATTAAAGTAAATTAAATTCTACTTAGGTGCTTGTAATAAATACCCACTTGAAGCTGAAGACATTAACATCCCAATGGATCTCACATTTGAATATAAATCGAAAACTCACAGTAATACTCATAATTCTTACCCGCGAAGCGTTTTGCAACTTTGAGACTGCTTAGTAAAGGTTTCTTCATATTTCGTAAGTTTGGTTTCGATTAAATGTACCTTGATTGCATGCATTGGATGAAAATTTGTTAAAATTTAACTTTAATAGCCTAAATTTAAATTAAAAAATTTAAAAATTTACTTCAAACGATAGTCATCAGGTGCTTTTAAAAAAATATTTGAAATACGTCACTTATGCGAGGATATAGATCATATTGATTTTATTTATAACAAGCTGTGCCCTGTGGTTTCACCTGCGTCGGTTTAATTTCATTCCCGCGAACTGTAAATTTTTTTTTTGCCTATGTTACTCCTTGTTAGGAGGACATATTGTATCTGTCCTCCTACTCTCTGTCAGTAAAAGTCCCGTTAAAATCGGTCCAGCCGTTTCAGAGATCATCCGGAATAAACGTACAGACAGAAAGACAGACAAACAGACGGACAGAAAGACAGTTTTTAAGTTAGTATCGTATATACTTACTTTCGTATGCATTTAGTGAAAAGCTGTTATTTAGGATATACAAACAGACACTTCAATTGTATTTATCTGTATGTATACAGGTATACATACATACTTACATATGCTCACATCTGTATTCCCCGAAGGGTTAGGCAGAGGTGTTGTAATAATAACACCCACTTCACCGAAGATGATTAAGGGCCAACGTGACAGATGGTGATTCTATCGCCTTCTCATTCACTTATTATACGTAATAATAATTACCTAATATGTTACAGCTAAAATCCACTGCGCGGAGCAACTGCCTGCTTTCTCCGGCTATGCTTGTTCTAGCCGGCTACCACTAGATGGGTGGATTATTAATTAAACTGCATTAAGTTGTTAAGGAATAAACTTAATTATCAGCTAAACAGGCTATTGCTGTAAACAGAGCCTGTAGACAAAGTAGCAGTAACCAAACTCTTCGCTAGTAGAAACAATACAAAATGTACGGGAATGACATATGTCACGTGACTGATTCATGTCATTCCCATATATTTTATATCGTTTCTATTAGCGCAAGTGCGAGAGAATGTTACTTTGTCTAGACCTACTGGTCAGAAGTCTAAATTAGAAAGGGACTATTTTTGTGTCCGTCTCTTATCACTGTCTGAAGAAGCTCACAGTAGCATGCGGTTGGCGTTATTTTTGACGTTTTATAAATAGAATTTCGAGAAATACAAAGAATGGAAACGACTTTATTGTGTAAACTTTGCGTCCGTTTGCCAAATTTGGCGTCCACTTTATTTCGATCTTCGAACTTATTTATAACCCGTATTCTGAGTCTTCTAGCTTTCTTGTTCTTTTAACAGAATAGGGATGTTTTACACTTTCTGTCCAATTGCAGAAGGTACAGTTTTGAGTGCTTGCGGAAAATTGTGGGGAAAACTGGGCATGTTTTTATTCACGATCGCACCAAACAAACCCAAAAAACACAATAGCGTATTCAAGGCCAGCGCTCAAACTCGTGACGCGTAGACCTGTAGGTACCTAACTATATTATAATGCATGCTCAAGAAGGTAAACATCGTGAGGAAACCTGCATATTTCTGAGAAGTAATTCAATGACGTATGTAAAGTGTCTGAAACGCCGATGGACTCACCATCTATCACGTTGGCACTTAATCATCTTCGGTGAAAAATGGGTGTAGTTATTACAACACCTCTGCCTACCCCTTCGGGGAATACAGGCGTGAGCATATGTATGTATGCATGCTCATCATCGTCCTGACCTTATCCCAAGTTATTTGTGGTCGGCGCAATGTGTTCTTCTTCAGTCACTCCCATTCTAGCCATATGATCTTTCACACAATACGTCCAATGTTTCTTAGGTCTTCCTCTCCCTTTGTAACCATCCACATTCATAAACAACCCCGCATAACATGTCCATACCACCACAAATTTGTATTCTTCAACTTCTCAATCACTCGTGCTGCTTTCATACTTCTCCTTATAAATGCACACTATACACACTTAAATATATTATGTATTATATACATTTTTATATTATTACCACGATCGCAAAGAAGCATGCAGCCCGTAGAAAGCTAGTACCTACCCTTACATAGGTGATTGAATCTTATCATCGGAAATACGAATGGCAATATTAGCGCAAAATTATCGGTCAGAACTCCAAACCTTAATAAATGTAATACTTGATAGTCATAGGTTTTCATGTAATTCCCAGAAGGATCTTAGTCGGAATTAATTAAGTGAAACTTTAAACAAAATGTAAAATTAAAGACGCGAATGTAGGCATCAATCGACCGTAATTTGAGACAAAGAATTTGATTTCATAGAAAACGTGGTTCCCACTATTTTGCACAATAGTTATTCTAAGATTTGTTTCGCAAATTGAATTAAATTTTAGAGTTTCTAGGAAAAATTGTTGCTTATAAACTTATTTTACAAATTTTCTTCTTATTTTTAGTCTATTATTTTTGGTTGGAGCTGGAGGCGCTCAGGTGCCTGATCGAAAATTAATATTATTTTCTAAAGAACATATTTTTGCTTTGTCTTCTATCGAATCAGCAAGAAATTCAGCTTGGCATCTTGTATATTTAATATTGAAAAAATAATGTAATGTTACAATAATATATTGCATTCATATAGTAGTATATAGTATATAGTTCTATTCTAGGGTAGACTATTTAAGCTGGTCTTTTTATATAGGTATATGACCATTTCGTTACATGTATAGGTTGAATTTAGTATCTGTGGTTTCAGAAGAACTAATTCAAAAAAAATATAAATATTTATATTTTTAAATAAGCTGCACCGGTTTTTCATCTATGAGACACTGGGGTGATAGATACCTATAGTCGAATTGAGAATCTCTCCCTTTTTGTAAAGTCGGTTAAAAATATATACGTACATAAGTAATTATAAAGTACTAAATGAGTTCACGAAAGACTTCACGATGCATAACATTCAAAGTTTAATTCAGAACATAATTAATCCTTTTAAATTGTGTACGTGTTAATACTTAATCAAACAGAACAGTAATTAACGGATCATAAGTTTAAAATCCTATAACGTGCGTTGACGTGTTAAGTTTGATGTCCTTAGGAGACTTAAATTTATTTTATTAAAGGGATTATTAACACTCGTAAGTAGACACTCGTGGGTCATGACTCGGAATTTGAATCTTTAGGAATTAACAGCACATCTATATCTATACACATGTAAATCTTATTATCAATATATATAATTATAAACAAATGCAGGAAGATTATAGGCCAAATTTTATTTTCAAATGATGTGCTACTGGTTTGTAGGTCTTCTTAAGATCTACAAAAAAGTCCGCGACAGCACGTATCTAACTATCATAGTTCAGTCACAATAATCGCTTTTATGTTCTTAAAAAAAAATCGTCTTTAGAAAGAAACTACGTTAAATGTGTATCGTAATATTAATATTATGTAAAACTTAATTTACGCACACAGCTAGAATTTCATTATAATATTTACCACCTTCTTATTCACAAGTTCACATTCTAAAAATATGTGCGTAACAATAATTTAAGGTTAATAGTTAACGTTCGTGTGATGTGTCAGACAGTCGGCCACTAAACCGGAATACTTACGTACAAACAAGTTTATTATGCGTCTGGTTTTTTCGTGACGTAGACGTATAGTTAAATCACAAGATGTAGTCGGCGCCTACATGCTTTGGCATCTCGAGTGCTTTTCACATACAATGCCAAAATTGTTTCTTGCTCGAGCAAATTAATAAAAACGACAGATACCCGGTTTCAATGTGTTAACGTGAGCTTTATTTGGCACCTAAAGTGATTTTGTTCAAAGATACATTTGAAGATAATCTTTATGTTGCTGCAAGACTATATATATACATATACATATTCATGCACTTATACGTATAGATAAATAAAATTGAAGTGTCTGTTTGTAATTCCAAATAATTTTTCACTAAATGCATATGAAAGTATGTAGGTATGGTAACGACATACAAAGCAAATTTTCATAAATTGTCTCTTTCTGTTTGTTTGTTCCGGGTAATCTTTGAAACGGCTGGACCGATTTTAACGCGACTTTCACAGGCAGATAGCTACAGTTACAAAGTTACTTAGGCTACTATTATTTAAAAATAAACATTAAGGGTTCTGCGGGAATAAATTGAATATACGCGGGTGACACCACGCACGGCACAGCAAAATCTAAGTGTCTGTTCGTAATGTCAAAATAACAGCCCTAAATAAATTATGGGAAAGTATACGAATTCATTAGATACAGCCCATTTTAATCGCCGTTACACAATCCGAGCGGGCTATATTGTACGTACGACTTGTGAATCTGTATTTGTTCCTGCTAGACTTATGTGATAGCGACAGATTTATTGGTGTCATATACCTGTCACTTTCACTCACTAAAAATGGCTCGACGCTGCAAGCATTCATAGTTTGAGGCTGTATACAAAAGCTCAAAGGACTCCTCCTCTTCTCGTCAGTTGTATTGTTCATTACTGAAGGTCGGGTTTACCCTGGCATGATCACTCGATTGACTTTTCTCTATACGCATTTTTATCCTCGGCAGTCTTAAACACTTTGATAAAGGAGTATTAAGTTAAAATGTGATGAATATTACCTATCACGATTAATATTATGTTACCAAAATGAAAAGTACCAGAAGAATATTACCTATCACGATTAATATTATGTTACCAAAATGAAAAGTACCAGAAATTCTGCTAAAAATAATCAGAGTTAATTACCAGGAAAATGTCACTCAGGTCTATGATAATTTGATTATAATATTTGACTTCGAAATCAATAAGCAATCTGGAAAAAATACACTCGCCTTTAGGGCCGTCACACACCATATCGGCACAGTTGCTATTGCACATATCATTCGATCAGCGAAGTCAAACAACCCTAACCGTAATTGGATGGATGATTTCGTCCGAGTTCCCTCCGAGCCTTGGAGAGTAGGTACGTTTAGTCCCGGTTACATTACGTTAAGGCCAATTTATCATCTTTGGCAATCGTTATAGGGCAGACGGAGGGTTCAATAGTCAACGTTAATAGTCTGACAACTGGTATAACCTAGATCATAGATTTTCCTCGTCAAAGGGGTTGTGAAGGTCATATGGTAGTCGCTTCGTATAAAAATCAGGTGATCAGCCGCATCGGGTTGAATTCAGTGCCGACCCCAACAATGTATGGGATAAGGCTAGGGAGAAGATGATGATCGGCTTATCACCGATTCAACTCATAATTAAGCATTAAAATATAAGCTAAATATTATATGTCATGTCGTATATTAAACTGTTCGATTGGTCGTCTACTAGTGCTGTAATGCTGCCTCAGAAATATCGCACAAATATCATTTGATTCAAAGTCGATTCGTTATTAAGTCGATAAGGTGCGCCAAGGTCATTAATTTATACAAGGTGGTTTCCCCGGGATGATGCGACATACTTCCCTACCAAATTGAATCACCCCAACGAGGCAATTATACGAAACGTATCATATTTAATTAAATCGCTGTCCCATGATTATAATTAACTTGCTTCTGCCCACGCTTCTTCCGCTGGCAATTATGATATATCTCTTTGTGGTTTGGTATCCACTTAAATTTTCCCCTTAAAATGGCTTTTTATTTAGGAAAAATTCCATAACTAATTTACAGGAATATAAAAAACATACATTTTAAGACGCAGCGTAGGCTTTCTTTCAATACAATATATTACATATAATTTTAATCTATACTGATATTGATTATAAAGAGAAAAGGTTGGTATTTATGTTTGTAACGAATTGGCTCAAAAACTACTGAAACTATTTTAAAAACTCTTTCACCATCAGAATGGTACATTATCACTGATTAATATAGGCTATATTTTATCACAGTACTTCCGCGGGAACAGGAACTACGCGGGTGAAACCGCGTGAGGTCCGGCAGTTATAGAATACCCGATATCGACAGGATACTTTTTTGTAATTTGACCGAATTTATTTCTTTAATATTGACTGTGTAATTTCCGTATGCCCACCAAATTTGTAAGATGGTAAGACCACGGATGTAAGTGTAGCTATTAAAGCATTAACAATCAATAATGTTATAAAATCAACATGCTAGTCATAATAAAAATATGTTCAGTTGATTAAATTTGAATAACGTTAAAAACAGCTTCATAAACAATCTGTGATGAATGGAAAAGATGCGTATATTGCAACCGGGAGCGACGGCTGAACGTGCTCAAGACACGGCGATTTAAGAGAATGATGCGTGTGAATTAACTCTTGTTCAAAACGAGTGAATGCCGCCCTACTTTCAACGTGTAAACAAAGTTTAATGAGTCGTTGATATTTCTTAAAAGATGTGTTTGTTGAAAACATACAACAACGATGCTATATTATTATTGTGTGAAAAAAAGCGACTATGATTTCAGATGAATATCATCATCATCCTCCTGCCCTAATCCCATGCTATTTGTGGTCGGCCCAATGTATTCTTTTTATCAGTCGTCATTCACTCTCATTCTAGTCATATAATCGTTCACACAATTCCTCTATCGTTTCTTAGATCTTCTTTTCTCCTTGTCATCACCAACCATCCACATGATAAATTTTATTTTTAGCAACATTGTCCTTATCCCTCCGTATAAGATGTTCCTACCAAGACGAATGCTTATTCTTCAACTTCTCAGTTTGTGCTACTTGCAGAGTTCTCCTTATAAACACATTCCTTACCTTGACAATTCTCGGTACGCCACACATCCATCTCAACATCCGCATTTCCGATGGATGCGGTTTTGATTCATCCTCCTGATTTCAGATATGATTTATTATTTTTGTAAGGCAAGAAAATATCACCAGTTCGAAAATTAGCCCATTTGGAAGAGTTGGCAAGAATTTACTAAATTAATTATTTTTTCTGTTATTGTCTTGTCAATAATAATTGATCGATAGTACAGGTATAATAATTTTAATGATATCACACTTACGTTTACACTTCTATCAATTACTACCAATACACCTCCATATTCAATAATTCAATGTTTGAATGAAACTGAGCTTGATTCTTCCATAGATTCATCTTCCATAGATCTTCCAATAACATTTTCTATCAAATCCAGGCCTTTTGAACCCAAACCAATTTATTACATTGGATGTACGGAACACAAGACGTGTAAAAAGGCTAGAGTGAAGATGAAAAAAGTTCCTAAAGAATATCCCGAAGTATAGATTACGTTACACGGTGTTGTTTACTCAAACTATTTCAATTAACCAAAGAATCAATATCCTTAACCCTGAGCTAATATGAACTCGAATCTTATGTAAATAAAGATAGTAATTGCAAAGCAATGTAACTGATTACGGATGTTACATAAGTTTGATAATGAATTTTGATACATTGCAGATTACTTCGTAATGATAGAATTTGATCTAAGTTTTTTATAATTACGATCATTTAAAAAGCCCGTAATATCAGCTTTGTTCGTAATATCAGTTAACGAACTTTGAAATTTTATTTTATGGTCCCAAATTTTAACGGCAGAGCTTACAAGTTTCTAACACGCTGCTTAAAAGGATAATAGTTGACTCCTTGTCGTACAAGTCCTGATTAAAATTGTTAGTATTATAGTACTTAGTGACATACAACAATATACGTTTTGACATTTCCGGATTAGTGAAGGAATAATAAGTGTTGTAAAATATGAATTGCGTGTAAAGTATCTATAATATTATATCGAAGAGAGAATAGTACCTAGAATATTTTTGTTATCAACACACGTATTTTCGAGAAATAGTCGTGAAAAATCTGATATTAAACTTGACATTTAGTATAAAGTACTCTTTCATTAGTTCCAAGAAATCTCGGATGATGCTCGATATACGCAAAAGCGCCATAATCGCGTCAATCAAATAGGCCCAATAACTCGGCAGCTTTAACCAGTTCAGCATACTTTTATTGTGGAAGTGAGTGCTTTATACGCCTACTGGTAGTAGGAATAGATGGTCGAGTACTCTTCACGTGTATTGGAAGAACAAAATGTAAAAATTATCCATCCTTTAGTCGAGGGCGACTGCTATTTTTGCCACAAGGTCAATGGTATGGCTATATTATAAACATTCAGATTTATTGCGGTGTCAAATTCATACCCTTTTCCCTTTTTAGGAGCGGATAAGGCTCGATGACTCGCGTATCGGGCAGCTATTAATACTGTCATATCCAAAAATGTCTGTGGTTAACGTCTCATGTTATTAAGTTATTGAATAAACATAACGTATAACATTATGAGCTTACTACAAGCACGGATGGGGTCCAGGAACAAATCATTCGAAAGGCGCAGACATACACGCGCCCAGGTCGGGGTATGTTTGATTTTTACCGCACTAAAACTCAGGGGGGATTCCGGGTACTTTGATAGATCGCACCGGTGTCCCCCCACACATTCCCGGGGCACATCCCCGGGACAGCTGTGTCGCCGCCCCTGGAGACCTCGCTGTGCAAGGCAAAAGGTCAAAGCTAGTCCCACTTCCTAGTTGCCTCTTACGACAGGCAGGAGATACCATAGCCAAATTCTTAGACCCTGGCTATTGGGTGAAGTGGTGTCACGTCCTAGTCTATCACGTATGTGTCATTTACGTGTTTTGCAGACTTTTTCGACACATCATATCAACATTACTCTGACAGTAAATTAAGGAGAATATAAAATATAGTAAAAAAAACTTTAATACTGACAACCCTCTCGACGTAAACGTTATTATTTCAAAAATTGTACCCATATTCCATACTACTTAGTAAGCTTCTACATAATTTACTGTGGTACACATAAGGGAAGAATTTACTATTTGATTACCAATCAAGAGTGTGAACGGAGCGAAGTTGAAAATATGCCTTATATAAGCGCCAATACCGCGGTGACTGGTCAAGAACACTTCTGGTCATCATCAAGTGCACGTTATAAAACAACCCAAAGATGCAGTAGTTTATAATAATATGACTGTGAATATAATGTTTTGTCAGTAATTTTCCCACGTGACTATCCAGCTAGTAGCCGATTGTTTTTGACTCGATAAAACGAGACCGAACTGTGGGCCTAGTGAGAGTTTTTCATAGCCGTTACAATTCTCCGCCTCGACGTAAACGCAGATTTATATGGGATCGAAACAGCACTTCTATCGGCCTAAAGATGACACTATAGTGAGCCCATACAAATCTGTGTTTACGTCGAAGTGATGACTTGTGACGGCGATTTTAAGAAAACTAGCGCTATGCCCTCTGGACGTAACGAGACTCGACGTGGCTTTCGTCGATTTTGAGGGAATCGACGACACGTAGCGCTATCTGTCAAACCTACAGATGTAGTCAAAACAAGTCGATCCCCAGATTGTTTATTAAATAAATTGGTACAGGTAAACTTGGCGTGGTGCCAACTAAGCCGAAGGAGGTTGATTATCTTCTAAGCCCGACTCAGTCGTGTACTCGTAAACTTTGGAACATGTACACAATTTCTACAGCAATTGGCAGCAATGAGCCCACAGCGTTTTTGCAAGTTAGATAAGTTTAGAAGCACAAGAGCTGTGTCATTCATAACCATTCATATTATTTCCGGGGATTATTTTGAAAGTCCATTCGAACGAAATGGTTTCGAGTTTTATAAAGATGATACTCATTTATTTTGCTGGAATTTACAAAGTTCGTAAAATGAGGTATTTACATGCTTTATCATAATGGTTGATGTTAAAAATTACTGAACGTTCAAGTTTAGTAATTTATCATATCATGGAATTTTCTTTCTTCTTTGAATGAATTAAATAGGGGTTTAATTTCTAATTAAAAGATGTTTGTTTAAGAAATTCGTTATTTTAGCAAGACAATTACTTAAGTTTATTAATTTTAAAAATCTTTTTCAGATTGACCTGGCTGTTACAACATCGTCAAAACCCAAGAAAGTGTAAGTAAATAATCATTTTTTTAACTGAGTATAGAAACTCTTCTGCGCCATTATTATTTCGTTCCCTCATAACTACATGAAATTAGCTACTAAGTATCTATTTGAACAATGAAGTAATCTTACTATGAAAGTATATTTGCCAAGGTAGTGGAGCTAATCAAAATGTATGGTAAGAGATAACAATTTACCCGCAGATAAAATGGGGAAAGTTTTTGGCAGGGTAGCCAAATTATACCGTTTAAGAACATAACTATTACTTCTTTTTAGGCATAATATCTGTATATTATGCCTAAAATATTATTTATTCTATTCATATAGAATAAACTATGTAGCATTTGGTCTGGCTTCTATACATAGACTATACAGGTTGTAGACTTTTTAGGAGTACATCTTTGGCAAAGGGCATCGGTGTTACATATCAATTTTAAAATATCCCTTATCATCATATCATTTACTTATAATTATTACTTATCTTTCTGGTTAAATGTAGTTGTAAGGACTTATTAAAGGTTAGACGTTTACTGGATGATGTGGACATAAGACAATCCTCATTTTGCAGTAAAGCGAGTAAGATTCTAAAAACCAAAGCACCCCAAAAATAAATAAAGTTAGCGATTTTTTTTTAATAAAGTTAAATACATATTTTTATTTTTAATTGATATGTAGCATCAACTTGTACCAAAAATTTACGCCAAAAAAGTCTACACCCTGTATACCTACTTACTTAATAGATTTATTCGTAATGAATAAGCTCATTTTTTTAAATAATTTCACCAATAGATTGCTATCGCTGAATAACATAGGCTATATTGTTAATCGACGTAAAATTTGGGATCCCTAATAAATCGCAGGCGACGCCAGGGACGATAACTAGTGATGTCATAACACAGAACACGATGAGACGTTTCTTAAAGTATTTTTTTTACAAATATATATGAAGGTAATATAGTGATTGCATAATTAAAATAATGTTCTATATTCTTTTAAAATCTAATAATGTACCTCTGTGTTTGTTCCTTATCTCCGAAACGGCTGAACTTATTTAAAAGTGACTTTTCTGCAGTAAAATGATGTTATGCCTGAGTTTTTTTACCACATTTAAAGTTTTGTTACGAGTGTACTACATTTCATAACCATTCATTGAGCTATTTATGTCAGTTAGTAGTTTTTTGGAAAACTTTTCTTGTATAACTCCGTTGCCCTGAGTCGATTCAAATATGATAGGGACTTGATGTTTCGTTCTATCCTGCTATGAAAACAATGCTATAAAGTTATCCCTATAACTTTGCAATATAAATCTACTTTCAGACGATCGTAAACTGCTAGTCTGTGTGGATTATACTTTTCCTCACTTCGACGTAAACACGCCATTCAAACTCCAACACGTTTACTCTTTAGTCTTTCATGAAAATGTATTTCAATTAAAATTAGACTAGATTTCATTCATTCAAGCCGTGGTGGCCTTGGGGTTAGAGCAGTCGCCTGCTACGCAAGCGACGCAAGTTCGAATCCCAACGGGGCCTTTACCAATGAGTTTTTCTAAAAAACTTATGTGCAGTTATTTCACACCACGTGCTTCACGGTGACGGAAAACATCGTGAGGAAACCTGCATATGTCTGAGAAGTAGTTCAAAGTCACATGTATAGTGCCTGAGACGGCGATGGACTCACCCTCTGTCACGTTGGCACTTTATCATATTCGGTGAAATGTGGGTGTTGTTACAACACCTCTGCTTACCCCTTCGGGAACCCTTCTGGGATGGCGTGAGCATATTTATTTTATTTAATTCTGAGAACCAAGTACCATTTGAAACTTCTTGGTCAGTCGCTCATAATAAACTAAAAATTACAATTAATAATCGCCATTACGAGAAGAAGAAAAACCTGAAAATACCTTTAACGTATTTCCATTTACCTGTAAACATTCAATAGGTTTCAATAGGTTAAAACCACGTTTTAAAAGCATTCCAAACCACAGTCAGTACAAAGGTCTCGTTTGTATGAAATATTCATCAGCTGTAGACTGCATTTTTTCGTGAGCTCCTGTCGAGAAGAATTTTATATTAAATGCATAGTGCAGAAAATTATGCAGTTTTCAGGTTCGGGAAAATTGGTTTGGTAGACGATTAAGTAAATAAGATGCATAAAACTGTTTAAAGATATTAGATCCTTTCAGCTTATAACATTTTTGGTATGGTTAGGAAAAATACAGCACCTCTAAGATGATGGTAATTTTACCTCGGTTTAATAACAAACCGTAATATTTTATTGTATTATCTGCTGTCGACAGCATTATCATCTAATAGCAAGGTAACAGAAGGGCTTCCTAAGTTAGTGGATAATCGTTACAAAACACGTAGATACGATCACACGAAGACCTTTAAAATTTTACCCTTATATAACAAACATGGTTTAAACCAAACTGTGATTCAAACTATCTCCATGCCTTTGGAACTGCTTGAAACCAAAGAAAGAAGGCGAATGCTTTGTAATAAGGGGATAAGAGTGAGAAGCATACTGGTAAGTTCGTATTGTGCGTGTGCGCCTAGGGTAGTTAGTCATTAATTCTATATAGAAATATGAAGTCAATTCGGTCTTATTTGTGTGTATATGCCGGTGCATATTGATCACAGCTAAACTTTTGCACATGGAAGCACTGTTGCTTCCATGTGCAAAAGTTTAACTGTGATCAATATCGGCGGTATGCTATGCGCATATAAGCTATGTGTATATTGAATTTCATATACAATTGTATACCAAGTATAGGTTGGGCATAGTACCTTGCGTTCGGAGGTGGCTCAAAATGTATTAACTCGCTATCATCGGCATTCAACCACAATACGGCTCCGAAAAAGTATCGACACTCAATCGCAAGTTCACGGAACGCATCAAACTTACCTGGGGCACTAAGCCCAACCCGTCTTCATGAGATGGAATAGCTGAACAATGATTTTTTGGGAGGCAGTCTTCTTTATTTATTCTTCTGTGACAGCATGCTCCCCGCGGTTACAACTGCTGCTTCACAATTAATGCCTGTGGAGTTTAATGCCTAACTGATGTTAATGGCGTCTATTATTCCTTTATGGCTTTTGCTACAGTAAAGTCATTATTCATAACGACCATACCATTATGCCTTACATGCGCGAGGAGTAAATGTTAACTACTCGCACCGTTTCTGGAAACAGATAAAACTGTTTATAAAACCGTGTGTTTATTAATGGAGCAATAAAGATTCAATTGGCTTGTCGATGAAAACGAGTCATGTCTTAGAACAGATCGGTTATAACATCCCATCAATTGACGTTAAAAATATTCCGACTTTTGATCAACCCCGTCGGGTAACATTATCCTCGCGATTCTCTTATAGAAACGAAACATATATGTCACGTGCCTGATCTATGTCATTCCCATCTTGAATTGATTAAATCAGCGCAAGCGCGAGAAAATTTTGCTTCGTCTAGGCTTACAGGAAGCCAAAATGACGACAGACTGACCATCATTCTCGGTCGGCGTTTTTGCATCTCAGCTTTAGTTTTGTGGATCCCATTTGGGAAGGCGTTAAAAAAGTCCTACTTGAAACAGAAATAGACAAACTAAATAAATCTAATTTTTTTTATGTTTTTTTGGCAACACTTTTTGCCTGATGGAAAGTCCACGGAAGGTGGTAAGTGTATCACTCTGAGAACGGTACCATTCAACGGTAACGTGGGGCTATTGAGGTACCCTTTTACGCCTCGTTTCACCATAGTTTAATTAAATATTGATTACTAAAACAATACTTACTATGAGCTATTATAGCCATGGTAGTGGAACCCGAATGAGGCAAATACTTATGATGCATAAAAAGTTTAAAACTGTGCCACAGCCGAACTATACTCAATTAAGGGTTTTTTTAACAGACTGAAAATTATATGAAAATGAATCCAGTTTGGGCGCTTATAAGCGTGGAAAATTTACCACCGGTTCGGAAACTAGCCTTCGGAGAAGAACAGGTAAGAAACTCAGCAATTTAGTCACAAGAACAATTAAAACCATATCTCTTAGATTATAGAAAAGCTCAGAATCGGTTCACAAAACTTACGAAATCCTACGAAAACTACTTATTTATACTATTAATCCAGTAATTCTCTTATTCAACATCACACAGTACGAGTTCTAACAAATTCATACGAAGTCCCTGATGTAATATTCAACCGTTATGGTCCAGATTCCACTGCTCAGTTCCTTAAAATAGCATATTTTGCATAACTATTTTTAACGCTCGTGTCAACGAACTTTGTAACTGTAAATAAATAAAATATAACTTTGCCAAATGCGAAAGATTCGTCAGGCATTTTTACAAGTTCATTACGAAACGGACATTCTATAACGAGTATACTTTAGAATTTAGACTTTGGATCTTTACCCCTCACTTGGTCTTAAGCTACGTTTTTCTACATTTAACACAAATCTAAGAAAAGCTTATACATTCTACGCATCCCAGACAACGGGTATAATTATTACATACATTTAATCTCATGAACCAATGTAACCAACACATGAATATTTGCCAGGTTTGGCGTAGTAGACAGGTTTGATTGTGATTTGGCGAATGTTTGATTGTGTTTGTATTTTTATAATATGCTGTGTATATAATTCAATGTATTGTGTACTGTATATATATTGTGTAATATTGCTACGTTTTGTGTAATTGGTTACTGGCCGTTCAAAATGTATATTTCAAATAAATAAATAAATAATTAGTAGTCAGTTGGTAATACCTAAACCACCGGTACAGTAACAGATGAAAGATACATAGGTGTAGACTTTTTAGGCGGACATTTTATCACAGAGCATCGGTTGGTGATACATATCAATTAAAACAAACCCTTAACATTACACTACGTAGTGTACTCATAATATAATCATATAATCATAACATAAATAAAGTAAGTATAACAAAGAAAAAATGTAAATGTCATATTTTTTTTCGTATATTTTTAATAAGGTTAAGCCCTATATAACTAGTCCGAAGTGTGTCTTTTGTGTAAGCTAACATGGACTTAATTATCAGCACTTTTGGTCCTCGTTATTATTTTAGGCTTCTGTTATCTCCCATCTATTATTCCAGCCTAAAAGATCGTTATATTAGTGTCTATATAGCAAGTGCCGCTGATAATCCTCTATACAAACTAAGGGATCTATGTTTGTGTATCTATACAGATAAATAAACTTGAAATGTCTGCTTGTAATGCCAAGTTACCCGGTGGTAACGTTTATAATCCTGTATAATGTATTTTTGTGTCCTTCTGATGATTTGAAAGTACTTTGTCAGAAGGCTAATCAAATAAAGATATTTTGAATATAGTTTTTTTTTATTATTACGTTTACACGATGATGTACTCACGTAATCAACTACGATAAACAAAATGTGATCAAACGGTCATTGCGCTCTATTGTGTCAATAAATTAACAAATTATAATTTAGCTATTTCAAAGTGTATCTATATTTTTTGTCGGTAAGGTTCCCAGTAAGGTAATTTATTTTTTGTAGGGAACTCTAATAGGAGCCTATGTATTCAATCAATAGGGAATTTTTCAAATACCAAATCCTCCAACTATTTCTAAGTAGTTTGATAGGCAATCTGATGTGCTCGAGATACAGTCAATCATTTAACGCAGACGTACTTAAGGCGATAGTGTTGCACTATATTCTAGTTACATAATATACTTACAATATTTATATTTGTTTAGTCATTTTATTTACACAGAGTTAGGTAGCATGACACTAAGTCTACGTGGGTGGAAGCGCACGGTACAGCTAGAAGAAATAATATCATTAGTGACCTCAGACTCATCTTAGTTGGCCTAAAATATTGATTTTTGTTCAGCAGCGGCGAAACCGCGGAACCCAGTTTGACATAACCGTACTAAGTACGCACAGCTATTCTACGAACTTGTCACCCGGTGGTCGGCCTTTGACTGAGTATTTGCTTGAGCCGGGGTTAATTTCCACTCACATCATACGCCACTCAATGAGACGTTGCCCTTGGGTTAATGATTGTATAAACGGGAACGGGGCAAATATCCGCAGGAATCACATTATGGCTAAGTGAAGTACGGTTTGTCGCAAGATTAAAAGCTGGAACAACAGTGTCGGTCCTTTGCGGGAAAGGCCCTTCGTTACGCGTTACGTTATATAAAGTTGTGTATTAGTAATACCGTAAGTACACTTGCAAAATATTTTTTCAGAGGCGGGTTGCCGATGAGGGATTGACACACGAAATCCGTCAACGTTAAAACATGTCAAAACTTTGGGGCAAGGGTTTTAATTAACTTTTTCTCGCAACCGCAGGATGTGTTTGGACGATGCATGAATCTGAACGAAGCATAATGAAGTGACACGGAAAAGAAATAGGTGAGATTGTACCATGGGACGGACAGTGTTCTCTGCCTACCCCCATAAGTAAAGGCGTGAGCATTGCAAACAGTGACGTCACAAGTGAGGATAAAGGTATTTGTTCGATCTCACAGTAAGAGCCGCGGCAGGGTTTTAGCAGTCGCCTGTTACGCAAACCCTCTAAATCTCGCAAGGCCTGTACCAATGAGTTTTTCTAAAAACTTATATGCAGTGATTTCACACCATATGCTTGACGATGTTAGAAAACATCGTGAGGAAATCTGCATATGTTATGAGAAGTTATTCAAAGACGTATGTAAAGTGCCTGAGGCGGCGATGGACTCAGCCTCTGTCACGTTGTCACTTAATCATCTTCGGTGAAATGTGAGTGTGAAACACATCTGCCTAACCCTTCGGAGAATACAGGTGTGAGCATGTTTGTGTATGTTCGGCCTCGCGTCATACATGGCCATAAACATGGCCACTGACTTTCAAGGCCAGCTCTCATTTGTGACGAGAATACTTTAGCGCAGCTCTTACCGGTGATTACTTAGCATAACCATTTACAGTGTAGCTAATCTTATGTGTGTTATTGTAGTTAAAATTTCATCGGTTAAGTGATTCAGCCCTGATAAGTCGCACCTGCTCGCTTTATTTTTAAAGATGTCAAATAGAAATAATCTCCTCCTTTACATATCCATCATTGACTTCCTTTGGGAAATTTATGTGGACCCAGCTTATAGACCTTTTCGACGAAACTTGGTTCTTCTTGTAACACATTTTTTCCACTTCAAGTACAAGACATCATTATTGGTGTACTTTTATCTACTTCAATAGATAATTCAATACTACCTGTGCCCCGCGGTTTCACCCGCGTAGACGTAATTTCAATGTTTTTTGTTAATTTGCGGTCGCGGATATGTGACTGATGAAAAAAATTGATAAAAGCAATCCTTGATGCAGATTATATATCATGCTAAAATTTCAGCTCGATCGGTGCAGGACTTTTTGAGTTTTTGAAGCGTACACAAATCAACATAACATTTTTATATATATAGATTAAGTGCTACTATATCATACCGTTTTATACGCGGAACTAAAGAACTATAATTAAAAAAGGTAGAAGAGTGTTTTTACACAAAAATGTAAGCACATATCCAGTTGTAAGTTATATGCTTACATTAGAGTAAATGCGTAAAGGATTTTTGTGCAAAATGTTACCTAAATATACTTGCATTTTTTTTCTTATTTCAAGTCACAGTTGCGCGGTATATTAAATTGCCTACGAATTCACGAAATGGAAGGCCAAAATAACAGTCACCAAAACGACACAATTCTTAAAATTAAAATGGTCTCGGAACCCCACAGTAAAGACGGACATTACATTTCTTTCCTTATCATTGTGGATAACACAAATAAAAACTGTATTACATGGAACTTTGAAATAAACCTTACGCCTATTTTTTAACGTTCAACTCTTTATGATCTCGTAAAAGTATGAACAACTGGACGATTATATTTTATTGCGATGGTTATTAATTTAAATTATAAATAGGAAATGTGTCCAGTCAGTCGTCAAATGTCGTTTGCATCTCACGACTGAACTTTTCATTTTACAGATTTAAGGAAACTTAAACATTGTGCAAACTATGAGTTAGTTTTCACAATGATGTGTGGCGCCATCTCATATCGATAGAAAAAACAATTATTTGCCACACACTAACAAGTTTCGCAAAAATACATGATGAATACATACATACACACCTGTAGGGGTAGGCAGAGGTGTTGTAATCACAACACTCACTTTTCACCGAAGATGAAAATTTATCACCCAATTTCATTATTTTACTTACATTAATCATTAAAAGCGAATATATACAAACTAACAATCAGTCAGACTTAACAAAAGACGTACAAAAGGGAGAAAAAAGTCTTTGGACCAATTGACAATGTCAAAAGCATTACAATTAGAGAAATAATGCGAAAGAGTGTGTCTTTATACATATCAATGAGATTGTGCTGACGCTACAGACAAGCTTTGGAATATTACATTTTCACTGTAGTAAAGTTTCTTCTCATTTTGAATTCAACTATTATGTGCTAAAATGCAAATTTGTCAGATTGACTGCATCCCTAGCGTTCATATTTCGGGCTGAAAACGCTTGTACCGAAAGCGACATTTATTTAAGGCTTATGTCGCTTTTTGCGTTGTAAACTTCAGCGGTTCGCTTTTTGGTTATTTTTTAATTCTAAAACTGTGCAAAATTTTGGAGCTGGGTTTCCCTTGCGAGGTTTAATATTGGAGACTGCCTAGTCTAGTGTTCGCAAGCGCTACTGCTGAACACGTGGTCTTGGGTTCGATCCCCGGGTCGGGCAAAGTGATATTGGATTTCTCCACCTGTAATAGCCCCGTAACAGCCCGGAGTCTGGATGAGTGCTCAGAAATATCTGAGCAGTCTATTTCCAATAGGAAATAGACTCTCCCTAGAAAGAAACTTATAACTGGTGAAATGTCGGTGTACTACAAATACACCTCTGCCTACCCCTTTGGGGAATACTAGATTGGGGAATAGTAGATTAATCGAGTTATGCCGTTCTGAACCCCATTTATGATCCACCGGGGGATCAATTTTAGTTAATAATTATTTTCTATGCCGCTTTGATCCACCTTGCCATGCTGTGATATCCGGCTCGAAGGACAAAAAAAAAAGAATGTGTGTGTGATATATCTTGCAAGTATGATAGTCCGCAACTGATATAAAATGATAATTGGATAGGGTTTAGTAATTGATATAAAAACGACCGCTTTGATAGAGTACTTTATTGTCACTGATACTTACTTACTAATTTTGCTTACGCTATGAAATGAAATGTCTGGTCATCGCTTATCAAAGTTTTGGGACTGTTAGCAACAAAATGTTTGCTATCCCCAACTATCAAACCGTCAATGTTATGGTTTCTCCCTGTAAAATACAGTTTTGAAACACTTAAATCAGTATATGTACAAAAACAAATGTTTTTCTCTTGACCGTACTTACTTGTCAAAAATGTACAGGAGGATCAGACCTAATGACAAAATGCAAGGTGGGTCATAAAACAAAAGAGCAACCAAGAGTGGATCAAAAGTGGGGATCAGAACGGCATATCTCGTTTAATATCATTTAATACGTCATACAATCAGAACAGATACAGGATCGAAATAATTTTATCATTTCGAAGACACTCATAGTATTTCTAATATCACGTTAAAAATAATTATTTATACTTTTATCTTATTCAAAATAATATTATTTAAGTAGTCCAACAAGGTTATCATTTGGTTACCAGTAGTTTTCATTGATGATGCTAAGCTATAAAATTAGGTACCATTAAATTATTATTTTAGCACTCATTGTGGTAACCCTTGCATTGAATGCTTCCGCAATATAATCCCGAACTCCTTGAAGGTTATCTTAAAAATATCGAGTGATTCACAAAGCGATGAAGTAATTTGTAAACACCAGTCTGAATATTTTCCGCGAGTTTTCTGAAGCATCAAAACAAAAGAAGCTTAGATAAACCACATTGAAAGTTGTAGTGTACCAACCTCGAATAATTTTTCGATGTAATTTTATCTTATTTATGACAGAATGTTAAAAAATCTAGTTTGAAATCAGAAACTATGTTTATTATTCAGTATCTTTGCTTATATTCTACATGAGTACAGTTCGATTGCTATGGTAAGCGGTTACTACAGCTTATACACACAGAATAAATATAAATTAACTAAGCAGTATGGAATCTATAAAGTACTTATCTATACTAATATTATAAAGTTTGATTTGCATGTATGTTTGTAACGAACTGGCTCAAAAAGTGCTGAACCGATTTTAAAAATGTATATCACTATTTCATGGCTACATTATCAATGATTAATATAGGCTATATTTTATCCCGATAATCTCACGGGAACGAGAACTACGCGGGTGAAACCGCGTGACGTCTGCTAGTATACTAATATGAGTAGCAAAAAATATTATCTTCCACCATACCTTCCCACAGGAGAGGAACTGAAATCTGATTAGAACCCGTACATAATATAAAAAGGGTAACAGATTTTCGTTCAATTACAACATAATTCACGACGATAGACATATTACATGACATGTGGCCCTGTATTTGTTGCCCATACATTACTTATTCGCGGTCAAACTATGCAGTTGCCAAAAAACATACGAAATAGATTATGGATCCCTTCATCAATTCCTTCAGTAACATAATATTGATATAATCAATTACCAACGCCTAACCGCAATCAAATCTCCAGCAAATAGCCAGTTGAATTATATATATCTCAATACCACAGCAAAGGATCGTAGTTCCCCTGTGCAATAAATTATCAAATTAGGATTAATTTGCTCGAGGAGGTCAGAGTCTCAAGGGGCCGACAAATTCGTAACATTATACCCTCGACTTAACTGGGAGATACTTAGATTTAGTTTAGCAATGTTACAGCAGCACCGTTGATCTGGGGCCACACCATGAGCTCTTATTGCCATGATAGTTCCACTGTGTGAAGGTGACAGACTTATACACACGTTATAATCTGTCTCATAATCATTGACAAACGATGGTGCCTAATGCCCCTGGTTTTTGTAAGCCTTACTACTTCCCAAATATTTGTAGTAAAATATTTCAAAGATGCATCTATAATGACTTATATTATACACGTTAGTAACATTATAATAAATCAATTTTATTTATTTATGAGTGGTTATTTTATTATTATTGCTAAGAAATTGAGTTGAAAGTGTTATTTCGATCTATGTGCAATATATACATTTCTAATAATGTATGTGCAGTGATTTACGGTGAAGGAAAACATCGTGAGGAAACCTGCATAGCTCTGAGAAGTAATTCAAAGACAAGGTATATATTCGGTGAAAAGTGGGTGTTGTTATTACAACACCTCTGCCTACCCCTTCGGAGAATACAGGCGTGAGCATAATAATGTCTGTGTGAAATATCCCTAATATTCCCTTTTTGTTTCTTTTTTTGTAACGTATTTCCCTTTTGTAACGGTGTTCGTTTGGTCTCCTTTTGTAAACATTAATATTACCCACACACATACCATATGCTCAGACCTGTGACCTAGGGAGGTATCCCTTGAATACTTATTTCGCTTCATGAATCTCTTCATACACTTTCTTCGGTTATGACTGCACCGAATTTGATTTTTATGGAGAAGATTAATGATGTGTTCAGTAAATTATTCCTTAAACGCCATCTACCGATACTTCCACTCATTACAAATAGAAAATATTTTTTACTTTGTATAAAATATAGATTAGGCTCAGAAACAACTAGATCCACTACAAAAAAACCCTATCTATATTATTCCCAATACCATTAGATATTTGCCAATGAAAATTCCGTCAAAATCTATTTAGCTGTTTTGAAGATGAAGGAACATAGACGGGCAGATTGACAAATATATTTAAAAATTGTTTTTTTTTTCTTAAGTACCGCATATCTTTTGAAAGACATTTAGTTGTAAGCTGTTTTGACATTACAGACACATTTATTTTATTTATTTTGTATTAAGATGACTACTGTTGTCCGGTTTTTGGAATGTCTCACAAATCATTAGTGATCCAAATTATTTTGTTGAATACATTCGTAAAACTAGTTTATATATATAGTACCATAAATACAATCAGCCTACACTTTTGTATATCATTTGTATGAAATACGTCTTCTTCGTTGGTCTAGTGGTCGCAAAACGCTTCTGTTGAACACGAGTTTCTGGGTTCAATCCTCGGATCGAGCCAAGTTTTCTTTGGTTTTCCGTGTGTAATTTGCCAGTAGAAGCATGGAGTTTGGTATAGTACCCTGTTCACAGCTATAAGCTCGCCCTTTTATTAAATATGACTTAAATATATCTGGTGGTATATGGTCGTATTATAAGTAACACCTCGACCAACCCCTTCGGGGAATACATGCATAAGTAATTATGTATGTATGTATGTATGATTTAAAAAGAATTCAGCAATTCTGATCATTTAACACTTCCCTCACGACTTCAAGAATAGAAAATCACTTTGTTGGAACCTATACACTATTTGTTTACGTGAATGGCATGTATTTTATTCTAAATACGTAATTAGCCTTTTGCTTATCGCAGAAATTAGATTTCCTCCACGTGGTCGAAAAATTATTTGTAAATTTCTAATAATTTTAACAACATACTAATAAATGGAACGCTAAATATATTTGAATTGGAAAACGTCGTGAGGATGCTATGCGAACCTGCATATATCTAAGGAGTAATTCATACGTGATGTATAGTGCCTCAGAAGACGATAGACTCACCTGTCATGTTGGAACTTAATCATCTTCAGTGCAAACTGGGTGTTGTTATTACAACAACTTTGCTTACCACTTCGAGGACCTTTCTAGGATATCGTTAGTATATCATATATAACTAATAATATTAACAATATACTATTAAACTATCTATGCTGCGCGGTTTCACTCGCGTAAAGTTAATTTCATGCTAATGCTTTTTTAAATTAATGTAGCCTAAGCTAAGGAAAATTAGCTATCTACCAGCGAAAGTCCCGTTAAAATCGGTCCAGCCGTTTCGGAGATTAGCCGGAATAAACACATTGACAAACAGACAGAGATTTTTTTTAAATTTGGTTTTCTATATCATTACCATGCATTTAGTGAAAAGCTGTATATGTTGGAATTACAAACAGACACTTATTTTTTTTACCTGCATAGATTACATGCTAAATATAATTGACTGAAAAGGTCAAGTCCAGGTGAAATACCTGTGCTAAAATCAATTAGAACTGAAAGTTTGACGGCGCTCCCGTTTCTATGTCAGAATGGAATTCCTTCGAGACGTTAACAGATTGGTGTATTTGTCAATGTTAACAGTGAAATGGCATTTTAATACGGACCAACTAGCTAACGTTGTTCCGTTCGCGGTTCCGGAATGACTCTCATTATTTTGGCTGTTGGTAATGTGACTATTCAAACTAATTGGATGCTTATTTTGTTACATTGTACTGTTGGCACAAGCCGGAGACCAAACCTCTTTCTTCTCTAAAAAGATAGTAGAATCAACAACAAAAGCCAATGAACAAATACTAATGTGCAAAGCACCTGTTTATACCATCATCGGTTTAAGCAGAGCGTATTATTATCATTTTTGTACCGTAAATGTAAACGTCGAACTTAAGAAGTTCTTAATACGCGCTGCTTAAACAATCATAGTTGGCCCCCAGAACACTAATGCGAATCATTCATTACTTGACACCGAAGTGTACAAAATAAGGGTGACATTTTAATACAGTAAATTACACTAATACTTGAAACGATATAAGTCATTCAATATCATTTATCATATGTCGGTAAACATCATTTTGTGTAATTCACTCGTATACAATAATAATATATTTACAAAGTAAAAATGCAAATTCAAAGGCTAAAAACTAAGCATTATTCTTTTCAAAAACTAAAATGAATGTAAGCCCATGGACATAAAAATATTTGGCCGCAATCACTATTTATTTTAAGCTTCAATATCATAGCATAATGTAGAATGAGGCTGGTAACGAATGATTATTATTATTATATTGTCACGATCTTTCATAAATATGTGTCGGGTAATAAATCGTAATATCGTAATAGGTTGTGTAGAACATTGAAATAGAGCAGTAATATCTTTACGACGAGAGATAGACACTTCAGAAATAGACTCTGAAAAATGTTCTAAATCTACATTTAAGTATCCCGGTTATGAAAACTCATAGACGATTGCTATCGGTCGTATAGAGGCTGAGATGTGTATGTTTCGAATTCTAATGTTCGTTTTTCTTAAATCAACACATAAATGTGGGGAAATAGCTAGTGTTGTTCAAGTTCAAGTTTGAAATCCTACGCCAGCGACGCAAGTTCAAATCCCAGCGGGGCCCGTACCGATATTTTTTTAAAAACTTATTTGCAGTGCATATTTGCATTCACACCACGTTCTTTTTGGTGGAGGTATCGCGAGGAAACCTGCATATGTCTGAGAAGCAATTGCAACTCTGTCTACCCTTTCAGAGAATACAGATGTGAGAATATGTAGTATGTTTTTTATTTTACATATAAGCTAAGTTATTCTCAGTGAAAGTGGCCTTCCGAACCTGGCGGTAGCGTTTATAATTTTGTATAATCATGTCAAATTGACAAAAAAAATTGAAAGAAATTTTTGAGCTTGAGTTTGGATTAAAAGAAACTTCTCAACAATTGACTTGATATCTGAGAAGAAAAGATTGACGTGACCAAAAACTTGTGACTAACAAAGAACCTTGTTACTTTTAAAAGATAGAAGATTAAAAGCCACACATAAGCAATGATAGTCACATGAGCGCGAAAAAAAATAATAATTTCTGATCGTGCCCAGAATTTCCACTGAAAATCGGTGCCCAACTTTTCACCCAAAGGAATATTTTAACTGCCCACTTATCTAAAAGTTAGCGATATTAGACCTCAATCCATTTGTTTAAATGGATCGTAGGCTCCTTTATAACCGACGGTTTAATTATATTCGAGAATGGAATTTAATTCTGGCTTTGATCGTAGTATAACTATGTGAGTTTCTTTGCAATTAATCCACGTTTAAAACCTAAGGCAATAAAATAACAATGCGGTTTTTTAATATTGGCCAATATACCTTGAGCTTGATCATTATTTAAAAAAAAAAACTTAGAAGAGGTTTTTTGTTTTTTGCGTGAGTACACTACTTACTTAGGATAAAATACAAAGTTCTTAAAGGTTTTTGAAATGTTTTATACCTCTTTGATTACTAGAGGCAATCTATTTAATATCTCGACTAAAATTAACAAGACAGAAATAGAGATTGAAGAAAAGTAATTCTATTTTAAAAATAAATCTTTTTGGACCGAATGTTTGCGAAAAATGCTGAACTGCTATTGAACCATTACTTAGCTTGTTCATTTATCAATCAAGTAACAAATGGAATTTCCATTTTACTGACAAGTGTTTTTTATGAATCTGTTATTGTCAACTATTGTTTTGTCATCGAAGAAAGAGAGTAATATATTTTAAACGAGGAAATGTTCATAACAAGTTGACCTTCAAGTTTGATAACCACATAAACTTATGTTACAATTAAGGGAAATAATTTATTCTTTATCATCATGATAAAGATATCAGATCTAAAATAAATAAGTGAAAGTAATATTATGTACACGCCATCTTAGAAGGGGTAAGCAGGGGTGTTGTAACAAGAACACCCACATTTCGCAGAATTAAGTCCAACTTGACAAACGGTGAGGTCATCTTCATCTCAGGCACTATACATATGTCTTTGAATAACTTCTGAGACATATGCAGGATGCAGGTTTCCTTACGATGATTTCCTTCATGTTAAAGCACGTGGAGCGAGATTACTGCACTTACTTTTTTAGAAAATGTCATTGGTTACCAAACCCCATGGCTGTCTTATCAGATCTGTCGGTATCAAGCTTATTATTATTAAAAGACGTATATTTTGTAGGTATAAATCCAAAGTATTTCATGGAGAAAAACAAATGCAAGTAATTAAAACAGGGGCAAAATTTAAAATATCATCCACAGCAAAGCGCAGTAGATTAAAAGTTGTGTTGGAACTGCTGTGTCGAAAAGTTTAGCAGCAGAATTAAAAACTCATTGCTAGAAACTAACATTAATTTGATTCCTTCTCGTAAAAAACGAGTGAAATATCTCTGTCTGAAACAGGTGTGCATTTTCATTACAGACATATCAATTCTGAAAATTATATGCGATTTCATGCTCGAATTTCGCGCAATGAAAAATTTACGACATTTTTCTAACTCAAAGTACATAAGTCAGAGCGGATCAAATTTCAATATATGGCTGCAATAATTCAAGTCACAGATGTGTTAACCTTTGTCCCCGACAGATATATGAAGTATGTCATAAGGTTCAGCTGGCTCATTTAATGTAATATCTTTCGCGAGGCGAGGACAAATCAAATTTCTTGTACACATCACGCGATACGTGGAAAAACTAACATTATGTTCTTTGCTATAGTGGAAAATTCGTTTATCAAAAACAAATGAATATCGTGCACGAGCGTCCAATAAAAGCCACTGTTTGTTTGTGCGTGGCTCAGGATTTTTCCACATCAATTTTATTGCGATCCTATGTCTTTCTTGTTACCCACAAGTACATAGTCGATTTATTGTGGCCAAATTGTATCTGTGGATATGTCCGAACATATTTACATAATCCGTCGATTGTGCGTGGAAATACTCCAATCTACCTTAAAATTATTCAAATAGCCAGAGTTATTTAATTATTTTTTTATTTGACCCGGTAGTTTTAGTGTTACATCGTTTATTTAAATGTATCATGAAACGTTGATATTACGCTCACGCTTGTAATCCCCAAAGGGGTAGGCAGAGGTGAACTTATATTACAACTACATTATGCCAGTTATGTTTATGTGCCATAATAGGCGAGTATATTGTCAGTAACCGGGCAATAATCCAGACTCCGGCCTGCAACTGAGAAATTACACATGGAAAAACCTACAACTCTTTGCCTGATCTGCGGTCCGAAACATGGACCTTGTGTTCCGCGGGAGGACTTGACCATCGACCACTAGACCATCGAGGCAGTCTACGAAACACTTCTCAGTAAATTGAAACATGTCATTATCACATGTTGCTAATATGATAAGCTACCATCACTGGAGAGCTTTTACATTTAGATAAGGTCGTTATCTTTATTTGCTTGGAAAGGTAAATTTTATTCCACTAGTCATTGACCTAGAGACTCAATTAAACTGCACAGTATTTTCCTTCTGTTCTCTATCCCAAACATAGGTTGGTATATGTTCACTAGTCGTCGCTTGACATTTCGTTTTAGCGTGGCTCAAAATGTGTTGATCCACCAGCTTTGGTACTGTCTTAATTATTGTCAAAAGCAAGAAAGTACCAGCTACTCATTGCTTGCCATCTAAATTAAAAATAAGAAATAATTCAAATACCGAATTATTTAAGATTGTCATTTGTTTTTTCTTCATATTATTGCTATTGAATTCATATATTGGTCTTGTAAATATTCTTTTTGCTATTGTTTTGTGTAAATATAATATTATTATTGAAAGTTAGCCCTATTATATTAATATGTATGTATTGGTAACAACTACCGAAGAAAATATTTGTGAATAAACTTAAGGTTTATTCCTGCATTCAACCACGAAAAAGTACCAACACATTTTTAGCCACGCTAGGACGCAAGCTCAAGCGGACGCCTGAACGAGCTAAAACCTACTTGAGGCATTGAAATCTATCTCTCTTAACCATTTTCATATAAACTCATCCGGTGACGTATAATCTATACATTTGAATTTCGCTTAAAACGCTGATCCTACACATGAAAAGAGGTTGTGGTTTTGTGACGTGTAAGTATCCACTAAGAAAGGGTTTTCCGATAATCTACATTTGGTGATCAAATGGGGAACACGTGTGAAATCTCTCTGCCACGCAGATGAGGCTGCACAAGCTAACGTTTATAGTTGTGACTGTTAAACCTCTGCCTACCACTTCGGGGAATGCAGGCGTGAGAATAGCTGTGTATGTGTATGTATGTATATAGAAAGACCGGGCGTCTTGCGTCATGGCGGATTGATTGGACATAAACGTTACATTTACACCTATCGTAATAAAAAGTAAGGTTATAATGTCGTACAGTTGTGGGCCAAGTGTGAAGATTATTGAAAACGTGATGCATTGCAATGGTAAACAGCTTTAATTGACTAAAAAGTTCTGTAATAATTTAACGATTGTAAAAAAGCTAGATATCTTTTAAAGTTACCTTAAATATAAATCTTTCCCAAGTTAAAGTCCCAAAATATATCTCAATCAAGCTAAGCTGTCAACATTCACCTTTAATAAATTCAGGCATATGCTCACGCCTGTATTGCCCGAAGGTGTAAGCAGAGCTGTTAGGTACTTTACTTTTAATAAGTGTACCCACATACTGCCAGTTATGTTTAAGCCCAATGTGATGGGGGCGAGCATATTGCCATTACGTGCTTAAAAGGAGGTTGTTCAGTTTGGTAAAATTATTCATCTTATTCGAAAACTAGCTGTGCCTTGCTGTAATAAAAACATTGTTACGTAGTGATATTTTTTCCCGTTCTTGTAACATTTTCCATTGTTGCGATAATATAAAGCCTTCCGCGATGAATGAACTATCCAACTCACAGATAATGCATCTATTGAAATCAGAAGTTTCTGAGATAAATATGTTCAACCAAATATACAAACAATCAGCTCTTCAGCTTTTTAACATTAGTATAGAATAAACACGATATTAATATATTCCTCATAGTTGTATATGTTTCAAACTTACATTGAACATAAGCTATATATACTAGCCCAAACAGTAACCATGGTACATAAGCTCCTTAAGATACATACTCTCTAACAGTTAAATAGCTTAGACCTTAACCTTCCGCTGTTACCTTGGTCCAGAGCTTTATTGGAGGTTTTACGAGGAATCAGCGGGAGAACTAACGACTGGAGTGAAATTGATCACCACGTTATAGTACAAAATAGATATGGCAGTAAATCAACTGCAATTTAACGTACAGTTGGGCACTGTCTCATTTTAATTATCTCGGAAAATTTGTTATAATGGTTTTTTTTTCAAGATATGATGTGATTAAATAATCATCACCTCCCTGGCCTTACCCCTACATTGTTGGGGTCGGCACTTGATTCAACCCGATGCGGCTGATCACCTGATTTTTATACGAAGCGACTGCCATCTGACCTTCGCGACTCTTTTAACGAGGAAAATATGTGATTTGGGCTAAACAGTTGTCAGACTATTTTTGCCTCCGACTGACCTGTTATGATTGTCAAAGATGATAAATTGGCAACCGGGACCGACGGCTTAACGTGCTCTCGTAGGCACGAAGGGAACTCGGGCGGTCACCCTTACAATTACTGCAACTGTGCCACGAGCTCCTCTGATGTGCATAAATCTGCTTGTATTAATTGCCTGCTGTGTTTTTATTATTGCTGCCTGCTTAATTTTCCAATAGTAGTCCGGAGTCTGGATAAATCCCGGTTAGTGACAATAGTCTCGCCCTCTATTACGGAGGACTTAAACATAACAGGCGAATTGTGGGTACTATCCAGTGTGAGTGATATGTATTTATGCTTGTTTCAAACAAACCATAAGCACTTTGAATGTGAAGAACATTCAACGTGGTTTTGATTTCTCTATGAGAGGATACTTTATTGGTAGAGTGCTCAAAGTATCAAGGCTTTCAATATCGTGGCGTCTTATCAGTATATTTCTGATTCAAGTCCATTAACATTGTAATAATACAGAGCGATTCTTATATCAGTCAGCTGAGTCACTGTTCATGCTTTCATTATGCCCTTTGTTTGTCAAGGAAACTGCCTGAAGTGTTGATGGATTGGGACGCCAATATATTTTTTTATGCTCCTATTAATTTTGCCACTTTTCCAATATCGGAAAGACGCTCCAATTTAGGCAGCTCTCAGGTTTTCATTTGTGCTATTTTTCAAACGAATGTTACTTATTTTTCAACATTTTCGATCCTTTAGATTACGCAGCTACGATGAACTTTGTAAATATTTCCAATTATATTTTTATGTATTGTCATAGCAAAAAACCATTCTCTTTCAAACTCTTTTCGTTTTTTATTGTTATTAATCAATATGAATAATATGAAGTAGGAAGGTATTATTCTATAGACGGGTGTAATTAATGAAAATATATTACTAAATAAGATTAAATATATTCATTATAGCGGACGTCACGCGGTTTAACCTTGTAGTTCTCGTTCCTATGAAAAATGGTGAAATATTTTTTTTAATCTGTCCAATACTTTTTGAACCAATTCGATACAAACATACATACAAATTTGCCTCTTTATAATATTAATACAGACAGCATTTCGATAAATAATTTATTTTAAGTATCAGGGCCTGTGACAAAGTAACTATTTCTTCGCGATACAAAATGTATGGGCAAGACATGTCACGTGCCTGATTGATGTTATTTCTATACAAGTTGTATTGCTCTTAATAGCGCAAGCGCGAGTGAATTTTACTTTGTCTTAGCCTACAGTTGACCTAGAAATATTTCCACGAAACAAATTTAAAAGTGTAGACGTCAATTTTGTTTACACATACAAATTACAAGTATTGATTTATTAAATGATGAACATGATCATGAAAAGGTATATTTTTGATTCGTATGTAGGTTAACGATGCGTTCGTGTAATGAATCGGACTGGTATTATTATTGTTAATTTAACTGACTGTGACGTGGTCCGATCGTAATTATTTATGAATTGAATTAATTGTCATTGTATACATTTCGAAGTCATGACAGCTTTATAGTTGGAGTAGTCATAACTCATAACGCTCATAACTTGTGAAGGCACCTGTACCGATTACTTCGAAGTACTAAGTATATATTCACATTATAGTTAAAAAAATCATTGAGAAACTGCGTATAGCTCTCATGAAAATAATTAAAAAAAGGATATAACTTTATACAAATATAAAAAAAAATCACTAACAATGTCACTACAAAATTTCATGAAAATCGTTGGAGCCATTTCCGAGATTCTGATTAAGAATTTCTCGTTTAAAGATATAAGACGTTGTCACTTGTCATCCGTTTGTAACATTGTTTGCCTGGCTTGTAGTATTTAAAATCAGCGTGTGGCTTTGTTTCCTTCAAAATAATTCGTGTAAGACCCTTGTTATAATAATAGCTATCACGAGCGTAACGATCTGAATATATTATTCGGTTATTCATTATTCAAAGTAACACCAATTAATTTGGTGGATTAGTTATTTATGGGTGTTTTAACATTCCCGCGATGAAAGTAGGCCTTTGAGTGAAATATATTGCTTTTCTTAAAGTGTATTTTGTATACTAACAGCGTTTAATTATGTTGTATTAACCCTAAGGTATTGTTGTGTTTTCAGTAAATAACAATGAGAATGCGTTAGTTCCTTCCTTTTCTTATCCTTTTGATAAGCTAGGGGATAATTGAGAATTGCCCGACTGGGGATTGTACTTTCCAGAAAATCGTAGCCAAATAATGCCACCTTCAAGTATTCGCTTAGCGATTTCATTCTTTATGAAGTGAGCAATGCGCGAGTGACCCGAGGGCGAGCAATGTGAAGTGGCCGTTTACCGGACTGTTATGATTGATTGCCGCCTTTATCTATACATTTATAAATAAAATTGTAGCGTCTGTTTGTAATTCCAAAACAACAGCTTTTCCCTTAATGCATATGACTGGTACTGATATTGTAAAACCAATTAAAAAAAATGTATCTGTCTGTCTATCTGTCCGTCTGTCTGTTTGTTCCGGATAATCTCCGAAACGGGTGGGCAGATTTTAACGGGACTTTCACTGGCAGATAGCTAATGTTAGGAGTAACCTAGGCATTTTTATGTAAAAAATCATTTGTCGCGCGGGTCACCCATGAAATAACTCTACGCGGGTAAAACCGCGGAGCACAGCTAGTTAGTTTTAAATAAAACTGTGACATCACGGTAGGAAAAGACAGAAACCGATAAGGAGAAGATAATCAAGAAAATCGCAAAATAACTCAGCCTCTGTGGCTAAAATTTAACAACTCATGTAACGTGCAAAAATTTAGTAATGAAAATACTTCACATAATACAAGCAACACGTTTATAAATAACAAACAAATACCGTTTATTTATAATTTTTCTCGCGAACAGCAAGTACACTGCTAAGCCTAGCTCATCACGAGGAAGTCCTTAAAATTCTTCACAGTTTACTCTTCGTAAACGGATTACAAGAAGAAAAGAGCCAATAAATCTAACCTCAGTATCACAAAATACAATTAACAGAAACCCAGCCCAATATTTGCGGTAACATCAGAATACAATCATCAGATCTAACTATTTCCAGAAGGATTTAATAATATCCAAAAAAATATGATTATGAATATAGAAAATTATGATGAGTATCTTAATCCAATAAAACTCTCGAACACGTAACTGCTTTTTGTATAGTAATTATTTCAGATTGCGAATTGGGAATATACTTTGTTTCGAGAGCGATTTAATCTGACTCTGCCTGCGTCAAATTATTCTCGATAAAAGAAGAAAGTTGTCCTTCTGTTTCATTTATATTTAGTGTCAGTATGATGTGGGTTACATATTTGTAGGGGCCCACTGACAGCGGGGCGTTTCTATAAGATTTATCGTCTGTTTACGTTACCATCAGTCTTACAATTATCGTTTCCATGGAATATTACCCGTAGTTTCGAATTACCACTATTTTTATTACTTTTAGAGAAAGCCATGGAAAAAATACCTCTTCGGTTTCGGAATGAAGTACCTAAAATAGTAAGCTCAATTAGTGTTTTTAATGAAAATAATATTTTATAATTTCACCCAGATCACCGATTTTCCTCGTTAAAGGGGTTGTGGAGTTCAGATGGCAATCGCTTCGTATAAAAATCAGGTGATCAGCCACATCGGGTTGAATCAAGTGCCGACCTCAACCATGTATGGGATAAGGCCAGCAGGGACACGACGAATATTTTATCATTTAATTCTATGAGATAAATTATTGTTAAAGTATTTGACATAAATACATTTCTATGGAATTTAATAGTAAGTAACTATTAAAAAAAAAGTACATACGGATACATAATCTTTATTCAAAACTAGTTGTGCCCGCATAGACTTAATTTCATTGGTGCCTTATTTCGCCAAATACTATTTGCGTTTCTTTACGTAGGTACGTACCATTATTATTATTTCATACGTATTTAGTGCATAGCTGTTAATTTTGATTTACAAACAGACGCTTCAATTTTATTTATATGTATGCATGTAAGTATACTTATAGAATTAATTATGACCCAATGGAACAGCTTGATATTTTACGGCCAATGTACCTACGTAATACAAACTAACGGTCAAAATGCCTCAATACTTCAAAGGAGGCAATGCAAACGAGTCGTTAAACACATTTATTTGATTTACCGCTGCCTGTTACACCCAACCTGCATCTGTCAACACGTTAACGAGTGTTACACGTCAGAGCCACGTGTGTGTACTGAATAAATAATAATAAACACATCGCAAACCATAACGTGGCCAATATTGAGTACTTTGAATGTTGTTCGCCTCACTTATTCCGTGGGAAGCTTCCTTTACAGAGGTGAGCACGTGCTCTATATGATCATATTTCGTTTATTGATAATTCTTAAAGGAAATTGGAGATTGAGGCTGGTATAGGCAACGGCAGAAGTGAAATTTGTGATTTTTATAGTTGGTAAGAAATACTTCTTGTACAAAATAGTACCTACCTCTGCCAGACTTAGTCTGCGTCATAGTTCGATAGGTATTACGTAATAAGATTTCACAAAAACTTTCAACTCCCATTTAACCCCCTTAGGGATGGAATTTCGGAAAACTTTTTCATCGTGAAAGTAACTCCGACTCACAAAGAACACACCAAATAAATTTCATGTCTCTAGGATCAGAATATTTTTCTTGGGCGATTTTTCCCAATACTTTGTTTTGACTTTAGATTTGAAACACAATGGTCTATTTTTTTAATTTCCTATCAAAAAGAAAACAATGACTTGCCATCCTACTGCCAAGTAAGGGTAAAAGGCGCGGCCGACCCCTCCGTATTTTTAATCGTTTTTAATTACAGAGAAGACGGAGTTACGGAAATACTTCTGCTAACATATTTTTAAAATAACCCTTGTTAGAATTATTTTATTTCAGTTGACGCAATATACTTTTTAATCGAATTAATTCTAACTTAAGACAAAAGCTAGGCCCATAACCCATAAAATAACTACTGCACATTCAAGGTGAGGGCTCATAATTCGTGACGGTGCCTGTACTTAAACAAAGCTTACAAAATATGGGTGTACTATAAATACGCTTCTGTTTATCCTTTTGGGAATACAAACTCATGTATATTGCGATACAACTTATATTATATAGTCGTTGAGCATACAAACATATACGGAATATAGACGTGTCTTTAGATGAGTATGTATTATGAAACTAATCTATGAACTTAGAATATACTAGCTGTGCCCTTCGGTTTCACCCGCGTAGACGTAATTTTGTGGGTGAAGCCTAATGTTTTTTTTTAATAAAAGTAGTTTAGTTACTCCTATCAAAATTTGCTATCTGCCGGTGAAAGTCCCTTTAAAATCAGACAAACAGAGAAAATTTGTTTTTTCTATGTCAGTACTGTGTACTTCCATATGCATTTAGTGAAAAGATGTAATATTGGAATTAAAAACGGACATTTCAATTTTGTTTATCTGTTAATCGTGTATATATGTATGTATAGATGATAGTTACAGAATGCAAAATAGTATTCGGAATTTTGTTACAATTTGAACGAATTTCGCACGGGGTCACATGACAACCAAATTAATGTTGCCATTGACTTTAAAGTATCACAAAAAGTGGACAAATTACAATTGCTAATATGTGTAAATGGACCCAGACGCGTATAAACGATCCATATTTAATTAGTATGCGGTGCAGGACAATTTACGTCACGCCTTAAGTACGTTTACTCAAGTTTTTGCTCAATTACGCTGTGCGTGAATTTGCACCATCTTCTTGAAGCTTATTAATAAAGAAGTAATAAAAACAGCCGTGGAGGCTGTGGGGTTTAGGCAGTCGTCTGTCACGACCGCAAAGCGGACGTGATGAACCAATGAGATTTTCTAAAACCTTAAGTAATTTCACACCACGTGCTTTACGGTGAAGAAAACCACCGTGAGGGGACCTCTGTGTATATATGAGAAGTAATCCAAACGTTTGTATAGTGCCTGATATGGCGATTAACTCACCATTTGTCCCGTTGGCACTTAATCTTCGGTGAGAATTGGGTGTTTATAACAACACACCTCTGCCTACCCCTTCGGGGAATATAGGCGATAGAACACCATCTGTCAGGTTGACACTTAATCATCTTTGGTGAATGGGGATGAAATAATACTTCTACTTAAAACTTCAGGGACCCATCTAGTAAGGTGTAGACTATAAGGTGTATATTACTACCGTCTAGTGGTCGCAGCAGTAGCCCGGAATCTGGATGTGCGACAAGTGCGACGATGACGAGTGCCTGGATATAGACAATAGGCTCACCCCCTATTACGTGGAAATTAAATATAATCGTGAAACTGGGGGGGTATATTATAAGTACCTGTGTCCGTTCAGGGCATTCCCCAAGGGGCCTATCGTCATTGATTTAAAAGCGTATTAAGAACTTCTTAGTCAAAGTCAAAGTCAAAAATATCTTTATTCGATAAGACTTTTTACAAAGCACTTTCAAATCGTCAGAATGCCATAATTTACAGGATTATACAAGCTACCGCCAGGGTCGGAAGGTTGCTTTTACTGAGAAGAACCTGGTAAGAAAACCCAGCCTAGCTTTGACGTTTTATTTTGTGATACCAACAATAAACGTCGAAGCCAAGAAGTCACTGTGTGTCACAAGTGTATGTGGGATGAACATATATTATGTAGTAGCTATTCCCCGCGGTTTCACCCGACTATACTTAATTTCATGGGTTCCGCGGAACCCTGATATGTTTTTGAAAAAAGTAGCATAAGTTACTCCTTGTAACATAAGCTATCTACCAGTGAAAGTCCCGTTAAAATCAGTCCAGCCGTTTTGGATATTACGACGGACAAAGATTTTTTTTTTATATGCGTAGGTACCGTATATGTATTAAGTAAAAAGCTGTTAATAAATTACAAACAGACAATCCTATTTGCTAATACGAGTAAATGGACGTAGAGACCATATTTTTATATTAGATATTACAATTACTAAAATATAATATCCTTAATTGTATTTTATGCAACATCAAAACAACAGGGAAGCCAAATAGCCTGCAGATTTAATTTTAAGTATTCAGAAGTGTACTCATGTAAATTAGGTACACAGTTTTGTTTACGTTTACTAATGCTGAAAGTTTAGAATTTATTATTGCAAGTGGCAGCATTTAGGAATGCAAATTAGCTTCGGTCCGTGGTTTTGGTAATATTAACAACATTAATTATCTTTATATTATATGGATAATGTTTAAGCAGTCAATAAAATGTTTATATTTTTTTTGTAACTTTATAATAATTAAGTGTAAAAATGATATTATAATGAGTGCCGAAAATGTTCGCACAAATAGTCTCTCGCTAGTCAGTGAAATTTTGAATCATGCCCATGTCGTCGATTCCCTCCACGCCGAGTCGCCTTACGCCGAGTCGCGTTACGTCGAGTCGCGTTACGTCGAGTCGCGTTACGTCGAGTCTCGCTATGTCGAGCCAAAAACAATTGCCGGCTACTATATTGGCATTCTTAGGGAAATATTTTTTAAATCGGTCTAGTATTTTCGGTAGTAAATAAACAAACAAATCTTTCCTCTTTATAATATAAGTAAAGATTCAATATCCTTTCCTATATTCATTAAATTCATAAACGAGTATTGTATCATTAATTCCATTTTTCATTTCTCTTCTCGAAAACTATAATTAAGACTAAATTACTTAACTGACGTTTAATGAATCACTCTTTAAACAGTGTTTGGCGAGATGTTTCCTTTGCATATTCTCAATGTATTCACCACCCGGGAGTTTAATTAGTTAATAATAAGCACTGCTGTTTCTAACCGATAAACTTGGTCACCTTAATTCAACTTGTGTTCGGACTGTATGCTTTGGAACTTAAGTATAAGCTGTACCCCGCGGTTTAATAATAAAAACTGTGTTAGTTAGACACCTTTTTGTAGAAGGAGCTCGTGGCACAGTTTCTATTTCGCATATTATTCGATCAGTGAAGTTAAGCAAACCTAACCCTAGCCAGTAATTGCGTAGGTGACCGCCCGAGTTCCTTCCGTGCCTCGGAGAGCAAGTTAAGCCATCGGTCCCGGTTGCCAATTTATTACTTTGGCAATCCTTACAGGTCAGTCGGACGCCTAAAATAGTCTGACAACTGGTTTAACCCAGATCACAGATTTTCCTTGTTAAAGGGGTTGCGAAGGTTAGATGGCAGTCGCTTCGTATAAAAATCAGGTGATCAGCCACATCGGGTTGAATCAAGTGCTGACCTCAACAATGTATGAGATTAGGCCAGGGAGATGATGACTTACGACACATTTTTTGTCCAAAATAAAATTAGGCTACGTCTTATAGCATCAGACAATGAAAGTCCTGAAAAAATTCGGTTAAACCGCTTCAGAGATCAGTCAGTACGAACAGACAGACAGGTTTTTTTTAATGCCAGTACCGTTCATGTGATATGCATTTGCCGAATATCTGTTAATTTGTTGCCACTTAAAACAAATTACTATAAAGTATAGGCCTTGTAATACGATTGTTGTGAATACTCTGTGTTGGAAAATAAATTTGAGGGCACCCACCCTACACACACATGTACACTCACAGCAACATTAAAGGAACATTAAGCTTGATACACGCTAAGCTGCAATGTGAGAACAAAAATTGTTTTATATTTTACACACTACATTAAGCGGGGAAAATATGAATTTGTACACTGTGTGGCTTAAGTGTATAAAAATACAAATCAAGTTTTTTTTTATTACTGTATATAAGTACATATACTTACCTTCAGAATCACCACTATGAGTGTGTGTTACGTGAACTTGTGGGGATTTTTTTTCATTGTGATTTATTATGGTACGATTAAAATTGGTAAAGTTAGGGTTAGTCCAAAGTAATTAATCCACGCAGACGAAATCGCGAGTAGAAGCTATTATACTTATTTAATATATATAATAATATATACCTTATTGCACAAACGCATAATCTTAATCTCACAATCGTTGGGATTTATGTGGATTGTTCCCAACAGAACTTGGCGCAAAATTAATTTTGTTCCCACTGATTTACGAGTAAACACTGGAAATAGCTGGTTCCGCTGTAAATATTATGTTTTGCTTTACACATTTTTTAACCTTGTCCTTCGAGTGTATTAAAAACATACATATTCACTTCATATTTATGGATAAATATAATACCAGTGATCTTACATATCACTAGTCCGATCAATAAATTTCTCTTAAAATCCACAGTCACTTGTATCACGAGCTTTAAAGATAGTGAAAACATCGTAACCGCGATGCGCTAGTACAGTGGGTAAAGTACGCATGTGTTTGTTCTTGCTCACCTCAAACAACCAAGAAAATTACTACTGTGCATTCGAGGCCAGCGCTCAGAACTGACGGTAAATGTACCTTGTTAAATCAATTGAAAGAGCCGTGGTGGCCTTGAGGTTTGAGCAGTCGCCTGCTATGCAAGCGACTCAAGTTCGAATCCCAGCGGGGTCTGTACCAATGAGTTTTTCTAAAAAACTTATGTACAGTGATTTCACACCACGTGCTTTACGGTGAAGGAAAACATCGTGAGGAAACCTGCATATTTCTGAGAAGTAATTCAAAGATGTATGTATAGTGTATGAAACGGCGATGGACTCACCATCTGCCACGTTGGCAATCATCTTCGGTGAAAAGTGGGTGTTCTGATTACAACACCTCTGCCTACTCCTTCGGGGAATACAGGCGTGAGCATATGTATGTAAATCATTTGAAATGTGGGTGTTGTGACAAAGCGGCCTACACAATTATTTAAAATAGACACATATACATGTATCTATGTTAAACAATTCTGAATAAACAGTGAAAGCTCTTAATTAGTAACTTAGTTACTAGTATAAGCTTTCCAAAAAATGGGTAATAAGCTCGTCGGTCGCCAAAAGTGTCGAGTAGTTTTTAGATCTAGACTAAATAATTAGAATTATCTACTACATAAACAATAAAAATAAATGATATATGCAAAATAAACAGAGTTGCTTACCGCTTCGGAGATGGCGTGAGTTATCACAACAACACCCACATTTCACCGAAAATAATTAAGTGCTAACACGACAGAGGCTTGGTCTACTTGGTCGCCATCTTAGACACTATACATACGTCTTTGAATGACATCTCAGACATATGCAGGTTTCCTCACGATGTTTTCCTTCACCGTAAGGCAGTCTACTTCTATTGAGTACTTGATATAACAAGATTCTAGTTCGTATGTCAATTAATTGAATGGTTTGCTAACGACCTCGTATGTACGTAAGTGTCCACACTGCTGAGCCACCAGATTACCCCTTAACGATGTTAGTTAGCTAAATTAATGAACTCCCATTTAGTAAAGACTGTCATGCCTAAGAAAGTATTGCCCATCCATTTAGATTAGAGATAATAGAACCAACGGTCGAAGATAGAATTACTTAAATGTAGTAATAGATGGTATGTTAGAAGGTTCTTCTTGGTTAAAGCAACCTTTCGAAACTGACGGTAGCATGTATAATCCTGTATAACTATGTCATTCTAACGATTTGAAATTAATTTGTAAAAAGTATAATCGAATAAAGATTATTTTGACTTTGATGGTTAAATCCAGATCACCAATTTTCCTCGTAAAAAGAGTACGAAGGTGAGTCAATCAAGTGCCGACCATAACAGTGTATGGGATAAGGTCTGGTAGAATAATAGAAGATATTCAAAGATAGAATCATTGTTTGAATTTAATAAAGATGTGCTTAATATGTCAGTGCTCCGATTTACATAAAATAAATAATCGAAATATCGTTGAACAATTAAAGTAAATCGATTAAAATCCTCTCCCAATATATATATACACGTGATCCTTAATCGTCTTCGCTACGACTGAGGTATTTTTTTTCTATGATATAATGAATACGAGAAATATGTCAACGACTAAGTCGCTACGAAATCGTTTCGGTTTTCATTATGTATTTAGTAAGTAATAATCTAATAATTGTAGAACTGAGGTGTTTTGTAAGACTTACATTTTAGTGCTGTAGAATTTAAAAACATAATATTTCTGAAATTTCTGGTAGGCACTGAATCTTGTGTACATATTCAAATCCATGAATTTAAATATACGCGGGTGATACCGCGCGACATAGCTAGTTTGATAATATAACGACGTATTGTAAACTGATACTAATTAACATTAAGCATCACAATGAGTTGGAACACATCAAGACAAGTACACGTTAATTACCTTGTATATTTAACATTCCAGGAAAGTATTGATTGTGTCCCACTTGTATACGTTTATTTAATAAAAATGGTACGTAACGGAAAGATAAAGCTTATGAATTCCATCTCTGTTTAACTTTTAATTAACGGAAAACGTTGTGCTTTTATCATATTTATATCTAGCCGTGCCCTGCGGTTTCATCCGCGAAGACTTAATTTAATTAGTGGGCATATTTCATGACACCCTATTTAAAAAAATAAGCCCATATTAATCCTTATAACATCAGTCAGAGTAAGTCCCGTTAAAAACGGCCTTGCCGTTTAAGAGATTACCCGGAACAAACAAACAGAAAGAGAATATTTTTTGTTCATTTATATCAGTACCGTATATAGAGAAGCTAGTGGCACAGTTGGTATTGCGCATATCATTCGATCGGCGAAATTAAGCAACCCTAAATCTAGCCAGTAATTGGATGGGTGACCGCCCGAGTTCCCTCCGTGCCTCGGAGAGCACGTTAAGCTGACGGTCCTGGTTGTTTATCATCTTTGGAAATCGTTACAGGTCGGTCGGAGGCCTAAAATAGTCTGACCACTGGTTTGATCCAGATCACAGATTTTCCTCGTTAAAGGGGTTGCGAAGGTCAGATGGCAGTCGCATCGTATAAAAATCAGGTGATCAACCGCATCGGGTTGAATCAAGTGCCGACCCCAACAATGTATGTGATAAGGCCAGGGAGACTATGATATATCAGTACTGTATATACTTTCACAGATATTTCATGCTTACGCCTGTATTCTCCGCAGGGGTAGGAAAAGGTGTTGTTAACTCATTGGGACAGGCCCCGCTGGCATCCGAATTTGCGTCGCTTGCGTAGCAGGCGTCTGCTCAAACCCCAAGGCCACAACGGCTCTTTATATATATTTTTATAATATACATTTAGTGAAAAACTGCTAATTTGGAATTACAAATAGACACTTCAACTTTATCTGTATGGATTATATTTGACAATGTTTAAACATTTATATACGTTCACGTCCCATTCTCGTGCCTAAATCGAGTCTAAATCCATGGGTAAGGTCAAACGGACCCCTTGTCATGTGCTCCTGTCACCTTGTAATCCTGACATATATCTTCTCATGCACTTTCATGAATACGGAACAACAAAATGTGTCCATGGGACAAACACAGAACCAGTGATGGTTGGGTACTTACTACCTTATCTAAATTGGAAAAGATGTGGAGATTGTGAGATGAGGAGACTGGCATCGACCTGTAGATCGTTGATTGTAATACAATATTAAAGTATACAAGTACTTTGAACACGTAAGTTGGAGTTATGTAACGACCCTTGAGACGTTCGTAAATCCCTCGTTATGATTCTATCTAATAGACACAATATTTTTTAGAAGTAGAATTTTTCCACAGGTCGAGTAATTGACATACATTGACAAAACTATTCGTCCTAAGTAGTATACTCTATGTATCAGATATCTTTTACAGATTTACCTTATGGTTGCGTTCTAATCATGGAAACATCTTGATGCTGGATAATTTATCTGCCTGTTACCTTCATTTGATTAAATGTAGAAAAGATATCTCAACGCCAAGAATGGACATAAGGCGATTAAGGAATCATTAGTCAATTTGCGGGAAAATATAGTCCGTACTTAAACAGGTTTTCTAATCTCAAGTTTGGAGAAATTAAGATTGAGCGTTAAATGCTTTTAACTTGCAAATGAAGAAAAAAGCAATAGTTAGGTATAATTAAAAAAGGTTTTCGAAACTCAATACATGAAGATTGAACGATAAATACAGCTTTCAAACAAAATTGCACTATAGTTCGATTTGCTTCAAAACAAATGTGAATGAATTAAATAATGTATGTGCCCACGCCGTCCCAGACGGGTCCTCCAAGGGGTAAGCAGAGGTGTTGTAACGACAACACCCACATTTCACCAAATATGATTAAGTGCCAAAGTGAAAGAGGGTGATCCATCGCCGCCGTCTCAGGCACTATACTAACTAGTCTTTGAATTACTTCTCACACAAATGCAATGCAGGTTTCCTCACGATGTTTTCAATCACCGTAAAGCGCGTGGTGTGAAATCACTGCACCTAAGTTTTTAGAAAAACTGCTTGGCAAAGGCCCCGCTGGGATTCGAACTTTTCGCCGCTTGCGAAGCAGGCAACTGCTAAAACCCCGAAGTCATCACGGCTCTAACTCTAGCAAACTAATGTCGTCTGAGTATGTGTAAGTAAGAGTATCAATTGATAAACAACGTACTCTACAATACATTTTGCGGGCTATTTAAAAGCATGCGTTTCATATTCCTGCGAGGTGGCGACCGGGAGTGGGTATTAAACGATCGTTCACGGTTTATTGCTGTAAAACTAACGTAATTACGTCTTTTATATAGAGGAAAGCAACGAGGCTTTTCAGCCTGAAAAAGAGTCATTGGTTATTGGAAACTGGGTTTTTGTATGAGTTTCAATCATGTTCACAATTTCGAAATATTATTTTTTATTAAAAAATATTAACTGCAAATGTATTACACATTCAAAGTGTTATCGTAAATGAAATCCTGCGGTTAAAGTATAAATGTAATCGATTGAATTAATTACAAAAAAAATACGTCATGCTTCTCAACTGCAAATAGGATTGACACTTATTGAAATGCAGTTCGCAAACCAAAGCGACTGTGGTGAATGCAGATTCATCGCATCGAAAACGGTAAAAGTACCAAAGAAATTAATTTTCGGTTGGCTTATTAATGTGCTTAAGTCCTTATTTGTGTTCAAAGTTAAATCACTAACGAAGCTAAGTCATAAATTTGGTTTCATAAAACCATTCACGCGGCAAATAGCTCCCTCGTTTCCGATTCCTTTGATGTTCTCAAATCGACTTCTGATATCGAAAAGTTTGATTCTAATATTAAGTTTATTATTTATGGTCTCAAGGGCTGTTAACAATAACCAACAAGATTATTTCTTTGGGGATAATCATTTGCTTTGACTATTTAATTATTTTTGTAAATAATTCAATTTCGAATGAAAAACATATTACTTTTAAAGGTAACATTTCGTAGACTTTACTCCTCAATGTTGATTATTAACATTTAATACTACTGTTCTTACACGTTGGCAGCATTATACCAACGCGTTGGTCTATCGTGGCGAGTCGAGCCTGTGGCCGTGGGGTTTGAGCAGTCGCCTGTTACGCAAGAAACGCAAGTTCGAGTCCCAGCGGGGCTTATACCAATGACTTTATTTCAAAAACTTATGTGCAGTGATTTCACATCTCGTGCTACACAATGAAGGAAAACATTGTGGGGAAACCTGCATATGTCTGGGAAATAATTCAAAGACGTATGTAAAGATGAGATGGCAATAAACTCACCATCTGTCACGTTGGCACTTAATCATCTTCGGTGAAAAGTGGGTATTGTTATTATAACACTTCTACATACCCATACAGGGAATACAGATGTATGTAAACTCTACCAACGTGAAGATAGGTATAGCACTCATAACCTATATCTTTACTATAGTATTAAAAATATCTAAGCTTGATAACATGTAGGGACTGAGTATTTTGTCGCAAATTCGTAAAAATAATAAAACACAAGAACACAATAGTATGAAAATGTTTTCGAATTCCCCTTATTTTATTCGGCGCAAAATAAAGAATTCAATATATCGTATTGACAGTACAGGGACTTTGGGATATACGGGACAAACAGCTTTCATCGCGCGAAACTTTATTGTGGTATAGAATTAACTTGGTTCGGGCGGGAAGGCCAGCGTTAATACAAGATAGTTAGAGTTACTGCAAAACTAATTTATTTGTTAACAAGTAATTATCAACATACAACAAAAAACTCAAAGGGTTTTTTAAATAAGTAACAAATTTTAAAAATATTAGAGAAAAATAAAAAGTAATATGTATACTTATACATATACATATGTATACATATACATAATATATTTAAATTTATACGATAATATATGCTACTGGTATGAGGCCCAGCAAGAGCACGTTAAGCCATCGGTTGCCAATTTATTACTTTGGCAATCGTTACGGGTCCTAAAATAGTCTGACAACTGGTTTAACTCAGATCACAGATTTTCCTCGTTAAAGGGGTTGCGAAGGTCAGATGGCAGTCGCTTCGTATAAAAATCTGGTGATCAGCCGCATCATATAAGGACAGAGAGATGATGGTATGAGGCGCAGCAAGTAGGCTGCGTTAACTTCTTAACTAAGTTGTTAAGAACTGGATTTTATTAAAAAGTGTCAACGTGTTTATTTATGACTATAATTTTATTATTGAGTCAAACGTGCGTTATCGATTTCTTACAAATCTAAGTCTAATTTTCAGCCTCATAATGAAAACTGTTAATAACTCTTAATTATTTAGACCCTTGAATCATTTTATATGAATTTTATTATAATTAATGCTGAGTTTCTTGCCAGTTCTTCCCAGAAGACTAGTTTCCAAACTAGCGGTCAGTTCTTCGACATTCATCAGTGCCTTCTTTTTTTTATTGTGTAGATGATAGGCATTTAAAATGTTTGTAGCCAAGAACTTGGCTACAACAGCATAATTGGTGGCATCCTTATGCCTTAACAGGGCCTGCACTTAATAAATATTTTTCCATTTTCCCCGTAAAGCAATGTATAATGCAAATACCAAAATCCCATAGCTTTACAGATCAATCACCCATCCAATTAAACAGCAGATATTGCTTTCAAACATCCAAAAACTATCATTGGTATCCTTTATTTCCGCTGTTGGGGACCGGTTGTAACGAGATTTAACCGGATATTGCGGCAAAATTATGGGAGAAGGAAATATATGGCTTTCACTGTAGCCACTCGGTGGAAATATACCAAAATTTTCGACCAATTAAATGTTATGTTCGGAACACGTTCGGGGCTTAGACAAAAAGGTAGCCCGCGAAATTGGATGTTTGACTTTTATTGCAGTTTGGTTGGTTCCGTACAACGGACATTGGCATTGCGTTATGCATTGAGATACTAATGAAGAAAAGTTTTTCTGTACGCAATGAAAACGTGTTCGCAGTAAAATATTAATTAATTCGGTGACGTATTTTTGGCATTGTCAATTTTATACTGTGACAATCAGTTGAATGGTATAGAGATAAGTACACATTTATTATCCTAATACTATTCTAAACGTGAAATGACTATAATGTATAAAGGTACAAATGCTCACGCCTATAATCCCCGAAGAGGTAGGCACAGGTTTTGTAACAACAACACCCGCATTTCACCGAATATGATTCAGCGCCAACGTGATAGAGGGTGATCGCTGTCTTTGAATTACTTCTCAGACATATGCAGATTACCTCACTATGTTTTCCTTCACCGTAAAGCACGTGATATGAAATCACTGCACATAAGATTTTAGAAAAACTCATTGGTACAGGCCACGCTGGGATTCGAACTTGCGTAGCAAGCGACTGCTCTAACCCAAAAGTCACAACGTCTCTTTATAATGAAATATAATATAAGTTTATTATAATACAAGTCAAAGCCTTAAGCTTTAAAAATATAATTTTAAAGATAAAATAAAATAAGTATGCTCAGACCATCCCATAAGAGTCCCTAAAGGGGTGAAAATAGATGATTAAATGCCAACGTGATAGATGATGTGTCCGTTGCCGTCTCACGCACTATACATTCGTCTTTGAATTTATTTTCTAACGTGTGTAGTTTTTTACGCGATATTTTCTTCTAATTATGTGATTAAAATAAACAAAAAGTGTTTTATTACGAGGATATATACATACATAGTTATCATAATAACAACATTGATCGAAAACGTAGCGTCTCAATTGCAGAGTACTCAAACAAAGTTATCAAATGCAAGTGACACTACCAGAACTCTCTTAATTGAATTGTGAGCGCTTGAATAAACCGTATTATAATTTTAATGTGTTCTATGTATTTTGGCTAAGATACAAATATAAATAATATAATATTGAAAGACGGTTGCCCAACCTTCTCAAAAGGGTCCCGGAGTGTTCAAGTACCAACTTCACCAAGTCCACTTTTTACCGAAGATGGTACCTTCGCATTTTCAGGCATATCATTGAATTTCTTCTCAGGGCTTTATTTAATTCAATAATACTGGCTGCTGAGACTTTGTCACCATGACTCTTACCCGTCTACGACAAAGCGAAAAGGAGGGTTATGATTTTGATCAGTATGTATGTTTATTCACCTGTTCCCTCATAACTTCAAAACTAATTATCCCATAATATATCCAAAATTTGATGTGGTGCCCTCTAGAAGAGAGAAATAAGGAACAAATTTTAATAGTGCCGTTTTTGGTTTCAAATCTTCTGTGTTATTAACCTAATTAGCACTCATTTAATGATTTTTGGACATTTATAAACACCACTTCTCCATTCAAAGGTTACCCTAACTGCTAGTCAACATGAAATGTGTAAGAAGTTAATTCTCAAATCGTCCGTTTTATTCGGTCCATACAGTTTTACTACAAGGTTACCTAATGACAGCCCGCTCCATCGTGCAAAGCCCTTTAGCAAAGATTAATTGGCAGGGTTGTGAAACCTTTGTCTTATTTAGCAGGAAAATATTTCCCCGTCCCATTGTCCGTTCGTGTGAATTGTAATAATGTGCACTTTGCGCGCTACGTTCTCTCTTAAGGCAGAGTGAAATGAAACTTTTAGGGTAACGTTTTTTCTTCTTGACTTTTATTGAAGTGATGCTTTGGAATGAGTATACAATGCTTCGGCAACGCATTGCAAGGATCAGATCAGAAGGATAATACATACAAACATATGCTCACGCCTGTATTCCTCAAAAGGGTGGGCAGAGGTGTTGTAATACAACACCTACTGTTCACCGAAGATGATTAAGTGTCAACCTGACAGAGGGTGAGTCCATCGCCGTCACAGGCAGTATAAATACGTCTTTCAATTACTTCTCAGACATATGCAGGTTTCCTCATGACGTTTTACTTCACCGTAAAGCAAGTGGTGTGAAATCACTGCACATAAGTTTTTAGAAAACTCATTGGTACGGCGCTGCTGGGATTCGAACTTGCGTCGCATGCCTAGCAGGTAACTGCTCAATTCCGAGGCCACTACGGCTGTGAAGGATAAAGAAATTCAATACGAAATCATAGTATAAATTGAAGTAGCAATTTCCAAATAAAATTATTTTGTCTGTTTGATCGCATCGTTCTTCCAAACGTTACGGATCTTAATATAGTTTTTACTAACATGTAAGAGTTGAACTCCGATGGAATGATAGCTAATAGATAGTAGCTAATAGCTTATAGATAGTAGAAGGAATGCCAACGTTTTGTCGTCTTAAAAAATCGTAAGCTGAAGTGAAGCTAGGATGGGTCGCGAGAAAAGAATAATTAATAATATTGTATTTATGCTTCGTTACTCTAACTATACCAATGTACTAAAACATATTTTGATACAAAATCAATATCCGTAAACAATCCATTCCAATATTTCTCTTTGAACTTGCCTTCTTATTTTTCAGAATCGTAAAACATAATTCAAACGATAAAATAAATACGTAAACATTTCTAATGAATGCTACACCTGTTTTTTTAAACAAAAGTTTGAAAAGTAAACATAAAGGCCCTTATTATGTACAAACAAGTGATTTATTTCATGTTAACCTCTAGTACTAAACTAACGGTTACAAAGCGTTATACATTTCACAGGAATATATAGTTTACGAGCGTTAAAAAACAATCTGAAGTCATTAAAAATGAGACGTACATTCACGTAGTTCAGCAAACATATATCAAAGTTCAAAAATAACATATTATATTTGGAAATGTGGTTTCTGGTAAGGATATATGTTGGAAAAAAAAGGTGAACGTCAATCTCGATACGGGTAACTCTAGTTTTGTTACTGCCCCGTAGGCTGGAAGTCTCACGTCTAAGCTACTATGACTTGATACATGTTGGTATGCTAATGATATTTTATGAGTTTTCTGTGTCTGAAAACGTGGTAAAACGTTTTTTTCCAAAAATGAAACCTAACTAGATCAATTTATTGTCCCCGAAACCCCCAACATACGAAATTTTATGCAAATCATTGTAACCGTTCTTGAGATTCAGATTATACAAGAATTGCTCGTTTAAAGGTATAATATACTTTTTAAACATCTAAATAGAGTACGTACAATAAATCCAAATAATGCTGTATGAGAGTTGTGTATATTATTGTACCGATAGTTGGGGTAATTATGATATTGTGTATTACGTTACAGAGATTTTCCGCGATGTATGTTGCTCGGACTCGCTGTATAATATAACTACCTACCTGTAATAAAATAACTGTATACGAAAGGAAAAATTCTTTGGTATACAGTAATTTTATTAGATCCCAAGTACTCGATGGCCATGAACATGAACAGAATGTAAATATCACTGAAACAATTAGAAGTAATTACTGTTTCATATCTAGATGTATTTTAGCAAGGAGGTAAGAATTTTAAAACCAAACGCAATTATCGTGTTTTTTTTCTTTTTTTATTTAAATCCAAAGCAACAGGCGCGCATGTGCTCCACTCTACTTAACTGTGTGGTTCATAGCTTCACCTATGAAAATAAACTCAGCTACGATTACTATTCACTTACACTCGTGCGCATTGAAAAATGTGTGTTTTATAACAGTTGAACGGATGCTCCCACAGACGTTTACGATTGTTTTATTTATCTTATTATTGAAAGGTTTCGGGCACATCACTAAAATTAATTTAAAACTCCGTCCTTGCGATACTTTTATTACATTTGTTACTTTTAGTGTTGTGTGATTGTAAACTTGACATAATATCTGCATTTTTCAATGTTTTATGATGTTGATTTGCGTTTCGTAATGCAGCCGAATCCAATTATTCCAGGTGATGAAGGAAATATGACTCTAAATTTATATTTTTTATTACAATATGACTTCATCACATCGTATTGCCTGGGCTGTGCATCTAGTGAGTAAGATAAGAAACACCTTTTTAATAAACGTGTCATTGGGCTACCCATCAATTTATCCCAGGATTGAAAGCATTGCTGTCTCTTTTCATAATGTGGAATTTAAAGGATCTAATAATCCAGTTCATAAAACAATATTTATGATTAATTGCTGGTTCCTCGAAATAAGAGATTTTAGCCCACAATTTACTCTGTTTTGTACAATAGATGTAATCACTTGAGAAAGATAGAGAGAATTGTATCTTTCTCTGATTACACAATTAAAGCTTTTAGAATCCCGGAACAGTCACAAATGTTAGGTACTTAGTCGATGTATTTCAATAAATAGGGGATTTTTTCTTCTCAAAATAAACGAAACATTTAGGATATTATGTATTCTCACAAAATTTAAACTAAATTGTGATTTCTAAGCGATGGCATAACGCCATCTTATGGTGTTAATTTGAATCGAATTCGTAAGATTGCTCACTTATTTTATTCGCACAAGTACATTACTACTTCAGTAAAAAGCAGAAGGATAAATCTCAAGTAATCGTTATTGGAGGCAATAAATGGATATCACAAACAACTTTGAACAAACTTCAGAAAACCGCGCGGGGCGGCGCGGCGGGTAGCGTTTTAATATTGTTCAAAATTGATTTTAGAAAGAAAAAGTTACTTTTATCATAATATACATTTTTAAACAACTCGAATATTGGAAAATATGTCTACTTTTAATGTTCCGTGCAACTTTTGACGTGAATCTGTGCGAAGTTTTTAATTATTGTAACTTTCGGTTGTATCATCATTGCCTGCTATAAAATGTATTGTTTGAAAGTTTTTCGACAAAAGAATAAGAAAACGGCCAAAACTTGTAGCTTAATTACACCATAAAAACTTTTCAAATTAGTATTGTCCTTAAAAACAAACTAGGAATATTTTTTTAGATCATAAAATTAACAACTTTTATTCACTATGGATACCTATATATTTTGTAAACAAATGTAAAATACCGACCATTTACAAAAACGTTCAAAAAATCACGTTTGTCGTTAACAGATGGAAGCCCAAATGACATATTTATTTTTAGTATTTTTTATTGAAATACGACATCTGTGAAAATTTAAACTGGTTAACTAACACGGCTCATGAGGCACAGCCTGTAGGCCTAGTCAAAGTAACATTCCCTTGCACTTGCGCTAATAGAAACGATAACAAATCTATAGGAGTGACATAAATCATTCACGTGACATATGTCATTTCTATACATTTGTATCGTTGCTAGATACGAAGCTTGAGGACAATGTTGCTTTGTCTACAAGTCCTGGTGGCAGACGGACAGTACGTACAGCGAAGTCTTAGCAATGGGGTCCCATTTTTAATCCTTTCTGTACGTAACCCTAAAAAAATATTATTTGTAGATCTGTGTACGTAAGGACTCAGCCTTACAAGCTACTCAAAATTTAACTTTTTCTTTTAAAATTTAATATTTATTTAGTGGTGGCCTTGAGGTTTGAGCAGTCGCCTGCTACCGCAAGCGACGCAAGCTCGAATCCCAGCGGGGCCTGTACCAATGAGTTTTTCTAAAAAACTTATGTACATTGATTTCACACCACGTGCTTTACGGTGAAGGAAAACATCGTGAGGAAACCTGCATATTTCTGAGAAGTGAGTGTTGTGATTAGAACACCTCTGCCTTCTCCTTCGGGGAATATAGGCGTGGGCATATGTATGTATGTATGAAAAGTATTCTAAAAAAGGAATAAAAAATAGTAGTTGTCAGAGTGTTGAGATAGAACTAAGATGGAAGGAAATAATGTTGAAGTAAAAGAATAAAGGTGAAAAACATTCAATTGATTAATTTAATAATAAATAGTATAGATCCCGGGTAGCCAGTGGCCCAAGTCGGGGTCGCTCGCTACAGTACTTATAAGATCAAAAGATGTACATAATAAAAACCACCTACCTACATTGATAAGCTTTTGCTAGCGATTTATATTTTGATAAGCGCCATACATTATATGATTTAGCTTGGGAGTAACGCTAAATTGATAAGGTACTCCTTCAAGTACTTCGTATGTTACAAACTGATTATATTCAGTTGTACAATATTATTTTTAACTAGATGTGCCCTGCGGTTTCACCCGCATAGTTTTAATGTCATTCCCGCGGAACCCTAAATGTTTGTTTAAATAAAAGTAGCCTATGTTACTCCTTGTAACATTAGCTATCTGCCTGAGAAAGTCCCGTTGAAATTGGTCCAACGTTTCATTTTAGATTAACCAGAACAAACATACAGACAGACAGACGGACAGACAGATAGACAGAGAAAACGTTTTTATATTGTTTTTTTTTTAAGTCAGTATCGTATATACTTTCAAATGCATTTAGTGAGAAGCTGTTAATTTGGAATTACAAACAGACATTTCAATTTCATTTATCTGTATAGATGAATTAAACATTCCAGACATCAAAGTGATAATTCTTAAAAAAATACAAGGTCTAATTAAGTATTGTTAACAGCGCTGCAGGGCTTATTTTAGTTTACTCCAAAAACTTCTAATAGCGAAAGTTAAAAATAGCAAAGTTACGTCCTCAAAACTCTTACTTTAAGAAGGCTTCATCAACAAATGTCCTCACAAATTATGACTCTTTATTGTTGTTTGGAACTTTTACGAATATAAATATTCGTGTATTTCTTCTAAGTACCCATTTAGCGTAGTATACAAAAGATTAAGGCCAATCGTATTTTTCCACAATAAAAATATTGACTACGGAAACAGGAGCTAAGGGGTAGGCAGAGGCTACTTTTCACCAAAGATGATTAAGTGCCAACGTGACAGATGCTGAGTTTATCGCCGTCTCAGGCACTATACATACGACTTTGAATTACTTCTTTGACATATACAGGTTTCCTCACGATGTTCAGCAAAGCACATGAGTTTTAAATAAAACTCATTGGTATAGGCCCCGCTGGGATTCTAACTTGAGCTGCTTGCGTAGCAGGCCCAAAGCTCAAACTCCAAAGCCACCACGGCAAAGCCACGCCCAATATAAGTTTATTTGGACGCAAAAAAAGAACATAGAAATAAGATTTCTTCATTTATTAGGCTGAGTATTTTACCGGTTCTTCTCAAAATCCTTGTTTCTGAACTGTTGGTAATTTTTTGACGTTCATCCAGATCCCAAACTGAATAAATAATTTTTATTTTTAGTGAAACATGTTTGGCCATCGTTTCAGAAGCCTGACTTATCTTAAAAGCGGTTGTCAAGGTAAAATGGAAGGCACTGCATCTAAAAATCGGATGATCAGTAAACCTCAATATATATAAGCAATAATAAGATCTCAGAAGCTCATAAGAGCAATGATGTAATTCAGTATGTTCTGTTATCAAGATTGCTCATTAAATAACGACGCTTAAAATGTAACCAAAGAAATTTTGTTGATGCATTAATTCGCAAAACCATTAAATTGATAATAAAAATAAAACCACAAAATAACCAAAATATTTATACACCGAGAGGAAGCGCCGCGTATTTTTTTTTATATACTGCAAGATTACGTACTTGTGGTACTAATGTTTACGATGTACTAGTCAATATAATATAATGTCTGTTTAACACTCTGTGGCGTATTAGTTTACAGTATATTTTTAAATAGAATGGAATGAAGTCACCGCGTTGCTAGCTTTGAGGTAACTCAATCGGGAAATGAGAAATTAAATGAATGAACTACTGCGCTGTACTGTATATGATGTTATTTAATTAGTTTTATTTTGGTGTAGTTTTGAAGTGTATCCTAATCCTGGCAGTGTCACCATGTAAGGGGGTTGGGAGTAGGTCTAACGAGAGAAAACTGTTTGTTACGAGAGAAGTTTATTGACTAAATACACTAATGCATTCAAGGAAGGAGATGTGTCACACACTATAGTTTGTTATACACCAAGTGACGCTATATACACTCCACCTCTCCACATCTACTGTATCATCTCCCTGGCCCTATCCCATACATTGTTGGGGTCGGCACTTGATTCAACCCGATGTGGCTGATCACCTGATTTTTAGACGAAGCGACTGCCATCTGACCTTCGCAACCCCTTTAACGAGGAAAATCTGTGATCTGGGTTGAAAAAGTTGTCAGACTATTTTAGGCCTCCGACCGACCTGTAACGATTGCCAAAGATGATAAATTGTCAACACATCAACTGTATACAGACAAATAAAATTAAATGTCTGTTTTGAATTCCAAAATAAGGTGTTTGTTCCTACTAATCACTGGAACGGCTGGAGCTTTTCACTGGCAGATATCTGATGTTACAAGGTGTAACTTACGTTTAACTGAGCTTTTATTTAAAGAAAGAAATAAGTGTTACACGAAATTAAGTCGGCTATGAAATTGGGTCTATGACGACGGTGAAACCGCGGAACTCAGGTAATTAAATCGTTTTCTTCTTTGTTGACGTCTCTGGTGACCGTCGAGCTGGTTCTTACCTCGGTCAGAGGATTAGCTTAGCGATCCAGCGAGGTAACGCAGCCAGCTTACTGGGCACCATTCCCGCAGACACTAATTTAAATTCCGTGTTTTATTTATAATTTTTATTTTTATTATATTTTTCTTTTTCATTGTATCAGCATGCATGTGTAAAAATAATAGTTGAATATTAAAAGTACAAAAATGCTCAACGATGATATATCGAAATATATATCAGTATTTTTTTGTCTGCAGGTAATGGACCCTGACATAATGATAGAAGAGTACGGGGAGCAGACGACTGCCCGGAGCTTCTTCACCACAGTGTTCCCAGTCACCGACAATGGCCACCCGACCGTCAAGAATGTCACTAACTCCACAGAGACTGTCAACTTCTTTTATTTTTATGACGTTAGTATCATCAATTAATTCTAGATTATCTATAAAATCTTTGTGTGCATTATATAGATTTACAGGAAAGCTTTTGTGCAGTTCTATACTCCAAATGATTTGAAAGAAGTCTCAATCGGAATATTATATACATACATATGCTCACGCCTGTATTCCCAGAAAGGATAGGCGGAGTTGTTGTGATAACAACACCCACTTTTCACCGAAGATGATTAAGCGCCAACGTGACAGAGGGTGAGTCTAACGCCGTCTCAGGCACTTTATATACGTCTTTGAGTTACTTCTCATACATATGCAGGTTCCTTCATCGCAAAGCACGTGGTGTGAAATATCTGCACATACGTTTTTACAAAAACTCATTGGTACAGGCCCCGCTGGGATTCGAACTTGCGTCGCTTGCAAAGCAGGCGAAATTTTTTTTATGTTCTATACGAAATGAGGGTAGTTTTAAAATAGACACTGTGAAAACAAATTGAGAACATATGACGTAAATCGGCGGCTTTAGAAAACTTAGTAACTGGTTGATAAATCTAGTTTTGATGCTCATTCAGAATACAATTGAATTGAATTGGAAAACTACTCACAACACATTCTAACAACGGCATTATTCACGCCGGATATTACATTTTCTTTCCTCTTCTATTCGGGGGTAGTTGAGCAACTGAGTTTGGCGGTCATTGACATTTTCACGCGAACCTGTGTATATTTATTTTGTTTCCTTGTATAGTTTGCTTGTATTTTTGAATTGCCAACAGAGACTTCAATTTTATTTATCTGTATTGATTAGTTGACCGTGCTAAGGCCAATGCTCGGCTCGGACCCGGCTCGATCTAGCGTTAGTCATGCTTCAGACAGTGTTTCAAATAACCCAACATTCCGTATCGAACATAGCACGTGCCCTGTAAATGTTCAGGTTATTAAATCAAACCCATATGGCAGGCGTAATGTAAACGACCGAGTCTCATAAAAGTGAGTAAATCTAGTCGCACCCACCACATTTTCAGGTGGATTAAGTCGGTAATACAATGTGAAAGGTTTTAATCGTGTAATGGATATTTTGGAGCTGACGTCATAGTTATCTATCGTGAGAGCCTGTCACTGATAGCGCTATCAGTCGCTGATACTGTCAAAAGTGTATGAAAAGTTATACCATAGTATAAATACAAGCAGTACGGAATCTAGGAACAAATCGTTCGAAATTACACACACATGACAGTCGTTCAACGAGAATGTAAGCGTACCCTGGCAATGTGTGGGGGGAGATCGGTGCGGGACCTGCCTCTCTTAAGACGGTCGGGGACCTTATGAAGGTTCTCTCTAAAAAAAAGTGTCAGTAAGAGGTGTCACGTCGTGGCCGATCACGTATACGTCATTCACGTGTTTTGTAGACATTTTTCTGATCTTCTAATTGACGTTATTGACATTACTTTGACGGTTTAAATAATGAAGTATATTTTAAAAACTTTAGGCTACTTATAACAAAACATGGTTTCAACGAGGAGCAGGTGAAACTATGTCTATCTCTTTTTAAATCTATATCACAGAAAGAGATGACCACTTTTAAACCAAGGATAGCTTAGTCTAGATGGTGAAAATGTATCTTTTTTTATTTTTGTCTTGATTTCATACTGCTTAGAAACATATACATTAATATTGTGATTATTTTCTCACGATATAAGCCGTAGTGGATTTGTAAGTAATTATAATGAAAGTATCCTTGTGTAAGTGTAGGCATGAGTTAACGCAACCAAATTTACCTAAACGATGAATTACAATAAAATTAAGACACGACGAATTACAATCTTGTTGGCATGGAAATAAAGTCTGATTCAGTTCAATTTCATTCTCCACATGTATCGCGTATCGGGGAGTACGTGTAGCACTTGTAAGAAAAGTTGCACAATCTATATCTATACAGATAATTAAAATTAGAGTGTTTGTTTCTCATTCCAAAATAACAGCGTGTCACTAAATGTATATGAAAGTATACAAGGTAAAGACATATAAAAACAAATTTTAATTTTTTCCTATGACTGTCTGTCTGCCCGCTTGACTGTTTGTCAGTCCGTCTATTTGTTCCGGCTAATCTCCGAAACGGCGAAAATAATAATTGGTGTTTTTTTAAATAAAATTAATAAAAAATATTTAGACAAATTCATTTCCAAAACCATAGACAATACCACGACCAAAACAAAGTTCCATTCGATTCTAATGACCCATATAAAAAGCGTGCTAAGAACCCGAACCGTCAGCATAACAAAACAATATTGATGGAATACCAAACCAATGGAATACAGTCACAAATGCGTCCGAAGTTTTTGATAAATCTGCGTTCAAAATTTCGGTTTTCAATCATAAACTGGCATTCGAATACACATTATTATGATTGATTGATGGTAAATGTCGCTTTAAAGCAATGCTTAGGATGTCAGCTTTGTTACGAACACAAGTATTGAGGATTACACAGTGGCCTACTTACTTGTAAAGTTTATTATGTCGTTGATAACATCCCCATATTGACAATCATCATCTCCCTGGCCTTATCCGATACACTGTTAGGGTTCGCACCTGATTTTTATACGAAGAGACTGCCATCTGACCCTCGCTACCATCTGTGATCTACGTTAAACCAGTTATCAGACTATTTTAGGCCTCCGACCGACCTGTAATGACTGCCAAAGATAATAAATTGGCAACCGGGATTGACAGCTTAACGTGCTCGCCGAGGCACGGAGGGGAGCATCCAATTACTGGTTAGGGTTAGGGTTGCTTAACTTCTCTGATCGAACGATATCTGCAATAGCAACTGTGCCACGATCCCCATATTGACAATATAAATAAGAAAGTCCGTAAGAGACGCTTCGAAAGCGACGTAAGTTCAAAATCCCTTGTAAAAATGAATTTTCTAGCACAGCTACTAGCGCACCGCGGTTACATCCGCATAGACTTAACACGATACTTTATTGTGCGTACTATTATAGTTTTAAATGTAAGTAGCCTACTGTCTTTGCAGCATCAGCCATCAAGTCCCGTTAAAATCCGTCAGTCGTTTCAGAGATTAACTGGAACAAACAAGCATACAAATTTTTTGGCATTACAAATAAACACTTAAATTTAGTTTATCTGTACAGACATAAAGAATATCTTTAAGCGACATAGTTTTAAAGGGGCACAGCTAGACAGTAATATAAGACGAAATGCATTTGTTGAATCGTACTTTGTTGCAGACCATCCAATTCACAGTCATGTGGGTACTATTCGTGGCGATAGTGGTGCTCAACGCGTCGGTGATAGCGGCTCTACTGTGCACCAACGCAAGGAAGAGTCGAATGAACTTCTTTATTATGCAGCTCGCCATCGCCGGTGAGTGAACACGCTTTTACCATTACTGCAGTTTTAAACTCTATTGTTCGATTGTTATGGTTGAGTTTAAGTCTTCTTTAAGATGATTGAGGGACGAAAGTTTGAGTTTATTTGTATTTCCAACAGTCGGTCGAACTACACTTGAGCTAAGACCTGGGAGCTAACTAGGATCGTTGAAACAGCGCGTATTAAGAAGTTAATACTACTCTTAATCATACGCCTTTGAATTACTTCTCAGAAATATGCAGATTTCCTCACGATGTGCCGCTAAATGATTGAGTATTCCCGAATGTCACACACGTTAGTCAGTTCGGGAACGTTGTGAAACCACGTTGATATTTTTATTATTATGATTGATGATTTCTATTATTTAAGTATTAGAATTCTTACTTACATACACATAAAGAAATAAAAAATCGAGCTCTGCATTATTTGTGATTTATTTTATATTTCTTACACAAATAATAAAAATAATTTTGAAATGAATGATTGCTGAGTTTCTTGTCGGATTCTTTTCAGTAAAAGCAAGGTTCCGAACCCGACGGTAAAATTTGCAAGTACTTTTCAAAGTCTAATCAAATAAAGATATTTAGAATTTTGAAAATTGAATGTAAAGCCATTATTTAATTGGAATTCAAAGGAGTCTTCTAATATACGCAAATAAATCCAGCTCCCTCCCTGCGACGGAAGTTTGGAACTTTATACATTTTAAACAGAACCTTTGGACAAAGGTTAATGCAATCCTAACCCTTTTTCACACCAACCAGTTGGTTAATTAATTTTGTTGGAGTTACTTCAATTCGCATTAAATGAGAATTTCGATCTAGCAAACTACGCTTCATTAAGTACTGCTAATAAATTTATAGCTGATTTGATAAGAAATTTGCTTAAAGTATTTAATTATTAATAATCTAAGTAGAACGCTTTAATCATTTGTTAATTGAGTTATTGTTTGTAAGAAATAATGAGAATTTAATATTGAATAAGTAATTCAGTGATAAAGTTTCAGTATGGATCTATTCAATATTATATTGTTTACGGGAACTCGCTTTTTTACTGACACCCATATTATGGATACCTTGTTAGGATTTTTATTAGGACATCCTCCATCATCTAATTGATATGAAATGTATTTCAGTCCACATAATCACTTCAAATATCATCTATATTAAAATAATGCCGAGAAAATACTTGTTCGTTTGTTTGTAACGAATAAGCTTTGAAAATACTGGTTCTAAAATTCTTATACTTATTGAGTTACATAGGCTATGCCATTAATCAAGGTTAATAAGGGGTTTGTAATGGCATTAGTATTATAATATAATACAATTAACTTTCAGATATTGTCTCATATAGTGAAAACACAAAAGCTCATCATCACACACAACGTTGGCCCTGACCAGGTATCGAACCATCGAATCATAATCTAGCAATCAAAAATACTATCCACTAGACCAACGGTGCCGTCTATTTACTATATCCCGACTAAATAAACGCCGAAACTCTTTGACGATTAAGGATCTTATCACAATCGGGAGTTCGTGAATCTATACATCTATATTTATATATCTTCACATGTACAGATAAATAAAATGTTAGAGTCTGTTTGTTTGTCTAAATGCATATGAAAGAGCTTCATATATAACGAGTAACTTAGACTGGAAAATTACTAAGTAACAGTTTTTACTCATTTATTAATACTCGGATAAACCCGCGAGGCACAGCTAGTTATTATCTAACAGAATGGAATGAACTGTCTGTTGCAACGACCCATCAACTCTCGTTCAATTTCAATTCGGAGCACATCAAGTCACTTCCACGTCGATTTTAAGTCATTTTGCGTTCAGGTGCCACTCGTTTTGGAAGTATACGAGTGTCATTATCGGAATTGTGAACTGGTTTCCAATTTTCTCCCTTTTGTCCCACATTCATGACCGACTTTGGTTTTTCGAGTTCCGTACCAAACATTAAGGGAGCTTTTAGAGGATAATTTTGGCCGTCTAACTGTCTGCCTGTCTGTCTGAAAGCCGTGGTGGCCTTGGGGTTAGAGCAGTCACCTGCTACGCAAGCGACGCAAGGTCGAATCCCAGCGGGCCTGTACCAATGAGTTTTTCTAAAAAACAGTTATTTCACACTGCGTGCTTTACGGTGAAGGAAAACATCGTGAGGAAACCTGCATATGTCTGAGAAGTAATTCAAAGACGTATGTATAGTGCCTGAGACGACGATGGACTCACCCTCTGTCACGTTGGCACTTGATCATATTCGGTGAAATGTGGGTGTTGTTACAACACCTCTGCTTACCCCTTTGGGGACCCTTCTGGGATGGCGTAAGCAACTGTCTGCCTTTTAACACATTCACTGCTAAAATTTCAACTTCGTAAATTCTCTAACAGTTGGACGCACATACGCGTCGTTAGCAGTGAACGCGTTAAGACCTTCTTCTCAGGATCGTGTGAAAACAATCCTGACGTCGTAAGTTTTGAGCGGTTTCATAAAAAAAAGCAGTACGGAATCTAGGTCCTAATCTTTCAATATGACACACTCACATAGACGCCCGCATCTAGATTGTAAGGTCGTGGCCGTGAGCGTAAACTTCTATAGGTACGTGTTTTACAGATTTACTAATTGACATATTTTTGACAGCTGGGTTTAATAAAGAATTAAATTTAAAAATCTTTAAGAGTCACCCTTACCGTAGATGGAGCAAAGTAGAAGTTCTTATTTCAAAAATCAATTTGAATACCATTCTCAAACCTTCTGGTGAGATAATCTGAACGCGCTGATGAGGGTTAAGCCAGTAATTATAAATAGCCGGCACTAATAAAAATATATAGATCAACAAGATGGTGTGAATGAAATGGAATTTGGCTGTAAACACGCCGTATTTCAAAATGTACCGGAAGTCGATGACAATTAATTTTCGCACGTTATATCTGGACATCTAACAAAATACAATGTGTTTTATGACTTAACCCACTCATGCATAATAAATATATGTTTACATACGAATGAAGATAAACTTAAATTGCCTTCCATCAAAAGGCAATTTTTGAAATAGGTCAAAGAGGCAACGCTTGATAATTATCTAAAAGAATCCAAAGTTGAAACTCATAAAGAGTGTAATCCTCGATCTAAATTGTGTTAAGGTTAATCTTAACTAGGAATCGGAATTCACCCTTGTTTTCGTGAAGCGGTTTAACTTGGATCTGACATCAGAGATTTATCTCTTGGTGGCATTAGACCCAAAGACAGTTACTGCATCGTGTTTGTGCCAAAAATTGCACGAATATGATAATTATGTATTCTATTTAGGCCCTGGTGCCTCACCATAACTTTTATTGCCATGATATTTTGTTGCGTGACAGTGACAGACAAATAAAGCTGTTTCATAATCATGGGCTATAAGAGGTCATGATAGGTTACCAGGTAAAGAACTCATAAAATGTCGATGAAATATCCTAGTTCCTATGTAATGTTTGTAATAAATCATGAAACTAATGTACTAATTAGGTTCCTACTTTTATAAAGCTTGTTTTTTAAGCGACCAGCTAGCTATCCCATTGTGCCCTAGTGAACGTCACGCGGTATCACTTGCGTAGGTATTTCCCGTTCCCGTGAGAGTACGGGGATATAATATAACCCATGTCACTCGCTGATGATGTGGCTATCCATTGCTGAAAGAATTTTCAAGAACGGTCTAGTACTTTTTGAGCCAATCGTTACAAACATATTTACATACAAATAATTCCTCTTTATAATATTAACACTAGCTGTGCCCGCGGCTTTATCCGCATGGAGTTAATTTTATGGGCGCCCGCGGTAACCTCATGTTTTTTAAATAGAAATGTAGTCTTAGTTACTCCTTGTAACATTAGCTTTCTGCCAGTGAAAGTCCCGACAAACAGACAGACAGACAGACAGACAGACAGACAGACAGACAGACAGACGGACAGATAGATATTTTTGTATTAATTCCTTTTCTTTTTAAGTCAGTTCCGCATATACTTTCATATATGTTTAGTGAAAAGCTGTTATTTTGGAATTGCAAACAGATACTTTAATTGTTATTTCCTGTATAGATATTGATATAGATTGGAAGTGCATCATTCAATCCAATTTAAAAGTAAGCTAATGTATACGCTTACGACAGGATTAATTATTGCCATTTGGGTAATGTGTGCGAACACTAATATGGAGAGTGGACTCTGATATATGTGGGCAGAACTTAACAGATGTGTCAATAAGAGAGAGCACAATGTAATTCATTTCGCAGAAAGAATGGTTAGACGGCCCGAAAATATTAGCTCAGCAAAGTAAATATTAGTAGATAGCAAGTACGACTTTCGTTAGAGATGTGATTATTTTCGATGTCTACAAATACGTTGTTTTAAAGATTATTTGTTGAGTGGAATAGGATGAAACTGCAATATTGTAGGTGAAATAAAAAAATATATTTCTACTTTTATCGATATCTAGTGTTTTCTTTAAGACGTGATGTGATTCTTTTTTCCTTTGGCAAAATTGTGCGAAAACAATGATATGGTAGTAGGTAGCTTACCTTTCTTCTTCTTATTTTAGCCTATTTAATAGGGGCTATTACACCTTGTTCATTGTGCGGCACTAACTGGCCTCAAGCCCACATACATATAATTGATAAGCAACCGAGCTACAGTGTCTTTGTTCCAGAGTAATCTATGTATTTAACGTTATAATATCTACCTACTTAAAATAACCATCCATTTAGTACCTTATCTAATTTTAATTATTGCGGTCGGGAGGGCCGTGGAAATGAGGATATACTTCAAGCTCCGGAAAACATAGAGAACATTTATTGATACTAACTTAAAATATATATACAACGAAAAGAGCGCAATGATACCGTGTATAAAAGGGGCTCAACTCCATCTAGTGACAGAGACACGAACTAAAATCAAACTTAAACAATTGCTGCGTCGTATCTTTGTTTTATGAAAAATTCATTTTCTTTCTTTCTAACTTCTTCGCCTATTAAAACTAAAGTAAATTTCTAAAGAGTTGCGGTTATATCGGACCAGTTATCAAGAGTATTCTGCAAAATCAACTTATTTAAACCTAACCTAATGAAAGTTCTAATTCAGGGAAGTCGTAAGCAAAGAAAGTGTTTGAATGAAGCAAAAAAATATTGAGATCGTAGACTGTGGCAAATTGTAGTCTGCCTATCTACATCGGATACAAACACGAGTACTATGCATGCATGTACAGATGCCGTCACGACTTATGAGCTCTTACCTTGAATACGCATTAGTCATTATAAAATACATGCGCAGCTACCCCCACTATTTTCGCTGATCACTCATAGCTCGTGACATCAGATATATCCAGGAAAGAGGAGCTCGTAGCACAGTTGCTATTACGTGTATCATTCGATCAGTGAAGTTAAGCAACCTTAACCTACGCCAGTAGTTGGATGAATGACCGCCCGAATTCCCTCCGTGCCTCGGAGAGCACGCGAAGCCGTTGATTGATCGATTGCCAAATTAATCATACATCTTTGGCAATCGTTACAGTCCAGTCGGGAGCCTACGAGAGTCGGATAACCTGGTTATTGATTTTCCTCGGAAAAGGCAAAATCAGATGGCAGTCGCTTCGTATGGTGATCAGCCATATTGGGTTGAATTAGGGCCGAAAAATGCATGGGATGCAGAGGGATTATGATGACCTCTATCCAGGAAAGTAAGCGACATGCAACTTATGTAATCTTAGTTATTAGTTACTCGCGATGCAACTCTAGGTTAAAGCGTTGCAGTCGCGTGACATGCTCAAGTTTTACAATACCTACTTAAGCAACAATAAGATGTAACCTTCCTTTAAAGCATGTACGTCTTAGATTAATGTTGGCTTTATGTGGCAGTGTTAGACGCGGTACACATGAAAACTAGAAACATTTGCGGCCTCATAAAGAGAATTATAGCGCGACGCGCCTCTAATACAAAGCGACTCGTTTGTTTTTACACCTTTAATGACCCCAATATATCTACGCGACCTTCAGCCTATGCCAAGAAAGTATGCAAAAATGTACAATTGAATAGCATTAACCGCGTAATGTCTTGGTGTAATTTACTCAACTGGGTGTGAAGTTACGCGACAATTTATTTGCATTAGGCTCCTTCGCGTGATTGCATCTTTAATGACGATAAATAAAAAAAAAAATATACAAAATTAAATAAAAATAGTCAACATAACTGACACTTGGAACACTCATTGAACGACATTTTTACTTAGGTTAGCTTACTACCGTTTCCAAATGTAAGCCTGTCAGGAGAATAACGGCAAAACAAACTCCCCGGCTTTTTTTTTCAATCTATCATCAACAGACTCAGTTACACTATAATATGCTTTTGCACAAAGTTTCTGTTCTGCTTTTAAACTTAAAAATGGTAGTTCCGGAGCCAACGTGGCCGAATACTGCAAGATACTTTGATTAACGGCAAAAGTGGGTGTTGGTACACCTCTGCTCATCCTTCTGGTGACTTATATAAAAAAATGCATTTAGATAATTGTATTGTTAAGCCAATAAATGAAAAGTCTCATTATTTTGCATCATTGCGTGCACTAAGCCTTGCCTGTATAAATACAGTGCTCATTTCATTTTAATTGGACGCGGCTTTTCAATTTTGGCCTAAGCAATCTTATTTACACGATGAATCATTAGCCGAGGTTAGTCTAGTATTATCAGCTTTAAACGGTCTAATTGCTCAGTAGTCTGGCTCTCGGGATGAAGGGCTAATTTTTGATGAGTCCTCACACCTTAGTCTTTGATGTTCCGTTCACAAGCATAGATAATATTGTAGTAACACGTGTACAATATGTTGATAGAATGCATCAAAACACGTTGGCAAGAAAACAAGAAGAAATGTGAACGTACAAAATGATTATACCCTTTTGCTTACGACTGCACCTGGTCCGGATTTTAATTTTTTTTAAGTGACGTTAACACAGCACATCTAAACATATAAATTAAATTGAAGTGTCTGTCTGCAATTCCCAAATAACAGCCTTTCATTAAATGCATAGGAAAGTATATACGGTACTGACTTAAAAAAAGCCTTTATTTTTTTTTGTCTGTCTGTTTGTTCCGGCTAATCTCCTAAATGGCTGGACCGGTTTTAACGGGACATTTACTTGCAGATAGATAATATTACAAAGAGTAACTCAGGTTACATTTATTTAAAAATACATTAGGGTTCCGTGGACCACCTATGGAATTAAAAGCCTACGCGTTTGAACCGCGGGGTACAATTAATAATATAATATAGCCGTGGTGGCCTTGGGGTTAGAGCAGTCACCTGCTACGCAAGCGACGCAGGTTCGAATCCCAGCGGGGCCTTTACCAATAAGTTTTTCTAATAAACTTATGTAAAGTGATTTCACACCACGTGCTTTACGGTGAAGGAAAACATCGTGAGGAAACCTGCGTCTGAGAAGTAATTCGAACACCCACTTTTCACCGAAGATGATTAAGTGCCAACGTGACAGATGGTGAGTCCATCGCCGTCTCAGACACAATACGTACGTCATTGAATTACTTCTCAGAAATATGCACGTGGTGTGAATTTACTGTACATAAGCTTTTTTTAGAAAAACTCATTGGTACAGGTCCCGCTGAGATTCGAACTTGCGTCGTTTGCGTAGCAGTTCACTGCTCAAACCTCAAGGCCAACACGGCTTTACTAGATTTACTATTTCATATATATAACATAGATTTACTTTGATTAAACTACAGTAATACAGAGCTACCTTCTCCTTGTGACTTGCTATAACTCATACAATAAAAATAATAGTTTAAAAAAACACGCTTTCATAAAAAATCCAACTAAAAATCAGAAAATAAAATTTAATAAATTTGGATTAAGAATATTGTAAATTAGAATAGAATGTACATTTTTGTAAAAAAGCGTGGGGTGTATTCAAAGCGCTTTTTAAGATATTATATTATCAATGTGATGATTCTTCTACTCATTATCTGTCAATAAAATGTTTATAATTATTAATTGGATTTTTTATGAAAGCGTGTTTTTTTAGTTTTTTTATTCTATTATTTATTTTTCATTTTTTAGTTAAATTTTTTAAACTATATATTATTTAGTTCGATTGGCTAACTATCAACCGCCCTCGTAAGTGTGGAACTGCACGCATGCGTAGTTCGCGCACTAGCTCTATCTCTCTTACTCACATGCAAAGGATGCGGAAAGAGAGATACTTCGATCGGATTATTGCATTGTCATCGACTTTTGACAGGTGTGCAAAGTTTTAATTAAATCTGATCGTACAAAGTAGGACAAAATCGAGCTCAAAGGGGTCGGTTACATACATACATACAGGTGAAGCTAATATAAAGCGTGTAAAAAGGATGAACGAGATTAATAATTTCAACAATAACAAAATATTTGTATAACAACGGATACAAAACTCAACAACAAAATAAAATATTTGCAAGAAACGCTTCCTGAATGAAATCACAAATTCCTCCAAAACCTCTTATCCACTGCATTATCGTCTTTATCTAGTGTTAATTGAGTCGTTTATAAATTCCTGTTGATCCAGTTTTATATTTAACAAAGAAATACAATGAAGAATTTATGAGCCTCTCCTATCAGTGTATACATTGTAAGGTAATCTAAGATCAAGGATTATTTGCATACTAAAGCACAATAATTGTAATTACTTGCAATTTAACTGCTTTATACAAACCCTTTGGCTATGATACGATTTATGAGAATCAGAATGAACGTAGTCTTAACAAAACATGAATGATATCAGCCTTCTTGAAGCCATCTTGATCAATTTAAAAGATTGTTCCATATTCAGGAACCAGCAATTAGTATTATAATTAGCCTAAACGTCCTACCTACAATACTCAAAGTATAAGGCTTGCACGTGCTTAAACGTGATCAACACCGACTTACTTGATGAAATTGATGTAATTGATGTGGCTCAAAATATGTTGATATTTGGAATTAAACCGTAACATGACTCCGAAAAGGCACAGTATAAATATAAGCTTACTTCAAGCAGTGCGGAATCTAGGAACAAATCGTTCAAAGGACACACTCACACAGTCGCGCGCACTCACAAAATAATATGCGGCCTGGTCCCTAATGCCACGTATATATTACGTATTTTACAGATTTTTATCTAAGCATTAAATCGTAAAATGGACACTACTATGAAATTATATAATGGAGAACATTTAAAAAAAAGAGACAATGCTATTTGAACGAGCCAAAAATACTTGAGGTACTTGAACTGCCGAAAGTTTAACTGTAAGCGTGTGAAAACCAAAGCGATTCAGCAAGGTTCTTTATTAAATTCATATTTCACCAGAAAGTAATAAATTAAATGGACTTCATGTTATTGCTCTGTGTAGGCTCAGCGGTAATCCTGGTAGAATGCTTTACGATATTGTTTCATCCATTTTAAATTTTACTGTTTTCATAAAAAAAAACATATAAAATGCACCACTCTTTTTTTTTGATAACCGCACTTGCGACGTGAGTGTATGAGCTTGATCACAATGCTATGTATTTATCTCGAGAGATAACTCTCTTGGGATAGATACATAGAATGTTGTTTATCGGACTACAAATGAATACCTACTTCTAAAAGCTCAAAATAGTATTCATTAAACTAGGTAGTTTTCATTAATTTTGGTGGTCTAGTGCCCTGCCCATCACGGGTAAATTACATTGGGCTTTCTGACAAAAAATTCAAAATAAATGTCCGGAGTTTGGAAGTTGGCAGTGTTTACACCCCAGTGCCTCGGGGCGCACGTTGCACCGTTGGTCCTACGCCTGATCTCTCTCCGGTCGTGTCGGATTGCCTCCCACCGGACTATGAGAGTGACGGAATAAAGAGTACACCTGTGTTTGCGCACACACTAGTGCACTATAATATTGAGATTAGCCGCCGTAATCGAAATTCGGTAGGAGATTATTTAAATTACTATTCTGATCAAAAAAATTATGGTACTTTGTCTTAACTATAAGTGAAATCTGGCTTGAGCAAAAATAAACTTTAGTACTAGTATATAAAACACATTTCATGTTGTTCCAGATTTATTCGTCGGTCTCATCTACGTGTTTCCAGACATCATACAGAAGATCACAATCGCCTGGCTAGCTGGCGAGTTTATGTGCAAAAGTGTCAAATTCCTACAGGTATATTTTAAGAGAATAATATGTTACACAACGGTATATTATTCAAGCTAACAGGGGGCCAACTAATATCGTTTATGCAGGGCGTATAAGAAATAAGAACTTCTTAGCAACGTCAAAGCTCAGAAGTTCTTAACACGATCTGCGTAAGCCAATGATTAAAATTCGTGAAGCTTTATAATTATTTACTGAGAACTAACGCGGAAAATATTCACAAACTCTTATCTCTGCATCATTGCAAGGATACATTTATTTTTAATAATTTCTCATTGGATTGGTGATTCATGTGTTATCTGGGATGACACACTTTATGATAAAGTTCTGGTAAACGATGAGGAGTGATTTAATATTTGTAATTTAATTTATGATATTTTTTTCCTTGTAAAGTATCCTTAAATTTTAGTTATCATTTTGTTTCCTACTATTTTTCATAGACTAGGGCGTAGGACATAGGCTAAGGTCAAACATAATTTGAAACGTTTATAGGTATTGTAACAGTATCGTTTTTCATCGGACAGATTTTTGTATAACTATTCGCCTTATGGTTACCGACTGCACTTATCAAAACTTGTAAAACTAAGAGCATTACGCGATTACCACTTAAAAATCAGAAGAAATTATCATCACCCTTCTCCCTTACATGGAACACTGGCTGCCTTACTAAAATAGCACAACACTTTGGAGGTACTGTTAAAGGCGAAGTAATATTGCGTTTTTCAATTTTGAACTTCCTAATAGCGGCCCGAATTCAGGATTAGTGCTCGGTTAGTGGCAACTGGCTCGCCGTGTAGTCTACTATTGCGACCTTGCTCAACGCAGCAACAGGATACTACTCTGAGCTACAATTAGTTGGCTGCGATCTTCTGTAAGGTTTCAAGGGCTTTTTTATTTTAATTGCAGGCTGTTGTTATGTACGCGTCTACATACGTGCTAGTCGCGCTCAGCATAGATCGATGTGATGCCATCACCAACCCTATGAACTTCTCTGGCAGCTGTAAGTATACTATTAATTACTTTCAATTTGTTTTTATACGCTATTCATATGATTGGACAGTATAATATAATTAAGTGCCAACATAACAGAGGGTGAGTCAATTGCCTCAGGCACTATACATACGTCTTTGAATTGCTTCTTAGACAAATGCAGGTTTACTCACGATGTTTTCTTTATCGTAAAGCTCGTGGAATCACTGCACATAAGTTTTTAGAAAATCTCGTTGGTACAGGCCCCGCTGGGATTCGAACCGTCGCTTGCGTAGCAGGCAACTGCTCGAACCCCAACGCCACTACGCTAAGTTGGTAAAGTTTGTATATGATAGCAAAATTAAATACTAATTGAAAATTTGGATTATGAAAGTAAACAGGAAGGCAAACAGGAAGTATATCTTAGTTACATATAATTTAAGTGGAACAAGCAATTTTGATTAATACTTAAACTTAGAAACTAATTCAAGTTTGTATTTGGTCACGATATACATATCGAAATATATATTCAAATCTTTATCAACACATCGTGAGGAAACCTGCATATGTTGGAGAAGTAATTCAATGACGTATGTAAAGTGTCTGAGACGGCGATAGACTCACCATCTGTCACGTTGGCACTAAATCATCATCGGTGAATAGTGGGTGTTGTGATTACAACACCTCTGCCTACCCCTTCGGGGAATACAGGCGTGAGCATATGTATGTATGTACATCTTTATCAAATGGATTTGCACCAGCCTTATATACATTTTGTTTCATTATAAAAACGTTGCCTCCTGAAAACGTTTTTCGAGGACGGTCAATTTCTATTATTGAACATTAGTAATTTTTGGATCTTGTATGGAACGACGCGAACAAATACTTGTTACCCCTACTAATTTTGCAGAGCGCTCATAACTCGTGATGGTACCTGTACCTACTCATAACGTTTTGAGAAATGCGTGTTGTATATTACTTGTTGTACTTTTTTGGTCGAAACGGTTGAAAATTTAAAAGAAAATTATTTATTCAGTTCAGGCCCTAGTAAGACACCTAAGCACGTCCAAGAAATTACTATCAGTTCTGAAACTAGCCATCTGGAGAAGACTGATAAGAAACTCAGCTGGCATCATTTTCGAAGAATTTTTACATGATATTTCTTTTACAATGGTTCTCTTTCAAAGAATCATTCAGCTCAAATCTCGTACACTTAAGTAGTTAAAGCTCACTATGACACGACACGACACGACAAACAAAACGTGCAGCACGACATATCCCGTTATTTTCATTCATTAGTCATACATTGTACATTTCGCATGCTCTATGTCGCATCGCTGTCGTGTCGTTGATGTAATGAATTCTTGCTGTCAAGCTATGTTCCGCTTTCGTGAAATTAATTGGATTTGCCTTTCAAAGACTTTTTGTGCAAGGTTTGCCCCGTATTATCTACGCCTGATTCCGTAGGCAAGATCAAACATATTGTTTACACTTGATTTTGTCTGTCTGTCACTAACTAAAGATAGACAAATCTATCATTCAGTCCTTACTTTCATTCCAATGTCTTGGGGCTAACCGTCATCGTTTAAGCAGCACGTATTTAGAACTTCTCAGCTTCGAAGTTTGAATTTACGGTTCAAAAATGGAACGTCAAAGCTCAAAGTACGTAGACCCCCAGCGCCCTATTTACATTTATTGAAATTGAAGGTATGGTTAGATCAAATCTGGCAGTAAACTGGTGAAATCTGTAAACTTTCATATGTTATGAAATCGGCTATTAGTCAAAACTATCCGAATCTATTCCAACTCTTCACGTGGAATTTTACGACGCTTATATAACTTCAGTACTTTCGTTCTTTAATCATCAAAATGGATCTTTGTATTTTAAATAATTCCATTTGTATTGGCAACCTTTCAGCAAGTATCATTGCCTTAATGTGATTAAGTAAAATTCATTTCATTTTGAAAGTGTTAATATGTACTAGTTAACTCTTTTTGAAATGTGTAATCTACTTAGATTTATTCACAAACTAGTTTCCGCCCGCACATTCACCCGCGTGGCAGTAAGATTCATATACAAACTTTCAACCCTCATTTAACTCCCTTAAGATTAGAATTTCGAAAAATCTTTTTTTAGTGTATACCTCACCAAGTACCCTTTGAATTCCATGTGTCTAGGACTAGCCGTTTAGGTTGTGCGAAGACTAGAATTTCATAAGTATAGTTAAACGCTTAGATGTATCTCAGACCTTTACGTAATATGTAGTTAACACGAAAAGAAAGAAGAGAGCCGTGGTGACCTCGGGGTTAGAGCAGTCGCCTGCTACGCAAGCGACGCAAGTTCGAATCCCAACGGAGCCTGTACCAATGAGTTTTCTAAAAAACTCGAGTGCAGTGATTTCACACCACGTGCTGCGAAGGAAAACATCGTGAGGAAACCTGCATATTTATATTTCAAAGACGTATGTAAAGTGCCTGAGACGGCGATGGACTCACCCTCTGTCACGTTGGCACTAAATCATATTCGGTGAAATATGGGTGTTGTTGTTACAATACCTCTGCTTACCCCTTCGGGGACCCTTCTGGGATAGTGTGAGCATATTTTTTTACAAAAATAAAAAAACAATTTCTTCTTCTTGTTTAGTTTTTAACTTTACTGATCCAGTGAGTAGCAACCTCAGCCACTGATCAACATTTTAGTCGGTTTCAATTTTATAATTCTATTTTATTGGGTTACTTAAATACTTTGAATTTTTCGCGTTTGATTTATCTAAGTTGTTTGAGTAAAGCTAATTGATTTCTGTAATTATATTTTCCAGGGAACCGTGCAAGAGGTCTGATCGTGTCAGCATGGCTCTTCAGCATCATATTCTCCATTCCACTCCTTATTCTCTACGAAGTAAAAGAAGTTCAAGGTGTGTATTTATCAATTCATAACGCTATTTATTCTAATTAATTAGATTCAAGCCGTTAATTCGATTGTAAGGCAACTTTCAACCTTAGCGATAATAAATAGGGGCGGTAATTTGGGTTAAACATTTGTCAGAGTTTCTTTAGGCGTCTAATTTGATACTTAACATTATAATAGGCTTAATGGTTACGATGCTATGTAAGAATTCGAATGGTTCCACTAACAATATAAAAACCTTTTAAAGATTAATGGTTTGTTTGATAGATTATAGTAACGTGTCAGAAGGGATATGAGTAAAGTAAGAAAGGATGGTAAAAATAAATGGGATATAGGGAACAATTCACGCAGTTCCGCCGTCATTGTCTTGTCGCTAAATTAAAGGAAACATTATTGTAAATCCCAAATTCTCAGAAACTCGTTTTAATTCTGTTGTATTCTTCAACTTAATGGTTTTAGCGTGTCATTTTATTGACCTACATATAAATATACTCACAGGCTTTATGGGTTTCCCCTTGTAATAAAACATGGTATGCCCTCTAATCTCCCACAGAGAGCGCTTATCGTCTATTATAATTTGGTTATAACAAAATATATGACAGTATGAAGATAACCTACAGTCGCGTAAAGGCATCAAGGCCAGTTGCTGATAAAATAATAATTTGACATATTATCTATATAATACAACATTATGTCTATTGGACATATATGTTTATGTGGAATTGTCTGCCATGAGTCGAGTATCGTCTAAATAGGTCCAGTATTTTCGGTTTCGAATTTGCACAAAATCATGACTAGTTTATTTATTAGTACCTATATACATAATAAATACATTAAATAAAAAATATTTGTTTTTTAAGTTTCGAAATTTCCCCTCAATGCTGAAGACGAAGTTCCCTTCTCTGGGATGCCATCATCAGATCCTGGTTTCCTTATCAAGAAATATTTCCAACAAAAAAATCGGTTCATAAACGACAAATCCGCGAACACACATAAAAAAAAATTATATAGGTAAGGTCGAATTGAGACCTCCTCGTTATTTTGAAGTCGGTTAAAAATCTAATTAATTTTATTTATTAATGATCCAATTTAATGGTCACTTGGAACACTCAATGCGATTATACCTTTGATATCCATATCATACAGGACATATTATAGGTTAAACCATCCAAACCAAGAGCTGTAAGCTGTACGACATTTCACACACGTCACATTAATGTATCTCATGATATGAGGGCAAGCAAACTATCATGGCAATAAGAGCTCCCCATACATAAAATTTCCCTTAAATTTCCAGGTCAACAACAATGCTGGATAGATTTAGGGACACCTCAAAAATGGCAGATATGGATGACCCTGGTTTCTGTGATGATCTTCATTCTGCCGGCGGTGGCCATTGCGGCGTGCTACGCTGTCATCGTGCTTACCATCTGGACTAAGAGTAAAGCAGTCGTCATGAGTCCCCCTATCAACTCTAGGAGGACTAAGACTTTGAGGAATGGTAGGTTTCCATTATAATTTTTACCGTGACACCGTTAGCATTTAAAAAATACGTAATCATAAAGGCTTATTCGTGAAACTTATTTAGATAAACAAGAAATACTGTGCGTCATAAGCTACGATTCTTACATATTTCATTCGCTTCGTCTAAATGTATGCATTTTCTAAATAAACTGTTTACTTTTGATAAGAAAAGCTAGTGCTAATCTAGACTAGTGCAGGTAAATAAATTCACATAATCCCTCATTGTAAATCTCACCTTACTAGATCTCAATTAAGTTCTAAATACTTTGTTTAGACCGTTATATAATATTGTAAGACGAGCCCCGTCATGCTCAACGACATCGGAATAGTACCTAATATACCTAGTACCTAATGCATTAAGATATAAACACATGTTTGTATTCAAAATAAACACGAACAAACTAAATCACAACAGGAAACATAAGACGCCCAAATGACCATCCATAAATACTTATTCCAAGAAAACGTGGTTTAAGAATACGCGCTCTGGGAACTGAAAAATAAAAGTGTTCAAGCTGTTGGTATACTAATTGTTTCCAGGGCAAGTGGAGAGCGACCCGGATTCCCGGCGCGCCAGCTCGAGGGGACTCATCCCGAGGGCCAAGATCAAAAGTGTCAAGATGACATTTGTAATTGTTTTTGGTATGCACTTTTTTGTCTACAGTCTACATATTTTTTTGATGTCAAACATTATTTATTGAAAGTTTGATTTTTATAAATTCAAGTGCACCTTTATTCGTCATCGATTCTACCATAGTTTGACGGTACCTAATTAGTAACGATATTACGGTGCCTACCTAAGTAGGTACTTGCTGGACAAAATTCTACACCTAAAGTGGTCGTTACGGAATAAAAAAAAAATAAAATAATTATTATCCATATTGTCCTAGTTTCGTATACCCATGAAAAGATGACCATACATTACAATAATACTACATTGATGATATGATATTATTATGATCTCGACGTGCTTTTCTCAGTGTTCGTCCTCTGCTGGTCGCCGTACATAGTGTTCGACCTACTCCAAGTGTACGACCACATCCCACCGACGCAGAGGAACCTGGCCATCGCAACCCTCATCCAAAGCCTTGCGCCACTCAACTCTGCTGCAAACCCGCTCATATGCTGCATGTTCTCCCCCCATATATACTCCAGCCTTAGGTCAGTTAAAAAAATTATGTAAGTACATTCTACTATCAGTGTCATAGTATTTATGTTATTTTGTTTAATGGATCAAGTATGTTAATGTAATGTTTTGGTTTGATATGTTTTCTAAATTGCATGGTCAAAGTATTTTGGGTGTTATTTTAGTTTTTGTAGTATCTTACAATGATTTTCAGTTCACCATTTCATTTATGTTGCTATGCTACCGTGCTTGAAAACAGTTTTAAATTTTATAATTCAATTATATAGATAACGTTTCCATTTGGATTCATCTTAACACCTATCTAATAATATAGCATCTACAATACTAATTATAATCATAACTAACATGAATGAGACGTGAGCCTTTTTATTAACAAGCTCTGTATCCCACAAACCACGACCACCGGTCTAAAAAAACCCTTAACTCAATAGTCAGACAGTTGAAATTAAACCTTGTAACATAGGGATAAAGTTGAAAATGTATATTCCAGGCGAGTGCCTCCGTACCGGTGGGTGTGGTGGGGCCGCCGGCGGCGCGCGCGCGGCACGCTGCGCTCGCGCTCCGACTCCACGGCTCACTCTGATCTTCTTAGCTCTACGCACGCTAAGCGATCTCATTCTGTCGCTACGGTAATTCTGTTAACTTTTATAACTGTAATAACCTATAATACATTCATATGCTCACTCAAGGGGTAGGCAGAGGTGTACACAAAGAAGACCCAAATTTAGCCAGATATGTTTAAATCCCATGTAATGTAGGCGAGGGCACTAGTCCAGATTTCGGACTGCTAATAGGACATACAGATGGGAAACCCAATAACTTTTTTCCCGATCAAATTGGTAAAAACCCTCGACCTTAGTAAAATTCTTCTTAGCTAAGTCATCGGAAAATATACTATTTAGAACTAAATTTCCACGTGCTTAGGCAACATGAATTGAAAGGACGCAAAGTTGGTGCTCATGAGATTTAAAAATTTGCTACATACATTGCATTCACTAAGCTGCATTGATATGGGGCATATCACGAGATGACATACTATTTAGGTAACACTGAAGATTTCAGTCAAACCAGCTTTAACATGCATTATGGCCCAATCTTGGGCGCCATCTGGTATTTTTTGAGATTTTACCACTTATTTTATACTTTAATAATGGTTTCTTATAAGGAAATAAAGTGGTTGCCATGAGATCTTCGTTAATAACTGCTCTTAGAGTGCAGAAATTATTTAGTCTTTTTCATAAGTAGATATTTTCTTATCTTCCCAAAAATCATTTATAAAATGCCTGCTAATCCTGCTCATCCGTAACGTAGTTTATAAAAACTATCCAAACAGACAAAATATTTTTGTCATTAAATTGGCGACTTCAATTGACACTATTTAAAAATGCAATGTAAATGTTTAGATTTTGAACCGCACGCGCAGCAGCAGCGTGACCCGCGGCGCGGCCGTAGGCGCGGGTCGCACGCCGCTCGTCGTGCTCGCGCCGCGCGCGCACGACTGACGACGAGCGCGCCCGCCCGCTAGTGACGTCATGCTCTAACATTACTCCTCATTCGCTACTTACATTTTTAGTGCTTTAATACATGTCCGGGCTTAAGGGCCTTTAATGGGTCGCTTATGTATGTGAGTAAAGTGAGTTTTAAGCGCGAATACCTCGTCTTATGCATACTACAGGTGCTGTCACGAGCTACAAGCGCTCGCCGAAAATCGTGGGTAGTAACTGTGGATTTATTTAATTCGCGTCACACCATACAGATAGACAGAGTCATAAAATGACTGCGTATTGAGGTCAGCGCTCCTAACTCGTGACGGCACCTGTGAATGAGAATTATTATGTAGGTCTTTAAGAAAACGGATAGTGATTGTAGAAAGGTTGATACATAGAAATTAACAAGTTTCGCGAAATGTATAAGCCTGATTTATTTCCGTCATTGTGAATTGAAATGATTAAAACCTGCAGCGTCTAGACATCAGCGTAGAGTCGGTTATTATATTAATTCAAATATTTTTTTAATACACACATAAGAGCCTTCTCCCAATATAACAACTAAACAGATAGTTTACTGCTAACAATTTTTAACAATCATAAAAAAATACAAAGAATAACGGATAATTCGAAAGTAATGTAGATATGAACATCTGTATCAAAGAATAATTGTTATTATTGCTAATATGCTGAAATAGACTGTATAATGTATATATTTGTAAACAAATTATTATGTAAGTATGTATTTAGACTAAGCTATAGCCGGGATTTATATTCAAAACATTGGCAATTCTTTCACACCGCGCTATGTGCGCATCTTCATCATATGTGTGCTGAGCATCTTTTTAACAACAAGTTTTAGTCTATGTATAATATATTTAAATATTTTAATTATGTTACACATTATATTATTTGAATTACATCCGAATTACTAGTGCCATCTGTTTTAGTGCAGGTACGGCAGGCACGTTTAACGCCATGCTAGTAATGTAGTACAGAGCCATCTGTTGTTCAATAGCTAAAGCTTAGAGAAATATAGGTTCTTACATGAGACGGTTGCCCACGAAAGTATTTTAGAACATTGTCGTCAAAGTTAATATTTTCGTAATCGCTTCTTCTTCTAAAATGTTAGTGAAAATTTTACAGTTTTTGTGCAAATGTAAAATATACCTTATTATCAAATGGTAAATGTCCTAAGTGCATATGAATCGATAGTATATTTGCAAGGGCAATCTTACAAAAATCTTAAAAATGGACATTGGTAGGAAATTCAAATTTTATATGAATCCTCATATAAGCTTTTACTTTCCTACATTGTGAATTTAGTATTAACCTGTGTATTAATAAAACAACGAAAATATGTTTTAGGTATAATTATAATGTCCACCCCTTTCAATTTCTATAGCATAAAACATAGATGTATATAACTCTAATCTTTTTACACACTATTCGTCACAACTTACGCATTATTAATGAACGAAAATGTTTTTTTTTTAATAATGATTTGAACATGATTATAATATGCTTTAATTTATTTTGCTTATATTATACAATATATATATATATATTGTATATAATTGTATTGTATATAATGTATATATTGTTCCCTAGTCACCAAAAATTATAGATTTTTTTTGAATAATGGATCTCAACAGTTACATAACACATAATTGTAAATTTAATCTTTTGCTCCCCAGTAATGTTTAGCGCGCTAGTTCATTTTGTAAAATATTTACACACTTTTTTTAATTAACAGAATGCTTTTATGAATGAACTTAAGGGTAGTGTACATGTTATGTTTATAGAACAATATTTCAAATCGATTAAAGTATAGGCTGATCTTTGCCATATTCTTGTTATATAGAAACATATTTTTAAAATTAATCTTAAGGTCAATGTATAAATATGTAAAGAAATTGCATTATAAATATAGGTATTTAAAAAGTATAAGAGGCTAAATGAAACTCGAAATAATATTAGCACGTAAGTTATAAAATTGTACAATTATTTTTGTACTGTGAATAGAAATAAAAATAAAAAAATGTTTACAGAATATATAATCAGAGGAAAAATATTAAATGTGTCGTATCAGTGGCTGTTTCTATTATTTACTTACCTTTAACTGCGAGTTAGTACATAAGTAAGCTGTGGTAACCGCTTAACGCCATTAGCTAGTTTGAATCGTTTGTGGTGATAAATAAGAGACGACAGTAGAGCTACTGTAAATTGATATAATTTCATGTAAGAATATATTATAAAAAATAATTTATCTTACATATGCTCACGCCTATAGGCAGAGGTGTTGTAATAACAACACCCAGTTTTCAATGAAAATGATTAAGTGCCACTGTGACAGATGGTGAGTCTATCGCCGTCTCAGACTTCTTTGAATTACTTCTCAGACATATGCAGGTGTCCTCACGATGATTTCATTCACAGTTAATCACGTGGTGTGAAATCACCGCACATAACTTTTTAGAAAAACTCATTGGCACAGGCTCCGCTGGTATTCGAACTTGCGTAGCTGGCGACTGCATAAACCCGGAGGCCACTACGGCTCTAACAGAAATTAACACAAAATGGGAAATGTACCTCCTGAAGATATCCAATGGGCTTCAACTTGATACATTACAAATATTACAGCGTACTTCCTATTCATCTGAAAAAAATGTCTTATAAAATAACTAAAATATTTCACATTCTTAGCATTCCCTTTCAATCGGGAACCGTATAGAAAGATGAGTGAATAAATATATCATAAAATTGGAGATAATAAAGGAAATATTGAAATACAATAAAGGTAGATTACGATCCTCTCAATAAAGGGAAAATTGAAACAATATATTTGATATGAAATGAAGGAAGAGCTTCAAACTAAAGCTCATTTATACTGTGCGTATATTTTTATTGAATAAAGCTATGTCTATATCCTTGTTATAAGACTCAAATTAATATGTCAAGAGATACTGAATAATGGTGTGTATTTTTAAGAATTTTAAGACATTTCTCAAGAAGTGAAACTGCGAAAGTAATTATTATGTGTAATAATTATAATTTTATGAGTATCTGATATGAGATCTTTAAAATGTGTTTTTTAAACAAAATAATAAATGAATAAGAAACTTTTAGCTTGACCCTAAAGTCAAAGTCAAAGTCAAAGTCAAAAGTATCTTTATTCGATTAGACTTTTTACAAAGTACTTTCAAACCGTCAGAATGACATAATTATACAGGATTATACATGCTACCGCCAGGTTCGGAAGGTTGCTTTTACTGAGAAGAACCTGGCAAGAAACTCAGTAATTACTCTTTTCAAAAATATTATACAATTTAAAGAATACAAAACGTGAGCTCATGGACAATGTTCCAATGCACAAATATCGATAAAAATTAACATAACTAAAAATCTAGTACATCTACTTATAACTAAATGCGTAGCTAGAAAATATGAAACAAAATGTTATAACCTAATTTGTAGGTAACATTATATTTATCTACATTATATTTACGTTATAGTATTACAAATTAATGCATGAATGCAAACACCCGCAATACACCCAACCCAAAGGCTTCTTTGTCCACATAATGTCGTATTTGTATACAGACATGTTACAAGGATCAAAAGGGTACGAGATCGAATCTCCAAGGGTCACGGTTGATGAACCCTTATATTAAATTCCCTTGAATTACTGAAAGGAACCGCGACTTTATTAAAAACAAAACAATTTGTTCACCTCTAGAGGCCTAAACATTTGCTTCAGTAATTTTCGTCGAGTAATGAAAAATGGTTTAGAAAAAAAGATTCTGATCGCATTAGCTGAATATTTGAAGCATTTTTTCCAAACAGAAGAACAGTGACACCACGTTTTCGGTGAAGAAAACCACCGTGAGAAAATAATATATAAATGCAAAAATATTATTATCATAATTATATTATTATAATTCCAGCTTTTACCGCTAGCTTTTAAGTTTGTACCGCGTAAACTTTCACGGAACCATTATATATTTATAAAATAATAAAAGCCTACATTACTACTTGTATCATCAGTTATCTGTCAGTGAAAATGAAGGAACAAACAGAGAAAATCTATAAAAAAAATGTTATTTTTTTGTAAATACCGTATAGACTCTCATAATATGAATTTAGTGAAAAGCGCTATTATATAGTGTATAGATTAATAATGCTGCGAAAAGCCGGTAGCGAAGGATTCGAAGCTGCGTAGACTTCGAAGCTCGTAGCAAAATGAGTTCTACAGATTTTTTACTTATAAGTCTGTGATTACGTAATAATATTTTTTTATCTGAGCTTCGAATTAATTTTCCAAATTAGTAGTTTAATTAGTAGTTTTAAGCTAAGCCTTAAGTAAAATAATATAAACGCGCCAACATTAATTTAATTTTAATTAAATACTAACTGTGCCCTGCGGCATCTCCCGTGTAGACTTAGTTTCATGATTTAACTCGCGGAACCCTAATATGTTTTTAAATAAAAGTGGTCCAAGAAAGTCCCGTTAAAATCGGTCCAGCCATTTCGGAGATTATCCGGAACAAACAGAAACACATTTAAAAAAAAAATTGTTTTTATGGTCAGTGCTGTTATAGACTTCAATTTTATTTATGTGTATAGATTTTTGTTTTTGAAACATACCTATTTTAGTACCTTTGTCCTAAACAAGACAGACAAGAAGCGATGGATGGATTGTGTGAAAGATGATATCGCTAAAATAGGAGTGAATACAGATATGACGGCTGATAGAGAGAAATGGAAGAGAAGAACACATTGCGCCGACCACTAATAACATGGGAAAAGGACAAGAGGATGATGATGTCCTAAACAAGAAAGTTATATATTTCAAACGATCGTCATAATGCTTTATTCAACACAAAATTTTATGAATATGAAACGTTCTTAAAGTAACATGAAAATATGAGACAGTTGAACCAATTCATATATTAAAGACTGTGACAGAATATATTTATTCAAACTGTAAGTTCAACTATTATCTACATACTGGTGTAAATTATTCATGAACCAGCACCTAATGTTTCTGGGGTCGGGGAAGAATTTACATTTTGCAAGCTAACGAATGGATAGGGTGACGGAAATATGGTGTACATTTAAGACTGGTTTCCGCCAGGGGCTTTGTCCGCGCTTGATTTTGTTATATGTTATAGATTGAACTCTTTGATTTTATGTTATTATTTCGTTACACCTATGCCCTGCGGTTTGACTTACGCAGGATTAAAAATATACATACATACATATATATGCTCACGCCTGAATTCCCCGAAGGGGTAGGCAGAGGTGCTGTAATAACAACACCCACTTTTCACCGAAGATGATTAAGTGCCAACGTGATAGATGGTGAGTCCATCGCCGTCTCAGACACTATACATACGTCATTGAATTACTTCTCAGAAATATGCAGGTTTCCTCACGATGTTTTCCTTCACCGTAAAGCACGTGGTTCGAAATCACTGTACATAAGTTTTTTTTTTAGAAAAACTATTTGGTACAGGCACCGCTGGGATTCGAACTCGCGTCGCTTGCGTAGCAGGCGACTGCTCTAACCCCGAGGCCACCACGGCTCTCGGAGATATATATCTTTTTAAAAGTAAAGTAGCCTTTTATAAATCTGCTATCTCCCAATAAAAGTCCTGTAAAAATCAGTCCATTTGTTTCAGAGATTAGTCGTAACAAACACACAGACGGATGGACAGACAGATAACAATACCAAAATTTGTTTACTTTTTATTTCAGTGTATTTTTTTACGTTTTGTGAATTGCTGTTAGTTTGGAATTACAAACAGATACTTCAATTGTATTTATATCTTTGTATAGATGAAAAGATAATATTTTTATACTGTATGCGTCCTATGTGCTGAACACAAAAACATCATTATTTTTTCCTTAATTTATGGTCTATGTTACTCATTCATAATGTAGCATTATAAAAGTGAAATAATTAATTTCGACTAATTACAAAAATAAAAATATTTTATTTCAATTTTAGTCTCATACTTTATAATACACAGTTTCTCTCACAATGTTTTCCTTCACCGTAAATCGCGTGGTATGACGTCATTGGCAATACTTCTCTTTCAAATATCATTAGTTTATAGTCAACATATGGTCACAATAACTGAACAGCAAGAGCATGAAGTTAATTTGATAAATGATTATTGTTCCAAATATTTCTGTGGATGTGGCAGGCGTTTTTACGCTCGACTTGAACCGGGCGCCCCAAATCTGGCATTTCACTTGATATAATATTACTTTTAGTCCAACAATTTATTTCGTAGAACTAAAAATATAAAAAAACATAATTTTTCAAACGACACTTTTATACAGACATGCTCACGCCTGTATTCCCAGAAGGGGTAGGGAGAGGAGTTGTGATAATAGCGCCCACTTTTCACTAAAGATGATTAAATGCCTACGTGACAGATGGTGAGTCTATCGCCGTCTCAGGCACTATACACAGCCTTTGAATTGCTTCTCAGACATATGTAGATTTCTTCACGATGTTTTCGTTCACCGTAAAGCACGTGGTCTGAAATCACAACACATAAGTTTTTAATAAAACTTTTTGGTACAGGCTCGGCTGAGATTCGAACTTGCACCGCTTACGTAGTCAAATAATATGTCCTTAGTTAAAAATTTGACACTCAAGGTTTTGGAAGCGTTTATATGCTGCAATAACCGCTTACCATCTGACGCACTGTATGCCTATTTGCAACGTGTACAATTAAAAATAGTTTTTATAAAATCTTATCTGCCTTGCCATGCAATTATAAATGGGAAAGTATGTCTGTCTCTTGCTACCTTTTCACGACTAAGCTGTTGTACCATCTGTTTGATTATATAATATGAGTTCAGCATATTATATAATCAAACAGATGGTACATTTGTGACGTTGATAAGTGCTTTATCAGGGTCCAAATTGAGTCAATCTTTTTTATTTTCACTGCCGTATGTTTTAGAATTTCCCCAAGACTGGCCATGAGAAATTAAAAAAAAAAACTATTCAACACAACGTTGAAGGTAAAGCTATCCCAATCTCAAACCAAATTTGAATTCGCACTTAGTTTCTGAAAGGTTAATTAAAAATTCTTATCGCATATAATACGAGTGCTTGCCCGAAACCTAGCAATTTGAGCGACACTCGGCCAAAGTCGAGGGCACTCAACTCCAGGGAATTCCAATCACACTCTACTTATACCTACCAGACTTATATCCAGCAAGGAGCTAGGAGTTTTGGAGGATCCAAACATATTGGGTGACAGAAAAATTATTTTAAATAAACTTAAATTTGTGATGAGAGGAAGTTCTACCATCGAATGTGTATTTCCATGCAAAATTATTATTCCAGTTATTGCTAAAAATAAGTTATCAGTTTTATACTAAAAATGAATCAAATATGAGTTAAAGTTCTACACAAATTTAATATCCGGAATGAAAGTTTGACTTATCTTTATATTTTGGACAATTCATACGTTATTCTGACGTATAAGCTATATTATAGTTATGTTTCATTAAATATTATTCAGAGATTTTTGCGTGAAAGAGCAACAAACATATACATCCATATCCGTGATTCATACTCATAAACTTTCACATTTATAATATTAGTAATATATTCTCAAAAAATATAAGGCATGTCCATATGAAGACACTCCGAGATCACACTCAATGCACCACTATCTCTCGTCCGTTGGTAGTTCGTAACACAGTTAGTTTATTACCCCTAACTTGCTTCCAATGACATATAATTATATAATAACTTATATGAATACCTGTTTTACTTGACGTAGAAAAGATTGGGTGGTTTGCGTCCACTTTAGCAGTTTAGACTCGTCAAAGCTAAGAAGTTCTTAATAAGCGCTGCTTAAAAGATGATGGATGAGGCCCCCTGTTTATGACAAAAATTGTTACCACCCTTTAAACATTTTCAGATGACGTCAAGACTTTAGTTGGCTAGTTGACAGTGTAATTTGTTGCAACCCAAAACAAACCCATACCTAAAAGTTGTCACGCCTGTATTCCCCGAGGGTTTAAGCAGAGGTGTTGTGATCACAATACCCACTTTTCACCGAAGATGATTAAGTGCCAACGTGACAGATACATGACGTATGAATTACTTCTTAGATATATGCGTGGTGTGAAATCACTGCACATAAGTTTTTACAAAACTCATTGGTACAGGCCCTGCTGGGATTGGCTTGCGTAGCAGGCGACTGCTCAAACCTCAAAGCCACTACGGCGTACGGTCATATTATCGTCAAAATTGCTTTTAGCTTCGACAACTATCATCGTGAAAACAACAATAATACTGATTAATCAAGATTTTCTTGAGATGCAATTCTGACGGAAAAATCTGGCGTCTAAGTAATATTTATGTTTGAAAGTAACTTTGTTTTTGAAGGATGTATTACTATAAATATTACTGAATGCATAATGTTGTGGCTTTAAGTAATAAGTCTGGCCAATTCGTCAAAGTAGAACTATATATTGTGTTGTTGGATGCTGAAAACATCAACATACTTTGTTTTGTGGCAGAAATTAAATACATTCTGCATTTGATTTATCTAGTAAATTCATAAAATATTGTGATTTTTAATAGTCGGTCCCGGTTGCCAATTTAACATATTTGGCAATCGTTACAGGTCAGTGAGGCCTAAGGAGATCTGACAACTGGATTAACCCAGATTACCGATTTTCCTCGTGGAAGATGTTACTAAGGTCAAATGGCAATCGCTTCGTATAAAAATTAGGTGATGACGATGTTAAATTGACAACTGGGAGCGACGGCTTAACGTACTCTCCGAGGCACGGAGGGCCACCCGTCCAACTACTGGCTTAGGTGAGGGTAGCTCAACTTCGATTATCAAATGATATGCTCAATAGCAACTGTGCCACGAGCTCCTCAACATATGACGTCATGACGTAAACAAACTTCAATATTATGGGTCACAACAAATTATTCGGAGAGGTTATAAATAAATATATAACATCGTTGGCCACAACACTGCACTTCAGCGTAGCACTGCATTTAATCGACGTTACATGCGTCCCCTATAAATTCTCGTTATTTTCCTACTAGCAGAAGTCTCGCGGTTTCTCCAGCATAGATTCCGTTTTTGTGGGAGTACGGGGATAAAATATAGCTATATTTACCCCATAATTAAGCGTTTATTTCTGAAAGATTTTTTCTAATCGGTCCAGTACTTTCTCACAATCTTTTACAATCTTTCCTCTTTATAATATCAGTATAGACGAGAAGTAGAAGGTTTCTCAGAAAACTAATTTCCGAACCGGTGGTCAGTTTTCGACGTTAGGTAATAAGTTTAAGGCAGCTTCTTAGCTTTGGCTTTTAATTTTACGATACCAAAATGAAACTACAAAGCTCAGAAGTTCTTTGTAAGTTTTGCTAAAACCGCTGATGGCAGGCCCCAGGGCCTATACAGAGGGACTCATTTTCATATCCAAATACATAATCCAATACTATTAACAGGAACCATCTGGCAGTAAGAAGCTAAGTTGTGAAGTACGATGAAACTATTAGCAACACAACAAGCTCCAGTTACAAACTTTGCCTGCAGAAGTTTGCTGCAATTTATAAACGGATTAATTGCAGTTGGAAGCATCGTGGGTTTCCGACACCACGCTGAGGTTCATAAATTACTTTAATGTAAGCTTTGAAGGATCTATTTGTGTAAAGTATAACATGGCTTTTATAATGTGCATTAACACAATTCTATGAAGGATTTCATATACATACTCGTACACAACTGTTCAATTATTTTGTTTAATTTATGCAACATATTTTTTTTCATTTATTAATATATAACGTAAAGATTAAGCTGCAGCATTTCAAGTTACATATCGCCCAACAACGGATAAATAAAATTAAAGTGTCCGTTTGAAATTACAAAATTAACAGCTTTTCACTCACTTATAAAAAACAATTAAGTTAAAAAAAATCTGTGTGTTCTGGCTGATCTTCAAAACGGCTAGACTGATTTTAACGGGATTTCCACGCACGGAATGCTACTTTTTTTTAGAAAAAAAAATCACTTAGTAATATGGTTTTTATTGTTAATCCTACCGGATAAAATCGCGAAGCTCAGCTTGTTACCAATAAAGTCTCTAAAATGAAAATGAAATTTAATAACATCAAATTTATTACACCTTTTATAATATGGACTTCCAAACCGTTCCAATCAAGACCAAATTGTTATCCTTGTTCGGTACGATATGATTTTATACACAAATAGTGTTTTATTCTCCAATGAAATGTAATAGAAAAAGGTTTTAGCCTGAAATATATATAAAGGTTTCCATTAATTTAAAAGCCAGACAATAACAGGAAAATGTTTTCGTTGCGAATTTCATTTAACCTTAAATATAACTTTGTAAGCAAATTCTAATAAAAATACTTTTGCTACAGTAAAGCTTCAAATTCATACAGATATATTATTCTGTAATATATTCTGTGTGTAATTTCATCTGTTTGTGATTCCAAATTAATTAACAGCTTTGGACTACACGCATATCACAGTAACTTATAGGTACATAAATACAAAAGGCCTGGGAGCCAAGATCAGTCGGAGCAGACCTTGGTTGATTGAATGAAACTCCGTAACTTAGGCATAAGGAAATGTGTGTGCTATATACGGTATGAAAAGAGACTTTCGACAGCGCGATCTAAAAATATATAACGCCATCTTGTGATAAATAGTCATACTAACTTGGTGAAGGGTATTCTACGTTTAATAAAAATAATATATTTTTTTATTTGATCTGTCTGTCTATTTGTCCCTACTTATCTCATAAACGGCAAGACCTATTTTAAAGGAACATTCACTGTCAGATTCACCCCTCTGAGTAACTTTTATTTGTAAAACGTAGTTTTTTTTACATAATCTCACGCCTGTATTCCCCGAAGGGGTAGGCAGAGGTGTTGTTATCACAACACCCACTTTTCACCGAATATGATCAAGTGCCAACGTGACAGATGGTGAGTCTGTCGCCGTCTCAGGCACTATAAATACGTCTTTGAATTACTTCTCAGAAATATGCAGGTTTCCTCACGATGTTTTCCTTCACCGTAAAGCACGTGGTGTGAAATCACTGTACATAACTTTTTTAGAAAAACTCATTGGTACAGGCCCCGCTGGGATTCGAACTTGCGTCGCTTGCGTAGCAGGCGACTGCGCTAACGCCGAGGCCACCACGGCTAGTATTTTTATTCCTTGAAATAAAGCCAGCTTCTTATGATATTAAGTCTACGCGCGTTAATTTTTCTTACCAGGTTCTTCTTAGTGTAAGCAACCTTTCAAACCTGGCGGTAGCATGTGTAATGCTGACATTATGACATTCTGATGATTTGAAAGTGCTTCGTGAAAGATAAATAATCTAATCGCATAAAGATATTTTTGAGTTTGAAAGCTGCAGGACAAAGTTTTTCAATTAATATACGGAATGGAGACATTGTTACGTGGCGCATATCGTACATGTCGCACAGATAATTTTAATGTATGTTTTTGTTATAACCATACATGCGAACTCTATTAACTTTTCTTACTCCATCTATAATGAAAGTTTATTGTCCCTGAGAATCTCCTAGGACTTAATGGACTTAATTTGATAGAGAATTTGCAAAGTTTAAGTCTAGTCGTATATTACTTAGTCGTTTATTTATAGATAATAAAATCAAATATGGCAAGTACGGGTACGAGTATTTTTCACCTTATTAAGTAAAGTTTGTACGACAATCTTAATCGGATTATTTTGTTGCAATCATACACACGTACTCGCCAAAGATGTTACTAATTAGCAGATAGCTAATGTTGCAAGGCGTAACTTAGCCTCCTTTAATATAAGAATAAAATTGGGTTCCGCGGGCCACCCATTAAATATATTCTACGTAGTGAAACAGCGGGGCACAGCTTGTTAAAAATATATGTTGTATTTTTCGTTTCTTCGAATGGCAACACCACTGTGCAAATTCTCATACATTAAGCTATCTTGTCTGTAATGCCATGTCATCGCAGAACATACATCACAAATGTACATTTTGTGTCTCATTGTGAGATATTCCCTCGAGCTGTTCTGCCAAGTATTGCTTATCAATATTGGCGATCGTTCTTATCAGGTCTTCTTTTTTGTATTTTTGTCTAGCTATCTTCTGACATCACGAGGTATTTCTAGCACAAAACGTGCGTAAATGTGTAAATTTCTAAGTGTTACCAGCTATTGGCTTCTCATATATTATAGCTTCTGATCAAATACAAATTCAAAAATATTAAGAAACTACTTTCTAATTGTGAGAGCGACATGAAGATGCAAGATTATACATGCTACCACCAGGTTCGGAAGGTTGCTTTTATATTACTGAGAAGAACCCGGCAAGAAACTCAGTACCTACAGTGAGCGTTATTAATATTTTTACAAGTTTGAGTAGTAATAAATAAATCACAAAAATATATAATAAAAAATTAAAAAAACAGAAGTGCACTGATCAGGTGCACTTTTTATGATACTGACTTTATTATTATGGATAATTAAACAAGTACATGGGAAAATTTATTGAGAACATTTTTAAGGTACTGAATGTCCTGAAATATTATATTAATTCATATTATAAAAATTGAAAAGACTTTTAAACATACTATAACAATTTAGAGAAATTATTAGAGATCTGAAATGAAATTCACCACTTCAAACAAAATTAAAATTTATTTTAATGTTAGGGATGGGCAATTAACCTTTAATTGACCGGTATAAACGTAAATTATTATGTAATTTAAAACTCCGTAGCTTTTACAACTTGTTTAATATGTTGACAGAAGAGCCGATGGAAGCCGTTGTATACGCATGCTACGCAAGCGATGCAAGTTCGAATATCAGCGCTCAGGACCTTTGAAACAAATGAGTGTTTCTACACGTTTGTAAAAATCATAATCAAAAAGAATGTTTATAAAATTACAAAATTTAATATTTCAAAGGTATTATTAAATTTAATGATACTAAAGCCCTTGGTGCCGAGATGCCTTGAACAGACTCGCTTTATTAAGGCCCGCCACATCTTCATAAGCGGTTTATCTTGTAAAATATAAACTTATTTTACGTAATTTGTAACAATGTTGGGAAAATATTGTCTGGGAAAATTTACTAGAAAAACAATACATAATATTATAATTTTCGAAACCCATTGCGTCTTTCCATGTATTCCCGAAAAGGTGAGCAGAGGTGTCATAACACCCACTTTTGCCGACAAATGATGAGGCCTTTGCTGTAGGCATAGTACATAATTCTTTATATTTCCTCTCAAACATAATAATATGCAGGTTTCCTCGCAATGTATTCTTTGCCCATAAATTTCGTCGTGGGGCAACTCAAAACTGTAAAGGAGAATGAACAAAAATGTATGGAGTTTGGTCCAAACGTTCTCCACTACCCAGACCTATGTTGACTTATCGACTTTTAAATAGAGAGTAACTTTTAGTATGTGTCACATACAACAATAATAACCTATCGTAATAAAAGTTATGAATAGAGAAAGAATAGAAGAAAATGTTATAGTTAAATTTTTTTTTTTAAATAACACTATGGCTACTTACAGCAACAGCATTATTGGTGGCAGCCATCAGCTCCCGCGTGCAGTTGCTGGGGCATGCTGGGCACGACATAAGGTGGGCCATAGTTTATGTTGGCGTCATCAGTGAAACCCCACCTGGGGACCTAACATCATCGGTTAAAGCAAAACGTACTAATAACTTTTTAGGTTTGACGTTTCATTTTGCGACACTAGAGTTATACTCTCTGCTATAACGATGATGATGCTCAAAAACTCGGCTACGACTGCTAATACAGTGCATAGCTAAATAGCAGTTTTAAAAGTATAATGTTAAACAAGAGCTGATTGGTGTCAAAGTAGTAGAAAGGTCATCGGCATTTCCCTATGGATGACCTTCAGCCCCGACCTTGTTCCCGCACATTACGCGGGACGGTTACCGAGATATCCCACTGCTCGGGGCGATGCTATTATACTCTGAGAGCTGGCGTATTACTTTGTATCCCATTTGTCACGCGCCTACCTTTATTTCAAACTTGCACCTCTCGGTGTTACCGACCCATGCATTTCATAGGATTTCCCTACTAAAACGTTTTTATTGGAATTAACAAAATAATTCTAATAGTTAAAAGCGTGTTTTAAGGATCTGACATGTTTTCCACTTTTTATTTAAACATATCCATCACATTCACGCCTGTGCTCACCGAAAAGGTAGGCAGAGATGTACTATACGAAACACAAAAATTACCTTATTTATTTCAAAGAACCATATTATAAGGGGTAAGCCTATTGCCATTAACGGGGCTAATCTAGACTCCAGACTGGTATATTTCAATATTTTTATTTCAATTACAACTATTATTAGTTCAAGCCCGAGCTCCTCAACTATTACAATATTGTCCACTATGCAAGCTGATATCCGTCCCTTTGTTCTGCGGATTCTATTCTGTTTCCCAGCGAATGATACTTTAGAAAGATTGGATATGTGTGTTTTAAGTGAATTGCTTGATATTGTCGGTAGGGTTATGCGATTATATTATGTGGTCGGTCACTGTGATAGTATGACCGTGGGGTAAAGCCCTGTATCCAGCTTTTTATGCTAACTGCAGGTACCTACAGTATGTAGGTACAACTGCGTTATTCTGTAAGGAACCTATCACAGCGACGAACTCGACGTTGAGCTTTCAACCTTGGGAAATTTAAACATCATACACGATAACGCTTCGTATATGAGTTATCCATTATAATCATAAAAAAACCGTATGTTTGAAAGCGACAATTGACGTCGAGTTCGTCGATGATATACCTGACAGAATAACGCAGCTGTAGTTGCAAACATCTATACATTAATACATGCATAAAATAGATTAGTCTGTTTGTAATTCAAAATTAACAGCTTTTAACCAAATGCATATGAAAGTATGTATATACGGTAAGTATTCAAATTTACAAACCAATTAAAAATGTTTTTCTCTCTCCGTATGTCTATTTGTTACGGCTAATCTCCGATACGGCTGGACTCATTTTATCGGAACTTTCACTGGCTAGCTAATATTACTATGAGTAACTAAAGCTACTTTTATTTAATCATACATACATACATATGCTCACGCCTGTATTCCCCGAAGGGGTAGGCAGAAGTGCTGTAATCACAACACCCACTTTTCACCGAAGATGATTAGGTGCCAACGTGAGAGATGGTGAGTCCTTCGCCCAGGCACTATACATACGTCATTGAATTACTTCTCAGAAATATGCAGGTTTGCTCACGATGTTTTCCTTCACCGTAAAGCACGTGGTGTGAAATCACTGTACATAAGTTTTTTAGATAAACTCATTGGTACAGGCCCCGCTGGGATTCGAACTTGCGTCACTTGCGTAGCAGGCGACTGCTCAAACCTCAAGGCCACCACGGCTTCACGGCTTTTATTAAAAAAAATCAAGGTGCCGCGGCCCACGCATGAGATTGAGTATACTTTTATTGTTTTTATTTAAAAACTTTATGCACAATACAGGACACACATAGAAGCGGTTGTGCTATATAATTAGGAAAAATAAAATTAAAAACTGATTACATACTTAATATATGTATACACAAATACCAATATGATTCACATCTAAATTTAAAAGTCACGTGACGCCCGTGACCGTCTCCTATTTTACATAGATACTAAACACTACTCGGTACTATAGTCAGACCGAATCGGAACACGACGAACATTAAAACTTACAATCTTAAAGAATGTCTTCAAAACTGCACTATATTACATACGAGAGCAATGTGCGTAATAAATTCAACGTTTGTGCTAAAGTTGCAAAATAGTGGCTTATATCTTATCTTCTTTAGAAGATGCATTGTCTTGGAAATGGCACAAACAAGGGTTTAACGTTTTAGTGCCGTTAAGTGATGCAGCACGCGTTCTAAAGTTAAAGCTTTATTTGTAGAAGGATATGTTACTGAAAGCAATTTAACTTGAACGATATTTCAACTTACTTAACCACATTCAAGCTTCTTCCGTCGTTTGTGATGTATGATTTTCAATGGTTGGAATAGCTTTGTGTTCTGAATGGAAATCATAAATATCTTTATGTATAAATAAAATTGAAGTGTCCGTTTGTAATTCCAAAATAATAGATAGCTTTTCACTAAATACATATGAATGTATACACAGTACTGTCATTGAAAATCAAAATAAATCAAGTTTAATTTTTTTTTGTTTGTATGTCTGTTTATTCCGGATAATCACTGATAATGCTATACCAACTTTAGCGCGTCTTTCACTGACAGTTAGCTGATGTTACGAGGAGTAACGTAGGCTACTTTTTTTTAATTAGGGTTCCGAGAAAAACTCCAATCACGAAAAGCACAAAAATTTCTATTTGAGCACTCAAACACTTCTAATATGGGCCTCAATATGGATAGATATTCAAAACGAAACCTTGAATTTGAAAGTGATAAATGTTTATCCAAAAATAAACCTACAGAAATAAAGCCGTGGTGGCCTTGAGTTTTGAGCAGTAGCCTGCTACGCAAGCGACGCAAGTTCGAATCCCAGCGGGGCCTGTACCAATGAGTTTTTCTAAAAAAACTTATGGACAGTGATTTCACACCACGTGCTTTTCGGTGAAGGAAAACATCGTGAGGAAACCTGCATATTTCTGAGAAGTAATTCAAAGACGTATGTATAGTGCCTGAGACGGCGATAGACTAACCATCTATCACGTTGGCACTTATACTAACCCAAAGTTTGTACATGAATAATTTCCTCAATCTTGTTGTAGATATTGCCGTCCCGTTATTCCAAAACAATAAAAATGATGGCTGACAAGCAATCTTATATTTTACCAAATCAAAATACAACAAAATAATATTAAACAATAATAAGATAGGTTTCAATATCAATATCAACAATAATATGTAAGAAGAAAAGATAAAAGAAAATGGGAACTATTTCAAATATACAAACATTATTTTTAATTCATTGTAGAAGGCCAGCAGCAAAATAGGGCCCGGCCTTTTTGCATGCTACAATAAATTAGACAATCAAATTTGGTGAAAAGTGAGTGTTGTGACAACAACACCTCTGTCTACCCCTTCGGGGAATACAGGCGTGGGCATATGTATGTAAACCACAGAAATATTTATCTGAGACATTTTCATCAGACTTGAATAAGTTCTTTAAAAGCATATAATTGCGTGTAATCAAGAATTCAAATGTAATATTTTAGTTTCCATTGTAACAAAAGTTACGAGTGCCCCTGGACCTAAATATAGAACAATTTAATTTGCCTTTGCAATCACAATATTTTCCCTCAAGTAGTCGGGAACCGCGCAGTTGTACTTTACGAAACTGGTGAAGTGTATACCAACAATGTTTGAAATTAATTCTCCAAGTTACGAATTGTTTATTTTGTTCGCAGGTACCTTCATTGTTGTACAAATATTTAAACAAATTTAATTACATTGTGAGTACGTATTCTATGCATCGAATGGTGTAGGTATTAATTGAATTGGGTCTATTGACAATTGATATACCACACTAATATTGAATCGGATTAATTCTACTGATTAATATTCTATTTGTGATATCTTATTGAGCTTCAGACCACACTTTAGTTTAAACTAGCCGCGTAGACTTAATTTCATGGGTGGCTAAGGTTTTTTTTAAATAAGAGTAGTAAGTTACTCCTTGTAACATCATCTATCCGCCAGTGAAAGTCCTGTTAAAATCGGTCCAACCGCTTCGGAGATTAGCTGGAACTAACAGATAGACAGAGAAAAAAAATGTCATTGGGCGCTTTCACATTGGACGATAACGGTAACGACACGTTGCGTATATCGTCGGACTACTACATACATACAGACATATGCTCACGCCTGTATCCCATGGGGGTAGACAGAGACCATCGGACTACTAGTCCAATACAATTACTACTAGGGCCCAACCATGAGCTCTTATTGCCATGATAGTTTTACTCATATTATGAGATAGATGTATATCACATTTATACATCTGTCACTGTCACACAACTGTAATAACATTGCAATAAGACTACTAGTCCGATACAATTACTACTAGAGCCCAACCATGAGCTCTTATTGCAATGTTATTACAGTTGTGTGACAGTGACAGATGTATACACGTCATATACATCTGTCTCATAATATGAGTAAAACTATCATGGCAATAAGAGCTCATGGTAAGGCCCCTGAACGCTTTCACACTGTGTCGTTGTACTTAGTCAAGAGGAGGACGATATCGTCCCGATATCGGCGGATTATGTCGTGGGGATGGGAACTCGCCCATTAACGTATATATGCTTTAATATGCGTTTAGTGTAAAGCTGTTATTTTGGAATTACAAACAGACACTTCAATTTAATAATATCTGTATAAATATTACCTTTTACTAAAACATAAAAGCGCGTTCATATAAAAAGCAATATGACGAAAGTATTTTAAAAGTAGGTATCAAAACCAACTAAACTAACAAACGGTAACTAAGTATACGAACTTGTAACTAAATGAAGATAGGGAGTGGGTGACCATTGACCCGCGGATATATTTATGAACTCAATAAATAAGGGCGGTTACTGGTAATGTAGCAGATTTCTCTAACCATACCAATATTGCTGGAGTCATGCCAAAATTGGGCCCACAAGCCCTTACATTGAGTCGATATTGTCCATCATTACTCGTGCTACGATTTCTGTATAACGTAATAAATTTGAGTCAATTTATAATAATTGACCGATAGCTTATGTTGTTACGTTTAACTTGGATGGGGTTATCAAAGGATCCTTTAACCAGGGTGTGGAATGTTGTGTGGGTGTGACGGGTTAGTGAGCAAAGGTCGGCTACAGTAACCGCTTCACCATCATCTCCCTGGCCTTATCCCATACATTGTTGGGGACGATTTGATTCAAAACGATGCGGCTGACCTGATGATAAATTGGTAACCGGGACCGACGGCTTGACGTGCTCTCCGAGACACGGAGGGAGTTTGGGCGGTCATCCATCCAATTACTATATATGGTTAGGGTTGCTTAACTTCGCTGATCGAATGATATGCGCAATAGCAACTGTGCCACGAGCTCCTCTATTATTTATTATTAACTAGTTTATTTTTAGTGACTCTATTGAATCTCAAATTTCAGGGTGCGTATACTTTAATTTTATTTTCGTAAATACAGTATGTATTTATGAAAATAAAATTATATGAAAACTAAGACTAAGACTTGAATTTTAAAATTTAGTTCGTAAAATTCAGTACTTTATATAATTTTATGCCTCTCATATCCATCGAATGCATACCCCGAACCTCGGATGCCAGTTGACGGTTTGCCAAATCGTAATATCCGCCGGCAGTATTTCCTTTCATACAAGGTACCACGGTGCGCTATAAATTTACATCAATTTGTTCAATTTTGGGGAATCCTGAGCTCTGCCTTTGCTTTATTGCATTTACATTCCTAGTAAAGGTTTAAAGAAATTAAAGGCTGTGTTTCCTAGAGGGAGTGCTATCGGTTATTATATACATGCATATGCTCACGCCTGTTTCCCATGGGGGTAGGCAGATACCATCGTTCGCCACATGTTCCTTACATACTTCTTTCGCTTCATCCACAGTCATGCATCTCTTTATATACACTTCGTTCGATTACGAGTGCTCTGAATTTGACCTTCCAAGAACACTTCAGCTCACGTTCGATCTATAAATTGTTTCGTTAATCGCCTTTCACTCATCCTATCGATATGTCCAAATCATCTCAACATATTTCTTTCAATTCTCGTCACCATATAAATTTTAACTTGCAACTGTCCCTTATCACACAATTTTTTATTATTATAGATATCTCCAGGCAAGCTTGCATAAGTAAAATTTGTAAACTCGTAATGGTCATCTTGAACCTTCGTTTGTACTTGTTAACTAGCAATGACAGAGAAAGGTATATCTCCATAGGTTTAATATTATATGAGAGGATATTTTATTGACATTTATAGGAGTTAAATTTATATTTTCATTGATGTAACGATCACAATTATAAACAATACTTATTTGAAAAAAGTACCTCTTGCCGGGTTTTTCATAATAAAATCAACCTTTTGAACCCGATGGTAGCATCTTAAGTTTTAAGTCTTAACTCTTAAGAATTGATAGTATTTTGATAAATTCTTATCAAATAAAGTTAAAAGAATTAATTTTAATCTTGTAAACAATTCTATTCTATCCTTAAACATTTCACCATTATAGTTAAAACTGGCGATACATTATCTATCTAAACTCAAAATCGACTTTACATCTTTGTAATAACGTTATAGATTTCAATACCATTAGTGTATGCTTCACTTCTTAAAGCCATGTTATTCAAATAGCGAAACCCGATCAACGTCTAGACTCATAAACAGCCGTAGTCACGTGACTAGTGGACCATTTACCCCCGATCAAGGGAGGGCGTCGTTAGAAACATCAGGAGATCGTCGCCACGTCGGCTGACAGGGGAAAACTCTTAAAGATCCTTGTCTTGTACACACGCACTCGTCTAACACCGTGTGTAAGAAAACTAGAAAACTTTGGACATAGGAACAATAATTTTTTTCATATGATTAATATTTATTACTAGCTGCACCCTGCGGTTTCAACCGCGTTGATTTAATTTCATTCGCGCTGATTTTGAATAAAAGTAGCCTAAGTTACTCCTTAGCTAAAATCCTTTAACATAATCTCGAACGATTTCCACGGGACACAAGGAGTAACTTAGGGTATTTTTTTTAGGTTAGGGTTCCGTGAAAAAATTCACTCATAAAATTAAGTCTACGCGGGTGAAAACGCGGGGCATAGCTAGTATATTATAAATAAAAGTAGCCTAAGTTACTCCTTAAGACATCGGCTACCTGCCAATGAAAGCCCCGTTAAAATCGGTCCAACCGTTTCAGAGATTATGTTATGTGATATTTTAAATATTGTGTTTTGATGTCAGGAATCCTATATTATAAAATTTCAAATATACTTCAATTTGATTTATCTGTATTGATGTATTATTACATTATGTCAAATCTTAAATTTGTCAAGGTCTGTCGATCTGGTACAACATTCTATAAATACAGGCTGACGCTTGTATTCACCGAAGATGATTAAGTGCCAACATGACAGATGGTGAGTCTATAGCCATCTCGGGCACTATACCTACATACGACTTTGAATTAGTTATCAGATATTTGCAGATTTCTTCGTGATGTTCTCCTTCACCGTAAAGAACGTGTTATGAACTCAGTTTTTTTAGAAAAACTTATTGGTACAAGCCCCGCAGAGATTCGAACTTGGTTAGCTTGCGTAGCAGGCGACCGCTAAAACCTCAAGGCCACCACGGCTCTTCTTTTTCTTTCTGGTACAACCAACAAAATATCCTTGAAAATCATTGTTTTACACTGAAGAGAATAAAAATTGTTGTCGTCGTTCATCCCTTTGATTTTATTCTCTGATGTTCGCAAACAAATTATATTATTTTAAATAGTTTTCCAGTTTATCTACAGAATTAATTCCGTTTTAAGTTCATTGACTGATATGTACATATTTTTCCAAAGGAAGTAGTTTAATTAGTCTTACTGCAATAGCCGTGTGTTCGACGTCTGTGATCGCCATGATAACGTGCGGCCGGTCATAGGGCTATCGATAAACTTATAACCACATTTCCTTTCGATGGTATCAAGATCTGCCCACCCAGGCCTTTTTTCTTTCGATATGGACTTTGATGACACAGACTTTTATGTTTGGTATTTTGATGAATTCGACACCGCATAATATTGTTATATCAATACTTTTTGATATATGACATCACTGTATTTATTTTTTTAATATTGAACAATTTTTTTTTGCTAATGGAATAAATGTGAAATAATTTATTAAGTTTATGTTTGAGTTTTTATTGTTTCAGCCTCCTTAGGAATAAATAGGTTTTATTTGTGTCTATGAACTATTGTATGTATATATATTAATGTCAATTCAAGTCTCAGTCATTAATTTTTGAATATTGTAAAAAATAGATGTGATTCAGAGAAAAAAAGATTGTAAGAATGTTTTAAGTGGTTAAGATTTTATGAAGACGAAATAAATAAAGAGTGCAGTTATTACTTCAAATTACATTGTTTCAAATGCATCCCACATACTCAGAAAGGAACTATGTTTAGCGGCACGTTATAGGGTTCTATGGAAAAATATAAATGCTTCGGCTTCGACGGTAAAAAACTATAATGTGACATCGTGTATAACCCAAGTACAGAATCATATATTCTTAGTTATACCGTTATATATAAATTAGTATTATTTTCAAACATTTTTACCAAAAAGTATATTCAACTCAAATAACACAGGCATATCGATGGGCTATTTGCGACCCAATCAAATGTTAATGTAAAAACTTCTCGTCGCGAGGAATTTTAATATAAAACTTTCCCTTCATTTTGCATTTCACCAGATTGTTGTTATAAAGTAGCCAATTACAGACTCTATTTACAGAATATTCAACGTGAGTCTTGGAATTTGATGGTGGTGGCAGAACGGTTTGAATAGTCACTACACAACGCGAAACAAAACTTCATGTGGAATCATTGAGTTCAAACTTGGGGGCTAACTATAATCATTTAAGCAGCGCGTATTAAGAACTTCTTAGGCCTAGAACAGAAGGGCAAATAAGGAAATTATTATCTTTCGAAAATTAGATTTTTATAGCTGAACTTGGAAAATTGATAGTAGGTATGTATATATACATGCCTAAAATGTATCAAATTTGTTTGGGCCAAATCCAAGAGTGTGAATTTATCACGGGTGTAGTGTGGGCGTTCATATGAATCCTTCTGTAGGAAGTCGGGGCGTTATTTATGGACGTTTACTATAACACAATAAAAACGAAAACTCCTATATATTTTCCCTATTTGCGTTATCTTTCATGTTTCTCGAGAGTTTTGCGAATACGTCATTTTTACGCCCTCATATTTGTGAATATTATAAATGCGATAAGATATGAAACTACTACATTTCTAAAAGGTTTATGTGTAATATTGTGTACACACGTCTGGGTGTTTTACTTCATGAATCATTATACAATAACTATAATGACCAACATGTATCACCGAATAGACGACAACAATTTAGTAAAACATAAGAGATTAATAAAATATTTGTAGCCTTGTCTAATATAAAATAAAGTAATTTTAGGTGTTTTAATATCAACACCCAATTTTACCGAAGATGATTAAGTGCCAACGTGACTTATGGTGAGTCTATCGCCGTCTCAGGCACTGTATATGCGACATTGAATTAATTCTCAGACATATGCAGGTTTCCTCACGATGTTTTCCGTCACCGTGGTGTGAAATCACTGTGCATAAGTTTTAAGAAAATCTTATTGGCACAGGCCTCACTGGGATTCGAGCTTGCTTAGCTTTATTTAGTTATTATTTTTATTTATATTCTACATTATTAAAGGCCTGTCACAGACTTAAGTAACCATAAAAAGCAGGTGTCAGTTCTAAACATGGTTTCGGATTCTTTGCACTAATTGGCAGATGAGATCTCATAATAAGATCATTATAAATGTATTATTCTATGTCTGCGAAGTTTAAACCAATTTCTATGTTGAAAGTGGAAAGTTTTAAAGAAGACGTTAAACAAATTAATTCCTACCAAGATATATTTTAGGAGAATTCCTTCTTAATAGTATCTTGAAGCGAGCAAATTGTTATTGCAGTCGAAATTGCAACTGAAATTTAAAATGTTTGGCTTCACTCCAACGGTAACCACGGTAACAATTCAGGAGTCGATATACAAGTTGAAATTTAAATTATATAAACAAATATCTATAGGTACGTACTAAATTCAATGATTTCATTGTTTGACTGACCGATTCACTGACTTAAACAAGGTTTTTCAATTCAATTCAAAATATGTTTATTCGATTAGACATTTTACAAAGTACTTTCAAATCGTCAGAAAGACACGATTAAATAGGATTATACATGCCAGGTTCGGAAGGTTGCTTTTACTGAGAAGAACCTTATTAATTATTAAGGGAAGACTCGTATGTAAATATGGTTACGTAAAGTATCACTTACGTAGAACGCGTACTCAAAGTCCCATATCAAAAAAATTCATACCAATACAAATCGACCGGAATGAGACATCAAATGAAATGAAACTTTGGTTGAAAATGAGTTTTATATTTTACCAGTTACATAGGGTTTTGGATTATCCATCGATGTGTCTGTTAGAAGCCAATAGGAAGCACTATATGGCGTATCATTTAAATAATAAAATGGGGTATTTTAAAAATACTATTAAAATATACCAACCATTAAATGATTTAAGTATGTATTTATAAAAATCAATATATCATAAAACGATAATTGAACACAGATTTTTTTTGTGAGGTAGTGTAGGTTCTCCAGTAAGAGGTTTTTAAAAATGAGTGAAACGGTATGAAAGTTTCTATGTACAACCTTACGGCCACACAGGCGAATCCGTCATCGGAAGCTAGTAAGATATTAAAAGTATATAATATACACCTATTGATACTACACCCATCACGGGTGGCTTGGTTTCGCGGAACCCTATTTTCTTGTATTAATTGAACACCTAATATCTCCTAGTGATGGTCGCGTTAAAATTGGTCCACTCATTATGTATCGTATACATTCGGTCACATTTAATGAAAATCTTAATTTGGAATTACAAACAGACACTTAAATTTTGTTTATCTGTGTAGATATATATATTGAAAGCCTTGGACCATAATGCTACAACTCACCACTGAACTCCTCCCCTCCATAAATTTCTTACTTGAGACCTTATTTCCCGCAAATACAACACTACTCTAAGATTGCGTTATTTGACTGTGATATTTATATTTGACGGAGTTAAAAACTCAACCATAATCGCATTTAAATCCGCTTAACTTTGTTAAAATTGTCTTTGTTCTCTACAATAAAGGTTATAGAGCTCACAGACTTTACAACCTGCGTTTCAATTAACATTTAAGCCCACTAGGGATTAAAGCAAACTAAATTCGCACGTATAAACATGTGTGCTAAATTACATTTTAATGTGAGCGGGTAAATCTTCCGTTTATCTGCACGCTACGTAATACCACAATATAGAAGGGTTAACAGTAACAAAATTTCACAGATCTGGTATTGACCTCTTGGCGAGACGAAGAATTTAAAAAATATTAGGAGACTCACGATAGACCGTGCCGGGCACGAACCAAGTCCGAGTCATTATGCGTCCACCGCTCGGTTTGAGTAGTTTGAGAGACACCATGCTAAGACAGACGCTCGGCTTGTACCCGGCTCAGACCAGCCTGAATCATCTTTGCGGTGAATTTTTTTTTGTTTACTCTACTTTGTGTGCCTAACAGTAACTTATATAATAGAATTTTCGAATATAAGTTTGCTTAAAAATGTATGCGAAGCCTCGGATTTCTTGTTACGTGGTTGAATTTTATTTTCGTCTTAGTTTAAAAACAGAAAAAAAATCATACACCTCTATTAGTTCGAAGTAAAACTACTAAACTGTATATACCTTTTTCTCACAATACCTCATCACATGTCATTCATATATCTTCTACTGTTCCAAGCTACTATAGAGTTGAGATACTGCATTTATCGTTTCTTGTGGTTAAAAACACCTTTTGTTTCGGGCGTAATTATTAACCGACAATTATAATACGTGACTGTAGACCGTTATACGCACTTTTGGAATTCAGGTTAATAACATTGGAATGAATGTAATGGCTGTTTCGTACAAAATTATAATCCAATCCGCTTTATTGTGTAAGAGATACTTCGAACTTCTCAGTGCACGTTTTTAAACTTGCTTATTGTTCTTCGTGTCCCTAAGAACAGTGACTTTGACTAAATAAATATAAGTCAATTAAGTCGATCAATAATGTTAGGATATACAAATAAGCAGCAATTTTATCAAATATTCAATAATGGAATGTTTTTGCATAAATTATAAACTGTGGCACATTTAAACAAAGAAATTAATAATTCTTTCCTAGCCAATGCATGTCAACTTTTAAATTTGAAGACTTTTTTTAAGTGAAAATGCAAGGAAAGGAAATTTCAAGAAGAAGAAGATGTCAAGAGAAGGATGAGGTGAGTTGAGAGGCACAACGAGATCACTCGTTCAAACTTCAGCGTTGTTCGGCTTGTGGCTGTATCTCCAACTTACAGAAGATCGTAGCTAAATAATGCTACTTTATAATAATGTTACTTCATAGGAACGGGGATAATGGAAGAGGTGTGATAGCTAGAGTGGGACCTTATGGTCTACTATTGGGACACCAAGGCCGACAGTATCCCTCATGTAAAGCGAACCGTAACGATGTTTCAGCGACATAATCGTTGACAGAATAATCGGTGACAACGTCCTATTGAGTTGAAGTTCTATCGAGCTAGGATTTCGGATCACGTGATTATCACACGGAGAAGATTTCAATCTTTCAGATTGATTGAGAATTACTTTAATAATTTAACGATTTTAATTGCTTGTTTTACATGAATAGTGGCACTGAGAGTCAAATATGATTATATACCAAAATTAAACGTCAAAGCTATGTTCTAACGCTCTGCTTGAACCGATGATGGTAGGTCCCCAGGTCACGTTGAAAAGTTAGTCTCTATTTCCTAAGCAACACATTTAATTAAGCACACTATAATTATGTTCGGGCGTAAATTACGTTAAGCTGGATCTACACCGCGGAAGGAATACTACCTAATTGTGGGAAATGAGCAAAAAAATTTTATTGACTCGTAAAAGTCGTAGGCTGTAATAAATCGTGTGGGTTCATTGCACTTTGCGTAATTTGTAGCACTTTACGGCTCTCACTTTGTGTTTTTCATTAGTATACCTAATGTGAGATGGATTATGTTTTAGCTCTAATATTCTTTAAATATCTGGTTGACCGAGCTGTGCTCGGTTTCTTCTTCACACAAAAAAAGGAAAAAAAAGAAAAAAAAATCCGGTGAACATCAGTCTCAAACCGGGTTACTCTAGTGTGGTTATCGCCTCGTAAGCTGGAAGCCTCAACGTCTAAGCTACCATAACTTGACAGATGTCAGCGAAATTTACGTATCGAAACGAAAGATACGTCGTATTGTAATGATATTGTACGAGTTTTTCAATGCCTAAAACATGGTCAAAACGATGTTTTCCATAAATGAAACCTAGCTAGATCTATTTTTTGCCCCTGAAACCCCGTTTGCCCCGTTTGCGACATTCCGATTATATGTATACAAGAATTGCTCGTTTAAAGATATAAGATAACCAATTGGGAAAGGATTGCTGAAAAGTGTAAATGAAGCAAATATCTGTAATTTTTCTAAAATGAAATCAAGAATTTCACCCTCAAAGGCGTAATTCGCCAGTTACGTTAGATCAGTTTTGCATTTGAGATTGTGCTTCCTACCACGCATGCAGTTGTTAGAAACAAATAATTTCCCAGATCACTTCTTCACGCAGCTCCCCACCATGTGATTTTCCACGTAGGATCATTCTCATCATCTTTGCCTTTGATATTCCACAACTGGGCAAAGGCGTTACCCATCTCCAATCAGCTATGGACTCTTAGAAATAATATTACTTTTTAATAACACACTCGCAATACAACATTCAACTTCCTGCAGTTAAAGTTTGGCACAAAACTTCCTCATGCGTATAAAACTCCATGTTTAAAGTTTGGAATAAATATTCCATACAAGTTTCATAAATGTTAGTAATGCAAATCGTATATCCGGTATTTAGGTACCTATTGCATACTATGGGCCGACGCCAACCCGACGGTTGCCGCGGAGATATACTACGCGCAAACCACCTTGGCACTTGAGTTGTATTAAAATTTACTAATAAAAATTTTGTTGCACCGTATGATTGCAAACAAAGTTATATTAATTAGTAATATTTATACATATCCCTATTTAAAACTGCCAAAAAATCCTGGTTTACCAATCTCTGAATTATATAATGCACTAGCTGTGCCCTGCGGTTTCACCCGCGTAGATTTAATTTAATTCCCGCGGAACCCTAAATGTTTTTTAAATACATGTGGCCTAAGTTACTTCTTGTAACATTGCTGTCTGCCAGTGAAGGTACCGTTAAAATCGGTCCAGATTTCAGAGATTACCTGGAACAAACAGACAGACGGACACAGATTTTTTTGACAATTTATTTTTTTAAGTCAATGCCGTATATACTTTCATATGCATTTAGTGGAAAGCTGTTATTTTGGGATTACAAACATACACATCAATTTAATTATCTGTATAAATGTTTGGATTACTTAATGTAACTTGTGAGTTATGTTACATAAACATATTTGTCAATAACTTAAAAACAATCTGGCTGTATCCTAGAAAGGAAAGAAGTTACGTCACTACCTATAAATAATATACCTTGAGAAGAACTATGCATCATGTTACACGACAAACCCTACATACACTAGTCCGATTTTATTTGGGAACTAAATCGATCAGTCAACCGATTGATAGATTGATCTTGAGCTTGATTGATCGACGTATTGGAATGGCCGCTACCAACGTTCGCACTCAACTCAAACCCGTTAATATAAACACATAATCTATATTCTCTTATTATTATTATTATTATTATTATACATGGTTTTCACCAAGCTCGGACGTACACTGTGTCCATCTCTTTTTAAATCCGTATCTCAAAGCGAGATGGAACTACTTTTAAGCCAAGGATTATCTTAGGTTAGGTTATTTAGTAAATTATTTTTTCTTCCTATATGATTGCTATATGACACGTGTATGGCGCATAGATACCTATGAAAAAGTCATCCTGCACCCTCAAAAATCGTCAATAATATTATTAATATAGGTTTTTTTTTTCAACGCTTCTTATCAGTAGATTTGTTTTTATTACAATTAGTACCTGGGTCAAAAAATCATCTTTATTTAGATGCCTGAATGCTGAATATGCTGAATATTGATATAATTTTAAACTAGAACTGTAGCGTTGTTATCTTTATATTTTCCATTATTATACTTATCTAGATAAGTATAATAATGGAAAATATTATACTTATCTAGATTTCCTAGTTTCCTCAATAAATAGTTATTCTAGCAAAAAAGAAAGAGGTTCAATACAAGCATCTAATTACCAACTAAAACTTCCTATACATTGATTTGTGTTGACACTGGAGCTCCAAGGTCTGACGAACTCAATATTATTATGGATGAATTTATTTTCCGTATGATTTCTCGTTGAACCCGGTCCCACGAGACCCAAGCAACTCAATTCGCGGTAAATAATGTTATAAGTCACGCGAGTTTATTGACGTATTTCACTTTGGATAAACTTTTTCGAGTTTGTTATTTATTGACTGTGATATTACGGGAATGTCACTTATTATATAGAGAACATGGTATTTGAACACTCTTTTCGTGTAATAAAGGGGCAACATATTTATTATTAAAGCGTGCAGGGTTTTTTAGTATGGGACATTGATGTCGGAAAGCAAAAAGGCTTGCGACAGCCACCATAAGTTGTCGGGCAAGATTTCTGATGATATTCATGTTCATGTTTTAGGATAAAATCATCCTAAGATATATATTAATGCTGTCTCTTATGTCGTGACTTACCGAAGTGGTATCGATAGGCTAGGATTGGATTGACTAGGATATTTGATTGATTGGAAAGGATAGGATTGACCTATGTAATTTCAGTATGAATTGCCTATTGCAAATCTAGAATCAGAATTATAAATTACGAATGTTGTAGCTAGCGACTTCACTTACTAAGTTCAACTTCTACATAACCCTATCGTAGTTTAGACGAACGATATATACAAACAAACAAAATCACTTTGTGTTTAAATGGCGACTTTAGTTTATACTATTTAAAAATATACGATAAGGCATCTAAATAATGATGTTCTATACTTGATAATAATACATTATAATATTCCATGGCACGATCAACTCCACTTATTATAGTGTGAGTGTAATTACGTCTGTGGGCGTGAAGGGGCATTCCTGTTATCCAGGCACACTCTAAATACAAGCACATGTATGTGCGGGAAGCCGGGACGAGTCCTGCAATACAACGTGGATTTTCGGACCTGAAAAACACGGCGTTTACTTACCAAAGAAAGTATCACGTAAATTTGAGATAATTATGAAATTAAATCTCTAAATATAAATGTTAAACAAAACTAACAATGACAAGCATATACTATCTACAGCATTTTCTAAAGGAGTTCTAAGTAGATCTGAGATAAATATAAAATTTATTCATAAAGTGTTAATTATTGTGGTCCATCGTAGGTACACAATATGTATATTTGTATCATCATATTATGATATTTTTTTATAATTACAAGCTCATGATAAAAAACTCTACCAAGTGCGAGTCAAACTCGCACACCGAGTCTCTACAATGAATTTTGGATTGTTCATTTTAGAGGTGTTTCTTGCCAAGTTTTAGTTTTGTTTACTTTGACAACCATTTATGATGATACGGCTATTTATAACAGCGTCATAAATAGCCGTAACTTTTGATTGCATAAACTTAGTAAAAGAGTTAAAAAATTCAGTGCTTGACATTCATGTCTAGTCTAGGCAGCTAGATAGATCAAAGTGAAGTGATCCAATAATTTATTTATTTATTTTTCCCTAATCTACAGGTTTCAGTGTTCGATTTTATTCATCTTGACACCTATTTCTTTCCGTTTCTAATGTCTTGACAAACAGACATGTACACGTATTACGGAGTAATCCAATACGGGCTCGTTTTTCCTTGTCAGTTAAAAAAACCTAGAAATAATCTGTACATTAAAGCTAATCAATCAGTCAACTGGAACCACATACCTATGGTTCCATTCGACTGATTCAAAAATGCTATCAGGCGACTGTGACTGGGGTTCCAGTTGCCTATGTCTTCCAATACTCTCTCTATTTTTAATCGTGTTTAAAATTTGCAACCAGTAGTCCGGTGTTTGTCATTACAATTCCGTCAAGAGTATGAAACGGTATTGGATAATCGATCACCCTAACAACGTCACAGGTAGTCGATCCGAAATCACATTTACTATCGAGTTGTGTCACGTGATTGCGGGGCCAGTCATGTAAGAAAACTTATATAGGTGGTAAATTTTCGAGGTTCATAAGTGCCCAAACTGAATAAGTCATTTTTATTATTTTTTTCTTTAAAACTACGTAATATGTTCTGAAAGAAGATTTAAGTTTACTACACGTTTGAAAATCATATATCTGGAATCGTATGTCTTTGACAATAAGGACCTGGGGCCCAACCATGAGCTCTTATTACCAACATAGTTTCATTGTGTGCCAGAGAGACTTATACACTTCATCTAGTCTCATAATTAGAGTAAAACTATCGTGGCAATAAGAGGTTATGGTAAGGCCCCTGACGAGTTCAATTTAAGTCACATTTTCATCAGAGAATATAAGCAAAAAAAATCAGACATATTGAAAATAAAAATAAATTGAAATAGGATTGGAAAAACTCTAGCTACTTTACACAAGATAGGCAAGGCCGAACACAAAAATGGCGTTCTACACTCTTTGCTTACTCTCGGAGTGACACGATAGGACGAGAGGATTTATGTATAGCCTTCAAAGGGATATGTCCCCAACCTTGTCCGCCCTTGGCAATGACTTGAAACCGCCAACAGGTTTTACGGTTAGTTTTACTGTCGGGCCCAACGGGTCGCGAAAACCTATCAAATCTACCCATAAACATGTTTTCAATACATAAAGCGGTCATTTTATTAAAGAATAGAGGGTGGTGAGAAGCGTTTCATACTGGTGCATAACAAGTTGAAGAAAGTGTATCGTTCAGCGTTTGAAAATAAAACAAAAAACTGATTTTGATTTTCAAACGCTATTTATTTTCTAGATAACTTTTTTAACATTCGATGTCGATAACACAATCATCTCAACTCGATATAATACTCAAATATCTCAACAGCATTAAGTATTAGAATAGTGTTGCAGAATTCAAACTGTCTCCAGAATGAAAACGACAGAAGTATGAAACAAGGAAAACTGGCAATTGTGATAACATATTTCTTGCTTTATTGCACTGATCTGCTTATTCGTCACCTTAGTGGTCTAAACGAAAGCTTACCCTTCGTATTTGTGTCATCGTATGGCTGACGGGATAAGAGAAGAATAAATTCTCCTATCTCCCTTATCATAGACAGAAGGCGTTCATCTTAGCGAATAAATAAATACATTTCATTGGTCCCGCTTTGACTGTTTACGCCAGAGATAGCGGGCGATGGACGAATGTCTACAGTTTTAGAATTCATGTAAGTATTGCTTATTATTTTTATAAATTTTAGTGATTTTTATTTGTTTATGTTAGGAAAAAGGCGCATGAAATAATACAGAATTATTACCTACTTATAGTCTTTTTAACTATTAAGTCACACAAGATACCTGGCAGTTAGCGAGTGACGAAATAAATGGACATTACCAACCCTGTCAAAATGTATTTCACATTCTTGAAGAAACTCATAACCTCACTCAGGAAAATGAAGGCGGTAATAACGGTATTCCCATATAATGATGAGCTCCCATCATAATAAGGGAATGAACTCTCTTCCTATGGTTCAATTTTGCAAACCAGGGATTTCACACTACGAGCTTTACGGTGAAGAAAAACATCGTGCGGAGACCTCTCAGACATATTATGCGTCTGAGAAGTAATTCAAACACGTATGTGAGATATAGTGAGAGCGATGGATTCACCATCTGGTGTTGGAACTTAATCATCTTAGATGAAAAGTGAGTGCTGTTATATCAACACCTCTGTATACCCATTCGGAGATCCTTTACGGATCGTAGATGACAATATGTTTTTTAATAATGTCAGATATTTATTAATTTTTAGGTACTAATGTGATAAAAAACGTCATGAAAACAGGGTCAGCTTATTCTAAACTCTTCATAAAGTCTCTATAAAAAATAATTTATATACATACTTAAAGGCGGCGTATTTACAATGTACATTCCAAGCCGAACATCACTAATCCTAAGCTTAAAAGTAAATTCAAGTCTTGAGGTTCAAGTGGAACACCATCACTCTAAGCCTAGTATTAACTCGTAACATTGAGGTCACAAGGGTCAAATATAAAAATACTGCCATCTGTGACAATGAGGTCGACCTTTAGGGGTATTTGGGGGTATCAATTGGGAGCAATGTATGCGACAAAAAGTTACATCTCAATTCAAGATTATCCATCATGTATGTGTTCCGGAACGATATATATTTGGGTTGTGATTGTCTTCTTTGCTTCTTTCTCGAATTAACTAACGCGTTAGGTTCCTTTATGCTTTTTTTTTATACAAGCTGTGCCCCGCAATTTTTTTCGCATAGAGGTAATTTCATGGGTGGAACTATAATGCTTCTTTTTATAAATGTAAGTTACTCCTTGTAACATTAGGTGTTTGGCAGTGAAAGTCCCGTTAAAATTGTTCAATTTCAATTTCAATTTATTGCTTTAAAACATATTCTTAATTTAGCACTTACAGGTACTGAATGGTAGCACTATAAATTAACAATATGGACCCTGTTGGGCACAGCAATTTTTTGAGAGAGGGCTTAAATTTACATTTTATATTATTATATTATATGGCTACTTCTTATAGGTACTTATATTTTTATATATTTAATTTTATAATGTCTGTTTTAATTATTCTTACAATACTAATAAATTCCATTACCTATGTTTTATTATATTTTGTTTGTAAGCTATTATCTATTAAATATGTTGTATTTGAGATCATAATCAATAACAATGAATTTACTTATATTTGAGATCCATAACCATATGTACCATATAAATCTACACAATATTGTTCCAGCCGTTTTGGAGATTAGCCCGACAAACAGACAGACAGACAGAGAAAAAATAAATAAACTGAGTTTTTTTTATGTGAGAAACGTATATTCTTTCATTTGCATTTAGTGAAAAGCGGTAATTTTGGAATTTCAAACACAAACACTTATTTTTTTTTTATCTGTATTGATATATCATTTTGCAGGAATCATTCAATAAAGATGCGAAGGCCTCATCGCGGTCAGCTAATATTACATTATATAATATTTTGTATACATACACTCACGCTATACCAAGAAACGATCGAAAATTTTGCATCTCAAAGTACGTAAAGGTATATTTTCTTTTGTACATTCAATGTGAAAAGTGACGTAGAGACATCTAACAAGAGAATTCAACTGTATTTCAATTCTGAGCCTAACAAATTGTTATTTGAGTTCTTTATCAAAACTGGTTAAGCAACGTGTTGGCTGACCTAAATTACATCTATACACTACCTACATTATTATCTATACAGATAAATAAAATTTAAGTGTCTGTTTGTAGTTCCAAAATAACAGCTTTTCACTAAATGCATATGAAAGTATATACGGTACTGACTTAAAAAATTCTTTTTTAAGTTTTTCTCTGTCTGTCTTTCTGTTTATTCCGGCTAATCTCCGAAACGGCTGGATCGATTTTAATGGGACTAAAAAATAGAGGAAGATTAGAAAAGGAGTAAAAAAATGGGTTTCCATGAAAGTCTACGCGGGCAAAACCGCAAGGCACAGCTAATTAGTCATAAATCAAATTATCCATAGCTTTTCTTATGCTTTTATAGAAACTTCTATAATCACTTTACGACAAACTACTGGCATATTTTATTTCACAATACCAACACTAAATTAATTGAGTAAACTTCCAACAAAGGCAGAAATATTCTCCGTCAATAATAAATATTAACCCAAGTAATCACGCGCAAGTGACAGCTTCCCCAATATTCAAATAGGCGTCGAAGTATTGTACGAGGAACGACAAACCGATTTATCACGTCACATTAAACATTAAATGTCTATCGATCATTATTGTAAGTTAAGAACGGGGTCGAGCATTACGAAACATATAGACATTATGTCACTTTAGAAATGTTTGTTTCCACGTGATTTGCGCCTCACAATATAAATACATATAATAATAATTAACAATAATTATTTTTATAATTTATTTGTCACACATATAAGGACGAAGGAGGTGGTAAATATGTCATATAGACACCTGAGCTCCCAAAAAACAAACGCAATATATATTTCTAATTTAAAAAAATACAGTCATAATACTTATTTGATAAGAATAAACTAAAACGGAGGTAATAAACTTGTTTTCTGACAAAATTAACGCAAATTCATTCAGCCGTTTTTGAGCTATTGAATTATACAATACACTAGCGGACGTCACGCGGATTCACCCGCGTAGTTCCCGTTCCCGAGAGAGTAAGGGGATAAAAGCTTATGTAACTTTCTGATGATGCAGCTTTCCAATGGTGAAAGAATTTTTGAAATCGGCATAGTAGTTTTTGAGTTCATTCATTACAAACATACTCACACAAATACAAATCTTTCCTCTTTATAATGTTAGTGAAGATGTAGATTTATAACGTTATGAATTATGATGCAATAAATATCTGAAGTCTTTATTTAAATTATTGGGCAGATTCGACAAGATTGTCTCGAATGGTTTAAGAATAGAATTTAACTCAAGGCTAGCTTGACACAAAACTAAACATTGGTCCATTTATAGTTGACACATTTGAAAGTTTTATTTATTTTATTTCACGTTATCTAAAAAAAGTAATCAGACGTAATCGTGAAAAGTATAAATCGTCTGAAATAATATTAAGTGGACTGGCTCAGTGCGTTATTCACGCTAACCCATATTTCTAATACATTTGTTTACGATAATTTACTTCTTTTACATGACCTATTTGCACACATTTTATTGGATCCATAGTCATACAAACATGTTATTTTTACTTGTGGTACGATAAAAATGCCGAATACGTCACTTACTATAAAGCTGTGCAGAAATATATTATACTACTGAGCTTCAAGTTTTTACCCGCGTAGACTTTATTTCATGGTGAAATTGTTTAACTGAATCCTAATTTAAAAAAAGTAACATAAGTTCCTTCTTGAAGCATCAGCTGTCTGCCAGTGGAAGTTCCGTTTAAATCGAATCAGCTGTTTCGGGGATATGTTGCAACAAACAGACAGATAGTTGGATAAACATTATTTTTTTGTTCATGGTACTACCGGTATGTGTTCATATTAATATTATACATTTTGTAAAAAGCGATTAATTTGAAATTACAATCAAATACTTTAATTCTATTTATCTGAATAGATGACAGAAGCAGTGCATGTTTTTCTCGCACCATAAATAATATATGTTTATTATTACTAAATGAAAATAAAAGCGGAGCTTTGTATGCTAACATGTATATTGAATATAATATAGAATACAAATTTGTAAATTGACATTTGATGTTACAGTTTCGACAACGATGCATAATAATGAAAACTTTTCCGCAGAAAATGTAACAAAAGTAAAAGCATGAAGTCAAAATGAAAGAGAAGAAAACATTGTATAGAACATGTTCAAAATAGGCGCTTCAAGAATTACTTATAAGGTTAGACAATTTAATGCTTTATTAATTCACTGACGAAGGTGCTTTATGGCTCGTCCTATAATAAGTCTTGTGAAAAATACACGGAATTTTTGGAACTTTGCCGAATTGTTACCGCAAGTTTTATTATGCGACCAATTTCACTAGACCCCAGACATTTTCTACGATGGTTTTTACAGAGCAATGATAAATGAATGTGGCGGGTCAAGATACATTGGACAGAATAGTAACAATTACTCTGAAATGGAGTGTTTGAAACAAAAGTGAAAGTAGGTATGCGATGGTGTACATCTTCTTTTATATTCAGGCTATCATTCACTCTGGGGCTATATTTCTACGAAAATGAATATAGCTCGCGTTTATTACGAGTCATTATTATTTTTTCTTCATGTCCACTCCGTAATGTTAATGTTTGATCATTTGTTTGTAAATAAAGAGAAAACGATCAAAAAGTTGGAACCGCATTTTTTTAACAACGAAGATTTATTGAGGTTAAGGATTTGGGCTTTTTATTGACTTCGAAAAAGTGTCTTTTAAAATTTTAAAATATACATACATATGCTCACGCCTGTATTCCCCGAAGGGGTAGGGAGATGTGTTGTAATCACAACACCCACTTTTCACCGAAGATGACTAACTGTCTACGTGACAAATGGTGAGTCTATCGCCGTCTCAGAAATTATACATACGTCTTTGAATTACTTCTCAGACATATGCAGGTTGCCTCACGATGTTTTCCTTCACCGTAGAGGAAATGTGTGAAATCACTACACATAAGTTTTTTTACACTCAGTCATTGGTACAAGCCCCGCTGGGATTCGAACTTGCGTAGCAGGCGACTGTTCAAGCCCCAAAGCAATTACGGCTCTTCAATTGAGAATTCGTCTGTCATAATATTGTACTCATTTTTTGTACGATATTATAAATTTATAACGTAAAATATTAGATTTTTAAACAACATCAGTTTTAGTATATTCACAAACTAATATTAATAACGAAATAAAAAACAGTTTGCACAGTATTTCTCAAAGTTCGTGGAGATCCGAAAGATGATTATTCAAAATGACATGAACAGGGAAAACAAAAGGTTTTCCTCATCCCGAAATATGTTCCTCGGAATCAAGAAAGCTTCATTGAGTCACAAACAGGACACGTGGTAATTAAAAACAGTTTATTCAATCCATGACGTGGGTAAATGCATTCAATGTTAATCACGTGTAAATTTGGATCATATGAATTACTGTGTTGTTGAGTCGATTTGTAAAATAAATTAATGATTTATGATTTTTGTTTTTTTGGTTAGGTGGAGGAGTCGCAAGAGATTGAGAGAACGAAGGGAGACCTTTGCCCACTAGTGGCGCTAGCGAGTATATTACGAAAACGGAAGCAAGCCCGTGATAGGGGTACTGAAAAGATGTCGGCGAAGTTTACCGTCGTATTGAAATAATATTGTATGAGTTTTTTAGAGCCTGAAAACATGGACAAAACGATGTTTTCCAAAAATTAAAGCCTCTGAAGCCCCCTACACATAACATTTGATGACAATCGTTAGAGCTGTTTCCGAGATTCAGATCCTATAAAAATTGCTCGTTCAAAGGTATAAGATTACGAGGGAATACAAAATTGTAGTACTTATCAAAGTACACGATAACATGTACTTTCGTAGTTTATCATTCAATGACATAAAATAGGTACAGTATAGCATCTAACGCACAAAATAAATTAGTGGTTTTACTTTCAGTACCAACAAGCTTTCTAGAGTTAATGGACTATTTACAAACCTAATGATAGCTGGATTGGACCATTAAGATTAAATTGGGATAATGTTCACAAGTCACGCATGGATAATCATATAGTATAAACAACTTCAGTAGCAAAATCATTCAAGTAGGTTGCAAGAAATTTAAATAGACACACACATATATAATCTATTTTAAACTTCTCAAATCACAATCTGTATGATAAATACGGTAATAATTAATAATGGTAGGTGATTCGTATTAGTATGCTCACACCTTCCCAGAAGGTTACAGAAGTTGATTAGGGTACGTGACAGATGACAAGTCTATCGATGAAAGTTAAAATGGTTATATTATAAAACAAATTTGCTCACGTCATCCCAGAAGGGTCTCCGAATGGGTAAGCAGAGGTGTTGTAACAACAGAACCCACATTCCATTGAATATGATTAAGTGCCTACGTGTAGAGGGTGAGTCCATCGCCGTCTCAGGCACTATACATACGACATTGAATTACTTCTCAGACATATGCAGGCTTCCTCGTGATGTTTTCTTCACCGTAACACGTGGTGTTTTTTTTCTTTTAATTAAACTTTACTATGATATAGCTACTACATCAGAATAACAATATTGTGTGACTTGTCCAATATAAAAAATTCAATAAATCCTAAGCAGACATAGTCGTAGGTACCAGCTTATACATAACATAGTAGATACATACCAACACAAGTTACAAGTTACAAAAGCAAAGGAAACAAATAAAAGAATGTCGCTTGAGTAAAGCGCAAAAATTACTCCAAATTGCTTGGCGCCATTCCCCCCGATATCACAGTTCCCGCCGCGTATATTTAATCTCGGTTATTCTTAGGGAAAATAAGGTTTTAGTATACCATTACCATGCCCTTCCCCTTGACTGACCTTGACTTTACAAAAACTGGTTGTCAACACGGGGCTTAAGGCACATGGGGTAAAGTAGGGACATAAAACGCAATGGGATGGGTAAGACATAGGGATTCTTTCCTATGTTTTACACGGTGACAGCTAACAGCTCGGCTGATGATAAGCTTTATACGAGAGAGCGGATATTGTAAGTCAGTGTTTTCAAACCACGTGCTTTACGGTGAAGGAAAACATCGTGAGGAAACCTGCATATGTCTATCTTCAAATACCTATGTATAGTCCGAGACGACGATAGGCTCGCAATGATCTCTTTGGTGAAAAGTGGGTGTTGTTTTTGCAACACCTTTGCCTCCAGGTCAGATTACAGGCGTGAGTATATGTATGTATAGCTTTTATGATCAATTTCTATCAAAACTGCAATGAGACCGTGTTGTATAGAATCTCCCCGGCGGCATGTGAGTATGAATTTTCCAGAAATGATGTCACACCATAATAAGCTTTACGATGTACGTTTGATAGAAAAAATCATGTTTTCAATAGTTCGAGCGACAGGCTTTGTTATGTTGGTAGGCACTGGGAGGTAACGTCAGTATCGAGGTATGACAGTCAGCAGCGAGTTTTCTCCTGGGAGCCAATCACCATCGGTTTAAACAGAGCGTATTAAGAACTTCTCTCGAGCTTTGACGTTTCATTTTTGTACCGTAAAATTAGAAGATCGCGAGCTACGAGCGCAGATCTTGAATGGGCAGTAGGCATTTTGTGAGTAGCAATAAGATTTTTGGAAGTTCGCGCCATACAGAGTGTGACAGCTGTCTGTATGGCGCAATTTATTCCAATATTTTTGCTGAGTGTTCATACCTCTTGAGGACACCTTTACCATTAAATTAGACGTTCTGAATACGCGCTGTTTAATGTTCATGGTTGGGTCCTGATCATCGTCAGTGGAAAGTTGGCGCTTTTGGTAAGGCGTGAGCTTACGTCATATTATATTATTCCCAAATGAAACAAGCTCTAAATTCAAATGACAATCTCTGTGAAAAAGTCGTAAATAGATGTAGACACAAAATTTCATCGTCTACAGAACTAATACTCAATAATCTCGCCACAACCTCTGCTTTAAGAGGCGACCGTAAACCGAAACTCATCTTGACAGACAATAGAAAGTTAACAGCAAACGATTTCAACCCCACGAGTTCAAAGACCGGGAAATTGTTTGATGTATCATTATCAGTTTTGGAATAATCAGAAAAACAACACTTAGAAAATTAAGAAAGGAATTTGATGAATATTTATTATTTCCAGTTAATTTTTAATACATTTCAGAAGCTTATGAAGGATGCTTATCTATTGTTAAAAATGTTAATTGTTAATATCTAAACGATCGACACATATTGCAAGTATATTTTGCAAGCTAGCTATTGTCCGCGACCTCATCATCCACGTGAATGTAATTCTTCCCGTTTTTGCAACATTTTCCATTAATGCTTCGCTCTTATCAGTCGCAGTGTTATGTTATGAATCCTAAAGCCTTCCTCGATAAATGAACTATCTAACACATATGTGTTTATTTTTCAATTCAGACCAGTTTTTGAGATTAGCGTGTTGAACCAAACAAACACTTCAGCTTTATAATCTTATGTTTACATTTGAAAGAATCTGCCTATCTGTTTACTTTTGAAATTAGTAATATAGATAGTTTTGACTACAGAAAGGACATAGGGCTATGAAAAAAATAGCAGAAGTCTCTTTCACCCGCGTAGTTCCCGTTCCCGTGAGAGTGCGGACATAAAATAAAGCCTTTATTTATCGCTGATAATGTAGGTTATCCATTGCTGAAAGATTTTTTCATATCGGTTCAGTACTTTTTGAGCCAATTAGTTGCAAACATACTTACATTCAAATCTTTCCTTTTTATAATATCTGTAATCATCTTCGGCCTCGGTTAACTGCTTCGTAGACCCTTGTGGTATGGCCTTAGCATATTTATTTATTTTTACAATCGCTCTTAATTAGAAAGCTTATCAAGAAAGCTTTATATCAAATGTATGTATTAGGAAAAACGAACCACGTACTTCCAAGGTCTTGTTGACATGAAAAATAGTTGCTTACCTGTCACAGGGCAATTTGTAACTGCCTCTAACTGATGAGGAAAACATAGGTATACGGCTACGTTTATATTTTGTTTGTGCCAAAGTTTTGTACTTTATGGTACACGGAGCAGATTATGTGTATGTAAATTGACTACCTATAAGTAGTCTGTAGTTCAAATTGTTGTATGAAAAATAAATGCTTGAGAAGTCTTCCTTATTATATTTTTAACCACTAACATGGCACAGAACATATAGTGCAGGTATTGATTTTTCATTTTTAACATTTATTTATTTATTTATTTATAGTTAATTATTACGGACATACCAATTACAATAATTAACATTGACATTTTAGAACAAGGATCTTATGCCTTATAAAATATACACTTATAAAATCGTGGATACTCTCGCATACTTAACCTCACAGAATCTCAAACATTCAGACAAAATATAGTTCCATGCATCCGCGAACAAATCACATTCAGGGTTGGCATCTAGGAGGGCATTGAGCATGGTCAGGGTATGGCACACCGGAGACTGGGCTCTGGCTACAGTACGGCAGGTCGGCTGAACGAACAATCTGTGCCGGCTGCTGAAACATGTTCTCACAAAAAAAATATTGATATTACTAAAGATACATTGGTGCCTATTACAATTAATCTTAAAAAATATTATCTAATAACTAAAAACGTTAAAAAATATTTTCTTATAACTTAAATATATAATTAAAAACAAAAAATAATAGACAAGGGATTCATATGATAGCGTGCATATACACAATATTTTCAATCGTAAAAGAACATGAATGCATGCGGCGGTAGTATTTTTAAGCCTGCATAAGCAAGTCATTCCGACAATAAGAAAGTAACTGCTAAAAATGTCGAATCAAGTAAAGATTTTTTTGAATAATCAACAACACCTCTAATTATATGTCTTACATTTTCACGATTTAAATCTAAATATATATAACTCAAAGGTGACTGACTGACAGACATAGTGATCTATCAACGCATAGCCTAAACCACTGGACGGAACGGGCTGAAATTTGGCATGCAGGTAGATGTTATGACGTAGGCATCCGCTAAGAAAGGATTTAATTCTAACCACAAGGGGATAAAAGCTTAGACTAAGCGTATACTATCGCGGGTGAAACACAGCTAGTTAATGTATAAAGTTACTCTAAACTTATCACTTAGGTTACGCCAATCGTGGTCGCGAGCAGACTACTATTGGTGTAACCCAATCAGGGGCCTTACCATGATCTCTTATTACTATGATAGTTTTACTCTTATTATGAGACAGATGTATTTGGCGTGTCACTGTCACACAACTGTAATAACATTGCAATAAGAGCTCATGGTTGGGCCCCAGAACGTCGAGGTATGTTATTTTCAAAATATTTTCGTGATTACTCCCGAGTAATTTTAAACATAACAACTCTAATAAGCACAAGAAACTTCAACTCTTCTCGAAATAATGTCTTAGACAACCAAGATTTTACATTATTATTATTAAGGAGGTGCCTGTAGATGACGGAACATAAGTCACGGCGGTATTTATTAAAAAAAAAAGAATAATGCTGTGTTTCAAATTAATTGAACCTAGGACGTTGACACCATTGCGCATGAAGGCGTCAATTTCCAAATACTGTCCATAGATAACTCTGGAACCCCACACGAGTGATTATCGTCGACAACCAATAAATAAATAGACGTCATAGATTTAATAGTAGGTAGATCTATTTTAAGGAGCCGTGGTGGTTTGAACTGTCGCCTGCTACGCAAGCGACACGAGTTCGAATCCCAGCGGGGCCTGTACCAATGAGTTTGTGAACAGTGATTTCACACCAAGGAAAATATTGTGAGGAAGCCTGCATATGTCTAAGAAGTAATTCAGAAGACGTATATATAGTGTCTGAGACGGCGATGGACTCACTATCTGTCACGTTGGCACTTAATCATCTTCGGTGGGTGTTGTGATTACAACACCGCTGCCTGCCCCTTCGGCGAATGCAGGCATATGGTGTGTATATAGATCTATTTTATTGTCATTTACATCGAAATTTATCCCCCTTAATACAAGACATACCTCAGATAATGCTTGATTTAAAAGAAGTTCTATCTCTTGTTGTGATATGAGCTTCGAGTTTGGATTTGCCTTTTTAATTAGAGAATTAAATATGTTAATTTAGCCCTTTGGTTTGTATGAAAATATTTATTTGAATAAATATGCATTTACCGTAAAGAAATTTGAGTTTCTCAGCTATCCTTCAATAACGATAACATTCCAGCCGGATACCAAATTATAATCCATGATTACGGTCCCAATGGCCACTGACAGCTTAAGCTCATTGAATATCTGAAGTTAATCACACACAGTACTTGAGGTGCTGCGCTGAGAACAAACATAAATAGGGCTGCTACACACTTAGTGTACAAATTGAGGGATTTTACTATGAATGAGGGAAATGCCTTCACCCTATCTAACTGGTTAATGTATATTGTATTAAGTATAATTAACAATGAAACCTCAATTTATCCAAATGATATTCACTCCTTTTAAAATTCTTTTCATTTGTAAATAAACATTCGTTTCAGTGCTTTTAATATTCCTGGCTCTAACGGGAACAATTTGTCGAGTTTAGGGGAGACCTAAGAAGGATGTATAGTGTGACGGTTGACAACCCTAGGTATAACGCACACCCTCACGCTAATGATTTGCTACGCTCTACCGACTAGATGACAAAATAAATACGTAAATTATTTCATCTAAAGGCTTCATGAGCCTAAAGACGAATTTTGATTTGGTCTAAATATACGAGTTACTGTTGCCATTAAAAAAAAATCTTTTCAAGTCTAGAAGTATTATGTACGGGGCTAGATACATTAATTCGAGCGTAGATGGGCACATTGTTAAATTGCATTTGAACATGTTCTGGAACATATTTTTGGTAAAGCCCATCACTAACTCATTGTATTCAATTTTATTTGTATAAACTCAGATAGGTGCCGTCATGATTTGTGAGCGCTGACCTCGAATGCGCAGTAGTATTTTTTTTGGCCATATGACGTGAACCAAATAAATGCCCCCTATTTTCGCTGTGCGTTCATAACTCGTGGCGGCAACTGAACAACTGAACTGTGGCAATATTCCACCCTGTTTTAATTCCATACTATATCAAGTACCGAAATACTCCGAGCGTACTCCCAACGCATCCTAGAATCCTCCTTTCAGTAAAGCGATTCTGTAAGCAACCTCCGTGCGCGACGCACGCACGACGCGCGCTTTCCCGCTCACCGAATCGAAACTTTAGGTCGTTGTCTCAAGAACTACTTTTGTGTAATATAAGTACTGAAACATTTATTAATTCATTGTGAATTAGTAAGTGTGTGTGTTTAGTGCAATTGTCGTGCTATAAACTCTGAGTTTGAAGGAGGGAGAAAGTTCCTGCGAGTTCATTGTAAGTAATGATCTTATAAATATGATTTTCATTGCTACTTAATTCTTACATAGACTTTGAAGAATACTTTGAAGAATTCTTCCTTTTCATTGTGAGCTCGTTTGAAATTTAAAATTATTTTGAGACGTTTAAAAACTACATTGTATTAATACAACCTACATGGTTTTTAAATATTATAAAAGCCGAGAATATAATTAATTATATTTACTGTTTTTATTATATTTACCACGCAAACACAACCCATCCAGGATTTTGATTTGGTGCGGTGATTAACGTAAATTAAGTAATTAATCACAGCGATAAAGTTATGAGAGCACATTTACGACGTACGGCTATTATTACCATTATGATATTTGTATATTTTTTATCGCAGGACTTATCAAATTGATATTTTCACTTTGACAAAGACTTAATGAGACTTTGAATTACTTCTCAGACATATGCAGGTTTCCTCACGACGTTCTCCTTCACCGTGAAGAACGTGGTGTGATATCACTGCACATAAGTTTTTTTAAGGTAATCTCTTTGGTACAGGCCCCGCTGGGAATTGAACTTGCGTCGCATGCGTAGCAGGCAACTGCTCAAACCCCAAGGCCACCACGGCTCTTGTATAATATACTTTTCTATATACAAATTCTGCCTGCTTCGCAAAATAGGCAAGTTACATTCTCATCGTAGTAATGAGTTTGAGAGTGCGGCAGAATGCGTTAAATATAGGAAAAATCACAAATTCCTAATATAAGTGGATAGTATCTGAGCCTGTAGACTAAGTAAAATTATCCTCATGCGTCGCTCATGGAAAAGATACAAAATGTATGTGAATAGTATATATCATGTGACTCATTTATGTCAGGTCCACATATTTTGTTTCGTTTCATTAAAACTAGCTCGAGAGAATTCTACATATCTGGGCCAACTGATATAACGAGAGTGTCACTTTGGAAGGTAATGTCTGGCGGAAGTTTGTATTTCAATACCTCTACTTACCTTATCGGGAATATTTCTGGATAATGAGCGTGATGATCGGATGTTCGGTTATACTAAAACTACAGATAAACATAAGAAAATTACGAATAATACTTATTCACAAACTACAAATTCTAAAAGCACCCCATATTTTTCAGTGTCGGAAATAGTGTGTAGGTTTCGGTAATTTATATGTTAGAAGCGGATGTTCAGACATAATGCAAAGCCATTCGTGGCATTTTGTGCTTGTTACTAAACGAATTTCTTTTTTAAATTACTAGCTAAACATGGAGCTTAAAGTAATAGTATATTATATAATATACCTAGCGATTGCCCAAAAATGAGTATATTGATTTTTGGGTTCATAAAGTTCGAAATTGCGAGGTCCGAATAAGGATTAATTTTTGCTTTATTTAACCATACTTTTTTAATTACAGAACTGATTTTGATGTGAGTATTTTAATGATGAAAATAAACAATCTCATACAAATTATTTTTCTTTAGTTTTGTGAGCGCATATCTATATTAATATTATTAAGAGGAAATTTGTATAATAAATAAACTTAAAATTACATAGCCGATTTGTAAAATCCTTTCAGTAATGGACAGCTACATTATCAGCGAGTAAAACTATATTATATCCTCGTATTCCCACAGGATCGAGTACTACACGGGTAAAACTTCCGCTAGTACTTAATATATTGACCCCAACTATGTAAAGGACATGGCCAAAGCCATAGTCACAGTAAATTTTCTCAACGTACATATTTTGCAAGAATCACAAAGTGAATTGGAAGCCCGATTTTTTATTTAAAACTTTGCATAAAATTCAGAAACCGATACTAATTTCTGCGTAAAATATACTGACTATAAAATGGCGGGTCGTACTAATAAATAACGGTACTTATTGTCAGTACTTCGTAATTTTGCAACATTATACAGAGCTCTATCAACGTTGACAAAATAATGTACGCACATGGTACCTTTAAAATATTTGAATATAATAAGAAAATGCTATGAATCATGTAACTGAGATTTGTTTCTGTCACGGTGGAATAAATTATTTCACATTACAGCTTAAAATCTAGAATATCTCGTTCCACAAAATTTCATCTTAATATGTCGAAAATTTATTCGACCCTTAATATTGACAGTAATAAATTTTAAGCGTGCCTAGTTGCTATTAATATTTTTATTGTTCAGTATTTGCATTAAGAAAGGTGATTTGAATTCAACAATTTTATGTTCCGCCTGAGAAATCTAGTCGAATATTGTTTTATACGATTTAACCCTTTGTTAATTGAACATGATATAATTACAAAAAAAAAACTTTTTCTAATGTGAGTTTGTAAGTTTATGACAAAGTTCACATGTGATCTTTGAAGCTACATAAATTACAATTTCCCAAATGATGGAACTATCTACATGGGTAGTAAATTTCCCAAACAAATACAACGCTCAAAGAACATGTACTGAAATAATTTGCGCAAAAATTATAGAATAATATTTTTTAGTTATACGATAGCTTAGAAAATCTTAAGAAAATACGCTCATTGAAAAATAAATGTTGGTTTAATAAAATAAGCCTTACGCGTAACTGAATAAGAAAGACTCCAATCAACGGACTTAACTCAATTTCTCAGGAATCTTATATAAAAAGAAAATTTTATTATTTTCACCGTTCGCAAAAGTCAAATTTTCAAGGAGAATTTCGACGAAAAAGGTATTAACACCTCTCACAAATTTGTTTCATACTGAAAATTGGGGAATTTCATCGGAAATATCTCTATTCAATTTAACTATACACGTTCTGCGTTAGAAGTGATCAATATATGGAGTTGCCATTGTGAAAATAATATGAAGAAGATTGCTATGTCATCGTCATGGGCTTGTCATGTTATTTCAGTCGGTATAGTATATGAGAGCCGTGGTGGCCTCGGGGTTTGAACAGTCGCCTGCTACGCAAGCGACGCAAGTTCGAATCCCAGCGGAGCCCGTACCAATGAGTTTTTCTGAAAAACATATGTACAGTGATTTCACACCACGTGCTTTACGGTGAAGGAAAACATCGTGAGGAAACCTGCATATTTCTGAGAAGTAATTCAAGGACGTATGTATAGTGCCTGAGACGGCGATAGAGATAGACTCACCATCTGTCACGTTGGCACTTAATCAAATTCGGTGAAAAGTGAGTGTTGTGATAACAACACCTCTGCCTACCCCTTCGGGGAATACAGGCGTGAGCATATGTATGTATAGTATATAAAGAGGTAGGGCATAACGGAATTTCTAAATATGGAGCTGCCGATAGGGAGGACCTCCACCTTACAGAAGATCCCAGTTAAATACCTATAGTTTAGTATAATAGTGCTAAATAGTGGGACTCTTCTATGTCTTACTATGTTGGTACAGTGTTTCCATTCTTTATAAGGTAGGTAATGCGCGAGTGGCAGTTTGGTGTCAATGCCGTTCATAGGCAATGACGTTTAGAGTAGCCGCTTACCATCGGGCAGACTGCTTGTTTGCCACCACCAAAATGTAAGTCTTGAATTTGTGCTTACGTAATCTAGATACGCCATAGGTAAATTACGTTTGAAGGTGAAAGAGATGAAGTGAACCTTTTCGCGAGCCACACGCTTTGCCCTACTGGGGTCTAACCATGAGATTTTATTGTAATGATAGAAAAAAGTATATCGTACGTCTCATAATATGACTGACACTAACGTGGCAATAAGAACTCCTGGTAGGGTCCCTGATGTAGCATTCTTGATCATTTGTATTGTTCACATGCAATACAAATAATCTTAGTCAATACGATCACTTAACTACTGATGATTTTTACATCAAAAAAATATTTACTTCACAATTTTCAAATGGCATTACAGAGTAAATAAAGCCTTTATCCTGCAAACAATTACAGCTCAATGCAGGTTCGTTATTAATAACCTCATCGCAATAGAGCAATTATTACAAATTTCCAGTTATAACAGCAGATAAAAAGATACTCTAGTGACTTGGAATTCAGGCTTATATTTCCATTTTGTGAGTGGCAATTGCAGTTATGGTTTTGCTTTCTGTGCAGGCTGGATTTGCTGTCGGAAATGTTCGGTACGCTTCGGAAGTCTTCGGGACGAGACACGAATAACAATCGTGCCCTAATGCACGCACGAGTAGATAATGATCTATCAAATTATATGAATAGAGCGGGCACTCATCCATCTTAACAAACCATAGCTTTTGTTTAGATTCTGAATGCGAATAGAGAAGAAACTCATTCCAAAGTTGCTTACCTTGCATTAATTGTAGTATCTTTTTCAATAGTTGAGCATACCCCTCTTTAGATTTAAGAATCTTATTTTAAAAATTACTTAGAATATTCGAAACCTGTTTTTTTACTCTTTAATATTCTTTAAAATGTTTGACATTTATTGTTCATAGATTTCTTAAAAACCCTGAATGGATTTGCAAACTACCCCTAAAAAGTTGAAAGCTAACATTTTCAGGAGTAACAAGTATCCCACGTGTATCTGTACACGCAAATAATATTGAAGTGTCTATTTGAAATTCATTCATTCATCCAAATTAGCAGCTTTTCACTTAGTGTAAAAAAATATTCTGGCTAATCTCTGAAACAGCTAGACCGATTTTGAGACTTTAACTGTTTTGAAAGCATAGTTATTATTGTTAATCATTAAAACTGTGAGACACAGCTAGTCAAGGTAAAAAAACTAGCTCTGTGTTATACTTTGTGTTTGCGTGCTTGAATAACACACTTAAAATCCAAGCTAACAAAATTTGTCATTCCTATTTCATCATCGCCCTGGCCTTATCCCATTCATTGTTGGGGTCGGCACTTGATTCAACCCGATGTGGCTGATCACCTGATTTTTATACGAAGCGACTGGCATCTGACCTTGGCAACCACTTTAACGAAACCTGTGATCTGGGTTAAACGAGTTGTCAGACTATTTTAGGCCTCCGACCGACGCGTAACGACTGCAAAGATGATAAATTGACAACCGGGATAAATTGGCACGTTAAGCCGTCGGGCTTAACGTGCTCTCCGAGGCACGGAGGGAACTCGGGCGGTCACCCATCCAATTACTGGCTAGGCTTAGCTCCTCACTTCATTGTGTCACTCCTCATGTCATTCCTATTTATGGTAAGATTTAGATGGCATACATAGCTTCTTCATCTTATCCATTGGTAACATGAAGAGAGCCGCGCGGTAGCTTGCCTTGTTAAAACAATACCATCTGTATTACTACCTATCATTGTATGACGTAACAGTAACTCAGACGCTCCGTTGTAATTCCAAGTAAAGTAAGTATACACTTACGTACTAGTTTATCCGGGAATAAATGAGGTTAACCGCCGGGAGTCAGGCGCCCACCCCCGGGATTACAGTAGTAAGGAAATACGACTCTTGAAATTGGTAGGATTCGCGCTGGTGTGCCGGCTAACTTGCCATTTTCATAATTTAGATTTCTGTCGTTGTGGCTTTCAACTTCGTAGATTCGTAGAACAGTTCGATAAATATAACTTTGAATCAAACAAGAGTTTACCAATACCGTCTGCTTAATGGAATCGATGAAACTTTTAATTTCCAGTACTAATTTCTCGACATCAGAGCTATAGGGTCGGATATTCATTTGAGAACAATTAGATATCCGTGCATATAACTCTAAAATAAATATGCTCACGCCATCCCAGAAGGGTGTCCGAAGGGGTAAGCAGATATAACATCCAGATAACAACACCCACATTTCACCGAATATGATTAAGTGCCAACGTGGCAGAGTCTATCTCTATATATAGATATAGATGTATAGATTTCATCACGCTAAGACCAATCGCGGATTCTAGTTGCGTTAGCCCAAGTACGAGGACGAAGTCACTGGAAGAAGCTAGTAATTAAACAATATAGGTATAACAAGCCATACGAATCGTCTGGACACTAATTAGAGCACGTACAATTCTCTTCGAACACCTATCTCTTTGTTGAACAAATTAATAAAGACACTCAACAGTACAATTAGGATTTAATTATGCCGAACAAAATTAATGAACGCGGCTCTAACTCCTAGAAAAAATATTAACAGTGTTAAGACAGCTTGGAGTCTGATTAACCGTGCAAATGTCGAGGCCGAAACACTTGGAAACTTTCGAGTAATTGAGATTCTTTGAGGGAATTCTTCCGCGGGGAGTTTACACTTTTGTACTTTTTTAAGAAGCAGACAGTATGGAGCATCGTTGGAGTCATTTTGTTACTGAGTGTCCGTTGATTTCCTTAATAATTCTTTGAAGCCTAGCTTTTGAGTTGAGTTTAAGTTGAAAAATCATAATTTATACAAAAAGTCACGTTCGAAAGAAAAATGTATTATGAATAATTTTCGTCATCAACTTCGACGGCGTAAAATGATAATTTAACCACAGAAACCTATCTCCATCTTTATTTTACTTCTTTTTCAAAATAATCTGATTAGTCATATTAAGGTGCACAGACAGAGTCAGTTTCGTATTTATAATAAGCATAAATTACCTGTTATCGAAACTCTTAATACCGAGCTTTAGCTTATATTTAGATACAAGTTAAAAAAACTTAATTAACAGACGAATTGGTTAAATATAGGGAGTAAGTATTGATAGAGAGTCAAAGTTTTGACTTTCTTGAAAAATAAATCGAATAAAGATATTTTTGACTTTGGTCAAAAATATCTTTATTCGATTTATTTTTTTACTTTATTTAGACTTTTTACAAAGCACTTTGAAATCGTCAGAATGGCATAATTTACAGGATTATACATGCTACCGCCAGGTTCGGAAGGTTGCTTTTACTGAGAAACTCATAATTACTCTTTTCAAAAAAATATTATACAATTTTAAGAGTACAAAATAAATCACTTAAGAAACATAAGCTCATGGACACAGTTCCAATGCACATATGTCAATAAAATTAACATAATTAAAAATCTAGTAGTTCTACTTATAACTAAATGCGTAGCATAAGATGACCAGCGCCTACAAGCAGCACCTGTGCACAAGATTGACGTGAATGCCAGCCAGAGAGATGAAAACCACAAATTACAAGGGATAAGGACAGGAGGATGACAACGAAAATGTACCTGAAGGCCTGCAGACAAATTAACATTATCCTCGCGAAACGATACAAAATGTATGGAAGTAACATATGTCACATGTCGGATTTATGTAATTTCCATACCTACATTGTATATCGCTTCTATTAGCTCAAGCGCGAGAATGTTACTTTGTCTAGGCCTACAGGGGATTAAGCATGCACCCTCATTGCCGCGATAGTTCGCGGGGACAGATGTATACACGTCATTTACTGTGTCATAATATAAGTCAAATAATAGCAATAGGAGCTCATGGTAAGGCCCCAGGCACATTATACATAGATAAGCTTACTATAATCAGTACGGAATCTAGGATCAAATCGTTTAAAATTACACACTCACTCAGACGCTCGCACCTTCGAGATTATAAGGGCCTCTGTGTAATGTGAGTAAGGGATGACACGAAGCCGATCGCCTATACGTCATCTAGACATTTTTCCAATTTCATTTTTCATTTATTTAATGGCGACGTGCCTGAATTGTTGAGAAAAAAATCTTGAAATTGTTAAAAATATGTAGAGGAATCCAATGGGTTCCTGTCTTGGGTGACTTGTCTTTTCCAACTTCAACTTCAACACCAACGACAAATTTACTTTGCATTAAGAGTAAAAAGAGGAGATTTTTAACTTTACAAGAATTGCGTTGCATGTACCAAACGTTCTTATTTTGAAAATGTGGTCTCTATTCATTACTGTTTTCTAAGCTTTTATATGTACTGTGCTCCAGGTATACAAATCATAACTTGCCTTAGGCAATTGTGTCGTACTGGTATCTATGTAATTATGCTAAACAAGTGTAATGATAGGTTTATGGAACCCGACCGTGTCTCATAGAATTAACATAATATTACTGTAATGTCTGCGAATTATATTGTCTACTCAGCATTTTGAGGCATATGTGTACATTCATACATTATATTATACGTATGTATAATCATGCTGAGTCCCTCATAAATGGGGAGAATAAGGACCCATCTCATTCTAACATATATTCATGTTTCGCCTTATTACAAAACATGGTTTAAACCAAGAATTGGCTGGAATTTGGCGATGTTTTATACATGAAAAAAAGATTTTCTTAACTCTATCGTATATAAAGTAATGTTCTTAATTTCATTTAAGAACTTGTCATTTTTATAATACAAGCGTTACAATTTTATTGATATGTGAAGAGAAGAGCATTTGATAGTACTCAAAACCTTGTGAATGAAGTCAGGCCAAACATGATCCAAAGCTTAAGGGCCCAACAACATCATGGGATGTCTTTACGACAGTGCAGATTTAGTGATACAACGCCAACACTCACGTACGTCACAATTACGCTTCTCAAGGTCGACAGTACTGCCCACAGCTGTAAAAGAGCTTACACAAATTGAATTAACTGAGGGAAAAAGTCCCGGGATTCTTACTCGAGAATGAATTAAGAATTCCTACCTACACTAGTCTTGATGGACTGGTGCTATTAGGGGGTTGAGTGTAATAGCAGTATATCAAAATGATAGGCAATTATTAGGACTCGCTGGTGCCTGCGACTCCGTCTGCGCAGGATTTGACCTATCTTTATATTTTGGACAATTCACACAAAATCTTTATAGATTTTTGTCTATGTGTTTTTCTGATATGTAAGCTATATTATTATAAAGTTTCATCAAAATCCGATAATAGTATTTCCCGGTCGTCTGACCTTCGCAACCCCTTTTACGAGGAAAATCTGTAATCTGGGTTAAAAAGCCAGTTGTCAGATTAACGATTGCCAAAGATGATAAATTGGCAACCGAGACCGACGGCTTAACGTGCTCTCCGAGGCACGGAGGAAACTCGGGCGGTCACCCGTCTAATTACTGGCTAGGGTTAGGGTTGTTTTACTTCGCTGATCGAATGATATGTGCAATAGCAACTGTAACACGAACTCCTCAGTTGAGTTGAGAACCAATTCGTTACAAACATAATTACATACAAATATTTCCTCTTTATAATATTAGTATAGATGTACAATCTTGGAATAATACAATATAAAAATATACTGCAATTTATACTGCAAAATGCATTATGTACGAGCGTAAACATTGTTCCATTCTTATCCATTGGAAAATGGATGAGAGAGATTAGAGTAGAATTTATTTCTTAACTGGTATAATACTGTAGTATGGTTCTGGATAAACTGAGGATTAGTGTGATTAAGAGATTGTTGTTTCTCACTTTGTTGGAACATTGCTGTTTCTTGGATTTATTATCTAAATTAAATTAATACTAGATGTGCCACGCGGTTTTGTCCACCTAGACTTAATTTCATTGATTACTTTATTTCACGCAACCATATTTTTATAAATAAAAGTAGCTTATTTTCAAGTTACTCGTTGTATCTCTCGTCGAAATTGGTCCGCCGTTTTTAAGTTTAGCCGGAACAAACAGACATACATACAGAGAGAAAAAATGTTTTTATTTTTTATATAAGTACCGTCCGTACCGTATAAACAGACAAAGGTATAATTAAATCAATATGTATTATTTCGTGACCATTTTTTTTATTTAAATAATTTCGGACTGTATATACTCTGGAAGGCTAGAATTTTAAAAAATAAAAATAATATAAGAAAATGTTATTATTTCACCTCAATATTCAGACATCCATCAGGTTGTCTGACGAATAAATACAACGTATTTTATTATAAGTAGGTATGAATGAATGAATGAATTCAATACCTATTAAGGGCAAACTTTCTCCAGCAGAAATGCTATTGTTCACTCAATATTTCATTCGTTCCCTTTGTTCCTAAAATAGAAAAAAATACTTTCAAGAAAAACATTACTTGAACGTATTTTAAATGTTATTGAACATAAAGAAAAATACCTTGTCAACCGGAAATTAATCCGTAAAGTATACAAAATTATTTCTCTACGCCACAAAGAACCGCACGCTACACTGAGATATATTTCTGAAAGTCAAAGTAATTCGTACTTAAGTTAACTTATTTCAGTAATTGGATGAATTTGTTCAGGTTTGTGACGTGATATCAAAAAAGCGTAGGTAATTAAATAATTATAAAGTACTCGTGGGTGACAAAATTGCTGCTATATATCAATATTCTCACTCTTGTGACCTATGGATTTAGACGTCTCTATTCCCCGAAGGGGTAGGCAGAGGTGTTGTAATAACAACACACCGAAGATGATTAAGTACTAACGTGACAAATGGTGAGTCTATCGCCGTCACAGGCACACGTCTTTGAATTACTTCTCAGACATATGCAAGTGTTTTCACAATGTTTTCCTTCACCGTAAAGAAAGATTTTGTATAAGAAAGTTATCAATGTAGGCATTTCAAAACTCCGAGAATATTAACTTCTTAATATTATTCATCATCATCATCTGCCCGGCCTTATCCCATACATTATCGGGGTCGGCACTTGATTTAACCCGATGCGGATCACCTGATTTTTATACGAAGCGACTGCCATCTGACCTTCGCAACTTCTTAATATTATTATGAGTAATATAATCATTTTATTCCCTTCCTATCTAGCCTATACACAGATATAAAAAACTTACATAGTGCTCTACATGAAATTTCTTACGTAAGTTTTGAAAGACAATGGACCCCAAGTTACCGCAGAGTTTAAAGTTTCACGTCCTAGTTCTAGTTCGCTGGCACAGTAATTACTTCCACTTCACCAGATGCTTCAGTATAAATCTGGTATTTTGACATCAGAAACAGACGCTTCGATTTTATTAACAGACTACAAACGAGTAGGATGAAAGAGGTAATCTATATATCTATAAATCATAAATTGAAGTATCTGTTTGTTATTCCAAAATTACAGCTTTTCACTTATGAAACATATGAAAGTCCACTCACATTAGAAAGTATATACGGTACTGACACAAGTTTTTTTTATTTATTCTTTGTCTATCTGTCTGTTTGTCCCGGCTAATCTCCGAAACAGCTGGACCGATTTTAACGGGACTTTCACTGGCAGATATATAATTTGGTAAGGAGTAACTACGGCTACTTTATGTTTTTAAAAAACATTAGCTTTCTGCGGGTCACCCATGAAATTAACTGTACGCGGGTAAACCCGCGTGGCAAAGCCAGTCTATAATAATAATAGAACGAGAAAAGATTTGTTTTTGTGACGAATGGGCCCAGACTCTGTATTAGGGGCGATTATAATAATTATTTTCAAATATAACACTACATTATCAAATGAGTATGAGTATGAGTAACAAAAGCTAGTAATAAAATATTAATAATTTACTAGATCCAGACAAAAAATGCATATAAACCTCTCGTTTCATTCCTCTCGTTGTTTCATCGCCAGGGACTCTATGGAAAATTGGACCGGCTCCGATTGTTTTGATTGTTGAAACAATTGCAATCACACATGGCTAAGACGGACACCGTTAGTAACTTCGGAACGTTGCCGCAACTCGGCTTACATCGGGTACCTCTCCGATTTGGAACATGAATCCAAAATCCTTCAGTTTCGTTCTAGCGTTCTTGAAAACATAAGTCGATACAACGTTATGTTAGTCTGAAGTATTCGGACGAAGCTTGTTTTACAAGCTAGTCACGTTTTCGTATTGAAATATGATATCTCCAGATAGCTGATATTTTTATTTTCTATAAGAAAATACTGCAATCATTGGATCAGCTATACATAAGCGTTATAAATGTACAGAACATAAATCCTTAAGAGTATATGTAGTTCTGAGTAGAACATTTCATACTATGCTAGATGGAGCATCAAGTGAAGATAAACATTTTTACCAACGACGTAAGTGGCGAACTGGAACCAGAATTTGTTTAAATGAAAACAATTATGATGTATCTGGAATCATTATCCGTCTGCCCATCTCCTTGTTATTTGTGGTCGATGCAATATGCTTTTCTCCTCTATTTATCTCTACCAACCGTCATATCTGTATTTAATCCCAATTTAGCCATATAATCATCCATTCATCGATCGTTCCTTAGGTTTTTCTCCCCCCTAAAAAATTAGCTTTTTTGCAACATTATCTTTAATATAAATTCTAACAATTTGCGTACGGTAGCAATATTTCATTGTCGACCATCAATTATTATGGAATATTTTTTCCTGTACATTTTAACATCGTTTTTTTAAGGTTTTTGGTTTAGCATAATGACACCGTCCGTTAAACAAAACTGTTTTAAATTCCACCTTCATTCCAAAAGCAACACCCCCTCGTATCTTGTAAATAAACGCTTACTGAACATTAAAGCGAGCATTAGCTGCAATGAAATCGTACTTAGTGTATACAACCGTATTCTCCAGCCAATTGGTTTGTTTAGGCTATTTATTTAGGAACAAGTGGTTGAAATACAAATATACACCTGTCTTAAGCAAATATTAAGCATAAGCTGATTATTCAGGAGTTTCCCTTTAAGGGTTATTGAATCACATAATAAATTTAAATTGTCACGCCGAATCTCAGCCTGAGATAAGAATTCCTATGCATAATTCCACTTTAGCTGCAAAACTAAAAACCAAGGTAAATTATTGCTTACATATTTATGTTCACGTCTTTGTCACGTTTCGCTCCCTACACACTTTTTAGGTTTCTATATGTATGTATGTATATATATAACCTGCCGTACTGTAGCCAGGGCCCAGTCTCCGGTGTGCCATACTCTGACCATGCTCAATACCCTCCTCGATGCCAACCCTGAATGTGATTTGTTTGCGGATGCATGGAACTATATTTTGTTCTGATTCTGCGAGGTTAAGTATGCGAGAGTATCCACAATTTTATGAGTGTGTATTTTATAAGGCATAAGATCATCATATCCCTGGCCTTATCCCATACATTTTTAGGGTCGGCACTTGATTCAACCCGATGCGGCTGATCACCTGATTTTTATACGAAACGACTGCCATCTGACCTTCGGAACCACTTTAACGAGGAAAATCTGTGATCTGGGTTAAAACAGTTGTCAGACTATTTTAGGCCTCCAACCGACCTGTAACGATTGCCAAAGATGATAAATTAGCAACCGAGACCGACGGCTTAACGTACTCTCCGAGGCACGGAGAGTACTCGGGCGGACGCCCATCCAATTACTGGCTAGGCTTAGGGTTGCTTAACTTCGCTGATCGAATGATATGCGCAATAGTAACTGTGCCACGAACTCCTCTCAATAAGGCATAAAATCACCGTTTTAAAATGTCAATGTTAATTATTGTAATTGGTATGTCCGTAATAATTTGCAATAAATAAAATATATATAATAACACAGCAGTAAAGCATACGGCCCGCCTGATGGTAAGCGGTTATGCCAACCTAGTAGATTTTTATGAAATAAATCGAGGCGGAGGCAGCGGCAGGGTTAGACTTAGCTCCACAGTATTCCACCTGGGCCCGGAGGCTACTATTGAAATTGGTAAATCGTAATTGAATTTAAGGACAATTGTACGCAATTCTCAGTCTGGTAATCTGGTGGTCGGTGTTCAATAAGTGTAACTGACAATTCATCGCGCCTAAGCTGCTTATAAAACAGTAAAATCGTATCAGAATTTTAATGATTCTCAGTATGATACATGCCTTTATGTTCTCTTCTGACGTACATAATCGGTGTTCCTACGTGTAACTGACACTAGATCACGCGTGTCATAAAATGAATAGCGAGTTATGTTATTTGTACCCCTATCACGGGTTTGCCACCGTTTTCATAATCTATACTCGCTAGCGTCTCCGCCGAATATCAGTATGAGACATTGTGCAGCGACTCCCAGCGGTGACGAACTAAAATATCTCATACAAATATTGCGAGTGACGCTAGCGAGTATAGATCACAAAAACGGTGGCGAACCCGTGATAGAGGTATTGATCTAGCCTTAATACACATTGACAGTTCGTGTGGCATCTTATTAGTGCCATGAGCAAACACTGCTATTGCTAATTGTGAGCTTAAGTGCCTAGAGCGAGATTTGTTAAAATCGCCGTTACAAGGATGTATAGGATCAGGGATGTATAGCATCAAAACAGTTCCATCTGTCAGCCCTCAGGTGGCATTATTTTGATCCAAATCTGCGTTTACGTCAACGCGGTGACTTATGACGGCGTCAGTGAAAAACTCGCACTAGGCATTCTGGTGGCTCCTTGAAAAGTACTCAGAAGAACCATGCTGGGGAGCAAATTTCATAGTTATATCGTGCGCGAAGGATTCCCTTGGGAATCATAAAGTGCTAGACTATTTTGGAGTAGGTTCCCATTAGGAACCTATTCCATTTTCCATAGTAGTTCTTAATTACTATGAGTAATGTAATTGGTATGAGAAAGTCGGCGAAACATTTCCTCGTTACGGATTGTTTAGATAACTTTACACTTCGCTTCTAACTTTCAGTTGGTAATTATTTTCCATTCTGTATTTCATTAGAGAGGCAAGAATTTAACAATTGACTGTGGCAGGTCGTACGTACAGATGTATATTACAACTAATATATATATCTAAATATATATAACTTAAAGGTGACTGACTGACTGTCATAGTGATCTATCAACGAACAGCCCAAACCACTGGACGGATCGGGCTGAATTTGGCATGCAGGTAGATGTTGATTAATTCTACCCCCAAGGGGATAAAATAGGGGATTAAAGTTTGAATGAAACTTTGTCAATTTTAAACCGATATATTATATAAAACTAAATCTACGCGGGTGAAACCGAGGGGCACAGCTAGGATAAATATATAACTATACAAAGTATATTAGTATACGGTGCTTTTTTCTAAACGGAGTGACTGTAGGTAATAACAGCCAAATTGTAAATCACATATCTTTAAATTTCACTCACATGTTTAAGAGTGGTAAGGCGTTCTGGGACTAGGCAATGTTCTTGTAACGTACAGAAGAATTTCCATCTTACAAAAGATTGCTGTTGTGGTCCTACGGTAACTATGGTTGCTAGTACTCCATGAACATAATTATTGAAGGCACTCCGTAATCAATAGTATAACCATTTAATTCCATGACGAGCTCGTGGCATAGTTGCTATTGCGCATATCATTCGACCAGCGACGCTAAGCAACCCTAATCCTAGCCCGAGTTCCCTCCGTGCTTCGGAGAGCACGTTAAGCTGAGGGTCCCGGTTGCCAATTTATCATCTTTGGCAATCATTACAGGTCAGTCGGAGGCCAAAAATAGTCTGACAACTTGTTTAACCCAGATCACTGATTTTCAGTCACTTCGTATAAAAATCATGTGATCAGTCAAATCGGGTTGAATCAAGTGTATGGGATAAGGCCACGGAGATAATTACCATTTTAGCATTACTATGTGGACTAGCTAATTCTCATAAGGATTTCATTACGTATAAGAATAAAAGTGCGTTTTACCACCACGCGAATTGTACGCATATGTCTGTTTGAAAATTAGCAGCTTTTAACTAAATTCATTATGAAAGTACATACGGTCTAATTACATGAAAAAACTATTTATAAATTTTTCCTCCGTTTTGTTCCGCGTAATCTCTGAAACGGCTCGGCCGATTTGTACGGGGCTTTCACTGGCAGATAGCAGATGCCACAAAGAAGGCTACTTTTTTTTTAAACATTAGGATTCCATGAAATTAAATTACGTCTACGCGGGTAAAACCGCAGAACACAGTTAGCTAAAAATTAAACTGCCATGAAACTGGCTTAATATCTATAAGAGCATCCGAGGCAATGATTTCAAATTACACTCACCTTTCAATAATCGACTTAACAGAATTCGTTACAAAGCTTAATCTCTCCAACGATCGTTTACCTTTCGACGTATCGTTGAAACCTTTCCATATAAACAAACCTGAAGCAAGGTTTACCTCTAATACGTCTAATAAATCGCCATTTAACACCACACCTGCTACCTTTAGATTAAAGTCTTCACTGATAAAACTTGATAAATTAGACCACTCCCCCCATCCCAATTGTTGCCCGCTGATTGATTACTTTTCACTTACTTTATTATGCTAAACAGCCCTCAATAATGCACCTTATCTGCATTTAAATAAGACTACTATTAGATTGAGCGTTTTGCATGGAATTTGTTTATTTATATTGATGTTAAAATAAAGATTGGGTTAACAGCTACTGTATTCAAGATGTAGATTACTTAAATAGAGAATGTGGATTATTCCGGTCCGATCCCCATATTTTGTCCAGCTCTCTAGTTTTCTAGTTTAGTTTTATTTAAAAACTAACGTCTGTCAACGACTTCGTCCGCGTGGAATAGTTAATTAATAACGCAAATTTTAACCGGCGATTGGTCAGCGTTATGATAAATAGAAAGTGCCTTGATAAATAGACTATCTAACACTTAAATGGTTTTTGCAAATCGGACCAGTTCTTGAGATAAGTGCATTAAACCAAACAACCAATTCTTCAGCTACATGTATTCTGTATAGGGCATTTAACTGCCTCGTTGGTCTAGTGGTTAGTAAATACGCCTTCCGATCACGAGGTCCCGGGTTCGATTCCCAGGTCGGGTAAAAAATTTGTATTGGGTTTTTCTGTCAAGCAATTCACAATCAAATGCCCGGAGTTTGGAAGTTGGCGGTGTTTCCACCCCCGTGCCTCGAAAAGCACGTTGTACCGTTGGACCTACGCCTAATCTCTCTCCGGTCGTGTCGGATTGCCTCCCATCGGACTATGAGAGTGAGGGAATAAAGAGTGCACCTGTGTTTGCGCACACACTTGTGCACTATAATATCTCCTGCGCACATGGCTAATCCTCGTTGAGATTAGCCACCGTAACCGAAATTCGATAGGAGATCATTATCTCCTACCTATTATTATTATTATAGGGCATAGATTCATTTATATGCGGGTCTGGGTGTTTTTGTTACGAACCCTTTGCTAACCCCTTCGGGGACCTTTCTGGGATGGCGTGAGCATATTTTATTTATTAGTTTTAGACTAGACCATATTTGACTCAAATCCTAGAGTCTATTCAAAAGCAATTCAGCAGTTAATAGCTAGCTAGAATGAAGTTAATGGCCTTCATAAATCTTGTAAATATTTGAACAGATAGTGTAGCCAATAACTAATAACTTCTCGATAAAATACGTTCTCATTTCAATAACAATCTTATACGTACTAAAATCGGTGTTGTAAGAAATTACTATCTAACATGTTACGGCAGGGTAGAGCACTAACTCATATCATTTATTATTTTATTTTAGCTTGAGATGGCGATGGAATATAATAAACACCTATACACATAACACCAAGTATTCAACCTACCACGTTATTCACTAAAGTTTCTCAGCGTCGCATTCGACGTGGAATGCCGTTTTCAAAGATACGAATTGGAATTTTATTACTTTTACTTTATGTATCAATTTTCTATGACTTTAACTGACGCTCGACGCTGAGAAATCTTAATGAACAAAGCGGCTGGAGTTTTATCAATTCATCTGTTTGATTGTATCCTATGCATTGTTGGTATTTGACTCAACCTGTGGGGGCTGGTCATATCAAGCTACGCATTTAGTTATAAGTAGATGTACTAGATTTTTAGTTATGTAAATTTTTATCGACATTTGTGCATTGGAACATTGTCCATGAGCTTACGTTTTTAAAATAATTTATTTTGTATTCTTTAAATTGTATCATATTTTTGAAAGGAGTAATTACTGAGTTTCTTGCCAGGTTCTTCTCAGTAAAAGCAACCTTCCGAACCTGGCGGTAGCATGTATAATCCTGTATAATTATGTCATTCTGACGATTTGAAAGTACTTTGTAAAAAGTCTATTCGAATAAAGATACTTTTGACTTAGACTTTGACTTTGAACCGCTTGTGATTGCTCTCTTCCACACACTTCCTGTGATTGCCATAAGACTATGATTTTTCTCCACGTAAACACGTAACCAGTTGTCAGACCCTCTTTGTCGTCATTCGTGTCTTATGGGAAAGAACAGTGAGTATTGAGTTGAAAGAACTGAAGCTCACTCACAAAGCAACTTGTACTTCAATTAATTTCACAACATTTACTTTCTATTTTCGAAAGAGCTCTATTTAAAAAAAAACAGTTTTATTTACATTTTCCAATTTGTATAATCAACGACACAGTTCAACCGTCTGGCAGTTCTCTAGGGGAGGTTTTGATTCTAGTCGAGTTGTCTCATCTCGTTCACAGCTTGATTTCACTCCAAATTATTTTGTGCGAGACTTCTTATTTACTTCGATTAAGAGTTGAGGTTCCATGGCTTGAAATTAAGCTTAGACATATAAAATATGACTGACTTCATTTAGCCACAAAAAATGTAGGTGTTATTACCGGTAGTGTTTAGGGTTTCCCGTTTGAATTTGAGCGCTACTCGACTAGGAACTGTACCTTCGCTTCACAGAAGAACGCAGCTATAACGCTACCTTAGAATAGTATTGTAACTGCTGAAATCTGTATAATGTTAATTAAAGAATAACACGCCTTTGTACAATACAATATATTATTATACAAGTATATTTTGAAAGCGTCGCGGATTCGTAGCACATAGCTTCGTAGAAGTGCTACGAGACAGCGTAGCTGCTACGGGGATTAAGTAGACCAATCTAATTCGTAAATTCAATAGTTCAACCCTAGTTTTTTTCGATGTCGATTTTAAATTGAATTTTATGTTAAGTTTAATGTTGTTAATAATTGTCAGGATATGTTTGTAACGAATTTGCTCAAAATATAATATCTCGATTTTAAAAATTCTTCCAGTAATGAATAGTTAAGCTACGCAGGTGAAACCGCGTGACTTCCGCTAGTGTATTATAATATAGGCTTGTTGTCCAAATTTAAATACACATACATTTGACTTTAATTTTAAATTTCCTTGTCCACAGTATGGAAGGTGACAAGATGTGACAAGTCACCATGGACGACTACTGTTACAACTGCAGTCTCTTCGCTGGACTGAACGACAGTGAAGTCTATGGAAATGTCTCCAACAGGACTTCACTCATCAACAAATTTTATTTCTATCAGGTAACTATTTCGATTCATTTAATGGTGCTATGATAAAATAAGCGGGAGCATAAGTTATGTATCTATACACATAAATAAAATTGAAGTGTCTGTTTGTAATCCCAAAAGCTTGTCACTAAGAGCGTTTGAAATTATATGCGGTACCTACGTAATAACAACTTTTTTTCCATTTGTTTATTCCGGGTAATCTCTGGACCGATTTAAGCTTTCACTGCAGATGACAGAAATTACCAAGATTATCATAGCTGTTTTTATTTAAGAATTATAGTTTGGCGTATTTTTTTAAATAATAAAAGTATAATAAACGTTTCAATATCTTTACTTCGTCTTTTCGTCTTCTTTACAACACAATAAATAAAAATAAAATACTACTCCTGTTTTTCGTCGTTCACCTCTTCCCTCGTCATTCTTATCTGTCATTCCTCATTCTTTTTAATTTTCATCTTCCATTTTTACTTTTTAAACATTGCCTTTCATCGCATACAAACTCATTTCATCAATTCCACAGAAATATATTTCTATTGTAGAGTTCCTCGAAGAAAAGAAATAAAGTCTACGCAGGTGAAGCGACGGGCCACAGCAAGGCCTGTAGACAAAGTAACATTATCTTCACGGTTCGCTTATAGACACGACACAAAATGAACGGGAATGACATGTGTAACGTGGACTGATTTATGTAATTTCCATACATTTTGTATCATTCCTATTAGCGCAAGCGTGAGAGAATGTTACTTTGTCTAGGCCTACTGGTGTATTATACAAATCCTTACAATATTTTCTCGCAATACAACGTTGATACAACAATGATACAATCTCAACGTTTAATAAAACGTTGAGATTGTATCATTGTTGTTTTGGGCCAGCATTGCCAATGTTCAGAGTTAATTGCGTGGGACAATCGTACTTAAAGTATGGGTCTAGACAACCTTTTCATTATAATCTTCTTTGACCGTGGATCAAGTTTTAAGATATTAGCTGCATGTGCATATGCAGTTCACATTACTTATAAATAAGGCGTATAATGCAATGTCCTAAATGACTGATTTACTTGCTTATAATATTAATACACAGCTTAAACCGCTGGTCTTACAGACATGGACAGTGAAGGGTGTGTTTTTGCAAGGTACATGTATCCTTTAAGAAAAGGTCTTTCGAAGGTGTAAAGGCATTTCATAGTTTAGCTCTGGGCAGTTGCTATTACAGTATAATAATTACAGTCTATATATTTTTACACTACATGCTCTATATGCAAACTTCATGGAATAAGAAAGGGCATTATAATGCAATAGAGCATAATATGCATGAGTATTTGTATAGTGTATGGAGGCTGGCATTCACGTCATACTTGTGAACAGGCTCTGTTGGTGGGGGCTTGCATCTGCACCAATTAACCCAGTACCTACCAACTAATTAATTTATAATTTTTTTTATCAACATTTGTGCATTGGAACTGTGTCCTCGGGCTTATATATTTTTGTGCTTTAAATACATACATGCTCACGCCTGTATTCCCCGAAGTGTTGTTATCACAACACCCACTTTTCACCGAATTTTGATTAAGTGCCAACGTGACAGATGGTGAGTCTATCGCCGTCTCAAGCACTATACATACGCCTTTGAATTACTTCTCAGAAATATGCTGGTTTCCTCACGATTTTTGTGATTTATTGTGTATTACTCAATAATGCCACTTGATGAGACGGGAAGACGGAAGGTGGACCAAGGCGAAAACCGAATGGTGGCCAACTAACAGGCAGACGACCCGCCCGGTGGGCCGACGATATCGCGCAGACGGCTGGGAATCTTAGGTGGAGGCTAACTGAGGACCGAGAGCAGTGGCAGGTCACAGCGGTGGCCTATACACAACAGTGGATGCATTTGGGCTCAATAAGATGATGATGACTAAATATTATAAAAATATTCTTGAAAAGAGTAATTACTAACTGTTCCTCTCAGTAAAAGCAACCTTCCAAACCCGGCGGTAGCATGTATCCTGAACATCATGTCACTCTGGCGATATCAAAGTACTTCTATCTAATCTGCACATTTAGTTCTCTTATCAATAATTTATAAGTTATTATTTACGTTTTGACGTATCGATTGTTCACTATCCAATAGAGTCCAGTGCAATCTATTCACAGATTGAGGGAGTTAAAAATCAGTCCTACACTCTTCTTCACTCGTTTATATCAAGACATGATTACTCCAATGTTTATTCGCTTGTCACTTGGTCCTAAGTCCATTAGCGGTCTCGTGGTTATTTAAATTCCTTGAAGTCAATGAGTGCGTCATTAAAGAGTCCATTTTAAATTATTCTGCGTTACATTTTGTTTAAGTAAAGTAGAATGTTAAACGATTATTTTTAGTAACTAGCCGTTCCCTGTGATTTCACCCGCATAGACATTAACATAGACAAACGTTATAGGACTTTTTTTCGCCAAACCCAATGTGCTGTATGTGTTTTTTCCCACCTGAGGAGAAACTCCCGCCTGGACATAAATTACCATAGCCGATCGTTATAGCAGCGCTTATTAAGAACTTCTTAGCTTTGACGAAGAAGAAGAAGGATATGAAACGTCAAAGCTCAGACGTTCCTAATACGCTTGACTTATAGCAACGGTGGTAGGTCTCCTGGTGGGGTTTCACTGATGATGTTGATGCCAACATAACCTGTTTGTGCGCCGCGCCTCAAACTATGGCCCACGTTATATGCCTTGCGTGTCGCATTAAGTGTACACGGGATGATCTAATTTCGTCCACCAATAATGCTGTTGCAGTAGCCACTTTCTTGGTTATAAAAATTGAAAAATAAATATATATGTTCACGTCATCCCAGAAAGGTCCCAAAAGGGGTAAGCAGAGGTGAAGTAGCAACAGCACTCACATTTCACCGAATATGATTAAGTGCCAACGTGACAGAGGGTGTGTCAATCGCCGTCTCATGCACTATACTTACATCTCTGAATTACTTCTCAGACATATGCAACCTGCATGTGTCCTCACGACATTTTCCTTCACCGTAAAGAAACGTGTTGTGAAATCACTGCACATAAGTTTCCGGAAAATCTCATTGGTACATGCCCCGTTGGGATTCGAACATGTGTTGTTTGCGTAGCAGGCGCCTGCTCAAACCCCGAGGCCACCACGGCAACAATTCAAAATATCTATCATCAACACGACGAAGAACACCTCCGCCTTCTGTTTTGAGAAGACACTTACATTACTATTCATATTAATGGATGTTTTAAGCAAACGTAACCATGGAATAATGTTCAATGCTATTACAACGGATTTCTTAAGAAAACGCACTATACTCAACAGCTTCGCAATAGCCTTGGGATTCCTTTGTTAGAAATGGATAGTGTTTCTGTATTGTTGCTTTCAAAAACATGTATAATACCTTTCCACGGTTTCCGTTCTGAGCCCCTCCATATCACTGAGAGTCCCCTTATAAGCCTGCTGATTTTCAAACTTTACAATGCTTATGTGACAGAAAAATATTGAATCTTTATTGAATAATTTCGCAGTTAAGTTGCAATTGCGGTTATATTGCAATTCTAGGCCCAGTGATAGTAGAAATATTATTTTATTAATCGTTTTAACTTTTAACTGGGTAAGCAACGCGCCGTGTTTTCAATTTCAGATAGATAAATAATAAAAATAATTTAACATATCTGTCTCGATTAAAAATATACTTCCTCTAATTATCTATGCAGATATATAAAATTAAAGTGTCTGTTTGTAATTCAAAATTAGCAGCTTTGCACCAAATGCATATGAAAGTATATACTGTACGGACATGAAAATAACCAATTTTTTATTTTTTTTCTCTGTCCGTCTGTCTGTCTGTCTGTTAGTTCTGGATAATCTCCGAAACGGCTGGGCCGTTTATATGGGACATTCACTGGCAGATGTATATCAATGAGTAACTTAAGCTACTTTTAGTTAAAAAAAAAACATTAGGGTTCCGTGAGTCACACTTGAAGTTAACTCTACGCGGGTAAATCCGTGGAACATAACGAAAAAAATTAAATGCATATAATTTTATAATAATAAAATTATATGCATTTAATTTTTTTCGTCAATGCAACTCTTCTTACGAAATTACTTCATATTCTGGCCCACGGTTATATTCAGTTTCACGCATCATAATAATGAAGTGTGCGCATTTTATTTGGGTCAAGTGTTGAGTCCACAAAAAGCAAGGACCCGTGTGGGGTTAACTACTGGCGAAATTATCTCCTTTGCACCGAACGTACACAGTTACACTTCATACGGTTTGGATGTGTGGGTATGAAAGATGACTTACGTCGGTGAGTACCAACCATTGAAGTGTGTGTTTGTAATTCTGAATTAACAGCTTTTCACTAAACGCACATGAAAGTATATACAGTACTCACACACACAATGCAATGTATGGTTAAGGTCAAAGCCACCCATAAAATTATGTCTATGCAGGTGAACTCACGGGGCAAAACAGAATATTATCTCAGATGCATTAGCTTGCATATATCAGCTCATGAACCACAAAGAAACGTATGAAGTTTTGGCTTACGTAAATTAGAAAATATGTATTGTTGAAAAGATTTTTAAATATGCATTAGTTTGAATTTGTTTTCAGTGAAAAGTATCCGAAAGGGATGAGTGAAAGGTGATTATTATCATTTAGAGCCCGATGTGTCCCACTGCTGAACAAAGGCCTCCCTTCCCTCTTTCCAACACTTCCGATCCAGGGCTATCTCCGGCCAGTTTTTGAGGTAAGCGGCGAGTTCGGCCTGCCATCTTTTTCTCGGCTTGCCACATCTGCGCGTCGCATTCGGAGGGGTCCATCGTGTGGTTTTGAAAGGCGATTAACTTAACAAATTTATAGAGCGAATGTGAGCGAAAGTGTCGGTAGAGGGCGTCTAAGGAAGAATTAGTATGACATCATTAATAATATTTTTTAGTAAAGTCAAATTCAGAGCACTCGTAACCGAAGGAAGTGTATGAAGATATGCATGAATGTGGATGAAGCGAAAGAAGTATGTAAGGGTCGCAGCATGTGGCAAACGCCTCTGCCTACTCTCATGGGATACAGGCGTGAGCATATGTATGTATGTATGAAAAGTATACCAACTGAGTCTCTACCTACTCAACAAACTTTCCACGAACGTAGATAATTAACAATAATATAATAATAATAATATATTTATTCAGTAACAATTTTTTTTCTTATAAACTATATATTAGAAGAGTCTCCATTTAAGCATAATAATGCCTGTGCTAGGAGGCCCTGCTCTTCCTTAGCTTAATTACTACAAAAGTTAAGAATACAAAAAAATATTAAAATAAATAAATAAAGAATGTTTAAAATTTGTTGTTTGTTGAAAGAATTATTAGTTTATAATATGTTACACCTATAAACATTTAATTCCATTAAAATAAAATGTACTTTTTTTAAACAAAAAGTACCACAATAGAATCCCACAAAAGGCTCGAATTCAATTCGAGTTCTTTACAAAGAACAAATTGAAATCGGTCTCGGGTAAAGCGAATAAAACCTTTTTTTTCTATGTAGTCAGCTCAACTGGCAATACTATGGAGTTTGCTGGTGGCGATTGTGGCTGGCAACGCAACCGTCGTGCTGGCTCTACTGTTGACCAAGTCTAGGAAGAGCAGAATGAACTTTTTCATCATGCAATTGGCTGTTGCTGGTAAGTTAATGTCAAAAAATCGATGAAATAATTTCTAATGAATAATCTTCTGTATTAATTAAATAAGGATTTTGAAGAGTTTGTTTGAACGCGTTAATCTTAGAAACTACAGTAGGCTTTGGCAAAGTAACATTCTCTTACGCTTGTGCTATTAGAAATGATGATAAATGTATGTAAATAACATAAATCAGTCACGTGACACACGTCATTCCCGTACATTGTCTATCGTTACTACTAGCGAATCGTGAAAATAATGTTCCTTTGTCCAGGCCCGATTTCAGGTATAAATTCAGTAATAGATAGCCCATTCATCGAGGAAGGTTATATATATATCATCATGCTAGGACCAATCGCGGATTAAATTAGAGTGAGCCCAAAGTTACCATTCCACGCTTACAAAGCCGAAGGCAGAAGCTAGTGATGTATATTTACTGTTTTTATAATATAATGTGTTTTGTATTCTAATAACAAATAATAAATAAGTAACTAAAAACTAATTACAAGTAGAAAAATGGGCCCAAATCGGTGTCTCTCGGGATCGTGCCAAGAAGGCTGGCAGCATTGCCACGTTGAATAGCAATGCTGATTCTCTGAGCGAGAAAAGTCCCAGCCCGCTTGTCACTGTGTATGTTGGTATTTTATAGTATTTATTTTATTTGTATTATATCAGTTGTCTGGTGTTCTTAGTTTAGGACTAGGCGGCGCGATAAAAACAAATCAGACTTCCCGAAATTTACGACACTTATTTTTTTGGCGGCAGACTAGTTGATCCGATCTCATGTAAAAATGATAACAAGAGTGTATATTGATGTCGAATTGATAGTACTTATTTACTTGTTAATGACACAAATATTATTTATTATGTATATAAGTCTCGTTGCATTTGTTTCCAACCATAAGCTCTTATTCCAATGATAGATTAGCTGTTTGACAGTGACAGATTTATATATTTACCTACTCTTAATAAACGTCAACACAGTCATTTGTTCTGGAGGATTATGCCAGCGAGCGGGAATTTTGTTATCTACACCAAAAAATACAACCAATTTCTGTACGTATTCAAATAAAAAAAACTAATATAATTTTTTTTTTAATAATTGAGTTAGAGATAAGATAAAGTAAAACTGGGAAACAAAAACAATTTCCTAATTAATGATAAAGTTGGATTCTTTATTAGAATTTAATTGGAAATTATTTATTCGGTTCAGGTCCTGAAGCATTATTCTGGAAGATTTCTCAACGTCGAACTTCACGACGAGCGTTGGTTTCAAGCATAGGAAAATGATACATAGCACATAGAGAATAAGGTTCAATTTCGTTTCTTCAAAACCGAAATTGATGAATATCGCGGCTAGTAATGTATTTATGATCGTCGTAGAACTAACCACCGATTCGGCTACTCGTCTTCTGATAAGAAACGGCAAGAAACTCATCTGGCATATGTCTGCCTTATATCTGAGGTCCATAAGTGCCTTACTGTTACTGAATTAAATAATGTTTATTTAACTTAAATATTTATGTCTTATACATATATAAATATAATATTATATTATATATATTTAATATACATTATGTTTTCTAAATATAAATATTAAATATTAAAATTTCTTACAGATTTATTAGTGGGATTAATCAGCGTTCTACCAGATTTAATACAAAGAATAACAATCTCATGGCTCGCGGGATCATTGTCCTGCAAGATGATGAAATACTTACAGGTAAGCTCTATAGCAGCACTATAAACGATGAGATAGAGCTGTATAAATATTACAGCCCAGTTTTATGCCACACAAGTTGGTGTTGGGAATACTAAACAGGAACAAATATGTCACTGACACCCAACGTGACGCGATTCAGACAACGCAGTATTAAAATCGTAGCCCTTTTTATTACTTATTTATTCACATAATATTAATGGTCTTTATATTATGGGTGTTTTATTATTGAATGGCGAAGCTCGACCCTCCGTTGACCCGATGACAAGAAGCCCACAATAGTCTCGACCCTTTAAAGTTCAGCCGGTTCTGTTATATCAAATTTAAAGAGTGATCATAGAACTGTTTTTCTTACTTGGAGAATCCGTTATGGATATACTACGCCCTAAAATCCACAGTGTTCCTCCTATTATGTACATAGAATATAGATTAAATATCATGACTGTTTAATAAAAGTAGCCTATGTTACTTCTTGTAATATTTAGCTATCTGCCATTTAAAGTCCCGTTAAAATCGGTGCAGCCGTTTCGGAGACTAGTTGGAACAATGAGACACAAAGACAGAGAAAAAAATCTAAAAAACACTAGTTTCGATCCCGGTATTATTTGTAAGTTGTAGACAAAACTTTGCATTTGACCGAATAATGACAAAATACGTCTAGCTAATAGTCGAAAGTAATATTGCAGCAATTAAAGATAGTTTTGAGAAAAAGCGTTAATAACAATAATTTTTCACCCAAAATAAGCAACGGTTAAAGTCTTTAAGATGTGGACCTTTGACAATAATATGCGACGAAACTTGATGTTTTTATATAAATAAATAATGTTAGTGGATTAAATATTCTTGTTAAGTACATTTTTTTTGTACATTTGTCTTAATTATGTTTGGGCTGTTATTAAATAAATATTTAATTATTATTATTTATAGTATAAAAGCACTATAGACCAATGATTTGGAGCCAAAACTAACTTAGTCTAACCTGTGCCTGATTTTGTTGGTAAAAAGTAGTGTAGACTGGTTAAGAATTTTGACTGCAACATATACATTAACCGCAATACTCTAACAGGGTGTAGTGACATACTCCTCGACGTACGTGTTGGTGGCGCTAAGTGTGGACAGATGCGACGCAATCACGCATCCCATGAACTTTACTGGCAGCTGTAAGTATACACTATCATTAGGACAATGGAGCAAAACAAAATTAGAGTGTGTGTTTGTTCCTTAAGCTCATTTTCTTAAGTGAAACTGTAAGCTTTGTAATATCGTCGTATTATATGGTCACAAAAAAACGCGGCGATCTAAAAACAAAATATAATATTAAGTATTATAATAAATGTTGATATTTAATTATCGATCTTTATCTCTAATTCGTGCTGATTTTGCCCGACATTATGTACATATTTGATAACAGACTTCTAAACTTTCAAATGTACTGTTAGTTGGATAAAAAGAGCCGTGGCGGTCTTGGGGTTTGAGCAGTCGTCTGCTACCCAAGCGACGTAAGTTTGACACACAGCGGGACCTGTACCAATGAATTCAGTACCAATGGAATTATATGCAGTAATTTCACACCAACTGCTTTACGGTGAAGAAAAACATCGTGAGGAAATCCTCATGCGTGAAGTAATTCTAAGATGACGATAGTCTCACCATCTGTCACGTTGGCACTTAATCATCTTGGGTACAAAGTGGGTGTTTTTATTAAAACATCTCTGTCTACCCCTTCGGGGAATACAGGCATGATCATATATATGTATGTTGGATAAAATAATACTTTCTATAAAATACATTTGTAATGGATTACAGTCTTTACTATAATGCATTATTTTGTGCAGGGCGTCGCGCGCGAGCTCTCATTCTGGGAGCGTGGTTTGTCAGCTTCATGTTCTGTGTACCAATGCTCTTCCTCTTTGACGAAGCTAATGTTGAAGGTATGTACTCTATCGCACTCTACATAAAGACTAATTTTGTTTATCACTACCCCTCGTTGTTGGGAGTGGGCGAAATACGTTTCTATCCTCCGTGTTTTTATCTACCGTCTTTTCTTATAATCAAGGACTATTTTTATACCATATATTTATTTATTTGGCACTAGCCATACCGCACAGTTTCACCCACGTGGCTTTATGTCGTGAAACCCTAAATAATGAATAATAGTACCTTAAGATCACTTATTCCTTCACGTAACATTACACAACCGGTGGAAGTCCCGTTGAAATCAATCCAGAATGTTCAGAATGCTTCATATGCATTTAGTGAGAAAATTTATTTGGAATTACAAACAGACACTTCAATTTTATGCTTTAGTCATACAGATTTAAAAGTCAGTTTTTTCCTACTATTATCTATGTGGTATAAAATTGCTTCAGTCAATTTTGATAAGTCATAAAAAAGTTTGATACTTCGCGTTTCAACGGCACGTTAGTAATCTTAACTATCTTCCTGAATAAGCCAATCGACTATAAATTGTAAGCTGGTCGCATGTGAACGGTTCTAATACATTAACCCACGTTTGTAGACAACTTAATGACTCTCCCACGCCGAACAGACGAAAAGTCCGTCCCAGAGGAGACTTGGATTAATTGTCTTAACTTTGCTTCTCTATGGATATTCTAAATTTTAAGTTACTTAAAGCTATTAGGGCTGAACTGAGAAAGATTATTCGTAAATATTTTTAGTTATATGCTACGAAAAAAATTTACAAGTCTCATTTCTATAGTATTTAATATCTGTGCCCCGTTTCCCCTGTTGTCCGTTTGTGGTTCCAAATAAGAGAGATGAGATTTTCCAAAAACATATGTACATTGATTTCACACCACTTACTTTACAGTGAAGAAAACCATCGTGAGGGATCCTGCATATGTCTGAGAAGTAATTCAAAGACGTATGTACATAGTGCCTGAGACGGCGATGGACTCACCCTCTGTCACGTTGGCACTTAATCATATTCAGTGAAACGTGGGTGTTGTTGTTGATAACACCTCTGTTTACCGCTTCGGAGACCCTTCTGGAATGGCGTGAGCATATAAATTAAGTCATAGAGCAGTTAGATACTCTTTAACTCTATATTATATTTTCATAGGAATAGCTCAATGCTGGTCCAGTATAAGCAAGTTGCAGTGGCGAATATGGATGACCAGTGTGTTTGTGTCTCTATTCGTGGCACCAGCACTTATCATATCCGCTTGTTACGGAGTCATAGTGGTCACAATACGACACAAGAGCAACAGAGTACTCGGCAGGAGAGCGACGGCGACAAGGCAATGTGAGTTGGTTAAGTGTTTTGTATGATTGGTAATTAGTCTGTGTTCTGTGTTAAAATAATATAATACTTGACTATTTTTGATGACACAATGAATTGCCAAAAATTTAGGATACAGGTTAACTAACTAATGCCCCTAAGATATTATGAGGCTGGAGGATGATAATTCAGCAAAATGTTACAACACCTCTACTTACCCATTCCAGGACCCTTGTAGGAAAGTATATTTTGCCACAAAAAAATTACCAATTGTGTTTTCAATATAATTGTATTATTGCAGATAGTGATGATCTAGACAGCCGCCGAGCAAGCAGCCGAGGGATTATCCCTAAGGCGAAAATAAAAACTGTCAAAATGACTTTCGTGATTGTATTTGGTAAGTATTCATTTAAATTATTTTCATATTAAATTCATTTTAAACCAAGGGAGATAAACACGCTCTTAAAAATACTTTCTTCTTTAAAGATATATGTGCCTAAGAAACTTCCCGAAGACAGAACAAAAAGTGCTAACGGCAATCTGATTGCCTAGTCCGAGTTTTCTTAAAATCGCCGTCAAAAGTCACCGCGTCGCAAATTTGTATAGGCTCACAATAGGCCGATAGATGGCGCTGTTTCGAACCTATACGATTCTGCGTTTACGTCTACGCGATGACTTGTGACGGCGGCAGTGAAAAACTGGCATTAGGCCATCTGATCACAATCCGTTTTCCCGAAAAAATATTTTCATGTCATATCGATCTACGAAACTACCAATAGTGTGGTTTAGTAGAGCCGTGGGGAAGGAGTCAATTAATATCTCTGCTTTCCATTATTTTAATCCAACTTTATTTAGAAACACGTGTTATAAATCAACACAAAGGTTTGACCACGCAACTACTGACAACGTTTAAATATTTAATGGGTATCGTGTTAAAAGGTTTACTGGTACTCACTTGATTGGCAGTCACGCAATCATTAACGCTACTGTCAATATTATTACAAGCGAAATTAGACTTTACTTGCTTTATATTAGAATAATAAATTATGTATCCAGCATGAACTGTGAATTTTAATCGCGTCAAATACTTCCTATTAATTTTTTTGTGTGTGTCTGTACCCACTAGGGCTTAATTTCATGGGTGATCCGCTGAACCCTAACGTTTCTTTAAAATAAAAGCAGCCTATCTACACCTTGTAACACCATATGTCTACCAGTAAAGTCCCGTTAAAGTCGGTCCAGCCGTTTTAAAGATTACCTGGACCAAACAGGCATACAGACAGACGGACAGATGGAGAAAAAAAATTTAATTACAAACAGAAACTTCAATTTTATTTATTTGTATAGATAAACGTAGCAATCAAGTAGTTAGCCTGATGTAAAGGACGCTAACAATACCAAGGATTTCACATTAATGGAATCCAAACGATGATAAGATGCTTTTCCTTATTAATTCTTCGGTAGTACCCTATGTAGGCCGTAGGGCTACAGCTGACTTTTAGCTGAACCGTATGAGCACTTCATTGTTGACAATAATACTCAACCACACGTACGCACATAAATTTAATTGAACATGCCAGGAAAAAGTAGCATCTATTATAATATTACAATAAAGTATATAATACTCGGATTAGAAGCACACGAAACGACCTCAACATTACTTTTGAAGTTTATATAATTCCACCAGTAGGAAAATCTTCACGCTTAATGCTAAACCGATGTACAAAGTTGAGAGCGTGCCCCGCGACGACATTACAAAATAAACATGACACGGGTAATATGGATGCTTAAAAAGTTCATAAACTTAGTTTTAAAAGTAATAACAGATATCAAGCTTGGACAGGTAACAAATAACGCCGGGATATTAAGATAGCTAAATAATATTAAAACTTAATTAAACCATTTTAAACAAAAAAATACTAAACAAATCTCTGAATGGGTTGTTCCAATAATCCCTATTGAAAATCCCCATCATTGGAATACTTGAAAAAAAGTTCATAAATCCACATCCCGATTTGCTTTCGATCGCAATGGGGATTTTTGAACATTTTTTGCACTTTTTTCAATGGGAATTCAAAGTCAAAGTCAAAGTCAAAAGTATCTTTATTCGATTAGACTTTTACAAAGCACTTTCAAATCGTCAGAATGACACAATTATACAGGATTATACATGCTACCGCCAGGTTCGGAAGGTTGCTTTTACTGAGAAGAACCTGGCAAGAAACTCAGTAATTACTCTTTTCAAAAATATTATACAATTTAAAGAATACAAAATAAATAATTTTAAAAACGTAAGCTCATGTACAATGTTCCAATGCACAAATGTCGATAAAAATTAACATAACTAAAAATCTAGTACATCTACTTATAACTAAATGCGTAGCTTGAGATGACCAGCCCCCACAAGCAGCACCTGTTCACAAGTATGACGTGAATGCCAGCCATTGACCTCCTCAACCATCATAGAGGGAAGTGGACAACCCGTCATCCAGACGCCGCCGCAAGCAAAGGCATTTTAGTGAGCCTGACAACTCAAGCCAGTCAAACAAAGATCAAAACTAATAAATATTAAGAATTGTAACATAAGTACAGTGTCCATGAGACTACTTACAATATTTATCTGGTAATACATTATTCCAAGTTTCTTTATCACATATATAATCACTAACTGTATAATAACCCTTTTTAAGTAATACAGATTTTACAGTCTCTTTAAATTTATCAAAGGGTAAATTTACAATACATGTAGGTAACTTATTATAAAAGCGTATACATTGCCCTAAAAATGATCCCTGGACTTTCTGTAAGCGGTGTGTAGGTACTACTATTTTATTTTTGTGCCTTGTGTTGACATTATGTACATCACACTTCTTTTGAAAAGAATTAATATTTTTATGTACAAGTAATAAATTTGCTAAAATATACTGCGAAGCCACTGTTAAAATTCCTATTTCTTTAATTTTTTCCTTCAAAGATGCTCTAGATCCTAAGTTATAGATTGATCTTACAGCCCTTTTCTGTAATATAAATATGGCTTCTATATCGGCAGCTTTGCCCCAAAGCAGGATGGCATACGACATAACGCTATGAAAGTAACTAAAATAAACTAAGCGTGCCGTGTCTACATCAGTGAATTGCTTTACTTTCCTAACTGCATATGCTGCTGAGCTGAGTTTCCCAGCTAGACTAGATATATGTGGGTCCCATTGAAGTTTATTATCGAGTGTTACACCTAGAAAAACTACTGACTCCACAATATCCAGTTCTTCACCATTGATCATAATTTTGGTCGGAACAGGTTTGACGTTAGGTAAAGTAAATTTTAAGCATTTTGTTTTTTTTGCGTTCAAAACTAAGTTATTTACAGTGAACCATTTCAATACTTTGTCAAGGGCACTGTTTACATCATCATAATCCGTTTTAGCTCTGTTAACTTCAAACAGGAGTGATGTATCATCAGCGAACAGTACAATATCACAAGTATTCTGAACAAAATGCGGTAAATCATTAATGTATATCAGAAACAGAAAAGGCCCTAATATTGATCCCTGCGGAACGCCCATTAGAACCGGGGACCCGGAAGACTTAACGCCATTTACCTCTACTTTCTGTACTCTCTGACTTAAATATGAATTAATTAAATCGAGTGCAGTACCTTTGACTCCATAGTGTTTTAATTTGAGCAATAATGTCTCATGATGTACGCAATCAAACGCTTTAGATAGGTCACAGAATACACCTATCATATCATGTGATTTCTCCCAAGCCCTATATACATGTCGAAGAAGTGCAACACCGGCATCAGTAGTCGACCGACCTTTGGTGAAGCCATTCTGCTCATTGTGTAAAATCTTATTCATGTTAAAATGTAAAACTAACTGATTTAACATGATTTTCTCAAAAATTTTGCTAAGAGCAGGTAAAATTGAAATTGGTCTGTAGTTATTGGGATCATTAATATCACCAGCTTTAAACAATGGTATAACTTTACTGTATTTCATCAAATCGGGAAATTTACCTAATTTAATACAATTGTTAAAAATTTCAGCTAGACTTGGAGCTATTATATCTATTATATCTTGTAATACTTTTAGTGATATATCCCACAGGTCACCCGTTTTTTTTAAATTTAAACTTTTAAATGTCTTAATCACTTCTAATGGGGTAACGGAACAAAAACAAAAGCCGGCGTCGCATTCTGACACACTTGACTTAAGAAGAGATTCGGCGTCTGAAGAAGATGAATGCAAGGAACAAGTTGTAACTACAGGAATGTTAATAAAAAAGTTATTAAACGTTTCTGCAATTTGAATATTATCGCGGATTAGATTATTATTAATATTTAAGGCTATTCGAGTATCGCGACTTTTTACCTTCCCTGTCTCCGCATTGATCATATTCCATGTAGCCTTAATCTTGTTATCAGCATTTTTAATTTTGCACGAGAGATATAGAGCTTTAGCTTTTATACAAGCTTTTTTAAAGGTTTTTGAATAAGCCCGTACATAAGTTAGAAATTCAGGGTTATGATTACATTGTTTCAACCCATATAGCTCATACAACCTATTTCTACTAATGCATATACCTGGAGTTGCCCATTCATTAAATTTTGCTTTAATGTTTTATGGACCGGTTTAAGTTTAAAGGTACTGTTAAACTCATTTTTTATAAGGTGAAATAGGCTTTTAAAACGTTTATCGGGATCAGTTTGTGAACATCGCAAATATGGAATTTTACTTTCTATATTAGATTTAAAATTATTTAACCGTTTCTTTGTGATAGGTCTACATGTTACTTTTTGTATATCTGATTGACATTTATATAAAACAGTCATCTTTTGACCACAGTGGTCAGATGTGATATCACTAATAATAGCACTATCTATGGCTTCGCAGTCGCAAAATATATTATCTAAACATGTGGCTGTAGTTGCTGTGATTCTAGTAGGCTCAGAGAATAAATGCTTTAAATTAAATGAATTAAAAAGACTAACTAACCTAACCGTTAATGGCCCACTGTCTAGCAGATTAACGTTAAAGTCGCCACAAACTATTATATTTTTATTAAGTACACTAACACGCTTAATAGCATCTTCTAACAGAGATTCAAATAAACAAAAGTTCCCTGAAGGGGGACGGTACACGCAAATAATAACAAATTTGTCGAGTTCGATGCACGATAACTCAGCTGTGCGCTCAACGGAAATATTAACTATGTCTTTACGTTCCTTAAATTTTACTTCATTTGAAACAATAATCAATGAGCCTCCATGTATTGCTGAACGTCTGACAAATGCACTCGCAAGTCTATACTTAGTATTAGTGAGCAAAAGCTCATGCTTCTTTAGCCAATGTTCAGTTAAACATAAAATGTGAACATTGTGATATTCTAAAAACAAGTCTATCTCTAATTCTTTGCCAGCTAAGCCCTGTATGTTCTGATGAACTACATTTAAGCGACAACGCTGAGAGACACTGGGCTCAGCTATTGTCTCTTGTACTAGTTTAAAACACCAATAGGAGTGTTAACAGTACTGTTATGCTCAGATACATTCCTTAACCTATGTTTTGTTATATTTGCTATAACGTCGTTAATATTGTAAGCTACCAAGGTAGCAATCAGTTTGAGACATGATTTAGGGATATAAAACGAATCCCTAGTTACTCTAAGTCCACTAATAAATTTATTAGTGTCAAAAAATATAAAATCGTCACTATGACGGGACGTCGTGTACAGTAGGTTATTTAACCTACTTATGTATTGGTTCTGCCTATCTGTGTAACATTCAGAATATGGGAAAGCACATAACATTATTTTCCCACAGTTTAATTGGGAGAAAAGCTCCAAGCTACTTAATAGATATTTTTTGTTAATACCTAGACCATTTCCTATTAATATTACAATATTTACATGGGCACCAAGTGAGAAGCTTTTAATTTTATGAACTATTTGGTTGTATGTGGCCCCGGGCATGCAATAATTAATTACTTCGCCTGTTATATGGGTGTACAATAATTGACCTAGGTTTTTCCCCATACAGTCTGAGAATACCACAGTTTGTGTCGTTGTGTTATGCTGAGCTTGGGGCAGGTTGTTGCTACTATTATGAAGCGCCTCACACAAACTGTCATTAACCTGTGATGTGGTGGTGGAGCATGGGGATATTGGAGCACACTGACATGAATGTTTGTTTACTAACGAATCAAATCTATCCTCATTGTACTTACTAAGCTCCAATAAGTGTGAGGTTGCTAAAATCTGTTCATTGATAGTCTTTTGAGACATATCATATTTGGCAATAAGATTTTTTATGTACAGTTCTTTCTGTTGTAGTTCAAAGTGCAGGTGCTCCATATCATTGTCGTGCATTATTAAAGTGTCTTTTAATTGCTTCTTACAAGAATATAATGATTCTATAAGCTTGACACGTTCTACTCTATTCTTATTCAATTTAATATTCTTATGCTGTAATTTCATTAATCTCCTAGTTCTGGCTATTGTTTTATTAATCTTAATATATTTCTTAAGTTTATTATGACTGCCCATTATAACAGGCTTCCCACAGGACATAGTACTATCATCAGTTAAATCTATGGTGTCCATGCACTTTGGAGACGGCGCTGCATCGGTTCCCAGCAGTTCATCGTATAGGCTATGTACGCTAACCTCCTGTCGGCAGTGCTTCTCTTGCTCTAGCTGGATAACAAGGTGGTGGGCCTGGCACAGACTCACTTCAAGTTCTGAGATGCGGGAGAGGGCCCTCTCATGTGTGTCACTGCACTCGCTGAACCCGTCCACCACCTGTTGTAGGTGATCCCGCTGTTCTTGGATGTCCACATAGCTCTGGTGGAGTGTAGCCAGCTCCTTTTTCAATAGACTGTTGCGGTCCACAATACTCTTGACTTCCTCTTCGCTGTCATCTCGCTCCTGCAGCAGCTTAGCACATAGGTCTTTACATGTCTTGAGTTCAGCAAGGGATGTCCTTAGCTTATTCTCCAAGTCCTTAGTTGTGGCCTTGCGGGTCATCATTGACATGTTGGCGGTGTGGGTCTCTGAGGCAGAAAACAACTAAAGTGAGTAGCAGTCCGTCAAGGAAGTAAAACTACACAGATAATAATGAATTTTATCATAAATAAAACTATAATATTATGAGAGGATCTCTTCAAACTATTTCCCAAATATATTTTAGTAATTTAAGCTAAAAAGTTAATGATTTGAAACATAAAATATTTTTATTTTATTGTGGAGGTAGGTGGGTAAGCTTATTGATTTCTTGAACGTGAAATGCGTTACACAGAGTAATTAACTGAGATAAGTTGGCTATAATGCCTATAAATTGTTGTCAATAGTCCTCAGTATACAATTATTAACAAATATAAACAATTATAGAAATAAATCGAGTCTAACAAAAGTAGTTAGATTGTGTCAATATTTGTGCATTTGTGCAATGAAGAACAAATGCAATGACGTTTAGGTGATAATGATAAACCTATCTAGTGTTTTCTAAACTATAATAATATAATAAAAGTTCAGAATACTCCCCGGGTTTCACTTTTGATGACGAAGTTCAAAATTCCTTCCGTTGACAGTTCGCCGGTGAGAAACTTGTTATTTCACAGCTGCACTAGTGTTTATCACAAAACCCACATTTGTGTGGTTTATTTATACATTAAATTACAGTTTTATATTGGAATTACACACAAATATTTAATATATAAATTTTATTATAAGTTTTAAATACAGACGATAACTTTTGACAAGTTAGGGCTAGTGTTGCCCGTCCAAAAGTGTTCTTTTGTTTGTGTAATTGTTGGAACAACCCCTCTAAACAAATACCATATCTCGTGGATGGTGAAGTTTGGGTAAAAATTAGGTAGAATTTGACTAACTAAGAGTTAACCTGAAACCACCTACGAACACATTTCGACGTAGCAAACACGAGTACATAGTCGTACACGCCACACAGAGAACATTATAGCCTAATAAAATACGGTAACCACAATGAAAAACAAAGCTTATGAGGTCAAATCTCTTGGAAAGACATAAGGAAGGTGACGAGCTTTGCGAATCATTTGAAGACCGTAAATGGTTTTATGATCACTCTATCACATCAACACAATGAAAATGTTGTTGGCCCTAGAAACACCTTTTCAAATAACATGAGCTCATAATGCATCTTTAAACCGTAATATATGTAACGAATTTCAGTAACATCTTGCTTTTCGTAATAGAAATTGGAATACCAACAAAGTGAAAACAGGGTCGCAACCACTATCGTTTAAACAGCGCGTATTAAGGACTTCAATGGAACGTCAAAGCTCAGTTCTTAATAGTCACATGCGCCATTATTGTCCAAAAAATAGTATGAAGTGTTTGTCAAGGTAAAAATTATATTACATACACTAGTTGATTCTAGCGGCTACATACGCATACATTTCTTATAAAGAATGGAGTTATGTGCATGAATTTTCCTTCATTTTTTAAGTTAAGCTGAAAACGCTCCACATTTATTCTATGCCCTGAAAAAACATATGCATAGAACTTTGAACCTGTAGGCCTAGACAACCTACCGACCTACTGCTATTTTATTGAAAATCAATACATTATCTGAACAAAGATCAATAAAATAAGCTAAGTAGTCGATATCCTGTAGCGATAAATTATAGATTTTGTTGTTTCAAATGCCAATGGGGTTGTTTACCAACCAGCTGTTTGCACAGGCCCAAAGAGAATCTAATATTGCCGGTCCAATTGTCACGTATACATTTCTACGGTTCTCAAACATTTATATATTCCGGAGACATTTGAGGAATAACTAATTATTATCGTAATTCCATAAACTTTCGCCGATTAGGCCGACTGGTCCACGAAGTGGTGAAATAACTGTACTTAAATTTATGTGAAAACTCATAGGTATTTCTAGTGGACGTCACGTGGTTTCAACTGCGTAATTCCCGTTTCCGCAGGAGTACGGGGATAGCATATAGCCTATGTTACTCGCTCATGATGTAGCTATCCGTTGCTGAAATAATTTTCAAGATCGGTCAAGTACTTTTTTAGCCAATTCGTTACAAACATACTTATATACAAATGTTTCCTCTTTATGATATTGGTATAGATATATAGATTGAGTGCATGTCTACGGTTAATCTGAAATATCTTACTTAAAAAAAACATTTATTATAGCCACTGCAGAAATATAAAATAATATTCTAAATTCTAGCTGTAATTATCAACTGCTAAGATATATAAAGGTTTATATTTGGTAGCCCGGTAATATGAGTCTCAAGTGTATGTCTACAGTTCCCAAACATCTTATAGATTCACTGTCGGCTACGTGACCCAACTACGGAGCGGTAAACCTCAATTAGAATAACTTTGAGTGTTATCGCTGTCATTATCACAAGTCACTAGTTGGTGTGAATTGAATTAATGTTACCATAACAGATGCTGTTTGCATCAATTAAGTGAAGTTGTGTATGGAAATTGTTATACAAATTAAGATTGGATTTACGAAAGTGATTCCTAAAATATTTCTATTCTTTTTCTTTTATATAAAACAATGATGGATTTGTACTTAATATAGTGATAGAAACAGAGATGAACTCCCCATGTGTCACCTTAGCATCTGTTTATATTAGTTGACAATTTGAGTTCTAACTCATCTGCCTACAGTTGCGTTATTCTGTAACGTATCTCAGCGACGAACTCGACGTCTTGCCAGATGGTCGTGTCCATCGCTGTTTCAAGCACTATATCCACTTAACTGAATTTCTTCCCAGATTAATTCAGGTTTTTCTTCCTATGTATTTTTTCACATATATGTATATACATAATATTGTCACCAAAGACATCACTCCTTGGTGGGAACAATGGGAATCGAACTTACGTTGATTGCGTAGCAGATGCTATCACTATTCAAGGCAAGGCTGCAGTTACATATCGTGCCAATATAAAGAATTGTGTTTTCTAACTGGACTTGTAATAACTGGATATTATTTTCGTTTGGTTTTACCCCGCGGTTTTCGCTGAATCCAATTTTTTTTATATTTTTTTTTCTAATAAAAGTCCATGTTATCTTTGTCACGTTAGTTATCTGCCAGTATAAGTCCCGTTAAATCCAGTCCAAACGTTTCAGAGACTAGCCGGAACGGACAGACAAAGGAAACACAAATTTAATAGTTTTTTTTAAAAAAAGCACTGTAGCCCTACCATGACCTCTTATTGCCATGATTATTGTGAGACAAGTGTATGTGACGTGCTTAAGTCTGTAATTTTCACAGTCGAACCATGATGTCAATAAGAGCTAATGGCCCTGTATATACTTTCATATGCATTTAGTAAAAAGTTATTAATTTGGAAATACAAACAGACACTTCAGTTTTATTTATACAGATATACCATATTATCTGACGGCTCCTCATGTTGATTACATGAATTACCATACAACGTGTGGATATCTGATCTCTGCCCTGTTGTTCTTGTTCTGATTACGTAAGCTTTCTTGAGACAATATCGTGTTTCCACGTCATCTGCTTATATCTCTTTACATAATTGGAGGAAATGTTTTTCCGATAAATGTGTAGGTTTGTTGTTATTTCAGTTTCAAAATCGTCTTCAACTAGTACAGCAGAAGTTTGTCAGAATCGCGGACATACCAATAGCCGATCATATAATATATGAAAAGTTCTAAACGCTAGTGCATTAATCATTATTGTAAAAAAAATGAGTAGAGTATTCGCAAGAGCAGAATCTTTGACGACTAAGCCGGGTCCGAGCCGAGCGTTGGCCTGACCACGGTCTAGTAAAATTTCATGTGCTTTGTATACACACACGCTATACCAAGTAGCAACGGAGTAACGGCCAAGCAACGTCAACGGTAAGGGCCTGTGGACAAAGTAACACTATCCGCACACTTCACTAATGACATGACATGACATGTCACGTCACTGATTTATGTAATTTCTATACGTTTTGTTTCTAAACTTGATTGTAATATTTAGTATCCGATGATTGCATCGGCTAACAATTGTGTTAGCTCGTACGTATGTTAAGTCTCGGGTCTATAAACAAAGTAACATTATCCTCACTCTTCTCTAGTATAAACGATGTAAAATATACGGCAATGACAAATGTCACGTCACTGATTTATGTAATTTCTATACGTTTTGTATCGTTTAGCGCGTATTAGCGCAAGCGCAGGAGAGTGTTAATTTGTCTAGACCTACTGGCCCGGCATGGTTTTCATTTGACTGGCTGGAATTTTCCATGCTCACAAATATTTGTAATATTTTAGTTATTATTTTTGACAATTGAGCATTTGAACTGTGTCCATGCGCTTATATTAATGAGATATAAATATGTACTGTAACCAATTGTCCCGGGTGAGGAATAAGGGTGGAGCCTTCGGTACCCGGGAACAGGATAGGTAGAGTGTGGAAATGAGAAGAGTGGTTAATATTTATAAAGTGGGTTCGTTTATTAAACGTCTGTTTCCTTCACTAGTGGTGGTGAGTAGAGGTAGGTGGTAGGAAGGGAAACACTGGCCTGACGTAGGGTCAAGGGTCCGGCTGGGAGCAGCCTGGTCTTCCACAGGAAGGTAGATAGCGCCTGGTCCAGGGTAGTGCCTGGACTGGAGGCGGACTGGTCCAGAGGTAGGGTCTGGGCCAGAGGTAGATAGCGCCTGGTCCAGGAGTAGGGTCTGGACGGAGGCAGGTACTGCACCAGATGTAGGGTCCGGGCCAGTAGTTAGTGTTGAGTAATTATGTCACCAGGATCCTGGAATGGAACAGCAGGCATTAGCTCGCTCGACCATGCACGGACATGCCCTAGTCGCAGCTCAGCGTCCTACCCTATAACCGTAGCACCTAGCCATTGCTGAGCAGCCTCAGCCAGCAGATGTTAGAGAGAACAATTTACAAGATGGGCACAGCACTACACAGTTATTAATAGCTACACTTAATAAAAATACACTAGGAACTCACCCCAGCGGGATCGGCAACAATATATAGTATGTTAGTATGTTTAGTACATAGCAGTTAGGTTTTGGCGGGCTTTCCCGACGACGAGTGGAGTGACCACACGCCGCCAAGCCCCGCGTCGCAGTGGCGGCGGGAGATGCGAATGCGCGGCAAAACAAAAGAGCGCGGTGCGCATGCTACTGCGCACAACATTGCCGACAACTTCCGACGATCCCCGATGCTACGCTCGGATTGAGTCATTGTGCACGATTCTAGCTATTTTATATTTCATTCAATTTATAATTAGTTTAGGTATTTGATAAGATTAGCTTTTAAGTTAGTTTTATAGGTAATTAAGTTGATAATATGATAGTAGGGGTATAGTTATAGCTAATTAGGAGTAATATGAGTATTTTAATAGAATATAGATAAATTATTAATTATTTAGTAAAATGTAACGGCACGTACTAGGCGTAACGTTACAGTACTGGGCGACAAGGAGTAGGATTTTGCGTACCTAAGTAAAGTAAAATCCGTCTGCTTACTTTACTCTATACTATTGGAAAACTAGTAAAATAAAAAAAATAATTAGTAATAATTACTTTAGTAGAAAATAATAAAAATACAACCAAAATCAAAAGCAAAATGTGTCGGCACATTCATTTAAATAATAACCAAGCTTTTATCAAAGATGGCTGTAATATAGTGTAATAGATAGTATGCTAATACAAAATAGATGATCAAAAGCCAGTCTTTCATATTGCGTTCAGTTGAAACATAGTTATATATGCTCAAAGTCAGGTAAATAGATAGTAATGACGGCAGGGTCATCACTCTCAGAATTAGGGGCAGAATCGAGTACATAGAGAAAAGGCCAACGGTAGGGTTGTCACTTTCAGTAATGTCAGAGTTAGATATTTTGAAAGGAACAACGGTAGGGTTGTCACTTTCAGTAATGTCAGAGTTAGGTAGTTTGAAAGGAACAACGGTAGGGTTGTCACTTTCAGTAGTGTCAGAGTTAGGTAGTTTGAAAGGAACAACGGTAGGGTTGTCACTTTCAGTAGTGTCAGAGTTAGGTAGTTTGAAAGGAACAACGGTAGGGTTGTCACTTTCAGTAGTGTCAGAGTTAGGTAGTTTGAAAGGAACAACGGTAGGGTTGTCACTTTCAGTAATGTCAGAGTTAGGTAGTTTGAAAGGAACAACGGTAGGGTTGTCACTTTCAGTAGTGTCAGAGTTAGGTAGTTTGAAAGGAACAACGGTAGGGTTGTCACTTTCAGTAGTGTCAGAGTTAGGTAGTTTGAAAGGAACAACGGTAGGGTTGTCACTTTCAGTAGTGTCAGAGTTAGGTAGTTTGAAAGGAACAACGGTAGGGTTGTCACTTTCAGTAGTGTCAGAGTTAGGTAGTTTGAAAGGAACAACGGTAGGGTTGTCACTTTCAGTAGTGTCAGAGTTAGGTAGTTTGAAAGGAACAACGGTAGGGTTGTCACTTTCAGTAGTGTCAGAGTTAGGTAGTTTGAAAGGAACAACGGTAGGGTTGTCACTTTCAGTAATGTCAGAGTTAGGTAGTTTGAAAGGAACAACGGTAGGGTTGTGACTTTCAGTAGTGTCAGAGTTAGGTATAGAGTTTGATAGTAGTATATCAAATAAGTAGGTAGGAGCGATTGTAGGGTTGTCATTTACAACGTCAATGTCACAGTCAATGTTAGGATCAGTTGTAGTATCACAAAATAAATCAGTCGTTAGTGAAGAACTAGTCGGTTCAGGTAGGTCGTTAGACTGAGGAGAAATCGACTCAATATGTAACACTGGTAGACTAGCAAGCAAAGTATTCCAATCAAAATCTGAATCGGCATTTTGTAGCAATGAGAATATACAATGCATATTATCAGATAGCAAGTAAAATTCATTTTTTAAGGAGTTTAACCGTTCAATGATAGAAGGGTCAGAACTGAACACTCTTCTCAAGCGATGGTAAATATGGTTATGAAGAACATAGCATCGGTTAGATATACGGAACTCGTCGCCGCGTTCATAACTACTGGTATCTAAAATAGTGACGTAGGCGTTTAAATCGGCGATAGAATTTAATATAGCATCACAGTCAATCACAGGGTCTAGGCAAGACTCATTAATGTCATCAGCATTACATTGAAGTATAGGTGAGTTCGGTACACTGTGCATTTGTTTACGTAGACCGAACATATCAGAAACTGGTTCAACACCACGAATAGCAACCTCATAAGACAATTCATGCTTTTTAAGCATAAAATATTTAATAGAATGAGTTCCCATTGTAGAAAAGAACAATTATATAAAACAATCATAAAAAATTTAAAATGTGAATTTAGAATCACAAAAAAAAATTTAATAAAATTTAACAGAATAAAAAAATATTTTAAATCTGTTCTTAAGAAATTATTCTTATACAAATATACCTACTACGAGAAAGTGTTACTTCTTTTGGTTAGTTTTAGTAAGCAATAACACAAAGTAGATAGAATTAAAAATTGCGAACTGTTACGTCACAACATAGGTACAATAAAGTGTTACGTAAGTTAGCTCGTCATTACATAACACAAATCAAAATGTAAGCTAAAAGTAAGTATGTGTTATTTAGTTAGCTCAGTAGTTATGTTATTTTTAGTAGCAATAACAACACAATAGCAACAAGTAGATACACACACACACACAATAAAACATAGAATATACAAGTAATTTACAAGAAGTACGTACCAGTTCGCTGACGAAGTCACCTCCTCGTTTACAAGAGTGAGGCTGAGCTGAGAGCTGCTGAGCGAGAACAACACTACCACCAGCGATTGGAAACGAGACACAAGAGTTGGGCGCCACTGTCCCGGGTGAGGAATAAGGGTGGAGCCTTCGGTACCCGGGAACAGGATAGGTAGAGTGTGGAAATGAGAAGAGTGGTTAATATTTATAAAGTGGGTTCGTTTATTAAACGTCTGTTTCCTTCACTAGTGGTGGTGAGTAGAGGTAGGTGGTAGGAAGGGAAACACTGGCCTGACGTAGGGTCAAGGGTCCGGCTGGGAGCAGCCTGGTCTTCCACAGGAAGGTAGATAGCGCCTGGTCCAGGGTAGTGCCTGGACTGGAGGCGGACTGGTCCAGAGGTAGGGTCTGGGCCAGAGGTAGATAGCGCCTGGTCCAGGAGTAGGGTCTGGACGGAGGCAGGTACTGCACCAGATGTAGGGTCCGGGCCAGTAGTTAGTGTTGAGTAATTATGTCACCAGGATCCTGGAATGGAACAGCAGGCATTAGCTCGCTCGACCATGCACGGACATGCCCTAGTCGCAGCTCAGCGTCCTACCCTATAACCGTAGCACCTAGCCATTGCTGAGCAGCCTCAGCCAGCAGATGTTAGAGAGAACAATTTACAAGATGGGCACAGCACTACACAGTTATTAATAGCTACACTTAATAAAAATACACTAGGAACTCACCCCAGCGGGATCGGCAACAATATATAGTATGTTAGTATGTTTAGTACATAGCAGTTAGGTTTTGGCGGGCTTTCCCGACGACGAGTGGAGTGACCACACGCCGCCAAGCCCCGCGTCGCAGTGGCGGCGGGAGATGCGAATGCGCGGCAAAACAAAAGAGCGCGGTGCGCATGCTACTGCGCACAACATTGCCGACAACTTCCGACGATCCCCGATGCTACGCTCGGATTGAGTCATTGTGCACGATTCTAGCTATTTTATATTTCATTCAATTTATAATTAGTTTAGGTATTTGATAAGATTAGCTTTTAAGTTAGTTTTATAGGTAATTAAGTTGATAATATGATAGTAGGGGTATAGTTATAGCTAATTAGGAGTAATATGAGTATTTTAATAGAATATAGATAAATTATTAATTATTTAGTAAAATGTAACGGCACGTACTAGGCGTAACGTTACACAATAACATTGAATAATATTTTATTTAAAAAGTTATTGTTGAGTTTCTTGCCGGGTTCTTCTCAACGAAAGCAATCTTCCGAACCTGGTGGTAACATTTATAATTATTTATAATGTATTTTGTGTCCTTCTGACGATTTTAAAGTACTTTGTAAGAAGTCTAATCAAATAAAGATATTTTGAATTTTGCGGTAGCCGCTAGCATGAGGCGGACTTAAAACTACACCATTGCTATTTGTACAGAAAAATAAAATTGTAGTGTCTGTTTGTAATTCCAAACTAACAGCTTATCACTAAATTCTAAATTCATCATTAAAAAAGCTATTTTTAATTATTTTCCCTCTCGCGTGTTCGTTCCGAGTAATCTCTGAAACGGTTGTACCGATTTTAACGAGACTTTCATTGGCAGATCTCTTATGTTACAAAGCGTGACTTATTATAAAAACTTTCAACTAAAAAAATTGGGGTCCGTGAAATATAGACATCCATGAAATTAATTAGTCCACGAGGATGAACCCGTGGGCCTAATGATACTTTCATTAGGCCCACGGTTTCACCCTTTTGAACCCGATTGAACTATCTTCTAGTATTCGTCCTGTGCTGGTCCCCGTACATGATATTCGACCTCCTGCAAGTCTATGGGTACGTGCCGGACACACAAGCGAACGTGGCCATCGCCTCCCTGATACAAAGCCTCGCGCCGCTCAACTCCGCTGCCAATCCCGTCATCTACTTCATATTCTCCAATCGGATATTCACCAGTTTGAGGTAAGATTAGGAACTGCAATACATCTTTATGTATACAGATATATAAAAGTGAATTCTTAGTTTGAAAATATATTTACCTTTATAAGTTGTAAGTTACTGCTGATTTGATCTCATAAACATAATAAGACTGTAATTAGCGTTTGTCTCATTCTCTTCCATCAATTAATTGTGAATAATATATATATATATATATATATATATATATATACAAACTGATATATATATATATCAGTTTGTAAATCTAAATTTAAAAAAATCACCGTATGATATGATTATATACGACACATACTTAGACATAAAAAACTAATTAAAAAAAATATCTTTCCATCCGTCCGTTTGACTGTCTGTTTGTTCCAGCTAATCTCAAAATTTGCTGGAAGAGACTGACTGAGCTGATTTTAACGGGTTTTTCAATGGCAGATAGCTGATGTTACAAGGCTTTTTCGTATTATAATATGCACTAAGTAAAAAGCTGTTAATTCGGAAGTACAAAGAATCACTTACATTTTATGTATCTGTATGAGAAGATAATAATAAATACTGTTCATACGTAAACATGGATATTCCGCAGAATACTTAAAAGTACAGACGATGAAAAACTAATCTTACTACAACTAACTCCAACAATCTTCTTAATGTCTGAAGAAATACTTGAGCACAATAATAATTTTTACATCTTCTAAAGACGTCGTTAAGCCAGTAACTTGCGCTGCGGGTGCTCAGCTCCTTAACTTTGTGTTTACGGACTTTTTATGTTAGTTCTTTATAGTTAAGTGCTTGCATTTTCAAAGCACTTACCATCTGTAAGTGGAAATCTCAAAAACATGACGATACTGTAAAATCTTGGTTAAAAACTCAAGTATAACATAATACTTTGAAATGTTTAATGGCACTCAAAAGTTTGTGCAGGTAACATACATTTTACACTTTTTATGCATATGCTCACGCCTGTATTCCCCGAAGGGGTAGGCAGAGGTGTTGTTATCACAACACCCACTTTTCACCGAATTTGATTAAGTGCCAACGTGACAGATGGTGAGTCTATCGCCGTCTCAGGCACTATACATAAGTCTTTGAATTACTTCTCAGAAATATGCAGGTTTCCTCACGATGTTTTCCTTCACCGTAAAGCATGTGGTGTGCAATCACTGTACATAAGTTTTTTAGAAAAACTCATTGGTACAGACCCCGCTGGGATTCAAACTTGCGTTGCTTGCATAGTCGGCGACTGCTCAAACCTCAAGGCCACCACGGCTTCTTAAATATGCCATTAACACATTTACTGCTAATTTACTTTCATTCACTGATAATTGCATGTTCTTCATAAATTCACTGTTGGACACGCAGATGCGTCGTTAGCAGTGAACGCGTCTTGATTGTATAACAAATTAGGGCTGGGAGCCAGGATCAATCGGAGCAGACCTTGGGTAGTTGGAATGAAACACCGTAACCGGGCAGTCCTCTTAAGGGTGCAAAACGAAATTACTTATCTTGTCTATATATATAATCTGAATCTCGGAAACGGCACCAACGATTTTCATGAAATTTTGTGTGTCCCTACAGGGGCAAAAATGTATCTATCTAGCTTTATAATTTTTGGAAAACATCGTATTCTAAGTTCTAAAACATGTTCTTAAGCACTGAAAAACTCATACATTACAATACGACAGTAAATTTCGCCGACATCTGTCAAGTTATGGTAGCTCAGACGTGAGGCTTCCAGCCTACGGGGCGATAACCACACTAGAGTACACCGGTTCGAGACTGACGTTCACCGGTTTTCTTTTTTTTTACTTTTTATTTAGCATACATGCTTATATGAGAAAACGTCATTGAAAAAGAAACCGAGCACAGCTCAACTAGGTTCTTTACATAATAAACTACGTTAAACAGTGATATACAAGAGAATAGTACCTACGACAGAAATAATACATATCCTCATCGAATTCAGGGGGGAGGGGGGGATAACTACGCGTGTATTTTATTCGCGTATGTATGGCGCATCGACACAGACAGAGCTATAGTCTAGTTAAATTACTACCACGCATTCAACGCTCATGAAGACCAGTACACCGAGAAGATATTCAATCTTTATGTGTTCTCAAGATGAGATGAGATGTCGCCCTTTAAACATAAAGTGTAATTAGTCTAGATTATTTTCCTTAACAAACAATTATTCGGCTCAGCGTAATTAGGTAATATATTGGCGTAATTAGCAGATAAAGAGGCCTTGACTTTACTACCTATCGTAATACTAAAGCTTCAATGAGACCCTAAAATGTTGGCTCTATTTAATTAAGTAAACAAATGTAAGTACATAATTTAACAACATTCCCGGTACACTCCGCAATATTATTTATTTCTTGCTATTTACACTACCGACCGACCTGGGGCCTTACTATAATCTCTTATTGACATGATAGTTTTATTCTGATTATGAGACAGGTGTATTTGACGTGTATACATCTGTCACTATCACACAACTGAACTAACATTGCAATAAGAGCTCATGGTCGGGCCCCTGTAGGCCTAGACAATGTATCATTCTCTCGCGTTTGCGCTAATAGAAACGATTAAAAATGTATGGAAATTACATAAATCAGTCACGTGACATATGTCATTGCCGTATATTTTACATCGTTTATACTAGCGAAGAGTGAGGATAATGTTACTTTGTTCATAGGCCCGAGACTTAACATACGTACGAGCTAACGCAATTGTTAGCCGATGCAATCATCGGATACTAAATATTACAATATAAACTTGATTAATTTAAAGATTAAAGCAGCTTATTTTGGGATGTTTATCGCTGTTGCCCGTACCTTAGCTAAGATATTATTGAGCATTTGATTAATGTAAAAATGGGTTTACGTGAATTGGTGCCTTATCATAAGCTTTTAAAGCCATGATAGAATAATAAAAATGTTTCATAATCGTATGTAAATCTATCATATGTTAATTATTTTAATTGGTTTAACCATTATAGCTAACAATAAAAAAAATTTATATCAGTACGAACTCAGTAGGGCCATTAGTCCCGCTTTGAGGAAACTTTTTATAGTGATTAAATATAAAAAAAAAAATCTTTAACAATGGTAATAACTTTGCATACAAGTAATATTTTTGATTGTACAAAAACTTCTAGTTGAATAAGTCATTACAAGTTACGATTATCAAACCTTTCCCAATTTCCTAATGGCTTCAGCTATTCTTATTGAAACAGCTGATATAACAAGCGGTCTCATGGCTATTAGGAGTTTTCTTACAGCAAAGAAACAAATGAAGAGACAATATAAATAGGCAGGCGTGACACACCTTAGGTAATATTACTCATTTTAATACTGATGTTTAATGTTATTAATCATCAAACTATCTAGAGACGGGATTGTAAATGCATAAAGTAAGGTGTACGCTCAGTGAATACATACATACATACATATGCTCACGCCTGTATCCCATGGGGGTAGGCAGAGACCACTGTTTGCCACATGCTACGATCCTTACATACTTCTTTCGCTTCATCCACATTCATGCATCTCTTCATACACTTTCTTCGGTTACGAGTGCTCCGAATTTGACCTTTCTGAAAAATACTATAAATTTGGTCATAGTAGTTCTTCCTTGGACGCCTTCTACCGACACTTCCGGTCAACGCTCAGTGAATGTTGCAGTTTATACTGTTTCCAACAGGAACATCCCGCCATACAAGTGGATCGGTTGCTGGGTGAAGGCAAGCGAGAGCCCCGCTGGCAACGAGTCACGAGCACACACAGAACTGCTGACTTCATCTCACAGGCGGACCAGGCGAGACCTTACAGTTAAAGTAAGTTTCAGGCCTTATTACTAAACTTTGGTTTAAAAGTAATTCCATCTCTTTCTGTGATACGGATTTAAAAAGAAATGGACATAGTTTCTAATATATGTTATATTAACACATAAGTTCTTAATATATGATAATTGGTTAAGCTACGTGTTAATATACCTACAGGACCTGGAAAATACAATATTGACAAAATTACAAATAGGCAATGTTTTTGATGGTTTGACTCGACTTATTTGTCTTTCACCCCTTAAGGTAAAGGAAGACAGCATAAGGTTCCCGAAGCAACGTGTGCACTGCAACAGCACCAACTCCAGGAAGGTAAGGCTACATCTACCTGAAGACCAGCAGCTGAACAACAACTGCCATCCTACACAAAGAAGGAGGGACGACACCTTCTTGTAGTAACGCCTAAAGAAGTGCGAAGACAAAAATTTTGTGCATATAAATTTCAACCCTAACCACAGATATATAGAAATCAGTTTTGTATTGTCTCACTGCACTATGTTATCGCAGATTCTTACAGATAAGCACAGGTACAGTCAGGTTGAAAGAATTATGAAATAAGATGCACTATTTTAATTTGGGGTCTGGAAGGATTTCAGACAGTTTATTTCTGAATAAAAAAAAAACCAGCTGTGTGATTAACGTCACGCAAGCACAGGATGGGAGGAGCATGGTTTATATCTAACGAAGCAATCTTTCAGGGAAGCATGTTGAAGGGGTAGGGTGTGGTTGTCACTTTCGACCGAAGATATTTAAGTGCCAACGTGACAGATGATGAATCCATCGCCGTCTCAGACTCCATACATACGTCTTTCACTTACCTACTTCTCCTATTATACTTGCTCTATAAGTGTGTCGTGTACGAACAACGTTACTTAATATTAACCAACAAAATACAGGGACTAGATGGAAATTAAAATCTACTTTTTCAGTGTGCATTTTGTACGTTTCTTGAACCAAAGTATGTAATCTCTAGAAATAATATCTAGTTTAGATTGGTAGAAAAGATTGTGAATCATCATGAAGCTGCTAACATACCAGAGTGACTACTTTTATGATATGATAGGGGAGCCCACGATGCTACATGGGGATTTACTCGAGCGACAAAGAGGCCTATTGGGTTGCAAAGCTTAGATCATAAGAAGAAATAAATATATAATGTATACCTTTTCATCGGTGAAGGAAGCCGCTAATAGTAATGTTCAAATTTGGTGGAGATACTTAACTGGGTACAAGGTATATTAATATATTAATATGCCGCGCTTTAGTAAATCCTGAAATCTCCGCTCCCCTACTATTACGGTTACATTATTTATAACCACGCTAGTCGCATAGTATGAATATAAGTTTACTAAAAAGTATGCAATCGGGAATCTAGACCAATTGTATATAAGAACGTTAGCTCCGTAGAGCGTGGGCTATATCACATACAGTTTTTAACACACGTAAATGACATTTACGACATGACACCTCTTACTTTCCTTACGAGCGTCTGTGTGAGTGTGCCATTTCGAACAATTCCTTCCTAGATTCCGTATTGCTTGTATTAAGCTTAAAATTATACTGTGCTAGTGGCTATTGCTGAAACGTCACTCAAATTTTACGGCCTTTGATATCGTCAACCTACAATTAACATACATAATATGCTCACGCCTACATTCCCCGAAGGGGTAAGCAGAGGTGTTGTATTAACAACACCCACTTTTCACCGATGACAATTAAGTGCCACTATACATACGTCATTGAATTACTTCTCAGAAATATGCAGGTTTCCTCACGATGTTTTCCTTCACCGTAAAGCACGTGGTGTGAAATCGCTGTCTCACATAGGTTCTTAGAAAAACTCATATGTACAGGCCCTGCTGGGATACGAACTTGCGTCGCTTGCGTAGCAACCCCAAGGCCACCACGGCTCTAACAATTTGACATACATAAAACATGACACTCTAGGAGCAAATTCAGGATACATTTTAAACCCAAAAATGAGGGTGCGTATCTGAAAATGCAATCACTTTCATATATTTATAGAAAATAAGGTTCAGAACCATTTTTTAGGATTAGCCAACCAGCGAGAGGGTTAACTTAACTTGAAAGCTTTTGTTGTAATAGTAAAAATGTTCAGGGTTGCTTATTCTTCGTTAGATATAAATTATAGTTTTTTGCCGGCATTTTAATTATAGATTACGAAATACATATTATGTTTTTAGATTTAAGTAGTAAGTTTGTTTGACGTGTCAGTGATGGAACATCTCTAAGTGTTTAATTAAGTAAACTAAGTCATTATTTAAGTGTTGAATGTTCAGAACATAAGCTAGATTTAAAGGTGCCAAAGATATTGGCTGGAGTGAAACTCTAGATAAAAAAATACATTTTAAGTACCTACTTATATAACTGTACTATGATTAATTTATTGAATATTTTGTATTCAGTGTGGTCCTATTGTAAATGGATTTTAATGTTGCCATACATACTTAGTAATAAGCTAGCACTAGGCCTAGATACCATGAGCTCTATAGCCATGTTAGACTGACAATTATTATGAGATAGATGTATTTGTCGTCTATAAGTCTATCGCTGTCTTACAGCTAAACTATATTGGCAATCAGAACTCATGGTGAGACGCGAGTTTTATCTAAGGTCAGCTACGAAAGTGACGTACCAATTTTACAAATAACTACTAGCTGGGCGCAGATTTGGGATAAGTACGCTGGAATCTTCCTTGAAAAGTTTTGAGCGACGTCACATCGAAAGTGGAAACTAAAATTGTTCAGGAAGCGAACTCTGATTGTTAAGCAGCCCGTATTAAGAATTTCTTTGCTTTGACATTTAATTTTACGGTGCAAAAATTAAACTTCAATGCTTATAAGTTCTTGATACGCTCTGCTTAAACCGATGATGGTAGGCCCCCTTGTCATCCAGTGAGGTACAAATGCTATTCGATATTAGGACTCTTTCAAATGGGACGTTTGGTGCCGTAGGCTCACGTACGTCAGCTGGACGGCAACCCCCCGACGGATAAACTATTACGAAAAAAACAGCTGTCCATGCCGCACAGGTATGACAACAAACGCTTTATGTGAAGGAGCCCTTAATGGTAAAGGACTTTCAAGGCCGAACTGTACATTTATGTATATTATTGTGTAATTTAGTATATAATAGGCTACTTATTATCTGTACCATTATTAGTCCAATGTGTACTAGGGAAACAGTGGCGGAGAATAAATGTTGTACTATTTATATACTGTATTTAAATATGATATGAAATAAATGTGGTGACTGTCTATAGACTTTAATTTCAATGTCAAACTCAATCTCCAACTCCAAAATTTCTATATTCGATTAGACTTTTAACAAAGTACTTTCAAATCGTCAGAATGACATAATTATACATGCTACCGCCAGGTTCGGAAGGTTGCTTTTACTGAGACGAAGACCCTGGTATGAAATTATTTTCAAAAATAATACAAAATAAATTACTTAAGAACGGTAAGCACATGGACACAGTTCCAATGCACAAAATATTTCGATAAAAATTGACATAAAGAAAAAGTCTAGTAGTTCTGCTTATATCTAAATGTGTAGCTGGACGCCCTATTACTCCGTATGAGCTCTACTGAACCCCACATTTCACTGAAATAGGCATTCTTTCAAGACTTTTAAAGTAGCCTTAATAAATATAACATCAATTAGGTCCCTGTCGGTTAATTTTACAAGTATTATTATTATCAGGCTGCCTCGCTAGTCTAGTGGTCGCAAACGCTACCACTGAACACGAAGTCCTGGGTTCGATACCCGGTTTGGGCATAGTGTTATTGGGAATACCTACCTGTAATTTTCTAGTAACAGTCCGGAGATAATGGCAATAGACTTAAAATATACCTGGTCAAAGGTGCCTTCATACACTTCTGCCTTCTCTTTGGGAAAAAAGGCGTGTCTATACTATTTCTCATAAAATATTATTTTAAAAGGGTCCTATATATTATCTGATTACTTCGTGAGAAGTCATTATTGAATTGATTTTAGTCAAGACTACCTACCTACCACTTACCCACGTAGTACCATAAAAACTATGTAATTATGAGATATTTTTTTCTAAATTAAATGTAGTTATTAGGTATTCCTAATGACTTCAGCGTGCCTAGTGCGAGTTTTCTCAAAATCACCATCACAAGTCATCGCGTTGACGTAAACGCAGATTTGTATAGAATCACAACAGTGCCATCTTTGGGCGACAGATGGCGCTGTTTCGATCCTATACAAATCTGCGTTTACGTCGACGCGATGACTTGTGACGGCGGTAATGAAAAACTCGCACTATCTGCTATCTGCCTATGACAATCTCGTTAACAGCAGTGCAGCCATTTTTGAGATTAGATGTAAAGAGAGAGACATGCAGACGGAACGAGGAAAATAAAATATGTATCGTATCTATTGCATTTGAATCAGTATAAAGTTGTTAATTTGGAATTACACACAGACATTACAATATATTTCTTTGTATGGACGAAAAGGAACAGAATTTAAACATGTTCAACAAACCTGTCACCCCCAGATACCATCACATATTTTTTGTAAGACCAAAACATTTTGAACAAAACCTCGCCTCGAAAATAATTTGTCGCAAGCTTAGTTGCTTGCGTAATTAATGTTGCTTTAAACTGGCCTTGTTTATTCCAAGCTGGTATTAAAGGTTAATATACTAGACCTAAATAAAGGGTCAGAACGCTAAAGGGTCTAGAAAGTAGCACTTACCAATTGACTTACTTCATGGCACTCTATAAGTAAAGTCAGTCTGTTTATCGATAGCTCACAACCAAAGCTACTAAAATATTCTATAGGATTTGAGCAAGTAATAGGAACTAACTGTATGAGCAACTGTTTCTAATTCAATTTCTATCTTAAAGGTAAAATAAATATGTAAAGATCATAGCATGTGGCGAACGCTCTGCCTACCCCCTTGGGATGCAGGCGTGAGCATATGTATTTGGAATTGATGAAATGAGTTTGTATGCATAATGAAAGGCAATTAAAAATGCATTTAAAAATTGAAGAGAAAATAAAGAAGATTGAGGAATGATAAGAAGGACGAGGGAAGAGGAGAACGACGAAAAACAGGAGTAGTATTTTTTTTTATTGTGTTGTAAAGAAGACGAAAAGACGAAGCAATATTGAAACCTTAATTAAACTTTTATTATTTAAAAAATAATCCAAACTACCATTTAAGAATGAAGTACATGAAATTAATACTTCTTGTATGTATGTAGGTAAAAGGCAGGCAGGCAACTTATTTACTTTTATTATATAAACACAAGTTAGTTAGTAGTAGATACAAGGTAACGGATATTACGATAAGTACAAAACAAACATGTAACTGTGGAGTCTACTCCACAGTTACATGTTTGTACTTATCGTAATATCCGTTACCTTGTATCTACCCATTTAAAAAAACATTTATAAAAAATCCTCTCTTTCTGTCGTCTGTCAGTTTGTTCCGGCTAAGCTCCGAAAAGGGTCGACAGATTTTAGCGGGATTTTCACTGGCTGACAGCTAATGATACTAGGAGAAACTTAACCTACTTTTATTTTAAAAAGATATTAGGGTTCCGCAGGCGCTAGTGGCACAGTTGCGATTGCGCATATCATTCGATCAGCGAAGTTAAGCAACTCTAGCCCTAGCCAGTAATTGGATGGGTGACCACCCGAGTTCCCTCCGTGCCTCGAAGAGCACGTTAAGCTGTTGGTCCCGGTTGCCTATTTATCATCTTTGGCAATCGTTACAGGTCAGTCGGAGGCCTAAAATAGTCTGACAACTGGTTTAACCCAGATCACAGATTTTCCACGTAAAAGGGGTTGCGAAGGTCAGATGGCAGTCGCTTCGTATAAAAATCAGGTGATCAGCTACATCGGGTTGAATCAAGTGCTGACCCAAACAATGCCCATACATTGTATAAATATAAGGCCAGGGAGATGATGATTAGGGTTCCGCAGGCCACTCATGATATTTAGTCTCCGCGGGGCACCGCTAATTTATATAAGGACTTCGAACAAAAAAACAAGACATCTGCCAAGACGGTACTCTGTCATAATTCCATATCGTGTGATATATGCTTCAATACAAGTTTACTATGATTTATCATATTATTTAGTTCATGTTTGTTTGTAGCAAGGCGATATTGACCGATGGTGTCTCTCGTTACACATCGCTGGTCCAGCAAATAAGTAGTTATCGAAGTTCTACTAAATTACCTATTGCCAGAAAATTGCCTTCATGAGTTATGTGGTCTAGATATTTGTAATTATAGTTATCCGAATAGTTCGCGTACTTATTTATCTGTAGTCATAAATATGTCTAAGTTTGCGGGAGATTTGTAATCTAGTTACTAGATAAACTTACAGCTAAGACTTGATGCAGGATTCGGAGAGAATATGACTCTTTTGCAAACTTTTGCAGTGCGAATAAAATCCTATTTATTTTTATCATTTTATTTTATGTTTCTTTTACTGCAAAATATTAACTTGTAATTAATTTTATCGTATCCTATAGAAGCATTGTAATTAGCAAAAACCTCCCACACGCTGATTTCAACGCATACTAGTACAACAAAAAACCCGCTCACCTTCTTTGTTAATACTGAAAGTACCACAATGAAATGAGGAATGGTCCTGATCTTCATTTGTCATCTTCCAGTCGGCACCCTCAAAGTAGATCAAATACTTTTCCTTTATTAACTAAGTCAAAACCGTCAAGACGTCCGTTGAAATAATATTTTCATTTGTAAAAGGATTGATACACCGTTAACTACACGATTAAAGTTAATTATTTTATTATGCGTTAATTGTATACAAACTGTACCTACGAATGAAAGTACAATTTTTTTCTCGGCAGAATAATTAATATTCCTTAATATCAGGAATAACTCTGAGGGTGGAATAGGCTAAAATTGATTGTAATACGAGTCAGGTGGGTTATAAATAAAAGTACAAAATTATGGAAATATAAAAAAAAAACAATATATCATACCATACCGTTATACCGCACCTGTAATAATAATATTGAAATTCGAATGCTATATAATATCTCGGTATTTTGGAAAAAGTCACGACAAGGTATCAACGTATATCATTCCATATTCAACGAAATAAAACTACAAAATTCGCAATGCGGTGTAATATTGGTCTACCTTCTTTATTGCTCGGCATTTTTGCTTGAATGTCGATTCAAATCAAAAGATATTTATTACAAAGCCTCCGACAAATAATCCCAGTATTGCCAACTATAAATCTATATCGTCGCAATGTTTGGCGCACATTAATTTCTGTCGATAAACGTCCCCTTCTTTATGGTGGAAATTAAAAGCTTTTGAAGTACTGGGGAGCACTGTGTTAACTTTAAATTTAACATCGGAGATGTACAAAAGTAGGTACTTACACAAATTGGTAAATATTTCATATAAATAATTTGCGTCTCATAAAAATAATTTGCGTCTGCTCGCTACCACGATTTGTGTAAGTTATTTTCAAACTATTATTTTGTGATAAGTACCGAGTAACCTTAAATATTAATATAAAATATTACGGTAAATATTTATTTGTAAAAAAATAAACGATTATTAAATAAGCTTTTAGAAGATGTTAGCAAAAATTTTCCATTTTACCCTTGTTGATATGAATTTTATTTTTTTAATAATATTCAATATACCATTTACACGAAAACCAAACATACCAAATTTAAATTCGATCGTACACTGGAAAGTTTGTCCGACCGCTAAACGGGTTTCGCAAAACTTTTGAATAAAATATTACTCTAACCTCAAAGACGGGATATTAAAGGAAGCATTAATCAACATCCAGTTACCAATATCTTATTTTGTATCGTATCAGGTAGAAAACATTTTCAAACAAAATCAGTAAGAATCAGTGCAAATGAAAATTTGTCGCCATAGTTTAGTGTAACGTGACCCGATACGAAACCAGGTCAAAGCTATGCTATAATTTGCAGAGTCTTTTGTATCGATCCCCTCTTTAATTAAAATAAACATTTAACGTTCACTCGGATTGACGATCAATTGCGTCCAAATACCATTACAGTTAAAATCACTCAAATGAACCGACGTGTTTTATTAAAATGTATTTTGAACCACTCGAACTGCCTCGTTGGCCTAGTAGTCGCAAGCGCCACTTTGGCGGACGAAGTCCTAGGTTCAATACCCAGGTGGGGGGTCACGGCGAAGCATGTGAAGACGTATCACGTGCACCCCCCCACTTAGCGACTTGGAGGAACACCGTTTAGTTTAGTCGGTGTGAGTCCGACATAACCCTTCCGCTGCCATCGCGGTGGTTGGTGTATCCATAATGGATTCCCCACGTTAATAAAAAATACATACATACATATGCTCACGCCTGTATTCCCCGAAGAGGTAGGCAGAGGTGATGTAATCACAGCACCCACTTTTCACCGAAGATGATTAAGTGCCAACGTGACAGATAGTGAGTCCATCGCCGTCTCAGACACTTTACATACGTCACTGAATTACTTCTCAGAAATATGCAGGTTTCCTCACGATGTTTTCCTTCACCGTAAAGCACGTGGTGTGAAATCACTGTACATAAGTTTTTTAGAAAAACTCATTGGTACAGGCGAATGCTCAAGCCCCGAGGCAACCACGGCTCCTTTAAAAAAAAATTAAAAAAAAAAGATTCAATACCCAGGTCGGGCAAAGTATTATTGTGTTTTTCCATATGCAATTTCTCAGTAACAGCCCCGAGGGTGGAGTGCTTAGTAAATGTAAATAGGCTCGCCTGTCACATGAAACTTGAACATAACTGGCCAAATGTGGGTACACCTCCGCCTACTTCTCTCCGGAGGACAGGCGGATGAGCATATTATGTACGTGTGTAACTTTTTATCTAACTGAAAAACATTTTGCATGCAACGTCCACAAACAAATTATGACGTAAGTAAAGTCACATCATCACATCATCATCATACTAATACATAAAGCTGAACAATTTTGTTATTTATTTGAACGAACGCGCTAATCTTAGAAACCACTGATCCAAATTGAAAAATAATTTCAGTCTTAGATACCCCATTTGTCAAAGAAGGGTATATATATATGCTACATGATATCATCACTTTAAGACCGATCGCGGGCTATAGTTAGTGTTAGCTCAAAGTAACTATTCTTCGCGGACGAAGTCACGGGCAGAAGCTACTTTCTTTACATGGTAGTTTTCCAATTACAGCACAAGAGCGCATTATGCGGTATAATGCTGAACGTTGAATGTTTCAACTACAGCAACACTTTGCACAATTGTGCACTCACAAAAGTAGTGTTTTCGCTTGATGCGTGCAATGGATACCAACTCAGTGACAGAAAATTTGATCATTGATCGAAATGTTTTATTTATATTACATACAGACATACATATGCTCACGCCTGTATTCCCCAAAGGGGTAGGCAGAGGTGTTGTAATCACAACACCCACTTTTCACCGAAGATGATTAAGTGCCAACGTGACAGATGGTGAGTCCATCGCCGTCTCAGACACTTTACATACGTCATTGAATTACTTCTCCGTAATATGCAGGTTTCCTGACGATGTTTTCCTTCACCTTAAAGCACGTGGTGTGAAATCACTGTACATAAAGATTTTTTAGAAAAACTCATTGTTACAGGCCCCGCTGGGGTTCGAACTTGCGTCGCTTGCGTAGCAGGTGACTGCTCAAACCTCAAGGCCACCACGGCTATTTTATATTACCTTTAGTAATATTATTCATCATTGAAATTTTTTTAAAGCTTTCACTCTATTTGAGCATTTGAAAACTAATTCACGTTCCAATTAAGCTTCAGCATAATTCGCCACTGAGTCACACTATGCTCTGTAATTGGAAAACTACCTATAACACAAAGGAATGCAGTCAATTTGTGGATAGTTCTGTCCTTTTTATTTATATTCAAATAGTGTGTCAATGGGAAACGTAGTTACTCGGGAATACGTGACGGTTGGGAATAGATATTGGCAGTGAATTTTGCTACCTTTAACGGCAATTTTATTACGCTTTTGAACGTGGCAAAAAACTCGCAGTATTACCAAATCTATACTGTTGTAATGCTATATAGATTTTTTTTAAGTTTTGTATGAAGGAGGAAATATTCGAAACTAATTCTCCGATTTCAATAATATTTTCATCAATATTTAAAATCATCTTTCAGGGTGAACGTAGGATACGATTTACGACTATTATGTAACATTGATTCTGGTTACTCATCATCTTCCTGGACTTATCCCATACATTGTTGGGGTCGGCACTTGATTCAACGCGATGTGGCTGATCAAATCAAGTGATCAGCCACATCCTTATACGAAGCGACTGCCATCTGACCTTCGCAACCCCTTTAACGAGGATAATCTGTGATCTGGGTTAAACCAGTTGTCAGACTATTTTAGGCCTCCGACTGACCTGTAACAATTGCCAAAGATGATAAATTGGCAACCGGGACCGACGGCTTAACGTGCTCTCCGAGGCACGGAAGGAACTAGGGCGGTCACCCATCAAATTACTGGCTAGATATAAGGTTGCTTAGCTTCGCTAATCGAATGATATGCGCAATAGCAACTGTGCCACGAGCTCCTCCCTTACTATTATTATAATATGAATTATATCCACCTATGAATGTGGATGAAGCGAAAAAAGAATTTAAGGTTCGTAGCATTTGGAGATCGGTGAACCTCTTGGTGTTTAAAATGTAATAATACAACTAATATTTCTAAAGCTGCAAATGACTATTAAGAAAACATTTTAAAAAGAGTAAATCGAAATCTCTTTGAAGTTTCTTTAGAATAAATCCAATTGCATCGGTACCAAGGCTTTCACGAATCCCGAAGTTCCTCGTGTCCCTGGAATGGAGAGACGATTCTTTAAAACGTCTCGTGCATTCGAAGATAGTGAATGCAGCGGGATTCCTTTATTTGGTATTACTTTCTTGAAACTTATGTGTAGTGAATTACATACGTGCTTAACGGTGAAGGAAAACAACGTGAGTAAACCTGCATATGTCTGAGAAGTATGAAGCATACGTCTGAGGCGATGGACTCACCCTCTGCCACGTTGGCACTTAATCATCTTCGGTGAAATGAAGGTGTTGTTGTAACAACGCCCCTGCCTAGCCCTATTTTTAACACGCTTTTATTAGCTTCACCTGTATGTATGTATGTATGTAACCGACCCCTTTGAGCTCGATTTTGTCCTACTTTGTACGATCAGATTTAATTAAAACTTTGCACACCTGTCAAAAGTCGATGACAATGCAATAATCCGATCGAAGTATCCGATTATCCTAATTAGATTCGCCAGGATTAATTAATTTCTTTCCGCATCCTTTGCATGCGAGTAAGAGAAATAGAGCTAGTGCGCGAACTACGCATGCGTGCAGTTCCACACTTACTGTTCCGACAAATCTAATATATATTATATATATATATATATATATATATATATATATATATATATAGTTTAAAAAAATTAACTAAAAAATGAAAAAAAAATAATAGTTTAAAAAAACACGCTTTCATTAAAAAACCAACTAAAAATCAGAAAATAAAATTTAATAAATTTGGATTAAGAATATTGTAAATTAGAAATGAATGTACATTTTTGTAAAAAAGCGTGGGGTGTATTCAAAGCACTTTTTAAGATATTATATTATCAAAGTGATGATTCTTCTACTCATTATCTGTCAATAAAATGTTTATAATTATTAACACTATGCACCCCACGCTTTTGTACAAAAATGTACATTCATTTCTAATTTACAATATTCTTAATCCAAATTTATTAAATTTTATTTTCTGATTTTTAGTTGGATTTTTTATGAAAGCGTGTTTTTTTAGTTTTTTTTTATTTTTTTTCTCTTTATTAAGATACAATAAGATACACAGAAAATTATATTTAATTTTCTGTGTATCCTGTGTATTTTATCATAGTATTCATTGTTTGTTTTTATAACATATAAGGTAGGTAACAGAATATATTGTTTCTTACCTGGCAATATATCACACTTTGTTATAGAACATAATAACATTTATAATAGGAGAGTTACGAATAGTGAAACACAAAAGGGTGCCACTACTGCCCGATCCGCTCTTCAATGAAAATACCTCTGGTTGCAGAATGTCCGTCACTATAAAACATAGATCTCCATCTTTCATTGTAGTAATCTGTCAGTTCGCAGGCGTAGCCACGTAAGCACAGACAATAAATTTATAGGACAGCACCCCGTGAATTCGTAAAATGTTATAATATGGTCTTGACACTTGTAACGTTGCGATTATGCTCTGTAGCCACACACAAGCTCACATACGTGTATTAAGGGACCCTACTAAGACCTCTTATGGCCATGATAGTTTAACTCTTAATGTGAGACAGTGGTATGTGACGTGTATAAGTCTGTCACTGTCACACACTGGAACTATGATGGCAACAAAGGTTATGGCAAGGCCCCAGTACTTAACCTTTATATTTAGCAGATAGCCTGATAAAATAATCAGTTGACGAACATGAAAAAAATACAATTAAATAAATTCCCAGTTATTAATTACGAACCAACTTTATATTTAACTTACAATACCAATTTATTTTATTGGATATTTGAATAATGAGCGTTTACCAAAAAAAAGGTGCAGATTTTTCCGTCGGATTCTTTTCACCATATTTTTCCAGACCATATTTTTGATATGTATGACATGAAGTACCTACATTCCTACTATTGATAAGTATTTACTTTACATCCGTTGACGCAACACCTCTGGCTACCCCGTCGGGAACCTTTCTGGCATGGCGTCAGTATATTCGTTTACACTAACATTAAAAGCGCAATAGTGTCCGTGTCTGTATATCCGTTTACTTTACCGAAATTCGGTAAAACAAAAAAGACATTGATTCCCTTTAAATTGTAAGACGCAAGCAAGTATTTTTACCGTTTGTCATGAAAACTTATAGTACACGGTCGCTGGATAAAGTTAAGCTTTGAAAAGTTTTTTTTTATCTAAGTACCGTATGAAGTGCTCACACAAAGCCTACAAGTTTCTAAATAAGCCATCAAAAGGTTCACTTGAAACTTTACGCCAACTTTTTACGACGCATATATTATTTATGGTTCTTTCAGCTATTATATGCAATATTAAATGTAATATTCATGATATATAAGGTGCTCAAATTGATTTTCAGTAATAGTTTATAAAAGTAATAATTTGAACCAGCTTTACCTCGCGGTTTCCCCGGCGTAGATTTAATTTAATTCCCGCGGTACCCTAATTGTTTTACAAACAAACAGACAGAGAATAAAATTATAAATTGGTTTTTCTATGTCAGTACCTTGTATACTTTCATTTGCACTTAGCAAACTAACTCACTATTAGGTAATTCTTTGCGTTTTTATACTCGTGATCATTTCTCAACGAAATGTCCGATTGGAATAAAACAAAAAGTATTTTACTTCTACATAAATGCCCTTGATAATATAATTTGAATAAGGATTAATATTACGATACATATTTAAAGTTATTTCTTTATTCAGTCGATTTAATATTTTTTATGAACTATGACTGATAAATGGACTATCCAACACAGAATTTTTTTTAGAAATCGGACCAGGATTTCCTGAGATTAGCGCGATCAAACAAACTCTGCAGCTTTAATATATTAGTATAGATTTAATGCGATTATTTTACTCACAAGTAGCCTACATTTTGTCGTATAATATAAGCCATCTGTCATTTCAGAGATGAGCCGCAACAAAAAATCACAGATTTCGGGTTTTTTTTTTGCTATTATATCTTACCTACCTACTATCATATGCATTTAGTGAAAACCTGTTAATATGTAATATCAAGCAGACACATCAATTGATCTGTATAGATATAGATGCGACTCCGCTGTCTATTCTAAACTTAGTTCCGAATAATCTAACTGTTCATATGCTTACGCCTGTATTACCCGAAAGAGTAGGCAGAAGTGTTGTAATAACAGCACCCACTTTCCACCGCAGATGGCTAAGTATCAACGTTACAGATGAAGGGTTTATCGCCGTCTCAGGCACTATACATAAGTCTTTGAATTACTTTTCAGACATATGTAGGTTTCCTCACGATGTTTTTCTTCACCGTAAAGCATAAGGTGTGAAATCACTCTACATACGTTTTAGAAAAACTCATTGGTACAGACCCCGCTGGGATTCGAACTTGCGTAGCGTGCGTAGCAGGCGATTGTTCTAACCCCAAGGCCACCACGGCTGTGTTTGTGTTAATTGTTAATCTAATTAAGAGATAACGTATCCTGTTGAACTTAATAAAAATTAACGGTAATGCTGTCGCTGTTATAGGCAAGTTCTCGTCGTAAAAGGCTCAAAGTTCAGTGTCAATCGCGTCGTAAACCCGGGACATAGAGCGGGGATTGTTGGAAATTTTATAGACAGTATAAAAAATAACCGCTGGTTGATTCTCAGCTTACCAGACTTTGCTGGGGAGTGATATGGACTTGTCGCTACTATTTTCACACTGTCTGATGTCTTAATATACACTGCCTACTCGTGATAGTCTTAGGGTTTGGGCAGTTGCCTGTTTGAATCCCAGCGGGGCCCGTACCAATGAGTTTTTCTAAAAACTTATGTGCAGTGATTTCTCACCACGTGCTTTTTGACGGTGAAGGAAAACATCGTGAGGAAACCTGCACATGTCTGAGAAGTAATTCAAAGACGTATGTATAGTGTCTGGGACGTCGATGGACTCACCCTCTGTTACGTTGGCACTTAATCATAATCGGTGAAATGTGGATGTTGTTTTTGCAACACCTTCAATATATCCACAACTTTTCGCTGCGCGTTCTATATTGATAACGGGACTTTTTACCAAACTATGTTTCATAAAAGGAAAAAACATTAATATAAGTTTCGAACAGAGCACCTCCTTTTTTATACCGAATTGATTACATTCTCTCTAGCTCTCCGTACTTGAATTCGAAAATCAAAATATGAAAGTCATAGACAAACCCTTATGCTTCAAATACTAAACTGTCAACATAATGCACACAAAAAAATGATTCTTGAATATAATTTATAAATCAAATATGTTACTAGTAATTTAAAAATGGAACCTTAACAGATACGCACCTCAAATCCCCAGGGAAGAAAATCAATATTTCCGCAAGAAAAGTATAGCTCTCAAGAAAAAGTGGTCGTAAATAATACCAATGGATGATCAAAAGTTCAGTGGTGAGTATGAAAATATTCGCTCCATATAACATCAATGTCCCAAAGGTCAACGAACTACTAAACTACCGAGTTGAGAAAGAAGCCAGAACTAAAGTTTTGCTTTAGCACCTTGCAACGCGTTTATATTTTTCATTGGCCATTTTAGTTCGGGATTTTATGACCCATTCACAACTATGATCTGCTCCGAATGATTCTGGGTCCCCTAATTTGTTAAACACACTGTTCCAGAGATAGATGACCTCCTAGGCTTAACTGATACAGAAGCATCCTCATCATCATCGAGTGACCACGGCCAAGTGTATAAGAACAGACAATCCTTTGTATTAGAACTACATGAGCTGAAGAAAGACGTCCCGAACCCAACAAATAACGTTCCTGTCGCCAAGAGCAAGAGGCATAAGAAAAAAAAGCAAAGACCTGAATCTAAAAAGAGTAACGTCAGCGGGTCATCGGACAGTATTTCTCAAAGCAGCTCTGCCGAATCAACACCTGCCGAGGACCATACCAGGGAAAAATTCTACGATGCACATGAGAGCTATCACGATTTACCTGGTAGGAAATTTGATCATTTGTACCACAATTTTCCTATTCTGGTGTTGTTTGTTTTTGAGTCCAGCGCCACTTTTATCATTATGATCCAGCTTATCCCATTTTATTTGGAGTCTATTTCCCTCTTCTGTTTACAGACAGAAGAAAGATATATATTCTCAAGATCTTGACAACGCTAAGGTTATATAGCAGCAAGGTTATATATCATTTGTGATATTTTGTTTTGATAAAAATAATTACTTAATTTCTTGCCGAACCCAAGTAACAAGTGTAATCTTGTGTAATAAATGAAAATACTTCGTTGAAAGTCTAACCACATAAATATATATTTGAATTTGAGTATCTTGTCGGTTCATAATTGCGTCTCATAAATATCCAATCCTCTGTGATACATAATTACTTGATTGCAATCACATATGATCATTTGACAATGATGGCTAAATTGATCAGCAAAAACTCGTAAGGAAAATTGAATTTCATCACATTGGACTAACGAAATATTTGTGCTTTGGCATTACGCCACGACTATTTATTGTTCTTGAGAAGTTGTCTTACAGAAATTGATGACCACTATTAACATCGGTGAAACCATGTAATTACTAACTCTAGCTCATACTCTATCATTTATTAGGATGAGACTCGTATTTTCGAAAGTTAATGAAAATTGTAAGCTCCTAAAAGTTAAATAGGTTCTACTTTTCAATACTTATCTAGCCTGCCTCTTTGGTCTTGTGGTCGCAAATGCTACTACAGATGACGAGGTTAAGGCAAAGTATTATTGAGTTTTGCTATGTGTAATTTCACCGTTGCAGCCCGGAAGCTGCATTAGCGCCCTGTTAATGGCAATAGGCTCGTCCCCTATTACGTAGAACTTAAACATAACTGGGTAGATATAGACTTACTATAAGTACCTACACGTCTGCCTATTCTTTCGTAGAATACAGATGTGAGCATATGTTTATGTAACTATTATAGTGTAGTTTATATTATATTATAGTGTAGTTTGTCTATGTATGTTAATGTGGCAAAAAATTACATAGGCTGTATTTCATTTACCCACCCGTCTTTAAAAGTGCTTTTTTTCATATATAATAAATGTATAATCTAATTAGGTATGTCTCTCAAACGATATCGCGCGGACGGCTGGGAAACTGAGGTCGAGACTAACTCGGGACCGAGAGCATTTACGTGTCGCAGGGGAGGCCTATACTCAACAGTGGGTGCATGTGGCCTGAATATGATGATGATGATGATGTCTCTCAAAATATATATTTTTGCAGAAACCCAGTTGGTTGGTCCCGTGATGGGACCAGTGGCGGGAGCAGTTATAGCACAAGCCATTTCCCAACAAGGACTTGACCCTAAACAAATGAGACTGTCTTCGTCCTCCAGCGATGCACCTGGCAACCGTACCCAGCCATCCCCAATCGCTGTAAGTTTTGATTCCCTGACTCTCTGAAGTCTGAAGTCAACTTTCTGAGGAGATAAGCATACAACTGAGATATTCTAGAAAAAAATATTTTCATGTCATGTAGTTATTAATATCTTAATATAAAAAAGAGTTAGTTAACGAGATCTCACGTCCAAAAACGGAACTGCCCGTTGGGACTATTCCACCCTTACTTAGAAGATGAAAGAATAATACATTTTTGTAGCTTAGAGTGCTGTTGTTCTAGCAATACGTAAGGTCACCAGTGATCCGTCTGAGGTGTGAGATGGAGTTAGCTATAGATAAAGACCCTTGTATCTCTTATTATCTTTAATAATTAACAAAACATAATATTCTGTGTAACTTTACGATACTGATGTTGTTATGAAGTCCAACTAGTTATGTTTTCTAATGACTATTTCAATTATCTATCTATAAAATTGCCTCTTCTCTGTTACCTAGATTGAATGATTGGTAATCGTCGCGAAGATAGGATTGAATATAAATTCAAATTGGATATCACATATTCCTAAAATCCTCTGAATACCCTATAAGATGTAAATCAGCAAATAAAGTGCGTAGGGGTATAATAGATGGTTTCGCGCACCGTTTTCCCGGACCGTTAGACAACAATGTACATTATTAGGGTCATGTGATGCAGAAATTCACAGTCGAACGGTGTCTGAACGTGAGAACGTCCACTTTGTTGAGCATGTCGAGTGTTTTGGTGTTAATCTATCACTGTTCAACCGAGATCAAAGGGCCTGCTATCAAAATAACCCGTTTATTTGTAAAAAATATATCTTTTAGTTTACGTCCCTCTTAATTTGCGTAGGACATAATGCTATTTGCATTCAGAGAGATTCATTGCAGAGGAGCTCGTGGCACTCGATCAGCGAAGTTAAGCAACCCTAGCCCTAGCCAGTAATTGGATGGGTGATCGCCTGAGTTTCCTCCGTGCCTCGGTGAGCACGTTAAGCCGTCGGTCCCAGTTGCCAATTTATCATCTTTGGCAATCGTTACAGGTCAGTCAGAGGGCTAAAATAGTCTGACAACTGGTTTAACTCAGATCACAGATTTTCCTCGTAAAAGGGGTTGCGAAGGTCAGATGGCAGTCGCTTCGTATAAAAATTTGGTGATCAGCCACATCGGGTTGAATCAAGTGCCGACCCCAACAATGTATGGGATAAGGCCAGGGAGATGATGATAATGCTATTTGCATTCCCAAACTAGTATAAATGTGATGCAGATGAAAAAAGATAATGAATATTCTTTAGGTTTGTTCTAATATGGCATACATACATACATATATATATATACTAGCTGTGCCCGGCAAACGTTGTATTGCCATATATTTTTTTGGGGTGGACTACCCCCTAACATTTAGGGGGATGAAAAATAGATGTTGGCCGATTCTCATAGATACCGGATAAGCACAAAAAATTTCATCAAAATCGGTCAAGCCGTTTCGGAGGAGTATGGCAACGACAACTGTGACACGAGAATTTTATGTATTAGATGTATAAAATATATTTAAAAAGGCCTCTTAACTAACTACCGATGTTTTAAATAAAGTCGCTCGTCCTTTATTTTTAAGATATTTTACTCAATTAAAATTATAAGTTATAAGTAAAATTGCACTTATATTTATAAAGTCAAAATCAGCTGATTTCCATAGACCGAACCTTTCATTTCCGACCTGGTGATTAAACATATTTATAAATGCAGTTTATAGTGTTTAATCTGTTTTTTTTTCTTATCCAGAAACCGTCTAGACCATCAGAATAGTTTCCTACTTGGTAAGTTCGCTGCAAAGTATATTCCATAATTTGAAGAAAAACTATTTTGTGATGAATTGAATCGATTGCCAAAATGCAACTGTAGATTCATAAGTAGATTGAAATGCTGGAATTGGTACGGTCTTTCATATTTGCCAAAGATACACAACGCTAATGCATTAGGCCATCATCCAACAATACATTAGGATGACGTCATTGGAGCATTTGTACAAATGTTAGCTAAGATTTATGGGTTCAGGTAGAGACTGTCGCGTACGAGAAAGGGGAATATTCCAAATACACTACATTTTTCAACAAAATTCATATCTAGACATGGATTCATTACTCAACGTGAAATGTCGGGTTTTAAAAAGTTTGCCAAATGTTTTGACTTAAAAATGTTAATGTTATTTTGAATCGTACTTAAAGCGAGGACTTCCATGTCGCAAAAGCAAAGGCTATCATATTACGATGCACTTAAGTAATGGTCTCTTGGAAACCGCATTGGATTTACGCCAAAGCAAATCACCTTCATACATTTTAATTTCGACCGTGTTAAAATATTATTTCAATGCATTGAAACGATTTTTTGTTGCAGAAGGCCATCCGACTTTACGACGACATCGACAAAAATTCAAAATGCAAATAAAGTAAAATAATTAAAACTTATTGATTTTTAATAATTCATAGCCGTAACCATGGTTGACGTCATAGGTTGTCCATCACGTCATAATCATCTTCGTTCAGTAATTTATAGATAATACTAAGTTTATGCACAGACCATAGACAAAAAATATATACCTGTGAATATATAACCTAGATAACATAATAAAATAATGTCTATGATTTTCTACACCTGTGTCAGAAGCATAGACATAAAAAAAATACTATCGTTTGAAAAATAGGTTATGTAATATGCATAAGAACTCTACCAACATTTTACAACTTTTACCAAGTTCATTTTTACTACATTTTTTTTCTTTATTCTATGCTCAATACTATCAATAACCCATCGATCTATCAAAACGCCTGGTTGACGTCTCTGGTGACCGTCGAGCTGGTTCTTACCTCGGTCAGAGGATTAGCTTAGCGATCCAGCGAGGTAACGCAGCCAGCTTACTGGGCACCATTCCCGCAGACACCAATTTAAATTCCGTGTTTTATAAATATTTTTTATTTTTATTATATTTTTCTTTTTCATTGTATCAGCATGCATGTGTAAAAATGATAGTTGATTATAATTTACTGCTTTATTACACACTAATTATAGCCCATAGAAGCCGTTGAGGAATAAATTAAATTTACCCATCGACAAAGTATTTTTTACTGAACTGTCATTCTTTTGTAAATTTTTCAATAGCGCTATTTTTATTGGAAGGAAATTACAAAATTAGTTCGGAGGTCCCGTATTATCGGGACTTCCCAGGGGCCCAGTAAGTATTTATATTGTTTATAATAATAAATGAACAGGTAATGGTGTTTAGTTTATAATACTCATCGAAATTATTGAAAAATATATGAGACACTTAAACGTCAGAAATTAATAAGAATAATTTTCAATCTCAGATCTTCCTATAAGTTTAAAATGTAATCAAAGTCAAAGTCAAAGTCAAAAGTATCTTTATTCGATTAGACTTTTACAAAGCACTTTCAAATCGTCAGAATGACACAATTATACAGGATTATACATGCTACCGCCAGGTTCGGAAGGTTGCTTTTACTGAGAAGAACCTGGCAAGAAACTCAGTAATTACTCTTTTCAAAAATATTATACAATTTAAAGAATACAAAATAAATAATTTAAAAAACGTAAGCTCATGTACAATGTTCCAATGCACAAATGTCGATAAAAATTAACATAACTAAAAATCTAGTACATCTACTTATAACTAAATGCGTAGCTTGAGATGACCAAATATTCATGAACCACTCTCACTAGCCCACCGTTGCCTTCTCAAGAATTCCATTACATGTAAATGTGTAATATCGAACCTAATTTGTTTGTATTTGACTTGTGGCGTGAGCATGTGGGGAACCGAATGTACTGACTTAAGGCTCACATCAAAGTTACGCCGTAGTTTCAGTTGCCTTCTCGAAACCCAATTGTAATCAATCGACCGTTAATTTGAACCCAGAGGTATAGAGGTACAACCGAAACATGGTACTTGATTTCCTTTGTACTGCCTTCCTCTAATAATTGCTCTAAATAATTACTTATGCTCACGCCTGTATTCCCCGAAGGAATAGAAGTAGATAGAACTGTACTTGTTATTGAGGTGAGCTTATTGCCGGCCTACTACTGGGAAATTACCTTAAGATGGAAGAACTCATTAACACATTACCTGACCTGACATTGCCTTAGAAATAATTATTTACGTTATTAATCAACTCTGATCTGATCGTGATAACCGAGTGACGTCAGTAGCCGCCAGCCCACAAGCGACAGGATTTCAAACCTTCAGGTTTGAAATTTGAATGACCTGTGCAATGGTTTGTCACAGCACATCGCAAACTTTGCAATTAAGAAAACATCATTACGAATTCAGCATAATAAGAATAACAAATTTTATGTAGTGCTTGAGAAATGGCGAGACTTGCTATCTATTAACCCATTAAAACTGGCTCCTTAATAATCTGCCTACCCTTTTGGCGATTTTCGTAGTAAAACGTGAAGATACGAATGCATGGGCTCATACTTTTTCATCTCGCAAATACTCTGGTTTACTCGTTTAATAATTTATGGAGCGTATAAACAACCTTTATTGATTAAAAGCGGCCTTAAATACTCAAATTATTTGATTTAGCTTATCTACAACCTCATAGCGATGGACAATGCCAAGCCCAGTCGATACAAACCCAAGAATAAAAAGCCTGCTCCGAAGCCGAAAAATACTAAAAAAAGGAAAAGTGATGGTTTGATGATAATTTCAATTCATGATAATAGTCATTATATATATTAGGTATGTAACTAGCTTCGTTCCCATTATGTTTTTTTAGTAATGTAGGTATGTCTGTTTTTGGGGTCATATTTCTATTCACAATTTTAGCTACATCAGTTAGTTAGACTGTCTGCAAAGACTGGCACTATATTTCAGATGCCAGGCTACTTAGTGCGTAGTTACACTTAACGATGACGAGCACAGCCCAGCGCTCAATAACCCTGCCATCAAAGCTGTATAGGTTCGATTCACATTGAAGATAAAAAAATACAGTTTTTGCGCAATTTGCGAGTATGTTCCGTGAGCATGCTTATTTTGTACTCTTAGTAAAAAAGGTTTGCATCAATCTGCGGAATTTTTGGATGATCCAATATTAGAGAGAGTAAATTAGAGAGCCATTGGGATAATGTACAATATATTAATGTATGTAATAGGTCCAACGTGTTCCATGTTCTTGGCCGAACTAACAAGAAAACTAGCGCTGAAACGAAAACAAGAAGAAGAATCACCCATTAATGTCGTGCGTAAGTTAATTCGCCGCTGAACCAATAGTTTCATTATTTTACTTCTCTGCGTACGTCACTCACTGATCTTCGAGACTAATTTAACTCTCAATATATTATTTGTGCTTCAAAAAGACTTACACATTAAAATATTTGCACATTTTAAGTAGCCTGCACATGAACAACATGCTATCGATCCATTTAATCCAGTTCAATAATATTAAGTACGGTACAATTAACATCGCAAAAAGTATTATAATCAATAAGCAATAATTAAAGTCAATTCACTTATTTACAGAAACAATAATAGACAGTATTACCAATGCATTACCGATCCGTATATCTAGAAGATCGCCACCTAAGAAGGAATCGCCTATGAAGATAGAGACTTTACAAACATTGGCCCCAGAGTTGTTACCAAACGATACACTAACCATAACGCAAGTTAAGAAACCAGAAATAGAGGAGACGTCAATCCAAGAAGCTGAACTTGAGCTTCCTCGAGTGCCGCTAGCTGGTATAAAGATTCCCCGAATGCCAATAGTGAACAGTGATGTTATTAGAACGGCAGTTGAGAAGACTAGAAGATTATCGATGCAAGACGAAGCCGTGAATACTGGAACTGAGCATGATGTTGCGAGCGAAATTGCCAAACATGTCGGCACTTTACGAAAGATATCACTTATAGCAGAAGAATTTAACCAGAAGACAGGTAAATAAATATGATTTAATTATAAAATCATGATCACAATGCTTTTAACTTTAAAACCTTTCCTCAAGCAAAAAGAGGTATGCCTTTAAAAAAATCCAAGTCAGAGTTTTGTTTGCCAAGGCTATAAATTATTAATTTAAGTAATTTTTGTTTAAAAACGTTATATGTTTCCTATATAAATATTTAATATATTAAGCCGTAGGTTCCTTCTTTGTTCGTCGTACATATATCAAGAATTCAAATACCATTTTTGTTTTTCCTACAGCAAAGAATCTCAAAGAAATCGTGGACAGTGTTCAAGAAGATCTCATTAAGAAATTAGAAGAAATACAGGCTGAACAAAAAGCTAAGGCAACCCTCCTTCATGTTGGAGAAGAAAAAGTAGAAGTAGCGGAATGAGTGACAGCACCACTTGTAGTACTGGCCGTCGGAGTCGTACAATGACATTAGGCCATGGGTGTCATATTGAAATTGCCAAAATGAAATGCTGTGCTATTCTTTAGATTGCTATAAAATTTAACGTAAAAATTCAAATAAACAAAAATACATAAAATTCCTTCTGTATTTATTATATCCTCCGTGTATCTAGATAGCTATTCTGATTGTGCATTTTGGGAAAAGAAGATTTTGAAAAAGTAACAGATTATTCTTAGCTTTTGTGTTCTAAGTTCAATCGCAAAAGTAATAACCATAGCAGGTGTACTGAACAAAGTTAGTGATAGCCTTAATATTTGAAAGGTAAGTTCTGTTAAATATTCTAAGAGTTTCCGTAGCTTTAGTTATAGTACAATTAATCATAATTATAATTTATTTGTTTATGAAAAACGATGCAGATGAAATGGACGTCGCTATAAACAACGAACATTTAGAATTAAATGTGACAAATAGAAACATACATGGTCCTGGCTGTGAGTCAAAAGACGATTTGGATATCGGTATGGAGTACTTGGAGTGATAATTTCGACTATTGATATTGCAATACAAATTTCAATGTAATTTTACAGGAAAAGTTCATCCAGATAAAGCTAAAAGGGATAATTTAAGTAAGTTCTCAAAGGCGACACGTAATCCATGTGTTCAAAAATACAGACCTGTAAACAAGTCTGCTGCGGTATCAAGCATTACAGGTAAGTAAAGTAACTGTCTCTAATAAAATAAATACTGATATACTGAAATTGAAGACTGTCTGAATGTTCGTTTAATACTAAAGGAGTAAACATGAAACATGTCAATTCAAAATCAAAAAAGAGTTTATTTTAAAATCGTACTTTATTTAGCTCAATTATTTTAACAATACGCGAACCATACAAATAGTTTCTAACTCTATGAAGTAAGCTAAACAAAATCTTACTAAGATAATTTTACGCTACAACAAAAATTATATCATTAATTTTGTTCATGCCAAGCCAAAAACTTGATATTACAAGGAATAAATAATGGGCATACTTTAATTTAAACAACGAGGGTACTACGTCAAAAATAAAACCCCTGAATCTTAATTCATGTAGGTGAGACCACGAGGCAAAGCCAGTAGTCAATAAGAGCAAAATTGTGTGAACGAATACCTACCTCCGTCTATTGTCTGTGACTGTCGGCAAAAATTTCATTACCACATTCCTAGCCTACTAATATTAAGTAAATATCTCCTAAGCTACAAGAATAAATCCAATCGCAGAGAAATTAAAGGCGAGTCGAATTCCTCGGCGGAAATCCTTCACCAAAGAAGTCAGTGATAAAGAAAATCCTGGCACATCAAAAATCGGACCGAATACCTATCAACTGCCGACCGAAGCCAACAATGTTCAGAGAGTACAACTTCTAATTAATCCAGGTATTCCTTAATTAGTTCAAGTGATACAGCAATAATTATTTTAACCTAATAGGAAAAAATATATATATAACTCAAAGGTGACTGACTGACATAGTGATCTATCAACGCACAGCCCAAACCACTGGACGGATCGGGCTGAAAATTGGCATGCAGGTAGATGTTATGATGTAGGCATCCGCTAGAAAGAATCCGATAGAAGGATTTTGATTAATAATTCTACCCCCAAGGCGATAAAATAGGGGATGAAAGTTTGTATCAAACTTTGTCAATTTTAAACCGATCGGGCTGAGACAAGTCTACGCGGGTGAAACCGCGGGGCGCAGCTAGTCTTTCATAATATCAGGTCTCGTATATAATTTTGCACAAGCAAATTTTTACATCAAATACCTATTTCAACTTTTTTCTCTGCTTCTTTGTTGTTTCCTTTCATTTTCGATACAAAAATATTTTGACGGGAATTTTACTGGCAGGCAGCTGATGTTATGAAATGTCCGTCTTTATGTAACGATGGTCCCAGTGGAATTTCAATATAATGTAAATGACAATTTAAAACACTCATCATCTCCCTGGCCTTATCCCATACATTGTTGGGGTCGGCACTTGATTCAACCCGATGTGGCTGATCACCTGATTTTTATACGAAGCGACTGCCATCTGACCTTCGCAACCCCTTTAACGAGAAAAATCTGTGATCTAGGTTAAACCAGTTGTCAGAATATTTTTAGACCTCCGACTGACCTATAACGGTTGCTAAAAATGATAAATTGGCAACCGGGACCGACGGCTTAACGTGCTCTCCGAGGCACGGAGGAAACTCAGGCGGTCACCCATCCAATTACTGGCTAGGGCTAGGGTTGCTTAACTTCGCTGATCGAATGATATGCGCAATAGCAACTGTGCCACGAGCTCCTGACAATTTAAAACAATATTTTACAGAATTCGTGCACAATAACGGCGTCCGAAACAATTCAATGGCAATATCGAGGCCTATTCCAACATTGGGGCAGATTTACAATCCGAACACCACCATGCAGAGAGAACGACTGAATGGTATGTTTGGTAATAAGTTTGCTGTAGCGCTGAGTGACTCTATATGTTTACTGATTTGAGTGAATTGGGCGTTTAATCAATGTGATTCCATCAGTTCTTTAATTCCACGAAGCCATATGAAACTAGAGCAAAGAAGTTGCATATTATTTAAATTACACATAAGAATATTCCAAATATAATTTGAATTCCAGATTGGTTCCTAGAACTAAATGCGCCAGCGAATTCTTTAGAATCAAATCTAAGATCCTCTCATATGGGACCAGGGAGCGCGAGTGATAATTCTACTAGAGGTGTTATGAATGCAGGTAATCATAATACCAAGTACTTGTTTCTATACGACATGACGTGGTGGCCGACAGACTTGTGGGGTGGATGCGTGATCACGGTGCTATGCCTGAGGAACCGGGGCTCCAACTGTTCTTGTTGGAAACTTGTATATATAGTGCAATGCGCTTGAAAACTCTTATTGCGCGATTTGGGTTTTCGTGTATTTGTTAGCGAGTAGCGCCATCTATGTAGCAAGTGGAGAAACGCTGCTACATTCTTAAGTAGTAGGATTTGAATACTAAAGAAAAGGTCTATACAAATGAAAGTTCTATTTTGCTATTAGTGTATTAAATCGGCGCTGTGTTTTTTTTGGCAGTTTCACTCAGCGTGATCCAAGTATAGGTTTAAAATACGTTCGAACGACGAAGAATGACCTTGCGTGTTGATACTTTTTCAAAGACGAGTTATGGTTGAATCTTAAAGATCAACACATTTCCAGCGTTTCAAATTACGTTTAAACTTATACAAAACTAGACTTGGGGTGCTGATCCCTAGTTAATAGCATTGTCGCATTACATAATATCGCGACATCGTCTGCGTAGAATAAGTTTTTATTTATCAGTATTGTCTTATACAACTTCGATGGTTACGACCAACATCTCTTCACTAATCCTGAACTACTATCTCGCTAAGTTGCTAAGCTGATGTTATAAGGAAATACGAATTAAAAAAGTAAAAGAACGTGATAATAATGCAAAGATGGAGTTTCACATTTCAGAGCTAACACATAATTTCCCCCATGCCATGGAAAGGCCGACAATGGTGTTTGAAAGTCAAAATTTCTGCGAAAGATTTTATAAGACTACAAATGATAATGTAAGTGAGTGGTTGTCGTCAGATTTGGAGTACCCGACGAGGGATGACGAATCTGGTAAGTACCTATTTATTTCTTCAATAATAAGAACGGCATGCGATGCAAAACATATAACACAATACAAGGTACAATAAAACCTGAGATATTAATTCTTTCTCACAGAACACTAGGCACTTTAACTATAACTTGTTCCGTCCCTCCTCAAACACATCCACAATAGGGTTAGACTCCAGTAGAGAATTATGTTTATTTTAAAATGAAATGTTAGTTTTAATGTTGAGTTTGTGATTTGGCGTTGAAGCATCGCTAGTTACGAAGTGGTCTTATATTCAAACGTCACACACATTTTAAGGTCTTCTGCACTATTTATGTCGTTTTTAAACTCAAATTTCGCACCCAAATTTGGAGTAGACAGCAGGAATTCAATAATATTTTTTTACATTACGAAAGCCGGGCAACTCCGAACTTCGAAAGGGTCCTCCAGTTTTTCCCTATAATGTTATAGTCCAATCATTACAACTATATGTTATCCATGCTTATCAAATTATAACTTTTAATTACTTCTAGGGTACCGCTCGTTAAGCCCTCCTAAGCAGGCGGAGGTAGTGAAGTCAAAGAACTCTGATGGCACGTCTGTCGTTAAGCATTCCAATGAGAGTTACTGTTTGGCTCTCACCTCTGATACCAACTCTGACAGGACCACTTTTAGTGTAGTTAACAGTGACAAAATAAGTAAGGACACTTATTTACCCTTAAATAGACTACCTACGTGGCACTTGCTTCCATTACATAACCTATAATGTTATGTATGTTTTACTATGCCTGTTTCAATAATGTTGCTGTGTTAGTATCTATGCTAAAAATATTTGTTTAGATTTCATGCTTCAAATATTCAAATAAATCCCATATTCAACCGTAGAATCTACTGTAGAATTTATATTAAAATTGCTTTATTTGTAGAATTGCGCGTGACAGATCAACCAACCATGATAATAGGCAAAGTAACAACAGAAGGATTTACAAATAATCCGTGCAAAGTACCATTCCAACAGTCACCCGTACAGCAATCCACGCAGAATATCGAAACAGGTAAACTAAATCACGAACATAAGGTAAAGAACAAAGTTACTTCTAAAATAGTAACCATTTGTTACTAATCCCAAAGATGTCTTAGCAACTACTTTTTACTCATCATCATCATCCTCCTGCCCTTTTCCCATGCTATTTGGGGTCGGCGCAATGTGTTCTTCTCTTCCATTTCTCGCCTACTTTTACTAAATAAGATTAAGTGCTACGTATCAGATGGTGCGTCAATCGCTGATTCAGACACTATACCTACATAATGTTTTTGAAGTTTCCTTCACCGTAAAGCTAGTGTTACCTCACTCTACTCAAGATTATTGTACAGTCCAGAGAGATTTTATCTTGCGTAGCAGGCTACTTGGCCACCACGGCTCAATTACGCTCACGCCATCCCAGAAGAGTCCCCGACGAGGGGCTAAGCTTGTAACAAAAACACGAATTTTTGATGATGATGAAGGTCACAGTTCAATACTTACTGATCTTACAAACGCTCTTCAAGATACAATACCTAACCGCTTAAGCGCTATTTCAGAGCTGAGCAAAAACTATCAATATCCATCAAACACGGGTCCTCGGCCAACAGAAGAGAATCACAATATACCTGTGCCTTCTTACGTCGACTGTCCTTCTGAGATGTTACAGAAAACTACAAACTTTGAAGGAGAAGGTATTTTGCCTTAGGAAACTACTTTACCATTAAGACATATTTAATATTTAAAAACTGTAATTGTTCTTGTCAGAGCGTAGAATGTTATCAATAAACTCTTTATGCTTTTCGCTGTCACAAAATTATATTTGATTGAAGGAAAAGCATGGCAAATATACTCGTAAATAATATACCAAACTATTTGAATACTTAATAAGTAATTGATACAATTAAAAAAATTCATATTTCAGTAAATAGCCCTTTAGTGTTTATTGAACTGAACGTAGCTCACCTCCTATTAGATCTGAATCACGGATTTTTCTTTAAGGCTACGAATCCCCTAAGACTTTGAGCAGCATAGCGGCAACAGATCTGGAAATCAGAGATGAACTATCGAGTCAGAGTACTTTAGAGCAGATGGACGACTGCAGTCTATCTGACCAGACGAATGCAGAGTGGTGTCACGACCACAGTAAAGAAAGCACCGCGTTCTTCAAGCCATCCATCGGATCCGAAGATACGACGTTCGCGGAACCATGGAATTATCATTATCTTAATGACAGTGAGGCTACTTTTTAGTTAAGGATACAGGTATATTCTTATCTCGGAGGAACCTACGTGGCATCTGAATTTTACATAGACTCCTTAAAAAAAGTTAAAACTGATCATGCATGTCTTGCGGCACATGAAGACTGGGTCCTTGAAGCTAGCATGTTAGTATTCAAATTCATGGCGAAGCGGATAAATCGATAGCGACTTGTAAATGTCCCGTTACAATAATCAAAAATAATAGACATTTATAATACAGGTCGCCACAACCACTGTCACGTGTGCTGCAAAAGGCGACATTACGAAGTTCCATATCAAGGAAAGACGAAAGCACGTTACAAGTACGAACAAGACAAGTTTAAACGATTTCCAAGCAGTCGATATAAACGTAAGTAGTGTAAACGAAATTTTCATGGTGGCTGAGGGGTTTGAGTAGTCGCCTGTTGCGCAAGCGACGGTTCTTGGTTTGACTTTCATCTGCCCGCTACTACGTCCGCGTGAAATAGTTACTGTGAGCTAATGCTAGCTTTAGCCCACAATTGGTCTCAACGTGGGCTAAAGCTTATTTTTTCAAATCGGATCTATCGATCCCGAGATTAGCGCATTCAAGCAAACAGAATCTTGCTTTCTATATAAGTATAGATTAATGGTACCATCATCGGTTTCAGCAGCTCGTATTAAGAACTTCTGAGTTTTGACGTTCAATTTTACCATACCAAAATTATACTTCAAAGCTCAGAAGTTCTTAATAAGCCCTCTTTAAGCCGATGATGGCAAACCATTGTTCTCCTTTGGTCCTTTCACCGTGTTTTTTTAATAATTAAGTAGGTATATTTTCATTATATGTAATAATTACTTTTTTAAGTATATTTTTCAAAAGTGAAACATTTGGCGTCGCTTCGACGGCGCCTGTCAATACGTCGCATTTGCCGACGTCGGTGGCACTCTGTGTGGAAGAAGACCGCTGAGCGATGGGCTATGTGGTCAAAGTCACCCACCAAGCTGAAGAAACGTAAGTGTTCCTTTGATACCCTATTTTGACCTCCCATTGCACAACGTGGTTTCTCTACAGGACCAACGTATTCCATATAATATACGCAGTAGTTTTACTCTTAAAAGTAACTAAAAAAATCTTATACCCTACTGCTGAAATCGTTTAAGTTTTTTTATATGATAACTTTTACTCATCTCCTGTAGATTTTCCGTTACATCTAATTTGATGTGATCTAATATGGCCTATAACCAGCAAACAATCAGAAACGATACCTCACAATATGTCTAATTATGATAAGTAGTTTTAGTGTTCTGAGGGAACAAATGAACATACATACATATTTACATACATTAATAATAAAAGTAGACGAGTTTAAGAATGTAGATAACGCCATGGCAAATAGAATGCGCTCCAGATAGATGGTCAAATGATTAAGAGAAAAAGTTCATGGGCTATTATGGTAATTTTTTCAGCGCGTTTGATTAATTATCTACAACGTTCAATAATCTGGGAAGATGCCAACGTACAAACTACTATCCTTGCTTACAGAGAAACAGGTAAATAATAAAAGACTCCATTAAAAAACATTATTTCTTTACTCATATTTTTGGTTTTTAACCGACATCAAAAAAAGGAGGAGGTTATCAACTAAGCTGTATGTTCTTAAACTAAAACCGCCTTTTAAAAGAGCATAATAAAATTATGTGAAATAAATTACTTACTTTTGAAGTTCACACACCAACTTCAAAAGTAAGTAATTTATTTCAAATAATTTTATAAAAAAAAAATTACACAGTAGGTGATTGTTTTTAAAAATCTTTTTTGATACCATATTCGTATATCAGGAACTGCAGATTAGAATTGATTTTGTATTGGATATAACATCATCCTGCAACCAATAGGAGCGAAGCAAAAATTGCAAATGTTACAAAATAAATATTACTAGCTGTGCCCGGCAAACGTTGTATTGCCATTTTTTTTGGGGTGGACTATCCCTAACATTTAGGGGGATGAAAAATAGATATTGGCCGATTCTCAGACCTACCTGATCTGCACACAAAATTTCATACAAATCGGTCCAGCCGTTTCGGAGGAGTATGGCAACGAAAACTGTGACACGAGAATTTTATATATTAGATTTATTGTCAATCTTACGAGGGTAAACCCACAAAGCACAGCTAGTATAACATATTTTACTCAACTAAACTCCAGTTTAATATTCGATGCGAGTAAACTAAGGCCATTGTTATAAAACCCGTAAATCTTTGAATCCCTTTCAAGAATGTATATATCCCCTAATCAGAGGATGGTCCATTATGTTAATGTATAACCTATTTCCTATGGTATTTTTGCGCGCACGCGTCTCTAAATCGGCCTACTTTAAGTACTCACCCTCATAAATTGTGCCAACTATTTCCTTTACGAAACTATGTGACACACATTTGCTTTTAGGAATAGATACGGCGCTGAAAGAACAGAAATCCGCTGGTATTACCACCTCACTTAAGTTCAACGCTTGGCTTGATAAAGGTAGGTTTTATAAAAGGCCAAGAAAATGGTTTTAACGAAAACTCCTAGTTAGTGAAAATTGTCGTGGTGGCCGGTCGCCTGCTACGCAAGCGATGCAAGTTCTAATCCCAGCGGGGCCTCTACCCGTGAGTTTGTGTTGTGACTTCACACCACGTGATTTACGGTGAAGGAAAACATCGCGAGGAAACCTGCATATGTCTGAAAAGTAATTCAAAGACGTGTGTATAGTGCCTGATTCGGCGATGGAGAGGTGTTGTAATTACAACACCCACTTTTCACCGAAGATGATTAAGTGCCAACGTGACAGATGGTGACTTCATCGCCGTCTCAGACACTTTACATACGTCATTGAATTACTTCGTGTAAAGCACGTGGTGTGAAATCACTGTACATAAGATTTTTAGAAAAACTCATTGGTACAGGCCCCGCTGGGATTCGAACTTGCGTCGCTTGCGTAGCAGGCGCCTGCTCAGGCCACCACGGCTCTAAATAGATGTATAGATAAGATATAAAAACCAAGAAAGCTAACAATAATATACTAACACATAAACAGGCAATTTACATACATTTATTGTTGACTTATTTAAAAGCGCTGACGTTAATACGCACATCCGTCAAGCTGCTGTGAATGCATTAATGATTTGCTGACTCAACGTTTAGCTTCAACGATATCACTATTTATAACGATCGTCGCCCCATCAAATCAGAACTTTACATTACTTACATTTACTTTCAAATTCAAATTCAAATTCTAAAATATCGTTATTCGATTAGACTATTTACAAAGTACTTTCAAATTGTCAGAAAAACACGATTACATACGATTATACATGCTACCGCCAGGTTCGGAAGGTTGCATTTACTTAGAAGAACCTGGCAAGAAACTCTATAGTTACTCTTTTAAAAAAAACTTTTTACGTCTTTGAGTAATACAATACTTCTTGCAGCACCATCAGGAGCGCCATCAAACAACAAAAGTAGACTCAAACACGCTAACCAAGGCCCCTCCATGTTTCCGTTCCTTTATAATTCCAGTGAGTTTGATTATGTAATTGTTATATACAAAGAAGGTGGCAAAAACAGTCTGCCTGATGGTAAGCGGCCACTACAGCCTATGAACATGATCAATACATTGCCTTATAAAGAATGGAATCGCTATGCCAACATATTACAAGATCATGAGTCTCACTAGCACAGCGAATCCATTACCCCATGGAACTTAAGCATTGTTTGTATCGTTGTCAGATAATAATGAAATGAAACAAGCTAGAGTTACAAGATTTTGTATGAGACAACAGAAAAATATTTTTTCGTGGTTGCCTAAGAAAACACACGTGGTTTTCAGTATGCTGACCTGTAAGTCTAGACAAAGTAACATCCTCTGGAAACGATAAAAATTATATGGAACTGACATGAATCAGTCACGTGACATATGTCATTCCCGTAAATTTTGTATGATTTCTACTGGCGACGCGTGAGAATAATGTTACTTTGCTTACAGGCCCCGAATGGCCGATAGTTGCTAAGATACTACGGAGCGTGAAATCCTGGGCTCGATTCCCGGGTCGTCACCGTGCAAAGTGATATTGGGCTTTACCAGAGTTTGAATAGTACCCTTTCTCGGCCTTTTTTTCGTGGGACTTAAACATCTGGCGGAATGTGGGTGTATTATAATGCACACCTCTGCCTACCCAAAAAAAAGCCGTGGTGGCCTCGGGATTTGAGCAGTCGCCTGCTACCAATGAGTTTTTCTAAAAAACTTATGTTAAGTGAAGGAAAACATAGTGAGGAAACGTGCATATGTCTGAGAAGTAATTCAGAAAACATATGTATAGTGCCTGAGACGGCGATAGACTCGCCATCTGTTACGTTGGCACTTAAACATATACGGTGAAAGTGGATGTTGTTATTACAACACCTTTATGTTCTTGTCTATTTAATCTTTAATCTTTATAGAAAGAAAATCTCTCCCCTTGCAAAACATCAGAGAAACACAACCAATGAAGCGTATCAACAGTTACCCGGAGGACAACAGAAATAGACACTCGTCAAATAAACTGGCTTTCCCCATCAACGGCAAACAACAGTTTAAAACTGATAGCTTGATTAGAAATCGAAGTTTGAACGGCAATATATTAATTGAAGAAGGTATTAAGCTTGTATGTATTACTGGCATAGTTTTCATTAGATTGTACAGTTGATGAGACAGTTTAATTAATAACTTATCACAGGTTAAATTAAGTTTATATTATCGCTGTCAACATGATCAAAAGTGATTTAACTTATAGTTTGAGTTTAGAAATTTACATAAATTATTAGCTTAATAATGTATCTTTTATCTTCATCCACCTGCCCTTATCCCATACTATTTCTCTCTATCAGCCGTCATATCTGTATTCATACCCATTCTGACCATATTTTCAAACTTTTATATTATTACTAGCTGCAGTTTCATTCGCGTAGACTTAACTTCATGGGTAGTAATATTCACGGAGCCTGAATTTAAAAAAAAATTGCCTAATTTACTCCTCGTAACATCAGTAAAAGTTATCATCAGCCCAGCCGTTTCAGAGATAACCCCGATCAAACAGACAGACAGATAGCCAGAGAAAAATGTAAATGTTTTATGTACGTACTTACTACCTTATATACTTTCATAAGCATTTAGTGAAAAGTCGTTTATTAGGAATTACGAACAGACACGTTGTATGTATCTGTATATATGGTAAAAGTTTACTGTCACTTGTCTTGCGAGTCGAGCATTTACATATTTCAGTAAACGTAATCATTACCTAATCACGGCTGTACAAACACACACAGTACCAAATAAAAGCTATTGTTAAAATGTATTATCTTTTCAGGGCGAGTTCCAGAAACAGGCGTAAAGAAATCATTCCTGCTGTCGGATAATTTATGTGGAGTTAACATATCGAACAAAAGTATCGGTAAAATTAATACAGTTCATAAAATTTTATAGACACATTCATACGAAGTGATATCGGAAGGGGATTTATTTTATTTACTTTTGTCTTTTACAGCTACTGAACAATTGCAAGTGTTTGACGATGATGTCACATATGGAGTAAAAATGTCTAGTAAAAGTATTGGTAAGTATATTTTAGGGCAATATTTTATACTTATAGAGTCTTTTGCTAGGACAGTAGCGGGCAAAGCCGAATCTATAAAAGATTACGTTAGGGATAGAGGTGCCATCGGGAGTTTTGAGCACCTTGAATTCGCAGTGGTATATTTTGCGCGAAGGAAGAGGAGGACCAAGGCAAACATACATGAGACAAGTTAAAGAAAAGGTGTCTGTCATGACTTGTAAGGAGGTAAAAAGAGATGACACTGGACAGAGATGAATGGAAATATTTGCATCGGTTACACCGACACGACTCTTACATTCATGATGATATAGCGCGGGCGCAAACTATACAGGCGCAGTTTATATATTCACACTAGTTTTGCTGAGTGCTCAAAGTTCGGGACGGCACGTAATGCTTTGCGAAAATCAAGCCTGAGTTTTTCATTATGATGTCACTTTCCAGATTAGGATCTTCTCATACAGTTCCAGGAGGCCTTCATCGGCTTAAGCAGAGCGTATTAAGAACCTCTGGCGTTTCATTTTGGTACCCGTAAAATTAAGCGTCAATGCTAAGAAGTTCTCAATACGCGCTGCTTAAACGATCATAGTTAGCCACCAGTTCCGTTGAGAAACACTTAATGTTGATTAAATTAAATATACCTACCTTTATTCAACAGGCAGTGAAAAGTGTCTGTGTGATGATAAAGTGACGAGCACAATGCTACATTTAAGCTCAATAAAATTGTTGAGTCCTTCCAAAGATGCTTATACCCAAGTGATGATCACGTGTAATACGGCTGGTAAATACATTTTAATTTAAGGCTTATAAAGTCGAAATTCCATTACAAATTTCTAGTTTCTGATATCGAATCAAACAAATACGTAAAGTACCTGTCTCCGGTAAAGTACTTGTGAACATGAATTTCACATTCTAAATTTAGTTTTCTGGGAACTGTTACTTTTTTTTAGCTTGATTACTAATTGCTTCCATAAATTACAACTTCCATATGCCACTGTACGTCCGATCAGTAAAAATTCCATCCACTTCCCTGCCTACCGTCAATGAATCGTCAATGAAAATATGACCAAAATACCTAATGGTTAGAAAATCGCACCATTCTATACTTTACCGAGAGATGACCAATGCATGATCATCAATATAATTTAAAATGTTCCTATTAATGATAGGTAATATTTCAGAAACGGGCATCGTGTTTCATCCGAGCTGTCATTCTTGTGCTTGCACTTTGTCAGATTCAACAAGCTGTTACAGAAAATCATTTGCTACGAATACAGGTAACACTTATCTATCTACTTTATATATTATTACTAGCGACCCGCGCTCATTTCACACCGGGTTACGATTTTTTTTTATCCTTTTACACAACGTAAACTAATATATATTCTCATCTATCCAGGGTGTTTACCCTCTATACAGGGTGCTACGTAATTTAATGATAATATTTTGCACAGAGCTCGTACCCGGTGTACTTAATAGTAGAAAAATAATGGGAAAGTCTAGAAAATTATATTTTTTGGCGATAATTCAAAATTTTATGCTAAGCGGGTACCTAATTTATGATATTTTTTCATTATATTTCTGTTATTATTTACATTGTAAAGAAGCTCTGTGCAAGCGATAAGTATTCGATAATATAATATCCTTGATATAATATAATTATGGATTATATTATAGTAAAATCCTTATCATAGAGCTTGAGACATAGTGGTACATAATGATGATAAGATATATACATAGTTTAGAAGAACGATGTGTTCAAACATACAAAATAATATTGTATGAAAATGGCGACTTCAATTTATACAATTGAAAGACAATTTTTTGTGACTTCACAAGCGTGTTAATGTTTAAAAAAGTCTTGTGTCTAGTTTCGAAGATAACCTTCTACGGTAACTAACTTTCAACTGTATGTTTCTATAAAAAGTCATAAAGTAAATATAATTACTCAATATATTTTGAATCCTGTAAATATAATAGTGCCGACAGATTTATTACTGTTGTCAAACATTTTTGCCAAACCCATGGAAAAGAGCTTGCAGTTTTCAACTTTCTTTCTTTCTTTACTCGAACAACTTTCAGCGTATATTACTCCTTTAAAAAGAATATTTTTCTTTTTCAGATTCTATCTCACGTCCCATAAAATCCATTAACTTTGCGAGTGTCATGACGTCAAAAGTTATTATGCAACACGCCATGAATTCTGGTAATTATTTAGTTCGATGTACATATGTGTAGTGATTTCACACCACATGCTTTACGGTGAAGGAAACCTGCATATATCTGAGACGCCGATGGACTCACCATCTGTCACGTCGGCTTAAACATCTCGGATTAAAAGTGGGTGTTGTTATTACAACACCTCTGCCTACCCCTTTGTGGAATATATATATATATATATGTATTTAGATATTTTGTATTGACACCCAAGAGTCATAGGTATCTTTGTATTTCCATATCCTTTTCGCCACCAGCCTATTAAGGGGTATCTAAATGATAGTCAAACTCAAAAGTCAAAGTCAAAAGTTAAAAGTCAAAGTCAAAAGTATCTTTATTCGATTAGACTTTTTACAAACTACTTTCAAATCGTCAGAATGACATAATTATAAAGGATTATACATGCTACCGCCAGTTTCGGAAGGTTGCTTTTACTGAGAAGAACCTGGCAAGAAACTCAGTAATTACTCTTTTCAAAAATATTATACAATTTAAAGAATACAAAATAAATAATTTAAGACGTAAGCTCATGGACAAAGTTCCAATTCACAAATGTCGATAAAAATTAACATAACTAAAAATCTAGTGCATCTTCTTATAACTAAATGCGTAGCTTGAGATGACCAGCCCCCACAAGCAGCACCTGTTCACAAGTATGACGTGAATGCCAGCCATTGACCTCCTCAACCATCATAGAGGGAAGTGGACAACCCGATATACTCACACCCTTATGTTGCGGACATATCACTTAATTCCATATCAAAAGAAAATGTCGTAAGAAAACCATATCACGTTGATACTCAATGATCGGTGGCTAGTGAGTGTTGTAACACCTCTGACATCGTCTACCTCTTCTGGAAAAGCATCCAACGCTAAATATTCCAATCAACCTTGAGTCATTACTATCATTTTAAATCGTATGTTCAGTTAAGATAATTTCAATTGTTAATCCTTAGATACCCAAGTAACTCCGACACCATCAGTTAAACAAGTGTCGGCTGGATTCTCAACATCCCTTCCCATGGTGTCTGAGAAGACGTCTACATACTTTAAAGGTAAGCAATATATAGGTGTAACATAAATACAATACAATAATAATTTATAGCACACCATATCTAAATATATATAACTCAAAGGCCTGACTGACATAGTGATCTATCAACGCACAGCCCAAACCACTGGACGGATCGGGCTGAAATTTGGCATGCAGGTAGATGTTATGACGTAGGCATCAGCAAAGAAAGGATTTTAATTCATTCTACCCCCAAACGGGATAACATAGGGGATAAAAGTTTTGACTTTTTTTATGGATTGGTATTGATATGATATTCATACAGAGAAAAATAGAGATTTTAAAACTTAAGGGTACAAATGGCGGTGCTATCGTTAAAGCGGCCTCGCTCAGGCCACCTTAAGGTACAGCCGCGTTATTCACTCAGGTTTCTCTGCGTTGCACTCGTCGTCGAGTGTCGGTATTAAATTCTCGTAGTCGTGTTTGACGCTGGGTAACGTTACAGAATAATGCCACAATTGAGGATGGAATTGAGAGAGATAAAACTATTTTTATAATAAAACTAGCTGTGCCCTTAGGTATACCCGTGAAGATTTAGTTTCATGCTTTATTTCGCGAAATCCTCAATTGTTTTCTAAATAAAAGCCAAAGTTACACCTTGTTACATTATCTGTCCGTCAGTGAAGTTCCGTTAAAATCAGACCAGCCTTTTCAGAGATGAGCCAAAACATACTGACACAGATAGACAGAAAAAAAAATTGTTTTTTTTTGTGCTGCTTACCCTATATTACTTTCATATTATGCATTTAGTGCAAAGCTGTTTATTTGAAATTAGAAATGAACAGTTTTTCACTAAATACGTATTATGAAAATATATACGGTACAACGCGAGTGAAACCGTTGGGCACAGCTAGTACATATACGTAGGTACTTTACCCACAGAAATAGCAGAAAGAGATAGAGAGAACGACAACCTCATTCACTTCATTATAAAACCTTTAGTAAGTTTGTACCGTACATGTAATTTTCTCCGATAACTTTGTAGATAATTTTATTCAACGAGCCTCTTAGCTAAATGAGTGTTTTCAGGACGTTAATTTTACATTCAAATGGCTTAATGATACAGAAAGTTCTGATAATTTACTTTACTTAGAGGTTAATTTTATCTTTTAATAGACTACGAAGGTTCTTAATTAGTTTATTTAAAACAAGCTTTTTTGTAGGATCGCTTACAAGAGTTGAGAAAAAAGATGCGTCTACTCAAAGTCTGCCACAGGGACCTATATTAACAGTTACAGGTATGTCTCATTTATTGATTTTGAGACAGGAGGAGCGGCTTTGGAACCTTTGTCATATCAAGCTACACAATAACTTATACGTAGCTTACTTTTAGTTTTTATATTTTTTTATTGACTTTTGTGCACTGGAACTATGTCCATGGGCTTATATAGTCTTTACTGAGTTATTTCAGTACTAAGATATTTTGAATTTGATTTTGGTCCTAAACGCCACCTTGGCTCTTTATAATACAGTGTCTGGTTGACCGAGCTGAGCTCGGTTTCTTATTCACACAAAAAAAAGGGAAAAAAAATATATAACAAATCCGGAGAACAGTCAGTATTGAACCGGGGTACTAGTTTCGTATCGCCCCGTAAACATGACAGATGTCGGCGAAATTTGGTGTCGTATTGTAATAATATTTAATGAGTTTTTCAGTGCTTGAAAACATGGTCATAAAGATGATGTCCATAAATGAAACCTACATTTCATGAAAATTGTTGGAGCCGTTTCCGAGATTCCGATTATATACATATATATAGCAATTCTTGTGTGTGTACACAAAATTGCTTGTTTAAAGATTAATACATAATTTTTCTGTTTTTGGTGATACAATGGGACGTTGGTTCCGTATTAATAAAAAAAAGTAGCTAAAAAAATAATTGTAACTTTCACACAACATCAGTTATCTGTCAGTAAAAGTCCTATTAAAATCAGCAAAGCCGTTTCCGTGCAAACAGTGAAATTAAAAAAGAAATATTTTTATGAAATTCCGTACATACTTTTGTAAGCTAGGTATTTGAGCAACTTAAAAAAAATAAACATTTATTTTTCTGTATGTACTGTATTATGTGTATATGTGGTCCCTACGTATGTTTTGCTTTCAGGAACTAAAATAATGTCAATATCGTCAGCTGAAATACTATCAGCTACAGCAATTACATCTAGAAGAGATTTGTCTTATCCAGGTAGGCACTTATTTCAAACGCAATGTTCACATATATATATATATATATATATGTGTATGCTCACGCCATCCCAAAGGGGTACCCGAAGGGGTAAGCAGAGGTGTTGTAACAACACCCACTTTTCACCGAAGATGATTAAGTGCCAACGTGACAGATGGTAGGTCCATCGCCGTCTCAGGCATTATACATACGTCATTGAATTACTTCTTAGAAATATGCAGGTTTCCTCACGATGTTTTCCTTCACCGTAAAACAGTGGTGTGAAATCACTATACATAAGTTTTTTAGAAAAACTCATTGGTACAGGCCCCGCTGGGATTCTAACTTGCGTCGCTTGCGTAGCAGGGGACTGCTGAAACCTCAAGGCCACCACGGCAAATTTATTTCCATTTCTCTTTACTTTTTATTTCAGAACGTCTTCCCAGTCAGATCCATTTCAAAAGCGGTGATTGTCTCACTAGCCCATCTTTGATAAAACAGAGGTATCAATCGGTGGACAGAATATCATCGGACAAGAAATCCCCGGACCGCATTTCATCAGGTAAGTTTTAACGCACATGGATTAATACGCAACAAAAATTAAGCCAATTCAGAGAAGGATCTTACAGGAGTAGACAGGGGCAACACAGCACTTTCTTTTCACAGCAGATTAATTGCTAACGCGACAGATGGTGAATACATCCTTCCCAGACATTATTTATGTAGGCTGTTTTCCTTCGCCGTAAAGATGCGAAAAGGAAGAACTCATTGGTACCGGTCGGCACATTGCTGGCTAATATGAGTCTGGAGCAATTTTAACGGGACTATTACTGGCAGATAGGTGATGTATCATGGAGTAACTTCGGCTACTTTTTATTACAGAATTTTATTCATAACATATTTTCTAAAATGACAAAGGAAAATATGAACACGACGCGGGTCTCGAGCCCACGACCTCAGCAAACCGTGCAGTTGCTCTTCCAACTGCTACTTGTGATATTACCTCATGCGCCAAGTTTTTCCTTCACTCATCTTTGCGGTTTAGGGGCCGCCTTGCGCCATCTGTTGGTCGGTGTATGCAAACTCAAACTGCGCGGTTTGCAGAGATCGTGGGTACGAGTCCCGACTCGTGTTCGTATTTTACTATTCTATTTAAAAATATTTTTTCTAAATGAAAGTAGCCGTATCTTAACAACAAACAACAACAACATTTGAAACATTTGAAACAAATTTTATTCGAGAATTAAAGCTCCTCATAAAATTAAGTATATGCGGGTGTAAATATAGTAACAAATAAGACTCAAATTGGAACGACCAGCGTTTATTACTTCATTACTAGAGAGATAACAAACGGCAAAGAGAATACTTAATCAAATTTTACTTGATTGAAGTCGCAGACAAAGGCTAGTTTAGTATAATAACCATCAGCGACATTACTCAGCAGAAGTTGAATAAAAGCTAAATGTACTTGGTGATTTATTGTTTTACTTTTATTATGAATCGCGTTTATTTTAAACATCTTGTTCTCTGGTTCAAACTTTACATACACATGCTCATGTCTGTATTCTCCGCAGAGGTGGGCAGAGGTTTTGTGATAACAACACCCACTTTACACCGAAGATGATTAAGTGCCAACGTGGCAGATGGTGAGTCAATCGCCGTCTCATTCACTATACGTACGTCTTTGAATTACTTCTCAGACATATGAAGGTTTCCTCTCGATGTTTTCCTTCGCTGTAAAGCATGTGGTGTGAAATCACTGCGCATAAGTTCTTAGAAAAATTGATTGGTACAAGCCGCTGGAATACGAACTTGCGACACCTAGTTTGGTGGAAAGTGGGTAGATAACACTTCCGCTTCGTCTTCAGGCCCTATAGACAAAGTAACATTATTCTCACGCTTCGCTAGCAGAAACGATACAAAATGTACCGGAATGACAAATGTAACGTGAATTTATGTCATTTCTATACATTGTTTTAACTAAAGTATCTATTAGCGCAAGCGCGAGAGAATGTTACTTTGTCTAGACCTACAGGGACCCCGCAGAACACATGGAAGTAAATAAATATAGGCTATTCGTGACGTCATTTACAAGATGTAAGAAACCAAGTAGTCAAGTAATAATTTACGTTTGAATTTGCAGGAGCCGAGACGAAAAGTGCTTTGTTTCGTGAAAACAAAGCCACGTCGGTTAATGAAATCAAATATTTCATGGATACTGGTAAGTCGGCGCGTTAAGTAATGTTCGAGTTTTAAAGCAGTATCTGAATGGCTTATGGGCTTATGGCATGATTCTGCAAACTATGCGAAATTGATTGCGTATTTTCCTCGTTTCGTATGGGAATGTAATAGCGCCTCTAGCGGCGTTGGTAGGAAGTTTTACGTCCCCTTAAATTTTATAATACTTGAAACATGCTAAAACCTACCCTTGGAGTGCTATGCCCCAAGTACAGTTTCGGCTCGTTCAAAGGTCGACGAATGACCTTACGTTTAATCGTAGCTCAAAATATAGTGATATTATCTCGGAGGCGGGTTGTGGTGGAATTTCAAAGATGGCGGATCAGAACATTTCGAGCCACACTCATTTCACTAAATATACAATCGAACGTTTAAACATGCACTTGCAAACCTGATAACTATAACGATTGCAACCATACCTGATAACTATAACGATTGCAACGGTATGGTAGCATTATTTAGCTGCAATCTTCTGTAAAATGGAGTTACAGCTTCGGATTTCAAATGAATTATCCCATTAAACCATGCCACCTCTCTAAGCTTTCATAATAGATAGCCACGTCAATACTTTGAGACTCTGTTTATTTATATGTGTACGAACCGTACATGTTTGAGTATGTTTTAGTTTCATTCTTTATAGGTAGATGGCGTGAGTAGCAAAATAGATCGCGCTATTGAAAGTTGTATCGCGTTAGATAAATACGTCTACCATTATTTATAATCTTCTTGTTTGACGCAACGATATAACAAAACCTTTGGATGTGAACCCTAGATTTATTTAGTTCCTGCAATCTTCGGAAGGCCAGTAGTTTGACCTTCTCGAAAATGTGGAATTTAAACAATTTCTTAGTTAAGTATATTTTATATAATGATCATCGCATTTATTTCAGGTATTTCGGCATACAATTGCTTACATAAAGTTGATTTTAATAATGGGTCCCACGAGACAATTCGAAGTGTGGAAGAATCAGGTAAAGCCAACATCAAGTAACAAGGTTAAAATTTCGAAAACGCTTGAATCTTTTTGTTTGTTCTTATCTTAGCCATAATTTAACATTAAATGTTCAGACGAAAATATACCTTAATTACACACATTTAGCAACCAAGTAATTAATATAAATTCATATTTCCAGGAACCGTGACTGACAGCTTTGTCAATAAATGCGTTTCAACTAGCGGCCTTTTAGAATACATCGACGCAGGTAATGATAACTAACTAGCTAGATTTCCTATACGGCGAGTAATTAGGTAAATTCACCGAAACCTGTAAAGAGTTGAAGAGTTATTTTTGGCCCTGTCGTAAGGAAATTTGATATGACATTCATGAACAATATTCGAAACAGAGTATAAAAAACCACTAAATTGTGCCACTCCAACCCTCGTTCCTAGCTGCAGCCGACTCCAGGCTTTCCCTTTTGAATATTCACTTTATTATTCTTTAACACTGCACAATTACACGCACAGACACAGTGCTGCCGACAAAACGGCACAAGGAAACGAGTGTCGTTTCGAAGAAGGCAAAAAACCCTTTAGGTCATGAATATTGCACCGTATTTAGAACAAAACTGCGTCACTAGGCAGCGGTTATTCTACTAGATATTGAAGGTAGATTTAAAAAAAGTGGATTGATAAGTCAGCAAAGCATTCCATAGTATAAAATATAGCAGTTTATTATGGCCACTGACCTCTACTTCACAAGCAAAGAATAAAATCTTATAAGCTTATTACAAGCAGTTCAGATTCTATGAAAATTTATTCGAAATTACACACTTACACAGACGCGCGCACGTACGAGATAATGAGCGGTCTCGGCATATGTCAATAAGGGTTGTCACGCGCATACGTAGTCGACATAACTTCTAAATACATATAACTCAAAGATCACTGACTGACTGACATAGTGATCTATCAACGCATAGCCCAATCCACTGGACGGATCGGGCTGAAATTTGGCATGCAGGTAGATGTTATGACGTAAGCATCCGCTAAGAAAGGATTTTGATTATTTCTACCCCAAAGGGATAAAATAGGGGATGAAAGTTTGTATGAAACTTTGTAAATTTTAAACTGATATATATATAAAAACTAAGTCTGAGTCGGGTGAAACCACGGGGCACAGCTACTTAGCAATAAATTAAGAAGTAAATTAAAAAATATATAGGTAGTAATCAAATAATACTAGTGCCCCTTACATTTTTCATGCTTTTTTTTCGCTTCAATTCTGATCATGACGTGTTGTTTTGATTCAGGCGTCTCAGTAAGCAGTATCGCCAAGAAAATACCTTTTAGCCACAGCATACAGCGTACATCACTTAACCAGATACAGTCAGGTAAGTACATAAGTAAAATCTAAATCACAAAACAAAGCGATAAACCCGTTCTTCCTTATTACCTTTAGTTTACTACAAAGCGCCGTGGTGGCCTCGGGGTTTGAGCAGTCGCCTGCTACGCAAGCGCTTCAAGTTCGAATCCCAGCGGGACCTGTACCAATGAGTTTTTCTAAAAAAACTTATGTACAGTAATTTCACACCACGTGCTTTACGGTGAAGGAAAACATCGTGACGAAACCTGCATACTTCTGAGAAGTAATTAAGAAGTAAGAAGACGGCGATAGCCTCACCATCTGTCACGTTGGCACTTAATCAAATTCGGTGAAAAGTGGGTGTTGTGATAACAACACCTCTACCTACCCCTTCGGGGAATACAGGCGTGAGCATATGTATGTATGTTTACTACCTTAGTCTATGTTCTGTATTCATTGCCTCATTCTTCAGATAAATCTTTGAAAAGCGCCACCACATCTACGTGCTTGGAAAAACTTACCATCGAATCTGGAGTTCAATCAGACAAAGGTATGATTGTAATAATTATACATAGACAAATTAACTGCTTATTTCAGATTCACCAGGAAATCTTGTTTGTGTGTAGCGTACAATTGCCTTCCTAAGAGTATAAATATGTGCTCACGCCATCGCAGATGAGGCATCCGAATTTCAACGAATAACTTAAAAAAATATCTTTGCAAATTATAAGGTTCTTTCGCCTTTTTTACAGAAACATACAACAAATCCGTGTGTACGGACACGATTGTCTATCCCAAGCCCGAGTGCGTGGAGCAGGTCACGTCGGCTATGCAGGCTCATAACGACGTAGCAGTGCAGATATCAAATCCATCACAGAATGGTTAGTTTAATTCAATGTTACGTAGGTTGCTATCAAACAACAATAGTCAAATCCTTGGCGTATTATTAAAAGACGGAATTAAATCACTACCGCATGAACCAAATACACATTTTGTATCATAAATTCTCTGGTCTTATCCCTTACATACTTGAGGTCAGAGTGCCTAGTGCTGCTTTTATATGCATAACATCGCCGTCACAGGTCATCGCATTGACGTAAATCATCGGATCAAAATAGTGCCATCCGTGGGCCGACAGATGGCGCTGTTTCGATCCTATACAAATCTGCGTTTACGTCAACGCGGTGACTTGTGACAGCGACAGTGAAAAACTCGCACTAGGCTTTCACCACAGGATTGAACCTTATTTTTATACGAAGCGACTTCCATCTTACCTTCGTAACCCCTTTTACGAGGAAAATCGAAAATCTGGGTTAGGACAATTGTTAGGCCTCCGACTGACTAGCAAAGATTGCCAAAGATGTTTGCAAATTGGTATCCGGGACCGCTTAACGTGCTCTCCGAGGCGCGGAGGGACCTCGGGCGGTCACCCATCTAACTACTGACAACTGACTAAAATCAACGCAGGGCCTTAACTATTTGTGCTAGGGGCATGCAATTTGGAGGGTGTCTTTTTGGTGAGATGAAGGGATACATTATGAAAGGGTTTTTTGAAAATCTACCCGTAAGGTGGTGAAATGGGGGTTGAAAATTTGCATATGAAATTTTACTGCCATGCAGGCGAAGCTTCTTTTTTGAAACTAGTATGGTAGAAGACGCGTTAATTCAAAGATTTCGTTCTCTTATGTGAAATTTCTTTTTAAAGAAATTTTAAAGAAAATTTTAATGATCCTTCTCTCTATTGAGATCTCAAAGACATTAATAATGATTACAGTATTGTCAGGTTTCTACAAACGAGTTTCCCGTATTGAAACTTTCACACAGGTTCTTCTATATAACAGCTATACATTCACCAATTAAACTTTGTTACAACGACTTTTACGTACCTTCAACTAATTGAAAAGGGACCGGGATACAGCATGTTCCTTTCAATTAAACTCTCAAAAATACCTCTCAAAGTTATATGAAGACAAAAAGGTACTGAAAAGTTGGAAGTGGTATTGTTTATTGTTTCTTATATGAAATAAGTAATTAAATTTTAGAAATTTTAACCCATTTAGGCTACATGAAGAATAATTTTGCTCAATACTTTTTAATCTCACGCAAGAATAAGACAGATCTATTCCTAAGCCTGTTTACTTTTAATTACCAACTAGCTGTGCCCCGCGGTTTTACCCGCGTAGATTTAGTTTTATATAATATCATCATCATCTCCCTGGTCTTATCTCATACATTGTTGGGGTTGATTTTATATTATAATATATCGGTTTAAAATTGACAAAGTTTAACTTTCATCCCCTATTTTGTCCCCTTTGGGGGTAGAATTAATCAAATGCATGCCAAATTTCAGCCCGATCAGTCCAGTGGTTTGGGCTGTGCGTTGATAGATCACTATGTCAGTCAGTCACCTTTGAGTTATATATATATTGACTGAACTTTCACGAATATTAGTACAATCCTGAATTTTAATACCGAAAGCTTTTGGGCCAAGAAACAAAGCAAAATCTGGCCATAATGCAACTAGAATTTTATGAAATAATTTCCTTTAATTTTTTAGAAGCGGAGACAGATCCGTTGCACACGCCTCATATTGGTAGAAGTCGACTGATGTCTGTATGCATGCTCAGTAATTCGGTGTTCGAAGCTACGACGCAAACCGATGTATGTTATGGAACAGGTAATAAGCGATATGTATACTGTCATATACATTCAGTTGACCATCGCAATAAAGACCTCTGTGCCCTAAGTTTTTAGATGTTTCAGGGTCGATGAATTTCGTTGCCTAGTATGTGTACAGCAGGTCTAAAAAGGTCACTTTGCGAGATTAATAATATGATCCGAATATGATTCATCATCGAAATGACAAAACGTTCACTTAGGTGCAATTCATATTATGATTGACGAATGATTAAAATAATTGTAGATGTTAGTCCCTGACTAACTTTTTATGTGAAAAATAGCATCATAAAAAGCAATTCATACTGTGTGGACCATTTTAGGAATCTTCATAGGAATGTGTGAAACAGGAATTGCGTAATATTAATCATTCGTGAATCATAATATGAATTGCACCTAAGTGACCATTTTGTCATTTCGATAATGATCGGATGATATTCGGATCACATTATGATTCTCCCAACGTGGCCTTTTTAGACCCGCAGGTGCGATGATGAGTTTTCGAACATTCGTTAATCAACCCGATGCGGCTGACTGATCACCTGAATTTTATACGAAGCGACTGCCATCTGAACTTCGCAACCCCTTTAAACGAGAAGAATCTGTGATCTGGGTTAAATCAGACTATGTCAGACTATTTCAGACCTCCCGACTGACCTGTAACGATTGCCAAAGATAATAAATTGGCAACCGGGACCGACGGCTTAACGTGCTCTCAGAGACACGGAGGGAACTCGGGCGGTCACCCATCCAATACTGGCTAGGGTTAGGGTTGTTTAACTTCGATGATCGAATGATTTACGCAATAGCAAAAGGTGCCACGAGCTCCTGCAAATAGAAACGTTGGTATGAATAAATAAATTATGGGTGCCGAGGGTCATGAGCAATTTAGCTGCGCTTGTACTTTTTTCGCGTCGCACCAAACAGCCAGCATTGTGCACTCCCCCTTAAGCTGTAGGCGCGAGTCATACGACAGTTTACAAGGGTGGTGATTTTTCACCCCTTTTGTGTCGTGGTTCTTTACAATTGCGCCTAATGGCTTGGAACTGGGAGATTGTACTGAGAACGTTATTATGACTGCTATATCTCCCATCGCCCTTTCAAAATGTTGATGGTGGCATTAAGCCTTATTCGCAGATACTGTTATTTTCGTAAGAATATAAATAGCTAATATTAAAGTTATGCTTCAATATTAAACAGGCATTATAAATGCAAACAGATTTTGGAAGAGCCGTGGTGTCGGTGGGGTTGAAACAGTTGCCTGCTACGCAAATGATGCAAGTTCGAAACCCAGCAGGGCCTGTACCAATGAGTTTTTCAGTGACTTCATACCACGTGCTTTACTTTGAATGAAAACATCGTGAGAAAACCTGTATATATCTGAGAAGTAATTCAAAAACGTATCTATGAATATTACCTGAGACGGTGATAGTCACCATCTGTCACGTGGCACTTAATCATGTTCAGTGAAAAAGTGGGTGTAGTTATTACAACACCTCTGCCTACCCTTCAGAGAATACCGGCGTTAGCGTATAAAGATTTTGTATTTTGACGTTATTCCATGATTTAAGGCCAAAAAATAGGTTCATACTTCGAATCATAGCTTGGGAAGTCGAGTTCTTGGTTAGGGCAAAAGTTGCTATGCTCTCTACATAAGTAGGTACTTACTCACTTTATGTTACCAAAAGTAAAAAGAACTGGTAATATTTATGTCTAAAGGACGTGGACAGACTCGCTATCTGTCATATTAGCACTTTTTGCGACTTTTCTGTAATGTAAGTTACATTTTTATACCTGGGGATGTCGTAATGGAGACAACGAGCTATATACAAACTTTTTTGTTTGAACTATGCTACTAACTTCACTTTAATGGCTGTTTTCAATAACTTATCGAAGTTTACAGATGGATTGCTATCCCCAGCTATTTGTCAGATTTTATCCATCGGTACCTTCAATTTCATAGTAATGTTAACTTTCGATAAGTTATTGCAATGTAAGGTAGGACAGAATGATAGGTTTGTTTATCTTTAGTACTAAAATACATTCATATGCTCACGCCTATATTCCCCGAAGGGGTAGGCAGAGGTGTTGTAATCACTACACCCACTTTTCACCGAAGATGATTAAGTGCCAACGTGACAGATGGAGAGTCCATCGCCGTCTCAGATATTTTACATCCTTCTCAGAAATATGCAGGTTTCCTCACGATGTTTTCCTTCATCGAAAAGCACATGGTGTAAAATCTCTGTACATAAGTTTTTTAGAAAAACTCATTGGTACAAGCCCCGCTGGGATTCGAACTTGCGTCGCTTGCATAGCAGGCGACTCAGGCTCAAACCTCAAGGCCACCACGGCTCTTGAGTACTAACTTAATGGGTTAAGAAATTAATGGATATAATAGGCATTGAAAACTGCTAGAAGGTTATGGTAGTCCAGCTAAACAACATTCAGAATGTAACAGGTATATTTCATGGTGAATCACAATAACTTATTTGTCTCTACAGGCTTAGAACGCCTGACACAAGCACAGTTCAAATCTGCTTCAATACTGACATCCCAAGAAATGATCACCAAGCCTGCGTTTGGAACTCTAACGGATAAAGATCATTTAGAAGGAGGTACGGTTCGAAATCACATTACGATCATGACACGTCATATTTTCAATCCCTGGATACATTTCAACTTTCCGAAAGGCAATGAGTAATGACTAGTTGTCCCCAGCGGTTACACCCGCGTGGATTTAAATTCATGGGTATCTTTATTTTGCAGAACCCAATTTTTTATTAACAGACATTAAAGCAAAGTTAGGTACTCCTTGTAGCATCAGCTATCAGCCAGTGAAACTCCCGTTAACATCGGTCCAGACGTTTAAAGGGACAAATTGACAAAATTAAAAACATATAAAGTAACACATAAACGTTGCATTGGTTAGTGGTGATTTGGAATTACAAACACTTCAATTTAAGAACTAGGTACTTATGTATGGATGGTAGAACGTGGAAAACGGTGGTCCCTGCCTGACCCCATGGGATACAGGCACGTAGGCTTGAGCATTTGTATGTATGTATGATTCACTAACTGTGCCCCGCGATTTTACCTTTGTAAAGGTAATTTCATGGGTGACCCGCGGAATACCAATGTTTTTTTTTAAATAAAAGTAGCCGTAGTTACTCCTTGTAATATTACCTATCTGCCTGTGAAAGTCCCGTTAAAATCGGTCCAGCCCTTTCGGAGATAAGCCGGAACAAACAGACAGACAGAAATTAAAATTAAAATTGATTCTATGTCAGTTCCGTTTATACTTTCATATGCATTTAGTCAAGAGGTGTAATTTTGGAATTACGAACGCACTTCAATTTTATTTATCTGTATAGATGAACGAACCTTAAGTATTATCTACGCTCTTTTCATAGGTCAAGTTGTTCTCCGCGCGTGCACACAGATAAGCAGTGCATCTGACACCAATAATAATGTTGATTGCCTCACAGTTCCAAGTTAGTATATCCTGAAACTAGAATAAACTAGAAAGGACGTAATCTACACTAATATTATAAACAGGAAAACTTTGTTTGTGATGTGAATGAATAGGCTCAAAAACTACTGGACTGATTTCAAAAAATATTTCACCATTGGATAGCTACATCAAATCAAAAAAAAAAGTTTTATTCAATATAAGGGACACTTGGAACACTTAGCGAGTAACATAGGCTTTATTTTATCCCCGTACTCACACGGGAGCGGGAACTACGCGGCTGAACTAATAGATAGGTATCTAATACGCGACCAACATGTATTCCTTCGACATAAGAAAAAAAATAATGAAAATAATTAATTCAGCTTACGCACTAATGTTAGAGAGTAATGGTAGATAAAAAGTAATATATCTATAACATCTGTCCGAATTCAACGCACACACCTACAGACAAGGTAGGTTCATATTACAGGTATGAAAATTACCTATCATAAGATATATCAAGGTATTCGTTTAGGAGGTAGGATAGTTAGGTAGGTACTAAATTCACCTCACTGAGGGGTCAAGTAAGGTCTTGCTTGGAGAATTGTATTGACTGATATTTTTCGTCAAACAGTTCTGGAGTGTCCTACACAGACGGAGCTGTCTCCAGAAATGAGTCGGGACCTAGCCACCGTACTGTCTAATTGTACTCATAAGTGCTTGGGAAGCAGGAACTCCAACCTCGGTATGTATCTCCAAGGATTTCAGTAATGTCATTTCAGTTATAGGAAATTAATACAAATACACACACGATAAAGTTCAATTTCGTAAGTTTGAAATTGACACTCGACGATGAGTTCTACGCTGAGATACCTTACAAAATACCCCAGCAGGTAGGCACCTGCCTAGCCACCATCAGATGGATTATAGTTTCAGCCATGAAAGCCTTTACCACCTAAATAACAAATATTATTTTCACACTATTCAACTTTGTATATTCACGAGTGTCACCCGAAAAGAAAATTCAAACGTAGTATAGGTCACGTCGCCTAGAATGCGCAGTAGTAATTTAATGAGTCTATCTCTGTCTATATTTATGGTGCGAGGCGAATAAAAACATGCGCAGTATCCCCCCTACTTTCGCTGCGCGCTCATATATCGTGACGATGTACTTTTTATAAGGTTTTCAGTAAAGTTTTATCCGCAGTGAATTTTTCATTGCAATACTAAAATATTTATTTAGCACCTACCTACTAAAAACCTTCACTTTTAAACTCCACCTCAAAACCAAAAAAAAATAAAATAAATAAATATGCTCACGCCGTTCCAGAAGGGTCCTCGAAAGGTTAAGAAGAGCCAGAACAACACCCACATTTTACCGAATATGATTAAGTGCCAACGTGACAAAGGATGAGTCCATCGCCAACTCAGGCACTATACATACGTATTTGAATTACTTCACAGACATTTGTAGTTTCCTCAGGATGTTTTCCGTAAAGCACCCTTCCTTGCCACATTCACAGATCAAGAGAACCAGCAAATACAATCCCTATCCCAGCTAATGGCGCATAGAAAAAGTTCTCATGCGGAACCGAGCTGTCCTCCTGTCACCAGCGTCGTACTTTCTAGCAATCTCAACGCAGCCAAGTGGATTAAGAAATGCACCTCTTTGGATAAACGTAAGATTTTGCCTCGAAGATGTAGGCAGATGTATACATAGCAAGGACTTATTGACGGCTTATAAGGCAACTGGCCCACACAATACATGGCCCGTGGACCATGGAGGTTTCATGGGACTGCGCCAGTTTACTAGAAACGATATAGTTTGCACCCACATTTCACCACCTATTTTCTAAGTCCGAAGTAGTAGGGGCGAGCTTATTGGCATTAATCGGACACTCATCTGAGTTGCTATTGTGAAATTACCTACACATAGAAAAACCCAATAGCACCCTGTTGTCGGACCCTGGATCTCGTGTTCCCCAGTAGCGCATGCAATCACTGAACCATCGAAGCAGTCGAAGTCTTTTAAGACGACTTAAAATTTACAAATGGTGGTAAAGTTAAGAGCCGTGGTGGCCTTGAGGTTTGAGCAGTCGCCTGCTACGCAAGCGACGCAAGTTCGAATCCAGCGGGGCCTGTACCAATGAGTTTTTCTAAAAAAACTTTATACAGTGTTTTCACACCACGTGCTTTACGGTGAAGGAAAACATCGTGAAACATGAAGGTTTCCCTGCATATTTCTGAGAAGTAATTCAATGACGTATGTAAAGTGTCTGAGACGGCGATGGTGAGTCCATCGCCGTCTCAGACACTTTACATACTACAAGATGATTAAGTGCCAACGTGACAGATGGTGAGCTATCTGTCACGTTAGCACTTAATCATCTTCGGTGAAAAGTGAGTGTTGTGATTACAACACCTCTGCCTACCCCTTCGGGGAATACAAGCGTGAGCATATGTAGTTAAGACACGCCTTTAAATAATATATTGCTCTTCGTTGTATAGATATTGTTTTTGAGTGTGGATGATTATTTAATAGGTACCTAATATGCGCATAAATAATATAAGTCTTTTCGTTAGTTCCACTAGAGTCTATTTCTTATAAGCTCAACTCAATTGGGTCAAATAACACAAAAGTGAGAGATCTTTATTCAAGATTAAAGATATCAAGTTGAATGTAAAAGTTAAGAGTTCTTTTCAACACTTAACTAACAGTGGAAAACTATTCTTAGTTCTAAATGTAAGCGACATTCTTACTTCTTCGGGAACCTTGTGGAGATAATTTCCTTTCAGATTATCAACTCATGATAGACCCAGGTCGGTCGACGCCCGACGCGTCATCGAATGCAAGCTCCAAATGTCCAATTGATGCTTTGAAGAAATTTCACTCATTGCAATCTACAAGACCTTCTTACAGGCAACCTGATTTACACTATGGTATGTGGAAAGAACTTCCCAGTTGGTAAGAAAAAAATGTGTATATTATTCGAAATTTTAGTTCAGTAGACCTTTGCCCAGAAGTGTGGGACAGCTTTTGGATAGCATATTCACACCTTGTTTATACACTTCTGGTTCACAATGTGCTTATTATCAGTGCCGAAACATCGTGGGTTATCATAATATTCGTTCCCGCCTGTCCACTTTCCAGATACCTATGTACAAGTACCACTATCGCGAGTTTACCAGCGTTTTCTTAATATAATATACCTGCTAGCGTCTCCTCCTAATATTCGTATGAGAAATTATACAGCGCCTCGTAGCGTTAACGTGGAGAACAAAAATATATCGTACAAATAATCCATGACTAGTGTGGGTTACGCAAGCGGTGCAAAACTTGTAGTAATAATAATAATACACGTTTATTGATAATATACAAAATAAGTAGTTTTGTTATGGTGCAAAGTGGTTCGCACCAGTACATCGGGTGTTGCCGCACTTTGTCATCAAAGGGCCACAAGTCGACTATACCCGCAGACCAAACAGGGGTCCAGTTCAATATAGTGGAGCTGTGTAATACGGTTACAGTTTTCTCGAAAGCACACACTTGATTTTTTAAAATACTTTCTATGTCCATAGATATTCCTGAGCCACTACCAGCATTATCAATGGACAGTTTTGCAGATGTGTTGCCGATAAGTGATGCGTATGAGAGAACGATCATAGCTCCAGCCATGAACAATAGCAACAAGCTGATGGTCGATAGGGTTACATCAGGTACATGCGTTTCACAAACACCATGTTTCACTACCATACCACTAAATCATATTCTTAATTTTGGGACCTCTTTGGTTTTTTACACGTTTAAAGTTTTTGTTGCTTCCGCACGCGCCTGCGTCGCAGTAAGATTTCACAGCCAAACTTTCTTCCTTAGGGTGGAATTTCAAGAAACCTTTCTTAATGTATCTGTCACCTTGCCATAAGCACCTGCCACATTTCATGTATTTAGGACGAGCGGTTTATGCTCTGCATTAATTTCAGTCAGTGAGGATTTTAACTTCGATTAAAGATTAATTTAACACATTTTATCCAGTTACCTTTTATATTATGGTCTTTTTCATATTTTTTTGTAATTCTTATTATTTTTATGTGTAAATTTTAGATGAAACATTAACAAAGGATGTCAAGGAGTGCACTCTACAAACCACTCCAGATATTCGTGATGCCGGTAACTTTAAAATTCACATTACATTAATATTTTAACAAATTTAATAAACAAATCCGATAGAATTTATAAATGTACAAATTTCTGCTCTAGTGCATGTCGCAACAACAGACTCGAAATTTCAAATCGTATTAAAATTGGACTCGAAACGTAAAAGTAATCGTTCCTTCATAATAAAAATTACAAAGCAAAGAAAACTTAAATAAATAGGTAGGATTTTGTTGCTTCTATATATTTTATTTATGCATTGATAAATTCAATCGACATAATTACTTAACCTTTAGCTACAGATTCCGGGACACAAGAAACGCAGACAAAAAAATCTGCAAGTGTATTAACATCGAGATGTATTCTGCCTACTCCTTGCAATTGTTGCCCGAACGATAGTGGAAATTATTCAGGTTTAAACATAATTCTTTGTAGGTAAACTTGGTAGCATCATTCTTATATATTCTTTGGATGTTTTTTGTTTGATTATTATGTTTTACAATTGTGACATTAGATGTGCCAACGCGTCATGTTATTGTGTGAATGCTATTACATTTCGGCTCGAAGGACCAACGTATAACTGTACCCCAATAACTAATTTGCCATCGTTTTCCTAATCTATACTCGCTAGCATCTCCACATAAAATATCTACTAGCTGTGCCCCGCGGTTTCACCCGCGTAGATTTAGTTTTATATTAATAATACTTTTTTTCGCAATAAAATGTAGCCTATGTCCTTTCCCAGGGTCTAAAGATTGTCTGTGCCAAATTTCATCAAAATCGGTTGAGAGGTTTAAGCGGGAAAGCGTAAGGATTAGCCTTACTAATGTTATAAATGCGAAAGTAACTGATGAGATTGATGAGAAATTGTACCAACAGCGCTTCCCAACGGTGAAGAGAAAGACTAAAAAATCTCCTACAAATATTGTGGGTGACGCTAGCGAGTATAGATTTAGAAAACGATAGAAAACTCGTAAGAGTACTGAAGGGAGAGGGAGTACTCACACGCATATTGTATAGGTACTATATAGGTATAAAAATAGATATTTATCGTCGTCACCAATTTGTCTAAAGCACGAATGTAATATGGTTAGTTGTCTGAAATGGCAAATATTTTGCGCGACACGAACGATTGACGTCTCGAGACATCTAGTGTTAGAAGTATTAAACTAGAAACAGAACATGCAGAAATATTTACGGCTATTATTCTTAAGAAAGGATCGTAGCATGTGGCAAATTGAAAAAGATTGCTTTCATTAGTGCAAAAAAATTTTTTTTTTTTTAGATTGCTTATTAGTCTACGGTAAACCTCATTGTATTGTACATAACGAAAAACAAGATGCGTGCATACAGAAGAATCCGTCATATAGGGATGTTGGTAAGTTAACGGATTATTTCGTTGAAAATATTTACAATTTCGCGGTTTATAGAATGTATTTCTCATAAGAACATGAATTGTTCACGTAAAATGAGGAAACAATACTGAATAATTATTTATGTGCTTCGTACGTTTATGACAACGTTCTGATTGACGTTTTTCTTAAGTGTACCTCACTACAGCAACTTTATAATTATTTATAGTCACCCTTCATTACCTACAATTTGTTTTAATAAATTATTTTAATAGTAGGTAAGTATTTAGTACCTATTATTAGGTATGTAATATTATATAGACTCTATTCCAGAATTGGATTCAAGACATAAGTCACTAACACAATCAATTGGTTTATTTACTTCCTGTATCGGCCTCTCACCTTCAGCTTGTCTCCGGAAACCTACCGAATCCCAAGGGGAAGTTCTATCACCAAAAGGTAAAACAGGGACTTTAAAGTGCATATCAAATCATTATTCCTCATCAGTCAATCCTTACAATCTTATAAAACTACAGCGCGTTTTGCTAATGCCCGTTAACATCGAACTCTATCTTCTTATCATCATAATTCTGCCCTCATCCCACGTTATTTGTGGTCGGCGCAATGTTTTCTTCACTTCCATTTCTCTCTATCAGTCATATCTGTATTCACACCCATTCTAACCATTTCATCTTTCACGCAATCCATTTATCATTTCTTAGGTCTTCCTCTTCCCTTGTAACCATCAACAAAACTTTTTTGGCAACATTATCCTCATCCATCCAAACTCAACTTCTGAATAACATCATCATTTCACATCATCGTTTCTAGGTGCCGTCACGAGTTTTGAGAGAATGCGCAGTAGTCATTTTATGAGAATGTATTTGTCTGTCTTTATGGTGCGAAGCGAATATAATGCTTACATGTGCAGTTACCCCACTATTTTCGCTGAGTTCTCGTAACTCGTAACGCCACCTATACATCATTTTTTAAAATTCTACTATCGCATATATATATATATATATATATGCGATAGTAGAATTAAAAAAAAATGTAAGTATAGTAAATACATAGATAATACTTTTAATACTTCTAATACTACACTGTTTTTGATAATTCTCAAAAGCAACAACTTAAATGTGATTTCTTTTCAGTATACAAAGCCCTGTATGACACAACGAAACTAATATCCAAAGAAGAATGCACCGCTAAGGATAAAGTCCTTGCAACCAAAAAGTCTAGTAGCGTTGATGCCGGTTAGTACATCCCCGTTTCGTCTCCTAATTCGACTACCCATTTCACCCTCTCCGGGGTGGAACTTTGGAATCCCATTTCTTAGAATGCCTACACTTCACAAACAACACATCGTTCATGTCTCTAGGACCAAGAATTTAAGACGAACAACTGACAGTTATAGGTATATTAATTTCACGTCTGTATTCCCTAGAATAATTCCTTCACCACATAGGTATTTCCGTAGGCGGACTGAATACCTAGGCAGTTTCTAGCAGTTAGGTTAGTATATACGTATATATGTATACCTAACTGCTAGAAAATGACTATGGCATTGGATGTATAATATATACATACAATGCGTTAGTCAGCATCAATTAATCATCGAACATACATAGAAAATATTAAGAGTTCACGTAATCACTACCGATGCCATGCAAATTTTACGATATCGCTAGCAAATCTACAATAAAAGTAGGGCCAAAATACAGAGTATATACTATGGGTAGAACTGTACCCTTACCTCGAGTTTGTGCACCATTCTTAATCTATACTCGCTAGCAAAATAATTGTATGAGAAATTGTGTAGCGTCGTCGCAAGTGCTGGTAGTGGTAAATATCTCATGCAAATATTGTTGGTGACGTTAGCAAGTATAGATTCCGAAAACGGTGCAAAACTCGAGGTAATGGTACAACAGTAATAAGCAAAAGTAAACTCTGTACTTATATTGACATGGTAATAGGCCAATCGAGTTTGTTCTAGAGATTGAAGCAGCAGTGCTTCGCGCAGCCGGAGTACAGGCACCGAGCGCACAATGCTACTGCAAGGCTATCAAATCAGGTTACTACCTACATGTTTAACATTAAACCCTTAATACCAAAATCTAAAATATATTTATTCGATAAGACATCCAAAGTACTTTCTAATGGTCAGAAGGACGAAAAAATACATTATACTGGATTATAAATGTAAGAAACTCAGCAATTAGGTTTTATTTTTAAAAACCACTCATTATGACCGATGAATATTCTATTATTCAATTTAATCCTGACTTTAATCAATCAATGTTTAATAATTTCTTATTTAAGATGACGAAATGAAACTCAAAGCCAGTGTATTGAAGACAGCAAACATGTTCACACAAACCTGTCCCTATTGCTGCGCCAAACTCCTAGAGATTCCTTCCAATGAAATTAGTAAGTTACCGACGCTTTCTGCCTTCACCTGCGTATACTTCGACTTAGTACCACATCGCAAACATAGATGGCGCTATTCATGAAAAAGAAATAACCATCAAAAATAAATTCATTGCCTGTTTTCTGTTTTATTACACTGATCTTGAATGCGCAACAGTATTTTATTTTTATTTTATAGAGTCTGTCTCTGTCTGTCTGCCGGCGCGAGGCGAAAAAAATGCGCAATATTCCGACTATTTTCACTGCGCACTCGTAACTCGTGACGCCTGTACATAATAATTTATTTATTCATACCAACATTTTGTTTAGTATATTTTCGATAAAGTTAACCTATTTGAATTAACAGATCCGATTGAAGAATGTATGAAAACTCATCTAGTCGCATCATGTCGGTACTACAGCAATTTGCTGACGAAACATCTCGGACGTGTGAAAAACAATCGTGAGTCTATACTTGTGCAACGTAATTATTTGAAATAAAACCATATTACTTTGTATTTGTTGCGCCATGATTCTTCGCCACCCAAATTTATCATCTCATAAGGCTGCGTTTATACGAGATGTGCGAAGGTAAATACGTAGCTGTAAGTATGTAGTGTTTCAATCGCTTCATTTACAAAAATAAAACATCGTAATCTGATTATGTCTGAGAAGTAATTCAAAGACGTGTGTATAGTGCCTGAGACGGTGATGGACTGTGAACCTCTGTCACGTTGGCACTTAATCATCTTCGGTGAAATGTGGGTGTTGTTGTTACAACACCTCTGCTTACCCCTTCTGGGATGGCGTGAGCATATTTGTTTATTTTTAATATAATAGTTTTTTATGAATAAGCAAACTATGACCATAACCATCAATTTCTATTTTCAGTTGTAAGGAAGAACATGACGCCATCTATCGAAAGGTGTCTGTACGAAATACCCGATCTGTCGTACGCCGAAGCGTGCACTATGAAGCCGAGCGGGCGTGGAGAACTCGGCTGTCAGACTGTCCACCATAAAACCTTCAAGCCAAAACGAGCGTCTTGCTGCCCTCTATCGCCAGCTGCAAGTATCACAGACATTTGCAAATACGACAAGGAACATCTTAAATCTGTCTACTACATCCTTACGTCCATAGAAGGCCGGCTTCGAAGATTTAAAACGAATATGGCTTGATAGTTCACGTAGTTGTCGCGAGACGTCGCTGTTTTCAATTCATATCGGACTACATCTGAATACGTATCGATAACGGTCGTTTTAAATATTGTTTGTCTGGACATATCAAAGAAATAAAAGCTTCAGTATTGTTCATCCTGTTTTATTTGATTGGATAAATAGAAAAGTTAGTGCTCTTGAGTGCAATTCATAACAAATAAGTTTTGGTAACAATTAGAATTATAATGTGCATTTACTTATTTCAATATAAGTGTGTTGAACATATTTTTCTGACTGCCCGCGGGCTGTGGTGTGTGGGCTCAGTTACCCCAAAGGGGCTAACGTGATAACCTTTATAAACAGATAATAAAGTTCGGAGGGTGGGAATCCTTCGGAGGGTAGAAAAACTTCGGAGGGTAGGTATATTATAACAAGACAGTGTGACTTTCTGAATATACATAGTATAGACGACAGGACAGATTACTTCCAAAAGCTAAACTACTGATCGAATTGTCCTTAACCTTCACGGGTAGACTAACGGCTGTTTGCAATAACCTTTCAAAATTTATAAATGGAATGCCATCCCCAGTCATCTGTCAGATTTGATTTATCCATGCCTTTAATTTTATAATAATGTTAAATAAAAAGATTTCAGAGAAAGACATTTTGATTTCATAGATACTGATAATTAGGTGATTTTGAATATGATTTGATAATATATTACATTGAAGAATCACGATCGATTGGTTTTATTTAACGGTTCATCATCATACAATTACCCACATATTATTATAATTTGTATGAAGCTAGCTATTAATATATTATACAACAGGCGAGGCCTGACATCATTTATACAATACCAAAGAACTATTTTATACATCGTCAATCATAATTTAGCTATATTAAACCTTATTATCGTGCATTAAAGTCCTTTTAAGATTTTTCCAAAAAAAATATTAATAAATATGTTTTATTCCGTTCAACTAAAAAGCTAGTTTCATCATTCAAATAGCGACTGTATTAATGAAATAATAAGGTATAATATAACTTGTTTAAAATCCCTCTACATGTACATAAACAATTATACAAAATTGTACTTACATAACAAACTTATTTACAATAAGCGATTTTAGTTACAAAAGGAGACATTGATAAATTTAAATTCGAAATGTAAAACATGTTATTTACATAAGTTATATATTACATAACGCGTCTCAGATACATAATCATGTTGCTATTATTTACTCTAACATTATTAAGAGCGACAAAAATAACCCCTTTTTCACAAAAACTTTAAATTATTTAAAAATTAATCAAATGTTTGAACATGGGACGGTCAACTACTCTTTATTAGGGTATGTTTTCACAATTTAAAATATACAGTAAAAGTTTGAACTTAAAGCTTAAATTATAAAAAGCATTATTCCGACTTGCAAAGGTCAATAAAACTCACCAGCAACTAACGCCATCTATCGAAATAAACACAAATTACTTCGACTATTTTAACATATAAAAGCCTTCATTTACAATAATTGTCTCTTATCTATATTATATAAATAGGAGAAATCAATTCAATCAATAATATACCTTCATTGGAATGATTTAAAGTGTACAATCAGTCGATAATAACCTTAAAAATATATAACAAGAAATAAATTAACAATACCATAGTGTGCAATAAGATTTTGCATCAAGTCGCATAAAAATATTCTAGGTTATAACAAAATATGTATGGATTACTTGAAAATATATCAATGCATAAGTACTTATGACTATTATAATACATCCAGAATGGTACTAAATACACTGAGTAATTGAATTTCAACTTTGCCAACAATATTATAAGGGTTGTTCTTCTATATCAAAACAGAATAATATTCCATCACCACGACAACACAATTAAAAATCCCTGTTTTCCACCAAAACCGTACAAATACCGCACCACAAACGCTCGCTCAAGCGATTATGAACCCTGCCTACGTTACAATAAGCACTAAGTAGTGTGCAATAATTTGGCACATTGACAATCGTACCTCACACAGCCATTTTGTTTTCAACTGTTCTTTTTTTGATCACAAACACTCTCGGGGTACCTTGAAGATGACATACATAATTATTAAAAATATTTTAGATGTAATAAAAATAGATGTACTTTTATTAACTCTTCATAATTTATTTGCTACAAAGTTAAGAGCCGTGGTGGCCTCGAGGTTTGAGCAGTCATCTCCTACGCAAGCGACGCAAGTTCGAATCCCAGCGGGGCCTGTACCAATGAGTTTTTCTAAACAACTTATGTACAGTGATTTCACACCACGTGCTTTACGGTGAAGGAAAACATCGTGAGGAAACCTGCATATTTCTGAGAAGTAATTCAATGACATATGTAAAGTGTCTGAGACGGCGATGGACCACACCATCTGTCACGTTGGCACTTAATCATCTTCGGTGAAAAGTGGGTGTTGTGATTACAACACCCCTGCCTACCCCTTCGGGGAATACAGGCGCGAGCTTATGTTAAGAGCACCTTAGGATTTTATTGAAAACTAGCTGTGCTCCGCGGTTTTACCCACGTAAAGTTAATTTCACGAGGGACACGCGGAACCCTTATATTTTTTTCTAACAAATAGTAACCTAAGTAACCTTGGAACATAAGCTACCTGCCAGTAAATGTCCCATTTAAATCGCCTAGTCGTTTCAGACATTAGCCGGAACAAACAGACAGACAGACCGACAGACAGAGAAAAAAAATTTAAATTGGTTTGTGTATGTCAGTATATGTATTTTGTCAAAATATGCAATTTTTTAATTACTAACAGACACTTCAATTTTATTTATCTGTATAGATGTAATAGATGTGTATTAAAGTATACTATTTTTAAATTTATTAAATTCTTTTTAATAAACAGTACACTTACTAATTCTATTAAGTAAAGCACTTGTATTCTCCGAAGGGGTAGGCAGATGTATTGTAACAACACCCACTCTTCACCGATTATGATTAAGTGCGTAACGTGGCAGATAGTGAGTCTATCGCCGTTTTAGGCACCATACACCATATACGTCTTTAAATTGCGTAACCTGCGTAATGTCTTCTCAGACATTACGCAGGTTTCCTTCACCGTAACGCACGTGGTGTGAAATCACTGCACGTTAGTTCTTAGAAAAACCCGTACAGGCCGCTGGGATTCGAACTTGCGTCGCTTGCGTTGCAGGCGATTACTCAAACCCCACGACCACCAGGTCTTATGCCGTACTTAAATGTTAATCCTTATAAAGAAAAGTTAATAAGTACTCACAGGAAGTGGTGTTCCTCAAACAAGCGATCTCGGTATAAACACGTGTACCAGCGAGTCCCACCCGCAGTCAGCTATCTGATGGGGCCTGAGAGAGTTCCAATCGAGGCCGTACGTGAACTCCGAGTGGTGTCTGATCGTCTCCAGCGGATCGCAACCACGTTTTAGGTCCCATATCCTATGAACAACGTTGGAAAAAACACCTTAAGTAAATATATGTTTGAAAATTCAATAACATTATTTGAATGTAATTAACAATCCAAAATATGAGATATATGATACAAAATATGAGAACTAAATATTGAATATAATTATATTATATAGGTATATTGCCTATAGCTTCTTTTTTGCATTTATTATAAATGGGTATTCCTCCGAGTGCTTCCTTTTTACTATTATAATAAAATTTGAAAAATATATCAGTAAAACGCATAATGAAATAAAACGCGAATATATCTCAGGTAATTATTAAGTGAATAGTAATTTTTTTACTAATACTATAAAAAAATATAGTTGGTTTATCAGAGGTTAATAATTTTTGGAACAACTCATACAATTACAAAACATTATATCACCAATACTTAGACTTAGCATATATTTTCTGTATTGTATATGATGAGTATTAAACGCAGTCGAAAAATACTAAAGTATATAACCTTGTAGTAAAGTCGTAAGAGACTGCTGCTATAATGGAAGGGGCGTGCGGAGAAAACTGGACTCTACGTACAGCACATTCGCAACCTGAAAGGATTTTTTTAATGTTACAAATGGGGCAGAAAACATGAACATTCTGTCTGGTGGTAAGCGGATACTGCAACACTTATGCTGAATGGAGCGGAGCGAGGTGACGGAACATTGAGAGAGGTAAAATATATTTGAACAAACAGTCATTTTTGCTCTATTGGCCAGGCAGTTAAGCTAACTATAAAACACATCGCTCTACCAATATAATGAAAACTCTGAGCAGTCGCCTGCTACGCAAGCGACGCAAGTTCGAATCCCAGCGGGGCCAGTACCAATGAGTTTTTCTAAAAAACTTATGTACAGTGATTTCACACCACGTGCATTACGGTGAAGGAAAACATCGTGAGGAAACCTGCATATTTCTGAGAAGTAATTCAATGAAGTATATAAAGTGTCTGAGACGGCGATGGAGTCACCATCTGTCACGTTGGCACATAATCATCTTCGGTGAAAAGTGGGTGTTGTGATTACAACACCTCTGCCTACCCCTTCGGGGAATACAGGCGTGAGCATATGTACTTATACTAGCACAGTAACTCTACTCTAAGTCCTCCTTTTATGGAGCGTTGGCAACCTTATTCCCTGCAGGAACATACTCTGAAGTAGCATTTTAAGTGCAATATTTTACAACACTGAATCCAGATCAGTTCTACATAATTGCCATTCCAAACAGAGGTTTGGATACAAACACTTATAATTGTGTATTCTATGTATGTAACATATACTCTGTAAATTCGGCTTAAGGTAAGTAGTATCGATGAGTGAACCTTGAACTAGTTTAGTACTATCATGTTATTGCAAACCTTTTAACGTGAACATTGGTGATGTAAGTCTTCTTAGGTCCCACCCCCGTACCAACCCATCCGAGCCGGCCGTCGCAAGGGCATGTGTCTCTGTTCTACTCCAATCACAAGATAAAACCTGTACAGTAATTAATAAGTTTGCGTCAAGGAATATTCCGAATTGCAGCTAAGTCATCTAAATATTTTCGTTTATTTATCTGTCTCTCGACTGCCTTGTTAGTCTAGTAATATACTAACTAATACTTTGTTAGAATTCTAATGAAATAAAGATATTTTCAATTTTTGAATTTTACAATTGAACACGAGGTCTTGGGTTGGATCCCTGGGTTGGGAAAAAAGGGATATTCTGTTGGTGATTTCCCATTAGCACCTCGGAGTCTTGATTAGTGCCTGGTCTATGGCTCGCCCCCTTTATGGGACTTATATATATGGCGAAACGTGGCAGCTATAAGTAAACCTCATTGATTGATAATAATTTGATTGTTAATAAATAATGTTTTTTCAAGATCTAATATCTATTGAACCTATTAAATATGAGAATCATACCTAAGAGGGATTGGCATACTAATGTAAAAGAAACTACAACACACACAAAATAAAATCTACATTACCTCAGCGTCGTGTGCTTTGACTACAGCTGCCGGTCTGGCTGGTTCTGTACAGGACCATAACTTCAGGTGACCGTCACCCGAGACTGATGCGAATGTAGCCGGGGAGTGTGGGGAGAATGTCGCCGTGTACACCAGCTGCGAGTGACCCGCGAACGTACTCAGGCATGCCTCAGATTCTGGGTCCCACTGCAAAATAAAAATATAATATTTTCAATTAAATTAAATTAATGAGCCGCAGTGGCCTTGAGGTTTGAGTGTGAGGTGGACTTGAGAGTGATTTTACACCACGCTTTACGCTTTACGGTGAAGGAAAACATCGTGAGGAAACCTGCATATTTCTGAGAATTCATTGACGTATGTAAAGTGTCTGAGACGGCGATGGACTCACCATCTGTCAGGTTGGCACTTAATCAAAAGTGGGTGTTGTGATTACAACACCTCTGCCTACCCCTTCGGGGAATACAGGCGTGAGCATATGTACGTATGTAACAAAATTAAAATAAATAAAAGGTTTCCTTTGTTTGGAGCTGGATATGTGATAATGTCCGTAAAATTCATAAATGATTGAAAACATTAATAACTCTCTGGTAATTTTGACAGTTTAACAGGAGAATCTTGTAGTCCAATCAAAGTCTGACCACAACCCATTTATAGGATTATGTAATATAAGATGTGCCTTTATCTGGAATATTGTTAATCATGTATTTCAATGGAAGACGCAAGTACTGGTTACTCAATAAGTCTCAATAAAATTAAGTAAACAAGAATCTTTTTCTTCCAGAAGATATAGACACACATTAGACGACAAAGCCTGACTTTTTTTGTATACAGAAAAAATCAAAGGAAAAATAATTAATCATACCAATTTCACCGTGGTATCCCAACTGGCACTGAGTAGATGTCCTCTCGGCCAGTCCACCGAGCACACCTCGCTGGTATGAGCTCGTAACACCCTCAATGGGGCCGCACACCCTGCTCTCCACACTATCACTGCACCATCACCGGCACCGCAGGCCGCGGTGTTGTCTGTTGTACCCGACCATGTCTAGAATGACGAATTTTGTTCTTACTACTGAGTATGATGCTTTGAGGTCATGGTGGCGAATCTCTTAATGAGGTTATTATATGCGGAGGATATATTGTGCAAGTGTGTACACACAGATGCACTCTTTATTCCCTCACTGTCATAGTCAGATCGAATGGAGAGAGATCAGGTGTAGGGGCACCGTCTTAACTAGCTTTCCGAGACATGAGAGTATAAACAACCAATTTCAAGCTAATGGTAAGCGTTTATTGCATATGAATGCTTGTAACACAAAGGATAACTTGTGTGTTGCCTTATAAACCCATGTGCTAACTAAATGACAACTTTTTTAGCACAGCAAGTTCACTCCTACTCCTCCCCTCCATGGAGCACTTCAAGAAATTTTTCTGTCATAGATATTTTGGAATTTACCTTTGAAACTGCAACATTCGGCTTGAATAAAAATATTCATGCATTTCAAGGTTCAAGCAAATAAACCCAATTTCTTTATAATTCATACAGTTGCGAAAAAATTACTTGATGAATGAAGTAATTTTTGATATTGTTAACATTAATCATTAATAACATAATAAAAAAGATTCAAGGAGGAGCTCGTGGCACAGTTGCTGTTGTGCATATCATTCAGCAAAGTTAAGCAACCCTAACCCTAGCCAAAAAGGAGTTGCGAAGGTCAGATGGCAGTCGCTTCGTATAAAAATCTGGTGATCAGCCACATCGTGTTGAATCAAGTGCCGACCCCAAAAATGTATCGGACAAGGACAGGGAGATGATAACATTCAAATATTTATTGAATACCTAGTCAAACAGACTTCAAAGAGAAAATCTAAGCTGTCAAAGACATAAATATGAAGCATATTATCAGGTGAGCCAAGTCAATTGTCTATAAATAAAGTAAACTGACAAGCCTACTAAGTGCTGACACCAGCAATTTCATACATGTAACAAGCACTTGTGTGGCTTCCTTATAATGAAGAATGACGGAGTCAGTTGGAATATTCTAAATACTATATGACTTTATACAATAAGTTTCCTGAAATCCCTAGCTTCAACCCACAGCCTTTCCACATACTATTTTGTAACATAATCCAGTGTGTAATCTTAATGATTTTTGTGGGATGAAAAGTATCTAGTATCAGGATAAATAACTAATGTTTATCTACATAATAAACTAGCTGAATTGCAAATATAATCAAAATCTGTTCAATAGTTATTGTATTAACACTACTAACATTTCATCTTCTTCGTAAATTCTCTAACAGTTGGATGCACAGATGCATTGTTAGCAGTGAACGCGTTAACATCTAAACACTACATATATAATATATTGTGAGTAGGATATACAATTAATTGGATCACCAAATGCTTTCCCTTATCTACTATTCTGAATGAACTGAATATCTGTGAACCTGATTCCATTTATACAGTAACAGAATGAGATATGAACTTCAAGAACTTATCAACACATATGTAGAACCGCATCACATAATTTGTTATATTGTGATATCATATTTAAAGAATTATTTATATAGGAAGATTATCAGTTTTTATAAATACTTATTGTGAGATAAGAGAAATACTGTAAGGTAAACAAAAAACACTGTAAATTATTCCAACCAAGAATAAATTTGTATGAATCAAGATTTTTATTAAAATTCTCACCACATCAAAGAGTCCATCACTCCATTCCAGTTTCTGCATTTCCACCAAGGTACTTCCATCTGGCGCTAACTCCAAGAAGAACAAGGTGCCTCCTCCAGCTAGGCCATAATACTGGCTGGTAGCCACCGCCAGGGCGTCCGGCCGTGTCCGGGAAAACCGGACACTATAGCCGTGTCGGCCCGGCGTCAGGAAAGTTGGCATGCTGATTGTATAGCTGGCAAAAACAATAAAACTTTAACACTCACTCCGAGAAAAAAACTCAGAATAACAAACAATAAACACGAAAACAAAAAATAGAGACTTACAAACTCAACTATTTCACATAATCACATGTAATTCTTGTTGGAAATTATTCTCTTTAACTCAAATTAGATCCCGGTAGGTTTTATTCATGTTTCAAATTCAATTTGTAAAAGGAAAAGTGTTATCCTAACCCTTATTCCTTTTCAGACAGAATATCTGTCAAATTTCAGAGACGTCAAACAAAACAAACGTCAAAAACATGGCGTTGCGATTAAAAAACGATTTTTAGGTGCATGGGATTAGTGATGTGCCTTCAGATCGATTCAAACGCGAGTATGCGTCATAGAATATTGTAATCTTATTAGCACGCCTACGGACATAATCCTATTAGATCGTTATTGTATTTTGTAGGAAACCTCACATGTTACTCCCATATAAAAGAGGAACACCCCGCCAGCAATCATTTCTGGTGAACGCCTCAAAACGTTCACATTCAAATTATACGGACCAAAATAAATTAGGAAATCATTAGTTTCTGTTACCACTTATTTTACAAATAGTTAAAATCAGCTAAAATGTTCGATACCATGTTTTCCGCTTTTGTGGTTGCTGTTAAAGTTTTCAAGAAAACTACTCCAAATGGGAAAGTTACTGTTTACCTCGGCAAGCGCGACTTCATTGATCATATGGATTACTGCGACCCTGTTGATGGAGTGGTGGTGGTTGATACCGAATATCTGAAAGGCAGAAAAGTTTACAGTCAGGTATATAGTGGAAAAGTGTTTTGTGACTCAAGTGAAGTGATTAAAAATTTGTTGGTACAAGTACCTAACAGAGAATTTCACAAGTGATTTACTTTCATAAGTGCGTTTTATGCAACATCCATCTGTATTTTTATTTTTCGTCTGATAATTTTGTATCAAACTCGTCAGTGCGTAATCAGCTATTGCATTACTTAAATCGCCTACTTACTCATTTATTGAGTATGAGGAAACTGTGACAGAACACCCCAGAATGCAATTAATATAGCCCGAAAAGTACCATTTACTTGACAAACCAATGGATTCGACGGCCTCTAACACTAGGTGTGTTTAAATTATAAATTCTTGTTCAGCTCGTCACCACTTACCGCTATGGTCGGGAGGAAGATGAAGTAATGGGTGTGAAATTCTCCAAGGAAATGGTCATTGGACAGGAACAAGTTGTCCCTTTGATCAATTCGAAAATGGAGTTGACGCCTGTTCAGGAGAAGCTGTTGAAGAAGCTCGGTCCTCACGCATACCCATTCACTTTCAACTTTCCTGAGATGGCGCCCAGCTCGGTAAAGTACCTGCCAAACTTTTGATTGGACATCCTCCAACAAAGTTGCTTAAGGAAGTTTAATACTCAACTTACTATTTCCTGTTTAGATAACTCTACAACCAGCTGAGGAAGATCAAGGCAAGCCAATGGGTGTAGAATATTGCGTCAGAACTTACGTTGCTGAAAGTGAAGATCAGAAAACTCATAAGAGAAGTTCAGTAGCACTCGCTATTAAAAAGGTAAGTCAGCGCTTACTTCACTTCTGGAGAAAATGCAAACAATTCAAGAATTGTAAAAACATATTAGTCAGTTTCTTAGTTTGAATAAATCTTTACATAAATTTATTTACACAGCTACAACATGCCCCTGCCTCCCGTGGCCGTCGTCTTCCAAGCTCTCTCGTGAGCAAAGGATTTACATTCAGCAACGGCAAGATTAACCTTGAAGTGACATTGGACAGGGAGATCTACTATCATGGCGAGAAGATTGCTGCAAATGTTATTGTTTCCAACAATTCGAGGAAATCTGTCCGGAACATTCGTTGCATGGTCATTCAACATGTCGAAATAACTATGATCAATTCGCAATTCAGCCGACATGTTGCTTCATTGGAGAGCCGTGAAGGGTGCCCGGTCACACCTGGGGCTAGTCTGTCCAAATCCTTCTACTTGGTGCCATTGGCTCGTAGCAACAAGGACATTCGAGGCAAGTACAATAAATTATGCACGTTAAGAAATAAGCTCCCTGTTGAATACCCATTTAATGAGACGTTTGATATTAATGCTTGTCAATAGGAGTGGCATTGGACGGACATCTGAAGGAGGACGACGTCAACTTGGCCAGCTCTACTTTGGTTGCTGAAGGCAAATGCCCTACCGATGCCATTGGTATTGTTGTATCGTACTCTGTGCGGGTGAAATTGAACTGTGGCACCCTTGGCGGAGAGCTTGTAACCGATGTGCCATTCAAATTGCTTCATCCTGCAGAAGGTAATAAAATAACTGCCGTAAACGTTTGATTACGTGACAACATTCGTTATAACACTAAATTCCTATTGTTATTTTATGTGTAGGTACCGTTGAGCGCCAACGCTTCAACGCAATGAAGAAAATGCAATCGATTGAGAGACACCGTTACGAGAATTCTTTGTACACCAACGAGGAGGAAGACAATATAGTGTTTGAAGATTTTGCCCGTCTTAGGATGAACGAGCCCGAATAAATTCGAGACAAAAGGAAAAAACAGAAAAACATCAAATACAACATAAAAATATCAATAACAAGTTTGAAGTAAACATATAATCCCATTATTTCCACGCCGACATATTCTTCATTTCATTCCCATAGATACAAAAAAATTCATCTATATTATTAAATAAAGTAAAAAAAAAATAACCTTTATAATATTCTCCCGGCATTCACATAAATAAGCTGCATTATAGTAACCGTATTTTCAAAATTATGTACTCACCTGTGTATACTTTTGTAATCCAAAATTTTACCAAATAAACATCACCCCAATGTTTTGTTTAATTTGAACTACCGCCCGGGTACAATTTGGAAGTGACCTCTGTGCCGACCTGCGCACCACTGACATTAAAGTTAAACTAAACACTGGGTGTAAGTTACTTCCTTTTTTTTGATACCTCTATTGTATTTGACACTCGATTTCTCAAGTCGATTATGTGAAAGGGGTGATAGCCCCGCCCTATTTTTAATTCAGAGCGTTACCTGAGTGTGAGTATTTTTTCTTTATCTATGGTATATAAACCTTTTTTTACCGTCTTTATGTCAAGACGGTAAAAAAAGGTTTAGACACTGACATTCTGTGATTTAAAAACCTCACGATATTCACATTTCGTGATTCAATGTAAATATTTATATTGAATACCTATTTACGAAATGATTAATTGTGATGAAAATGTTTGCTTAATTTTATTAATCCTTACTAGTTAGTAAGGATTACTACCTTACCTACTTACAAGATTTTTGGATCCTCTTTTGCGTGTTCGTCTTCCAAGGCACGGAGCGGAGGGAACTCGACGTATGTTGGGGTTTTTATCGTCGCTGATTGAATACCTAATAATAGTGTAGTAAGTTCATAGGTACCTACTTACCTGCTTAAGTAAATAAGTAAAAATGTTAAAGTGGTGATTCTGGTACAAAAAGTAGATGAATAGGTACCTACCTACCTACCTTCCTACCTAAAACTCACACAAGTGTTTATAGATATTTTTTACGACTTGGGATAGTAGGTATTGTAGGTACTTTATTTACGATCACTATCATTTCAAGGGTGTTTAAGTAGGCAGTAATATTTTGCCTGCTAACGGCGCCGTGTGACGCATCTGTGCAGTGTTTTGTATCAGACCTCTGAAACGGCGGTATACTACACACTTCGGTCAAAAATCTTCCTTCATGAAGTTCGACAGATATTCGGTTGGTACTCTCACTTACGAACGAATTGAAGTTTACCCCGTGGGCTTGGAGTCCCACGTTCGACCCTCAGGTGGAAATTCGTCTTCAACCGTAGAGCCTGAACAGAGTAGTGTACTCGAGACACGTAGAGCTGCGTCGAAGGAATTGCGGCTCGCAGCATATGTCTCGGATAATACTATGAGAACTATAATAATAATATAAAAACTACAGTACCCCTATCGCGGGATTGCCACCGTTTTCTATACTCCCTAGCGTCTTCGCCGAACATTTGTATGAGAAATTGTGCAGCGACACCTAGCGGTCACGTGAAGAACTAAAATATCTCGTACAAATATTGCAAGTGACGCAAGCTAGTATAGTTTAGGAAAACGGTGGCAAATTCGACATAGGGGTACAGTCCACAGAAAAAACGTTTCTATACCAGCCATGCAAAATTTACATTAACAGCATCGTTTAATTCAAACAAAAGAGCATCGGCACTGAAATTGATTCCATGCAATTGGAAATCGAAGCGAATCTTGAACAATGTTACAATTAATGGTACCTTAGAATACCTTAGGTAGGTACTTGCTTAATTAATAAAAAATATAAAAAAGGTATTACTAAATAGACGCTAGCAGTAATATTTTCAGTCTTAAAGTGTTCCTTCGTATCAATGAAGTGGAACGTTGCCATGCCCATGTCCAATTGCAAGGTTCTTTTTTTTTTTTGCTAAATTTATTATTACGACACGTTATCTAGGTACAACCAATAAATCCGTTTTGTGATAAACTTAGGTATACTTATCAACAAAAGTCTGCAAAATGATTAAATGACGTAAATATGATATAATCAAGGTTTCAATAAAATTTATACGATTTTGTAATGGTCACAGGAATCATTTTTCATTCTGTACTATATACGGTACTTAAACTTTTTCAATTAAGAAGAAGGTTAATGGTTTCGAAATAGGAACTTATTAGTGAGAGTAAAAATAGAAACGTAGTTAGATTCCACGTGCATAACTCTAAGCTGATATTTATGCGAAAATAAGGCTTTGATGTGATCAACTTTGAACGACAATTACTCAAAAACGGAAGAACATATTTTTGTCATAAAAATATTTTTTTTGCTTCGTAAAATTATACCCTATAACAAATTTTAACAGCTGTCCTATTTTCCCGAAGACGCTGTATATAGTGTATCTATCTCATCATCATCATCATCATCATCATCCTCCTGCCCTCTTCCCATGTTATTTGGGGTCGGCGCAATGTGTTAGTGTATCTAAATGTTCCTGACAACTTAAAAATAGTGATGTCACTCACGCCACGAGGTTTACGGTGAAGGAAGCCTGCTTATTTTGTCTGAAAATTCAAATACCAATAAATGATATTAGAGTTTGAGGGGGTTATAGACTCACCGCATGTTACATTTATCTAATTGTCTTAACACACTAGGTGATACGACACCCACTTTTCACCGAAACCTAACCCTAAGGAGTTGGCATAACTTACGCCAAAAAAGCTGTAAGTCTTCGTGTACGGTGGTATACGGGAATAATGTTTTGGTTAAAATCTTAACTATTTGCTTTTATTTTTTTCTTTACCTGCTTACCTTTTAAAAATAAAAGCTGCCTTTACTCTGCCAGTGTTATATAAATCCTTCTTTTCCTTTCTCCACAACTTCCTCATGAAAAAAATACGGAACTATAATTTCACTTACCAAAATTTGGTTGTGCAAAATTCTCATAAGTAAACGGGTCAAACAAGTTTTGGACAATGGATCGAAGACACCAATGTCCTTGTATCTTTTGTATTTAATTGCGAAAGGGTTCGTCCAATAACCAGTTTGACCACTTACACGGTGGGAAAGGACAGTGTACGAATGACCCTTTATTTGCATGAACGTGACTTATCACAGGATTGTGACACATTGTCTTACAGAATAGGCAACAGATACTTGGGGTACCTACAGCAGCATTATTCTGTAAGGTTTTAAGGTTACGTCGGGTGTCGGTTTCAATGATACCAAATTGAACTTTATCTTCTATTTTTATGTATCAATTTTCTATGATTGATGCATAATTTTGTTGACGCTTGATGTCGAAGACGGGTGTTATAATTTCGTACGAATACAAATTCGGGTGAACCTCAATTCATAGTACTTACCACGATAAACAGATCACAAAATTGATTGAACTATTTTTGCTTTTCAAAAATTGCTATTATTTTAGAAGTTATCGATGAAACATGATTCAATCTATATGAAAAAATATATGTCCCTATAAGGAGAAGAAAGGTATTTTATTCACTAAAGACATTTAGAAGAAAAATTATAGGAACTTTTTGGTGGAATTATGTACTTAACTACCTATTAAGCATTAAAAAATATTCATCATTCTTGACAACCGTATGTAACACGGAAGAGACACCGCTATTGTATCGCACCCTACGACAAGTGTAAGACCACCCTTTAAAGACACGATTGAATGGACTATCCTTAGTTCCCACAGGCGAGCTGGTCAAACTGGTTTGGCCCTTTGGTCGAAGATTTTAAAGGGTGGACCTTTGACCTCTGAGAAAGGTATAAACGTGACGTCTTTTACTTTGTAAGGATTACGTGTGTGAAAGGTCGTTAGATAGAGCGAATTCGGTTGCGAATATTATTAACAAAAATCAGGTTAAAAAATATGACACACAATTTTCGTTTCAACCCATTTTGCCGAATTCTGCTATATATATGAACCAAGGAATGTAGATATTTATGCGTTAATCTTTATCACTGATTTTACACTCAGGAGTAGTAATTGGAAGCAAACAAGAATATAAATTATAAAATAAGGTAATGAACATATTTTTCGAATAATGTGGTTGGAAAAAGGATTTTTCCATGTGGGACGAAAAGTTGTGGTCCAAAAATGGAATGAAAGATCCAATGATGATAATTGCGAAACGTAGTTTTTTTCTCCACGTATCACAGGATCTGTTACCCTAATCCTTGCCATCTTGACGTCCATGTTTTTAACACCTTCAAACTCTGCTCTACATTTCCAAATATAACAATTCATAGTGAAAAGGCGATGAAATATGAAATATTATAGTTGCAGCATCACAATAAATAACCAACAATACCGCCTTACAATATCTTTGCCAGCCCTCTTCTTTTTTTCTCGTCGCGTGCGCACTTTGCATCTCTATAGTAGAGATTGTGGTACATCGAAATTCCCCCTTTGATAATGGTCCAGCAACAAAAATCGCTCGACAATATTTACACAACATTTGAATAGGCATTCCTTGAACAAAGAATTAGCTTAATTTTTTTTACAATTTGGAAGGATTCTTAGATAAATGCTAGTTTTAGACTACACAATTATCTGTGAAATATACCTTAGTCACTTTATGTAAATTATTAGTTACGTACTTATTTATTACTTCATGTTTTTGTATCGGATACTGAAGTCAACGTTTTAAATGATATATTGCTTGCTGTGCCCTGCGGTTTTACCCGCGTATATTTAATTTTATTCCCGCGGAAACGTAAATGATTTTTTAAAATAAAAGTAGGCAAGTTACTCCTTATAATATTATTAACAATTAATTATAACATTTTATGGTTCTATATTTTATAGTTTAGGCAGCGTACGCAAAATAAGTATCTTTTCTGGTTGATTTTTTACACCTTGTGTCCGAAAAAACCCAAATATTTTACGGAACCCATTTTTTTTCCAAAATAAAATTAACCCTTGTTAACTCGTGGATAATGTAACTTTCGAATGGTGAAAGAATTTAAAAAACGGTTTAGTCGTTTTTTAGCCTATTCATTACAACCAAACAAACAAAGTTTTCCTCTTTATAATATTAGTGTAGATTACTACTTACTTACCTTTATTCCGTCTATAATACAAGTTGGGGCCGCCATATCCTTATAGTAGGTACAATACTTGTTACTATCAAATCTGATCATAGCAATTTCTATATCAAATAAGCTTACTTTTTGTAGTTTATATTACTCACTACAATGGACTCACCATCTGTCACGTTGGCACTTAATCATCTTCGGTGAAAAGTGGGTGTTGTGATTACAGCACCTCTGCCTACCCTTTCGGGGAATACAGGCGTGAGCATATGTATATTACTCACTTGAAGTTTTTGCAATCCATGCTTGAAGCGCCCGTTACGTGTAACGTTTATAGTCTTATCAACATACCCGCATGAACTGTCATTTTACACAGTGAAAACAAAGCGTTAAGATCAAAAGATAATTTCTTTAAAACCTGTTTGACCAGACATGTAGACGTGGGAAATGTTGACCCCTGATTTGCATTGTGCAACTACACAAAGAACAGGCAGGGGCTATCAAAATCTAAGGGATATTGTTACCGATGTCCTTCCAAGCAGTAACGTTTTATGTTTAGTGACAGTCAAAAATACTTTGATGCCTTAAATACACTGACTGATGTCGAAACAGCGGGAACGGCTCAAGATTACAAGTGTGATGAGAATCTTAGGTACTTTATAGTACTTTCCTATATATCCTGTCATAGTAATTGATACAACTAATTAATATTAATAATTCGTTTTATCGTAAATAGGACCACTCTCTCTCCATGGAGGAGAGAATAATATAAAGATTTCATAATTTAAATTCATTTACTAATACCTGCATATCTACCAATATCTTTGCAATGAACAAAACAGGTTCATTCTTGCGTGAATGAAATATAAATTTAAACATGACTCAGTTTCAAATAAATGGAGAAATTTCCAATATTATCCACGTATTATATTACAGACCATCGAACCCTAGCCAGTGCATTGCCATGGTAATTTCAAAGAGAAACGTGCTTAGTCACTTTTGTGCGCACCGGTTCTGGTAGACGTCCGATCAAAAGTATTAAATAAATTTAATGTATGTATAAGTACTAGTTACTGTACTAGTTATATGAACCCTTATTGCAGAACAAACTAAACTTGTTTCAAAAGTAGTTAATGCACTTTATGTGATACGGTTTTAAAAAGGGATGGTTATAGTTATAATCAAGGTTTAAACCAAGTTTGTAGGAAGAGGGGCTCTAAGGACGTACCGATAGCCAATAAACGAGATTCAGAGCTGGGTAGTATTTGGAACTAGGCTTTTGAATTTTTTTCTAGCTGCCTACTTAATAAGGACTACAAGTCTACAAATTGTTTCAACAGTTGAGCTAAAATAATTGTAATCCATAGATATGTTTAACTATCTTTCGTAGTATTACACAGGAAAATTACAGGGGTCTTACCATGATCTCTTATTGCCATGAAATTATCATGGAAAAAGAAAGTATAATTATCTCTGTGACAGAGGTATATGAAGTGTATAAGTCTGTCACTCTCACACAGTGGAATTATGATGGCAATCAGAGCTTATAGTAAGGCCCCTGTACTGTTAAGAACAGGATTACGTAGTAAATCTATTTGATATGACATTCTAATGGATTTGGGGAACTTTCATTTCATTCCTAGATGAAAGTTCCCCGAAACGTTTTTCAGAACAATTTGTTTTACATCCAACTTTCATAACTTTTTCTTCAATTTCCCTTGAACCGCGATGACACTGACTCACATTCAACAGACGAAAGTATTCGAAGGCTCCTCGCCGGCATTCCGCACACTTTTTGCGGTTTAAATAAACAACCTTTTTTTACCACTACTTTAATTAAAAAAATAAATAATACTATTACAATTTTGTACAGCTAAAACAAACCTACTTTCTAATTATAATTACTGTTTGCTGCTATCGGTTGTAATACGTATGCTTGTCCGGTAGCTCGATCGACCACGTGACCGGTGGAAGGTTCTAGAAATAGCCTCGGAGCAGGAGCTGCAGCTTTGACTTCTGGTTGCTGATGTTGTCTCACACCTGCACCGCCTTCGTAAGGTACGTAATGATTCACTTCAGGCTGTCGCGACTCGTACTGAGCTGGTGGCTCCTCAGTAGGCTTCTCCTTTTGACTGACCACTAATATAACTTGATTCCTCTGCCGCTTAGGCTGTTCGTTCTCCTCATTGTGTTGATTTTGATTCGATTGTTTTTGTTTTGTTTGCTGAGGCTCGTAATCATCATCGGAGTCGTGATCGTCTGAATATTTATCTACATTATGTGTCGGTGCGGTTTGAAGCTGTTCCCTATGTCTTCGATGTTTCTGAGGTCGGGGTGTTTCTTCGTGCTTTTCTTCCACATGCTCCTCTTCGTTTTTATTAGTTTTCTTTATCTTCCTTTCTACTTTCGCACGAGGATAAGCTCTCTTCTTCCTTCCAGTTTCTTCGTAGTTAGAATTTTCCGGATCGTACTCTTCAGTTTTGTAACTAGGATTTTGTTCACTGGGTTCGTCATCATAAGAATCATTATCTGTATCTCCTCCGTCATGATAGGAGCCGTCATCGTAACCTCTGTCGTAGTCATCGTGGCCGTGGCCGTGATTCCCAGTGTGACCAGCGTGGTTCAAATCCCAGTAGTGTTCACCATACCCACCTTTTTTATCACCCCAACGAACCTACATTTAAAAAAAAACAGTCAGTTTATTACGAAAAAGTTTTGAAATAAGAAACAGAAGAGATTATGGAGAAGTAATCAGCGTGTTAAATAAAGTTGCAGAAAGTTGAAAGTTAGCAAGTAATTAAAACAGTTAATTATAAATGATTACAATTTAGCACAAATGTAAAAATGAAAATGTATGAAACTAAAAAAATTAAATGATGATAATGAGATAACAAACACATGAATACAATGACATTAAGACACAGGTTTAATTACTACCAAATATGTTCGAGATGATTGATCGAATGAAGATGGTATGGTATGAAAAGTTTCTGAATGTATCGGCACTGAGTTAATGAAATGTTGTGTGAAATTATTAGTACAGGGAAATTCTATTCAAATAAAAGTTATCCTGGTAGCGATCACGATCATTAAATATAATGTTTTTTGTGAATAGGAATTTCTATGTACAAATAATGAAGAAGCGTTGAAGCATACTTTAGCAGAGAATAATCCAGCGGAAGGTCTGGCTCTCTCATGCCTCTCTGTGAAGTGGCTCTCGCTGCCCAACCGATGGCCCTGGTCGAAATCCTCTGACGTCGGCAAGTGCCTATACCTTCAGCCAAGCCAAGCAAAGCGGAAAGAGAAAGAAACACAAAGAAGTTAGAGACGTAGCAGGAGAATGAGCGAGATAAATATAGTTTGGTTACTTTTCCCATATCCCTGTGGTTCTTAAAGTCTTTCTTCTCGTAGCGTTGCTCCCACGTGTTAGGGTCCTCGCACACGTGACCGAACTCTATCTTGTACGGACTCAACTGTACTGAGAAAAAATCCCTATAAAGCAAATTTTTATATCTCTTTCTGCTCTTTAGATTAGATAAGATTAGAAGGTTATTGTTAAAGTAGCCTTTAAATTAATTTTATTGTAGAAGATGCTTGAAGGAAAATCGGTAAATTTTGTTTCTAAAATGGTTTGCTATCCCTGCTTTCTGTATCAAAAATAAAATAATTAAGACTGTATTACATAATCTCATTGCGGAAACAACTAGATAAGTATTAAGACACATTATTATGCCATAAGACTTGGAAACGGCTTTGCATACCTCTGGACACAAAAGAAGTCAATTTAGCCGAAGGTTGGTATTGAAATTAGAATAGTCATTAAGAAGGCAACTAGGTCACTTTCCAATAGGAATTATGTTAAGTTGACATTTTTTTAAGCAGTCTCATTGTGTATTTGAAGGTCTTTGCATATGACAATTTGTAAGACTTCTACGATTAAGCAGGATGGATTACTTCAAGGTTCTGGATTCAATCTTCAGGCTGAACGCAAATAGCTAACATTTTTATATCTATTGAAATATAATAGTCAAATGTGGCTGGATATACGCCTTAGACGATGAAAGACGGACGACCTTTCACCTTAGCCTTTTCACCAACTTGTTGTTCTAAATGGTGTGTTACATCTACACAGATCTTTGCGCTGAGTATGAAATTAAGGGTAGTTATCAAAGTGTTGGCTCTCATATGCTCTACCCTAACATATATTTAATCATAGCATCGTATCGTGTAAAAGTATGTCACTGTCACACAGCTGAACTATCATGGCAAGCATTTCAAAGCATACTTACTGGAAAAATTTTGCTTGTGCTTGAATCGTTGATGGGTTGCTAGGTGGATTTCGCACTGTGACACTTCTGGTTGAACTCCAGAAGTAGCCGGCGTTAATGGCTAGTAAACACCACAGCCATTTCTGAAATGAAAGGAAGAGTTAGAAGATTTTGCTTATTTCCTAAGCAGATCATTTAAAACTTTCCATGTTGTGTGATCAACACTTGTCCCTTCTTCACTGCATAATTGTGTTTGTGATCAATTGATATGAAAATGAAAATGAAAAATTTATTTATTTGCAGTAGTAAGTAGGCAATAGGTACATGCAGTCTTTACATATTATATGGCTACTAAATCTACTCGCGTATTTACATAATTTGAGTTTTCCTGTGGTTTTCACACTAGGCAAGTCTGTATCGCGAAAACCTGTTTGATTTTCCTAATTCATTTATTGATACGTTGATTGATATGTGAATGCAAACAAAGCAGTTAAGAACTGTTCCTTGTATATAGCTAACGCAAGTACGTTGTAGACTGTAGTAATAATGTTGCGGAATAATGTTTATCAAAGTAGCATAATAAACTGTTTTGCTACAAGTAATATTTTATCAATCATTAAATTCTTCCTATGTAGGTCCATATGTAGGTCTAAAAAGGCCACTTTGGGAGATTCATAATGTGATCCGAATTAGATTTATCGTCGAAATGACAAAATGGTCACTTAGATGCAATTCATATTATGAGTCACGAATGATTCATATCAGAATTTCCTTTAATTCATTTCATTCAATTTGAATAGAGTACATTTACACAGATATAATTCCTAGCCAGCAAACCACGTTCGCTTTAAGTAATCGATAGGCTCGCCGAGTTCATTAGTAAGGAAATTGTAAGACTTCAATAACTGGTTTATAAACTAGCTATGATATACTTTGAGAAAGTAAATCGATATTGTACACTGTAACACTAAACACTTTATCACTTTCACCAGTTTGAACCACTTTAGGATTGACTGTCAAATTCTTCTTTCTAACAGCGAATACTACGACTCTTTTGAAACTAGTTACGTCTTTATCATAATTATGATCAACTTGTAGATTTGTTTTAGTATATTTATCAATATATTGTGATCGATAGGTACCGTTATGTCGGGCAGACGTTGAGACATCTCGATAGTTTGTTGGTAGGTATGCGCGGACACCGGTCGCTACTACATTTATAGACAAGAAGGTAACAATCAATGTTGTCCAGGGTTCACAAACAATTTCGATTAAAAATTAAGTGAGTGATTCAACAATTATTGGAATCTGTACTTGATCCAATATGTTTTTAATTAATATTTTATTGGCTTGGATATCCTCTATCGCAAATTAAATGTTGATATATTTTTTTATTCCCTAGTTCGGTACCTAATAAGGAAATTATTCAATCATTCACTACACCCTTCAGGAACTACGTGCTACTAATCTGAGATGAAAACTTACTTGCAATATTGAAATGATGAATTTTATTTACACGGTATGTATTATTAAAATTACCAAACTAAATTGCTAGTTGTTTTGTCTCAACCAACGATTGAGACACCTTATCTGTTGGGACCCTGAGAAGAATTAAACACAAACGTCGAAAATTTAAAAATATAATAGATTGTTTAAAAACCAATCACTCTACTTCAGTGTCAAATATTGTAATCTAATTAACTTTTCACTTGATCAATGAACGATCAATTGGTCCACAATAGTCGTCCAATGCGTACTAGATTAAATAATTGGTCTTAATCAATGTCTTAATAGAATTCCGTTTAAACTTTTTTCAATAATGCCAGAAGTTGTCGATTTCTGCATTATCCAGATGAGCCCATTGTGGTCCGTGCCGCGTCGTTGAATTCGAAGCATTTGTTGACAGTATGCCGTAACAAATTGAAAAAACGGTACGTTTGAATTTGTACAGCCATAGTACTTATTTACGTTTTCAAGCTATTGTAGGCTTGATTTGTTTCATGAGTACAAAGGTACCAAAGAAACTAACCCTCAAAAACAAAATATGGTTAAAAACAGTTGTGGGCATACTTAAATGGGTAGCCAAAAAGTTTATGAAATTTCAGAGAGGACTGCTCTTATGAAAAATAATTTCTTGGAGTTGGGAATTATAGAGAGCGAGCACTGAACACTGTTCTAAGCAGAATCTACTTTATACTTCTCTCTGTACCGTGTTACTATAAGGGCCTGTAGAAGTCACATTATCCTTAGCTTCACTAGTAAAAACGATACAAAACTCACAGAAATGGCATATTATGTCACGTGACTGATTTATTATCATTTCTATTAGCACAAGGGCGAGTCAAAATAATGGAATTAAAAAGTCGAAGGACCGTCAGTGGGCTGTACTAAATGTTTTCGCGAACCTTACTTTGATCATAACTGGTGTAAAGACTAGATCAAAATCCGACAAACCTATGTCTATTCCTTGTGAAACCCGTGTTATAAATAAATGTGACATTTTTTTTATCCAGAATAATGTTGTGAACTACAACACATGGGGCCTACTATCATCGTAATAGCAGTGACTTCTTACTAAATTATTAGCGCAGACGTTTAAATTTTGTATCACAAAATGAAACGTCAAAGCTAGGAAGTTCTTAGTACGCTTTAAACCGATGATGGTAGGCCCCCTTGGCCGTCTTCGAATTTCGAATGCGAGACCTCGACGTTACAATACTCAACTTATCATGTGCGATTGGTAAGGCACAAACTGTTTCTTTTGAAATACGATAGATGGCGCTGAGGAGAATCTTTAAAATGTTGTTACCATTCGTATTAGATCCGATTGCTTCGACACTGGACATAATAGGAATAAAAACTCACCTTGTAATTTGACAGTACTTCTAATAGCAAACAACCTCATTGGATTCCAAACTAGGACATTGTGTAATGTCCTATTGGAATTGTCCTAGATTTATGTTAAGTCATTGACCATCTACTTCTTTATTATGGTCACAATTTATATTAATAACAATATGTTCAAGCAATTACCTACGTAAGTCTCAAGTGTTTTAGTATATTAATAACAATTTTATTCAAACAATTACCTAACTAACCAAAAACAATCTTCCGAATCCGGCGTTAGTTTCTGTAAATACCATCACTGCCGTTATTTTTACGTCTGAGAAAGAACTAAGCACTTACATAAAACGGATTTCGATATTACAATTAAAAACAAAAGTAAATGGAAATTACGCAACAGTGAAGCAACTGAGGCTGAATCGACATTTAGATATATTAATCGTCGATTGGGCGGCATTCAGTTTTTAATGATTGGGTAATAGGCAATTTTTATAACATTTTTTTTACCCGGCTACGGCGAAGCAAATGAATGTATGTATGTATGTTCATTTATTCCCTTAGAACTGCAAAACTACTTATCATAATGTGACAAAAGAGGTATCGTTGTTGCGTCTCAATTGTCCGCTATAATATCACAAAATATTACATAAAAATTAATGAAAAAAGAAACCGACTACTGAAAAATTACGTTCTCAAAACTATGAAACAAGACGATATTATTAAAGAAAAAAATACATTCGTTTTGTTTGTGAACTATAAAAACTCCGTTGCTTATATAAATAACACTATAATAAATCAATTAATATCTTTGGGCCAAATTTTCTACTTGTAAATAAATAGTTTAAGTAATGGGTGACAACTATGATCGTTCAAGCAGCGCGTTATAAGAACTTTTTACCTTTGACGTTTAATTTTACGGTACCAAAATGAAACGTCAAACAAACCACGGAAGTTCTATAATAATAAGAATACCTACCGTCTACTTAACCCATGATACCCTTGGGAGTAGGGTGGGACTGAGCTATACCACTATTGTAGTGTTGATATTAGAAAAATAGAAAAGCAGTATTAATACACAATCACATTTAATTTAAGCTCTCTATAGGGCACGCAACTAGACAAATTAAGATTGATATGTCAAAAACGCAAAATATTGGCTTATAAAAAATATTAATTTTTACCACGAATTTAGTAATTCCGGATAACATTTCGTATCTTATATTTCAAGTGTATTTGGTTTAAATTAAATAGATGAAGTTTGTGAATTATTGTTTTTTTAACACTACGGTGGTATAGTTTAGTCCCACCATACCCCCAAGGGAATGGTTAGGGTATGATAGGTGCGAGGGGTTCCTTGTTTAAAAAAAATATCTTTTATTCTATGTTTGAATTTTTGTTAGGAGACTACATGAAAGTGTTCTGTGAAGTAATGTTTTTGTCCATGATACTGTGTTTGAACAATAAGAAAAAGGAGAACTTCAAGCCATTCTAAGTATAAGGTAAACAAATAAATAAAAATAAAAGTTGATGATGGCATGGCCCATGTAATTTGTAATTTAGACACCCGAATTGGGTCGGTTAATTCAAGCGCGTATCGAAAGAAAACGAAGGAAATCATGGGCATTCGCCGTGTAATGAGTACAATTATACAAAACGGAGGCTTTGATATTTTTATGTAATATCACGTAATTACTATTATCAGTGTACACCTGTCAGAAAAAGGTGACAGTTTTATAGACCTTCATCAGGGGCCTGACCATCAGCTCTTATCGCAATGTTATTACGATTAAAACTATCATGCCAATAAGAGGTCATGGTAGGGCCCCAGGGCTTGGGGTAGAAAATGAATAAATATTATTAATACACTAGCGGACGTCACGCGCTTTCACCCGCGTAGTTCTCGTTCCCGTGGGAGTACGGGGATAAAATATAGCCTATATTAATTAGTGATAATATAGCATTCAAAAGATTTTTTTACATCGGTCCAGTACTTTTTGAGCCAATTTGTTACAAACATAGTTACATACAAATCATTCCTCTTTATAATATTAATATCGATATTTTTTTTCTAATATGCAAATTGAAGCTTTACAGATTTAGTTTAACGAGAATCTCATATCCTCTGTTGGTTTTTTAAACTGGCAATTGTTTGATGTTTCTTTTACCGATCAGAATAGCCTTAAGGTGCAACCTGATGTAAGCCGCTCGACCCTCGTTTCCAGCGACAAATGTGGTCACGTGATATGTAGTGATACGTGATAGAAGCGGCTGCATACCATAGTTCCTTTTTGAGTCGCGGGAAATTTAAAATGGGGTCACGTGACCACATTTGTCGCTGGAAACGAGCGTCGAGCGGTTGCATGTGGTTGCACCTTTATAAATACTAATCGCAATTTAAATTCAAGCCTTATTTTCGATATCCGAGCCTATACTGTTTTAATCTGTTGCCAGAAGTCATAGCGCATCCGTTCATGCCCCAACAATCATGAACGTCGAAGACCATTTGCCTATACTTGTACTGTAATTATTTAGCACCTATGGGTTCAACACCTGAGCTATTCTTACGCTTACAGAACAACAAGGTATAATTAGTTTGTTAATGTTATCTATTAGCATTAAAGTATTATATCTATTGATGCAGTGATTGAATTAGTGTAGGTGCTGAAACCAAAGGTGCTAAATAATTTGGTTAATATGTAACAGTAACCAACAGATAATACCTTGTAGTGCTATAAGCGGAAGAGATTAAGTACTGAAACCATAGGTGCCGAGAAAACTCCCAACGGAGTAAAAGGTGCCACGGCACCAAAGAGAAAGGCCACCCTGTATTGTCTTAGACGCATTATAATCGACCGTTTTAATCACCATTCTGTCCGATTACGGATGCAGATTTAGAAGAAGGTATTATATTGTACCATTTGAACCGAGTCCGATCCAACGATGCGTAAAATCGACTAGTAGAAAGTGTTAAGTTCCTTTTCATTGTTGTTATAAGAGCGGGTTTCGTCGGAAATGTAGTCATTGCTATCTCAATTTGTCAACAAACAGACGACAACATGGACTATTCAGTTGTGGTAAGTTGTTAAGTGTCTATTTAGAATAACACTCATCGGGATTCAAGAGCGGGTCCCACTTACTAACTTTACCTATAGGGTAAAGGGTCATTAATCAAAAGAACTGCGGTGGTCTTAGGGTTTGAGCAGTCGCCTGCTACGCAAGCGACGCAACTTCGAATCTTAGTGGGCCTATACCATAGAGTTATTCTAAAAAAAAAAAACTTGTGTGCAGTAATTCACACCGCGTGCTTTACGATGAAGGAAAAAATCGTGAGGAAACCAGCATAGGTCTGAGAATTCAAAGACGTATGTATCATTCATCTTCGGTGAATACAGGCGTGGGCATATGTGTGTATGTAATATAAAGTGATTGCACACAACAAAAATAAATAAATAATCTCACGCTTGTGTTCCGAAAGGAATACGCAGATTTATGTAATTATAGTATACCCACATTTCGCCCGTTACGTGAATTCCCATGTAACAGGGGACGAGCCTATCAACCGGGCACTTATCCAGACTCCGGACTGGTACCGGAAAAAACACTTTTCTTTGAAAAGTGAACGAACTATCTCTTTTTAATCCATTTTTAATAAGTCTGCTAAGGCTTCGGTAGTTCCGGTATGAACGCAATTAATCATATAACGGCCAAGAATTGTTAACTAACATTATTATAACATGTCTGCAGATATGTCCGTTACACAAGTCTAATTAGTTTTGAGTTATTTGTTAATTGCGGGTAACATTATCTCTTCATCTACATCATGCTGCTACATCTCTTTATCGTAGTTAATGGGTCCATTGACGTAGTTTATGAATGCGTGTCATAGATATGTCTGCTCTAGAATGTTACGTAAGTTTTTTGCTTCACACTTACCTGCATTTTTGGGTTCTGTAACCAAAGAGTAAAACGGGAGCTATTACTATGAGTCCGCTGTCCGTCTGACCGTCCGTCTGTCACCAGGCTGTATTTCATATGGCTGTAAATGTCAACTGTCAAATGTCATCTGTCTTACTAGACAGTTGACATTTTCACAGATGATATGTTTCTGTTGCCGCTATACCAACAGATACTAAAAAACAGATAAAAAATATTTTTAGTATCTATTGGTAAAGTAGTAAGGGGAAGTTCCTTAGTAGGAAGTACCCTTACTACTAAAAAGAAACTACTTTGTTGTATACAAAAGAGATTTTGAATTTTGCCGTTTCATCGATAATGGTAAGTAACCCTCTGTTTGCGAGTCAGGTATTTTGTTGTATGGCCGGTATTTTTATACATTACACTTCATAAATTTTGTTCCAGCGCTTTAATTTAATTTAAAATATCCCTACTCATGGAATCCCTTGATGATAATTATATTTATGGTCAAATTTGAAGGCGATACAAACACAAACTTATTTTTTTCGCCGTTCTTTAAGTTTAGAATTTGTCAAAGTTCTCTTTAGGAAGATGTGGTTTAAGTTTATTTTACAAGATATAATGATCACAATTTATAACGTCTAATGATTAAATAATTAAATCTTAATGAATATCAATCGCGCAAAACAATCGCACCTTGAAATTAATTACGTGATTAAATCTATCGATACTTATTATATATCGATTTATTCTTGCTGTAGTTTCGTTAAAGTGAGCAGTCAAATCTGCAAATTTAAATCACAATTTAATTTAAAAAGTGTTCTTAAAATGTTATTTAAATACAGTATATGTTTTGTTATACAGTTAATCCTAGCCTGTGCAGCACTAGTGACGTCAGCGTGGTCTATACCTTACTACCCAATACATAGAGCTCCTTTAAGAGTGACAAGATTTGCACCCGGACCTCCACATCATCTTAGACCTCACCATCGAGAACCAGGTATGGAACAAATAAAAATGTAACTAAAATGTTGAGTTTATTGATGTTTTTCTCATTAAATGCAACTTTAATAACACTGGTAACATTTATATTCCTGTATCAGTCATTCAAACTGGATTAACCCAGATCACAGATTTCCTCGTTAAAGAGCTTGCGAAGGTAAGGTGGCAGTTTCTTCGTATAAAAACCAGGTGATCAGCTGCATATGACAAAAATACATTTAATACGATGTTCAATTCCAAATAAATAACTGCATAGAAAATAATCATAAAAATCTCGAATCATCCATTCCAATGGTACCCACGAGCGCCCTAAAAACCATACTTATCTACTTTCTTGTTCAACAAGAAGACACACAATGGACACGGCCGAAACGTGACCACGACGACTACGGCGACGAATATGGTCATCGTGAGCACGGTCACCGTGATCACGGCCACCGTGACCACGGCACCAGCGGGGTCACCGGCCCAGTCCACACCTTCGTCAAGACAGACAAGAATGCCAACTACAAATGGGGAGTCAGGCACCACGTTGGGAACAAATATGCGTCCTAAGTTCACCGCCCTGCAAAATTACTGCTTCATAATTTATTTATTTGTTACTTTAGAAATTATATTTGTACTACTCAATAATTAGATAATTTTAAGTAAATATGGTATGTTTTATTTTTAAATTAATATACATGGTGTTCTGAAGGCTGCCATATATACCGAACACTATGGAGTAAAAATTATGCTAAACATGCAAAATTTCAGTCTCATACAATTGTCTAGTAATCATTAGTTAGTATAATACCTGACTGCTTCACAAGGTGTCACAGATTCGATTCGCACATCAGAGCAAACATTTTAATGTGTTGACCATTTTTTGTATCCCATGTGTCTGGGTGTTTGGTATGATATTTTATATATAATATTATCTGGTATCTATAATACACTTTTTAAATATTTGCTTAGTTCGGAACTAGATGGCACTGTGTGATTTTATCGGCATATTATTTATTGTAATATACCTTGAAATGTTGGTCTAACATAACTAGCCATAACTCCATTCAGATAGGTCAGACAGACGTCTAAGTTTTTTAAGCATGTTTAGCGAGATCTATAGTATCCGTAGCTTTTAATATAGCGCACTTAATCGGTCTGTATATAATCGATACGAAAGTACAATCGAATTATAAGAAAATTACCACATATTTTGAACTCTACATTCAAATGGAGGACTCGGCTTTAGAAGGTTTTCAAACGTGTCTGAAATGCAGATTGGTTTTGAAATCAGACGCATTACGTGATCTTGTAATTTGGTAACATGTTACTTTTACTTAAAAGATTTATACTGTCAACAAACTATCTAACGCACATTATTATACTATATTTGACTGCTGATAAACGTATTTAAAAAACGGAATGAAGGGAGATTTCATCTATACTTTTAATAATCTTAACATGGATAACATCTGCGTAGGAGATATTATAGTGCACAAGTGTGTGCTCAAACACTAAATAGAATGTAGGTACGTCTTGATCTCTCCTACCGAATTTCGGTTACGGCGGCTAATCTCAACGAGGATCAGCCATGTGCGCAGGAGATATTATAGTGCACAAGTGTGTGCGCAAACACAGATGCACTCTTTATTCCCTCACTCTCATAGTCCGATGGGATGGAGAGATCAGGCGTAGGACCAACGGCTTAACGTGCTTTCCGAGGCACGGGGGTTATTAAACACCGCCAAATTCCAAACTCGGGGCATTTATTGTGAACTTCTTGACAGAAAAACTCAATATAATTTTTTGACCCGACCCGGGACCTCGTGATCGGCAGGCTAACGTACTAACCACTACTATATATCCGTATATTAGAAGCCGCAAGCTGATGTTAACTATACTAATGTATAAAGTTGAATAGTTTGTGTGGTTGGTTGAACGCGTATATCTCAAGAACTGGTCTGAACTTTATTTTTTTATATTTTATTTGTGGATGGTTAAATCATAGAGGCGAGGTTTTATGTTGCGACCAATATGAGAGAAGCTTCAAACGATAATGTTACGAAAACTGGTATGAAATTCACTAGGTAACACAGTTTTATTGTTGATCCTACTTGGGAAACCCCGCGAATAGTCACAGCTATTAAAATTATAATATAAATAGCTGTGCCCCGTGTTATTTTTTCAAGGAACACTAATTTGTTAAAATTAGTTTAAGTAACTCTTTGCAACATAAACTTCGTGTCAGTGAAAGTCCCACAAACAGTCCCGCAGACAGAGAAAAATATTAAGAATATTTTTGTGAAAAGCTAATTTGAAAAAGATTAATTTGGAATAAAAAAACAGATTTTATTTTATCTACCTACATCTCAATTAAAACACAGCATAAAAAATCATAACACGATGTGAATAAGTAACATATTGCAATACCAATTACGGTAATGAATCCTTTCTCATTATGCATTGTGGTCATGTAATGTATGGTTGTGCCATAGTATAAATATAGGTTTACAAGCAGTAAGGAATCGAACCTATTTTTTTAAATAATATTACGAATATTACGTTTCTTACTTGAACGTGAGGGTTACCACTCTTAAAGATTTTAATATTTACTCAGTCTTTGAAGTTTTGAAAACCATCGGTAAAGCAAGTAAATGGCTGAGAGGCGATCAGACACGACATGGCACCCCTTATTGAAGCTACGGTCACTCTGCTTATTATCTCGTACATGTGCGCGTCTGTGTGAGTGTGGCATTGAACAATTTTATCCTAGTTTCTTTACTGCGCTTGTAATTCTTATGTTTATACTGTGGTTGTGCTCCAGTGACCACATATTACCACGCCCGTCTTGAGTAAAGCGTTGCAACATGTCGCCACGATACTAACACGATATATCTTACTTGTAACATAAAATGCTAAATCTTTGGCAAGTTACATGGAAACCATAGCACATAAAGTTCGATGAGCGAAACAGTGCGATGGGCGGTCGACCAAGTTCCCTCCGTGCCTTGGAGAATATGTTATGCCGTCGGTCCTACTTGCCAATCAAAATCTTCGACTATGGTCTTACAAGTCAGCTGGCAGTCTAAGAAAGTCTGACGACTGGTTTAACCCACATATCGACAGACCTAACTTCCTCAAAATGCGTCAATTAAGCAGTCTGCTCTAGACTCTTAAAAAAATTAATTACAGACATTTAATACCGTCCGTTTTTAGTGCCGAGAAGAGTTTCCACTTTCCATCACAATCCCAAACACACACACACTGAGGTATCAATATAATTTTCAAATCGATTATATAATTTCAGAGAGCCAACGGGCGATCAGTTTATGATCCTGCGCAATAAAGTTACGCACAAGTTCACGCACCGTCCGATCAAAATGTCGCAGTTGCGTAAATAACTATCACACACACACAATTAATTAATCACTTTTTAATTGCAGAAACTATATCACAACATCCCTTTACGTACTACTACGTAACATTTAGTTTTTAGAACGTTGAAACTTTTTCTCTGACGTAATTTTTCTTCTAGTTCTGGGGTAAAAAGTTAGACACAGTATAGAAATAATACAATTAGTAAAACAATTCCAATTGATAAGTCTCGTAGAAAGTTTATTGTAGAACAATATTATAATAATACTCTAATAAGTTGGCGTTGAAAAACGGTATTGCACGCACAGAGGCTTGGAAATTCCTCGTAATGATTATATACAAATCCTCCTGCCCTTATCTAATGTTATTTGTGGACGGCGCAATGTGTTCTTCTCTTCCATTTCTCTCTATCAGCCGTCATATCTGTATTCACTCCTATTTTAGCCATATCATCTTGCACACAATCCATCCATCGTTTCTTAGGTCTCCCTTTCCCCTTGTAACCATCCACATTCATAAACAAAACTTTTTTGACAACATTATCATTTTATAACATGTCCATACCATGACAAATGTTTATTCTTCAACTTGTCAGTCAGTGGTGCTACCTTCAGACTTCCCTTTATATACTCATTCCTTACCTTCTCCAATGTCTTTACGCCACACATCCATCTCAACATCCGCATCTCAGTTGCATATTATATACAAATGTAGACAATATTTTTAGTAAAGTGAAGGGTTAGACCATAGATACTACACTCTATATTGATAAATTTACATTCATCCACTTATAGTCTATTTAGTATATGTAACTAATATGTCGCTTACAATATAAATATTTCAAATTAACTAAAGCATGTTTGCTGAAAATACTCTTTATAGACGAAATAATCCTAAAAAAATGTTTCCAACACTTTTTTTATATCCAATAATCCTGGATTATTCGTTGAGTTTACTCAATTTAATATTTTAAACTATACGGTACTTAATATAAACGGTTCTAAACCACTTGTTACTTTCTCCGACTCCTATTAATCACCCTCGTGTTATTCTATCATTTAATCAATTATTAACCATTAAATAACAGTTCTACTCAATTGACCACAACATTCAATAAATTGAAATGTAGCTACTTTTTTTTAATAAACTCAGCTAAAGTTTCATACATACGTAATATGGATTCAAAAAACGTTTAAAATTATTAATCGTGAACAAATATTGGAGAAAAACATAATATTTTGACGCAGAAACTCTCCCGTCATGTCACTAATTAATTACGTTCTTTGGAAAGTCTTGTGTGCATAATCGATCAAAATTACGCAAAAGCCCAATTTTTTTTGTAATTCAATAAAATCAGCCAGAATGCTTGATAATATTTCGTGTCGATCAGAATTGTGTCACCGATATGAATTATAGAAAGAATGTACTGCCTGCAATACCTAGCGGTGACCGGTTATCAGTAACGTGGGTAACACATGACAAAAACTAGGCCGTCTGGCGAGCCTGTAGGGCTGCCACTCAAATGATTTATTTAAAAAGATTAACCAAGTATTTGCAATGGAATGAACGCTATTTGTTTTTTATTTTCTTATTGTTTTAACGAAGTAGCATGACGGGATTATAAAATATTTTTCCGTTAGTAACCTACAAAACAATTAAATAGAAAATTATCATCCAAAATTCTGTAAAGTACTCCGTGGAATGTTTGCAATAAAATTTAATTTAAATATCATTTTTAAATAGTGCCTTTGACGGCAGTGAAAAAATATATTTTGTATTTTAAAAATAATATATATATTTCTGTTGTCTAGTACCCATAGGATAGGACACTATCTAGATGGCGATGTGTGATAATGTCTAATAACAAACATTATCTATTATTTGTTTCATACATCCGAAAGCTGTTCAGTATGATCGTATTAATTTACATCGACAATTGGACCAAACGATTGGCCTGATATTTATTAAAAAAAAATTGTTATTATTTTAATAATTATTATTATATTTAAAAAAAGCAGTGTCAACCCTAAGCTAAGTAAGTAATAGTTCGAGTTGGGTCATAGTGACCGAAATGTAAACCGGACCTAATTATGTTCTCATACAGAAAAGTAAAGTTCAGAGTGACTTTAACGCATTTAAGGAATGAAACACTAACCTATTTGTAGTAATTAAATGCTAACGTTTAAATTTTTATAATATGAAGGTGGAAAGCATGATTAGCGTTAATGTCTTCCTGATGGTAAGCGGCTACTGCAGCTTATGAATGTGACCAATACCCCTTTCGGCGGCGTCTGGATGACGGATTATCCACTTCCCTCTATGATGGTTGAGGAGGTCAATGACTGGCCTTCACGTCATACTTGTGAACAGGTGCTGCTTGTGGGGGCTGGTCATCTCAAGCTACGCATTTAGTTATAAGTAGATGTACTAGATTTTTAGTAATGTTAATTTTTATCGACATTTGTGCATTGGAACTTTGTCCATCAGCGTACGTTTCTTAAAATATTTATTTTGTATTCTTTAAATTGTATAATATTTTTGAAAAGAGTAATTACTGAGTTTCTTGTCAGGTTCTTCTAAGTAAAAGCAACCTTCCGAACCTGGCGGTAGCATGTATAATCATGTATAATTATGTCATTCTGACAATTTGAAAGTACTTTGTAAAAAGTCTAATCGAATAAAGATATATTTGAGTTTGAGTTTGAATATAAAGCGTTCCATTATAGCTAACAGCGTCTCCGCGTCCTCTCCCATAAGCACTGGCGACCTTACTCACCGCAGGAATACAATAGTAGATTTTTGTTATTAGCGAGTAGGAAACCTTCAAAAGGTATTCGACCACCCTGAGAAAGACAGTCGGCTAATGTGAGACTTTTCTAAAACCTACTCGGTGGCCATCCTCCGTGGACCCCGTGTAGCTTTAAAGATCGCACCGATGTCCCCCGCATTTTGACCGAGGCAGTCATGTGTCACCGCCCCTGGAGACCTCGCTATGCTACCCTGGGAAGGTAGCACTATATAGCTCGCACTGTCTTCCCAGGCCTTCATCTGGGTAGTATGAGCTCCCACTCAGATCAACTGGAGGCCCACCAACCCTCTTTGAGTCACCTCTTACGACAGGCAGGGAATACTATGGTCAAATTCTTGGACCCTGGCTTTGGATGAACAACATTAGCTATTATGTACCATTAGAAGGACAAGTTAAAAATTACATAATTCACTTTCGACTGAATATTTTTGTAGTTTGAAAATAAAAGAAAAGAGCTATTTAAGTTGTAGTTAGAGCGCTTCAAATGTAATGTCTAGCATTAAGGAACACACACAAGTAATTGCGTAAGTACGGTAAGTAATAAGTTGAAACCAGGGGCCTTACCATAATCTCTTATTGCCATGATAGTTTTACTCTTATTATGAGAGAGATGTATACACGTCACATACATCTGTCACTGTCACACAGCTGAAAAATCATTCCAATAAGAGCACATGGTTGGGCCCCTGAAAGCTGAAAATGTATTAAAAGCGAATGGACCTGCTGTGTGAGGCCAAGCACATTTTGCTAAGAGAATAATGGAATATTGCAAATTTTGGTTGCCAACGTCAATTATTGATTTCAACTACAGATAAATATTAAATGCCACGTTTCTATTACCCATCACTATAATTACAGCACTCTATGGTTTCAAGGATTTATATTCGAGTTACAATAAAATATTTGCGAAAATTTATAAGACATTGAGATTGTAGACGATGATTATATTTCTGTCACAGAGCATTGACTGGTAGTATATATGAAATTAAAAATAAAATAAAAAACCCCTTTACGTTTTATTTTTATTTTTCGTCGTTATTTTATTTTCTATCGCATCCCAATTGTTAGAGTTTCATTTACAACAAAAATAAGCATTTTCTTGTATTCCACATATCATCCAAGAAGCATCGAACCTTTAGTAACTACATACTAACAACTACAAAAAAAAATGTATATGTAACGACGAAAATGTTTAATACATAAAGGGATATTTTTAGATACAATAACAGGCGTCTGAGAAGTCTCGACTCTGCATACCCTCAAGAGTGTTTGTGATATAACGGTTTGATCCCAGAGGAAGGGCATTGGAATTACTTGGGCCACGGAAACTTGCCTGACAGGGAAATAAATTAATTTATATGACTCTACTTACATAACATACTTTCAAAACCTCCACATAACATAGATCAATTCATGATGTGAATTTTTATTTTTATATTTCCTTATCTTGATGTATGAATGTTTGAGTAATATACAATAAGAAACAGGTTAATATACCTTATTACGATTTTTTCTTTTTGCGACTTGAAAACTAGAGAAGTAACTTGTAGTTTTAAGATTTTCCTGTTATTTTTTATACAATAGAAGAAACATTCACGTACCTAAATTTTTAGGAAAAAAACGTTATTGAACAGAACAGCTTTGTCCGCCTACGATAAATATATAAAACAAATAAATTGAGTTGCTTGCTAATAAGATAAATGGGTACATATTGAAATATAGTATGATTGAGGTATGGAATATTTATTTACATTTTTTGTTTTATACTTGCAAACAATTTGGCAATTGTTACAGGTCAATCGGAACATGTTACTGGGTTAAGCCTTGACCATCGATTTTCCAGTAAAAGTGTTTGTAAAGGCCACATCGGAATCAATGGGGTGAGCCTATCAATTCATGGGATTGTATTTTATATATAAATTTATTTTATACTTTAAACCTTTTGAACCTGGCGGTAGCATGTATAATCCTATGTAATCGTGTCTTTCTGACGATTTGAAAGTACTTTGTAAAAAGTCTAATCGAATAAAGATATTTTGAATTTGAATTTGAAATTGAATGTTGACCAAAAAAATCGCTTAGCTAGTAAGATTTCATTCTGAACTTAAAGAAAAGAAAGAAATAAAGTTTTTTTTTATTTTTCAATCATGGATGCACATAAATATTATGTAGCATTAATAAAACTTACAAGTAGTTAAAATTGTCTTACTTAGAAAGAAAATGTTTTTTTCATATCACAAGAATACGACGCTGCATTAATTAAATTTAGATGAGGCATTAAATAAATGGTTAATTTGAGTACTTTATATCGTCACAGACATACATTAAATCTTGAGCTCTCTCTGTTGCTTATTAATTGTATTTCTGTGGACCTCACTCCAGTTAGTACCGGACAAAAATAGTATTATATAACTTTGTAGAAGCTGCCTTGTCGTACGTTGTGAGCAAGCAATTCCGAAGAGGAGTCCTAATCAAGGCACAGTGCGTGTAGAGCGCCCTGCATGCATATGTCCCGATACACCGTGCCGATGATCAGGGGTTTATTCCCAGACATCAATGAATTTATTACCACCGCCTCTACGGCTTTTGTTTTGATTCAATTCTCATGACATGCAAGAAAAAATCATAGAGTGTGCTATGCCGCACTATCTTAAGAAAGGAGGACTCGAACAAGCAGATTTACCGATCTATATTTGACTCCAGACTTAAGAAAAATTACACTAAAAACTTAATTATATATATACAAGGAACAGTACTTAAAACTAATAACAAGTAGAAAACTTGGCCCAAATCGGTGTCTCTCGGGATGGTGCCAAGAAGGCTGGCAGCATTGCCATGCAATGCTGATTCTCTGAGCGAGAAAAGCGCTTGTCACGAGAAGCTTCTACCAGACGACGTGAAACCTCTTTGAAAAGTATATTAAATTGCAGATTATTTGAATTCTCTTCGCATGTATGTTATGTTAAAAAAAAGTATATTATTTGAATTAAATACACTGAGATATACTAATATTACTTACAAATAAATGAGATGCGTTTAAAATGCGCATGCATAAAGCTGTCTTTAGTAACTCTGACAGACTTAAACACTCTCTTAATTGACCGTAACAATGATACTCGTGATCTGTCTACTCTTAAGAATTAGCATAACTTAGCTGTCAAATTGTAATTGCTATGCACTGAGACTTAATTCGAAGTCATGTAATACCAGATGGACTAGTAAGATTTCTTTGTTAAATAGAATTAAATTTTATTCGCACAGACATGCTGAGTGATCTTTGTACCCTGCGGCGTCGTTTACGAATTAGGGAAAGGTTCCTTCGTAATGACACACAATATAAGTAATCTTTATATATATAAAAGAAAGTCGTGTTAGTTACACTATTTATAACTCATGATCAGTTGAACCGATTTGACTGAAAATTGGAGGCTTAGAGTCATGATGAACTGGATAAAAAGTATCCTATGTCCTGCACAAAGGATACTATTTATTCCGTTCATCTGTAACCTAAAACGTGGTATATCACAATAAAGTCTACGCGAAGGAAACCGCGGAGCACAGCTAGTACTATTATAAAAATAAATTTCGAATGAGAACCTTTTTCTTTTATTGAAGTCGGATAAAAGAGGTTGTATGGGGTAATCTCTAATGAACCGATATTGAAAATTATTTTACCAACACAATGCCACGCTATTTTTGAGATTAAAAAGACTTTTCTTAGGTAATTCAATTATACGTGCGTGAAATCACGGTGTTCAGTTAGTTTATGATATAAATTCCCTAGGCTTGCGTGTTTTAGCTATTTTCAAGACAATTAACTAACGGTCTGTAAATTTGTATGAAGCATAACATTTTTCATTTTTCAACTTACATGAAAGAAAAAAATGTTAGTAGGCAAACTATCCAACTGACCGTATTTCTGTATACATTACGTACTTACAGTGTATGTACTTTGAAACTGCTCCTAATATAAATTAATAAATTATGATATAACCAGTGGTGTAAGTTCAATAGTATCGCTAATAAATCAGTCATCTAATAAATAGTATTTAAAATTGCCACGATCGATATCGATTAGCTTTTAATATCGAAGGTCGAGCCTGCGTGATATGATTCAAATCGTGTAGTGTCGCATTAATATCTAAATTACTTTTACTTACATAACTAGTATGTTTGGAAAGCTAAGTTCAGTCGACGGGTCTGTTGAAACAATTTAAATATAAGGATTACAAGCAGTTTGAACTCTAGGCCTAACTGTGAAGGCCTAGAGTTAAATTTTCGACATTTATAAGTGCCTTACCAGGGCCCTAATCTGTATAAATATTTTTTATTTTCAATTTTGGAAATTGTTTACTCAATTAGAGCGAAGGTTGTCAAACTTATAACTTTAAATAAATACTGGTTTATTCGTAAGTGGCGTTTACCTGTTAAAGTTATGCAATTAGTTTGTAGCTATGTGAGATATATATATATGAGTGATGTGTTGTTGTAACTGTTGGGGAACCTAAATAAATAAATAAAAAAGAAAGATATATATTTACTAATTTAGAAGTTTGAAATAAATCGTTAATACACGTGATCGGTGAAACACCTTATTGATATTTAACCATGCACGTTATTTATATTTAATAGAATCTTAATAAAACTGTATCACATCTATCACTGGTGTTACAAGAATTAACTCAGGCTTCTTAAAATAAATCAAGGCTAGAAAATCCATAAAAAAATTGCGGGTCAATCCTGTATTGTAATCAAAAAGACAATGATAAAAAACCTCTTTGGATAAGAGTGAGTAATCTATTTGGAATAGTGAACGGTGGACTGAAATTCTGTGATTCTCAAATTGGCATTAAAAAGGTTACCAAGGCCAAAATCGTAACGCAAAGTGCACCCGAGGAATCTGTTACATTACATGCATAAATCCATCTAAATGACTAACAAGTACACCAAATTACATTGTAGTGCTCTTGCAATGCTCTTAACAACACTTTTATGTTTATTTACATACATACATACATATGCTCACGCCTGTATTCCGCGAAGGGGTAGGCAATGAAGGGGTAAGCGGGAGGTGTTGTAATAACAACACCCACTTTTCACCGAAGATGATTAAGTGCCAACGTGACAGATGGTGAGTCCATCGCTGAGACACTTTACATGCGTCATTGAATTACTTCTCATAAATATGCAGGTTTCCTCACGTTGTTTTCCTTCACCGTAAAGCACGTGGTGTGAAATACATAAGTATTTTAGAAAAACTCATTGGTACAGGCCCCGCTGGGATGCGAACTTGCGTCGCTTGCGTAGCAGACGACTGCTCAAACCTCGAGGCCACCACGGCTCTCATGTTTCACTTTATTATTTTGTATTCGCGGATGAAGAGAAATGATAAATGGAAGAGTTGACCGCTGTCAGTGAATAAATATATACATATATACATATACAGATAAATGAAATTTAAGTGTCATGAAAATTGAATTGAAAATAATAGTATGTATTAATAAATACTTATGAAAGTATATACGATACATACAGTTTAAAAAAATTTTCTCTGTCGTTTTGTCCCGGCAAAACACCGAAACGACTAGACCGATTTTAACGGGACTCTCACAGGCAGATAGTTAATGTAGTAAAATTAAAATAAGCTAGACTTAAATAAATAATCTAAATGGTCGACTTTACGAACAAAATTATTGGTATTTTCAAGTTTATTTTTTCTAGCATCTAAGACATCAACGCGTCGTTTTATTTATGACGACACAGTATTATTTTAGTTAGTGTTATGTTTTCTTCACTGTATTATATGCTCACGCGTTCCCAGAAGGGTCCCCTTGGTTCTTTACATATTTTTTTCGGATTGAATAGCTTAGTTCCGTAGACGTACCTTTGATCTTCTTCATACAAATTACTTACGCTGAAATGAAAATGAAAAATATATTTTCATACAAATTATAGCTAATTCCCAGACATCCATGATTTATTACCACCACCTCCACGGTTTATGTTTCGGTATACTAATGAATTATTCATATATTTAATTGCCGTGGAGGTCGCGAGAATAAATGTATGAAAATTTATTTTTCAAAATCTATGGGCTGTGGTTGTTTGGGAATAAGCTTATGTCGTGCATACATAGATTGACATTCACGTGCAGAAATGTACTTATATTACATCCAATTTTCACCTGAGCCTATTGCCACTAAACAAACACTAATCCAGTTTCGGGACTGTTACTAGAAAGAAATGGAAAAGCCCAATAAGTTAAACATAAGTCCATCAAAATAACACTCAGTATATATAATTTCATTTGCACGTATTTTATAATAATGAACAGTTTTTATTTAAAGTTGCTCTGGACTTATCACGATAATATTTTGGAAAATAACGTTGCGAACCAGGGGCCTTATCATGAGCTCTTATTGCCATGTTAGTTTTACTCTTATTATGAGACAGATGTATTTGACGGTTATACATCTGTCACTGTCACACAGCTGAAATATCATTGCAATAAGAGCTCATGGTTGGACTTGGTAATTTTAAATGTGAATAAATAATATATAAATAAATTATTAGTATATTATAAATAAAAAATGAATTATTAGTATAGTATATATAAATTTAAGAAATATTATGAGCAGTTTTTAGAAAATTTTAAATAGTGACATCATTACACCCACACCCCTATCCAAAATCCAAGTGAGTTGGTTCATAATAAGGCGATGCTCCAATAATAATGTTTACGAATGCCCTCACCACTCCACTGAGAAGGGGTGTTAGTATATATAGTGAGAGTCACACGCATTGCACGATACGTTCCTACTTGCGCGAGTGCTGTGAGAGATTTTTCAAAATATATTTTCAAAAGTGAAATATGTTGTCAAGGTGTGCCTTATTGGCTGTTTTGGGATGCGTGCTCGCTGCTCCCCGGCCGCAGTATCAACCACAACCTGTAAGTATTTCAATTAAATATATCGATAAGGACTCAACTGCAAAATTTGCGAAAATAATTATGTTAAGATCACAAGACAGACTTCAAATTGTATTTCTACACGTAGTCTTGAAAAAATATAGCAAATGTTTTTTTTAACATATCCACAATGCACGGACTAAAATATACAAAAATATAAAATACTACATTAAAAATTAAATAAAAAAAAAAAATTAATGCCTAAATTATAATGAATTTAATAATACCTTGCCGATCTATTATTAAGATTTCAAAAAAAAAGTTTTTCAGCATTGAGCCCCTTTTGTTTTGAGGGTGCGATATATCGATACAGATAAATAAAATTGTAGTATCCGTTTGTAATTCCAAATTAACAGCTTTTTACTAAATGCATATGAAAGAATAAAACACTAGCGGTCGTCACGCGGCTTCACCCGCGTAGTTCCCGTTCCCATGAGAGTATGGAGATAAAATATAGCCTATGTTACTCGGTGATAATTTTGCTATCTATTTATGAAAGTTTTTTTATGATCCATCCAATGGTTTCGGAGCCTCCTATTCAATACAAACAATCAAATTACATTAAATAAACTGTTTTTTTTTTTCTATGTCTGTGTGCCTGTTTTGCCTTATCTCTGAAATAGCTAGACCGATTTTAATGAGACTTTCACTGGAAGATAGCTGATGTTATAAAAAGTAAATTAGACTGCATTCATTTTTAAAAAAATGAGTTCTTCGTTCCTTCTAGAGATATTTAATTTGTAGTGTGTTATTTGTGAGATGTAGATATTCAAAACGGTTTTCTACGCCTAGGAAATTGAAAGGGGATTTCGAATTTTCTATGAAAATATTTATGACGAGTGTCGATTAATCTTATATTTATAAAATATAGTCGTGTTAGTTACACTATTTATATCTCAATAATGGCTAAACCAATTTGGCTGAAAATTTATGGGGAGGTAGCTTAGGAGAAGGACATAGAATTATTTATCCCATTCCCGTGGTACAACACAATATGTCTAATGTCTATGAGGGTGAAACCACGGGCACAGCTAGTATCTCTATTAAACACTGATAGTGAAAGCAAACTTCCGAACCGTAGCTTGTAAAATCCTGTATAATCGTGTCGTTCTGATGATTTAACAGTACTTTGTCAAAAGTCTAATCAAGATATTTTTGAATTTGTATTTGTCAGTCACCTGAAGTTCCCATCTCAAAGAAGGGTTAACCTAAGGTCATACAAAAGGTCATGATACAAAATATCAAGACCTTTCTGTAGTTAGTTACTGTACCTAAGTAACCTTTGCGGAGTCAATAGCCCTATCAAATGTTAGCTCATACATACATACAAGACAAGATTGCACGTTATGTTACGCAACAACCATTGTTATGGCTAATCTGTAATTGTTACCTTTGAATGTCACAAAATGGAGATATGGCATTTCGGTCAAGTATGTCACGAGTCGCGGTTGATGTTTTAAAAGTTTTGGCAGCTGTTTGATTGCTATGTATGATAAGATATTTTGTTGAAAGATATGTATCAATCAATTATAAATGCTACGCAAGCGATATAAGGTTACATTTCGCAGTTTTTCTAAAACTTAAGTGCAATATTTTTGCACTACGAGTTTAACGGTGAATGACAAAATGGTTTTCTCAAATGTTTAATTTAATCTAAAGCTTCTCATGACAAGCGGGCTGGGGCTTTTCTCGCTCAGAGAATCAGCATTGCTTTTCAACGTGGCAATGCTGCCTAGATATTGAGGTCTGTCTTATGATCTTAACATAATCAACAATTTTCTCAAATCTTTTTTTTATTAGTTGAACCTCTATCCTTCTGAGGTTGTGATATGCAAACACCCAATTTTCAGGGCCATTATATAAAGACTGTGAAAGTTAACATAATATATTAAGTTCAGTCATGCAATTTTCAAGTGAAATACTGAAAGTTAAGTTATACAATAAGAATTTTTTACAACTTAATTACCCTCATTACAAAACAAGGAGGAGCTCGAGGCGCAGTTGCTATTGCGCATATCATTCGATCAGCGAAATTAAGCAACCCTAACCCTTACCAGTAGTTGGATGGGTGACTCGGAGAGCACGTTAAGCCGTCGGTCCCGGTTGCCAATTTATCATTTTTGGCAATCGTTACAAGTCAGTCGGAGGTCTAAAATAGTCTGACAACTGGTTTCACCCAGATTACCGATTTTCCTCGTAAAAGGGGTTGCGAAGGTCAGATGGCAGTCACTTCGTATAAAAATCAGGTGATCAGCCACATCAGGTTGAATTAAGTGCCGACCCCAAAAATGTATGGGATAAGGCCAGGGAGATGATGGTTACTAGACAATATACAAACTGTGATAAAAACTATGCCCTTCCCTTTTGAAATCCGTATCTCAAATAGAGACTTCTTCTGAGTCAAGGTTTACCTTTGGCTATGATTTGTAAAAAGGGTGTAGTCTACCTGCAAAGGTAGAGGTTGCATTTGCAACCCCGCTAAGCGAAAATTTAATATCAATTGTATTTATTAAATAGCTTTAATTTAAATAAATAATGTTCGGAAACTATCACAAAGCGCTATCTAATCCCAAACTAAAAAAAGCATGTATTATGGGGAGCAGGCGACCGATATGATACTTACAAGTACCTTTTCTTTATAAATAAATACTTAATTAAAGAGCCGTGGTGGCCTCGAGGTTAGAGCAATCGCCTGCTACGCAAGCGACGCAAGTTCGAATCCCAGCGGGGCCTGTACCAATGAGTTTTTCTTAAAAAAAAAAACTTACGTACAGTGATTTCACACCACGTGCTTTACGGTGAAGGAAAACATCGTGAGGAAACCTGCATATATCTGAGAAGTAATTCAAAGACGTATGTATAGTGCCTGAGACGGCGATAGACTCACCATCTGTCACGATGGCACTTAATCAAATTCGGTGAAAAGTGGGTGTTGTGATAACAACACCTCTGCCTACCCCATCGGGGAATACAGGCGTGAGCATATGTATGTATGTATAAATACTTATAAGTACATCCCAAACATCCAGACACAAAAGGTAAACACAAATGTTTCGCATAAAATGTTCGCCTTCACGCGGGAATCGAATCTACGATACCTAATGTAGCAATCAGGTATACTAACCACCACCGTCGCATACTTAGTGTAAAGTAATTTATTCTATCGTGTAACATCCCGATCGTATCAAAGTACACGTGATCTATAATTAGTTCGATCGTAGGTTGGTTGCGTCGGAGTAACTGGGCTGTAAAGCCGCGTTCATCCGAGGGTTACGTAACCCGATTTGAGTCAGTTGTTGAACAAGATCCACTTCTGTTACATCATTTACGTAATAATTGCAATGTCGTTACTCGGCTAATAAGCCTGCAATTGGATTTGAACGGCCACTTGTTGTTTCATCTGGGTTACTTTGATAGTTAGTTTTGTTTATATTAGTTAGTTCCTCGTGATTTAATCGTTAAGTAACAGAATACAAATTGTAATATTGTTATTTGACTGCAATTCGAACATTTATTGAAGTCTATATTTACCACTGCAACAATGTCGAGGTTTATTTATTTATTTATTTACTTATTCATACCACTGCAACGGCAAACCTCTTCCCGACATCAGCAAATGTTAAGATTTAACGTCATTTTTAAATTCGAACTTGTTCATAAATCTGCACGACATAACATCAATTACGCAATTTAGACAAAATGATAGTTATAAACTCTATAAGACAAATATTAACACAGAATGATAAAATACACGAGACAAATATGAACATATAATAAATAAGACAACAAACTATTCTAGTAATAAAAGTATATAAAAATTAAGGTAACACAAGTCTTTCAGAATAAATGAAGCATTGGTTGAAGGTTGTCATATGATTGGAATAAGGTTGAATCGCCGGTTGCAATGATTTAATATACAATCTCACCGCATTATAATCTTCTGGAATGAAAACTAGAGTTTTTAAATAGGTTGGTAGGTAATCTATTGCAATTACAAATTTTTTTTTTATAAATAAGTTTCTTTAGTTCTGAACACGTGTCAGATTAAACTAATGGACGTAGCAGAAATGCTCGTGGTAACATCTAAAGAGACATTCCCACTTGTCAGCAGGCAGAAAGTATTCCCCCTCACCTCCTGCGAGAGTACCTCGGTCAACAGAACCAGGCCCCAGCCCAGACCCAAGTCATTCCCCGCGCTGTCCACCCCACTCCCATCCCTGCTGCACGCCCTGTAAGTACCAACCATATGAATTACAAAATAAGGATTGAAATACAAGTACGTATCACTAAGTTTCTGAACTTGACGAAAAATTCCAGTCAAAGTATAAGTCGACAGCGGTAAGGATCCATAGTCAGCCCATCTCCCTGACCTTATCCCATATATCATTGGGGTCGGCACTTAATTCAACCCGATGCGATCACCTGATAGGTATTTTTACGAAGCGACTGCCATCTGCCCTTCGTAACCCCTTTTACGAAGAAATCGACAATCTGAATCTTGAACGAGTTGTCAGACTTTCTTAGATCTCCGACCGACCTGTAACGATAGCCTAAGATGTTAAATTGGCAACCGGAATCGACGGCTTAATGTGCCCTTTGAGGAAAGGAGGGAACTCGGGCCCACCCATCAAAACACTGGCTTGGGTTACGGTTGCTTAACTTCGCTGATTGAATAATAATGCCCAATAGCAACTGTGCCTATGAGTAGCAACCATGGAATTGCGAGCATCATGAAGTAGACTTCACCCGCGTAGATGTTATTTAATTCCCTCCGAACCCTTAATGTTTTATTTAAGAAAAGGGTTACTCCTTTTTTTAAATAAAACATTTAGGCTATCTGCCAGTGAAAGTCCCGTTAAAATCAGTCCAGCCGTTACAGAGATTACCCGGAACAAACTGACCAATTTTGTTGTGTCCATATAATAAATAGTTACAGTATATATACAAGCAGCAGGCAAGGATGAAATAATTAAGACCTAAAATATTAAATAGGCGTTACAAGAAAACAACTTGATTTCTCTCATAAAGTAAATAATATTTATTTTGTAATTGTCTACAAAAATCATTACCATTCTTGAGAAACCAATATATTTTTTTCTTGGTTGGACAATAAACGCTTGCCAAATATTAGTCAAGTTATTGTATAAGCCTATATACTGTCTGCGAAAACAATGTTCGACTTCGACATTGTCATTCATTGCTTGGTTCCGATAATTCAAGTTTTTTGTACGATAGTAATTGAGCACTGTACCCACTTGGTACTACTAAGGGTACTTACTAAAGCGTAACTATAAACTACTGGCTAAAATTTAGTACTAGCAACATTACGATTAGCAGAATTTAACGTCAAGGTTAATTCCCCAGTCGGCTTGTCTAAAGATCTTTAGATAGATTTGTCTCTCTACGAGATCAAATCCAACAGGGAAAAATGGGATACGCAGAAGAATTACTAAAGTTGCTGGCATAAATTATTACTAAAATTGATAGACAACCTGTGTTGTAAAAATAGTTGAACTCAGCATTTGATATTTTTTGTAATATTCCACGGAATATTTCAGTTAAGATACATGTTAACTATATTTGTCTTGATAATGTAACTAACAATTATGTAATTTCCCAGCAATACGCAGTCCAGCCTGAACAGTACCAACAGCAAGCGCAGCCCCAATACCAGGCACAAACCCAATACCAGGCTCAGCCTGCGTACCAGGCACAGCCCCAATACCGGGCCCAGCCCCAGCCCCAGGCCCAGCCCCAATACCAACAGCAACAGCAAAGGCCACAAGAGCAACGCGAGCGGCCAGAAGATTATGAAGTAAGCACTTTTAATTGTTTACAAAATACTCATACTAGTGTAAAAATGTTCTAAAATTACTATGGTACTTAACATTTTTTTTAGTACAGAAATTTTGATGACAGCAATTTATGATCAAAAATAGGTTTTACATAGATTTGAGCATTAAAAAAAATTACTTCATAATTTACTTACAGTTGGTTCCTGCTCTACTAAACAAAAGCATTTTGAACACTCGTTTTGTAGGACAATAGGATATAGTTTCTAAATAATTTACAGAAATCCTAATTACCTATGCGCAGACGTTAGTCGCCTTGACATAAAAAGACAAACAAGAAACTGAAAATATTTTTTGTACTGTTATTATTATGTTTTGTTGGTGTTGGCAATAAGAGCATGACAATGTTGGCAATATTTGCATTTTGACCGATCGTTTTGGGGCTTTTTTGTTTGGAGACGTAGAACTTACACCACTCGCTTGGGGTACTAAAATGAGTAAAAATATAAAAAAAATCTGGTCTGAATTAAGGAAATCTTTCAATATTTAGATAGCATTTATCGAGGAAAGCTATAACATCATTACGCTAAGACCAATCGCGGGTTCAAGTTAGCCTTAGTCCAAACTATTCCATGCGTACGAAGTCATGGACAGAAAAAAATTGAATTGCATTGTTAAAGAAAATACGCTTTCAGATACATCCTAATTATTATAAGTATCACAAATAAACACTATCTAGGTTAACACATAGACTAATTATATGTTTTTCAAGTGAACGCAGATCAAATACACAGCTTCTCTGCAAGTTCCAACCGTGGCTTAAGAAGTAGCGCTACTGATCATTGCTTCTAATAATTAGGTAATCATTCTGATTGCAAACTAATTGCATAAACATTGCAAGGGTACAAGACGGAAATATGATCTGTTACGTGAAGTTGATACAGGTCTTAACCGCACCATCGCCGACAACGCGCTACTTTCTCTCGGAAACCAGCTCTGATCTATATAGTGCAGTATGTAGGAACGTGCTTTTGTTACGACTTGCTTGTTCTGTTAAACTATGTAAATAGACGGTTTCCGTACAGGTTTAATGTCGGTTTAAACTGATAGAAAACCACTGTTTCCTTATAGAAATTGTCAGCTTGATATAAATATATCTACAGGATTTAGTTAGATGTGTCATTTTATATTTATTTAATGAATTACTATCCGCACGTCGCTTGAAGATGTTCTTCCTTGCAAGTAGAGCTTTGCCATCGGTTATTATTGCCGTGATAGCTTGGCCGATCTCATTAACAATGTCAATTCACCGTAGGCCTAGGGGAGGTAACATTACTCTCGCGATGTTATTTTAGTTTCGCAATTTGGATGTAATCGCAAGAGTTAGGAGAATTCTTCATCTGGGCCTACAGGTTAGGTACCTAGGCTACACTACGTTAGTACACCACTACTATTTATTAAGTCTCTATCGTGCCCATTAAACTCATCACTTCCTAAAATTCCACAAAATGTCCAAGATGTTTTTTACCTGTAATTGTTTCTGACCTTCCGGGTAAAATTATTGACAACGTCTATGAAACTTGCGCACCTTTATATACATTGCATTTTTCCCTTCCATCATCATCTCCCTGGCCTTATCCCTACATTGTTGGGGTCGGCACTTGATTCACCCCGATGCGGCTCATCACCAGATTTTATACGAATCGGCTGCCATCTGACCACCCCTTTTCATTTTCCCTTCCATGTTACGAAACATGGTTTCAAACCAAGAACAAACCCGGACTAAAACTATATCCATCCCTTTTGTAATCCATATCACAAAAAAAGTTAGAACTGCATTTAAACTGAGGACCATCTTAGGCTTTTCTGGTTTTAGGATGTTTGTGTATATATGTAATAAGTGTGTATATGTTTGCAACGATCATCGTTGGACCCCAGTTCATAATAGCTAATTTCCTCTTTCAGGCAAATCCTTCGTACCAGTTCGGTTTCGACGTGAATGACGACCAGTTCACCAACTACCAGAACCGTAAGGAGCAGAGAGACGGCGACGTCATCAAGGGGTCCTACTCTGTTGTCGACAGCGATGGCTTCATCAGAACTGTCACTTACACTGCTGACCCTAAGGAAGGTTTTAGGGCTGAGGTAAGGATTTCATATATTTAAAATGATAATGTTTTGTGAATTTGCAATGAATTTTGTTTATTGAATCTTCGTGATGATGAAAACGTCGACATAAAGGATACCGGGTTTCATTGTAGTTAAAATGTTAAGTGGCTTAATATCAACAATTATTTTTAGCGTTAGGTATATAATTTATGCCTTAAGCCTGAAAAACGGTTTGACGACAAATATAAATATTGTTTGGACTTGGTATTAGTGTTAAAAAACAAAATAACTAATATTGTAATTAATCAGGTCCAAAGAACGCCAACAGACATCGTTGTGAAGATCCCAACACCTAAGCCCCAGGCTCTTCAACAGCAAGCCATTCAGCCCCAGATTGCGCATGCGCAACCCAGACCACAGCCCCAAGCGCAACCCCAACAGTACTACCGCTACGAACAATAAATATAAGGAAACTATTGCAATAATAATGACTACTACGTATTATAAAAATAATATTATTAGATAGAGCTGTAAGATATAATGTTCCTTAGTTTGTGAAAATGTAAATGTCAAAGAAATTAAAACCTCCTTGATCTAATAGATCAAAAATACAAGTGCTAGCTAGCTAGTAACTAATAGCTTCGTTCAAACTGCCTTTTGTGGAAGAACGCCTTCTCACTTCTGTGCCATAAGGTTGACGCTAAACGATGAATTAAATTTCCCAATTTAAACAAGTTTTCTATGTACCATGTAAGTATGAAAATGATGGACATGGTACTTTTTCTACGTGCATATATGCTTAACCAACGCGTTTTCGATAGAAATTTTCTGAATTTGTGCTCTTATTATTCTCTTAAGGATGCCTTTATATGCCATATCCAACATAAATTATGTGTTCAAAAGTTTGCTTACCTGTGGTCTTGTACATGACAGTTTCGACTCAAGCAAAATAATCAATATTATAGTCCCATAACATACATTGTAGGAGTTTTCGTTATATTATTGTTGATGTTTAAGGTGTAGTCAGTCAAAGCAGTAGACATTATTAATGTGAAGTATTAATTAGGTAGTATATAGGTAATTCTAATTTAATTATTATAATATGCCTCGTGCCTCGTTGACTAGCAACAATTCTTGAGTTTAAACGTTTTTGTTATGAATTAATTTATGTTACAATAAACATAAGTACACTACATTATAGAGATTCGAAACTTTCCATTTCTATGTAAATTGTTACCACAATAAAATTAACAGCTTCCGTGCTTCGCTTAAGACGATACAATTCAAAACTTTTACTGTCGATTGTGAAATTTTTGTGAAGTTAATGCAACTCAAGAATTGTAACTTTTGTAACGAATTGCCAATAAAATATATTTAATTATTATTTTCATTGTTTCCTTGTATCTTCTAACCGTTATCTATAAAATAAACCGGAAACTATAAATATTTCCTGACTATGTTTATTTATTTATATACTTAAGGATTGCCATCATAAGATATAGTTATACAATGCTTATGAAATCAGTTTGATTTGGACAATATATATGCGTTGTGATATAAATGTTACTATATTTGAAAAATTTACTTTTGAATTAGTACTGTTTGGACTTACACTTAACATAACCTAATATAATATAATTAAGAACCTACATATCTGATATTTATATGTACGAGGAAAATCAGTAGTTATTTATTTTGTTTATGTATGGAGAATATAATAGTTCGTTGTATAGACGAGAGATGCAGATAACAGGTGAGTCGCGACCTAATTTTCTATATACTTTAACATTTAAACTTGCGACAATTACTTACCATTAAGGTAATTAATTAATTAATTTAAGAATGAGCCCTTAATTTAAGGGTGCTTTATATAACTTGAAATAAAACCACAATTTCAAATAAACTTTATTTAATCTTTGATATATTCGTTGTTTACAACTTAACAATAGAAAGTGTCAAGTCATGAAGCTAAAATAAATCGTTTAATAAATTAATTTACATTTAATTAAACTATGCAATCAATAAAACGTTATACAACGGCGCGTTGAACAATAAATAAAAATAAATAATCTATAATAATATTAACAATAATATTCAGTCTATAAAATTTATGAGCCGCAAAATGGTCGAAATATCTTTACAAATTCGTCGACGATTTTACAGTATTTAAATGAAAAACACCCAACGATACCAATAGCTTTCCGAGACGTTTTGTATTGAAACTAAAATTATAATAACCAGACAAGTTACATCTGATGTGAAACCTACAATATGATAACACGACAAAATATGATAGCTACGCTGTGCAATACAGTACCCCTATCACGGGTTTGCCACCGTTTTCATTATCTATACTCGGTAGCATCTCCGTCGAATATTAGTATGAGAAATTGTGCAGTGACCTGTCGGTGACGTGAAGAACTAAAATATCTCATACAAATATTGCGAGTGACCCTAGCGAGTATAGTTTACGAAAACTGTGATAGGGGTACCGATTTATATTTCTTCTTTCGTTTACACAATGACATACTCCTATATATTTATTATTAGCGTGGTCAGACTTCAAAAATTCGATTTAAACTTGAATATAAGATTGATTGAAATACAAATTGAAAAGTAAATATTGATCGAAAATTATAGCAACAATGCTAACTACGTTTCAAATTGAATCCCTCATATTTATTACCTAATTATGTATTTATATATCCTTCGACGTCCTAACCACGCCAACAGTAACAAAATGCAGCATCTGGTTTAACACTATAAAACATTTGAGTTCGTTATGTATTACCTAAACTAAAACAGACTTTGTATCCTATGTCATAGGGTCTGGTTTACAAACACACCCTGACTCGACTAGGACATAGTCCTGTCCTGTAAGAGTGACGGGCCCTAAAGGCAGCACCAGGAATAAATAAGGCACGTATGTTTGTGTACACGTACCACGGACGAGAGAGCACTCGCTGGATCTGAAATATACAATAGTTGGTTAGTAAGCGTCGTGGGGGCCTTGTGGTTTGAGAATCGCCTTTTTGCCGACTTGCCGACGCAAATTTGAATCCCAGCGGGGCCTGTACCAATAATTTTGTCTAAAAAACTTATTTGTAGTGATTTTAAACCACGTGCTTAACGGTATACATCGAGAGGAAACCTGCATATGCTGAGAAATAATTCAAAGACGTATGTATAACGTCTGAGACAGGGACAGACTAACCATCTGTCACGTTGACATTTAATCATCGTTGATGAAAAGTTAACTTGCTATCTGTTAAAAATAAAATAAATCATATATGTACTTATGTCATATTGCTAATTACCTAGATGACACAATCATAATATTTATTCAAGCACGTTATAATAAAAATAATGAACAATTATACAAAGTATCCGAGTATTGGAAAGTAAAACATCATATCGTCGTTCAATATAGGGCAAAAGAGAATGTAGGTAATCGTACCAACATTCCAAGAAAAAGTATGCTGAGTAAATATGTCCGTATGGTTTATGTGAACACACTAGTCTGATAGGCGTGGTTACCGTCACACATGAATGGTCACCGCCCAGAACGTGGCCCACAAGTATTTATATTGTATAGCCAACGGAATGTCAAGAAATAGTTGACACATTCTGACCCGAACGGAGAAATCTGTGTCCAGGGGCCTTACCATAACCTCTTATTGCCATGATAGTTTTACTATTATTACGAGACAGATGTATATGACGTGAATACATCTGTCACTGTCATACAGCTGAACTAACATTGCAATAAGAGCTCATGGTCAGGGCCCTGAGATTTTTTTTTTCTGGAAACATCATCATCGTCTTTGTATAGAGGTTGTACATTTTCTGCTAGAGGCCTCTCATGACCAGCGGGCTGGAACATTTCTCGTTCAGATAATTAGCATTGCTATTCAGCGTGGCAATGCATATAAAAAACAACATTCTAAACCCAACGCTTAAATCTGTGTTGTGAGTACCTATTTGTTTGTTTTTTTTGGAAACATGATGATCTTGGTCTTTGTAAAGAGTTTTTTTCTTTTAATTTTTTTTCATAAGCTCGCTCAGGACCTTTTTTTTTAGTAAGTGTGGTCTATTGGTAGATGTATCTCGTGACAAGGGGTCAGGCGCATTTCTCATTCAGGGAACCAGCATTATTATTGCGTGGCAATGCTGCCAGCTTCCTTGGCACGATTCAGACACAGAGACAGAGCCTCAGATAAGGATCACGTGTGTTATATGTAAAGGGACAAGTTTGAAAGCCCGACGTCCACATTCAATAAAATCGTACTTACTCGCAAACCTCAAACACGACTTGTTGCAGTAGGTCCGGGAATTTTTGCACGATGGTGACCGGTTGTCCTGAGGTTAAGGAGACTCCGTACATGGGTGCTGTGGTGTTGTACCGTACTCGGCACAGCCTCCCCCCGCCACAGCTCGACGTGCTCGGAGACAACCCTGGGAGGTTCATGGCACGACCTGGAAAAAGGGAAATTATATTTAGTAATCATCATGATAGGAAATCTTATCTGTAGGAAAAGTGAGCTAAATTAAGTTGCACGCATTTCGGGCATAGATAAATACTGCAGTTGCGCTTGGAAATCTATACTAATATTATAAAGGGGAAAGATTTGTATTTAGGTATGTTTGTAACAGTTTGGCTCAAAAAGTACAGCACCGATCTCACCGAAAATTATTTCAGCAAAAGATAGCTACATCATCGGCGAGTAGCATAGGCTACATTTTATCCCCGTATTCCCACGGGAACGGATTCTACGCAGGCGAAACCGCGTGACGTCCGCTAGTAATGAATATTTAGGTAATTTGATAAGTGAAATTGAAATTCTCGTCAACAATCGTGGTGATTGGTTTAAAAGGTTTCTTTCAACTGAAAAATCTAATTGCGTCGAAGGTCGAAATTTTTGATTCAATTAATTAATGTAATATAAATACCTATACAATATAATAGGATCCCATACTGACGTGTCTTTCGATGACATGCAGTATTTAACACTCGCCGAAAAGATAACTAGACTAAAATCTGAGCAGACCGGTTCCACTGCGATAAGGTGTCGACGACGTTAAGGCAAGCCCCGACCGGTACTATTGCTTACGCTCCATTTAAGTAGGTTAACCTAATTACAGAAATAAGCTTTATTTTTTGCCATCAAAAATATAACTTGTAAAAAAAACCACGTCTCGCTACTCACTTCTTCTACCATAAAAAAAATGTTTTCTAGATGTTTATTTCAGTACCGTATATGCAGTTAGTGAAAATCTGTTAAATTGGAATTACAAACAGACACTTAAATTTTATTTATCTGTATAGATGTATAGATTAATAAACTTACTACTTCTGTTGCCATTTTGAGCTCGTCCCACACCCTCGGATAAGCCAGTGTGCGCATCCAAAAGTGCCCGTCTCATTACCGCGGGGTCCACGGTGCGCGCCGCCCGACCCTGTCGTGACTGACCCCATGGCCCTGATTTTATCGCTCGATTTACTAGATGCCTGGAAAAATGCACAATTATCAATGATTAAGTAAGTAGATACGTACGTATAGATACTTTTAACGTCTTTGGGTGGGTAAAGTAGTAGGGAACCAGTGCCCTGATTCACGTAAAACGATCGCAATTTCCTTGAACAATTTAAGTCATTCGATCGAAAATATCGCCCAATATCCACGTGTCTAAAATCGTACTCCCTCCGGATAGGACTCCTACAGTTAATAAATTTTACTGAATTAAGAATTGCGTTTTTTCTTTGATATAATGAATACTAAGCCATTGCTAATGACTAAGTCGCTACGACATCGTTACCTACGTGAATCGGGCCACTAGTACTTAGACATAATCGCAAAGCTCTCCAGCTACTTATTGGATGAGAAAATGCCTGTTCAGTGTTTTCAGTCGCTAAAGAAATCCTAATTAGCGAACTAGAGTCTAGGAAGCACCGCTACAAGCCGATGAGAATTTCACCCAACTTGGATCAGATTAACCGTCCTGGAAGCACCCTACATACTAAGAATAAGGACTTGTAGGTACTTCTGTCAGCTCAAAAGCTCTCGCTCAAGCAGCCAGAGAACAAAAGTCAGATTTAAAAATATACTTGATTATATATGTAGGTATATAGCTTTTAGTCTGTCGCATACAGGCCTCTGGTCTGGCTCCTTAATTATATATTTACACAATATAACGTGACCGTTACAATAACATTTAGATATGCGACAGAGTTGGTTTGTCGTGTGTCGAACTAACTAAATAATTTCTCTGTAAGTGCCCCCTTAATACAAAACTCGGACTAAAACAATGTCCACCCCTTTTTAAATCCGTACCTACCTATCATGAAAAGAGATGGAGTTACTTTTGAACCAACGACGGGATCAAGGGTTCAAGACTATCTGCAATCTATTAGTTTAGTATTAATAGTAACTACATAGAGAAGGTGGTCATATATCATATAGGTCCTCAAAGGCAGACAAGCTGTAGGTACTCTAAGGCCTCAGCCTTACAAGCAAGTTAAAACCTTTTTCGTTAATGCTTAAACTTTGTGAAAGATATTTAAAATAATTCGAAAAAACAAAATAGTAGAAGTTGTCAGATATAGAACGAGGATGGAAGGAAAAGGAATAAAAAGTAAAAACAGGATATTAATTTTATTTTACAGTAATTAATAGTGATCCCGGAGAGCAAGTTACCCGAGTCGGGGGTCGCCTGCCAAGCAAACCTAAGCACTTTAATAATAAAGTTTTAAAATTGTTCGTTGTTTGCACAAAATCTTTTGGCTCGTGACATAGAGTGACGTGAATATTTAACACCAGCGGACGTCACGCGGCTTCACCCGCGTAGTTCCCGTTCCCGTGGAAGTACAGGGATAAATTAATCAAACTTTCCAATGGTGAAAGAATTTTTGAAATCGGCACAGTAGTTTTTGAGTTTATTCATTACAAACATACACACAAAAATACAAATCTTTCCTTTTTATAATAGTAGTGTAGACTACACATAGCCTAGCCAACTCAAAAGTTTTTAATTAACGCCATCTACCGAAACCCAACCAAATCATTGAATCGTTAGCAAATCTGAAAGCAACATAATTGTATCCTTCACTCAACTACTCAAGTCAAATTTGCCACGCAGCTACGGTATTTCACTGTCGCAGAAAGATGGCGTAATTTCAACAAAGCACAATTGAAAATAAGTAAGCCAATTCCCTCCAAAGATTACAAATAAAATAATAAATAATGATCAGACATAATAACCTTAATCGTGTAATCGTAGAGTTGAAAAAATAATAACCTTTATGTACGCGCCACTTCACATTCTGGTGGGAAAATTCTCACAGTACTTATAGGTAGGTACCTCGGGTACACGCAGTTTGAAATAACGGTAACCTGAGGAATGCTATCTGCAAACTACAAACCTACGAAAATACAGTTGCTTATGACTATCTTTGCTATAATCTACACGACAATGGAATAGGAATGGCAGGCTTCACGAAAACACGTAAAGGTGGCATAAAATAAAATAAAATATTTAAATAGAGTTTTCGTAAACAGGTAGTTATTTATATACGGAAGATTTTTGTTAAAAATAATTAATTCAAAATTATAATTAGGTACCTAGATCGATAAAAGCGTATTTTTTTCCATAGATATAAGCTGTCAGTTCATCAAAGTTGCTAGTCTGCCGTAATAGTGACGTACACGTTACCCATTGTATCTAATCACGGATAATTACCGGTATTTGCTGAATGAAGAATAAAAGAAATAAACAATTGAGTAATAAATTGTTTTCTTCGTTCAATACTCATTTTTAGAACTTACTTTCGTGGTTGAGGAGCTCGTGGCACAGTTGCAATTGCGCATATCATTCGATCAGCGAAGTTAAGCAACCCTAAGCCTAGCCAGTAATTGGATGGGTGACCGCCCGACTTCCCTCCGTGCCTCGGAGAGCACGTTAAGCCGTCGGTCCCGGTTGGCAATTTATCATCTTTGGCAATCGTTACAGGTCAGTCGGAGGCCTAAAATAGTCTGACAACTGGTTTAACCCAGATCACAGATTTTCCTCGTTAAAGGGGTTGCGAAGGTCAGATGGCAGTCGCTTCGTATAAAAATCATGTGATCAGCCAAATCGGCTTGAATCAAGTGCTGACCCCAACAATGTATGGGATAAGGCCAGGGAGATGATGACTTTCGTGGTGTTGTTTTTAACTTTTATTTTATGCAAGAACCTTTTATCAGATTTTTATATAACAACATTAATAATTAATTATTACCTGAAAGTAATTACGAGTTTCTTTCAAGGAGTATCCATACTCTTACCGTTCTAAGATTTTATTGCTATCGCAAATTTATAGCGATCTGACGCCGAAAAATATCTTTAAAATATTCCAACCTGCCATCACAGGAGTTTTAATTATGAAAGTAAAACGTGAAAGAGAAAAACATTACGTTTTATTTTTACCATTTAGAATAGTAATTTTCGAAATTAGTCATTACTCGCGGTTTTACCTGCGTAGAATTAATTTCATGGGTAGACTGCAGAACCCTGATGTTTTTTTAAAATAAATATCCTAAGTTACTCGTTGTAATATTAGCTATCTGCCAGCGAAAGTAACAGATCTGTCAGTGGTTAATCTCCGAAACGGCTGAAATTTGTTTTTTATGTGCATACCATAAATTCTTTCATATGCGTTCAGTGAAAATCTGTTATTTACAAAAAAGACACTTCAAGTTTATCTATCTGTATATATATTTTTCGCACGATTCCGTCGATGTGAGGGTTGGTATAGACCATGAATAAAAGCTAACGACCTGAGTAGGTATTATACATTTGAAACGGTCCAAGGATCTTAAAATAAAATAACTCATTATAGCCATAGTAATTTATACCCAAAGCAGATCATTAGCAGGCAATGCCGGTAACATTAATCAGGTATGTGTTACCTAAAAGTTAGTTACCTAAAACCCCTAAGAAATTTGATCTTCATCTAATTCAATATTAGGATCATCCTCATGTTTAATGAAAGTGCTGGGAAGAACAAGTGACTCCTCCAATTTTAAACGATTCACAGGTTTTGCTGATTCCAATCTCTTACTTAACACAGCTTCTAAATCTTCTTCTGTTACTAGGTCTTCATAAACATCCTTGTCCATCATAGATGCAACACCCAACTTTGGATTCACACCAAAAACTAACTCACTCGGTGTCTTACACATCACCTCGTGGAATTTGGTATTCAATTCATACTGCACAAACTTTGCGCCATCTTGCCATTTTGTATGATGACTTCTCATCAACCAATCATTTAGTTTCTTTAATATATCTTCATTTGATTTCCCTTTGAAATCATTTTTAGAAAAAGTTTTATTCGATGGCAAAACTTTAATTTCTGGACATAACGTCGATAGTCGCCTACATATAGACTTTGTGATTGAACTGCCGTTCTTAGATTGCAAAATGTTTGGCGCTCCAAATACGAGGAAGATTTCTAATAAAGCATCTACAGCTTCGTCAACGCATATCGCTTTCATAGCTTTCAGGTGAGTAAACTTTGTAACATTATTTCTGTACACCATCAAATATTTGTACTCTTCACTGTCCTCAATAGTGACTCCAAGTACGTCAACCTGACCACGTGAATATAGTTCAGGATATCGATGACTGAGTTTGATATCGGTAACCTTTAAATTTTTTTCTGCATTTTCCGTCTGATTACTGAGAGGCTCATCAGTCTCAACACATTCCATAGAATCTTTATCAACTGTCTTAGAATTATTTACAGTTCTAGTCCGCCTAATTGTTTTATCTTTGCATAACTTGCACATGGATAAATACAATAGAACGCTTTGCGCTGTTATGTTTTTATATTTGGGTTTCAATGCGATCATCATTCTAGTGCGACCGCAGTGGTTCAACTTGTGATGGTACTCCCGTATTATATCATACGTATCCTCCAGACATACGAACATTTGTCGCCTTTTATCACCCGGCTTTGTTACGGCAAATAATTTGTCATCATGAACTTCAAATTTCTTCATACGGCGATAGTCAGCTGGTGTTTTTTTCTTTTTATCAGCGAGCCCTCTAACTTGTTCAAATACATGCATATATTTCTCACGTGTCATCAAGTGTGTATTCAACGCTCGCTTTTTGTATAGTTCATACAATCGCTGGTAAAACTCATCTTTATCCACGTCCTTGATCATCTCGGCATTCTCTATTGATGTCATTGTGCTTACATTGTATGGTGTTAGTCAGAGCAACAAATAAACGTTTTGCGATGAAAATATATGTAGGTTAAGTAATTACATCGGTTTTTGGTAATAATAATCACAAACACTCGCGTTATCGTATCGAATACTGACTGGTAAAGACTGGAAAGGGAACGCGTCAATGTTCGACGTTGACCGACGCGCGCCGGACAGAGTCGAACAAATCTCGTATCTTTGTCTAGCACATGCAGCTGCGTGTAGTCCTCGCTTGGCCCAGAACAAATGCACATTACCCAATTAATTTTTAAAACCTGTGGCTTCGCATTGCATAAAAAGTTAAATAAGTAGGATTGTTTGAGAAAATATTGAATAAAACAATAATAAATGCTGCATTTTTGGTTTGTGTTATTTTGTATTAAGCTTTCTTAGTAGATTATCGTTCGATGGCTTGATAAGTTTACGTTACCGCAATGATATGTAATGATAAGTGGCTGGTTCAATCCTTGTTCCAGAGGGTTAATTATTTTTGTGGGGAATACGAATATTTTTGCTTAATCGTATAATAATATAGATAACAGATTCACATTTCTGTCTTATTATACCATAATGCTACTTCCCGTACTTTATTATTAATTACTTTAAGATGTTTCACTTCAGTTCCTAGGTAACTCATAGTAACAGTAGGTATTACAACCTGTTTAACCTTTCATATCTCCGTACTTCGTAGAGTTCGTAGTCTGTCTGAACGTAGTCCTTCCCTTCAATATTATTAATATTTTATATGAGAATTCTACTACTTATTGCATATTATATAATAAAATATTTTGAAAGAATCATATACGCTCTATTTCTACTACATCATGCGTAGAAATGTAGTTATTTTTAGTACATTTATAACCGGAACCAAAAAACCGGTGTTTTCCAAAAATAATTACCAACCTAGGGTATGCTGCGCCATCTGGTCCTGGACAATCTGTTCCTTGTAATGCATCACCCCATGCGTATTTCAGTCTAGGGCCGCAATCTGCCACCACAGAACATGCCAGGAGGGCCTGAAAAGTAAAAAACCGACATTATGTATTTTTTTTTACAATTTTAGTGATACGTAAGCAAGGAAATAACAGTTATTTAAAAGGTTAAGTTATAAAATTTATTCAAATAATTTTATTCAATATAAGCGCCGACCTCGAAATAACATGGGATAAGGGCAGGAGGATGATGATGATGATAAGGGACACTTGGATCACTCGTTGCACATCATACATAACACAATCATAAGTTTATGTATTAAAAGGTACTAAGAAGGATGTACTGTACATAGCTTCTACCCAGCTATTCGTGCATAGTCAAATTATCATAGCCTGCGTTATTGGTCACAAGCGCTACTGCAGAACACGAGGTCCTGGTTTCGATTCTCGAATCAGGCAAATTCCATCTATAATTTCCTAGTAGCTATCCGAAGTCTGGATGAGTACCCTTCATAGACTCCTATTACATAGGACCAAATTTTAGTTTTACTGGCGAAATGTAGGTGTATTATATACAGGTAACCTAGACCTTTTGCAGAAGGGGTTGGCCTTTCGGGGAATATAATAGGCTTGGGCATAATTAGTGCTACTTATCAAATCTTCTCTCTTGTCTTCTCATTCTCTATATTAAAAGGAAGTTAGGGACATAATGAAATTTCAGCGAAAGTAGTTTTAGTGAATAGTTATTGGTAGTTTGAACAATTTTAACTACAGAGCGAGTTGTCGCCGTACCGGTATGTGTGTCGTGGCCGAATGACACCGATCTAAAGCCATTACCACGGACTAATATTTACAAACGAAATCTATCCTTTTTCGTATACAAACCTATATTATTGGTGTGTGCAAACACGACAAGGTTAAATTTCAAACTTTTTTACAGCTAGTTAAGCACTTAATCATATTTTATGTAATTTCAAGCGATGGTGCTCATAGTCAGTAACCGTGACTTTGACTAAAAGCTAAATTAAGTGAGTAAAATAAAAGAATACCGTACCAAGTAGCACTAAGTTGCAAATTTGCAGTTACTCACATCCGGTGTTTGTTTATAAATGAAAGGGTACAGTAATGTGCAGTGAATTGAAATACCCTCAAGAAGAAAGTGTAGGTACATGGTACATGCAAGATTTCTAGGTCGTAATGTGAATAGCATGTCGTTGAACTGCTCCTCAAAAAATACTGGTTAGTAGGTATCAGGCTGGAGTTATTATAAATGTATTAAATAAGTCGACACGAAATGTTAAACACTACAAAAAGCGGTTTCGAGAAAAAGTAAAGAACGTCATACCTATTGGTGGATGACAGGAAATCATTGCAACTAACTAACTGTTAATTATAAGTGTTCATGGAGACTTATCCAAATCAAAGATTAAAAATCCTTTGATTCTAAGGATAGAAAATTTAAATGGTACCAAGATGGAATATTCAGTGAGACTCTATTATTAAACTAGACCTCATACCACGTTGGTAACTACTTTTTAAAGGGATATGTGTAGTTCTAACTGACGCAATAAACTTCCCCCAAGGAATGCATTACCGTATTATTATAATCCATCAACGAGAGTCTCCACGGACGCAAGGAATCAATTCAAAAGTGAAATTTGAATAAAGAAAAAGTAGCGAAAGTGCTCACCGGCCCCTTTGGGTCTATTGTATGGGCATCACGTTCATGAACGGCATTTTGATGGCCATTGCTTGATTCGTAAAACATGTTTTGATGTGAACTAGGTAGGTAGGTACTCAACGAAACGACGTGAAAGCAAATAAACATCTACGTATAAATATCAATTTTACGTTTCACCATACTTAATACTAAAATATCATGTTCGCTTCATTACTTCTCGAATTCATTATTTTATCGGCCGAGAAAGCTTTGTTTACTAACTAGGTACCAACATATCAAACTAGGTAATGACAACAATCATGCTTTAGCTCAACAATTATGAAGCCTGTTATCAATTTATTTTGCTTAATTTCTACACCAATGAGCTAGATATTAATTTACATGAAGTTAATGGACCCACGTTATTCTAACAATGCTATATAATTCATTGAGAAGGTGCATGCTGATTTGGTGGATTAACCTTTACAATAAGGTTAAATCGCGGTAAATAACTCTATCTATTTATTGTGTCCTAGAAAAGCTCTGCATGTCCGTGTGTGGTGGGTCATTGTCATATAGATGTGTATAATATGTAACATGTTGTCGGTCAGCAACCTAATGACACGTTAATGCGTGTAGAACGACGAACGGGTACCATGGGTAACAGTAAATTGAAGATAAACTTCACCCACAATTTCATAATTTTTTTATCTATCTCCCTGAGCGGTTCATTCGCTCTAAATGCATAGACAATGAGTCAGTCAACCATGGTATACATGAATAAAGCTAACTACTCATTAGTGCGCGCAGGAAAAGAACTGCATTCGATATTAACATTAATTTAAAATAATAACTAATTTTGTGTTAATGTTAAAACAACCAAATTTTATGTGGATATTTTTTGGAATAAACCAGATCCAAAGTTTCTATCTGGTAGTACGAAATTTAAGTAAGTAAAGAGGTGGGAAAAGTACAAACTTAAAAAAAAATTAAGTAATAGGGAAGCACTTTTTTGTGGGTTGAAGCTTTTATAGAGGTCATAAAGTTTTAAAGCAGGCAGACTTAAAACTGCACGTGACCTCAATATTCGGCAAAAATTAAAAAAAATATTTGAGATGTTTTCAAATTATAAGGATATAAACTTACCAGATTTAAATAAATACATACACTTCTTGAACACATTTTATCAATTTTACTGTAATATTTGAACTACAAGTAATTAATTTAATAGAGCGACACACTTTTATACGCGAATTTTTATACAAACGTGAAGATGACACATTCGCGTGAGTGGAAGGGCGTGCGGTCGACGCACTGCCCGCGCAGACAACAAGTGGTGTTCGCTGTGTTCATTATAACGGGAGTTCAGCCGGGAGTCCTCACAACCGGCGCCTACCTACCTTTTTCACCTTCCTCGTGCAGCGGTAGCGTACTCATTATTTGAAAATAGCGCCATCTGCTGATACTTGACTTAACTAAAATGATAAATGGTCACCGGTATTTTAATCGGTTCCTGTGATTTGGAATTATTGAGTGCGGCAACACTACTTTTAAATCTCTGCTCTGTCATCTAGCTGTCATAAATTTTATCACCAATTAAATTATTAGTTAGTTTGGTTCGCGGCGCCCTCAAAACTTGCAACTGGCATATAATATTTTATTACGAGTATTAACTTTCAGTAGGAGTGTGTCTAGTTAAAAATAGGACCACAACACAAACCTAACGAATATCAACAATGTAAAATTTGCTAATTACGTGCAATAGCGCGAGTTTCAAAACGTTTGCGGGACTCACAAATGTCAGAAAACTTCAAAGGAAAACTTTATGAACTGACGTCAAAAAACGAAATTATTTTCAAGGACGATATTGTAAACAATTGTTATGGATTACAATCGTGAGTTTTTTGCATTATAATGTAAAATCAGTTTACTTTAAGTTACTGTGCCTTACCCAACCGCTACGCATAAACTCTTATTCTCTCGAATAAATATTTTTCTTTTCAATCAGCTGTTTGTCAATAATCTGCCATCTCTTTTACTCTTAAGCTTTTGTGTATTTTGTGGCCTTTTTCCCGAAGTATCGTATTTGGGCATTCTATTTTGGTACATTACCATCATGATGTGATGAGATTATCCTATATTTGTATTCTCAAATGAGTACTTATTCACGACACAGACGAGAGGTATGGTTGTTATTACATTTCCTTTACTACTCCTAAGCGTATGGCTTTTAAAGCACACACTTTACAGTCAAAACAAACACTAACCTATTAGATTACTTGAGGAGTTGTGTAATAATCTTATTTGTGTGGTTTACACACACTGATTCATGGTTGAACTTTGGAATATGTTTAAAATCACAACATACTTTGTTTTGATGTGGATTTACAACATTCTGTTTTATTTAATTGTATGATAAGTAGATAGGTTATTCTTAAATCATATTACCTTTTTGGAATTATCAACAGTAGCTAATATGAATTTTCTAATCTCAAAATTTGGGTATCAAAAGTGTCATTGAATAAAAATGTAAGTACATAATTAGTTGCCGATGGAATTGCTTAAAATATATTTCTTATATTACAGTAACAATGACACAGAACCAGATATGCCAAAGTCGAATGATATCACAAAGTCTGTCATGGAGAAGAAAAACTGGAAAGCGGAAGACAACGGAAGCTCTCGGTACAAGTGTGAATATGATGGATGTGAGCGCACATACAGTACTGTTGGAAACCTGCGGACACACTTGAAAACACATAAAGGTATTAATTTTTAGAGCCATGGTGGCCTTGGGGTTTGAGCAGTCGTCTGCTTCGCAAGCGACACAGGTTTGAATCCCAGCAGGGCCTGTAACAATGACTTTTTCTTAAAACTTATGTGCAGTGATTTCACACCACATGCTCTAGTGTCTTAGGCGGTGATAGACTCACCATCTGCCACATTAGCACATAATCATCTCCGGTGAAATGTGGGTGCTGTTATTACAACAGCTCTGCCTACCCCTTCGGGGAATATAGGCGTGAGCATATGTATGTTATATACAGATGAGTTATGAGATTGACTTGTATTTGATGTGTAAAACATTCTTATAATTATAGGTGTAACCACAGCATGCATTGTGTTATAAATGTTACAATATTTGAAAAAAAAAATACTTTTGAATTATACTGTTTGGACTTAACCTAACCTAATATAATAATTAAGAAACTGATGTTTTTTATGAAGAATTTCAGGAGCTTTAAATTTTTTTATAAATATACTAAGACTGTCAAAGTGAATGTGTAAGCTCTATAATATAAGGGTTGTATAGATGAGAATTGCGGAGAATGGATAACTCTTGCAAGCAACTACTGCAGAAATTCAGGCAGAAGCTTACCAAACATAAATTCCAACACAAATAATTGATCATTGTTTTCTTTACTTCAGAATAGATCATATATTTTATTAATGTTTATTAATTCCGAGTCCACCTGCGGATGTCCATCTGATCTACCTGCCCGCAGACTAGTAGGTCCCTAGTACATACTGGTCTAGGATAACTTTGTCATTTAGATAAACATGGACTTCTGTAAAGTAACACCTAATTCCTAACCTATTAGAACAAGTGTAATTTCTCAACAGCATGCTGTAGAGGACCATGTCATAAAATAATATCATGTAGATTAAAAGTGTAGCTCTCTCCCTATGCAGACTATTTACCATCTCAGTTCCGTTACCTTGGCACCTGTCTCGACGATCACTCAACATTTAGCTATCGTAACACTTGCTGGAGTCTAGCCAAAATGTGTCAAAATTACACATAGCTTTGTTTATTCTGAACATTATGTATGTTTTTTATAAAAAATATCTAATGGTGTAGGAACATAATTTCTTTGCATACAATGTACGAATTACAAAACGTTGTTAAGTATTTGTAGGTATCAATCATGAACATAATAAGTTCCGAATTTATCGAAAGCTTCTTCAATTCATGGTTTTTACTGTCCTTAGCAGTTAAATGTTATCACTATAATATACTGTATTATGTTAACACAAACATCTGTCAAAACGCCGCTGTTCCAAGGGTATGTAGGCAGTATAATTCGTAGTCCAAGTCCAAGCTTGATATGACCGATTCCCAATGTACAAAATAAAACTAAAAGATATTTTATATTGTTAAAATATATTTATTTGATAATTCTCGTAACCTTTACGTATAAGGTATACGTAAAGGGTTTTGGTTTGTATTCAAATATCTCGAAGATTTTTATTGTTTTGATATATAATTAGTGAACGTCACGCGGTGTCACGTGTAGTGCCCGATCCCGTGGGAGTACGGGAATAAGATATAGTCTATATTAATCAGTGATAATGTAGCATTCAATCGGTGAAAGAATTTTTAAAATCCGTCTGGTACTTCTCTTTATAATATTAGTAAAGATAAACTATAAATTATATTTTTATACATGATGTGATCTCCGGTAATTGAAGGGACACCCTTACTTACAATCTTGAGATTGTATCTGTAGGTATATTTACGTGTATCCTTTATTGGAGATCCATAAATAAATAAATATTGGTTAATAATTTTGGCAGAAAATAATAATATTACGTTACAAGTTACATTGAAGAGTTTCCAAACATCTGAAGATTTTATAGCATAGCTGTGTTTTGTTCAGAGAAAAGTGTAATAATATATATTTTTTTAATTTCAGGCGAATACAAGTTTAAATGTTACTCATGCGATAAAGCATTTCTCACATCATACAGTTTGAAAATCCATGTTCGAGCACACACCAAGGACAAGCCGTTTACATGTGACATAGCAGGTTGCAAAAAAGCCTTCAACACTCAATACAGGTTAGTAAACTTTAATTCGGCTCGAAAGACCAACTTTGTATGACTTCGAAATATTAACGTTTTTTGGTTTCAATGACAGAATATTAACTGTAGGATGTCTGGATTCCGATTATAGTTATACATATTTAAAGCAAATGCAACTCTATATTTTGGTATATTAGGTTCACAACTACAAATTAGAAAAATTTGTTCAACAGAGAAGTCTAAATTAGGGTGTAAATAGGTGATGTCTTTCGCTAATAATACTTAAAAAGCTCTACTAATACCTAATGCTCAACATATAATATAGGTAGTCCGAAATATTTACGTCATCCTTGGCACCCATGTTTCAATATATTATAGTATCAATATATACCCCGAGTATAGGTTTAAACATTTTTTAACATCATCCTCCTGTCCTTATCCCATGTTATTTGTGGTCGGCGCAATGTGTTCTCTTCCATTTCTCTCTATCAGCCGTCATATATGTATTCACTCCCATTCTAGCCATGTCATCTTTCACACAATTTTTTAACATAGACTACTTATATCGATTGCGTATTTTTCTCATTTTGTATGGGAACGTAAAAACACACCGAGCGGCGAGTGTAGGAAATTATGCGTTCCCATACAAAATGTGGAATATATGCAGGCATCAACGTAAAACATGCTTAAATCTATGCTTGGGGCACAGGGTGTCTAGTTTTCTTAAAATCGCCATCGCAAGTTATCGCGTCGACGTAAACGTAGATTTGTATGGGCTCACAATAGTGTCAACTTTAGGCCGACAGACGGCGCTGTTTCGATCCTATAGAAATCTACTAGTCAATGCAATGACTTCTGACGGCGGCAGTGAAAAACTCGCATTAGTGCTATCCTCGTCGCCACTGCTATATATTTAATAAAATACGAATATTTCCGTAACTCTTCCTTTATTTTATGCTATGACAAAACCTCACTTGACACACCGAATGACAGCGCCGCACAATGGCCAGATTCATATTAATTAGGCCCTCTGATTGGCAATAACAAATCTTAGTTTTAAAGTGTTTGTTGTCACACTGTTGAAATGCCTTTCTTGACTTCGGTCTAATTAACCATAATGTACCAGTATATTTATGTGTGTTTCGCTCATTACATTTTGGCAAGATGTCAGAAAACATTCGCAGTTTTAATCCCTAGCACTTTGTGAACAACTATAGAGTATTACGTGGCACGTAGAAGACTTATTCTTGCCATAAATCAATCGATTCTAAACAGTAGTCTTGAAAACGACGGATGAATTATTTCGCTTGGAATGCTTCCAATTCTAACAGTAATGTTCAATTAAAAAACTATCTTCTTTACCTAGAGTGTACACAGTAAAACACAAGTCAATTCAGTACCTAAGGTGAGTGCGTACTGTACATTCGGAAAAAAATATCTCTGTGTAAATTATTTCTCCAGAGATTTTTAAGAGAAACGAATCTCGTTTACCTATCCTCCTCATTTTTATATCCTTGGTGTGTTTATTTTATTCTTATACACACATTGATCAACCATTAAAAGAGTTATTTAAATTTTGCAAGTGGATAGTAAAGTCGTCGAGAAAATAAGCTATTAAATAACAAATATAGAGGGAAATTATGCGAATGGTTAGAAATCCCCTAAGAAAACGACGCTATTGAGAAAAAAAATTGTTGAAGAATTAGTAATGCAACTGGTATTTAATTCCATTAGGAAATATTGAATTTCGGAATGTGCAGAAAACACTCTATAAGATAATTCATTCTATTTTGGTACCAATTCTTTCTACAAAGAGAAACATGAGCGTACAGCGCAACTTATAACAAACAGTCAAGTATAAGCTTTAACATGTTTTTACGTTGACGATATCGCTTGCGTATTTACCTCATTTTGTATGGGAACGTTAAAAAGCGCCCGAAGCGGCGAGTGTGGGAAGTTTTAAGTCTCCATACAAAGAAACCGCAAAACACAGTGTCAAGCGACGACGTTCGAACGACAAAACCTATACATGGGGCCTATAAAGCTATTAACTTTCTTTAAAACAGTTTGAAACTCCTTATACGAGTAGTTGATCCTTCCTTATAAAGTAGGTAGCATTACCTAAGTAGCTCGATAGCTTATAGAAATTACTGTTATCTAATTCCCTCTGCGAATGTATACGGAACGATTACCACTTTCACAGTATGCTTGTGTAATAAATTATCCTTTGTAAGCGAAGCATAATATATTTATATTTTTATAGTAACAATGAATAGCAACTTTGCAGTTTCTCTTGTATCGACATAGAGAAACGTTCTTTGCACTTAAACTCGAAGAATGTGTTTCCCTTTATGCAGACTTCCCCAAAGTGAGCGACGCTATTTATATCTCAAGACATTTTATAGGTATATATAGTTATAGGTATCAAACTTAAAAAAAATGTAGAAGGGTGGTGCTATTAAATAACTGTTTTTAAGTGGGCGTTACACGATAACGGTTTGGCAACCTCTGTCTTAATAAAACCCATTTTAAGCTCCATTAGATCTCGATGGTCATAATATGCAGGTGTATTCTAAATTAAATTAAATTCAATTTTAATTTTAGGTTGAGGGCACATAAACGCTTGCACAGCGGCGACACTTTCAACTGCAAAGCTGACAAATGCACCAAATACTTCACGACCCTGAGTGATTTAAAAAAGCACGTTCGAACACACACTAAAGAAAGGCCCTACAAGTATGTATCTAAATCTGCTGTTTGGAAACTGTATGCATCTTGATAAGTAATATTAAACATCCCATTTTTAGTTTTTTATGTTCGGGCGCTTAGCGATAGCCGAACTGTTTTATGGGGAGAGCGAGTGATCATGCTCATCCACAGCAAAGGGAAGATCTTCCAGCCAGGCGAGTATCATGCCTGGAGAACCGCGGCTACTACTGCTCTAGCTGGAAACTTATATATTTCTGCGCTTGAAAAGCCTTATTGCGCTATTTAGGTTCTCGTGTATTTGTACTCAAACTTCGCAATTGCTAGCGAGTAGCGCCATCTATGTAGCGAGTGGAGAAACTCTGCTACACTGTCTATACTAACATTATGAATGGTAAAGTTTCTCTCTGTTTTTTTCTCTTATATGTCTACTAACTCTTTGGTACAGTTTACATGTGGCATGTTTACAATTTGGTACAGAAAAGTTAAACATACTCCACGTTTGGAAAATTGTATCTAATATCTGTTATTTATAAGGTGTATTATTGTAAACAGGTGCCGGAGCGAGGGATGCGGTAAAGCGTTTACGGCATCCCACCACCTCAAGGCACATGGCCGGACGCACTCGGCAAACAGGGACCGAAATAATTCCACGCACACTATACGACAGGTTAAACAACCTTTTTGAAAACCGATCATTATTCTCTATGTTTAGGCCCAGGCCTATAGACATAGTAACATTATCCTCACGCTTCGCTCATAGAAATAGTACAAAATGTATGGGAATGACATATTTCACGTGATTCATATTCAAGTGATTTATGAGCATATTTTTGTCATCTTATTAGAAAATGGGAAAGTTTCTCAATTGATCTGTCCGTCTGTTACCTTTTTACGTCTAAGCTGCAGAACTCATTTGGCTGAAATGGTAATTAGATAGGTTTAACCCCAAGCAGGGGCGTGCATTGGATTTTCAGAGGAGTGAGCGTTAACAATAACTACTTATTGTTTATACTGCCAACACTACGGTTGGTTGGTAGGTTAAATACATACCAATGCGGCGCGTACGTAGGTACATACATTTTGGTTTTGACACAGACACACAAACAAAAAAACACACACACACTCGACACGAGTGTATTCAGTCATCACAAATGGGAAGCACTGCTTATATGGAATGCACGCCCCCAACCCCAAGGACAGACATTGGACAATATTACACAGACCAAGTCACCGGTAAAATCTAGAATTTTCCAATGCTTGAAAGAGTGGGCCTGTTTGTTAAGTATTTTGGTAATTTGTTTGCAGGTGGCAGCTGAACCAATTACAGTAGAGGTAACTGAAACAACGAATCAAGTACAAGGAGCGAAAACAGACTTCATGGTCTGGGACAGCCTACTCGAATCATTTGGCAGAATAACAACAGAATGTAACTCGACCGACAGCAGTCTAGAAGACATAAATAAAGTTAACAACGTTGACCTAACAGAGTTACTATTTGACAGCACTTCTAACAACATTAAAATTAACGACAATAACATACCAGACTACGATTTAACCAGCATTACATTAACGCCTTTTCCCGAACTTAAAACCAACAAAAAGGATGACCTCCAATGGGTACAGGTCAATGAACTCCCGGAATTGGCGACGCGGACAAATTCAACGCCTAAATTGGAAGTGAAGTCAGAAGCAATCCAATTAGCATTGGCCAACGAAATTGAATTCCAAGCACCGTGGATTGACGTCAGTACTCTCGCCGCGTCCATATCAGAAACGCCAGTCCGCATCAAAGAAAACACACCAGAAAGCATATTCCATCTCGCTACATCCGTACCCACACACATGCAAAGTTATATAGATCTAAATCCTGAAATAATGCCCACTGCAAATATAATGATCCAAGACTCGTTTGATCTGGACACACCCAACATTATTTATATTGGTGACAAAGTGTTCAATGACAGTGAAATCGTAACGAATTTGGAACATGAAAAATTGGATTCGTTTATGAACGAAACGGCTAAACTGGAATCCGAGTGGCAACCAGTCGAGTCATTCGTCGAAGAGACATCAAAACTCGATTCGAATGTCGATGATTTTAAAATCGAGTCAATGGATGCTACTAAATTGGGTTCGTTAGTTTTAGACGAGTTCCTTGTTTCGGATGACGAACGATCCCTGAATACTCCCCCGCCTCATAAAGTACATCAGAATATAGAGATAAATCCAGCCAACTCTGTCTTATTCAACACAGACTTGGCTCTCGAAGACACGTTGTTATTCGACAACGAGCCGGCCTCCGATATGTACGTCGTACGGACGGAAAACATATTTGGTGATTTGATTGCGAAGAAAAACGCCAACGCTATAAATCAATTGGTAGCCGACGTTGGGATATGCCAGTGTGAAGAATGCAAGTGTAATCCAAACCAGGGCGAATGTAGGAAAGAGTGTAATGTGTCCAAACAGAGGGAGAGGAATCCGTGTGGGGATGATAAATGTACTTGCGGGGATAAATGCAAGTGTGACCACGCTAACATGAAGTGTAAAGTTGGTTGTGGTAAAGCAACTGACACACACAATAACACCTTCCTCCATTACCATCGACGGCACAAGAATTCAAATTTAGAAGATTTAGGTGTTTACCCTGAAGTACCTCCAGTTGTTAACTGCATTTGCAAAGCAGATGGCGCCACGTGTTGCGGTAACAAGGATAATTCGTGTTGTGTTACTATTTGTGTAAAGAGCTTGGATTCGTCCAAACAGTATCTGTCCAGTGACGATTTCCTCCAAGCGCTGCGGAACCATTTCAATAGATCGGGCATAGCGTGTAGAGAAAATACGGTTATAAAGGAAAAAGAAAAGTAACATCACGCTACAATTATATATTTAATTGTTAATATGAAAATTATTATCATACTATTTCTGCAACGAGAAAGGAGTGCAGAAAACTGGAAGCCATATTATATTATAGTCATAAAATGGTTTATATTGCTTTCCCACAAGCATAGGGGTAAAAATCATCGAAGGTAGGATGTTCACCTGCAATTATGACGGTAAGCATAAATATTACTTCTTGATATATCGCTGTTAAATTTACACATAATAAAATACATCTTCATATTATCAACTCGAATTGAATAGAAGGTGGTTATATACATTTAAAATATTTGCACTGACATGAATTACGCGTTTTTTGACGTGAATTCGACTTGAAAAATACGAATATTTACGAATTTAGGTGCGCGTGACAATGTACTTATCTTGCTAAAAGCTTCTAATTATTAATAGCTTTACGAAACGCATTTAACTATTGTACAAAAGCATTGGGTTTCTTGCATTGCCAACAGTTTGGTATATATTGTTCAACATAATTAGGGTATTGTTGGAATATTAAATAATCTATGAATTGTTATTTGTCTACTTTATGGATTTGATTCAACGAAATAATTTAACATAGTGATATTACTTATGTATAATGGTACATTTTACTTGTAAGTACTCATAGGTTTAAGGAATAAATATTATTCTTGTGCAATTTTGTAAAAATCCAAAGACTTATAAACTGTGCCAGTGTTCTTAAATGAAAACTTCAAATCAACTTAAATGGGTCTATGGAATTGGAAAGTAGGTTTTAACTTCGAATTGCACTTACATTATTTATGGTGCTTCGTAAGAAAAAAACGTGAATATTCTTATTTACAAAGTTACTTTTGTAGTTTAATGATGTTTTTATAAAATATTGTGTGTTTAAATAAATAGTGCCATATTTACCTACTTGGGGCAGTTTTTGTCTATGAATGAGCTAAATATAATATATTACTTAAAAGTCAATTATAAATGTACCAGTTGTCAATTATTTTGGTATTGTAGATCTCTGTTTAGTTTAATGTTGATAACTAATATCCTACTATGCTTAAATTTTGACAATTAAATTTGTTCTCATGAAACAACGGTGCTATTCACGTAATTTTAGGAAAATGTGCCTTATGTATTTGTACTTAAAATTTCATTGAAATATTTACAAGATGTTAAATAATTTTATGTAATATTATGAGATTTTATAAATTATATATTGATGTTAAAATCAATAATTTTATTGCAATGCTGTAATACCTCTAGTCCATGTAACAAATAAACGCTTTTTAATATTTCATTGTTTTATTTATCAAAAAATCAATACAAATTGAGATCAATATGTGTGCAAATGAAAAGTTTTGGAGAATATAAGCACATATTATATCTTACAAGTACCTTAGTTATTGCATGATAAAATTAAGAATGTGAAATCATAACTTTTTTTGGTCTGTATGCACCATTGTATGATGATCATACATCAATGCAGCCTTTTTTTTCTCAAACTGTATGATAACTGATAGAGTAAACACATTGTGAAGACTACAAATAACATGGAATAAATGCTAGTTCTGAATTGTAAATGTCTATTTCAGTAAATCCATCTGTCAATCAAGTAACTTTACCAACTTAAGAATATCTATATCAATTATAATGTAATTTGTATACATATAAACATAAAAAATAATCCTAATAATTTAGAAACCTGGTCAGAAGGAGAACTGGGGGCAAACTATAATCATTTAAGCATTATGTATAAAGATCTTCTCAGATTCGCAATTTGAATTTACGGTACGAAAATGGAAGCTCTTAAGTTTTTAATACACTCTGCTTAAATCGATGATGGTAGGTCCCCTGTTGTAGCATAGGTGCTGCTGGGCTTAAAACCTTTTTTAGGAATGTAAAAGCTGCATCTTTTGGATCATTTTATCATTATTTTGTTTTCTAGTCAATAAGTTTCAGTGCTTCCGACCTTTTTCGCCGCGCTAAGGATAGAGACGAATGCCAACCTTCAATGATTGGCGAGGCTCTTTAAGAAGAAGAAGTCAATAAGTATAGGGTCGAAATTTGGAAATCATTAGTTAATTTTTAGCCATGACTTTCTGTTTTTGAACAGCCTATATGTAATTTATTTTTTATAATGAATTTAGTAGGCAAGTACAATGCCTACCAGGATTATATGAGATTCCTAAAACTTACAAACTAACAATGAAGCCTATGCAGTTGTGACCAGGGGCCCAACCATCAGCTCTTATTGCAGACTAAAGATGTTGTGCGACAGTGACAGACATATACATGTCACATACTTCTGTCTCATAATATGAGTCAAACTATGGAATTGCCATGATAGTTTGACTTCTTTTAATATCTTCTTATTTATTAGCTCTTATGAACTCATGGTAAGGCCCCATTCACCTACAGCAATCAATCTGTACAGGATTTTTTAACTGTTATTATGTATTGGGGGTTGACACTTAAGAGTATTGATAATATAATACAAATTAACCAAATTTTTTTTGTTTTGCTTTGTTTGGGAGTAAACTAGCATTACATTTAACACATTCACTGCTAACAATTGTACTTCTTCGTAAATTAGCTCACTGCTGGAAGAGCAAATGCATCATTAGCAGTGAACATGTTAAAGGAATACATGATGTGTTTAACTACAGCAAAATTTCTACTAAAATATAAGGTTTCATAATCAATGTTTTGAGAAAAGGTTACTCATAAGTTAAGTGCCTCGTGAGCTACCGTCTGAGCTAGCGCCGTTTCTTCTTGTCATGTCTTCTCGTGCGGGACATGGTCGCACGATGGCCTGGTGATGATTGCTCGGAGCTACATTCATCGCTGTCTGTGTAGGTCTGAAAAAACAAGTGTTTTATTATAAACCTCTGAGGCATATGACAATATAGACAAACACATATTTTGTTATAGGTAACATGTTTGGTTACAAAAAGTGGTTTTGAAACAAACACTAGACTATGTTCATCCCTTTTTAAATTTTTATCACAGAAACAGATGGAGCTACTTTTAAAATAAGGACTATCTTAATTAGTAAGTATAGGTTCAGAATGAATAAAATAAGCAACATTTATGTTAGATAATAAATATTGTTGTCAGGGATGTTGCCTGACTTTCGATACAGATTGTTGGAGGAGAATAGGACGGATCTATAATTTTTATTTTTTTCAAATAGGGCTTTCGTAACTATAATAATATGTGAACCTAATCATGAAAATCTCCCCATAAATGTTAATCTCTGGTCTGCAGATTTAAATCAAAGGTTCACTCAAGAGTTCTGTTGTAATTATGTGCAGTAAATAAACTACGTGGTAAATAAAAGTAATTGGGCCGGCTGTTGGTTACCTTTTCGTAAGGATGCGGTTCGCTCTGCTCATCGGTAAGCGTTACACAAGCAAGCAGGCAAACTAATTGAAATGCAGCACCAATGTAGAGGCCGTAACGAATAACTGTACTCATCAAATCTTCAGCGAAAATTTCGTTTGGTATCATATTCATCTAACAGTAGCAAAGTAAATCAATCAATATCTTTCCTTTCTTGAATCTTTGTAATGGTCGTTCGTTTTGCTTTGACACTTTATATGACAAGTTTGACAGGTAACCGTTTCGTTCGAATATTTCTTAATACCGTTTTTCAATGAAATGCAAAAGCGTCGTAGTTCATACAACCAAGTCCTCTAGAGTGACAGCCATGAACCATAATAACATAACACGTCAAGTATCAAAAGAAAAATGAAAGACCCTACTTACATACAGCATGGAATTGGTTAAGAAGATATTATAACAGGGTTTGCAAGCGTCCATAGGCGACGGCATGGTTGTAACCACTAATCATCGTGGGCCATATGCATGTTTGCCACGTTGGTGGAATGAAATAAATCTTAAAGGTTCCAATACCGCAGGAAGGTAACGTCTACATCAGAGATAACATTTCCGGGAGCTTACTTGATAGCGAGCGAGTCAAAAGTTTCACACCTATTTATAAGATTATAAGACTTTACTTGCTTTCTATTTCGCGAGGAATGAATTTTCGATTAGAGTCGGTTTTAAAACTTGATTGAATGTTAGCTCCACTTGACTTATCCGTCTAAGTCTGTTTCGTACCTACCTACTTTTATATTCTTTTCAGTGCACCTACATTAGACTAAAGTAGGCATGTTGTTATCGATGAATATTAAATCTTTTCGTAAAATATATTTGAGTGAGTACCGATAAGTGTTAAAAAGACTTATTTGAATATTATTTAATAAGCATACGAACCCCTGGGCTGTAAATGTCAAATAATTTACGTAATACTTTCCATGCTTTTCATTGAAAAAAAGGTTATCACTTAATTAAAACCCACATTATGCAGAAACAGAAGGTAACTACTTAGTACTTATTGTGAGCCACGTACCACATATCTTCGAGGAAAAGAGGGTGTTGTTTATCCCACCTTCGCTTACCCCTTATGGTGACCATGTGACCCGAATGGTGACAGCAGAGAGGTCGTACTTAATTCGCACTCACTATATTATGATCCTGTGAATATAGGCACTTATTTGAACGTTATTTTGTTAACAGTTTTCACGTGTCTGGTTACTGGGGTATTTAGTCAATGGGACTGGCACCTTGGAGATAAAGCATGGACCGAATTTGGAGTTTTAGACTCACAACGCCCCTTTGACTTGAAGGGATCCATAAATCGTAGATTTGCATTGGTCTGAATTATAATATAAACTTCTTTAGTACAAAATAATAGAGAGCCGTGGTGGCCTCGGGGCTAGAGCAGTCGCCTGCTACGCAGGCGACGCAAGTTCGAATCCCAGCGGGGCGTATACCAATGAGTTTTTCTAAAAAAAAAACTTATGTACAGTGATTTCACACCACGTGCTTTACGGTGAAGGAAAACATCGTGAGGAAACCTGCATATTTCTGAGAAGTAATTCAAAGATGTATGTATAGTGCCTGAGATGGCGATAGACTCACCATCTGTCACGTTGGCACTTAATCAAATTCGGTGAAAAGTGGGTGTTGTGATTACAACACCTCTGCCTACCCCTTCGGGGAATACAGGCGTGAGCATATGTACAAAAAAATAGGAAGTCTCCCAAAATGTCGCTGCTATTGTAGCCTTGAATGTGATCTACCCCAAGACTGTCACTTGCAAATAGCATAAGTACTATATAAATAATGGAGTCACTGTCAACCTGTACCCCTATCGCGGGTTTGCCACCGTTTTCGTAATCTATACTCGCTAGCGTTACTCGAAATAATTGTAAGAGATATTTTAGTTCTTGGCGTCACCGGTGGCAAACCCGTGATAAAGGTACTGAAATGCAGTGATAACTGTCAATATGAAATATATTTTAAGAAAAAGCCATGGTGGCCTAGAATTGTATAACTAGTTTTCTATAGATCGCTAGGATTTGAACATACATCGCTTGGAGAGCCTGCAATCTATAACCAATGAGTATTTTTTATTTGTTTATTTGTGACTTAAGGCGTACAGTTATAAAATTACATGTTGAATATAACAAAAAAGATAAAAATGCCAAATGCCACTAAAAGGCTTCAAATCAGCATAATGCTGGCTACAAGCCAGCGCTGGTCTTCCCTTGAAACCAGGGCGTAGGTGACGTCAGGGCACAGATGATACACAGATCAACACAAATTAAAACAGTAGTTTACTTAAAAAAATTTTTTTTTTTTTCGAAGACCGACTTCAAGAAATTTAGGAGGTTACTCAATTCATACATTACATACAAACATATTATGTGCCTGTATTCCCCGAAGGGGTAGGCAAAGGCGTTGTAAGAACAAAACGCACTTTTCACCGAAGATGATTAAGTACCAACGTGACAGATGGTGAGTATATACATTCACCTGTTTCCACATACTGTTTTCAGACGTTAGCCCTGATGTCACCTGATATCAATATGGTATGCTCACCAACGTCAGCAGCCATGCTGCTCGCGGCACTAGCTATTGGAGCTGAGGATCCCACCCTTCGGGAACTAGTGGCCGCTATCGGCATCAAAAATATTCAAGAGGTATTCTAATCTCCTACTGCAGTTTCGGCAGTTATTCTAATCCCACGGTTAAGCAAAAGTAACGTCACAAATTAGCAGTGGCAACTTTACCAGCAGGCTGAATAACATAGTCTTCTTCCTTGTTCTTATATTGCCTGTACGCTATCGTAAGAATGTCTTAGGCTGTAGCCTAGCTATGCCTCGCGGTTTTACTCGCGTATGATTAACGGTAAAAACAATGTTATATTTTTTGATGCTTCGCGCATATTGGTCACAGCGTTATGCCTAAAGCCTGTGAATGAACTATCCGATACAAAAATATTTTTATTTCAAACCACACAAACAAAAAATTTTTTAATTAGTATATAACTTCCAATATAGAGGCATGTAAGCTTCTGTTTAACATTGTATGCAAGTTTCAAAAAATTACAGCTCTGTTGTGATTTGTGACGTAATGAGCTCAATCGTAGGATGAAATTACCTGACGGAGTGTACGTAGAATTGTTACAAGGCTTCATCTTGATAGGTACATACTTATCTTTTTTATTCCCAGTTGAAATCAACGTATAGTTTTTATGTAAGGGAATTCAATAACTTGCCCGGTGCAGGGACCGTTAAAGTAGCCAGTCGTTTGTACCTGAATATACACCATCGTTTGAATGACAGCTATTGTGAGGACAGTGTGGAAATATTTGGTACTTGTATAGAAACAATGGACTTCGCTGCGGTTGCTAATACCTACCGCACTATTAACAAATGGGTAAGTTTAGTTACTTATTAATGTCATGATTTAAACCGATTCAAAATAAGAAGGAAGAAATAAAAGAAGTATTTTTTATTTCGACAGAAATTGAAAATGTTTGCTTTAAGTTAATAATTAAATAAATATACATTTCATGATAAGGCATGAAACAAAAAGTAGTAAAATTTATTTGATACCATGTCTCTATTCCACCAGATCGAGGATAACACAGCCAAAAAGATACATAGAGTGATATCACCAGCAGGTATCTCACCATTTATATCAACTATCATGGTAACCGCTGTATACTTTGGCGTGAGTACAGAAACTCAATTATACTTGATATATTTATTAACATGCTCGCAGTCCGGCAATTACGTTACGTTAAGTTTTAACAATTTATCTAAAAAAAAACATGTACATGTCCCATGACTTTTATTGTAGGATCTGATCATGCCCAGCCCATGTTTAAGATTAAGACATACCCTCTATGTCCAGTTAAATAATTTGAAACATCCATAAATCGGCAAAGCGTGTTCGCCACCTCTTATTGCAAGCGTCCATAATGCAGCACTTAATACTCAAAACTTTCTAATTATAAAAACGTGTTTAAGGGTGTATGGAAAACTCCATTTGAGCACGTGGAACTGGAGCCATTCAATACGAAGGCTTTAGGAGTACGCACAGTAGACATGATGAAATTGACAGCTCACTTCAATTATATTAGAAGCGACGGTTTGGGTTGTCATGTAAGTTACGTTAACGGAAGCTCTATCTTGACCTCTTATTGAAATCACAGATTGACAATGGTAATGAGACAAGATGTATATGATGTGTACAAGTCTGTCACTGTCACACATGCAGTGCTGTTCACTAAGAAAAACAGTCTAAAGGAATCAAATTGAAAGAACGTCAGAGGAATCCAATGGGCTTCTCCATATATTTTTAACAATTAACAAGATTTTTTTCTCAACAATCACTCGACATTGGTGGAATAGCTGTACTCAAGCTCATCGCCATTAAATAAATAAAAGAAAGGAAAGAAAACCGCCTCAAGAGTCCAGCAATCAGCTCTTACCATGAGCTCGTATTACCACGATTGTTTGACTAATACTAATATTATAAAGGGTTTGTATGTATGTTTATAACGAATTGGTTCAAAAAGTACTGGATCGATTATAAAGATTCTTTCACGATTAAAATGCTACATTATCACTGATTAATATAGGCTATATTTTATCACCATAATCCCACGGGAACGGGAACTACGCGGGTGCAACAGCGTGACGACCGCTAGTTTATGATATGTCAATGAGGTGCCATTGTCACTGTGACAATGTTCGGCTATGAATAACCGAACTATCATGGGAATTAGATCTCATGTTTGGCATTAAATATTGAGTAATTTGTGTGTAGATTGTAGAGATCCCTTACGACGGTGATGCAGCTAACTTTATCCTGCTGCTGCCGTTGGCCAAAGGCAACCTGGAGGCAGTTATGCGTAAGATCCTAGACGATCCATTATTATTTAGAAATGAAATGTTGAACGTAACTAAAACAGAAGTCAAACTCAGTATGCCCAAGTTCAAGATGCAGTCGCGTTTGGATCTGACCAGGGTATTCAAGGAGGTTAGCATCTGATATATGTCTAGTTATATGTGTTACTGGTTCAATATAATCTAGTTCTCACATGTCCGGAACCTCAGAATAGATTGTCAGAGGTGATACAAATCCACTTTCCGCTATAGATATTTAGGTGTCACGTTGACACAGAAATAGTTTCTCTGGCAGTGTCTATCCTACAGACGTATATCCATTCACATTGCCTTACTATGTATTCCTTCTCCGCGATTCTTGTAGTATGAAAATAAAATTCCTCCTTATTACAAAAAATACCAAGATGGTCCTTGGTTTAAAAGTAGCTCCATCTCTTTCTTTGATTCGGATTAAAAAAGAGATAGACCCAGTATATTACTCAGAGTGTAGGAATCTTCCTTTAAGCCAGTGTTTGTTTAAAAGGGGATTTTATTAATAGTTATGCAATCTACTGAGTATATACGCATGTCCTCTATTTTTGAATAGTAGTCCCCAATTCCATACAAAATTGTTTTATCTGTTTGAACGCATCGTACAAATAAACGTAGAGCTCCGATGGGTTTATGGCTAAAAAAACCATATAATATACTTCATAGATAGCAGGGAAGTCAACGTTAAAAAATCGTATCCTAAACTATGATACAATACTTACTTACATGTCCAAATATCGTTCATCCAGAAGTTTAATATATATACCAATTTTCAGCTATATCTCAGATCTATGTTCAGTCCAAACGACACTGCTCTTAATAATATAGTACAGTATGATAAAATCTACGCATCTATAGCAACTCAGACGGTGTTGATAGAAGTAAATGAAAAGGGTAAAAGAGCAACAGATCCCGCCAGTAAGTAATAATAATGTAAAAATAATTGATATAAAGATTATGATGAAAAAATATACCCTAAGATCTACCCTACTGAATAAGATTATATTTTTTTGTTTGTCCAATCGAAATAGTTACCACCATTTTCTGTCATGATTCATTTAGTGTGACTAGAAGAAAAAGCATTTAATTGTAGTAGGTTATCTGCCTATATCACGCCACGTGTTTTGCCGAAGCAAAGTACTAGGGCATCAGAATTTAGCAGGAGATACTGATTGTGCAGATGTATGTGTAAACGAAAAGTACATAATTGAACTTGTGATTGGATGTGCGGGTGTGCAATTGTCATTGTAATGAAGGTGTGTGTAGCTAATTCACGTGTTTTACTGAAGCAAAGTACCAGGCCACCAGATATCAGTAGGAGGCGCCGATTATAGAGATATGCGATGACATTGTGTCTGCCTTGTGATGGACGATAGTGTGCGTGCATGTTTGGCTGGAAATATCGAAATGTGAGGTCTCGCTAAGTCACGTGTTTTATTGAAGCATAGTACTAGGTCACAAGACATTGGCAGGAGGTGCCGTTTGTACACAATAGATCCTGGGAGTGCCAGAGAGTGCCATTGTCATTTAAATGTTTGGTTGGAAAGCTAATTTAAGCCACGTGTTTTACTGAAGCATGAATCAGGGTACCAGATATTTGTAAGAGGTGCGGATTGTAAAAATACTCGTGGGTGGTATGAGCTGACGTCATGGATGATAGTCGTACGTAGTCGGTTAGTAGGGGCTTTGAATGCCACGTGTTTTACAGAAGCAAAGTACCAGGGAAGGAGATATTAGTAGGAGGTGCGTTTTAGAGAGATAAGCTACGTCGCGTCTCGCTACGACAGTGTATCTGTGTGTGTTACCTAGTAGATACTTTAGAGTGGAACACGTCACACTCTACGGTTCGTTTGTAGATCAGTTCATTAGATGTAATTTTTTTTTTGTGACATACTATTTTAACTGAGTATCAATTTATGAAACAAATACTTTTTTTACATTAAATATTTTATGAATGGTAACGTGATAAAAATCTCATTTGAACCATGATTTGACCACGTGTTTTAGCGAAGTAATGTACCAGGGCACCAGTTTTATGAAGAGGTGCGATATGGGTGCAGCATACAGAGTAATTGCGCTGTGTGAATGTGTGACAATTACGTCGGCATGTGTGTGTATGTAAACGTGCAGACTTGGAGATAAGATCGCTGTGCGTTCATTCATGTACGATCTTTGTTGTCGTGCATTATATGTTTATATATTTTTGAACATATGACTGATAAATATCACCAGTGTGCCGGCTGGCCTTTTAGTTAACAATGGAAGTAATTTTTTTCAATATATTTAGCAAAAATTAAAAAATACATAAATAGCTACTTGCTAGTTGCTTAGCAATGGATTACATAAAAAAAAATTAAGTAATTTTATAAAAGAGTGGCCACGTTATAGTAAATAGTGCGGGCATTTATTTGAATGACACGGATCTTATATAATTTGTATTAAAATTACCTTTTTTCCAGGTACATCTCGTGCCCCAAATGCTTCAGGCGTAGAAGTGAAAGCAAACCATCCATTTCTATTCTACGTTAAATCCCGAACGCAACAATTAGTAGTTGGTGTTTTTAACGGACCCACATCTAAAGTGATTGAAATGCCAGAAACATAACCACATTCCTTGTTTTATTTACAAGTACAGGGGCCCTACCATGACCTCTTATTACCATGATAGTTTAACAGTTATAATGAGATTAATGTTTTGTAATAATGACGTGTATAAGTCTGTCACTGTCAAACAGTAAAACTATGATGGTAATAAGAGCTTACGGTAAGGCCCTTGGTCCCGTCACGAGTAAAAAACGCGCAGCGAAAAATTGTGGGGATACTGTGCATATTTTTATTTGCCTCGCGCCATACATATAGACAGAGACAGACTCATAAAATGACTACTCGTTCTTAACTCGTGATGTGTACCAGGGGCTTTGCGGCTTTGCCCGCGAGTATAAATTACGGATCCCTAATTAGCTCGATTAACCATATAGCCTATGTTACGCTGAAAATTTAGCTTTCTAGTGATGAAATAATTTTGTATTATAATATTTTACTCATATTATAAGACAGATGTATATGAAGTGTATACATCTGTCACTGTCACACAGCTGAACTGCAATAAGAGCTCGTGGTTATGCGCCAATTTCTGATATACCCGATCATATTAAGTAATTCTAACAAATTTCAAGATGATTTGCGAATAAGATTATTTAGTAGTGGTACATAATATGCTCACGCCTTTAACGCGTACCAACGTCACAGATGGTGAATCTATCACCGTCTCAGGCACTATACATACGCCTTCGAATATCTTCTCAGAGATGCAGGTTTCCTCACGATGTTTTCCTTCACTGTTAAGCACGTGGTGTGAAATCACTGCACATAAGTTGGTTGATGTAATGTAACAAAATTTAAAATTGTATAATTACTGTTCTAATCTTGCTTTTTTATAAAATACTAGCGGACCTCACGCGGTTTCACCCGCGAAGTTCCCGTTCCCGTGGGAGTACGGGGATAAAATAAAGACTATGTTTCTTGCTGATGATGTAGCTATCCCATGGTGAAAGAATTTTTGAAATCGGTCCAGTAGTTTTAGAGTCTATTCATTACAACAAAACAAACAAAGTTTTCCTCTTTATAATATTAGTGTAGATGTACGGACAAGTTAGGCTTCTTGTTGCAAAAGTTCTGGTGGATTTTAAACTTGAATACTAAGTAGCTTCTTAATGCGTTAGATCAAATTATTAATATTTATTCAGTTGGCAGATGCATTGCATTAAAGACAAAAAAATTAAAAAAATTACTTGAGCATCAACAATCTTCTTCTTCATATTAATGTGAAGTGTAGATTTCATGGCCGATGTATAAATTAATAACGGTCCTGCATCATTTCAAATTACTAAACATATTATCCGCGATCAATGATAACGTCATCACATCCTATATGCGTGGAAAATCAGATTAGGTGTGCTTTGAAGTATTTTGATTTGGTAACAAGCAGTGGTCAATTTGTGATCAATCATCACTGATATATTTTCCTATACTATGATGGACATAGAAGGTTTTTTATTGGAAAAATGAATTTTAAAATTACTCGTGAATATTTGAGTGAGTTATTTAAGAGCATTTCATTTAAATATGAGTACCAATAGATGAAATTGGGTAATTTTTTCGAATTTTTTATCTGTTTTTTAGCATTTGTATGTCTTATTTGTGTGACGTCAGCATGGAATCAACTTATTCGCACGGAAACAAAGCGGCCCTTTGATTTTGAAGGCACTCTCAAACAGAGATTTGCACTGGTCTGTCTATCATATTTTTATATATTTATTATTTATAGGGAAGCATTCAGTTCTTGGATTGCATGGATACATAGAATATCATGACTAAATAATTCGACAAAAATACAATTTATTACTCTATCATCTCTCTCTCTCTCATGAAATAATTATTATTGAAGAAGCAATTCGCCAAAGTGTCATATCAAGATTTTAACGGTGAAGAAACACATTGCGCGGAAACCTGCATAATTTCTGAGAAGAAATACAAATAAATCCAAAAAAAATTAGGTAAACTGAAGCTATTTTTTGTAGAAAGTCCATTTGCGTTTCATGCCTTTTAAGAAAATGATTTTAGATATAAGGTAAATATAAAGTACTTCGAGTATAGTTCCAAACAGCAAGGAACGAACCTGTCACGTTGTTACCTAATAACACATCTTTCGGGGACTTGCATCGACGTTACTGCATTTTATTTTTATTTATAATCCAGATTTGTTGTTTATTTTCACCAGTCTGTAGTGGTGGCAGATCCAAATGCCCACATAGTATGTTCTCCCATATCCTTATACCTATTACTTGGAAAATTAGCCCTAGGGGCTGTATCACCTACTATCGAGGAACTGGAGCTTGCTATTGGAATTTTTGGCGAACGAAAGGTTAGTTTTATTTTTCTGACGTATTGCCTCACCAGGAATTTACCGTAGTAATTTGTCTCGGATAATTTCTGAAACGGGTTCACCGATTTTAACGGGACTTATACTGACTGATAACCAATTTTATAAGGGGCAACAAAGGCTACTTTTATTTCAGGAAAAATAAATCCTACGCGCCATAAATTGCGAGGCAGAGCTAGTTGTTTAATACTTAAGACACTTATTTTCTTTTATTTTTTGTAATGACTGATATTTAGATTTTATGTGATATAGATTTAATAATTAATTCACCAGTTAAGAGACTCTTACCGCCAACTTATAAAGGACTTAAGAGAAGTACCTGGTGCCGTGACCATAAGTATCGCTGGACGGTTGTTCGTGGATGATCGGTTGAAAATAAACAAAATGTTCTGTGAGGAGAGTATTCAAGTTTTTGAGAGTTGCTTGGAAACAATCGACTACAATTCACCGTCGAAAGCTGCCGAAGCTATTAATACATGGGTAAGTATAATACTTATACATATAAGGCGAATATGTTTACATAGGGCAACGGTAGGTAGGACACAGATCACACAGTTCGTGATTATAATTACTAATTAATTATTTTTAAGTACACAATCTTATCATTAGAATTTGATTATAAAAATTATTAGTTTTTTTTAATTTATTAATTTATATGCTCTGTGTCAAAAATGTTCTCTTACAAAGTCTAACCCTATATATTTTATGAAAATGTAGTAAATAAAAATAAAAAGTTCGTTGGGCCAAGTTTTCTACTTGTAATTAGTTTTTAGCTACTTATTAGTTATTCTGTACTCTTTCAATAAATATTAGGATAACTCTAAAAGTTCGTTGAATAATTATTCCAAGTGCCTTTTGTGTTGAAAGAAAAAATAATTTTGAATTTTAAAGTTACAAAAATTGCATGGCTTTGCTTATTACAGAAAGTGCTTCAAACCGAAACTAGACCAAACTCAGACTAAATCTACGTCCATCCCTTTCGAAATCTGTATCAAAAAAAGAGATGGAGGTAATTTCGAACTAAGGATTATTTTAGTCTATTCTTTGTAATAATGACGTATACGAGCGTAATTATGCTCCCCAAGAATTAAGTAATCCCATACTTCTTACAGGATGTTGTTTTGCATTAGTGTCATATTTACAGAGAAGAATTAAAATTATAGAAGTATTTTTAATGACCCTGTATTTTCTGTCAGGTTTCAAACCAAACAAGAGGAATGATACCAACAATGGTAACACCTAGAGATATTCAATCTGCATCCTCACTGATTATGATCAACGCTATATACTTCTCCGTGAGTACTTCTTTAATTGACTTAAAAAAAGTATTCCTTAATATTACTAATACCTACATATTCTTACCGTTCTCACATCATGCTAAAGAACAGATTTTTGAAATAAAATTAATTGTTAGTGTTATAATAGAGCCGTGGTGGCCTTGAGGTTTGAGCAATCGCCTGCTACGCAAGCGACGCAAGTTCGAATCCCAGCGGGGCCTGTACCAATGAGTTTTTCTAAAAAACTTATGTACAGTGATTTCACACCACGTGCTTGACGGTGAAGGAAAACATCGTGAGGAAACCTGCATATTTCTGAGAAGTAATTCAATGACGTATGTAAAGTGTCTGAGACGGCGATGGACTCACCATCTGTCACGATGGCACTTAATCATCTTCGGTGAAAAGTGGCTGTTGTGATTAGAGCACCTCTGCCAACCCCTTCGGGGAATACAGGCGCGAGCATATGTATGTTAGAATTCGAAATCGTCATATATTTTTTTTCTGAACTTCTCATCAAGGGCCCAATTAAAAGCTCCTTTTGCATTGATAGTTCAGCTGTGCGACAGTGACAGAAATAAACACGTCATACACATCTGTCTTATAGTATCTGTCAAACTATCATGGCAATATTAGCTCATGGTAGGGTCCCTGAAGGCGTCAAAGGGGTAAACAGAGACGCAATACTCACTTTTTACTTTTACTGTTAATAACGTTCATCACCGTCTCAGGCAATTAAAAAGCCTCATTGAATTTTTTTCACAAACATATACCTACAGGTTTGCTGGCGTTGTTTACCTACTCTATAAAGCTCATGGTAAGACGCACAGATACAGGATAGTAGTGATCTATATAAGTACCCCTATCACGAGTTTGTAAACTATACTCGCTAGAGTCACTCCCAATATTTGTGTGAGATATGTTAGTTCTTCACGTCACCGTTTGGTGTCGCTGCACAATTTCTCATACTAATGTTCGGCGAAGACGCTAGCGAGTATAGATAACGAAAACGGTGACAAACCTGTGATAGGGGTACTGAGGTATGATCTGATTTTAGGTATAACTCATGGCATTGTATTATATCTGGGCGTCAACCGGCCTGGGGGCCTACTATCATAGGTTTACGCAGAGCGTGTTAAGAACTTCTGAGCTTTGACGTTTAATTTTCGCGTCAGTCAGATCATGGTTGGCCCCAGATAACTCAATCAATCAATAAGAAAATACGTACCTACTGATAGAAAACGTAATCGACCTTACATTTTATACTTTGTAGTCGAGTACAGGTATATTGTTATTTCACTATAGGGTACTTGGAAAACTAAATTTGAACCTGCAAAATCAGAAATCTTCCACACAATGCGTGGCGACCATCCAGTTGATATGATGACCGTGAAGGCTTCCTTTTATTATAGGAGAAGTGACGAATTGGAATGCCATGTAAGTTTTTTTACCATGCCGGGACCTAACCATGCGCTCTTATTGCAATGATAGCTGTGTAACAGTGACAAATATATAAATATATGCTCACGCCATCCTAGAAGGGTCCCCGAAGGGGTAAGCAGAGGTGTTGTAACAACACCCACATTTCACTGAATATGATCAAGTGCCAACGTGACAGAGGGTGAGTCCATCGCCGTCTCAGGCATTATACATACGTATTTGAATTACTTCTCAGACATATGCAGGTTACCTCACGATGTTTTCCTTCACCGTAAAGCACGTGGTGTGAAATAACTGCACATAAGTTTTAGAAAAACTCATTCGTACAGGCCCCGCTGGGATTCGAACTTGCGTCGCTTGCGTAGCAGGCGACTGCTCTAACCCCAAGGCCACCACGGCTTGTGACAAATGTATACATATCATATACATCTGTTTTATAATATGAGTTATACTATGACAGCAATGGTTATGGTAGGGTCCCTGAGTGTTTAATGCAAGTTCTTCATTGCCGCCGTCACAACTCACCGCGTTGACGTAAACGCAGATTTGTATAGCATCAAAACAGCGCCATCTGTCGGACCAAAGATAGCACTATTGTGATCCCATACAAATCTGTGTTTGCGCCAACGCGGTGACTTGTGAAAGATGCAATGAAGAACTCGCACTAGGCGCTCTGTATTATACAAGAAGTACACAAGCATACAGGGGGCGAGTGCTTAGAAATTTTAACTGTTGGACGTTTCTTTATATTACGGAAGGTATTATTTAAGCTATTTTACTAAGAAGAAGCCAGAAAGAAATTCAGGATTACTCTTTTTTTAAATATACTTAATATTTTTATGGTTACGTTATTGAAAATCTATATATTTACAAAATAAGTGAAGTGATGTTGAAGTGTCTGTATGTAATTTCAGATTAACAGTTTTTCACTAAATTCACAGTAAACCAATGATTTCTCTGTCTGTCTAACTGTGTCGAAACCGACTTTAACGGGACTTTCACTGGCAGATAGCTGATGTCAAACGAACTAACTTAAGCTACGAAGGTGAAACTACGGGGCACTGTTAGTAGTAATATAATCCCTTAGATTTTAGAGATCCCTTATGATGGAGATGAAGCCTCGTTTATCATGGTGCTGCCATTAAATAGAGGCGCCTTGAGGGCCGTTATACAGAACATATTAACGGACATAGACAAGTTCAGAGCTGAAATGTTAAAAATGGAAAAGGAGTACGTAAAACTTAAAATGCCTAAGTTTAAAATAGAGACGTCATTGGAACTTACTGATGTGCTCATTGAGGTAATAAAGCTACTGATTAATAAACTGAGATCGATCGAGAAATCGATTAAAAAGAGTGATGTTTTTTATCCATAATGGAAAAAATATTATTATTTGTCCACACAATTGTCGAAATATGTATGACTCTTATTTGGATGCTGATAAGCAATAATGTGTCAACCCACAAAAAGTCAAATTCAAAGGTTTTGATATATTTTGATAATGCATCACGTATTTAACATTCTAAAAAAGTGTTTCAAGTCATCTGAAACATAAAAGTACGTAAAAAAATGGATTTATGTCATAAAACAAATCTTAAATCACGTATACAATCATCTTAAGACGCCATTTTCTCAAAACCAAGTTTATGCGGGTTGACACATTATTGCTTATCTGCATCCATTTATACACCACATAGGATAAGGGGCAAATTCACCGATCGCTATAAAATCTTAGTTTAATGAAGCTAAGTTTCCGGTAATCTGGTTTACAGATCAGTGTTGATCTCGTTTAACGTCAAACTGATTTCACCAGCACCATTTTAACTGCGTTTACGAAAGCCATAGATAAAACAAACATTTCGCTTGGCGAGAGCCCTAAAATGTCGTAGCCGCGTTTCATTTTACGTCAAAATCTACGATCTCATACGTATTTCATGTATAGAAGTAATAACGAAACGTGTATAATCGTTCATAGTGTTACAAGCTCAGAAAATGTTCTCTTATTAAATAGGTAATACGATAAAAAAATATTTAGAGTGAGGTATATATGTCATTTTATAAAAAATTTAAAGATATTATTCCATACATATTGTTTTACCTTTACTTTAATGTAAAAACTTATGAAATGTAATTATTTGTGACGAATTTTTTTTCACTATTGGCAATATTGTGTTTCTTCTTTGTACGAAAATTTTACATCTTTCTTTATATAATTTTTATTTATAGCGTGCGTAAATTTGTTTTTTCGTACTATTATTTACTCTTTATAAAGAATGGTTGCATCAATTATATACAAAGCATTTTTATGTTAGTTATTATTGTGACATTTACAACAAGTGACAGCGGCTAATCGCGTTTAAAGCCGTTAACTGGCCAAAATTGGGTGTTTAGAATGAAAACTAAGCTTAGCTTGATCCAAGTTATGTTTGTGCTGGTGAAATGCAAAATGTGCCTCTAATCCAGATTAAGCTCTAAAACTGCGTTTCGTTGGATCTAATCGCGATTAGTTTCATCGGTGAATTTGGACCTAAGTATAACAAAAATAAAAAAATACTAAGCAAAAGACAACGACGTCATTATGTCATCTAAAATACTGACATCTCGTTTTGTTTTTATTTTATTTGTTTGATCTACACTACATGAATGTTAGTATAGTGTTAGTAATTGGATAATGTAATATTCATCATCTCCCTGCCCTTATCCCATACATTGTTGGGGTCGGCACTTGATTCAACCCGATGCGATTTTTATACGAAGCGGCTGTCATCTGACCTTCGCAACCCCTTTAACGAGGAAAATCTGTGACCTGGGTCAAACCAGTTGTCAATGTAATATTATTCAGAAAAAATCTGTAATTTTTACAGCTCGGTATCTCATCCATGTTCAGTAAAAAACAGAGTGGTTTAACTAAAATAACGGCATCTGGGAACGTCTACGTATCGAACGTATTCCAGAAAGCTTACATCGAAGTGAATGAGATGGGCACTGAAGCTGCTGCTGCAACGGGTACGTTCCAAGACCATAATTGTGTTATTATGATGATAAATGGATTACAGAATTACAGACAAACTTCCGAACCTCAAGAGGAGACAGTAATAGGCATTTATGAACCAGGGTGTATCTCGATAATATTATCATACTACAAAAAGGTACAACGATGAAGGAAAACATCGTGAGGAAAAATGCATATGTCTGAAAACTAATTTATAGACGAATGCATAGTGCCTGACACGGCGACAGACTCACCATCTGTCACGTTGACACTTAATCATCTTCGGTGAAAAGTGGGTGTTGTTATTACAACACCTCTGCCTACCCCTTCGGGGAATATAGGCATGAGCATATATACTACAAAAAGGTTATATGATAAGGTGCTGCTAGCACACTTGCTATAGCGCATATCATTCGATCAGCGAAGTTAAGCAACCATAGCCCAAGCCAGTAGTTGGATGGGTGATCGCCCGAATTCCCTACGTGCTTCAGAGAGTGCGTTAAGCCTTTGGTCCTGGTTTCCAATTTACCATCTTTGGCAATCGTTACAGGTCAGTCGGTGGCGATAATCTGATAACTGGTTTAACAGAGATTACCGATTTTCCTCGCAAAAGGGGTTGCGATGGTCAGATGGCAGACGCTTCGCGAAAAAATCTGGTGTTCCGTATCGGGTTGAATCAAATGCCGGCCCCAGCAACACGGCCTATATATCAGGTTTATAAATGACTAACTAGCTGTGCCTTGGGCTCTTTCTTCACTTAATATATTGCTTCAGTAATTTGTTTCCTTTTACTTTAGACAATGCGCTCAGCGCTATGAGACACTCTTGATAATGCAAGCGTTATCATCGGGCAGATTGTAACCTTTACAATTTTAATTGATAGCTAATAAAGTTAATTACATTTCAGGATCGTTCATGCAGATGTCCATATTACCAGCTATTCGCATTAATGCTAACTATCCATTTTTATTTTTCGTTGAATCGCGATCTCAGCAACTATTTGCTGGTACTTACAACGGGCCCGATTGGGTTTAATAATAATTAAATCAAAAACATTAAATTAAACTTTGTGTTTTATTACAAGTAGAGAATTCTCAATATTCTTTTTCATGATTTAAGTATGCACAATTTATTCCATAAATGCCCATTAATTAATAATTATAATATATTAGAATCCACATCAATGGAGATTTGTGGAATAACCCAATAATTCAAGCTTCGGGTGTTTTAAATAAGCTTTTATTTTATTTAGCGGGGCCTGTACCAATGAGTTTTTCTAAAAAACTTATGTGCAGTGATTTCACACAACGTCCTTTACGGTGAAGGAAAACATCGTGAGGAAACCTGCATATGTCTGAGAAGTAATTAAAAAACGTATGTATAGTGCTTGAGACGGCGATGGACTCACCCTCTGTCACGTTGGCACTTGATCATATTCGGTGAAATGTGGGTGTTGTTACTACACCTCTGCTTACCCCTTCGGGGACCCTGCTGGGATGGCGCGAGCATATTTATTTTTTATTTTATTTTTACGTCCAGTATCGAATTATTTTGTTCTGGGATAACCTTCATATAAACCCAATAAAAAAAAAACTAAAGTAGCTGTAAGCACACACAGTATTATATTTTCCATATAAATGAGTTGATATTAGAATTGTTTTTCAGCAATTCTCATGGTGAAAATGAATATACAGTACCAAGACCTTGTAGCGAACTATCCATTTTTGTTTTAATCACAATCTGTTACAACCCTACACTACACGAGTCAAAAGCAACATCATCATTTCCATTATCCTATGGAATGTTCCAAGTCAAAATTAGCTGAGTTGCATTTTACATAACTTTATAATATTTTATTCATTTATTGTCAGTAGATGTCTGGCTCCCGCGAAGAGCGGTTTAGTTCTATTAACAATCCGCTCACCGGAAAATCGGGAAGTCCAAATTTAATGTGCAATTTTGTGACTTAAATAAACTTAAAGAGTTTTTTTTAGTCCCTGTCGCCTAACTAATCGCAACAATTATTTGCTGGTGCTTACAACGGACCTGATGGCATAACTTATGTTTGAAATGAATTATTAAGAAGAATATTATTTTACTGTGTGTTTTATATCAAACACCGATTTTTTCTCGTAATAATAAGAATACTTCATAGTATGCGTTACTTCTAAAGACTTCCACCATGTGACATTAAAAACTTTCTTTACAAATTATCTCAGCCATAGAACATGCGGAGGCTTGACGAAGTAGATATACAATATTTATACGAATGTCATATTCTCGCTTGAATGTCATAAACATACATTTTGAATGCCATCCATACATTTTGTATCGCTTCTATTACTACTTTTCTTTATGTAAATTTTATCGATATTTGTGCATTGGAACTGTGTCCATAGGCTTACATTTCTTAAGTGATTTATTGTGTAGTTTTAAAATTGTAGGTATAATATTTTTGAAAGGAGTTCGTAATTGCTGAGTTTCTTGCCAGGTTCTTCTTAATAAAAGCAATCTTTCGAACTTAGCGGTAGCATGTATAATCCTATATAATTATGTCATTCTGACGACTTCAAAGTACTCTGTAAAAAGTCTAATTGAATAAAGATATGTTTGACTTTGACTTTGAGGAGAATGTTACTTTGTCTAGGCCAACTGGGCTCGATCCCCGGGTCGCGCGAAGACTTTTTCCATCTGGAACTTCCCAGTAGCAGTCCGAAGTCCGGATTAGTGCCCGGTTAATGGTGATAGACTCACCTCCTACCTATCCCTTAAGTTATTACAGCTTATAAACATGGTAGAGTAGACCTCAGTCTAACAATAAGGATGCTACAACTGTGATTATGTCTACAATGGTTTACGTAGATCTAATATTGGAATTTAATTATCTTATATTTGTCAATGGTTACAATCATGTTCAATTGCAATTTTCTTGATTAGAAACACTTAGAAATTAATTGGAAAATTTTCAACTCTCATCTGCTGTCTGGCATTGCGATGTTTCTTATCAGTACCAACACTATTTGAAGCGCGATGCATTTTCAGGTAACACGGATTTATATAAGTAAGTTCAAGGATTTTATTAATACGGTTATTTTAATAAGTGCTGTCACGACCTATGTGCGCTGACCTCGCACAGTAGTATTGTTTTGGGTCTTGTATGGAGCAAGCTCTAACAAATACTTGCGCAGTCATCCCCACTATTTTTGCAGAGCGCTCATAGCTCGTGACGGCCTGTACCAACTTAATATCTACTAGTAAACTAATACCTTGTTTATCTTATCTTGTTTCCTTAACAGTCGCATGCCTAGTATTAGTGGCATCAGCATGGACCGACTATACCATCACGGAGAATAGCCCATTTGATTTAAAAGGAACTTTGAAGCAAAACTTTGCAATGGTCTGTTTTATTTATTATTTAATTTTATATGCTTCTAATATTATCTGTGTGCCAAATTCAGCCAATACTATGATTTCATGACAAATATCTAAACTTTGGTGAGCAGTGGTGACTCTCATGGCCAGGCGTGAATAGTTTTGGTAATTATGGTCAAAAAAGTATGTAATGGTCGTCTCCTGATTGTATATTATATCTTCTGCCCGCGACTCTTGTTACTTAGGGCTAACTCCAACTTTAACCTGCGATTGGTCTTAGCGTTATGATAAAACTTATTACTTACCTACACTGAATTAATTATTCAAATCGGAGCAGTAGAACCTGAGATTAGTGTGTTGATACAAACAAACAAACAAATGCTTTAGTAATCGTATCGTTCTGACGATTTGAAAGTATTTTGTTAAAAGTCTATTTATATAAAGATATTTTAAACTTCGAATATTAATATATATATATGTAGGTATAGATTATTACATTTACATATTTTTGTTTAGAGCATAGTACTGATGGATTCTTCTGCCAACCTGATATGCTCGCCCACATCAGTATACCTGTTACTTGGAAAACTTGCACTTGGGGCTGACCGACCCACCATTGGGGAACTAGAGGTCGCCATAGGAATTTACAATAAGGAGGAGGTATTCAAAAGCTTTATGAATAATGCCACGTTTAGGGTCTCCTCCCACTCTTAAGTAAAAAAAAAATATTCAACTCACTATCACATAATATACAACAATAAACCATAAGACCTAAGTCAAAAAATAAATAGTGTGTATATACCATTAATATCAATAACGAGTCATATTGATATTTAATTATACATATCCCGAGCTGGCTTGAACATTTTATGTGCACCTTTACAATTATATGCTACATTGATTTATAAATATAAGCCTGGATTCTGGAAATTCTGGATCCAATCGGATTCCGAAAATATAATTATTATATAATAAATATTTTTAATTACTGATGAAAGTTAGGTCACAGTGATGCCAGTTACTCATATACATAAACCACTTGTAAAAGCAGACTTTGTGGTGTAAAAGGTCAGAGAGTGGCCAAATATTACCTAACTATAACTTCTACTCTAACTTATTTTACCTTACCAGCTGAAAGTTTCGTACAAAAGCCTTATCAACAACTTAAGGAACGTGCCTGGCGCTGTGATCATAAACATAGCAAGTCGTTTGTTCGTGGACACCAATACAGTCCTCAAGACGCGGTACTGCGAGGAAGCAAGGGAAGTGTTTGGAACTTGCTTGGAAAGAGTTGACTTTTCTAGGGGACGACAAACCGCTGACATCATTAATAATTGGGTAAGTTTAAGTCATTGGATGTCTTGAATGATATTGTTTTCAATGAAACAGATGTTAAGGGGTGAAGTAGAATAAATGTAATAGAAATGCGGTCGTTACGAATTGTGTTGGGTCGCCACATCTAATCTGACGAGCAATTTGCAAGTTGAAGAATGATGTGGTGACTAGAATTGAATCAAGTATGTTATTATATAGTATGGCGATTAGCAAAAGAAATGTATGCAGCGAATGTGAGTGAAAGCATCGGTAGAGGGATCAAATGACCAAATCAACCATATATACCAAGATATGCATGAATGTAGACGATGCGAAAGAATTTGCCAATTGTCTATACGATTTTTATTTTCCTATAATACTTTTCAGGTTTCGAAAGAGACAAATTCTAAGATACAAAGAATTGTGTCGGCTAATGATTTGCCATCGTCGAATGGGATACTTATGGTCAACGCTGTTTACTTCGCTGTGAGTAAATACATGGACACCATTCGGACAGGGGCTTTTAGAAAAAATGAATGAAATGAAAATAGAAACATGAACGATATAATAGTAATAGTCCCTCTTTGTGTCAAACATTTGCGTGAGGCAATCGATCCAAATTATTTTGCGGCGAGCAATCATCACGATGAAAACGAATGGGTTTTCTTCGTGACGATTGGACAATTCCTGAAAGTGATAGTTCAGTTCCACAGTCACATAACACAGTTACACAGTCAGTTGATAAGTTCACATATGCACACATAAAGCTTGGTGTGCGGTTTTTAAGTTAGCCCTACTGCTAATTAACAAAACTGCGCACGCGCCTGACAGTTACCTCGGTGAATCAATTTGACATAACCAACTTCTGGTACAAAAGTTACACAACAAAAAAGGCGGTGATCTAGTCACCTACCTATAAATTTATATTTTTAACACTTTATAGGGTATTTGGCGAACCACCTTTCCAAATGTGGAATGGGAGAGCTTCCACACGTCACGAGGACAACGCTCAGTGAACATGATGTCGGTAATAGCTGACTACAATTATAGGAAAAGTGTATCTTTGAATTGCCACGTAAGTAAAATCTGCTCATCCTTATAATATCTACAGTGAAACGCTGGCAGGTATCGTGTATATAATATGTTTGTCTACTTCCCTTCGCAAGCTTTAATTTGCAGAAACATAATATTTATTTAATAAATCTTTATTGTACCTACACCAGACTGTTATAAGATTACACGCTACATAAAAATTTATGTACAAATAGCTGCTTTTTCAAACACAGCGATCTCTTACAGTTTGCTACAGTCTTTATACGTCATAAATCTATGCGCATACATCATAAAATTACACCTGTCAACGATTTCGGTGATGCAGAGACTTGCAGGCTGGTATAAAATATCCATGCGAATTGTGTTCCAGGAGATATAAATAAAAAAATATATATTGAAGTTGTGACAGTATGCACAGAATAGGCAAGGCCATCATAGGTGGTCCTGTACTTATTACTCTAGCAGAAAGAATGGACTGTCTCCTTAGTCAAGTGGTCGCAAAGCGCTTCGATGTCCGGGTCGGGCACAGCGTTATTAGGTTTTCCATTTGTAATTTCCCAGTAGCACCTCGGGAGTCTGGACTAGTATTCGGTTTATAGACTATAACATAACTAGCGAAATGTGAGTGTACCTACATAAATGACCTCTACCGTCTTTCGGGAATACAAGCGTGAGCATATTATGCAGGGGCGTGCATTGGATTTTCAGAAGGGTAGGCATAAACAATAAGTAGAGTAGGTAGGCCGGTTATGTACATATCAATGTGGATCGACGAATTTTGATATAGACAAACCCGCAAACACACACACACGACACCAGTGTATTCAGTCATCACAAATGGTAAGCACTGCTCATCTGCTTATATGAAATGATATTTTGTATATTTTGTATGTATGTGATATTTTGTATGTATGTGCCTGTTAGATTGTAGAGATCCCTTACAATGGGGACTCAGCCTCGTTCATTCTGGTGCTGCCGTTAATGCGAGGTGGGCTGCCGGCGGTACTGCGAGATATACAAAGGAAACCAGAGTGGCTGAGAGCTGAGATGTTAAGGATGGAGGACACAAAACTCAGTCTCAGTATGCCTAAGTTCAAAATAGAGACATCGTTGGATCTCAATAGGGTGCTTATGGAGGTAAATATATTTTCAAAGGATTGAAATTATGCTCTGGAAAACAAAGCGTAATATGCCCTTTAACTGGATTTAGAGACGATCTGATCAATGAAGAGGCATTAAAGTTGTGGAAATATATGAGTGAAGCCTATGTTCTGAAGTGACTAGACTAAGTACTTCGGCTTAAATTCTTGTGACGACATTATTTAAATGATACATTTCGTTTCGTTGACGCTTCCTATACTTGAAAAGGAACGAACGAAACCTATTGGTTATCACTTCAATCGAAATCTAGAAAAAAATAACAAGCAGGTATTTTTTATGCAATTGGAAAAGTCACTATGTTCATCAAAAAAGCTGATGATAAGTTTGATAATTTCTTCATTCGTTGGTAAGTTCTTGGGGTCTACTATCATCGATTTAAGAACTTCTGAGCTTTCACGTTTCATTTTGGTACCGTAAAATTAAACGTTACAGCTAAGTTCTTAATACGCGCTGCTTAAACGATAATAGTTACGTTTAACCCGGGGGGGTCAAATCGTTATAAACATTCAATTGATATTCCAGCTAGGGCTCAGTACTATGTTCGATAGAGACCAATCGGGTCTAACCAGCATTGTTGATTCCAAGAGGCTGCATGTGTCAAAAACCATTCAGAAAGCGTACATAGAAGTGAATGAACTTGGAACTGTAGCTTCTGCAGCGTCGGGTAAGTTATCCATAGTTGACCATTTCGTCTGCGTCGCAATTATACAATTATGTACTGTAAGCATACAGGAACATTTTGATTAATCGAAAAGAAAAGGTTCGGAAACCAACCTTCCACAGAGAACCGTCAGTACAAAACTGTTACCTGACACATTAAACATTCATTGCAATCAAACAGTAATCAAAAAGTTGGAATTAATTTACTGAGGAAAGTTTGAAGAAGTGACCAATTACTTGCATGGTATGGATATATTATGAGAAAGGATGAGGACAATGCATATAATACTAAAACGAGTTTTTTATGTGAATGTGGATGGCTATGAGGATAGAGGAAAAATACTAGATTACATACATGCAGTGGTCCTTAGTGCAAATGATGTGTGAAAGATTCCAAAGCTGGAAATAGGAGTGAATACAGAGATAACGGGTTGGGAGAAATCAAGGATAAAACAAATTGCGGCGCACCCTAATGACACGGGATAGGGACAGGAAGGCAATTTTAAGTTTGTGTTGAAGTAACCCGTAGCACACACACTTCCGCATCTGTAATGATTTATGAATTATTATTGGTGTAATATTAATTTTATTTCAGGCTTAACGGTAACGATATCTAACTACGAGGATGTTAAAGCTAATCATCCATTTTTGTTTTACATCAAATGTCACTCCCAGCAACTATTCGCGGGTATTTACAACGGGCCAGAGAATTAAAGTAAAAATATGAAGAAATTATACGCCTTTTATTTTTCTATGAACACTCAGTACACCAGGGATTGTTATTTTTTAAAGTAATGAAATCTGTTACAATCGAGTTTTATTTAAAAGAAACATTCTTTTTTTACATAATATTTAATTTATTAAAAAAAAAAAACTATTTATATACTGTCAAAATACTCAATCACTTATTTATATACGTATATATTAACATGCATGATCGAAGTATTTATTCTTCACAATATTATTTCTTTACTAATTACTAAAAAAATCAATAGCGCAATGTATTTGTATAAATACAATTAACCTTAGCAGCTGAACCAAGGTCTCAAGCTTCTCATAAGTCAAGACTTTCTCCCAGCGATTACTATTCACTTAAAAGGTTTGAACTTGAAAGACGCCTTAAGAAATACTTAGTTCAAAAGTTCCGAACATGCGCACAAGAGACCGTGTAGAGAAACCGAACTTATTTCAACCCTCAACCCCAGTTGGATTTCAAACGCGAACGCCGCAACACCTATGCGCGATCTCCCAATCCCCGCGGAAACTTTTACGACACAATAATAATAATGACATGAATTTTATTACCATAAAAGAATTGGTGAATGATATAAGTGTTACTCATTAACTATAACTGTATGATGTTGCAAATAAAGTAAACCATGTAATTAAAAAGTTAGTTATGGAACATAATGTGCGCAGTAAGTCGCCTGGTGTTTCTCTAAATATTTTGCTTTTACATACGTTTATAAATGGAAGTGAATCTTTGGATAGTGCTCGTCATCTTACATTTGACTTATTATGTGAAAGGACAAAATTTGATGAAAAGTAAGTGGTAAACTTTAAGTATTGTTTCTAAATATTAATAACAATCTTAAATTGGTCGTAACAAGTTACACATTTTAATCACAAAACTATATATCATATCGAGTTCTTTGCGTTAAAACTGTTTACATGACCTATATTTATATGTGATTGATTTCATAAAAATTAACAGCTATTACTGAATTTCTAATCGGATTCTTCTTAGTATAACAACTTGATATATGAGACAAATTCGTGCTACAAGTGTGAAACTATAAGTTTTAAAATCTACATTGTAAAATTTTGTAGATACCCATCGTTCAGATGACACCGAAAGTAAAGTGGAGAATAAACCCTTAGACTTTTTGTCGAGTCGTAGTGAACCGAAGGACTATTTCCTACCTCCTGTCTTCACCAACACTGAAGACCAAGAAGATGATGATGATGGTGATGAAATGTATTTAGACTATGATTATGATGGCAAAGAGTCTAATTATAAAGACTCTCCAGATGTAGCTACAGAGAAGAGTGTTAATCGAGATGCTTTAGATGACAATATACCCCTGCATAATACAAAAGATAATTTGCCTATATTTCTATTGGAGCCAGAGAATACTTATGTCGTCAAAAACAAGCCAGCTGTTTTAAAATGTCGCGCTGCTAACGCTTTGGAAGTAAGTACTGATGCTTGGATAGAAAAAAAATTTATCTCATCCAAATTCTATAACTTGTCTAGCGAAAATAGTGGTCCTATGACAGATCTAAGAAGATATATCTTATTTATTTTTGATTGATGATTGTTACACAGTAAGAATCGATTTAACTCGAGAGCGATTTATATTAGATTATATTCGATTCGTTGGACAAGATATATAAAATTTGGGTATCAATATAGAATCTAAGTCTGCGGCAGATCCCCACAAAAATAAGCCAATATAGTGAAATAGTAGTATACCGAATACTAGGTAATTTTAGCCGAGTTTATAAACATACGAGAGGCTACAACAATCATGTATGTATAGACCGAGATAACTGAGATGAATGGTAATCAAACACAAAACACCCCAAACACATGTACCTTAAGTGTCATAATATAACAATCTCATCGGTCCCCAACCCGCTAATGATTTTATCTACCCCGTCGACTGTCGCCTGAATGGGAAGGGTTATTGTAACAATGGCTGCATATGTGTAGATGTTTAAGAAGTATATTATTATTATGTTGTTCAAATTTATTGGTGTTATGCTACTTAGTTATATTTTTCTGTATAGAATTGTCTTCACACTATAAAGTGTGCAAAAAAACCTACTTGATGTTCATAAATAACGCCAGTAAATCCTGCGAAATCAGTTCATTTTATTTTTCCTGCTTTAATTTGTTCCTCGTTTACATATTGTTTTTAACGCTTATATTTATGCTTTGTAATAAACGAATATAGTAAACGAACAACATAATAATAATATACTTCTTAAACATCTACACATATGCAGCCATTGTCACAATAACCCTTCCCATTCAGGCGGATTCCCGTACATACTGTTTTTAACGCTTATATTTATGCTTTATAATTATAAAGCATAAATATAAGCGTTAAAAACAGTATGTAAACGAGGAACAAAATAAAGCACTCACACAGAAATCTACGAGATTATAAGCAGAATGGTATATATAAGGTGTGAAATAGGTGTCACGTCATGTCCAATCACGTAAACATCGTTTACGTGCTTTTCCTTTATTTATTTAATGGCGATGAGCTTAAGTTAAACTATTCCGCCAATGTAAAGTGATTTTTGAGAAAATTATCTTGTAAATTGTTAAAAGTATGTGGAGGAACCCATTGGATTCCTCGCTGTCCTAAAATTATAGTTCTATAAAAAACGTCGTTTACGTGTTAAACTGAATTTTTCAAAACGACAAATCCATATATAATTTTGACAAAAAAATAAAACAGTGAATATTAAAACCTGTAAGTTTGACAACACTCACGCTCATTCAGGTAAGCGTTGTTATTCAAAAAATTGGGCCTAGATGCTCGTCAAGTTTATATATAATATTTATACTGTGATATTACGACTTTTATGTTTATCTACAACTAGCCAACGTCACGCGGTTTCGCCCGCGTAGTTCCCGTTTCCGTGGGAGATAAAATATTGCCTATATTAATCAGTGATAGTGTAGCATTTAAATGGTGAAAGATTTTTTTAATCTCGTTTTAAAATCGAATTTAAAAATCGATCGTGAATCGAAAATAATTGATAGATGTTGAAATCGAAAAGAAAATCAAATCTATTGTTATCACCAGAGAAGTAAACCCACACATAGCAGGACTTATCTAATTATTAAACGCAAAAAACTTTTTTCGCTAAAATCCATACAGACCGGTCTTAATAATATTTGCAAAAACATACTTCCCAAATTGCGGATAACATCGTATAATCCTCGGTATAATCCGTGATTGTGGCAGCAACATTACGGTAGAACACGCAACGGATTTAATCAGAACTAGATTAACTGCAGGAAAACAAGAATCACTCTTACCTTATATTTACAGCGAATGAGGAAAATTCGCCAGTGATAGGGTCAAATAAAGGTGTGATATTGAGTTCTCTTCTTTACCTCTTTTGTTGTTAGATAACTGATTACTCCGAAGGCAAATGATGGCGATTAATGAGGAGCTTAAAAACAACGGACTGCAGACTCATCTGTAATTTTATTTTATTTAACTGTATACGTATCCGGTCTAATTAATATGCTTCTAAAAGAATCGGGGTTGATCAGAATGGACCAACCTATATCGATGTATATTTCGAACCAAGTTGAGCAAGTAATTGTTTGTTAGCTGCATCAAGTTAATTTCGTCATTCTCAATATTATATATTGAGTTGTATTAAAGCCGTATGTACGAGCCGTGGTGGCCTTGGGATTTGAGCAGTCGCCTGCTACGCTAGCCACGCAAGTTCGAATCCACTGGGCCCCACTGGGGGCCTGTACCAATGAGTTTGTCAAAAAAAACTTATGTGCAGTTCACACCACGTGCTTTTCGGTGAAGGAAAACATCGTGAGGAAACCTGCATTTGTCTGAGAAGTAATATATTCATTTGATTAGACTTTTAACTAAGTACTTTCAAATCGTGAGAACGACATGATTATATATGCTACTGCCGGGTTCGGAAGGTTGTTTTTTCTATGACTTTCATTCTCAGACCTGCACTACAGTATAAATAATATAAGCTTTAAGGAAGCTAGGGCAAGTTTTGGACTAAGAACGTTTGTACCATTGAGCGAGGGTCAAATTATAAAAAAAATACTCTTTTATTTAATGTTCAAATAATACAGATTTATCGTTGTGAAGTTTTGTACGGTAAAACACTTTAATGACGACGTGACACCTCTCATTGTAGATGCGCGCGTCTGTGTGAGTCATTTCGAGCGTTTTATTTCTAGATTCCTAACTGTTTGTAAAGATTATATTTAAACTGATATTCTGTTAAAGCAAATATTTATAATTTCGCAAGGTATTCTTCAAGTGCAATGGTATCAAGACACAAGCAGTGAACTTTGAGTTCGTGGATCCACAAACTGGAGTGAGGATAATAGAGGGAGAGTACAAAGTGACGAGGGAACAAGTGGACGAGTACTTTGGGAGTGACAAGTACCAGTGTTCATGCTTCGCTTGGACTAGTCGAGGTCATATAAGGAGTCAGCCAGCTGCTATTGAACTTGCATGTGAGTTTTTATAGTAACGAAGCTATTTTTGCTGTCATTATTCAACAAACCCGCCAATTTTCACATATATGCATAGGAAAATGTAATTAGTAATTTATTTTCATCTACATAATAATGTTTATTAATTTAAAAAACTTGTCGAGTTCCCCATTTCACAAAAATAAAGATAATCATTTTGGCCTTAGATTTATTTACATACACTTACTCCACGTTCATTAATATGGTTAGTGGTTAGTGGTTAAATTCCACTGCTTTATCATTTAACTTCCGAATTTTAACACATTCAATTAGATCAATGTCCAGCGCCATATACAACGACAAATATTAATAAGCAAAGGCTTAAAGCTTTTAAACTAACTACGAGCTTTACTAACTTGACAGGAGTTCTAACTTCATATAACTCTCATCAGGCGCATTCATTATGATAACGAATCAACTTAGTTTGTGATAATCAACAGTTTTACGGCAATAAGTTCCGAATGCTCAACTAGGAGTACATATTGCCAAAGGTTTGCATCACATTGATCTAGGGCCTAGCTTATAAAATATAATTTTCCAAGACTACCAACTTTATAATAGTATGAACTGAAGTCGGCATTTACATAAAAAATAAATTTAACCGCATCGTTTTTCTAAACTTCGTAACGGAACTTTGCACAGTTTGTATGTTGATCGAGCTCAAGATGTTGCAAATACACTTTGCATTTAATACAACCCAATAGTTTTTGTGCAAAAGAGCAGCAAACCATCATACAAACTTTCCCGTTTAAAATATTACTAAAATTGAAGATAAGTCAACATTATGTAATAGTTTTAAAAACATAAAAATCGTAGCCCGAAGCGGTTGGGTTGTTAGTTACATTAAAAAGTGTGAAATTGCTTGTCTTTGTATGTCCCAGATATAAAGAAGCACTTCTCAGTAGCGCCTCAATCGCAATTGGTCAAGCAATATACATCGGTAACATTTCGTTGCGAGCCCCCGCCTGCCGCGCCCTTTGCTCAAGTCTACTGGCTCAAAAATGGAGCTCCAGTTATTGTTGATGATAATGTCCAAGTATCTAAGGAAGGGGACTTACTCATTAAACAAGCTTCTTTACTGGTAAGTCATAGTAAGGTCACACGTCTATAGATTCGTGATTCTGACTCATGCTCCTTTTAACGAAGAGGTCATTCACGTTAGTAGATATAAAGGTAAATATTTAGAAATTACACGGTTTAATCTGTAGTTCACATGTACAAAGCTGAGTCAGGTTTTAATTTCTATAATACTTGTGATAGTTGAAATGATACTAATGAAAATGTGATTGCATTTTGTATCTCTGTACAAAAGGGACAATTTTGCAACTATGCTTCCATCAGCAAATCCACAAAGGCTGTCGACTATTTGAAATTGTATTTACATTTTGTCGAGCATACGTTCTCGAAATACCCCTTATGACGTGAAACAAGATCCCGTCTGCAGAAGGTACTATTGAAATCCAATTTCTAGGACATGGCGAACTACACATGCGTCGCGGAGAATTTAGCGGGCAAACGAATATCTGAACCAGCTCTTCTCACTGTGTTTGGTGAGTTGTTAAATAATAAACTGTTCTGCATATTTAAACATGAGTATCTAAGTAAGTTTGGATTTAAATTTCTTCTGAAAGCAGTGGCTGATTATTTTACTTTTAAATAATTTTATAACTCTTTTAAAACCTGTGAACATAACAATAAATCTGATTGAACTTAGTAAACGGTGGGTGGAGCACATGGTCAGCATGGGCTGATTGCTACTGTGGTCAGACGAGAGATGGGAGAGAAGCCCACACTGGTAGGAGGAGAGAACGATCTTGCTCTGCACCCAGACCTTTGAATGGAGGCCAACCCTGTGTGGGGCCTAACGTACAGCGAACGCAAGACTGTTTGGATTGTGACTTAGGTAAATTCAAATTAGTTAAAGCCATTTATTTATTATTACAAGTTAAATTAGAATTGGACAAAAGTGTGCATTTAATTCTTCCAGATGTTTATGTGGATGGTATAGATGAATTGGCTGATGAATCGTCAGATGTTCTATTAGGTGAGTCAGATTATACTTACCTATAATTTTTTGTTTCATTTGTGATAGCTAATGATAGCATTGTGATACTTGAAGATGCAAAATAACTATTTTGATTGTTTAATGATGAACATCCAAAAGTGATAGCCAAAGTGAAATATGAGACAGTTGATAATGCAATGAAAATAACGTTGTTTTAGGTCGATGGTCCCAATGGTCAGAGTGGTCGAGATGCGATTCCGATTGCCTACAAACAAGAAGGAGACGATGTCTATCAAGTTCAGCGTGTCTCGGTAAAGACTACCAAGTGGCCCAATGTCCGTTGTGCGTACGCACTTCGAAGTCTGAATTGATTCATGATGGTTAGTGATTGAGCCAAATTTACAGAACATTTTTATGATAATGATCAGGGTTTTATTTACATTGTCATCGTTGCATGCTATTTAAAAAATAATGATGGGGTTGTTTTGAATAAAATTCTAGTGATACATTATTGATTTATCTCGATGACGTCTTTGTTTTCAGGTTCATCTTACTGGCCACTTCTAATAGCATTGTCAATTGCTTTCTTGATTTTTATTGTTGTTATTGTATTGAGTATAAAATATATGAAGTTTAAATTAACAGAGAGCTCACCTTATGTGAAACCGCCTTCAGGTAAGTTGACTTACAAATGTTTAAATGTACCTTGAACAGCAACTTTCCATGATTATGGATATTTAACAGTGTTTTTTCTCTAGGTAGCAACTATTTAGGGAATGTGATAAAGAGAACTTTAACTAATCAACCAGATCTTACAATACATGAAGAGTTTCAAACTATAGACTCTAGGAGGACGCATAGGCATATGAGCACTTCAACTAGACATGAACACTTGTATGAAGTACCACAACTTGCTAACAGGTAAGATTCCAGTATTCATAGTATTGTTTTATTTAGACTAGATTTCATTGTTAATTCCTCCTAGTTTTTAATCCTAATTACATTCTACATTGGCAATTCCCATCAAGATTCTTAACATAAAAATGTATTTATCGTTGCATTAAACTAAGGTTATTGTGATCTTGCAAATCTTATTTCTTCTAAATAATTAACTTGTACTTATGTATACGTGTATAATCTTTCTGACTGTACATCTCTTTCTCAGCTACATGTCACCAATAGACCACGAGGTAAGAGATCGTAGCGTGAAGGAGCACGCTTGCAACGAGGGGTCAGAACGCTCTGACTCCAGCTGCTTTTTGAGCTGTGAGTCTCAATGCACTTACGTTGTTTTAAGGCTTATGAACTATTGCTTATTTTATGTCCGCTTGCATGATAGTCAGCATTGTTGGCACCAGTGATACCGGTCATATCATTCCCGACTAGTAAGAGATGAAAAAGTCCTTCTCCTTCCTCACGTTATAGAGCACTGGCGATTTGATTTGCCCTATGATCGTTATACTACTCTATGGTAGCATTATGGGCAGTAGCCCAGTTGGACATTTTGAACGGGAGGTTCTGTAACCCTCTACCTGTCTTACTCTTACTCCTCCCCTTTAAGACCTTAGTCCACAATATCTGGCTAAGCCCTTTAAAATAAATTTCAAATTTAGAACGTTTTCCAATTATAAATTTAAATGTAACTCTTACAGTTAGCATTTATTTGTACATTGTAATATTTTTTTATGTATTTAACTAAAGTTTATCTGTATATTTGCCCTTTGCGAGTTGAAGTGGAGATAAAAACATAAATTTTAAATGCTACTCAAAGATTATGCCTATTGACCTGGACTTGTTTATTGTTTTTTTAGTATGAAGACTCAAGTCGATTCTTTTTCTTCGAACGCATTACGCATGCATGTATTTTGAAAAGCAACTAAGATTGCATTCAATCCTAGTAAATAATTATTCTTTTGGACTTTTAGAAACTCACTTTTGATATTTTCAGCCGGCTCGTCCTATAATGAAAGCGTAGAAATATCACCCTCATTAAAAAACAATGCATCAGTCGACCAACGTTTGAGCCAACATTTGACAACAATATCCAAAATAGTAACAACTGACGGTAACTGGTTGAATCTGGATAAATGCGGTGTAAGTCTGTTCGTACCGGATGGAGTGGTGGAGAAAGGAGAAGAGTTGTTCTCACTGGAAGTAGCTGATGATGAGTGGAGTCAGCCACTCTTACAGGATGGTGAGTGTTTTGTAACAAGCTTAGACGTTGATAAACTTCCTATTGACTTATAAAATCTTTCTTTGATTATACTCAGTGTCTCTGACCTAGTTAGAGATTTGTTATCTGTTGTAATACTTTGCAACAGGTTGATAATCTTGAGTTTTTAATCGTATATAAAGTCGGTTAAACATAGTGTTAATAAAAACTTTTTGTACCATTACATCATCTAAGATGAATGATATAGATGAATCTATTGACAGTGAGCTTTATGCAATTTCCTATATTCGCTTCTGTCCAATGGTATTTCCCAAAATGACCTCTTCATAAAACCGTCGGTTCTTTAATTTGGTCCATGTGCGAGTACATAAACATAGTTACTAAATATCTTAAATTTGAGAAACTGTTGTTATTTGTACTGTAAAAAATGTGTTAAACTTTTGCTCTCAATTCTCTTACATAGATTTACCGCGAAATCCTTTGAAAATCACAAACACTAAGTTTGACCTCAAACCTGCTGTTAATATTAAACCCAGTTTATTGTAAGTCGGGTCCCATCCGAAATAGGATTAGGCTGGCGTGGTGAGTCGCGACCCAAATCCCAAATGTCAGCGCTCTCACCTTGTTGTGTAAGTTCACTTGGAATAGCTACCTATATTCGGAAATAAGTTTAGGTCACCTATTTACTATACGGGAGCAGCATCTTCGTGGAACTAAATATTTTTAGTGGGACTTCAAAATATAAGCTATTTCGTTCAATATGCCTAGTCTTTACACAATTTAAAATGAAGTTGCTTCCACTGTCTGCTCACATAATTATTATTAATTATCTGTGAATCTACTTTTTTAAAGCAATAAAGTTTTAGTTTTTATTAAAGTAAAGTTTCAAGAGGGTAATACACATTTAAATGTGCATAAGATTTTGTGTCTACGTTGCATGCGTGTAAAGTTGAGATGAGTCGCTAGTTATTATAATAATTTAAGTACTAAGCTACCATAAGAAATAATGTTAAAATACTGGACCTTTATGAATTGAAAATGAAAATTCAGTACATAACACAGCACAACGTAGCTTTATACATATAAAATCATATTCATGTCCACAGGTGAAACTCAACTGAGCCCAGTCATCCGATGTGGGCCCAAGAACTACCACTTTCCAAAGGGAGTGATCCTCACATTTCCTCACAGTGCATCACTTAAAAACACCAGCTGGCTACTATCCATACTTCAAAAACCGGAAGAAATCAGCTGCCGAGAGTGGCGGAAAGTTTTGACTTTAGGCCAAGAAACACCAGGCACGCCCCTATTTGCACAAGTGGATTCGTCCAAAGTTTACCTCGTGTGCGAATTTCTAAGCGACTTTGTTCTAGTTGGAAGGAGTTTTAGCGGTCTAGACGCAAAGTTGTTGAAGACTGCTCTATTTGTGTCTAAAAGAATGGACGATGGATATTACACCGTTAAAGTTCACGTGTTTAATGACACGCCGTATGGGTTTCATGATTGCGTCGAAACTGAAAGAAGATCTGGCAGCACTTTACTATGTGAGCCTAAAGTGATAAATTTCCAAGAGAATTGTTCCGACTTATGTATCAATGTAAAGGATGTAGGAATCGGCTGGAGGGTGCATTCAGGGGGTCAATACCAAGAACTACAATACTCTAAAATATGGAATATGACCTTCAAATCTCAACAGTGTATTTTCGTTTTGCAACAAACAGATTCAATTAACTGTCTGGAACTTAACATGTCTATCTATCAGAAGCAAAGACAGGCGAATTCAGTCAACTTCATCCTCAAAACAAACGATTTGAATGCTAATTTCAATAAACGTTTGAGTTGTACAAGCGCTGACAAGATAAATATACTAGAAAATCCTTTCAATTATTCGTCTTTAACTAGAAAAGAGGGTAGATATGACTTTGTGTTTAAGAATAATAGTTTCAGAAGTAATTTTAGCACGGACAATAACTATAGAACGAACGTGTTGACCAAATCTGACAGAGTTATATTGTGCAAGCTTTTGGACGGCCAGACTTCTAAGGGGAATGATTGGAGATTGCTGGCTGAGAAATTGAAGATATCATCTTACTATTATTACTTTTCGAACACGTGTTCACCAACGGAGAACGTGCTGAACCTCTGGTTGTGTAGGAACAATGATTCCAATATGTTGGTTAACTTGTCGCGAATATTTAGGGAAATGAACAGGGTTGACTGTGCCACGGTAGTAGAGAGGCGCTGTTTCCCTAACTGAATCGAACTTTTTTTTAATAATATAATTTGATTAGAAAGCTATATTTGTCCTTTCTTTAATGCATTTACGTTAGGATACTTCTCGATTTTTGAAGATAAATCACTAGATTCACCTACCCAGTATCGACATGACGTAGTAGCCGATTGTTTATGGCTCGACAAAAAGATACTCGACGTAACGCCACTCGACGTAAAGCAGCTCGGCGTGGAGGAAATCGACGGCACGGGCATCATTCTGTTATTCGATGCAATTGTACTGAGATTTAGACTGATTTTTAGAACTTCACAAGCTTGCTTCTCACATTAGTTTTAACGTTTTTAAACATTGTAATTGTACCTTAATTGTAATTGTTCGAAAATGCTTAAACAAAGAGTATGTTTATAAAACATTATTAATTGTAAATATTTGTGAGTCAAATGTACTTATTTGATTAAGAGAATTGAATGAGGTAGTGATTTGAAATTTTTAAATAAAGAACTTAAATTATAGTTTCGTGTTATTTTAGTCTGAGCTCCCTCTGTTATAAGTCATTTAATAAAAATACTTTTCAATGCATAACAAAGACAAAGTTAAGCCATTGGCTTAAAAGTAACTCCATCTTTTTCTGTGATACGGATTTAAAAAGGATGGACATAGTTATAGACCGATTTCGTCTTTATTTAAAACGTGTTGTAATAAGGTTGTTAGAGATAAATTAAATTATCCAAATATTACATTTTAAAAATTGTATGATTGATACAAAAGCAATGGCACAAATACAAATATCGCTCAAACACACAAAGCCCGTCAGGCTCGTCTCGCGGAAGCAACGTCAAAATAATTCATAGAATTGATTTGTAACCAAATCGAGTATTCACGACAAGGTCGTGAGCAGATACCGCTAAATAATTTGTACGGTACACGATACACGGCATGACCCAGATACTAGGTATTCAAGTATTAACTCGGGTTGCGCCCGGCAGACGATTGCATTGTTTAATAATTGAGACTACGTTCCGGTACTCCATGTAACAACACGGCACAAGTGGTAAGGTGTGGAAGCATTCAATCATACTTATGTTTAAATTTTTTCGTAGATCAGAAGGGGTATTCAGAGGTCTTAAAACACCAATCTCTCTCAACTATCTATACTAATATTATTAACAGAAAATATTTGTATGTAACTATGTTTGTATCATTGTACACATGCATGCTGATACAATGAAAAAGAAAAATATAATAAAAATAAAAATTATAAATAAAACACGGAATTTAAATATTAAGTATTGAATAGGCTGCGAAACTACTGGACCGATCAGAAAAAATATTTCATCAATGGATAGCTACATTATTAGCAATTAACATATTTCATCCCCGTACTCCTACAGGAACTAGAACTACGTGGGTGAAACCGGGTGACATCGCTAGTTAATTACATATCAGGTTTACTAAGGCTGATTTCTTCACCCTAAAGATCGTTGTGTACCATTAAGTTTATTAGTTTGGAACATGGGTAGTTTATGCTGACAACTACTCAAATCGCTCAGGACTCTTTCCCCCAAGAGGTTATCCCAAGAAGTGTTTATGGTGAAGAGGTTTTATCGGGTCATGGACACGCCCCTAATGCAGTACCACAAGTATCCTTTAGCGATCAGTTATTATCACGTGAACAATAGTTGGTCAACCGTAATTGTATTAAGAAATTTAGTAAGGCGAATTACGACAAAAAGTGTGTGTCTTCTTATAAGATTTAGAAAGCAGCAGTTGTAAGCTTATCATCATTTATTTTTAAGAGTTAAGCTCTTGTCGGTGAAGCAATCGCCAACCCTCTCTATTGTCCGCTAGTACTTTGACTTCCTTGTACGACATGACGCTGACTTTTTCCTTCAGCTGTTGTATATAACTAATCCTTGGTCTCCCTCTCCTACGCTTCCTTCTATCTTACCCTTCTATGATGTTTTTGATGAAAGCGTCATATCGTAATAGGTGTCCAATCATCTTGCCACTCCTGTTTTCTATTGTCCGGATTATAATTATTTCTTCTTCTGTTCTTTCTAATTCTTCGTCGTTTGTGACCATCTCTGTCCAACTTATACCCGCCATCCATTTCCAGCACTACATTTCAAATACCTGCAGCCTTTCCCTATCTCTTTGCGTGAGAGGCCACGTCTCACATCCATATAGTGCGATGCTCCGTACCGTAAGCTGCTGTAAGCTTGCTACCTTTAAATTACTTACCACTAGAAATATGGTTCTTGAAGTTCCTTAACGCCAAAGCGTCTGTTTTAAGCCTCAGTAAGGTGTTTCGCCAGTTTCCATTTGGTTCTATTAAAGAAACCCGTCATAAAGATGAAGGTACATGGAGGTGATTCAAATTTGCAACTATCTGGTACTCCGGGCGCAAATTGAAATTACACGTACATAATTTATCAGTTACTCAAGAGAAGCGTTTTTCCCTCTTTATTTGCACAGTAATGGCTCTGAGACTTCCTTATTTGAGGGTTTCGTAACTTGCAAGATTGATAAATGCCACCAAACTTAGAAGATTTTTGCTTTACATCTCTAGTAAAATAAGCACATAAATACTTAATTTATTGTCAGCCTATTGTGGTTAATAAGTTCCAACGTTTAGGTCGGTATGATGTCAAATTCCTAGTTTAATATATACAATCTTATTAATATAATAATATCAGCGCATTATATTAATAAGATCGTATTAAATAAACTTTTAGCGCCGTGGTGGCCTTGAGGTTTGAGCAGTCGCCTGCTACGAAAGCGACGCAAGTTTGAATCCCAGCGGGGCCTGTACCAATGAGTTTTTCTAAAAAACTTATGTACAGTGATTTCACACCACGTGCTTTACGGAGAAGGAAAACATCGTGAGAAAACCTGCATATTTCTGAGAAGTAATTCAATGACGTATGTAAAGTGTCTGAAACGGCGATGGACTCACCATCTGTCACGTTTACACTTAATCATCTTCGGTGAAAAGTGGGTGTTGTGATTACAACACCTCTGCCTACCCCTTCGGGGAATACATGCGTGAGCATATGTATGGAACTTTATGGAACTAACTATGGTTATACCTGCGTAGACTTCAGTTAATGGGTTTGAAATAAGTTGATATGTGTAGCCTAAGCATAAAATTTAGGTTCACTAGAATATCAACAATATACCGCGTGTCTTCATAATATTTCCATCTGTTTCAGTGATTATTCAGACTAAGCAGACACAATAACATGCATATGCTCACGTCTGTATTCCCCGAAAGGGTAGCCAGAGGTGTGGTAATACTTTTCACCGAAGACGGTTAAGTGCCAACGTGACAGATGGTGGGACTGTTGCGGTCTCAGGGACTATATATACTTGAATTACTTCTCAGATATATGCAAGTTTCAGCAAGATGTTTTCCTTCACCGTAAATCCCGTGGTATGAAATCACGATACATACATTTTTTAGAAAACTGATAGGTACTGGCCTCGCTGAGATTTGTATTTGCGTCGCTTGCTTAGCAGGTCACGGCTTAAAGGCACAAAAACTTTAAAAATATTGATTTCATAAACAAATATTATTTTGACATGAAAGATAAATTAATAAGATAAGATACATTTTATAAATACATATCGTGTGATAAGTAAACTTTTCGATTATTACCTAATCCTAATACATGAGTAAAAGTCAAGAAGCATAAACAAAGTTGAAAGAACGCATCCTCAGAAAGTCCTTTGGTGAACCCTTTCAGGTACTAAGAGGCTTCTCTAATTGGAGGGTGCTTCGCTCGGGAGCCCTAGACACGTGGAGAACCCACAGACAAACAGGCTACACTTTTTCCACTAACCATAAAGGGATGTGTTTAAAAAGCGTTTATTTTGCCTGTCAGTGAGGATTGAGGTGGTTTGATTGAACGTGCTCTTACCCTATTTTCTACTTGAAATGTTATAAAAACTTTAATTTTTTTGGTACTTTTGTCTAACTTAGACAATGTCAGCTACATTGAGCTCGCATATTTCAACTCAGCAATCATTGAACAATCCAAACATTACCGTCATATAGTTTAATACTAGTATGGAGGGTAGATTTCAATCTCATTGCTGTTAGAAATCGAACTACGCAGATGTTCAAATCAAAACACAATTATGCGTTTACCATCATACATTGCAGACAGAAATAGTCGACTTCATAATTAATTACCTATGTTTTAAGAGTTATGCTACTCGCAATATAATATCTATAATTACTCACTAAGGATATTTATTTATAAAACATATCTTATGTTTAATTAGCCTTGTTTAGAAATGCGTAATTAATAGGTGTCCGATTTGAAACGTAATTAACGTACTTTCGCTTTTCTCAATTATGTATAATTTCTCTATATAAATAGTTTATTTGACCACACAACTGTTGAAAAATTAAATACAGAGTTTTAGATCTTCTATTTAACTCTTTTTTTAAAAGTTTGTGGCAGGAAATATGTTTCATGGTATTAACACAATCAATAACAAAATAACATGCTATCTTAGAGTATACAGTTATGACCATAGAATGAATAAGGTGTGCTGCAACTAGATATCTCGCAAAAAATATCTTTTGCAACTATTTCGAACTAACAGTCCAAGTACAGGCTTCTTTTCTGTAAAGTGTCAACATCAAAGTACTCATAACTCTAGTTCTTTCCACTATATACTTCCTTCTACACTATCTCCAGTAACATAAGAACCGCAAGACATACAACAAACAATGTATCCGACAACCTTACAAAAGATAACAAATAGTGCTTTTAACGCACCCGTTTCATACGGCATTACACTCGGGAGCAATGTATTCGGAATGCTGACGTAAATCTTCATATCTTATAAACTAAGCGTGAGAGCTTATTTCAATAAAGTTTACTATACAGAGCCATGGTGGCCGTGGGGTTTGAACAGTCACCTGTTACGCAAGCGACGCAACTTCGAATCAAAAAAAAATGTTCAGTGACTGCACATCACCTGTTGTAAGGTGAAGGAAAACATCTTTTTGAAACCTGTAAATGCCTGAAAAGTAATTCAAAGAAGTGAATGAAGTGAAAAGTAGATTATTGACATTAAACACTAGACAAAGACCTCCCTCCTTCTTTCCATCCCTTAATATCTAGGGGTGGGTCATGGCAGTTTTTCAGGTAGGTGATTAGGACTCGACACTTAATTTTTTTCTCAGATACAGGCAGGTTTCCAAAATATGTTTTCCTTCACCTTCAAGGTGTGATATTACTTTAAATTTTTCGAAAATCTCGTTGCTACGTAGTACCTAAATAACTAGGCGACCAAGTCTGCTTGTTTATAAAATACTAAAAAAAAGAAGATCTTTATTAGATTGGTGGGTCCAGATCACTCAAAAACTCCTCAACCAATTTAAATTATAAACATTTTCAAAGGAATTATAAGTGACCCAAATTCATTGCTCTCGAGTGTATACTTGGCAGTATAGTTATGTTGGTCTGATTTACACCACTCATCAGTGCAGTGACGCGTGACCTATGCGATGCGATATAGATGGGGATGCTTTTAATATTATGGATGTGTGTTCATCAATATTGGAAATAAGATGGAACAAAGAAGGGAAGAGAAGAGAGAGCCATGGCGGCCTTGAGGTTTGAGCAGTCGCCTGCCACGCAAGCGACGCAAGTTCGAATCCCAGCGAGGCCTGTACCAATGAGTTTTTCTAAAAAAAACTTATGGACAGTGATTTCACACCACTTGCTTGACGGTGAAGGAAAACATCGCGAGGAAACCTGCGTATTTCTGAGAAGTAATTCAATGACGTATGTAAAGTGTCTGAGACGGCGATGGACTCACCATCTGTCACGTTGGCACTTAATCATCTTTGGTGAAAAGTGGGTGTTGTGATTACAGCACCTCTGCCTACCCCTTCGGGGAAAACAGGCGTGAGCATATGTATGGAACAAAGAAAGCGTTATTCTTAATGCAAAATATATACGCAATACGCAAATTAATAATAACGCAAATCAATGCCAAAACAATAATTTTACAAAAAAGTACTAGCTATACCCCGCGGTTTCACTAACGTAGACCTAATTTTATGGGTGACCCGCGGAACTCTAATATTTTTTATTAACTGTATTATTTTAATTTGTTTTATATTCTAATAACAAATAATAAATAAGTAACTAAAAACTAATTACAAGTAGAAAACTTGGCCCAAATCGGTGTCTCTCGGGATCGTGCCAAGAAGGCTGGCAGCATTGCCACTGTACTTAAATTACTCCTTCTAACATTAGCTATCCGCGAGTGAAAGCCCCGTTAAAATCGGTCCAACCTCTTCAAAGATTTGCCAGTACAAATAGATAGACAGACAAGGAACTAGTTAAAAAAATATTTTTCTGTGCCAGTACCATTTATACTTTTATATCCACTTCAAAAGGTGTAATTTTAGAATTACAAACAGACACTTCACTTTTATTTATCTGTATAGAGTAAAAATAATATTTCTTTTACGTATCTGTGAGTATGGAGTATGGTTCAAGATGTTACACCTTGTATATGCAGATATATTATAATTACTTATACTAAGCAAAGTTATCAGTAAGCCTTCAGTATCTGTCAGACGATACAAAGCCTCCAGGTCGATCGTTATGCAAATTCAACCCTTAACATCCACTGTTCCGCCAGCTTAATCGCTCGAATCTCCACCAAGTTTCGCCAAGAAACTGAAATTGAAGGGTGAATAAATTTAAAATCCTCTTAATGCCTCTCTGGGTGTCGACAACTTTGTGTTTATGCGTCTTCCGAACTTCGATATGGTTTTTTCCTAATCTAAGTGAGTGGCGGTAAGTAATTCGGGACTTTTTAATAACTTACCAAACTTCTTGGGGCTTATTTTTATTATTTACTTAAGTTAAAAGCCTTGTTCGGTAGCGTTTAATGATCCATCACTCGCCAATCACTGTCCGAAATGACCGCAAAGTCTTTGATGTAAACTTGATTAAATGAAACAAATAACCAATATTGTGAAATTTTAAACGTATATTATACTAACTGAGCCCGCGGTTTCATCCGCGCAGATTTTATATATCTATTTTATATATCGGTTTAAAATTGACAAAGTTTCATACAAACATTCATCCCCTATTTTATCCTTCTGAGGGTAGAATTAATCAAAATTCTTTCTTAGCGAATGCCTACGTCATAACATCTACCTGCATGCCAAATTTCAGCCCGATCCGTCCAGTGGTTTGGGCTGTGCGTTGATGGATCACTATGTCAGTCAGATTTGAGTTATATACATTTAAAATTTCATGCGTTAACATTTTTCTTTGAAAATAGCGAGACTCTCACATAATGGTGATACATTTTTAATTAATTTGCAACAAAACAGAAAAACGCGGACAAAATAGAACGAGGAGAAGGAGGAGGATAAGATCTATAATTTTTTGTGAAACCTAAGAGTAGAACTAACATAACTTTTATTTTATAAAATATAACTTTTATTTTATAACTATTGCCTGTGTGGAATAGTTACTTTCAGCTTACGCTAACTTTATCCCGCGATTGGTATTAGCGTAATTATATATAGCATATCCTTCCTCGATAAACGGGCTCTCTAACACTGAAATTATTATTCAAATCAGACATGTATTTAGTCTAGATATGTGTATGTTTAAAAAGCGAGTTAATTTCTACTCTGTATAAGGATTTTTGACTGATGACTGGAAACGTCTATACTTCGACACGAAAATGCACTTCGCGTCCCCAAAGACGTCCCCCTACGTGTAATAGTGATTGACTTCGAGCAGTTTTGTTAAACCACCGGAATATAGCTTTGTTTAGTATTCCCCTCTTAAATATATATATCTATGATAAAGTGATGAACAAATACCGAAGCACAGTATATCAGTTGACAGGAGTTCGGCTCTCTGAATCATTGGAGCAAGCACACACGAGCGTCTTACACATTGATCTTATGCCGAGTGTCTAATTGTGCTCGCATTAAGCTGTAAAAAACCTATACAGAATTTTAGGCGTACATTTTTGGCATAGATCATAGTGCATATCAATTTATAAATAAAATATAAAATCCCTTAAATATTCACTTAGAATATTTTTTTGTGGTAAAGTGTAGTCGTTAGAAGTTACTAAAGGTTAGATACTTCGTAGTAAAATAAAATTCTAAAGAAATTACGAATGATAAAAAAAATGTGATGGTTCGCCTAAATAGTGAAGAGAATATATAATGAAAAATCACAAGATCTTTCATCATCGCTTTGCGTGTATGCGAGGTTTCTCGACGAATATGGGAAGTCGATCTTACGATATCTTTTAACTTTGTAAGTGAAGTAAGTATGTAGATGGTAACAGGTGCAAAGTTGAGAGCATGCCAAACTTCATCGTATTCCATTTAACTGATTAAATGGCACCCCTTTATAAAGGTAGTAGCAGAACCCCATCACATAATGCGCAGAGGTGATCAAAAAATATAATTGTCCTAAATATTTTGCTGTTTATTTATAGCTAGCAACTCACCTTTGCTTCACTTCGGGTTTTTTAAGATTATAACTAAAGGTAGATTTTTCCCTACTATTTACTAGTTATAATATTTACAATACTGCTCGAAAATTCTTTGACGTTTATATATTCTAAACTTACTTAAATTATAGAACGAGTGAAAATTAGACTTTGATAAAAACAATGCGATACTGAAACTACGTTGATTTTCGTTCGTTTTTGGGGATAGAGAGTAGACCAACCCTGTGTAAATGTATTATATTCTCTCAAGAGTTCCGCATAAGAAAATATATGTTCCATCAAAAGAATAAGTCAGTTCTTTCATCCGTGCGCCCATCATTAGTCAGGGCTAAAAGTGGTAGACAATGGAGTTCCGCGGAAGTGCACATTCGTCGCTCAGTCAGACAAGCTTTGTGCCGACGGACATCCTGCTACATACGTCGTCTAGTTACACGCATGGAGGCCGGCTTTGAGCACGGAAAGTTCATACAAAAAGTATCGGGTGATTTCACAAGAAGAACAAAATTACGTGCTTATATATTATGATAGCAAAAGATATTTTTTTAGATTGTTCTGAAGTTAATGTATTCCTGGATGACCGAGCTTAGCTTGATTTTTTTTATCTAGACGTTTTCAAAAATGAGACCTAGCTATAGCTAGGTCTCATTTTAAACCGATCTATATATATATAGATCGGTTTATTACCCCAGAAACCTCCTGCATACAAAATTTCATGAAAATCTTTGCAGTCGTTTCCCAGAGTCAGCTTACTTATATGTTCTATTTATACAAGAATTGCTCGTTTAGAGATATAAGAATGATTAGATAGATATTGGATGGGTTCTTATTTATCTATGTATCTTATAATGTATATATGATAGTTTGTCTATGTTATCATATATATATCATATACACAAGTCTCTCATGGCTCTCAGGCTATCATAAACTATGAACTAATATTATGACGCAAATCTATCTATGTGAGATTGTGAGTTATATACATCTAGAACTGTCAAACAGGCAGAATATCACAGGAAAAGGGGTCGTCAAATTTTGTACTTGGAAATTATTCGTCGCATGTAGCCGTGGTGACACAAGTTTGAATCCCAGCGGTCTCAAGGAATAAAAACAAAAATAATTTAAAGTCGTATGTATAGTACTATATGCCTGAGACGACGATGGACTCACCTTCTGTCACGTTGGCACTTAAGTGTAAAAGTGTAGGTGAAAAATGAGTATTGCTATTGCAACACCTCTGCTTACCCCTTCCCCCTTATGGAATGTCGTGGGCATATTTTCTTTCTTTGTTTTTATTGATGAAGAATATTCATTCCAAATCATACAGGGGGAAATTCTCTTCCCTTTAGAATATCGCTCTTTACACACCTTTGGGTAGCAGTCTCTCTTGAGTCTTAGAAGTTCTAGCCTTGTCAGCTCGTTCTACCTAATCTCTACTTTGCAACTGATTGAGGTATTGTGTAACTAAAAGACTCGCGTAAGTATGGAGGTGCACTTGAATCATTCACACAAGTACAAGCGAGCTAAATACAGAGCAATGACAGAAAATAAACACTTACAGAAGACCCGTTCTTTCCATACACTGCCTAGAACATAGGACCTCCTCCTAAACGTGACCTGTAGGAAGCAGCCCTTCCGTCAATTTTCTATTTGGCAATGAGACATTCACAGTATGAATAGCAGCAATCAGAGCCGAAGTGCTCAAACGTTCGTATTATCTATTTTCCTAATGTTTGCCGAATTGAGTTATGGTGAAGTTCGCTTAACGGACGCAAATTAAGGATTGCGAAAAGTGGTTTGTTTGCAAGAAGTTTTCTACGAGTATAATAAGATACTATGTTAGGTATTGATTGTAGTTTTTATATAAGCTGCCGCGTTATTCTGTAATTCTCAGCGACGCACTCGACGTCGACTGTTGGTATCGAAGAATTTGAACTTTATCATCAATGTATTATGATTCAATTTCCTATGATTGAAATAGACGTTTAACGTGGAATCAACAACTTCCCCCTATATTGGTTGAGGAGGTCAATGGTTGGAATTCGCGTCATACTTGTGAACATGTGCTGCTTGTGGGGGCTGTTAAGCTTAATAATCATTGTCAAAGCAATGACGATGCTATGCAATAGCTATGATTTTAGCTTTGACGACGAAATGCGTTGCACCAAATGCAATTTTCAAATTATGTCAGTGTCAATTTTTATATGTAAAAGTTGTAACTTTGGGAATATTTTAACCTCAATAACGTCATCTGACAAATTGAAAATGTTGCAACAAAATTTCGCTTGACCAGTACCTATTTAAAGAATTTGTTTTATTACTAAAGTTAGTTGACGCAACCCACCTCGAGTTCAGTACCTCTATCACGGGTTTGCTACCGTTTTCTTAATCTATTCTCGCTAGTGTCACTCGCAATATTTGTATGAGATATTTTAGTTCTTCACGTCACCGCTGGAAGTCGCTGCACAATTTCTCATACTAATATTTGACAGAGGCGCTAGCGAATATGGATTACGAAAACGCCGGCAAACCCGTGATAGGGGTACAGATACTCCATAAATATCCATCCGAACCCAAACCCATAGCTTGAAAGGCACAACTTAATGCTATAAAAAGTCAAGTACCTCGTGATAATATTTTTATTACGCGGAAAAATATTTACGATCTTTCTGAAATCTTAGCACCCCTTTATTTTCATTTGTTGGGTAGATACAGATGATTTTTACAACTAGGCTGTTTCCCTCCGGTCTCTTCCGCCACATAAAGCTGAACGATAAATGATAATTATAATATTGCTCAAGTATTTCGATGTAGCTGAATAAAATATAGGCATTGTCATACCTACTTGGTATTGGTTCAAGGAATAAGCGAACAGAGGAAGTTTTCATGTATGCATTCTAGACGGAGGAATGAGGCGAGAGTACACTGGGGTGAAATGTTGCCCTGAACACCTTAGCTTCGGGTTCATTATTCTTGACAATAAGTCAATGAGTTAGCTCACCTCATAAGCAAGGTAACAATTTTTAAAGTTTTGTCTTTATGTCTATGAAAAGAACACAAAACTGAAGTGAAGTATAGTGAAGAAATAAAAAAAAATCGAATGTAACACTATGGTGCTCCAAACCTTATTAGTTATGGTGATCGCATAGTATTGGGGAAATTATATTATTTACGTTCGTGATATTTGTCTGTAACAAGGTTTTTATCTATCAGATTTATTTTCAACTAGCTGTGCCCACTTAACCCGCGTAGACTTAATATAAACCTAATGTTGTTTTTAAATAAAAGGCCTGTGTTACTCACTGTAACAATAGCTATCTGCCAGAGAAAGTTCTGTTAAAATCGGAGCTTAGCCGTAACTAACAGAGAGACAGACAGACGGAAGAAATAAAAAATTGTTTTATATTTTTGTGGGTTCCATATATGCTTCCATATTTAATGAAAAGCTGTTAATTTTTAATTACAAAACAGACACTTAAATCTTATTTATCTATACTGATATTGATGTATAGATATAGATGTATAGACATATATTTAGATGTATAGATGTATTGATATAGATTTTCTTCCAGGAGGAAGTTCTTGCTCTCTCGTCTGTCACTGTGACTGTTCTTTAGGATAAACAGTAAACAATAAATCCCATATTAATCCAATAAATCACTACGTTTATTATAAATCCCAACAGCCACCTCTACAGCTTCAAACTTGTAGCCTCCAATTGCAGAAGTGTCCCGCGGCTCACTGAGCAGACAGGGTGAGGGGGAATATTTTAACGGGACCCTGAATTTGGACACTTTAATGCGAGTTTTGATGTTTTATGTTAATATCCAGTCCGCAACTTTGTTCATAGTCATCGAATCGCGATACTAAACTCCCAAACTCAGCGAACACACTGCAGATAACAAATTATTTTCCGATATTAATGGGCGAAGAGAACTGTCTACCTAGCTGTTCTTGTCCGAGATAGATCGGTTCGGCGCCGTTTAAATACTTATTTCAAAGTCAAAGTCAAAGTCAAAAGTATCTTCATTCGATTAGACTTTTACAAAGCACTTTCAAATCGTCAGAATGACACAATTATACAGGATTATACATGCTACCGCCAGGTTCGGAAGGTTGCTTTTACTGAGAAGGACCTGGCAAGAAACTCAGTAATTACTCTTTTCAAAAATATTATACAATTTAAAGAATACAAAATAAATAATTTAAAAAACGTAAGCTCATGGACAATGTTCCAATGCACAAATGTCGATAAAAATTAACATAACAAAAAATCTAGTACATCTACTTATAACTAAATGCGTAGCTTGAGATGACCAGCCCCCACAAGCAGCACCTGTTCACAAGTATGACGTGAATGCCAGCCATTGACCTCCTCAACCATCATAGAGGGAAGTGGACAACCCGTTTATTTGCTCTCTATTATGGACTACTATTTATTACAGACTAGCTGTGCCTCGTTGCTTCACCTGCAAAAGCATAAGCTGTTTCTACATTTCTCGGAACTCTATTTAAAAAAAAATTACTCCTTGTAACTACCTGGCAGTAAAACTCCCGCTATTTCAAAATTCAAAATTGGAATTAAGTTTTTAGTTAAACCATTTAAAAAAACGCCTCGACCACCTCAGCATGTATAAAGTAAATTTTTTTTTAGTGACATAGATATTTATGTATAAAAGTCGTTCCAGAAACTGTAAGCCTCGCTTTATAGCATTGCTATTTCTTTGGACGTAAGTTCCAGCCTAATGTTTATCTTACTCCTGCGAGTAAAAGACAGTCTTTAGATAATAATAAATATTTATTTGAAGTCGTAAAAGTACATGTTATCCGATGTAGGCCCCTAAGTTAAGGTACGGTTTATGTTTCTTTCGAAAACTCCTGGTTTTTAGAGGGTTGACATCAAACGTATAAAAAATTATTTGCGCTCATTTGAATTTCGTCCCGTGTGACGGGCTCATACATAATAAACGGTTCTTTAGTCTTTGCGTGCTCTATTTTGATGAGAATAAATATTACATGTGTTTGCCCAACTTCATCGAAAAAAATTAAAGAAAACACTGTCATACTAGCGGATGTCACGCGGTTTCACCCGCGTAGTTCGCGTTGCTGTGAGAGTACGGAAATTAAATATAGATATATTTCTCGCTGAAGGAATTTTTCAAATCGCTCCATTACTTTATGAGCCAATTCTTTACAAACATACTTACATACAAATCGTTCCTCTTTATAATATTATTAGTATAGATGGTTGATATCTCAGTCAAATGATGAACTTAAGCGGGTACCAGTCTAAATTCTTTTTTTTTTTCAAAACAAAAGCATTTTTTTATTTTTCTACCTCAGCACGGCATAACATACATTTTTCGATATAATCAAAACATAATAAGATAAGCACGTGTTTTAAACTGAGATTTTCCTCTGTTTCATATGGCATGCAAATCTATAAGCATACTAGCGGCCCGGTACGTGCTTCGCTACGTATAATGCATAGTAATAAAAAAAAAAATATTAAAGCAATAATTATCGCTGCTAAAATGAAATGACATATGATGACATTGAATGTGTTTGACAAAACTATCGTCACGTCTTTTGTCTTCGATTGTTTTGCCTTCCCGAAATCTCTTCACTACACCTACACCTACTTGAACTTTACAGTATGGTATTAAGGTTCAAATTAGCTTTTAAGTATTAGTACAATTTTTTTGTGTATGGGAGTATAGAAAGATGTTGATTTTACACTTTTTCAAGACTTTTTTTCTACTTACAAACCTTTCCTGGACTTCCACGAATAATTCAAGACCAAAATTAGGCAAATCTTCGTGCGTTCTGGAGTCATAGCGTCAGGAAGGAAAACCGGACTTATTTGTATATAGTAGATCACATATTTCAAGTATGTACAATATGAGGATAAACCCAAAATACTTTTCAAAGATAATTGCAAATTAGACGTAAAAGTGACAAAACCTTCACATAAGCGCATGAAAACGTTCACTGGCAAAAACAGATATAATTCCCTCTCATTTTACAGCTCTATTGAACGCATATTCGGCAAACCGCATTGAAAACCGCGTTAATTCAATGCATATATTTTAGTCAGACTCTGGTCTCTTATTAAACGCGAATGTGCATTCATTTCGTGCTAACAACGGGTAGTTGGTCCCGCCCACGCTTTTAGTTCCAGGGTTCCATTCTAATAAATCCCGGGGAGTGGTGGAAAAACGTCCGGGAAGCTTTGGGATTGCATCGCGATGCGGCGACGACGTGGCGCCGACACGCTCTCATATGCAAAAATCGATCGTATGCAAGATTACTTGAAATTTAAATATTCTTGTCTTATAATAATGGATGAACATTTAAGAATACAAGCAGACATGTTGCTTTAACTTGTTTAAGTCTGCTTTGAACGTAGTAACGAAATAAGTAAAAATCTGTAGTTTCTGTTCATTACATACATATACTCACGCCTGTATTCTCCGAAGGGGATGATAGACTCATCATCTGTCACGTTGACACTTAATATCTACGGTGAAAGGTGTTGTTACAACACCTTCGCCTACCCCTTCGGGCAATACAGATGTGAGCATATGTATGTATGTATGTAACGATAAAGGTAACATTGAAATATTATCCCAAACTTCTTTACCACTTAAATGATAAATCAATATTATTTCTGAGAAGTAATTCAATGACGTATGTAAAGTGTCTGAGACGGCGATGGACTCACCATCTGTCACGTTGGCACTTAATCATCTTGTGTGAAAAGTGGGTGTTGTGATTACAACACCTCTGCCTACCCCTTCGGGGAATACAGGCGTGAGTATTTGTACGTATGTATGATAAATCAATGTTTCAAACTTTAAGTCCAGATTGTTCGAAACAATGTTGAAATTTTCCAACGTTTCTTTAGGAATCCATTTACCGGTATCTATTGATTCTTGTAGGCATGCACATATTTATTTGCACATATCAATAGCACATACAGTTTTTTGTCTCCCCTAAGACGTCACCCCTCCCCTCCCGACGTTTTGTATAATCCATTAAGTTGTCAGTAAGATTGATATAACGAGACGAGAGATCATCTTACGTGGATGCTTCGCTAACAATGCGATCTTTGACAAACTAATGTTAAATGTATGAATTATCAAAATACGTGTCTCACTAACTTTAACACAATTTTATTATTTATATATGAAAACATAAAAGAGCAGAAAATACGAATTAAAAAAAAAATGTTTTATTTTTTTAATTTATCATTACTCTTAGAGTATTAAGTAGGTATTGTAACGCCTAACCTCTATGCAGGGCATAATATAACCTTTTCTTAATGCAACTGGCATTTTGAATAAAAAAATAGAATAAATATTCGAATATTGTATGAGAGACAGATTACCTAAGCCTGCTCGTACCGAGTGAATGTCAAACAACAAGGAATAAACCGTGGTAAAGTTATATACAATTTCTACTAGATTTCATAGTATAGTAATGAAAAGACGATCCCGAATTATTAACAAGCGACTCGAGTTGCGGTTACGCTGTTAAAATATTATCAAAATAGCTGTGCCCAACGGTTTCATGGGTGGCCGGCGGAATCCTAATGTTTTTTTTATAAATGTAACCTAAGTTACTCCTTGTAACATCAACCATCTGCCAAAGAAAGTCTTCTTTAAATTGGTCCAGCCGTTTCGGAGATTATCCGGAAGAAACATATAGAAAGACGGATAGAGATAAAATATTTGAACAAAAATCTTATTTTTACTTACGTATTTTTTCATATGTATTTAACGAAAAGCTGTTCATTTGGAATTACGGACAGATACTTCAATTTTATCTGTATAGATTAAGATAAAGTATAAATAAAAAACAAAACATGTTTTGGCAGTTAATTGAACAAAGCAAACGGGTAACATTCACGATTATTTATATAAACACACAAAAAGGCTCTTCCACTTGGATGCATACAATCAACAGGCAGGAAAGAGTACACTTTTGAAAAATTTCCGCTGTATCCGGCCTTTGTACGTAGCCAAGACTGTCCTCAGCCAACGTCGTGTAAATCATAGACAAAGTGCTTCAAGCACGGGGGAAATGTATTACATACGCCAAAACAAGAAATTATACACAATATCTTTTTCATTACATCGCTGTTTTCACCAAAAGTAATAAAAACATACATATGCTCACGCATGTATTCCCCGAGCAGGTAGGCAGAGGGGTTGTAATAACAACACCTACTTTTCACTGAAGATGATTAAGTGCTAACGTGATAGACTGTGAGTCTATCGCCAAGTGTAGGTTAAAGGAAATTCGCTAATCAACCTTATTTTGGCAAAATGTGTATTGCTTTTTTTTTAATGTTGGTTACCTGGATTTAGCTTAATAAGCTGAATAAAAACTTTTAAAATTACATTAATATCCGATTAAGTGAAATTGTGCTAAAATTGAATATATTTAAGTCGTGCCATTTATATGAATAACATTTATATATATATTGATAAAAAAAAATATTTTGTTCTTGAAAAAATATACAAAATCTAGTTTCATGACAAGGTTCCACCGAGATTTGAACTCGGATCGCTGGATTCAGAGTCCAGAGTGCTAACCATTACACCATGGAACCGCTTGTAGGAGGTTTCAAATTTCTTGATCACTATACGCCAAATGGTTAAAAATTAAGATATTGTTGACGGTGATACTCTTTATATTCTAGCTGTGCCTCGTTTTGTAACATTTTCTATTGATGCTTCATTTTCTATTAAAGTATAAAAGCCTTCCTCGATTATTTAACCATCCAACACAAAAATATTGTATGTAGTTCCTGAGATTAGCATGTTAAACTATACAAACAAACACACAAACTTTTCCACTTTATAATATTAGTTTAGTATATATGATTATATTCGATCAACGCCATCTAGTTCCAAACAAAGTAAAGTTTGCATTATAGGTGCCAGACACCAGTTGTTGAACTTATATTATTTTTTTGTAAATACAGACAAGAAGTCTTTGCGCGCGAGAATCGAACCCGTGACACCTATTGTTTGTACACCTACTAACCACTAGACCAACGGTGTCTTAATAAAGATATTATATATAAGAGACACATGCCCCACATTACAAAACATGATTTAAACTTTATACTCGGACTAAAACTGTGTCCATCGATTTTGAGGCTTCATTTAAACCATGGACTATCTGAGTCAGGGGCGTGCATTTTACATAAGCATAAGCAGTGCTTATCATTTGTGATGACTAAATACACCCGTGTCGAGTGTGTGTGTCTATACCAAAACGTATGTCCCTTCTTTTTTTGTTGACGAGGGGGAAACCTTCAAAAGGTCCCCGACCGCCCTGGGAGATGCAGATCGGGGTATGTGGGATTTTTACCTCACTAAAACCGCCCCGGTGGCCATCCTCAGTGCTCAGGGGGGTCTCCGGGTACTCTGATAGAACGCACCGGTGTCCCCCCACACTTTGCCGGGGCACATCCCCGGGGCAGCTGTGATGCCGCCCGTGGAGTCCTCGCTGTGCAAGGCAGCGCGAGCCACATCGTGCTGCCACCTTCCCGGGCCCGCGCCGGTGGTCAAAGCTCCCACCCCGACCACCGCCAGCAGTCCCTCCGGCCCCCTTTTAGTCGCCTCTTACGACAGGCAGGGGATACCATAGCCATATTCTTAGACCCTGGCTATTGGGTGGAAAACGTATGTCCCTACGCTTAGCCTACCTACCTACCTACTTACCATTTATGCTTACCTAAGTAGTGTTTTCTAATAAGGGGATTATGGTTTGACACAACACAGAACACAGTGGTTTTCTATACATATAAAATTACATACATACATAAACTACACTCCACTGGAGCTAGAGACATGAAATTCGGTGTGTTTTCTTTGTGAGATCTATTTATTAAGAAAAAGGTTTTCCGAAATTTCTCCCAAAGGTGGCAAAATCGGGGTTGAAAGTTAGTATTTGGAATGAAGTTAGCATATGTTAGTCCAAAATAAAAAAATAATAAATAAAAATATGTATATGCTCATGCCATCCCAGGATCCACGAAGGGGTAACATCAACATTTCACCGAGTATGATTCAGTACCAACGTGACAGAGGGTGAGTCCATCACCGTCTCAAGCACTATACATACGTCTTTGAATTACTTCTTAGACATATGCAGGTTTGCTCATGATGTTTTCCTGGGCAGGCCTCGCTGGGATTCAGACTTGCGTCGCTTGTGTAACAGACGACTGCTCAAACCCTGAGGCCACCACGGCTCTCTCTCTAAAAGAAACTTAAAATATATAAATTTATAAAAAGCCCTTTACATCTTTCTTGAAAAATATATCTTCTTTTAAAGGTCTCGCATGTATCCGAGGGGATTATATGTAGCATCATTACAACCCCCGTCTATACTCTAATTGTTTCCGACCAACCCCGCTACTATCAATTTGCAAGCAATTTAAACTCACAACCGGCTAAAATGAAGTGCTGTGAGCTGTGCCAAGAAAGTTAAGGAATGTTTTTATTGATTCTTAAGGAGGTTCGCGTAAAATTTTCCTTGGCAAGAAATCATTTCGTTATCGAATATCTATATCTATATAGATAAATAAAATTTAAGTGTCTGTTTGTAATTACAAAATTACTGACGTTGAGATTTTTGAGATTAGCAGCAACAAACAAACATACAGGCAGAAAAAGAAAAATCAAATATTGGTAATCTAATTTCAGTTGCATACTTTCTTTCCAACCTTATATACTTTCATATGCATTTAGTGAAAAGTTGTTATTTTGGAATTATAAACATACACTTCAATTGTATTTATCTGTATGTAGTATGTATGTATGAATATGTATAGATGTATACATAATGCATTTGGTTTAAAATACGTGCATACTTATGCTCACTGATGCCTGTATTCCCCGCAACACCCCGAATACACCAACATTTATCCAGTTATTTTTATACACCATATAGACGAGCCTATTGCCATTGACTAGACATGAATCTTGACTCCGGGCTGCTGCTGGGAAAGCACAGATAGAAAAACATTTTGCCCGACCCGGGATCGAATTCATTACCTCGTGTTCCGCGTAGCGCTTGCGACTAGACCAACGAGGTAGTCAAGATACAAGGTAAAATTCCCGTTACGCACCCCACGTCGCTTTTTTTCGAATCCCTTTGAGGTGCAGCGTTGTGAGACAACGATTGACTATTATTCTGCCATCTTGCACCGGGAGTTTTTTCTTTCTACCCTTGATAATTAAATCGAATAGCTTACGGATAAATTTGTTAAATTGTTGCCAAGGATCAAAGGTACATAGGCCCAGCATTAGGGCCCCAGTTAACGAATTAACAAACTCTTAAACTGTTATTAACTTTGCAAAGATGCTACGGGCGATTTGTAGTACAGCTCTGTGCTCTGTTAATATTTAAACGGCTAACAGACTTACGGCCACTCCGCGGAGTACTTCTCAACTTTTGTTTTGTTACTTTGCTATCTACAGACGCCAGTTTAATAGATTTCTGACAAAGCGGCTCTTCTTGAAAAACAGTAAGATGGAATTCAACTAAGTATTTAATTAAAAGTTTTGGAGTAGCTAGCAAATAACATAATTATTTATTGTTGAATAGCCCATTAAAGTTCTGACAACAACTCTAGTATATTAGTACGTTATGGTACTGATTTAAAATACGCTTAAATTTCTTCACTACCTTAATATTGAAGTGTCTATTTCCATACAAATTTTACTTTATCTGTTTGAACGCATCGTTCTTCTAAACTGCGTTATATGAATACTGTTTTACTAACACGTAGGAGTTTTTCCATTTCACCCTTATGGGTGGAAACTCTAAATAGGGTTGAAAGAAGGCGGAACTGTGGAAAAGGGTTGAATCTAGCAAGATTTCAACCCTTTTCAATCACAGCTTGAAATCAGCAGTGTGATTCAAAAATGTTTTATACATGGAACTTCAGTAGTTTTCGCACGCTGCTAACAAACAACGAAGTGAGCTTTCGTTGTTTGTGCTACCTTATGCTACGATCGTTATATATTTCTTTCGCTTCGTCTTCATTCATGCATCTCATCATACACTTCTTTCGGTTACGAATGCTTCGAATTTGACCTCTCTGGAAAATATTGGAAGTCGATTGTTAAATTAATGAGTCAATTTCTACTAGAAACTATAACAACGCCGTTCCAGAGACCATAATATTTGAATCACCGTTAAACTCGAATAAATTCTCAGTTTTAAATAATTGAAAAGTCGTCATGCTCTAGAAAATGTCAATAAAAATATTATTCGATTTTAAGCGACTATAAAACGGTAAGAATCATAACTAACTGTGTGGTGCTGCGCAAAAGTTCGTGAATGATAATTCGTCGTAACGTGCTTTACGACCTTTGCAATGTCTTTTAATAAAAATAACAATGATATCCGTCTGTCTGGCGGTCTGCCCCATGTTGGGCGCCAAGATATTAATTCTATGTCAATATTTAGGTATTTAAGTTGTCATAATTCTAGCCACTGTCGTAAGTAGCTCTCAAGTTTTTTTTTAATACGTATTTAACAAGTGACAAACATTACGTATGGAGCATTTTGTCGTTCGTTTTTTAAACGCAAAATTTATTGAAATTTTTAATAATAGCCTAGTAATCACTGGCATACCTGTAAAGCTAGGGTCATAGGTTCCAAGCCAGTTGAAAGCAGATTTTTATCATAGCCTTAGACGTTTTAGGTCAATTCAATTCAATTCAAAATATCTTTATTTGATTAGACTTCCTACAAAGTACTTTCAAATCGTCAGAAGGACACAAAAATACATTATACATGATTATAAATGTTACCACCGGGTTCGGAAAGTAGCTTTTGTTGAGAAGAACCCGGCAAGAAACTCAATAATTACTCTTTTCCAAAAAATATTCATATTATACAATGTTTTTGGTTTCAGTATTTATATCTTATATCTCTATAGGTATTTTAGATACACATTGAAAACCCGACAGTTAATACCCTAACACCTACATTCCTTTTATCCCAATATAATACGACACAACAATAACAGTTTATCTGGCGCGGATCGGGCGTGCTCTCACCAAATTGAGCCAATCACCACTCTTTTGTGCTCCGATAAGCGAGTTTGATCAAATATTTGCAGTTATTTCACTTGTCCACGTTTTCAACAACTGTAACGATCTAAGTTTCTGATTGGCATAAGTGAGGATGGGACAGGACTTCTGGTCCACGTGGACGTTCTAGAAATGTTTATGGGCTTTATATTAATTGGTATTGAGGAAATTGTAGTGTTTATGGAATTTGTATAGTGTTATGCAGCAGCGGCCTTACCCATTGCGAAGCTCCGGGCGGCAGGTCTTTGCGAGGCCCATTATCCTACGGAAAAATACTTATATGATGCGAAATTAGGTCTGATTGTTTGGTTGGTATTAGTAACGTATATTAAAAAAAATAGTACAAAAAAATCTGCGAGGCCCCTGCAAGAGCGAGGCCTCGGGCGATTGCCCTGTTCGCCACCCCTTAAAGCTACCGCTAGTGTTATGGACCTTGTTTGTAATAAATAAATATATATCAGTCGTTAGACAACAAAATTAAAAAAAAACTTGGTAGCCCTCACGGCATGAATTTTTAGATGTTGTTTCTCAACAATCATGGTGTCATAAAACGTCAAAGATGAGATCTTCCTAATACTCGCTGCTTATATCATAGTTGAGGTACTTATGGAGTACGTATTTGTTCTTTTGTATTTACTTTAGACATCTTAATATGTACAGTGTTTGAACAAGCTTTTACAAGGATCCTTAACCCAAGCTTCGCGGAATATGATTTTGAACACCCAACATTCTCGGCAACTCACTAATTACTTCGCCAAATATTTACTTCGCAGAGATTCCCCTTTCCTTACATAGATGGCGTGCGGTCACATTCATGAGAGGAACGGAGATACATGTTATTTTAATTCAATATTATTTACTTTCCATTTGTAACAGATCCTAGGTCGAATTAAAAAACTTTGTAAATCAAAATCCTAATTAGTTTGAAGTATCTTTTTGTAATCCCAAATTAACAACTATTACAACTGTGCATATGAAAGTTAATACGATACCTACATATTCTGTATTTCTTGAATTTTCTCTGGCAGTCTGTTTGTTTCAGCTAATCTCTGAAACAGCAGACCCGATTTTGATGGGAATTTCGTTGTAAAATATCTGATGTTACTAAGAATATTTTAGACTGTTCTTATAATATATTTTTTTATTTGTGTAGATATTAGTATAAAATTATGTAGATATTAAAATTTGCCTTTTTAAATCTCTGTTTATGTACATAAAGTGTTTGTAAGATTATGCCTTTGTTTTTTTTATTGCTCTGTCTTTAACAAGGACACTTATTTGCAAAGTTTGCGGGAATCCAGGAATTTATCGCTTAGGGAATCTGCGTTGTTGTTTCGCGCGCTTTTTCTGTGTATTATTCGTAAATGGTTTAACTTCCAAAATCACTTTTTCCTTTACACATGAAATATTATTCTGATTAAAAATACGTTATTTCATACTCATTTTCGACCACAGGGGGCCATCATCGGTTAAAGCAGCGCATATGAAGAAATTCTGAATTTTGACGTTCCATTTTTGCACCGAACATTTAACGTCAAAGCTAAAAAGTTCTTAATACGCGCTGCTTAAACGATCATAGTTCGCCCCCAGTTACTTCTTTTATTTGAATTTTTATTATATTAAAACTATGTAATTTGTCGCTTTTTACTCAAAGACCGCTACCTTACAAGTCGTCCATGGTCTCGGCTACTTACACTCAAGAGTTGGGACATTCCTGACAGCCAGCGAACAGATTAGGACAAGATAAGATGGATGCCCGGTTAACTTCACTGGAATTTATTATCACTATAAAACTACTATTAGGGGTGTAGCCTGTATACTAGTAGTTGTTGATTAACCTTGATTTATGAGTGATTGAGCTTAGAAGTATGAGTTGCATGTGACTTATTAGCCAATTTTTTTGATTCCCATGAACAATACGGTAAAGAAAACTGCGTATGTATATGTATATGAGAAGTATTTCATATCAGTCTGTCACTATGAAGTCTCTCTCGTAATCTGTCACGTTGGCCCGTAATTACATTTGTTGAAATGTGGGTGTTGAAACTTTTGCCTACTTCTTGAGACACTTTATGGAAAGCGTGAAGACATTAATGCATACATACATATACTCACGCCTGTATTCCCCGAAGGGGTAGGCAGAGGTGTTGTAATCACATCATCCACTTTTCACCAAAGATGATTAAGTGCCAACGTGACAGATGGTGAGTCCATCGCCGTCTCAGGCACTTTACATCGTCATTGAATTACTTCTCAGAAATATGCAGGTTTCCTCACGATGTTTTCCTTCACCGTAAAGCACGTGGTTTAAAATCACGTAGGTACATAAGTTTTTTAGAAAAACTCATTGGTACAGGCCCCGCTGGGATTCGAACTTGCGTCGCTTGCGTAGCCACCACGGCTCATGATCTCATCTCTCATCAAGACATGAATGAAAAAAAAATTCTCCACCTGCACTCACACATTAATGTTTCAAACTAAGCTTTTCTTGCATTAATTTTCAACAAAGAAAGTATTTTAAATTTGTTTGGGAACAAAGCTACAGGTTTAGTTTTACTTACCTATCTCTGAGTTATAAAGGCCGTGATTTTATAATTTTTCGGAGATTAAATCTCGAGCGAAAAGCTTATTATAAAATAAAATTTAAATTTTACAGATAAACAAATACCGAACAAGCCACAGCTTAAATGTTTCCTTTGACGCGTCAACTTTTGGTACACCGCGCTCCAGCGACCTCGTTTTGTCGTCAGCATAAACCTCCACCACAAAAATACCGGCCCAAACTCCTGAAATACCTTCGTGTTACTGAAAATATTAATCTCCAATATTTTCCACTCAAATGTTTTGAGTTGCTTGAGTTTTAAAATACAATAAAATAATCGAACAGATAGAAATATACATAGAAAAAAAAACACTTTGATCTAATAGCATTTTCATATTAAACTATGGTATTATGTTATGGTGTTATAATAATATGATAATTGAAAGACCGTGTCCTTAAACCGAGAGCCGTGGTGGCCTCGGGGTTTGAGCAGTCGCCTGCTACGCAAGCGACGCAAGTTCGATTCCCAGCGGGGCCTGTACCAATGAGTTTTTCTAATAAACTTATGTACAGTGATGTCACACCATGTGCTTTACCTGCCTGAGACGCCGATAGACTCACCATCTGTCACGTTGGCACTTAATCAAATTCGGTGAAAAGTGGGTGTTGTGATTACAACACCTCTGCATACCCCTTCGGGGAATACAGGCGTGCGCATATGTATGTATGAATGTGTGCTTAAACATTGTAAAATAATTTCATGTGGCCTTAAACTGGTAGATCAATGACTACAAACTGAAAACAAACTGTATTATAAACCGCCGTTTTGCTAGCAACAAACCCCCGAGTGATGTTTGCTTGTGTAAATATCGCAGTGCGCAGAGATTTGCAATGTCCCACCCGCATCCATCACTGGGGCCTAATTGAGTAATGGCCAATATGACGGCGGTACTGATTGATCGTCACTACGCTAAATATGATGTATCGCTCGTGACTAACTTTCGGACTGGGAGAGCTATGTTCTGAGATTCCAGTGTCACTGCAGGTTCATAGGTTTGTGAAGTGTATTTCACGCAGTCATGAGTATAAATATGTAGCCTAAAAAACAAGAAGTGTCTCTATAACATTATTTCTAAGGACCTGTCAAAACGCCTGCTTGACGTCTCTGGTGCCTGTCGAGCTGGTTCTTACCTCGGTCAGAGGAGCGTAGCTTAGCGATCCAGCGAGGTAACTCAGCCAGCATTCTGGGAACCATTCCCGCAGACACTAATTTAAATTCCGTGTTCTATTTATAATTTCTTTTTTATTATATTTTTCTTTTTCTTTTGTGTTAAATAATATTTAAAATAATATAGTTTAATTAAATTAGTTATAGACATTCAAATAATTATTATATTAAACGGGTAGCTCCGCAAGCCCGACCTCTCTTATACTGATGTGTTTTACGTTTATGCTCCTGAACAGCGGATGCTCTATGGATTTTGATACGTCTGAATGAAAGAGACACTTTCCTATTTATAATATTAGTAGATATCAAACGTCGACGAATGACCTTGTGTTCTAGCGTAGCTATATTATTTATTATGATGACCTAAACTTACACTGACTTTTTAATCAGTAGGCTATATATCGGTTGATAATTTTTTTGGAGGCGGCACTTCTTGAGACCAGTTGAGAAACGCTATTTTCACGAAATACGCAATCGAATATCGACATTATCAAAACATGTACAGATACTTGGGGTACAGAAGTTTTTGACCTTGGTCATTTATACAGTATATTATTTAACAATTTTTATATATAGTGATGTCACACAACGTGCTTTAAGGTGAAGGAAATCATGGTGAGGAATAGTATAGTGCCTGAGAGGGCGATGGACTCACCTTCTCTCACGTTGGCATATTCACGTTAATCATATTCGGTGAAATGTGGGTATTGTTGATGCAACACCTCTTCTTACCCCTTCTGGAAAGGGTTAAACATTTTGAAGCGCTATTTGATATTAAAACTTGAATGACATCGACCGCCCACAATACATAAAACATCCATAACAGTATGAAGAAAACTTATCCAATCAGTGTCATATCTTACCATCCTCCCTTGCACTATAAGGAAATGTTAATCAAAACTGTTGCACTAGCAACTATAAAATATAAGGGCGACCCTTGTTTATCGCCCTGACGATCTGAGACGGTCCCCCCAAAGGCTTCTGGTTACGAGATAACGCTAAATCTAATTGAAATAACCCAGTAGGGCTCTGAGATTGGATCTTGCTTGTTTGTTTGTGTTTGTGGTCATATGCTCGACCAATGTTTATACAAATGTTTGCGGATTCTTGCCCTTAAAATGTTTATTTACAAGAAATCTCTATCATCATCATCTCCCTCGCCTTAGCCCATACATTGTTGGGGTCAGCACTTGTGGCTGATCACCTTATTTTTATATGAAGCGACTGCCATCTGACCTTCGCAACTCCTTTTACGAGGAAAACCTGTGATCTGGGTTAAACCAGATGTCGGACTATTTTAGGCCTCTGACTGACCTGTAATGATTGTCAAATATGATAAATTGGCAACCGGGACCGACGGCTTAACGTGCTCGCCGAGGCACGGATGGTACTCGGGCGGTCATCCATCCAAGGCGAGGGTTAGGGTTGCTTAACTTCGCTGATCGAATGACATGCGCAATAGCAACTGTGCCACGAGCTCCTCCTCTATACTAGAAGAAAAGTATAGAGTAGCGGGCTAAGCGGATGTCTTTTATATAACCAAATACCAAACATTTTTGTCTCGCGGATGGATGCCAAACTCTACATAAAAACTGAATGTTGGTACTAGTTTTTCTAATTTTACGGTGATTACCACCGTAAAATTACGTTAAATTTTAACAACTATCTAAATAAAATTGAAGTGTCTGTCTTTTTAATTCAAAAATAACAGCTTTTCACTAAATGAATATGAAAATAAATACGATACCGATATAAAAAACTAAATAAAAAAAAATCTCTCATTGTATATCTGTCCGTTTGTCTGTTTGTTCCGGCTGGATCGATTTTAACTGAACTTTCACTGGCAGATAGATTGTTCCAAGTAGTAACTAAGGTTACTTTTAAAAAAAAATCATTAGGACTCTAATTAAATTGACTATACGCGGGTAAAACCGCGGGGCACAGCTAGTTAACTTATAAATTTTGCATTTGCTTCACAAAGATTTACTTACAAAAACTTCAGAAGCTGACTTAATAATTTTGTATAATACTTAATAACTTTAGATTAATTGAGCAAATCTGAAGCCCGTTAGATTCCCCGTCAGTTCGGTCCCTTGGTCAGCAATTAGCGGCCGGCACCGAACCCGCACCATTAGTGCGCGCGTCATTACACCACTAATTGCACCCACTGGACCCTGTTTTTGTTCCCCACTTGGTCTCCTGTTATAGTTTTGCAGTAATTATAGCGTGTAAATCTTTTGCAGGATTTAACCGTTAATCATTATCATTAAAATGTGTTTATTTCGGAATTAATTTGCTGTTTCTTATTTCTTTCTTAACTTTTTATTCATTTTGGGTATAATTTTCATCAAATTGTGCTCCTTGTTGGGTTCTTTTCAGTCAAAGCAATTATCTCAGATGATAACATTTATAATACTGTATAATATTATTTCAAAGTAAGAAGATTTTTGAAATAAATAGAAAATATTTATATATATGCTCACGCCATCCCAGAAGGGTCCCTGAAGGGCAGAGGTGTTGTAACAAAAACCACCCACATTTCACCGAATATTATAAAAAATGTATACATGGTTACGTACTTATTAATCATTTTGACTGACGTATGTCGTTACGAGACGTTAAATGTAAATTTTTCTTTATTATTATTTTTTTCTGTCCTGATATTATTAAGTGTCAACGTGACAGCGGGTGAGTCCATCGCCATCTCAAGCACTATATTACGTCTTGCACGATTCCTCGCGATGTTTTCATTCACTGTAAAGCACGTGGTGTGAAATCACTGTATATAAGTTATTTTAGAAAAACTCATTGGTACAGGCACCGCTGGGATCCGAACTTGCGTCGCCACCCCAGCTCTCTCAACGCTTTAATTTCAGTACCAATAACAATTTACCAGTGGTCCCCTGTTAATTTATTTGTTAACAAGATGTGTAAGGAAGTACTGGAGCAAGAAATAAAACACAGTCAAGGAAATAGTCGCAAACAGCGCCAATTCGTCGCCATCTCCAGAAACGTTACGGAGTTAGTAAACTTTGGATAAGACAAAATAATACGCATGATTTTTTCCATTCTTCATTTACTCCCTAGAGCTTCGTACATAAATGGATTTTGAAGTAAAAACATTTTTATTTATACGAACAAATTCTCGTAGCACGTAACGCGTAGCATCCTTCATACCGTGCTACGCGAAACAAAACCGTAGTATAGACTACATGGAATATTTTCGTAGCATCTGCTCGTAGGGATTACGTATGTTGGTAAATAAAATATACTATGAAAGTGCGTCATTCAGTTCTACGATTTGTACGTGCTTTGCTTTAATAAGTAGCGTTAAGTTAACCAAAATGTTTCTATGTAGCCATGCATCAAAAGGACCGGACGGGGGCTAGTTCGCGGTTGGCTTGCGTGTAATTTATAGTTGTATATCGGAAACGCCTTTGCGGTGCACCGTGTTAATATATGGCTGAGTACGTCTTAGAAAGGAAATGTGGAGTAAATCTCGCCACTCGCTTCAGGCGCAAGGTTATTAAAATCCTCTTGGAATTGTCGCGTAAATAACTTCTATCAGATTATGAATAACGAAACGCTTTTTATGGCCTTTTAGGTAACTTATGTTCAAATATGCTCACACCATACCCGAAGGAGTAAGCAGAGGTGTTGTAACAACAACACCCACATTTCACCGATTATAATTAAGTGCCAACATGAGAGAGGGTAAGTCCATCGTCATCTGGTCAGGTGCTATACATTTGTCTTTGAATTACTTCACAGACATATACTCCTTCACGCCGTTTTCCTTCACCTTAAAGCACGTGTGAAATCACAATATGTTTTAATGATTAATAAATTAATACTCGTTAGTCGGAATAATTATTTATTCTATAATCAAATATTTTTTCTATTAAAAACATGCGTTGATGAGAATTGCAATTATAGAAAAATGAAAATTTTCGTGTAAGTAAAATAACTAGTCCGCCATCTTGGATAATCCGTCTTTTTCGAATCGGAATGATGTCATATAAGCATGTATTGTCATCCAAAATAAACGTGTATCCCAAATTTCAACTCAATCGGATAAAGATAAGTGATTTAAAATTCAGTTCTAAGATTCCACCTGGACCAACATACACAAGCAGGGACATGCATTCCATATAAACAGATAGGCAGTGCTTACCATTTACGATGACTGAATACACTCATGTCATTTGTGTGTATCTATACCAAATCTTATGTACCTACGCCGCGCCACATTGGTACTTAACCTATCTACCTACTTATTTTATGCCTCTGAAAATCCAATGCACACCCTGTACCACTAAACACCAATATCTTACAAAAATATGCACGTAGTATGTTTCAAATTAAACATACATTGAGCTTAACTACCTCCATACGTTCTGATGTACCCTCAGCTCATTTCCATACCCAGAGAACAAATACCATAAGCACGTCCCAACGCCACGGGGTAGCAAACTTGCAACTATTCTTGTAACCCAGTTGTTGAATAGGCGACCCGCAGAAGGATTTATGAAACGCGACACAAAGCGTAGATAAGGCCTCGTACACACTACCGCCATTAATATCAATCACCAGTGAGTCCTGTCTATAGTGGTGATAAGCCTTTCACTTGACCGAAGGTAGTTTTTGTCGGTCCCAACATTTTGGGTTGTGAAAGAAGTAATGATAGCTTTAAAGGGTTATAGTTTCCTGCTTCTTCGTGCCTTTATTCAAAGTGTTACACACTAGCCACTTGGCAAAAACAGATGTAATATGTATATCTAGACTGTATTTTGAATTAAAGACAATCTATTTTAAAGCTATTATATATACCTTATTCAAGTGTGTATCTGAGTATTCTACCGACGAAATTGGGCGCTTTCACATTTGATGATAACGATGACGACACGATATCGTCGGCCTAGTAGTTTGATACAATTACTAATGAGCGCATTTACACTGTGTCGTTGTAGTCATATCTAGTATGTCTGTATCATATCTATCTATCTATTACCTTTTAACGAGCAGTTCTTGTATATACATGTAGGCGAAGGTCGTGAATTCAGATCTACAACTCTTTGGAACCCAACGAAGCTGGTATGGGGGCGATATTTTGGATGAAGCAACGATCAAATCACACGTCATATCAACTCTCCTCGCGTTCCTATTATAACAGTGTCATCTTGATTTTGTAATTGCACAAGGCAAAAGTAAAGTTGTTAAACTGTTGGCGATAAATGTATTATTTATTCAATACTTACAACGGCGACCGCATCTATAACGTTTAAATATCACTCAGTACAATAATTACAAATGGTGATTAAATCCATGATTGGTGAATCTCGTCAAGTTTTACGTTTCAACTCATAAATTCAAGCGCACAATTTAATACCATCTTATAACTCAGGTATGCATTGGACCGTGAGGGATCCTGTACCAATTGTTTTCGAATAAACTTTAACCTGTTAATATTTTCTGGATACGTAAGGAGATCATGGGATATCTTATATGAAATCCCAAACTGTACTTAATTTTTTTTGTTAATCAGTTGCATATACTAGTAATGTATAGTTTTTAGAACAAAAGGAAAACATTATTTAGTTTGAAAGTCATACATTTTAATAACGATTTATGATTTTTTTACTTATTTTTATAACTAGCTGTGCCCTGTTGTTTCATATCATATTTTTCATAAATAAAAGTAGTTTAAGTTACTCCTTTAACCATCAGCTACCTGTAAATGAAAATCCCATTACAATTGGTCCAGCCGTTTCAGAGATTAAAAAAAATTGTGTTTAAATGTCCGTACCCTATATACTTTTATATATGCATTTAGTGAAAAGCTGTTAAGATTAGACGGTCTAAAGTGGATAGCGCAGAATATACAATCACATAGCTCGATTCTAGATTCATTAGTCCGGTAGTAGCGGCTAGTAGTATCGAAGTCTTGGGACAGAATTTATGCGTCTGAGAATCGCAGTTCTGTCATAAATAACATCCAATGGCATGAAACAACAATTTATGCCCACTGCATAACTTACTGTGTGCATGCCTCGGCTTCCTGCGACGTTTAAATTATAATTATTATATGTATTATATTTACAAACAAGCTCGCGATGTGGATCTATACAGGGTCAAGGGCGTGCATTATAAATAAGCAAATAAGCAGTGCTTACTACACAGTAACCAAAATGCTGATGTGATTACTGAAAACACTCGTTTCATGTGTGTGTGTTGTACCTACTTATTGTTAATGCTTACTTTTCTGAAAGTCCAATGCACGCCTTGTACTAGCTTCTGTTCGCAACTTGGTTGGCGTGAAATATTTACATCGGGTAACACTTAACCCGCGACTTTCGTAGCGTAATGATATATTGCCTATAATCCTTCATGCACTAGCAAATAAGTAATATGTGACATTTTTCTTTTGTAATGTTCTCGCACATTGCGGGCTTGTAACACTAATTGTGGCCCAAATCCAGATGCTACGACACAAGCCATTATAATCTATACATCTCTATACATCTCTCATCTCTATACATCATACTCTATACATCGAATCATAAGTGAAGTGTCTGTTTGTAGTTCTAAAATAAACAGTTTTTGAATAAATGCATATGAAAAGATATACGACACTGATATGAAAAACTTAAAAAAAAATTATGTCTGTCTGTTAGTTTGGTGCGGCTAATCTCCGAAACGGCTTGAACGATTTTAACGGGACTTTCACTGACAGATAACTAACTTTAAAAAAAACATAAGGGTTGCATACACGGGGCATAACTAGCTAGTTTGAATATTCTGCTAACTGAATTTGTAATAGAAATAATTAAAGAACTTAAAAACCCTTTACATTGTTTACCGTATGATTTGAAATGTAACAAAGATATTATAAGAATGATATACTAAGTATAAGTATCGATATATTTGTTTGAAACTCGCGACAATGCGAAGATACTTTTAGGGCGCATCCCTCAGTGTAAGACATCGGACATGACTGTGCTTTCCGGCTCACCCCCGACGTCAATAGTTAATAATGCCTCACTTCCCATTTACATTGAGACATCGTAGGGAAAGGTTTTGTAACTCAGTTATTGGGGGTAGGGAGTCCTTTGGAATGTTTGGTAATACTTGGTAAATTAAAATTTGCTCTTTGAAAATGTTATTTTCTGATTAGGCACTTATGAATGTCGAGGAATTGACCAGTTTTTATTTTTAAAGGCATTTATCGATTTGATGACTCGAGTCCACGGCTACTCCTGTTGTCTGTTATAACTGATTAACTGATGATGGTGATTTTTCTTATAATATATATTTTTTTAAACATTACTTCTATATTCTTATTTAATCCACGATATGCCACCAACGAATACTTTCGTATTTTAGCCACATAATGCGAAGGGGTAATGAGAGTCTAGAGAAATTGATCGTAGTTGGGAACACAAGTGGCAAACGAGCCCGAGGCCAGTCTCCTACCAGATGAACCGACCAAATAAAAGACTCCAGATCCCCGAGAATTAGCTCCATCGTCAGGGCCGCGATGGACAGAAGCCGATGGAAACAAATAGTTCACTCCAAGTGTGGACCTCTCGTTGATGAACACGATCCTCAGTCATGAGGGAACGACTAGAGAGAGATTTAATAAAGACAGGGCTAACTGATATGTTATTACGGATTATCACATTTAAATAAATTATCATTAAATTATTGCTAGAAATTTAAACGTTATTCAAAGTAGAATAGAATATTATAGAATAGAATAGATTGTCGAATTCAAACGAAACTAATTTAGCAACATACTTATTGACCGATGTCTTACAGTTAATTGGTATTTTTATTTTTTTATTCGATGTTGAGATACACAAGCAACCTTAATTCCTATCATCATAATAAAGTAAATAATTAAAAATGAATTGGGCATATTCCACATTGCTATTACAGAAAAAAAATTACCATTAGTTTTACCTCAAATCTCAAAAACTAAAGTTTATATCGCATCGAATCATATTGAGTACAGAATAATTAGTGAAAGTTAATTATGAGTATGGCTTTAGAAATTTATTTCTATTTAAGAATAAAATGCACATAGTGATAAATACAAGATATTCATGTCTATTAGTACATACAAAGAAATTTATTTACGAAGAACAATAGGAAAATCTTCATAACCAAAGTTATCTCCATAATAATGTATTGTAAGTGAATAGCTATATTGACCCAATGATGTAACCTATCAGCCGTCAATAAAACTCAAGTCATGCTAGAAGGCTTATATCACTAAAAGCCTTTCTCGGGGAAGTGTTGTTTGGAGCCGACACGCTAAGGAAATGTCTTATTTATGGCACACTGCCGGGCTATTATTAGACGCCACATGAAATATTGGTAAACAACATGGGGGGTCAACGACTTTTTGACAGTCTATATGATTACACTATGTTGTATCTTAATTTCTTTAACAGCTTAAAAAAACAAAAATAAGTTCACCTAGTACCATTATTTCCTAGCCATCATATTTTTTGTCGGTAAATTTCCTTTTCTAGTGAGCTTTAAGGATAAAAACATAATAAGTGAAATAGGTATACGCATCCCCAATGAGTATTGTGGGGGATGGTCGTGAATTTCATTTTTCATTTCCCTCCATGTTTTTCACCGCGAGAAAAGTGCAAATGACGCTTTCCGAGATTTCTGAGGAAAGCAGGTCGCGGAGACACTGCGTCGGTAACAATGCTACGAGGGGACTGAACACACGGGCAGTGTTCTTAAAATATATAAACTAAAAATATTACAATTTATCATTGTTTTGTCAGAATGACTTAAAATACAAAATTATTAGTGCTTAAGTATAATTAATTTCATATAAATTACGAAGAATGCTTGCTTTCATAGTTTTTGATCATTGCTTCCATTGAGATGCGAATACATAATACCTGAGGGCGTAGTGCGAGTTTACCACAGCCGCCGTCACAAGTCACCGCGTCGACGTAAACGCAGATTTGACGGGATCTGACAGGCCCTCTGTACAGGTAACGTCACGAGTTAAGAACTAATGTGCAGTAGTCATTTTATGAGTCTGTATGTATGACGCGCTAATAAAAACATGCGCTGTATTCCCACTACATTTCACTTCGCGATCTTTATTCGTGTCAGGACCAGGGGCCCAACCATGAGCTCTTATTGCAATGTTATTACAGTTGTGTGACAGTGACAGATGTATACACGTCATCTACGTCTGTATCATAATATGAGTTCAACTATCATTGCATTAATAGGTCATGGTAAGGCCACTGTATTTTTAATTTAGAGCCACGTGAATTATTGTGAATTAACTCAAAATATTTAACTGAGTAATGATACTCCTAGAATTTTGTTTAAACCGCTCGTCTGTTCGCCCTATAACAAAGACCAAGGGAAACGTTAACAGCGTTTGCTTCTAGATTAAGCTATTCTCCGGATGAGGTTATTGTGTAATTGTTCCGTTGTTTGCCGAGTGCTGCTGACGTTGGGAGATCGTTCCGATGTACGTCGACCTTTATAATTCCATTGTACGGACGGCGTAATTGTTTTAAAAATGTTTCTTGTCTTTGGTACGGGGTTAAATGGAGTTAGGTCTTTAGATTGTTATTAAATTGTACTGCAATTGAAGCTGAAAATTTCGTTACTTCATTATTTGATGACATTCAAAAATATTTGGCAAAATTTGCTTTGTTGAAATTAAGGCGAACTTTTTGAGCTCTGCCCTTCCATACTAGATAACAATTTAATTAGTATCATTAATGATTTACTTTAAAAATCATTTCTATACATAGCAGTAGTTACTGAGTTTCCACTTATTTATTATTATTTTTTATTATGAGCCCCATGTATCCCACTGCTGGGCAAAAGCCTCCCTTCTATCTTTCCATCCCTTAGGTAGTTTTTCAGGTAGGCGTTACTTAATAAATATATGAAAACTTGTTGTTTTTGGTTAACAATATAAAGCTGATAAATGTATCTAAGTTTTAACATGGCGGATAATTAATGATAAAATTATCTCACTTATCAACTCAAAATTACAAATAAATCAATAAACTAAAATCATTTATAAATATTCATCGAACACCATTTGAAAATGCAAAGGTCTTGAATTACCCTGGCTTTATAAACTTGAGAGGCAAGATGATGAGATTTGGCGTCGCATGCACAAATCCGGGCATTGTGTGGTGTATTGAATTTCAGTTACTGCTGGTAGGGGCCGGGTTTACGGGGAATCTTTGAGAGATGACGAAGCACTTCAAGCTATGTGCCGGGGATGCATTGAAGGCGGAATACATTTTTTTTAATAAATAAATTTTGCTAAATTCTTTATTCCTGTAATAAATCTTAATTTTTTCACCACAGGCGCCATTTAGTACATTTAGTATCACAGGCAAAAGATAATTCCGACAAGCACACACTACAATTTATTTTCCTAATCGGTTATATATTCAAATAAGTACTTAAAACTATTTACAATTAGAAAATTTGGCCCAAATCGGTCTCTCGGGATCGATCCCGAGAGATTTGGTTAATTATATTTTTGTCAAATTAGAAGTCTATAGTAGAATGGGGCACTGATATATCTGCATTACAAAATTATAATGTTCTAGAATTAGAATCTAGTCTATGCTTCATAGAGGTGAGCAATATTTCTATACACTTATCTTTTTTGATACTCGCTCCCCGCTCGCACAGTCACCCCATAAGTCACTAACGAGCAAAAAGCCTACTACTCAGCCAGAATTACCGTGATTCCCGGTAATTCCGGGTAATTACAGACCAACCCTATCGGAACACTATGTCATCGTGACGTCATTAACGCTAAACAAAATGCTCGACCCGAAGGGATTGAAATGTGTCTTTTCACAGCGAAACGTTAATTATAAAGGATCTTAAATAGATAGCACTTTATCAATTTCTTTAGTAAAATGTGGGGTTTATTTATAGCGTTATGAGTTAATGATAGCTTATGAGTGTGATTAAATTTTAATGATAATAGTAGGGTATACCGCGTTGTGGTTTATGAAGGGGTTGCTTTCATGTTTTTACTTGATACTTAGGTATTTGTTACAGGCTTAAAGGCTTCGAACAACCGGCACTGCTTTACCCTCCTCCTGGGTGCACTTGCGACAGATATGTCAAAGATCCCGTGATGTCATTGGACTGATAAGTGACATGAGAAGATGCATGATACAGGCTGAGGCACAGTTTAAATATAATTTTTACAAGCAGTAAGGAGAATAGGAACAAATCGTTCAAAATAACAAACTCACACAGACGTGCACGTCTACTAGATTATATGCAGAATAGCTGTTGCGTCAACAAGAGGTGTCACGATGTGTCCGATCGCGCATACATCATTACCGACTTTCCTCAAAACTTCAAAACGACAAATGACATTATTTTGACATTTAAATAAAACAGTATTATTATTTATCTTCTACACAGAACAGTGTTTCACTTAACTCGAGCCAGTAGTTGGATGGGAAACCACTCGAGTTCCCTTCATACCTCGGAGAGCACGATAAGCCGTCGGTCCCGGTTGCAACATCTTTAGCAATCGTTACAGGTCTCTGACAACTGGCTTAACCAAGATTATCGATTTTTCCTAGTAAAAGGGGTTATGAAGATCAGATGGCAGTCGCTTCGTATAAAAATCAGGTGATCAGTCGCATCCGGTTGAATCATAAGCCGACGCGAACAATGTATGGAACAGAGGGTAGTATTTTAATTCCGCTAGAATAAAACTCGCTTCAAACTTTAATCCTCGTTGACTACGATTAATTCTGTCATAACGAATATTGCAACCATAACGGAAACCAATTAGTAGAGCAGCTGATCCGATAAGAAAATGCAACCTCCCAGCGTCTATGTATCTATCTGTAATATCTTTACACACCGGCAGACGGTTATCAGAGCGGGATCGGAACCCGGGACCAATTACTGGTCCGGCGGGATTGAGACATTGCAGATTGGGGGCGTGCCGGATTATACCAAGGATTAAATTTATACGAAACTAGCTTTTGCCTGAATTCTCGCGAGTTTTAATTTCGACAAGTAAGTATTATCTTATAAAAACTTCATTATAGTCAATATTATTCTAATAGGATGAAGTTTATAGATAGTGTATTTATTTCTAGAATTTTATGCTAGGTTGGGACCAATTCGTAACAACCATAATTTATTGTTTCGACCAACCTCTCATTATGTACCTTTTTTTTTTTTTTTGTTGACGAGGGGGAAACCTTCAAAAGGTCCCCGACCGCCCTGGGAGAGGCAGATCGGGGTATGTGGGATTTTTACCTCACTAAAACCCCCCCGGTGGCCATCCTCAGTGCTTAGGGGGGACTCCGGGTACTCTGATAGAACGCACCGGTGTCCCCCCACACTTTGCCGGGGCACATCCCCGGGGCAGCTGTGACGCCGCCCCTGGAGACCTCGCTGTGCAAGGCAGCGCGAGCCACATCGCGCTGCCACCTTCCCGGGCCCGCGCCGGTGGTCAAAGCTCCCACCCCGACCACCGCCAGCAGGCCCTCCGGCCCCCTTTTAGTCGCCTCTTACGACAGGCAGGGGATACCATAGCCATATTCTTAGACCCTGGCTATTGGGTGGACGGACCGGGGCGTGCGTTGCCTCCGCCCCGCCGTCGCCGTCGTCTCCGAGAGGGATCGGCTCTCTCCCGATCCCGCTCGGAGGTCTCCTTCTGGGACATTACCGTCTCGCAGAAGGAGACTACGGCCCTCCATGCCTCTCTGTCTGCCAGCATAGCCGTCACTACGCGTGGCAGCGAGAGGTCCTGCCCGATCCTGGTGACCAGGACTCGACGCTCCGAGCTCCACGCTGGGCACTGCTCCAGCGTGTGCTGTGCGGAATCCCGGTCACAGCCGCAATGGTGGCATTGCGCCGTCGGTTCGCGACCGATCCGATTCAGGTACTCACCGAAACACCCGTGTCCGGTGAGTACCTGCGTCAGTCGGAAGGTGACGTGGTCCTTCCTCTTTAGCCAGGGCCCGAGGCTCGGCAAAATTGCACCGACAGCGCGTTGGCGGGCGTTCTGCGGCTCACACAGCCGCTCCCGCCACGCCAAAAGCGCACGTCGGTGCTCCTGCCTGCGCACTTCAGCCGCATTAGGAGGCGCGGTTCCGTCCGCCCGGCGGAGACGGTCGTAAACACGAGCATCCATCTCCGCCAGGATGTCCAGGGGCGGAAACCGCGCCAGGACAGTGGCCGCCTCAAAAGACAGGGTACGGTACCCCCGTGCGACCCGGATGGCCATAGGACGCTGCATACTATTATACATAGTTCTGCAGCGCCTAACACCCAGTCTGGAAGACCAGACGGGTGCTCCGTAGAGAGCCACGGATCGCACGACCCCCGCATAGAGGCGGCGGACTCCTTCACTCGGCCCCCCGAGATTGGGCAGCAGTCTGTGCAATGCACCCACTACCCTCTTGATCCGGGGGACCATGCGGCTGAAGTGCTCCTCGAAGCCCCAGCGTCCGTCCAGGGTGAGACCTAGGTACTTCAAGTACCGTCCCACCCGGACCTCCACGTCACCTACGCGAACCGACGAGCTGGGTGGTTCCCTCCCCCTCGGGAGTTTGTGGAACCACAGCGCCTCGGTCTTCTCCGGCGCTACCCGAAGGCCCAGCTCGTGGATTTTCTCCACGACGCATGCCACGCCAAGCTCGGCGAGCCGGTTGGTCTCCTCGAAGGTCGCCCCGACGGCTAGCACCAGCGTGTCGTCCGCATAGCAGACGACGCTAACGCCGTCGGGGCGGTCGACCCGCAGGACCGCATCGTACGCGAGGTTCCACAGGAGTGGCCCTAGGACCGATCCCTGTGGGACCCCGCAGTACACCTTCCTCCGGTGAATTCGTCCATCTCCGCCCACATATTGCACGCACCTGTCGTGCAAGTAGGCACGGACCACGCGCTGCAGGTAGGGGGGCACGCGGTGGTATACCAGGGCCCCCCATATTGCATCCCAGGGCAGGCTGTTGAAGGCGTTGACAATGTCAAGACTGACTGCCAACGCCACACCGCCCCGGGATACTGCCTGCGTCGACAGTGTTCGGACGCGTATGATCGCGTCCACTGTCGACCGCGCGCGTCGGAAGCCATACTGGTCTTCCGACAGGTCCGGCCCGACGCCCGTCAGGTGCGTACTGAGGCGGTCAGCCAACACTCTTTCGAGCAGCTTACCCGCCTCATCTAGTAGGCAGAGAGGACGATACGCGGAGGAAGAGTCCGCGGGTCTTCCATCCTTATGGAGGAGAACCAACCCAGCCACTTTCCAGCCGCTGGGGAACACGCCGCAGCGTAGGCAGTCGTTAAACAGCCGCCGCAGCCTGTCCCCCAGCCCGTTGGGTAGAGCCAACACCCAGGCCCGACCAGGAACTCCGTCGGGGCCTGGTGCCGTGTTTCGGGCTCCGAGGCGCCTCACGGCTCGGTCCAGCTCATCGGTCGTCACCCCCAACTCTTCGGACCAGATGGTCGGTTCCGAAGGAGGGGGCGCGGGACTGCTCTGGACCCTGGGGAAGAGGGTATCAACTACCCTCTCCACGAATGCCGGGTCCAGAGTTTCCGTCAACGGAGGGACCCACGGGCGCAGCTTGCCCAGTACCATCTTGTACGGGCGGCCCCATGGATCCCTCTCCAGTCCCCCGATGAGCTCATCCCACGACCGAGCCTTGGCGCTGGCAATGGCTGCCTGCAGCGCCTTCGTGGCGCCTCGGTATGCCACGTAGGCTCCACCCAACTCTTCGGCTGTGGCTCGCCTTCTTCTCCGGGCACGCGTGTACTGGCGTCGGGCGCGGAGGCATATCTCGCGCAGCTCCGCGATGCTATCCGACCACCAGTACACGGCCCGGGGCTTGGCAGGTCTGGTCCGGGGCATCGACGCGTCACATATGGACGTCATCGTGTCCCGGAACCAGGCGGCTTCCCTTTCAGGATCGGGCAGGATCCCATCCGCTTGGCTCTCAGGCCAGGCCGCGACGATGGCTGCGGCGCAGAGACGATCTCTGTCGAGCCGCTTGAGAGACCATCGTCGCGGCGGGCTGCTACGGCGGCGGCTGTCGGGGCGGGGAAGGCGGATGGCCACATCCATCGCAATATAGCGATGGTCGGATAGTGTGACCATCTCCTCCGCCACTCTCCACCCCGTCACCATGCGCGCTGCCTGGGCAGTCGCCCACGAAAGGTCCACGATCGACTCCCCCTGCCAGCGCACGCAGGTGCTGACGGACCCCCGGTTAAGCAACCGGAGGTCCAGCGCCGCCGCCCATTCCAGCACTGTCTCCCCCTTTGGGCCATCCCGGGCGCTCCCCCACTCACGAGAGTGAGCGTTGAAGTCGCCCAGGACGAGCACAGGACGGGGCAGACATCTGCGAATGCAGTTGGCCACCCCGTCCAGGTACGCCTCGTAGACGGCGAGGGTACAGTTGGGGGAGACATAGCAGCCCACAACGACTAAGCGGCCCCAGCTCACGGCGACGTATCCCAGCCCCCTCTCAATGAGGGAGCAGGGAGGGTCGCCGCTACCGCCACCCCAGTATATGGCGACGGAGTCCATGTCGTCACCAAACCAGCGAGGATGGCTTGGGACGACGCGATATGGCTCCGCCACCACCGCCAGTGCAACCGACCACTGCGCGACGGACTGCTGGAACAAGTCCTGCGCCGCGCGACAGTGGTTCAGGTTGCACTGCAGGGCTCTTTGGGGCCTTAAGGCCGTGCTGGGGCCTTCTTTGCCGCCTCGGTCGGGGCAGAACCCGACCGAGCCGGACCCGTGCCGCTCGGCTGCGCGGGACCCGGCTTACGGCCCCTCTTGCCACGAGGGGCAGAGCATTTCTTGCCCCCCATCCTGTGGCCAGAGGGCCGGCCCAGGTCCGCGCAGAGCGGGCACTTTAGCGGGCGAGTGCACTCACTCGCCCGGTGGTCCGCCTCGCCACATGCGTAGCACATGGTGCTCCGATCCGTGGTGCTCGGACATGTGCTACGCACGTGGCCGATCTCGAGGCACCGGAAGCACTGCAAAGGCCGTGCCTCCAGTGCCTCAACCCGCACCGACACCCACCCAACCGTGATGCGCCCAGCTGTGACCAACTTGCGCACCGCGGTGAGTGGGCAGCGGACCCATACGGTCCCAAGCGCCAGACGCGAGGGGCGCTTTATGACGCCCACTTTTACGTCCGCCGCCGCGCAGCCCCCAGCCTCAGCGATCGCGGTCGCCACGTCTTCGGGGGTGATGGCCTCATTGAGGTCCAACACCCTCACGTCCCCCGTTTTCACTGGGCGCACAATTCGCACGCCCAAGTCTGCGAGGGACTCCCGCATGCGACTCGCGAGCGCGTCGGCCTTGGAGGCAGAGTCCGGATCCGGGACCTCCAGGATAAGCCCGCCGGTTATGGCCTTCCGATTCCTAAGACTCGAAATGCCAAGGTCGGCGAGCTTTACCCTTTCCCTCGCGGCCGCCATCACCGCAGCGTACGTGACCTCCGATCCCTCCGGGATCGTCACAGTGATCGCTGCGACAGCTGGCAGCCGCGCGGGTGCCCTCTCCGGCTTGCGCGACGGCGGTGGCCGGGACGCAGGCTTAGCGGGAGGAGACCGCTGGGGCCCCCCACTCGGCCCGGCCTTCGGTTGGGCCTTACGCCCCACCACCGTGCTCCATGCCACCTGGGGGGGTGGCGCCTGGACTGCCCGCGGAGCCGCAGAAGGAGCAGCGGACGGCAGCACCGCGGCAGCTGCGGATTTCCGCTTGTTCCGGCTCTTCCTCCCCCCCCTCTTACGTCCCCGCACCTCCGGGGCAGGTGCCCCAGGGGCCGGGGCTGCTGGGCAGGAGGGTGGCACGATAGACGGTGCAGCAGGCGGCGCGACAGGCGCCTGAGCTGCCCTCCTGGCATCCGCAGCCAATGGGGGACGCGTGCGCCCCTCGGGGAGCAACCGCTCCTCCAGGGCCTCAAACCGCGCGCTAATCATGGTCCCAACCTGGACCATGATAGCGCGCGTGAGGTCCTCAGCACCCGAGGGCAGTGCCGAGGCGGCATCGCTGGCTCCTACCCTGCCCGCCCCACGGAGGACAGAGAGCTCCTCCGTGAGCTTCTCCATCCGGGCAGAGAGGGCCGCCATCTGCGAGCGCAGATCCGCGTTCTCGCGCTCCAACCTTTCGGTGTTGGCGCCCGCGGATGTGCGCATCGCTAGGACAAGCGACGCCGCCTCGGTCCTTCGTGCACTCACACGAAGCTGGTGCACGAAGTTGCCCTTCAGGTGCTTCGACCTGTCCGCAACCCGTTCTACCGCCGTCTGCTGCTCCTTTATAAGGGTGCCCAGCTCATCGGTGGGCAACCCTTCCATCCTCTTCTTCAGCTCTTCCACAGAGGGCAGCTTCTTCTTGGCCCTGGTGTTGGTCAGGGCCAATTCGGAACCGGACAGGTCGTCATCATCGTCCTTAAGGAAGGCCGCTCGGCAATTGCCAGAGGGGCCCGCCCTGGACGCCACATCAGCCTCCCCCGAGGTCAGCGACACGAGCGACATGTCCGACATCGCGTCGCTGTCCTCGCCCCGCTCGCTTCCCGCGCAAGGTGTGGGAGGCCGGATGAAGCGGCCTGACCGGTCGCGCGTTATTCGCGCAGTGGCACCTGAGCGCGTGCGGCCACGTGACGCCGTTCCGACCTTGGCAGTCGTCTGTTCGCCACAGGAGGAGCCAGAATTAGTCCTGCTCCTCTTTTGCGACCTTGTTCGGGCCGTCCCAGCTGCAGCTACGCTACTGCTCTCCAACACCACTACGGGGGTCAGCGCCTGCTTCGCCCCTGTAGTCTCCTGCCCGTCTTGGGATTTTACTCCCTCGACCATTTTCTCCTCTCCCTTCGTCGACGTTTGTTTTTTTGAATTATCCATATCAGATCCCACGAGTATGGGTCGATATAAAGACCATTGCCGGGTGACGCCCATTCCGACAATGGGGGACTTACATACTGAGAGGTGGCCCAGAGCCTCTCAGGTTTTCACGACTTCGCTGTCGGATTTTTATAGAGGTTTGCTCCTCGCAGGCCGGCCAATTAAGGCAAGCCCTCTCCGGTCACCGACTCCCCGACGTATCCAGCCTCGCTAACTGGAATCGTTGAAGGAAGAGCCGGTGATTACGGCATTCACGGGGTGACGAGCGAGATAGCGTCAACCCCGGGCACCCCTTTCGGAGTGCCTCCCCATCCCCCTGACGTTTGACTGGGTATCACCCCCCAGCCCTAGACAGAAGGTCTAGTTCCCATAGGCACGCCGGGCCTTGGGAATGGGTGACGCAGGCTCGCATCCGTTGTCATCTCTGCTGAACAGAGACGCACAAGGAGCGAATTCCACCTCCGCCACCTGCGTCGAGTGCCAGAAGTCGGTCATCGACGACGGCGTCCCCAGGGATCGCCATCGAGGAGCAAAGTCACTCGATGGAGGCCCCCGAAGAGTCCGTCGGCGACGTCCAGGGTGCACCGGCCCGAAGCCATTGTCGTTCCCTCGGACGTATCCTAAGGACAAACAATGAGTCGGGCACACGAGGAGGTCTCCTGGCCTTGCACCCCAACTCATTATGTACCTATGTTGTTACGAATAAAAAGTTATTTCTTTCTTTCTAGTATATTTAATATATAGTTGGAGGAGCTCGTGGCACAGTTGGTATTGCGCATATCATTCGATCAGCGAAGTAAAGAAACCTAAGTCTAGCCAGTAATTGGATGGGTGACCACCCGAGGTCCCTCCGTGCCTCGGAGGGCACGTTAAGCCGTCGGTCCCGGTTGGCAATTTATCATCTTTGCCATCGTTACAGGTCAGTCGGAGGCCTAAAATAGTCTGACAACTGGTTTGACCCAGATCACAGATTTTCCTCGTTAAAGGGGTTGCGAAGGTCAGGTGGCAGTGGCTTCGTATAAAAATCAGGTGATCAGCCACATCGGGTTGAATCAAGTGCCGACCCCAACAATGTATGGGATAAGGCCAGGGCGATGATATTTCTTTCTAGTATATCTAGTATTACTATGTAACCAATACCTCAAGAATACATTGTTAATTTTTTTAAATGTCGGCGCTTGATTGTTTGAATTGAATGATTGTTTTGTCGAATTGAAACTTGAATGAACTAAGAGCTGTTGGTTACCGTATGTCTAAATTTACTCTTTTCAGAATATTATATACTACTACAAATACTTATGGCATTAGAGAATAATACTACCCGTCTCTTATACGAGTATAAAAGCGTTACTTTTACCATAGAACATGACAATTTTTAAAGCAAACTAACACCTGAAAAATAGTTGTCAAATATCCAAGAAACCCCTTTTTAGTTGCATGCGTGCTCGAATAGTTAAATAAGCCGAACAAATGAGGTTAAGCACGAGAAGAATTAACGAAGCCCCACATAATTGGCTATGGCAGGGCTTGTCGTAGGGCTGCTGGAAGGGTGCAGGGCTTTACTGCAATTATATTGGTTTTTTACACCCTCGCTGCCAAATTAGAGACACGTTTATCCCAATTTAGTGTTGGTGTTAGTGAATGTACGCCACGTATAATGTTACCAATAAAAATATAGAAATGCAATAAAGCACCTCTCATCCGTACTAATATTTAAAGCTGAAGTGTTTGTCTCCTTGATTGTACTTGCTAATCTCAGAAACTACTGGGGGTACTAAGCGTAAATACTAGCGTATTTAGAACTTCTAAGTTTTGACGTTTTACTTTGGTGCAATAAAAAAAATCTTAATACATGCTGCTTAAAAGATCATAATTGGCACCCTGGTACGATCTGAAAAATATTTCAGTGATAGAGACTGTCTTAACCAAAAAAAATGTTTATCTATATATATTATACCATTAGCTGTGCCCCGCGGTTTCACCCGCGTAGTAAATTTTTTTTTTATTAAATTTGCCAAAATTACTCTTTGTATCATAACATTAGCTATATGCTAGTGAAAGTCCTGATAAAATTGGGCAAGCCATTTCACAGGAAGACAGACAGAGATTTTTTTTATGTGAGTTCCCTATTTACTTTTATATGCATTTAGGGAATAGGTGTTAATTAGAAATTACAAACAATTTGAGTTTCAAATTACTTCAATGTCATTTATCTTAAATCCACATCCCTATCATGGACATGGATTTGAGCAAGATCAATGAAGAAAAATTATGAAATCAGTATTCTAGCACTTCATTTAGTTACCACGTTCTAATGATTTCGCCAACAGTTTTATGATCCGTGGAAAATAACTGCCAAATAAAGCTATATCGTCATTCGTCTCGATCGACCCCTGTTTGCAACAACCCTATTAAATATTCTTACAGTCTACGATTACCACGATACAACTACCGGCAAAAATCTATATAACAAAGGAAACTTAACCTTATGGCGATGACGTTAAGATGTGTGATTGGAAAGTCGTGGCATTATATTAGTGGTGGTTTCAGCTATCATGTGACATTGACCCAACGTAGGGAGTAGGGAATAGATGAGTCATCAGTTTTAGGGACAACTAAAGCACAGTATAAATATAAGTTTACTAAGAAGTACCGAATTTAGAAAAAAAAATGAATTCGGAATGTTTGTTCCTTCGAGCGTGAGAGTGAAATTTATAAATTTGACTCCATTATTTACTGACAAATTAATTTCGATTTGTAGTTTAGAAAATTGTCTGTGAAATACGTCAATGATGTATACGCCATCGGTCGCGACATGACACCTCTTACTGACATTACGCCCATACCGGGCGTAATTTCCAACGATTTGTTCCAAGATTCCGTACTGTTTGTAGTATGCTTATATTTATTCTGTGACTAAAGTTGTAGACGTCATTCAGTCTGGTGGCATTTTTACTGGTTCAACCATTTGCCAGCGATTACAGTATCTCATAAGATCGAGTCTGATGATGACCTGAAGAAGGTAGGGTCTCGCGGATTACTGATGACCAGATGCTTTGTTACTCATTGGAGATGTCTATAATACGACTTTTGGAAACGGTAGTAAATTTACTTAAGTTAACGTAAGAAAAATGACGTTCAATAAGTGTTCCAAGTGTCCCTTATATTGAATAAAACTTTTTGATTTGATTTGATTTGATTTGCTTATTTAGACTTGATTTAGCGATGTGCTAAGGCGAGAGGTTAGTCGCGGTTGTATCGGTTGTTCAAATATCTCGATGCATCGCGATTGTTTTCGCTCTCGAATAGTCGCCACTCATCAAACGCGGCGCGATTCTTCGCGTTCGACAACGATCGGCTAGATTCGGCACGACTCGGGCTTGTCATCATTATAGAATCAAAATTACTTAAATGTTTTATACACTCGAATACTATTCATAATACTTAGGAAATAAGGGTCATAAATGCTTAGTGATTAACAAAGTAGGTATCGATTAAGGCAGAATTTGCGTTTCATTGCCCACTATAATAGACTAAGCCCCACAAGCGCAGCGACAAAAACCCGCAAATGATTCGCAATTATACAGTCTCAATAGACTTATTACATCTATAGAGGGGTAGAACCCGCGGGGTGGCCGGCTACAATTGAATTTTAACGATCTCTAATACTATGGACACACTGTTGGCGTGAATATCGAATTATTATGATTGACTATAGAACATTAAATATTAGCAAAATTAATTTCAAGGTACCAAAAGCTGGATAGACTAAAAATATACTTTTCGTCATAATTACTGACGGGCGTTTAGAAACATCTCTCATATGTCTTTGGATAAGTTACAGTTCTTTCCTTACAAATAGGATACTGAATTAATTCACTGTTTATATTGATATTCATATTCAACGCCTCAAATAATTCGAATGTAAAAAATACGTTGTCTCTCTTTATATGCTTTACACAAATTTTGTTAGCCAATATATTCGTTCGTGTGTCTCGATCTAAGATTCGGCCACAGATGGCCTCATAGATTTGCGCTTCATAGAGAAATCCTATTTGTTAGGAAAAAAGTGCTGCAGTCGACCAAACGGAGCAATAGGCTTACCGAACACGTTAATACATAATTTATATCGCCCTTCAATCAAATTGAATTGAGGGTAGTTCTTAAGGGATGCATAATTTGATGTTCTATTATTGAAAAAAGAATATAAGATTTAAGTTTTCTAGTAGTGCATCTTACAAAGTAACGAAATTGTGTCGCTGTGAAATATTTTAAGCTGGCAAAAAGTGTGGATTTTAATATTAACTTTTTGATGTTTGAATTTAGTTGCTATCTCATAATCATGAAGTTTTTTTTGTCACTTCAATCACATAAAGAATTTCATAGACATAATTTGAATAGCTACATGATAATTCAGATAAATTTAATTTAAGTGTCTGTTTGTTTCTCCAAAGTAATAGCTTTTCACTAAATGTATATGATAATAAGAGCATTGCTACGGTAATTACATAAAACGGACCATTTTTTTCTATCTGTTTGTTCCGGCTAATACCAGGATCGCTCACTGGTAGATAGCTGATGTCATAAAGAGTAATTTAGGCTACTTTTCTTTAAATTAATGTTCCGCGTAACAAAGTTCCCGCGGATGAAACCGTAGGAAAAGCTAGTTGTAAATAATAAAACATTGTAAGCCTTACATGCTTCAAATTCAAACAAAGCAAAATAGTGCCGCGCATAATGAAGGAAAATTACGTGCCACTCAACAATTACTGCACTATTTCGTCCCCTCAACAAAAATGGCGGTGATTACGAACAATTAGAACACTTTAGGAACTAACACGTGCACTGCACGCGTTGCGATAACAAGCTCTGTGATCAGTGGTGGCAGTGATCAGATATCACTAGGCACTCCGTGTCACTTCTTCAAAGCCACTGGGGCTTAAACCCAAATTATTTTAGAACAGCTATAAGAATTTTATACGCAATTTATAGTACTGTGGTACCGTGGGTTTAACGGTAACTTTAAATATTGACGAATTTCGTTTAAATGCCAGCGACACTAATACACAAAAAAATTCGTCAACATCAAAACCTATGCGTGAGGTACAGTCACCGACAACCTGTGCAGATTTAAAATACAATCATGGTTAGGAAACTTGGATTGCAAGCGCCTGAGAAGGAAATGTATCTTATTTACATACATACATATGCTCACGCCTGTATCCCATGGGGGTAGGCAGAGATCACTGTTTGCCACATGCTACGATCCTTACATACTTCTTTCGCTTCATCCACATTCATGCACCTCTTCATACACTTTCTTCGGTTACGAGTGCTCCGAATTTGACCTTTCTACCTTATTTCTACCTTTGTACCTTATTTGTGCCTGCGAAACGGAGATTTATCAAAAAAAATTACACTAGTGGCCTTCAATTGCTTACCCGTAGTTAAAGATATATATACTAACTAGCTGTGGCCGGCAAATGTTGTATAGCCATATATGTTTTTGGGATGGTCACCCTTATCATTTAGGGGTATGAAAAATAGATGTTAGCCAATTCTCAGACCTACCCGATCTGCACACAAAATTTCATACAAATCGGTCCAGCCGTTTCGGAAGAGGTAACTAACATTGTGACATTGAAATTTTATATATTAGATATAATATAAAGAGTAAAGGTTTATATGTATGTTTGTAACAAATTGGCTCAAACAGAACTGAACCGATTAAAAAAAATATTTCACCATTTGTATGCCATATTGTCACTGATTAATGTATGATATATTTTATCTCCGTACTCCCACGGAAACGGGAACTACGCGGGTGAAACCGCGTTACATCCGCTAGTATTATGTATTTTTGATATGAAGTATTATGTATTCTCACTACAAATATAAGAACATGCTGACTATAATAGCTTCGACGTTTGTCAGTTGAAATCTGTGAACCGTTAAAAATGCGCACGTGACTTGGACTGACTCACTCACTCATGAGTGAACGGTGCATAGAATGAATGGATTGACGTCACGTCGAGCGTCACGTGACGCACGCCAGGCTACCAATTTGTTCACTCTTTTGTTTTTCTGTTCCGTTTACAAAATTTGAATTTATAAATTGGAATTGGTTTTTGATTAGATCTACCCCGTGATTTTACCTATGCGTTCTAAGTACTTCACAAAAGTATATTCCACCGTGCAGAATAAACATTTGAATGAAATAAAAAAATGGCCAAAATTTTTAAGACATTTTTTTTCCTATTTATTTGAGAACCAAGTTTTAGGACATCTTTTAAAAAAAACTTATCGTATCACCAATTTTTCAGTTCTTATATAAATATTGAAATGTATCTTAGACCTAAGGCTCATTCTAAAAGTTACGTAGAGAGTAAGTAGCGACCCAAATAAAGTAAGTAGTTACCACTCGCGTAGTTTCCTAAGTTTAATCATCATTTGATGTAATCCCATCAAGGGATGAAGTCGCAAGTACACTCGTCAACACAAATCTGCGAGCTCTTTGAGCTAACGCCAGCAAATTCATATTTTCCCCGCCAATGGGCTCGAAAATTACTGGAATTATACGTGCGAACTGCACGGAGTGTTATGATGTTGTGATACTGTGGTTTAGTATACATATTATGACGAAAAATGTTCGTCAAAACCATTCTGTGTCAAATCACCAGATGTTCGGTGGAGAATTAGGAATGGCTTGAAGCAAAATAGAAGTAATCAAAGTAAATTAAATTCAAAGAATTTACAGCGCCTTAGACTATCTATCTCAAATGACTTCCAACGTGACATAGACGTACATATTATAAAGCCCTGCCACGTTATTCACAAAAAATTATCAGAGTCGCACTCGTCGTCAAGTGTCGGTTTGAAAGAAAAGAAACTGAACCTTATCCTCTATGCTTCAACTAGCAGTGCCTCGCGGTTTCACCCGCGTAGCTTAATTGTATGAGGGGCCCGCGGACCCTAATATTTTTTGCATTATATTAGCCTATGTTACTCCTTGTAACATTATCTATTTGCCAGTGAAAGTCCTGATTAAATCGGTCAAACCGTTTCGGAGATTAGCCGTAACAAACAGACTAACAGAGAAACATTTTAAAAATTGTTTTTTTTATGTCCATCCAGATTTCCACTAAATCCACAAATACACTGTGTATTTGTGGATTTAGTGGAAATCTGTAATTTTAGAATTACAAACAGACACTTCAATTTTATTTATCTGTATACTGTATTATGTATAGATCTGCTAACAACCTTGTTATCCTAGGAGACGAATAAACAATATTCGATCGTAGGATGATATAGGACTTTTATAGTCGACATTACTACTTAATCGAGATTTTTTTATCCGTCAATTACCAGGAAGTACACGGGCCATAAAATGTTTCACTCTCGTCTAACTCTTCAAATCTAAACTTTACGACTCTCTGATAAGCTGTAAAATAGCACATCAGATACCCCATTAATAACAAAAAGGTTACATACATCATTACAGGGGCCTTACCATGAGCTCTTATTGCCATGATATTTTTACTCTTATTATGAGACAGATGTATTTGACGTGTATACATCTATCACTTTCACACAGCTGTAATAACATTGCAATAAGAGCTCATGGTTGGGCCCCTGTTCGTAACTAGCTGAATGACCATCAAAACTTTTTTATATGTTTTCTTTGGAATAAATGAAGTTTACCTAATAAGGTACGTAGTCAAAAAGTTCCACACGTGGTAAAATAACGTACACTTATCTGTGGGTAATTTACCCATTATTTATGAGATTCCTGCCTCGTTGATCCAGTGGTCGCAAGTGCTACTGCGGAACACGAGGCCCTGGGTTTATTTCCCGGGTCAGGCAAAGTGTCATTGGATGTTACCACCTGTAATTTCTCAGTAGCAGCCCGGAGTATAAACAAGTGCTCGATTAATGACACTAGGCTCGGCCTCTATTACATATTTATTAAACATAACTGATGAGACGTGGGTGTACTATTAGTACATTTGTGCATAACTCATTAAGGAATATAGGTTTGGCCCTGATAAGACACTTATGAATGTCAAAATTTACCACTGATTCGGAAACTTGCCTTCTGAGAAGAACTGCGTCGAAACTCATCCAGGCATTATGTACGCTTCACCAATACAATATTAAGTGTATTGTTATTAAAATATTTATTATTATAAAATCCTTGTATTAGATATACGTAACATAAGTAATGGGTATTAGAATAATGCGGGAGGGATTAAATCAAGAGAATTCAAGCCAGCAACGTAAGCACCTGTAAAGTATGATTTAACAATGTTGGTTAATAATTCGGTGCAATCGACTCTCCACTCGTAAATACGGCTGAGAAAACCTCTCGTGCATACAAACGAGACTTTTATACCCCGTAAACCTTTGTACCACGCCTACTACATTGTATTAGCAATCTACGGAATGCTTATCATTTATTTATTTTACTGAGCGCAGAGTTTTATTGTTTAAAGACACTGGTATGTGTTATTAAGCTATCTGCGAGACAAAAATCGTAGTAGTTTGATGTCCCATCGTATCCATATTACTCGTAAAATGGCTATGCTCCATAAGCTCCATTCGGCCGATGGTGTCGAATGCTACGTGTTTCGATACGTTGGCTCCGACCCATCTCCCCGGTACTGCTGTGGCGGCCGGTGCTGCTGCTCAGCAGCAGTGCCTCAACCGCCGGAAATATGGTTACTTTAGATTAGAAATATGCATATTTTCTGCGTTTGCGGTTGAATCTTTGGGGCCTTGGAATCCGGATGCTCATCAACAGACGCACGGCATCTCGTGGAAAGCGGGATGGGGCGTTTCTCGCTCAGAGAATCAACAGTGCTATTCAATGTGGCATTGCTGCCAGCCTTCTTGGCACCGTTTTGGGCCAATGTTTCTACTTATAATTAGTTTTAAGTACCATACCTTGTATACATATATAATTAAGTTTTTATTCAGTGAAATCTCTAGTTTAACTTTTTTACAGACTAATTGTGGAGTTTCTCTCCTGGTTCCTTACATTTATTGGAATCTTCCAGCCTCAGACGCTAGATTTATTGTCCGTCTTGAAAGTCCATCATGGTTTTAAGCTGAGCGTATTAAGAACTTCTAAGAAAAACATCTCAAATGGTCACAATATACACACCAACAACGCTGTCTTCCTGACTTTAGCTATTACTATTGTATGAGTCAGTGCATGTGTATTGTATATCAAATGCGATAAATCAAGAGCAACATTCACATGAGTACAATACAATAATCTGGCCGGTAATTCGTGTACCGCCACGATTGTTTCGATAGCGCGCATTAGCATGCACTAGCTATAACTCAGCCGGCCGCTCCCGTAGCGGTAGCTGATTAGCAAAAACCATCATTTGCTATCATGCTAACATACGTAGCGAGCCGGTTCTGTTTATAGCAGGCGTAATGCGATCTCCCGAACAAAGATCTACAGTTGAGTTTTTCATTGCATAATACACCTATCCTATTGAGGATATCAAGAGCTGCTTGCCTTATTAGTTGACTAAGTTCAGTCAAAATAATGAAGCCGGTAACACGTGCAGATGATGTAGTATAGTAATAGGAACTTTTAGAAGTCTGCAGAATTTATTTAATATTTAACTGAAATGCAGCGATGTTTCTGATCACCTCATCATGTTTACATCATGGCAGATGTCAGATGATAAGTAAAATTTTGGATTACACGCAGTTGTTCATATTCTATACTAGATTGCATATTTCAAGCGCCATGGCTGATCACATTAAATTTCCGGGTCAATACAGGGACGTTGTGACCTAGTGATTTGAGCAGTCGCCCACTACTAAAGCGCCGCAAGTTTTAAATCACCAAATGGCTGGAAGGTAAAAATTTGTTATATAATTATCTTTACGTATATTACCTGAGACGGCGATGGACTCATCATTAGTTACGTTAATTATCGGAGAAATGTATGTTGTATTTTTTAAAATAATTAATAACTTCTTATGTTTTAAGTCGGTTAAAAACGGTGCAATTCTCGTAATAAGGCCGTCTTATTCTGTAAGGTGTGTCAGCGACGCACTCGTCGTCGAAATTTAACATTATCCTGTTTGTAATACGTATAAATTTCCTACGCTTGACGCTCGACGCTGACAAACCATAGAATAACGCAGCAGGTAACATTGGAACATTTTGTTTGTATTCGTACGTTCACTAACATAACACACACACACGACAAAGAGACCCGATGTACGCTAGTTTATCCGTACACCATCTGTTCCCGCTGTGATAGAACGGAATGGAATGGACGAGTGTGTTGTCCATTCACAGACCGTCACTGTTTGTCCAATGCGGTTGCAAATGAATTAGCTAGGAGCCGGAAATGGACTGATTAGTAATCTAGTAATGGGACATAGTACTGTGTCTAATATGTTTGTCATTGTTTTGTGGAGCTTAAGGAGGCCATATATTTAAAAAAATAGAAGAATATTATTATATTTTAAGTGACAACTTCTTTGTGAACTTAACTCGGTTTCTCACAGTACAGAATTACTTTTTTGACTGGTCACTTTCAAATGCATTATTGTTAAAAATGTGATTTAAATAAATGCTATTTATATTAATAAGTGCCTAATACATAACATTATTATTATTCGAAACTTCCAGACAAACTGATAGCAATTAGCATTACATTAATTATGTATTTCTTACTCAGTAGGTACTCGAGCCACCGTGTTAGATTTAGCTGGAGTATTCTAAAGGTTCAACCATACCGTGCACATAGAGCCGTGGTAGCCTCGGGGTTTGAGTAGTCGCCTGCTACGCAAGCGATGCAAGTTCGAATTTCAGCGGGACCAGTACCAATGAGTTTTACAAAAAAATTATGTGCAGTGATTTCACACCACGTGCATTACAGAGAAAGAAAACATCGTGAGGAAACCTGCATATGTCTGAGAACTAATTCCAAGACGTACGTATAATGACTCACTCTCTGTCAAGTTGACACTTAATCATATTCGGTGAAATGTGGGTGTTGCAACACCTCTGCTTACACCTTCGGGCATTCGAGGAAAATATAATTATCTTTTAAGACTATGACGAAAGCATATAACGTTAAGGGCCCGTATACACATAGACGCGTATTAACTAATTAAGATGTCAAAATCTCGAGTTAAGTACATACGTCTTATGTCCCAACACCCCACTTAGTTAACTTGAACAATTTCCTTGTCTAATAAGAGTTCCTTTAAAGTATTACTTACTTTTATTACCTTTAACGCGCTGTAAACGAGTCCTGAGCGCCGGACAGACATCAAAGCCCTGATAATCCAATAAGGTGCACTGGCCCTACTCTCCGGATAATTTAAAGAGGGATCTCCTTAATCAACGTTCGTAGAAAGAAGTTTTTATATTCGTCAGGTTATACGGAAATCTGATGACTTGATGAATTAGGATCAAATGTACCAATTTGAAAATTGCCCGGCGTTTTATGTTATGCGTATAATATTTTCTTTGATATTTTTATGAAGGTTTATTACAGATATATTTCTGAGATATTGAAGGTACCTACTAAATAAAAAAGTACAGGACTTATTAATTATTTTATGGTCTTTATTTTGCGGAACCCTAACTTTCTTTTAAATAAAAAAAATCCATACACAATTCTTGTATTATCAACTATCTACCAGTGAAAGTCTGGAAGTGAAACAGACAGACAGCGATAAAAAGTTTTTTATGGAGGTAAGTACCGCATATGGATATTCATATGAATTTAGTAAACATTTTTTGGAATAACAAACATTCCCTACAATTTTATTTATATGTATCGATTTGTATTGTAAAAAGTATAAATTATAATAGCATCTCGATTCTTGTTTGATATCTTAATTTTCTTCGTCAGCACACTTCTAAGGAACCGAAGACTCCTGGCGCCAAAAAGTCAATGACCCCAGTTCTCTCCTATTTTTCTCTTCCCGCCTTCTTATCTCAATCTTAAGACGGCCATTGAATTATGCTGTCAGCACAAGATTAATGAGATTACGACCGGCACTATGCGACTGTATTTTTTCGATTCGTGAGATTGTGGGGCAAAGGAATCGTTGATAATTAACGGAATTTGAACAACGATCACTCATTACTATAGAAACAAATAAATTTGAAGTGTCTGTTTGCTATTTACTAAATGCATAAGGAAGTACTTATATAAATACTGACATTAAAAAAATTAAGATGTTTCTCTGTCTGTTCCGACTAATCTCCGAAACGGTTTGATTGATTGCAGATATTTCAAGGAGTAACTTAGGTAAGGTTAGAACCCTTCTACTGCCCTCGCGGTGGTTGTCGTATCCATGACGGATTTCCCACGGTAAAAAAAAATGTTAAGACTAAAAAGCATGAAACTAAGTCTACACGGGTGAAACGGCAGGGCACAGCTAGTACATAGTGATACTCACGCCTGTAATCCCCAAAGGGGTAGGCAGACGTGTTATCATAGCAACACACCTGTTTTTAAGATGATTAAGTGCAAAAGTAGGTTAACATTGATCGTTATATTTATCGGTATCGGTTTGGTATACTCACCTCGTTATTTCACATCGGATGAAGTGGCTAATTAATAATTATTATACATTTTGTATTCCATCATTTCCATTAGACACTTCGTTATGGTTACAATAATTAGCTTGGTGCGTTCATGTATACATTGAAATGTACATATTTTAATTAAGTGGCTATCATAAGTTTCCATGTAAGTGAATATTATAATTCTTATGGGAATAAACGTTCAAACCTAAAAGTGACAGATGGGGGGGCTATCGCTGTCTCAGGCACTATACATTGAGCGCTTTCGCCCTGCCACGATATCGTCCGCCGATACTTGACTACAACGACACAGTGTGGAGGCGTTTAGTAGTAAAACAATATCGTGTCGTTACCGTTATCGTCCAATGTGAAAGCGCCCATACGTCTTTTGAATTACTTCGTAGGTATAATAAATTAATTTCTATTTTTATCACTTTTACCTACTCTTGTAGTAACTAGTATATTTTATTTCCTCGTTCATATGGTTTTTATCGGACTTTAATGTTTACTCGTTCAAAGTTCGGAGAAGCCATGGCTTGTAGCCAACTTCTCAGACCAACAACGGTGTTCACTTCCAAGTAATTTCACCGCATTAGCACTCCACCATAACTGTTTATCTCAAACCATTATATAACGAAATGTATCTCTACCACTCAAAATCTATACTCGTCTATATGCACTCTATATCTACTTAGATTGTGAATACTAGTCTCGATGTTTGTGAATGCAGTCTCACACCTGTCACCCAAGATTGAAAAACGTCAACGCGATGACTTGTGACGGCGATTGGACTAAAATGGCGTGAATCAAATAGGCACAATAAATTAATGACTATTCGACACTCAAGCATACTTGTATAGCATATTAAATTGTATAAAAGCCTCCGAATAATAGGGTATAAAGATACATACATAGAGATATATAAAATTAAAATGTCTGTTTGCAAGAACTCCAAATTAACAGCAAGGTAGTATATACGGTACTAGTATAAAAAAAATATCTGATTATCTGTCTGTTTGTCAGGCTAATCGGAATCACATGATCGGCAACAGCTGGACCTATCTATTTTAATACCTATGTTTCAAGGAGTAAAAAGGCACAGCTATATTTAAAGTGAGCTCGTGTTATTTAAAAGGAAAAATCATGGACTTCGTGGAACCTAGTATAAATATGAAACAACCTCAAGTATTTATTATGCAGAAAGCAAAGCTTTGTAGGAATAAAACCGGCGTCGCATTGTTTTGTCACAACTTTTTGTATGTGGCTTCGTCCACCCTTTTTACAACCAAAATGTTTTACGGCTAAAGTTGCGCTTTACGTTGCTGTTTGAATATGCAAAGTTGCTGCAAAAAGCGCTGTAGGCAGGTAGTGTCGTATGAAGGAGATCATTGTTTATTGTTGTTATTAATTCTCAAGCGCTGCATTGGTGAAAGTTATTCAATAAAACAAGAATGGATTGTCTCGACCACAGTGGCCTTTTCAATAGAACTTTTGTAAATAAAATGCTGAATTTAAATTCTTATCTTTATTGTTTTGTATCTAGTAAAAAATCTATACAGATTAATAAAATTGAAGTTTTTAATTCCAAATAATAAGTCTGTTTTTAATTCCAAAAAAACAGCTTTTCATTAAATGTATATTCTAGTATTTTCTAAACGGATATAAAAAAAAATTCTCTGTCTGTCTGTTTGACCCGCCTAATCTCCGAACCGGCTTGACCAATTTTAACAGGACTTTCACTGGTAACGGGTAGCTAAATTTACAAGGAGTAACTCAGGCTACTTTTATTTAAAAAAAAACCTTGGAAATAAATTTAAATCTACGGGGACGAAACCGCAGGACACAGCTAGTTTAAAATAAAATTTACCACAGTAAGAATAAATAAACATTTTTTATTCATTAAATGTAGACAATCCAAACATGGTTACAAGTTGTTATTAGTAAGGTGTAACCACACCTGTAATAATTTTATCGAAATCAATAAGAACCTTAGCATGTCCTTAACAGAATAAATCATTTTCCAAATTGATCTCCACTGTGAGTAACCTATGTTCCACGTACAATCATAATCACATTTTACTGTTTATAAGAACTATGGTTGATTTGGATTCAGAAATTCAAAGTCAAACTCAAATATATCTTTATTCAATTAGACTTTTTACAAAGTACTTTCAAATCGTCAGAATGACATAATTATACAGGATTATACATGCTACCGCCAGGTTCGGAAGGTTGCTTTTACTGAGAAGAACCTGGCAAGAAACTCAGTAATTACTCTTTTCAAAAATATTATACATTTTAAAGAATACAAAATAAATAATTTAAAAAACGTAAGCATGGACAATGTTCCAATGCACAAATGTCGATAAGAATTAACATAACTAAAAATCTAGTACATCTACTTATAACTAAATGTACGTAGCTTGAGATGACCAGCCCCCACAAGCAGCACCTGTTCACAAGTATGACGTGAATGCCAGCCAAATAACACGCATGCATATGCTCACGTCTGTATCCCATGGAGGTAGGCAGAGACCACGTTTGCCACATGCTACGACCCTTACATACTTCTTTCGCTTCATCCGCATTCATACACCTTTCTGTAAAATACTATTAATTTGGTCACAGTAGTTCTTCCTTGGACGCCCTCTACCGATACATCCGCTCACATTCGCTCTATAAATCTGTTTCGTTAATCACCTTTCACTCATCCTTTCGATATGTCCAAACCATCTCAACATACTTTTTACATTTTTCAATTCTGGTCACCACATCATTCTTCAACTTGCAACTGTCTCTTATCACTCTATTTTTCATCACACAATGGTGAAGATTTATTTTATTTTCCTTTGTCTCGTAGTCTATTGATAAATAAGAGAATAGATAAATATAAAATATATTATATTCATAATAAAATATATTCCCACTTCGGGTACTGCTAAGCAGCAGAGATGTCAAGGAGATCGACGGAGAACCATTATAATTATAATTATATGGATTAATGAAAGTACATACATACATACATATGCTCACGCCTGTATTCCCCGAGGGGGTAGGCAGAGGTGTTGTTATCACAACACCCACTTTTCACCGAATTTGATTAAGTGCCAACGTGACAGATGGTGAGTCTATCGCCGTCTCAGGCACTATACATACGTCTTTGAATTACTTCTCAGAAATATGCTGGTTTCCTCACGATGTTTTCCTTCACCGTAAAGCACATGGTATGAAAATCACTGTACATAAGTTTTTTTTTAGAAAAAATCATTGGTACAGGCCCCGTTGGGATTCGAACTTGCGTCGCTTGCGTAGCAGGCGACTGCTCAAACCCCGAGACCACCACTCTTTTGCACGGATTAATGAAATCTCATAGGAAAATGGTAAAGAAACAAATAATTCACGAATAAACAAAGCTAAATATGTTTCGTTGTTCATGTTACCATTTAATGGTTCCCATTGATTCTCCATTGAGGGGAACAAATCGGCTCACGTATTTGTGATTTGCTTTCATCACAACAGTATTGTATTATTTTTCACTGTTTCAACCTCCCGATGGTATTTTTAGAAACGTGTGGTCGTTAAGAACATTATTATGTACTAGCTGTGCCGTGCAGTTTCACCCGCGCAGACTTAATTTCATGGGTGGCCTGCGTAACCCTAATGGTTTTTTTTTAAATAAAAGTACTCCTGCCAGTGAAAGTCCAACCGTTTCGGAGGTTAGTCGGAACAAGCAGACAGACAGAGGAAAATGTAAAAAATTGGTTTGTCAATATCTGTACCGTGTATACTTTCATATGCATTTAGTGAAAAGCTTTTATTTTGGAATAACAAATAGACACTTCAGTTTTATTTATCTGTATACGAAAATATAAATAAAAAGAGCAAAGGTTTTAAACATCTCGACCCCTACTTTGACAAAAGTATGAAGAACAACAAAAACACAAGATGACAAAGGGCAAAGGTAACGAATAAAAAGGCTCAGCTAATACGAACAAATGGGGGACATTTGGCCGACGAAAAATGGAGGCTGGCCCTTAATTGATTTAATTTGTCGACAGTCAAAACTCGCCGGAGAGGTGTCGACTGGGCGCCTGGTTAAGGGTCTTTTACATTATGTGTATAAATTTCATTGTTTATTAAATCTAATTTTATTATTTTTCAGAAACATGTAATTCGGAGTTATGGTGGGTGGCTGGTATCCCAATGAAGACATTCATGAATGTGAAAGAAGTCAAAAAAGCATCTGAGTTTCGAAGCGAGCGGCACATGTCGGTCTCTGCCTACCCCTATGAGATACAGCATATTCAAATAAATAAATAATGTATGTTAGGAATTATTTTATGACGGGATTTGACTGTTTGAACTATCGTGCAGAAATGTCACGAACCATCAATTATAAAAAATAAAGATCCATATAGTTTAATAAAATCATTAGTATCATTTTCTTTATCTGCCAGCCAGCGTAGGGTCCGAAAGGGGTATAAAAATAGGCGCTAGGTGGTTCCGTGCGAGTAGTTACGGGGCCGACGTGGATGTGCCGCTTAGACAGCTTGGCGCCGGTGATAGGGGGCCCCTTCAATTGGCTGCTGCCTGTGGCGGTCTCGTGGCGAGCCGTCTTTGGGAGCTTGGTAAGCAGCAGTGGGGAGCGGCGTAAACACTAATGAGCCTGTGTCTGCGGGGAAGAGGTCGACCAATTTGGCCACCTTGGTCTGTCTTTTTAAGCAAATAAACATTGTTTTAATAATAGTAGCGACGAAGTGACGCAACACCTGGTCTTTTAAGTAGATTTGAATCATTTACTGTATCTCCAAATGTACATACATATGCTCACGCCTGTATTCCCCGAAGGTGTAGGCAGAGGTGTTGTTATCACAACACCCACTTTTCACTGAATTTGATTAAGTGCCAACGTGACAGATGGTGAGTCTATCGCCGTCTCAGGCACTATACATACGTCTTTGAATTACTTCTCAGAAATATACAGGTTTCCTCACATTGGTACAGACCCCGCTGGTTATGTAATGTAATGTTTTAAATTTAAATTCAGAGGCTTCATCTGGTTACCATCATAGTTCCAATGTGTGATAGTGACAAACTTATACGCGTCATATACATCTGTCATCAGAGGTCATGGCCCATGACCTCTTATTGCCATGACATCTTATTGCACCACATGTCAGAAAAAATGCCATAGGAAAATACTCATTGACTGATGTGCAAGCACCTTGGTACAATTATTTGGTTTATTTGCAGCGTTTTCATTTGTTTTCATTAAAGGTCGCCGTGTCGCCATGTGCGAGGCGTTCCTGCGCATTGCAAATTAAATTGCAATCTTTTCTATTTTGCAACAATACACGGACACAAATCAAAGCTTGTATTTTTGCGAGTACCTCGTTTCCATGTGAATAAAAACATCCTCTGTTTCAGACGATAGGGCATTTTGTTTCTGCCTTGGATGGGTCTTTTAGACTAGGGGTGGGTTGTGTCAACTGACTTTAGCTATTAAAAATGTTAAAGTACAGGGGGCCTACCATGATCGGTTCAAGTAGAGCGTATTAAGACGTTTCATTTTGATGTCCTTTCTCAATTATTTGTGATTATTTTAAATTGAGTATAACATAAACACGCTTTATAGGTCGTATCAGAACTTAGTTCACTAAAGTGTGTTAGATTAGCTAGTTAGTTCCTTTACAATAGTTTAAACATATATATGTCAGATTGTTTTTGTTTATATAACTTTTTCATACTAAAATACGTATTATATTATTTATAAAGCCTCGTGTAAATTAAAATCTGAAAAATCATTGATACGTAGTACGTGAAATGTGAATAGATATAAAGGATCATATGATGCCATTACGTCCCGCCGTGTAAGGCTGATCTTCATAAATGTTCAATTCTGGATTCTCGGATATAAGAGGTGCACAGAGAGCCCGCCGTCTAATGAAAATAGGGTTGGCAATCACCATACTACAAGAAAATATTGTTAAAATAATATCGGTATCAAAAAGCGGCTAGGTGCAAGTCAGACTCGTCCATGAAGATTTATAAAAAAAACTACTTCCTAGATATCATTCAAACCAATTTTCGGTGGAAGTTTGCATGGTATGTTACATCATATATTTTTTTAGTTTAATCATTTTCTTATTTTAAAAGTTGCAAGGGGAACTCTCATTTTACCACTTTGGAAGTATCTCTCGCGCAAACTATTCAATTTAGAAAAAAAATCTCAAATAAAAAGCCTCCAAAATTCATTACTTCTTGTAACGCTATCTGTCAATGTCAAAGTCACTTTAAATCGGTCTAGCTGTTTCAGAGATTATCCGGAACAACCAGATTGATAGATTTATCTTATTGGTTAATCTATATAATTATATATTATTTATTTTACTAAACTCTTCGCAACAGTTCATCTACCCTTTCCCCTTATTTTTACCACTATCTTTCTTCTCTCTTCTGATTCCAAAGGTAGTCTAGAAGAAATCGCTTTAGCGATAGTACCGCCTTTTGTATACTCTTCTCAAAATCAATTTTTTTTAATCTTTCTATATTGATTTTCTTTGTGGTGTACAATAAATAGTTTTATTATTATTCTTATTATTATAGATTGACAGAGATTTTTTTAATGGTTGAACCGTCTTCGCTCTCATACGCATTAAGTAAAAGCCTGTTGATTTGGAATCACGTACAGACACTTCAATTTAATTGATCTGTATCTGCATATAAAATGGAAACATTAGACAGCCCTATGTAAAAGAGAGTGCATTCATGAACGATGCAGTTTTATTGTGAGCTCCCGACGGAGCGTCTCTTTGTGATGTAAAAGATTGATGCCTATCTCTGTCACTTGAGACTTTATTCTCACTCTACTACAACTATCCATCTATTCATGTAGTACCCAAGAGTTTGACTGCTCAACTTATGAATGTAGTTGTAAACATGCCATCCCAGAAGGGTCCTGTAAGGGGTAAGCAGAAAATATGATTAAGTGCCAACGTGACAGAGGGTGAGTTCATCGCCGTCTCAGGTACTAAACATACGTGTTTCTCAGACATATGCAGGTTTTTTCTCGATATTTACCCTTCACCGTAAAGCACTTGGTGTGAAATCACTGCACATAAGTTTTTGGATAAACTCATTGGTACAGGTTCCGCTGGGATTAGAACTTGCGTCGCTTGCGTAGCAGGCATGTGCTCAAACTCCGAGGACATCACAGCTCCTAATTTTAAAATGAATAAGAATACTGATTCAAGAACTTAATTACTATACCGTCGTATCAACTCTACGTACTGAGTAGTGACGTAATAGTTAATCCGAGAATACCGTATCAGAACATCAAAGTGCAAAGACACGGATGAATATCTAATGTTATTCGGAGCGTAACGTGATATTGCATTTCGTACGGAGAGTTCCGCTCGGCGTTTTATTCCCCATTTAAATTGTCAACTTGATTTTATTCCGAACTACCGTGTAATTTCGTCTGCGTAGAATTGACGTGCTCCCTAAGGTACTTCCATCCTTGTCTAAGAATACTGAAATCTTAATGTATGTCTTACAGTCCGTAATTTCGACTTGGAAATTACGGCTAATTCGGCTCCCGTTGGGAACAAGATGTTCATTGTAAGTTTTTGACGTACTCTTATCGTGTTGATAAATAAAATTAGTACTTACCTAGTATTTAATAAAAATAAAAAATAGTTTGAATAATCTTAATTGATTTTTTTTTATACTTAAGTCTTGGTGATCTATTTGCCGACTTGGTATAAATGAATATAAGTTACCTTTTAAATATTAAATTATTTTGACCGTATGAAAGCATCGTTTCTCTAAAAATTACGGTTTTTAGTAAAATGTCGGAATTGAACTCCGATTATAAAAAGCAGAGCAGAACTAGATTTATAAAAAAAAAATTGTCGCATTTAGTAACATACGAGTAAAGAAGTATTATAGAAATTTCAACGCATTGTTACAGTTTTACAAAGTTGTAACTTAAAGTAAAGTGAGTGCGGGACGCTGACATATGATAATATACTAGTTATTCAAGCTTCAAGCACGAATTAAAATATCTAAATGAAAACTTGCCCTCTCTAAAAATACGGGAGCGCATTGCTATAGCTTCATTTTTACAATCTGCTCCTGAGGCTTACAAAAGGTGGTAAAAAACCGCGCAGTGGCTGGAAGAGCACAAAGCGTAGAATTTATCGTCAACCACTCGTGCCCGAAACACACCCACAAGGATATAAATATCCGTAATTAATAAAATACTGGATGTGGCAATGTCAGAAAATAGTATTTTTAATTTTATATGTACAAGGAACCGTACTTAAAAGTAATTAATTAGAAGTAGAAAACTTGGCCCAAATCGGCGTCTCTTGAAAAATATATTTAAGTTTTGTTACGTTTTTGGTAAGTTAAATTTTAAGAAAAAAATTTAAATGAAAATGAAATATATCTATTCAGTTTTGGCAAGGCACTTATGAATGTCGAGAATTTACCACCGGTTCGGAAACTAGCCTTCTGAGAAGAACCGTCAAGAAACTCAGCCAGGCATCATGTACATTTCTTCGAAACAATATAAATCATCATACAAAAATCAAATTTGATAACAGACATAGAATAGAGACATATAGTGGAGCAAAAGAAAAATTTACTTCGTGGATTGTTGTTTTGGCAACAAGTTAAACAGTTCTTACCATACATACATATCTTCACGCCTGAATTCCCCGAAGGGGTAGGCAGAGGTGTTGTAATCACAACACCCACTTTTCACCAAAGATGATTAAGTGCCAACGTGACAGATGGTGAGTCCATCGCCGTCTCAGACACTTTACATACGTCATTGAATTACTTCTCAGAAATATGCAGGTTTCCTAACGATGTTTTCCTTCACCGTAAAGCACGTGGTGTGAAATCACTGTACATAAGTTTTTTACAAAAACTCATTGGTACAGGCCCCGCTGGGATTCGAACTTGAGTCGCTTGCGTAGCAGGCGACTGTTCAAACCTCAAGGCCACCACGGCTTTTTTTACCAATGGCTTTTTTTATATATGACATTCACGTAGAATAAAACTGAGTTGTCATGCTCACTAAAATGCCTTTTCTTGCAGTGGCGTCTGGATGACGGGTCGCTCACTTCCCTCTATAATGGTTGAGGAGGGCGATGGAAGGCATTCTGGTCATACTTGTGAACAGTTACTGTGAGGGATGGTCATCTCAAAGCTACACAATTATACACAGTACCTACTTTTAGTTATTTTTTTTAGTTTTTACCGACTTTTGTGTATTGAAACTGTGTACATGGGTTAACTTATATATTTTTATGATCTATTTCGTATTACTCAATTTGTAAAATTCTTGCCGGGTTCTTCTAAGTATAAACAACCTACCAAACCCGGTGGTAGAATGTATACTATCGTTTAGTCATGTCGTTCTGACGATTCAAAAGTACTTTGTTAAAAGTCTAATCAAATAAAGATATTTTTGTAATTGAAAAACACCAATAAATTCAAGAACACACTAAAACGTGCCTCTGAGACTACTAAATCTGGTGCTTCATACTGCAAGTAAAACATATCAAGTTAACTAAGTGCAATAGTAGGCATCTCGCCCTTGTGCTTCGTACGTAACGTAACTAATGATGTCCAAAGAAAACTAGTTCCGTTGGCAGTTATGTACAAAGAATAAAAATGTCTGCCTACGAAGTTACGTACGAAGAATATAGAAAAAGGGGCATCTCGCTGCTAAACCGTCGTTTGTACATAATTCGCTTAAAAATTCACACCTATACATTAAAGTCTATAAGTGAAAATATCTATTCCAGTTCTAGGTTATCTGTGGTATAAGCGTTGCTATGTCCAAGTAAACAATGCACACCGGGACAACTTTCCCTTTGTGGTCGCAGGTATGCCTTTACAGAACGTGCGCAGGTGTGGTTAGGCTTAACTGAAACACTCGCGTTTTAACCAGCCATAATCTGTCCACTACTCTCCTTTCTAAATACTACTCTATATGGACAGATTTGTTATAACGTGACGTCATTGTTTATTGAAAGACCAAACCAAATATTAGGCCTGAATATACAGATAAATTAAATTGCCTAAAAGAGCCTTGTTTGTAATTTGAAATTAACGGCTTTTCACTAAATGCAATATGAAGGTATGCACGGTACTCTAAAAAAAACAAATTTAAAAAGAAGCTCTGTTCGGGCTTTTCTCCGAAACAGCTGGACCGATTTTAGCGGGACGCTCACTGTTAGATATCTATTGTTACAAGGAGTAACTTACAACTTTTATTTAAATAAAACGCTGGGCCACCCCTAAAATTAACGCGGGTAAAATCGCGGGGCACAGCTTGTAGAAAAAATATGATTTGATTTTAAAAAATCTTGATTCTTGTGTCAAGGCATCTCGTAATAGAGCAAAAAACGCAAAGCATCAAAGCGTAACGAGAACTGATAAAATTATCAGTTAGTAGTTTTATTTTTTCATCAAGAAATACTAGCAGACAATGTTGATGGAATAAGTCCTGCTATTACCATCCGTACCGGTAATCGTTAATACTAAAAGTGAAGTTAGCGTCGGCAGGTATCAGACGCATTCTTACGCCTCTGTCGGCAGCTCCCGTGTAATCCCTTAAAGTGCTCAAACTGAGAAAATAAGGGTTAAGTTTTAAAAGCACTCTGTCTGAAATCGGGTGTGGCTTAAAATATTAAAATTACTACATTTATAATTGAATAATATATAAAAACATACATTTCCTAACGCCTATATTCCCTGAAGGGGTAGGCAGATGTGTTGTAAAGTCAACAGTAATTTTTAACTTTCGTCGCTTGCATAGCAGGCGATTACTTTAACCCCACGGCCACCCATGAAATTAAGTCCACGTGGCTGAAACCTTTGCTGGTACAAAATATAAATACATAATATAAAAATTCATCATCTCTCCAAAATATGCCTCACAGGGTTCAAAATCTATATACATAAAATAAAGTCGTGTTAGTTCAAATCAACCGATTTGGCTGAAAATTGCTGGGGAGGTAGCTTAGAACCAGAAGGACATAGGATCTATCCCGTTCCCGTGGAACCTGAAAAAAATCGTTGTATAACACAATAAAGTCTAAGCGGGTAAAACCGAGAGGCACAGCTAGTCCTGCATAATTATATCATTATGACGATTTGAAAGCACTTTGCTAAAAGTGCAAAGACATGGATAACATTATTAGACAAATAGAAAAAAAGGAGGTGGTTTCTCAATTAATCCTACACGGATAAAACCGCGAGGCACAACTAGTACATACATATGCTCACGCCTGTATTCCCCGAAGGGGTAGGCAGAAGTGTTGTAATCACAACACCCACTTTTCACCGAAGATGATTAAGTGCCAACGTGACAGATGGTGAGTCTATCGCCGTCTCAGGCACTATTCACACGTCTTTGAATTACTTCTCAGAAATATGCAGGTTTCCTCACGATGTTTTCCTTTACCGTAAAGCACGTGGTGTGAAATCACTGCACATAAGTTTTTTTTTTAGAAAAACTTATTGGTACAGGCCCCGCTGGGATTCGAACTTGCGTCGCTTGCGTAGCAGGCAACTGCTGTAACCCCGAGGCCACCACGGCTCTACTAGTACAACTAGTATACTATAAATTCACAATTCGAGAGGAGACTGGTGTCAGCTTGTAGAACGTTTATTGTAGTACTATAATATAGTATTCAAATACTTTGAACACGTAAGTTAGAGTTGTAGAAAGGTATTGCACGCACAGTCTTAACGGTCGCGGCCCTTTTGATGTTCGAAAATCCCTCGTAATTATTATATCTAAAGGTAGACAATATTTCTTAGAATGTAGAGTGTTTCCACAGATACTACTACTCCATACCCATCAATTGATATTTACATTGACACACAGACATTCAATGAAATAACCACAAACACGACTATTCGTTCAGTGTTATATACCATATGTAACAGAGATGTCCATAATATAAGTATATTTCTTCAAGCCCTCTAAGGCCCAACCATGAGCTCTTACTGCACTGATATTTCAGCTATGTGACAGTGACAGATGCATACACGTCAAATACATCTGTCTCATAGTAAGAGTAAAACTATCATGGCAATAAGAGGTCATGGTAAGGCCCCAGAACTAGAATTAAATTAACATAGTGTTAAAATATCGGTATCTTGTGCTTTGTGCCGCTGTTAGACCGTACATACGACAATCGGATCGGGTTTTAAATAAATAATGAGGGAACGCTCGCAGCCGGCGAAGAGACTTAACTTTATTTAATGACACTTAGCTGGTATAAACGTTTCTTTACCGCACGTGGTTGATCGCTATATTATTGACACACATACCGACTGATCTTCTGGGTACTCTTCATTATTATTTTAATACTTAACTATACTCCTTATATCAAAAAGAGCCGTGGTGGCCTCGGAGTTTGAGCAGTCGCCTGCTACACAAGCGATCCCAGCGGGGACTCTACAGTGATATTACACCATGTGCTTTACGGTGAAGGAAAGCATAGTGAGGAAGCCTGCATATACTGGCTGAGATAGCTCACCATTTGTCGCGTTGGCACTTAATCATCTTCGGTGAGAAGTCAGTGTTGTTATAACAATACCTCTACCCGTTCGGGGAATTAGACATGAGCATATGTTATGTAGTGTTATACTCCTTTTTGCTGCATTCATATTTCCACGCCTGTATCCCATGGGGGTAGGCAGAAACGTTTGCCACATGCCAAGATTGTTACATACTTAGGTCGCTTCGTTCCTACAATTCCTACGGTTGCGAAGGCTCTGAATTGGTACTTAAGTATGTATGTCATAAAGAAGTTAAATGTATGGTTTTTGTTTATATGGTTAAGGTGAGCCCGAAATAAAAATAACAGAAATTCCTTAATTTATGATGCACTAGCTGTGCCCTGCGATTTCACCCGCGTAGATTTAGTTTTATATAGTATACCGGTTTGAAATTGTCAAAATTTCATATATACTTTCATCCCCAATTTTATCCCCTTGAGGGCAGAATTAATCACAATCCTTTCTTAGCGGATGCCTACGTCAAAACATCTACATGCATGCCAAATTTCAGCCCGATCCGTCCAGTGGTTTGGGCTGTGCGTTGATAGATCACTATGTCAGTCACCTTTGAGTTATATATATTTAGATGATCAGTGTCCAATCGTTTATTTTCCAAAAAGTTTATTCAATGACGCATTGAGATATTATTAATTGTGTGTTAATGTGCTAAAACGGAAGCATTTCATATGAATGAAAATATAGTTTGATAAAAGAATAATAAGTCGTGCATCTGTTTAAAAAATACGGTACGTGTGTTAAATTTTATAAAAATAAAACGAACCCCATAAACAGCATAGTAATGACACAAAATAGGTACTAAATAACAGATTCCAGTGTCGATACAAGCCGTGACATCAAATAGCATAAAGCAACGCAATTTAAACGACATTTACAAATAAACGTTCATATTTCCAGGCGATAATATTGAAACGTATCGTTAAATATACCTTTGAAGTGTCCGCCCGTTCTTTGTCGAGTTATTTCAAGAATATCCCCAGTAATTGTCGACTGCGAATAATTATCAATGGCGACTGTCGCTTTGAATTGAAATAATTATATAGACGGTATTAGATCGAACTGAAATTGTTCTTTGCTTATCTTTATAAGCGACTGTCTATATTTTAATATTCAAGTTATATTGCTTCAATGAAATGTACTCTGGTGGACTATTTCTTTATCGCATGTTATATAAAGATTCGTAGTAGCTCGTAGCACCAGCGTAGCAATATCGTAGCAGGCGTACATTTTGTAGACAAAATGGCAAAGGGCTACGGCGTAGTAGGCTTAAAACCATACGTACATTTTATTGGGAGTCTCTCTCATACATATGCACAGATCTCTTTAACTTCACCTATCTTTATCTACATCTACATAAAGCTGTTGTTCATACTAAATCTTCATAATACTCACTTTTTTATACAGACGATGAACGAAAAC